>CM002499.2:18979020-23979020 GCA_000573905.2 Oryza punctata | reverse complement strand
CTATTTGAATTTCTCAAACTTTGAATTTCAAATTTCAAATTATTCAAATAGAGTCAGATGGAGAAATGACCAAAATAAAAATTTTGCACCTCGATGAGTTCTACAACTTTGGTTTTGGTAACTTTTCCATTTGAAATCATTTATTAACCCCAATTTTTGTTCGAAGTTATCAAATTTTGAAAATTCAAAATTTGAATAGTTCAAATGAACTTATTTGTACAAAGGACCAATGCAATAGTTGTAGATATCGATGAGTTATACAATTTTGTTGTTTGTGATTTTTACATTCGACACACAAAAATCAGCCTAAAATTAAATTTAAAGTTCTCATAAATTGAAAATAAAAAATACTACATAAATTGAATATAAACATTTCATATGAAAAATGGAAAATACTCATCGGTGACGAGCATTATTTAATGCCTGATAGAGATAGGTCATCTCAATCGGGGATATGAAATATGTGATCAAAATGAATGTTGTGTGAATGTGGTTGTGTTAAATATATTGATGGTTGTGTATGTAAATGAATGTATATGAATGGGGGATATTGGGGTGTGACATCCTGACCCAAGGCTTTATAAGATTAATAGAATACTCATACCAAAAAGTTACAACTACTTTTCCAGAAGCCGATCTCCTAAGAACTTTGATGTTAAGTGTGCTTGGCCTGAAGCAATTTCGGCCTGAAGCAATTTCGGGATGGGTGACCGACCGGGAAGTTTTTGCTGGGTGCACACGAGTGAGGACAAAAAAGACCCACCTGGGAGAGGCGGGACTGCATGACACGCCTAACAAAGGCCTGAGACTAGTCAAAAAATAAAATTTATTTTTTTGGGGATTATAGTCTTCTGTGACAGGCCTAAACTATAGTTGTGGCCCGATTGAGATAGGTTATCCGTGACAGGCTATAGTTTGACTGGTCGTCTGGGTCAAAGCTATCAGTGACGGACTTTAATTAAGACCCGATTGAGATAGCTTCATCCGTGAAGGCCGTTTGCCCGATTGAGATAACTTTTCACATCTGTGACCTCTAGGTTGTGACGGACGCCATGCCCGATTGAGATGGGGGTTACAGCCCGATTGAGATGGTGGTTACCGTTCTAGTGACTTGAGCTCACACGTTATCTCTATATTTCATGCAAAAGGGGCAGCATGATACCATATATGAAGATTATCAATCTTCTGAAGATCCTCGACGTTAGTGGCACATTAAGTAACAGATGAAAGAAAGAACACGTCTTAAAGAAAGAACCAGTCATAGGATTAAGGACTAACAAACGGTGAGAATTGCATACATTAAAAATATACTATACAATCTGAACAAAAAGAAGGGGGATTTGTGCCAATCTTCAAGGGATCAGAAGTTGGAATTATCAAGGATGTGTCTTTGTTCTTTGATACTCACTACTAGAAAAAAACATTTTCGCAGATATGGGGTTTTTATTTTTCCAAGCGGTTATGGCCCTCGGAACCAAATGATCGCCTACTAAAATGTAAACCGGGGTGAAGCTCGCCGTCCGCTTGCGAAGATCAACTTTTCCAGACGGACCTCTTAAAATACCTTTATTTTCGCAGGCGGAAATCTTAATATGTCCACCTAGAAAAATATGATTTTCGCAGGTGGAACCTTACGTGGTCCACCTGCAAAAATCATGACTGCAGAAAAATATCTAAATCCCATCCTTATCTTCTCCGCCACCACCCTTACCCTCTCCACCACTCATTTCCCTCCCCTTCCTTTCTCTCTCTCTCATTCCTTCCCGGTCGACGACGGGTCATGTGACGGCTTCCCTCTCTCAGCGACGGCGGCGGCTCAGCGATGAGGAGGTGGCTCGGCTCCTCCCTATACTAGCCCAGCGACGACGGCAACGAGGAGGGCCAGCAGTGGCTTGGCGACGAGGAGGGGAGGCGGCGGCGGCGCTCCAACCCTCTCCCTCCCTTCCACCCAGATCCGTCTGCCGCCGTCACCAGTTGCAGCGGTGGCCGATAGGGGTGGTGGCGGTGAATTTTTTTCTTCCGAATATGTAACGCCCGTTCCGTCGCGGCGTTAGTTTAGGGAAAAACCTAATTATCTAAAAAACCTAATTTCGAAAATTCCGTCCTTCTTGATTTGTTGCGTATATGTGTGCCAAGATCTCGTTACCCGCTGTCCAAATATCCATCCAAAAGTTCAATTCAATTCCAGAATTCTCTTCAAATCATTTTTCTACAAAAAAAAAAGAGTCTAAAGTGCGTCCCTCCTGTTCTTTGGGCCGAATTCCGTCGGCCCAGTCTCAATCTCTCTCTCCCAGTTAGTCTCTCTCTCTCACGCTGTTTCTGCGCTTCTCTCTCTCTCGCCGTTTCTCTCCTCGCTCTCGCCGGATTCCCGCCGGCGTCATTCGAATTTGGGCGCCCGTTGCCTCCCGCGCGCACGCGCCGCGCGTCGTGGTCAGCCGCCTGCGCCGCCTGCCTCGGCCCCGCCTGCCTCTGCCGCCTGCGCCCGCCGCCTCGGAGCCGTCGCCGCCCCCTCCTCTCTCCTCCTCCCCCTGAAATGGCAAGTGCAGAGCTCCCTTTCTCCTCCCCAATTCTCCTTTTTCCCTCGCCGGAATCCTCTCCCTCTGCCGCCGCGTTGGCCGCTAGCGCTTCGAGCGCTAGCCTCGCGTGCGCACCCGTGAAGCCGCACAACCCTCCCCGCGTGCTCCCTCCACCCCATAAAACCCCTCTCATCTCCCCTTCGGCCGCCCTCCCCCTTCCCGCAGCCGAGCGCCACAGCCGCCGCCATTCCTGCGCCACCGTCTCCCCTCGCCGCTCGCTGCCGGACGCCGCCGCGGACGCGCGGAGCTTGCACGGCCGCACCGACTCCACCTCCTCTTCCCCGGCTCGGCAACCCTCTCCCTCGCGGTAACTCCCCACCTCACCGCCTCCTTCTCTCCCCATCTCCCCGTAGGCCGTAGTCGCCGCCGCTTGTCGTCGCCACGGCCGGCCGCGCCGCGCGCGTAGCCGCAGCCGCGCTCTTGCCCTCCGCGCCGCGCCGCCCCCTTGCCTCCCCGCGCCGCCGCCGAGCCCGCTCGGCCGGACTCGTTTCCGCCCCACCGCCGGCCGCGGTGCTCCCCTCCCCTCTCTCTCTCGCTGCCTCGATTTGTCGGAGAAGAAAGAAGAAGGGAACGGACGAAACGAGAAGGAGCAGAAAGAAAACGAGAAGGAGAAGAATGTAGAAGAAGAGGAAAAGAAGAAAAACCGGTGGTGGGACCCACCGTGGGCCCCACCACGTTGACCGGTCTCCCCGGCCCTCTCTCTCTCTGCTGTGCCGCCTTGGGCCGCCACCTCGCACGGCCCGCTCGCCCCGGCCTCGCGCGCGCGCCGTGTGGGCCGCGTCCCCGCAGCCCGTTCGCTCTCTCCCGGCCTGCGACGCTCGCGCGCCACTGGGCCGCTTGGCCGGCCCGCTCGCCGCTCCCGCCACGGCCTGGCCTGCCGACCCGCTCGCCCGGCCGTGGGCCGTTTTTCCCCCCCGCGCGCTCACGCCCGGCCATGGGCCGCTTCGCCCATGGGCCGCCTCGCCCAACTCTTACCGGCCGACAAATAAGTCCAAAAGCAGCCCCCCTTTCCTTTTCTTTTCCAAGGGAATTAAATAATTCCTTTTCCTTTAGACAGAAAATCAATTAACCTTAGAAAATCCATATCTTTTCAACCGTTCGTCCGATTGACCCCGTTCCACTTCCAAAATTCCTCTAAAATCGAGATCTATTTAATGGCACACTTAGTGGTCTCTATTAGGGCTTTCTTTTCGCTGTTTATTGAGTCTTTTCATTTCGCGCATAGTATCGGAGCCCGAAGACTCGCAGTGTGCGGATTTCGAGGAACAAGTTCAAGACCTCGAGCAAGGCAAGTCACCTTGACCATCTTGAACCCATAATTTAAAACTAAGTATTTTTATTTCGTAAACTATGCATGATTAGGACACACCTGTTTGTATTAGGCCGTGGTTTGCAAGACAACCTGCCGGCCCAACCCATTTGATGCACATACCTTCCTTGATTATTGAATACCCGTACTACCTTTGTCAACTGCCGGTTCCCGATGTCCGAGCCCTCGGGCACGTACACTGGGGACCCTCTTAATTTTAAAACTGTCAACGATGGGAAAACTTGGGTTTATGAAATACTTGGAAAAACCCGACACTTGGGTCGGTGTCTGCAAAATAAAGTGATTTCTAAAATCGCGGTGCGGGATCGCACCGGGAGTGCGCCTTTCCCGTACTTGCACCTAAGGACCGAATCCTTTGGGATTTCATCCAAACATAAATAGTGCGACCACATGGGTGAAATGGGACACCCCTGGCTGAGTAACTAGCTGGGCCAGGGAAGCCTTGATACCAAGGGACAAGTGGATTCGCCGGGGTGGTGTCGGGGAGGACCCCTGGGCTTCCTGGCACAGTATGGTCTGGGACCGAACCTGTTGTTGGTCCGGATGACCCCTCCCGTTGGCATATGGTAACCTTGTGTCGGCTTTGAAATGCCTTGTCGTGAAAGCCTCAAAGTCACCAGACGTGGCTGTATTGCACGGGCTGGGTGACCCAGGCTAGTAACGTCGTGTGGGTAAAGTGTACCCCCTCTGCAGAGGTTACTAAACTGTTCGAACAGCCGTGCCCACGGTTAAGGGCGGATGTGAGGTGATTCCTTAGCGTAGTTTTGTTTTACTACTGCTTGTGAAATTGACTTGATGGGTTGGATGACGTTGTGATCAATTGAGGCCGACAGGTTCAGCTAGGCCAGGGAGGCCGTCAAAATCGTTTGGCTGGGAGCCAAAACTTGAATTCTTGAAAGATTGATACATTGCACAAACCCCGACTGGGCTTGATGCACTGTCAGGCCCGAGTCGTTGAGAAGCACTTCTCTAGAAATCATTTCGAAAGTTGAAACCAAATCATTTGCGAAAACAAACAGCCGATCTATGAAGCTTGCAATATACACTTAATTCCCAAGACTTGCTGAGTACTCTCCGTACTCACCCTTGCTCTACATAATTAACCCCCCCAGATCTCGAAGAAGAAGAGGTGGACCCCGCTGATGAGGAGTTCTTCCAGGAGCAGGATGGCTTCGAGCAGTTTTAGGGTTTCGACGTAGTTCCCAAGTCATGCTTGTGGTCTTGGTCCAGTCTTCGCTTCCGCCTTTCCTTTTTGTAATGCAGTTGTGAGCACGGGGTCTGTCCGTTGCCCAACATGACTGTAAGACTACTCTTAATGAAGAGACCGCTGTGGTTGCGATATTTCGTCTTCCTGTGATACCAGCTCTGTTTTTCCTGGGACCGGTATCGGCCTACAGGTTTATTTGGAGCGTCCCGCTCTAGTTCCAGATCGGGGCGTGACAGAATAAGAGGGCCGGACTGCCTCTTTTCATTAATAAAGAAGGAGGGAAAGGTTTATGTACAAGCTATCAATATACATGAAAAGGTCTACTATCGCGGCATTATTAGGTTTCTAAGTCGTTTGGCCCCTGTTAGGCACTAGGCTCTAGCCTCCTCCTTGATCTTCGATATGATTGTATTGGGTGTTGAAGCGATGTGTTGGAACACCCGGGCGTTCCTTTCCTTCCATATTTCCAAGCTGGTCAGTAGGATTAAGGTGCGAAGTCCGCCCTTCGGGATTCCGCTTGATTGGCCTACAGCTGTACACCAGGCCTGCACTGTGGTTAATGTATTCCAATGCTCTGTTTGTAAGTTGATCTGCGCCCATCTTGCTATTCCTCCCTAGATTCTTTTTGTCACTCGACAGTGCGCTAGAAGATGCACTGTCGTTTCATTGCATGGTCGACAGAGTGGACATATTTTCTGGTTGTCCCACCCTCTCCGCTCTAATCTGTCAGCTGTCCAGATCCTGTTTTGAATCGCTAGCCACGCGAAGAACTTGCACTTTGGGGGTCCCCAAGGCTTCCATATTGAGGTGCGGAGGGTGACGTTTGTGGAGCCGTTAAATTGGAATAGGTAGGCCGATCATGGTTGCGCGAATTTTTTTTTGTTCAATGAAATTATTTTCGTAGACGGGTGGATCTACCGCATACAAAGATGGAGATACCACCTGCGAATATCTTCTAATTTCGCAGGCCTTTGTTTATAGGCGGCCCTTTCCCCCGCATAGGAAACTTATTTTTGGTTGCTTAGGAAAACGATTTTGCTAGTAGTGACACTTGGTCACCATACATCTGCTTTCGATGCTGCTGGCCAAAGACTTCATTCCCGTTCCTGCCATGGCGAACTGGTGACAGGAGGAAGAAGATGTCAATGAAAAACCGAGGTTGATTTTCTCTGAGGGGTGTCAGCAAGATGAAGGGTCCCCAGAGTCTTGTTTGCTACCTCGATGTGGTTCTATTTCTTAGGAGTGGAGGGAAAATTAATGACTCTAAGAATGGTTCGACATTATATTGTAGGTTCCTATCTTAACAGTGACAAGCGCGCTAGCTGGCTCAAGGGACCTCCCAACGATGGTTTGAGCTTCCCTGAGAGGCTGAAAGGGCTCATTATGCTAGAAGGGAACCATTATGTCTAGCTCTAGCTCTGGCTTATTTCATTGGGCTGCCGGCAACCTGACCAAACTAGCAGCACGATTCCTCACTTCTGTCCAATGGCCTGAGCTTTGTAAAACAGATGGGCTCCTGGTGCCTCCAAGGCCTACCATAGCAACCAATTGGCCAGTCCTTGTACCCCATCAGCTCGTAGCAAAGTGCTCTCGCTCATCTCATCTTTTATATAGAAAAAAAAGGAAGTACGATCTGATTACGTATAGTTATTCATGTTCTGCAGTTCTGTTCAATGTGCACCTGCAACTGCATATATATTTTTCCTTTTGAAGATACGACTGCGAGATTAGTCACTCTTCAGCTTATCATTGGAATAACCATATTTTCAAGAGCACAATATATATATGGCCGGTCCTTGGATACCACACTTAGGTCCGTAAACTAGAAAAATACACATCTAGATCCATCATCTTAGCTTGATGAACCATGATTGGTCAAAACCTCGTTTGACTGGAGATGATCACCGACATAGCATTCCATGTGTTGGCAACACTGTTGCAGCCACTCACCGCTCCCTCCTCACTACCCTGCCGATGTGGCATTCCACGCTGGCATCCCAATACCCTGCACTGATCTGCACCATCTTCTTCACCAATGAAGCCATAACTCTTCAGTTAATTGATGTAGCCTTGCTCCCAATACCAAAGGTTACACCCAGATCCATGTTTCTAGAGAAAAACCAAGCAATGTCAAATCAGCTCCCTCGTCGCTACCTGCACTTTAGCTGGGAGCGGTGGGTGGCTGCAAAACCAAATCAACTCAACTAATAATCACCAGGTGACAAGGGCAAGTGTAGAACATACGGTTCCGAACTCCCGATTAGCATCCGTCATCGCAGTACGCTTCACGATGGTCTGATCATTGCATGAGAGGCACTGAATCAACAGAACAAGTAACCTCTTCCGGTGACTGCTGTTAGCTTTGGCCCAAGAAAATAACAAACTCACGAGAGAACACACACGAGCAGCAAATTGGGTGGACACAAACACACAACAGATTCCGTCGGCGACGCACGCCTTGGCTGGCTTCTTTCTGTATTGCTGATCTACCAAAATTAACTGATGATTACACGGCTTATATAGCCTCCCGTACATGCACATAGCTAACAGCCCGGCCGGGTCGCACGCACGACTACGAGCCACTCACTCATACAGCGATCTGCGCATCTTACGCCAAGATTCGCTCCTTCGAGCTGACCGTGAGCCACGCCGCAACGTGCTCCACTAATCCTGCATGCTCCTAACTAACTTGCCGCTAATCTTGTTATTCACCTAACCTGTTTAGTTGCTAGTTATGCTGCAACACACGCAGCCGCCATTCACTAGCACTGACTGATTCTACATGCAAACATGGACTAACCACTACCTACGTGATGCACACATACACATCACTTACAAGATTAACATGAACAAATCACGTTCCTCTCTACATGCAACTAATGCAAAGACTAAAGATATGTGCAAGTCATGATTAGTTCTAACAACTGCTAAACGAGGATGAGCTTGGAGGAGCCCTACCGCCACTACCGCACCGCGCATCGCCGCTTTCGGCCTCTCGCTCCTTATCTTCGCTGCCACCCACCACTCCCTCGTTGCTACCCGCACTTTGCCGCCTTAGCCTCTAACCCTAGCCATCATAGGAGAAGGCGACATAACATGGATTTGGGGATTTTGTGGGTATCCGAGTGCTACTATAGTTCGAAGGGGCTAACTATAAATCTTTCTCCATGCTTCGCTGCGGAGGGGGCTGGCTACAAAAGTGCTGCCCATGTGGAATGTTATGTTGGCGGTCATCCCATGTCAAACAAGGTTTGGACTAGATATGGTTCATTAAACCAAGATGATAGATCTAGATATGTAATTTTCTAGTTTATGTAGCTAAGTGGCACCCCTCTCAAGTTTTAAGAGCCGGCCATATTTTTTACTCGAATGAGCAAATTACACGGGGAAAGGCCAACTCCATGTTTCAGTGCCATTAAAAAAAGAAAAACTACAGTGAAAAAGCACTACAGAATTCCTATCTCTTGCCAAATCCTCCACTCATGCAAAATCCGTGTAGTATTCAGGTCTTCTTTTGTAAAAGAAAGAATATTAGTGGTTTTCCTCTCGTAGCCTCAGCTGATGTATGGCACAAAGAATTCCCTACAATTTATAAAAAAAACCTGCAGTTCGGTTTATACGCTACCATTATGGCCCAGTTATAACTTATCATTTCAGAAATTCAGCATCTTTCAGAAGCCTACTACAAAATTGACCTTTTGCCACGAAAAAAATGTTGCATTAATTAGAGCCAAAATTCATGGCAACAGCTATGCATTGACACAAATCTAAATTGTTGCTAGCCGTGGTAATAAATCTAGAGCTACAATAGAGTTTTCTTTGTTGCAACGTTTATTTTTGATGGTGATGTCTGATTTATACTGCAATGAATTGCTGAAGTATCGCCACAACGTCATATCATGGCAAGAAAGTCTTACTTATTACTACAAAACCAAAAATTGTGGCGAAGGTATAAACTATTGCGACAACTCATACGTTGTTGCAGTATGTTGGTGGTAATAGTTAACTTCTCCTGTAGTGGCAATACAAACATGGTTCAGGTGGTCAGATCTGAATAAAAAGCATATCACAAGAAACCAATATCCTACCATACACTACCCCCTTACTCAATTTTTAACATCTTCTTAATGAAGCTCCTCAATGTTACTGGCACAAATTATATCACCCCTAATAAAGTTCAGCAAGGCAATGGAATTTGGTTGTCGTTGCCACAGCAGGAGAGTTGACGATGCCAGGAGGGTTGAGGATGACGGCTCAAAAACAACTGCACCAATGGTGACTGCGAAACTGCAAGCGTACGCTCGCACCAGGCAGTTCAGGGTGACGGCGGTCAAATGACAAATCCTGATGCCTCCTAGGCCAACCAGAACCAGTGGCCTGATCTGCCTCTACATATGTGGTGTTGTTCATCTCTATTTGGTCCTATTTTTTCTTTATTTATAGAACACTTCCGATGTTTGATTTATACATCATTTATATTCAACTTTGTTACTTCAGTGTACCCATGCCTTTGTGATTACTACTCCCTCCATGTATCTCGTACTGGATTAGACATGTTTTAGTCCTTTCAATTTGGACAAGTGTATGTCTAATCCAGTACAAGGTTACTATATTTTGTGATAGATGAAGTACTAGGTAGCAACTTTGAACAGTTATTTCGAATATTAGTATAGTGCTAAACTTCCATCTTTGAGTGTATATTCAAAACCAAATAGCAGTTGATCAACCCCAAAGTGCCATCTGTTTTTGTGTAAAAGAAATATAAACCAACCAATGTACAAAATTATGTTTTGGGCAAAAAAGGATAAATATTGTCGGAATCAAACTGGATTATTGCAGTGGCCTCGGTAATCTGTCAAACCGTCGGGATCTAGAAAACTGTTGACGACAAAATTTGGTAAATCATGCATCGAATTTGGAGTTAAGACCGAAGCGGATTTGGGAGGAAATCGGTAACAGAAACAGAGTATAAATCGGCTTCGGAACTGCATTGGCTACGGTATGCATCGGCTGATATCGAATCGGACAAGGAAGCCGATATAGCTGATTCCAACAAAGGGATGTTGGAAACCACTGTCGGGTTCGTTTAAAGTGCTTCATGAGGATTGCCACGTGTGGATTGAATCCGACAAAGGCAATTGTATCTATTAATTAGGAATAGTTTGTTAGTTTCCTTTTATCTTTAGGAAAGTGTGTTTAGTGTCTGATAAGTATTTTATGTTTTTCCTTTTATCTTTAGCAAAGTTTGAGTCGTGTCTGATATGAACTAGTATCTACCCATGGTTATAAATATGTACACCCAGGGTCCATGTAAATTATCTCTCGATCAATACAACTACTCTCGGCGCATCGCCACCCTCTTTTGAGCTTTTTACTTATCAACCGGCGGAATTTGGCACCCGACGCAGGGCTGCATCAGATTTCGATCTCCGGTGAAGGGGTAAGCCCTATGTTCCGTCGGGCCCTGGTGAATCTATCGGCTACGTTGGTGTTGTTCGAGGCTGCATCGCTTCGATCTCTTGGATTGCTCTAGTTCGGTTGATATATTTACCTGATATCTCAATTCTATCTTAATTGCATTGTGTTTAGAGACGCATCGGTTTAGTTGGAACTGTCTCGGTTAAGTCTGATCTTCTGTCTTAGCCGATATATCTCTACAATCACAATGTTGTTCTAAATAGATTTTTTATATCCATCACATTAGACAGATCTATCGGTTCATCAAGTATTAGATTATCATATACAATCTCGTGCTGCATCGGTTACGTTCGACCTACTAGATTGTTGTTGATAATATAAATCTTGTTAAGCCGATAGGTTCATACTAATGTTTTATCGGAGTGCTAGCCAATGAGTTATCTGGACGTTGCATCGGCTTACAAGGATTACTTACAAGTTGGTTTTAGCCGATGACAACAAAGGTTTCACTGTTTATCTAATCGTTTGGATTTAATGACATCAGACCTCCAGCCGATGAATGCTTCAACTTTCAAATAAGTGCTTATTCAATCTATCATTACTAGCCGATTGGCTTCTACTAGATTATATTATCTCTTTCATCAGCCGATTATCTTTATGTCATTATTTACTCAAGTATCAAGATCTATACTGGATATCGGCTGGTATCAGCATCGGCTGGAATCACTCCATCGGCTTGTCAGCCGATCGGCTATCTTTTGATCTTCAATTTATATATCTTGTTAGTTGCAGGATCAAACTGACTGGCACGCCCGCATCTCATCATTATTCTTGACCTGCACTGGAGCTAAGCAGATCTCCCAGGCCGTCGTGTTTTTACATCAACACAATTTGGCACGCCTGGTGGGACGATGAATTTTATACCTATATGTCTGAAGAAGTCGACGCCAAGATCATGGTCACAATGGAGGATTTGACACAGGAACAGAGGCAAGAGATGGAGCAAGCAAAAGCTGATTTTCAAAAGCGTTGCCTTCAATATTTCGTCATGACACCGGAAGGGCCCATTCAGAAATCTCAATTTCCCGAGCCAATGATTGAAATACTTCAAGATAAAGTTGATGAAGCAGTTTATCGCGCATTGTTTAATCAATCTGGAGTTTTGGTGGACACATTGCAAGATTTGATCAAGGGAAAAGTTGATGAATTAATTGTTCAAAGAGGCCAGCTCGGGGGGCAGATTGAAGAACAACAACAATATCGGCCGGAGGAACAATGCCATCAGAAAAACAATGGTTGGGCCGATAGAATTGTGAAGTAAGTAGAGGAGCAGTTTGGACTTAGACCTAAGGAGCAAATCTACATGTATCGGAAACCATATCCTGAATGGCTCGATAGAGTTCCATTGTCGTATCAATACAAGGTTCCAGACTTCTCCATGTTTTCAGGACAAGATGATATATCTACAATGGAACATATCAGCCGATTCTTAGCGCAATGTGGGGAAGCATCGGTTGAAAAAGTTTTGAAAGTTAGATTTTTTTTCCATTATCTTTGACTGGATTAGCTTTCACATGGTTTTCATCATTACCATCAAATTCTGTCAGAGGATGGACCGATCTTGAGAAGCAATTTCATGATTATTTCTTTGCTGGAATCAGTAAAATGAAGCTTTCAGACTTAATATCGGTTGAGCAGCAAAAGGGAGAATCGGCTATGGAATATATTCAAAGATTTCGTAATGTCCGCAACCGATGCTATAGTTTGAGCCTAAGTAATGAGTAGCTAGCCGATCTTGCATTCCAAGGATTGACAGGACATATGAGAGATATATTTTTTTGCCATGAGTTTGATGATCTAGCTCATCTAGCGCAGACGGTATCGGCTTACGAGAGCCGATTGCAAGAAGCAATGGAAGATCAATTTTGGAGTAATCAAGGCGATATATAAGAGAATTTTGAAGCATGAGTCCTCATACTCCAAAACTGGGGGGCCTAGGAGATCTGCTTAGCTCCAGTGCAGGTCCAGAATAATGATGAGATGCGGGCGTGCCAGTCAATTTGATCCTGCAACTGACAAGATATATAAATTGAAGATCAAAAGATAGCCGATCGGCTGACAAGCCGATGGAGTGATTCCAGCCGATGCCGATACCAGCCGATATCCAGTATAGATCTTGATACTTGAGTAAATAATGACATAAAGATAATCGGCTGATGAAAGAGGAATAATATAATCCAGTAGAAGCTAATCGGCTACTAATGATAGATTGAATAAGCACTTATTTGAAAGTTGAAGCATTCATCGGCTGGAGGTCCAATGTCATTAAATCCAAACGATTAGATAAACAGTGAAACCTTTGTTGTCATCGGCTAAAACCAACTTGTAAGTAATCCTTGTAAGCCGATGCAACGTCCAGATAACTCATCGGCTAGCACTCCGATAAAATATTAGTATGAACCTATCGGCTTAACAAGATTTATATTATCAACAACAGTCTAGTAGGTCGAACCTAACCGATGCAGCACGAGATTGTATATGATAATCTAATACTTGATGAACCGATAGATCTGTCTAATGTGATGGATATAACAAATCTATTTAGAACAACATTGTGATTGTAGAGATATATCGGCTAAGATAGAAGATCAGACTTAACCGAGACAGTTCCAACTAAACCGATGCGTCTCTAAACACAATGCAATTAAGATAGAATTGAGATATCAGGTAAATATATCAACCGAACCAGAGCAATCCAAGAGATCGAGGCGATGCAGCCTTGAACAATACCAATGTAGCCGATAGATTCACCAGGGCCCGACAGAACGTAGGGCTTACCCCTTCGCCGGAGATCGAAAGCCGATGCAGCCCCGTGTCAGGTGCCAAATTCCGCCGGTTGATAAGTAAAAACCTCAAAAGAGGGTGGCGATGCACCGAGAGTAGTTGTATTGATCGAGAGATAATTTACATGAACCCCGGGTATACATATTTATACCCATGGGTAGATACTAGTCCATATCGAACACGAGTCAAACTTTTCTAAAGAGAAAAGGGAAAACATAAAGTACTTATCAGACACTAAACAGACTTTCCTAAAGATAAAAGTAAACTAACAAACTATTCCTAATTAATAGATACAATTGCCTTTTTCGGATTCAATCCACACGTGGCAATCCTCATGAATCACTTTAAACGAACCCGACAGTGGTTCCAACATCCCCTTGCCGGAATCGGCTACATCGGCTTTCTTGTCCGATTCGATATCAGCCGATGCAGTTCCGAAGCCGATTTGTACTCTGTTTCTGTTACCGATTTCCTCCCAAATCCGTTTCGGTCTTAACTCCAAATTCGATGCATGATTTACCAAATTTCGTCGTCAACAAAAACACCCGTAGATAAACACTCAAAGATGTAGATTAATCTATCTCGATTTTATTGCATCAACTAGTTTTTACAAAGTGCACCAACAACACTCCTCAACAAAATCTCGAACTAAACTCGAAATCCTAACTTTTCTCTAAACTGAACTCTCTCTAAGATCGATACCGAGAGGACACAGCCTCTCTCTATTTATACCCATAACATGGCTGCCACCTAGCCATGAATCCATCTCATACAAGAAGTCCTAATCCCCTAAGGAACCATCCCGTACAAGAAACAAACTTTACAAACTCCAATCTTTCCAAACTTGGACTCCAATCTAAATTTAACTCTGCTTTCCATACGCACACAACACCACGTAAATGCCATATGGAAACCTTCACCTCCACGAGCATTGTTCTCTACCCTGAGTATCCCACGTGATATCCTCAACCGTCTGAACATCCAAGCCTAGTCCCGATCCGTCACTGGCTATACTTCCATGGCCTCAAGCAACACCTGCACATGAACAACAAATAAGCTCCATATCCGAGTATAAGTTCACACCAACTTGACACACATCAGCACACAATAGTATGATATACAAATAGAAATCATCTAAAAGTCATATCCATGAAGCAATCTAGAAATTCCACGAAAACAACCCGAAACCGACTCCTTCCCAGAGTCTGTCGGTCTGACCATCGGGCAACCCGGTCAGACCGCCAATCACCACCGGTCTGACCGGTGGCACCCGCCCGGTCTGACCAGCCACATATAGAGCCAACAACCGAAAACACTATTCGTCGTATTTTCACAAACACTCATCTTTGAAAATTGTTCATCACCACGGTTAAATCATCACATGCTAGTACAATCTCTCCCTTGATGAACACAATGACATCTCAAAATGCTAAATCAAAAAACTCTCTCGCTTTTGAAAAGAAAGAATTTCTCCCTATATTTGCAATCAAAGCACAAAATCAACTATTTTTAAAATCGAATCAATTCAAAACTCCCCCTTTCAAGAAGCATGCATTTTGTATATTTCTCTCCCCCATTTGACAATGATTTCATCAAGAATTTCAAAAGAGAAAAACATAACCAATAAAGCATGAATGTCATAATTGCCACTAGTAAAAACCACCTCTTTTTATTTTCAATTTTCTGAATTTTTATTTTCGAGAGCTTTGATGTGTACCTAAAGCAATTCATGGTCATGTGCTGCAAGACAAATGAGATAAATTCATTAACTAGTTAACAAGCATACATTGAGGTATAAACATGAATCAAACATATTACAATTAAGTGCAAATCAACATTCAAGATTCATGATTGCAAACGATTTATAATGCAACATATTCACGAGTACATAGGTTGAAAGAAAAACCCTATACATATATACCTACTGCATGTATCACTCTTTCTCAAATTAGCTTTATCACACAACAACATAGAGAATTTTTAAACATTCATTTGAGCCCTTTTGCTTTTAGTTATTTCTTAATGATTCCGGGTACGTCCTTGTCGTCAAGAATGTTTCCAAGGATTCGACACCCATTATTTTTCCTCACATCAAATACGTCCTCGTCGTCAAGACTGTCTCCAAAGATTCATTATTCTTTTTTTCACTCTTAGAAATATTTTTAATCTCTTGCAAAAAGAGCAATTAAGAGCTATTTGAGGAATAACAAAGCAACAAGCATATATATAAGCATTAGTCATGCAAACTAAGCACTTGCTTTAACATTGCATATTTTCTTAATTCAAATAAAAAAATTAGTGTCGTGCATTATCTCACTTAAAAGCAATATTTAAGCCTCATATAAATACTAAAATGCATACAAGATAACATAGAAACAAATAAACCTCAATTATTTTGCTAGCATGCACAAGAATATACTAGAGGAATAAACCAAAGCTCTTCTTTTTCTCATTTTTATTTATTTTCAGATTTAGAGCAATGCATAAAAATAGACATGAATGCACTGAAAAAACACAAACTCCCCCTCAAATTAACCTCCAATTCTCCCCGAAGAAAAATCAAGAAGAAACCAAAGATTTTTAAAAAGAGATCCAATTGCCAATGATATCACCAAAGTTCTCATGATTTGACATGTATCCACTTGAATTACCAAACGCTACCACTTCAAAAGCTAGCATAAAAAGCTAATAAACAAAGATGTAGAACAACAAGTATGTCAACTCACAAGTCCATTGATGTTACCTTGAAAAGCAATCATCGTCTCCACATTGAACGCTTATGAGGAGTATGCCACCAAAATACCTACGAACATGAAGATGTCGAGGCCCCCGTGTTGGGGTTAGTCATAAGAAAATTTGGAATCCAACACTAAGTCACACGACAAATAGAACGAGTAGGTACATATGCACAAACAAAATTAGAATCAGACTTACCTGTAAACTTACCTTGTCGCTTTACAAAAGTCTGATTTGAATTACGTGCAAAATCACCCCGAGACAGGTCTGACCGCCGTTGTACCTATGGTCTGACCGAGCCTGGCTACCGGTCTGACCGCCAACACACCTGCAGTCTGACCGCCACTAGCAAACGGTCTGACTGACTGGTGAATGTCGGTTTGACCGAGCTCCTCGATCCAAAACCCAATTTTTGCCACCGTCATTTCGCAAAAGCAATTTCTCTTTCCTTTTTCTGTTTCCGGGCCATCTAAATGAAAAACCAACCAAATGCCCATCTTTTCCACAAAAAAAGTATACATCTCACAACAAGAAGTTTTTGAAGTAGATGGTTTTGAAATTGATGGTTTTGCAATGAAAGACTTTTTCTCTTGAATCGTCGAACAAAGAGATGGCAAAATTTCAGCAGATTTAAAAACGGTTTTCTTAGGTTCGGGTTTTGTCAAAACTTTACCTTTTTAGTTATGCTCAAAACAGCAGATTGGTGATCAGTAAAATAGGAATTTATATCAAAATCTACACCCCGATTATAAGTGGTCACTTTTGATTGATCTAAAATCATGTTAAGTTTCTTTTATACCATCGGAAAACCTTTCCAAAGAACTTTTCAAATAACAAACTTCTTTTGTCAAATTTTCACAATCAACCAAAACACTTTTGTTCTTGCGACACTTAAAACACGAAAGCACCACATCAGATTTCACAAGATCCTCCATATACTCAACACGCCCCAAAGCATCTTTCAATTTCCTTTAATTCGAAAAGCACTTTTAGCAATTTGGAGACACCAAAACATCTTTGTATTGTTTTATCTTTTTCACACTCAAAACATTGAACAAAGAACTTGCATGAAAAGCAACTTTGTATTTTTCCAAAACATTCTTTGTCAAAAGCCAACTCATTAACAACACGAGTATGCAACGCAAATCCAAGAGCAAAAGAAGGCTCAAGCTTTTTAGATTTTTCAACCTATGATTCCAATCTCAAGCAATTAACAGAATTAATATCTCGTAAAACATTAATTTTCGGAAAATAAAACTTCACAAGATTTGCAATCATCATCATTATGAATCAAAGAATTTAATCTATCAATTTCAGCATTTAGAATCTCAACAGTGTGATCCCCCTCATTAAGCAAACTAGAACATGTTTTCAGTTTCTCAGCAAATTTAAAAGCATAATGTTCTAATTGATCATAGCTAAGCTTTTCTTCACTATCAGATTCATCAACATCAGAGTTTGCATTGCGAGCAAGAAAAACCAAATCAACAACTTGCTTACCTTTGCTATGACGCTCATCTTCATCCTTTGAGTCATCACTATCAGAGTTTGCATTGCGAGTCAACAACTTGCTTACCTTTGCTATGACGCTCATCTTCATCCTTTGAGTCATCACTATCAAAAACTATTATCAAATCTTGGATTAGCCTTTGCTTGCGGTTCTTCTTGCTCTCCTTCTTATTGTCCTTCTTGTTCACTTCCTCGTCCTTATTTTCTTCTTGCGATTAGGACAATTGAACTTGATGTGATTCAACTCGCCACACTCAAAGCATTGAATTGGTCCTCCTCGCTTCCGGTTCTTGACTTTTTTAAAAGCTCGAGAAGGTTTGTTAGTAACCAAAACCAAGTCCTACTCGAATTGCTCGAGTTGTTCATTGGACATGGCATTAATAACATTAAGAGCCGATGAAGAAGAAGCACCCATTGAAGAACTCAAAGAAGAAATCAAAGCATTAGATTCAGGATTAATCTTGCGAGAAAGAATATTCATCTCATGAGTTTTCAACTTAGTATAGAGAGAATCCAAGTCAAATCAGACATGGTAACAGATTCCTAAATAGATGTAACTTTTATCTCCCAAATAGACATATCAAGACCATTCAAAAAGTGTCGAGAAATCTCAGATTGAGTGTAATTTGTATTTAAGAATCATCAACAGATCTAGGATTACTCAAAACTTTAAAGCGCGCAAGATATCATCCAAAGCCTCTCTAGGTTTGATCTTAAATTTCATGTGATCCTTTTTAAAAACATCTTTACGCAGTTCCTTGATATTGGAAGTCTCTTGGTGAAAATCAGATAAAGCCTTCCAAATCTCATGCGCAGTTTGAAGATGAGAAACACGATCAAAACCTGAACAGGAATCTCATAAGGATTTGCAACTTTTTGCCAAATATCATAACTCTCAAACATGATATAAAATTGCATCTTTTCACACCAATAAGGAAAATCAACTCCATAAAAAACATGCGGCTTGGTCGTAAATCTAGTAGCCATGACAAAAACTAAAGATCGGCAAAGATCAAATAGAGTAAACGTGGCTCTGATACCACTTGTAGGATCGAATCACAAGAACCAAGCTAATAAGAGGAGGGTGAATGTTGTAACACCAAAAACCAAAAACTTTTTGCGGAAATAAAAGTTACCCTCAAATCGATGAAGTCGGCATAACCGGTCTGACCGCTAGATCAACTCCGGTCTGACCGCAGTGCCGCCGCCGATCTGACCGCCCACACGCTGTTGGTCTGACCGCGGCCTTGTCGTCTGCTGCTGCTCGCCACCACTGGTTTGACCGGTTGATTGCCTCCGGTTAGACCGCCGACACTCCGCCAGTTAGACCGCCGTTGTGCTGCCAGTCAAACCGTTGGGATCCAGAAAACACCGATAGATGAACACTCAAAGATGTAGATTAATCTATCTACTAGTGTTTACAAAGTGCACCAACAGCACTCCTCACCAAAATCTCGAACTAAACTCGAAACCTAACTTTTCACTAAACTCAACTCTCTCTAAAATCGATACCGAGAGGACACAGCCTCACTCTCTATTTATACCCATAACATGGCTGCCACCTAGCCATGAATCCATCTCATACAAGAAGTTCTAATCCCCTAGGAAACCATCCCGTACAAGAAACAAAATTTACAAACTCCAATCCTCCCAAATTTGGACTTCAATCCAAATTTGACTCAGCTTTCCATACACACACACTCCACATGCACTGTTCTCTAGCCTAAACATCGCGCGTGATATCCTCGACCATCTGGACCTCAACTCCTCCTAAGCCTAGTCCTGATCCATCACCAACTATACTCCCATGGCCTCAAGCAACACCTGCACATGAAGAACAAAGAAACTCCACATTCGAGTACAAGTTCACACCAACTTGATTCACATAAGCACATATAGTATCACATACGAATATAAATCATTTAAAAGTTATATCCATGAAGCAGTCTAGAAATTCCACGAAAACAATCCGAAACCAACTCCTTCCCAGAGTCTACTGGTCTGACCATCGGGCAACCCGGTCAGACCGCCCAATCACCACCGGTTAGACCGGCGGCACCCGCCCGGTCGGACCGGCCACATAGAGAGCCAACAACTGTAAACACTATTCACTATATTTTCACAAACACTCACCTTGATATTTGTTCATCACCACGATTAAATCATCACATGGTATTACAATATATATATTTGCTGCTTATAATTTGTAACATGCGCATATTTCTCTGTTTCCGATGACTCATTCCCTTACGATTCCCGGTTAGTTAGTTTCCTGCTTACTCGATAAGTTTGAGTGGGATGACGCTCGTGGAGATCCGTATGTCTCAGGCCACTGGGGCCGTACTTCTTCGTTGATTCGGAGTATAAATAAGAGATGAGAAAACCACAAGAGCCGGCAAGTGAAGAGGCGCTGAAACTCGCGTTCTCTCCAACTATTTATCGTCAAGTTTTTTGTCAGCACAGCACACAAAAGGTGTTGGTACGGCGTTCTAGCATCCATCCAATTCTGGCGTGCTCGTGGATTAGGGTTTAATTAGGGCCAACAATGTTTTGGGATGGTGAGGCACGGTGTGGACGTATTCACCGAAGGTCACCGGTGGCTGGGGGGACGTGCAGCTAGCTGCCATGCTCATGAGTTTATCATTTCACACACGAGATGTATCAGCATGCCTAAATTTTGATAAAAGTCTAAAATCAAACTCTGCTGTCTAACCTGAAAATATCTAAATAAAAATTCGTGCCAAACACTGTTGCTTCATTCCTCAGCATATTATTGATCTAGTGAAAGTTCATCTACAACCATAGCAATAATTAATGGTGAATTAATGTTACGGCCTGTGTGAGTTGGCTGGCTGCTAAGGTCAAATGATGGATGCCACAATTCTGTTAGCTTTGGCCAAGAGAAATAACAAACTCACGGGAGTACACATCACACGCGGATTCTCACTAGAGATAAACACACAGGGAACACAAACTTTAAATGCATTTTTCTCTCTTTATCTGTGACTCACACACTTACTGAAAACGAATAAGAGCACGGCTTAAATAGCCTTACATGCAGGGACTGCTGCCAGGCTTCATGCACACGCACGCACTACCTGAATGCATGAGCCACTAACTCCATGCACTACGAGACCCACTCGTCCAACTAACCATGCATGTACCTTACTATCTGCTAACTAGCCGCACTCAACTAACCACACAAGCTAATTACTCGGTCAACCAATCACCACACACATGGCTGTGACTGAGCTAATCTCATATATGCATGCATCATATATGCAATACTCTACTACGTGCATGACACACATACACGGCTAACTACTGTAGATATTTAAAATATGTACAAGTCAAGATTATGCTAGTAAATACAAAATGAAAATCTTGAGTACATAACAAAAAGAAACTCGTTAGTGCAATCCTTCAAGCCAACAAGTGAGGTTTCGCAACACTTGAGCTTCCGATGCTTCCCAAGGCTAGCATAGCAACCAATTAGAGACCGGGCCAGTCCTCACTAAAACTCTTCATTTCTCTTTGTCAGCTCGCATACTTGGGATCACATATCATCTATATCTTTTATGGACCAAGATGGGCAGAATGATATCATATATATATATAGATGCAAAATATGATTCTACGCAGTTATTTAAGTTTAGTAGCTGAGTTCAATTAATGTTCACCTACAACTGCATGCTTAATCAACTATTCAACACTCAACAGTGCAATGCACATCCCTTTGAACCAAGTAGCTAAGTTGTTGACAATTTCCTTTAGGCACAATTTAAAACGTATTAGTGTTTTCCCTCAAAGCCTTTGTAACACTGGAGCTATACCTCCTTTTTCTTCTATTCTGATCACAAGCGTGCAAAACCATGCAGTTCAGTTTGATTAGCTTGCAAGGTAGGTCGGGTTTAATATTACGAAAAGCTATAGGGGAGAGAAGGGGTGCATGCAGGAGATAGATCCCAAATTGGAGAAATTTCAGAGTATTTTGGCTGGAAATATAAAAAATTGAAATTTAAACAATTTTACATGAGGTAGAATACATTTTTCTAGGTTAAAAAATAAATATTTTGGTTAAAGAGATTCCTGCCGGGGACCGAAGTTCCCAAAATTCCAAATTTAAAACCAAAATATAAGGCATGAACATGAGCACTGGCAAGGAACAGTAATATACGGATAAACATCGAGAGCATATATAGGATTGGAAGTTACCAGAATGTGAGGATTACTGCACTTGATAAATTTTCCTGAACTTATATAATTCGATCAATCGATGACCTAATAACGTTGACATGTAGCGTAGGAGGATTTTTTAAGGCACTCCGGGATTGTTAATTTTGACCGTCCATTTCATAGATCTAATGTTTGGTACTCCTATTGATTACTCTCTATGAGGTAATAGCTCTTAAAAAAGAACAACTGTTTTTCTGCATTTAATATTTACAGCATGGCGTTCTATAAGGTCAGTAATAAGTGAAATAATCTTGCCACATCCTAATATTCCAATTATAATGTACCAATGTCTTCTGAGGCTGGCCGCTAAGTTGCGTGCTAGCACCTTACATGCATGAATAGAAAGTACAATCTGGACTCTTATGGAATTGTCAGAAAGAAAAGGACTCAAGCTAAAAACCATCTTGACATACATATACTCTTTCAAAATTAGCCTCGATTTTGCATAGAAAAATGACATGCCAAAGGATGAATCCATAGTGATTTTTCTTAAGGGATGGTGCAAAGGTATATTTGGGCAGAAACATAGATTCAAGTTGGTGGGCGTTAGGCAAGTCTCAACTGTTTATTTTTAAATTTTATTTTGTGGCAGGTGTCCCAACTGATAAATTGGTGAACAAGTCTCAACTGCTTGAAGCAGAACAGCTCAGTAACAGTTCAGTTTGACATATACACAGTAGGTTACCAGTTTTGTCCAGTTCATCACGACATTTCTGAGAACATCACTGTTATAAAACCGGCCCTGAAATCACATCAGCAACCAAAGACGGAAGAAATATTATAGGAGATCCAAACACGATGACGACACCGAAACACTATATTTGATAACGGAGTTCAGCCAAGACCTACATCTCCGGGGCACTTATTACGGGCGCTCCTCCCCGAACCAGCAAATTACAGCGTATCGGAGTTACAGACTCACGGCCGGATGCCGCCAGCAGCCACTCCCTCTCGTTATGCTAGCTAAGTCACCATGCGGTTACAACAGATCCACTTCTCTATCTAAGAGAGAGCCTGGGATATAGGAAGAGAGAGGAGGTGAAAATTTTGAGGTGAGTGAGAGGGAAAAGAGAGAGAGGATGGGATAAAAATATTTGCGTGCGGTCCACTTAAGAGGCTCGCCTGCGAAAATCAGCTCATTTTCCCGTGCGGTCCACTTAAGAGGCCCGTCTGCGAAAATCGATTTTTCCGTGCGGTCCGCTTAAGAGGCCCGTCTGCGAAAATCGATTTTTCCGTGCGGTCCTCTTAAGGAGCCGCACACGAAAATGGAGGACGATTTTCGCAGACGCGACTAGTTACGGTCCATCTGCAATATAAGGAGGAGCTTGTATAGGAAAATAATTTTTGTAGTAGTACTTACTCTAATTCTAACACCTAGTATAACTTCAAGTCCTAAACTGTAACCGACTACGTACACATATTTGACATAAACTCTAACAATCACTCCATCAATTTAGGTGGTTTAATCTTTAAAACTAAAATGTCATAAGAAATGTCCGTTCCAAATATTAACCCCTCAATCAATTTGTAGCATCATCTTGAATTCTGAATTAATGTCAGTGAAGTTCTTCAATTTTTATAATCTTTGTGATGATAATATGATCAAGTGCCTTAATTTTTGGCGATCTTCTGAATGATACTGAAGTTCCTCAACTTTTCTGGCTCAGTAATCAGCAGATGAAGAAAAGAACAAGTCTTAAACCATTAACATATCATATCACACTGATCATCTCTCTCTGTAAGGAGCATCAGCTAGTTTGAGGGATGCCCCCTGCCGGTTTGAACTTCCCTGGGACTGTGGAGTATGCTAGAAGGAAGCCATTCTGTCTAGCTCCGGCTCTGGCTTCTATCGTGGGGTTGACGCCAGTCTAATGATACTTGCAGCGTGATGTTTCAGTGTTGTCCAAAGGCTTGCACTTTATCAAACAGATGAGCTCTTGGTGACTCCCAGACCTACCATAGAAACCTATTGGCCAGTCCTCATACCCCATCATCTCTTATTTTATAGAGATAAAAAGGAAGCATGATATAATTTCATACTTACTCAAGTTCTGCAGTTGTTTTCAATATGCACCCACAACAGCGTATATAATTTTCCTTCTGGAGATATGACTGCAAGATTAATCACTCTGCAGCTCACCATGTAATGGAGTGTCTTGTTTTGGAGGAAAAAAAGTTTGACATGCATGAACCGAGCTACCAATTTTGTTCAGTTAGTCTTTTTTCGTTGGCCGGTGAAAGAATGCCAGCCAAGAATTTTTTTTAGGACAGGGAGTGTTACAAGTACATAAAACTCGACCACTAAATTGCCGAGGGGAAAGGCCAGTTCCATGTTCCAGTTCTTCCAAACAACTAACAGATGAAATAAAAGCATTGTACATAAAGATTCTTGCATCGTATCGCACAAAGTATAAACCTTGTGAATCACTGGTCACATAGGATTAAGGAGTAACAAACTAACTACAAGTTTTGCATGCACAGGTTTATGAATTTGTAATCCTGAACAATCTGAACAAAAACGAGGGGAATTTGTGCCAATTTGCAAGGGATTTAAGAAGAAGCAGACACTGCAATCAGCTCATCTTATCCTTCAGTTTGAATTGGTGGCACTTAGATAATCGCATTTCCCTCTTGCTTGAGGGCAGCCACCGTCGGAACAATTCACACTCCGGCACCGAGATGTACGTATCCGTCTCCCTGTGCTGGTGAAAGGTGCAAAGCTATGTAGAGGTTGGGAGTATTCTCCGTGCAGTTGTCTCACCTGAATGTAATTGGTTGAGTTCAATAATAACCAAGTAGTGGATTGTTGGACCCGTGAAGAATTTAGCTCTCCTTTTCTCATAGAAATAGTATTAGTGCTTTTTCTCTCATAGTCTATTGCTCTATGGCTTGAAGGATTCCCTATATTTTTTCAAAAACCTGCAGTTCGATTGATATGCACTAACCAGGCTATGTTACCATTGTGTTCAGTAGCAGTTCATCGTTTCAGAGATTCAGCATCTTTGAGAATAGAGCCATAGAAACATGGTTCACAAATCTGAAAAAAGAACATACTACAAGACCCCCTTACTCAATTTTTAACATATACTGAACTTCACCTCAACAACGCCACCGACTCACTGATCTGTCATTTGCCACGCAGGGCTACTTTGCCATTGCTCCTACCCCCATTGCAAGCCTGTGCCTGCCCGCTGGCTTAACATGATCCCCCGACCAGCTATGGTGAACCTGCCACACATGCAGGAATTCTAGGCAGATCTTGGTTTCGTGAGAGGCGGCGTCAGCATGGCAATACACTGGTAGTCTTACACGCCATTGGCATTTGGTTTTCATTGCCACAACAGGAGGTTTGAGGACGCCAGGAGGGTTACAGTTGCATATGTGATGATTGATCAACTGCATATATGTGGTGGTGGTGAAATGGCAAGTCCTGATACCTTTTAGGCCAACCTGAATCAGTGTTCCTGATCTGCCTCTATGCATGCGGTGTAGTTCATCTCTCTTTGGTCCTTGATCTGATTTTTTTATTTATACATCATTCATCTGTCACTACAGTGGAATGCAGAAGAAGCACCTACCACCTGTATATATGGGCCAATGGTTTTGTCCTGAAGATATTTCAGTGCTTAATTACTCGGATAGTTTCTGTTCACTTAAAAAGTTCAGACGAAAAAATGTCGATGGCTCATTAACTATATCATCATCTGCACAGTATGTTAAAGACCCAATAATTTTCTTTCTGATATTAATTTTTAAGTAGTAATAACTAATAAGTACGGAAGCAAAACATTATTCAGAATTTATAATTCAAGAATGCTTTCACCTTACTAGTCATCAGTAATTTCTGAAGTCTGAATTTGCAAGAGAGAGAACTTCAAGGTCTGCCCATGCCGATTTAGTGATTACTACTAGGTAGCGACTCTGAACAGTTATTTGGAAAATTAATTTGGTGCCAAATTTCCATCTGAGTGTATATTCTAAGTCAAACAGCAGATGATAAACTCCAAAGAGCCACCCGTTGTATATAATAAATATAAACTAATCGATATACACAATTATGTTTTGGGGCATGATAGGATAGACGTTGTTTGGATCAAACTGGATTATTAGGGCAAGAGCAATGCGTCACGATATTTGTTCAGTCTGGAGGTGCCACATTGGATGGAACTTGTACCAAGCAACTTAACCCACAGTGCAAGCTAATTGAAATGGCCCCCACCAACATCACTTTTTCATCTTCCCCTCCTCTCTCTCCTCTTCCCAAAAATTCTAATCCATCCCCTCCCAGCCGATTCCTCTCCACTTCTCCGATCTCCAGTCTCCGGGCGACCCCGTCGGCGCCGGCGCCGGTGCCTGCCTCCCTCCCCTACCCACCTCGGCGCTCGACGGCGGCGGCGGACTCAGCACTCTACGGCGGCTGCGGACGGCATCCCCCGGGCTCGGCACTCGACGGCGGCAGCGGCACTGGCAAGGCTCGCCGACTGGAGCTGCACGGGTCGAGGCGCGGCGCGGCACTGGCAAGGCTCGCCAGATCCGTCAGCCGTGGCTCGTCGCCTCGTCGGGGAGCGGCGTGGCAACGGCTCGTCGGGGCGCGGCGCGAGGATGGCCGTGGCCGTGGCTTCGTCGCCGCCACGCTGCCCTCCTCGCCTGCACCGCCGAGCCCCTCCCCCTTCTCTCTCTCTCTCCTGCTTTCGCCATGGGTGTGGATGCCATTCTTTGATTTCTCTGTGAAAAAGCTGACGAGGAACTCGGAGCCAAAGAAGGTCACACGAACCTGGTTGAGGCATGGGTCCCACCCCCTTTTCTCCTCCACGTATACCATCTGTCTAGCTGGAGAGTGGAGGCCAAATGCCATGTAGATGCACTGTGAATGGCCTTATGGTGGCCTCGCTAAACCTATTCATCTGCATATGTTATGTAGCAGTGGCCGTCAGAGAGGGACTTGCTGGCGCCGGCAATATGTTTTGGAATGGTGTGGACCAGCAGCTCAGTTGGACGTGCAGCCTGCAAGCTGCTGGCTGCCACTGCTAGCTCTGCATTTTATCATTTCACACAACAGATGTTGAGCATGCCTAGATTTTGATGAAAAAAAAACTAAGATCAGAATGTGTTGTCTAATCTGGAAATTTCGAAATAAAAGTCGATTCGTAGCAAACTGTTGGATCATTCTTGAGCATGTTCATGATGTAATGGAAGTTCATCTACAGCCATATATAGCAATAATGGTGAATGTTACGGCCTGTGTGAGTTGACTGGCTGCTAGGGTCAAATGATGGTTGCCACTA
Organism: Oryza punctata; assembly: GCA_000573905.2. Classification (NCBI taxonomy): domain Eukaryota; kingdom Viridiplantae; phylum Streptophyta; class Magnoliopsida; order Poales; family Poaceae; genus Oryza; species Oryza punctata. The sequence goes on along the minus strand of CM002499.2, from coordinate 23,951,879 downwards.
TAGAAAATGAAATTCTTGGGAGTACATAACAAAGAAACTCATCGGTACAATCCTTCAAGTTAACAACTGTTATACTGTAACACTTAGCTTCCGATGCTTCCCAGGCCTAGCGTTGCAACCATTCGTAGACCGCCAATCCTCACTAAAACTCTTTATTTCTCTTTGTCCACTCGCATGTTTGGGATCACTGATCATCTCTATCTTTTATGGACCAAGATGGGCAAAATGATATCATAAATGCGAAATCTCATACCAGTGCAGTTATTTAAGTTCTGTACCTGAGTTCAATGTGCACCTAAAACTCCATGATTAATCAACTATTCAACACTCAACAGTGCAATGCACATACCTTTGATCAAGTAGCTGGGTTGTTGACAATTATTTCCTTTTGGCACAATTTAAAAAATATTAGTGTTTCCCTCCGAGCCTTCAAAAAAATCTCACATATGGGTGCAGTACCTTGATTTCCTGTAACTTTTATGCGAAACCAAGCACTTCAGTTTGACTTGCACGGTAGGTCCAGATACCCCCTAAACTTTAGATGAAAATCCATCTAGCACCATGAACTTTAAAATCAGACATCTAACCCCCTGAATTTTATCGTATTATCCATATTACCCCTAAGGGGGTTCTGGATGATGGTTTTGTATATTTTGAAAACTTAAACGTACAATTTTGAATAACGAATATAACATATTTGCATATCACCAGTTATAAGTCATCAATTTATCCTTATACAATGATATCATACTATTATTATGTTGGTATTTGTTTAAAAGTGAGAACTAATAAGGAGAAAAAGAAAGATTTAAGTCAAAATTTTAACATATATATGTCTAAAGTGTATGACATGTGATCAGACTCATCCAACTTATATACAAATTAGATAAAAACCATTATGCAAAACCATATTAGGAGATTATATAGACGGTACTGTAAAGTTCAAGAGGTAGAATGTCCGGTTTCAAAGTTCAGGGCGCTAGATAGACTTTCATCTAAAGTTTAGGGAGTTATTTGGACTTGTTTCTATTACAAAAAGCTTAAGGGGGGAGGAGGGCGGGTGTGGATGATTGATCCCAAATTGGAGAAATTTCAAAATATTTTGACTGAAAAGAATTGAAATTTAAATTTTTACCTGAAGTATTATATATTTTTCTATATTAAAAAATAAATATTGGGGTGAAAGTGTTATAGTTTGTGTCGAATATGTGTACGTAGTCGGTTACAGTTTAGTATTTGGAGTTGTACTAGATATTGAAATAGAGTAAAAGTCAGACTCTATCCTATGATCTCTCATAAATAGAGGGGCGGACCTGTGTAACCACATATGATGACTTAGCATAACGAGAGGTGGTAGCTGCCGGCGGTGACCGGCCATGAGTCGTTCTATCTCTGATACGCTGTAATATGCTGGATTGAGGAGTAGCGCCCGTAATCAGTGTTCCGAGTATGTAGGCTTTGGCTGAACTTCATTAACAAATATCGTGCCTCAGTGTCGTCATCATGTTTGGAATTTCTATGGTATTTCTTTCGCGTTTGGTTTCTATTGTGATTTCGGGACCAGTTTTAAAACAGATAGAGTGTCCAGTGGACAAAAAATCCCTAAAATTCCAAAATTTAAAACCAAAATATCAGCCATGAACCTACAAGGAAATAACTCTTAAAAAATAAACAAATGTTTTTCTGCATTTAATATTTACAGCATGGCATTCAATAAGCAAGTAATAGGGGAAATAATCTCACTTGCCACAGCCTAAAATTCAAATTATAATGTACTAATGTCTTCAGAGGCTGGCTGATAAGTTGCGTGCTGCACCTTACATGATTGGAAACTACAACGGATCGAAGTGTCAGAAAGAAAAAGACTTGTGCTAAAAACCATCTTGACACTCAAATACTCTTTCAAAATTTTGGCACAATGATATATTCAAGTTGGTGGGCATTAGGCAAGTCTCAACTGTTTATTTTTAATTTTTATTTTTTGCCAGGCATCCTAACGGATAAATTGGTGAACAAGTCTCAACTGCTTCAAGAATAACACCTCAGGAACGGTTCAGTTTGACATATACACAGCAGGCGACCAGTTTTGTCCAATTCATCATGTCGGACTTACTTTATACCATCACTCCATCAGTTTAGGTGGTTTAATCTGACAACGGAAATATAATAAGAAATGTCGTCCTTTCCAAATATTAACCCCTGACTCAATTTGTAGCATCATATGAAATACTTAATTTCAGTGAAATTCTTCGATTCTTATAATCTTCATGATGATCATATAATGAAGTTCCTCAATTTCTAGTATCTTCTGAAAGTTATAAAGTTTTACCAACTCTTCTGGGTCAGTAATTAAAAGATGTAAGGAAAGCACAATTCGCCGCTAGTTTGACACACCACCACCATCTTGGTTTCGGTTGCCATGCACAGGCCCACAGCAGGAGGATGTGATATTACATGTGATGTCTTGCACCTTCATCTGGTCTTTGATTTGTACAACTTTTCGTTCGATGCAGATTATTCAACTCTGTCATTGCAGCAGATGAGTGGAATGCAACGCCTTTCAGAAAATAGATTAAAATCCGTTCTCTAGATCCACAATAGATGTACATAACTCTAGTGGAATGCAACACCTACCACCGGTATATAAGGGACGGTCATTAGATGGGGTAGTGGAGATATCTCAGTGCTTAATTACTCGGATAGTATTAAGCTCGGTTAAAAAGGTTCAGACGAAGGAGTGTTGATGGCTAATTAACTGGCCTTGTCTGTGCAGTATGTTTAAGATTAGCCATCCATTAGCGGTTTGTGCCTGTCAAAAAAATCATGGATTCTTGTAGTGTTATATATCACACAAGAGATGTCAGGCATGCCTAGATAGATTGTCATAAACAGCTAGCTAAGATCAAATTAACTATGCTGTCTACATATTCTGAAAATATCAAAACGTAAAATCATCCCAAACTACTGTCTTATTTTTCAGCATGCCAAACTAGGCTTCTGGGAAGCATCACATACAACCAGTTCGGCTATAAAAGTAACAACACCGGAAGAACTTACGGCCTATACAAGTTGACTGGCTGCTACTGTCAATAGATGGATACCCCCATGCAGGGTGAAATTCTCGAGTACACAGAAAAAATAAACAAGTCCTTGGTTCCATCCTACTAGTCAAGAGAAGGAACTACAGGCTTGTTTGGCATATCTCTAACTCTATCTTCAGCTCCAATGCTACCGCTCCTGGAGTTGGAGTCCAGCCAAACAGTTTCAGCTCTACCTAAAATGGGAGCGGAGCTAAATAGAACGCTTTCACAAAATGAACTAGAGAGGTGGAGCTGGGTTTAGGCAGCTCCACAACTCCACTCCAGACTTAACTCCTAAAGCTAAATTTAGGAGTTGGAGCTATACCAAACAGGCCCGTAGCATGGGAAATTCCAAAGATTCTGATGCTTCCCAGGTCTATTATCGCAGAGCCTCACTCCGGTGCTCTCTACTGATAGTAGAAAACAATCTAAACCGTTGATCTCATTTGATCGAAGGGTTTAGGTTGTTTTCTACTACCACCTTAGTTAGTGGTTGTAGAAATGTGGATGGATATTGTTGTCAAATAATAGGGGTACAATTGTTATTTAGCAGTGACTAAACTTATTTTTCCTTCTTTTTTAGCTTTTTGTTGGAATCTGAGCAATGCCAACATAAAGGGATAACCACATATCAATTTAGCCGGAAAAAAACATAAATAACAAAGTTACTCGTAATCACTGTATTAGTAAATTACTAATTTATCCTTAATATTACTGATAGTATAATATTACAAGTAGAAAATATCGATGTATCGCTCATTACAGCAACCCCCACTTGAGACAGGGTCACAGGACCGATCTTCACCATAACACTTTAGTCTCTTTGTAGGCTTGTAGTATAGAAGTGAGGAGCTGACTGATCATCTCTATCTCTCTATGGAACAAAACGAGATCTTCTTGCCCCACAATTTCAGCTTACTCACAGCAATGCAACAACAACATCTCATCTGCGGTAAGCGCTCCGCTGCATACGCCCATTTCCACTCTGATGGCACACCAGTGAAAAGACTACTCCTGATGCCTCCTAGGCCAAACAAACGCATGCATCGCAACGAGGAGCAGTTCGATGCATCGAATCGAGCTGATTTTTTTTAGTAGGGAGCGTCTCAAAGGTACCGGTGGTGGAACCGACACACCAATGACTCAAAGTCAGTTGTGCCGCTTTGGTGGTGCCGGTTGAAAAATCCGGCACCTATGGGGCTTCCCAACCAGCACCAATGGAAGCTAGCTAATCTATGAAGAAGCAGCACAAAGTTGACCCTTTTTTGTTTTCCAATCAAATAGAATACGATCACAGCTATCCAGGAACTGTGTATGTAAAACGACAAACTAATCGATTAATTTTTTTTTGAGAAGACGAGAGTGTTGCCTCGCTGAAGAATTCCTTGTCGAGGCGGTGCGTGGAAAGGGAGAGCAGATGGTTGCACGTGATGCCGACGAGCACCAACAGCAACTTCTCGTCCCATGGCGTCAGCATATTCTCAGCAAGCTGCCAAGCTTACTGTGAGTTTAACAGCGAGAAGGAAACCACGTCAGGGACCGTCACACAGGCACCGAGTGCTCCTCTGCAAACTTCACTTTCCACAATTCCATCACAGCGGCCTTGACGATGATGGATTGAGGAAAGGATAGCTCCTGATGCCTCCTACACCCAACACACATGCATATACCGCAAAGTAACCCGCTGCATTGCTGGAGTTGCCTGATCTGACCTAGCTATATATGCATGAAGTATCCTTCATAATAAGCATGGTTTCTGGGACCCGATGGTTGTGGCATGTCAATAATTGGAGAGGGTGGTTAATGAGTTTATTATCAGGGGCATAGGTGGCAGTCTAATCTGTGTATCGATGGCCATTAATTTTCCTTGTGATCCATTTAGCAATAGCACTGGGAGCATGCGTGAGTTGGCTTTGTTCATCTTGGTTATGCAGGGGTTGAGAGTGCTTTCAAAATTATTATATTACCTCAGTGTAATTTAGTGAGTTCAATAAAGTTTCAATTGTCTAGAAAACCCAAAAGTGTGATCACGGTACGTGGAGGTGGAGCGGACATCCTCCGTGGTATAGATGGCCATATGGCCCCCCCGGTACGGCTGGGCCTAGGCCGAGTTCAATCGAACCAGCACGGCCTGATCTAATCATCGGGTCGTGTCGTGCCAGCCCACGGGCTACACACACGGCCCAGGCACGACCCAGTAAGACTCGGGCCGAGCCGGGCCGGCTCGAAGGTGCGATAGCCCATCGTGCTTCTCCATAGAATAAGTCTATTTTTCCTTCCTAAACTCTGTGGGCTGTGTCCATATGGCTGGAAAATAAGTCTATTTTGTATTTCTTTTGTCTTTGGGCCTTGCCTTATATGGTTAATTAAGTCTATTTTACGTCTCCAGTCGGATCGTGCTGTGCTTGGGCCGGGCCAAATTAGCGTGCCTTGGGCTGGGCTGCGGGCCTCGGGCCATATGGCCATCTATACTCCACGGGGACTGTGCAGCGCGGTGTCTCGGCTGTGACGGCGGGACCCGTGGCTCGAGCGGCACGGATGTGGTTTTGGGCTGGCCGGCCAACGGGCTAGCTTCGGTTATGGCTTCGGCCTCAACGGGGCAGCGAGCCATGGTAGTCAGCACAGGAGGCAGGCTACGGTGGCAGCCGCGGCACAAAGGTGAAGAGGCGCACGGTGGGATGGCTTCGCTGGTCGGGTGTCGACCCCGTTTTTGTAACAGAGGTCATCCATGAAATCAGTACCATTTCACTGGATCAAGTAGTTCGGTACACATGAACACATAGCTAGAATACCAAGTGCACATACATAGGTAGTCTAGTGCGAATTATTACATCATAGGCCCACAGACATAGTCTAAAACATAGAACCAAGGCAGGCTGCGGTGGCAGCAACGGCACAAAGGCGAAGAGGTGCACGGTGGGACGGCTTCGCTGGTCGGGTGTCGACCCCGTTTTTATAACAGAGGTCATTCGTGAAATCAGTACCATTTCCCTGGATCAAGTAGTTCGGTACACACGAACACATAGCTAGAATACCAAGTGCACATACCTAGGTCGTCTAGTGCGAATTATTACATCATAGGCCCACAGACATAGTCTAGAAGATAGAACCAAGCGGTCCGAAATACATGCAAAATCAGAGTTTAGATAAGGCAACAGAATTAAAGTAGCGACAACGCTATTACCACAGGCAACAATGAACGTATCTAAAACCTACTAACCGTCATCGTCTTCAACAGCCTCCTGATAGTACTCATAAGGATCATCGGAGACTCCATCGCCCACTTCTGATGAATTTGTAAATAGCAAGGGTGAGTACCAACCGTACTCAGCAAGCCACCACATCAAGTATGCATATGATAGGGGTAATTCCAAGGAGTGGCTAAGGTTTCTTTTGCGTAAAGCCAATTTTGTAATTATTTTTCACAAGACTAAGAAATGGCATAACTGGTCAAGTTTTAACACCATTGTTCTTTAATTAGCGACTGTTTTGTCTACCATCCATTGTGTTCCCAAGGATAGCTTCCTACCACTGAGTCATCATGGTTTCTGGGGTCCACTTCTCGCTTCTCGAGAAGTTGATCCACCAGTATAAAATCATCATGCATATCCCACCCTTCACTTTAAAAGTTTAGAGTCTAGCCAAGTGTAATACATGTCCCGGTGCTCAATATCCGCGAGCACGGCTATTCGAATAGATTGTTTTTCTCACATTGCAGTGGATGTACGCTTTAAACCCGCACTCTGTGACTTGCCCAACACATGAGCCGAAGTCCCAACGAATGAGACGTGTCATGGCAAAGCCTTTCAATAACCTTAGTTTGGCAATACCTGCTCCATGAACTTGAGCCCTCATGCACTCTAGGCGTACACGGTTTATATCAGCGAGAGGAGTTCTGGCATTCCCGGGAGGGAAGAACTCACACATGCGTTAAGTTGTGATTGAATCAAGTTTCATTTTAGGTTACCCACGATGGTTATCCACCTGTAGGCTTCTCGCCTATTCACACACCTAGGTGAATCTGCCACGTCTTGGGTACCGCCTCCGCTGGCTATCTACTCCGCTAGGTCTATGCCAATACGAGAAGTACGGTCGTACTAGGGTCGTTTCATGCATAGTTTCATGGTTCGGTCTTTAATTGATTAGGGACGGCACTAGCCTTAACCGGGATCAACCCAAGTCATCCAGCCATCCCAGTCGAAAACATTTGTTTAGTTCAGTTTCTTTCATAAATTATCTCATCAACGTCATGACAATGTGGTGCTAATGTAAAGATCTCCGCATGCCTGATATCAATTACCTTCCCTAAGGTAATTGCCCAAGCGTATAACCTTTAATAAATATGAGAATACATGAATCTAAATTAGTATTACTAAGCATTTATCACAAGTGACTAGGGACTCATATGTAATTATGGGTACAAGGGAATAAGACGAACATCTATCAAAGACATGGCATAACCACAAGTAGCGTATTCATCATTGCATGCAAGTTTATTTGTAAACAAACTAATTTCGTAATTGGGATAAATATGCTCAAAGATTAGTGATGACTTGCCTTGCTCACAGCCCTGCTGACCTGGATCCTCGATCAACTCAGCAACTCCCTTGGAATCTATTTTTACATGCGAAAGGTTTGATTTGAATTCGGTTAGAATTCAAATTAAATCACCAAGAATTCATGCAATACAAAATAAATTGCAAAAGTGGTACCAATAGCTATATATTGATTTTAGATGAATTTAGGTTCAAGTTTTACTCAAATCCAAGTTAAAACGAGTGAGTTATACTAGTTTAAAGATTCAAATTTAATTAATTAAAGTAATTGTGAAATGCCACTGCTCCTAATTGATTTATTTTAAATTTTGACATTAACCAAAAATTATAGTGGCTGACAGGTGGGGCCATTCTCTCTTTTCTTTCTCTCGGTTTTATTTTTCTAAAGAAAATGAGTGTGTCACTAACAAGTAGGCCCGGCCTTGTTGACCCAGGGTCAAACTGGCCCTTTAATCCTTGGTGGGGCCCGCATATCACACCTCTCTCTCTTCTCTTTTTCTCTCTCCCTTCACTCTGCTTCTTCCTCCTCTCCCCTTTGCTTCTCCCTCTCCTTTCTCTCCTCTCTTCTTTCTGCTTCCTCTCTCTCCCGGTCGAGCTGGCCCCTAGCGGCGCAGCGACAGACGGCTAAGGAGGGAAGGGGGCTTACGCGGTGGCGGCGGTGGACGGCTAAGGGGGGAAGGGGAGCTTACCCGGTGGTGGCGGCGGTGATGACGACGAGGGGCGGTGCGGTGGCGGGTGCACGGCACGGCGACGGGGCAAAGAGAAGGGGGACAGGTGGAAGAGGTGTGGAGGGGGAAGAAGAGGGGTGTGGGCATATTTATAGGGGGGATATGGCCGGCGCGGGGGTAGGGGTGTGGTGGATGGGACGGCACGTGGCGATGGCGCGAGTGGGGACGGCGTGCAGCGATGGGACGCGCCGACGGCGACGGCGCGTGATGCTGCTCTTTTTTTTTTTGAAATTCAGAGTGCCTCGGGGGCCGTATGGGCTGGCCGGAGCTTTGTCTTAAAATATTACAATCTACGATAGAATTAAACTCAATCTAGAACAATAAATCTGCACATTATTTTCTATCCAGATTTATTGTTTTAGAATAGAATTAAACCTATAATAGATTATAATATTTTTGGATGGAAGGAGTAAGTGCATGCGTAAGTACGTAGCACATGCACGGAGTGTAGAGCGTAGCTTGTCTTTTTCTTTTTTTTTTTTTGCTACGTAAACAGGACCATAGGTATGTAATGTATGGCTGCCTGTACATAACGCGGGGAAGCCTGGCTGAGGGCGGACGCTTGGTCACTGGCCGATCGAGTCGTTTTGGACTCGGTGTGGATCCCAGCTCGGCCGGCCGGGATGTCACCGGCCGTGAGGGCCTTGGAGGCGAATTTGGCCTCGCCGGCTCAACCTTCTCGACGCTTTAGAAGCGGGGGTATCGTGTGCGTCGGGTCGGAGCCACTCAGCGTTCTCGAAACTTCCATCTTTGAGTGTATATTCAAAACCAAATACCAGTTGATCAACTCCAAAGAGCCATCTGTTCATTCTATTGTATGTATGTGTGTATATACACACACGCGCGTACTATACCGTACCCGAGGTACGTTAGAGTTAAAACACACCCAACGTACGTTAGTAATTTTGTTGCTAACAGTACAATCATGACTAATCACTAAATATTAAATCTCATATTAAAATTATTACTATCAGATATTTGGTAATATATAACATATAGTAAATCAATAATGAGGACGCATTTTAGTTATTACGTACTGTGTTTTAGCGCATTCATATATATATATATATATATATATATTTATTTATTTATTTATTTAAATGAATCGATCGATGCACACAATTATGTTTTGGGCAAAAAGGATAGATGTTGAGATCGAACTGGATTACTATTACTACAGTGGCCTCGCTAAACTTATTTATCTCCCTGGACTATATACGTAGCAGTGTCCATCAGAGAGGGACTTGCCGGCACCGGCAATATGTTTTGGGACGGTGGACAGCGTCACCTGCTGGCGAGGCACGGTGTGGACCAAGCATTCGGTGAAGGTCACCGGTGGACGGAGGGACCTCTGCATTTCAGTTGGGCCTGCAGCTGGCAGGTTGTGGCTAGCTACCAACTGATCTGTTTATCATTTCACACAACAGATGTATGAGCATGCCTATATTTTGATAAGAATCTAAGAATAAACTGTGCTGTCTAATCTGAAAATATCAAAATAAAAATTCGTGCCAAACTGTTGGTTTAGTCTTCAGCTTGTTCTTGATATAGTGGACGTTGATCTACAAAGAAAGCAACAACGGTGGAGGTTACGGCCTAAGCGAGTTGACTAGCTCCTATGGTCAAAAGATGGATGCCACTATGCAAAATGAAATTCTTGACTAAATAGCAAAAAGAAACTCCTCAGTACAGTCCATCGAGCCAACAACTGAGATTTCGTAACACATGAGCTTCCGATGCTTCCCAGTCGCATGGCAACCAATTGGAGACCGGGTCATTCTCACTAAAACACCTAGTTTCTCTTTGTCAGCTCGCATGCTTGGATCACTTATCATGTCTATCTTTTATGGACCAAGGTGGAAAGAATGATACACACATATATATATACATAATATACTACACCTGTGGTGTAGTATAATATAGTATAATTATAGTATAATATAATCTTGTTACTAATGGGTCAATCATGAAAGAAGTGTGGGAGGAAAGAAAAAAAGGTGCGGGCTAGTTATGCGGAATTGATAGTGTGAGGAACATTTTGATAGTAACTTGTTTACTTATCGAACTAAAACCACTGATAGTAATTGATTTACTTAACGAAAGAATTTTTTGGAGAGAGAGGGATGGGAGAGTGTTTGTGCAGGATGGATGTGTGTGTGGGGGGTGGGATGGGGGGTAGGGAGGGGAGGGGTGCTGTGAGGGGAGTAGTTTAGTTATTTCACACCCCAGGTGTGGTTTAGCGCATCCCTTTATATGTGTGTGTGTAAAATCTGATTCTGTGCAGTTATTTAATGTAGCTGAGTTCAATGTACACCTACAACTGCATGGTTAATTAGCCATATTCAACACTGAACAGTGCAACACATATCGCTTTGAACCAAGTAGCTAGGTTGTTGACAATTTCATTTTGAAACAATTTTAAAACATCTAAGTGTTCTCTCTGAATTCTGCCAATTGTGTGGTGTGAGTGAGGATGCTGTGCATATCTGTTTTAAGTGCCCTGTTGCTATTTTTTCCTGGTGTCACTACTAAAAGACCCTCATAGGAACCGGTTTATATGTACCGGTTTATTTAAAACCAACACCTACTAACCTTTTCCCACCTCCCGTGGTTTAAAAAAAGAACCGGCACTTTTGAACAACTATAGGTGTCGGTTCTAAGAAAAAACGACACCAATCCTATTGGTATCGGTTTTTGAAAAATAATCGATACCTATAACATATTATAGGTGCGATTTTGTTTAAAAACCAGCACCACAGAACCGACCCGAGCCGACAACAATACGAGCCGATCAAGTAGGCGGGGCCCACACGAGTACATAAGACCACGCGAGGAGACAAGGATCTCGATCCATTCAGCCACCTCCTCCTCCACCGCCCTCCCTCCCCCTCCCCCTTCTCCTAGCCGCTGCTTCCCTTCCCCGGCCCTCCGCCCCATCTCCCAGTAGGGCGGCCGCTTCCCTCTCCCTGTGCCCCCTTCTCCCAGTCGGCCAGCCGCTTCCCTTCGATTGAGCCGCGACGCATGTGACCGACGGCCTCCCCTCGGGCGACAGGGAGGCGCAGATCCGGTCCCCACTTCCTCTCCTTCTCCGTCAGCCTCATCGGTGGCGGCTAGATCTGGGGAGGGGGTGGTCAGGGTGGTGGGTTGGGTGGCGGTGACGGTGGCCAAGGGAGGGGGCGGGCGGCCTCTCCACGTGCAACCTCTTCCTCTCCCTTCCGTCAGCCTTCCACCGATGGCGTGCAGATCCGGTTGGGGTGGGTTAGTGGCGGCGGTGGCCATGGGAGGCGACGGCGGGTGGCCAAGGGACCATGGCGGCAGTGGCGGCAGTGGAGGAGATATGGGCGTTCAACTACGTACGTGATTACAATCCATCCATTCCCTTTCTGTTTTTTTTACCTTGTTCTGATTCTGTAAGTGATCAATTGTTGTTTGTTACTTAAGAACAACAAAAAATGTGTGTGATGCAGTATGATCTGATGGATGAATGTGTGTGAACTATGAATGTAGTATGAAATATGAATGTGTGTGATCCGGTGGACTGCATCAATGCAGAAAGTGGTTGCCGAAATCAATTTGGATCTTCTTGTTTGATTTGAATTGTGAGTTGTAGGGATGAATTGAACACCTCAGATGCATCGGCTCAAATCGAGCCGATGCATCGAGACTTTTTTTTTGGCTCGCTTCTGCCTCATAGGTGCCAGTTGAAAATTAAGAACCGACATTTATAATCTATATAGGTGCCGGTTCTAAAACCAGCACCTATATGATTCGTATAGGTGCTGACCAATAGGTTTCGGCTAGGAAACCGGCACCTATAGCCGGTTCCCAACTGACACCTTTGACTGTTTTTGTAGTAGTGTGTGTTTGTAGGGATGCCTTGGGTTGGGAGAGAATCCCACTTGACTTTGATGATTTCTTCAGTTTGATTGGAAATGTTAACTCAAAATCATCTCGACTGTCTCATGATCCTGGCTGCTTTAATTTGGACCCTTTGGTCAACTCGCAATGATATGATTTTCAGGAACAAGCTGGTTTCGTCGCCACTGATTATTCCCTTTTTTTTTGATTGGTTTACTTTTACAGTGGAAGATTTTGTTAAATCCAGGGGAGGTCCATGATCTGGAGTTGAAGACTCAAGCAATTCAAGGAGCAATAGCGTCGCTCTGCTCAGATAGTCCTTTTGCACATGTGTCTTCAGTTTTTCTTCCCTTCTGTTATCTTGTCCTGAAGCCTGTGCCTTTGTTTGAAAACTTGCAACCCCAGTATTATGTAAAAATTGTGTAAGACTTCTGCTTTCTATAAAAAGCTAGGCCCTGTGGCCTTCCCTCTAAAAAAAAAAAAGCCTCTGTGACAATGGAGCTACCTCCTTTTTCTCATATTCTGACACGGGTACCCTGATTTCCTGTAACTTTTATGCAAAACCAAGCAGTTCAGTTTGACTTGCACGGTAGGTCGGGTTCTTATATTATGAAAAGATACAAGGGGTAGAGGGGGTGGGTGTGGGAGATAGATCCCAAACTGGAGAAATTTCGTAATATTTTGGTTGGAAAAAATTGAATTTGGTACCATTTTACCTGAAGTTGAAAACATTTTTCTAGATTAAAAATAAATATTTTGGTGAAAGAGTTTCCTGCTGGGGGACGACCGAAATTTCCAAAATTCCAAATTTAAAAGCGAAATATCAGGCTTGAACATGAGCGCTGGCAAGGAACATTTACGAATAAACATCGCGGGTATATATATATATAGGATTGGAAGTTATCAGAATGCGAGGACTGCACTTGATGAATTTTCCTGAACTTAATGGAATCGATGACCTAATAATGTTGACATGTAGTATAAGAGGATTTTTTTTAAGGAACTCATGGATTGTTTAGACCGTCCATCTATATATTTATTATCTCCTATGAGGTAATAGCTCTTAAAAAAGGAACAATTGTTTTTCTGCATTTGATATTTACTGCATGGTGTTCTATAAGGCCAGTAATAAGTGAATAATCTCACTTGCCACATCCTAAAATTCCAATTATAATGTACCAATGTCTTCTGAGGCTGGCCAATAAGTTGGGTGCTGCACCTTACATGAATAGAAACTACAATTTGGACTCATATGGAATTGTCAGAAAGAAAAATACTCGTGCGAGAAACCATTTTGACATATGAATACTCTTTAGAAGTACTCCAGTTTGACATATGCACAGCAGGGCTACCAGTTTTGTCCAGTTCATCATGTCAGACATGTGAGAACATCACTCCATCAATTTAGGTGGTTTAATCTTTAAAAATAAAATGTCATAAGAAATGTCCATTCCAAATATCAACCCCTCACTCAATTTGTAGCATCATCTGAAATTCTGAATGCCAGTGAATTCTTTGATTTTTATAATCTTCGTGATGATAATATGATGAAGTTCCTTAATATTTGGCGATCTTCTGAATGTTACTGGAGTCTTTTCTAGCCTAGTAATTAGCAGATGAAGGAAAGAACAAGTAAGGAGAATGAGCCCCCGCATGCATCCGTTTTGATCCATTACGTCGACTGTCATCATTTTGACAGTGCGTGGATACATACATGTGAAATCTCCACTCCTGATGCCTCCTAGGCCAAAAAGCGACCATGTATATATATATATATAGTAAAGCAGAAACTATTTTCTGCATGACATGTGCATCTCTCTCTCAGCCTGACTTCTTGCACCTTGATCTGACCTTCGATTTGTACAAACTTTTCATTCAACGCAAATTATTCAACTCCGTCATTGCAGTGGCTGAGTGCAATTCAGCACACCTACCGCCATTATGTAAGGAGATGTTTCAATGCTTAATTACTCTGGTAATAGTCAGCTCAGCTAATTAAAAATGCTCAGCCAAAACGTGTCGATGGCTAATTTTAAGACTCACTAAAGTTTAAAATAGTTAGAAAATAAGAAGACCACACTAAAAATATGTTTAGAATTTTAAAAACTTCTAAAATAAATAAAATACAGATAATATATGAAAAATATATTTACAATTTGTGCTATGTTTTAGTTGTTCAATGTAAATGTTGTAATCACATAACAATTGTTTTTTATCAGGATTGGACACGTCGACTCTCAAGCTGAATTACATGCTCCCAAGATAGCCAAGCAACCTACAGCAAGTTATGTGAACAACTAGATATGACATGTTAATTCTAATTAACAATTTATTTTTTTTGCAGTCGGTGCTCCTTAGCTTCCGCCAACGAAAATCCGATTTTCATTACCTGTCACTTCTATTTGTGCAAGCAAATCTGTTAAGAATTGATTTTCGTTGTCGGTTGGTGAACGAAGTCCCTCAGGTATCTTTACAAGCGTGTGTTCATTAAACCGGGCAATAAAAACAAAATGGTGGTGCTATGAAAAATGGTTTCGTAGTAGTGGTAGTTGTAGGATTATTCTGATATGTTTGATTTTTTAGAGTCCTTCTTTATCTCCAATATCCCTTCCATATCACTACCCATGTAATCTTTTATATATACAGGTCCCCGAGACTTAATACAATCCAACCAAATTTACACGGTATACCTTTCCCTCATCTACTATTCAACAGTAACAAGACTGGGAGAACTGTGGAATTGATAGGCTACTACTCTCACAAGAAATGACTGCCGGTATGCAAAATGAAATTCTTGACTACCCAGCAAAAAGATGATCCTTTGGTACCGTAATACTAGCCAAGAGGAGAGATAAGTAACACATGAGATTCCGATGCTTCCCAGGCCTATCATAGCAACTGACTTGAGATAGGATCACAAGACCTGTCCTCACTAAAACACTTCATTTCTCTCCGTAAGTTGTATAACACTTGGGCTGACTGATCATCTATATCTGTACAACGGGCAGCATACACAGATAGATATAGATATAGATATAAATATAGATATATATACACACAAAAAAAACAGAGATTTTACTGTCCCCATGAGGTACCAAATATTTAGTTTAAATTTTTGTACCTGTTGGTGCCTGAGATGACCAAATTACATTTTACGCGATTATAATATGTGTTACCGCCCTGTACTGCTGTACCTTCATTTGTACAATAGCAATTCAAAATGTAGCTGGATTGTTCATCTCTGCTTTTGGCATAGAAAAAAGTGCTGTCCCTTACAGCCTTTGTAGCACTGGAGTTAGACCCCTTTTTCTCATATTCTGAAGTTTTGTGCAGTATCTGATTCACTGAAATTTATGCAAAACCAGCGTTCAGTTTGATTCCACGCATCAGGGCAACATGCTACCACTTTTGTCCAGATCATCATTTGGGAAAATCTCTGAAACGATCACTCCATCAGAATATAGCTATAGAAATTCAGATCAGTTTAGGTGATCAACTACTCTGAAAAATAAAATATCACTAGAAAATATTAGTCTGCTCCCCAGTTTTTTTTAAGATAATGGAAACTTTATTAAGACTCAGTCAAATACATCAAGATGGTACATTCTAACTGAGCTCGCCCCCGACCTCTGCATCAATATAAGGATGTTCCTCAAATTTTAGCACCTTCAAAATGTTACTGAAGTTCCTCAATTTTGCTGGCTCAGCAACTAACTAACTAACGAAACAAAGCACAGGTTTCAAACATTGATATATCACATCAACATGTGTAGTGGAAACTTCAATTTGAACAGCTGGTCACAGAGTAAGGACTGTTAGATCAAATCGATCTACATTAACTTAATACAAACTTAAAACAGGATCATCTAATCTAACATGATCACATCTATCTCAACTAATACGAATAAACGTGATGAATTCGGTCCTTTACCGGCGGCCGTGGCGTCCATGGTCGTCGGTGAAGCTGTAACGAAGTTGATGACGATTGCACTGTCACGAACGTAGCGTAGGCGCTCCTTGAGCGTCTTCTTGGGGTAGCGAAGACCTTCGGATCTCCACCGGCACTGTCCCGGACGTAGAGCTCGAGCTTCCGAGCCTTCCAGCACGCTTAGAGATCGGTTAGGGTGGGGATTGCGTGAGAATCACGTGTTTTTCGTTAGGTCACCCGGTAGGGTTGACCCTCTATTTATAGGTCGCGCTGTAGGCAAGGGGCCGAGCCCAATGGGCTTAGGTTTTACCTCCCGATCACGGTAAAATCGGGCTCGGGATTAGATCCCGAGTCCGAGATTTGGGGAGATGGATATCCCCTCTTATTTGAGTTGGTTACAAGTTGACCGAGGTCAAACAAAATATCCAACATTCTCCCCCTTGACCGAAGGTCAATAACTTAACTTTAAACTAACGACTATTCGGTCACTAACTTAACTAAACTAAAATTCCTCCTCAGTAAATCAGCAAGTACCAGACCAATGCGTCGTCAGCAGCACTACGGCATACTCGGACGGTATTACCCATAGCCTCACTGAAAAACCTTGTCAGAACTCTTACTCTTATTTGGGGAAGAGACTTACTGGCGCTGAACCAGGACTTGATGCGGGCTATCCACCAGACCCATGCCTAGGACATGCTTCTGAAAGAGATATGGTGGTAGACCTTTTGTGAGCGGATCCGCAATATTTTCCTTAGTACTTATATGCTTAATCTTAAGTGTATTGTCCCGGTTTCTATCTTTCACGACACGATACTTAAGGTCTATGTGCTTGGAAGCACCACTTAGTTTATCGTTTGCGCAAAAGAAAACTGTCGACTGATTGTCGCAGTACATTGTGATAGGTCTCGAGATACTATCCACACTACTTAATGCCGGTATGAAATTCTTAAGCCACACTGCCTGTCCCGTGGCATCGTAACATGACACAAATTCAGCTTGCATTGTAGATGCAGCCGTTACACCTTGCTTACAACTTCTCCATGAAATCGCTCCCCCTGCTAGTGTGAATACATAACCGGAAGTGGACTTCCTGTCATCTTCATCACCAGCAAAGTCAGCGTCAGTGTAACATTCAACCTCAAGGTTATTTGATCTCTTATATATGAGTGTGTAATGTTTAGTGCCTTGGCAATATCTTAATACCTTCTTTACGCCTACCCAGTGAGCCCATCCTGGATTAGACTGATATCGACTAAGTACTCCGGCTGTAAATGCCAAGTTCGGACCCGTACAGACTTGCGCATACATCAAACTACCAACAGCTGATGCATATGGAACATTCTCCATCTTACTTCTTTCTAAATCATTCTTAGGGCACTGACTTCCACTTAGCTTATCGTCCTTTTGTAACGGAACAGGTGACGTATTGCACTTATCAAGGTTATATCTCTTAAGCATTTTCTCAATATAAGCTTTCTGAGATAATCCTAGTACACCTTGGGCTCTGTCTCGGTGTATCTCAATGCCAAGTACATACGAGGCTTCACCGAGGTCCTTCATTTCAAAATGAGATGAGAGGAAATTCTTAGTCTCATACAACATGTTCTTATCGTTGCAAGCTAACAATATGTCATCCACATACAGTACTAGAATTATTAGTTTTCCACCCTTTGCTTTAATGTAGATGCATCTATCTGCATCATTTTCCATAAATCTGAACCTCTTAATAACTTCATCGAATTTAAGGTTCCACTGTCTGGACGCTTGCTTAAGTCCATAAATGGATTTCTTTAATCTGCATCCCATATGTTCCTTACCCTTAATAGCAAAACCTTCCGGTTACGCCATATAAATGGTCTCATCTAAATTTCCATTTAGGAACGCAGTCTTAACATCCATCTGATGTAACTCCATATCAAAATGGGCTACTAGTGCCATGACTATTCTAAACGAATCTTTGGTGGACACAGGAGAGAAGGTCTCGTTGTAATCAATCCCTTCCTTCTACGTAAACCCTTTAGCTACGAGTCTTGCCTTGAATCTTTCGACCTTCCCTTTGGAATCACACTTGGTTTTGTAGACCCACTTACAGCCTACTGTCTTGACCCCATCAGGAATTTCTACTAAATCCTAGACCTGATTAGAACTCATAGACTTTAGTTCCTCTTCCATGGCCTCAATCCATTTAGTGGAATTCTCACTTTTAGCTGCCTCTCTGAATGACGTAGGATCATTAATCTTCCCAACATCATACAGATCGTCACTTAAGTATGTCTCATAATAGTCAGAAAGAGCCCGTCTCCTTAGCCGAGTTGATCTTCTTAATGGTTCTGGTACAACTGGCTGAGGATCGGGTTGAGGCTGTACTAATGGCGCAGTTGGCGCCTGAACCTCTGGAGCTGACACCTGAACCTCAGGGGTCGGCGCCTGCACCTCTGGAGCTGGCACCTGAACCTCAGGAGGTGGTGTCTGCGCTCCAGTAGCTGCCACAGTGCTGCTTATATAAGGAATAATTGGTGGTACAAACTGATATACCTCAGTAGACTCTGGAACTATTGGATCAGGAAGCTCAACCCGCAGTTCTACGAGACTTATATCCCTCTTTGGAAAATTTCCACTAATACCTGAGTCCTCTAAGAACACAGCCTGTCTGGTCTCAACAAACTTAGTGGAACGACCAGGACAGTAGAATCGGTACCCTTTAGACTTATCAGGATATCCAATAAAGTGGCAGCTCACTATCTTAGAATCTAATTTCTTTTGGTGTGGATCAAATAACTTAGCCTCAGCAGGACAGCCCCATACTTTTAGATAATTTAGTGTCGGTTTCCTCCCATTACACAACTCGTAAGGTGTCTTGGGAACTGACTTAGATGGAACCCGATTGAGTATGTGAGCAGCTGTTTTTAATGCTTCCATCCACAGCTCCACAGGCAAGCTAGAATAACTGAGCATGCTGCGTACCATATCCATTAGCGTACGGTTGCGACGTTCAGCCACTCCATTTTGCTGTGGTTCTTCCGGCATGGAGTATTGCGCTCTAATGCCATTTTCTTCTAAGTACTTAGCAAACGGCCCCTTAATTTGACCATATTGTCCATGCTTCCCGTAGTATTCTCCACCCCTATCTGATCTTACAGTCTTAATGGAAGTGTTGTGCTGTTTCTCAACTTCTTGCTTATAAATTTGGAACAATTCTAACACATCTGATCGCTTACGAATGGGGTAGATATGACCATAGCGGGAATAATCATCAGTAAATGTTATAAACGAATCATAAACCATCTACTGACGTTACTGAGGGCGGGCCACAGATTTCTGTGTGAATTAATTCTAACACGCCCGAACTCCTAGTGGCTCCTTTTTTAATTGTCTTAGCATATTTTCCCTTAATGCAGTCAATGCAGCGGTCTGAATCAGAGAAATCTAACTTATCAATTATCTCATCTTTAATGAGACGCTCCATTCTCCCCCTCGAAATGTGACCTAAGCGACAATGCCACAATTTCGAAGATGTCTCATTAAAACGCTTACGCTTATTCGGAACATTATCAATATTCATCACAGAATCATCAAGAGAGAGCATATAAAGTTTGCCTTGCTGGACAGCAAGACCCACATTTATTAAATTGTACTTAATCACACACTGATTGTTGCCAAACTCACAAAAATATCCCGAATCATCTAAAGCTGATACAGAAATAAGGTTTCTCTTTAAACTAGGTGCATAAAGAACATCATCTAAATTAAGCTGAAAGCCGCCCGACAACTCTAAGTGGAAACTTCCAACGCCTTCAACTTCAACGGGATGTCCATTAGCCACTCTTAGGCTTCGCTCCCCCCTTCTTATAGTTCTGATCGAACGGAATACCTGTAATGAATTAGAAATGTGCACAGTGGCACCTGAGTCAATCCACCAAGTATTAGGGGAAAAATCTGCTAAGAATAACTCATCAATAAATGAAACAACATCACACTTACCATTGTCCTTCAGCCATTCCTTGAATCCAAGAGAGCCTTTCTGGAGATGCTTAGGTGAATCGCAGAAGGAGCACAACATCTTGCCACCTTTAGTCTAGTGACGCTTGAACTTGTTGTTGTTGTTCCTGGGACCATAGTTCTTGTTCCCACTCTTCTTATTCTTCTTTTGGCCTTGCTTGCTATTACCTGACTCATGCTGATGCTTTGGAGTGCCTGAAATGTTAAGGTTGCCAACCATGTTCACAACATCCTTCATCTTCTCAGTCTTAAGCCTTTCTTCTTCTTCAACACAGTAGCTGATCAACTCACTGATGGACCAGACGGTCTTGTTGGTGTTGTAGTTTATCTTAAAAGCAGCGTACTGTGATGGCAGTGATGTCATGATGAAGTGCACAAGGAAACCCTCAGAGATCTCCATCTGCATTTCCTTAAGCCTGTTAGCCATATCACACATGTTGAGAATGTACTTCCTTATGCCAGTCTGACCATTGTACTGAGATCCCACCAACTTCATGATGAGAGTACTAGCATAAGTCTTAGATGAGCTCTTAAAGTTCTCCTCAATCTTGGCCAGATACTCCTTAGCGGTCAGATCAGCCCCCTGAGCATTCTTTGTGGGGATGGCACCCTTGATGCCAGCACTAATGGTCTGCATCATGACCATGAGCGCCATGCGATCAGATCTGTCCCACTTCTCATTGGGAGCTGAACGCGCTCCTGCAGCAGGTGCAGCAGGCTTATCCTCCCTTAGTGCAATGTCAAGATCATTCCATGCCAAGCACGTTGTGACCTTGCACTTCCACTCATGAAAGTTCGCTCCATTGAGCGGCTCAATGTTGTTCAGGTAGGAGGCCACAGCATTGACATTAGTTGCTGAAAATAGGATAAATTAAAACTTAACTTAGTAAGCATATACAATGAAATGCGAATTAAAGCATGATAATAATCCTACATTGGTCTGATTAAAATCATACATTAAATTTCAAAATGCATCACCGGTGGGGAAAACAATTGAAATTAATCTTAATACTCATGATTAAACAACGTTGGTCAGAAATAATCACAAGTTTACTCTAAACAAACTTCTCGTTGGTTCCATTTGTTTAGAGGCATCTCAAAGTATAGTGGTGAATTAAAATAACACCAACATAAAAAAGTAATATACTGAAAATTATAAACTTACGGAAAAACTTATACTGAAAATTTAATCTAATAACTGAGCTTAAATTAATAAATAATATACTGAAAATAATAATAAACTTATTGAAAAGACTAATATTGAAAATTAAACTAATAACTTGGCTTAAAATTGGACTAATAAATAAGCAGAGTAGCAGCAACAGGTGGCCCAACAAGCAGTAGCAGCGGCGCGCGGCCCAGGCAAGCAGGAGCAGCAGCGCGGCCCGCGGCCTAGCAAGCAGCGCGCGGCGCGCGGCCCAGCAAGCAGAGCGCGGCCCAGTAGAAAGCAGCAGCAGCAGCGCACGCTCGCGGCCCAGCTGAAGGAGGCCCAGGCGGCAACGGACGGGCCACCAATTCAGCCCAACGGCGCGCGCGCACGGGATGATGCGGCGGCTCATCCTGGGCGTCCGCTGAGATCCAATGGCCAAAGAAGACCGCCCCCGCCCTTAAATAGCCGAAAATGATGGGAGAGGAGAAACCCTAGATCATTTCTCTCCTCCTCCCCCTCCCGGCCGAGCGCAGCTGCGCTGCTTGCGGCGGCGGCCGGCCGGCGACGCGCCACCCTTCGCTCTTCTCTTAGATCCTCCTCTCCCCTTAGTGAGTGAGCAAGAGAGGGAGAGCTGCTGCCACAGTTCGCGCGCACACGCACGGCGTGCATGGCGAAGCGGTGGCGGCCGACGGCCGGAAGGCGGCTGCGGCCGAGAGTGGCGGGGCTGTCGCGTGGGCCTTCGCCGGCGCGTGCGTTCCCTCATGGTGAGCGTGCGGCCGTCGAGGGTCTCCATGGCGGCCCCCTTAAGCTCTCATGGCCGGCGGTGACCGGCGGTGGTGGCCGGGTCTGACGGCGCGCGCGGGCGCCGGCCAAACTCATGGCCGGAGTTGCTCGCGCGTGGCCGGCCGACTTAGGGTTAGGGTTAGGGTTCGGGTGTGTGTGATTCGGGTTTTATTTCTTTCTTTTTTTTACTTACTTATCCGAAACCCTAGCTTATAGATCCAAAAATAAAACATGATTAATCTTAAGAAAAAATTACTAAAACTTGAAGAACTAATTAAAACTTGACTAAAACTGATGGATCTAAGCATGCGAACTTACTGTGTAACTTAAAACATGATGAAAAAATACATGCTAGATCTAGGCATCACTTCGTGTTCAACTTAAAACCGAAACAAGATGGATCAAGTAGACTAGATCTAGGCTAACTGATACCAAATGTTAGATCAAATCGATCTACATTAACTTAATACAAACTTAAAACAGGATCATCTAATCTAACATGATCACATCTATCTCAACTAATACGAATAAACGTGATGAATTCGGTCCTTTACCGGCGGCCGTGGCGTCCATGGTCGTCGGTGAAGCTGTAACGAAGTTGATGACGATTGCACTGTCACGAACGTAGCGTAGGCGCTCCTTGAGCGTCTTCTTGGGGTAGCGAAGACCTTCGGATCTCCACCGGCACTGTCCCGGACGTAGAGCTCGAGCTTCCGAGCCTTCCAGCACGCTTGGAGATCGGTTAGGGTGGGGATTGCGTGAGAATCACGTGTTTTTCGTTAGGTCACCCGGTAGGGTTGACCCTCTATTTATAGGTCGCGCTGTAGGCAAGGGGCCGAGCCCAATGGGCTTAGGTTTTACCTCCCGATCACGGTAAAATCGGGCTCGGGATTAGATCCCGAGTCCGAGATTTGGGGAGATGGATATCCCCTCTTATTTGAGTTGGTTACAAGTTGACCGAGGTCAAACAAAATATCCAACAAGGACTAACAGACTACATGATTTGCATGATTTGTCTAGTCGTAGTCGGTGCCTAAGTGACCGGTTGTGGTTGCTTGAGTCAGTGTTGAACACCTTTTGTAAGGATGTGAGTCTAAGTGCTGGTGTAAGTGACTTTTGGGCAGTCTACACCCTTTGGGTGTAGAGGCCGGTTTAATCCACCATCTAAAAAAATATGGAAGGAGGAAAATTTGTGCCTATCACAAAGATACTCCACGGCCCCCACGTACGTCAACAACAACTCGATCCACTTACTCTTACATTAACGTTTTGCATTGCATTGTTGCCGGCCGCAGCTTGGCATCAACACCCGCCAACAACAACAAGGGGCAACAGCTAGAGGATTTGCATTGTTGTCGGGTGCAGCTTGGCATCAACAACACCGCTGACTCTTAGATTCATGTTCATGCCACGCTTGGCGACTTCGTCTGCATACACCTCTTTCCAGGACGGCCAGGATGATTGTGAACTCGGGAGGAGACAACTCCTGATGCCTCCGAGGCCAAACAAAACCATGGATAGCTAGCAATGCAACCAGAGCTGCATGCACGGCTGGATCAGTGGCCTGGTCTGCTGCATGCCTCTATGCATGAATTTCTCGCTCGATCGACCACAGCATTTTCAGTCGATTGAAATATTGCTCAACTCTGGCATTACAGTTCAATGCAGCACCTATGTATATATCGATCGATGGTGGACTGGAGATATCTCGGTGCTTGATCATA
The DNA here is from genome assembly GCA_000573905.2 of Oryza punctata. Classification (NCBI taxonomy): domain Eukaryota; kingdom Viridiplantae; phylum Streptophyta; class Magnoliopsida; order Poales; family Poaceae; genus Oryza; species Oryza punctata. Next base: position 23,928,070 of record CM002499.2, on the reverse strand, counting down.
TAATGTTCAATTCGATCGGTTAAGGAAAGGTTGGTTCAGACACAAGGAAAAGTTGATGGCTATCTAGTAACTTGACCACGAGCAGTTCACTTCAAATCATGTCAAGTTATAGGAAGATGAGACATTATTAATTATCTGACATCACTGAAAAATTCAGCATTACACGTCAGTGCACTATGTTGTGAGGCCTGAACGGTGCGGTTCAGTAAACACATGCACCTCATCTAACAGAAAGTTACCACAATTGTCAAATTCACCACTTCAATAATGTGAAACCGTTCATCTCATCCGTTGAATGTTCAAGCCTTAATTAGGAACTAGCTAATCTATGAAGCAGCACAAAGTTGAGAGTTTTCTTGCTTTCCAATCAAACAGAATACGATCAGAAACCATCCAGGAACTGTGTATGTAAAACTATAAACTAATCCATGCACGGGTTCATTTCTTGAGAAGACGAAGATCCTGAGATAAACAAATTTGATTACTGACTGTGCAGGCCACCCTGAACTATTCCTTGCTGAGGCGGTGCGCGGAGGAGGGAGAGCAGTTGGTTAATTAAACGTGACGGCGATGAACACCAACAGCGGAGTCTCGTCCCATGGAGTCAGCATATTCTCAGCAAGCAGCCAAGCCTACTGTGAGTTTAGCAGCGAGAAGGAAAACCTGGCAACTAGTGCTCCTCTGCATACCTCAGTTTCGTCAATTCCATCGCGAAGGCCTTGACGATGAATGATCGAAAAAAGGACAAGATGCCTCCTCAGCCTACACACATGTATGTAGCAAAGTAACCGTGCGTGTCTATACATGTATAGTAAATTTGTTTCGCGCTTCATGGTGCCCGGGCTCCATGTTTCAAATTGAGTATATACCTAATTCAAATGAGTATGAATTTTTTTTGAATGTTTAGGTATTAACATTAACTACTTTACTAACTAGTTCAAAACAAGTTTGAACTGAATTTGAACTTGTTTTGGTTACATTTTGATCCTAGATATATAACATCCAAACATATAATTAGTTAGGTATGTAATAATGTATAATCAAATAAAGTTGAATTTGAGTTGTTTTATTGCTAGGTAAAGGTATGATCAAATTCTTATACCTAGGTATATACTCACAATTTGAAAATATTGAAAAATTTGAATGAATTTGTGCATTTCACACCATGGTACCTCATATGAGTATCCTATATGTGTGTGTATATATATAAGTATATATATATATGTGTGTGTATGTATGCATGCATGCATGCATGGCGTATTGTTCATCGTCTTATCAGCCTATATAATTTCTTACGGTCTTTTATCTAATAGTTGTGTTAATGTGCACCACCTACCTCTCAAGAGGTATTGTAATACATTGAATCTATTGTTGGACTTCGATCATCTCTTCCCTTCCGCTTCTAGGCTGTAGCACATTTGGGCTTTCTCGTGTCATATTTTATGCATATTAAGGCAGCTTTCGCAGGAATGTGTTACCAGCGCGCACAGTGATAGTGGAAAACGGAGCGATCTATTAGCGCGTTATTAATTAAGTTTTTGCTATTTTTTTAAATGGATTAATTTGATTATTTTAAGTAAGTTTTGTATAGAATCTTTTTGCAAAATACACACCGTTTAGTAGTTTGAAAAGCGTGCGCATGAAAAACGAGGGAGAGGAGTTGGGAAGAGGGGGAGAAGAACACAGCCTAAAGGACTGTAGGATCTCTTTCTGTGCATTTATTCAGTTCACTACTATGCAAAACTATGTTTAATCAAATCTTCAGCTAGTTCCTCAATAGAATGCACGAACCACTGAACCAGGTAGCATGTTCATGGTACATTCGTATATGATCCATTAGACACGAACGTGCCAGAAATTAAATTATAACCACCGCGCTGTTAAAATTCTTAGGAAAATTTGGTGCCAAATTCTCATCTTTAATTTTGTCGTCGTCGGATCGATTTTATGCCGTCAATTCTGAAAATATTGTAAGATTCTGTCGATCAACAAAATATGTTCGGAGAATCTACTGAATGGTCATCAACAAACCAATAGACTTCCTTTCGCTAATTGCAGTTTGATGGTAGTCACTACCTACAATTGTCAGCTGTCATGAGATGTAATTATTAGTACATGATAAGAGAAGAACAATATTATCTCAAAGCATATGGCGAAGCTTAATTTGGTAACGCGAAAACTTCAGACGCCTCCCAATCCTACAATATCAACCCAACCGGACTGGTCCTTGTAACTTCTCATTTTTCTCCATCGATCATTTCGAATTCTTATGGCACTTGTTCTTCATAAATTTGACGAGAGTTCCTTCATCGACTTGGGCTCTCTCATCTTATCTTTCATGGAGAAAATTAAAGACCAGGCATCATAAATGAACGCTCACAATCTGATATATATATAACTTGCAATCTCAAGTTAATTTTGCAGCTGAGTTTATGGCGCACCCACTACAACCGCATACTTGATTAACTCTGATCTACTCAGGAGTTGAATTCCTTACTTTTGAACCAAATAGCTGAATTGTTGGATATATAAACTGATGAGTACTTCTAGTGGTAATCAATTCTGATTAACCCAGCTGAGTTCCATGCTTAATCAACAATGACGCAAAGATTCCTTTAAACTTATAAAAAACCTGCAGTTCGGCTTGATATTTCTGGAATGCACTTACCAGGCCACGTTACAGATACTGGACACCTCCGAAGTGCAAACTCTTTACTTGATTGGTCATACAAAATAGAGTTTGGATAGCAGACTGGTGGTACACATCTTGGTGCACATCTTGGTGCACTGCAGACTCTCCCGGGGAGTGTGGACGGAGATACAATGTTGGATTGGGCTTTCAGTTGAACTTGCAGAGTTGGGATAACTGCATTTAAGTGGAGGATTGGTGGTACCACCTCCTACATACGCCGCATATCCCAGTGCGACCACTAAATCCTCTTGTAATCCTCATCTAATGGGAGCTTTGGTACGAGCACAATGCCAGTCTTTCGGCATGTCGGCAACCCATCGGACACAATCGCAATAAAAATCAAGGAAGAAGCGGCCGCCTGGGCCAAAGCGGGGGCTGGGTGCCTTAGGGAGCTTACTAGTTTGGAAGAAGTCCACTAATATCCTCTACATTTTGCGGGTTTGCGTCTTTGCAAAAGCCCTATAAAGTTTTAAATCTTTTGCTCCGTTCTCCTGCTGGAATTTGGCCCATGTTTGGCCCATTTTATAAATTCTAAAGCATGCACAACAATAGTCCCATATTGCTAAGTCAAGGAGAGGTCGCCTTGCTTAAATATGAGAGTCTTCTTTCTTAGCAAAAATAGATGCATGTGAAAGATAAGGAGACTATTGATACACGCACGCGTAGCCCGCGCATTTTCGCGTGAATTATCGCGTGACTTGCGACGAGCGCGACGCGTATGTGTACAACAAACTGTTTCATGTGCATTTTTTTTAAACATTTGTGCTGTGTTGATGGCGTTTCAGTTACTCCTTTTGATTGCATCAGTTTTTGCTGCGTTATGATGGCAGTTTCTACTGCAATCTAATGGGCAGTTTTAGCCTGTTTAATGAGAGGGGAATTTGAAGCGCTTGATGGAGCCTATAACATCAGGAGACGTCTTGGTGGCTGGAGGGTAGAAAACACGGTCACTTCACCTCCCACGCGTACGTTGTTCTGACCTCTAGCTACTGCGCTTCGTCGACCTTCAATCTCGGCGTGCACCGGGCTTGGAGGAAGCGGGATCTCCGAAACCACTGCCGCGAGACTCCTGCACGGGGCGGCAATCAGGTTTTTGGGCAGCGTACACACGCGACCGCTTGAGGAATCTGCAACTACTTCGTCGACAAGTTCATCATCTTCTTGCGCAAGAACTGTGAGTGATTTCAATATGTGTTTTGTGTTTGCATCATTCTTGTTCAATATGCTTTTTCTCAAATTTAAATCTGGACAGTACATAATTAGGCTCCTTTTTCTAACAATCCAAAAACCTGATTTCGCCTATTTTTGTTATCTAGCAATGGCGGGTGCATCTGATGCCATGAAACCTGAGAGGTTTGGAGGTGAAAACTTCCGTAGATGGCAGACAAGGGCCAAGTTTTGGCTCATGTCGTTGGGAGTGTGGTGGGTGATATACCCAATGTATCCCTTCACAGAGGAACAGCAAGCTCAGTTTGATAATGCGAATAACACCGCATTAGGCTGTCTCCTCACCATCTTGGCAGATCAACTCTATGATGTGTATATGAATTACACGTCGGCCACTGCCCTGTGGGAGGCTTTGGAGCAGAAATATGCTGAAGCTGAAGCCGGTCGCTGGTTGTATGTGTGCGAAAAGTTCATTGATTTCAGCATGGATAATGCTAAATCAATTGTAACCCAAGCACACGACCTCCAGCTTCTGGTTGGCGAAATTGCACATTTGGGATGTGCTCTGCCTCCAAAGTTTGTTGTGGCAACGATTGTTGCAAAACTTCCTGCAGAGTGGCGTGATTTTGCTACATCTCTAAAGCACAAAAGAGAGGAGATTTCTATGGAGGATCTCATTGCAGCTCTCGATGTGGAAGAGAAGGCAAGGGCAAAAGATGTGCGGGTCAAGAACATGCAGAACAGTGCCAATTTTGTGCAAAAGAAAAAACAATTTAACAAGAAGAAGGGCCCCAAGCAGAACAAAACTACTAGCTTTAAAAGGAAGAAAACAGAGAAGAAGGATTTGAAGAACCTCACCTGTTTCGTGTGCGGTAATCCTGGTCACTTTGCCAAGGATTGTCCAGACCGCAAGGACAGGACCACTGAACTTAGCAAGAAGTTCACTCATGTGACCATAGGCGAGGCCTCAACTTCTGGAGGGTACGGTAATCCTTCTGTTGTCTATTCTGCATTTCAGTCTATCGACTGGTGGGTTGACACTGGTGCAAATGTTCACGTGTGTTCTGATATTTCATTGTTTTCTTCGTATCAGGCAGCAGGGGCTTCCAGCGTCCTAATGGGGAACGGATTGCGTGTTTCTGTTCTTGGTGTTGGTACGGTAGATCTGAAGCTTACTTCAGGGAAAACCCTCCAATTGAAGAATGTCCAGCACGCGCCAACAATAAACAAGAACCTGTTGAGCGGGTCTCTCCTGTGTAGGAGTGGTTATAAGCTAGTTTTTGAGTCGAATAAATTAGTTGTGTCCAAATTTGGGGTTTTTATAGGAAAAGGCTATGACAGCGGAGGCTTGTTCCGCCTAAGTACTGTGGACTCTTGTTATAATTTGAATGTTAGTACTATTTTGAATAAAAATCTTGCTGATGTATGGCATTCAAGGTTCTGTCATGTTGGCTTTGATACAATTGCTAGAATGTCCAGATCTGAGTTAATTCCTAAATGCGATATAGTCAAAAATTCTAAGTGCCAAACTTGTGTGCAAGCAAAACAACCTCGAAAGCCTTTCAAGGCATTAGAGTTTGAAAAGATTTTGACACCTCTAGATTTAATTCACACTGATCTATGTGAGATGAATGGTGTTTTGACTAAAGGAGGAAAAAGATATTGTCTTACTTTTATTGATGGTGCAACACGTTACTGCTATGTCTATTTGCTGAAAACAAAGGATGAAGCGCTTAACTATTTTAAGATATATAAGGCAGAGGTTGAGAATCAATTAGAAAGAAAGATTAAGAGACTTAGGGATGATAGAGGAGGAGAGTATACCTCTACAGACTTTTCTAATTTTTGTTCTGAGCATGGGATCATTCATGAATTCACACCACCCTATTCACCACAATCAAATGGTGTAGCTGAGAGGAAAAATCGGACGCTTATAGATTTGGTGAACGCCTTATTACAAAGTGCCGGTATGCCTAACATGTGGTGGGGGGAAGCAATCTTGACTGTAAATTTCGTGCTAAATAGAGTGATCACGAAAAGAAATGACATAACTCCATACGAGGCATGGAGGGGAAGAAAACCCAATGTCAACTTTCTGAGAACATGGGGATGTTTGGCGAAAGTCAATATTCCGGAGCCGAAGAAGAGAAAGCTTGGGCCAAAAACAGTCGATTGCATTTTTATAGGATATGCTCAGAATAGTCCTGCCTATAGATTCTTGGTAGTTAAATCCGAAACTCCAGAGATGATAGTTGATACTATAATGGAGTCTAAGGATGCGTCTTTCTTTGAGGATATCTTTCCTATGCGACAGACTAGCAGCAGTTTAGAAAATGTGGATGTAGTCATTCCAGACTTTCCTCATTCTGAACAAGTTGAGAACATATCTCTACGAGAGGATGATGTTGATGATAATAATTTACAAGAGGCCAATGAGGAGGATAACAGTTTAGTCATCACTCCGCGCAGGAGTAAGAGACAAAGGGTTGAGAAATCCTTTGGAGATGACTTTATTGTATACCTTGTAGATGATGTGCCTAAAACTCTAGCTGATGCTTATGCATCTTCGGATGCAGAGTATTGGAAAGAGGCAGTCCGTAGTGAGATGGACTCCATCATGGCAAATGAGACTTGGGAAGTCATTGAACATCCTGTTGGGTGCAAACCCATTGGATGTAAATGGATTTTCAAGAAAAAGATGAGACCAGATGGCACGATCGACAAATATAAAGCGAGGCTTGTGGCCAAAGGCTTTACCCAGAAAGAAGGTGAAGATTATTTTGACACATATTCACCCGTGGCCAGGTTAACCACTATTAGACTGCTCATTGCATTAGCTGCTTCCTATGGTCTACACATTCATCAAATGGATGTAAAGACAGCTTTTCTTAATGGAGAGTTGGAGGAAGAAATCTATATGGAGCAACCTGATGGTTTTGTGGTTAAGGGACAGGAGGGTAGAGTGTGCCGATTGCTGAAATCATTGTATGGTCTGAAACAAGCACCCAAACAATGGCACGAAAAATTTGATCAGACCTTAACATCTGCTGGTTTTGTTGTAAACGGAGCAGATAAGTGTGTTTATTATCGCCAAGGTGGGGGTCAAACGGTGATCTTGTGCTTGTATGTTGATGATATACTTATATTTGGGACTAACACTGCAGTGATTGATGAGGTCAAATCATTTCTATCCTCATGCTTTGACATGAAGGATCTGGGAGAAGCAGATGTTATCCTGAATATTAAGTTGACAAGAAATGAGAATGGTATTATTTTAAATCAATCTCATTATGTGGAAAAATTATTGTGTCGCTTTGGTTTTGAGAATACCAAAGTAGCCCCTACGCCCTACGATGCGAGTGTAAAATTAAGGAAAAATAAGGGCGAAGGGTTGGACCAATTGAGATTTTCACAAATAATTGGGTCTCTCTTGTACCTTGCTGGAGCAACACGTCCCGACATCTCTTTTGCTGTGAGCAAATTAAGTCGATTTACTTCCAATCCAGGGAAGGATCATTGGGAGGCACTAGAGAGAGTGCTACGTTACCTAGTAGGTACAATCGCATATGGAATTCACTATACTGGTTATCCATCTGTACTAGAAGGATATAGTGATTCCAATTGGATCTCCGATGCAGATGAGATTAAAGCCACGAGTGGCTATGTATTTACACTAGGAGGTGCCGCAATATCATGGAGATCATGTAAGAAGACCATTTTGACGCGGTCAACCATGGAAGCTGAGCTTGTAGCACTTGACACAACTACAGTTGAAGCTGAGTGGCTAAGGGAACTACTCATGGACTTGCCACTGGTAGAGAAATCAGTTCCTGCAATCCTTACATACTGTGACAATCAAACAGTCTTGGCCAAGATAATGAGTACTAAGGATAACATGAAGTCCTCGAGACATGTGAAGCGGAGGCTTAAATCTGTTAGAAAGCTGAAAAACTCCGGAGTAATTGCTGTGAATTATATTCGCAGTGAGAAAAATCTAGCAGATCCCTTTACAAAAGGACTTGCACGGACAGCAATATCTGTTGCAAGTATGGACATGGGACTGAGGCCCATTTAGTTGCAAAGTAATGGTAACTCATTTCCTCTGAAAGGAGATCCCTTATTTGGAAAATGAGAAAAACAAAGTTACTATTGTAACGGGGAGTACAATTCATCTAAATACCTATGTCCATAACGTGTACTCTCTTCTGTATGGAAGGCTGGCTATAATGCCTTAATGTGTTCTAGTGTCTACCGAGAGAAAAGGTATCGTCCTACAGGGTACCTATAATGAACACACCTATGTGAGCTAAACTGTTGGGTCGCAGTTCATGAGAGTGGGGTGCTCTCTGGAAAGCTCATGAGAAGATCGGGGAGCAAGACCTTTAAAGCTCCGTTTAGACTTGGCGTTTTGGTAGCCTAGTACCAGATAGGTCTTCATGAGAAATCTGATGGCAAAAAGCTATGAATTCAAGGCTTAGTCCATTCACAAGCTGCTGGTAGATGGACCTTGTTGATCTAGGTGTAAGTTCAACCCGTACGGGACTTATACCGAAAATCTGGTATATAAAAGTGGTTTAGAACAGCAACTGCTTTAGAATTGGTGGGGGAATGCTGGAATTTGGCCAATGTTTGGCCCATTTTGTAAATTCTAAAGCATGCACAACAATAGTCCCATATTGCTAAGTCAAGGAGAGGTCACCTTGCTTAAATATGGGAGTCTTCTTTCTTAGCAAAAATAGATGCATGTGAAAGATAAGGAGACTATTGATACACGCACGCGCAGCCCGCGCATTTTCGCGTGAATTATCGCGTGACTTGCGACGAGCGCGACGCGTATGTGTACAACAAACTGTTTCATGTGCATTTTTTTTAAACATTTGTGCTGTGTTGATGGCGTTTCAGTTACTCCTTTTGATTGCATCAGTTTTTGCTGCGTTATGATGGCAGTTTCTACTGCAATCTAATGGGCAGTTTTAGCCTGTTTAATGAGAGGGGAATTTGAAGCGCTTGATGGAGCCTATAACATCAGGAGACGTCTTGGTGGCTGGAGGGTAGAAAACACGGTCACTTCACCTCCCACGCGTACGTTGTTCTGACCTCTAGCTACTGCGCTTCGTCGACCTTCAATCTCGGCGTGCACCGGGCTTGGAGGAAGCGGGATCTCCGAAACCACTGCCGCGAGACTCCTGCACGGGGCGACAATCAGGTTTTTGGGCAGCGTACACACGCGACCGCTTGAGGAATCTGCAACTACTTCGTCGACAAGTTCATCATCTTCTTGCGCAAGAACTGTGAGTGATTTCAATATGTGTTTTGTGTTTGCATCATTCTTGTTCAATATGCTTTTTCTCAAATTTAAATCTGGACAGTACATAATTAGGCTCCTTTTTCTAACATCTCCTGCTCTCAACGTTACTGGCTCAAGACACTGAGATGAAAGAAACAGGTCTTAAACATGCTTGTATCACATAACACTCAGGGAAACCTAGACGTCATATCAGTGATCAATCGGCAGTGGAAGTCCCCCTTGATAGGGCCTCGGTGACTCTCATGTCGAATACATTTCAGTAGAAAATAATTTGAATTTTGCCAAATTTGAATAAAATTATCTTGATTTTTTTGAAAATTTCGGATGAAACTTAACACTATTGTGCCTGGGGCCGCAATTTTGGAAATTTTGAAATTAAATTTTAAGGATAATTTTACCATCCTTGAAAAAGTAACAGGAGGTAACATATTTTCTAATGTAAAATTTGATACCTCTAAGCCCAGGGTACTTTCTCAAGAACTATAAAATTTCTCAAACTGTAAACGTCGTATCAATCATGCGATCATATATGTCATTTAGATCTATCTATGTAAAGGGCTGTTTTTTTTTCCATTTCGGTGAGGGATCCTACCTTTGAGTTCTATAATCCATGACACCCCAAGAGAAAAAAGATCCATTTATTGCTAATGATCCTACCGAGCTAAGTTTTGCCCATGAGTTGACATCTAAGTTTGTTGTAGAACGCACCACGCCATCGCTGTATGACAAAGTTATAGCAGCATCCTGTTGGCAAGCTGCCAAGCTCAGCGTGAATGCAGCAAGACGGATGAGCCCAGGCCTATGTTATGCTGCTGGTGGCGACCGCTCTACCGAATGCGTGCAATCAAAGCTGAAAAGGTCCGACTAACGACGGACTAGTGAAATGGTAACTACTGATGCCTCCTAGGCCAACAACCATATATATGCGCAAAGCAACCCTGCTGCAGTTATGAATCAGTGGCATGATCTACCTCTATGCATGTACTGTTGTTCATCTCTCTTTGGTCATTGATCTTATGTTTGATTTATACATCATTTCATTCGATGCTATTATTCAACTCTGTCATTGTTGCGTAATGCTGCTCCTACCACCTGGATATATATACGGGCAAACTGTCAGATGGGTACTAGAGGTATCTCAGTGCTTAATGTTGGTGATTCATTATCTGACATTGACATTGTCTGCACAGAATGTTTAAGACTCGGTAATGTGCTGATGTTAAGTAGTAACTAGTACCGAAGGGAAATATTGTTCAGAATATATATAATGCAGGATCTAGTTTGAAGTAGTGATCCATATTCTAGGAAGTCTGGATTCACAAGGAAGACAATGTAAAAGTTTTCCCATGACTTTTCGTGATTACTATCTGTCTATCTTGGTAAGTATTCTGAAAAGTTATTAGGAAATTGATGCCAATTTACTGTCTTTTACTTACAGTGTATTCAAAATCAAAGTTCTGATTAGACAGGATAGACGTTGTGATCAAATTGGATTACCGCGGTGACTCACAGAACTTATGTAATACAGTGGCCGTCAGACATACACGACCTATAGAAGTTAATAGATTGACGTTTTTAGAATCATCACATCAAGCCGTAGAAAGCTGAGTATCATCATACTACGCTAGCTGCCATTTCTGAAAAATGTCGAAAGAAAATTCCATGCTAAACATCAACTCCTCTGGTTGGGTCCTCAGCCGCATGCTCTTCACATGAAATTCAGAAATACAATGGCGATGACCGCAGCACAGATAGGGCTCTTCAAACCAATTACAGATGGCAACCATTAAATAAGAGTCATGTTAAAAGAAGGATGCTGCTAAACATGGCGAAACAGAACCCTCTAGTACCATCCTTCTATCTAGCACCGAAAATCTTCGTAGTCGAAGAGCTTCCGGTGCCTCCCAGGCCTAGGATAGCAACATAATGGAAATTGAACTCATCCTCACTATAACTCTTCATCTCTCCGAGTAAGGTTGCAGCGATGTAGGGGCTCACTGATTATCTCTATATTTTATGGAGCAAGACGAATCACTACTACAAAAACGATTTTCCATGGCGTCACCCTATAATTTTCGCTGGCGGACGTACGAGAAAACAGTCAGCAAAAACGTAACGAGGGGTGGGGGGCTACGGGCTGCCAGCGAAAACCGATTTTCGCTGACGGCCGGCTAAGACGTCCGCCATAAGAAACAACTCTATTTTTCGAGGCGGGCCGCTTAAGTATCCACCAGTGAAAATCTAATTTTTGCTTGCGGTAGATAAAGAGCACTGCTGCGGAAAATTTTTTTTGTGCTACGCCCACCGCTCCACCATCTCAGCTTCTCCGCTCCACCCAAAAAATCCAGTCGCCTTACCAAACTCCCTCCGTCTCCTCGGCTGCCCCTCCTCTCCCTGGCAGCCTCCTCCCGCCTTCCCTCGGCAGCAGTGATGGCGGTGATGGCTGCGGTGGCGACACGGGCAGCAGCATGGATCTGTCAGTGAGAGGGGACAGGACTGGTGGTGGCGGTGATGGTGACGGGAGTCGGGATGTGAGGAGGCCACTGGTGGTGGCACGGCGGTGACGTTCTCGTTCCCCTCCCCTCCTCTCAGATCCGAATGGGAGTAGGACAACGGCGGTGGCGGGGCAAAGGTTGCAGCGGCGGCATGGGAGGAAGCTATCGGTGGTGGGTGGCGGCGGTGTTCTGCCTTCCCCTCCCCTTTCTCTCCCATATCCGGATGGGAGGAGGTCGCCAGCGGTGGCGTGGTAGAGGGAGCAGCGGCAAGATGGGAGGAGACGGCCGGTGCATTGCTTCGGCGATAATAGCTCGTCCACGACGCCTTCACTGGTGATGCGTTGATTTTGCATGTTATTTCATTTGAATGTGTTGATGTTTGCATGTTGAAAAAATGTGGAGAAGGCAATGAGAAATTGATGTAGTGATCTTGGATGATGATTTGAAGGTGGATTGGATTTGAATCTCGATCTGTAGATGTAGATTTGAATTTTGAAAATGAATCAATGGGCTCTCGATTTTTATCTTTTTCTCCAAAATTATTTTCGTTGGCAGGTCTCATTACTTGCCGTCAGCGAAAATCTTTTTTCGCTGGTGACCGCACCACCTAAACAACAGAAGTGTATTATTTTCACTGGCTTTTTATTGGTGGCAGCACCTCTTACCGCCAGCGAAAACCTATTTTGGCTGCCAGCGAAAATCCTTTCTCTCTCTAGTAGTGAATGGCAGCAAGTTCTATGTATATATGAATGCACAGTATGGTTCCGTGCCATAATTCAAATTCTTGGACTTAATTCAGTGTGCACTACCTAATCGACTTTTCAGCTTATCAATAAAATGAAGATACCTTTGAACCAAAGTAGCTGATATTATTCATTTCTCCACACCCGAGCTAGCTCTTATTCACAGAATCTGCTATCCTGATTCCCTTTAATTCACTACTGGAAAAAGGGTTTTCCGTGGCGCCTATTTTACGTTTTCTATGACAGTTGGCGCTACCATCAGCAACTAAAGGCTTGTGGAAATTAACAATGTTGGTGTTATGGGCCCAGGGGTATAGAGACTAAGAGCTTGAGGCGGCCCCCTACGCCCACGTGACCCTCCCCCGAGGGGGGGTGGACCCGAGGGTGAGGTGGCGGCCGCTCTCTCTAATCTCAGCTCCCCTACCGCTCCACTGTCGCATGGGTCGGGCCACTCCGACCCCTCTGCGCTTCCGCCATGTGTGTGGTTAGGTGAGCGGTTCCAATGCTCACCAAACTGCATTAACTGCGGCTCAGACGAGTGCGTCTCATCGCGCGTCTCACCGCATTTAATGCAGTAAGGAGCGCGCGTACCCGGTCTGACACCGGTCACGCTAACTGACCGATCTGTGACAGGTCAGAATGACCGATGGCACGGTGGCACAGCACCAGCGCACTAGCTGCACGTCAGTCGGAGTGCAGCACGCGTCGTCAGGTCCCATCAAAATAATGAGGACTTTTTTGCCTCTTAATCCAACCGAAGTTGGTGGGCTAGCTCCGATCATATGGCGCCCGTTGCCTGGTACGGATGGAGCACACAAGTCTCCGCTCATTTAATGGGGAATAACACGGGCGTCACTCGGGTTAGACAGGAGTCACGCTGCGGCTACTATGCGTGCGACTTCTGCGCCAAGCGACAAGACCACTCTTAAATGTAAAAGAATATTTTCCTTTCTCTGGAAGATAACCTGTTGGCCCATGTGGTAGCCCCTTAAAGTATAAAAGGAGGCCCAGGCCTAGAGAAAGGGGGTTGGATCCCTGACAAAAATCAACTCCGATCAACCACACACAGGAGTAGGGTATTACGCCTCGCCGGTGGGCCGAACCTGTATAATTCTCTGTATCACGTTTTCTCTGGAGACTCCTCTCTCAATCCCTCTCGCATTGGAGTGCAGATTCTCGACCTGCGTCCCCGGCCGAACTTACACAAGGGGGCCCTCACTGTCCCCCGTTGAGGAGCTCACGCTCCGTCAAACAATCTTCACAGGCGAAACGTCACCGCTAGCGAAAATTGATTTCACTGGCGGTTGTATCATACCGTCCACCAGAGATAATAGATTTTCGCTGGCGGCCGCCAGCGATAATCGATTTTGGGGGGAAAAACCACATGCAACCGCCCTCTAGCCGCCAGCAAAAATGAATATGCCCACATGTTGCTGCCCAGCATTCCCAAATCCACATCCACAAATCTCAAATCTCAAATCCACAAAAAGCACAAATTGTCAAAACATTCACATTCACATCATAGAGTACAAATTCTACAAATTCCACATCACAGATCGAGCACAAAAATTTCACAGCACAAAGAAGAGGTGAGGATGGATTCATTGCTCCCGAGGGAGGGCGTGGATGGCTGGGGCGGATCCGCTCTCGGGGGGCTCACCGGCGCCGGATCTGCTCCCTCCACCCCTCCCACACCCGAAGTCACTGCCTGCGCCCCGAGCTCTATTGCCCACGCCCGCCCCGAGCCGCCACCCATGCCCGAGCGCCACCGTCCGCACCCGGGCTCCGTCACCCACTCTCGAGCTCCGCCACAAACCGCTGCTGGAGCCGTCACAGGAGTAGTCGCTGCCTGTGGAGTCTGGTGGATCTGGAGGGAGGAGGAGAGGGTTCGATCTGGAGGAGAAATGATAGGATAAGGATGAGTAGATGGATAAGGAGTGGTGGGTGGCGAATTTTTAATGGCGTCATTTTTTTCAACGGCAGCGCTCTTTAGTACCCGTCAGCGAAATACAATTTTTTTTCACTAGCGGTAGGATAAGAGGCCTACCAGCAAAAATAGGGTTGTTTTTGCAAGCGGACTTCTTAACCTACCACCAGCAAAAACTGATTTTCGTTGGCGGCCCTAAACTCACTGCTACGAAATTGGATTTTCACTGGAGGTCCTGAACCCTCTATCCCTTGTTAGAATTTCGTACGCGGATTTCTCGTATGACTGCCAGCAAAAAAAATAGGATACCGTCATGAAAAAATGTTTTGTCAGACATGGTGTTCGCAAGATAGCTGCATCTTTCTGCCCCACTGCTTCAACATATTCTCGTCATGCATGGAGGAACAAGGAGTACAGTCAACGACAAGAGCCGTTGCACAAAGGCGGCGAGCACTCCGCTGGATAAGCCTGTTTCCACGGAGACGGCCAAGATGATACGTTATCGGTGAAACGGCAACTCCTGATGCCTCCTATGCCAAACAAAACCATGCATATAACTTGAGCTGCAAGAAGTGGTTGTTCATCTCGGTTAGACTACAGAATTTCTTGCTCACATCATTTCTGCCATTGTAGTTTAGGGTATGCAGCACCTACCACCTGTACATACATACATACATATATATACATATGTATACATATACATACATATACATATATATACATGTAGGTATATACATATATACATGTATGTATATATATATATATATATATATATATATATATATATATATATATATATATATATATATATATATATATGGGACAATCGTCGATGGGGGACTGGAAATATCTCAATATCTCAGTGCTTGATCATATATATAATGTTCAATTCAGTTGAGACATAAGGAGAAGTTGATGGCTATGTAGTAACTTAATCCACAGGCCACAGCTGTCCATTCCAAAACCCAAATCCTGTCGAGCTATAGAAAGATAAGCCAAAATTAATTATATGAAATCACTGAAAATTTCAGCATTAAAAGGGAGTGCACTATATATATGAGTCCCTGCGATTTTTGTAAAATATGAAGGATGAAGTTCAATTACACACACAGGTCCGCATCTACCAGAAATTTGTCACCGTTATCAAATTCACCGTTTTGATGTGAAACTGTCCAGCTCATCAGTTTAATGTTCAAGCGTTTGGAGCTCACTAATGAGTAAACAATCAAGCTGCACGATGTTGACAGTTAGGACTGAACTAGCAAGCTAGGTCGAGATTCTCTGAAACAATTCTTTGGGGAAAAATATATGGTGCCAAGTTTCCATCTTTGAGCGTCTACGAATTTCTAATCAAATCGTGTACAATCAAACTAAAAGAGACATCCGGTTCTCTGTATGGAAAAAGATAAACTCACATGTTAAATTAGAATAGAGATACACATCTTTGAAACCATCACTCGATTAGAATAGAGACATATAAACCTGTGACCATTTTAGGTGGTCAAATCTAAAAAAGAAAATATCACAAGAAATTATTCTTGATTGCCAATTCCGCATCAACAAATATTAATCCCTCACCCAATGTTTAGCTTCTTCTGAATGCATCGAAGTTCCTCAATTTTTACCATCTTTGGAATGTTACTGAAGTTCCTTTGTTGAACATTGCTGGCTCGATCAGTAAACTAACTGATGAAAGAAAGCGCAGGCCATAAAAACTCATGCATCACACATAAAAATTAGTAGAAACCTCAATTTGAACAGCTGCTCACAGGAATAAGGACAAACAAACTATACTATTTGCATGCGTTAGAGTATACGGTAGTTAAAATCATATTAGGATAAGATTGATTTATATGAATTCCTTCTATGTCTGTAATCTCTCCTTATCTCCTCCCCATGTACTCATATATATATACCGTATATATAACGGACTCTTGAGGCTCAATACAACGTGTTCAACATTCGCAATATTCCTCTCCCTCTCTATTCAACATGGTATCAGAGCAGAGCGGGTAATCTAGAGTCGCTTCCACCATCGCTGCCCCCGGTGTTAGCGATCTCCTAAGGGCGGTCACACGTTCTTTTTTCTTTTTTCCCATCGTGCTTCGCTGCCGAGATCGATCTCGATCTCCTCGGCATCGTCGAGTTGTCTTCGCGTCATCATGCATGGAACAGCTTTTCTTTTTTCCCATCGTGCTTCGCTGCCGAGATCGATCTCGATCTCCTCGGCATCGTCGAGTTGTCTTCGCGTCATCATGCATGGAACAGCTAGCAGATCTCACCTACCTCCATGACTGGGCACTGTCATCCAAGTCGTCGACAGGGGCCAGCGTCGACCTCGCTGCCGGGATCACCGCTCCGGCCCTGCCATCTCGATCACCGGGCACTGGAGCCCGCCTCCCCTTCTACGCCCCGGTCGTCACGCCCATCCTCCACGACACCACCGCCTCCACGCTAGGCCGCCGGGCTCCGTGTTCCCACCTCGGCGCTGTCCGGAGCACGACACCGGTCGAGCGCCCACGCCAACCACCGACGATGCCAAGGCCATTCTCCGCTGCTGCCGGGGGTCGGGACCCTCCACCCTGCCGTCGATGCGCTGAGGGCCTTCACCAGCCTTCTGTCTTCGTGGATCTGCAAGCTGCGCCGCACCTTCTTCCACGTCACAACCGTCGGGCCGCGTCCTCATATGGGATCTGAGGGACGCATTGTCGGCCGTCCTCCCC
This sequence comes from Oryza punctata, assembly GCA_000573905.2. Taxonomy (NCBI): domain Eukaryota; kingdom Viridiplantae; phylum Streptophyta; class Magnoliopsida; order Poales; family Poaceae; genus Oryza; species Oryza punctata. Next base: position 23,911,015 of record CM002499.2, on the reverse strand, counting down.
AAGCTCCGGCTGCGTTGGCTCCCCGTCCCTGCCGACTGAGCACCTCACGGAGGACTCATCCTCGACGCCACCACCGCCAGGAGTAGGCCATCTTCCTCGATGACTTTGGGCTGCTCCGCGCGGCTTGCCATCAATCTCCTGCTGCTCGTCTCTCTCTCTTATATCTGTCTACACGTGTGTCGATGGATAGGGTTGGGGAAGGGAGTGAAGGACCGGTCAAAGGGCTTGTCGAAACTTGATTTCGGCAATATGAAAAGGGGGTAGCGCACGAGACCTAAAAGTGGATGAATGCGGAGACAATGATTTAGACAGGTTCAGGCCCTCTCAATGAGAGGTAATACCCTACTCCTGTTTGGGGATTGTATCCGCCGGGTGTTGTATTGATCTGACGATCTATTGTGTGCTCATGCCCCCTAGAGGGCCTCCTACCCACCTTATATAGGATGGGGGCAGGATTACAAGATAGAAACCTTAACCAATACGGTATCGGTTTCCTAATACTACTTTACAATATTACCAAACCAAGACTCTAGGCCGTTCCATAATACATAAGGAAACATAATACCCAAGTCATGATCTGTTACATATTATATAGATCTAAGCTATCCCCTATAACTAGTTGGATAACCATGTCAAGTAGGTATGGGGTACCCATAATCTCCACAGTAGCCCCTGAGACCTTCACAGTCAAAAAGATAATCTTCTCTCGAACTAAATTACTCCAGAGCCGAGTGCTTCAATCATCTTCGCCATGATCTTCCGAATAATTTTACCAAATCAGAAGACTGTGGAGGGCTGAAAAATAATAAAATATAGACTTAGGTGCATCGACTAGATGCACCTGATAGGTGTAGCCCCCGACTATGTGGTTAGTTGAACAAACTAAGCATATAGTCAAGGAATAAATAGATCAACCAGCTGAGTGGTTTTAAGCCACCTAAGTAGCATAACGATTGCACATACGGCATGAATCCCCGAGTAAATAAGACTCAAGTGATAGACCGACTGCTTTGTGAAAATATGATGCATGCAACCTAGGTTACCACATCTTTGAAAACTCACATAGCAAAAACAGCTATAAAAAAGCTTGTATGCCGTGAATAAAGAAATTTCCAAAGCATTAAGTATACACCATGCTCACACTGTTTTAACAGATGTGCTTAAGTCCCTAAAAGACACATGGCTTTACCATACTTGGAAACATAAGGCATATGTGGTATAAAATCCGAGTAAATAAAACTCATAAAGGATTTACCAACCGCCTGAAAAATGACCAAAATATATAATCAGCCTAACCCATAATATTGGTCAATAAAAGTGCACACTTACGTGGCGAAAAGTAAACAGTGCCTTGACTTATATATATGAAAAAGTCAGCGGGGCAGCTATATAAAGCTTCACTGTTTGTCACCTTTTAAAGTGCATTGTACCAACTCCTAAAAGTTGAGTAACAGCGATATAAAAGGATTTTAAGGTATTGGGCACTTGATCACACGCACTTTTGCCTAAGCAAAAAATGCCAAAGTCCCTAAAAGAACGTGACTGGCCACACCTGAAATATGGGCTGCAGACATATTAGGCCTAGACCAAAAAATATGCCTTCGATACCCTCAAAAAGATGACGCATATAACATGCCTCTTGACATGCTCCCGAGTAATAAATCTTCCAGGTAATGTAGACCAAGTGCATCTCATCCGAGTGGCTTCTGGTCCAAATAATTATCCCTCATGGGGTATAATGAAGTAAATATGATAATTGAATCCCAACTGTTGCAAATACTCAATCGATGGCCCTCATGGGGTATAAAGATTGATCCAAGCCTTGAGCATAGGGGATGAGCTCACGGCCATGAATATGTATCCGGAACAAAGCCAAATTGAAGGTATGATCCTTATGTTTGAATTGATAAACCCCTGAGCGTATAGCTTGTCCTTCGGTTGTAGTCGAAATCGTCAATTAGTAGTAGCTGATGTAGTCGGCATAGAGGCGAGATGACCAATGTGTAGAATGATATCGCCCATTAGAAGTGATGAAGATGTCAGTAGTAGAGACGAAGTTGCCCATCAGCAGCGATAATGAAATCCATCGATCATGAAGATGAAGAAACCGGTCGGCGACAGCTGATGTGACCAACGGTCATAACAACTGGTAATAGCGGCAATAGTCGTATGTGAAGACGAAGAAACCAGTCGGTAATGCCAAACATAATTGGTAGTAAAGATGAAATTGCTCATCCATGGCAACAGAATAGGTGCGGCAGGAGAGGCATAGTATGATGTTGATGAAGACGATGATATTGATGATCCAGTCAATGGCGATGTAGCAGCCGATGATATGATGAGGTCGCCCATCAGCGGTGGTGTAGTAGGTCAACCGTGAAGGCAAAATAACAAGTCGGTGATGACATAGGCAACCGAAGGCGAAGACATAGTCATCCAGTAGCGATAGTAGCGATGTCAGAGCCGATGAAGTAGAGGTAATACCAAGGAGGCTTAGCAAGAAGTCGACGAAAAATGATCCAGTTGGATATTCAGTGTTGATTAAGCTTGAATCCTCGAAGCAAATTCCTTGGTTGACGGTAATTGACCGGAGATCACAATTATATCAATGGAGAAGTTGCTAATGATGACTTCAGTAATAATAATCCATCAAATTGTTGAAAATATGTCGAAGCTCGAGTAGTTTCCTTGACGCCAATGTTTGCATGACGAAGATTGATGCCATGCCTGTTGATTTATGACGATGGCAGTAGAACTTGGTCTTGTAGCTGTTTGCAAATGCTTTGCTTAGAGGTAAGCAAATCGTGTTGTCCAACTCATAGAATCTGAGCTGATTGGTTGATAACTCCAAACTCCCGGGCATGGAGGTTAAATCTTGAACTTGATACTTCAGAAATTTGGAGTAAATTGTGGCAGCATCCAGAAGCCAAAATTACCGATAAAACAATTGGTGTTGCTGAAGTAGAACGCCTGCTCGGAGTTGAAGGCGAAGATAATGACTTCTTGGAATTGACTCGTTGGCTGGTTAACTGATTGCTTGATCTTGACATAGCGTCTGTGAATTTTGAGTCTTGTATTTGTGTAGCCCCCGACTCTATGCTTAGTTGGATAACAACTGATCACAGAGTCGAAAACTGTAGCTTGTTGTCGAGTAATCACCACTTGAGTGAAAATACGCCTTGAGGATGTCCGAGTAGAAATCTTGAAGATTGGAACACCACTTGTTGTAGTAGATTAGCTTGGCATCATATGCAAAGATGTCGAGGCTCTTGGAGACGTCGTGGTTGATGATGCGAATCTTTCGAAGTAGTGGCAGTAAAGTTTGCCGGTACCGAAAATAATGAAGATGAAGTTGCCCCACGATGGTGATAGAGTTGCACTGCCATGATGATGTGGACACGAGTCGGCAGCAACAAAAGCAAACCAATGGTGAAGACGCATAGTCGTGAAGATAAAAACACCAGTCGGGAGCGGCAAAACCAGTCAGTGGTGAAGACATAGACGCCTAGAGATAACACCAGTCGACGATGATGAAGGCGAGCCGGCGGTGAAGACGTAGACGCCCAGCAACGGTGGTGTGACCAACCAACCGGGTAGGCGGAGACACCAGTCGACGACGATGAAGGTGGACCGGTGATGAAGTCGTAGATGCCCAGCAATGGTGGTGTGACCAACCAACTATGTAGGCGGAGACACCAGTCGGCGACGATGAAGGCGGACCGGTGGTAAAGTCGTTGAGACCCAACAACGGTGGTGTGACCAACCAACCGTGTAGGCGGAGGAACCAGTCGGCGACGATGATGAAGGCAGACCGGTGGCGAAATCGTGGGCACCCAGCAACGGTGGTGTAGCCAACCAACCGTGTAGGCGGAGACACCAATCGGCGACAATGACGATGGCCGGCAGTTAAGACGTAGACGCCCAACAACGGTGGTATGACCAACCAACCGTGTAGGCGGAGAAACCAGTCAGCGATGATGACGATAGCCGGCGGTGAAAACGTAGACGCCCAGCAACGGTGGTGTGACCAACCAACCGTGTAGGCGGAGGAACTAGTCGGCGATCATGACGATAGCCGGCGGTAAAGACGTAGACGCCCAGCAACGGTGGTGTGACCAACCAACTGTGTAGGCGGAGGAACCAGTCGGCGACGATGACGATGGCCGGCGGTGAAGACGTAGACGCCCAGCAACGGTGGTGTAACCAACCAACCGTGTAGGCAAGGAAATCAGTCGGCGACGATGACGATGGCCGGCAATGAAGTCGTAGACGCCCAGCAACAGTGGTGTGACCAACTAACCGTGTAGGCGGAGGAACCAGTCGGCGACGATGACGACGGACCGGTGGTGAAGTCGTAAATGCCCAACAACGGTGGTGTGACCAACCAACCGTGTAGGCGGAGACACCAGTCGGTGACGATGACGATGGCCGGCGGTGAAGTCGTAGATGCCCAGCAACGGTGGTGTGACCAACCAACCGTGTAGGCGGAGGAACCAGTCGGCGACGATGACGATGGCCGGCGGTGAAGACGTAGACGCCCATCAACGGTGGTATGACCAACCAACCGTGTAGGCGGAGTCACCAGTCGGTGACGATGACGATGACCGGCGGTGAAGACGTAGACGCCCAACAACGGTGGTGTGACCAACCAACCGTGTAGGCGGAGGAACCAGTCGACGACGATGACGATGGCCGGCGGTGAAGTCGTAGACGCCCAGCAATAGTGGTGTGGCCAACTAACCGTGTAGGCGGAGGAACCAGTCGGCGACGATGACGACGGACCGGTGGTGAAGTCATAAATGCCCAACAATGGTGGTGTGACCAACCAACCGTGTAGGCGGAGACACCAGTCGGCGACGATGACGATGGCCGGTGGTGAAGTCGTAGACGCCCAGCAACGGTGGTGTGACCAACCAACCGTGTAGGCGGAGGAACCAGTCGGCGACGATGACGATGGCCGGCGGTGAAGACGTAGACGCCCATCAACAGTGGTATGACCAACCAACCGTGTAGGCGGAGTCACCAGTCGGTGATGATGACGATGGCCGGTGGTGAAGACGTAGACGCCCAACAACGGTGGTGTGACCAACCAACCGTGTAAGCGAAGAGACCAGCCAGCGACAATGACGATGGCCGGCGGTGAAGTCGTAGACGCCCAACAACGGTGGTGTGACCAACCGACCGTGTAGGTGAGGACACCAGTCGGCGGCGGTGAAGGCGAGCCAGCGGTGATGTTCTGACTGATCCATTCGCAAAGCGTAGGAGATAAGCTTAGAGCCATGAATCCCTACTAGGCATTTCTGGATTTGGATCCTGCAGTATAAACATATAGGATGAGTAGCATCTGAAGCAAATAGAATACTTGAGAAAAAATTCAAGCATTTTAAAATATTTATAAATATGCATTTCTCCTCTTGTAGATTTTTATTTCCCCGAGTAGATGACTCATCACTTTTAAACACTCTGCCCGACTAGTCATTGACATGACTTCGTCATTAATGGAACAAAGTTTCATGCATATGAGTTTACTACTCGGGTACTTTTACAATTGTTAAGAGTAGAAAGCAAATTATATTATCTCTATGCTTTTGATTTCTTCCGAGTAATACTTAGCACCTTGCGTTATATACTCCATCCAACGAGCCCCCGGGTGCTAGGAATCAGCCCAAAGGCAACTATCCATTGACAAACCAAACGAGAAGCATAGGAAAATAGAGCTTTGTAACTCGCTCGGTACTTTTTTACTCGGATTATCTCGCAAGCAATCAAGATAAATATTATGAAAGTTTTTGAAAAAAATATGATATAACATCTGTAGCCCCCGACTCACTACTCAATGGAAAACCAATTGGTGTAGTGAGGCAAAGGAGAAGCAAAATATCATATGAAGAATAGAATAATGATGACTTAGCTTTGTTGTATTCCCCGTGGTGACGATAGGATTGTCCATCAATGACGATGAAAACACCAGTCAGCGATGGCGGGAGGCGAGCCGGCGGTGAAAATGATATCGCCATTAGTAACGGCGTGAAGGCGAAGAGACCCAACAATGGTGGTGTGACCAACCAACCGTGTAGGCCGAGACACCAGTCGGCGATGATGACGATGGCCGGTGGTGAAGACGTAGACGCCCAGCATTGGTGGTATGACCAACCATCCATGTAGGCGGAGGAACCCAGTCGGCGACGATGACGATGACCGACGGTGAAGATGTAGACGCCCAACAACGGTGGTGTGACCAACCAACCGTGTAGGTAGAGAAACCCAGTCGACGACGATGACGATGACGGACGGTGAAGATGTAGACGCCCAACAACAGTGGTGTGACTAACCAACCGTGTAGGCGAGGACACCCAGTCGGCGACGATGACGATGACCGACGGTGAAGATGTAGACGCCCAACAACGGTGGTGTGACTAACCAACCGTGTAGGCGAGAACACCAGTCGGCGACAATGACGATGGCCGGCGGTGAAGACGTAGTCGCCCAACAACGGTGGTGTAACCAACTAACCACGTAGGTGAAGGCACTAGTCGGTGACGATGAAGGCGGACCGGTGGTGAAGTAGTAGATGCCCAAGAACGGTGGTGTGACCAACCAACCATGTAGGCAAGGGCACCAGTCGGCGACGATGACGGTAGCCGGCGATGAAGATGTAGACGCCCAACAACGGTGGTGTGACCAACCGACCGTGTAGGCGGCGACGCAGGCAACCGATGTATGTGCATACAAAATAACAGATCAAACAATAATTAGAGATCTGTGAATAAGATGGCTAGAAAAATCAGTTTTAATCTAGCTTGTGTAAGCAAATTGAAACGCTAAACCTGATAAAGATTTGTGATACAGAAACTCGTGATTGAAGGCTTAACAGCCGGAATTCCTGCGGCAGATATAAATCGACTTGGAACAGCCGCAGCGGGACCTTGATAACCTGATGCGAGGCTGTGTGGATGGCCGACTTTGATATAAGGTCTCTCCAGATCCGGTGTATGCTGTTTGATCGGATTCGTGTATCTCCATGGCTGATTTTTGGTGGCAGCGATGAAGTCCAAGCTATTGTTGATTGGATCCTGGGGATGACGGAGGTGATGCTGGTAGCAGCCATAGCAGATTGGATCTAAGACTCGCTGTGGTAGAGTGGTTGTTATCTTCTGATTGAATCTCCTCTGACCGATTTGAAATCAAGTCAGAGAGAGAGCTTGTAGAAGTTGTTGACGGCAAGGAAATCAAAGCTGGTGAAGCGAAGACGAAAACCGGCGACTCATGAAGTTGATTCCATCGCACTTCTTGATGGGAAGCTCGGCGTACCCCTACCTGGCGCGCCAACTGTCGAAACTTGATTTCGGCAATATGAAAAGAGGGTAGCGCACGAGACCTAAAAGTGGATGGATGCGGAGACAAGGATTTAGACAGGTTCAGGCCCTCTCAATGAGAGGTAATACCCTACTCCTGTTTGAGGATTGTATCCGCCGGGTGTTGTATTGATCTGACGATCTATTGTGTGCTCATGCCCCCCTAGAGGGCCTCCTACCCACCTTATATAGGATGGGGGGCAGGATTACAAGATAGAAACCTTAACCAATACGGTATCGGTTTCCTAATACTACTTTACAATATTACCAAACCAAGACTCTAGGCCGTTCCATAATACATAAGAAAACATAATACCCAAGTCATGATCTGTTACATATTATATAGATCTAAGCTATCCCCTATAACTAGTCGGATAACCATGTCGAGAAGGTATGGGGTACCCATAATCTCCACAGGGCTGATAACTTGTTGAATGGCTGATCTTCTGTGCATTGCAAGGAGGATGCATCGCTACATGCTGCTGCTGCATGCTATGCTTGTATCAATTTTTTCCCGATCCGAGATCGGGTTTGCGTCGCCCACCGCCTTGTCGACATCTGCGCATCTCTGATATCGGTATCGACTATGCTTCGACTTCATCGTCTCGCAGTGCACAACTTCAGCCTGATCACCCTATCAAGTGCACGGACATGATGACTTTTGCAACCGATCGTCATCAAGCACGCGTCTACGCTATCAAGCTTCGGGTTGCTACTGCTTCACCTCCTTGGGTTGCAGTGTCTCTGCCCATGGTCCGCACGTCTAATGGTTGTTGCAGTGCTGAGAGGCGCCCTCCTCAGCATGGCTAGTGCTGATGGACTCTCACTACTGCATCGACATGGAGCTATAGTTGTGTCGTTCCTTCGGACCACAATTTCGTCGCTTTCATCGTCCTCATCACCGTTCGCCCATCGACACCTTCATCGTCTGCACTGGTCATCGTCAGCCGCTCAAGGTCTTCTTCATCTACATCGAGCATCGCCGCCGCATCTCCAGGCTGCCACTGTCACCACTCTAGGTTGGTTGTCCTGCTACCAATACATGGCTACCGACGTGTCATTCCGGCCGTTGGTCCCGCTACTTCGCCTTCGTCTTCATCCAGCATGCCTCATCGCCATCGTCGCCATATCTTCCTCGACTACACTCTTCTCCGGCAACTGCGCGCTGCTTCGGCAGTTCTCCCTCTACGCCGTTCTCGCGCCGCGATCGTCTCGGAGGCCTTCTCTGCTAGTGTCCTCCGACATTGGTGTATGTTCATGGTGGTCTCGTACCTCGCCCACACGGTATTGGCAACACAGTTGCACGCGTTCATCCCGAGTTATCCCCAGGTCTGGTAAACTCGGTGTGATATCTCGTCCTTCACGGTTCGACTACATCGGCTCTTCAGCGTCATCTTCCTCAACGACTGTCGTGATCGTGTCACCGTATTTGTCTTCAGCACGTTCTCATGCAACTTGGTCCACGACGCCCTCCCGTGTGTCCATGACTACTCCTTGGCGTCCCTTGTGTTCTACGGCTCAGCTACCTCGACATCAGCTTCCCGTCTTTGGCTACATCGACCACGATTACTCTACACATGGCTTCATTGACCGCGGGTCCCTCATGTCCTTTACTTTGGCTACATCGACATGGAACAAAGGGCTATCATCCATATTGAGCACTCTTTTCAGTTTCTTCTCCAGTCTAAGCATCCATGTTACTCATGCTTGGACTGCGGGGGATATTAGAATATATGGTAGTTAGAGTCATATCAGTATAAGATTGATTTGTATAGATTACTTCCATATATGTAATCCTTCCTTATCTCCTTCCCATGTACTTCTATATATACTGATTCCCTGAGACTCAATACAATGTGTCCAATATTCACAATATTCCTCTCCGTCTACTATTCAACAGCATGCACAACTATACAGGACATGAACAATCTGAACGAAAGTAGGAGAAATATTTGTGACTGCGACCATAGTTGCTGGCCACAGTTTGCCCATAGCTTCGGTGTCCACATAAGAAGGGAGAGGACGACGCAACAATCCATATATACCCGACGTTGGCAGCCTCGGTTGTCCACTCGTCTATGCTTGACGAATCGATGGCTTCGCATGTTTTTTTTTTAAGGAAACACCGGGGGAACAAGCTGTCCCACCTGAATTATAATATTTAAATAAGTTCGAACTGTCAAATAATGCAAACGTAGAACGAAAAAGAAAACGAGAGGTTGGAGAAGATTGTAGTACCTTTTACAATCTAAAGAAATTGGAGCAGGGGTAGACTAGGTGAGGATTACATTAACTACTAGATTAGTTTACGGCCTGTATGAATACATTCTTCCATGTCTGTACTCTATCTCTGTCGGTTGGAGACAACCTGTGGGACCAGAGTGTTGCTTCTTCGTAACAACTTCTCAGAAGAGTATCGCAGCACGTGATCTTCTTGTCTCACAGATTCAGCCTACAGAAGTTCGGCGTTGCTCATCTCTACTAGCCTATAGAAGTTCTTGCTCACAGCATTTCATTTCATCCATGCATATGTCAATGTTTTGAGAAGACAAAGATGCTGAGATCAGGCGTCCAGGCGAGCAGATTAGAGATGGGTGGCGCCGCAGAGAGAGTCTGGCAAGTGGCGATGAGGACACGACGGATGGTCGCTTCTTCTGGCATTGAATGGCAGCAACAGTGAAAAGTTGGATGCATGTCCACAAGATGAATTCATCAAGTGTAGGGCAAACAAGAACATCTGCGTACCATCCTTCCAGGTACAACATGTACTATCATAACACAAGATCAGTTCCCCGTGCCTCCTAGGCCTACCATAGCAACCCAAAACTGGTCATCTTTATAACTCTCCATTTCTCTCCATTAGCTTGTAGCATTTGCGCTTGCCGCTCACCTGGAGGAAAATTAGGAGCACAATGCCACCATATAGTTTTTAGAGAAGGTCACCCTTGTCTTTTATGAGGAAAATTTGGAGCGCAATACCACCATATATTTTTTAAGAGAGGGTAAATTTTATACAGCCTTTATATCCAACCTTTTTTAGAGAAGAGTAAATTTTATACGGCCCTTATATCCAACCTTTTTTAGAGAAGGGTAAATTTTACCCGGTCTCAATCGGATATATGCAGCCTTTTAAATTGGGAACTTAGCCTTTCAAACAACCAAATCTAAAGTTTGCTCCTATGGACTCGATATATGCAGCCTTTTAAACTAGGAACTTAGTCCTTCAAATAACCAAATCTAAAATTTGCTCCTACGAAGATTTGAACTCAGGATCTTGGGGTACTACTAAGATCACTGCAACCACCAAGCTACGTGCCCTTTCACAATACCACCATACATGAACGCTCAATTTGACACCTATTAGTAATTTAGTTTCTGTAGTGGAGTACAATTTGCACCTACAACTCTATGCTTAATCAACCGTTTACCTCCGCATGTAAACTGCACTCTCTTCCTGACCCAGATAATTTATTCCAGATCACACGCCCATTATCCCTTCCCGGCCCAATTGGGGCAACATAGCTGGCCCCTTTTTGGGCCTCAACCTTCAATGTCTGCAATGATGATCAATGCTAGGAGGATTTCTTTTTCATCATCTTTGCATACATAAACCTAAAGATTTCATTGTGCACGAACCTGAAGATTTCATTGTTTAATCGCTCATCTCTATCTTTTATATGGAAAAAGGGGCAGCACAGCACCACATATGAACATGCATCCCGATTTCGTGCAGTTGTTTAAGTTCTGCATCTGAGTTCAACAACTGCATGTAGTAGATGCTTAATCAACTCTTGTGCTCATCACTGGAAAGCCCACCTTTGAACCAAGTAGTTGGATTATTGGAGCTCATGTATAAAGGATGAACTACTCGTCTTTCCCATTGGCGCCAAAAAAACAGAGAGAGAGAAGGAAAACGAATGTTTATCCACCCATCTTGTAACCAGGGTTTAATCTTTCGGTTTGGACGTTTTTATCGGAGGGTACCGATATACCGAAATTTCCAAAATTTTCAATAAATTTTAGTCAAATTTGAACAAAATATTGCTAAATTCACCAAAAAATGAAAAATACTAAAAATTTCAGCTGAAATAATATCATATCCCCGACGCGGGGGAGGGGGGGTTCCGAATAGCACCCTAACTTCTTTCATGATAATCAGGTATTCTATGCCTATATGGGCCAAAGGATCCCTGCAATTTATCCAAATTCTACAGCTCAGTTTGACACGATGGTATTGCCACTGGTCATCTTTGAGACCATCACGGTATGAGTGAGCCCTAGTACGTTAGTAACCTAAAGTCAATTTTGGTGGTTTAATCAGAAAGAAAAAAGAAGGGAAAACCTACAGTTCAGTTTGACATGCACACACCAGGGCACCAGCACTACTAGGAAAAACGTTTTTGTAGGTGGCTGAAAACGGTCTTCCCAGGCGAACGACGGTTCCGCCTGTAGGCAAAGACTAGCGAAATCGATTTTCACAAGCGGCCGATCGGTTCGCCTGGGAAGATGATTTTCCCAGGCGGAAGGGAGCACAATGAGCTGCCTGGGAAAATAGGTAGGGGCCGCCTGTGATAAGAAGGCCCGGCAGCCTAGGAAATTATGCGTGCCAAAATTTTAAAATTTTCCACCAAATTTTTTAATAATAATTTTTAATCAACAATTTTGTAGTTAAATAATTAATTAATGCATAAATAATATTAGGAACTAACATACATGTAATACTGACATAAACTGACATAAATACATATATTGCATTTGTGCAAAGTGTCGTTAATATGTTACAATAATTTTTACATTTGTCATTTCGAATGCACATCCTAACTAGTAAATACATTATGACATCGCGTTACTCCACTCCCGAAGAGACTTATATTCATAGCTTGTCGCCAGGATTCCTTCTGGGTCGAAGAACCATCCTTTGATATGACAGCACTCACGGTGGATTAAGTGGTAGAGGTCCCGCTGCATATTTTTAATGCCTTCATCGTCAAAGCTTGTTTGATATTTCAATTCTAGGCAATTGCATGTATGAAAGAACAACAATATATTAATATCATCTAGATGTGTAATTCTCAATTACATTTATACATTGAGTCGAGAGACTTACATCCTCTGCGTTGGTCATGTACCTCCCATTAACTCTGAGTAATTCGCATGTGTAATAACCGCAAAGGATACTGCCTTTAGGTTGCTTGTGACACTTCATGCCATACACCTGGAAGGAATTAGTTAAATATTGCAAGTAAAAGAAGAATTGAAATAAATTAAGTGTGTGGAGTATTACTGGCAGTATGTATGCACTAGCAGCTTCTCCCTTATTTGCAGTTCTCCACCTTTTACCTTGTAGTAGTTGTACGCATTGTATTTACCGATTCGCATTAAGGAGGAGATTTAATTATAATTAATGAAAAGTAGACATGTATCTATCATAACCACTTACCATTGTGAGATTGTTAGAAATTGTTTGTACATCTTGTGATTGTAATCAAGGGGGTCCAGGACTGTCATGGTCCCGTACTTCGAGTAGATCAAGAAACAAATGTAATGATCACTACATAGTAACGAGAGTGTAGTTAGTTAGCGATGATATAACACAGGTACAAAGAATTCTGTTGGACTTACTTAAAGTTGTATGTGGCCATGATGACTCTTTTATTATGAAATTTCAAGAAGGCTCGTCCAATATACTGTGCGACAGTAGGCAACTTGGTCTTGTTCAAGCCCTTCTTGTATTCCTCTATCTCTTCAGGCATCTTGTCTTTGAGCTGCTCGAAGTTTGGTGATAGCCTCAAGGTATGCTGGGTTTGATAGATCCTTGTTTGATCTAGATAACAGATGGGAACATGTCTTCTCAGCATCCATGTATTACATCATATAAAAAAAGTTTGTTAATAATAATCACAGACTTATGTATCCTATTTATTTATGTGTGTAAAAACTGCGTGTTCATACTCATAGGCACCATGCGCGGACAGAGTTTACATCCATCTTTTCCCGACGATAGATGGAGCGGAGATCAGAGAAATCGAGCCACAAGAAAGCTTCGCCGGTCATGAAAGCATCAGGCGGTGATCAAACAGTTAAAGACATTAGGCCTTTTTTGCTGGTGTCCATGTACCATTTATGTAACCTTCTCATCTCCCATGGACCCTCATCAAGTGCATAATCAGGCCAAAAGGCTTGCAAACTTTGCTGGGCGATCATCAGTTGCAAAGTATTTTGGGCTGGCAAGTTCAGTGACCATCTTCTCATCATCTTCTCTTTCCTTGGCACGTTTTTTGCCCCCTCTGAAGGCGGTTACATCCCATTTCTCCTTTTGATAATCCTTGGACTTGGAGTCGTGGCTTCTGAGCACTCTAGGCACTTCCGACTTGTCGGCATTGTCATCGATCGGGGTTGCATCCACGACCTATTTTATAGGAGATGGGTCCTCATATACCTCTGGTTCTATTTCGACCCATTCCAAACCTAGTGCGACATCGATTTCAGTTTTGACTGATGACACAATTTGCACCTTCGGTTCTTTTTCCGGCACAATCGGGACTATTTCCTATGTAGATGGCCCTTCAATATCCTTAGGTTGCTCATGTTCTTCCGCCTTATCATTCAATGGTTTCTTTTGAGGAGGTCTCGGTGGTTTCGGCGGAGCATCGGTGCTAGTCCCACATATTATATCTGTTTTATGCCACAAAATTAAAAGATCGACTGCATCCCCAAGTATGGATATACCATGAGGAGTTGGGATGTCCAGGTTGTACGAATCAAACGCTTCGTTCACCACTTGTGGCTGCACTTTCACATATTCCTATGGGATAAAATTTTCATTGTAAGTTCTGCAAGGGATAACAATTCTGGTCGCGGCCTCAAATGTTCTTCCAGCTCATCCAATTGGAACGTGCAACCTACAAGGTGTATTCTCCTTCAAGTCATCGAAGGGACAGTCTAGTTCCGGTTGTTGGGTCTCAGCTCCTGGCTTAGGCAACAGACCTTGGTTGATGCAAAATTCCATCATTTGTTTTTCAAATATATGCATACCTTCATCTCTCAAGCTTTCATTGTAGGAGTCACGTTTCATGTACGAAGGGGCGTCTGTTTGAACCCTCCTTTCCAAGTTAGCTTAGGGGACACCCCTCTAACCCGACCTCCGTGCTCAGGATTTCCCAGCGCCTGACTTAGCGCCTCCTTCTCCCTCTGTGGGTAAATTCACCTTTCTTTTGTTTGTTGGCTAAAGCTTCTAATTTATCGGCAACTCCGTGTAGCTCAGGGTCTTCAAATAACACTTTGCCTTCCTACGTGATCTTTGGGGTTCTAGGTCTTACCCAGTGCTTGGATCGTTTGTTCTAGTATTCCATTGGCACCGGAACCCCCACCTTCCTCATCTCTTCCTCCTCTTTTGTCCACTACTCAATCTTCGGTGAGTACCCACCGGAGCCCAGGCGATGATACCATTTGTTTAGCTTGGCCAAGTCAGACATCCTTTTGCTCTTCACCATTTCTTCCGGTGAGGTCTTGAAATTTAGAAATTCATCCCATTGGGTTGGTGTGATTATCCCATATTTCTTTAAAGGTGTCTTTCTCTTTTGCACGATGTTTGTGTTCAGGGTGTTTTTCCATCCCCGCCACGCCTTGTCTATTGTTTGCAATGCGCAATTCCTTGCCACTGCTTCGGATCCCTCAGGGAACTGAATCCTTTTCTTCAACTCCTCCCAAAGGTTTGTTTTCTCCCATGGTGATTGTTGTCGAAACGACAACTGCATACGTCGAAGGACGTGGAAACTCAACAGTTGTTGGGAAAGTAAAATGTCATAAATTTTGTATTAAAATCGAATTCCCTTTTACATGGCCCCAGGGGGCTATTTATAACCCTATTACAGATCTCCCTATTAGGGTTTAGGGCTATTACAGGGGAATTTACATGGTCGCCCTCGTAAAGGGGCCCTTTCATGGGTATTCAATGTAATTAGAGTGCGCGTGGGCCCTCAATGGGCCACCTGGTGGCTACTGGTTCTTTGGCCCATGGACCGGGGCGATTGGGTCGGCCCATCGGCCCTTCTTGGAGCAGGTCCGCCCTGGCGAAGCCATCCTCCTTCGGCGCATGCCTTCGCCATGTAGGCTTCGCCCAGGGCCGACCGGAGCCCCATGTGGCTCCTTGCCATCGGGCTTCGCCATCGGGCTTCGCCACCGGTTTTCGCTGTTGGGCTTCGCCCCACAAGCCTGGGTGCTAGGAGATCGGATCCTCGCCGCTTGGTTGGTTTCGGCAGGCTTGGTCGAAGGGCCTCATGGCATACTGCCAACAAGCCCCTCACGGGCAAGGGTGAGATAGGAGCTTCGGCCGATACCGTGCAAACCATGTAGTATGGTATGAGGCGCCCCCTTTCGACCGATGCTCCTGCCGAAACCCATCTTTCTGGAGCCTGCAAAAAGTTTGCGATATGCGAAAAAGGATTATAGTGTATGGTCTTCGCCCATCTCGAGCAGTTGTGGCGATTTTTTTTTACCGGTCCTAATGTGAACAGTGTTGGGCCTTCGCCTTTTTATGAACAGTGGAGTGGCCCATGTCACTTTGTTGGGTCTTAGCGAATCAGCGATGGGTCGTTGGGCCGCGGTGAACAGTAGTGGGTTTTTTGTTTCTGGAACCCGTTACCGCACGGTCTGACCCATGGGATTTTACCGTTTCGCCTACCCCGCAACACGTGGCCGCTCCTGATTGGCTGGGGAGGCGAAGCGTCGTTCGGTGAGATATATATTATCACCCCCCGTTTTCACCGTCGCTACCCTTGTCACTTTCACCGCAGTTACTTTCCTCTCCACTTGCTCTCGGCTAATCTCTGAGCGACCTACTTCGCCCAAGTAACCCTTTTCGCCAACAAACTTCCTCTTCGCCCATGGCTCCCCGCAAGCCGAACCTAGTCATCGTGACTGGACCCGATCCCGGCCGGATTGACGACGACACCACAACCTTCCTGGGGGCTTCGCTCGTCGATGATGATGAGTTGGCCAGAATGGTTGACGCCGGCCTGGTGGCGGAGGGGCAGGCGTCCGCCCCTAGAGGAGCCGAAGTGCCGCATCCTGGCGAACACCAAACGGTGGTGTTCGGCGTTTTCTTTGAGGCTGGCCTCCGATTTCCATGCAACATCCTGATGCCGGAGATCCTCCGCCTCTTCCAAGTCGAACTGCCCCAGTTGAGCCCTTCGGCCCTGGTGCGGATCGCGATCTTCGGCTGGGCGTGCCGGACCGCGGGGTTCGAGCCCAGCGCCGATCTTTTCGGCACTATCTTCTCCGCCGCCGTCAACACGAAGACGGTGATCACCCCCGCCGGGACCCGGAAGACAACTTTCGGGAGTGTGAACTTTAACGTTCGCCCCGAACGTGCCGACTTGTGGCCGGTTAACGCCGCCATGTCGAAATGGGACCGCCACTGGATGGCGAAGTGGTTCTACCACTCCATCCCCTTCGAGGCGGATTTCGAAGCGGCGAGGGCGCTGCGCTGGCGGCGTCGTGCGATTTCGCCCGCGCGGAAGCCCAGGGTTGTCGTTACCGGTACCCTGGAGTCTTGCTTCGCCTTGCTTCGCAGGGTGTGTTCCTGGCTGAGTTGCCGGGATTTGGTAGAGGAATTTTGCATGCTGCAGATTTATCCACTTTCGCTGGCATGGAAGGTCGAAGTCGACCAAGGCGAAGTGGTCGACGGCCTGCCCAAACTTGTTTTGCCCCCAGGGGCGAATGGTGAGTGTTTTATGCTTCTTCCCCCTTTGCCTCTTCGCTTTATTTTCTGTTCGGACCTGACATGGGCCTTCGCCATTTTTGCAGTGTTGACATTGGCCCAAGCCGACGTCGAAGCCCGAAGGCTTGTTGGGGACGTGTCGGTGGCGGAGTATAGCCAGCTGCTAACTCGGCAGGCAGCTGGCAGGGCGAACCGCGTTTACGCCGGTGTGCTTCCCCCAAGGGCGAAGCCTTTTAAGGCTAATGGCGAAGCTGGCCCTTCGCGGAAACGCCCGCGAGGGCAGGTGAGGTTCGCCTCCCGTAAGAAGAAGGCCCCCGTCCCAACGGACTCCGACGTCGAAGGGGACGAGGATGCCGAAGGGGAGGAAGCGGGAGAGGCCGAGGCTGCGGGCGAAAAGGCTGGCGACGAGGCGGGCGATAGCCGCTCTGGGACGCGCGGTTATACGCCAACTCCTAGCCCAAAGCGTGCCGAAACTGGGGCGGAATCGGCCTCTTCGCCCTTGCGCCGAAAATACGTGGAGGGCGCCAAGGCCCTAGTTGCTATTGCCGCGGCTAAGGCGGCGAAGAGCGGCGCCGCGAGGCCTGCCCCCCGGAGGAAAGGGGTTGTCGCCATCGCCAACGCCTTCAGTGACGAGGAATAGTCGGGTCGCACGCCCACTTCGCCTGCGGGGTGCAGCCCTGGGGCGACCGGTGAGGCCGGGGCTTCAGCTTCGGCTGAATTGGTGATTGAGGCGGCTGCCCAGGTCTTCACCAGCCCGGCCCGTCGACCCATTTCGCCGCTCGTCCTCGACAAGGGCAAGAGGGCGGCTGAGGGGTTCGGCTCTGAGCACTCTCAGGGACCGCCTCGCTTCGCCCCCGGGGACTTCGAAACTCGGGCGGAGCTCGTCCCCTTCGTGGAGGGGGTGAGCAAGCTCGTTTCGCCGGCCGGCGGCCCCAGCCTCTTCGCCGAGCTCAATGAGTTCGACGAGGGGTGTTCCGCCGTGAAGAGTTTGGTTGTGCGGGTATGTTCTTGTAAGCTCCTTCGCTCTTTTTTCCTTTTTTACACTTGGCTTACAATTCGCCCTTGCTTTTTCGCCAGCTTCTAGCGGCCCATTGTTCTACCGAACGGACAATGCGGGCCCGCCTGGACGGTTTGAAAAACCGACTCCGGGCGAAGGACGATGAGCTAGGCCGAAGAGGCCTCGAGATGGAGGGACTTGCCCGGTCCCTCCGAGAGGCGAAGGCGGAAAATAAATGCCTTCAGGGCGAGCCCGAGAAAGGCAGCGAGGCGAAGGCCGAAATCGACCGCCTCACGGCCGAGCTGGCAAGGGAGCGGGAGCAAACCGCCATGCTCACAGCATACTATGATTCGGCGGAGCCCCAAATGGAAGCCTTCGCCAGAGGACGCGCAAGGCGGAGGAAAAGGCGAAATACCTTGCCAGAGAAGCGGCCCAGATGACCGATGCGGCGAAGGCATCCTGCTGCACCCTTCGCCTTGCCCTTACGGACATGGGGGCGAAGGCGGGCGATGTTCCCGGCGAAGATGCCTCCACGCTCGACTTCTGCAATTGGACCCAAGAGGCCGGCTGCGCGGTTTCCGACTGCGCCACGGCGTACGGCGATTGCTGTGCACGCGTGTCGGTGGCCTTCGCCCTGGGGCTGCTTCAACAGTACGGGTGCGAGCACGTCGCCCGGTTTCCCGAGTTCGCGAAGGGGGACTGGGATGTCAGCTCCCAAGACGTGTCGCCCGCTCTCCGTGCCTGGTGAAGGCAATTCTGGCAGAAGGAGGGCCGCTCTGCCACCAAGTCCCGCCTGCTTGAGCAGCTGGCGAAGTCGGAGGCGGCGGACCAGGGCGAAGAACCAGCTGCGCGGGGCGGAGGAGGAGCCGAAGACCACCCCGAGGTGTGAGGCCCTCCGCCCGTCTACTTTTGTATTTTTTTTCTTTTGTTCTTCGCCGTTTTAGGGGCGAATTATGTAAATATGGCTAAGGCCTTGAACTAGTTGAAATATATGACTCCTTTCGCCACTTATATCATTTCTGTGTGACGCGCGAACCGTTTGAGATGTTTTTGTGATTCTCTCGCCTAGTTCTTTCGCGTCCACTTTTCTCTTCTTCCGCTCGCCTGCGTGACACTCCCATTTTTGTAGGGTCAATGCCGAAAGCTTTGTGTTCGGCCCCCTCTTGGGGATTGGCGAAGCAAGAACGAGAAATTCATTGCGGTGAAGAATTTGCCGAAGGTTCGGTACCAGCTTCGGCCTTTCTACCGCGAAATGACAATCAATGGGAACAGCTACAAAGTTGTGAGCGTCGCTAACTGGATGCGAACCCATCCTGGGCGAACGTTGGAGGACTTCGATCGTGTCCATGTGGCGCGCCTGGAGGGCATGGTCCGTTTCTGGCGAAACCATCGACGGACCGATCGGCAGGAGGCGATCGCCCGGCGGCGCTACGCCCTTACTGTAGTTTCGTCCCCTCTCCTCTTAGGGTAGTGTACAATATCAGCAGTGATGACGAACCATGTTCGTCGGATCACTCCTTTAGTAGTTGCCTTGGGAGCGAAGATGTAATTTTCTTGTAAGTGAACGTTTCAGATCGTTTCGCCTGTATCACGTTACACGGTGTAAGCTGTTGAGTGTATTTTCAATGTTTAATAAAGATGTGCTTTTGTTTCCTTTTCGCCATTTTCTGCATTGTCACATTTTGTGCTTTTGTTGGGTCGTGATGCATCGACCCCTTTGCGTGTATTGGCGAAATAGGCCTGCTGACTTTTCAGCTTTCGACTTCCGTTGTCGATCTTTTGCACTTTGCGTTTAGCGGCTTAATTTTGTGCGGATCGACTATAACGGTGTTCGGGGTTTTTTTCCGAAACAAGCTATCGCAGTTTCAACGTTCGGCGAGCGATGCTTCGACCGATTCGTTTCGCCTCCCTGGCCCTTTCGCTGATCAGTCGTTTGCCTTGGGATTTTTCCGCGAATTATCATGCACATAAGTATAAAAAAGGCGAAAAACACAGAAATTTTATACTGGTTCGGGCCTCCAGAGTGGATAACAGCCCTACGTCCAGTTTTTTGTCTTTTTCATTTTCTCCTTTTTTTTGTATTTTTGCGCCGAACGGCTTACAAAAATGGCAGTTGCCGAAGAGCTACATGGTAATATGTACATTTTTACATGTTGGCGAACAGGGTGCCACCCTCTAGACATAGAAACGCTTGAGTGAAGCGGTGTTCCATGAGTGATCGAACTCTTCGCCTTCCAGTGTTGCTAGGCGAAAAGAACCCATCCTTGACCTGTGCTTGATGAGATAGGGCCCCTCCCATTTCGACTCAAGCTTTCCAACCGCTGCTGGGTTCACCTTTTTCCTTAAGACGAGTTGGCCTGGCAGGAGCTCTGTCGGGCGAACCTTCTTGTTGTAGGTTGCCGAAGTGCTTGTGGCGTACTTGCGCATGTGCTCCAGTGCCTCGACTCGCACCCCTTCCAGGAGTTCGAGCGACACTTCGCGCCCGTCTTCGGCCCCCGAGAACATCACCCTCGGTGAGTTAGCCCCTAGCTCTGTTGGGGTCATTGCTTCGTCTCCGTAAAGGAGTATGAATGGGCTTCACTTGGTTGGCCTTGTGGGAGTCGTTCGGAGAGCCCAAAGGATGGACAGCATTTCGTCTGGCCATTTGCCCTTCGCCGCCCCCTCAAGCCTTTTTTTGAGCGCTTCCAAGATCTTGCCATTTGCGCGTTCGGCCGCCCCGTTCGACTGTGGGTGTGCGACCGATGCGAACCTGATTTCCAGGTTTAGCCCTTCGCACATCTCTCTGAACTTGTCAGAGTCGAATTGTTTGCCATTGTTTGTGATGAATTCCCTTGGAACTCCAAAACGGCAAATAATGTTTTTCCAGACAAACTTTTGCACTGCCGCCGAAGTGATCGTGCCGAGTGGTTCGGCCTCGATCCAGCGAGAAAAGTACTCGATGGCCACAATTGCAAACTTGTAACCATTTCGCGCTGCTGGGAAAGGGCCAATGATGTCCAGCCCCCACCTGGCGAAGGGCCATACTGGAGCGATTGGCTGCAACTCATACTATGGGGCGGTTTGGCTTTGGCCATGCTGTTGGCAGCCTTCGCACCTTTTGGCGTGCACCACGCAAACTTTTAGCACGGTTGGCCAATATACTCCTTGGCGAAACACCTTGGAGGCAACAGTTCTGGCAGCTTGGTGTGCCCCGCAAAGCCCCTGATGAATTTCCTTCACCATCTCTTTGCCCTCGGCGAAGGAAACGCAGCGAAGCAAAGGTTGGAGCACTCCAGAGTGGTACAACTGCCCTGAAACCAGCTTGTACCGCCTGGCCCTGATTTGCAGGCGTTTCGCCTCTGCTTCGTCATCCGGAAGCCAGCCGTCTTTGAGGTACTTCACGAACGGTGTTCGCCAGTCCTCTGGGTCTTCGCCCGTGGCAGTCTGGTTTATGGCCATGACATCCTCGATTCCTTTGGGCACGCTTGGTGCATACAGGATTTCAAAGAAGATGTCTGGCGAATGCGGTCCTCCGCAAGCACCAGATTTCGCCAGGGCGTCAGCCTCCTCATTCTGCCCCCTGGGCAAGTGTTCGACCGTTACGCCGGTGAAGCACTTTTCCATTGACCAAACGGCCTCCAAGTATCTCTTCATCCCTTCATCTTTTGCCTCAAAAGATTTGTCAACATGACAAGCCACTAGCTTGGAGTCAGTTCGGATGAGTAAGTGCCAAACCCCTATTGCCTTCGCCTTCCTTAGGCCTAGCAGCACCACTTCGTACTCCACCGTGTTGTTGGTTGTGTCGAACTGCAGCCTTGCGGCATACCGGATCGGCACGCCCCCCGGTGAAATGAGCACGGCTGCGGCGCTCACCCCCCTATGTGACCATGAGCCATCGGAATACATTGTCCAAGGCTGTTCGACAGGTTGGGGTTCGGGGGTGAACGCCTGAGTCCATTCGACCACAAAATCGACCAGGACTTGAGATTTGATGGCGGTACGCGCCACGAAGTGCAGGTCGAAGGGGGATAGCTCCGCCGCCCACTTGCTGAGTCTGCCAGAGATTTCTTTACCCCGCAGTACTTCGCCCAGGGGGTATTGCGAAGGCACTATGATTTTGTGGGCCTGGAAGTAGTGCTTGAGCTTGCGCGAAGCCATCACCAGGGCGTAAGCGAGCTTTTCCATTTCAATGTACCGCGTCTTCGCCCCCTGTAATGCTTCGGAGACGAAGTACACCGGTTTCTGCCCTGATTCTATCTCTTGGACTAGGACTGTGCTGACCGCCATTGGCGAAGCCGCTAGATACAATAGCATTTCGCTTCCTGATGTTGGGCTGACCAGGGCGGGTGGGCTTTGCAAATACTGCTTTAGCTCCTCGAATGCGGCCTGGCATTCGGGAGTCCAGTTAAACTTGCTTGCGCCCCGGAGGGTCTTAAAAAATGGCAGGCCCTTTTCGGCTGCTTTTGAGAGAAAACGACTGAGTGCCGCAATTCGGCCCGCGAGCTTCTGTACTACGCGTACGCTCGACGGTGGCCTCATTTGCTGAATGGCATCGATTTTCTCGGGGTTCGCCTTGATACCCCTTTCGGAGACAAGAAAACCCAACAACTTGCCGGTGCGAACTCCAAAAACACACTTTTCTGGGTTTAGTTTCATACCCGCCGCACGCAAGTTGTCGAAGGTCTCTTGCAAATCGGACACATGGTCGAAGGCCTTACGGCTTTTCACGACAATGTCATCGACGTACGCCTCCACATTTTGCCCCAGTTGTCTGCGAAGCACCTTGTACACCAGCCTGGCGAAAACGTTGCTCCGTCGTTCCTCAGGCCGAAAGGCATCCTGAGGTGGCAGAAAGTGCCGAACGGCGTGATGAAGGCAGTCTTGGCGATGTCGTCTGGATTCATGTGGATCTGGTGATAGCCAGAGTAGGCGTCCAAGAAGCTCATAAGCTCGCAGCCAGCCATCGAATCGACAAGCTGATCGATCCGCGGCAAGGGGAAGTTGTCCTTCGGACAAACCTTGTTGAGGTCTGTGAAGTCGACGCACATGCGCCACTTGTCATTCGACTTCTTTACCAAGACCAGGTTCGCCAGCCACTCCGGGTGATCAATTTCCCTGATTACCCCGGCCCTGAGAAGCTTTTGCACTTCGGCCTTTGCTGCTTCTTGGCGATCAGCGGACATCTTGCGCCGCTTCTTCTTCCTTGGCTTGGCGTCCGGCTTGACGGCCAGGTGATGCATGATGAGCTCTGGCGAAACGCCTCCCACTTTGCTAGGGCTCCAAGCGAAGATGTCGATGTTTCTCTTGAGCATTTCCAGGATTTTTGCGGCTTCTTCTTCGCCTAGATCGCCTCCTAGCTGGACGAGCTTCGACGGTTCTGCCTCACTCACTTGCACCTTGATTACCTTGCCGTGGGGGGCTGGCTTCGGCGCCCGGTTAGCATGTGGTTCGATCTCCACATTGTGCACCGCCCTGCTGATGACAGCCAAGTCGCCTTGCGGCGCGGCCGAAGGCTGAAGCCCCTTGACAACAATCACCCCTGCCAGACCCGGCATCTTGAGCTTGAGGTAGTTCTGGTGGGAGATAGCTTCAAACTTGTTCAGGGTTGCGCGGCCGAAGATGGCGTTGTAGCCGTACGGGATGTCGACGACGTCGAACAACATCTGCTCTTCGCGTCTGTTTTCGCCCGTGCCGAAGACAACCTTCAACCGTGCGTGGCCGAGGACCTGAACCGCCTCACCGCCGAAACCGCGAAGCGAGGCTGGCGCCTGAGTGAGGGCCGAGGTTGGTAGCCCCATCCTGGCGTATGCCTCGGCGAAGATGACATCAGCCGAGCTACCTCCATCGACCAGAATGCGCCGGACTTCGAAGCCGGCCACTTCAGCCGAAATCACCAAGGGGTCTTGGTGCGGGAACAGCACTCCTTCAGCATCTTCCGGCCCGAAAGAAATTTGCTGGCTCAAGTACTTCGGGACCCCTTCGCCTGTGGCCGTGATGTTGTGCACCGTTCGCAGCTGCGACTTCTTCTGCCGCTTCGACAGCGGGATTGGTGGATCAGCCCTTGTGATTACTTGAATAATTCGGCGCTGCACGTCTTGGTGCTGTTCGGCTGGAGGCGACTGTTCTTGGGCCACTTCGCGAGGCGCTTCGACAGCGACACCCTGATGTGGCCTTGGTTCGTGGGCGTTGTTTCGCTGGCGGATGTTTCGGCACAGCTCGGTGGTGTGCGAAGACCGCCCATGATAGGCGCAATAGAGATCTTTTCTGACCTTTTTACGAATGGGCTGCCGATGGCTGCCGCCCTGCTGGGCGTCGAACTCCTTGCGGAGCGCTTGTACTTCTTCGACAGCCATGATCGCCTTGCCTGTTCGGTCGGTCCTGAATTTCCTCCAGGTGATGGGAGTTTGGCCTTGCCGGGGCGGCTGCCCCTGGTTCGCCGGCTGGGGCTGGCGAACAGCGGGGGGAGCCGGTTCGACGACTTGCGCTTGCATTTGAGCTTGGGCCGCCGCGATGGAGGCTTTGTCGTACTTGGCTTGAATCGCCTGTCTTCGCTTGGAGTCTTCTTCGCCTCTTGCGTACCCATCAATGATGCGAAGCAGGTGCTCAAGAGTTTGCAGCTCCTTGTTGGCGATCTTTCTTGTGAGTTCGCCCTCGAGCAACCCGGCCGAAGTGGCGTTGATGACGGATGCCTCCGTTATGTCTTGAACTTGGCATCGTGCCTGCGAGAAGCGACGCATGTACTCTCGTATTGACTCGCCCGGCCTCTGGCGAATGCCGAGCAAATGCTGCTACGTCTTCGGCTCCTCGTAGGTGCCTCGGAAGTTGAGGATGAAAACATCACGCAATTGCTCCCATGAGTAAATGCTATTGAATGGCAGATTGAAATACCTAGAACGGGCGATGCCGTCAAGGGCGAGATGGATTACCTTCGCCTTGGTGTTTTCATCGCCGTGAGCAGCTTCGATCGCGGACTCGTAGATTGAGAGGAACTCTTTTGGGTCTGTTTCGCCCGAGTACCGCGGAACGGGTGGGAATTTGAACTGAGGTGGGATCGGACGATTTTTGATCCCCCCACTCAGTGGCAGCCCCTTTTCACCCCCGGCTTTGCCCACTGTGCCCTGCAGCGAAGGCCCGCTTGACTGTGGATACGACGTGGCGAAGGGCGAAGTGATGGCCTGGGGGAGCGGTTGGGCTGCGACGTTCGGCGGCCCGCTTCCGAACGGTGGCGCTTGGGTGGTGTTGTAGAAGTCGAACTGTTGCCCCCGATTCCAGGGCGAAGCCCCTGGCACAGGTGGATTCGACGGCAGCCACCCTGAAGCGCCTTGGCCGGAGCCCCCCTCCGGCTGAGCCGAAGGAGTTATGCTTTAGATGTGGGGTTGATTGAGCTGCTGAAGGAAAGCTTGAAGCTGTGCCTGCAATGCCGAGGCCCCCTCCGCCATTGCTCGTGACATTTGACCGGGCGAAGGGTGTGCTTGGATCGTAGGAGGCCGAACCGGCGCTTGCTGATAGGCTTGAGGCGGAATGTAACCTGCCGAATACTGGAGGATGGGGGCCGGAGCGATCTTGGCCTGCCGTGCCGCTTCGTACGCCTGTTGCTGCTCCTGCATTTGTCGAAGCATATTCTGGAGTCGTGCCATGTTCTGCCGCATGGCCTCCATGTTCGCTTCGGCTTGTGCATCAAGGCTAGGATCGACTTGTGCAGCGGCGATTGTTGTCGAAGCCAGCTGCGTTGCCGAAGGGATTTCCGGTACCTGTTCCGCCGGAGTGGTCGAGGCCGAAGCCGGTGGTTGCGGCGCGGGCGCCGAAGCCACCGGCGCGGCCGCCACCTCGGCAATTGTCGGAGGCTCCGTGCCTTCGCCAGCGGCCATCACCTCTTCGGCTGCGCCTTCCCTTGGGTTTGCAACCCTCTCTTTTGAGACCTTTTTCGGTGGCATTCGCTCTCAGTGGTTTCGCTCAGAGGTCCCACGGTCGGTGCCAGCTGTTGTCGAAACGACAACTGCATACGTCGAAGGACGTGGAAACTCAACAGTTGTTGGGAAAGTAAAGTGTCATAAATTTTGTATTAAAATTGGATCCCCTTTTACATGGCCCTAGGGGGCTATTTATAACCCTATTACAGATCTCCCTATTAGGATTTAGGGCTATTACAGGGGAATTTACATGGTCGCCCTCGTAAAGGGGCCTTTTCATGGGTATTCAATGTAATTAGAGTGCACGTGGGCCCTCAATGGGCCACCTGGTGGCTACTGGTTCTTTGGCCCATGGACCGGGTGTAACGCCCTAAAAATTCGACCGTCGAAATCGGAACTCAAAATAATAATAATAATAATAATACGAAGTTTAAGAACATTTAGATTTAATTTGCATCATGCCGCATTTGATGACTTGTTTATTTGAATCTTTATTTTGCGGGAGTTTAATTTATCGAAATTATTTCAGCGCGAACCCTAGCACGGAAATCGACACGAAGAAATAATCACTGTGCATAAATTATAATAAGGTTCTATCTCCTCCTCTATCTCCTCCCCTTGCCGGCGTGCTGTAAGAGAGAGAGAGTAACAGAGAAGCAGAGACAGAGGAAGAAGACGATACAGAGAAGGAGAGAGAATAAGAGAAAAAGAGAAAGAAAAGAGAGAGAGAAGGAAAAATAAAAATAAAAGAAAAAAATAAAAATAAAGGGAGATAAAAATTGGGGTTAGGAATTTAATTATTTTTGTTTATCTCGAATATATGTGCTAGATTAATATAAAGTGTTAGTTTAATTAAATAATAAGATAGACCGACATCGGTTATTTTGGAAACGCGGGTAGAATTATATCGGACATTTAATTGCGACTTAAAATGTTCACCTAACTAGATTATTCTTTAATGGTTAATACTTAGCAATGTACTTAGCCGATTATGTAGATTTTTATTAGTTAAATTTCGCTAGTCGTTTATATATATATATAATCGGAGGATTAATTACCGGTCGTTTTTAAATTGCTATCATATGTATGCGATCGTTCGTATCTATTTAAATATTTATTTAGTCGGTATCTAGTTGGTTCCTACTCAATAATAGGGCTATCCGCTAAATTATCCGTCGTGATTATTTTAGCCGACTATTCACTGGGTAGGGTTACCTTTTATTATCGGTCTCTAATTTATTCGAGACACGTAAATCAAATCGGATTAATAGTTTAAATTGGCTAGCGCTAATATTTTAGAACAACGGTATTAA
Source organism: Oryza punctata (assembly GCA_000573905.2). Classification (NCBI taxonomy): domain Eukaryota; kingdom Viridiplantae; phylum Streptophyta; class Magnoliopsida; order Poales; family Poaceae; genus Oryza; species Oryza punctata. Next base: position 23,883,740 of record CM002499.2, on the reverse strand, counting down.
AAATCAAAATCGTATTATTTTTAAACAAAATGGAATCGACGTCGTCGTTCAACGCTCGCGCTCGATCTTTTCTTTAAACTGAATTTTGTTGGAATTTAAATTGAATTCTAAATGAATTCAATTCCTTTCGCACGTAATTATAGATCCCGAGGGAGCTGTGAGTCCGACCGAAGACCAAGAACCACCGGACTTCGAGCAAGGCAAGTCATCACTATTCCTTGAACATATCGATCCCAAATTGCGAAATTATTTTGTTTGCAAATAAAGTTGCATGCAATGATGAACATCCTACTTGTTGTTATGCCATGCCTTGAATATTGTTTACCCCATATCCCCTTGTAACCATGTTTACGTATGAGTCCCTAGTCAATTATGACAAATGCTTAGTAATGCTATTCTAGAATCATGCATACTCATGTTTATCAAAACGCTATATGCTTGGGCAATTACCTTTGGGAAGGTAATTGAGATGCGGCATGTGGAGACATGAGCGCCACATTGCCATGATATGATGACACGATTTGTGAAAGGAGAAATGAAACTAAACAATTGTTTTCGACTGGGGCGGATGGTGGATTTGGGTGGTATCTGGAAAAGGCTAGTACCGTCCCCGGTCAGTTAAGGACCAAGCCATGAAGTTAAGCATGAAACGACCCTCGTACAACCACACTTCTCGGATGGGTATAGACCTAGCGGACTAGATAGCCGAGCAGAGGCAGTATCCTTGCATAGATGGTTCACCCCCGTGTGTGAGGCAGGTGCGCTACGGTGGGGCAGTCGTTGAGGTAGGGCCGCGATGCGTGCCCTACGTCGGTGTCGCCATTTGTAGGACTGCCACGTGTGTGAGAGTGAGAATCTAAACTTAAACTATAAACTTTACGTGCGTGTGAGACTTCCCTTCCCGGGAGCGCCAGAACTCCTCTCACTGCTAGAAACAGATACGCCTAGAGTGCATGAGGATGATAGTTCATGGAGCGGGTACTGCCAATGCAAGGTTATCGAAAGGCTTTGCCGTGACGCGTTCCATGTGTTGGGACGAGGCTCATGTGTTGGGCAGTTGCGGAGTGCGGGTAAAGTGTACATCCACTGCAGTGTGAGTAAACCAAATCTATTCGAATAGCCGTGCTCGTGGATATTGAGCACCGGGACATGTATTACACGTCGCTAGACTCTAAACTTTTAACCTGTGTGGGATGGGTTATTGCATGATGAATTTTATGCTGTTGGAGCCACTCCCTGAGAGCAGGGAAGGTGGGCGTCCACAGAAAACCATGACGACCAACGGCGGGAAGCCATCCTGGGGATCACAATGGATGGTAGACAGAACCGTCGTTGTTTAAATTAAACTCTGCTATTAAAACTTGACCAGTTATGCTAGGTCTTAGGTTTGTGAAAATGATTGCAAAACTAGCTTTATGCAACTGAGCCTTTGCCTTGCCTTGAATAAAAATCCTTCATATGCATCGTTGTTGTGGTGACTTGTTGAGTACGGTTGGTACTCACCCTTGCAATTATAAACTTCATTAGAAGCCGAAGATGACACCGCGGAAGATCCATACGCCTACTACGAAGAGGATGCGGAAGATGAGGGTGCCCACTAGGTCTAGATACGGTCGTTGCCTGTGGCAATGACAATGCCGCTGCCTTTGCTCCGCTACTTATCTTTATTCTGCTTTTGGACTGTATTCCGGACCGCTTGGTCCTTTGTTCTAAGACTACACCTTCGGGCTTATGATGTAATAATCCGTACTCGACGCGTATGTATGCGCTTTTGGTAAATCAACTATGTATCGTGTGTGCCAAACTACTTGATCCAGGGAAATGGCACAGATTACACGAGTGATTCCTGTTGCAAAACGGGGGTCCTTACACCGGGCGATTGGGCCGGCCCATCGGTCCTTCTTGGAGCAGGTCTGCCCTGGCGAAGCTATCCTCCTTCGGCGCATGCCTTCGCCATGTAGGCTTCGCCCAGGGCCGACCGGAGCCACATGTGGCTCTTTGCCATCGGGCTTCGCCACCGGTTTTCGCTGTTGGGCTTCGCCCCACAAGCCTGGGTGCTGGGAGATCGGATCCTCGCCGCTTGGTTGGTTTCGGCAGGTTTGGTCGAAGGCCTCATGGCATACTGCCAACAGTGATACTTTATGCCAATCCTTTATCGTGATTGGGATCTAATCCCTTACTATTGCTCCATACTAAGAGTTGTATTTTGCACGTGCAGTGGTAGCCGCCAGCGACTCCCCTTTTGGGCCTATTTGGTTCACAACATATACCCCATCGATTATCCTGTTGACGCTCCTCTCACCCCTTCTTTTCCTGGGCTCCGTTGACTTAACCTTCTTCTTTGAGCCGGAAGTAGTAGCTGGGACTTTGCCGGGTTGGGCGGCTCTTTTGGCTACCGTCTAGATCTCCATGGGCCCGTTCCCTACGATTAACTAAAAAACGATCGAATTAGTATGATCTACTACGTACCACTCACATAATTGCGATTGAAACATCGTTATGAAAACCTACCGCTTTCTCACAGGGGATGTAGACTTCGTCACCTTGTTCACCATCGTCGTCTTTTTTCCTCCTTTTTGGGCTTGGACAAGGGTCACTTGGCGAAGAGTATGTATCACCCTCCTCTGGTTCGTCATTGTCGGAACCGTTGGACGGCTCCATGTTAGGCTGAGAAGCAACCACTATAGCTTGTGATGGCTCTGCGGTCGGTTGTGAGGCCTCCACTACGGCCCTTGTAGCCTTATCTTTGGCTTGAGGTACCAAGCTTCCTTCTTCTCCTTTAGTACTATTGACCACCGTTTCGTATTTGGAACATAGTAAGGCCAATGAAAATTAATATCGAACAAAATTTGAAAACATATCTCACCCGCATGTCAAAAAAAATGAACATATATCACCCACATGTCCTATCCCAAAAATTTGAACATATATCATCCACATGTCCTATATCGAAAAAAATTTTGAACATTTATCACCCACATGACATATATAACCATATGTCATATATATTTGAACATATCTCACCCACATGTCACATCAAAAAATTTTTTTTACATATATCATCCACATGTCCTATCAAAATAATTTTGAACATTTATCACCCACATGTCCTATCAAATTTTTTTTGAATATATATTATCCACATGTCCTATCAAAAAAATTTCAACATATATCACCCACATATCACACAAATTTTCAACCAAACACACATGTCATCGACATAGCACGTAGCCCACATTTCATCCAAATATAGCACCCAAATGACCCCACATGTCATCCAAATAACACCTCCACCCCAACCAACCACACACATATAAAAACCCCCCATTCCATACACCCACATGCACGAGCTTCACGTTCGGTTGACGACGACGAGAATGAGCTGCAGCCGAGGCGACGTTCGGTCGAGGACGACGATTGGCCGAGGACGATGTTCAGTCATGGATGACGAGAACAACGTTCCGCCAAATAAGGTGTTTGGTCAACGAACAGGTCGACGGCGGCGCGGGCGTGACGACCTGGGAGGAGGCGGCGGCGGCCAACCGGGAAGAGGCGCGGTGGCCTCGGGAGGACGAGGAGGTGGTGGTGCGGGAGTGTCGGCTTGGGAGGACAAGGTGGCGGTGTCGGAGAACGTGGCCCGGGAAGAAGCGGCACCGACCGGAGGAGGAGACCCGAGGGTGCACCGGCGGAGGCAAAGCGGCGCTAGAGGAGGAGAAGTCGGAGGTGAAGCAGTGCACGGGAGGTGGTGGCGGCGGATCTCGTTCGTGGTGGCGGACGGCGGCGGAGGGTGGCGGCTGGTGGCCGGACTTGAGCGGGAAGGAGGTTGCAAATGGCCGGTAGCGGCGGTTACCGTTGTGGTTGAAAATTTCGGTAGCCAAACGGCGCAAAATTTTCTAGGGTTCCCGCCTGGACTTAGAAAATTTGGCGCCGGGGTAGTCGCCTTATATAGGGTTGGCATCTTCAAAGGCAGATCCCCACCTGTGAAGATATGTTTTAACGATCCTCACAGACGGCCCGCCCGCTTGCTGAGATATTTCATCCTAATCTTCAATTTTATTTTCCTAGGTGGTCCCACCGCTTGCAAAAATGATTAAAAAATATGGATTCTTAGTAAAATTAATTAAAAAAAATTCAAATAAAAAAGGTTATTCTAAATGGGAATCATTACAAAAATCTATAAACATAGTGAAATTAACTAAAAAATGTAATTGGTATTAAAAATCTAAATAAAAAGGTTATTCCACCTGATAATTGTTACAAAAATTTATAAATTTAGTAAAATTAATTAAAAAATGTAATTGGTATTAAAAATGTAAATAAAAAAGGATATTCCAAATGAGAATTGTTACAAAAATTTATAAACTTAGTAAAATTAATTGAAAAAATGTAATTGGTACTAAAATTTGAAATAAAAAGGTTATTCCACGTGAGAATAGTTACAAAAATTTATAAAATTAGTAAAATTAATTAAAAATGTAATTAGTATTAAAAATGTAAATAAAATGGTTACTACACATGAGAATTGTTACAAAAGTTTAGAAACATAGTAAAATTAATTAAAAAATGTAAGGTGTATTAAAAATTGATACATAAAAAATGGTTAGTCCACATGAGAATACGTTCCACTGGCCCTGGTGAATATATCGGCTACATAGGTGTTGTTCATGGCTGCATCGCTTCGATCTCTTGGATCACTCTGGTTTGGTGGATATATTTGCCTACCTAATATTTCAATTTTATTTTAGTTGCATTGTGTTTAGAGACGTATCGGTTTAGTTAGGACTGTCTCAGTTATGTCTGATCTTCTGTCTTAGCTGATATATCTCTACAATCACAATGTTGTTTAAATAGATTTGTTATATCCATCACATTAGACAGATCTATCGGCTCATCAAGTATTAGATTATCATATACAATCTCGTGCTGCATCGGTTAGGTTCGACCTACTAGATTATTGTTGATAATATAAATCTTGTTAAGCAGATAGGTTCATGCTAATGTTTTATCGGAGTGCTAGTCGACAAGTTATCTGGATGTGGCATTGGCTTACTGAGATTACTTACAAGTTGGTTTTAGCCGATGACAACAAAGGTTTCACTGTTATCTAATCATTTGGATTTAACGATATCGGACCTCCAGCCGATGAATGTTTTAACCTTCCGATCAGTGCTTATTCACTCTATCATTACTAGCTGATTGGTTTCTACTGGATTATAGTATTGTTTCATTACATTATCATCAGTCGAGTGTATTTATATTATTATCTACATTGGATATATAGCCAATTGTTCAAAACTCTATCGACATCGGCTAGTATCGGCATCGACTGGTATCCCTCTATCTTTTGATCAGCCTATCGGCTATTTGGTGATCTTCAGTTTATATATCTTATCAATTGCAGGATCAAACTGACTGGCACGCTCCATCTCATCATTATTTTTGACTTGCGCTGGAGCTAAGCAGATCTTCCAGGCCATCGTGTTTTACATCAACACATACAGCTGCCATATCTTTCAACAATGGTTTAAGAAATACATCAATATCAATACTAGGCTGACGGGGTCCTTGTATCAGGACACAGAATAATACATATTTTTGCTTGGAACAAATCCAGGTAGGAAGGTTGTACATGGTGAGAAGTACCGGCCAAGTCCTATGTGAGTTGTTTCTGTCTTCAAAAGGAATAATTCCATCAGTACTAAGAGCAAACTTACTATTCTGTGGGTCTTTGGAAAATTCTTTGTACTTTGCATCAAAGTTTATCCACTGATGAGCATCCGCCGAGTGTCGGAGCATCCCATCTTTCTTGCGCCATTCTTGATGCTAGCGCATTAGTTCCGTATCTCGTGGGTTTGAGTACAAACGTTTAATGTGGTCTTTGACGGGAAGGTACCACATCACAAGCTGCAGGATTTTTCTCTTATTTCCGTCAAATGTGTTATTCTCTTATAGGCAAGTGTTGTTATTTGATTTGTGCCGACTAGCACCGCATGTTGCGCATATAGTCAACGAAGCGTACTCTTTTCTATACAGTATGCACTGATTTACTCACACATGAATCCTTTCCACACCAAGTGAAAGGGGATAGATGAGTTTCTTCGCTTGATATATGTGGGATGGTAATGAGTTAGGCTTCGGAAGCATGATCTTCAAAAGTTCAAGAAGACTGTTGAAACTATTATCAAACCATCCATATCTCGATTTCAACCTCATAAGTTCAAGAACTGACCGTAATGTTGAGAACTCATTATCACAGCCCTTTGACTCATCGTACAAAACTTCCTTCGCTGCCTTCTGTAAAGATTCAAAATTATCTAAACACCTAGTGACCCAATTAGCACCTCAGGTTCTACATGGCGTAACAATTCCTCTGGATCGATATTGTTTTCAGCACAACTATCACCATCAGCGTACTCCATGTCAATAAGATTCGACCGATCTTCTTTGTCATCAGGGTCCACTTGATGTTCGCCATGATGTCTCCATATTATGTAGTTTTCCATAAATCCACGAATCACTAAGTGCTCCATTACTTTTGTAACATATGTCCATACTTTTTCATTCTTTCAATCAGCACATGGACAATGTATCTTCGTCATATTGTTGTTTTCAGCGTGCGCCTTGGCAATATCAATAAATTTAGATACTTCATCCGTATATAGAGTCGAAAACCTCGGCATATGATACATCCATTGGTGCATGCTTGTCCATATCTCTACAAAAATATCATTTACAACTATATTAAAAAAATGAACAACAAATATTTGTAAACAAACTTAAGTTCACTATAAAGGATAGAGAACTATTAATAACTAAGTGATGTTAATCTATTGGGTAATTAAATTATCACATTAAACCGCTAGATGATGAGAGGACCACATGAAATCAAAGATTATACATAAATCCAACAAAAACATATCATAGGAAATTAAACATGATACACTTGTTTTTTTACATAGACCAAAGGATGGAATTTTTCTCTCTCCTATCTAGATCTAGGAAATGGATGAGAGCAAAATATAAAATTTTGGGTAATTAAATTATCACATTCAACCAACTAGAGGATGAGAGCACAACATGGTATCAAGGAGTATACATAAATCCAACACAAACATATCAAAGGAAAGTAAAAAAAGGAAAAACATGGTGCTTTTCCTTCACTATTTTGCATGAGTAGATCCATCACAAAAAGAGGTTTAAAATTATAAAAAAAAGCGTAACAAGAATGGAAAGGAATATATCTAACCACTGTAGAAAACTCCCTCGAAGATTTGGAGTTCAAAACCTTCCCCTTCAATTTTGGTTGTTTTCGGAGAGAGAAACTTCGGATGAAAAGAACAATGCTCAAGGAGGAAGAAGACTATATAGCCTTATTTTTGCAGGCGGATCACATAAAGGGCGCTGCCTGCGAAAATCATTTTCGCAGGTGGAGCACATAAGGCGACTTATGTGCTTCACCTGCGAAGTTTATTTTCATAGGCAGCACCCTTATGTGGTCCGCCTGCGAAAACCTATCTTCGCAGGTGGACCAAATAAGGTCGCTGCTTGTGAAAAACATCTTCGTAGGCAACGCACATGAGGCGTCCGCCTGCAATAATCACAGGCTGCACCTTATGTGCACTGCCAGCGAAGATGATTTTCGTAGGCAGCACCCTTGTGTGGTCTGCTTGTGAAAATCTATCTTCACAGGCGGATCACAATCTTGCACGGGCTTCCCATTTTCGTAGGTGGCTTTTTCGCTCCGATGTCCGTACCTGCCTGGAAAAAAATACTCTCGTTTGGGAAAATGCTTTTTTCAGTAGTGCAGGCTACCACCTTTATCCGGTTCATCACTTGGGAAATCTTTGAAACCATTAATCCATCAGAGCAGTGCCATCCAAAGCTGAGACCAGGTTAGCTGGCCAAATCTGATAAATAAAGAAAACCACAAGAAAATATTAATCCCTCCCCCAATTTTCATCATCTTCTAAATGTGACTGAAATTCCTCGACTTTGTTGGCTAACTGACCGATGAAAGAAATCACAGGCTTTAAACATTCATATATCATATCAAACTTAGTAGAAACTTCAGTTTGAAAAGCCGGTCACACATACAAACTACGTACACGATACACCGTCAGGACCTAAACAATCTCTGAACCGAAGGAGGTGAACTTATGTTCAAGATACTCAAGCGCTACGTACCAGCCACCATCGTTGGCTCAACAACGCTGACTCACATATTCATGTTTTCCAAGGTAGGGTATATTTCGCTGCTGCCCACTCTGGTAGCCTGTGCCTGGTGAACTGGTGTTCGGTGACAGGAGGAAGAAGGCAAGGTTGAGCTTGATTTTTGTTAGAGTTGCTGTACGCTAGATGACATGCCGATAGCCTGCCATGCCATCGGCACGCGGTTTTGGTTCCACATGGGAACACAGGATGCTATGATGCAGGTGACACTGGTACAAAAACGGTTTTTGCAGACGGTCAAAAGGGCTTTTCGCATGCGGTATGGCTACCCGCACGCACCAAAAGGTCCGCGAAAATCGCTATTTTCGCGTACGGGTGGCGCACCCACATGCGAAAATCGGATTTTCGCGTGCAGGCGCTTAAGCCATCCGTACGCGAAAATGGAAAATCACAAAAAAATAAAAATAAAAATTTGAAACCACAAAAACCTAACTAACCCTAGCTGGCCGCCGCGGCCGTCGTTGCCGGTGCATCCGCCTCTTCCGTCTCCGTCGCCGGCGGATCCGCACTGCCCGTCGTCGCCAACAGTGGATCCGCTCCGCTGCTGGCATCTGTGCTTGCCACCGGAGCCCGCGCCTACTGCCACCATGCTGACTGCCGCCGGATACACGTGGGAGAGGTCGGAGGAGAGCCGTCGCCGGCCTCTCGCTCGAGCCCACCGCCTGATCTGCACGGGAGAGGGCCAAGAGGGCCGTCGGAGCTCGTGCCTGCCGCCACCGTGCCGACCGCCACAGGATAGACGTGGGGGAGGTTGGGGGAGAGTCACCGCCGGCCTCCCACTCAAGCCCGCCGCCAGATCCACGCGGGGAAGGGCGGGAGAGAGCCATCGCCGGCCTCCCGCTCGAGCCCACCGCCTGATCTGCACGGGAGAGGGCCAAGGGGGCCGCCGCCTTCGCCATCACCCACTCTCGCCGTCACCGGATCCCGCGCCCTCCACCGCCGGAGCAGGCTGCCGCGCACCATCGCCCACACCCACCGGCACCCTCACTCGCCGCCGCCACCGCTAGTGCTTGCCATCGGGAGGAAGGAGAAGGGAGAAGAGAATCAGGAGAGGAAGAGGAATCAGGGGGTGAGGAGTTGGAGAGAGGAGAGGAGGAGTGGGTGAGGCCGGGAGAGAGAGAAAGGGGGAAGGGGAGAATAAAAAAATATAGGAGGAGGGGTATTTTTGCATGCGGGTGAGTTAAGAGCCCCGCATGCGAAAATACCCTCATTTTTGTGTGCGGATGTTTTAAGTGGTCCGTTTGGAAAAATTGATTTTTTCCGTGTGGTTCTCTTAAGGAGCCGCACACGAAAATGGAGGATGATTTTCGCGGACGCGACTAGTTACGATCCGTCTGCAATCTAAGGAGGCGATTGTACAGGAAAATCGTTTTTTAGTAGTGTGAACTGCCAATATCGGCTTGGCTTTTCCCGTGGCGGCGATTAGGTCCATATTAAAAAAAATCGGATTGGCCACCAAACCGCTTGAGCTCTTGATTTATTGGTTCACCGGTCAGACCGTCAGGTGGGCCGGTGCGACCGCTGAACCGGAAACTATATTTAGTATGCATATTCTTTATAACAAATGTGAGCAAGCTGGGAAGATGGTAGAGGAGCGGAGTTCTCAACTGAGGGGATGTTGGTTCGATCCCCTCTCCTTCTTTTTATCCTACCTGTTGCCGGTTTTCAGAAAAAAATAACCTGGTTCACCACGTTCTCACCGGTCCAATTGCATGGACTGTCTACGAAGCAATCCGACCCTGTGAGGATGCTGATTAGGTGCACCAACGTGGAGACCCCAACAAAGCGGCTCACACCAGCAGCGAGCGCACTCTGCACCATACATCAGATTCCACCACGATCGCAATGAGCATGAAAACCCGGTGAAATGACAACTCCTGATGCCTCCTAAGCCAAACAACCTTGCATAGCAAATTAGCAACCCGTTGCATGCATGGATCAGTGGTCTGGTCTGCCTCTGTCCATGAAGTGTTGTTGTTCATCTCACTCTCAGGCTCCCAGCCTGTAGAATCTCTTCCTCCTTCATGTGATGTTTTATTTATACAAAATTTCATTCTGTATGCAAATGTTAATCAGCTCTATCGTTGCTGTTCAATGCAGAACCTACTACCTGTACATATAGGCCCATCATCCGATGGGGGATTGGAGACATACAGTGATATCTTAATGCTCAATTACTCGGATGCTCAGCTCAGTTAAAAGGTTCAGACAAGGAAATGTTGATGGTTCATTAAATGGCATTGTCTATATAAAATGTTAATTAACATCCATTAATGTTCCTTCAGATGTTATTAAACAAACCATTCTTCAGAGTTTATAATGCAAGAGATTGCAAGATCTCTGCTTTCACTTACTTCCAGAATAGTCATCCATATTGTCCCAAGTCTTAATTTGCAGAGAGAGATAACTTCAAAGCCTTCTTAACAAAAGATGGATGTGGCATCGAGTGCTTCTGTTGGTCCAAGGCTCGAAGCCGCGGGACGACACTGCCGCCGCCGCCGATTTCTTTTGGAGAGCACGGCGTCGGAGACACCGTCGGAGAGAAGGAGCATCACTGCACAAGCTGGAGTTAGCGTGCAAGGCTTGCTCTTGCTTGGTTTCCAATCTTACCCTCCAAGAATGGACGGACGGATTTAGATCAGTATCTGGAGTTACCGATACCTCAAACTACAATATACTGGACCGGAACAATTCTCTTTACATGCTTGAACGGTTGAACCTAAGTTATACTGGCCCATCAGCCATGATCTCACTTTGCTGGTGGGACCCATGATTGCACGCTTCGCATCAATTGCATGGATAGTTGGACGACCAACAAAGGCTGCACGGCAATTTTAAGGTTCTATTCAGCTAATGATCATTTTTTTCTCACTTTTTCTTGTTTTGGGAGAAACTTTTGGGATTTGCGTAGATAATTTGAACAAATTGAGTTCAAAGTTACATAATTGATTTTAAATATTTCACAATTGAATGTTAGAAGGGAATTTGGTAAGAAATAGTCACATGAGGCATTGAACTCATCTCACATCCCAACTAGAATGGTTCATGGGCTGAGAGCTCTCCCTCGTGTTAGCACGCAAGGATCTCCCATTGAACAATTCGTTGGAAACTAACATATGGATAACCTCGAAGAACCCACTCGATATATGTATGTGTGTGTGTGAATAGATGTTAAATATACTAATCCTATTTAATTACAGTTGAACTAGTTGGAGTCGGACTCTGTCATAGGCTCTCTCTTAAAATAGAGAGGGAGCACCACATTGTAATCATGACGCTTGTAATATAGCGTAGACACGCAGAGATATGATGGCGACGTGACCATGGACTCGTAGCGGCTAGGTGCTATGTTGATTGGAAAGAAGCGCCCATAATCAGAGCCCCGGAGATGTAGGCTTCGGTTGAACTTCATTAATAAATATCTTGTATTCCTGTGTCGTTATATGGCATGTCTTGGGTGATCAATAATTGAAGTGATCGAGAATGTTAGCCGTTGTATCGCTATATTGACTATCTTTTATAACAGGTGGTATTAGAGTAGAAGGCTTCAGCATTGGATCAAAAAGACAGGTGGAGGAGGAAACATAAGCTAGGATCACGCATCGATAGGAGATCACCAGTCGTGGCGATGAGAACGATGGTGACAATGAGGACGTTGCGGAGGCGACAACCTCGCTCGCGATCAGACCGGCGATGGCGGAACGTGACCGGAAGATGAGGTCGAGCGTGGCCGAAGGCGTTCGGAGAGATCGAAGGGGTAGCGCTATGGACGGTGCGCCAATGCACAACGGCAGGGAAGCCAGTGTTGGAAGGGTGAAGCCGACGAGCGCGGCGCGACGCGGTGGACATGTTGGACCGAGAATAATGAGATCATGAATAATGAACACAATGAGTGCGACTGCGGTGCGTGCAAAGGCACAGACGAGGCACGGGGTGTTGTCCTATGCATACTACGTGCACAGAGTGACCGAGCAAGATAACATGCAAAGTAAACAAAGGTGCTACGGGCTGAGTGCAAATTAATTGGTGTATTGGACGTATGCTTGGTCAAAAGCACTGCACGTGATTTGGTCATTATGTGGCTGGGGTGCAGTACGCAAGCACAAGCTGATACGGACTTGCATACAGCAAGGCAACAAGACGTAGACCAGAGAGACTTCTTAACAAGACAACACACAGATTAAAGACCATGCAAAAGTTGTTTATGAGTCGGACTTGAGTCAGGTGCTGTTTGGAGAGGGACTCCATGACTTGCTCGATCGGTCAAAATCACAAATCTCTCGGTTCTCTTATGAACCGGTACTAAACATAAATCTTTAGTACCAGTTTGTCTCGTTATGATCTTAAGTATCGATTGGTACAACCGGTACTAAAGATTATTTTTAGTCCCGATTCACTTTTTTCAGACCTTGTCAGGCGACCGGGATCTTCAGTATCGGTTGGATCAACACTTCTCCCTCTCCCTCTTTTTATTACCCCTCTCCCTCTCTTTCCCTTATCTTCTATCTCTCCCTTATCCTCTCCTCTCCTCTCTCCTCTCCTCTATCCCTCTCCTTCTACCGACGAGCAGCGGCGTGCGACAGGCCGACCAGCTACTCCTTGGTGACGGCAGCGCACGAGGGGCGACGACGGCTCTCCTTCTGCGGGCGGCGATGGGTGGCGGTGCCTCTCCACCCCTTGATGGTGGTAGGCAGCAGCAGGCTCCCTTGAGACGGGAGGGGAGGCAGCGGGCAGGGGCGGTGCCCTCCCGTCCACCAGATCCAGCGGGACGGGAGGAGGCGGCGGCCCGGTGTCCCGGATCCAGTGGGAGGGGAGGGGAGGCGGTGGCGCCCCGGCGTCCTAGCAGCGATGATGGGGATCCAGCCGGAGGGGAGAGGAGGCGGTGGCAGCCTAGCAGCTGCGGCTCGACTTCCCAGCGGTGGCGGCGCGGATCTAGTAGGAGGGGAGGGAGGGGAGGGGAGGCGGCGGCGGTGCCCTCCCCTCCACCGAATCCGGCAAGAGGAGAGCCGGTGGTGGCCCGGCATCCCTGCGACGGCGGTAGCCCTCCCTTTCCTTGTGATGTTCTCGTGCTCTTGTGTTGTTGATGCAATTTGTTCTTGTGTTCTTGTAGTGGAGCTTTTCCTAAGATTTTTGTTCTTGTAGTAGTGTTCTTGTTGTTGATGAAATCAATCGCACGCGTGATGGAAGAAGTTTTTTTGACGACGGACGAAAATTCTCTACCGGAAGCCTTACGGATTTTTTAATATTTTTATAATTATGTATATATATAGGTATAGATATGCATATCTATAAAAAAGCAGCAAGCAACAGCCAGGGTACTCAATGTAACGAGATGGCGCGCAACAGTAAGGGCACTCAACGTCGGCAACGTTTGGCACACAGGCTAGTAATCATTGTGTTGGTCATCGAGACAGAAGGCTTGGTTGAAGCGTGCAACAGAGGTGCGTGTATATCGGTTGGACCAGGCTAGCAGGGTGGTCAGACCGATGGACTGGTTAGACTGTAGAGTTTTAACACTTAGTCCAGGTTCAACAGGAGAGTGGTTCGTTGCGGGAACTTGTGGACGGATCCAGAAAGACAAGAAGGTTCTACATATGGATAGTTTGCATGTGTGAAGGGCGAGTAGTCTGGTGGCAATAGGGTAGTTAGGTCGCACATGGAATTATTTGGCGGAAACATGATATATCTATTACTCTATGAGGAGTTGGAGATATATGGAGTTAGTCCAGAACTGAAGAGGAAGAGCAAAGGCAATCATGGTAATTTCTTCAGGTGATTTAAGACAACAATGATTTTCTCAAAATATCATGAATTCAGTCTACGAATGCGGGAAAACGTGGATGTTAATGTGAAGTTTGTTAGAATAGGTGTCGAATATACTTATCCTATTTGGTTACAGTTGGACTTGGAGTTAGAATAAGTGTAGGATAGAATTAGAGTCGGACTCTGTCGTAGGCTCTCTCTAGAGAGGGGAGCACCACATTGTAATCATGACGACTATAATATAGCGTAGACACGAAGGGAGATGATGGCGACATGGCTATGGACTCATAACGGCTAGGTGCTATGCTGATTGGGGAGGAGTGCCCATAACCAGAGCTCTGAAGATGTAGGCTCGGCTAAACTTCGTTAACAAATATTGTGTATTCCTGTGTCATCATCTGGCATATCTTTGGTGATCAATGATTGAATTGATCGGGAAGGTTAGTCGTTGTTCCGCTGTATTGACTAACTTTTACTTTTAGAACAATATAATTAGAGTTTTGGACACACAGGGCAGATGTTGATCAAACCAAACTGGATAACTGCAGGAACCTTTTAAAGTCATTTGATCAAGCCGGAGAAAGCCGAGAATCAAACTATATTCTTTGCCAATTCTTCAAATTTTGAAAGAAAATTTGGTTGCAAATTTCCTTACGTGCTTCAGCTTGACTAGCCAGGATTTTCTTCTAACTAATTAAAGCCCATTGAACATTGACTAGCCAGGATTGGATATTTTTTAAGACAAGAGTTTCCGGTGCCTCCCAAGCCTACCGTAGAAACCCAATGGACACCGGACTGGTACTCACTAGTCACTACAACTCTTCATTTCTTTCCGTCAGCTTGTCGAACCTGAGCTCAGAGCTCACTCATCATCTATATCTTTTTATGGACGAAGAAAATGTAGCACAATACGATATATGAATGCGCAATGTGATTCCGTGAAATAATTCAAGTTCTGCAGTTAAGTTCAGTGTGCACCTACAACTTCGTGCATAATCAATTCTTTAGTTCATCAGTTAAATGCTCATACCATTAATAAACTGCACTTTATCCAAAACCTGCAGTACAGTTTGATATACACGCACCAGACTACCACTTTTAATTTGTCCAGCTCATCATGTCAGACATCTTTGGAACCATGCCTAGCTCCATGAGAATGGAACCATATAAATTAATCTGAGAACAGTTTAGTTTGTAAAATCTGAAAAATAAAATATCACAAAAGTATCCCTTTGAAATACTAACCCCTCAATCATCTTCTGAATGTGAATGAAGTTCCTCGATATTTTGGCAGCTTCTGAACGTTACTGACTCCATAACTAACAGATAAATGAAAGCACAGGTCTTTAACATTCTTATCTCATACATAGTAGATATCTCAATATGAACAACTGGTCACAAGATTAAAGACAAACTGACTACAGCATTTGCATCCACAAGTATACACGATCTGAACAATCTGAATGAAAGGTCTATGTTTTTTGAGAGGCAGGAAAACTTGTGCCAATCTGCAAGGGTTTCCTGAAGCAGAAAATATTCGAACCCGTTTAACGATTTGTTCAGTAAAGAATTCGTGCAATCAAAGAGTACCCTTGTTGCTCAAGAGCGGCCATCTAGCTAGCAATCACTGGGAGAGCTTGCACGCCGGCTGCAAAAATGCAGGCATCTGCCTCGATTGTTACTTACGTCTCAACTCGAAAGGCCGGCTGATCTGATTTCTCCATAAAAGCGAGACCCTGCATCAAGTTCATCCGGATCCTTTGCAAAAAAAAAAAAAAGTTCATCCGGATCCTTCGCGAATAGGATCGCTACAATCGGACTTGGTTTTGACCGTTAGATCACACATAAGCCGATAAGCATCTCTCATTAATTGATCGTAGAGTAGCAGCCTGTGATGCCCTCCTT
Source organism: Oryza punctata (assembly GCA_000573905.2). Taxonomy (NCBI): domain Eukaryota; kingdom Viridiplantae; phylum Streptophyta; class Magnoliopsida; order Poales; family Poaceae; genus Oryza; species Oryza punctata. The sequence continues at coordinate 23,867,843 of CM002499.2, read as the reverse complement.
TGATCAAGGCCATGGTGAAGACTGATTGGTGAACCAACCGGTCCTGATGCCTCCTCGGCCAAACAGCCATGCATAGAAAGACAGCAACACGCTGCTGCTTGCTTGGATTACTGGTTTGATCGGTCTCTGTCCATGTAGTGTTGTTCATCTCTCTATCTCTATTTCTATCTCGGCCTGTAGAATGTCTTGCTCCATTTTATATTTGATTTATACGACACTATTTCATTCAATGCTAATATTCAACCGTCACTGGAGTGGAATGCAGCAGCTACTATTTGCACCTATATATCGACCAATCATCCGATTAGGAGAACTGGAGGTATATAACACCTCATTACTTATTTAATCGCATTTTTAATGTTATGAAACCAGTCCGAAATCGATATCGATAACTGAATGCGGAAAAAATATCCTAGGAGATCAAAACTAATGATGATACTGAGATACGATATTTGTTAACGAAATTCGGTAGAAACCACACTTGCCTAAACCTCCAAGACCTAGAAACAATTAAATATTTTATTTTAGGCATGCTTTCACATTTTATTCCACTCATTGTTCTTTATCTTATCAACCTCAAATACAGTATACTCATCAATCTTTATTATTTGTTTTGCAGATTCCATATATGTCTATCTATCCTCACTAATTCCTATATAGGGATTGAAGTATATTTGAGTGCCCACTCTCCTATTTACACTTTTTTGCAAATGGATGATGACACTCGAACGGTAACCCCCATCTCAATCGGGCGGTAACCCCCATCTCAATTGGGTATGGCGTCCATCACAACCTAGAGGTCACAGATGTGAAAAGTTATCTCAATCGGGCAAACGGCCGTCACGGATGAAGCTATCTCAATCGGGCCTTAATTAAAGTCCGTCACTGATAGCTTTGACCCAGACGATTAGTCAAACTATAGACTGTCACGGATGACCTATCTCAATCGGGCCTAAACTATAGCTCGTCACAGATGACCCTTATCTGTGACGGGTCTAAACTATGACCCGTCACAGATAATAGTATACGTGATGGGCCATAGTTTAGGCCCGTCAGAGATAAGGGTCATCTGTGACGGGCTATAGTTTAGGTCCGTCACAGATGAGTATAATCCAAAAAAAAATAAATTTTATTTTTTGGCTAATCTCAGGCCTTTGTTAGGCGTGTCATTCAGTCCCGCCTCTCTCCCAGGCTATAGCCCGTCACAGATGAGTATAATCTAAAAAAAAAGCGTGTCATTCAGTTCCGCCTCTCTCCCAGGCTATAGCCCGTCACAGATGAGTATAATAAAAAAAAAAAATTTTATTTTTTGGCTAATCTCAGGCCTTTGTTAGGCGTGTCATTCAGTCTCGCCTCTCTCCCAGGTGGTATTTTTTGTCCTCACTCGTGTGCACCGTTCTTCCCAGTCGATCACCCATCCCGAAATTGCTCCAAGCTAAGCACGCTTAACATTAAGGTTCTTTGGAGATCGGCTTCTGGAAAAGTAGTTATAACTTTTTGGTATGAGTATTCTATTAATCTAATTAAGCCTTGGGCTAGGATGTCACACCCCAATATCACCCATTCATATACATTTATTTACATACACAACCATCAATATATTTAACACAACCACATTCACATAACATCCATTTTGATCACATATTTCATATCCCCGATTAAGATGATCTATCTCTATTGGGCATTAAATAATGCTCGTCACCGATGAGTATTTTTCCATTTTCCATATGAAATGTTTATATTCAATTTATGTGATATTTTTTATTTTCAATTTATGAGAACTTTAAATTTAATTTTAGGTCAATTTTTGTGTGTTAAATGTAAAAATCACAAACAATAAAATTGTATAACTCATCGATACCTACAACTGTTGTATTGGTCTTTGTACAAATAAGTTCATTTGAACTATTTAAATTTTAAATTTTCAAAATTTGACAACTTCAAACAAAAATTGGGGTTAATAAATTATTTTAAATGAAAAAGTCACCAAAACCAAAGTTGTAGAACTCGTCGAGGTGCAAAATTTTTATTTTGGTCATTTCTCCATCTGACTCTATTTGAACAATTTGAAATTTGAAATTCAAAGTTTGAGAAATTCAAATAGAATTTTTTGTTAGTGAATGACTTCAACTGAAAAAGTCATCAACAATAAAGTTGTATAACTCATCAAGATCTATAACTTTTATTTTGGTCATTTTTCTATATAACATTTTTTGAACAGTTTGAATTTGAATTTAAAAATATGACAAATTCAAACAATATTTTCAAATACTAAATGATTTCAACTGAAAAAGTTATCAACAACAAAGTTGAATAACTCATCAAAATCTAAAACTTCTATTTTGATTATTTCTTCATCCGATAAAGTGATACTAACATTGTTCACAAAATTGACGTATCTCTTATCTGGTTTTATAAACTATAACACACATATGTAAATTTTGTCAACAATATTACTAACACTTTATCGGATGAAGAAATAACAAAAATAAAAGTTTTAGATCTTGATGAGTTATACAATTTTGTTGTTGATGACTTTTTCAATTGAAATCATTTATTATTTGAAAATGTTGTTTGAAGTTGTCATAATTTCAACCAAATTCAAACTGTTCAAAAAATGTTATATAGAAAAATGACCAAACTAAAAGTTATATATCTTGATGAGTTATACAACTTTGTTGTTGATGACTTTTCAGTTGAAGTCGTTCACTAACAAAAAATTCTATTTGAATTTCTCAAACTTTCAATTTCAAATTTCAAATTTTCAAATAGAGTCAGATGGAGAAATGACCAAAATAAAAATTTTGCACCTCGATGAGTTCTACAACTTTGCTTTTGGTGACTTTTCCATTTGAAATCATTTATTAACCCCAATTGTTTTTCGAAGTTGTCAAATTTTGAATTTGAGTTCAAATGAACTTATTTATAAAAAAGGACCAATACAATAGTTGCAGATATTAGTATATAGCCCATCACTGATGAGTCATCTGTGACGGGCCTCGTTGTTATCTCAATCGGGCCTTAAGTTGGTGCCCGTCACGGATGATGGTCATCTGTGACGGGCCTGTGACGGGCCTAAACTATAGCCCGTCACAGATGACCATTATCTGTGACGGGCCTAGTTGTTATCTCAATCGGGCCTCAAGTTGGTGCCCGTCACGGATGATGGTCATCTGTGACAGGCTCCAACTACGATCCGATTGAGATATTTAAGGTTATCTCAATCGGGTCCTAGTTTAGGCCCGTCAAATATATGTGTCATCCGTGACGGGTTTCAGTTCTATACACATTTAACATGTCTCTCCGACCATATCTCAATCGTTCTCTTTTTAAACCCGTTTGAAATGTATTCTTTGTGACGGCCCGCAAAATCCAGTTATGTTACAGCCCGTCACAGATGAGAGGATCTGCACTAGTTTGAATTGTGAACTTGTGACTAGTGCTTGTTGCCATGTTTAATGTAGACTTGATAAGATAATATTATGTCGTACAATAACGTCTTGAGATTACTTTTTTTCCCAAAATTATTGTTATGTGCTAACTCTCATGGTAGTCCATGGGCCATACCTAATCTTTTTTCTGCCACTGCATTAGATCACACATAAGCTGATAAGAATCTCTAATTGATCGAAGAGTAGTAATCTGTGATGCTTCGTGTCGAAACTAGATTTTGGCAATATGAAAAGGGGGTAGCGCACGAGACCTAAAAGTGGATGGATGCGGAGACAAAGATTTAGACAGGTTCAAGCCCTCTCAATGAGAGGTAATACTCTACTCCTGTTTGGGGATTGTATCCGCCGGGTGTTATATTGATCTGACGATCTAGTTGTGCTCATGCCCCCTAGAGGGCCTCCTACCCACCTTATATAGGATGGGGGGCAGGATTACAAGATAGAAACCTTAACCAATACGGTATCGGTTTCCTAATACTACTTTACAATATTACCAAACCAAGACTTTAGGCCGTTCCGTAATACATAAGGAAACGTAATACCCAAGTCATGATCCGTTACATATTATATAGATATAAGCTATCTCCTATAACTAGTCGGATAACCATGTCGAGTGGGTATGGGGTACCCATAATCTCCACAGTAGCCCCAGAGACCTTCACAGTCGAAAAGATAATCTTCCCTCGAACTAAATTACTCCAGAGCCGAGTGCTTCAATCATCTTCGCCATGATCTCCCGAATACTTTTACCAAATCAGAAGACTGTGGAGGGCTGAAAAATAATAAAATATAGACTTAGGTGCATCGACTAGATGCACCTGATAGGTGTAGCCCCCGACTATGTGGTTAGTTGAACAAACTAAGCATATAGTCAAGGAATAAATAGATTAACCAGCTGAATGGTTTTAAGCCACCTAAGCAACATAACTTATAGCACATACGGCATGAATCCCCGAGTAAATAAAACTCAAGTGATAAACCGACTGCTTTGTTAAAATATGATGCATGCAACCTAGGTTACCACATCTTTGAAAACTCACATAGCAAAAACAGCTATAAAAAAGCTTGTATGCCGTGAATAAAGAAATTTCCAAAGCATTAAGTATACACCATGCTCACACTGTTTTAACAGATGTGCTTAAGTCCCTAAAAGACGCATAGCTTTACCATACTTGGAAACATAAGGCATATGTGGTATAAAATCCGAGTAAATAAAACTCATAAAGGATTTACCAACCGCCTGAAAAATGACCAAAATATATAATCAGCCTAAGCCATAATATTGGTCAATAAAAGTGCACACTTACGTGGTGAAAAGCAACGATATTATATCTAATCGATTGCTTTACAGATCAAACAGTGCCTTCACTTATATATATGAAAAAGTCAGCGGGGCAGCTATATAAAGCTTCACTGTTTGTCACCTTTTAAAGTGCATTGTACCAACTCCTAAAAGTTGAGTAACAGCGATATAAAAGGATTTTAAGGTATTGGGCACTCGATCACGCGCACTTTTACCTAAGCAAAAAATGCCTAAGTCCCTAAAAGAACGTGACTGGCCACACCTGAAATATGGGCTGCAGACATATTAGGCCTAGACCAAAAAATATGCCTTCGATACCCTCAAAAGGATGACGCATATAACATGCCTCTTGACATGCTCCCGAGCAATAAATCTTTCGGGTAATGTAGAACAAGTGCATCTCATCCGAGTGGCTTCTGGTCCAAATAATTATCCCTCGTGGGGTATAATGAAGAAAAATGATAATTGAATCCCGACTGGAACAAATACTCAGTCGATGGCCCTCATGGGGAATAAAGATTGATCCAGACCTTGAGCATAGGGGATGAGCTTACGGCCATGAATATGTATCGAGAACAAAGCCAAATTAAAGGTATGATTCTTAAGCCTGAGCTGATGAAGCCCCTGAGCATATAGCTTGTTATTATGTTGTAATTGAAATCGTCAATTAGTAGTAGCTGATGTAGTCGGCATAGAGGCGAGATGACCAATGTGTAGAATGATATCGCCCATCAGAAGTGATGAAGATGTCAGTAGTAGAGACAAAGTTGCCCATCAGCAGCGATAATGAAATCCATCGATCATGAAGATGAAGAAATCAGTCGACGATAGCTGATATGACGAACGGTCATGACAACTGGTGATAGCAGCAATAGTCATATGTGAAGACGAAGAAACCAGTCGGTAATGGCAAACATGACCAGTAGTGAAGATAAAATTGCTCATCCATGGCAATAGAGTAAACGCGACCGAAGAGGCGTAGCATATTGTTGATGAAGATGGTGATGTCGGTGATCCAATCAATGGCGGTGTAGCAGCCGATGATAATGACAAAGTCACCCATCAGCGGCGGCGTATTAGGCTAACCGTGAAGGCAAAATAACAAGTCGGTGATGACATAGGCAACCGAAGGCGAAAACATAGTCATCCATTAGCGACAGTAGTGATGTCAGGGCCGATCAAGTAGAGGTGATACCAAGGAGGCTCAGCAAGAAGTCGACGAAAAATGATCCAGTTGGATATTCAGTATTGGTTGACGGTAATGGACCGGAGATCACGATAATATCAATGGAGAAGTTGCTGGTGACGATTATAGTAACAATAGTCCATCAAATTGTTGAGAATATATCGAAGTTCGAGTAGTTTCCTTGATGCTGACGCTTGCATGATAAAGATTGATACAATGCCCGTTGATTTATGATGATGGCAGTAGAACTTGGTCTTGTAGCTGTTGCAAATGCTTTGCGTAGAGGTAAGCAAATCGTGTTGTCGAACTCGTCGAATCTGACCTGATTGGTTGATAACTCCAAAATCCCGGGCATGGAGGTTAAAAGTTGAACTTGATACTTCAGAAATTTGGAGTAAATTGTGGCAGCATCCAGAAACCAAAATTGCCGATAAAAAATTGATGTTGCTGAAGTAGAATGCCTGCTCTGAGTTGAAGACGAAGATAATGACTTCCGGAGTTGACTCATTGGCTGGTTAATTGATTGTTTCATCTTGACATAGTATCTGTCCAATTTTGAGTCTTGTATTTGTGTAGCCCCCGACTCTATGCTTAGTTGAGAAGCAACTGGTCATAGAGTCAAGAACTGTAGCTTGTCGTCGAGTAACCACCACTTGAGTGAAAAAACACATTGAGGTGTCCGAGTAGAAATCTTGAAGATTGGAACGCCACTTGTTGTAGTAGATTAGCTCGGCATCATATGCAAAGATGTCGAGGCTCTTGGAGACGTCGTGGTTGATGATGCGAAGCTTCCGAAGTAGTGGCAGTAGAGTTTGCCGGTGCCGAAAATAATGAAGATGAAGCCATCCAACAATGGTGATAGAGTTGCACTGCCGTGATGATGTAGACACGAGTCGGTAGCAACAAAAGCAAACCAGTGGCAAAGACGCGTAGTCGTGAAGATAAAAACACCAGTCAGCGGCGATGACGATGGTCGGCGGTGAAGACGTAGACGCCCAGCAACGGTGGTGTGACCAACCAACAGTGTAGGCGGAGGAACCAGTAGGCGGCGATGACGATGGCCGGCAGTAAAGACGGAGACGCGCAGCAATGGTGGTGTGACCAACCAACCGTGTAGGCGAGGACACCAGTCGGCGACGATGAAGGTGAGTCGGCGGTGAAGTTGTAGACACCCAATAACGGTGGTGTGACCAACCAACCGTGTAGGCGGAGACACCAGTCAGCGATGATAAAGGCGGACCGCTGAAGTCGTAGACACCCAACAACGGTGGTGTGACCAACCAACCGTGTAGGCGGAGACACCAGTCGGCGACGACGAAGGCGGACCGGTGGTGAAGAGGTAGACGCCCAGCAACGGTGGTGTGACCAACCAACCGTGTAGGCGGAGGAACCAGTCGGCGATGATGACGATGGCCGGCGGTGAAGATGTAGACGCCCAGCAACGGTGGTGTGACCAACCAACCGTGTAGGCGGAGGAACCAGTCGGCGACGATGACGATGGCCGGCGGTGAAGACGGAGACGCCCAGCAACGGTGGTGTGACCAACCAACCGTGTAGGCGGAGGAACCAGTCAACGGCGATGACGATGGCCGGCGGTAAAGACGTAGACGCCCAACAACGGTGGTGTGACCAACCAACCGTGTAGGCGGAGACACCAGTCAGCGATGATGAAGGTGGACCGGTGAAGTCGTAGACACCCAACAACGGTGGTGTGACCAACCAACCATGTAGGCGGAGACACCAGTCAGCAACGATGAAGGCGGACTGGTGGTGAAGTCGTAGACTCCCAACAACGGTGGTGTGACCAACCAACCATGTAGGCGGAGACACCAGTCGGCGACGATGTCGATGGCCGGCGGTGAAGACGTAGACGCCCAGCAACGGTGGTGTGACCAACCAACCGTGTAGGCGGAGGAACCAGTCGGCGACGATGACGATGGCCGGCGGTGAAGACGGAGACGCCCAGCAACGGTGGTGTGACCAACCAACCGTGTAGGCGGAGGAACCAGTCGGCAGCGATGACGATGGCCGGCGGTTAAGACGTAGACGCCCAGCAATGGTGGTGTGACCAACCAACCGTAAAGGCGAGGACACCAGTCGGCGACGATGACGATGGCCGGTGGTGAAGACGCTGACGCCCAACTACGGTGGTGTGACCAACCAACCGTATAGGCGAGGACACCAGGCGGCGACGATGACGATGGCCAACGGTGATGTTTTGACTGATCTATTCCCGAAGCGTTGGAGATAAGCTTAAAGCCATGAATCCCCATTATGCATATCTGGATTTGGATCCTTTGTTGTAATCCCCACGGTGACAATAGGGTTGTCCATCAATGACGACGAAAACACCAATCGGCGATGGCGGAAGGCGAGCCGGTGGTGAAAACGATATCGCCATTAGTAACGGTTGCGGCGAAGGCAATCGGTCGGCGGCGATGACGGCGGCCGGTGGTGAAGATGATGTCGCCATGAGTAACAGCGGCGCAGCGCACCAACCGTGGAGGCGAAGAGACCAGTCGGCAGTGATGACGATGGCCCGTGGTGAAGACGATGTCGCCATGAGTAGCGGCGGCGGAGCACACCAACCGTGAAGGCGAAGACACTAGTCGGCGGCGATGACGATGGCCGATGGTGAAGACGCTGACACCCAGCAACGGTGCGTGAAGGCGAAGACACCAGTCGGCGGCGATGACGGCGGCCGGTGGTGAAGACGATGTCGCCATGAGTAACGGCGGCGGAGCACACCAACCGTGAAGGCGAAGACACCAGTCGGTGGCGATGACGATGGCCGGCGGTGAAGACGCTGACGCCTAGCAACGGTGGTGCGACCAACCAACCGTGTAGGTGGAGGGCACCAGTCGGTGGCGGTGAAGGCGAGCCGGTGGTGAAGATAATGTCGCCATGAGTAACAGCAGCGGAGCACACCAATCGTGGAGGCGAAGAGACCAGTCGGCAACAGTAGTGTCGCGGCATCACATGTGAAAAAAAAATACCAAGAGATTAATCTGATATTTAGAGATCAATTTAATAAACAGCAATAATTCGGAAGGGAAAAACCCGGCGATTTCAGAGAGTAAATCATTGAAGTCGCGAAGATTGATCCTCCCGGCTGGAATATATATCTATGCATTTATGCAGCATGCATATATTATTTGATTGACCCATTGGTCTGTTGTAGTATAAGCACTAAACGCGTCCACACATGCATGCACGTCACTGGATCAATCCATGCTTTTGCCATGTATGTGTACAGATCAAATCCAAGTCAGATGCATCTGCTTTATTGCTTCATGGGTTGGTCGTGTGTCATTGAAGAAATTGGTGCGATTCAAGGTTTTTGCCGATCCAATCCCAGCCTTGCAATCGAAGCCGTATAATCTTCCCAGCGACGACAATTAATTGCATGGTTGACACATAATTATGAAGCTGTCAACTTGTTCAACAGGCCGCTCGGCTCTCGGCTCAATCAGCGGGAAAAAAAAAAGGGCACAGAAGAGATCAATCTGTGATAGAAGAATTAAATAGAAAAATATCTAGTAATATGTAAATCGGAATAATAAAACCGGATTGGAGATTCGAGCCATCAAACTCGGTGAGATTTGATCTCAGCGTTTCTCTTGAAATTGATTCCATCGCACTTCTTGATGGAGAACTCGGCGTACCCCTACCTGACGTGCCAACTGTCGAAACTAGATTTCGGCAATATGAAAAGGGGGTAGCGCACGAGACCTAAAAGTGGATGGATGCGGAGACAATGATTTAGACAGGTTCAGGCCCTCTCAATGAGAGGTAATACCCTACTCCTGTTTGGGGATTGTATCCGCCGGGTGTTATATTGATCTGACGATCTAGTTGTGCTCATGCCCCCTAGAGGGCCTCCTACCCACCTTATATAGGATGGAGGGCAGGATTACAAGATAGAAACCTTAACCAATACGGTATCGGTTTCCTAATACTACTTTACAATATTACCAAACCAAGACTTTAGACCGTTCCGTAATACATAAGGAAACGTAATACTCAAGTCATGATCCGTTACATATTATATAGATATAAGCTATCCCCTATAACTAGTCGGGTAACCATGTCGAGTGGGTATGGGGTACCCATAATCTCCACACTTCGTGTATGAACCTTTCCTTTCCTAAGCCAAACAGCTAGGCAATATAGAAATAAAGCAACCGCCGGTTCATGAATGGATCAGTGGCTTGATCTGCCTCTGTCCATGTAGATGTTGTTCATCTCTCTATCTCTATCTCAGCCTTTAGAATATCTCTTGCTCCACCTAATATTTGATCTATACAATATTATTTCATTCAATGCAAATATTCAACTCTGACAGGGTGGAATGCCACAGCTACCATTTGGCACTTATATGGACCAATCATCCAATTAGGAGGACTGCAGGGTATATAACTCCTCATTACTTATTTACTTGCATTCTTAATGTTATAAAACCGCTCTTAAATCGTGTTCGATAACTGAACACAGAAGAAATAAATATCATAGGAGATCTAAAAATGATGATGACACCGAGACACAATATTTGTTAACGAGGTTCAACCAAAGCCTACGTACCCGGGACACTGATTACGGACTCTCCTCATCAATCCAGCATAATTACAAGAGCCTCACTCCGGTGCTCTTTATTGTTAGTAGAAAACAATCTTAACCGTTGATCTCATTTGATCGAAGGGTTTGGATTGTTTTCTTCTACCACTCTAGTTAGCGGTAGTAGAAATGTGGAGGGGTATTATTGTCCCAAAAATAAGGGTATAATTATTATTTTGTAGTCATAAAAACTTTTTTCCTTCTTTTTTTGCTTTTTGATGAAATATGAGTAATGCGAACATAACAGATAACCATGTATCGATCTATCGGGGAAAATAAATAAATGACAAAGTTACTCGTAATCATTGTAAATTACTAATTTACCCTTAATATTACTGGTAGTGGAATACTACAAGTAGAGAGTACCGGAGCATCACCCAATTACAATGGATCAGAGCTACAACGACTCTCACTCAGACGTCGTCGTCAGCCGTTCCCTCTCGTCTATGCTAAGTTGCTATATGGTTACAACCGATGTGCTTCTCTATTAAAGAGAGAGCCTAGGACAGAGTTCAAATCTAACTCTATCCTACACCTATTACAACTACATGTCCTAGATTATCACCGACTTTGTACATATATTCGATACAAACTCTAACATTTAACACGGTTGAAAGGTCTTGAAAGGAATTATTGATTTCTCACTAAACTAACATTGTCTGCACAGTATGTTCATGATTCATTAATGTTTTTTCAGATGTTATCAATAAACCATCCTTCAAAATTTATTCAAAGTCTGCTCGTGCCTTTAGTGATTACATCGCGTCATCAGGCAGATGTAAAATAGGCTAGCGCATGATATCTCATTGCTAGCTCCTGCTTTCAGGACTGAAACATAACCATGGACTTGAGTGCTACTATGCTAGGAACCAAAATGCATGATTTTACCATAAAGGGCATATGATTGGAAGTTATCGGTAACGTGAGGACGACACTCGATGAATTTCTGGGAAAAGTAATCTATCAACAAAGAGATCATAGCGCTAGATGAGGCAGGTTCTCAGCAACAATATCTATGTTGCAACCGGTTAGTTGCTTCACGAAGTAGCCGTTCATGTGATTAGGGTATTGGTGACACTGGTATCTTGTGGGTGGGTGGGAGACGCCAACGCCGGTGAGGTACAGTGTGTAGAGATTTTGGCGAAGGAGGGCAGCGGCGGTGGCATTGTTTCCACGTTGGATGCAGAGAAATTTAACTATATGCCACTCAGTAGAGATGGTTTAATAAAATACCATTCTCTAAATTATCCTTATAAAAATACCACTTAATAAAGGGGTTGCTTAACAGAGTGCCACTTTTGATTATTTTAAGGTTTTTTATTTTGTTTATATCTTTTCCATACTCACTCGCGAAATGACCGAAATACCCCTTACTGTCTCGTCTCTCTCGACTCTCTCTCTCTCGGCCACGCGAGGCTGATGCCACCACTGGCGGGTCAGCGCGCCGCTGGCCACCTCCGCCCGTCGACGTGGCCCCGATCGCCGCTGACGTGCCCCCGACCGCCGCTGCTGCTGCCGCTCGTCAATGTGCCCTCGGTCGCGCCGCCACCGCTCGCCGACGTGCCCCCGACCGCCGTCGCTGCTGCCGCTTATCGATGCACCCCTGGCCGCCGTCGCTGTCACCGCAATCACCCTAAGTGAGAAAGGAACTAGGGTATTTTGGTTATTTTGCACGCTATTTCTATTTAAAAATCTTAAAATAGTTGAAAGTGGTATTCTGTTAATGAACCCCTCTATTGAGTGGTATTTTTATAAGGACAATGTAGAGGATGGTATTCTGTTAAAGCCAACTATATTGAGTGGCATATTGTTAAATTTCTCGATGCATGGTTGAGCTAATGTTAGAATTTTACATACAGGGCCCCTGTCTTATGCAGAATTTTCTTTAAAACACCCATCCTACCGAGGATAGTTCTAATCAGACCGTCTGATCGTGGATTAGTCTAGCCGATTGATCTGCGTATAGCTGTCTATTGACATTTTGCAAACTGCTACTCGAATAATAATAGAATACTCGCTAGGCCTCCCTGGAGAAAAAACTTGTGCTTAGATAAGTTAGGAAAGTACTTGTGCTCGAACATGCTCTCTTGTTTGATTCATGTGTAGGTGTGTCTTAATGGTTTGGGAGAGTGTTGTCATTGATGGATCCAGAATCAACTTGAAAGAAGATGATGTCCAGAGGATCAGGATATCATATGTGATAGTTAGGCTATAGAAAAATACGCGTGATTGATGGAAATTCCATGCGATATACGGTGGGAAATTGTCTGCATACAGTTTGAGGAGTCAAATTTGTATGGCTTTCTTAGTATATAAGTAATTACTATGGCTTTCTTAACCAGTGAGTCACTATCTCACTATCTGGACCAAAATTTTTTGTTTTTCTCTTTTTTTGAATTTTTCAAAATTTAGTCAAATTCAATTAAGTTGTGTTAAAATTTCAGAAAATTTTGGTCAGAAACTTTTGGTTCTACCAAAAATGGCCGAAATTTTCGACGGAATCGAAAGTGAAAACCCTACCCTGAACAGAGATCAATCACACACCTATGTTACAAACTCGCATGATAAAATTATTTTGGCATGCATGTACATCATTTCAGACTAGGAAGCATCACAAAAGAGCTATAGAAACCTGAGAAATCTATTTAGATATTCAAATTTGAAAAATAAATTTTCATTGAAAAACATCCGTTCAAAATATTTACTCCTCGCTCAATTTTTAGCATATTCTAAATGTTACTGAAGTTCCTCAACGTCACAAGCTCAAAAAACTAACTGACGAAACAAAGATGTTTCTTAAACATTCCTGTATCATAATATTACATTAAGCATAATTCATGTGTCAATCACATGCCTCATAAGATTAACGACTAACAAACTACTACAAGCAGGATGGACAGATATACGGGTATGAAATCTTGAACAATCTGAACAAAACAAGGGGGAATTTGTGCCAATCTCTGCAAGGGGTCGATTCAAGATGAACAAAACTGTTTCTTCAGTTTGCATTCATGGCACTAATATAAGATAATCCCATTTCCCTCTCGCTTCCCACAGTACCGGTGGCGCAGAAGATGCAATACATGTATCCGTCTTGATTGCTTGATTTTTAACTCGAATTCCCCATGGAGAGCACTGAAGGAGTCTTGGTGAAATAGCAACAGCGAACTGACCAAGCTACCGTTGGGTATACACATTATTGTCCTCTAGACTGCAATTTGTAACATACGAGCTCCCGGTGCCTCCTAATCGTACGTACTGGATAGCTCTTCATTTTTCTCTGTAAGCATGTAGCATTTGGGTTCATTATATTCATCTTTAACTTTTTTGCATGGAGCAAAAAGTGTTCTAACATGGTACTAATATCGTATATAGATGGACAATCTGATTCTCTGCAAGCCAATTATTCAAGTTCCGCAGCCAACCGTTCAACTAATGTGCAAGTGTGCAACTACATCCATAGTTAATCAAATCTTCAGCTCATTCGTAGAAGTGTAGGACACACATATATACCTTTTAACCAACTACTCCATAGCAAGATCATGCATCTACGTAAATGTAATGTAATGGATTGGGAAAGAGAAAAAGAGATCACATTTTCAGACGGAGATTTCATTATTTCAATAATGATCCTATTGATGAAAGGAAAGCAAGCATCTTCTGCAGTTAGAAGACATCAAGAGAACACACACCTACAAGAAATTAACCAACCGCCGTTGTCAAAACTCGGTATCAACGATCGTCAGTTGAATGCCGAAGCATTATTTCGAGCTACCAAATCAAGCAGCAGGTACAATGTTCAGACTGAGAACATGCTGGGTAGTTATTCAGACTCACTTCGATCCTCTCTCTACTAGTAGTAAAAAAAAATCTGAATCGTTGATTTCATTTGATCGAAGTGTTTATATTGTTTTCTACTACCACTCTACTTAACGGTAGTAGAAATGTGGAGAGGTATTATTATCCTAAAAACAGGGGTATAATTGTTATTTAGTAGTGACTAATTTTTTCCATCTTCTTTTTGCTTTTTATGGAATATGAGCAATACCAACATAATGGATAACCACATATCGATCTAGGTGGGAAAAACAAAAATAATAAAATTACTCATAATCATTGTATTATAAATTACTAATTTACCCCTAATATTACTGATACTATACTACCGTAGCATCACCCTTAGAACAAATCTTTGGAAAACCTGTGCCAAATATCCATCTTTTCTCGACTTTGTCTATTATCCATTGTGTTGTAGACATCACTGGCCAGCCACGAGAAGACTAATGCGCAAGCGATCGCCCACCGCTCGCACACGCGATCTGTCAAATTTCCTTCCTTGGTCTTACAGTTATTTCCATTTCGAGCTTATTAGCGCATATCCTTTCTTTTCTTAAAACAGGCTGAGTCCAACAAGGAGAACACCCATGCACTAGGCCCACGGCCCACGCATACGTTTTGTTTTGATTTCTAAATCGATATTTGAATCCGTCTTAAATTTATAAGCTCAAAGTTTATATGTATAAAGTTTATGTGTAAAGGATTTATTTGTAAAGTTTATATGCACATAGTATTTATGTATAAAGTTTATATGAATAAACTTCATAGTAGAATTTTTTTTGGCCAACTTGTTGCTCACCGGGCTAAAAAGAATAGATAGCATCAAATGCAAACAAGCCTAATGCAGACTTGTAAAATTGTCCGCAAATGCACTTTGCGGACCAAACGGTGTGAAGAAATAGCACGTGGGCTAATTTAAATCTAGATTTGGACCCGTTCGTATGGGCTGTAATGCTTGGTGGGTACTCGTCAATTTTCAACCGCGCGCTAGCGCTTGCGCGATTGATCGCGGATCAGACCGACCCGGCCAGCCACCCACGCCCACGGCTATAGATGGCGATAAGGCCTAAGGCCTGACGCCCCGGCTCGAGCCTATGCCAGCCCGGTCCGACTGTTGGACTGTACCTGGGCTGATGACTTGGCACGATGAGTTTTTTCATGGAGAAGCACGATGTGCTATCATGTTTTTGAGCTGATCTAGCGTGGCTCGAGTCTAATTCAATCGTGCCTAGGCCGTCGTTGTAGCCCATTGGTGGGCATAGCATGGCACAACGTGTAGGTCGGGTTGTATTGGTCCGACTGATTTTAGTCCGGGCCCGGTTGTGCCTGCACCGTACTAGGCCGGAAAACCCATTTGACCATCTATACCCGCGGCGACGTCCTTCATATGCAGGTATATGGTCGAGTAGGCGTCACCAGTTGCATAAATTCACATCGGTGGTGACTGCTACTACTACAAAAATGATTTTTGCTGGTGGCTAAAATAGAGTTTCACAAGCGGCTGTTATAACAGCCAGCCTCCTAAGGCTATTGAAAATAGACAATTTTCGTTAGTGGTTGTGCTTCGCTTACGAAAATCGATTTTATAAGGTGAACCCTTAAGAGGACCACTTGCGAAAATCGATTTTTGCTGGTGGGTCCTTAAGAGAACCGCCAAGAAAAAGATTTGTTGCCAAAAAAAAAATTAATCAACATCTAGCTAGCTCTGCATTTTCAAATCCAATCCAAATCTTAATCAATTCAAATTCACATCAGATTCATATTCAAATCCACATCCAGAGAGAACTATATCATTTTCTGGCAGTATTTTCAACCAGCAAACATGAATACATGCAGATGAAATAGCATCAAAACCATCAACCGTCGCGCCGTGCTGGTCGTTGTCGTTGCAGCGCTGCCGTGCTGATTGCATTGTCATCAGTGGAGTAGGGGAGGGAGTGGGAGAGAGAGGACTTAGCTCGGCAAAATCTGGAACAACGTTGAACCAGCTCCGTGGAGACGCACCACTGTGCCCACCAGATTTGCTCCCTAGGGTACAGCGTGCGCCCCGAGCCACCGCCGGAGCCGCCGCCACCTCACCGCCACCATCCAACCCCTTTGTCACCGCCGCCACCGGTGGGGAAGGAGGAGGCGTCGGATCCGCTTCGCCCGTCCCCTCCCGTGCACCGTTACCACCGAGTCGTCGCCACCCCCTACCCCGCGCAGCACCCTCTCCCTATCGTCGTCGTCGCTTGGCTCGACCCACTCTGGCCAGCCGGATCCACCAGTGGGGAGGCATGGGTCGGCGCCAGATCTGGAGACCCCGGCCTCCCTGTTGGCCGACACGGCGACCATACCAGGCGGTGGTGGATGTGATGGCTGCCGGTGGTGGTGGAGGGACCGGAGAGAGGCAATGAGGTGGAGGGAGGAGGGAGAGAAGGAGGCGAGGAGGCGGAGGGAGTTGGGAGAGAAGGAGGAGGAGAGACCTTGGGATTTTGGTGGGGGCGGTGGACTTTTAATAGCATCAAAATTTATTTCGCTAGTGCTGCTCTTTACCTACGCCTGCGAACACTCGATTTTCGCTGGTAGACATTTAAGTGGGCCACCAGTGAAAAGGTATAATCTTCGCTGGCGGACCTCTTAATCCGGCTGACAGCGAAGATCCATTTTCGCTGACGGCTTATAGCCCCCACCTCCGACTATTTTCGCTAGTGGTAATCTTGTATGGCTACCAGAGAAAAAAATAATAGGTTGACGTCATGGAAAATCTTCCATTGATTTTGTAGTAGTGCGCTCGATCTGCTGCATATGTTCAATTGCACTGCGACAACCATGATAACGCTGTATGGAAGAAACCACAATTACTCCTGATGCCTCCTAGTCCAACACTGTACATGCATTACAATTTGCAAAGCAACCCACTGCATGGCTGGATCAGTGGCCTTGAATACTATCTTGCTCCTTCATCTTATATTTGATCTATACAGTGTTTTATTTGATGCAATTTTTCAACACTGTCATTTCAATTCAATGCAGCACCTAACAAGTATACCACTTATATTATAGGGTTAATTTGATCCATGCCATTGCAACTTTACCGATTTAGAAAATATCACTACTATTCACGATATCGACTGGGTGCCACTGTAATTTTGCAAAATTGAAACCGTACCATCTCTGTCACTTTTTTCATCCCTTCCGTCTCCTTCCTTCTTCTTCCTTCTTCTTCTTTCATGAAATCGTGGGCAAGTTGATCCCGCTGGTGGCGGTGGCCAAGGATGGCAAGCTAGCGCGGCTCGGCCTCCACGGCACGCCGGGCGGCGTGACAGCGTTCGACCTCACCACCAAGTTCTGCTACGGCGTCGGCGTCGACGACACGGTGGCAACATCGCCAAGCAAGCAAAAGGGCAACCCAAAACAGCCACACCAAAGCAACAGCAAGCAAAGCCAGCCAATCTCCCATCCATTTCTCTCTTTCTCACTCTTTCTTCAATTTTCTCTCTACACTCTATCTCTATCCCTCAGCTGCTGCTGTTAGCTATTGCCTTCAAGATCTGACCAGCGACAGAGCAGTGAGAGAGAAGGAGACGGAGAAACTACTGTAGAAGAGGAGGAGGCAGGGATAGGTTGGAGGATACGTGCATGGCCACCAGCAACAACAATTGGTGGCAAATGGCTCTCTACTTCCCACTGCCACTGCCGTTGCAGCATCAACATCAGCTCCCGCCGCCGCCTGTGAGCATTCCGGCGCTAGCTCCGACGGGGGTCGTGTCGCATCATCACGGGGGGATGGCACCAGGCCCCGCCCTACCATAGCGAGGCGCAGGTGGACGGGTACGCAGAGGTTCCCCCAGGTCGACGAAGTCCCTCGGCGAGGTCGCCGCGGTGGAGGCGTCCCCCGCAGGCTTGTTGCGCCGCCGCCTCCACTTCCTCCACAGCTACCCAGCGGCATCCCGAACGAGCCTTTCCCCCTCCTCCCTCCTCCGCTGCCAAAGCAGCCACTGCACGAGACGTGATGCGAGAGAGGCGAGGCGCGCGCGTGAGGGATGGAAGAAGAAGGAAGATGAGGAAGGGATGGAAAAAGTGACTGCGATGGAACGGTTTCAATTTTGCAAACTTGCAGCGGCACCTAGCCGATATTGCGAATAGTAGTGGTATTTTTCTAAATCGATAATATAACAATGGCATGGATCAAATTAATCCTATATTATATGGGTAAATCATCGAGGATGTAGTAGAGATATCTCAGTGCTTAATTGATAGCTACTACGTATCTTTTACTTAATAAGTTTGACTAATTTTAAAGCAAAATTAGGAGCATGCTCATAAATAAATAAATATACTATAATAATATATTTAAGGGTGGATTTAATTGAACCATGCATGCAAACTTGATGTTGTTACATGCATTGTTCTATAAAGTTGATCAAACTTAAAATTTTTGACTAAGGATAAACCAAAACATCGATCTTATAATTAAATGAAATGGAGGGAGTATGACTATCTCTCTAAAAAGAAATACACTAATGTATAGTAATATTGATTTTTGAATGTATTTGGGAGTGGCAAACATTATTCAGCTTCCATGCAGTAAATAAGTGCTCTTAAGTTTGTCGAGAATCATTCCTTTTTTTCTAGTTGAATTTGTCCAAAAACGTGTTTGGCTAAATGGGAGAGAAATCTCAGTGTGCTCCAATTTATCATCGAGGATAGAGCTCATAATTAACCTATTGAACTAGGGTATGTGCAAGTTTGTGACATGTTCCAAGCCCACCAACCACCACCAACCCCCAGACACCCACACACCCACACACACACACACAACAAAAAGGGCTCAATTTTTTCAGCATCGATTTATCCTTCCACAGACCATGTTGATAACAAGATGTCATCGAATTGATTTTGTTATGTGGTATTAGCAACCCAAACAACCAGGCTGCCACCAATGTGAGCTTCGGGAATTAGACGGAGTATGCCAGAAGGACAGAGCATCCATCCAGTCTAGCCCTTGGCTCCAGTTTCTAATGTTAAGGAACCATTGGACCCGACCAAAGTACCAGCACAACTGCAACGTACTATCCTTTTCTAGAGAGAGTAATTCTATTGTTCTTAAGTAGGTATCATATTCTTTTAGCGTAAAATTTGGTATTAAGATTTGGTACAGGAGCTTAAAAAAAGTTAGTATCTCTAAGGATCATAAAATTTCTATTTTTGGGAATGTTCAAAGGATTCGCCACAAAAAAAAAAAGGAATGTGCAAAAGATTTGCACAGCTTTGTATTGAGTAGTCTGAGAGCCGAAGCAAGAAGCTGATTGACAAAAAAGGAATACAAGGGAAATTGTGTAGCTATCTCATATTGAATTTGGCAACCTATAGGACCTACTTCCACAGTAATTTGTAACAGAAGAGCTCAGGTCACTACTAAAAAAAAGGTTTATTTTGCATACGATCAAATTTCATTTTCGCAAGCAGCTGAGCAGGCCCTCTACACCCAGGTGTTTGTGAAAATCATATTTTTCCATGCGACCAGCATATCCGTATGCAAAAAAAACTCATCTTCACATGCAATTCCCTATGCCGAAGCCGGATAAATCATATATCCCTAGCTCCCAAGCCGATACCAGCTTCCACAAGGGAGTGGTACAGAAGCAGGATCTGCCATGTCTAACTCACACATCGACACCATTCGTTAAAGCGATAACGACCCGACCAAACTACTACCACAACCGTTAAGTTCCATCCTATCAGCTGCAGTTCGTGGTGCCTCCCAAGCCAACCAAAACATCTCACTAGAGAGTGGAGACTGTCTGTCTTGGTGCTCACTCACATCAGTATCCATATCAGCTTGTCGCACTTGGGTTTTCTCCTCTCAAGCGAAGAGGGCAGCATGATAGGAGTATATATGTGTTCACAATCTGAATTCACTGTGGTTATTCGAGTTCGGAAACTGGGTTAAACATGTATTTACAACTGCATGCTTAATTAACTCAATTTTACCATCTTCTGAATGTTACTAAGCTCCTCGAAGACACAGCCTCGGTAGCTTACACATGGGAGAAAGCACAGCACAGGTGTTAAACATCCCTGTAAGTTGAAAACCTTAATTTTCATAGAGAGTGAGGACTGACAGGCTACACCAGACCTGAACAATCTGAACAAAACACGGGAAAACTGTGTTGTGCTGTTGTGCCAACCAATAAGGGTTTCAGGAAATGCAGATGTCACAATTACTCATGTTTGATAGCTGTTGTTTGATAATTGATATGAATCCACTAGTAATGCAGTCTGAAAACTTATCACTAGTACAAAACTTCTTATCTGTAATGGCTCTTACCATGTCGGGGGTTTACAGATCATCACAGTATCATCATCTGAAACGGGCCTAAATAAAGAGCGTTAAAGATATACTCATACAGACAATCCATATGCATGTATCTAGAGCCCGTCACCGATGACACATATCGGTAACGGGCTTATGTTTAGTCCCGATTAAGATTATCTTTGTAATCTTTGTCGGACCCTAAACAAGCGGCCGTCACTGATATCTCATCGGTGACGGGCACCAAAAAAGGCCCGATTGAGATTATGTTAAGGACCGTCACCAATGTATGTCATTGGTGATGGGCTCGGTGTTATATCCGATTGAGATAACTGAGTGCCCGTCACTGATGTTCGTTTATTGGCCGGTACCGATATCTATTGCACACTATAAATACTCTCCCTAGAGAATGGTTATCCCACTGTTAACTATTTTGATAGGAGGTTGAAGAGGACGATTTTTGTGTCTTTTTTTCAAGAAAAATAGAAAATTCATAAAAGTAAGTGAAAAATACTAATCAATTCCCATTAATTTAGTAATACTTATCTTACAAAATATTACTTTTGCAGCGATGGATCGAAGTTGGATGTATGGGAAAACTGTGCGACGTCATAGCAAAGAGTATAGAAATAGCGTATTAAATTTTATAAACACCACGGAGTAAGATAAGAAAAGAAGAAACAACGATTACATGTGTTGTCCATGTGCAGATTGCAAAAATGAGAATAGGTTTGATAGCAGAGTGGACGTACACGCACATCTTATACAACGAGGATTCATGCAGGGCTACACATGTTGGGGGAAGCATGGAGAGCAAGAAGTTGCAGCTGCAGACCGAAGTGGTGCACAACATCATGAAGATGAAGATGAGCAAGACATGTTTGTACCTTCTCTATTGGGCGGTGAAATGGTTGATGTGGATAACGATCTGCTCCAAGACATGTTACGTGATGTTGAGGACCCAACTTATAACGAGAGAGATTTCATGAAGTTCAGCAGGTTGGTCAGTGACTCGAAGACGCCTCTATACGCCGGATGCAAGGCAAAACACACCAAATTGTCAGCTACATTGGACCTAATGAAGCTGAATGCAAGTAGTGGATGGACAGATAAGAGTTTCACATATCTTTTGAGAATGTTGAAAGCTATGCTTCCCGATGAGAACACATTGCCCGAGATGACATATGAAGCAAAGTAGATTTTGTGTCCCCTGGGGTTAGAGGTCCGTAGAATTCGCGTTTGTCCAACCGACTGCATATTGTACCACAAGCAATATGTAGACTTAGATGTTTGTCCTATCTGCAAGGCTTCTCGTTACAAGCAAAAGAAAAGTGCTGATGAAGGAAAGAAGTATAAGCGGGGTGGTCCGGCGAAGGTTGTGTGGTATTTACCAATCATTGATTGTTTCAAGAGGATCTGTGCCAACCCCAAGGAAGCAGAGTTAGTACATTAGCACGCCATAGAGAGAAGGAACGATGGTATGCTAAGACACCCTGCTGATTTTATTCAATGGAGGAATATCGATCGAAGAAACAACGAATTCACAGCCGACCGTAGAAACATGAGAATATATTTGTGTACGGATGGCATGAATCCTTTCGGAGACAGTAGCAGTTCTCATAGCACTTGGCTAGTTTTAACTGCAAACTATAACCTACCGCCATGGTTGTGTTTCAAAAAGAAATACATTATTTTGTGCTTGTTAATCCAAGGACCGAAACAACCCGGCAATGATATTGATGTGTTCTTGGAGCCTCTTATCGATGATCTTTAGACTCTCTAGAAACAAGGTGTGGAAACTTAGGATGCGTATGGTCAGGAGAACTTCAAACTACAAGTTCTATTGTTCTGCACCATTAATGATTATCCTGCACTTGGTAATCTTTCTGGACAAACTGTTAAAGGAAAGAAGGCTTGCTCTGACTGTATGGAACATGCACGCAGTAGGTGGCTGAAGAAATCAAGAAAGATGGTTTACATGCGTCATAGGAGGTGGCTCCCGCTACGTCACACATTTAGAAGAAAGAAGAAAATTTTCAACAGTACGAGAGAACTTCAGCCTGCTCCCAAGGATTTGACCAGAGATGAAGTCCACAATATGGTCAAGGACATAAATAATGAGTTTGGGAAGGAAAGAAAATGTATTAAGGCAAAAGGCAAGGGTATGTGGAACAAAAAATCAATATTTTGGCGACTACCTTACTGGAAAGATATTGAGTTCCGTCATTGCATTGATCTTATGCACGTAGAAAAGAATGTGCGCGAGAGTTTGATCAGGCTACTACTGAATATTCCTGGAAAGACAAAGGACGGGTTGAATGCACGCCTAGATTTACTGGAGATGAACATTCACCGTGAACTCATGCTTGTAACAGATGCAGTCATAGGAAGAGTGTACCTCCCTCCAGCTTGCCACACCCTATCGAAGGACGAGAAGATCGCAATGTTATCCTACTTGAAAGATATTAAAGTTCCATCCGGTTATTCAGCAAGGATAAGTATGTTTCATTAGATGATCTAAAATTGGTTGGAATGAAGTCTCACGATTGTCACATGCTAATTACCCAGCTCTTACCATTTGCTATAGGAGGTATTCTTCCACCCAAAGTCCGCCACACAATCTTGCATCTGTGTGCCCTCTTCAGTGCAATCGGTCAGAAGGTTATAGATCCCAAAGATCTTGATGAGTTGCAGGCAGATATTGTCAAAACTCTCTATCACTTGGAGATGTATTTTCCACTGTCTTTCTTCGATATCATGATTCATCTCCCTGTTCATCTAGTGAAGCAAAAAAAAATATGTGGCCCAGTTTTTCTTAGAGAAATGTACCCATTCGAGAGGTACATGGGAGTTCTTAAGTCGTACGTTCGAAATAGAGAAAAAACCGGAGGGTAACAACATTGAAGGTTACACGATGGAGGAGCTTATTGAGTTTTGCGTCGACTACATGTCCGAGACCGATCCTATTGGAGTTCCAGCTTCTCGTCACAAAGGAAGGTTGTTAGGTGTTGGCACAATAGGTAGGAAAAGAATAGTGCGTGATCAAGCCTCGTATGCCCAAGCTCATTTATCTGTGCTGCAACATATGGCAGAAGTTACGGCATACTTTGAGGATCATTTAACGAAGGTCCGACAGGAGAACATGGGTCGATCGGATATGTAGATCAATAGAGAACATAACACTCGTTTCAACGAATGGTTCAAGAATCGTATTCCACGGTCGACCGATGGCCCAAATGAGACTATACGGAGGTTGGCGGTGGGCCCATGTTGGGATTTTAACACATGGCAAGGATACGATATTAATGGATACACATTTTACACCATCAAATAAGATGACAAAAGCACAGTGCAAAATAGTGGAGTGAGTCCGTATAGATGCACATCAGGATCAAGTTGGATCAAACACACACTACGATCGCATAATGCAGATCTAGGAGCTGAACTATGTGAAGTTCAAAGTTCCTTTCTTTCGTTGAAGTTGGGTGAATATCTGCACTGGTGTCAAAGTCGACAAGGAATGTTTCACTTTAGTAGATATAGCCAAGGTTGGATACATCGACGTACCGTTCGTACTTGCGAAGCAGGTCGAGCAGATTTTCTACCTAAAAGACCTTGCAAACAAGAAGTTGCACGTCTTTAGGGATGGCAAGCGAAGAATTGATGGGGTTGACAACATCGTCAATAAAGAAGAATACAACCAGAATCTTCATGTAAGACGTCACATCGACCTTGACGATGATCCGAAAGAGGACGCGACATATATGCGTTCAGATCATACGGAAGACATATTCTTGTAACTCAAGACTTTGTATTAATGTAATTTGCAATTTCTTATAATTAATGAAGTATTTTGTATCATTGCCTTTGTCATGAATGATTTGCATATGTTTCATGCCATTCCAATAACTTAAACATCTCGATACTACTTCTATGTCTCAAAGTCTGAAAGCAATTTTAAACTATTTTAATCGGCATTTGTTAATTATACATGATTTTTAAAATGTAATAGCAATTTTAGACTATTTAAATAGGGAATTTGTTAATTATACATGATTTTTGAAATTCAATAGCAATTTAAAACTAGTTTAATAGGGCATTTGTTAATTATACATGATTTTTAAAATTTAATAGCAATTTTAAACTATTTAAAAATGGCATATGTTAATTATATATGAAAGAGCTCATCTTAATCGGGCTTAAGCTTAAGCCCGTCACGGATGAGCGCATCACAATTGGCCATCAGCTTAAGCCCGTCACGGATGAGAGCTTAATCGGGCATAAGCTTAAGCCCGTCAAGGATGACTGTCATCCGTGACGACCCCAGAATTGAAGCTCGTTATGGATGTGGTTTAACCACATTAAGACTAGGGTTCTTTCCACTCTCGGATCTAAAATTTCTAAGTCCTTATCCCTAGCACTATCGCCGTCGACGCCTCCTCCTCACCAGTGCCTCCGTTGACCTCCTCACTGTGGCCGGATCGACACCGTCCTGGCCACCACCCTCGTCTTGACAGAGTCCATCGGCCGCCGCACTCATCGTCGTCGTCGCTGAGCCTGGCGACTGCCTCCTCGACCTTCCCCGAGTGCGGCCGCCGCCCTCGACCTCCTCCGAGCTCGGCACCACCGTCCCCAAGATCGGCACCGCACGTCGGGCGTCGTCGTCTGCCGAGCCCAGCACCGGCACCCGCGCTGTCGACCTCCTGACCGAGCCCGGCATCGTCCTCCATCACCTCCTACGAGTTCAGCCATCGTCGCCACCGACCTCCTCCACGCCGAGCCCGACCGTCACCCACCTCCATGCCGTTAGTCCACCTCCTACTCGATCTTTATGTGCGATTTGTGATGAATATGTGATGTTTATGTGCAAATGGACTTGTGATATGAATTTAGATAGAGATGCATTTGTGATGAATTTAGCTAGAGATGTTTCACATTGATGAATTTGTGGATATTTGTGGACTTGTGATGAATTTAGTTAGAGGTGCATTTTTATATATTTTGGTTTTTATATATGTGAGATGTGCACTTTAGTTTATTTATGTGAGATGTGCAATTTAGTTTATTTGTGTGAGAGATGCATTTTTATATATGGATGATGGATCATGGATTTTAGTGTAGATAGTACCTAGGTTGTCAAATCATCATGGAATACGAGGTGCTGAGGGTTCAAAGTTCGTTTGATCGAGTTAGTGCATTCACGGAACCGATCAAGATACCTTTGGACTCCTAGTACCTTGTATTCTATCATTTTTTGATAAATTAAGAAACAATATATGTAAGTGAATTTTAGGCATTTTAGGGTATTTTAGGGTATTTAGGGTATTTAGGGTATGTTTGTGGTAACTTAGAGTATTTTAATGAATCTTTAGGGTAATTTACATATACATGTGACAAAGTGATATAATTTGGGGTATTTTGTATACTTTTAGTGGCATAGTAATGCTTATTTTTACTTTTTGTCGTACACGAGTTATTTAGAAAATGTCTCAGCAAGGCAAACCCACATCACAGAATACTAGTGGGACCACATCAACCCAGAACCCTAGGTCCCAAAATAGGATTCCTAAGGAAAAATACACCATAACAGAGGTCGACGCTCTAGCATTCCTGGTGGCTCCTGCCAAAGCTGTTAAGAAGTTCAGATCGATATGCGGAGTGCTAGGGAGGCGACACTTCACCATTTTGGTCGACTACATTGATCTTGTCCCACAGGCCAAAGAGGATGAAGCTTCGAAGCAGTTCAAGCTTAGCTTCGATTACCCTAAAGAGGACAAGGAAAGACTCAAGTATCGTGCTATCCAAAAGATGGGTCATTGTTGGAAAATATAGAAGACAACGCTGGTCGGCGAGTACATCCTCAACCCCGTCGAGCCAACACCATATAGGAAGTACCCGTTTATCACCGAACTCGTGTGGGAGCAGTTTCATGCTGCTAAATCAACCCCTTAGTCTCGGGCAAAAAGCGAGGCCTATAGGGGCTGTAGGAAAGAAACATTCACCCGCACCGGCTTGGCACCGGAGGATACAGCGGGAAGCAAGAGGAATGGTAGAGTGAGGATGATGCTGCTGCGGAATCTAACACCCCACCTCCATTTGCTGATATGCCGAACAACTAGGCAAGGAATTGGGCAAGAGCAAGGGGCAAGAAGAACAGCGATGGAACAATTACGTTCCCAAATGCCGAAGATCAACAAGTGTATCAGAAAGTGTAAGTTCAATATTTCGAATATGTTTAATTTGTTTCTACCATAGTCTTGAATTATACCGACCTTAACTGTACCGCAGATCAACATTACTAGCGAGAGACTGTCCTCGCAAGTGGTCTGCTCTCAAAGACGCGAGGATGACATCCTCACGAAAGCGTTGGGAACCGAAGAACACCGTCGACGGACAATGGGCCTTGGCTCCAATATTCCATGGAAGCTTGGGTTTCCCCAATACGCGTGCCAGTACAAGAAGAACAAGCTAAGAAAGGCGGAGAAAGAAGCACGCTTCAAGGATCAGCTTAGGGAGCAGATTAGAGGCGAGCTGAGATCTGAATTCGACGAGAAGTTGGAACGGGTGGAGGCACGCATTAGGAGTGAGCTCCAGCAACAAAATACCGACCCTGTCGCAGCTCCTAGAGTAGATGCGAGCCCCACGCAAAGGCATAGTAGTTGCGCATCAACTGAGGCGGCGGAAGAACAACCACTAGTCCCTACCGCAATCGACCATATAGCAGTAAAACCAACAAACAATGCATATGTTGTCTTAACACATCCATATATTATATTCTAATTAAGAACATGGATGAATGAATCCCAAGACCCACAAAGTGCACCCTTGTCGTTAGGGTGAAACCAACATTTACCGTTCCTGCCACGAAGGGTCTTGCGTTCAAGTCTACGTCGGAAACCCAAGTGCATGGGGTGCAACTGATGGCCGGGCATGCTAAAGTTCAAGTGGACTTTGTCAAGCCCAAATGGATCAACTTCACTATGCCCATCCACCAAATGACAAGGTTTTGACCCTAGGTGTAACGACCCCCGTTTTGCAACAGGAATCACTCGTGTATTCTGTGCCATTTCACTGGATCAAGTAGTTTGGCACACATGATACATCGTTGAATTACCAAAAGCACATACATATGCGTCGAGTACGAATCATTACATCATAGGCCCGAAGGCATTGTCTTAGAACAAAAGACTAAACGGTCCGGAATACAATCCAAAAACAGAATATAGATAAGCAGCGGAACGAAGGTAGCGGCATCGCCATTGCCACTGGCAACGACCGTGTCTAGACCTAGTGGGCACCCTCTTCCTCCGCATCCTCCTCGTAGTAGGCGTATGGATCCTCCGCGGTGTCATCTTCGACTTCTGATTGAGTTTATAATTGCAAGGGTGAGTACAAACCGTACTCAGCAAGTCACCACGGCAACAGTGCATATGACAAGTTTTATCCAAGGCAAGGCATAGGTTCTTTTGCATAAAGCTAGTTTTGTAATTCTTTTCACAAACCTAGGAACTAGCATAACTGATCAAGTTTTAATACCAGAGTTTACTTTAAACAACGACGGTTCATTCCATGTAACGCCCCGGCACTCATTAACCAGTAACACCAGCTAACTCATGCCGAGGTGCTACGCATTACCTGTGATATAGTACCAGTCCCAGGATACACTAGCTGGTACTCACAGAATAAACATGGAATCAAAGTAGATTATTATTACATCACTGAGTTTTAGTCCTTACATAAGTTGCCATCCTAGACAGGCCCAAGAATGAGCAACGCACAATACAAAAGTCCATGAAGCAAAAGACAAAAGCAGCGACAGCTAAGCGTCTAGGCGACCATCTCGATCCACAGGCGACGGCTTGGGGCTAGGCACGATCCTTCTAGAAATCCTCGTACTCGGCTTGCTGCTGGTGGTACTCCTCAGCGGTCGGGTCGACGTCTTCTTCTTCAACTTCTATAGATATATTATATATAGCAAGGGTGAGTACTTCACGTACTCAGCAAGCCAGGGAAAGAATAACATGCTTGGTTAAGACAAGGAGAGCTAGGGTTTTATTTGCGAAAGCAGCCTTTTTGGCGAAAGCGATTTAGTTCACAAAACTCTAGTGAGTGAATCAAGTTTTAGTTGTCGGGAGGAGGCTCACGCCTCGACCCATTCCACAAGTTGCTTTGCAACAACTTGTCACGATTAACGAACAACAATTGATTTGTCTCCTCTATTAGTTCCTTCTTACTTTCATAACCACACATAGTCCACACAGTGATCTCAGCACTGCAACGCCATCATGGCCCTAACCATACCTCGGTGCCAGACGACACCCCGGGTCACACAGACCCGTTCCTAACCACAAAGGTTAGCCGTTTGCCACACAGGCAAACTCTGGAAACGAAACCCTTCCCACCAACCATTTTCATCAAACATTTGTCAAACAAATCTACGCTATGAGAAACACCTTACACTTGCCCTTGACCGTGGGCACGGCTGTTCGAACAGTTCATTAAACTCTGCACAGGTTGTACGCTTTACCCACACGACACGAAACTGACACCGTGTACCCGTCGGCAACGGAAGTTCGTGACAAGGCCTTTCCAAAGCTAACCCATGAAAGTCGCATGCCACCTAGTTGGGCTAAGATCCATCGCCGAGTATCAGGCAAAGACAGCCGTCGTCCACTCAGGAAATACCGAGGATGCCTCCTACTCCTACTGGTACCATGCCACAATAGAGGCAAAAAGACACCCATGATGGGCAATAAATGTGTAACACTTCATCTCCTCATCCTCGGCATTCCACAACCATTGGCACACCAACTCTCACGTGATAACAATTTACTTAGCCAGAGGCATCCCATCAATACCCGTGTGGTCGCACTGTAACGTGTTCGGATGGACTTCCCAAAGGAATCGGTCCTTCACGATAATACGTAGCCAAACCACAAAGGCTTGACTCCGCATCATCACCATTTTCACAACACATTTTATTTCACAACACCTCGGTACAACGTACCGGATTTTTAAGCATAAAGTTTGGAAATACCCAAGTTTCCCACACGACAGTACAAACGTAAGCATGGCTAAGCGAAGCTACCTCGGTAATCGTATAACGATACCGGCGTAAACATCTGTGGAGCTATCAAAGGTATGGAAACATCAACCTATGTAAAATAAGTGCGACTACTAGGTTGGTCCGTCGGTTGTATAAACAATCCGAGGCCTAAACATGTTATTCGTGTGTACTAAGCAATGCATTTTTCCAACAACATATCATTGCAAATATAGGGGCAATGTGATCAAAGAGGCTTACCTTGCACGAGATGCGGGTCTTCTTCTTTGAAACCGGCGTCTGGAGAGTCCTCGTACACGTGCTCTATACGCGGAATGGAGAACAAATAAATAAAAAGGCAATAAAACAAGCTCAAATCAAATAAACAAGTGTGCCACTGTGTAGATCTCAATTTTAGAAAAATTTAGAAACTTGAATGAGGTCAAACGGAGTTACGGTTGAATTTCTATGATTTTTCAAAGGTAAAAGGGCTTTTCTGAAATTTTGGGGATTTTTATTTAAAAGATAACGGAATATTCCGACGGAATATTCCGTTTCGTTAGGGTTTACGGCTAGGGTTAACGGCGGGGGGCCCACATGTCAGTCAGAGAGAGGGAGTGGAGGGGGTGGGGCCCACATGTCAGTCAGAGAGGGGGAGGCCAGCAAGAGAGAGAGCGGGCGGCGAGAGGTGGAGCGGTGGCGAGGAGCGGGGCTCGGCCCCTTTTATAGGTGGCGAGGGGCGGCGAGCAGCGTGGTGATGCGACGGCGGCGTGGCGCGACGTGGGCGCGGGGCGCGAGGTGGAGCGGCGGCGACGGGCGCGGGCGGCGCGGCGTGGCGCGGGCGGCGCGGGGCGACGCGGTACGGGCGACGTGCGGCGCGATGTGGGCGGCGTGGCGCGACGTGGGCGCGGGGCGCGAGGTGGAGCGGCGGCGACGGGCGGCGCGGCGGGCGCGGCGGTGCACGTGCGGCCGGAGGAGGAAGACGGCTCGGTGGGCCGGGCCAGGCCGAGCGCGAGGGGGAAAGGCCCGTGGGCCGGGAGAGAAAAAGAGAGAGGGAGGGGAGCTGGGCCGGGAGAGAGAGAAAAGAGAGGGGGAGGGAGTGGGCCGGCCCACTCGGGGAAGAAAGGAGAGGGAGAGAGAGGGGTTGGGCCAAGGGAGAGAAAAGAGAGAGAAAGGCCCAACAGGGAGGTTTTTCTCTTTTTTTTTTGTAAATTGGAATTGAATTTGGGATGAATTTTGAGGAAGTTTGAATTGGATTTTGACCAAAAATTAGGAGGATGATCAAGGAGGGAATTTTGAGATCTATTTGGCACAAAAACAAATAAGACCCAAATTTGGAAAGTCAAATTTTTAATTGGGGGAAAATTTTAAAACACATAATATGATAAACTTAAGGGTGCTACAGTCCACCATCCATTATGATCCCAAGGATAGCTTCCCGTCATTGGTTCGTCATGGTTTTCTGTGGACGTCCACCTTCCCTCCTCTTAGGAAGTGGCTCCATCAGCATAAAATTCATCATGCATTATCCCATCCCACACAAGTTAAGAATTTAGAGTCTAGCCAAGTGTAATACATGTCCCGGTGCTTAATATCCGCGAGCACAGCTATTCGAATAGATTGGTTTACTCACACTGCAGTGGATGTACACTTTACCCGTACTCCGCAACTGCCCAACACATGAGCCTCGTTCCAACACATCAGACGCGTCACGGCAAAGCCTTTCGATAACCTTGCATTGGCAGTACCCGCTCCATGAACTATCATCCTCATGCACGTAAAGTGAGAGGAGTTCTGGCGCTCCCGAGAAGGGAAGTCTCACACGCACGTGGCAGTCCTACAAATGGCGACACCGATGTAGGGTACGAATCGCGGCCCTACCTCAACGGCTGCCCCACCGTAGCGCACCTGCCTCACACATGGGGGTGGACCATCTATGCAAGGATACTGCCTCTGCTCGGCTATCTAGTCCACTAGGTCTGTACCCATTCAAGAAGTACGGTTGTACAAGGGTCGTTTCATGCTTAATTTCATGGCTCGGTCCTTAACTGACCGGAGACGGTGCTAGCCTTTTCCAGATACCACCCAAATCCACCATCCGCCCCAGTCGAAAGCACTTGTTTAGTTTTATTTCCCTTTTCACAAATCATGTCATCATTTCATGGTAATGTGGCGCTCATGTCTCCACATGCCGCATCTCAATTCCCTTCCCAAAGGTAATTGCCCAAGCATAAAGCATTTTGATAAATATGAGTATGCATGGTTCTAGAATAGCATTACTAAGCATTTGTCATAATTGACTAGGGACTCATATGTAAACATGGTTACAAGGGGATATGGGGTAAACAATAATCAAGGCATGGCATAATAACAAGTAGGATATTCATCATTGCATGCAACTTTATTTGTAAACAAAATAATTTCACAACTTGGGAACAATATGTTCAAGGAATAGTGATGACTTGCCATGCTCGAAGTCCTGCGGGTCTTGATCCTCATTCGGACTCACAAATCCCTCGGGATCTATAATTACGTGCGAAAGAAATTGATTTGAATTCGGTTGGAATTCAATTAAAATCCAATAAAATCCGATTAAAGAAGGATCAAGCGCGAGCGTCGAGTTTCGGTATCGATTCCGTTATTTTTTGAAATAGTTCTATTTCGATTTCAATCCATTAATCCTAAAACATTGTATTAGCCGATTAAAGTATTAACTCGTTTTTAACTTATGTGCTACCGAATAAATTAGATTCCGATAATAATAAATAATTCTACTAATAAATAATTGGCTAAATAATCGCAACGACTAATTAGCAAATAACCCGATTACTGAGCAACTTTTACTTATTTTTTTCTCTAGAAATCCCTAATAGTGACCTACGATTAATTCGCCAACTAATTATATTTTCTTCTCCTATTTCCTAAATCCTCTTTCCTAAGTTTATTTTATTTTTCTCATTTTCTTCCCTTTTCTTCTTTTCTATTTTCTCTCTCTTCCTTCCTCTCCTTTTCTTCTCTCTTTTTTTTCTCTCTCTTCCTTCTCTGTTCTGCCTTCTCCTTCCTTCTTTCTTCCTCCTCCTTCCTTCTTTTCTCTCTCCCTACCGTCTCTCTCTCTCTCTGCCGGGCATGGCGGCGCGCCGGCGAGGGCTAATAGAGGGGGAGGGGACTTACCGGCGACGGCGGCGGCTGGGGGGCGGCGAGGCTCGCGGTGGCCTGGGGCGTGGCGGACGGCGCTGAGGGGAATGAAGGAGGGGAAGTGTGGGGAGAGGAAGGGGGCTCCGGCGGTGTGGGGAGGGAAGAGGAAGGGTGCGGGCGGCCTTTTATAGCGCGGGGGAGGCCGCGGAGGCGGTCGGCACAGTGCGATTGGCTCGAGGCGTGCGTGCGGCGACAGGGCGGGCGCGCGGCGCGGCTTTCGGTGACGTGCGCGTGGCGCAGGGGAGGCGGTAGCGGCGCGGCAGCGGTACGGCGGCGACATGCGCGGGCGGCTTGGTACGGCGGTGATGTGCGCGGGTACGGCGGCGACGGGCGCGGGTACGGCGGCGACGTGCGCGGGCGGCCTGGGGCGCGGCGGTAGCGGCACGGGGCGCGGCAGCGGCAGCGGGGATGGTGCGCGCGCTGACGGGTGACGGCGTGCAGAGGGGCGGTGGGACAGCAGTCACCCGTCGAACAGCTGGCGGCCAAGGAACAGTGCCGCCAGGATTTTTTTTGATAATTTGGGTGATTTTCTCACTTTAAAATCCATCCAAAATTTTGAAATTTTACCTAAATGAATGTTGCTCAATATTTTTAGTGTTCCTAGCTATTTCACTCCAAATTTCCATGTTTCGATAATTTATTTTTATATACATTATTTACACATATACATATGTACGTATATGTATATATTTATGCCTAGGATTTATACTTATGCCCCTATGTATATATACTTATATATATGCAAAAATACCCACTTGAATTTACATCACCATATTTTATACCTATTCACATTATATACATATATTTACATATGCTTATATATGTGCATAGGCGTAGATATTTATATATATACATATGTATATATATGTGAAATTTCCTATTAAATTTATTTCACCCAAATAAATCCGTGACATTTATCTAGAATATTTTCCTCACTAAAATTTTGCTTCAAAACATATTTTAGTTTGTTTTTCTTAATTGTCCACTTAGTTGATTTTCGTTTTAGGGTTTGCTCTTAAATAGATTCGATAAACCTGAGTTTTGCAATTAAAGATCCGAATAAACGAGCGATTAAATGCGGCATGATGCAACTTAATTTAAAAGTTTTTGAAGTTTCGTATTTTTAGTGTTTCGTATTCGATGGTCAAATTTTCAAGGCGTTACACTAGGAGCTGCACATGGGACCTTTATCCAATGGTCGAAGGGGCTCGTGGAGATAGATATGGTTCCTAGGTCAAATATTGCTACACCAAGTACTCGTCAGCCGCCAAGACCCGCTCCAACTCTCATATCTGCCCCTCCTGCCGTTGAAGAAGATGAATGTCTCCACTTGCAATATGATACAGGTTTTGGGGACGAGTGTTTGGAGGTCGACAGCAGGACACATATTCCCCCTCCTGCCAAAAAGAGCAAGAAGGCGCAATCTTCTCCACCATAGCATGAAACACGTTAAAAACTCTACTGGAAGAGGGAGAGGAAAGCTGCAACAGTCGCTTCTAGCTCCAAAGAAGCGAGTTCTGGGCAAGGCACCAGCTCGTCCTACGGCTCCGACCATCTTCACATTAGGCATGCCATTTGTCGGAGACGACACTTTAGCCAAGATGGGCCCTGCTTGCAAGGAGTTGCATGGGTACTACATGGAGAAGTCCAATGCAAAGTGGAAGCATAGAGAGGCCTCCTTGATGGGCCATCACGATAGACAACCATTTCTCGAGCTATGGGACCTCTGCAGGCTGCGAGCGGTGGACACCAATCTCCTTAAGTGCTACTCCTTGTAAGTATTGTTGCGTACAAATTATGGTAATAACAATCCGTATATTATACTTATACGGGTCTTTGACTTGCTTGTAGGTTAACTTGGAAGCATATCCATAGACATGCACCCCATGTTGCCTTACTCGATCCAGCTGTCGTCAACGTGACAAATCTGAGTAGCGATCGAGAAAACATGGTACAATATATCAAGGACTGCTTATGGGCTCGTCAGGACAAAGAGTTCATTATGTCTACCTCTAATCAACAGTTAATGTGTACCCTAATTAGATGCAAATCCACGACGTGTATAGCTTTAGTATTTAACTTGCAATATATTAATACCACAGGAGCTATTGGATTCTTCTGGTCTTAGTACCGAAGTGGAGTTTGGTATCCTACCTTAACTCCATAATTGATAAGAAGGCAAACGATTGGTACACGATCGAAGCTACCTTAAACGACGCATGGGACCAATACGTGAAAAAAGGTGGGAGGCATAAGGCAGGGCAATCCACACTCGGTCACATAAAAGACTTTCCAATACATCAACAAGTTGGCAACCAGTGTGGGTTTCACATCTGCCATAACATGAGGAACTTTGCAGACAAGGTGACATTGCTCAACCTTCACGTGTGTGCTTCAATTGTGTATACGTCTATATATGCTAAGTACTTCGAAGTATATACATATACACTAACTTGGTGCCTCAGATGCAGGAAAAACTTTCCAACATCCCGAAACACAACTTCGAAGTCATTAGAGAGGAGATAGCACAATTCATACTAGATGAAATTTTAGCACCGAAAGGAAACTTTAGATTACAATCGTAGCTAGCTCATCTCTAAATGGCTGAATATTTTACAATGCTTGTCAAAAGACATGAGATTTTCAAATTGTTGTACATTTATATATATATTCTATGTAATATAATCCGGTCTGATGTTTCTGTATATACTTGCAATGCTAATTACATATAAATTTATTCCAATTTATAACTTGGTTTTGCAGGTTTTGATGTTTAACTCTTTAAGATGCATTCGCTGAATGGATGTGAATGACATATGTGAATGGATGTGTGAATGTGACATTGGATGTTTGATTTTTGAATGGCTCTGTGAATGGGGTTGCTGGGAAAGATAATATATATATATATGTGTATATATATGCTTCTGTCATTTTGCAGTGGGCATGGCTAGCAAAGGTCTGAGTCTAGCAAAAAAAATTATTTTTTTGTTAATATACTCATTTATGACGGGCTTAAAATAAAGATTGATAGAGATGATCTCATCCGTGACGAGCTTAATGATAAGACCGATTGAGATTAGTCATCCTTGATAGGCGCTGAACCTAACCAAGTTTGACTCATCTGTTTGGTCAAACCTATCTGTGACGGGCGTTATTCTTAGCCCGATTGAGATAGCTTCCATCCGTGACGAGCTCTTTCAACGGCCCAATTTAGATATCTTCATCCGTGACAGGCTTTACGGTCAGCCCGATTGAGATTTGTCATCCGTGACGGACGCCTTTCCTAACCTAGTTTGACTCATCTGCTAGGTTAAATCTATATGTGACGAGCTTTATTATTGGTCCGATTGAGATAACTGACATCTGTGATGACCAAATGATCGATTGAGATAACTTCTCACATTAGTGACCTTTGGGTAGTGATGGGATCCCTTCCGGACACAGATGAGCATCTTGCCGCCCGATTTAGATGACCTACCCCGTGCTAGTGTATATTTGAGCTTGGAGCGGTTCAGCTTCAGGTTCTCTGCCAACAGGCTTTAAGATTGATTGTCTGAGAAGGGCATTTGCAAGCCACTGTGCTAATGGTTTGATCTTACCCAGTGTGGAATATATGAACAGTAGCCAATTTGTCTCCACATCCGATCTATGACGCGACGGTGAGCGGAACAGCAAACTCAGCGAGTGCACAATACTGTCTGGTTGACTACAGCTTGTAACAGAACAGCTCCTGCATCCTGATGCCTCCTGAGCCGACCATATAGTCCATAACAACCTACTGGAACTGTACTTGTAATCATAGTTCGTCTCTCCCTGTTGGCTTGTATCAATTGGGCAGTTGAGCTCGCTCGTTACGTCCTTTTATGCACAAAAAGGGCAGCGTGATACCATATATATATCAGATATAAAATCCAATTTGGTGTAGTAATGTAGTTGTATTCAAGTTGTGCATCTGAGTTCAATGTGCACCTCTAACTGCATCTTTATTCAATTGTATTTTTTCTATGTAACTGGCATGTTTCAATGACACGTTTAGGGATCATCCGTGTACTTCACTCTTTTCACTCTTATGGACCGCTTGTTCCCTTTACTTAAAAAAAAATAGTTTGACATGCACGTACCAGGCCACAAATTTCGTTCAGTTCATTCCAGACCAGAAAGTAGCTGCGGTGATGCATTTCAGATTTTTGAGACCATCAGAATTGAGACAGAAAAGATAGATCGGTTTTGATCTGGTCAGAACTGAAAATGAAAAGGAAAATGTCACAAGAAATATTTATGGCTCTATTTTTATGCAAAGCATTTTGTAAGACTCGTTCCTTCACATTCTAAGTAGTACTACCTCAGGTCATGTCTATTTGACGCCGGAAAAGCCAAAATTAGTTCTCCCGGCATCAAATAAAAGTGACCAGAGGTAAGTCACAGAAATATTTACCGAAGTAAAGCATTACTCAGTATTTTCAATGAAGAGGTTGATTATAATCAAATTTGGCACAAGGGTCAAGTTATAGAAAGCTAGTTCGAACCAAATTTGGAAAATACCAGAGCTTTCCCACGAATGCCGGTCTGACCGCTGTTATGTGACCGATCAGACTAGACAATACACTACGGTTCAAACCGTAGGTGTTCGGACGGTCAGATCTTGAGCACAAAGTCTGAATCCAATTTACATATCTCTAGTGTTTTTTTTATTTTATACCAAGATTTCTCGAGTCCTAATTGATTTCTATGTCTGATTGGATGTGGGAAAGACCCTTGAAAGCAAGATCACCCCTCTCATAAGCGTATAAGGAGGCTAAGGCTGATTGAAATAACAACCAATAAATCGTCAAAGTCAATTTATGTATCCAAATCCCCTATATTCTACATCACCCTCATTCTTGCTACTTATCCCATAGTCTATTATCCTCAAATCCCTCAATTGCTCATCGGCTATCGTCTGTACGGTATTAGATGACGTCCTAGTTGACCTACCGAGACTAGGATAAACCGGCGTGCATTCACCCTCGGTAACATCTACCCACTCCCTACGGTGACGTGTCTCCGGGTGCCACCACGAGGTTGCTTATAACACGCTCAAGGTGTGGTGGCGTGATTATAGATCAATAGAGATGTTTTCACTTACTTCCAAAAAGACAACCTCAAAGTCTATAGCCATGAATTAATTTCATGACCACTACTCTTGCTTCATAGTTAAAGCAGAACCATGAACCTGGGCAGATTGGGAAGGAAAATCCATGATTCCACCTTGGGGCGAGAGCATAGGATTGGAAGTTGTCGGGAATACGAGGATTGCGAGTGATGAATTTCTCGCGACCATCAAGATCTTTCAACAAGGACATAGCACTCGGAATCGCAACTTTGTGATTCACAGAAGTGGATTCACCTTGTGTTCCGGCTGGATGGCTCTCCGGGATCCACACCGTCGAGCCGTTGAGTCCTTCCTAGCTGCGACATATCGTGCAGTAAAACACCACTGATTTGGCTAGATTTCTTGGCAATTAGCCATGGGAGCAAGGCAGCAAGCTTTTGTACAGCGTGAAGCTAGCAGCCAGAAGCCCGAAGGATGAATCCATGCTTGCCTGATTGCCTCCACATAATCACATTAGAGTGGCCCACAGCTCATAAAACAAAGGCATTACATCGATGATG
Source organism: Oryza punctata (assembly GCA_000573905.2). Taxonomy (NCBI): domain Eukaryota; kingdom Viridiplantae; phylum Streptophyta; class Magnoliopsida; order Poales; family Poaceae; genus Oryza; species Oryza punctata. The sequence continues at coordinate 23,829,263 of CM002499.2, read as the reverse complement.
CTTATCTCCGAGTGTATGATACAACAAGAAATATCAGATGGTCACATAAGGTGAGGCCCTCTATCGATTCAACCTATCCTTCCCGCAACCTTATCCTTTTGTTTCTCCTCGACGTTTTTGCGCTCATAGATAACACAACGAACCGTAGAAGAGAGATGGCGAATCATTGTAGCCAGAGACGCGAGAGAGGCGGTCGTTGGGGGGCACGCGGGATGGGGGGCCAGCGTGACACGAAGAGGGAGGAGGATGTCGGTGATCACACTAGCAGCGGCAAAGCAGGCCGAGGCGAAAGGGAGGACCAGATAACGCACTGGATCTCTGCCGCCGGTGGGAAAGCGTGACGCGGAGAAAGGGTACGCTGCTAGCACTGGCGAGGTCGTTCCCCTAACATTGTTCCTTGCCCTCGTCCTCGCCTACGTCATCACCTCACTAAAGCTTGTCTCTTCTATGCTGGTCGCTTGTTTCTGGTGGTTGGAATAGAAGAAGACAGAGGTGGGTTTTGTTAGAAATTTTAGTGATGTTCCAGTTTATTTGTGTTTTTTTGTTTCACTTTATTGTATTAAGGTGTTTCATTTCCTTTTGATTCAATGTTGCAATTAGTTTTTTTTGAATGTTGCATTTGGTTCAAACAATTTTGCTTAAGCGCTGAAACATTTTTCTCTGGTAGTGAAACATCTAGAACATTTTCACTGAAACAATTTTTATTGAGGGGTGAAACATGTGAAACATTCCTCAACAATACAGTGCAACACCGTCCGAAGATTTACACAAAATGAGAAGTCCGATCCGTAGCAACCTCCGCATAACTTGATACCCATGATTGTGATAGGAAAGCTAAACATGACAGCTCGCTTGCTAGCGTGCAAGCCCGCGCAGGGTGTCTGCGTCCTCATGCGAATTATTTTTGTCAATTTTTTTTGCAAATTTCTTTTTTTTTAGAACTTGAATCTTTCAACTTGAATTTCACTTGAAAGTTTTTAAAATTTGAGTTGAATGTTTTGAATTTTAAGTTGAAAGTTTTCAAAATTGAGTTGATTGTTTTCAAATCTTGTGTTGAATATTTTTCAAATCCGAGTTGAAGGCTTTCAAATCTTAGTTAAACATTTTCAAACCTGAGTTGAAAATTTCAAATTTTGAGTTAAAAGTTTAAAATCTTAACTTGAAAGTGATGAGGACATCATTTCATCGGATACATGCATAACTCCACAAGTTACAATGATAACTCGCAAATCCAGTTCGGCCTCCAGAGATAGCACCGACTTCAAACGGACCTAGGGTGTTCATGCCAACTCATATTTGGTTGATCTTGGACTTCTTGTTAAGCTTATCTCGTCACCTGTCAAACACATCTGGTCTCATTTCAAAATTCATCCCGAGTCAACGTGAATCATCAAAACAAGATAGTGCTGTTGCTGAAACCGAACTTGAGCCTTAGGCCTTGTAATAGACTAGGCCCATCTCGGAAGTGTCTCCCTCTACCTCCACGAACCAGCACCTTACCCTAACTTTATTTTCATCTATAAAAAGCTTTGTACACCCTCAAAAACAATTGGGTTTTGTTTAGTTGAATTTTACCAAGTATTATTCACCTTATCTCTAGTCCCCACTCGATTAATCGGTGACTATAGATTTAGAGCTCCCAATAGTTAGTGTGTTGATTTATCGGGTCGATTAGATTTACCAATTCAATCATAACTATTTATTTGTGCTTAATTACCTATTCAAAATATTTAGATTGTATTTTATCTTGTTCTTGCAGTGTTCTCTCGTTTGCATTATAGGGATCATCAACCGTGCACCACGGTTATTAGTACGACATCATTTGTGATGTAGTGATTGCATGGTGTCATGGACTTGTTCTGATTAATTGGTAGCCACGTCACAAACGTTATACTTGATCAAATCAAGAGTTATCCCCTCAACAGAAAATCGGGCCACAAGAGAGAGCGCCATCAGAAAGTTTTCAAATATGAGTAGAAAGTTTCAAATATCAACTTAAAAGTTTATAAATCTTGACTTGAAAGTTTTTAAATATGAGTTGAAAGTTTTCAACGTGGGAAGAGAAAGGAGATTTGATAAAGTATACACTACTTGGCTTATTAATGCACATGCGATTAAATAGGAACCCCTGATTGTGAAACCAAAATTGTAAAGGATTGGGGTTGGCAAACATCATTAAGCACCAGTACAGCAACGACGGTCTTCCCTTTTATCTCTCTATACGGACCTAGTCGAAAGGGTGCAAAGCAACCAAAATCTTAAATCTTAGTGAGCTGAAATGTAAATAACATCGAGCACAGAGCTGAAATCCAAAACGAAACAACTCAAATTTACGAGGAAATCAGTGCCACCGCCTTAAGAAAATTGTATTTCAACTCTATACATGAGTGAAATTATGCAGCAGATGTGAGACTGTGAGGTGTGAGCCCGGCCAGGTAAACAACCCCTTTGTTGTTCATTATGCATCATGGTCAGATGGTACTTCCATGTGCCGATACCAACGTATAGCTGAATTGGTGTTATCAGCAGACCGCCAGGACGCTAGTTTGAGTTTCCATGACACTTCCTGATCGCAACAGCAACTTAACCAAACTACCATTGGGTGTATATATTATTTTCCTTTTGACTGCGGTTTATAACATAAGAGGTCCCGGTGCCTCCCAAGTCTACAAACCTGATCTATTTAACCCTTCATTTGTCTCTTTTCTTCTTCATTTGTCTCTTTTCTTCGATATAATTAAGAAGGTAGGGCTACCCCTACCTTATATAGAGACCATACTTCTATATGTTACCTAATAAAATCGTAAAAATGAACATTTCAAAGGACCTTCTTGGAAGGCTCATAATTGTTGTAAAATACTGGCCCATAAAATATTTTTAGTATGAGCTAAAAAGTACACTTGATTGGTAATTGTAGACATTTACACCAGTTTTAGACTGTTGCACCCAAAAAAATAACTACTAGAAGGGTAGCCCAATTCTTTATATGACAAATATCGAGCCTGGAGCCTCTAGCCCACCGAAAAGGTCCTGCTCACGTGATGTCCGCTCAATGCTATGGCTTTCCGTTTCTGGTTGAGATTAGACTTTTCATCCGTGACCGCGTGAACCTGCCGCTTTCCTTTTTTGGGTCTAGATATTGTTTCGCATGCGCACTTCCATGATTAGCACCAATTTTTGTTTATCACATGACTATCGCCAAGATTTGGGTATTATTGAAAATAATAAACTATTGAAACTAGAATGAACTCACAAGACAAATAAAATTTCCTTAATAAATCATGCAAGATTTATTTTTTTGAATTATCCATGTCTTAAAATGCTCTATCTAATTTCCTCAGAATTTTCGAAGCTCAAAATGTAATTTTAGTAACACCAACATCATTTCAGAAATATTTAACTAAAAGTCAGATAAATCCCTCTATTACTGCTGGGCTAATTCCAGCCCATTTCCTCACCATCTTTCCCTAGAGGGCGTTTTACAGTACCCCCACTACTATGTGTAGTAGTGTAGTATGATTATATCTGATCATTGATTTTTATGGGTGTTTTCGACCATTTCTTAATTTTTGATGGAAGGGCAAATCCGTAATTTCATGTGTCCATGGGCTGCAAGGTCCTAGTCTCTAGCTCGCCACCCTTCCCCATCCGTTCGTCGACGCTGCCATCGTGCACGAGTGCGGAAGCACCATGTCACCGATTAGCCATAACTGTCACCCTCCACCGCCCTCCACTGTGGGAATCAAACTCCCGTTGCCAACGAACCCTATTGCGAGTGGCGGTAGAGCCCGACGTCCTCTTCTCGGTGCGATCCCCTACGGCCAGGTCATTATTCTCCCCGTAGGCCGCCTCTCTTCCTTCCCCCGGTCTCGCCGCTGCTCTCCCCTCACTGCACTCCCCCGGCCCTCATTGCCTCCCCCCCACACCCCTTCCCCCACCCGCCGGCCGCCTGTCTGCCCTCCCGGCCAGTCACTTGCTTGCATTGGTTGTAGAGTCCACGTCAGTCTTCTACTTTGGATTCGGGGTCGTCGACACCTCCGCATTTGATTCAGGTAATAAAGCATATGGCTAGGGAATTCTTTGGGAAGGCCTCTTCTTGGGCATGATAATCTATTTTCGTAATCAATTTATTATGTTCCGAGGTTAAAGATCTGCTTTGTGCAATCGATTAGAGAAAGCGAGGAATGTTCTTAATGGTGTGATCTGTGCTAGATTTAAGTTGATGCTATATATGTCGTTCGATTGGTACTGTAAGCAGTAAGCTTGTAAGTTGATCTTATATTTGAAAAATGAAAGTTTCAGATTGATAATGGAGTTTAATGATTTGATTCTCGGAAATGTAGTTGTGTTATGTATTGATATATAGGTATATTTGGTTATAGGAAAATTACCTTGAAGTTTCCTGATTATGTGCATATATATAGCAAATAACTTTTCCATTAATGTTCTCAGTAATTAATGTACACATAACAACGGTATTTGCTTAGTAATATTGGATGACTCTAAATGTGGAATTTTTAAGATTCATCATCTACCCATATAAGTACTTTTTGGTTGTATTAATGAATTGTGGAATTTGGAATGGCTGGAAATCACATTAGTTTGGAGGAGGTCGCAGATTATGAAAGTGTGATAACCAAGGATTTTAGAAGCGAGGCAGAAGGATATAAGTTCTATAATGATTATGCATGCACGAATGGTTTTAGCATTAGAAAAGGATAATATAAGGTACAATGGAGATAGGAAGGTTGTATGGAGGCGTTTTTGTTGCTCATATGAAGGCTATAGGCTCTTGGAATTCTTTGAAAGAATAGACCAAATAAGGGAGCTGAGGGCCCTGATATGCTGCGGATGCGAGGCCAAACTTGAGATACAATTAAATGAAGAAATGGGGTTTTAGTTTGTTACATAATTTAATGATGGCCATACCCACTCGCAAAGCATGACCAAGTTGCATTCTTACGATCCCATCGGACTCTAAGTGATACTTAGATGGTTGAGATTGTAGAACTCGGTGTCAGTGGCCTTCGTACATGCAATATAATGGATCTCATGGAGAAGAACCATAGTGGTTATGATTAGGTTGGATTTATGTCTCGGGACTTGTACAACTTTGTTGCTCGTTACAAGAAAGGAAAATTGAGGGTATGGACGCTCAATTTGCATTGAGCCTTTTGAAGGAACAGATGGAAGACATGCATAATTTTTCTTTGAGTACAGTACTGATGATGGAGGTCATTTGAAGAATATGTTCTGGGCCGATGCACAATCTCGGATTGACTATGATGCATTTGGAAAAGTTATTTGCTATAGTAGTGAGGGTTTGAACTCACGAATTCATACACATCTCGATAGGAAAATGTTACTGATCGATGTCATAGAGCATTTCATGTGTTGTGTGTCGCGTATGAGTAGAAATGAGGCTGAGATGAATGCTAAAGCTTCAGAATCGGTACCATTCACTAAAATTAGTGCAAAAGCATTGGAGAAGAGTGTTGCACACATTTTCACTCATGTCATTTTCAGCGAGGTAAGGGCAGAGATTTGGAAAATTTGTAAATTGGTGATTGTGGAGGTGAGGCAACTGGATGAGGCTCGAAGTTACAATATCGCTTCGAAAGATGACCATAAAGTGCACGGTGAAGTAATCTGTACTTTTGATGGAGCATTATTGAAGGGTGTCAAGTGTTACTATTAGATGATGGATAGCAAGGATATAGGGGTGAAAACGGAGCGGATATTATCCAATCCGATCCGCTTCGAATCCGTCCGATGTGAGGATATGGTAAGGGTTGTTAGATATCCGGCCGGATGCGGATGCGGATGCGGATGCGGATTTTGTCATGCGGATGCGGATGCGGATGTGGTATCAACGATATCCGACGGATTCGGATTATCCGATTTTTTAATCGGATTATCCGATATAGTGTTTGGCGGATAATCCGCAACTTTCAGGCCCATCTATGATCTAGCCCAATATCCCATCTATTCTAACCCTAACCTAATCCTTCCTCTCCTCCCCCAGATCCCCCTCTCTCTCTCTGAATCTCTCTCTCCCGTCAGCCCTCAGTCGTAGGGGAGTGGCGGCGCGACGGCGAGTCGGCGACCCAGCGTGCCAGTGGGTGATGGATGTATCTTGGATTATTTTGCTGCATGTGTTATATTAAGAAAAATTATATTATTGATGTGTTTTGGTTGGTTTTTCCTAGAGAGTTGAGATCGTGTTTAGATGTTATTTTTGCCATCGTATTGCGGCTAATTGTATTGGCGCCCTCTTGTTGTATGGATTGAATACAAACTTGACATCCGACAACTTTTTGTCCGTTTCCGAACCGAGTCCGCACCGAGTCCGCACCGAATCCGACGTCCGAAATAATCCGCTCCGCATCCGCATCCGCACGTCATCCGCACCCGCTCCGCATCCGTTTAAAAAAAATGGTTTAGGAAATGGTATAGCTATTATCCATCCGAATCCGATCCGTTTTCACCCCTACAAGGATATACCATGCTCACATATATTCACAGTTGTGAAGTATCTCGGAATTGGCACTATTCCTCGGTGTTGTGTTGTAGTTAGATGGACATTGGAAGCGAGGTCAGCTTTCTCTTCAGTTAGAACTGCAATTGTGCATGAGTGGTCCGAACAGATGGATCGGTACCGCCTGCTCCATAACATGGCTAATGAGGCTTTATTCAAAGCTTCTTTGAGTCTTGAGAGGTCATAGCAAGTCATTGATTTCTTTGAAAATATTATGTGGAAAGATGCCTAGAGTGCGGATAGCGTTAATGAGACAACACTTGGTCCTTTGCCAGTACACTTCTCAGCGTCGAAGCAACCTAGTTGTGAGAGAGTCCTCGATCCACATAAGATTATTATTCCTAAAGGAAGGATTCCTACACAAATAAGAGGGCTACACGCTAAACCTTTTTCGCCCAATATTATGGTGACCTTGTTCTGAAATTTCCATCTTTTCTTCTGAATATTCTTTCAAATTAGACTTAACCTACTGAAATTTAAGTGTCTCAAGTTTAGTTTTCAAGTTTTGAATTCCGCTCTAGTACTTAAGTTAAGTTGTAGTCTTTAATTAGGGTTCTGAAAGACAGTATTGTGTATTTCTAGTGATGGTGTCTACATGCCTCTACATCTTGACTAAACTAGTTTATTGAGTATGTGGAGTGAGTAAAGACAGGAGTGCGCTGACCGATCGGACTACCATTGATTCATTTTTATAGCTTACTGTTACTTTTAGTACTTTTTAATCCCAAAAACTTGTAAGGAGTTTACTGTGTGTTGTTTTGATTTTAATGTCTGGGGGAACAGTAAAGGATTCTCTGGAGTTCAGTGACTTTCACATTTTAACACTTTATTTTGTTGGTGAAGCAGCAATATGATTTTACATTTGTATTCATACTTTAGAGTTTCAAAAAAGTGAGATTTCTAGCTATTTTGTAATTACTGTGTAAGTTCCCCATTCTCTGTTTGCTGTATTTGACGCAGTGCCATGTTACTCTTTGATTCACTTAACTAATTAGAGACCTCCTTTTTTGGGCCAATTTTAGGATAAACTAGGACCAACTTCAGTGTTGTTCAATTTGGGCTTATGTAATTGTCATATGATGGATGTTAAATTAAACGTTTTCTGAAAATTATCACATAGTCTATCTGCATCTTATATTTCCTATGCTGCAGCGGATGACCACTTGATATTGCCATTTCTGAATTCACTGTCGCCAGAGAGATCAGTTCATGTTGAGAATGTCAACAAGGAGAAGAAATGAAGTGTTTTGCTTTGGTTTCGAATCAGTTTGCAGTTGCTGTCATTCAGGCTTGGAATTGCATGAAAGTCTAGTGGTACTGATAATTGCATTGGTGGTTCATGTTTTGTTCTTCATGATTACACCTTGAGATTTTTGTACCCTTGAAACAATGGCATGGACTGGAACTAATGCTCTGATGATCTCAAAACTTTTTGTAGTTCAGCAACGTCCAGGTGCTATCTAGTCCTGGAAATTATTGTCAAGTGCATCTTACTATCGCCATGTAATAAAATAAGTTCAATGGATGAGTGAAACATGCTCATGCATATGAAATGTTCTATATCATGTTTATACTACATCTCTCACTGCCAACTTATAGGCCTCATGTAGATTTGGCCTCCTTTGCTTGTGGTTAGGTATTAATCTCCGGACCGTATTATAATCCAAGTCTTGGATTATTCCACCAAGGTAAGTTATACTTCTGCATGCGTGCTTAGTTTTCTCCTTTACTCGAGCCAAGTATCTTCATAAGTCGTGCAAGGCAAATTGGCAATGCAAGAGGCATAGATGGAGAGACGGCCTGCACATTGCTGAACTAATGATCTGATAATATTCAAATGATACATGGCGCATAGAATCACACATCCAGCATGTTGATTTATCTTAAACAAAAAATAAATATCCAATGCAATGCATTTCGAAAAAAATATGGCAGTATATAAAAATCATTAATCCAACACAATACGTCAGTTATTATTACTCAGCCTCAAAGACTCACATGGACAATACGTCTGAAATGAAATGTTTTAAATCACAGCCATAATAAAACGCTTATTCAATCATAGGCCTGCCGTCGTAGTTTCTCCATGATTAACCTTTGCGTTTGTGGCAGATCCTATATTATTTTGAAGCTTGTCCGACGGAGACGTACAGGATTGCTGCAAGATTTGTCCTCTAGTTGTCAATATCTTCATGTGTATTCCACAAGGATGTGATAAGTTTTAAATGAAACAAAGAGTAAGGGTTCAGCGCTAAATCTACAAAATACCTGATAAAATGTCGCCCAGCATGCGGCTCCTTGCTACGCCTCCTAGCAGATGGACTGCTGGACCGTGCAGACCGCCGCGTGTGCACCACTCCGCTGGACCGTCGTCGCCGCCATTGCCACCGCATTACTCGGGTTCGTCGGAGCGAAGATAGGAGAGGAGAAGAATCCAGAGCTAGGGTTTCGCTCCTCCCCTACATCCACGACTTCAGCGGCATGGATGTAGGAGCGGGAGGTAGGCAGGGATGGGAGGTGCCGGGAGGAAGGAGGGAGTGGGAGGTGGACGGGGACAGGTGGCGCCGGGAGGAAGGCGAAGGTGGGGGTGGTCAGCACCGTGTCCTCGAGATCGGGTGACCACTACACGACTACACCTCTGTCAAAAAAATGGGCTAGCCCAATTGCCTACCCAATTACATATTACACCCTCTCTTTATTCCTAAATTATAAGAATGCCACAATATTATTTTTCAAAACCACCTTACTACTACACTACTACACCTCTATACTAGGTTTAGTAGCAACGAATTTTCACCCTTATATCTCATCTCTTCGATTGTCCACATCCAACCAAAGGTACACTAAAATAATTCTTCCCTAGCCACACGGCTCAGATTAAAACGTACCAAACTAAGTCTAAAAAGGCCGTTTATCATAACTTGATTAATCAGGGTTAACAACAACAAATTTACACCTACATCCACTTAAAATTACATTGTAAATATGGTGTATTTGCAGTGTAACTGCGGTGTAAACGTTTAACTGCAATGTAATTGTAATGTAAATGTGGTGTAATTGTAGTTGTAATGTAACTGGGTGCAACTTAGTATAAATATTTTGTTGGATAGTAAATCAGCAAACGGTACTTAATTGGTCCAGTGGTAAGGAGGCTGTCTTGCTGCCTTGTTGCCTTGAGATTGTGAATTTGACTCCTTCCTCACCCACTTGCTTGCACTTTTTTCTGGAAGTCCACAGCATGAATCTCAATGAAAATCCAATGGTCAAAAAATCACAAGATATTTAATAGAAAAATTATTAAACATCATGCGACAGTTGTATAGCGATTTCGAAAAAGAAGGCTAAAATCAGTCCAGACAATAGGCAGTTGCGTGGACTGATTTTAGCCAATTTCCTTCCTCCTCCCTCGAGAAATTAGTTGACATTAGCCCAATACTAATTAGGGGATTTTCTTTATTTTCTATAAATATAATTGCTGAAATGTTTTTTTATATTAAAATAATCTATGTAGCTATCAAAATTCTACAAATTCAAGCTATGGTGTTTCAAATGCCATAATTCTAACAAAAGAATTTTGTCGCTATATGCTAGCAGGTGCACTATCAACGTAAGATCAGGATCATTTTAGTTTTTCAAATTAAAACTTTTTTTAAAATACTCTAGTTCAAAAATTATGTTAGGAAATATTACTTCATTTCCTACTTGAATAAAGCCTACTTTTGTACTTGGACCAGTTTAGACACAACAAAAACATTGACTATATTGTTTTGCATTTTGTACTTATTTGTTTCATTTCAAAATCGTTCATACAAAATTCTATTTCGAAAGTTTACATATAGAGTGATTTTATATGTAATATAGTTAGTATGTATAAACCGGCATTAGGATACGGAGGGTCAGACCTCCTGATCTCCACCATATATCTATCTCTCTCTTGATCATCGATCTAACTCAATGTGGTCCTATTCGATTAATCCCGAAGTAAAAAGTATTAGAATGAATTTATTTCACATCTATTGTAACGTGGAATTATTTACACTCAATTTCCTTCTATCCTCTTCAATCCCTACCAAACCGAACCATGACTGCGTCAACTATTTCGCTTTCGACAGCTTCCGAGCTGCTCGTGTGCCGCATCCAGAATCAAGCACTGGAGGCGAGTCCCACTGGCAGCGACCCCTCCGATGCATATGTCCACTTTGAGCAGCAAGGTCAAGATGACTGAGTGGAATGACGGCTCCCGATACCTCCCATGCCAACAACAATGCACAGCAAAACAACCCATTGCATTTGCATGGTTGAAGTGGCATGATCTGCATGTACGCATGACTCTCTGTCTCTCTCTTCTCTTTTCCCTCTTCCGTCTTATCTGTGATTTATGCAACATTGTATTTGATGCAATTATTACAACTCCGTTACTACGCTTCAATGTGCCAATCATCTAGCCGATGGGGTGGGGACTTGACATATCTTACTGCTTACTTAATCTGATATTTAACTCTGAAAATTCAGACAAGGAAATGTGCATGGATATCTTTTACTAGTACAGTAGCATATTGCCCTAGCTTTGCAAGGGTATTTTTATTCGTGAAACTATCATTAACCTGCTATTATCTTTATTTTCTATATACATCATCTCTTAAATTCTACTATATTTGTAACTAACATATAAGTTATATGGTCTCATAATATCATTTTCCCCCATAAAAAGTAGAGATATTGGTGAGGGTGGTTGACATGTAGACCCTTTGGTCCCACATGTCCATTCTTTACTCCAAAAGGATAATGAGTTGGTGGTGCAGGTGGTGGCACCACCACTACTTTTTTTAAATTTGTATAGATATCCAAATTTCCAGACCTATTCATTTGAAATCTATTCGTGATAGAATAAAAAGAGGAGATAAACTTAACTACCTGGCAACATATATATGCACATGGATCAACACCAACGTATATTTGCACTATATATGAATATGATTCCCTGAAATAGTTGTAAGACCTGAAGTATGCAGTTCAGTTAGGCACGCTAGTGCCAGAAATTTACAACATTGTTAGCAAACTCACCCCATTTCAATGTGAAACTGTTCAGCTCATCAGTTGAATGTCAAGCCTATGGAGCCAGCTAATCTGCCAAGCAGCACGATGTTGACAGTTAAGATCGAACTAGGTAGCAGTTCTGAACAATTCTTTGTAAAATCTGGTGTTCTTTCATTTTGAGCATCAGATAATTTCCAATCAAACAGCATAAATCAACTCCAAATAGCCACCTGGTGTGTATGTACACGTCAAAGTTTTCGGAAGACAAAGATGCTGGGAGGTAGCAAAGCCAAGCCACCTTTCTTGATCTGTTCTAAAAAAAAAACTTTCTTGATCGGAACCATACTTGAGCCGCCTTACGTGCCAAGCAATACCATTACAACCCATATAATATGATTGTGTTTGGTTGCTCGTATGGCTCCAGGCTGGCTCGTATCCCTCCTCCAGGTTACCCTCAGCCTGGCTAGGATAATGCAATTGGTTTTGTTTGGTTGCTTGCATGGGTTTATCTTGGATGATATGAGATGTTGTTTGGCTGGTTGTATGATAGCATGATGTATGCTAGAGATGGTGCTTGGTTGGTTGGTTAGACCTTGGGTTGAATGACCTCTTCTTACATATAGGGGTGAAAACGGTACGGAAACGGACGGAAACCACCTTTATCGTTTTCGTTTTCATTTTTTTTCGGAATCAGAAACATCGGATATGAAAATGGAAACGAATATTATCGAAACCAAAAATGGAGCGAAAACGAACCTGCGCGGATACGTAATGAAAATTTATCGGATAGAAAAACCCCTCAAATTGAGCTTGAGGTGTTGTCGGCGCCAGTGGAGCTTGAGGCGGCGGCGGCGGCGGCAGTGTTGGTGGTGGCAAAACAACGAGCCGTGGTGGGGGCGGTGAAACAGGGAGAGGAGGTAGGAACAGCGAGGGATGAGGACGGCGCGAGACGGCGGGGGCGTGGCGGTGAGAGATGGCGCGGGCACGGGTGCGCGTCGGCGCGAGACGGCGAGGCGCTGGTGCGCGGCGGCGCGAGACAGTGGGGGCGCGGCGGCACGGACACGGGTGCGCGTCGGCGCCAGATGGCGAGGCGCGGGTGCGCAGGTCCGCGGTGGCGCAAGACGGTGGGGATGCGGATGCGCAGGTTAATGGCGGCGACGCGAGAAGGCGGGGACGCGGATGCGCGGGGCTGCGGCGGCGCGAGATTTGGACGCGCCGCTCCGCCCTTGCCCGAGTCTCTCTCTCTCGGGTAGTAGGGTTAGGGTTAGGGTAAAATGCTGAATTGGACTGGGCCGGGGAGGTTTTATGGACTATTCTATTGTATGTATGTATGGCAGTATAGGCCTTTGTAATTTCAGAATTTCCGAGAAATTTTTCGGAAATTTTCCGACCGATTCCGGGTTCCGACGGAAATTTCTATTATCATATTCGATTTCGTTTCCGAAAAAATATTTCCATTTCCGTTTCCGTTTCCGAAAAATTCCGATCGACTGATTCCGTTTTCGAAAACAGTCCCAGAATCCGGAAAGATTCCGTACCGTTTTCACACCTACTTACATATGGTAATGTTACCCCCATGAAGTCTGACTCTTAACATCAAGGAACGGACCACCTGCATCACACCCCGCATGAGCGACCAGGCGGGCGACAACCCTAGTCACCACCGCTGCTCTCCCCCTCCTTCCTCCGCCTCACCGCCACCAGAGCGAGCGGCCAGGTCACGGCTCAGCAAGCAAGGACGGCGGCAGCGAGGTAGATAATCGTGGAGCGGCGGGCCCGGTCCTGCGCTGGGGAGGCGGGTCAACGTTTGGCGGCGGCTGCGGCGACTCGGCGGCGAGATGCTTCAGCAATGGTGGTGGAGTGGAGACGGCGAGAAGCGGTAATGAAGAGTTGGAGGAGACGGGAGGAAGGTGAAGGCTGGAGATAGAGGGGACGACCTGATCTGGTGGTGTCCTTCCAGGGTCCGGAAGCCTCGTTCGGGTTGGGGAGCGATGGCAGCGGGGTGGAGGCACCAAGAAGCGGCAACAGCAAGTGGAGGCGGCGCGAGGAAGAAGGATGGAGGTGGTGGGGCGGTCAACCTGTGACCGTCTCCTTCATGGATCCGGAAGAAGACTCCATGGAGTTGGGGGAGATGGGAGTTGGAGGTGCAGAAGGCCGGCGGGGCGAGCAAGATGGTGGCCAGCGAAGGTGGTGGGAGTGCGGTTGGCGAGTTGTAGCCCAAGTAGGAGTCGTGACTAATGGGGGTTGGCTATCGAGTTGGGCGAGAGGTGCAGGTGGCCATCAACCAAGGGCAGGAAGCCAGCTTCGGCTGGACTTGGCTGACGAGGTGGCCGGAGAAGAAGCTAGCCGGCGGTGCTTTAGTGGTGCTGGGAGGTGGCATTTGGTGTTGCTGCTTGGAGAGTTCGTCGTTGGGTTGGTTGGTCGGTCGCCAAAGCAATTCATTCATTTGGAAAGCCACAGGACACTGTGAACAACAGTGTGGATGATGGCCTGACCGATGGCAAGTGATCCGCCACGCTCGGCTAAGGCTTCTACCGTTCGGATGGACGTTGTTTGCATTTTGACGTATTTTCCTCCTTGGAGACTTTGTGTTGAAGACCCTGCCCTATGTTTGTCTGTGGTCTGTTCATAGGAAGTTGGAGCTACTCTTCTAAGCCTGGCAACGATGACATGTGTTTTAACCTCCAGTTGTGCCTCCCAAGTTTTTAGTTTGTTCTTCCTGTGGGTTTAGCCTAGTTTCCCCAACAAACCGTGCTTTTGTGAGGGTTTTGGGCCCCGTTTCCCCTCAAAAATTGAGCCAAGTCTCTTCTTATACAAAACGAGGCACTCTCTGTCCTCTTCTGATGTTTTCTTTTAAAAAAAAGTATGACTATTGTGCCTGGATTTTCCCCTTTAATCACTAAATAGTAAAGAACTGTTGTGAAATTGACACAACTTTGAGGCATGTGGCAAACACAAAATTATTAACAAATAATGAAAATCATGTAGGCACACATTGTAGCAACTAAACCAGCAGCTTTAGCCATTAGGATCTGACGTATATGACGTATGTCTTCCATCTATGCAAAATAATCACCTAATAATATACTCAACAAACATGATTCAAAAACATGCACGAGAGACCAACCACCCAACTAAAACAACACCAGTTCTACCAGATCTGGACAATTGAAGAAGTATGCATGTATTGCTTCACCTAAATCATACCTAAAAACCAAATAGGGAAGAATAAAAATACTAAAAAGGGGTGAAAGAACGAAGCTACAGGGGTGAGGGAAGGGGGAGGGGACACAGGGCTAGGAGGAACTTACCTAGAGCTCACCGATGAAGCCGATTGGCGATGGGGCGATGAAGTGAGGGAGGGAGGAACGATGGGCGAGGTGGACGAGCACACTCGCCGGCGACGAGCATACCAGCCGGCGACGAGAGCTTGTAGCAGAGAGAGCTCCCATGGCAGTGCACAGAAGGAGCCCCAAACCCTAGGTTTTTTCTCCTAGGAGTCAAATGAGGAGAGCGGGCGAGGAGGTCCCATCCCTCGCCCTTTGCACGCGCGGCTACAGCGAAGGGGCGCGTGGGTGCAGCCCAATTGCACCAATTTAGCCTTGCCGTGATGCAATGCTCCTCCCTCGCGTTTCTGCTCAGCCTGCCCCAGAGGGCGATTTTGCACCAACCCAACCTGCCTCGCGGGCCGGTCCAGCCAACCAAACAAAGCCGGTGTTGCTGGCCTGATGCGATGCTGGTGTGGTGCAACCAACCAGACACGTCCTATAATGGTGAATAAGTGATAACAGGGATGAGAAGAGAATGTAATGGTATCTCTGTAGGCCCCACGGTGACTGTTCTTGCATATCAATAGCTGGTCGGTGCTTGGCTCCTCTCCTAATTTGTTCAGCTAACGCGTAGTTTCGGGACCTCACCAAACTGTAGCACTACATACTCTTCCTCGAATTTTCTTCTCCAATTACCTTTATGAACACCGATGCTTACATGCACACCTGGTGAAGCATGTTGCGAAGATCTCTCCCACACGGTATTCATAAATCGTGTACCATCTCATATCCAACTTTATCACCTGGTATCCTTTATCATCTAGATATCAACTCCTCATTAAGTCTAGTCCTGATCCCACCCTTGACCAAAGTTGACCTCCAAGAATTATGACTCTAGTCACCTTCTCACATGGTATCCCGATCGCACTAGACCTCTACTCCTCCCTTAGCATAGTCTTGGTTCTTACGATTGATCAAGGTTGATCTCAAGTCACCTACACGCAATTGGATAAAACAACCGTTTCTGGATACAAATGTTACAATCATACCCACATTAGTCACACACACTCACACCAACATTTACAAACATTATCAAACCAATTCTATTAATTTATTCATTTTTAAAGCTAATTGTTCATCACAAAATATTAATCATGACAATGATTTCACAGTACTTTTTTTCCTTCTTAGTAACATTTGGATGTTTTTTCTTCGATCATTCTCCGATAAAAAAAATAAGGTAAAGGTTGGTGGTTCTCCTAGAGGCATCAGCAGTATGACATTCTGATGGTCTCTCACCGCCGGTATATACGTGCAGTTCTGGTTCCCAGCTGAGGATGCGAAATGGGAGGAACGCCAAGATCCATCAGAACGTTCAGGCTCGGCTTGGCTTATTATCACAGCAATGGCAAATGGCAAGCTTGCAGGCTAAAGGAGACAGCCGCCACCTGTTCGACATTCTCGTGGACTGCTGCACTGCAGCATGAGTCACCTGTCTAGCTCCAGCTCCGGTTTCTTTCGTCGTGGCGACGGTGATCTGACCAAACCAGTAGCGCGACTACTCTGTGATGTCCTATGAACTGCAGTTTGTAAAACAGAGTTGCTCCCGGTGCCTCCCATGCCTACAACTTTAACAGGGCCATAGTTCATCAGCTTATAGAAAAGTGTCCATTCTTCTCATTTTTTTATAGAAAAAAAAAGAACGGGTAGTATGATTTGGTTTCATGCTGTAATTTTACTTCTGCAGTGAGTTAAATGCGCACCCGTACCTTCATTCTTAATCAACTCGTCATCTCATCAGTACCCACACAAATTAAAGTGCTCGATCTGCAGTTTGTCCAAAATCCTTATTTTTCTAGATGAGTTTGTCCGAAACGGTGATGGGTCCAATGCGAGAGAAATCTCACTATGCTCAGTGCAAAATTTATACTGAGAATTCAGTACCTCTCAATGACAAATGACAGTAAAATTTCTTTTAGGGAATATGGACAAGTTCTGCACACCATGTATTAAGCAGGAGAAAAAAAAAGTTCAAATACAGAAAATTTGCATACCAAAGAAATCAGCAGATTGAAAAAAAAAGGAAGTAATGTAGCTACTCTCCCGTGTCATATTATAAGCCGTTATGATCTTTTTTCTAGATAAATTTATTTAACTTTGATAAAATTTATAAAAAAATTAGCAACATCTATAACACCAAACTAGTTTTATTAATACTAAAATTTAATTTATTTTGGTAGTTTGTTTTATGTTAAAAATATTGATATATTTTTTCTAGAAACTTAATCAATTTTAAATTAATTTTAAAGAATTTTGATTAGATAAAAGTCAAAACGACATATTATAAATAAAACGGGGGGAGTATTTACTAATTTTGTGACCTATATAGTACCTAGTACCTACTGCTGGCAAAGTTGCAATTCGATCAGAAGAGATAATTTCTAAGAGAGGAGGTTCCAGTGCCTCCTAGACCTAGCGGTCCTGCCATAGAAATTAAACAAGCGGATGAAGAAGCTAGATAACATCGAGCTTGGGTTAGTTTAATTTGTTCGAAGCGCGAGACATCAACAACATCGAGCCATGCCACTTCTTCTCCACTTATAACTCCAACTTTCACGGGGGCGAGTACGCCAGCAAGATGAATTCATCATGGTTGACTCAGGCACAAGCACAAATCATAGAAGTGGCAATGACCTAATCAAACTACTACCATAAGCGTTCAGTACTGTCCTGTTGGCTAAGAGCGATGTTCCGTTGGTCAGTAGTATTATACTCAGTGGAAATGATATGAACGATTTGTGGTTGTTAAGAGGAAATTAGTAATTTACAAATATAGTGATTAGGGGTAATTTGTCATTTACTTTTTCATCTAGATCGATCAGTGGTCATCCATTGTGCTGGTATCACTCATATTTATTGAAAAAGTCAAAAAAAAAGAAATAAATATTTAGTCACTACTAAATAACGATTATATCCATCCACATCATTTTTCTACGATACCATCTCTTAATATTTCTAATACCGATAACTGGGGTAATTGTACACTTCAATATGGTAAATTATCCAACCGATGGGGTGGGGAATGGTCGTATGTTACTGCTTAATTAATTGGTATTTAGCTCTGTGAAAATTCAGACGAAAATATTGATGGCTATCGTCTACTAGTAAATATCCAGACTTCCAGGTCATATCTGTCCATTATATTCCAAATCCATTCGAGATAGTAAAAAGATGAGATGAACTTAACTACCTGACAACGTATATTTGCAATATTTGTGAATATGATTCCCTGTAATAGTTGTAAGACCTGAAGTATGCAGTTCAGTTGGACACGCTACTACCAGAATTTATTTTTTTTGAAACTACTACCATAATTAATTTTTTTTGAAACTACTACCAGAAATTTACAACATTGTTATCAAACTCACAATTTCAATGTGACCGTTCAGCTCATCAGTTGAATGTTCAAGCCTATGGAGCCAGCTAATCTGCCAAGCAGCACGATTTTGACAATTAAGATCGAACTAGGTAGCGAGTCGATCTGAACAATTCTTTGTAAAATCTGGAGCCAATTTTCTTTCATTTTGAGCGTCCGATAATTTCCAATCAAAAATATACATCAACTCCAAAGAGCCAACCTGGTGTGTATGTACACGTTAAAGTTTTTGGAAGACAAGATGCTGAGATCGGAGAAGGTGGCAAAGCCAAGCCAACCTTTCTTGATCGGATCCATACTTCAGCCGCCTGACGTGCCCAGGAATACCATTCTAAAGTTGGTGATATATGCTCTCGAGGCAATATAGAGATGATCGTATCACATACTAGTATGTTTGCATATTTATCTAATATTGTTCCTCGAAATAAATAACTCATTATTGGTTAATGAATATGTGATTCGTTCATGAGACTCTTTATGTTGTGTGTTACTGTTTCAAAAGGATCCCTAATTCAATATCATATGTGGAACAAATATAGTTAAATGATCAGCACATGTATTGATTGATAATCATGTCACATGGATCAAGGTATGGAGATACCAAATTAATAATGTGGACACATGTTAGGGAACATATTTTTGATTGACCCAACTGAGATACTGTAAGAGCTATACGTGATGTGCCATCAGTGGTCTCATTTGGTGTCGGTGTAGAATCATTGGACTTGAGATTATCATGGTTCCCAACATGTGTAGTAGCTTGCTTAGGGGCTACTAAACGCTATTCGTAAGTGGGTAATTATCAAAACAGTCTTCAGGTATACTATGAAACATGCAATACGATATGAATAGTCAATATGGGATTTGCCTCTCCTATGGAGACCTATCTTTGGGCCCCTTGATTTTAAAGATTATGGAAGTACATAGCTATGCTAAAAGTGATTGAGGAGTCAATCGCAGGTTAAATAATCTGTCACAGGTTCGAGTGAATGATTGAGCTATTAGAAGATGACACATATCTAGCCTTGAGTTTAATTGATACCGTGAGGTAAAAGGGTTCATACAAGTATATACTAGAAGTTCAGCCAATATGATCTTTATATATACCCGGTGGGTCAATACGTTCTGCTAGGGGTCGTTGTTGACACGTGGTCCGAAAAGGTGTTTTCGGGTTGCAGCCGAGCGTACAAGAACCTACAGAGTCGCACGCTTAACGAGCCAGAATAAGGGGATTGGATGTAGATCCAATATGAGCTTAATACGGATAAGAATCTCAATAGGACTCCAATGGACCTCGGAGGCCCAGTCATGAATCCTATATATTCATGAGGGGGTGTGACCGACGAAGTAATTGCATCTCGTACGAAATCCTAGCCGCCACTCCCCTACGCAAGCAAAACCCTAGCCGCGCGTACAGGTGCTAGCATGTCTGCGCATGGCGTTCCGTACATGTACATGTGGATACCGGTAGAAGCGCCGCTGGTTTGCGGTGCTGATCGGCGTGGGAGCTCGATGAGGAAAACTCACGAGGAGGAGAAGGTCGACCAGCATGGATCGACTACTTCCTGTACATCGACACGCGCTACCTCATTGATGTTCCTTCGGCTTCTTAGCACTTAGTTTCACTGCACAGTGTGTCGAGTGGTAATGATCTATGATTCCATACTTACATGGTTCCTGATTTACGTGGTAGAAAAATTTTGATTTATATTATCGTAGTCTACGCGTATCCCTTCATCCAAGCCATCCAATATAGGGGGTACACATCGTCATGGTCCTTGGCCTCAACGTACTCCTCAAGAGATGTGTGTAGATATTATGGTACCCATATACCCGCAGACATAGAATATCCGACTGAATATAGGGGTATATCATGTAAATAGAATATGAGTAGTACTAGGACTCAGGTATGATATTGCCTTGTTTGTTATGGTATAGCCCGGATACCTAGTATGTTAAGATTGTAAATCAATTAGGAAAGATCTAGACCGTGTCGGACTAGATCTTATCTTGTAAACCTCTATCTTCCGGGTATATGAGGAGGATAGGGGACCCCTTGGGGACATAAGCTTTTCGTAAGATCAATACACAACTCGGATGCAAAACCCCGAAACAGGAGTAGGGTATTACTTCTTCGTGAAGGCCTGAACCTGTCTAAATCTTTTATCTCATAACCCATTTACTTTTCCATCTTGATAGCCACCCCCTTTTCATATTGCCGAAATCTAGTTTCGACAGTTGGCGCGCCAGGTAGGGGCGCATCAAGTTCATCGCCAATCAAGTAAGATGGGATCTTCATCAGGCATCGATGACTTTGCCTTTCCTCCCGGGTAGGCGTACCACTTCGGCAGCCTCGACTTCATCACCAACAGCTTCGGCAAGATATCTCTCTCCGACTCGGTTTCAAACCAGTCGGGGATAGATCGCATTTCTTGGCCACTCGGGTTACCGAATATGGCTAAGATTAGCACCAAGACGCAGTCGGGAGTAGATCGCATCTCTCAGCCACTCGGGTTACCGAACATGGCTGAGACTAGCATCAAGATATTTTCCCACTGCACGACGTCAATCTACTCCGGAAGTACGACTACGTCGACATCGTTTTCCTCATCAAGCACACCTCAAGACGATCAGATATACCCCACCATCACCATGGAGTTACCGACAGATCCAGTCATCGGGTCTGGCTTCAGAGATGTCAACATCGTTCTACCAAAACTTGGATCTTGTTCCACCACCGAACTCGCCGCCTACGCCAGCTCCTCAGAAGAAAGCGTACACGGCAACCCACCCGACGCCGATGCTGCTGACGACGCCAACTCCGACGACAACTACACACCGGTTTTTAACGGTGTTTTCATGGCCAATAACGAGACCGATGCTGAGGTTGCCGCAAGGTTACAAGCGGAAGAAGCAGCCCGAGTTGGGGTCGAGCAACAGAGGATTCTACTGGAGCAAGAACGCGCCCGACTTCAAGAAGACAGAGGTAGACTCGAACAAGAGCGCCAAGCCCAAGCAGAGCAGGAGCGACAACGCAGAGAAGCTGAGGAGGCAAGACGCAGAGAAGACGAAGAACGAAGAAATCGAGATCTGGCTATGGCAGGTCGCAGGGCAAGGAACGCAATCGGGCAAACCGTGGTCGACAACACCAACATCTTCCTTACACCGCAACAAAACGCAGTCGGGGCAGTCACCCTCCTTGACGCGTTGTCCGGCGCTGCACCACCTCATATCACCCCGTTGATAAATCAAGTCAAGACCCTGGTCGCAGCAACAGTGCCATGTGCCGATTCCAGTCGGCGACCCAGCGAATCAACTTCAAAGGCGCCGAGTGGCAGTCCGCTCCTCCGTCAAGAGTCAGAGATAGCAGAAACAAAACCAACTCACGCGCCGACTACCACAGCGGAGCTCGCCGAGACCAGTCGGTCTACTCGCCTGCAGCCAACCTAGCCCGACCGCCACACCACGCCAGAGATCGGCGGATTCCATCCGACTACCAAAGTCCTCCCAGGGCTTCAATCGACCTGAGGGACACCCTCAATCAAAGACGACGAGAGAGGGGCATTACAATTCAAGATGACGACGATTGCGACGGGGTTCCAGCTTTCACCAGAGATCTGCATCGAGTGAATTGGCCGACTGGTTTCAAGCCGACCGGCATCGAGAAATATGACGGCAAGACTGACTCGGAGTCATGGTTAACCGTCTATACGCTCGCAATTCGTGCAGCAGGAGGAGACATCAAAGTCATGGCGAGCTATTTACCAGTGGCACTGACCGACTCAGCCAGAAACTGGCTCGCTGGACTACCAAGAGGCACAATCGACTCCTGGAACGAACTTCGTGATCACTTCGTCGCCAACTTCTAGGGCACTTTCGAGCGTCCTGGGACCCACTTCGAGCTGTACAACATCGTCCAGAAGCCGGACGAAACCCTGAACGAGTACATACGACGCTTCTCCGAGAAGCGCAACAAGATATCTGACATCACTGACGACAATATCATCGCCGCATTCACACGGGGGCTACGCAATGATCTTCTGATTGGAAAATTCAGCCGCAAACCTCCAAAGACAGTTAAACAGATGTTCGAGAAGGCAACCGAGTACGCCAAGTCCGACGACGCAGTAAAGGCATCAAAGCAGTCGGCGGGCACCTGGAAGAAGAAGGATCACGACACCGCACCAGGGCCCAGTGGGAGCAATACAAAGCATAGAGAACGCAAGCGCAAGCCTGAGGATCTAGTCGCTGCAACTTCAAATCAAAACTACCAGAGCCAGCACCCTCGAGTCAACTCCTATGACAAAATAATGAACGGTCCATGCACGCATCACCCCGGCAAGCGACACGCGGCCAAGGATTGCTTCATCTACAAACAGTTTGCGGAGAAATATGCTGCCCAGATTAAGAAGCCAATAGAAGGAGAAGACACTTCAGTTCAGAAGAAGAAAGATGACGAGGAGCCAAGCCAGGGAGCGTACCAAGACCCCAGAAGCGAGCTCAACCACATTTTTGGCGGCCCACTCGCCTACGAGTCGAAGAGGAAGCAGAAGATCACCGACAGAGAGGTCAACGCGGCACAACCTGCAGTCCCCCAGTACCTGCGATGGTCGGAAGTCCCAATCAAGTTTGATCGCTCGGATCATCCCGACCGAGTGGTCCACCCGGGGCGGTACCCCCTGGTACTAGACATAGTTGTTCGCAACGTCAAGCTGAAGCGCACCCTCATCGACGGCGGTAGCACACTCAATATTCTCTTCGCCAAAACCCTGGATGAGATGCAGATTCCTCGATTCTCTTCGCCAAAGCCGAGCAACGCCCCTTTTCACGGAGTCATCCTGGGGCTATCTTCAACGCCACTCGGCCAAATCACTCTCCCAGTGACCTTCGGGACAAAGGAGAATTTCTGGACGGAGAACATCAGCTTCGAGGTGGCCGACTTCGAGACAGCCTACCACGCCATACTCGGCCGCCCGGCGTTAACCAAGTTCATGCCGATTCCCCACTACACCTACATGATGTTGAAGATGCCAGGGCCACGTGGAGTCATATCCTTACGGAGCGATGTCAAGCAAGCCCTCACATGCGACAAGGACAACTGCGAGTTGGCCCAGTCTCGTGAGAGATCAGTCGGCCAGCAGGAAGTCCGACTAGCTGCATCAACATCACAAGACGGTGAAATTCCAGGCGGCAAGGTGGCAAAAACCGGAGAAGGCGACGCCAAGACAAAGAAAATCCCCCTAGATCCCTCCGATCCTACCAAAACTGCTGTAATAGGCGCTGAGTTAGATAGCAAATAGGAAAGCGCGCTCATCACCTTTCTTCAAGCTAATAAAGATATCTTTGCCTGGAAACCATCTGATATGCCTGGTATTCCTAGAGAGGTGATTGAGCACTCTTTAAACGTCAGAGAAGACGCTAAACCTATCAAGCAACGACTCCGCCGATTCGCACAGGACAGAGGAGAAGCTGTCAAGGAGGAATTGACCAAGCTGTTAGCAACAGGATTCATCAAGGAGGTTTATCATCCCGACTGGCTCGCCAACCCGGTATTGGTCCGCAAGAAGACTGGTCAATGGCGCATGTGCGTCGACTACACAGATTTAAACAAGGCTTGCCCCAAAGATCCCTTCGGTTTACCCAGGATAGATCAAATGGTGGACTCAACAGCCGGATGCGAATTACTCAGTTTTCTTGACTGTTACTCGGGTTACC
The DNA here is from genome assembly GCA_000573905.2 of Oryza punctata. Taxonomy (NCBI): domain Eukaryota; kingdom Viridiplantae; phylum Streptophyta; class Magnoliopsida; order Poales; family Poaceae; genus Oryza; species Oryza punctata. Next base: position 23,805,268 of record CM002499.2, on the reverse strand, counting down.
ACCAGATCAGCCTTAAAGAGTCCGACTGCTTGAAGACTTCGTTCATCACCCCGTTCGGCGCCTACTGCTACATTACTATGCCTTTTGGGCTGAGGAACGCAGGGGCTACGTACCAATGCATGATTCAGCGATGCCTTGCAACACAACTCGGACGGAACGTGGAAGCCTACGTCGACGATGTTGTCATCAAGACCAAGCAGAAGGACGACTTGATCCAAGATCTGGAGGAGACATTTGCCAACATACGCGCCTTCAGGATGAAGCTGAACCCTGAGAAATGCACCTTTGGAGTACCGTCAGGAAAGCTACTCGGTTTCATGGTGTCTCGCAGAGGAATTGAAGCCAACCCAGAGAAAATCAATGCCATACTAAACATGAAGCCGCCGAGTTCTCAGAAGGATGTTCAGAAGCTTACCGGATGCATGGCTGCTCTTAGCAGATTTGTTTCAAGACTTGGAGAGCGTGGAATGCCCTTTTTCAAGTTGCTCAAGAAGACCGACGATTTCCAATGGACACCGGAAGCGCAAAATGTGTTTGACGACTTCAAAACTTTCTTGACGACTCAGCCGGCGCTAGCCTCACCAATGCCGCAAGAGCCACTACTACTTTACGTATCCGCAACTGCAAAGGTGGTGAGCACAGTTTTAGTCGTTGAGCGTGAAGAGGATGACCGCACCCAGAAAGTTCAGCGACCAATCTACTTCGTTAGCGAAGTTCTTGTTGATTCAAAAACCCGATACCGTCAAGTGCAGAAGCTGCTATATGGAGTTTTAATCACAGTCAGGAAGTTGGCTCACTATTTCCAAAGTCATCCAGTCACAGTGGTTACATCTTTTCCACTCGGTGAAATCCTCCGCAACAAGGAAGTCACTGGCCGCATTGCCAAGTGGGCCTTAGAGTTAATGCCTCTGGACATAACTTTCAAGCCTCGAGTTTCTATTAAATCCCAGGTGCTAGCCGACTTCGTCGCCGAGTGGACCGAGTGCCAAGAGGACGTCCCCGTAGAAAAAATTGAATACTGGACAATGCACTTCGACAGATCAAAATGAATTTCAGGGTGCGGAGCAGGGGTCGTTCTGATTTCCCCGACTGGAGAACGCCTCAGCTATGTTTTATGGATTCATTTTCCAGCATCCCACAACGTGGCAGAATATGAAGCACTCCTGCATGGATTACGGATCGCCATATCCCTAGGGATTCGCAAACTGATAGTTCGAGGAGATTCTCAACTTGTGGTCAACCAAGTGATGAAAGACTGGACATGCCTCGACGACAACATGGCGGCCTACTGACAGGAAGTCCGCAAGCTTGAAGACAAATTTGATGGTTTGGAGTTAACTCATGTTCTCCGACACAACAATGAAGCAGCCGACCGACTGGCTAATTTTGGATCAAAAAGAGAAGCAGCCCCATCGGATGTTTTTGTCGAGCATCTCCACCAACCCACAGTTTCAAATAACTCAACCGCCAAGGAGGAAGCTGGAGAGCAAGTTTTAATGCTTGACGTCGACTGGAGGGCACCTTTCATCAAGTACCTTAAGAATCAAGAATTGCCTCCTGACAAGAACGAAGCCGAACGAATTCATCGCCACTCCAAGACTTATGCCCTCGTGGAGGAGGAATTATACAAGAAAAGCCCATCTGGAATATTGCAGAAATGTATCTCCATTGAAGACGGCATACAACTTCTAAACGACATTCACTCGGGAGTATGCGGGAATCATGCGGCAGCAAGAACCTTAGTCAGGAAGGCATATCGACAAGGCTTTTTCTGGCCTACAGCAGTCAGCGACGCGGACAATATCATTCGCACATGTGAAGGTTATCAATTCTTCGCGAAACAAACCCACTTGCCAGCCCAGAAGTTACAAACTATACCCCTCTCTTGGCCTTTCGCGGTTTGGGGATTGGACATGGTGGGCCCGTTCAAAAGGGCGCAAGGCGGATATACCCATCTGTTTGTTGCAGTGGACAAATTCTCCAAGTGGATTGAGGCAAAGCCAGTGGCCACCATTACCGCGGATAAAGCGCGCGACTTCTTCATCAATATCGTTCATCGTTTTGGCGTACCAAACCGGATCATTACAGACAATGGAACTCAGTTCACTGGTGGCGTTTTCAAGGATTTTTGCGAAGACTTCGGTATCAAAATCTGCTATGCTTCAGTCGCTCACCCAATGAGCAATGGTCAAGTTGAGTGTGCAAACGGCATGGTGCATCAAGGAATCAAGGCTCGAGTTTTTGACAGACTGCGTCCGTATGCCAGCCGGTGGGCAGAAGAGTTGCCCTCAATTTTATGGTCACTACGCACAACCCCGAGTCGGGCTACGGGCCAGTCACCTTTCTTCTTGGTGTATGGTGCAGAAGCCATATTGCCGAGTGAGATGGAGTTCGAGTCCTTACGAGTCCGCAATGTCAATGAAGAACGTCACGACTCTGACAGAATTGATGATCTCACCCGACTGGAAGAAGCAAGGGAAGCAGCATTAATTCAGTCAGCCAGATATCTCCAAGGTCTACGATGCTATCACAATCGCAACGTCAAATCACGCGCCTTCATAGTCGGCGACATGGTCCTACGGAAAATTCAAACGACTAAAGATAGGCACAAATTGTCTCCCTTGTGGGAAGGGCCGTTTATAATAGCAGAAGTCACTCGCCCGGGAACCTACCGACTCAAGCGTGAAGACGGAACCATGGTGGACAACTCATGGAATATAGAGCATCTTCGAAGATTTTATGCTTAAAGGCTATTTTGTACATCTCTCCCTTAGACTACCCACTCATCTGTCTCAACCGAGTGGTTAGTCGGGGGCTACTGATAATAATATAGTATTTATTCTGTTTTGTTTATGACTTGTCGTTGACCCTATTTAAATCTAGGACCAGCGGATAACGACTAAAAGTTTTTCGATGATTGTAACAAGTTTTAGGCTTGAAGCAGTCAGACAAAAATTTTAAGAAATTTGAAACTGGATCTTTGGTTTACTGCATGGCATAAATAAGTCATAATACATTACTTAAGAATACTTTACAATGTTTTTCATACATAATATTCACAAAGTCTAAGACTGGAAATTTTCTAAGACATCTGCGGCAAGCTTCTCGGCTGAATCTTGAGCCTGGTTGATTAATTCCATCACTTGCTCGTCAGTTATCCCGTCTGCGAAGCCGTCCCCGACTGCATCAACTTCTATCTGGGGATACAGGGATTTCATTATTGCCATAGCTTGACTGGCGCCCATCATCGCAGCATCCTTGATATTATTGAAGTACTTCGCCGAAGCAATACGAAGTCCTTCAAATATCTGGACCGCATCTTTTTGGCTGCTCCCGAGTCCATTCTGGAAAATCGCGTTTAAGACTGGAGCAGCAGCATTGGCGATGTCGTCTCGAATGTTCTCAGCCTTTTTGACGCTCTCGGCGAACACTTCAAATTGGGCCTTGGTCTTGACCTTGTGTTCTACATTCATGCAACGCAGAACAGCTTCTAAGTAATATGGCATTATTTCATACTAATCTTTAAAGATAATATAGTACCTTCAAGGGCATTCTCAGCTTCGAGCTTGTCAGCTGCCGACTGAGCGTTGATTTCTTCGAGCTCTCTGACTCGGGCAGTTAGGGATTCTATCTTCGTAGCTTGCGCTGAGGGATAAGAGACAATTTGATCAAGTCTACGAAAAGGATGAACAGCGAAATTATGACAGAAGGATTTGTACCTCCAATTGTACCCCTGTAGTTGAAGCTGGCGTCCTTGAGTTGATTGATCTGGTCTTTTAACTTCCGCTCCTTGGCTTGAGCGTCCTCACGGGTCTTGGCCAGCTCAGCTTGAACTTGTTCAAGGTTTTCGAGGTAAGGCACAAGTTTTTCTAATGCACTTGTTTTGGCCTCGTTCCTCATGTGGATTCTCTAGATAATGCATCACGTAAGCAATACAGTCGGAATAAGACAGTTAAGTACAAGACATACTTACATTCATGAGACGAGTGGACTCGGTCAGATGTTTCTTCAACAGTTCGAGCTCTTCGTTCTCACCCTAACGATTGATGACGATACCTTGAAAAGCGCCGTCTCGGTCCCGCCATTGAAGTTTAGTCGGAGGAAAAGAATCCTCGACTGCTTTGATTCTCGGGATTTCTTCTTCCTTATCATTGATCAATGGGCCTAGTTTACAGACTGTGAGAAAGCAGAAATATAACAGATGAATCAAATTGAAGTTTAGTCATATGACATACCAGTAATGATTTTGGAGCTTCTTTTTGGGGTTTCTTCTGGATAGCCGACTGGATCTTTTGCCACGTTTGTTTCTGTAGCAGTCGGACCTTGGTCAGAATCTTTGGGGTCTACCCCGGCTGGCTCGGCAGGTGTTTTTGGCACACCAGTCAGGATATCACTTTCCCATTTTTGATTCTCCGTTGGGGGATCGGCTCCAGGGATACAAGTATCTTGCTCCGGCTGGTTGTCAGTCGGGAGCTACACTTCGGTAGCATTTATAGTTTTTCCCGACTAACTATAAACTCGGGGCTCAGGATGTGCCTCGCTTGGCGTGGTGACGAGCGGCACATCACCTTTCTTACCCAGATCGATGTCTTGGGGTTTTCTGAGGATTGACAGATTTCAACATCTAAACGTATGTTTTCCAAGAAGTCAGCAATGATGAAATGATGGCAAGAATGCTACCTTGTGGATCTTTGGATTTTAGGCGCAGGCCGACTGACTGGAGACTTAGCCCGAGCTGGCTGGGTGCTTGTTTGTATTTCAGACTGCTCATCTTCAGAATCACTGCAGACCAACTTTCTTTTCTTCAGTTTTTTCTTGGAGATGTTTTCTTCGACAGTTCGTTTACTCTTCCCGGCTGGGTTGATCTTCGGGCCACCAGTCGGGAGAGGCTTTTTTGGGACGGATTCTTTCTGAGCAGGAGCTGGAGGGTTTGAGGAAAAGCGTTTGTTGTCCTATTCAATGGATTAAATTGATAAAGATAAAATAACGGATAGATTGGTAATGGACAAACAACGGAGTGGCGAATTTTTACCTCAGGAGGGGGCCGCACCAGGCCATATGGAGTTACAGGCAGCTTATGGCTATAGTCAACGGAGATCCCAGATGAGAACATTTTGTACATCCGGTTACACATGACCTTGTAGTCAATGGAATCCGGGTCTTCACGGTTAGGGTCCGACTGCCCCTCGTACTCATATGCTGGTTTACTCCTCTCCTTGATCCGGGCAAGTCGGCACTTGATGAAATGCCGAGTGATCTGCTCCCCTTGTAAGCCTTGTTGTTTGATCTCCACCAGTCGGAGTAACAATTCATTGGCTTGAGCCAGCTCGGTGCTGTCCGGGAAGTTTTTCCAGTTTTCTTGGGGGATAGGTGGAAGACCAACGAACTCGGGAAGACTCGGAGAAGGATTGGAAATGTAAAACCAGTTTGAATGCTATCCTTTGTTGGAAGTTTTCAAGGGAAGAGAGAAACACTTTTGTGTCAGAGTTCCTCGCAGTTGGAACCCAGACCCGCCGACTACGCAAGGATTGTTTTTGTCGGGCTGGGGTTTGAGGTAGAAGATGCGGCGGAATAGAGCAAAATGTGGCTGAATACCTAGGAAGGCTTCGCAAAGATGGATAAAATTGGCGATATGGAGTACAGAATTGGGATTCAAGTGATAGATTTGGATTTTGTAAAATGCAAGAAGACCACGGAAGAAAGAGGATGCCGGAAGAGCAAAGCCAGAGTAGAAGAACGAAGTGAATACCACGATTTCGCCGGTGTCGGAGGTTGGAAACTCCTCACCGTATGCAGGGCGCCACACGATGATCTCTTTGGCAGGTAGGACCCCATCCTTCACCATTTCCAACAGGGTTGATTCCTTCACATCGGACCTTGCCCACTGTTCAAAGGGGATTTCTCTCTCTTCGGCCATGAGTATGGTTTGGATTTGGGCAGAGTGTTTAGGTTTTTGAGGAAGCGATGGAGGGGAGTTTGGGCTAGAGGTGAGCCGCAAGGAGGTTTGATGCGTGGGATTGAGGATTGGAGCTTGTGCGCGTGTGGATTGGAAACCCAAGTTCGCCGGTACTGTGCGTGGTTTGGGGATTTTGGATGAAGAAGACGAAGAAGATGAAGCGGCGATTGCTCTAACGGTCAGTAGCGTTTTTGTGTGCTAAATGGGCCGTGGATTATGGCTTAACTGTAGCCACGAAATTTGGAAAGTCTGATATTTGTCCTTAGGGGCTTAATCTTTCCATGTGATGAACAGGAAAGAATATATCGATGACATTTGCACTATTGCGACTTAGTTTCTTCGGAGAGCAAGTAGTGCAGACATTGCCACGTCAGTGAGCATATAAAATTAACCAAGTATTATTGCTTTGATTTTCTAATTATTTTTGATTGATAGGCGATTGGAGTCTTGTGAAAGATTTCTACCACATATGCCTTATTTTCTTTAAATAAATGTGCACGTAAGTGTATGCTTTGCCACGTGAGTGGGCATTTTATTGACCTATATCTTGGCTCAGGCTGATAATATATTTTGGTCATTTTGGGCAGTTGGTAAATCCTTTATGAGTTTTCTTTACTCGGATTATATACCACATATGCTTTATATTTGTTATTAATTCTGACTATATGTTTAGTTCGTTCAACTAAGCACATAGTCGGGGGCTACACCTAATTAGGTGCATCTAGTCGATGCACCATCTAGTCGATGCACCTGGAAATATTTTTTGAAACTTTTTCAGCCCTTCACAGTCTTGTGATATGAATTTCACGCCCAGAAGATCATGGCAGGGATAATTGAAGTACTTGGAAATGATGATTTATTGTTTAAGTGAAGATTATCTCATCGACTGTAAAGGTCTCAGGGGCTACTGTGGATATTATGGTACCCATATACCCGCAGACATAGAATATCCGACTGAATATAGGGGTATATCATGTAAATAGAATATGACTAGTACTAGGACTCGGATATGATATTACCTTGTTTGTTAAGGTATAGCCCGGATACCTAATATGTTAAGATTGTAAATCAATTAAGAAAGATCTAAACCGTGTCGGACTAGATCTTATCTTGTAAACCTCTATCTTCCGGGTATATAAGGAGGATAGGGGACCCCTTGGGGACATAAGCTTTTCCTAAGATCAATACACAACTCGGAGGTAAAACCCCGAAACAGGAGTAGGGTATTACTTCTTCGTGAAGGCCTGAACCTGTCTAAATTTTTTATCTCATAACCCATCTACTTTTCCATCTTGATAGCCACCCCCTTTTCATATTGCCGAAATCTAGTTTCGATAATGTGTTTTACCCTTCCTAAGTTTTCTTAAGAAATCGTATTGTTAGAAGCATGAAACAAAATAATTTGTGGTAATAATCTGGCAAATAATATGATTAGAACGAAGAACTTACTAACTTCTTCCGTACCGTCTACAGGACTACATAATTCACACAGGTGTCCCGGCCGGTCTTGTCATGGTGAATCGATCAGAAGACGAATTGGAGAAGATAATGCAGAGAAGACGAAGGGAACAGAGATCCATCCGTTCCAATAGGCTCGGTTCGGCTTGTAACAGTGACAACAATATGCATGCTTACGGGCTCAGAAATAATTGTACCTACTTAGTACTACAATAAGTATTTGATGTTGTAGTATAAATAGGTATAGTCCTTCCGATGAGAAAATTTTAAAGGTTTAAATTAATCATTTCTATTTACAGTAGAGACCACTGAAAAATAGCTAAGTATACATAATCCTGCAGGCTGCCTTGCTGAAATGTAAAGGACAACAAAATGAAGGAACTCTGAGCTGTATTTTTCATAATATATACATGAAACACAGTAGTATATTTTTGAACGAGAAAGATATATACAATAATATAGTAGTGCTGATTTTGAACAGATTTAGGATCGTCACACATCCTTTAGCATCAATGCAGTTATTATGTTCTCTGTAGTTTGTCCAAAATTATCCTTCACTTTCCTGGATCAATTAAGTCCAAAATTGTGATGGTCTAACGCAAGAGAAAAATCCCAGTGTGCTCGAATGCATCATTGAGGACAGTTCGGTGGAACACTTAGCTACTGAAAACCAACAACCTAGCCAAGGTAGCTGGTTGTTGATATGATAATAGCTTTTTGTTTACAATTTTAGTTTTCACTTACTGAAGACGTGTATTTCGACCGGGATATGTGCTGGTTATGGTCTTTTACGTTACTTCTACGACGATAATAAGATATCACTGAACTGGGTACGCCGGAAAGATCCATCCAGTCTGGCTCCCGTTCAGCCGCTTTCCTATTTTTTTAATAAGATAATGAATGTTTTATTAAGACATAATCAATTATACCAAAATGATACAATCTAACTGAGCTCACCCCAACCTCTACATGCAATGTACATAGCCAAAAAGGAACCATAAAAAACCCCATCCAAAGCACAGGAGTGTGAAGGGAACACAAAATTAGTGGCTATCAATCTGTAGACTAGATCGCCACCTATTCTCCTGGGTAAAAAACTCATGTGCCACCTGGTCCAAACATCGTGATACCACTATAATAGTATCCTGAAGTCCTAGTTTGTGGAGGATAATCCAGGTACGTAGTCACCGGGTAACTAAAGTAATAACCTACAAAGGAGAAGACACAATTTTATTATCAAACAACACCAGTTTCCTACTTAGCCAAATGGACCAACAAAGAGTTGATGTGCCTATCAAAAACAGATTTCTCATGTCTTTAGGAACTCATAAAACCCAACGCCCAAACATATAAGTTACATTTCGAGGAATTTGAAGCTATTCGAATAACAGATCACACCAAACGAGAAAGATGACATTGGAAGAACAAATGTTGGATGGTTTCGTCCTTGATACAAAAGCAACACTTCTTACTACCTTTCCAATTTCGCTTAGCTAGATTATCCTTGGTGAGAATTACAACCCGGTGTAAGTACCAAAGGAAAATCTTATCCTTTAGCGGCACTTTCACTTTTCAAAAACGTCTATTGATATTCGGGACGCCCGTATGAACAAGGGCTAAGTAATGAGATTTGACCGAGAAGACCCCATTGGAAGTGAGGTTCCTGTGAAATTTATCTTGCTCTTGTGTCAAAACCAAATCAGCCGTACGGGGCAATACGTTATGCCATGCGGCTAACTTTGCTCCAATTAAATCCCGTCTCCATGAAAAACTTGGTGGGCTTGTTTGGAAGATCTGTGAGATAGTCGGTTGTTTGTGCCTAACTATGTTATAGAGACAAGGATATTTGTCTCTTGATGAGGCATTACCCAACCACTTATTTGAGAGCTGTCCCAAATACGAAAGGATCCAAACGAAAGAAAATCTTGTTTAATCTTCATAAGGCTAGTCCAAAAATGTAAGTATCCTTCCTTTCAATATTTGAAGGTCACGATGAGCCAACCAAATTACCATCCAAAGCATGTAGCATTGTCCTATTGCCGGTGATTTGTAACAAAAGAGGTCCCGGTGCCTCCCAAACCTACCATCGCAAACCTACTGGCCTAGCGCTCATAGAGCCTTCATGGCTTCATCATTCTCTCCATCAGTCTATGTCGCACTTATGTCTCGCTCTCATCTCATCTCTTATGTAACAAAAAGGGAAGGATGGTACCATACGTAAATGTATTGTATCATCATTTCTTATGGTGACTTATACAAGCGTTTGGTATATATTCTGGAAGCAATAACTTGTTACTTTTCACTCAGAGATTGAAAAGGAAAAACATGTTAACATGTTCTAAGCAAAAACAGTAGAAGAAAGTGTTTATTATGAGATTGTATTTTCTCAACTTAAAGCAAACAATTCGAGACAATAATCCGACAAATAATATGTTTAGAAGCTTACTCACTCCTGCCACAGACACCTATATATGCATAGACTTCGTAGTTCACACAGGTGTTCCAGCCCTTTCATGGTGAATCAGTGGTAAGAGGGCGAAGAACAAAACATCAACCTTGCTTTTCCTCCTAGTGTTGTCAGGAATATGACTTGTTGATGGTCTCTCACCACTAACAACTAATCTTTCGTCATGGTAGTGAAAACCACATGTTTCTCGGATCCAATACTAACAAGTACTAAAGATGTTCTTTAGTAGTAAAATCAACGGTACTGTACAATCACCAACCGGTACTAAATATCATCTTTAATCCCGGCTAAACTCTGACAGACTATGTCAGGTGCCCCTGGGACATAAAAAGTAATAAAAATATTTTTAGTACCGATTGGTGATTTGTAATCCCGATTATTTTAATCGGGACTAAAATTAAATATCTATCTTTAGTTCCGAATCGTGCGTCCCGGTTGTACAACCAAAACTAAAAACGGTTGCAAACCGGGACTAAAGTCCCTTTCCCCAGCAGTACACCGTCGGCAGGCAGTTCTTGTTCCCAGCAGTGCACTCATAGGCTCAGATTGGCTCATAGCGTGACTGGTCTGTTCTGTTCTATGGGCTGCAGTTTGTAAAACAGACGAGCTCCTGGTGCCTCCCATCCCTACAATAGCAAGCTATTGTCCTGGTGCTCATAGAGTCATAGTTCATTAGCCCATACAAAAGTGTTCGTTCTTCTCATCTTTTATAGAAAAAAAAGAATGGGCAGGATGATCTCATTTCATACTGTAATTTAATTTATGCAGCTGAGTTAAATGTACACCCATATCTCCATGCTTAATCCCCGCAAAAAAAAAACTTCATGCTTAATCAACTCTTATCTCATCAGTACGATGCCCGTAGTTTTGAACCAAAGCCTGGATTTCTGGAATGGCCCTGATGGCCCGTAGTTTTTGCTATAAAAAACATCTTGACATACAAATACTTGCAAAATTGGCCTTGCTTTCGCGTAATAAATTAAATGTCATGCGAAACGATGTATTTGTAGCAATTTTCTTTACGAGATATTTGAAAAAGTATATTTTGGCACAACAGGATTAAGTTAGTGAGTGAACAGGGCTGATAAATTAGTGAACAAGTTTTAGTTTGAAACAGAGCTAATGAAGAGCTGGTGTGTTGTATGCATGAACTGCAGAACTATCCATCTCTCATTCTCTCCCTCTTTCCCTCCTGAGCACACAACAGAAAACAAATATTGTTCATTCCTGGACCAGCTTAATACACCGTTGATAGCTCCTTCGATCATTTCATCATCAGCTAGCCCAAATTAAGGAGGTTGAATGTATTACATGACAGAGCACTAATGGATTCCCTGCAATTTATTTAGGGCCTGCAGTTCATTTTGAAATATATATGTATAGCTATATATATGTCAGGATACCACTGTACCACAATTTAGACCATCAGGGTGAACGGCGCCGGCCAGCCCACTTGAGGTGTTTTACGATGCTCTCTACTTACGTCGATGACAAAGGCGACGAATCAAATTTGAAAATATATTGTTCATTCATTTTATTTTTAAAAATATTCGGGATTCAAAACTTTTTACAAAAATATACTGTCGATCTCGCACAATCATTACACGAAAGTGAGGTGGCATGACGTTTGCAGGCGGTATCGCGCGGGGGAAGCGCGAGACCGCGCGGTCTCACGAAATGAAATAGCGAGACCGTTCGGTCTCACTGTAACAATCGGCGATACCGGATTTCAAAATGGTGGATTAGTGATTAATTATTATGATTAGCGAATTAATTAATTAATTAATCACTAATTGTTATTAGTTAAATAGCTAATTACATCATTAGTCACTAATTTTTTAATTAGATCATTGGTTATGGGACGCTGTCGGTCTTGCATAGAGCGTATCGCTGTCCTTTCCGCGTGCGGTGCGCGTTCTCGCGCGTTCAATCCGCGATACCGTGAATATTTCTGTAAAAAAAATTACCTCACGAATATTCTTGAAAAAAAGTTGAATGAACATATATTTTCAAATTTAATTCCAAAGGCGACCAAGGTGAGATAGCTAATATTTTCTTTTGCAGGAAGAGGAACTCCGTGATTTGAAGTGAGACCGGGGAACCATGTAATTGATCTGCGATCTGTGCAACTTATGGACCATGAAATAGTTACAGAGGATACATCATTTCCAAGATAAGATTCTGTTGTCGTTCAACAAGTAGAATGAGCTGCGATGGAGGCCAGTTAAGCCAGCAGCAACCGCTCTATGGCATGCGTATGGTCCAGCTTGGAATTTCCGAGTGATGATGAGTTAGTAAAATGATAGCTCCTGATGCCTTCTAAGCCAACAACGACAATGCGCAGGCGCACAGATCAACAACCCGGCTGCTATACGGCTGGAGTAGCCTCGTCGATCTCCCTCTCTGCACGAGGCGTTGTTCATCTCTCTCTATCTCACCCTATATGATTTCTTGCTCCTTTGTTTGATCTTTGATTTTTAGAGCATTTCATTGATGTATTTACTCCAACTCTTTCATTGTAGTTCAATGCAGCACCCACCAGGCTCTACCACCAAATCCGGCGGGGATGTACAAATATTAGACAGAATTAACAATTTGAAAACATTGAATTTCCTGCCAAATGCCAACGTATTCCTGACTCCGTTGGACCTCTTGTACCTAATTACATACATATAGTGCACATCAACAGGCTGCTACTATCAAGGGATGGATGCGGATCTTAAAGACAAAATTCTCTAACAAATTGTGAAAAGGAACTCTTGATTACCATCCTTCTAGATAACACAAGAGCTTTAGTAATACTATATATCTTCAGATGCCTCCCTGGCTGTCACGCCCCAATCTAGCCCCAGACGGGAGCTAGTGCGAGACGTTCCAAATTAACCTGTATGCCGATATCAGTCCTAGGAAACAGTACTGGTACCACAGGAAGACAGAATATCACAGCAACAGTGATGTCTTTATTAAGAGTAATCTTACAGTTATGTTGAGCTATGGATAGACCCCGAGCTCACAACTGCATTACAAAAGGGGAAAGGCGGAAGCGGAGACTGGCCCGAGGCCACAAGCATGAATTGGGAACTAGGTCGAAACCCTAAAACTGCTCATAGCCGGACTGCTCTTGTAAGAACTCCTCGTCAGCGTGATCCATCTCCTCCTCTTAGGAACTGGGAGGGATTTAATTATGTAGAGCAAGGGTGAGTACAGGGAGTACTCAGCGAGTTTTGGGAATTATGTGTTTATTGCAAGCTTCAAGGGAAGGCTGTTTGTTTTCGCAATCGATTTTGTTTACACTTTTCAAATGATTCTAAGAGAGTGCTTCTTAACGACTTGGGCAAAACAGTGCATTCTGCCCGGTTGGAGTTGTGCATTGTATCAATCTTTAACTTGATCAAGAGTTGGCTCCTAGCCAAAGAATTTAGACAGCCTCCCGGGCCCAGCGGATCCCGTCAGCCACAGTTTAAAAGCAACGAGATCCAACCCATCTTGGCAATTTCACAAGCAGTAGTCAAACAAATCTACGCTAAGGAATCATCTCACATCCGCCTGTGGGCATGGCTGTTTGAACACTTCGTTAACCTCTGCAGAGGGGGTACACTTTAGCCACACGACGTTACTAACCTGGGTCACCCAGCCCGTGCAAAACAGCCACGTCTGGCGACTTTGAGACTTTCACAATAAGACATTTCAAAAGCCGACCCAGGGTAACCTTATGCCAATGGGAGGGGTTATCCGGATCAACAATAGGTTAGGTCCCATACCATATTGTGCCAGGAAGCCCAGGTGTTCTCCCACCACCCCGGCGAATCCACTTATCCCTTGACATCAAGGCTTCCCTGGCCTTGCTAGTTACTCAGCCAGGGGTGTCCCACTTCACCTATATGGTCGCACTTGTTATGTTTGGATCAAATCCCAAAGGAATCGGACCTTAAGTGCGAGAATAGGGAAGGTCATACCACCCGTACGTCCCATGCACTGTGATTTTTAGAAATCATTTTATTTCGCAGGCACCGAACTAGGTGTCGGGTTTTTCAAGAGTTTCATAAACCCAGATTTTAGCCAGCGTTGGATATTATAAATTTTGAGGAGGGTCACCGTTGTTCGTGCCCGAGGGCGCGAACTCCAAGACCTAGAAATCAGTCGATAAAGCAGGGACCAGGGTAATCAATGACAAGGAGGGTAATTGCAGCAATTAGGTAGGGCCGGTCAACTATATTCCAAGTCACGGCCAACTTCTAGTGTGTAACCTAGTCATGCATAATATAGAGAAAATGAATTACTTAGTTCGAAACTATGGGTGCAAAATAATGAAAGGAGACTTGCCTTGCTTGAGACTTTGAGCTTCCTCCACGTCATCCATGCACTGCGAGTCTTCAAGCTCCGAAGCTACATGCGAAACGAGCCGACTCAAGAAAGCGGTCAAAAGAAAGCCCTATTAATGACCTCTAAGTGTGCCATAAGGTAGATCACGATTTTTGAGGAGGGTTCGTAGTTGAACGGGCCAAACGGACGAACAGGTGAGAAGATATGAATTTTCTAAGTTTAAGCGATTTTCTATCTCGAGGAAAAAGGAAATATTAATTCCCTTGAAAAGAAAAAGGAAGAAGGGATGATTTTTGGACTTCTTCGCCGGGCGTGAGGCGCGGCCCAAGAGATTGGTGCGTTGCGGCCGAGTGAAGAGGGCCGGTGTGCAGGAGAGAGAGATCAGCCCATAACTGAGCGCGGCTGTGGTGGGAAGAGGACGAGTGGGCCAAGGTGTAGGAGATGGCCAAGGGATTAGTGCGATGCGACCGAGCGAAGCGGTCCGCGGGGCACGGCCCACGCGCGTGCGCGAGGCAGGCCGGTGGACCGCGATCCACCACGTGGTGGCGAGCCGGTCTACGAGAGTTGGGCGCACGCGGAACGAGTGACGGGGTTTTGGTGGACATGGATCAGGGCGATGCGTCGGGTGCACTTGGTTGCGGCGGGCCCCATGTGCAGCCTCATGGCTCCCGTGGACCACACGCACCAGAAGAGAGAGGGCAACGATGACACGGCGCCAACAGGACGGCCACGTCAGAGGGAGAGAGGTAGAATACGGTCGGCTTAATCCGACGGCGTGCGGCGGCGGAGGAACTCCGGGTCGAAGTCCGGCGAGACGGGGAGGGGGAAGACCACCAGGGTGATGGGTGGAACAGGGGGAAGAGCCCCAACGGCTCGGATTCGCCAGAGAGTCACCGGAAAGGACGGATTGTGGCGGCGGCAACCGCCGGCGAGCAAAGAGCGGTTCCTCGCCGGAGCGGCGAGGGCCCGATTCTGAGCGGCGGGAGCACCCCCACGGGTTTGGGAATGCGCTCTGAGCGTAGAGAGGAGGGGAGTGACACCGAGGAAGGGCCGTCGACGGTGAGCTTGCGGTCGGTGCAGTACGGCGGCGTGGTGGCGAGCTACGGCGAGCGCCAGTGCACTAGCGTTGGCTGATACGCGCTAGAGAGAGCGGCGGCGAGCTAGCTAGCACCTAGGAAGGTGTAAGAAAGGGAGAGGAGGATGGCTACCTAGATGAGAAGGGGTGTCGTGAAGGAAATCCGGCGGCACGAAGCATAATCGCTTCGGCCTCAAGCCGAGGGAGAGGAAGGAGACGGCGCCCGGAGTCCACGTCACGTGTCCACGAGCGTGCCGATTCCTCCGGCACGCACAACGGTGAACGGCGATAGCAGCGGAAATTGGCAGTGTCATTCGGCGGTGGAAACGGGAGGGCAGCCGAACGGGAAGGAAGGGGCGGCTTTACAGGAGCGATATGGCGGGGGAGCGCGAAGGCAGTGGAGGTGCGCGATGAGCTAGCGCTCCATGGGACTAGCAGCCAAGCGGCTGCAGGGGAATGACGCCGGCGGGGAGGAAAAAGAAAAGAGAGGGGAGAAAATGGGACTTGGTCCCTTGCCGTTTGGGGAAAAAGAAGAGAGAGGGGAGCTGCAGCTGCTCCCGCTCTTGGACGGACACAGCGTGGAGTGACGGGCCAGGAGTGACACTGGTGGTGGTGACAGCAAAAGCGGCCATGGTCGGCTTGTCACCGGGCCGTGATAGAGTGGCAGGTGGCGGCTAGAGGGTGACGGCTGCGGTGACCAGGCGGTCGGCCACGATGCACGGCAAGCGTGGGAGCCAACGGCGGGCGGCCCGAGATTTGAGCGGCATCGGCGGCAAAACTCGGAGAGAGAGAGAAGCGAACAAGAGAGAGACGCGAAACGGGGGCAAGAGGAGAGAGAGTTGGTGCTCTCTCGCACCCCATGCGTGGCGCACGTGCCCCGGGCACAGGCCGGAGCGGCGGATTGGGCCGGCTGCGTGAGCGTGGCCCAAGAGGGAGAGAGGGGAAAAGGGAGGGAGAGAGACCAGCTGAGAGAAGGGGCTGAGGAAGGGTTTCGGCCCATGGGATATGAGGGAGCAAATGTAGAATTTTGCAGAAGAAATTTGTGTTGGAGGGATTTATGGCTTGGATTTGATTTTTGTTTCGGGATTGAGATATAGAGGGATCGAGATCTTGGCACACACAACAACACCAGAACCATGAACGAGTTTCGCAATTAGGGCTTTTGCTGAATTAAGTTTTCCCGCTAAGGTCACAACGGATCGGGCATTACACTGGCCTGACCTATTGGACATTGAACTGGTTCTCGTTATAATTCTTCATTTCTGTTCGTCGGAATTTAATTAGCACTTGGGCTCACTTATCATAGAGCAAAGGAGTATCACCATATCTTATATGAATGCAGAATCCGATTCCGTGCAGTAATTCAACTGACTTTGAACAGATTTAGATTAGGACCATATCAAACATCATTCAGCATCAATATATGCAGCAATTCCTTTCCCCGCAGTGTTAGCAATAATCTTGACTTGTACATGTATTGGAATATTTTGCATGGGTTCGTGTGGTGCAGGTGTTGTCGTCCACATAGTAGAGTTGCATGCGTGTGTTGCATATACATACATACATGCATACATGTATATACACATATATACACATATATACCATATATACATATATATATATGTATATATACACATATACATATATATACATATATACACACATATATATATATATATGTATGTGTGTATATTTATACATATGTATACACATATATATGTATATGTATATATATATATGTATATATACGTAATACATATATATATGTATACATATGTGTATATATATACACATATGTATATATATACATATATGTATATATGCATATATATGTACACACATACATATATACATCCATACATACATATACATATTTATATATACATAAATACATACATATATACATACATATATACATATAATATATATACATACACGTATATATATATACCCACATATATATATACATATATGATATATATATATGTGAGTTAGTTTAGACCAATGATTAGTGGAATAATCAGATGCAGAGAGTTAACTAGTAGTTAGTTATAGTTGCATGCGTGATTAGTTAGGCACGTCCTGGAAAAGTGGCTGGTGGTCAGGCTTGTAGACCGCTTGATGGGGATCATGGAGTGTGTTATGCACGTGTTGGTGGTTCATGCGGGCCGTGCGTACGTGCGCGTATGATCCGGTAGTAGATGCTCCTGTATATGCATGCGAGGAAGACTAGCTAGCTATATAAGAGTATCCTCAAATCTATCTCTCCAAATACCAATTTAGCTAGTTAGCAAATCAAATAGAGAGTCAATTTTATCTTTTACTTAACAGTTTCTCCATCTGTCTTCCCCAATTTTTGCAGTGGGATCCACGCATCAATCTCACTCCCTCCTTCCTTCTGGAGTGTTCCAGTCCCCACAGCGAGCGAAGGCGGCGCCGAGCCAGCGGGCTGCGGCGAGCGGATGTGGGGAGCGGAGGCCGGCGGCTGCGGCGAGCAGAGGTGGTGGGCTACGGCGAGCAGAGGCGTCGGACTACGGCGAGTGGACTGTCGGTGGGCTGTGGCGAGCGGAAGGTGGCACTCTCCTGTGGATGGCGGCCACGGCGAAAGGTGATGACGATGATGCTCCTCCCACGGGCGATGACGGCAAGGCAGCCGAGGGAAGGCGGAGGAGCTCGGCGGCGATGGGGAGAGGCGGTGTGGTGGTGGAGCTAGAGGGAGAGGAGAAGCACAAGTAGAGGAGAACCTGAGACGAGGATAGCCAGTCCGGGAGGCTGACCAATATTAGCTAGTGGATGGACTTGGATGGAGAGGCAGTTGGCTTGGAGAGTTGAATGGAGAGTCTGTTGGATGAGTGTTTTTGGTTCGTTTGTTAAATTTTTGGGTTGGAGAGCTGAGTAGAGAGGCTATTGGAGATGCTCTGAGCTATACGTACTCATCTGTTTACTTACCGGGTTGGTTGCCGAGAAAAATAGCAAAGGCATTCGTTGCTGCAAAAACCAGTGTGCGTGGTTCATCTCCAGTGAGCTATCGTGTGTGTTTGCTCCTCCGTGAGTGTACTGCTCATGTGAGTTTTGATCCTTGGCCAAAACTAACACGCAGTTTTTCTAAAATTTATATCATTTTCCTACATTAATTTGTTCAAACCTGTGATGGATCTCACGCAAGAGAAATCCCAATGTGCTCGAATGTATCGTTGGTGGAATACTTAGTTACTGAACAAACTACCAATGAACATAGCTGATTGCTGATATATATGAGAATAGCTGGCTGTTGATATCAAGAATTTAGTGACACCGGCCGACTGAAAACACTTTTCAACCAGGACAGTAAAGTGCGGCTCAAGCAGTGGCGAAACCAGGATTTGAGGTTAGGGGATGTGGGATGGGGATAAATCATCAGACCGAACAACCAATAACGATAGCAAAGAAGTCAAATAGTTACCGTCAAATAACAATCAATGCGTAAACTAGACCTTTATAAAAAAACTTGAATTTTAGCTCCTTAATAATAACATTGAAAGTTTGGAACCAATCTAAATTTCTGAATAATCTCACAAATAAGTACCTTCAATTTTACTTTGAAAAAGATGAGAAATCACAAACTAAATTTGTAGATCATATTTCTTGTTTCATGCTAATGCTTTTTTTAAACCAATCTTCTATGTACAACCATGCAACAGTAGAAAGAAGGAGGGGTTGGTTCGGATAGGAGGGTGTTGGCCCCCTCCGGCACCCCCACAGCTGCACCAATTGGCACAAGCAATCTGACCCGTTGCCAATTCGAGCTTAGAAGGCTTGATGGAGTACAGTGGGAAAATCCACCGAGTCGAGCTCGGGCTCGGTTTTCCAATGTTCAAGGTGACAACGAGCTAACCAAATTACCATCCCAACTGCAATGCATTGTCCTACTGCTGGCGATATGTAACGGAGGAGCTCCAGATGCCTTCCAAACCTACCATAGCAAGTCCACTAGCCTGCCTAGCATTCATAGAGCCTTCACGGCTTCATCATTCTCTCCATCAGTCTATGTAGCACTTACGGCTCGTTCATCTCATCTCTTATGTAGCAAAAAGAACAGGATGGTATCGTACATAATCGCACAATATCATCATTTATTATGGTGCTACTGTTAACAGGAGTGGAGGCACTAATTAACTTGTTATCGTACGTTCAATCAATCACAGATTAAAAAAGAAAAGTTACGCTTGTTATATATATATATGGAAAGCATAAGTCACATCGATTATTCAATCACAGATGAAAAAAAAATCAAGACACAACTATCGGTTAAAAGTTTCAAGCAACAAAGGACATTACGTGCCTAGATAATTTACTCCATTCCACCATGCAAATTATGTGCGCACGTGCCCTTACAACATACACTTTTCTACCGTGCTGTCCTGACGTCCTACTTGCTGAAACTTTGGTGGCAGTAATCACATCCAAACCATTAGGTAAAAACAAACAAACAGTCACTGTTCACTGGAGGGTACTGTAAAATTACCCTATGTTGTAGACAAAACTTTGAGTTAAGAAATTGTATTTTTAGAAGCGTGAATTAAATATATAATTCGAGGCGATAATTAATCCAGCAAATAATACAGTGATTTCACAGTTGACACAAGTGTCACGGTCTTGGTGACTGAGTGATAAGTCAGATGATAGTATCAAGCTTGGTTTTTCTCCTGCATGCATCAACAATATGACATGCTGATGGTCTCTTACCTCCGGCGGCACCGTTCTGTTTCCCAGCGAGGTGGCGAAGGACGCCAAGATCCATCAGACCTCATAAGTTTGGCTCAGATTGTAGCTGCAATGATGATACACATGCTGGTGGACTCAAGATCCACGCCCGTTTGAAGTACCTAAAGAGTGCATCCTACAGTAGCAGACTAGCAGTGGTCACTCTGCTCAGCTCCGGCTGCGGTTTCTTTGGTCACAGCTACAATAGCAGTGGTCACTTCACTCTCTACTTGGATAAAGCCTGCTTTTGTACATCGGACAGTTTAGACACAGTAAAAGCATTCACGCTATATTGTTTTCTTTTTAGACTTCTTGTTTTGTTGAAAATCATTCAAGCAAAATTCTATTTCGAAAATTTCAGTTTATATGTGTCAAGTTAGTATTAATTAACAAACAGGCATTACGATAAGGAGGGTTAGACCTCTTGATCTACACCATATATTTATATCTCGCTTGATCATCAATCCATACGGATTACATGAATTATTTCGCTTTCAACTACTTCCAAGTTGCTATTGTTCAGCATCCAGAATCAAGCACTGGAGCCGATCGCGAGTCCCACTGGCAGCGACCCCTGCAATGCGTATGTGCACTTTGAGCATCGGGAGGAGTTAGTGGAATGACAGCTCCCGATACCTCCAAGGCCAACAAAACAATACATAGCAAAACAACCCGTTGCACGCCTGGAGTGGCGTGATGTCTCTTTGCATGCCTCTCTGTCTATCTTTATATACAACATTGCACTTGATGCAATTATTACAACTCTGTTACTACACTTCAATGTGGCCAAGCCGATGGGGTGGGGACTTGATATATCTTACTGCTTCATTAATCTGATATTTAACTCTGAAATTCAGACAAGGAAATGTTCATTGCTATCTTTTACTAGTACACTAGCATATTGCCTGTGTGTTGCAACGGGATTTTAATTGATGAAAATAATCACTAACATGCTATTATTATTATTTTCTATATATCTCATTTCTTAAATTCTACATATATTTATAACTAACATATGAGTCATATGTACATGGGCCTTCGTAACAAAAAACCACGTGTGCAGGTTGTATGTTTCAAAGCACCCTAGACAGATGGTCAAGCTTAAAAACCCCACATTTACTCAGTTTTTGCATAACGGACTTGCAAAAACCCCACGTTTACTCAATTTTTACCTAATGGGCTTACCAACTAATGTGGTTGTTTGGCCCACTCGAACATGCCACGTAGGTTGTTGACATTATTGGGTGGGGGCGAGCACGGGAAGGCGTGTGCACCGAGCCTTTTAGGCGGGAGGAGACACGCCTGCAGCACGGTTCTGGAATAATGTAATGATGTACAAAACAAGGTACCTATAGAAAGGTACTGAACAAGATGGGACAGGTATTAGGTGGAGGGTTAAATTGATCATTCTGCACTGTATCAAATTACAATTCACTGATTATTTCATACAACATATGGAGATAAGCTTGAAAATGCTTTATGCCGGATATCGGGATCTGTTGTTTGAGAAAAAATTGGCTCACCATCCCACCAATTTCACTCCTTTTCTCTTTCAATCCCCATCACATCTTAGCCTTATCCCTTCAACTTCCCAACCTTTTTTTCTCTCTCTCTCTCTCCTAACTTCTTACCTTTTATCTCTACAGAACCTCACTGGCGCAGCATACCCCACAATGAGCTTTGAGACTACGGATAAGGTTCGACGACCTCGGCAGCGGCAGCGGCTCCCGCGACGAGCATCGAGGCTTGGAAGAAGGTATGAAGATGATGACCACGCCGTCGACGGCGTCCCCCGCGACAAGGATCGAGGCTATAGAAGAAGGTACGATTGATGAAAACCTCACCAGTGGCGCATCACCCTAATGAGCACGGAGGCTGTGGGAGGAGGCGTCGTCTATAACCCCGTTGTCGGTTGCTCCATCGCGAGCACGCTCCAATTCACTCGCACCACTACAGCTCCGGCGGCCATGATGCGAGACCATTCTCCGGCATCGTCCCCATCCACCGACGAGCTCGTCAAGCTTAGCAACCACTTGCAATTAGTTTTTTCAATGTTGCATGTGTGTGAAACATTTTTTACCAAAAAATGAAATATTTTTCACTGAGTAATGGAACACCTGAAACAATTTTTATTGAAATATTATATTCTAGGTGATGAAACATCTACAACATTCTTTTTTATATGGTGAAACACTGTTTGGAAATTGGCCAGGGATCGTATGTCCGATCCCTAGTCCTCTCCAGATAAGCTCGGTAACTATGCTTGAAAATAGGCAATTCGTTCAAACGGGTAATCGAGATTACTCAGTGAATATTATATGTGTTGACGATGAAATTTGGTAAGCAAATCTATCTGCAAGAATCGGAAATACAATGTAGTTCGGGGCGGATTCAAAGATATGCAATGCTCTCGGAAACAGAGTGCGCATCGGCTGGAGTTTGAATCGGCTATGAACTGATCGGCTGAGTTAGAATTGGATAAGGTTAGCCGATGGTGCTGGTTTTGGTAGTATGACTCGATACACGTCATCGGGTTGTGTTAACGTGCTTCATTTGGATTGCGATGCACGGATAGAGTCCTGAGGAGGCAATTGTATCTATTAATTAGGATATTTTGTGTAGTTTCCTTATAGATATTCTCGGTAAGAGTCCGCCTAAGGGACTTGTTTGTTAGTTGGATTTGTAATAGGTTAATATAAGTCGTGTCCGTGATGGACAATGTTTGTATTTTCGGGTATAAATGTAATCCCGAGGTCTTGTAAAATAATAACAACAGACGTTCAATCAATCTCGGCGCATCGCCACCTTTTGTTTCTTTTTCGACAAGCTTGTGCTCTCGAGTCGTGCTGCATCAATTTGATCTTCGACGAGAAGGTATAGTTTGTCATGGCAATTTGCATCATTGGGATTAGTGCTTACATCTTTATGACACTCTAATTCTATCTTGCAAATTCCACAGTTATCATATACATTATATAGCTTAGATCAATAATGCTATTTTCTATATCGGCTAGATCCGTTTTAGGGTTTCGACGATATCGGCCAGTTTACTTTATTGATTCATGCTATATGATGTATCCACCATCCTGATTTGACATTATTGGCTTGTTGCATGTCATGCTTCTTTTATTCTTAATGCTGCATTGGTTCGGTCCAACCTATTAAGTAATCTTGGAATCATGATTTATAACATGCTTTACGATTGTCAATAGGGATAGCATCGGAGTTTCAGCCGATCTTATCTATTTAGATTATTTAACATGGTTTTATGCTTTGTTTGATGTTCTTTATTCAATCTTAATGCCTTATCATGAGTTTGTATCGGATCTACGACCGATATATGTTTAAATCTAAGTATCGGCTATGACATCAGCATTATGGGATTGTTATTTCATGTTACAATGGGCTTAAGTAATTTATGCTGTCTCGGTTCAGTCCGATCCATACCAATTGCTTATTTCTATAGTAATATTGATCTAATAAATGCATAAAGCTAATATCTATGGCCAATATACTTTTATTAGGGTTACTCTCATGCTTATTCGAATACCATACAGCCGATCCATGCTTTATTGTATCGGCTAGGTTACATACGATATGAAATTGGCCCTATGGCCGATTGTCTATCGTTTAATGATATTTTGGCCGATTGTCTATCGTTTAATGATATTTTTTGCCTATTCTTTCTTGTTGATTGCAGGATCAAATCAACTGGCACGCCCTTGAATTCAAAGTTAGGACCTGTACTAGAGTAAAATTCAAAGTTAGGACCTGTACTAGAGTAAAGCAAACCTCTCAGGCTGTTTTTCGCATCAATAATATGGAACTTCGTAAAATAAACTAAAGTTTTAGTTATCCAATATCCAAGTAGTACGAACCAAATAACCAATTAAATAATTATTATGCAACGTCTTACGGTTCATATTGGTGAAACATCTTGAGAGGATATATGATCAAGTTTCTACGTCTCCTTGTCTTTGTGGATTACATGAAGATAATAATAGAGTATGCTCTTACGAAAAATCCAATTTTAGGAAACTGCTAGGGGAGGGAAGAAACGATTTAGTTTTTAGGAATGTTTCCACCGGAACATTGAGACAGCGATTATAAGCGGCTGATCGCCATGAAGTAATCAAATGAGTGAGTAGCAAATGGTAACAAGAGAAGTTAGAGAAGATTATTTGGCTAAGAATTACTAAATTGCACGTGTTTATGATATTGTTTTTCGATTTTTCCTCATTTACCCTTCTAGAAATCAACGGTAGATATCCATTATAGGAAAAGGTACATCCAGTACCTTCCAAGCACTGTAAAAACCCTTGCCACTGCCCATTCGAGATTCTCGTAGTGCTCGGTACTGCAGGAGGAGTCACTTGTCTAGCTCTGGCTCCGGTTTCTTTCGTCACGGCGACGGTGATCTGACCAAACCAGTAGAGCGACTACTCTGTGATGTCCTATGAACTGCAGTTTGTAAAACAGAGTTGCTCCCGGTGCATCCCATGCCTACAACATAACATAGTCATAGTCCATCAGCTCATAGAAAAGTGTTCATTCTTCTCATTTTTTATAGAAAAAAAAAAGAACGGGCAGTATAATTTGGTTTCATGCTGTAATTTTTATTTCTGCAGCTGAGTTAAATGTGCACCCAAAACTTCATGCTTAATCAACTCTTCATCTCATCAGTACCCAAACAGTAATTAAAGTGCTCTGCAACTGTAATGGGTCCAATGCGAGAGAAATCTCAGTATGCTCAATGCAAAATTTATGCTCAAAATTCAGTACCTCTCAATGACCATAAAATTTCTTTTAGGGGTATGGAGAAGTTCGTGAAGTTCAAATACAGAAAACTTGCCTACCAAAGCAATCAGCAGATTGACCCAAAAAAAACAAGTTATGTAGGTACTTACTAATTTTGTGACATATAGTACCTAGTGCTGGCAATTTCTAACAGAAGAGGTCCCAGTGCCTCCTAGACCTACCGTATAGCAATACACATTGACCCAGTGGAGAATTCAGATTGTCCTGGTGCTCACTCATCACTTCGTCAGCTTGTATCACAGCTGGGGCTCGCTCACCTCTAGGAAAAAGGGCAGCATGATTGGAGTATATATGAGTGCTCTCCAATCTGATTCCATGCAGTTATTCAAGTTCTGCACTTTAGTTCAGTTTGCATTTACAACTGCTGCTTAATCAACTCTTCGATCTGCTCATCAGTCAAGTGACTATTTCAACCATGTAGCCGGGCCTCCATATGTGAACTATTCATCTCTCCTATTGGCACAAAATGAAAAAAAAATGAGTGCTTATCCTCTACAGGCTTGTCACATTTGATTTTTAGATAATGGAAACTTTATCCCGACTCAGGCAATTACACCAAGATGATATAATCCACCTGAGAGCCCTTGTCACAGTTGATAGGATCAGCTATAGCTCATGTTATCATAATCTACCATGCAGCGACAGATATGACAAAATTAGAGGCGCCCGTGTCGTTCCGCTCCAGGGCGACAGGGGTGGCGACGCGCATCCCTACCGCTAGCTCCCCTCCCTCGCCCCCTCTGCCTCACCGCTGCTCGAGCAGCCGCTGGAAAAGCCGGGCAGCAGCAAGGACGGCAGTGGCGGGGCCCTTTCCCTCGCACCATGACCCGGCAGCTAGAGCGTATACGGGGAACGGGTGGAGGGGTGGAGATGGTGCTCTTCGGCACCGCCAACAGCCGGAGGCGATAGATTTGACACCGTGGGAGGCAAATCTGCTCCCCTTGTGGCCAAATCGGCAGGGAGCGGCGCCGGCCGCACCGCATCGAAGGTCGGCGGAGGAGAGCCACCGACGGAGGAGCCCGAGGCGCAGGCGGAGGATGTTGTGGAGTCGAGGAGGAGGCCGCGGTGCGGGCGGACGAGGTCGCGGCACTGGCGGCCGAGGTCGTGGCTCCGAAGGAGGAGGCGGAGGTCGCGGCGTCGACGACCGAGCAGAGGAGGTGTGGGACGTGGGCGGAGGAGGTCATGGCATCGACGGATGAGGTCACGGCTCCGGCGACTAAGCGGAGTAGGTGCGGGGCATGGGTAGCTCGGCATTGCCCAAGGCGGAGCCGCAGGCAGCAATGGAGGCTGGCCGTGGGAGCGAAGGTGGTGGTGGCGATGGTGGCCGCCAGATCTGGAGCTCCTAGATCCAGTCCAACAGCGGCGTTGCGTCAACGGGGACTGGTGGAGCTGCGTCAACAGCGACCGACGGCACTGCGTCGATGGCAGGACGGCGCCGGCCAGGCATGGGTTCGACATGGCCCGCGGCAGCACGACCGATGGCACTTGGCCGGCATGGTGGTGAACCTGCTCTGGTGGAGCATGGCAAGGTGGGGCAGCGCGGTGATGAGGCTAGCACAGTGAGAGGAAGGAGGCGACGCCGATGCGACCAGGCAGCCTGTAGGGACACAAGCAGCCTGGTTGAGTCGGTGGTGACGGTAGCGCCATGAGGGGGGCATTGAGGACTGCAGCAAGCTCCTCTCCAAGCATCAGTCCTCTTGTGATGGCGGCTTACCGCCGCAAGATGGCCACACTGGATGGGCTAGTGCGCGGGAGAGGGGATCCATTCTTCTCTCTCACCCTCTCCCTCTCCAAACCACCCACGTGGATGGATCTGGAGTGCATCGGAGGTTGAGATGCTTCTTCGATTGCCGGCTAGCGGTAAGGCGTCGGTGCTGTGGCTGCGCGTTGAAGGGGATTAGCTGGTGGTGTCCGCTGAATCTGACATGCACACTTTGACACAGGAAGTAGAAAGCTTCGGGTGAAAGCCTAACCCTCAGGCCGACAACGGCGATGCCTGCGGTTGCCGCATTCCTCTTGGGGCGTTGTTGCGCTTGTACTACGTCCTGTCTCTAGGACGGGTGGCGGCAACGCTCTTAGCGTTATTCCCTTCTTTGAGGTGTCGTTCAGAAGAACCATTTCCCTAAGGTGTCGGGTGCCTGTTTTGTATCCAGTTCGAGGATCAGACGTAGACGCGTGGTGTGGCTATCTTTTTCCTTTTTCCTGGCTATAGTCTCCCAGAACTATAGACTTATATTTTTTATACTATATCAATAGAAACGTCATACTATCCTGTGCGTGTTGTTTCAAAAAAAATATTCTACCATGCGCTCTATGAGCCAAATGATTCAGTGCAGTGTATCCGAAATCTGCGGTTTCAGTATGACATGGACACAGCATACTACCATTTTTTATTCAGTTCATCATTCAAACCAGGAAATACATGGCATTCAACCAGGACTTTCAAAGGCGGCTCAAGCAATCTGACCCGTTGCCAATTCAAGCTTACCAGGCTTGACCTGTTGCCAATTCGAGCTTACCAGGCTTGGAGTACACTGGGAAAATCCATCTAGTCAAGCTCGGGCTCAACTTTCCTATCCTATTTTCCTATATGGTTGGTAACCACTACATAGCATTTACTACTATAAAGCAAGACATGCAAGAAGCCACATCATCAACAATTAAGTGATCAGATCGTATTAGTACAAAGATAACAACCGTTGAATCAAGAAGCTACTTTTTCATCTAATTTAATTATTTATTAGTCATTCATTCACATAGAGCATTATTACTTATTTTGCACATAACACCATTTCTCTTCCAAATCCTAAAAATAATGCTAACTTTTTTTCCGAATAGAACTCTCAAATTATTGTTTAAGATGTGAGTTTTTATATTATGTATGATTAGATAGCATAATTATTAGATATTATTACCTAAACTCATATTTAGAGCAAGCTTAAGTGAACTAGAGAGATACAAACTATCTAACCGCAAATGATATCCATATTGGGTATGAAAATAATATTTGTAACAATACACGCTTTGGAAAGTAAAGCAGTATTATATTATAATAACATAGGGTATATATATAAAGTCATATTATCATATTTTTTTTATATACATAAAGTTGCACCTAACCATTTAAAACTTCGATTTTGTTTGACGTCAAAACTACCAAATCCGTGGCAAAGCGCAAGGTGCCAACTAGTGTTTGAGGTGACAACGAGCTAACTAAATTACCATCCCATCTGCTTTGCATTGTCCTACAACTGAGGAGCTCCCGATGCCTTGCAAACCTACCATAGCAAACCCACTGGCCTGCCTAGCAATTATAGAGCCTTCATGGCTTCATCATTCTCTCCATCAGTCTTTGTAGCACTTACGGCTCATTCATCTCATCTCTTTATGTAGCAAAAAGAGCAGGATGGTATCGTACATGCATGCACAATATGATCATTTATTATGGTGCTACTGTTAACTGGAGTGGAGGCACTTATGGTACGTTCAATCACAGATTAAAAAGGAAAATTAGTCATGTTATATGGAAAGCATCAGTCACGTTGATATTATTGAATCACAGATGAAAAGAATCAAGACACAACTATTGGTTAAGGTTGCAAGCAACAAAGCTCATGACGTGCCTAATTTCCCCATTCTGCCATGCAAATTATGTGCGCGCGTGCCCTTACAACATACTACCTCCTTTTCAAAATGAACTATGACACCATTAACTTTTCACACAACGTTTAATCATTCATTTTATTTAAAATTTTACTATAAATATACAAAAGTATAAGCTAAGATTATATTTTATTTGATGATAAAACAAGTTACGATAAAATAAATGATATTTATATAAGTTTTTTAATAAGACGAATGAGCAAATGTTATGCGAAAAAATCAACGGCTCATACATTTTAAAATGGAGGGAGTATTCTTTTCTACCGTGCTATCCTGACGTTAACGATGTAGGTGTGGGGCAGGTTGTGACTGCCCGCAGCCCATCCGCAGCATCCGCCAAAGGTTTTGCGGTTGCCTGCAAACCCACATCCGCAGTATGATTTGATCTTGTGCAGTTAAATTCTGCAATTGAGTTAAATGTGCACCCGTAATTTCATGTTTTTTGTGGGGGAGGGTTGCGGCATTAGATCTGAGCCGTTCATTCCCAAATCACGGATCTGATGGTGGTGAAACATCCGCCACACTGAGCCACGCAGATGGTAGGATCGAGTCTCATGGCAGATCGTACGGTGCACGCAAACTCGGACGTGCGCGTTATTTCATGGGAGGAGGGTTTTTCTGAAAATCACATGACGTGGTGCAGTAAATTTCAAGCTTTACTACTATGTTCAAAGAGGTTAATATGCACATATACTTTTGACTCCGAGGCTGGATTGCTGACTAGTCTTCACGGAGTATTCATCCCTCCATTAGGGGGGAAAGAAAAGAATTAGTTTGGCACGCATGTACCATTTGTTCAGTCAGTTCATTTCGATCAGACCAGGAAATAGATAGCGATCCAACATGTTTTAAGACCATCCAAATAGAGCCATACAAACCTGAGATCAATTTAGGTTATCAAATCTGAAATGGAAAATGTCAACAAGAAATGTGTATTCCAAATATGAACGGTTATCCTAGGCCTTTCAACGCTACTATCATTACAAGCAAAGGCTCATACCCCATTTATAGGAGACGTGATGATGATCGTACCGCGATAGTCCGAAAACGTGAACTAGATAATAAGTGGGTTATTCCTTACAATCCTTACCTCTTACGGATGTTCAATTGCCACATAAATGTTGAGGTATGCCCAAGCATAAAGGCTGTGAAATACCTATTCAAATGCATTTATAAGGGTCATGATCATGCTTATGTATCTGTGAATGGGGTAGACAATGAAGGTGACATTGATGAGATTAGGTGGTATAGGGACACACGATGGGTGACACCTCATGAAGCATCGTGGAGAATATATGGTTTCGAACTGAGCAAAATACATCCAGGTGTGATGCACCTACAACTTCATCACCCAAATATGCATATGATTGGGTACCAAGGTGAACAAGACATTCAAGAAGTACTTAATCAGGATGTGTCGAAAAGTCATTGTTGACTGAATACTTCGAAGTAAATTGGTTACATAAGGAGGCACGAGGCATATTATATCGTGATTTCCCAGAGCATTATACTTGGCAATCAGGAAAAAAGGAGAAGTTTTGGTGAAAAAGGAAACGAACTACTATCCATCAAGCTGGCAGAATTGTTTCAGCCCATCCAGCTGAAGGCGAATGTTTTTATCTTCGAGTTCTCCTGAACCACGTGACAGGCGCAACAAGCTATGCAGATTTACGGACAGTTGATGGGAAATATTACCATCCTTCCGTGAAGCCGTAAAGAAAAGGGGTTTGATTAAACCAGACAATACATTAGATGAGTGTCTGACAGAGGCTGAATTATTCCAAATGCCATCCTCATTACGGAGGCTCTTTGCAGCAATTTTGGTGTTTTGCGAGCCTAGCGATGTTCGTGCTCTCTGGAAGAATCACCTCAAAGCTATGTCAGAAGACTATTGTCGCAACTGTCAATGTGCGCACACAGTACAATAGATGGTTTTAATAAATATCAGAGATTATGTTGCAGTCAATGGGGGAAACATATACGGTTGTTTCCTTTGCTTGAAATCGACGATTTACATGACATGACAAACGGTTTGCCTATGGAGATCATTGAGGAATCCACGATTAATCCACGATTAAGGTAGATCCTTAAGATGTAACATTATCGAACTCTATCAACACCGAACAAGGGTCGCCTATGATGAGATTTTAGTTGCAATTGATAGCAACGAAGGAGGCTTGTTCTTCGTGGATGGCCCAGGAGGCACAGGAAAAACATTCCTATGCAAGGCGTTGCTCCCGAAATCAAGGCGAGATTGTTGTGGCAACGGCTACATCTAGTGTTGTCGCTTCAATAATGCCTGAAGGAAGGACCGCACACTCCTGAGTCAAGATACCACTAAGGATAGATGATGGAGCTATATGCAATTTCACAGAACAAAGTGGAACAACCACGTTACTTCAGACAGCATCACTAATCATTTGGGATGAAGCCTCTATGACTAAAGGCAAGCAGTGGAGGTAGTGGACAAAAGTATGCAGGACATAATGGAAAAACCAAATCTTCCTTTTGGTGCCAAAATGGTTGTGTTTGGAGGTGACTTCAGGCAAGATCTCCCTATTGTCCGAAAGGGGTCAAGGGGTCAGATATTGGATTGCATCCATCAATTGCAATTGGTACGCAACATGAGAGCTCAAAGTGATCCATGGTTCGTAGAATATTTATTGCGGATCGGTAATGGAACTGAAGAGATCAACGAAAATGATGACATACATCTTCCAGATGATATAGGGCCATATACAGCAGATGACAGCGACCTAGATGTACCGATTGAGTTCATTTATCCAAGGCTCAACGAAAGCTTAGATGATTCAAATTACATCACGTCAAGAGCTATTTTCTCCACACGGAATGATTGTGTAGAGAGCATTAATTTGAAAATGATCGATGACTTTCAAGGAGAGGAGATGGTTTATCACAACTTTGATTGTGCAGAAGATGATCCAAATAGTTACTATCCCCCAGAATTCCCAAACTCTCTTACCCCAAATGGGCTACCACCGCACATACTAGAGCTCAAAATTAATTGTCCCATCATATTACTAAGGAATCTCGACCCAACAAATGGACTTTGCAACAACACAAGACTGGTGGTGCGAGGATTTCAAAAGAATACCGTTGATGCCGAGATTGTTCTAGGTAAACATTCTGGTACACTGGTTTACTTGCCTCGAATCCCACTATGCCCCTATGATGATGAGATGTTCCCATTCAGATTCAAAAGGAAACAATTTCTAGAAGGCTTAGCTTTGCCATGATGATAAACAAGACAAAAGGGCAAAGAATACCAAATGTCGGCATCTACTTACCCGAACCAGTATTCTCTCATAGTCAGCTATACGTCATGCTTTCTAGAGCCACCACAAGAAAAAACATTTGCGGTGCAAGACAATGACTCAAAGAAAAGAAAAAGGGTTTTTGAGCACAATACTGTAACACCCTGAAAATTCCGGCAATAAAAATCACTAAAATTTCGAACTTTTAAAACTTTTGCATCATGCTGGACGTTATGGTTGCTATTGTTTGCCAAATTATATATTGTCACACTAATGGGATAAATTGAGGATAAACGTCTCGGTAATAAATCTAGTCTAAAAAATATATAATCTATTATTAATCCTATAAACCTTTTTGCACAAGGAAGCAAGCCAAATAAAGTGCAATGTAATTATTAACTTCTGTAATATAAAGTACAGATCAACTAATAAATACTTTAACCACGTGATGGGTGTCATGAAATATAAGTACACATGAAATAATGGTCACCGCTACAATGACCCTATTATATATGGGTGTTTCATTGGAATATTTAAATTAATACTTAAAACAATTTATCAAGTCTCCTGTTGCATAAAATTCGCTCATATAAATAATTGGTCACACAACTAAATTAACCCTCTATATGTAAAATAGGCTCATGGGGATATTGGATTCAATATTGGGATCAATATTGTACCGAGTCTCATAATACCCCATGAAATATAAATACACATGAGATAATAATCGTTCGAATAAACTAAGCCCTATATAGAATTGCGGGCGTATTTAATTCGATACGTGCTGCACCAAAATCCAAATTGCATTGGGAGATTGTAATTAAATATATCAAACCCACATAAAATAAACTAACCCATAAATAAGTTGAGACAAATGTGCTATCGTATTGACAGAAGCCACCTTAGAATATTTTAATTAATTTTAGAAATATCGAAAGCTTCCGAACTATCTAGACCAATTTTAGGGCTAACCTCATTTAATTAATACGATAAAGATATGTTCGCACCATTGCAACTTTTAGGGTAAAATCCAAATTAATATAACGCGAATTTAATTGTGGGTGAATAAATTCTAAAACATAGGAGCTTTTAAAGGACAAAACGTGAAATAATCTATAATAAATATTAAACAATGGACAATATTAAATTTTGGTCAAATCCACATTTGGATGCCCAAATTTGTCCTCCAAAGGCCTAGGAGGGAACACAAATTCAAATTGTATTCTTGTTCAATTTTTAAATCGACCGAAACCCTAAAAACCAAGAAAAATCGGAAACGGCACTGTTTATTGCCCCCTATGTGTTCGACCAGGTCCCCTAGGCGTCGCCGTGGTCCCTGCGCGCGCCGCGCTCCTCGCGCCCCGCGCCGCTGCCGCGCGCACGTCGCCCCGCCGTCGCCCGCGTCCGCCGCACCCGGGCCGTTGTCGCGCCCGCCCCCGCGGCCGTGCCTATGTCGCCGCCGTACTCCCGCCCACGTCGCGCATGACGCCGCCCTCGCCGCTGTACTCCCGCCCACGTCGCGCACGACGCCACCCACGTCGCCGTACGTCCGTCGCCTGTCGCCTCGCCGCTGCACGCACCCACGCGCCCGCGCGCCTATCGCCGTTGCCGCCCGCGTCGTGCGCCTGTCGCCATCGCCGTCTCGAGCCCCTCCCGCGCCGCGCCTTGCACCGCGAGCCCCGCGCGCCGCTCGCGTTCCACCCGCCTCCCCGGCCGCCCCCTATAAATCCCCCCTCTCCTGTCCGCCACCGTGTGCCACGCCGCCGCGCGTTCGCCGCCGAGCCCGCTCGCCACCGCGCCCGTTTGCCACCGCACCCGCCGCAGCCGCGCACCCGCTCGCCCCCGCGCGCGCCGTAGCCGAGCGCTCGCCCGCCGCCGCGCCCACCCGCCGCCGCGCCCGCCAACCGCCGCACGGCCGAGGGAGGCAGCGAAGCAGAGAGAAGGAGGAGAGAAGCAGTAGGAAAAGGAGGAGAAAGAAGAAGAAGAGGAAAAAGAAAAGGGAGAGAGAGAGGAATCTGTCAGGTGGGCCCCACCTCTGTTTTGTGCACAGTATATTTTCACAATTTTTGGATTTAATTTGAATCGAAATCTTTTAACAAGCGTAACTTATACGTTATAGCTCCGATTTGGGTGAAACTTGAACCTAAATTTATCTAAATTCATGCTCTTTCCAACGGTATATGATTCACTATTTACTAAAATGTATTTATTTTTATAATATCAATCAATAAAATAAAAGTTAACCTAAATAGTGTGCTAATAAATAAAAATTCTTATTGTAGAGTAAGATTATTATCTTTGACCTGTTATATTGCTATAGCGATCGTAAAAAAGTTGAAGTATAGCTAATGTTTCAAATTGATGGAGGTATAGAAAGAAGAAATACTAGTACTATTTATTATTCGATGGTCGTATTTATTATTCGATGGTCGTATAATTAAGTTCATGGTCTAGGCAGTATTCAACTAGGGGATTAACTTAATAGGTTTATAGCTCAAAGTATACTTGTGTGAAATACCTAGGTCCCTAATTATGAGAAATAAAGATAGAGCTAGTGTGATTAAAATCATCTGTACAGACTCCGTTAATGGCATATATCGTGAGGGTGGTACGAATATATCACTTAATAACTAAATAGTACTTTAAAGTGTGGCATCCGTTGTGTACAGTAGAGTAGACCCGAGGATGATTATTTTTAACATACTTCATCACCGTAAAACCCATGTAAACCAATTATACGCACTATTTCAAATTAGTTGAAGCCTAAAGAAATACTAGTGCCAATTGTTAATATACGTCCATATGTGGTTACGTACATGACTTATAAATGATTTACATAAAGTCTGACCTTATCAGTGCTACAACTAAAATAGGATACTCACGGATAAAACCATGGTTTGTTTACGAGGTATAATAATAGGGCTAGCTTGACTAAATCACCTACACGAAGTTAATTAACCACACCCCCTGTACCATAGTCTATATTTAGGTTGGTAATCAATCCTTAAATTAATAAAACAAGTACCAACTCGTCAAACCCACCTATATCACATATATTGTATGACTTGCAGAAAATAGTTCACGTTCCGTAAATAATCAAACCTCGTATATTCTCGAACTCACACGTGCGGTATATCTCAATCAAACCTTACAAGAGAGCACTACCCTACCATTTGTATATACCCAACAAAGAGCATGAGACAAACATAAATAGTAGGTGAATAATAACTAATCCTTACCTCACGACATTCCAGTTTAAATTATAACTCACTAGGGTAGCTCATTACAAACCATACGGAGGGATAATCCGTAACTTTGATATTATTGAACTTTTATAATGATGAGTGAAATATGTCCATAATTTAATAATAACTCCACTAATAAAATAATATATATAAGATTCACTGCTATTATCTAGTTAACCCTAAGTCTATCCAACTACAGAACGGTACCCCAAATTTTAGACAGAATAAAACCTCCTTTAATGCATGATCGTTGTGTTTGGATAGAAGCGAGTAGCATGAGCAGACCTAGGTATGACTCCGATATTTATAATTATTTGCGCATGTTGATTGTTGGTTAAATATTGGTTTTTCTCGCGTATTATAGTATTGGTGTGTCGATTAGTCGTGAGGCAACGTATGCAGCACCAGGAGGAGAAGGTTGATCAAGATTATAGAGTAAGGACTATCCCGAGCAAGGCAAGTCACCACTATCCCTTGAACATATTGATCCCTAATTGCGGAATTATTTTGTTTGCAAATAAAGTTGCATGCAATGATGAATATCCTACTTGTTGCTATGCCATGCCTTGAATATTGTTTACCCCATATCCCCTTGTAACCATGTTTACGTATGAGTCCCTAGTCAATTATGACAAATGCTTAGTAATGCTATTCTAGAATCATGCATACTCATGTTTATCGAAATGCTATATGCTTGGGCAATTACCTTTGGGAAGGTAATTGAGATGCGGCATGTGGAGACATGAGCGCCACATTTCCATGATATGATGACATGATTTGTGAAAGGAGAAATGAAACTAAACAACTGTTTTCGACCGGGGCGGATGGTGGATTTGGGTGGTATCTGGAAAAGGCTAGTACCGTCCCCGGTCAGTTAAGGACCGAGCCATGAAGTTAAGCATGGAACGACCCACGTACAACCGCACTTCTCGGATGGGTATAGACCTAGCGGACTAGATAGCCGAGCAGAGGCAGTATCCTTGCATAGATGGTTCACCCCCGTGTGTGAGGCAGGTGCGCTACGGTGGGGCAGCCGTTGAGGTAGGGCCGCGATGCGTGCCCTACGTCGGTGTCGCCATTTGTAGGACTGCCACGTGTGTGAGAGTGAGAATCTAAACTTAAACTATAAACTATAAACTTAACGTGCGTGTGAGACTTCCCTTCCCGGGAGCGCCAGAACTCCTCTCACTGCTAGAAACAGATACGCCTAGAGTGCATGAGGACGATAGTTCATGGAGCGGGTACTGCCAATGCAAGGTTATCGAAATGCTTTGCCGTGACGCGTCTCATGTGTTGGGACGAGGCTCATGTGTTGGGCAGTCGCGGAGTGCGGGTAAAGTGTACATCCACTGCAGTGTGAGTAAACCAAATCTATTCGAATAGCCGTGCTCGCGGATATTGAGCACCGGGACATGTATTACACTTGGCTAGACTCTAAATTCTTAACTTGTGTGGGATGGGATGATACATGATGATTTTTATGCTGATGGAGCCACTTCCTGAGAGGAGGGAAGGTGGATGTCCTCAGAAAACCATGACGACTCAATGACGGGAAGCTATCCTTGGGATGACAATGGATGGTGGACAGAACCGTCGTTGATTAATGAACTATGATATTAAAATTTGATCAGTCTATGCTAGGTCTTAGGCTTGTGAAAGGATTTACAAAATTTGCTTTACGCAAAAGAACCGAAAGCCATTCCTTGAAATGCCTTCTACCATATGCATTCTTGTGTGGTGGCTTGTTGAGTACTTCTGTACTCATTGTTGCTCTATATATATCTTTTAGCAGAGTGCCTGAAGAGAAGCCCTTGTCGGTACGCTTGCGTACTTAACAAGATGATCGGAGTGCGGTCCCGTTCTAGGTCTCGTTCCCCAGTCGACTGCCTGTGGCATGTCAACCGGGCCCTTGTATTGTTTTGGCTTCCGCTGTTGTTCTCTGATAGTTGTTGGCCTGCCTGGCCCTAATGTAAGTACTTGCCTCTTTTAGACTGAATTCATCCGTGATATGTTGTGATCCGGCTATGTATGTGTGTACCAACTACTGATCCAGGGATTAGTATGGATAGACACATAAGATTTCCGATTTGCAAAATCGGGGGTCAACAAATACCATATCAAGGAAAAGAAAGAACAATTCTGACAAAATATTGATGGCATACAGAAGTGCTCACAACATAACCGATGTTTTTGCTGTTAGAATTCAAAATCAAAACCTTGTGTACAACAACAGTAGAGAAAATCATAATGTGTCTTTTTGAATAGTCTCTGGTTATGGTGCCTTGGTATATTATCTCTCCATTAAACTTCAAATATGCCTTGGTGAATTATCTCTCATTTGAACTTCCAATTTGCTATGATGGGTGACTATTGTTTTTTCTATTAGTTTAAATTCAATCAAAGATCATTGCAGAATAATCTATTACAATGCTTTTAGTATTCCAAATCACACTTAGCAAGTTATGGGCATTCAGAAATTTTAATTTTGATTAAAGTGTACAAGAAATTAGGATAAGAACAGTGCTAATAGCTACATTTATCATTTATCTAGGATGCCACTTGTTTTCAGATAATAGGAAAAATAAAATAAGTAGTTTGCTCCAGAAATAACATTCCAACGGCAAATATATGAACAAATTCTTACCTCCTGATTGCTACAGTCTTTGCCAAAAGGAATTCCACTTGCCAATTTTATCCTGAAAAACTGAAGATTCTGACTGATATTACATCCTAAATACTTTTGAAAGAGAAAAAAAATTGTTTTCTACATAATTCCAGAAAAGACATAGCATGTAAAAAATATATGCATATCCAGAATAGGAAAAAAAGAATAAAAAATTAGAACAGTGTACTAAGCAACTATTTAGACACTAACAAGATATAATTTTTCATTAAAATTTGAATTCAACGAACCTAGCAACCAACATCAGTAAGTTAAGGTAGGGGGTGGCAAGTACTTCTGCTTTTGAACCAAACATCCACAAAGAGTTGTTCTTCAGAAAAAGAAACACACACAAGAGCAACAAAGGTTCAGTATAACATGAGTGGATAAAACAAGGTCTATTTATTCATTTAACGTAAAGCAATATTTGCTTTGTATAGTAATTGTTACAGGAAAAGCTCTACATTATATGAAGGTTTACTATGTTCCCATCACTATCCAAAATCAGAAACATTGCTAATGATGTTATGCACAGGAAAACACATATCATATAAATCATTTAGATCCCCCATTTAAGCTACCTGAATATTCAGAACATTTATTTTGAGGCAGACGCAAAAGATAGTAAAATAAGACAAAAGAGAATGTCCTCCCTAAAAGGTACCTTAGAATTGTCTATTCTCGGCGCGGCTCGGCTGATTCCTCGTCACGTCTCCTATGGTGGCAGTGGCACAGAGGAGGATGATGGCCAGTTCTGGACCTCCGCTGCATCTTCGGAGAGGACAGAAGAGCTCACTGCCTTGCTGGTCAAGTTTGCTTCACTAATTTCTTTCAGCCCAGCTAAAATAAGTATTTCAGTTTTAGCAAGCTATGTCACACAATACAAATGTACAAATTAATTAGCAATGCCTCTAATTAAAGGAACCCTAATTTTGGTGACAGATGGACAACAACAAATTAGGAAAATGAAACTAAAAATGGAATCACAATGGATCAGTGACAGATAGGACAAATTT
This sequence comes from Oryza punctata, assembly GCA_000573905.2. Taxonomy (NCBI): domain Eukaryota; kingdom Viridiplantae; phylum Streptophyta; class Magnoliopsida; order Poales; family Poaceae; genus Oryza; species Oryza punctata. The sequence continues at coordinate 23,766,567 of CM002499.2, read as the reverse complement.
GGGTTAAATTCGGACATGCGCTCCAAAAAAAAATGGACAAGAGAGGAGGAAAGAAGTCGATGTTGTTATTGAGTAGGATGTAGAACAGATTGAAAAAGTGGTGACCAGAACGAAACAACAATGGCACTAAGGTCTAATTTTTCAATATTGATGATCCTAGCAATCCCTACAATATTATTTTTCTCAGTTCACCTTTTCATTTCATTAAAGGAACCCTAATTTTGATGATAGATGGAAAACAACCAATTAGGAAAGTATAATAAAAAATCGAATGACAATAGAGTTAGTAACAGATTCAGAGTTGCAGTTATAAAAAAAAGTGGACAAGAAGGGAAGAAAGAGCCTGACATTGTTACTGACTATAACTTAGAATTCACATCAAATTCAGACGTACAGTGCAAACTCCGACCATGATATGCATATCAGAGTCTATTGGTATTTCTTACATTCACAGATAAATCCGCAAGCGCACGGATACTGCTATAGCATTTCATCTATGGGTATTCCCACGGGTATCATATTTATTTTCAAAGAGAAGACGGTAGCACATAGATAATTGTTTTGTTATCTTTAATCAATATATAATTATTCCACCAAAGTCTAAATAGGGGTTAATATGATAATCATAAGGTAGTGGACATACAAGGAGATTCACCTCATAATAATAAGTGTTAGTAGAAACTAGCATAAGGAAACTAAAGTACAAATGTAATTCTAATTTAACTATAACTAGTATACACTTAACATATATATGTCTAAAACATAGGACTTAGTTCCAGGCACCCAGACACTACCGAGCGACCACTCCCTGCTGGTCTGCCAACGTGGTTATTGCATGTACGCACTCTTACATCGTACCCGAACGTGGAGGAGTACAAAGGACGAATAGGGCTATCACCACTTGCTGCCTACCTCACTTTACGTGGGCACACCCGCATCCAATGATATTTATCTAGCCTAAACATCATGTTTGTGCTAGTAAACAATATCACTAACTCCCCCAGGACTCTCACCCTACAGATGAACAAGTTAGAGTTAAAGCAACCTATAAAGGTCATTGGACCGTTACCATATCATGGATCGACTAGCCTATGATGAAGCAGATATACACAGTATATACTACTTATAGAATACATATTCAACAAAAAAATCCGTAGGCTATAAGTATAATTAAATATAGAAGATAATTCTATTACTCCGGCTATAGTCTTACAAGAAGAATAAAGTATTGAAGACATACCCAAAACTCTCAGAAGACTATAGGACCAAAACTCCTATGCTTTATTTCTACTAAACTATACAGAATACAATATGAGGAAGAGAGAATAGCTCCTTGAGATGTGTGTTCTAAGTGAAGAGAGTGTGCTCTATTTATAGCTTCGAAATGGCGATTTGATGACGGTTAGTGGCCACCGACCTCCCATAACCATCCTTGGAAACCAATGAGGAAGCGGCATGTGGAGGGTGGAGATCAGAGGCCTCTCATAACCGTCTTTCTTTCAGCAGCTGACATGTGGGCCCCTAAGGCGGTTTCAGCTGGTTTGGCCCCACCTTAAGTCGATTTGCACTGACTTGTGGGCCCATCAATCCTCGTGCTCATACTTGATTTGCCGGAGGTGCGTTTCTTTGCATGTCGGCCTCATTTCTCCTTCACTTTAATGTTAAATCTCTGCATCCACATTAGTTCTCCAAGTCTAGTACAACTACATTATTAATTATTGGGATATGTGCAAGAAATGCTAATTTTCCCATTATTTGTGATACTAGTTAGCGGTCGAAATTGATACTTGACGACCGTCAACAACACCCCCAAGCTAAACCTTTGCTCGTCCTGAGTAAAGATAAAACATAGGTTGTTGATCAGGAGTTGCTACCCATGTTTTATTTTACAATGGTACTATGTCTACTACATATCCTTCTACCTAGAATTTGAATAAGTTGTCAATAGTACTTTACCTTTATTACTTTATTCCTCATTGGGCTTATAGCTTCTCCTTGCATTGGGTAGTTGAAGAATTGAGTGGATTATAGGGCATCAATCACTAACTCCTTGCTCAACTTTCATTCTGGAGGTTTTAAAGAATTTTCGCAAATTAAAGCAAAGTTCCTCGAATGATACACTCAATCACTCAATGTGTATAAATTTCTTCACCAAGGCATAGTTTTGCCTCTTTTATCATCCTACTTCTAAAGGTTTATATGTGGAGCTTAGACTAGGGATAAAAGACATGGCAATACTTGCATCACATATTTTGCAAAAACAAAAAGAAGATCCAAGGAGAAAACAAATCATACAACCTTGATCAAGATGTGCAAAGTGTGTGGCTATATGGTAGAAGGTGTAGGTGGTACTCCTTTGTCATTGGCTCTCTTTTATTCCTAACTTGAGATATGGCTATTTCTATCCAACTTTTTTTTTTGTGATTGCCCAAGAACATTCATGAACACTCCTTTTCTCCTATTTCTCTTTTTTTCTTCTCAACGATTGAGAATATTTTCTACCTTCCTTTCTTCTCTTCTTTTCTTTTTTTCTTCAGCCATCTCTTATTGCAATCTACTAGGTGAGACATTTTAATGACATGCTGGAGTATTTATTTTGTGGATGGAAATATTGCTAACCCCCAGTATAGAGGTAAAACAACTATGTTGGGTGAATGGCATTTTTTTCTAGTCTCTAGTGTAGAGATCAAGCATATATGGTGGGTGCACGTGAGTGGGTATCTTGATCCTGAAAGCATGAAAAGAATCTCACAAGGGTCACAACAATTTGATAAAGCTCAATATAAAGACAAGTAGCATATGAGTGTAAGGTTTTTAATATAATCATCTGTAACGCCCGATCCGTAGCGGCGTTAGCGAGAAAAACCTATCTTAATAAAACCCTATTTTCGAAATTTGTTCTTAATTGAAAGTGTTGTTACTTGTGTGTGCCAAGATCTCGTTTTTCCTCTGTCCAAATCTCGATTCAAAAATCAAATCCAAATCCTAATTCTATCCAAACAAATCTTCCCCGCAAAAGTCTATTTTGCCTCCCTCTGGTTCCTGGGCCGATTTCCCCGCACCTCTGGCCCAGCTCCCTTCCTCTCTCCAAATCCTCTCCTTCCCCTTCGTGGGCCGTGCCCGCACCTCCGGCCCACTCCCTCTCTCTCGGCCCTCCTGCCCTCCTCACGTGCCACGCATGTGCGAGCCGAGAGAGAGCAGCAGCGCTCTCTCTCTCGCTTCTCTCTCTGTTGCTCTTTCTCTCTCCCTCATCAGAATTTGCCGTCGGTGCCTTTTGAATTCCGGCACCTGCTCGTTGGAGCCCACGCGTGGTGCCGCTCGTGGCCGACCACCGGTCGTCGCCACCATCACCGCCTACCACGCCATGCCGCCCTTGCTCCCATGCCACGCCAACCGACCTGGCCACCGCTCGTCGTCACCACCGGTGTCATCCGCTTGGCCCCACACCTTTGCATGTGTGCGTCCAAACGCGGGAGCTGCAGCTGCTCCCCGCTTCTCCCCCACTCTCTCTCCTCCTTTCTCCCAAAACGGCAAGGGACAGCGCCCCTTTCTTTCCCCTTTTCTTCTTTTTCCCTTTCTCGCCGGCGTCACCTCCCTGCCGCTGTTTGGCCGCTAGCGGCATGGAGCGCCGCTCCCGCGCGCGCCCGTGAACCACCACCCCCTACAAAAACCGTGTCCCTCCCCGTTCAGCCGCTCTCCCACTTCCACTGCCTCCCACCGATGCGCCTTGTTGCCGATCACCGCTCGAGGACGCGCGACGTGGACTCCGGCCGTGCTGTCTCCCTCGTCTTCCTCGGCCCGAGGCCGAGGTGTTCACGCCCCGCGCCGCCGGCCATTCTTCACGGCGCCCTCCTCGCCGAGGGAGGGGCCTCTCTCTGTCTCTCTCTCCGTCCCTCGTCTTTAGGCACGTTCTAGCACCGCCGCCACTCGTCGTTGCTCTGCCCCCGCCGCCTCCGCGCGCGCCGTGCATCGACATCAGCGAGGAACCCACTGGTTTCTCGCGCCGCCACCCGCCTTGAGCCCCCTAACCTGCTGCTCATGCCGCTGGACTCTCCTCCTGTTCCTACGCCGTGTCGCCATTTCCCCCGCCGCACAGCACCGCCGCGAGTCCGGGCCCGGCAACCTACATCTTCCGCGTCACCAGCGCGCGTAGCCGCCGAGCACCGGCTCGGCCAAGCCCGAGCGCGCGTCACCTCGCCTTTCTCCCGCGTCTCCGCATCAGCCGCTCCGGCGAGATTGGCCGCCGTCGCTGGCCACCGACGCATCTCCCCTCTCAAATCCGAGCCTTGGAATGGGTTCACATTCCCCTCCTCTTGCAGCCGGTGTATGCCACCCCCTCCGGTTCGTCGTTGCTCGCCGGAACACCCCGCCCGCCGTTGGCCGTCTGATCTGGGCGAGCTCTGGCCTACTCCCTCTTGCGCTTACGTGGCAGCCACGTGGGCTTAACCGGGTCAAGCCGATGCCCCGTCAGTCACCTCTTCTCCCTCTCCCGCTCATGGGCTTGGTGCACCGGAAACCACGGACGTATGTGGGCCTTGCGGCCTACTTCCCTCCATTGGCCGGCCTCGCGCGCGCCACGCCCGTGTGAGCCGCGCCCCACCCGGCATCCCCGCGGCCCACTAGCCCTCTCCCCGCGTGGTGGACCACGGTCCACCGGCCCCTCGCGCTCCGCATAGGCCACCACCACCCGGCCAGCCCATCCCTCCACCGGCCTTCCCTCCCCGGCACGTCTTTGGGCCACCTCCATCCCCACGACTCACTTGCTCTTTCTCCTCCCTCGGTCGTTTGGGCCGTCTCCCCCTTGCGAGCGCGCCGGCCCAATAAACTGGGCCGTGCCTCACGCCAGCCAAGAAGTCCAAAAATCATACCCCTTCCCTTTTCTTTTCCAAAGGATTTAATAATCCTTTTTCCTTTAGACATAAAATCATATAATCTTAGGAAATTCATATCTCCTCAATAGTTCAACCGATTGACTCCGTTCCACTTCCAAAATTCATCGTTTGTTGAATTTACCTAATGGCACACTTAGTGTCATTATTTGGGCTTTCCTTTCGCCGTTTGTTTAGTCCTTTCGTTTTGCGTGTAGTTTTGGAGCCCGAAGACTCGCAGTGCACGGATTTCGAGGAGCAAGCCCAAGATCTCGAGCAAGGCAAGTCTCTTTTTGTGCCTATAAATTTAAAACTAAGTATTTCAATTTCGCAAACTATACATTATTAGGTTGCACATGTTACACTTGGCCGCGGTTTGTGAGATAACCTACCGGCCCAACCCAATTGATGCACATACCCTCCTTGGCTATGGAATACCTGTACCACCCTTATCAACTATCGGTTCCCGATGTTCGAGCCCTCGGGCACATACATCGGGGACTCTCTCAAAATTAAAACCTTCAACGCTGGGTAAAACTTAGGTTTACAAAACACTTGGAAAACCCGACACTTGGGTCGGTGCCTGCGAAATAAAATGATTTCTAAAATCGCAATGCGGGGGACGTACCGGGAGTACGCTTTCCCGTTCTCGCACTTAAGGATCGAATCCTTTGGGATTACATCCGAGCATATAACAAGTGCTACCACATGGGTGAAATGGGTCACCCCTGGCTGAGTAACTAGCTAGGCCAGGGAAGCTTTGATGCCAAGGGACAAGTGGATTCGCCAGGGTGGTATCGGGGAGGACCCCTGGGCTTCCTGGCACAGCATGGTCTAGGACCTAACCTGTTGTTGGTCCGGGTGACCCCTCCATTAGCATATGGTGACCTTGTGTCGGCTTTGGAAATGCCTTGTCATGAAAGCCTCAAAGTCACCAGACGTGGTTGTTCTGCACGGGCTAGGTGACCCAGGCTAGTAACATCGTGTGGGTGAAGTGTACCCCCTCTGTAGAGGTTAACAAACTATTCGAACAACCATGTCCACGGTTATGGGTGAATGTGAGGTGATTCCTTAGCGTAGTTTTGTTTGACTACAGCATGTGAAATTGCTATGATGGGTTGGTAATCGTTGTTTTCAAATATGGCTGACGGTTTCAGCTGGGCCAGGGAGGCCGTCAAAATCGATTGGCCGGGAGCCAACACTTGATAAAAAGATTGATACATTGCACTACTCCGGCTGGCTTTGATGCACTATCAGGCTCGGGTCATTAAGAAGCACTCCCTTAGAAGACATTCTGAAAGATCTAAACCAAAAATCAATTGCGAAAACAACAGCCGTTCTATGAAGCTTGCAATACACACCTAATTCCCAAGACTTGCTGAGTACTTCCTGTACTCACCCTTGCTCTACATAGAACGCCGGCGAGAGAGAGAGTTTCGCACGAGAGAGAACAGTGGCACGAGGGATTATACAGGTTCGGGCCGCCGGCGAGGCGTAATACCCTACTCCTGTGTGATGGGCTATATGTTTTCTTGTTCTCAGTGATCGAACCCCTTTCCTCTAGGCCTGGGCCTCCTTTTATACTCCAAAGGGGACACCACATGGGCGAACAGGCTATATTCTAGAGAAATGGAAAAATATTATTTTACAATTAAGGGCCACATTGCTTGAGGCAGAAGTTCACCATTCTGTAGCGCCGGTGTGACCCCTGTCAGGCTGCCCATCATCCGTGCATGACGTCGCGCGTCATTCTTCATTAAACGGTCGGAGACTTGCTGTTCCGACTGTACACGACGACGTGTGCCGGGCGATTAGACTTGGCGTACTAACTCCGGCTGGGTGAGTGAGCCGAATCGGTACACATGATTTTGATGTGACCCGACGGGGCGCGTGGCGTACCTAACGGCGTGCAGGCGGCATGCCCGGTGCTGTGCTGCGTCCCATCGGTCATTCGTACCGGTCACAGACAGGTCAGCCGGCTGTGACCGGTATCAGGCGCGCGCGTGCGCGTCTACTCGCATTTAATGCGGCACGCTCGCACGCAGGCGCACTCCGGCTGTGCCGCCATTAATGGGGGGGTGGGTGAGCGCTGGGAGCGCCCACCTACCCCAACACACGTGGCGGCGGCCCGAGGGGGTCGGGGGAGCCCGACCCCTGCTACGGCATCCACCGAGAGGCGCCGGGACTTAGAACGGCGGCCGCCACGTCATCCTCGGGCCCGATCCCCCCTGGGGAAGGCCACGTGGGCGTACGGGGCCGCCTCAAGCCCTAGGTCAACATACCCCTGGGCCCATGACACCAACAAATTGCATCATGCCGGATTTATTTGCCCTTTTATTTGGATTTTGTTGCGGAGTTTTAATAATAATTGGATATAAAAGAATTAATTCAGAATAAACCCTAAAAAGTTTTAGCAAAATAAATAATTGAAATGCAATTTAAAATAAGTTTAGGCTAGGTTGGGAATAAATAAAATATTGCACGGCCTTCTTGGTTATAATAAATTTATTTGTGGATAGGATGGATTTAGATCTAATATAGAAATTAAATATATATATATAGATATATATAGGTGATATTGATTTTGGGATAAACTTTCATTTTAGAACAACACATAAATATGGTAAAATTCATTTGTGTGAGAATTGGAAATTATGTGAGGAAATTTAAATAGGAAATAGGTTAAAATGGCATTAAATAGGATCTAGCACTATTCATTGGCCCTAGGTGCTTGATGTGGTTCCCTAGCCTTAGCCCTCACTGTCGCGCCGTCGCCATTGCATCGTCGCTATCGCCCGCGCCCATCCGCGCCGCGCGCTGCTAGCTTTCGCCATCGCGCGTCGCGCCCCGAGCCGCCACGTGCCGTCGTGTCGCTCGCCGTCGCCGCGCCGCGCCGTCACATCACCGCCGAGCCCGTACGCACCTCACCATTGCCATCGAGCCCGTCGCCATCGCCATTACACCAGCTACCACCCTCTCCCAAAGCCCTATAAATACCACCCTCCATTCCCCAATCTCTCCACCCCACTCTCAACTCTTTCCCCTTCCTTTCTCCACCTCAGTCGCGCCGCCGCCACTCCTCTTTGGCCGCGTTGCTGTCACCGCCGCCTTGCGCTGCCGGAGCCGCCGCCGTTGGTAAGCCGTGCCGCCGTCGCCTCCTTATGTCGGTCTCGGGTAGGCAGAGAAAGAGGGAGAGAAGGGGAGGAAGAAGGTAGAGAATAGAGGAAGGAGAAGAAGTCGAGAGAGATGGGGAGAGAAAAGAAATGAGAAAAAGAGAAGAGAAGAGAAAAAAAGGAGAAAAGAAAAGAATAGAGAAGAAGAAAAGGAGATAAAAAGGGAAATAGGGGAGAGATTTGGAAGAAAATTAGGAAATAAAATTAGTTGGGGAATTTAATCATAGATTACTTTTAACGGTAAATTGTTTTTTGAAATTCTTGTGAATAATCCTGTTGCGGTAGGAGTTCGAGTTAGTTGATAAGAATTATATTCTTGTGTAGAATTCTTAGAAAACTGAGTTAGAAAAATATTTTTAAATCACAAAATGCCTTCGGTTGAATAAATTGAAAAATATAGGAATAGATCTATTTCACGAATAGTATAGTCGATATAGAAAATCAATTCGCGCTCAATTTTTATTTGGATTTTATTTGAATTCTAATCGAATTCAAATCAATTCTTCGCACGTACTTTTAGACCCCGAGCAAAGTACACGACCCGCAAGACTTCGAGCAAGGCAAGTCATCACTATTCCTTGAACATGTTGATCCTAAATTGCGAATTTATTTTGTTTACAAATATAGTTGCATGCAATGATGAATATCCTACTTGTTATTATGCCATGCCTTGATTATTGTTTACCCCCATATCCCTTATAACCATGTTTGCGTATGAGTCCCTAGTCAATTATGATAAATGCTTAGAAATGCTATTCTAGAATCATGCATACTCATATTTATCAAAATGCTATATGCTCGGGCAATTACCTTTGGGAAGGTTTGAGATGCGGCATGTGGAGACATGAGCGCCACATTGCCATGATATTGATGACATGATTTGTGAAAGCAGAAATAAAACTAAACAACTGTTTTCGACTGGGGCGGATGGTGGATTTGGGTGGTATTTGGAAAAGGCTAGTATTGTCCCCGGTCAGTTAAGGACCGAGCCATGAAGTTAAGCATGAAACAACCCCCGTACAACCGTACTTCTCGAATGGGTATAGACCTAGCGAATTAGATAGTTGAGCGGAGGCAATTTCCTTGCATAGATGGTTCACCCCTTGAGTGAGGCAGGTGCGCTACGGTGGGGCAGCCGTTGAGGTAGGGCCACGAGGCGTGCTCCTACATCGGTGTCGCCATTGGTAGGACTGCTATGTGTGTGAGAGTGAGAACCTAAATTTAAACTATAAACTTAATGTGTGTGAGAGACTTCCCTTCCTGGGAGCGCCAGAACTCCTCTCACTGCTAGAAACATATACGCCTAGAGTGCATGAGGATGAAAGTTCATGGAGCGGGTACTTTCAATGCGAGATTATCGAAAGGCTTTGCCGTGACGTGTCCATGTGTTGGGACGAGGCTCATGTGTTGGGCAGTCGCGGAGTACGGGTAAAGTGTACATCCACTGCAGTGTGAATAAACCAAATCTATTCGAATAGTCGTGCTCGCGGTTATTGAGCACTGGGACATGTATTACACTTGGCTAGACTCTAAATTCTTAACTTGTGTGGGATGGGATGATGCATGATGATTTTTATGCTGATGGAGCCACTTCCTGAGAGGAGGGAAGCTATCATTGGGATCACAATGGATGGTGGACAGAACCGTCATTGTGTAATGTGAACTCTGGTATTAAAACTTGATCAGTCTATGCTAGGTTTTAGGTTTGTGAAAAGAATTGCAAAACTAGCTTTATGCAAAATAACCTATGCCTTGACTTGGATAAACCTTGTCATATGCATTGTTGCTATGGTGACTTGCTGAGTACGGTTCGTACTCACCCTTGCAATTATAAACTCAACCATAAGTCGGAGATAACACCGCGGAGGATCCATACGCCTACTATGAGGAGGATGCTGAAGACGAGGGTACCCAGTAGGTCTAGTTACGGTCGTTGCCTGTGGCAATGGCGATGCCGCTGCCTTCGTTTCGCTGCTTACCTATATTTTGTTTTTGAAGTGTATCCCGGACCGTTTGGTCCTTTGTTCTAAGACAATGCCTTCGGGCTTATGATGTAATCACTCGTACTCGACGCATGTGTATGCGCTTTTGTTAATTCAACTATGTAATCGTGTGTGCCAGACTAATTGATCCAGGGAAATGGCACAGAAAATGATCCAGGGAAATGGCACAGAAAACACGAGTGATTCCTGTTACAAAAACAAGGGTCCTTACAAATTGAGCCAAGGTTCAATAGGTGATGGAGAGAAGCAACCTCTTGATCGCTACTCAGTATTCTTAACTAGATTTCGTGCCTTTGGTCATAGTTGCAGAGCATGAGCAAGCGATAGTTACAGAGGGTGTGAAAAATGTTGCTGATAAACAACAGCAAGAGTTTGCTATATGGTTTCGCCAAAAAGTAAGTACATGCTCATGCTTGCATATCATAGGTCTGTTGTTTTATTAGCTGACATGCATTGTATTTCACATAAAGGTAATAGATCTACGCAGGAAAGATTCATCACAAGTGTCTGATTGTTTATATGCACTAGCAATTGGGCCACACAAGAAAGTACACAAATATTTTGCATGCATTGTTGGTGGAGTTAGATTTTTGACAAAGTAGCATGAAGAGGGTCGCAAAACTCAAAACAATGGAGTATGTGTTGAGGGTCCACACAAAGGAAAAATGATAACATATTTCGGTACACAGATGTATATGTCTTCGATTATCCCAAGGAATTACAGGTTGCTTTATTTAAGTGTGATTGGTATGATTTAGAGAGAAACAAACCTGTGGTGATTGATAATGACTTTGTTAGCATTAACATAGGCAAAAACTGGTACACAAATGACTGTTTTGTGTTGGCTGGTCAAGTGAACCAGGTATTTGATGTACCTGATACTAAATTGAAGGGTAATTAGCAAGTAGTTCAAAAAGTTAATCATCGACATCTATTTGATGAAACTTTTGAAGCTAATATACTAATAGAAGTGTTTTTGGATGGTGGTGCAAACGAAGATCTTGCATTTCAAGAAGAGGAGGTTGGAAATATTCATCTAGATGAAACTTTTGAAGCTAATATGCTATGTCGAGATGATGTTATAGCAGAAATTGTGAATGGTCCTAAAGAGTTAGCACCATTAAAAGAGAGGCTAGTTTCTCAAAGTGATTATGGACAAGAAGATGAGTGTTAAGTGGGAGTAAAATTTTCCTTTAGATGACTTCTGCTACATTCCTTTTTTCAAGATTTCTTTAGGTCAGTTCTAACAGTTCCAAAAGTTGTTCTTACGAATTACACGTGCTATTTTTTATTGTAACCATTTTATCTTATTATTTTCTTCTCACTTTAGTGTTTACTCTTTGTATACAGATGGCACTTGGACAGAAGGTTCAATCACTAAGGAGTACAAGATCATCTGGAGGCAGATAAACTCCCCCAAGTACAACAACAAATAGTTCCAAGAATGTATGTGGCATCAACAAAGGAAAAAACTTGGAACGATTGATCAAGAAAGTTGGCCATCCAGTAAAATTAAATATTTCACTAGATAGGAGACCTGTTGGAGAAAATCATGAACACTTTCCAGAGATATTGGCCTTATCACTAGGTATCATGCACCTATTCAGCATGCCAGTTGGCAAAGTCTTAGTGATGATGAGAAAGAGCAACTTTATGAACTCCTAAAGGTATAGAAAACTATGTTCCTCTCATTATAATACGCACCACATTTTAATGGCTAACATTTTATCATGGATATTCTATCTTCTGTAGATTAAATTCAACCTGCACTTTACTCAATCTCATGTCAAAGATTGTGTAGAGTTATTGTTTTCTTCCAGCTATAAAAGCTTTCACCATAAGTGTTATAGTCACTACTTAAAATTTGGAGGCAGCGATAATGTTAGAATGAACAAATATGAAACCTTATCTGAAAGATCCGAGGATTGTATGGCTTTGTGATCATTTTGAGACAGAAGAGTTTCAGGTTATGAATTTTTCATCATTTTTACATCTGGTAGATAAGTTTTTTTATAGCAACCTGTTACATAGTCCTTCCATGCTTATGTTAGTTATGATTTCTTTGTTTGGATAAAGGAAAAAATGTTACAAATGCAACAGCAAACTAAAGAAGAGGTTGAAACACATTTGACAGAGCAACAACTTTGTGAGAGAGTTCTTGGGAAGGCATATGGGTACATTAGATGGTGAGGTCATGGCCCCAAGCCTAACCGAAGAGTAGCCTCAAGTTCTGCGAACTCTAACCAGCAACTAGAGGAGGAATTGGCTTCTACAAAAGAGACTGTTGCAGCACAACAAACTCAAATTGAATCTTAGCAAAACCAAATTGAATCTCAACAAGTGCAAATTGATTGGTTTATTTAAACCTGCTGGAATTTGTCCTCCTACTATGGACAATCTTGGTGCACGAAGGGAAACCTACACAACTACAACATCAACTGATGGAGCTGGTAGGGAGCATTTCATTTTGACTTTGACAAAATAGATCATGTTGTAGTCACTTGCTTCTGAACATTTTATTCATAAGTTTGAGCTTTTTCTTTCCATCTTTGATAGGTTCTCTAGTGTCCGATGGAGTATCAAGGAGGTAAATCCTACAAGGACAATGTTCATGTTGCAAGCTTTGGAATTCTATGAATGTAAAGCATATATTTTTCTATATTAGAAATGATTGGGTGTGACATCGACACTTGAGTAGTATTAGTTATGTAAAGTATCTGACTATTACAATGTATTGTTGAATGAAAAGTACTCAGATGTGAAACATAATTTGAGATTTAAATATAAATTTTTTGTTTGGGGTCATAAATATCTTGTCTATGTTATGGTGATATTTTGTTCTGTTTGGATTGTTCTTTCGTGTGACCATATCTTTTAGTCACAAAGGCTAATGTTGTTCTTGGTGGCAATAGGTATTTAGTAACTAAGAGCCCAAGGTTACAATACACTTTTATTTACCAAGTAGTATTTGGTTACAAATAACCTTTAGTTACCAATATTTGCTTGGTTACTATTTGTTCAACCTATTGTTACCAACTAATGGCTGGTTACTAAAGGTACTGTCTTTAGTCACAAGGAAAATTACATGTTGGTTGCAAATAACATTTAGCAACCAGATTGTAGCCACCAAGATGCAACCAAGGTATAATGGTGGCCACATATCAACAGTGACCAATATGTGATCTCTAGTGACTAAAACTCTTTTTCCTTGTAGTGACATCCAATTGATGAAGAAAAACAAAGGAACAATATCAAAACACTATCTCGATATGCGATTTTGGGTGAGTTTTTACAATTACATATATTCAGTCCTTTTGCTCATATATTTTAAAACATCTCTTTTATATCCCATATAGAATATTATTGATTTTAGACGACACCCGGACTACCGTAAAAAGCTCAGTATTGAACGATAGGTGGAATCAGTTTGTAACGGGAACGATATTGACTACAATATTTAATAATGCAAATTGGTAGGTTACCTTACGTTTGATCATTAACAAATTAATTAATATTGTCCTAACAATTAACCTTTTCGCAGATTCTTATACCAACAGAATATTATGGTACCTTCGATCTTATTATATTGGATCAAGAAACCATAACTCTATATATATTAGACCTGACTCCGCTTAATACCATTTATGAAAATAACCCAAACACAAGATATAAAAAAAACTTTTATGTATCGGCGAATACTTGAGAAAGGCAATGGTCAAAGCATACCCAAAATCGAGATGGAATGAAGATATATATCAATCTATGGTGTCAAATAATCCTCCCAAACATTCCAGTTCGCAATAGGTAAAATATTTATTAGTTATTCTTTAATTTTTAATCTGAATTTTAGTTTGTTTTCTTAATCATATTTCCACATAGAGTCTATTTTTTTCTTTTTTGTTAACAATTTAATCCTCCCATGGAACTATCTGGCAATTATGTTTCACTCTTCATGCACAAATGGAAATATAATGAACTATTATTGACAGATTTTCAGGTCATATCAGTACTATTAACATTATTTTTTAAATAAACTATATTTACAAATACAATTGTAACCTTAATCATTTACATACATGATGGCAATGAACTAAGGAAGTATTTTTTGGCACACCTATTGGTGTTCCAAGACAACGAATGTGAAAGGAATATGCCTGACGGTGTACGAGACTTGTTAAATGTATTGCGGAAATTAGAAATAGTTGTTATATTTTAAGTATACTTCATAAAAACATGCTTCCTCTTAATAAAGCTCAATTTGTACATGATTTGTCCATTTTACCCTTTTCTTCAGAGCGGTACAACAAGTACTTAGCTTGATTTGGTTTTGGTTATATATCTTGTCATGTTGTGATAATCACAATTAATTGTCTGCGAAAGGTATTTTTGTAGTACTGAAATAGTTACATTTCTTGCCATTGCCAACAGATTGAGATTAGCTAGCACCAATGTTCATGTTTCGCTGCCTTAACCGGTTGGATTTCACCCATGTTTTACTCACTACTAGAAAACTCATTTTCAGCGTCGTAGGGGTTCCATTTTCGCAGGCGGTTGCGGTCTTCGGAGCAAAATCCCCGCCGGCGAAGATGATACCCGGGGTCAAGGGGCGGTCCGCCTGCGAAGATAGATCTTTGCAGGCGGGCCATATAAGCGTCGCCTGCGAAGATCTATCTTCGCAGGCGGCAGGAGACGTGCGTCTGCGAAGATCGATTTTCGCAGGTGACGCTTATATGGCTCGCTTGCAAAGATGCACCTACATAATCTTCTTTCTCCCCGAGCCCTGTTCATTCTCCTCGAAGTTTCTCTCTCCTAAAGTGACATAAATATAGGGGGGAGGTTTTGAACTTCAAATCTTCGGGGGATTTTTCTACGGTGCTTAGATCTACTCATTTTCACACTAGGTATGCAATTTTTTAAACTTTTAGACCTCAATTTGTGATGGATTTATGCATGCAAAATTGTGAAGGAAAGCTCAATGTTTTTTAATTTATTTTCTTTTGATATGTTGATGTTAGATGCATGTGTAATACTTGATGCCTCTTGTCGTAGTGGTTTAATGTGATAACATAAATTCTCAATTTTTTTTATGTTGCTATCACATCCACCTTCTAGTTCTAGATCTAGATCTAGATGTTGTCATACATATATGAGAGAGAATAAAATTTTTAATGTCTATTTATTTGGTGCAATCAAAAAATAATTACACTAGTTTGTAATATGACGATGATATGACTTTGTTGGATGTTCCAAATATACTAATTTGGCATGTCCTTGTAAAAAAATGAAATAAAATTAATGGAAATCAATTTACAATTAACCTTCAGTTAGTTTTTTCAATAAACCCTGCAAATTTGGTATTAATAGTGCAAATATTTTATGTTCATTTTTCTAGAGATATGGAGAGTCGGGAATGGATGTATCATTGGCCGAGGTTTTTGTCTCCATGTAGAGATGAAGTGTCTAAATTTATTGGTATTGTGAAGGCACACACTGAGAAGAATAATATGAGGAAGATAATTTGTCCATGTGCTGACTGTAAGAATGAAATAGGCTGGGAAGATGCTTATAAAGTGAAGGAGCACTTAGTAACTCGTGGATTTATGGACAAGTACGAAATATGGACACGTCATGGCGAAGAACAAGTGGACGGGCCTGAAAATGTGGCACCGACACGATTTGAAGACATGGTGCACAATGATGGTTCTGTTGAGGATAGAATCGATCTAGAGGAAATGTTACGTCATGCAGAACCCGATGTGCTGATGGGGTCGGCTAGAGGTTTAAATAACTTTGAAGCTTTACAGAAGGCAGCTAAGGAAGTTCTGTACGATGAGTCGAAGGGCTGTGATAGTGAGTTCACAACACTACGGTCAGTTCTTGAACTTATGAGGTTAAAGGCGAGACATGGATGGTCTGATACCAGTTTCGACAGTCTTTTAGAACTTCTGCAGAAAATGCTCCCGAGGCCTAACTCACTACCATCCAGCACATATCAAGCGAAGAAACTCATATGCCCCCTTTCACTTGGTGTGGAAAAGATTCATGCGTGCGTTAATCAGTGCATACTGTACAGGAAAGAGTACGCTTCTTTAGATGAATGTCCAACATGCGTTGCTAGCCGGTACAAATCGAACAGCAATACTGGCCTAGAACCATCTGACAGAACTGAGGGAAATCAGAGAAAAATCCCGCAGCTTGTGGTCTGGTACCTTCCCGTGAAAGACCGTATTAAACGGATATACTCAAATCCGCGAGATGCGGAACTAATGCGATGGCATGAAGAAGGGCGCAAGCAGGATGGGATGATTCGACACCCGGCAGATGCTCATCAGTGGATAAACTTTGATGCTCAGTACAAAGAGTTTGCTAAAGACCCACGGAACATCCTTTCGGAGACATGAGCAGCTCACAGAGTACTTGGCCAGTGCTTCTGACTATGTACAATCTCCCTACCTGGCTTTGTCAAAAACGAAAATACGTGCTACTCTGTATCCTCATACAAGGACCCCGTCAGCCTGGTATTGATATTGACGTCTTTCTTGAACCATTGTTGGAAGATATGGCAGATTTATGGAAAGAGGGATTGAAAGTGTGGGACGAGTACTTAAGAGAATACTTCACAGTGAAGGCCATCATTTTCGTGACCATTAAAGATTATCCAGCAATGTTTTCAGTTTCAGGTCAAATTAAAGGTAAAACAGGATGTGTGATCTGCCTGAATGGAACGTACAATAGGTATCTACCGGGTTCCAACAAGCTTGTGTACATGCGGCACCGGCGGTTCCTACGCACAAATCACAGGTACCGCAAGATGAAGGCTGAGTTCGATGGCACTGAAGAGACCGATCCTCCACCAAAACCTACATCGGGGGTAAAAGTGTGTGCAATGACAGAGAAAATTATTTGCGAATTTGGAAAAGTGACTAAGAAACAATTGAAGGTGACAAAGCGCAAGAAACCCGAGAAGAGTAAGAAACCAGAGTATAGTAAGAAGCAAAACAATATCTCGAAGCCAGATGATAAAATCCCTCCCCCATTCAAGAAGCATTCCATATTCTTTAAGTACCTCCCGTACTGGAAAGACCTGGAGGTTCGGCATGCCATAGACGTAATGCATTTAGAGAAGAATGTGTTTGACAACATAGTTGGAACATTGTTAGACATGCCGAAGAAGACTAAAGATGGTCTGCACTCACGGATGGACCTAGTCGAGATGGGAATCAGGGAAGAGTTACACCCTCAAGAAGGAGAGAAGAATGGAAAGTATATCTTCCACCAGCCTGTTTCACACTGACACCTGAGGAGAAGAAGTCCTTTTGCAAATCAATCCGCCATGTCAGAGTGCCCATAGGTTTCTCATCAAACATCAGTCGACTAGTTTCCATGAAAGATTTGTCGGTATCTGGTTATAATTCACACGACTGTCATGTCTTGCTCACCGTGTTTCTTGCAATTGCATTAAGGGCCATAAAACCAGAGCATTTAAAGGTTGCCATCGCAAGATTGTGCTACTTTTTCAACGCAGTGTCACAAAAGGTCATTAGTCTCAAAGAGTTAGGAAATCTCCGTACATTCGCACATGAGACACAGTGCCAGCTTGAGATGTGTTTCCCCTCGTCATTTTTTGATATGATGGAGCATCTCATTGTTCACATAGTGCCACAGATGGTTGCGCTTGGCCCATTGTACCTCCATCAAATGTGGTCATACGAGCGTTACATGGCGGTTTTGAAGGGTTACGTCCGAAATCATGCACATCCAGAGGGATCAATGGTTGAGGGTTACAGTACTGAAGAGGTTGTCGAGTGCTGTATCGATTACCTCAAAGATGGATATGCAATTGGAGTACCTGTGCCCCGACACGAGGGCAGATTAAGCGGTAGGGGAACCATAGGAAAGAAGAGATTCGTCACCCATGATCACAAATCATTTCAAGAAGCTCACTTCAGCGTGCTTCATCAGTTCGCTATCGTTGAGCCTTACATCGATCAACATATCGAACTACTACGAGCTAACAATAAAGGTCGCCCAACGGAGTGGATAATGAAAGAACACAAGCGTCTCTTCATAGATTGGTCACGAGATCTAGACTTACCTGAGGGACAAACTACTGATGACATAACTATGAAGCGGTTGGCTTGTGGTCCATCAAGTACAGTAAATTCTTGGCAGGGATATGACATTAACGGGTACTCGTTTAGTACAATAGCTCGAGATAGTAAGACCTGTACGTAAAACAGCGGTCTCCGTGTGGAGGCAATTGATGAAGCGGGGGAAAAACAATCATACTTCGGGTTTATTGAAGAAATATGGGAAATCGACTATGGGCACACAATGCAATTCCCCATATTTAAGTGCCAGTGGGTAAAATACCCGAACGGGGTCAATGTTGATAAGTTTGGTCTTACTATTGTCGACCTTGCGACTGTGGGTCACAAGGATGACCCTTGGGTACTCGCCAATCGCATGTCACAAGTGTTTTATGTGAAAGACCCCTCTAATTTGAGGAAAGATATAGTGCTACCAGGAAAACAAAAGATATTGGGAGTGGATGGGGTTGCAGATGTCGAAGATTACAATCAATATGATAGTATGCCACTTTATAATCAGTTTGTACAAAAGATTAAGAATGTCGAGACAGCTACTCAGAAGACCGTGAAACCTTACATGCGCACGGATGGTGTGGGCAAAAATGTTAAAGGGTAATTCATTAGTTAAGTGTTGGTGGTATGTAAGGGGATATGTGTGCTCGTATTGCAAAAATGAACGGACGGACAATGTTGTACTCAACATTTTGCATATTTGTTGTACTAATTTTTATGTGTAATTACCATTCGTAGGGTTTAATTTACAGTTTTTTTTATTTTAATAGTTTTTTAAAAGAGGTTTCAAAATTTAGTAGCATTTTTTTAAGTGCACCTACCATTGTTTGAAAATTTTTTAAAAATTTTAAAGTAGTATTAATGTAGCAAACATTTAAGTAAGATTTACATTTGATCTAGTAAAATTACCATTTTTTAAAGTAGTATTAATGTAGAATTACCATTTTTTATATATATACTGTAGACATTTTCAATTTACAAAAATAAATTTTAAAAAATACTATATATAGAGATACTACATAGAGATACTATCTTCACAGGCGGACGGCCCGCTTGCGAAGATAGTTAAGCCGATTAGGGTTCGCATCTTCGCAGGCGGCCCGCCTGCGAAGATAGTGAAAAACATCTTCGTAGGCGGACGGCCCGCTTGTGAAGATCATCTTCGCTGGTGGGCCGCCCGCCTGCGAAGATAGTATGTCTATATAAGGCACCGCCCGCGGCGCCAAAAATTCTAAGTCCAGGCGGGAACCCTAGAATTTTTGGCGCCGACAGGCTGCCGAAATTCTCAGCCCCCGCGCCGCCGTCGACCGCCGTCGTCCGCCTGCGAGACCTTCGGCCTCCACCGCGCCGCCGCCTTCCATCGCCGCCTGCGAGACCTTCGGCCTCCACCGGCCTCCTCCACCGCCGCCGGCGTCCACCGCGCCGCCGTTTTTTTTTACTGCAAGGTTTTTTTTCCCGCTCATATATTAGTTGCCTTTGTATTTATTTAAAAACTTATATGAGAAAAAATCAGATTTAATTTATACTGTCAATCTAGTGGTGTATACTGTCAATCTACACCATAAGAACTAATTTATATTCGCTATAACTTAGCAACTGTGAAGCTTTGTTTTATTCCCTAACAGACTTGCCAAATTTTACTCGTATGTAGCTACCCACCGTCCTAAAAGAATCAACGTATGCCTATATGTATATCTGAACATGGCTGTGGAAGTTGTTTTTTTTTTTTGGATGGATGGAGTAGGCTTCTGGACATGTATAATAGGCTTCTGGACATGTATACTAGTACAGAACTGATCATCGTGAACGGACTATCCGTGTGTTAGGGGTTCGTGAACTGTCACATCGATATCATCTTTAACGGGTTAGAATATAAACACCGACAAAGTTTCCATCGGTGCCATCTTTTAAGGAGAGAGAATGACGATTGGTTGCGGCGGTAGGGTGGCTCGCACTCAGATGACACACGGTGCATATACCTTTTCCAAAATAAAAATTTATTGGTTTTTCGCTGTTACTCACTCCTTTCCATATTGACCACTTTATATATGTTTTGTTATTGTAAAGCTGGCTCACATGCAGCATGATGACTTAATACGGATCAACACTTTTTGAGCATGCATAATCTTTTTGTCGAACAGTGCATAATGAATTATTATTTTAGCATCCAAGATGGGGGCTAATACAAAAAGTTAATGAGAAATTATTGTGTTTAGTTTTATGAGTTGATGAGAATGAAATACTCATGCATAATCTATTTTGTCTCTTCACTAGTAGTTATACTACAAAGCAGTTGCATAACGGCACTCCACTGATAGCAACACCATGTTCCTCCCTATAATTTAATAATTTAGCAAATTATTAAATCATTTTTGCAATTATGTACATAACTTTTTAATACACAGTTTCGTAGTGTGTTCATATACATTTTATTTTTTATGTTAGAAGTTTGAAACGATGGCCGATAGTACTAAAGGCACCGAAGAGAAGGGTTTAGGGGCGGAAGAGCCGTCCCTTCCTATTGTGGTTGCTCCAGAACCAACGGTCCCACCGGAAGGTAGTTCCGACAGTGACGTAGGTAACGATGGTTACTCGTCGCCAAGCGATCCTTGTCCAAGCCCAAAGAGAAGGAGAAAGGGCGACGGTGAACAAGGGGACAAGGACTACATTCCCCCTAAAGAAGGGGTAAGTTAACTTAATATGTTACTGCTAACCGTGATAACTATTAGCCCGACCTAATTCGAAACTGTGATATATACCTTATCGTAGGAAACGGCGCCACGGCGATCAAAACGGCAGCCGAAGAAAAAAGATTCGTCGAAAGACGAGGAGGTCCCAGCTAACACGACCGGCTCAGAGCAAAGCGAACGGTCAGCAAAGGTGAAGAGAAGAAAGGACGAAGGGTTCCATGTAGTTACCCATGTTTCGCCAAAAGGAGAGCCGCTCGCCCCTAAGACCTCACGTGCGAAGTTCAGTTCACAGTGTGGCATAATAGTGAGGGAAAAGATCCCCATCACGGTCAAGGACTGGGATCATGTATCGATAGTGGATAAGGAAGTCCTATGGAAAGAATTGAAGAAAATCTTCCAGTTTCCGGATGGATCGGAGGTAGCAGTGAGGCGTGGTTGGAAAACCACATTAAACAAGAAATTTGTGCAGACGGGGCGTACACCTTTTTCGACGTATGCCAACATAACACCGAGGCAGTGGGAAGACTTTCTGAGATTGAAGAACTCCCCAGAAGAAATTGAAAGGAGCAAAAAGTATTCAGAGTTGGCCCAAAAGAACAAATTTCCTCATCGCTTAGGCTCCACGGGATACGCACCCAAGGTGGAGCAGTGGACAAAAGAGGAGGATGAAATGAGGAAGGCGGGGCTTCCGGTTCCTATGGAGGAATGGACACAGAGATCAAGGAACTGGGTAAGAGCTAGAACTCCGAAGATCACGGAAGAAGGTAAAGTATCATTCGAAGATCCGGATCTACAGGGCGTTGCCGATAAAATAGAGAATTTATCTAGTTCACAGAAGAAAGGAATGTTCAAGCCTAAGAGCGAGAAAGATGTGCTAAGTACGGCGCTGGGTACTCCTGAGCATGGGGGTAGGGTTCGAGGTGTGTCGTCCAAGCTGAGTTGGAAGGAAGGGTTTAAACAAGACCCCCACAAGAAGCGTGAAGCGTACAAGGATAAACTTAGAGACGAAGGGGCTGCGGATTTTGAAAAGCAAATGATGGATTTCTGCGTCAAGCACATGCTTTTTCCTCCCCCCGAAACCCAAGAACCTGAACCAGATTACCCATTCGATGACCTAAAGGAGAATACACCCTGCAGATTGCACGTTCCCTTTGGACGCTCCGGGAAAACTCTTGAGGCCGCTACAGCCATTGCTATCCCTGGGAGAACATATAACGAAGAGTTCATACCCGATGCGTATGCCAAAGTGCAGCCGCAAGTAGTCCACGAAGGGTTTGAGTCATACGACATAGACTTCCCCACTGCAGATGGTGTAACAGTACTTGGGGATGCGGTCGATGTTGTAATTCTCTGGCACGAGAATGACATATTATTTGGATTAGGCACCGACGCCACGCGAAAACCAATGGTGCCAAAACCGGGGTTGGGAAAACCTCCGAGACCTCCTAGCAAGGTGACTGATAAAGCGGAGGCACCCGAGATGCAACCGGATCATCCAGTGCCGGAAGTGCCACTGGAGATTGAAGTGCCGGAGGTGCCCATGGAGATTGTAGTGGCTGATGTCCAGAAGGAGATTACAGTGGCAGAACCAGAGGTCCAATTTGTGGCATCAGTCGGGGTACATATAGAAGAAGTACCAGGATTGAAATGGGACGGTACTGAGCCAGAAATTTTTGAAGACCCTTCTCCTGCGAAAGACCCCGAGGGGCAAGAGAAGACCACTACCAGTTCTGAGGTGCCCAGGGTGCTTAGAAGCCATGACTCCAAAGCCAAAGATCAGAACAAGGAGAAATTCATGGTAACCGTCTTCAGAGGGGGTAAGGAACGTGCAAAACTCAGAGATGATGACCCCAAGAAGGCCGCTGAACTAGCCGGACCAACATACTAGCCAACTGATGATTGCCCGGAAAAGTACGAACACGGGAAAGCACTCTTGCCGGATTGGGCACTAAAGGAAGGACCATGGGAGTTGAGAAGATTACATACCTTCTACATGGAAGCCAACAAGAAGGCTTGGGCAGTATTACAGTTCGATCACCGGCAGATTGCTTCGGCGCCGAAGGTTACTTATGGCTAGATTTCTCGGATCTCCACGCCATATATCGTCGAGATAAGATGGACGTCAACTATATCGGTGTTTGGTGCATGTGAGTTTGAGTTTTAATTAATTACATGAAGATTATGTGCCATACAAATCCATGTGATTGTTACTAACAAACTTCTTCTGTAGGATGGAATACATGGATGCTAGAAAGAAAAAAGAACCTATCGGCTTCTTGGATCCAACTCGGATCTGTCAAACACAGCATACCGTGAAGATGGCACCAGGGTCGGACCAGCTAAAGGGCAAGACTCCAGAAGAGATAGCTGAATACAAGAAGGGCTTGCACAAGGAGAAAATGATTACTGATGCACAGTACATCGGACGAGCCTTCTTGCACTTTCAAAATAAGAGAGTCATCATGGCCGCTTATAATTTTAAGTAAGTCCGGTATATTTAACTTCTACACATATGTCTTATTGTAGCTGTTACTAACTATACCGTTGTTAATATGTAGCGACCATTATATCTGTTTACTCATCCACCCTAAAGATGGCACCGTGGTAGTCTTGGACCCTCTCGATTACAGACACCAACAGTACAAAGAATTTCTAACAATCTTACAGTAGTAAGTGTTTATGACTCTTTTATTTTTATATGAATGTATTATAAATAAATATCCTCCTTAATGTGAAACAGTCCGACATCCATACAGTGCGTACCAGTACTATAAGTTCAAGGGTGGAGAACAGACCCGAACAAAGGAGAAGCTGCTAGTGCGTACCTATTGGCCGGTAATACTCCACTCACTTAATGTATTTCAATTGTTTCACTAATTGAAATATTTAACTATTTTTCCCTGTGATATGTCCTGAAGTGTCACAAGCAACCTAGAGGAAGTATCCTTTGCGGGTATTACGCGTGCGAATTCCTAAGGGTTAATGGGAGGTACAAGACTAACGTGGATGATGTAAGTCTCTGCACTATGTACTAGCCAGCTTGACATATTTATGGTACTAATATATTATTTATCTTCAATGCATGCAGTTGCCAAGATTAGAACACCGAACAAGCTTTGACAATACAGGCATCACAAACATGCAGCGTGATCTCTGCCATTTCATCCACCATGAGTGCTGTCATGTGAAAGGAGAATTCTTCAACCCAGAGGGTGTCCTTGCAACAAGTGACGAGTTCAAGAATCTCCGGGAGTGGAACACTGCTATGCCACAATGTAACTAGATAGCGTATTTCAAGTCACAATGTCAAAAAATATTGTAATATATATATATATATATTGGCAACACTTTTGAGTTATGCAATATATGTAAAATTCTTAGTACCAAATGCTTGATAATCATCCAATATATGTACATAATAATCAACTGCAAAAATTTCTACTAACGAGCAAATTATTATTAAATTTATGGGCAAATTATTATTAAATTCCAAACATCGAGAACTATCTTCGCAGGCGGCGTCTTTATATTTTCACAGGCGGAGCTGACTAGTCAACGACCGCCTGCGAAAATTATCTTCGCAGGCGGACGCCTGCCCCGCCTGCGAAGATCGGTGATCTTCACAGTCGTTTGCTTACAGGCGGACGGCTTCCCTGCCTGCGAAGATCGTTTTTACCCGCTTGCGATAATGCTTTTCCTAGTAGTGACTTTGCCCTTAAGACATTCAGAGAAATTCTGTAGGAGCAGAATGCAAGAATTTTAATCATCTTTTCGAATTCAGAAATTTCATATGATTTTAATAGGAATCGGTTTTTTTTTTGCCAAAATTGATTAAGATTGTGAGGACAATTTTAATAGGAAATCATCAGTATAGCTGAGCCTTTCTTGCGAGGAAAATCATCAATTTTATTAATATCACCCCAAAACATCTGCATTCGACCAATATAAATTCCAAAAAAAAGAAATAAAATCCTTTTATCCAATTTAGAAATAGTTCTATAAATACATATCACTTGCATTACTTCCTGTATGCAATGGAAAAACCCACTGATTTATCTGTTGTGATGAAAATATACTATGGTTTTAACGAATAAATTATATCTATAACTTCTATCTCATTACAAAGAATAGTTCGACCTCGGCTTAAAATTAAAAAAAATCAACAAATATATCTAAAAGAAACAAGGGAACATGGGATGTAAGGGATATTTTAAACAACATAAAAGCATGATCATAAAACAACAAAACTGGTGTTCCACAGTTCCACATTTCAAAACACAAGCTGAGATAAGAGCCGTATTCTAAGCAACAGGATTGCTCCTATGCAAGATGATCCAAGATTTCATATCAACAACATGATATATTGTCTTAAAGAAAATAAAGTACCTGGGCGGCAGTGGCTGGAACTGACGGTAGTGGGGAGACTACCGGATCAGCGAGAGCGAGGGGCGAAGAAACGACGGGATCCATGTGGGAGGGGAAGAGGTTGCCGGAACCACCCCTCCCGTCGCCGTCGATGGCGGATCCGCGCGAGAGGGGGGCGGAGAGACGATGGAACTGATGGTAGTTGGGAGGCTGTCGGGTCTGCCCCTCCCGTTGTCACCGGTGGCAGATCAGCGCGAGCGGGAGGCAAAGAAACGATGAGATCCGTGCGGGAGGGGAAGAGATCATCAGATCCACACCTCCTGTCATCGCCGACGGCGGATCTGTGCGAGAGGTGGGTGGAGAGATGACGGGATCCGTGCGGGAGGGGAAGAGGTCGCCGGATCCGCCCCTCCATCACCGCCACCAACATATCTGCTTGAGAGGGAGGTGAAGAGACGACGGGATCCAAACACCAGCAGCTGATCTGCACGAGCAGCAACGATGGCTCCAAAGTGGCTACTGCCAATTCGGGTGAGGAGAGAGACGGAGGAAGGCTGGGAGAGAGAGAATGAAAGAGTGAGAAGATAATAACCTCCGACCAGGCGAGGAAGCTCCATCCAACAGCAGTGAGGGGAAAGAGGAGGGATAAACGGCAGCAGCAACGACGGCTTAGAGCAGATGGTGGATCTAGCTGATGACAGTGAGAGAGATGGGGAAAGACGAGGACAGAGAGAAAGAGTAAACGAGAGAGCGAGAGTGGAATAATTATCCAAAACAAAAAAATTTCCTCTGCGATTACTATACAAATCACCGATGCTTATTGTCATAACGTAGTGCTTTAGAAAATCACTGAGTTAAACTTTATCCACCGTAACAAAAAAAAACCTTTGTGATTATTATTGTCATACCAGACTACTTAAAGAATCATTCAGTTAAACTTTATCCACCGCAACATTACCTGGTGCAATGCACGGGTATTTTACTAGTCAACTACGAGAAGTGAACTTATGCAGCTTAATTGGTGCCTATCTGCATGTGAGGCTGTGAGCCCAAGTCTACAAACCTTTGTCCATTATGCATAATGTCACCGAATTTACTTTGTTACTAGCAATCCACCAGGTTGCCAGCTTCATCGATAGGGCGGAGTTCTGGCATCTAGATCCATTAGCTTCTATGATCGCAATGCTAACCTGACCAATCTACCATTTCGTGTACGCATTATTTGCCTCATGATTGCTAATTGTAACATAAGATCCCCCCGTGCCTCCTAAACCTACCATAGTAAGCCAACTGGAATGATCCGCATAGCTAGCCCTTCATTTTGTATCTGTAAGGTATAACTTGGGATCAGTCATATTTATCTTTTATGGAGCAAAAGAGTTTAACATGGTACCAATATCATACATAAATGCACGATCTGATTAAACTGAAGTTCCACGGTTGATCAGTCAATTGATGTGCTAGAGAGTGCAACTAGGGGAATTCTACGAGATGCTGAATCAAAGTAGTACAAAGGCTATCGTCTTATCGAATGAGGAAAACTCACAGTGAGATAGAAACACTTACCCAATATGGTACAAGTGGACAAGTTCGAGCGATAATTAACAAGTTAACAACAGCTGAAGGATTGTGCAGAGACGATTCTAAGTTTCGGACGGAGGAAGAAAAAATCTCGCGATTTGTGACTGGGGATTGGCTTCTTTGAAAGAGGAAGACCACAGTAGACCACTGCGAGTTGCTACTACAAGATCACATGGATAAATAATTGACCAAAGGACTTAATCCATCGAGTCTTCTGGTCTAGTTGTTCTTTTAATTAAAAATGAACTCTGGAAAAGTCATTGTTTTGGAAAAGGTATATTTTCGAAATAATTCTGGTAACATGCTGGGCTCTACCTATTATCTGATCACATACTATAAAGCACATGTGCACTACGGAAGCCAACTTGTATCAAAAGTATTCCAAATTATAACATGGACTACACGTCTATGTTTGGGTCAAAGAATAAAGTGCCAGAACGGCAACTAGAATATTGCCCATTGGATCCAAGTCTCCATATTGCGCTCAGGCCTCTGCCATAAAGGTCATATCTTGATTAGGCTAATTTATCTATTATATTTTATTATATTATTAAGATAGCTTCAAAAAAATCATCACATTTGGAGCGTGGTCTTCCCAAACGGATAGCATGGGAAGAATGATTATCGCAGGCGGATTAACATGGTCGCATTCGATGATCGATCTTTGCATGTGGTTGGACCGTACACATGTGAAAATGCTGATTTTCAGACACCTACGTGTAGGCGGGCCGCCCAACTACATGCAAAGATCGATTTTGGCCGCATGAGAAAAATCGATTCTGTAATAGTGTTGCTGCCGTCAAACTCGTTGCACCGGCGTAGCCTTCTCGATCACCGATGCAGCTGAAGCTGCCTCGACCATCGGCGCAGCCTCTTGCTGGTGGTGGCGTTGATGATGGCTGTCTCGTCCTCCTCTCGCCAGCCATCCTCGTGGAGCGCTACCGCCCGTGACACCGGAGCTTGATCCACCACCACCAAGCTCGGTCCACCCCACCGAAGTTCTATCCGCCGCCGCCAGAGCTCGATTCACCGTAAGGGAGAGGGTGGTCCTTGGCGCCGTCACCTCTGGCCGCCCTTCCCGCCTTCATCTGCTGGGCCGCCGGTGCTGGATTGTAGAAAGGAGATGCCCCAAGAGGAAAGGGATAGGGAATAGCAATAGTGGAGAGGAGAGATGCCAACGGAGGAGAGAAGCAACGGTGGAGCGAGGAGAAGAAGCAGCGACATTGTGCAAGGAGAAGGGGATCGGGGTGAGAGAGTGGGGAGAGGGGGAGGGCTAGAGAGGAGGAGAAAGAGTATTGGAGAGGAGCTGAGATATTGGTCCAGGAGTTGGCTAAGGGTACATGTGTACTTTTTTTGTTGTTATTGGGTGTAAAATATAAAAGTTCAAATCAATTCGATAATAGAAAATACCATAGGAACTGACATAGTAATAACTAGGGTCTGAATTTTTATTAAAAAAAGAACACTTAGATGTGGCCTCCAATATGTGTATGTGGGTTGTGTGGTCTAAATGAGCTTGGCGCATATGTGGCATATAGGACTAGTGATAGTCAAATGAGGAACCTAAACTCATCCATTGCCTCAGGGGTCAGTGGTTATGCCTTGAGTGATGTGAGTGATGTATCTCAGTAGAATGGCAACGACGGTGGCAAGGTCCCCTCCGTCGCTGAGCTGCCTGGCATGAGAGTAGGCGCTGCATCGGGAGCCGACATAAAATAGAATACCCACCCACTCTTGGACTATCAGCTCTAGCATGTGACCGGCAGTTGACTGTTCCTCGCTGATGAGCTTTGAGCCAAGCTGAGCTCCTGTTATCAGAATTGCTGAATCACTCCTGCCGTCTACTGGAGTAGTAGATTCCTGATGAATCTTGGTTGATCCAGTGTTAAGTGCGTCCCCAAGGCGCCTTAGTGAGCTGGCTAGATCATCGGCTGATCTGTAGTCCAGTGAAGGCAAACCTTTCCAGCAGCGCAGTGCTTCTTTTGGGCTCAGCAGTGAATAGCACATCTGGACATAGGCGTTACGGTCGACAGAGGAAGGCAACATGTAGGGGCGCGCTGCGAGGAGGAAAAGCAAGTAATTGGAGAGCTCCTCGGCCGCCTGGGCAAGCTCAGCCAGTTCGCCGTCCTGCCGGCCTGTGGCCTTTTGTTGCTTCTCCTTGTAGCAACGGAGGTAGAGGTCGGTGGCAATGTGCCAAACGAGTATGCTCTCCTCCACGGTCCAGTCTAGTTCCTCTGGTTCCTCGTCCAAACCCCGTCTCTTTAGCACCTCCCGAAGCTGTAAATTAAGAGAAATTTTAGGTGTAAAATTTTGGTGCCACGAGCTATCTAGCATCTGGAGAGAGAGACACTAATGTTTTTAATTTACACTAGAAAAATAGTATCTCCCGGTATCTCTTTAATTAAGGACGGCAAAATTAATTATTACCTGTAAATTAATGATGTGATCTGGGTCCCGTGGACGTCCATTCTTTTGTAGCTCCTTCACCACCAGCTGCTCGATGAACTCCGAGACGGGGATTGACCACGAGTAAGACAGTGTGTTCCACCAGTCCTCAAGTCCCATCCATCCTGCTATTCTGCTGCGTCGGCTGTTTTTGCTGCCAGCGCACAGCCGAAGCAGGTTGTGTTGCCCCATGGAACGGCACCAGTGACTTCTTCTCCAACCAATCGCATCGACAATCCGGTGGACAGACAGAACTACACGGGCAAGGAAATACCATATACCTCCTGATTGAAACTCGCTCCATCTTGCTAGCAGCGCAGTACACGTCCAGCTCGAGAACAGGACTCTCACTACTGACGTGATCTCCACTAGGACAGCCCCAACTAAGAGGACATAAGTGACAGCAACATCGAATTTACTGTAGGAGTTCATAATACTATCGTCCAATGAATGGAACAGGAACAAAGCAACGGCAGTAGCGGGTAGGGAAATCATACGGACGCAGAAACCATGCCAAGTGTGCATCACCTCGGTCTTTGTGTAGAAGACGTCGTGCATCAGGGACAGCTGCATCTCAACCACCTTGTACGCTTCCTCCCAAGCCAAATCCGTTTGCAAATCATCATGTGATACCCTCTCTAACAGCAAATCCATGGGAACACGCAGCATCCAGTGAGCCATCAGAACAAAGGTTCCCGCGTCCATAGCATCTGTAATTCTCATAGCACCATCTTTAACCAGTGCCTTACTCACGTATTGACGCCTCTCGAGGCTCCGGTAGTTCGTGCCCGATTGGGTCCGACCGGCGCACCGGAGCGCCCACACCCTCTCCCCGTACTTGATGACACCGACGGCAAACATGAGGATGGTGGCCCACCAGAGCAAGGATGGCCGGCTGCCGTGGAAGATCCGGGACACGTAAATGACGTAAGCAGCTCCAGCTACCTGCACTGCGAGCGTCTGCAGGTGACGCAGCCACAGCCGGTTGTCCTCAATGGCGTAAGCCGTGATGTTGTCCTGTCCGCCAAGGTGCAGCAGCAAGAATGGCGCCCAGAACATCGTGAGCTCGTGCTCGGCTAACCTGCTCGTCACGGACATATGGCCGAGTACGTAAATCGCGGTCGCATCGGCCAGCATGTACGCCGACCACACCAAGGCCCTTAGCACGCTGGAATCCAGACTCCGCCGGAGCTCCGCCAAGATAAGCAGCGCCACCTGAAATATGAAACTCAGCAGCAACAGCACTTGGAGGCCCCATTCTTTCCATACGTGCAGCAACGGACCTGCTGCTGCCATCTATCTCCTCTGGAATGGATCGATGTACTATACACAACACAACCGAGGTATTAAGAGGTTATCGACGAGATGCTAGCTGAATCAAAGTAGCTAGTACAAATTAGTTAAGACGATCGAATGAGGAAAACTCACAGTGACATAGAAACACTTACACAATATGGTAAAGTGGACAAGTTCGACCGATAATTAACAAGTTAACAACAGCTGAAGGCTTGTGCAGAGACGATTCGAAGTTTCAGAGAAAGAAAAAATCTCGCGATTTGTGCCTGGGGATTGGCTTCTTTGACAGAGGAATACCACAGTACACCACTGCGAGTTGCTACTACAAGAAAACATGGCTAAATAATTGACCAAAGGACTCAGGTCTTGTTCGTGTGTAGTGGTTGGCAGCGCAAATCCATCGAGTCTTCTGGTCTAGTCGTTATTTTAATTAAAAATGAACTCTGGTAAAGTCATTGTTTTGGAAAAGGTACATTTTCCAAATAATTATGGTAACATGCTGGGCCCTACTATTGTTTGGTTACATACTTCCTCCGTTTCATATTATTAGTCGTTAAGCTTTTTTTTTTTCTTAACCTAAGTTCGTTATGTTTGACCCAATTTTATAGAAAAATAGCAATATCTATAACACCTAATTAGTTTTAGTAAATTTAAATTTAAATATATTTTGATACAATGTTTGTTTTGTATTGAACATGTATGTTATTATATTTTGCTACAAACTTGGTCAAACTTAAAAAAAATCAAACAACTTATAATATAAAATAGAGGTTGTACTATAAAACACATGCGCACCACGGAATCCAACTTGCATCGAAAATATTCGAAATTGTAACATGGAATACACGTCTAATGTTTGGGTGAATGAATAAAGTGCCAGAACGGCAACTAGAATATTGCCCACTGGATCCAAATCTCCATATTGTGCTCAGGCCTATGCCATAAAGGTCATATCTTGATTAGGTTAATCTATCAATTATATTATATTATATTATTGTTGACGATGAGATTTGGTAAATCATGCATCGAATTTGGAGTTAAGACCGAAGCGGATTTGAAAGGAAATCGGTAACTATAAATCAGCTACCGAACTACATCGGCTACGGAGTGCATCGGCTGATATTGAATCGGACAAGGAAGCCGATGTAGCCGATTCCGACAAGGGGATGTTGGAATCATTGTCGGGTTCGTTTAAAGTGCTTCATGAGTATTGCCACGTATGGATTGAGTCCGAAAAAGGCAATTGTATCTATTAATTAGGAATAGTTTGTTAGTTTCCTTTTATCTTTAGGAAAGTGTGTTTAGTGTCCGATAAGGACTTTATGTTTTTCCTTTTATCTTTAGGAAAGTTTGAGTCGTGTTCGATATGGACTAGTATCTACCCATGGGTATAAATATGTACACCCGGGGTCTATGTAAATTATCTCTCGATCAATACAACTTCGGCGCATCGCCACCCTCTTTCTGAGGTTTTTACTTATCAAACCGGTGGAATTTGGCACCTTACGCGGGGCTGCATCGGCTTTCGATCTCCGGCGAAGGGGTAAGCCCTACGTTCCGACGGGCCCTGGTGAATCTATCGGCTACAATGGTGTTGTTCAAGGCTGCATCGCTTCGATCTCTTGATCGCTCTGGTTTGGTTGATATATTTACCTGATATCTCAATTCTATCTTAATTGCATTGTGTTTAGAGATGCATCGGTTTAGTTAGGACTATCTCGGTTAAGTCTGATCTTCTATCTTAGCCGATATATCTCTACAATCACAATGTTGTTTTAAATAGATTTGTTATATCCATCACATTAGACAATCACATTAGACAGATCTATCGGTTCATCAAGTATTAGATTATCATATACAATCTCGTGCTGCATCGGTTAGGTTCGACCTACTAGATTGTTGTTGATAATATAAATCTTCTTAAGCCGATAGGTTCATACTAATGTTTTATCGGAGTGCTAGCCGATGAAGACGTTGTATCGGCTCAAAGGGTTAAATACAAGTTGGATTTAGCCGATAACAACAAAGGTTTCACTATTTATATAATCATTTGGATTTATTGACATCGGACCTCCAGCCGATGAATGCTTCAACCTTCGAATCAGTGCTTAGTCAATCTATCATTATTAGCCAATTGGCTTCTACTAGATTATATTATTTTATTTTCATCAGCCGATTATCTTTATGTCATTATTTACTCAAGTATCAAGATCTATACTGGATATCGGCTGGTATCGGCATCAGTTGGAATCACTCCATCGGCTTGTCAGCCGATCGGCTATCTTTTGATCTTCAATTTATATATCTTGTCAGTTGTAGGATCAAACTGACTGGCACGCTCGCATCTTATCATTATTTTAGACCTGCACTGGAGCTAAGCAGATCTCTCAGGCCGTGGTGTTTTTACGTCAACAATTATTAAGACAGCTTCAAAAAAATCATCACATTTGGCCATTTCCTACAGAGACTAGAAAGTTTAACATTAATCGAAAAAAGTTGAAGTAAGAATACAACTTAAAAATAATTGAAATTAAAAATAAAAATAAGGAATATTAAAACAAAGTCCATCTATAACATAACACGAGATTAACTAAAATTCGGTATAAAAATAAAATAAATTCAAAAGGTAGATGTTCAATATGATTTCAAAAATATACTTCAAAATGATCATTAAAATTCAAAACAAAAATATATAAAAAACCTAAATGAGTAAAGACGGCATATCAAGAAAGAGTCCATAGCAAAATACAACCTACAAATATCCAAAAGTAATATTAATTGAAATTCTTAATGAAAATAAAATAAATTCAACAAATGGTTTCCAATACTAATTCCACGTAAACTTTAAAAAATCATAGTGCATAGAAAACACATTCTTCAAATATTCAAAAGTAATATTTACAAAATTATAAAAATAATACATGTGGAATAATATTGAAGAGAAAAATAAAAATCTATCTATTAAGGAAACACAATTTATAAATAATTAAAATTCGGAATAAAAATTAACGAATATTAAGAGAAGTATATGTCTAAACACCACACAATATTAACTATAGTTTGGTAAAAAAAAATCTATTTATCTATTGACATATCTATATATGTATCTAGTAGCAAAATATCTGTGCATTGCAAGAGAAAAGAGGATTATGAC
Organism: Oryza punctata; assembly: GCA_000573905.2. Classification (NCBI taxonomy): domain Eukaryota; kingdom Viridiplantae; phylum Streptophyta; class Magnoliopsida; order Poales; family Poaceae; genus Oryza; species Oryza punctata. The sequence continues at coordinate 23,732,890 of CM002499.2, read as the reverse complement.
AATATTTGCAATATGAGGGGAGAATTTGACAAAACACCGTTAAAACATTCTCTAAAAAACCAGGAAAAGGACAGCAACAACACAAAAATATTAGAAACGCTGCAAAAATATATATCAATGTATATTCTTGCAAATATGAGGCAGAAAAATATCATAAAGTGCAACACAAGTAGGGCTGAAATCGGATTAGATACAGTTAGATCACGGCATTCCCGTATCCTAACCCATACCTTATTTCAAATTCAGAACCAGATACAGATAGTGCTGGATAACATTATCACTCTTCCCATATCCTATCCCACATTTTTTCCTCTAAATCGGATTCGAGAACGCATATTGTTGTCAAAAGACAAACGCTTGTCCCTTAAATGTAGATAAATAGTAAAATAGTGTATTAATTTTTCAAAACCCTTTTTCCGGCATACCTCTTAGGGTCTATTTATAACTTACAGGAATGGTAGACAAATCCTATGATTTTTCTTATACAGGGTTGCACATGCTTATATCAAGAAGGGATATTTACATGGATTTTTTTGCCCTTTTCTAACCTATCAAATCCGGGTGGCCTTCATGGGCCAATCTTCACCCTTATGCTCGTGGCTCCACCGTACCAGTCATCCGACTCATTGACCAATGGCGTTCACTACTATGGGGATTCTTCGCCATCTCACTGTTCTTCACCATTCCCTTGGCTTCACCTGCCTTGCTCTTCTTTGGGTATGGCATTTCGCCTGTTGAGTGGCTTCGGTCGCTCCATTGTGTTTCGATACGCTTCGCCACTCATGTGGACTTGCTTGCTTCGGTAGTCTGGCCGAAGGCCTCACAACCTGCCTCCAACAGATATCTATTTGTACTCTAATTAGATATTAAGTCCAGGGAGGCAATTGAAGTGTTAAAATAATACGTCGAGGAAAACATATGTGTTGGCAGTACGCCATGAGGCCCTTCGACCAAGCTGCCGAAACCAACCAAACAACAAGGATCCGGTCTCCCAGCACCAAGGCTTGTGGGGCGAAGCCCAACAGCGAAAGCACGGTGGCGAAGCCCGATGGCAAGGAGCCACATGGGGCTCCGCCGGCCTGGGGAAGGCCCACATGGCGAAGGCATGCGCCGAAGAAGGATGGCTTCGCCGGGGCGGACCTGGCCCACATGGCGAAGGCATGCGCCGAAGGAGGATGGCTTCGCCGGGGCGGACCTGGTCCGAGAAAGGCCAGCAGGCTGGCCCGATCGCCCCGGGCCATGGGCCGACGAACCGGAAGCCGCCAGGCGGCCCATCAAGGGCCCATGTGCCTGGATTACACTAAATACCCATGTAAGGGCCCCTTTATGAGGGTGACCATGTAAATTCCCCTGTAATAGCCCTAAACCCTAATAGGGGGATCTGTAAGGGGGTTATAAATAGTCACCTAGGGCCATGTAAAAGGGGGATTTTTTGGATATACAAAATTTATTACACTTCACCTTCCCAACATTTGTTGAGTATCCACGTCCTTCGACGTATGTGGTTGTTGTTTCGACAACAGTTGATGCCGACCGTGGGGAACTCTGAGCGAAACCACTGAGAGCGAATGCCACCGAAAAAAAGGTCTCAAAAGAGAGGGGTGCGAACCCAAAGGAAGGCACGGCCGAAGGAGGGACGGCCGCCGGCGAAGGCATGGAGGCTCCGGCGGCCACCCCGGCGGAGCATGTGCTGGAGATCCCTTCGTCAACGCAGCCGGCTTCGACAGTAATCGCCGCTGCGCAGGTCGATCCAGGCCTTGACGCACAGGCCGAAGCAAACATGGAGGCCTTGCGGCAAAACATGGCACGACTCCAGGACATGCTCCGACAAATGCAGGAGCAGCAACAGGCATACGAAGCGGCGCGACAGGCCAAGATCGCTCCGGCTCCCATCCTCCAGTATTCGGCAAGTTACATTCCGCCTCAAGCCTATCAGCAGGCGCCAGTTCGGCCCCCCGCGGTCCAAGCACACCCTTTGCCCGGTCAAGTGTCGCAAGCAATGGCGGAGGGGGCCTCGGCGCTGCAGGCACAACTTCAGGCTTTCCTTCAGCAGCTCAACCAACCTCACATCTCAAGCACAACCCCTTCGGCTCAGCCGGAAGGGGGCTCCGGCCAGGGCGCGCCAGGGTGGCTGCTGACGAACCCACCTGGGCCAGGGGCTCCGCCCTGGAATCGGGGGCAACAGTTCGACGTCTACAACACCACCCAAGCGCCACCGTTCGGAAGCGGGCCGCCGAACGTCGCTGCCCAGCCGCTCCCCCAGGCCATCACCTCGCCCTTCGCCACACCGTATCCACAGTCAAGCGGACCCTCGCTGCAGGGCACAGGGGGCAAGGCTGGGGGCGAAAAGGGGCTACCACTGAGTGGGGGGATCAAAAATTGTCCAATCCCACCTCAGTTCAAATTCCCACCCGTTCCGCGGTACTCGGGCGAAACAGACCCAAAAGAGTTCCTCTCAATCTACGAGTCCGCGATCGAAGCTGCTCACGGCGATGAAAACACCAAGGCGAAGGTAATCCATCTCGCCCTTGACGGCATCGCCCGTTCTTGGTATTTCAATCTGCCATCCAATAGCATCTACTCATGGGAGCAATTGCGTGATGTTTTCATCCTCAACTTCCGAGGCACCTACGAGGAGCCGAAGACGCAGCAGCATTTGCTCGGCATTCGCCAGAGGCCGGGCGAATCAATACGGGAGTACATGCGTCGGTTCTCGCAGGCACGATGCCAGGTTCAAGACATAACGGAGACATCTGTCATCAACGCCGCTTCGGCAGTGTTGCTCGAGGGCGAACTCACAAGAAAGATCGCAAACAAGGAGCCGCAAACCTTCGAACACCTGCTTCGCATCATTGATGGGTACGCAAGAGGCGAAGAGGACTCCAAGCGAAGACAGGCGATCCAAGCCGAGTACGACAAAGCCTCCATCGCTGCAGCCCAAGCTCAAATGCAAGCGCAAGTCGTCGAACCGGCTCCCCCTGTGGCTCGCCAACCCCAGCCGGCGAACCCGGGGCAGCCGCCCAGGCAAGGATAAGCTCACATGACCTGGAGGAAGTTCAGGACCGACCGAACAGGCAAGACGATCATGGCTGTCGAAGAAGTACAGGCGCTCCGCAAGGAGTTCGACGCCCAACAGGGCGGCAGCCATCAGCAGCCCATTCGAAAAAAGTCAGAAAAGATCTCTATTGTGCCTATCATGGGCGGTCTTCACACACCACCGAGCAGTGTCGAAACATCCGCCAGCGAAACAACTCCCACGAACAAAGGCCACATCAGGGTGCCTCCGTCGAAGCACCAAGACCCCATCCAGGAACAGTCGCCTCCAGCCGAACAGCACCAAGACGCGCAGCGCCGAATTATTCAAGTAATCACAAGGGCCGATCCACCAGTCCCGCTGTCGAAGCGGCAGAAGAAGTCGCAGCTGCGAACGGTGCATAGCATCACCGCCACAGGCGAAGAGGTCCCGAAGTACTTAACCCAGCGAATTTCTTTCGGGCCGGAAGATGCTGAAGGAGTGTTGTTCCCGCACCAAGACCCGTTAGTGATTTCGGCTAAAGGGGCCGGCTTCGAGGTCCGGCGCATTCTGGTTGATGGAGGTAGCTCGGCTAATGTCATCTTCGCTGAGGCATACGCCAGGATGGGGTTACCAATCTCGGCCCTCACTCAAGCGCCGGCCTCACTCCGCGGTTTCGGCGGTGAGGCAGTACAGGTCCTCGGCCAAGCACGGTTGAAGGTTGTCTTCGGCACGGGCGGAAACCGACGTGAAGAGCAGATATTGTTCGACGTCATCGACATCCCGTACGGCTACAACGCCATCTTCGGCCGCGCAACCTTGAACAAGTTTGAAGCCGTCTCCCACCACAACTACCTCAAGCTCAAGATGCCGGGTCCGGCAGGGGTGATTGTTGTCAAGGGGTTTCAGCCTTCGGTCGCGCCGAAGGGCGACTTGGCTGTCATCAGCAGGGTGTGCACAACGTGGAGACCGAACCACATGCTAACCGGGCGCCGAAGCCAGCCCCTCACGGCAAGGTAATCAAGGCGCGGGTGAGCGAGGCAGAACCGTCGAAGCTCGTCCAGCTGGGAGGCGATCTAGGCGAAGGAGAAGCCACAAAAATCCTGGAAGTGCTTAGGAGAAACATCGACATCTTCGCCTGGAACCCCAGCGAAGTGGGAGGCGTTTCGCCAGAGCTCATCACGCATCACCTAGCCATCAAGCCAGACGCCAAGCCAAGGAAGCAGAAGCTGCGCAAGATGTCTGCTGATCGCCAAGAAGCAGCGAAGGCCGAAGTGCAAAAGCTTCTCGGGGCCGGGGTGATCAGGGAAATTGATCACCCGGAGTGGCTGGCGAACCCGGTCCTGGTAAAGAAGTCGAATGGCAAGTGGCGCATGTGCATCGACTTCACAGACCTCAACAAGGTTTGTCCGAAGGACGACTTCCCCTTGCCGCGGATCGATCAGCTTGTCGATTCGACGGCCGGCTGCGAACTCATGAGCTTCTTGGACACCTACTCCGGCTATCACCAGATCCACATGCACCCAGACGACATCGCCAAGACTGCCTTCATCACGCCGTTCGGCACTTTCTGCCACCTCAGGATGCCTTTCGGCCTGAGGAACGCCGGAGCAACATTCGCCAGACTGGTGTACAAGGTGCTTCACAAGCAACTGGGGCGAAACATGGAGGCGTACGTCGATGACATTGTCGTGAAAAGCCGTAAGGCCTCCGACCAAGTGTCAGATTTGCAAGAGACCTTCGACAACTTGCGGGCCGCGGGTATGAAGCTAAACCCCGAAAAGTGTGTTTTCGGGGTCCGCGCAGGCAAGTTGTTGGGTTTCCTTGTTTCCGAAAGGGGTATCGAGGCGAACCCCGAGAAAATCGACGCCATTCAGCAAATGAGGCCACCGTCGAGCGTACGCGAAGTACATAAGCTCGCGGGCCGAATTGCGGCACTCAGTCGTTTTCTCTCAAAAGCAGCCGAAAGGGGCCTACCGTTTTTCAAGACCCTCCGAGGCGCAAGCAAGTTTAACTGGACTCCCGAATGCCAGGCCGCATTCGGAGAGCTAAAGCTGTATTTGCAAAGCCCACCCGCCCTGGTCAGCCCAACACCAGGAAACGAAATGCTGTTATATCTAGCGGCTTCGCCAATGGCGGTCAGCGCAGTCCTAGTCCAAGAGACAGAATCAGGGCAGAAACCGGTGTACTTCGTCTCCGAAGCTTTACAGGGGGCGAAAACGCGGTACATTGAAATGGAAAAGCTCGCTTACGCCCTGGTGATGGCTTCGCGCAAGCTCAAGCACTACTTCCAAGCCCACAAAATCACAGTGCCTTCGCAGTACCCCTTGGGCAAAGTACTACGGGGTAAAGAAATCTCGGGCAGACTCAGCAAGTGGGCGGCAGAGCTATCCCCCTTCGACCTGCACTTCGTGGCGCGCACCGCCATCAAATCACAAGTCCTCGCCGATTTTGTGGTCGAATGGACTCCAGCGGTCGCCCCTGAACCCCAACCAGTCGAACAGCCTTGGACAATGTATTCCGATGGCTCGTGGTCACATCGGGGGGCGGGCGCCGCGGCCATACTCATTTCGCCAGGGGGCGTGCCGATCCGGTATGCCGCAAGGCTGCAATTCGACACAACCAACAACACGGCGGAATACGAGGCGGTGCTGCTAGGCCTAAGGAAGGCAAAGGCAATGGGGGTTCGGCGCTTACTCATCCGAACTGACTCCAAACTGGTGGCTTGCCATGTTGATAAGTCTTTTGAAGCAAAAGATGAAGGGATGAAGCGATACTTGGAGGCCGTACGGTCAATGGAAAAGTGCTTCGCCGGCATAACGGTCGAACACCTGCCCAGAGGGCAGAATGAGGAGGCTGACGCCCTGGCGAAATCTGCCGCTTGCGGAGGACCGCATTCGCCAGGCATCTTCTTCGAAATCATGTATGCACCAGGTGTGCCCAAAGGAATCGAAGATGTCATGGCCATAAACCAGACTGCCACGAGCAAAGACCCGGAGGACTGGCGAACACCGTTCGTGAAGTACCTAAAGGACGGCTGGCTTCCGGATGACGAAGCAGAGGCGAAACGCCTGCAAATCAGGGCCAGGAGGTACAAACTGGTTGCAGGACAATTGTACCGCTCTGGAGTGCTCCAACCTCTACTTCGCTGCGTTTCCTTCGCCGAGGGCGAAGAGATGGTGAAGGAAATTCATCAGGGGCTTTCTGGCGCGCACCAAGCTGCCGGAACTGTCGCCTCCAAGGTGTTTCGACAAGGGGTATATTGGCCAACCGTGCTGAAAGTTTGCGTGGCACACGCCAAAAGGTGCAAAGGCTGCCAACGGCATGGCCGAAGCCAAACCGCCCCACAGTATGAGTTGCAGCCGATCGCTCCGGTATGGCCCTTCGCTAGGTGGGGGCTGGACATTATTGGCCCATTCCCAACAGCGCGAAATGGATACAAGTTTGCGATTGTGGCCATCGAGTACTTTTCTCGCTGGATCGAGGCTGAACCACTCAGCACAATCACTTCGGCGGCAGTGCAGAAATTTGTGTGGAAAAACATTGTTTGCTGTTTTGGAGTTCCAAGGGAATTCATTACAGACAATGGCAAACAATTCGATTCTGACAAGTTCAGAGAAATGTGCGAAGGGCTAAGCCTGGAAATTAAGTTCGCATCGGTCGCGCACCCGCAGTCGAACGGGGCGGCCGAACGCGCAAATGGCAAAATCTTGGAGGCGCTCAAGAAAAGGCTCGAGGGGGCGGCGAAGGGCAAATGGCCAGACGAAATGTTGTCCGTCCTTTGGGCTCTTCGAACAACTCCCACGAGGCCAACCAAGTGCAGCCCATTCATGCTCCTTTACGGAGACGAAGCAATGACCCCAACAGAGCTAGGGGCTAACTCACCAAGGGTGATGTTCTCGGGGGGCGAAGATGGGCGCGAAGTGTCGCTCGAACTCCTTGAGGGGGTGCGAGTCGAAGCACTGGAACACATGCGCAAATACGCCACAAGCACTTCGGCAACCTACAACAAGAAGGTTCGCCCTACAGAGCTCCTACCGGGTCACCTCGTTCTGAGGAGAAAGGCGAACCCAGTAGCGGTTGGGAAGCTCGAGTCAAAATGGGAGGGGCCATATCTCATCAAGCACAAGTCAAGGACGGGCTCTTTCTGCCTAGCGACACTGGAGGGCGAAGAGTTCGATCACTCGTGGAACGCCGCTTCGCTCAAGCGCTTTTATGTTTAGAGGGTGGCACCCTGTTCGCCAACGTGTAAAAATGTACATTGCCATGTAGCTTTTCGGCACCCGCCATTTTGTAAGCTGTTCGGCACAAAAATACCAAAAAAAAAGGGAGAAAATGGAAAAAGAAAAAAACTGGATGTAGGGCTGTTATCCACTCTGGAGGCCCGAACCAGTATAAAATTTCTGTGTCTCTCGCCTTTTTTACTTATGTGCATGATAATTCGTGGAAAAAACCCCAAGGCAAACGCCTGATCAGCGAAAAAGCCAGGGGGGCGAAACGAATCGGTCGAAGCATCGCTCGCCGAACGTTGAAACCGCGACAGCTTGTTTCGGGAGAGAAAAAAAAAGGGGCCCGAGCACCGTTATGATCGATCCACGCAAAATCAAGCGATCGACAACGGAAGTCGAAAGCTGAAAGTCAGTGTGCCTATTTCGCCAATACACGCAAAGGGGCCGACACGTCACGACCCAACAAAAGCACGAAATGTGACAATGCAGAAAATGGCAAAAAGGAAACGAAAGCACATCTTTATTAAACATTGAAAATACACTCAATAGCATACATTGTGTAACGCGATACAAGCGAAGCGACCTAAGCGTTCGCTTACAAGAAAATTACATCTTCGCCCCCAAGGCAACTACTAAAGGAGTGATCCGGCGAACATGGTTCGTCATCACTACTGACATTGTACACTACCCTAAGAGGAGAGGGGGGCGAAGCTACAGTAAGGGCGTAGCGCCGCTGGGCGATCGCCTCCTGCCGATCGGTCCGCCGATGGTTTCGCCAGAAACGGGCCATGCCCTCCAGGCGTGCCACATGGACACGATCGTAGTCCTCCAGTGTTCGCCCAGGATGGGATCGCATCCAGTTAGCGACGCTTACAACCCTGTAGTTGTTCCCATTGATTGTCATTTCGCGGTAGATAGGCCGAAGCCGGTATCGAGCCTTCGGCAAATTCTTCACCGCAATGAACTTCTCGTTTTTGCTTAGCCAATCCCCAAGGGGAGGCCGAACACAAAGCTTTCGGCACCAACCCTACAAAAAGGGAGTGTCACGAAGGCGAGCGGAATAAGAGAAAAAGCGAACGCGAAAGAATTAGGCAAGACAATCGCAAAAACATCTCAAACGGTTCGCGCGTCGCACAACAATGATACAAATGGCGAAAGGAGTCATATATTTCCACTAGTTCAAGGCCTCAGCCGTATTTACATAGTTCGCCCCTAAAAACGGCGAAGAAGTAAAGAAAAAGATCACAAAAATAGACGGGCGGAGGGCCTCACACCTCGGGGTGGTCTTCGGCTCCTCTTTCGCCCCTCGCTGCCGGCTCCTCGTCCTGGTTCGCCGCCTCTGACTTCGCCAGCTGCTCAAGGAGGCGGGTCTTAGCTGCGGAACGGCCCTCCTTCAGCCAAAACTGCCTCCGCTAGGCACGAAGGGCGGGCGTCATGTCTTGGGAGCTAACCTCCCAATCCCCTTTCGCCAGCTCGGGGAATCGGGCGACGTGTTCGCACCCGTTCTGCTGAAGCAACCCCAAGGCGAAGGCGGCCGACACGCGCGCACAGCAATCGCCATATGCGGTGGCGCAGTCAGAGACAGCGCAGCCGGCCTCCTGGCTCCAATCACAGAGGTCCAGCACGGAAGCGTCTTCGCCCGGAAAGCTACTCGCCTTCGCCCCCATATCCGTAAGGGCAAGGCGAAGGGTGCAGCAGGACGCTTTCGCCGCTTCGGTTGCCCGAGCCGCCTGTTGAGCAAGGCGCTTGTTTTTCTCTTCCGCCTTGCGCGCCCTCTGGCGAAGGGCTTCCATCTGGGGCTCCGCCGTGTCATAGTAGACGGTCAACATGGCGGTATGCTCCCGCTCCTTCGCCAGCTCGGCCGAAAGACGATCGATCTCAGCCTTCGCCTCGCTGCCTTTGTCGAGCTCAGCTTGAAGGCGCCTGTTCTCTGCTTTCGCCTCTCGGAGGGATCGGGCAAGCCCCTCCATTTCAAGGCCTTTTCGGCCAAGTTCGTCGTCCTTCGCCCGGAGCCGGGTTTTTAGGCCGTCCAGGCGAGCCCGCATTGTCCGCTCAGTGGAACATTGGGTCACCAAAAGCTGGCGAAGAAAAGGAAAAAAAGGGGGGGCACAATGTAAGCCAAGTGTAGAAAGCGGAGGTCGAAAAAACAAAAGAAATTTGGAGGATACCGAAACTTACCCGTACGGCCAAACTCTTCACGGCGGAGCACCCCTCGTCGAACTCATTGAGTTCGGCGAAGAGGCTGGGACCGCCAGCTGGCGAAACAATGTTGCTCACCCCCTCTACGAAGGGGATGAGCTCAGCTCGAGTCTCGAAGTCGCCGGGGACGAAGCGGGCCGACCCCTGAGAAAACTCGGAGCCAGACCCCTCGGCAACTTTCTTGCCCTTATCCAGGCCGAGCGGCGAAAGCGGCCGGTGTACGGGGCTGCCGAAGACGCGAGTGGCCACCTTCACCACCCGTTCAGCCGACGGCGACGCACCAGCCCCATCGGTCGCCCCCAGGGACGTCGAAGGTCCCTGACTTCGCCCCGCGAGCGAGGTAGGGGTCCCGTCAGACTCCTCATCGCTGAAGGCGTTGGCGATGGCGATGACACCCTTCTTCCGGGGGGCTGCTTTCGTCACGCCGCCTCCCACCGCCTTGGCCGCGGCAATAGAGACTAGGGCCTTGGCGCCCTCCACGTCTTTTCGCTGCAGAGGTGAAGAGGCGGACTCCGCCCTGGTGTCGGCATGTTCCGGGCTGGGAGTTGGCGTATAACCGCGCGTCCCGGAGCGGCTATCGCCCGCCTCGTCAGTAGCCTCTTCGGCCACGGCGTCGGCCCGTCCTGCTTCCTCCCCTTCAGCATCCTCGTCTTCGACATCATCCTCTGAGGAGACGGGAGCCTTCTGTTTGCGGGGGGCAAATCTAACCTGCCCTCGTGGGCGCTTCCGAGAAGGGCCGGCTTCGCCATCCGCCTTGGGTGGTTTCGCCCTCGGAGGAAGCTCGCCGACATGGACGCGGTTCGCCCGGCCAGCCGCTTGCCGGGTCAGCAGCTGGCTATACTCGGTCAACGAGATATCGCCAACAAGCCGTCTGGCTTCGGCGTCGGCTTGGGCCAGCGTCAACACTAGGAAAAAAAAGGCAACACACAAAGTTAGGAGACGAAGCGAAAGGAGGGTAAAAAGGGCGAAACGTAAAAAAAAAGGGGGCGAAGAGGAGGGAAAAAGAGAACTCACCATTCGTCCCTGGGGGCAAAACAAGTCTGGGCAGGCCGTTGACCACTTCGCCTTGATCGACTTCGACCTGCCATGCCTGCGAAAGCGGATGAACCCGCAGCATGCAGAACTCTTCTACTAAATCCCGGCAACTTAGCCGGGAACACACCCTGCGAAGCAGGGCGAAGCGGGACTCTAGGGTGCCGGTAACGGTAACCCTAGGTCTTCGCGCTGGCGAAATTGCGCGCCGCCGCCAACACAGCGCCCTCGCCGCTTCGGAGTCCGACTCGAAGGGGATGGAGTGGTAGAACCACTTCGCCATCCAGTGGCGGTCCCATTTCGACATGGCGGCATTGACCGGCCACAAGTCGGCACGTTCGGGGCGAACCTTGAAGTTCACACTCCCGAACGCTATCTTCCGGGTCCCAGCGGGCGTGATCACCGTCTTCGTGTTGACGGCGGCGGAGAAGATGGCGCCGAAAAGATCGGCGCTGGGCTCGAACCCCACGGTCCGGCACGCCCAGTCGAAAATCGAGATCCGCACCAGGGCCGAAGGGCTTAACTGGGGCAGTTCGACTTGGAAGAGGCGAAGGATCTCCGGCAACAGGATGTTACACGGAAATCGGAGGCCGGCCTCAAAGAAAACGGCAAACACCACCGTCTGGTGTTCGCCAGGTTGAGGCACTTCGGCTTCTCCGGGGGCGAACGCCTGCCCCTCCGCCACCATGCCCGCGTCAACCATCCTGGCCAACTCGTCATCGTCGACGAGCGAAGCGCCCAAGAAGGCGGAGGTGTCGTCATCGATCCGGCCGGGATCGGGACCGGTCGCGATAACGGGGTTCGGCTTGCGGGGAGCCATGGGCGAAATAGGTTGTTCGAAAGGAAGCCGAGAACGAGTGGAGAGGGAAGTGACTGCGGTGAAAATGACAAGGGTGGCGACGGTGAAAGCGGGGGGTGAGAATATATATCTCACCAAACGACGCTTCGCCTCCCCAGCCAATCAGGGGTGGCCACGTGTCACGGGGTAGGCGAAACGGTAAAATCCTATGGATCAGGCCGTGCAGTAACGGGCTCCCAAAAAGAAAGCCCACTACTGTTCGCCGCGGCCCAACGGCCCATCACTGGCTCGCTAAGGCCCAACACTGCTCACACTAGGACCGTTGAAAAAAAAAATCAAGTCAAAATCAAATCCCCACAACTGCTCGAGAAGGGCGAAGACCACACACTATAATCCTTTTTCGCATGTCGCAAACTTCTTGCAGGATCCAGAAAGATGGGTTTCGGCAGGAGCATCGGTCGAAAGGGGGCGCCTCATACCATACTACATGGTTTGCACGGTCTCGGCCGAAGCTCCTATCTCACCCTTGCCCGTGAGGGGCTTGTTGGCAGTACGCCATGAGGCCCTTCGACCAAGCTGCCGAAACCAACCAAACAACAAGGATCCGGTCTCCCAGCACCAAGGCTTGTGGGGCGAAGCCCAACAGCGAATGCACGGCGGCGAAGCCCGATGGCGAAGCCTGATGGCAAGGAGGCACATGGGGCTCCGCCGGCCTGGGCAAGGCCCACATGGCGAAGGCGAAGCCGGGGCGGACCTGGCCCACATGTCGAAGGCATGCGCCGAAGGAGGATGGCTTCGCCGGGGCGGACCTGGCCCACATGTCGAAGGCATGCGCCGAAGGAGGATGGCTTCGCCGGGGCGGACCTGGTCCGAGAAAGGCCAGCAGGCTGGCCCGATCGCCCCGGGCCATGGGCTGACGAACCGGAAGCCGCCAGGCGGCCCATCAAGGGCCCATGTGCCTGGATTACACTAAATACCCATGTAAGGGCCCCTTTATGAGGGTGACCATGTAAATTCCCCTGTAATAGCCCTAAACCCTAATAGGGGGATCTGTAAGGGGATTATAAATAGTCACCTAGGGCCATGTAAAAGGGGGATTTTTTGGATTACAAAATTTATTACACTTCACCTTCCCAACATTTGTTGAGTATCCACGTCCTTCGACGTATGTGGTTGTCGTTTCGACAACAATATGCAACAATACTTTGAGCTCGTAAAATAGTTATTACCAATCTTTATATATTTTTGGCGGATTTGGATTCAAACTCGGATAGTAATGGATATATTTTTTTCTCTCCCATATATATCCTTCCCGCAAGCCTAAGGTCGGACAGGTGAGCAGGAAACACCCGTAAGGGAACTGTTCCTCCCCTCATCAAATAGTTTCGGAAATATAAGAACATATATATTTAATTTATTCCATTTTGTCAGTTAGTTCATTTGAGAGTTGAGACCAGGAAATAGCTAGATGGCGAGGCATTTCAGCATCGAGACCATTTAATGGCATTACATCGGTAACCATGATCGTCAACTAAATTTTTTAATGGATTTGGGATTGGCAAAAATCATAAAGCACAACTACAGTAATACAGCACATTCAACTCTGCTATTGAAAACGAATGCAGTACCTGACACCTGTATGGGCCAATATCTCATCCGAGATTGGGCAGGATGGAGATATATAATACCTGAATGCTTAATTACTTCAATGCTCAACTCGGTTAAATGTAAGTAAGGAAAATATTCATGGCTTATTATCTAGAATTTTATGAACAGTATTTTTAGGACTCATTAATCACTACTAAAAAAGCCCATAGAGATCGGCACTATAGGTGCCGGAACAACTAAAACCGATACCTATAGTGTTTTTCCCTCTTCCACGAGCTGAAAACACATAAAACCGACACCTCTAAGTCACTATAGGTACCGGTTCTAATGAAAAACCGACACCTATAATTTACTATAGGTGCCGGTTTAATAAAAAAAACCGATACCTGTACTGCCGGCGAGCCGAGCTGAGCCGGCCTTATCCATACACGTCCCGTCTTTATCCTTGGTCATCTCGCCTCTTTCGCCTTCTCTCTCTCGCTCTCTCTCGCTCTCTCTCCCTCGTCTCTCTCTCCATCTCTCTCTTGCCTCTCTCTTGCTCGCTCTCGGCCAGCCGGCGACCGGGCTGCGGCTCGGCGGAGAGGCAGCGGCGGTGGCTCGGCGGAAGCGGAAGCGGCCTGGTGGAAGTGGCGGCGGCACCCCTCCCTCCCCTCCGCCAGATCCGGCGGAAGGAGAGGCCGCAGCGACGCCGGTGATGGCGGCGGCGGCGCTTGTACCCACCCCTCCGCCAGATCCGGCGGGAGGGGAGGCAGCGGACCTCGGCAGTGGCCAGCCAGCGCCCCAGCGAAGCGACAACGTCGGCGGCCGGGCAGTGGCTCGGCGGAGCAGCTGTGCCCCCACCCTCGGCGGAGCAGCAAGAGGGGAGGCGGCGGACCTCGACGACGGTGGCGACTATCGCACCCTCCCCATGTGGCGATGGTGGCAGTGGTGGATGATGTTTTTGATGCTGTCGTGTTCATGGATGATTGTCTATGTTGTGTTCATGTGTTCATTAATCTTGAATTGTATGTGTTCTTTGATCTTTTTGGATGAAGTGAAGTTGCTCGATGGATCGGTTTGATTCGAGCCGATGCATCGAGCTTTTTTTTTTTGACTCCCGGAACCTCAAAGGTGCCAGTTCCTAAACCGGTTCCTTTGAGGATGGCTCGTAGGTGCCAACTAATAGGTGCCAGTTAGGAAACCAGCACCCATATGGGGTTCCCAACAGTCACCTTTGGCCCATTCTGTAGTAGTGAATGTACCTTCATATGGTAAGTAGTATAGTGTGTAGAATCAAGGTCTTGATTTAATCTATGTGATCAACAATTGTCAAAGGTGAGTGTTTGTGAAAATACAGTGAATAGTGTTTTTCTTTGCTGTTGAATAGTGCGGTCAGCATTGGGTGGCCGGTCAGACCGGTAGACTCCGGGAGGAAATCGGTTTCGGGTTGTTTTGTGGATTTTCTAGATTGCTTCATTTTTATGACTTCTAGATGGTTTCTATTTGGATTGGAGTCCAAGTTTCGGAAGATTGGAGTTTGGAGTCGTATGGGGATGTTGTTTCCCTGGTTTGGTAGGTTTCATATATGATTAAGAGTAGTTCTAGTTGGATTCGTGGCTAGGGGCAGCCACGTTGTAGGTATAAATAGAAGAGGGTTAAAGCGAGAAGATATCGATTTTTTGGGAGAGAAAAGTTAGGGTTTGCTTTGAGATTTCAATCCTAGTTTGTGAGTTGAGAGAGGAGTGCTTTGGATGCACTTTGCAAATACATATTGATGCAATAAAGTTGATCTACTTTCAAGAGTTTCGCTGATACGTGTTTTTCGGATCCCGACGGTTTTAACAGAGTTCATTGTGTGGCCTAACCGGCGGGCGGTCTGTCACGCCTAGAAATTTATCCCAAATTTCTATGGGTGCTGTTGACGATGAAATTTGGTAAGCAAATCTAATCTACAAGGATCGGAAACACAACTTAGTCCGAAGTGGATTTGAAAATATGTAAGGATATCGGAAATAGAGTGTGCATCGGCTGAAGTCCGAATCCGCTATGAACTGGATCGGCAGAGTTAGAGTCAGAGTTGGACAAGGTTAGCCGATGAAGCCGATTTCGGTAATATGACTCGGTACATGTCATCGGGTTATGTTAATGTGATTCATATGGATTGCCATGTACGGATAGAGTCCTGAGTAAGCAATTGTATCTATTAATTAGGATATTTTATGTAATTTCCTTATAGATATTCTCGGTAAGAGTCCGCCTAAGGGACTTGTTTGTTAGTTGGATTTGTATTAGGTTAATATGAGTCGTGTCCGTGATGGACAATGTTTGTATTTTCGGGTATAAATATAATCCCGAGGTCTTGTAAATAACAACAACAGACGTTCAATCAATCTCGGCGCATCGCCACCTTTGTTTCTTATTTTCGACAAGCTTGTGCTCTCGAGTCGTGCTGCATCAGTTTGATCTTCGGCGAGAAGGTATTTCTTGTCATGGCAATTTGCATCATCGGGATTAGTGCTTACATCTTCATGACACTTTAATTCTATCTTGCAAGTTCCACAGTTATCATATACATCATATAGCTTAGATCAATAATGTTATCTCCTATATCGGCTAGATCCATTTTAGGGTTTCGACGATATTGGCTAGTTTACTTTATTGATTCATGTTATATGATGTATCTACCATCCTGATTTGATATTATTGGCTTGTTACATGTTATGCTTCTTTTATGCTTGATGCTGCATTGGTTCAGTCCAACCTATTAAGTTATCTTAGAATCATGATTTTACGATTGTCAATAGGGGTAGTATCGGAGTTTCAGCCGATCTTATCTATTTAGAATATTTGACATGGTTTCATGCTTTGTTTAATATTCTATATTCAATCTTTAATGCTTTATCATAAGATTGTATCGGATTTATGACCGATATGCAAGTGGATCTAGATATCGGCTATGACATTAGTCTTATGTGATCATTATTTCATGTTATGATAGACTTAAACAATTTATACTGTCTCGGTTCGATCCGATCTATACCAATTGTTTATTTCTAAAGTAATATTGATCTGTTGAATGCATAATATTAATACCTACAGCCGATATACTAATATTAGGTTACATTCATGCTTATTCATATACCTCACAGCCGATTCATGCTTTATTGCATCGGCTAGGCCACATACGATATGAAATCGGCCCTATAGCCGATTGTCTATCGTTTACTAATATTCTTTGCATATTTTCTTGTTGATTGCAGGATCAAATCAACTGGCACGCCCTTGAACCTAAAACCCTAATTTTGGTTGAGGCTTGACTTGACTTCTATGGATGGACGTGAAACTGTCAGCTTGTTCTCCAGGTTTCAACTACTAAGGAGTTGGAGGGGGAAAGGGAGAAATTTAATAAACCATTTTGCAAAGAAATGACGAAAGAGGAGAGGAGACATTTGTTAATAGGGTTTATTAAAACTTTTCCTTAGGGTTGGACCATTTGGCTTAGCCTACAGTCGAGTTGGCTCTGATACCACTTTGTCATGCCTACAAATTTTATCCCAAATTTCCAGACTATTTTGTGTATAAATCCCTATCCAGGAATCAAGCCAGGGTACACAAAACGATAAATTAATATACAGATCCAAACGTAAATAAAGCGTAAATACTTACAGAAGAGACACTTAGTCCTCACACCGGAAAGGAAGCAGCAGTGGAAAAGGGGACGATCCTAGCAGGGCTTCAGCTCCACTCCACAGGCAAAACTCAACTGGGGTATAAGCCTTGGTCCTCTAACTTCGTCTTCAGCTCAGAAGCACTACACTTCTGAAAAGGTAGAATAATAGCAAGACTGAGTACAACCACCATACTCAGCAAGCCGCACCAATGATGCAGACGTGCAAGGGTAGACAAAGGGAGGTTTGTGGCTATTTGCATAAAGGTGGTTGTAAACATTTATAGTTTAAAATAGTAAATAGTTGTTTAATTAAGTAAAGATTAAATCTCCACTGATCAATGCTATAACCACGTTGAACAGGCCCAACCATTCTACCTGAACTACACCAGTTCATTAAGTCAATTTAATTAACAGAGTGGGACTAATCACGGTGAAGCTGGTCGATCGCCCATAACCGCGAGCACGGCTATTCGAATAGTTTTACTATAGCCAGAGATGCACAACTGTACCCACAAGACACAATCCACTGTATGTCACCGTGCCATTCCTGACACGTTACCATGCGAGTGATTGTGACAAGACCCTTCGCATAACTCCCCCTAACCAATCGTACCCACCTCAGATTTCGCCCCTACCTTTATATCCAAGTTAGGCAGCCCCCCTCGTGCCTAGGTAAATCCGGAAGACGCATAGACTAGTATAACCCCGGTCCGTCCAAACTCCATCACGGCCACCCTTGCCATCGGTACATCAGAAAGGGAAAATTTATGCTACAAGTCCAGCAGTTGCCCATTCTTGCTTGTGGTAAGCATTGTTAGTCTTCCAGGGTTTCCCGAGAACCGGTCCTTAATTGTCATGGGTGCGACTAGCAAAACCATGCACCCACAGGCCACCATTAAGCTATATTTTAGTTGGATAATTACGACCAATAAAACATGGCCACATATCACGAGCTTGCAGCTCCTCAAGATACTAAATGTATATAGTGTAATTATCCCATTAAGTGAGCTGGTGGTAATTAAGCATGGCTAAGCATATATAATTCTAGCTGGGTCAACATGAGACACAAGCTAGTCAAATTATCACCCAAGTTTGACAAAGAAAGGACATCAAGTAAATATGGCACAAGCAAGCAAATAGGTAATCCCTATTCCCATGTAATTAGCAAAACATGTGATTTATTTATAAACGGTAAAACATTTTATAAATTGGGCTCAAAATGCTCAAGGGGATTATGTGACTTGCCTTGCTTCTTCAAACAATCTTCTGAACTCTTTTCCTCGCGATCGCGGACTTTCGAAACGATGGAAACTACACGCTGGCACGCAAAATGAGGAAAAACTCTAATAAAAACCATGTAAATGGTACATAAAAAGTAAACAAACATGCATAGCTCAATTTTAGATAAATTTTGCAAGTTGAATGGCCCAATTCGGAGTTCATACGAATTAGTTATGAATTTTAGAAGTTTTAAGCCATTTAAATTGATTTCTGGAATTAAATACGATTTATTGCAGAACTATTAATTAATTTCTCAAAGAAAAAGGACGGCACTGACGTCATCAAAGGAGCCAGCGCTGACACGTGGGTCCCACGAGTCAGCGGTCAAAGGGGAGGGCTGGCGTGGACTAGGTCCACCGAAGGTGGGCCCCATACGTCAACTACACAAGGTGGTCGGTCCACCATGGACCGGAACCACAGAAGCGGTCCACCGCCGGTCCACGGGAACCGACGGCCCGGATCAGCCCAAGCCGATCGGGCGGCCGAGAGCGGCCGGCGACACGGCTAGGTAGGCGCACGCGCACGACGACTGGCCTGCGAGCAGCGGCGCAGCACCCGCGGCCAAGAGGCCACCGACGGCAAGCGAAAGGGGCATGGAGGGAGGCAAAAGAGAGATGGGGAGGTGGTTCTCACCGTGCACGCGCGACAGCGAGGAGGTGGCGGGAAGGCAGCCGGTGGCGACGAGAGGTGGCGGCAACCTGCGCGGGAGGCAACGGGGATGGCACGGGCGGTGGCGAACCGGGAGGCGGCAACGCACGACGCGGGAGGCGGTGAAGTGGTTTGAGCCGGGCGGAGCAGAGGAAGACGATGGCGACGGTGATGGCCCGGTGGTGTTTCGTGAAGGAGAAGAATGGGCCAGGGTGCGGGCGCGGCGATGCGATACGATGTCGGTAGCGCAAGCGGTGAGGCGCGGCGTCGGCGGGAGAGGTGAGAAGCGGCGGCCGGAGTGCAGGAAGGTGGTGCCGGCTCAGGAGTGTGGCTAAAACGGTGACAGCACCCTGCCGGAGTTGGCGACCGGCGGTGGCAAAGGTGGTTTGTGGCGCGGAGGATGGTTCTAGGTGCGGTGAGCTCGAGCACAATACTACAATGTGCCGATGACACCGTTCTTTTTATGAATCATGACCTCAAGCAAGCCCAAAATATGAAGTCAGTGCTTCTAGCCTTTAAGCAACTGTTGGGTCTGAAGATTAATTTTCATAATAGCGAACTGTATTGTTTTGGTGAAGCTCTTGATTATAGAGATCAATACAACCAACTCTTTGGTTGCCAGGTTGGCAACTTCCCTTTCCGTTATCTTGGCATCCCGATCCATTGCAGGAAGTTAAGAAATGCGGAATGGAAAGAAGTAGTTGAAAGATTTGAAAAGAAATTGAGTACCTGGAAAGGAACACTTCTCTCGTTGGGAGGATGACTAACACTGATTAACTTAGTACTTAGCAGTCTCCCAATGTATATGATGTCGTTCCTTGCAATACCTAATGGGGTACGTAAGAAACTTGACTACCTTCGATCTAGGTTCTATCTTGACTACCTTCGATCTAGGTTCTATTGGCAAGGGGATGGACATAAGAAGAAATACCGGCTTGCAAAATGGGACATCATTTGTCGTCCCAAAGAACAAGGGGGCTTGGAATTCATGACCTCGAGGTAAAGAATATAGCGTTGCTTAGCAAGTGGTTATGCAAATTACTCATCATAGACGGAATATCGCAACAGATGCTACGTAATAAATATTTGGAATCGCAACCTTTATCTTAGGCTTCTTGGAAAGCGGGAGACTCACATTTTTGGGCTAGCCTTATAAAAGCCAAACAAGATTTTCTTAGGTTTGGGTCCTTTCTCATTAGAGACGGTACTCAAATAAGGTTTTGGGAGGATAAATGGTTGTGGGTAATGCCACGTTGAGAGATCAATATCCTTGACTCTATAACATAGCTAGGCATAAATAGTCGACTATCTCACAAATTTTTCAAAACAATCCTCCAACCTTTTCATAGAGACGAGATTTAATCGGAGCAAAATTAGCCGCTTGGCGTAATTTATGGCCTCGCATAGCTGATTTGGTGTTATCACAATAGCAAGATGAATTTCGTTGGAACCTCACCCCCAATGGGGTCTTCTTGGTCAAATCTCATTACCTAGCTCTTATCCATATAGGCATCCCAAATATCAATAGACGTATTTGGAAGATTAATGTAGCCCTCAAAGTTAATATTTTCCTATGGTAATTACGTCGAGGAGCAATTCTAAGCAAGGATAACCTAGCTAAGCGAAATTGGAAAGGTAATAAGAAATGTTGTGTTTGTCATAAGGATGAAACCATTCAACATTTGTTCTTCCAATATCAAGTAGCTCGCTTGTTATGGTCGGTTATTGATATGGCTTCTAACTTCCAACCTCCTCAAAATGTTACTCATATGTTTGGGTCTTGGCTTACATGTGTTCATAAAGACATGAGAAATCTGTTTTTGATGGGTACAACAACTTTTTATTGGTCCATTTGGCTAAGCCGAAACGAGGTAATTTTTGATAATAAAATGGTGTATTCTCCTTTGCATGTTATTTCTTTAGTCACCCGGTGGCTACGCACCTGGGTTATCCTACACAAACCGAGACTTCAGGATATTATTACAACGGTATGTCTATGTTTGGACTAGGTGGCATGAGAGTTTTTTACCCAGGAGTATGGGTGGTGATCTAGTCTACGGATTGATAGCCACTAATTTCTTTGTTTTGTGATAGGGTCTACATAGGTTCTTTTTATAGTTATGTGTATTTATGGACAAGCTGGGGTGAACTCAATTGTAATGTAGCATCTTGAAGTATTTGACTGAGTCTTAATAAAGCTTCAATAATCTAAAAAAGATAAGAAGATATCACTGAATTGACTATGTTAGAGCATAAGCAACATGATCATCCATTTAAGCTACGGAGACTGGACGTAGTATGCTCCGGTTCTGGCTTTTGCTACCTGCCTCCTATCTTGTGGATACAGCGGGCCGACCAAATTAACATTCAAAATGTGTGGTATTGTCTTACTGCCAGCAATTTATAGCATAAAACCTCCCGGTGCATCCCAGGCCATCTTTCCATCATCTGAGAAAAATATTATGCGGCTCATATATATGATATATCATCCATATAGGAAAGATATATATGAGCCGTTTTTGCCGTCACACAAATACTCCACAGCCGCTTCATGCCTCCCGTCGGTCGCAATGGAGTCCAAGTTCTATGGATAATGACATGGCACAGTTCAGTCACTTTAATGTACTGTATTAGTAGCAGTAGCTAGCAATTCGCTTTGTAAGATTTGCATTTTGGCTCGTGGAGAAGAAGACAGGAAATTGCACAAAATTCTCTAGCTGTTCCTGTGCTCTTCCCCTTTGCTCTGTTCTTCCGCGCCATTGTGAATTCTTCCAAATTTAGCAAAGTGAGTGGGAGAATGGGAGTTCAGCGTGCGATCGTGCCCATTTTCAACAGCAGCATCTTTCGTTTGGATGACTAGCGTCATTGTTCTGGTATGTCCTAATCCTATGACCTACAGTTTGGAAGACAGAGGAGATCCTGGTGACTCCCAAGCCTACCATAGAAACAACAGGCCTGGTCCTCATAGCTCTTCAATCTTCATCTTTTATTGAGAAAAACAAAATGACAGTACGATATGATTTCATGCAGTTATTCAAGTTCTGCAGACTGCAGCTGAGTTCAGAGTGCATCTATAACTGTAATTATTTCTTTATGGGATACATCTGCACAGCTGATCAACTCTTCAGCTGATCAGTAAAATTAGTTTGACATCCACGTTCAAGGGTACCAATTTTGTTCAGTTAGTTCATTTGAGAGTTGAGACCAGCAGGAAATAGATAGCGAGGCATTTCAACATTTTGAGTCCATTCAATGGCATTACATCGATAACCATGATCGTCAACTAAATTTTTGAATGGATTTGGGATTGGCAAAAATCATTAAGCACCACTACATTAATAAAGCACATTCAACTCCGCCATTGAAAAGGAATGCAGCACCTTACACCTGCATGGACCAATATATCATCCGAGATTGGGGAGGATGGAGATCTATATAATACCTGAATGCTTAATTACTCCAATGCTCAACTCGGTTAAATGTTAGTCAGGAAAATATCGATGGCTCATTATCTGACATTTTATGGACAGTATTTTTAAGGACTCATTAATGTTCCTTCATATGCTAAGTAGTATAGTATCACTCCGTTTTTTCTATGTATGATGTGTTTGGTTTTCGATGTAATGTTTGATAATTCGTCTTATTAAAAATTTTATATAAATATTATTTATTTTAGTGTGACTTATTTTATTGTCAAAGAAACTTATACTTTTACATGTTTATACTAAATTTTTAAAATAAGACGAATGGTTAAATGTTATGCGAAAAGTCAATGGTGTCATACATAAAAAAACGGAGGTAACAATATTTAATTAAACAAACTATTATTCAGAATTTATAACGAAGAGGTGTTTTCACCTACTTTCAGGATAGCCATCCACAACCTCTGAAGACAAGCTCAAAGTCTGGCAATGAATTTCATGATATATCGTTGTTTCTGCTTTCATAGTTGAACAGAACCATAAACCTGGGCACATTTGAAAGTGAAATCCATAATTTCGCCACGGAGTGACCTCGTAGGATTGGAAGTTATCAGGAACATGAGGACCGTGGCTAATCAATTGGTTGCGACCATGAAGATCTTTGAGTGAAGACAGAGTGTTCGATAAGGCAGGGTTTCCACAACCCGACACCCGAATCGCACCGGAGTCGCAGCTTGGTTATTAGGAGAGGCGTATTTGCCATTCGGGAAGACTGGATGGCTGCCTAGCTCCACTCCGTCGAGTCGATGAGCGCCTAGCTAGCGACGTACGTACTGTGTTGTAAAACAACACCAATTTGGTTAGATTTTTGGCAAGTTAACCATGGGAGCAAGGCAGCAACGCCCCTGCATCTTTTAAGCCAGCAGCCAACAACCCGATCGAAGCCATGCATGTTTTGCAAACTTCATTAAATCTTCATTGATCAATTCTATGGATCCAAAACAAGAGACGGCAAGCAATGCTTGTTTGACCCTCTTTATTATTTCGTACAGTAACTATAGTCTACAGTTTGTACAAAACCCTCCCCCATTTTGTCCTGGATGAACTTGGTCCAAAGGGTGCAATGCAACAAAAATCTCCGTGAGAAAAAATGCGAAATCGATGACAAAACAACAATCCAAGGCGAAATAGATCATCTACAGAAAAATCAGCGTCGCCACCTCAAATCCTCGAAGCTTTGTATTTCAACTACAGTGAGTGAACTTATGCAGCTTTGTATTTCAACTACAGTGATTGAACTTATGTAGTTGTCGACATCTACATATGCAGGCCTGCCTACGTATTGCACATTGCTACATAATAAAGTAGCCGTCATGTGGAGAGAGGGTCTAGTGGAAGTTAGCACCTAGTTGCCCTCTTTGCTAATTACTCTCTCCATTTCAAAATATAAAGCACAACTATCTTTTAAGACGTGCATTCTTTTAAGACGTGCATGCATGCAAGCCACCTCCTATCTACTAAATTATTATTATTTTTAAATCCTTCACTCTCAATATCTCTAGTTCTATTGGATGCATGGATTGTATTTTTTTGGACTAATCCAAATGAGAAGATGATAATAAATATTTTTTGGTATTTGGGTTAAGGTGGTTAGAGCAAGGATAATAGTAGAGCTCACTTCCTACTATTAACCTATTTTAAAGCCAACATATATAATAGATTAGCTATAAGGTTGGCTATAGTTTTATTCTCCTCTCTACCTCTCACTTATACATTTAATGTATTTGTCTTGGAGCTTGTATTAAGCTAGCTCTTACATGAGAGCTAACACTCTTAATTTTTTGTTACCTCTCTCCTCCACATAAGCTTATAGTAAACTTATGGTTCATTATTATACTTGCTCTGTGCCTTATGTTGTTTTGGAATGGAGAGAATATTGATTACAGTTTGATGGCCGTAACTTGCTGCTACTGTCAACAAAGACTTCCCAGAGGGGATATTGAACTTCACAGCAAAAAGGAACTCTTTAGTACCATCCCTACATACAGCTCTCGTAACACAAGAGTTTCCGGTGCCTCCCAGTACTACCACATCAACACATTAAACTGGTTCTCGCAACTCCTCGTTCATCTCAATCATCTTGTAGCACTCGCTGTAAAAAAATTCGCTGGTGTTCGGCACGGCGAAAAATCTGAAGCGCTTGGACTCTCTCATTTCATTCTTTTATAGAGCAGAAAGGGATAATGCACAATCTGATTCCCTGAAGTAACTCAAGTTATATAGCGGTTAAGTTCAATGTGCACCTACTACTACAACTGCATACTTAGGTCATGTTTGGTATGGCTCCAAACTTTAACTCCTAGCTCTAAACTCCAACCCCAGTGGGTGTGAGCTGAGCTGAATACGTCAGCTGAAAAGTGTTTGGCTTGCTTGGTCAACTCCTTAAAGAGAGGATAGGGGAGGATTACAACAGTACCCCTGTGACTTTTCCTGTTTTCGTGATGTATGACTGACTTTTTCTCTCTAGAATTTCAACAATAGAATTCGCAAAATCATAGTACCCTAGGAAATGACATATCTCAGAAAAGAATCGCCAACAATATACATGCAAAATCACCCAATTTTTCTCTTTCTCCAGATCTGAAATCGAAAAAAAATGGAAAAAGGGTTGAGGGGAAAACCTGCTCGTGCCTTAGCCGCTGGCCGTGCGTCGCCTAGCCACCGCCCATGCGTCCCCGAGCCGCCGCCCGCATGCCACCCACCAATGTCGCTTGTCCCTGAGCAGGCGGCACGGCCTCCGATGTTGCCTAACCCCGGAGCATAGCCGTTCCCATCGAAGGCAGACCCGCCAGGCCGCCAGGCAAGTGAGGGGCTTGCGGCACAGCCTCCGAAGTTGATTCGCCCTGAAGCGTGTTCATTCCCGCCGAAGGCGGGCTAGCCAGGTTGCCAGTGGCGGGATCCGGTGAGAGAGAGAGACCAACATAAGAGATGGCCTCGCGGTCGTCGCTATAACTTGCGAACTCCCTTCGGAAGCCTGCATAGATGCAAAACGCACCTTTTGCATAAGGGCACTGTGGACGGCTTTCATCGATAAGATAGGGGAGCCTATGTACGAACTAATGCCTAGCAGCCCCAGAGCAAGGGCCCCAGGATAAACAGTAGGGCTTGTTTACAAAAGGAACTAAAAAGAAGAAATAAAGAAAAAGAGATGATAGCACATGGAGTGAAGTCTACACCTTCGGGGTCTCCTTCCTCTTACCATTCGCCGCCGAGGACATAGCCACCATGGCCGCTTCATGTCCAAGGGCCAGCGAGACCTTGCCAGTGAAGTCATCGACATCGCGCCAGGGAGAGTTCAGCCCGGAGCCCGCTCCGGAGAGGGCCATGACCTCTGACGGCTCCGCGCGGGCAGACGGACCGATGTGCGAGCAGCCCTTGCTGCGAGAAGAAGTGAGAGCATACGCGTGGTCACCCAGGAGCACCACGTCCTGTACGCGGACGTCGCCTTTATCACGAAGCCTCCGCCTTTTTCCACCCACTTCAACTTCTCCCCAATAGC
This sequence comes from Oryza punctata, assembly GCA_000573905.2. Taxonomy (NCBI): domain Eukaryota; kingdom Viridiplantae; phylum Streptophyta; class Magnoliopsida; order Poales; family Poaceae; genus Oryza; species Oryza punctata. Next base: position 23,707,451 of record CM002499.2, on the reverse strand, counting down.
GGTTTCCTCCACCGGAGCCGTCAGACTCTGTACCCCGATGCTGGCGAAGGCGCACACCAATGTCTGCACGGTCACATGGGCTCGCGTGTTCAGCTCCGAGAGGACGAATTTGGCACGGTTAGTCTCTGAGCAGAACGCCTCGAGTTCAGCCTCGCGGGCCTTCAACACCTCGCGCACCGCAGCGAGCTCTTCCGCCAGTTGCCCTTTCTCCTCCATCTTCAAGGCCAGCTCCGCCTTAGACACCTTGAGCTCGTGCTGCGCTAGTTGGCGAGCTGCTTCGTCCCTGGCCATAGACTGGCGACATGCCTCTCAGCTGGCCTCCGCATCCACCGGTGCCGTCGCAGCGGTAGCCTTGAACTCCTCAACCTGGAGCCACTCCGCGTGAAGGACAGCGGCGTCACGACCCCCACGTTCTACGGCGGCATCTCCAGCCACCATTACCTGCAGCGGCCGTGGGGAGTCGTCAACAAGGAAGGAGAGAAGAGGAGAAGAGAAAACAACGGGGTAGCGAGCTCCGATCTACCTGCTAGGCGAGGATGCGGATGAGGTCCGTTAGCTCAGCGGAGTTAAGGGACCCAGCGAGGGAGCTAGCCCGCTCCCCGACGAGCGGAACCCCTTCAAACCCGAGGCCGGGCAAATTCCTCGAGGCCGCACCCCGTGGAATGTCGCCCGCACCAACAACTGGAAGAACGAAGGGCTAAGTGCCGGCTCCGATGACCGCACCGAGCTCAACCGGTACTCCACGGCAACCTCGGCAGCTACCGAGACCACCGGAGCGTTAGACGTGCCCCTGGCCGCTGCTACCGGAGCCTCTCCGCCCGTCGCCACTTCAACGGCCCCAGCAGGCACCTCAACGGCAGCTACAACCTCCACGACCAGGATCAGCGGTGTCGATTCCTTCGTCTCCGGGGCATCGGTCGATCGTCGCCCTACGCAACGCACTTTTCTTAGTTCAAAAAGAAAGATGTGAATGAAGACTAACCCGGGAGTTGAACGGTCCAACCGAATTCCCCGGACCCCTCCGATATGAGGTCCAGGGTAGCACCGCCGCGATCGACCGAGCTCAACGAAGCCACCTCCACCACCCGTTCGGCATTGGCGGATGCCTCCGAACGGGATGGGACCGGTGGGGCAGCTCGGAGGGGAACTGCCACGATGGAGACATCGGAGCCCTTAGCGCGTTTTGAGCACAGAACCCCAGCTCCGCCTCCGCAAGCCGACTAGCGTTTCGGAGCCACCCTACCAGCGGCTTTAGCTTCTTCCGCCTCTTCCGCCTCGTGCAAGGAGGGAAGGGCTGGAAGCACGAGGCTAAACCTGGCTGCCAACTCACTGGACCCTGTTTCTCCTCGAGGAGAGGCTTGCCTAGCATCTTTTCAACCTCCGAGATGGCCGTGGCAAGGAGGGTCAGTAGATCTAAAAAAAGTCAAGTCAAGGAGAGGGATTACTATTTTTCCCCTCCGGCTCCAAAGGCACTCCGAAGTACGCGTACCTGTGGTGTCCACCGGACCAAGATAGGCCCCCGGAGCACTGGCGTCGCTAGAGGTAAGGGACAGTGTCTCCACCCATCCAGCAGCGGAGTGACACGGAGCATAAGGTACTCCTCCGCCAGGTCCCACTTGCTGAGACGATTGGAGACTCGGCGGAGCGTTTCGCTCAATGGGGCCAGTTCCTCCGACTGGGCATCAATATCGGGGAGGCGTTGGTAGGATATATCTGGATTGCTTGAATGCAGGCCGGAGTCCGCCCCCACATTGAGGTAGAACCAGCACTGCGACCACCCGGTGGCCCAGTGATCACTCACGGCCCTCACCGGGAAGTATTCCACTAGGCCGGGGCGCACTCGGAAGTTGATGGAGGCAAAGTTGAGGGACTTCGTTTCCCCCTCGTCGATCACTAGCTTCGGCTGATAGCTAGTGAAGTGCAGACTGACGAAGTGTCTGGCGAAGGATCGGAGATTGTCCACCCACATGGCCCACTCATATATTGCCAAGCGGGCCACCACGTTCGCCATCAGCTGCGGATGCTCGAGGTGGAAGAGTTCCAACACCCGAGCTAGAAGCGGGACGGTGGGCGACCCGAAGCTGGCCGTGAAGAATGCGTCGAAGAAGACCGCCTCATGAGCCTCCAGCTTGGGCACCACTTCATCCCGAGGAGGTCGCCTGGCGTGCGCGGCCAACGGGATCTTGCGGCGAGCAGCAAGTTGTTCACAAGTTGCCCTCCGGGTCTTGATCATGCTCCGGAGAGATGGAGGTAACTCCGGAGCACCGTAGCGGAGAGCCCCCAGGGTCTCGGGAGTCCTTCCTCCGGTGAGGTTCCTAGAACCGGCTCCGAATCTGGCCCAGGAGGAGGCTCCGGGGTTGGCCTCCGTCCGAAGGATGGAGGCGTCTTCAACCGAGGTGCCGAGACTGCGCCCCCGCTCCAGAGCTGAAGGTGGCACAACAAGGGCGGAACTCAACCATAATGGTGTAGTAATGGCACCACCAACCTCTCAAATCAGGGCACGACCCGCGAGGCGGAGGCCGCGGCATGCTTTAGCTGGATGCCGCCTCGAGCAATGCATCCCGGGAAACCCGAATGCTTTAGGGATGTCGCATTAATGGGCGCAGCCATATCCTATCTACTAGGGAATGACCGTTGTGTCCGTCGGTGGGGGCCACACGTCAGCCCCGGATGTGAGGAGTAGCTAATAGGTCCTATTATCCTTGTAACTTCACATGCTCCCGAGGGGCTATAAAGGTTGTAACACAATCCCCTAATAGGGGCAGAGAAATTTCTTTGACAGCTAGTCCATACTAGTTGATCCGTTCCAACAACCTGCTCGCCGCTGTTTGGGGTGCGCCACCTGGGCTCGTGGCCATTTGCCTCCGTGTCACAGGCTGCCTCCATGGCCGTGACCCTCGGCTCGTCAGCACCTAGTTTCTTCTTTTCATTTTTTTTCTCTTTTGTCATGACCGACTGCTTAAAAATGTCATCTTACATTGCTTAGAAATGTAAGATGTAAAGTTGCTCTAATTTTAGTAACCTCAGTCCAGCTGGTAACGAGCTGCATTTCTTGATCTTTTATATTGATTTTTGATGTATCATAGTTTCTAAGAATGGGCTTTCATTTGTTTTGTCACTAAATACTCCAGTGATCTTGTGGAATTTGCAATTTTTTTACTCCGGTATCAGGAATATTTTCTTTAGTTCGTGTAGTAATTTATTGAAGGCCGCGAGTAAGTTATTTTACGGAGTGATACCGGAATGGAGCTAATTGTAAACTATTTACTTAGACAAGTCGGAAGGAGATAGAAAATTGGGAGCTATTTATCTATTTATTTACTGGTAGAAGACTTGAGTGGGAGTGTGGCTACGTAGTAGTAATTCATTTACTTAGAGAAGAAAACTTGGAGTAATTTATTTACTAATAAAAAACTTCTATTTATTAAATAAGAAAAAATAGAGTAATTTATTTACTAACATAAGACTAGAACGGAGGTACTAAGAGCATCTCCAAGAGACTAGTAATAATTCTAGATAAATTTAAAGAACAAGAGGCTAGCTAAAAAATAAAAAACTTCTCAAAAGTAGGGTTAATTCAACAGACTCTTTAAAACTTACGAACGTGGATGAAGAGCCCATCCGACTAGGCAAAGATAGCTAGCGAAGGGGAGAAGATAGCTAGCGTGAAATGATAGCTATCCAGTTGACTAGTCTGTTGGATGCAATTTTTTCTCTCTTTCCTCTTTTTTTAGCTAGCCAACGGAATATACAAGAGCTCTTGGAGATGCTCTAACAGAATTTTGTGGCAAGATCAATATGTTAATCCTAAGTAATTTATTTGTTGGGAGAAGGTATCAGAACCAACTAGGAGTAGTACTATTCTAAGTAATATATTTAATAAGAAAAGATGAGGGCTGAGAACAACATGATAGTAATTCATTTTTACTAAGAAAATATGAGGGCTGAGAACAACATGATAGTAATTCATTTATCCTAAGTAATATATTTACTAAGATGAGGATTGATAACAACTTGAGAGTAATTCATTTACTGAGATAAGGAATCAACTGAGAGTAAATCATTTACTGAGCAAAGGATGTGGGAAGAACTTGAGTGTAATTCATTTACTGAGAAAATGAATCAACTGAGAGTAAATCATTTACAGAGAGAAGGACGTGGGAAGAAAAATCAGACGTGAGTAAAAGGTACGAACAGGAGGGGAGGGAAATGTGCGGGAGTGAGAAAAAAGGTGTGGATGGAAGGGATGGGAAAGGTGTGGGATGGTGGGGGGTGGGGGTGTGGGGGTTGTTGGGTGGGGGTAGGGTAGGAGTGTGTTTTAGTTATCGCGCAACCCAGGTGTAGTTTAGCACATCCCTGTATGTATGTATGTATATGTATGTATATTTATATGTATATATGTGTGTCAATGGTGGATATCGGCGACCCATATTATGAGGGTATTGGGGTACGTTGGTATGATGATCTACATGAAACGATATCAAGCATATAAGAGACAAGAATTATACTAGTTCAGGCCCCTCGTAAGGTAACAGCCCTAATCCAGTTTATATGAGATTATGATTAAACCGCAGAGAGTACAATAAAAGACAACGGAACTAACAGGTTACCGACAAGATCCTCGACAAGATGAACTCAGCGAGATCAAGTAGTGGTAGGCTTCAAGTCCTCCGGATTGCGACCACCATGGAAATAATTCTGCTATGATTCGATGCCTCGACTCCCCACCGGGGCCTCGTATATATAGTGCGAATACCTAGGCCTCCAAGTGAGATTCAGGAAAGTTTTGTCGGCATACTAGATCATAGAACCCCTATCTTCTCCGAGTAGGACTCTGGTATTCTATCCGGAGAAAAAGTTTCCTTATACGACTAAGCAAATTCCATAAATATTAAGGAACCTTCCCGTATACTTGAGGGTATCTGTATCCGTATACTTCATAACTCCAAGGATAAGACGTATGTCTTATCCATAACCCTGACAGTAGCCCCAACTTCATTTCGAGCCAAAACCTTCGAACAATGATGTCGCGTCAAATCGACCACTCTCGAGATCACGAGAAGGCGAGGACATGCAACAACACCGCTAAATATCAAACGGCCCACTACGAATTTGAGCTGAAGTCTAAAAAACTACCATGGCTCAAAACCGAGAAAAGTCCAGCGGCGATTTCTCTTTCTTCCTCGAAATGCGAACCATCGGACGCGAAATTATAAATTCAAGCTCTGAGATCTATCTGAGCTCCATTTTCCCAAACCATCTTCTGCTTTCACTATTTTTGCACGTTTCGCATTCTCCGCCTCCTCAATCAAACCCTAACTTTGCTTTTCCTCCTTACCTCGCACTTCGATCCTATGGATTTGGGAAAATCCATCATCAACAATGGCGACCTGAAGAGGTTGCAGATTGAGGGCTCTCTCTCAGGGACGACGGTCATGAACTGCTTGGAAGCAGGAACCGATCCTAAACCGCCATAGGGCAAATCGTCTATATTGAATCTTTTGCCCAATGCGGTTTAGTACCTCCTCCTTCCAAGTTCCTTCCACGACCTTCATCTTCTTCACCTCAACCCCAACTCCATCGCCTTCTCATCATGTTTTCACATCTCTGCGAGGCGTACCTCAGGGTACCACCTTTTTTGGATCTGTTTAGACACTTTTATGAACCGAGGTGGATGAATACCCGTAAAATCTCCGGTTGTAGTGCATTTCGCCTTCGGGATGGGATGAAAGCGGAATACATTCCCTTCAACTACCACTCCTCCCAAGGAAACTAGAGGTCAAAATGGTTCTATTTGCACGTCCTGGACCGCCCGGTGGAACTCGACGTCCCACGAGACCAACCCAAACGTATACCTTCGTGGACGTCAAAATCTTCCTTGACACCCACCCACAAAAGTTCTGTAGACAAAATTCATAACCTTCGAGAACAGGGGTTATCAGGGTATGAAGCTGGTGAGGACTTCATATGCCACCGAATCTAACAACCGCAAGCCTGCGCCCACCCCACGTATGAGTATGCAGGGGCACAGGACGAGACACGGATCTCGGTTCAGGGTATATGTTCTCATAACCCGCCTAACCTTACCATATCCCAACCGTTAGATTTCTAATACTTATATTACCATTGTTTACTCGCAGATCTCAACGACAACACCGTGGCTACCTGAGTAGGCCATCTGGTGGTCGTCATGCCCTTGGACCCCGAGAAAAGACTCACGCTGTATTGCATGCTCCCGTACTCAGAGAAGGATGTCGCCATCAACGCAAGTAATTTAACAATACTACGTTGCTTCGAGATATTAATATCCGAAGAAAGAGTAATCTGAAATTTTATAAGCACTGCCCTTGATGGATTTCATCGGTCCGCTCGTGGATGATCAGGTCACTGCCTCCCTTAAGAAAACAACGGTGACCGAACAGGCGGTTGCCGTGAATGCTGCAAGTGGCAGTGGAACGAAAGACTCCAAGAGGAAATGGGTAGTCGTGGCGAAGAGGTCTGGAGCTGGGATATTAATGACAACGAGCAGCTCTGAGGTCGGTAGAATTACTCATCTCAGGCTCGTTGTTGTTACGTTTCGGTTTATGAATCACGTGTTATACAGACCGCTTTAGATGCCAGGCATACCCCCAGGAAGAGAGGAGGCCTCCTGAAACTAAAGAGAACCAGGTAAGCAAAACTCCCATCCCTACTCCCATCATCTCTTCACATCCACTGTCCACAATATTTTTCTCTTGTCATCACGATGCAGCTCCTCTCCCACCACGTCCGCCCAAAGAACTAGAGACGTGGAGACAAGTTCCCCCCAACCGCCACCGTAGTCGCTTCATCACTGCCGTCTCCTCCACCGTCGAGAATCCCTCCCCCTACCGCTCCTTCTTCAGCCGCTCCAAATCGACACCCGCAGCATCCTCGCAGAGTTCAAACAGCTCAAGAAAGCCGCTGCAACTCACGAGGACTGCGCTAAGGACTTGGAGCGCGACTCAAGGAGGCGGAAAGGGACTTGAAGAAATTCAAGGACCTCATCGTCGGCCATGAGCGACAACATTAGGGCATGGAGCAGCGCCTGGAGGAGGTGCAGGACAACCTGGCGGCGCTTCGCCAAGGCCTCCAAGATAACTATGGATTTTCATCCTGAATTTTCTTCTGAATCTGAGTCCTTCACTGATTCAATTCCATCTCTATGTTCTATTCCTTTTTTGCAAAAGATGGGAACAGAGATGTGGCCTTCATCTTGAGGATGTGACTGAATCCAAGCTTCAGGGGGAGAAGCTAAGCAAAATACCAAGACCTTCTGAAGATGATATCTAGTTCACATGTTTTAGGGCAATCATGGCTTTCCTGTGAGACTTGCTTTTGTGGACGAAGTCCTAGTTATTTGTATTTTCACAACACTCTGTTAATCCCCCATTATTACAGTTTCTGTAAACAGCACTTATGTTTCAGTCAGTGTCAGACAAACTTGGTTTGTTCTGCTCTCTATGCTCTTTTTATTTTGTGTTATGGCTGGTTCGAATTGTAGAGATTGGAATGTGCTTTGCTGGAATGTCAGAGGCCTGAATGCTGTTGAAAAATGGGATGCCATCAGGCAGTCTGTGATTGATAGTAATTGCCAAGTGATTTGTTTGCAAGTAACAAAGAAGGAACTTATTGATAAAAACTTTTTGAAGAAAGTACTGCCTAAAAAGTTTGATAACTTTCTCTTTGTCCCCTCTCGAGGTGCTTCAGGTGGTCTTTTAGTGGCCTGGGTTGGTAGGATTTTCAAAGGGAGTTTGCTTACCAGTACAGATCATGCTTTGCTGGTGAAATTCATATCTATGCAGAATAAGGATTCTTGGTTTCTTGCCTCTGTGTATGGTCCCTGCAGTGGACAAGAAAGGGATAATTTTGTAACATGGTTGAAGAATTTTCAGTTGGATCAAGATGATGTTTGGCTGTTGCTTGGGGATTTCAACTTCTATAGATCAGTGGAGAATAGAAATAAATTGGGAGCCGATATGAATGATATTTTTATTTTCAATGATATCATTAACACCCTGGGCCTGATTGAACTCCCCATAAAAGGACGAGCTTATACTTGGAGTAATATGCAGTAGAATCCTCTTTTGGAGCAACTGGATTGGTTTTTTACTTCCCCAAATTGGACTCTAATCTATCCTAATACAACAGTCTTACCTCTGCCTAGAGTGATTTCTGATCATGTTCCTTGTGTGGTCAAAATTAAAACCACAATTCCAAAAAGTGCTATCTTCAGGTTTGAAAATTTTTGGGTGGATGTGCAAGGTTTTTTTTGAAAAAGTTGCTTCCATTTGGTCTTCTGACCCTGGTCTGGAGGACCCAGCAAGATGCATCTCTTTTAAGCTCAAATTGTTGAGGAAAGCTTTATCCCAATGGAGTAAAACCTTGTCACAGTTAAACAGATTGTTAGAGAATAGCTATAATGTTATTAATTTTTTGGATCTAATAGAACAGACGAGGGTCCTTGCCCTGCCTGAATGGAATCTAAGAGAGATTGTTAAGAGGCACATTCTCAAGCTTCTGATGCACAAAAGAAAATATTGGAGGAAAAGGTGTACGAACAGATGGATGGTCCTGGGGGAAGAAAATACAAAATTTTTCCAGGCTATGGCTTCTGAGAGATTCAGAATCAACACAATTTCTCATATCACAGATAGCTCTGGAAACTCGATTACTTCCCATAAGGATAAAGCTGATATGTTTTATTTGACTTTCAAGGAGAGAATGGGTACCACGACAGATGCTAAGATGGCTTTTGATTTATCAACCCTCTTTCAAAGAAATATAAATTTGGATTCTTTAGCTGATCCTTTCTATACTCAAGAAATTGATGATTTAGTGAGAAGAATGCCAATTGATAAGGCCCCAGGACCAGATGGTTTTAACGGCTATTTTCTTAAAACTTGTTGGCCTATAATTGCCCAGGATTTCTACAGACTCATGGCCCATTTCTATGCCGGTTGTGTGGACCTTCAGGCTATAAATTCTTCTTTCATTACTTTGGTCCCAAAGAAAATCAGTCCTGAAGTTGTAAATGATTTCAGGCCTATCTCATTAATGAGCATTAGTCTTAAGCTTCTCACTAAGGTATTAGCAGACAGATTGCAAGGAGTTATATAAAAGGTGATTCATGAAAACCAGTATGGTTTTATTAAAGGCAAAACAATTCAGGATTGCTTAGCTTGGGCTTTTGAATACATTCACCAATGTCAGCAATCAAAAAGGGAGATTGTAATAGTGAAAATTGACTTTGAAAAGGCCTTTGATTCCATTGAGCATAGTGCTTTACTAAGCATAATGAAACATATGGGCTTTCCTGCTAAGTGGCTAGATTGGGTTAATATGATTCTGAACTCAGCAAGCACTGCTGTCCTGTTGAATGGAGTTCCAGGGAGAAGCTTTAAATGTAGAAGGGGAGTAAGACAAGGTGATCCTTTATCGCCTTTGCTATTTGTTCTGGGAGCTGAGTTGCTTCAAGTTATTCTCAATGAAGCCTACAGACTAGGTATTATTACCAAACCCATTAGGCCTGATGACAGCAGTGGTTTTCCAGTTATTCAGTACGAGATGACACAATAATTTTGTTGAAAGCTGATCAAAAAGAGTTCTTCTGTGTTAAAGCACTGCTAAACACTTTTGCATCTTCCACTGGCCTCAAGATAAACTTCCATAAATCCAACATTTATCCCTTAAATGTTGAGGATGAAAAATTGAACTTCTTTCGGGGTTGCTGGGTTGTAAAGTTGGGACATTGCCTTTTACTTATCTAGGTTTGCCCATGGGTACAACAAGGCTGAAAGTAATAGATTTTGCACCATTGGTGGATAGGATTGAGAGAAGATTGACTTCTAGTGCTTCTTTCCTACCTTATGGGGGGCGTTTAACCTTGATAAACTCAGTGCTTTGTGCTATTCCCACCTATTACATGTGCACTTTACAGTTACCTAAAACTGTAATCTCAGCTATTGATTCTGCTAGAAGGAACTGCCTTTGGAGAGGATCGGACTTGACCCAAAAAAGAAAGCCCCTAGCAGCTTGGAAGAAAGTTTGTCTACCTAAGAAGAAAGGGGGGCTTGGAGTTATTAATATACATATTCAAAATGTGGCCTTACTTCTTAAACATCTACACAAGTTCTATACTTCTGCTGATCTACCTTGGGTTCGTTTGATTTGGAACTCTTATTATAATTCTAGAGTGCCTCACCTAATTCAGAACAAGGGTTCTTTTTGGTGGAGAGATGTGATTTGTTATGCTGATATCTTTAGGGCTATTGCTCAATGTTCGGTAAACTGTGGTAATTCTGTTACTTACTGGGAAGATCTCTGGAATGGAAAGATTAGATGTCAAGAGTTTGGCTCTTTATATACTCTAGCTTTAAATAAATTTGACTCAGTAAAAGATGTTGTATCAAAGGAATTCGAAGACTGCTTCCTTTTACCTCTTTCGGCTAGGGGTTATCAAGAGTATTTGATCCTAAAAGATGAACTAAATAGTCTAACTCTACATCATAGGATTGGGGATAGCTGGTCTTTCATCTGGAATAATTCTGCATACTCTTCACAGAAGTTTTATGCTCTAAACATTATGAGTCTTTCTTCCCCAAGATCTTTCTCCTGGATTTGGAAATCAAAATGTGTTAACAAGATAAGAGTTTTCATGTGGCTACTACTCTGGGATCGTCTAAATACAAGAGATATGCTTGACAGGAGGAAGTGTGCTGGTTTAAATGATGATTTAACTTGTGCTTTATGTGGTTTAGGCTTAAGAGAAACAAGAGATCATCTCTTTTTTAACTGTCCCTTTAGTGAAGCTTGCTGGCACAAATTGGGTTTTCATTGGAATAACAACCTTGATCTACACCGAATGCTATCCTTAGCAAGATCAGCTTTTCGAAGAAAGGGGTTTTTTGAGATCATCTCCATTGCATGTTGGCACATTTGGAAGCAGAGGAATGCCATTATTTTCAGAAATATTACACCTTTGGTTCAAAACTGGTTTAGGTCATTCAAGGAGGAAATTCTCCTACATTTCTGTAGGATGAATGGAGATCTTTTAAATTCAGTTTCGTCCTGGTTACAAACATTGTAATTTCTGGGTCTGGGGGGTACTCCTTTTTTCTGTTTTTGTAATTTCCTTGTAACTCTTTTCCTGTTTTTGTTATAAAAAAAAACTACTGGGCGGTGCCTGGTAGTATTTTTGATCAAAAAAAACTATGGATGGCTAGACATAGTCACGCATGGCCTGGGAGTCCACGAAATGGGGCCCGAGTTCCCGGACGAGACAACCGTTTCGGGGTCTCTAGGCACCCTCATTGGGAGACTTGGCGAGGTGGCCACCAAGCACGCCGAGTGCATAGCGGAAGAGATGTGTGCTGGTCTCCGAATTAGTGCATGTTACGTCCTCGCATGCTTGAAGCTCTCCTACCCCGAGATCAACCTGCAAGACGCATTGGCCAAGGGCGGAGCCGACGAGTCGCACGAGGACGTGATGGAGGAGCTGAAAGAATTGGGGGAGAGTGTGATTCCCTTCTTTGAGCAGTAGTCGACCTCTCCCCCCTTGTAATTCTGATGACAATGACTTGGGCTTCTTGTCCCTGGTTGTATAATGCCTTTATTTATTGTAATCAAGTTTCCTGGGTATGTCTCACTCTCTTGTAGATGTATAGAAGATGAGGTCGTCCAGCAAGGGGGCGTCCTCAAGAACCCGCCATAATACTTTCATCACCCCGTATTTCCCCGATGCAGAGTATTGGTGTATAGGCACTGGCCATTGTTGAACCCGTTGATGTGCATGGTCCTCAGGGACTCATGTTCAGCCCTCTTCTCGAGGAGATCTCAGGTATCATCCTTTGGTCATGTAGGTTCCGACCGTTCATAAGTAACGGGTTGCTAACTGTTGATGCAAAAAACACACACTGGCCTGAGAGATCTGCTTAACTCTAGTGCAGGTCCAAAATTAGGGTTTTAAGTTCGAGGGCGTGCCAGTTGATTTGATCCTGCAATCAACAAGAAAATATGCAAAGAATATTAGTAAACGATAGACAATCGGCCATAGGGCCGATTTCATATCGTATGTGACCTAGCCAATGCAATAAAGCATGGATCGGCTGTAAGGGTTTTAGTTAGTATGAAAATAACCCTAATATTAGTATATCGGCTGTAGATATCAATGTTATGCAACCAAAGAAATCATTATCACCTTAGACATAAACAATTGGTATAGATCGAACTGAACCGAGACAGTATAAATTGTTTAAGCCCATCGCAACATGAAATAATGATCACATAAAATCGATGTCATAGCCGATATCTAGATCTAATTGCATATCGGTCGTAAATTCGATACGATCTTATGATAAAGCATTAAGGATTGAATATAGAATATAAAACAAAGTATAAGACTATGTTAAATACTCTAAATAGATAAGATCGGCTGAAACTCCGATACTATCCCTATTGACAATCGTAAAGCAAGTTATAAATCATGATTCTAAACAACTTAATAGGTGTGATTTAACCAATGCAGCACCAAGCATAAAAGAAGCATGATATGTAACAAGCCAATAACATCAAATCAGGATGGTGGATACGTCATATATCATAGATCTTCAAAGTAAATTAACCAATATCGACGAAACCCTAAAACGGATCTAGCCGATATAGGAGATAGCATTGTAGATCTAAGCTATACAACATATATGATAACTTCGGAGATTTGCAAGATAGAATTAGAGTGTCATAAAGATGTAAGCACTAACTCCAATGATGCAAATCGCCATGGCAAGATATACATTTTTGCCGAAGATCAAATTGATGCAGCACGACTCGAAAGCACAAGCTTGTCGAAAATAGAAAACAAAGGTGGCGATGCGCCGAGATTGATTGAACATTTGTTGTTATTATTTACAAGACCTCGGGATTATATTTATACCCGAAAATACAAACATTGTCCATCACGGACACGACTCATATTAACCTAATACAAATTCAACTAGCGAACAAGTCCCTTAGGCGGACTCTTACCACGATAATCTGTAAGTAAACTACAAAATATCCTAATTAATAAATACAATTGCCAATTTCGGACTCTATCCTTGCACGGCAATCCCATCGTAATCCTCTTGTCAAACCCGATATTGACTCCACATGCAATATCGGCCTCATCGGCTATCCTACTCAGAATCAGCCTCCAGCCGATATGAACTCCAGCCGATGTGCACTCCGTTTCCGATATCCTCGCTTATCTTCAAATCCGCTTCGGATCAAATTGTGTTTCCGACTCTTACAGATTAGATTTGCTTACCAAATTTCACCGTCAACACATGTCCCCCAATTCTGAAGTATTGTATAATGCAACGGAATTATCTCCTTAAAACCGCAAAAATTTAGGGTTACCCTGTGACCGTTACGCACCTAATTCTTTAAATACCAACTGCTCTTCCGGATATTTCACGGCGTTAACTCCGTTTTCACCGCTTAAACCACCAAATCTCCCCGTGAACTCCGGCGAATACTTCCTCTCTCCACTCCGGCGACCTCACCGGCAACCACCTTCTCCAGCGGCGACACCGTTTCTCTGCTCCAATGGCAACCTCCGCGAGCATTCCCCAGGTACTCCACTCTTCTCAGTCCCCATTCATATCAGCCATCACCTTTTCCATCCAATCTTTGAACTTAGATCGTCTTTTACCTCAATTGTTCTTTCTCCCTTTCTCCCTTTTTCAGCGCCTGAGGGATTTGATTGCAATCCCCATTGAAAAAGAATTGGGCCATTATTTCCTTGGGCCGGTGGGTGATGAAGACCCCACTGTGTTCATCAACTCCGAGACCAACCGCATCCCGTTCAAAGAATCCAAGCCCAGCTCCACACACTGGCCCAACATTTTTAGATCTTGGCCATCGGCCGTGGATGGATGGAAAGCCTGGTACAGGAGAATGTCAGCCAGCAAGCAATCTCATTGGGACTAGATAGGTATTTCTCAATGCCTCTCACTCTCTCTAGCCGATATAAAGAAGGATGAACCCATGCTATCGGCTACTCCCTATTTCTGGTCCGATACTTTGAACGCCTTCCTGTTCAGCCATGGTCCTATGACCCCCACACTATTAGATATCCAAATGCTGACAGGCTTAGATACTTCCTCATCGGCCAATCCCTTTAGCTTTAAAGTCAAGTGTGACCACAAATTCCAAACTAAAAATATTGGAGGATGGTCTGGCTTTATAACTAAAAACATGAGTACAGGATCTGTCTCTCCTAGGGAACACACAGCCCTTCTAATGATGTGGCTAGACAAGTTCCTGTTTTGCGGCTCAACCTGTGGACCAACAGCAAACTGGCAACACATAGCAGAGGCCTTAGTATCCAAAAAATCCATCCCATTGGGCAAATATCTCTTGGGAGCAGTATACCAAACCCTAAGTCATACATCGGCCAAACTCCTCATGGATACCTCTTCCAACTATGGAGGCCCCTGGTGGTTTGTTCAAATATGGCTCAACATGTATACCATCAAGATTGCCGATAGAACCCTCTAGACGATCTATCTCTCCCATCTTTAGCCGATGATGAATCAACACGCCGATGCATATCTTTTGGAGAGGCAGCATCGTCTTACCCTGGCATGGGCACATCGGCTGAACAGTTCTGTGAATGGTTCAAAAGATTCTATGATGGGTTCCCACATGAGTCTCGAGTTTGGTTCCCTTATGAAGACTACAGCAATTATGAACTACCAACCAACCTCAGACTTGATGAACTGAACAATGAAGATTTCCCAGGCTTCAGAAATATCTTTGTATCGGCCATCACTCCTTGTATATTGCCAACAGGTGTATCTCAAGGCCGATACATACAGTCTTCATATGAATTCTATCACCCTATGATTGCTGCCAAGCAACTCGGCATGGGACAACTACCTATTGGTCTATATTTCTCAGACAAAATCCAAACAAGGGGCATTGTTCCATCGGCTCTAGTAATGGACAGACTTCTAAACCTTGAAATTCCCCCTCTAGGACCCATCAACCGGATATCCTTGATCAGACAAAGAAGCCAACTATTTGACAAGTGGTGGGGTGAATGGAAAACACATATATTCCTGTCCATGCCAGCCGATTTCTACTTGACCACCATGAATCCATCTATCAGTACGCAGGTAAATTCTTACACCCCTTATTAAATCTCTCATTATTATTTCTCCTTATCCTTTTAACATCCCCTTTTGCATTTTTCAGTCTTGGCTCTCTCCTCCAACTAAAAGCAACAGTGGCAAAGAAATTAGCTATGCTCTTGTCAAGACATCATCTGGCAAGGATTTAGTTCCTTCTTCAATCGGCTTCAATGCTCCAGCCATCAAAGATCTACTCCAAGGTCAAATTAGGCAGCCGATTGCCACAGCTGGCAAAAGAAAAAGAACCAAGAAACCTGCCGTCAAGCCAACTGCACCAAGAAACCCTCAGCCGATGACACTCCACTTGACCCATCTGTGGAAGAATTCCTTGATGAAGCAATTATTGAAGAAGAGATAGATGAAGCTGCTGCTGATCTTAGTGAATCCGGCCATATTTCCAGTCCAAACTCTCGAGCCGATTCACCCCAAGTCAACCCATCAAGTCCAGCTAAAACCCCAACTCCCAGGCGTCGACCTCGAAAAACTCAGGTACACAAACTCTCTTCAATTTTATATGTCTCAACTTTTCATCCATTGTCCATAATACTTGTAAAACTTTCAGCCTACACGAGCAATATCACCTCCTCAACAAGCTTCAAGCGAGCATATAGCATCGGCTGCAGGAAGTCATCACCTAGAGGATACAACTGCTATAATCCATTCTCCTCCAATTCCTGTAAGATCACTATCAACTATAACTTATATCGACCAACTTTATGAATCTCACCCACATTTCTTTTCTTTAGGCTCTGGCCGATATGTTCTCCTTTGATATAAGGCAATTCATGGATGATGAAGAAGAAGAAACGGCAAGCAAAGCAAAATCTCCGGTGGCTGATGAACTAAAAACAAGATTAGCCGATATTGCAGATCGGCTGAATGCATCACTAGATAGCCTGGTTGCAGATTGTGGCTCAATCAGATCTAGGTTCCAAGAAATTCAAGACCAACTCCCAGAAGATCTGATTGACTCTATCTCACCTGCTATCTTCTTGGAACAATATAAATTCAAACTTGAGAGAGCAAAGCAAAGGATGTCTGATCGGCTAGAACACAAAGCCATTGAAGCAACTATCCAAGTCAGCCGACAGCAAGTAAATGAAGAGAAATCAAAGCTAGATGAATTAACGGCTGGCCCAGAATCAACTCGGCAAGAATTAGATAGACTTAAGCAAGAAGAGTCTGATCTCTTAGTTCAACTCCGTCAATGCCGAGTAAGGATATCTGAAACAGAAAAAAGAATAGCTGATCTACCTCAAGCCATTGAGGAACAAAAATCCAAGTTGAAATCTTCAATCAAACATCTAGCTTCTCTCAACAAATCTCTCAAGCCTGTGCCAGGAACCAATGCCACAGATGCTAAAGCAATCGATGAAGTTGAACAAATTCGCCTGCGTGCGATTCTGGCAATCCAAAACTTCTTGGGTTGATGTAATGCTTCAACAATTATCTCAAACAATATTTTGCTGTAATATATATATCGGCCATCGAGCCGATTCCGCACTTAGCCAAATCATATAACTTGTTATCGGCCATCGAGCCGATTTTATACTTACCTGATAAAATTTGCTCAAAAATTTCCAACTTTTCGTCCTCCATGCCCCCCAAGTTTGTAGTAGGGAACATAATGCTGCAAACTTATATGTTTAAGGGCGATAAAAATATCGGCCATCTAAAGGCGAAGTAAATACATCGGTTGTCAACCATAGATCAGCAAATCATAGCCGATTATGAACCAATCCAAACACTTAGGTAATATTTCTTCATGTACTTCCTATTAAGTGCTCTTCCAAAAAGTTCTCCATTAAGCCCTTTTAACATGCTCCTTTAGAAACGCATTTGTAGATTTGGAACGGCCCCTCCCAATTCGGTGACCACTTGCCGAATTTACTATCTCTGGCCCCTATCGGCAATACCAACTTCCAAACACGCTCACCTTCTGCAAAAGATTTGGGCACAACCTTTTTGTTATAATGCCTTACAACTCTCTCTTTGTCCTTTTTAACTTTCTCAAGAGCTCGCATCCTAGCTTGAACCAAATCTTCTGACTCATCAACCATCAAATTATGATAATCATCGGCTGTCAACTCATCCTGTAAAGAAATCCTCCTATAGCCGATGTTGGTTTCCCATGGTAATACGGCTTCATGCCCATAAACCAGTTGATAAGGAGGAATCTGAATTGCACCATGGCAAGCCATCCGATAGGACCACAATGATTCAGCCAAAATAGTGTGCCACTTCTTGGGATATTCGGCTATCTTTCTCTTAACCAACTTAATCAAGCTCTTATTAGATGTTTCTGCCTGTCCATTGGCTTGTGCATAATATGGTGAAGAATTCAACAACTTAATTCCCATGCTATCAGCAAACTGAACAAACTCATCAGAAACAAATATAGAACCCTGATCAGTTGTAATTGTCTGTGGCAAACCAAATCTGTATATGATATGTTCTTTGACAAATTTGATTGCATCTTGGCTGTCAACCTTCTTTAAAGGAATCGCCTCAACCCACTTAGTAAAATAATCAGTCGCAACCAATATGAACTTATGCCCTTTACTTGATGGTGGATTAATCTGGCCGATCATATCGATACCCCAACCTCTGAACGGCCATGACTTGATGATAGGATTCATAGCCGATGCTGGTGCTCTTTGAATTGCTCCAAATTTCTGGCAATCTTGACAACCTTTGTAATACCTGAAACAATCCTCCAGCATTATCGGCCAAAAATATCCAACTCTTCGAATTAACCACCTCATCTTGTGAGCCGATTGATGTGTCCCACAAATACCCTCATGAACTTCACACATAACAACTTTTGCTTCTTCCATGCTCAAGCATTTCAAAAGAACTCCATCAATCATCCAATAGTATAATACGTCATCCAAAAGAACATACTTAAGAGCTTTATATCGTAATTTCCTAGAAGCCGATCTAGAAGGATCTTTGAAATACTCAAAAACATCAAACCTCCAATCATCGGCTGGAATGCAGGCCACTTCTACTTCAATCCCTTGTAACATTGGCTTGTAGCCTGATGCACCCTGAGCCAAATCATTAGCTTCAACATTTTGTTCTCTAGGAATATGTTTCAAAGTGATTACCTTGAAAGTTGTTATCAGCTCTTGACATTTCTCATTATAGATCATCAAAGTATCATTTTTTGCACTCGTACTCTCCAGACAACTGACTTATTACTAATAATGAATCACACATAATTTCAACAGCATCGGCTTCAACTTCTCTCAATAACTGCAATCCTTTAAGAACAGCTTCATATTCTGCTTGATTATTTGTAGAGTATGGTTTGATAGTAAAGGCAAACTGAAAACTTGCCCCCCTAGGCGATATAATCACCAAGCCGATGCCGCAACCGTGAGTGCAAACATATCCATCAAAGAATAAAGTCCATGGCATAATATCAATATTGTCAACGCTGGTATCCCTTTGTTCAACTATAAAATCGGCTATCGCTTGCCCTTTAATTGCCTTAGCCGATTCATATCTGAGATCAAATTCTGACAAAGTAAAAATCCACTTCCCAATTCGCCCTTTCAAAACTGGAGCCGATAGCATATATCGCACCACATCGGCCTTGCATACTATGATACACTCATTGGAGAGTACATAATGTCTCAACTTTGTACAAGAAAAATATAAACACAGGCATAATTTCTCCACTGGTGAATACCTTGTTTCTGCAGCCAAGAGACGCCTGCTGAGATAGAATATAACTCTCTCTTTCCCTTCAACCTCCTGGATCAAGACTGGGCCGATAGAGTTTTGATCGGCTGACAAATACAGCTTGAATGGAATCCCTTTCTGTGGTGGTATAAGAACTGGAGGAGTACTCAAATATTCCTTGATGTTATCCAATGCTTGCTGCTGCTTCTCTCCCCAGACAAACTCTTGATCGGCTTTCAACCTTAGCAAAGGAGTAAATGGTTCTATTCGGCCAGATAGATTTGATATGAAACACCGAACAAAGTTTATTTTTCCGATCAATGATTGTAACTTGGTTTTGTCTTCTGGAGGTTTTATATCCATAATTGCTTCAATACTCCTCTGAGGAATTTCAATCCCACGTTCATGTACCAAAACTCCAAGAAATTGCCCAACCGATACACCAAAAGCACACTTAGTAGGATTCATCTTCAACCCCTATTTCCTTGCTCTTTCTAAAACTTGCTTTAAATCGGCTATATGGTCATCAACTTCTTTAGATTTAACCACCACATCATCAATATATATCTCCACCAGTGCACCGATAAGATCGTGAAAAATATAGTTCATGGCCCTCTGATATGTAGCACCAGCACTCCTCAAGCCGAAAGTCATAACAACCCACTCATATAAGCCGATAGCACCAGGACATCTAAAGGCAGTCTTATGAATATCCTCCTCAGCCATGAAAATGTGATTATAACCAGCATTACCATCCATGAAGCTGATGATTTTATGTCCATATGCTGCATCTACAAGTTGATCGGCTACCGGCATTGGGTATTCATCTTTCGATGTAGCCTTGTTCAAATCTCTGAAATCAATGCAAACCCTGAGCTTGCCATTTTTCTTGATAACTGGCACTATATTAGAAATCCACTCAGCATATCGGCATGGTCTGATGAAGCCAGCATCATAGAGTCTTGTAATTCCGGCCTTGATAGCATCATACATTGCAGCTTTACAACGTCTTGGAGGTTGTTTCTATGGCCGTTATCCTGGTTTTATAGGGAGCCGATGTTCTACTATCGATCGGCTAAGTCTTGGCATCTCATAGTATTCTCAGGCAAAACAATCTCTATACACCTTTAAGAGTGCAATTAATTTACATTTAAGTTCTTTTGGTAAACCTTTACTAATATATGTCGGCGTAGGCCTATCACCTGGTCCAATGTCGATTTCTTCTAGTTCATCAGCCGACATAAAGCCTTATCCTAGCTTGCCATCGAGATCGTCAATAGTGTCCTCTATGTAGAAGTTGGAACCCTCCACGGCGCCCTCAAAACAAGAATTGGGGCTCTCCATCTCCTATTGGCTATATGGCATCATCGGAAACCTTTAAGTAATCTCCTTGCCAAACTTTTCCAGATAAACAATCAATTCCTTCCATCTCCCAAACAGATAAATCGGCACTAGCTACATTAACAGACCTGTCGGCTGGCATGATTTTGATTTGGTCTCCTTCCCATTGAATCAGACTTTGGTGCATCGTTGAGGGAATACAACAATTAGCATGGATCCAATCTCTTCCCAGCAACAAACTGTAGGAGCCCTTCCCGTCAATAACAAAGAACGTGGTAGGAATTGTTTTACTGCCGATGGTTAACTCCACATTCAAAACTCCTTTGGTTTCAGATGGATTCCCGCCAAAATCCTTTAGAACCATGTTGGTCTTAATCTAATCCTCTGAATTCCTCCCAAGTTTCCTGAATGTTGTATATGGAATAAGATTAACAGCTGCTCCTCCATCGACTAACATCTTTGACATCAGCTTGCCATTGACAAATCCCTTAACATACAACGGCTGGAGATGCCGATGATCGGTTCCTTCAGGCTTTTCAAACACGGCTTGTTGTGGAGATAAGGTCAATCTAGCCGATGGCAAATCCTCTTCTTGCTCGACAACTTGCTCAATTGCATATTCGGCTGGTAGCATGAAAACCATGTTTATTGCAGATGACATGACCTCCTTCCCCTTACTTTGATGATTCTTGTCACGATCGGCTTCGACTTCATCGGCTGGCACCACCTTGCTCTTCACATGCCAGACTTTCTTTGTTCGCTGCCTAAGCCGATGTTCAATTTCTCCTTTGACCTCCTGGAATAGTTCCCTGTTTCTCATCCTTTGAACTCTTCTCTTTTGGTTTTTAGTGAAAATGCCAGAAGGACACCATTGAGGATGCATAGGCTTGGATTCTCCAGGTGAGTCGTCCTTATCATCGTTTTGTTGCATCGGCCCAAGTCTTTGACGAACTGGCAACTTTGTCTGAATCGGCCGATGTGTGCTTGCACCCTGTCGGCTTGGTCTTTGGATGAACTGTGCATCGGGATCGCTGCATCCAGGACAATCTTCGATAGATGGCAATCTCATACCTTCGTTCCAGCAAAATCTGAAAAATTCGCAACTCCAATGGGGATCAAAATATCTTTCACTTTCATGAGAATAGAACTCCTCTTCGCTTCGGCGCCTTTCCTGATACTTGTTGATCATGCCAGCCGATCTGATACTCCTAGTGTAGTTTTTATCTCCATCGGCTGTGTTCCGATTATATCCAGGGTGCACCATGTTAACTGGGAAAGGATGCCCATCTATCTTCATCGGCCTCTTGGATTCATCAATCTTAATCTTCCCTTGTTCAATAGCCGACTGGATCTGTTGCCTAAAAATCTTGCAATCGTTGGTGTTATGAGATCCTGTATTGTGCCATTTGCACTACTTCCTCTTCTTCAACTCCTCAGCCGATGGGATGACATGTCCTACTGGCATCTGAATCTGTTTTTCTTGGAAAAGGAGATCAAAAATCTTATCGGCTTTGGTGATGTCAAAATCAAATCTTTCCTCCTTTTCTGCATTCTTAACCCATTGGCAGACCACTGTCTTCTTGTTCCTAGCCCACTCGGCTGCGTTGATCTCTAGGTCATCGTCTTCAGAATCAGAATCATAAGTGTAGACATTGTTGATATTGTTTGCCTTTTTGATAAACTTCCTTGCTTCCTAGAATCTTGTCTCATGAGCCGATATCTTCTGAGCTAGGTGAGCTAAACTCTCAAAGTTCTGAGCTGAAAATCTTTCTCTTATCGGCGCCAACAAACCCTGAAAGGCCAAATCGGCTAGCTGAGAATCTGTCAAGGTTAGACTGTAGCATCTGTTCCTCACATCTCTGAAACGTTGAATATAATCTGGAACTGTCTCATCCGATTTTTGCCTCATTGCTGTGAGATCCGATAGCTTCATCTCTTGAACTCCACTGAAAAAATACTTGTGGAATTGTTTCTCCTGATCGGCCCAATTTCTGATTGAGTTATAAGGCAGGGATGAAAACCATGTGAATGCCGATCCAGATAAAGAAAGTGGGAATAATCTGACTATGAGAGCCTCTGTAGCCGATGCTTCACCACACTGAGCTAGAAATCGGCTAACATGCTCATAAGTAGATACATTGTCTTGCCCTGAAAATTTGGAGAAGTCTAGCACTTTTTACCGGTTTAGCAGTGGAACCCGATCAAATTATTCTGGATATGGGTGCCGATACATGTTGCCATTGTCTTTTGGCTTAAGCCCAAACTGCTCCCTCAGGACGTCAGCGATCATATCGGCCCAAGGTTGATGTGGTGTTACTCCTCCATATTGCTGCTGGAGTGGATTCATCTGGCCGTATTGAATCGGCTGAGGTCGCGGTGAGTGAGGTTGATATAGATGATTGAGGCCAGCCGATATGCCCTGAGGTGGTACGTATGGGAGTTATGTGCTGTACTGCTGGCTTATCGGCTGCGTCATTCCAATCGGCTGTTGTGGAACTGAAGGAATTTGGTGAGATGTGTCGACAACTGGTGGTCTTGGGTGGAGAATATTCATCAATTGCTCCGGTGTTAACTGAGTTGATGCTTGCCCCCAGCGATCGGTTGTGATCTGGTTAAAATAGATGGAATGTTTGAACTTGAGTACGGAGCCAATGGAGCCTGGGTCTGAAGCAATTGTTGGCTTGTTTGATTCCCGCCAATCTCTGTCTTCACAGTTCTGTATGCTGGGAACGTGCCGTCTGGCAGATAAATAGGTCCTTTAGCCTTTTCCTATGCTATCGTTCCATCAACTACTGACTTGATCATGTTTGTCAAGGTGTTGACAAGCACTCCGGACTGGTTGACCAAAGCGTGATGTACAGCCGAATCAATGCGATCTTTTAATGTGTGGAGCTCTTGATCACTTGATTCAACTTTGGCTTGTTTGTCTTTTTCTTCTCCTGATCCGGAAGTACTTGGGTCTTACTTCACGATCGTCGGCACTTGGACTTTAGCTCTTTGGATAACCGTACCTTGCCGGGTGACTGTGAATGAGTGCAGATACTGGTTTTGGAGTTGGTTCAGCATTTGTTGCATCTCTTCTCTCTGCTCGTCACTTAGCTGCTCGAGTGTAACCAGGACTATGTTGTCCTCCGAAACTTCAGTGATGTTTGGCGACATGATTACACAATGGTCCCACCGGGCGTGCCAAAAGCGTGTTGATGCAAAAAACACACACTGGCTTGAGAAATCTGCTTAACTCTAGTGCAGGTCCAAAATTAGGGTTTTAGGTTCAAGGACGTGCCAGTTAATTTGATCCTGCAATCAACAAGAAAATATGCAAAGAATATTAGTAAACGATAGACAATCGGTCATAGGGCCGATTTCATATCGTATGTGACCTACCCGATGCAATAAAGCATGGATCGGCTTTAAGGGTTTTAGTTAGTATGAAAATAACCCTAATATTAGTATATCGGCTGTAGATATCAATGTTATGCAACCAAAGAAATCATTATCACTTTAGACATAAACAATTGGTATAGATCGGACTGAACCGAGACAGTATAAATTGTTTAAGCCCATCGCAACATGAAATAATGATCACATAAAACCGATGTCATAGCCGATATCTAGATCTAATTGCATATCGGTCGTAAATTCGATACGATCTTATGATAAAGCATTAAGGATTGAATATAGAATATAAAACAAAGTATAAGACTATGTTAAATACTCCAAATAGATAAGATTGGCTGAAACTCCGATACTATCCCTATTGACAACTATTGCAGGGGAATTTACATGGTAACCCTCATAAAGGGGCCCTTACATGGGTATTCAATGTAATTGAGGCGTATGGGCCCTCAATGGGCCGCCTGGCGACTACTGGCCCATGGGTCCATAGGCCGGGGCGACTGGGCCGGCCCACTGGATCTCCATGGATCCGGTCCGTCTTGGCGAAGTCATCCTCCCTCGGCGCACGCCTTCGCCACGCGGCCTTCGCCCAGACCGACAGGGGCCCGATGTAGCTCTTCGCCCATCGCCCCTTTCGCCCTGATGTCTTTGCCACAGATCTTCGCCTCAACAGGGTCTTGGGCGCCTAGAGTTCGCATCCCCATTGCCTGGCCGGTTTCGGCAGTCTTGGTCGAAGGGCCTCATGGCGTACTAGCAACAGACATGTACTTACAGGAACTTAGAGAGGTTGGAATCACAGTGATTGCTTCATCATCATGTTGGCTTGCTGTAGCCGATGAAGTGTGTTCACTTGAATGCTACTGAGGAGGTGATGGAGGTTGTGGAGGCTGAAATAATATGAGGTCGTTATTGAGTATCGGCTGAGTAAAAACTGAAATTAAAATTGGTAAAGAAATTATTGATGCTGGTGGTGGAGTTGGTTTCTTTCTATCAGCCACTTATTTCTTCTTCGGCTGAAAGATATGATTGAGTTATAGAGCTTAGTGTTTGAATGAAAGATATAAGTTTTGAAAGATGTATACCTGTGCTTGGTGAGGATGGTGTTTCGGAGGGCTTGGAGTTTTAATTGGGCCTGACTGAATAGCTGGTGGAGTGTCAACTCGAGAGGTTGTAGCTTCTGCTGTCTCACTAAATTTGAGCTGCTGCCTCAATTTCTTTTAAGTATTCTTCCACATCTTGATTCAAGGGAAGATTTTCATCAGTTGATGTCTTGGATGTCTTGGTGGATTTTTTCTAAATAATGGAAGGTTTGATGGCAGCTTCCTTGGTCCTTTTGCATTTTCCACCAGCTGGTATCAGCTCTCTGAGTTGACCTTGGAGTAGGGAAGCCACTCTAGGAGCTTTATAGCTAATAAGAGAAGGAGCTGGTCCAATGCCGTTTGGAAGTTTTGCAGCAGCATATTCGATCGGCTGGCCACTTCTGCTGATTAGAGGAGGTGACTCAAATACCTGCAAATGTAGAACAGAAATTGGTAAATATCATAAGGTTATTGATATTAAGACATAATGAAAAGAGATGAGAGAAGATAATTTGCTTGAGGAATCAAGTCAGGTGATATTCTTGCTATATATGCCTAAGCCGTAGATGAAATATATGTGCTTTCCACTCAGACCACCATCTATCGAAATGGATGCTTCTCATCAGGATGATGTTGAACCTGTGAATGCTACCAAGAGGAGGACCATGTATGTTTAGGAGCTTGTCCATCATCAAATCCGATGCAATTTCTCCTCTGGTTTGAATCTTGTGAGAGAAGTACAAGCCGATTGGGAGTTGCCCCGTACCAAGTTGGCGTGCAGCAACTATTGGATGGTAAAATTCATAAGATGGTTGTACATTCCTACCTTGGGATATGCCTGTAGGGAGAATACAGGGAGAGATTGTTGTAGTCAGGACTTCTCTGGGTTTCTCAAATGTTTCATTATTGATCTCATCTAATTTGAAATCGGCTGGTAGTTCATACTCAGAGAAGGATTCATAAGCGAACCAGATTTTGCTATCTCTAGGAAATCCATCGTAGAAGTTTCCAAACCAATTCTAGAAGTGCTCAGCCGATGGTCCTGAACAAGCATAGCTAGTAGCTGCTTCTCCAAAATACATACATCTGCGCATTGAGTTGGTGTCATTGTCGTCATCCTTTGGATCAGCTAAGGAGGGGAACTTGGCTCCGCGAAGTGCTGGTCTTAGTGCTACTTTTAGGGTGTGCAGATTGAGCCAGAGTTGCACAAACCACCAGGGGTCACCCGTACTGATACTTGAGTCCATGACGATTTTGGCCGATGATTGGCACAAGGTTTGGTAAACTGCACCTAGAAGAAATTTGCCCAAAGGAAATTGCTTTTTTGATAGTATAGCTTCAGCTAGGTGTTGCCAGTTGGCTGTTGGACCACATGTAGAGCCGCAGAAAAGGAATTTGTGCAACCACATAAGGAGAAAGGCAGTATGCTCTCTGGCCGATACTGGGCCTATTCCCATGTTTTCTGAGATAAATCCTGACCACCCTCCAATATTCTTGGTCTTGAATCTATGGGCACACTTGGTTTTCAAGCTGATGGGATTAGCCGATGTGGTGATATCTAGACCAGTGATCATGACGATATCGAGCAAGGTGGCGGTCATTGGCCCATGGTTAAACATAGAAGCATTAAGAGTATCAGACCAGAAGTAGGCGGCAGCCGATAGCATTGGTTCATCTTTCTTCATATCAGCTATTGATAATGACAACCATTGGGCTATTCTCATTTCATCCCAGTGATCCTGTTTACTCGCGGCTATCCTCTTATACCGGTTAGTCCATCCATCGACTTGGTATGGCCAGGATCTGAAGTTGGCAGCCCAATGAGATAGGGTTGGGTTCGTCTGCCTAAAACGGATTCTCTTTGTCTCTGCGTTGATCAAGGTGGTTGGATCTATATCACCTATTGGACTCAAGAAGAAGTGGTTTGGTTCTTTTAGTCTTGGGATGGCTATTTGTTGAGCTAGATGCTACAGGTTAAAAAACAGAGATTGAGCAACAGGAAAAAGATGAGAAGACGGAAAGAGAGACTGAGCCGATGAGACATATCTTAGGGAATTTTGTGGTTGGAGCGCTTGATGGGCTTGATGAAGATGATGCGAGGAATTGTCACCGCAGATGATGTTTGCCAAGTTGATCACCGAAGGGGTCGAGAAAATCGCCGGAGTTGGTGAGGAAGGCTTGGTGGCTTGAACGGTGAAAATGGAGTTAATGCCGTGAAATTCCCGGAAAGGCGGTTGCTATTTATGAAAGTAGGTGCATAACGGTCGGAACAGATAACCCTAGATTCTTACGGGATTGACGAGATAATTCTGTTGCATTATATAATACTTCGGAATTGGGGGGCATGTGTTGACGATGAAATTTAGTAAACGTATGAATCGAAAACGAGATCCAATCCGAAGTGGATTTGAAGATACGCGGAATTCTCGGAAACAAAGTGCACATCGGCTTTGTATAGGCTGATACCGAGTATGATATGGTTAGCCGATATAACCGATATTGGTTACATGATCAATGTCGGGTTCGTTGGGAGGATTACAATGACATTGCCAGGCAAGGATGGAGTCCTATATTGGCAATTGTATCTATTAATTAGGATTTTATGTAATTTCCTTATAGATATTTTCGGTAAGAGTCCGCCTAAGGGACTTGTTTGTTAGTTGGAGTTGTATTAGGACAATACGAGTCGTGTCCATCACGGACAAGTTTGTACTTTCGGGTATAAGAATAAGCCTGAGATCTCATAAATAATGAACATCAGTTCAATCAATCTCGGTGCATTGACAACCTTTTTCGTTACTTTGTTTCGACAAGTTCTTGCTTTCGAGTTGAGCTGCATCGGTTTCGATCTTCGACGAAGAGGTAAAACTTGTTATGAAGGTTTGCACTATCGGAATTACTGCTTACATCTTTATGACAGTCTAATTCTATTTTGTGAATAACCGAGTTATCATATATATTATATAATCTAGATTGACAATGTTTTCTACTTGCATCGACCGATCTCTATCAAGGGTTTTGTCGATAACGGCTAGATTGACTTGTTGGTTTAAATTATATAATATATCTACCATCCTGAAAAGGCAACCATCGGCTTGATTGACTAGATATTATGCTTCTTCTCATACTTAATGCTGCATCAGTTAAGTTTAATCTATTAAGTCGTACCTAGAATTATAATCTCTAGCCTGCTTTATGGTTGTTAATAAGGATAGTATCGGGGTTTCAGCCGATCTTACCTGGTATAGTTGTTTTACATAAGTTTTTTATTTTGTTTAATATGCTATATCTGCCCCTTATATCAGGATCTAATCTAATATAAATATATTAGTCTTACCGCCAATTTGATTGATGGTAGTTAGATATATTTGTTGCATGAGAATATTCTAGTATAAGGTCGTATCGGAGATATAGCCATGCATGCTTAAATCTGGACATCGGCTATTATATGAATATATATAATTGTTATTTCATGTTATTTTGGACTTGGGCAATTTATACTATCTCGGTTAAGTCCGATCTATCCCAATTGCTGACTTCTAAAGTAATATTGATTTATAGATTATATAATATTAATATTTACAGCCAATAGACCAAGTTTAGGGTTGATTCGTCATTGAATATGCCTTACAGCCGATTCACCTTACACTGCATCGGCTTGGTTACTTCACGATATGACATCGGCTTACTAGTCGATCGATTATCGTTTACTAATAAAACTTGCACGTTTCATCTTATTGATCGTAGGATCAAATCAACTGGCACGCCCTTGAACCCGAAAGCAAGTTTTGGACCTGCACTAGAGTAAAGCAAATCTCTCAGTCTAGTGTGTATTTTTTGCATATATAGTTATACCTGACACTGTCCTCAAATCTTCAAACGAGGTTGCACCTCAAACCTGGTTGAGAAGATTCTCAAGTAGTATCTCTAACGTGGTGGAGAAGAACTCTCAAGTAGTATCTCTCCCCCTCTGCAGGGCGAGCGTACACAACCCGTCCAACTTGGTCTCTCTTCGTTTTTCTTTTCTGCCACACATTTTATCCGGTTATCCAGTGGTAGTGTTCGAGGAACTCCTTGTATAGCAACTTCCTTGCTTCCGGGTTTACTTGATTCATTTTGAAATACTCCGTAAGTGTTGCACTAGAAGAAGATGGACGATTGACAACATCCTCAAGATTACCATCCTCATCATACGTGACATTATGCATGTTAGTAAGATGAAGTTGGAGCTGCAAAATAGCTGTATAGATATCGAACAGTGGGAAACCAAGCATCTTATAAATAGCCTCTGGTGGTCTCACGAATTTAGCATTTCTATACTGTTGTATCTCTTTTATTTACCCAGATGGATCAAATGAGAAAGATGCACAGTCGTGTCCTTTATACACGTACTTATGTAGATACTTTACAGATTTGATGCTTCCACAAGCTTCAACATTGATGTGACAGTTATATCACATAAGTAATCCTGGATTATATGAGACCACCCACCTGTTGTCTAACTCCGCAACTCTAATCTTGACACGCCATCCGTTGTCTCTCCTCCTATACAAAGGGTATGAGTCCTTCCCTTATTGTGTTGCCTGGTTGAACTGCTTGGGAAAGTCGAAGCGACACTCTCCATCCACCATAGATGCACAATTCTTATTTAGTGCGCCGCAAGGTCCGTCCAACATATGCTTGATGACAAGACGATGCAAAATAGGGTATTTAGCCTTGTCTGGTATCTGCCTAAATCACTTTATCGTACTCATCTAGGCTCATCTGGGTTTGTCAATTTACTACCTGACTTCATGATCAACAGAATATGTTCATGTGGTAGTCCCTCTTCTGGAACTGAGTGATGTGCGCATAAGCCTGAACCTCCCCATAATATTTTTTCTGCACAAATAGATCCAGCATGTTGCACAACTTAGCCCTAAGGACTATTGTGACATGGTCTGGTCGAACTTGCGGTAACTGGCCAGGTTCATGATTTTTCCGTTATCTCATCCCAGTATGGGTTGCAAGTCATTGTAATGAAGTAATTTGGCCTCCCAAAATGCTGAACAAGAGCCATCGCCTTGTGAAACCTTCGCTACATGTCACGATCACCTCTAGGAAAAGAGCGAGGTAGCACAACTCTCTTACCAACCGCTAAACCACTTGTCTCTCTAGAAGAAAGCATGTCAACTACGCACTGCAATCATTAAATAACAAAAGGATCAAATAACTTCTCTGTTGAATCATAGACGGGTGACAGTGTCGATAGTCGTGGAAATATGTTATACCATTTACCTGGTATAACTCATCCCGTAAGTTTTCTTGGTTCTCAGGGTTTGTTTAGAAGTCCCCTTCTAACCTACAGCCTGAAACAATAGTACTCTCTCCTTGTGATAAACCTTTCTCTATTCCCTTTGCCAGGTATGGTATTATCGCCATTATCATCTTCATTGTCTAGATAATTATCAACAATCTCATTCTCTGCATCCAAACTTACATGTTGATATACATAAAGAATGCATAAGGACATAAAATTTAGAAATTATTCGACAAAAGTCACGAGTGTACGTACCCGAAAGATTATCAAAAGTGCTTTCATCATTGATACGTACATTAACAAAAGTAGGCGCTTCACATGTTTCATCCATTTCCACATCGCTATGATTTTTGTTGGGATTCTTAATATGGAATTTTCATATTCCACCCAGTCTCCTCATTAGGGTCAAATAAAGGATGCGCCAAAGGATCATAACAACCATGATATACTTCGATGTAGCTGGACTTACCACATTTGGCATGTACCAAGACATGTCTATCAAAACTTCTCATTGGATCATCCCCTTCTAACCAGATAGCAGCAACCTACGAGGCGGTGGGTGCATTATATCTTCGTTGGTAAGGTGTTACATTAGTGTTGAGCTCAATCAAGTAGTCATCTAGATTACGCATTGGTCCGACTCTGTTAAAGGTCTATACATATGGTTCTGCACCAAAATACCTAGAATGACCCGGACAAGGTTGATATCAAGGTCAGGAGATCTCCGAACTCTATATGCCAGTGCATCAGCATCTTCTGTATCATAAAAGTAAAGTTGCATATGGCGAGGCCCTTGAAAACCTGGATCCAACTTGTCCAAGCGATGGTACAACACACCGTGCACACGAAATGCTACATGATTTATGATAAATCACCGTCGTCGAATCCACCTTCATTTGCCGGCTCAAATAATGCACTATCGAATTCGACGTATTCGCTATCTGGTATGGTGTCATGGATAGTTGGAGTTTGTATGGTTTGGCATTGCGTAACTCTGTCTAGTTACAAGGGACATATCATTACAATGTTATCTGTTTGGGATAAATTTTGGTGAGCAGCCAAAAAATGATAATAATGCATAGACACTATATCGGATGGTCTCACCTACGACTGATCCGTCTCCTTCTTGGGTATGGCTTGATGCTTTTCTTGCATTGACTCGACGTCTACAGGTATCATCTCTATGTAGCCAATCATTTAGATCAAGATTTTCCTTGTCAGACATGTCCTTATCTCCTAGAATAGTAGGACACACTATTCCATGTAGTGACCCTTCGTGAATAGCAGAGGAAGCACCTTCATAAGGAAACAAAATCAGAAAATTTTATTAAGGAGATTAAAATTAGCCTAGCGAATTAATATTTACCAATAGCAGGTGTGCTTGGTGCCACAGACCCGCCGTCAACATTGCTCAGTTTATCCTTCTCCCGTGCGCGCCATTCACGCATATATTTGGCCTTCTGTTATCTCTTTTTTTAATGCTTTATATTTTAGATTGCTTGTCATCTTCTTTTTCACTCAGTTGCGTTTGGCAAGAGGGCGACGGTTCAATCATTGTGCCTGATGGTACACAATCTTGAATTGAGTTTGATTCAGCTTTTTTCTTGGCTCACCATTCACGTAATTGTCGATTCTTTTCCTCTCTTATCTTTGGCTAGTAGTTTAGTTTGAGTTAAATCCTGCCTGATAGTGTCAGATGGTACATCTCTAACAAGGACTCACTCGACCTTGCTCGTTGCATGCCACTCACGTAGCTTTCTGTTCTTTTCATCTTTCTTTTCTCTAGCTAACAATTAAGTATGTGATAGTGGGCTTAGTGTTGTAAACACGAAAGGGCTAATAACTTGGTTGGACTCAGCCTTCTTCTTTACCCGGTATTCATGTAGTTTTGCGTTAGTATCTTCCTTGTTACGTTGAACCTCAGTAGAATGTGTATTTTGAGCTCTTGCAGCTATGATTATTGAAAAACCAGCAGAGAAAACGTATAGTTAATATATGCGATGGGAGTATGTGGAGATCACAAAGAAAGTCCAAAATATATACATGTCATAACACGTAAAGAAACATTAGTTATATCTCAAAAGGGGATGCGTTCTTCGTTGGCTGATCCATTTGAATCCATTCCTATCCGATAAAACATGAATCTACCTTAGTCCACAACAAACATATAATGTGTGTTGGCGGTATGTCATGAGACCCTTCGACCAGACCTACCGAAACCATGCAACCAGCGAGGATTCAGACTCGAGGCGTCAAGATTCATCGGGGCGAAGCCTCATGGCGAAGACTATGGGGCGAAGGCGGCGAAGAGTGAAGAGTCGCGTTGGGTCCCCGCAAGTCCAAATGCGCCCTCAGTGAAGGCTGAATGGCGAAGGGTGCATGCCGAAGGAGGGTGACTTCGCCGTATCGAGCCTAGCTCCAAGGAGGACCAAGGGGCCATCCCAACCGCTCTAGCCTGTTGGCCAGTGAGCCAGCGGTCGCCAATTAGCCCGTTAGAGGCCCATGTATCTCAATTACACTGCATACCCATACAAGTGTCCCTTTCATAAGGGCAACCATGTAAATTCCCCTATAAAACCTAAACCCTAATAGGGGGATCTATAATAGGACTACAAATAGACCCCTAGGGCCATGTAAAGGGGGGATCCCAAGGAAAATTCTTAAATTAATGCACTTTAGTTTTCCCAACAACTGTTGAGTAACCACGTCCTTCGACGTATGCAGTTGTCACTTCGACAACAGCTGGCGCCGACCGTGGGGACCTCCGAGCGAAACCACTTAGAGCGAATGCCACCGAAGAAGGTCGCCAAAGCGAAGACTGCTAAGCGAAAGGAGAGTGCTGCAGGAGGAGCGATGGCCGCCGAAGGGGGAGCAGAGCCTTCGGCGCCCATCGACGAAGCTGGGGTGGCACCGTCGGCTTCGGCACCCGCGCCGCAACCACCACCTTCGGCTCCTGCCACTTCGGTGGGGCAGGAGCCGAACACGGTTGATGTAGTGAGGGCAGCTACGGCGGCAAGGGCGCTCCACACCAGGGTGGAGATCCTTTCGACAAGTCAACTGGTGGCGCTCCAAGCCGCTTCATCACAACCAGCTACGACTTCGACCGCGCTCGCTGCTGCGCAAGCCAACCTCAACCTTGAAGCACAAGCCGAAGCCGACATGGAGGCCATGCGCCAGAACATGATGCGACTTCAAGACATGCTTCGCCAAATGCAAGGACAGCAGCAGGCGTACGAAGCAGCACGGCAAGCCAAGGTCGCTTCGGCCCCAATTCTCCAGTATTCAGCGGGCTACATCCCACCCCAAGTCTACCCGCAAGCGCCGATTCAGGCCCTTCCGCCACAAGCCATGCAAGCGCCGGTGTACTTCACCGCGCAGCCTTCGGCCGCAACAGCACACCCGACCCCTAGTGTGCAACTGCAGGTTCAGTCGGTCGCTGCCCAAGTACACCCCCACCACCCGGTCAAATGTCCCAAGCAATGGCGGAGGGGGCTTCGGCCTTGCAGGCATAGCTTCAAGCTTTCCTTCAGCAACCCTTTCGGCTCAACTGGAGGGGAACACAAGTCAGGGTGCACCCAGTTGGCTGCTGTCGAACCGGCCTAGTCTGGGGGCTTCGCCATGGAGTCAAGGACCGCAGTTCGACTTCAGCAACGTCGCTCAACCACCAACCATTCGATGACAAGCACCGACACCAGGCTTCGGAACAAATCAGGCGCCGAACCAGGCCGCCATGGCTTAGACCCAGCCCTCATTTGACCCATCCATGACGGCACACCAAGCGCCACTGTTCGGGGCCGGGCAGCCGAACACTGTGGCCCAGCTACACGCGCAAGCCATGACTTCGCCCTTTGCCACGCCATATCTACAGACGAACGGGCCCCCGCAGCAAGGTGCCGTGAGCAAGGCAGGGGGCGAAAAGGGGCTGCCGCTGATTGGGGGAATCAAGATTCGCCCAATCCCACCCCAGTTCAAGTTCCCACCTATTCCGCAGTACTCGGGCGAAATGGTGGAGCTGAAATCAAAGCCTTCACAAACTTTCCGAGGCACACCACAACCTTGGGTGCTCACCGACAACACCTAGCCATCTAGGAGACCTTAGTCCCAAAGAGTAACAAACACAATCAAAGATTTGCTTGCTATGAACTGGAGTGCTCAAAGTATGGAGTGAATCTCACTAGCTCTCAAATTCTCAATCTCAATCCAACTCTCTTCCCTTATCAAATCCCTCTCACAAAGAGGCACCACAAAGATAGGCGAATGGGGGAGGATATTTGGCTTTGGATGTATCTAATAATGCCCAAGAACAGCAGCCACTCAACGGAGGGGTGGTGGAGTTTGTATACCCGAGCCTCTAAAAACTAGCGGTTGGACTCCAAGACTGCAATTTGCGGAGGCATTCTCAGTTTCGCAGCCATTTTCGGAATTTCTAAAAATATTTCAGATTTTTGGACTTATCTGAAATATTTTCGGACCTTTCGAGATTTTTTTCGAAATTTCCGAAAGGCACAAAATAAAATGACCATAACTTTTCGCTCGGGAGTCCGTTTTTTATGATCTTGGTTGGTTTTTTTATCGAAAGCTCACTCATAGGACTAACAAGGTTTAAAACCACTTAAAGGATAGGCTAAAGCTTGGATTTCTTTCAAGGCAGCACTAGGATGATTCACTTTGAGCACCGAGACGTACAGAAACACATCGACGTTGCATCCCTCTTGATAGTGCGGCATTGCTATACTCAAATTTAGATAAGAAGATCATTATACCAATAGGAATGCCTTCTTTCCATATTTATTTCTTTGTCTTATGGAACGCTAACATCAAAACCGATTCACCATATATTCTTCAAATAATTGATGCGGTTACTTGTAGATTCAAAAGGCCTTGCATGGTCCATCATGATAAAGCCATCACTTGCCCTTCTCCACCGGATTTGGTTCTTCGGTGCCAAGCCCCTTGCTTGCCTTTCACCACCGTATGGTCCATCGCGACCGAGCATCGCTTGCCCATCACCATATTGCCTTAGTAGCCACTTCATATTCCACATCTTCATACTTTGTCATCCTTGGTATCTTTAGGTATAATGATATCACTTGAGCATCAACACCTTTGCAATCTATCGTCGAAACGACAACTGCATACGTCGAAGGACGTGAATACTCAACGGTTGTTGGAAAAGTAAAGTGTAATAAATTTTGTATTAAATTGGGATCCCCACTTTTACATGGCCCGAGGTGGCTATTCATAACCTCCTTACAGATCCCCCCATTAGGGTTTAGGGCTATTACAGGAGAATTTACATGGTCACCCTCATAAAGGGACCCCTACATGGGTATTCAATGTAATTAAGGTGTGTGGGCCCTCAATGGGCCGCTTGGTAGCTACTGGCTCCTTGGTCCATGGGCCGGGGTGATTGGGCCGGCCCAATGGATCCCTTGGATCAGGTCCGTCCTGGCGAAGTCACCCTCCTTCGGCGCATGCCTTCGCCATGCAACCTTCGCCCAGACCGGTGGGAGCCCGGTTTGACTCTTCGCCCATCGCTTCTTTCGCCTTGAAGTCTTCTCCACCGGGCTTCGCCTCAAGAGCATTGGGCGCCTAGAGTTTGGATCCTTGCCGCTTGGCCAGTTTCGGCAGGCTTGGTTGAAGCGCCTCATGGCATACCGCCAACAAGCCCCTCACGGGCAAGGGTGAGATAGGAGCTTCGGCCTAGACCGTGCAAACCATGCAGTATGTTATGAGGCGCCCCTTTCGACCGATGCTCCTGCCGGAACCTGTCTTTTTGGGTCCTGCAAAAAATTTGCGTCACCGCGAGCAGTTGTGGGGTTTTTTTTACCGGTCCTAATGTGAGCAATGTTGGGCCTGCGTCCTCTATGAACAGTGAAATGGCCCATATTGCTCTGTTGGACCGTAATGAACAATGATGAGCCGTGGGGCCGTGGCGAATAGTGATGGGCCTTTTTCCTGGGAGCCCGTTACTGCACGGCCTGGTCCATGAGATTTTACCGTTTCGCCTACCCTGCGACACGTGGCCGTTCCTGATTGGATGGGAAGGCGAAGCGTCATTTGGTGGGCTAGATATTCTCACTTCCCGTTTTCACCGTCGCTACTCCTCCCATTTTCACCGCGGTCATTTTCCTTTCCATCTGCTCACGGCTAACTTTGAACGAACTGCTTCGCCTAACTGACGCCTTTCACCCACCCACTTCTGCTTCGCCATGGCTCCCCGTAAGCCGAACCCAATTGTTGCGACCGGCCCTGACCCCGGCCAGATCGACGAAGACACCACGGCTTTTCTAGGGGCTTCGCTCATCGATGACGATGAGCTAGCGAGGATGGTCAACGCCGGCCTGGTGGCGGAGAGGCAGGCGTTCGCCCCCGAAGATGCCGAGGTGCCGCAGCCTGGCGAACACCAGACGGTGGTGTTCGCCGTCTTCTTCGAGGCCAGCCTCTGTTTTCCGTGCAACATACTGTTGCCGGAAATTCTCCATCTTTTCCAGGTGGAGCTGCCCCAACTGAGCCCTTCAGCTCTGGTCCGTATCGCCATATTCGACTGGGCGTGCCGGACTGCTGGGTTCGAGCCTAGCGCCGACCTTTTCGGCGTCATCTTTTCGGCCGCCGTCAACTCGAAGACGGTGGTCACCCCCGCCGGGACCCGGAAGACCGCGTTCGGGAGTGTGAATTTCAACGTGCGCCCCGAACGCGCCGACTTATGGCCGGTCAACGCCGCAATGTCGAAGTGGGATCGCCACTGGATGGCGAAGTGGTTTTACCACTCCATCCCTTTCGAGGCGGGATCCGACGCGGCGAGGGCCCTGCGCTGGCGCCGCCGTGCGATCGCGCCGGCCCGGAAGCCAAGGGTTGCCGTCAATGGCACCTTGGAGGCGCGGTTCGCCCTGCTTCGCAGGGTGTGCTCCCGGCTAAGTTGCCGGGACTTAGTTGAGGAATTCTGCATGCTGAGGATTTGTCCGCTTTCGCAGGCATGGCAGGTTGAGGTTGACCAGGACGAAGAGGTCAACGGCCTGCCCAAGCTCATTTTACCCACAGGGGCGAACAGTAGGTTTTTGTTTCGATTGTTTCTTTGCCTTGCTTTTTCGTGCTGTATTTCTTGTTCGGCTCTGACATAGTGCTTCGCCGTTTTCCAGTGTTGACGTTAGCCCAAGCCGACACCGAAGCCAGAAGGCTTATCGGCGACATGTCGGTCACCGAATACAGCCAGCTGCTGACCCGACAAGCGGCTGGCCGGGCGAACCGTGTTTACACTGGTGAGCTCCCCCCAAGGGCGAAGCCCTTCAAGGCTGATGGCGAAGCCGGCCCATCCCGGAAGCGCCCGCGAGGGCAAGTAAAGTTCACCCCCCGCAAGCAGAAGGCCCCTGCTACGGCGGACTCCGACATCGAAGACGAGGACAACGCCAAAGAGAAGGAGGCGGGGGGGCTGATTTCGCGGCCGAAGAGGCTGAGGATGAAGCTGGCGATAGCCGCTCCGTGACGCGTGGCTACATGCCAACTCCCAGCCCGGAGAGCGTCGAAACTGGGGCGGAGTCAGCCTCTTCGCCCCTTCGCCGGAAGGACATGGAAGGCGCCAAGGCCTTAGTCGCTATTTCTGCGGATAGGGCGGCGAAGGGCAGCGCCGTGAAGAAAGCCCCCCGGAAGAGAGGGGTTGTCGCCATCGCCAACGCGTTCAGCGACGAGGAGTCATCCGACGGGACTCCTACTTCACCCGCGGGGCGTAGCCAGGGACCCTCGACATCCCTCGGGGCGACTGGCGGGGCTGGGGCTTCGGCCTCGGCCGAACGGGTGGTGAAGGCTGTCGCCCGAATTTTCTACAGCACGGTCCGCCAGCCCATTTCACCGCTCGTCCTCAGCAAGGGCAAGAAGACAGCTGAGGGGTCCGGCTCCAAACATTCCCAGGGGCCGCCCCGCTTCGCCCCCGGGGATTTTGAAACCCGGGCGGAGCTCATTCCCTTTGTGGAGGGGGTGAGCAACATTGTTTCGTCGGCTGGCGGCCCCAGCCTCTTCGCGGAGCTCAACGAGGATTTGATGAGGGGTGCTCCGTTGTCAAGAGCCTGGCCGTGCGGGTAAGTCAACCTCATGATACGCGCTCCCTTTTTTTTTATACTCTCGCTTTCGACATCTAACCCATTTTTCGCCCTTTCTTGTTCGCTAGCTTCTTGCAGCCCATTGTTCGACCGAGCGGACAATGCGGGCCCGACTCGATGGCTTAAAGAACCACCTCCGGGCGAAAGATGACGAGCTGGGTCGAAAGGGCCTGGAAATGGAGGGACTCGCCCGGTCCCTCTGGGAGGCGAAGGCGGAGAACAAGCGCCTTCAAGCCGAGCTCGATAAGGGCAGCGAGGCCAAGGCCGAGATCGAGCGCCTTGAGGCCGATCTGGCGAAGGAGCGGGGGCAGTCGGCTGCCCTCACCGACTATTATAATATGACGGAGCCCCAGATGGAGGCTCTTCGCCAGGAGGTGGCTCGAGCAGAGGCGAAGACCCAATGCCTTGCTCGCGAGGCGGCGAGGACGGCTGCATCAGCGAAGGCAGCCTGCCGCACTCTTCGTCTCGCGCTCAACGACATGGGGGCGAAGGCGCGCGGTATCCCGGACGAAAACGCCTCCGCCCTCGAACTTTGCGAGTGGAACCAGGAGGCTGGCTGCGCAGTCTCCGACTGTGCCACGGCGTATGGCGACTGCTGCGTGCGCGTGTCGGCGGCCTTCGCCCTGGGACTACTACAGCAAAACGGGTGCGAGCATGTTTCCCAGTTTCCCGACTTCGCGAAGGGGGAATGGGAGGTCAGCGCCCAAGACATCTCGTCTGCCCTCCGCGCCTGGCGAAGGCAATTTTGGCAGAAGGACGGCCGCTCTACAGCTAAGGCCCGCCTGCTTGAGCAACTAGCGAAGACAGAGGCGGCGGACCAAGGCGAAGGCAGAAAAGGGCGGAGGTGGAGCTGAAGACCACCTAGAGGTGTGAGGCCCTCCGCCCGTTTTCTTGTAATTTTGCTCTTTTCCACTTTCGATGTTTGCCGCCTAGGGCGAACCATGTAAATATGGCCAAGGCCTACCTTGTTTCAGGATATCGAAATGTTTGGAATATATGACTGTTTCCGCCATTTGTGCTATGTTTCTATTCGAAATGCTTGAAACATGTTTGAAATGCTTGCACTGTTTTTTATGTGGTCCTTTCGCCCAGTTCGTTTGCCCGAACTTTGGTTTTCCATGACTTCTCCAATTTCTGCAGGGTCGACGCCGAAAGCTTTGCGTTCGGCCCCCTTTTGGGGATTGGCGAAGTAGGAATGAGAAGTTTACCGCGGTGAAGAATTTACCGAAGGTTCGCTACCTACTTCGGCCTGTCTATCGCGAGATGACAATCAACGGCCACAACTATAAAGTTGTGAATGTTGCCAATTGGATGCGAACCCATCCTGGGTGTCACACCCTGATTTTTGTTTTAGGGATTTATAAATTATTTAATAAATTATTCCTAGAATTTATATTAAATGTTCATTAATTTACAAGTGAGGTTAATGTGAAAAATAAAATTTTCTAAATAAAACATGGCTGGATTTAATTTTTATTAAATTCTCCATGGTTAATTCTACTCTCTGGAATTTTCTCGGATTTTCTCGGATTTTTCAGAGCTCAATTACTAATTTTTAAACATACAAAGAACATTTCAGTAATTATTTAAATAATAAATTAATCATTAAATGGTCCAGTTATAATTTTGATAAATACTTTGATTGTTCAAGTATTTGCAGGATTTTTCTTGGAATTATTTGAGCATCGGAAGTATTTTTGAAAATTCAGAGATCATTTCAGTGATTAATTTAATTAGAAAAGTAATTAAAAATCCCCTTTTCCAGGTTTGGGCCGAATCTGAAAAAAGTCTGCTTTCTATCCATTTGTTTCTTCTCTATTTCCAGCCTATTTCTTTCCCTCCCCTAAGTCTGCTTTGCGTCCCTTTCTTCCTTTTCCTTTTCTTTTTGGCCGGCCTTTTACCCAGAAAGTCTATAGTCCCTCCCTGCGCACTGTACATCTTCAACCTCCAGACACAGCCGACAGCCCCCTGTGCACAGTATAGCCACCCCTTCCTCCACCAAATCCGACTCCCCCGTTGCTCCCCTTCCAAAATTAGTTACGGGAACGGAATCCCCTCGATCTCCTCCACCTTATCCCCAAGAAATCCCCATCAAATTCGTGCTAAATCCCACGAATTTCGGCCTCGTTCTTATCCGGTGAACTCGGAATAAATCCTATTTTCCATAGCCAAATCCCTTCGAATCCGAGCCGATCTCTCCCTCCTCCGCCTATATAAACGATGCCCGAGGTCTCCTCTTCCGTTTCCCCTCCTTTTCTCGCGCCGCCGTGCCCTAGCCGCCTCTCCCCGCGCTCACCTTCTCTCTCCGCCACCGGCCACCGCTAGCCACCACCTCGGCCAACGCCGTCCAGCGCCGCCACCTCCTACAGCTTCGCAAGATCGAGCTCTACCCCGACCACCCCTTCTCCTCCACCAAAACCCGCCGGTTTCCGTTGTCACCGTGTAGGCCGAGTTCGCCGTTGTTTTTTTTATCTTCGGCGAAGCCCTGCCGCTCATCCCGTCGTCGCCTTCGGTCGCCGCCACCTCCGTTGGATTCGTAGCTGCGAGGAGAACACCGTCCACCCCTCCGTTGCCGCCGAAGATCGTCGGAACGCTATCGTCACCGTCAACCCGACGTCGCCGCCGCATCTACCTCGCCGCCGGTCGTCATCCGTCATCGTCCATCGTCGCGCCGCCCCTCGGTGAGGTCCTCTCATCATGCTCTCTCTCCCGGTGTCCCCTGTGTCCGTCGTCACGTTGCCGTCCGCTCTAGGGCAAAATCCGGTCAATCGATCTCCGCCATCCAAATCAGTATAGATTATATCCTCTCTCTTTTCAATGATATATTAGTCTTTCTACTATATATCATCTACCAAATTTGGTTCAATCCTTTTTACCGGAGGATGTTTTTAATCTTTTCTCTCA
The DNA here is from genome assembly GCA_000573905.2 of Oryza punctata. Classification (NCBI taxonomy): domain Eukaryota; kingdom Viridiplantae; phylum Streptophyta; class Magnoliopsida; order Poales; family Poaceae; genus Oryza; species Oryza punctata. The sequence goes on along the minus strand of CM002499.2, from coordinate 23,666,458 downwards.
GTTATAAATCATTTGTAAATTGTTTAATTATTTGGAATAGTCTTTTCTTTAATAGGTTTAATTGGATTAAAACTTGTAAAATTCATAATTAATTTATTTGAAATCGGAATGAGGCCGTTCAAGTCTCTAAATTCGTCTAAAATCATGATCTACGTGTTTGTTTAGTTTTTATGTACTGTTTATTTGGAGTTTCTTAGTCTTTTTTCTCGTTTTACGTGTTAGCTTGTCGTTTCCGTCGTTTCGGAGGTCCGTGAGTGCGTCGGAAGTGTTCCAGAAGACTAACTGAAGACCGATTATTGCAAGGCAAGTCACACAGATCCCAAACACAATCCTTTGAGCATGTTGATTCTATATTTAAATTCTCTATTTATTTCAAATGTGCATTTATTTTTGAATGTCATTGGGTGGTGTGAACCTATTCCTTGGTTATGGCCAATTTGCATTGATTACCCTATTTCTTGATACCTTGGGTTATTAATTTGACTAGTTGGATTTTATATATTGGTTCAACTAGATATTAGATATAATTTCTTAGCCATGCTTAGAAACTTTAGTATCATTTCATATGGGATAATTAATGTTTCACTTATATATTAATGATGGTTATTTAATGGTAGCTCACGATGGTCAATCGTGATTGATAAATTAATTAACTTGCCAACTAAAACTTGACCAATGGTGGGTTGTGAGCACATGGTTGGAGATGATATTTGGATAGTTGTGCTCATGACAATTAAGGACCGGTTCGCGAGCTACTGTTGTGAAGCATTAACCGTACCAACCACAAGCCAGCGTGGGCAACAGCTTGACATTTGATGTAGCACGATTCAATGTGGAGTGCCAGACTGTGAAGTGGCGGAGATAAGCCCACGGGGGTTCGCTGGGGAGTCCATGCCTTGGCTAAAAAGAGGTGACTATGATCCGGGAGCGGTGCACTACATTGAGTTGGGTTATGTTCGGTGTCCTGTCACAGTCCCGTTTCGAGGTATCGTGGTGGTACTGAGGGCATGGTAACATGTTATGGGGCTATGTCTTGTGGTTACAGTGGTACACCTCTGGCCAGAGTAAAACTATTCGAATAGCCGTGCCCGCGGTTATAGGCGGGTCTAACAATGTTTTTCGTGATTAGTCTCACACTACTCATCACTGGTGATAATAATGTGATAATTAATTTGACTCCTGGTTTGGAATGGTTTATTCCTGGTTTGGAGGTTTGATCTGTACGACCAGGGTTGGTTGTTCAGGTTTGGTTGGGCCTGTGCAGCATTGGTGTGCTGTTCAGTGTTGATTAATATTGATGATTATAATTACTCTACTGTTTTACAATTCTCAAATGTTTGCTAAATGCTGCTTTTGCAAATGAGCCTATATATTACGCCAATCCTTTGGTATCCTTGTGCACTTGCATATTTGCTGTGCGGCTTGCTGAGTATTCCATGTACTCACCCTTGCAATAATCAATCAACCTCAGTTGAAGAAAGTTGCGAAGAAGAAGACGTTTGGCTTATACCTCAATTGAGCTGCCTCTGGGAGTGGAGCTGAAGCCATCGCTAGATTTTGTTTTCCGCTGCAGTTTTCTTTATGGTGAGGACTAAGTGCCTTTTCTATAAGTATTTAACGTTATTATGATGATGGATATGTATATTAAATTGTCGATTTGTGTACCTCGGCTGATTCCTGGACGAGGATTGTTTGCACAAATTAGTTCGGAAATTACTAGTGAATTTCCGAGCGTGACACTGGGCGAACGCTGGAGGACTACGACCGTGTCCACGTGGCGCGCCTGGAGGGCATGGCCCGTTTCTGGCCAAACCATCGACGGACCGATCGGCAGGAGGCGATCGCCCAGCGTCGCTATGCGCTTTCTGTAGTTTCACCCCCTTCTCCCCTTAGGGTAGTGTACAATATCGGTAGTGATGATGAACCAAGTTCACCGGATCACTCTTTTGGTAGTTGTCTTGGGTGCGAAGATGTAATTTACTTGTAAGCGAACGTCTAAATCGTTTCGCCTGTATCATGCTGTACAATGTGTACTGTTGATTGTTTTTTAGAGTTAATAAAGGTGTGCTTTTGTTTCCTTTTTGCCATTTTCTGCACTATCACACTTTGTGCTTTCGTTGGGTCGTGATGTATCGGCCCCTTTGCGTGTATTGGCGAAATAGGCATGCTGACTTTTCAGCTTTCGACTTCCGTTGTCGATCTTTGGCACTTTGCGTTAGCGGCGCGATTTTGTGTAGATCGACTATAACGGTGTTCGGGTTTTTTTTTATTATTTCCCGAAACAAGCTGTCGCGGTTTCAACGTTCGGCCAGTGATGCTTTGGCCGATTCGTTTCGCTCCCCTGGCGCTTTGGCTGATCAGGCGTTTGCCTTGGGGTTTTTCCACGAATTATCATGCACACAAGTAAAAAAGGCGAAAGACACAGAGATTTTATACTAGTTCGGGCCTCCAGAGTGGATAACAGCCCTACGTCCAGTTTTTTTTCTTTTTCCATTTTCTCCCTTTTTTGTATTTTTGTGTCGAAAGGCTTACAAAACGGCGGATGCCGAAAAGCTACATAGCAATATGTACATTTTTACATGTTGGCGAACGGGGTGCCACCCTCTCTAAATATAGAAACGCTTGAGTGAAGCGGTGTTCCACGAGTGATCAAACTCTTCGCCTTTCATTGTTGCTAGGCGAAAAGAGCCCGTCCTTGACCTGTGCTTGATGAGATATGGCCCCTCCCATTTTGACTCAAGCTTCCCAACTGCTGCTGGGTTCGCCTTTTTCCTCAGGACGAGATGACCTGGCAGGAGCTCTGTTGGGCGAACCCTTTTGTTGTAGGTTGCCGAAGTGCTTGTGGCGTACTTGCGCATGTGTTCCAGTGCTTCGACTCGTACCCCTTCCAGGAGTTCGAGCGACACTTCGCGCCCATCTTCGCCCCCAGAGAACATCACCCTTGGTGAGTTAGCCCCTAGCTCTGTTGGGGACATCGCCTCTTCTCCGTAGAGGAGCATGAACGGGTTGAACTTGGTTGTCCTTGTGGGAGTTGTTCGGAGGGCCTAAAGGACAGACAGCATTTCGTCTGGCCATCTGCCTTTCGCTGCCCCCTCGAGTCTTTTCTTGAGTGCCTCCAAGATCTTGCCATTTGCGCGTTCGGCCACTCCATTCGACTGTGGGTGCGCGACCGATGCGAACCTGATTTCCAGGTTTAGCCCCTCACACATTTCCCTGAACTTTTCAGAGTCGAACTGCTTGCCATTGTCCGTGATGAATTCTCTTGGAACTCCGAAACGGCAAATGATGTTTTTCCAAACAAACTTCTGCACCACCGCCGAAGTGATCGCGCCAAGTGGTTCGGCCTCGATCCAGCGCGAGAAGTATTCAATGGCCACGATTGCAAACATGTATCCATTTCGTGCTACCGGGAATGGGCCAATGATGTCTAGCCCCCACCTGGCGAAGGGCCAAACTGGTGCGATCGGCTGCAGCTCATACTGCGGTGCGGTCTAGCTTCGGCCATGTCGCTGGCAGCTTTCGCACTTTTTGGCTTGCGCAACGCAAACTTTCAGCACCGTGGGCCAATATACTCCTTGGCGAAATACCTTGGAGGCGACTGCTCTTGCAGCTTGATATGCACCGCAGAGCCCCTGGTGTATTTCCTTCACCATCTCTTCGCCTTCGGCGAAGGGGACGTAGCAAAGCAGGGGTTGGAGTACCCCAGAGCGATACAACTGCCCTGAGACCAGCTTGTACTGCCTGGCCCTGATTTGCAAGCGTTTCGCCTCCGCTTCGTCATCTGGAAGCCAGCCATCTTTGAGGTACTTCACGAACGGTGTTCGCCAGTCCTCTGGGTCTTCGACCATGACATCCTTGATTTCCTCGGGCATACTTGGTGCATACAGGATCTCGAAAAAGATGCCTAGCGAATGTGGTCCCCCGCAGGTGGCAGATTTCGCCAAGGCGTCTGCCTCCTCATTCTGCCCTCTTGGCAGGTGTTCGACCGTTATCCCGGTGAAGCACTTTTCCATCGATCGAACGACCTCCAAATATCTTTTCATTCCTTCATCTTTTGCTTTGAAAGATTTATCAACATGACAGGCCACCAGTTTGGAGTCTGTTCGGATGAGCAAGCACCGAACCCCTAGTGCTTTCGCCTTTCTTAAGCCCAGCAGCACCGCTTCGTACTCTACCGTGTTGTTGGTTGTGTCGAACTGCAGCCTTGCGGCATACCGAATCGGCACGCCCCCTGGCGAAATGAGCACGGCCGCGACGCCCGCCCCCCTGTGCGACCACGAGCCATCGGAGTGCATTGTCCAAGGCTGTTCGACAGGCTGAGGTTCGGGAGCGGACGCCGGTGTCCATTCGGCCACGAAATCAGCCAGGACTTGGAATTTGATGGCGGTGCGCGTGCAAAATGCAGGTCGAAGGGGGATAGCTTCGCTGCCCACTTGCTGAGTCTGCCAGAGATTTCCTTGCCCCGAAGTACTTCGCCCAGGGGGTATTGCGAAGGCACTGTGATTTTGTGCGAAGACCACCCATGATAGGCGCAATACAGGTCTTTCCTGACCTTCTTGCGAACAGGCTGCTGATGGCTGCCGCCTTGCTGGGCGTCGAACTCCTTGTGGAGGGCTTGTACGTCTTCGACAGCCATCACCGCCTTGCCTGTTCGGTCGGTCCTGAACTTCCTCCATGTCATGGGAGCTTGGCCTTGTCGGGTCGGCTTACCCTGGTTCACCGACAGGGGTTGGCGAGCGGCGGGGGGCCCGTTCGACGACCTGCGCTTGCATCTGGGCCTGGGCCGCGGCGATGGAGGCCTTGTTGTACTCGGCTTGAATCGCCTGCCTCCGCTTGGAGTCTTCTTCGCCCCTTGCGTACCCATCGATGATGCGGAGCAGGTGCTCGAGAGTTTGTGGCTCCTTGTTGGCGATATTTCTTGTGAGTTCACCCTCGAGCAGCCCAGCCGAAGTGGCATTGATGACGGATGCTTCCGTTATGTCCTGAACTTGGCACCGTGCTTGCGACAAGCGACGCATGTACTCCCGTATCGGTTCGCCCGGCCTCTGGCGAATGCCGAGCAAATGCTGCTACGTCTTCGGCTCCTCATAGGTGCCTCGAAAGTTAAGGATAAAAACATCACGCAATTGCTCCCATGAGTAAATGCTATTGGATGGTAAATTGAAATACCAAGAACGGGCAATGCCGTCTAGAGCGAGATGGATTACCTTCGCCTTGGTGTTTTCGTCGCTGTGAGCGGCTTCGATCGCAGACTCATAGATTGAGAGGAACTCTTTTGGATCTGTTTCGCCCGAGTACCGCGGAACGGGTGGGAATTTGAACTGAGGTGGGATCGGACGGCTTTTGATTCCCCCGCTCAGTGGCAGCCCCTTTTCACCCCTGGCCTTGCAGCGAAGGCCCGCTCGGCTGCGGGTATGGCGTGGCGAAGGGCGATGTGATGGCCTGGGGGTGCGGTTGGGCTGCGACGTTCGGTGGCCCAGTTCCGAACGGTGGCACTTGGGTGGTGTTGTAGAAGTCGAACTGTGGCACTTGAGGCGGGACGTAGCCTGTCGAGTACTGGAGGATAGGGGCTAGAGCAATCTTGGCTTGCCGTACTGCTTCGTATGCTTGCTGCTGCTCCTGCATCTCGCGAAGCATGTCCTGGAGTCGCGCCTTGTTCTGGCGCATGGCCCCCATGCTTGCTTCGGCTTGTGCGTCGAGGTTGGGGTTGGCTTGCCCAGCGGCAAGCGTGGTCGAAGTCTGCTGAGCTACCGAAGGGACTTCCGGCACCTGCTCCGCTGAAGCGGCCGGAGCCGAAGTGGGTGGTTGCGGAGCACGCACCGAAGCCGACAGCGCTGCCCCCGCTTCGGCGGGCGCCGAAGCCCCCGGCTCTTCTTCGGCGGCCATCGCCTCTGCCACTCAGCTCTCCTTTGGGTTCGCAACCCTTTCCTTTGAGACCTTCTTCGGTTGTTGGGAAAGGAAAGTGTAATAAATTTTGTATTAAATTGGGATTCCCTTTACATGGCCCGAGGTGGCTATTTATAACCTCCTTACAGATCCCCCCATTAGGGTTTAGGGCTATTACAGGGGAATTTACATGGTCACCCTCATAAAGGGGCCCCTACATGGGTATTCAATGTAATTAAGGTGTGTGGGCCCTCAATGGGCCGCTTGGTAGCTACTGGCTCCATGGGCCGGGGTGATTGGGCCGGCCCAATGGATCCCTTGGATCAGGTCCGTCCTGGCGAAGTCACCCTCCTTCGGCGCATGCCTTCGCCATGCAACCTTCGCCCAGACCGGTAGGAGCCCGGTTTGACTCTTCGCCCATCGCTTCTTTCGCCCTGATGTCTTCGCCACCGGGCTTCGCCTCAAGAGCCTTGGGCGCCTAGAGTTCGGATCCTTGCCGCTTGGCCAGTTTCGGCAGGCTTGGTCGAAGGGCCTCATGGCATACCGCCAACACAATCCTTGGGACCTTTTTCTCTTATTCAACTCAATGAAATTATTAGTCCCAATGATCCGGTTGTCAGTCTCTACATGTTAACCAACCGAACGCATATATCAAAATGATATGAATAAGTGATGAGTATTAATCAACACTATAAGTATCATATACTCGAATATAAGCTCCAACGTAAAGATCCCAATTAAATGAAAGTGAATAACTTAGATCAAGCACATGCATAACTAAGGTATATGATTTGCTTCTCCTAAATGTATGCATACGGAATATTTGTGTGAAACAAGAGTATGCATAGCTAGAGATAAAATATTTGGAGCTTACCCTATACAAAAATAGAAGGTATTGATCATATGTAGACATTAAGATATAAGCATACCTTTATCGTATCGATCTTATCAATGTGAAGACATGACTTAAACAAAACATTAGTCACGCATGCATATGTCAATCACATGAAAATATTATATAAAAATATATCAATATGTGAATGGAGAGAAAGAGTGATACATCTTAGCTTATCTCCATGTATTTCATCCTTGTAATTTAGGTTCACCATCAATGAACGTTTCTATCTCAACTCATATGAAATCCGGGAATCACCTCCAACACATTCCACTATCATATCCATATGAGACTAGGCAAAGAAATATATAAAAACATTAGTCTCATATAATTGGATTTATCATTAATCACCAAAACTATTGTCGAAACGACAACTGCGTACGTCGAAGGACGTGGATACTCAACGGTTGTTGGGAAAGTAAAGTGTATTAAATTTAGGATTAAAAATTGGATCCCCCTTTTACATGGCCCCAGGTGGCTATTTATAACCCCATTACAGATCCCCCTATTAGGGTTTAGGGCTATTACAGGGGAATTTACATGGTCACCCTTACAAAGGGGTCCTTACATGGGTATTGAATGTAATTAAGGTATATGGGCCTTCAATGGGCCGCCTGGCGACTACGGGCCCACTGGCCAATGGGCCGGGGCGACTGGGCTGGCCCATAGGGTCTTCTTGGATCGGGTCCGGCCTGGCGAAGTCATCCTCCTTCGGCGTACACCTTCGCCACGCAGCTTTCGCCCAGACCGGCAGGGACCCGGTGCGACTCTTCGCCCTTTGCCCCTTTCGCCCCGATGTCTTCGCCACGGTGCTTCGCCTCGATGGGTCTTGGGCGCCTGGAGTTCGAATCCTCGCTACCTGGTTGGTTTCGACAGGTCCGGTCGAAGGGCCTCGTGGCATACTGCCAAAAGCCCCTCACGGGCAAGGGTGAGATAGGAGCTTCGGTCGAGACCGTGCAAACCATGTAGTATGGTATGAGGCGCCCCCTTTCGACCGATGCTCCTGCCGAAACCTGTCTTTGGCTCCAGCAAAGAATGTGTGTAATGTGTGTCTTTCCGAAAGATGATTTTTACGTATAGCTTTCACCCCCCACGGGTAGCGATGTTATCTCTACTGTTTGACTGGTCCCAATATGAACAGTGTTGGGCCTTCGCCTTCTATGAATAGTGAAGTGCCCCGTACTGTTCCATTGGGCCGTAGTGAACAGTGATGGGCCATTGGGCCGTAGTGAATAGTGATGGGCCTTTTCTCGAGAGCCCGCCACTGCACGGCCTGGTCCATGGGATTTTACCGTTTCGCCTACCCCGCGACACGTGGCCGTTCCTGATTTGACAGGAAGGCGAAGCGTCGCTTGGTGGGCTATACATTCTTTCCTCAACCTTTTCACCGCCGTTACCCTCTTCATTTTCACCGCAGTCATTCTCTTCTCAGTCTTTTGCTCACGGCTCTCTAATTCTGAAGGAACCCATTCGCCTAACCAACCCTTTCGCCAATCCACACTTGCTTTGCCATGGCTCCCCGCAAGCCGAACCCTGTTTCCGCGACAGGTCCTGACCCAGGCCGAATTGACGAAGACACCATGGCGTTTCTGAGGACTTCGCTCATTGACGAAGATGAGGGCCTGGTAGTGGAGGGGCGGGCGTTCGCCCCCGGGGATGCCGAAGTGCCGCATCCCGGCGAACACCAGACGGTTGTGTTCGCCGTTTTCTTCGAGGCGGGCCTTCGGTTTACGTGCAACATACTGTTGCTAGAAATTCTCCGCCTTTTTCAGGTGGAGCTGCCCCAGCTGAGCCCTTCGGCTCTAGTGCGCATCGCCATTTTTGACTGGGCTTGCCAGACCGCTGGGTTCAAGCCTAGCGCCGAGCAATTCAGCGCCATCTTCTCGGCCGCCGTCAACTCGAAGACGGTGGTCACCCCTGCCGGAACCAGGAAGACAGCATTCGGGAGCGTGAACTTTAATGTTCGCCCCGAGCGCTCCGACTTGTGGCCAGTCAATGCCACGATGTCGAAGTGGGATCGCCATTGGATGACGAAGTGGTTTTACCATTCTATCCCCTTCGAGGCTGGATCCGAAGCGGCGAAAGCCCTTCGCTCGCGGCATCATGCAATTTCGCCAATCCGGAAGCCAAGAGTTGCCATTAGTGGCACTCTGGAGGCACAGTTCGCCTTGCGCCGCATAGTGTGCTCCAGGCTGAGTTGCCGCGACTTGGTTGAGGAGTTTTGCATGCTTCGTGTATGCCCCCTCTCCCAGTCGTGGTAGGTCGAAGTTGACCAAGGCGAAGAGGTCAACGGCCTACCGAAACTCATCCTGCCTGCCGAGGCTAATGGTGAGTTTTTGTTTCCATTGTCCTTTCGTTTCGCTCTTCGCCCTATTTTTCTTGTTCGGCTCCCTTACACAGTGATCTGCCGTTTTTTCAGTGTGGTCCCTGGCCCAGGCCGACACCAAAGCCCGCAGGCTGATCGGCGACGTGTCGGTCACCGAGTACAGCCAGCTGTTAACCCGACAAGCAGCTGGCCAGGCGAACCGGGTCTACATCGGCGAACTCCCCCCAAGGGCGAAGCTATTCAAGGCTGACAGCGAAGTTTGCCCCCCGCAAGCGAAAGGCCCCTGCCTCCCCCGACTCCGACATCGAGGACGCGGGGGAGACCGAGTTCGCGGCCGATGGGGCCGCGGATGAGGCTGACGATAGCCGCTCCGGGACGCGCGGCTACACACCAACTCCTAGCCCAGAGCGTGTTGAAACCGGGGCGGAGTCGGTCTCTTCGCCCCTTCGCCGCAAAGACGTGGAGGGCGCGAAGGCCTTGGTCGCGATCGTCGCGACTAAGGCGGTGAAGGGGGAGCCTGTTAAGAGGGCCCCCGGGAAGAAAGGGGTCGTCGCCATCACGAATGTGTTTAGCGATGATGAGTCATCCGATGGGACACCCACTTCGCCCGCGGGGCGAAGCCAGGGTCCGACGACGTCCCTTGGGGCGACGGGCGGGGCTGGAGCTTCGGCTTCAGCCGAACGAGTGGTGAAGGCGGCCGTCCAAGTTTTTAGTAGCCCGGTTCGCCGGCCAATCGTTTCGCCGCGCCACTTGCCGTTCGACTTCTTCACCAAGACCAGGTTCGCTAGCCACTCCGGGTGGTCGATCTCCCTGATCACCCCGGCCTTGAGAAGCTTCTGCACTTCGACCTTCGCTGCCTCTTGGCGATCAGCGGACATCTTGCGCAGCTTCTGCTTTCTTGGCTTGGCGTCTGGCTTGACCGCCAGGTGATGCATGATAAGTTCTGGTGAAACACCGCCCACTTCGTTGGGGCTCCAGGCGAAGATGTCAATGTTCTCTTTGAGTACTTCTAGGATTTTCCTTACTTCCTCTTCACCTAGATCGCCCCCCAGCTGGACGAACTTTGCCGGGTCCGCCTCGCTTACTTGCACTTTAATCACCTTGCCATGAGGGGCTGGCTTCGGCACACGGTTGACACGCGGTTTGGCCTCCACATTGTGCACTGCCCTGTTAATCACGGCCAAGTCGCCTTTTGACATAGCTGAGGGTTGAAGCCCCTTGACGACGAATACACCTGCCGGACCGGGCATCTTGAGCTTGAGATAATTGTGGTGGGAGATGGCTTCGAACTTGTTCAGGGTCGCACGGCTGAAGATGGCGTTATAGCTGTATGGGATGTCAACTACGTCGAACAGTATCAGCTCTTCGCACCTGTTTTCGCCCATGCCGAAAGCAACCACCAACCGTCCCTGGCTGAGAAGTTGAACCACCTCACCGCCGAAGCCGCGAAGCGAGGCCGGCGCTTGGGTGAGGGCCAAAGTTGGTATCTCCATCTTGGTGTATGCCTCGGCGTAGATGACATCGGCTGAGCTACCTCCATCGACCAGAATTCGCCGAACTTCAAAGCCGGCCACTTCGGCTGAAATTACCAGGGGGTCTTGATGCAGAAACAGCACTCCTTCGGCATCTTCCGGCCCGAAAGAAATTTGCTGGCCCAAGTACTTTGGGACCCCTTCGCCCGTGGCAGTGATGTTGTGCACCGTTCGCAGCTGCAACTTTCTTTGCCGCTTCGACGGCTGGACTGGTGGATCAGCCCTTGTGATCACCTGGATGATTCTGCGCTGCATGTCCTGGCGCTATTCGGCTGGGGGTGATGGCTCTTGGGCCGTCTCGCGAGGCGCTTCGACCGCGGCACCTTGATGCGGCCTTGGCTCTTGAGTATTGCTTCGTTGACGAATGTTTCGGCGCTGCTCGGTGGTGTGCGAAGATCGCCCATGATAGGTGCAATAGAGGTCCTTTCTGACCTTCTTGCGAATAGCCTGCTGATGGCTGCCACCCTGCTGGGCGTCGAACTCCTTGCGGAGGGCTTGTACTTCTTCGACAGCCATCACCGCCTTGCCTGTACGATCGGTCCTGAATTTCCTCCAAGTTATGGGAGCTTGGCCTTTTCTCGGTGGCTACCCCTGGTTCACCGGCTGCGGCCGGCGAACAGCGGGGGGAGCCGGTTCGGCGACCTGCGCTTGCATCTGGGCCTAGGCAGAGGCGATGGAGGCTTTGTCGTACTCAGCTTGAATCGCCTGCCTTCGCTTGGAGTCCTCTTCGCCCCGTGCATACCCGTCGATGATGCGAAGCAGGTGCTCGAGAGTTTGCGGCTCCTTGTTGGCGATCTTCCTTGTGAGTTCGCCCTCGAGCAGCCCGGCTGAAGCAGCGTTGATGACGGATGCTTCCGTTATATCTTGAACTTGGCGTCGGGCTTGCGAGAAGCGGCGCATGTACTCCCGTATTGATTCACCTGGCCTCTGGCGAATACCGAGCAAATGTTGCTGCGTCTTCGGCTCCTCATATGTGCCTCAAAAGTTAAGGATAAAGACATCGCGCAATTGCTCCCATGAGTAAATGCTATTAGATGGTAGATTGAAATACCAAGAACGGGCAATGCCGTCTAGAGCGAGATGGATTACCTTCGCCTTGGTATTTTCGTCGCCGTGAGCGGCTTAGATCGCGGACTCGTAGATAGAGAGAAACTCTTTTGGGTCTGTTTCTCCCGAGTACCGCGGAACGGGTGGGAATTTGAACTGAGGTGAGATTGGACGGTTTTTGATTCCCCCGCTCAGTGGTAGCCCCTATTCGCCCCCAGCCTTACTCATGACGCCCTGCAGCGAGGGCCCGCTCGGCTGCGGATATGGCGTGGCGAAGGGCGAAGTCATGGTCCCTGCGCGTGCGGCTGGGCTGCGACGTTCGGTGGCCCAGTTCCGAACAGTGGCACGTGGGTGGTGTTGTAGAAGTCGAACTGCTGCCCCTGGCCCCAAGGCGACGCCCCCGGCCCGGGCTGGTTCGACGGCAGCCACCTGGCGCGCCCTAGCCGATGCCTCCCTCCGGTTGGGTCGAAGGGGTTGTGCTTGAGATGTGGGGTTGATTGAGCTGCTGAAGGAAAGCTTAAATCTGCGCTTGCAGGCCAAAGTGTCGACCCCCAATTTTGTAAATCGGAGATCTTATGTGTTTATCCGTACCAATCCCTGGATCAGTAGTTGGTACACACATACATAGTCGGATCACAACATATCACGAATGAATTCAGTCTAAAAAGAGTTAAGTACTTACATCAGGGCTAGGCAGGCCAACAACTATCGGAGAACAACAGCGGAAGACAAAACAGTACAAGGGCCCGGTTGACATGCCACAGGCAGCCGACTGGGGAACCAGACCTAGAACGGGACCGCACTCCGATCATCCTGTCAAGTACGCAAGCGTACCAACAAGGGCTTCTCTTCAGGCACTCTGCTAAAAGATATATATAGAGCAACAATGAGTACAAAAGTACTCAACAAGCCACCACACAAGAATGCATATGATAGGAGATATTTCAAGGAATGGCTTTCGGTTCTTTTGCGTAAAGCAAATTTGGTAAATCCTTTCACAAGCCTAAGACCTAGCATAGACTGATCAAATTTTAATACCATAGTTCATTTATCAACGCCGGTTCTGTCCACCATCCATTGTCATCCCAAGGATAGCTTCCCGTCATTGAGTCGTCATGGTTTTCTGAGGATGTCCACCTTCCCTCCTCTCAGGAAGTGGCTCCATCAGCATAAAAAAATCATCATGCATCATCTCATCCCACACAAGTTAAGAATTTAGAGTCTAGCCAAGTGTAATACATGTCCCGGTGCTCAATATCCGCGAGCACGGCTATTCGAATAGATTTGGTTTACTCACACTGCAGTGGATGTACACTTTACCCGCACTCCGCGACTTCCCAACACATGAGCCTCGTCCCAACACATGAGACGCGTCACGGCAAAGCATTTCGATAACCTTGCATTGGCAGTACCCGCTCCATGAACTATCATCCTCATGCACTCTAGGCGTATCTGTTTCTAGCAGTGAAAGGAGTTCTGGCGCTCCCGGGAAGGGAAGTCTCACACGCACGTTAAGTTTATAGTTTATAGTTTAAGTTTAGATTCTCACTCTCACACACGTGGCAGTCCTACAAATGGCGACACCGACGTAGGGCACGCATCGCGGCCCTACCTCAACGGCTGCCCCACCGTAGCGCACCTGCCTCACACACGGGGGTGAACCATCTATGCAAGGATACTGCCTCTGCTCTGCTATCTAGTCCGCTAGGTCTATACCCATCCGAGAAGTGCGGTTGTACGAGGGTCGTTTCATGCTTAACTTCATGGCTCGGTCCTTAACTGACCGGGGACGGTACTAGCCTTTTCCAGATACCACCCAAATCCACCATCCGCCCCGGTCGAAAACAGTTGTTTAGTTTCATTTCTCCTTTCACAAATCATGTCATCACATCATGGCAATGTGGCGCTCATGTCTCCACATGCCGCATCTCAATTACCTTCCCAAAGGTAATTGCCCAAGCATATAGCATTTTGATAAACATGAGTATGCATGATTCTAGAATAGCATTACTAAGCATTTGTCATAATTGACTAGGGACTCATACGTAACATGGTTACAAGGGGATATGGGGTGAACAATATTCAAGGCATGGCATAACAACAAGAAGGGTATTCATCATTGCATGCAACTTTATTTGTGAATAAAATAATTTCGCAATTTGGGTTCAACATGCTCAAGGATAGTGATGACTTGCCTTGCTCAGGATAGTCCTTACTCTATAATCTTGATCAACCTTCTCCTCCTGGAAGCTGCATACGTTGCCTCACGACTAATCGATACACCAATACTATAATACGCGAGAAAAACCAATGTTCAACCAACAATCAACATGCGCAAACAATTATAAATATCGGAATCATACCTAGGGCTGTTCATGCTACTCGTGCTTCTATCTAAATACAATGATCATACACTAAAGGAGGTTTTATTCTATCTAATTAAAATTTGTGGTACGGTCTTGTGGTTGGATAGACTTAGGATCAACCAGATAACAACAGTGAATCATCTATGTTATTATTTTATTAGTGGAGTTATTATTAAATGATGGACATATTTCACTCATCATTATAAAAGGTTTAATGATTATCCAAGCTTTATATATTAGATTCGTGGAGTTGATAATATTAGATGTGCAGATTATCTTATTACATAATTTTATAAGGGATAAACCTAATCCACCGTTGGGCTACTATTATATGAGGTCAAGATTTATAACTGGTATTCCCTCTATCTTAGGTATTTTATTGTATAATTTATAGTTTGATAGGTGCAACCATAAGTGACTGTGTTACCGTAGGTGTAAACACGGATTTACCGCATGTGCAATTAGGACAGCTAAGTTATCTGCTATCAAAATAAAATGGTCAGGTCTTACAGGCTTAGGTTTGGTTTTTGCCGATGAATAGGCCTAGGATCAACCGAATCATCACAGCGCACTATCCATATTATTATCCTGCCAATAGATTTAGGGTTCTTTGAATGAATGTATGACGTGTGCATTTTAATTAATTGAGTATAATCAAATGTCGATAAAAATCCATGCTCTGTAGATTGTATCAGTTCTACGCCTATCGTATCAAACTTATCGTCACCTAGCGGGTTAAATGGTTACTTGTTATGACTCTCAATTTAGTATTTATCTAACATTTACACATATCATATAATATCTAGTCTAGAGGTACACCACAAAGTGCCATTGTGCTATAATTTGGGTGTACAATGAGGGTGTGCCCATAAATATATTATGGCTTGATTATTCCTTGGTCATGCACGGTTTAATACAAGTTATCCTGAACAAGTGATAGTACGAGTCCAATGTCTTGGTACGGTTTAGTCAACTAAGGTTCTTTACCAACCTCAATATATACTACTCCATATGATTTCGTATTAGGAAAATTTATTTAGGCGACTTAATCATATCGGTTCTGTTATTATTCCACATATATAAGCTATAGACTTATCTAGGCACGCCCATACTTTAGTTAAAAACATACAAGGCTGAACCTTATTTACTTTATTTATAAGCCATGGGTTTAATTATATTTGGACATAGATTAATAAACGGCCTAGCATTTTCATATACTCCAACTAGTTCGAAACACTAGATGTAATCTTAATTTATGTGATTGCTACGGTGATAAAAATTAGGTTAAAGATAATTATTTTACTGTACAAGATAAATTTTATTTATTAGCACACCATTTAGGTTAATGATTCGTTCCACCTCTTGATATTAATTATTTTATAATTATAAATATATTTAATTAAATAGTGAATTATATACCATTGGAAAGAGCATGAATTTAGATAAATTTAGGTTTAAGTTTCACTCGAATCGGAGTTCAAACGAATAAGTTACGCTTGTTTAAAAATTCAAATTTGAATTAATCCGAGAAATTGTGAAAAGTTACTGTGCACTAACCTCAGTGGGCCCACCTTACAGATTCTCCTCTCTCTCTATTTCTTTTTCTTTGTTTTCCTTTTTTTTTCCTTCCCTTCTTATCCCTTCTACTTCTTTCTCCTGCTCTCTCTCTCTTTCTTCTCCTCGGCTCGCTTCCTCTTTCTCCCCCTAGCCGAGCGGCGGCGGCAGCGTGGGCATGACGGCGGCGGGTGGGCGCGGTGGTGAGCGGCGCAGCGGCGAACGGCGGGCAGGCGCGCGGCGGCGTGGCGCACGGCGGCGTGGCCGATGGGGCGGCGAGCGCGCGGCGGCGGGTGGGTGCGGTGGTGAGCGGGAGCGCGGGGGGAGGATTTTATAGGGGGCAAAGGGGGGCCGACGGATGGGACGGTGCGGCGCGTGGGGCTCGAGGCGAGTGGCGCGGCGCGAGGGCGCGGTACGGTGGCGTGGGCGCGGCGTGGCGCGCGTACGGCACGACGTGGGCGGGGGTACGGCGGCGAGGGCGCAACATGGCGCAACGTGAGCGCGGCGGCCAGCGGGCGGCGCGCGTGCAGGCGGGCGTGTACGCATGCGCGCGGTATGCGCGCGCTGCTCGTGGCGCACAGGCAGCAGCGCACGGCGCGGCGACGGCTGGGACGGCGCGGGAGGAGCTCAAGGCGGCTCGGCGCGAACGGGCGGGCGCGAGGCTCGGCGCCGACGCGACGGCGATGCGACCTGCTGTGCGGCGCGCGCAGGCGGGAGCGACGCGCGGGACGCGATAGGGTTAGGGTTAGGTAGGCGGCGGTAGGGGTTGGGTCCGGCCGGGAAGAAGAACAGTGGTTCTTCTCTTTTTTTTTTATTTTTATTTTATTTTATTTTTTATTTTATTTTATTTTATTTTATTTTTTTATTTTATTTTTTTTTAGTTGATGGGTTCCACATTTAGAATTTTTCCCAAACTTTAATAATGATTGATATTTATAATAGGTTTAATAGTTCCCTACTTTCCGGGGTTTTTAGAGTTAGGAAGGAATTTAAATAGGAAAAATAAAAAGGGTTCGATCCGTAAATTCCCCCGGCAACCAAATTTTAATGCTAATGTCTAAAAACCTAAATTTTGCTCATAAGTTGTGATGGTGCAAATGTATTTTTATGGTGTTAATTAAATGATTTTAGCCCAAAATTAGTCTAGATAAATTGGAGGCTTTCGATATTCCTAAATTTAATTAAATTATTCTAGGGTGGCATTTGCTAATATAATAGCACATTTGTTTCAATTTATTTACGGGTTAGTTTATTTTATATGGAGGGGGTTTAACCTATTTGGTTCTTATTTCACGAAGACATGCAGAGACTCGGAACAATATTGATCCCAATATTGAATCAAATATTCCCATGAACCTATCTTACATATAGAGGTCAATTTAGTTATATGACCAATTATTTTATATGAGTGAATTTTATGCAACGGAAGACTTGATAAATTGTTCTAAATATTAATTTAAATATTCCAACGAAACATTCATATATAATAAGGTCATTGTAGTGGTGTCCATCATTTCATGCGTATTTATATTTTATGACACTCATCACATGGTTAAAGTATTTATTATTTGATCTGTACTTTTTATTACAGAAGTTAATAATTACATTGCACTTTATTTGGCTTGCTTCCTTGTGCAAAAATGTTTATAGGGTTAATAATAAATTATGTATTCTTGTAGACTAGATTTATTACCGAGTCGTTTATCCACAATTTATCTCATCAGTGTGACAATATATAATTTGGCAAACAATAGCAACTATAACGTCCAGCATGATGCAAAAGTTTTAAAAAGTTCGAAATTTTAGTGATTTTTATTGCCGGAATTTTCAGGGTGTTACACAAAGCCCCCTCCGCCATCGCTTGTGACATTTGACCGGGTGGTGAAGGGTGCACTTGGACCACAGCCGGTCGAACCTGCGGCCGCGCGCCAGGAAGTGGGTGCGCTGCTGCGGCCGAAGGTTGGCCGGGAAAGTAAACCGGTCCTTGTGCGGCTTGTGACGGAGGGGCTTGCACCGGCGCTTGCTGGTATGCTTGAGGCAGGATGTAGCCTGCCGAGTACTGGACGATGGGGGCCGAAGCAACCTTGGTTTGCCGTGCCGCCTCGTACGCTTGCTGCTGCTCTTGCATCTGGCGAAGCATGTCTTGGAGTCGCGTCATATTCTGCCGCATGGCCTCCATGCTGGCTTCGGCTTGCGCCTCGAGGCCGGGGTCGACTTGCACAGCGGCGAGTGTGGTCGAAGTCGGTTGGCTTGCCGAAGAGATCTCCAGCACTAGCTCTACCGAAGTGGCCAGGGCCGAAGGCGGCGGCTATGGCGCAGGCGCTGAGGCCGACGGCGCCCCCGCGGCTTCGGCGGCGGGTGCCGAAGGTTCTGGCCCTTCTTCGGTGGCCATCGCCTCTTCTGCTACCCCTTTCTTAGGGTTAGCAACCCTCTCCTTCGAGACCTTCTTCAATGGCATTCGCTCTCAGTGGTTTCGCTCGGAGGTCCCCACGGTCGGTGCCAGCTGTTGTCGAAACGACAACTGCGTACGTCGAAGGACGTGTATACTCAACGGTTGTTGGGAAAGTAAAGTATATTAAATTTAGGATTAAAAATTGGATCCCCTTTTACATGGTCCTAGGTGGCTATTTATAATCCCATTACAGATCCCCCTATTAGGGTTTAGGGCGATTACAGGGAATTTACATGGGCACTCTTACAAAGGGGCCCTTACATGGGTATTCAATGTAATTAAGGTATATGGGCCTTCAATGGGCCACCTGGTGACTACTGGCCCACTGGCCATTGGGCCGGGGCGACTGGGCTGGCCCATAGGGTCTTCTTGGATCGGGTCCGGCCTGGCGAAGTTATCCTCCTTCGGCGTACACCTTCGCCACGCAGCTTTCGCCCAGACCGGCAGGGACCCGGTGCTTCGCCTCGATGGGTCTTCGGCGCCTGGAGTTCGAATCCTCGCTACCTAGTTGGTTTCGGCAGGTCCGGTCAAAGGGCCTCGTGGCATACTGCCAACAAAAACCAAAATAATAATACTTGAACTTTCATACCTGTAATCGGCTGTGCCGAGATACATCTTATCGGTATTCACAGAATGAAGGGTTGTAGTGGAAACAGAACTGGAGTTGTGGCCAGATGATGTATTCATACCTTCCCGTCGTTTGTAAATGCAGCGCAATTGGAGAGATAAACAGCAACAGATTAGGTAGAAAATAACCTAGCACACATGCATCTAAGATACTCCTCTCATGTCTGGAATGACTTGTCCAAGATACCTTCAAAACAATGCTAGCTCGTTGAGGCAACCATACGGACCACAGCCATGTCCGAGGGCACAAGAACAAATCACTGCACAACCCGTCCGAGGCCACCAACGCTCCAGCTGAAGGACGCTGATATGGTTCCCTACTCCAGACCTCCAGTATTTGCTTGCTGGTAGAACCTAAAGACAGAAATGCAGACACATGACAGAGGTTGTTACTATGAGGATAAGACAATTTTACTGATATATGTTCACTGAAAGCTGCAAGCTGCGGCAAGGCTAGCCCAATCACGATGAATTATCCTTCCAAGTAAATGTTGCAAAGTTGACACATACGAATTTGTGTTTACTTTTCGGGGATGTCCCTCGGTGATGAACAGGATACTGTGCCAGTGTGCGGCGTCCGGTATGGCTCAGAGGAGATCGACAAAGAGGCGATATTGCTGACGGAGACAAGAGGATCCAGACGTGGTGTCAATTTCACAATGGTACCGTTGGTTGAGCGCGGAGAAGGAGAGTCGGCGACGCAAGCTGCCGCGGGATGGCGGCGGGCGAGGCTTGTACGAGAGGGATTAGGGCGAGGCTTTGGGGATGGTGGTCGAGGGGTGTGAGGGTGCGATGGACGGCAGCTAGGGTTAGGCGGCGGCCTGGGCTACGAGAAATGGCACATTCACGGACTCGAGGGGTAAGGGGATGGGATAGGGGGTCACAGCTGCGTGGGGTGGGGGAAGGGTCGCGGACTCGCGTGGAAGGAGGGGATCGGATATGGATGATCTGAATTGTTCAATTGATGCAGGTGAATATCATCCATTGGATTTGATGAATGAAATAAGAAGGATGTAAGACCCAGTTGGTGAATTATAGGGTAGATGTATAGCTATTTGGATCAGCATCATGTCCAATGTTTTAATTTGTGTGTCTATAATAAATTCTGCAAATGAATCAACTTAGACCTTTCCATTTTTTAGTGTTGCTAAAAATATGGCACCATTTTTAAAGTTGATTTTAGTCTTTTTATTTTGGAAACCTACTCCTTTCGATAGAACACCAATTTAGCTAATTTATTCGAATCTCGACAGAGATAATGATCTGGTTATGTATGAGTCGATAGTATAAATAAATCAATTATAAATTTTGCATCCTCATTCACCATATTCTTGCAGGTACCCTAAAACCTTTTTATTGTCTTTTACAAAGAGCATGTTTGGTAGGGTTTCCATTCCCAAATCTTAAATCCTAACTTCAACTTCAGTGGGAGCATACTCCTATAGAATCTCTAGGTGGGCTAAAAAGTATTTGGCCAACTTTACCAGCTTCAGAAATCTTGAAAGTGAAGGGGGATGGAAGATAGACAATACTGTCATTGGTTTCTTTCTGTTTACTTGACGTAAGATTAATAGCTGTGTTGAATATAAGGCATAAATATATGTTTGAAATTTCTCATAAATATATATTAATGTTTTATTCTTAAGAATTTCAACACCACGAGTATGTAAGCTAAAATATATATGACAAAAATTAGTGACTTGATTCGACCTTTGTTATATGAAAAAATAGTACATAAACATAAACTTGGACAGATCCATAGTTTCCTTCACTAATTTCTACTATGAAACAGCACTTCTGTAAAAATAATAAGCTTGATTCCGTTACATATTTTGCATGGCTAAAGTTTGCTACGGAATAACGATTCTGAAAACGAAAAACGATGAACACCAGTAGGAGCTTGTTGACTTTGTTGCCGACGTCGAGATGACGATATGCTACCAGTGAAGGATGTTTTCCTGGCAATTGGAGAATGAAATGTTCAAGCGATTTTTACGTCAAGATCAACTGAATTAAACGGATGAGACAAAAAGAAGCAAAGTCTGCAGTGGTAGTTAACTATTCTGATATAATACTCCATATGCTAATGACAAGTTCAAATACTCTTCTACTTGGCGGCGTGTGTCGCGCATAGTTTACCTGATTGCTAGATCGGTCTGTAGAGATTAATGAAGAGTGAGCTAATAACAGAATTTTACTTCTACATATGAATACTGAAAACATACAACTTATACACAACTTCATGTACATCGAACTTATATATATCAGAATAGTGGATGGAGCCATCATTCTAGGAGGCAGGTCCACTTTCTTTATCTTCGTTTCTAATTTTATGGGGCGGGTTGGTTTGGTAAGCGGCATCGGCCTACTCCGGAGTCAAACTATCAATAGCTGATGTCTGTTTCTGTTTTTTTTTTTTTCTGAGAACCCGTTTCTGGTTCAAGGCCTTCTACCGTGGCTTCAACGAAGATCAGTTGATGTGGTATGTTTACGAAGATGTGGATGACTTCGAGCTCCTTGGCGACCTTAGGCTTAACACGATCAATACCGATGAAGCCAGCAGGGAAATCTTTATTGCCACCATCACTCTCTGCATCCTGCCGATCAGGGTTTCAACTAGATGCACTGCTCGTACTTCTTACGAGTTCTATCATCTGATGGTTATTGCTCGCCAGTTAGGCTTTAATCAACTCCCAGTCAGCCTATTCTTCATCGGCAAGGTCCAATTTAGGGGCTGCATTACAAGAGCTCTTGAATTTTTGATGAGCTAAGGCTAATGGAAACACCATCTTCTGGTTCAATTGACGATTTTGATAACCATGCATCGGGCTCAAAGCTGTGGTCAGGATGAGTAGAAAGAACATCTCTTTAACTTAGCTGTTACCACTCACTGCGCTTGCCCCAGACCCGATTTCATTGATCCCGACAAAGAGGTGAAATTTTGCACTTAACACTTCCACTACTAAAGAAAGGGGTATACAGGTCGGCACTTTAGGTGTTGGAAATGGTATAACCGGCACCTATAGTGGCTTTCCCACCCACCACTACTACAAAAAAGATTCACCCTATCATTTTAGCTAGTGGCCATATGCGAAAACCACCAGGAAAAACGTAGTGAGGGGTGGTGGGCTACGGAGCGTCAGCGAAAATAGCTTTTCACTGGCGGCTAAGTAAAGCGGGCCACTAGCGAAGATGCAACATCTTCGATGGTGGTGCACTTAACACATCGAGAGTGAAAAAAATGTCAGCCGCCAGCAAAAAAAGTCCACTCTTTTAAAATCTATCCTATCGCCCAACCATCAACCGCCCACTGCTCCAACTACCCACGTTTTATTGTGACGCCACAATACTCTGCCTTCTTAGCTCCCCCTCCTCTCCCTCACCGCCCACTTGCGAGCAGAGCAGGGGAAGGACTTGGCTCTCGGCAACGGTGAAGGTCACAGTGGCTGCAGCGGCAGATCTGATGATGGGGTAGGAAGGGACGACGCCGGTGGATAGGAATGTGGGCGGCGGTGGATCCGACCGCTAGGTCAGAGCTTCAGTGTGGGACGCGGATCCGGTAGACCTAGGCCCCTAGGGCATGGATCCGACGGCCCCGAGTCCTTGGATCGATGACGGCATGGCCCTCGGCAGTGACGGCAGCAGGGTTGCATCCACTGCTAGGAGAGATCCGACGCCGGGCGAGGGCGATGGATCCGCTGGCCCTAGGCCCCGCGAGCCATGGATCCGGCGATGGAGCCCTAAGTCCCCTCCCCGCCCCTCCCCTCCCTCTCTCCCTATTCTGGATGTGGCTCAGGGATGAGGGGTGGAGGCTGCCGATGGTGGCAACAGCAGTGACTATTGCTGCTCCGCTCCCCTGGCGCAACATTGGCCAGCGAAGAGGAGGCCGTGGAGCTCCTTCCTCTGTGATGAGTTGCTGCCGTGAAGCTTCGTCCTCTACCGCCGTGGAGCTCCTTCCTCGGCATCGAGCTGCCGCCGTGGAGCTTGGAGCCAACTGTGAGACGTGCCTTGGGTTCGGTAGCCGCTGCCGTTCTTCTCGTGGTGACCATGTATTGGATCTTGATAGCGGGGAGCCAATGGGTGATGCTGGGATTGGAACTTTTTTTTTGTTTTGCAGCATCAATAGCATCGTTGGCAAATTAATTGTGATTGTGAAATTGCATTGTGAGGCCAGCATATTTGAATCGATGCTTGAATTTGCGATTGTGGACTTGTATTTGTGAATTTGTGAGAAAAAGGGGATGCTTGAATTTGTGATCGAATTTGTAACTGAGGACATATCTGAATCGGTTTGAATTTGAATTTTTGTTTTTTTTGCACCGGAGAATATTTTCGCTGGCCATCATCTTAATGATGCTGACTGCTTGTGAAAAGGAAGGATTTTCTCTGGCCTTTATTTGCTGGCGGACCGCTCAGCTGCTAGATCAAATGTTTTTGGCCGCCAGCACAAACGCTTTTCTAGTAGTGACGCTTCTGTCATGAGGGAAGTAATCTAATACAACATCAAGTGAATTATTGAGCTATTGAGAGAATGACAAAAATCTATCCTTGAGCTTGATCGATATCATGGGTTTGTACACAAATGCAGTAAAGGCTTAGCCGATATGATATTTATGTATGCGCAGTGGGTTAGTACATCCTGTTGGCAATTTTTTTGGTAAGAAGACAAACACGATTGGCACACCTAAACGCTTTGTGGTGATATGGAATCACCAACCACCTTTATCTAGCAAAAAGCCAAATTATGATGAGTTTCGTAAAAACTATATGATGAGGACATCAATACCGCCGATATATCCACGCCTACACAAGTGCAACTTCATATTCCTATTACCCACGCTCGTGCACATCAACTCAACTATCAGGTAAGTTCTTTCTTGAGTTCATATTCATCCTATTTAACTCTGGAAGTGGACAGGAAGGACAACAAGAAGGAGAGCAAGAAGAGTTGCAAGCCAAGGCTAATCCGAGAATTGAATGAAGTTTTTGACAGTGATGAATCAGAGGAAGAAGATGAGCATCATAGCAATGTTAAGCAAGTTGTTGATTTGGCTTTTGTTGCTCGCAATGTAGGCTCTGATGTTGATGAATCTGATAGTTAAGAAAAGCTTAGCTGTGTTCAATCAGAACATTATGCTTTTAAATTTGCTGAGAAACTGAAAAACATGTTCTAATTTGCTTAATGATAGTAATCACACTATTGAGATTCAAAATGCTGAAATTGTTAGATTGAAATCTATGGTTACTAATGATGATGATTGCAAATCTTGTGAAGTTTTATTTTTTGAAATTATTGCTTTGTGAGATGTTAATTTTGTTAATTGCTAGAGATTGGAATCGGAGGTTGAAAAATCTAAAACCTTAAGTCTTCTTTTGTTCTTGGATTTGCTCTACATGCTCGAGTTGTTAATCAGTTGACTTTGACAAAGAAAGTTCTGAAAACAATATAAAGTTACTTTTTGTGCGAGTTTTTTGATCAATGTTTTGAGTGCGAAAAAGATTAAACAACGGAAAGATGTTTTGATTTCTCAAAATTGCTCAAAGTGCTTTTTGAATGAGATGAAATTGAAAGAAGCGTTAGGACGTGTTGAGTATATGGAAAATATTGTGAAATCTAATAAAGTGCTTTCTTGTTTTAAGTGTCGAAAGAACAAAGGTGTTTTAATTGATTGTGAAAATTATGAAAATTTGACAAAAGATGTTTCTTATTTGAGAATTTCTTTGGAAAGGTTTTTCCGATGGTAAAAGGAAACTTAACATGATTTTGGATCAATCAAAAGTGAGCAATTATAATCATGGTGTAGGTTTTGATACAAATACCTATTTTACTGATGACCAATCTGTTGTTTTGAGAATAACTGAAAAAGATGAAGTCGCTTCTTGATTTTTCTTCGGGGAGAATTGTATGTTTATATGAAGGGGAGTTTCTGCTTTTTCGGTGCATTCTGGTCTATATCTATGCTCTAAATCTGAAAATAAATAAAAATAAGAAAAAAAGAGCTTTGTTTTATACCTCTCGTATATTCTTGTACATACTAGTAAAATAATTAAGGTCTATTTGTTGCTATGTTAGTTTGTGTGCATTCTAGTATTTTCATAAGGTTTAGATATTGCTTTTAAGTGAGATGATGCATGACACTAATTCTTTTACTTGAATTAAGTAAATATGCAATGTTGAAATAAGTGCTTAGTTTAGATGATTAATGCTTATATATATGATTGTTGGATTGTTATTCCTCAAATTACTTTTTAATTGCTCAATGTACAAGAGAATAAAATATTTTTATTAGAGAAAAAAATACCGAATCCTTGAAAACAGTCTTAATGATAAGGAGGTATTCGATGTGAGCGAAAATAATCGGTGCTGAATGCATGGAAACAGTCTTGACGACAAGGACATACTTGGAATAATTGAGAGAAAAAATTGAGCAACAACAAAAAGGCTCAAATAAATGTTAATAAATTCTATTGGTTGTTTTGTGATAGAGCTAATTTGAGAAATAGTGATAAATGCAAGGTATATATGTATAGGGTTTTTCATTCAACCTATGTGCTTGTGAATATGTTGCATTATAAATCACTTGAAATTATGAATCTTGATTGCTGATTTGATCTTGCTAGTAATATCATTGATTCATATTTATACTCCAATGCATGCTTGCTAACTAAATGAATTTTTCTCATTTATCTTGCAACACATGATCATGAATGCTTTAGGTACACTTCAAAGCTCTCATAAAAAAACAGAAAATTGAAAGTAAAAAGGAAAGTGGTTTTTAACAAATGACATCATGGCATTTGTGCTTTATTGGTTATGTTTTTCTCTTTTGAAATTCTTGATGAAATCATTGTCCAAGTGGGAGAAAAAAATACAAAATGCATGATTAGTTGATGCAATAAAGTCGAGAGATTCAATCTACATATTCAAATTTATCATTTACCGGTGTTTTCTAGGTCCTGACGGTTTGACCGAAGGCAAAGCGGTGGCCTGAACAGTGGGAGTGCGGCGGTATAACCGCAGGTGTGCGCGCGATCTGACCGGTCAGACAACGATGGTCTGACCTGTGGCAAGCGAGCGGTGTGACCGATAGTGACAGGGCTTCATCATCTACTCAGTTTGAGATAAATCCCTTGATGAAACTAATAGATATATATGTCTAGAGTAGACGCATACCCCATTAGTACTCATATTCTGTATATATGAATGACAACACGCAAACATGACCCCAAGTATATAAGCGTCTTATTGTCAAGAGTTTTGTCGATGACAACCCTAAAGTAGTTTGATTAAAAGTTTACCCTAAATACAACAATTATTGTTATTACCAAGTTGAAATATAAATCAAGGCAAAAATGTGAGATTGATATCCGTGCAGTTATTGATGATACAAATAATATGGAATGACTAAACACGACTCGATGATATAAATAACCAAATAATATAGCTATATCAAGATGCTAATTTGAGTTAAGCGATACGGTGGCCTGACTAGTTAAAGCACAACTTGACAATATAAATAAAATAGAAAGACTGGATCTTAGAAGTTAGAGTCAACCAGGCAAGGGATGAATACTACCAAGCATAGCTGTCATGTGTGGATATAAACAATTCTAGAAAGATTGGATCTAGATCCAAATTGAGAGGAACAGGGAATAACGTGCGTTGCCTTATTTTACCCTTATGCCTGTATGTTTTCTAAGAGCGAGGACAATAAGTTAATTTAAGTGGGTTATACAAGCTGTTGTATTACGTTTGTGCTTACCTGGAGAAGAAAGATAGGAGAGAAAAAAAAGCGGGTTTTGGATTGGTAGCGAGCTGCAACACGTGCTAATAAACTATGTGAGAGAAGGGTGGATTAGATATTAATAATACATCATATATCTACAACTAACTATTGTATAAGTAGACTATTAGGTTGACTATAGATGATATTTTAAATTTTGGAGGTAATAGTTGGCTATATATTATTAAACTTGCTCTAACATATAGTGATGAGAGATACCTTTTTTTTTGTGGTTGAGTGTACTGGTGGAGCAATTTGAACTCGTTGCCGAGAGATATAGGTATCGCCTCGTCTACTCATCTATCCATCACAATTAACCAGTCTGTGAGAGAATAACACACTTACGCCCAAGAGAGGACACGAGAGCAATCCATGGAGGCCACGGTGCTGAGCGTCGGCAAGTCAGTGCTCAATGGAGCGCTTGACTACGCCAAATCCGCTGTGGCGGAGGAGGTCGCTCTGCAGCTTGGCATCCAGCGTGATCAGGCCTTCATCAGGGACGAGCTAGAGATGATGCATTCCTTCCTGATGACCGCCCATGACGAACGGGAGGACAACAAGGTGATCAGAACCTGGGTGAAGCAGGTCCGTGACGTGGCTTACGACGTTGAGGACTGCCTCCAGGATTTCGCCGTCCGCTTAGGGAGGAAGAAGCCATGTTGGTGGCACAGCCCTCGCACACTGCGGGAGCGACACCGTATCGCAAAGCGGATAAAGGAGCTTAAGGGTAAGGTTGAGGACGTCAGTCAGAGGAACATGCGCTACCAACTCATCAGGAGCTCAGCTGGCTCCAATCCTTCATCTGACAATATTGTTGTGCGCAGCAAAACTGCCCGTACAACAATGTCTGGCAACTATGAAGCACTGCAGCAGCAGGAGAAGGCAAAAGCCAATCTGGTTCGGCTGGTCAATAGCAAGGTCGAGGAGCGTAGAGTGCTAGCAGTCTGGACAGAAAGTGGTAGGGATACCGGGGAGACATCTGTCATTGGAAGGACCTATGATTATCTCAAGAGGAAGAATAAGTTCGAATGTTGTGCCTGGATTAATTTGATGCATCCTCCAAAGCTGGAAGAGCTCTTGCAAACCATTATCCGGCAATTCTACTTAAGATATCTTCAGGAGGCTGGCGAAGCAACTCCCGGGTACCAAGTTCTGAGGAAGATGTCTATGATGAAAGAAGATTGTTTGGTTGATGAGTTCAAGAAATATTTGGATCACAAGTGCTACCTCATTGTGCTAAATGACCTATCAACCATCCAACAGTGGGAGCAGATTAAACCGTGCTTTCCAGATAACAAGAAAGGGAGCCGAATCATAGTGTCCACACAGCAGATCGAAGTTGCAAGCTTATGTGTAGGGTCAGAGGTGGCACCAGAGCACATGCAGTTGTTTGCTGATCAGACTCTTTATGCTTTCCACTGCAAGGTAACGCTCAAATCCTGAAGTATGCTTCGAAACATGCGATCTGCTGAATGTTGCTATTTGTTGCTCTTCTCAGTTAATCAAATTTATCTATTATTATACTAAAAGTTCATAAAATTTCCTTAATAGACTCTTA
Organism: Oryza punctata; assembly: GCA_000573905.2. NCBI lineage: Eukaryota > Viridiplantae > Streptophyta > Magnoliopsida > Poales > Poaceae > Oryza > Oryza punctata. The sequence continues at coordinate 23,638,431 of CM002499.2, read as the reverse complement.
AGCTGCCAAGTAACGCTCTAATAAATTTTCTTAGAGAATATCCTAGAAATTTCAAGCAGAAAAAAACATATCCGTTGATTTTGACATGTAAATCGGTGGTCCAATACTATAAATCGTTAGATTAGATTGATCCCAAAACAGATACTACGGTCCCACCTGTACTTCCGCACGTATGTACCTACACGCATTTCCCTCTTCTTCCCTCTCTTTTTATATTAATAGTTGAGATAACAATTATTAAATTATTATTGATGATAATAAATTTTAAATAATCATAACTTGAAAACATAGATTATATCATCATATAACTCTTTAGAAACGGACATAAATAACCATTATATTTTGTACCCATTAAATTGACAAATTGAGATATATATTGACAAATTTATACTAATTTAATTTAGACTACTTTTCCTGAAAAATATTTTCCTTTCGATTTGCATGTACATATTATTATAGACCATCGCATCTATCTGTTAAAATATGAAGCCTCTGAAGACCTCTCTTTAGCCCCCTACACACTACACACGCGTGCATCTTTGCCGTCTGCACACGCAATGAAGCATGGTACCTGAGGTAGCTAAAGTGATCACGACCGCTGTAGTGCTTCTGCTTTCCCAAGGTGAAGATGTATCAAATCATCAATGGATAACGATTTGTGTTGTTAATAGTGTGAAAATAAATTAAAGGTGTGATGACAGGAGAGAAGAATCAAGCACCGTGGGTTGATATTTTCGACGTTTACCTCCGCGTTTGGATTATATGAGTTGATTGCTTAACTATAATGGTATGTCGTTTTTGGATATTGTAGAAGAAAGAAAATACTATGTTATTATTGTGATTACAATATTAACCAATATCAATATACCTATTCGTCAGTGTTAAGGATAAGTCATACCTGTCGTACATGGGTTAATGAGATACGACAATATCATATACCTAATAGTATACGAGAAGGTACCTACGATTAAGGAAATACGGCATATAAAAAGAAAATTTTCTTCCCTGATTAGAAGGTGCTTGAGTCCTAGTCGGGAAAGATGAGGTCTCCTTAAAACCAAATCTTAATCAATCTCTCCGAGTTCTACTTGAAGAAAAAGATGATTTATGCTATAAATACAAGATCCCCACATCTAGGGAGGGGCATTGAATCACGAGCCATAGTTAGAGTCACATCCAGAAGCAATCTGGAGGAAGCCAGCACCCTATTCGCTGAATAGATCTCATCGGGCCGTACTCGACAGCCTCTAGTCGGCAGATTCATGTAGTCGTCCTATTCCGTATTTTATTCTGTGGTATTCCTACCCATAATACATATAAACTAGACTAGGGTTATTACACATATTGAGCACCCGAGTCAATATAAACCCTTGTTCCTTGTCTGCTTGATCCGATGCCGCATGTACGTTGGTTCCAACGATCCTCATACCCTCCAAATATCGTCTTCGGGTATAGTCCATTGATAATATTTGCTTGTACGATAATATAACTACTAGGGTAGTAATTTCAGTTAAAGAAATAGACCTAAGGACACGGTGTCATAAGGATACCTGTGGCCCTGTTTTTTCTTTCTAATTCTCTATTTTAGATTTTGATCTACACGCTTCCCAAGCTCAACCTTCCAATAATACAGTTAGAACGCGCCCTAAACATAATGAGTTGATGATTTGTTTTCCAAAGCAATTTTTGATTTTTTGCACTACTATGCCAAGCAATTGTGTATGTGATTTGTGTGCTAACATACCAAAACCCTTAAAAGTTCCTTAAAATTGTGAAGAAAATATGAAATTGTTGAACTTCTATAGAGCAAAAAATCCAACCTTCAATCTATCCATAATTTGGTTGTCACTACACAATGCGTCTTGATGAGGAGATTCAATCTAAAGAACTTTAAATTCTGAATTTCATGCTCCCACAATGTTTGCATATAGACATATTATCCGGTATGAGTTGCATGATAATTAGCTAGCGGAAGTTTCTTATTTATTCAATATAAAAGCAATATTAAAGGAAAATAGAACCCCTCAACCATTATAAAACAACATTGCCCTACCTTCAATTTACTATCTATGACATAGTTTCTGAACAAATTATAATCTATCTTTCAACAATACAAGATCCCGTACATGCGCGGGCAACCTCTAGTTGCTTTTAAAAGTATGATTTCTTCAAAACAATTGTACATCCGTATTGCTTAGATAACTTTATTTAAGCTATTTTTCAGCTTTAAATAGTTTTACATTGCTCCATCTTACCCCTTGAGAGGTAAGAGCTCTTGGTTAATCTTGTCCGTTGAATTCTGGCTTTTATTTTTATCCAAAAAAAAGATTGAGTACCTCATTAATTTGCAGTAATATTATATGGCAGTAATCATCCTTCTTCCTTGCTAATCGTGTTTGCGTGCATACTACGGAAATCACGCCCAAGCACATTCCATACCGACAATAATAATATATGTAAAGGAAAAAAAAAATTGTGGGGCTACATGTCAATCAAACCAAAAAATTAATTTATAAATATCACTAAAATGGCGAAGCTCCAAACAATTCAAAGTTAACATAAAACGTTTTGTAGTTGGAGGCTATATGTGTTGTCCAAACAAATCTTTTTAGCAATATGCAAATTATTTTTCGAATAGAATGTCCTAATTATTCTAAACTTGGTTTATAAAATTTTTGAACAGGGAGTGAAATAAAAAGTATTCCGAACTTTGTATATTTAGAATTTCACTAGTATAAACAAAGAGAGATTGTCTCTTTCCTTATTACAATGCAATTTATGGCCATATTCCTTTTTTTAGATGAATCGTATTCCAATTTAAATTGGAATTACTGACTCTTCACACGCTTTAGGTAAGAGTTTTATCGACCCTTAGATCTATGCCCAATGGATGGCTCATATTAATTTTGGAGTGTTAAAAGAAATCATAATGTATATATAATATGTCATTCATCCCTATAAACATTGACCAAATTAGTACATATGTCAATCGTTTGATTATTTATTTATTTTTTTGTCTTGATTGAAATTTGCTCAAGATTGGTATAAGCCACGATATATATGTAGCTCAAACTCTGGGCCAACCAACACTAAACTGACTATATATATCTCAACCACTAATTAGACTTATGTTTTTTTCGGCCGAACGTGCGGGCTAAGGCGGAGGAGAGGCTGGGCTGAACGTGGCCAAAAAAGAAAAAAGTTTTTATTTAGGTTTTTATTTAAATAAATATTAAAGTGGTGTTTGTATCTTTAAAATTTCAGAGTGTAACTAATCATTAATAATTTAACAAAAATTAAATCCAGCCATGTAATTATATTTCTCACACTTATTTTACTTTACTTATAAATTAATTTAATTGTACACCTACCTACTTTATTCCATAAAATTTGTATTTTAATTAATTACATAATGTAATTTTTTCTCAACTTTTTCTCAATTTGCCCATCTTTTCTCCGGTTGCAACACATGGGCAAATAGAAGGGACTGCGTGTTGAGCTTGCTGGGTCGAACGTGGCCCAAAGAGAACAAAAGGTTTCTATTTATATTTAAATAAATATTGAAATGGTGTTTTTATTATTAAAATTAGCAATTGACCTCTGAAAATTCCGAGAAATTTAATTTAATTCTACACCTACCTACTTAGAAATATCCAAGTATTTCGGAAAATTTGTATTTTTAATTAATTATATAATATAAATTTTTTTCAACTTCTTCTCAACTTTCTCGTTTTTTCTCCCTATTACAACGCACGGGCAGTTTTTTGTAGTGTATATATATTGTGAGCAGATACCTAGATATAAGAATTTAGCAATAAAACAACTCAAATTCAACTTTATTTGATTATACATTATTATATACCTAACTAATTATATGTTTCGATGTTATATATCTAGGATTAAAATCTAACCAAAACAAGTTCAAATTCAGTTCAAACTTGTTTCGAACTAGTTAGTAAAGTAGTTAAAGTTAATATCTAAACATTCAAAAAAAATTCATACTCATTTGAATTAGGTATATACTGAATTTGAAACATGGAGCCCGAACACTATGGAGCACCAAACAAATTTAATATATATATATATATATAAACTATTCTACACCCGGGTATAGAATAGCTATTTTATATCTCCTCCCTCCCAAGGGCCAAACCCACCTCCTCTCCCTTCTAAGGGTTTAAAACCCACCTCCCACCTCAGTCAAAGCACCCCCACGTCGGTCAAAGCCCGGTCAAACTGCCTACCAACTCCCCCCACCACCCACCTCTTCTCAGCTCTCCTCTTACGGAATGGTGCAGTAACGCTATGTCTTACGTGCAGTAACAACATTCAAATTTAGTTTAAATATAGCCATGAAGGATCTACTTTTGATAAGCACTTTTTTCTAATAACATGGTGCAAACGGTTTTAAAAAATCATACATCATGTAAGAGATATTGTTGTTCGAAGCTTGATTTTTTTTGGATCTTGGCTCTCCACAAGTAGTAATACTACAGCATTAGTTACTACTATCTATTGTGCGTTTTACTACAATCCCATCACGATGTTACTGTAGGTGTGCAGTGAAGACCATAAATTTTGTAGTAACAATGCGTCTTACTGCAATTCTTTAATAGTGTTACTGCATAAACATGTGGTAACGTATACCTGCCATGTAGTAACAATTCCACTTTGTGCGGTAACAATTATATTTAGCATGCGAGACTTTTAACCTATATTTTTTTTAATTCCTAGTTTACTGCAATCTCACCACAATGTTACTGCTAAAGGTGCAGTTACGCTCTATATGTTCAATAGTAGAAAAGCGTTTTACTGCAATTCTTGGATAGTGTTACTGCATAAACATGCGGTAATGTGTAGCTGTCAGGTGATAACGTGTATCTGTCGTGCAGTAACACTTTTACTTTTATGCAGTAACAAGTATATAGTTATCATCTGAGACTTTGAACCCATATATTTTTGTTTCAATTCCTGATTTACTGCAATTCACCATAATACTACTATCAAAAGTGCAGTAACAAAGTATCCTACTGCAATTCTTGGATAGTGTTACTACATAAACATGTGGTAACGTCTAATAGTCATGTAGTAACACTTTCATTTTGTGGAGTAATTCAGTTCTCGTCTCGTAACATTTTGTGGAGTAATTCAGTTCTCGTCTCGTAAGAACGGCGTAGTAACAAGATGGTCATCGTGTAGTAATAAGATTGATTTCCACAGTAACAACGTCAAAAAATAGTTATGATGGATCTAGTTTCGTTATGCACTTTTTTACGAACATTATGGTGCAAACGGATTAGAAAAACAAGATAAAATGCGACAGATATTGCTCTCTAAAGATAGAGACTTACCTCTTTTCAGTTCTCGTCTCGCAGGAACGGTGTAGTAACACAATGATCAATGTGCAGTAACACGACTGGTTTTCGTAGTAACGACGTAAAAAAATAGTCATGATGGGTCTAGTTTCGTTAAACATTTTTTTATGAACATTATGGTGCAAACGGCTTAGAAAATAAGATAGCATTTGAAAGTTATTGCTATCTAAAGATTAAGATTTAAAGGTTTTAGATCTACACAAGCAGTAATACCGCTATTACTGTTACACGTTCTCTGTTACTGTAATTTGCATCATGATGTTACTACCGGAAGTACAGTAATAGACTATAAGTTTTGCAGTAACGTACCATGTTACTGCACTTTTTTGATAACGTTAATACCGAATCATAGTAACAAGGTATGATTCCTAGAGTAACATAATTGATTTGTTCTCAGAAAATTTCAACAGACATACAAAGCAAATTGACAATCTTATCTAATCACATAGGGTCATAGGGTGAATTGGTTAGGAGAGCTTTCCATGAACCATGAGATCATGTGTTCAAATCTTAATTCACCAAATTATTTTTAATTTTTCTACAAAGAGAAGAAAAAAAGATTTATTCATGAGAGAAGGGAAGAGAAGCCAGGGGAGCGAAAGAGGAGGGGGCGCACCGAAGGGGGTGCTGGGTGCGCCGGGTGGGGAGGAGGAGGGGCGCCAGGGGGAAAAAGAAAAAGGGGAGGAGGAGGGCGCCAGGGAAGGGGAGGGGGCGCCGGGTGGAGGATGGGAGGGAGAGGGGATAGAGGATGATGAGAGGAGGGGGTATAGAATAGTTATTCTATAGGGGGTGTAAAATAGAGGGGGTATATAGAGAGAGAGTCAATCACTTGCCTTGTCCCGACAACTGGGATAAACAACCGGTTTATGAAAATATGATCGCTATGGGCTTGGGCAGGACTAGAGAAGTCGATGGCCACTATGTACGTCTAGCAATCTAACAGTTATAACACATCCTGTCAAGCAGTGACCGCTAAGGCAGCAGAAAAAAAATGACATGGTAAAAGTTCACTCTTGTACGGATTAATTAGTTCAGCCGTTTTAAATATTTTGCCTCTCAAGTTGTCCTAGAAAAAAGTTTGTCCTCAAAAAGCAGGCATTATCTAATTAATTAATCATTGTTTCCTTGCTTCTAGGGTGTTGAACAAGGAACAGCCTCAATGGAGCCATTGTCTAGCATAAATACAGCCACTAGCTATGGTAATAATTCTGTAGAACAAGAGAGCCTCACTCGTACAGAGACGATAGCTGCTGCTTTCAAGGAATCAGAGATCATCGGGCGAGTTGATGAAAAGGCAAACATTATTGAACTAATTTCAAAAGATAGCCAACAGCTTAAAAAAATATCTGTCTGGGGAATGGGTGGCGTAGGAAAAACAACTCTTGTTCAAGACATCTACCGAAGTGAAAAGGTCAAGGGCATATTTGACAAGCTTGCTTGCGTCACAATTATTCGCCCATTCAGTCCTAAAGAGCTTCTTAGGAGCTTAGTGAAGCAACTCGAAGATCCAAGAGCTTCTGAAAGGAACGAAACTCCAAAAGCTTCTGAAAGAAAAGAACCATCGTTGGCGAGCATTCTAGGTGGAAGCAAATATCTGATTGTTCTTGATGATGTATCGTCCACAACAGAGTGGGACGATATACAATCACATTTCCCAACAACAGAAACAGGAGGTCGGATCATATTCACCACAAGGTATGAGAGTGTTGCTAAGCATTGTTCAGGCGATGAAGGGGAAAGGTATAAGCTCGGTAATTTGGGAGACAAGGATGCGAAGGACCTCTTCATGAAAAAGGTAAATAAAGGATATTCCTTCCCATTTGTTTGATCTGAAATTGCACTCTAGGCACACTATGGTAACTCTTTTTGAGCGGTCAAGTTACTTGTAGTTAGTGTAGCTGTACAAAGCGAGATACTACTACAGTACTCCCTCCTAATACATGTGTGAGATCCAACCAAATATTGGTTGAACCCAATTATATGTGCTGTTGTAGTGTGTGCATCGTTGTACAGTACACTACTCCGTAGCATATATGTGCTAATAGACACACGGTGCTATATATACATATAAGAGGTGGAATTCCTGGATATTTGCCCTTGTGTTCGTTTGCCAACTTGGACGTTGAATCTTCAAGGGTAGGTGTATCACTGTATCATTTTCCTCAAAAAAAAACTTTTTTTCAACAAAAAAAATGGTAGGTGTATCACTATATCTCATTCTGAGATGCATCACATGGATTGAGTTCAATTGCAATCCAACAGGGATTGAACACAAATGAAGCCATGAAAATGTGTACATGGTTGCATGGTATGTAGTCTATTACCTTAATGGTCGAGTAAAATTATGTTGCACAAATATATATATAAAGCCGAATGCTAAATGTACATTATTTGTAATTGATATTTCCAGTCGTCTATAAAAATAATTGTGATGACAACTCCACTAATGCATGTAGTTTGTACATATTGAATTGTAATATTTTTTTATATAGATTTGAGATTTCAAGGTTTGAATACACACATTATAAAACGAAATCCATTTATGAAAGTAGAAAATAGAGAATTTAAAAGAACAACTGTTACATTAATTACGTTGGCCCAAAATTTGGTGAGCGCCAAACCAGCCTCCAAAACTGGCATATCTGCTTAGCAGTCCACTTGTTATTTTATATATGATGTGGAGGTTCAGTATTATATCGAAGTAAAACTTGATCTAGACTAGCAAGTTGTACTAAGAACTGAGGTGCTATATCTGTCAGCGCATCTTAACCAACACAATAGGGGACTGTTAACCCCATACATGGAGTGAAACTGCATTATATAATATGAAGATTTGTTTATGCATAATTATGATTTGAAGTAATAATTAAACTAAATTACCAATTTCAGGTGTTTAAGGATTCTGTAAATTTGGATGGATTAGATCCTGAGTTGGTTGAAGAAGCGGATCTAATTTTAAGGAAGTGCAATGGACTTCCCCTTGCAATAATCACCATAGGCGGGTTCTTGGCAAGCCGACCAAAAACCTATTTGGAGTGGAGGAAATTGAACGAGCATATTAGTGCTGAGCTGGAGATGAACCCAGAGCTTGAGAACATAAAAACTGTACTTGATAAAAGCTATGATGGTTTACCCTATGACCTCAAATCTTGCTTCTTGTATTTGTCCATCTTTCCTGAAGGTCACAAGATTAGTCGAAGACGATTGGTGCGTCGGTGGATAGCAGAAGGTTATTCAAAGGAGCTATGTGACAAATCTGGGGAGGAAATAGGAAATGGCTATTTCTTTGAACTTGTGGAAAGGAGCATGATTGTACCAACTCAAAGTTTAATTAGAAGCAGCAAAGGAGTTGACTCTTGCCAAGTCCATGATCTGATGCGTGATATAGCCATATCAAAGTCAAGGGAGGAAAATCTTGTGCTTAGACTAGATGGGGTTCACAGGTTACATAGCCAGGGCACAGCACGCCATCTTGCCATCAGAAACCGCAACTCGGAGTGGGACGAGGGTGAATTGGAATCCACAGTAGACATGTCTCGGATAAGATCATTAACAGTGTTCGGGGAATGGAGGCACTTTTTTATTTCTGACAAGATGAAATTGTTGCGGGTGCTCGACTTGGAGGACACCGAAGGTGTAGGTGATCATCAAATTAAGCAAATTGGGAAGCTTGTTCACCTTAAATACCTTTCTCTAATAGGGTGTAATATTACATGCCTTCCTAATTCTTTGGGTAACCTAAGACAACTTGAGACACTAGATATTAGAGGTACATACATCGTCATGCTGCCAAAAACCATCATCAATCTTCAGAAGCTAAACTATCTCCGTGCTGGTGATAGAAAAGTCCATGGCTATGAAGAAATTGCAGAGCAATCTCTGAGAAGCAGGCTATGCTCAGCAATTGGAGTGAGTGATTGGGACGATGAGGGGAATACCCGTATGGTGTGCACTCTCTGTTGCTGCTGTCCGCCCCATATCAGTGCAGTGTGCCTTGACAGACATGGTGTCCTAGCACCAAGAGGGTTGAGGAGACTGACAACCTTGCACACGCTGGATATAGTTAACATTGCAAAGGAGAAAACAGTTTTAGAAGATATAAAAAGGCTCACCCAACTGCGCAAACTGGGAGTGTCCGGTGTTAACAAGAAAAATAGCCAGAAATTTTGTTCTGCCCTTGCGGCTCTCAACAGCTTAGAATCATTGTCAGTGATCTCAGTGGGGCAGCTAGGTCTCTCTGACTGTCTTGACTGGGATGACAAGTTTTCACCACCAAAGGCTCTTAAGGCTATCAGGCTGCACGGCAACCTGTCTAAATTACCAGAATGGATCCAGCAACTCAAGAATCTCGTGAAATTGAGGCTATCGAACACCAGGCTCGAGGATCACAACGCTGTCATTCGAGTCCTTGGTGAGCTACCAAACCTGGCCATCCTGTGCCTGTGGAACAGGCCGTTTCAGGGTGGAGAAATCCACTTCCAGGAAGGATCTTTTAGAAGCCTCATAGTTCTGGAGCTTGACTTCAGTGGCTTCAAATTTGTGACATTTGAACAAGGAGCATTTCACAAACTTGAGCTACTGTTGCTTTCAGTTTTCTATCAAGAAATCGAAGCTAAGTTATCCAGGCTAGAATTTCTCCCAAGCATCAGGGAAGTCCAGCTCGATGTTTTGATTGGAGGTTACAAAGAGAAAATGCCAGTGGATGTAGACAAACAAAGATTTTTGGAGGAAGCCAAAGAAAGATTAAAGATGGACTTGCTTGACCAGCTTTCTAGGAATATAAAGAAACCCATACTGAAGGTGACTTGAGCTTAGAAATCGGGTCTACCACTGTGTCCCTATGTTGCTTAATTCTTGTCAATATCTCTGAATTACACCGTTGATATCCTTTTTACATTTGTGCGTGAGTTGCAGGGGCTATTGCTGCTAATATTTTAATAGTAACTAAGAAGGTAGCCCGCGCTAATGCGTGGACACTATTCAGTGTGTTTGGAATTTTATTATGAATGCTTACGTGTGGATGACTTTTTATTGAAATATTTGTTTACTCTTTTCTTAACATATTTTTTTGTCAATAATTTGTTTGGGATTGCTTTGAACATTGGTATGATTTTCTTCTAATTACCATTGCATTGGGTAAACTCTGAACTAAAATAAGTTAAAACCGTGCAGTTTTGAATTTATGAGAAAATATTATACTGCAACAATGAAGTTAGTTCCTATGAAAACATATAGCATACATACTATGTGCGATCTTTTTGGGGAATATTTAGCATGTTTTATATTGAGGGGTAAAAGTTTTTGGCTACATAGAAAATGAGACTTTTATCCAATCAAGCTGCAGTCAAGGATTTATATATTTCGAACTGAAACTCTATTAGATTTTATTTCAGAGTTGATAATTAAATAAAAAATATTAAAATAGTGGTTATAGTGTTTATGATCAAATTACTACCAAACTCTAGTGTCTTATAACAAATGCAAATACATGCTTATGCAATGTACTGTAGAGTATTCTACGCGGTATGTGCCATGAAATTTGCAAGTATAACTAAAAAATAAATACTAAATGAAGACATTCTTTAATCCCCATCTAAAATTGACTTGATATATTGCATGATACATGGGGCTTACAGAGTCCAATTCGATTGCAAGGTGTGGGAGATGACCTATGTGAAAATGTATCATGAAGAGTGTACATGTTTCGTGTTTACGAGGCTCGATTTAGCCCAATGAGAACACGAGTGTATATATGGATAAATATAACTGCACACATATCATTATTTTTTGAATCTGATTTGTGATGATTGATTCCATTAGTTAAGTATTTTATATATAATTTATAATTAAATATTAGAAACTACGTATATCAAACGCACCACTCACTTCTACAAAATCAGTTTTTTCTCAGGGTTAAAATCAATTTTCGTAGGTGGGCTAACAAGCCGCCAACAATCAAAGGGCAGAGAAAATTGTGATTTTGGTTGGCGGGCCTCATTCGCTTGCGTAAATCGAATTTCGCAGGCGGCGTCCTAAGAAATCCGCTGCCAGCAAAAATAGATTTTTGCCGACGGCACCTTTAGGTCTACCACTAGTGAAGAGATTTTTCCCAAAAAAAATCCACAAATTAAACATGATTTTCAAAACAAGAACACATCAGCATCAGCAGATTCACATTAACATATTCATCAACAGATCAATAGATTCGCATCAACAAATCCATTACAGTGAAGCAAATCGATTTTCACAACATGCATGTCTAAGGCCGTCATCACCGTCCGCTGCCGAGGGTCGTCACTGCCTTGCATCCCACTGCTGTTGTCGCTGCTCGGAAGCCAGCCCTTCCGAGCCCGGTCATCAGTTGACGACCAAATTTGGTAATTCAAGTATTAGAGATAAGGATAGAATCAAAGAAGATCCAAGAGATTAGATCGTATCGGAAACAGAGCAAAAATCGGCTGAAGTCTGAATCGGCTGTGGACAGAATTGGCAGAGTTCGAGTCCGACAGGGTTAGCCGATTTTGGTAATATGACTCGGTACACATCATCGGGTTAAGCTAAGGTGCTTCATACGGATTGCCATGCACGGATAGAGTCCTGGAAAGGCATTTGTATCTATTTTTTAGGATATTTTATGTAATTTCCTTATAGATAATCACGGTAAGAGTCCGTCTTAGGGACTTGTTCGTTAGTTGGATTTGTATTAGGTTAATATGAGTCGTGTCCGTGATGGGCAATGTTTGTATTTTCGAGTATAAATATAGACCCGAGGTCTTTTAAATAATAACAACATACGTTCAATTAATCTCGGCGCATCGCCACCTTTGTTTTCTACTTTTCGACAAGTTCGTGCTTTTGAGTCGTGCTGCATCAGTTTGATCTTCGACGAAAAGGTAGGTCTTGTTATGGCGGTTTGCATCATCGGAGCTAGTGCTTACATCATTATGACACTCTGGTTCTATCTTGTAAACTTCCGAGTTATCATATATATTGTATAATTTAGATCGACAATGCAATCTACTTATATCGGCTGGATTCTATTTAGGGTTTCGTCGATACGGCTAGACTATTTTGTTGGTTTAGATTATATATTGTATCCACCATACTGAAAAGGCAACCATCGACTTGATTTTCTAGATGTCATGCTTCTCTTTATACTTAATGCTGCCTTGGTTAAGTCCAAAACCTATTAAGTCGTATTTACAATCATGATCTCTAGCCTGTTTTATGGTTGTTAATAAAGATAGTATCGGGGTTTCAGCCGATCTTACCTGATATAGATGTTTTACATTGTTTTATGCTTTGTTTAATGTTCTATATCTGCCCCTTATATCAGGATCTAATCTCATATAAATATACTGAGCTTGATACCAATCTAATTGGTTATAGTTGAGTATATTTATTACTAGAGAATATCCTAGTATAGGGTTGTATTGGAGCTATAGCCGATACATGCTTAAATTTAGATATCGGCTATGACATGAGTCTATATAATCGTTATTTCATGTTATTTTAGACTTGGGCAATTTATACTGTCTCGGTTCAGTCCGATCTATCCCACTTGCTTATTTCTAAAATAATATTGATATATTGATTATGTAATACTGATCTTTATAGCCGATATACTAGTTTTAGGGTTAGTTTTATCATTAACTATACCCTACAGCCGATTCATGCTTTATTGCATCGGCTAGGTTACATACGATATGAAATCGGCTAGCTGGCCGATGGACTATCGTTTACTGATAAAATTGTATATTTCTTCTTGTTGATTGCAGGATCAAATCAACAGGCACGTCGTCGAACCTAAACTACAAGTTTTGGACCTGCACTAGAGTAAAGCAAATCTCTTAGGCCAGTGTGTGTTTTTTTGCATCAACATGCTTTTGGCACGCCCAGTGGGACCGTGTGTCTTCATGTCACCAAACATCACTGATGTCTCAGAGAACAACATCCTGCCGATCACGATCGAGTAGTTGAACAATGAGTAGAGAGAAGAGATGAAGCAGATGCTAGATCAACTCCAAAATCAATATCTGCATTCGTTCACGCAAACCCGACAGGGCATAGTTTTTCAGAGGACTAAAGTCGAGGTACCGAAGATCGTGAAACCAGATCCAAGTACATCCGGAACAACTGAAGAAAAAACCAAGTAGGTTAAAACCGAATCAAGTGATGAAAAACTCCATACATTACAAGATCGCATTGATTCGGCAGTACATCACGCGATCATCTATCAGTCCGGTGTACTCGTCAACACACTAACAAACATGATCAAATCAGTGGTGGATGGAACTATAGTCGGAGAGAAAGCTAAAGGACCCATATACTTACCAGGCGATACGTTCCCGGGCTACAGGACCGTGAAGACAGAAATTGGCGGGAAACAACAAATACTTCAATCCCAGGCTCCATCAGCTCATTTCTCTAGCACAAATATCCCAGCAATAATGACAAGGCCAAAGCCGATCACTGGGGGGCAAGCCTCAAGTCAGCTGACACCGGAACAATTGATCAGTATACTTAATCCAAAACCACCAGTTGTCGATACTTCATATCAAATTCCTTCGGTTCCACAACAGCCGATTGGAATTACTCAGCCAATAAGCCAGCACTACAGCACAAAGCAACTCCCATATGTACCACCTCAAGGCATATCGGCTAACCTCAATCATATCTATCAGCCTCATTCTCCACGGCCTCAGTCGATCCAGTACGGCCAGTTTGATTCAATTCAACAGCAATATGGTAGAGCAACACCTCAGCATCCGTGGGCTGATATGATCGCTAATGTCATGAGGGAACAGTTTGGACTTAAATCTAAGGACAATGGCAACATGTATCGGCACCCATATCCAGAATACTTTGATCGGGTACCACTGCCAAACCGTTACAAGGTCCCAGAGTTTTCCAAGTTCTCAGGGCAAGACAATGTGTCAACTTATGAGCATGTTAGCCGATTTCTAGCTCAATGTGGTGAAGCATTGGCTACAGAAGCCCTCAGAGTCAGATTGTTTGAACTTTCTCTATCTTGATCGGCATTCACGTGGTTTTCATCTCTGCCTTACAATTCTATCAGAAGTTGGGCCGATCTAGAGAAACAATTTCATAAATACTTTTTCAGTGGTATTCAAGAGATGAAATTGTCAGACCTCACACTATCAGACAGAAATCAGATGAATCAGTACTAGCTTATATTCAAAGATTTAGAGATTTGAATAACAGGTGCTACAGTCTAGCCTTGACAGATTCACAGTTAGCCGGTCTGACCTTCCAGGGGTTGTTGGCACCGATAAGGGAAAGATTTTCGGCTCAAGACTTTGAGAGCTTAGCTCATCTGACTCAAAAGGTATCGGCTCACGAAACAAGATTCCAGGAGTCTAGAAAATTTATCAAGAAGGCCAACAATGTCAACAATATCTATAGCTATGATTCTGATTCCGAAGATGATGATCCAGAAGTTAATGCAGCCGAGTGGGCTAGGAACAAGAAGACAGTGGTTTGTTAATGGGTCAAACATTCGGGAAAAGAGGAGAGATTTGATTTTGACATCACCAAAGCTGACAAGATATTTGATCTTCTTCAAGAGAAACAAATTCAATTGCCGGCAAGACATGTAATCCCATCGGCTGAAGAGTTGAAGAGAAGGAAATATTGCAAGTGGCACAATACAGGATCTCACAGCATCAATGATTGCAAAATTTTCAGACAGCAGATCCAATTGGCTATCGAGCAAGAAAAGATCAAGATTGATGAATCCAAGAGGCCGATGAAGATAGATCGACATCCTTTTCCAGTAAACATGGTTCACTCTGGATTATACCGGAATCAAGCTGATGGAGGTAAAAGTTACACCAGAAATATCAAATCGGCTGGTATGATCAACAAGTATCAAAAAAGGCGCCAGAGAGAAGAGGAGTCATATCACCACGATGATGAGAGGTATTTTGATCCCCATTGGAGCTGTGAATTTTTCAGATTCTGCTAGAATGAAGGCATGAGGTTACCATCCGTTGAGGATTGCCCTGGGTGTAGTGATTCTAATGCTCAATACGTTCAAAGACCAAGCCGATAGAGTGCAGGTGTGCATCGGCCGATTCAGAAAAGATTATCAGTTCATGAAAGACTTGGGCTGATCCAGCAAGACAATGATGAAGATGATTCACAGAGAGAACCCAAAAATATGCAACCACAATGGTGCACTTCTGGAATTTTTACCAAGAATCAAAAAAGAAGAGTCCAGAGGATGAGGAACAGGGAACAATTCCAGGAGGTTGAAGGAGAAATCGAGCATCGGCTAAGGCAACGAACAAAGAAAGTCTGGCGCGTGAAGGGCAAGGTGGTACTAGCCGATGAAGTCCGAGCCGATCAGGAAAGAAGACTCCAGAACAAGGGCAAAGGGGTGATGTCATCTGCAATAAACAAGGTTTTCATGCTACCAGCTCAATATGCAGTTGAGCAAGTGGTTGAACAAGTAGATGAGTTACCATCGGCTAAGTTGATGTTATCTCCACAGCAAGCTGTTTTTGAGAAGCCTGCAGGAACTGATCATTGGCACCTCAAGCCACTGTATGTCAAGGGATTCGTCAATGGCAAGCCAATGTACAGAAGAGGCACTTAGTCCTCACACCGAAAAGAAAGCAGCAGCGGAAAAAGGTGACAATCCTAGCGGGCTTCAGCTCCACTCCACAGGCAAAACTCAACTGGGCTATAAGCCTTAGTCTTCTAACTTCATCTTTAGCTTAGAAGCACTACACTTCTTAAAAGGGGAATAATAGCAAGACTGAGTACAACCACCGTACTCAAGAAGCCGCACCAACGATGCATTCATGCAAGGGGAGACAAGCAGGGTTTTTGTGGCTATTTGCATAAAGGCGGTTGTAAACATTTATAGTTAAAAACAGTAAAATAGTCGATTAATTTAGGCAAGATTAAACATCTCCACTGAACAACGCTACACCACATTGAACAGGCCCAACCATTCCACCTGATCTAAACCAGTTCATTAAATCATGTTAATTAATAAAGTGGGACTAATCACGGTGAATCTGGTTGATCACCCATAACCGCGGGCACGGCTATTCGAATAGTTTTACTCTGGCCAGAGGTGCGCAACTATACCCTCAAGACACGATTCCACACGTGTTGCTATGCCCCGAAATACCACTATGGTACTGCAAAGGGGAAAATCGTGACAAGACCCTTCGCATAACTCCCCCTAACCAAGCACACCATACCTCAGGTTTCGCCCCCACCACTAAGCCAAGGTAGGTAGCCCCCTCTCGTTCCTTGGTGAATCCGGAAGCCGATCAACGGGTAAACCCCCGCCGACCCAACCCCATCACACCCACCCTTGCCTGGATGCGTCAGCTAGGGAAAAGCTACACTACAAGTCCAACAGTTACCCATGCCTGCTTGTGGTAAGCACTGTTAGTCTTCCAGGGTTTCTCGGGAACCGGTCCTTAGTTGCCATGGGTGCGACTAGCAAAAGCATACACCCAAAGCCCACCATTAGGCCATATCTTAGTTGGTTAATAACGACCAACGAAACATGACCGACATGGCATGGGCTAGCAGCTCCATAGTGTACTAGCAGTAGATAATGTAATTATCCCATTATGTGAACTAGCGGTATTAAGCATGGCTAAGCATAATTTAATTATAGCTAGGTCAACATGAGACACAAGCTAGTCAAATTATCACCCAATTTGACAAAGAAAGGTCATCAAGTAAATATAGCACAAGCGAGCAGATAGGTAAACCCTATTCCCATGTAATTAGCAAAACATGCAACTTTATTTGTAAATGGGTAAAAAATTTTATAAATTGGGATAAAAATACACAAGGGGAATGTGTGATTTGCCTTGCTTCTTCGATTGATCATCCGAACTCTTTTCCTTGCGACCGCGATCGTCCGAAACAGCAGAATCTACACGTTGGCACGCAAAACAAGAAAAAATTCTAATAAAAACCAAATAAACAGTACATAAAAAGTAAACAAACATGTAGAGCTCAATTTTAGATGAATTTTGCAAGTTGAATGACCCAATTTGGAGTATGTATGAATTAGTTTTGAATTTTAGAATATGAACTATGTAATTACTATTAACCGAAAAACCTTAATCAATTGCTATGCTTTAACGCCCGCGAACGGACAAGGTTAACAGAAAAAAAACTCCAGTTAACGAGCCTCACGAGTCAGCGACTCGATGAATCAACCTACCGTGGCACGGGACCACGCAAACGGCCACCCGAACCAGTGGCTCAGAATGGCTTTAGGGTTTTAAATCATGATTCTAAACAATTTAATAGGTTGGACTTAACCAATGCAGCACCAAGCATAAAAGAAGCATGAAATGTAACAAGCCAATAACATCAAATCAGGATGGTGGATACGTCATATAACATAGATCATCAAAGTAAATTAGCCAATATCGACGAAACCCTAAAACGGATCTAGCCGATATAGGAGATAGCATTGTTGATCTAAGCTATATAACATATATGATAACTTCGGAGATTTGCAAGATAGAATTAGAGTGTCATAAAGATGTAAGCACTAACTCCAATGATGCAAATCGCCATGACAAGATATACCTTTTTGCCGAAGATCAAATTGATGCAACACGACTCGAAAGCACAAGCTTGTCGAAAATAGAAAACAAAGGTGGCGATGCGCCGAGATTGATTGAACGTCTGTTGTTATTATTTACAAGACCTCGGAATTATATTTATACCCGAAAATACAAACATTGTCCATCACGGACACGACTCATATTAACCTAATACAAATCCAACTAGCGAACAAGTCCCTTAGGCGGACTCTTACCACGATAATCTGTAAGTAAACTACAAAATATCCTAATTAATAAATACAATTACCAATTTCAGACTCTATCCTTGCACGGCAATCCCATCGTAATCCTCTTGTCAAACCCGATATTGACTCCATATGCAATATCGGTCTCATCGGCTATCCTACTCAGAATCAGCCTCCAGCCGATACGAACTCCAGCCGATGTGCACTTCGTTTCCGATATCCTCGCTTATCTTCAAATCCGCTTCGAATCAAATTGTGTTTCCGACTCTTACAGATTAGATTTGCTTACCAAATTTCACCGTCAACACTAACCGAGATCAATTGATGTCTGCAGCCTTGAGAGTGCTCTTGAAGAAAAGGAACATCGCGACGGGTATTGGAAAACTCATTTCGAGAGGGCAGAACTCGAGCGGACTGTTGACACAGTTCGCAGGAACGTGATGTCGAAACCCTTCAAGGTCGAGAAGTCCTATCTACCTAGAGGGTTGTTGCTTGACGTTGGGGCAGTTATGCAAGGAGCTACGCGTGGTACGTCCTCCCCCTAAGAAAACTACTAACGGCTACTTGTCCTGGATATGGAGTCCGCGCAACTAGCTGGCGGGGATCGATAAGCGTATCGACAATAGTCTGAAACAGGAGTGTCACCTCCTTGCCTTTATTCGGGGTAGTAGGCCGCAGATGAATCTGGAGTTTCTCCGAGGAGACTTCTCCCATTCTCGAATGAGGCCGGAGGAGATCGACCAACTTGCACAGTCCTTCGCCCAGTTTGCCGAGAAGGTTTTCTCTACAATAGACTAGCGGTGGCCATCATGGTAGTCTCTTATACCTGCGATCAAGTTCTAGTAAACCAATTTGATTTTGTGTGTCTGGATATGTAAAAATTGCAATGCATGTTAAGTAATATGTCCCGGGATGTGTATGAGTGTTCTCCCACTAGCTTCTTTCAGCTGGCGGAGTACGATACTCTCCCTAGCCCCCAACCATCTTTGCGGAAAGATTGATTTCCGGTAAGGTGGCTTGAATCTGTGAATCCGCTAAGCTGAAGCTGTGAATTCCTAGCCCCGAGGCATGAAGTTGGGAAAACCAATTCCCAATAACTCGGCTTAGTTAATACGCATCCATTGGGCACTATAACATGACCAAATTTGACATGGTCGTTTGGCCCTGCAGTGCCTGACAAAACCTTATCAGCTCTGGGCGTCCCCAGCCGAGATCTAGGAGATCTCGGAGGTTTGTCAGACTAGCGTAAAAGGATAAGAGGTTTCAACTTCGAGACAAGGCGATATAGGAAAGAGGGTTTGCAGGGCAAAACACGTAAATACAAATAGATGTATATTATTAAGTATACTTACAGATGTTTTTTACATTAATATTGTACATAAAATTTACGTCATTGGTCGATGTTCCAACAGTTTGCCAACTCGCTGCCTTCGTCGTCTACGATTTTGAATGCGCCTGGCCTGAATACTTCGACTACCGTGTACGGTCCCTCCCACTTAGGTGAGAGCTTGTTTCGCCCTACCTGATTCTAAACTCGTCGAAGGACGTAATCGCCAGTGTTAAGTGTGCAGGAACAAATGCGCTTCTCGTGATATCTACGCAGGTCCTGTTGGTATGCAGCTGCTCAGATGGCAACATGTTCTCGATGTTCTTCTAAGAGATTGACGTCATCTGCTCTGTGCTCCTCTTGCTCCTCGTTTGAGTACTGCTCGACACATGCTGACCGATGCCAAAGCTTAGAGGTGAGCATGGCTTCGGAACCATAGACGATGAAGAAAGGAGTTTCCTTAGTGGGGGTTGTCGGGGTAGTACGCATGACCTAGAAAACTAAAGGGAGTTCCTCAACCCATCGTGTGTCATAGGCCATAAGCCTATCATACACGCGTGTTTTGATACCCTGGAGGACGATGTCGTTTGTCTGCTCGACCTACCCATTACTCTCAAGATGGGAGACTGATACGAAGCAGATCTTTACTCCGAATCCATCGCAATATTCTTGAAAAGCACCGCTGGGAATTGGGAGCCATTGTCCATCAAAATCCTATGTGGTAGTCCATACCTGCAGAATATCCCCTTCATGAACTTGATGGCATGATCAGCCTTGATTTCTCTTGTTGGCTCCGCTTCAATCCACTTCGTGAATTTATCGATAGCCACCAACAAGAGTTTGTATCCGCCTTATCCTCTAGGGAACAGCCCGAGGATGTCAAGCCCCCAGCACAAGAACGGCTAGGTGAGAGGGATAGTCTGAAGTTCTTGGGCTGGCATCTTGGAGTGCTTGCTATGGAACTAACAAGCTTCGCATCATTGTACCAAATCGCAATCATCTTTAAGGGCAGTTGGCCAGAAGAAACCTTGTCAGAAGGCTTTTCCGACCAGTGTTCACCCACCAGCATGAGATCCGCATACGCCTTCGTGGATGTCAAGTAGCAAGTGCTTGTCGTCCTCAGGAGAGACACACTTGAGCAGGATTCCGTTCGGGGCCTTTTTGTATAGATCATTGTCGATCATACAATAGATTTTTGCCTGGCATGAAAACTTTTCTGCCTCGGTGTCATCGTCCGGTAATTTGTTAGCATCCAGACATTAGATAAGCAGAGTTCTCCAATCTGAAGTGATTTCGATGTTGGCCATGATGTTGTCGGTTGATGTGGTACCCCCGAGCTATTTTTGTTGGCCGAGTTGATGTTGTCGATGTCGAATTTGACTGGTGGTGTTGTCAGGATGTCCAGGAACGTGCCTGGTTCGATGGGTTCCCTCCTGGACGTGCGTCGTGCTAAGTTGTCCGCCTCGGTGTTGTCCTTGCAATAGACGTGGCGCACCTCGAGGCTGTCAAACTTTTGCTCCAGCTTCCTGACTTCCGCATGGTACTTGGCTAACTCTGGGTTCGAGCACTTGTAGTCCTTGTGCACTTGGTTGGCAACCAACTTTGAGTCCCCTATCACAATTAGTCGCTTTACCCCGAGTGTTGCGGCTGCTCGTAGTCCCACGAGTTGACCTTCGTACTCTACCGTGTTATTTGACGATCGCCCAAAAATTTAAACGTATGGCATGTCTGAACTGATCTCCAGTTGGTGATGTGAGGATGAAGCCTACTCCTACTCCTTGGCTGTTGAAGGCCCCATCGAATGCCATTGTCCATGTTTCGTTATTCGTTTTATCGGCTGTGCCATCCTCAGGGACGGTCCAGTTGGCAATGAAATCAGCGAGAACCTAGGACTTGATGGCTCTGCGAGGTATGAAGTGGACATTAGCATCAGACTACCTGTTAACAACAAAATTTAGCATCAGACTTAAAGAAGAAGAAACAAATCAATGCGGAATTGATGCGGGATCGAATCAAATCAAGAAACGGACTGTGCATCGGTTGGGTAGCATATCGGCTGGAAACAGAGTCAGGAACCAATTCAACCGATATGAAAACTGGCTGATACAGTGTGGCTTGGGCTCGGTATGGGCCTAGATTGGAATAACTGTCATTGCCGTATGGAGATAGAGCTCATTTAAGTCAATTGTATCTATTAGTTAGGATATTAATGTCGGTTTGAATAAGAGGCAAGAGTTCGCCATGTGGACTTGTTCGTTTTTATCTTTAGGAAAGTTTGAGTCTTGTCCGTGATGGACGTGTTTGTACTCTGGGTATAAATATAAGCCTAGGATCCAGTCAATACAACTTCCGGCGCTTCGCTACACTTTTTCTTTTAAGTTTTTGACAAGTTCTTGCTTCAAGTTGGGTATCGACTACGATCTCTCGACAAGAGGTAACTTGTCTCGATGGTTTGCATTATTGGGGCTATTATGTCAATTTAGATGTATTAATCTCGTTCTTGTAATCATCGTTTATCACATATCTTAGTTACTCTTGCTTAGTGTTTCGATTTAGTCATATCGGCTGAGATTCGTTTTAGGGTTTATGCTGGTATTGGTTAAATCGTCCTACTGAACTAGATTAGCTAAGGTATCTACCATCCTGAAAATTTGTTATTTACTTCATTGTTTAGATTTTAGGTTTCTTTACATACTTTAAGTTGCATCAACCTTTGTCTTGTCTAGAACCTTAAAACCTAACCTGGAATTAATCATAATTAAGGATAGTATCGGAGTTTCAGCCGATCTTACCTAATATGCAATAAAATATGTTTTATGCATATTCGCCACTTATACAGATAGATCACTCTATATAAATATATCAAGTTTTAATCAATCTCAATCAGATTATCGTATTTGAGATTGATCATTGTTTGGTATATTTATTTAGATTGATTTATTTATATAAGGTTGTATTGGAGTAGTAGTCAATACATTATCTATCGTATTCTAAATATTGGATTATCGGCTATTTTTATAATACTGTTTAAAATAAGGTTGACAGAAAACAAATAAGATAGCATTACATCCAATAAGATATATTTAGGGTTTTGCTTTGTTCAGCTCATCATAAAGATAAAGCCGATTTGGTTTAACCGCATCGGCTAGGTCCTGACGATATGACATCGGCTTAACCAGCCGATCAACTATCGGTCATTTAACTATATTTGTTGTTTCCTTGCTGGTTGCAAGATCAAACCAGCTGGCACGCTCTTGACACTCGAGGCAACCCTTGGACCTGCAATGGAGTTAAGCAAATCTCCCAGGCCGACATGTTACACATCAACACCACCTTGCCTAGTGGGAAAAAGGGACGACCGTGACTTTATGGGCCTGAAAGTAGTGGTGCAACTTTCGTGATGTCATGACCACAGCATAGAGCAGCTTCTGGATTTGTGGATATCTGGCTATGGCATCGTGGAGGGCCTCGCTGATGTAATATGGGTATTGGGCTCTGTCCCTCTCAACGACGATGACAATGCTGACAGAGTAGGGTGTGGCAGCGATGTAGAGAAACAGCTCTTCGCTTGGCTGTGGGGAAATGAGTACAGGTAGGTTGGACAAGTACCATTTTAACGCAATGAACGCGTTCTCGGCATCCTGTGTCCACTCGAATTTGTCTTGCTTTTTTAGTAAAGCAAAGAAAGGTTGTCGTTGTTCTCCCATTCTGGCCATGAACCAGCTTAGAAATGCCATACACCCTATCAGCTTCTGTACCTCCTTGAGGCGTGTCGGTGACTTCATGTTCTCGATTGCCTTGATCTTCTCAGGGATAGCTTCGATGCCCCGTTCAGAGACGAGGAAACCGAGTAACTTGCCCGATGGTACTCCAAATGTGCACTTCTCCGGATTGAGTTTTAATCGATGTCATCGGAGAATATTGAATGTTTCCCGTAGGTCATCGATCAGCTTGTCGCCAGTTTTTGTCTTGACTACCACATCGTCGACATAGACTTCCATGTTCCTGCCAATCTGGTCATCGAAGGCTCCTTGGATCTCACCCTGGTATGTGTTACCTACGTTGTGTTGATGTAAAAACACGACGGCCTGGGAGATCTGCTTAGCTCCAGTGCAGGTCCAGAATAATGATGAGATGCGGGCGTGCCAGTCAGTTTGATCCTGCAACTGACAAGATATATAAATTGAAGATCAAAAGATAGCCGATCGACTGACAAGCCGATGGAGTGATTCCAGCCGATACCGATACCAGCTGATATCCAGTATAGATCTTGATACTTGAGTAAATAATGACATAAAGATAATTGGCTGATGAAACAGAAATAATATAATCCAGTAGAAGCCAATCGGCTAGTAATGATAGATTGAATAAGCACTGATTCGAAGGTTAAAGCATTCATCGTCTGGAGGTCCGATGTCATTAAATCCAAACGATTAGATAAACAGTGAAACCTTTGTTGTCATCGGCTAAAACCAACTTGTAAGTAATCCTTGTAAGTCGATGCAACGTCCAGATAACTCATCGGCTAGCACTCCGATAAAACATTAGCATGAACCTATCGGCTTAACAACATTTATATTATCAACAACAATCTAGTAGGTCGAACCTAACCGATGCAGCACGAGATTGTATATGATAATCTAATACTTGATGAACTGATAGATCTATCTAATGTGATGGATATAACAAATCTATTTAGAACAACATTGTGATTGTAGAGATATATCGGCTAAGATAGAAGATTCGACTTAACCGAGACAGTCCCAACTGAACCGATGCGTCTCTAAACACAATGCAATTAAGATAGAATTGAGATATCAGGTAAATATATCAACCAAACCAGAGCGATCAAGAGATCGAAGCGATGCAGCCTTGAACAACACCAATGTAGCCGATAGATTCACCAGGGCCCGACGGAACGTAGGGCTTACCCCTTCGCCGGAGATCGAAAGCCGATGCAGCCCCGCGTCAGGTGCCAAATTCCGCCGGTTTGATAAGTAAAAACCTCAGAAAGAGGGTGGCGATGCGCCGAAGTTGTATTCATCGAGAGATAATTTACATAGACCCCGGGTGTACATATTTATACCCATGGGTAGATACTAGTCCATATTGGACACGACTCAAACTTTCCTAAAGATAAAAGGAAAAACATAAAGTCCTTATCGGACACTAAACACACTTTCCTAAAATTAAAAGGAAACTAACGACTCTGCCTAATTAATAGATAAATTGCCATGCCGCATCCTTCTTGAACTCAGACTTTGATCTATCTCCTTAACCGAATCCATCAAGAACACAACTGTTGGCGATCTGATAATACCCATCGGCCGATTCCAGAACTCTGAAGCTGATACTGACTCTAGGCCGATGATGACTTTGAGGCTTACCAAATTTCGTCGTCAACACGTTGATAAACACGAAGGGTATTTTTGTGTAGCAGAAGACACCGAAAGGCGTGATGAATGTTGTCTTCTCCTCATCCTCCTTGGTCATGCTGATTTGGTGGTAACCGGAGTAAGCGTCGAGAAAGCTCAAGAGCTCGCACCCGGTTGTCGAATCCACCAATTGGTTGATGCACAGAAGAGGGAAGTGGTCCTTGAGACATTGCTTGTTGAGGTTGGTGAAATCGACACACATCCTCCACTTGCCGTTGGAATTGCGTACCATTACTAGGTTGGCGAGCCAATCTTGATGGAGGACTTCTCTGATGAGACCATCCTTGAGGAGCTTGTCGAGCTCTTCTCGGCTGGGTTGTTTTCTGTCTTGGGCGAACCGGTGCATTTTTTTGCTTAACAGGCTTGGCAATCGAAGATGATGATGAAGAAGACGACAACACTCCGGACTAGGCTCAATACGATGGATTTGAAGAAAATAAAACAGGCGAGGTGGATGGGGTTGTTGAAGAAAACGACGGTGCGGATGATCTTGGTCAGATGTTGTGCGATGTAAAGAAGGACAACAAAAGTGAAAAGGATGTCTAGAATTTAGAGCATATGTTAGCGGACCACAAAATATCCTTATACCCAGGTTGCGAACAGGGGCACAAGAAGTTGGGTACCACACTGAAATTCTTGAAATGGAAGGCAAAAAATAGTGTGAGTGACAAGGCATTTGGCGAGTTATTGAAACTCGTCAAGAACATTCTTCCAGTGGGAAACGAATTGCCTGAAACAACGTACGAAGCTAAGAAGGTAGTCTCCCCTCTAGATCTGGAAGTACAGAAGATACACGCATGTCCGAACGATTGTATCCTCTATCGCGGTGAGGAGTACGAGAACCTAGAAGCATGCCCGATTTGTAAGGCACTATGATACAAGATTAGACGAGACGACCCAGGTAATGCTGACGGACAGCCTTCGAAGAAGAGAATTCCTGCTAAGGTGATGTGGTATTTCCCTATAATACCACGACTGAGGCATTTGTTCAGGTACAAAGCGCATGCAAGAATGATGCGCTGGCACGCAAAAGAACGTCAACAAGACGGGATGCTGAGACACCCCGCTGATGGGTCGTAGTGGCGAAACATCGACAGAACATTTCAAGACTTCCGAGAGGATGCACGAAACGTAAGGTTTGATTTAAGTACGGATGACATGAATCCATTTGGAGAGATGAGCAGTGGTCATGGCACTTGGCCTATGATCATGTGTATCTACAACCTCCCCCCTTGGTTATGCATGAAGCAGAAGTACATCATGATGCCAATTATTATTCAAGACCCAAAACAACCTGGTAACGACATTGATGTGTACCTAAGACCATTGGTTAACAATTTGAAACTGCTGTGGAAGAAAGAAGGTGTCCCCGTGTGGGATGAGGACACACAAGGGCAATTTAACCTACGAGCGCTATTGTTCATAACCACTAATGATTGGCTTGCTCTTAGCAACCTATCTGGACAATCAAACAAGGGGTATAAGACTTGCACCTGCTATATGGATGATACTGACAGTCTATACTTGAAGCATTGTAGGAAGGTTGTGTACATGGTCCATCGTCGATTACTTGTTGAAAGCCACCCTGTCCGAAAGAAAGGCAAACATTTCGAACAAAAGGCATATCACCTTCTAAAGCCCAAACATCGCAATGGGAAAACCGTTTTTGCAATGGTGAAAGATTTGAAAGTGGTATTTGGAAAGGAATCTGAAAGCCAACCTATAGCGAGTGAAGATGGGCACGCGGCTATGTGGAAGAAGAAGTCTTTTTTTGGGAGTTACCCTATTGGGAAGTCTTAGACGTCCGCCACACAATCGACGTGATGCACCTAACTAAGAATCTTTGCGTCAACCTGCAGGGCTTCCTTGGTGTATATGGGAAGTCGAAAGATACACTTAAAGCACGTAATGATCTGAAGCATATGAATCAACACGAAGGCCTTCATCCGAAACTGAAGGGGAAAGGAAACCATTACTTGAGTCCAGCCAGCTACACTCTAAGCAACGCAGAGAAGGAAAGTATGTTTGAATGCTTGGAGAGCATCAAGGTACCGTTTGGTTACTCGTCGAATATAAAAGGAACAATAAGCATGACAGAGAAAAACTTCACAAACCTAAAGTCCCATGACTGCCACGTGTGGATGACACAGCTGCTTCCTGTTCTAATTCGAGGTATCCTTCCTGATAATGTCCGGACAACAATAACAAAGCTATGTGCTTTCCTCAACGCAATTTCATAGAAGATCATCAATCCAGATAGATTAATAGCCCATCAAAATGACATGGTGCAATCTCTTGTAAGCCTTGAGATTATCTTTCCACCATCCTTCTTCAATATAATGACGCATCTACTATATCACCTCACTAAGGAGATCGGTATTCTCGGTCCTCTGTACCTACACAACACGTTTCCTTTCGAGAGGTACATGGGCGTTCTAAAGAAGTATGTCCATAACCGTTCTCGTCCAGAAGCAAGAATCGCCAAGGGGTCTGGAACAGAGAAGGTCATAGAGTTTTGTGTAGAATTTATTGAAGACCTTCGTCCAATCGGGGTCCCCGAATTAAGCCGTGAGGGGAGACTACAGGGAAAGGGGACTCTCGGAAGAAAAGCAGTAATGACTATAGACAATGATTTATTCCGTAAAGCACATTTCACGGTTTGCAACAATCTTCGTTGGTGGCTCCTTACATCGAGGAGCACTTGGTGGTTGTTCGCTCCAAAAACATTGCAAAGTCCGATATCTGGATTACACGCCATCACATTGATCTTTTCCTGATTGGTTGCGATAACATGTCATAGGTAACGATACGATTAACCAACAACTAACCTTCCTGGCGAGGGGACCATCTTGCTCGATCTTGACATTTCAAGGATATGAGATCAATGGGTATACATTTTACACAAGAGCCCAAGATAGAAAGAGCATGAACCAGAACAGTGCTATTCGTATCGATGCCATGAGATACGATGGGGCAACTAGCGCGTACTATGGTGCAATCGACGAGATATGGGAACTCGATTATGGACCTTTGAAGGTCCCTCTGTTTCGGTGAGAATGGGTTAGGCTGACTGGTGGAGGCGTAACAGTTGATGACTGTGGGATGACAACGGTTGACCTTAACAAAATTGGATACTCACACGAACCATTCATCCTAGCCAATGATATAACGCAAATTTTCTATGTTAAGGACATGGCTAGCAAACCAAAGAAGGGGAAAGGACCCGACCAGCCAAAGCGCCACGTGGTTCTCCCAAGCAAAAGGAAAATTGTCGGAGTGGAGGATAACACTGATGAAGATTACGATCAGTTTAACGGGCAACCTCCATTCGTGGTGACGGCTGACCCGAGCATCCTCGTATCAAATGAGGACACCCCTTACTCACACAACGATCATAGCGAAGGAACATTCGTTAGGAGAAAGTACGTGAGGTCAACCATCAGAATGTAAATTATTTTTAATATATTGAAGGTCCATATGTTTCAATTGATTTATATCTGACCAAGGTTGTTGCATATATGCACGATATAAAGATGGGGTTAATGTATTCTGATTTAACAACAATTTGTAACTATTGTAAATGTGTTCTCATTATCTTTCTGATTTTATTTCATCTTAAATATATTTAATCGGGCATGGGGTAATTATATAATTTTTAGAATTTAACAACTATTTGTCACTATTATAAATGTGTTCTAATTTTTTTTGTGATTTTATTTCAATTTAAATGCGTTTAATCGGTCATGGGTTAATTATATATGATTTTTAAAATTTATCAACAATTTGTAACTATTTTAAATCATTTTAAATTTATTTAATCTGGCATGGGGTAATTATATATGATTTTCAGAATTTCACAACTATTTGTAACTATTATAAATGTGTTCTAATTATTTTTGTGATTTTATTTCAACTTAAATGCATTTAATTGGGCATGGGTTAATTATATATGAATTTTAAAATTTATCAACAATTTGTAACTATTATAAATGTGTCCTATTTTTTTTATTTCATCTTAAATGTATTTAATGGGGCATGGGGTAATTATATATGATTTTTAGAATTTAACAACTATTTGTAACTATTATAAATGTGTTCAAATTATTTTTGTGATTTTATTTCACCTTAAATGCATTTAAACGGGCATAAGTTAATTATATATGACTTTTAGAATTTAATAACTATCTGTAACTATTATAAATGTGTTATAATTATTTTTGTGATTTTATTTCAACTTAAATGCATTTAAACAGGCATGGGTTAATTATATATGACTTTTAGAATTTAATAACTATTTGTAACTATTAATAATGTGTTCTAATTATTTTTGTGATTTTATTTCAACTTGATTAATTAAATTTTAGTCCCGGTTATTATCACAAGCCAGGACTAAAGATACATTTAGAAATAGCGGGAAAAATATTTACTCTCGGTTGGTGACTACAAACGGGAGTAAAGGTCTCTTTAGTAATGGTTGTAGCCACCAACCAGTAGTAAAGTTCTTATCTTTACTCCCGGTTGGTGACTACAACAAGGACTAAAGAGATCTTTACTACCGGTTGTAGCCACCAATCGTGAGTAAATATTTTTCTATATATATATATATATACAGGAGGTGCATCGTCTTCTCTGATCGACTCCCACACTTGTAGTTTTTTCGATCACGCCTTGCACCGCCGTCGCCGCCGCCACCACCGCACGTCGTCATCGCCATGACAACCACCGTCGTCGTCGTGTGAAAGAGGTATATAGGGCCGCGCTCCCCCGCCGACCATCTCGCCCCACCCCCTCCACATTGATCTTTCCCCCACCGCCGCAGCCACCACGGACGCCGTAGCCACCACCGCCGCCACCCCCACTGTCGCTGCTGCCACCGTCGCCGCTGTCGCCGCCACTGTAGCCACCTCCGCCGCCGCACCACCACCACCGCCATCTCCACCACAAGCGCCACGCACCACCGCCACTACCATCACCACGCGCGCCACCACCAACCGAACGACCGAATTGAATGAACGAGCGACCGAACGAACGCACAACTTAGCGACTTAGCGAACGACTTAGCGAACGACCGAACGAACGACTTAGCGACCTAACAAACGATCGAAGGAACGACTTAGTGAACGACTTAAGGAATGAGCGAACGAACCACTTAGCGAACTAGCGAAAGAACCACTTAGCAATTCAACGATTTAGCGAATGACTTAGCGAATTAGCGAACGAGCAAACGGATGACTTAGCAAACGAGCGAACAAGCGACTTAGCGAACTAGTGAACGAACGAGCTAGAGATTCAACGATTTAACGAACAACTTAGCGAACTAGCGAACGACCGAACGAACAACTTAGCGAACGAGCGAAAGAACGATTTAGCGAACAAGAGAACGAATGACCTAGCTATTCAACAATTTAGCGAACGACTTAGTGAACTAACGACTGACGGAACGAACGAATTAGCGAACGACCGAACGAACGACTTAGCGAACTAGCGAGCGCACGACCAATATTGGGTGTTGTTTTCACCCAATATGTTAGGTCACTATCTCTCATTTAACGATGTATATGCAGATGTTCTGAATTTAGACTTAGGACCAATTCGACTTACGACCAATAAATGGAATTATTTAATGCTACTACTTAGTTGTATTAATGGTATTATACAGATGGCAGATCGCGATGACGAGCAGATCCTCCTGGACACAATCGCAGAGGGCAACAGCCAATATTGGGCGGATGAGGAGGGTAACGAGGACACCAACCAGTATTTGAACGTTGAGGGAAACGTAGAGGGGAATGAGGAGGGCCAAAGTGACAGCCAACCGAGTATTGGTGAGAAGAGGGCACGCGGACAACGAGGTGCCACGAAGAAGGTGAAAGGGAGGCATATTATAACCGAAGTGAGTCTAGACGGCCAACCTGTGGCCCTGCTGATGTTGCAAGAAATTTTGTGTCACACAGCGATTGGTGCGTGAGGGATCACGTGCTCATCCGTATAGTAAACTCGCACCAAACAAGGTCACGTGGGGATGAGGAACAATCTTATCTCCCTAATTCAGAGAAAGACATGTTGTGGACCACCATGCTCGAGATCTTCACGGTCCCTGAGGCAGAACAGGAAAAAGTGAAGGAATAGACTGTAAAGAAGATGGTCGAACAATTCCAAAGCTACAAGAAAGAACTGTACAACAAATATTTAGTGAAGGGTCTTACACTGGACTTCGACAAATTCTCCAAACTAATGGATCATTGGGATACGTTTGTCGCCTACAAGACAAGAGAGGCAGGGCAAGCGAAAATAGCCAAGAACAAAGCCAATGCCACAAAGAAGAAATACTTTCACTGGCTAGGATCAGGCGGCTACAAAAAGGCAGTGCCCAAGTGGCAGAGAATGGAAGCAACGTTAGAACAAAGAGGTATCGTTCCCACAACAGTAGATTAGCATGAACGTTCCAAAAATTGGTACTACGCTCATGGGGGAACATTGAATCCTGGTGATGGCTCCCTAGTCTTCACGACAACATACGGCAAGAAGCACACCATCTTGTCGAGCCCTAGAGGCCTCTGCTGAGGGAACTTTCAAGCCCGACAGAGAAAAGGACAAGCTAACGCTCGCACTAGAGAATCCTGAGCACCCAGGACGAACGCGCGGAAAAGGCGTGGTTGTATGGAAGCATGGGTTTTAAGAGGACATCCAGACGTACCGGAGTCGCATGAGAAGCAAGAGAGCTCAAGAGGCGAAGCTCACAGATCTCGAAATGAAGGTCGAGACCTCCCACGCACGGATGCAAGAGGAGGTTGAACGACGGGTAGACGAATGCTTAAGTCAGTCATGCCAACCGTCTATTCCTCCCGTCATGGTGAGCCCCTTAGGGAAAGGAAGTAGCTACGCTTCTACAGGGCAAGTAGGAGATCCTCAAAGCATGGAAGCTACAGGAGGGCTTGATGTCAAGGAACCACCCTGCCCCATGGATGAAATCGCGCAGCGGACATCGTGTGCGCTGCATGTTCCTTTCAAGAACATATCAATCAAGGTTTATTTGTAGTTTTGTGATATATTTCTCGTTACATTGCAAAAATTGTTGCATATATTAAGTATTAATAACCTAGATTCCCCGTGAAGGTGGCGGATAGCATGCCATACCAATGCAGTAGAATGAGACGTACTATTGTAGGTCGATTCTACCTTGGAACTCAAAGGTCGAAGTTGATCGGATGGTCCCCGGCTTCGACGATCTCGAGTTGGACATCCTCGGAGGAGATGGGGAGACAAAACTAGAGAACACAGCTCACGTCATTATACTATGGTGCAAGCGCTACATCGTGTTTCCCGAGCAAGCAGTCGTATCCATTCTTATTTCACCTCCACCTGCACCATCTCCTCCGAGGGCACCGACTGCTCCGCGGGCATCAACTCCTCCGAGGTCTCCGCCGCCTGCACTGTCTCCTTCGACTTCAACGCCGCAACTAGCTGCAAGTTCCAGGAAGTCTTGCCCACCTAGTCCTGTGTTGTCAAAGTCCATGCAACAAATGTAGAAGCCAAGACTTGGCGAGCCAAAAC
This sequence comes from Oryza punctata, assembly GCA_000573905.2. Classification (NCBI taxonomy): domain Eukaryota; kingdom Viridiplantae; phylum Streptophyta; class Magnoliopsida; order Poales; family Poaceae; genus Oryza; species Oryza punctata. Next base: position 23,605,920 of record CM002499.2, on the reverse strand, counting down.
TCACCGCTCTCAAGAAAAGAGCGTATGATAGGACTAACGAGGAGACTGACGAGGTCGTCAGAAAAAAAGTGCAAGACCACTTCAAGCCGCAGAGTCCACAGAAAAAGACTCCAATAGACCCGTCAACAAAGGAATTCTTTTTGAAGATGAGTGAATGGACCAAAAAGACCTTGTCATCTAACTACGAACGATCAATATTCAAGTCCTTTAAGAATTTCAAAGGGTTGAACAAAGAAGTCTCTCAGTTCGGTCAACAATCAAAGCAAGACATTGAGCCGATGTCAACTTAGCCCGCAATTGATATGCAAGGATTTCTCAAAGATACAAATCTAACTAAGGAGCAACTATTGGGCCTAAAGCCTATCCAGACAGCGCCAGTGGCGGATCTCGCATACAAATTTACCTTGGGCGAACTACTCGTCAAGCCTGAGCATGTGAATAGTCTCTCTACACAGATGTACTGCTTCCATCAATGGTACATGGAAAAAACAGCCCAAGGCAGAAAGATGTTCAGTGTGAGGATAAAACACGCCGATTACTTCAATGGAGAAGAGACTATCTGGATCAAGTTCGAGGACTTCTTCCCTATATACCAGCTAGACTCCATGGACGTCGCTTTTTGGAGTATATGGGTTTTGTAAGTATCATTCAATTTTATTTCGTTACTTAGCTCATCGTAGGCTCCTGATAATTTTTACCGTGTTAGGATACTTGATGACATCTTTTTTTCTCTCTATAGAATGGAGATTCAACGATACCGTAGGCAGGGATCTTACATGGTTGGTTTCATAGACCCATACAGAATTAATATCAAGCTACTGGAAAGTTTTGAAAAAGATATAGAGGATAATATCTTAAAATTCTTGGCGCAACCACATTACAAGACCTATATATTATTGCCTTACAACACAAGGTGAGCCTTTACAGCAAATAGCACCAATTTCCTTCTTCTATTCATACCGTAACATGTAAATCATCTCACACAATTTGCAGTAACCACTGGGTCCTTTTTGTTATAGACCATCCCGCAAGCAAGATCCATGTCTACAACTACATGAGGAAACCCAAGGAAATCTTTTCCCACATTTTTGCCGTGCTTAACAGGTATTGCTATCCATTCCACTGTCATTACGATTGCTGCTATCGATACTATATATGCATATTTTGGATCATTAATCGTACACTGCAACTACGTATAGGGCATGGGCACGGTTATGTACAACCATCCGCGGGTCGTGGGCAGAAGAACTGAGTGTGAGGATGGACTTTCCGGTAAGGACTTAACCCAAAATTATATCTAACATATCTTATCGAAGTAATATATAATTTTTAATTTTGTTTCTCCTTTAGTGTGCACAACAGGGACAGGGAAACAACTTTTGCGGCTATTACGTTTGTCACTACATGCACACCTTAACACACAACATCACTATTGACAGAGATCTAGATGTACGTAAACGTTATTCAGTAAATAATGCTTCTTATTAACTTCATATATTTATATCAAATATCAAAATGTGTTTCCAAATGATAAATTGTTTGAATGATGGAGAACCTCTCCCGCGCTGCGCTGCCTTCGTAAAGACCGTTCAAGAACAATTGATGGGATTTATCATGGACAAGATTATTAGTCCCATGGGAGAATTCCGCGAAGATGGAAAGCCTATTCGTCATCCTAACCCTAACTCATCGTTTTAGCTTTTGTAACATATGATAGAACATTAGAAATTAACAACAATTGTAATTAATATATATATACCAACAATTAAATTTAATTACTGAAATGTTTATTTAGTCCATTTTCATGTCTCATATAGATATATGCATGTATACATGTAATTAAATAAAATTTTATATGTCTTCATATATGGAGACATATAAATTTACAATCAATTACATATATGCATATATCTAGGTACTTATAAATAGATATTTACAAATATAAACATGTATATTATTATATATATACATGCATGTATATATGTGTGTATGCATGTATATAAAAAAACAACAAAAAGCATAGGGAAAAAAGAAAAAAAGATCTTTAGTACCGGTTGGTACTAAAGATGGTAGCACCTACCATCTGGCGCTACCATCTTTAGTACCCGGTACTAAAGATGCATTTTTAGTTCCGGTTATTTCAACTAGGATTAAAAATACTCATAGGTTGTGTTTCCCTGTTGTACAATTGGGATTAAACAGGGTTGTGAATCGGTAGTAAATACCGGTTCGCCAGTAGTAAATGCTCTAAAAGTCAAAGATCAAACAAAGGAGCAAGAAATTATATAGAGTGAGATAGAGAGAGATGAACAACACCTCATGCACAGAGGGAGATCAACGACGCTATTCCAGCCGTATAGCAGCCGGGTTGTTGATCTGTGCGCCTGTGCATTGTCGTTGTTGGCTTAGAAGGCATCAGGAGCTATCATTTTATTAACTCATCATCACTCGGAAATTCCAAGGTGGATCATACGCATGCCATAGAGCGGTTGCTGCTGGCTTAACTGGCCTCCATCGCAGCTCATCCTACTTGTTGAACGAGAACAGAATCTCATCTTGGAAATGATGTATCCTCTGTAACTATTTCATGGTCCATAAGTTGCACAGATCGCAGATCAATTACATGGTTCCCCGGTCTCACTTCAAATCTTGGTTGCCTTTGTCATCGACGTAAGTAGAGAGCATCCTAAAACACCTCAAGTGGGCTGGCCGGCGCCGTTCACCCTGAAGGTCTAAATTGTGGTACAGTGGTATCCTGACATATATATAGCTATACATATATATTTCAAAATGAACTGCAGGCCCTAAATAAATTGCAGGGAATCCATTAGTGCTAGCTGATGATGAAATGATCGAAGGAGCTATCAACGGTGTATTAAGCTGGTCCAGGAATGAACAATATTTGTTTTCTGTTGTGTGCTCAAGAGGGAAAGAGGGAGAGAATGAGAGATGGATAGTTCTGCAGTTCATGCCTACAACACACCAGCTCTTCATTAGCTCTGTTTCAAACTAAAACTTGTTCACTAATTTATCAGCCCTGTTCACTCACTAACTTAATCCTGTTGTGCCAAAATATACTTTTTCAAATATCTCGTAAAGAAAATTGCTACAAATACATCGTTTCGCATGACATTTAATTTATTACTCGAAAGCAAGGCCAATTTTGCAAGTATTTGTATGTCAAGATGTTTTTTTATAGCAAAAACTACGGGCCATCAGGGCCATTCCAGAAATCCAGGCTTTGGTTCAAAACTACGGGCATCGTACTGATGAGATAAAGAGTTGATTAAGCATGAAGTTTTTTTTGCCGGGGATTAAGCATGAAGTTATGGGTGCACATTTAACTCAGCTGCATAAATTAAATTACAGTATGAAATCAGATCATCCTGCCCATTCTTTTTTTTCTATAAAAGATGAGAAAAACGAACACTTTTGTATGAGCTAATGAACTATGACTCTATGAGCACCAGGACAATAGCTTGCTATTGTAGGGACGGGAGGCACCAGGAGCTCGTCTGTTTTACAAACTGCAGCCCATAGAACAGAACAGACCAGTCACGCTATGAGCCAATCTGAGCCTATGAGTGCACTGCTGGGAACAAGAACTGCCTGCCGACGGTGCACTGCTGGGGAAAGGGACTTTAATCCCGGTTTGCAACCTTTTTAGTTTTGATTGTGCAACCGGGACGCACGATCCAGAACTAAAGATAGATATTTAATTTTAGTCCCGATTAAAATAATCAGGATTACAAATCACCAATCGGTACTAAAAAATATTTTTATTACTTTTTATGTCCCAGGGAGACCTGACATAGTCTGTCAGAGTTGAGACGGGATTAAAGATGATATTTAATACCGGTTGGTGATTATACAGTACCGTTGGTTTTACCAACCGGTACCAGAGAACATCTTTAGTATTTGTTGGTATTGGATCCGAGAAACATGTGGTTTTCGCTACCATGACGAAAGATTAGTTGTTAGTGGTGAGAGACCATCAACAAGTCATATTGCTGACAACACTAGGAGGAAAACCAAGGTTGATGTTTTGTTCTTCGCCCTCTTACCACTGATTCACCATGAAAGGGCTGGAACACCTGTGTGAACGACGAAGTCTATGCATATGTAGGTGTCTTTGGCAGGAGTGAGTAAACTTCTAAACATATTATTTGTCGGATTATTGTCTCGAATTGTTTGCTTTAGTTGAGAAAATACAATCTCATAATAAACACTTTCTTCTACTGTTTTTGCTTAGAACATGTTAACATGTTTTTCCTTTTCAATCTCTGAGTGAAAAGTAACAAGTTATTGCTTCCAGAATATATACCAAACGCTTGTATAAGTCACCATAAGAAATGATGATATGTATTATGTATGGTACCATCCTTCCCTTTTTGTTCCATAAGAGATGAGATGAGAGCGAGACATAAGTGCGACATAGACTGATGGAGAGAATGATGAAGCCATGAAGGCTCTATGAGCGCTAGGCCGGTAGGTTTGCGATGGTAGGTTTGGGAGGCACCGGGACCTCTTTTGTTACAAATCACCGGCAATAGGACAATGCTACATGCTTTGGATGGTAATTTGGTTGGCTCATCGTGACCTTCAAATATTGAAAGGAAGGATACTTACATTTTTGGACTAGCCTTATGAAGATTAAACAAGAATTTTTTCTGTTTGGATCCTTTCGTATTTGGGACGGCTCCCAAATAAGTGGTTGGGTAATGCCTCGTCAAGAGACCAATATCCTTGCTCTATAACATAGTTAGGCACAAACAACCAACTATCTCACAGATCTTCCAAACAAGCCCACCAAGTTTTTCATGGAGACGGGATTTAATTGGAGCAAAGTTAGCCGCATGGCATAACTTATTGCCCCGTACGGCTGATTTGGTTTTGACACAGGAGCAAGATAAATTTCACAGGAACCTCACTTCCAATGGGGTCTTCTCGGTCAAATCTCATTACTTAGCCCTTGTTCATACGGGCGTCCCGAATATCAATAGATGTTTTTGAAAAGTGAAAGTGTCGCTAAAGGTTAAGATTTTCCTTTGGTACTTACACCGGGTTGTAATTCTCACCAAGGATAATCTAGCTAAGCGAAATTGGAAAGGTAGTAAGAAGTGTTGCTTTTGTCACAAGGACGAAACCATCCAACATTTGTTCTTCCAATGTCATCTTTCTCGTTTGGTGTGGTCTGTTATTCGAATGGCTTCAAATTCCTCGAAATGTAACTTATATGTTTGGGTGTTGGCTTTTATGAGTTCCTAAAGACATGAGAAATCTGTTTTTGATGGGCGCGTCAGCTCTTTGTTGGTCCGTGGCTAAGTAGGAAACTAGTGTTGTTTGATAATAAAATTGTATCTTCTCCTTTGCAGGTTATTACTTTAGTTACCCGGTGACTACGCACCTGGATTATTCTCCACGAACTAGGACTTTGGGATACTATTGCAGTGGTATCACGATGTTTGGACCAGGTGGCACATGAGTTTTTTACCCAGGGAATAGGTGGCGGTCTAGTCTACAGATTGATAGCCACTAATTTTGTATTCCCTTCACACTCCAATGCTTTGGATGGGGTTTTTTATGGTTCCTTTTTGGCTATGTACATTGCATGTAGAGGTTGAGGTGAGCTCAGTTAGATTGTATCATTTTGGTATAATTGATTAAGTCTTAATAAAACATTCATTATCTCTAAAAAAACTGGAAAGCGGCTGAACGGGACCCAGACCGGATGGATCTTTCCGGCGTACTCAATTCAGTGATATCTTATTGTCGTCGTAGAAGTAACGTCAAAGACCATGAACCAGCACATATCCCGGTCGAAATACACGTCTTCAGTAAGTGAAAACTAAAATTGTAAACAAAAAGCTATTATCATATCAACAACCAGCTACCTTGGCTAGGTTGTTGGTTTTCAGTAGCTAAGTGTTCCACCGAACTGTCCTCAATGATGCATTCGAGCACACTGGGATTTTTCTCTTGCGTTAGACCATCATAGTTTTGGACGACTTAATTAATCCAGGAAAATGAAGGATAATTTTGGACAAACTACAGAGAACATAATTACTGTATTGATGCTGAAGGATGTCTGACGATCCTAAATCTGTTCAAAATCAACACTACTATATTATTGTATATATCTTTCTCGTTCAAAAATATACTACTGTGTTTCATGTATATATTGTGAAAAATACAGCTCAGAGTTACTTCATTTTGTTGTCCTTTACATTTCAGCAAGGCAGCCTGCAGGATTATGTATACTTAGATATTTTTCAGTGGTCTCTACTGTAAATAGAAATGATTAATTTAAACCTTTAAAATTTCTCATCGGAAGGACTATACCTATTTATACTACAACATCAAATACTTATTGTAGTACTAAGCAGGTATAATTATTTCTACGGGTAATAGGATATTTATTTCTACGGGTAATAGGATACGTAAATCAACGGTTAAAATAGTCTGGTGATAGTACTAATCGTAGGATAATAAATCGCTCTAAGATTTGTGTGACATGATTCCAGAATGCTTAAGAATTGTGTTTTTCTCGTCTCTAGGTATATGAGCTAGTGGTGTTTGGATCTTCAGTAACATTCAGAAGATTCCTAACATGAGGAGTTCATATTTGGAATGCAAATTTCTTGTTGACATTTTCTTTTCCAGATTTGATGACCTAAATCAATCGCAGGGGTTTCTATGGCTCTATTTCGCTCGTCTCAAAAACGTTGAATTGAATCGCCATCTACTTCTTGGTCAGAGATGAACTCACTCAACAAAAGTGTGGTAGCTGGTGTAGAATCATGTGATGATTAATCTTGATGATGAACAATTGTTAGAGGTGAGTGTTTATGAAAATATGATGTGATGTTAGGGTTAGTTTTGAGGTTTCAATACTAGTTCATGAGTTGAGAGAGGAGTGCTTTAGATGCACTTTGTAAACACATATTGATGTAATAAAGTTTGATCTATTTTCAAGAGTTTCGTCGGTACATATTTTTTGGATCCCGATGGCATAGCGGCGGTCTAACTGGAGATGATCAACAGCAGTGGCAAAGAGGAGGCAAAGGTCTAACCGGCCGGACAACACCGGTCAGACCGGTAGTATAGGAGCGGTCAGACCTGCGCGTATACAGCGGTCAGACCGGCTACGCCGACTTCATCAATTTGAGGGTAACTTTTATTTTCGCTAAAAGTTTTTGGTTTTTGGTGTTACAACCATTCACCCCCTCTGGTTGGTTTGGTTCCTGTGATTCGATCCTGCAAGATGAAGAGTTGAATAAGCATAAGGTTATGGGCCAATCCACATTTAAATCAACTGCATAACTTGAATTACTACATGAAATCAGATCATCATGCCCCTCCTCTCTCTCTCTCTAGAAGACCATAGAGCGGTTTTCTATGAGTTGACAGACTATAACTGTATAAGGACCAGGATAGTAGCTTGTAGACATGGGAGGTACCGGGATCTCCTCTGTCTTACAAACTGCAGGTCATAAATATAGGGGTGGCGACGTGGTCCGGGGCGGGTAGACCCATACCTGGACCACATTACACATTACCCACCAAGTCAATTAGACCGGTGGATCGATCTGGACCACACCTATCCTTTTAAAATTGTGACATAACAGACCAATCATACACTAGTACAGAACCACTCATCTCTGACGGTCTTTCCCGTGTCGGGGATTTCCAGACCGTCACACCGTCGTCATTTTTAACGGGCCGAAATAAACACCGATAAATATATACTTGTATAGGCATTATCCATATGCAAGCATTTCGAACCCGTCGCCGATGGGACCTATCAGTAACGGACTTTTATTTAGGCCCAACAAAGATTATCTTTATAATCTTTGTTGGGCTCTATACCTATGCCCGTCACTGATGTGTATCATCGGTGATGGACTCTAAGTTAGATCCGACAAAGATAATATATAGATCTGTCACCGATGGTTATCATCTGTGATTCATATTCTGCAATCGCCTGAAAAAAATGAAACCATCAATCGATTCTGTGAGGCATTGGATTTGCTTCCAACGGCCAGTTGACTGAGTCACTAACTAGTGGCATTTGGACATTGAACGCACAAATGGGCTGAAGCAAAAGCTTAACGGGTCCGCGGATAACATAAGACAACCATTATCTATTAGTAGGCTATGTGTTGGGCTGTGTTATTTTCGGGCTTCTTAGAATTTTTTTTTTGACTACTTCTGCAGTTCGGCACATTTGAGTTCTTTTGCTCCAATCATTTATGTGGTTTGGGCTTTTTTTCACTGGGGCACCTTTTGAGCCTTTGCGTAGTCCCAGTTAGTTTGATAAAAGGCTTTTTCTTCGATTTAACCATGAAAAGCTAATCACAAAATCAACTTCAAAAATTAACTTTTCAAATTCAAATTTTAGCTTATAAGTCTAAGCATAAGCGAAACAATGGGACTGTGAAAACAATCCTTCCCGAATTATTTGTCGAGGGAAAATATATTATTCATGATCAAAGAGGACTTCATTACAATTTTACCAATAATGATATTTCAGAAATTTACGAAAGAAATAGTTCGTCAATCATAAATTTTTCATTAGCTCTAACGAAATTGACCAATCATATTTCATACACAGAACAGGCAAACAGACAAACAAGCATAATTAAAAAGCGGTCAAAACTCTGCAAGACAATACACTAATCAGTTAGCCCAATCCGCCAAAGGTACCAGGACATCACCAGTCGCCACAAAATCATTAGGTTTGAGTTTCTGCCTCTCCCAAATCCGACGACTCTGCTACCACTAATAGCAACCGAAAAGACAATTGCTTGCATTGCCTACCCTACCCTAGGGTATTACATTTATCTGAAGCATAAATCTAAAATCGAATTAATTGGGTACAAATCTATACCTAATCCTAATTAAAAAATATATAAGACTTCCGTTCAATTTTTTTCGTCCGTCCTTCACGCATGGGCCTACGCGAAGCGATAGCACCGAAGCGATATCCTATTCAGTTTTGGTCACATGTGCACCTCCGTGGGCCTTGGGCCATAGCACGATACCGGACAAAAGCAGACTAGCTGATGGTTGGCCGTATCTCATAACCACCAGAGCAGGTTCACCTTTTTTTAAGATATTAATTAAGAACCATTAACACCAGACAATTGACAATCCATCTCACTTTAAAACCTGCTCACAGCAAACAGATACACAAATACAAGTGCCAACGAACAACGTGATACCTATTTTATTGTCCAAGGAGGTCAGAATGTCTTGTCATTTAGTAATATCTATATATTACTATAGGTTTACCTAATAAAAAAATACGCAAGGATTCCGGTGAAAATTTTCGTCCGTCCTCACCTAAATGTTTTTGTCCGCAACATCCGAGTCCAAGACACAAAAAATATCTAGAATCCTCATCAAATAATACAAAAAATTTAAACCAATTCGTGTTACATCCCAAATACAAAAATTGAAGAATGGCAAACGAAGAAAAAAACCAAATCAAACGAAAATCCAACCATCAGACCTCGCCGGAGACACGAGCGGCATAAGTTTACCACCGTCGGGCTTCAGCCGTTGTCGCTGCCGCCACTGCCTCCCAAGGCCAGATCCGGCGATGGGAGGGGGGAGTGGTCACCGGCGGTGGCTCGGTCGAGCTGCGCCGCCACCCACCCGCCACTACCTCCCAAGGCTCGATCCGGCGAGTCTCAGGCTAGATATTGCGAGGAACGGGGCGGCGGTGGCACCCTAATGAGGAAAGGGGCCATCGTTGAGGGAAGAGAGTGCACCAGTGGGGTGAGAGGGAGCGGTGCCACCGTTGGGGAGAGACGGCCCGTGGCAGGGAGGGAGCAGCGATGCCGATGGGAAGGGGGAGGGGGAGTGGTGGAGGGGAGAGGCAGCCTGTGGTGGGGGGAGGAGAGAGAGGAAAAAGTGAATCTAGGGTTAGGTTTTTTGGGCACAGGTGGTCTTGATGGATTCAGAACCGATCTGAGCTGTCCATCAAAACGAACGGCTCAGATTGATCCCGGGTCGGGCCGGTCTCCATCCTCAGGCCACAGCACTGCTAGGCCGCGCGCGCTTCATGGGCTGCTCACGCGAATGCCCTAGCAGGCCGGTGGGGTCTAACGGGGAATTTTTTTCTTTTTTAGAACTTTCTTTATTTCTTTAGAAATATATTTTTTTAAAGAGCTCAATTCATGAAAAACTAAACCCTAATCATCTAATATTTTTATATTTGTTATAATTTTAGTTTACCCGTTGCAAAGCACGGGCATTTTTTCTAGTCAGACTTAAATAAGCAAAATTCCACACATGTACAAAACCCTAGGTGCAACAATTCCACATGTCAGAACAAATCATATAAAAGGCCTAACCTCAAAATCAAGCAGATCACCGAGAAGCGGAGCTCTGAGCCAGAGATCACCTCCTCCATCGCCAGCGCCGCAGCCACCACGAACCCGTGCCGTCCCTCCTCCCTGCCTCCGCCTTGCTGCCGCAACTACCACGGCCAGAGCCGCGCCCGCAAGACCATCCCCATGGCTGGTTGGTAGAGAAGACGCGAGGACAAGGCCCGGCGGCGGCGGCGGTAGCCGGTTGGGGCGCTCGCCGAGAATCACTGTTCAGGTACAACGAGATTCCCTGAACTGTGCAGTGAGAGAAAGAAGCCCACACAAGTTAACGGGCTTGAGGAGTTAACCCGTTACTAAACGTGCATCCCTCTCTAGAGTCTAGAAGCAAATCTAACAGCCAGAAATAAAACCGAACGGTCAGAAAAAACGTCAAGCAAATCCAATGGTCAGAAAAATCGACTGATGAATCATAGAACTGCACGCGCCTGCAGAATAGCAAGAGCGAATATGTAATTCCTACGCTCTTGACTATAATACTAGCTCGATCGAAGCCATGAATCAACGCGTACGGATTGAGCGATTACCCTGAATTATTAACTAACTTTGATCTTGTATACAGAACTTCCAGAGATTGGGGAAACAACACAATAATACAAACAACACAACACCGCCTATTCCGGCAATCAACATGAAACATATATTGGGGCAAACATGAAACAACTTCCAGAGATACGACAAGGGACACAAGAATGCAAGGTGCAACATATATTTGGGAGAACACCTGCTCTACCTGAGATTGCATTTGTCTGACATCTTATTTCCCCAGTACCGCCTATTCCCCCGTTGGCCATGCATGGCCTTGCCTACTATCGATCGATTTTACACATTATGGCCATTTGCAGAGATTTGTTACCTTTTGGGTTTATGTGCATATGTCAGAGGAAGATTTACTTTCGTCCAAAAAAGATATGTAAGATGAAAATTGCAAATGGGAGAGAAGAACAGCGTAAATGTTAGGGACAAATTTGGAGCTACACTACTCAGCGAGAATAGGGCAAAAGGACATGATGGTTTCTACACTTGATGGCATTCAACATGTACCACGTACATAGAGCTAGCGAGCAATCATCCCTAGGAAGTACTACATCCATTTTTTAAATATATGATACCGTTAACTTTTTTATCATCGTTTGATCATTCCTCTTATTCAAAATTTTTTTTATAAATATCAAAATATTTAAGTCATGCTTAAAAGAATATTTGATGATAAATCAAGTCACAATAAAATAAATGATAATTATATAATTTTTTAAATCAGACGAATAATCAAACATATCTCTTAAAAGTTAATCATATATTAAAAAAGGGAGAGTATCCAATGTTCGCCCATCGTGTAGCAAGCTCAACGTTTGAGCCACCAGTACAGTGGCATGTTTCATCTGTGAACCTAGAGTGTTCAGGCATCTCTTTGGGTGCCATGCATCATTGGCCATCTAGTTGTTCATCACATTATACATTCCGGATATTAAAACCATGTTTATTTCAGCTTAGGATTATTATAATCTGGATTACTGAACTAGATTATTGGAAGCTGGATTATAATAAGCTGACATAGAATAAGCTATGAGCTGTTTGTTTGTTTGTTACTCTGAATTATTGGAGGCATGGATTACTGGGTATGAAAAATTAAAGTCTATAATGCCCTCAGCTATTTTGGATGGCTTGTTCGTCGTTTTGTCACTGTATACAACAAATATATAATTGAAGTAGCTAAAAACATGTCATATATTAATAAATTAAGCATTCATGAATACATTTCTTTCAATAGATTGAACACCAACTTGTTATCTACTAGCAAATAAAGCATCGGCAATATTATCACGGAAGATATTTGCATCTCCCTCTTCGTCTCCGAATTCACTAGCATTCCCTTGAGATGAAGGCATCGGCATATAGTTTTCATCATTATCACACTGATCAAACTTCTCGTCACTCAATTTACTGTCTCAAATAAAATTATGAAGCGCCATGCATGCATGTATTATTTTTGTTTGCTTGAGCATCGGATAACTCGGTAAGTCCAATAGAATTCTCCATTTCATTTTCAAAATACCAAAAGAACGCTTAATCACGTTACGAAGAGATGAATGTAAGTGGTTGAACACCTAATTCGAAACATTGCTACGTATTACATTCCTCATGTCACTCATTCCTACCGATCATAATGCTCATAACCTAATTTTCTAGCTGTTTGTATCTACCATTGATGGTTTGAGGTTAGGGCCGGGATGGAAAATATACAATAAGATTAGGTCAGGCAACACAGCCTGCACTAAAACGATCAATATGCACAAACATATATGTAGGGCGGAGTTGTGGGAGGGCAATGATGTTTTATTTTGTTCAGTCGCATTAAACTAGCTAGCACACTTACAAAGGAAGCACGAAACATGTGGTTGCGGTCATAGGTGTATGACTTCACCCATCGATACGTGCTCGAATTCCAGTGCCCATAATTATTGCGCGCGCGCGCGCGTCTGTACTTTCAGCAGGAATCTGTAAAGTCCTATAGTCCTCTAGCACTTTGAGGGGTATGTAGGGGTGCATGCGACAGTGTGTCCGTCTAGTGTACATTTTTAGTTGTGTGTATATTCTGTGTAACTGTGAAAAGACAAAAGATAAAAAGGGTAATTGGCTAAACTGAAGTTAAAGCACAAGTATACCTAAGGTTCATGACACTACTACTGATTTGTTTTTTACATACGGCCCAAACCTATTTTTGCCTACGGACAGCCGGTCCACATGCACCAAAAGCTCTACGAAAATCGGAATTTTCGCATGCGGGCGCTTAAGCCGACCGCATGCAAAAACAAAAAATCGCGAAAAAATAAAAATAAAAAAAACCTGGCCGAACCTTAGCCCGCCGCCGGCGTCGGCCAAATCCGCGCGGGGCGGCGCCGCTGTCGGCGCCCAATCCGCCGTTCCCGCTCGCCATCGTCGCCGACGCTAGATCCGCGAGGGGATGAGCCGCCCCCGTCGGATCCACGTCGGTCGGCTGCTCCCAGCCACCTCCTTGGCGGTGACGGCCCGTCCACTCCAGCCACCGGGATCTAAGATGACGAGGGAGAGAGGAAGGAGAGGCGACGGTCGCTTCTCCCGCCGGATCCGCGAGCTTGCCGCAGCCGCCGCCCGCTCCCGCGACCGCCACTCCCGAGTTCGGGGGCAGCGGATCCGCTCGCCGGCCACCCACTCCTGCCGCCACCACCCGCCGTCGCGGCTCCCGGCAGGGGAAGGCGGCGACCAGTGGATCGGGGTGGTGGAGGGCCGCCGCTACGGATCGGGGCAGGGGAGGGCGGCTGCTAGCAGATCGGGGTGGGGAGGGCCACCGCCGTCAGATCGGAACGGGGAAGGGCAGCAGCCGGTGGATCCAGGCTAGGGAGGGCTGCCGCCCTCGCCCACGCCCACCCCTGCTGTGGCCCTTGCCTGCTGTCGCCGCCAGAGTCACTCTGCTCCTCCTGCGTCATGGAGCGGCACCGCTCCTGGCCGCCGCCACCGCGGCGACGCCCGCTCCCGACGCCTCCTCCTGTGCCCTCGTCTGCCGTCGCCGTCACCTACACCCGTCGTCACCGTTGTCGCCACCGGGAAGGAGGAGAGGGGAAAAGAGGAGAGTCGATGACTGAGGCCGGAAGAGAGAGAGGAGAGGAGTAGGGGTCTGGGAGGAGAGGAGAGAGTGTGGTGGGAGAGAGAGAAAGGGGGAGGGGAGAATAAAAAATGGAGTGGGAATAGGAGGAGTATTTTCACGTGCGGTGAGTTAAGAGTCCCGCATGCGAAAATACCCTTATTTTCACGTACGGATGTTTTAAGTGGTCCGTTTGGAAAAATTGATTTTCGCGTGCGGGTCTCTTAAGGAGCCGTATGTGAAAATGAGGACCGATTTTTGCAGACGCGGATACTTATGACCCGTTTGTTATCTATTAAGGTTCCTATCCAGGAAAATCATTTATGTACTAGGGTGATGATCAAGCTCATTTTTGTAACGAGCCACATAATTTGTGCCTGGCATCAATATTTTATCACAGTTATTAGCACTTAGCCAACAAAAATAGGGTTTGATTTGTAGACATCAAATTTGAGCAAAATAATTGTATAGATGCTAAGTTGGATTTCAATATGCCAAGAAGAAAGTTTCAGAAGCTAAAAAAAAAATGGAACAAGCGGGATGATATCAGTCACCAATTGTTAAGGTCCTCTATGAAAAATTTGCTTTGGCCCAGTTATAAAGATTGGACTTGGTCTTTTTAACTTATTTTGATACATTCCTTGATTATACACCCTCATTGCTACTCCTCCGTAAAAAAAAAAAAAAACAATTCCTGGATAGTCTATATTTATAGCTCGAAATTGTTTTTTTTAACGGGTGTGCACGTGACAATCTTGGACGTAAAGAGATGTGGAGAAGATGCACTGTTGTCTCTAGCAGTGAGGGAGACACCTGCAATTGAGTCATCCATAATACATCTTGGTTTGTGGAAGGCGCCCGTTCTTTTGCACTGGATGTAGACGCTGGAGAGTGCAAACATAGAGGCCCGAAGAGTGACAAGCAAATCCTGAATAACAGTGACACTAAATCCATCGCTTCTCTAATAGACAGCTTGTGTTTTTCCTAATGTCTCTCATCCCAACGTCGCTTATGCATTTCGATCAGACATGTATATATACTAGAAAAATTATCCCTATGTTACAATGGGTAGAAATATTTTTGATCGCAATACATCTTTACTTGGCCCGTCTCTCCTTGACCCAGGCCACAAATGGAGCTGTACACCTAGCTCGCATAGCCGACTGCCATCTTTAAACTCCCATATCTGTACAATGCCAGAACCAATCCTTCCGTCAAATCTAGTCGAATTTTTCTTGGTCTTATAAATTTGGTTGATGGCTTTTGATACACTCAATCTCCTCTTTCCTTTTTATTAAAATCGGAGCGAATCCGTAAAACTAACTCAGGATAAAATGGTGACTTTTAAATGGAGATTAAATCCGGTGAATTAAAGTGGAAGTAAAAAGGGAAAATCATAAGGAAAATGATGAGGGAATAGTGGGGAATCGATTTTTGTAATTAATTGGAGAAGGGAACGACGTGGTAGTGGCGTTGGGGTTTGTTCCGGTGACGAAAAAACTGGACTGATAAAAAAACGAATTCTTACCGCAGCGTGAAAAAATAACGCGATGTAAAAATAGCAAAAAAGATGGAAAAAACCGGAAAATATGATGAAAAAAAAAAGCAAACTGAGAAAAATGGGAAAAAGGCGAAAAAGTACCAATGGAAAAAAAGAAAAAAAGAGCGAAAAAAGATGGAAAAAAAGAAAAACCCGAAAGGCTGAAAAACAGTGAAAGTTAGACTGACGAGAAAAAGGAAAAAACATCGAAGAAAAGGAAGCCCGAAAAAGTGAACAAAAAAGGGAGAAAACAGAGACGGATGAAAAAGATTAGAAAATGGGAAAAAAAGAGAAGACAGAGGAAAAGAAAAACCGGAAGCCTTACCTATGTTGCCCGTGCGTTACAACGAGTAAAGTCAGTTCTAAAATTTAGCTAAACAAAATTACACCCTCCTATCTTAAATTTGGTGTTTACAACGTAATTTGGTTAATTTTTAAATTTTTAATTATCAATAATTTCTGACACACTTATCTTATAAACAGACGAAACGGTATATCACTTAGATTTCCCTCAAAAAATATAGTGATTGTATCGTAAATTTATCGATATATAGATTTGATATTCAGAATTTTCAATGTTTAATTAAACAAATCTTATTCTAAACATATATATATTTATGAACGGAGGGAATAAATGGTCAGCAGTGCTATAGCTATCGATCTGTCACCATGTATCATGTATCATGTATCATGTATGTATATAAATGGTCCATGAATTGTGATGAAAATTGTCGTTGTTCATACATTTTGTTTACTTTTGAAGTTAGAAAACGTACTTCCATCGTATAGTAGTACGTGTGTGCTTTTGTTTTTTGATTATATAGGTTACATCATGAAAAATTTAGTCCCTGTACATTTATTTGGCTTGTGTGAGGTTTGAAGTCAATTTTGATCAACTATAAATCCTTACTCGCTCCGGCCAGAAAAAATTTCAATCCTAAAGATACATATTGACATACAGGTTATCCAAATATATCTCCAGGATTAGATTTTTTTATAGATGATTAATTTTACAAAATGATTGATGTGATGGGTTGAACATAAAAATGGAAACATAAGAGGATAGGAGGCTCATTTTTTTAAATCAATCGAGGATAACATTTTTTACCTCGGGCACGCCTAGTAATTGTTTATCAAGCTTTAACGTGTGCGAGTGGCCAGACAGCAAAGAGCGAGAGGTGTGGAGCGGCACGGCTTTTAGGGAGAGCACTACCCGTCGGGCGTACGGCGTGAGATGAAAAATCGGACGCATCCATGAGCCGTCCGATGCGCGCACGCCATCAGCCATCCAACGTCATCAAGCATGCATGCATGCAAAACTATTTTTTCTCCTAAATTATTTATCCAAATCATGATCTGATTGCACCATTAAATTCGTTGCAATTAAATCTTTAAAACAAGACCACACATAGATATATTCTAGTGAGAAACAAATTTAGCTTATTATTGAATTATTTTTAAATGTTGCACACTGTTCCACCAAGTATATCGGAATTGTTTTACTAGGTAGATCAAAAATGTTTCAATCGTTTAAATCCAGCGTTGTTTCACCTTATATAAAAACAATGTTTCGGTAAATAGCAAAAGAATGTTTCAAGTCACTACAACATTTAATCCATATAAAATGAGACATTTTTGGTGAAACAAAAAATGAAACGAATTCTCTTAATAGATGATTTCCATAATATGTGGGTGATTTATTGCAAATGAATTTTTCAATTCACTGCAACATTAGATCTATACATAAACATTGTGAGTACACTAGATAAAATATTTTTAGTGGAACATTGTGAGTACACTAGTGAATACTTATTGAAACACTCAACCAACACATATGTAACATTTACAAATAAACTAGTGAAACACAATAAACTACTTACTGAAACATACAAATAGCACCATGAGATGCATTAAAGAAAGATATATGCATCGCGATACTAAATAAATATGTGCAACATAATAGAATTTCAGCTGAAACATCTAATTTTCACATGTGAAACATTAAGTTTAATTGGTTGAAACATATGTGTGTTTTTTATAGTCATGTGAGATCTTGTTGTAAAGATTTAATTGTAACGAATACAATGGTGTAATCGGATCATATATTAGATGAGTAATCTAGAAAAAAATCATTTTTCAAGTTTACTAAAAGGGTGTTATGTGCATGCAAATAACCTCATGTCTTCTCTCTTTCATGCATATTAATGCTCGGAAAGGAATCGTATGTAACAGAGAGAGGATCTGACAAAGGCTGCATGCAGCAAAGTCATAGTAAGAGGTGTCCGATTTTTTTTCTCAAGATCGGACGACCGGATTGAAGCATTTTCCGGCTTTTAGTGCAGTAGACTCATCCGGCCAGGTACGGCACGACTAAACGAGGCCCTATTGACCCAAGAATGAGCGAGGCTCCCTCCTCAAGGACGCGACTACACGCTGCGCATCTCCATGCTGTGCGGGCGCCATAAAAAAACAACTCCATTACGAGTACGGACGAAGGGATGATTTTTTTTTACCAGAAGCTTCACGTATTTTTTTAATTAGGTAGGTATAGGTATAGATATCTTAACTACTTAGAAAATTGATCTTTCCGTTCATCACCTAATTTTTCGTCCGTCCGCGAGTTTCCGCTTTACTCACGATCCCCTCGGCTCCCTGCGCATCTTTCGTCCGTCTCTCCGTGAGAAACATATACCATATCCAAAAACAGAGGGTGCATACCATGTTTAACACTTAAGAGAAGCGGATTCGATTTGGACTAAAAACAGATGAAATCAACCCCATAAATACAAGAAGGATTCCACAAGATTACTACAATAACCAATCGAGAAGACACAAAGCAATTGGTGAGACCTAACCTGATTTCATGGGGACGGCTTTGACTTGTGGTGTTGAGCTCCAAGAGGTAGTGCACGGCTTCGGCGAGCGGCGGAAGCTCAATGGCATCTCCCTATAGATGATCACAGACGGTGGCCTAGCACACCATTGTCACGCGAAGGACGGGAAGAAGCACGGCTTGGCACCGTTCTCCTCAACGCCCCTTAGCCAGTGAAGAGCTGTAGCTACACGACGGATTCCCCACCGCGTGCACGCCACCTCGTCAGACCGCCGTGGCCACCATCGTCGCTGCTCGCTTGCTTGGACGTGCCGGAGAAAAGGGGATCAGGGAGAAGAGAAGAGAACGGGATTAGGGTTTCGTCCCTCACCAACCGGCGCAAGGCTAGAGGTGCGCGACGGATTCCCCGCCGCGTGGGCGCCACCTCACCGGACCGCCGTCGCTGCCACCATCGTCGTTTCCTCTCACTCGCTCGCTCATCGTCGGGGAGAAAGGGGATCGAGAAGAATCTGCGCTAGGGTTTCCCCTCCCGTCTGACAACAATTTCAACGGAGCGGCTGCAATCTCGGACGTCCATTGGATCGGAAGGCCATCCTCTCTCCCGCATTGGGTCTCCTCCGTCTTTGGGCCACAGAAATTAACGGCCCGCCGTGCTGCTCGCTGGGCCGTGATCACGTCTTCATGTGCTGGCGTTGTCGACTGGGCCGCCGTGCACTAGCACGCGCCGCACAGTGCCAGGCTGGTTCGAGCCTTTTATGCTGTTTATTTTTCTAAGCAACTGATGTAATTATTTTTAGATTTACATAAATTCATTTGGCACTATTTTAAGCCATTTAAAATTGTTGGTAAATTATGATCAATTATTTATTTGATTACTCAGTAAATTATTGTTAGATAAATGAAACCAACAAAAAGTTTATCTAGAAAGTATTAATCATATGAATATGATATTGTATTTGACCAACATTAATATGGTTTCATGTCAAAATAATTATTATTTCCTTAAATATAAAATCATTTCTAGAATTCGAACAAATTCCACTAAAGATTTTTTGAGTGAATTTTATTTCAATACTACAAAGTGCATGTTTCTTTCCCATTGCATATGCCTTTTACCTTTTTCCTTTTGTAGAGGATGGTGAAGTCAGAGTTGTAACTGCCCCCGTTTGTGAAAGTTGAAATATGTTCTGAATGTGTAGAAAATTTGGAATATCTCACGCACGTATTATAAAATTTGAGATACGACCTGAATCTGAATGTGTGTACAGCATGAGATATGTTTTGATATTTCCCTGTATAAAATTTGGATATATTTACGAGGTTTGTCTAAATTCAATATTTTTGTGCACATGTGTTATAAGTACACAAGCAATCTTAACCATCCATATTTATTTGATATTCATCCGGTGCAACGCACGGGTATATTTGCTAGTAGATATAGATATAGATCATTTATATGTATGTCCTTAGTAAGGCCAGTGTGAATATATGCAAATGATAGAAAAACCAAATATAAATTGCTTACGAGCCTAACTGCCTGATTTTCTCCCTTTTCAGAACTATGTAGCTATCGATCTCCCATGCATGTTTTCTTCTTTAATTTCACCCAATAGGTGGACGATGGTAACCAATTTAAATAGGCATTGCAAGGATGAGTTACTACAGTAGATCACAACAATAACTACTAGCTATGTACGCTGCATTGTCACATGGAGAATCAAATGCTTACGAATACAGTAGTAAAGTTTGACGATTTATGTGATTTCAATTAGGTACATACGAAAACACAGAGAGAGAGAGCGAGAGAGATTGATCTGGCTGAGCTTGTTGCCGACTTTATGGAGTTAGTATTATATTGGTTGGGTTACCATTGATAATTGATCTGATTAAAATTTTTTACTAAAATATATCAAATCTGTGTTATGTTGTATTTATATTGGGATGGAAGGAGTAATTGGTACGTTGCTGGTGGCTATGTGGTACGCAATAAGCGTTAAGAACATACGAATTAATCATTCAAAACTGGGAACTCATTAGCTAGTAGCCTCCTACATTCCCATGCCGCTGTCACTCTTCCTATTGCCCCTCATTCTCAGCAAATCGACATCAACATGTTTTCACCATGGATATGCTGACGTTGAAATAGGCCTTGCGTGCAGTGTGCACAATTGATCTGGTCAGGACTTCGTTTGGTCTAATCTATAGCTATATATCAAGTGTGCAAGTGTTTATTTAATATCCGCGTTACAATATATATCTACTGTACACATTAGCTATAGGGTTTACTATAGATGACGTGGCTATCAATTGGAGCCAACAACGGGCTCTCTTATTAACCTTGCGCTCACTAGCCATGCATGTGTTACAGGTCTAGATGGCTAGGTCCACTTGACTATTTTTTATAGGTAGTCTCTATCCCCTTGGAGCTTGTGTCATGCCTAATAAGTGTCTTTGTTACTCTATTTGTTATGTATTTTTCGTACCGGCCATATCATGATTGGTGCCAAGTATGATACTTTTAATACTTAGGCACTAAACATGATATATGTAAGCACTAAGTCTAATACATACACTAACTTTACATGGGTACTATACTACTACATATGACTTGATACTCATATACTAAGTCTAATGTGTATATGTATCAAACAAAATACCAAGATATCATACATGGTATTGTAAGTACCAGGTCTAGTACTTATAGATATGATACTAGGTATCAGGCATGGTACTCCCTAGGTACCAGACATAGTACCCACACTATATCGTGTATGATACCTAGTACGAGACATGGTATCCACATGGTAGCAGGTATGATACCTAAGGTACCAGATACGATACCCATGTATGGTACATCGAGATACCAAACTTAGTAATGGTAGGTATCATATCTTATACATGATACTCAGGTATCACATATATAACATGCAAATATATAGGAACATAAGAGTTAATACATATCATGTATTAGCTATAATATATACGGTTACCAGGTCCGATACTTAGGGTATCAGATCTGGCAAGATGATACATACAAACATAAGAGTTAATACATTGATATTTTCGATCTGATTTGGAATGGCATACAATAAGACTTAAATATGAGTATATAGATGGTATTGACTCGTGGCACCTATCACTCATCTTTCAATTGGATGGCCAAACAATGTACTAACACTTGTAAACAGAATTACTTTAGCTGGTACAACGCTTCTCCAACTTCCAACATATATTTACGGTGAATAAATATGTTCAATGTGACATGAATGGACTTATTGGCTAGGCTCCAAGTGCAATCAATAATTTCTTGGTCGCTAACTAGTACTAGACCTCCTAGAAGCTATACTAGTAAACTTTTGTATGTAGTGAAGTAGTACTACAGTATACTACTAGTACTACTAGGTAGAAATATAACATAGAGCTAGACCAATAGCTAAAGTATGCTGGACTAGAAAACTCTAATGAATAACATGTGTCTGATGCATGTGTGTAAGGAAGGAAAGACGAGGTACATGGAGTATATTTACTTGTGGCATCGCGCGGGAAACTCATCCGTACCAATAACTATCTCGTCACCCTAATGGAACCCCATGCTTTAGCTACCCTCTTTTAGGGTGCCATTTATTTTCTGAATATGAATGCACACATGCTACTCTTTGGACACCTGGTAAGAAAATTAATAAAGACTTAATATTATACACTAACTCGATGTTAATCTTAATATAGATGTTTCTCTCTCCTCACCTTCTCTCTTCTACGTTAAAAAGTTGGTTTTCATGGATATTTATGAGCTTAACTATTAACTGTTGTTAATTGTACACGCCTTTAATTACACACTTGCAGGTCGTCGTCGTCGTACTACTACTACTACTACTACTAATAATAATAATAATAATAATAATAATAATAATAATAATAATAATAATATCAGTTTAGTTCTAGGGAGGCCTGCTGGTGCCCTACGCCACTGCCTCCTTAAGCTATATATTTGTATTTTGATCCTTAAGCTCAAAGTCAATCAGTTAGTACTAATTTGCCTATGTAATAATTTGAACTTCAAATTTCGAATATAGATCTATAAAAAGCATCAACAATGTAGTGGCCGAGCTGGTTTCATGGGAACCAATGATAGCATGCCTGGCTCCCTAATGTTATGCCAGTTCCAAAATTGACAGCGATGCCCAGTTATGAACTGGTGAGGATCTTGATTTTTTTTTTATAGTACTACAACTATCGAGCCAGATTACCTTGGTGCAACTTAATTAATCGATAAACTCAATGTACGTGAATATTATTTATTTCCTTAATTAAGTAGAGCATATATAACCAGCTCGTGTAAGTCTGGTTGTCATTAATTATGCTATCCAAATGGCCGTTTTGGGAAACTTTTTTTTTTGCTTCTCATGGATGGAGATTTAGTAAATAAGAAACCAGAAAACATTGAGAACGACGTCCACCAGGTACAGACAACTCTGTATGACTAATGTCGTGGGAATTTTCAGATGGCAAAAAACATATTTCACCAAAGTTTTCAGTTCTCTTCTAACTCGATCGTCTAGAAAACCATTAGTACAAGCGAATCAAATACCTGTGTCAAGCTCTTGTGCACCATCACCAACCTTGGTACGAACATTTTTATCAATCAAGTCAAACAGTCAGATTGATTTGGTGGCACAACCATGGCAGTTCTCAACAGAGCCAGTGATAGGCGCCAAATGTGAGCGATGTAGGAGAAGCTGACGAACAAATGCTCGCAAATTTTTTTCGCCACGGCACCTTGTCACCACATGTATCTCATCCAGTGTCGTGGAATACATAGCTACCAATATTTCCTGATGCCTCTCATTCTTAGTGCAGGGAGCCAGGGAGAGTTTTCCGACCAACACAGGAAAGCCTTTGATGAATCACTTGATGCATGATGAATGTATGTATAACAACGTAGCTAGCCTCTGACGAATTGCTTGGCGATGAATGTTATAAAACTGGCCCCAAAATCATATTGAGAACCGAACGTGGAAGAAGCGTTATAAAAAATCCAAACATGAAGATGACACCGAACCACGATATTTATTAACGACGTTCAGCTAAATCCTACATTCCCGGAGTACTAATTACGGGCGTTCCTCCTCGATCCAGTATATTACAGCGTATCAGAGTTACAACGACTTACAGCTGGATGCTGCCGGCAGCCGCTTTCTCTCGATATGCTAAGTCGTCATGCGGTTACAACAGATTTGCTCCTCTATTTAAGAGAGATCTTAGGATAGAGTCTGACACTTACTTTATTCTTATATTTAGTATAACTTCAAGTCCTAAACTGTAACCGACTTTGTACACATTTTCGAAACAAATTCTAACAATCAATATACTATTTAATTATATTGTAGTACAGAAGCCAAATAAAAAGATGATGCATTAATTAATTGGTGAAGTGCCAAAAGCATTACATTTTTTCTCTGGTTTAGATTAGGTTGTAAAATCAAGAAGTTGATTTAGATTTTGTGATAAAAATATTGGTGGTTTGCTAATGTTAATTTGGAGATTTTTGAGATGGTTGATTTTGTGAAGTGTGCAGTTTCGGTTGACCCTGGCGGTCTGACCGGCTGAGTGCCGCCGGTCAGACCGCAGGTGTTGCGGTGGTCAGACCGGCCGGCCCGACAGTCTGACCGGCAGGATCCTGATCAATGTCGGTTTCGGGTTGTTTTGTTGGATTTGGATATTTCCTTCGGGGTTTTAGCTTCTAGATTGTTTCTATACGTATGGATACTGTCGTTATACTAATGTGAGTCAAGTTGGAACGAACTTGGGCTCGGAATATGGTTTCTTGGTTGTTGCACGTGCAGGTGTTGCTTGAGGCCTCGGGAGAGTGTTGCTGGTGATAGATCGGAGTCGACTTGGGAGAAGTTGATGTCCAGGGATCAAGAGATCGCGCGGGATACTAAAGGCTAGAGGACAATGCACGTGGTGATGAAGAAATCCATATGGTATACAAAAGGGATTGTGTACGTATGGAAAGAGGAGTCGAATTTGGAAGGGAGTCCGAATTTGGGAAGTTTGATTGAGATAAGGAAAGAGATGAGTTGTTTACTTGCAAGAGAGGGTTTCCTACGTGGGTTAGGAGTCCTAATTGTGTTATATTCGTGGGCTTTGCACAGCCTACTTCACGTATAAATAGAGAGGGAGGGTGAGGCCTCCTAGTATCGGTTTTAGAGAGACAAAAGTTGAGAGAAAATTAGGGTTTTGAATTTAGTTTGAGATTTTGGTGAGGAGTGCTGTTGGTGCACTTTGTAAACACTAGTTGATGCAATAAAGTCGAAAAGTTTCAATCTACATCTTCGAGTTTGTCATCTACCGGTGTTTCTGGGTCCAGACGGTCTAACCGCAGGTATGCGCGCGGTCTGACCGGCGGGATAGCGGCAGTCTGACCGAGGGTGTCCGGGCGGTCTGACCGGCGGCAGGAGGGCGGTTTGACCGGCGGGGACAGTACTTCGTCGACTTCTTCGCTTGAGGGTAATCTTTAATTCCGCAAAAGATTTTTGGGTTTTTGGTTTTCCCTACCATTCACCCCCCTCTGGTAGGTTTGTTTGGTCTTGTGCGATCCTACAAGTGGTATCAGAGCCACGTTTTTCTATTTGATCTTTACCGGTGTTTAGATTTGTTGCCATGGCTGAGAAGTTTTCAAGCAAAACTCATATTTACAATGGAGTTGATTTTGATTATTGGAAGAAAAAGATGGAGTCTTATATTACATCTCAAGGCTATGATATCTGGATGAAAGTTGCTTCTGTTTATGAGATTCCTGATCGTATTGAAACTACTGCCCAGAAAACTGATTTTGAAAACAATTGTAAAGCACGAAATATTCTTCTTAGTGGGATTTCTCGTTCTGATTTTGATCGTGTTTCACATCTTGCAACTGCTAATGAGATTTGGAAAGCTTTAAATAATTTTCATACTGGATCTACTAACATTAAAGAGTTGCGAAAAGATGTTTTCAAAAAGGGCTACATTAAATTTGAGATGAGTTCGGGTGAGTCTTTGGATGATTATTTGGGTCGTTTCAATAAAATTTTGAGTGATCTTGGATCTGTTGATGATTCTTATGATGTTAACTATTCTCAATCTGAGGTTGCTCGTCACTTTATGAATGGTCTTGATATGAGAGTTTGGGATGTTAAAGTGACTTCTATTCAGGAATCTGTTAACATAAACACTTTGACTTTGGGTATTCTTTATACTAAATTGAAAACCTATGAGATGAATATTCTTTCAAAAAGAACAGATTCGAAATCTACTGCTTTGATGTCTTCATCTGGATCTTCTTTGGATACTTCTCTTAGAGATGTACTTGCTGTTTTTAATGCCATGTCCGATGATCAACTGGAAGAGATCAGTGAGGAGGACTTGGTTTTGGTTGCTAACAGATTTTCTCGAGCTATAAGTAATGTCAGGTACAGGAAAAGAGGAGGACCACCTCGTTGTTTTCATTGTGGAGGACTTGGTCATCTTCGAGCTCATTGTCCCAAGCTTGGAAGGAATCCAAAGGAAGAATCTCAAGATGAAACCAAGAGCACCAAGCAGAACAAGAAGCAATTCAAGAACATGAAGATGAAGAAGTTCTATCAGAAGGCACTTGACGAGGCATTTGCAGCTGTGCAAGAATCAAGTGATGTTGAGTTTGAAAGTGATGAAGATGATGACAAGGGGAACAAAGGCAAGAATGATGTTTGTCTCATGGCTAGAAGCATAGATGAAGTTTCTGACTCTGATAATGAGGTAACACATATTCCTAGTGTTGAATATCTTCAAGAAGTGATTGCTAGACTTGGTTACAAAATTTCTAAATTTGTGAAAAAGATTAGTCAACATGAAGCTACTATTGAGTCTCTTAATGCTGAAAATTCTAGAATAAAATCTCTTGTTTCTGATAATAATGAATGTAAATCTTGTGGGGTTTTATTTAAAGAAATTGAAGCTGTTAGAGGTGTTAATAGGTCTCATGTTAAAAGGATTAAGAAATTTGAATCTTGTTTTACTTTGAGCTTTGCCATGAACACTAGATTGGTTGATGAATTGTTTTTAACCAAGAGAGCTTTGAATAGATGTCAAATTGCTTTGTTTGCTAGTTCGATGTTTAATTTGATTAGCTCTAAGAGGATTAAACAATCTAGTAAAAAACCTTGTTTGACATGTGTTGCTAATAAAATGAAACTAAAAGATGCTCTAGGTCGTGTTAAGCACATGGAGGAAATTGTCAAACAAGATGAGGTGCTTTCTTGTTCGACTTGTAGAAAACAAAAAGGTCTTTTGGATGCTTGCAAAAATTGTGTTAGTCTTACTCAAGAGGTTTCTTACTTAAAAAGTTCTTTGCAAAGATTTTCTGATGGTAAAAAGAACCTCAACATGATTCTTGATCAATCTAGGGTTAGCACACACAATCATGGTTTAGGTTTTGATCCTTATGCTCATCATACTAGACATCCTCCTGTTGTTTTAGGTGCTGGTGCTAGAGGTGGTGAAATTTTGCTTAAACCTGAGCATAAGAACACTGTGTTTAAATCTGCTGGCATCATGACTACTTTGAGTACATCATCTTCAAAAACCAATGTTGTGCATGCAAAACCTTCTGTTGCTGCTTGTGTTGCTAAGCCATCTATTTCTACAAATACTTCTAATCATCATGAAAAATATACTTGTTCATTTTGTGGAAAAGATGGTCATCTTGTTGGTTTCTATTTTAGACTTGCTAGAAAACAGAAAAAGGAATGGGAAAGTGCTTTTGCGAAAAAGAGATGGCAAAAACCGCGTTTTGTCCCGAGACAGGTGGTCAGACCGCAGCAGTACCGGCGGTCAGACCGGTGCTTTACCCCCGGTCAGACCGGCAGTAGGCCTTCGGTCAGACCGCAGGTACCTCCACGGTCAGACCGGTCTCGGGTAGATTTTTCTAACAGGAAACGGTGAGAATTTTCTACTGGTTATGCTCCTGTTGACTCTGGTCGTGTGTCTCAGTACTGGATTCCTAAATTTTTATTATCTAACCCCAGTACTGAGGCTTCAACTTCTGCTTGTGTGTAGGCACTTTTGGCGAGGAAGGAGAACGTGTGGATTGTGGATTCCGGCTGTTCGCGACATATGACCAGTGATAAAAATTGGTTCTCCTCCCTCAAGAAGGCATCAAGGAAGGATTCAATCATCTTCGACGATGCTTCTACCAGTATAATCACTGCTACTGGATCTGTCAAGGTAAGTGACAAGTTTACATTGAATGATGTCGCTTTGGTTGAGAATTTGAAGTACAATTTGCTCTCCGTTTCTCAAATTGTGGATGAGGATTTTGATGTGTTATTCAAGAAAACTGAAAGTAAGGTCTTTAATTCTTCTGGCGATGTTGTGCTTAATGTTTCTCGTTATGGAAGAGTTTTTAAGGCTGATTTTGAAAGAAGTGTTTCTTCAGAGATTACATGTCTTTTTGCAAAATTTTCTAAAGATGTGATGTTTTGGCATCGTAGACTTGGACATGTAGGCTTTGATCATCTCACTAGACTTAGTGGTTCTGATCTTGTTCGTGGTTTGCCTAAACTTAAGAAAGATCTTGATTTGGTTTGTTCGCCATGTCATCATGCTAAGATGGTTGCTTCTTCACATACTCCTATTACTTCTGTGATAACGGATGCACCAGGACAGCTACTACATATGGACACTGTTGGTCCGGCTAGAGTGCAATCCGTTGGAGAAAAGTGGTATGTGTTGGTTATTGTTGACGATTACTCTCGATATTCTTGGGTTTATTTTATGTCTACTAAGGATGAGGCGTTTGAACACTTTAAAAGTTTGTATCTTCGTTTGGCTCTTGAATTTTCTGGATCTTTAAGAACTATTTGAAGTGATAATGGTGGTGAGTTCAAAAATGCTTCTTTTAAGAATTTTTGCAAAGAAAAAGGTCTTGAACATCAATTTTCGTCTCCATGGGTTCCTCAACAAAATGGTGTTGTTGAAAGAAAGAATCGTTCTTTGGTTGAAATGGGTAGGACTATGCTTGATGAGTATCATACACCTAGGAGATTTTGGGCTGAAGCTGTTAACACTGCTCGTTATATTTCCAATCGTGTTTTCTTGAGATCAAAACTTGGAAAAACTTCTTATGAGCTTCGCTTTGGACATTCACCTAAGATTTCACATTTGCGTGTTTT
The DNA here is from genome assembly GCA_000573905.2 of Oryza punctata. Taxonomy (NCBI): domain Eukaryota; kingdom Viridiplantae; phylum Streptophyta; class Magnoliopsida; order Poales; family Poaceae; genus Oryza; species Oryza punctata. The sequence continues at coordinate 23,577,341 of CM002499.2, read as the reverse complement.
TGGGTGTAAGTGCTTTGTGTTGAAATCAAGAAATTTGGACAAATTCGAGTCACGTTCCACTGATGGGCTTATGCTTGGTTATTCTGCACATTCTCGAGGTTACCATGTACTTGTTTTAGACACTAACAAAATTGTTGAGACTTGCGAAGTCACTTTTGATGAGGCTAGTCCTGGAACTAGACCCGAAATTTCAGGTACATTATCACAAGTTCAGGGGGAGGATATTTTCGTGGAGGAAAGCGATGATGAGGAAGATGACGAACCGACGGTCGGTCAGACCAGGGCCACGGCCGGTCAGACCGTCGACCCACCGCCGGTCAGACCGCAAGTAGAGGAGCGATCAGACCGGCCTGGGGGCGATTCATCGGGTTCGTCGGGTGCTGATAATAGAGGACCTCCAGAAGTTTCTATTTCGTCAAATTATGATGCAGAACACGAAATTTCTTCAGATGTTACTGCTCCACTTCATATTCAACGATGGCATCCTCCAGAACAGATAATAGGTAACATTGGAGAACGTACCACAAGGTCTAAGTGTTGACGACGAAATTTGGTAAATCATACATCGAATTTGGAGTTAAGACCGAAGCGGATTTGGAAGAAAATCGGTGACAGAAACAGAGTATAAATCGGCTTCGGAACTGCATCGGCTAAGGTGTGCATCGGCTGATATTGAATCGGACAAGGAAGCCGATATAGCCGATTCCGACTAGGGGATGTTGGAACCATTGTCGGGTTCGCTTAGAGTGCTTCATGAGGATTGCCATGTATGGATTGAGTCCGAAAAAGGCAATTGTATCTATTAATTAGGAATAGTTTGTTAGTTTCCTTTTATCTTTAGGAAAGTGTGTTTAGTGTCCGATAAGGACTTTATATGTTTCCTTTTATCTTTAGGAAAGTTTGAGTCGTGTCCAATATGGACTAGTATCTACCCATGGGTATAAATATGTACACCCGGGGTCTATGTAAATTATCTCTCGATCAATACAACTTCGGCGCATCGCCACCCTCTTTCTGAGGTTTTTACTTATCAAACCAGCGGAATTGGCACCTGACGCGGGGCTGCATCGGCTTTCCATCTCCGGCGAAGGGGTAAGCCCTACGTTCCGTCGGGCCCTGGTGAATCTATCAGCTACATTGGTGTTGTTCAAGGCTGCATCGCTTCGATCTCTTGATCGCTCTGGTTTGGTTGATATATTTACCTGATATCTCAATTCTATCTTAATTGCATTGTGTTTAGAGACGCATCGGTTTAGTTGGGACTGTCTCGGTTAAGTCTGATCTTCTGTCTTAGCCGATATATCTCTACAATCACAATGTTGTTCTAAATAGATTTGTTATATCCATCACATTAGACAGATCTATCGGTTCATCAAGTATTAGATTATCATATACAATCTCGTGCTGCATCGATTCGGTTCGACCTACTAGATTGTTGTTGATAATATAAATGTTGTTAAGCCGATAGGTTCATGCTAAAGTTTTATCTTAGTGCTAGCCGATGAGTTATCTGGATGTTGCATCGGCTTATAAGGGTTACATACAACTTGGATTTAGCCGATGATAACAAAGGTTTCAGTGTTTATATAATCATTTGGATTTATTGACATCGGACCTTCAGTGCTTATTCAGTATATCATTACTAGCCGGTTGGTTGCTTCTGGATTATATTATTGTTATATATCATTATCATCAGCCGATTATCTTTATGTCATTATTTGCTCAAGTATCAAGATCTATACTGGATATCGGCTGGTATTGGCATCGGCTGGAATCACTCCATCGGCTTGTCAGCCGATCGGCTATCTTTTGATCTTCAAACTGGAGCTAAGCAGATCTCCCAGGCCAGTGTGTCCGTCGTGTTTTTACATCAACACTAAGGTAACAACTCGTGATACTCATGTGAATTCTGCATTTGTTGCTACTTTTGAACCCAAAGATGTTACTCGTGCCTTAACTGATGAATCGTGGATAAATGCCATGCATGAAGAACTTGAGAATTTTGAAAGAAACAAAGTTTGGTCTTTAGTTGAACCTCCTGTTGGTCATAATATCATTGGAACTAAATGGGTTTTCAAAAATAAACAAAATGAGGATGGTTTAATAGTGAGAAATAAGGCTAGGCTTGTTGCTCAGGGTTTTACTCAAATGGAAGGGTTGGATTATGATGAAACTTTCGTTCCTGTTGCTAGAATTGAAGCAATTAGACTTTTGTTGGCTTTTGCTGCTTCAAAAGGTTTTAAATTGTTTCAAATGGATGTGAAAAGTGCTTTTCTTAATGGTTATATACAGGAGGAAGTTTATGTAAAATAACCACCCGGTTTTGAAAATCCTGATTTTCCCAACCATGTTTTTCGTTTGTCAAAAGCTTTGTATGGTTTGAAACAAGCTCCAAGAGCATGGTATGATCGTTTAAAAAACTTTTTGCCTGCTAAAGGTTTTACAATGGGAAAAGTGGATAAAACACTCTTCGTTCTAAAGCATGGTAATGATCAACTTTTTGTTCAGATTTATGTGGATGATATCATCTTTGGCTGTTCATCTCACCCATTGGTTGTGGAGTTTGCTGAGACTATGCGCAGGGAATTTGAAATGAGTATGATGGGAGAGTTGACTTACTTTTTGGGACTTCAAATCAAGCAAATGAAGCAAGGAACGTTTGTGCATCAAATGAAGTACAACAAGGATCTTTTAAGGCGCTTCAAGATGGCGGATTGCAAGCCAATTTCTACACCAATGGGATCAACTGCTGTGTTGGATCCAGATGAAGATGGTGAAGTTGTGGATCAAAAGGAATATAGGAGCATGATTGGATCTTTGCTCTATCTCGCTGCTTCGAGACCGGACATTCAATTTGTTGTATGTTTGTGTGCTCGTTTTCAAGCTTCTCCACGTGCTTCACATCGTCAAGCTGTTAAACGCATCATGAGGTACTTGCAACATACTCTAGAATTTGGAATTTGGTATTCTACATCATCTTCTATATCCTTGAGTGGTTATTCGGATGCGGATTTTGGTGGTTGTAGAATTGATAGGAAAAGTACAACTGGAATATGTCATTTTCTTGGTACTTCTTTGATTGCTTGGTCTTCTAGGAAACAATCTAATGTTGCTCAATCAACTGTTGAGTCCGAATATGTTGCTGCTGCTAGTTGTTGTTCTCAGATTCTTTGGCTTGTTTCAACTTTGAAAGATTATGGTCTTACTTTTGAGAAAGTTCCTCTTCTTTGTGATAACACTAGTGCTATTAATATTGCTAAGAATCCTGTACAACACTCACGCACGAAGCATATTGATATTCGCTATCACTTCTTGAGGGATCATGTTGAGATGGGAGATGTTGAATTGGCTTTTGTTGATTCTCAATTGCAATTGGCGGATATTTTCACGAAACCGTTGGATTCTTCTCGATTTGCTTTTCTTCGAGGCGAGTTGGGGATTGTTCATCCTTTTGGCATCAATTGAGGGGGAGTTTTAGCTCATTCATGTTTTCTTTTCTTCTTTTGATTTTTCTTTTTGCATACATGTTTTATTTATGCATGGTGTGATAAAAAATGGAAAACATAAAAAGTAAAAATGAAAAAGAGGAAGAGCTTTGTTTGTGCCATAGTATATTCTAGTATATGCTAGCAATTCATGTTAGGTGGTATGATGACTATGCTAGCTTGTGTGCATGTTAGTTTTTATATGAGCTTTTGATATTGTCTTTAAGTGAATTGATACATGACATATAATTTATCACTTGAATTAAGCAAATATGCAATATTGATGCTAGCATTTGGTTTGATTTATAAATGTTTTATGTATATGCTTTATTGACTTGTTATTCCTCAAATAGCTTTGTAATTGTTCATTGTGAAAGAGAATAAAAAATATATGAAAAAAATGAATACCGAATCCTTGGAAACAGTCTTGACGACAAGAACATATTCGATGTGAGCAAAAATAATGGGTACCGAATCCTTGGAAACAGTCTTGACGATAAAGACGTATCCGGAATAATTTACACAGCAAAAAGGTTTAAATCAAAGTGAAAAAAGCTAGTTTGAGAAAGAATGATGAATGCAATAGGTATATATGTATAATGTTTGTTTTTCAATCTATGTGCTTGTTAATATATTGCATTATAAATCGTTTGAAGTCATGAATCTTTAGTGTTGATTTGATCTTTTTGACAATATTTTCAGTTCATGTTTACACTTCTATGCATGCTTGTTATCTAGGTTGTCATGCTATCTGCCTTGTTATTGCCACACATATTCTGAATTACTTTTGGTATAGCAAAGCTCTTCGAAAAAAAATTGTTGATGAACTCATTGTCAAAAGGGGGAGAACAAGGTAACAATAATTGTCACAAGTAAAAGGAATTTCTTTCTATTCAAAAGTGAGAGATTTTTCTTTGAAAATTTTTTTTTGGCATTGAAGATGCTTGGCATTTTGGATTTGCTTCACAAAATACCACAAACCAGTTGTTGTTTGCCAATGATTTTCATCAAGGGGGAGATTGTAAAATCAAGGAGTTGATTTAGATAAAATATTGGTGGTTTGCTAATGTTAATTTGGAGATTTTTGAGATGGTTGATTTTGTGAAGTGTGCAGTTTCGGTTGACCCTGGCGGTCAGACCGGCTGAGTGCCGCCGGTCAGACCGCAGGTGTTGCGGCGGTCAGACCGGCCGGCCCGACGGTCTGACCAGCAGGATCCTGATCAATGTCGGTTTCTGGTTGTTTTGTTGGATTTGGATATTTCCTTCGGGGTTTTGGTTTCTAGATTGTTTCTATACGTATGGATACTGTTGTTATACTAATGTGAGTCAAGTTGGAATGAACTTGGGCTCGGAATATGGTTTCTTGGTTGTTGCACGTGCAGGTGTTGCTTGAGGCCTCGGGAGAGTGTTGCCGGTGATAGATCGGAGTCGACTTGGGAGAAGTTGATGTCCAGGGATCAAGAGATCGCGCGGGATACTAAAGGCTAGAGGACAATGCACGTGGTGATGAAGAAATCCATATGGTATACAAAAAGGATTGTGTACGTATGGAAAGAGGAGTCGAATTTGGAAGGGAGTCCGAATTTGGGAAGTTTGATTGAGATAAGGAAAGAGATGAGTTGTTTACTTGCAAGAGAGGGTTTCCTACGTGGGTTAGGAGTCCTAGTTGTGTTATATTCGTGGGCTTTGCACAGCCTACTTCACGTATAAATAGAGAGGGAGGGTGAGGCCTCCTAGTATCGGTTTTAGAGAGACAAAAGTTGAGAGAAAATTAGGGTTTTGAATTTAGTTTGAGATTTTGGTGAGGAGTGCTATTGGTGCACTTTGTAAACACTAGTTGATGCAATAAAGTCGAAAAGTTTCAATCTACATCTTCGAGTTTGTCATTGTGACACCCGTCCCAGGGCTTAATAGGATTAATAGAATACTCATATCAACAAGTTGCAACTTCTTTTCCGGAAGCCAATCTCCAAAGAACTTTGAGGTTAAGCGTGCTTGGCCTGGAGCAATTTGGGATGGGTGACCGACCGGGAAATTCTTCCCGGGTGCGCACGAGTGAGGACAAAGTGTGCAGAAAAGACTTGTGTTGGTCTGTGAGGGCAGTCTATGTCCTAGGAAAGCTGCCAGAAGTAAGTGGGCCCGGCCTTGGAGAGGCGGGACGTTACAGAATGGTATCAGAGCCGACTCTCGCGGTTTCACGGGCGAGTGTGTCGCAGTTGGACAGGCATGGTGCGCATGGCTGGTGTGGACCGGGAGTGGTCACACAGCATGGCACATGCGCTGGCACTGGACACACTGACGTGGCCAAGAGAGGATGTTCCTGGCCTAGGGTTGACCGACGAGGACATCGGTGTCTTAAGGGGGTGAGGATGTGACACCCGTCCCAGGGCTTAATAGGATTAATAGAATACTCATATCAACAAGTTGCAACTTCTTTTCCGGAAGCCAATCTCCAAAGAACTTTGAGGTTAAGCGTGCTTGGCCTGGAGCAATTTGGGATGGGTGACCGACCGGGAAATTCTTCCCGGGTGCGCACGAGTGAGGACAAAGTGTGCAGAAAAGACTTGTGTTGGTCTGTGAGGGCAGTCTATGTCCTCAGCTCCAGCTCCACCTCTCCTGGAGCTGGAGCTCAGCCAAACAGTTTCAGCTCCACCTAAACTGGGAGTGGAGCTGGGTGTGCCCTCAGCTCCAGCTCCACCTCTCCTGGAGCTGGAGCTCAGCCAAACAGTTTCAGCTCCACCTAAACTGGGAGTGGAGCTGGGTGGAGCTCTCTCACAAAATAAACTGGAGTTGTGGAGCTGGGTTTAGGCAGCTCCACAACTCCACTCCAGACCCAACTCCTGGAGCTAAATTTAGGAGTTGGAGCTGTACCAAACAGGCCCTAAGATTCGTCCACTCCGTGCAAGTTAGATTAGCATCAGTTACTTAATTTTAATGAACAACCTGCTCTATACAACTTTTACAAGGATTCACACTGTAATAATTACAGGCTGTAATTCAAAGGCAGCGTCTCAGCGATCATGCTGCACCAAAATGATTTCTGAAGCTAGTCTGCTGACAAATGGACTTGCTCCTGAACTCCAATCTTTATGACCTTCGTCGAGATGTCTAGTTCATGATCATCAAGAGTCATCTCGTACATCGCTGTTGTCCTTCCATGTTTTGATTATTATTTTATGATAAATAATTGGCATATGAAATTATTGGTTTTGATATTTAGAGATTATTGACGAAGTGGTTTCGGTATCGGTTAGACCAGGATTTGTGTACCGGTCATAGCGGGGTTACAATGAACGGTGTTCAGATGATGAACGGGTGTTTCGGCTGAGTGGAGTCGGTCAGACCGGGATGGGCCGCTGGTCAGACTAGAGTGTACTGAGTGGTCAGACTGGCTGGCTCTATGTTGGTTTCAATTTTGGATTGTTTATTTGGATTTTCGTGATTAATTTATGTTTATGACTTCTAGATGGATACTATACATATGTAATACTGTTGTATACTAGTGTTGAGTCAAGTTGAAGAGAACTTGTGCTCTGATATGGTTTCTTGGATGATTCATGTGTAGGTGAATCTTGATACCTCGTGAGAGTGTTGCCGGTGATAGATCGGGTGTTAACTTAGGAGAAGATGATGTCCGGACGATTAGGGTATCATGCAGGATGCTTAGGCTAAAGATCATGCATGTGGTTGGTGAAGATTTTATACAGTATATGATGGAGATATTGTGTGTGTATGGGATACAGAGTTGAATTTGGGAGTCCAAATTTGGTGTGATTGGAGTTTGTAAAGTTTGTTTATTGTACGGGAAAGTTTTCTAGGAGTTTAGGACTTCTTATACAGGTTGGGTTCGTGGCTTTAGGCTGCCTACCTTGCGTTTAAATAGATAGGGGGGTTGAGGCCTTCCGGTATCGATTTTGTGAGAGTTGAGTTTAGAGAAAATTTAGGATTTCGAGTTTAGTCGAGATTTTTGAGAGAAGTATTGTTGTTGCACATTGTAAACACAAATAGAATTAATAAAGTTTCAATCTACTTTAAAAGCTCTTCAATTTGTGTTTGCTTGGGCCCCGCGATAAGATCGGTGGCAACGCACCGGTCAGACCGGTGGGAGCACGGCGCACTACAACAAAAACCTTGTGTAGAGGCACTTTTGTAGAGGCAATTTTCAAATTGCCTCTAAAATCTGGAGCTCTATAATCTAAAGACACTTTTTACAGGTACTTTCAAAATTGCCTAAAATACTTTAACTCTAGAGACACTTTAAAGACACTTTAGCATATTTTATTAAATTTATCTTGTAGAGGTATTTTTTTGGTTTTTTAAAATTTACGTCATATGTAAAGGCATTTTCTTAAGGCATCTAAATTTCTGTAGAGGTACTTTTTCAAATATTAATATATGCTAAGTTATCTATATATTTACAAGTAATTATATGAGGTTGAGATGGTTAGTGCATTGTAGATAAAAAAGAAAAGAAAACTCAAGAGGTCACGAGTTCGAGGATTGGTAATAGATAATATTTTCTCTTTTTTCACATTGGTTTGTTATGGATACTGCACAATTTAATGTCTCTATAAAGTGTCTCTATTTTGCATAGAGATATTTTATAAAATGCCTCTTAGTTCGTAGAGACACTTCACCAAAAGATACTTATGAGACATTCTTCAAAATGTTTCTACAACACTGTAAAGACATTTTAAAAATATCTCTACAGTAGGAAAATGTCTCTATAGGGCATGTTTGTTGTAGTGGCGGTTAGACCAGTGACGTCTTCAGGCGACAGCGTTGATAAGTGCGGTCAGATCGACCGATCTACACTTGACAGACCGGCGGCACAAGCACGGTCAGACTGACGCAAGATCTGCGGTTAGACCGATCTTCATCAAATTGAGGGTAACTTTTAATTCCTCTAAAACTTTTGGTTTTGGGGTACTCCAACCATTCACCCCCTCTGGTTGGTTTAGTGTTGGTCTGCGATCCTACAAGTGGTATCAGAGCCATGTTTACTTCTTTGGATTTTTATCGATCTAAAGTTTTAGTCATAGCTAACAAGTTTACAACTAAACCACATGTTTTTATGGACTTGATTTTCCTTATTGGTGCAAAAAGATGAAAGCCTACATTATGGCTGAGGATTATGATATTTGGAAGAAAATTGCAAATCCTTATGTAATTTCTAGTGAGATTAACATTGCTCCTGTAAAAACTGAGTTTGAAAATAATTGTAAAGCTCACAATGTTTTGCTTAATGGAATTCCTCGTTATGATTTTGATCGTGTTTCTCATCTTGAAACTGCACATAAGATTTAGATTGATTTAAACAATTTTCAAGCAAGATATGTACTTGCTGGTGGGGGCGAAATTTCCAAAGTTCCGTTCCGAAATTGAAGTCCCTGATGTGAGCCCGCCAGGTCAACAACCTTTGTTGTTGATTATGCTTCTTTGTGGCTCTCTCCTCCTTATGAAAATTCAGCAGGCCCAGCCTGGTGAAAAAGATCGGTGCAAGTTCATGGTTTGTACCCTCAGACTTCAAATGCATCACGCATGGTATGACTTCAAATGCATCATGGTCTGTTGTTCCTTCCATGGAGATATCAACATATTAACGAATTGAATTTGTAACCAGTGATCAGTTGTGCTGTCAGTTTGAGCTTTGCCGACAAGGTGAGTTACGTTAGGAGGGCATAGATCCATGAACTAGGGCTATCAACGAACCGAGCTCGAGCAAGCTCGTCTGCCTAGGCTCGAGCTCAAGCCGAGCCTATGGCACCTTCGAGCTTTTACGCAAGCTCGGTTCGAGCTCATTCAAGCTTGAGCTCGACTATCAAGCTCGATCACAAGTGGTATAATATACATACATACATACATACATACATATATATATATATATTAATAATGATCTCTTGATAAATATAATTATTTTCTAGTTAACCACACCAATAAAAGAATAGAAAAGGATTAAAATAAATATATTATACTAAAACATGCTAATTTAATGTGTAAATAGATACTAATATATATATATTTATCTATTAATATATTAAATCAATAAGGTAAACAAACAATATAAACTATAATAGTCGAGCTCGGTAGAAGCTCGAGCTCGGCTCAGTAAAGCTCGTGAGCTTTTGCTCAAACTTGGGTTCAACTCATTTGGAGCTCGAATCGGGCCTAGAACGAGCCAAGCTCAAGCTGCTCGTGAGCCTCGGGTTTTTTTGACAGCCCTATATCTATCGTCTCTCATGATAGCAACAATAACCTGACCACACTACCATTGGGTGTAGACGCACAATACTATCATCTTGCCTGTAATTGTATCAAAAGAGCTAACTCCCAGCGCTTCCCAGGCCTACCTTAGCAAATTGAACTAGTCCAAAATGTTGAGTGCAATTAAGAAAAACTTAATGTATTCACAGGTATTATCAATGGCAAAACCATCCAAGGCAAATAAATAGCTTGTCTTTCATATAAAAAATTAGTATCGCATCCTGGAAACTTATATTTCAACAGGGATGGTGCAGGTACATGATCTCTGCTAGTTATCTTAAACATTCGTGTGAATCATGTCAATTGGCTGTTCCATAGTAATACCGAGATATATATAACCAAAATTATTGTCCGGTGTTAACAAACCCACTCCAACGCTGGTTTGAGCTCCAACGAGAGAGTGTGCAGTGTGTGTAAAGAATCCAGCTGATCTAACTCCAGCTCACATATTTTTTGTGACGCGGAAGCGACCATATCTAGACAACATCACAACTGCACACTACTGACTTGTTGCTTAGAATTTGTAAAAGATGAACTCCCGCCCCCCGGTGATTCATAGGCCTAACATAGCACTTGACTAGTATCCCATACATAGTTCATCTCTCACTATCTGCTTGTAGCACTTGAAGCTTCGAGATCTTTCAGTGAAGACACAGGAGTGGCTGAGGCAGAGTCTTCGCAATCTGATGCCCAAATCGAGTAATCGACCGAGAGATGCAGCTTCGTCTTCGTGACCGCTATACAGCTCTGTGTTGGGAATATGCACAGACTCTGCTTCCGGGCAGGTTGGGTGGCTGCCCGGGTTTCACCCTGTAAGACAAAAACAAATTCAACAGTCTATTAACAAACATTCAATAGCATTCCATCGGTAACCATGACCATCAACTAAATTTTTGAACGAATTTGGGATTGCCAAACACCATTCAGCACCACTACAGTAATACAGCACATTGAACTCTACCATTCAACTACAGTAATTCAGCACTTGGCACCTGATGGCTCATTATCTTACATTTTAGGATAGTATTTTTAAGGTTCATTAATGTTCCTTCATATGCTAAGTGTTGAAGTTTAATCCACTAAATTAATTTGAGTCTCGGCCTAAACATGATCACCTGTACTTAATGCGGAAATTGAATTGATTCACTGACCTTGATGTGAAGCTATTGAAGCCAATTTGCTAAATTTCTTTGCTTCTTTTCTCTTATGTTTCTTTCTTCTTGATTCACCTACACAGGAGAAGTGAGGATAGCACTGAGAAGTGAGGATAGCACTATGAACCCCTTCCAATGCGATAGATCGATCGGGCTTTATTAGGGTTTCGGAATTTTGACATAGGATTAGTCGTCACTTCTTCCCATCGCTTTATCTCCTTTTATTTGCACTGGTGGGGCTCGGGGGCTATATTCTATTTTAACTCCAATTCTATTTGTACCAATCACACTAACTTTTCTTTCTTGATTGAGAAGGAAACGGTGGTTTTATCTCCTCCCAAATCTTATCGGCAGTTAGCCAATAAAATCAACCAACACTAAGAACTTAGTGTAGTAATATTTACCTAAGCAAACCATTATTCAGAATTTATTAACGCAGAGATGTTTTCACCTACTTTCAGGATATCCATCCATATCCTCTGAAGATAACCTTAAAGTCTGGCCATGAATTTCATGATACATCATTACTCCTCCTGCTTTCATGGTTAAAACAGAACTATATATTAACCTGAGCACGTTGGAAAGGAAAATCCATGAGTTCACCATGGAGGAGCGTTTAGGATTGGAAGTTATCGAGAAAACGAGAATTGTGGCAGATGAATTAGAAGCAAGCTTCAAGATCTATCAGTGAAGGCAAAGCGCATGGCGAGGCAGGGTCTCCGCAACCCGACACCCAAATCGCCTCAGGGTTACAGCTTCGTCCTGGGCAGCGGCGAATCCGCCTTACGGGCAGACCACATGGCTGCCGAGCTCCACCCCGTCGAGTCGATGAGCGCCTAGCTAGCGACGGGTTAGCCATTGGAGCAAGGCAGCAAAGCTTGTGGGGGCTTGCCCTGTAGCATGAAGCCAGCAGCTTGAAGCCATGCTTGCCTAATTTCCTGCCTATTTGAATGTGAGGCTCTGAGCCCAAGTCTACAAATTAACCTTTGTCCATTATGCATAATGTCACCGAATTGACTTTGTTACCAGCAATCCACCAGGTTGACAGCTTCAGTTTTATCGATAGGGCAGAGTTCTGGCATCTAGATCCATTAGCTTCTATGATCGCAATGGTAACCTGACCAATTAATCTACCATTTCGTGTACGCATTATTTGCCTCATGATAGCTAATTGTAACATAAGATCCCGCAAGTGCCTCCTAAACATACCATAGCAAGCCAACTGGAATGATCCGCATAGGCGCATAGCTAGCTCTTCATTTTCTCTCTGTAAAGTACAACTTGGGATCAGTCATATCTTTATCTTTTATGGAGAAAAAAGAGTTCAACATTGGTAATACCATAAGCTTCAGTTGGGCTCAGAACTGTTTCCGCCCATGCATCACAGGCCCGCTCTGGCCCATCTAATATGGTCCGACACCGATTCGGACCAACCTGATGATGATGTGCCACCCCGCAAAATTGCTCGCTCTCCGCGTGTATGCTGCCAAGGTTTGACCCTCTGCCCACGTGGAGTGCATAGCGAGACAGAAGCAGCTAGTAGCAGGGAATAATACGGTGTAAATCACATCTTAAGGAAACTCGGAAATTTTTTATAGAAGTTCTCAAATAATTTTAAAAAATTCACACATGTAAATAAAAGATAAGTTGCATGAATAAACTTAATTCGTTAATGAGATGTAAAATTAGCAAACAACACTTTTTTCCTTTTTTTCTTTTTCTACTATGTTTCTCAATTTTGTATCTCTCAAATGAAGTTGAGTATATCCTTGAAACTTTGCGCACAAATATGATTACGCAGGATGTGCTTTTAGTTTCTGTTTGATCTACGTAAAATTAATCTCCTTAAAAGAGGAATACTGAATGTAGGACTTGAGCTCAGGACCTACTTTATACAGATGTTGTGCCCACCAACTGCTACTCACGATGATAGAATCATATTCGTACTGCCTCTCATTCCCTCCTGCCTCGAGTAATATGATCTGCGTTTCAGAGAAAGTGTTATGGGTATTTGTGAGATAAAACCAGCCCGAAATCGACATCGGTAGCTAAACACGGAAGAAACATCATAAAAGATCCAAATATGATCGAGACACGATATTTGGTAACGGAATTTAGTCATAACCTACTTCTCCGGGACATTAATTACGGGCGCTCTTCCCTGATCCAGCATATTACAGCGTATCAAAATTACAACAACTCACGGCCGGTCGCCGCCAGCAACCGCTCCCTCTCGCTATGCTAAGTCGTTATGCGGTTACAACAGATCCGCCCATCTATTTATGAGAGATCTTAGGATAGAGTCTGACTCTTACTTAGTTCTAACACATAGTACAACTCCAAATAACCGATTTTGTACACATATTCAAAACAATTCTAACAATTTGGATGAATACCCATGAACTATAGGTGAACCATCCCCTCCTGTCACTCATGAGCTTCCGGTGCATCCCATTTCGGCATGCCATACCGCGATCAACTCTCTACATATCATCATTTTCTATCTGTCATCCTGTAACAACAATCTTGTTAATAGATTTGGCTAGAGTTCTTTTCCTTCACCGGCTTGGTGAAAAATCTTTCGGCAGTCGGGCTCTCCCAACTCTCAAGGCTCATCTCATCTTTTCAGGAGCAAAGAGGGTAGCATAATACATGAATGAACAATCTGGTTTCCTCCAGTTATTCGAGTTGGGTAGAGTTCAATGTGCACTCATTACAACTGCGTGCTTAATAAATTCTTCAAGTCATCAATCGAGTTGCAGTACTTCTGAATCAAATAGCTGGATTGTTGTAGTGGCTTCCATGGAGTGTTCAATTCTCATAGTCTTCTGCTCTATGGCAGAGAGAATTCCCTGCAATTTGAAAAGAACCTACAGTTGAGTTTGACATAACTGACATAAACTTGCACAAACTCAACTTATTCATTTACTAGTTCATCATTTCAGACCAGAGTTCTTTCACAAAAGAGAGAAAAAAAAGATCATTTCAGACCAGCAAGTAGATTGCAATGTCATTCGACATCTTTAAAAGCCATTACTAGAATACATCCACACAAATTCAGGTGGTCAAACCTGAAAAAGAACATTTCACAATATTACCTCCTCCCTCAAATTCTAGCAATCTAGCATCTTCTCAATGTTACTGGCTAAAATTACTAATGGATAAAAGAAAGCACAGGTCTTAAACATTCCGGTATCATATCACACCATAGAAGCCTTGATTTTAACAACATTTCAGTAGAAGTAACAAGTTGCTAATAAAAACTTTCAAAAAAAGAAAAGGAAAAACAAGCTGCTAATAAAAAGATTTGCTTGCACGAGCATACATGACCTGAACAATCTGAACAAAAGAAGGGGAAATTTGTGCCAATCTGTAAGGCATTTAAAATGAAGCACAAATGTATGGCATTAAGGAGACTGATTACCCGAGATCCCATTTCCCCTGTCGTCTTTGGTTCTGTGGCGGTCCAGTCCAACAAATGCAGCCCATACGGACATATGGTCCGGCCCATCTAACATGGGCCTTATTTGGGCCGAAAACATTTTGGGCTTTATCCATCATGGGCCAGCACATCGACGGCCATCCCGTTCCGGCCCATCCAACCAATATGGCCTTCACGTGAGTGCAAACCACCGTTCCGTACCAATTCATACTGGGCCTGACGACGTGTCGCCTCACTACATTTGCTCTCTCCACGTGTACGCTTCCGAGGCCTGTAGCCTAACGCCTCTGCCCACGTGGGCAGGCACGTGGCGTGCATAGCGAGACGTATGGACGCCACCAGTAGCAGTGACCCAGTGACAGCTCAATCGCTCAAGTCTCTCCCGAGTCTTCTCGACGCGAGCTAGCTTTAGCCAACGACACACGACGATTCTTGGTCATGGAGACGCCGGGCAACCACGACCACGGCGGCGCCGGCGGCGGTGGCGGCGGCAGCACACGCGAGACTTCCAGCGGCGTCGACGGCGGGACGCCGGTGGTGGCGAAAGAGCAGGAGGGAGCACCAGTGGCAGGGCAGAGAGACGGCGAGGGCGTGACCGCGCCGCCGGCGAGGAGGGGGGAGGAGGGGAAGGATGCGCCGGCGGCGCCGGCGACGGCGGCGAGGCCGCTGCCGCACGAGCAGGTGCCGCAGCCCGCCGACGTGTACAACCCGCAGCTGGAGCGCCTCTGAATTTTTTCTGATCAATCCAGCTTGCTGATTAGCTGAGCTTCTGCTACTTCTCGCAGTTAATTAATCACGCAGGATATGCTTTAGTTTCTGCTTAATTAATCTTCTTCAGGCAAGTACTACTACACTACTAGTACTACTTTATATCCCTGCTTATAATTAGCATGTACACCTTGTTGTTCGAACAGGTTCTCTTACGTATTTCTGATACAAGAGTTTAAAGTTAACCAGAGAAATTATAATGTTTGTGTGGTTGATCGACCGACTGATTACGATCGATAATCCGTGGATGCCCAAATCAAATGATTGCACCACATACGTACTACAGTATTGTTACACACTGTTGGACAATCAAGGGGTGATCTTGTCGTTTCAACCACAAAATTAAGAGGAATAAGATAATACTCACTTATCGATAATTAAGTAATCGACATTGATATGCTGATGACGACTACGGAATCAGATCAACCATACGTGCAGAGACTGTTGGCCTCTTGTCACTACATTTCTAGCTTAATTAATTTCTCTCCTATTACATTATTACTGAATTAGTTAACCGACCTTAAATCTCAAAAATCTCTGCATGCGTTGGAACAGAGCCCATAGATTTGCTTGACAGGGCAATTATTCAGAGTGGCTTGGGAGCAGAGTTTTTTTTGTCGCTGCGTATGTATTATTTGTTGCACCCCAAAAAAAAATTTATATTCTTAATTATCCTCTTTTGAGTTGTTCCTGTTTACACCCAAATTTAACACCTAGAGTTGAAATAGGGAAATATTGCTAAAATTTGGAAAGCGTCGGGTTTCCTTCACGGAGCCGGTCTGACCGGGGTGTAGGACCAGTCTGACTAGCGGCATGTGGCCGGTTAGACCCGTTGAGTCGGAGTTCGAGCTGATTTGCATCGGGATTTTAAAGGTATCTTTTGAGTTTCCATTGGTTTATACCCCGAGTTGGATGGAGGAGAACTTGTAGAAGGCAAGATCAACCTCTTTACAAGGGTCAAGACCGGTTCGATTTTAGCCCTCCTTCCTCATATCTCAATCTACAGAATCGAATCGTTCTTTTACTTCTACTTTCAACCATATTTTCTACTTTTCCTTAGTTTCGTCCATCTTTATCAGTTTGCACCATAAACCGTTCGCTTTTACCGTGAGAGTGCAGTTATCTCTTTATAGGTTTATCATATAAACCTTTCATTCGCCCACGAGACGGGTGGTTATCTTCAAATCGACCTAAATCAGCTTCAAGGCTGATTTTATCTCTAAATCGGCTCCGGCTAGCCGATTTAATCTTTAAAACCCATCTTAATTTAGAGTTATTTAAATCGAGGTGGTTGACGATTCCGTTAACACCGTAAAGTTTTAGGTGAATTTCATGTTTGAATCGAAAAAGGAGCCAACAGCTCCACAGACACACATGTTGTTCTGCGGGCAAAAGCAGGCGAAAAAAATCAAGCTTAGATGGCCTTGATTAATTAGAATAATCCTATATTTTAATCATTGATGGTAGGTAAATACCTCTGAACCATCTTTTCTACGTACAGACAGCAATGGCTCCTCAACCTTAATCAATATCCAGACCAGTTGTAGCTTGCAATTGTACGAATTGAATCTCATCTGAATTTTATATAAGCTTAATTATTATAGCCTTATAGTGATCATTGTACCTTACAGAAATTTGCCCAGGGATTTCTCTTCGAACAATTAACTAGGTGTTCCTCGTAATGTATGCATATATAATTAAAAATGTGGCATATCTACTTGAATCAATATGAGTTTAAAACGCAAGATTTGTGTCCAAAATTTTTTTTTGAATGATTCGTACAAAAAGCACAGGGTTTTATCAGAAAAGGACACAAATGAATGTAGTAGTACATGATTCTGCCTCGTGCTAATTGAGATTCCTCCAAAAATCTTGAGGATTAAACTCATGATCGGTTAGTTTAGCTAAAATTTTAAATCACGAGGAATCCACCATCTTTTCGCTTATGCTTATACTTATCAATAAAAAGTTGAATTTTTAACCTTCAAATTTTTCATTGAAATTTATTTTTTAGCCTTTGCTTTTAGATCGCTAGGAACACGTATATAAAAGTTTTATTCGTAAATTACTTTTAGTTTTGTAAATATGTCGTTTGGCTTATTCCATGAATAAGCCAAATGTAGAATTCGTAAGGACCCATTTATTTTGTTACAAATGAACAATTAGGAAATTTTATAGGATTTTTTCTTTAAAAATACTATGTTTTACTTTAATCCTGGAAAAATCCAATTTTCTCTTTTTTTTTAAAGATAACCCTTAGGCTGTGTTCTTTTGTAGGAAAAAAGTTTTTTTCTCTTTTTTTTTAAGATAACCCATAGGATGTGTTCTTTTGACGTAGTTGGAAACTTCTCCTCTATGCATGGAAAACGAGAAACAGCGGATTAACGTATAGTTAATTAAATATTAGTTTTTTAAAAAAATGGATTAGTACGTGTGGTAGCAAGTCCACTTCCATGCACTTGCTGGATATGGTGCCAAAATCCTGAAACAACTGCATCATATTAATCACAGCCCTGTGGAAGCATCTGCATTTTCTGCGGCAGCTAGCTAGGGGGCAGGAAAATGACCTGATTTGACCCAACCAATTGATCCATCACCAACTGTGAACAATCGACTGCCATCTAACCTAGTAATGCCTAATTATGTTTAGTCTTGCAAACCATCTGCATAAACAATCCTGTTTTCACGATGCTCTGACTACAACTCACTATCACCATCATCCAAAAAGGCAATGGATCTATCTTTTTCCCCAGCCGGATTAATCCATAATCACACGTTTGATGGTGTTGGTTACTTTAAGATCAGTTCTGATTGGAAAAAAGAAAAGAGAGTTGCATGATTGTTGACGGGTGATTGTCCCTCTCCAGATCAGATGGTCAACGCTGGTCAAAGATATTAACGTCCTTATATCAGCAGTGGCATGCACAATTGCAAACATGAGGATAAATGAGTAATATAGGGCTAAAGGACCCAAAAAATTTGCAAACATAGAGTAATTGTGAGCATATATACAGGAGTGACTGGTAAGTGGTGTGAAATTTTTGGAGAGGCAAACTAGAAGAAAAATAATATTAAAATGCATACGCTTCTATTCTTGAGATAGAGCCTAAGCGATGTACAACGGGTGGCTGCTGCCCCGGTCATCCCTCTGAGCTAGGAAACACCTCCAAACCCCCCATCATCCCCCACCCCCAACCCCAAATCTTAATAAACAGCTTCTCCGCTAGACGAGGTTCGTCAGGGACAAACGAAGCACGAATGTTGGAGAGATCCAAAGATTAACAATTCGTGTAATTTTCTCTTAAAATATGTCGAGTGATGTATACCAAAATGGAAGGTAGCCGCACCACAGGAGGATATTTCATTTCGCACAAATCTTAAAACATATCCAATAGCGACACCACCACGAGAAAATTTGCCTAGTGATGTTTATGGGCTATATTGTGGGCTTGTGACACACTTGGCACTCACATCAGAAAGATGCCTGCCTCTCCCCTAGCTACATACACACACGCACTGGCCTTTATTAAGGGCCAACCGGATGCCCTCCACATTAGCCATAGCTTATTGTTGTTAGCTCCTCTAGAATTTCAGATTCCATTATCCCAACGCCAACCTGCACACTTCACTCGCTGCTGCGAAACCAGTCACGGGCCACTCACAACCACCACCCTACCTAGCAGCAGCTTACTGCCTCACTTAGCTAACGTAGCTAGAGATCGAGATCGAGAGCGAGGTCAGGTGTGGGTGCAATGGCGATGATGAGACGGCGGCCGTCGCCGGCGGCGGTGGCGGTGGTTGTGGTTGTGTTGGTCGGCGTTGTAGTAGGGGGAGCGAGCGCGACGGGGCCGCTCAAGGCGCACTACTACCGGCACGTGTGCCCGGCGGCGGAGGCGGTGGTGCGCGACATCGTGACGGCACGCGTAGCCGCCGACCCCGCCGCGCTCCCCGCCAAGCTTCTCCGCCTCTTCTTCCACGACTGCTTCGTCAGGGTACTTGACGTGGTCGCCGTTCATGGCGGCGTGTCCGGCGCCGTTCGACCGCTCGCTGACGGTTGTGTTTTGGTGGTGGTGGGTGCAGGGGTGCGACGCGTCGGTGCTGATCGACACGGTGGCGGGGGGCGCGGCGGCGGAGAAGGACGCGGCGCCGAACGGGTCGCTGGGCGGGTACGACGTGATCGACACCGCCAAGGCCGTCCTCGAGGCCGTCTGCCCCGGCGTCGTCTCCTGCGCCGACATCGTCGCGCTCGCCGCCAGGGACGCCGTCTCCTACCAGGTCAGTCACTATTACATACCTCTCTCCTCATGCATCCCTGTCATCTCCGGCGCCGGCGCCGGCGAGCATTGACGTACGTGTACGTGTTTGCGCTTCGCCGTGCGCGTGCGTGCAGTTCGGGAGGGACCTGTGGGACGTGCAGCTGGGGCGGCGCGACGGCGTGGTGTCGCTGGCGTCGGAGGCGCTGGCGAACCTCCCGGCGCCGTCGGACAACTTCACGACGCTGCAATCCAACTTCGCCGGCAAGGGCCTCGACGTCAAGGACCTCGTCATCCTCTCAGGTACTCTACCTAGCTAGTAACAGTAACACACACTCCCACAATATCGTGCCACCAAACCAAAAAAATGTCTAATTCATACTAGAGTTGTATGTATTAGTTTATATGGAAAATATAACCGTGTGAATCTAATTATTCAGTGCTCTCTCCGTCTCGTAATATAAACAACTATATCATTTTAAAGATGATAGGTAAGAAAATAAAGTAGTATAAAAGAAAATAGATGAAAAATAAACAAGTACAGAGGAATAAATTAGTACAAAACTGAGTAGGTAAAAAAACTACTATTCAAAGTTTTAAAGTCTCTTATATTTTTTATATTTTAGGATAAATTTTTAGGGTAATTTTTTTTATATTTATTTTTTATATTTTAGGATAAATTTTTAGGGTAATTTTTTTTATATTTTTAGATGCAGAGAATATGCAAGTTTTGTTCATTGACTGCTTGGAAAAAAGTCAGACTAAGAAACAACAAATTTAAACAAATTAACAAAGATTTTATATAGAATTGAGTAAAGTCATATAACCTGGCAAGTCCAGAACAACTAATCAAACTAACCAGAACACCGATCAAGTTAATACTGTTACAAAAACTATATTTCTTTTAATTTACACCCTAAACTATTTTCTTGACCACTTACATTAGTAAGTCCATTTTGGACTATACAGCACGAGCAATGTTTTTATATCTTTAGAACTGCCACGAGAGAATTTCTCTTTAGAAGCTAGCAAGAGGAATTTAACTGGTTCTAAAAAATGCCAAAAAGAACTTTTAACCGTGCTAGCACTTGGTTACGGAACTAAGCACCTGGTTTGTTGAAAAATGCGGGCCCACCTATCAGATTGAATGGAATAGAAGGAGAGAACAAGACAAAGGAGAGAGCAAGAGATCCTACATTCCTACTACATCTAGGCCTTATTTTATTCTAAGTGGGGCCACCTTAGTACAATGAGTGATTGTACACATGTGTTGTAGACCCTTTTTCTGGTTGTTATTTGCGTGCGGTGGATCCTCCCTTCAGGACAACTCTCTGAAGTCTAAGATTATATTGTACTGAATATTGCCAAGAACTGGTTATAAATGGTATACTACCGGTAAACTACTCACTCTATCCAAAATATCCAAAATATAAGTACTTTTAGCTCTTTAAATAGATTAAGGCCGTTCCTTTGCATACGGGATTCTTAAAACACATGAATAAAAAATTAAAATGCACTAACACCTCAAATAGTATAGATTAAAAAATAAAAATTATAGGAATAATTATTTGGATGGAGCACAAGAATCAGAAGAGAGAGAGAGATAAACGATTTTTTTTCAAGAGGTTTAGACCTCGTGTCAAAGGACTAAAAAAAATCCTATATTTTAAGCTAATCCAAAGAAATTTTATAGGATAGTTGAATAGCTATTGCTTTGATCCAGCGAACTACATAGAAAACCTTTCCACATATTGAATTGCTCCAAAGTTCCTTAAAAACATATCCTTGGTTCGAAAGGAGCCCTTCCAGCAAAGAAAGGGGCATTTGCAAATTTATTATTGGTTTTCAGTTTTGTAAAGATGCACTCGAATGTCATCTCTAGTGATTTTTTTGCAATTTTCTAATAGCAGTCTTACAATAACGATCCAAACCAATGGCAAATGTGTAATTGTCCCGAGAAAGAAAATTATGGTTTCCATCGGTTACCCATCTTGCTTAATAAGCTAAAACGGATTATTAGAAAACAAAAATTAATTTATAGTTAAAATTTTTATATATTTATTCGTAGAGACTTAAAAGCTAATGTTAAAAAAAGTTATGTTATTTAAATTCAAATTCGAAAATTTAAAATTTGGCTTTTGCTTTGCTTTTTAAGGCCAAATGATGGGCTCTATAATATCCTCATTTATCCTCAATAAATGAGGAGTCTTGGGGTTGTAGAACTGCGGTTGTGTTAAAAACTAGTAGTGTTTGAGACGGAGGGGTAAATTAAGTAAAATGTGGCATGGCAAAATAAGTTTCAAATTGATAATGATCAGGAGATCGATCGATCTCCTGGAATGCATGCGCGTGCGTTGCATTTCCACATGTTTGTTGCGATCGAGCACATGGCATGCACATCAACTCGATACATGTTCGTACGTTATAACTCGAGAGATAAAATATGATTCATCAACGCCTTCTATATCGCATATTAGTAGATAAAAATGCAATTCAATTTTTCTATGTGGGTTTTTCGTCGGTTATTATAGGGCAGTTATTTCAAAGGAGAAGGAGGACCGGAGAAGCGATTATGCATTTGTTGTTAAGAGACATATCTCTATTATTTTAAAAGTTGATTATCTGTGTTTGAATTGGTTTTCAAGTTCGTTCGCTTTTGGAAATACAGATCCATGTTTGAGTCCGGTTCTAAGTTCGTTCGCTTTTGAAAATACAGAAGAAATCGTATAAGAAATCACTTTAAAAAATCTTGCATGTTATCTTGGGATGATTTTGAGAATACAAAAGAAGTCGTGTACAAAGTCGTATAAGAAATCTTTTTAAATAAATCGCATGCTAACTTGAGATGAGAGTCGAACTCCTAATTATAGCTCATAATTATAGCTCATGACTTTCTTAAAAAAAATATCTAAGTGAATTCCCACAACGATTTTCACCCTAACTAAACCATATAACAATAATAATAAGATTAAAATAGCCTTTACCCGATATAATGCACGGGTATTTTTTTTATATAAGAGAGAGAGCGGATATATGACAATACGTAACGTATGGGTGTGAATGATGATGACGATCGAGACCAGCATGGAGCCGGCCAAGTGTAGCAGCGAAAGTGACGGTGCAACCGCCACACGCGCACGCGTATTTGCGTGGTGCTACACATGCATGCACGTGTCGGTGCAACGCAACGACCGGCCGGCCGGCCGCCCTTGATTACCGGCCGTGTACCAGCTCTCGTGGCCGTCCGTTTCTGATAAGCTTAGCCAGGAATGAATCTAGTATACAACTGTAGTTCTAGATAGCTCGCCCTACTACTGATCAGGAAGCATTTCATCTTTTGCATCGTATTTTACTTGTTAGGTTCGTTTCGTAAGAGCTCTTTAGCCAGCTACACTTTATTTTTGATTAATCGAAAATCATTCGATTAGACTCCAGCTTTGAGAGAGATGAAACTGAAGCTGTGCTTAACAGATCCTCAACTCCACGTAGTTGAATCTGAAGTGAAGCTGTGGTGCAGTTTAAACTCTGTTACATTTCTCTAAATAATTTTGTGAATGCACTTCAACTGATTTTATCTTATTTCTATCTTATTTCTGAACAAAGCTGAAACCGTATGGTTAAACTCTAACTTTAGAAGAGGTGAAATTAACGATCTATTAGGCACCTCCATATCATTAGGGGCTAACACCAAGTTCAGTTTGTCAAACAGAGAGAAAAGGAAAAAACAGAACATCCGCCAAGTACTTAAGCTAGGAACTATGTATAAGGAGCATAAATAATAAAGTCGATGAGAGATCTTCCCTTTCCGTGACAAGACCATTGGCAGTATGCATGATTTGTCACCTCATGAATCGAATCCTAATGGAACACCGGATGATATGATCCATCCAGTCATACCAATTCAACATGCATCATGCCTGCCATGTGCTGTGTTAGCGCTCAAGTGGCTAATGCCTCACCAGGCATCATATATATCACTGATGATCCAGTGATCCTAACAATCTAAGTACTAGTACTACTAACAACCAAATCACCAAAAACACGGATGGTCCTGCCAATTCTAGCATCTGCAGTGTGTTACAGTTGTGCAGTCTACCAACTTACCAATTAAGCTTGCATCGCTATATCTCTTCTGCTTGCATTGTAGTGGTTGTTAGAAACTCAGATACTCCTACTATTTTAGCTAACAACTAACAACTACCACTGAATAAGCTGCCACTTCTAACTAACATCCATATCCAAGAGAGTATCCAAGCACCTGTACGACACTAGAACAAGATAGATAGATAGAGATTGGATTCCATTATCTGTGTGTTGTTCAATGGTGTCCATCAGCTAGTTCATCATTGAGTGGTTTCAGTTAAGTGCTGAACAGTGCTGTGTACTCCATCCCAAGTGCCAAATTCCAAATGCCAGCTTTGATTAAGTTAGCCGAGTAGGATAGGATCTCACTGTTTTTGGATTGTACTTTGATGTGAATAATGTTGGATTTGCTCATCAATCAGCAGCGTGTGCAATTCATGCATGCGCTGGAAATAGCGGATGATAGATGAACAGCTATAGCTGAATTAAGTGGACCATACGAAAATGTGTGATGTTGGGGTGTCAATAATAGGCAGTAGCTACCTTGGACTTGCTTAATTAGTTGCTGGCGCTGTACTATGGTAAGTATGATCAGAAGTGCTAATCTAATTAGCACCTATGGGCCTAGCAGCGCCCTATCTACAGGATCTCTGTTTGCACAACGACCACACTCCAACGAAATAGCAAATACAACTCACTGTCCTCGTTCTAAAATATAAATATTTTTATAGATTTTAGTAAAAATTAAATTTAAGTAAAAAACGACTATGATACTCATTAGTATATGGAGAAAATTTCTTATTTGCCACTCAAAATTCACGAGTTTCGTTATATGCCATCGAGAAGTTAATATTCCTTTATATGCCACTGCTTGAACTTTTTCTTCCCCATATACCTTCCATACATCATCTTGTGTAATCGGGATGCAAAAGTACAATATTACCCTTTTAATCCCTCAAAAAAACGTCCATTCGTCTCTTTGCATGTCATCCAAATAATTATAAAAAATATTTTCTAATAAGATAGAATAATATGCGATATATCACTTCACAAATCTGCAAGTTTAAATTTCACTTTTACATTTTTTTAAAAAATAAAATTTGGTTATGAGCACACATATACTAGTTTCAATTAAATTTGTTGTTTTTATTACAACTAGTGAAGATCAAATCTGAATTTGAATTTTTTGACTGATATATCTAGTATTAATCTATCTTATCATTTCGTTTTTAAATATTCATAACAATTTTAATGACTGTAATAATGAGGTGACATCCTGCTACAGTTTGACAAAATGGTATATAAAGGATGAAAATTTTCGTTGGATGGTATATATAAGGAAATAGTAACTTTCTAGTGCCATATAAGAAAATTCGTAAATTTTGAGTGGCATATAAAGAATTTTCTCTAGTATATGAGATACAATAAGGAAAATATGAGAAGAAAATCAAAAAAGGAGCTTATATTTTGATAAAAGAATTTAATATTGATCATGCTTATATTTTAAGATGTAGGAAGTACCACAAACGACATGTTTTACACCATAAACATGTTTCACGCTACTGTGTAAATACTTCTACAAATTTCACGTGCCAATCACACGCGGGTCATTTAAGGTCAACGACACGTGGGTAAAAAAAAAGGTAAATCCTAAATTTCCATAAAAATGGAGGGTATACATCTATATGATCAAATTTTACATAAGGGAAAACAAAATGCTTTTAACGAAAACAACATTATAGATCATCTTTGGTACAACTCCTGATCCGATATTTTCTAGAACGGGATATTCCTCCTAATTTCACAAATTCATAAATCTGGACCATGATTAAATTAATGATATATAGATGAACAAAATTTTAAACCACTTTAGTCTAACCTATAAACTTCAAATTCAACTTAGATATGAGATCTGAAGCTATTTTACTTCCTCCGTTTCATATTATAAGTTGTTAGATTTTTTTTCTAGTTAAACTTTTCTAAGTTTGATCAAGTTTATAGAAAAATATATTAATATTTTTAACCCAAAATAAATATATTCTTAAAATATATTTAATATTATATTAAATAAAAGTAATTTGATATTTTAAATGTTGCTAATTTTTTCTATAAACTTGATTAAATTTAATAAGATTTAACTAGTAAAAAAGTTAAAAGAGGGAGTAGTATCTTAACTAATTTCTGCTCTGCAAATTCGCCGCACGCGCAGGGGCGCACACCATCGGCGTGGGCCACTGCAACCTCTTCGGTGCCCGCCTCTTCAACTTCACCGGCGCCGCCTCGCCGTCGGCCGACCCGACCCTGAACGCCGCCTACGCCTCGCAGCTCAGGGCGACGTGCGGGTCGCCGACGAACAACGCCACCGCGGTGCCCATGGACCCCGGTAGCCCCGCCCGGTTCGACGCCCACTACTTCGTCAACCTCAAGCTCGGCCGGGGGCTCTTCGCCTCCGACGCCGCGCTGCTCACCGACCGCCACGCCGCCGCGCTCATCCACGACCTCACCGGCCAGGACTACTTCCTCCGGGAGTTCAAGAACGCCGTCCGCAAGATGGGCCGCGTCGGCGTGCTCATCGGCGACCAGGGAGAGATCAGGAAGAACTGCAGGGCCATCAACGGGAAATGATTATGACTAGTGATTTGATGAAATCATCGTCATCATTGCGTAATTGTGGATTTGTGGATGGGGTGGAGTTTTTCAGATTTTGTTTTGTTTTTTTCTTTGTTTGTTGGGAGTTTGGCATAGTGAGAGTTCAAAGTAAGGGTTATATATAATAGCGTTTTATAATTTTATTTTACTGTATCTTTTTGTATTTTTTTTGTCTTGAGAGAAGAATGTAATTATGTTGTTCTTTCGTATTGAGATGGAATGTGAATTATCCCAAAATTTCGGGCCGAAAAGCCCAAATTGTCTCGAAATTATCCAAAAATATAAATAAGTCTATTTTATCTCTCTTATCTTATGCCCTTGGTCAAATCATATCCCTCAAATGCAAAACTAGGAATAACATCTCCCCCAACTTAAAAACCGGTGCAAATTCGCTATAGTGGATTCTTTTGGTGGTTTATAAAGCGGTTTGTTAACGTAGCAGGTTGATTTGGTCCAAATATGTTGACGTGGTAGCCTAGTTATCAAAAGATTGAAAATAAAAGTGCAGTAAATTTGTATATATGTTTATTCAATCTCTTTTGCATTTTTTTTTTGTCTTGAGAAAGCATCAAATGTAATTATATTGTTGTTTTTCGTATCGATATGGAAAGTGAATTACCCCAGAATTTCGGCCCCAAAAAGCCCAAAATGGCCTAGCATGGCCCACCAGCCTCACTACTTCACTCTCCCATTTTTCGTATGGACCGGCTGACAGGTGGTCCATGGCTTTACACTGACAAGTGGGGTCTCACTCGACGAGGTAGAGAAACCCGAAACTGGGCCCACATGTCAGCTACTGGGCCCCACCTCCACGCGTAAGCCGAGGCGACGAGCGCGTGCAGCGAATTCTCCTCTCCAAAATTCTCAACTCCCTCCAAATCCCGCACCCGCGCGAACCCCAAATATTTCGCCTCCTCCCGCGCGATCCAGCCCGTCCGTTCCAACCCCAGACCGCTCAATCCGACGGCGTAGCACGCGTCCACGTCATCGATCCGTGGCATCGACGCCTCAACCAATCACGCGCCTCTGTCTCCTCTATATAGTCCTCCGCGCCGCCTCGCCTTCCTCCCCTCACCGAAACACAAGTACCACCACCGCGACCCGGCGATCTCTCCGGCGAGCGACCAGCCGATCCACGGTGCCGTTCCGTCGATTCCGGTAGTGGAGATGAGTTCCGCGGGCGGCGGCGGCGGGAGGGGGAAGTCGAAGGGGTCCAAGTCGGTGTCGCGTTCGTCCAAGGCCGGCCTCCAGTTCCCCGTCGGCCGCATCGCCAGGTACCTCAAGGCCGGCAAGTACGCCGAGCGCGTCGGCGCCGGCGCCCCCGTCTACCTCTCCGCCGTCCTAGAGTACCTCGCTGCCGAGGTAACCCCCACATCTCCCTCTTCCGCCGCCGCCGGCGCCGTTGTGCGCCGTTTGGGATTTTCTCACCGGTGAAGATTTCGTGCAGGTGTTGGAGCTGGCCGGGAACGCGGCGAGGGACAACAAGAAGAATCGGATCGTGCCGAGGCACATCCAGCTGGCGGTGCGCAACGACGAGGAGCTGAGCAGGTTGCTCGGCGCCGTCACCATCGCCGCCGGCGGCGTGCTGCCCAACATCCACCAGACGCTGCTGCCCAAGAAGGGCGGCAAGGACAAGGCCGACATCGGATCCGCATCCCAGGAGTTCTAGTTCTAGGGTGGGGGGATAAATCCTCTTATCTTTGTCGATTCGAATCCAAGAACTGTGTTGCTCACCCTGTTCTTCGATCCGATTCTTCTCCCCCCACATCTTAGTAATATCCATCCTTTTTAGTTGGTTAGGTTAGGTTTTGGTTGAATGGCTTGGATGAGGGTGTGATGGTTTTATCACTGAGAAATCTGGTTTGGATGGAATGGAATATATATGAATGAATGCTTGTTTCTACGACGCCTGATAGCGATCTGCATTTGAAATGCGGTTTGTCTGAACTTTTGTTGCTGTTGATATGATTATTGCATTCTGAAGAATTCCATTGTTTGGTAATTGGCAGTCGATTGGTTCAATTTCTGAATATCTTGTTTGGGAATTCGATGGTGATGCAGCCTGAAAATTCTTGCCATCTCAAGAAGCAAGCATACTAGCAGAGAATTGTTGGTGATGCATCTAAGACAACCCTGTGTTCATCAGTTCAGAATCCTGCAGCTCTGAGGCTTCCAAAGGATTGCTTCTCTCTTGTATCAACTGCTGGGATTCAGAAATCAGATTAGTCTTCTACTTCCAATAAATAAGCAAGTGTGGGGAATATTCGCGTTTTACTGAAGTACTTGCAGAATCTGAAACCTCTGATTCAGAACAATCGGTTCAATAGGTGAACGTGAATTCTCAGTTTGTTGCTCTGACAGACCCAAGTGCTGTACTATGCATTTACCGTCATCAAACGATCTGTACGTTTATTTACGTTTATTTAGGGCCAGCTTGTTTGAGCTCCGGGGTTAAGCTTAAAGATTCATCTTTACAGAAACACAATGCAGATCCAAAGTGAAAACCACACCCGAGTTGATGAATCACACTTGACCTGACTGACAGGCAATAACTGTAGCATTTGCTTGAACTATCTTTTTATAGGAACTGTTCTGTATGCATCACCAACAATTCAACCTGGTGATAACTTCATAGTTCAAGCATGAACAGTTAGATGCACCAAGCATAAAAAAGATTCTTTGGAGTTAGTTTTTAGACTTTGATGAACCCTAGTAGTACTAGACATCAGTACAGCATTGAATCATTGATTACACTATTATCAACCTGGATCCGGAGAAGTTAGCAGCACAAGTCGCACCTCAAAATCTTGTCAGAGTAATCTTCTCAATGTCCTTGATAGGCAGATATACTAAACATTGTAGAGATCAATTCATACCATAGAATCTTACAGTTGAAATCAAGAATACAACAAACAGCAGAATGCAAACAGAAGTCCACTTCACTGCACAGTGCATAACATCTGACTACCATTGCAAGATACTTTATTCTCATTCTACCATTTAAGACCATATTCTCTTTCAGAGGTTTTAAATTGTACTCCATTTTGTCCGTACAGTTCTATTCCTTGCAAGTATTCCTTGCTAGTTGAATTAAACCGGCAATTTGGTTGGAAATTCAAGCAGCCACCTGTTTCATGCATCCAATTAAGCAAGGAGTAAATAATCACAGGGCAACTCATAGACAAAGAGTTGCTAAGTGTGTGTTATATACCTTATGTGGCCTATTATTACTTATTGCCACTGCTTGATTTATCTTCTGGATCTATAACAGGGCAACATTCAAACATTAGACCCAAAGAATAATTCGGAATTCCGGGAATCTAGTGATGGTCAATAATATTAACAGAAAAGATGCATATATCCTGTAATACTTTAAAGCAGAGAGAGAGTTCCTCGCTAACTTGTCCCGTATTCGGCATTCTTTACAATCTGTATGCAATGCAGTAATTATTCTTTAAGCATTACTTAAAGAGAAACAAAACCAACTTTGGTGACACCCGGATGATTCTACCATATGAGCATGGATGCAGAACGACACGAACTATTCTAGCTACTAAAGGAAAACAGCTTGCTATCAATTTATTGTCACATCTATATCAATAGTTCCACAAAGGCAATCCAGTAAACTACACATCGAATCGCATCATTGAATCTTTTCACAAATAAAATGTATCAAGATGAGCAGGAACAGGAACACAGCACATATAAGAACATAAGCAAAAGTTTCACTTCATTGCATAGTGCCAGCCGATCACCATCATAGAGAAATTCAGCGAGATAGCAACCTTATCATATTGAGTTGCATACTGATAAGCATGTAAACAGAAATAGTAGCAAAAAGAAAAGTGCAGTCCTTCACCGGGACTTGGTGGCATAGATGAAGGAGATGGCGGCAACCATGGTAGTCGTGGCCGCATACAGCCAAGCCCAAATGCCACCCTTTCTCTTTCTTTGTGCCTCAGCCACTTCAAGATTCAGCAGTTCAATGTCCTTGATTAGGACATCAATCTTCTCCTTCTTCTCCTCCAGTGCCACCTTCAGCATCCCAATCTCACCATCCTTTACACCATTGCAGTTCTCAAGCGCCTCAATTTTCGACTTCAGCTTGCACGCTTCAGCCTTCTCAGCATCCAGTGCTTCCTGAACATTATTCTTCTCATCATTCAGGAGCGAGCGCTTTGTATCAAGCTCATCACAGGATGCTTGGAGATGCGACATGGAAACATGGAGCTCCTTCAATTCAGTCCTCAGCTTATCAGCTTGAGCATCCTTCTCACGCCCTGCTTCCTCAGTCGCTTCCTTGCTGGCCTGGACTTCCTCCACCTTCCTCTTCAGTTCCCCCAATTCCCTCATGATACCCACCTTCTCAACATCAAACGCCTTGCCAGCTGCCTCCTTCTCCTTTGTCACCACGCCCAATTCCGCGCAGAGCCTCTCAACCTCTGCTTCAGATGCACGATGCTTCTTCACTGCTGTCGTGACCTCCAAACGAAGCCTATCGTTTTCGCCCTTCACCATATCAAATTCCCCCTTCTTTGCCACGATATCAGCCTCCAATTCCCCTCTCTTAGCCACAGCAGCCTTGAGCTCCGCTTCCAAAGACACCACCCTCGCATCCTTCTCCGCCTTCTTGGCACCCAGCACCTTCAATTCCTCCACCTTCGCCTTTACCTGCTCCTCCATTTCAATCTGGTACACCTGGGCCGTGTTCTTGAACTCGCCCAAACTCCTCTCCACCGCGGCCTTCTGGTCTAATACCATCCGAATCTCCTCCTTCGTGGCCTCCAATTGCTTCGCCAGTTCATCCTTCTCACCGAACATCTCGGAGTTCTTCCTCTCCAACTGCGCCACCATGGCCTCCAGTTTCGAGACCTTGTGGGACACGGACGCCACCTCCACCTCCTTCACCCGGAGAAGCTTCAGGACGCGGGCCTTCTCCTCGGCGACGGCCTCGAGGCGCACGTTGGCCTCGTCCTTAGCGGCCGCCTCGGACGCCCCCCTCGATTCCGCGGACCGGAGGGACTCCTCGACGGCGGCGAGGCGGGCCCGGAGCGAGGAGACCTCGTCGGCGGCGGCGCGGAGGGGGGCAGCGAGCGCGGCCTGCGCCACGGCGCGCTCGGCGGCGGCCAGCGCCGCGTCGTCCGCGGAGAGCTCGTCGAGGCGGCTGGTGAGCGCCGCCACCTGGCCGCGCCGGTCCGCCGCCTCCTTGAGGAGGATGGAGTTCAGGGCCTTGAGCTTCTCCGCCTTCTGGTCGCCGCCCCGCTTCTCCACCTCCATCGCCTCCGCGCCCGGTGGCGGTGCCTCGGCGTGGAACCCGTTGCCGTTGACGATGCCGTCGGCGGCGGCGTGGTGGCCGTTGCCGTTGGCGGCGGTGGCGGCGGCGGAGGATTTCTTCTTGGCCATTGGGCTTTTTTTCCTAGGGTTTTCGAGTGGTTGAAATGATGCGGGTTTCGGCGCGGATTTATGCGGGGGAAGTGTGTCACTGACCAGTGGGTCCTACATTCCACCCGGGCCCACAAGTCAGTGGATATTCAAGCTGGGTGCTGGAACGCGACCGTTGGTAAGGGGAGAGAATTTGAAATGGCATCGGATGGACGGCGGAGATACACCGCGGGCTTATCGCGTTCCGCGCCGCATTAAATTGTGGAGGTGAGGAATTTTTCTTCCTCTCTTTTAGTGGATGCGTGAACGAATGGCGCTGCGCCATGTGGCTGTGCAGCCAAATGCAATCTGCAGTGTGGCGTACTCTGGAATTCTTTTCTGGAATTTTTAAGATAATCATAATGAATAGTACTGCATTGATTTTAAACTAGATGAAATCCCGTCGGTTACTGTGTGAGTTATATACGATAATAATAAAAATAATATGTAAAATAACTAAATGACATAACTTTATATACTTTACATAATTTTCATCTTTAATCGAGCATTGAGAAAAAACTGTAAACAATTAAGATGATTAGGCTTGTAACTAATTAAATTATATATAGATTGCTCATTCAAAAGAAAAGTTAAGGTGATATGACTCCGTAAGTGAAGAAAAGGGGAGAGTTGATTTGGACCATAGATCAATCATCCAAGGGTTAGAAACAATTGAGGTAATGTGGCTTAATGAGAGAAGAGAAATATTAACTACACTTAATAGAGCTGAACTTTATAGATATATATAGGAACTGGCCCATGCATCTGATTGGGATGTATCCACAACTAAAAGAAAAAAAGGCAACATGAACATACTTGTGAAATTTGCTTTCTTATAACACAATTAACTGCATAGTTGTCAGGGTTGTGGATAAGGCATACCTCATGATCTTAGTTAAGTTCGGCGAGGCTCACCATATATCAAGTCTTATACGGAATCATATCATATACGGAAGGTATTCCGGATAAGAAAGGATAAACAGAGTTCAAGTTGGAAACTATAAGGACTACTCAGATCGTATCCATATGTGTCTCTCTAGTTCTACTTGGACAAAGGGGTATTTGTGGGTATAAATACAAGATCCCCTAGGAGGAGAGGGGACAAGCCAACAGAGATCAGCAAACACCGAAAGGAGAGCAAGCCTAGACAGACTCAATCTGGAGCCGCAGATGCCACATGAGGGATCTAGCTCTACCCTCATCCCCTTGAGTTCGTATTTAAGGAGGAAGACTGCCTTGTCATCGACTATGTGTGGAGATCCTTGCCTCCAAGTCGACAACAACTAGACTAGGTTATCGTACTCGAGTGATACTGATATATAAGAGCAACACTGGCTTTAGCCAACAGGAGTAGAGTTATTACCTTACAGTTCAGGGGCTCGTACCTATATAAAAATCTTTGTCTCTCGTCTCTTTTATCTCAATCTCGCGTATACCCTGGCACCAATGATCCCCATACCATACAAATACCGTAGTCGCGATCTACAACATCGACAGCAGTACCTATGACAAACTCTCTCGACAATGCCTTCGAAAAAAACAGGCGTTTGTCCTTCGATGTCGTCCAAAATTGAGTGTGAAAGACACTTGCATGAAAATTTGATTGTGAAAGACACTTTCATGGTAAATTGAGTGTCAAAGACACTTGTATGGTATACTGTGTCAAAGACACTTACATGGTAAATTGAGTGTCAGTTTAAGAGGGCTTGTGCACAATTAATATCTAAGGTTCAATCTCAAACATGCTAAGTATGATTGTTTGGAAATGACACTTCTGGTTCCAAATCATTAGGATTGGGCTAACATCGTAAGAAGTATCACATTGCTTGGCTCGCTCACAGAGAGGTGTTAATTATGAGATACATAGGTGGCCCAATGGATACCTAGTGACATCTTGACCACAACATAAATTTGCTTCATTGACACCTAAACCCCACAATAAATTTAGAACAACTAGCCAAATATAAAAAAGCTAATCAAGGAACGCAATGTTTATAGACTTCCAACCCAATATTAATTTGAAGTGCAGACTCCTATGCATGCATTAGTAACGGTTATGTATACCACTTTCCCTCACTATATTGTGAGGACACTTCATCCCAACCCACACATTAGGTTCACGTGACTATCAACTGCAAGGGTAATGCAACCATCTTAGTGGTAGCTAACCACAACTACGCTATATTACAGCCATCCCCAAGTTATCAACTTTGGAACACAAAAGGTAAGTTGTTCTTTACCCATTGGATGCTAACACAAAAGGAAATCTTGGTTACTTAATAGTACCACACTGGCACAAGTTGCACCTTGTTATATAGCTAGACACACCTCTCAGCTCATTCCTACTCTAATCACAACCCGAACAAAGGAGGCAAAGAACTCTAGCTTTCTTGTTCCAAAGAAGAGAAGCTTAATGGTTTTGTGAATTGTGATGCCTCATTCCATGATTGCGGCAAGTGATGTGCAGTGGGTTCTTGGTATTGAAAATAGTGATGAAATCCACATTAAATCTAGGAGATGATGAATTTTCAATTATTTTTTCTACGATGAATTTTCTATTCTTTTAGTGGATGCATAATGAATGGCCGTGTGCCATGTGGCTATGAGGCCAAACTACAATCTGAAATATGTGGTGTTCAGATGGTCATATTGGTGGATTGGTGGTTGTCGAAGCATAGGAATGTTCGTACCTTTGAGGGGGCCTCACCTAATTACAATGTCATCATTCATGACAATAGTGTTAATCTAGTTTATGGTGTATGGCCATAGTTGAGGCTGTTTGGGTCGTTGGTCAAATTCTTTTTTTATTTATTTGGTGAGCTCTTCTGTACTAAACCTTTTCCTAATGGTTTTGTTTGAGTCTTAGATTCTTTTCCTTCTTAATATAGTGATGCTCAACTTTCCTGTGTGTGTTCGACAAAAATATGTGGTGTTGAAAAAAGGAACTTCAATCCAGGAATTCTCATGTGGAATGTTCAATATCAGTGAATGCGACAAATCAAAGGATAACACTCCTTTGCAAAATATTCATAAGGAATTTATGAAAAAAAAGTTATAATGGCTAATTACGTAATGGTAGTTTTTTTTTAAAAAAAGGGGTACATCTTCAATACATGCTCTTCTTAACACTGGAGATCATATATAGTAACTATAGTTAGAGCATATGCGTTTAATACATGCTTCACACTGGATCTCACTAAGTTTCTATTGAAAGCACATCATCGCGTGCGTAATATTCGTGGGCACCGCGAGTTAAAACATCAAAGGCATGTTTCACTATAAAGTGGTAGCATTGGGCTCACTTTGCCAAAGGTTTGGCTATTTAGCAAGGCAATGTTTGGCAAAACAATGGGTCTATGTGAGTCAAACTGTATAATGAACCAAATACTCACCTAAGAAACAATGGTGTTGATTATAGTATATGTAACATCCAACCAAACATGACCTAATATATTAATCCTTTTGAAATTATTGTCTGCAACTTTTGCTATGTGCCTGTCCTCCCTCTTATCTAAAGAGTATTTAGCACCCTCATCTGCTACCACTTGTCACGTATGTATTTAATCATAAAGCTATATTTCCTGTGAATATAGGAAAATTTAGCTAATTGAGCACAAGTTTATGAGGGATTTTGCACCATCCAAGGTTCAATATTGTATATGCTAAGTGTGAATGTTTCGAAAGTGGGATTTGGATCCTAATCACTAGGATTTAGCTGACACCCTAAGAATCCTCGCATTACTCGGCTCTCTCATAGCTAGATGTTAATCATCACATAGGTAAGTTGCTCAATGGCTAGCGAATGGCATCTCGATCACAACATACACTTACCTCACTGGCACCTAGACCCCACAATGCATTCAAAACAATCATCAAGCTATAAAAAAAGCAAATTGAAATACCATGTTTATCGACTTCAACCCAAGTTGATTTGGGGTGTGTGCACGCTACTATGCATGCACTACTAACTCTCCTTCGCTATATTGCGTGGACACTTCGTCTGGCCATACACTCTAAGGTCACATGACTATGAACTACCAAGGTAACGTAGCCATAGAGGTAGTTGAGCAACACTAGCTATAGTTGGCACAACTACGCTAAACTACAACTTCTCCTACACCATCAATTTTGGAAGAAAATATGAGCCGTTCTTTACCAATTGGATGCTAACAAACTTGGTGAAAAGATTTGTCAGTTACTAAACAGTACCACGCGCCACCTTGTTATATAGCTAGACACACCGTACCCCTTAGCTCATTCCAATTCAAATCACAATCCCAGGAGGCAAAGAGCTCTAGTTTTCTCGTTTCAAAGAAGAGAATCTTACAAGCTTTGTGATGCCTCATTCCATGATGCGGCAAGCGATGTGCAGTGAGGTTCTTGGTTTCGAAAGTGGTGGCAACCATGTCACCATGGAGATCTTACCGCATGAGGTCTCAGAGCCAGAGTCTAATCTTCTGCATATACATGAGAAGATAAGGTTGGCAAAGGAGTCACGACCGCCTCTACCGCCAGCAATGCCATGGAGAGGTAAGCGCATAGTGTTAAACCACTATGATGGGTGACTGATAATGTCACAGGTACCCACAAAGCTACCCTTCACTCTCCATGCATCTCGCGTGGATAGACGGCTTAGATTGTCCTGTATGCACCCACCTGATAGTGTTGATGAGCTTAAAGTAGCTAGCAATGGCAAAAAAGATGTCGAGGATCATGCAAAAGGTAACCATGGTGAGAAGAATGTTGAGTACATCAGTAGCAAAGCAAAAGTGGGTGAGGAGAGTAACCTGACAGGTTGTGGGAGATCATCTGGGAATGGTTCTACAAGGAGGGTTTGAGAAGGAGATACCTTCTGTGGGAGTTATGGAGTTGATGTTCTGGTAGGAATGTTGCAGCAGGTTTATCCAAATCTTTTTCCCCTACATTCAATTGTATTGATTCTAGAATAATAAGTCAGGAGGTTCCAGTATCTATTTACTGGAAGTGTGTATACCTCTTGTCCAATTTTGTTTTGTGCTAGGCCATGATAAGTTTATATCAGTTTATTTCTTCACTAGGTTTGTATAGGAAAGAAATTGTAACTTCTCTTGTAAGAACAAATAAAGTTTCTCTCTTGAGTCCCTCTATGCTTCCTAAATTAGTATGCAATGCTTCTTGTTTCTTTAAAATCTTATATGTAAGAGGGTGGTTTTGCCTTTGTTGGCAACTTATGTTTCCAGGACCTTGATCGCTCGCATTTTGTCTTTAAAATCATAAGGAAAAATGTCCTGGGCATTCAATCAACCCATTAATAATAACCAAAGGAAGACCTTAAATTTTCTTTGTGCACTTGCTCTTCCAAATCATTATTAAAGCTGCAGCTGATTGAAGAGGAGCAAAGGACACACATATTCCCATTCATCATTCTTCAGGCTATATATTGGGGATGGGGTATAGGTGAACTGCAAAAACAACTTCCCCAATAATCCAAAAAGTGATATTGGGGTAACCCTAATACCACCTTATTGGTGATGGATTGTTGGGGGACTGTTACAGAGATGCTCTAAGATCATATTCCCTATGTATAAAAAATGTAAGGTATATAGTTTGCAGGTTCTTATACCAAAGAAACTTGTTTTTTTACTAAATACCCATAATTAATGTATTCTACTCCAGTACATGCATTTATAACCTATAAAAATGGGGTATTAAGGCTAATAATCCCATAAAAAGTGCTCTTAGATATATGTGTCCCTTACATTTTTTTCAAAAGTGTTCAAAGCACAAGCTTTACATCTTTATACTGAAGGGAGTAACTAGTTAGAGAATGTGTCCCTTGCTAAAAGCTACCAAAGCCCTGTCGATTGTTTGGAAGAGGATTCTGGATTAAATCATTTTTAGGTGCCAATCATCGCATATGTAAATTTCCCAATGGCTAGCCAATGGCATCTCAAGCACAACATATATACACACCCACCTCACTGACACCTAGACCCCACAAAGAATGCAAAACAATAAGCTAACTATAAAAAGCAAATTAAGAAAGTATCGACTTCCAACCCAACTTAATTTGAAGTGTGTGCATGCTACTATGCATGCACCAGTAACTTTCTCTTACTTTATTGTGGGGACATTTCTTCTATCAGTGCATACTAAGTTCACATGACTATGAACAACAATGGTAACATAGCCATATTAGAGTTAGCTAAGCACATCTAGCTAAAGTTGACACAACTACGGTAAATTACAACATCACCAAGACCATCAATTTTGGAACAAAATATGAGCCATTCTTTACCCTTTGGATACTAACAAACTTGATGAAAAGAATTGTCAGTTACTAAATAGTACCACGCTTGCAAAACTTGCACCTTGTTACATAGCTAGAAACACCATACCTCCTAGCTTATTCCTACTCAAATGACAATCCCAACATAGGAGGCAAATAACTCTAGTTTTCTTGTTCCAAAGAAGAGAAGCTTACATACTTTGTGTGCCTCATTCCATGATGAAGCATGCGATGTGCAGTGACCCCACAATGCATTCAAAACTATCATCAAACTATAATAAAAAAACAAATTAAGAAACACCATGTTTACCAACTTCAACGCAAGTAATATAATTTGAAGTGTGTGGATGCTACTATATGCCTGTTTGGGGGAGTTTCTAGCAGCTGTAGCTTCTCCTAGAATCTCCAGCTGCTAGAAGCTCCTCCAAACAATCTAGATTTTCACCCAGGTTTTGAGAAGCTGTAGTTATAGAATTTAGAAAATAAACTAGAAGCCAGAAGCTGAGTTTCCCAGCTTCTCTAGATTCTCACCAGCTAGTTTCTCACCAGCTGCTTCTCAAAATCTTAAGCTCCCCCAAACAGGGCCTATGCATGCACTACTAACTCTCCGTCACTCTATTGTGGGGACAGTTTATTTGGTCTTACACACTAAGATCACATGACTACAAACTACCAAGGGTAACGTAGCCATAGAGGTAGTTAAGCACAACTAGTTGGCACACTACGCTAAATTAAAACTTCTCCAAGAGCATCAATTTTGGAAGAAAATGTGAGCCATTCTTTACCCATTGTATACTAACAAACTTGGTGAAAAGAATTGTCGGTTACTAAATAGCACCACACACACACCTTGTTATATAACTAGATGCGACAAGTGGTGTGCAGTGAGGTTCTTGGTATGGAAAGAAGTGCTAGCCATGTTGCCATGGAGATCTTACCGCATGAAATCTCACAGCCAGAGTCAAAGCTCCCACATATATGTGAGAAGAGAAGGTTGGCAAAGGAGCCACGACCGCCTCTGCCGACAGCAATGCCATGGAAAGGAAAGCACAGATCAACATGAGGGGCGACTAATAATGTCACAGGTACCCACAAAGCTACCCTTCACTCTCCACGTGTGGACGGGTGGCTTAGATTGTCACTTATGCACCCATTTGATAGAGTTGATGAGCTTAGAGTCGTTAGCAATGGAAAAAATGATGTTACGGATGGTGAGAAGGGTAAACATGGTGAGAAGACTATTGAGTACATTGAGAATGTCAAGAGTAGAAAAGAAAATGCGAGTTAGGGGAGTAACCATACGGAGGGGTGTTGGAGATCATTTGAGAAAGGAGCTACAATGAGGGTTTGAGAAGGAGATACCATCTATAGAAGTTATGGATTGAGTTGATATTCTGGTAGGAACTTTGCAACAATTTTATCCAAGTATTTTTTTCTATATACAATTGTTATTGTTTGTAGCATAATTAGTTAGGAGGTTCCAGTATCTGTCTGCTGGAAGTTGTTTACCTCCTGCCCAAATGTTGGTTTATGCTAGGCCAAGTCAATTTATATTGATGTATTTCTTCACTATGTTTGCTGTATGGGAATACAATATTACTTCTCTTATAAGAACATATAACATCTATCTCTAAGTCCCTGTATGCATCCTAAGTAATTCCTTGAGCTTCTCCATCTTCAGGTCCTGCTTCTCCTGCCCCACCACCTCCGCACCCTCTCCTGCTGGTGGTGCTTCAGTGTGGAACCTGTTGCAGTTGCTGTTAACGGCACCAACATGATGACTGTTGTCATTAGTGGGTGGGGAGAGGGCCATTGCCTTTTCCTAGTCTTTTCGAATGGTTAATATGATATGGGTTTTGCTGGGGATTTATGCAGTGGAATGGCACTGACCTATGGGTCCTACCATCCACATAGGACCACATGTTACGGCTACTGAAGGTGGGTGCTAGGACCCGACCTTAGGTGGGGATGGGTACTTGAAATGGAATCGAACGGACGGCTGAAATGCACCAGACCTTATTGATTCTCTATCATATTAAATCGGGGAGATGAGGATTTTTATTCTTTCTTTTTTAGTGGATGCATAAATGAATGGTCATATGCCATGTGGCTTTGCGGCCAAACTGCAATCTGTAGTGTGGCACTCCAGCGTCCGTTGCACTTGATGGAAAAAAATCACTAGGAATTATCCTTTGGAACTAATGAGATGAGTGGATGTGATAAATCAAAGGATCATACATTGTATATACCATATAGAGTACTTATTCCTTTGGAATGTATGAAGAAAATAATTGTAATCGTTCATTTCCATTACCTAAAAATTTCAAGTGAAGTTTTTTTAAAAAATAAAAATGTACCCTCTTTAGAATATGCACTTATTAAAATTGTAAGTTCAAACTCCCTCCGTATATAAATGTAAGGTATATAGTTGCATGATCTTATACCAAGGAAACCTGTTTTTTTACTAAATACCCATAATTAATGAAGTACTACTCTAGTTACATGCATTTATAACCCATAATTAAGGTAAATATACCATAATAAGTGCTTTGAGAAATATGTGTCCCCTACATTTTTTTACGGAAGTGTTCAAAGCATAAGCTTTACATTTGTATACGGAGGGAGTAACTAGTTAAAGAATGTGTGCCTTTCCACCCTTGACTGTTTGGAAAAGGGGGATTTGGCTCAAATCATTACGTAGGTAAGTTACTTATTACCTAGCCAAAATGGCATCTGGACCGCGACATACACTCACCTCACTTACACCTAGACCCCACAATGCACCAAAACAATCAATTAACAAAAACCTAATTAACAAACACCATGTTTATAGACTTTTCGATCCAAGTTAATTTGAAGAGTGGGGACTCCTATGCATGCATGTCACTCTACCTCGCTATATCATATTGTGGGGACCCTTTATCCCACCACACAAGTCACATGACTACAACCATCGCACCAACTAGCAGTAGTTGGCACAACCATGCTACATTACAACCACCCCAAAGACAGTCAATTTTGGAACACAAAGGTGAGCCAATCTTTACCCACTGTAAAAGGATCTAATGTTACACGCGTGGACGCGCGCGCGTGCGCGCACGCACACACACACGAAAAGGGGGAAAGAGGGGAGGGGGTTGAATGTGCAGTCCTGAAAACACTTGTAGCATAAATAAACTTCTCTTTCCGGAGTATCGGTTCCTAATTAACTACTGGAGTCTCCAGTTCGAATGTTCTGTCTCTGAGAACATGCCTCTGGACATTCCGGATACCTTCGCAACACGCCTCAAGAGATGTGTGCAAGGGATAAACTTGTCCAAGATTGGGACTTGGGAGTAAGATGGAGGAAAAAGCTTTTGCATAAAGTGAGAATGAAAACACAACCGAGACACTAAGGAACTGGATCTTAATTTATCCTAAACCTCTCCAAGCTAATGACCCGGAGAAAACTTTAATCTCCAAGCTGCCACCAAAGTATTAGTGGGTTTTCACCCGACCACCAAGGTCCAAGGATGAACCACCCACGCCTTCTTTTGGTGAAGCTTGCTCTACGAAACAAACTCCTACATACTAGCTTGGGTTTCCACTAGATTACCTCTCTTTACGGGGTAAGGAAACTCTTCACAAACTTTCCTAGGCAATCCACACGAATGAATCCTTGCGGGTGACGCCTAGCCAGCTAGGTGAAAAAACCAAGATTAATAAGCTTAAGACTTGGC
The DNA here is from genome assembly GCA_000573905.2 of Oryza punctata. Classification (NCBI taxonomy): domain Eukaryota; kingdom Viridiplantae; phylum Streptophyta; class Magnoliopsida; order Poales; family Poaceae; genus Oryza; species Oryza punctata. The sequence goes on along the minus strand of CM002499.2, from coordinate 23,535,835 downwards.
CAACGCCAATCCTTGAGTGCTCAGTCCGAAGAACCCTAACTCTCAAACTGTTGGGCCCCTGGTCTTGTAATTGGAAACCTCATGTGTTTTCTTGTACCAATCTCTTGATTAGTAGTTGATACACACGTACATAGTTGGCACAGCTGCACTACACTACAACCATTCCTAAGGTTGTGTTCGTCAGTGCAGGATGGGAACTAATCCCTCTTGCACGCAAAATGGAACGATCTATTAGCACGTGATTAATTAAGTATTAGCTTTTTTTTGGAAAAAGGATCAATATGATTTTTTAAAGCAACTTTCGTATAGAAAATTTGCAAAAAAACACACCGTTTAGCAGTTTGAAAAACATGCGCGCGGAAAACGAAATGGTGAGTTAGGAACATGAAGTGCCGAACTCATCAATTTTATAACACAAAAGGTGAGCCATTCTTTACCCATTGAATTCTAAAATACCTTGGTGAAAGGAACTGTCAGTTATACTGCCACATTGGCACAAGTTGCACCTTGCTATATAGCTAGACCATGTCTCAGCTCATTCCTACTCAAAGCACAACCTCAACAGAGGAGGCAAAAAAACTAATTTTCTTGTTACGAAGAAGAGAAGCTAAAGTTTTGTGATGCCTCATTCCATGATGCGGCAAGTGATGCGAAGCAAGGTTCTCTGTGTTGAAAATAGTTATCGCCATACATGGAGATCTCAATTTCATCTGGACATTTGTGCAGCTCACCTTTTCGTTAAGACTGATGAATCCATTTGGCAACCCTGAATTTATTAGAGCAGTCATATTGTCTGCAAATAGTTAAATTCCCCTCAGCTTTCGGGCTCCATCTCCAAACTAATTTAGCTGTTTAGTGTACCCTGCTTGTCATACAAGTAGCAGCTTGCAAACAACGAAAAGTAATGACAGTACTCAGGCTTATACATCGGCTTGATCAGGAATCAGGATTTCTGGCTGAAATTGTTTCTGGAACCCTAATCCATCTGATCCATAGTATCATTCTTTTCATAGAAATACAAATGTGTTGGCATGAAAATGTCAAAAGGGCCATATGAATATGTTGCTGCCTCGATCTGATGTTCACATTACCACCACAGTTCGTACGCTCAGTTGCTCACAGAAGATTGCCTTTTGGCTTCTAACCTTTCTATATGCACATTCTAGGTGTTAATTAAATCATGTTAACAGTAAGCTCAGAAGTCTAGAATAAAGAATTGGTAATCCGAAATTCTGAACCACGAACTAATCAACATGAAACCAGCTGTGTAGGCATTTATTTATTTACACAGATAATGTCTGGATTAGTGAAACGTTATTATGTAAGTAGTTCACACTTACAGTGGTCCTTACTGCAAAAGCTCTTAGTACATAAGTCCTAACATTAAGCAAGGGAACACATTTTAGAACTGCACATTAGAGAGAAGGCAAAAGAGTTACAGCAAGTATCGACCGCAATCCAGCAAAATCTTGAATGAAGATGATACACTGCAATAGCCGGTTTAGAAACTAGAGTTCATCCTTAGGTGCTGGTAAGCAGTCCTCATCCCAGAAGTAGGGGAACTTCAGTTTTGCTGCTGTATGAGGCACACTCCAATCATCATATGTAAATCTGCAAACAAACAATATCATGAATGGTCAAAGCATTATTTATTACTCACATGTTAAATTAGTATCTGCTCAAGATGTAAAAATATAATTTGCATATTAGGTCCTCAACAGCATAATTAGCAATCTCCTGAACAATGTCACATATACACTTTTAAGAAGAGTGGTACAAGCCAACAAGGGCATCCCAATCATTTGCCAACTTTTTTAGTCATGTTTTGGACAAATTTGATACCATGAGACAACCAACGTTTTAAGTCAAATCAGCCTGCACCAGTTTCTTATTGGTCTATAGGCCTTCAATTATACTCTGGTCACCATTATGGAGTACATGTATTAGTGCTTCATAGACATATAATCCAAATCGCCAAATATTAGGATCTTAAATGTTCAAGAAATAAGAATGTTTTTTTATGGAAATCAGGCACTGTTTGGTATGGACAAAAAGTATTTTGAGGTCACTGTCTGTATCACACATGACACGACTTAGTCTGAAGTGGTTAGTACGTCCCAGCTAAAAAATTTGAACAAATCAATCCAGAGTATGTCGCCAACCATATAACACAACATTCAAGTGATGTGCGCTCAGTACTTACATCTTGACAGGTGGGCGTGAAATGATCACAAGCACCTGCAAATCCTCGTGCTCATCAGAATTCCAAACCTGCCACCAAGAGAATTCGCTAAGCTGTGACACATAATTTCAGGGCAGCTGTGCAAACTAGGACACATGCGTCCTAATTCAATAATAACTACAACCCTCCGCTTTACCTGGTGAGGATCATTTACAGGGACTGTAAATGTGCTATTCTGAAAGATGGGAATCTCCTGAGGCTGCCCTGGATACTTCATTGAGCTCGATCCCAGCAATAACGTGCCCTTCCCTTTCAAGACAACAAAAACTTCTTCGCACGAGTGCCTGTGAATCGGCGTCCTTTGTCCTGGTCCAAATGTCTGAAGCCACACTTCCACCTACAGGAAAAACATTTCAGGTAGATGCAAGAAGAAAAGAAAAATCATCCATCACAGCAGTATCCATCTATATCAGCACGGCGTCTTACGAATAAAGTTCAACACAGAAACTATGCCTATACATGCGTATATCCAAAAAAAGAAGTCTGCATAAGTTCTTGCCAAATCTGGACGGAGAAAACAATACTGATGGTGATTCATTCCTCACCTCCTTCATCCCATGAGCTAGGGCACCAGCGATGGTTATATGTGAGAATCCTTCCCTTCCATAGTTGCTTTGGTACATTTTGTTAACGTCTTTCACGAGCGAATTGTCTGGAATACACTAGATACGGTTCAGAAATTGCAAGAACTGACATACCTAAATCCCTAGAACTTTACTAGAGAAAAAAAAAACCTTCAAGAGCTAATTTACATACAACTATATCAAATACTTTCCGCATCTCAAAATTAGGGACCTAGGACCTTGCCAGTTCTACGATTTTGTAACTTTTAAATAGATTTGTAATCTTGCAGAGTATTAAGCCTGGAAGTTTCAAGAAACTCGGAAATGGATAGGGGGAGGAGGAGAAGAGCTACGGGGAAGGAGAGACGACCTCGCGGGCAAGACGATTCGGCTACGGGGAGGAAGGTGGCGGCGACGGCGAGCGCGACGAGGAGAGCGCCGCGGCCGGCGCCGGCGAGGTGAGTGCCATGGCCGCCGGCGGTGGCGGCAGCAGCAGTTGGCCCACTGCCCATCTCTCTCTTCTTCTAGAGCTCTCGGAAATTGAAAAAACAAAATAGAAATTAACTTTCCCCTTCTCCAAAATAAACCCCTGGCAGTGGGGCCCCTCTCTATCCCTTAATAAGATAATATACATATCATTTATTTTGGAACGAAGAGAACGTGGATTTTATAACCTTGTCGAAAAAAATACTAGCTCTAGTGTCTTCCAGTAGTTTTTTGTGTTGTTTTTTCTACTGCATCTTTGTTCACGTTGCTATCTGAATGTTTCTTTTACATTCAATCATGTTAAACTCTATTTCTCATTAAAAAAAATCATGTTAGACTGTAAGCAGCTAGTACTATGCTCAGATCAGACCTTTAATTAGGATGGAAATTTGAGATTTTTTGTTTAATCAATTTTATTCGGTAAAATCATAATTATTTGCAATCGGGAATGTTATCATGGAAACAGTGTACAGTACCCTTATTTCAGAAAACTATAGCAGGAACATTGTGCCTTATCCATCTGGACATTGTGCAAGAAAAATACTACATTGCATTTACAGGCCTGCTCATCAGGCAGTACCTTGAACAGAGCTGACACACAACAATATGCAGTTTATAAACTAGAGTTCATCTTTAGGTGAAGGTAAGCATTCCTCATCCCAGAAGATGGGGAACTGCAGTTTTGCAGCTGTGTGAGGCATGTTCCAGTCGTCGTAGAAAAACCTACAAGCAATGCCATCAATGTTCAGAAAACATTATCCTTCATATCTTACATGTTCAAGGTTTACAAATTAAATCAGCTACAGAAGTAGATAGCCTGTCTAATATTCTTCTGAAGACCGTTTCCGACAAAGGAAAATTACACAACTGATACTAGGACTATGTAACATTACAATCGTATAATGATTCATGAATGTAACAAAAATATTCAAACAACGAATATTCAGTACTCACACTTTGATAGGTGGCCTCGATATGACCACAATCACCTGCAAATCCTCGTGCTCATCAGAATTCCAAACCTGCGATAAAAATCGAAACATGATGTAATTAATCACTCCCATGTAAATTGCACATTCCACCAAAACAAATCCAACATGTTTACCTGGTGAGGATCATTTACAGGGATAGTAAATGTGCTGTTCTGAAAGACAGGGATCTCCTGAGGCTGGCCAGGGTATTTCAGTGAGCTTGACCCTAGCAAGAGTGTTCCTTTCCCTTTCAACACAACAAAAACCTCCTCACATGAGTGCCTGTGGATCGGTGTCCTTTGGCCCGGTCCAAATGTCTGAAGCCACACTTCCACCTAACGAAAAAGAGATCAATTTCACATAGAAGCAAGAAAGAATCGACCACCATGGCAATATCCATCTAGATTGGAACATTGGTTGCCAAATAAAATCCGACAAAGATCAACATAACATATACATAGAGTGTGTCAAATCTAAGTTATGAATAAGTTGATACCATTTATCAGCGATGAATGGGAGAGAAATTCAGGTTGGTTCTTGAGCTGATTGATTCCTCACCTCCTTCATCCCATGAGCTAGGGCGCCAGCGAGGGTTACATGCGAGAGCCCTTCCAATCCATAGCTGCCTTGGGGCATCTGGCTAATGTCTTTCACCACTGAATTGTCTGAACACACACCAGATACAGTTAAGCACTCGCTGAAGCCGAGATTGGTGGCACTCTTGCAGACCTGTACTACTTCCTACTTTGTACTTTCTACAATTGAAATATGCAGTAACTGGCTAGTTGGTATAGATAAAAATAGGGCAAATGATTACTGCTTTAATATATTGGAAAAAAAATGTAGTGCAAAACATATATATAATGGAAACCTAAAAACTACTGTTGGAAAATAGACGTGTGATATTTATTCACATCATCAAGACTAAAAATTTTATTACTCATGGTTGAATCTGGTAGTAACATTTTTACTTTGGGTGATGTGAATAAATCTCAAGCGTCTATTTTTCATTACATGTGTGGTTTGCATTATATATTTTTTAAAAAATATATCGGTTCTACGGTCTGTAACTGTAAATATTCACCTGTGTATACAACAAAGTTGGGAGGGTTCCAAGAAACTCTGAACCGGATAAGGGAAGAAGAGCAGAGGACAGGAGGGAGTATACCTCGCTGGCAGGACGATTCGGCGCCGGAGATGGAGGCGGCGGTGGCGGCGCCGGCGAAGAAGATGGCGAGAAGGAAGGCGCCGGCGAGGTGGGGCCTACAGGCGGCTGCTGCAGCTGCAGCTGCAGCTGACGCAATCGCCATTTATCTTTTGGCTCACGCAGATGAGCAGCTGGACTATGGATTAAGAACAGAAACGGTCTGCGTCTATTCTATGGTTGGTGCGATTTTTCCCGCTAATATTCGTCATCGTCGACGCTTTCATAACATCGTGATGTAGTATTTTGGGCTGATCGCTGGATACGTTTACAGGATGCAGAGGGAAAAAAAAAAAACCTTTCACGCGTAGAGCTGATCTAGTGGGAGATAAAATATTTTCATAAACTATATTAGCGTTTTTCAGTATTATAATATAAGAATTATGGAGCAGGGCTCGAGACCTAACTACCTCATGCGTGTTTTCGCCTCTGGATCAATGGATAAAGCACTTCATCAATTGTGCATTCTGATGAGAAGCTGCCAAAATGAAGATGAATCAGGGAAAACTAAAACTGCCCGTCGCGCACGCTAACATAATAGTTTGAAAAATGCTGCCATTTAACACAAGTCAGATATTATGGATTAAAAGTTTTGCTTTAGCTCAAATACGCTGAAGGAGAACTCTAAAGACATTGTACATCATGCCAACGAGTTTTAAATAGTAAAGACATCAACACGGGGGTGTTTAGTTGCAAGCCACACTTTATCACAGTTTGTCACATCTAAGGTTAAGCAAATTTAATCAACTTGGTAAGTGTTTTGTTGTAGTAATAGTTATAGCAATATTCCCTTCTAACAAATTGAATCCCACGTGTTAATGACTAAAAAAGTGTGGCAAGATTCCTTAGGCTTAGTAAGTTGTAGTTAAGAATTTGATCACCTCATAAGCAAAATGTAGCAATTTTTGTTAGCAAGTGATGATAAAGTATGGTTAGGACCAAACAACCCCTACATATATAGGGGATGTTTGGTTGTCAGTTACATTTTGCTATAGTTTGCCACGTCTAATGTTAGGCTGGTTTAATCACATTAGCAACTGTTTTGGTTGTACCCATAATTGTGGCAAGATTCTTTTCTAACAAACTGGATCCTACACGTCATTGACTTGGAAAAGTGTGTCAAGATTCCCTTAAGCTTGCTAAGGTGTGGCTAAAAATTTGATGGCCTCAACTTAGGCTATGTTTGGTTGAGCTGTGGTTTTTGGAAAAGCTGTTGTGAGCTGTGGGCTGTGGAAAAGCAACTGTGGAAAATCAACTGTGGGAAATTAACTGTGGGAAAAGCATAAGGCTGTTTGGTTAGAGCAGTTGTGAAACTGTAGGTTGCAGAAGAAATACTTGTAATGACCCTAAAGGCTTGTGGGACTGTTTATATGCAAATTACTCGTAACAACTTAATCCTTTTCAATATTTCATATTTAAATGGCTAATTTGGAAAGAAAAAAATATAAGTTTTTCATCCATCAAAGTGATATGGTCCACATAAATAGAACAAAAGATAAATGGTTCATACAATGATGCCATCTCTCAAAATAACTATCCTCCTCTTACACTAACCAAAGCATCAGCTATCCTAGTACGAATAGTATTCATGGTATCATCATTCTCTACATCTTCACTCTCATCTTCTGTCGTGTCACTTGTATCTTGTAGTAAGTAGTACTCATCAGCATCACATCTCTCAAACTCCTTATCACGTAAATTGCTATCATGGATGAAGTTATGCAAAGCAAAACAAGCCATGATGATATGCTTCTAAGTAGTAGGTGAGAAACTTGGGATGCCCTTCAAAATACGCCACTTTTGCTTCAAGACTCCAAAAGACCTTTCAATAACATTTCGAAGGGAGAAATGCGAGAAACTAAACACCTCGTACTTTCCTTGAGGAGGTCCCGAATGATGCTGAAATTCTGGGTATATGGTATGTGGTTCCTTTGTAAGTGCAAGATACCCTATTCGGTTTGGATAACCCGAGTCGACGAGATAATAGAAAAAATTATTTACAGCGAAAGAATAGTCCTTAAGCAAGGTGTTCATCCCACCATTCCGGCGAACAGACAATAGTTTGTTTTGCCTCATCCCATCCAAGACCAGTGGCACATTTTTGAACTCCATAAACTTTGAATATTCGTTTTTCAACACATCTAACTTGTTCTTCAATTATTTTTTGGTTCGCTTGTCACCCGATTTTTCTGCAAACATGGAAACAACATTCTTCCAACCGGTAGTGGTGAAAATTCCCATCGGTCTATTCCCAGCTTCTATTTCTTCTTTGCAGGCATCAAACAAATGCCTTACAAAACCATCACCCCAATCTGCCTTGTCACCCATTCTTGAACCAAATAAAATTTTGTTCAATCAATTTGCAGGCCAAAAATGAATTTGCTATAACATTCAACATTCAACTCAGAACATGCATCAAGATGGATGGAAGCTTCACTTGCAATCGCAAGGGAGGGGAGCGGGAGGGGAGATTCGGGCCTCACCTGCGTCTAGCTACGGGAAGGGAGCGGTGGTGGGCGGGGCCAGAATCGAAGCGGTCCAGCGTCGGGCGGGGCCGACATCGGAGCGGGGCCAGTCTGGCGGCGGCCCTCCGGCCGGAGGGGCGCCGACGGCCTAACCCTAACCCTAGGGCTGAGCAGGCGTGAGGCGTGAGGCCGGAGGGGCGACGGGACCTGGCGCGGTGGGAAGGGGATGGGGAAATAGAAGAGCGAACCATTTTCTCATTCTCATAAACAGTGGCAGGTGGGTAATATTTTACTTCAAAAGCCAGTGAAAGCAGGGGTAGAGGTGCTTTTGGATTTATACTGCAGTAAAAGCTGCTTTACAGCAAAAGCACTTATGGCTTTTGGGCTCTTTGGTTGGCTGTTGACTTTTGCAAAAGCAAAAGCACGTGGAGAAGCCCAACCAAAGGCACCCTTAGACAAGTGTGGCAATATTTGTTGGCAAATGGAGGCAATGTATGGCTAGGAACCAAACACACCCACAGTAGCAGGCATTCAGACAATCAGTCCATACATAATTAGCAGTACAACATAATGCATATTTAATTAAACTGAACAAAGTTTGAGTGAATAAATTTCTTTTGTCTGTAGAATTTGACATGTGATACCTTATCGATCAGTGACCAATGAATTCAACCAAACATTATCAACAGAAATAAAATGATTTTTTTTTTGAATATTTCTTTTTAGGCTTGGCTCAAGTTGGGGAAAGGGGAATAAATTAGCTGGTATACTTACTTTTAAAGTTTACAACGATGTCCTTATAAGCGAAATACTTCCTTCTTCGGATTGTATTTTGTAAAATGACGAGGGATTGTACGAAAAGAACCCTAATGAGTTATAAGGTTAAGTGTAAGGTTGCTTTTGAAATTATATAGATAAACGAGTACATTTTTGCAATTGTGAAAAATCTTTTTCTTTTGGGGGTGGGGGTGGGGTATGAGTGGCTAGGGAGGACCACATTTTTATTGTTAGTAGTCAAAGAAATATATAAACAAATAGTGCTCCTTGTATGGGTCAGACCGACGAACTAATAGCTTGACCAATTCAACCTCTGCTCTAGTTTTTTCAACTATGGTTAGAAGAGGCGTTGAATATTCTGCTTCTAATATATTATTGTTGGACTCAAAGTTGTAATAGTGGTAAGAGGTTAAGGTAGTGTCGTACTTTGTAACTGAGCTACCCTTTTAAATATCAGAGGGTCCATTATCCATTGTGCTAAAGTTTAGCTAAGCATGCTTACTTGTAACATTAACTACTTACTCGCTAAAGAAGTAACCATAAATAGGTTTACGTAAAGTTTGCCAATAATGCATACTTAATTAATAGAGTTGTCCAAATCGAGTTTGACCTGGTTTCATATGTTCAAGAGTTGCTATAAAAAAATTTGAATATAATAATATATGTTGATATATTCAATGATAAAGACAATCCTAGAAATATCTATAGTATATGGAGGAATTTAGAGTAACATTTGTCATAAATCTAATAATCTTGATGCTATAAATATTGTTTGATTGATTTTGCGTATGTGTACATGCATATATCTTATGTCACTGAAATTACATGATTAAGAATAGGAATAATTATTTACAACTTATTATCTAAAAATAAAATAATTGTTTAGTATACAAAACTTATCAGCACAATAACTATTTTCTTCTCTATAGACAATCTTAAAAATAACAAAAAAAAACAAATATGCCATTATCACCTTTGTATATTCTAAAAAAAACAGTTTATAAAAAAATAGTAATAAAATAAAGTCCGCGATGTTATAAAATAATCAATTATAATAAAGTTATTGTGCGTCATTTATAATATGTTCCTTAAATGGGTTTGCACAATTTTTACACGCACTAATGTAACCCAACTTTTACACACTGGTGCAATTTTTATTGATCCTTATAGGATTTTTTTTTCCCCTCAAACATACTAGCAAGAGTGAAATAGTCAATTTTGAACTCTTAGTTACTTTTATCGCATGTCATTAAGTGATTAGACATGATTAAGAAACTTTGATTATTGGTAACTACTTAAAAAAATACTCAGTATTAGAAATAGATTGGCAAGAGTGAAAAAATATACTCAAACAAACTAGCAACAGTGAAATAGTTAGTGAGTTGGAGATAAAGTAGAGAACTCTTTAGTTACTTTTCTCACTAGTGGGAATATTAGAAACTTTTTCCTAATACTCGGTATTAGTGAAAAAAGAGCTCCCACCGGAGTGAAATAGTTAGTGAGTTAGACTGACAAGATTGAAATATATACCGAATACATGCAAATCATCCACAAGCAAGTGAAGCACTACATCATCCACCGAAGAATTGGATCACATCAATTGAAAACAAGACGAGCAAGTGTGCAATTCATTTGTCATGTTACTAGGATCATATTCTTATGTATCACAATTATCTAAAACTTCATATGCTAATACATCTTATTGAAGTACCATCCTCTCTCAAAGTGAAGTTCAAGTGATGCCTGAACAATTTAGAGAGACTATTTTATTTGTTTATTGGTTAGACCAAGCAGATGCTTCATATCCTTTGGGGTGCTATTTTCTCCAGACATATTCTTAATGAATTCGTGAGTATTTTTCCACATTGACCTTTTGACTTCATAGGTAGCAGAAAATGTTCTCACATGCTTGAATAGTACTTTGCCTGAAGGTCCAACTACAAAATTCTTATTATCAAAATGCTCAAAACAATTGTCGTCTTAAGGTTTGTTTTTACTCCTTCGATCATAGACAATACTAACTTCTTGCATGCTTCTGTACAAAATGGAAGTGAAATATTTGCCTAGAAACCAACCACTTCATAAGTTGATGACTGATTTGTCCGAACCTATATTTAGCGAAATTCCATCTCTGGCTCTACCTAGCTAGAAAGATAAGATTGTTCCTAGCCTTAAACTGGGTGATAGGTATGGTATAATTTTCAACTTCCAAACCTCGGGAAAAATAAAAATACAAGTCATAGTTGTAGAATGTGCTTGTTGCACACAACATAAAAATATATCAACAATTGCTAAGTGGTTTTCAGAAAACAGATTTACAATGGACTTATGTTGTTTGCACTTTTTTATGGTGGTTCACATGTTCTGGCACCAAGTCCAATCTGTAGGTGGTCAACAATTGAAATTAACGGACTAATACATGCCATAGAATTGAATTACTAATTCGAATCCCTCAGGCAAAATAAGAACAACACCCACATTCAACCCTCCGTTAAGCACAAGAATGAAGTGTGACTTAATCCTAAACCTTTCAGGGGACGTCGATCTGAGCACAATTTGGATTCAGACAATATTATAGAAACCGGAAATTTGACCTTGATCCTCAAATGACTTAATCCTAAACATTTGGATTCACACAATATTATAGAACCGGAGATTGACCTTGATCCTCAAATGTCTTAATCCTAAAAATTTTAGAGGGTCATGTAGATTTGAGCACAATTTGGATTAGAACAATATTATAAAAAGCAGAGATTGACCTTGATCCTCAAAACAGAGATTGACCTTGGTCTTCAAATGACTTAATCCTAAACATTTCAGGAATGGCGTGTATATCTGAACACAAGTTGGATTCCAACAATACTCTAGAAGCCGGAGATTGATCTTGATTCAAATACTGATGGATTGACCTTGAACCAAATATTCCGGTGATCTATACGCTAAAATGACCTTGATCCAAATACCCCGGTGAAATCTAAACAAGAGTTCATCCAAAAACTCACCAATCTGTCGCTGGACAGGGTAGAGAGGGAAGGCCACTGCAGCAATGTTGTAATGTAATCCTTGGGGAATGAAAAAACACCTACCACATGATGACTCAAGTGAGGCCTTATTTTGGGTTGTGGGGTTGGGTATGTGATTTGAGGCAATTGAACTTGACTAGATTACAGTAAGATGACAACAACATTAGGACTCAAATCTGTTCAAGGTGAGGCTACTGTACTGACTATGCAGGTGGCAGTCGGTAGCACATATTATAGATCACGCATAAGGGGAAGCCCAAATACGACTTCTAAAAACCCTAATCGTGAACTTTGTACTCGGATTAGGCACAAATTAAACCGTACTCCTAACCTGAAGATGTTTGGATTAGAACAATACAATCAAAACAAGTGACGACATTGATCCAAACACTCCTGATATGAACTTGATCCGAACATTCCTTAGCCCGTAGGCGAAATCTAGATAGGGAGGGGGAATTTTCGCCTAGAAACTCAATGAATCTCAGTCGCTGGGGAGGGATGCCCTAGAGACGGGAGGTCACGACTGGCTTCGTCGGATCCCAATAGGTGGACGAACGTGAAGCTGGTCCCCGGTAGCAATGCACGGTGCGGGAGCAGAGGGATCGGCGGCGGCGGCGCCACCGAGAGCGGCGGTTGTAGAAGGATCTCGATCTGTGAAGCGAACCGGCTCAAGGGGAGAGGGCCGGTTACCTCGGGGGTTAAGCCCATGAGGGTTTCTATCTTTTTCACCAAAAAAGCCCCTAGTAGATTATTATAATTGGTTTTCTATGGGGTTGAAAACGGTCGGAAATGCTCGGTCTACCGTTAATTAACCATATTTATCATTTAAACTACTTAGTATCAACATCAATACGATGATGATAAAATTAGAAAACAAAACAAATTCTATATATAGTCAAAAAGGATAATGGTCGGTAACTATACCCCTCATAAAAAACAGCGCTTAGTCGATCGGGAATTTCCATGACCAGCGTAGCAGATTTCCCCTAAATCGTACCAAAACACAAAACCCTACTAGATAAGTCTCCCAACTGTTTATACATTAATGTTTAATTCTGAGTAGGAAACGATCACAAAAAGTAGTGGTACATATACTTTTTTATATAAATTGATACATTGTTAAAAAAAAAGGGTCTACAATGCTGCATATAAGAAACAGGTGCCTCAAACCTTATACTGCTTAAACGGCAGATTATACCACATAAACAGTCCATTATGTCGCATAAGTGCTACAAGGTAGGGGAGGGTGATCGCACGAAACAACGTACCTCTTTTTAAATCGTTGATTAGATGAGAGTCTAAAACCAGCACATAGTCTTTACAAAGAAAACCAAAAATATACAGACAACAGAACATCACTGGGATTGCCATACAAAGACTGCAAACACCACGTCTAAAGTAAACTGCACACTGAAGACACCACCTTGTAGTACATAATTACATGTCAGGAGCATAAATAGGGATAATTATCATTAGGTCCCAAGGAAATGATCAGATGATAGAGTTATAATGCTCCTTAGCTTTAAGCATATACACTTGAAACACGATACAATGTGTTCTTGTTTTGGAATTTGTTGTCCATTAGAAATGAGCAGACTAATCTGAAAAATATTCAACAACCATGTCTATATCGACGTGTCGGTTAAGTACAAACTATCCAAAACAGCAAATCCTGCAGCAACGCCACCTTCATCTGACGATGAAACTTTTGTCCGCATCAAGTAACCACTCTGTTCATTCATGACCACCTTATCGTTGTTCCTGGGATTAGAGATAGAGTAGTGAACTCTTAGTCAGATCAAAGCATTGATCTTACCACAAGTATGTGAGATTGGGGTGTCCGAAGCATCGATCTTACCGCAAGTAAGCACCATAAATTCCAAGCTCAGATATTGTGAGGGCCTCATGGCAAACACCACCGCGAACCAGATTAGAGAGAGAGGCTTTTGGGAAGATTCTTTGCATCAGTATGTAAGCTGCAAGCGCATCCCCTCCTTCCTTCTGGAGTCTTATCAAAGTCTCTCGTACATCAATACCGTATATGTTGTTCCCTGCATATAAACAGCGTATCAACAATTATTGAGAAAAGTAGTGTAGGATTTGGAGAAAGACCAACTATTAAGAAAAAATAATAGTATATGTTTTAGAGAAAGACTGCTTAGGGTCATCATCCATTGATCATTGATATTTACAGATAAGGTCATACAAAGTAAACGCTATCTACACAAATTATAGCAAATGGATTGAAAAAATGGTGACGTTATTATAGAAACTAACCTCCGCCTTCACGTTGGGGCTTCAAGACAAACAACTCGGGTTTTTGGATTGCGGATTTTACAATCTCTTCATCATCCAAGCTCCATAGTCCTGCAAAGCATTTACGGATCTTTGTGATTTCCTCCTTGTTTTCAAGAAACCTATAGAAGGAATAGATAATGGTTAGGAAAAAGAACATGACGCTTTTGATCTGTACCAAAGAATGCTAATTGATCCAAGCATAGTACTAACAGTATAGAGATGGATATGAAGTTATGTATCTTCATATGATAGCAAATTCAGGTGCATTTTATCATTTGGTATTGAAAAATCAAATCACCTTTCAAGAACATTAGGTCTTGCTAATTCTTGTTGAATCTTCTTAGTCCCCACTAAATGGTATGATATTGAAGGGCACTTTACAGCAGATGATTGTTCCAACAATAGCCTTGCAGCCCATTCCTACAACATAGAAGAAACTTGTCATCGCCACTGGATAATAAAACCCACATAACATGCAAATATTGTTTTCTTTCACTGTTTGACCCTGTTTACAAGAAAACTAGATCAACAATTATGGAGGAATATAGAAGCATTTAGACATGTAAACAACAAATACTAGGTCAAACAAATTCCTTTTTTCCAGGGAACTAATTTTTATTCGGAGGAACATCAAATAATGCATTTTATTAAAACATAAAATAATTGTGCTATGTACATACTGCTTCTGAAGGATAATCATTTGGTGTATAGCCAGCTCTGAAGTACACCACAGAAACTGTCCTGCCCTTTCTGCATTTTTCAAAACAAAACAAAAATAATTAATGAACACACTGCAAGGTTACAGAAATCCTTCATATGGTAAGTAAAAAATCAGTCAGCCTTTTTACACATATGGATACGCACACGACAAGTGTTCCATCTGGGAGAACGTGGCCTTCAGCCTCTACCTCTGACAAAGTTTTCCTGATAGTCGTTATGCCATGTGTAATGAATTGTTAAGGGAGTGTAAATTTTATGCTTTGGACCTCTAATAGAATATATAATTTTAAAAAACAAATGCTTGTCAAACCCTTGAAACAATGCCCAAAGAGTATTAAATATTTTAGTGATTCTAGCAGACAAACTGCAAAACAAGTTCTTGGGCACCATATTGGAGACAAGCAAGTATAGTGGGTACTAAACTTTAGTTATAATACAAAAACAAAAGGACAGCAGAAATTGAGCTCTAGGTTATTTATGGGAAAGCAAGAAAGTACGGTAGTCATATACTCACATGGGTAAAGTCAAACTGCTAATCAATTAAGTTTCTGCATACTAGAAAAAGTACCAAAGTAGAACAGGCATAAAAGGATATGATTCCTTCAAATGTTTGGTGAGCCAGTACTGGTCATACATATTTCTTTCTTCGGGCTGAACAATCATCATAATTACAGCACTGAGCAATTTGTGAAAAGATAATGTCAGTTAATGCTCAGTGATAACTATATAATATGCATGATCCATGTAGAGCATACCAAACCTGTCAACATTAAACTCATCCCATGCCCTGGCCAATGCTTTAGCAAATTGACTGCTTGCCGCATTTCCAGGAACCCTCTTGGAGTCTAGACAAAATAAGTGTCCATACTGATCAATTAAGGTCCTGCATGGCAATTAGTGAACGCTCATATTGATGACCCAATAGTAATGCTGCACATTGATATGGAGAAAGTATTCAGAGGGTAACAAATGAAAGTTACTCCTACTTTATGTAAGAAACTAGGGAGGCAGTTCCTCAATTTTCTTTCACTGGCATGGAAGTTGGAGCACTACAGCACTTGAAGGAAATCTTTAGTTCTGTACCTTAAGAAAATTGAGTACTAGAGAGGGATGCAGAAGATGCATTATATAGATCTTACATATAATCTCATTACGATTACAAATTTGATATTGCATACTAATATCAGTGGTATAGCTGCAATAACTAGTCAACTAATGAGGACACAGGACATTCGTTTTGAATACCGGAGCATATTTAAATATCAGGTGCACAGAAAAAGGACTACAGCTCTGCAATGTGTAAATCTAGTTAGAAATTCCTAAACATCTGTATTTAAATATATATTAAGCCCATTTTTTAGCAGTGAAAGTACAACGTGACATTCTTTTTAAACAGCATTGAAAACATATTTTTAAACATAGAAACCATGTGCATGCCACCTTCCGTTTTATCTCAAGGCATGGTTCTCATAACATGTAGAATGCCAGCACATTAAAACATAGCAGTATAGCTCTACTAAAGATACTAATTGTTTGATTTTACCTGTGAAGCTCACTTACTAAGGAACCAAGCCCAGGGAAAGATGCTGAAATAGTGTTGAGCTCTATTTGAAGAAGAGAATTGGTCTCTGAATCAAGCATATAGTCTGAACGATGCAACCCCAACCGGATATTCTGAAATAGCAATTATTAGCATCATATTACAAGGAAAGTACCAAAAAATGGAATAATAATAATGATGATGATGTAACTAGCTCAGGTGAAGCACCTCCTCCTTATTTATTTCCATCATCTTCCTATGAATCTCTAACAGCCTAGAAGTGAAATCATCAACTTGCTTTGTTCTGAAATAGCAGTTGATCCAATATCAATAATTGCAAGTGCAGCAGTTCCTTAGAAGTTCAGAATTTTTGCATGGGTGGTCAACTTGTACTCAAAACTAGACATTCCATTTGAACTTTCAAGCAGAAATGTAAATGAAAATATGAAGAAACTAACATCACAAAGACACTTACTTAGACAAAGAATCTTGCAAGAAGTCCCCGTCCAAGCTAACATGATCCACAAGCTCGTTAAAAATAGGAGCCAACTCGCACGCCTGCCTCCAACGAGATTCTGGAAGATGCGTTGGAAGCAGAGAGAACGGAGCATGAACCAAACCAACGCCGGGGACTGTTCCAGATCGCTGAAAGAGATCAATGACAATGTTATAGTCAGGACAAATGATTTTCAAACACCTCAGGTCAGTTGGGTTTACCACAAAATTTCACTATATTACTCAACAGTTGATTCTGAGGCAACCATGTTTTCTGTATCTAGTACTACCATTCTGCCAAAAGACATTAAGCACAGCCAAACCAAGAGTGTAGTGCAGAAATGCGCTACCTAAACCAAAACAAAGTAACCTAAGAAATCCAAGAAACAAAGTAGTGGTTTTACCCCAGAAATCGGGTACTATAAACAACTTGCAAAAAACTACGCAAACAGCCATCGGTCTAGAACAACATGATAACTGAAGATTTTCCAGATAGCTGAATCAAAGAGAATTTTATTGAAGTTAACATCTCATCTACTTTTCCCGACAATTATGGTTGCTCTTTTCGGAAACAAAATTACAGGTATACATTTCTGTGTTTCCTACATCATCTGTATAGGAAATTATCAGTAATCAAGAGGTGGGATGAAAAGAAATTATCAATAAACTCTCAGCCACTCACTGTGTTACACTGCTACTCATGTATACTTACCAGTAACTACTCAAACCGTGCAAGAATCATGAGTCACAACCTAGCTCAATCTGGTGCACCTATACTTAGCCTATCCAAGAACAGATTCCATCCTCTCCAGGGAGGCGAGGAGGCGTTTGCGATTTGTGAAACCAAATTAGGAAGAGGCGTTACCGGGTCGGCGCGGTCGCCGACGACGAGCCCGTGCACCGCGCACCACGCGGTGGCCTCCCGCACCATCTCCCCCACCGCATCGGGTCCCGCCGCCGGCGGCCTCCCCTCCACGGCGGCCGGCGTCGCGGCGGCGCTCATCGCGGGCAGTGGAGGGGGATCAGGGAGTGCAAAATAAATAATAATTTTTCGAGGGGATATTTGCAAATCGCAATCTCAGCTTCACTCCCTGTGAGATTGTGACTCGAGTCGAGTGTCGAAGCGAAGTTTATAGTTGAGGTGGGAGTTGTAATTTCGAGGAAAGTGGAGGGTCGGATTCAGCTTTTCTGTGAGTGCGCCTCCAACTCGAATAAATTTAGCAAAGCAAAAAGTCAGTTTGAAATAAACTTTTGTTTCAATATATTTGAAGTGTTGTGTACTTCTATAAAAGTGGCAGAAATTTAAAGAAAATCTAGATGAATTCGTGGCTTGTTTGGAACATTAAGGCTGTGTTCTTCTCCCCCTCTTCCCAACTTATCTCCCTCGTTTTCCGCGCGCACGCTTTTCAAACTGCTAAACGGTGTGTATTTTGCAAAAAGTTTCTATACAAAAGTTACTTAAAAAAATCAAATTAATCCATTTTTTAAAAAAAATTACAAAAACTTAATTAATCACGCGTTAATTGATCGCTCCGTTTTCCGTAAACACTGTGCTTGCTAGGACTCTGAAGCTGCGAACGCAGCCTAAGGCGGCAGAAAATGCAAAAGAAAATCTAGATGAATTCATGACCTATTTGGAACATTTGACATATGATATTTACATCGCCTCGATTTTTTTTTCTCCATCACTCATTTCTGGAATTAGCACTGAGTAAGGGGATATTTTTCTCTGTTGGCGTTAGAGACAAAAATGTAAAATTGCACCTAAAATTTCTGTCTGTTGAAGGAAAATGTTGCCCTATGTTGTTCCTTTTTTTTTTGGGGGGGGGGAGGGGGGGGGGGCGCTGGCGTGTTGTTCCTTTCAATGCAATCCGAATATTACATCATCTATCTCAATGGCATCATGCATGACATTAGCAAAAGAAAATGTCTCGTTTCAATGGATCTGCAACATGACATTCCTCTATCATAGTACTGACAAAAATAAATAAATATGAAACATCTCTGTCAAACAACAACCTAGAGAAGGAGGCCCAGAAAATTTGGACCTGTTTGGGCTCAATCACCAGTAATCATACAGATTTATCATGCCAATTCTCATGTTCGTGGACAATGAGTTGGGTTTTTCTTGCTGATAGTACCAAATTTTCTGACATGTAAGTTATCTCAACATGCTGCTAGTAATCCTAGGAAATGGAATTTTATCGTCCAATAAGGTCATGGCTCCAATATTGCACCCAATAATTTTTTTTCTCGAAAACGATATTGCACCCAATCATGGACTCGTTTGGAATACAACCGTCTGACAAAGATATATCCAGAATTGTTGGGGGTTTTTTTTGCCTTGTAACAATAACTCCTGAACAAAATTCAAAACCTTTGAGCATATGTCTGTGAGTAGAGATCAATTGGGGAAAACCATACTGTAGGTTCTGTACAGCAAAGAACATGCACCCATGAATATGTCTGGTGATGAACATCCATCGGTATTCATAATTATTTGGGCAAAGCAGCAGAAGGACATTTTCCTAAAGTGTTCCAGAGTATGTAATCTCCAGATGAAGCCTGTAAAAGAAAGTGTCAACAAATTAGTTATCAAACTTAAATACTATTATTCCATCCCAACGCTGGACGTCACAACAGATTACTATGAAATATAGCAAATCCAAGGGCAAGTTTATATTTGGACAGGAGACAAGCATTTTATTAGTGAGTCAGATCTTTCGTGTAGGTATTGCCCATTAGTTATTAATCATGTCATGAATATCAGGCTGCATAGATCAAGCTAATTCAGAAGAAGAATCCATTAAACCAGTATCAAAGGTACAGAATACAGATGTGCAGCAGGAGTAGGAGACATTTAGAGAACGAGCAGACCAAGTTGAAGTGATTTTTGTGCCTTTTCTACAGTAATTAATGTTCACAGAGGCAAGATGATCCCTCCTTGCCATGTTGCTATCAGCTGTTATCAGATTGTTCTTCAAATAAAGTTTGAAAATAACCACCTTCTCCTTTATCAGAATGGAGACATTCACTTTATAAACAGCTGGTTTTTTATATAAGCTGGGAAACTGCTTCATATCGCAGATCGAAATGTGCATCATTTGCAAGTAATAATAAAACAGGGTCATCTATTTAACCGTGTACAGTACCAGGTACTAGGTACTATGGAATGTTGTAAAAGCAACTACCTTGCTAGTGGATGGAATATTTAAAAGAACAAAAGTTATAGTTACTGAGATCAAAGGATCACCTGCATCGAGTATTCAACTGGGGCTTTGACAGAAGGATATATGGTTACCTGCAGAAGGCCGTTAAACTTTAAAGTAGCAAAAAAGGAAAGTACAAATTTACGATCATGGTCCATATTTGAATAAAGAATAGGAGTTCCTTTTAACACAGCCAATGCAATTAGCTTTATACCAAATGTCCAAATCACCACAGTGACAAAAGAAGAATTCAAGAATAGAGATCAAGAGTTCAAGACATTGGAAGGAGAAATTTTAGAGTAATCCTCTTAGGCAGGGAAGTAATGAAACATTAGCATAATTGTTGGCACCAGAGGTTACCAACATACCATCAGCCTGGTATGCTTCCTAAATCAATGGACACATGGACAAATATTCTGCCTTCTCATAACTGAAAACAGAGTAGGTAAAACTCGAGCAAGCACCACAATATCTCAACCTAGCTACTGAGTTTTTTAATGGGAAGGGACTGAATGCACCCTGTGTGACATTGACATGGTAAATTGGTAATACTTGTCTGCCATTTTTCTTAACCCAATGAAAACACTAAACATCAGTTACTCAATATTGACATAGTTTGCACGTCAGGTTTGCAGATCAAGTGATCAACCATGGGATGGTAATGCATAACTAAACTGATTAATTGAGGTCAAATAAAGCATAAACCATCAGAATTGAACAAGAAAGTTAATGAATAACTTACAGATTTTGGATCAATTGTTAGACCAGAAAGCGTGCCCCCAACAATCTTAAAAGAAACCTAGCAAAATGTTTCATAACCAATTAAAAAGTAAGGAGAGAATCATAAACAAGAATCAAAGTCCAGGAGTATGCTGTACTGATACTGACAGACTTCGTACAGGATCATATATGAACTATCAAAATAATGCGCTAAAGTGAAAGCAATATTGCCATTAGTGATTAAGCATGTCAATAAGGTATGACCAGATATGGACCCTAGTGATCTGATATTTGGAAAAAAAATGATAAGATAGACTGACCTTAGCATAATTATAAGCTTGCCAGGACAATGGCTCTTCCAAGTTAACTGCTTGAAGGTCCTTATTCATTTTTTCCATGAGGTAGTCATCCAAATTGGCACCATTCTTAGTATTGTCTTGTTCACTATCACTATCTTCAACAAATGCAGTGCTTGGAACTGATCGAAATGATGAATTTACTCGCTGGGTTGTTATAGGATGGAATCTAACAGTACCAGAGAAGGTAGCCTCAATGCTCCTACCACTGAGGCCCCGACCGCTTGAAACGATTCTCCATTCAATTGAATGTTCTGTCATTGAAATTGTCCCAACAGATGGATTACCATCATATGATGTGACTCGTCTTCGAGGAAACGGCATTGTAACCATGCAAAATTCCATAAGAAAGGGAGATTTGTAACCCTCCATCAATCTCAGCTTAAATAGAAAAGCACCTTCATTCTCAGACACCATAGACAACTGGTAGAAACCTTTAACAGGTGGATCCATGTTGCATGAAGCTTGATAATGCATCAAAATAAAATTTCCTAGCGGTGGTTGAAATATTAGAGTTTGCTTATCATTGGTAGGCTCTGAAGCTTGCACACAGTGATGGAACGATGAAACCTCCACATGAGCAGCTTTTAACCCAGACAATGGCAAAGAAACATCAGGTAAACCTTCCAGCTCAGCCCTACATGTCACTTGTCCAGAAACCGAAAGGAAATCTTGCACATCATCACGGTCATATAGTGCAGCATTTAAAGTCTCCAGGCTTGAGAAGAGAGTCCTTTGTCTCCCTTTGTACAGATAAGGTTTCCAGGCAGGCTGCTTCTGGTCTGTAGGTAGAGGATCAGCAGAAAACCCAGTTGTTCTTACCGAAGTAACATTGGCATAATTAAGATCCTGAGGTGTTCCTGTCAAATTTTATTGCTAGCTAAGTTGGCAAATGCATAAACAGATCCAAAAAGAAATTGATGAGCATAGTCTGTTAGCTCCATGATAGAAGGCTATGTTGATACTAACCAAAAGGCATCGCACCAAGGATGAAGTTCCGTAGTAAATCCTTGTCAAAAGGCCTCATACCACCTTTCAGAGACTCCGACTGAGGAGCACCAACAGGTGAGGAAATTGATGTGGTCGGGACTGCAACAGGTGCAGCAATAGGTTTCGGTCGAGCAGAAATACCTATACTTCCTGTCAATGAATCTAACAGCCCACCAACAGAGGGGCCAGTACTAACGATCACCTCAGGCTCAGCGGTATCACCAGTAATTATGTCCCCAATAACATGTGCAACCATTAATGCCCTGCCATGGAAAATGAAGTGTAAGAGAGCAAGTCATGAACACCCATAAATTGGTTGATGACTTTAGCAGTATAGCACTGACAAAAACATTTCCATGTAATCTCGAAGAGATGGTGAGATGCTACTGTGGAGAGTGAAACTCAAACCAAATGAAAATGCATCCATGAACATGATAGGTAGCCAAACTTACATTACCCTGTTATGCATGGAAGGTTGAGCAGAATGGAAGAAAGATTGTCCTTCTCCTTGGCAGAACTCCCGCAGTCAGACCTTTTCAAGAGTCTTTCATATGCTTTAAATGATTGAGGATCCACCAGAGGCAGCACAAGGATATAATAGCTTCCGCGCTTCTGAAGAACCACAGGCCACAGCATAAACCCCTCCCCTTCCTCTTTATCGATATGAAGTGATATAATGTGGCGAGTGATCGGATCATCAACCCATGAATCCGACCCGGCAGATGACACACTCGTACGGATTCCAGAACCACGTGCCGTGCCTTCCCTGCACAATGTCAAATTCAAAGGCGTATCATAACTGTTTCTAACATGAGTTTGTACAGCTGTGTTTCCAAATCACCAATAATCAAAAACATGAAATAAACTAGCATAGGACTATGACTATAGGCTGCATTTCGAGTTTGTTGCACTCGATGTATTATCCTAGTGTGGAGCTTCAGACTGTTAGCTATTCAACTAAAATTGTTGTATCACTATAATTTCTAGTGCCATGAATTGAATCTTAACGCCTAAATCCAATAGTTGTATCACCATAAAACTTCTACCATGAATCGAATCTTAACGCCCATACCCACTTCGACACAGAAATTTACTAGTAGCTGATGTTACACATCCAGGCCAAATAGCCAAATTCATCAAAGCAAAGACCAAGAGATAAAAAAGAAAAAAGTTTTTTTAAAAAAAAAAACCTTCTCCGGCGCTCGGCGAAGGCAGCGGCGACCTCGTAGTCAGCCGGCAGCGGCATCTCCGCCCCCGCCCCGTCCCCGCCGTCGCCCTCCGCCTCCCACGCGACCCGCCACCGCTTCTCCACCACCGCAAATCGCCTATCAGAAGAAGGAAAAACGTTAGTTACTGGGATCAGAAGGACCAAATCTTGCCGCGAGATGCTCGAATTTGTTCCCTCTTCCCCCCCAGGGTTTGAGCAGGGGGCTCGACGCTGCACCTGGAGAAGGCGACGGCGTCGTGCGGCGTGAGGATCCAGATTGCCCTGACGCTGCAGCCGCCGCCGGACATGGCGCTCGCCGGAGATTGCCGCCGCGGCGGTCGTGCGCGAATGGTGGTGTGGGGGCAGACGGCCAGTGGGAAGAAGACGATAGGCAGAGCAAATACGCATTTTAGCTTAGGGTTACGTATTAATAAAACCCGCCTCCTCATAGAGAATTATGATATAAAATTGGGAGGAAGAAAAAAATCAACCAGCTGGTTTGCCCGAGTGGTTAAGGGGGAAGACTTAAGATCTTCTGCACTGAAGTGCGCGTGGGTTCGAACCCCACAGCCAGCAAATTTCTTTGAACCAACTTTTTTTAAAAAAATTTGATTTCTAATTTCTCATATTCTCTCTTTGTGTAATCTTTTGAATTTTTTTGAAGTCATTTTGATTTCTAATATTTTGAACTTTTTCAAATTAAACTTTTATTTCTCATGTCTTTTAAAAATTTTGATTTCTAATTTATCATATACTCTCTTTGTGTAATCTTTTGAATTTTTTGAACTCATTTTGATTTCTAATCTTTTAAACTTTTTCAAATGAAACTTTTATTTCTCATATGCTCTCTTTGTGTAAATTTTGATTTTCTGGTATACTTGTCACTAGATTTTAACTTTTCATTTTTTCTGATTTACCATGTGCTTTCTTTATCTAAAATTGATTTTTGATGTCAATATACTTGCCACTAGATTAGTCCTCTCTTTGTTTAAATTTGTTAGATTGGTGCTCTCAGTTTAAACATGTACTAGTATGATCTAAGTTTGATTTCTAACATACTTGACAGCAAAAACAACATTTCTATATTTTTAAAATGTATATATATATTTCTGGTATACTACTACTTGCTACTAGCTAGATTGGTTAGTCTTTGTTTCAATTTGACCTAACTTTGATTGGTTCTCTCTGATTTTATATTGGTACGTTATCAATCTCCCATACAGTGCGAAGCCTCATGATCTCACACAATTCACATGATAATTATCCACTTGTCAGTTTGAAAAATATTTTTAAGGCATCAATAATCCCAAAGGAAAAGGAAAATAACAGTACACTTGCAGGTTTGCAACATATAATTGCATACGTGCACACACGTACGCCACCATGCATGCGGCATACATATGTGCTCTAGGCTCTAGCTAAGAACGAAGAGTACTGCACTCTGCACAGTGCGTGTGGCACGACACAAACATATAAATTTTTGTGTGTGTGTTTTGCAAGGAAAAGTTCCCACAAATTCAAGCAAAATCCATCAACTCCACACGACCAAAATGTCCCCATCTCAAAAATACTTAAAAGTAACAAACATGCGTCGTGTGCTTTGCACTCCTTCCTGTTCCTTGCACGTCTTGCAACTCCCTCCCATTAAGCATCCATCACTCTATGTACAAAATGCATTAAGAAATTTAATTCGAATCAAGTTGAAGAAACATGTCACTGAAAAATCGATCTCTCTAATTGACAGTCCAATCATTGTTGATTCTTGCATTACAATGCTCAAAAGAATCGTATAAATAATTAATTTAATCAAATTAATCAATGCAATTTTTTTTTGTTATTTGGAAACAAACGCAATGTAATACACACAACAAAGGACGTGATGGTTTGG
This sequence comes from Oryza punctata, assembly GCA_000573905.2. Lineage (NCBI taxonomy): Eukaryota > Viridiplantae > Streptophyta > Magnoliopsida > Poales > Poaceae > Oryza > Oryza punctata. Next base: position 23,510,681 of record CM002499.2, on the reverse strand, counting down.
TGGCTGCTGACGTGGCGGTTGTCTATTGGTCGTCAGTGCCACGTGTACCCATGAGCTCGAGCGCGGTGTCGACGAGGGCGGAGAGGGTAACGGCGTGGCGGCTCAGGCCGGCGCTGCCGGAGAACACGTGGAAGCACTCGAGCTCCGACGTGGTCTCCGCCACTCGCCGCAGCTCCGGTCCCATCCCGGCCGCCGCCATCATCACCGCCATCGCACCGCGCCGCCGCCTCCCCTCCGTCATCATCGCGATGGCGAGCTCCACGGCGAACCGCCGGATCCGCGGCACCCGGATCGACGGGCATCCGTACCTCGCCAGCACGGCGACCAGCCGGTTGACCAGCTCCTCCTCGCCGCCGGTCACCCCGGCGCCGGCGAGGTGGTGGGACAGCTCGTGCGGGCCCATGAACCGCGTCATCTGGGCGACGAGACCCAGGGAGACCTCGAGGAGCTTGGACTTCTTGGTGGTCATCACGTTGCGCAGCGCCGTGGCGGCGCCGGAGGTTACGAGGTGGAGGTCGGAGAACCACTCGCTGCCGGCGTAGGCGCAGAGGTTGGTCAGGATCCGCGCCGCGCCGATGCTGGCCGCGTCGTCGGTGAGCGCGTCGACGAGGCGGGCGACGGTGGCGGCGCCGGTGCCGGTGGTGGTGGCGCCACCGGCGCGGAGTATTCGGTCGCAGTTGCGGCGGCTGTCGAGGGCGAGCATGGCGAGCGCCTCGCCGGCCTCGACACGCGCGGCGTCGCCCTCGTCGGTGATGGAAGGTTGGAGGAACATGGCAAGGAGGAGGGAGATGACCCCGCCGGTGCCGCCGATCTTCTCGCGCGCGTCCGCGTCCATGGCGAGGCGGGTGAGCACCTCGGCGCCGAGCCGCTGCAGCTCGAGGTGGCCGGTGCCGTGCTGGAGCACGGCGCGGATGTTGCTCACGGTGAACACGATCTCGGCGATCTCCCGCCGGAGCAGCTTCCCGGTGCTCCCCGTCGTCTCGGAGAGCATCTTTACCACCTGCAGCGACCGTTTCACGGCCTTGGCGCGCGACGGCGTGATCACGGCTGATCCGGCGCCGCTGGCGCCGCCGCCGATGGCGGAGAAGTCGATGATCTTGTCGAGGAGGCCGCGGGCGTTGCCGATCTTGCTGCAGTTGTCGTGGTCGCGCGCCAGCTTCTTGATGATGAGGAGGCCAAGGAGGTTGCACTCCTCGTCGGCCACGTAGAGCAGCGACGACACCGACTCGATGGCGCCGGGGACGCCGGCGACGCGGAGCGCGTTCCGCTTCTTGCTGGCGAGCTTGGACACGACGAGCGCGGCGGACGCCCGGGCGGCGGTCTCGGCGACGCCGTTCCAGGTGAGCATCTCCACCAGCCGGTCCACCACCGCCGCCGACGTGCCGACCCGCCGGAGCGCGGCCTCGCCGAGCCGCGGGTTCGCCGCGACGTTGACGAGGATACCGACGCCGATGCGCTGCTCGTCGTGGGAACCCCCAACGAGGAGCTCCTCGGCGAAGGAGACGAGGTCCATCCGGAGGCCGTCGAAGATGCTCCCGTCGACGCACCGTGAGTAGGCGTCGTAGAAGAATCGGCGTACGGCGACCAGCCCGGGCTCGCCGGCGAGGTGGCACTCGCCGGCGACGCGCTGGAGGAGGCGGCCGTAGCTCACCTCCCACTCCCACATCGCCTTCTCCATCAAGAACAGCAGCGCCTCCGCCAGCGCGAGCCCGTAGAAGATGTCCAGCGCCGACCTCCGGTTGGTCCGCGCGTCCTCCGCCTCGCCGAAGTCCTGCCCGGCGAGCCTCACCGCCGACACCGTGACGCACGCCGTCGCCGACGCCAGCTGCAGCCAGTAGAACACCCTCCCGACGTGCCGCGACAGGAAGCTCCAGCTGATCCACCCCGTCCATCTCATCATCCGCCGCCGCCCATGTCGCCCGATCCTCGTCGCGCCATCACCGGCGGCGGCGACCTTGCCGCCGTCGTCGTCGAGGCGGAACACGAAGCGGAAGGAGCGCGCGACGAGGCGGAAGCTGGAGCGGCCGGCGGCAGCGAGCGACCACGTGGCCTGGTGCTGCCACTCCAGCTCATGGCTGCGGCTGAAGATGCGAGCGCCCTCGACGAGGAGGATGACGGTGACCGACCAGAAATCCACCTTCCCGAGCGTGATGGCGAAGCCGCCGAGGAGCACGACGGTGGCCCAGATGAACCCGAGCGCGCCTAGCCCGCTCGCCGCCTTCTCCAGGATCGCCAGCCGCAGCGCCAGCATCGTCAGCCTCCGCTCCGGTCCCACCGCCGCCACCGCCACCACCTCGTCTCCTCCGGCCGCCGCCGCCTCGCGCGCGCGGTCGCCGTCGTCGACGACCTCGACAACGCTCTGCATGCTCGACCTCGGCGGCGAGTCGTCCGACAGCTGCGGCTCGAACGGCGTCGCCATCGCCGCCACCACCCCAGCCGGATCACTCGCCTGAGCTTCAATATTCACCCGCACCGACCCGTCTCCCTCTCCTCCTCCTCCTCCTCCGCCGCCGCCATGGTTGTCCTTGTCCATCCTCTCCAACTTCAAGAACTCGATCTCAACCACGCATTCAAAATGTGACTGTGTGAGTGAAGGTACGTAGCTAGCTAGGGTATATATACCTAGGCTACGCGCGCGCGCGCGAGCGAGCGAGCTTGGATCGCCATGGATGGGGAGAGATTACGTGAAAGCGCGGGAAATCACGCATGCAGTTGTCCGGAAGGCAAGGGAGGGAGACGGTGAGCGTGGCGGGGGGGATGGACGGATGAGATCTCGCGTGTGGGTGGATCGGACGGTGGAGAGGGAGGATGGGGTGGTGTGTAAGCAAGGAGAAGCGAGTGGAAGGGGACGGACGGCTGGATGGATGAGGGAGAGTGGCTACGCACGGTTGCTTGCATTGCGTTGCTTAGAGTGATGTCCAGCTTGGTTAATTACTGTGTTGATGGTGTGGTTAACCAGTGGAAGAGTTGCTTAAAATTTATCAAGTGCAAGCCAAAAATCATGGTATGATCTCATTTTAAGGTATCCTGGGAACGCGAGAAATTTTTAAGACGGAATTTTTCAGATTAATTATTATAGGCGGTTTAATTTATAATATTATACTAGAGATGGATAATTTTAAATAGGGATTTATAGTACCTATGATTTATATTATCGGATTCTTATGTATGTACGATGAGCTATGAAGGAGAGGTAATGTTCTGAGTTGTAGTAATTCAAAATTCTTTATTTGGAATAGATTCTAAATTCTTCTGAGCTGGATAACTAAGTAAAATGTTGATCTTTTCTGCAGTGTGTACACATTAATACATATGTATATATATATAAAAGGGTCCTTTCTAAGTTCATTTAACTTTTGTATGAATGACTATACCGAGCGAAGTCAAAAGCCTGCTCATCATCATTTGCATTTTGGGGTTGAGATCCTATCGACAAGCAACTGACATCATGCATGCCAATTAAAAACATTCATGGATTAATTGTGCTTTAATATTTCATATTTGCAACCATGTATTAGGGTACTTAATTATATCGTAAAATGAATGGTTCAAGCTGATATATGGTTCAATTTCTCTTCTCACGTACTAATCCCTATTACACGTCATCATCCCTTAATTAGGGTGATGCATGATGTCTAGCTATATGATGTACGTACAGTCGTACCCATACCCATCCGTTGCTATACCAAGCTGTAAAATTAATTATGAAACATACATTCTACGGGAGTACTTAGAAGCTAAGCTCTTGCTTGCACGCTTAATGTACGATCGAGCTAAATAATGAATAATACATGAAACTTTCACTAGTTTTTTTTTCTTCCGAGCACAACACACTAGCTTGGCGTAATATATCCAGTCAGATCCGACGCCCTTGCATTGTCAGATGATGATCTATTTGATAAGATTAATTACGGACACTTGCTTTACCTAGCTAATTAAATATATATACCAATGGTAATTAACCAGTACTACTTCCTCTGTTACCAAATACAAGAATTTTTACGATTTAAATTCTTGCCATAATATAAACATTTTTGCAGTGTTCCCTATAGTTGATCCTATCATTTCAATTATTTCAAAGCTAATTAATTAGATGCTTAGATAGGAAATCTAACCAATTTAAAATTTAAAATTTTACAACTGAAGTGACAAAATAAATCTTTTGATTTAACCTTAATGTTTGCTAAACAAACTTAAAAATCCTTATATTTGATTCGGAGAGGATACATATATATTACTCCCGTACCTATAGCATCACACGCTTAATTTCTCCATGATGTAAATAGCTACTCGATCAATTCGTGTATTGGTGAAGATCGAGTGCTAGGTGTATAACTGGCGTCTATGGTTTATATCCCAGAGCCAATAATCAAACACACATGAGCACACCTTCAACAGAAATTTGATAGAGAACATAATATATAGGAGTATCAATTTCATATTTGGCACCGGTGTTTCCACCTGTTTATGCGGAAGCAAAATCTTTACACCGACCAAGTGCCCGAATCTAGTCTTTGCCGAACCATGTTCTTTGGAGACTTCTGCTTGCTTGTTTGCTTGTGGGCAAGCAGATAGCCTGGATGCCTGGTCTTGGAAGCGATCTATTATTAGTGAGCTGCCTAAGCATGCATGCATCGTATGGTTGCAGAGGCCACAAAAAGGGAGATATTGCCATGGGGCAAAATCTTCTATTGGTTCACTGGAACAAGCAATATCCCTTTTTTTTCTATGGAACATACTGGAACTTTCTGGGCTAGTACTTTTGCATCTCCAAGGAGTGGGACCCACTATATCTTAGATCACAAGAGTAACAAGGGGCATGGTACTCCTTTAATTTCTCATCCCTATAAATCAGACATATTTGCTTATTTGAACGCACATCTACCTCAAAGGTATACATCTTAAGTTTTAAAATCCTACCTCCTTATCTTGTACTGATTTGAGGGAATACACAACAATAATCAATAGGGAGGGAAACAAGCATGGGTAATTAGGGCTTGAGTCTGTTAGTGATATACCATAGAGGCAATCATAGAGATGATTGTATCACATACTATGTTTACATATTTATCTGATATTGTTCCTTGAAATAGATAACTCATTATTGGCTAATGAATATGTGATTCATTTATAAGACTCTTTATCTTACATGTTACTATTTCTAAAGGATCCCTAATCAAATATCATATGTGGAACAAATATAGTTAAATGATCAGCACATGTATTGATTGATGATCATGTCTCATGGATCATGGTATGGAGATACCAAATTGATAATGTGGACACATGTTGGGGAACATGTTGTTGGATAGACCCGACATGAGACACTGCAAGAACTATTTGTGTAGTGCCATCAGTGGTTTCGATTAATGTTGGTATAGAATTCTTAGACCTGAGATTATCATGGTTTCCAACATGTGTAGTGACTTACTTAGGGACTGCTAAACACTATTCCGTAACTGGATAATTATAAAAGTAGTCTTCGAGTATGTTATGAAACATGTAGTGGGATATGAATAATCAAGATGGGATTTGTCCCTCCTATGGAGAGATATCTCTGGGCCCCTCGATATTATAGATTATGGAAGTGCATGGCCATGTCAAAAGTGATTGAGGAGTCAATCGCAGGTTATATAATCTATCACAGGATCGAGTGAATGATTGAGCTTTAAGAGGATGGCACAGATCTAGCCTTGAGCTTAATCGATATCGTGAGGCAAAGGGATTCATACAAGTAAACACTAAAGGTTCAGCCGATATGATCTTTATGTACGCTCGGTGGGTCAATACGTTCTGCTAGGGGCCGCTGTTGACACGTGGACCGAAAAGGAGTTTTCGGGTTGCACCCGAGTATGCATGAACCTACAGGGTCGCACGCTTAAAGGGCCGGAATAAAGGAATTGGATGGAGATCCAATATGCACTCAATTCGGATAGGGATCCGAGTAGAACTCCTATGGGCCTTGGAGGCCCGGACGTGGTTCCTATATATACGTGAGGGGGTGTGGCCGGCGGCATTAACACATCACGCCACGTGAAACCCTAGCCGCCACTCCCCTCCATGAGCAAACCCCAGCCGCGCGCGGGTGCTAGCACATCTGCACGTGGTGTTCCTTCCCTGGACGTGTGGATACCGGTGGAGGCGCCACTGTCTTGCGGTGTTGATCGGCGTGGGAGCACGGCGAGGAGAACGCACGAGGAGGAGAAGGTCGAGCCGCTGCGATCGACTACTTCCTCTACATCGGCGCGCGCTACATCGCGAGGATTCCTTCGGCTCCTTAGCGCATACTTCCGCTGCACAACGCGTCGAGTGGTAACGATCTATAATCTCATACTTGCATGGTTCCTGGTTTACACGGTAGAAAAATTTTGTTTTATGCTATCGTAGCCTACGCGTATCCCAACAGAGCCCTATACCTAGCTCTATAATTTCAATTATAGTATTATAAATGCTATGTAATTTGTAAAAACATTTCAGCTTCCATTAGCTCAACCCTACGCGTGAAGGTTTTCTAGCTCCGCCACCACACAAAATCCATAGATTGATACTACCGCTAGAGCAATATGCTAATGTGGAGGAGAGAGCAGGTATGGAGAGAAACATCAATGTTAAGGACCTCATCATTAAGTAATATGATTCACCTTATCAGCAAAACTTGCTTTTTTTTTCATCCCAACCAAAGCAATTTCTTTGGTTGGCACATTTGGTTAAATATCTTGTTGAGTGATCTTCCATGGTTGGGTGGTTTTGTAGCTCCCAATTAGTAGCATTGGGTTTAAGAATTAGCTAAAAAGCACATAGATAACAACACCATCAGTTACAACTTAATGCACTAATCAATAACTGCAATAATTAAGTAGTACTATTTCTGTTTCATATTACAAGTCGTTTGACATTTTTCCTAGACAAATCTTTTTATGTTTGATCAAATTTATAGAAAAATATAATAGTATTTTTAACACAAAACAAACATATTATCAAAGTATATTCAATGTTAGATTTAATAAAACTAGTTAGATATGTTAGATGTTGCTAAAATTTTCTATAAACTTGGTCAAACTTTGTAAAGTTTGATTAGGAAAAAAGTGAAACGACTTATAATATGAAACAGAGGGAGTACGACTATCCATCTAGTCGTTCATACAAGGTTGTAGATATAAATAATTTCACAAACCATGGCTAATTAGGAAATCAAATATTCACATTATAGAATCAGTGTATTGACCACTAATTTGTACCGATATATACTTAGTATGTCACATAATCTCGTAAATGTTGCATGTAGTTGTTATCCTTCATTGGTTTTTGTTTCACACTGTTCCTCTCGTGAGTGAACATGCATCTAATCAAACTCCTTGTCCTTGATTTTTGGATTGTTATGCACCATATCCAACAAAAAATTATGTAAAGCAAAACATTTGATAATTATTTTTTTTACCGCTTCATGTTGTACAAGGGATGCCCCTCAAAATCTTCCACCTGTTCTTCAATAACCCAAAGGAACTCTTGATGAAATTACGTAATGAGGTATGTAGATAATTAAACTTCTCTTGCAAGCGTTTAGGATTGCAGTTACTTAAACCTGGCACATGATATTGTTGACCCTTATAGGGAGACATATATCCAAAAGCCAGGGCATATCCAACACAACCAAATAGTACTTATCTCCACAAAAACATACATGCGTAAACAAACATGGCAATTGTAATTGGATTGCAAAAGTATAAACATATCTACATACCCTAAGGTGGGTGAGGAAACATATAAGACATGTCTCCCCTCATGGCATGCTTGAAGACCCTTCATCCCTACGTCAACAAATGTGAAGTGCATGTCAAAGTTGCATACGATCATTATATTTTGAATACTGTATCCATGTCTGCTCATGTAGGTCATGCGCTCCTCTTGTGGGACAATGACAAGAATATGGGTGCCATTAGTAGCTCCAACACAACTAATGAAGTGTGCAAAAAACCTAGACGATAACAACCTTTCGTGCACACCGTGAAAAGTAGGATCACGCGTTTGGATGATATCCTTCAGAAATTGGAGCATCACCTTCAAAATATCCCTAAATTCTGAATGGATAGTGTCTAGTGGCCTTTGAAAAAAATCTCGCAAACTTGGCTCTGCGATTGCGTTGTGCCACATGTCCAAAGGAGCACCCATAAAACTTATTTCGAGCTCACTTCCCACACTAAATACAAGCCATATCGCTTCAATGTAGAGTGCAAAACATGGAATGCCCGAGGTGTCCATGTGTCATTGTGAAGTTCGTGTAACAATCGGAGGGTCTAGATAGTTTAAGCAGTACCCATTACATAACTAATCAGCTCTCGAGATTGGATGCCTCGGGACTTACCACCAACCCGATGTGAAATGGATACATCTACTCTTAGTTTAACATAAAAGATTTTTCGATGCATAAGGATGGAAAAAGAAAGGATAATTAAAACAGTATGATTCCTTACTTGCCCTTAAAAATTCACATGATCCATCATTTACCCACAATGAGTCACCGACATGTGATTCCATGATTCACATGTCATTAAGGAAATGACGGACAAATGAGGAATCATGTTAGCTTTCATGGACAAATAATAATTTTATCCAAAACAAAATTATTTTGGTGGATTTAATACTAGAGTTTCTACTGACTCAACTAATCTATATTTTTCTATAAAGTTATAACCCATTATGTCTAAAACTCAACATACAATCATACCACATCATCACCCACTAGCAATAATTACATATTTAACCTCGTGTAAGTATGCAATATCATCTACAATCTATTTAATTCTATAAATCAACATGCAAGCATATCCAATCATCACCCTCACATCATTTCTATAATATTTTAACAAATCTATCTATCATTTTTATAATATTTAATATTACCTCCTCAAAAAAATATACTCCACATTAAAGCGTTCAGGATAAGTACTGATAAACCCTAATGTTTCATTTTTTTTACTCCTAGCTCGATTATCGAAAAAAATATATTGAAAAGTGCTTAGTAATTCCCGCAACAAAGTGCAGAGAATCATCTAGTACATAAAAAGATAGCCTCCATATGTGTATTGATTATAAGGCTATATTAAACTCAACTATTTGTACTTAACCTAACAAAATCATAGTAAACTTAAGCAAAACACGTCCTGCCACACTAAAATATGGCTATATAATTGTTTGCCAATAATATAACATGAATAACCTTGAAAATTAAGAAATGACATATGAGCCTTAAGTAAAAAAAGCATGGTAAGCTATAATTGTAACCATGAGTAAAGCAAAATACCGGTTTAATAATTTTTCGGTATTTACAACATATAAGGAGAGTTGATGGGAAAGAAAAAAACCATCATCTTGTATCAGAGCTGATTACGTTAAAAATAAATTACTACAGTCCTATTGTTGAAATCCCATCCATGTGACCGTTCAATTTACTAGTAGGTTTTTAAATCGAACGAAGGAAGAAAAGAGAAGAAAAGCAAAGAAAATGTATGATGGAGAAAACCTAGGATAGGAGGCCGCAGCAACCCCTTGAAAACAACAGAGGAGAGAGAGAGAGAGGGAGACACGCGCCGCCTCTCCTCCAAAACCCCAATCTTGTCGCCATTTCCAACCCCGCGCCTCCTCCATCTCCACCCCTTGCCGCGCGCCGTCCTCCTCGCGGCGGAGGGTTCTTGCTTCCTTGGGCGTCCGCGTATGCGCCTCGGGTGACGACACTGCGGCGCGGTTCTTGGCTGGAGGAGGAGGAGGAGGAGGATGCAGGCGACGGGGAGCGGTTCTTGGGTCGCGCAGGCGTCCGTCCTCGGCTGTGGCGGAGGAGGGGTGGTGCTGCGGCGGCCGTCGTGGGATGGCGGTGCGGCGGTCGGTAGGGTGAAGGGGTTTGGGGTGGTGCGGTGCTGCGTGCAGGAGAAGAGGCCGCGGGTGAGGAAGACCAAGGAGGAGAGGAGGGAGATGGTCGAGTCCTTCGTCAACACGTACTACCCCTTGCCCTGCCCCTCTTCCTCCTGCCAAATAAATTTGATTATCCATTTTGAAATTATTTTTTTTGTATCTTTTCTGCAATGCAATTTAATTACCATGCATATGCTTCATAGTGTTACTGCTACTGAAATTCTGAAATGAAGTTGCCATTTACTATTCCTTTGTACGAGTAAGTTTAGCCAACTGTTTCAGAATTTCGTAACGAATTTGGACCTAGTTCTCCAATCCTAGAAGCCACATTTGTTTGATTTCACGGTTGGGTTCATCTGTTTTTTTTTTTGAATGAAGTTTTGGGGTCATCTGTTTGCTATCTGGGTAGTTCTGTTTTCCCTTTTAATACTGCATTGTCTGCATACTGTTCTTTTCCTTATAGTGGTAATCTAATCGGTGCTGCTGTTGTTTGTTTACAGCTACCGGGTTTCAAATGATGGGAAATTCCCTTCAGTCAATCTCACACACAAGGAAGTTGGAGGGTCATATTACATAGTTCGTGAAATCGTGAGAGATATCATCCAAGAGAACAGAGTTCTGGGCCCTGGCGGCTTGAATGCCACGGCACTGAGTTTTGAAGACTGCCCTGATTCTGTGGAGTCACCTGTTACGCATGTACTGGGCCAAGACAGTGTCGAGATATTAGATATGTCCGATGACGACCAAGCTGGCATGGATACTATGACAGACATGAGCACCCAGCAACTACTGGGGTCATCTAATCTATTGGATGCTTGTATTCTGAATGATGCAGTCCAAAATGGGAACATGGCAGATATGTCATGCTTAGAGACAAACAGCGAGAAACAAGATGAAGTTCCATGTGCGCAATCAACAGAAATTGACCCCAGTAGTTCTGAAAAGCAAGCTCCTTCCTTCTCTCATGCCCCTGATTTAGAAAGTGAATTTGAGATGGACAGTCTGGTGGATGCTCATGAGACAACCAGTAGTCTCACTAATGGTGCTGTTATTACAAATAAGTCGCTTTTACAAGATCATGATGGCACAACTGATAGTACTGTTGATGAAGCTGTTCGTTGCTTACAAACTAATGGAGGTCCTGAAGCAAATCAGACCATTTTGCAGGAACATGAGACACAACCTGAAAGTGTCATGAGTAATAATGTTCAAATCGTTGACGGTCAATCCAATTATACAATGGATACTTTCAAGTCAAATACAAATTATCCAGAAACGGAAGGCACAACCAAGTCTATTGAAGTGTCTGGAGTACAGATGTTGCAAGATCAGTTTGAGCAATCAACAACAGTTACAGATCCTGATGAGGGAGAAAGGGCAGAAAGTGCTATTTCTCATCCAGAATTGGATACAAAGGTTGGTGAAGCCATTTTCCTGCAAGAGTTATTATTGTATCCATCATTACCTATTAGTTGTGTTGAGCATCTCAAGAAAATTTTATCAATACATATGTTCTGCCTTTTGTTTTCTGACTTATACTTCTCAGTGTTATATGGCACCAAACTACACAATTGTCTTGCATAGACTAGACAAGTACCTTCTACATGTTCTGTTCTCTTGAGCCACCACATTAATTGATGTGCAATTTTTTTAATCTGGGATTAGATTTGTGCCTTTCATTCCTTAAGGTGGTAGCTTTAGTCCTTAATAGACGATGATTTTCATTGTTGATTGATTTATAATGTATGAATGCATCTATGACAAGAATTGGGGACAATAAGATTAATGGCTATGATTTTGACAGACTATTCATCACATGCAAGTATGCAACATTGTCTAATTTATAGGGTAGGAAATCTTTGTTCTCTCAATTTGTCTGTAAGATCTATTAGAATGGCAAATCGTTAGCATTACATTCCCCTTTTGCCCTCTACTGTTTGCCAGGAGTAGAAGAATATTCAAAATAACTTGGAAATTGAATATCTTTGGATATGTATCAATTCATTCCCAACTTATATTACAGGTTCATTTTTGGGCTAAGCCTGACCAATTTTGGCAGATGGTGAAGTGATCAAAATTTGGCATGGCCACTAACTTGTCAAGATTAGCAAAGTTCTGTTAGTCTTTTTAAGCTGAAACTTTGCAGAGAAATAATTTATCTGCTACCCCCTTTCTCTTTCATGTGAGATTTTGTATTTGTGTGATAAGTGAGTTGTGGATTGGCTAGTCACCCTTTCACTCTCTGTTGGTTTATGTTCAAATTATTTATATATGAGTTTAGGACCAAATTTTAGTGAGTCCATCTGGGAACTCTCAAACACTGACTGGATACCTCCTATTCTTCCACTTTCATATGAAAGATAGCTTTATAAGTTTAAACATGATGATACTCTTTTGTGTTGCATGCATTTGTGTGAGATTATTGTAGATCCCCTTTGACAGTGACATAGTTTATTCATTTAAATGCCAAACTCATTTTATTCTTCTTGTACATAGGTGTTGCCACACATTGAAGGCAAGAACAGCATGGTGGAGGAAGATGACAAAGAACTCAAGCAATCTATATCTGTTGTAACAAAGGAAGAGCATGATGGCAAGTCTGAACATGGAGACAGCACCACAACTGCGATCAGCAGGCATGCACTTTGCCTTCTAACTTTGCGTTGCATGCTTACTGTTTATAATTTTCTTCATGCGTCGCAAGCCACATCATATTTGGTAAGTCATTGTTTCCTCATGTTTCCTTTGTTGTGCATATATATTAAGCTAGGTCCATCCCGTTACATCTTTTTGATGTATGGGGTGAATCAATGGACAAAATCTGAATTAGTAGTAATGCTATGGTTCACAAGGTTACCTCTACAACTTCTTTTAGGGTAATCCATCATATTGCCTATTCTTAGTTGAAGCAACAGTGAAACACCAGAGATTGTCACTTTTGATCAATTTGTGAGTCTGCCAAGGAAACCAACGCTTCTAATTATCCCTGATAACTAACCCAACTGACCAAACCACAAGTGGGATGGTGAGGAAATATTCAATAAGGTAACATGGGATGAATGTGCATTGGAAAAATCGATTGATAATTATTTGTGAACAAATAAAGTGCTCAAAATGATATATATCTGTGAATGGAGGAAGTTTTGAATATGATACTCCATGCATGATTAACCCTGACACCATACTTCGTTTTAGGTGACAGGCTTGAAACCACTATTGATACCAATAATTAGATGAACCTTTTTCATTACAAAGGAATGCCCACTTCTGTGTGCAAAACGCATCCATGCTTAGAGTAGACATGGTATACATCTGTGAAGACAACAAGTTACTCTACTATGTTTCTTGACGCAAGGCATGTGTTGCTACTTATTGATGGCAACAGGCAACTGAATGCATTATGGAAGTATCACCCAGGATACGACTCTATTGTCCAGCTACCTATTTATTGATATTCTATTTGCTACATAATATTAGTTTTAACTCTTTTTTTAGCAGAGTTAGATCAAACAAACTACTTTTATCATATAACAATTTGTTACACAAACCAGTTCTTGTACCTTGTCGATTCTGTCCTATTTTTGTGTTTGGTTGTGAAAATTTTATTTCTCACAGGAATGTGGCTAACTGTGCCAGATGTTTCATGTACCTTGTTCTAAGGGCCGTGTCCTGATTTGACCATGATTCAATAAAGCACAGATGGCACACTATAATGTTTTTAATATTGTTCTTCTTTATGGTCCGCAGGAAAACTGGGAAGGTGCAGCCGAAGAAAGAGACCAACCTATTTTGGCTAATCATTAGGGCATTTGTTGTTGCCATGTCCAAGATGTGGGCAAAATGAGAGGATGTGCAAAAGGCATCTTCATCTGCCACTGCAGCCTGTGATTCCCTCTGCCTACTGGCAAAAATGTGAAGCTCCATTTTGACGCGATGCATATACATATTTGTTTTCGCTGTGCCGCACGTTAGGTTGGTTGGTTGGTATGCTTCATCACGAGTTGATTTAGGTTCTAGCTTGTAGGAGTAGTGTTTGGTGGACTCTAAAATCTATTAACTGTAACTGCACTATTTTTGTAGAAGGGGTGAGATATGTGCTCTCTTATCTGAAACAGTAGTATCCACAAATTAGCCAACTGTATGGAGATTACTGGCCTTGCGTTCTGGTGAAACGTTTGCAAATCTGGTAGTGGTATGCTTTAGCTACCCTTCAAATTGGCAGCAGCTGCGGTTCCAGTAGCAGAGGTTTAATTGTGGAAAATGCAGAATGACAAAATTGGGTCACAGTAATGATGCAATGGGAGCTGATGCTATGCAGAGAAAACAATACAATCTCAGCGCTAATTCTCACACTGCAAACTTATGCACGATTTGTTATCTGCATCTGTTTCAGAAACGCAAGAGCAATAACTTGGTGCGAATTGTACCATCTTTACTGCGTCAGATCGTCAGAAGGCAAGGAGCAGGTAGTGTGCTTATACAGAATCCTGATAGAACTTGCTAATATTCACAAATTCCAGCCCATTAACCGTAGCATCGCTACTTAGCATTCTAGTTCAAAACTGCAAATACAAGAGAGCAATAACTTGTGATTGCGAATCAGCTAACAGCACATTGCATACTGTAGGACTGAAAATGCCTTGAACCTAACCCACATCTCAAGACATCAATGTAGAAACTTCACCAATCGGGTATTTGCTTGTCAATCTCAGCAAACTCCTTGTTTCATCATCCATTGAGACCTTATCCTGATCCATGCGTTCATCAACTATCAGCGGCATCAGCTCAGCCTTCGCGTAAGTGCGCAGCACTGAGTTATAGATCTCAGTTGTGACATATCCAGCTTCTCTGAGCATAACCAGGAGCTTCTCTGCAGCTTCGATGTCGCCTTTCTCCTCAATCTGAGAGTATATCGCCGTCGCGAGTTGAGGTTTTGGATCCCATTTCTCCAGACATGACAGGGCTTTCTTCAGGCACTCAAGAACTTTGTCCGTCCTGCCATTGCCGAGATAGCCCCAGGCAAACAATTCCCAAGTGCTATAGCTTGGCTTGACACCCTTCTGCACAATGCAATCGAGGAAACCCTCGGCCTTTTCCATCATGCCGTTCTTGATGTAAAATGAGAGGATCGTGTTCGGGATCCTCGAATCGCGTGTTCCTGAAGCGGACTCCCATTCGCTGTAAACGCTCTCTGCTTCTGCGATATCGCCAAACCTTGTGAGCGAAGTAAGCATGCACTTGTACTCAGTGTCACTGAACTTTCTGAAGGTTTCTCTCATCTTCCTCCACACCCTGTCCAAGTTACCTCTATCCGACAAGCTTGCATACAGCGTGAGCAATGAGGAGTACGCGGCTCTCTCCTTCCGCGAGGCCCTCTTCTCCATCTCCACCAGTGCGTCCCGGCCTTTGACATGAAGCCCGGCATTGATGTAAATGCTTCCCAGCAAGCTGAAGGTCATCCAGTCAGGAGCCACCTTCTCATCCTTCATCAGATTATAGACTTTCTCCGCGGCTTTCACGCTGTTCTTCTTCGAGCAGTATGTCAGCCATATGTTGTAGGTGACCAGGTCGGGAATGGTATACCTCCTGAGCTCCTTGATCATCTCCGGGACCTTCTCAAGCTCGCCGCTCGACATGTAGAGCGACATCATGTGGTTGAACGGCAGCACGCAGGTTAGGTACCCTGCCTTGGCCATCTCCCCAAGCATGGCCTCCGCCTTGTCACGCTGGCCGTTCTGCACGTAGGCGTGGAGCAGCGCGTTGCAGGTGGACGGCCCCTTGGCGCGCTCCGGCATGTCCTCGAAGAACTTCTCCGCGCTGGGCAGCCCCCGGACCTTGGCCACGAGGTCGAGGTGCACGGCGTGGTCCCCCGGCAGCAGCTTGATCTCCGGCTGCGTCCTCATCCACTCGCATATCTGCAAACAGAACGGGAGGCGGTCACGCCGGCAATGCATCAAACAGGTGGCGTGCGCCTCCGCCGCGACCATGGCGAGGCAGCCGCGGGGGGGGGGGGGGGGGGGGGGGGGGAGTAAATTGTGTACCTCGAGGGCGTGCTTGAAGCGGCGGTACTTGCGGAGCTCGCGGACGACGCGGTTGAGCTGGTACTTCTGCACCGTGCGCCCCTCCTCCGCCCACCGGCGGAGCACCACCGCCGCGCTCCGCTTCGGGTAGATCAGCTTCAGCAGCCTCCTCCCCAGCGTGTCCCCTCCCCCACCATACCCACCTCCACCTTCCGCAGCCCCCGCCGCCGCCGACGACACCATCCTCGCGGCGGCGGCGGTGGGCACGAGCCGCCGCGACATCAGCATCGCTTCCACACTTCACCACTCTGCCTCGCCGGTCACCACCACGGACCTCATATGGGCCGCAGCCCAATAACCTAAAGCCCTCACACGCAAATTCACATCTCCCCAAGGATCCAAACGCAAAAAACCCCACTCTACCTAGTAAAACTTCTCCATATACCCCTTCCATTTATACGTTATTCACGAATTTACCCTCCTGACCCCACATGTCATTTTCACAGAGGGACAAATCCTCAATTTTCATCTTACAGGAGGAAATCTCCACCACCTCCACATCGACCCGCACATCACAAATACAAACTCTTCGAGGGACCCATCCGCAAAAAGACCAACCCCTTCTCCCCCGCCGTGCTCCTCACCCCAACCCCCTCCCCCCCTTCCGCCTCCAAAAATTCCAAATCGCGGGGACAAATCGAAATCCAAATCGATCAATCCCCATCGCGAAGCTGTGGCGTAGTAAGTGGTAAAACCCAAACACCTCGCACAAATCTCCCCCGAATTTCAAATCTCGTTTCAAACCAAAACCTCGCCCTCTCTCGCCTCCGCTCCCCTCGCCCATGGCGTTTCACGTCGCGTGCCCCATCACATGGTAATACTCTCTCCTCCTCTCTCGCTTTCTCTCTCTAGAATTATTTTCTCGCTCTGACTCGCGCGCTCTGTGCAGCCGGAGGGTGTGCGACTGCGAGCTAGGGTTTGGGGCGGCGGGGAGGGGGAAGGGAGGAGGATGGGCGGAGGCGGCGGCGGCGTTGGAGGGGTTCCTGGCGGATCCATGGCTGCTGAGGCCGGCGGCGGATGGGGCGGAGGGGGAGGGGGAGGGGGTGGAGGAGGAGGGAGGGGTAGCGACGGTGCAGGTGGAGGTGCCGGCTGTGGAGGTGGCGCCCGACGAAGGGGAGGACGAGGCGTGCAGGGTGGCCATGCAGCGGCAGGCGGCCGCCGCGGAGGACTACGCGCGGAGGCTGGAGGGCGGCGGCGCCGCCGGGGCGTACGGGTCTCAGGTGAGGCCGCGGCCGATCTCGCTTGACGCTTGTGGTGGTTTGATGGGTGGGTTTATTGGAAGAGCTAGGGTTTGCGCTGCTCCTGGGGGGGGGGGGTGTTGTTATTTTTGGTTTCATTTTGGGTTCTGTTTCTTCGGGGTTTGGTTTGCATAAGAGCGTGTGATTTGTGCGAAATTCGTGAGGTTTTTGGTTGTAGATTCGTGTGGAATTCTGGATTGGCGTGTGCCCCGAGCATGTTCTGGTGATCAAGTTCGTCTCTTTTTGGTTGGAGGTTTATGAGAACTATCTGAGATTTCAGGGACGGGTAATCATTTTTTTTGGTTATGAAGCAAGCCATCGAAATTTGTGCCCGTGTCAAATGTTTAATTTGGTGTGTGGATCTGGAAATGGGGAGTATGGATCATGGTTAGTTTGTTTTGACCATGTGCAACTTACAAGGGTTATGCCAAATGGATTTTCAGTGTTTCTTACGCTTTGCTTTCTTATTTGGGGGTGTAGATACGCACGGCTGAACCATAATGTTGTCAAGTTGGTAGGTTGTTGGGTTTAATGGCTGCACTGATAATTGATCGCCGTTTGTGGTTCCTACTGAACTTTTAGGTCTTGTTATAGATGGTTTCCTATGTCTTTTGTAAATGCAAATTGATGGTGTTAATATGCTGTTCCTAGTCAGATAGGATTGTCATGTGCGGGATGTGCTTGTGTTAGACGTTGCATTTAGCCTTTTACACAGCATTGGTGGAAAGAATGGCATATCAACCTTCGGTGGAGCTCTGCAATAATATAGCCATACATGAGTATTGATAGAAAAAAGATTATCTTCAAACCTATCAATTAGCAACAATCTCTCACAAACTACCTCCTGTCTTCAGAGCTTGTCATGCTCATGCTTGTTACTCATGCTCTGATCTTGCTTTAATTTCTTCATTAACAAGAATATCTTCTCCTGTGAGATAGACAACTTAATTTAGTTCGTTTGTTATCTTCTAGTTTGTACTTCTTATCTAGGTCTTCAAAGATTTCTAACTATGTTTAGTTCAGCAGTAATGAAGCTATATGTCATCAGGATTATATATTTACATGGTGTGGTGTTTATTTTGTTCCCAATTTTAATCGTCAAACAATGCATTAGCATTTAATAAGATTCCCTTTTCCAACTTGTTGACAAATCAATGGCACATAAATTTAGTAACTAATAAGGTTGCTTAAGTTCTTCCACGAGATTAACATTGTATATAAGGGGCTTCTGTATGAACATCCACCAGATAACTAATAGTTAGCACCTATTCTCTTCAGTCTTTAGCTCTATACCTTATCCACTATTGCAACCGTGGGAGCATAACTATGGAGATTGTTCGGTTCAGTGATTATTATTGCACCAGAACAAGAGTGCATTAATATATACATATATATATATATGATATTTTTAATAGCATAAACTTTTGCAGATCTAGCATGCTATGAATACTCTGGGTTGTCTGAAACTATTTGTTGTGCAGATTGAGGTCATACTAGTATGGTTCAATTGGCTTTAAATTTTGGATTATTGTTCATTTTCATATAGTTGGACTATCGAAACACATATACATTTTCATTTTCTAATATGGGAAGGTTTTCAATATTTTCCAGGAGGAAGGAGATGAAGAGGACTGGGGCCAAGAAGATGTGGGCAATGCTGCTGTCAAGGTTATGTGCCGTATATGCTTTTCGGGAGAAAATGAGGGTAGTACAAAAGCTGCCAAAATGCTTCCCTGCAAACTCTGCAATAAAAAGTATCATAGAAGTTGTTTGAAAAACTGGGGGGAACATAGAGGTATTTAAAAAACGTCTCATTTTATTACCTCTTTAATGTATACTGCCTTTTATAAACCTTTGACAAGTTTATGTTCCATCTAGATCTTTTCCATTGGAGCTCATGGGTCTGCCCCTCTTGCCGCAGTTGTGAGGTCAGTTGTCTGTATATTTAAATTGTGTTTCACACCTTTGTTTGTTTGTTTTTTTGCCTCCAGAAGTATCTTATCCAGTACAGTTAAAACTTTGTTTCCTGTGGAAACTTCACCTCTTCAAGTTAAAGGGCCGCAAAGTTAGGCCATTTACTGTAACTGAGGGAAATAGTGCCTGTACACTTACCAGTTGTTATGGTGGCCATGTATTCATGTTAATGTCGAAGTGCACTCCTCCCATTTCTTCATGTAGATTATCTCTTGTTTTTCATGCCATAATTCTACCAGTGTTACTAGACCGGATTCTTGGACCTGACGTCAACCTGGCCAAGGTGTTGGTTTGTGGGGTGGGTCAAACCTCTGGGTCACCGGTTTGACCGCTTGTGCCATACAATATTTATCATCCTACATCATACATAGTTCACCATTTGAAACGAGCCAGGCCTACTATTGGTTTCACCGTGCATGGATGGGTGGGAGATCTGGGATTCGGGTCCCAGCATTGCATTCCTTTTTTGAAAAATGGACCCGCATGTCCACTATGCTTCCTGTGGGTTCTCCTCGCATGCTGGGCCATCCTTGGTTCGAAGGAACGGCATGCCCTGATTAGCCGGTTGAACTGGAATTTTCCAGAGCAATTGCTTAAATGGTCTTGCTGCCTGGACCAGCTGGGCTTGTCCGGGTCTAATAACACTGCATTCTACACTAGCATCTCAAATGTTTATTATACCATAACTACTTGTCATATGCACAGGTATGTCGACGACCTGGTGATCCCAACAAGTTAATGTTCTGTAAAAGGTGTGATGGTGCTTATCACTGCTATTGTCAGCAACCGTCGCACAAGGTACACCTTCATTCCTCCTTTTCTATTGTTTTAATCTACAGCTCGTCTCTTAGCAGTGCACAACATGTAATGTTGCAGAATGTTACCCATGGACCATACTTATGTCCAAAACATACAAGGTGTCACAGTTGTGGATCTGGTGTACCTGGGAGTGGCCATAGCACAAGGTACTGATTCAAACAATTGATCACAATTTTATTTATCTTGATCTTTTTGGCAAGTCATGATCACCATTTGTCTAATGCCTTTTCTGCAACATTATGAACGTGGATATACAGGTGGTTTCTGGGGTACACATGCTGTGATGCTTGTGGACGATTATTTGTGAAAGGGAACTACTGTCCAGTTTGCTTGAAGGTAACCCCTTCCGAATTTCTTTTTGTTGACATGATTACGTCTATGATGGCTTTGCCAGTGATAACTTTGTTTTGGCTTGTGACATTTGTTATGTCCTGTTCAATTTCAGTGATTGTGTATTTCTTTCTCTTTCTATACTCTATAGCTGAATGTCTGTTTGGTTGATACTTCATTTCCGTAACTAAGTTGAGAGTGTATAATTTAAGCTGTGCCCTTGCATTTTTCTAACTTCTATTTATATGTTTTATCTGCTCTTTCGGTTCCTTCCTTTCAGGTTTATAGAGATTCTGAAGTGATACCAATGGTTTGTTGTGATGTTTGTGAAAAGTGGGTACATATTGAGTGTGATGGCATCAGGTGTGTATGGTCGTCAACCCCAATTTGTTTTGTTTCAATAAATGCTGTCTCCATATGTACTGCTTCTTGCGTTAATACATCAATTCTCTATATGTATTTACCATCTTCTGTCAATTGTCTCACCATCACATCATTTCATGTATTTGTGCAGCGAGGAAAAATACCAACAATTTCAATCGGACCAAAACCTTCAGTATACATGCGGAGCATGCCGTGGCGAATGCTCCCAGGTATAATTTACTACTGCCATATTTTCCATTGATATAGAACTGTTGTTTTTTAACACCCTTTTTTCTTACAATCTTCAGATCAGGGACACAGAAGATGCTGTTAGGGAGCTTTGGAAGAGGCGGGATGTAGTTGATCATGACCTTATGGCTAGTTTAAGGGCTGCTGCTGCACTGCCTTCTTTGGAAGATGTCTCACCATCTCATCCTAACTCAGATGATGAAAAACTTGGTGCATATGTAACGAAAAATGATGGTAGAAACATACTAAAATTCTCTTTCAAAAGCAACAGTAATAAGCCTGTGTTAGATTCATCTGAACAAGAGAAGAATGCTATCAAGAGCTCAGGGTCAAATAAGAAGCATTCCAAGAAGAAAGGGAATCAAAATAATAAAACAGTTAGCGAGCAGGATGAGATATTTTTGGAGAAAAGGAATGAAGCTAAATCATTGGGTAGTTTGGAAGATCAAATTGCAGATGTTACACGTGATAAGAGTTCATTTAAAAATGATGCCGATGAATTTGTGCTGTCTTCAGCTCAAAGTGCAGAGAAGGCTTTAAAATCACCATCTGCCAAAGCTGCAGCACGTAATGCTGATATGATACCCAAAGTCAAGATTAAAGGAAGTAAGGTTCCGAGTTTGCATTTCAAGGATGTAGGCGAGGAAAATGCTGCCAAGAGTGATACAGGGAAAGGCACCAAGTTGGTTATTCATATCGGTTCACGACACAAAAGTAGGAGTGGCTCTCCTAAGTCTGAAATGTCCAATTCTCAGAAAGAGCAAGAGCTGGTTTCAATGCATGGTATGCACCCCTATGTAGTGTAGTAGTTTTGCATTTACCATTTGGTTTGCCTGCTATAATATATATTTGGAATGCATGTATGTTCTTTTTGCAAAATTGAGCTGTTATTAAGGTTGTTATATGTGCAGGTATAACATTATACTAGCAACTCGATGACATTTCTATATGTCCTTTTTTACACATAAGAGGCATTACTGCATGCCTTTTCTGTTAGTATCTCTGTTCCGTTTATTTGTTGTTTCAGTCATTGATATGGTTTCTATACACCCCTTTGGCCATTGCATTTCTTATTATATTATTAAAAACAATGGTACACAAGCATTTCATGAATAATCAAGTGGTATATTTGTCATATGGAAATTCTAGGCAGCTTCATGTTTCCACTCATTTTAAAAACAAGCTAAAGGTTAATTTTGCCATTTGAAAACAATATAAATTAGAATAGAATGTTGATTCTTCTTAACACATCCTGATTCTCTGCAAAGCCTGATGATGGCCATGTCATCAACAAATATTAGCTGTTTGATCATTTAAGCCTGCGTTTGATCGGGCGCTCCTACCATTTGTCTCACCGTAGTTTAAAGTTGGGGTTTATTCACCTCATATCATTTCTATTTATGAAAACCCAAATTTCCTTTTTATGTCATCCCTGAAGCGGCAATCCCGACATTGGTCAATGTATATTTTATGCCTTGCATGTACTAATAGTTTTAATCAGCTTCGCTGTCTATCCTTTATTCTTGTTTTTTTTTTCTGATTTTTTTACCATCTAAATGCTACTGCACTTGGTTCATCGTTTGCTTCTAACCAGTAGCCCATGATTCTTTGTTGATGTTTTTGTTCTAATAAATAAACTACTTAAGCCCTTTAGTAATGGTTAACAGTGAAAAATTTCCCAGGTCTAGTTCAGGTTTTGCTCCCTCGATAATTGATCTCATATTGATGAGTGAAATAACTTGATATTTGCTATTTCAGGAGGGAAAGTTGATGTGACAAGCCAGTTCAAAAGTTCGAGAAGTGAAATAAAAGAAAAAAGTGTAATGAAGCTAGTTAGAGAGACTGGAGTACAACAAAATAGCCTTCTAGGAGATCTAGGTGCTTCAAAAAAGCATGCAACCGGAAAAAGGAGCAATGCTATAGTTTCTGCAATGGAAAATGCAAGTGAAAGTGGTACGAGAAGCAGATCGTTTGGACAAAAACAATCTGTTAATCATCTGACTGAGAACCAGGGGAAAGCTTCATTTTCTGTGAACAACTCTCCTGACAGCTTGAAGCCATCATTGCTCAAGCTTAAATTTAAACGTCCAATTTTTGAGCAGCCAAGCACTCAGGCTTCTCAACCAGAGGAGCCGGGCACCTGGGTTTCACCGCAAGAGGAGTTAAATGTTGCTAAAGGCCAGAGATCAAAGAGAAAGAGACCTTCATTGGACAAGATGGATGGTTCAGAAGGTAAGGCTCCAGCTGCCAAGAGGCATGAGCAGAGCACAGGAGAAGAAGCAATGGATGCGAACTGGATCCTGCGCAAGTTGGGCAAGGATGCGATTGGGAAGAGGATTGAGGTCCAGCTAGCTTCTGATGGCAAATGGTGAGCTCTTTATCCTGAATTTATGATACTGCTTTTATTACACTGTACAATGTTTAGTATATCAACACTTTTATTCTCATTAAGTAATTCTTAGCCATCTACTCAGCTTATGAACTAAAATGACATGTATTTGCCCCTGAACTGTTTCATGAACTATTAGCATGTGCAATGGATTTGGTATTTCTCCCTGTACATTTTTTGGTCCATCGGCAGTAACACGATTAGTTTGTGTTCATTGTAATCTTCCTGAATAACCTTCCTTCCTTTTTTGTATCCATGCATTTTATTTAGAGTTAACGGCCAATACATTGATGGACTTGGTTAACTTTCATGGCATTAAGACCTTATGAATGTGACTGGGAAATTGATGACTAAAATATTTCTTTTTTGGCAGGCATCAGGGGGTAGTCTCGAATGTAATCAATGGCACTTTGTGCCTTCAGTTAGATAATGGTAGGTCTGAGAATGTAGAGCTGGGAAAGCGGGCAATCCGCTTGATAGCGCAAAGGTCAAAGGGCGGAAAGCGATGAACCCTTTTGCACCTGCCTCCCAGTTCTTCCTCTCAATCAACTTCCTGCCACTGGCACAGCAAGCAGACCTCCAGGCTCCAGCATCTGGATTGCCGCAGTCTCTGATTCATGGGAGGTGTGGAGGTCTGCCGGTCTTGCTACCTTAAGCTGACTGGATGAGACGTAGAAACGCAACATCATCCGCTGCGCGGTGTCTCACTAGCCTAGCATGTAACAGACTAGTGTTTTTTTTTTTTTTTTTTTTTGCCCTGCTGCATGAAGCGCATTGGCTTCATTTTGACTTCTGGTAGTGTAGGAACAAACAACGGGGAAGGCTTTTTAGGGGCCACCCTGGATGTAGAAGAAATGCCAGATGATGGTCGTGTACATGTAGCTGCTGAATGAGTTCTTTTTTTAACCGGTTTACCCATAATTGCTGTGATGTGTGGTGTTACTGCTCATCATCTGTTTGTATGTTTGGGATACTATGCTACTATGGCACACTGAGTAGTAACATTTTGCTCTGGAAAAGAGGATCCGTGCATGTGCAGTAAGATCCTTACAGAGCAAGGGTTCAGGGGTTCATCAGCAATCAAATATTATTAGAGGTGCTTAAGAACCTGAACGGTATTCTCTACAGAATGTGCTTTAAGGTGATGACACCTGAGATGTATCGGCAAATTGAGATTAAAAATCTTCATTTCTGTTCTCTCTAAAAAATGAGCCTGATCTTCTCATTTTGGAGCGACAGTGTGACCAAATGTCATCTACATGCATGACCTTTTTGTTTATAGCTGCATGCATTTCGCAATGTTTCATGCCACTGAATATATAAACACAAAAAAAAAACTAGAGACAAATCATTACTGTGTACTCATGTATTCAACAAATTATGACTGAATGAAAGCAGAGCTATGAATTACTATATAATAATCAAACACCATTCTTTTCATGAATTATATAATGATGAGAGCAGAGCTATGTACACAAGATAGCTTGATGAAAGCATCTACACAGGCATATTTAATGAAAGGGATAAAAGTCCATTCTACACTCTCAAACTTTTCACTATGACCTCGTTCTTATGTCATGAAGATAAAGATTTTACCTCGGTTTCCGTTAGCATGCTTTTCAAACTACAAAACGGTATATTTTGTGTGAAAACTTTTTATATGAAAGTTACTTTAAAATATCAAATATATCAATTTTTTAAATTTGTAATAATTAAAACTCAATTAATCACGCGCTAATAGCTTCCTCGTTTTGTGTACCCACTTTTAAACACACGGTCCAACTCTTAAACCGGACATCCAAATCCCTCCAACTTTCAATACCATTCAAATGACCCCTCAAAGCTCGTTTCTAGCTGATTTTTGTCCACATGGATACCTCGTTAGATGCCAATTGTACAAAGTAGTGGGATCCACATGTCAGCACGTTCTTCCCCATCCTCTTTGGCTCTTCCCTTTTCATCTCCCCGGCAAGGACTGCCATGGCGCCACCCACCCACCGGCGAGGACGCTTAGCTCCGAGCTCCTCCCAAGATTGAGAAGCTCATGGAGACGTCAGCGCGCTCTCGGAATCCACTTGGGGGGAGGGGAGAGGAGATGGCAAACCCGCACATGCAGCTCAGGCGAGGGCGAGCACGCCGCCGCACCCGTCTTCTCCGAGCTCGACCAAGGTTAGGGGTTCCGCATCCCCGTACTCGTGACGACCAAACTGCTCGCCATTGCTTCCTCTCCACGCCGCTGCCTCTGCTAGAGCCCGCCGTAGCCGCTCGGAGCCACTTCTTTCCCGCTTCGCCTTTGCCGGAGCACGTCGCCCACAACGCCGCCTCCGTCGGTGCTGGGTAGCCTGCCTGTTTGCTCGAGCTCGGGATAAGAGCTCAACTGATAGAATTATCAGATAAAATCATTTCCTTCGCCGATCAATATGGGTTGAAGGTGTTCGGAAGTGTTGGATGCCCATCTTTGCATGGACAATTGCCATCGTTCTTGTCAGTATGATGGCTGGGAAATCTCTCACCATTTGAAAATTACATGCTAAGATGTTTGGCAAGATGACATAATAGGTGATCTATGGGGATATGAACTGTTGTGGTGTTAATGGGTTGCACTATCAGTTTTGGCAGGAGGTTTTCACCTCACATAAAAAAGAGTAATTGCATTGGATTAATCTGGATTTGTTGTTGCCTAGTACAAAACACAGAGAAGAATGCATGAAGTTGGCGCTGCCTGGCCACCGCGCGCTGTGGCTGTGGCTGTGATTTTTTTGAACGAACACTGTGGCTGTGACTTGAGCTCGAAGTGTCATCTTACCAAACTTTTTTTTTGTTTAAATTTTGTTAAACTTGGCGACATATGGATTTCCATTACCACACCGGCCCCAGAGGAAAATCCGGTAATCGCGTGGCAACCGACGATAACGCAACCCCTACTGGGAGTACACAAGGTTCTACATCCAAACTCTCAATTAGCAAGACCATAAGAAGATTGGGGCAAAACCATCGCGCTTGCAGATGAAGTCCAAAGCTGATGAACAAATAATACCTCGAGTAAGTCTATTCCAGTACAGGTTCCCACCATAGTACAGTCTCATCCACCGCCATAGTTTAATTCAGTCGCCACCAAAACAAGTTTCAAGAGAAGTCATAATACTTCAAACTCTAGATGGAAAACCTGTTTGAGGTCAGACGGCAGTGTTTGGCACCACCATCACTTGCTGACTGATAAGATCAGGCATACCGTCGCGATTGTGCTATAAGTTTCCTATTAAAAATTGTTAACAGAAAATATAATAAAAGCTCGTGTACTATGTTTACCATGTTGATACTCACTTGAACTGGGCATTAGCACATTAGCATGGGTTCATTGTTTTGATGATGTCTATCTTGCATGGTTATGAGTTGGATTGCTTCTTTTTAAGCTTCTTCTAGACATAGCTTTGCACACTAAATTGCTCATACACTTGAAAGCTTTTTTGCTTGCTGGTGATATAACCTTGTTGCTCATATCATGTTTCATACTTCTTTTGCACCTGTTTAGCTAGGCTTAAGTTCTGGATTGTTTATGAGTAATCCATGCATTCATTTTGATGCCTCTACATAACTTGCAAAGCTCACTCAAATAAAAATTTGCAATGTCTCATTTTATGCATCTGTCCATCTTTCTGATCTTGATGTCATCATTGCCAAAGGGGGAGAGAAATATACAGCAAAATGCACTCACTGAGAATTTAAAAATTTGCTTTAGATCTTGGTGAAAGGGGGAGTTAGGCACATAGGGGGAGCATTCTTGCTATTGCATCCTTTGTCACTTTGTCTTGATTTTTCATTCTTTTCAATTAACCAAGTTTGACTCTTGCAAAAATATTTGCTTTGTGGATCAAAAGTCAAATTTTCAAAATTTTGCTTAAAGTTGCCAATGTTTCCATCAAGGGGAGAGATTGTGAAACCATGTGTGGTTTTATTGTATTTGTGATGGAAAATTGGCGAGTGCTGGAATTTGTTATATGTGCGGTGTGTGTGACTAACGTGGGTCAGGTTGCGATATCTGTGCCCAAACAACGGTGGTTTGTTTACGTGTGTACAGGTAGTCAATCTTGATTAATGGTGGATCGGGGCTAGACTCAGAGAGGAGTTGAGGTCCAGAACGGTCAAGGTTACCAGACAACAAAGTAGAATACAAGGCGGTGCACGGTGAACGGATACCGTGTCAGGAGGAGTTTGCAATGGGCTTCACAAAGGTCGGATGTGCAAGAGCCAGAATTCGCGAAGAAACTGGAAGAGAGAAAGAATGTGCAGTATGCATGTGTGTCATGGTCAGCATGCATATGCATGGCTCACTGTTGCAGCCAAGACATGCATGCACGTGCAGTGCATGTGTGTACATGGGCTTGGGAAGTGCATGCGTGCACGTGGGCCAAGCTTTGCTGGCTTGGTGGCTCGGATTGGCTGGCAAGAATGCCACGGCCGAGCAGGCCCAAGGCGACGTCGGAGCAAGCAGGCCCAAGGAGGAGGCGCGCGCGGTCACGCGGGGGAGCGCCAAATCGCGGGATGCGTGGCTTCGTCTGGTTGGCGCGCGACCTCGTCCGTGCGGGGCCCACGCGGAGCGCGCGGTTTCGCGGAGGAAGAGAGGCGCGGCCACGCGGCGGCCTCGGGCTGGACCTCGCCCGCTGGCATGTGGGCCCGGCCGGTGGTCCACGCGATGTGGAGTGGGATCCGAGGTGATAACGCGTCGGATCTTCTACGGCTCGGTGTGGCGCGGGTTGATCCCGGTGTGGCGACGACGTGGCTGCTCCTGGTGCATCGGATCTTGATCTAAAGGCTGAGACGAGGCTGAGTAGGGGGTATTTTAGGAATTTCTCATGGGTATTTCAGCCACCTTGAGGCTATAAATAGAGGGGTAGAGGTATGGGAGAGGTTGGGTAGAGGTATGGGAGATGTTGCTCCTTATGTCTCTTTGGTAATATTTTGAGTTGCTCTATGAGAGAGTTTTGGTGTGAGTTTGAAGTGTATTTGCCCGAGGGGTTTTTGTGAGAGAGTTTTGGTGTAAGTTTGGAGTGTGTTTGCCCGAGGGGTTTTTGTGTTTGAATTTAATTTCAATTTAAGGTGTATGTTTGCTCCTCGTTGAGCGGTTGTTTTGCAACACTTATGAATAAAATGATTTGAAGAATTTCATCTTGTCTTTGCCTTTTCATTTAAATTCCGCTTTTGTTTTTGCAATTTGGATTTTGCGATGACGGGTTTTGCTTTCTCCCTTTCACCTCTCCTCTAGTTCTGACTTTTCTTCTCACATCTTTCTTAGGTCCGGCTTTTCTAATAGCTACGATTTAAGTAAGAATTTTTGAGAAACCCTTTTGATGAGTACTTTCGAGGGCAAGTCTTGAATTTCTATATTCACCCCCTCTATAGCAATTCCTAGTGTTTCAATAGGGCAACCCAGTGCTACAAAAGTCAGATAACAAAACTAGCGAATCTCACGGCCACATGAGCAGGAAGCTAAACAGAAGACTTAGAAGTTTATCAGAACATAGAGCTAAACAAATTCTAAATGATCGAGTCTTCAGGAAAAGAGTCCTGGGTGGCATTGCCCTCATCTGTGTTCAAAAAGCCCGGCCTTGCTCCTCATTCCAAAGCCAACACCTAAACATGTACAAGTTAGAAGCTTGATCTCCACCAATTTCTATATAGTAGACCAATACAGCCAAAAAATAAGAATATATTAGGTTAACAGGATCCACAGAAAAGAATTTTTCAAACAAGCAGCATCATGAGCATCTCATTGGAAAGATTCTTCAACCAACGATCAAAATATGAGTGCAATACTGCAAACTGGTACGGAACAAAAAGGCACACCCAATAACACCTCAAATAAATCTAGACATGGGGCAAGTGACAAGCAAATGTTCAGTGGTTTCAATTGAAACACAAAATCGACATCTGTCATCAACCCGTTTCCACCCTTTGAGATTTTTTGTCAAATTTTGGTCTTTTATCAGCAAAACACATTAAAATCTTGATCATACATCCAAAATTTCTTAAAGGGGGAGTGGACAGCTCTGATTCTTCAGTGCTAAAAAGAAGAGTGAACAATCTTCACTCTATGGTTAGACAGTGAAATCCCCTGACATTCCATCTGAAAATCTGCCAATCTCTTTGCTACAGAAATATTTTTTATTGAGAGAAACAACATAGGGACTAATTTCATAAGCAAATTTGATTAAGAGAACAAAGTGTACTTCCAATTTCAACCTGTTTATATCATGTGCATATAAAGTAATTGTCATTAAGATGTTTGAATATCCACTAAGTACATGTATAAAAAGTTACCTTAGGTTATGGTGAGTATCTTCCTAAGCTCTTGTTCCCCTAGGACATCATGAATAGACTCTTGAAGATGTGGGAGTAGCAAAGGAACTATCCAATCAGAATAGTTTCATGCTCGAATGCGGCCGCCTTGTATTTTTTCTGCAAATGGTGAGCAATAGCATTTCGGACAAAATCCAGCATGAATTCAGCCTCTTGTACCCAATAGGCCCTTGTGTTAGTTGCATTGCCGTTTACATAGATGTCTTGTTTAAATGTGTAAGTCTCCAGAAGAACAGTATTCTTGAATACAATTGTCCTCCAAATTGTGATGTATGGCAGTCTCAAAAGAATATCTTCTCTTTGCACAGTAGGTATCTCAAACTTGACATGTTCATACATCAAGGTGAAGCTCCAACCTCTTTCTGAGTGTGGGGTGAGCAATGAATGGATATTGTAAAGTACCTCCTT
The DNA here is from genome assembly GCA_000573905.2 of Oryza punctata. Lineage (NCBI taxonomy): Eukaryota > Viridiplantae > Streptophyta > Magnoliopsida > Poales > Poaceae > Oryza > Oryza punctata. Next base: position 23,480,568 of record CM002499.2, on the reverse strand, counting down.
CTTTTGTGCACGTAAGAGACCAATCAAGTGTTGCACATCCTTTGGGATATGGTCCTCCTCCTCCAAGGGATAGTTGCTTCCAAAGAGGTTGTGAATGAAATCACACAGATTTGCAAGTGTCCGCCTTTTCGAATTATAATCCAGTGCAACATTTGGAATATGTTGAAAGAGGACCTTTCCAGATGGTGTTACTACAAAGTTTGTTGTGTCAAAAGCCTCGAAACAATTCCCATCCTTCATATTTTCCATCACACTTTGTACAGCTGATAATATCACCCTCTTGCAAATATCAGTAATCAATTGAAACTTCTTCTTCAGGCATCGATTACCTGGCATTTGATATTTCATTGCACATTTTCTTTCTTTTGTTGGCATTGAAACCAAAAGTGTATGCTGTGACACAAATCGACTAACTAGTACAACGTTAGGTTCTACCTTTAGATCCTGATATTCATCAACATAGAAATCATAGCAGATAAATCTCTTGGCTGCACATAAAAATATTACATCAACAATTAACAATGGGCTTTATAAAATTAATATGCAAAGTGTACAAGTAAAAATAAGCACTCACAACAACCCCAAGCAAAGGCTAAACTACTTTCTACACTTAGCCTATCCAATAATGCATTGTGAGGGTTAGTCAATTTCTCGGAGAGACTCCTACAGTACAATTTGGCTCGTACTTGAACATATGGGTTTATTGACTTTAGTCCCTTCCTTTTGGGCAACATTTTGTTCAGGTGTCACCAGCTTGGGGGAAAAGGTTTTATATGAAGCATATGAAAACAAGGGCAACATTATAGTACAGAAATATACATAGCACATGGTACACAATCATGACTCGATTGTAGAAGGTAATAATATAACTAAAGGCCAAATATCCAAGAGAAGTTTCAATTATTCTACCAATAGGATAACTCAAATATAAGTGTTTATAAAGCATGGGGTCCAAAAGTATAGATGAAATGTTAAATCTCTGTATCTCAGCTAGCACAAAATATTTACCAGATTTCATTTCAAATAGCAATAATACCATAGTTGTAATAACTATGAATAAGCAAAAGGTGAAACAACAACAAAAACTACTTGACAACTTGTACTCATAATAACAACTGCTTCCTAGTTGAACAAAGTAAGTACATTCTAGATTAAAATTACATGGATTTGTACCTGAAGACATTTTTTTCCTCCAAATGGAAAGATGATACTATTGAACCTCTCCCGTGTACAACACAAACTAAAATGAAATGGATTGGAGGTTATATATTAGTCATCCCACTCCCTGCCCCCTGGGGATATTTAATCTCTAGATCATGTGCCCCCTAGGCAAATAAATTCCTACCACCAACCACAGGAAGGTTTAAACTTGTGGACAACGGGTAATATGTTCATAAGAGTTTTGAGTTTTTCAAATATTCAGAAAAATTGCATGTGATCAAGCATTCGACCACAACAAAGAAGTGAAGTGAATTAGGTAAACCACACAACTATAGAAGTGGTGAATCAGGTAAACCAGACGACTATATACAGGTGAGGCCATAAAGGGAAAAAAACACAATAAACACGCTATCAATGTTTTTGACGATAAGAGAGGATGTTATACCTTTCGCATGGCGGTTAGACTGGCCTTGAACAATCACCCTGGATGAGGCCATACTGAATATTTGCTACCTGATAACATAGGACATTATGAAACTTAGTTGGATTAGCACATCTATGTTCAGTTTAGGATAGGGAAAGCATCAACCAAGATCACTTATCAGCAGCATATACATAAAACAGCAGAACAACCACGGATACTATCATACTGATACATTTCGCAATGCAATTTCTTACTACACCGGTATGCAATTCAACAATACCTCGAGAACACCAAATCTAACCATAAATCTCCAAGAACCTAGATGACACAGATGTTAAAATAAAACCTAAGCACGAAGATCCCAAGTACATATGTGGCCCCAAGAACCTAGCTAAAATTCACGGCAGGCATTTTCACAAACACTCAGCGCGCAGCGCAATCCTGGTCCCCAAAACGGTGCAATGTGGCAGGTGAGGAGAAGAGAAGCCGTCGTCACTGTTAAAAGATAAGTTTATTCTGTTAGTGCATATAATCTGCTAAGGATAGAATGTTTATCTCATGTAACAAACTCCCGTTGTAAGCGCCACGGCAAAGGCTCTTTCTGCCAATATTAACATGCAGGCGGGCACGAGACAAAGTGCAACGCTTCCTCCTCTGATTTTGACATGGTATCAGAGCGTTCACATTAGGAAACAGAAAAACAACCGATCGCATCTACCACCCAGCGGCACCGTGGCGAGTTCATCCAAGGTGACCACCATCAACGTCAATCCCCTCCTCGCGCATGCTGTCTCTGAGAAGATGGAGAAGACAAATCATGCGATCTGGAGGGCGCAAGTTCTCGCGGTCATTCGCGGGGCTCGTCTTGAGGGATATTTCACCGGTGCCTCAAAAATTCCCTCCGAGAAGATCACTGTCAAGGAAGGAGAGAAAGAAGTGGTGAAAAACAATCCTGATTTTGATGATTGGAATGCATCTGATCAGCAGGTACTAGGTTATATGTTTTCATCCATGTCTAAAGATATACTTGTGCAAGTCGCTACAGGTAGTACAGCAGCAGCGGCATGGAACATGGTGGAGAACATGTTCTCCTCCATGACGAGAGCGAGGTTCATAAACACTCGCATCTCCCTCGCCACTCTGAAGAAAGGAGATCAAACAATCACCAACTACGTCGGCAAGATGCGTGCTCTCGCTGATGAGATGACCATTGCGGGCAAGCGCGTGGATGACGACAACCTTCTGTTCTACATCATCGCTGGCCTCAACGACGAGTATGTGAACTGGTTGTGTCTTCTCTTGTTGGGAGACCAGACCCGGTTTCCATAGGAGAAGCCTTTGCCCAGCTGCTGAGCTTTGAACAGCGGTTGGAGCTGAGGCGCATGGAGTCTCATGGATCGGCAAACTCAGCTAGCCGAGGCCGTGGGAACCAAGGACAGCGCGGTCACGGCAACCAGAACCAGCGTAGCCGTGGAGGCAACCAGGGGCGCGGGTGCAGCAATCCTGCTCCACGCGGAAACAATAATAACAACGCCATTGATACAAGGCCAAAGTGTCAACTCTGCTACAAGAGGGGCCATACGATAATGGATTGTTGGTATAGATTTGATGAAAACTTTGTGCCCGATGAAAGATATGCAGGTGCAGCGACATCATATGGAGTTGATACCAACTGGTATATCTAGATACTGGTGCTATTGACCATGTGACAGGGGATCTCGACAAGCTATCAACTCGTGAGAAATATCGTGGCAATGATCAGATCCACACCGCGAGTGGTGTAGGTATGAAAATTAGCCATATTGGTCACTCAGTTGTTAAAACCCCCACTCGTGATTTGTTTCTAAACAATATCCTTTATGTTCCAAAAGCCAACAAAAATCTTGTTTCTGCCCATTGCCTTGCTTATGATAACTTTGTCTTTTTGGAACTTTATTCTAATCTTTTCTTTATAAAGGATCGTGCCACGAAGAAAATACTTCTTAAAGGTCGACATCAAAAGGGTCTCTATCCTCTGCCTCCTGCATCCACCCCTCATCAACAAATATAGCAAGCTCATGGAGCCATCAAGCCATCTTTTGAAAGATGGCATCATCGCGTTGGTCATGCCTCTCCAGTAGTTGTGGAAAAAGCAATTAAGAGTCATAGTTTGCCATGTGAGTTTAATAAAAGTCAGTCAGTTTGTGATGCCTATCAACAGGCAAATAGAGTCATCAGCTTCCTTTTCATAGGTCACATAGTGTGTCAAAATATCCTTTGGAACTTATTTATTCTGATGTGTGGGGTCCTGCTCCAAATTCTGTTGGGGGCAAGAAATATTATGTTAGTTTTATTGATGATTTCAGTAAATTCACATGGATCTATTTGCTTAAATTCAAGTCTGAAGTTTTTTAGAAATTTCGTGAGTTTCAAAGCCTTGTTGAACGACTTTTTAGCAAAAAAAATTATAGCTATGCAAACTGACTGGGGAGGCGAGTACCAAGGCCTTCATTCTTTCTTTGAAAAAGCTGGTATTACACATCATGTGTCATGCCCTCACACTCATCAGCAAAATGGATCTGCAGAGAGAAAACACTACATATTGTTGAGGTTGGTCTTGCTCTTTTAGCCCATGCATCTATACCTCTTAAGTTTTGGGATGAAGCCTTTATTTCTGCTGTGTATCTTATTAATAGAACACCAAGCAAACTCTTGCAGTATTCTACTCCTCTCGAATGTTTATTTCATCAAAAACCTGATTATACTTCTTTGCGTATCTTTGGGTGTGCATGTTGGCCTAATCTTCGTCCTTATAATACCCATAAACTTCAGTTTCGGTCTAAACAATACACATTCATAGGGTATAGCCCTCTCCACAAAGGATTCAAGTTCCTTGAGCCATCCACAGGTCGTGCGTACATTTCTAGAGATGTTTGACGAAAACGTGTTTTCTTTCTCCTGGCTTCATCCCAGTGCTGGTGCAAAATTGCGTGCTGAGATTCAGTTGCTTCCATCCTCTTTATCATCTTCTGGGGGTTTACAACCTAGTGATCATTTGGATAATTTTCATACTGTGTCTACTAATACTCCATGTGCAGCATTGCAGCCAAGTTCTCAGCCGGCAGTCCCATGTGATAATTCAGCTGAGAGCAGTACAGCGCAGACTGCTGTGCTGCCAAGCACTGACCCCGGCGCCGATACAGCTTACAGCGCCGCCACCCAGTCCAGCAGTGACGCGCATCCCGTGGAGTCCGTGCCGGAGCCTGTTGACACTGATGTTGTGTCTGCAGGGGGGCATGATGAGCAGCAGCAGCAGGTGCAGTACTCCTCCTCGGCAACTGATGCAGCAACAGCAGACACAGCATCGACACAGGGAGGATCATCTGCATTGACGCAACCGATGCGACCATCTACACGGCTCCAAAGCGGTATTCGAAAACCCGAAATTTATACTGATGGCACAGTACCTTATAGACATACATGGTCTTTTTACCTCCACTGGTGAACCAGTGTTTAGATGACGCTTTTAAGCATAAGAATTGGAAAGATGCAATGGATGCAGAATATACTGCCTTAATTAAGAATAAAACTTGGTATTTAGTTCTTTCTCAGAAGGGTAGGAATGTTATTGATTGGAAGTGGGTTTATAAAGTTAAAAGAAAACAGGATGGCAGCTTAGACAGATACAAGGCACGCCTGGTTGCAAAGGGGTTTAAACAAAGATATGGAATAGATTATGAGGATACTTTCAGTCCTGTAGTCAAAGCTGCTACTATTAGAATTGTTTTATCTATTGCAATTACCAAGGGTTGGTATTTGAGACAGTTAGATGTTTAGAGTGCTTTCCTTCATGGGGTGTTGGAAGAAGAGGTATATATGCAACAACCACCTGGATATGAGGATAACTGGATATGAGGATAAGAATAACCCTGGGTATGTATGTAAGCTAGATAAAGCTTTATATGCTTTAAAACAAGCACCAAGAGGTGGTTTGCTAGATTAAGTAGTAAATTATAAGATCTTGGTTTTAAAGGTTCAAAGTCAGATACCTCATTATTCTTCTACAACAATGGTGACATTATTATGTTCTTACTGATCTATGTGGATGACATCATTGTTGTAAGTTCCAAGTCAGAAGCTATTCCAGCTTTGCTTCACAACCTCCAGAAAGATTTTGCTCTCCAGGACTGTGGAGATCTGCACTATTTTCTAGGAATTGAGGTAACAAAACTCCCAGTGGAATTATTCTGACACAAGATAAGTATGTGTTGACGACGAAATTTGGTAAGCCTCAAAGTCATCATCGGCTTAGAGTAAGAATCGGCTGGAGTCCGAATCGGCAGAGTTCGAGTCGGACAAGGTTAGCCGATTGAGCCGATTTTGGTAATACGACTCGATACACGTCATCGGGTTAAATCAAGGTGCTTCATATGGATTGCCACGCACGGATAGAGTCCTGGAAAGGCAATTGTATCTATTAATTAGGAATATATGTAATTTCCTTATAGATAATCTCGGTAAGAGTCCGCCTAAGGGACTTGTTCGTTAGTTGGATTTGTATTAGGTTAATATGAGTCGTGTCCGATATGGACTAGTATCTACCCATGGGTATAAATGTGTACACCCGGGGTCTATGTAAATTATCTCTCGATCAATACAACTACTCTCGGCGCATCGCCACCCTCTTTTTGAGGATTTTACTTATCAACCGGCGGAGTTTGGCACCTAACGCAGGGCTGCATCGACTTTCGATCTCCGGCGAAGGGGTAAGCCCTACGTTCCGTCGGGTCCTGGTGAATTTATCGGCTACATTGGTGTTGTTCAAGGCTGCATCGCTTCGATCTCTTGGATCGCTCTGGTTCGGTTGATATATTTACCTGATATCTCAATTCTATCTTAATTGTATTGTGTTTAGAGACGCATCGGTTTAGTTGGGACTGTCTCGGTTAAGTCTGATCTTCTGTCTTAGCCGATATATCTCTACAATCACAATGTTGTTTTAAATAGATTTGCTATATCCATCACATTAGATAGATCTATCGGGTCATCAAGTGTTAGATTATCATATACAATCTCGTGCTGCATCGATTAGGTTTGACCTACTAGATTGTTGTTGATAATATAAATCTTGTTAAGCTGATAGGTTCATGCTAATGTCTTATCGGAGTGCTAGCCGATGAGTTATCATATACATTATATAATCTAGATTGACAATGTTGCCGATCTCCATCTAGGGTTTTATCAATATCGGCTAGATTACTTTGTTGGCTTAGATTATATAATGTATCCATCACCCTGAAAATCAGTCAAAGGCTTGATTTTCTAGATATTATGTTTCTTTTCATACTTAGTGCTGCATCAATTAAGTTTGATCTACTAAGTCGTGCTTAGAACCATAATCTCTAGCCTACTTCTTGATTGCCAATAAGGGTTTCATCGAGGTTTCAGCCGATGAGTTATCTAGATGTTGTATCGGCTTATAAGGGTTACATACAAGTTGGATTTAGCCGATGACAACAAAGGTTTCACTGTTTATCTAATCGTATGGATTTAATGACATCGGATCTCTAGCCGATGTATGCTTTAACCTTCGGATCAGTGCTTATTCAATCTATCATTACAATCGATTGGTTTCTATTGGATTATATTATTGTTTTATTACATTATTATCAACTGAATATCTTTATATCATTATTTACTCAAGTATCAAGATCTATACTGGATATCGGCTAGTATCGGCATCGGCTGGAATCACTCCATCAGCTTGTCAGCCGATCGGCTGTTTTATCTGCTATTCACATATCTTGTCAGTTGCAGGATCAAACGGACTGGCACGCCCGCATCTTATTATTATTTTGGACCTGCACTGGAGCTAAGCAGATCTCCCAGGCCAGTGTGTGTTTTTTGCATCAACACATTTTGGCACGCCCAGTGGGATACGATTTTTATACCTACATGTCTGAAGAAGAAGTCGACACCAAGATCAAGGTCGCAATGAAGGATTTGACGGAAGAACAGAGGCAAGAGATGGAGCAAGAAAAAGCTGATTTTCAAAAGCGTTACCTTTAATGTTTCGTCATGACACCAGAAGGGCCAATTCAGAAATCTCAACTTCCCGAGCCGATGATTGAAATACTTCAAGATAAAGTTGATGAAGCAGTTCATTGCGCATTGTTTATTCAATCTGGAGTTTTGGTGGATACATTGCAAGATTTAATCAAGGAAAAAGTTGATGAATTAATTGTTCAAAGAGGCCAGCTCGGGGGGCAGATTAAAGAACAACAACACTATCGGCCAGAAGAACTTCAAGAGTATCAATGTGGAGAAGAGCGATGCCATCAAAGGAACGATGGTTGGGCCGATAGAATTGCAAAGTTAGTAGAGGAGCAGTTTGGGATTAGACCTAAGGAGCAGATCCATATGTATCGGCAGCCATATCCTGAATGGTTCGATAGAGTTCCGCTTCCATACCGATACAAGATTCCAGATTTCCCCAAGTTTTCAGGGCAAGATGATATATCTGCAATGGAACATATCAGCCGATTCCTAGCGCAATGTGGGGAGGCATCGGCTGAAGAAGCTTTGAAAGTTAGACGTTTTCCATTATCTTTGACTGGATCGGCTTTCACATGGTTTTCATCACTACCATCGAATTCAATTAGAGGATGGGCCGATCTTGAGAAGCAATTTCATGATTATTTCTTTGCTGGAATTGATGAAATAAAGCTTTCAGACTTAATATCGGTTGGGCAGCAAAAGGGAGAATCGGCTATGGAATATATTCAAAGATTTCGTAATGTCCGCAGCCGATGCTATAGTTTGAGCCTAAGTGATGAGCAGCTAGCCGATCTTGCATTCCAAGGATTATCAGCACCTATCAGAGATATGTTCTTTTGCCATGAGTTTGATGATCTAGCTCATCTAGCGCAGACGGTATCGGCTTACGAGAGCTGATTGCAAGAAGCAAAGGAAAGATCAATTTTGGAGTAACCGTGGTGAGATAGAAGAGAATTTTGAAGCATGAGTTCTCATACTCCAAAACTGGGGGGCATGTGTTGACGACGAAATTTGGTAAGCCTCAAAGTCATCATCGGCTTAGAGTAAGAATCGGCTGTAGTCTGAATCGACTGCGGTCAGAATCGGCAGAGTTCGAGTCGGACAAGGTTAGTCGATTGAGCCGATTTTGGTAATACGACTCGATACACGTCATCGGGTTAAATCAAGGTGCTTCATATGGATTGCCACGCACGGATAGAGTCCTGGAAAGGCAATTGTATCTATTAATTAGGAATATATGTAATTTCCTTATAGATAATCTCGGTAAGAGTCCGCCTAAGGGACTTGTTCGTTAGTTGGATTTGGTAAGCCTCAAAGTCATCATCGGCTTAGAGTAAGAATCGGCTGGAGTCCGAATCGGCAGAGTTCGAGTCGGACAAGGTTAGCCGATTGAGCCGATTTTGGTAATACGACTCGATACACGTCATCGGGTTAAATCAAGGTGCTTCATATGGATTGCCACGCACGGATAGAGTCCTGGAAAGGCAATTGTATCTATTAATTAGGAATATATGTAATTTCCTTATAGATAATCTCGGTAAGAGTCCGCCTAAGGGACTTGTTCGTTAGTTGGATTTGTATTAGGTTAATATGAGTCGTGTCCGATATGGACTAGTATCTACCCATGGGTATAAATGTGTACACCCGGGGTCTATGTAAATTATCTCTCGATCAATACAACTACTCTCGGCGCATCGCCACCCTCTTTTTGAGGATTTTACTTATCAACCGGCGGAGTTTGGCACCTAACGCAGGGCTGCATCGACTTTCGATCTCCGGCGAAGGGGTAAGCCCTACGTTCTGTCGGGTCCTGGTGAATTTATCGGCTATATTGGTGTTGTTCAAGGCTGCATCGCTTCGATCTCTTGGATCGCTCTGGTTCGGTTGATATATTTACCTGATATCTCAATTCTATCTTAATTGCATTGTGTTTAGAGACGCATCGGTTTAGTTGGGACTGTCTCGGTTAAGTCTGATCTCAATTCTATCTAGATTGACAATGTTACCGATCTCCATCTAGGGTTTTATCGATATCGGCTAGATTACTTTGTTGGCTTAGATTATATAATGTATCCACCACCCTGAAAATTAGTCAAAGGCTTGATTATCTAGATATTATGTTTCTTTTCATACTTAGTGCTGCATCAGTTAAGTTTGATCTACTAAATCGTGCTTAGAACCATAATCTCTAGCCTGCTTCTTGATTGCCAATAAGGGTTTCATCGGGGTTTCAGCCGATGAGTTATTTGGATGTTGTATCGGCTTATAAGGGTTACATACAAGTTGGATTTAGCCGATGACAACAAATGTTTCACTGTTTATCTAATCGTATGGATTTAATGACATCGGATCTCTAGCCGATGTATGCTTTAACCTTCGGATCAGTGCTTATTCAATCTATCATTACAATCGATTGGTTTCTATTGGATTATATTATTGTTTTATTACATTATTATCAGCTGAATATCTTTATATCATTATTTACTCAAGTATCAAGATCTATACTGGATATCGGCTGGTATCGCTCCATCAGCTTGTCAGCCGATCGACTGCTTTATCTGCTATTCACATATCTTGTCAGTTGCAGGATCAAACTGACTAGCACGCCTGCATCTTATTATTATTTTGGACCTGCACTGGAGCTAAGCAGATCTCCCAGGCCAGTGTGTGTTTTTCGCATCAACAGTATGCATGTGATTTACTTAAGAAAGTTGGAATGTCGATTGCAAACCAGTTAGTACACCTTTATCTACTAGTGAGAAACTGAATTCTAATGATGGGTCACAGCTAGGACCAATTGATGCAACTAATTATAGAAGTGTAGGTGGTGCTTTACAATATTTGACATTGACTCGACCAGAAATTGCTTTTCCTGTCAATAAGGTATGTCAATTTCTTCATGCACCAACGACTACTTACTGGGCTGCTGTTAAGAGAATACTAAGATATTTGAAGCAGTGTACTAAACTAGGCATAAAAATATCCAAATCTAAGTCCATGCTGTTCAGTGCATATTCAGATGTAGATTGGGCAGGTTGTTTGGATGATAGGTGTTCTACAGGTGGATTTGCAGTTTTTCTAGGAGATAATCTTGTGTCCTGGAATGCAAGGAAACAACCCACTGTGTCAAGGTCTAGTACTGAGGCAGAATATAAAGCTTTAGCAAATGCTACTGCAAAAATCATGTGGGTACAAACTTTACTTCAAGAAATTCAGATTGCAAGTCCTCCTATGGCTCGTTTATGGTGTGATAATATGGGAGCAAGGTATCTATCATTTAATCCTGTTTTTCATGCAAAAACAAAGCATATAGAAGTTGATTATCACTTCGTTCGTGAAAGAGTAGCTAGAAAATTGTTGGAAGTAGATTATGTTCCTACAAGTGATCAAGCTGCGGATGGGTTTACAAAACCTCTTGTTGTAAGACAATTAGAAAATTTTAAGTACAATATCAACTTGGGAAAGTTGTGATTGAGGGAGGATGTTAAAAGATAAGTCCTTAGTTTGGTATTCTGTTAGTGCATATAATCTGCTAAGGATAGAATGTTTATCTCATGTAACAAACTCCCGTTGTAAGTGCCACGGCAGAGGCTCTTTCTGCCAATATTAACACGCAGGCGGGAACGAGACAAAGTGCAATGCTTCCTCCTCTGAATTTGACAGTCACCTGTAGGAAGCAGAGGAAGTGGTCCCGGAGCAGATCGGCGAGGCCGCGGGTGCAAAGAGGTCTGAAACGACGGGGGCACGAGGCGCGGGGTCGCCGAAGAGGTTGCTGGCGCCGCCAAGGATATCATCGGAGGTGGCGCAGGGGCGGGCGCATGAATCGACGGAGGAGGAAGGCGCCACCGTCACCTCCATCCCGTGCCGACGAGGAGGAAGGTGGCGAAGGGGTGGGTCACGCCGCGCACGAGGCTGCTGCTGCGGTGCAGGCCGAGAAAAAAAATAATCGCCCCTCGATGACGTGGGTTGGGTTGGGCCAAAATTTGGACTTGTCCTTAATCAAACACAAAAGGAATAAGTTCACTTGCCATCTCTCAACTTCACATCGTGTTTGTTTGATATCCCTATTCTGAATACCAGAAATTTCACCTCTAAACTATACAAAACCATCTAATTTAGATCCCACGACAGTATTAGCAGCTGGTTTCGCTGACGTGGTACCTAGTTAGCAAAAAAAAAGTAAAAAGCATATTGTCCCCACATGTAAGTCAGAAGAAAAAAATTGTGGGATCCACCGTGTGAGCACCTTCTTTCTCCTCTTTTTTTTTCCACACCACGCACGCGAGATCGACAGTCTAGGGAGGCGGCGATGGCTGGGCGCGGCGAGGAGGCGGCAGTGACAAGGGCCTCGGCTAGGGACAGCGAGGAGGCGGCCACCGCCCCACACGCCGTCGCACGCCTGGAGTAGCAGACCAACCAAAATCGTGTGATGTCCCATCGATGAGACCGCGGGCAATCTCGAAGAGGAGCTTCGACGGCAGGTCGGACCAGCTCGAGTACCTCGTGGCGAAGCTGTTCGTCTACATCTCCGACGACGGCGATGCACTGATAACCTTCGAGTCCATGGCGAAGGCGTGTGCGTTCGCCAGGTTTGGGTGCCCTTCTGCCACAAGCGCGGCATCGACCCGCACAACCCGGATTCCTACTTCACGCAGAAGGGCGACACGACCAAGGCCAAGAAGCGGTCGAACTTCATCAAGGATCGGCGGTGGATCAAGCACGAGAACGACGAGTTCAAGATCCGCATCAACAGCCTTCCCGGTCTCATCCGCCGTCGCGCCAACACCGTGAACGCCCGGGAGCGCAAACTGGCACGCGATAAGCAGGTTGCCGACGATGTCGACGCTCTCGCTGCCGTGAAGCCCGCTACCTGGATGGCTGACGGAACACACTGGCCAGGCACCTAGCTGGAACCATCCCCCGAACACGCCAAGTTCGGTGACCACGCCACCTCTCCACCACGGCAGCAGCGGCGGCCACCGCCACCAACACCGCTCACCTCGTCGTCCCCCACCGCGGAGCCACCCTTGCCCCCATCCTGCCTCCTCACCGCCATGGCAGTGACGGTGGCCACTACCATCGTTCACCTCGCCGAGCTACTCCCATCCCCATCCCGCCTACTCTCTGCCATGGCAACGGTGGCGGCCACCGCCACAACCACTGCTCACCTCGCTGCCTCGCCCGCATCCAGCCTCATTGCCTCCAGCATCCCCATTCAACCTCCTCGCCGCCATGCCTGTGTGGTGACCTAATTTGGGAATCGGGAGGAGACCGGAGAGGAGGGGAAGAGAGAAGAGAGGATGAGAGTGAGGATGACATGTGGGGTCCATTTTTGTTTTTGTTACATAAGTGCTTAGTCAACATGCGTGGACCGGGCCAATTTTGCCACATCAACGAAACCAGTCATCTATACTACCAAGGGATTTACTTTACACGGTTTTGAACACTTAAGGGGTCAACGTTTCCGGTATTGGGATTAGGGACGTAATACAAACTCGATGTAAAGTTGAGGGACGATAAATGAACTTATTCCAACATAAAACCTAAAACTAACTAGCTGAAACCATGCGCATTGAGTATAAAAGAATATATATCTTAGTAAGTAGTATTAAAGCAAACAATCAAAGTCAACCTGCTTACAATTTGTTGAGAATTTGTCTTATTATAATTTTGATCCACCAATATACAATCATATTTCAAATATTTGGCTGCCAGTGAAAATTTCTAAATAGAGAAAACAAAGTCTACAACGAAAGATCCAATTGCTTATCATTGTTTTAAACTAATCACTTGAAGAACAACAGAATCATGGCACCTGAAAGCCCAACATGAAACAAAAGAATTAGTATAAATTATATGGAATACCATAGTATAAATATGTTCAAATACAGGTCTAGGCTTTATAAATGCAATCATATTTGTTTGGGATTTTTAAAAGTTTTTCAACGCATTGGCTAAACAAAGTTACCTAAATGATTGATCATATAATGAAACCAAAACTCATAACATAATTTCACTGCAGAATGAACTACCAAATTCATGGGGGTAAGTATTCAGGTAAGCCCCTCAAATAGAAATGTTTATTATGGGAAGATTTTGAAAGTTTAGATCAGGGGGAGAAAATAGCTAACTAAAATATAGCCAAGACTAATATATTTTGGTTCCATTTCACTGAAAAAATGGGAGAACTAATGATACATGTAAACCATTAGAGACTGAAGGTTGCAAAGTCAAGGTTTTAATGTAGTTATCTATTAAATTGTAGTCAATAAGATACAGGGATCATCAGATAACTCACCATGGCTTGTGCAAGCTACAATTCTAGGAGTGAAATCGATGGCTATTAACCACCACAATTACTGGAAATGCAGCTAGTGGGCTGGATAGGTCCATCGTCCATGTAGAAGATAATCAAGGGCAGAAACATCGGATATTCGGATATGATGTAAAAAACACTTCAAAATGATGAACAAATATATTGGATGGTACTTGAACATTGTATCACACATATCAATCAATCAGATATTTGGAGGAATAGCATATACGTAAGTATGCAAGGTGTATGAAAGAATGATCAATTATACAACTATACAAACAAATTTTGTAAGTAGATTGGAAACAAAGTACCAGCAAAGAAGGTCAAAAGGGCAAATACCTATTCCTGGAACGTGGTTACTATAAGGTGTGGGTGAGACATCGAGCAGTACAAAAACCTCCCTCTGTAGAAGTATACAATGGTAGAGGTGGATCAACGATGATATATTGTGATTGCAGGGATTAATGGCGGAATGAAAGAATAAGTTATACGTCGAGTGAAAGGATAATAAGAGGAATTAAACATGACATAAAAGCCATTAATCACGGCCGCCCGCCTTCCCCTTAATTTGATGGTGATGTTCCATTGTTGGAAAACTAATCTAGCCGAAGAGGAACTGGCCATGCATGATCTGCAAGTCGATGGGTGATGTACTGGTGGTTGTTCATAGTGACGTGAGGAGGATCGATGGCTCGATTTGTGGTATCCGACGAAGACGAATGGGATCAAGGATGCACACTGGGACCTCTGTTTTGCATTGGGTTTCAGCACGAACTGCTCTCGCCGCTGCGCTGGACCGACTACTCTCGTGGGCTGGAGCATTACAGGCGAAGGGGTGCATGATGGGCTGGGCCAAGTGATGAGCTGTGCAACAGAGCGATGATGAAAGTTGTATGTTCAGATCAACGTCCAAATCAAAATCTAACGGCGGAGTAATTCTTGATGACACAGTTTAATAGGAGCGAAGCTAGTGGGGATACTTATATAGGATTTATAGATTTGGTGTTGTCGGTGAAATGGGAACCAGGTACCCTTTTCCCTGAGATATTAATGATTTAACCAGAAAACCAAACCATAATTAAGCTATCATTAAGCCAAAACATGAATCATTAAGCAGGAGTATGGGGCCCACTTCTAGGAAGAAGTATGGGGACCCTGGCCTATCTTGGGTAGCATGGTGGACCAGGTCCCTGTCTTGTCTGGGACCTTGAGCCCCTAATCACTACTCTTATAGGGCTTACATTCTTCACGAAAGAAGAGTGTCGAGACCTATAAGATTCATATCTCAAAGTTTGTAGATAATGAGGGGCCTAGGACCCAGCCTGCCTGGGGCCCGACCCCCCATTATCTTTGTAGGTTTCACATTCTTCCTTAAAAGAGCGTCGAAACATACATGATCTACCTTTTGGATTACAAACATAAGAAATGGTTATATAGCCCAAAGTGAAGGCAAAGGTACAGTTGCTGTTCAGTTCAGACTGCAGACGGTCCAAAATTCATTAATGATGTTTTACTGGTACCCTATTTAAAGCAAAATTTGCTAAGTATTGGATAGCTTCTAGAACAT
This sequence comes from Oryza punctata, assembly GCA_000573905.2. Lineage (NCBI taxonomy): Eukaryota > Viridiplantae > Streptophyta > Magnoliopsida > Poales > Poaceae > Oryza > Oryza punctata. The sequence goes on along the minus strand of CM002499.2, from coordinate 23,465,064 downwards.
GGGTATGCAATTTATTTTGAGGATTTTTCATGCAAAATATTGGACCATAAAAATAACCGTTTGGTTGCCAAAGTAAATATGGGGAAGAACATGAATTTTCTATTAAGGATGAACCATCCAACTCAAATGGCTCTCAGAAGTGAAGTTGATATTTCTTATTTATGACACAAGAGAATGGGTCATCTCAGTTAGAGAGCACTAAAGCTACTCAGGACAAAAGGTATGTTCCAATGCCTTCCATTTATAGTCTGAAATCTAACTCATGTGAAGGTTGTGTAATTTGAAAACAAATTAGAATTACCTTTTCACGTAGTGGAGCTTATAGAGCAAGTGCACCATTGGAACCAGTGCACACTGATATAGTTGGTAAAGTGCCAACAATGTCAGAAGGAGGAAATTGGTACTTTATCACATTATTGATGATTATACAATAATGATATGGGTATATTTTTCCGAAAGAGAAATCAGAAGCTCTTCATACATTCAAAAATTCAAGGCCATGGTGGAAAATCAAAGTAATCAAAAAATTAAAGTACTACGTAGCGATCAAGGAGGAGAATATATCTCAAAAGAATTCGAGAAATGTTGTGAAAATGCTGGCATCTGAAGACAGTTAACTGCAGGCTATAGTGCTCAACAAAATGGAGTTGCGGAAAGGAAAAATCGGACCATTAATGACATGGCAAACTCTATACTCAAAGACAAAGTATGCCTAAATCTTTCTGGGCCAAAGTTGTTAATATGACAATTTATATTTTAAACAGAAGTCCTACTAAGGAAGTACCAAATCAAACACCTTTTGAAGCACGGTTTGGTAAAAACCCTGTTATTAGTCATATAAGAATATTTGGTTGCATTTGTTATGCTCAAGTGCCAGCACAGAAAAGAGTAAAATTTGATAACAGAAGTGAGCATTGCATATTTGTTGGCTATGCTAATGGTATCTAAGGATATCGACTTTATAATATGGAGAAAAAGAAGATAATTATCAATAGAGATGTGATCTTTGATGAAAATGCTAGTTGGGACTGGAGACTCCAGAAGCCTCTAGTAGACAATTAATCCCAACAACTAAAATCATATTGAGCCAACCACATAGTTCTAGAAATCAAGAAGAGGGAGACAATACTCCAAGTCAACAAGCATCTAAGTCCAAGGTCAAGCTCAAGATCCAGTTCACACTCTAGCCCAAGCACCGGTGAGCAAATATCTAAACCGGAATCAGCTCCAAGACGGGTAAGAAGTATGGTTGATTTATTAGAATCCACTTCTCAAATAAGGGGGTCAGAACAACATGAATTTTGCAATTATTCTGTTGTTGAGCCACAAAGTTTTCAAGAAGCGGAAAAACATGAAAATTGGGTAAAGGCCATGGAAGATGAGATTCATATGATTGAGAAAAATTATACTTGGGAGTTGGTTGATCGTCCTAAAGATCAAGAAGTTATTGGAGTTAAATGGATTTATAAGACAAAATTAAATCTAGATGGACCGGTTCAGAAATATAAGGCAACGCTCGTGGTATAAGGCTTTAAGCAAAAGCCTGGGATAGATTATTATGAGACATATGTTCTTGTTGCAAGTAATTCGTACAATAATTGCTATAGCAGCTCAAAAGAGATGGAAGATTTATCAACTTGATGTCAAATAAGCTTTTCTGAATGGCTATCTTGATGAAGAAATTTATGTTGAACAAACAGAAGGATTTTCAGTTCAAGGGGGAGAAAACAAAGTATTCATACTCAAGAAGGCATTATATGGATTAAAGCAAACGCCTAGAGCGTGGTACAGTCAAATTGACAAGTACTTTATTCAGAAAGGATTTGCCAAGAGTATAAGTGAACCTACTCTATATATCAAGAGGACAGGTATGGACATTTTAATTGTCTCACTGTATGTTGATGACTTGATATATACCGGCAATAGTGAGAAGATCATGCAATAGTTTAAAAAGGACATGATGAATACATATGAGATGAGTGCTCTAGGCTTATTGCACTATTTCCTAGGAATGGAAGTGCATCAAAGTACTGAAGGTATATTTATATCACAAAGAAAATATGCAGAAAATATTGTGAAGAAATTTAAGATGGATAACTGCAAGTCAATTACAACCTCCGTATTGCCCAATGAAAAGCAAAAGGCAATAGATCGAGCTAATAAAACAGATCCAATAATTTACGGAAGTTTAGTTGAAAGTCTATTATATTTGATCACAACACGCCCGGATATTATGTTTGCAGCAAGTTTATTATCAAGGTATGTGTCTAGCCCAAGTCAACTAAACCTTACCGTTGTGAAGAGAGTTTTACGGTATATTAAAGGGACCACAGATTATGGTATGCAGTATGAGCTAGAAAAAGAATCGAAATTAATTGGCTACACGGATAATGACTGGGCTGGATGTCTTGATGATATAAAGAGCACATCCAAATATGCTTTTTCACTTGGTTCAGGTATGTGCTCCTGGTCACAAAGAAACAAAATATTGTTGCTTTATCTTCAGCAGAAACTGAGTACGTAGCAGCTGCAAAGTTGTTTCTCAAGTTGTTTGGTTGAGAAGAATTATGGAAGATATTGGTGAGAAGCAGATTGAGCCTACACCAATTTATTGTGACCATAAATCTGCAATTGCGATCAGTGAAAATCCAATCAGTCATGACATGACTAAGCACATTGCTATAAAGTATTTATCTACCGTTGCAAAGTAGAAATTGGAGTAAATGGGTATAATAAAAAAATTCAACCGTTGTCGTTGTCATGCTAACAATTCTTGTTGTCATCATTCACTCATTCTATACTTCTGTTTGCTTGTAAGTTCTAACAGCAGAGAATGAAAGCCCGAAAAGGGTAATGCAAAATTCAGTTTTCTCTTCTTTTCTTTTTTACTATCAGGATATGTTGGTCACACATGCTTTGCTCAGATTGTTCAGATGTATGAACTATATTGATTTTTTTTCAAGTATCAGTACATCTTCTAGAGTATGACAATATGAATGGAAGTATCAAACCAATATTAATATTTCTAATTGAATTTTTCAGTTATTGAATGTTTGACACCGAAGATTGTTGCTGGAAAACAGGAAATCAATTCTTTGCAAAAGCACACGATTTGTAGGAAGAATAGGTCATCACTCATCAGAGCCTTCAGAAGTTCAGATCAATAAAGACAGCTTCAGATCAGCAACAGCAGCAGCAATTTCAGATTAGCAACAGCAGCACACTGCTCCCTAGCCACCACCACCTTGACCGCCACCGGTTTTCCGCAGCCATACCTCCCACCACAGCCGATGCATGGCCAGCGGCGGTGTGAGTGAGATGACGAGCGAGCCAGCATTTTCACACGCCGTCACCGTCGAGGGCCTCGGCGGCGCAACGGCGTGGACAAACACATGGATTAAAAGAGATAAGGGCGAAAATGGTAAAATCACTATAACATTAATTTTGTTCACTCTGTCGGAAAAGTCATACAAATCAGTAAGTATAATTGATTAACTCCTAAGATACATGCATATATTTCATAAAGGTATTTCATATCGATAAGTAATTAAAACATACATAATAAGGCATTTCAAACTTTCTCCACCCCTTATTCTCTCGCTTCCGTTTACATAGCTTCCCTTATTCTCACCGTTTTCATTTACATGGCTTCCTTTATTCTCACCGTTTCCGTTTACATGGTTTCCACTCATATTTAGTAGCACTACCAAATTTATTCCCATTCCAAGCACAAGGAGTCCAACGACCCCCACAGCTTGGAATGCATAAATATGCCTCCATGTCATTTCTACGCCCTCTTGTCTCTTCATATGACTCGTGCAATGCTACAATCATTTTCTCCAGTACCGGCCCACTCGCAATCAGTACACATACGAGTTCTATTTGGTCATTGAAATGTAGGAACCCACGAATGTCTACCATCCGAAGATGCTCTAGTGGAATCATCTCGTTGTTCCAGCCTTTATGTTGCTCACATTTGCAGTCAAAAATTGTACAATCACCAGCCTACAAATTGCAAAAAAACAAACAACATGAGAAATAGTGTTTTCGCCGTGAACATCATTCTTGATTTCTAGAGATAACTAGTACTCCATTGAAACTATTACTCCATAGTAACAATCAATTTTATTTCCATTGAAACAAAATTCTATAAATAAATTGCAAGATGATTATGATAATTGATCTCACCTTTTTGTCTATGTCAATGGAGAGATACTCAATTCTACTAAACTTTGCAATAAGCTTGGTTACGCTTGCCCCAATTGCATGTGTATTCACGGTCCCCGTAGAGATGGCTACCGTTATTCGCAAGTCGGTTATATTGGGAAGTTCTGGTATATCCTTGATCACATCCTCAATACCCTCTTGGATTTTCTCCTGCAAATTCAATCAATTGAGATTGACAATTAACGAAATTTCCCATGAACCCAAGAGTATACGGCAGTACAATTAAATTTCTATGTACGGTATTCTTTTTGGATAAATTTCGAAAATATTTTCATTTGAAATCAAAGATGGAATTCAAAGATTTTATAAAATTTGCACTATCCATGGTCCCTTTTCGTTACCTCATCAAATTCCACCTTCAGTTCGACGTCGAGGCGATCAGCGGCGGAGCAGTGCTGCAGAAACCACGCCGCCGCGGTGTTGTTGTCTTTCCCGGGGACGCCATGGGACAACAGCTGGAGCTTCGCGGTGCGCTTGCCGTCGAGCACCATCGGCTCGCCGCGCCAGTACGCGTAGTCGTACGTCATCGCCTGCAGCCTCGGCGCGGTGATTCTCGCCGCCGTCGCCTCCATCAGGTGGAGGGAGATGCGTTCGACGGTGAGCTCCCGGAGGCCCGGCGCGTCCACCTCCATCTGGTCCATGTGGCGGAGGCCGATGAGCAGGAGCTCCTCGAGCGTGGCAGCGGCGTCAAGGCGCAGATTGATCAGGCCGTCGATGTCCCTGAGCTCCAGCCTCCGCAGGTGAGGGCAGCTGGTGGAGGAGAGAAGGTTGCAGAGGCGGAGGTCGTCGCCGTCGTCGTTGAGACAGACGTTGCTGAGCAGCAAGTCAGTGAGAGAGCGGTAGGCGTCGGCGGCGCCGGCGCCGGCGGCGTTCGGGATGCCGAGGTACGTGCCGCCGAGCGTGAGGCGCATGGTGTGAAGCCTCTCGGAGCAAGGAAGGACGGCGGGGAGAGAGCCGCTCGTGGTCCTCGACGACAGCGCGGGGAGCTTGAGCGAGAACGCCCCCGCGACACGGCGCTCGGCGAAGCGGAGCCACGCGGCGACGCGCGCCGGCGTGATGTCCAGGGGCACGGCGAGGTCGTCGCACCGGTGCCGGAAATGGGAGACGTACCTGGCGTAGCTATGGCGGATGGGCTTGTTGCCGCCCTCGGAGCGGTGGACGAAGTTGATCTCCAGGTCCTTCACGTCGGCCCCGCCGGCGTCGCCGTCGCGCCGCGCGAGGACGGAATCCACGGCGTCGAGGAGACGGCCGCCGGCGGCGGCGGACTCGGCGGTTCCATCTAGCCGCCAGTTGCGCGGGCCGACGTCGAAGCGGAGCGCCGGGGCGCGTGTCCAGAGGTGGCGCCACCGTGTCGACAGCGCGGAGGTGCGCACCACGTCTCTCGCCGCCGGCAAGAACCCGAGGATTATCAGCAGCACGTCGTTGGTGAGGTCGCTGATGACATCGTCGGCCGCCACCGCCACCGCCGCCGCCGTCTCCTGCGTGTTTTTGGTGTCCATGGAATTCAAGATGTTGGGGTGAGGAATTCGAGATGGAATTGTGGAATGAGTGTTTTATATGAAAGAGGAATTCGAGATCGATCTAGGGTTTCAGTCCTGATTCGCGTGCGTTCTCCACTCCAAGCGCGACGCGGACGAACCGTGTGTTGCGGGTGCGCAGGCCGTGGGCCGGCTGGGCCTCTGGATCAGAAGAGAGGATAGATGGCCGTGTAGTGGACCGCCCAGAGGGGGTAAGATGTGTTCGGCTTTCTTTTTTAGGAATAAGTTCACCAGACGTCCCTCAACTCCTCCGTATCTGGATCTCGCGGCGACACACCTCGGTCTGACGGTCTCCGGGCAGCGAGCTCGTGTGCAATGGCAGCACTGCGAGGGAGGACTCCTGCTATGGAGAAGAACATCTTGAACAAGCTGCAGTGGAACTCTCTGTTTGTCAAAGCCGCCGGAGATGACAAGGAGGTTAAAGAACTCTCTGCAGTTTTCTCCATGCAGCAGGTGTACCATGGAATTGCATTCTAATCTGTGAATGCAACTGAAGCAGCACAATGCTTATGCAGCAGGAGTATGGTGTGATTCGTGAACATTCCATGAACGGCTGAACCCGCAGGTCTGAACTGGAAGTTCTGAACTTTTACTTAACCTGGAGTACTTAACTTCTTAATGACCGCTTGTTTTTTCAGAGAAAAAAAACACTTGGTTCGATCTATAAACTAACAGTGCTTGTATGTTTTTTTGGATGATTGCAGGGAGTATATTCTGATACTTCCATGAACCTGAACTTCTGATGTGTGAACCTGAACTTCTAACATCCAGCATGAGCTGATCTAAGGAGGCAACTTCTGGCAGATGGGCTTCCGGGCACTCTGTAATTTGGAAAAGATTTCAATTTTTGGTAGAATTTTTTCATGTGAGCTTGCCGAATTTGAGTGCTTGCACTGTGCCATTTTTTTTTTGGTAGAAACTCTGGAGTGGTGTCAGATTTTGAATATATATCAGTATGGCAATTTGGAATCGTGTCTGTGGTGTCAATTGGAATAATGGAAATCTAAACCTATGAATAATGTCAATAGGAAGAAGTCAGATACTTTTTATTGTACGGTCAGGATATGCTGGTCACACATCCTTTGCATGGCAGGATGCGCACAATAGTGAACTGAACTTTTCCTTGTTCTGAATGGCATTACAAGCTAAATGACAGATTGTTCAGATTTCTGAACGATATGAATTTTTTTTTCAAGCATCAATACATCTTCTGGAGTATGACAATATGAATGAAAGTATCAAACCAATATTAATGTTTCGAATTGATTTTTTCAGTATTTGAAAATGTTTGACACCGAAGATTGTTGCTGGCAAACAGGAAATCAGTTCTCTGTGAAAGCACACGATTTTTAGGAACAACGGACCATCAGCGTCTTCAGAAGTTCACATCAACAAAGACAGCTTCAGATTAGCAACAACAGCAGCAATTTCAGATCAACAACACCACCACCACCTTGACCACCACCAGTTCTCCGTAGCACACCTCTCACCACGGCCGATGCAGGGCCAGCGATGGCGTGAGGGAGATGCGCCGCGCCGTACTCCTCCTCATCATCCAGGGCCTCGGCGGAGCCATGGCGTGGATGGACACATGGATTAAGAGGGATAAGGGTAAAAATGGTAAAATCACTATAACATTAATTTTGTTCACTCTGTTGGATAAGTCATACATATCGAAACGGAGGAAGTATGATTGATCAACTCCAAAGATACATGCGTATATTTCATACATGTATTCCATATCGATCAAAATACTCTCTCCTTTTTTAATATATGACGCTGTTGACTTTTTGAGATACGTTTAACCATTCGTCTTATTTAAAAAATTTATGTAATTATCATTTATTTTATTGTGACTTGATTTATCGTCAAATGTTCTTTAAGCATGAATTAAATGCACAAAAAATTTGAATAAATCGAATGGTTAAACGTTTGTCAAAAAGTCAACAATGTCATATATTAAGTTATTTCTCACCGACCTTCTCCACCCCTTTTTCTTACCGACCTTCTCCACCCCTTCTCCTCACCGTTTCCGTTTACATGGTTTCCACTCGTATTTAGTAGCACTACCAAATTTATTCCCATTCCAAGCACAAGGGGTCCAACGACCGCCACAGCTTGGAATGCATAAATATGCATCCATGTCATTTCTTCTCTCTCTTGTTTCTCCATATAACTCATGCAATGCTACAGTCATTTTCTCCAGTACCGGCGCATTCCCAATTAGTGCACATACCAGTTCTATTTGATCATCGAAAGGTAGAAAGTCACGTATGTCTGCAGTCCGAAGACACTCTAGTGGAATCATCTCGTTATTCCAGTCTTTATAGTGCTCACATTTGCAGGTAAAATTTGTACAATCACCGGCCTACAAATTGCATCAAAACAAAACAACAACATGAGAAATAGTGTTTTCACCAATAAACATTATACTTAGTTTCTAGAGCTAATTAGTAAAAATCAAATTTATTTCCATTAAAACAAACTTGTATAAATAAATCGCGAGACGACTATGATAATTGATCTCACCTTTTTGTCTATGTCAATGGAGAGATACTCAATTCTACTGAACTTTGCAATGAGCTTGGTTATGGTTGCCCCAATAGCGTGTGTATCATCCATGGTCCCTGTGGACATGGCTACTGTTATTCTCAAATCCGTTATATTCGGAAGTTTTGGTATATCCTTGATCACATCCTCAATACCAGCTTGATGTTTTTTCTGCAAATCCAATTGAGATTCACAATGAAATTTCGCATGAACCAAATAGTACGGTAGTACATTTAGAAAAAAAAAATTGCATCTAACATCAGTACGGAATTCAAAGATTTTATAAAATTCGCACAAGTTATGGTCCCTTTTGTTATTACCTCATCAAATTCCATCCTCAGTTCGACGTCGAGGCGATCCGCGGCGGCGCAGTGCTGTAGAAACCACGCCGCCGCGCTGTTGTCTTTGCCTGCGGGGTCGCCATGGGACAACACCCGGAGCTTCGCGGTGCGCTCGCCGTCGAGCACCATAATCTGGCCGACGTCCGACCAGCACCTGTATCCGTACGTCAGCGCCTGCAGCCTCGCCGCGGTGATCCTCGCCGCCGCCATCAGGTGGACGGAGATGCCCTTGACGATGAGCTCCCGGAGGCCCGGCGCGTCCACCTCCATCTGCTCCATGTCGCGGAGGCCGATGAGCCGGAGCTCCTCGAGCGTGGCGGTGGCGTCGAGGCGAAGGTTGGTTAGTCCGGTGATGGCGCTGAGCTCCAGCCTCCGCAGGTGAGGGCAGCTGGTGGAGGAGAGGAGGTTGCCGAGGCGGACGTCGTCGCCGTCCTTGAGACAGACGTTGCTGAGCAGCACGTCGGCGAGAGAGCGGTAGGCGTCGCCGGCGTCCGGGACACCGATGGTCGCGCCGCCGAGCTTGAGGCGCATCGAGTGAAGCTTCTCGGAGGAAGGGAGAGAGGCTCTCGTGTTCCTCGACAGCGCGGGGAGGTCGAGCGAGAACGCCCCGGCGACGCGGCGCTCGGCGAAGCGGAGCCACGCGGCGACGCTCGCCGGCGTGATGTCTAGGGGGAGGTGCCGCTGCAGCCGCCGGCGCCGGCTAGTCCCGAACCGGGACCGGGAGCAGCCGGTGGTGGGCTCGTCGCCACCAACAACGGATCGGTACACGAAGTTGATCACCAGGTCCTTCACGTCGGGCATGCCGGCAACGTCGCGACGGGCGAGGACGGAGTCCACGGCGGCGACGAGCCTGGCGTCGGCGGCGGCCTCGGCGTCATCGGTTAGCCGCAGGTTGCGCGGGCCGACGTCGAAGCGGAGCGCCGGGGCGAGGGTCCAGAGGTGGCGCCACCGTGTCGACAGCGCGGAGGTGCGCACCACGTCTGTCGCCGCCGGCAAGAACCCGAGGATTATCAGCAGCAAGTCTTCGGTGAGGCTGCTGATCGTGTCGTCGGCCGCCACCGCCGCCGGCGGCGGCGGCGGAGTCGTCGTCTCCGGCATGTTTGTGGAGTTAATGAAAGCGGAATTCTAGTGTGCGGCGCGGTGGAGTTAAAAAGCTCTAGAGTTTCAATATGGATCGATTTATATATATATACAAAATGGGAATTCTAAATCGAATGCTGTTCGAATCCGTGTTTTGGTTGAAATTGTGAAAATAGAGCTATATCCTGAATCCTGGTCGGAACGCGTTCTCTTGGGCTGGTCTGGGCTGGGCTGGGCTGCCGGCTCCGAATAGAGGAGAGATGGCGGGCCGTGTCGTGGGCCGTGCAGAGGGGTTGGGAAGTTGGCCCAGGTTGGAAGTTTGTTGGGCCTTTTAGCGTTTGTACTGTTTGCAGGAAGTGGTAACAGTTTTGCTATAAATCATTCGACAGATTTTTTCTTCCGTATCACATATTTTTTTTTTACCATTAGATCCTGTCTTAAGATCTGTGATTCTTTGGTATCTTCTCTTGTTTATTTGTTACCGTGTAATTATCTGTGAACTCACTAGCTAATTACTCTTCGATTTAGTTGCAACTTTCTCAATTCCTCAAGCCAAGGAAGTATTTGGTTTACTACACTATTTCAATGTGATGAAAACCTAGGTTGTGTGAAGCAGGGAGAGATGCACATGTATATACAAGTAGTAGAAATTATACCGTAGAATAATAGAAATTACAATATAAATACTATGTAATTATACTAACTTTTATTAAATTTCTATGTAACTTTTTTCTATTCTATATTTATTGGAATTTTAATTATGTTACATAAATATATCTATTTTTATCTTGTTAAGAAGGTTCATGTGGTTATAATATGTGGTTATAATGTTAGATACATATTGTTAATCATGAGGATAAATTTTGGACTAATTTTGAATAGAAGATACGATGAATGATATATAGATAGACTTTTCATGTTAACTATGTATGGGAAGGCTTTTTTTTGTGTATGTAGCAGCCTATCTTGTCCGTTAGTTGGTTTGATCCAACGACCTAAAATATGTGTGATCTAGGCTTAAAAATGTGTCGAGTGACACATAGCTAGTCCCAAGTGGTAATCTGTGACTACTTTTGCTTTGGCAATGTATTGAAAGTTGGTAACCCCACCAAAGTCTGCATGAACAATATGTTTTATTAAAATATAACGGAGATGAATTATATCTCTGCCTTTATCGTTGGTTATACAGAAAAAAATCTTAGAAGTAAAAAGAAAAGGAAGAGAAAAAAATAATGTTTAGGGTCAAACCCCCATCTTGCTTAAAAAAGATCAATCATATATTGTTACCAAAATCACATAGATTCTAGCACGTAATTCTATAGGTACTACGCTATCCAAACTAGAATAGAAAAGATACCACAAATTCCAAGTGCCTAGTATCATTGTGCATTGTAGCAGTACTAAATAACCTTTAAGTTATATGTAAACATTGTAACGGTACTGAATAACCTTTAAGTTATATGTAATTAATTGTTACAAGAAATTAGGATACCTCAAACGAAATGACATATATGGATATCATTTTAATGAATATAACCAACATCTACCATGAATATAAATACATATATTTCGTAAGAAAACTTTCGTTAGGAAGTTTTAGAACATATCATTTGTAAGAAACAAGACCTTCAAGTCCTTGTGTTCGTCTCATATTACATGGTGTTCATTCATATTTACTGGCGCTATTGAACTTACTCTCATAACATTCCCAAGCACCATGGGGTCCAAGTCCAACGTCCCCCATAGCGTGGTAGATGTAAATGCACCTTATCCTGTATTCTCTTCCTTGCCTCTACCTAGTTTCTCCTCTACATATGACATATGGCACGTGCAATGCCACTGTCATCCTCTCTAGTGTTGCGCTTACAAGTAATAGACATATATAAGTTGTATTTGGATGATTGTAACTAAAACATGAATGTGTAAGCATAGCAAAGTCATAAGCTACTAATGGCTTAGTCGCTTATTTTTCTATTTAGTGATAAAACAATTTGTAGTTATAGATTACGGATTTTCATATGTACTTAGTACTTTGCGAATTACTGTAACTTGTACTATTAGCTAACAATAGATGTGTGGGTGTGACTGTTTATATCTATCAATGGATATATTGCATCATGTGGTTATAAAATCTATGGTACCTCATGGGTATCCGGTACCTGACGGGTATGCGCATGATTTAAGTATTGGGTATGGGCGGGCGAAAAATTCTATGTTTTGGGTCGGGTACTGTCACGTCCCGATTATCGATCGGATTAAAAATTATTAAATAATATTTCTAGAATTTATATTAAAATTTAAAGAAATTTAATCAAGTGAATTAATGTGGGAATTAAAAATTTCCTTTAAAAAATCATGGCCGGAAATATTTTTGTAATATTCTCCGTGCCCTAAAGTACTCTCTGAAATTTCCCATAAATTTTCGGAGCTTAATGTCTAATTTTAATAATATAAACATCAATTAATCAATTAAATAAAAGGAGAAATAAATAAAAATCCCTTCCTTCTCCTTGGACCACCTCCAGCTGAAGTCCTCCTTTCCTCCCCGTGGCCCGCTCGGCCTACCTTCCTTTCCCCTCTCTCTCGGGCCGGCCATCAACTCCTCCTTCCTCCTTGGGCCGTCGGCCCGTTTTCCTCCTCCCTCGCGAAAGTCCGCATCACATCCCTCTCCCGGTGTCGACCCCCGATTTTGCAAATCGGAAATCTCATGTGTTTATCCGTACCAATCCCTGGATCAGTAGTTGGTACACACATACATAGCCGAATCACAACATATCACGAATGAATTCAGGCTAAAGGGGTTAAATGCTTACTTTAGGGCCAGGCAGGCCAACAACTATCAGAGAACAACAGCGGAAGGCGAAACAACACAAGGGCCCGGTTGACATGCCACAAGCAGTCGACTGGGGAACGAGACCTAGAACGGGACCACACTCCGATCATCCTGTTGAGTACGCAAGCATACCAACAAGGGCTTCTCTTCAGGCACTCTGCTAAAAGATATATATAGAGCAACAATGAGTACAAAAGTACTCAACAAGCCACCACACAAGGATGCATATGATAGAAGGTACTTCAAAGAATGGCTCCCGGTTCTTTTGCGTAAAGCAAATTTTGTAAATCCTTTCACAAGCCTAAGACCTAGCATAGACTGATCAAATTTTTATACCATAGTTCATTAATCAACGACGGTTCTGCCCACCATCCATTGTCATCCAAGGATAGCTTCCCGCCATTGAGTCGTCATGGTTTTCTGGGGTCTACCCCTTCTCGCTTCTCGAGAAGTTGATCCACCAGCACATAAAAGTCATTATGCATACCCATCCCAATCAGTTTAAGAATTTAGAGTCTAGCCAAGTGTAATACATGTCCCGGTGCTCATTATCCGCGAGCACGGCTATTCGAATAGATTTGATTACTCACACTGCAGTGGATGTACACTTTACCCGTACTCCGTAACTTGCCCAACAAATGAGCCGAAGTCCCAACGAATGAGACGCGTCACGGCAAAGCCTTTCAATAACCTCACATTGGCAGTACCCGCTCCATGAACTTACATCCTCATGCACTCTAGGCGTACACGGTTTCTAGCAGTGAGAGGAGTTCTGGCGCTCCCGGGAAGGGAAAAACTCACACATGCATTAAGTTATATTAAAATTTAGGTTCACACGTGACGGTCCTACCGGTGGCTACCCCACCGTAGGCCCCGCCCCTCATACACACTAAGAAAACCACTATGCAGGGATACTGCCTCCGCTCGGCTATTTACTCCGCTAGGTCTATACCCATTCGAGAAGTACGGTTGTACGAGGGTCGTTTCATGCTTAACTTCATGGCTCGGTCCTTAATTGACCGGGGACGGTGCTAGCCTTTTCCGGATACCACCCAAATCCACCATCCGCCCCAGTCGAAAACAATTGTTTAATTTTTATTTTCCTTTCACAAATCATGTCATCAATGTCATGGCAATGTGGCGCTCATGTCTCCACATGCCGCATCTCAATTACCTTTCCAAGGTAATTGCCCAAGCATATAGCATTTTGATAAATATGAGTATGCAAGTTCTAGGATAGCATTACTAAGCATCTGTCATAATTGACTAGGGACTCATACGTAACATGGTTACAAGGGGATATGGGATAGACAACATTCAAGGCATGGCATAACAACAAGTAGGATGTTTATCATTGCATGCATCTTTATTTGTAAACAAAGTAATTTCGCAATTGGGATCAACATGTTCAAGGGATAGTGATGACTTGCCTTGCTCAGGATAGTCCTTACTCTATAATCTTGATCAACCTTCTCCTCCTGAAAGCTGTGCACGTTGCCTCACGACTAATCGATACACCAATACTATAATATGCGAGAAAAACCAATATTCAACCAATCAATCAATCATGCGCAAACAAATATAAATGTTGAGGTCGCAACTAGGGCCGCTCATATTACTCGCTTCTATCTAATATAATGGTCGCAGTATCAAGGTCGGATTAACGAATCACTTCGGTGAATTGTTTGACTAGTTTATCAATCGAGCCATTATTTTAATTATGGATAGATTTTTCCCGACGTTATAACAGGTTAATAATTATCCAAGTTTTATATGTTAGATTTGTGAGGTTAATAATATTAGATGAGCATATTATCTTATTACACAATGTTATAACGGATAATCCTAATCCACAGTTGGGCTACCATTATATGAGGTCAAGATTTATAATTAGTATTTTGTCTATCTTAGATATTCTACCACATAATTTACATTTTAGTGGGTACAACCAAGTTATACATATACTACTCTATACCATATGACATTTATTAATCTCGTATAAGTGGTTTAATCATATTAGCATTGTTATTATTATTTCGCAAATATGCTATAAACTGACCTAAGGGTATCCCTACAAACTTACAAGGCCAAGCTTATTTAAATAACCTATGGGTCATGGGTTTAATCATATATATATATATATATATATATATGGTTAGTGATAATAAATGGCACTAATATTTTCCTACATGCTCTAGCAAGTTTTTGAAATAATACTTCCAATTAGTTAACATGATTTTCGTAGTGAATAAACATGTTAGAGACAAATGTTATTATATCCACTGTACAGAACAATATCACTTTTATTTGTTAGCACCTCTTTAAGTTGGTTATTTATCTAATCATTTGATATTAATTATTTTATAGATACAAATATATTTTATTAAATAGTGAATTATATATTTATCGGAAAGTTCATGAATTTAGATGAATTTAGGTTCAAGTCTTACACAAATCGGAGCTAAAATGAATAAGTTATGTTTGTTCAAAGATTCAAATTATTTTGAGAAAATTGTGAAAATGTACTGTTCATAGGTCATTTACTCTTAATCCATTTTATCCTAATAATTTTCCGTTAGCCGATTAAGGTATTAGTTTATTTCAATTTACGCGATTCCGAATAAATGGGACTCGGATAAATAATAGTTAACCCTAGACCGAAATAAGATACTCTACATATTTGATACTTAGGTTCCGATAATAATCATCCCTAACCGATAAATAGTTGGCTAAATAATGGTAACGACTAATTTAGCGGATAGCCTAATTATTGATTAAGAAGTTAACTAAATACCAACTAAATAGATGTTTTAAATGATTAACGGACAGTTGCGTACATTCGATAGCAATTTAAAAATGACCGGTAATTAATTCACCGATTATATTTAATCGATTTAGCGAAACTTTAACGAACGAAAATCTAAATAGTCGGCTAAGTAACCCGCTAAAGATTAATTATTTAAACGAATAATCTAGTTAGGTGAATAATTTAAATTGCAAGTAAATATCCGATTTAATTTTACTTGACTCTAAAATAATCGACGGCGACGAATATATCGATTACGTAACATTTTATATTAATCTAGCATGTGTGCACATATACTCGAGATAAACAAAAATTAAATTCCTAATCCCCTAATTTTATCTCTCCATATTTTATTTTATTTTATTTTTATTTTTATTTTTCTCTCTCTCTTTTCTATCTTTTTCTTTTTCTTTTTTTTTCTTTCTGCTCCTTCTTCTTCCTCGGTTCTCTCTCTGCTTGTTTCTCTCCTCTCTCTCTGTGTACAGCCGGCAGGGAGGGGGGCTTACCAGACGGTGCGGCGGCGAGGGGCAGCGGTGCGGCGGCGAGGGGCGGTGGCGCAGCGGCGACCAGGCGGCGGCGGCCGGCCGGCAGAGCGGCAGCCGAGCGGCGGCTCCTAAGCAGCGACGGCGGCAATGGCTGCCGGCGGTGGAGAAGAGGAAAAAGAAAGGGGGGCGAAGGGATGGGGAGGAAGGGAGGAGGAGGGGGGTTTTATAGGGCACGGCCGGGGAAGGGGGGCGCGGGGAGGCGGCCGGCGCGGGGCTCGAGCGGCGACGGCGACGCGGCGGCAGCGGCGCGGCAGGCGGCGCCGAACGGCGATGGGATGGCGGGGCAGCGGCGCGGCTCGGGGCGCGAGGGCGCGGCAGGGGTGGGGCTCGAGGGGAGGGGGAGCGGGGCTCCAGGCGCGCCGAGCGGCGGCAGCGGCGCAGGGCTAGGGCGGTAGGCAGCGGCAGGCGGCGGTAGGTCGGCAGAGGTTGAAGATAAACAGTGTTTTTTTTTTTTTTTAAGAGTTGTTTGATTCCACATTTAGAGCTTTCCCAAAATTAATAATGATTGATATTAAAACTTATAATAGATTTAATAGTTCCTACTTTCCGGGGTTTTTAGGGTTAGGGAGGAATTTAAATAGGAAAAATAAAAAGGGTTCGATCCGTAAATTTCCTCGGCAACCAAATTTAATACTAATGTCTAAAAACCTAAATTTTGCTCATAAGTTGTGATGGTGCAAATGTATTTTTATTGTGTTAATTAAATGATTTTAGCCCCAAAATTAGTCTAGATAATTTGGAGGCTTTCGATATTTCTAAAACTAATTAAAATATTCTAATGAGACCGCTATTAATATAGTGACACCCTGGTTTAATTTATTTAGATATTAGTTTATTTTCTATAGAGGGGGTTTGACTTATTTGGTTTTTTATTTCATGAAGACATCCATAGACTCGGTATAATATTGATCCCAATATTGAATTAAATACTCCCATGAGCCTATCTTACATGTAGAGGTCAATTAAGTTGTATGACCAATTATTTTATATGAGCGAATTTTATGCGACGGGAGACTTGATAAATTGTTTTAAGTATTAATTTAAATATTCCAATGAAACACCCATATATAATAGGGTCATTGTAGTGGTGACCATTATTTCATGCGTACTTATATTTTATGACACTCCTCACATGGTTAAAGTATTTATCATTTGATTTGTACTTTATATTACAGAAGTTAATAATTATATTGCACTTTATTTGGCTTGCTTTCTTGTGCAAAAATATTCATAGGGTTAATAATAACTTATGTGTTCTAGTGAATTATATTTATTACTCAAATATAGATCTTTACCTTACTTTCATTGTGACCATTTATAGTTTTGGCAGACAACAGCAACCATAACATCCAGCATGATGCAAAAGTTTTAAAAAGTTCAAAATTTTAGTGATTTTTATTGCCGGAATTTTCAGGGTGTTACACCCGGTCTCCTCCCTCCCTCTCTTTGACAGGTGGGACCAACGACCGCACTTGTCATCCCTAACCTCCGACCGCCTCTCCCGGCCACGGCGCGCCGCACGTCCCCACCAGTTCCACGCCACCCCGCCCACGTCCCACCACTCCTGCGCGCCACCCCGCGCTCTCCTCCACCTCCTCCATTCTCTTTTCCCACCCCTCCCACACTGTTCAGCGCCAAGCCGAGCCACTGCCACTCCACGACGCCGCCCCACTCTCCTCCTCCGAATCCGCTGCTCCTGGCCTTGATCCAGCCTTCCTGCACCCATAAAAAGCACGCCCGTGTTCTCCTCTTGCGTTTCCCAACTTCCCCGAGCTTGCCGTGCCCTCCCTCGCTCTCCCCGCGCCGCTCCCCACCTCCACCGCTCGCTGGCGCTCTCCGGCCGAGCGCCGCAGCCGCTAGCGCCGTCCCCGCGCTGCGCCACAACCACCACTCGCTCCGCTGCTCCACGCAGCACCTCGGCCTCCACTCCATCTGTCACCTTCACCCCCGAAACGCCGCTCCCTCCACTCACCCGAGGTCATCGCCTTATCCACCTTCTCCGTCTGGCAATAGCCATCGGTCGAGGCCAACCAAAGCCACGCGGTTGCCTCCACAAGCTTCGCAAGCCCGTGAGCTACCCTGGCCACCACCTCTCCACCCGCACCTGTGCCTGAAACCACCCCACCGTTGCGAGCCCGTGCAATCGCCGCCTTTTGCCGCCTCCGGCCGCCGCTGGCAATCGTCCCTGTCCTTCCCAAGCTCTCTTTTGCCTCCCTCCGCGCCCCTCTCGCGCCACTCGCCGCCGGTGGCCTTGGCTCGCACGCCGTCGCTCCTAGGCTGGTCGGCTGGTGAGCCACCTCCCCTTCGCCTGTGGCTGTCCGATCTGCCCTCGGGTAGATCTGGGCCATCCATGTGGTGCCTTGGTGCCATCCCGCGTCGGTGCCACTGTGGCACCACGTCGGCGCCACCTCAGCCCGCCGGTCCGCCGTGGACATCGCGTGTGCGCCACGTGGTGCGCGCATGGACCCGGTTCACCATGCACCCCTCCCCTTTGAGTCACCGAAAGGTGGGGCACAACCACATATCTAAATATACCAAAATCGTTATTACAGTTGTTGCTTCGAAAATTAAACTATGCATAAACTCAATGCAAATTAAACTCATAAGTTCTTGACCGAAGATTCATGGTTACATGTTAACTATTGATACACCTTATGTATTCACCGATACACAATAAAAATAGTCGTGTTCATATTTTCTTCACGCAATTTACCGGATCAACGTGCGCTAATCCTTTGAAATATATATATAAATAAAATATATAATAATATACGATGCCGCATAAAAAAATCACCAACGGATTGTACATGATCTACTTAAAAGTAAGGTTTTGGATGTTATTCATAAAGAAATGCCAATGTTTAAGATTAACACATGCAACCGGAGCCTAAGAATTTTGCGGCTGTCACTTCTTGTGGATGTCTCCAGTCTGAAGTGTTTGTAGACCAAGCTGTTTCTTGCTTGGATCTTTTTACACAGTTATAGCTCACACAGACACATACTTTGAAAGGAGATATGCTCATATAATACGTTGTACTACTGACTCTATAAAAAAAAGTACAGCTTAAGAGAAATTCAGGGACCTGAAAACTGACTACCTCAATTTAGATTGGTAGTTTCATGCCACGACATATTTATTTGATAAGACCCATACTGGGCTGAGAAATATAAACACCTTAATTAAACTAAAACAATCCACAGATGTATTAGGATTTCTTAAACTGTCTTGTATTCATGTACATTTCAGCATATCAACAATATAACAACTTGACATGCATTAACCCATCTCTATGATGATGTTTATCAGTGACAGGAACAAATAGTATTGAACCATGCAATGCAAATCCTCTAGCTTATGGCTCGGGACCTCATGCTGCACATAGAGTGATTGATACACGCTCTGCTTGTGAATTGTGAGCAAATAATTTTTTGCAGAACTTGTATATTATTCCATATAGCTTTGCACTGAGCCGCCTAGTCTTTCACAGACTTTGCTCAGAGCTGACTCCTGCAGCTGTAGCTGGCTGAGCTCATCCACTGTGGCAAGCGATGGTAGGTCTTCTCTAATTGCCTCCTCAAGCTGAACATATGCTAGTTTAACAGTTCAGGTACGTACCTGATCATCATGATTATCTCCTGAATATGGGTGTTGGTGGGGATCTCATAATGGTGAATTTGGTCCATGAAGCTTAACAAACCATGAACCTATATGGCATGTCCCTCGACAAAATATGTCAGTTACTACGTTGGACCAATCAAGGGAACTTATGCATGTAAAAGGAGTGTTAGCTACTTATGAAATATTTTTTATCCACAACCGTTGTAAAACTTCGATCATGGCAAGAACCAATCATCTGCTTAATTAAGAAGGGGCAAAGGACTAATAATAAGGATATAATAGTATTGCTTGTGTACCTTCAGGAGCAATTGCTGCTTCATCAACAGGAGAGCAGCAGTCAGGAGCATCATTATACATCACAGATTTAAAGACGACAAACGTTCTTGTAACCTGCACTCGTCTTTGTAACTGGGTGGGAAGGATAACACGAGCCAAAACATTCTTGTTCTTGCCTGCCTACAGACCAAAAGGCTCTATTATTATTTTTTTAGATAATGGATTAAACCGGCCTCTACATCCAAACGGATGTACACAGCCAAACAAACTTACAAGAGTTCTTAGACTCAACATTCATCTCCATACACACGGAGAGACAAAACCAACGGTTCACGTAAAAGAGTACTTAGACTCCAACCTTTCAAACGACTTACTCAAAGCGAAAACGACAAAACAAAAACAAAGAGAACGAAAAAGATTAAAGCAAAGTCTCAAGCTTCCAATCTTCTCCTTTGGTTCCAACCAAACTTTGCAAAGAAGTCCAACATTGTTGTTTCCAACTTTTTGCAACCATCTTTCACATGTTGGCCCTCTTCTTCTTTAAGAAGCAAGGACCATTCCCGCACCCAGAAAGTCCCCCTGAAAATTACCTGCACAAAGGAATTAGCTTTGGATCCATTGAAGACCACATCATTTCTACAAAGCCATATTGCCCAACATAAAGCCGCAACACCAATAAAAAAGTGAGCTCTAAGCCTAGGATGAACACCATAAGGCTAATTACCCAACAGACTAGCGACATTAGTAGGCGGTTGGATTCCAAAAGTTATAAACAGCGCATTCCACACAAATCTAGCTAGGGGACAATCAAAGAAAAGATGTTGTATTGTTTTACTAGAATTATAAAAGCAACACATAGTGCTATCAATCCATCCTCTCTTAGCCAAATTATCCTTGGTTAGAATGACCCCTTTTCTTAGGTACCATAGAAAGATTTTGATCTTCAACGGTACTCTTAACTTCCGAAACACCTCTTTCCTTGGCACAATGTCATGATATATAATGGCCTTGTACATCGAGCTAACAGAGAAAAAACCTTTTTTATGCACTTCCCAGATAAAAGAATCATTTTATTCTGTCAGATTAACCGGTATTACTCTTGCTACTACCTCCAACCAAGCTTTTAAGTTATCCCCCAAAATAGCCCTTCTAAAAGATACATTAAATGGTATTTTCCCAAGGACTGTTGCTACAGAAGCATTTTTATTTCTCACCAAGTTATACAACCTAGGGAAATCATTTGCCAATGAATTGTTTCCACACCAACGATCCTTCCAAAATCTCACTTGGATCCCATTGTGAACCTTTAAAGATCCACAAGACACAAAAGCATTCTTGGACGCCATGAGCCCCGACCAGAACTGGGAGTCCCCAGGTTGCTTCTCCACCTGAGTGAAAGTTTTTTTTGCTAGGTATTTCCTTCTCAAAAGATTCTGCCAAACCCCCTCTTCATTTAGAAGCCTATATAGCCATTTACTAAGAAGACATTTGTTTTGTAATTCCAAATTTTGTATTCCCAAGCCTCCACACTCTTTAGGTTTCCATAAAATGTTCCACTTAGCCAACCTATATTTTTTCTTATGTTGGTCACATTGCCAGAAAAATCTGGATCTATAATAGTCCAATTTCTTGAGAATACCTTTAGGAACCTCGAAAAAGGATAACATGAACATGGCTATGCCACTTAAAACAGAATTGATTAAAACCAGTCTCCCTCCAACTGACAGATGTTTCCCTTTCCAACTACTTAGCTTTTTCTGGATTTTTTCCTCTAAAAACAACCAATCCTTATTGGATATCTTTCTATGGTGCATGGGAATCCCTAGATATTTGAAAGGATATATTCCAGTTCCACATCCAAATAACAGGCAATATTCCTTCTCAACCTCTTTTGCCTTGCCATAACAGAACAACTCACTTTTATGAAAATTAATCTTCAAACCCGACAACCTTTCAAAGGCACTTAGCACCAATTTCAGGTTTTTGGCTTCTTCGGGATTATGTTCCATAAAAAGGATTGTGTCATCAGCGTATTGCAAAATTGGGAGCCCATTATCAATCAAATGTGGAATTACTCCATGGAAGTTTCCATGTTCATTTGATCTCTGAATTAAAATGGCTAGCATATCAGCGACTAGATTAAAAAGAATTGGTGACAATGGGTCCCCCTGTCTCAAGCCTTTTTTTGTCTGAAAGAAGTTCCCAATGTCATCATTGACTTTAACCGCTACACTTCCTCCCCTCACTATCAAATCAATCTCCCCTCACTATCAAATCAATCCAACTACACCACTGAGGCGCAAAACCTTTCATTCTTAGAGCTTGTTGCAAAAACTTCCAATCTACTTTGTCGTATGCCTTCTCGAAATCCAGTTTTAGCACGACCCCACTCTTTTTTTTCCTATGCATTTCATGTAGTGTTTCATGCAAGATTACTATTCCTTCCATAATGTTCCTCCCTGGTAGAAACGCAGATTGCGAAGGCCTCACAACCTTTTGAGCTACTAGAGCTACCCTGTTGGCCATGACCTTTGTAAAGACTTTAAAGCTTACATTCAGTAAGCAAATAGGTCTATACCGTTGAATCATTCGCGCTTCATTTTGTTTAGGTAAAAGGGTGATTATACCAAAATTTAGACTATGTAACGGAAGTTCTCCTTTATGGAAGTCTCTAAACATGGCCATTAGATCATCTTTTATAACCTCCCAGAACACCTGAAAGAATTCTGCCGGGAAACCATCCGGCCCTGGAGCCTTGTTATGTTCCATCTGACGGATGGTTTGTTTCACTTCCTCCTCCGAGAAATCCTTAATCAAGACTTCATTTTCCAAGAGCGTGACTTGAGGAATATCCTCAATCTGGGACTCTCTGAGGGAAAAATTATTTTCCTCAGATGGTCCAAAGAGCTTTCTATAATAATTCGTGATATACTCTTTTAACTGCTCATCACCCTTAATTACTCCTTCTTGTTCCAATTGAAATTTTTTTGTTTTTCTATGTTTTCCATTAGCAATCATGTGGTAGTACTTTGTATTTCTATCTCCTTCCACAATCCATTTAGTTTTTGCTCTTTGATACACTTGATTTCCTCTTCTCTTAGCAAGGTTGTTAACCTATTTTTCACATATAACCAATTGTTACTAATGAAGTCGTACAATTTCCAATTAATCTAAGACTCAGTTTGACATGAAAAGAACACAATGTTAACATAAAAACAGAGAGCTGATTGGCAAACATTGTAGTCCCATCTCCCTTGTAACCAAAGAGTTGGTCTATTCCAATTTAATCAGAGCAATGGGCAATTCGGTGTTTCTTCTAACCCCTTGATGATGGAAGGGCGGATACTTTGATGGTTTGACCTTGCGATCAGCTAATGCTGCAAGTCCTGCTGTCTATTCTAAAATCTTGAAACTCTCAGATTTTACATGAAGAATACAATGACATTTGAGACCATGCATAATAATTCTTTTAAGCCGAAATCTAGACAAACATGTGAGGCATTTTAGTTTATTGTTCCTCCAAGCCACCGTACATTCTAGTTTGCAACCCACTTCATTTTTCCTTACCCTTAAAATAATCAATTTGACGATATGGTAACATGACCTCATCCACTCCTATACATAGACCTAGCATAGACCTGGTAACATGACCTAAAATAATCATAGACCTAGCATTATATTTAAACAAAGGAACTGCATTAGATTTTTCAAAATCCACCGCCTATAGTGATTAGTTTCCAATACCACATCTATAAAGTTTTTTTTTTCATTCCCCTTGTGTTTTGGAGCCCTAGAATACCAGGTAATCAAACAAGCATATCAGATATTTTATCCTATGTATAAATGATGGACCTCATGTATGGTTTGAAGATAGAGTGAATTCACATTGAAAACCTAAAAACAGGCCAGTGCAATTTACGGATACTACAAAATAGGAACGTCCACTCTTACATTAATGAAAATGTCACCAAATGGATGGGTCGCAAAGAAACATCTGGGGCACCACCTGATGTATCTGGGCCACCACTTGATGCTTGGCGCTCATAAGCTTCTGTTCCAAGATGACAGAAAACAGCAGTAATGAAAGAAAAACCAGTAGAACAATCGATCGCAAAGCGACAAAGACAAATCACATATTTCACTATTTATGGTAGTAGTAAGGCTCCATTTGGCATTGAGGTGGATTATCATAGTCCTGTTTGGTGCAATTGCTTTTAAATGTCTTGTTGTTTGGATAACAGTTTTCCTTCGTTTGATATATAAAACAAACTACCAGAAAAATAGATTTATGTCTCTGCAGAAACTCAAAAAAGCACATGGAGCATAGCGCATGTTGTTATCATGCATATCAAAGAGTTAATAACCTGGTCGTATGTTTCACGCTTATTTTCATCCTTCAAAACATGAGATAAGCATGACAAAAAGCGGCCTTTAGAATAAGAATGTCCTATGATTAATCAAATGAAAAGTAAATAATTAGTTATAGGACTCTATACCTATTTTGTCTGTTTTGAAACAACGAAGCACACCAGGGTAACAATGAAGGCCAACTTGCAGAAAGTGAAATTAAATCAAATAGTATAAGGGAGAGAAACACAGATAGACCGACACCCACCTCCTGCTTCATGCATGTGTCTTCAGTAATATAGCAGAGCTCGTACACATCTGTGGGTTCAATTCTTGAACCGATCAGCTCTGAGATAGACAGCAATGAAATAGGAGGCGCTTACAAGGCAATGAGCATGGTGGAGACACCGAGCAGTGGCAGCTTCTGGCGGTTGATGGTGTTGGCGAAGAGGAAACGATTGGCCGCGGACGCAGGCGGCCGTTGATTTTCCTGGGATGGCACGGCACCGATTGGTCCAGCTCCTGGTCCCTCAGATCCGGCATCCACATATCCCCACCTGGATCTTCCAATCGTCCCTGCCCCGTCCTTCAACATCTCCGACGGCGGCGAGTCCGACCCCTCCGCCAAATCGCACATGCCGGAAGAGGACGTCGTACGTCCAAATCCGACGGCGGCGTCGAGAGGAGGTGTGAATCGCGAGATGAGAGCAACGGGCAGGCGCAGGCGGTGCGGGGCATCCGCCGATGGCGACGGGCGTCGGCGGCAAGCGATGCGGGGTGGAGTGCGCAGAGGAGAAGTGCCGAGGTCGGAGGTTGGTAGACACAGGTTGGCAGGCAGCGTGGAGCGGAGTGGGTTGCAGAGTTGCGATGGCGGCGGCAGTTGCGGAGGAAAGCTCGTGAGGGAGAGAGGGAGTTGCGTGATGGGAGGCGCCGCTCGATGCAGATGCGGGGAGAAGCGCGTGTCTGCCCAATCCGAACCGTTGGATTTCACGATCGTGTCTGTCAGCTTAGCTTCACCGTCACCCCTATGAACTTATTAAGTAGTATAGTATAGATATATTTCAAAGGATTAGCGCATGTTGATCCGGTAAATTGCGGGAAGAAAATATGAACACGACTATTTTTATTGTGTATCGGTGAATACATAAGGTGTATCAATAGTTAACATGTAACTATGAATTCTCGGTTAAGAACTTAGGAGTTTAATTTGCATTGAGTTTATGCATAGTTTAATTTTCGAGGCAACCGTAATAACGATTTTGGTATATTTAGATATGTGGTTGTGCTTCCTTATGCTGTTTTATTTATTAATCTTCGTTTGTTTACTAACATCTAAAAAGTATATTAACGTAATTATTGATCATGCTATATTTAGATTTTTGATACAATGATTATGTAATATAATTTCTATGTGATTTTAAGTTACATTTTTTTCCCGTTGCATCGCATGGACACTCAACTAGTTAAAACAAGAAAAGAACAATCACACTTCTCAAACTAGAATAATTATCATATTATTTGAAAGGATCGATCATATTCCCTCCTCTGTTGGCTTCTCTCGTGTCCACTCATATTTCGTGCCGTCATCGAATAGGCCACACTCACGGAACTTCCAATCACATGGAATCCAAGACCCTTGATAACCAGGCATGTCAAAATCTATCTTATCTTTTGGGTTTTCAAATATGTAGGAGGGGTCAAACTTCACGGTTATCTTCTCAAGAGCCGACGCGTTCTTTAGCAATAGTCGCAAAAGGCTTTTGCGGTCATCGAACGGTATAAATCCCTTGAACTCTACCTTCTTTAGGTGCTCTAGTTGGATCTTCTGGTCCTCCTAACCCTTTGGCTGACTGCAGTTACACTGAGCATCCGAACATACTTCCCACTGCAATTATATCAATAGAGTGTCAATGTAGGGTTTATTTATCAACAATATCCTTTTAGGTTGGTGTAGAACAATTAAGAGTTCTTTCTAATTATATGTGTTACATTCTCGGTGTCTTAATACTAAGATGTTTTTCTGAAAAATATATTTAAGATGTTATACTTGGTTATACTATATCAACGGTGTTGACTTTATTCAGACTTAGGTGTGCAATTTTAATCACTACTATTTTTTATTGTAGAAATTTCTTATAAAGAAAAATCTATACATATGAATTTTCTGCTTTCAACTATCAATATTTAAGAGCATCGATGATCAAAGTTTAGAAAGTTCCATTGAATAAATTCAACTATAGAAAGGTATTGACGGAATACGAATTGAACCATCTTAAAATAAAGTGCAAGAATACAAATTAAATATGCTAAGTGCTCAAGCTTACCAAGCCACGGACGCGAATGGAGAGGTGTTCGATGTTGTTACACCTTTCGATGATTCTGGCAAGGGTTGCACCAACGGTATGCCCGCACCACCATGTGTTCACGTCTAACCTCAACTTGGTGACGGTGGGTAGATGCGGTATATCCTTCACGGTGTCCTCTGATCGTAGCTGTAATTTTGTGTCAATTATTGAATTGTGTAATTCAAAAAATATATCAACGATGAATTTTGCTAATATCCTTCAGTGTCCACAACTAAGACACACAGAAGATCCACATGCTGCTAGCACTCTAAGATTAATAAACTAACATGTTCTCACATGCTGCTAGCACTCTAAGATTAATAAACTAACATGTTCTCAGCAAGATAACAAAATTAAAGATTTCTTTTATGCTAGTCCCACACGTATATGGTGTGCATTTATTCTAAACATATTATTAGTCCATATCTGTGCTTTGCAACCGAGAATTTGAAAGTACTTCTATAAGTCCAAAGAAAAAACATTTTAAAAATCATGTACTTGTAATGCTTGAAGGACAATATTTTCGGCTCTATAGAGTTGACATCGATCGAATTACATCTGTGGACGATACATGGATGGCTATGATCAAGCACAAGAGGGTTCTGATGGCTATTAGTTTTTTAAGGTGATATGACTCAATGTTGTTAAGTTTTATATAGCAATAATTATACCAAATTGTTTTACTCAACATGACATTGGATGGTTGGGATTAAAGCATAAGAGTAGTCTAATATCTATAGTATTCTAGATCGTTGTTACTCAATTCATGTTGAGATTGTTTTTCAAATATATAGGATATACGTACAGATAAGTCTTGAGAAACATATAACTAATGAAGTTGCATTAATTTATGATGAGTGTACAGAACTGAATAATTAACTTGCACTCACAGCCTGTTGCCCATATTCCGTAATAATTTTAGCTTATTAGAAAATATAAATTAATTTATAGGTAAAAAAAATTTTATGTGTATATTCTTAACGATTTAAAAGACAATACTGAAAAAAATTACGTTACAAATATCTTAAAATCAACTTAAAATTTAAATTTTAGCTTTAGCTTTGGGTTATAGGGTAACCGAGGGACTCTCATATTTTGAAGTGTTTTTAGTTATTGTAGCCATTGACATGTACAAATCTTCATATAACAAAAACATAACAAGACAGAGATCATCAAGTAGAGATGACGTACGTACCACGCGGACTGTTAATCTCAGCTCGAGATGATCCACCGACGTGCAGCCCTTGAGGAGGCTGACGGCGGCGACGTTGTCCTCGTCGCCGCCGTGCGAGAAGAGGGAAATCTTCTTGAGGTGCCGGACGGTCGTCGTCGCGACGAACTCCCTGCAGGCCATGTCTTCCAGGCCGTCCCACGCCAGCGCCTCCAGCCTCGGCGCCGAGACCCTAGCCGGGACGGGGTCGTCGGAGTATGGCAGGTCGTCGCAGTGGCTGACACGGAGCAGCCGGAGGCCCGGCGCGTCGACGTGGAGCCGTAGCAGGTCGGGGAGGTACACCAGCCGGAGCTCCTCGAGCGTGTCGGCGGCGTCGAGGTGGAGCCGGATGAGGCCGGCGATGTGGCGGAGCTCCAGCCTCCGTAGCCGTGGGCAGCAGGGCGACGAAAGGAGGTGGCCGAGGCAGAGGTCGTCGTTGTTCTTGGCGTTGATCTTGGCGCGGCAGAGGGTGAAGTCGGTGAGCGCACGGAAGGCTCCGGCGCCGGCGATCGGGACGGTGGTGTTGGCTCCTCCGAGGTTAAGGCTCATTGCCTCCGCTCTCGACGATGCTGGCAACTCGACCGCTTCCTCCTCCTCCTCCTTGTCCTCGTCTTCCACCGTGGCCTCTTCCATCTCCGCCGGTGATGGTGACTCTTCTGCCGCCACCGACGGCAGCAACTCTTCCTCCTCTTCTACCGCCGTCTCTTCCAGCTCTGCCGGTGGCGACACCTCTTCCTCTTCCTCCGCCACTGGCTCTTCCGCCGCCAACTCCGCCGCATCCTCCTCTTCCGGCACCGCTGCTCCGTCGTCTTCCGTCCCGTCTACCTCCTCCTCCTGATCGTCCTGCTCCCTCGTTTCCTCCTCTTTATCCTGCGCCGCCGCCGCTGCAGCATTCAACGGCAGCTCGAGCACGAAGCTGCCAGTGACATGGTGCTCGGCGAAGCGGAGCCACGAGTCGACGAGCGACGGCGTGATGTCAGCTTCATGGTGGTGGTCGTTGAAGTAGAACCTCTTCCCGACAGGCTCCCTCTTGCACCAGCTGTGCTCGAAGTCGTCGGTGTATACCAACAAGATCTCCAGGACATCGACGTCGTGCCCTCCCGTCCCCTCGGCGGCGGCGAGCCCCCGCCGCACGAGGGAGGTGTCCACGCCGGCGATGAGGCGCCGGGCAGCGTCGTGGCAACGAGCATCGTGCTCCTCCTCGTCCTCGTCGTCCTCCGCGAAGGAGCCCAGCCCGACGGCGAAGCGGAGGCAGGGCGCGATTCCGCAGAGGTGACGCCACCGCTTCGACAGCACGGTGGTGCGCGCCACGTCTCTCGCCGACGGTAGCAAGCTGAGGATTCGCAGGAGCACGTCGTCGTTGAGTTGGCTGATCAGATCGACGGCCGCCGCCGCCGAAGCCGAAGTCGTCGTGTCGTTCATCTTCTTGGAATCGATCGATGATAATTGTTGAGGCTTGGGACACGTACGCTCGCATTGTTTGGGTTTTATAATACAAAAATAGAAGGTGGAATTATACACGGGATATGCATGCGTGTTTGAATATATTGGACAGTACTCTTCAGTCGTATTTTGGTTATGACTGCCTTTTCTTAGTTTGTTATTGAATGTATGATGAATTCGAATCCAAATACAATT
This sequence comes from Oryza punctata, assembly GCA_000573905.2. Lineage (NCBI taxonomy): Eukaryota > Viridiplantae > Streptophyta > Magnoliopsida > Poales > Poaceae > Oryza > Oryza punctata. The sequence continues at coordinate 23,435,709 of CM002499.2, read as the reverse complement.
TATACGTTATCAGGAACACAAGGATAAACATGCGCGTATATACGTGTATATACTACTCCCTCATTGTTTTACTAGATGACGTCACCGACTTTTGGACACACATTTGATCACTCTATCGATTTTTGATACATAAATATCATTCGTTTTATTTAAAAATTTTGTACAAATGCATAAGATATAAATTATGCTTAAAATAACTTTAATGATAAAACAATTCATTTGACTTTTTTTCTAGTCAAACTTTATTATGTTTGTTAAAAATTTAACAACATCTAAAATATTAGATTAGTTAAATCTAATATTGAATATATTTTGATAATACATTGTTTTCTATTGAAAATAGTCCTATTTTTTTTATAAAATCAATCAAACTCAAAGAAGTGTGACTAGAAAAAATTCAAACGAGTTATAATATGAAATAGTGAGAGTAATTATGTAAATTTTTTGAATAAAACGAATATTTAAACATGTATTCAAAAGTCAATGACATCATCTATTACAAAACAAGATGTAGTAAATTTATCTGCACCAAATAAATACACCAGAAGAAAGATCACACCCAGTTTTCAAACCACCGATCCAATTTGATCTCTCCAAATAACTCAGGATATGGATTTTCATTCCAAAGGGATATCCCCTCATTGTTTGCATATCATCTAAATAGTTATCAGAATTTTTTTAAAAAAAATTGATAACATAGATTAATATGAAATATATCACTTCACAAACATACAAGACCAAATTCGACTTTTACAAATTGCAACAACGAGGATAAATTAAACTGAAAATAGTTATCGTACATTCGCATCTAAATTTATTATTTTTGTTACAACTGGTAGAAGTTGAATTTTAACTTGCATATTTGTGGAGTGATATATTTCATATTAATCTATATTGCCAATTTGTTTCAAATTTTTGTATGATTATTTAGGTAGCATGCATAACACGAGAGAGGATATCCCCTTGATGAATGAAATCACTTTCCCATATATCATGCTCCCTCTTTTGTCTTCTCTCTTGTCCACTCGTATCTTGTGGCACCACTAAACCCACGGCATTCCCAAGCACAAGGAACCCAAAACCAAAACCCTCCATAACCAGGTATGTCAAAAACCACCTCTATGCCAGCTTCTTGGCTCTTCCTTACGAGCCTGCTATCAAGCTCTACAGTCATCCTCTCAAGAGCCGGCGAGTTTAAGAACAGTAGCCGCACGAGCCGTTTTCGGTCATCCTTGAATGGAACGAACCCGCGGATCTCGATGTTCTTCGGATGCTCTAATGGGATCATCTGGTTCTCCCAATCCTCCGGTTGCCCGGCCACATATACAGAGAGGATCTGAGCACACTAAGCGCTGCAAATTACACAAAAATAATTTCAGTTTTTTAAGTTGGTTCGGAACATGAAACTATATTTTATGGTAAATTAAGTACTGTGTATTTTATTTTAGCGTGTTAAACTGCATATATATTAAAGAAGTGGTAAGAAGGCATTGCTTACGTACCCCATCTTGGATGTGAATGGACAGCTGTTCGATTCTGTCGCACTTTGCAGGAAATCTGGCTAGGGTGGAACTTAATTATGGAATGCCTACCCATCCATGCACTCGCTGTCATCGTCAAGGTCGTAACAGTAGGAAGATGGGGTATATCTAACATGGTGTCTGCCACGTACAACTGTATTTTTTAAAGGTCAAGAAATATATAGTTAGTGTCTAAAGGAAAATAAACAATTGAAAAAGAATTATATGAATGGTCACAGTTTTTTGTTAAGAATGGGATAATTGGTTTCAATTTGTTTCTGCGGGTGACAGCTTGATTAAAATTCCGGTATGCTATACTCTCCTATATATCAGGCATTGAATCAATTTTGTAAGGCCTGCATTTCTTCAAAAAAATATCAAACCTGGCTTGTATGTCTTGAGCAACAATTTTTTATGTTCAGTGTGCAAAACATTGCTGCCACAAAAATATGTTTAATTCGAAGTGTTTTCATATGGTATTCATTTTATAGTGTGCATTTATAAGGTGAGTGTATGCACATGTAGGTGACACTACTATGGAGTGGTCATCTCTAACGGGTCGAAACTCTCATCTGTATCGTGAAAGTGCGTGATCAGTGATTATTGGGTAGTGATATGAAAATCTCATCTGTGTCGGGTTAGGTGCCGTTACCGATGATACATATCTCTGTCGGGTCGCAAACCCCACCCTGCACTAGTATGTTTTCCAGCCTGTCACGGATGAGTACAGATGACTCATCCGTGATGGCTCACAGATGAGAATTTATGATTTTTGAATTTTAAATGCAAAAAAGAGGACCCAAAAAATTTATTTTTATTACTAGGACATTCCAAACATGGTCACACACACTACTACAGAAGTAATTTTTACTCCCAGTTCGTAACTCCTATTATTTCCGGTTATAGCTACCGAGAAAAAGTTTTCAGGACTAAAGATCGCGATGTTTAGTACCGGTTGAAATAACCGTACTAAAAATGCATACTCAGCCAAAAAATATGCGAGTTGCAGGGTTCGAACTCAAGATCTCTCACTTCAACCTCACGCGCATTACCATCTCACCTACCAGACATATCTGATCAGTAAAGAGATGCTTTCTTTTTGAATTAGACTCTGAAAGCATCTTTACTCCTGGATGGTATTACCAACCGGTTCTAAAAATATCTTTAGTCCCGGTTGGTAACACCAATCCGAATTAAAGATGTATCTTTAGTCTGGGTTGATGTTACCAACCCCAACTAAGTCAAATGTTCCTAACTTTAACTATTACATATAAAAATTCTATGAAAGTGTTTCTCATAAAAAATAAAAACATAAATCATATGATGTTAAATTATACTCCCTCGTTTTTAATAGATAATGCTTTTTATTTTTAACATGACGTTTGACTATTCGTCTTATTAAAAAATTATATTTATTTAGCATGACTTTTAGTTTATAATAAGATAAATGGTGAAACGTTCCAAAAGTCAGTGAGACCGTGTATTAAAAAACAGAGTTAGAATACATTTCTATATACTGAAATGTTAATGTTAGGAACATTTGCGTTGGGACAAAGCCAAAAAGATATTTAATTTGGAACCGTGGGAGTAGCTTAATTTCTGAAGGACAATAGATTAATCTATCACACACCAAATCATCCAAAGGGTCGAGCTATAGGACATGCACATGTGCATTTATAGGAAGAGTGTGCGAGCCAACGTAAGCTTGTGTTTGTGTTTGTACTATATTTCTTAAAAAAAAATGACTTGCACAGCCTGTACCTTGATGGTAGGTTGGACAAACAGTTCCACTCCAAGACGACCCACGGCTTTGCACTTATACTTCTCCGTTTTTTAATAGATGACACCATTGGTTTTAGCATGATATTTAACTATTCGTCTTACTTAAAAAATATAAATATTATTTATTTTGTTATGATATGTTTTATCATTAAAGAAACTTTTAAGTATAATTTAGTATATTTACACTAGTTTTATTAAAACAAATGGTCAAACATTATTTAAAAAACAATAACGTGATCTATTAAAAGCACAAAGTTAGAATGAACATTTCTATATATTGAAATGTTTATGTTATGACCATTTTTCTTAAGACAAGACATAACGATATTTTATTTGGAATCGAGGTAGTAGTTTGTGCTTTTATAGGAAGAGTGTGCGAGCCAACGTGAACGTGGTTGTATTGTGTTACTGAAACAATTAAATGACGAGCACGACTGTACCTTGGTGGGTTGGTTGGATGAACAGTTCCACTCCAAGACTTTCCACGGCTTTGCACTTGTTGAGGAGCCAGACAGCGGTGGCGTTTCTCTCGCCGTCGCCGAAGAAGAAAAGCTCGAGCTTCTTGATTTTCCGCACGGTCACCATGTTGCGATTATTCCTGGTGTGGCCCGAGCAGATCCGGACGACGCGGGAATGCAACGGTATGCAATGGTGTGGTGAGATGCCCGGGCAAACAAGATCGGTGGCGACTAGTTCGTGAGGCGCAGGAAGCGTTGATGGAGCAGAGTGCATGGCGGGGAGCTAATCTCGTCATTTCCACATTTGTAGGATCAATTTGTTAGCCTATAAATAGATGGTTGTTACAGCATTTGTATTTGCGCATTCAGTTTTCATTTCAGTTCGAAATAAACACCGAAAGTTGCCCAAAATTCTCTCCCACAATATTCTGTTCTTGATTGCTCTGTTCTCTGCTTTCTCTGAATCTTCTGAATTTCTGAAACTCGTTTTCAGTCCGCCGTCCCGAACAGCTACAGGGCGCCCGCAAGGTGCTCGACCAATGGTTTTCGCTAACAAGTGGTATCCGAGCTCTCAGGTTGAGGGTCGACGACATGGCTTTGGTCCCGGCAACGGCGGATCCAGCGAGGGGCAGCTCGGGGAGCTCGTTCCTTTACCCACAACTCACAGCAACCAACTACACGAGTTGGGTGATACGGGTGCAGGCGATGATGGAAAATCAAAGAGTTTGGGAAGCAATTGAACCGGCGGCCGGTGCGACCATCGATGCAAAGAAGGACAAGAAGGCGAAGTCTCATTTGCTGCAATCTTTGCCGGAGGATCTGCTAATGCAGGTGGCGAAGAAAAAGACGACGAAGGAGGTATGGGACTGCTTGAAGACACGCTTCGTCGGGGCTGATCGGGTGCGCGACGCGCGCCTGCAGACTCTGAAGGGTGAATTTGGCAACATGGTCATGGACCCGGGAGAAACCCTGGATCAATATGCTGGGCGCATCATGGCGATGGGCGTCCGGCACTTGGCGTTGGGGTCGACACTGAGCGACGCGGCCATGGTGAAGAAGCTATTCGACATGGTGCCTGAGAAGTTTGTCAGCCTCGTGGCTGGCATCGAGCAATTCTACGATCTCGACGACATGCTGTTCGAGGAAGCGGTAGGTCGTCTCAAAGCCTATGACAAGCGAGTTCGCAAGAAGAAAGGTGCCGCCTGGGTAACACTGCCGATGGCCAAGTACTTCTCACTCAGGCGGAGTGGGAGGTGTGCTTCAAGAAGGACGGCAGCGAGTCGTCATCGCCGCAGAAGAACAAGTGTCCCAGTGAAGGGGGAAACCGTGCCCAGGGTGGACGCGGTCGCGGCAGAGGGCGCAGTGGAGGTGGTGGACGCGGCAGCGTGCCGCGGAACAGTGGCGCTGGTGGCTCTAGCGGCGGTGGCCGTGACAAGAGCCACATCAAGTGCTACAATTGCGAAGAATTCGGCCACTACTCCACCCAGTGCCCGCACCCCAAGAAGAAGAAGGCGGAGACCCGTCTTGCACAAATCGACGATGCAAATCCTGCGCTGTTGCTGGCGGTGACCGAAAGTGAACCGGCGAGCGGGCTGGTTGTACACGAGGAGCGTGTGTGGCCACAGTTGCTGCTTGCTGACAGCGGCACAGCCACCGGGGACATCTGGTTCCTGGACAACGGTGCAAGCAACCACATAACTGGTGATCGTGCAAAGTTTAGAGATCTGGAAGAATCTGTCACTAGGAGCGTCAAGTTCGGCGACGCGTCAATAGTAAAAATTAAGGGGAAGGGTTCTATCCTGTTCTCCTGCAAGAATGAGGATCAATGGCTGATGCAGGATGTCTACTACATCCCTAGCATGTGCTGCAACATGGTGAGCCTGGGCCAGCTCACAGAAACAGGGCACCGAATTGTGATGGACGAAGATGTGCTTGAGGTGTTCGACAAAAGTCCCTAGCGGTTGGTTATACGGGTGAGGCGCACCCCTAATCGCCTGTACCAGCTCGAGCTGAAGCTAGCCACTCCAGTGTGCCTGCTGACAAGGATGGATGAGCCAGCGTGGCTCTGGCATGCATGACTCGGGCATGTCAACTTCCAGGCTATGAAGCTGTTGGCTGACAAGGGCATGGCGAGCGGCGTTCCGGCGGTCACACATCCAAACTAGCTTTGTCAAGCGTGCCTTGTTGCAAAACAGATAAGGCAGCCGTTTCCCGCGACGGCAAACTTCAGGGCGGAGGAGCCGCTTGAGCTACTCCACATTGATCTCTGTGGACCGATCACGCCGACAACCATGGCCGGTAATCGTTACTTTATGCTAATTGTCGATGATTTCTCACGGTGGATGTGGGTGTTCGTGATCAAATCGAAGGACCTGGCGCTCGATGCCTTCACCAAGTTCAAGCCACTGGCCGAGAACACGGCCGGGCGACGCATTAAGACACTGAGATCGGATAGCGGTGGCGAATTCCTGTCGGGTGACTTCGCGCGACTGTGCGAGGAGGCGGGGATCCAGCGGCACTTAACGGCGCCATACTCGCCCCAGCAGAACGGGGTGGTGGAACACCGAAATCGGTCGGTAATGGCGATGGCACGATCTCTGTTGAAAGGAATGAGCGTGCCGGGCAAGCTTTGGGGGGAGGCGGTGCGCCATGCGGTGTACCTCCTCAACCGGCTACCGACGAAGGCAATGGGCGATCAGACCCTGTTCGAGGCATGGACGGGGCGCAAGCCGCAGCTGGGACACTTGCGGGTGTTCGGTTGCACGACACACGCCAAGATCACGACGCCATACCAGAAGAAACTTGATGACCGGAGTACGCCGTTTGTGTATCTCCGAGTGGAAGAAGGCAGCAAGGCGCACCGCCTGTTCGATCCACGTTGCGGGCATATCCATGTAAGTTGTGATGTCATTTTTGAAGAAAATGTGCCTTGGCAATGGACTGCAGCCGCAGGGGAGCAAAACTCTACCGAGTTCACGGTGGAGGATGATGGTGGTGATGAACTACCGGCAGAAGCGGCGGTCAACTCGGTACCACGACACCGGGTGCCATCCCCTATTGGGCATCGTGGCAAGGAAGAACTCCAGCAATCGCCTCCAGCAAGCCCGGGAGGAACATCACCAACACTGCCGACTACGCCCCAATCATCACCAAGCACTACACCGCCTTCAACCCTAGCTACCGGCTCTACCGGGCAGGTGGTGACACCATGTTCCGGCGGTGACCCTGGAAGCGATCAGGGCCCCGTCCGGTTCAGGAGTCTTGGAGATATCATGCGGGAGGCACCCCGCGTGGACCTGGTGGAGGATGAACACGATGGGGACGCGTTGCTCGCGGAGATGGAGGAGCCATCAAGCTACTGCGAGGCAGCCGGACATCCAACATGGGAGAACGCCATGGCACAGGAGATGGAGGCGATCGAGAGGAACTCAACTTGGGTCCTCACCGCGTTGCCGGCAGGACACAAACCTATCGGCTCAAGTGGGTGTACAAGTTAAAGAAGAACACGGCTGGTGAAGTGATCAAGCACAAAGCTCGATTGGTGGCAAAGGGCTATGTTCAACGTCAAGGGGTGGATTTTGAGGAAGTGTTCATGCTAGTGGCGCGGCTTGACACAGACTGTGTCATCCTTGCTGTCGCAGCTGATCGGGGGTGGGAGGTGCATCACCTCGACGTCAAATCTGCATTCCTCAACAGCGATCTTGAAGAAGAAGTGTATGTAGCTCAGCCGGAGGGCTTTGTGAAAAAAGGAGAAGAACACATGGTGCTAAAATTGAGCAAGGTGCTCTATGGATTGCGCCAGGCCCCGTGGGCGTGGAACACACGCCTCGACAAATGCTTGAAAGATCTCGGTTTTGCACGGTGCATGCAGGAGCAGGCCGTGTATACTAGAGGGAAAGGGCAAGCTGGTGTGATCGTAGGTGTGTATGTCGATGACCTGATTGTCACAGGAGAAAATCCACATGAGATAACCATGTTCAAGCAGCAGATGATGGGGGAATTCGAGATGAGTGATCTCGGTTTTCTCACTTACTATTTGGGGATCGAAGTAATTCAGGGGGAGAACGGGATTGCTATCAAGCAAGCTGCGTATGCCAAGAAGATCTTGTCTCAGTTTGGAATGCTGGATTGCAATCCCACCTCGATTCCCATGGAACCACGTTCGCTGCTGCACAAGGATGCTGATGGAAAACCTATCGACGCCACGGAGTACCAGCGTATCATCGGGTGCCTGCAATATCTGCTACACACCAGACCGGATCTGTCTTACGCCGTTGGCGTGGCGAGCAGGTTCATGGAGCGGCCGACAACGATGCACCTCAAGGCGATCAAGATGATACTCAGGTATCTGAAGGGAACGCTGGACTCTGGTCTAGTGTTTGCAAGCGGCGGCGGCTCGTTGGACATCACGGGCTTCACCGACAGTGACCTGGCAGGTGATATGGATGACCGCTGGAGCACCGGCGGCATGGCATTCTATGTGAACAGCAGCTTGGTGTCTTGGTGTTCTCAGAAGCAGAAGACAGTGGCGCTCTCGTCTTGTGAGGCAGAGTTCATGGCCGCCACTGCAGCAGCATGCCACGCGCTCTGGCTCAGGGCGTTGCTGAGTGAGATGATGGGCACTGAAGCAAAGCCGGTGAAGCTGTATGTTGACAACAAGTCAGCGATCGCTTTGATGAAGAATCCTGTGTTCCACGAGAGAATCAAGCATATTGATACCCGCTACCATTTCATTCGTGAATGTGTTGAAAGTGGGCAGATTTCGATTGAGTTTGTTCGGTCTGAGGAGCAGCGAGCGGATGCACTGACAAAGGGGCTGCCGGCGGTGAAGCTGGCGACTGCACGATATCTGTTGGGTGTCCGTGATCTGAGGCCACGCCAAGACTAAGGGGGAGTATGTTGCGATTATTCCTGGTGTGGCCCGAGCAGATCCGGACAACGTGGGAATGCAACGGTATGCAATGGTGTGGCGAGATGCCCAGGCAAACAAGATCGGTGGCGACTAGTTCGTGAGGCGTAGGAAGCGCTGATGGAGCAGAGTGCATGGCGGGGAGCTAATCTCGTCGTTTCCACATTTGTAGGATCAATTTGTTAGCCTATAAATAGATGGTTGTTACAGCATTTGTATTTGCGCATTCAGTTTTCATTTCAGTTCGAAATAAACACCGAAAGTTGCCCAAAATTCTCTCCCACAATATTCTGTTCTTGATTGCTCTGTTCTCTGCTTTCTCTGAATCTTCTGAATTTCTGAAACTTGTTTTCAATCCGCCGTCCCGGATAGCTACAGGGCGCCCGCAAGGTGCTCGACCGGTGTCCGGGACGGCGGACTGAAAACGAGTTTCAGAAATTCAGAAGATTCAGAGAAAGCAGAGAACAGAGCAATCAAGAACAGAATATTGTGGGAGAGAATTTTGGGCAACTTTTGGTGTTTATTTCGAACTGAAATGAGAACTGAATGCGCAAATTCAAATGCTGTAACAACCATCTATTTATAGGCTAACAAATTGATCCTACAAATGTGGAAACGACGAGATTAGCTCCCTGCCATGCACTCTTCTCCATCAGCGCTTCCTGCGCCTCACGAACTAGTCGCCACCGATCTTGTTTGCCCGGGCATCTCGCCACACCATTGCATACCGCTGCATTCCTGCGTCGTCCGGATCTGCTCGGGCCACACCAGGAATAATCGCAACATACTCCCCCTTAGTCTTGGCGTGGCCTGAGATAACGGACACCCAACAGATACCGTGCAGTCGCCAGCTTCGCCGTTGGCAACCCCTTTGTCAGTGCATCCGCTCACTGCTCCTCAGACCGAAAGAACTCAATCAAATTCTGCCCACTTTCAACACATTCACGAATGAAATGGTAGCGGGTATCAATATGCTTGCTTCTCCCGTGGAACACAGGATTCTTCAGTCCGCCGTCCCGGACAGCTACAGGGCGCCCGCAAGGTGCTCGACCGGTGGTTTTCGCTAACACACCACGCCATTGAACCGCAGCCTCTCCGGGTGCGCACGAGAGCACATCCAGCCTCGGTGCCAAGATCCTCACGGCGGCGGAGGAGGAGTCGTCGGAGTAGGAAGAAGTCAGGTGGTGGCTGTGGCCGACACGGAGCAGCCGGAGTCCGGGTGCGTCGACATCGAGCTGCAGCAGGTCGGGGAGGTATACCAGCCGGAGTTCCTCGAGCGTGTCGGCTGCGTCGAGGCGAGGCCGGTGATGTGGCGGAGACTCAGCCTCCGTAGCCGCGGGCAGCTGGACGACGAGAGGAGCCGGCCGAGGTGGAGTTCGTTGCCGCCGCCGTCGTCGACGGCCAGTGTCACGTGGCTAAGCTCGAAGTCGGTGAGCGCCCGAAACACGGCGGCTGCGGCGGCCGGGACCGTGACTGTCGCGCATCCGAGGGCAAGGATCATCGCCTCCGCTCTCTCCGAGCAAGGCAGCTCGGCGACAAGAACCCTCTCGTCGTCCTCCTCCTCTACCGCCGGCACCTCGAGGACGAACCGCCCCTTCACATGGCGCTCGGCGAAGCGTAGCCACGCGTCGATGTGCGACGACGTGGTCATGCTTGTGGAAGATCTGCTTCCTGAACACGCTTTTGAATATACGGATCTCCAAAACATCAATGTCGCTGCTGCTGTCGTCGACGCTGGCGGCGGTGGCGCGCCGAGTGAGATAGGCGTCGACGCCGGCGATGAGCCGCCGAGCACGGTCCATGGCACCATCCTTGTAGCAGCCTGGCCCAACGGTGAAGCAGAGGGCCGGTGCGAGAGTCGAGAAGTGGCGCCACCGCTTCGACAGCACGGTAGTCCGAGCCACGTCGCTCGCCGTCGGCAAGAAGCTGAGGACGTGCAGCAGCACGTCGTCGACGAGCTCACTGATGTGATCAACAGCGGCGGTGGCGGCCGGCAGAGTCGTCGTCGTCGTCTCGTGCGTCTTTTCCGAATCCGTGGGTAGTGATTGGCACGGCATATGCATCCGTTGGCAAAGCTAATCGATTCGAATTTGAGAAGAAACTAGCAAAATGCCCATTGGTTGCATTGGGTATTGACGAAGTGGATAAAGTTTGATCTCAATGATTCATCAAAGCACGTAAGTATGATTATAAGTACCGATTACGAGGTGGATAAAGTTCGACCTAAATAATTCATCGAAGCAACTAAGTATGATCATAAAAACCAGCGACGTGCACAGTTATCACAAAGAAATATTTGTGTTTGAATATTTAGGTTATGTTCTTTTGAAGGGGTTGTAAACCCCTTTCTCCACAAGTAAAACGGATCAATAGATTAATGTATAATTAATTAAATATTAACTTAAAAAATTTGAAAAATGGATTATATAATTTTTTAAAACAATTTTCCTATAGAAACTTTTTGCAAAACACGTATTGATGAATGGTCCCGATGATTGTAGCATTGGAGAAACGGATGGCTAAACAATACACCTTTGCATAGAAGGCGATGATGAAATATTATGGGGTTATTAATTATTTTAAATTACATTTTTATGAAACTCTTATAACCTTTTATTTCAGGATCGATGATTGCTATAACAGTGCATTGATTATAATAATGGTGTAATCCTCTCCAACTAAATCTAAATAGTGCCAACCGGACTTAACCGTTACTTTTTTTCTTTTCTAGAAAACCTCTCAGAGTAAAAGTCATTAGCTCATAATTAATTGAGTTTTAATTATTATAAACTTCAAAAATAGATTTATTAGATATTTTAAAGTAAATTTTATACAGAAAGTTTGAAAAGGGTGCTAATAAAAATCGAGATAAAAAGAACGGAGCTATTATGCGAATTTTCATGCCACGCACATATTCAGTTTCCATCGAGATAAAAAATACTGGTCGGTTTTTCTTCTCCCGGTAAAACACATATTTTGTTTACATGTTTTTTAAAAAATGCCGGTCAGTTTTCTTTTCCTAGTAAAACAACCAGTACCAGTCAACCAGATCTTGATCCTGTCCATTTAGATCAGAATCAGATCGATCCCCTCTCCTTTGCTCTTTGTTCCCTACTCCCTCTCAGCCGTCGGCGCCACCCCCCAACTCAACCTCACCCTCTAGCCGCGCCACCTCCCTGCCTCAACCATGATGTCCGCCATGCCGTCCCTAACTCCTCCTTGCCCTCCGCCCCAGGCCACCTCCTCGAGTCGACCGCATAATCCACCTACGTCACCCCCAACTCAACCTCACCCTTCGTATGGCGGCCGCGGTAGCGATGGCCAAGGGGGCATGCGGGTGATGGCCCCACGGCAGTTGCGACGGCTGAGGCATACGGGCGGCAGCAAGTCTGGTGGGCAGTGGGAGGCACATGGGTGGCTCATCTGGTGGTTGGTAGGCTCAAGGGAAGCGACGAGGCTGGTGGGCTGGTGAGCGGCGGATCGGGTGGTAGTGGAGGCTCGAGGGCACGTATCCGGCGGCTTAGTTCTGGCGCCTGACTTCCGAGCATACGCCTCCCCGCCTCCCGAAGTTGCCGCTGCCGCCTGCTTCCTCGACATCACCGCCCGTGGGAGCCACTGCTGCGGGAATCACCTGCCAGTTCGTCGCTTTCATCAATTACTTGGCTTCCTCAACACCCCAACACCCAAGAGCCTCGCCGGTGAGGGCCACCACCACCAGGAGCCCTTTGCCCCATTGGAGCCCTGCCGTCTCCTCGCTGAAGGCCCGAGCTTCCGCCACTCGCCGAAGTCGTACACTGCCTCTCGGAGCTCAAGACCACAAGTCAAATCCGTCCTCAGGAAATCAGGTTAGATCCCATCTCACCAATTGCTCTGTGTCTTCCATGGAATTCTTGTTGTATTTATGGGGTTGATTTCATCTGTTCTTGAGTCCAAATTGAATCTGCATCTGTCTATCGTGTTGAACTTGGTATCCGCCCTCCCTGTTTTTGTTCGATTTTGCTTGAACGGGAGAGGATGATGTGAGCCAAGCGATAGAGCAACGGACAAAAAATTCCCGGAAGCCTTATAATTTTTTTTATTAGGTATAGATATAGATTTAGCCGTAATAACTCGATCGAGTTAGGGAGATCGGAAAAAATAAATTGAAGGTGCTGCTTGTGCCGTGGTGTACAGACGTGGTACACTATATCTCACGTACGAAGAGTTCGTTTTGGATCAATTTTCTGCGGGCTTAATCGGGGAGAATGTTTTCATCCCTCAAAAAAGATATTCTAGGTTTCTTATATGCCAATGAAATAGGTCATCAAAATATTTTTTTAAAAAATAGCAAGATAGATTAATATAAAATATATTCCAATTTAACTTCTACAAGTTATAAAAATAATAAATTAAACTTAACCTACATCCATAATTATTTTTGTTATATTTGTTACGACATGTAGAAGTCGAATTTAACCTTACATGTTTATAAAGTGATATATCTCATATCACTACCACAGAACACCTTAAGATGCCGGTTGCAAACCTGGTATATGGCACCAATTATCCAGCACCAATAATGCTAGATCAGTGATACTGGTCGTAGAACCAGCACCTTTATGCTCTCTCCATTTTTTTTAAAAAAAAGAGAAGCCGGCTCGAAGCATTGGCTCATCGAGCCGATGCTTTCGAGCAGCCCCGTTAAGCAGCCTCTAATCCCATCCATCACATATCAATCATCAACAACAATAATCCCCAACCCCATCCATCACAGATCACATCTCAAGAACAACAATCCCCATCCATCACAGATCGAGAAATACACGAGATCAAGAACTACACAAGATCAAGAACTACACCAGGTGAACTCACTCTCAAATCCCGGTCCTAGTGGAGCGGCTGGCGCCACCATAGTTGGAGGAGGAGCAACAGGATGACAGGCTAGAGGCGGTGTTGTCGTCAGAGGCTAGCCCTCTCCATGCAGAGGTCGCCACCGGGGTTGTCGCCACCAGATCCAGTCACCTGGATCCGGTGGCACGCGAGCTCCAGGCGACGGGGCAGCAACACGTACGGAGAGAGTACGCCGAGATGTCCCTGGCCGCCCAACTGACTGATGCCTTGCTTCCTCCATCCCTTGCCCCCTTGCGCCTTGCTCCTCCATCCCCTATCTCCTTCCGCCGCACTCGCAGCAACAACAACAGGTGAAGTCGAGGATGAGGCCAAGGTAAGTGGGGGGAGGCGGATGTGGTCCCCACCTCCACGTTGGCTAGATCCTGCGACCCCTACCTCCACATCAACCAAATCCGGTGGCCCCCACCTCCACGCCAACGGATCTGCCAGCGGCCACCGAGAAGAAGTGGAGGGGAGAAGAGAGGGAGGGGTGGTCGGTGACAAGGAGCAGCAGGGGAGAAGGGGGGTGGCGGCGAGGGAGTGAGGGAGGGAGAGGGGGGCGGCGGACTGTAACACCTCTTTTTATTTTACTTATTTATTTAAAAATATCTCAAGTAAAAATTTGACTTTTGAAATTGGTTTTTATTTTATTTTTGTGTTGTGCCAAATAGATCTCAAATTTTTCCCCCAAATCCAATTCCAAAAAATGTCAAAAAAAAAAAAGAAACCCCCTGTTCTTGGGCCCCTTTTCTCTCCTTTCCTCTCCCCGGCCCAACCCCTCTCTCTCCCCCTCCCCGAGCAGGCCGGCCCACCTCACTTCCCCTCTCCCTCCCCTACCCCCGGCCCAGCTCCCCCTCCCTCACTTTTCTCTCTCCCCTCGGCCCATGGGCCATCCCGAGCCGCCCCGGCCCACCCGGGGTCATCCCCCACCTCCGGCCGCGCCGCCACCCGCCCGCGCCGCCGCTCTCCGCGCCGCGTCGCCCCGGCCGCCGCGCCCGCCGCGAGCCCCGCGCCCCTCCCTCGCGCCCCGCGCCCCTTCCCCCCCGAGCCCCGCGCCGCGCCCGTCTCCATCACCGCGGCCGCGTCACGTCGCCGCTCGCCGCCGCTCCACCCCCTCCCCTCGCCGGCCTCCTTCTCTCTCCTCTCTTTCTCTCCGGCGCCGCCTCTCTCTCCCGGCTCCCTCTCTCCCCTCCCGGCCTCGCCGCCTCCGGCTGCCGCCCCCTCCGCCGGCCGCCGCCGCCTCCCCCCCTCCCCCGGCCGCCTCGCCGCCGCCCCTCACCGGCGCCCGCCGGCGCCAAGCCGAGCAAGGCAGTACAAGGAGGAAAAAGACCCCCCCTGACAGGTGGGCCCCACTCCCTCCCCCTCTCTCTCCCGGCCTGACATGTGGGCCCCCACCGTCAAACCCTAACCCTAACCCCAACGGAATACGGAATATTCCGTTATCCTTTATTAAAAATTCCCAAATTTTCAGAAAAGTCCCTCTACCTTTGAAAATTCATAGAAATTCAACCGTAACTCCATTTGACCCCGTTCAAATTTCTAAATTTTTCTAAAAATGAGATCTACACAGTGGCACACTTGTTTATTTGATTTGAGCTTGTTTTATTGCCTTTTTATTTATTTGTCCTCCGTTCCGCGTATAGAGCACGTGTACGAGGACGCTCCGGACGCCGGTTTCGAAGAAGAAGACCCGCAACTCGTGCAAGGCAAGCCTCTTTGATCACATTGCCCCTATATTTGCAATGATATGTTGATTGAAAAATGCATTTGCTTAGTACACACGAATAACATGTTTAGGCCTCGGATTGTTTATATAACCGACGGACCAACCTAATAGCCGCACTTATATTACATAGGTTGATGTTTCCATACCTTTGGTAGCTCCACAAATTTTAGCGCCGGTATCGTTATACGATTACCGAAGTAGCTTCGCTTAGCCGTGCTTACGTTGTTGCCGTGTGGGAAACTTGGGTATTTCCAAATTTTATGCTTAAAAATCCGGTACGTTGTACCGGGGTTTTGTGAAGTAAAATGTGTTGTGAAAATGGTGATGATGCGGAGTCAAGCCTTTGTGGTTTGGCTACGTGTTATCATTAAGGACCGATTCCTTTGGGAAGTCCATCCGAACACGTTATAGTGCGACCACACGGGTATTTATGGGATGTCTCTGGCTAAGTAAATTGTTATCACATGGGAGTTGGTGTGCCAATGGTTGTGGAATGCCGAGAATGAGGAGATGAAGTGTTGCACATTTATTGCCCATCATGGGTGTCTTTTTGCCTCTATTGTGGCAAGGTACCAGTAGGAGTAGGAGGCATCCTCGGTATTTCCTGAGTGGACGACGGCTGTCTTTGCCTGATACTCGGCTATGGATCTTAGCCCAACTAGGTGGCATACGATTTGCATGGGTTAGCTTTGGAAAGGCCTTACCACGAACTTTCGTTGCCGACGGGTAAACGATGTCAGTTTCGTGTCGTGTGGGTAAAGCGTACAACCTCTACAGAGTTTAATGAACTGTTCGAACAGCCGTGCCCACGGTCAAGGGCGAGTGTAAGGTGTTTCTCATAGCGTAGATTTGTTTGACAAATGTTTGATGAAAATGGTTGGCGGGAAGGGATTCGTTTCCAGAGTTTGCTTGTGTGGCAAACGGCTAACCTTTGTGGTTAGGAACGGGTCTGTGTGACCTGGGGTGTCGTCCGACACCGAGGTGTTGTTAGGGCCATGATGGCGTTGCAGTGCTGAGATAACTGTGTGGACTATGTGTGGTTTTGAAAGTGAGAAGGAACCAATAGAGGAGACAAATCAATTGTTGTTCGTTAATCGTGACAAGTTGTTGCAAAGCAACTTGTGGAATGGGTCGAGGCGTGAGCCTCCTCCCGCTAACTAAAACTTGGTTCACTCACTAGGAGTTTTGTGAAATAAATCACTTTGCCAAAAAGGCTGCTTTCGCAAATAAAACCCTAGCTCTCCTTGTCTTAAACCAAGCATGTCATTCTTTCCCCGGCTTGCTGAGTACGTGAAGTACACACCCTTGCTATATATAATATATCTATAGAAGTTGGAGATGAAGACGTCGACCCAACCACCGAGGAGTGTCTCCAGGAGCAAGCCGAGTACGAGGACTTCTAGAAGGATCGTGCCTAGCCCCAAGCCGTCGCCTGTGGATCGAGATGGTCGCCTAGACGCTTAGCCGCTGCTGCTTTTGCCTTTTGCTTTATGGACTTTGTATTGTTGCGTTGCTCATCCTCGGGCCTGTCCGGGATGGCAACTCATGTAAGGACTAAAACCCAGTGATGTAATGTTAATCTACTTTGATTCCATGTTTATTCTGTGAGTACCAGCTAGTATATCCTGGGACTGGTACTATATCACAGGTAATGCGTAGCACCTCGGTATGAGTTAGCTGGTGTTATCAGTTAACGAGTGCCGGGGCGTTACAAAGGTGGTATCAGAGCATAGGTTTGGCCCTAGGACGAAACCTTCGTGTAGTTGTGACCCTAAGGACTATTTAAAAAAAAAAAAAACTTATATATAGTTGCAAAAGTTAGAAAATGCTTATACTCTTCTCCTTACTATAGGATTCTTTTCAAACTACTCACTAATCCCTTTTCATTTAAAACTTTAGACGAATCACGCTACGTTGATTCCGCCGACCTTTTCCCTCAGCTTTTAGAAGTGTAGTGGTTGTTGTGCGTCAGACCTGTCGTATCGTTGCCAACCCATTAGGGGTTGTGGCACTTAGTGTTCGTTAAACTAGTGTGTGAGTGGGTTATGTAATGTTGGTTGCCTCTTGATGTGCGTCCAGCTAAGCTTGGCTAAGCTTTGGGCTGGCCATGTCCCTGACTTTCGGAATTTCCCCGATTTGCGAAAACAGTTTTACCTATGAAATGCCCTCCCCTTACCCCGCCCTTTCAAACAAACCAGATGGCAGGACGCCCTCGTCGCAATGCTCGCACCCCAGCCCGCTTCAGATATGAGGACCAAGTTCAGAATGACAACGACGCCACTCGAAATGCCGAAGATCAGGAAGACGAGCAAGCTAATGATCAGGTGTCAGAAAATGAACCGGCCGCTACCCAAGGGACACGTGCTGCCACAGCTACCGCCCAAGGAGGAACACCTCCACCTCCACCCCCTCATTTGGATCCCCAGCAAATCATGGCCATTCAGACTCAGATACTACAGGGCATAGCTCAGACTCTTGCTGCTTTGAATCCCCAGCATCACCCAGCTCCGCATCACAATGGTCGCTCCAACTTGACTGATTTCTTGAGAACCCGTCCGCCAGAATTCTCGCAGACCTCGGAGCCAGTTGAAGCCGACGATTGGTTGAAGGACGTTGAGAGAAAGCTTGACCTTGTGCAGTGCTCCCCTAGAGAGAAGGCCCTATATGCTGCCCATCAGCTCAGAGGACCCGCCGCCAATTGGTGGGAGAATTATCGTGCCGCTCACCAGGATGCAGCTACAATTGATTGGGCAGAGTTTGCAGAAGCTTTTAGAGCTGCTTATGTGCCAGAAAGTATCTATGATATCAAAAGGGAGGAATTCAACAATCTCAAGCAAGGGAACTCCAGCATCAATGAGTACCTCAGCAAGTTCAACCATTTGGCCCGTTATGCCACAGATGAGGTGGATACTGACAAGAAAAAGATCAGAAAGTTTCTGAAAGGAATGAACGTCGGGATAAAGCTTCAGCTTGTTGCTCATGTCTTCCCTACATTCCAAGACATGGTTAATAGGGCGTTAATAGTCGAAGATACTAGGAAGGAAGTGGAGATTTTTCGCAAACGCAAGATGGCTCAGACCGGATTCCAGTCTCATGGTGGTCCACGCCCTAGGACCAACCCATCTCCTCAGTTTCGCCAGCCAGCCCCGCAACAGCATCAGGGATTCCCTACCCGCCCGGTTCCTTCCCGTTCATCTGCACCAGCTCCGCCAAGAGCCTATAGTGGCAACACAGGAGGAAGTAACCCGACATCCTTCAACACTCAGCCAAGGAATCCCCAGAATACAAATGGAAATGGATGTTTCCGCTGTGGAGAAGTTGGACATTTTGCTAGGGAATGTCCCCAGAAGAAAGGTCTCGCTGTTTCAGGAGCCTCTAACATCAGTACTGCCAGAGTGCCAGCATCAGGGCAAGCGCGAGCCACTACTCAGGCTAGTGGTCAGGCCTCCCGTACTACTCCAAGCTTTGGACGAGGCCGCGTCAACCATGTTCAGGCAAAATCAGCCCAGGAAGCTTCAGATGTTGTGATAGGTACGTTCCTTGTTAATAATGTACCTGCTGTTGTCTTATTTGATTCGGGAGCTTCGCATACTTTCATTTCTCGAGCTTTTGTGGAACAACATGGTTTGGTTACTAAGAACCTAAGGGTACCGATGATCGTTCACTCCCCGGGAAAGGAGACTAGGTCTGATCGATCATGCCCGAAGGTTAGTCTAGTCATAGAAGGTGTTAAGTTTATGGCTAGCCCTATTATCCTAGAGTCGCAAGGTCTGGACCTGATTCTAGGCATGGACTGGTTAGCTAAGTACAAGGGTCAGATAGATTGTGCCACACGGACTATCACAATGAAAGGACCATCTGGAAGTGAAGTAAAGTTTACTCCGTCAAAGGACCCTAGAGGTCAGCCCATGCTGAACTGTATCGAAGTCACCCCTTTGGAAGAAGTGCCCGTAGTCAATGAATACCCAGATGTCTTCCCAGATGTCTTCCCAGATGAATTACCCGGAATGCCACCAGACAGAGAAATAGAGTTCTCCATAGAGCTTGCACCCGGCACAGCTCCAATCGCCAAGAGACCCTATAGAATGGCAGCTAATGAATTGGCCGAAGTAAAAAGACAGATAGAAGAATTGGAAGCAAATGGTTTTGTGCGACCCAGTACGTCACCATGGGGAGCTCCAGTGCTCCTAGTTGAAAAGAAGGATAAAACAAAGAGAATGTGTGTGGATTACAGAGCTCTAAATGAAGTAACCATCAAGAACAAGTATCCGTTACCTCGGATTGATGACCTGTTTGATCAGTTACAAGGAGCCTCGGTCTTCTCCAAGATTGATTTAAGATCTGGATACCATCAGTTAAAAATCAGACCTGAAGACATACCGAAGACCGCCTTCTCAACTCGTTATGGTCTATATGAGTATACGGTCATGTCCTTTGGACTCACAAATGCTCCAGCATTCTTTATGAATCTCATGAACAAAGTATTCATGGAATACCTCGACAAGTTTGTCGTAGTATTTATAGACGACATTCTCATCTACTCCAAGGACGAACAGACACACGCAGAACATTTGAGGTTGGTTTTGGGAAAGTTGCGAGAACATCAACTTTATGCAAAATACTCCAAGTGTGAATTTTGGCTAGACCGAGTCGCATTCCTAGGACATGTCATTTCATCTCGTGGAGTAGAAGTGGACCCAGGCAAAGTAAGAGATGTGCTTACATGGGAGTCTCCAACCACAGTTACCGAGATCAGGAGTTTTCTTGGTTTGGCAGGATACTACAGACGATTTATTGAGGGTTTCTCAAAAATCGCCAAGCCTATGACAGAGTTGCTTAAGAAAGAAAAGAAGTTCATTTGGACCGAAGCATGTGAAAAGAGTTTCCAAGAGCTAAAGAAAAGGCTAACGACTTCTCCAGTCTTAATTCTATCGGACATAAGGAAAGATTTTGAAGTCTTTTGCGATGCATCCAGGCAGGGTTTAGGATGCGTACTTATGCAAGAAGGAAAGGTGGTTGCTTACGCCTCACGGCAGTTAAGGCCACATGAAGTGAACTACCCTACCCATGATCTTGAGTTAGCCGCAGTTGTTCATGCCCTCAAAATATGGAGGCATTACTTGATCGGAAACAGATGTGAAGTATACACGGATCATAAGAGCTTGAAGTATATCTTCACTCAAACAGAGCTCAACCTCAGACAAAGAAGATGGCTTGAACTGATCAAGGATTACGATGTCGGAATACATTATCATCCGGGAAAAGCGAATGTTGTCGCAGACGCTCTAAGTCGAAAGGTGCACTGCAATGTCCTTTTTACCTCGCCACATCATCCAGCATTATGCAAGGAAATGGAAAGGCTAAGAATAAATGTGGTTAAGCCAGGAACCCTAGCAACCCTAGTGGTGCAACCAACCCTAGAGAACCAAATCCGTGAAGCCCAAGAAGGCGACGAAGAAATTATGAATATAAAGGAGTTGATAAAGAAAGATAAAGCCTCAGAATACTCCATAGACGATAAAGGAATCGTTTGGTTTGGAAAGCGCATATGTGTGCCCAACAAAAAGGAGTTAAGAAACCTGATACTGCAAGAAGCCCATGAGTCTGCATACTCCATCCACCCCGGAAGTACCAAGATGTACCAAGATATCAAGAGTCATTATTGGTGGTCTGGAATGAAGCGAGATATTGCCGAGTATGTTGCCATTTGTGACACCTGTCAAAGGGTAAAGGCTGAACATCAGAAGCCCGCAGGTTTACTGCAACCGTTAAAGATCCCAGAATGGAAGTGGGAAGAAATAGGAATGGACTTTATAACGGGATTTCCAAAGACATCTTCGGGTTACGATTCCATTTGGGTAATAGTGGATCGACTAACCAAGGTTGCCCATTTCATCCCCGTAAAGACTACCTACTCTGGCAAGAAGTTAGCAGAGCTATACATGACGAAAGTGGTTTGCCGACATGGTGTCCCAAAGAAGATTGTGTCAGATAGAGGTACCCAGTTCACCTCCCATTTTTGGAAGAAATTACATGAAGCCATGGGTACCAATCTCAACTTCAGTACAGCCTACCATCCTCAGACCGATGGACAGACAGAAAGGGTGAATCAGATTTTGGAAGACATGTTAAGAGCTTGCGCCTTGGATTTTGTCGGTACTTGGGATTTGTGCCTACCTTACGCAGAATTCTCGTACAACAACAGCTATCAGGCAAGCATACAGATGGCCCCGAATGAAGCCTTGTATGGGCGTAAGTGTCGAACGCCACTCTGTTGGACGGATGTCGGAGAAAAGAAAATCTTTGGACCAGATGTTCTAAGAGAAGCTGAAGAACAGGTGAAAGTGATCAGAGAACGCTTGAAAGTGGCCCAGTCTAGGCAGAAAAACTATGCAGATAATCGCCGAAGAGATCTAGAGTTTGCAGTTGGAGATCATGTATACCTACGAGTATGACCTCTACGTGGAATGAAAATATTTGGAATGGCAGGAAAGTTAGCGCCACGTTTTATCGGACCCTATCCTATCACTGCACGTCGTGGAGAAGTTGCCTATCAGCTTGAGTTACCCGCAGAGCTTGCCGGTGTACACAACGTGTTCCACGTATCCCAGTTAAAGAAGTGTCTTCGAGTTCCGGAAGAGCAAGTTCCACTTGAGGTAATCAATGTGCAGGAGAATCTGACTTACGAAGAACGACCGATTCGGATTCTTGATGAAAAGGAACGAAGCACCAGACGAAAAGTGATCAAGTTTTACAAGGTTCAATGGAGTAATCACTCGGAAGAGGAAGCTACTTGGGAGCAAGAGGATCACCTTCGTGCCGAGCACCCTGAGTTCTTCACGTAGTCGCGGAATCTCGGGACGAGATTCTGTTAAGGGGGGTAGGTTTGTAACACCTCTTTTTCATTTATTTATTTAAAAATATCACAATTAAAAACTTTGGATTTTAAGGTTTGGATTTTATTTTGTTTTGTGCCAAATGGATCTCATATTTTATTTTTCCTCAAATTCCTAATTTAACAAAAAAAAACTCATTTGGGCCCCTTTCCTCTCCCTTCTCCCTCGGCCCAACTCCCCACCTCTCTTCCTCTCTTTCTCCCCGGAGCAGGACGGCCCATCCCTCTCTCTCTCCTTTCCGGCCCAACTCCCTCCCTCCCTCTCACGGCCCACGAGCCTTCTCTCGCGCCGGCCCGACCCACCCGGGGTCATCCCCCACCTCCAGCCGCGCCGCCACCCGCCCGCGCCGCCGCTCGCCGCGCCCGCGCCGCGGCGCCGCCGCTCGCCGCGCCGCGCCGCCCCGGCCGCCGCGCCCGCCGCGAGCCCCGCGCCCCTCCCTCGCGCCCCGCGCCCCTCCCCCCGAGCCCCGCGCCGGCCGCGTCACGTCGCCGCGGCCGCGTCACATCGCCGCGCCGCCGTCCCATCCGCTGCACCCGCCCGTGCCCCGCCGCCTAGAGCCGTGCGCCGCCCCGCTCGCCGCGCCGCTCGCCGCATATAAAAGGGGGAACCCCCCCTCGCCGCCGCTCCCCCCATCCTCGCCGGCCTCCCCTACTCTCCCTCTCCTCTCTCTCACGGGCTGCCGCCCCTCACCGGCCGCCGCCGCCTCTCCGGCCACCGCCGCCTCCCTCTCTCCCCTCTCCGGCCGCCACCGCCACCGGCCGCCGCCGGCCTCCCCCTCCCCTTCCACCCCGGCCACCCGGCGCCACCGCCGGCTCGAGCTAGCTCGGTGAGGAGGAAGAAGACCCCCCTGACAGGTGGGCCCCACCCCCTTCCTCTCCCTCTCACTAAACCGACAGGTGGGCCCCACTCCCTCCCCCTCTCTCTCCCGGCCTGACATGTGGGCCCCCACTATCAAACCCTAACCCTAACCCTAACGGAATATTCCGTTGGAATATTCCGTTATCATTTATTAAAAATTCCCAAATTTTCAGAAAAGCCCCTCTACCTTTGAAAATTCATAGAAATTCAACCGTAACTCCGTTTGACCTCGTTCAAATTTCTAAATTTTTCTAAAAATGAGATCTACACAGTGGCACACTTGTTTATTTGATTTGAGCTTGTTTTATTGCCTTTTATTTATTTGTTCTCCGTTCCACGTATAGAACACGTGTACGAAGACGCTCCGGACGCCGGTTTCGAAGAAGAAGACCCGCATCTCGTGCAAGGCAAGCCTCTTTGATCACATTGCCCCTATATTTGCAATGATATGTTGTTTGAAAAATACATTGCTTAGCACACACGAATAACATGTTTAGGCCTCGGATTGTTTATACAACCGACGGACCAACCTAATAGTCGCACTTATATTACATAAGTTGATGTTTCCATACCTTTGATAGCTCCACAAATATTGGCGCCGGTATCGTTATACGATTACCGAAGTAGTTTCGCTTAGCCATGCTTACGTTGTTGCCGTGTGGGAAACTTGGGTTATTCTAAATTACATGTTTAAAAATCCGGTATGTTGTACCGAGGTGTTGTGAAATAAAATGTGTTGTGAAAATGGTGATGATGCGGAGTCAAGCCTTTGTGGTTTGGCTACGTATTATCGTTAAGGACCGATTCCTTTGGGAAGTCCATCCGAACACGTTATAGTGCGACCACACGGGTATTTATGGGATGCCTCTGGCTAAGTAAATTGTTATCACGTGGGAGTTGGTGTGCCAATGGTTGTGGAATGCCGAGGATGAGGAGACGAAGTGTTACGCATTTATTGCCCATCATGGGTGTCTTTTTGCCTCTATTGTGGCATGGTACCAGTAGGAGTAGGAGGCATCCTCGGTATTTCCTGAGTGGACGATGGCTGTTTTTGCCTGATACTCGGCTATGGATCTTAGCCCAACTAGGTGGCATGTGATTTTCATGGGTTAGCTTTGGAAAGGCCTTGTCACGAACTTCCGTTACCGACGGGTACACGGTGTTAGTTTCGTGTCGTGTGGGTAAAGCGTACAACCTCTGCAGAGCTTAATGAACTGTTCGAACAGCCGTGCCCACGGTCAAGGGCGAGTGTAAGGTGTTTCTCATAGCGTAGATTTGTTTGACAAATGTTTGATGAAAATGGTTGGTGGGAAGGGATTCGTTTCCAGAGTTTGCTTGTGTGGCAAACGGCTAACCTTTGTGGTTAGGAACGGGTCTGTGTGACCTGGGGTGTCGTCCGACACCGAGGTGTTGTTAGGGCCATGATGGCGGTGCAGTGCTGAGATAACTGTGTGGACTATGTGTGGTTGGGAAAGAGAGAAGGAACCAATAGAGGAGACAAATCAATTGTTGTTCGTTAATCGTGACAAGTTGTTGCAAAGCAACTTGTGGAATGGGTCGAGGCGTGAGCCTCCTCCCGATAACTAAAACTTGATTCACTCATTAGGAGTTTTGTGAAATAAATCACTTTGCCAAAAAGGCTGCTTTCGCAAATAAAACCCTAGCTCTCCTTGTCTTAACCAAGCATGTCATTCTTTCCCCGGCTTGCTGAGTACGTGAAGTACTCACCCTTGCTATATATAATATCTATAGAAGTTGAAGATGAAGACGTCGATCCGACCGCCGAGGAGTGTCTCCAGGAGCAAGCCGAGTACGAAGACTTCTAGAAGGATCGTGCCTAGCCCCAAGCCGTCGCCTGTGGATCAAGATGGTCGCCTAGACGCTTAGCTGTCGCTGCTCTTGACTTTTGCTTTATGGACTTTTGTATTGTTGTGTTGCTCATCCTTGGGCCTGTCCAGGATGGCAACTTATGTAAGGACTAAAACCCAGTGATGTAATAAATAGTTACTTTGACTCCATGTTTATTCTGTGAGTACCAGCTAGTGTATCCTGGGACTGGTACTATATCACAGGTAATGCGTAGCACCTCAGTATGAGTTAGCTGGTGTTATCAGTTAACGAGTGCCGGGGCGTTACAAAGGTGGTATCAGAGCATAGGTTTGGCCCTAGGACGAAACCTTCGTGTAGTTGTGACCCTAAGGACTATTTTAAAAAAAAAATTATATATAATTGCAAAAGTTAGACAATGCTTATACTCTTCTCTTTACTATAGGATTCTTTTTAAAATGCTCACCGATCCCTTTCATTTAAACTTTAGACGGATCACGATACGTTGGACTCCGCCATTCTTTTCCTCAGTTTTTAGAAGTGTAGTGGGTGTTGTGCGTCAGACCTGTCGTATCGTTGCCAACCCATTAGGGGTTGTGGCACTTAGTGTTCGTTAAACTAGTGTGTGAGTGGGTTATGTAATGTTGGTTTGCCTCTTGATGTGCGTCCAGCTAAGCTTTGGGCTGGCCATGTCCCTGTCTTTCGGAATTTCCCCGATTTGCGAAAATAGTTTCATCTATGAAATGCCTTCCCCTTACCCCGCCCTTTCAAACAAACCAGATGGCAGGACGCCCTCGTCGCAATGCTCGCACCCCAGCCCGCTTCAGATATGAGGACCAAGTTCAGAATGACAACGACGCCACTCGAAATGCCAAAGATCAGGAAGACGAGCAAGCTAATGATCAGGTGTCAGAAAATGAACCGGCCACCACCCAAGGGACACATGCTGCCACAGCTACTACCCAAGGAGGAACACCTCCACCTCCACCCCCTCATTTGGATCCCCAGCAAATCATGGCCATTCAGACTCAGATACTGCAGGGCATAGCTCAGACTCTTGCTGCTTTGAATCCCCAGCATCACCCAGCTCCGCATCACAATGGTCGCTCCAAGTTGACTGATTTCTTGAGAACCCGTCCGCCAGAATTCTCGCAGACCTCCGAGCCTGTCGAAGCCGACGATTGGTTGAAGGACGTAGAGCGGAAGCTTGACCTTGTGCAGTGCTCCCCTAGAGAGAAGGCCTTATATGCTGCACATCAGCTCAGAGGACCCACCGCCAATTGGTGGGAGAATTACCGTGCCGCTCACCAAGATGCCGCTACAATTGTTTGGGCAGAGTTTGCCGAAGCTTTTAGAGCTACTTATGTGCCAGAAAGTATCTATGATATTAAAAGGGAAGAATTCAACAATCTCAAGCAAGGGAACTCCAGCATCAATGAGTACCTCAGCAAGTTCAACCATTTGGCCCGTTATGCTACAGATGAGGTGGATACTGACAAGAAAAAGATCAGAAAGTTTCTGAAAGGAATGAATGTCGGGATAAAGCTTCAGCTTGTTGCTCATGTCTTCCCTACATTCCAAGACATGGTTAATAGGGCGTTAATAGTCGAAGATACTAGGAAGGAAGTGGAGATTTTTCGCAAACGCAAGATGGCTCAGACCGGATTCCAGTCTCATGGTGGTCCACGCCCTAGGACCAACCCATCTCCTCAGTTTCGCCAGCCAGCCCCGCAACAGCATCAGGGATTCCCTACCCGCCCGGTTCCTTCCCGTTCATCTGCACCAGCTCCGCCAAGAGCCTATAGTGGCAACACAGGAGGAAGTAACCCGACATCCTTCAACACTCAGCCAAGGAATCCCCAGAATACAAATGGAAATGGATGTTTCCGCTGTGGAGAAGTTGGACATTTTGCTAGGGAATGTCCCCAGAAGAAAGGTCCCGCTGTTTCAGGAGCCTCTAACATCAGTACTGCCAGAGTGCCAGCGTCAGGGCAAGCACGAGCCACTACTCAGGCTAGTGGTCAGGCCTCCCGTACTACTCCAAGCTTTGGACGAGGCCGCGTCAACCATGTTCAGGCGAAATTAGCCCAGGAGGCTTCAGATGTTGTGATAGGTACGTTCCTTGTTAATAATGTACCTGCTGTTGTCTTATTTGATTCGGGAGCTTCGCATACTTTCATTTCTCGAGCTTTTGTGGAACAACATGGTTTGGTTACTAAGAACCTAAGGGTACCGATGATCGTTCACTCCCCGGGAAAGGAGACTAGGTCTGATCGATCATGCCCGAAGGTTAGCCTAGTCATAGAAGGCGTTAAGTTTATGGCTAGCCCTATTATCCTAGAGTCGCAAGGTCTGGACCTGATTCTAGGCATGGACTGGTTAGCTAAGTACAAGGGTCAGATAGATTGTGCCACACGGACTATCACAATGAAAGGACCATCTGGAAGTGAAGTAAAGTTTACTCCGTCAAAGGACCCTAGAGGTCAGCCCATGCTGAACTACATCGAACTCGTCCCTCTGGAAGAAGTGCCTGTAGTCAATGAATACCCAGATGTCTTCCCAGATGAATTACCCGGAATGCCACCGGACAGAGAAATAGAGTTCTCCATAGAACTTGCACCCGGCACAGCTCCAATCGCCAAGAGACCCTATAGAATGGCAGCTAATGAATTGGCCGAAGTAAAAAGACAGATAGAAGAATTGGAAGCAAATGGTTTTGTGCGACCCAGTACGTCACCATGGGGAGCTCCAGTGCTCCTAGTTGAAAAGAAGGATAAAACAAAGAGAATGTGTGTGGATTACAGAGCTCTAAATGAAGTAACCATCAAGAACAAGTATCCGTTACCTCGGATTGATGACCTGTTTGATCAGTTACAAGGAGCCTCGGTCTTCTCCAAGATTGATTTAAGATCTGGATACCATCAGTTAAAAATCAGACCTGAAGACATACCGAAGACCGCCTTCTCAACTCGTTATGGTCTATATGAGTATACGGTCATGTCCTTTGGACTCACAAATGCTCCAGCATTCTTTATGAATCTCATGAACAAAGTATTCATGGAATACCTCGACAAGTTTGTCGTAGTATTTATAGACGACATTCTCATCTACTCCAAGGACGAACAGACACACGCAGAACATTTGAGGTTGGTTTTGGGAAAGTTGCGAGAACATCAACTTTATGCAAAATACTCCAAGTGTGAATTTTGGCTAGACCGAGTCGCATTCCTAGGACATGTCATTTCATCTCGTGGAGTAGAAGTGGACCCAGGCAAAGTAAGAGATGTGCTTACATGGGAGTCTCCAACCACAGTTACCGAGATCAGGAGTTTTCTTGGTTTGGCAGGATACTACAGACGATTTATTGAGGGTTTCTCAAAAATCGCCAAGCCTATGACAGAGTTGCTTAAGAAAGAAAAGAAGTTCATTTGGACCGAAGCATGTGAAAAGAGTTTCCAAGAGCTAAAGAAAAGGCTAACGACTTCTCCAGTCTTAATTCTACCGGACATAAGGAAAGATTTTGAAGTCTTTTGCGATGCATCCAGGCAGGGTTTAGGATGCGTACTTATGCAAGAAGGAAAGGTGGTTGCTTACGCCTCACGGCAGTTAAGGCCACATGAAGTGAACTACCCTACCCATGATCTTGAGTTAGCCGCAGTTGTTCATGCCCTCAAAATATGGAGGCATTACTTGATCGGAAACAGATGTGAAGTATACACGGATCATAAGAGCTTGAAGTATATCTTCACTCAAACAGAGCTCAACCTCAGACAAAGAAGATGGCTTGAACTGATCAAGGATTACGATGTCGGAATACATTATCATCCGGGAAAAGCGAATGTTGTCGCAGACGCTCTAAGTCGAAAGGTGCACTGCAATGTCCTTTTTACCTCGCCACATCATCCAGCATTATGCAAGGAAATGGAAAGGCTAAGAATAAATGTGGTTAAGCCAGGAACCCTAGCAACCCTAGTGGTGCAACCAACCCTAGAGAACCAAATCCGTGAAGCCCAAGAAGGCGACGAAGAAATTATGAATATAAAGGAGTTGATAAAGAAAGATAAAGCCTCAGAATACTCCATAGATGATAAAGGAATCGTTTGGTTTGGAAAGCGCATATGTGTGCCCAACAAAAAGGAGTTAAGAAACCTGATACTGCAAGAAGCCCATGAGTCTGCATACTCCATCCACCCCGGAAGTACCAAGATGTACCAAGATATCAAGAGTCATTATTGGTGGTCTGGAATGAAGCGAGATATTGCCGAGTATGTTGCCATTTGTGACACCTGTCAAAGGGTAAAGGCTGAACATCAGAAGCCCGCAGGTTTACTGCAACCGTTAAAGATCCCAGAATGGAAGTGGGAAGAAATAGGAATGGACTTTATAACGGGATTTCCAAAGACATCTTCGGGTTACGATTCCATTTGGGTAATAGTGGATCGACTAACCAAGGTTGCCCATTTCATCCCCGTAAAGACTACCTACTCTGGCAAGAAGTTAGCAGAGCTATACATGACGAAAGTGGTTTGCCGACATGGTGTCCCAAAGAAGATTGTGTCAGATAGAGGTACCTAGTTCACCTCCCATTTTTGGAAGAAATTACATGAAGCCATGGGTACCAATCTCAACTTCAGTACAGCCTACCATCCTCAGACCGATGGACAGACAGAAAGGGTGAATCAGATTTTGGAAGACATGTTAAGAGCTTGCGCCTTGGATTTTGTCGGTACTTGGGATTTGTGCCTACCTTACGCAGAATTCTCGTACAACAACAGCTATCAGGCAA
This sequence comes from Oryza punctata, assembly GCA_000573905.2. Taxonomy (NCBI): domain Eukaryota; kingdom Viridiplantae; phylum Streptophyta; class Magnoliopsida; order Poales; family Poaceae; genus Oryza; species Oryza punctata. Next base: position 23,406,078 of record CM002499.2, on the reverse strand, counting down.
GCATACAGATGGCCCCGAATGAAGCCTTGTATGGGCGTAAGTGTCGAACGCCACTCTGTTGGACGGATGTCGGAGAAAAGAAAATCTTTGGACCAGATGTTCTAAGAGAAGCTGAAGAACAGGTGAAAGTGATCAGAGAACGCTTGAAAGTGGCCCAGTCTAGGCAGAAAAACTATGCAGATAATCGCCGAAGAGATCTAGAGTTTGCAGTTGGAGATCATGTATACCTACGAGTATGACCTCTACGTGGAATGAAAATATTTGGAATGGCAGGAAAGTTAGCGCCACGTTTTATCGGACCCTATCCTATCACTGCACGTCGTGGAGAAGTTGCCTATCAGCTTGAGTTACCCGCAGAGCTTGCCGGTGTACACAACGTGTTCCACGTATCCCAGTTAAAGAAGTGTCTTCGAGTTCCGGAAGAGCAAGTTCCACTTGAGGTAATCAATGTGCAGGAGAATCTGACTTACGAAGAACGACCGATTCGGATTCTTGATGAAAAGGAACGAAGCACCAGACGAAAAGTGATCAAGTTTTACAAGGTTCAATGGAGTAATCACTCGGAAGAAGAAGCTACTTGGGAGCAAGAGGATCACCTTCGTGCCGAGCACCCTGAGTTCTTCACGTAGTCGCGGAATCTCGGGACGAGATTCTGTTAAGGGGGGTAGGTTTGTAACACCTCTTTTTCATTTATTTATTTAAAAATATCACAATTAAAAACTTTGGATTTTAAGGTTTGGATTTTATTTTGTTTTGTGCCAAATGGATCTCATATTTTATTTTTCCTCAAATTCCTAATTTAACAAAAAAAAACTCATTTGGGCCCCTTTCCTCTCCCTTCTCCCTCGGCCCAACTCCCCACCTCTCTTCCTCTCTTTCTCCCCGGAGCAGGCCGGCCCATCCCTCTCTCTCTCCTTTCCGGCCCAACTCCCTCCCTCCCTCTCACGGCCCACGAGCCTTCTCTCGCGCCGGCCCGGCCCACCCGGGGTCATCCCCCACCTCCAGCCGCGCCGCCACCCGCCCGCGCCGCCGCTCGCCGCGAGCCCCGCGCCCCTCCCTCGCGCCCCGCGCCCCTCCCTCGCGCCCCGCGCCCCTCCCCCCGAGCCCCGCGCCGGCCGTGTCACGTCGCTGCGGCCGCGTCACATCGCCGCGCCGCCGTCCCATCCGCTGCACCCGCCCGTGCCCCGCCGCCTAGAGCCGTGCGCCGCCCCGCTCGCCGCGCCGCTCGCCGCATATAAAAGGGGGAACCCCCCCTCGCCGCCGCTCCCCCCATCCTCGCCGGCCTCCCCTACTCTCCCTCTCCTCTCTCTCACGGGCTGCCGCCCCTCACCGGCCGCCGCCGCCTCTCCGGCCACCGCCGCCTCCCTCTCTCCCCTCTCCGGCCGCCACCGCCACCGGCCGCCGCCGGCCTCCCCCTCCCCTTCCACCCCGGCCGCCCGGCGCCACCGCCGGCCCGAGCTAGCTCGGTGAGGAGGAAGAAGACCCCCCCTGACAGGTGGGCCCCACCCTCTTCCTCTCCCTCTCACTAAACCGACAGGTGGGCCCCACTCCCTCCCCCTCTCTCTCCCGGCCTGACATGTGGGCCCCCACTGTCAAACCCTAACCCTAACCCCGTTATCATTTATTAAAAATTCCCAAATTTTCAGAAAAGCCCCTCTACCTTTGAAAATTCATAGAAATTCAACCGTAACTCCGTTTGACCTCGTTCAAATTTCTAAATTTTTCTAAAAATGAGATCTACACATTGGCACACTTGTTTATTTGATTTGAGCTTGTTTTATTGCCTTTTATTTATTTGTTCTCCGTTCCACGTATAGAACACGTGTACGAAGACGCTCCGGACGCCGGTTTCGAAGAAGAAGACCCGCATCTCGTGCAAGGCAAGCCTCTTTGATCACATTGCCCCTATATTTGCAATGATATGTTGTTTGAAAAATGCATTGCTTAGCACACACGAATAACATGTTTAGGCCTCGGATTGTTTATACAACCGACGGACCAACCTAATAGTTGCACTTATATTACATAGGTTGATGTTTCCATACCTTTGATAGCTCCACAAATATTGGCGCCGGTATCGTTATACGATTACCGAAGTAGTTTCGCTTAGCCATGCTTACGTTGTTGCCGTGTGGGAAACTTGGGTTATTCTAAATTACATGTTTAAAAATCCGGTATGTTGTACCGAGGTGTTGTGAAATAAAATGTGTTGTGAAAATGGTGATGATGCGGAGTCAAGCCTTTGTGGTTTGGCTACGTATTATCGTTAAGGACCGATTCCTTTGGGAAGTCCATCCGAACACGTTATAGTGCGACCACACGGGTATTTATGGGATGCCTCTGGCTAAGTAAATTGTTATCACGTGGGAGTTGGTGTGCCAATGGTTGTGGAATGCCGAGGATGAGGAGACGAAGTGTTACGCATTTATTGCCCATCATGGGTGTCTTTTTGCCTCTATTGTGGCATGGTACCAGTAGGAGTAGGAGGCATCCTCGGTATTTCCTGAGTGGACGACGGCTGTTTTTGCCTGATACTCGGCTATGGATCTTAGCCCAACTAGGTGGCATGTGATTTTCATGGGTTAGCTTTGGAAAGGCCTTGTCACGAACTTCCGTTACCGACGGGTACACGGTGTCAGTTTCGTGTCGTGTGGGTAAAGCGTACAACCTCTGCAGAGCTTAATGAACTGTTCGAACAGCCGTGCCCACGGTCAAGGGCGAGTGTAAGGTGTTTCTCATAGCGTAGATTTGTTTGACAAATGTTTGATGAAAATGGTTGGTGGGAAGGGATTCGTTTCCAGAGTTTGCTTGTGTGGCAAACGGCTAACCTTTGTGGTTAGGAACGGGTCTGTGTGACCTGGGGTGTCGTCCGACACCGAGGTGTTGTTAGGGCCATGATGGCGGTGCAGTGCTGAGATAACTGTGTGGACTATGTGTGGTTGGGAAAGAGAGAAGGAACCAATAGAGGAGACAAATCAATTGTTGTTCGTTAATCGTGACAAGTTGTTGCAAAGCAACTTGTGGAATGGGTCGAGGCGTGAGCCTCCTCCCGATAACTAAAACTTGATTCACTCATTAGGAGTTTTGTGAAATAAATCACTTTGCCAAAAAGGCTGCTTTCGCAAATAAAACCCTAGCTCTCCTTGTCTTAACCAAGCATGTCATTCTTTCCCCGGCTTGCTGAGTACGTGAAGTACTCACCCTTGCTATATATAATATCTATAGAAGTTGAAGATGAAGACGTCGATCCGACCGCCGAGGAGTGTCTCCAGGAGCAAGCCGAGTACGAAGACTTCTAGAAGGATCGTGCCTAGCCCCAAGCCGTCGCCTGTGGATCAAGATGGTCGCCTAGACGCTTAGCTGTCGCTGCTCTTGACTTTTGCTTTATGGACTTTTGTATTGTTGTGTTGCTCATCCTTGGGCCTGTCCAGGATGGCAACTTATGTAAGGACTAAAACCCAGTGATGTAATAAATAGTTACTTTGACTCCATGTTTATTCTGTGAGTACCAGCTAGTGTATCCTAGGACTGGTACTATATCACACAGGTAATGCGTAGCACCTCGGTATGAGTTAGCTGGTGTTATCAGTTAACGAGTGCCGGGGCGTTACAGCTGGCCTCCGGCTGGAGGAGGGAGATGTTGAACAGGAGTGGGCCGGGCCAGGCTGTGGGTCGAGAGGGAAGGAGGCTAGCCTGCTTCGGGGAAAAAGAAGAAAAGGAAGAGAAGGGGAGTTGGGCTGAAGGGAAAGAAAAAGGAGAAAAGGGCCCAAATGAACAGTGACCTTTCTCAATTTCTCTGGGATTTTCAGAATTGAAATTTGAGAGAATTTTTGGAGGGTTTGAATTTGAATTGGACCAAGGATTTGATAAAAATTGAAGGGATGTCTAGGAGGGGACTTGAGATCTGTTTTGGCACAACCTCAAATAAGAACCAAATTTTAAACTCCAAATTTTAAATGAGGAGATTTTTAAATAAATGAAAAATTTAAGGGTGCTACATAGCAAAACAACACTGACACACCACATATAGTGGGTGTAACAGTTTTATCTTACCACACCAACTAAGATGATGTGGCCAAATAACGTTGCCACGTCAGTTAGGCCGACGTGTTTATATCAAATATGTTTTGAAAGGGTTTATTTTTAAAATAAAAAATTAAAAAAGTTTAAGAAAAATCCAAGTGAGAGGAGATGAATCTTACAAAGTCGTTGATGCCAATGGAGATGTACTGGACATTCTTGCACTTTGCAATGAACTTGGCTAGGATGGCTTGTATGGTGTGCCCTCCCAACTGAATGTACATATTAATTGCAAGACTGGTAACACTGAGAAGTTCTGGTACATTATTCATTATCTCCTCACATATCGACCATTCACTTTCTGCAATCCAACTTCCATTCTGAGTCAAATAAACTAAAGTAAAAAGAGAAATTCTACGATTCTCAATAAAGTAACAGTTTGAAGTAAGGTGCTAGATACCAAATTTTACACCTTAAGATACATAATATTTTGAGGTATCAAATTTTATATTAGACAATGTGATAACTCCAGTATCATCTCAAGAACTATAAAAATAACTAACAAAAAAGGACCTTCTAAATGACATTTGATAGAAAACCCATGGAATCTTGGGAATTTTAGACCGTTCGATTGTTTTAAGGTCCGTGCCATATACACCAACCCTTCTTCCTCACTATCATTCACATCACTGCTAGTCCCGATTTTAATTCAGATTAAACCACTACCACTTCTGCCACCACCACTGCACCGTGTCACTACCAGGACTCATGGACTGGCCATAAAGCATCAACGATACTGGCACGGCTCCCTCCCCCCTCCCTAACTAGCCTCCTCCACCCTCCTCCTTCCCCCAAGTCCTCCTCAAGCTGGTGGCGGCGAGGTGCCCCACCGTGAACGTCGGCCCAACGTCATCCTCCATCCCCGTGGCTCCAATGCCTCACACGCCACCCGTACCCACCACGGAACACCGCCTCCCATAGCCATCCCTTTAAGCCCAATGATCTCCCCCTTCTTCACCCACTCCTACCTAATCTGGAACCTTGGACCCTAACTCAACTGCTATCTGTCTGGTTCACTGAAGTTGGAGGAGAAGGGGTTGTCGAAGCTAGAGGAGAAGGAACCGAGGTTGCCATAGCATGAATTACGAAACAAATTGTAATGTCAGAAATTCGCAATGAATCCCCTTAAAATTTCTGTCAAATGCCATTTATCAATTCGAAGAAAAATGTACCATAACGTCAAGAATTAATAACACGGTAAATAAAACTCAAGAATTAATTACCTTTATATGGCATATCACTTAGGTCCAGCTCTAGGTGATCCATGGCAGTGCAGTTGTTGAGGAGCCAGACGGTGGTCGCGTTGAGCACATCGTCGACTGGGTAGTAGAAGTAGAAGGCGAGGTTCTTGATGTGGCGGACGGCCGCCGCGCCGTCGAACTGCAGCTGTGTCGGGCTCAGCATGTCGCGGCACTCCAGCGCCTCCAGCCTCGGCGCCGAGATCCTCGCCGCGGTGGCATCGGGGTTGTACATGTCGTAGAGGTCGATGTCGAGCAGCCGGAGGCCAGGCGCGTCGATGTCGAGCCGTCGCAGACCGGTGAGATCCACCAGCTGGAGCTCCTCTAGCGTGCCGGCCGCGTGGAGGCGCAGCTCGACGAGGCCGTGGACGAACGTGAGGCCCAGCCTCCGCAGCCGCGGGCTGCAGGATGACGACAACAGTTGGCCGAGGTTGTCGGCGCCGGCGCCAGCGAGCGTTGCTTCGTGGAGCTGGAAGTCGGTGAGCGCGCTGTAGGCGCCGACGCCGGCGACCGGCACCGTCAGCGTCGCGCTGCCTAGCTGGAGTCTCATCATCCCCAGTCTCGCCGAGCGAGGCAGCTCGGCGATATCACCAGCCGACGGCCGCTGCCGTCCTAGCGGGGGCAAGTCGACGGCGAAGCTCCTCCTCACGTGGCGCCCGGCGAACCGCAGCCACGCGGCGACGCGCGAGTGCGACGACGACATGACGTCTGTGGCGCAGGGCTGCTCGTGGAAGCTCCACGGCTTAAAGTCGCACTCGAAGGAGATCTCCAGGATGTCGACGTCGGCGCGCCGCGCGACGGTGGCATCCACGGCGGCGATGAGCAGCCGGGTGGCATGGGCATCGTGGTCACCATCCCCAACGGCGAAGCGGTGGCAGGGTGAGATGCTCCAGAGGTGGCGCCAACGCCTCGACAGCACGGAGGTGCGCGCCACGTCTCTCGCCGCCGGCAAGAAGCCGAGGATGTGCAAGAGCACGTCGTCGTTGAATTGGCTGATCAGATCGACGCCCGTCGCCGGCGGCGGCGGCAACGTCGTAGCCCCTTGCATCTTCTTGGATCGAATTCGCTATGAGAGGTCGATACGCAAGAATTAATGGCGGCATGCGTGGTTAGATCGCAGTGTTAATAAGGGTTATTACCGAACTTTGGCAATTTGGCATGTATACGCCTGGTTTTATAGTACTTGTGTTTGAAATTTTATGATGTCTTTTTTTCTCTACAACACGGGATAGAGTCTTGTGGGCTCATGTAGATTTTATCTTGGTTTGATCCGTTAGCACGTTTTTCAAAGTGCTAAATAGTTTCGTACGAAAACTTTTTATTTATGTTGTTTTAAAATATTAAATAAATGCATTTCAAATTTGTAATAATTAAAACTTAAATCATATGATTTTGCACTCGGTAATGGAGGTCACTGTCAACCGAACGAGAGCTTCCCTAGTGTTTCAAACACTCGGTGACATCAAGATACACTAAACCCTTTCCCTATCTCCGGTAGTGACATACATTAAGACGAATTGAACTCCTGTGAGGATTCAAGACCACGCTCTCATGACATGGAGCTCCTGATAGACTACTAGAAAGCCATTTTTCAAGACACTTATTTTCAGCAGGCCATAAAATTTCCCTTGAAGAGGACCGCTTCTAAAAATAAAAATAATTTCGCCTTCCTCAATTTATCTGTGAAACAAGTGATAGGTATAAGTACCACCAGAGCTATGATCCTAGGCTCCCATTTGACACCCGCTCGTTCTCTCTCCCTAGCTCAAACCACATTCCTGCCCGTCCCTTAGCTTATATCACCCGCCTAGCTGTCCTCCATGCCGTCCTCCTCCTCACTCCTCACCACCGGGGAACAACGGACTAATCATGGCGGGCTCAGGAGAGCTAGATGCGACAACTGCAAGCCCTGCGAGTGGTGGGTCCAGCGGTGGCTGGTCCAAGAAGCATGGATCAATTGCATCGGGCCTAGGAGCGACGGGTCCAGCGGTCATGGGCTATAGTAGTGGAGGATCCTGCGTTGGCGGCCCCCTCCACCTCTCCAACCAGCGCCGCGTCCCCTAGACATGCCACCGCTGATGTCCACTCCCCTCTTCCAACTTCAGGAGATCTGGTTGCCTGGGGGTCGAACCTAGCTACGACTTTGACCTACTTCAGTCTTCAGGTTGGTGTTAGAGGTGGAGAGAAGAAAGGAGATGGGAGAGTGTTGATGCAAAAAACACACACTAACCTGGGAGATCTGCTTAACTCCAGTGCAGGTCAAAACTTTGTTTCGGGTTCAAGAGCGTACCAGTTGATTTGATCCTACAATCAACAAGATGAAACATACAAGTTCTATTAGTAAACGATAATCGATCGGCTAGAAAGCCGATGTCATATCATGATGTAACCTAGCCGATGCAGTAAATTGTGAATCGACTGTAAGGCATATACGATGAAGAATCAACCCTAAACTTGGTACATCGACTGTAAAAATCAGTATTACATAATCTATAAATCAATATTACCTTAGAAATCAGCAATTGGGATAGATCGAACTTAACCAAGACAATATAAATTGCTCAACTATAAAATAACATGAAATAACAATTATATATACTCATGTCATAGCCGATGTCCAGATTTAAGCACGTATCAGCTATAGCTCCGATACAACCCTATATTAGGATATTCTCTTACAACAAATATATCTAACTATCATCAATCAAATTGACAATAAGTCCGATATATTTATATTAGATTAGATCCTGATATAAGGAGCAGATGTAGCATATTAAACAAAGTATAAAACCATGTAAAACAACTATATCAGATAAAATCGGCTGAAACCCCGATACTATCCTTATTAACAACCATAAAGCAGATTAGAGATCGTGATTCTAAACACGACTTGATAGATCAAACTTAATTGATGTAGCATTAAGTATGAGAAGAAGCATAATATCTAGACAATCAAGCCGATAGTTGCCTTTTCGGGATGGTGGATACATTATATAATTTAAACCAACAAGTCAATCTAGCCGTTATCGACAAAACTCTAGATAGAGATCAGCCGATGCAGGTAGAAAGCATTACTAATCTAGATTATATAACATATATGATAACTCAGAAATTCGCAAGATAGAATTAGAATGTTATAAAGATGTAAGCACTAATTCCGATAATGCAAATCGCCATAACAAGTTTTACCTCTTCGCCGAAGATCGAAACCGATGCAGCTCGACTCGAAAGCAAGAACTCGTCGAAAGTAAAAGAGTAAAAGGTTGGCGATGCGCCGAGATTGATTGAACTGGTGTTAATTATTTACAAGATCTCGGGCTCATATTTATACCCGAAAGTACAAACTTGTCCGTTATAGACACGACTCATATTGTCCTGATACAACTCCAACTAGCAAACAAATCTCTTAGGCGGACTCTTACCGAAAGTATCTATAAGAAAATTACATAAAATCCAAATTAATAGATACAATTACCAATCTTGGACTCTATCCTTACCTGGCAACATCATCACAATCCTTCTTTCAAACCCGACATTGATCATGTAACCAATATCGGCTGTATCGGGTATCCATATCACACTCGGTTTCAGTCGATACAATCTTCCAGCCGATGTGCACTCTATTTCTAAGAACCCTGCATATCTTTAAATCCGCTTCGAATTGGATCCCGTCTCAGATTCATATATACTTGCCAAATTTCATCGTCAATAGAGGGTGAGGAGGGAGAAGATGGGAGTCGGTGACAGATCTCAGGCGGCTTGACGGCAGAGGGGATCCAGTGGGGACGGGCCTCGCAGCGGCAGCTCAACAATGACGATGGCTGTAGCAGGAGGGCGGGTAGTGGGCAAGAAGTTGCTGACGAGGAATTCTTGTACTGGTGTGGGGAAATGGTGCCGCTACCAGCTTATGGAGGAAGAGAGGGAGGGATAGGGAGGGGGTTGGGAAGGAGGCCAATTTGGTGTGGGCTAAACGGTGACATTGATGGCTTCTGGCAAGCTGGCGAGCCGGGAGTACGATGCGTGGAAGTAGGGGCGGTGAGTAGAGGTCGATAGCTTCATCCCAACTCCCATGTCACATTGTAGGAGGGATCGAGGGAGAGAGAAGGGGAAGAGAAGGTTTCTTTTGCGCATGAATATCGATGAAATCTCAGCTGTTCAAAAGAATTAACCTAAATTTGTGATATTTTCAGTTCCCTGAAAACTATAGTCCCGTTTAATAAAGATGTAAACAGTCACTAATTTGATCCAGAAGCAAACATATATAATTATTAAATTATGGCACGTGCCTTCAAACATAACAGTTTAGATCCCCAGTGTCCACTTATACTTGACTACGCTATTAAACCCATGCTCATCAGACTGTGAAGAAACATAAGCCCAAAACCCTTTGGAACAAGGTACATCAAACTGAACACTCTTGCCTTCCTTCTGTATCTCCTTCAAAGAAATCTTGTCAAGCTCCACCGTCATCGTCTCCAAAACAGGTGAGTTTGCGAGCAATAGTTGCACGAGGCATATCCAATCATCACTCGGCGTGAAGTCGCGGATATCTACCGCCCTAAGGTGCTCCAGTGAGATCTTCTGGTCCTCCCAACCCTCTGGCTGGCGACAGAAGCACGACGAATCCGAGCAACGCATGTTTTTCTGCAATTACAGCAATGAAAAACGTTTTGTGTTTCATCAGTCCGGCTAGGTAGCGTTTAATGAGAAACAAATATAATCGAGCCTTTGAACACAAAAATACCTACCAACTCGTTGAAGCCAATGGAGATGTATTCGACGTTCCTGCACTTTGCAATGAATTTGGTTAGAGTGGCTCCTATGGTGTGCCCTCCCAGCTGAACGTGGATTGAAATTGCCAGATTGGTAACACTGGGTAGTTCTGGCACATCATCCATGATGTCCTCGCCTATGGGCCATTCATTTTCTGCAATATATATAATCCAACTTCCATTATGAGTCATGTAAATCAACAAAAAAAAATTACCATAATGTCACGCGCGTAATCCTACACATATATGATCATTTTTTAGGAAATATATTTGATCACTTTTTCTATAATTAATGAGAGTCGCAATATTTATGGACATATTTTTAAACAAAAAACTATCAGATCATTTTTACACTATAACACCTTCACTATTACGTTCTAATTACATCGTAAGTTTTAAAACCTTTAGTACAATTATATTATAAGTTCTCTCATATACAACGTATAATAGAATAAGGATAAATGGTAATTTATCATAGAAGGGATAAAAGTAGAGAGAGAGGTATCACGATGATAAATTAAGGAGGCACCATAATTTTTTGGGAGTACCTACGTATATATGCCACCATATCTTTCATGAAAAATAGTTACCATGTATTTACAGTCATACTGTAAGTTCCAAAATTATATATGTGTGTTGATATAAATCGCAAAATAAAAATTTGTGGTGACAGATATAACGTCTTCGAAGATTAATTAGTAATCCTGATTAGTAAATAATATTAATAGTAAAGAAGAAAAAGCTTTTAGAGCTCTACATACGCACATCGTGATAATAATAGCACGGATCTCAAGATGAATTGTACTGCTAACAAATCTACTGTAATCTGTGTAAAAAATTGGCGACATATTTATAGCGATTCCGTTTTTCTTTTCGAGAATGCTTCCGTATCATTGATTAATCAAGAGTACCACCATAAAGAAAATTCAAGAAATAATTACCGGTATATGGCATATCAATGACTAAATCCAGCTCAAGGTGATCCATGGCGGTGCAGTTTTTGAGGAGCCAGACGGTGGTCGCGTTGAGCACATCGTCGACTGGGTAGTAGAAGTAGAAGGCGAGGTTCTTGATGTGGCGGACGGCCGCCGCGCCGTCGAACTGCAGCTGCGCCGGGCTCAGCATGTCGTCGCACGCCAGCGCCTCCAGCCTCGGCGCCGAGATCCTCACCGGGGTGGGATCGTGGTAGTTCATGTCGAAGAGGTCGATGCGGAGCAGCCGGAGGCCTGGCGCGCCGACGTCGAGCAGTCGTAGGTCGGGGAGCACCACCAGCTCGAGCTCCTCGAGCGTGCCGGCCGCGTCGAGGCGCAGCTCGACGAGGCCGTCGACGAACGTGAGCCCCAGCCTCCGTAGCCGCGGGCTGCAGGACGACGAGAGAAGGTGGCCGAGGTTGTTGGCGCCGGCGCCGGCGAGCGTTGCTTGGTGGAGGTGGAAGTCGGTGAGTGCACTGTACGAGCCGGCGCCGACGGCGCCGGGGACTGGCAGTGTCAGCGTCGCGTTGCCTAGCTGGAGTCTCATCGTCTCAACTCTCGCCGTGCGAGGAAGCTCGGCGAGATCACCAGCCGTCACCACGGCCGCCGCCTGACGATCTCGCCGCCATCCTAGCGGGGGCAAGTCGACGGCGAAGGTTCGACGCACGTGGCGCCCGGCGAAGCGCAGCCACGCGGCGGCGCGCGAGTGCGACGACATGATGTCGGCGGCGCAGGGCTGCTCGTAGAAGCTCCACTGCCTGGAAGAGCCGTAGTCGAAGGAGATCTCCAGGATGTCGACGTCGGCGCGCCGCGCGACGGTGGCATCCACGGCGGCGATGAGCAGCCGGGCGGCATGGGCATCGCGATCGCCATTGTCCCCGTCGACGCCATCCCCAATGGCGAAGCGGAGGCAGGGCACGATGCTCCAGAGGTGGCGCCACCGCGTCGACAGCACGGTGGTGCGCGCCACGTCTCTCGCCGCCGGCAAGAAGCCGAGGATGTGCAAGAGCACGTCGTCGTTGAATTGACTGATCAGATCGACGCCCGTCGCTGCCGCCGGCGGCACCGTCGTAGCCCCTTGCATCTTCTTGGATCGAATTCGCGGAGAGGTCGACACGCAAGAATTAATGGCGGCATGCGTGCTTAGATCGGAGTGTTAATAAGGTTTAGGCTGATATATATATTACCAAACTTTGGCAATTTGGCATGTATACGCCTGGCTTTAGTACTTGTACGCTTTTTTGACAAATTGTCCCTTTTGAAAAACTTATTGCGAAACTAACCCCCGGCAGAAACTTCAATCAAAAATAGGTCATCGGGTCAGCGCCAATTGCATTGGCGCTGAGGTTGGGCAGGTCAACGCCAATGGGATTGGCGCTGATCTCGGGCCACCGTGGCACCGAGCAGATCCCCCTGCCGACGTGGCAGGAACCTCAGCGCCGACGCGATTGGTGCTGAGGTCCCCAACCTCAGCGCCAACGGTCCTGGCGCTGAGGTTGGTTACGTAGAGGCCGGCCGAGGCCACCCCAGCCAGCCTCTCCTCTCCACTCACCTCCTCTCTCCCTATCTAGGTTTCATCCCTCTCTACTCCATTCCCCAAACATCTCCAAATCCACCCCAAATCGAAGGGCATTTCGTGGGCATTGTTTGAGGCATCGATTTGTAAGGTAAACCTCCTCGAGAAACCCTAAGTTTATCAACCGGTTGGTTCGATGGGATGTGATTTAGGGGGGAGGGAGAGGGGTGTAATGTTCTACTTCAATATTTAGGTAGTTATGGAAGATTCGTATTGTTGAATTCTAATTTTATAACATTGTTAAGAACTACCATCTTATGTTTCTCTAAAACATAGTTAGTTGATGGATGTATTGTGATAGGGGAGTATGTATGTGTTAATATTTATGTTTCATTTGATGTAGCGATTTTTTTTTGTAATTATAGGATGTTTAAGAAGGATGAAGTCGGCTTTGCCCCTGAGTAGCTGCCTCCACCAGGTGTGAAGCACCCAATGTGTTGGTGTGGGGATAAATGTTGTTTTCAGATAAGTGATGACTGGGATAGTTATGGCCAGAGGTACTGGATGTGCCGCAACTACTCGTACAGTCCGGAGAAACCTAAGCCTGTGCCTAAGGGAAGGAAGGGAAAGGCGAAGATTCCAGTGAAGGTAAATTTTTTGTAGTGTAATTTGTTTCACATTGCATATATGGTCGTATGTCGTGAAGATATAAAATGTGATTTGATGTGTAGGAACTTGAGGTAACACCCCCTATTTGTGACTTTGTGGAGTGGATTGACAAGGAGATATCTGAGTTCGATAAGAGGTTGATTAAGAGCTGGTGCAAGCGCCAGGAAGAGTGTGAGGAGCGGCAACGGCAGCGTGCCGCAAAGGAGAAGGCCGAGAGGGAAAGGAGAGAGGAGTTGGAGTTAAGGGAGTTGGCTAGACTGAATAGAGAAAAGGAAGAGCGTGCTGAAGATCGGTCAAGAAAGCTGGCTAGGGCACAGCATGCGAAGGATGCTAGGTCGGAAGCGGCAAGAAAGGGCAAGTACCCACGATGCACCCAGTAGCACTAGCTTCGAATCGTCAACACGTTGTAATGTGTGCGTGTAATAATTGTCGTTTCGTACTATCAGATGTTTAATTTCGTTTGGAGTCCGTAAGACGTGGTAATCAATGCTAGAGAACAATGCGATTTAATATTCGGTAATTGAGGATTGCATCGTTTATGACTAGGCTTGTCAACGAAATTTAGTGGCAGCTTGTGTGGTATTTGTCGATTTTGCCGAGTCCCCCTTCTACCACCCACCCCCCCAACCAGCAAGCCCTTTGTGTAGATGGCTTGGGGGGCCTCAGCGCCAGAGAAAATGGCGCTGAGCCTGGGGACCTCAGCGCCAAATGCTCTGGCGCCGAGGTGGGAGTTAGCTGTTTCGATCGAGTCCCGCCACAGCAGGCCTCTCTGGCTGGCTGCCCCGGGGGACCTCAGTGCCAGAGAAAATACGCTGAGCCTAGGAACCTCAGCGCCATTTTCTCTGGCGCTGAGGTTGGACTTAGCCGTTTCGGCCGAGTCCCGCCCCAGCAACCCTTCTGCTCGGCTGGCTGGGGGGACCTCAGGGCCAGCTTGTGTCTCAACATGTTGATGAACCACTCCCAGTTGGATGTATTCTCCCTCTCTACCGAAGCAAACGCCAGCGGAACAAGATGTAACCCTGCATCGACCCCTATTGCTGTGAGCAATGTACCTTGGTATTTACCAGTTAAGAAAGTACCATCAATTGCTAGCACCGGCCTCAAGTGCTTGAATGCTTCTATGGACTGGCCAAATATCCAATATGCACGTCCAAATACTCGCCTCTGTACTCCCTCCACCATCCTTGACTTCTCGGGGTGGGCCTCAACAAGGAAATGCATGGTAGGGTTCTTTGCTTTGATGGCACGCATCAGTGTAGGCAAGCGAACATATGCCTCGTCCCAATCTCCCAAAATGACCTTCATAGCAACTTTCTTAGCACGCCAAGCTTTGCCATACGTAGGTCGATAGTGCCAGATTTGCTCAACTGCCTCCACAATAGCTGCAGGAGACAAAGTTGGTTCAACTCGGACAAATGCCTGTAACCTGTTTCCAATAAACCTCGAAGTAAGTTGCAAATGCTTGCCGGTTACTTCCGCACTATAGCATGTATGGTCTTCGCCCACCCTAGTCACCCTCCACCTATCTCCTGCACTCTTCCTAGCATTAATCTGCCACTTGCAATGGCGATCGAGACAAGCCACAGTATACTTCACTGACACGTTAGATTCCTTCACATGGTAAGGGCGGTGGACACGGATAGAATAACTCTATAACCATATTTTCAGATCTTCCATCGATTGAAACTCCAACCCCTTCCTTGGTTCATCGCACATTGGTTCGAAAGCACCGTCATATTGTGGATCACCGTCAGCAATTGATAGCCCGGATCTACTAAGATCCTCGAATTGTGTTATTTCAGGGTTTCTACCGACCAGTTTCTCAAACACAGTCCTCTCTTGCTCCGACATTTTGCCCACTGGACGATCATCATCGGAGTCGGAAGCGGACTCATCCAATTCATCCTCTGTATCATAATCCAACCAGCCTGGGTTCAATCCACTGCGTATCATAGCCTCCTCACACTCCTCTCGGGTATAACAGTTCATCCTAACCAACTCCCTTAGGTCCAAACTTACTTTCTTAGCATTCGCTTCTTCATCAAGCAACTCCACATCCTCTACTACCTCCCGACCATCCTCAACATTTATTCCCACACTTATCGGCACATTATCCTCTACATTTACTTCCTCCCTTAACGGCGCATTGTCCTCTTCATGTACTTGCTCCCTTACTGGCACATTCTCCTCTGCATGTACTTCCTCCCTTACCGGAACATTCTCATCCCCATGTACTTCCACCCTACCCTCTTTCTTCCATGCGAACACCTCAAGAGCTTTGAAATGTGACCCCAATACTATATCTATATATGTTTGCCATTCCATCTCTCCATTCAAGTCTAACATAAACTTATGCGACATGACACCGCCGCCCACATCATATCTCCCTTGCATACCAACCGACTCATCACTCCAATCCAATTCATGCTTAATGCGAGACATTAACTCCTCAAATGTAGGCTTCGCATTAAACGCTAACTGTCTAACAGTCATTCCCCCAAATTGACTTCCACCGGTACTTTCATCTACCACACAACCACCATAATGAAGTCGGACCAATCTATCCATCTACAATATTTCACCCATACATAAACATTAACTACTTGAAAATAATCTCTAAATACCATATCAATGTCAAATCTTCCAAACCCTACAACATGTCCAACTTTTTCCATAAAACAATACCTAATTTTTTCAACTCAAATACTACACATTATTCAAAAAAAAAAATCCCTCCTCCTATTTGAAATGCCTATACCTCACCACACCTCAACCTCCTACCAACCATTTCAATCACTAAGCATCAATACAACATCAAGCCCTAACCATCACCACACATCAATCCCAAATATAGGTCCTACAACTCAACATTAATCAAATGGAGCAAGACTAATACGTCTCTTCCGCACTACATCCCCACCCACATTATCCAATTATCCATCACCACACATCAAAATGGATGAAATAGTTAGAAATCGACGTTAATCGGTGAGAATAACATCAATATAGGACTAGCAAGCTACATCCCTACTCACATTACAAGAATAACATTATTTCCCTAGCCACATTCCCCACTTCAAGGTTACACCACAATCAAGCAAAATACTAGGCAAAAGATTGATGAAATTAGGGTTTTTCGAGTGGATTTACCTTCACAATCGATGAAGAACGCAATGCTGATGAAATCCCCCTGAATTTGAGGTGGATTTGATGGAATTTGGGGAGGGGAGGAGAGAGGGCAGCGTGGCTAGGGTTCTAACCGCGCACAGGAGCAGAGGGAAAAAGAGATGGGGCTGGGTTGGGGCGGCTCGGCCGCGGGGTTAAGTCCCCAACCTCAGCGCCAACGTCTCTGGCGCTGAGCTGAGGGGCTCAGCGCTGAGGCGGTTGGTGCTGAGTCCCTGCCACGTCGGCGAGGGGAATCGGCGTCGGATCCACCTGCCAGGTGGTTAGCACCGAGGCGGTTGGTGCTGAGGTGTTGGATCTCAACGCCAATGAGACTGGCGCTGACCCAACGGTCTATTTTTGGTTGAAGTTTTTGGCAGGGACTAGTTTCGCAAATAGTCTTCTAAAAGGACCAATTTATCAAAAAAAACGAGAGAGAGGTTTGATCCGTTAGTACGGTTTTTAAACTTGCTAAACGATATGTTTCGTGCGAAAAAAATTTATATAAAAGTTATTTTAAAATATTATTTAATAATTTTGAGATTGTAATAATTACTCTTAATTAATCATGTGCTATTGACTTTTTTATTTTATGTAAAGTTTATCTTTAGTAGAGACATAGAATAATCCTCAATTTGACTAAACCATAATAAGTTACACCACATCATAAACTCCGGAAGGAAACACGAGGAAATGCGAAATCTTGGGCTCCGCGGCTTAGACCTCAACATAGCTCCGTCATCTGTATGTCGAGAAGCGTCTTCTACTACCCCTGACGACGATGACTTCAACGCGACCACTGTCTGGCTTCTCCGCAACTGCACCGTGCCATGGCACTGATAACCTTAACTCAAATTTAAAATTTTTAGTACAAATAATCAGAGCTAGTTGGGCACTTCAACCAATACTGATGTGCTATCATCAGCTTCGGTAATTGTTGGCAGAGGGTTCAGGCTGGGTGTGGGGGCGAGAAACTTAACCCCTATCAGTGCCGAGTTTTCCTCAACCGGCACTGACAGGGCCTCACCAATGTGCTGTTGTATCCAACTTCTTGAAAGAAATGTTTTTGGAACATGAAATAAATATAACTACTACTGCCCAAATTATTCCTCTGATCTGAAATAGAATGCATTGTATCCAACTTCTGTCATCAAGAAAATAACCACCTTAAATGGCTCCACATGACTATCTAACCTATTTCAGAGCATCAATCAGTAAAAAAAGGATCGTATTGCCCCCATTCCTCCTCCGTCTGCCTCTCCAGTGTCCACTTATACATCATAACACAACTAAACCAATGATCCCGGCGTTCCCAAGCACAAGGGGTCCAAAACCCTTGGTGACAAGGCGTATCAATCTAAATATATGTCGCTAAGCATCACAGTCATCGTGTCGAGAGCCGGCAAGCTCGAAAGCAATAGGTTCTCCAATGAGATCATCTGGTCCTCTCATCCCTTTGGCTGGGCACAGCAGCAAGACCAAAAACACGGCATGTTGTCGATCTACAATTATAAAAGCATGATAGAAAACGTCTTGATGATCATTTATGGATGATTCGAAACAAATCCTTTCGAGTCCATGAAGATTTTTGTATGGTAGAATATGAATATTGAAGGTGGTAAGAGCTCAAAATCTTATATTACCCAGCTCGTGGCGTCGATGGAGAGGTATTGGATTCTGTCGAACTTTGAAATGAAGCTGGCTAGGGTAGGTTAGTACTGGAGAACTCATTTTTACTACCGGTTGAAAACTTCTATTTATTCCGGTTATGCAACCGTGACTAATAAATCAAGACTTAAAATA
The DNA here is from genome assembly GCA_000573905.2 of Oryza punctata. Classification (NCBI taxonomy): domain Eukaryota; kingdom Viridiplantae; phylum Streptophyta; class Magnoliopsida; order Poales; family Poaceae; genus Oryza; species Oryza punctata. The sequence continues at coordinate 23,387,867 of CM002499.2, read as the reverse complement.
TTGATCTTTAGTACCGGTTGAAATAACCGGTGCTAAAGATGCATACCGAATCTCTACTTACTTAAAAAGATGAAGATGTTTCTGTCGTCCGTCAAAGCGTATTTGGTTCGGAAAAAAAATCATGTCCGATTCCATAAAAAGTTACGTGAAAACAAAATCCCATCCGTTTCCCGGGGAAAATAATCAAAACTGCTGCTGGGCCACGCCTCCAGCTTGCCTATTGGGCCATGCAATTTGTTTAGATGGAGATGCTTTTTTTAGGGTGTGTTTGGTTGGGCTTTTCAACCTGCTTTTGCTTTTGCAAAAGCCAAAAGCTAACCAAAGGGCCCAAAAGCCACATATGCTTTTGCCCAAAGCAAGCTTTTGGTGTAGTACAAATCAAAAGCACCTCTCCCCCCTGCTTTCACCTGCTTTTGGGGGGAAAAATTACCCACCTCTGCCATTACAGGAAAAAAACGGTTCGCATATGTTCTTTTTTTCTCCCGTCCGTTCTCATCGCGCGCCGCTCCTCCTCCTCCTCCTCACTGAGCTGCCGCCGCCGCTCCTCCTCGCCCCGCCGCCGCCGCCGATCCTCCTCCTCGCCGAGCTGCCCCGCCGCCGCCGCTCCTCCTCCTCGCCGCCGTGTCCATCCCCGCCCTCCCCGTCCCCGACTCCACTGCCCCCTTCCGCCGCTGGTCCTCCTCCTCGCCGAGCTGCCCCGCCGCCACGCTCCTCCTCCTCGCCGCCGCCGCTCCTCCACGCCGCCGCGACCATCCCCGCCCTCCGTGTCCCCGACTCCACTGCCCCCTTCTGCCGCCGCTGCTCCTCGCGGACATCAAGCGATGGCGATGCGAAGAAAAGACATCCGCTGCCTCTACTCCGGCGAGCCGCCTTCCCACACTGGCGGGGTGGGCCAGCCCCGACCGGCCAGCGCGGTCAGCCGCCGACGCAACCTTTCCCTGCTTTCCTGTGCTAAGAGGGAGGAGAAAGTTACTATGTAGATGACATCTGGGGTCCACTTGTCAGGGGAGAAGCTTTTCCAAAAGCCACGTGTGTGTAACCAAACGAGCTTTTGGCTTCCTCACCGCTACTTTTCTAAAGCTACTTTTCAAAAAGTCACAGCCCACAATAACTTTTTCAAAAGCTGCAGCCCAACCAAACACACCCTTAAGATAACCCTAAAAGCATCTTTAGTACCGGTTGGTAACACCAACCAGTACTACAAATATCTTTAGTTCGGGTTGGTATTACCAACCGGTACTAAAGATGTATTTTTAGTACCGGTTGGTAACACCAACTGGTAATAAAAATGTTTTTGGGTCTTGGACTTTTAAAACCAGTACTAAAAACATCTTTACTACCGGTTCTTAATCTATTCGAGATATTTGTGTTTTTGGTATCACGATAAAAGATCAATTCTTCAGCAGTGAATCCTATGCTCTACCTGTGACCACCCGATTTTGTTAACACATATATCTTCAAATTTGTAACTTGGGGAATACGTGGTACATCCTTCAAGGTGCACTCGTCATCACACGGCCATATCTGTTTTCAAAAAAAGAAGTATTCCAACCTCGATCAAAATCATAAGGTTCGATCGATTAACATGGGAAAGAACACTACTAGAAAAAGCATTTTCGTAGATGTGGGGTTTTTATTTTCCCAGACGGGTATGGCCCTCGGAGCCAAATGGCCGCCTACGAAAATGTAAACCGGGTGGAGCTCACCATCCGCCTGTAAAGATCAATTTTTCCAAACGGACGACTTAATAGGTCCGCATGCGAAAATATCTTTATTTTCGCAGGTGGATCTCTTAAGGCGTCCGCCTAGAAAAATATAATTTTTGTAGGCGGAACCTTATGTGCTCCGCCTACAAAAATCATGCATGCAGAAGAAATATGTCCCATCCTTATCTTCTCCTCCACCATCCATACCATCTCCACCACTCATTTCCCACCCCCTCCTCTCTCTCTCTCATTTCCGTCCCGGTTGACCCGCTCTCTCTCATTTCCTTCCCGATCGACGGCGGGTCGCATGATGGCCTCCCTCTCCCAGCGACGGTAGTGGCTCAGCAACGAGGAGGGGAGGGGACGCGGTGGCTTGGCTCCTCCCTCTCCTAGCAACGGCGGCAGCTCAGCAACGAGGTCGTGACGATGACGAGGACGCCTCCTGGATCCACCGCTGGCTCTCCCCGGGTGCACGGATCCACCGTCGGTGCTCCCCGGGTGCGCGGATCCGCCGGCCGGTATCGGGGAGGGGAGGGGAGGGGATGTGGCGGCTTGGCTCCTCCCTCTCCCGGTGACGGCGGCGGCTCAGCGACGACGAGAGGAGGCATCGGCCGCAACGAGGAGGTGAGGCAGTGGCTCGACTCCTCCTTCTACCAGCCCGGCAACAGTGGTGATGAGGAGGGCCAGCAGCGGCTTGGCGACGAGGAGGGGAGGTGGCGGCAGCGCTCCAAACCTCTCCCTCCCTTCCTCCCAGATCCGTCCGCTGCCACCGCCGGCTGCAACAGTGGGTAGGGGTGGTGGTGGCGAATTTTTTTTTTGTTCACCGAAATTATTTTCACAGGGGTTTGGATCTACCGCCTGCGAAGATGGAGATGCCACCTGCGAAAATGATTTTCGCAGGCGGGCCGCTGGGCCACCTTACAGGCGGCCCTTTCCTCCGCCTGCAAAAATTATTTTTGGCCGTATGGTAAAACATTTTTCCTAGTAGAGGCATAATATGATCATACACTAAACCTAAATAGTTAAAGGTAAAATATGAAATATATATATACACACACTTAGTTTTTTTACGTTGATTAATTAGCTCAAAATTGAACTAACCAACTTCAAACATTAGGAAAGAGAGGTAGTACTGGTGTACATAGTGGAAGTCAATTCATCCTCTATAAAGATCTCTTCTCGTTTTTAATTTCATCCAAATAGTCATATTTATGATGATCAATAACCAAATAACCAAATGGTCTAAATTCAATCATTACGTATCAATTGAAGGAAACATACATGAATTTAACATTGTTTATAGAGACAATGTATCACATATTAAATTATTAAAAAATTAGCATGTACTTCTTGTCCTAAAATAAATAAATCTAGTACAAGATATGAGACTGTCCAAATTCGTAATACTAGGATATGCCATATCCAAGGTTGTCAGTATCTCGATCTATATCCTAGTATCTTACTACTAATCTCACATAGTATCATAATTTTCATAGTATCCCGATCCTACTCTTCATTTCCACACGATCCTACAAAATCTCAAGTAGTATCCCCATTCTACGCCCCCTACGATCCTATAAAATATTATTTAAAATAACATGAAATTAAAATATGTAAATAAATATGCTAAGTTTACATAAAAATCAATTAAGTTTATTAAAATGAACATTATATTCTTTAATTTATACAATATATTATATATTTTTATAAAAAATATGTACTTTCCAAAATCTAACTATATACCAATTCTATAATATTTTAAATAGAAAATAATTCTACCTAGTATCCTAATATTGGTTACCTTGGTAATATCCCTTGTAACACTACTGGGGATACCCTATTTAGTCCCGGTTTGCAACCCCTTTAGTCCGAGGTTGCAAACTAGGACGCTCAATCCGGGACTAAAGATGTTCATCTTTATTTTTTCTCCATTATTTTTGCTGCTTGCATACTGTTTTTTCATTGTTTTTTCCAACCCCACAGATCGAATGCAACAACATCAAAATTATTTTTTCAATGCCATAGATCAAATGTAACAATATCAAAATTAACATCACAGATCGAATGCAACAACATCAAAATTATTTTTTTCAATACCAAAGATCAAATGTAACAACATCAAAATCAACATCACAGATCGAATGCAATAACATCAAAATTATTTTTCCAATGCCACATATTGAATGCAACAACATCAAAATTAATATCACAGATCGAATGCAACAACAAAATCATCCACAAATTCACAAAAACATCTAAAAAATCTACATCTGCCTGCCACCACCGCCTGCCGCTGCCTCGGGCACCGACCGCCCGTTGTCTACGCCCACTGCCCGGAGGCCGGCCTCCACCGCTATCGCCGCCACCGGCTAGATCTGGGAGGGAGGAAGGGGAGCACTGCCAGCCACCGCCCTCTCTCCTTTCCCCTCTGGCTAGATCTAGGAGGGAGGGAGGAAGGGGAGCCGTCGCTGCCGCCTGCCACCGCCTCGGGCACTAGGCGCCCGCCGACCGCCGCCCGGAGGCCGGCCTCCACAGCTACCGTCGTCGTCGGCCCGAGGTCGGCCGGATCTGGGAGGGAGGGAGGGGAGCGCCGCCGGCCACCTATTGACGATGAATTTGGCAAGAATATGAATCAGAATTAAGATCCAATCTGAAGCGGAATTGAAGATGTGCGGAAATCCCGGAAACAGAATGTGCATCGGTTGGAAGTCTGTATCAGCCGATACCGAGTTTAATACGACTAGCCGATACAACCGATATTGGCAGGTTTGGTTATGTGATCAATGTCAGATTCGAATGAAGGGCTTTAATGATGTTGCTAGCAAGGATAAAGTCTGAGATCGGCGATTGTATCTATTAATTAGGATATTATGTAATTTCCTTAGATATATTTTTGGTAAAAGTCCACCTAAGAGACTTGTTCGTCGGTTAGGGTTGTATTAGGAAAGTTCAATATAGTCTTGGCGCATCGCCAACCTTTTGTTACTTTATTATTTCGACCAGTTCTTGCTTTCGAGTCGAGCTGCATCAGTTTTGATCTTCGATAAGAGGTAAAGCTTGTTATGGCGGTTTGCGTTATCGGGATTAGTGCTTACATCTTTATGATATTCTAATCTTGTTTTCATGAATTTCCGAGTTATCATATATGTTTTATAATCTAGATTGACAATGTTTTCTATTTGCATAGGCTTATCTCTTTCTAGGGTTTTATCGATAATTGCTAGATCATCTTGTTGTCCTAGATTATTTAATGTATCTACCATCCCGAAAAGATAATCATTGGATTGATTGTGTAGATATTATGTTTCTTTTCATACTTAGTGCTGCATCAGTTAAGTTTGATCTACTAAGTTGTGTTTAGACCCATAATCTCTAGCCTGCCTCATGGTTATTAATAAGGATAGTATCGGGGTTTTATCCAATCTTATCTGGTACAGTTGTTTTACTTTGATTTATATCTCGTTTAACATACTGTATTTGCCCCTTATATTAGGATCTCAACTATTTAAATATATTAAGCTTATTATTAATCTGGTTGATATTAGTTTAATATATTTATTATAAGATGACATCCTAGTATAAGATAGTATCGGGGCCGATAAATACTTAAATTTGAGCATTGGCTATGACGTGCATATATAATCTTTATTTCATGTTATTTTGGATCTAGGCATTTTATACTGTCTCGATTGAGTCCGATATATCCCAACCGCTAATTTCTAAAGTAATATTGATTCATACATTATTATATAATATTGATCTTTATAGTTGATGGATCGAGTTGAGTTTATTTATACTTACAAATACAACTTACAGCCGATTCATCTTCCCTTGCATCGGCTAGGTTACAATATGATATAACATCGACTCTCTAGCCAATCAGCCATCAGGGGCGAAGCTAGAAAAAATAGTCACCGCGGTCTACTAGCTAATGATACTACCAACATATCTATTGTTTGCAATGACTGACTTGAGGCTATGCATAAGATAGAACAAAATTAACATGGCATATTATGATAAAATAAAGACTGTTGCAGTAGTGGTTACCTCTTACATGTTACAAATCTTGTCTACGATTCCTATCCTCCTTCTTGTGAAAGCGAACAACCACATCATTACTTGGAATTGAAGCTAGCATTTCTGGTTCGACGAAACATATGATACAATCATTCATGAATTGATCACCAATACGATTTCGTAGAGTTGTCTTCACAATTTTCATTGCTGAAAAGCTCCTCTCCACGGATGCAGTGGCGATAGGAAGAACTAGTACTAGCTTAAGGAGTTGATACACTAAAGGAAAACCAAGATGTTTCCTTGTATCCACCATCAGTTTAGCAAGCTCAGAAATACTCTTCAATTTGGCAAATCTTTCATCAGCTCGTACATTATCAATATAAAAATGGAGCTCACGATCAAGATCCCGCAACTGTGTTGAATCAAAATCATCAGGGTATGACTTAGCCAACTCTATCAAGCTCTCAACACTAAAAGAATCAAAAGAATTCTTGGGATTAAAGGCAGCGATGTTGGTGAGCAATTCAGAATTGACCTCATTGAAACGATCATTAAACTCTGTAAGCTGCAAATCCATAATAGGATTCAAGCAATCATATCTATAATGTTGATAGTTGGTACGGTTTGTTTTGTGTCTTGGTTTATGCCGATCAATATAGTCTTCGTCCATATCCAACTTAGGAAGTCCATGTTCTTGACAAAATGAGTATATGGTCTCCAACAGAGAATCCCAACCATCATCTCTAATTTGCTGAAATTTTTGCTTAGTTAATTTAACCTCTACCATTGCCTCCAAGATATCTTTATCTTTCCTTTGCAATGATAGTGATAAAGAATTTGCATGCCCTAAAATAAGCAACATTAAGTGTAAGTGGAAAGCAAAGTCAAAGTCTTTGAGATAGTCCATAAGACCACGAGCTTGACGTCTCTTTGCATTTGGACCTTCTTTTTCGACATATTGGAGCACTTGAATAACATCAGCAAACAAATTATTTAGGCTCTTGTAAGTTTTATAGTGAGAACCCCACCGTGTGTCACCAGCTCTTTGGAGGGACTGCTCTTGATTTAATCCAGTTCCACTACTCAACTGTTCACTTCCTATAGCTTTTGTAACTCTCTCTTGCTGACTTTCTCGAATCATATCCTTCCTCTTGCAAGAAGCTCCAACAACAGTGAGCAACAGGGCTATCATGTCAAAAAGGTCACTAGCATCATCATTCTTTTTAGCCATTGCGACAATAACCAACTGCAATTGATGAGCAAAGCAATGGATATAATATGCCGAGCTATTCTCTCTTTCGATTAAAGCTCTTAAACCATTAAATTCACCCCTCATGTTACTGGCTCCGTCGTAGCCTTGTCCTCTTATTTGGTTTATGCTTAATCCATACTTACCAAATAGAATATCAATATTAGATTTGAGACATGAAGCTGATGTCTCCTTCACATGAACAACAGCAATAAGTCTCTCTGTTATTAATCCAAACTTGTCGACGTACCGCAAAACCACTGCCATCTGTTCCTTCCCAGACACATCAGCTGACTCATCTACCAATAAACAGAACACATCACCACCAATTTCTTCAATGATAGATTTCACTATGATCTGCATGAAAAGTTCATTAGCTTATCATGTTAAAATGACCATGAAAGATAATATCATTTATGTAAAATTAAATAAAAGGCAACTTCCCCTCACCTCAGCAAAACAATTCACAATATCCTTTTGAATTTCTGAAGCCACCATTTGACAATTTGCAGGTGCATTCCTTAGGACAACCTTCTTTATTTTCTCATTCTGCTCTGCCAAAACATATACCAACTCTCTAAAATTTCCCTTGTTTTTAGAATCTTTTGATTCATCATGGCCACGAAATGCTAACCCTTGATGCAATAAGTATCTTGCAGCAGTAATTCAATTATTCAATCTAATGAGATACTCTTCTTTACTGACATTACGCTGCTTGTTGAAGCCAGCAGCAATTGATTGGTCAGGGTTCAGCAAATTGTTACATCTTTTCACTGCAGTGTTATGAAAACTATCACATCGTTTGCCTACATGATCTCGAAGCCTTTCTGATTTGTTCCAGCCATCCCAACCATCTCTTGCAAATGCATCATTCCCACCTTGGCCCTCATTACAATCTCTGAACAAGTAGCAATATAAGCAAAAACACTTATCCACCTTCTCGCTATACTCTAGCCAATCGTATGTCTTGAACCATTCAGGATTGCATCGACGTGACTGGTTTGCAATAATTTTCTGTGGATAATTAAAACCAGGTGGTGGTCTAAAAGGACCTCTAAGCAAATACTTTCGCCTTATCTCATCTCGTAGCTTTTGGCCTATGTAATCTGATATTTTCCTTCTATCCACTGGATCATAAGGAAGCTCATCAAAATTTACTTGATTTCGCGAGATACGCAAAGTAGGATTGGTTGTTGTACAACCAGCATTTGATGTGTCGGCTCTTCTAGAATTTGTTCCACCACAATTCTCATTATCACCATGACAATTCTCATTAGCACCATGGGGGGTGTTTTTCTTTTCAAAAATCGATCCATCATAGTTTGCCTGCCTATTAAATAATTATTGAATAAGATTGATCAGGAACACAATTACACAATATGGACAACAAATGCACAAGCACCCAGCCACCCACTCTTATCAAAACCACTAGTTTCTTACCATCCATTATGCTGGGACTGGGAAGAAAATTTTTCTGAATATATGATTCAATCCTCCTCCTCGTTCATGGCCATCACTCAGGCCATGTAACAGAAGTCTGAATAAATTAAAAAGTGCATATCTCAGAACCCTAAATTACTAAGATTAGGTTTCAGAGATGAGAAACCAAGAAATTGGGATAGTCCTCACAAAAAGAAAAAAAATGGGATAGGGATACTTACCTGATGTCGTGATGACCAGATCAAATGGCAAAACCTTGCAGCTTGGCTGCTCGCGCTGACGCGCTCGCCGTTGCGGCGTCGCTGATCACCCCTGTGTGCGACTTGAGAAGACCTGAAGACGAGAAGTCGAGACTCCGTAATTCTACTGGGGTCTAATATGTTTTTGACCGGGGTCATTACCAGTAAAATAGAGGGGGTATAACATGTTTGTTGAAAATCGTCGGGGTCTATCGACCCCGATGCTTTGCTGTGGCATCGCCCCTGCTGGTGCCGCAGCCGGGAGCGGCTGGAGTTCGACGGCGCGGCGGCCGTCCGCGACGTCAAGGTGCTCACGCTGTACTCGATCGACGAAGACCGGAGAAACGCCGCCGCCATCTGGCTCCTCGAGAACTGAACCTCGCTGGAACGCCTCAAAGTACAAGTAAAAATCCCCTCGGTACATGCGACTTGCTTCGTTCCAAAATAAACAAACTTACACTAGTGGGGGAAGTGATCTTTACCCGAATAATAAAAATCATATTAGTCCCGATCCAAAAAGAAACCGAGATTAAAAATAATTTTTTAGTCCCGGTTAAAAAACCCAAAGGAACGTTTTGATCTTTAGTCCCGGTTAGTGACTCCAATCGGGACTAAAGGTCATTTTAGTCTCACTTTATTTTTTATCAGGTCGTGTGAGGTCACCGGGGATCTTTAGTCCCTGTTCCTGTTACATACCGGTACTAAAGATCACGGCATCGATAAAAACATCTCTCCCCTTTCTCCGGCAGTCAAAATTTCCTAAGTCCTCTCCTCTCCCCTCCCCTTTCCCCTCTCCCCTCCCCTCCCCTCTCCCCTTTCCACCAGCGGCGGCGGCTACCGGTGGTGGCGGCGCACCCCGGCGCGGTGGCTAGAGGGAGGGGGGAGGGGAGGGCGGTGACGGCGGCTCCCCTCCCTCTCTCCCTCCCAGATCTGGATGGAGGAGAGAGGGGGTAGGGCGGTGGTGTTGATGCAAAAATACGATGGCTTGAGAGATTTGCTTTACTCTAGTGCAGGTCCAAAAGCTTGCCTTTGGGTTCGAGGGCATACCAGTTGATTTGATCTATACAATCAACAAGAATAAACAAGGCAGATTGTTAGTAAACGATGGCTGACAGGGGCGACGCCACAGCAAAGCATCGGGGTCGATAGACCCCGACGATTTTCAACAAACATGTTATACCCCCTCTATTTTACTGGTAATGACCCCGGTCAAAAACATATTAGACCCAGTAGAATTGATTAGTTAATACCCAAATTGTGATTAGCAGTAATGGTACAACAAACAAATTAATATCTAAGCTAGGTCGGCCCAGCCCACATAATGAGAAAACGCTTGGATAGTTGGATTTGAGCCCACAAGGCTGGCTAGCAGCCCACTACTCCCACTAGTCTCCACAAATTCCCCTGTTTTGATATTGTAATCGTATATTCGTTTTCTAGTAATTACGGAGTCTCGACTTCTCGTCTTCAGGTCTTCTCAAGTCGCACACAGGGGTGATCAGCGACGCCGCAACGGCGAGCGCGTCAGCGCGAGCAGCCAAGCTGCAAGGTTTTGCCATTTGATCTGGTCATCACGACATCAGGTAAGTATCCCTATCCCATTTTTTTTCTTTTTGTGAGGACTATCCCAATTTCTTGGTTTCTCATCTCTGAAACCTAATCTTAGTAATTTAGGGTTCTGAGATATGCACTTTTTAATTTATTCAGACTTCTGTTACATGGCCTGAGTGATGGCCATGAACGAGGAGGAGGATTGAATCATATATTCAGAAAAATTTTCTTCCCAGTCCCAGCATAATGGATGGTAAGAAACTAGTGGTTTTGATAAGAGTGGGTGGCTGGGTGCTTGTGCATTTGTTGTCCATATTGTGTAATTGTGTTCCTGATCAATCTTATTCAATAATTATTTAATAGGCAGGCAAACTATGATGGATCGATTTTTGAAAAGAAAAACACCCCCCATGGTGCTAATGAGAATTGTCATGGTGATAATGAGAATTGTGGTGGAACAAATTCTAGAAGAGCCGACACATCAAATGCTGGTTGTACAACAACCAATCCTACTTTGCGTATCTCGCGAAATCAAGTAAATTTTGATGAGCTTCCTTATGATCCAGTGGATAGAAGGAAAATATCAGATTACATAGGCCAAAAGCTACGAGATGAGATAAGGCGAAAGTATTTGCTTAGAGGTCCTTTTAGACCACCACCTGGTTTTAATTATCCACAGAAAATTATTGCAAACCAGTCACGTCGATGCAATCCTGAATGGTTCAAGACATACGATTGGCTAGAGTATAGCGAGAAGGTGGATAAGTGTTTTTGCTTATATTGCTACTTGTTCAGAGATTGTAATGAGGGCCAAGGTGGGAATGATGCATTTGCAAGAGATGGTTGGGATGGCTGGAACAAATCAGAAAGGCTTCGAGATCATGTAGGCAAACGATGTGATAGTTTTCATAACACTGCAGTGAAAAGATGTAACAATTTGCTGAACCCTGACCAATCAATTGCTGCTGGCTTCAACAAGCAGCGTAATGTCAGTAAAGAAGAGTATCTCATTAGATTGAATAATTGAATTACTGCTGCAAGATACTTATTGCATCAAGGGTTAGCATTTCGTGGCCATGATGAATCAAAAGATTCTAAAAACAAGGGAAATTTTAGAGAGTTGGTATATGTTTTGGCAGAGCAGAATGAGAAAATAAAGAAGGTTGTCCTAAGGAATGCACCTGCAAATTGTCAAATGGTGGCTTCAGAAATTCAAAAGGATATTGTGAATTGTTTTGCTGAGGTGAGGGGAAGTTGCCTTTTATTTAATTTTACATAAATGATATTATCTTTCATGGTCATTTTAACATGATAAGCTAATGAACTTTTCATGCAGATCATAGTGAAATCTATCATTGAAGAAATTGGTGGTGATGTGTTCTGTTTATTGGTAGATGAGTCAGCTGATGTGTCTGGGAAGGAACAGATGGCAGTGGTTTTGCGGTACGTCGACAAGTTTGGATTAATAACAGAGAGACTTATTGCTGTTGTTCATGTGAAGGAGACATCAGCTTCATGTCTCAAATCTAATATTGATATTCTATTTGGTAAGTATGGATTAAGCATAAACCAAATAAGAGGACAAGGCTACGACGGAGCCAGTAACATGAGGGGTGAATTTAATGGTTTAAGAGCTTTAATCGAAAGAGAGAATAGCTCGGCATATTATATCCATTGCTTTGCTCATCAATTGCAGTTGGTTATTGTCGCAATGGCTAAAAAGAATGATGATGCTAGTGACCTTTTTGACATGATAGCCCTGTTGCTCACTGTTGTTGGAGCTTCTTGCAAGAGGAAGGATATGATTCGAGAAAGTCAGCAAGAGAGAGTTACAAAAGCTATAGGAAGTGGACAGTTGAGTAGTGGAACTGGATTAAATCAAGAGCAGTCCCTCCAAAGAGCTGGTGACACACGGTGGGGTTCTCACTATAAAACTTACAAGAGCCTAAATAATTTGTTTGCTGATGTTATTCAAGTGCTCCAATATGTCGAAAAAGAAGGTCCAAATGCAAAGAGACGTCAAGCTCGTGGTCTTATGGACTATCTCAAAGACTTTGACTTTGCTTTCCACTTACACTTAATGTTGCTTATTTTAGGGCATGCAAATTCTTTATCACTATCATTGCAAAGGAAAGATAAAGATATCTTGGAGGCAATGGTAGAGGTTAAATTAACTAAGCAAAAATTTCAGCAAATTAGAGATGATGGTTGGGATTCTCTGTTGGAGACCATATACTCATTTTGTCAAGAACATGGACTTCCTAAGTTGGATATGGACGAAGACTATATTGATCGGTATAAACCAAGACACAAAACAAACCGTACCAACTATCAACATTATAGATATGATTGCTTGAATCCTATTATGGATTTGCAGCTTACAGAGTTTAATGATCGTTTCAATGAGGTCAATTCTGAATTGCTCACCAACATCGCTGCCTTTAATCCCAAGAATTCTTTTGATTCTTTTAGTGTTGAGAGCTTGATAGAGTTGGCTAAGTCATACCCTGATGATTTTGATTCAACACAGTTGCGGGATCTTGATCGTGAGCTCCATTTTTATATTGATAATGTACGAGCTGATGAAAGATTTGCCAAATTGAAGAGTATTTCTGAGCTTGCTAAACTGATGGTGGATACAAGGAAACATCTTGGTTTTCCTTTAGTGTATCAACTCCTTAAGCTAGTACTAGTTCTTCCTATCGCCACTGCATCCGTGGAGAGGAGCTTTTCAGCAATGAAAATTGTGAAGACAACTCTACGAAATCGTATTGGTGATCAATTCATGAATGATTGTATCATATGTTTCGTCGAACCAGAAATGCTAGCTTCAATTCCAAGTAATGATGTGGTTGTTCGCTTTCACAAGATGGAGGATAGGAATCGTAGACAAGATTTGTAACATGTAAGAGGTAACCACTACTGCAACAGTCTTTATTTTATCATAATATGCCATGTTAATTTTGTTCTATCTTATGCATAGCCTCAAGTCAGTCATTGCAAACAATAGATATGTTGGTAGTATGTGACTATTTTTTCTAGCTTCGCCCCTGGGCACCAGCCACTCGTCGCGCTGGAGCTCCAGCGCCTCCAGCCTCGGCGCCGAGATCCTCATCGCGGCAGCATCGTCGTAGTAGACCATCCAACCGCAGCAGCCAACGCGGAGCAGCCGAAGCTCCGGCGCGTCCACGTCGAGCCGCACCAGTGTGTGGAGGTCCACCAGCCGGATATCCTCCAGCGTTGCCGCGGCCGCGACGAGGCGCAGCGCGGCGAGCCCGTCGACGTGGTCCAGGCTTAGCCTCCGCAGACGCGGGAAGCACGACGACGAGAGGAGGTGGCCGAGGCGGAGCTCGTCGGCGGCGGCGGCGAGCACCACGTGGCTGAGCGCGCGGAAGGCGCCGGCGGCGACGGCGGCCGGTACGGTGAGCCTTGCGCGTCCTAGTGTAAGGCGCATCGCCTCCGCCCTCGCCGAGCATGGCAACTCCGCCGAGGAGGAGGAGGTCGTCGTCGTCCTTACACGCTGGTTCCGGCGGCGGCAGCTCGAGGGCGAAGCTCCGCTTCACGTGGCGCTGGCCGAAGCGAAGCCACGCGGCGACGCGCGACGTCGTGATGCCGGCGGCGTGGCGGTGCGCCACGTACGACGACCAACCAATCGTCTCTGTACAAGACATTAACGTCGACGTCGCCGCTGCCTCCCTCGCCGTCGGCAGCGGCGACGCGGCGCGCGACGGTGCGAGGGTGGCGTCGACGTCTGCGATGAGCCGCCGAACATCGTCAGCCTCCACGGAGGCCGGGTCGACGGCGAAGCGGAGGCAGGGCGCACTGGTCCAGAGGTGGCGCCACACCGCGTCGACAGGACGGACGCCCGCGCCGCGTCTCTCGCCGCCGGCAAGAAGCTGAGGATGTGCAGGAGCAGGTCGTCGGGGAGATCGCTGATCAGATCGGCCGTGCCGTCGTCCACCGCCGCCATGCCGTCGTCTCGTCGAGCACCACGTCGTTGGGGCTTGGAATTGTTGCTTTATTAGCGAGCGAAATCCGAATTCTACTTCAATTTGTACTCTTGTAGGGGCTGATTGGATTTTCGAGAACCTGAACCGACTAATTAAAACGCAGTTTGGACTTTGGAAAGAGAAATATAAATATGGAAAAGAAAGGGGGGGTCAAAAAATGAGTTCCACCTTCCACGCAAAACGACTTATCCCATTTTTTCATAAAATCGAGAGTTGCAGCTGCTTTTAAGTGGGATGATAATTTTACCTATGGTTCCAGGTATCCGCGGACCCAATAAACACGGGTGTGAGTGTTATTTTTTACCCATGGGCACGCACACCCGAGAGCTGAAGACGTTGTGGGCAGCAGCCGGGTTTTATTTTTTACCCATGTCTAACCCATACCTGACCCGATACATATGTATTATCTGATTTCGACCCATCTCTTAATTCTTATACCCCTTTCACTTGATCCATTTGTGATGCTAATTATTCTAATTGATAATAACTTTCTCTTGGCCCGTCGAGCATGGGTATGAGTACAGAGTTTTGCCTGCTAACCCTAGTAGCTAGGGTTTGGGTGGGTGATGCTGAGCACTGAGTCGGACATGGTTTTGCTCTACCCGTGCCCGACCCATTGACATCCCTATTCAGTCTCTTTTTCCTCGTTTCACAAAAATCATCTCTTTTGATAGGCGCACGTAGATTGCATCAAGATTTGTGCAAACCTTGCGACCAATAAATTGTTTTTGTTTTGTGAACCTTTTACAATTTTAATTATAAAATTAACTTCAATCAAAGCTTATTTTCAAATTCGAACCTTTTTCCACGAAATTCACACCATGCCAACTAGATTGGTAAAGTAATGTTCTATCCCCACAGGGGAGGTGATTTGGCTAGAAACATCATGTTTGGAAACAAGTTTTGCAAGAGTTTCTTTTTAAATTCAAATTCAAATGATTTAGAAAATAATAATAACTCTTGACCAACAATGTGATAGACTACTATTGTTGTGTTCTAGAGCGATGGTTGAGAACCACGAGGAAGTGTAAGTTGAGAAAGTGGAGTGCCCAACTCAGGCTAAAGCTGCTTGTTTCCATCTAAAATCCAAATTGACAGCTCATCTCCATCCACTGTACCCGAGTTTTCTCATAGGTTCATGTGCATTATTAGTTATCAAGAACAAACTAATGAAAGATACTTTGCAAGATTTTTAGGTTTTGCTCTAGTCAAACTTCTTTAAATTCAATCAAATTTATAAAAAAAATATAGTAACATATACAACATCAAATTGGTTACATTAGATCTACCATGGAATATATTTTCCTGGTATAATTATTTTGTGTAAAAACTATTTTTTCTATAAATTTAAGAAAACTTGAAAAAGTTTGATTTACAGACAACCCTAAAGCATCTTACTAGAACACAGGGAGTAAAGTATAGGAATGTCATGACTTGTTAAACAGCATCCGGAACAAAATCAAAGAGAAGCCCAGAAACGGAAGGATATCTTTTTTATTACAATATATCATATCATGCCACATCTACATAATTCATAGCATCTGAAAGTTTTGGATGAATTACTACTACATTCCTACAAACTCTTCCAAATGGTGTAGTTTCATCAAATGAAATGCTTAATGGATGCAGTCTTGTTCAAGGGTGAATGATTGTAAGAAAAGTGCTCTAGCAACCTGACGACAAAGCAGCTTGGAGCTTCTTCTTGTCCAAACGGGTCTTGAAACTGATCTGCAGTTCATACTGAGCACCAAGCAGGCGCAGGCGCTTCAACCAGAACAGCTTCTTCTGCAGCTCGTGCGTCTCCGCCTTCTGTACGAGAAATTGTTTCTTGACATGCATCGAGAACTGCTCCCTCGACTTCTTGTCGATGTGAGGTGATCGTAGCACAGTATACAAGGATCGTGATTCAGGCAATCCAACCTTCTGCGCGTATGGAATAACCCCTTCAACTTTGTTAGCTTGGCTCATAAAAGATTTCATCACTATGCGTATCTTGGCGGCCATGGCTCCACAGCTGAGGAACTTTTGTCACTGATTGCAAATGCCCTTCACACCAGGAGACTGTAAACGTTAGCTTTCTCATGAAAGCATGATGCTTTTAAGAGTTTAGACAGCAAATGGAAAATCTGAAGAAATTTAGTAAGCACTAAAAATTCAGAAGAAATTTAGACAGTTACAATTAGTATTTAATGTTTACATGAGTAATAAGATGTTGCACAAATGAATCTAGAATATAGTACAAGAGCAGCAGGAAGGCAAACAGATATAAGCATTTCTAGTAACAGTTTAAACGTAGGACCTTTAGCATACATACTAAAGTGCAATATGATACCCAGTAACACATTCTTTGATTGATTTGGTAGACCAGACTCCCGCATAGGTACTAGTATATGTTTCCAGCTACTTTACTTGGTGAAGTAATTTGAAATTGTCACAAATTTCAAATTCTCATGTTCAGGATACAAAAGCGATTGTCATGCATGTAAAGTTGTAAACAAAATGGTTAACAGCATCTATTTTCTGAGCTGATCTAGAGGTAATCACAAAGAAGCTAGAGTGTAGTCCAGTTTCAGTGCCTGCCTGCCCACACCCAGTACCCTGTCCTCCTGTTTTGCACGATTACAACCTCAGCCAATAAGTCCACGGCATAACAATAATAGAGAAGATAATCTTATGACAGATACAACTATGTTGCAATAAGGGCTGTTCATCGGAGGTTTTGACCAAACAACTGGCTGTATTCATTTTTCAGCAAGCACGCGGCAGCTAAGCTAATCCCAAAGCTAAGCTCGTTTACACCAGTTGTAAATGGGCGAACAACCCTAATTGCAATTAGTACATTGAATAAATACTTTGGCATCATTGAATCTTGAAAAGGCTAACATCATCAACTTCAAGACAAGCATCTTTGACTACAGAAACAAGTGAACGGCGACAAATAAAGCTAGATAACTCTTACAATTATGAGTCTCCAAAATTTGCATACTACCAATTCATACAAGTTCATCCAACATATATTCTATCCCAACTGATTAATCCAGTAAGTCATAAGCAACTTGAAGTACAATGATAAAAAACTGAAAATTAGGTAGCAACTAGCAAGCAAAGGTTACGACATGCTGAGCAGTACTGAGGAATAATTAATTTTTTTCATAAGCAACCGAAGGACGAGGCAGCCCGTCTGAACCTTATGTTTCCCAATCAAGAACTGAGGCAGAGTACATTGACAGGGGCTAAGTGGTGAGGTAGGATAAGTCAGTCTGGATACAGGAAGCAGGAGTTATACCAGAGAATAACCGGTTCGACAGGCAGCTTATAAGGGGAACAACCACGCAAGATGCCCTGAGTTCCAAGCGATTATGGAAGAATTGCAGAGTAGAGCGTGTATCCATGTCTAACCCACCAAAGATTTTGCGACATTGCCGCCTCCCAGTAGTACTAGCACTGGTTACTGATATCCATTATTAGGATTAAATTCATTTCAATAAGCCCGAAACTTTATAACCAACCATCCCAAAGGTGGATTCTCCCCCTAAGTGACACTCCTATCCAATAAAAATGTCAGCAAGCTAACTGTATAACACGGTACAGACATTTCCCTAACTCCTAAAATGCTTCCTAGATTTTCAAGAATCTAAGGACTAACTGGTAAATAATGCTTACGACTACACAGCTCCAAATGTTCAAGCAAGGACAGAAGAGCACAAGTATAGACTAACCATCAGTTCGTCCTACAGATTCTCTGAAAGGAAACCCAGCAAAGACCAAATTCCATGGGGGAACAAAAGGCAAACCCCCTCATTTCACTCCAACCACGAACAGATGAGGCTGTTTGGGATGAACTGCAGCTAAAAGTTTCAACAAAAAAAGAGGAAACCAGCGGCGCGATTCAGCCATCACCACGAGACCCACTACAAGACCCGGTGGCGGCTGTTCTTGGAAGGGGACGACGAGCGCACATCACATCACATCAAGAAGACGGCGGCGGCGGACAGAGCAGTGTTGAGTACGAGAAGAGAAGGGATTAGCGCCTTACCGAGCTTAAGAAGCCTTGGAGGATGGGGTTGGGGGAGAGACCGTCGATGGCGGGGCGCTGCAGACGCAAGGGAGGCGGCGCCGGCGGCGACGGCGGTGGATGGCGCGCGCGGCGAATGGAGGCGGCGGCGGGGGCGGAGGCAGGAGTGGTATGGTAGGGACCTAAGCTGGGGCTGGGCCGGGCCGGGTGTATTGGGCTTTTGAAAAGTGCAATAATAATCTACTCAGTAATGTGCATCAACAGTGTGTGCGTTTGCGTGTTATAACTTATAAGTGCTTGCATTCGTATTGTGTTTATAAAAGAATTAAAGTACTAGCATAGTATAGTTTATTAGTAGTCTGACCAATTTAAATTGAAGGCATTTTTAAAAAAAATCGAGATTGAATGGATTTTTTGAATTTTTCTTGATATATAAGTATATTGTTTTTATACGAAAGATCAGAAAAGTATAGGTTTATTTCGATTATTTTTCTGTTTTTACAGGCACATCTGCCAATAAGGAGGATGCTCACAAGTTAACAACAAAGTGATGCTTCAAATGAAACGTTCACCCAATCAAACAATAATAATAATAATAATGAAATGTTCACTAAATTGATGTCTCTAGAACTGGCCGCCTTGAAATATGATCAGCTCCAACCATCCAATCTTCATCCAGGTTCCAGCTAAAATGGTATATATGCCTGTGGAATGCAAATTACAAGTTGAATTTTTCAAGATTTAATGAATAGTAGTATGGAGTTAACCACTGACATACGCGTGCAAGAAAAAGACCACGCCTAATAACCTGTTAAAATGCAAACGATTTGCAGATACTGATAAGAATTATGCATCGGAGTTATGGAGTTTTGTCTCCAATTTCACAGGTAGCAAATTACTCAGGCCTGTCCTGAAAACTTACTCCAGTTATACCTGAAAGCAGGATTCAATGTTCTGGAATGCATAATTATTCTGGGCGAGACCGAAATTTCAGAAGTTTCAAATGAAACTCTGGAGGATATTGGCTAAATTTTAGCAAACTTTAGCTAATTCAGAAAAAAAAATCGACGAGAGAGAAACCAGGACCTTTAAACCCAAAATTTCAGAAATTTCGACCTGAAATTGAAACACTGCCTGTAAATCTCAGGACTACATATTTCATGAAAGCATAATATAACAATAATAACCCAGCTTTTCATACGAAAGAAACCATATGAATAAACATCTTATATTGTACTATAAGCAGGTAAATGCAGTGTACATTGTTGACTACACCCAATGACCCAATGACCCAATGCCTTTCGGGCCGGCTTTGTAGGAAGCGAAAAGATCAGTTCACAGAGGTTAGAGTAGGCACAGAAACAAAACGTGATAGAAACCTATAATCATCTGTTCAAGATGTAGGCACAATTACATCCTGAAACATTTCTTGTGAGCCATAACAATGAAGGTGGCATACACAGAAGGAAAATGTTGAAAGTCTGAGATGATTGGCAATAGTTCCACTTCCACCTTTCTGTAGCGCTTCGTCGACAAAAGAGTTGATAGTTGCAGACACTCCCAAAGCTAAACAGTACTGATTACAGGCCAAATTGAGATTGTTATTGGCATGATCATATAATACGGTATACAGCACAGTTGCAGTAAATGATCCCAGTTTTCACTTATCACGTAGTACCTGCATAAATCAAAAGATAACCATTAAACACTGGTTTAATTGAGAACAATAAGTGGTAGAAGGACGTGGCAACAGCAAGTACAGAAATATAGTGGAAAGGAAAAACTGAGAAAGCAACTACAAATGATGTACAGTCAGCAATGACCTAATCTTTATATCGATCGTAGTAGCTTGGGCAATCAACTTTGTAGTGAACGGATTTGGCGGCCCCTTGCAAAGCTTCTACAGAAATCTGATTACAGCTTTCGACAGTGAGAGACTCTAAATCCCGTGCACGAACCACCTCACACACTCCATCATCAGTAACCTCATAACACATCTGCAGCGTGAGATTCTTCAAACATGGACTTTGTGCAAGAAAGCGCATCCCGACGTCAGTTACCGCAACACATTGCATAAGCTCCAGTGTCTCCAGGAATTGTGCAGATGAGAGAGCCTCCATCCCTTCATCATCGAAGAAGTTAGCACCACGTAGCACGAGATGACGAATCGGACAGCACTGGAGGAGTGTCACAAGGCCATCCTGTGTGAAGGCTATCTCAGATGACCAATCAGGAGCACAACCATAAAACATAAGCTCAACAGCTTCAAGCATATGAGACCTCAGGGCTAGAGCATTGAGGCTGTCATCAGTAAATGGCGTCCTAGCCATTACGCCTGTGCCTCCAGGTATTTCACAGAGCAGCATCTCTTGAGAAAGTGAGATGCTTCTAAGGTTGCTGCAGTTTTGGGAGATTGTAATGATGTCATGATCACTTATGCCAATGACATAGTGAAGGCAGAGTCTCTCTAATGCTTTACACTTTGTCAGGAGACAGCGAAGTCCTATCTCTGGTTTAGTTACAATCGTAGCCAAAGTGACATCCTTCAAACTTTCACAGCAGAAATCATATCCATACTGATAGTTATCCACATAACAGGGGTCACGAGGTTCATATGTGTTAAAGCTTCTCTTGAACTTGAACTCGAACTTCTTGAGCTTCATCCATCCAGGGCCAAATTTTAGGAGATCGTACTGGCTGATTCTCTTGCAGTTCTTCACTACAAGTTCTTCCAGTGACCCAGCGCTGCCAATGTACTCCAGCCACTTATCACTGCCAACAATATGTTTGCACTTAATAATGTGGAGAGAAGTTAAATTCTTGCAACCAACAGCCACCGAGAGAAGTCCACGTGAGCCTATCGCTGATACAGAGTTCAACCTGAGGGACATCAAATTTTTGCAAGAAGCTAGACAACCCATACGAATATCATCAATGTATAAGGTGAGATCACGCAGAACAGGGAAGTGCAATGAGAAAATATGTTTTTCTAGCAGATTCCACTGAAATGACCAACCAGAGTAGTCCATCTCTACTTCCAACAAATTGGGGAATCGGGAACAGAGTGCTGACAAGGCATCTATCGCTGGACAAAGGTCAGAGCCAACACGGATAGAACTTCTTTGCTCCGCCTCGATAGTGTACAGACGCTTTGACACAAGGGAAATGGACTTCAGGTCACTTGTATTGGTAATCCTCTTTACAATCTCTGCGAGCAATGCATCCGGGAGATCCTCCAATGACAACATCGATGACATTGCTGGGCAATCTTCAGGTTTAGCTGCTATCTGGTGCGTTGGACCGAAATTAATCGGATCAGAATGATGCATATCAAAGGTGATCGAAATAGAGTATAGACAGACATTCATCAAGAAGCATATATACGGTGATGAACTTCCCAACACTTTTATGTCAACTGAAATATTAATTAAGGTGGAGACCTGACTATCTGTCTACAGACTGCTGCCTCTCCGAGCAAAAACTAACTAGTATCAACTAAATCGAACACGAATTCCATCTAGATATCTGCAACCTAAACATTCAAGAAGCATAAAATGGTCATATCCACCGATCCAGCAACCGCCATTGACAAGGAGCTGCAGAATTATCCGCCATCGACAGTAGAGAAACTCATCAAGAAGCATATATATTGTCATGAACTTCCGCAACTTTTTCTTGTGTCGATTGAGAGGCAACCTAATTATTTATCTACAGATTGCTGCCTCTCCGACCCAAGAACTAACTATCAGTAACAAAACCGAACAAGAATTACACCTTAAGACATCTGCAACCACCGAACCTACAAGAAACACGGAGCGAACGAGCCACTGATCCATCCAGCGACCGCCATTGACAAGAAGCAAAAAATTACCCCTCCAACAAAAATTTTTAAGGACCGTTCTAAGCAATCGGTAGGAGAAACCAAGAAACAAGAAATCCAAGAACCGCACACGCAAGAAGGGGACTGACTAACCACCGTATCTGAAGAAACAACCATCGGAGGCCATGGCGGGGTTTCTTGGAACCGCAGCAACCAAGAAAGGACGGACAACGAAATGGGCCGCAGCGACGGTGGATTGGGCGGAGCGGAGGCTAGAGAGATCCTCCGCTCGATTTCCTCGCCAAAAACCCTCGCCTCGGGAGGAAGAAGGGGATTGATCCGGGAAGCCGTGGAGAGGCGGAGGTTTTGTGCCATGGAGATGGAGGGGGGAGCAAGAGTAATTGGGCTGGATGGGCTAATGATGGGCCACCACCGTATCTGGGCTTGACACTGGCCCATTTGTTTCCTACTCCCAGCGTATTTCGTTTTCTTTTTTCCTGTTACACACATGCACCCATACTACACTCACACACTCATGAGTGAGCCGTCTAATACACGCTAAAAGAATAAATCATTAGCATATCCTGATCCTACTAAAATTCTACTGAGAGCGCACATACTAACTGTGGACATAATGATTTAAATCTTGGTGAATAGAATCATGTACCCACGGTTTTATGACCACACTACAAGTGCTTTCTCTACTTTTAGTGTATTTCGATTGTTAAAATGACTAAGTTCAACCAAATCTATAGGTCTAGACCACCTTACACTAAGCAAAGGGAGGTAGGTCTGGATCTTAAAGGGCTAATCATGAGCAACAACTGCATAAAACTTGACACTGGCCTATATTTTACTGCTCCTGGTATATTTTTTTTCACACTACACGGAAAACCCATCAGCACGCACGCACACCGCACTCACACACCCACGACTGGATCTCTAATATACGCTCAAAAGACGGAGACCAATAACGTATCATTGGCCCTACTAAATTTGTAATGGAAGTGCACTGATATGTGTGTGTGATACCTACGATTACACCATCACATTACACGTTCTTTTGTTCTCTCAATGTGTTTCGATTGTTAAGAGAACCTAATGCATGGATCTATAACACCAACCGGAACCATCCATGAATCTGGGACTAAAGATACTCATCTTTAGTCCCGATCTGGCGCTACCATCTTTAGTCCCGGTTGGTGTTACCAACCGGGACTAAAGATGACTCTTCTTTGTTAAAAAAATTATTGGTTCTGCTAGCAGCTTGTTTATATATTATGCACATATATATATAAATACATATATATATATATGCAATATGCATATATATATATATGTGTGTGTATAAATACATATTTTACACATATATATTCCCTAAATATATGCACTCAAGTAAATATAGACATATATTACTAAAATATACTCACACACGTAAGTAAATATATACACATCTAAATACATACATATATTACAATCCTTTATAAATTCTAATGTTCTATTGTATATTACGAAGACTCCTAAGACATGTTATATATGGGGATGATGATCAATAGGTCTTCCATCGTAGTAGAATTCTCCCGCGGGATCAATAATTTGTTCATTGATAAATCACATCAATTGTTCTTGAACAACCTTTATAAATTCTTCATTGGAGAGTTTTTCCCTCATGTAAATAATCTATTATTTGAAAAAAATTAAGATATAAGTATATGAAGTCAATAAGAAATCGAGACATAATGTATGATTGATTTTTACGTACTTCCAAATCCTTGTCATTGTTGATTTAGTGTACAATGCAGTGAGTATATTCGCAGACGTAGTAGCCACACGAGTTATTCCCCTGATCCTGTTTTGAACACTTAAGAAGAAACAACGAGAGATTTAATGTACTATTTTTTTCTAGAACAAATTAATGATTCAATATGTTTTTGAGCATATACTCACCGGAAAATTAAACCTCCTACCAAATTTTTTTCCAAATCCCGCGGACCAAACTTTGCCCATGCCCTATGTACAGTTGGAAGCTATGATTAAACATCGGAGATCCGCATAGTAGCAATAGTAGTGTTCATAATTAATGATAGTTGAATAGATGGCATTACCTGTCTATCACTTCAAAAGTTTTGGCGAAAGTAGACTCCGGCTTATCCATTGAGTTATAGACATGGACTTTGCATAGTGAAAGGTCGTAGAGGAAAATGACCCAATGGAACCTGCAAATTGCGTGAGATGACATATATGTCACTATATGAGTGCGAGGAGGAAGTTAGTACGAATTCGAAAGACAGTTAAAACTCACTCTGTGTTGTAGGGCAATACTATGTAGGTCTTATAATCCTACTGCACTAGGAAATGAACAATATTGTCCTCTATAGCTTCCCCAAAGTCCTGTATCATTTCGACATTGACTTTGCGGGGGTCCATGAATCCAATATTGTAAATCCCCTACCTACGGCACAATTGAATCTCCATTCTACAAAGGATAACAGGAATTTGCATCATGATTCCGCACAGTGTAATCATTCGATGGTACATAGAAGGAGCTAAGTAATGAAATAAATTTTGCTTAAACAATACTTACAAAACCCAGCAGCTAAAAATGGAGACATCGAGGGCGTCTAGTTGGTATACGTCGAATAAATCCTCAAAGTGGATCCACAGAACATCATCTCCTTGATAGTAATATGTGTTTCTTATCCTCACTCCAAACATCGTTCTACCTTTGGATGAATATTTCATGTACCATTGATGGAATCGGTACATTTGTGTAGAGAGGGTGTTCACCTGAATAGGCTTGACAAGCGGTTCACCGAGTTTAAATTTGTATTTCAAATCGGCTTCTGTCGCTACGGTTATTGGTGCGTTTTCCACCAGTTGCTCCCTATTCAGACCCGTCTTTTTCATCCATTGCCTTAGTTCCTCTTCACCGGGTGGTAGCAATGGCTCAACCAATTGTTTTGGTTGCTTTCCGAGCTGATGCACTTCTTTGATCTTTCCTCTTTGCTTCTTAAACGATTTCATCATCGATCGGTCATAATCCGAAAGTAAAGCCCTCTTGACCGGTTCGCTCATCTTCTGAAAGTACTTCTTAGCAGCCGGATCTATAGGAATCTTCTTTTGTGGGCTCCGTGGCTTGAAGAACGCCTTCACTTCCGTTCTTACGACCTCGTCAGTCTCCTCAGGAGTTAAGTCGTACGCCCTTTTCTTGAGAGCGGGGAGTTTTGGCTCATCAAGTCTTGGCTTCTTCTTTTGTTCTGTGGACTTCGACAGCGGGACGAAGTGGGCACGAATTTTTAGCACGTGAAGGCGGAGTAGACGATGATGGTGCAGGCGGAGGAGGCGGAGGTGGAGGAGTTGGTGCAGGCGAACCGGTTGGTGCAGTCAGAGGAGACGGTGCAGGCGGAGGAGACCGTGCAGGCGAAGGAGGCGGAGGTGGCGGAGAAGACGCCGCTGCTCACCTAGGAAACACGATGTACCGCTTGCACCATAGTATAATGGCGTGGGCTGTGTCTCCTAATTTCGTCTCCCCGCCTCCTCTGAGGATGTCCAGCACGAGATCCTCGAACTCTCGTTCCACCATTTCAACTTCTAACTTACCTAGGTGGAATCAGCCTGCAATGGTATGTCCCTGAAGGGTTCACTGGTATGGCCATGCCGACGCCACCTTCACGAGAATCGAGGTTACTTAGTAATGTGCACCACCTTTCACAATTTACAAGACATATATCATAAAACTACGTGCATACCTCGAGTGATATGTTTTTGAAGGGACTATGCAGCCCACAAGGTGTCTGCTGCGTGATTTCATCTACGGGGTACGATTGGTCGTCGTGAGCTAGCCTGCAGTAGCTTCTATGCCATGTTCTCCTACTTGCCCTATAGAAGCACACTGCTGCAAATTGCCTGAGGGGCTCACCATGACTAGGGTTTCCCAAACCGCCAGGGCCGTGGTTACCATGCCCCGACAGTAAGCACGGTTACCGCGCGGTAACCGTGGCAAACCGTACGAAATCATATAAAATTTATCAAAATTTCAATTTATTTTTGAAATTTATATGTATTTAAGGAGGTTACCGCGGTTTTCCTTTTACCGTACCCCCACGGTAAGCGCGGTAACGGCGTGGTTACCGGCGGTTTTGGAAACCCTAACCATGACTGGAGGGACAGACGGCTGCACCATCTGCAAGGCGTTGGTCCACCCATCGTTCCACCTCCTCTTGCATCCTTATGTCCTGCAGGGCGACCCTCTCCTCGAGGTATCTTAATTTCGCCTCGGTATCCCTCTTGCTCCTCATGCGACTCTTGTAAGTATGGCTGTCCTCTTGAAATCCGTATTTCCAAGCAACCACGCCTTTTCCTCGTGTTCATCCTGGATGCTCGGGATTCTATAGTGCGAGCGTAAGCTCGTCCTTCTCTCTGTCAGGCTTGAATGTTCCTTGAGCAGATGCCTCCACTGCTTCCATAAGTCGGCTAGCTGCTTCACGAATCACCTCGCCGAATACAAGGGAGCCATCAGTGGGATCGAGCATTCCACCGTGAGCATAGTACCAATTTCTAGAACGTTCAGGCCAGTTCATTGTGGCCGGCTCAATACCCTTTTCTATCAACCCGGCTTCCAGTTTACCCTACTTGGGGATTGCTTTCTTATGGCCACCTGACCCTAGCCGGTGATGGTACTGCTTCTTAGCTGCATTGGCTTTATTCTTTTATATCTACGCTTGCTCGTGCTGAGAGGTCTTGTATGCGACAAACGCATCCCAATGATCCCTCAACTTGGTTAATTTGTCGAAATCCGGTGTCAGACCCTTCAGGACGTATTTCTTGTACAAATCTGACTTGTAGTTCTGGAACTGTTTAGCCATTTTGTTCAGAGTCCATTCTTTCAATCTTGGCTGATCTGCCTCAGGGACCGTGAAGGTCTCGAGCATGGTGGTCCACAGCATATCTTTCTCCGTATCTGGGAGATAACTTGCGTCATCTACCCCTAACCTTGATCGATGCTAGTTCACTGTGCTAATGGGCACGTGATCCCTCATGACCCAATCACTGTGTCCCACAAACTTCCTTAGTATACCGGTTGGGGCTACCGGTTCACCGTCTAGGGCCACTTCACTAATAATATGCCTGCCCTCTAGCTTCCTCGCGGCACCTCGTTGTCCGCGTGCCCTCTTCTCTCCAATGGTCGGTTGCCTTTCACTTTCGTCCTGGTTTGTGGCCTTGTTTCCCTCCTCGTTTAGGTATAGGTTGGGGTTCTCGATCCCCTCCTCATCCGCCCAATATTAGCTGCTGCCCTTTGCGATCTGGTCCATGAGGATCTGTTCATCATCGCGATCGGCCATTTGTTTTCACATTAAGTAGTACACATCAACTAAGAGTATATTGTTATACATTTGTTGACATTGTTGATGAATACGTATGATGACACTGTAATACGTTGTTATACGTGCAACCTACGTGCATATTAACATATATATATATATACATATTAAGTTCAGGGAATTCATGTAACTTGGCTTAGTTTTGCTTGGAGTTATTGGGACCACTTAAGCTTGAGCGACGACGGCGGTCAGCAGCTGCACCACTACTGACAAAGAAAAAAAAATTTAGTTCAAACATGTACAATAGTCCTAAGTGAAAACATTTGCTTGGAACTTAGGAAAAAAATTGAATCACTATTGAAAAAACAAAAAAAGATGTGCAATATAATATTCAGTGTATCCATGTGAAAACATCAAAACTATTACAAACAAAACGGAGGAGAGATTATATAATATTGTGCGAATGGATTTAATTTGGTTCATCTATGATTAATTTACACACCATGCTTGCATATCTACATTGAAAACATATACATATATACCACGTTCTCACTCATTCGGTCACGTTCGTTCTATCGTTCGTGCTCACATTCGTTCGTTCCCGTTCTATCGTTCGTGGTCACTTTCGTTCTATCATTCACGTTCGTTAGTTCTATCGTTCACGTTCGTTAGTTCTATCATTCACGTTCATTCACGTTCGTTAATGTAGGGGCATTCGTTCACGTTCGTTCACGTTCGTTCAGGGTTCGCTCGCGTTCGTTCATGTTCCCTTGCGTTAGTTCGCGTTCACTCCACATACGGCGTGGCGGTAACTGCGCGGGGTGGCGGCAGCATGGCGCCGGCGTGGCCCAGGGTGTGGCGGTGATGGCGCGGCATGCGGGCAGCGTCGTGGGGTGCCGCAGGGCATGGCGGCGGCGGCGCAGTGTTGCGGCTGTAGGGCATGGCGGCGGTGGCCGCGGATCGCAAGAGAGATCAACGGAGAGAGAGACAGGAGAGAGGTCGGCCAAACCTTGAGGGCGGTAGAGGCGGCGGTGAGGTCAGCGATGACGTACGGTGGCAGAGACGACGAAGACGACGGTGGCGGCGTTGTGAGACACGATTGGCGTTGAGAAAACGATTAAGTGTGGATCGGGGGAGAAGACGATGCGCACTGATATTTATACTCGGGATCTTTAGTCCCTGTTATAGCCACTAACCGGGACTAAAGATAAGATCGTTAGTCCCGGTTCAAGCTAGCAACCGGGACTAAAGATAATATTTAGTCCCGGTTGTTGCTACCAACCAAGACTAAAGATTATTTCCCGCTGTTTCCAAATTTTCTTTTTGTCCCGGCTAGAGTTAACAACCGGGACTAAAGATTGAAACATTTAAATAACCTATTTAAATAGTTTAAATCTGCTATTACATTTAAATAATCATATATAATGAACATATGACCTATATAAATACAATTTAAATAATAATAATCATATGTTAATTAACATATGACCTATTTAAATAGTTTAAAATTACTATTACATTTCAAAACTTATATATAATTAACATATAATCTATTTAAATAGTTTAAAATTGCTATTACATTTCAAAAATCATATATAATTAACATATGACCTATTTAAATAGTTTAAAATTGCTATTACATTTCAAAAATCATATAGAATTAATATATCTATTTAAATAGTTTAAAATTGCTATTACATTTCAAAAATCGTATTTAATTAACATATGAGCAATTTAAATAGTTTAAATCTGCTATTACATTTAAATAATGATATATAATTAACATATGACCTATTTAAATACTATTTAAATAGTAATAATCATATGTAATTAACATATGACCTATTTAAATAGTTTAAAATTACTATTACATTTCAAAAATCATATATAATTGTATTAGTAAAAAACACAAACATTGCATGACCTTCAATACATTACAAATAATTTACATCGGCCATACAACACCCTAGGTCACTGTCTTCCTCACGTACTTTCTCCTCTCCTCACTAATGTTCCTTCGCTATTATCGTTGCGTGAGTAAGGGGTGTCCTCCTTAGTTAGGAGGATGCTCTGGTCAACCGCCACCGCGAACGGAGGTTGCCCATCAAACTGATCTTAATCTTCGTCAGTCTTGTCCTCGACTCCGACGATTTTCCTTTTGCCTGGGAGAACCACGTGGCGCTTTGGCTCGTCGAGTCCTTTACCCTTCTTTGGTTTGCTAGACATGTCCTTCATGTAGAAAACTTGCGTTACATCATTGGCAAGGATGAATGGTTCGTTTGAGTATCCAACTTTGGTTAGGTCAATCGTTGTCATCTCACTGTCATCAATCGTTACGCCTCCACCAGTCAGCCTAACCCATTGGCACCAAAACAGAGGGATCTTCAGGGGTCCATAGTCTAGTTCCCATATGTCCTCGATGACACCGTAATACGTGCTAGTTGTACCATCATATCTCATGGCATCGATACAAATAGCACTGTCCTGGTTTGTGCTCTTTCTGTCTTGGGCTCTTGTGTAAAATGTATACACATTGATTTCATATACTTGGAATATCGATATCGAGAAAGATGGCCCCATCGCCAAGAAGGCTAGTTGTCGGTCAATCGTCTCATTACCCATTAGATGTTATCATAGCCAAGTGGGGAAAGTATCAATGTGATGGCGTGCAATCCAGGCATCGGTCTTGCCGATGTTTTTTGAGCCCACAATTGCCATGTGCTCCTTGATGTAGGGAGCCACCAACAAAGATTGTTGCAAAACCGTGAAATGTGCTTTACGGAATAAATCGTTGTCCACAGTCATTACTGCTTTCCTTCCAAGAGTCCCATTTTCCCGTAGTCTCCCCTCATGGCTTGATTCGGGTACCCCGATTGGACGAAAGTCTTCAATAAATTCTACACAGAACAGAATGACCTCCTCTGTTCCATAACCCTTGGTGATGCTTGCTTCTGGACGAGAAAGGTTACGAACGTATTTCTTTAGAACGCCCATGTCCCTCTCGAAAGGAAACATGTTGTGTAGGTACACATGACCGAGAATACCGATCTCTTTCACAAGGTGACATAGAAGATGCGTCATTACATTGAAGAATGATGGTGGAAAAATCATCTCAAAGCTGACAAGATATTGGACCACGTCGTCTTGAAAGGTTGTTAAACTGTCTGGATCGATGATCTTTTGCAAAATCACGTTCATGAAAGCACATAGCTTTGTTATTGTTCTCGGGACATTATCAGGAAGGATACCACGAATTATAACATGGAGCAATTGTGTCATCAACACGTGACAGTCATGAGACTTTAGGTTTGTGAACTTCTTCTCCTTCATGCTTATTATTCTCTTTATATTCGAGGAGTATCCAGACGGCACCTTGATGCTCTCCAGACATTGAAACATACTTTCCTTCTCTTCCTTGCTAAGGGTATAGCTTGTTGGACTCAAGTAATGGCTTCCTTTATCCTTCAGTTCCGGGTGAAGGTCCTCGCGTTGTTGCATATGCTTGAGATCATTACGTGCTTCAATTGTATCTTTCGATTTCCCATATACAGCTAGGAACCCCAACAGGTTGACGCAAAGGTTCTTACTGAGGTGCATCACGTCGATTGCGTGTTGGACATCTAAGATTTCCAAATAGGGTAATTCCCAAAAAATAGACTTCTTCTTCCACATCGCCGCGTGATCATCTTTGCTCTCTATAGGTTGACTGCTAGGTCCCTTTCCAAATACTACTTTAAGATCTTCCGCCATAGCAAACACGGCTTTTCCGCTGCGATGTTTAGGCTTATTATGGTGGTCTACCTTCTGTTCGAAGTGCTTGCCTTTCTTCCGTACAGGATGGGTTGCAACAAGGAATCGACGATGGCCCATATACACAACCTTCCTGCAGTGTTTCAGATACGTACTTTCAGTTTCATTCATACAATGGGTGCAAGCCTTATACCCCTTGTTTGACTATCCGGATATGTTGCTAAGTGCAGGCCAATCGTTAATTGTAACAAATAGTAACGCTAGTAGGTTAAATTGCTCCTGTTTGTCCTTATCCCACACGGGGACACCTTTCTTCCACAGCAGAACCAGATCTTCAACCAGTGGCCTTACGTATACATCAATATCGTTACCCGGTTGTTTTGGGCCTTGAATAATAATTGGCATCATGATGTACTTCTGCTTCATGCATAGCCAAGGGGGGAGGTTGTAGATACACATGGTCGCATGCCAAGTGCTATGCCACTGCTCATCTCTCCAAATGGATTCATGCCATCCGTACTTAAACTGAACCTTACGTTTTGAGTATCCTCTCCAAAGTCTGGAAATGTTCTATCGATGTTTCGCCACTGCAACCCGTCGGCGGGGTGTCTCAGCATCCGATCTTATTGACGTTCTTTTGCGTGCCAGCGCATCATTCTAGCATGCTCTTTGTTCCTGAACAAACGCTTAGAGCCGTGGTATTATAGGGAAATACCACATCACCTTAGCAGGAACTCTCTTCTTCGAAGGATGTCCGTCCACATCACCTGGATCATCTCGTCTAATCTTGTATCATAGTGCTTTACGAACCGGGCATGCTTTTAGGTTCTCGTACTCCTCACCACGATAGAGGATACAATCGTTCGGACATGCGTGTATCTTATGTACTTCCAGTCCTAGAGGGCATACAACCTTCTTAGCTTCGTACGTTGCTTCGGGCAATTCGTTTCTCTCCGGAAGAATGTTCTTGACGAGTTTCAATAACTCGCCAAATACCTTGTCACTCACACCATTTTTGGCCTTCCATTGCAAAAATTCTAATGTCGTACCCAACTTTTTGTGCCCCTGTTCGCAACCTGGGTACAACAAAGTTTTCTGGTCCGCTAACATACGGTCCAATTTCTGGACCTCCTTCTCACTTTCGCAGTTGTCCTTTATGTCCCGCAACATCTGACCGAGATCATCTGCAGCGTCGTTATCTTCAACAGCTCTGTCCGCCTCGCCTGCTGTATTTTCTTCAAATCCACCGTATTGATGAGCCCAGTCCGAAATGTTCTCGTCTTCTACTTCATCATCTTCCATTGTAACACCTAGCTCTCTGTGCGAGGTCCAACAATTATATCCAGGCATGAATCCAAACTCAAACAAGTGCGCATGAATAGTTCTTGATGTAGAAGACTCCTTCTGGTTACTGAACTTTTTGCATGGACAACACATGAAACCCTTATGCTTGTTAGCATTGGCCACATTCAAAAAATAATACACGCCTTCGATAAACTCTTTCGACCGTTGGTCCATTGTGTACATCCATTGTTGATCCATCTATACATCAAATAATCCAATGTTACTAACGAAATCCACACAATTGAAACTAATTAAATAATCATATAATAATTAAAAACATCGTAATTAAAAATTTTCCCTCTGTCATCTCTTTTATAACATATTTATCCAAATTTTCTAATTTTAAAATCAACCTAATTTTGCCTACACATATTTTCTCTCTCGTCATTTTGCATAAACCTGGTTAGAGACAATATTCTATAGAAAAAAAAGCTATAAATGTAATATGCTAAGCATACGCTATTAGAGAATGGAGTTGCTAACCTTTTCGATGTCTCCAATTTGTATATTATCACCAAAACAAATTTATCAAAAATTTCAATAGCACCTCCCTTCTTCCTCCTCTCTGCAGCAATGGCTTGGGCTAGAGGATGAAGAAGAAGAATAAAACGGATCCTCACTTTAGTCCCGATTGGTATTACCAACCAGAACTAAAGTGAAGATCTTTAGTCCCGGTTGGTGTTACCAGCCGGGACTGAAGATCCCTGGCTCCCTGACATGGGTCTGACACGGTCGGGGTAGGTGTGAACTGGGACTAATGATCATCAGGACCCGTTACACTTTTTAACCAGAGCTAAAGATGATGTTTAGTCCCGGTTCCTATTCGAACGGGACTATTGCGGTTTTTGTGAATCCGAGCAAAGATCGGTTCTCCAGTAGTGTAACGACCATCTTGAGTTGACCGTGTACACTGATTAACAAATATCACCGAAAATTCTTGAAGAATTTGTATATTAAATTCATTATACATAGGGAGCTGACAAAATTATGATATATTTGTAGTCTTAAATTCTCGAGAACATTCTTCAATCCTTGCATGGGGCAATTTGAAAATAACATCAAATTAAATGTTAGGAACAGAGTGATTCTACAATAACACTAAAAATTACGTTACCTCTTGTTGCCTCCTTAAGGACTAGAAATTTTTTCTCTTGGTAGTAACCATATATGTTGCAGCAATATTGACATATTTCTGAAGTATTGATCAGCTTTTCAATCTTGCCGATATGTTTCATGATATTGTTCTTGACTATCCGTTAGATGCAATAACCCGTCCAATTGTTGTCCATTCTTGTGAATGCTTTGATATGTTGAAGGTCATATAAATAAATCTCTCTTTTTCTAAGTTAATAATATTGGCAGGTATGTTGAATGTACAGATGTACTTCAGCAGCAATTCAGGCCCTGGAATCATTCAGAAAGCTCCACCCTGAACACTCAAGAATTGAAGTAGACAAGTGTATGAGCAAAGCTGCTGCCTTCATTGAGAGTATTCAGAGAATGGAGGGTCCTCCCCCCCACCTCCCACCCCCTAAAAAAAAACATCATCGATGAAATTAATTAATATATGATTTTCACATTCAGAACCAGTGGTGCAATCAGAAAGGCGCAACTCACTATGCTGTGGAGGCTGGGGAGAAAGCTACTTGACCCATCTCAATACCAGGTAAAATTCATTATTGGTATCAAACTTGTTCGACCAAAGTGTTTTTTCTTTGTTTCTTTGTTAACACCCAAATTTACCACCTGAAGCGAAAATAGAAAATATGGCCAAATTTGGAAAGGACCCGGTTTGTTCGCGAGGCTGGTTTCACGGCCGTCATAGGGCCAGTGTAACCAGCGGCATGTAGCTGGTCAAACCGGCGGAGTCCGACTCCAAGTCCGGTTTTATCCGTTCTCGAGTTCCCTTACTTGAACTGAGATTTTTTGAGTCCTAATTAGTTTCTACACCTAGTTGAACAAGGAGAAGGTCCTAAATAAGGCAATACCAACCTCTTCATAAGGGCTATGACCAATTCAATTGAAATACACAATCTACAACCAACACCATAGCCAACTAAATCGTTCTTTCAATATCACATCTACCTAGTTTCACTACTACAAAAATGGTTTTTTTGTGGTGGCCAAAACACATTTTTGCTGGTGGCCGCAGGCACCGCCAGAATCAAAGGCCAGTGAAAATGAAGCATCTTTGCTGGCGGCGACCAACCGCTAGAGAAGAGATGTTTTCGCTGGCGACTAGCTTAAGGAAGTTGCCAGTGAAAATTATCTTTGCTTGCGGCATCTATCTTTGCTTGCGGCATCCATACGAGGACCGCCAGCGATAATCGATTTTGCTAGCGGCTGTGTTAAGTCAGCCGCTAGCGATAATGTATTGAGGCAAAAAAATTGAAATAACCACATGCAATTACCCTCTAACCACTAACAAAAAAATCCACATTCAGAAACATTGCTGCATTTTCTATTTGCAAATCCACATCAAGAGATCAGATTCAAAGCCAATCTAGATTTACATCAACATCCAAACATCAACAGGGAACATCTACATCATTCTCACATCTACATCATTCTAACAGCATCCAACAATCCAAACATCTACATTGATTTCTCACAGCATTTTCAACATGCAAACATCAACACATACGCATCGGTCGTCGTCATCACCGGCGAACTTGGAGGTTGCTGTCGATGCCACCGAAGCCACCCCCTCGGCTAAAGTCACCGCCATCTCCCTACGGCCATATCAGGGAGAGGGAGGGAAGGGAAGGGAGGGCGTTGCCGGTCTCCAACCATCGTGCCCCGACTGTCGGTCGGATCCACCCCCCGTCGCCATCGCCGTCACTGTGACGATCGGCGTCATCGCTGTCGCCACCATGGCCGTCGTCACCGTCTCAAGGCTGGAGGCGGCCCGATCCGGTGCTCGCAGCCCTCCCATGGCTGGATCCACCGCCCGCGGCCCTCTGGCGATAGGATCCACCACCTACAGCCCTGCGGCGGTGGATCCGGCCTTCCCCGTCTTCGCGGCGGCCAGCAGCGGAGAGGTGGAGGCCGCGCCTCGCTGCCGTGGAGAGGCGGTAGAGGCGATGGCAGCCGGCGACGGTGATGGCGCGACGGTAGCCGGTGGCGGTGGTGGCTACGGTAGCCGGCGGCGGTGGAGAAGGAAGGGAGAAGGAGAGATCGAGCGAGGGAGAAGGGAGAGAGGCTGAGAGATTGAGGGAGAAGGGAGTGGTGGGGGGTGAGGCGGTGGGTGCGGTGTTATATATTCGCCTCTGTTGACAACCAAATTTGGTAATTCAAGTATCGGAGATAAGGACATAATCGAAGAGGATCCAAGAGATTAGATCGTATCGGAAACAGAGCAAGAATCGGCTGAAGTCCGAATCGGCTGCAGACAGGATCGACAGAGTTCGAGTCGGACAGGGTTAGCCGATTGAGCCGGTTTTTGCTATACGACTCGGTACACGTCATCGGGTTAATTTAAGGTGCTTCATACGGATTGCCACGTACGGATAGAGTTCTAAAAAGGCAATTGTATCTATTAATTAAGATATTTTATGTAATTTCCTTATAGATAATCACGGTAAGAGTCCGCCTTAGGGACTTGTTCGTTAGTTGGATTTGTATTAGATTAATATGAGTCGTGTCCGTGATGAACAATGTTTGTATTTTCGGGTAT
Organism: Oryza punctata; assembly: GCA_000573905.2. NCBI lineage: Eukaryota > Viridiplantae > Streptophyta > Magnoliopsida > Poales > Poaceae > Oryza > Oryza punctata. The sequence continues at coordinate 23,351,729 of CM002499.2, read as the reverse complement.
AAAAATATAGACCCGAGGTCTTGTAAATAATAACAACCAAGTTCAATCAATCTCGGCGCATCACCAACCTTTTATTTTCTACTTTTCGACAAGTTCGTGCTTTCGAGTCGTGCTACATCAGTTTGATCTTCGGCAACAAAGTAAGTCTTGTTATGGCGATTTGCATCATCGGAGCTAGTGCTTACATCTTTATGACACTGTAGTTCTATGTTGTGAATCTCCGAGTTATCATATACATTGTATAATTTAGATCGACAGTGCAATCTACTTGCATCGGCTGGATTCTACTTAGGGTTTTGCCGATATCAGCTAGATTACTTTGTTGGTTTAGATTATATGATGTATCCACCATCCGGAAAAGGCAACCATCGGCTTGATTGTTTAGATATCATGTTTCTCTTTATACTTAATGCTGCATTGGTTAAGTCCAACCTATTAAGTCGTATCTAGAATCATGATCTCTAACCTGTTTTATGGTTGTTAATAAGGATAGTATCGGGGTTTCAGCCGATCTTATCTGGTATAGATGTTTTACATAAGTTTTATACTTTGTTTAATGTTCGATATCTTCCCCTTATATCAGGATCTAATCTAATATAAATATATTAAGCTTGATACCAATTTAATTGGTTACAGTTGAATATATTTATTACTAGAGAATATCCTAGTATAAGGTTGTATTGGAGCTATAGCCGATACATACTTAAATCTAGATATCGGCTATGACATGAGTCTATATAATCGTGATTTCATGTTATTTTAGACTTGGGCAATTTATACTATCTCGGTTCAGTTCAATCTATCCCAATTGCTTATTTCTAAAGTAATACTGATATATTGATTATGTAATACTGATCTTTTCAGCCGATATACTAGTTTTAGGGTTAGTTCTATCATTGACTATACCTTACAGCCGATTCATGCTTTATTGCATCGGCTAGGTAAATATACGATATGAAATCGGCTGGCTGGCCGATGGACTATCGTTTACTAACATATTTGCATATTTCTTCTTGCTGATTGCAGGATCAAATCAACTGGCACGCCCTTGAACCAAAAGAACTAATTTTGGACCTGCACTAGAGTAAAGCAAATCTCTCAGGACAGTGTGTGTTTTTTGCATCAACACGCTTTTGGCACGCCCAGTGGGACCTTGTGTCATCATGTTACCAAACATCATTGAGGTCTCAGAAGACAACATCCTGCCGATCACGGTCGAACAACTGAACGATGAGCAGGGAGAAGAGATGAGGCAGATGCTAGACCAACTCTAGAATCATTATCTGCATTCGTTCACGGTAACCCGACAGGGCATAGTCGTTCAAAGGACTAAATTCGAGTTGCCGACGATCGTGAAGCCAGATCCAAGTACATCTGGGACAAGTGAAGAAAAGGACAAGCAACCCAAGATCGAGTCAAGTGATGAAGAACTGCACACGATACAAGATCGCATTGATTCCGCTGTGCACCACGCCCTCATTAACCAGTATGGAGTACTTGTGAACACATTAACAAACATGATTAAGTCAGTAGTTGATGGAACTATAGCCGAAGAGAAAGCTAAAGGACCCATATATCTACCAGGCGGTACGTTCCCAGGCTACAGGACTGTGAATACAGAAATTGGCGGGAATCAACAGACACTTCAAACCCAGGCCCCATCGGCTCCTTTTTCTATTACAAATATTCCAGCAATAATGACAAGACCATAGCCGATCACTGGGGGGCAAGCTTCAAGTTAGCTAACACCAGAACAATTGATGAGTATTCTCAATCCGAAACCGCCAGTTGTCGATACTTCATATCAAATTCCTTCGGTTCCACAACAGCCGATTGGAATTACTCAGCTGATAGGCCAACAGTATAGCACAGAACAACTCCCTTATGTGCCACCTCAAGGCGTATCGGCTAATCTCAATCATATATATCAGCCTCATTCTCCACGGCCTCAGCCAATCCAATATGGCCAATTTGATCAGATGCAACAACAATATGGTGCAGCAACACCACAGCAGCCGTGGGCCGATATGATCGCTGACGTCATGAGGGAACAGTTTGGACTCAAACCTAAGGATAATGGCAACATGTATCGGCATCCATATCCAGAATACTTTGATCGGGTACCACTGCCAAACCGATACAAGGTGCCAGACTTCTCCAAGTTCTCGGGGCAAGATAATGTGCCAACTTACGAGCATGTTAGCCGATTTCTAGCTCAATGTGGTGAAGCATCGGCTACAGAAGCCCTCAGAGTCAGATTATTTCCACTTTCTTTATCTGGATCGGCATTTACATGGTTTTCATCTCTGCCTTACAATTCTATCAGAAGTTGGGCCGATCTGGAGAAACGGTTTCACAAATACTTTTTTAGTGGCATTCAAGAGATGAAATTGTCAGACCTCACAGCTATCAGGCAGAAATCAGATGAATCAGTTCCAAATTATATCCAAAGATTTAGAGATGTGAGGAACAGATGTTACAGTTTGGCCTTGACAGATTCACAGCTAGCTGATCTGGCCTTCAGGGGTTGTTGGAGCCGATAAGGGAAAAATTTTCGGCTCAAGATTTTGAGAGCTTAGCTCATTTGGCTCAGAAGGTATCGGCTCATGAAACAAGATTCCAGGAGGCTAGAAAATTCATCAAGAAAGCCAATAATGTCAACAATATCTACAGCTATGATTCTAATTTCGAAGATGATGACCCAGAAGTTAATGCAGCCGAGTGGGCTAGGAACAAGAAGGCAGTGGTCTGCCAATGGGTCAAAAATTCGGGAAAAGAGGAAAGATTTGATTTAGACATCACCAAAGCTGATAAGATATTTGATCTTCTTCTTCAAGAAAAACAAATTCAGTTGCGGGCAGGACATGTGATTCCATCATCTGAAGAGTTGAAGAGGAAAAAATATTGTAAATGACATAATACAGGATCTCACAGCACCAATGATTGCAAAATTTTCAGACAACAGATCCAATCTGCTATCGAGCAAGGAAAGATCAAGATTGATGAATCCAAGAGGCTGATGAAGATAGATGGACATCCTTTTCCAGTAAACATGGTTCACTCTGGATTTAACCGAAATCAAGCTGATGGAGGTAAAATTATACCAGAAACATCAAATCGGCTGGCATGATCAACAAGTATCAAAAAAGGCGCCAGAGGGAAGAGGAGTCATATCACCATGATGATGAGAGATATGTTGATCCCCAATTGAGCTGTGAATTTTTCAGATTCTGTTGGAATGAAGGTATGAGGTTACCATCCATTGAGGATTGCCTTGGATGTAGTGATTCTGATGCCCAATTCGTTCAAATACCAAGCCGACAGAGTGCAGGTATGCATCGGCCAATTCAGAAAAGACTGTCAGTTCATGAAAGACTTGGGTCGATCCAGCAAGGCAATCATGTAGATGACTCGCAGAGAGAGCCCAAAAATATGCAACCACAATGGTGCCCTTCTGGGATTTTTACCAAGAATCAAAAGAGAAGAGTTCAGAGGATGAGGAACAGGGAACAATTCTAGGAGGTTGAAGGAGAAATCGAGCATCGGCTAAGGCAGCGAACAAAGAAAGTTTGGCCGGTGAAGAGCAAGGTAGTACTAGCCGATGAAGTCCAAGCCGATCAGAAGAGAAATCTCCAAAACAAGGGCAAAGAGGTGATGTCGTCTACAACAAATATGGTTTTTATGCTACCAGCCGAATATGTCGTCGAACAAGTGGTTGAACAAGTAGATGAGTTGCCGTCGGCTAAGTTAATGTTTTTGAGAAGCCCGAAGGAACTGATCATCGGCACCTCAAGCCACTGTATGTCAAGGGATTCGTCAACGGCAAGCCGATGTCAATGATGTTAGTCGATGGAGGAGCAACTGTCAATTTGATGCCATATTCAACCTTCAGAAAGCTTGGGAAGAATTCAGAGGATTTGATCAAGACAATATGATTCTGAAAGATTTTGGCGGGAATCCATCTGAGACCAAGGGAGTTTTGAATGTGGAGTTGATAATCGGTAGTAAAATAATTCCTACCACATTCTTTGTTATTGATTGGAAGAGTTCCTACAGTCTGTTGCTGGGAACAGATTGGATCCATGCTAACTGTTTTATTCCCTCAACAATGCACCAAAGCTTGATTCAATGGCAAGGAGACCAAATCGAAATCGTGCCAGCTGACAGGTCAGTCAATGTAGCTAGTGCCGATTTATCTGTTTGGGAGATGGAAGGAATTGATTGCTTATCTGGAAAAGTTTGGCAAGGAGATTACTTAAAAGTTTCTGATTATGCCATACAGCCAACAGGAGATGGAGAGCCCCAATTGTTATTTTGAGAGCGCCGTGGAGGGTTCCAATTTCTACACAAAGGATACTATTGATGATCTCGATGGCAAGCTAGGACAAGAGTTTATGTCGGCCGATGAGTTAGAGGAAATCGACATTGGACCAGGTGATAGGCCTAGGCCGACATATATTAGTAAAGATTTGTCAAAAGAGTTTAAATGTAAATTAATGTCACGCCCCGGTCCGGTCCCAGACGGGGACTAGAGTGGGACGCTCCAAATTAACCTGTCAACCGATACCAGTCCCAGGAAACAGTGCTGGTATCACAGGAAGATAGAATATCACAGCAACAGAGGTCTCTTATTATAGAGTAGGATTACAGTCATATTGGGCTGCAGACAGATCCCGAGCTCACAACTGCATTACAAAAGGGAAAGCGGAAGCCAAGACTTGGACCATTCACCACAGGCATGACTTGGGAACTAGGCCGAAACCCTAAAACTCGTCGTAGCCGACTTGCTCCTGGAAGAACTCCTCGTCAGCGGGATCCACATCATCTTCTTCAGCAACTGGGGGGGATTATTTATATAGAGCAAGGGTGAGTACGGGAGTACTCAGCAAGTCATGGGAATTAAGTGTTTAATGCAGGCTTCAAAGGAAAGGCTGTTGTTTTTCCAATTGATTTTAGTTAAACTCCTTTTTGAAACAACTAAGTGAGTGCTTCTCAAACGACACGGATGAGACAGTGCGTCTCGTCCGGTCGGAGTATGTGCAATGTATCAGTCTTTGAATAGATCACGGTTGGCACCCGGCCAACAGCTTCCAAACGGCTACACGGGCCTGGTTGATCCCGTCAGCCGTAAATTTTCCAAACATCGAACCCATTCCACAACATTAATTTTCACAAAGCAGTTGTCAAACAAAACTACGCTAGGAATCACCTTACATCCGCCCATGACCGTGGGCACGGCTATTCGAACAGTTTGTTAACCTCTGCAGAGGGGGTACACTTTACCCACACGACATTACTAACCCGGATCACCCAGCCCGTGCGGAACGGCCACGTCTGGAGACCTTAAGGCTTTCATGACAAGGCATTTCGAAAGCCGATCCAGGTTTACCATATGCCAACGAGAGGGGTCCCAGACCAACACCAGGTTAGGTCCCAGACCATATTGTGCCAGGAAGCCCGGGGGCTCTCCCCGACACCACCCCGAAGAATCTACATGTCTCTTGGCATCATGGCTCCCCTGATTAGCTAATTACTCAGCCAGGGGCGTCCCATTTCACCCATGTGGTCGCACTTGTCTTATGTTCGGATGAAATTCCAAGGAAAACGGTCCTTAAGCGCAAGAGCGGGAAACCGTACTCCCGGTACGTTCCGGTCTGCGGTTTTTGGAAAATTCATTTGGTTCGCAAACACCGACCCAGGTGTCGGGTTTTCCAAGTCTTTCGTAAAACCCCAAGTTTTACCCATCGTTGGATATTTTAATTTTGAGGGGAGGTGTTCCGATGATGCGTGCCCGAAGGTCCGTGCATCGAAACACAACAGTTGACAAAGGAGGTTTAAGTGTTCAATAATTCAAGGTGGGTAAATGCAACAATAGGGATTTGGGCCGGCAGGCTATCTCGCAAGCCACGACCGAACTATTAGTGTTAATCCTATTCATGCAATATTTGCGAACAAGAAATACTTAGATTTAATTTATAGGTGCAAGATGATCAAAGGTGACTTGCCTTGCTCGAGATCTTGAGCTTGATCCTCGAAATCCGCACTGTGAGTCTTCGGGCTCCGATACTATACGTGAAACGAAAAGACTCAATAAACAGCAAAAGAAAGCCCTAATAATGACCTCTAAGTGTGCCATTAAGTAGATCTCGATTTTTGAGAGATTTTGGAAGTTGAACGGAGTCAATCGGACGATTGGTTGAAAAGATATTGAATTTCTAAGATTATTTGATTTTCTGTCTAAAGGAAAAAGGATTTATTTAAAACCCTTTTGAAAAGAGAAAGGGGAGGAGGGAGTTTAGACTTCCCTCGGGCGGCTTGGGCGCGGCCCGAGAGGAGAGGCACGGCTCGGCCGAGCAGTTGGGCCGGCGCGCGCGCAAAAGGGGAGGAGCGGCCCAGCCGGGAGGGGAAGGAGGGGGAAGGCGGTCCAAGGCGAGCGCGGACCAGGCCGAGGCGAGCGGACCGGGCCGGCGAGGTGGCGCGGCCCATCGCGCGGGGGAGAGAGAGAACTGGTGGGAGGCCGGTCAAAGGGGTGGGGCCCACGGTGGGTCCCACGGGGGTTTTTCTTTTTCTCTTCTTCTTCCTCCTTCTCCATTCTTCTTTCTCGTTTTCTTCTCCTCCTTTTCTCTTTCTTCTAGCTCTTGCTCCGGTTCTCCGGCCGACCAAGGAGGGAGAGGAAGAGGGGATGCGGCGACCGGCGGCGGGATGACGCCGAGCCCGGTCGGGCGGCTCGGCGGCGGCGCGGGAGGGAGAGGGGGCACGGCCACGGCGACGCGCACGGCGCGGCTGGCCGGTGGCGAGCGAGCTACGCGGGGCGGCGGCGGCTGCGACCTACGGAGGAGAGAAGAGGAGAAGGGGGTGGCGAGCTGGTTACCGCGAGGGGGGAGCGGGGACGCCAAGCCGGGGAAGAGGAGGAAGGCGCGGCCGACGGCGGGCTCCGCGGTGCGCGCGTCCACGGCGGCGACCGGCGGAGGGCGGTGGCGACGCGGAGGTGAGCGACGGCGGTGGGGATGGGAGTGGTGGCGGCGTGGGAGTTTGAGGTGGAAGGGGAACTGGGGGGGATTTTGTAGTGTGGGGGGGGGGGGAAATGTCGGTTTGGGAACCGACATGGAGGTGGTCAAGGGGGACGAGCTGGCGCTGGCGCTCGCGGCAGAGGAGGATGACGCCGGTGGTGGGGAGAAGGGAAAAAGGAAGAAGGGGAAGAAAAGCTGTGTCTCGCCATTTGGGGAAAAAGGAAGGGAGGGGAGAGGGGCGACGAGGCAGAGGGAGGAGGGGGCTCTGCCTCCCCATTCTTGGGAGGATGTGCGGCAGAGGCGGTAGAGGCGTCCAGCCGTGGGCCAGCACGGCGCGCGCACGGGGAGAGAGAAAGAAGAGAGCGAGAACTCTCTCTCGGCGAGAGAGAGAGAGAGAGGTGGTGGATGGGAGGGAAAAATGGGCTAAGGGAGAGGGGGAAATCGGCCCGCGAACGTAAGGGAGGCAAAATGGACTTTTGTAGAGGATTTAAATTTGGAGGGGTTTGATTTGGATTCGGATTTGGATGGAGAGGAAAACGAGATCTTGGCACACACACGCATAGACAAGAACGAACATAAACTCCAAGATTTTCAGAATTTAGGTTTTTAGAAAATATGTTTTTCCTACAAACTAACGCCGCGACGGAACGGGCGTTACAAACCAACCCCCCTAACAAGAATCTCGACCGCGACATTTACCACCTAAGGAAGCAGCTCCGGAAACTCGGCACGGAGATGGTCTTCTCGTTCCCAGGTTGCTTCATCTTCGGTATGGTTCCTCCACTGAACCTTGTAGAATTTGATGGTCTTTCTTCGAGTCTGACGTTCTGCCTCTTCAAGAACCTTGATCGGCCTTTCCTTGTAGGTCAGGTTCCTTTCTAGCTCGATGTTGTCTAGGGGAACTTGTTCTTCTGGAACTCGAAGACATTTCTTTAACTGGGATACATGGAACACATTGTGCATATCTGCGAGACCTTCAGGTAACTCGAGCTGATAAGCCACTTCGCCACGTCTGTCTGTTATGCGGTAGGGACCGATGTAGCGGGGTGCTAATTTGCCGGACACTCCAAACCTTTTCGTACCACGGAGGGGTGATACCCGTAGGTACACATGGTCCCCTTTCTCAAACTCAAGATCGTGCCTCCGATTGTCGGCGTAACTCTTCTGATGGTTCTGACCTATCTTCAGATGTTCCCGGATCATCTTAACTTGTTCTTCTGCTCCCTTGAGTATGTCAGGACCGAACACCAATGCTTCACCAACTTCATTCCAGCACAAGGGAGTACGACACTTCCTTCCGAACATTGCCTCATTAGGTGACATCTGAATGCTGGCCTGATAACTGTTGTTGTATGAGAACTCGGCATACGGCAGACAACGATCCCACGTGCCTTCAAAATCTAGGGCACAAGCACGAAGCATATCCTCCAAGATCTGATTTACTCTTTCTGTCTGACCGTCGATCTGCGCATGGTATGCCGTGCTGAAATTCAGATTGGTCCCGAGGGCTTCATGCAACTGCTTCCAGAACCTTGAGGTGAACTGGGTACCTCGATCCGACACGATCTTCTTCGGATAGACAAATCAACATACCACATGGGTCATGTAGAGTTCTGCCAGTTTCTTTCCATCATATGTACTTTTCACAGGCACGAAGGGAGCCGATTTCGTGAGTCGATCCACGATTAACCGGTGATGAAATCCATCCCGATTTCTTCCCACTTCCACTCGAGAATCGGTAGGGGTTGCAGTAGGCCAGCTGGCCTCTGATGCTCCGCTTTAACTCTCTGGCAAATGTCGCAGAGGGCCACATATTCTGCGACATCTCGCTTCATTCCAGCCCACCAGAAGTATGCCTTAATATCCTAGTACATCTTCGTACTTCCCGGATGAATAGAATAGGTGGATTCATGGACTTCTTTTAAAATGAGGTCTCTTAATTCCTTCTTGGCCGGTACACAGATGCGTGGACCGCACCAAACTATGCCTTGATCGTCAATGGAGAAATTGATGTCCTTCTTCTCATGTATTCTTTTTATTAACTCTTTTATTCCTTCATCACTCTTCTGAGCTTCCCGGATTTGTGACTCAAGGGTAGGCTGTATTGTCAAACTGGCCGGCACACCTGACTGCACCACGGTCAGCCTTAACTTCTCCAATTCTCTGCACAGGCGATCTTGGTCTGGCCATATGTGAGCTACATTGCAATAAGTCTTGCGACTTAGCGCATCAGCGACCACATTAGCTTTACCGGGGTGGTAATGAATTCCAAGGTCGTAATCCTTGATTAGTTCCAACCATCTTCTCTGCCTCATATTTAACTCGGTCTGGGTGAAGATGTACTTGAGACTTTTATGATCGGTATATATTTCACATCTGTTCCCGATTAAGTAGTGCCGCCAGATTTTAAGAGCATGAACCACGGCTGCTAATTCGAGATCATGGGTGGGATAGTTGACTTCGTGTGGTCTAAGCTGCCTGGAGGCATAGGCCACAACCTTTCATTCTTGCATTAGGACACATCCCAAGCCTTGTCTTGATGCATCACAGAAGATCTCGAAATCCTTCCGTATATCTGGCAAGGTGAGAACTGGGGCAGTGGTCAACCTTTTCTTCATTTCTTGAAAGCTGTCTTCACAGGCTGCTGACCATTCAAACTTCTTTTCCTTCTTTAACAACTCGGTCATGGGTCTGGCTAGCTTAGAGAACCCTTCGATGAATCTTCGATAATATTCAGCTAAGCCAAGGAAACTGCGGATCTCTGACACATTCTTAGGTGGTTTCCAGGCAAGTACAGCTTCAACCTTGCTGGGATCTACTTCGACGCCATTAGAGGAGATCACATGTCCAAGAAATGCTACTCGGTCCAACCAGAATTCGCATTTCGAGAACTTAGCGAACAATTGATGCTCTCTTAGCTTTTCTATTATCAGGCTCAGGTGTTCAGCATGTTCTTCCTCGTTCTTTGAGTATATCAGAATGTCATCGATGAATACCATGACGAATTTGTCCAAGTATTCCATGAAGATCTTGTTCATCAAGTTCATGAAAAATGTTGGAGCATTGATGAGTCCGAAAGACATTACTGTGAACTCATATAGACCATACCGTGTTGAGAAAGCGGTTTTTGGGGTATCCTCAGATCTGATTTTCAACTGATGGTAGCCTGACCTGAGGTCAATCTTGGAGAAAACTTTTGCTCCTTTCAATTGATCAAATAGATCGTCAATCCTTGGCAACGGGTACTTGTTCTTTATAGTCACTTCGTTCAGAGCTCTATAGTCAAATACCATCCTTTCGGAGCCATTCTTTTTCTTAACCAGAAGCACTGGGGCTCCCCAAGGGGATGAGCTAGGTCGCACATAACCTTTACTTTCCAGTTCTTCGATTTGCCTTTTGACTTCTCCTAGCTCGTTAGCTGCCATTCTGTAGGGTCTCTTGGCAATTGGTGCGGTGCCTGGTGCCAGCTCTATGGAGAACTCGATCTCACGATCGGGTGGCATACCTGGTAACTCTTCCGGAAACACGTCGGGGTATTCACAGACTATGGGCACCAATTTCAAGGGAGTGGCTTGCAAACTGGTTAGGATTGACCGAATTGCGGTGAGGGTGTTAGGGGCAAAACGGACTTTCTTTCCTCCAGGTCCTTGCAAGGTGATGGACCTTCCGGCACAATCTATCTGCCCTTTGTGCTTAGCCAACCAATCCATCCCTAGGATAATGTCCAAGCTTTGCGAGTCTAGGACTATCGGTTTGGCTAGGAAGTCAACTTCCTCAATACTAATGTTAACTTCCGGGCATATTTTAGTTGCCCTTATATCCCTTCCGGGGGAATGTACTATCATCGGTACTCGCAAGTTTTGGGTTTTCCAACCATTTCTTTTCACAAAAGCTTGCGATATGAAAGAATGGGAAGCTCCTGAATCAAACAGAACTATTGCGGGTACGGAGTTGACAGAGAACATACCCATCACAACATCTGGAGCATCCTGAGCGGTTTCAGCTTGAATGTGGTTCACCCGACCTCGACTGAAGTTGTTGGAAGCACGAGAACCTTGTCCACTTGCCTGAGAGTTAGGACGAGACTGAGCTGCTGCAGGGGTAGGAGTTCTGGCGGTGCTACCATTAGCATGTCCTGAGTTGGAGTTGGGAGGATTCTGAGGGCATTGTCTGGCATAATGTCCCAACTTGTCTCATCGGAAACACTGTACGGCTGACAGTCCTGGTGGCGATTTGAAGGTGGTAACACTGTTTGGCGCAGTATTGCCACTTGGGGCATGCTGTTGCGGCTGAGGTGCCGGTCGGTTCGTCTGAGGACGAGGGGCATACCCTGGCTGACGGCTAGCCTGAGTGGTCGACTGGTGATACTGCATGGGTTGACTGAAGCGAGGGCGAGGTGAACCTCGAGAAGAATTCCCCTGATGGTTAGACTTGCGTTTCTTATATTCTTCGGTAGCCTCTTTTCTGGCATCCTCAAGTAGAAGTGCCTTGTTGATCATGTGCTGAAAAGTGGAGAAGTCATGAGCAAGCAACTGGAGTCTCATTCCAACTGCGATTCCCTTTAAGAACTTCCTGATCTTCTTCTTATCGGTATCCACTTCCTCAGGGGCATACCGGGCCAGCTTGTTGAATTGACACAGATACTCATTGACACTGTTGTTGCCTTGCTTAAGCCTGTTGAATTCCTCTTTCTTCATATCAATGGTGCTTTCAGGTACATGAGCTACACGGAACGCCATAGCGAACTCATCCCAAACAACATTAGTGGGGTCAGGGTGAGCATTACAGTAATTTTCCCACCAATCAGCGGTAGGTCCTCTTAACTGGTGAGAGGCGTAGAGCGTCTTTTCAACGGGAGTACACTGCACTAAGTTGAGTTTTCTCAACACATCCTTCAGCCAATCGTCAGCCTCAACGGGCTCAGCGGTCAGAGAGAACTCTGGCGGATGAGACCTCAGAAAATCTGTCAGCTTGGATCTGTTGTTACTCAGGTGTGGGTGGCCATATCCATGTGCGTTGTGCCGAATACCGGCTACGGCTGTGGCCAAACCTTGCAGGATTTGAGTCTGAACTGCCATTAAGTGCTGCACGTTATCCTCAACACGTGGCGGTGAAGGAATGCGTTCTTCACCAGAATTGTGACTGACAGAGCGATGAGAGCGGTGAGTACCATGAGACTGCTCCACTTCTGTATTACGGGTAATTGTGCGACGCGAACGGTTGCTGCGGTGAGACTGCTCATTAGCTGACTCATGATCTTCCTCTGGCTCAACTCTACCCTCCTCAAAACCGAAACGGGCTGGTGCACGAGCAGCGCGACGGGGCGGCTAGCCATCTAAACTCCCAGAAAAGGGCAAGATAAGGATCAGGTAAGCACTTAAAGAAGACAAGAAACAAAGATAAATAACAACTCAGATAGCACACACTAGGCATAAACTGGGTTTCTCAAATTATAAAGACTCCTGGTACAACGGGTGTGGACAAGTCACAGAGCTACGCCGAGCTTGACTGCACGCACACCACCTAGGAGATCCAGACTACCATACAACACCCACATCAAACACACGCACGCACTACCTCGCCACGACTCCGAAAGAGTTGGCGGCGGCACAAAAAGGGCCTAACACACGGACGACTGCTGAAGACTGCCTCCTCTACTCCTCGCCTGCCTGGCTGCCTCCTGTGGTCAGCTCCTCAGTCGACGAGACGTTGATCGGCTCAAGCGAAGGGTCCGGCGGAACCTGTCGAGGGCCGGCAGCAGCACGGGCTGCTGGAGGTGGGGGAGCTGGGTAGTCAAAACGGAACACTGTGGAAGAGCCAACGACACGCTTCCGCGCAGTGCGGATGAAGCGTGGGCCATGGCGAGAAGAAGCAACTGGGTGTTTCCAGGGGTGTAGGAAGGGCTGACTGGGTGTGGGTAGGGAGAGTACACTAGTGAGTACGGCACACGCGGGCTGGGGGAGCGCGGGCCACTGGGGGTGCGAGCAGAGCCGCGGGAGCTGTGGAAAGACAGGTGGCTGGTGTGGCAGAGGCGGCCGGAGCCCCAAGAAGTAGTGTCAACAGAGGTGACACCCTCCTCGGCCAGACGGGACTCCAAAGCGGCGTAGCGGCGAGCAAGGGAGCGGTAAGCCTCAAGGAGTAGGTCGTGCTGAGTGGCCTGAGCCTCAGAAAGCTCAACCATGCGAGTCAGCACAGGCTGAGACTCGTGGTACGGATAGGGGTACCTGGTGTCAGTACGGCCTGAAGGAAGCCGTGGGAGCTGCCGGAAGGCGGAACCCTCGAGGCGGTGGCTATAGTCGTGGGCCAAGCGATGGCGGTGGCTATAGTCGTGGGCCAAGCGACGAATCGCCATTCAGGAGAGGTCCTGGTACGCAATCTGGAGAGTGGGCCTGGCCACACTGAAGTGGTGTGGGTGAAGGCCAGCCCCGTGTATACCTCCACGGGGGTAAAGGTACACAAAAAGCTCACAGCGAGGGGGAGTACGGTCCACAGAGTACCCCGTGTACTCGGGACACGAGAAGCCAAGGAAGCGGGCGAGGTCACTAAGCTGAGCGACGTGGTGACCCTCACCAAAACCGTGGGAACCGAAGCTGGCGTTCACTGCCATCTACAATTTTGAAAAAGGGAGAAAAGAATCAGTAACCATTTTTGCAATAAACTACTGAAAATAAAAAGAGCAAAAGAAGCCTTAACTTTTCGCAAGTCGTTTTGAAATTAGTATCCTTAGGGTCGTCCTAAACGTCGGGTTTCGCCCTAGGGCCAAGCCTGTGCTCTGATAACATCTCTTGTCACGCCCCGGTCTGGTCCTAGACGGGGACTAGAGCGGGACGCTCCAAATTAACCTGTCAACCGATACCAGTCCCAGGAAACAGTGCTGGTATCACAGGAAGATAGAATATCACAGCAACAGAGGTCTCTTATTATAGAGTAAGAGACTCCATCTTGGGGAGGGGAAATCGGCCGAGGGAGAGGGGGGAAATCGGCCCGCGAACGTAAGGGAGGCAAAATGGACTTTTGCAGAGGATTTAAATTTGGAGGGGTTTGATTTGGATGGAGAGGAAAACGAGATCTTGGCACACACACGCATAGACAAGAATGAACATAAACTCCAAGATTTTTAGAATTTAGGTTTTAGAAAATATGTTTTTCCTACAAACTAACGCCGTGACGGAACGGGCGTTACAATTAATAGCACTTTTGAAAGAGTATAGAGATTGTTTTGCCTGGGAATATTATGAAATGCCAGGACTTAGCCGATCGATTGTTGAACATCGGCTACCTAACAAACCAGGCTATCGGCCATACAAGCAACCTCCAAGACGTTGTAAAGCTGAAATGTATGATGCTATCAAGGCCGAAATTACAAAACTTTATGATGCTAATTTTATTAGACCATGCCGATATGCTGAGTGGATTTCAAATATAGTACCAGTTATCAAGAAAAATGGCAAGCTCAGGGTTTGCATTGATTTCAGAGATTTAAACAAAGCCACACCGAAAGATGAATATCCAATGCCAATAGCCGATCAACTGGTTGATGCAGCATCTGGACACAAAATTATCAGCTTCATGGATGGCAGTGCAGGTTATAATCAAATTTTTATGGCTGAGGAAGATATTCACAAGACTGCTTTCAGATGTCCTGGTGCAATCGGCTTGTATGAGTAGGTTGTTATGACTTTCGGGTTGCGAAGTGCTGGTGCTACATATCAAAGAGCTATGAATTATATATTCCATGATCTTATCGGCTTGTTGGTAGAAATCTACATTGATGATGTGGTGTTCAAATCTAAGGAAGTTGATGAACATATAGCCGATTTAAGACAAGTACTAGAAAGGGCAAGGAAATATGGGTTAAAGATGAATCCAACTAAGTGTGCTTTTGGTGTATCAACTGGACAGTTCCTTGGATTTCTGGTACATGAGCAAGGGATTGAGATACCTCAGAGGAGTATTGAAGCAATTAAAGATATAAAACCCCCAGTAGATAAGACCAAGTTGCAATCTTTGATCGGCAAAATAAATTTTGTTCGGCGTTTCATATCAAACTTGTCTGGCCGAATAGAACCATTCACTTCACTATTAAGGTTGAAAGCCGATCAAGAGTTTGTCTGGGGAGAAAGACAGCAAAAAGCATTGGACAATATCAAGGAATATCTGAGTACTCCTCCAGTTCTCATGCCACCACAGAAGGGAATTCCTTTCAAGTTATATTTATTAGCCGATCAGAACTCTATCGGCTCAGTTTTGATCCAAGAGGTCGAAGGTAAAGAAAGAGTGATATTTTATCTTAGTAGAAGACTTTTGGATGCTGAAACAAGGTATTCACCTGTGGAGAAATTATGCCTATGTTTATATTTTTCCTGTACAAAATTGAGGCATTATTTGCTTTCCAATGAGTGCACTATAGTATGTAAAGCTAATGTAGTACGATACGTGCTATCGGCTCCAGTTTTAAAGAGACCAATTGGGAAGTGGATTTTTGCTTTGTTAGAATTTGACCTAAGGTATGAATCAGCTAAGGCAGTTAAAGGGCAGGCGATTGCCGATTTCATAGTTGAACACAGGGATACTAGTATTGATAATGTTGACATCATGCCATGGACTTTGTTTTTTGATCTGCATGCACTGATGTTTGTGGTATCGGCTTAGTGATTATATCGCCTAGGGGGGTAAGTTTTCAGTTTGCTTTTACTATCAAGCCTTATTCTACAAATAATCAAGCCGAATATGAAGCTATTCTGAAAGGATTGCAATTATTAAGAGAGGTTGAGGCCGATGCTGTTGAAATCATGGGTGATTCATTATTAGTGATAAGTCAGTTGTCTGGGAATATGAATGCAAGAATGATATTTTGATGGTTTACAATGAGAAATGTCAAGAGCTGATGAAGACTTTCAAGATAGTTACTTTGAAGCATATCCCTAGGGAGCATAACGTTGAAGCCAATGATTTAGCTCAAGGTGCATCAGGCTACAAGCCGATGTTACAAGGAATTGAAGTAGAACTTGCCTGTTTACCAGCCGATGATTGGAGATTTGAGATATTTGATTATTTAAAGAATCCTTCTAAATCAGTTTCCAGGAAGTTAAGGTACAAAGCTCTCAAATATGTTCTATTGGATGATACATTATACTATCGGACGATTGATGGAATTCTTTTGAGATGTTTGAGTCTGGAAGAAGCAAAAGTTGTCATGTCTAAAGTACATGAAGGTATCTGTGGGATTCATCAATCAGCTCACAAGATGAAATGGCTGATTATAAGAGTTGGCTATTTTTGGCCGACAATGCTGGAAGATTGTTTCTGATATTACAAGGAATGTCAAGATTGTTAGAAATTTGGAGCAATTCAAAGAGCACCAGCATCGGCTATGAATCCTATTATCAAGCCATGGCCGTTCAGAGGTTGGGGTATTGATATGATCGGCCAGATAAATCCTCCATCGAGTAAGGGGCATAAATTTATATTGGTTGCTACTAATTATTTCACCAAGTGGGTTGAAGCAATTCCCTTAAAGAAAGTTAACAGTAAAGATGCTATTGAATTTTTCAAGGGACATATTATATACCGGTTTGGTTTGTCACAGATGATTACAACTGATCAAGGTTCAATTTTCGTGTCAGATGAGTTTGTTCAGTTTGCCGATAGCATGGGGATTAAATTGTTGAATTCTTCACCATATTATGCACAAGAAAATGGACAGGCTAAGGCATCTAACAAGAGTTTGATTAAGTTGATTAAAAGGAAGATTGCAGAATATCCCAAGAAGTGGTATACTATATTGGCCGAAGCATTATGGTCTTATCGGATGGTTTGTCATGGTGCCATTCAAGTACCTCCACATCAACTAGTTTATGGGCATGAAGCTGTGTTACCATGGGAAACCAACATCGGCTCCAGGAGGATTTCTTTACAAGATGAGTTGACAGCCGATG
This sequence comes from Oryza punctata, assembly GCA_000573905.2. Taxonomy (NCBI): domain Eukaryota; kingdom Viridiplantae; phylum Streptophyta; class Magnoliopsida; order Poales; family Poaceae; genus Oryza; species Oryza punctata. Next base: position 23,334,781 of record CM002499.2, on the reverse strand, counting down.
ATTATCATAATTTGATGGTTGATGAGTCAGAAGATTTGGTTCAAGCTAGATTCCGTGCTCTTGAAAAGGTTAGAAAAGATAAAGAAAGAGTTGCTAGACATTACAATAAAAAAGTTGTGACAAAGTCTTTCCAGGAGGAAGAACTTGTTTGGAAATTGGTGCTGCCGATAGGAGCCAGAGATAATAAATTTGGCAAGTGGTCACCGCATTGGGAAGGGTCTTTTCGGATTTATAAATGTGTTTCTAAAGGAGCCTATATGTTAAAGGACTTGATGGAGAAATTTTTGGTAGAGCACTTAATGGAAAATACTTGAAGAAATACTACCCAAGTGTCTGGATTGGATCATAATCGGCTGAGTTATGCCGATTTGCATAGATGGCTGATATGGTTCATATCGCCCTTAGACTTTTATTTTGTCATAATCAGCTGTGTTGTGCCGATGTATGATTGCCGATATTATGTTATATCGCCCTTAGTAAAATTTTAATTTTGTCCATGTTTGTCAACATGCAAAAATTAAGGGGGCATACATATACACAGAAATTATGGATTTTCAGCGCAAATTATGGATTTTCAATGCAAGATATATTAATCGGCACAAAAGATCAGAATATGTATTACACAAGTATCAAGGTTTTCTAGCCGATTACAAAAAAATTTTCTAAGTCCCTATTACATGCTATCATTGAGAGAGATAGCGCTGGATGGCCGATATTGCTCTTTGCCGAATTTCTTCAACTTCAGCGATTGCTTGGGCATCTTGAGCATCAGTTCCAGGGATGATTTTGACGGACTTGGTCATGTTCGCCACATTCTTGATAGCCGATTTTAGTTTCGCCTTCTGCTCTTCGACAACTTTTGGGAGATCGGCTAGTTTCTGCTTCTCTATTGCAATCTTAGCATTGCATTCTTCAAGCTTAGCCAGAAGATCAATCCTTTCGGCTTCTAGATGATCTATGGCAGTTTTGATAGGCTCTTCGGCAAGTTGATCAAGTTTTGCTTTCTTGGTATGCACAAGTTGCCGATTGGCTTGGATTGTAGCCTCGATGTTTTTCTTCTCCAGCCGATCAGATATTCTTTGTCTAGCCTTTTCCAGCTTGAACTGATGCTGCTCAAGATATACAGCTGGAGTGATAGTGTTTGACAGATCATTCGGGATCAAAGCTTGGATTTCCTGGAATCTTGCCCGGATAGAGCTGCAATCAACTACCAAGCTGTCTAGAGATGCTTCTAGCCGATGGGATATGTCTTCAAGATTCCTTTTCACGTCTTCGGCTAGAGGAGCTAGAGCTTTGCTTGTTGTTTCTCCTTCTGTCTCCTCATCAAAGTAGTCCTTGATATCAAAGGAAAACAGATCAGCTAAGACCTGCAAAAGGAAGAAGTAAAGAAAACTAAGTAACAGAACATGTTATACAGCTGATTTGAGATTTTTGAAGATATGAGACTTATAGGAATAGCAAGAGCAGCAACTTGTTCTTCTTCTATATGGTGACTGCCCACAGCCGATGGGGTGTATTCGCTTGATATTGGCTATGCTTGAGGTGATGATGGAGGAGGAGGCTGACAGATTGTTAAAGTTTAACAAATGTTAGCTAGTATCGGCTGAAGTAAAGTTAAAACTTCTAGAGTTGAGAATTACCGATGAAGTCTGAATAGCTGGTTTGGTTGATGCTGGAGCTGGTTTCTTTTTCTCAGCTGGCCTCTTTTTCTACAAAATACAAAGTTTAAATAAGGAGATTGGCAGTAAAGAAATTTTTTAATTAAAAAATTGTTTTACCCTTGGTTGCCGAGAGAACACTGCTGGGGCAGCAGGAGTTGGAGGAGTTCTTTTAGGGGCTAGAGAAGCCGATGGAATTTTTTCCCCTACATCGCTAAGTTCAGCTGCAGCTTCATCGATGGCTTTTTCAATTTCTACCTCATCTGGGGTTTCTTCAATATTTCGCAGATCATCGGCTGGCTTGGCTAGTTGTTTCTTGGATTTCTTCTTAGCAGCCGATGGATCAGCAGCTGATGCTCTGGTTTTTCTTTTCTTACCAGCATCGGCTGGCTCCCTTATTTGTCCTTGAAGTAGGCTTGAAGTCTTGGGGGCATGGTAGCCGATACTTGGAGGAGCTAGGCCACATCCATTTGGCAGGAGGCCTGCGGCGTATTCAATCTCTTTGCCACTATTGCTTTTGTGAGGAGGAGATGAGTCTGTTGTCTGCAGAAACAAAGATGGAATATGAAGTTAGTACAGAATCAGCTGGCAGATTTAAAGCAAGAATTGATAGAAGAAGTAAAAGGACTTACTTGAGGGATCATGTTAGGAAAGAGGTCTATCATATATATTGTGGCCAATTGATGGAAAAGATGTTGCTTCCAGTTAGCCCACCATGCATTAAAAGTTTTGCTCCTGAACATGGCTAACTCAATATTGTCAATGCTGCCGAGGGGAGGACCTGGGATATTGAGTAGCCGATCCATCATTAAGGTTGAAGAGATTTCTCCTCTGCATTGGATTTTGTCGGCAAAGTACAAGCCGATTGGCAGCTGACCCATACCAAATTGCCTAGTTGAGCTCAGTGGGTGGTAGAACTCATAAGACACTTTGATATTGCTGCCTTGATGGATGCCGACAAGGAGAATGCATGGGCTGATAGCAGCAGCAAAGACCTCTCTAGACTTCTGGAATTTCTCATGGTTGATTTCTTCAAATCTGAAGTCTGATGGCAGTTCAAAGTTGATTGAATCTTCATAGAAAAACCAAATTCTGGCGTCTTTTTTGGAAGCCATCATAAAAACTGAAGAACCAATCCTTCAGTAGTTCAGCCGATAGCTTTGCTCCAGTATCGGCTGGTGTGGATGCATACTCCCCATAAGATGTACACCTTCGGTGGGTGAGTTCTTCTCCATCTTCGTCTGTGATCGGCTCTAGTCTAGGGAATTCAGCTTCTATCAGGGATGGCCGATTTACAGCTTTCATGGCCACCAAATTCAACCAAGACTGCAATAGCCACCAAGGGCCGCCTGCACTGACTACAGAGCCGATGGCTATCTTAGCCGATGCATTGTTCAGCATCTGATATAGGTAGCCGAGAAGGATTTTTCCTAAAGGGAATTGCCTTTTCTCTTCAAGGGCTTCGGCTATATGCTGCCAGTTTGAAGTTGGGCCACAGCTTGATCCATAGAAAAGGAATTTTTCCAGCCACATCAACAAGAAGGTTGTATGCTCTCGAGGAGTAACAGAACCTTGGCCCATATTTGCTGAGATATCGAGCAGAGTTGGGGTCATCGGCCCTTGGCTAAACATGAAAGCATTTATGGTGTTGGACCAGAAGTAAGCAGTAGAAGCCATCAGTGGTTCATCCTTAGACGAATTCGCTATTGTGAGAGATAAAGCTTGGCCGATTCCAAGTTCATCCCAATGGCTCTGTTTGCTAGCCGATATACGCTTATACCATGCGGGCCAGCTTTTCTCTAGAGAGGGCCAAGATTTAAACGTATTTTTCCAATGCCCTAAGTTGGGGTTTGCTAATCTGAATGGGATTCTATTGGTCTCAGCAATGATGAATTCAGTGGGATCGGAGTTGCCGATTGGACCAAGAAAGTAATGGTGCTCATGGTTTAAGCTAGGAATTGCAATTAAATTCGCAAGGTGCTACAAAAGAAGAGCAAAAGGGAAAAGAAAGTAGATTGAGATCGCGAAAAATTGATCTATTGCATAAAAGAAGAGATCTAGCCGATGGGTACTTACCTCTGCGTACTCAGCCGATGGAGCGGCGGATGCAGCAGTGGAGGATGACATTGTTGCAAGCGGAAGATGGATGGAGAAGGAGTCGCCTTGAAATCGTCTTGCTGCGCCGAGGGGATCGCCGGAGAGAGAGAAGATGAAGATTGCTAAAGCGGTGGAAACAGTATAACGGTGTGAATTTTCTCGGGGGTGACGGTTAATATTTAAAGCGGTGCGGTAACGGTCGGAAAACGACAAGTGCGATATTCTCTCAGAGATAGAATTTGGCAAATCCGAAACATTACCAAATATTCCGGACTTGGGGGGCATGTGTTGACGACCAAATTTGGTAATTCAAGTATCGGAGATAAGGATAGAATCGAAGAAGATCCAAGAGATTAGATCGTATCGGAAACAGAGCAAGAATCGGCTGAAGTCCGAATCGGCTGCAGACAAGATCGACAGAGTTCGAGTCGGACTGGGTTAGCCGATTGAGCCGGTTTTGGCTATACGACTCGGTACACGTCATCGGGTTAAGTTAAGGTGCTTCATACGGATTGCCACGTACGGATAGAGTCCTGAAAAGGTAATTTTATCTATTAATTAGGATATTTTATGTAATTTCCGTACAGATAATCACGGTAAGAGTTCGCCTTAGGGACTTGTTCGTTAGTTGGATTTGTATTAGGTTAATAGGAGTCGTGTCCGTGATGAACAATGTTTGTATTTTCGGGTATAAATATAGACCCGAGGTCTTGTAAATAATAACAACCAAGTTCAATCAATCTCAGCGCATCGCCAACCTTTTATTTTCTACTTTTCGATAAGTTCGTGCTTTCGAGTCATGCTGCATCAGTTTGATCTTCGGCGACAAAGTAAGTCTTGTTATGGCGATTTGCATCATCGGAGCTAGTGCTTACATCTTTATGACACTCTAGTTCTATGTTGTGAATCTCCGAGTTATCATATACATTGTATAATTTAGATCGATAATGCAATCTACTTGCATCGGCTGGATTCTACTTAGGGTTTTGCCGATATCAGCTAGATTATTTTGTTGGTTTAGATTATATGATGTATCCACCATCCCGAAAAGGCAACCATCGGCTTGATTGTTTAGATATCATGTTTCTCTTTATACTTAATGCTGCATTGGTTAAGTTCAACCTATTAAGTCGTATCTAGAATCATGATCTCTAACCTGTTTTATGGTTGTTAATAATGATAGTATCGAGGTGTCAGCCGATCTTACCTGGTATAAATGTTTTACATAAGTTTTATACTTTGTTTAATGTTCTATATCTGCTCCTTATATCAGGATCTAATCTAATATAAATATACTAAGCTTCATACCAATTTAATTGGTTACAGTTGAATATATTTATTACTAGAGAATATCCTAGTATAAGGTTGTATCGGAGCTATAGCCGATACATACTTAAATCTAGATATCGGCTATTACATGAGTCTATATAATCGTTATTTCATGTTATTTTAAACTTAGGTAATTTATACTATCTCAGTTCAGTCCGATCTATCCCAATTGCTTATTTCTAAAGTAATACTGATATATTGATTATGTAATACTAATCTTTTCAGCCGATATACTAGTTTTAGGGTTAGTTCTATCATTGACTATACCTTACAGCCGATTCATGCTTTATTGCATTGGCTAGGTAAATATACGATATGAAATCGGCTGGCTGGCCAATGGACTATCGTTTACTAACATATTTGCATATTTCTTCTTGTTGATTGCAGGATCAAATCAACTGGCACGCCCTTGAACCTAAAGAACTAATTTTGGACCTGCACTAGAGTAAAGCAAATCTCTCAGGCCAGTGTGTATTTTTTGCATCAAACAGCCTCAAACTTTTTTTTGCAGTGGTCCTCTTTACCTACCGCCAGCAAAAACGAGATTTTTCGCTAGCCGACACTTAAAAGGTCTGTCTCGAAAAATAGGTTTATTTTTTATAGCGGACCCCTTAGCGTGGCTGCTAACGAAAATCGGTTTTCGCTGGCGGTCTGTAGCTCCCCACCCCTCATTATGTTTTTATTGACGGTTTTTGCGTATGGCCGCCAGCGAAAATTATAGGGTAACACCATGAAAAATCGTTTTTTAGTAGTGTTTCGTCCATCTTCATTGGTTTGCGTTGTAAGCCGTCTGTCCTCATTACGAGAGTGTGAATTATGTTTCTAGTTTTGTCTCGAAAACCTTCCATTCCATCCAAGAGATGGGTATTTATCCTTATTTATCTAAATCGGCTCTACTAGCCAGTTTTCGATCTTTAAACTCATCTTATAAGAGGGTTTCTCAAGGTCAAGATGGTCGGCAACTCCATACTACCGCAAAGTTTTAGGTGATTCATGGAATCGTGTTTGGCAACGTGTCACAGAAAAGCGCCAACACTTTTTCTCAATCGTCAGATCTACTAGCCCAGTCTTCAATGGTGCAAATAGGTTTACATACTCATGCAGTGAACACTAGTTGTGAAGTTTTGGCCCTAATCGATGCAGGGAAGGTTTGTTGTTTTCTCCTTGTATGATTGACATGTTGATCTTCAGAGACTCAGATGGTGTACTCATTTACAGGCTGAGAGAGATCCAATGCTTTTGCATCGAGCAGCAAAGGTTTTGATCGACTTACGGAGGACGGTGAATTTCCTCAGCAAGTACTACTCCTATTTGGGCTCTTGGGATGGGATGGAGTAAATCGTTTAATAAGAAGAATAACTTATTATTTACTGTGTTTAAGATGATGAATTTTATTTGTTACTGCATATATAACAGGAGATTATAGGAGTCTAGACGAGAAATGAAGGATCAAAATATCTTATAATACATGTATTACCTCTTGTTGAGATCGAAACCGATGCTCTAACTCGAAGTAAGAACTCATCGAAACGAATTAAAAGAAAAAGATGGTGATATGTCAAGAGTATATTGAACTAGTGTTAATTATTTACATGAGCTCCGACATATGTTTACCAACTTGTCCATATTGAACACGACTCAAACTTTCCTAATTCCCTAGACGGACTCTTGCCAAAAATATACATAAGAAAATTATATAATATTCTAATTAATAGATACAATTACCTATAATAGACCTTAGCCTCGCACTGCAATATCTCTGAAATTTTTAACTTGAAACCGACAATGACTATATCGGCTTAGCGTATCTAACTCTACTTGTATCGGCTAACCGAATTCAAACTCGATATCGGCCGATATAGCCTCTAGCCGATACGCACTTTGTTTCCAAAAATATCACATCTCCTTCAAATCCGCTTCAGCTTTGATCTCTAACTCCGAATACTCTTTTATCAAAATTTGCTGTTAACATGTACGTATACAAACTATTTTATGTGTATATATTTTTATACATAAAAGTGTATACATATAAAAATATATATACACGTATATGCTTTTTTTACATACATAAAAAAAATTTATTGTGCAATATAAAGTTTATACGTATGTATATAAAGTGTATACATACGTATACGTAGATGAGAGAGACAGGAGAGAGACTAAGGGGGGCGACTGACTGCGCGGGCACGCGGGCGCGTGGCTGGTGGCGCATCAGAGTCCCCCGGTGTGCACAGCTGCACGCCTGCTTCCTCCTGGCCTCCATGCTCAGCCTCTCCCCATCTCTTCCTTTTCCTATTCTTTTATATCTCCATCTCTTTCTCTTCCTATTCTTTTATGTTATCAAATTAAAAGCACGCGAGAAAAACTAAAATTTTAGTACCAAGCTGACCATAATTTTAAATGTACATATCTAATTTCTATTCAATCTAAACTAATTGTTGCTCTATTTAATATAATTAAATTGACAAACAATTTTAGATCTTTTTTTTCTATATATAAGCAATATATCTTTATGGTATAGACCTGTGCACTTTACAAGTTTGCATGCCATCTAATAAATTAAGGGACTGTTCGGCTGGCAGAAGCAACAACCAGCACAGCAGCAGCCGTGCACCACATGCATCACAGCCATAGCGCTGCCACAAAAATAGCTACCGAACACACCCTAAATACTTCAAGAATTTAACAACATATATTGTGTTATTATACATCATTCTTCAAACCTGCATAGTGTCACAGTTGGTTCCAGTGACGGGCACACAGGTTTCGTGTGTTTGCTTACACCGGGGTGCGGGGCTCAGTATCTGGAAAATAAATAACTAACTTAAATATTAATAGCACAAACTACAACATAAAAAAAATCTGGTGTCTTTAGGTAGACCAAACAATTCAATTGGTTCGTGATTTGTTTTTTTAAAAAATATGCTCAAATAATAAAAGCAAGACGAATGAATCAGGGAAGCATTCGAAAAAATCACATCCCAAAAGTAATGATGCATCTTTAGTTATATTTAGCCATTTGTGTTCTCGCTGGGCTGCTTGAATCAATCCCAAATAGGTGTCTCTCCCACACTGTGCAATACAATTGAACTCTAAGAGACCATGAATTTAGCGTAGCCTCACATCCCCCACACAATCCATTCATTAATAAACAACGAGAAGATATATCAATCTTAGTTGCTTATATAAAAGGTGATTGAATTTTTTTTAAAGTTGACACCTAAGGTGTAACGCTGTCATTATTTATCATCTCCCGACATCCGAACTTAAAAATAATACTTTCATAAAATAAAACAAAAAATAGGAAATGCCAATAAGGAGTAAAGAGAACAATTAGATAAAATCTTATAAATTCTTAGAAAAATTTGGTTCTTTCTTTTCGCCAAAATTGGAACACCCGTTACCATAACCATTGCATCATTGCGTCATTTTTAGTGCTTAGATGCTAATACCCTTCACTCTATCACATATGTTGGCATTGTTAGTTTCTCTAATCATGCACATATAACCCACTAAGGTAGAAATATGTCATTGGTTTAAAGTTATATTAAACTTGATGTTGACTATGTTTTTTCTTAAAAAAATACTATGGGTCTCTCACACATCGTGGGGAAGCAGGGTCAAGATAAGTATCCGAATTACGTCAATATGAACCAGTAAGAGGGATGGTTAACTGCATGGAACAACTAAAACATAATTATTAGCAATAACAACTTTTAAAATTTTGTTAAAAAAAGAGGGAGCCCCTAAACATTCCATTTGAATAAAAAACACCTTACCTGTTTTCAAAAACAAACTAAGTCTACCATTCTTTTGGATGATAAACCGGATTATAGATAATTGCTTACAAAATGAATTGTATAGTATATAGTATAAAGCCAACAAATAGCTTAGAAAAAGTTACCCAAGCAATATTAAGAAGGTTTCTCAGATAAATCGTAATTTTGAAATGTAGTATGAATAATCCGGTTGATGGTATATAAGTCTCCCAAGCTGACCCTAAGATACAAGTCCGCGTATTTGCGTGGGCTACCTTCCACTTAGTTCATAATTGTCAGATTGAGTACATCAAAGTGTCCATAACTATCACTACTAGAAAAAAGCTTTTTACAAACGGAAGAAATAGATTTTTCCAGGTGGCCATCCACCCCGTCTGCAAGTGAAGGCATGTGAAAATGCACAATTTTTACGTGCGGCCTATAACGTCCGCTCCGTCGTGGCGTTAGCGGGAAAATCTAATTCAATAAAAATTATAATTCGAAAATTGTTCTTGGTTGTGCCTACATCTCAGTTTCTCCCTATCCCGTTTCCGACTCCGAAATCAAATTCTAAATTCCAATCCCTCCAAATCAGTCCTTCTCAGAAAAAGTCTATTTTTGCCTCCCTCGAGTTTCTTGGGCCGATCTCCTCAGCCGACCCAGCTCCCTTCCTCCCTCCAACTTCTCCCTCCCCTTCGTGGGCCGCACATGCGCGTCCGGCCCACTCCGCCTCCACGACCTGCCTTCACCCCCTCACGTGCGTCGCACATGACCCCGCTGGAGAGAGAGAGCCGCTCTCTCTCTCTCATTTTCGTTCTCCCTCTCTCTCGCCAGCTTTGCCGCCGGCGCCGTTTGAATTCGGCGTGCCGCCGTTGGTTCCCGCGTGCGGCGCCGCTCGTGGCCGACCGCTCGGTCACCGCCGCCATCATCCTCTGGCCACTGACGTCGCCATGTCGGCGCTCCACGCCGCACCGACCGTCGTCGCCACCCGGACCCCGCCGTCCTCTCCTGTCCCCTCTGCTGCCGCCTGCGCGCGAGCGTCCAAGAGCGGGAGCCCGCACTCTCCTCCTCCTCTCTCCTCTTTCCCAAAACGGCATGGATCGAGTCCCCCTTTTTCTTTTTCCTCCCCGCCGGCGTCACCCCTCTACCGCCGGTTGGTCGCTAGCGTTGGAGCGCCAGCTCCTGCTTGCTCCACCGCCTATCCGCGCACTGCCTTACCGCCGCTATAAAACCGCCCCTTTCCCTCGTTCGGCCGCCCTTCGTTCTCGGTCGAACACCTAGCGGCCGCCGCCACCAAATCCACCGTGCCGTCGTCTCGCCGTCGCCCCCGCGTTCGAGGACGCAGAAGGGGACTCCGGGCTCCTCCATCCTCTTCCCCGGCCCGAGGCCGAGGTGACCACGCCCCGCGCCGCCGACCGTTCTGCGCCCCTTCTCACCGAGGTAGCCCCTTCCCTTCCCCTTCTCTCCCTCGCCCTTAGGCGCCAGTAGCTCGCCGTTGTTCCCTCGTGCGTGTAGTCACCATCCCCGCACCACCACCACTCGCCGTAGCTCGCCGCCGCGCCGTCGCTCTGCTCCGTGGGCTTGCTCGCTGTCGCCGGACTTCCGCGGCGCCGCTCTGCCCCATCCGATGCCCGGAACGTATTCCCGGACCCACGGAGAAGCTCCCGCCGCCCGGAATCGAGTCCTCGCCGCTCCGGTGAGGAATGCCCTTTCTCCTTACCGGCGATGACCACCGCCACAATCCGCTCCTTCCGTTGACCCTCCGGTGGATCCGAGCCGTTGGCTCTCTTCGTCGCACTCCGCTCGCCGCTCCGGTGGCCCCCCTTTTTCTCACCTCGCTTCGCACCGCCCCGGTGAAGTCCCGTCGCGCCCGCCATCGGATGCCGGTGCCCCCTTCTTCCTCCTCCCGACGGCCGACATGGCCGCCACGTAGACGCCACATCATCGCTCCCTCTCTCTTCCTGTGCGCACGGTCCATGGAGAGCCGTGAGGCTGCGCGTGGACCCGCTACCTTTCTCGTCCACCCAGCGCACCGGATCTGGACTAAGTCCACCCAAACCCCAGTGTCGCCGTCGCGTACTCCCGTTCCACGTGAATCAGGCCGCTGCCAGGCAGGCCCCGCTCGGGGCCCCGCGCGGTGGACCGTAGTCCACTGGCCTGCCACGCGCACGCGTTCCGCATGGGCCGTGTCGCACCGGCCAATCTCTCCCCTCGCCTCGAGCCGCCTTTCCCGCCTCAGCCCGCTCGCCCCCTCAGCCTAACTCGCACCCGCGCCTGCTTGGGCCGTCTTTCCCTTGCGCGCGCACCGGCCCAATAGTGTCGGCTGCGCCACGCAAACCCCGTGGGCCATGCCTCACACCCAGCCGAAAAGTCCAAATATCTTTCAACCATTCATCCGATTGACTCCGTTCAACTTCCAAAATTCCTCAAAAATCGAGATCTACCTAATGGCACACTTAGAAGTAATTAATAGGGCTTTCTTTTGACCGTTTTGTTGAGTCGCCTTGTTTTGCGTGTAGCTTCGGAGCCCGAAGACCCGCAGTACGTGGATTACGAGGAAGAAGCTCAAGGTCTCGAGCAAGGCAAGTCTTCTTTGATCATCTTGCACCCATAATTTCAAACTAAGTATTTCATTTCCGCAAGACTATGCATTTCTAGGTTACACCTAAGAATGTTGGCCGCGACTTGCAATATAGTCGATGGGCCTTACCTAAATTGCTGCACTTAATCCTCCCTTGTACTTGAGTATCCTGTCCCACCTTTGTCAACTGATAATTTAGGTCCCGGAGTTCGCGCCCTCAAGCACGAACACCGGTGACCCACTTCAAATTTTAAAATATCCAACGATGGGTAAAATCCGGTTTATGAAACTCTTAGAAAACCCGACACCTGGGTCGGTGCTTGTGAAATAAAACGATTTCTAAAATCACAGTGCAGGGGACATACTAGCGATACGGTTTCCCCATTCTCGCACTTAAGGACCGATTCCTTTGGGATTTCATCCAAACATAATCAGTGCGACCACATGGGTGAAGTGGGACACCCCTGGCTAAGTAAATAGCTAGGCCTGGGAAGCCTTGATACCAAGGGACAAGTGGATTCGCCAGGGTGGTGTCGGGGAGATCCCCTGGGCTTCCTAGCACAGTATGATCTGGGACCTAACCTGTTGTTGGTCCGGATTTACATTCGTAGGCGGCCATTTACATTCGTAGGCGGCCATTTGGCTCCAAGGGCTATACCCGCATGGGAAAAAAGACCTACATCTACGAAAATGCTTTTTCTAGTAGTGTAGCCCAATAGATTCACGTGGTTGCTAACTTGCTATGAAGTTGCATCTGCACAGAATAGCTCTTAATAACGAACCTTCTAACCAATCAATATAGATTTAAGTGGTTGCAATCAAGCATCTGCACAAAACAACTCTTAACAACTAACCTTCATTTTTTTTCAACATTAGTTGCCACGGTTGGGGTTCGTACAGTCTAACATTATCATTTCATTGTAATGGCAGGGGGTGAGGTTCGTATAGTTTACCATTACAAATGGTAATGGCCGTGGTGACATCCTCCCCATCCTGACCATCCATCCAAAATCAATAGCTAAAAACACAGGTTGTACTAATCGTGCTGGTTAGTTATCCAAAACCTCACGCTTCTTAGTTTCTGGCGGGAAAAGTTTTTACTGCTCTCTCTTGCCGCCAAAATTCGAGACGGTCTGCATTTTTTAGTTTTAGTTGGCATTGCCATCATTAAACACGCCAAACCAGCCGCAAATTGCAATGCTTAGATCCGATGGAAGACCAACAAAAATACAGGCGACTTGCAGTGCGATTCATTCTTCATTGGAAGACAACAAGGTTCATCTCATCGACAATCTTCTGTTAGATGGATCTCCCTCCCCTTTTGCCCAACGGCAAAAGGGGGCCTTGACCCGCGCCCCGACCGGGGGTGCCCAGCCCAATGGCTGGTGGGCCCCCGTCATACTGCGCCACATATAAAAAGGAGGGTAGAGGCCGGGGCGGCACACGATACGAGATTCGCTGCCGCCGCTAGCTCCACCCATATTCCTAAAACCCTAACCGATCGAGGGGGCACAGCCAGTGACGGGAAGACCACTGCCGTGCCACACCTCGTCGTCGACGCCGCCGCTGCATCACCGCCACCGCAAGCACAGCCACGGTCGCCGCCGGTCCACGTCAAGCCTAAGGAGACAACAAGATGGCCGGCGCCTCTTCCTCTTCCTCAACCTCAACCGGTCGGTAACCCGTACTCCCTCTCTCTTGCACAAGAACACCACAAGAACACAAAGAGAAGTCCTACCAGTCTAAACCCTAGGCGATCTATAGAAATTAACACTGGTATCAGAGCTTGCACCCTTTCGTTTAGATCGGTTTTAGGACAAAGAAAAGAAAAGAAAAGAGATAACCCTACCTAATCGCCGGCCGTCGCCGGCCAAAGGGGGAAGGAAAAGCTTACCGCCGACCGTGGCGCCGTGCGGGAGAGAAAAGTGCTCGGGCCGCCGCCGAGGAGCCACTCGACGGCCGTGCGCGCACCTGCGGGTGCACGTGCGCGCCGGTGAAGGGGCCCGCGGCGGTGCCACCATCTTCTCCCTTTCCGGCCGCTCTCTCTCTCTCACGTGGTGGGGCTAGAGATGGTGGGAGAATGGAGAAGAGGAAAAAAAAGGGGCGGACGGCCGGCGGCGGCGAGGTCCGGCGGCGGCGCCGCTTCACTCGCGCGCACGCGCTCAGGCCGGCTAGGGTTTTCGGCACGCCGGCGAGGGGGTTTTTGTTTTGTCGATCCCTCCGCGCGGTCGTCCGATCAAAACCCTAGCCGATCGGACGGCCGACGGCGATCGGGCCGAATGCGGCCCAAGAGGAGGAGCGCGCGGGGGCGGTTTCCCGGCCCAGGCCTACGTTGCAGCCTGGGGAAGGAAAGGGGCGCCCCGCCCGCGCCAAAAGAGGCCGTGGGCCACCGGCACAAGTCCGGTTTTGGTCCCTCGGGCCGAAAATAGAGGAAAAAGAAAGAGTTTAAAAGTCTGTTTCAGGTCCCTCCGGGCAGAAAGCAAAGAAAAGAAATAGAAAGACCTTTTCTATTTAATTTTGATCGTTTTTCATGCAAATTTCAATAGAACTTTTAATTGTTTTTGTATGTTTTACCTCTGTTTAAATTTGAACCAACGGGATAATTTTTACAAGAGAGTAAATTACAGAATTTTACATAGATCTTCCGCTGCAAATAGATAAAATTGATGAAAATTAGTGTTTCTAAAATTAAATTTCGAACCAACGGGAGAATTTAATTTTAGGAACATTAATTATGTGTTATGATGTTGTAATTTTCTGACCAACGTTGATAATTGCAATGTTATAATTATGGCACTATGTATTATGTCTAATTTCTGCCCAACGGTGATATACACTTAATACATAATATTTTAATGTTAATTTTATTCTCACTATACATGACTATTTTAGGTGGCTACTCCTTGATGGGTTGCATCAAAGATATACCGACCCTCAAAGGTGATAACTACAATGAATGGAAAAGAAAACTCGACCTTGCTTTTATCTTGGGAGAGGTGGACTGGGTGTTGACTACCCCATGTCCTATAGAACCTGCTGAACTTATCAGAGGTGACAAAGAGTCAGATGCTGAATGGGAAAAGAGAAAGAGGGACAATGCTCCCCTTGTCATGTCATATGACATAGAACATAAGAAATGGTCCTTAGCCAACAAGAAATGTTTGGCTGTGGTAAAGAACACGATTGAGCCAACTATTTTGGGCTCAATCCCAGAGTGTGACACCGTCTCTGAATACCTCGAGAGAATAAAGAGCCAGTTCATTGGTTCTTCAAAGACTTATGCTACACAGCTGATCAAACAGCTTGTGACAGAGAGGTACCATGGAGGTGGTGTGAGAGAGCACATCCTTAGGATGAGCAACATCGCTTCCAAGTTGAAGCCAATGGATTTGGGCATAATAGATGACTTTCTGGTCCATCTGGTTATGGCCTCATTGCCAAAACTTTTTGATAATTTTATTGTCAATTACAATATAAGTCCAGAGAAATGGAGCTTTGAAAAGCTCATCACTAATTGTGTGCAAGAGGAGGAAAGGATTAAGGAGGCACATGGTGGCTCCATCAACTATGTTAAGGATAACAAGAGAAAGAACCAAAAGTCTCCTTCCTCAAAAGCAAAACAGCCCCCCCAGCATCTGCCTCAACAACAACAGTTTGCTGTTGAAAAGGATCAGTGTCTCCACTGCAAGAAGACAGGACACTACAAGAAAGATTGTCCTGACTTTCTGAAAATGATCATGGCCAAGAGAGGTGAGAACATTATTACATTTGTAAATGAATCTCATTATGTTGGTTATTCCAGATCCACATGGTGGATTGATTCTGGAGCAACTATTCATGTTTGTAATTGTTTAAAGGCATTCCGTTCGACGAGGACTATGCAAAGAAGCGAAAGCTCCATTAGAGTTGCCAATGGAGTTGAAGAAAAAGTTGAAGCTATTGGAGACCTTCCCATAGAGCTCCCGAATGGCTTCACACTTTTACTTAAAGATGTTTTTTATGTTCCTTCTTTGCAAAGAAACTTGATAAGTGTATCCAAATTGGATTCTGATGGATATGATTGTCGCTTTGGAAGTGGCAAATGTGAACTATGGCATAATAATGCATGTATTGGTCTTACTGTGTTGCAAGACGAGCTTTATTTGTTATCTCTTTCTAAGAATGTGAATGTTGTGTCCTCGTTGACAAAAGAAAACAAGAAAAGAAAGCGAACTCCTAATGTCTCATCGAAATTATGGCACTGTCGTTTAGGCCATATTTCGAGGGGGAGAATTGAGAGACTAGTTAAGAATGAGACTCTTCCTCCATTGGAGTTCTCAGACTTAGAACAATGCGTAGAATGCATTAAAGGAAAATTTGTAAAGAGCATCAAAAAGGGTGCAAAACAAAGCACAGGAATTTTAGAGATCATTACACAGATATTTGTGGTCCATTTCCTGTAAAAAGTGTGGATGGCTATGACTCGTTCATAACATTCACAGATGATTACTCCCGTTATGGTTATATTTATCCAATCAAAGAGCGATCAGAAGCGTTGGATAAATTTAAGATATTCAAAGCTGAAGTTGAAAATTAGCATGACATAAAGATTAAAGTAGTAAGATCTGACCGTGGGGGGAGTACTATGGTCGACATACGCCTTATGGGCCTTATGGGCAAGTCCCTGGACCCTTTACAAGGTTATTGCTAGAGAATGGCATAGTAGCCCAGTATTCAACACCGGGGAACCGCAACAGAATGGGGTAGCTGAAAGGCGTAACCGTACCCTCATGGATATGGTGCGCAGCATGATGAGCTACTCCACCCTACCATTGGGTTTATGGATGGAGGCGTTAAAAACCGCCATTCATATCCTCAACAGAGTTCCAAGCAAATCGGTGCCCAAAACACCGTATGAGCTATGGACAGGAAGAGTACCCTCGCTAGCTCACCTCCGTGTGTGGGGGAGTCCTGCAGAGGCTAAAGTATTTAACCCAAACATTGGGAAATTGGATCCCAAAACAGTGAGCTGCCATTTTATTGGCTATCCTAAAAGATCAAAGGGTTATCGCTTCTACTATCCAAACAGTTATACAAAGTTTGTGGAAACGAGACACGCCGTCTTCTTGGAAGACGAAATGATTAAGGGGAGCTCGGTAGTTCGAGAAATTGATCTTGAGGAGAGGGCGGTGTCTGTACCCACACCGTCAATTCAAGAGCCTTTCTTCTCTCTACCTGCTGATGTTGTGCCTGCAATGCATGACGTTGCAGTACCAACACCTGTTGCAACCTCTCCTGTGGCAACAACAAATGAAAGTGAGGAACCTGTTCAGCAGGATCCAACAGAAACTGTTGCCACACCAGAGGAGGAGCTGCAACAGCCTCAAACAGATAATGTGCCAGAACAGCAGGCCCCTAGAAGGTCTGAAAGAGTCAGAAGATCGGCTATCCGTGATGACTATCAAGTTTATAATATAGAAGAGTCACATATGAAGGATGATCCCACTTCATATGAAGAGGCCATGAGAAGCGCTCGCTCATCTGAATGGTTGGAAGCCATGAAAGATGAAATGAAATCAATGAAACAAAATGATGTCTGGGATTTAGAAGAAATTCCTAAAGGAGCCAAAACAGTAGGCTGTAAATGGGTCTACAAAACCAAATATGACTCCAGAGGGAATATAGAAAAGTTTAAAGCACGGCTTGTGGCAAAAGGCTTCACGCAAAGAGAAGGGATTGATTACAATGAGACGTTTTCTCCAGTCTCTTGTAAAGATTTCTTCAGGATTATAATTGCACTGGTGGCACATTATGATTTGGAATTACATCAGATGGATGTAAAAACGACATTTCTAAATGGAGATTTGGAGGAAAAAGTATACATGGCACAGCCGAAAGGTTTTGTCATGAAAGGAAATGAAAATATGGGATGCCGTCTAAAGAGATCCATTTATGGATTAATACAAGCTTCAAGACAGTGGTACTTGAAGTTTGATGGGACAATAAAGAAATTTGGGTTTCAAGAGAATATCGAGGACAACTGTATTTATACAAAGTTTAAGAATGGGAGATTTATTTTCCTAGTTCTGTATGTGGATGACATTCTACTGGCTAGTAGTGATGTCAGTCTACTGCAGGAAACAAAGAAATTCTTGTCCTCAAACTTTGACATGAAAGACCTCAGTGAGGCTTCATATGTTTTGGGCATAGAGATTCACCGAGATAGAACAAAGTATGCATTGGGACTTTCTCAAAAGGCATATATAGAAAAGGTGTTGAAGAAATTCAACATGTACAGATGCAGTGCTACACCTGCTCCTATAGTGAAAGGCGAAAAGTATGGGCCATCGCAATGTCCCAGAAATCAGTATGAGCTCAATGAAATGAAAACAAAGCCATATGCGTCAGCTGTAGGAAGCCTACAGTACGCGCAAGTGTGCACACAACCTGACTTGGCATTTGTTACCGGGTTACTTGGCATATTTCAGAGTAATCCAGGCCCAGAGCACTGGAAATTAGTAAAGAAAGTCTTGCGTTATTTGCAACGAACAAAAGGCCTCATGCTGTCTTACAGAAGATCAGAATCGCTCCAGATAGTGGGGTATTCAGATTCTGACTTAGCAAAAGATAACACAAAGTCAACATCGAGATATGTGTTCACCCTGGCAGGAGGAGCTATTTCATGGAAAAGCTCAAAACAGACTATCACTACAGGGTCTACTATATATGCTGAGTTCATAGCATGCTATGAGGCAACGGGGCAGGTGAACTGGCTAAAGAAGTTCATACCCGGTTTAAAGGTGGTTGACAGTATTGAGAAATCACTAAAGTTATACTGCAATAATGAACCCGCGGTAATGTACGCTCACAACAATCAGTCAAGTGGTGCTGCCAAACACATTGACATAGAGTACTATGTTGTGAAAGACAAAGTCCGGGATCAAACAATCAGTCTCGAGCACATTAGAACAGAAAGGATGCTCGCGGATCCGCTCACGAAAGGCCTACCACCCAACGTGTTCAAGGAACATGTAGCCGGCATGGGTTTAAGGGAAGCCTTATGAATCCTGGACTAAAGGGCCCAAAAGTTAAAGTATCTGTTTCAGAATGGAGACGTGTATAGTGGCTGTTAAATCCATCGGTGATTAACCATGACGATGAAACATGCTCTATTCGCAAATCTGTGATGGAATAGAAAAAGCTAAAAGAAATAGTGAGATCAAGGGGGAGAATGTTAGATGGATCTCCCTCCCCTTTTGGCCAACGGCAAAAGGGGGCCTTGACCCGCGCCCCGATCGGGGGCGCCCAGCCCAATGGCTGGTGGGCCCCCGTCACACTGCGCCACATATAAAAAGGAGGGTAGAGACCGGGGCGACACACGATACGAGATTCGCTGCCGCCGCTAGCTCCACCCATATTCCTAAAACCCTAACCGATCGAGGGGGCGCAGCCAGTGACGGGAAGACCACTGTCGCGCCACACCTCGTCGTCGACGCCGCTGCTGCATCGCCGCCACCGCAAGCACAGCCACGGTCGCCGCCGGTCCACGTCAAGCCTAAGGAGACAACAAGATGGCCGGCGCCTCTTCCTCCTCCTCAACCTCAACCGGTCGGTAACCCCTACTCCCTCTCTCTTGCACAAGAACACCACAAGAACACAAAGAGAAGTCCTACCGGTCTAAACCCTAGGCGATCTATAGAAATTAACATCTTCTAGCAGGTAAGCGAATAAGAGATACAATTGTTCCTTTACATGATCAATATTTGCTCCATCTGACAAAGTTTTCTATGCTCTATTTTTGCAGAGAAGAGCAAGAAGATTCTTCTCTTCAATCTCTCAGTCCAGTTGCTGCATCTAACAGGTAAGCAATACATTTGTTATTTACGTGCGACCATATGTCGCAAGCCTTTCTATCAGCAGTGTAAAAATATTTTCAATGCTATATTTTATACAGAGAACAAATGGGAGAAATATATTAGAAGATCCATTGTTAGATGCGACACGTCGCTACAAGTTCCTATCACACAGATTAATCTCTTTGGCCTCTCGGGCAGCTGGATTTGAAGAATGTTTTTTATTAGTTGATAATGCAATTGATGGCCTATGTAAGCAAGTTGAAGAGAAAATTGATCAGCTGTCTATTACTAATAGCAACCAGCTTGAAGCACAAGAAACAACTCAAGCATCTAATAGCTTTGCACATGCTGTTGGCCTCAAGAAAAGACAGAAAAAAAAAACGCTGGATACCAGGGAAGGAACCTGGTATCGATTTTATTAAGAGAGAAATGAGCATGCTCTAGGAGTCGAACACGGGCTGTGGAGCGCATTTATTTATATGCAAGGCATGCATCTATGCTTTTTATATGTTCACTTAGCAGTGGATGTTTCTTCATTTTAGGGTGACATGGATGTTCAAGACATGAATTTTGGAAATAAATTTTGGACTGATCGAGAAATCTGAAGATGCAATGAATTTAACTTGTTGTTATCCTACTGCTAACTTAACAGAAGTACTATATATTTCTATGTTTTGAAGTCTTTAGACATATATAATTATAGAACTTGGGCATCTAGCTTGTATTAATTAAAAACTTGAGTTCTAGCATTTAGTTCACCCCAACTTTCACATCAACATCTACAACTTGAAAAGGGGATTTCATCCCCATTTTTACCAGATATCCAGAGCTTGCAGCATCACAGGCATCCATGGAAGCCTCGTGCACGGTTCCATCTAGGGGTGGGCAAAAAAAGATCAAACTGAAGAACCGAAACCGAGAAATTCGATCATCAATTCAGTCCTAGGTAGTAAAAGACCGAATTAATAAAAATTATCCAAATGTCCAAATGCAACCTACAAGTTACTAAGTTCAATAGGATTAAACTCTAATTTTCACATCCCTATTCCTTCTAGGCATGCATCCCAATAAGAGCTTTTACTTAGACGTGCTTGCGAATTTTTTTTGTGATTTTTGTGTTGAAAATTTCTATGATTTCATTGCATATATGAAACTATTGCTGAATTTCGGTCGGGACCGAATTTATCGATCCTGAATTTTTTAGTTGAAATTCAGTCTCACTTTTCAATGACCGAACTGATAAAAAACCAAGACGGAGATCAAAATTTTCGATCTGACCGAATACCCACCCCAAATTGCATCCACACAACAAAATGGCCATCCAAGAATCCTAGCCCGGTTTAGTTGGTGATGGTGTCCCAATAATGCAAACTCCATGCCCAGGGCTGGTTCTGATAATTTGGTGGCCCAGTGCGAGATAAGAGTAAAGGCCCCTTAGTTTTACTAGTATTTTTATTTAATTTAAAGTATATGCAATATTCAACTGCCTCTGTTTCAAATAACTTTTCGTTTTCGATTTATCCTGTATCAAATATGTATGTCTCTAATCTATCTATTTTAACATATGAATTATATATTATACGGTGAATCTAAAAAGTTAAATCCTATAATGTTAAACTATATGAGTTTATAAAAATTAGTAAGAAAAAAAATAAAATGTTTGACTTAAGATAAATTTGGAATGATAAAGTAATTTGATCCGGAGGGAGCATATAGTTTACAAATATTAGCTAGACTTTTCAGCACAATTAGCCACACAAATTATTTTTTTTAAAGTACTGTCATATAATTATTTTTAAAGTACGATTTAGAAAAATCGAAGCTATAATTTGAAGAATCCTGTCGCCTTAAACTGATATTACCATCGAGAAAGAAGTATGCGCATGCATGGTCTATGTTTTCAAGAAACTGATAGCGATTAAGTTGCAAAGTTAAACTAAGCATACTTATCTTTAACTCTTTTTTTATTGGTTATTGTATTTGCTTAAGACTTACACATGTACTGCACACAAATATGAGATAGGGGCCCTCTACGCCTGGGGACCAGGGCAGCCGCACTGCTCGCCCTGCCTCGGCCAGACACAGTCCATGGATCCCTGCAAAGAAGAAAAAAACACAAGCTCCAGACTACAGCTTATGAGAACAAAAGCAATAATTTGAGGACACTGTTCTTGGCAATGGAGTAGTGGAGTAGCAGAGGAAGAAAGGATAGACATCAAAAGATAAGATAAGGTAGATACATATCGCAGGATGGTGGAATATAATCTAGAAGCCGTTTGATCTTTGGATGGATGGTCAGGATAGAGAGAATGTCACCCCCTGCCATTACCTTGTAATGGTAGACGATGCAAACCCAGTTGCGCAGGCAACGATTGCGACGTTTCCGTTGAAAGATTCAGCATCCTCTTGCTTTTCACAATATTCTGAGCTGGCCGACAGTTCAGCTGAGGACTTAAAGGCCCTGACATATGCTGCCTGGTTGCTGTTTCAACCTTTGCTGCCATCGGAAATTTCATACTCACACCTCCTCATCGTGTACGGTTCACATCCTTTAAAGTCAACGTGTTTACTTTCTTGAAAACAGGCCATCCCATTCTACCATCGTTTCATTCTTGGAGTTCTTCTTCTTTCAGAAGGTATGCTTCTCTTCTCCTCTTAGAGTTTGCAATCACTAATAGTTCGAGTGCATCTTAGCAACAATTTCATTTGGATTTTCAACATTCCTGTCGCCAAAGCAGACCAACTCAAGACAGATTTTGTGGTGAACACAGAGTAAACCATGATTTCTGTTGGCTCATTCTAATTTCAGAATAGCTGTGAATCTAAAATTTATTTTAGATCCAAAGGCAAAACCACAGTTCCATGTATTGAATTTGATACAAATTCAAAGTTCATGTCTTCTGGTTTTATATTTAAATTTCAAAGGAAATAAACATGGAACTTAGTTATATTCAACCCCTAGAACATTTCTATGTGCAAATGTTGAGACCTTGCGGACACAAATTAAGAACTTTTAAGATTTTTTTTTTGACATAAAACTTTTTAAGCATTTGACTTGGGCAACTGGTCAGTACTCCATATAGGTTACAAATGCAATAGTTTGACTTTCATCTAAAATCTGTAGATTTGGAATAATTTACACAAGTATATGGAGTTTTATGAAATTTACTCTTACTGCTACTTAATATGCTCTCATACCAGTCATATATTTTAGGACATCTCATATGAGAAGAAGGGTTTGCAACTTTTCTTGAAAGATAATGATTTGCAACTTTGGACTGAATTATATGAAATCTCTGGAGTTTCTGGGTTTCATTCCCTTCTAAAACACTGTATACCAGTTAAACATTTCGGAGAAACAAACTTTTAACGTGAAGTATACTTTCATTTACTTAGTATCCGCTGAATTGTTCTTTTACAGAACAAATACAGAGTGATTACTTTGTTGTTACAATATTTTGGATGTGCAAGCTGTGTTTTGCGTGGTATTTTTCTCACTTCCTTGGTTTTAAAATTATGCATGCAGGAGGAGTCAAGTAGCAAAGCCAAGAAGTATGGCAGAAGGTTTGATACTAGTTGTGCTTGAGAAAATTACAGCTAACTTAGGAGGAGCTGCACTGAATGCAATCAAGTCGAAGCTAGGGAAAGAAGCTGGTATTTTTCTTGAAGCAGAGAACAGCATGAAAGAAATTGAGAGTGAATTTGAAGTAATGCAAGCCTTCATAAGTCAAGTGGATCCATATAGTGAAAATGACCAAATTCTCAAGTCTTGGCTGAAGCACGTAAGAAAGATTGCCTCTGAAGTTGAGGATATCATCGACGAATATGCATTTCTTGTTGGAAAAATGGACGGTTCAGAAAACTTCATGAAGAAAACATTCCACCGTTCGAAAAACGTCACAGCTTGGAAGGATATTTCAGCACAGCTTAATCAAGTAAAGGCACGTATCCAGCATCTAACAACTATGAAAAAGAGATATGGCATCAGGGTAGCTGAACTTGGTGGTGGAACATCGAGCAATAGTATTACTCGTCAGGTTTACCTGTCTGATTCTTCCTACCTAAGTGATGAAGACGATGAGGCAATCATAGGTAATGAAGTTGAAGTGCAGAAGTTGACACATTTCATAACTGAAGATGGTGTTGGTGAGGATCGCACAATTATATCTATATGGGGAATGGGAGGTTCAGGTAAAACAACTCTCGCTAGCAGCATATGCAGAAAGAAGGAAATAAGGAAGAAATTTGATTGTTATGCCTGGGTCACAGTATCACCAAATTATCACATTGAAGACCTATTGAGTAAGGTCATGATGCAACTTGGTATCTCAGATGGCACTACAGATGCTACACATTTGATGGACAAGGTTAATAGTTACCTCAGGGACAAGAGATACCTTATTGTTCTGGATGACATGTGGAATAGAGATTCTTGGTTATTCTTTGATCGAGCATTTGTGAAGAACAGGTTTGGAAGTAGAGTCATCATCACCACTCGTATAGAATCAGTTGCGTCATTAGCTCGGGAAAACCACACTATAAAAATTGGCCTTCTTCCACAGAGAGAATCTTGGAAGCTGTTCAGCAAAAAGGCATGCTCAAAGCAAAACAAAGGTATATCAACAATTCCTGAAGGTCTTGTTCCCTGGGCAAACAAAATTCTGGAGAGATGCCAAGGCTTGCCCCTGGCTATTGTAGCTATTGGGAGTCTTTTATCTTACAGAGAAATGGAGGAACAGGACTGGAGGGCCTTCTATTACCAACTTAACTGGCAACTAACAAATAACCCAGAGCTCAACTGGGTCTCCAATGTACTAAAGTTGAGCTTAGATGATCTTCCAAGCCACTTAAGAAATTGTTTCCTGTACTGTAGCTTATTTCCTGAAGATTACCAAATCCGGCGGAAGTGGATAATCAGATTATGGGTGGCTGAAGGATTCGTGGAAGATCGAGGAACAGAGACAACACTGGAGGAAGTAGCCGAGGACTACCTCAAGGAACTTACTCAGCGATCGTTGATTCAAGTAACTGAGAGGAATGAGTTTGGAAGGCCAAAGAGATTCCAAGTGCATGATCTTGTGAGAGAAATGGCTCTTGCCATATCAAGAAGAGAGAGTTTTGCTCTTGTCTGTAACCAGCCAGACGTGACCGACGTTGGGGATGACGTAGCGAAACGTGTGTCAGTGCATATTGGAGGCCAAGTCTTCCAGCCAAGCCTAGCTTCACAGCATCTGCGGTCGTTTTTGCTCTTCGACAAACATGTGCCGATCCCATGGATCTACACGGCCTCGTCAAATTTCAGACTGTTGCGAGTCCTGTGTCTCAGATACTCCCTCCTTGAAGACATTCCAGACGCAATAACCAGCTTGTTCAATCTCCACTATCTCGATTTCTCGCGTACTAGAGTGAGGAAGATCCCAAAATCAGTAGCAAGTCTGAAAAAGCTGCAGACGTTGCATCTCAGGTTTGCTTATGTGAGGGAGTTACCACGCGAGATAACAATGCTCACAAGGCTCCGGCACCTGTCTGTGAGTAACGACTTGTATGGTACATCAATTCCTGCTAACATCAGCAGCCTGAAGCACCTGCAGACTCTCAGAGAGGTGAAAGCAAACAAAGATTTGGCACAAAACCTTGGGTACCTTACACAGCTAAGGAGCTTGGGTATCACCGGGGTCCAACAAAACCACAATGCAGATCTCTGGGTTTCCATCAAGAAGATGACTATCCTTACGAAACTGGCAGTTGCAACTCGTGGTGACGACGAGTTCCTTAGCTTGCAAAAGCTGAGACCACTGAGGAATCTAGAGAAGTTGTACTTGACTGGAAGGTTGGCGGAAGGGATGCTTTTTCCGGTGTCTGATGGCTTTCAGAAGCTCAAGGTACTGACCATGTGCCGGTCTGGGCTAGTGCAAGATCCCCTAGGCTCCTTATGTCAAATGGTAAACCTCGTTTACCTTAACCTTCAGTGTGCATATGATGGGGAATCCTTGGTGTTCTCTTCTGGATGGTTCCCAAAGCTCAAGCAGCTGTACCTATTGGACCTCAGGAATTTGAGCTCAATTCAGATAAGTGAAGATTCCATGGCAAGCTTAACATACCTGCAGCTTCGTGAGCTTTGGAATCTGAAAGAAGTGCCTGAGGGCATCAAACATCTTAGGTCACTTGAGCACTTGTACGCCCAAAAAATGCCAAAGGACTTCGTGGAGAAGCTGGAGGGAGATTGCCGAACCTTCGTCGAGCACATTGCCAGCATTGAATGTGTTTGATTCAGTATCAACCGATTAAGATTTATATGATGTCTGTTAAGAACATATATGCACAACGGAGATACGAATTTAACGTGAAAAATCCTTGCGGGAAAAACCACGGGCGCTAACCAGCAATAATCAGTATAGAGGAGTTGGATATAAACGCAAGGGATACATTGGGCTGTCGCACCCTCCCTTTGCGGCTTACAAGGGATATATATAGGAGAAATCTAAAAGTCCTAATAGGCAAAGACACGAAGTCCTAATAGGAAACTAATCCTAGTCCTACTAGGAAACTAATCCGAATATATTGTGTGCTGAAATTCGGATCACATATTTAACAATCTCCACCTTTAGACGAATTTCCCTTGTAGCATAAAAAATCTTCAATCTCCAAATAATCTCCAAATCATCGCGCGCCAAATAGTCTTGATGACTATACTGTAACACCCTTGATCGAGTTAGACCATACTTCATAACTCGCCATAGGGAATAAATCCTGAATCTGCTAGTATAAACTTGTCTGAACCTAACAGAGACGTGAAACCAGATGCACAAACTTCGAACTCGCCATGGGAATAGAATCCTGAATCTGCTGTAGCAGAAACGTGAAACTCTTGTGCTCAAAACGAAGTACATAGATCTCCTGATTAACCTTCTGGTACGCTGGGCAAACAAACTTAGCAATTCCGCCGGAAATTTGACCACTTCCACGTGATCTGGATAGGAACCTTGAGGCTCCCTCTCGACGACCTTGCTTGTGTATCATAATACATATATGCGCAACTGATAGACTGGTGCATGATAATATTAGCTTCTCCTCCATGGTAGATGTGCCAACTTGCATCTTCACAAGCCATAAACGAGAATATTGCATCTCAATCCAGGAGCGGTAGATCAAACTTCAAACTCGCCTTGGGAATAAAATCCTGAATCTGCTGGTATAATTTTGTGGAACCCTAGCAGAAACGCGAAACACTCTAGGTGTATAAAACGAAGTATCTTGATCTCCGTAAAAAACCTCCTGATAAACTGGCGTGTGAGTGTAGCAAAAAACTGAACCTGAATTCCTGGCCATGTGTGCCTAGCAAAAACACCAACGTGAAATTTAATTCACATGAACAAAAGCAATGATGGCTCTGAATGCATGACTTACTCTCCTCGGGAACCGTGCACTTGAGATTAGATGGGTTCTAGCTGCTACTACTGCTTTTCTCCCCGGAACGTGGCTGCGCGTGGACTGCTGCTTTTCTCCTTGCTCTGGAGCATGCGCAGATCAGAGTCGATCAGTCGACTCTACGTTGGCTTCGATACGAAGCCAATCTCGCTGAACAACTCGATGAGATCGAAAGGTAGGAGCGACGAACCGGCGACGATAGCGGCGTGGTAGTAGACCGGATCTCCAATGCTCTGATACCACTTGTTAATAAAATATATGCACAAGGGAGACACGAATTTAACGTGGAAAACCCTTGCGGGAAAAACCACGGGCGCTAACCAGCAATAATCAGTATAGAGGAGTTGGATATAAACGCAAGGGATACATTGGGCTGTCGCACCCTCCCTATGCGGCTTACAAGGGATATATATAGGAGAAATCTAGGAGTCCTAATAGGCAAAGACACGAAGTCCTAATAGGAAACTAATCCTAATCCTACTAGGAAACTAATCCGAATATATTGTGTGCTGAAATTCGGATCACATATTTAACAATGTCAATGATGCAATGCTCCACCGTCACACCGTGACCAGCGGCCACTACCCACTTCCGAAATCACGCATACGCATGGGACAGCGCCGCGTACCTTTCAGGCATGATTGAGTGCCATGGACGCACGCTACCGGGTCAGATTCGACGAGCAAAGACTCCGGTGACGGCCGGGTGGGGAAGCGCGCGTGGAAGGCAACGGCCACCGGACCGCTGAGCAACGGCACAATAATTAGAGGCCTATGAAGGCCGCGGTATCCTTGGGCAACAGTGCTTCGCACAGTGACCGGCGGGGGCGCGGGGCTGCCGGAGGGCTGGACGACGGCCGCAAACTGCCTGGGCAACGGTGATTTGCTTTGCTTGGTGACTGGCGGCGCCGCTGTACGCGGGCCAACGGCGACAGGTGGAGACCGACTAGTGACGGACGCAGGATTAAAAACAAGATGGAGGTAAAGATATTCGCTTCATAAGGATAACTAAACACAACAAATACCATATTTATATTGTAATCGCATAAAAATATAGTATAGTCTATAAATTAGGGCAACACAATCATTTTAAAACAAGCAACAATCTTATGTCATACATAATTCATCATACAAAAAAAATTCATAAATAATAGTTGATAGATATCTTTAAAAAAAATAAATATATGAGAAGACATACTGCCTATAAATCACTAAGCCTTTCTAGGGACTCTAGGAGGCTTAGGCAATTCTATTCGCCGATCACACATGGCTTGAAACATTTGCTTAACTTTTTCAAAATCGAGTCCTCTAAAAATCTCCATCTTAATGTAGCACAATATCAAGTTATTGAGCTATTCATCAGACATCCTATTGCGCAAATCTGTCTTAGATTATATTCATAGCCGAGAAAACTCTTTTAACATATGTCGTTGCCACAGGTAGAAGTAATGCTAACTCGATAAGACGATAGACCAATGGAAAAACAATATGCTTTTGTGTTTCAACCATCTTTCAGGCCAAACTACCAAGATCATGATAAGTAGTGAAATCATCAATACGTCGCACATGTAGAATAAATGTCTTAAGTTGATCCTTTATATTAGAACAATCAAGAGGTGAGAAATTTTGATCATATATCTCCGTCAACCGTGCAATCTTATCAACATCAAACTTAGAGAAGGACTCTCTTGGATCAAGAGAAGAGAAGCAAACAAGTAACTCGGATGATACCTCATTGAAGCGATGATCATTTTCGTGATAATAGAATCAAGAGCAGCAAAGAACATATCAACACAGTAGAGATGCTCAAGTGTGATTAAGTTTCCATCAAGCCTTGATCAACCCCATCTTGATACTGGTTCATCCAAATTTGGTATTAGAATTTTTTTTGTGGCACAAAATGATTTGACTTCTTCAAATAACGGCTCCCAACCTTGGTTTCTCAAGGTGACCAAGCGCGCTTTGACATCAACAAGCAATTACGTGGCCTGAACTATATTTTGATCCTTTCTTTGTAGCAAAAGAGATAACTCATTCGTAACACAAAATACTTTCAGCATCATCTTCATCTTTAACACAAAGGAAAAGCTCTCCATTTTGCACAGCAAACCACCGTCTTGACTAGGATTACGCTCATCCGCATGCAGTGACGAAGCTAAGGAGGGCCGGGGTGAGCCAACACCCCCATCAGATTTGGGCCTATCCCCCTGGTAAGCCCATGATAGCTTCTCAGCCCATTAGGAAGAAACGCTTCGCTTTCTTCATCTCGATCACCCCATCGGCCGTAGACGAGCAAGAGGAGCAGGTGCAGCCATCGGCGACCAAAAAAGAAAAGAAAAAGGGGCTCCGGCGGCGAGCTTCTATGTGATTTCGCCCTTCATTGGCTATCGCCTTTCTCGCCGTTGAGCACGTCGGACTGCCGGAGGCCGGACCGGACACCGCTAGGCGCTAACCCACTGCCCACGGTGCCCACCATTGGCCGAAGTCTAGAGGACATAGGTGTTAAGCTGTCAGGTGAGTTCCTTCTCTAGTTCTCCTTTTCTCCCCCAAATCCCCAATACTAGAAAGTCTGTAGCCACTAGTACCTAATCTAGACAAATAGATAATGAAGACATTAGTCAGTTTATGAGTACTCAGTTTTGTTAATTCCCATCTTAATTTCAGACAAGATGAAGAGGAAAACGATTGATTGCTTCTACAAGCCAGATGTTCCTAGGGCTGTCTCAGTTGAAATTGAAAATCCTAGCCCAACCACTGTGGAAGTTGATGATCAGGACAATTTGCAAGCTGAACAAGTAATTGTAGCTACGACATTTGAGAGGGACCCAGGTAAACGTGTTCAAATCTCTGCACTCCCTGTTGATCAACAAGATGAAGCTCGAAGATTTTATATATCTGAGGGCCCATATCAATTTATATGGGATGAATACCCATTGAATGATGCATCTCATGCTCGTCGATTCCAAAGCAATTGGTTTAAACAATTTAGTTGGCTAGAGTATTCACCTCACTCGGACCGTGCTTATTGTCTGCCATGTTTTCTCTTTTCAAAGAAACCAATTGGGAGGTTTGGATCAGATACATTCACAGTGAGGGGGTTCCAAAATTGGAAGAAAGTTAATGAAGGAGAAGAGTGTGCTTTTCTAAAACATATGGGAAACTCTGGATCTGCTCATAACTATTCTGTTGGTTGTTTCAATAATCTCAAAAACAGTATGGCTCACATTGACAAGTCGGTGATTACACAAAAAGAAAAATTGTTTGCAGGAGCAAGACTAAGGCTTACAACTACCATTGAGTCCACTAGGTAATGAGTTTTGTTCTTTTTTATTTTTCATATTATTTTTATGTAAGGCTATACTATGTCAATAATTTAATATCTAACAACATTTAGTGTTGTCTATCATTATAGGTGGTTAACACTTCAAGGGTGTCCATTTAGAGGCCATGATGAATCTATAAATTCGTTAAATCGAGGTAATTTTCTTGAAATGGTCAAGCTTTTGGCTTCATTTAACAAGGAGGTGAAAGAAGTAGTGTTGGAAAATGCTCCAAAAAATGCAAAGTACACTTCATCTGATGTCCAAAAGGAAATTGTAAGCATAATTGCTAGAGAAGTGCAAAAATCAGTTAGAGAAGAAATTGGCAAGAGCAAGTTTTGCATCATGGTTGATGAAACTCGAGATGAATCTAAAAAGAGCAGATGGCAATAGTCCTTCGCTTTGTTAACAAAGGACTTATCAAGGAGTGTTTTCTTGACCTTGTTCATGTTAAGAACACTAATGCATTGACTCTTAAAAACTCAATTTGTGGTGTCCTATCTGCTAATAGCTTGAATATACAAGACATTAGAGGTCAAGGTTATGATGAGGCAAGCAACATGAGAGGGGAGTGGAATGGATTGAAGGCACTAATTTTAAATGAGTGCCCTTATGCATATTACATCCATTGCATGGCTCACCAGCTCCAATTGGCTCTTGTCGCGGCATCAAGAGAAGTATATGAGGTACATAACTTCTTTCAGCATGCAAATTTCATCCTAAATGTTGTGAGTGTATCTCCTAAGCGCAACGATGAGTTACTAGCTACACAAGCTGAAGAAATAGCTCGTGAAATTGAGTTCGGAGAGCTTGACACAGGAAGAGGGGCAAATCAGATGAGTTTTCTACAAAGGCCTGGGGATACCAGATGGAGTTCCCATCACAAGTCAATTCAGAGCTTAAAGAAAATGTTTGGCGCAACAGTTTCAGTTCTACGCAACATTGCACATGATCGTTTAGTTTCAAAGTATTTCCAGTGGAGATGCTTCAGGTGCCCTAAGAATGATTATCACATTTGATTTTGTGTTTATTCTGCTGATGATGGAAAAGATTATGAAAATCATCGATGTGCTATGTCAAACACTCCAAAAGAAATCAATTGATATTTTAAATGCAGTTGATTCTGTTTCTAACACCAAAGTGTTACTTGGTGACTTACGAAATGATGGTTAGGAACCTCTTCTACAAGAGGTCAAATCCTTCTGCGAGAAGCATGAGATTGATTTTCCAGATCTAAAGAAGAAGTAAGTTCTTTTGCTTAAATTGTTAAATCTGAATGGTGATTTCTTTTGTATGGATTAATCTTATTTACCCTTGTATTTGTAGGTTTGTTGATGTGACCAAATCTCGAAACAAGAATGATAACACCTCAACTTTACACCATTATAAAGTTGATGTGTTTAATGTTGCAATTGATCAACAATTGATTGAATTAGAAGATCGATTTGGTTCTCAAGCTACAGACCTTTTAGCACTTTGTGTCTCCTTGGATCCAAGGCTCGACTCATTTGACATGGAAAAGGTATGCATTCTAGTGGAGAAGTACTATCCCGCAGATTTCTCAAATTAAGAAAGAATGCAATTAGAATGCCAATTCACACTTTCAGCTTGATGTGTGCAACCATCCGGAACTAAAAATTTTGTCATCTTTGGCTGATTTAACAAGTGGACTTGTTAAGCTTGGTAAAGATTCTTCTTATCTAATGGTGGATAGGTTGTTGAGATTAGTCTTGACTCTTCCTGTGTCAACTACAACAACTGAGAGAGCCTTTTCAGCTATCAAAATTGTCAAGACTCGTCTTCGAAATAAAATGGGAGATGCCTATTTGTGTGATTATTTGGTAGTTTACACTGAAAGGGATTTATCAGCAATTATTAGTTCCAATGATATTATTAAGGCATTTGATCTCGCTAATGCTCGTAGATCAAAATTCAAGTTAGTTGAGATGTAATTTTTTTATGGTAAAACACATGCAACCATGTTTCATTGTTTATGTGATGTTGGAGACTTGGAACTAGTTGCTACCTAATGGTATAATAAACATTTGGGCCTTCTTTTGTATCACAAAACATCTGTTGGTTGATTTATATCTGCAGTGATTGTTATGGAGTTTGGCCATTTGGCCTTGTAGCTACACCTCCAACCTCATATCCTGGCTTCGCCCCTGTCCGCATGACCACAGAATCCCACATTGACTCCAAGCGGACTAATGTTGTAAATCAGAACCCCATCTTGTACCTCCAAGACGAACCAAATTTGTTTTTTGATTCTTTCCTCTTTCTGAAAAAATTTCACCTCTCTCTAACTTCTCCAAAATAATGTCATGATGCTTTGTAAGCAACACATCCTTCCACTTGCAAGATGCAACTAGTACTTGTCACAATCAAATTCACATAGTTGAAGAAATCATCAAAAGACGAGCAACATTTTGTAACATAAACAATGACCAATTACAATTTGTGTGCAAAGCAGTGGACATACAAAGCATTAGGATTATCATCACGAATTTGGTTTTGTAAGCCATTGAATTCACCTCTCATATTGGATGCACCATCATATTCTTGACCTCTTAATCTTTCAATAGGCAAATCATACTTAGCAACCATTTCAAGGAACGCTTTCTTCAATTCATTTGATGTTGTATCCTACACATGTTTAAGACCCAAAAACTTTTCCACAACCATTCCTTTCTGATTCACAAACTTACAAGACACATCCACAATCAATTGAGCAAGACAACAACTAAGAGCAAAACAAAGTATATAAATAAATCATGGCTCACCTCACAATAATAGCCATTTGCTCCGCGATTGAGATATCACGAGATTCATCAATTAGAATAGAGAATAGGCTGTCCCCAATCTCTTGCTTTATCTCTTTCTAATCTCTTGTGCACAACTATTACAAAGTCCTTTTGAATCCTATGAGAAGTCATGCCAGCATTATCCGGGCATAACTCACCAAATGCAACTCTTACCTCCTCACTCCTTTGTTTATACTCAACAAATTCCAAGAAATTTCCCTTATTTAGGGAAGAAGGAGATTCATCATGACCACGAAAAGCATGACCTTGCGAAATGAAATATCTTGCAATATCCAAAGAAGCAGTCAAATGGATTTCAAACAACTTTTCTGACTCTTTGGTATGAGACACAACTTTATGTGAGATACTTGCCCTTTGATTGTTAAAATCATCGGCACATCTCCTTGCTTTATTATGGCAACCGGAAACCCCACTAACATGAGTAGGGAATGCTCTACATGCATGCTTCCAACCAATCATACTGAGCATACCACACTGCTCAAAAACATCTCATATCAATCTCATATTTTTTACGAGGAAATGTAATATTAGGTTGGGTAGGTCCCTTCAACAAATAAGCCCTTGTAACTTCCGATCTAATGTCCGGATGGAATCTCTCTTTTTGGATTCAAAGAGCCGGATCAACAACAACATGAACTTCTGAGTCCAATTCACTAATAAGATCAATACCTTCAAGTTCTAGTTTTTGTTGTGTATCTTCGACCACAGTCTCAACAGGCTCTTCAAGAACTTCCTTGGCTATGGAATTTATAGGAGCATCATCTCCGTGGCCGTGGGTACATGGACTTGGATGAGGGGAACTTGTGCTAGCACTTCTTTTTGTAAAAAAGCTGCCCAGATCTACAAAATCAAAATTCAAAGGAAATAAACAATCAGTCACTTGTTGCTCCATATTGATTCATTTATTATTGCCTATCAAATTGAAAAATCTAAAACAAGTACATGATTTACCTTATTTCTAAACTCTTTCCAATGATATTTCTGCCACCCGGTATGGCATTCAGACTCAATGGACTTCCTCGCCCGTGGCCAGCAGCGGCAATGTTTGTATTCTCCGTCATTGAATGCGAACCAGAACCATGGCCATGACCACGCCCATGTCCTTGACCCTGTCCATCTAGGTCCATAGCGGCAGTACGGCAGCAGCTATAGGCTATAGCTACTATGTAGTAATTTATTAGTGTGTTCTGTCTGTTTGCAGAATTGCAGCAGTGCTGACTGTGGTGCACTAGTGCTGCACTGCTGCCCATTGTAGGGCTGCCTGCCTGCCTGTTGCAGTGTTGCTAGCTGTGATGCACGGATGCTTCACTTTTTTTTTTCCAGTATCGGATACTATCCGATACGGCGATACGTCTGATACTCCGTCGATACGGTATCGGAGAAGTATCGGCCATTAAACAACGAAAAAAATAAAAAAATGAATACCAATACTCGTGCGATACTTATCAAATACTTCTCCGATACCTAGCAGCATAACCTCTTTGTTCAATAGCCCATTAAAAGATCCAATGCTATACTACTGATATAATTATAAGTTTGATGTACTTGCTATATTTGTAATACAAGGCTATATTTACTATTTTTTTGCAGTAGGCAACAATACATAGAATATTTTTTAAGGAAATCTTATTTTTTTACCCGTTTGTAATTTCCTATATTTTATTTTTAAACATATTTTAATATATACTCCCCGTATCGACGTATTGATGTTTTTAAAAAATCTCATATCGTCGTATCAATGTATCCGTATCATCGTACCAGTATCGCGTATCCGTGCATCACATGTTGCTAGCAGCCTAGCGTAGCGCCTGGCTGCAAGCCGCGCGCGCGGCGGCGCCGGCGTGGACGCGCCAGGACGGCCGGGCCGGACCGGATGAGGGCGGGGCTAGCCGGCTAGGGGACGCCACCGCGGGTCCATGGCACGGTAGACGGTGATGGCCTAACGGCGAGGCGACAAACGGTGATTGGGTGACGGGGAGGTGGCGACATCAAGTCAGCGACGGCATCGCATTGGTGCCGAGCAGGAGACGTAGAGTGAGCTGCGAGCCTGTGACTGTGATTGCGAGTAGCATCACCGCGTCAGGTCGGCTGTCGGCCGTCACTAGGCAGGCACCGGCGGGCGGCGGCTAGGCGTCGCTGTCGGCGTTGCGTCACGTGAGCCGTGCGGCCTGCGAGTATCAAGCGACGAGCGAACGCGGCGTGCGGAGTCGCGGAGGCGGAGACGAAGCGTCGATGGCACGGAACCGGTTCCGAGGCTTCGCGTGCGGGTAACGAGAAGCGGAGAAGGTGGACTCAGTAATTCCCTGAAAAAACTAAAATGGACTTGGGTTGCTCACTTATGGCCTAAATATGAATAGGATGTGGTGGTAGGTGGCCTAAGGGGGAGGAGGCGACGCGGGCTGTAGCTTGGCCGGTCGTCCCATGCCGCCCGATGGGTATGTCCATCCCTGAGACCAGCTACGGCGAAGAGCACGATAGGAGGGAGAGGCACAATGGCGGCATATTGGAGATTTGGAGAAAACATGGGGATCCGGTGGTTGCCGTAGACGGGAAAGAGGAAGACGGAAATATGGGCTCCAACTTATAAATGTATCTTTAAGAGTTGGATTTAGAGTGAAATTGTAGAGCAGCCTAAACCCAAGCTCCATTCTTTCTTTTATTTTACGACTTTTGAGTGTTTGGTTGGGGTCTAGCTCTAGAAGAGGTGAAGCTAGAGCTGTGCCGAACAAACACGTAAAAACTAATATGGGCTATGAGCCAAAAATTTTGATATTATGTCATTCTCATTAGTGGGTTTCACCCAAATGTCACTCTCCAAAAGAACTCAATAAAATCCATTCTCATTTCGTGGCTACTCACTAGAATACTATCTAGGACAAAATTGCCCCTCCACGCTAGATATACTTAATCCGTTACACCATCATGCGCCACCATCACCACATCTTCCAATCAAAAATAACATCCAACCTAAGGCTTCGTTCCCTCCTATTGGAAGTTGATTTTTAGCACACACGAAACGAGAAAACTCATTAGCACATACTTAATTAAGTATTAACTATTGTAAATTTGAAAATGGATTTATTTTATTTTTTCAAACAGTTTCTATATAGAATTGTTTAAGAAAAACATCATTTAACAGTTTAAAAGATATGCTAATGAAAAACAAGGAAGTTCAAGAAAATAACATAGCCTAAACACCCAAAATATGTTCGAAACTAATGGTGAAAACTAGAAAAATTGGGGAGGTATCTTAGGGGATGGACTCACACCCAAATGTGCTTCAAATCGGGCCAAAAACCATGAAGAATTGGAGGAGTTTAGGCTTGTACCGGTGAGGGTTCGTGGGCTCGAGAGAGAAAAAGGGAGGAAGGGAAGGAAGGGAGAGGAAGAAGATGAGGGGTGCATCGGTCCGATCGATATCCCCACTTGTCACGCCAGGCAGGCTGACGTTGTAGTGCTGGGCCACGCCATCGAGCTTGGCGGGTGACTACCACGTAGGCTGTTCATTGATCCTGTCCATGGGACAATCGTCACTGTGGGAGAGCCTGCCACGCCAAGACCCTTGGCGTCGCTGTTTAATTTGGCTACGCCAAAAGGTTCATTCTTAAAAGTATATTATGAGAGGATCTATTATTAAAATTATTTATTTAGTTATTCTAAATTCGCGTTGCCACCTATAGATGGCCAAAAGGCCCGAGCCCGATGGCCCGACCCGTGGCACGGGGTTTTGGCTCGGCCCAGACATTACACGACCCGAATGGTGTCGGGCCCTTGCCGGACCGGCCTGACCTTTGGTCTATGCCTGGGCCTCTAGCTTGGTAGGATTGGCCGGCCCGGCACTGCACGACACGACACGGACCAACGATGAAGGAGGATAAATAGACTTATTTCAGCCATATAAGACACCCAAAAGAGAAGAGGAATGCAAAATAGATTTATTTCAGCCATATAAGACACAATGCAAAAATATGAGGGAGAAAAAAATAAACGTATTCCAAGGAGGAGCACAATGAGCTTATTGTGCCTTCGGGCTAACCCGATACGACCCTAATCTTATCGAGCCATGCCTGTGCCGCTGCCTATTGGTGTAGCCAGTGGACGGGCAGGGCACGGTATGGTATGACGTGTCGAATGAGCCGTGCCTGGTCATGTCCGGGCCGGATAGCCCATTTGGCCATTTATATTGCCACCCTTCCCAACACCACGGCTCGCCGGCACCAAATGACAGCACAGCATCCTCAGATCGCACTCAACTCGCTCACTCGATTACACTGAACTGAAGTCTGAATGCTTCGGATGATGAACAGTAAGTAAAGAAACTGAAACCGAATGTGATTTGCAGAGTTTTTTTTTTCGCTGCGCAACCAACAGCAGCTTTCGTTTACGCTTTTATTTATTCTCCTCCACGAGTGAGATTTTTACATGCATAACAAAGACCACTACAAGCTGAAATAACGGCTAAATGCTGACCCGCTGATCCGGTCCCCTTAAAAGATCGGGCATCGGTTAATGGGCTGAGATAAGGGCCCAACTAGTTATCACTAGTGCAGGCGCATGCAAAATCCCAAGAAAAATGTGAAGATTCCAGGCAGTTGTTACTAGAGCTGGGACTTGGGCCGTGCTTTCTCAGGCCGGCCCAAGGCACGATGGCCCAGCACAAGGAAAGCACGACCCAACACGGCACGGAAATAGGCTGGGCCAGCACAGCCCGTAGTTGGGCCGTGCCTGGGCCGTAAGTTGAGGCACGCTGGGCGGCACGGAACGGCACGGCCATTGGGCCATGCCTGGGCCAGCCCAGCACGAAATTGGCCCGAAGGACCGAAGGCCAGCTGCCAGCCCATGACTACTACGCGAGTCACGACCGCCGCGGTGCCGGCCCGGTACTACCGCGTCTTCGCGAGTGCGAGTGCGCGACTACGTGGCAGCGTGAGGACACGCGTCAGGCGGCGTTCCAGGTCTCCAGGAGATCAGGAGGCAGGTGCGGGCGTGCGGCTGGTCCGCTGGTCACTGGTGCGCCGCATCCGTGCGCGTCGAGGTCGAGCACTCAAGCAGCCGAGCCGCCCGAGCGCGTGCCGCGTGCGTTCGCAGTTCGTTGTCCACGCGGGACGCGGCCACGCCGTCACAAGTTCTGACGTTCTGACGTTCTGTGGCACAGTGGCAGTGTGGCGGCAGGCTGGCATACCCTGTATAAACCATACCCATTTTTTAATTTCAACACACTTCTTCTACTTCTTCTTCTTTCAACACATCTCACCACGGCACCACCCGTATCTATTTTTCATAGAAAATATGCGGAGGTCCAAAAAGCGTCAACACGTGTCGACATCCGGTCCATCCCAGAGGTCGGTCGATGCCCGGCAGCTATCCCCGGGCATGGACGACTACGGGATGGATGATCGCGACATGGATGGTCTGGAGGGCGACGATGATGATCAGCCATCTCCTGGCGAGGCAAACTTCTCGGTCGACGCTGACGCCACGATGTTGCCCACACCAAATTCCGATAAGCAGCCATCTACCAGAAGAGCGGAGTGTTGGCGGCATTTCGAAGTATTCAACGAGATGGTTGACGGTAAAAGTATATCTCGTGCTCAATGCAAATATTGCGACAAAATTTTGTCTGCAGCTACTTCTTCAGGGACAGGCCATCTCAACCGGCATTACTTGGCGCATCTCAAGAACAAGGCACTGGCAGGAGTAAGACAAACACAATTGTCCTTCGGCCCTAACGGTTCAGTAAGTACATGGACCTATGATCCAAAAATAGCTAGAGAAGAGATTGCTAAGTTTATTGTTGCTGAGGATCTACCAATTAGAATGGGGGAAAGCAAACATTTTGAGAGAATGATCCAAAAAGCTTTTTACCCACAGTACAAAAAGGTTTCAAGGAAAACCACCAAGAACGATATTATAGCTATATATCGTTCTAAGTTGAGTGTGTTGAAAGAAACTTTTAGTACTACTAGTTTTTCATTTGCTGTGACATCGGACATCTGGAAATCCCAACACCAAAGAACATCTTACCTTAGTGTTGTTCTTCATTATCTTGATAACAATCGGTCGTTAAATAAGAGAGTCATAGGGTTCAAACTCATGACATCACACACAGGAGATGCCATAGCCACAACAATCCTAGAGGTATTGAGAGAATTCAATTACAATCTAGGGTTGTTTCCATTACTCTTGACAATGCATCAGCAAACACAACAACCATGTCGATTTTCGAGCCGGATCTGCGAAGTTATGTTGGAGGCTTCGTTATTCATCAGAGATGCATTTGTCACATCATCAATCTCATAGTTCAACCAGGTACTCATGTTATTAATAGTTTATTTTGTTTAGTGTATGCGGCATATTGCTTATTTAATTTAATGTATGCGACATATTTGTTTTGCAGGCATGATTGTTCTGGATAAATTGTTAAACAAAATTCGTCGTTCTGTTCGTATCCTAGGAGGTAACACAGTGGTCAAAGCGAGGTTCCAGGAGTACTGTAAAGCAAAGAAGAAACCTGGACGGATGTTTGGCATTGATGTCAAACATAGGTGGAACACAACATACCTGTTGCTGCGACAGTTAAAAGGCTATGAGGAGTTAATTTCTGTTTTCATCAATTCGATGCATGTCAGAATGAAGGATACCGATGACGACGGCGATGGTGATGTTTTGATTCTCACCGATCAGGACTGGGAGATCGCTACACGTGTGCGTAAATTTCTGAAGCCCTTTTATAATGCTATAGTTCAATTATCAGGAATTTACTATCCTACATCTTGTTTGGTGCTGGAGTGGATTTGGAAGTTGGTACTTGTTTTTGATGAAAACCGGTCTGATCGTATTCTGCTTTCCATTGTTAAACCCATGGAAGAAAATTTTCTCAAATATTTCACCGCTATACCTCACCTTTATTGCTTTGCTTTGATACTTGATCCTCGCAAAAAGCTGGAAATCGCCAAGGTTGCCATGAACTCAATAGGTGATGCAGTGGGGCTTGATTATTCCGAAGCTTTTCAACATGTCAATGATGAGCTCTATAGGGTTTTCCATCTGTACCGAACCAAGCTTTGTGCTACTCCCCGAGTTCCTGAGCAGACTACGCAAAAGAAAGCAAGTAAGTCAAGTGCACTAAATTTGTGGAAGAAGCACAAAGGCAATGACCAATCATCTCATTCCTCAGAGAATAGATCTACATGGAACCCAGATTTAGAGCTTAACCACTACCTCAACACCAACCATACTGAGCATGATCCGACGCTTGATGGCGATGATGTCGATCTCCTTGGGTGGTGGAAAGAGAAAGAGCGAACTATTCCCGTGTTAGCTCACTTTGCTCGAGATATTCTACTGGTTCCGGCCTCCTCTGTCTCTTCCGAGCAAGCATTCAGCGTTACTGGAAGAATTATTGAAGAACGAAGGTCATGCCTGACACCCGAGATGGTTGAGTCAATCTTTTGCCTTAAAGACTGGATGGAAGCAGATGAAAGAACACAACACTGTCTACATGATCAAGAGCTTGTCGATGCTATGGAAGACGCACTGGCGGAAATTTGCCTTACCAAAGATGATGGTGATGTTGATCCGGAGTAATTGATGCTATAATGTAAAATAGTTATTGTACTCTTTTTTCCTTACGGGGGAACCCTACTCTAGGGCGTAAGGTTTTAACGAGGCAACAACTATATATTCAGATTATTAATATATATATTTTCCCCCAATTTTATTGTCTCAAGTTATTTACGATATTATGTCAATTCTAATTGTGTTCATTAAGCCATATACATTATTATCTCATTGTTTTTTCATTTTCACTCTCTTATTTTTTCCCTTCCTTATTTCAGTTTCCCTCTCATTTTTCCCTCTCTTATTTTTCCCCTTCCCTGATTTTTCCCCTCTGATTTTTCCCCTCCCTCTGATTTTTCCTCTCATTTTTCCCTCTGATTTTTCCCCTTCGGCGTCGGCAGGCAGCGGCTGCGCGTTGCGGGTGCGCACCACGACGACCGGCCTCGCCGCCTCGTCTTCGCCGGTTGCGGTGGAGACGACGGCCATGGCGGCCGCAGCAGCGGCGGCGCGGCGTCGGCGGCCCTCGGCGTCGGCAGGCAGCGGCTCCAGGCGTCGGCGCGGCGGCCGCGGCGGCGGCGGCAGCGGCGGTGCGGCGGCGCAGCGTCGGCGGCTCTCGGCGTCAGCCGTCGGTCGCTAGGGCTGCAGGCGAAAACCCTAGGGCTGCTAGGCGTCGGCCGTCGGGCGTCAGCGTCGGTAGGCAGCGGGGTCAGTCCTCGGCAGCGGCGGCGCGGTGGTGGCGGCTGCGGCGCGGCGTCGGCGCGGCAACTCAGCGTCAGCCGTCAGCCATCAGGTAACAAGTGGGCCGTGCTTGGGCCAGCACGGCCCGAACAACTTCCGTCCTGCATTGAGCCGTGCTTGGGCCCTTTCTTCTCCATCTCGGGCTAGCACGGCCCGGCACGATTAGTAGGCCGTGCCGGGCTGGCACGGCCACATCTAGCATGAAGCACGACGGGCTGGGCCGTGCTAGCCCGGCATGGCCCAAGTCCCATCTCTAGTTGTTACCATGAATGCAGTATCACAAGATTATAAATCAAAAGTTATCAAACGCAGTTGGGTTATATATGTGCGCGGTCTCTTCTTCCTTCCTTATCTTAGTACGTACGGAGTAATAACTAACACACTGACACTGCCTGGCATATCTATCGCCTAACAGCAAGCTTTGCGAGTTGATCGAATGTTTCGGAAGATTTCGTCATATGATGTATGCACCTCCCGTGGCGGCCTCATACCGGCGGATACCTCCGGTGGTGACTTGGTACCGCTGACGACCATGCTGACCTCGTCGATCGTCGGGCGCCTCTGCGGTTCGTGGGTGCACGCGAGGCCGACGAGGAGAAGATTGACGGCATGTTCGCTATCAAAGTTGCCGGCGAGCTTCTCGTCGACCGCCGCCGGGAGACGCCCTTCTGCGTGCAGCGCCCACACCCAGTCCAGAAGGGAGGTGAACTTTGGGACGCCGCAGTCGGACCGGCGGCGGCCGCACACCACCTCCAGGATCAAGGCGCCGAAGTCGAGCATGTCCGTCTCGAGGGAAGGGGTAGTGGCGGCGGTGGACGTCCTGGCTTCTTGCGGCGCCGGCGCGACCTTGGAGTAGGTGAAGTCGCCGAGGCGGGCTCGCCGGCCGTGCAGGCCAGGCTCGAGCAAGATGTTGGAGGCCTTGACGGATCCATGGAAGGCGTTGCTCACGTGCAGCTGGTACAGCCCCAGTGCCGCGTCTTTGATGATGTTGCAACGCTCGTCCCAGCTCATGACGTGACGGCTTGGCTGGCCGTCGTCGGCGCCGACCGTTTCGACGTCGGAATAGAGGCGTTGGTCGAGGCTGCCACAGTGCATGAGATCGTAGACTAGGTACAGGCGACCCTTGTGCAAGCCGTACCCTGCAGTACAATCATATAATCAATAGAGTAGTATATATTAGTAACTCCTTGCAAAAAAATTAAACTAAATGCTTACCAAATATATTTTGGTAATTCTATAAGTTTGCACTCTCAAAAAATTCTACCAAAATTCACCACAACACAATACCAAATAGAAGGCAGTAATCTATCGGGAAAAATCAACTATTGGTACTAGTCAGTCTGCTGGTATATATCCTAGCAAACAATCTGTCGGCAAAAAAAATATAAACATTCTATTGTTTAAAATTTATCTATAAATATAAGCAAACTTAGATTACTATTTTCTCAATCTGTTCAAATACTTTGCTCACAGGTAATTGAACATTAGATGCGATCTTTCCCAATCGATCAAATAAACTCTTACGGATATCGAAGTAATTTCATCTCTATGTTATTTTGAAACAAAATTTAACTCAGTAATAGTTAATCCATTCGTTTATATGCTCAAAATATCATCACAAAATCAAACAATCTATTGTCTATTTATCTATTCGGGATAAAATTGAAGTATAATGCCTATCAGAGAGTAGTATAGGATGAAAGGACGACCAACAGTGGATGAAGTCATGAAGAGGATATGTTTAATCTAGGTAGCCCATCTATGCATGGCATATTGGTGGATGAAGAGGTTTTTCACCGGTGCCATACCTCATGGGGACCCAATCTAGTGCACCACTACTAGAGAACTGATCTTTCATCATGGTATCCAAAAATACAAATATCTTGGATGGATTAAAAACCGGTAATAAAGAGCTTTAATACCGGTTCTAAAAAGCCCAAGTCTCTATAAACATCTTTAATCCTAGTTGGTGTTACCAACCGGTATTAAAATTGCATCTTTATAAGATTAGTACTATCAACCGAGACTAATGCTGAAGGATCTTTAGTCCCTGTTGATGTTATCAACCGGTACTAAAAATGTATCTTTATTACCGATTGGTAACACCAATCGAGACTAAAGATATCTTTAATG
Organism: Oryza punctata; assembly: GCA_000573905.2. NCBI lineage: Eukaryota > Viridiplantae > Streptophyta > Magnoliopsida > Poales > Poaceae > Oryza > Oryza punctata. Next base: position 23,291,520 of record CM002499.2, on the reverse strand, counting down.
ACGATTGGTGTTACCAATCGGTACTAAATATACCTCCTAGGTTAGTTAAAAAGAAAGCATCTCTATCCAAGTTAGATGTGAAGTTGGTGAGATGGTTATGCGCGGAGGGTTGAGGTGAGAGATTTTGAGTTTGAATCCCACATCCCTCATATTTTTGACTTAATATGCATCTTTAGTACCGTTTCCTTCCTTCAACCAGTATTGAAGATTAAAAACTTCAGTCTCCGTTTTTTTATCTCGGTTGCTACAACCAATACTAATCTTTAGTACCGGTTGAATCCTTCCTTCAATCGGTACTGAAGATCAAAAACTTTAGTTTCGGTTTCTTTATCTCGGTTGCTATAACCGGTACTAAAAGAGGTTTTTAATCGGTACAAAAGTTCACTTCTCTACTAGTGCACCCATCTTACAACTTAGTAAGCATTAAGGTATATTCAAAGATATAGAATCATCTTACAACTGTTGAGACATATATAAACACATTAAGATCTAATCATTAATATACCAAAACAATTTTTATTATCCTTTTCTTTTGTCTACATGTCTCATACAACAAAATTCCTTTTATAAATGCTAAGATTTGACGTTAAGCTTAACATCAATGGTTCTCTCTCCTCTACTCTCCCTCTCTTCCCTGTCAGCTAGTTGATAAGCTACAAGGCTGATATTAATCGCTATTGTTCATCCTATGTCGTACCTCATGTGGACCCTATCTATAGTTGACCTATATATAACACCCATCATACAACTTAAACACTGACGTTGTCATATATATATAAGAGCAAGGCTGATAGTAGAGTTGACTATTTACTCTATGTATAAATATAATAGTCTACCCATGTAATAGTTAGCTACTTGACTTTCTTTGCCCAAAAATAATATATACTTGACTCTAGCTATCTCACTCTCTCATAATGTCTCTTGGAGCCAGTGTTGCAGTTGGTTACAATTATGTAACCTGTTTTATTTTTCACTTTGCTCTTCCCTGTCTTCCAACAGCACAGTCTGATGTGGCAATCCCTATAGTCTGCTTACTACTTGCTCTAAGAGCAGGTTTAATGGTAAAGCTAACTATTAACTATTATAGTTCATATTAGAGTAACATATATAATATGTTAGCTATAAGGTTAGCTTTATTTTTTCTTCTCTATTTTTCTCCCACTATGAATTTGTTGCATATATGTTGAAGTATGTGTAGAGCTAGCTCTTACATGAAAGTCAACATTTCTTATTTTTCTTTATCTCTCTTTCACATATAAGTTTATAGTTGACTTTAGCCCACTATTATCCTTGCTCTAAAGCCAACCCTTGTTTAGCATCTTGTAGGTAGGAACTGTACAAATTAAAGCATTCCCATTTTGTATCCTTTACTTCATGGTGGTTTTCTAAATGCAAAGGTTATTAAAAACATGGAAATATGTCATTGTACGTCAATCCTATATATTACACCTCTGTCAAAAAAAAAAGACCAATCCTCGCTACAAACCAGACATATGCGCATGTCCAGTTTCGTACCTAGTATTTGTCTTTTTTTTTTTTTTTGAATGGAGTAGTAGATGATAGTGACCGCAACAATAAAAAGGGTGTGGCAGCCTGGCAGGTATAGAACCTCCGGTGGAGAAATATTAATTACCGGTGACTAGGCTACTACTAGCCGCCCATAGAAATACTCACTCTGTTTCAAAATATAATAATCTAGTTAGAACCAGATAAGACATTTCCTAGTATAATGTATCTGGATATGAAATATCTTATTTGGTTCAAGGTTCTTATATTTTGGGATAGATGGTAAAACCACCAATATATAATTTGAGAGTTCACAAAGGAAACTTTTATCGTTAAGCAGTCCTGTTTTCGTGTGTAAGAGAAGCAAGCGGATTATACCCTACTATCTTCCTCTAGATCAGAATGAAATTGTAAATTAAATTGATTAAAACATGCCATGACGTGGTGGAGAACAATAATTAAGCAGCAAGCAAAAATAAAAAAAAATCTGTTATGGACTAATATTGACGGATTAATGTGGTTTTAATTAAGTTGGTACATGTGAAAAGAAAAGTCTTACATTTTCTTTTACAAACACTGAATGGCACGTTGTGGTTACTGTCTTGATTTTTCGTAACTACTAACTGATTCATACGGGTGGCATCTTTGTTTGTAAGAATTTGTAAAAAAAAAAAAAAAAAAAGAAGTACGTATTGCTATCAGCCTAGCTAGCACTGTTTTTTTAAACAATTTGGGTTAATATTAATATGACTTTAAGAAACCAATTAAGATAGATTGATCATACCAAGGAGAGTGACAAGATTCCTGTGTTTGAGTGAGTACTTGCGTTTGAGATCTCCACGAATTTGGCTGATGTCGATGTTCTTGTCAAATCTCTTAATGGCCACATCTATCTTTGAGTCGTCCTTGTCGACGTTCTCAGGGACTCGAAAGGCTCCTTTGAACACTTTGCCGGACCTGCCTCGCCCCAGTTCATTGCTCTTGTGGAAGTTTGACGTCGCCTCCGCCAAGCTCTGGTAACTGAATTCCTTGAGCCTCACCGGCAACGCCGGCGAGAAGCCAGGCAATGGATTCGTCGTCCTGGGCTGGCTCGAGCTGGCCACCGGCGCCGTCTTAGGGTTCAAGCTGGCGATATGCCGCTGGGCCAGCCCCACCGCACTGCGCATGTTGTTTGGAGGAGACGACACCGCTCCCAACGCCGGTGACGCGGGGGCCCTTCGCGCGGGAGACCACCACATGCGTTCCGGGCTCCGCACCATGTTCGCGTTGATCGACATCGGGTTGTCGACGACGCGAGCGGGCGCGAAGTAGCCACCGTAGAACATCTTCTGCTCGCGGTAGTCCTCCTCCTCGGCGGCTGCTGCAGCCACCCGCCTCATACGCCGGAACATCCTGTAGGCGATCACGATGAGGACCACCGCTACAACCACGGCGACCACCGTTGCGACCACGGCAGTCAGCCATACGGATTTCTTGTCTTTCAGCCACCGGGCTTCACATGGGCTTGCTGAAAGAAGAAGCAGAAGCCAGCCTCCGGCAAGGTACAAGGAAGCTGGCACAAGATTGTGTTGCTTCTGGCCACCAATTGCCATGACCTACTCTCTCACTCACAACTCAAAATTCACACTCACACGGAGAGGTTCTTGTCTCTGAGAGAGGGAGAGGATGTGTGAGGTAGATATATACCATGAACTAAGCAAACTGTTAGTACTTGGTATTGCTGGCCTTTCGTATCGACAATTACAAGAGGCACGCGAGGTGCTTTCGTCAGACAGATATGTATGATATTAAAATGAGACTTATACGCAGTTTCAACTGATGAATCTTGTTCTCGGAAGCAAGAACCTAGTCACCTACTATGTTACTTCCTTCGATTTAAAATTTTTAAAATTTATGATACCGTTAACTTTTCGCATAATGTTGCACTATCCGTCTTATTAAAAAATTAAATAAATATTATTTATTTTGTTATATTTTGTTTTATCATCAAATAAATTATTGTTTTAACTTATAGTTTTATTTAAATTTTTAAATAATACGAATGGTTAAATATTATACGAGAACTCAAATAACGTTATACATTTTAAAATGGGGATAGTAGTTAGTTGAAGTGATTCATCAGCGAAAAGAGAGAAGCAACACGGTTCCAACCATCATGACAAACCGACCGCCCTGTTGGTTTTCTTTTTTTTAAAGATCATGTTTTGATTAAATGATTATTGGATTTTGGTTGGACCGGATTTTAGTTAGACCGGTACGTTCTTATCAGCAGCGTACACGTTTATGACGGCATCTGTTTTGAGGAATTAATACTACGTATATACTAGCAATTATATTTATCATCCACTAGTTTCACTGACCACCTATACTCTAAATCTTTTATCTACTGTAGTTATACTATAAACTAGTTGGGTGGCTTGCGTAATTACGTGACTAGCTCCTATATAAAATTTTATATAAAATTTTTATCTTTTGGACATGATTTTCTTTAAATTTCATTAAACACACATCTTGTTGCTTCAGATTTTAAAAAATCAAACCTTATCATTATCGTATAACTAATTATACAGTTTTTAAAAGTCACATCAACCACCACCTCTTACTTCTTTATCACATCTTTATTTTCTTGCGTGACCTACCACAACTTCTATTTATTTTTCTTGGAACCTTTAAAAATCAGATTTTATAGGTTTTAGAGTTTATTGTCTTGTCGGGTTTCATTTTTATAGTTCTTACTTATTAGAAGTCTCATCAAACCCTGTCATCGTACTCCTAAACGACCCACCCGCTACCCATCTTTTTATTATCATTGGGGATTTAGAAAATCAAACCTTGTTATTGTTGGGATTCTTTTTTACTTTGTAGAGTCATGTCAACCGCCGTGACCGTGCTATTTACCGGCTCATCTATGACCACCCCCGGTCATCATTGGGATTCTAAACATCAAACTTAATCATCACTAGGATTTTGTTTTATAGTTTTTCGATGTTCGATCAACTGACACCACCCTACTTTTTTACGACTCGTCCATTGCTCCTCCCCCTCTTTATTGTAAATTGTCATTCTTGTGTTTTAGATGGATGGTTCTTTCAATATTCTTTATGTTCTATTATGAAATTTTGTTATTTATAAATTTTATTCATACCCGAATAGTCCTATTTTTTCTTCTAATTTTCGGAATTTATTTTATTTTTTATTTCAAAATTTAGTTAATCTGGTATTTTTCTACATGTACTGTTCTTTCAATATTTTTTATTCTGAATTTTAATTAATTCTAAATCATATTCCTCCTTAAAGTCTCATACTTTTCTAATTTCAGAATTTATTTTATTTTCATTTGAAATTTTTATTAAACTCGTGTTGTGTTGTAGATGTTTTCTTCTTGAATATTCCTTACTTTTCTATTATGAATTTTATTTATTTAAAAATTATATTCCTACTCAAACTCTTTCCTCTTTCTTTTACTAATTTCAGAATTTATTTTATTTTTGAATCCAAATTTCTATAATCTCGTATTTCTATTAATCTCGTATTGTGTTTTACATAGACTATTTTTCAATACTTCTTTTTTGTTATTTCTAAATTCTATTCCTGCGAAAAGTTTATTTCCATTTTCGTATTTACAATTTATTTTATTTTTATTTTAAATTTTAACTAATCTCGTATTGTGTTCTACATTCAATATTTGTTATCTTTTATTCTGAATTTCAGCTATTTCAAAATGTATTTCTACTAAAATTTTTTTCTTTTTCTTCTATTAGTAGTGAGAATTTCTTACCTCCGCAGCAAATGTGGTTCGAATTTGTATTAACCTCATGTTGTGTTATACATAAACTATTTTTCAATATTTTTTGTTTTTTATTCAGAATTTTAGTTATTTCAAAATGTATTTCTACTTGAACTCTTTTTTATTTTTCTTCGATTAATGTGAGAATTTATAGGCTCTATAGAGAACCTTCTTTCAAAGTCATGCAAATCATAATGCATAAATTACTTTTATATCTTCAAGTTGATTTATAAGACTTATCAAAAGATTAATACCGCTTTGCTATATAAAATATACATATAGCATAAATAATCATTTTTGTTTTTAATTACACGAAAGATACGTACAAACAAACCACTATACACACCACACGCATCTACCGCGTAAGAGTACCCTTTAAAGGAGGGAGCCCAGCCAAATCACAGAACTCACTAAATTTCTATATAAATTTCTATTATGAGCACACTTGTGGCATATGTGTAATATCATGGACACCCACGTCTTGACTATTGTCATATCTCTAGTGTTTTTTCTAATTGTTTTATGGATTAATATGACTTTTTTTCCTTTTAAGCAAATTATTTGCTTTTTTTTCTACCACTAGCAAAGGGGCCTGGGTTGCAACAAGATTTGAAAAAAATATGGGAACGGTTCCACCTCGTGATCAATTATATTTAAAAAGAACCTAATCAGACCTAAAAACCATAAATCTTTCACCCTCAACTAACAATACTGGATAAACCCCCAAGCAGTTTTACAAGAGGTTTTAGCCAACGTGACAGTCCACTCAACAACTATTTTCTTCAAAAACCGATGGGACCCACCTATCCGATATCTCCTCTCTATCTCTTTCCCCTCTCACACCTCTCTCTCGCGCGCACGTCAGATGTCGAGGAGATCCCCACGCACCGGCGGTTGCAAGCATCCTCACGGCGAAGGCCGAGGAGGAGGTGCGCGCCTGTCGCTGCGAGCGTCCTCACGGCGGAGGCAGCTCGGATCAACGGAGGGGGAGCCGAGAACGGCGGCGGCGGGCGGGGACTTGCACAAGATAATAGCGAGCAGCAGCCTTCCCTGGAGTTGCACAAGAAGACCCCCCGCTCGTGGGGAGGGAGAAGAGGGAGAGAGAGTGGGGGTTGAGAGGGAGAGAATCAAGCGTCGGCGCCGCTTCGAGATGCCTCCCCCGTCCCCTCCTGTCGCCACTGTGCTCGGCTCTCTCTCCACCTTCACCACCCGCCACCGCCGCTCCGAGCTGCGCCCGCCGCCACCGCCCTCCTCAACTCCCCCTCCACCAGTTACTCGGTGATAGAGAGAGAGTGGGAACCAAGATGAGAAGAGAGACAGATAGAGAGGTGAGGGGAAAGAGATAGAGATGATGAGACTGATAGGTGGGGCCGTCGGATAAAAAAAAAAGAATTGTTGACTGTACTACCATGTAGACAAAACCACTCCGGTTTGAGTCAGTGTGGTAATTCGTTCGGTATTAATTGTTGAGGGTGAAAGATATCTAGTTTTCGAGTCTGAGGGGGTAATCCGTACTCATCCAATAGTTTAGGAGTGTAATACTGACTTTTTCCTAATTTTTATAATAAAGAGGTGGAACAACACAAACACCTTTAATTGTTATAATAGTATAGATAGAGAGGTTAGACGGTAGAAACACTACGATATATAAATGTAGAGATTATGTTCATATTATTAAAGGTAAATTTGATCAATTAAGTACTTAACAAAAAAACTAATCAGTAAAACTGATATTTGTTTTCCTTTCAGTCTTCTGGTGCGTAAGTGTGGTCGTTAAAATCCAGAATCGCGTGTGCATATCCTGATATGTGATATTTGCTCTCTCGTCTGGTGCCTATTTTTCCTTAGTGAATGCCGCTTTTTTTCCCTCGCTATCAAGGGCGAAGAGGCTGCCGGCTGTTTATGCATGTGCATGTTGAGGAGGTTTATTTTTTATGTGCGTGTATTTTTTAAAAAAAATATACTATTCCCTCCGTCCCTAAATAATTGACGCATTAACTTTTTTTAAATATGTTTAACTATTCATCTTATTAAAAATTTAAGTAATTATTAATTCTTTTTCTATCATTTGATTTATTGTTACATGTAATTTTATGTATACATATGGTTTTACATATTTCACAAAAGTTAAAAGTTTTTGAATGAGACGAACGATTAAATATATTTAAAAAAGTCAACAGCGTTAAATATTTAGGAACAAAGGAGTATTAATTTATCGATGTTCTTAGAGCCTAGCCATATAACGTACAAATCTAATTATGTGACAGTGGAGTTGTGTTCTATTTACAAATAGCATAAGAACTTTCCTAACGTTTCCTTTTCCGGATAGGTACTTAATTTTTCCAGCTTACAACACGAGTTACCGAATCTGGTGCTAGATTAGAATTTGGATTATAGTTTCCAAAACCTCTATACACATCTCAACCATTGTAACGTAGGCATATTACAGTCTAAACGGTCTAGATCTTTCTCTTTTTTTTATTATTGTGAAAATTTTTAGTTCTCACGGTAAATATGAGATCTTTTTTAAAGATTATTTTAATAATAATAATAATAGATAGATAGTGAACTTGCTGCTATTTTACCACGATCTGGTAGATCCATGCATCGTGTAGGCGAACGTACGCGTTCTGCTCCGCGTCCGATTCCGTCGCTTCCCCGTTCGCGCCCGCGTGTTCCTTGCCGCGTTCGTCGACACCACATCGGTCATCGGATAGGAATTCGTCCCCGCGTCCGATCGCGATCGCCTCACCCCATGGCTGACAGACCAAGCGAACAAAACAGCGACACCTCCAACTTCCGGGCCCGCGCCAGCTGGCTCTCCATCCATTATTAATTATCACGGTTGAGAGCACCACATCAGTACCACATCATGCATTACTATTTTTTTTCGGAGAAACAGGAAGCTTTATTAAGTCACAGGAACAGGGTTACAATCGGGAGCCAAGAGCTCGCACAAAACGCCACACTGTAGACTCTTTAGAGCGGGTACGATCATGAGCTACCTTATTAATTACTCCATCCGTTCTAAAATATAAATATTTTTAAAATAGTGGTAAGTTAAACATTTTTAATTTTACCTATTAATAGTAAAAAATATAAAAAAGATCATTCACATAAAATTAATAAAATTAATGTTACCAGATTTATCATTAAACAAATTACTATAATATATAACTCTTTTTATTTAAAATATTTTACTTTTATATATATTTTTGGTTAAATTAATATCTCAAAAACTATATCAAATAAAAAATATTTATATTTTAAGATGGAGGGAGTAGCAATCCTACTCATCAAAGCAGTTCGAGCTGCAAGGGCAACGCCCAGCTCTGCTTTTGCTTCCTGAATCATATGCCAAAGCTAGGATCCATCGGACGCACGACCGCGACTTTAGGGATGCTTCCAAATTAGCACAATCCGTTTCGAGGATGAAAGATCTCTTTACCCTGTTCGCGAGGCGGATCCCATCCCGGCAAGGAACAGCTTCAGCTTCGTCTTCTACTGATGCGCAGTTTCTGAGAAGTTTCCAGGATGCATCCTGGAAACTTTGCCATTATGGTCACGAATCACAATCTCAGCACTTCCTTCATTAGTTTGCATCATGAAAGCTCCATCGAAGTTCACCGGCCTTTACCCATCCTGGTGGCGGCAATTGCCACTCGGCCACTATCCGATCACATAATGCACTACTATTATTACGTAAAATGAACGCGACTAAACAACGCACATACCCTAGTTAGTCTTAATCAGTGATAAAAATATACCATGCGTTTCATCTCCACTTGGAAGTATCAAACACACAACAGTAGAGAAAATGATGAAAATGATCCCTAGTAACTAATCTTCAAATAATTTTTAAACATCCACGCTTGTCTCGCTAGGAGGTTAAATCTCTACTAAAAAAGGATTTTTCTGTGCGATCAAAAAGGGTTTTTCCGTGTGGAGGTTTTACCCGTCTGCACCCAGGTGTCTGGGAAAATCAATATTTTCGCGTGCGGATGGTCCAACCGCACGGGATAATCATTTTCCCGTGCGATCGGATTAAGTGGACCGCACGAGATAATCGATTATCCCGTGCGGTCAAATTATACCGCCCGCACGGAACCCAAAAATAGCGAAAATGAAAAAAAAGAAAATCAGGACCGGGCGCCGCCGCCGCGACCAGCCACGGTCGCCGCCCTGCTCGCGCGCCCGCCCGCTCGCCACCACCCTGCCATGGCAACGCATCGTCATCATCGCCGGAGCCGGCAACGTCATCGTCGTCGCCATCGAGCGCGGGAGGGCGGGAGAGGCGCGCCGCTGCCGGATCCGGGCGGCGGAGGACGGGAGAGGGGCGTCGCCGCCGGATCCGGGCTCCAGCCGCCTCGCTCCGCACCGGATCTGGGTGCCGGCCGCCTCGCTCCGCACCGCCCGCGTGCGCCACTGCTGCTAGGGCTCGCCGCCTCCACCTACACCGCGTCGGCGATGTCGTCGTCGTCATCCAGGCGGAGGCCGCCGCGTCCGGAGCTAGGGCTTGCCGCCCCCTCCTCCGCCGCTGCCAGGATCGGCCTCGCCTCCGCCGTGCCCCCCTCCGTACTCCGCTCCTCGCTCGCCGCCTCCGCGTTTGGTGGGGAGGGGAGGAGAGGAAAGACGCAGAGGGAGAGAGGAGAGAGAGACAAAAGGCAGAGAAAGAGAGAGAGGAGTGATTGAGGGAGAATTTGAAGTGGGTGGGAGGGAAACGAGGGAGGTATTTTCCCGTGCGGTCGACTTAAAAAGCCCGCACGCGAAAATCGATTTTTCCGTGCGGTCCTCTTAAGTCGACCGCACGGGATAATCCTCTTATCCCGTGCGGTGCGGGCGACAACCCAGTGCCGGTCCTCCTATTTTTCTGTGCGATTTCACTTACGAACCGTATGGAAATAAATGGGGGTGGCATCCAGGATAATCAATCCTGTAGTAGTGAATAATTCAAAATCCTTAAATCCCATCCCTCCCATTTCTTGGTTCCGCTGGTTTGTAATAAATTCTTTATAGTTGACGAATTGGTAAACAAATAGATCTTTCATAGTCTTAAATCTTATCATTTATTAATTGGTTGGTTTGGATAAATAGTAATATTGAAGACGGCGCAAAGAGCCCTCAGACGCCGGATTCACACCCAAAACTGGAGCGCCCCTCCTCGATCTTTGCATGTTGCTGCTATTCTGTGTTACAGCCTTGAGAGCACCTACCCCTAGCTCAAGCGTTGCAGACCATGCAGTAGAACAGTACGCCTTTTCTTCTCTTCATACATATTAAACTTTAAAATATTTTCTTATAAAATATTTATTCAATTTACGATCTAATTACACTATTGTCAGCAACAAGGATAAGTACACTGATATATATCCAATCTACTCAACTAGATTAGGGTATTATCTCTCATTGAGGGTCTAAATCAGGATAAACATTTGTATCACCATCTCTCCTTTATCTTATATCACGCCCTGATCTGGCCCCAGACGAAAAATAGAGCGGGACGCTCCAAATAAACCTGTGTGCCTATACCAGTCCCAGGAAATAGCGTTGGTATCACAGGAAGATGAAATATCACAGCAACAACGGTCTCTTTATTAAGAGTAGTCTTACAGTCATGTTAGGCTACGGACAGACCCCGAGCTCACAACTGCATTACAAAAGGGTAAGGCGGAAGCGAAGACTTCCCAAGGCCACAAGCATAACTTGGGAACTACGATGAAACCCTATAACTGCTCGAAGTCGGACTGCTCTTGGAAGAACTCGTCAACGGAATCCATCTCCTCCTCTTCGAGAACTGGGCGGTTATTCATATAGAGCAAGGGTGAGTACAGGGAGTACTCAGCAAGTCTCGGAAATTATGTATGTATTGCAAGCTTCGTAGAACGGTTGGTTGTTTTTGCAATTGATTTTTTTTAAAAGCTTTCGAAATGTTTTCTAAGGGAGTGCTTCTCAACGACACAAGCCTGACAGTGCATCAAGCCCGGTCCGAGTAGTGCAATATATCAATCTTTTTAAGGATCAAGTGTTGGCTCCCGGCCAACCGATTTTGATGGCCTCCCTGGCCTAGCTGAACCCATCAGCCATGTTTGAAAACAACGGTAACCAACCCATCAAGTCAATTTCACAAGCAGGAGGCAAGCAAATCTACGCTAAGGGATCACCTCACATCCACCCATGACCGTGGGCACAACTGTTCGAACAGTTTGTTTACCTCTGCAGAGGGTGTACACTTTACCCACACGACGTTACTAGCCTGGGTCACCTAGCCCGTGCAGCACAGCCACGTCTGGTGACTTGGATGCTTTCACGATAAGGCATTTCCAAAGCCGACAAAATGTTACCATATGCCAACGGGAGGGTCACCCGGGCCAACAACAGGTTAGGTCCCAGACCATGCTGTGCCAGGAAGCCCAGTGGTCCTACCCGACACCACCCCGACGAATCCACTTGTCCCTTGGTATCAAGGCTTCCCAGGCCTAGCTATTTACTTGGCCAGGGGTGTCCCACTTCACCCATGTGGTCGCACTGATTATGTTTGGATGAAATCCCAAAGGAATCGGTCCTTAAGTGCGAGAATGGGGAAACCGTACCACTAGTACGTCCCCTGCACTGCAATTTTAGAAATCGTTTTATTTCGCAGGCACCGACCCAAGTGTCGGGTTTTCCAAGTGTTTTGTAAACCCAAGTTTTACCCATCGTTGATAATTTTAAATTTTGAGAGGGTCCCCGATGTACGTGCCCAAGGGCTCGAACATCGGGAACCGACGGTTGACAAGGGTGGTACAACTTTTCAATAGTCGGGGTGAGTATGTGCATCAATTGGGCTGGGCCGGCAGGTTATCTCGCAAACGCAGCCAAGTACAATATGTGCGACCTATTAATGCATAGTTTGCGAAATGGAAATACTTAGTTTTAGATTTATAGGCGCAAGATGATCAAGGGAGACTTGCCTTGCTCGAGATCTTGTGCTTGCTCCTCAAAGTCCGCACACTGCGAGTCTTCGGGCTCTGAAGCTACACGCGAAATGAAGTGACTCAACAAATGACGAAAAGAAAGCCCTAATAATGACTTCTAAGTGTGTCATTAGATAGATCTCAATTTTTGAGAAATTTAGGAAGTTGAACGGAGTCAATCGGATGAACGGTTGAGGAGATATGAATTTCCTAAGATTAATTTATTTTCTGTCTAAGGGAAAGGAATTATTAATTCCTTTAGAAAATGAAAAGAGAGGGAGGCTATTTGGACCACTAGGACGGGCGTGAGGTGCGGCCCGGATGAATTTTCGCGGCACGGCCAAGCGAGAGGGCTGGCGCACGAGGAGGCGGCCCAAATCGGTCGAGGGGGGAGAAAGAGCAAGTGGGCCGGCGGGGATGGAGGCGACCCAAGGCCGTGAGTGCGCGCTCGGGCGAGCGGGCCAGCAATGGGGCGTGACCCACGAGAGTGTGCGGCGCGACCGACTCTATCGGGCTGGCGCGCGCGCGAGGGGAAAGACGGCCCAAGCGGAGCGCGAGAGGCCGATGGAGGGATGGGGCGCGGCCCACGCGGGAGGCAGCCCGGCCGGATGGCTCTCTCGGGCCGGGAGGCGCTGACCGGTCACGGTGGGTCTCACCAAGCCGAGTTGGCGCCGACGTGGCAGAGGCGAGAGGGGAGAGGAGTCACGCCGCAGATCGAACGGCTCACGGCGGCCGAGAATCACCGGCGAACGGTGGCGAGGTGGAGGGAGAGGCTGACGCTGGCGGCTAGAGGAGGCCAAGGCGAACCCGATCGCCGGCTCGGATTGGAGAGGAGGCGTGCGACGGCGGCCGGCGGCAGAGCGCCCTTGTGCGGCGCACGGTGGAAAAGGAGCGGCGCCGCCAGGGAGTGAGGGGGGAAGAAGGCCGCGGCGGCGTTTCCGGGAGGAGGAGGGGCGCGCGGCGCGGCCGCGCGCCGCGGCAGTGGGAGCGGGGCGACGACGATCTCGGCCGGGCGCAAGGCTGCGGCACGGGCCGGCTATGGCGAGCGGCGACGACCTAAGCCACGGCTAGCGCCTACGGGGAGAGAAGGAGGCAAGGGCGGCGAGGGAGGTTACCGCGTGTGGAGGGGCGCCGGACGAGAGGCCGGCGGCACGAGACGTGCTCGTCTCGGCCTCGGGCCGAGGAAGAGGAGGAAGATGGCGCAGCCGGAGTCCTCGTCACGCGTCCGAGAGCGGCGACCGGCGGCTATGACGTGACGACGCGGAGACGGCGGTGGCGCTTGGTGGTGGAAAGGGGAGCGATCGAATCGGGGAGGGGCACGGTCTTATAGGGCGGTGGAGCGCGCGGGGACGGTTCACGGGCACGCGCGGGGCTGGCGCTCACCGGCGCTAGCGGCCAAGTGGCGGCAGGGATGACGCCGGCGGTGGAGGGAAAAAGAGAAAAAGGGGAAGAGAAAGGAGGTTCTGCCCCTTGCCGTTTTGGGAGAACGGAGGAGAGAGGGGAATAGCTGCGGCTCCCGCTCTTGGACGCATGCGCGCAGGGACGCGGGGCCAATCGGCTGACGCCGGTGGTGACGACGACGCGGCTGGGTAGACGTGGCATGGGAGCAAGGGCGGCAGGGCGCGGCAGGCGGTGATGGCGGCGCGGCAGGCCAGTCAGCCTCGACGCGCGCGCGGGCGCGGGCTCCAACGAGCGGCGGTTTTGAATGGCGCGGGCGGCAATTTCCGGCGAGTGGAGAGAGAACGAGAGAGGAGCGAGAGAGGACCGAGAGAGAGAGGAAGCGCTCTCTCTCCCGCGGGGCGCGTGCGGCGCACGTGAGGGGAGAGGCAGGCCGGAGAGGAAAGTGGGCCGGGAGGGTGCGGGTGCGGCCCACGAAGGGAGAAGGAGAAGTTTGGAGAGGGAAGGGAGCTGGGCCGGCTCAGAAAGAGATCGGCCTGAGAACCTCTAGGGAGACAAAATGGACTTTTAAGGAGATTTGATTTGGATGAAGTTGGGGTTTGAGTTTGATTTTCGGTGTGGAGATTTGGTTAGAGGGGGAAGCCGAGATCTTGGCACACACTCATGCAACAACTTTTTCGAATAAGAACAAGTTTCGAAATTAGGGTTTTTTTATTAAAGTAGGTTTTTTCCCGCTAACGCCACGACGGAACGGGCGTTACATCTTGTGCACCCTATATATTATATTTCTGATCTAGAGAATCGATAGACTTCTTCCTGCTTTGAGCACAACTTGGTTAGAACCAAGTTCTGACCAGGGTTTATCTTACCATTTTAGGGGGGTTATCACCACCCCACGGTAAGGCGGTTACCGCCGTGACCACCGAAAACCGTGTGAATTTTGTCTTCAAAAATTTGAATTAAAAAAATTAGCGGTTTCGCGGTTTGGATGCGGTAGCCGCGCGGTTTGGCACGGTAACCGCAATATTTGCGCGATAATCACGACATGTTTGGCAAATAACATGAAAAAAATGAAAAAAAATGCTAAAAAATGAAAAAACACTTAAATGTGTGTAGAAATTAGGGATAATTAGAAGAATATATAGCTCGTGGATGTAAAATACAAAAATGAAGCCCAATACATTTTTCCTTTTTTCTATTTCCTAAACAATTATCAGTCTAGCCCTCAAATTTGATTTCATCTTACTCTTTTTCAAATAATTTATTATCATCTGTCATTAAAAATCAAGAACTACATCTATAATTCTTTTTTTTTTGATTTTTGGAATATTTGAATTTGCTCAAATTTCATCCAAACTCTACCGCTGATAACCCTTACCGTACCCCCACGGTAAACGTGGTTACCGGCGATAAGGGAAACCTGGTTCTGACTCTGAGTTGGTGTTGGCTCAGAACCTGCTGTGCTAGCCTCATAGCTGGATTTGTTGTGCCCAACCAACTTGCACTTGTTGCATCTCATTCTTGTGCCAAACCTAGATATTTTTGTAGGCTTTACTGGTTCATCAATTGTTCATGCATTTCTCTCTTCTTTCCGTCCTTGGCCTACCACGCATTTTGACATACCCAGGAGCATTTGACGTACCCAGGAGCATTAAGGCAGCGTTCGGAAAGGAGGATGGGAAGATGCACAGTGATTGCGGAAAACGGAGCGATCCATTAGCGCGTGATTAATTAAGTTTTTGCTAAAATTTTTTTCAAAAATGGATTAATTTGATTTTTTTAAGCAATTTTTGTATAGAAACTTTTTGCAAAATACACACCGTTTAGTAGTTTGAAAAGCGTGCGCGCGGAAAACGAGGGAGAGGAGTTGGGAAGAGGGGAACGAACGGAGCCTAAGTGGCTCTCTATTATCTTCTGGCCACTCTGTCATCCCTTCTACCGGTTCAAGGCAATGAGCATATGTTTTCTTGATGCATCCCAGGATAGCCTGGGACACTATAGTTATTTAGTGTATTGGTTCTGAGTAGATGCATACAATTGCATGAGTAGATGCATACAATTGCATGAGGGTAGTAACTGTGATGCCTAGGACCCGAAAACAGTATTGATCCAACTCATCTAGTTACATCACATACCTACACTGTAACACACTGAGCTTTCGTCCGCGCTTCACGCAAAAAGTCCAGACTCGGTGTTACAGTGACCGGCTCAGCCTTTCTATTTAAGCTGGTGAAGTTCTTGCTTGCTGCTGTTGCTTGCGCCTATATGACCCAAAGCTAGCTACTACTACTGCTGCTGCTAGTCGTCATGGGCTAGCAGCAGGCAACAGCAGCAGTGTAGTACAGCGAGCAGCTAGCTAGCAGCAGGAGGCAGCTGTACTACTGCTCTTCTGCTGCTGCTTAAATAAAAAAGCAGGTAGCTGAGCTGTTGCATGCATGATTAGCTGTCTGCTTTTTTTTAATTTAAATATGATGGAACGTGACATAAATGAGCAGAGCAGGAACCATAGCACGAAGGTGACCGGAGTTAAACTTGACATGAATAACCTCCTACCAGGACCCACTGGTAAACCTGAAATTTCAGAACTTTCAAACTGAAATAGTAAACACTGCCTGTAAATCTCAGGTCTACACATTTCATGAAAGCACAATATAACAATAACAACCCAACTTTTCGTATGAAAGAAACCATTTGAAGAAACATCTTATATTGTACTATAACTCTATAAGTAGGTAAATGCAGTGCACATTGTTGACTACACCTAATGCCTTTTGGGCCGGCTTTGTAGAAAGCAAAAATATCAGTTCATAGAGGTTAGAGTAGGCACAGAAACAAAACGTGATAGAAACCTATAAGCATCTGTTAAAGATGTAGGCACAATTACATCCTGAAACATTTCTTGTGAACCATAACAATGAAGGTGGCATACACAGAAGGAAAATGTTGAAAGTCTGAGACCATTGTCTTTAGTTCCACTTCCACCTTTCTGTAGCGCTTCGTAGACAAAAGAGTTGATAGTTGCAGACACTCCCAAAGCTAAACAGTACTGATTAAAGGCCAGATTGAGATTGTTATTGGCAAGATCATATAATACGGTATACAGCACAGTTGCGATCATGATCCCAGTTTTCACTCATCATGTAGTACCTGCATAAATTAAAAAATAACCATTAAACACTGGTTTAATTGAGAACAATAAGCGGTAGAAGGACGTGGCTACAAAAGATAGTGGAAAGGTAAAATTGAGAAAGCAACTACGAATGATGTACAGTCAGCAATGACTTAATCTTTATATCGATCGTAGTAGCTTGGGCAATCAACTTTGTAGTGAACGGATTTGGCGGCCCCTTGCGAAGCTTCTACAGAAATTACAGCTTTCGACAGTGAGAGACTCTAATTAATGTTCTTGATATTGTTCATGATATTGTTCTTGACTATCCGTTAGATGCAATAACCCGTCCAAATGTTGCCCATTCTTGTGAATGCTTAGCTATGTTGACGGTCATATAAATAAATCTCTCTTTTTCTAAGTTAATAATATTGGCAGGTATGTTGAATGTACAGATGTACTTCAGCAGCAATTCAGGCCCTGGAATCATTCAGAAAGCTCCACCCTGAACACTGAAGAACTGAAGTAGACAAGTGTATAAGCAAAGCTGCTGGCTTCATTGAGAGTACACACACACACAAAAACATCATACATGAAACTAATTAATCTATAATTTTCACATTCAGAACCAGTGCTGCAATCAGAAAGGCGAAACTGACTATGCTGTGGAGGCTGGGGAGAAAGCTACTCGTCCCATCTCAATACCAGGTAAAATTCATTATTTGTATCAAACTTGTTCGACCAAAGTGTTTTTTTTTCTTTGTTTTTCTATTAACACCCAAATTTAGCACCTGAAGCGAAAATAGAAAATATAGCCGAATTTGGAAAGGACCCGGTTTGCTACGCGAGGCTGGTTTGACCGCTTTCATAGGGCCATTCTAATTGGCGGCATGTAGCCGGTCAAACCGGCGGAGTCCAACTCCAAGTCCGATTTTATCGGTTCTCGAATTTCCTTGCTTGAACTGACTTTTTTGAGTCCTAATTGGTTTCTATACCTAGTTGAACGAGGAGAAGGTCCTAAATAAGGCAAGACCAACCTCTTTACAAGGGCTATAACCAATTCAATTGAGACACAATCTACAACCAACACCATAGCCAATTAAATTGTTCCTTCAATATCACACCTACCTAGTTTCGTCCATCTTCATCGGTTTGCGTTATAAGTCACCTGTCCTCATCACGAGAGTGTGAATTATCTTTGTAGGTTTGTCTCGAAATCTTTCCGTTCCATTCACGAGATGGGTATTTATCCTTATTTATCTAAATCGGCTCCGCTAGCCGGTTTTTATCTCTAAACTCATCTTAATAATAGAGTTTCTCAAGGTCAAGATGGTTGATGACTCGATACTACCGCAAAGTTTTAGGTAATTCGTGGAATCGTGTTTGGCGACGTGTCACAGAAAAGCGCCAACACTTTTTCTCAATGGTGTGCTATACTAGCCCAGTCTTCAAAGATGCAAATAGGTTTACATACTCATGCAGTGAACATTAGTTGGGAAATTTTGGCCCTAATCGATGCAGGGAAGGTTTGTTGTTTTCTCCTTGTATACTTGCGTGTATGATTGACATGTTGATCTTCAGAGACTCAGATGATGTACTCATTCACAGGCTGACAGAGATCCAATGCTTTTGCATCGAGCAGCAAAGGTTTTGATCGACTTAAAGTCAGGACGGTGAATTTCCTCAGCAAGTAAGTACTACTCCTATTTGGGCTCTTGGGATGGAATGGAGCAAATCGTTTCACAAGAAGAGTAACTTATTATTTACTGTTTTTAAGATGATGAATTTTATTTGTTACTGCATATATAACAGGAGATTATAGGAGTCTAGACGAGAAATGAAGGGTCAAAATATTTTATAATATAAATATTTTATAATATAAAACGGAGGGAGTTGTAGTCAGCAAGTATAGACACGATAAATTTGTAGCTTACTCACAAGCCAATATATGCTTCAATATCCGCAAGTTCATCAAATTTTTACTAGTAGACACTTCATTTATCTTTGACTGTGTATGTCCCCTTCGGCCCTGCGGATATAGAGGCCGAATCTCTATACATTATTTAAAAAAAGACACTTCATTTGTAAAAAAGTAATATTTAGTTGCTCAAACTTATCCGGTTAACCATACGAGGTTTTTATAGTCATTAAATAGTGCGTATTATGGCCGCAGTTCAACATGGTTAATGCTTTAACCAATTAAGAAAAAGCGTGGATAAGTTCTATATCTGACAGCAGTCAAAAACTGCTAAAATATGTGAAAATAGTCACAGCAGCCGCAATCCTACTAATACTTAAGCTTAAGCATATCTATATGGAAGCATATAAAATGAAGTTTTCTTGATATTAGTTACGCCCGTGAATCGTAACGAGATTGGAAGGTAGAAATATGATTAAATTTCTTTATATGCTGGTTTTCACAATGATTTGGGTTTGGGGGCTTTTTTGGACCGGTTTATTTGGGAAGGTGAGGGAGTGGTTTTTTTGGGAAGGAAGACGACCGTGCTTTTAAAGTAGTTTTACAATAGTTAATATATAATCTCCTATGTGATATACTCGTATGCCCACAATGTCGAACAGAGTAGAGGAAATGCTAAGTATTCATGAAAACTAATAGAAAAAAAAAACAGGTTGTTCAGATTGATAATTCTACGAAAGCTAAGTATTCATGCCATTTTTGTGAGAGGAAATGCAAATTAGAACATTCTAAAAAACAATCATAAGTCAAACAGGGAAACCTCACTAACAAAAGAACTAGTAGTATAGATGGATTTGGAAAGGTAAACAAAGATGAAAGCACCAAGAAATATCAGTAGCTGGCTGCAGTGTACCATACTGGTGACCAATACCATGATTTTTCACAGAACAGATGGCTCACAAAAATTCAAGGCTCACCATAATAAGCTACAACAGATAGCATCAACAGTAACGAATCAAAGCAGGTTCAGGTATATGAAAAATGAAACCGACAACAACCAATGATGTGAACCTGGCAATAACTCAAGTACTCAACCAATTCAACAGGGGATCCAAAAGCCCAACTGAATATCTTGAGGGGCACCTAATCCAGAGTGGATGTCATGATCCATCTATTTAGACGGCCATAGCCCGGGCAATTACGATCATAGCGAACAGATTTGGCAGCCCCCTTCACAGCTTTCCAAGAAACGCGACAGCCTTCAACAATCAGAGAATCCAATTTCCGTGCACGTACAACCTCACTGACTCCATCGTCAGTAAAACCACGACACTCCCGCAACGTGAGGTTAACCAAAGATGGGCTATTGGCAAGCAAGCACATCCCGGCATCAGTTATCCGTTGGCAATCCATAAGCTCGAGAGTCTCCAGGAATTGTGAAGACGAGAAGGCCTTCATCCCCTGATCATCGAAGGTATTGGCGCCACACAGCACAAGATTACGAATTGGGCAAGACTGGAAGAGCGTCACAAGGCCCTCTTGACTGAAGCCAATTTCTGGATAAGCAGTGTCAAAGGTATGCATTGTGAGCTCAACAACCTGAAGCATACGGCACCCGAGGGCTAGAGCCTTGAGGCTTTCATCAGTCAATGGCATCCTGAAAACTCTACCTTGAGGTCCTTCACCGAGAACAGGCTCAAGCTGAAGAGAGATGCTTTTGAGGTTGCTGCAGTTCTGGGAGAGTGTGATCATGTCACTGTCAGTTAGACCAAGAACAAAATGAAGGCAAAGTATCTGTAATGATTTGCATTTTCCCAGAAGAGAACGAAGTCCTATTTCTTCCACGGTTGCAATCCCTCTCAAACTCAAATCCTTCAAACCTTCGCAGCAGAAATCATACCTATACTGGTTGTTCGCCACAAACGAGGGATCTTGAAGTCTAAATATGTTGTAAAGATTACTGACCTCAAATACAAACCTCTGGAGCTTCATCCATCCTGGACCAAACAATAGGAGGTCGTAATGGCTGATTCCTTCACAATTCTTTACAACAAGTTCTTCCAATGATCCATCACTGCCAAGGTACTTCAGCCATTCAGAGTTACCACTGATTTTATTGCAACTGATGAGGTGAAGACCAGATAGATTCTTGCAACCAACAGCCACAGCGAGAAGCCCACTTGATGTTATTTCTTTTGCAGAGTTCAGCCTGAGGAAAACTAACTTCTTGCAATCAGTTATGTAAGCTAGACCAGAGTCATCGATGTAATAGCAGAAGCTTAAAATGAGATCAGTCAGCAATGGACAGCGAGTTGAAAGCGTAAGAAGGCCTTGGTTGTCGATCTGATTCCCATCGCCACGTGTCCAACCATGGTAATTGATCTCAACTTTCCGCAAATTGGAAAATCGGGAACAGAGTGTTAACAAGGCTTCTTTAGCAGGCCAAAGGCTGCGACCAACACGGATAGTACTCCTTTGCTCCGCATCAATGGTGTAGAGCTGCTTTGACACAAGAGAAAGAGAACTTAGATCACTTGTCCTTGTAAACTTCTTGATGATCTCTGCAAGTGCTGCATCCGGAAGATCCTCCATTGTGAAATACGGGTGGACAAGATTGGTAATCCCCAAGTTCCACAGGCATCTGAGTGCTGGGGTGAAATTAATACGATCAGAACGATTCATGCCAAGGTTACCAAATAGCAGTAGTGAAATCATTAAGCATATATATAAACAAAATGAACTTCTAAACCCTTTTCAGTTGAACACCCAAGTGTCCAAGTGTTCTTCTCTCCAAACATGACGAGCTAAGGTTGGCAACGTATTTATTTTTCTACAGTTCTCCGAGCAAACAACAGTTAACCTATAAGAAACAGCATAAAACTAGACTACAAGCTAGTATACTAGTGTCTGAATTTGGAAGCATTTACCACAGTACCCAACTAATCACACCAAAGTTACTCTCAACACAAAACAACCGAGGTCTATTGACTCCTCTGCAAGTTGCATTACCAAGAACCAAAATTTTATATTCCAACATGGTCCACGAATTCAAGGCTCGGTTTACAACATTGTTAGGTGAACCCAGTCCACCTAGGTAATACCACTCGCAGCCAATCAACTCAATCAACAATGCGTAAGAAGAAGGGCAGACAACTAGGAAGTACTAGCAATTTAGAAAGGAATAACCGAATTAACACCCCAAGTAGATGCATTTCTTTTTTTTTTTTGAAACAATAACTACATGCAATTGCTGAGCAAGTTAAATTAAAGAATTAGGGTGTGTTTTATACTCCCTCTTCTCATCTCTACTCCCTTGTTTTCCGCGCGTGTACGCTTCCCGAACTGCGAAACAATATTATTATCAAAAAAATTTCTAAAGGACAGTTGCTTTAAAAGACCATATTAATCTATTTTTAAAAAAATAGCTAATACTTAATTAATCATGCGTTAGCTCCGTTTTAAGTGCCGGGGAGAAAGGGTTTCCAACACTAAACGCCGAAGACAGCCTTAGAAATACAAGCACACACTAACCCCTGCGCAAAACAAATCACAGCAACATATACGATTGAGGTCCACTAACCACTGTGCAAGGTACACTAACACTTCTTCTTCTTCTTTTCTTTTGCTTTTTTTTTCGAATTACATCAACAAGTCTTTCTCCAGAATTCTCTACAATTTGAGGTAGTTCGAGACCCAAGTTTTCGACATCGGCAACAGAGAAAAAAAATTCACAAATAATAACAAGTTCACCTAGGGTACCCGTCGTCGATCATCTCAATCAACAAAAACGGCATGATATGCAAAGAGCAGCACAAACAACCTAATCAAAACCACCCCAAATTTCATCTAAAATCAAGAAAAAGAATCACTAAGGTGAAATGATCAGAGGATTGTGGGGGGTACCTCGAGGCGCAGATCGATGAGAAGATCAGCGGAGCGGCAGTGACGACGATGGATGATGGAATCTGAAGAGAGAGAGAGAGAGAGAGAGAGAGAGAGAGAGAGGCGCGCGATCAGGCGCCCCGCGCCGTCATCTCCGATCTCCCCCGACGCGACGACGATAAAACCCTAGCTTTCCCCTCGCGCGGCGCCTCGAGCAACCCTAGCTTTCGCGCCGTGGTGTTCTTCGTGTACACCAAAGGAGAGTGTTGGGCTGGATTGGATGTGTTATTTTGGGCCACTTCTAGGCCGGAATTAATTCAGCATTTTTTTTCACCTCTTTACTTTCTTCTCTTTTTTTCACTGAAGTGAAGGGAGTAGTTTGATTTTTTTTTTGTTCAGTTTCAATTTTACTAAGGAACGGGAATCAGTTGGATTTTATTAAAGTAAATTGCACATTAGGCTGGAGTACCTTGTTTCGTCTCATACCAGGTTTAGCACTTATTTTTATTTTACATCAGGCTGAGTTGAAATAAATTTCACTTAACACCGGGATACATCATTAAATATATAAAAGTTGCAGAAATGTTCATGAAATCTTAATAGAACTTTGTGAAGCACGATCTAGATTCAAAAGACCTCATAAGTTTCATTCATATTTTACAAGATTTTTTCCCCTCTGATTTATATGATGCAACCTAGTGCAAACGGAAACTTATTTGAAAACACCGTGGTGTAAGTGAAACCATATATACTAAAAATGTTGTGAAGTGAAAAATGTGACACTAGAGCTGGTGTGAAATTGATCAAATTTTGGACTGTACGATCTTTTTGGAGAGGGAAAAGGCAGAGTAAAAAGGGCTCTCCTGGGAGTAACCAAACTGTTGTTTCACAATTATGCCTGTATGTCCATTACCAAAGATACCAGGAAAATCAAAATCCTCCCTTCCACAAATATCACACATTCATAAACTTAACATAATAATCTCAAGCTGATACTGAAAGAAAATATGTGAAGAAACATTGGGAAGGGTGCCCTAATTTTCCAAACTACCAATATAATCTGCACATGCACATTCAGAATTTGAGCATTCATGTTTTACCATCCATCACCAATTGACTACAAAGTAGCAGGTATAACATACTTCCAGAATCACTTCCACAATGCAAAATTTGAATAACATTTGAATAAATTTTG
Source organism: Oryza punctata (assembly GCA_000573905.2). Lineage (NCBI taxonomy): Eukaryota > Viridiplantae > Streptophyta > Magnoliopsida > Poales > Poaceae > Oryza > Oryza punctata. Next base: position 23,267,772 of record CM002499.2, on the reverse strand, counting down.
AAAGGGTAAACAGAGGAGAAAGCGGCCAGAAATATATCACTAACTGCAGTGTACCATTGTGCTGACTATTCCCATGGTTTTCACACCTCAGATGACTTATTAAAAAAAAATCCAAGGCTCACCGTTACAAGCTAATATAAACGAGCGACTGACAATGCTAAAATGAGCAATCAAAAGCAGGTTCAGGGATATGAAATATGAAAACAGCAGCCATCAATGATGTGCAAACGGGACTTAATCCCGCCCGAAGTTCAAGCTCCATCTATCTAGCTGTTCAGATCCATCAAGCTCCCTCTATTTAGCCGGCCATATCCTGGGTAACCACGTTCATAGTGAACAGATTTGGCAGCTCCCTGCACAGCTTTCAGGGAGACCTGAGAACAACCTTCAACGATCAGAGAATCCAACTTCCGTGAACGTACAACCTCAGCGACTCCAACATCAGAAAAACCATCACACTGCCGCAGTGTAAGGTTAATCAAAGATGGGCAATCTGCAAGCAAGCGCATCCCAGCATCAGTTATCTCTATGCAATCCATAAGCTCGAGCGTCTCCAGGAACTGTGCCGATGAGAGAGCCTTCATCCCATCGTCATCAAAGATATTGGCGCCACATAGCACAAGATCACGGATTGGGCAAGACTGAAAGAACATCACAAGGCCCTCTTGAGTAAAGCCTATTTCAGGATATGCAGGCGAACAAGCAAACATTGTGAGCTCAACAACCTCAAGCATACAGCACCCAAGGGCTAGAGCCTTGAGGCTTTCGTCCGTCAAAGGCGTCCTGTAAATTCTACATTCAGGTTCTTCACAGGAGACAGGCATAAGCTGAAGTGAGATGCTTTTAAGGTTGCTGCAGTTCTGGGCAAGCGTAATCACGTCCATGTCAGTTAGACCAATAACAAAATGAAGGCAAACTTTCTCTAACGACTTGCATTTTCCCAGGAGAGAACGAAGCCCTATTTCTTCCAAGCTTACAATCCGTCTCAAAGTCAATTCCTTCAAACTCTCACAGCAGAAATCATACTTATACTGGCAATTCGGCACATATGCCGGATCTTGAAGTTCAAACGAGCTGAGAAGAGTCCTGACCTGAAACACAAACCTCTGGAGCTTTATCCATCCTGGACCAAACAATAGGAGGTTGTAATGGCTAATTCCTTTACAATTCTTTACTACAAGTTCTTCCAATGATCCATCACTGCCAAGGTACTTCAGCCATTCAGAGTTGCCAACGATTTCATTGCAATTGATGAGGTGGAGAGCAGATAGACTCTTGCAACCAACAGCTACAGCGAGAAGCGCACTTGACGTTATTTTTGTTGCAGAGTTCAACCTGAGCGCCATCAATTTCTTGCAAAAAGCTAGATAACCAATACCAGTGTCATCGATGTACAAGCAAAAGCTTAAGGTAAGATCACTCAGCATAGGACAGTATGATGCAAGCATACGGAGACCATGGTTGTCCAACTGATTCCCATCACCCTGCTTCCAACCAGAGTAATTAATATCCACATTCAACAAGTTGTGAAATCGTGAACACAGTGATACTATGGCATCTGTTGCTGGACAAAGGCTACAGCCTATGCGGATTGAACGTCTGTACTCTGCCTCAATTTTGTAGAGACGTTTTGACAAAACGGAAATAGAGCTCAGGTCACTTGTACTGTTAATCCTCTTGACGATCTCTCCAATAAGTGCATCTGGAAGATCCTCCATTGTTGAATACCGATGAACAAGCTAAGCTATCATGACAGTCAGCAGGTATCTGAGTGCTGGGGAGAAATTAATAAGATCAGAACGGTACATATATTTTTGCATGCAGTGAAACCACAATTGGGAAAATCATCAAGGAACATATATGTATAAATCAACTTCAGAACCCATTTCTGCTCAACACCCATGCGCACCGCTTACCAAGTCGATACGAGACTACAAGATAGTCCACTGTTTTTTGAAATTGTTAATTGGCAAATTTAGAAGAACTCACCCTAGCAGCCAACTAATAACACCAAAATCACCCAACACAAAACACATCATTAGGTGAACCGAGTTCACCTAGGTAACAACGTGCAACCAATCAACTCAATCAACGATGCATAATAAAGAAAGCGGACAACTAGGAATCAAGAAAAGGAATAACAGAACTAACAACCCAAGTACATGAAATTGCTGGGCTAGTTAACGAATTAGAAATTCGAGCATACATGATAGCACAGTGGCAGAGCTAGGACCCGGCCGGGCAGGTGCCTGGGCTCCGCTGCATTAGCCAGTGGATTATCACCTAATAACAGTGGCTAATTTGCTTCTTTTAGTGGAGGCTACAACAGCAGCTGTTAAGCTTGCCCGTGCTCAAGCAAACTTGTAAATCCACCATGTGATAGCACATACTGGACTAATCACACCAAAATTGCAGCGACAGCCCTCCCTGCGCAAGCTACATTAACAAGTCTGCTGCAGCAGACTCCACAATTCAGAGATTTCAAGCCTAGATTTCATACATTGGTAAGCAAAAATAATAATAATAAAAAGATCGCGAGAAATCAAGAACCGCGTTCACCTAGGTCACCCACCGTCAATCATCATAGGCAACAGTATGCATGGTTTAAAAATAAGCAAATGTTTCACCTAGAACCAAGAGGAGGAATTACTCAGCTGCAACTACGATCAGAGAGGCTTTGGGTGGGTTTACCTTGAGGGCGGAATCAAGAAAAGAAATGCGGCGTCTCCAGCGCAATGGCAGGAAGAGAAAGAGCCGCCATGGCCCGAGGACGGCGAAGACGACGAATTGCGCGGCAGCCGCCCTCCTCTCCTCTCCTCTCCTCCGACGCTAAAACCCTAACCCCTCTCCTCGCGCTCGCTCCTTGCCTCGCCTCGCCTCGAGTGGAGCGGAAGAAGGGGAAGGGGAATGCCACCGAACAGAGTATTGGGCATCAGTTTTGGGCTGGACTGGATATGTACATTTGGGCCATTATTGGGCCAGAATTCAGAATATTTTGCCTTACTTTTTTTCCCGAAATCTGATAAATAAATAAACAGAAAATCAAGTGAACGGAGCCATGTAAACACGGGATAACTACTACTAGTAATAAATATCTAAGCCCTTAATCACCACACTATGTATTTTAATCTTATCTTCTCTTTTATCTCTTCCCCTTCCCTTCCACACACACACTCTCTCACTACTACCGTCATGAGCACGAAGGTTACGACGGAGGCTGGATGTGCGAGGTGGCCCATTGGGCGTCGAGGAAGCTACCGTCACCACCGCCGCAGTTGCTGCTGGTGGAGGTGTGAACAGAGTAGAGGAGGAGATTGTGAAGCTATTCGTGGGGTAGGTGCCCAAGCACATGACGGAGGTGGAGCTGTCCACCACGTTCTAGGAGGTGACCATCGTCGATGAGGTCACCATCATCAAGGATGAGGCCTCTTGTGATGCAGATCTGTAAACCTAGATCTGGGATCGCGACCCCCGAGCTCCTGCGTTGGATTGTTCTTAGGTTTTATTTGCCGGTTTTTTACGTGTTCTATGGGTGTTTCTATAGCTATGAGGTCTTTTTCCTAGAATCGATTTCCTTTATTGGTTTCTATTGAGTTCTCCCTTGATAAACATATGATTTTTGGTTCTTATTGCGATGATATTTTAGTGGTATCATGATACTTTGGTACCTATAAGTATCGGATCTAGTACCCACGTACCAAGTTTGGTACCTATAGATATCGGATTTGGTACCTACAGGTATCAATTTGGTACCTAGATACCACGGCTGGTACATATAGGTATCATACTCTGTACCTACATGGTATCATACTTGATACTTAGGTATTATGTTCGATACCTATAGGTATCATAAATGGTACCGCGTACGTATGCACTGATATCAACATTGACGTGATACCTATAGATTATCTGACTTGTTTACTCAGGTATCATGTTTGTTACCAATAGGTATCATACATGATACAACGTATGAACAGTAATATCAGTATTGATGTCAATATGACATCATCACTTAAATATCCCGTCTAGACGAGATACCATTCCCTAACAGTCCTTATAAATAAATAGTAAAATAAAAGAAAATATATTTTTCCACATAATGGGCATAAAATCCGGTCTTTGCTTCAATTGAAGCTACAATTTGTTACATAGTTCTTGGGCCATTGTCAGGCTAGAATTCAGAACTTTTCGTCTTTTCTTTTTCTTTTTATACCCAATCTGAGAAATAAATAAAGAATAAATATCACAGAACTCTAGATTTTTTCATTCAAGGTGCATAAAACAATAGGGGTTTTGACGTGTTGTACATAAGCATAGGTATTACGGTCCTATTGTTTCACTTTTTATCATGGGGGACCGTCTATAAAATTACCCTTGCGCGTCCCATGTATCACCAAACTATTGCTAATGTCACCAAACTAAATAGCTCTAGGGGACGGCGAGGAGGGGCTGATTGTAAAATTGCCACAGTGCGCCCCTCCTGTAGGTGCCACGTCACACAGATTGCCCTACCGTAGAACGATTTATATGCCCCGTCCTACAGTAAGGCGGGAGGAGTATATTTCTGTAAAACTTTAAAAGGAGAATTTATTTTTTAAATCTTTTTAAAATAAATGTAAAAAAAATCGAGATAAGATGGCACATGCTATCTAACGGTTCAGACTTCAGAGTAGAACAGAGCCAACGATCCAATAGCTAAGATATACAAATAACGTGACTGCGACTGCATCAAAGGGCTGATAGAAATGAGTGCGTAGTTGGAAACCAACTATATAGAAAAATACCTACCAAAAACATGTGGTTTTATAAAAATTGAACAATAATACCTCTAGGTTTTATAAAATTTACTTTTTGAAAAAATGTTTACTACTGACAAGAAGATAGTGGTGATAATGAAGGCTCAACTTCTGAGGATTATACTTCAATGGATGTGGCTTCTAGGGGCTGCATGGATTGGGCAAGAATGGCCCCTACTCTGGCCCCGAAATGGAGATTTCTTTCTTATTTGTTCTGAGTAACGTGTAAGCATCCTTGTTTGAACGATCTATGCGATGAGTTTTTGTTCACACCAGACGTTCTGCAAGGGGCCGTATGGTAGTCCGTACAATGATTAAAATTAAAATCATAGAACTGCATGAATTTCAGCTTGGGCTGCAGGTATAGTTTGTTTCATCTGTTCCAAAAATTATTGTTGTAAGCATTGTGCAGATCAAATTTTCATCCTAAGCATATGATGTACTAACAACAGTACCTGCATGAATATCTGCTTTGCTCCTCAAATGCAGTAATATTCAGATCAAACTGACTGAAAACCTCCTCATCTCCTAGCACTGAGTCTACAGGTTTTTCCTAGAAAATGCGTGAAGAACCATGGGAAGGGTTACCTAATTTTCCAGACTACCAATATATAATAGTATATACATATATTACCATCCAAAGTCTTGAAAATATGAGCATTCGCGTATTACATACTTCCAGAATTCACTTCCATAACGCAGAACTTTTAAAACATTTGATTCAATGAGTAGCTGAGTTTGAAGGATTTGGAAAGAGTAAACAAAGAAGAAAGCAACAAGAAATAAGTGTACCATAGTCATGACCATTACCATGGTTATCACACATCAGATGCCTTACAAAAAAAATCCAAGGCTCACCATTAAAAGCTAATATAATATAACCCAGCGGTAGACAACAATCAAAAGCAGGTTCAGAAATATGAAAAACGAGAACAGCAGCCATCAATGATGTGCGCTTAGCAACAGCTCAACCAAAAACGAAAACAGCTGAAGATCTTGAGGGGACTCAATCCTGCCTGATGCTCATGCTCTATGTAGCTGGCCATAACCTGGGTAATATTGTTCATAGCGAAAGGATTTGGCAGCACCCACCACAGCTTTCCGAGAGACCCGACTGCAACCTTCAACAATCAGAGAATCCAATTTCCGTGAACATACAACCTCACCAACTCCAACATCAGAAAAACCGTCACATTGCCGCAGTGTAAGGTTAACCAAAGATGGGCAATCTGCAAGCAAGCGCATCCCAGCATCAGTTATCTCTATGCAATCCATAAGCTCAAGCGTCTGCAGGAATTGTGCAGATGAGAGGGCCTTCATCCCCTCGTCATCAAAGATATTGGCGCCACATAGCACAAGATCACGGATTGGGCAAGACTGAAAAAACATCACAAGGCCCTCTTGGGTGAAGCCTATTTCTGGATAAGTAGGCTCACAAGCAAACATTGTGAGTTCAACAACCTGAAGCATACGGCACCCGAGGGCTAGAGCCTTGAGGCTTTCATCAGTCAACGGCGTCCTGAAAACTCTACCTTCAGGTCCTTCACAGAAGACAGGCTCAAGCTGAAGTGAGATACTTCTAAGATTGCTGCAGTTCTGGGCGAGTGTAATCATGTCGTTGTCAGATAGACCAAGAATAAAATGAAGGCAAAGTTTCTCTAATGATTTGCATTTTCCAAGGAGAGAACAAAGTCCTATTTCTTCCACAGTTACAATACGTCTCAAGCTCAATTCCTTCAGACTCTCGCAGCAGAAATCATAGCAATACTGGTAATTCACCACATACGAGGGATCTTTAGGTTCAAATATGTTGTAAAGACTCTTGACCTCAAACACAAACCTCTGGAGCTTCATCCATCCTGGACCAAACAATAAGAGGCTGTACTGGCTGATTCCTTTACAATTCTTTACCACTAGTTCATCCAATGATCCATCACTGCCAAGGTACTTCAGCCATTCAAAGGTGCCACTGATTTTATTGCAATCGATGAGGTGGAGGCTAGATAGATTCTTGCAGCCAACAGCCACAGCAAGAAGCCCGCTTGATCTTATTCTTGGTAGAGAGTTCAGCCTGAGGGTCATCAATTTCTTGCAAAATGCTAGATGAGCAATACCAGTGTCATCAATGTAAGAGCAGAAGCTTAAGGCGAGATCCCTCAGTGAGGGGCAGTAAGATGAAAGAATACGGAGATCATGGTTGTCCAGCTGGTTCCCATGGTCCTGAGTCCAACCAGAGTAATTGATATCTACTTTGAACAAGTTAGAAAATCGGGAACACAGTGAAACTATGGCATCTGTTGCTGGATGAAGACCAGAACCTAAGTGAATCGAACCCCTGTTCTCTGCCTCAATTTTATAGAGACGCTTTGACACAAGGGAAAGAGAGCTCAGATCACTTGTACTGCTAACCCGCTTGACGATCTCTCCAATAAGTGCATCTGGAAGATCCTCCATTGTGAAATACAGATGAACAAGCTGCACAATCACAAGGTTCAGCAGGTATCCGAGTGCTGGGGATGAAATTAATAAGATCATAATGATACAGGTGAAGATGATAAATTATAGTAGGAATAGGAAAAATAATCAAGGAGCCTATATATAAAGATGAACTTCTGAACACTTCCAAATGAGCACATATCCTCTTCAAAACAAAGCAAGGTTGGCAGCCTATTTATTTTTGTACAGTTGTTTCAGCAGACATCAATTAAACTATACTAGACTGCAGCCCACGTGTCTGCAATTGATGAGCCGATGCGAGGCTACAAGATGTCTGAATTGGCTAAACTAGCATGTATGGAAGCACTTACCACAGTACCCAACTAACAACACCAAATCACTCAACACAAAACGAGTGAAAGTCCACTGACTCCTCTGCTCACAAGACTAAACTCTGCGCCCCAACATATTTCATGAATTGAAGGATCGGTTTACGACATTATTAGGTGAAGCAAGTCCAAATAAGTACTGCCCCTCGTTACCATTCAACTCAATCAACAATACAAACTCAATCAACAATACATAGCCGAATTAACACAGAACTACATGCAATGGCTGAGCCAGTTATCACTGAATTAGAAAATACAATCCTACATGAAAGCACCTACTGAACTAATCACACCGAAATCGCAGCAACGGCTACAGGTGAGGTTCACTAACCCCTGTATAACCTACATTAACAAGTCTGGTCCAGCAGATGCCACAAGCTCAGGGAGTTCAATCGTAGGTTTACGCAATTGGTACGAGCAAAAAAAAAAAAAAACCACCAGAAATCAAGAACCGAGCTCACCTAGGTCACCCGCCGTCAACCATCACAATCAATAAAATGCATTATTACAAAAAACCACAAAAACAAAATTTCACCAACTAGAATCAGGAGAAGGGATTCCTTAGCTTGGGTAGGTTACCTTACCTTGAGAGCTGAGACCGAAATCAAGAAAAAAACCGGCGCCCTTTTCGCAACAACGTCCGGAAGGAAAAAAAGAGCAGGGCGGAGACGGCCGAGACGACGGATACTGCGTCGGGAGAGGAGAGAGGCGCGCACAACCAACCCGCCTCCCGCTCTCCGCTCTTCTCCTCTCGCCTTGGCTGCCTAGAACCCTAGCCCTCTCACCTCGGGTCTCGCGCTCTCGCCTCTACCATCGAGAACTCGAGAGGAAGAAGGGGAATGAATGCCTTGCTAACCCTGTGTCGCGGTCTTGTTTTCTAACGAGCAGAGAGAGTATTGGGCTTTGGGCTGGGCCTGGTTGGTTGATTTGGGCCATTTCTGTAATTCAGTGACAGAATTCTGAATTTTTTTTCTTCACTTGTTTTAAATTTTACAAAATCTGAAAAAAAAAGCATGGAGCTGGCTTTTTGTTTTTTTAGATTCAAAACATAACTATTGTTGTTTGGAAAATTTTGCTCCTACCAAGAACCTTTTCGGATTGTTTGGTAACTGTTTCGATGGTTTAAGAAGAAAATTTATTTGAAGTAGAAAATTTTTTATACTTAAAACTTGGTGGTTTTCGAGTTGTAAGTTCAAAGTTGTCAACGGAGTAGATCGCGACTATGGTATTTGCATGGTATAGGGATCGTTGGTGCCAATGTATATGCGAGATTGAGATAAAAGAGGTAAGAGACAAGGATTTTTATACAGGTTTGGATCTCTTAACTGTCAGGTAATAGCTCTACTCCTATTGGCCGAAGACAGTGTTGCTCTTATATATCAGTATCACTCGAGTACAATATTTGAGATAACCTAAACTAGTCGTAGTCGACTTGGTGGCACGAATCTCCAACACGTAATCGACGACAGGGGAGTCTTCTTTCTTGAATATGAACTCGACGAGATTAGAGGTAGCGCTAGGTCCCTTATGTCAGTTTATGTGGCTCCAGATTAGGTCTGTTTAGGTTTGTCCCTCATATTGATGTGTCTTGGTATGCGCTCACCTGTCCCCTCTCCTCCTAGGGAGTTTTGTATTTATACCCACGGATGTTCCCTTATCTAAGTAGAACTAGGTAGACAAATATGTATACGATTCGAGTAGTTCTTGTAGCTTCCAACTTGAACTTTGCTTCACCTTTCTTATTTGTAATACCTTCCGTTTATGAGACATTATTCTGTATAAGATTTGGTATTATGGTGGACCCCGTCAAGCCCAATTCAAAATCATGGGGTATGTCTTATCCATAACACTGCAAAAAGTTATAATCAGAACTTGGCAACCACAAAAAGGATTACTACCTCCTTATTCCAATACTAGCTGAATGCCCGTTTGTTTTAATAGTTCTTTTTAAAAGGCTACTACATATTTATTTTAGCACTAGCTAAATGCTCCTGCATTGCAACAAAAATTTATAAAAGAAAAAAACTCATAACACATATTTTAAATGCCCCAAACAAATTAGCCCTACTTTGCCATCACCTTCAATGGGAATTTAGAAGACGATCTGTTTGGTGGAGCTCCAGCTCCAGCTCTGGCTCCGCCTCTCTTGTAGTTGGAATCCAGCCAAACAGTTTCAGTTTCATCCAAACTAGGAGTGAAGCTAGCTGGAGTGCTCTCACAAATAAACTAGGAAGGTGTAGCTGGTTTTGGCTGCTTCACAACTCCACTCCTGATCCGACTCTTAGAGTTGAATTTAGGAGTTGTAGTCGTACCAAACATGCTCATATACTACACCCTGACAAGGAGCCCACCTGTTAGGGAGTGGGTGGTGGTGAATGATAATTTAACTACTCACCATCACTATTAGAGAGTTAAAATGATATATATATCTACGACGTTGAAGACAAACAAACTGTTTTCCTAAATAGTCTGTATTAAACATCGTAAGTGGAATCATTTGACTTTACTGCATATGCAACTGAGTCACTAACACGTGGGCTATGATAAAGTGAGATTTACATGTAAATGACTCAACTACATGCGTGATCAGTCAATGGATATACTTCCTTAAGTTAAGATAGTAATTTGGTTGTCTGGCATTGCTAAAAAGAGCTAATGAAAGCGTTAGCATCTCCAATAACCTCCAAATCTAACTCTTCAAATATCCATTTGAACAGCTTAAAAAAAATTAAATAGCTAAATTTGTCTTTCACTCTATCAATGTCTCAAACACTCTCAAATCTGATAGTGAGTTCCAGTGTCCTACGTGTTAGTCTCTATGTGCTTCTTCCTCCTTCCGTCTAGATTTTTTCCTCCCCACCATCCATCTTCTCTCTCTACCCACCCATCTCTCTCCATGCCGCTCAGTAGCAGGCGGCAGACGAGGCGACACAAGACGCGGAAGAGATGACGACGGCGGAAGGAGGCAAACACAACCGGTGAATGAGTCGAGCATGGGAGGTGGCACAGGAAGACGAGCTCCATGGAAAGAGGGCGGAGGATGAGCTCGATGGAGAGGGGCGACAATCGGAGCGGAGGACGAGCTTGACGGCGGAGAAAGGATGTGTAGGCGGCAAGGTGGCTCCTCGGGACGACGCGGATCTTGACAATGGAGATGCGACAACAAAGGGGTTCGACTCTGGGACATGCGAGCTTGATGGCGACCTCATCGTTGTCATCACCGAGCTGCTTGCTCCTCGCCGTTGTCCACCTCCACCTGGAGCTGCATCCTCGCCGATCTATTGACACCGCAGGCGGCGGCAATGCTGCTCGCGGATGGGGAAGACGATGGCGCTGCGCTGGATGGGGAGCCGGTGGTGGCGACGCTGCGCGTGGATGGGGAGCTAGTGACGAGAGGAAGAGGATGTGGTGGGAGAGAGAGAAGCAAGAGAGGGGGAGTGACCACAGGAGTTTGGCCACCTGAAGGCTTAGCAAGGCGGTTGAAGGTGGAGATGGATTCTAATCACTGAATTGGATGATCACTCGTTTATTATATGTTAACTGTTACGAAATAATTTAAAAACTTTGATAAGATAGATTAATATGTAATATATCACTTCACAAATAAAATATAGTTCAAATTCAACTTTACAAGTTGTAATAAAAATAACTTTAAATATACGTATTGTAATTTGAGTTTTGGTTGTTGTTTTTATTATAATTTGTAAAAGTTAAATTTTAACTTGCATATTTGTGGAGCAATACATTACATATTAATCTATCTTATCATTTTTTTAATTCTTTTATAACCATTTAAATGATATGCAATAAACTGGTGGATATTCTCCCAGGTGATTAAAACAGTTTTCCGGTTGAAGACTAGATTTTTGGTCAAAATTGTTAAATTTTGGATTGGAGAGCCATTTCACAACCCTGTTAGAGATGCTCTTATATGGAATCAAATTTGAAAATATACTGATCATTCATTTTATTTTTAGAAATATTCGTGATTCAAAACTTTTTAAAAAATATACCGTCGATCTCGCGCAATCATTACGCGAGAGTGAGGTGGCGTGACGTTTGCGGGCGGTATCGCGCGGGGAAGCGCGAGACCGCGCGGTCTCGCGGAATGAAAGAGCGAGATCGTTCGGTCTCGCTGTACCAGTCTACGAAACCGGATTAGATTAGTGATTAATTATTATGATTAGCGAATTAATTGATTAATTAATCACTAATTATTATTAAATAAATATTTATTAATTACATCATTAGTCACTAATCATTTTTTAATTATACCATGATTTGGACGCTGTCGCTCTTGCATAGAGCGATACCGGCCGTGATTCCGGCGCAGCGCGTGGTCTCGAACCGTCGTCGCGCGAGACCGCGCGAGACTCGCGGTCTCGCGCATTCAATCCGCGATACCGTGAATATTTCTGTAAAAAAATTTACCGAGCGAATATTCTTGAAAAAAAGTTAAATGAACTGTGTATTTTCAAATTTAATTCCTCTTATATGTCCATTTTGGTTGATAAATTGCCCCGGACCTAAAATAAAGGAAGAAAATTCATGATTTTTCCGCTTTGGACATGTTCGTATTTTTCATACGAGTAGTTTGATTGAAATTCATTTTAGCAGTCAGCTAATTGTGGAAGTACCACAATTAACATATTGAAGTTTTCAAATAGATATTTGGAAGGCTTACTAATGGTAAATGCCAGCACAATAACAGACTATCTGACATGCATAACTTGGACAAAGCGATGAGTGAAATGACATTTGACAAATTGCCCTTCTCATACTTCCTTTCATTTTGAAAGCATGATATTTCTAGTTAACTAGGTTTCCATCCGTGATATTTCACCATTCAAGAATGATTTAGACTGAACTTGGACAAAATATGTGCGTATTCAGGCCATGCAGTGTGGCGTCTGTGAACTAATTTCTAGTTTCTAGCACATCGTAAACATTAATTGAAAGCAATTGCGTTCTTCAAATGCAGGCATGTGCAGAACAAAATCATGGAAAGCCTGCTCATCTCCTTGGACAGGAGGGTACAGTTTGTTCATCTGTTCCAAAAATTATTGTTATAACCATTGTGCAGATCAAAATTTTATTGTAAGCATAAACTAACTGTATCTGCATGCTCCTCAAACGCAGGAATGTTCAGATCAAACTGACTGAAAACCTGCTCATCTCCTAGGACTGGATCTACAGCATTTTCCTAGAAAACACGTGAAGAACCATGGGAAGGGTTACCTAATTTTCCAGACTACCAATATATGATATGTACATGTATTGCCATCCAAGGTCTTGAAAATATGGGCATTCATGTATTACATACTTCCAGAATTCACTTCCACAATGCAGAACTTTTAAAACATTTGATTCAATGAGTAGCTGAGTTTCATGGATTTGGGATGGGTAAACAGAGAAGAAAGCATCAGGAAATAGTAAATCACTGGCTGCAGTGTACCCTTGTGTTGACCATTACCATGGTTTTCACAAATCAAAGGCCTTACAAAAATCACCATTACAAGCTAATATAACCGAGCCACAGACAACCACCAAAAGCAGGTCCAGAAATATGAAAAATGAAAACAGCAGCCATCAATGCTGTGCACTTCAATCCTGCCCGAAGCTCAAGCTTGATCTACGTAGCCGCCCATAACCAGGGTAGTCTTGTTCATAGTGAACAGATTTGGCAGTCCCAAGCACAGCTTTCCGAGTGACCCTGCTACAACCTTCAACAATCAGAGAATCCAATTTCCGTGCACGTACAACCTCAGCAACTCCAACATCAGAAAAACCGCCACATTGCCGCAGTGTAAGGTTAACCAAAGATGGGCTATCTGCAAGCAAGCGCATCCCAGCATCAGTTATATATATGCAATCCATAAGCTCAAGCGTCTGCAGGAATTGTGCAGATGAGAGGGCCTTCATCCCCTCGTCATCAAAGATATTGGCGCCACATAGGACAAGATCACGGATTGGACAAGACTGAAAAAACATCACAAGGCCCTCTTGGGTGAAGCCTATTTCTGGATAACCATAATCACAACCAAACATTGTGAGCTCAACAACTTGAAGTATACGGCACCCAAGGGCTAAAGCCTTGAGGCTTTCATCAGTCAACGGCGTCCTGCAAACTCTACCTTCAGGTCCTTCACAGAAGACAGGTTCAAGCTGAAGTGAGATGCTTCTAAGGTTGCTGCAGTTCTGGGCGAGTGTAATCATGTCACTGTCAGTTAGACCAAGAACAAAATGAAGGCAAAGTTTCTCTAGTGATTTGCATTTTCCCAGGAGAGAACGGAGTCCTATTTCTTCCACGGTCACAATCCGTCTCAAACTCAATTCTTTCAAATTCTCACAGCAGAAATCATATCTATACCGGCAATTTGCCACGTATGAGGGATCTTTAGGTTCAAATATGTTGTAAATATTTCTAACCTCAAACACAAACCGCTGGAGCTTCATCCATCCAGGACCAAACATTAGAAGGCTGTATTGGCTGATTCCTACACAATTCTTTACCTTGAGTTCTTCCAGTGATCCATCACTGCCAAGGTACTTCAGCCATTCAAAGGTGCCACTGATTTTATTGCAATTGATGAGGTGGAGAGCAGATAGATTCTTGCAACCAACAGCCACAGCGAGAAGTCCACTTGATGTTATTTTTGTTGTAGAGTTCAGTCTGAGGGTGATCAATTTCTTGCAAAATGCTAGATAACCAAGACCAGCATCATCAATGTATGAGCAGAAGCTTAAGGTGATATCACTCAGCGAGAGGCAGTATGATGAAAGAATACGGAGACCATGGTTGTCCAACTGGTTCCCATGGTCCTGCGTCCAACCAGAGTAATTGATATCTACTTTCAACAAGTTGTGAAATCGGGAACAAATTGATACTATGGCATCTGTTGCTGGTTGAAGGCTACAGCCTATGTGGATCGTATGCCTGTTCTCTGCCTCGATTTTGTAGAGACGCTTTGACACAAGGGAAAGAGAGCTCAGATCACTTGTACTGCTAACCCTCTTGACGATCTCTCCAATAAGTGCATCCGGAAGATCCTCCATTGTGAAATACAGATGAACAAGCTGCGCTATCAGTAGATTCAGCAGATATCTGAGTGCTGGGATGAAATTAATATGATCAGAATGATACATTTAAAGGTGATCAAATTACAGTAGTAAAATCATCAATATATATGAACTTCTGAAAGCTCTTTTGCTGAACACTCATTTCTTCCTCTTCCTCTTCAGAAGAAGATAAGATAAGATTGGAACCCTATTTACAACATAAAACTAGACTACAGCCCACATGTCTGCAATTGACTAGTCAATACGAGAATTTAAGATAGTACTCCAGTGTCTGAAATTTCTGAACCAGCATATTTGGAATCACACCGAAACCATTTAACACAACACTACCGAAGTCCACCACCGACTCCTCTGCAAGTTGCATCAACATGCTCAGATAATTTAAGGATATGCTTGCTATATTGACAAGGGAACTGAGTTCACCTAGGTTATACCACGCGCTGCCATTTCAGCCAATCAACTCAATCAACAATGCATAAGAAGAAAGCAGACAGCTAGGAATCAAGGAAACAAATAGCCAAATTAACACCTGGTGTACATGTTTGCTGAACCAATTAACCGAATCAGAAATATGAGCAAACATGATACCACCTACTGATCAACTAATCACACCAAAACCACAAGCACGAGTACGAGTGAGCTCCACTACCCCCTCTGTACAAGCTACTCCTACACATTTAACGGTTCTTCTCCAGCAGAATCCACAGCTTCAGGGAGCTCTAAGCGTAGGTTTCCGACATTGGTAAATCAAAAGAAAAAGATAATAGCAAGAAATCAAGAACCGAGTTCCCCACCTAGAATCAAGAGAAAGAACTGCCCAGCACTGCAAAATCAGAGGATTGGGCAGGTGGGTTTATACCTGCAAGGTCGGAATCAAGAAAATGGCGGCGCCTCCTCGCAAACAACAGGCGAAAGGAAGAGAGCAAAGGCGGAGACGGTGGAAGAGGAGGAGGTCTCGATCCCCTCCCCTCCGTGAAGCCGAAACCCTACCCTTCCTCCTCCGCTCCTCGCGGTTCGCCTCGCCGCCTCCGCGAAGCCAAGAACCCTACCCTTCCTCCGATTTGCTTCCTCGTCGCCTTGTGTAGTTGTGTGTACTGAGAACGAGTAGCTCTGAGCTGGGCTGGGCTGGGCTGCTGGACCGGACATGTTCATTTGGGCCACTACTGGGCCTGAATTCAGTTTTTTTTTCACCATCTCTTTATTTTCTCTTCACCAAATCCAGATGATTTTCTGACGATGGTTTCGGAGGAGTTCGAACTAGTTCGTACGAAAAATCGTAATATTTGTGTGTTCAAAAGAAGCTCTATTCTTGGTTGAAAAATTTTATTTCTATCCGAGTAGAATCCTCTTGACTTGTTTAGCCGAAATGCTAACAGGTAAACGTTCGTGAGTCGCAATGTTCCCTCCACTCTCTCTGGATATGTTGTAAGTGGTGATGATGACACGTTTTACCCTTGGCCAAACAAGTTTTTCCCCTTTGTCCCTCTGCTAATTGAAACTAGGGATATATGGTGGTCTAAAAAACCCGACTCATAGTTCATTTTCCATTTGCTAGTAAAAACATTAATTAAAAGTGTTACAAGCGGAAAAAAAACTGCTCGCCCGCACCCACTTGCATCCCAAAATTAAACCCATTGCAATGCACGAGCTTCTCACTAGTGCTCGTAAAAATCTGGAGCGATTGTACATACATTATGTGAAGAAAAAACCACGAGGAAACGAGACAACGATAAAGGTGTCGTTGGATGGTGCCCTGGTCTGAACTCGCGCTGAGGCATGTCCGTCCAGCCACTGGAAATTAAACGGCTGAGAACGATGCCTGACTCAGGCGAGATTCTCAGAGCATGATCCAAAGAGTTCCTAAATCTTTCACGTTTAAGAAACTGTGTGTATTACCTACTTTCTTTATCTCATAAAAAGCTAATCCTAACTATGAACTTGGATGCGCATGTGTTTAGATTCATAATTATGATTTTTTTTAACTCTACGGAGGCAACAAGAATTAGGTTGAACTTCAATATCTCATCTATAATTCTTTTTTTTTCAAATTTCTGGTTTGTTTTTTATTTGACATAATTATGAATATATCATTAATTTTGGCAATAATATATAATGGCCATTTTTCGATGTGTATCCATTAACAAGTCTTAGCAGCTTGGCCCTTGATCTTATTCAACCACACATATATATAGGATTACATATACACGCCATTAAGCGGTTTTATTTGGGTGTATATAGTACATATAATCGATTCATT
The DNA here is from genome assembly GCA_000573905.2 of Oryza punctata. Lineage (NCBI taxonomy): Eukaryota > Viridiplantae > Streptophyta > Magnoliopsida > Poales > Poaceae > Oryza > Oryza punctata. The sequence goes on along the minus strand of CM002499.2, from coordinate 23,250,814 downwards.
CGTTTGCAATTTATTCTTTGAAGCTCTTGTCGGTCTTCTCTTGCCATCGCTGGCTTAAAAGGTTGCGTTTCCTCTTATGCCAGTAATGGAATAAGTTGGCATCTGCATGTAATAACATCAGTAATCTTTTGTTAATAATCTCGATTAAAATAAAAAGAATACAGTTGTAGTAATTAACCTGCAGAAAATTATTGGCCTAAGTAAAAAAGTATATGGACCTTTCTTCTTTACCTGCGGCGGCGGTGGCGCATTAACAGAGTTGCCACTAAGAAAGGAGGTCCCATTGAAGCATGAGCCACTCACAGGGACACTGGTACTGTTGCCTATGTTGTGGTTCTAGCAACATAGTTGAGAAGGACATCATGATCCATTAATATCCCAGATTAATTTAATTACTACTGTTACATGTCAAATAGTATTAGTTATATCTGCAAGGGTTTAATATATATGTTGATTACCTGCATGTTGTTCATGATGTCCTTCTGCTCCTTGCCTTGCACCACGGGGCTGATCATCACACTGCTCCCATTGTAAGACATGGTTAATTATGTGTCAAGTGTTCTTTTGGCCTCTTGATCTGAAAGTGTTAATTTGCTGGTGGCACTCTTGGCTCTCTGAGTTTACAGTGGTAAAATTGGCCGTGCTTTTATAGTGTGAAAAAAAAAGCATATATCAAAGTGGTGGTAGAGAATTTGTCCTGGATAACATTATGTGGCTTTATTTTCTTCGTGGGAGAATATGTTGAACCTGTAGATATATATATGCTTATAGAGTTACAGTGAATGATGTATGCTATATGTCAGCATGCGTGTCAAAATTATGAAGGTCTCGTTTAGCACAGAAGAGAACAATTGCTTTAGAGCTTGCTCGGTTTGGAGGAAAAACAGATGATTTGGAGGAAACATTTGGGGAAGTCATCGTCTGCAATTTTTTGACTAATAATTTAATCTCTAATTAAAAACATATGTGAGTTTTATTTATCCATATTTTAAAATAATTCCATACAATGTTAATTTTGCAGTTATTAATAATATATTATGAAACAAATCAATACTCAAAATATAATGTTGGCGACCATGTATATAGAAATCTAGTATGGTCAACGAAGTGAGTATTTAGAAACGGAGGTAGCGCTATAGAAGTCACTTCTTTTATATCCAACAGTAGCTTTACGTGTCATGCAATTTGTCTTGGAATGTTCACAGTAAAGAGCTGGCCAGCTTTAATCCACGCGAAAGCCATCTATCCATATCCAAGTAGTACAAACAAAGGTTATTGAAAAGTAACTTAGCTAGAGCTTAATATCCTATATCATTGAAGAATGAAATAGATCATATTTGGAGTATATATGCGAGGAATATCTTTAGTCATACTCTTAGACGTCCATTAATCCATATATGAATCAATTAATCAACAGGTCTGTGATTTTCTCACCCTAAGCTCTATGAGTTCATGGTGGTGAGATATTAACCGTGCTTTTATAGTGTTAAAATTAAAGCTCATCTATTACTGCGGTGTACTAGAGAATTTGTCCTGGATAGGGTTATATGGCTTATATTCTTCCGGGGAGAATATGTTGAACCGGACATATATGCTTGTAGTGAATGGTGTGTGTGATCAGCTAGCGTAACTGTCGAAGTCTTTGTTTAGTAACATTCACACCCTTCCATTCCATATTCTAAGTTATCACTACTACAAAAACCATTTTCACTTGTGGCCGGCTGCACCACCAGCATCCAAAAACTAGTGAAAATAATTCATTTATGTGGCGGGCAGTCGGCCGCTAGCAAAAATTGATTTTTGCTAGCGGCCACACTAAGGCAGCCGCCAGCGAAAATAGATTTTCGCTAGCAGCCAAGCTAAGATGACCACCAACGAAAATAGGATTTCGCTGGCGGCAATGTTAAGATAACCGCCAGAGAAAACATTTTTTGGAGCAAAAAAATCCCCAATCCCCAATTCCCAATCCCAAGTTGTCGGCTGCCGTCGTCGAGCTGCGTCGCTGCACACATCGTCGTAGCTGCCATCATTGCCACCCGTCGAGCCACGGTCGCCATGTGGCCCCAATGCACTGCCTGCCGGATCTGGGAGTGGGGAGGGGGCCGTCGTCATCGCTATAGCCATCATCATCATTTTGGCAGCCTCCGCCCGACCGTCGTCGTCGCGATAGTCATTGTTGTGGCCGTTGTCATCGTTCCGCCGGATCCACCTCCTCCACCGCCGCTGCCCACCGTCCGCAGCCCTTCCAGCCACGGATCCGCCTCCTCCAGCTGTGACTGCCTTCTCCTTCGCCGCCAGCCGCTGCCCCGCACCCTTCCGACCACGGATCCGCCGCCCACGTCCTTCCCGACCATGGATCCGCCGCCCACATCCTTACCAGCTGTGGATCCGCCCGCCATGCCCCTCCCCGCCGCCGGATTCACCGACCACGCCCCTCCCCGCCGCCCGAGACCCAAGTCGTTGCCGGATCCGCAGCTGCGCCCCTTGCCACCACCGCCACCCACGAGGGAGACGAAGGGAGAGGAGAGGGATCTGGGAGAGGTAGGAGAGATGCGGTGGGAGAGGCAGGAGGCCATACGCCTCCCATCGCCATCAACATCGCCGTTGCGCACCATCGCCATCGACGTCACTGTCTCCATCGCTGCCTCGCGCCATCGCCATCGATGTGGTCGCCTCACACTGTCTCCGTCGCCGCCTCACGCTCCAGGAGAGGGATGAGAGGATAAGAAGAGAAGGAAAGGATAAGAAGAGAAGAAAGAGAAGGAAAGGATAAGTCTCAGCCTTATATATATACCGTGATTCATTTTTTGTAGTTGGGAGTGTAAACGGTAATTGGGATAAGTTGTGAGATAGGTATTGCCTCATATTCTTCCATGTTACTCGTATTACAGCCCTTTGGGTGGAAGTCCTTAGCTTTCAGTAGTGCAATAATGAATCGATTGGTGCAGCTTGGGCCAGGTTTAACTCGTTGGTATGGTCTGGACCAAACTTATCTATACTCGAGTATGCCTTGTTGTAGCACTTTCATACGGGTCTAGGTAAGAACTTTGCATTCCACCTCGACATAACTGTCGGAGGGTTGTTCATGCATGAAACCCTATCGGAAGGAAAGGAAATTCTTGATCGGATATTAGAAAATACCTCCTTCGATGGGCAATGCTCTGAACCCCTCCCAGAGGCATCTGTGTCAGGTCGGGAGGAATCGTCTCTAGTCGAACCTAAACCCGAAACTTCCACATCATCAGGATCGACTAAAGAATCCTCCTTTGAGCTATCTCCGGATACCGAAGAAATTCAAGCTCCGGGTTGCGCTCTAGAATTTGGGGTCATTTTCCATGAAGATTATGGAAACACCCTAAATCACTTCAGTAGAAAGAAACCACCGATTCCTACTCCACCTTCCGATCCTATCGAAGATGATTATCTCAAGGAAACCGTTCGGGAGTTAACCACTATCATGAGTAACGAATGGCTAAAAGAAGTAGAGTTCTCCTCCGAAGTAATTCGGATCAACTCCTCTCCTCGCACCATTCCTTGCCAAATAGGAGGGAATACGGTCGATATTCTGTATTGTCCAACGGTCGGTGCTAACCTTATCTCTGAGTCATTTGCTTTCGCCTATCTAGGCGATAAAGCACTAACATTGACCAACAAATTCTTCAAACACCCTGTTGAGAAATTAATTGAAGGATTTCGGATCATACAGAACGTCTCTGTCAAACATAACAACACCGAGGCTATCCTGGATTTGTGTTTCAAATCAAAGACTTTGACATTCTAATTGGGCACCCGATCAAGAAATTTCTCATCGGCGCCCTATCTTTAGGAAACCTCGAAATCTCTTTAGGAGGGGATGCGTTTACCATCCCATTATCGCGGTCAAGAAATGCATTGACCGACCCCCTTCTGAAGAAGAAACTGCGGAGGAAGTGACGGCTGTTATCCTTTATTACCTCCATGCGTCTCCCCTCAAAGACGATGTTCCTAATTTCATCCAGGAAGAGGAGGAGTCAGGTGAAACCTTTGAATTACTCTCCATAGAACCACCATCACAACCTCCAATCGAGCCTAAACCTTGTCCCCCTGGCCCTCAAAGTGTTGTTCTCGACGGTTGTCAAGAAACAACCCCGATCTTACACGATGAATCTTTTGGGAAGGAGAAACTTCAAGCCATGGACAAGCTTGAGACATTGACTCTAGAGGACAAGAGAAATCATTCCACTAATGAGCATGAAAGTTTCTCTTTCAAACTTCCCTAGGATTCATGCTCACATAAGGAATCCCCAGAGTCCTGTTCGATTAGTGTCGCTTCCTTGTGCAAGGACCACAACCTCCTTACGATCCTAATTTCTAATATGTTTAGAAGGGTGGTTGTGGATACTTATGTTTATCATAGATACTGCATATCTCGTGTGTGTATGTGGTGCTAATCTTGAAGCACGATGTCTCCATGGTCGAGCTTGCGACCATAAACAAAGCACTGCCGGGAGGTAGCCCAGATATCGGGGTAAGTTTCCATTCGATTGAAAGCAAGAATCAGTTTTTAGGATAGTATGCACCTTCGGGTATTCTTGGTCGCTAACCATTACAGGTTGAGATTAAGAACGGGGGTCATGCGATGCTTAAGTACTCGGGAGCTACATCAACTGTACACTTTGGTGATCCTTGGTGATGGAACACACTCTATAGGAGACTCCAACATCACACACTTGGTTTTTGATGTCTTCGGACACAAAAGTCCATGTGTGTGTGTGGGGGGGGGGGGGGGGAGATCGACGAGCTTGTCATGACGAGTTCCATCAACCAAGGCCATCTTGGTTTAAAGTTGGTGCTTTTCCTATCTTGCTGAAAAAAAGAAGAAAAAAAGAGAAAAGAGAGAGGAAAGAAAGGAAGAAAAAGATGGGAGAAGAGGAAGAGAGCAAGAGAGCTGACAAGCTACATCTAGATCAAAGACTGCATTATGTGCGTGCCTTTAAAATGTGGCTTTTGTCCTATCATGTTGATGCCTGGCTCCAACTAGTCCCTCTCTCGAGCCCATGTGTTGCCTTGGCTTAGCCTTCATCCACTCCTAGCTGTGCACAACTTCTTGCTCCCACACCACCTACGCACATACAAGCATGAGGAGATGCCCTCTTCTTTTCTACGCGTTTGCTGCTCCACTCCAGTTGGCACTTGCACATTTGCCCAAAAAAGAGATGCATCTTACGTCTCTATAGCATTGTGCTAGCGGATCATGTCTCCAAGGCATAAGGTTCTTGCACCCGAGGTGTGTGCGTAACCAATTGCTCACCTGAGTTGGCGTGGTCAAAGTGCTTTTCTCTGCTACAATCCGCATCTAGACGGAGGAGAGATCGACAATCATATGTGACCATGCCACTACTTCGGAGATTTCAACATATCCATCATGCTGGCAGTAAGTGCACTCAGGTATACGAAATACAACAAAAGGTTCATCAATTCTTTTACTCATACTTATCTCCATTTGAGTGTGGCTTAATCATACATGGTTATGCTTCCTCTGTCTATTTTCAATTAAGCATCCATAGGATTTTTCAATTAAGCATGATGCTTAGGTTAAATAGCCTGCTTTAATCAAATTTGACGTGAAGTAAAGTTCCATCAATGAACCGTAGAGCTGGTACTTTCATGGACTTTGGATGTATATCCTTCGTGGACTAACCCCTGTATGAAATTTTTCAAATGGACGGGTGAGTCCTCAAGTTCAAGTCACACTGGAGCTAGGTCAGGGCCGGGAACAAATCATTTGCTAATATGCAATGTGTATATTGCTAAATGCTCCTTTACATTCATGCAATTTTACCTCAGCACTGTATGAGTTTTGTTTAAATAAAAAATTTGGTGAACAATAAAAAAATTTAGAAAAAAGGGGGTGTTTTCAAAAATAAAAGAAATGTCCCTCGGAAAAAAAATTCGTTTGACAAAATAAAATTATGGCAAATTTGTGGGGTCCACGCATCTCAAGTTTTAAATCCAATTTCTTTTTAGCGTGGATGTGAACAACTAATCTTAAGGCCTCAATAAAGTCTTTTCAATTCCTTGTAATCCCTCGGGTATTTGTTGTCCACTAACCTCTTGCAGGGGGTAAGATGACAACCAAGGATTTGCGTACCATAACTCCAACCTTCGGATAACAATCTTTGGTTGTATAAGAAAAGAGATGCGCAAGGGACCAAGTAGAACAAATGCAAGGATTGTTGCAATCTTGCATTTGGTTGTAAGCTTGGTAAGGTTTATCTGGTAAGAATTCCAAACACCTTGTGCGTACTCGTCTCTTATCTCCACCCTGTTGAGTTGCCCATCACCTCCACTGTTGCCATGATAAAAATAAAAAGAAAGTAAAATAAAATAAAATAAATAAATTTAGGCACTTCATGCACCTAGAGTTATTTGAATAAAGTTTGGCTCACCGATATTTCACCCCGGTGGAATCCCTTTTGCTTTCCATATTTTTGTTGAATAAAGTCCAGGTACAAAATAAGTGTGGGGGGAGTCATTTTTGGAACTCATGACCCGCAAGAAATTCAAGTTGACACATGAATAAGAGAACCCCACGAGCGATCATGAGCAAAATCTGCTAGAGCAGAGGACAAAGGGGTTTAGCCGAACTCATGGTTTTGCTGACTCATCTCAACTCCCTATTCACCTCCATTTTGTCGTGTGATCTGGTTTGCACGTCTCCTTCCTTATCCTCCCCTGTTTGCAAGCTAAACTTGAGCCAAAAATCTGAATACAATTTAGTTTGACTCCAAATTAACATTAAAAACAATGCTTCTCAACAAATAAAATTTTCCTATGGTTGACATGTATACTTTTTATTCTTAGCTAGCACTGGTCACTTGTGAACTCACTTCTACCTTAGGGAACCTTGCTAATCTAGGTAATTGATATTTGTGATATGGTTATGACAAAATAAATTTCTATCCAACTATCATAAATTTCTATCCAACTATCATACTCCTTGGTGACTATATAATTACCTACCTAGGATAAATATGATTCTCATTGCAAACCATATATCTTTGGTTGCTTGACATTATATTGAGCTTTGTCAAATCATTGTGACCCATGTGAGATGCTTTTCCTACTTTCATGATCAAGATCACACACTCCACATACACACACATATGCTAAACTTCTACACTGGAAGCTAGCATCCCTCATTCATCATCTATTTCATCCATCATCCACAACATAAATACTCCATGTTTTATGCCTCTTTCTCCAAAATTTATTGAAAGGAAAAGGGAGGCATGGCTATGCAAAAGAAAGAAAATAAAATAAAATCTTGCTCATATTTGACAAATATGAGCGAGAGATTTGAAAAAAAAGAAAAAGGCAAGGAAAAATATAGCCATGCAATCTCTCAAATTTCTAAAAAGAAAAAAAAAAATGGAGGAGGAGGTATACCAAAGGAGTTATTATTTTTATTATTCCTTTTTCCAACCCATAGAACATACCACACACATGCACATTCTTGATCAAAAAGTATAACTTGCTATCTCCTTTGGTCCAGTCTTTTGGCTTGGCAAAATATGTAATGCAGGTACGCTCTGATGGCGGAGCCAGAACTTATACCCTGTGGGGTCAAATACCATTACATCATATAATAGTGGGGTCATTTTTGTATATTTCAATGGACTTACATGTAAAAAAAAGACTCACAAGGATGTTTGCAAAAAAGCTGTGGGGTCAGCTGACCCCACAGTACTCTACATGGCTCCGCCATTGCTCCGATTGATCCCTACCGAGCTTCACATATATAGCCTTTTAGAATAGGAACAATCGGGCAAAATGTGCCTTGGTGAGGATCCACAAATCAAAAACCACATGAGTGACTTAAGAGAGAGTCATTTGAAGAGTATAGCTAATTTGTGAAAATATATGAAAAACCCAAGTGAGTGATAGGAGGAAAAGGGATGACTTGAGTCACGACCGTTCCATTCATTAATTACCCAAGATAGTAACTTAGACACTGCAAAGTTCACAGGTAGAGGTATGGCTTAGAATAATTTGTATACTTGTATTGTATCTTGTAAAATTTTATTCCACATTAATCCTTAACCTTTACTCGGGATGAGTAAAGAGCTAAGTGTGGGGGTTTATTGATGACTATTAACTGCCAAATTTACGCTGTCAATACCTGCATAAATCTGAATAGGTGAAACATCCAACATAGTGGTAGGGTTTAATTCTAACGATTTCCACTAGCATTGGTGTATATTTGGATGCAGGTGACAAACCATCAAAGTTAAGATAAAAGATACATAAAAAGGAGGAGAATTAAACTTCCATATCCAAGCTCATGGAGTTTTGGGCCCACAAACCTAATAAAACACATTCAAATTAGCCCATTGACCATACATATGGACTAAGGAATCCTCCACAAGAGCCCAGGAGAAAGGCCGGGGCCAAATGGGCCAAAAAGGGTTCGGCTAAACCCAAAAAGTGTCCAATCGCCTCAATTTTCACAGGTCGATAGTTACCGACTTTCTAAGGCGGTTGTGATAATTTCTACCAGTAGAAACCATCATAGAGAGGACACATGGCAAGAGGAGAGTGAAGATGCTCTTTAGATGCTTGGAATCTCCAGTCTCTCCAGCCCTATATAAAGAGCTTTCATCCTCTCTTCTAACACACACCAAGTTTTGAGCTGAATTATAAGAGGCTTTTTATACACTTTATTGTATACTTAGAATAGGGAGAGAGAGTAGGGTAGAAGGATCGGAAGAATTCCGGAGTTTTCGGTAATCTTCCTCTAAATTTTTCTTTTGTACCTTAGCAATTACTCTGATATAATCGACATTATCTTTTATAAGTAATTAAGATTTATCTGTGAAGTATATATCTTAGTTAGTTCCTATTAAGCATACTGGAATATTGTTCACTAGAAATAGTGTTTACTTTGGTGTTTGATCAACATCTAAAATAGTATTTCAATAGTGTAGACGTGGTGTCTATATTGTTAAATACAAGTATTTACTGTGTACCCCACAGTACGTTAGAGGTAGGTGTAGAGGTGGTGACAGCCATCGACATCACTTAAGTCCTCCCTGTCCGGGTGCGTAGTAGAACGAATTCTGGTAGCAGCGAACAAGCCAGCGCCTGAGTATAGCAATAGGATTAAATTAAGTTTTCTAAAAGACCCTGAGCTTCACTAGAAAAATCCTCTCTACCCTTTGCCTACATTAACTTGTGTGCTTAGATGAGCTTGTTGAGGAGTTGAACACCTTCGTTCCCTGTGATTCGATACCTTGGAATACTCCCGGGTGAAGTGCTACAGCGGTATATCTATGCGCTTGCGGATTTTACCTGTGAACGTTAAGAAATACCAACAATGTCCATCTGTGATGAGCACTTCGGCCCGTCACAGGTTAGCGGGTCTGGCGTAGTGTGAGCTACAATTAATTCATCTGCACAGTTAAATAACATATATTTTAAGAATGAAATGATTATATTTGGACTGTATAAAAAAGGTACTACATCTCACATTGTAACGCTATTGTAACGCAGGATTGGAATGTCACGTATGGCCAAATCCCGTAGGAATTCAACACACGGGAATCTGAGATGTATTGTGCTTGGATGGTTTATAGAAATATAACCATAGTAATTTCATGTAGTTAAGAGAGAGAAAGAGATAAAGAAAGAAGATGTATTAGACTTCTCAAAGGAAAATAAAATGAGGTTTGAACTAATGGTAAAATTTCCTATGGAATTGGTGCATTGGATAATCCATAGGAATTTGGCATGCTCAAATCCTTTGTTCCTAACAACACATGTAGGAAAAATTCCTAAGGTTTAGAATCCTTTAACACTACTAAAAAACGCACAAAGGTGTCAGCACTATAGGTATCACAAATGTTAAAAACCGACACTTATAGAACTTTTCCCACCTCTGCGAGCTGAAAACATATAGAACCAACACCTTCGAGCAATTATTGGTGTCGGTTCCTAAGAAAAACTGACACCAATACTATAGGTGTCGTTTTTTTAAAAAAAATCGACACCTATAATATATTATAGGCGGTTTTATTTAAATCTGACACCTATCACTACGAGTCGAGTCAGCGCGTGGGGGACAAACCGCGTAGAGTTATTTAGCTCATCTTTCCCCCATCCTCATCCTTATCTCATCCCCACCTGTCATTTCTCTCTCCTTCTCCTGATCTCCTCCCTCTCCCTCTTCCCCCTTCTCCAGATCTCCTCCCTCTCTGTCCACCGGCGGCCGGCCTCACTGTGCCGGCCAGAGCCTCTCCCCGCCCTCGTCCCAGCCAGCGCCTCTCCCAGGCAGACAACCTTGCCCCAGCCGGTGCCCGGTGGCCAGAGGCTAGCCTCGCCTCCGTCCCCTGCACCGGATTCATCAACGATGGCGAGGTGGCACCCAGATCCGGTGGACCGGAGCTCAATTTGTGGATGTTTTTGTTGTTGATTCTCTGTATGTTCATTCTGTGAACTCAATCAATGAGTTTTGATTTGGGGATTTGATTTTGGATTTGGGGCAATGAGAATCAACTCGATTCGACCCGATGCATCAAGCTATTTTTTTCCTCGCATACGCCTCAAAGGTGCCAGTTCTGAAACTGACACCACTTACTCAGAGTCATCTATGCCACCTCCATGGTGCTGATTGGGAACTCTGAGACCTACTAGGCTTTCTCAACCGGCATCAATGGCACTTTTTGTAGTAGTGTAAAATTCATTTGAGGGCTCCTTTGAAACATAGGATTGTCAAAACATATGACTTTTTTATGTTTTTAAACTAAATGTTTTGAGAACTATTGATAGATGGTCACAGTTTTAAAAGTTTAACTGAATAAAGTCTACAATACAATATAGATATGGAAGAAGTATACGATCTGAGTTGTACTCTGAGACATCCATTAATCCATTTATATTAATTAGTAGGCCATTTATGCTTACTACCAGCTAGGCCCATGATTTATTCAATCGCGTGCATATAGGATTATTACAAACACGCTGTTAAGCGGTTTTATTTTGGTGTAGCCCTCTTGGCGCTGCATGCCAGCAGTTAAAAGGTCGCGTCTCCGCCGATGCCAGTAATAGAGTAACTTGGAACCTGAATGAAATAGTTGTAGTACTTAATTAGTTAATATCCTCAAATAAAACAAAACAAACATAAGTAAGTTATGAAAAAAATATTGGCCTAAATGAATTAAAATGCTCTGTATTTTATTTTTACCTCCGGAGCTGGTGGTGCATTTGCAGAGTTGCCACTAAGGAAGGATGTGCCATTGAAGCAGGAGCCAGAAACAGGGACACTAGTACTGTTGCCAATGTCACGGTTCTAATATTAACAAAATTAAGAAGAAAAACATGATCCATTAACCTTGGATTAATTAAATTACTATCAAATTCACAATACATATTCTAGTTATTTACCATGTTTAATCAATTGATTACCTGCATGCCGTTCATGATGCCCTGCTGGAACTTGCCTTGCACCACAGGACTGATCATAACACTGCTCCCGTTGCGAGACATGGTTAATTATGTGTTTAAAGTGTTTTTTGGTATCAGTGTTTGTAGGTGTGTTAATTTTGTGGTGGCACTCTTGGCTCTTTGAGTTCATGCTGGTAATATTTGGTTGTGCTTTTATAGTGCAAAAAACTCATCTATCATTACTGTGGAGAGAATTTGTCCTGGATACGATTATATATATGACTTTATTTTTTTCTTCTTGGGAGAATATGTTGATCTTGATATATATGCTCGTAGGAATGGTGTGTGCTTTGTTCCTAGGATCAGCTAGCACACACGTCGAAATCTTAATTTGTGGATCTCGTTTAGTAACATATAAACTAGATTATAATAATAACTTAGTTTCTATAGCACAAAGCTAGACAAACCATTCATACACAGTGGAGTGACTTAACCCTTCGAAACACTTATAGCTAAAGACATTTTGTATCTCCTCTTAATACAATCTTTAAGTGCTTATAGCAGAGCTCCTGCTATCCTTTTTGAAAAGTCTTTCTCAAAAGAAAGAAAAAAATGCAGCTCTTAAGGATGTGTGGTCATGCATGGATATGATATTTGGTGTATTTATTTTGATGCGTTAATCAGAACTCCATCCAGTAAAAAATACAATACAATTAAGCCATTTTGATTTTGGGTATTATAAATTAGAATGCTAAATTAATTACAACCCGGTAACAAAAAAATAGCATAAAAAGTACTGTGTTGTTTTATGTGCTATGTATTGAATTTTCTCTTGTGAAAAATTGTAATTTCACGGTATTTGAGTAGGTACTCGGAGGTAGTACGTACTGCATTTTATTTTTTTTAAGAAACTTACTATATTTCCTAGTATAGTTTATATTACCTATATTGAGATATAATAGAAAAATACTCTAAAAATTGTGTACCTCTCTCGGTTATCTTCCTAACGAAGTAGAATATGATATCTTATAGTAAGGATAATGTATGGTTGGGTATAAGCTAACTATAAAGTTATGTAGAAGAGAGATAAAAAAAGTGAGGAGTGTTAGTTTTCATGCAAGAGCTAGCTATACTCATGCTTCAAAATATTTACATTAAATTCATAGTAACTGAAAGAGGAAGAAGAGAAAAGGTAGAATCAATTTTATAGTTAATATATTATACATGTTAGCTTTAACATAAGCTAATAGTCAATTTTTAGCTATACTATTAAACTACTCTTACAATAAGGATAACATGGTTTTTATAATCCACATAAAAAGAACTTTAGTCAACTTTTGTCGTAATGTATCATACATTAAGCATTTGTTTGATGAGTTTCTTTTAACTTTTCTCCTTAGAATGCAAAGGCTGATCAATTTGGGGTTGTTATGGTGTGTTGTGTACTTCTGTTGCGTTCACTTTTTAAGTTGATATGAGAAGAAAAAGAGTATAATCATTGTAGTTTTTAATCGACTTATAGTCAAATAAAATATGTTATTCAAATGTCACATCTCTCCTAGTTATTTCATATTTTTAGTGTTGTTTCCTTATAGTATGGTTTGTTTGAAGTCACTTCATTTATATCCAGGAGTTAGCTGTTATGCTTTTTTGTCTTAGATTGTTCACACTCACACATTCGTTTAGTATAAAAAGAGAATCCAAGAAATACCATTGACAAACACCCAAATCCAAGAAATATCATTGATACGTGCGAGTTCCATAAAATGCTATCGTACAAGCGATTTTGTCTAAAAATACCATCGTCGTTAGGTTCTGTCTATCTCGTATCGATAAATGCACTTTCATCCTATAGCACTTAACGGGGGCTACTAACGGAACCCTGACGATGATGATATTTCTAGGACAAACTCACTTGCACAATGTTATTGTATGGAACTCGTACTTGTTAATGATATTTCTTGGAATTGGATGCTTGTCAATGATATTTCTTAGATTTTCTCATAACTAAAGATCACTATAAAATTATCTAGCATACAACTTATTCTTCCGCACAATCTGAAATGACTAGTATATTTAAAAAATGAAATTCCGCACAATCTGAAATGACTTGTATATTTAAAAAATGAAATGACTACATATTTGGAGTATGCAAACAAGGTATATCATCACAGTCATACACTCAGACTTCCATTAATCCATATGTATGAATTAATATGCCTTCTTAGCTTAGTCCCAGCTAGGCCCATGATTTTATTCAATCATACACATATAAGATTATATTACAAACACGCTATTAAGCGGTTTTTATTTGGTTGTAGCACACATATCATTCATTCGTTTGTTCAAGCTTATGCATGCTGGTCGTTATGCCGTTTGAAGCTAGCTGCTTAGAAGGTCGCGTTCCCTCCTATGCCAGTAATAGAATAACTTGGAACCTGAATGAAATAATTAACATCACTACTTAATTAGTTAATAAGAGATTAAAAATAAAACAAACAACAGTAATTTATGGAAAATTATTGTGCCAAATGAATGAATTTGTTCTGTATTTTCTTTTACCTGGCGAGCCGGTGGTGCATTAGCATAGTTGCCACTGAGGAAGGCAGTGCCATTGAAGCAGGAGCCAGACACAGGGACACTCGTACTGTTGCCAATGTTATTGTTCTAATTTAAGAAGAAAAACATGATTCATTAATCTCTTAGAGACACTCGTACTGTTGCCAATGTTATTGTTCTAATTTAAGAAGAAAAACATGATTCATTAATCTCTTAGATTAATTAATTACTGCGAGTATATTTAATGTCAGATACACTCTTTCTCTCTAGATATTTACCAGGCTTAATTAAGTGATTACCTGCATGCCGTTCATGACGCCCTGCTGGAACTTGCCTTGCACTACAGGGCTGATCATCACACTGCTCCCGTTAGTAGACATGGTTAATTATGTGTCTAAGCGTTTTTTTTTGTCTCAAATGTAGTGTTAATAACTTGGTGGTGGCACTCTTGGCTCTTTGAGTTCATGGCGGTGATATTTGGTCGTGCTTTTATAGTGTGGAAACTAGTCTATCACTAATACGGTGTAGAGAATATGTCCTATAGATATAATAAGATTATATGGCTTTATTTTCTTCCTTGGAGAATATGTTGGACCATGATATATATGCTTATGGAGAATGACGTTGTCGATGTTTTTTATCGGTAATAATAAAAGGGTAGCATATGAGACCACATAAGACCTCAAGTGGATGGATGGAAGGAGACAAGAATCCAGATAAGTTTAGACCCCCCTTTCGATGAGAGGTAATACCCTACTCATATTTGGTGGATTGAGTCTGCCGGATTGTATCGATCATAGTGATCTTGGTCGTGTTGATCTGATGGATCTTTTGTCTGGTCAATTTGGTGCCTTGAGAGGGTTCCCTGCCACCTTATATAGATTGGGGGCCAAGGTTGTAAGGAGGAAAACCTAGCTAGACACGGTTTCAGTTTCCTAATCTACACAAGGTAGTATTTAGCCGGGATCCTATACTCTACCTTGTGAAATAAGGTAACATGGCGACTGAGTCCTATTCTATATCTTATTACACGGATACAGCCCACCTCCTATCTGTAGTCGGATATGCAGGCTATGTGGGTACCCGATACCCATATCTTCTACAGTAGTGCCCGAGACGTTCACAGCCGAATTGCAATCTTCGCCATGGTTCATAACCCGAGACGTTCACAGCCGAATTGCAATCTTCGCCATGGTTCATAACCATTACCGAGTAGTTCAATCTTCCCTGTGAAGGCTTCTTGAGTGTTTTCTTATTGAGTCCTCTTTTTTTATATCTTGCAGAGAGGCCCTGGAGGGCTCCGTCGATAAATGAATAAACAGGTGCATCGGATAGATGCACCTAATAAGTGTAGCCCCCGATTATTTACTTAGTTGGGAAATAACTAAATATATAGTCAAGAATAATACCCCTGCCTGGACGCAATATATACGTTGTGAATTCCCGAGAAACATGACCCGAGTGATATACTGATTGTACGTATAATCGGGTGTTTTTCAATCAACATCTGACTTTTATAAAAAACCAGCCGTGACGCTTTACGAGCATGTTGTTGATACCGTTAGAAAATAACATTACTGCAGCTAACTGGTAACCACACAATAACGCTGAGGAAGAAGGCATTGGGTAAAATAGCACGTGGGTTGTTGGAACAACACCACCCAAGGCCCAGTAGGGCATTCTTAATTCACCATGCATGGTAGTTATTGGGTCACGAACACACTAGGCACTAGGCCGATAAGACCATGATAAAATGGCACATGAACCGCTCCTTTTCATCAGCTCTCGAATGACAAATCTCTTAGGTGATATGAACGGAGTGCATCTCATATGAGTGTCTTCTGATCTGAATGTTTATCCCTCATGGGGCATACTGAAATAAAGATGGTATCTGAGTCTCTACTAGTACAAGTACTCAACTGGTGATCCTCGTGAAGCGTAATGACTGGTCCAGACCTTGAGCGTAGGAAATACGCTCACGGCCATGAATTCCTATCGCACGTATCTGGAACGAGTCGAGATTGAAGGTGTGATCCTCGCGCTTGAACTGGTGAGCCTCCGAGCATGTTGTTTGTCCTTCTGTCGTGGTCAAGGTTGCCCGTTGGCGACGAAGGAGAGGAAGCCCCTACGGTATATTTAAAAAACAAAGAGTTTAATTAATTGCAAAAGATCAGCACAAAACAAAAAGGATTACAGGTTATCAAGCCATGATTTGAGAATGTTTTTGCGGTCATCTCTAAGTCTAAGTAAATGTAGACTTAAGTCTTCTTTGAGTGCACTCTTCCCGCTCGAAATGGATGGAGGAATGTTGTTGAAGATCAGATTATTGTGATGGTTCCAGATATTCCGTGCTGCTAGAAGAAACACTTCCATGAAACAGTGTTGTCTAAATATAGATTTCTGCTTCAGTATCATTTGATGAAATTCCAACTGAAAGCCCCATTGGAAAACCAATGACAGCCCAACAATTAGTGCTAAAGGAGCAAGAAAAGAATAAGGGTTCCAATGTTTCCCTATGCCTAGAGAGACATAGAGAACAGTGAAGGAAGGCGTTTGGAGGTTTGCAATGCTTTCTATCAAGTAGATCAATTGTATTTACTCTATCCACAAGAAATAACCAGCCAAACACCTTGATTTTCATCATAACCTTACTTTCCATATCTAGGCCAGGGTTGCATGAAGGGAGATTGACCAAAAATGAAGCTTGTAAAACAATAGAGAAGAATAATAGCGAGGTCACCCATTAGTAGCGCGGTGGAGTCGGCCGGCGTGGAGGTGTTGACGTGAAAAACACGAAGGCCTGGGAGATCTGCTTAGCTTGACACTCGGATAAATGATCATATAAAGACGATGGAAGAACTTGAGCAATTAATCCAATCGGCCGATGATAATATGATGAAGTAAATGTCCAATGAACCAATCGATGATATTAAAATAGAATATTGAATGTAGGCTCAATGATTAAAATATACATTGGCTGGAAGTCCGATGTAAGGATAACTTATCGGCTAGCACTCGGATAAAACATTAGCATGAACCTATCAGCTTAACAAGATTTAAATTATCAACAATAATCTAGTAGGTCGAAGCTAACCGATGCAGCATGAGATTGTATATGATAATCTAATACTCGATGAGCCGATAGATCTATCTAATGTGATGGATATAACAAATCTATTGAAAACAAAATTGTGATTGTATAGATATATCGGCTAAGACAGAAGATCGGACCTAACCGAGATAGTACCAACTAAACCGATGCGTCTCTAAACATAATGCAACTAAAATAGAATTGAAATATCAGGTAGGCAAAATATATCAACCGAACTAGAGCGATCCAAAAGATTGAAGCGATGCAGCCTTGAACAACACCAATGTAGCCGATGCAATTGCAAGGGTCGACGGAACGTAGGACTTACCCCTTCGCCGGAGATTGAAAACCGATGCAACCCCGCATCAGGTGCCAAGATCCGCCGGTTGATAAGTAAAACCTTGGAAAAGACCGTGGCGATGCGCCGGAAGTAGATTGTATTGATCGGTGAAGGTAAATTACAGGGACCCTAGGTGTACATATTTGTACCCATGGGTGGAAACTAGTCTATATCGGACACGACACATGTTTCCTAAAGATCAAAGAAAAGATACAAGTCCTGATCGGACACTAGACAAAACTTTCTAAAGATAAAGAAAAATTACTAAACTCTATCTAATTAACAGTGAAATAGCATCGATGCCCCTAGTGGGTTTTGGTTAATTAATGACAAACGATTAAGGGACTAATGAACTTATTGAGTGTATAAGCAAGTGATTAGTTCGATGAAGAAGCTATAATATGGACTTATCGATGGATGAAAATTAAAGAGAAGATATTGAAGATGTGGGGTATGAAGTGGCTACCTATGGCAAGACGATGAAGCGCAAGTGACGCTCAGCTGTGATGGACCATGCGGTGGTGAAGGGCAAGAAAGGGGCTTGGCACCGACGAATCGAAACCGATGGTGAAGGGCGAGTGAAGACTTTATCATGATGGATCGTGAGAGACCATTTGAAGCCATTATTCGCATCAATCATTTGAGAAATGGAAGATGAAATGTCAAAGATCAAGAAAATGAGATTTGAGAATAGTCCCGATGATCAAATGACCTTGATGTCGGTAACCCTCCAAGTGAAGAAAGAAAATGGTGTGAAGGTATTCCTATTGGTATAACTTTCTCTTTTACATTTCAGTTTAGGATGTGTACTATTAAGAGGGATACCACATACATATAATTGGTCAAATATTAGTGCTCAAAATAATTCATCTTTGTATGAGTTGAAAAACCTAAGCCAAATTTTGACTCCGGGTTGTTTCACATGTCACAACACTTACACCGGGTTTGTTTGCAAGTTTTTCAACATCTCTTGAAGGTTTTGGCTCATGTTTTATGGTGGATTTAATAGCCTATGAAACAAGCTTTCCTTGAGTCCAAGATTTTCGAAATCGGACTCCGGAGTAAAAAGTTATTGCCTTTTTACTTAAGCAACATCATACTATCCGATTTGAAATCAGACTATCCAATGTATCGAACTATCTGATTTTTCACAAAACTTCACTCTCTGTCTTGATTTTGAAAAATCCTCTCGAGTGAGTTTTTCTAAGTGTCGGAGTATCCGATTTTAGATTAGATAGTCCGATGACACAGAGACTCTGAAATTTCATGGAACTTGAGTCTCTGTTTGAGGATGAAGTTTTTGCTTCTAAAATATCGGACACTCCGATTTCACATCAGATAGTCCAATGTCTAAGAAAGTCCAAAATTTCATGGAACTTCGTTCTATATCTCTCTTGCCTTGGAGGTTTAAAATAACAGACTGTTCGATCTTGTATCGCACTGTCCGACGTGGGCTAAAAAATTCCCCTCCAACGGTCACATTTTGGGGGATCTATATAAATCCCCCACCAACCCTTTTCTAGAGTTACCCAATTTCATTTCATTCCTATCTTGCTTTGGGGTGAGCTTTGTGCTAAGTGCTTTGGATTCTTGAGCTCTCTCCCTCTCTATCTCAAATCCCCCTTGTTCTTTGTGACTTGGATCTTTGTGAGTGTGGATTTGGAGTTTGGGAGCCTCGTGTGTAGTTCTCTTTATCTTAAGCACTAGGATTTGTCCAAGAGTTGTGTGGTGTTTATTACTCTTGGAGGTTGAAGACTCCTAGATGGCTAGGTATCGTTCTTGGGCCACCGATCTACTTGTGATTGGCCAAGAGAAGTTTGTGAAGGGCGGATCTCGCCTCCGCAAGGGAAGAGATACCCTTAGTGGAAGGATGAGTGCATTTGTGAAAAAGACCCGGCTCTTTGTGAGCTTTTCAACGAAGACTAGAATCCCCTCAAGGATTTGAACTCCGGGGGATACATCGTCGCGTAAATCTCGGTGATATACTCTCTCTTTACCTTCTTGTTGCATTGCTTTGTGCCATGCTAATCTTGTTGTTGGTTGAGCTCACCTCCTTGCTTGTGGATTGGATCTAGAGCTTTTAAGTTGTTGCTTGTTTGATTGTTGCTGTGTAGGTCAGATAGTCCGATCTCAGTTCGGACAATCCGATCCATAGGACTATCCGACCTAGTATCAGACAATCCGACCCTATTTAGTTTTAGCTTCCGCATTTATCTATAAACCGCCTATTCACCCTCCCTCTAGGCGACATCAAGGTCCTTTCAAATAGATAGAATAAAACTGCCATGCTGTGGTCTTCATGATTCCATATTGAATTTGATCTTTTTTGGATAAACTTACATCGGTTGATTGACCTCTTTCCTTGACCAAATCCACTAAGGATCTTACCAAATTTTGGCGTTAACAGAAGGCAAGGTCACCGGTCAATGGGACGGTAGAGTCGGCTAGCGGTGGAGACGAAGTCTCCCATCAGCGGTGGTGGAGTAGGCCGACCATGAAAGCGAGGTCACAAGTCTCCGGCAGCGGAGGTAGTCGGCGGTGAAGACGAAGTCACCCATACCGAAGCAAAGAACTTGGTTGACAATAGTTGGCCAGAGACGAGGTTATGCCGATGGCAAAGGTACCGGCGGAGATGTCAGTGACAATACTTCATCGAACTATTGAGAAGATGTCCAAGCTCGAGTAATTTCCTTGATTCTAGTGCACACGTGATGAAAATTGATGCAACACATCTTTCTTCATATCAGCGGCAATAGAACTTGTTGTCGTAGCCATTGAGTATGTTTCACATGGAGGAGAGTAGTTGTCCTCCAAGTAATCGAACTAAATTGATTGGTTGATGACTCCAACCTCCCTAAGCTCGAACTCGGGAAGCTAAAAGCCATGGCAGAGTCGAGTCTGACCCGAACCCACGGATTATATCTCAAACTTGACACTTGAGAAACTTGGAATAGACCATGGCAGTGTCCAGGAGACCAAATGGGATCTGGTTGATTGTTGTTTCCTCTGACTGATTCAAACCTAGGTCGGAGAAGAAGAGTTTGCCAAAGTTCTCAATGAGAAAATTGGACTTTGAGAAGAAGAGTTTGCAGAAGTTGATTACATAGCACTTGTTGACTGGTTAATTGATTACTTTATCTTGACATAGTGCGTGTCGAATTTCAGTCTTGTGTTTGGGGAGCCCCAACTCTATGCTTAGTTGAAAAACAAATAAACATAGGCTCAGGGCCATGTCCGAGTGGAAAGCTACAAGATTAGAGCACCACCTATTCGAGTAGATTAGCATGGCATCGTATCTAGTGGCACATGTTGTGATGTCATGATTCTAGGAGACGTCAGGGCTGACAAAGTGGCGGCAGTGAAGGCAGCCAATGGTAAAGACAAGGTCGCCCGTCAGCGGCAACAAAGTTGACCGGTATAGGGGCGATGCATCAATAGGCGGTGAATACGTGGTTGCCTATAAGTGGTGGCAGAGTTGGCCAACCGTTAAGTTGAGGTCACAAGTTGGTGACGACAGAGTCAGCCGGCGGTAAAAACAAGGTCGCCCATCAACAGCAGTGTATTAGGCCAACCGTGAAGGCGAGGTCACTAGTCGGCAGCGATGGACGCAACCGGTGGTGAAAACAAGGTCGCATATCAACAACAGCAAAGTCAGCCAACCATGGAATCGAGATCACTAGTCGGCGGCGACAGAGGTGGCTAACGGTGAAGACGAGGTCACCCATCAACGACGGCATAGTAGGCCAACCATTAAGGCGACGTCACTAGCCAGCGACGATGGAGGTAGCTGGCAATGAAGACGAGGTAGCTCATCAGCAGCGGGAAACCGTGAAGGTGAGGTCACCAGTCTGCGATGATGGAGGCAGCTGACGGTGGAGACGAGGTTACCCATTAGCGGTGGAGTCGACCAGCTGTGAAAGTGAGGTCAAACAGAGTACTCGTGCCAGAGAAGACCCCATGGCCGGTTGACCGCATAGTGACACCATGAGTCCGTGATCGCTAGCAATAGTGTCGTGGTATTAGATGTGAACAACAAAAAACACCAATATATCAATCTGTGATTAGAAATCAATCTAATAAACAATGATAAATTGGAAGGGAAAAAACCTGGCGACATCGGAGATTAAATCATCAAACTCACCGAGGTTGATCCCGGGCTGGATTGAGTCTGAGTCGGAGAGAATGAGCTTGGATTAGGCTTTCACGGTGTTCGGAAGACCAAACGAGATCGAAGTGGTCTTATCCTTCCTGACTGGTTTGAATCCGAGTCGGAGAGGAATAGATTTCTGAAGTCATCGATGAAGAAGATGAAACTCCCGAAGCGGAAGGTTTGCCTTGGGGGCGAAGAAGAATCCAATGACTCCCAAGATTGGTTCTATCGCACTCGTCGACGGGATACTCGGCGTCGCCCCTACCTGGCACGCCAATTGTTAATGTCTTTATCGGCAATAGTTAAGGGGTAGCACATGAGGCCTAAAGTGTATGGATGCAAGGAGATAATTAATGGTTTAGACAGGTTCAGGCTCCCTCCATGAAAGATAATACTTTACTCATGTTTGGTGGACTGGATCAGCTAGATTGTATTGATCATGGTGATCTTGGTTGTGTTGATCTCATGGATCTTTTGTCTAGTCAATCTGGTGCCCTTGAGGAGGCTCCCTTCCCACCTTATATAGGTTGGGGGGCAGGGTCGCAAGGAGGAACACCTAGCCAGATACGATTTTAATTTCCTAATCTATATAAGGTAGTATATATTCAGCCGGGACTGTTTACCCTGCCTTGGACACAACGCGACATGGTAACTGAGTCCTACTCTATATCTTATTACATGGATGCAATCCATCTCCTATATGTAGTCGAATATGCGGATACGTAGGCTGTGTCGGTACCCGGTACTCATATCTTTCACATTGTGTGCTAATTTGTTCATATGATCAACTAGCTAGTGTACACGTCAAAGTCTTGTGGGTCTCATTTAACTAGTAACATGTACACTAGATAATAATTTAACCTGGTTCTATAACTAATACAATGTGAGGTTATTTGGTTTGACTCATGGATAATTCTTTCAGGGGTATCCCTTAGGGCTTGTTCACTAAGTTCCAATGGGAAAGGGAATTTATTTGGAGGGAAGGGAACGTTTAATTTTACGTCATCATGTAATCTTCCATTCCTACGAGGAGGAACTAACCGAACAAACCCTTGGGGAAATAAGCCCGAGTCCCCCGAGTATTCTGAGCTCTGAAATAAGCCGTTAGACAGGGCAAAAGTGATAGGTGAATCTTTTTATGCAATTGTTTATTGGAATGGAATCTGCGTATGCATTAAGAGTGGCTGCAATAAACTCGAATTTGAACCAAATTCTCTCTGATCAGATCAGATTTTTGATGCAGCACGACTCTAGTTAGCAAAGAATATGGACTAGTTGGCAACTGGAAATTGTTTCGTATCAAAAGTATTAATCTAAAGACTTAACCATGGCGTATCATCAACAATGCATTTGCCGATCTTATCTTCAAAAATAAACATGGATAAAAGTTATTCATAAGAATGTAACCTTGTTGCCAAATGAAAATTGTTGTGATGCAGACAACCGTGAGCATACATTTCAGACTTGCAAAATAAACCTTGAAATTTCACGAACATCCGTTTCTGGAAATAAGTTAGGCTGTGTTCTTTTCACTGTGTTCCAACCCCTCCTCTTCGTTTTCCGCGCGCACGCTTTTCAAACTACTAAACGGTGTATATTTTGCAAAAAGTTTATATGCAAAAGTTGCTTAAAAATCAAATTAATCCATTTTTTAAAAAAATTAGTTAATACTTAATTAATCACACGCTAGTGGATCGCTCCGTTTTCCGTGTGGAGGAGATGGATTCCCAACCCATAAGAACGAACACAGCCTTAGTCACATATATTTGCTTTCAGAAATAAAATCAAGGCTATTTACAAAAGTGCTTTATAATTAAATAGATGTCATTATCAGTTATATATGTAATGGTTGCAGTTGCCTTGTAGGTGACTTTCCTCGCCTTCTTCATCACTCATGCCTATCAAACTGTTCAGTTTTTTTTTTAAAAAAAAAATCCTTGAGAATCTAAGAGGCAATTTCTTGGCCGGAGACAAATTTTGGTAAAGGTTGGCCTTGCTTCCATGAGTGTCACATCTAGCAGAAACAGAAAAATAATTGATGCCGACATCAGAATCACTGAATCTATATGCTGCCATCATGCAATGAACCTGTGGCTCCATATTGCAACTGACCATTTATTCCTCGAAGAATGAAATTCCAATTGACCAACATGTACGGTGCTTATATATTATTGGTGGTCTTTTTCTTCTTTTGGTTTGTACAATCCAATTAATTAATCTAGAACAACTCGATCATTGTTATGCTTTATTCCCAAATAATCATGGTTTGTTTTTTAAAAAAAATCATAGTTTGTTTTCTTTCACTTGGCTGCCGGTCTTATGATTTTTTTTCCTTGGTATATCATATATACGCGGCTCCCTTTTTTTAAAAAAGAGAAAGAAAGAAAATGTCATCATACCTTCGTACATATGCACACGAAACTACATGTTAAAGAAGATGATTAGGACACCTTGATTGATGCCTAATTAACTAGTCTTGTGTAGTTTGTGTGGAACTTTCGGAGAAACTACTCAAGATTTGCCTCTACGTCATTTTCATTGACCAAATCATTTCCCTTTTCTATTTCGAATGATCATTCTACGTTGTGGAACAGAAGTATACTTTACACTATGATGTGTGACCATGATACAATACTTCCAAACAACAAAATAGTATTTTCCCCAACTTTTAATGTGATAGAAAAGAAAGCACCATCTTCCAATTGTTTAGTTTTGTTGAGTTGTAAGTGTATGGCTCAAGCCATGCATGTGGCATGAAGTTCTGTAAAATATTTTTGTTCGTCAGTTAGGTGTAGATTTGTGAGGAAGTTGGGATAGCGAGGTAAACACATCTTGCAAGCTAGCAAGGTCACTCACACACACACATTTCAAAACTGGTTTTTATGATCATATCACTACCTATTTGATTATGGCAATTTTTAGCGTGGGTACTTTCATCATCATGGTACAACGGTAATATGTGTTCAGGTTTCAATCTTTATATATATTATATATAAAAAGAACTCACGAAATACTCCCTCCGTCCCATAAAAAATCAACCAAAAATCGCATTTGACACATTTTAGTATTACGAATCTGAACATATCTCTACCTAAATTTATAGTACTGAAATATATCACATCCGATTCTAGATTGATTTTTATGAGATGGAGAGAGTTGATCAACCGGTCCTCGAAAACACGCGCGTACGGATCGATCTATGATAGCTCAACTGTCGAACAGAGTAGACGTGCCTAACATTGAGCGAAATAAAATTGACGGTCTTGTTCCAGTCGATCAAATATGAATCATGCCCACCTTCAGATCCATGTGGATCTCGCCACCTTCTCTAGTAGCTTCCGATCCTGGAGCTCTGCCTAGCCCTCCATCATGGTGTCCTGCCCTGGCCTCACCTGATGAGACCCATCCATAATTACCCGGAACTTGTGCTGGTCGATAGGCCCTTCAATTCTTGGCATCCTCCACTCCTACGTGCACCTATAGTACATCTTCCAGAGCGCCTCGGTCACTTGCCGAAGAGCCTCATCATGCTAGAGAAGCATGCATATGGGATCCACCACGCTTACATCGCGTGCCTCGCGGAGCTAGCGGAGCAGGGGCAGCGAGTAATGAGTATGACGCTCGATTTTGTTAGAAGCATTTCCTAACAAATTTTATAGTCAAACTAGCATAGGGGCTCGTGTGTTACCACGGGATTTGAAAAAAATATAATAATAGCTCTACCTGATGATCAAATATATTGAAACGAACCCTACTCTACGTACAACGTTACCGTCCGATTAATCTCGACGCATCATCACCCTCTTTTCCGAGGTTTTTACTTATGACCGGTAGAACTTGGCACCTGACGCGAGGTCGCATCGACGTCGATCTCCGGCGAAGGGGTAAGTTCTAAGTTCCGTTGGTCCTGACAATCATATCGGCTACGTTGACATTGTTCAAGGCTACATCGTTTTCGACCTCTTAGATCGCTCTAGTTTGGTTGGTATGTTTATTTACCTATCTATTATATATATTAGTTAATCTAAGTCGATTATTCAATTTACTTATAACAGTCAGATCTTTGCTAGGGTTTAGCCGATATCGAATAAATTGTTTTATTGATCTAGATTAGGTAAGATATCAACCACCCTGAAAATTAGTCAAAAGCTTGATTGTTTAGACTTTATGTTTCTTTGCATACTTTGCGATGCATCATCCCTAGCCATGCTTAGAATCATAAAGACTAACCTGTCTTTGATATAATAAGGGTTTCATCGGGATTTCAGCCGATGAGTTATATGAATGTTACATCGGTTTATAAGGATTATATACAAGTTGGGTTTAACCGATCGTATCTAATCATTTGGATTTATCGACATCGGATGTCTAGCCGATGTACGCTTTAACTTTCAGATCAACAGTTATTTTATCATATCATTATTGGTCGATTGGTTTCTATTGGATTATATTATTATTTTATTATTATCAGCCGATTGTCTTATCATTATTTACTCAAGTATCAAGATCTATATTGGATATATAACCGATAGTTCAGAACCCTGTCAATATCAGCTGGTATCGATATCGGCTAGATTTACTATATCGGCTTGTTAGTTAATCGGCTCTTTGGTCATCAATTTATATATTTTGACAGTTGCAAGATTAAACTGATTGGCACGCCCGTATCTCATCAATAGTTTATGACCTGCACTGGAGCTAAGCAGTCCTTCGTGTTTTTCGCATCAACACGTTGTTATGGAAGGGAACATCTTAAAAAAAGTAGTTTCAAGTTAATTAGGTGAGATGAGGTCTCACACGTACAAACAAAAGAATGACTATAAGTTTGCTAAATTCTCCTATAGGTTATCAAATGGGCTAGGTCTTTCCGTATCGGTCTGAACATGTACGTACAGTTCACGACCTAAGAATGGCATGGCCCTTGGCTACGATTAATGCTGGCACGACCTGTCTTGCCATATCGTGCTTGGGCCTCCACCTTAGCCCCACGTGCTAACACAACAAATGCATATAGCAAGCCAGCATGACATGGCCTCCTGGCACAGCACGGCCTGGCCCGTGCGACATGGTGGTGACCGACGACTAGCACGGCCAACAATTTCCAGTTGAGCAACTACCATCCAAGCAGGAGCCATTAGGAAAGAAGGGAAGAATCGAGGAAACCAGGGGCTCAGGGCAGAGGAAACGATAACGGACACTCATCGATGTAGGCCTGTACTGTGGCATGGTGGTGTTGCCTGCCCCATTCTGAGTGTGTCGGTCGTTGAGAGCTTATCGGCTCGGGGTGGAGGAAGCAGGAAGTGATGGGCCACGACAGTGCTTGATGAGGAGGAGGAGGAATGTGTTATCGGTGAGCGGAGGACCTCGCTAGAGCTGCACCGAAGTTTGTGCGGCGGGATGCAATGAACTCTATTCATGTTTCTTTCTTGGTATATATCGAATTTGGGTTACGGGCCTCCACACTACCCACGTACCATAATTGTACCAGGCCGACACAACACGACCTAACTTCTCATTGGGTCGTGCCTAGGCTCCATCCTCAGCATGTGGGTCAGCACGACACGACTCATTCAGTGAGCCGTGCCTAATCGGGTTAAGGCCAAACATACATATTTATCCACCATCTCAACCCCATAAAAAATAAAATAAAAATCAATCGTCTTAACAGCCTAGCCCTAGAGGTTCCTGAGTTCCTAACCTCTTATGAGTTGTCCTGATTTCTGATGGGGAATTTAACTATTTGGCACTTTTACGGACTGCCACTCGTGAGATATCATTCTTCTGAAGGAACTTACAGAAATGCCATTGGAGAGAGAGAGAAATCCTTACTTATTGCCAATTTGCATATGTGGAAGGATATGTCACCTTGACAACGTGGACATGGGCATGAAAGTGACCCATTTGTCCCTGGTTTGATCTCAGTGTATATTGAATATACCAATAACATATAAATATAATATTTGATCAATTGTATACAACATATACTAGCATATGAACAGATTTTCATGTCTCAATTATTTTATGGATTTATCCCGTGCAAAAAATTTTAGTAATGTGAACAAGATATGAGAGAATAAATTTGTAACAAAAATATTTGAAGTACAATAAATCTATTGGATCTGCTAGCATATATGTTTGTATATAGTTGCTCAAGTATTGCAGGTGTATTTTATCGGCATACTCAATGTACAGTGATATCAGATGAGGGCAAATAGGTCATTTTCATACCCCCTTCATGTTGGCAATGCGACATGTCCTTCTACATATGCAAAATTAGCAATTTACAAAGAATTACTCTCTCTCCAGTGGCATCTCAATAGCCTAGTTGTAAAAATCAAACTGAACTATGGGTTTAAATAAAAACGGAGCTAGTGCCTAGCCCGAAGATGTAATTGACTTGAGAAAAATCATTTAAATCGAATGGTTTTTCTACAGAACCAAAGCAAAAGTGAGCTGACCTAGATCGAACCCTTGATGGACAAGGCCCGTGGGTTCTTTCAAAACCTTACCTAATCCTTAAATATTTTCATACCAAAAATGTATAAAAAGTGAGCACATGTTATTTTAGATTCAACCTTCAAATTTTCTAAACAAAATAGTTAAAATAGTTAGGTCCATTACTATCTCTGTCTGCATATATACGTATACACTGATTATTTGGTCTAGTTGCTACAATAATTTTAGAAACGAAATAAATATATATTTTATGCGTTGATTAAACAAAAATTCTCATAATTTTATTATTTTATTGAACGGGTCAATCGATGGATTCACCGGTAATATAACAGAGGCGATCCGTAGGTCGTCGCAGGGCCTGCGTCGATCCCCAATTCCCCATCCGTCCCGCTCGCGAGCGAGCAGAGGCGGCGCCGTCGCTCGTCCTGCTGCTTCCGCCGCATCCTCCGCCACCGCCGCCTTCGCCGATCCCCATCCATCCCGCGAGCGAGCGAGCAGGGGCGCCGTCGTTCGTCCTGCTGCTTCCGCCGCATCCTGGTTAGCACATCCTCTTTCCCATCTCTCTCTACTCTCGCACCTTTTTTTTTAATCGAATTTGCGTTAACCCTAGCTTCTGTTCTAGAAATTTGCCTTAACCTTAATACTAATAACAGTTTGTTTGTTCCCAAAAAGTTTGGGGGTTCAACTGAACCCCCATGTCCCATGTTAGATCCGCCCATGATTTGGGTTCTTGTTTTGGTATGGTATGGTGGTGGTGGTAGTTCTTGAATGCTTACTATGGATAGATGTGTGGGAATGGTGCCTTCAATTCAGTCTCTTTGTATTAGTAACCAGAATGTGTATTCTTGTATTATGTTCTAATTGTTTTGTGGTTTTTACTTCTGTATATAGGATTCGAGGCGCGACTGTCCTGATCACGGCGCACTGTTCTGATCACGGCGCATTTTATGGTGAGTTAGCTGTGGTGAATATTTCAGAGCTTGCTTGTTATGTGTGGATGCCAAGAAGAGTTTGTTAAGGGGACCCGCATGCTTAACTTGGCCTGGTTTTGATTTGGCCACAGGGTGAAGAGGCTCCGGAGTTTCGTGTCAAGAGCGTTGCCTTGGAATCCAAGGACTGCCTGCAGAATGCCATAGATATAGGCGATAAGACGGTAAGTTGAATTAATAGGTTCATTTATGTACTGTAACTTTGGTTTGATTTTACATACCCCTGATGGATGTCCCTTCTTGTTTGAGATGCTAGACTGTGTGCTGTCACTTTGTTTTATGTTGCTTGAGTTTAAGAAAACGTGTTCGTAGCAATCTGTCACCACTGATAAATAGCGCCACTATTCATTAAAACTAACTATGCTGATAGTGTTGCCTTTTCTTTTGAACATGACTGATAGTGTTCCTAATATCTAGTCAAGTTTATATCTGTCTTTGCTCATTCTTAGTTGGACCAGCTAGTACTATTGACAGTATTTGACGAAAATAACGCATACCTGTGTGTTGTCAATTGGTGTTAATCTTACTAGGGAGTACTCTAAATTTATATTGTAACAACATGTTCTTGCTTTTTGCAGTATGTTATCAGCAGATCAGATGACCCCAAGTCATCCATTACCATCAAAATTTTGGACAAACTAACTCAGACTTGGTACGTGTTCTGTCATTTCGGTTTGCGATCTCTATTTGCTCTGCCTTCATTTTGGTAGTTAGTCACTCCCATTGTGTCTATGCAGGGTTGTACCTACAGTACTTGGGGCACCTCCAAGTCCAACCAACTCACACTCAGCGGTTCTCGTAAACAATGAGAAGATACTGATTATTGAGAAGGGTGTTCCCTTGAATGATTCTATCTGGTTCCTTGAGGTAAAGCTGGAAAATTGATGCAATCACTCTTCTTTTCTTTACTTCTGTTCTGTTTTAATTTATGGAAAGGAATTAGTTTTTAGGTAGCACCAAAGAAACTGCATATTCTTATGGTTTTCTTGCATACAAACTTAACAAGAAAATATTTTTCTTGCTGTTCCTGTAGACTCTCATGCATATTGATTGTTCTATAGTTATATAATATGTAGTATATAATAATGTTACTTTGGTCTCTTGTATTACTGGTAAGCTAGAAGTATATACTTTTATTCATGTTATAACATTATTATGTTAATCTACTGGTGTGGTGCATTATGCCAGTTTGTTAATCCGAAAGTGTGTATTTTTTGTTCACAAGATGCCAGCACAAGGGTCTATTTGTGTTTCATGTTTTCTGTGTGCTTTTTGTGTAGAGGCCTAGGAGTATATTGTATTCTCAGTGCACTTGATCAGTATACTTCTCTCCTTTTCTCCTTTTCTTTTGGTTTCCAATATTCACCTTACCGAGATGGCATGCTTTCTTCTGCTTTGTTTATTTTAGGTAGACACTCCTTTTGTTAAGCAGCAGAGCAAAATTAAGGGAACAGTAGTTGTTGCATGGAGCAAGGGAGTAATTGGTGAGGGCCAAAAGCCAGTTGTGATTAGCGGGCCCTCTGGTGTTGGTAAAGGGACATTAATTGCAAAATTAATGAAAGAATATCCAACAAAGTTTGGATTTTCTGTTAGCCACACCACAAGAGCTCCAAGGGAGAAAGAAATAGATGGAGTTCATTACCACTTCACAGAACGAAGCAAGATTGAGGAAGAGATAAGTGAGGGCAAATTTCTTGAGTTTGCTCATGTTCATGGAAATGTCTATGGCACTAGCATTGAAGCAGTGGAATCTGTTACTGACGAGGGGAAGGTAAAGTTATTACTCTTTTTGCATGTAAACTTCTGAAAGGTGAATTGCTACATCTTTCCATTGCTTTTTCATTGAAGAGGTGTATTCTCGACATTGATGTCCAAGGAGCTCGTTCTGTGAGGGCTTCTTCTCTTGAAGCAATATTCATCTTTGTATGCCCTCCATCGTTCGAGGAACTAGAGAAGCGCCTTCGGGCACGGTATATTTGTAGTCTACAAAATGCAATGATAGCCTAAGCTCATGTACTTGATTATTCAATTCCTGACCATATGAAATAAACTGTTTGATTTATGCACTGGCTATGTAGGGGAACTGAAACAGAGGAGCAAATCCAGAAGCGACTGAGGAATGCTCGTGCGGAGCTTGACCAGTCCAATTCACCAGGTCTTTTTGATCATCTTTTGGTAAATGATGACCTTGAAGCTTGTTATGAAAATTTGAAGGTAATTAACCTTGTGCCCTGGCTGCATAAACTTTCCTTGTGAGAGATGCCTATTGCAATGCGCTGTTCTGTTCCTTAATTTTTACCTGTGACCTGCAGAAGTTGCTTTCTTTGGATGATGACCACGAAGATTCAAATGATTCTTGTAAGAAACATGAGCTTTGACATTTTTCCTTCCATTCTATTATTAGTGTTTCATCATAAATCTGATAGTAACTTCCATTATGGGATCAGTCATCAAGGACGGGAAAGAAACAGCATGTTACTCAATCCTGTCCAAAACAAACTCAGAATTTTTGTTGCAATCTGAGACTAACGAAGCAGAGAAAGGAACTACAAACTTGTAAGCCATTCCCCCCTAATTTTATGTATGGCGTGCCTTATTTTCAAGCTAATGATAGCTGATTCCACGATCTTCTCTCTATCTGTATTCCTACAGGCTATCGCTCCACTTGTCTTCTCTCTCAGGAGGTGCTCCTGGACGAACTAGGGGCCTCAAGATATCCTCGGTTAACTAGATAACTCAAAAACATTGTTGCTGATGGCATTGCAGAAGCACTGACGAGAAACTTTTGATCAACCTGCTTAAGTCTTGAGATAACAGCTTCAGAAACACCTTAGGACAAAGGAAATAAAAAACATGGAATTCATTTCCATTTGTTATTTGTTTGCTGGAGAGGAACCAGCTACTAGGTTCATCATACCTGAACTAGGTGAAATCATAGTGAGGAATTGTACCGTATCATTGAGGAATTGTTTGCTTCATTGTTCTTGAGAGGTTTTTTTGTTCGTTGAACGGAGTACAATGAGGGCTCCTTTATCAGTGAAGTAAAAGAATTCATGTAGTCTTATAAACATTAATAGTTAATCCATTTGCTGGATTATGCTATGCGTCCATCCTGATTCTCATGCTAATTGTCTATTAGTAATCGGTAGCTAATACAAGCAAATTGGTAGTATATCAATATTTGGCTCACACCATATGAATCGCCCATCTTTTTCTTAAACTCTATCGCTCTTTTAACTGGTTTCTGTTATACTCCCTTTGTTTCGGTTTTAAAATATAAGCATTTTTATTTTGAAAAACGTGCAACAGTACTTATGTTTCCATTTTAAAATATAAGCTTTTTTATTTGGAAAATGTGCAGAAATACTTATGTTTTCGTTTTAAAATATAAGCATTTTTATTCGGAAAACTAGCAGAAATACTTATGTTTTTATTTTAAAATATAAGCATTTTTATTGCGGAAAACGTGCAGAATACTTATACTTTGTAGCAGAGAGAGTGTGATCATAATCTCCACACAATCTATGCCCTTTTGTCTGTTTTAATGACGATTTCACTAGTCTCAAAAGAATCCAAAAACTAAACTATAAAATGTGGTTCTCCTTTTGTCAGAATATGTTTTGCTTTTGATATGTCCTGCAGATTGCAGATCATAAATATATCCAACTTGAGAGAACCCAAAACTTTGTACTGGTTGAGGAATAATAGAACAGGACCTGGAACAGTGTATTTCAGGCATTTATTTTTGTTCTTGTTTCTTTGAGACTATTGTTGGCCTTTCAAGCTACGAGGATGGTGTCATTCTCCAACAGCCTAAACACTGTAAATGGATGCTATTTAACTTTTTTTTTCTCTTCAAGAGGAAGAGAGAGAGAGAGAGAGAGAGAGAGAAAGAGATGCTATCTGTTTTTGCATGACTTATCAAGAACACTGTAATCTGCAGGTTACATCACAGTTACAGCCAACTTGCCTCCCTATCTGCCATGATGCATTTATCCTATCCTAAAGTTTAGTTCCTATTAGAACAAATTCCTTTCAATCCAAGCCTCAAAGCAAAGCAGATTGTTAATCCAGACAGTAGGCCTTCTCAATGTCCATATCCAACAGAACTACAAAGCCATGTGTCTGTTCTTATGGAAAATGACACAAGCCAAGCATGAACCCTGTGACACTCTTGGATATTCACGAGCATATGACACTGTGTTTTCTGATAATTCAGTGATGCAGACACATTACTCCTTTCAGGTTCAGTCACCCTATGCTGCAATCTCTGAATCTTCCTGCTCATCTGCTCCTATTGATTGCATTGTTTCCTGCTTAGTTACCTGCTGATTCATTCACACGAAGATTAATTTCTCAACCTACTTGACTAGATCCTCATACATGGGGTTAATTTTGTGATGCACTTGCTACCTGGTGACAATGGCTGTGTTATGAATTTTCTTCAGCTGATTGATCAGCTGAGAGGGAAAATTCCTTGTCTAGATTTTCAGAGAGTGAAAGTTCAGAGAGTGATTGTACTGCACATGGGGTGGTGCCTCAAACTGATTGCTTTCCAAACTGAAAATGACAGATGAAGGAAATAGTTCTGCCATGCTGTTTTTCTTACTAAGCATGATACTCTATATCAGATGAAAATGATTGGTTTTCTCACTGAACATGATAGATTGAGATGGGGAAGTGATCAATCTAAAGAAAATAGGATTGTACTATCTCCTGGTCTCACCACAGTACTCTTTCCAGTGTTGCAAGCTATCCCAAGCTTTTCCTAGAAAATAAATAGAAAAAATTTTTGCGTGAAATTGTATTCCACCGGCAATCATTTTCATCTCAGTTAATTAATACTGATACCCAATTTGAAATTAGAGAAAATCTAAGAAATACCATTGACAAGCATCCGATTCCAAGAAATATCACTAATAAGTACAAGTTCCATGAAATACCGTTGTACAAGCGATTTTATCCTAAAAATACCATCACCGTTAAGGGTCCGTTAGTAGTCCTCCGTTAAGTGCTATAGGATAACGGTGCATTTAATGACGTGGAATGGACAGAACCTTAACGATGATGATATATTTGGGATAAAATCGCTTGTACGATGGTCTTCTATGGAACTCGCACTCATCGATGGTATTTTTTGAATTTGGGTGTTTTTCAATGGTATTTCTTGGATTTTCTACTGATAATTCAACGTATACTGATATATTGTAGATTTATGGGTCTTATTGCATATATGTGTGTAATACCCATTGGTTTGTGATGAATACAAGTATTATCATAATATTTGCAGCAAGGCTTTTTCCCTGGTATCATATGAAAATTTTGCATCCCAAATAAACCTTAAAAGGCTAAAAGCTGCCATTCAATTTTGGCAGCATTTCAGTAGTCTGTCTACTTGTTGGACTGAATTGCAGAATGTAGTGGTCCTGCCCCTTGTACTATTTGGGAGAAGAAATTTGTGGATCATGTGTTGTCGGCACCTCTAGCATGTTCTATTGTATGAAAATTTCATCAACTCTCTAGTTTAAAACTGATTGATTTTTTTAAAAAAAAAATACTGTAGAATGAACCGTTTATCATTAATAGACTTGAAGGTCTAGTCTTACAAATAGGAATTTGTTAAGACATTTGTAATATGCATCTAGAAGCTTTAATTGACCAACTTATGGCATGTATTGGACATTTGGACCCACATGTCAATATGGACCAGAGATGTGCTTCTATGCTTCTTAAAAAAACTGCACGAAAATTAAAGCACACCAGTGGCTAAGATTAAAAACCGATTTAGCACTTAATCATCATTAGCGAGGGGTATTTTCATCCACAGCTTTTCCACCCTTGGTTCGCTCGGTCTTTTTCCTTCCTCTCTCCCTCCTCTTGGGCCAACTGCTCTCTATCCCAAAGTTTGCTTCTGCTCCCCCCTCGCACTCAGCCGTGGCCCAGTTGGCCCATGCCGCCCCCACCGCACACGGTCATCATCTTCCCCAAGCGCCGCCTGTTCCTCTCCTCCTGACCGATGAACCCTAGCATTGTTGCCTCGCCGATCTCCCTCCCCGGGCGTTTCCCCTCTGAATCAAATGCAAAAATTGGTTCCTCTCCTCCTCATCATCAATTCCCCCATGTTTTCCCCTTTTAATTCAGTTTTAATTCGCTGAATTCACTCTCCGACGAACTGCGGCCATTAATGGCTAGCCGGCAAGCTCCCCAACCATTCCCTCCTCCTCCGGTCTATAGAATGGCATTAATCGTCTTCTTCGTCCCATTTTATCTCCACCTCGCAAGCCAAGATGCTCCACACCATCTCCCCGCTTGGCCTCCTCTCTCCACTGCTCTATCGAGCTCCGACCACCCTTACCCGTCGACC
The DNA here is from genome assembly GCA_000573905.2 of Oryza punctata. Lineage (NCBI taxonomy): Eukaryota > Viridiplantae > Streptophyta > Magnoliopsida > Poales > Poaceae > Oryza > Oryza punctata. Next base: position 23,215,444 of record CM002499.2, on the reverse strand, counting down.
GGAGGCACGCAAGGCTACGCCACCGCCACCCTCAGTCTCGCAGCTGCCTCCTCTCCCTCGGTTCAGAAATGTAATGGGCTCGGCATGAGCTCCAAAATCTGTGGATGAAAATACCCCTCACTAATGATGATTAAGAGTTAATCCCACTTTCAATCTCAGCCACTAATGTGCTTTAATTTCTGTGCAACTTTTTTTAAGGAGCATATAAGCACATCTCTATGGACTATCCTTCTCTTCTTTTCATGTTAAATCTCAAGGTCACTGAAATAGTTTAATTAAAGAAGGAATAAAAGTACATCCCTTCTTGTTTAATCCAACAAATTTATTTCAACTTTTCGGCTGCAACAAAAAGGTCAAGATTCACCATCTTTTTGGCCATGATAAAGCTCAAGATAACACTACTAGTTTTTTCTATTTAAAAATATCAATAAACTATGGATATCTCTCTTCTTCTTTAACCCAACAGATTTATCTGAACCTTTTGGTTTCTACTGCAATAAAAATGCCAATGAGAAAAATGTGAGTTTACTGTTCATTTACTGAATTCCTCTGACGGTAGTAAATTCCATCGAGACAAAGAAGTTATTGCCTGCAGCAGCGCGTGCAGATGTTTGGAGTATACTGGTGCAGATCGTACGTTTTGAGGGTCAGGATTCTGCCACGTGGCCATCGGATCCCTGCAAGATTGATCAGGCCAGCCAGGGCCAGGCTACTCTGTTCCTGACTTGCTGTGCCATCCAGTCTGCAATCACAGAAACCTTGATGAATCACAGAAACCTTCAGCAACAGCCTCAGTATGTGGGCTCAAGCGCATATTTCAGTGAACTGAATGGTAAATGGGAAATGCTAGATTTTAGACGGTCAAATCTCAATCACCTACTCTCCGGTAATTGGATTGAGTAGTCTTCAACCTCTAGAAGGTGAGGGAACCAGGAGAGTCAAGAAGAGAGGGGGAATGTTGCAGCCAGGGCTTGCCTGCGACACTGGTGATGACAAGCTCCTCGCAGATCCCTTCATATTTCCCATCACCTTGACATCCGATTCTAGTAAAGAACCTAGATTAGAGTTAGAGTTTGGGGTTGGGGGTTGGATCCTTGGGGGAGGGGGAATGAAATGGTTTTCCTGGGCTTAGAGGGATAGCCAAAAGGCGGCAAAACCGGTGGCGGGTGACGGACAAGGGTGAGCGACAGTGGGAGTGACGGAGGTTGTGAGGTTAAGAGGTGGTAGTTGACGGGGAAGATGATGGCACGGGGAATGTCATCGCCGCAAGCTTAGAGAGAAAGAGAGGGAGGGATGCAGATTTAGCGGGGTCTCGCTAGTGCCGTTGACAGCCTCCATCCAGTCAGGGGGAAGGCACGTGGTGGTCGGGGAGGTAACGATATGGAGTCACACTCGAGTGCGGATATGTGACGCCGTTGTAAAGGGGAGTGGAAAAATGGATAAGGTTATGTACTTGTGTACGAATCTCGGTAAAATCTTAGTTGTCCAAAAAAAATGACTAAAAATTATAATATTTTCAGTCACAAAACTAATCAGTTTGGAAATAAGGGACTGTATAAAATTTTCAGTGACATAGGATAATTTATCTATTTTTTTCAGGTTGAATTCATCATACAATTAGACTATATAGTACTTTAATGAGCCTATGCTTCAATACCTAAAATAATAATAATAAATCAGACACGGCTTAACGACAAATTCCACATCCACGTAACCCCAAAACCAAAAGGACGCAACTTGCGAAAAAGCATTCCGCACAAGACGAACAAATGTCAAAAAAGAAGCTAACACCATGACACACATGATACATGACATTTGTTTTTATCTTATTTTCTTTTCTTATCCCCTAGAAAGGCTTAATCAAAAGGCAAAAATGGAAATAGAAATACTGCAATAGCAATTCAGAACAAACATGTACCAGTGCTAGTAGGACGAAGAATGCTATTATATGCGTGTGAGAAAAACATTTTATAAACAGAACAGTACATCACCATCATGTATAGATACAAACTTTGTAGACAAAGGAGATGCAAAAATCTGATGCAGACCCTCCTACCCGTCAATTTTGCACCAATAGATTGGTGTCCCTTTTTTTTCAGTAATACATTAGATTGATGTCACATCAACTCTAAATAGCAACATTAGTTATCTCAGAATGGAGAAATCAACATCTGAATGAGGTCACCTGTGTACCACCCTCCAATCCCCATTCTCCAAGTCCCAACCAAACCACATTTAAAAAAGAGAAAGGAAGGTTGCATTTCATTGGATAGTTTTCTATATATGCATAATGCCTATTAGCTTGCTCACTAAATTTTATTGTGGAAAACAGAGCGAGATCCTCTGCAGTGTGCAGCACTGTGGCTGACATGTGGGCTCCACTTGCTCAAGGGCCCACATATCAGCGACTCTTACTGCAGGAGCAGTACTACAAAGGAGTTGAGTCCGAAACATTTCTTCAAAGATAAATTAATGATTTTACCATTTTATCCTGATGTACTATTATAATTCTATATTGATGTACAATTTATAACTAGACAGGCATGTGTCGATATCAATTGCCTCCAGACAAATCTAATCATATGGCAAATTTAATAGATAAAGAGTAGGGATGGTGTGATGCAATTACTATCCACCAATTTATGCTTGAGATGACAATTTTACAAAAAAGACTATTAATTGTTGGGACCTAGCTTAAGTAGATGCACCTGAATGTCAGCAGAGAGAGGTAGGTTCCCTAACCCAACCCATATTCTAATCATAGCCATTATGGACCTAACCGTTTCTTAAAAAAAGGATTTACATCATTTAGTAACAACTCACATGAATAATAAAGCCACATATCTGGCCTTGTATCCAAATATATCAAAAGTAGATGAAATGCAAACCAAACTTCCATTGCAATACTCCATCCAGTTTCAATACTGTCACGATCTGAATGGATCATTAAACATCCAGAAACTACCCTGTAACATCTTAGACAACTTTTTTGTGGAAATTAGGAACTAAGAATGACTAAAAAAAGAAACGGAAAGACCAAGAAATTCAGTGTTATACTATTAAAAGAGCTACCAATCCCGTTATACCAGCATCAAAATAGCATCAAGCATTCACATTTCACTACAACAAAAATATGCAACAAACTGCATTTTACTTAGACCATAGAAATTTCGCGGGAATTTTACGCTATACAATATACATGAAAAATAGTAGCCAACCCATGTTTCTTCCAGGACACAGTACAAGTCAGCACTGTGAACAAAGACAAGAGGCGAGCTTACCGAGCCACCGTCCCCAAGTTGTTTTATTCTGACAGGATGCATCAGTGAGGGACCAGGTCATCTAGAACACATTAAACATTAACCTCGCATTGATCGATGATGTTAACCATCTTAATATCCAAATCCTTTTCAAAATGCCTCCAGGAGAAGGGAAGCAATCCAGGCCAAGCCAATCTTTTTCAATGCCAATCTGCCGACCTGTGATCATGACCACATCCACAGCGTCAAGCACTGCACAAACTAAAGCCCATGCCAACCGCTGTTGTCATCAGGCAACCATCAGAACAGCAACTGAACACAATCCATGTGATTTTAAAACTAATGCCATGTCAGGTGAAATGATATGTGATAATGTAATTCACACAGGATAAAGGGCACATGTATATGATGCTTTCTGAAGAAAAGAAAAGCAGGTAATAGGGGAGATTAATCAATCTTGGTACTATAATAGGAATTTTACATCAATCATGAATCTTGGGTACAATTTGTAGGGCATTACATCAATGATGAGCTTTGTTAGGACTAAGCAACATTTGATGTAAATGCCCTCCCCTCCAACTCCTTCACAACCAAAGGATGGGGGCAAATAGATAACAACATAATTCATGATCCTCAGTCACATTTTAGGAAAGAAAAATAGCGAAAAGAGATTAAAAGGATTAATACAAGGATAAATCGAAAGAAACACAAAGGAGAAATCTTTCACCTAGGCTAGCCGGCAATTTGATACAATTTGACTAGGCTCCGATTCCTCCGATTCTCTTACATAGGGGCAATGCTAAATGGTAGAAGAATTTCCTCATCACCTTCTCCTCTAAAGAATTCTCATCACCCCCAAAAGAATGTATCACCGGTAATCAATAGCAAGATTGATGCTAGCAAGTAGTGAGTAGTAGCAATCGGCAAAGCACATCGAACAAAATGACGCATTTCTTGTTCAGTTTTGTGTTTGTGTTTGTGTTCTAGACTACCATCTCATCGAGCTGGAGCTGTTCAAGCCAGCTGCTGATGACTCCGGCAGTGTCCTCCTCGCCGCTGACGATGTGATCACGGCTTGTGTTCTGCCCCAAGATGCCAATCGAATCCATTGCCGATGTCATCGTCGTTGTCGTCATCATCTTCTCCGGTGTCGGCTCCTTCACTAAGGTGTTGACCCATGAGAGGTCAGGCTCATGGTTGCCATTGGCAACTCTGGACCGGAGCTCGAATGAGGAGCAACGCTTGAGGCGGCCGAGCTCCTCGTCGTCGGTGCCCCAGTCCGGGTTGCCGGAGGGGAATCCCCATTTGGACATGCTGGAGCTCACCGGCGAGCCGACCAGGAGCGAGGCGGCGTTGCCGAGGTCTCGTGAGCTCATGCTTCGCAGCGTCTGCTGCTGCATCTTCTCCCGCTGCGCCAGCGCGGCGAGGAGGCGGGAGCTCATCGGGGAGACTGGCTCCGGTGTCACCGTGGCCGCCCGCGGCGAGAGCAAGCTCTGCTGCTGCTGCTGCTGCTGGAACTGGTTGAGCACGGCGGCCTTGCGGGTCGGGGAGAACGCCGCGCCGCCTTGGTCGGCGTAACGCGGCGAGCGCGACGCTGCCGCGGCGGCGAGCTCAGCTGAGAAGAGCTCGTCGAGATTTGACGGCACGAGCGCCTTCCCCCTCGCGGACCGGATGGAGGCGGGCGAGCCGACGAGGCCGTCGTAGTCCGCCGCCGCGGCGAGCAGCTCGTCGACGGCCATGTCGCGGGCGCTCAGCGACGTGCGAAGCCGGCTCAGGTGGAGGTTCCCGGCGCTTCCGGGCAGGCAGAGCGCCGGCACGCTCGGCTGCTGCGGCCACGCACCGCCGCCGCCGCCGCCGCCGGCGGCGGCCGACGGCGACAGCGGCGGCGTGAACGACGACCCTGGAGACGACAGCCCCATCCCCATCGCCGCCGCCGCCGCCGCCGCCGCCATCTCCAACGCCCCGCGCGGCGACGGCACGGCGGAGCCCGTGGACACGTACAGCGGGCGGAGCTCCTCGGGCGTGTGGGCGAAGAAGCAGACGCGGCGGGCGCAGCCGACGCCGTCCTTGCAGAGGCGCGTCCTGTACTGCGCCGGGTGGAGCCAGCTCTCGAACACCCCGTGCGCGTACTCGCACATGTCCCCTCTCCTGCACCCGGCCCCCTTCTTGAACTCCGGGCACGGCACGCAGCTGTAGTGGTACTTCCTCGGGTCGCGCCGCCGCGCGTTCTCGCCGGGGTGGACGAAGGGGCACTCCGTCCAGTCATGGGAGTACGCCCGCGAGCACGCGCGCACCTTGAACGAGTACATCCTGAAGTCGTCGGAGGCGTAGGCGCCGTTCTTGATGTCCGGGAGGGAGGGGTCGGGAGGCCACTCCTTGCGGGCGCCGAGGAGGGAGAGGAGGTGGTTCTTGAGCGGGAGCGAGTTGGGCGGGAGCGCGACGAGGTCGGACGCGCGGCGCTGGAGGTGGTCGAGCAGCGCGGGGTCGGCGCCGGCTGCGAGGAGGCGGGAGACCGCCGCGGGGGCGGAGGTGGCCCCACCAGCGGCGGCGAGGTGGAGCGGGGTGGAGAGCGACGAGGCCGAGGCGCGGTTGGGGTCCACGAGGTAGGGCGGCGAGAGGAGCACGTCGAGGCAGGTCACCGAGCCGTACGCGGCGGCGACCATGAGCGGGGTCAGCGGCTCCGCGCCCCGCGCCGGGGTGTACCACGGCGCGGGCTCGTCGGCGAGGGAGGGGCACGCGGCGAGGAGCTCCCCGAGCCCCACCGCGTCGTCGTCGGCCGCCAGCTCAAGCAGCCTCGCGGAGACAGCCGCCTCGGCGCCGGCAGGCTCCCCCATCGGCGGCGGCGCGCGATCGGAGAAGGTGTTCGACGAAATGGTGGGGGAGAGGAGGAGTTGGGGGAAAGGGAGTGAGGCTTTTGCTTTGCAGCCTCCTCTCTGGGTTTTTGGGCAAAACTAGGTTTAGTGAGCTCTTGGCTTTACTTACACACACAACACCTTTTTTTCCCCTCCCTTTGCTTTATGGGAACAAGGGTAAAATGGGGTTTTTACTCTACTTTTTTTTTACAGCTTTGCACCTTGGGAGAAGGTAAATTTTGGTTGTGGTTGTCACATTTTTGCTGAACCAAGAGGTGAGAAGGGTGGGGTTTTTTTTTTTTTGGATGGAGGTGAAAAAGTTTTGATGCTTATTGGATGAGATGGGTGAAAGTGGTCAAGTTTGGGTGGTGCATTGAATTTTAGCTGGTTTCATGAGAAAACACGACTAGCTTCTTTCTTTTGACTTTCTAAACTTTTTAAAGCACATGTACATTAGTACATAGTGGTGGATGACTATGGAAATGAACGGTATACTTCATCTGAAAAGAAATGCAGACAGAAAACTAGTAGACGACAATAAATAAAATAATGAAGGGTATAAATACTGTCTTAAAAAAACGCTAGCAGCATGCTTGATTTCCATAAGTAAATTATTTCTTCCATGATATATATTTTCATGCCTTTAAGTTTGATTTGTAGGATCAAGATGAAGCTAAGAAACCATTCTGGTGGATAGATTTCTATTGGTTGGTGAAAAAAAACTGTTAGAAATTGTTGGTAAAGAATATGGACTGGAAAGTGTCAAATGTCATTGATTAACTGATATGGAGGAGAGTGGAATTAATTATCTGTTTGTACGACTTAATTTGGTTTTGTGACGTTTAAGTCTTTTGACCACATCTAGTTTGTTACTACTCCAATTTTTCCAAGCTGTCAGACAATACGTTGATGGCACAAGATTTTCAACTGAGATGGTCTAGTGATAACTTTTTCCTGAAAGTGCAGCTCCACACAGTGAAACAAATGAATTGAAGCACGCATGCAATTAAGAATATAAACATGCAAAGTAGCACTAAAGGCAGTAAATTTATGGAATCAGATTTCAACTAGGGAGTAAATGGAATTACCGGCTCATCTCCATGATAAGTAAACAAACCTCACGGAAAAAAGTAAGTGCGCAAAAGACATACTAGGCACAAAATATAAGCTTAATTTGTTCACTAGGAAAAGCTCTCCATCGGAATACATGAATTTTAATTTTGTAGGATTTTCATATAATTATTTATATCCCTCTAAAATTTCTTAAAATTTATCTGATCCGTGTGTTTAATCATGTTTATTAATTCTACTTATTTAATTATAATATATGATGGTGTTAACTTTTTGAAGTTTGGCTATCACTTATTAAAAACCTAGGAGTATTTTAGCACTATTTATTTCTTTGACTTTTTATCAGTAAAGGCACGTTAAATATGATTTAACTTTTTCATATTTGGACTAAATTTTTTAAATAAGAAAAATGATCAAACACTATATCTAAACATCAGTATCATCATATCATATAGTAAAGAGCAGTTTTTCTATTCTTGAGGAGATACATGAGGTACGAGGTATTATGAGGTACCAATATAATCTAACCGTTGGTTTAGGAGGGGTATGATGGGGCTAAAACAAATCACCGCCCGCTCCGCCAATAGCGATACAGTGGCGAGATCTATCTTCTCCGACAAAATCGCATCCACTGACGACAGCCTTGTTGCCTCCGTGCATCCACGACGCGTCTGTCACCGTCGCATCGAGCCCGCCGAATGGCCGCCGCAACCATCGCCGGCCTCCAGGCGACAACCACTATCCATCGCTGAGCTCCCGCCCTTGACCACCAAAAAAAGGACTGGATTTGGGTGACTGGGATCCTGATGAGTCCGGCCCAGGTGGGGTTGGACGAAAGACCAACACACCGATCCGGATTCCCCGAATCCCGCAATCTTAGCACCGTAACTCCGACGCACCCACTCGGGGAAAGGCCCAATCACCCTAAAAGACTAGTCTGATAGGGGAAGAGTGGCTCTCCCTTTTAAGGTGGATTCTTCCTCCCAAGCTAAGCAAGGTGGGATTATTCAGAGGCTCACACGGAGTAAGCATTTTGTTTTCAAATTGATCTCATTTTTCTCAGTTTTCTTACCAGCAGATTGGGCATTGTTATGGCTCTCACCTTTGGATTTGGCAGCTTTAGCAACATCATCATTCAAAATATCTTCAGGAGACATGGGATGAAACACAATTTTCTTATCATGGTACATAAAAGAATACTAGTTTGACCTACCATGATGCATAGAATTCCTATCAAATTGCCAAGGTCTACCTAGCATAATATTGCATGCTTGCATGGGCACAACATCACATTCAACAATATCATGGTAAGTTTCAATTGTAAAATTAACGTGCACCAGTCTTGTTACCTTTGCCTTACCACTGTTGTTCAGCCATTGGATGTAGTATGGATGCGGGTGCGGTTTGGTGCTGAGTGCAAGCTTCTCCACCATCTCGCTACTAGCCAAGTTGTTGCAACTACCTCCATCAATGATCATGTGGTAAGAACGCTCTTTGATGACACACTTTGTTTGGAACAACGTGTGTCGCTGATTTTGCTCCACCTTCTCCATTTGTGCGCTGAGGACACGCTGCACAATGAGGCTCTCATAGCGACCTGCATCTTCAGCCCCAATATGCTCTTCAGGTGGCTCATTATCTGCATGGTCAGCCGCAAGCAAAGCAAGAGTATCCTCATCGAAATCACTAGCGGACAAGTACTCACCATCATTTTTGACTACCAAGACTCGCTTGCTAGGGCAGTCACGTTGCACATGCCCAAAGCCCTTGCAACGGTGGCACTGAACATCTCTTGTTCTACCCGTGGATGCCATGGAAGAAGCACTCACGGCTGTTTGAGCAGCCTTTGTCGCTGAGCTAACAGGAGGGCCACGAGTCTTGTCACTGGATAGAGGAGGTGCTGCTCGACTAGGTGTGGGTGTGGAAGATGGGGAAGCAGTACGACCGACCGGAGGAGTGGTGCGTGTCTGCCATGATGTAGTTTTACCTGCAGAAAAATTAGCCTTGGTACTAGCACGTCGTCCCTGCACTTCCCTTTCAGCTTTACAAGTAAGATGAAACAATTGGGTCATATTAGTGTAATCTTTGTAGTCTACGATGTCATAAATCTCGCGGTTTAAACCACCCAAAAATCTAGCCATAGCAGCGTCCTCAGTTTCCTCTAAATTACAACGAAGCAAGCCCATTTGTAACTCCCGATAATATTCCTCTACACTTTTTGCACCCTGTCTCAATTGTTGCAACCTATTCAGCAAGTCACGTGCATAGTAAGAAGGAACAAATCTTGCCCGCATGACCCGTCTCAAAGCATCCCAAGTTTGTGGCATGTTATTAGGATTTTTCTTGCCATGTTCTATCCACCAAACCGAAGCAAAATCAGTGAACTCACTAGTAGCAGCTCTAACTCTAGTGTTCTCAGGAAATTCATGGCATGCAAATTTTTGGTCAACAGCAATCTCCCAAGAAAGGTACGCATCAGGATCGTATTTTCCATCAAAAGGACGTATCTTAAATTTAATTTTAGAAAAAGCATCATTATTGTTGCGTACCTCGCATCGGCGGTGACCACCCATACCTTGACGATTATGACGTAGCCGTCGACGATCACGAGCATCTGGATCATCTTGTTCAGTGTCAGCAGTATATTCATCCTCCAAATTATCCTCGACGTACTCATCGTCAATGTCATCTTCGTTATGCCCAATATTGCCTCTAGCATTGAGAGCATCAAAATGCCTCACAAGAGCAGCAAGGCTAGTGTCAATGCGGGCGACCGATGTCTCCAACCCTGTAAGCTTGGTGTTGGTGGCGATCTGCGTGGACTCCAATTGTCCAATCTTCTCATTTGTCACCTGCAAATCTGCATCAAGTCCTTCTGTATGCTGCTTTACTTGCCTTGTAAAATATTGTATGATGCCTTTGGTGCGTGGGGAATGAGACGCACCCTCTTCATCTTTATCCTCTGGACCTGCCATGGTTAATAAAACAAGGGCAACAAAACAACATATGAGGTAATTTAAGCCCTATGACATTGGGATGTAGCTTTTTCAAGACGCTCACTCACAGCTCACTCGCAACCTGTCTCACAAGCTCTTACCAATTCTTACCTTGCCCACAGGAGGGGACGGCAACCCACAAGTATGCCACCGTGGAACGGGGTGTATCGGTGCCGTAGCAACAAGACCTGGCAAGCTGTAGTCGGGTTTGTAGTGGAGCTGTCGGTGGGCTGAAAGTAATGCTCAAGAGAAAACTAGAAACCACGTTAGCCAAAACAAGTTGAATAATCGCTCAAGGGTTGTACGGTGCTGGTCCTAGGCTAGCCGAAGTAGAGACGCGAGCCTAACCACAAAGGACGCCACAAGACAAACCCAAACAGGAACGATAACAACAAAGTAGAGGGGGGTGACAACAGGGATTGGTGGTGGAGGAGTGCTCACACAGGTACGGTCCTTTTTTTTGCTTTCTCTAGTGCTGAGGATAGAGATGCGAATTTTTTTATTTTTATTTTATTTATTTTATATTTTTTTCACAACCAGGAGCACACTAGAACCAACCACAGAAATTCTTAGCTCAAATAGACACAATATGAAGCATATAGAAATTTTTCAAGGTTCTATCCGAATAGGTCCCGAAGCTTCTCGCCACGAAAACAGAATTTTGCTAGTGAAATTTGGCGATTTTAAATTTGGCGAACCCAGCAAAGCAGGGGAGAATTAGATGTAACTTTTTCTGTAGATGTCCGTGGATATATTATAAGCCCAATTCCGAGTCCGTATAAAAAAGATATGGCTGTTTTATGGAAGGTTACTCGAATCAGTTTTTTTTTGGTGGCAGGAGACTCAAAGGCAATCAGATTCAAGGAAGGGAACAGATCTAACACAAAAGGAAAGGAATTTGGTGGATGGCTTCGATGGTGGTGATGATGGCAAAAGTGGTGATGGCGGCGGTGGTGAAGATGGCGATGGGTGGTGGCAAGAACTCGAAACTCTAATCGACTAAACACTAAGACCAGCAAGTTAGCACAAACCGATGCAATCGAAAACTCAACAAGCCCTAACTAAGCAGTACTAGTAAAAAAGGCTCAAGGGTTTTTAGGATTATGGAGAACTAATCTACTATCCTTTTTTATGGCTTTTTTTTGGACTTTAGGAAAAAAATAAACAACGAAGGGTAACAAAATCTCTCACCGATTAACCACGCTCTGATACCACATGATGTGAACCCGCTAGGGTTTGTGTCCCGATCTTTCAATGAGAGGTGATAACTCGATTTGATGAAGACGACGTTCACGGCCCGACTACAACCGTACAAGGACACCGCGCCTTAGCAACCGATACACCGTCTCCAATGGTTGTCACGAACTTGTGATGCGCGACACCCGGCCACGAGGGCACTCGTCCTGCAGGCAATCGAAGAACAAGTAAGAACAAGTAGAACAAGCACTGAATTGCTAGATGAACATGAAAGCTTCACTATGAAAGACACAATACGGCGGGGTTCCGATTACAAGCAGACGGGCGGTTTAGCCAACACGCGCGCTGCGAGCAGGTAACAAGTAGCTAACTCTAATCATCAAAACCCGAGTGTTCTTGGCGGCAACTAAAGGTATAAAAAGAGGGGGAGAACGACCACAGGGTCGTGCTCTAACCCTAGGACGTGCCCCTAATGGGTCCAACTTGATACGCAGCCTATTGGCCCAAAAAGAGGTGACGTAGCACCGTGGACAGAAAACACTCGGTAGTAAAACGACAATTGTGGCCGCTCCAGAACAGATATGGACATGAGGTTGGATCCATTTGAAAGTAGACTTGACTAGCTTTCCATGAAGTACTTGCACGCCTAAATCAGAGCTCGCATGAAGTCGTGACGGGCGTCAGAAGTTGGTGCTGTCCTGCAGTCCGAATTCACCCCGCGCGAATCCTTTCCCCTTTGGATCCTCTCCATCGTTCCTGAGTAAAACAAGAGTGCACGCATCTCCGGGGTATAAAGAAGAGGAATATGAACTCAAGAATGAACTCACCTGATAGTTGAGTTGACGTGCACGAGCGCGGGTAATAGGACCATGAAGCTGTACTTGTGGGGACGTGGATGTATCGATGGTGTTGATGTCCTCATCAGATCCCCACGAATGGCAGCCGCAACCATCGTCGCCCTCCTAGCGATGACCACTACCCATCACCGACCTGTGCCGCGCGAGATCTAGGGTTCATGACCTTGTGCCGCGATCGCAGTCCCTTCCCGGATATTTCGCGAAACGAATGAGGCAAGGAAGAGAAAGCGAGACGAGAGCGAAACACTTGATGTCACGTGCGTGATGCGAAGCAGATAACTCAAAAGTACAAAATTACCCTCCCACCCATGGTACTGTATCAATGAGGACGTACGGTACCACGCGGTACGGAACATTTTTAACCATCGAATCTAACCAGATCAACGGTCATAATTTGGTACTGCACACCCTCAAGGACGGTAAAAAATCTCTATACTAAAAATAAAAGAAGTCGTTCGCACTCGTAACCGCTCTATTCTTAGTTCATAAGTTGTTTCTTTTAAGATCGATTTTACCTCGTCATACGTAACTATCCCAAAAGAACGATGGTAAAAAAAAAAAAAAAACATGTTCCATACTGAAATTTTGATCGGCACTACTCCTCCTACCGTGTAATCGATCGTACATTTGCAATAGAAGAAAGTGAGAATTCAGGGTGATTTCGTGCATATCGATCTTCTGAACATTTTCCTTTTCACGGATGTACCACGCAGCTCCGAGTAGGGAGGGTAAAACCGGAAATCCAGGCAAAACGACCGGCCGCAGCCGGTGGGCCGCGACGACCGACCGGGCCTCTCCCGCGCGCGTGCGTGCTGTGCCTTGGCTCTGGGCTGCGAGGTGGGCCATCCCTCCTGCCTCGCGATCCGGGCCTGGACCCACCACCCGACCCGATCCGCTGGCTCCCTCTCTGTGACTTGCAGGTGGGCGCCTCGTCAGCAGGGTTGGTGGGTTGTGGGCTGCCAGCGAATCCGGAGGGGGAGTACAAATGGGTTTCTCGGGAAACGGGAAAAATCCGGCTCGGCTCGTGGGGTGGGTCGGGTCCGGCTTGCTGGGCCAGCGACGCGCGGCGAGTCGGGCTCGCTCGCTCGGTCGGACTCGAGTCCGAGTTGGCAGTGCGGACCAGAGCACGCGTGGCACGTGCTGTTCCGTTGCATTCCACCTGCAGCGTGAGCCACTTGTATTTATGACATCATCACAAATAAAAATACTAAGGGCATGTTTAAATCCATGCTAAAATGAACATGTCAAAATTTTAGCAAGTTAGCAACATTGTTAAATTTTGGTAGGATAGATTAGATGTGTTGTTGCTTAAATCCTTAGGCACAACCAAAGAGAAGATTGGACACAATCTAATATAATGTATCTAGGCAGGGACTGTCTAGATAGACAACTAGATTATATCTCATCTCTTTGTAGATTGTTATATTTCGAAATGGAGAAGTAACAAAACAAAATCCTTTCACACGTTTATCAATTTTTACCAAAAAATGGTATGGTTCAAACTAACACCAATCTAGACTCTGATTATATTTACTAGTAGTAGTACAATATTTTTTGTGTCATCATGCTCGTGTGGGACCTACGGTGGTATAGTAAATCGATGTGAATTTTTCTCCCCAATTCTCCAGTAATTTAACTCACGAACACATGAATTTAACTAAAGTGAGTCTAGATTCTACGGAATGGAAAAAATACATGAATATCTGTTTGGTTAGATCACATGAAAAAACATAGGAGTGAAAAGATAAAGACTCATTGGAAATTTTCATGAGGTTAAATATCATATTAAATTTTCTTGAAAAATTGCATGGAATGGGGCATTGTGTCCTTTCTTTGTTTCAGAGCCATTTAGAAAAGAAATCTTATTAACAATAAAATCCTATAAAATTCATATGATTTCCCTTCAAATGGCCTTGAGCATTGAGCCTAGACAAGACATTATGCATATTTATGCGCTAAATATCCTGCAACTACTCCCTCCGTCCCATTTTAAACACAGTCATGAGTTTCAGTGTCCAATTTTAATCAACCATCTTATTTAAAAAATTTAAAAAACATAAGTCACGCATAAAGTACTATTCATATTTTATTATCTAATAACAATAAAAATATTGATCATAAAAAAATTAAAATAAAACGGCCGATCAAAATTGAACACGAACACTCATGAATGCGCTTGAAATGGGGCAGAGGGAGTACTGTATACAGGGTGTAGCACGTTATTTAGCTTAACAGTATGCCCCATACCTCCCACCTGTACTACTTCCGTTCCTGATGTAAACAAATTACTTACACAATTACGCGATGTCGCTAGGCTCTCCACCTATCCCATCCCCTCCCCTCCCCTACTTTCTCCTTGTGATTTAGAAAATTACTTCCACCTTTTCCTAAGGGGTGAGAGTAATTCTTGTTGCATCGGGAGGAAAGGGAGATCCTAAAAGATTAGGGGGAGGAGAGTTGCCAACATATACGCCAGAAGGCATCCAAAGTATCTTGTTTACATCAAGAAGAGGGGGCCGGAAGGGATAGGTTTTACGCTAAATAGGGTAGTAATTTCTTTTACATCAGGAGAAGGTATAGGGGAGGGGATGAAGGAGGGACAGGTGAAAAGCCCTAGCAGCAAAGCCGACGTTCCGGTAAAATTGAGAGTATTTTTTCTAACATCAGGAGCGTGTTATGTAATGTAGTGCACAATGCGTTGTTTAGTGCTACCATAAAATATACGGTAAATTTATTACTATACTAGTTCAATTCAAATGCAAAATGGCAGCGCAAGGTGAAGATTAATTCTTATGAAATTATTAAACGTCACAATTAAACTGGTTGAAATGCTACGAGTATTCTTTTGGGGGAACTCATCGCATTAGTAGTCATCCAATTAGGATCACAATATCATCGAGTACAGGCCAATCAGAAAAAGCCTCTGTTGCCACAGGCAGAACTAATATATGTTATTATCTTCAGCTATATCTATGACCAGTGACAGGATTGAGAACTGATGACTGGTCTACAGAAAGGTGTGCAAGGTGCACAGTTCACTTGACACCACTTCCAGAATAAAGCATCAAGAACAAATCATAGTATATTTAGTAGCACTTTAGCAGTGCATCAATTGAGTTTTTACATATATCCTGCTTTTTTGCTAGAAATTCTGATCCTAGCATCTAGACCAAACATGTGACACTTATTGATTTGTTTATTTATTCACATATCTTCAGTAAGATTTTGATCACAATTAATTCCCTGCTCACTTTATCTGATCTCTAGGATTAAAATGGAGGTCCCTTTCATGTTGCCATCCACTTCACAAGATGCCCCAAAAGTAACTAGCTTTGATTCTATGGATATGAATCATCAATTTTCTTTTGTTTTCATTTTTATTTTTTCTTACTATTGGATTATTATTGGCTTAAAGGTTACTGTCGAGATGACACCGAGGTCTTACATCAGATCTAGAGCACCGAAATGACGATATTGATGATATGTAGATTTGGGAAATCAGGGTGATGTGGTACTTGATGCCATTTGTCCTCTGCTAGCTACTCCGTTTTTCTTATTCCTTTTCTCAAGTAGTGTTGCTAGTCATAACACGTGTACAACTTGCATATGGTTCCATTAATATTATAAAGGCTACAACTTAGCATGCCAAAGCTTACTTTATAGGTGCCACCACAGTTTCGTCCTTTCACTTACAGGGTACATCTGATTATAAGAGATAAAAATAATTTTTAGATAAAACTTTAATATATATATTCTTAACGACTTAAAAACCGATTCTAGAAAATAAACTAAAGTAAAAACATTGAAATCAATTCCAAAATTAATTTTAAATTTTAAATTTTGGTGGCGACCGATATATTAAAGAGCAAACGATGTAGTACAAGATTTAGGGTGCTTTTGGTTTGGTACCAAAATTAAGTCTACCCAATTTTAGCATTACAAAACTTGCAAAGCTTAATAACGCCAAAAATTGGTAAAGTGGCTAGGTAAGTGGGTGTTTTATGTTTTAACCTTACGAAATATTTTTGCATGAAGTTATGTCAAAAAGTTTCTAGCAAATTCCCAAACTTTGATATGATAGGAAATATCATAGTTTATAGATAATACATGTCTAGATTACCACTTGTCAAACCTCGACCATGCCAAAATTTGATACGGTTGAAAATGGGTAACAAACAGTGGTAGAGACAACATGGGGTGGGGTGTTTAGACCCCCTACCCCCTAATGTACCATTAGAGCTCCCTTAATACCCCTAAAATTCTAATCCATATATCTATTACAGGAGAGGTTAAAATAGATTTTTATTGATTATTTTGGTTTAGCCCCCACTGTAATTGTATCCTGGCTCCACCACTGGTAACAAACCAAACATGTGTTTCTATTTTTTTTTTTCTTTGGGTTCATGTAATTGCCAAGGGTGGGGAAGCACTGATCACGCGTTGGTAAAGCCATAGATGCATGATTCAGCTCGCAGGGTTCAAATTCTAGTGTACACATGTATATTACACACATAAGGTGAGCTTTTATATGGAGTTTAGTGAGACTAGAAATGTACAGTTGATTTTAGTATATTTGTGGTACGGTAATTACAATTGGAATAGAGACTGAGAAAACATGATGCAATTTGGGTACAGGGACAGTACTTGCATTGGGTACCATCCATGCATTGTCCACTTAACTTTGATCACCAGTTAGTGCCGGTCATTTTCTCGTGCTTATCTCCTTTTTGTTGTACTTTTTCAAGACGTACGTGCGATGTTATCACCTAGGAGTATATTATATGTTAGAGGGTAGGGCTACAGATTTCTCTACTTTTTTGTTCTGGAACGGCAACCATAAAGCTTACCCATGAAGAATATTAACTTAGAGCAATTGTTGGAGGAGATAATGACTCGTGTCATATTATAGTATCGGAGATACTGGTAGTACAAGAATTTATTAACGGTGGAGAGAAAGCCATCTCTCTGTGTGTGATGAGAAAATATATAGTAGTGAAAACCATATATGTACATATATGTAGTGGAAATTTAGAAATTACCATTAGATTAAAAATGGAGTATGAAATTTATGTATGTTATCAAGAGATGTGGACAAATTTCATGTGTTCATTTTTTATCCAACGGTAGTTTTCATGTTTCCACTATATATGTGGTTTGAAACACATATTTTCTCATGTATGATGATGAAGTTAGAGTATCCTAAAATATATCTTTACCGTTTGCTATTCAGCTCAACAATCATAACTAAAATTTAAATTATAAAACTAAATTTAGAGTTAATTTTCTACACAAATCTGAATAAAAAAATCCTTTCTATATGACTTAAAAGTTGATTTATTTTTGGAAAGGGGGACTACTATCTCCGTACTAGAATATAACAAATTTTAGAGTTAGACACGATTATTAAAAAATAGGTAAAATTAAATGGATGAATGTTATGATTGGTCAAAAAGTAGAGTATGTGGGAAAATTAAATGGTGCAGGGTTATAATTGGTTGGAAAGAGAATATTGGTGAAGAATGTGTTATATTTTTAATAAATTTTAAGTGTTAGAAGTTGTTATATTTTGGGAAGAAGGGAGTAATACATAATGGGCTACAAATAACGTTTTCAAATAAATTTTAAATGCTATAAATCAAATTTGGTTTTGACAGACGGAGTGCATATCTACGGCTATTAGAACAACTTTTAAGGCCATTACTTCTCATAATTTTCTACTTTTTTTTCTTACTTTGGTAGTGTCTTGCATAATAAAGATACACTTTCAATTCCTCACCTCGTTACTTTCTTGCTATGTCATTTTTACTCTACATGTCACCTTATTAATTGCTATACACATAGCGCTACGAATGCCATTATGGATATATGACCTCTACCCACTCTGATACACTTTAAGCAAAAATTTAGTTCCATCTAAAGGAGGATACGTGTAATAGACAAACAATGTAAATTTATGCTACATAACATGTAATTTGCAGGTAGATATTGTAAAAATGTGTCACGACTAAAAGATACCATAAAAAGCTAGTAATTTACTGGATAACACTTTCGACTCAATTGGGGAGAAATTCTTCAAAACGACGAGAATGCTCTAGGTTCAAAAAACTTCTAACCTAAGGATGCCATGGAGATTGAATATGATGTATGCTAGGGTAGTGGTAGATTTAGAGTTACTTAATTATCAAAATTTCAATTCAACACCATGTTTGAAGCCTGTGGCCTCAAGAATGTTATCGTCTATTTGAAGAACTCTCTCCAATTGAGCCAAAAATTTCTTTAGCAAATTACCAATTTTCTAGTGTGTCTTTCAGCTGTGACACATTTTTAGATGTCTACTAGTAAATTATACAAATTTTATGTATCCTATAGCAAAATTTGCCTCAAAATTTATTCCGAAATACTTGTCACTCTTAAATACATTCAATTCAAATTTCTCTCTTTTCTACCCTACAACTACCACTTCACCCCAGCTATATGTCATTTAAAAAGGGATAGTATAATCTTTTTTCTTAAACTTTAATCTTCGCTAAATTACCTAGAATGACAAACATTTTGGGATGGAGGGGGTACTTTTACTACCTCCATCTTAAAATAGCAACATAATATTGGATAACACATATTCTAGTATTATGAATAACTCGCGTGAAAAATATGCCTACTATAATATGAAAAATCTTTTTGAGCTTTTTTCCAAAAAGAAAATAAAAAACTAGAAATTTATTTTCACGGATGGATGCTAAGAGACCCATCAGTACTCCATCCACGCAAAACCCCCGATTTCTACAGGTCCCTTGGTTGCAGGCAGGTCTGCAAATAAACGCCCGTGTAAACATGTTATTGCCACCTACACAAATTTGTTTTTAAGTAATGTCCGTGCAAATACTTAGTGCGCGGACGAGTGTAAACATGTTATTACCACCTACACAAATAATTTTTTTTAAGTAATGTCAGTGCAAATACTTAGTGCGCGGGCGAGTGCACAGCTGGGAAAACTCATTCAGTTCCAGGTTTTATTCAAACGACACTGATAAGATGATACAAATAATATGTACTGCGGTAGTGAAAGTATGAGAAAGTATGATAAATTAAGACTAAAAAGTGCAATATCTTCTAATACCTTCTCCAGCATTGTAAAATCACGCTCACAATATCATTCATGAAATATTACTAGTTTAAAATTTGTGTGTGTTACTCTTAATAAATACCTTATACACGACTCACAAAAGAAGAGTCATCTCGATTTGAGGTGTTGCCCAACACACTTAGACGACAGCTTTGAGTCGAGGTCCAACCTGCCCACATTGTGATTCACCTTACCTACCTACACACTGAACTATCATGGTTTACATATCTTTGTATCGCACAACCGCTTCGCAGTGGCAGAATGATCTTGGCGGAATTTGCAAGGCATAGTTTGCGTAGAAGAGAAGATGCGGGTAACGACAGAAAGAAAATGTGAGAACTTAATTCGTTTGTACTTTGTTGACAAGGTTTTCTTAAAAGTCTTTTTTAATTATATATTCACCACTAAGTGATTTCTTCCTCCATGTTATGATGTTTTCTAACCGTTAGATTGCTTTAAAATTCATGTATATATCCCCAACCCTAACCCTACCTTCCTCCTCCTAATGCCGCCGTTCAGTCCCAATCTCCTCCGCCTCCTCCATTGCCAACATCTCCCAGTCCTAACGAGGCACATCCCTTATGAGAACTTAATTTGTTTGTAGTTTGTAGACAAGGTAATTATTTTTGACTATCCATTCATCATCCGAGTGATTTCTCCTTCCTATCACGTGTTTTTTCAATTGCATTGCTTACAGATCGTGCATGTCCCTCTAACCCTAACCCCCATCTTCTTCCTCCCGCCACCCCGCTCAACACCGAATCTCCTCGTCTCCTCCATTGCCACCGCCTCTCTGCACCTAGTGAGCCATCGCTAGCCTCGCCAACGCCCTGTCACCAATGGGCTGGCGAGGCCCAACAAACCCCTTCCTTCCTAGGGAACATATCCTATGCACACAAACTTCCTGTGCACACTCCGTGCACACCAATTAGCAAATATCATAAAAAATTCTGAAAAAAATTAGACACATACTTCCAATAGTATTACACCTACATGTGAAATCTTATCTTCAAATTATTATATTTTAGCCGTAATAAAAAAGATAAAATTCTGATGGTTTTGAGGGCAAAAATCTGTCAGAATTTTGTCTTTTTTATTACGGCTAAAATATATTGAATTTGAAGATAAGATTTCACATGTAGGTGTAATACGATTGAAAATATGTGTCCAATTTTTTCAGAATTTTTTGTGATATTTGCTAATTGATGTACACGAAGTGTGCACGGAAAATTTGTGTGCATAGGATATGTTCCCTCCTTCCTATCCCCTCCCTACCCCTCCTCTCTCCAAGTAACAACAAAGGCGCCATTCTCGCCTTCTTCCATGTCTCTGGCTCCCACACTATCCCCACCTCCTATGTATTCCAATGACGAGTTTCACCCGCCACCAATACCCGAGATGACACTGCCGCGCCGTCATCACCTTGCCCTAGCCATCCATGTAAGCTCAAGAACACTTCCCACTTCCCCACTCCAAAATCCCTTGTCTGTGGACCCTCAACCCCAATAAACTAATCCATAGGTCCATTGTCAGGTTCATCAAAGATGAAGCCGAAACATAACTATTGAAGCAGATCGGAAGGTTAGAAATTCACACAGTTCCCCCATAAAATCACGTGTGTCATGTATAGTAAAATCTTTCTTTGTTTTTTCATTAGAGGTTTCATATCATAGGGCTCAAGAAACCAATGAGGTAGTGTTGTTCATTTTATCCCCCGCAAAATTTGATATTTGACATATTTTCTAAGGGTACTGTGCCAACTTTGGGACCTGTGTCGCTGCGGGTGGGGCCAGCGGCATTTCCAGAGGGCCAACAGACAGCGACTCGTGCTGACCTTGTGCAAGTTTTGCTTCTAAAGTGGCTTTCGATGTTCTCTAGGACTAACACAAGACGACGATTAACTAGATGTTCTTCTCAGTTGGAAGGAGCACTCGGTTGGCATCTTCAGAGTTCAGACACCGGAGAAAGCCAGGCACAAGCTGCCCAGGTTCAGGCAAGCTACGCTAGTAGTCGTCAGGTACAAAACTTGAGCGAAATTCGCCATTTTGAACTTGAATTTCGGTAAAAGATGGCAAAAGAACAAGAACAAAGGGTTCTCCAAAATAAATTCTCAGAACAAATTGTTTAGCTGGAATGAGTAAGATGGTTTCTGTGATACTGTAACCTTTTTGGAAACCAAGCAATCTGCAGATATAAGCTAGGAGATGGACTGTGTAGTGCAGAAAACAGACAGCGATAAAGTTTACGAACACAAAGCAATCAATTCTAATCATAACAGAGGCGCAAGGGTGACAATCTGCAGATTAAGATCACCAAGATCCATTCAACATACCGAACTGTTGCCAGTAAAACTGAGCCCAGGCTTTGCAATTAACAGTTAGAACCCAAGGATGAAACAAATGTATTGGTACAAGCTAAAAGAATGGGTTGCTGGTTGCAATCATGTCGACAAAATTTGCGGACGGCTGTACCTGTGCCATCGCAATTTCAGCTAGTTTTCTTTCAATCTTCTACCGAAACAGAAACGAAAAACCCGCATTTACTTTGCTCCTCACCACAAGCCTATCATCTTCCACCAGAAGCCTCCAGCACCAAGCCAGATGATGATGTTAACGACAGAAATGACAAATCCATACCCCCACCACTGAGCCAGCGGAACATAGCCAGCACCGTAGAAGACAGGAGCAGACCCAATTCCATAGTGTGTGAGTCCACCCATGATGTTCGAGAGGAATGAAAGAACCATGGCAGCAATTAGAGGAGGAGTGCCCAAGGCGCTGGACACTGACAAAAATGCAGTGAACATTGCTCCAATGTGCGCTGCGCCACTGGCAAAGAAATAGTGGGAGTAGAAGTACAGCAGCACCAAGACACCGAATGATAGTTGCCATGAGAGACCAAGACCACCAACAAACTGAGCATAAAACGCAACAATGGTCAGTATAGGAAATCAGCAAAGACATTGAAAGAAAACTTCCATTTTAATATGTTTGCAGAGCTCTGAGTTAAAATAAACAAAAACAGCTAGCGGGATATCAGGTTGAGAACAATATTAAACAGTTAAACTGCTCGTCTCGTTTATCTAGCTACTGCCCTTTGTTTCAAACTTAACAATGATAACCACGAGGGCCATTCATTTTAAGATCTCTTCAAATTTAACAATGTTAAACTTAAACACCTTCCTAACATAGCATAATTGCCAGCCTATCCATACTATTGACATTGGTCTTGTTTCAGTATCAACAGACAGCAGTATAAGTTGCTCCTCATTTTTAAAGAATGATAAACTAGAAAGATTATTCAAGAAATTTAATATCTGATGTAATGAAAAAATAAATTGCTTGATTTTGAACTGCTAGAAACTAACATGTTGTGGAAAATTAAATCAGCATGCTCAATGTTTATGCTTAGCAGTTAGTTATACTCACAAAGCTTACGGATCATAAAATCCTTACAAGCATAAAGCAGATCACTTGATACAATTTGACCTGATAAGTCAAGAGATATTGTTACAGGAGGGAGAGGGACATACCTTCACAACTGTCTCACTGAACCAAGAGATCAATCCGTATTTGTTGAGGTATCCAGCCATTGCAATAAGAGCAGCAAACCATGTAAGGGTATCCCACGCTACAGCCTCCCCCAAACACTCTTTCCATGTAACAACTCCAGAAATCAGGAGGACGGATAGACCGAGAATTGCAGCAGACACTGCATCCACATTCAGCATTCCACCAAAGATCCAAAGACCAACCTGTTGGCAAGATGGCAATGTTCAGTGAGGAAAAGGCTCAGTTTTTATTCAAGTTGGAGGCAAACAGGATGATGCAAGAATGTAGATGTGTACAAACAAGTTTTTACTGGGTTTACCACTTCTTATCTTTTACAAAATAATGTGTTTCATAGTAATAAGGTGATCCAATCGCAAACCACTGTAGGGTTCTCCTAAAAAATGACTTCTAACTTCGCAAAAGAAACCACAAAACGGTACCTTTGCTATTTATTCGCTGATAAATTAATGAAAGCCTTTAAGTTGAAATCACATAGTAATTCTACATAGGCCAGTCGGAGCACAATAATGATCCAAATCTCATGGATAACTAAATAACAATTATCGACCCCTTTCCGAACAGCTCACTCCTTTAATATCAATCACTTATAAGAATCCTAGTAACCCACAGGCAACATCTTTGTACTCAAAATTATAAACACCTACTACACATATAGTACACTTTGCTAGACTACTGATATTGAGGGCCTGTTTGGGAGCGCAGACAAACAGTTTCAGCTCTACCTAGAAAGATAGAAAGAGAGTGGAGCAGGCTTGAGTGCTCTCACGAAATAAATTAGAGGTAGAGCTAGGTTCAGGCTGCTCTACAACTCTACTCCAGACCTAACCCGTGGAGTTAAATTTAGGAGCCAACTAGTGGAGTTAAATTTAGGAGTTGGAGCCTGCCGTGATACCCCAAAAGCAGCATAACAATGATATAATACTAGCAATTGTTACTTCCTGAGCAAAACGGGTAGAACGAAAGGAAATTGCTAATTATCTCATCATACCGTGAGGAACAGCGTTCCAGCCATGATCTTCTCTTCCTTGCTCATAGGACCCATCTTCTCCAACCGCTCCTTCGCCAGCCGCGGCGCGTCAGGGCTGGTCTTCACCTCCGGCGGGTAGATCAGGTACAGTATCAACGGCACAAACACCAGCGACAGCAATCCCGGCACAATGGCGGCCTTCGCCCACAGCGTCCACCCAATTCCCTGCCCAATCGTCCCAGCCGTCAGGTTGGCCGCGAGCGGATTCGCCGCCATAGCGGTGAGGAACATCGCCGACGAGATCACCGACGTCTGGAAGCACGTGAGCATCAGCCACGACCCGAGCTTCCGCTCCGTTCCATCACCGGCGCGCGAACCGCACGCCTCGCAGAGAGACTTGACGAGCGGCAGAAAGATTCCCCCCGCGCGCGCCGAGACCGACGGGATGGCCGGCGCCAGCAGCGCCTCGGCGAAGACGAGCGCGTAGCCGAGGCCCAGCGACGAGCCACCGAAGGCGGAGACGAAGGCGTAGGCGACGCGGCTACCCAACCCGGTCTTGATGAACCCTCGCGCGAAGAAGAAGGCCAGCGCGATGAGCCACGGGATCGGGTCGCCGAACGCCGAGAACGCCGCGGCGAACGTGAGCGTCCGGGTGAGCACGGCGGCGCCGAGGCCGAGCAGCGCGACGGCGCCGAGGGGCAGCGGCTGGGTGATGATCCCGACGATGGTGGCGAGGAAGATGGACAGCAGCTGCCACGCGTTCCGCGCCACGCCCGCCGGTGCGGGGATCAGCCATATCACCACCCCCGTCGCGATTGTCGCCATCAGCGGCTTGATTGCCGCCCCCTGCAGCGCCGGCGCCGGCTTCGGCGGCGGCGACGCCGGAGCAGTCGCCGCGGAGGCGGAGGCATGTACGACGCGACGAGAGGAAGCGGAGGCGGGAGATGGGGTGGACGGATTGGGGCGGGAGAGGGAGAGGGAGATGGGATTGGAGTGGCGGCGGAGGGGGAGGGAGGGGAGGCGAGGGCGGAGGCGGAGGCCGAGGTGATGGCAGGTGAGGGGGGCGGCGGCGGCGGTGGCGGTGGCGGAGGAGGCCATGGCGGCGTCGGCGGCGGCGGCGAGAGGGGGGCGGAAATGGAGATGGAAGAGAGGAGGTGGGGGTTTAAAGTGGATGGACGGTGAGGATGGCGTGGCATTGGGCGTATCGGAATCGGAACAGCGACTGCGTGCACCCGGTGTTCCTGGACCATAGTGGCACCAGTCCACTCACTCCCATGGCCACATTATGTGTTTTGATACAGCTCCGGATGTAGATGAAGTTCGTAAGTTAATTAAAGTGGTTTAAAATTTTAAATTTTATCTAAAACATGAACAAGATTATTTATCTAAAATGTTATCAATATAATTATAAATCTAGATCTATATGAATTTGTAAAACTAGGAATAATAAGCTTCAAGATATCTTGGATCCTAAGATGTACCAAGAGGACATATGGTAGCAAGAGAGATAGTCTTTTTTTAATTTAATAATGAAATATTATACGATAGGATGAAATATGCCAGAGTTAAAAATATTATACGATAGGATGAAACATTCCAGAGTTGATAGTGTGAAACATGGTCAAAGTGATACCAGAGAATTTTGATGATCCTTTCCAGATAAAATAACTAGAGCGAAAATGCTATTTCTATGTGTAATTGTCGCCTTTGAGATTATGCAGGATTATACATGACAGATTTTTTTTGTCAATTACCAATAATGCATGTAAAGACAACCACTCTCCAGCTAAAAAAAAACATGTTTGTTTCATTTCGTGAAAGGAGGATACTGGAACCACATTTTAATAGATAAACACGATTTCCCTTGATGTTAATTTTAATGTCTAAAATTTGATTAGGATTCCCTACAACCAGTTATAAACTTGGAAAACACAAAGACAATCCACATGACCACATCTCGTACATTAATTTTTAACCCATGGTTTTAAACATTTTCCTATATACATCGCCATACAATATTAATAAGCGCATTACAATAGCTCTTACATTGTATGGCTATGATATTTTCTCATCTTCCCACGGCCAATACCAATCTTACTGCTAGTGGCGAAGACAGCTTCCAAGTTGACCGGTTAGCCGCTTGGGCTTCGCTGATAGTGTCACCACTGTTAGTGACCAAAGAACGCTATGTGGTATCCATACTGTTGTCCATACTTCGCAGTGTCAATGGCTCGATTACTTATTACAACTCTATCCTTTTACATATACGTTCTCCACAAAATCACATGCATCGATTGTTAATACCATCTCATCTTTATTGAGTACATGAACACTTAACTTTTCTCAATAATTGTATGAGCATCAAAGTAGTATTATCTCCGTCCTATAAAAAGATCAAACCTAGGACATAATGTGATATATTTTAATATTACGAATTTAGATAGAAGATTGTTCAGATTCGAAATACTATAATGTATCGTATCATGTTCTAGATATTTTTTTGGGACGGATGGATATTTTTTATGGTACGGATAGAGAATGTCACGAGTGTTCAACATTGAGAGGAAAAAAACAGCTGCCTAGCCTACAGACCGGGTCCAGCCAAGAAAACTACAAGAGGATGGGTCCCCCATACGTGTAGCCTTGACATTGCAGTAGTGGCCATGTGTGCGTCCTTGTGATTGTGGCTGAGACGAGACGACGAGCGGTGGAGATCCACCCTGTGGGGACAGGATTGGGCGCTGACGCCTCCTGGCCGTCCGTTCTCCCTCTGAACTTTCAGAACAAAAGAAAAGCAGAGGAGGAAATCTTCAGAGTTGGCGAGTGAGACGTGTCTGTTTCTGAAGAAATGTATGTTGTTTGGATTCAGTTGTTTGTAGCGATGGAATTCATGAACTGAAATGGGACTGGAAAGGAGCTGCTTACCTTGTAGGAGCTGATGGTTTTTCAAATAATGTAATACATTCGGACTTTGCTTCCAAGAAGCTACAGTCCCTTGTTACAGAGTCCGTACAGGAGTTGATGATGAAATTGGTGCAATTGTTTTTAGTAATTTGGAGATTTTAGTCGTTTGCTTACATGGCATTGTGTATTGGTTTAGGAAGTAGTAGCAGATGGCTAAATGTACAGCAACAACACCTACTACTATTTTGTAATTGATGATACTGTATTTGATAGTCTATTGGTCTTGCATGCGCATGCATGGAGCAAATATGTGTTCTTGTTATTGCTGTATAATTTACCATCAAGGGTCTGTTTAACAAATGGACATGCTTAGCTGGACAGATCTGAATCTCGACTCCAAGAATAAATTGATTTTGTTCATTAGTCCATGATCCTCTCAAGAACCTGCCAGAACATTCATATTACACAAATTCGTACTACAGACAAATTTTGTCACAATCGCACACTGAACCAGATTAGCTGAAGGACGTGAGCCACCCTAATTAAGCCATTGAATATCTAACTTGGGGAAATGGGAATAGTCCGAAAAAAGCATTGCCTCTGATCATTTTTGTTGGGCAGCTTGAAAAGATAATACCTCTGTCTGCTGTTATTAGGATCTGAAGAGTCTGAACTCAACTCTGAACTCTGAACGTGTATATGGTAGAAGAGCAGCGACATGGATGGAGCTAGCTTGTGATTGATTGTTGTTTACTTAATTTGGTCGATAGAGATGCATTTTTTCTTAATTTCTAATTTTTGCAGGGTATATTTTCGGACTTCTCAATTAGGCGTCGTTTCATCAATTTTGTGGTGCTAATTAAATTGGCCTGCCTGAAAATGGTGTTGGTATAGAATCCAGACAGTTGGATAAAACAGATAAAGGGAAAAACGAAGTTTGCAACGTTGATTGCTGAGCAACTATATCTGATATTATGCATTAGCAGCAAATACAATTGATACAGTAAAGAAATTAAAAATAATATATCTCTACACCAATTGAATTGTCAAAACATTGTTGCTGACAAAAAAAAAAGCAGAGGCTAATTCGATCACTGCAGAGAGGTGTAGAAATAAGTTTGTATAATTAAGTACCTAGAAACCATGTGAGGAGTAACCTTTCTTTTTCTTATCACTGTACATTTGTACTTCGGCAATTTTTCTATACAACGGTAGCTAAACTGCAATTAATGTTTGTAAAACTGTTAAACTGATTCAGATGGCAAATAATGTTTTGTTGGAGCATGGGAAGATACTTTTATATGCATGCCTACTCATTTGCAATCATAAAGATATGCAACAAAAATCTTCTAGCTAGATGTAAGAATGATCATATATAGTCTTAAGAAGCATGAAGAAGATGGAATAAACTGCAGATTACTTCTGACAATCTGATTTCTATGGGCACTGTGCTGAAACAAGAACTATTAATTCTGATTTCTTCTTTTTTACTAACCGCATTATTTTGTACAGAGCCTAGTTGCTTCTTTCTATTCTCCTCTTTTTCATCAACGGAGTACTACTTTCTCGAAGAATTTTAGTTCTTTTTTTACTACTATTTTACATTGATCAATGATTTGACCTACAAGCACAAAAAGAGAAAGAAAGTCAGGCCGTAGAGTTGGGCCTGGACTCAGAAGAAATTAGGAAAGAGGAGTGATAAATTGGGCTGTTGCATTAGGCCCAACGTAAAGAACTGAACATTTGGACCCAATTGGCCATTAAAATGAAATATGCAAAAGGAAAAATGAATTTGAAAGATGTGCTTCAGTTTTGTCCATGTACTCCGGAAATTAACATGGGGAAATGTCTAGACTCCTGATCTGTCAATTCATGGAGTATAATATTTCATTAAAATTATTATTTATTTACTGTTTGCGATACTTGTGCACATGAAAGCATTGTTTAGGTGAAGATAGAAAATCAAATGCGATTAGCTGGTATATATTTATATATAATATACCTTGTGATATTGTAATCATGTTTGTGGACAGGATTAGCTACATGCCTGATG
The DNA here is from genome assembly GCA_000573905.2 of Oryza punctata. Lineage (NCBI taxonomy): Eukaryota > Viridiplantae > Streptophyta > Magnoliopsida > Poales > Poaceae > Oryza > Oryza punctata. Next base: position 23,186,592 of record CM002499.2, on the reverse strand, counting down.
ACAATATCATGCATTGCAATGGTCTAGAGATCATAACCAATCTGCAAATTAAATAAATATAAGTAACATCATAACACGCACATATATTGCGGGATACTGCTCTATATATTTCAGAGGATTAATCATTGTTTGAATGATAATCAACTACTAGTAATAGTTAAAATTGTACCCATGTGCTTCACCAGGCTAGACAACTCTCGATCTGTGAGGATCACGTGCTTTGAAACTCTTTTTTATCACTTACTATATCGTGTCACAATCTAATTAATATTCGGTTTCACTCTCATTCTGGTCCCATTTTTTCCAGATAAACTGAAAAGCCTCCGTTTCTAGTGGAAAATTGCTGGATAAGAATAATTGTGTTCTCTCACGAGGAAACAGAAATGCTTCGGTTTGAGGCATGCATGCCTTTAAAGCATTTTCAACCGGAGTAAATTGCATCAAAAAAAAACTTGTGATGATAGATCCAACATGATGAACAAAATACCAAACTAATCACCCAAAGCATGCACGCTGATTTGTTAATGAAAAAATGCATAAATTTGTAGCTTGGAATTTATTACTGATAAAAAAATACATAAATCTAGTTTCCTCCGTGAAGTATTGTTAGAAATCGTCGTGGACCTATCCACGGGTAACAATTGATTCACTCTAGCTAGATCAACTAAATGAACTGATTATATTCTCAATAATGTAAATCAACTAAGTATCTGCGGGTCTGTCCAGGGTTCCCCTTCTCGGCGGTTATAGTTACCGCTTTTACCGCAAGGCCATGATAGGGGTAACTCAGTATGGTTTGGGGAAATTTGTTTGAAATGAAAAATTTATATAAGTAATGAAAAAATAAAAAAAATCCTACAATTAATATGTAATTTCTAGTGCTATCTGGTGAAAACCTTGTGTGAAAAATACAAAGTTAACTTCATTTTTTCGAGCCAAACTAAAGTGAAAATAGAAAAATGTGAAAGAAAAGGTCACAAAGCCCATTAAAGCCCCGGAAAGGGAAAAAAACATATTTTCTGCCTCCCTCAATCTCTCACTCCACAACATATTTTTCTAAAATGTTTTGAAATTTAATTTTATTTCTAAAAATATATCACGGTTAGCATGTGTTACCGTGCGGTTACCTTGACCGATTGAGGGAGGTTGAAAATTTTGAATATAAAGATTTAAAGATGAATTTTACACGGTAACCTTCATACCGCCGAGTGGCAGTAAAATAAACTCTTGCGCACAGTAAGGGAAATTAACCTGACTACACGCGCCCATCCCCACTATATATGTAACCAAATTGTTGGCACGACTGCACGAGTCCCTTAAGTCGATCATAGCTCTAACCATATGTCTTTTAAGTGAAAATTAATTGACAGGTGGGCCCCATAATTTACGTTGTACACTGTAGTGTGTACTTCCATCTCACGCATGACAAGTGGACAACAAAATCTTTGGAGAATCACAACCATACATGTATACTATAGTACTATCTACACCTACTTGTAAAGTTGCAAGCTAGCTCTACATAATCCATACATATGCATGCATGTAGCTTTATCATCTTTGCTTTCTAATTTCAACGATTTTAACTAAATTCTTTTCTCTATGAGAGAGAGAGAGAGAGAGAGATACTTGGAGAGGAAAGGAGATAGAGAGGGGCCAGCATGCCAGACGTACACTCCATGCAAAGGCTTCCACGCATGCATGTTTTGCAGCTTACTGCAGCAGCTTCCATCGATCGATCGATCGATCTGTTATTGCATGCAGCATACAATAGGGACTGTTTTGATATGCCCCTGGCTCTCTGTGTGTGGATGATGTTGATGATGATGATTTTGATGGCATTTGGAAGCTGTATGAGAGAGACATGAAAAGAGAGAAGAAAAATTAAAGGAGAGAGATAGCTAGATGATGGGCCAGGATTATGTGAACTCCAAGCAATTATGTGACCTATAGCTAATAGCTCTCTCTATTGTCTATGCTTCATTGCAAAACAACCCCACAGGGGCATGTATGTATATGCACATATCTCTGTCCCCTCAACTGATCTCCCTGCCCCTCAGGTGGCCATGATAACCTTCTGGCTCAAGGGAAGTGAGAAATGGAAAAGGACAACAAGAGCTGGAGTCAAAGACAAGAAGACTAGAGCTCTATCTCTCTCTCTCTCCTATCTCTCCTTGAAAGAGCATGGAAAATGGTTGGTTCACACATACCAGCTACACCGTAGTACAACAACGTATATACTGAATTGTGGGGTTATACATACGTACATTGAAGTCGTACAAACTGAAGTAGTGAATAATTTGTATGTATAAATAGCTGCTTTCAATATGTAGAATTTATGCGACGACACCTATTTTCATGACTTATTATGAGCGCAAATCAATGGCAACATTTATTTATTGATCAAAGCTATGACTTCATACAACCTGTTAGTGCATTAGTTTTAATGCAACATACATACCTAGTAACCTTAAATATGGTTGTTAGTTAATTAGCGCTTCCTCAGGACGGTGTATTTGGTAATGTCTCTGGCACTAGTTAGCGCTTCGATATGAATATCTTACCGTGATGCTAAAATAAAAAAAAATGTGATTTTTAGGTACCACATTTTATAGTGTAAATTTTGGTTCCTCGTCCACCAAAAAAAATATGTACCTCTTGGTATCGCCTCACTGCCTCAAGTACTATAAAATTCCTGCTCGATCAGGAGATAGGGAGGATCCGGCAGAAGCACGAAATTCCTCTTGTAGTGAAAATCAGATCGGAGCTAAAAGCATTAACTTTCTCATATAGAAAGTCCATGAATTACACGTTCGAGAACAAAGAAAAAAACACAATGGCTTATACATAAAGGCATCCTAAACTACATGTATAGAAGCCACATGCCTAGATGACCTATGCGTGTGAACCTAGCATTTATAACCTTTATTTTCTCTCTTCTTTGCTCTCCATCTACTTGTCCAGTTTCTAAGCAAAGCACACACACACGCACCCATCGCCATCACCATCATATCATCCCCTTCCCCTTCCTCTCCTCCTCCTCTTCTCCCTCTCTCACCTCCATTCCTAGCTCCTCGCATCACTCCACACAAACAACAAGAACAACACACACACTTGATATATATACCTCACACTCATGTCCATTCCTCCCTAGCTAGTTATAACTACATACCACACTTGATCAAAATATCACAACAAGATCGTCGGCGGCGCGGGCGGCAATGAGGAAGCCGGACTGCGGCGGGGCGGCGAAGGGCGGCGGCGTGGGTGTGGTGGGAGGCAATAGTAACAATGCGGGGACGGCGGCGATGGCGGCGGCGGCGGTGAAGGTTCGGAAGGGGCTGTGGTCGCCGGAGGAGGACGAGAAGCTGGTGGCGTACATGCTGCGGAGCGGGCAAGGGTCGTGGAGCGACGTGGCGAGGAACGCCGGGCTGCAGCGCTGCGGCAAGAGCTGCCGTCTCCGGTGGATCAACTACCTCCGACCTGACCTCAAGCGCGGCGCCTTCTCGCCGCAGGAGGAGGATCTCATCGTCAACCTCCATGCCATACTCGGCAACAGGTGTGTATACACAGCTAGCTAGCCTGATCCTACTAGTATTAATTAATTACAATGATTACTAATTGAGCTCTCTCTAGCTATATATGTGTAGTGAGGCTTAATTAATTAGGAGACTATATTAGTTCATTGCCTATGTATGTAATGTGGGTTCATTGTGTGTGTTCTTCTTGTTCGTTCTAGCTCATTGTTTTTTTTTTTCTTAAGTAGTAGTTTGCTTGTCTTCTTCCTACATTTGTTTCTTGTTCTCACAAGTGTACTTTTGTGTGTGTGTGTGTGTGTGTGTTTTGTCGTTTGGAATGCTATTCTATTGTGTGTTGCTAGGGCTAGCAAGTAATTAATGTAGGATAATCTTCAATGATTTTCTCTCGCAACTAAAAGATATATGTACCGTCGAGGATCATAGCATGTTCTTTTTTTTATCTCTCTTTGGGCGTGTATTGTTTTCCTCTTTTTCTTTTCTTTTTAGATAATGGTGTTGATTTTGTTTAATTCTCTGTGGTGCTCTGATGATCTACACATGCATCCAAATACTCAAACTAAATTAGTATATAAGAGATTACGTGTATTTGACACAATACGTCGTACGATATTTTTTCCCATGTACACTGTCCTAGCTAGTTCACAACTGTCTTAGCTAGGTAGATCTACCGTGAGCGTACAATTTCCGTATTCTACAGCTGAAGCATTACTGATCGCCTACGTCAAAACGTGGACTTGCATACCCATGCATGCATATAATTAAATTAATGTACATAATATATGACCTAAGTTAATGTATTTAATTAGTAAAGCTTATAATATATATACAGACATGTGTGTGATGTCACAAATTGATTCAAAGAGACTAAATTTTCAATCTCTCAAGTCTCAAAGGGCTATGAGACATCGTCCTGGATATATCAATCAGAATATTTCTTGATTAATTCTTTTTTCTTCTGCTTAATTTTGCATGAAATGTAGTACACCATGCATAATTACAAAACTGATATATATGTAACGTAGAAACTAAAAGTTGCCTGAAAAGACACTGAAAGGGATACTTCATACTTGTGTACGTTCTAACACTGCAAGACATATGCAAATTTGTCGGATCCAATCATCCATAATTATTGATTAATCCCTGTCTTACCAGAAATGAGATTATGACATCGATTAATTACCTCTACGTACTTATTTCTCTCATGTAAAACTAACCTAGCTAAATATATATGCATTCAGTCAAGAAATATCATTATATCTCCGTTTCAAAATGCTTTTCGTTTTACCTCGATTTTTTTTTCATTTTAGCTTTGTATAAAGTCAAATATTATCATAAATTTCCAAAAAAACCGTACGTACAGTTTAACATGTGAATTATCTATTATAAAAATATTTCTCATATATAATGAATCTAGAAACATAAATCTTATTATGTTAAAAAATATAAATTTCTAGATAATTGATGATGAAAGTTATAAAGTTTGACTTATTACTACAAAGTATAAATTAAAGACAGGTAATTCGAAATGAAGAAATCAGATAGATTTTATTTTTATAATTTTCTAGAAGTAAATACTAGATATTTAATTTGTAGTCATGCTTATGCTTTATACATGCATCAAAAAGAAGATTAATTAAAACGCATTGACATATGTGCAGCTAATTAACATTTTCTTTAATTAATATAATAGTCTTTTGTACAAACCATAGCTTGAACAATAATTCTTGAGAAACATCTCGTTTGCTTACTGATGAAAAATCAACTGCCGTACCACGACGATGCATGGAATTATTGCAGGTGGTCTCAGATCGCTGCCCGGCTGCCGGGGCGCACCGACAACGAGATCAAGAACTTCTGGAACTCCACCATCAAGAAGCGCCTCAAGACCTCCTCCTCCTCGGCGTCCGCGTCGGCGTCTCCGGCGACCACCGACTGCGCCTCCCCGCCGGAGCACAAGCTCGGCGCCGTCGTCGACGCCGCCGGCCAGCTCGACCTCGCCGGCGGTGGCGCTCCGGACGACGTCGTCGTCGGGACAACCACTGCCATGAAGGGCATGTGGGTGGATTCCTCTTCGTCGTCGTCGTCTTCCTCGTCGATGCAGAGCCGGCCGTCGATAATGGCGGCGGCGGTGGGTAGGAGCTACGGCGGCTTGCTCCCACTCCCCGACCAAGTCTGCGGCGGCGTCGACACGCCGCCGCCGTTCTTCCACGACCATTCCATCTCTTTCAAGCAAGGGTCATCTCATTCTCACCACGCATTATTGCATGGAGGATACTACGGATCAACCCACGCGATCGCCGCCATGGATGGATCAAGCTTCATCGGATCAGGAGGAGATCATCACAGCAGCAGCATCCTCTTCGGCGCAGCAGTGCCACCTCTACTAGACCACCCCAGCATTGCAACATCCACAGATCAAGAACAACATCCAACCATTCTCAACGACGACAACCCTAATAAAACCGGCAGCATCAGCAGCAACACAACTGCAGCCACACTCAGCAGTAACATCACAGACAACAGTAACAGCAACAGCAACAAGAACAACAGTAATAACAGCAACAACAACAACATGATGAGCAGCAGCATTAGCCTAATGAACAGCAGCAACATGGTCTACTGGGAGGGTCACCACCAACACCAACAGCATCAGATCATACAGCATCAGCAGCAGCAGCACATGAGCAGGAATGTCATGGGAGAGTGGGACTTGGAGGAGTTGATGAAAGATGTGTCATCCTTGCCTTTCCTTGATTTCCAAGTTGAATGATTAAGGGAGGGGCCCATCTATAGCTGCAGCTGCCAAATTAAGGAGAAGTACATTGCATATATATACAACTATACATATATATATACATACATACACATTGAAGGTAGTACATTTTTTCCCTTGACACATTATTCTCTCTTCCAAATGTACAAGATTTCTCACACCAACTCCACTTTTGATCTTGCATATATATAAATATCTTGAAATTCATCCTTGTATACAGAATTACAGATTCATGTCATGCAAATAACTAAAAGAAGAAATTGAGTTATACATATATGGAGATACCATTATATATATATATATATATATATATATATATATATGTATATATATGTATATATATATGTATATGTATATATATAGTTAGATGCCTTAATTATGTGGGTGTTCATGTTAAGAAGTTCGTTTAGAATTAGGGCTAAACACTGTAGATAATGCTTCACCTTTTATAAAAAAATTTCTTCAGGGTAAAGTTTCCCCTGTTTTGTTTCTTTGCTTCCTCTTTCCTTTCATGCACCAACTGCTTCCCTTGCACATGAAGTCACATTGATGAGCTTATGAATAAATATATTGAAGTGTCCGAAAGGTGCATGCAGCTAGTACTTGACTGAGTGACTAGTGACCAGTGTGGTGTTGGAGAGAGATGATGAGTGTCATGTGCATGCATGAATGAAGTAGGAGGAACAGTCACTGTCACTGGTCAAAATATATATAGGTTGGTTGCAATTACAGGTCGTTAGCAGATGCAATTAGCTGCTAGGGTCCAGAAAGATATATAAGGAGGGGAGGCAGGAAAGTGAGTACTCCATGTACTATCTTTGCCATCACATCTCTCTCTTTCTCTACCCCTAATATATATCATGCTGTCATCTAGCACATTGAGACAATTTAATCGGATATTCCAGCTAGCTTACATAGCTTCTCCTGAAATTTAATAAATATAAAAATTAGTTTGTACTAAATATTAACATAGCTTCTCCATTAATTGTGTTGATCTTGAAATTAGAGAAATATATTTATAGGTTCCAATTGGAAATAAAGATTCTGAGAGTTCTGGTAATTAAAATTTAATTCTTTGTTTCATGAAAAACTGTCACGAGATAAATACAATTGTATAATTAACGAGCCCTGTCTGAATGACTACTATTTGACACTATGCAAACATGTAGAAAATTGTTTATCAAAAACCACTAATTAATTTGATCGGGAGTTTGAATGTATCAATAAACCGTGCAATTTGTCCTCTTGCATTTGACACAATAACATATATAATTATTCTCTAAGTTTTTTAACATATGCTCATGTAGTTGACCCAAACCTATGATGTGTAAGTGTGCGTAATGAGCCACAGCTCGACTTGTTAGGCTCGATACCTTAATTAACGAGCTAGGTCGGCTCGGTTCACAAACTGGTTCATTAAGCTTTAGGTTTGTCAATACATTTTATCTAATTTATATTACTGGATCTATAGTTTTAAATTTACCAATTTATAATATGTTAATAATAATAAAGCACTAACTAATAAAAAACTAAATACAAATAGTTTTACAATAAATAAAGGACTAAGTATTAGTTAACAAGCAAGTATCAAAAAGATACGATACTGATGAGTTAGATCGCTAAGCTAAAGAGATAAAAGCCCAGCTTGACTTGGCTCGTTAGGACTATGACTATGAGCTTGATCCTAGCCACGAGTTTTCAGAGCTTTTATTTTTACCCCTTCCCTAGAGATGCGACACTAAAATTGAATTAGTGAAAAGTAACATTTTGTTGCAATTATTAAATATATTGTAATTATAGCATTGATCATCTAGTAATCAATATATACACTAAACCACAAAATTAAATAGAAGTTGGGGAAATATCGACTATTCAGTCTAGTGGTAAATATTCTAGCAAACAATCTATCAGTAAAAAAAATAACTATGTCAAACAATCTGCCGGTAAAAGAAAGTGACGGACTATCTGTTGGTAAAGATCTTGGACCGACAAACTGTCTGTTGCTATATCACCAGGGCCCGCTAGATATGGGGGTGGGATCCGGGTTTCCCAAACCGCCGGGGTCGTGGTTACCGTACCCTGGCGGTAAGCACAGTTACCGCGTGGTAACCGCGGTAATCGTGGCAAATCGTATGAAACCGTATAAAATTTATCAAAATTTCAAATTGTTTTTTAAATTTATTTGAATTTAAGGAGGTTACCGCGGTTTTTCTTTTACCGTACCCCCGCGGTAAGCGCGGTAACCGCGCGGTTACCGGCGGTTTTGGAAACCCTGAGTGGGATAGGATAAGTTTCCTTTGGCCAGAAAAAACACCTGTCTCCCTCTATCCTCCCTCCCTCACCACACTGCGGGGCAAGGCACAACCTATAGGGTTTCGGCACGAGGGGGCGGCGGAGCAGGTTGACCGAGCGAGCGGGTAGAGGTGCAGCGGAGCTGCTACAAGGTGGACGTGGACCAGGGTGTCGCCGCTAGGAGGACGACATGGTGGAGACCCCCATCTGCCGGAAATACAATGTCTATCGGGAAAACTGAAAATTATCGGCACTCATTACAAATAAATAAGAAGCTCGTGGCAGCTTGAGTGTCGGTAAATCTCTTTACCGACAGAGTGTTTGTCATTGATAGCTGTTTTTCCCAACAGATCGAGTGTCTCCATATATATATATATATATATAGGTCGTAGTGTAGTGATAACTGATGAGATGGAAGAAAACAAAAGGAGTGTTTTCCTACCAGGCCCAACAATCTAAGGACAAGGCTTTCTCATTCAAGCTTTCAAGTTCAGTATAGCGGTTGCAATCATGCATGTAACATCCCTAACCACGCAGACGCATATATATAGCTTGAATGGTTTTTCTTTTAGATTATATGAAAATTTTAATCGTGTTCTTAATTTAAATTGCATTGATCGGTTCACATCTGCATTTTCAGTATTGGATTAACTTTAGCTAGCTAGGTTTGCAGTCATATGTTGAACAGAACAAGTTTTATGTTTTGAACTTAGTATATCCAAACTAAAAGAATATGTGTAAATTGAATACAATAAATAGTTTATGACACTTCAAATCCCAAGTTTCAGTTCCTGAACATACTATATATAGACATACGAATAGAATTACTCACTGGCCTTGAAAATCACATATTTTGGTAAAACTAATATATTCCAAACTTGCTAGCTTGTGAATGATACTTCAAAGTTTACATAGATTTTTGACATGCCAAAAATGAATTATTAAATACCACATTAGGTATATCTAAATATCCCTGCTTTAGATACAACTTTCTTCAACAATATCTAGCATTTTTCTACCACAAATAATTAATCCCTTTTTTAAGTGTCAAAAAGGAAAAAATGGAGACATGGCTTGTTGATATATAGAAGGGCCCGATAGCTTTGCAATCCTTCAAGCAAGTGTTGGACAGTTGAGGTATGAAATCTTGCCCCCTAGGATTTGGCCATCACCACCTTTGGTTGTTAGCACAAAGCAAGATCCCAATACAACTCTATAATAGAAGTATATGTACTGCTCACATCATTAGCACAAGGAATAGGAACTGCCAAGTGAAGCACTCATGATGGAGCAGAAGCCAGTGGTTTGGAATGCATGTTGACGCTTTTTGCTAGACACAAATAAGATGAAAAGGGATACATTATAATACCATCTCTTACAAATTCATGGTAATTAAAGATCATTGCACAATAATACTAATTAGTAATTGATCTTCACTCCACCTTTGTGTACCAATTCAAGAAATTGTGCAAGAAAAGGCCTAACTAACTCATGCTCAATTTGGTACCCAGTTTCCATGTTCTTCAACACCTTTGCTTCATTTCTTGCGTGCTTTTTGCAAAAAGATATGCTCAAATGGGAGCCTGCAAGTCTAAGCACCTTTTTAGCTTTCTTTCTTTGATGAGAGAGCTGGTGAAACTAAAGCTTATTAGTCCCATTAATTCATCCAATCGGCTAGTTGTCGTGACCTTTACAGAACCAATGATGCGTATTGTTTCTGTGTGGAAGAAGAATCCTCTTTTGCATGGATTGTGATTCTCATTTGCACATTGACCTTTGTACTTAGTATCATGCATGTATTCTTTCAACACCTAAAAGTTTTATCATAAGTATTTCATTTGCCCATACTTTGACCTAAGCTAAAAACCTATATATTCTGGATGAGAAATCCTTTTAAAAGCTTTTCTAGCTAGGATGAGTTTAATGCATATATGAAACCAACCACACATGATCAACCTAACATAGCACAATGCTAGCAAGATTATAATATCGAGATGTCAAATTCAATCATTAGCAATATGAAAATTAGTGCTGTTGTGGTCTGAATATGATAGATTATCTCTTTTATAGAAATCAATATAAATAATTACCTGCTGAAAACCAACACTGACTCATAATGTGATTAGTAACAAAAGGTAGCATATGTGTGTCCCACTTCATTTTCATGATCTATATGGGCAGGGGCGCCTGATGCTTTAGATCTCATCTGTAATTAACCAGCTAGTACTTTTCCAGTGGCCAGGGCTTTCTTTGATTATTTGCTTTTCTTTCTTGTTTGTTTCATTCGCGAAAGGACTATGGACCATGCATAATGCATCTTTGTTTTCAAAAAGTCACTTTCTAGATGGAACCTCGACCTGAGAAATCATGGTTCTTGTACAGCTTAAAGTTTGGTCATGTTTCCTTTTATTATATATAGGAAATAGTGAAGACATCCCATAAATCTGTAAACAATAGCCAGTTAGGCATGTCTTGATCTCGATCGAGAAATGTTCATATTTGCTATGAAATTCTTCAAATTTCCTGCGAAATCCTTGCAGTCCAAGCGATGCCTTGATTATTTTGCATCGGGGCATAGTACTGTACTGAACCAACTAATTAAGCTTAGAGAGTGGCTTAGCTAGCTAGCAGAGATACCAGCTAGAGATCATAATTAATTTCTAGGTGATTTCCATTATTAACTCTATAGTTTTTTTTGCTAAAAAAGGGAATACCATTTCGTTGAAAAACAGGAACCGGTGTTATCCTGTTTTCAGCAAGTCCCTGCATGTAATTAGAATATTAAAATTAGTAGGGTTTTTTTTGCAGGGACAGACTAAATTAAGTATGCCTTCATTACGACATTAATCGTGCCCTAACTAACAACCTTAAATTGGAGCTGTGTATATATTAGACACATGCAGCCAGTCTTGATTAATTCTTGAAACTTTAGTGAAGCATCTGTCAAGTGTCGATTAATGTTGTATCCACCAGGCAAAATAGTACTACTAGTAGCTTTATTCAGTACTACTTCCCACTGATTGCAGTGTGGAATTAATTTAGTCTGCTTCTGACTTTCATTAGTTCCTTCCTTTCTTTTCTGAAAGAACGTTTTCTTCCTTTGTGAACGAGTACATATCCGGTCACTAGTGCAGATCCTCTCATCTGACGGGCTACAACATAACTGGTTTTTGCGGGTCGTCACAAAGAATACATCTCAAACGGGCCTAAAAAGAGGCTGATTGAGATAGGGTCGGAGAGACATGTTAAATGTGCGTAGAACTGAAGCCCGTCACGGATGACACATATCTTTGACGGGCATAAACTAGGGCCCGATTGAGATAACCTTAAATATCTCAAACGGGCCTCAAGTTGGGGCCTGTCACAGATTATTGTCATCTGTGACGGGCCACAAAGTTGTGGCCCGTTTGAGATTTGAAGGTTATCTCAATCGGGCTCTAGCTGGAGCCCGTTACAGATAACAGTCATCTGTGATGGGCTCTAGCTTGAGACCCGTTTGAGATAACAACAAAGCCCGTCACAGATTGCACTTCTCTGTGACGGGCATTTTTTTAGACCCGATAAAGATAACTGATATGCCCGACAGAGAAGATATTTTTTTGGACCGTTACAGATAGTTATTGCACACTATAAATAGCCGCAACTGCCGGTGTAACTGTATCCCACTATTCACTATTTTGGTGGGAGATTGGAGGGGGCGAAATTTTAATTTTTTTCCAAAAGAAAACAGTAAATTCATAAAGGTTCTTTAGACAAATAGTAATCACTAGTGCAGATCCTCTCATCTGTGACGGGCTGCAACATAACTGGATTTTGCGGGCCGTCACGAAGAATACATCTTAAACGGGCCTTAAAAGTGGCCGATTGAGATAGGGTCGGAGAGACATGTTAAATGTGCGTAGAACTAAAGCCCGTCACGGATGACACATATCTGTGACGGGCTCCAACAAGGGCCCGATTGAGATAACCTTAAATATCTCAATCGGGCTCCAAGCAGGGGCCCGTCACGGATGATAGTCATCTGTGACGGGCTCCAACTTGTGGCCCGTTTGAGATTTTAAGGTTATCTCACTCGGGCCCTAGTTGGAGCCCGTCACAGATATGTGTCATCCGTGACGGGCTCTAACTTGAGGCCCGTTTGAGATAACAAATAAAGCCCGTCACAGATTGCACACTCTGTGACGGGTATTTTTTTAGGCCCGATAAAGATAACTGGTATGCATAACAATTTTATGGACCGTTACAGATAGTTATTGCATAATATAAATAGCTGTAACTGCCGGTGTAACTGTATCCCACTGTTCACAATCTTGGTGGGAGGTTGGAGGGGGCGAAATTTTAATTTTTATTTCCAAAAAAACAGTAAATTCATAAAGGTACTTAAATAGTAATCGGTACTTTAGACAATTCATCAATTGTCATTAATTCAGAGTATTTATCTTCTAAGATGTTTCTTTGATTATTTTTTCATTTCTGCAGCGATGGATCGAAGTTGGATGTATGCGAAATCCGTGAAACGTCATAGTCAGGAGTATAGAAATGGGGTATTAAATTTTATAAACACCGCGGAGGAGGATAGGAAAAGAAGAAACAGCGATTACATTTGCTGTCCATGTGCAGATTGCAAGAATGAGAATATGTTTGGTAGTCGAGTGGATGTACACGCTCATCTGATACAACGAGGATTCATGGAAGGCTACACATGTTGGGTCAAGCATGGAGAGCAAGAATCTGGAGATGTTGCAGCTGCAGACAGTACTAGTGCGCAAAATCAGGAAGATGAAGATGAGCATGACATGTTTGTACCTTCTCCACTGGGCGGTGAAATGGTTGATGTTGATCACGATCTGCTGCAAGACATGTTACGTGATGTTGAGGATCCAACCTACAACGAGAGAGATTCCATAAAGTTCAGCAGGTTGGTCAGTGACTCGCAGACGCCCCTGTACGCCGGATGCAAAGCAAAGCACACCAAATTATCAGCTACCTTGGACCTAATGAAACTGAAGGCAAGTAGTGGATGGACAGACAAGAGTTTCACGGAGCTTTTGGGAATTTTGAAGTCCTTGCTGCCTGATGGGAACACTTTGCCCGAGACGACATACGAAGCAAAGCAGGTTTTGTGTCCGCTGGGGTTAGAGGTCCGTAGAATTCACGCTTGTCCAAACGACTGCATATTGTACCGCAAGCAGTATGCGGACTTAGATGCTTGTCCTGTCTGCAAGGCATCTCGATACAAGTGAAAGAAAAGTCCTGACGAAGGGAAAAGATCAAAGCGGGGTGGTCCCGCGAAGGTTTTCTGGTACCTACCAATCATTGATCGTTTCAAAAGATTATTTGCAAACCCCAAGGAGGCGAAGTTAGTGCGTTGGCATGCCACTGAGAGAAGGAACGACGGTATGCTAAGACACCCAGCGGATTCAATTCAATGGTGAAATATCGATCGAAAACACAGTGACTTTGCTGCCGACCCTAGAAACATGAGGATATGTCTTTGTACAGATGGCATGAATCCTTTCGGAGACTTGAGTAGTACTCACAGCACCTGGCCAGTTCTTATTTCAAACTTTAACCTACCGCCATGGTTGTGCTTTAAAAGGAAATATATTATGCTATGCTTGCTAATCCAAGGACCGAAACAACCGGGCAATGATATCGACGTGTTCTTGGAGCCTGTTATGGATGATCTTGAGATGCTATGGAAAGAAGGTGTGGAAACTTGGGATGCGTGTGGTCAGGAGAATTTCAAGTTACGAGTTCTACTGTTCTGCACCATTAATGACTATCCCGCCCTCGGTAATCTTTCTGGCCAAACCGTGAAATGAAAGAAGGCTTGCTCCGACTGCATGGAACATACACGCAGCCGATGGTTGAAGAAATCACGAAAGATGGTTTATATGGGTCATAGGAGGTGGCTCCCGCTACGTCACGCGTTCCGAAGGAAGAAGAATGTTTTCAACGGTAAGAGAGAACTTCAGTAGGCTCCCAAGGATTTGTCCGGGGATGAGGTGTACAACTTGGTCAAAGATATAACCAACGAGTTCGGGAAGAAAAGAAAACGTAGTCAGGCAAAGGACAAGGGTATGTGGAAGAAGAAGTCCATATTTTGGCGATTACCTTACTGGAAAGATCTTGAGGTTCGTCATTGCATTGACCTCATGCATGTAGAAAAGAATGTGTGTGAGAGTTTGGTTGGCCTGCTGCTGAATATTCCTGGCAAAACAAGGGACGGGTTGAACGCGCGCCTTGATCTACAGGACATGAACATTCGCAGTGAACTCCAGCCCGTAACAGATGCAGAGACAGATAGAGTGTACCTCCCTCCAGCTTGCCACACACTGTCGAAGAATGAGAAGATCGGAATGTTATCTTGCCTGAAAGATATCAAAGTTCCATCGGGCTATTCAGCGAGGATCGGTAAGTACGTCAAATCGGAAGACCTAAAACTGGTTGGAATGAAGTCTCACGATTGCCACGTGCTAATCACACAAATCTTGCCAGTTGCTATCAGAGGCATTCTTCTCCCCAAGGTCCGACATATGATCCAACGTTTGTGCGCCTTTTTCAATGCAATCGGTCAGAAAATTATAGATCCCGAAGATCTAGATGGGTTGCAGACCGATATTGTTAATACCCTATGCCACATGGAGATGTTTTTTCCGCTGTCTTTCTTTGATATCATGGTTCATCTCCCTGTTCATCTTGTGAAGCAAACAAAACTATGTGGCCCAGCTTTTCTAAGAGAAATGTACCCGTTCGAGAGGTACATGGGAGTTTTGAAGGCATACGTTCGGAACAGAGCAAAACCGGAGGGAAGCATCATTGAAGGATACACGACCGAGGAGGTCATTGAGTTCTGCGTGGATTACATGTCCGAGGCCGAACCTATAGGAGTTCCAGCGTCTCGTCACGAAGGAAGGTTGTCAGGTGCTGGCACAATAGGTAGGAAAAGAATTAGGCCCGATCAAGCTTCGTACGCGCAGGCTCATTTTGCTGTGCTCCAACACATGGCAGAAGTTGGCCCTTACTTTGAGGAGCACATAGCCAAAATCCGCAGGAGAACTTGGGTCGATCTGAGACGTGGATTAACAGGGAACATAACTCTCGGTTCAACGCTTGGTTTAAGAATCGTGTCACAATGTCGACGGATATCCCAAATGAGACAGTACAGTTGTTGGGGATGGGACCGTGTTGGGCCATAGACACATGGCAAGGATACGCTGTCCAGCAAGATGATAAAAGCACAGTGCAAAACAGCGGAGTCCGTATAGATGCCTTCCAGGATCAAGTTGGGTCGAACACATACTACGGGCGCATTGAGTAGATCTGGGAGCTGAACTACGTGAAGTTCAAGGTCCCTTTGTTTCGATGCCATTGGGTGAATATACGCACTGGTGTTAAAGTCGATAAGGAAGGTTTCACTTTAGTAGATCTATCCAAGGTTGGATACGCCGATGAACCATTCGTACTTGCGAAACAGGTCGAGCAGATTTTCTACATTAAAGACCCCGCAAACAAGAAGATGCACATCATGAGGGATGGCAAGCGCCGAATTGTTGGTGTTGACAACGTCGTCGACGAAGAAGACTACAACTAGAATCTTCATGTACGACCTCAAATCGACCTTGATGATGATCCACAGGAGCCTGTGGCGTATACTCGATCAGATCATACGGAAGGCATAACCTTATGATTTTAGTTGTGCTTATTTCTTATGTTGGTTTTGGATACTAGTGAAGTAAGATGGAAAGGAAGTATTTTTATTAGTAATAAATTGGTGCAACTTGTAATAAATTTTATTGTGAATATAATAAATTTAGTGAATTATTGTACTTCACTAAATTATTTGGTATAGTAAGTTAATTATTGTGATTTTAGTAAAATGAGCACATGTTCATTGTGATGTATTGTATTATTTATTATCAGTTCAGGTCAATGATGAACAGAGTCAAATGTCATCTGTGACGGGCCCTAGTATAGGCCCGATACAAATGACAACATCTCTATCGAGCCCACACTAGAGCCCGTCACAGATGTTGTCATCCGTGACGGGCGCTGGTTTACAGCCCGATAGAGATGACATCATCTCTATCGGGCACTAGAATAGAGCCCATCACGGATGTTGTCATCCGTGACGGGCGCTGGTTTACGGCCCGATAGAGATGGCGTCGTCTCTATCGGGCATTAAAATAGAGCCCGTCACGGATGTTGTCATCTGTGACGGGCTCTGGTTTACAGCCTGATAGAGATGATGTCATCTCTATTGGGCATTAAAATAGAGCCTGTCACGGATGTTGTCATCCGTGATGGGCTTTTGTTTACACCCGATTCAGATGTTCACTACCCGTACTAAGATAAATTAACCGCGCTGGATCTGGATCTGGATTCGAAAATTTTCTAAGTCACAGAACCCTAGCACTCGCCGCTGACGACCAGGACGCCGACGCCGACGCCGGCCACCTCGTCGCCAAGCCGCCGCTGGCCGCCTCGTCTCCAACCCTAGCGCCGCCCGGCTCCTCCGCAAGCCGCCGCCGCCGGCCGCCTCCTCTCCAACCGGTGAGTGAATTTAGTGGTTTTAGTGATTTAGGTTTAGTGAATTTAGTGATTTAGGTTTTAGTGAATTTAGTCAAATTTAGGTTTAGTGACTTTATTGATTTTAGTGTTAGTTAGGTTATTTTAGTGAAATTTAGGTTATTTAAGTGCAATTTAGGTTATTTTAGTGATTTTAGTGAAATTTGTAAGTAGATAGGATGGCACTTAGTGATTTTAGTGATTTTGGTGTTACTTGGGTTATTTTAGTGATTTTAGTGGTTTAGGTTTAGTGATTTTAGTGAAACTGAATGATTTAGGTTTAGTGATTTTAGTGAACTTTAGGTTTAGTGATTTTTAGGTTTAGTGAAATTTAGGTTTAGTGAAATTTAGGTTTACTGATTTTAGTGATTTAGGTTTAGTGAATTTAGTCAAATTTAGGTTTAGTGATTTTAGTGAAACTGAATGATTTAGGTTTAGTGATTTTAGTGAACTTTAGGTTTAGTGATTTTTAGGTTTACTGAAAATTTAGGTTATTTTAGTGCAATTTAGGTTATTTTAGTGATTTTAGTGAAATTTGTAAGTAGATAGGATGGCACTTAGTGATTTTAATGATTTTGGTGTTACTTAGGTTATTTTAGTGATTTTAGGGTACTTAATTGAATTTATGGTATTTTATTGATTTTAAAGTAATTTAGTGAATATACTTTACTTTTAGCCTCTATTTTTTTATGCTTGCAAGTATTTATGTGATTAGTTAAAATGTTGGAAATATACGTTACCAAATTATCGTAGAATCCGAGGTGCCTAGGATCTGACGTTGGTTTGATCGAGTTATATGTAATTCACAAAACCGATTAAGACACCGTCGGACCCCAGTGCACCTCGGTTTCTGTCATTTTTTGGTAATTACTCATTTACGTAAGGACTTTGTTTCCAGATTATCAAATCATCATAAAATACGAGGTGTTCCGGGTGCCAAGTTGGTTTGGTTGGGTCAGTACATGTACGAAACCTTCCAAGACACCTTGGCATCCAGAACACTTCGTAATCTGTCATTTTTTGATAATTAAGAAACGTGTAAAAAGAAGCGAGGAGGAGCCATTTTGCTTGTAAAGTAGAATAGTTCACTTGGAGCGAGTGATTTTAGCTATGGTACTACTTAGTGATTTTGGGTCTTAGTGAATTAACCGACTTATGTGCATCCAGTTCCAACGGTCTACAATATCAAAATTACTACTTACGTACATACGTAATTTGTTTACAAAATTAATTAACTTTGTTATTTAATTTGTAAGTTATTTAGACGATGTCTCAGCAAGGTGAACCGATGTCGACGACAACTAGTGGGTCCTCAAGGGCACGGGGTCGAAGGACAGGGAACATAATCCCTAAGGAACGGTACACCATCTCAGAGGTGAACCAGGTTGGACTGCCGACGCGTCCTCGGAATGTCCTAACCAAGTTTAGGTCCACCTGCGGTGTCGTAGCGAGGGAAAACTTCACAATCCTCGCAGATGACATCAAGCTTGTGCCCGAAGCGGAGAAGAACGCTGCTTGGGTCAAATTCAAGGAGAGCTTCGAGTATCCTGCAGCCGACGAGGACAGGCTCAAGCAGGTTGCGTTCAAGGTAATGGGCAATGCTTGGAAGAATTTCAAGAGCAGGCTGGTCACGTAGTTTGTCCTAAATCCGACGACCCCTGATCCAAAAGACCAATGGCCCTTCATAACGGATGACGTTTGGGGGCAATTCTACGAGAAGAAATCGACCCCCGAATCCCGGGCCAGAAGCGAAGCATATAGAGCACTGCAGGCCAGGAACGTGCACCCGCACCGCCTAGGCACCGCAGGATATGTCGGGAAACTAGAGGAATGGCAGGAGGAAGATGAAGCGGCAGCGGCAGCGAACACACCGCCGGTGTTTGCCGATATCCCACACCCACGGGCAAGGAACTGGGCCCAGGCGAGGTACCAGAAGAATCAAGATGGGTAAGTTTCGCTTCCAAATCCCCAAGATCAACAAGTGTACGATAGTATAGTAAGTGCCTAATCTCAGTATTTGTTCGCATTGTCTCCACCGAACTTTTCATTTAATCCGAACTCAATTGTACTGCAGAAGGAGTTGGTTGCCTCCCAAGAAGCCTCGCAAGAGGGCAGCTCTCAAAGACGCGAGGACGACATCCTCAGTAAAGTGTTGGGCAACAAGGAACACCGTGGATGGACTAGGGGTCTTGGCGCCAATGTGCCGTGGAAAGTTGGATTCCCGGACTACGCGTGGCAGTACAGGAAGCGGAAAGTAACGAAGGCGCAAAAAGATCCCCGCCTTGCCACCCAGATCCGTGAACAGGTCAGAGACAAGTTGAGCTCTGAATTCGATGAGAAGCTCGAATCGATGAGGGCCCGTATCAGGCAGGAGATTCGAGAAGAACAGAATATCCCGGAGGCTGCCGCTGCTGGTGTGCAACAGGATCTAGCAAGTCCGACGCAGAGGCGCAGCAGCTGTGCATCAACTGAGGCGGGGGAAAATCCCCCATCGGTCCCCGTCGCCGTCGACCAAATTATGGTACATCTCTCGTTCGCAACACATAGAATTCTTAACGAAACCATATGGTAAGTACTACTCTAAAAATTCTTATTAATCTATCGCAGGAACCAACTAGTTGCACCCTGACAGTAAGGGTGATGCCTACCTTCTCGGTTCCTGCAGCTGAAGGCCTAGCTTTCAAGCCGACCCCGGAGACTAGAGTGCATGGGGCGCAACTACAGGCTGACTGTGCGAAGGTCCAAGTCGACTCGGTGAAGCCAGAATTTGATCATTTCCCACTCAGGCATCCACCGAACGACGAGGTCCTAACCCTTGGAAATGCACGTGGAACCTTCATCCAATGGCCCAAGGACCTCATTGAGATAAGGGTGATCCCGAGGCCAACCACTGCACCAAGCGGTCATCTCTCGATACAACCTGCCCCTGCTCCTTCAGCACCTCCAGCTCCCACTCGTCACGAACATATAGATGATGTTGAGTTACAGTACGACACGGACTTTGGGGACGAGCCTATGGAGGTCGACAGCGCGGCGATCATTAAACCCCCACCCATGAAGAAGAGCAGGAAGGCGCATTCTTCCCCCCAGAGAACAGCTATCAAAAAACCTGCTGCAAGGGGGTGAGGAAAGGGAAAGCTGCAGGGCTCACGACTTTCTCCAACAAAGCTAGATATGAGCAAGGTGCTGGTAGTACCTAGGAAGCCCGTACCTCCATCCTCCTTCTAGCTAGGCATGCCATTGGTTGGAGACGACATGCTAGCAACCATGGGCACCGCTTGCAAGGAGCTACACATGTACTACATGGAGAAATCTAACGTGAGGAGGAAGAATAGAGAAACTGATATAATAGGCGAACACGCAAGAGCGCCATTCCTTGGGCCACCAAATTTTATCGTGGTAGACTTCAAGGATCTATTCGACCTCTACAGGCTCCGCTCGATGGACACAACCCTCCTCAAGTGCTATTCCTTGTAAGTACTCTTGCTCACGAAAATTATTCATCTCAATCCGTGTAACATGCTTATAAGTTCGTTTGTCTTGCGTGTAGGTATAGTTGGAAGTGGTGTCTCAAGAATACACCGGAAGTTCCCTTTCTTGATCCTCAGGTAGTCAATGTCACAAATCTTCAAGGGGACCGTCAAGGAATGGTAAACTACTTATTTGACACCTTCTGGGCCCAACAAGACAAGGAGTACATCATGTGCGCCTATAATCAATAGTAAGTGTGTTCCCTAAATACATTGCATTACACGTCTAGCTTTAGTATTAACTTTAACTATTTTAATGCCGCAGTGGACATTGGATCCTACTGGTAATAACGCCTAAGTGGAGTACGTGCCACTACTTAAACTCCAGAATTGACAAGAAAGCATACGATTGGACCCCGATTCAACTCGCGATAGATGAAGCGTGAGCCCAATATGTGCAAAAAGGAGACCTTCGAAAGACAGGGCAGGATACACTTATCCACAAGAAGGACTTCCCAGTCAAACAACAAATAGGCGACCAGTGCGGATTCCATGTCTGCCACAACATGCGTCTCCTTTGCAAAGATAAGGTGAAGACTTTGGGTGAATTGGAGGTTTGTGGTCTCATTCGTGACATGTTCTAACTTAATTAAAGTACATACATATATCTAAAGATCGTTCGACTAATTTCGAATTTTGTACATGTAGGACAAATTTTCAAAGGATCCGGGTAGCAGCTTTGAGGATATTCGTGAGGAGATTGCCGAGTTCATTCTCCACGAAATTATTCATCCTAAAGGAATGTTTAGGGTTAAGATTAAGTGAAGAACATTTTTTAACATTCTATTTGAATTGTCAAACACATGTTATTATGTAATATTATTGTTTATTATATTTGTTATCTCTATGTAAATTCTTCCTAGATAAATATTGCAGGTTATGATGCTTACCACTTGACCAATATGCATGTGTGAATATGGATGTTAGGCCTGAGGCTAGCCAAAAAACAATATTTATTTTTTTTGTCATACTCATCGGTGACGGGCTATAAGTTAAAGCCCGATTGATTTATAGTCATCCGTGACGGGCCCTAACTTAAGGCCCGATTGAGAATACAGTAATATGTGACGGGCTGTAGTTGGGGCCCGATTGCGAATAATAGTCATTTGTGACGGGCTTCTGTTTAGGCCCGTTTGAGAGGACAGGCATCCGTGACAGGCGCTAGTTGTAGCCTGATTGAGATAGGTCATCCGTGACAGGCTCTGTTTAACTGGTCGTCTGGGTCAAAGCTATCGGTGACGGGCATTAGTTGATGCCCGATTGAGATAACTTCATCCGTAACGGACTTATGTCTGTTTGAGATGATTCCTCACTTCACTGACCTTTACGTTGTGTCGGGCTCCATACCCGACACAGATGTGGGTTGCAGCCCGACACAGATAAGGGTTACCGTTGCAGTGGGTAAAAATAAGTTAAGGTTAGAAACTCGTAAAAATCATATTACTTTTATAAATTCATGAAAAAAATTACTAGAGATAGGTGTAGATATAAAATACCTTCTTACTAAATCTTAAGTCCAAACTCAACTTCATTTGGGAGTAACAAAAAAGATAAATTTCGTGTGAACGGTAACATGACACTATTCACTTGAAATTTATCATTTTTTGTTTCTCTCAAATAAAGTTGAGTTTGGACTTGAGATTTGGTGGGAATGTATTTCACATATACATCTATCTCTAGTAATTTTTTTTATGAATTTACAAGATTTTTCGGTGTGATATTCACAAGTTTCCAACACTTTACTTATTTTTTACTTATTTTTACCGGATATGTCCTCTTTTTAATAAAATAAAGGAGATGAATTGGTTTTCATACAACATGGCACTCAATTGAGAGAAAATATTGATAGAGTTCTTATTATTTTTTGAAGGAATAACGATAGAGTTTCATGTGCAACAAAACTTAGAAAAAGTGCCAACTCCAGAATCAGAATGTGCATGAATGAATTTTTCTTCCTGACTTGTGTGATGCAGTTGAAATTTTAGTTCAGAATTATTCATTCCTGTTCTAAATGTAGCCTTACCTCATTTCTAAGCCCAGGTGCGTATTGGTGATAGTAATGGCCCAAATGGCTTAATTACAAGGAGGACGCACTCTTGGGTTGCTAACAAATTAAGCCCATAAGCCCATTCCACCAACAGCCCACTTAGGCCCAGCCTAGCCGCGACGCTTTTCCATCGAGTCCAACTGCTCTGATGCAGTTCAGTACTGAATTTTTTTTATTTTTAATTTTTGTTATTAAAAGTTTTGCAAAAATAATTTTTAGTTTGAAAGTACTACAAAAGTAGTCTCCCGCCGTCCTCTTACAGGGCGATTATTAAAAATCGCCCAACCAACGGGCGGTTTTTGTGACGTGGCAGACGGCCGTTGGCTCTCTGCCGACGGCCGTCTGCACATTTTGCAGGCGGCCCCCTAACCGCCAACCTAGAGGGCGGTTTTTACTGTGCTGGGGGGCCACCTGCAAAAGGGCGGCGGGGGGGCCTGGAATTTTGCAGGCGGCCCCCTTGCCGCCCTTTGGAAGGGCGGTTTTTAACCCCACCATTATAAGAACCTTCCCCTCCCTGAAATTCGCATTATAATCACTCGAAATTCCAGAAAAAAAGAAAGAGGGAGGGGTGAGGGGGAGCAGAAGGAAAGCGGCGAAGCCCTACTGGTTTGCGGAGTTCATCACAGGTAAATACATCACATTACAATGTGTTGTTAATTTAGGGTCAATTGCAGTTGTAGTTCGTTAATTTTTAGTAGATCTATAAAAGACAACACTTTTGTGTAGATGTAGAATATAGTAGATTTTAGTAGGATTTGAGACTTAGGCCATAGTGTAAATTGAAAAATGTAGTTTAGTTCGATTTGAAGCACGCCATCTATTTGTAGAACTGTGGACATAGGACACAGAACATTATTGGAGAAATTGTAAATTAGTGCGGAGTACCGATGAACATGATGTTAGATCTTATCAGTACGGGATGAACATAGTTAACATAGTTATTTTTTTAATCAGGCACAATGTCAAGTAAGGTCCTATTTCAGATAGTTCACGGTGAAGGAAATCTTAGATTTGGTCCAGAAGGTGTTGATTTGTCAGATTTTGTAATGACATCTAAGGGCATCGACAGGCCTGCAGAGAGAAAATTTCAGTCAATTTATAGTTGGTTGTTGAGAGGTTTTAGAATAGACCAAGAAGTGTACACAATGTCAATATCTGTTGTAGTGAGTCGTGCAACAGAAGGTTATTTTTGGGAACTAATGCCGATGGATAGTACTGTTGTATGGAGACGTTATGTGGAGATGGCTTTTGAACGGTCATGGCCCCTTGTTATATTTGTGTCGGTGCAGGAAAAAGATGCAAATGTTTCAGTGAGAACCGATGATGTCGAGGGTCCTAGCAATGCGGGTGATGTCGTTGGACCATCGATGCAAAGTGAGCAAAACCAAACAAGGGTACAGCAGGCTATGGGCATGGCGGATGAGGGGGAGAGGGTCCATACAATCGTTGATGAAATGGAGAGGGAAGATTCGGATAATGAGCAAGCGGAGGGCGACGCATCATCCGATGAGGAAGGTGATGTAATGTCCACTGATTGGACCAACGAGGATTTCTCTGGACTAGTTATCTCAGAGGGTCATCATGTACCGTGGGAATATAAGGAGAACGAGGTAATTGAGGGTGCTAGGTATGCTCATAAGGATGAGATGAAGGAGGCGGTCAAGCATTGGGCAGTTTCCTTGCAGAGAGAGTTTAGGGTGGTCAAATCAACGAACTATGTGTATGAAGTGAGGTGCATGAAGGAAGATTGTCCCTGGCGTGTGCATGCATATAAGGGGAAATGGAATGATTATTGGAAAGTTAGCATTGTGACCGAGCACCAGTGCTATTTACAAGGGGTGGAAAAGTATCACCGGAATATCACATCAGCTTTCGTGGCAAGTGAGATGTACGGTAGTGTTGTTTCTAACATTGGCTTTGAACCAAGATCTATTATCAGCCACATTGAAAACAAATTCAAGTACACGATAAGCTATGCGAAGGCCTGGAGAGCTAAACAAAAAATTCTTGAGATGAGGTATGGAACATTTGAAGCATCGTATGATAATTTGCCTCGTCTGTTATCAACCATTGCCCAGAGGAATAGTAATACTTACTATGACCTCCACACATTTCCATTGGCTAATGATCCAACGAAGATGGTGTTGCAAAGAACCTTTTTCTCATTGGGTGGTTGCATAAACGCTTTTGTGCACTGTCGACCTGTTCTATGCATAGATGGAACTTTTTTAACTGGTAAATACCGTGGTCAGATATTGACAGCAATTGGGTGTGATGGTAACAATCAGGTTTTACCTATGGCTTTTGCATTTGTAGAGAGTGAGAACACTGAAAGCTGGTACTGGTTCCTAGAGAGAGTGCGCATAGCAGTTGTACGTATGAGACCCAATGTTTGCCTTATACATGACCGTCATGCCGGCATGTTGCGGGCTATTGACTACTTGCATAATGGTTGGGATGAGAAGGGACTACCAGCAAAGTGGCATGATGTTCGGAGTCGGTGGTGCATGCGTCACATGGGTGCTAACTTCTACAAGCAATTCAAGAACAAGCATCTTATGGATCTTTTCAAGAGGCTGTGTTCTCAAAATCAAGAGAAAAAATTTAATGAGCTGTGGAGAAGGTTGGATGAGTTGACAACGAAGCAAACTGACGAGCAATCTCGCCGATCACAAGTTGAAGGTGACGAGACTCCAATACCTCTTGGTGCTTTACATGACGACCCACCGACAATGAGAAGGAGGTCGGGGTCATCCATCAGATGTTTCACACATTGGATTGAGAATGAACCTAAGGAGAAGTGGTCATTGTTGTACGACACTGATGGATCTCGGTATGGCATAATGACAACTAATTTGGCTGAGGTATACAATTGGGTAATGCGCGGAGTTCGGGTACTTCCATTGGTTGCTATTGTTGAATTCATCCTTCACGGCACACAGGCATACTTCAGGGATCGTTACCAGAAAATTGGTCCATCAATGAGTAATAACAATGTAGTATTTGGCCACGTCGTGACTAAGTACATGGAAGATAAAATCAAAAAGGCACGGAGGCATAGAGTTGTTGCTCAAGGCACACAAGTTCATCGGTACGAAGTAATGTGTGTTGATAGGAGCAGGCGTGGCATCTATCGTAAGCAAGCAGTGCAGGAATGTGTCCTGAAGGCGGATGGTGGATGTAGTTGTAGTTGTATGAAGCCTAAGCTTCGACACCTGCCATGCTCACACGTACTTGCCGCAGCCGGTGATTGTGGCATATGTCCCGATGTGTACGCATCACATTATTTTAGGAAAGAAGCAATCTTTCATACATGGAGTGAGGAGATATATGGCTTCGGCATCTCTGGGACGTACACAACTCTGAGGCCCCAAGTTCTTTACGTTCCTGATCCATCCAAGCTAAGGGTGAAGAAGGGTCGGCGTAAGACAAGACGCATCAGGAACGACATGGATGAGTCCGAGGCAGGTGGGAGGACTCTACGCTGCAGCAGGTGCGACGAGCGTGGCCATAAGTACAAGAAATGCCCGAAGGATGCAGAAGTTCCTAGCAGCGCTGATGCTAGCCCGTCTGGACAGGGAAGTGATGGAAGGCGACCACCAGGGGAAGGAACAACAAGCAGGCATCCACGGCCAAGGCGTTCTCGAGTGCCAGGCGATTCCATGGTGTAACATAGCTATCGAGTTACGAATTAGACTGCTCGTGTGTTATTTGTAGTGTTCGGAGTATGTACTTCTGCCGTCACATTTCAATTCAGGTTGCTGTAATGCGTTAGTACAATATTATTGTAATTGCAGTGTGTATTCGGACTGGCGACAGTGGTATTTGCATTTTTATGTTGCAGTTCTCGTAACTGGTACTCGTATTGTGTATTTGCAGTTATTTTGAAGCCGAAATATTTTGTACTGTCACAGAATATATGTTTTCACATATTTGTTAATAATTGTAAGTTATGTAGTTATGAACTGTTGTAAGGTATTTTGAAATAATAATTTCTTTCTTTCCGATAATTATTTATGATGCAGGTATGGCGGACGACACACCAGAGCTGTTCGACCGGGGGATTGACAGGAACCACCGCTCGTGGCTGTCTGCAGTCCAGGGTGCACAGCTTAGCACCTTCCGTCCACGTACGGGACGAGAGTTGTTGCGTATCGACCCACGGCACATTCCTTGGTACGTCTATGTAAATATTTGTTGGCGATTATTATTTAGGCGTATGTACGATATCTGGTTCTGTACTAATGCTTACAATGTAATCTATGCAGGTTGTGTGCGGCAGGCCTTCTTCCGCTTTGTAGGCTTGTCGATGCGGGAGCGGACGAGCGTGACCCGGCGAAGCGGTGGGATGTGGATCGGTCACTCCTTGCTGCTCTTGTGGACCGCTGGAGACCGGAGATGCACACGTTCCATCTTCCGTGTGGGGAGATGGCTCCGACACTGCAGGACGTGTCCTTCCTGCTTGGGCTACCACTCGCTGGAGACCCCGTAGGTCCCGTCGATGGTGGTGCTGGGTGGAAGGAGGATATCACCGCGCGCTTCTCGCACGTGATGCGCCGTCCAGGTTTAAGAGGGCCCAACCCCCTTCCAGCGTACACTACCGTCGGGCCTACCAAGGCTTGGCTGCTTCAGTTCACTGTAAGTACACGAGTAGTACATTTCTATAGGATTTAGCAATTAACATATCGGTTTATACTACCATTTGATTATTAATTGCAGATGGACCAGCTGGACCCTGACGCCGATGAGTACTCGGTACGACGCGCCCTTGAGGCGTACTTGCTTTGGCTTTTCGGTTGGGTGATGTTCACCAACACACACGGGCACGCAGTCGACTTCCGTCTGGTCCACTACGCACGGGCCATCGCGGATTCTGAGCCAGAGGAGGTGCCCCAGTGGAGTTGGGGATCTGCCGTGCTAGCGGCCACGTACCGTGCGCTGTGTGAGTCGTGCAGGAAGACCGACGCGGGAGCGATCTTCCCTGTGTGAGTCGTGCAGGAAGGCCGGCGGAGCCAAGCGGAGGGCACCAGCTTCGTCATGGTCGTCTTATGGTGCGCAGCCCGACCGCTGCCGGCGCAGGGAGGCGCCCCCGCCACCTCCACCGCCGCCGCCGCAGAGGGATATGGGGGTCGATTACTACAAGGTCCTCAGCGCTCGGTCGGTGGAGAGAGGTGGCACAGTGGAGATGGCCCAAGCGGTGCTCGGACCGGAGATGGACGCCGCCGCCGCTGCGAGAGTGGAGCTCGGTGGAGGAGGCGCGATGATGATGGCGAAGGGAGTTGGGGGCGCCGAAGCTGTGGAGATCGGCGCCGGCGACGGTTTGTCGCCGCTCCGCCCCGCCGGCCTCGCGCACCACCCCTCCTCCTGCGCGTCCGCCCGCGCGTCCCGCCGCCGCCCTGTCAGCTTCAGGAGCCACCACCCCGCTCCGTCCCGTCGGCTTCACGCTACCGCTCGGCCCGCTGCCGCACTGCCGACTTCGTGTCATTGCTCCACCCGCCGCCGCCCCGCTCTACCCCCATCGGCTTCGGGCGCCGCCGCTCCGCCTGCTCCGCTCCACCCTGCTCCCATGGGAGAGCGAGGACAAGATACAAAGAAGAGAAGGGAGAGGGGAGGAAGTGGGGCCCACTGACATGTGGGTCCCACTATTTTTAAAAGTTATTATTTGACTGACATCTGGGTCCACGTATTTTGTTTTATTTTTTAAATTGTTAAATTTTTCTTCATGTGCCACGTCAATACCACGTCAGATGAAAACCGAGTCAAATTAGCCACATAGGCACCACGTCAGTTAAAACCGCCATCCAAATCGCTTTGGGACTTATTTTGCACCGGTTTTTGATAGTTGAGTGACCTGTTGTATCTGGTTTTCCAGTTGAATAACGAAAATCGGATTCGTTGATAAGTTAAGGGACATAAGATGAACTTATTCCTCGTATATTTGTTGTTCTGTTCTCCGTTTGGTTTTGTCCGTTTTCCTTAAATTAACCGTGCCCTATAAGGATTTTGGCTCGGTTTCTTACAAACCGGTTTAACTTTTTTTCTTAATATAAAATAGGAAAACTCTATCCTTCTTCTCAAGATTTAATTTGAAAAAAAAAACTAAGAAGAGGATAGAACGGAACACGAACAGTTGTTCAGAAACTGAGAATATCTCAAGCTGAAGCTTAATCGTTATTGGTCAGGTACGTACTGCTGGTACTTAACATTAATTGATTGCATGGACAATGCGAAATGTAATATTATTCGAGGATATATAAATCACAGAGCCAAGAATATAAACATGCAAATCAACTCGCATAAAAATTTGAAGCAAAACAACAAGAATTCAGTTCGGATGCATATTTGCATACATCTGTCAAAAATTTATAAACACCCATTCAGTATTTCCCACACATTTTGCACACTATATATGGCAGTTCTCTTTGACCTCTGTATCTGTACTCCCTGTCGTCTGAATATCTTCTCTACACAGTAAGCCGTAAGATTGCGTAGAGTAGCGGTAGGAAAAGCCAAGCCAGAAGCATCCCAGTAATCACCCTGCAGAATGAATTAAGCAGTTATCCAGGTGGGACACAGCAGGTAAATATTTGTTCAAACTTGGAAGTACTTTAATTTTAGTAATGTTCAGTAATCAGTCATCAAATTATATATCTTACATAGTACCAACGACTTCAGCATGCAGCCCAAATTCCTTCGCAAATATGAACGATGTAATTGCTTGAGGTATTGCAGCCTGCAGAACGTTTGCAGAAATGAAGGTCACCATTCCTCACTTTCAGTTAGTTCATCAATCAGCACAGCAGTGTGCATAATTAAAGATTGTAAGCAGCAGAACAGAGTTTACAGTTAAAAACTGGCATTGGCATATAAACTGTCCTATCTATGATCCTATTTGGAGCTTTACAAAGGTAATTAATTAAGAGTACTGTTGGAATTTTTATTGTAGTCACATATCCTGTTTGATGTGATGGTGTTGTGAAGATAAATGTCTAAATTTGCACAGCATTTGAATGGCAAGTTATAGCTAGGTACCTGTATAATGGCAATCCGAAGTGTGTCGCCGTGAAGTCCAACAATTTTGGACGCAATGAACATCGCAATGGGTCCTATAATAAACTTCAGGGTCTGTCCAATAACCAGATTAGTCCAACTGCATGCCATGATCTTTTCCTGACAACCCAGAGATAAGCCTGCGTATCAAAATCGGAATTTCTAGAATATATTTTTTTTTAAAAAAAACAAGTACTCTAATTCAAGTGACATAAAAGTATGAGAATTTTGACACGGGACACGTGACTCCCAATACTTTGCTCCTAAAATTTCACAAAACATTTAAATTGGACGTGATCGATTGATTACCCATGCTGAACATCATCGCCAGCCCTCCAACGCGCGGAGGCACGAATCCGATAATGGCTTCGAAGGCGCCTCGCACCGTGCTGTTTAATCTGCGAAGATAAACATAATCAATTAAACTTAGAAAAACAAATCGAGTAGTACCAGTTATCAGGGTTCCAGATTAAGGGTGTTTAATATGTGGAATTAATACAGTGTCTCCATCCAGTTCATCCGGATTCAAATTATAGATTTTTACTGCTAATTATTAGTAGGCGACGTACCCGCTAACAGCGAGACGTCTGTGGTGACTTCGTTAATCTCAAAATATATACTTCTAGTCTTTCGGAGATACTTATAGAAATAGAATGTGCATGTAAGTGTTTATAGGGATGAGTATGCACGCGTTCTCTGCACCTACGTTTATACCGTGTTTCTATGAAAAAAATCAATACACTGTCCTTATCCTACAGTACTCAAAATAGCTGGAATGCCTTCCGGCCACCAAATGTCCAACTCGGCAAACTGCAGCGCAGAGGTAGGCTCTCTCTCTCTCTCTCTCAATTCCCAACCCACGATTCAGCTAGAGTTACGTTTATATATATATATATATATATATATATATATATATATATATATATATATATGTATATATATATATATGTATATATATGTATATGTATATATATATGTATATATATATGTATATGTATATATATATGTATATGTATATGTATATGTATATGTATATATGTATATACATACATACAAACACACACATATATATGTTTTTTTTGTATATATATTAGAAAAATGTTGTTAAAACAGGATGCTATTTTTTATTATTTCATTTCGATTAATTTCTCATTTGTTTAGTACCTCTCCATTATATTATAAATATATTTTTATCTCTCCTATCTCCTCTTTTATCCTAATTCACATAGTGCGTACTAGAAAAATTACAGAATTACAATGTAAATTTTTAAATTTATAATATAATTACATGATATAGAAAAATATTCTTTTACAAAATGTGGCACATAAATAAAGCTATTTTTATTATTTTCGAAATAGAGATTCCAATCATTAATTAACATATATTTGTACACTTAAAACTGGAGTAATTAATATACGAGGAGAAATAAAGAAAAATGCATATACCTGTTACGGCCGAAAGCCCATCCAATCCCCAAGAGAGCAGCGACGATGTTGGGGTTGGAACACACGTCCATGGCGAATTTGACGCACGCTTTCACTCGCGCCAGGATCAAGATGAACAGCCACGACACGGCGGCGGCCGCCGGTGGCAGCTCCTCCGTGCGAGGAGCTGCGCCGCCATTAGCCACCTCCGCTGCTGTCGGCAGATGGACGTCGCCGGCAGCAACGCCGACACCGCCGTCGTCTCTCACCGGCTCCGCCATTATCGCTGGGTCGGCGACATCGCCGACTCCGGCGACCCGCACAGGAAGCTCTATTCCGCCGACATCATCGGCGTCGACAACCACCACCACGTCGACGTGACCGACCTGGACAGGGAGCTCGAGCTTGCCTGCACCGGCAAGCTCGACCGCGAACACGTCGATATGGCCAACCTGGACGGGGAGCCCAAGCTCGACATCTTCATCTCCGGCTGCAGCAGCGCCACCGGCGGTCGCCTTCCGCACGTAAAACAACAGCAACACGATCGGCGACGACACGAGAATCTGGAGCACCGCCAATTGGACGACCACCGTCTCGGCGTCCTTGCCGTAGAGCGCCGCCGTCATGGGGACACCCACGGCGAGGGTGCTGGTGAGCGCGGAGATGGAGAAGAGGGTAACGAAGCTGTCGAAACGCTCAGTGCAGCTGCGCAGCTTGCCGCTCAAACTGGCGACGACGATGCCGGAGACGATGAAGAAGGAGACGAGCACCTTGGAGAGGGAGTCGGCGGCGACGAGCCGGTAGTCCGTGTGGGCGAGGTCGAGGTGAACGACGGAGAGCTGGAGGACGAAGAAGGGAACCACCACGTTGGCCACCAGCCAGTTTGCCCACTCGCAGCGCTCCGGCGTGAGAAGACGGCCATGGCGCCGCACGCAGCGCGCCAACACCATGACCAGCAACAGCACGGCGTAGGGCGGAGCAATATCCGCCGCCACACGCCGGGCGGCCATTTCCCAGCTCGCCGTCGTCGCCGCCGCGTTTTGCAGGCTTAGCTTGTTGTTTCTTCTCTCCCCGACAACGGCGGACGCGTGCATGCCCAGGCCGATCGAGCCGCCGGGGTACAGGGACTGGAAGTTAGCCGTGGGAAAGCGAAGTAGAAGGAGTTGATCGGTTAGACTACGATCCAAGTGGAAGGCCCAATACTTTGCTCTGCTTAAACTATGCATGATTTAGCAAACCACAATGCCAATATAATCCGCCATAAAGGCATAAACCCGTGGTTAACTGTAGGAACGTGTGATTCGCTCTCGCTGTCTCGCGCTTACTCATCATCTATCCTCACGCGACGAACATATCAGGGCCTATTTGAAATGGAAGATGCGATGAATTATAGACTTTTTTTTTGATAATTCTAAATTATAAAACCTGCACCAACAAGGTGTATGAATTATAGACAATTAAGTTCTCATAAGTACGAGTTAAACATTATCATTACCTATTATAAAAATTCAAAATGTTTTTATCAGGAATTTTGCACGTCACCCTTATCGAGTCTGTTTGGTATTCCGCACACGCTACGCCCTATCGTGTACATGAGCGAACGAGCGAGGGCCGTCGGATTTCGGTGATCTGCCTGGGCCTCCTGCACGCCTGCTGCGAATTTTTTTTATTTTTAATTTTATTTATTAAAAGATTTAAAAAACAATTTTCTATTTTGAAAATTTACAAAACTAGTCACCTACAGCTCTCTGGGAGAGTGATATTTAAAAATCGGTCTCGCAGAGGACGAGTTTTCCTACGTGGCACACGGCCGTTGGCCGACGCCTAACGACCGGCCAACGGGGAATCACCTTTTGTAGGCAGCCCCCTTACCGCCCTCGCAGAGAGCGATATTTTGTTGTGCGGGGGGCCGTTTGCAAAAGGGCGGTGAGGCACCTTGATAGTTTTGCAAGTAGCCCGCTTGCACGCAGCGCGCCAACACCATGACGAACAGCAGCACGGCGTAGAGCGGAGCAATATCCTCCGCCACAAGCTGGGCAGCCATTTCCCAGCTCGCCGTCACTGCCATGTTTTGCAGGCTTAGCTTGGAGTTGTTTCTTCTCTCTTCGACAACGCCGAAGATGGAGTCTTGTCAACAACGAGGAGTCTCTCTATGCTCTTTAAACCCGTGGTTAGTAGTAGGGACGTGTGATTCAGCTAATGCATCCCGATCGGATGGCTGTGGTGGCAATCGAGGTGAATCGACATACCCCTCCCGACTTTCCGAGTCAAAGCAACCGGATCCATAGTGTCGACTGTGGACGGGACGTCGGGACCCACATGAAAAATGCAATCGAAACATCGGACGCAACCAACAGCGTTTCCGGGATCCAACTTCATATGGGGCGCCCTATTTTTCTTCTACAAAATCCAGCGCGCTTCACACTTTCGGATATGCATGTAATCTTCCCATCACTTTCTCTCTCCTATTTTATACTCAATTAACAAGTTATAAACTATTTTTCTTATAAATTATATGTCTGATTCGTAATCTGATTATACCATTAAATTCGTAGCAATTAAATCTTTATGAAGAGATTTCGCATGATTATAATTTTTTATAAAAATAATATATTCTAACTGAAACATTTTTATATTATCTATAAAATATTAAGTTATAACTACTAAAACATCAAACTATAACCACGTAAACATCACAAAATAACCATTGAAATAACCTAGAATACCATATGCAACATTTCAAATGACATAGTGAAATATCAGTTTAAAATCACAAATATACCTGTTGAAACATTCAAATAGCACCAAGTGTAACAATTCCTACTGAAACATCGCACAGGCTCAGGCGTTGATGGAAATTTTGGTTCGAGTACTGAACTGAATGTATCCAAGACGAAGAACTGATCAATATATCGTCCGTGTCTTACTGGCTTGGGTGTTGCTTATGTTTGCCGTCCAAGGTGTCGACATTTTTTGTGGTTCGAAACTCTTTGGCTTCCAAGGTGTTCACATTTTGGTTCGAAATACTGAAAATTTTGGACCCCTGGTACGAAACTATTTCGTCTGGTAATTTTTTAGAAAAAAATAAAAGATATTCTCAAATTAACAAAAAAAAATTCAAATATGATCAAGATTTGCTCAGATTTGGTCAAAATTTATTCAGATTAGAAAAAAATCGTTCCAAAATTTCACAGTTTTCAACCCCCAAATAGAATTTGTGCATACCAAAACAAAAGCCACCACCAGTAACAGAACAAATTAAACAAGATAGATTTAGATTCGGTCGTCGCTTTCGTCTGCACTCTGCGCCGCCAACAGGAACGTATGGTCAAGACTCAAGAGGCAAGACTCAAAACGGAGATAACGTGAGAAATTTGAAAACCTACCACCAGTACTACACTAATGCCGCCCCAACGCGAGAAATTGCATACCCCCGCCTTAGGTCCGACCCTGCCGTTGGCGAACCATTTCCCAGCCAGCAGGGGTGAAAACGGGTCGGGTTCAGTCGGATCTCACTTTTCCTATATTCTAGTCCACATTTTATAATCGGAATCAGGTCGAACACATATAGTACTGAATACGGATACAAACTCGGATAATATCAGGTAAAAATACGAAACGAATACGTACCAAGATGGATACGTACACTATCAGTTACAAATATCAAGTCGAAGCAACAATCATATATTTCATATAGTCAATAACCTTTCAACAATTCCATATATCCATAATACGATTATATTAGGCCATTAGGACCTTAGGAAATAAATAGGATATAATACCTTACAATTGAAAATCATTTCATATATGACATACAGTTGAAAATATTAGGTCATTAAACACACGGTATATCTCATATTTGAATCACAATATCAGTATATCATCCTATACAAGCTATCAGTAGGCATCATTTAGAGGACCATAAAGGCACAGAACTAATAGACATCATTCAAATTATTACCAATTCATCCTAACAATAGTACCTTGTAGTAGTACCAATACATAATACCAAAAAGTCTATTACAAAAATATAATACAGGTAATATCCGTATATCAATTCGGGTAATACCCGGAATTTTACCCGATAATCCATATCCGTCGGATACTAAGTTCCCGAACCTGATCTCATATCCGCCAAAAAAGACCCATATTCGGACCCGATATCTGTGAAAAGTCCCGGGTACCCGAAGTTTCGACCATAATTTATCTCGAAATAATATGGCTGGGTGAGTGGGGGGGAAATACCCACCCCGTTTTGACCCCTACCAGCCAGCTCGCCGCCTTGTTCTGTAGGCTTACCTCGTTTCTACTTTGTTATAAAAGAAGCCAAAGGTGATGGAGCGCCAGACGCAACAAGACAAACAAGAAGCAGTCAACTGTAGATCCAATTTTTACCATCAATCAATTCTTGGAAGTGAGAATTCCGTTAAAAATTAAAATCTTCTAGTGGTATTAAAAACGAGGCGTCATTTTAACGAAGGGTAATCTAGCAAAACGAAGATGAAAGGACGATGTTCGGTGCTCTTTTGTAATCAAGATGAAACGATACAACATCTTTTCATTGATTGCCATGTGGTTAGATTTGTTTGGAATGTCATTTTCATTAACTTTCTGGTTCAAAACGCCTAATAAAGTTGCTAACTTGTTTGGAGTTTAGTTCAAAGGTTTAGATTAATCTAGGCTAATATACCAAATCTTTATATGGATTACAGTAATATGTTGGGCGCACTACAACAAAAAAACCTTATGTGGAGATACTTTTATAGAGGTGATTTTCAAATTGCTTCTAAAATCTAGAGCTCTAGTTTAGAGACACTTTTATAGGCACTTTCAAAATCGCCTCAAATACTTTTACTCTAGAGACACTTTTAGCATATTTTGTTAAAATTTTCTTGTAGAGACATTTTTCGGTATTTTAAAATTTGTCTCATATGTAAAGGCATCTAAATTTCTGTAGACACACTTTTTCTGAATATTAATATATATACTAAGTAACTAGATATAATTAACAGAAAGCACATATTTACAAGTAATTATATGAGGTTGAGATAATTAGTACATTGAATAAAAAAAGGCAACTCAAGAGATTACGAGTTCAAGGATTGGTAAGAAATAATATTTTCTCTTTTTTCATACTGATTTGCTATAGATACCGCACAATTTAAAACCTCTATAAAGTGTCTCTATTTTACATAGAGACACCTCACCAAAAGATACTTATGAGGCATATTGGGTGCGATAATAGTTTATTTTGTTTAAAGAGGGAGAAAGCATCCTGATGAAGGAAAGTTGCAAACTGTTAGAGAGTACCGTTATGCACTTCTTTGCGAAGGGTTGGAACATGAGGAAAAGAATCGAGGGGTAGTTTGCTGGCTTTTCTTGTTTGCAGCCTTGTATGTCCTTTGGTCGATGTACTTCCGTAGGAGGTACTATCAAAAATATCTGCCTGACACTATCCATTTCCTAAAATTCTACGGTCCGATACCGGAAAATATCCAAACCGATTTCATCCCTAAATTTTCACTAGTAAGAGTTTCATATTCGTGTGCATGCACTAATGCCAAAAAATAAAGCTACATGAGTTAAGCAGCCCATAAACATAGCTGCCGGAGCAAGCGTCGGCCTCCTGGGATAATTAAGCTTCCCGTTGAGGAAAAAATAAAATAATACGGAGTATGAATATTGAGATCAATTAGGACGATATTGCTTTCTACTATATGGACAGTCACAGATCATTTCTAAGAGTTAAGCCACGAACCACACCCACACACACAACCAGGCCAGGCCGGGGCCGAGATAGGTAGCATGAAAAAAAATAAAGGTGGTGCACTGCTATGGAAAACGAAGACCATTTCAATGCAATGTTTAGTGTTCTAGAGTTTTTTAGTGAGAAGTCTTGAAATTAGGTTGTTTGCTGTGCACCATCCAATGTTTCGCCACATCAGCCATCTTCTTCATGGGTTTCGAGGGTGGTGCCCTGCGTGGACAACAGATAGAGTAATTACTTTTGAACCATGCATGCTACTCACTTATCTTTGATTAATCACAATTATTTTCCATTTAATTATTTTCCATTTGACACCCGAGCCATGGGTTTTATCTTTCAGAAATGGCGTTGAGAGGATGGGGACTGATGCACGCAATGTTTATTGGAAAGACGAGAGGAAACAGTTCAGCACGATCTAAACAGAAATCCAAGGGCTCGAAATTAAACGACTGTAATCAAGGGAGACTTGTGACAACACAATTAGTACAACTCTTATTTGTGTTTTCAAGAGCAAGGATAATAGTAGAGCTCACTTCCTACTATTAGTCCATTTCCTACTAATAGTAAAGCTAACACTCTTAATTTTAATTTTTTTTATTAGCTCTCTTCTCCATATAAGTTTATAGTAAGTTTATAGTTTATTATTATACTTACTCTAAGAACAAACAAAGTTAAGCTTTTTCTTCCCATCAAGGGAAAGGAAAAAGGACGGAATATAGTACTGGCGCGCCACCGCGTCACACGAGTGTTGTACGCGACAGGTTAAACCGGATGGTATTATAGGCAACGTCGTGATATAATATATCTTTCATATCTCACCACCAGCAGCAGTCCAGCATCGACTGTATCGCTTGGACTTCACCTTTGCTTGGCCCCTCATTCCAGTCCAGGCACGCTGACATGTGGGTTCCACTGACCACGCTGACATGTTGCGGGTGCATGTACGTGGCCGGAGGCGGACAGTTTAGCAAAGCAAGATTTAATTTTCACTTGTCAAGCAAGTGTAGTTTCCCTTCTTGCGCTAAGAGAGATAGATAGAGAGAGAAAGTAATTAAGCTCTGCGACGGAAAGATGGTGAACGGCGGCGGTGGTGAGGCGGTGGCTCTTCTTCTGATGTGCGGCGCGTCCATCGTTGGCTTCGGGGTGGTGCGCTGCGTGGGGCGCCACCGCGTCACGCCGGCGCTGTGCGACACGGCGAACTGGATGGTGACCAACTTCGTCAGCCCGTTCTTCATCCTGAAGATCGGGTTCAAGCTCGACCTCGCCACGATGTCGTCTGCGACCAGGTCATCTCCATTGTTGCCATCTCCATCTTGATCCTCGTCGGGATCATGCTCGCCCGCTGCTGGATGGGCCATCTCCTCAGCGACGGCGAGTACCTCGGCCTCTTCAGCACCTTCTTCTCGCTCTCCACGCTCAACAGCACACTCGCCATCGGTGGCTCTACGGCAAGGATCGCGGGGCGGTGGCCATCCAGTTGGCGGTGATGAGGTCCCTTGTGCCGTCCACTGCTGTTCTCTTCTTGTTCCGATCTCACCAGATGATCAGTGGCGTGCACGTCCAGCCGGCGTTCGACAACGGCGGAGGCGCTGCTGCCGGCGACGTTGAGCTGCAGGTGAACCGTGACGCGGACGCAGAGAACGCCGGCGCCGGCGCTGCTGCTCCTGACCAGGAGGATACGCGGGCCGCCGTTCAAGGACGGTGCTTTCCTTTCCTGCAAAAGCTCGTCGTGGCTCAAGTTTACCATCGATGTATCATTCAATCTAAACATCATCGCTGCTGTTTTTGTTGTTGGATGGGCATTCGCTAGCAACAGGTATGTTTAATTTGCTACTAGTACGATCCTCTGTGAAATCCACGCCTGTCAGATGCTACTAGTTCCTTGTCTTCCCCTGTTTCCTCTGTTTTTTCTTGCTTCCTCTATTTTTGCATGTTCCCCGATCCATTTTTTGCTTAATCAGATTGAACACGGGAAACTCTTTTAATCTAAGGTCCCGTCTCTCTGCAGATTGGACAATAGGATGATAGTCGCCATCGAGGCCTTGGTACGAATCGTGCCTGACACCGTCCTAGGAGCGCTGATGATGTTCAGCATGGGTAAGCTCATTTTGTCTTGGGGTTTAACTATCTTTTCAGTACTGCAACTCTCCCTTAAACGTGTAAATATTCTGATATCCAGGCATGTCCCTGGGGCATCAGGAGATGATCATCGCATGCAGTTGGACCAATTTGATCATAGCACAGACGCTCAAGTTCGTTATAGCACCCATTGCTATGGGCATTGTGTCCAAAATTTTTGGCCTCCAAGGCGAGACACTTCGGACTGCCATCATACTGGTGACTTCCAAATGCTGTATACTTTTCGACATTTAGGATATACATAGTTCAGGTGTTCAGTCCATTCCGTTCAAGCAAGTGCAACACACAAACGCTCCTCATATTATATGTCTTGAGCTCCAGTCCAGATAGGATCATAGCACAGTGTATATGTAGGCCCATGCCCATTCATCTCTCGCGCTCTGTTTCGAGGCTCGAATCTGAATTTGTTCGGACTACGGAGTGGTACCTATAGTTGAACGAAACTGACTGAAAATTGATGCTGACTTTGATTTCTGTAAGAATTCTGCAGGATGCAGTACCTCAAGCCATTACATCATTCATATTTGCGAAAGCATACGGGGTGTATCCTGAAATCGCTAGTACCGTGTAAGATCTTTGTACTGATTACTAAGCACCTTACTAAATATTACGAATGTAGACAGACAATCTATCTAGATTCGTAGTATTAGGATGTGTCTTATCGAATTAAAACTCCTCATATTTTAAGATGGAGAGAGTAAGCCGGAAGGACCTACATATCGGAACATTGACCTGCTGTTCTAACTGCTTACTTCTTCATTCTGCAGGATCATTACTGGGATGCCCCTGGCTTTGCTGTTCCTACCTATATGCTACGTAATCTTACGGTTTATCACGTAGACATTCAGACGACGGGGGTTACAAAAGGAAAAAAGAGCTAGCTGCCGCCTGCCATGTGGACAGTGATTACATTCTGAAGGAAATGGACAGTACATACTGGACGAATGTTGTAACCGTTTGGTTGCTGTACACGAATTCGCACCGATGAACTGTTGTTTTTTGATTCATTTTGTGCAAGTTGATTTGCATAAATATATTGTCTTGACTCTGTGGATCATCGTAGTACGTTACTTTCAAATTGTCCATGCCATTAAAGGGTTAAATCTTCTCCAATAAAAAGAAGGCTTAAGGATTTTTAATAAGGGAAGTGATGAACTCCCAAACCTCTACGCCAATTAAGAATGCGTACGGCGATTGCTAGGCGCAAATGCTAGTTCACGAAGACGTGCCAGTTTTGCGTTTTCGGCCCATGGCTGTTTTACCTACAAATGCTATTTCAGCGTGGAACACGGACACGGAGTCAGGGCAGGATGTTGATTCACTTCTGCACATACTATGCAGCCTGCATGCATGCTGGTCCCACTGACTCCCACATACGTAGGAGACAAGCAAATATTACATAGCAGTAATTTATTTGGAATAGACTTTCTTTGTTTTCATATTAACTGATGGAATGGATTTAAAAGTTATCCAAACTATTCGAAATATAATTTTGATAAATTTTTTTATATATAATTTAAATTTAAAACTGACAACTCAAATTTTTAAACTTTTTGTCTCAAAAAGTTTAAAACTTTCAACTCAGAATTTGAAACTTTCAACTCAACTTTTAAAACTATTGAGTTAAAGTTTTAAAGTTTTAACTTATTTTTTAAAAAAAAACTCTACCTAAATCTTGAAACTTTCAACTTATTTTTTGAAAAAAATTCTACCCAAAATTTGTAACCTTCAACTTAAGTTTTGAAACTTTTCAACTTGAGTTAAAAACTTTCAAGTTATATTTATGTTTTAAAATTTAAGGTATTGATTTTTTTTTGTTGTTTTGCTATAAAAGGTACACTTAAACACAACGATTATCTCTAATCGCGATAGCTAAGAACGTTGGGTGGCGCTGGCTGGTAGGGTAGTGGGGAGGGGGGGCGAGTTGCACCCACATGCGTACAGTCCATCCCAAAATAACTCAACCTAAGGGATCACATCCCTTCTTAGGTTAAGTTTTTTTTTTTTTTGAACGGAGGGAATATATATCCCCAACAATTAAGCTGCAGCTGGAGCTATTCTCAGTTCTGAACTAATGTCATGTGCTGTTCCATCTTCTTCACCGTCTCCGGGCAGGCCAATCGTCAAATTAATAGCTTGAGCTATTATCAGCCCCGTCACTCTGAAAACAAAAACCTGAAAACTGAAGCAGCACAAGCATATCAATTCTAAACTAAAATTCTTGATTTCAGGATAGTTAGAACAGTGGGTCTATTCTAAACCTGATTTTGTCAACAATTTGTTTGGAGCTGTTTTGACTGTTAGTTATGATTTTCTTCTAATTGTCCTTTCAATATATAAATTCTAAACTAAAATTACTTGGAATCATGCAGTCTTGAATAAGAAACTATTGTGTTGCAACAATACAGTTGTTTCCAATGAAACTCGTTTGTACTATATGTGTATTTTTTGGAATATTTAGAATATATTTTTTCTAAACTAACAAATTTTCGTTATTTATGGATTTTAGGATATATTAATTGAAGACATTTTCTATTAAAAATACAGTTAATATGATTGTTTCCTCTAATTAAAGGTGGCCTTCTATCCGCAACTTCTACAACAACCAGTTAGTCTTATTGAATCAAATACTGAATATATTTTAATACTATTTTTTTTCGTTGAAATTGTTGCTACCATTTTTTATAAGTTAGGTCAAAGTTAAAATGTTTGATTTAGAAAAAAGTCAAATGATATTATAATATGAATTGAAGGGAGTATAATTGGTACTTTAAGTTATCCCTGTATGGGCCGAATAGAATGGACCCAACATTTCAAGCATATTTATAAAACGATATATTCCATTTCAAGCATATTTCTAAAATATCTGAAATTTGGAATTAATAAAAAAGTGAAGAAAACAAAAGG
This sequence comes from Oryza punctata, assembly GCA_000573905.2. Lineage (NCBI taxonomy): Eukaryota > Viridiplantae > Streptophyta > Magnoliopsida > Poales > Poaceae > Oryza > Oryza punctata. Next base: position 23,144,555 of record CM002499.2, on the reverse strand, counting down.
AGTCCATATAAAATGCAATTTAGAAATATCTGAAATTGGATTAAAAATTGTTGCATCGATAATTGTTGGCCTTCATGGAGACACAATTCAGTTTTTCATTTGTGGAAGGAAGAAGTTTATTTTACATCTCTCATTTTAGGGTCGAGTTTCAATTGTTCCTTTGGTTCAGATCTATTTATCTTCTATCGATACATTTTCTAAAATATTTTTCAACAAAATATGCTTATAAAAAACTTACTCACTTTGGTAGGGCTTCTAATTAACCAGAAAAATTCTCGCTATTATTAAGAAGTACTCCTGTGTCCCATAATATAATGGATTTTGGTTATACAATTGCACAGTCAAAATAATATGGACGGGGTAGTACATAGTATTATCCCGATTCTAGGACATTTATTATTTTGTGCTAAATAAATTATATTACCAAAAATAAAATGGACTCTTCAATTTCAATTACCCTAAAATTTCATGATTTATACACGAATAGATATGTAGTCATATGCTGATTATTATTTTTTGAACTATGGCGACAGAGGAGCAAGCTCAAACCCAAGATGACGCTGCTTGGAGCCTGGGAAGCTACATCAACAATGACGATAACCCTCTGTTTCTCTCGTGTTATAATGGCTCCTCATTGTAGACCTGTGTCACGTTGCGTTCCTTTCCTTTTCTTTTTTTTTCTTTTCTTTTACCTGGTTGTTGTTTTCGCTCCATGCTGCCCCACATGCCAGTGAACTGATGGAATACGGCTTGATTTTTTTTCTCCCAATGCTTTCAGCATTAGAGATGTGCATATATGTACATTGAGTGCTTTGTTATTTCTGTTACTGTACTGATTGCCTTTTAGATTGCTTCTTACTATATGCCTACTGATTCAGTGAAATAGCAGTTCATGATTTTCTAAAAAAACAAAAAGGTAATATATGCTATTTGTTATGAATTGATGAATGATAACGAACAGACATGGAACTAGGAACAGTAGAGTATTTCAATTGAGAGTAACAAGGAAAAGTGGCGTTATGCTCCAATGGAAAAAACACCCCAAAATCAGGATTGCACACTTGAATGGAGATTTGCCAGTACTTTTCTGGCAAACATAAACGAACAAAATATTCAATCATGGAGAACGAAAAAACAAAAAGTTACAAGTGAAAACTCCATATTCCCGCAATGACTTGTTTGTAAAGGCTAGATGGGGTTAGCGAAAGCACAGCCGTATCTTGTTGCAAAGAAATAAACGCATGGTGAATTATGTACAACAGTAAGAAGCCTGAAGAACGCATCAAGAACCGGCATGGACCTGTCTGTAGGATGTTGCAAAAGAAGAGGGTGCAAAAGGAGAGGCGCAGAGGTGTATCTGTAAGATATCTGGAAACTGTGAGGGAAAAAGTGCAAAGCTGGAAGGACCTGGATGTAAGAAATCAGAGTCCAGGGGCATATGTGCAACGAAGATGAGGAACGCAAGGACCTGGCTGGAATTCGATATCTGGAAACTGTGAGGGGAAAAGTGCAAAGATATAAGGACCTGGATGTAAGAAATCGGAGTGCAGGGGCATATGTGCAACAAAAATAACGCAAGCAAGGACCTGGCCAGAATTCGCAAAAAAATTTGGACCATTTCTCGATTTGTGCGTGTCATCCTTGCGCAGGGGCCATGCTAATCTTCTCTGTATCGTTCCAATTTTATCGGATGTCTCCGAAGAGACGAGCTAGCTACAGCGCATGAGCTTATAACCTGGTTTTCTTGCCTTTCGGTTTTCGATGTGGTACTAAACTTCCCCGCAGCGCCACCGCGCAAACCATCGGATCCCCAACCAACGGACTAAAGTGAGTGACCAGCGCCACGGCGCCACCCGCGCGGTACGACGCGCGTGGGCTACACCTTCCGACGCGGCCCAAGTCAGGATACGGCCCATTAGTATATCTATTTCGATTATCCTCCTCCCGGCCCACATCACATGCAATTTGCCTGTAATCGCTCAAGTTTGAGCTCTACCTGTGATCACACTAGTGATCGTCACTAGTGTACTTTCAAACTACTAGACGTGACTTGCGAAGTTGCGATAACCTGAGATGAGACGCTTATGGAGTGAAACATGGTAAAGAAAATGCGTTATGTGCTTGATCACGTCTTGCCTCCATCAACTTGTTTCATCGTCTTGTGGAGTGAAAGCGTGAAATTAGACTTTCACAAATTTTCCCCCTAAAACTCGCTATGTCGAGGTCATACCATGAATCATCAGATCATGTACTCCATGAGTCAGTAAAGAAACCGTTTGAAGCATGATGCAAATGAACACTAGCTGAAGCACGATGAGGATTCACGGAGCTGTTATTCAAAAGAGTAGAATGCCATCAACAATCACATAATCCGTCACTCCCTAGAACATACACTCGTGGAACAAAAGAGAAACTCAGACAAGGCATTTACACGGACAAAATCCAATGGAGGAAGAGGTGAGGCTACTCAACATTCCTCGAGGTGATTCACTTCCCTTGGAACTTCGACACAAAGCTTTGAAATGGGGAAAACCCATCCATTGCTTCTTGCGGAAGAGGTAGCGTGAAGGGAGGAAGAACTCTCTGTCCAGCCTTCAGATCCTTCGTGTCAATGGTAGATGGACGAGCAAGTGCAGGTTCCTGTTTATTGAGCATCTCTATGATGTATGAGAAAGTTCCAAAGGTTAGGCAGCTCTGAATCATTGTTTGTGGTGCACCTGGAACCAAAAGAAGAGAAGGACCATTTGGTGGTAAATAGGAATGGAGCTATTAATTTTTGGTTTACATTTTACTTTATAGGAAGATCAGATACCACTATCAAGTAATGATATCATTAAATTAGGAGCCATTAGTCACACGAATAATAATAAGTAACACACTGGATCTCACAAGAAATTGCCACTATAATGTTTCATTCTACCGAAGCCAAAAAAAAAAAACATAAATAGGCAACTCTAAATGAAAACTTTGTGTACAAGCTAATACAGCAAAAAAGAGATAGAGAATGAAAAGAACTAGCGATGGAAGTAAACACATGTCTCAGGTGTACCATCCAAACCAAATTAGTTTAGGAAGCACTAACAACTAAGATTGTGGTAGAGGCACATATGCCTATGGAACAAAATGAAAGGAACTTCAAAATCAGAAGTTGTTGAACCTGACAAGCATCAATCTTGAAATTAATGCCAGAGACCTATATAACTCACAAAAGGCCTGCATGTGTTCTCAATGAACAATGTCAAGACTGTTTCATAACTCAGCATAAAGAAAATTGCTCTTGTTTATATTAATCCCCTAACCAGGACATCCAGAAAAGTTGTAATGTAAACAGTACCCAGTTATTCATTGTTTGTTGTACAACTAGTTACCTGGAAAACTCAGGGCAAGGCCAGTGCAACAGCCTGCAACTCCAGCATTGAGAACTGCAGGTATACAAGGATTCACAAGTTTATGAATGTACTTAGTGTCTTAGTGCATCCTAAGGATTGGGACATAGTTCCCTAGAGAAATAAATGGGCATAATACAGATCAAGACTGACCATCATCTTTCCCACGTAGTTGCCTTAAAGTGCAGGCAACCAAACTTTGAACACCAGCAAGAACAGCAAATATCTAGAGCAAAACACAAAATACTGGGTGAGCTGTGAACATGAAACATATGCTAAAAAATGAACATGTCTAATATAAATCATTACCTTAGCAGAAGATGCAGCATCAGCAAATGAGCCTTTAAAACCTTTTGTGGTCATCAAACCTTTTCCTGGCAATCAGAAAAGGCGAGTTGGAAAATAGTACTTCATGCTTTGGCCCAACAACAGACAGCAGGATGGTTCACAGAGCACATGAGATAATGAGGAATATTGACCTTACAACGAAAAAGTCTACGATCCACTGCCATATTCAGATATTCCAGGAAAAAAAATCTATATTGCTACGTTCAAGCTTTAATCCAAGAGGTAAATGGTAATGAGTGTAATGTAGGTCAATGCATTAAGAGTTTCCTTAAAGTTCTACCCTACCTTTCTGGCTATCCACAGCATTCATATGCGAGGGACCCATGTCAATTTATACTGATTAAACCAGTAATCAAGTATTTAAGATAAAATAATCAATTTTCCAGCTAATTAAGGCTCGAAGGACACTCATAACATTTGGTTGCTTACACAAGTCAAGGTGGCTCAAGATTGGTCTGAACATGAGCGTGCATAAGTTGTTTTCTTTGGTCAGATGTATTCAGTTATGATGGCTGATCTGAACATATGATTGGTTTGAAATGAATGATGGACACAAACTGATGTTAGTACAATGCATATAAGAGGATCTTCCAATGCACCTTAATCCACTTTGATATCCTTAATCCAACTCAATGGTTAATTTAAATTGTGCATGGAAAGGAACTTAACAAGACAAAAGCCACGTTGGGAGCGTCACTAACTAAACATATGCATCTAGGAGGAAAGTGGAAACAGATTGGACAGAATGTGTGCAAGCATAACTTATTTTGGACAACAAACACCTGCGTGTACATGGCCCAGAAATTGAACCTTTTGGTTGAATCAAGCCATGACAATAAGTTAGCAGTTAATAGGAACCCAATGTGTCATCATTTCGTCGTGTAGAGCACTCTTTACTTCATAATCAGTTTTCGTCAACAAAGATCCAGCTTCCCTCCACTCCCAAAAAGAAGAAAAGAGTCCATTTTACTCCCCCCAAACTATTTTGCCGGAGCACTTAACCCCCTAAACTATTTTTCGGTTCATTTTACACCCCAAACTATTAAAAACGCTACACCTTACTCACTAATTAAAGGTATTTCTCTTTTTTGTTTCAGTCCATATAATTTGTATTTCGCACTGAAATTTTGGTAGGATTGATAGATTTGTTACAACTTACCTCTCAACAATTTAAATTTCTTTTATCACTGTTTACATAGTTTGGAAGCACCTAAGACAGTATAAACATCAACATTTTAAATTTCCAGCATATAATCATGAAAATATTTTGTAACTTTGATAACGTTGTCATTTATGACTCTAGAAATTTCAGCTTAAAATGAGACTCATATAAAGAGAAACAAAGAGAAATGCTATTAAGCAGTAAAGTGAATCATTTTAGGGGGTTGAAATGCTAGAGGGTAAAATGAGCCAAAAAACAGATTAGGGGGTTAAGTGATCCAATGAAATAGTTCGAGGGAGTAAATAGACTTTTCCAGAAAAGAACAGTACTGTCTATAAAACATCCTCAGCTAATGAAACAATGGAACCTATTTTTTCCATCCCACTATGAGGATGAGTTTAAAGGTGCTTCTGGCAATATGAACACCCTAGCAACCTCACTTGATTTATGAGAAGACATTATGTGGAACTTTTTGCAATGAGATGATGTGGATGTCATATGTTGAAAAAAGGTTGGTGATATGGCAATAATCCAATAGGCCAATGCCACTCAAGTGAACAGATTTCGATGTGATATGCACTGGTTTTGATATATAAGGGGTGAAAACTAAACAAGGTTAAAGTTCAGGATGGAAATTATACTGCAGCAGGAGTTGAAGGACAAAAATTGATCTTCTTACATGAAAAGAAACACCCATACATGCGCACACATTCCATATGGAGAGAATGATTTCATTGTAATCAGCTTAGCTAAAAGCAGATAAAAAAAAATCCTGTACACCACTTAGTACCACCTAAATAGCCAAATTTAATTAAATTCACACAATTCAGTGTTGATTCCTAGATGCAGACCCTAAGCTAAACTAATTCTCACTCGAACCAAATGTTCCCGTAAGCCTCTCAAAACCCATATACCGCAAAACAAATCCAACTAAAGGAATTTCTTTCAATGATGGTCTGAGAGGCACAACTACAGAGTACAGACAACCTACGAGCACAACCATGCACAAAACACAGCAATTATACCAAAACATACCAAAATTGCTTCAGCTTCACAGTGCAATCGTGCAATGCACGGAGTATCAACTCAGTTCATAGCCAACCATCAGCAATCACACCGAATTGGACTATCTAATTGAAGAAATCTAATATAACCACTCCCATCTAAAACCCCGTAGCTACCACAGACACCGCAAGAACCCTAACCCTATCGGAATTGGGAACAGGGAACAGAGGAAGGGTCCAAAGGGTGTCGTTACCGTAACCGACGACGGCGCCGACGAGCGAACCGGCGGCGGACTCCCACGCGAACCGCAGGAGGCAAACCCCGGGCGCCGCGGTAGGCGCCGCGAGCGGGCTCGGGTTCCGCGACACGGCGAGGCGGCTCAGGATTGGGTTCGCGCCCGGCACCGCCCTCCTCCCCGCCCCCGCCCCCACCTTCTCATCCGACGACTCGGCGTCGGTGGTGTCCCCGCCGTCCGACGAGAACCCGTCCTCCCCCTCCTCCTTCCTCCTCCTCGCATCGCCGCCGCCGCCGCTCGCCATCGCCGCCTCTCCCCCCTCTCTCTCTCTCTCTCTCTCGTCGCGTGTACGCGTGTGCGTGTGGCCGTAGCACACGCGCGGCGGCGTCACGGGGGGTGTGTACGTGTCTCGTGTCGGTGTGCTGCAGTGGCAGGGAGTGGTAAATACTTCTATCGGTTGGCTAATACGTCAAAACGAAAACCAAAATTTAAATTTTTAAATTTGATTTTGAAGTTAATTATGAGATATTTTCAACGTATTTTTTTAACATTAGCTTTTAAGTCATTATGAAAAAATACATAAAAAATTACTTATAACTTAATTTTTATTTCCTAATAAATTATTTTAACTTATTAAGGAATATGGGTGATTGATGGGGCTAAAATTTTCTGGTAAATCCAAGTGAGTGGGGGTGGCCTGTGACTGCAGGTGGGCCCGGAACTGGGTCGGCGGGGATTCTCTGCGGCCGGGTGGAGCACGGGCTATCTGGTGGCGGCTCTTCGGTTAAAATTCTTTTTTGATTTTTTTTTTGCGGGGAAAATACTTTTTTAGTTACGAAACGTTTTTGGCGAGGGAGGTGTTTGCCCTTTTGTGTTGTTGAAAAGATATGAACTGTTCTTCCGAGCAAGTTGGACATGTTTCTCGATGGATAATACAAGTGGGGATTATATGTTTGATTTGGAACTAGTTGGGGTGGTGTTCTCTAGGAGAAAAATGTAACTTATTTTATGAACAAATCACATAGGGCTAACGAGAATGTATGGGATTTACTTGAATTAATTTATATTTCAAAGAAAGCAACGAAAAAAGTTACACATATATTTCAAATGTTACCGAATATCTTGAAGGAGCACGTAGCTATACCATGAGGTGTAATTGTGATTTGCGATTGATAACCTGAAGAACCAATACTTAGCTATCTTTTGACGCCTTGAGTCCTCATTGTCATTGATTTATGTGTTGGAAATGTAAGCTCATATGGATTTAATTTATATCATAAATAAATCCGATAACATAAAAAGGTGGACTAGCATATCATATCATATCTTACGAGTATATATATTCTACATATGTATTAATCAATAATACACATAAACATATCAAACATACTTGATTTGATTGGTACATATCAACGGCTCTATTACGTAGGTGTTGCGGCACTCACTGCACTTGTAACATGTGGTAGAGAATGTTGATGACGAAGTATAATGCCTAAACATTGAGGAAGACAAGCCGTGCTTGACAAATAGCAAGCAAACGCTCATAGCAGTTTCAAAAAAAAAAAATCTTATTCTCCCTCTCCCGGATGCATGACATTGAATGTGATGGTTTCAAAGACCTACTCCCCCAAACGTTCAGTGCGCGCTGGTGAGTGGGGTGGAATAGACTGTTAGCGATGGTAGGAGGCAACTCCTAAATTGTTTTTCATGTACCTTTTGTGTGGAGGCAACGCTGGTTTATGTGATTGGCTTTTTTACCCTTACGTGTTCTTGAAAAGTTATGAACTGTTCCAAGCATATTGGACATGTTTCTCGATGGATAACACAAGTTGGATCGTTGTGTATTTGATTTGAACTAGTTGGGACGGTGTTCTTGATAAAAAAAATGCCACGACGTTTTCATGATCAATTCACATAAGTGCTAAGGAGGATTTACATGATTTAGTGGAATTTATTTATATTCAGTAGAAAAACCAAAATATCACATGTATTTCATACTTAATTCGAAACATAATCGATTAATGTTGGAATGTCTTGGAGGAACGTGTAACAATACCGTGGGATGCTAGTTGTGATTTATGACAGAAAGCAACCAATACTTAGCTATGTTTGGATACCTTGAGAGTCCATGAATTCTGCTATAAGATATCGTAACTTCACGGTTTTATGTGTAGGTGTGCTTTAGCCAAAATTACCAATTGATTTATATTTTACTTTCGCTTTGATAGTTTTTGAGTTACGACTGATAAACCATAGAAAAACTAACGAAACGACAAGCAAATATTTATGTATAATTTTTTACTGTTATTATCGGTTTAAATACTAATGCTAAAAAAATAGAACAAATCTACTTCAAAATTAACTTTTGAAATTTGAAATTTGGTTGTGACTAATAAACCAACAAGCGAACAAGTTTGCTAAAAGTTTCTTGTGTATAGGAAAAAGAGGATGTGAGGGATGATCAACAACTAGAAAATTGATGAATAGTAGTGCTGAAAAATAACGATGGATATAGCATATACTTGTGCGTAAATAGGGAGTTTGTATGTAAGATGTCAAACATACTGGTGACAAGGACAAGATAGGACGATAAGAATCAAATATATATCATAAAGCTGATGCGATGTAGAATCCTAACGGCAAGGATGACATAATTTCAGCTAGGAAAACTCACACACGTCCTAATCATACTTGCAATATGGCTAGAAAGCCAATAAAGCTGTGAGAGAAATTTCCCAAGCTAGTAGCTACTAGTAGCTAGCTTTAGAAAATATATATGATGGTATGATATCTCCTAAAAGCGTGCTCTGTTATTGATAGTGAATAAGTGAAATATGTATCATATTTGTTGAATAACATTTTTAAGTCCGTAACCAAATGATCATCAAAAGAATTGCGTCACGCTATTACTACAGAAGCATAATGACAACATCAAACAACTATCAAATGTGCTATTAGCATCATGTCGGCAAGATAAAGTCCCTAGAGTACAACCAAAATGATAGGTCCCCAAAGTACGAATCGGATAATATGTCAGTTTGTTTATTTTGTCTAACCATCTATCCGCCTAATGCCACCGGATCTTTTAGGTTCTTTACAAATAGATGATTTGAAAAAAAATAGAACAATATAAAAAGGGTTAATTAGATCATGCTATTATAAATTCTACGGTTTAAAATATACCATTAATATTTATCTATTTGTAACTATACCATTACAATTTCATAGAGATATGTCACTATACCCCTTCGCTGCATTTATCAAAATCTTTAGACCAAAATACTCCCATCTTCCCCATTCATCTCCTTCCTTAATTCTCCATCTCTCCTCTTCTCCAGTCTCTAGCTACCATAATCCGACGAGCAGCTGCCCGCGCCATTAGAAGAGCTGCAGCAGGTCGCCGTCACCGGGGAGCTTGGTGAGGAGGTGCGCGATAAGGCCACGCGCGTCGGTGTCGGCGTCAGCGGGCCTCATGAGCCGGAGCGGGAGGGAGGGGGAGAGGCGACGGGCGGCAAACAATATTGCGGAGCGTGGCCTCATTGTTAGCACCGGTGAACGGAGTGCAGTTGTAGAGGAGCTCATAGAGGAAGATCTCGTATGCCCACAAGTCCACACCGGCGTCGTACTCGTGCATTCCGACGAACGAGCACGTCCTCACCATCACCGGCTCCACCACGAACCATGGAGGTGCCACCGTGGGCTTCCCTAACCTCCTCCCCCCTTGTCCTCCACTTCGTTGGCTGCCACGATGAGGTTCTCCTCCTGTTCCGCTCCCTACCTTCGCCCCATAGCACCACTCTTCACCAAGCTCATCTCCTCCCTCGCCGCGCGCCTCGCCTTCGCCTCGCTCCTCAAGTCCATCGGCGGCGGGGTTGGGGAGCGCCGATCGGGCCTCGTCGAACTATGGTGGCTGGAGAGTGGAGAAGAGGGGAGATGGGGAAGTAATGAAGAAGGAGATGAATGGTGAAGTAAGGAAGAAGGAGATGAATGGGAAGATAGGGGTATTTTTTTCAAAGATTTTGATAAATGCAGTGAAGTGGCATATTTTCAATATTACAAATAGGTGAATATTAATGGTTTATTTCAAAACCGTAGAATTTATAATAGCATGAATCCAATTAGCCCTATAAAAACATAAATATTTGTTTGAATTGCAAGACACAAAGTTTTATTAAGCTATAGGAAAAATACAGAAATAAGATGAGAGAGATAAACAAATAAAATTTTCTAAAATGTTGGAGCTAGCTCTTGATATGAACATAAATATTCATTTGATTAGGATGTAGGAACATAAGTTGCAAGGCACAAAATAATTCATTTGATTAGGCTGTAGAAAAAACACAAAATTAAAATGAGAGATAGATTTAAAGAAAAATTTTCTAAAATATTGGAGCTAGCTCTTGATAACTTTTCTTTACAAAATCTTTATAAGATTGTCTATTTCATTTAAATTTGAACGGCAAGATAGGATTTAATCCCTTAAATTCTGAAACCATTAAACTTTAAGCTATATATAATCACACTGTAGACTGATTTTCAGACCTTTTACTGGAAATCAGACGATGTAAATTCTTCATAGATTCAATCCTGATTATCTTAATCTAATCACATCGATACCGCGTGATGTGTTTGGATTCTTAAAAACGAGCGGCGACATGTGAAAGAAATCAATCGCGACACTAACCCTTGAGAGTTCAGACCAGAGGCCCTGTCACGTAAAACTCCAAAATCTCAGGGTCCCATCTGCACAAGTACCCCAACCCCATCCAGCAGTAGCAGCAGGCCCCACCACAAAATCATTTCTTTTTGTTTTTCATTTTTTTTGTGCTTTTTTTTCTCCTTTTTCACAGTGGCTTGCATCTGTCACCCTCCCGAGCTCTCCCACTCGTCTCCCCCCCGCGATCCCCTCCTCCACCCGCGCGCTCCCCCATCAAGAGGAGAGAGAGAGAGAGAGAGAGAGAGAGGTGAGGAGGAGGAGAGTGAGAGGTAGCTCTGCCGCCGGAGCGGCAGAGGGGAGCGGCGGCGGCGCTCCTCCTTCCGGGGAGATCGGGGTCGCTGGTTGGATCCAAGAAACGGTAGCTTTTCGGGGTTGGTTCTTGTTTTTGGGGGAATCTTTCGGTTGAGGTGGGTTGGTTGATCTGGGTGTGTGTGCAGGGGAGGGGGATTTGCTGGCGAGGAGGTGGGAGATGAGCCGGGGGCGGTCGCCGGAGCCGCTGGATTTCTTCATCTGGACGGTCGAGGTGCGCAAACCTGCGGACTCCCTCCCGTCTTCTTATTTTTCCCCCCGACTAATTTGTGTTTTCGTTGCTGATTTCGCGGGAATTTAGGGGCTTTCTCGTTGCGCATTTCAGCTAGGTGGGCTTTAGTTTCGGGGAATTTTTCGTAGGGGATTTGTGGGGAACATTTGATATGACGGTCTTTTCAGTTTGCAGTTGTTCAGTTATTTTGTAGCTTTGGAATGATTGTTCGGATTTGTGGGTGGACTTGTGGGAGCCTAATTTTAGCGGTACATTTTTTATGCTGTTAATTGGCAGACTTTTTCGTAGGCAGTTCATAAGCTGTTACTGTGGTTAGTTATTTATAAATCTTTTATGTGATTTTGTAAATACAGTTCCTTGTACTTCCTGCATATCTGTATGCGTTTGTTCGAGGTTTCAGTTGTTCAAATGAGCAATACTTGTTTTGCCCTTGTCATTCTGTAAATCATTGATCTTTTAGCTTTATAAGGCTTCTGATGGGTTCTGTTGTGTTGATGATATTGTGCTTGCGTTAAGAAACCCATCATATCATATATGCGTTTCGTGCGATCGAGTGCGAGTTTTTATGCAATGCTATTATGTGAAGTTCAGTTAACTGGGACACTCTTTTGCTTTGTAGGACAATAGCGTTTTTTTTTTTCTGGGCACAATATGGGATAATACAACCCTTATATGAGACTGATTTGCGTTGCAATGCGCAGAAATGCAACTTTTGGGACAGTTATAAACTGTTTGGCTGGATGCATTACCTATCTTGAGGTAGAACACCTAAACAAAGGATAACTAATTTGATTGTAAATATTATAGTGCCATTGTTCAGACCTTATCTTGTTAGGGACCAAATTGCTTGTTAGGTGCCAAAGTGGGCCTATAGTCAATTCATTTCAATCCCTGCTAAATTGAGCCCCCAATATAGGAGTAAGATAAAGTTCGATTAACAACCAACCTAGAAGGTTAGACCAAGCTTTATTCGTGATCAGTAGCAGCCCGGACCAGAGTTTGACCCTTGTCCAATGCAAGAAATGTTTAGTATTACTTGGTTGGGTATCCCTCTGTCGGCTGAAATGTGACATGATGACTGATCTGGGTTTGCACTAAGAGAGAGATTTACGAGCAGCTAACTCATGTGGGGAGGGTGATACTGGTTCTCCATAAATATCTGTCACTAACCATCTAAAGTATTACTCCCTCTGTTCCTAAATAGTATAAGCATTTCTAGGTTGTTTAGCAAGGATTAAGATTCAGGTAAAAGATTCCCTTTCAGTCACATCGGTGGTAAAATTTTTAATTGCTTGGATTACCTTTCTAAGCACCTTATTGGCTGAAAAATGGCTAGTAGCCTCATCGGTTGCCCACATTTCGTAATAAGCCAAAATGACTTATTAGAGAATAGGAATTAATGTATAAATAAAACTTTTGTATATGTGTTCTGAGTGACTTAAAAGCCAATATAAAAAAAACTACGTTGAAAATATCTTAAAGTTAACTTCAAAATTAAGTTTGAAAATTCAATTTTTGCCTTTTTCTTTGGCTTATTAGGCCAACCAATGGAGCCTTAGATTCCCATGCATTAGAATCAGTGTCCCAGAAATGCTTATATTGTGTACAAATTTTGAATCTTAGAGATGATTATTTTTCGGAATGGACGGAGTATTATTTATCATTTAAAGTTGAGGACAGCTGTGCTCAATCATGAACAATGTATCTTCACATGCATATGTAGGTACATGCACTGTAATGTCCATCCAAAGTTTTCCAAGATTCGTCCAAATGCATTATAATAAATAAAAGACATGCTGATTGGTTCGAATTGAAATGCATCTGTTTTGGGGCACACTGACGGTGGTCAGTGATACTTGTATTTTCATGTACATCAATTGAAATGTTCATTTTGTTACAATGAAATGCAACGTCTCATAACGGTTGCATATGTTATCTAACACAAGCAGGTTTCGTACAATGTTTAAACCTTATCTACCATGCCTTTTAATTTTCATGTGCCTATGCTTTCTCTTTTTGCTCTTTGTTCTTTTTGTCTTTCATATCTATGTGGGTATTGGTTCCTGTAAATTTGGAAAGGGCATCTTAGTTTCATTTAATCAATTTAAGGATCCCATCACAAGGTGATATTTACTCTAAGATAGTGTTTTCATTTGATCCTTATGTTTTGGCAATCTGTTTTTGTTTCAACCAACTAGCTTCATATTTACCTACTCGCAGTTTTGAACATATAGCAGTTAGTGTCACGTGCATTATGGAAAGGACATGTTACCTAAGTATGCTTAATATTCACCTAAGATTATCAATTCTCTTTCAGGATGTTGGATTATGGCTTGAAGAGATAAACCTTGGCAGCTACAGGCAAGTTTTTGAGGAAAACGGTGTCAATGGAGAGTATCTTGAAAGCCTGTCGATGTTTACTACAGAACAGATTCTGCGGTTTATCAGGAGGTGCCATATGAAATGGGGAGACTTCATCACATTGTGCAAAGAGTTGAGGCGCATCAAAGGTTTGTATATTTCTGTGCCTTAGCCTTTAGTATGAAGGAATATCCATAACACATTTCTTCTACTCTAAAAGCATTTTGCTGCTACATATTTTACCTTTTGTTTCTCATTTGATTTTATGATGTGCCAAGCAGTCGTCAGAATCAAATTCTCTTTTCCTTTCACCAATGCATGCTTTATGGCAAATACGAAACCAATCAAAATACTAGTTGATTGAAGTAGTTGAATGTCACTGTTTGAACTTTTGACTTATGTTTCTTTTTGAGCTCAACCTTGTTTCTTGCTATTGGTTGTGTCATAGATGCCTGGCAGGGGGGAAGTGTACCCCTTAAAAGTTTTATGATGCTATGCAAATTGATTTCTTTTATTTTGTTTTTGTTTTGATGTAAATATGAAGCACAAATAGATAAAAACATGATCCAATTATCAACATATGTTACATGATTCAAAAATCAACTTTGACTAAGCATCAATATTACCTCAAAATATGCTGTTTGCATATCTTCAGGAATATTGGCTGAATGGATGATTATGCCGAATAGTATAGGAATAATGGGGATGAGGATACTAACAAAAGGTGATTGTGGTTGGATCTGGTCCGCGTCAATAGTACCTTGAATTATGCTGCATGTTGTGCTAATTATGAATGGATATCTTTGGAATGTTGGCCGATTATGTTGAACAACATTGTTGCACAAGCACTTGGGGATAATGGGATACAGGCAAATTAGCAAAAGGTGATTGTGATTGGATCTGGTCCCGTCCTTACTGCCCCTTTGATCAATTTTTGGATTCTAGCATGGCACTGATGGGCATTGTAGACCAATATGTAAGACTGAATCTAGAAGTGCACCCTTGTAGATTTCCATTGAACTTGTTTGATGGAGTAATGAACTTACCATACAAGTCTGCAAACTTTCGGCATTCTTCGAAGAGTTCTTTCTTTCTGTTTTGGTTGTTGTAGACAGTTTAAGATGCCATGATTGTACACATATCTTGGTATACACTTCAAACTGCTCAATTGGTTGGTGTTTTGGCACCGGATGTTTATTGACCTAACGCCTGCAAAACTAATCTCCAGTGGCCTGCCTAAAAGGGGAGCAAGAAGTCCGCAGGCCATGGTGGGCGCCATCATGCCTATCGGTGGTGTTCGTGAGGGCAGCCAAGCGGAACCGGCAGTCCCGAGTCGTCTCCCTGAAGCTGGAGCCCTAGTACCCGTCGACCGCCTCGAATCATCGCGCCTTCGCCGTTCTACCCCCTCCTCCAGCTCCTCTTGGTGGAGGCGGTACTGCAGCCGCACACTGTTGGTGTGCTAGTTCCCAGTGATATGAAAGGTCTTTTGCTGTGAAGAGCAGAAGTATGCTGCTCTACTATGTTCAACCGGTCCTCTTATCCTTTTTTTTTCTTTATCTGTTTTAATCATGATATATAGGGTTTGGAATAGTAACCTTGGTGTAGACAAACAAGATACATATATTGTGCAGATGGTTCCCCTTAAAAGTTTCTGCTGCTTGCAATTCTGTCTGAGTTTGTTCTAGTAGGTATTCATTATTATCATGTGTAGATCGGTCCCCTAGATCTTGACCAACCTGCAGAAAATGCTGATGTTTTATTTGGTGTTGGTCTACAAATTCACTACTGGTTTCAACAGTTCTTTTATTTAACAATGTAGAATCTGATATCTGGTTAATCACTCAAAAACTTTGCATTATTGATACTTCTACATGAACAAGTGAGAACTGCATCACTGAAACTTCCATTAGGAACACTTTTGTAATATCATCATTTTGTGTACTAAAGGCTCCATTGGTTGGCCTAATAAGCCAAAAAAAAACCAAAATTTGAATTTTCAAACTTAACTTTGAATTTGAAGTTAATTTTAAGATATTTTTAACATAGTTTTTTTTATTGGCTTTTAAGTCACTCGGAGCACATATACAAAAGTTTAATTAATAAATTAATTCCTATTCTCTAATAAGCTATTTTAGTAACCGATGATGCTATAAATTTGATGCATTGTTAAGAAAAAGATATCGTTGGTTACACGTATCTAGACCTGGCCCTTGGGCGTGTACAATGTATCTATACATTGTAACAGTAGTACACGTGTATCCGGAACCTTCTGCCGTATCCAAGATGTGTACAGTGACTGACAGGTGGCCCGCATAAAAATGGGCCCACCTGTCAGCCGCAATCCCCGTCCCTTGCTATATCCCTCCGTCTGGAACCTTCTCCCACGGGATGGACCCCACATGTCATCGTCTCAAACTGTTTCACGATCGTCTGGCTCCGCAGGTGCACGTATCATTTCCGGGACGAGCCAATCCAGAACCTTCCCTCCCCACCCCCAAAAAACCCCTCGATCACTCGTCCGCCCACCCACTGACAGTGGGGCCCACCCGGTGGGCCCATGAGGTCAGTGACCCGTCTTAACCCCACCTTCTTGCTCCGCAAGGCGCACGCCATTTATACGCCTCCGTCCTCCCCTTCCCCTCCCCTCTCCACCGGCGTCAAAACCCTACCGCTCCTCCAAAACCCTAACTCGTGCAGTCGCCGTTGTCTTCTCGGCTGCGCCGTCTCCCCTCGGGCCGCGCGCGGCGAATCCGCAGTAGCGGAGCGGAGGAGATGCTTGGGGCCTCGAGGCGTTCCGTCTGCGCCGCGGCGGCGGCGGCGGGATCCCGCCGCCGCGCCGCCGCCGGCGTTGCCTCCGCTGTTTCCGGAGATTCCCCCGTGTCATCTTCGTCGTCGGCACCGCCACGCTCGGTACGTGCTCCCTCGGCCTTACTGTCCTCTAGGCGCTGTTTTGGGTTGATTGCGGTTCAGGAATGAGTACAGTGAGCCATGATCGGGAAATTATTATGAAGTATCCGTGCATAATCGAGTAGGTAAAATTTTTTATGAAGGATCCGTGCATAATCGTATAGTACCTACCGTTTGCCCTTTTAACTCTCAGTCTGAGTTAATTTTGGCGTTGATTTTAGCCAGTAGTATCTTGGTTTAAGGTTATCTTTGATTGGGATATTTGCTTTGATTGCGATACTATGGCTTTGATTGGGATACTATACTCGATTGGGGAATCATCTGATTTTACTTATGAGTGACTACTGATTAGTTGGTTGATTTTACTGATTGAGTGGCTACTGATTAGTTGGGCAAGAAATGTGCAATTTGTGATGCATTAAGGGAGAAAAAGGAACCCTGATTAGCTGTTTGCTGTGACTCGATCCTTTGAGCTGCTATATAATATCGCTAAGCTAAGCATTGTCTGATTCTCAGGTGATTAATGGGGATCCTGGGGTTCCTCAGCTCCAGAAGAGGCTGCTCTCTGTGCTTGCGGCGCCCAAGCTCATTGGGACCGACAATGCTGCCTCCCTCAAGCTGAAGGAGGGTTCCCTCATTGGTAGGCGATATGAATCGAGCGCTGCGGCAGTTGATTCTTCTGACACGGCACCTGCGGAGAAGTACGAGTACCAGGCAGAGGTAACTACTGGATTAAACTGCAATGGCTAATCTCTTTTATCGATGCCGTGTTACCAATGGTGTCATGATATTGTCCAATGCGCATGGCAGGTCAATAGGCTCATGGACTTGATTGTTCACAGCTTGTATAGCAACAAGGAGGTGTTTCTCCGAGAGCTGGTCAGGTGGGTATCATTTAAGAACAAAAGTTGTTCAATTAGTAAACTTTGTACTAATCATTCTCTTGGTTTACTCTTGTACATTTAATTTGATCTCTATGGCTTAATTTTTTTTATTTCTTCATCGCGTATCTGTTTGCAGCAATGCAAGTGATGCACTTGATAAGTTGCGGTATCTTAGTGTCACTGATCCTGATCTTATAAAGGATGGTGCTGGACTTGACATTCGCATCCAAACAGATAAGGACAATGGAATAATAACAATCACGTAAGTATTAGTTACTTGATCAATTATGTGGTTCCTTTCTTGTAAACTCATGCCTGCATTTGCTCCTTTTATCTTCAGTGATACTGGGATTGGTATGACGAGGCAAGAACTTGTTGATTCTCTTGGAACTATAGCGAGCAGTGGAACTGCCAAATTCCTGAAGGCACTGAAGGTGTGTTCCATTTGCATTTTGCTGATGCTACCCTCATTTCCTTATTTTTCAATCCCTTTTATCCTGTCATATTATTACTAATCTCAAGTATCCTATATGATAGGAGAGCCAAGAGGCTGGTGTGGACAGCAACTTGATTGGACAATTTGGTGTTGGATTCTATTCTGCATTTCTTGTTTCAGATAAGGTACAATGCTATCATGATTGTCTTTAATTAATATGTTAATAGCTGGCTGTTAATGACCTAATGTATATTTCCCATTGTTCTTGGCTGACATGTTAATATTTCATGAATATTATTTATTTTGTCCACTAGGTTGCAGTGTCGACTAAGAGCCCAAAATCTGACAAGCAATATGTTTGGGAAGGCGAGGCAGAATCTAGTTCTTACACCATTAGAGAGGAGACAGACCCAGAGAAGCTCATTCCTAGGGGAACTCGCCTTACTCTGTACCTTAAGGTCTATTTGCTTATTTTGATGTCATCCAACTCATTTTATACATAGGCAGTTTCTAACTACAATTCTTGGAATTGTTTCAGCGTGAGGACAAGGGTTTCGCGCACCCTGAGAAGATTCAGAAACTTGTGAAGAATTACTCACAGTTTGTTTCCTTCCCTATTTATACTTGGCAAGAGAAAGGTTACACAAAAGAGGTGAATGCTTTTCCTTTGTTAATTCTTATTTTTTTGGACCAATGCATCAATTTAATTGTGGCATGTATTGATATTTTAGGTTGAGGTCGATGAACCTGTTGAAGCTAAAGAAGGTGACGATGAGACTAAAACAGAGGTAACTGTGATGTGCTTTTCTGCCAAGAAAAATCTGTTATACTTGACACTTGTGCATAATTGTATTACTATGATGTTAACAGGTTAAGAAAAAGACAAAAACAGTTGTTGAGAAGTATTGGGATTGGGAGCTTACAAATGAAACACAACCTATTTGGGTGAGATTTGATCTGTTCAGTGTGCCAATATGTTTTTATTAATGAATGCACCCATCAGTTTTTCAAAATATGAAGGTTCCAAAAATACTGAAACTTTTTTTCCTTCTCTGTTCTTGGTAGCTTCGGAACCCTAGAGAGGTATCGACTGAGGAGTACAATGAATTTTACAAGAAGACATTCAATGAGTACATGGATCCCTTAGCGTCCTCACACTTTACTACAGAGGTATGTATGATTGCATTTGATTAGTTATCAGTTGATTCTTTCTTTTTGGCGATTGAACCAGAATCAAGGTAGATAGCATAGAATGTGCAGTTATTTTGATGGTATGTTCATTGTGCATGACTATTCTATAAAGACAAGTTTTTTTTCTGGTCATGCTTATACATTCAACGACTTTAACCAAACTTATATATCACAGTATTCTGTAACTGCTGTAACCAAATTCATATCATCGTACCATTCTTTGACAAAGAGTCAAAGACACGTGGGTACTATTCATCAGGCAAACATATTTATATACAGGAACGGATTAATTAAAATTAGAAAACAACCAAATAGTTCATCCTTCGGTAACACTAACACAGATGGTAAATTTATGTAATAAGGCTGCTTTCGATAGTTAGGTTTGGGAACTCTCTTCCCGCTCTCGAGAAACGAAGCAACTCACTACCACATGATTAATTAAGTGTTAGCTAAAAAAATTGAAAAATGGATTAATATGATTGTTCAAAGCAACTTTCCTATGGAAAATTTTTGCAAAAAAGCACCGTGTAGCAGTTTGGCAAGTGTGAGCGTGGAAAATGAGGGGTAGAAGTTGGGAAAACTGAGTAATGAACACAGCCTAAATGTCTATTGCTGCAGATGCTACTCTTCATTTCAATTATGTAGTTGTATTCAAATATTTTTTGAATATCAACAATCAGGCGAATGTTTGGTTTTGTAACATTTTATTACTCTTCATTTCAATTATGTAGTTGTATTCAAATATTTTTTGAATATCAACAATCAGGCGAATGTTTGGTTTTGTAACATTTTATTGCATTATACAGTGAATCATATTGTGATCAGTGCGGCAATGATGCCAAACTGGTTCACCTTTGTGGTTAGAATTGTGCTGATCTCCATGTAAACTAGTTCAGTTATCTTCATAGGTTGGCAATATAGCACATCTGTCCATCTCATGGTGAAACTTTTTGTTATTGTATTATACAATGGCATTTCACAGACTCACTCACTTGGCTGTGCTTGATTTTATTTATGCAGGGGGAAGTAGAATTCAGATCTATTCTCTATGTGCCTGCTACAAAGAAGGAGGATATAACTGATAGGAAGACAAAAAATATCAGGCTTTATGTCAAGCGTGTGTTCATATCAGACGACTTTGATGGGGAACTGGTATGCTTAATACACAGCAGCTCTTTTTCGTGATTCTTTGTCATGTTTTAGATAACCATGGAAATCTGACTATAAAAAAATGTGATCGATCAGTTCCCAAGATACCTGAGCTTTGTGAGGGGTGTTGTTGACTCAAATGACCTTCCATTAAATGTTTCTCGTGAAATCCTTCAAGAAAGCCGAATTGTAAGTGTTCATGGAAGGTTTTCTGTCCATGTCTTGTACATTCTATCTTTGATTTTGTAACTTTGATTTATCTTTCCTTTCTTTTCCTTCTTGTTTCTTACAGGTGCGTATAATGAGAAAGAGGTTGGTGCGAAAGGCCTTTGATATGATACTTGGCATTTCATGTAGCGAAAACAGAGATGTAAGCCGTTTACTTTCCTTTTGTGCATGATGCCTCTGTTCTCTCCCTTATCCTTCAGTAGTTCGGTTCTCACCTGAAATTTACCATAGGACTATGAAAGGTTCTGGGAGAACTATGGCAAGTTCTTAAAGTTGGGTTGCATGGAAGACAAGGAAAATCACAAGAGAATTGCTCCTTTGCTCCGATTCTTTTCTTCTCAAAGCAATGAAGAATTAATTAGCTTGGATGAATATGTGGAAAATATGAAACCTGAGCAAAAGGACATTTACTACATTGCTGCGGACAGTTTGAGTAGTGCAAAACATGCTCCTTTCCTGGAGAAGCTCAATGAAAAGGAGTATGAGGTATGTATTGCTTACCATGTTTGCAGATACATGATATTTATAAATGTGTATTTCTTAATAAGATTTTGCTTTTGGGACTATGGGCTTTATCGGATGCATTGCCCATGCAAACTTTGCCCTGAAAGGCAAAGATAGTTGACTGGCCTTCAGGGCCTGTCGAATTTCATAATTGAGATGCCTTATATTTTTCCAAATATTGGAACAAACAGGTTTAGTACACTTTGGGGCAAGCTGTTTTGGTACTATCTCACTGACATGTAGCCACCTAGAAAGCTTCAGCGGGAGAACCGATTAGCAAAAACAGTGTTGCAGTACTGCTGAATGGCAAAAACAAATTTTCTGTATTTAATTGCATGTCTTACTGATTAATGATTTTGACCATAAATGAGTTGATTCACTTCCATCACTTGATTCCTTTTTGTGACGGTTCTAACTTCTTTATGTTTTGTAGGTTCTATTTTTAGTTGACCCAATGGATGAAGTGTCTGTCACAAATCTGAAATCCTACAAGGATAAGCATTTCGTTGATATTAGCAAGGAAGACTTGGACTTAGGTATGCATACACAAATATTTCTTTGAAACCTCCTTCCACTGCTGAATGAGATGAGTGTGAAAACAGGAGTTGTGCAACATGGGAATTATAGTCCTTCACTATGGCAAGACTTGTTTATATTTCACCCTTCCTTTTAATGTAATGAATAATGTCGTAAAAAAGCCTTGTATTTGTGTCTTGTTTGTATAATGCAGTCAATGTCTTAACCTTGCTGAATTGACACAATTACTTCATTTGAGTACTGTAATCTTTGTTCCTAATTTCTGATTTTTATCTGTAATGTTACTTAGGTGATAAGAATGAGGAAAGAGAGAAGGAGATCAAGCAGGAATACAGCCAAACATGTGACTGGATCAAGAAACGCTTGGGTGACAAGGTTGCTCGAGTTGACATATCTAACCGTCTCAGCTCATCACCGTGTGTTCTAGTTGCAGCTAAGTTTGGTTGGTCTGCGAACATGGAAAGGTTAGTCTCTATCATGTTGACCTTTCCATCGCATATAATTCTTGTAACTTAAAGTTCTTAATAGTATTGTTGTGTTAACAGGTTGATGAGAGCACAATCTATGGGTGACATGTCATCTCTGGATTTCATGCGTTCTAGGAAAGTATTTGAAATCAACCCAGAGCATGAGATCATTAAGGGCTTGAATGTAAGCGTTCGGTCTACTGTTTGCACTTCACGCTTGTAATTTCCTGTTATATTTCTTCTTAGTCCTTACGGGTTCCTTTTTCCTCCACAATGCAGGCTGCCTGCAGAACCAACCCTGATGACCCAGAAGCTCTAAAGGCTATAGATATCCTGTTTGAAACTTCTATGATTTCTAGTGGCTTTACAGTAAGTACACCTGATTGCTTTATTTTCCATCAAATAACCCTGGTCCAATTGATATGATAGGATATTCGGCCTTACCGTTGTGCATGTTTTCTATGTACTGAATGTCGGAATCTGTTTAAATTTCATCAATTTGTGTCATTCTCATTTGTGGTATTATACTGCAGCCTGATAACCCTGCCGAGCTAAGTGGGAAGATATATGAGATGATGAGCACAGCTATGGCCAGCAAGTGGAGCTCGCACGCGCAACCCGCTGAGATGAACCTGCAGCAAGCCTCACCTGTCAACTCTGAGCCGATTGAAGCCGAGGTGATTGAGCCGGAGCTGGTGGACGAGAGCCAGAAGAAATGAAGGAATCATCGTGTGGTTTTGCCTAATAAGTTCTACAAACCTCTAGGCTTTTTTTGCACCCATTTCATAGGATTATGCCGTCCTCCCAGAATATTGTAGCTTATCTGGGCATGAGAGTCAGTCTACTGGATAGACTATAGTGGATAATACACGCTGTTACATCGCGCTTAATTTTTGTTGCCGAAACGCTGAGTTTTTTTTTCCATTTTGATTGAGCGGCCAGTGCAATAAGCTGGGTGTTAAAATCAAGAGGATCAGTTGCGGATCCAGAAGGGAATTAGAGGGGATTCATCTTTTTCTTCCACCTTCAGCCCCTCCATTCTTCCTTCTTTCCTTTTTCTCCTTTCCCTTCTGTTAAGGGAGGATTGAGTTTTTCTAGCATCCACGCTGCATCCACCCGTGAATAGGATTGTGTTATGTTAGGAATAATGATGACAAGCCTGGTCCTTTGCTAGGAACAATTAACATCGAAACAATCTTTGCTCTCCAATTTTTGGGTCCTACTGACGTTCGGGAGAGAGAGATTGCTAACTTATTTCCTGCGCAAGTAAAACATGATCGAGTATTAGTTGTAAAAACTTGAAAAATTGAATGAAATAATATGATTTTTAAATAATTTTTTTGATAGAAAACTTTTGTAAAAATTGTATGAATCAAAAATATGTTTTGTAACTAACTTCAATAAGGGTATAATTAGAAGTTGACCTGTAGTTTTGAATACACCCTTAAAGTGAAAGTACGAAACAAACCCTCTTTCTTCCCAAGAGGAGAGTTGGATGGTACGAAACAAACCCTTTCTTTGGTAGAGTAGAGTTGATGTTTTTTTATACTCCCTCCATAAGTTCTAGAGTTGAACACAAGAACGTAGAAAGAATTAAATGTGAAGATGTGATTAGTTGAGAAGTGAGAGTAGGTGGGAAAAATGAATGGTGGAGAGTTCTGATTGGTTGGAAGGAGAATGTTGGTGAAGAAAATATTATATTTTAGGATAAATCTTAAGTGTTAGAAGTTATTATATTTTGGACTGAAGGGAGTAGTATTTTGCCTCTCACGTGATCCTGAAATTCTCTACCCTTCTAATCGGTATGTTCGTCCTGCTCTAAACTTCTTATTGGTATGTATCACTTGAATTTATAGTGAGTAATGCATGGAACTACCTCTTGAAATGATTTATGGTTAGATTTGTTTTTATTCTCTACTTTATCTCTTAGTGTATTGTCATATTGCTCCACAAATTACTTAAGTGGTTGTTCTAGACATTAGTCATCAAAGAAAAGAATTTACACTTACTCGTTTGTGGTGAAGACATTCCAGAATGCATCTTTTACATAAGCTAGGGGCCTAGGACCTATAGATGTTTGCTGCCACACAGGGCCTGTTTAGATCCTTCAAAAGGGTAAAACTTTTGTCATTTTGAAGCACTTTTTGGTAAAATGGATCTAAGCAACAGGGTGGGAAAATAGTAACTTAATATTTTGCATTTGGCAGTCTAGAGTAGCAAAATTCGTCAAAAAGTGCCTCGGGACGCGGAGCAGCTCTCACGGACGCGCAATACCCCTGCTCGCTCTCTCTCTTCCATCACACCCTCTCTCTCTCGCCCCCAAAAAAATCCCCATCCTCTTCCTCCCTTGCTCCGCCTCCTTTGCCGATCTCCCCGCCTCTTCTTCCCTTGCTCCGCCTCCTCCTCCGCCGATCTCCCCCGCGGCCCCGCCTCTTCCTCCCTTGCTCCGCCTCCTCCTCCGCCAATCTCCCCTGCCGCAGGCGCTCACACCCGCTCCGCTGTCGATTTCGCCCGCCGCACCAGGTCACGGCAGCCTCGACCTCCGCCGATCTCCCCCGCCGCACCAGTCCGGGGTGGAGATGGACGGCAACGGCTACGACACGAGGGACTTCATGTCGCAGTCCGATTCACACGCCTCCCACGACGAGCTCGACCCCTACACCGACTCCCCGTACTACACTGGATCCCGCAGCGGCAGTGCCTCCAGGATAGGCATGGCCGGCCTCGACCTCAACTCCGGCGGGGATGGGTGGCCGGATTTGGGGAGCTACGAGGGTCTTCTTCGATCTGGCTCGCAAGGAGGCATCATCGGCGGAGGAGGGGGCCACCTTTGGGGCGACGCGCATGGACGCGACGTCGGCGGATCTGGGAGCCACCATCGCTCCGCCTCGCAAGGAGGCGGCTCTGCTGACCTCCCTCCCGTGCGTGCTATGAGTCGGATGCTGGGCTTACGCTCGGCCCGCCCTGCTCCATGTGGCCGAGGCGCCACGACAGCTCGCACCAATTCCTCACCGTATGGAGGTGGTCGTGCGGCGCCCGGGGCCGGAGCCAGGAGCTGTGGTGGTGGTCGAGGCACATTGGGGGGGGGTGAGCAATTAATATGGGCAAATCTGTCTTTAACTTCAGAATGGCAAGACTTTTGTATGGCTCTAAACACCAACTTGCAAAAATGTAATGCCAAAACTTTTGCCACCAAAACTTTTGCCATTTACCATTTGCCATTCCAAATGCCTCTAAACAGGCCCATAATCCACTAATCCAGAAAGAAATTCATTAAATTGAGTGATCATCTTCATTCATCTTGTATTAGAAATTATATTTATTTAATGAGAAGCCAAAAAATCACCCTATCAGCAATTCAAAATTCGACCCACCTTTATGTTTGGAGTGGGTTCTATTGTCTCGCTTGAGATTTGGTTCAAACACGCGATCAATCCCACATTTAAAATCCACACGGTTTTCAAATGGACCATTCGAACATCGGATTCTCGTGCGAGTAACGAAATTTTTTGAGGCCCTTTGTTTGAAAAAGGTTAATTAGACCATGTCATTACAAATGTATCATTTTAGAAAAAAAAACAAAATTACTATTTGTCTATTCGCATCTATGCTATCCAAATATGCACAAAAATATAACCATACCATCGTTGTCACATTCTCCATCTTCTACCCCAATTTCTTCTCTCTTCTCTCTCCCTTCCCCTCCTGCTGGCCGACCATCGCCATTGTCTCGACGCCAGGACCGCCCTATGCGTACCCTTCTCCCCCGTCCTCATCTTCGCCATGGCCAGCGCTGTTGGTGTTTGTGAGGAGCCCAGATCCAGCGGTGACATGGTTATAATTTTGTGTGAATTCAAATAACATGTATACGAATAAATGAATTATAACTATACAGAAAGTTGGGTACTCACATTGGCGTGCCAATAATTTAGCCTATGTGTGCTGGTTAGAGTTACTTTAGAATGTATGAAAGACATAATATTTAAACGGATTGCTAACCATTTGTTGACGTGTTTTATTTTGTACCGGTCAATTTGTCAGCCATTAGATTCACGTTACCAATGAAAAACACGAGTTACATATAGATATAGATAGCTATAAGATATGAACTACAATTATACTATGATTAAGTTTGAAAGTTTAGCCCATATTTAAAGGATATTCTTTTATCGATTATCGCCATAGCAAAGTCTATTGCACTTAAGAAAATGAAAAACATCGTATTTTTCATCTACCTTTTATTTTCAAATTTTCAAGCTTTTCCTCAAATACATGAAAATCAAAATATATATTAATTAGGTCACGAAGGTAGATACTTATAATGACTTCCTCGCTGGCTCAACACAACTCTCTGGCGGAACGCATCCACCAATCGATCTCCTTTTTCACTTTTCTTTCGATGGAAAAGATTAATTGAAAGTGGAGAAGAATGGTTTGGAATGATCTAAATGGCTAATCTCTTTTTTCTAGATTTATTTGTTTTCTCTCATGAATAATTTGGAGATTTATTTGAAAAATTACTGCACCACGTGACACAAGCGACTGATGCAAAAAACTGCGAACTTAAGTAGAAGATAAGATAGATTTATCTGAATCACCATCTTTGCAATGGTGTCCATCCAATTATCCCAAAAAAACCATCCAATCCAATGAACAGTACATCCTCGGAGACGCGGGCGGAACAGGGCACGAGACGCAGTCGTCGCCGGTCAAATCTAGAAAGCGAAAGTCTGCAACCACCGATGCCCCGCGGGCCCCACTCCCCCCGGCCCCATCCATCCTTTCCGCGTTTTCCCCGCCCGCCGGTCAAACCGGTCACCCTCCCCACCACAGCCGGTCACCTCCTCTCCCCACTTGGATAATAATTTAAATAATAAATAATTTCGTTTTGGAGCTCGACCTGGACTCCATTACTCGCACAAAAGTCAAATCAAATCCAACCCAACTGCGCGAGGGACGGACCAACTCCGGCTACCGCCGCCGTGCCGGCAGGAGGAGGAGGTGCTAGGTTGCCGCCGCGGGCGCCGCCCCGCCCCGCGCCACATCGAGGTGAGCCTCTTCTCCCTGCTGTTACTGCTCTTCGATTTGTGCGGCGAGGTCTCCGCCGGATGGAAATGGATGAAACCCCGATCCAAACCCAGTCCGCGCGCGCGGTCGATTGGAGCGGGGGCTGCGTGATTCGCTGAGCGATTGATTTGATGGCGTGTTGTTGTTGTTGTGGCCTCCCTTGCAGGTTAGGGTTTGTGTGTGTGTTTGCGTTCGCGCGAGATGGGGACCTCCTCGGGAGCCAACTTCCACCAGCAGCAGCCGCCCCCGCCGACGTCCTCCGCCGCGGCCGCGGCGGGAGCAGCGGCGGCGGCGGCGGCCGCGCAGGGGATGCTGCCGCCGCGGCGGCCCACGGGGCTGCAGACCTCGCTGTCGCTGGCATCCTCGGAGCAGGTCGGCTCGCCGGAGATGCAGGAACCGGGGTCGAATTCCGACCAGGGGCACGACTCCGCCACCGAGAGCGCTAGCTCCAGGGAGACCTGGCCCGCCGAGCCCAACCACAGTAGCGCCGCGGCTGCAGCCGTGGCTGCCACCGCTGCTAGTGGTGGCGTTGTTGGTGGAATTGGTGTTGGTGTGAGGATCGTGGACAAGGAGAAGGAGGTGGGGAACGGTATCCCCAAGCTGCAGGTGATCCGCGGGTCCTCCCGCCTTGATAGGATGTCGCTGCGGGAGGTTGCTCGGGAGAGGGTCGATTTAGTTGCTGAGAAAATGAAGGTGATGACGGAGGAGCACTTGGAGGACATGAAGAACGAGCTCAGGTCGATTCTGGAGGGCACGGGGGGTTCTCACCACATCGAGGAGTTCCTGTATCTCCAGAAGTTTGTACAGAGTAGGGGTGATCTCACCCAGACCATGCTCTCGATGGCACATCATGTGCAGCTCGAGATCCTTGTCGCCATCAAGACTGGAATCCAGGCGTTCTTGCACCCCAGCGTTACCATTCCTCAGAACCGCCTGGTGGAGGTCTTCTTGTACAAGAGGTGCCGGAACATCGCTTGCCAGAGTGCTCTCCCTGCAGAGGAGTGCAGGTGCAATGTTTGTTCTAACAGGAATGGGTTCTGTAACCTCTGTATGTGTGTGATTTGCAACAAGTTTGATTTCGAGGTCAACACATGCCGCTGGATCGGGTGTGATTTCTGCTCTCACTGGACTCACACGGACTGTGCGATTCGTGATGGCCAGATTGGAATGGGTCAATCGATTAAGAGCGGTACTGGTCATGTTGAAATGCTTTTTAGGTGCCAGGCTTGCCAGAAATCTTCAGAGCTGTTAGGCTGGGTTAAGGATGTCTTCCAACAATGTGCCCCTGGTTGGGATAGGGACGCTTTGTTACGTGAGCTTGAGTTTGTCTGCAAGATATTCCGTTTAAGCGAAGACTCAAAAGGGAGGAAGTTGTTCAGGAAATGTGCAGATCTGATTGAAAAGTTACGGAATAGCCCTGCGGATGCTATCAATCCTCGGATGATACCGCAGGTGCTCCAAGGTCTGAGTATTTTCCTTAACTGAAACTTACATTACCCCTTGACTTTCTAGTATCTTATTAGCATGTATCTGCTTCTTCGTTTATTAAATTCTCTATCTAAGCCTTCTTTATTCTGTATATTGATTAGTGGAACACATATGTATTGTTGTAGGCTTCTATTACCACCCACTTGTTCAGTTGAGGCTTATTCATTCCTGTGATATAGGTGGATGGAAAAATCCATAGTAGCTATGCTTTCCATTACAAGAACATGTACTCTGAGAGTCTATTGTTATTTGCTTCCTGATTTTGTTTTCACACTTGTATGTGCTTGTTTATCAAAATGAACTGCCTTGGTCTGGTTATTGTTGCTACCTTGCTGGGGCTAGTGTCTAGTCTTGTTTGTGCCTTTTGTGTAATTAACCTCTTTGTAAATAATTATCAACAACTCATTCATATGTATACTAGCGTTCAGAATGAGTGTTGACACCATGTAGGCTGGTCTAGAGTCTTTCTAATATTACTTTTGCCTCAAGCCTGTAATGCTTATGAAATTATTCACTGCAAATATCCAGGCAAACAACCAATTCAACAATCCCGAACTATGTTCTGTATTGTTTAGCAAGCTTGTATGCTTCATAGTTTTGTCTGTACTAATTCAGCCTGCACTTCAAGTTGGTTGTAAAGCTATTTGTTATGTCTAGGTTGGACTTGGAGTGATGCAGTTTTTTTTTAAAAGAAAACAAACAATATCTACCATTGATGTGGGGAAGGTATTTGGAGCACATTTATCTTGTGGTTGAATGATGACAGAAAGAAATAGTTTCATTCAGAATTCTTCCAGTTCATTGCCAATCCACTGTGGGTAATGTGTGCATTAAGTTGTTTGTTGGACCCTTATGTGTAAATGTGTTTTTGCTGAGCATATGGATCAATATCATGCCTTTTGCTCATGAACCATGTTCTCCTTGTTACATGGTGTTCTAAATTTGTGTGCATTATTGATTTTGATTGCTTAGATTTGATTCATTAACACCGAAATATGCTTACATTTTTTTCTCAGAGCTTGAGTTGGATTCCCCCAAGAGCACGGAAAATGAAGAAATAGGGCGTTTGATAACTCCCCAGGAGGCTTGTAATCGTATTGCAGAGGTTGTCCATGAAGCCGTTAAAAAGATGGAGCTTGTTGCTGAAGAGAAAATGCGACTCTACAAAAAGGCTCGCATTGCTGTGGAGGCCTGTGACCGAGAGCTTGATGAGAAGGCAAGAGAACTTCAGGAGCTCAAGGCCGAGAGGCTGCGCAAGAAGCAGCAGGTGGATGAGCTAGAGAGCATTGTTCGGTTGAAGCAGGCCGAGGCCGAGATGTTCCAGCTCAAGGCAAACGAGGCCCGTCAGGAGGCTGACAGGCTCCAGAGCATCGCGCTTGCCAAGTCCGAGAGGGCCGAGCAGGACTATGCCAGCCTATACCTGAAGCGCCGCCTGGAGGAAGCTGAAGCAGAGAAGCAGTTCCTCTTCGAGAAAATAAAGTACCAGGAGACCCAGAGGCCCATGCAGGCGAGTGGCAGCGGCGCCGGCGATTCATCACAGACGCCCATGCTCTCCAAGATTCACGACCTCCTCAAGAACGTCCGCAGCATACCGCCGAAGACGGAGGGACATCAATGAAAAACAAATGCTGATGTACTCCAATGCTGATTTCCTTCGGTGTAAATTGTTAGCAAAAGTCGTTGTACAACAATATTGTTGGAGCTAATGGTGTGCAATCGTAGGATCCAATATATACTTACTAGCTTCGGTATTTGCAGTTGAGCATGGATGAGAAATAGCTGAAGCACCCTGTACTCTCTAATAGCAAAAAACTTATCATGTATGACAATTTCTGACATTGTTAGATCGAATAATTTGTATAATTTGTGTTGTAACTTCTGTATGTAACCCTGTCATTTACTATTTGGTTAAATGTGAATCTTCATGAGGAGACAATACTTCTGGAAGAGCCTGCATGATCCAAGAGGAGGGTCAGTCTGTATCACGCTGCACTCACTGGCAACTTCCATGACTATGTCAAGATGGTCCTTAAATGGCTGGTACAAGGAGAGTAGCATCCTCCATACATCACTCCCGGGAATGTGAATGAAGCTATGCTTGTGAGGTTTGTCTCTTCTTCTTGGTGGGCATGAATGTGATCATGTGATGATGACCCACATGGCTTTTGTGCAAATGTGAAACCTAGAATTGTTTTCTCCTTCTCCCCCATATTCCTAACCTTGTTGACACCTATCTTCCACTATCTCAGCCATGTTCCTCTGCCTCTCATTACTCCCTTTTTGACAACACTCACCAGTTTCTGGTGATGATTGATAGTATATTGACTATATTGTCTTGAAATTCAGGGACTGAAATTGAATTTTTTTTAGGAACAAATTGAAACCACATCAAAAGTTAACAAACAAATGGAACCATACCAACAGATGAAAAATAGATTTGCCATTCTACAAATTAATCAGATGTTCCTGGATGAATCATTTGTGGCACCTGTCAAGCACCACCACTAGATGTCTAGATCTATGCGTCATTTCACTTTGTCCAAAGATGTAGGGCATGGCAATGACACGTCGCCCACGCATCAAATGTGACATTATCGCCTTGGTTTGAGCGTGCCCTAGTGCTCGTAGTGCCCTTCAATTCTCTCCTCTGCAAACGCACGCATTCGCTGCATTTACACAAACCTAGGAGAGTTAGCTCAAAGCTAGCATCATGCAGTGCAGGGCACGTCTTGGCAAAGCATGCGACACCTCTTGCTCAGTTGCTCGTGAGTAAATTTACTCTGTTTTTGAGAAATTCAGTGTAATGACACGTTGGATCAGTCATTAAATTCTAATCATAATCGCAGGATCAGCGCGAAATCTGGAAATCTGGAAGGCGACATGATCGCAGCGAAGGTTCTCGTGCAAGGGATTTCCTGTGCACCTGTTTCAGTTGCTCAGTGTAGAAAATTATTTTCGCCGAATAGGGCTTCGGTAAATCGACATTGGATACAATTTTAACTTGTCTTGCCTTTTGAGGCTTATGTTCTTATTAATTTGTTCTTGTTGAGGCACTATTTTCTTTTAAAATAATATATTCACCGGATTATTTGATATGCTTTGAAAACTACGTTCTCTTCAAAAAACACTTTCTTCTACTTCATTGCTAAGATCACTTTACTCGAGCTGTTTGTTTAGTTTATTTCTCAAAATATTTAATATTCCTATAATTAAGCAAATAATTTATGCAACAATCAGCTCAAAAATCTAAATCAAACAAAGGTGACATTTCCTATATGTCGATACAATTGAAAAAAAAACCTACTCTTGTACTATCTGCATTCCAAAGTAATTTTATTTTTAAGGATGAAGAAAGTACCTTCTCTTCCTTTTTTAAAAAAGGTTATGTTTCGAGTGCGCACTAATAATAAGCATTGCTGCTTGTAGTTAAAGATTCATGCGACTTGAATAGCAAATCCAGACATCCTTAAAAAAATGCTATTTCTTTTAGAGATAAAGCACAATATATACACACATAGTTTGTTGGGACGGCCATGGTGTGAAGCCATTTTCCAACAAATTAAAGCTGGTCTTGGCGTGCACTTGTAAAATAAATGCTCCCTTGTTGGGAAAGAACACCCTCTCTAGTGATGATGGCAATAATAACTAGATGAATTAAAAGAAAAGATGCAAGAAAGCTACAGCCACTGCCCACAAATGATGCCACATTCCCACTACTGTATGCTCCGTTGATTGCTCAGCTTTCACTCCCTCAGTATAGCATCCGTCGTTAGTTTCCATATCCAATATTTAATCATCTATTTTATATAAAAAACATAATTTTTTTTAAAAAAATTAAACATAAAATACTATTCATATCTTACCATCTAATCTTCTAATAATAATAAAAAATAATTATTATTTTTTAAATAAGATAAACGATCGAATATTGAACACCGAAACTCACTATTGCACTTAAAATGAAGTGAATGGGGACGTAGTACTACTTTTTCCACTATAAAATGGCCATCGATGGCGCGATCTCACTCATGTCAACGACAACCTCGCCAGTGAGCAGCTAAAGCTAGCTAGGTAGCCATGGCGGCGATGGGGTTGGAGAGGAGGGTGAAGGTGGCGGAGGTGGCGCTGCGGTGCATGGTGTGTGCTCTGGCAGCGCTGGCGGCGGCGCTGGTGGGCACCGGCAGCCAGACGAGGACGTTCTTCTCGCTGGAGAAGGAGGCCAGGTTCACGGACATGAAGGCTCTCGTGCTCCTCGTCGCCGCCCACGGCGCCGCCGCCGTGTACAGCCTGCTGCAGCTGGTGCGGTGCGCGGCGGCGGCGGCGTTCATGTCAGCGGCGTCGCAGAGTGGCGGCGGCGCGGCGGCGGTGGCGTGGTCCGTGTTCTCGTGCGACCAGGCGGTGGCGTACGTGCTGATGGCGGCGACAGCGGCGGCGCTGCAGTCGTCGGTGGTGGGGAAGCGCGGGCAGCCGGAGCTGCAGTGGATGCCCATCTGCGGCCTCTACGGCGCGTTCTGCCGCCGCGTCGGGGAGGGCCTCGCCAGCGCCGTTGCCGCGGGCCTCGCCGCCGTGCTCCTCGCCGCCGTCTCCGCGTTCAACCTGTTCCGCCTCTACGGCGGCGGCCGCAAGAGCAGCGCCGTCGCCGGCAATGGCGCGGCGACATGGTAGGCTATACCTAAGCTATAGCTATAGCTAGCTGCTCGAATGGAATTTTCTCTGTAGCATCAAAATTAAGCGAGAGTGGCTCACTGACACGTAATTAAGTTCGTTGAATCGCTGGTAATACTAGTATTTGTCAATTGTCAATACACATGTTATGGCTGTCGATGATGATAATTAAGTCAGATTTGCGGACGACCAAATCGCATGTTTAATACTGATTAATGACGAATTAAGTTTGGTGTCGGCGTCAATCAATCGATGAATACGTTATACGTGTGAGTGCGGCAGGCACGTCCGCGCGCATGTGTAAGTCCACTCAAATCGCCTTCTCGATCAGGCCTTCTTTTGGTTGGTCTCAAATGTGGTACCACTTCACGTGTAGCTAGCTCCTAATCTAATATACTCAAAAAATTAACAAATACTTATATTTGAGTATATTTCGAGATAAACATGTAATTAAAGGGATCCATACCAACACGGCAAGGAAAAACACTCATAGACAGTGGTGGACATAGAATATTTTTCGAGCCTAAAATAACTCAAATATACCTAGTATTGCTATACTATAGTATTTCTTATTTTAATTATTTCAAAAAATAAAATTTTAATGGTGTATTTGACGATGAGCTTGGCTCCGTCCCTACTTATAATGCAAACTGATGAAGATCAACGAAGCACTAAACTAAGGCAAAGGTGGAGAAAAAGACCATTCGAGTAGCTAATTATATGTTGGATCGTAGTATTTGTAAAGATATTGTCATGTAATACCATAGCCTCTACATGTTCTAGTAGGTTTAAAAATGGGATGTATCATAATTCTACTCAAACTTAGAGTCTGTCGGTTAGACCACGTGGCTAACGCCAATCAAATTGTAGACCAGTCATTGTGATCCGGTCGGATTTTTAGGTCATTGATCAAACCGGCTACATGGATGACCATTCTGGCCTCACACTACTGCAAAACTGCTTTTTACATACGGCCCAAACAGATTTTCGCATATGGTTACTCCAGCCGCATGTATGAAAAGATCTGCGAAAATCGAGATTTTTCTATACGGCTAGCGCAACCGCATGGAAAAAAATGAAAAATCACGAAAAAAAATAAAATCCCCAAAAAAACCCTAGCCTATCCGCCCGAGCTCACCGTAGCCGTCGCCACTGCTCCCGTCATCACCGTCGCCAGCCGCCGATAGATCCACCCCGGCTGGATCCACGGCCGACGGATCCGCCGCCCCGCGACCTCTGGATGCCGGGATTGAAGAAGACGAGGGAGAGAGGGAGGAGAGGCGGCCGGATCCGCTGCCCACCATCGCTGCTCATTACCGTCGCCACCGCCTGTCGCTTCCGAGGTCGGGGGTGGCGGATCCGCACGCCGCCGCCGTTCCAGAGGTCGGGGGTGGCAGATCCGCCCACCGGTCGTCTGCTGTCGCCGTAACCGCCCGCCGCCACCGCTCGCGAGGCGGGGGCGGCGGATCCGCCCGCTGGCTGCTCGCTGTAGCCGTCACCGCCCGCCGCTACCGCTCCTGAGGTCGGGGGCTGTGGATCCGCGCGTCGCTGCAACCCCCGAGGGCGAGGGCGGCGGATCCGCCCGCCCGACGCCTGCTCCCACCGCCGCGCACTGCACGTGGGCCTCCCGCTCCCGGTGCCTCCTCATCGGCCGTGCCGCCCGATGCCGGCTCCGGAGGGAGAGAGAGATTGAGGAGAGGAGAGGAGTGTGAGAGGAGAGTTGAGAGAAATATCTGGAGAAGGTGAGAGAGGAGAGGTGTGAAAAGAATTTGAAGTGGTGAGGAGGGAAAAGAGAGAGGAGGGGTGAAAAAAGAGGAGATAATTTTGCATGCGGACCACTTAAGGGCCACATGCGAAAATATATTTTCCGCATACGGGCCCTTAGGTGATCCGCATGCAAAAATTATCTCCTCTTTTTTCACCCCTCCGGTTTATTTTCGCATGCGTCTCCTTAAGAGATTCTCATGTGAAAATCGATTTTTTTGCATATTGATCTCTTAAGGAACCGTATGTGAAAATAAAGGTCAATTTTTGCAGACACCGTCAGTTACGGTCCGTCTACAATCTAAAGGGGTCCTCGTATAGGAAAACCATTTTTTTAAAGTAGTGTCACTACATAAGCTCTGACATTTTTTTATAAAAAAAATGGCCTAATCTTACTATGGGCTGTTTTGAATTGATGACAAAATGTATCCTACTATTATTAGCTTGAATAGTAATATTGCCTATTCGATTTGAAGTCAAATAACTGGTAATACCTTGAATCAATTTAACCTCATGTTGGTAGTACAACTCTATCCTACTTAAACAAATAACAGTGTCAAAACTTATCAAAAATTTGACACTATCAAAGATTTGGTAGGTTAACAAACCAAATCCACCCTATAATTTTATCCCAATGCCAGCTTGTCCTCCTGTATTTTAGCAAACTTGAAAGCTAAAAGACACATAAATTCAAGAGCGATAAAACCATTATTGGCCTTATAAACCATCCTTCACTTTCTCCAACCTTTTTTTCTCACATGAAAAGGAGCGAGAAGAGCAGGACAAGGCGGCGTGCCAAAATGGGCCGGCCAGAGGTCGTCGTGTCACGGCCCGGCCCACCAGGGAAGCTTCTAGAACGTGCCTTCTACGTCACGCCCCGGCAGTCGGTCCCGTGCACGCCTACCTATCCCCTATGGACCACGACCACCGCTCCGCCGCCCACCTCACGAATCTCGAGGCAGAACGGGTGGCTCACATCGCTCCGGACCATGGACCAGGTCCAGCCAGATCCCTCCCCCAGAGAAACAGCCAGACTCCCACAAAGAACGGTTCAATTTTGTATAAAAACCCCTCGCATTTTTTTTCTCCCCCAAAACTCCCGCATCGCCCCACGCTGCTGCTGCTGCCTCTCTCCTCCGGCTTCTCCGACTCCGGCGAGCTCACCGGCGTTTTTACGAGGATGGTGAGTGAAGGGGGCAGAGCCCCTTTCAGCCTCTCCGATCGATCCGCCGCGCGGGATTGGAGTGTTCTAGCGTCGGATTATTTAGGATTTCGCGTTACAGTTCGCGTTTTTTTTAAAAAATAATAATTTCGTGTGATCTGAGATGTGTGGATGCGTATGTTTGATCCTTCTCTGTTTGATCCGTGGGGGGATTGGGTGGGGGATTTGGATCTGTGTGCGTGTCTGCGATATTTGACCTCGAGTTTTTGGACGGGGTGTCGGGGTTTGTTGATTTGTCCTCTTTATCGATATTATGAGATAGAGGTGATTAGGGGAACGACTGAACGGTGATGTCTGTCCTTAGTTTTTCTTTTCCTGTTTTGGGTTGATTGCTGCTGTAGATATTGCTGGATAGGCACGAATCGGCGGTGGATCTGTGGTTTCCTCGATGTGTTTCTAAGCTTTGCATGGTACTCCGTCCGTTCCAAAATATAGCAATTTGAGACTGGATGGGATACATCCTAGTCTAATAAATCTGGATAAGAGGCTGTCCAGATTGTTGCATTAGGATACTAGGTTGCTATATTTTGGGACGGAGTTAGTATATTTTATTTTTG
This sequence comes from Oryza punctata, assembly GCA_000573905.2. Taxonomy (NCBI): domain Eukaryota; kingdom Viridiplantae; phylum Streptophyta; class Magnoliopsida; order Poales; family Poaceae; genus Oryza; species Oryza punctata. Next base: position 23,107,734 of record CM002499.2, on the reverse strand, counting down.
TGGAGTTCAGTCGTGTGGATTGAACTGATGCAGTTGTGTGGGTTGAACCGATTAGGTACTTGAGTTGAAAAGAAATTACTGTTCAACCGATTAAAATGAATTTGAAAGGAAATAGAAATTGCAATGTGGCATGTATATGGAGTTAAACTATGATTTGTTCTATCTTTAACAACTGAATTGAGAGATGCAACATTTCAGTACCATTATATAGGCCATGCGATGTCAATCCCTGTAATTTTTTTTGTGAGAAATTCATATAAGCCTTGTAATCTTAGCAGGAAATGTTGTTTGGTGTTAGAAATGAGAACTTGTGGAGTCTGTCTTAGAGATGGTCACTAAGAAGAAAATAGGATAATTCTTGGACATAATTAGGTCCTTTGTCGCAGCGGCCACTTGTCTTGAGTTGTGGGCTTGTACTTATTACTGATCTCTGTATTTCTGATGGGTGCTGCAATGATATATAGGATACACTAATCAGTGTCTTCCTTGGGGTTTAGTTATTTTTTGTATGATGAGAATTATAGTTGTTGAGCTACTGATTTATTATATATTTGTTTGTACGTAAGACAAATTTTGGTATCAACAGCTCCATTTGGTCATTGAGTAATTATGTTAGAGGGGAATGATAAATTTTATTTTGTTTTGTTGGGAAGCATTTTCGGGGTTAGCTAACCGGATACTCTGGAGTTTTATCATTACTTCATTTGTAATCATGGAAGTGATACAAAGTATGATCTAACATCATTCTGCTGTTGTCATATCCTACCATGGGATAATGTCATTACTTGTTTGTGTTTTTCCTTATAGTTAGCAGATGCAAAGACGTTCTGTCCTTATGTTGTATTTGTCCACTTCAAGAAGAATTGTTTTAATACTGTATCCCTAAATTCTTTGCATTCAGACTACCTCAAGGCGTCTTGCTGACAGGAAGAGCGCAAAGTTCCAGAAGAACATCACAAAGAGGGGTTCAGTGCCTGAGACTACCGTGAAGAAGGGGAATGACTACCCTGTTGGACCCATGGTGCTTGGGTTCTTCATTTTCGTCGTCATTGGATCATGTAAGCTTTGGCCCTTAACTTTCCTATTCCCTTCTGTTTGATATTTCAGTATCCCTTGTGGTGTGGTTCGTTGGAATGCAAATGTACAAAATAATATATATGCCTCTTCACTCTTCAGCTATATGAAATCAATCTGACTAGCTTTATGACTGCTGAGTTAGCATTTTGCACTGAACGCCTCCTGTAAGGCTGTAACATTTACCACTAGGTTGACTTATTTTTGGTGTTGTACCTCCTTAGTAAAGTTTCTCTTTTCCACTATCCATGTTAGCTCTCTGACCTGTTGAACAGGATATTTCTTATCACTCATAAGTATGTGGTTGAGGTTTTCCAAACATGGTTGGGCAAGGTGTCCTTTCACTGCTTTATATAGTGATGGCATGATATTTTTCATTTGATAGTGCATTGTAAACAAGTTGGTTGTTGAACCATATATAGTGACAGACCTTTCTGAACTTTCTTGGTAGTGTTAACCATTATATAATCTATTATCCAAGATAAATACTAAGTACATTCATTCAGGGATGTTGTTTGATTTTATATGTTGAATATGCAGTCTGTGCTTAAGGAAATGAAAAGTTGTGACTATTATGCATTTACAATTTGTTTAAACTGTCAATTCAACAAATTAGTTTCCTGGGTAATGCCTATTTCCTTTCCTGCCATGGTCCAAATGTTAATCTGTTGATACCCTCTTGCAACTTTTCAAGCCACCATCTAAAATATAATGGATAATTGAGCTTAAATATCATTGTTCTCAGCTTTCACTTCCCATATTTCCCAACTCTGTGTATCCAAAGAACAGATAACAGTTCATTTTGTACAAAGTCCTTTTCTGGCCTACATGCTAGAACAGTTGAAATTAGGAAATGTTATGCTTTGTGAGTTTCACTTCCCATGTTAACCTATTTTCTGTGAATAAGTAGAACTGTCATACTTTTGCTTCATACATGTGCCTGTTCTGTTTATCCGCATACAATTTGCAACACAAACTTCATATATCAAGTCTACATTCCTTACAAAGTTGTCAATAAACGGTTGGAAATGACACTCTACATTTGGTTGTCTTGCAGCCTTGTTCCAGATAATCAGGACGGCAACTAGCGGCGGGATGGCTTAAAATAAAGTTGAGCTAAATTCAGATAATTATGCTGTGTTTGAGAGAGAGAGAGAGAGAGAGAGAGAGAGAGAGAGAGAGGGAGATACCTGTACTTTGTAGCGAAGTTTGTTCCTGGATGATATCATGTAGAGGGTCGATGTTGTCATTTTACTAAAGTGGTCTAAACTAGATGTTGGTACCTTAATCTTGCACAGATTAAAACTTAATTGGATATAATTGAACTTTGATCTGGAGACTAATAAGTAGTATTGTTCTTTGTTATTGTTTTTGTATTCTGTATGCCTGTAGTTACGCAAGCCTGTTAAACCTTGTAAACTTTGAAGGCACCCCTTCAAAGAGCAGTGATTTTCAGTTAATTACTACGAGTTTCTCTTATCAAGATAAAGTTTTAGGTTGTTAAACTCTGAAAATTGGTTAGAAAATCTTGCTTGGGTAAAACCAGATATCCAAACGGATCATTCGGTTTGCCAGCAATTAGCAATTCGGTACGCTAGTTTGTATTCTAGTGCATGAAGCCACTGTCATGATATTCCAAGGCTGTAATTCATGGGCTTGGCTCTATCGCAATCATCTTCACAGGGGAGCAAAAATCTCTGGAATTTTCCGTTGGATCTCGAATCTCTCTCTGATCTATGATGCTTCTGCGTGATTCTTGTGAACAATCTCATCAGGTTCCTCCAAAAACTAATGGTCCATGCAGCCTTTGTGAAGGTAGAGATATTATTGCCTTGCATCGCAGGCAGAGTAGGACTTCTGTTCTTGGGAGAATGCAAGTTAGCTCAACTAAAAAAATCGCCAGTTATGAATTGCGGTCGAAATGTTTCTCCTATGCAACTGCAGTTAATTACCAACATAAAGGGTGTCATCGGCTGGGCTACTGATTATAAACCGTACGGTTTATTTGCAGAAAAAGATAAACCTTATATGCGTGTCATTTTAGTGATTTAAAAGTCAATGTTGGAAAATAAGCTAAGATGAAAGAAAAACCCAAATTGATTGCCTGGCTTTTTAACAGTGACGCTATGAGCCAATAGGATTCTTAGATTGACTAGATTGTTAAATCAGGTTGCAGAGAGAAAGAAGTAGGTTGAAAAATGAGTTTTGTTTTCAGGACATTATACTCCTGATCTGACTGAGCTGCCAAACATATTTATTGAGTTGTGATAGAGTTCATTTTGTACACAAAGTCCTTTTCTGGCTTATATGAAAGAACAAGATCCAGTTTGCACTATTTCAGTACTACAAGTTTTTTAAGGACAATAATACCCAAGTTGTAACATCAGCATCAGTGATTGGTCCACACAACCATTTTGTTTAACCAAGATCACACTCTTAAATTCAAAGATATTTTGTGGAAGGTGAGATCTAAGCAAGACATGGACAAAACCAATTATGGTTCTTTCATGTCTCCAATTAGATGGGGTTCCTTACCTTGGCTTCTCTTCAAATTTACAGCCATACACAAAAATATTTCAATTAAGATACCACAAAGCAACAGGGAAAACATTAAAATAAATATAGAAAGCAACATGAAATACATTCAAATAAATACAAGAAAACACCCCTAATAGTTCAGAAAAAAAAGCATTAATTAAGTCAAATGGATAATCAAATAAATAACTAAGCCCTTTAGCCAAAACACATACTCCAATTCGTTTTGATGTATTGCTAGATTGATTCTACATTTATAGTAGTTATTTCCAATTCCCCTAGAGGCCTAGACATGGAAACTCATAAAATCCATGGTGATATGATATTAGGCATCTTAGACTATTCATCAAAAACAAACAATTGCTTAAGGTACATGAATTGAAGTCATCTTGCCCCCAAACCAGCACTTAACCATAACTACCCAAAATGACCAAGTCCAAAAAACACATGAAAATCATTACCATCATCATCAAGAGTTGTACGAATAATTGAACAGGCAGCTAAAGAAGAGAGGAATCTTCAATAGGCATGTGGTTATTCCTTTTCTCCAATACAATAAAACCAGTACCTTCACTAACCATTCTTGTTCTCCCATGTGCTCTGAGTTTGAAGATCAAACTGTACATGTCATGAGCATGTGGCATGCAATCTGAGTGACACACCCTAGCTTATATGAAATCCCTATATCTCCATGACAAGTAAAACTCTATAACTATTTCGTGAGGGTGTGTGGCTCAATTTGAGAGACACTCTATAAAGATATAAAGATAGTACTATCTCCTCACGCTAAATAAAAAGCTATACTATCTTCATCAAAAACATATATTTCTGCTATATGCACTTGGATTATTTAAGTGGTGATTGTAGTAAAAAACACATTCCTTTCGGACGGTGGAAGTAGGTTTTATGTCTTGACAAATAAAACTGTACTCCGACTTTTATACAATGGCACAAGAACATGGCTTGTGACGTGTTAAGTTGTGTCCGATCAACACTATTATTAAAAGTCACATTATTTTGTCACACAATAAAAACCATAGTTTTCCTAACATAACGACTTAAATTTTTCTTTTTGATAATGGAATTCAATGAATAACAAATATACCCAAAATTAAGCTCAAAACAAAATTTGATCACACTCGCTATGACTTTTCTCATACAGTCCCATGAACTAAAAAGATATCCTATGAAACTGCAAGTGCGTTAAGAACTCCAAGGTGTTTTAGTTTTGCCCTGAGTCAATCTTATTCAAATTTGACAAGCTTATAAAATATATAGTAATATTTCTAATACAAAATAAATATTTAGGTGGATATAATGAAGCCATGGTCTATCCTCTTCTATAAGTATGAGCAAACTTAAAAAATATAATTTAGGACAAACTTTAAACACCTTAAGAGTAAAATCTGATGTCACACTATGACACTACCACGACAAGCTAGGTGTACTCCTAGCCAAGAACTCCCACAAGATATCATCCCCTATTCCTTCTGTTATTGCAATCCACATCTTTTCTCTCATGGACCATGTGGTTGACTGGTTGCTAGCAATTTTGTCGAGTATAAATCAAGGCCACACCACTTGCCTAGTCATCAACACATCCAAAATATTCATCTTTTTTTAATTTTTTATTTCTTCACGTAAACATCTACTCCATCTCTCTCATTACACTCCAGCCTAATATTTTTTTTAATTTTGTGCTGTTTGAAAAGAAGAAGAAGAAGAAGAAGAAGAAGAAGAAGAAGAAAATCCAGATATATAGGCATACAGTTGTAGCTAGCTAGCTAGCTTGGTAATCCGCAGCCATGGCGCCGGACGTCGAGGCGCCGCTGCTCGCCGCCTCCTCCAAGCCGGCCGCCGCCTCGTCGCCGCGCCGCAACAAGTACCCCTTCTTCTGCGCCGTCCTCGCCTCCATGACCTCCGTCCTCATGGGCTACAGTACGCACGCGCACCATCACACCGTCGACTATTCTCGCCGCCGCCGCCATTGACGACGTTCGAGTTCTTGCTTTGGTTGCAGACGTGGCGGTGACGAGCGGGGCGCAGATCTTCATGGCGGAGGACCTGGGCGTGAGCGACGCGCAGATCGAGGTGCTCTCCGGCGCCATCAACATCTACTCGCTCGTCGGCGCGCTGCTGGCCGGATGGACCTCCGACCGCCTGGGGCGCCGCCTCACCATCGTGCTCACCAACGGCTTCTTCCTCGCCGGCCCGCTCGTCATGGCGCTCGCCGGAGGGTACGCCGCGCTCATGGCGGGGAGGTTCGTCGCCGGCATCGGCGTCGGCTACGCCCTCGTCATCGCCCCCGTCTACGCCGCCGAGATCTCCCCCGCCTCCTCCCGCGGCCTCCTCTCTTCCCTCCCCGAGGTCACCCGATTTCACCCAAATTTAGTCAAGTTCATAAATTTTGAATGAAGTTTGATCAATTTCTTGCTCGAATTTTAAAAAGTAAATTTTACTGAAGTGGATATCATGTAGAGGGTCGATGTTGTGTTCGTTTGCATTTTACTAAAGTGGTCTAAACTAGATGTTGGTACCTTAATCTTGCACATACTAAAACTTAATTGGATATAACTGAACTTTGATCTGGAGACCCATAATTAGCATTATTCTTTGTTTTTTTTTGTATTCTCTATGCGTGCAGTTACGCAAGCCTGTTAAACCCTGTAAACTTTGAAGGCACATAGCCTTCAAGTGCAGTGATTTTCAGTTAATTTCTACAGTTTCTCTTATCAAGATAAAGTTTTAGGCTGTTAAACTCTGAAAATTGGTTAGAAAATCTTGCTTGGGTAAAACCAGATATCCAAATACTAGCACTGGCCGGCAAACCTTAAATCTATAGTTTTGTGAAATTTACTCAAATATATGATACATCACTTTAAATCTGTAGTTTTGGGATAATTTGATCAAAATATCTATAGGTTTGTGAAATTTACTCAAATTTAAATTTTGTATTGTTGTTTTTGAAGATTTTTATCAACGGGGGAGTGATGCTGAGCTACGTGTCCAACTTCGCCTTCTCGGGGTTGCCGGTGCACCTGTCGTGGCGGCTGATGTTCGCCGCCGGCGTGGTGCCCACGGTGTTCCTGGCGGCCGGCGTGCTTACCATGCCGGAGTCGCCACGGTGGCTGGCGATGAAGGGGCGGCGCGGCGAGGCGAAGCTGGTGCTCGACCGGACGTCGGACACTCCGGCCGAGGCCGAGCAGCGGCTGCAGGAGATCGAGGACGTTGTCGCCGCCGGCTCCGCCGGTGGCAACGGCAACGGCGGCGGCGGCGGCGGTGGCGCGTGGAAAGAGGTAGCGACCAAGGCCGGCGTGCGGCGGGTGCTTGCCATCGTCCTGACGCTGCAGTTCTTCCAGCAAGCGTCGGGCATCGACTCCGTTGTGCTGTACGGCCCGCGCGTGCTCGCCGCCGCGGGCGTGACGTCGAACACCCTCCTCCTGGGCCTCAACGTGGTGTTCGGCGTCGCCAAGGCGAGCTCCATCCTCATCGCCATGGCGCTCACGGACCGCGTGGGGCGCCGTCCGCTGCTTCTCGCCAGCACGGGCGGCATGTCCGTCTCCCTCCTCGTGCTCGGCTCCGTGTTCGCCGCGTTCTCCGGCGCCAGGGACGACGCGGCGGTGGCCGCCGTCGCCGTCGCCGTGGTGGTGGCGTTCGTCTGCACGTTCTCCGTCGGGATCGGGCCTCTGGCGTGGGTGTACAGCTCGGAGATCCTGCCGCTGCGGCTGCGCGGGCAGGGCGCCGGTGTCGGCACCGCCATGAACCGCGTCGTCAGCGGCGTGGTCACCATGACGTTCATCTCGCTCTACGGCGCCATCACCATGGCCGGCGCGTTCTACCTCTACGCCGCCATCGCCGCCGCGTCGTTCGTGTTCATCTACGCCTGCCTGCCGGAGACCAGGGGCCGGAGCCTCGAGGACATGGAGGAGCTCTTCCACACCAAGTGATCAACATTTGGATTGCAACATTTTGAATGCAAAATTTGATTCTTTCTTATCAAAAGGATTTTGCTGTTCATCGGGCTGATTGATTGGTACAATGCATGCCAATTTTTGGGTAATTATTACTTGTTGAAGTTGACATGTAAAGAATATTGGGGCAATAGTATATACTGGCTGAATATGGGGAAATGAGAACACTTAAATGGGCCATATTTAACAGAGAATACTTGTCATCGGGCGTCCGAAGCTAGCAAAATAATTGGATCGGATGCCCACGCAAACTGCCTTACCCTAAAGTGTACCCTATCCATACATGCGTGTATGTAAGGATTTTCAAAATATATTTTCTCCAATAGTACTTATCCAATTTAAGCTAATCATACCGTTCTATTCGTTGTAATTAAATCTTTAAAAAATATATTACATGATTATGTTTTGATGAAATAAAAACATATGTTTCATTAAAACTCAATGTTTCATATGCGATAACGATATGTTTCAACGTATGTTTTCACTATGTTTTGCAAATTTTTAATGGTTGATTTTTTTTCACCGAGTATAACGTTTAAGTGTTTCAGTGGTGGCTGGAAAAATACCAGACTACATGCCCTCCACTCCATCCTGCATTGTCCTAAACTATTTATTCGATGTACTATCCGATCACATATTTATATTTACTTTAATTTAACTTTCACAATAAGTTATCACATGATTATATTCTGATGAGACAAAATCATATGATTCAAACATTTAAAACTAAATGTTTCGTATGTGATAGTGACATGTTTTTTCATTTTGTTTCGCAAACAAATTTAAATGTTTTAATAACTGATTTTCTTTTTATCATGTATAATTTAACTTTTTATTATTGGTCAACTGAAATATTTGAGGTGCCCAATTTGTTTTTTTAAGGAAATCGAGCGTCCGATTTGTGGTTCCCTCTGTATTTAACGTGCTGCATGTCTGAAGTATGGTAAGCCTAATTCTGGCCCATGCATAAATCCACGGGAGGCCGAAATTTGGGCTGTTAGAATTCGTTAGCAGGTTAAATTTCAGCCCGTTTCATAGGCCCAACTTAGGCCTATTTAGTATTGGCCATGTGCTTGAGGCCCATTTACTTGGGCTTACGTGTAATTATGGCCAACTATTGCAAATTTGCAATCCCTAGACCTAAGTCCAGCCCCTAAATGCAATGTAGACTGTTAAATGAATTAAGTCCATGAGACGCAGTCTATTAGGCTGAATTCCTGTCGGCCTGTTAAGTGCAGGCCTGGTCCAGTCGGCCCAAACACTGACGGCCTGTCGGCCGTATTTTCCATACGGGCCGATTAAACGCTGCCGTAATAATAGGTTGGGCCGAAACGCGGGCCACTTAGTTTGTAGTCGTTGGCCTCTTCGTCTCTGCGAATGGGTTCGTGGGTTCTGCAAATGGGCCACAATGTTGGCAAGTAGACTAGGGCCGTGGGCTAATTCCAGGCCGGTTGTAGATCAGCACTGGGCTGACCTGTGGTAGGCACCGGTAGATCAGCATTAGCTCGGTGTTAGGCCTAAATTGAGGGCCGTTTATAATGACCTATAGCCGCATGCCTAATTTTGATAGATGGTGCTAATTTACACTTTTTATATACTCCGGTTTTATGTGTAACTTTTGGCCCTTTCGTCATTAGCAATAAGCCAAAATCAGGAGCCTACTGTTCATGTATCATAGGAAATTAAAGGTGCATTTTATATCCCTGAACTTTAATTAGTCTAAATTCAACCAAAAGCTTCTAATCCAGATACTGCATGCATGAAATCAAACTCCGATTAAACTGCCCGGCACATCAAACCATCAGAGTGATACGTACAAATAGTACAAACAGTTCGACTGGCAGCCCAACTAGCAACATGTGGGTATAAATCTACCACGTTCCTTATATTTTACAATCGACGCAGTGGTTTACAGGATTCATGCGTTGACTGGTCAAATGCATCCTTTTCAGCTCTTGTAAACTACTACCTACTTTTCAAAAAATATATGACGCATATAACAATTTTTTACCATTCGTCTATTTCAAAAAATAAATATGTAAAATTATAAGTTAAGATTATATTTAATGGATGATAAAACAAGATAAATAATATTTATATAATTTTTTAAAATTAGACGAATAATCAAATATTATACGAAAAGTCAACGATATCGTAATTTTAAAATGGAGGGAGTATTATATTAAAGTGTATTATGTGCGCACGTGCGTGAGTGGCTGGAGGGTAAACGTCCCACATTCAATTTAGAAGGATGCTAGAGATAACAATGGATGTAGGTAGGGTGGTTAGGTGATGGAAGGGTACCTCAGCTGTAGAGAGTTGAGATCCTTTAATTTTAACAAGAAACTAACAAGATGAAAGAGGAAGAACCAAAAACAAACTTCAGACATGTGTAATCAACCTTCCCGTCACGTTAGCACCGGCACTAGTAGAGTCGGGGAAGACGATGAGAGGCTGGGATGTGACTGAGGTAGGGAGAGAGTGGGTGAAGGCAAGTGAGGTTGATTCAAATTCTGATGTATGTGACATTACATGATAGCTGCTTGATTCTGCCATCTCATAAATCATACATGTAACAGTTCATCCCGTGGGAACACACGTGTTTTTGTTATTTTTTTGTTGGACACGATCGCAGCCCTGTTGTGCTTATTTCAGAATGACAACAAATTAAAACCTGTTCAACAATTGGCAAATATTTTTCGAGGCCCTAAAGATGTATGTCAGCATCAAGCTAGCTGTGTTTCTTTTCAGAGAATAAGCAAACATATTCGATGTGCCCTGCAGTTGTTATTTTTGAAAAATCAAACGCTGGTTGTTCTTATTGCAGTTGCAGGGAACCTATAGTTAACTGCTAACTATAACAATTAACAATTAGAGAAACTTTACAGTATTTGAAAAAGTATCTCGAGTTACGTAAATTTTATACTAAAACTTTACTTTTGATAGGTACTTAGTATTTAAAGATACCAAATTTTACATTATAAAATGTATATTCCCGGTACTTGCTGAAAGATGGTAAAATTACCCTAATAATTAACACATCATCTACAAACAATCTATTAGTTCATCCATACAATATTTAGATTAAATACACACACCATATTAAGACATGACACACCTCATTCTCTCATAACATTCTCTCATAAAGTGTGTTAGAGCTTGTGCTGCTATAGATTTGTAGTTTGTTTCTCTTCTCTCTCCTCTCTTCTCTCCTACTCATCACAAATATGATGCCCTCTACTTCGCTTGTCTCACTCTATTATATACTTGCTCTTACATCAAACATTTCGATCAACTACAAATTTAATATCAGCAAAATGATAACCATTTAAATCCTAAAATGTGCACTCTAAGTCTGTTGAGGGGTGAGGACAGCTAAGTCTGTTGTTTGGTAGGTAGACATGAAAGTTTCTGAAGAGATTGGGAAGGGAAGTTTAATAGTAACTTTTATCTTTTTAATACCTGGGTAGGTGATGATAATTGAGAAATTTTTTATTTTAAGTACGATGAGATAAATCTAAGCCATACATAATAAAATCACTTAAAATTCAATTCCACGTAATTTCCATCTCTATTATTAAACAAGAAACGGGTTTCAAAAAATAAAACTCTCATGACCAAACTCTTCTCCAACTCCCTCGTCGGACCTCCTAATCCCTTTTCTAAAAATATATTGACCAACACACCCTAAGATTAAGTACTTCCCTAATGGGTAGTAGTAATAATAATACCGCGAACTACCGGTGCTGCAGTTGGACAGACATTCCTTACTTTAGCAGCATGCACTTGCAACCCATCAATTTTAATTTCCACTATGGTGCGTAAGTAACATGCAGCAACAGCTAGATGCAGCACTATATATAAGGCACAACACAGTGGCATACTAATCCATCAAATTAAGCAGTGCGAAGTTTATAGCTTGTCTACCTATCCCTGAAATTAAGGCACAATATTGTCTGCCTGTCTAGTTAGCTTGTTAGTGTCTACAATGGCAGACCGAAACACAGACGACATAAGGATCTGCATCCCAATCACAGAGATGACCAGCACCATGGTCCGGCTCCCCGTTTACATGCTGGAGGGAAATAATAGGGGCCTCTTTGAGCCCAGGGTGATCTCCATCGGCCCTTATCACAGAGGTCACGAGAGCACCCTCATCATGGAAGCGCACAAGGAGCAGGTCCTGGAGGGCTTCTTTCAACGGCCAGGCAATGTGAGCCGTCAGGAGTATATTGCTGATGTAACTGCGAATTGTTTCCAACAAGCTCTCCGGTGCTACAGCGGCAACACTGATGGCTACACCGCGGAGATGCTCATGCGCGACGGGTGCTTCATCATCGAGCTCCTCCTTCGGTGGAACAAGAAAGAGGATGTCCATGACAATTATGTGCGAGTGATGTCCAATAGCATCTATTATGACCTCCTCTTGGTCGATAACCAGCTACCTTTCTTCGTTCTTACCATGATTTTCTCAAAAGTCAAGGGGCACATTAATGAAAATCATACCACCCGATTGCTCGACCTCGTCATCGATTTCTTCAACCATGAGGGTCAATTTTCCTGGGCTAATTTAGGCCAGTACTCTGATTCTTCTAATGCCTGCCGGGTTCCTCATTTGCTTGAAGATGTCTGCCAGGTTCGTCATTTGCTTGATCTCCAGTACAAGTTTGTCGTCGGCAGAAACATGGGGAATAATGACAACGAGCCAACGCTTAGTGATAGCTGTCCTTTTAGCCTTTGCGGCAACATCCGGCACACGCCACCTTCTGTGCCACTAGGAATCCCTGGGGCAAACGAGCTGCAAGACGATGGCGTCAGATTTCATGTGAGCAAGAATAAGCTTTCCAAAATGTTTGACGTCACATTTAAGCGTAAAACCATGAGGATCCCTCACTTCAAGATCAACTTTGGCTCCAAGATCCTATTGGCAAACCTCTTCGCCTATGATCAAATCCTATTCCATCGAAGCAACCAAAGCACGGACCAGCCAGGTAATAACGTTGGACCCGTGACGAGCTACGTGGTGCTTATGAATGCGCTCATCAACGCTAGAGAGGACGTCGTAGTTCTCCAGCGGGAGGGCATCCTGGACAACCTGCTATCGAATGAGGAAGAGGTGGCCTCCTTCTTCAACAATCTCGGCAGGTGCACCTTGGTAGACGTGAGCAAACACCGTTACACTAGCATGTTCCATGATGTGAACAAGTATTGGAGGAACAAATTCAATTGCTGCAGGTACTTTGCTATCTTTTCCATGAAACATTGTAGGAACCCGTGGACTTGCCTCTCTCTATTGGGTGCAATTCTGCTCTTACTCATTTCATCTACCTCCATGATCTTCGCCATTCTCAAGTTTGCACGTGGATAGCATATACTCATGCCAATTAATTAGAGCCTCATGCCGATTCATTCCTCCTATGATCGTACCAAATGCATGTTAGTGCGTATCCTAGCTATTGTGTTACTACTTAGATGATGCTACCAATAATGTCGTTCAAAAATCAGGTTCCACCCTCTCACCGATGGCTGAAGTATTCGATCGAGATTGCTAGTTTTAGTTCAGCATTTTCTCCAATATGTAAAGTTTTGTATTTAATGTGTAATTCATATGTGAGTGTATTTTTAATTCCTACTTTCATGCTATGTATATGCTTCTTCTTGTGTAAATGTTGTTATGTATGAACTTCTGCTTCTGCATTTGGATCCAGAGGCTACTTTTTTAATCCATTTTCTTAACAATAAAAAACCAAATTCTGATTAAACTGCCCGACCAATTGATCGAACCATCATAGTGAAAAACTGGTAGCGCAACTAAAAACAAGCTGTGGAGGTATCATCGCTAGTACTTCATAGGATTCATCGGTTGACTTGTCGTTGTTGAATATATAAGCATATATTGATTTAATTTATTCCATAAATAAATCGTGATATTACAGACACTACGCTAGAACCCTACATCTGTGACGGTACACCAGTGACGGGCCTAAGGAGTGGTCACAGATGACCGTCACCTTTGACGGGTCCTTATGTTTGCCGTCATCGGTGAGACATCCGGCTGCGGCCCGTCACAGGTATCACCTCACCTGTGACGGCTTGGAGCCGTAAGCCTCACAGAAACACCAGTGACGGGGATTTCTCCCTGGCCGTCACAGGTATCACCTCACCTGTGACGGCCAGGGAGTTAGAACCCGTCAAAGGTAATGGGCGTCACCTGTAACGGTTGTTACCTCCGGCCCGTCAAAGGTATCTTGTTACCTGTGACGGGCTACTGAGTTTCGGCCCGTCAAAGGTATGGCCGACACCTTTGACGGCTATGTTTATTTAACCCGTTTGAGGTGAGTTGGATCTATATAAATACCCCCCAACTACCAACTGCTTTCCATCCCGACCAGTGCACTGTTCACAATTCGGTTGGGAGGGCAAGGGGGCGAATTTGTGCTGAAATTAAAGGTAAAAAATACATTATTCTCCCTTCATTCCCAATTGATCATCATATAGTTTTCTTCCTACGTCGTTGACTGCAGATGAATCGTAGTTGGATATACCATGTTAATCGTTCATCTAAAGAGTATAGGCAGGGGGTCACTGAATTCGTCACATTTGCGGACAATGATAGAAAAAGCAGGATGCCCATGCACATATTGTGTCCATGTAATGACTGTAAGAATGAACAGATGTTCCATGATAGTTCAGATGTACATTCTCATTTGAAAAGGAGAGGTTTCATGGAGAAATATACATGTTGGAGCAAGCATGGATAGCAAGAGGCACCTGATGTCGCAGCTGAAGAAGTGCCGGATCAGGATGTAGTGAACGCCGTTGCAGCTCGAGAATGCATGTTTGTACCTTCTCCGTTAGGCGGAGAGACCATAGATTTGGAAACTCAATGTTTGTCTGAAATGTTACATGATGTTGAAGGCGCAGATGACAACGACAGAGATTTTGAGAAGTTTAGTAACTTGGTGGAAGATTGTCATATGCCTTTGTATGATGGATGTAAGTCGAAACACAGCAAATTGTCATGCGTGTTGGAACTCATGAAGCTTAAGGCAAGTAATGATTGGTCCGACAAGAGTTTTACAGAACTTCTTGAGCTGTTAAAGGACCTGTTGCCAGAGGGGAACAAATTACCGCATACGACATATGAGCAAAGCAAGTCTTATGTCCGTTGGGCCTGGAGGTGAGAAGAATTCATGCTCGTCGAAACGACTGCATTTTGTATTACAAGCAATACGCTGAGTTGGATGTTTGCCCTGTCTGTGGGGCTTCTAGATACAAACGAGCAATAAGTGAAGGTGAAGGAAGTAAGTCAAAGAGGGGAGGCCCTGCAAAGTATATTATGCTTGCCATGCTAATTCAAGGACCGAGACAACCTGGCAATGATATCGATGTGTTCCTTGAACCGATAATCGATGACTTTGAGAGGCTATGGAATGAGGGCACACGAACATGAGACGCATATGCACGAGAGTATTTCAACCTCCATGCGATGTTGTTTTGTACCATCAACGATTATCCGGCCCTTGGCAACCTTTCTGGCCAAACTGTCAAAGGGAGATGGGAATGTTCGAAGTGTGGAGGAAACAAGGAGCAAATGGTTGAAACATTCACGCAAGATGGTCTACACGGGTCACAGGAGATTTCTCCCAAGGTATCACCCTTATAGGAATATGACAAAGAATTTCAATGGACACAGAGATACAGCTAGTCCCCCGGCAGAGCTAACAGGGACAGAGGTGCACAACTTAGTGATGGGAATAACCAACGAGTTTGGAAGAAAGAGGAAAGATGGAAAGACAAAAGAGAAAAGCATGTGGAAGAAGAAGTCAATATTTTGGAGACTACCATACTGGAAGGATCTTGAGGTTCGCCACTGCATAGATTTGATGCTCTCAACGCCCTGGTAGTACAAAGGATGGTCTCAACGCCCGGCGAGATCTGGAAGACATGGGTGTTTGTTCAGAGCTACATCCCATAACCACGGAGTCCGGCAGTGTGTACCTTCCTCCAACCTGCTACACTCTCTCGAGAGATGAGAAGATGGATTTGCTGACATGTCTGAGTGGTATAAAGGTTCCATCTGGGTACTCATCAAGAATTAGTAAGTTCGTTTCACTGGAAGACCTTAAATTGATAGGGATGAAGTCGCATGATTGCCACGTCCTTATCACACAGCTGTTGCCCGTTGCAATATTAAGTCAAATGAAATATTAAGCAAAATAACTATTGTAAGTGAAATAAAATAATTAAGTAAAATAAAATAATGAAGCAAAATAAAATATTGAAGTGAAATAGAATATGTCAAATAAAATAATGAAGTGAAATAAAATATGTCAAATAAAATAATAAAGTGAAATAAAATATGTCAAATGAAAAACCTGTGACGGCCTTTAGTTGGAGGCCGTCACAGATGAGGTCACCTGTGACGGCCTTTTAGTTTGAGCCCGTCACAGGTGTCATCACCTATGACGGCCTTTTAGTTAGAGGCCGTCACAGATATCATCACCTGTGACGGCCTTTTAGTTAGAGGCCATCACAGATGTCATCACCTGTGACGGCCGTTTAGGTTGAGGCCGTCACAGGTGTCATCACCTGTGACGGTCTTTTAGTTAGAGGCCATCACAGGTATGACCACACTTGTGACGACCTCTTTAGTTGGAGGCGTCACAGGTGACACCTGTGACGGTATTTAGTTGGAGCCCGTCACAGGTGTGGTTGACTAGGGTTAGATGGTGCCTTTTTCTAGATCCAGATCCGACACTCCACACTGCACTCCACACCGCACTCCACACTGCCTCGCCGCCGAACTCGTCCACCGCTGCCGCAGAGCACGTCCTCTGCCGCCGCGTCTCTCTCTCTCTCGCAAACCCTCCTCTCAGCCCGCGCCGCCGGCCGTGCCCCTCCTCCTTGCCGTCCACCGCCGCACCTGCGGTCATCCTCCAAGGCCACCACCGAAGACCTCGCCGTCCACCGCCGCCGACCTCCTCCACCGCCGCCGACGCATCCACTACCGATCGATGCCGCCCTCCTGCACCGCCGACGTCCACCACCGACGCCGCGCTCCTCCACCGAAGACCTCGCCGTCCACAGCCGCCGACCTCCTCCACCGACACCACCCTCCTCCACCGCCGACGTCCACCACCGACGCGCGCTCCTCCACCGACCCCGCGCTCCTCCACTCTTGGTACTGTCAAATAAGTTTTTTTATTTAAAAAATCACTTTGTTACATGTCCAACCAGAGATCTACAGAACGGTTGATACTAGCTCGTTTGAATAATAGCATGTGAATTGATATTGACTTATGGCTTAATAGAAGTAGATGAACAATTTGTAAAAATAGAGGAATGATGTATAGGATATAAACAGTTGGTATAATAAGAGATGAATGAATTGATATTGACTATACTTATTAGCGAACAATTTTAAAAGATATAAGATTTCCTGTACCGGCATAGTAGATTAATGATCCAAATGCTAAAAATAATGAGGTGATGTTATAAAAAAAAGCTATAATTGAGATGGTGTGCATATGGCTTAATAGAAGTAGAGGAACAATTTGTAAAAAGATAATGAATGAAGAAAAAAAATGAAGGATCTACTAGTACAGGACCGAGTACACATGTTTTTTAATTCTTCTGTATTAGGTGTACATTGTGGACATACTACACTTAAACACCAACTACGCTTTAGCTAATAGTCCGTCATAAGTAATGTTATGCAAAGAGATATTTCTTTAGGCAATGTACAATAGCTAGAAGGATTTGCAAAAAAAATATAATATATATATTCGTGTTAGAAGATTGATCAAGGGATAAATGATCAGAGCAGTTTTGACTGTAACAAAGTCAAAATCTTTATAAATTATTGTTTGATAAATTATTGTTGGCTGTTTTATATATTATTGTGGGGTGTTTCATCTAAGACCAATTAGTGAAATGATAGGAAATTAATTAGCATATTCAAATTATTTAGTCGATGACAACACCCGGCGCATCCCCGTCCTCAACGATGCCTGCGAGGATACAGGTGGAAGCAGACCCAGCCACGGAAGCTACTGGTGAACCGGTGAACCAGTCCTCAACTACTGGTGAACCGGTCTTTGCTACCGGTTTGCAACCCCCTCTAGTCCCGGTTGTGCCATCGAGAAGCACAATCCGGGACTAAAGATAGGCATTTTTAGTCCCGGTTGAAATAACCGGAACTAAAAATGCATCGGTACTAAATATGGTAGCGCCAGATAGCAGGTGCTACCATCTTTAATACCGGTTGGTGTTATCAACCGGTATTAAAGAGTTTTTTCTTTCTTTTTTTCCATATGCTTTTTATTGTTATGTATTATATTCATGCATATACATATATACATGTTTATATTTGTAAATATATATTTATAAGTACATAGATATATGTATATATATATGTAATTAATTATAAATTTATATGTCTTCATATATGAAGACGTATAAATTTTTATTTAATTACATATATCATGCATATATCTATGTGAGATATGAAAATGGACTAAATAAACATATCAGTAATTAAATAAATGTAATTGTTGTAATATATATATATTAATTACAATCATTGTTAATTTCTAATGTTCTATCATATGTTACAAAAGCTAAGACGATAAGCTAGGGTTAGGATGACGAATAGGCTTTCCATCTTCGTAGAATTCTCCCGTGGGACTAATAATCTCGTCCATGACAAATCCCATCAATGTTGAGATCGAGATAGATGGTCCCCTCGCTAGGAAGGCTAATTATCGATCAATCGTATCGTTATCCATAAGATGTTGCAACCAAGCAGGAAAAGTATCAATGTGATGACGTGTAATCCAAGCATCCGACTTACCAATGTTTTTAGAGCGAACAACCGCCAAGTGCTCCTCGATGTAAGGAGTCACCAATGAAGATTGTTGCAAAACCGTGAAATGTGCTTTACGGAATAAATCGGTGTCTACAGATATTATTGCTTTCCTTCTAAGAGTCCCCTTTCCCCGTAGTCTCCCCTCATGGCTCGATTCGGGGACGCCGATTGGACGAAGGTCGTCAATAAATTCTACACCAGACTCAATGACCTCCTCTGTTCCATACCTCTTGGCGATGCTTGCTTCTGGACGAGAATGGTTACGGACATACTTCTTTAGAATGCCCATGTACCTCTCGAAAGGAAACATGTTGTGTAGGTACACAGGACCGAGAATACCGATCTCTTTGACAAGGTGACATACTAGATGCGTCATTATATTGAAGAAAGAAGGTGGAAAGATCATCTCAAAGCTTACAAGATATTGCACCACGTCATTTTGAAGGGCTATTATTCTGTCTGGATCGACGATCTTCTGCGAAATTGCGTTGAGGAAAGCACGTAGGTTTGTTATTGTTGTCCGGACATTATCAGGAAGGATACCTCGAATTATAACAGGAAGCAGCTGTATCATCAACACGTGGTAGTCATGAGACTTTAGGTTTGTGAACTTTTTGTCTTTCATGCTTATTATTCCTTTTATATTCGACGAGTAGCCAGACGGTACCTTCATGCTCTTCAAGCATTCAAACATACTTTCCTTCTCTGCCTTGCTCAGAGTGTAGCTGGCTGGACTCAAATAATGGTTTCCTTTCTCCTTCGATTCCGGATGAAGGCCTTCGCGTTGATTCATATGCTTCAGATCATTACGTGCTTCAAGTGTATCTTTCAACTTCCCATAAACACAAAGGAAGCCCAGCAGGTTGACGCAAAGGTTCTTAGTTAGGTGCATCACGTTAATTGCATGACGGACGTCTAAGACTTCCTAATAAGGAAACTCCAAAAAAATAGACTTCTTCTTCCACATCGCCGTGTGCCCGTCTTCACTCACTGTAGGCTGGCTTCTAGATCCCTTTCAAAATACAACTTTCAGATATTTCACCAATGCAAACATGGTTTTCCCGTTATAATGTTTAGGCTTCAGACGGTGATATACCTTTTGTTCGAAATGTTTGCCTTTCTTTCGGACTGGGTGGCTTGTAACAAGAAATCGATGATGGCCCATGTACACAACCTTCCTACAATGTTTCAAATATATACTGTCAGTATTATCCATACAGTGGGTGCAAGCCTTATACCCCTTGTTTGATTGTCCGGTTGCTAAGAGCATGCCAATCATTAATAGTTACGAATAGTAACGCTCATAGGTTAATTTGCTCCTGTTTGTCCTCATCTCATATGGGGACACCTTCTTTCTTCCACAACAGTTTTAGATTGTCAACCAATGGTCTTTGGTACACATCAATGTCGTTCCGCTTTGGGCCTTGAATAATAATCGACATCATGATGTACTTCCGCTTCATGCATAACCAAAGGGGGAGGTTATAGATACACATGGTCACAAGCCAAGTGCTATGACTGCTGCTCATCTCTCCAAATGGATTTATAACATCCGTACTTAAACCAAACCTTACATTTCGTACATCCTCTCTGAAGTCTTCAAATGTTCTGTCGATGTTTCGCTACTGCGACACATCAGCGGGGTGCCTCAGCATCCCGTCTTGTTGGCGTTCTTCTGCGTGCCAGCGCATCATTCTTGCATGCGCTTTGTTCCTGAACAAACGCCTCAGCTGTGGTATTATAGGAAAATACCACATCACCTTAGCAGGAACTCTCTTCTTCGAAGGTTGTCCTTCAACATCACCTGGATCATCTCGTCTAATCTTACAAACCGGGCATGCTTCAAGGTTCTCGTACTCCTCACCATGATAGAGGATACAATCGTTCGGACATGCATGTATCTTCTATACTTCCAGACCCACAGGGCAGACTACCTTCTTAGCTTCGTACGTTGTTTCGGGCAATTCGTTTCCCTCCTGAAGAATGTTCTTTACAAGTTTCAATAACTCGCCAAATTCCTTGTCACTCACACCATTTTTTGCCTTCCATTGCAAGAGTTCCAGCGTGGTATCCAACTTTTTGTGCCCCTGATCGCAACCTGGGTACAACGATATTCTGTGGTCCGCTAGCATACGCTCCAAATTCTAGACCTCCTTTTCACTTTCGCAATCCTTCTTTACATCGCACAACATCTGACCAAGATCATCCGCACCGTTGTTATCTTCAATAGCCCCGTCCACCTCGTCTGTTATATTTTCCTCAAATCCACCGTATTGAGCCCACTCCGGAGTGTTATCGTCTTCTTCTTCATCATCTTCCATTGCAACCCCTAACTCTCCGTGCGAGATCCAACAATTATATCTAGGCGTGAATCCTGACTCAAACAAGTGGGCATGAATAGTTCTTGATGTAGAATACTCCTGATTTTTGCACTTTTTGCATGGACAACATATAAAACCCTTATGCTTATTGGCATTGGCCACACTAAAAAATAATGCATGCCATCAATAAACTCATTTGATCGTCGGTCTGCAGTGTACATCCATTACCGATCCATCTACATGAAGAAAACCAAATGTAAAGGAAGTCCATGAAAGTGAATCTAATTAAATAATCATATAATAATTTAAACCATTTTATCGAGTTTTAAATGCTACGTCTTAACCGGAGTAATGGTTAATTATATATAAACTCTACCATTTTTTAAAAAATGTAAATATATTTGTCCATGGTTAATATATGGTTTATCTTATTTTATTTATATTAAAAAAGTTATTTAAAGTTCTAAAAATATTTTTAATTTATTCTACTTATTTGTAATTATTTTAATGATGTTTAAATGAACTCAGTTTTCTATTTTTTTATCCTCATTATCTATATTTCTCATTCTTTAACTTTTATTAACATTTTTATTCGAACGTTTCTAGTATTATTCCCTACATCAATTTTCTCTCTCATCTTTTTCTATATACCTATTTGATAGATAATGACGTATAGAAATATAGCTAGAAATATAATATGTTAACCATACATCAATAGAGTATGAAGTTGCTAACCTTTTATAACCCTTCGATTTGTATAATATCACCAAAATATTTCCACAAAATAATTTGGCAGCACCTCCCCTCCTCCTGCTTGCCAATTTTTTGCAGTAATTGTTCGGGCTGGGGGAGGAAGACGATCATATAAAGGGTATGAATTTTAGTCCCGGTTGGTTACACCAACCGGTAATAAAGATCATATAAATCTTTATTATCGGTTGTTGTAACCAAGCGGGACTAAAGTGTCCATCTTTAGTCCCGGTTGGTTCTAGAGGGACCTCAAAAGTCTGACAATATATGAACTGGGACTAAAGATCCTAACTAGTTGTTTGACTTACGAACCGGTATTAAAGACCATTTTAGTACCAGTTCGTAATAGAACCGAGAAATTTGTGATTTTCGGTCCCCGAAGAAAGATCGGTTCTCTAGTGGGAAATCATTGCATGGAGCTCTTGGAGAAGCTGACTGAGCCACAATCACTCGACAATGGCATGGGCAATTGCACAATACTCAGCTTCAGTGTTGGAGCGGGAGACCGCCATCTGGCACTTGGAGGACCAAGAGACTAGGTTGTTGCCAAGGTAGACGCATAAACCGGACGAAGACCTCCTGGAGTCGGGGCAGCCAACCCAATTCACGTCAGAGCACGCGGTGAGAGACGGAGTTAGAGATGTGCTGATGCGGACGTTAGAAGGTAGGGTGCCCTGTACATAGCATAATCTCTCACAGATCATGCATGAAGAGATAGACCTGCTGAACAACGTACGCCAGGTTGTGTTGCGTATAGTGTGAGGTAACAGAGGACACCTCCAAGGCTACGGTATTCAGATGGGTTGGTGACATGAGCACCATTAGAGGTTAACATGGTATGAGTGTTGACTGGTGTTGCCGTAGAGTGACACTCCTCCATGCCCGCACATATATTGTCGATGGGATAGAAATAGGCCTGAGGAGGAACGCGTAATGGACATCCTGAGGAAGAAGTGGAGGTGATCACCAAGGTCTAGCATGGCGAATTGACAAAAATCGAAACCGCGTGTTGCAGGCGGCCGGCATCGACGCAATTTGTCGTCCTGCGTGGCTCGGCGGCTGCTGCTCGGCGGCGGCGCCTCCTGGTCCTGGCCTCCATCTCCTGACTCCTGCCTTCTCGTCGACTCCTCGCCTCCTCGGCAAGGTCAGCACTCAGCACACACAGACACACTTGTGCAGCAGCCAACAGGAAGATTTTTTTTATTGCTTAGCTTGCTTTTACAGTTTATATCATCCCTATGCAAAATTATAACGATTACATGCATGATGCACCAGTAACTAAACAAATGTATAATGCACTAGGGTACCTCTACTACAGTCAGAAAAAAATTATGCATTCAGAAAAAATTATTGGATGAAATTGATATTGATACTATTATCAATGACTTCGCATCTAGAAATGTTAGCAAAATTTTTTAGATAACATGAACAATGTTTTCTATACATATATTATTTCTGAATGCAATTTAAGTTTTGTGGTAATAACTCATATATATTTATTATTATACAGTAGTAGTAGTATGTTAAAGGCCTACGTTTAGTTTTACATCGGGACCCTAAAATCTCAGGACCGATCCTGACTCAAAATAAAATTTACTCTATATAAAATGGTTCCTACTACCTACGTACTAGTGAGCTCAACGATTATCTTACCTTACTAGCTACTATAGTTCGATTATCTTACCTTACTAGCTACTATAGTTCGTCAAGTTATTTGGTTCATTATAACTACGAGTTCGAGTCAATCTAAGCTTCTGTTTTCCATCGCTAATATCGATCATATGTGGCGCCACGTGGTAGCTGGTTTGATTAATTATGTCACCTCGATCATAACATCTTTTTTGTTACAGGATGCCCCTGCTGTTGCTTATTCCGGTAAACAACAAGACCTGTTCAACCCTCTGTATGCTGTGCTCTGCTGGCCATTTATGGCAAGCTCATCTGTCAAGTACGAATGTGCAATCAGCAAATAATTATCGAGCTGGCCCCTAAAATAACCTATTTCAGCACCAGTTTGTGCTTCTTTTTTGAACGGCAACAACGTATACTCAACACCCTTTTGTTTTTATTTTAAAAAAATCAACGCTTCTTTGTGCATTTCGATCAATGCACACATTTACAATCAACAGAAAATCGTCATTCGAATCCTAAAATGTGCCGTTGATGCAACTACAAGGAAAACCAGCTGACCTTATACTTAAGTAATCCACCAATGGTAGTAATCAACACTACAAACCACCGGTGCTGTGGCTGGGCAAATATTCCTTCTCTCTTTAATTTTTTTAAGATAATGGAATTCTAATTTAAACTTAATCGGCTTTAGCTGCATTTGCACGCCATCAATTTTAATTTCCACTATGATGCTTATGACTACGTAGTAACATGCATGCAGCTGGTCTTGTAGCCCTAACTATATAAAGGCACCATGCAAACGGTACTAATCCATCAAAGCAGCTAGTGCAAAATTATAAGTTTGTACCCGGCTTAGTTGCATTCTCTGCCTATCTAGCTTTTTAGGGTGTAGTCCACCATTGCGATGGAAAGGCCGGAAACCACCACCATCCAAATTCATGAGAGTGACGATGTCCAAGAGCAGGAGATCGTCGATCAAGCCACAGAATCGTTAATTACAGACGATTGTGCCGCCATTCCAGCCCAGGAAACTGCTGGCCAAGTGCCGGAGATCGCCGTTGAAGTAGCGCCAGAGATCGCCGTTGAAGTGCCGGAGATGATCAACACCACCATTGTGCGGCTCCCCATGTACATGCGGCAGGCGAACAAGGGCCTGTTCGAGCCAAGGGTGGTCTCTATCGGGCCATATCACTACGGTCAGGAGAGCACCCTCGACATGGAAGCTCACAAGGACCGCTTCCACCTGGCTTTCTTGGAGCGGTTAGGCAATCATGTGAACCATCAAGACTTAACTTCTCTTTGTACCGAAAGGGCTATGCAATGCTACAGCGGGAAAGTTAGCAGATTGTACACCACGGAGAAGCTCATGCGCGACGGGTGCTTCATCATTGAGCTCCTCATCCAGTGGGAAGAGGGAAAGAAGGCCCATGTCGATGATCACATGCGATTAATGTCCAATAGCATATATTACGACCTCCTCATAGTCGATAACCAGGTACCTTTCTTCGTTCTCACAAGGCTTTATGAAGAATTCAAGAGGTACAACCGTGAAAATACTGTAGCCCTCGCCAATCCCCGATTGGTTAGTATCATCATCAATTTCTTCAACTACAATGGTCAGTTTTCCTGGGTTTATTCAAACCCGCCGAAAAAGGATCTCCCTGATGCCGACTATCGTCATTTGCTTGAGATTCAGTACAACCTTGTCATCCGCAAGAACGTTAGTCCCAGTAACAATGATGAGCCGACGCATTATTATAGTTGCCTGTGTGGCATGTGCAGCAGCAACATCTGTCGCAAATCACCTATGCCGCTAGGAATCCCTGGGGCAAACGAGCTGCAAGACTATGGCGTTAATTTCCATCTGAAAGAGAATCAACATATCACCGACATGTTCGACGTGACATTTTCACATAAAACAATGAGCATCCCTCGGTTCAAGATCAACTTCGGCTCCAAGATCCTATTGGCAAATCTCTTCGCTTACGACCAAATCACGGTCCAACTGGATGGAAACGTCGTCGTTGTTGGACCTGTAACGAGTTATGTGGCGCTCATGAATGCCCTGATCAACACTAAGAAGGATGTCATGGTTCTCCAGCGGGAGGGCATCCTGGATAACCTGCTATCTAATGAGGAAGAGGTGGCCTCCTTCTTCAACAAGCTCGGTAGGTGTGCCTTGGTGGATGTCAGCAATCACCGTTATACTCACATGTTCGAAGATGTCAACAGGTACTGGAGGAACGGATGTTGCTGCAAGCATTTTGTTACCTTTCGCATGAAGCATTGCAGGAACCCGTGGACTTGCCTCTCGCTAATGGGTGCAATTGTGCTCTTGTGTCTTTCATTGATCTCCATGATCTACACCATCCTCCAATACTATAACCGTCGACACTAGGATTGGCACTTCATGTCATTTAATTTCGGTCCTCCAATGATCGCATCAAATTAATGCATGTGAACGCCGTCGCTACTTGTTGTGTTCATTGAGACGACACAGAGGAGAACTCAAGCAAAATTCAGTAGCCATGGACAAAGGATCAGTTGATTAATTTGATCGAGATTGCTACTTGGTTCATCGCATGTTCCTATTTTAATTTTTAATCCATTTGTGTGGGTGTATTTTAATCCTGCTTTACAGCCATGTATGTCCTATCTGCTTGTGTAAAAGTTGCTCACTTATGGATCATAAATAAAAGAGATTTGCTACTTTTCAGGTGCCTAAAGAATTGCAAATTATTAGTCACCTAAAATTGCATAACATTGCTAAGCCTAAATTGCAGCAATGTGCAATTTTAGTTCATTTTAACTGCAATTTTATTGATGTACATATATATATATATATATATATATATATATATATATATATATATATATATATATCTTTAATTTTTAAATCTAAGTTTGATTTTTCTTCATGCAATTTTGTATATTTTCATAACTTATAAGTTTATTTCATGTAATGTTGCAATTTTTTGTATGTACATATGAAAACTGGTGGATTATCTATCTATCTATTTATTTGATTGTAAGGAAGAATTAAATATATGCCGTATGAACAATAAGTGGTATAAAAATTTAGTAGAAAAATCACATTTTTAAAAGCGAGGGGTAAATAACTAGGAAATCTATTAACTTCATAAAACAATAGAAAAAGAAGTCACCACGTTCACTCTCACGATCTAGAAATCACCACGTTCACTCTCACGATCTAGAAAATGAAGAAAAAAACTAGCGGACATATATTCTTTTGGAAACGTGACATACCAATTAGAAACATACTCATGCATGCATTGTATATCTATAGGAAACTGATTACAATTCTTAATCAGATGAAAATTAAAGGGAAAAACAAACGGATTCTTTTTGGAAACATGATATAACATTAAATATTCATGCATGATCATAGTGTAGGAAACAGACAACAGTTCTCAGCAACGAAACCACGTGAGACACCTCAGCAGTGTAAAGATATAAAAAACCAATCATATTTAGATTCATACATGGCCTTAGCATCCATTACGTATTTGTTTATCCATTTCCGAGTTGTACACGATTCATCCCATAGCAATAAATAGATACTCCCAGCAATAAAGCAAAACACAAATATACTGCTATTAGCTATAAATCTTCTCACCGCAATCAACTTTGCCAACAAATTAGTGAGGCGGAAGTTTTGCCTCCGAAATCCACTTCTTTAACAAATTAGCACCTAAGAATAACCGAAATCTTATAGCAAACTATCGTCTAACAAATGATGTGTGCTGCAAATTAACATATCAGGTTGGTAATGAAAGGAACCTCCACGTTCGTTCAAATGGTCTAGGAAATTCCACATTAGTTAAAAAATATATCTATTAACTTATTAAATTAATAAGAAAAAGAGTATGCACATTCGCTCTCATGGTCTAAAAATTCTCACATTGATCAATTTAAAATTAAAAATTAAGAAATATTGGAATAAGAGTCTAGAGTCTATATAGGACTTTAGAACTAATAAAAAATTTAGAATAAAAAAATAAAAGTAGAGTTTAGAGTTCATATAGAAATATAATTTAGAAATAACTAAAATTCAAAATTAAAACCATGGAATATTGGAAGAAGAGACAAGAGTCCATATAAGAATAAAATTTAGAAATAATTGAAATTTGGAATTTAAAACTAAGGATTATTGAAACATGACTTTAGAGTCCACATAAAAATACAATTGGAAATAACATAAATTCCAAATTAAAAAATATGAATTTATTGAAAGAAGAATCTAGAGCCTACATAGGAATTTCGAACTAATTGAAAGTCACAATAAAAAAAAGAAAATTAAAATTAGAGTTTAGAGTCTATATAGAAATACATTCAGAAAACTAAAAAAAAGAAGATTGAAAAAAGAGTCTAGAGTTCATATAGGAATATAATTAAGAAATAACTGAAATTCAAAACTAAAAAATAAGAAATATTGGAAGAAGAGTTTAGAGTCCATACAGAATTAAAATTTAAAATAACATAAACTCATAATTAAAAGTAAGGAATATCGGAATAACAGTCTAGAGTTCATGTAGGTGACAATTTAGAAATAACAGAAATTCAAAATTAAGAAATATGAAATATTGGAAGAGGAGTACAGAGTCCATATAGAAATAAAATTTAGAAATAAATAAAATTAGAAAAATAATTAATAATTATCACATATATACATTAAAGTATGAATGTTGCGATTGATTAGTTTAATCAGGTTAGTACAGAATTTAAAATTATGTTGCATTTTTAAACTATTTTAATAATAAAATGTGAAAATATATATGATATTGTATGAGAAAAAATTATAATGATGCTAGCCGCGCAATCTGTGGGCCACATACTAGTTACTATAAGAACGGTGACTTATTACGCTAGGCCCATGTCAATTTTGTTTTTGGAAGGAAGCATCAAATTGGAGATATATATGGCACAAATGTTTCATCCAATGCCTGCAAATTTTGGTTACGTTGGTTTATCAAAATAATTGACCAAGATGTGACGTCTTACATAGATAGCGTCTTAATCCTGTCAGCTCATAATCGTTCACCAATGTGAGAGCATAACATGTTCTTATTTATTTTTATTTTCTCTTGGAGACGAAGCACTGCTGCACTGTGGTTGCTTATTATTGGAACAAAACAGCAAAAAATTAAGTATTCCAAACACTATATATACATGTTGACATGCTATGCTCTGCAGAACCATTCCTGGCAAACAAATTTACTACTAGCAAGTACGAATGTACGGGTAAGCAAATAATTGTCGAATGTATTTGACTATTGCAGCACCTGGTTTTGCCTCTTTTAGTTTTATCAAAAGCAACATCGTACTCGACGCCGTGTTGTTGTTGTTTTTCTTCTCAACGCTACTAGTTGTTTCGATTATTGCAAAACACATCACAAAAACATTAATTTCTTCATCTTATTTCAATTACATGTAAGACGTACATGTATAAACTCCATTAACGCGTGCACACATTCATGAAGCGGTCTCTAACACACGTTGAAAAAGAAAGAGACCATCAACAAATTCTTAATCTCGGTAAATAGCTATTAAAGGTATATCCACTCGTAGTTGCGAGAAATTTTAGGAGGTGTCGCGATGGAATGATGCAAACATAATACAAATGGAGTGGGCAAAATAGAAGACAAATCTAAAAAAATAGATATATATGCAAGTATCTGTTTAGAAAAACTAATGATTTTGTAGTTATATATTTCTCCTTTTCTTCCACGCATCTTGCAAATATTCTATTATAAAACTAAAGAGCATATCAAGTAGAAATTTACAATTAGCAAAAAGAAAAACCTCTCAATTCAAATCATAAATATACGGTTGGTACGTGCAACTTGGCCGCTTATCTATAAGACGAAGGATCAGTTGACCATACGGCATATGCTTGAGTGCGTACTTCCCCACTGGTATTAATTACATCCAATGCGAACTTCAGGTCTACAGCTGGGCAAATGTTCCTTAACAAAAATTTGAATTCAACAAACTTTCGTAGCACTTTCACGTATGCCATCAATTTTAATTTCCAGTATGATACGTACATATGATTACGTGAGTAACATGCAGCTCTAGCCGTGTAGCACCATGCAGTGAACATTAATCCATCAACTAAGCACGTGTTGCCTGTTTGGGTAGCTACCTAGCTAGGTAAGCTGGTAAGTTGCTAGTTATCCACCATTGCGATGAAATCGAGACCAAGAGATCTGAATGATGCCATCCAAGTGCATCCTGTGCAGGAGATCGCCGTTCAAGTGCAGGAGCACATCAAGTCATCAACACCATCGATCGTGAACCGTGAGGCCCCCCAAATTAATACAGGCGCGAGAAGCAAACGGGGGACTGTTTGAGCAACCTTAGACCTTGTTCGGTTTCCAGGCAATTAACCTTGGGAGGGATTGAGTCACTACTACAGAAAGAGTTTCCCATGCGGTTGAATTGGATTTTCACGTGTGGAGCTTCGGCCCGTCTGAAACAAAACGTCTGCGAAAATCGCTATTTTTTCATGCGGGTGAAGCAACCGCACGCGAAAATCTAATTTTCGCGTGCGGGTGCTTATGCCGCCCGCACGGAAAAACAAAAATCTGAAAAAAATAAAATTTCAAAAAAAAACCCTAGATCGGGTCGGCGGCACCGCCGCTCCCGCCTCGTCGTCGTCGTCGGCGCCTGTGTCGTCGTCACCCCATCGGCGCCGCCTCCCGCCAGCCTGCCACAGCCTCCCACCGGCCTCCCACCGGCCTGCCGCCACCTCTCGCCAGCGCCGCGCCGCCACACGCCGAGCTGCCACCGTTGCGCCGCGCCCCCACCGGCCCCGCGCCAGATCCGTGCGGGGGGAGGGTGGGACAGCGGCCGCTGCCGGATCCCGCGCCTTCACCGCTGCGCTGCGCCGCTGTCGCCGTGGGCCGCCGCCGGATCCCGCGCCTCCACCGCTGTGCCGCCTCGCTCCGGCCTGCCGCCGCCTCCCGCCGGTGCCGCGCCGCGCCTCCCACCAGCCCCGTGCCGGATCCGTGCGGGAGGGCGGTTGGGGACGGCGACCGCCGGATCCCGCGCCTCCACTGCCGCGCCGCGCCGCCACAGCTGTCGCCGTGGGCCGCTGCCGGAGCCGAGAGGAGAGGCAGTGAGGAAAGGAGAGGAGAGGAGAGGAGAGGCAGTTGAGTGAGGAGAGGAAGAGGCAGGAGAGGAGATGAGAGGAGAGAGGAGAGGTAGTTGAGAGACACTTTAATGGCATGAGCGGATTGAGACGCGCGGAAAAAGGGAAAATCTTGAAGTTGGTAGGAGGGAAAAGAGGGAGGAATATTTTTTTTTGCAGCTTTTTTAATAGACCCGCACGGAAAAATGGAGCCCATTTTCCTGTGCGGTCCATTTAAGAGGACCGCACGGAAAAATTGATTTTTCCGTGCGGTCCTCTTAAATGGACTGCACGGGAGAATGGGCTCCATTTTCCCGTGCGGACCGAGTTACCGTCCGCACGTAATATAAAAGTTTCCCTGTACAGGAAAATCATTTGTGTAGTAGTGAGTGAATCCCTTTCATGCCACTCAAACCCCGTGGGGATATAAATTTCTTTCCCTTGATTCAAAACCCCCCTTGTTCGGTTGAGGCTAGTATTTAGCTATTAAAATTCATTCGTTACTGAGCAATAGGAAAATCCATAACAGCCATAGGAGTGAAATTTGACAATAAAGAAGAAAAAGATGAAACTATGTCATGATTCACTTGAGATAAGAAGCCATGAGATAATTAAGCACGGGCTCATGCACGTCATACATCATTTGCTACTGGTGCATCAAATACACATTGATGAAGAAAAAGTGAAATATGGCACGATCCACTTGAGATTTCTACATAGAATTTGCACTCCTGTGACCTGTCAAGCTATAAAAGAAATAAACATGAGCTCCTAGGCCAAATGGTTACATAAGCAATATACAATGGTTCAAAGATCAACATTTGTTGCTCCTGCACAAAACCAGCATCCTGTACATATCTGCTCATCCACTCCTCAGTACTTGAACCAGCATCCTGTGAGACTTCCTCCCAAAACCTGTAGAGAAGAAAAAAGTTTCCTTCAGTTTTTGGTTGTAAACTGCAATAATTTAAGCAATGCTTCTGCCTTCTGCGCAGTGAGCAATTGTCTCAAATTTCCTATTGCAGTTAGAAATTACAGTCCACTGGAAATCTGGATGATAAATTGTATATTAAATGAAGCAAATTAATTGCTTCATATGAAAATGAAATCAGTTCTGGCTTCATATATAGCAAAATGGTATTAGTTTCAAAAACAAT
Organism: Oryza punctata; assembly: GCA_000573905.2. Taxonomy (NCBI): domain Eukaryota; kingdom Viridiplantae; phylum Streptophyta; class Magnoliopsida; order Poales; family Poaceae; genus Oryza; species Oryza punctata. Next base: position 23,076,271 of record CM002499.2, on the reverse strand, counting down.
TCGATTTGATGTTCATATCTAAGACTGTTCAAGAATGATAAGATGGAACACATATCACATACTTAAGCACATTAATTTAAGCTTTAGGATAACCACCCTATCTGTTTTAGAAAAGATTAAGGTGCTAATGGCCAAAATTTACAGAGCTTTATTGTAGTTAGGTGCACTCAGATCAAGCAACAGCAACAACAAGCAATCCAATCCAAGAACCTGTAGGATCGAACAGTAAGAACTAAGCCAACCAGAGGGGGGTGAATGGTTGATATACCCAAAAACCAAAACTTTTAGCGGAAATAAAAGTTACCCTCAAATTCGACGGATCGCGGTCTGACCGAAGTTGTTACGCCGGTCTGACCGCCTGGTATACGTCGGTCTGACCGCTGCCTTGCCGCCGGTCTGACCGCCACCTTGCCGCCGGTCTAACTGGTGGTATGTCGCCGGTTGAACCGCCGAAACCCGATGAAACACAAACCGAAGAACTCTTAAAGTAGATCACGACTTTATTGATTCTCTCTGTGTTTACAAAGTGCACCAATAGCACTCCTTACAAAAATCTCGACTAAACTCGAAACCCTAACAAAAACTTTTAACTCAATTACTCTCAAAAGCGATACCGGGAAGCCTCACGCTCCCTCTCTATTTATACCCAAAGTAGGCAGCCTAAAGCCACGAACCAATCTCATACTAGAAGTCCTAATCACCTGTCACGCCCCGATCTGGCCCCGAACGGGAACTAGAGCGGGACGCTCCAAATAAACCTGTAAGCCGATACCAGTCCCAGGAAAATAGTGCTGGTATCACAGGAAGACGAAATACCACAACCACAGCGGTCTCTTCATTAAGAGTAGTCTTACAGTCGTGTTGGGCAACGGACAGATCCCGTGCTCACAACTGCATTACAAAAGGGAAAGGCGGAAGCGAAGACTGGACCAAGACCACGAGCATAACTTGGGAACTACGTCGAAACCCTAAAACTGCTCGAAGCCATCCTGCTCCTGGAAGAACTCCTCATCAGCGGGGTCCACCTCTTCTTCTTCGAGATCTGGGGGGTTATTTATATAGAGCAAGGGTGAGTACGGAGGGTACTCAGCAAGTCTTGGGAATTAAGTGTATATTGTAAGCTTCATAGAACGGCTGTTTGTTTTCGCAATTGATTTGGTTTCAAACTTTTGAAATGATTTCTAGAGAAGTGCTTCTCAACGACTCGAGCCTGATAGTGCATCAAGCTCAGTCGGAGTTTGTGCAATGTATCAATCTTTCAAGAATCAAGTTTTTGGCTCCCGGCCAAACGGTTTTGACGGCCTCCCTGGCCAAACGATTTTGTTGGCCTCCCTGGCCTAGCTGAACCCGTCAGCCACAATTGATCACAACGTCATCCAACCCATCAAGTCATTTTCTCAAGCAGTAGTAAAACAAAACTACGCTAAGGAATCACCTCACATCCGCCCATAACCGTGGGCACGGCTGTTCGAACAGTTTAGTAACCTCTGCAGAGGGGGTACACTTTACCCACACGATGTTACTAGCCTGGGTCACCCAGCCCGTGCAGAACAGCCACGTCTGTTGACTTTGAGGCTTTCACGACAAGGCATTTCAAAGCCGACACAAGGTTACCATATGCCAACGGGAGGGGTCCTCCGGACCAACAACAGGTTAGGTCCCAGACCATACTGTGCCAGGAAGCCCAGGGGTCCTCCCCGACACCACCCCGGCGAATCCACTTGTCCCTTGGCATCAAGGCTTCCCAGGCCCAGCTAGTTACTCAACCAGGGGTGTCCCATTTCACCCATGTGGTCGCACTATTTATGTTTGGATGAAATCCCAAAGGATTCGGTCCTTAAGGGCAAGTACGGGAAGGCGCAATCCCGGTGCGTTCCCGCACCGCGATTTTAGAAATCACTTTATTTTGCAGACACCGACCCAAGTGTCGGGTTTTTCCAAGTATTTCATAAACCCAAGTTTTACCCATCGTTGACAGTTTTAAAATTTAGAGGGTCCCCGATGTGCGTGCCCGAGGGCTCGGACATCGGAAACCGGCGGTTGACAAAGGTGGTACGGGTATTCAATAATCAAGGAAGGTATGTGCATCAAATGGGTTGGGCCGGCAGGTTATCTTGCAAACCGCGACCAAATGCAAACAGGTGTGATCTAGTCATGCATAGTTGGCGAAATAAAAATACTTAGTTTTAAATTATGGGTTCAAGATGGTCAAAGGTGACTTGCCTTGCTCGAGGTCTTGAACTTGTTCCTCGAAATCCGCACACTGCGAGTCTTCGGGCTCCGGTACTATACGCGAAACGAAAAAGACTCAATAAACAGTGAAAAGAAAGCCCTAATAGAGACCACTAAGTGTGCCATTAAATAGATCTCGATTTTTGAGAAATTTTGGAAGTGGAACGGGGTCAATCGGACGAACGGTTGAAAAGATATGGATTTTCTAAGGTTATTTGATTTTCGTCTAAAGGAAAAGGAATTATTTAATTCCCTTGGAAAAGAAAAGGAAAGGGGGCTGCTTTTGGACTTGTTCGGGCGGCGCGATGCGCGGCCCAATGGATTAGCGCGGCGCGGCTGGAGCTAGTGGGCCGCGCGCGAGGAGGCGGCCCAATAGCCGAGTAGTGCGCGGGGCGCGGCAGTGGCTTGCGGCCCATGCAGCGCGGATGGAAGCAGGCCGAGAGGGAGCGAGTGGGCTACGGGGATGTGGCCCACGCGGCGCGCGTGCGAGGCCGGGGCGAGCGGGCCAGGCCGAGCGGTGGCAGCAGGCTTGGAGGGGCGAGCAGGCCGGCTGGGACGACCCAAGGCGAGGCGGGCGAGCGGGCCGTGCGAGGTGGCGGCCCAAGGCGGCACAGCAGAGAGTGAGAGAGGGTGGACCGGTCAAAGGGGTGTGGGGCCCACAAGTGGGTCCCACCTCCGGTTTTTCTTCTTTTCTTTTCTTCTTCCTCCTCCTTCTCTTCTTCATCCTTCCTGTTTCTTCCGCTCTCTTCTTCTTTCTTCGCTGCTTGCCCGAGAGAGTAAGAGAGGGGAGGGAACAACGGCGGCCGGCGGTGGGGCGACACCGGGTCCGGCCGGGCGGGATCAGCGGCGGCACGGAGGCAAGGGCGCGGCGCGGCGCGGAGGGGCAAGGGCACGGCCGCGGTGACGACTAAGCGGCGGCGACTACGGCCTACGGGGAGATGGGGAAAGAAGGAGGCGGCGAGGTGGGGAGTTACTGCGAGGGGGAGGCGGTTGCCGAGCCGGAGAAGAGGAGGCGGATGGCGCGGCCGGTGGTGAGCTCCACGCGTCCGCGGCGGCGTCCGGCAGCGAGCGGCGAAGGGGTGACAGTGGCATGGGAACGGCGATGGCTGTGGCGCTCGGCGTCTGAGGAGGAAGGGGAAGGGCGGCATAGTGCGGAGGAAGAGGGGTTTTATAGGGGCCGAGGGAGCACGCAGGGAGGGGTGAGCGGCTTCACGGGCGCGCGCACGAGGGCTAGCGCTCCAAGCGCTAGCGACCAACGCGGCGGCAGAGAGAGGACGCCGGCAAGGGAAAAAGGAGAAAGGGGAAGAAGAAAGGGGGCACTGCACTTGCCGTTTTGGGAGGAGGAGAGAGAGGCTGCAGCTCTGCCTCTCGGTTTGGAAGGGAGCGGCGTGAGGGGCAGGTGCGTCACGGCGACGCCGGCGGCAGGCAGCTGGCGCGAGTAGGCGGGCAGAGACAGGTGGGGCCGAGGAGACGCGGTGGTGACGCGGCGTCGCGGTGACCGAGGTAGGCGGCCCGTCGTTTGAACGGCGCGGGCGGCAAATCCAACCCGGCGAGAGAGAGAACGCGAGAGAGAGGGAGAGAGAACAGGAGAGGGAGAGAGAGAGAATTGCTGTGGGAGAGAGAGAGACTGACTGGGCCGACAGGAATCGGCCCAAGGAACAGGAGGGAGGACAATTAGACTTTTGTGGAGAATTGATTTGGAGAAAATTTTGGGATTTTTGGATTTGATTTGGAATCGGAAATTGGACCGAGGGGAAAAGATCCTGGCACACACACATAAACAGAAACAACCAAACAAAAAGTGCGAAATTTCGAAATTAGGGTTTTAAGAAATTAAGTTTTTCCCTAAAACTAACGCCGCGACGGAACGGGCGTTACATCACCCTAGGAAACCTTCTTCTCTAAGAAACAAACTCTACATAATCAATCCCACCAAATTTGGACTCCTTCCAAATTCGACTCCGCATCCCATACGCACACAAGACCTCCATCGTATGCCATATGGAACCTTCACCTTCCACGTGCATTGAACTCTAGCCTTAGTATCCCGCATGATCTCTGACCACCACGAACGTCGTCTTATCCCCAAGCCGACTCCCGGTCCATCACCGCAATACTAACCCGGCATAAATTCACCTACACATGAAACAAACAAGGAAACCATATTCCGAGACCAAGCTATCCCCAACATGACTCATTGTTAGCAAACAATAGTATTACATACGCATAGTATCCATCTAGAAGTCATATTCATGAAACAATCACGGATATCCAAACAAACAACCCAAAACCGAAACCGATACAGCGTCGGCCGGTCAGACCGCGGGCTGTGCCGGTCTGACCGCGCACTGCATGCCGGTCTGACCAGCAGCCTTTGCCCGGTGTGACCGGACTCAATCCAGCAATTCCTGTTTATCACATGCGTAAACCCAATCATCTCCAAAACCACTTCGCAAATAAATTCCAAATATCAAAACCAATAATCTCCAATACCAATTGTTCATCACAAAATAATAATCAAAAACATCTTTGATTTTACAATCTCCCCCTTGATGAACACATTAGCAAACCCATCAAAAATTGTTTTGGTGTTTGGAAAAATAAAAACAAAAGTAGTAAAAAGCACACTTTGTACAAACGTACACATCGTGCTAAAAAAAATCAAAAACTTTCAAAAATTTGCCTCACCTTGCTTCTCCAAAAACACTTCTCCCCCTTTTGACAATGATTTCATCAAGCATAAAAATTATATTTACTAATCTATAAGAGCTTAGCATATATATAGCATATCAAGTCATGTGTCGCAATAAAAAGAAGATGAACCCATCTATAGCATAACAAGCATGCATTAAAGTATAATCATGAATTAAAGATTTTACAATTAAGCTTGAATCAACAATCAAAATTCATGATTTCATACGATTTATAATGCAACATCTTAACAAGTACATAGGTTGAAAAATAAACACTAAACATATATACCTATTATATTTATCATTCTTTCTCAAATAAACCTTAGCACAAAACAACCAAGAGAATTTTATAACTTTTTCTTTTTGTTGAGCCTTTTGCTCATTTTTTTATTATTCCGGGTACGTCCCTGTCGTCAAGACTGTTTCCAGGGATTCAGCACCCATTATTTTGCTCATATTGAATACGTCCTTGTCGTCAAGACTGTTTCCAAGGATTCGGTATTCATGTTTTTATATTTTTATTCTCTTTGCACAATGAGCATCAAAGCTATTTGAGGAATAATAATTCAATAAAGCATATATATAGAGCATTTATAAATCAAACCATATGCTAGCATCAATATTGCACATTCGCTTAATTCAAGTATAGATTTTAAATGTCATGCATCATCTCCCTTAAAAGCAAAATCTAAGTCTCATAAAAAGACTAGAATACATACAAGCTAAGCTAGAGACAAATAAACCTTCATAATATTGCTAGCATGCACAAGAAAATACCATATGTATAAAACAAAGCTCTCTTTTTCAATTTTTCTCATTGTCATATTTTTGCTTGATAAAACCATGAGATACAAACTCCCCCTCAAAACATGCCAAAAGGATGAATTATACCCAATTCACCACGAAGAAAAGCAAAGCGATTAGAATCCAAAGGTTTAGTGAAAATATCAGCAAGTTGCAACTTCGTGTCCAAAAACTGCAATTCAACATCTCCCTTCTCAACATGATCTCTCAAAAAGTGAAAGCGAATATCAGTATGCTTTGTGCGTGAATGTTGAACAGGATTCTTAGCAATATTAATAGCACTAGTATTATCACAAAAGAGAGATACTTTCTCAAAAGTAAGACCATAATCTTTCAAAGTAGATAAAAGCCAAAAAATCTGAGAACAACAACTAGCAGCATCAACATATTCAGATTCAACAGTTGATTGAGCAACACTAGATTATTTTCTAGAAGACCATGCAATCAATAATGTACCAAGAAAATGACATGTTCCACTAGTACTTTTCCTATCAATTCTACAACCAGCAAAATCAGCATCTAAATATCCACTTAAGCATATAGAAGATGAAGTAGAATACCAAATTCCAAACTCAAGTGTATGATTTAAATACCTCATTATTCGCTTGACCGCTTGACGATGTGAAGCACGAGGAGAAGCTTGAAAGCGTGCACACAAACATACAGCAAATTGTATGTCTGGCCTAGAAGCAGTTAGATAAAACAATGATCCAATCATACTTCTATATTCCTTTTGATCAACAGCTTCACCATCTTCATCAGGATCCAACACAGCTGTAGAACCAATTGGTGTTGAAATTGGCTTGCAATTCTCCATCTTGAACCGTCTCAAAAGATCCTTCGTATACTTCGTTTGATGCACAAATATACCTTGAGGTGTTTGCTTAACTTGCAATCCCAAAAAGTATGATAACTCACCCATCATACTCATCTCAAATTCCCTGCGCATAGTCTCAGCAAATTCTACAACCAAAGCGTGAGTCGAACAACCAAAGATAATATCATCCACATAAATCTGAACGAACAGTTGATTATCACCATGCTTAAGAACAAAAAGCGTTTTGTCAACCTTTCCCATTATAAAACCTTTTGCAAACAAAAAGTTCTTAAGTCGATCATACCATGCTCTAGGTGCTTGTTTCAAACCATACAAACCTTTAGACAATTTAAAAACATGAGTGGGAAAATCAGAATTTTCAAAACCAGGTGGTTGTTTGACATAAACTTTCTCTTGTATAAAACCATTTGGAAAAGCACTTTTCACATCCATTTGATACAATTTAAAACCTTTTGAAGCTGCAAAAGCCAACAAAAGTCCAATTGCCTCAATTCTAGCAACAGGAGCAAAAGTTTCGTCAAAATCTAAACCCTCCACCTGAGTAAAACCTTGAGCAACAAGTCTAGCTTTATTTCTCACAATCAAACCATCCTCATTTTGTTTATTTTTGAAAACCCACTTGGTTCCAATAATATTATGTCTAGAAGGTGGTTCAAAAGTCCAAACTTTATTTCTCTCAAAATTTTCAAGTTCTTCATGCATGACGTTAATCCACGATTCATCAGTTAATGCATGTGACACATCTTTGGGTTCAAAAGAAGCAACAAATGCAGAATTTGCACAAACATCATGAGTCGTTACCTTAGACCTAGTAGTCCGCTCACCCAAATTACCAATGATTTGTTCTGGCGGATGTCGTCGTTTAATGTGAAAAGGAGCAGCGATTTCTGAAGTTGATTCACGTTCTGTATCAGTACTAGTCGAGGTTGAAATCTCTGGAGGACCATCTCGAACATCATCAATAGAACCTTCAGCCGACGACCCTGGCCGGTCTGACCGCACATCCTGTGCCGGTCTGACCGGAGGTGTGCCGGCGGTCTGACCGGCCTGGCGCCCGGTCTGACCGGCCGAGCCGACCTCGTCGTCGTCGTCGCTCTCGTCTTCAAAGATACGACTATCCTCCCCCTGAACCTGTGACAGTGTACCTGCAATATCGGGTCTAGTACCTGGACTAGCCTCATCAAAAGAAACTTCGCAAGTCTCAACAATTTTGTTAGTCTCCAAAATAAGTACACGATAGCCACGAGAATGTGCGGGGTAACCGAGAAACATTCCATCGGTAGAACGTGCCTCAAACTTATCCAAATTTCCAGATTTCAAGACAAAGCATTTGCAACTAAAAACACGCAAATGTGAAACTTTGGGTTGATGTCCGAATCGAAGTTCATAAGAAGTTTTTCCAAGTTTTGATCTCAAGAAAACTCGATTTGAAATATAGCATGCGGTGTTAATCGCCTCAGCCCAAAATTTTCTAGGAGTGTGATACTCATCCAACATCGTTCTAGCCATCTCAACTAAAACACGATTCTTTCTTTCAACAACACCGTTTTGTTGCGGAACACGAGGAGAAGAAAATTCATGTGCAAGACCTCTTTCGTTGCAAAACTGTTCAAATGAAGCATTTTTGAATTCACCACCATTATCACTTCGAATTCTTTTCAAAGAACCAGGGGATTCAAGATCCAATCGAAGAAACAAACCACGAAAATGTTGAAATGCCTCATCCTTAGTTGCCATAAAGAAAACCTAAGAATATCTAGAAAAATCGTCAACAATAACCAACACATACCACTTTCCTCCAACTGATTGCACTCTAGCTGGACCAACAGTATCCATGTGTAATAGCTATCCTGGTGCATCAGTCATCACAGAAACAATAGGAGCATGTGAAGAAGCAACCATTTTAGCATGACAACACAGTGTACAAACCAAATCAAGATCTTTCTTAAGTTTAGGCAAACCACGAACAAGATCCAAACCACTTAACCTCGTGAGATGATCAAAACCAACATGTCCAAGTCTACGATGCCAAAACATCACATCTTTACGAAACTTAGCAACCAAACATGTTATCACAAGTGAAACAGGATTTTCAAAATCAGCTTTAAACACTCTACCATAGCGAGAAATATTCAACACAGAATCACCACGAGAATCAAAAACTTTACTTCCAGTTTTCTTAAAATGAACCTCAAAATCTTCATCAAGAATTTGTGAAACTGAAAGCAAATTATACTTTAAGTCCTCAACCAAAGCTACATTCTTTAATTCAAATTTATCATTTACCTTTACCAAACCTGTAGCAAGAATGGCACTAGTAGAAGCATCACCAAAGATAATCGATTCAGTCTTGGATGCCCGTTTGAGGGAGGAGAACCAATTTTTATCACCGGTCGTGTGCCGCGAACAACCGGAATCCACGATCCACACGTTCTCCTTCCTTGCCACCAACGCCTACACACAAGCAGAAGTCGAAGCCTCAGTACTGGGGTTAGATGGCAATAAAAATTTAGGAATCCAGTACTGAGACACACGACCAGAGGATCCAATAGGCATATATCCACGTGCAAAAATAGTTTGAGAATTTTCAGAAAAATTCCTCCGAGGCCGGTCTGACCGAGGTATAGTGGCCGGTCTGACCGGGGGCCGGTCTGACCGCCTTTGTACCTCCGGTCTGACCAGTCGCCGGTCTGACCGCGGGACCCACTGCGGTCTGACCGGTTTCCTCGAGGGAAAACCAGATTTTTGCCACTTTGATTTTGCAAAAGCAATCTCTCTCTCCTTTTTCTGTTTATGAGCTAATCTGAAACAAAAACCAACAAGATGTCCATCTTTGCCACAAAACGAGCAAGTATATTTTTCACGATGAGGAGAAATATTGGTAGAATCAGATGACTTAGCAACACAAGTAACAACAGAAGGTTTTGCATGCACAACATTGGATTTGGAAGAAGATGCATTCAAAGTAGACATGATGCCAGCAGATTTAAACTCAGTGTTCTTAGTTTCAGGTTTGACCAAAATTTCACTACTTCTAGCACCAACACCTACCACAACAGGAGGATGTCTAGTATGATGAGCATAAGGATTAAAACCTAAACCACGGTTATGTGTGCTAACCTTAGATTGATCTAGGATCATGTTGAGGTTCTTTTTACCATCAGAAAATCTTAGCAAAGAATTTTTCAAATAAGAAACCTCTTTTTCCAAAATAGTACAGTTTTCACAATCTGTCATGACACCTTTACTTTTACGACACTTTGGACAAGAAAGCACTTCATTGTTTTTCACAACATCTTCCATGTACTCAACACGAACTAAAGCATCTTTTAACTTCAACTTATTCAAAGTACATGTTGAGCAATCCAAACCATCATGAGGTTGTTTTAACTTTTTAGCACAAATCATGTTAAACATCAAACTAGCATGAAAAGCAATTTGATATTTTTGCAACAGTTTTTTAGTTGAAATCAACTCATCCAAAGTGCGTGTGTGCAAAGCAAAACTAAGAGCAAGAGAGGATTTATTTTTCAAATTATGTGCAACATTGACATCTCTAATTTTAGAAATTTCATTCATTAAAACCTCACAACTTTGACAATCATCATCATTAGGAATAAGAGATTTTAACCTATCAATTTCAGAATTAAGAGATTCAATGATAAACTCCTGTTTTCTATACATCTTCTCACACTTCATATTTTTTGCACTCAAGATATTAATAGCTTACTCAAGAGCACTTACCTCATTGTCTTCACATTCTGAATCCGATTCACCACGTGCCATGAAGCAAACACCGGAGATGTTCTTTCCCTTGCATCATCTCCACTTTCTCCATCTACATCGCTTAGTGGCTCAAACGCGGCGTAGACTTGATCAAAAGCCTTTTTGAGATTCTCCCTGATCTTTCCTCCTCTAACCGTACTCTTTGGCTTGTTGTCATTGGTCTTCTCATCACCATTATCTTCCCTCTTATTTCTTCCAAGCTTAGGACAACGTGAACGAAAGTGATCCGTAGCACCACATTCAAAGCAACGATTTGGTCCACCTCTTTTCCTGTACCTAACATTAGTCACAGCTCGAGAAAGTCTGTTAGATAACAAAACCAAGTCCTCCTCCTCGAACTGTTCGAGTTGATCATCGGACATGGCATTAAACAAGGCAAATACAGAAGATTTTGATGAAGAAGCATCAGCATCCAAAGAAGTTGAAGAGGAAACCAAAGCACTCGACTTAGAATCAACTTTACGAGAAAGAATATTCATCTCACGTGTTTTCAATTTTGTGTAAAGCGAATCCAAAGTCAAAGTAGACATATTAGCAGACTCCTGAATAGATGTAACTTTCATCTCCCAAATAGACATGTGAAGACCATTCAAAAAGTGATGAGAAATCTCAGATTGTGTATAATTAACATCATAAGAAGAATCAACAGATCTAAGATCACTCAAAATTTTATTAAACCTAGAAAGATAGTCATCCAAAGCTTCTCCAGGTTTCATCTCAAATTTAATATACTCCTTTTTGAAAAGATCTCGACGAAGCTCTTTAATATTATTTGTTCCTTGATGAAAATTACTCAAAGCAATCCAAATCTCATGGGCTGTTTGAAGATGAGAAACACGATCATAATCCGAACGAGAAATCCCACTCAAAAGAATATTGCGAGCTTTGCAATTTTGTTCAAACTCAGTTTTTAAAGCAGCAGTATTAATTTGATCAGGGATCTTATAAGTATGAGAAACTTTTCTCCAAATATCATAATCCTCAGCCATAATATAAGATTGCATCCTACTACACCAATGAGAAAAATCCGTTCCATCGAAAACATGAGGCTTAGTTGAAAACCTATTAGCACCCATGGCAAAAACTCTAGATTGAATAAGATCCAAAGAAGAAAACAAGGCTCTGATACCACTTGTAGGATCGAACAGCAAGAACTAAGCCAACCAGAGGGGGGGTGAATGGTTGGTATACCCAAAAACCAAAACTTTTAGCGGAAATAAAAGTTACCCTCAAATTCGACGGATCGCGGTCTGACCGAAGTTGTTGCGCCGGTCTAACCGCCTGGTATACGTCGGTCTGACCGCCGGTCTATCGTCGGTCTGACCGCCGCCTTGCCGCCGGTCTGACCGCAGGTATGCCGTCGGTCTGACCGCCGCCTTGCCGCCGGTCTGACTGGTGGTATGTCGCCGGTTGGACCGCCGAAACCCGATGAAACACAAACCGAAGAACTCTTAAAGTAGATCACGACTTTATTGATTCTCTCTGTGTTTACAAAGTGCACCAATAGCACTCCTTACAAAAATCTCGACTAAACTCGAAACCCTAACAAAAACTTTCAACTCAATTACTCTCAAAAGCGATACCGGGAAGCCTCACGCTCCCTCTCTATTTATACCCAAAGTAGGCAGCCTAAAGCCACGAACCAATCTCATACTAGAAGTCCTAATCACCCTAGGAAACCTTCTTCTATAGGAAACAAACTCCACATAATCAATCCCACCAAATTTGGACTCCTTCCAAATTCGACTCCACATCCCATACGCACACAATACCTCCATCGTATGCCATATGGAACCTTCACCTTCCACGTGCATTGAACTCTAGCCTTAGTATCCCGCATGATCTCTGACCACCACGGACGTCGTCTTATCCCCAAGCCGACTCCCGGTCCATCACCGCAATACTAACCCGACATAAATTCACCTACACATGAAACAAACAAGGAAACCATATTCCGAGACCAAGCTATCCCCAACTTGACTCATTGTTAGCAAACAACAGTATTACATACGCATAGTATCCATCTAGAAGTCATATTCATGAAACAATCACGGATATCTAAACAAACAACCCAAAACCGAAACCGACACAGCGTCCGCCAGTCAGACCGCGGGCTGCGCCAGTCTGACCGCGTACTGCACACCGGTCTGACCGGCAGCCTCTGCCCGGTGTGACCGGACTCAATCCAGCAATTCCTGTTTATCACATGTGTAAACCCAATCATCTCCAAAACCACTTCGCAAATAAATTTCAAATATCAAAACCAATAATCTCCAATACCAATTGTTCATCATAAAATAATAATCAAAAACATCTTTGATTTTACAGTACCAAGCAAGCCACATCTCACTGTTGGGTGACACAAGCAACAAGAAGCAACCCAGTCCAAGGACCAGAGGAGGAAGCAGATCTTGGTGATGGATCAATGGGGAAGAAGACCAGATCAAGAAACCATAGTAGAGTATTTACAAGAGAAGGACACCAGATCGAAGAAGCACTCAGATCGATGCAGATGAGCAGCGGCTGCGGTTTCACAGAGGGGAAGGGAGCAAGGTGATGTTGTTGAAGCATGTGCTCGTTATCTTCTGCACGCTCTCCTTCCTCAAGCTGCTGCTCCTCACCAGCTCACCGCCCGCACTCCTGCAGCCACTAGTAGAGAAACGGGATCTAGTCCCGGTTGGGAAACCCCTTTAATACCGGTTTCCCAACCGGGACCCCCCATCCGGGACTAAAGGGGGTACCCTTTAGTCCCGGGTGGGAAAACCGGGACTAAGGATACCTTTAGTCCCGGTTCTAGCTACAAACCGGGACTAAAGGTCCCCCGGGGCCTCCCGAGTATGGCCTTTAGTCCCGGTTTTAGAGGGGCTTTTAGTCCCGGTTTGAGTTAAAAACCGGGTCTAAAAGTATTTTTTTTGCTTTTCGGTTATTTTATTATGTTTCAATTTGTTTTGTTTCTTTATGCTAATATCTAACGTACTATACGTTTCTTCTTCGTATGCGTATATGTACATTTATATTACATACTAGTAATAGACATCATGCATGCAGATAAGTTTAATGCTCTTGTTAAGCATTATTATATAAATATTAGCGCAAAATATTATATGTACAACCACATTTACATAATGTTCCTGACCATCACACCGCACCTAGATACATGGAGTTATTCGAAATTTGGATCATCCAAATTTGGACCCTCCTGAGTAAAGGTTTTGGGATGCAAACGACCGTCGAAGTGGTACACTCCCTCGGGATTTATGACTTGGTCATTAATAAACCCTGCTAATGACTCTTGAATAGCTTTTATTTGGTCATCTCGTATGACCCTGTCCTTCTTCCATTGAAGCTATGAATAAGAGAGGGAAAAATAAGTTGTGTGTTTATACGCACGTCTATAGATTTCTCCGTTTTTAGTGAATAATGCAAGAGGTGCTCGCAAACGCAGTATCCACATAAATTGTTATTCTTTGGCTGCTGCAGACACCACTATAAGAGAAAACCATATATCAATCAATTAATCTTATTAGTAACGAATTTAATGGGAGAAAGAGGTGGGCCTAGCTAGTTTACTTTGTGTGGGTTTATTCGAAGAAGCACAGTCCATTGACCAGGATGTTTCGAAGTGAACCTTACCCAGGCACTGCTTAAGAGAAATAAATCAGTCGAGTTATTCATATCATATCGAGATAATGGCGTAAAAATGTGAAGTGCGAGACAAATAATTACCTTTGTAGCATGTATAACATGTTTTGGTAATTGGACAGTGGCTTAGTCAAGGAGTCCAAGATCATGACATAGCCTTTGTCAATATAGATGACCAAGAGTATGTATCCAGTGAAAGCTACAGTTGTACATCATTAATTGCACATTTAGAACGAAGTAGTTGAAATAAAATGTGCACAAGACAAACACTCACTCGAAGTTGTAAGGGAAGAGTATGGTCATCTTGTGATGTTGTTTGTCAAAGAAGCGGTACATATTGTTCTCCGTTTCTTCCGGCTTTTCCTTCACAGTCTTCTCGTGTATGATATATGGATCGAAAAATCCAACATCGAACACCATGTTTTTCTTCTGATTCATCATCTCCATACTGCATGGGTAAGAAAATTACAAAGTGAGAGATATATATTTTACACATACACAAGACTCGATAATTTTTAAAAAAGAATCACTTACAGACACCAATAGCTCAATAGAGATTTGTCAAGAGCGTCCCTGTGAAATAGCGGGTGTAATTCAGTGAATTCAACGTGTATCAAGTCCTCGCCCCGGAAGAAATGCTTATCTTGAATTTTTAGCCGAAATGAGTTCTGTTTCGTTCTGACAGGCTTGCATGTACCAGTTGTGTAACTTGTACATTTGGGTAGGAAGTGATTTTACCGCGTTAGGGTTAACAAGACTCCGGCCATACACATAGCTGGTCTTCCATGTATCGACATCTACGGTGGCCTTTGGTGGCGATTTCAGCCCCACGAGTGTTTCCCTTGTGAGACCAGCGTCTTTCATCATTTGGATGAGCGCGTCATGATCATACTCTACATGTGATTGTTGAACAACGAGTGGCTCGATTGTTTGCTTCGATTGCATACTGAGTTGTGCAACATCTTTTCCCTGTTTCTTGGTTCTCTTCGACTCCTTGTAAGACTTGTCGAGAGAGCGCTCGTAGTCCGATTGAGGCGGTGACTTATTTCTTTCCCTCCTTGTCTTCTCGTGTTGTATGACTAATTTCCTTAGTTCATGGCTTGGCAACATTTTTGCATCCTCGACATTTTTCTTCATATGTTCCCTCACATTAGAGAAAAACGTCTTCACCTCTCCCTTTACCATTTCGGCGGTTTCCTCTGTAGTCATCTCGTATGGCAGCTTCCTCTTTACACCATGTTTTGTTGGGACCGTGGATCTACGCTTAATCACCTGGGCCGGTGGAGACTGTGGAGGCGGACACCGTATCGGTGATTGAGGATTCGGACTTTGCCGTTGTGCACTTTCACGATCTGGAGATCAAACTGGAGATATGTTCGTGAATTGTCTTTGAGGAAGAATAATCCCTCAGGTTCATACAATTAATACATGGACAACACATGAAACCATTTCGCTTATTTGCCTCGGCCACACGTAAGAAAGCATGTACGCCCTCAATAAACTCCCCGGATCAGCGGTCGCCGTACATCCATTGCCGGTTCATCTGCATTACAATAACACATGAAAAATAATTATTGCATGACTAATTAATTTTAAGGTGTATTAATAAAAAATAAAAAAACATTATTAATAAAAAAGATTTCAACAAAAAGTTTAGTGCTCTCAGATAGCGGATTGCCAATTTTATTGGCCCTCTCGCCAATAGGTCAAATAAAATTTATGATGTGTGTAGCAAACTACACAACTAAGTCTCGTCACCATGTGCAAAAGTGGACAAGCAGAAGGCGACTCATCGACGTCGTAACCATCTCGAGTCGCCCCTACTTGCCCACTCCGACGCAAGGCGACGTATATATTCTCTCTTAGTCCTCACAATATTAACATTGCCACACACAATCAAATATTGACCATATCATCATCGAGCTATACCATGAACTAACTAAATAAAAACAAAGCACAAATTTCTTGAATTTAAACCGTAAAACGAGCAACACTATCAATATATCGTATGAGAAGGAGGTTGCTAACCTTTCAACAAGAAAGAATGGTCGGATGAATCGAAGAAATGGGAGAACGAAAATCTTTACAAATGGAGCCGTCGGCCGGAGCAAAAATACCAAGGTCAACAATGGAGCTTGGGCTGGAGGTTGAAGGAGGCGATTTTATATAGGAACTTTTAGTCCCGGTTGGGGGCACCAACCGGGACTAAAGGTCCCTCCCCCACCCGATAGTCGACTAGCCGTTGGGGCGTGCACGTTTAGTCCCGGTTGGAGATCATAACCGGAACTAAAAAGTCCATTAGTTCCGGGTTCTATTTTAACCGGGACTAAAACTAAATTCCAAAGCCCCGTTCTCTACTAGTGAGCAGTAGCAGTAGCAGCAGCGAGAGAAAAGCAAGAAAACCTAACCCTAGACATGGAAGAGAAGGGGAGAGGGGAAGGGGAGAAACTTACTGGAGAGAAGGTGACCACCAGAGGAGACGACCGGAGGAGAAAGCTTCAGGTGCGGTTGCCGTCGCCATGGCCTCCGAGTCCCGTCGCCGCCACAGGCTCGCAGTCGTGCCACCTCTTGCGCGTTGCGCCTTCGTCTCGAGGAAAATTTCCACGCCTCATGAGTAGCTTATTTTTTCCTGGCCTATTATGAGGGGGAAAGGCCGGGATAGGCCTGGACCAAATCCATCCCGGGCTTAACCGAACAAACATTTTTCTATGGACGGGGGTTTAATCCTAGCCGGGCTGATCCACGGTGATTGGGCTGCAATCCTGGCCAATCCCGCCCGAAATGAACAAGGCCTTAACTTGGAAGCTTACAAGGAGCGCTTCCCCCGGGGCTTTTCCCCGCGGTTCGCAATGTGAGTTTTCATCACTACACTGAAGATATTTTTTTTAGATAATGAAAATGGTTTACACTACATTGAAGACATTATTGCTCCAGATTATCTTGTATACAAGCTCTCCAAAGTTATAGTGGGAATCACTACTAGGAAAAGCATTATCGCAAGCGGCCAAAAACGGTCTTCGCAGGCGGGGCGGCCGTCCGCCTGTAAGCAAACGACTGTGAAGATCGCCGATCTTCGCAGGCGTGGCGGCCGTCCGCCTGCGAAGATAATTTTCGTAGGCGGACGTTGACTAGTCAGCGCCGCCTGCGAAAATAGGAAGACGCCGCCTGCGAAGATAGGTCGAAATTTTTGGAATTTAATAATAATTTACCCGTTAATAGAAATTCTTGCAGGTAGATTATTATGTACATATATTGGAAGATTATCAAGCATTTGGTACTGAGAAATTTACATATATTGCATAACTCAAAAGTGTTGCCAAAATGTATATATTACAATATTTTTTTACATTGTGACTTCAAATACGCTATCTAGTTATATTATGGCATAGCAGTGTTCCACTCCTGAAGATTCTTGAACTCGTCACTTGCCGCAAGGACACCCTCTGGGTCGAAGAATTCTCCTTTCACATGACAGCACTCATGGTGGATGAAATGACACTGATCACGCTGCACATTTGTGATGCCTGTATCGTCAAAACTTGTTCGATATTCTAATCTTGGCAACTGCATGCATTGAAAATAAACAATATATTAGTACCATAAATATGTGAAGCTAGCTAGTACATAGTATAGAGACTTACATCCTCTGCGTTTGTCCTGTACCTCCCATTAACCCTTAGGAATTCGCACGCGTAATACCCGCAAATGATATTTCCTCTAGGTTGCTTGTGACACTTCAGGACATATCATATGAAAAAATTGTTAAATATTTCAATTAGTGAAACAATTGAAATACATTAAGTGAGTGGAGTATTACCGGCCAATAGGTACGTACTAGCAGCTTCTCCCTTGTTTGGGTCTATTCTCCACCCTTGAACTTGTAGTATTGGTACCAACTGTATGGATGTCGGACGTTTCACATTAAGGAGAATATTTATTTATAATACATTCATATAAAAATGGAAGAGTCATAATCACTTACTACTGTAAGATTGTTAGAAATTCTTTGTATTGCTGGTGTCTGTAATCGAGAGGGTCCAAGACTACCACGGTGCCGTCTTAAGGGTGGATCTACCCCATTTCAATCCTAGTACTCCTTCTATATCTACCCCGACTGATGCCACAAATTGGACCTCTGGTTCTGCCACTGTAATCTCCTTCTGGACATCAGCCGCTGCAATCACCATGGGCACCTCCGGCACTTCAATCTCCGGTGGCACTTCCCGCACTGGATGATCCAGTTGCATCTCGGGTTCCTCTGCTTTATCAGTCACCTTGCTAGGAGGTCTCGGAGGTTTTCCCAACCCCGGTTTTGGCACCATAGGTTTTTGTGTGGCATCGGTGCCCAATCCAAATGATATGTCATTCTTGTGCCAGAGAATTACAACATCGACCGCATCCCCAAGTACGGTTACACCATCTGCAGTAGGGAAGTCTATGTCGTACGACTCAAACCCTTCATGGACTACTTGCGGCTGCACTTTGGCATATGCATCGGGTATGAACTCTTCATTGTATGCCCTCCCAGAGCGGCCTCAAGAGTTTTCCCAGAGCGTCCAATGGGAATGTGCAATCTGCAGGGTGTATTCTCCTTTAGGTCATCAAATGGGTAATCTGGCTCAGGTTCTTTGGTTTCGGGGGAGGCAAAAGCATGTGCTTGACGCATAAATCCATCATTTGCCTTTCAAAATCCACAGCCCCTTCGTCTCTAAGTTTATCTTTGTACGCTTCACGCTTCTTGTGGGGGTCTTGTTTAAACCCTTCCTTCCAACTCAGCTTGGACGACACACCTCGAATCCTCCCCCATGCTCAGGAGTGCCCAGCGCCGTACTTAGCACATCTTTCTCCCTCTTAGGCTTGAACAATCCTTTCTTCTGTGAACTGGATAAATTCTCTATTTTATCGACAACGCCCTGTAGATCCGGATCTTCGAATGATACTTTACCTTCATCCGTGATCTTCGGAGTTCTAGCTCTTACCCAGTACCTTGATCTCTGTGTCCATTCCTCCATAGGTACCGGAAGTCCCGCCTTTCTCATTTCCTCCTCGTCTTTTATCCACTGCTCCACCTTGGGTGCATATCCCGTGGAGCCTAAGCGATGAGGAAATTTGTTCTTTTGGCCAACTCTGAATACTTTTTGCTCCTTTCAATTTCTTCCGGGGAGTTCTTCAATCTCAGTAAGTCTTCCCACTGATTCGGTGTTATGTTGGCATACGTCGAAAAAGGTGTACGTCCTGTCTGCTCAAATTTCTTGTTTAATGTGGTTTTCCAACCACGCCAAGACTTGGCCATTGTTTGTAGTGCACAATTCCTCACCGCTGCCTCTGATCCATCCGGGAACTGGAAGATTTTCTTCAATTCTTTCCATAAGACTTCCTTATCCACTGTCAATACATGATCTCAGTCCTTGACCGTGATGGGGATCTTTTCCCTCACTATTATGCCACACTGTGAACTGAACTTCGCACGTGAGGTCTTAGGGGCGAGCGGCTCTCCTTTTGGCGAAACATGGGTAACTACATGGAACCCTTCGTCCTTTCTATTCACGCTTCTCTCGCCCTTCCTTCTCTTCGCCTTTGCTAACCGTTTGCTATGCTTTGAGCCGGTTGTGTTAGTTGGGACCTCCTCGTCTTTCGACGGATCTTTTCTCTTCGGCTGCCGTTTTGATCGCCGTGGCGCCGTTTCCTACGATAAGGTATATATCACAGTTGCGAATTAGGTCGGGCTAATAGTTATCATCTTGAACAGTAACATATTAAGTTTACTTACCCCTTCTTTAGAGGGAATGTAGTCCTTGTCCCCTTGTTCACCGTCGCCCTTTCTCCTTCTCTTAGGGCTTGGACAAGGATCGCTTGGCGACGAGTAATCATCGTTACCTACGTCGCTGTCGGAACTACCTTCCGGTGGGACCGTTGGTTCCGGAGCAACCACAATAGGAAGGGACGGCTCTTCCGCCCATAAACCCTTCTCTTCGGTCCCTTTAGTACTATCGGCCATCGTTTCAAACTTCTAACATAAAAAATAAACTGTATATGAACACTCTGTGAAACTGTGTATTAAATGTGTACATAATTGCAAAAGGTTATAATAAAAACTTGTGTACATAATTGCAAAAATGTTTTAATAGTTTGCTAAATTAGTACAAACTGATATGCTTAAAAATTAATAAGGTGACAATATCCTCCACATGTTAAAAAAATTGAACATACCCTCCCAAATGTTATTAAAAAAATGACATATTCACATATCCTGCAAAATTGAACATAGCCTCCAAATTTCATTCACATATCACCCACACTCCCAACTTAACTGTCACAATCAACATATAACCTGTGCTAACGCTACGACGTCATAATATTTAGTACTCAAACAATATTACCAAAACAAATTCTCCAGCCACATCATCGGCCACAATGGATGTCGGAGTCAGGAGCTTGACACTTTTGTTTAGTGCTCAAACAATATTGCTTATGGAGAGCTTAACCATGGACAAAAACCAACCATTCTCCATATGGCTGTCCAGTCATTTCTCTGAATCTTTCATCGTAAAAAATACGAAAACATTTATCCGAAAACATACAAAAACATCGTAAAAAAGAACTATATATCTCGTTGAAAGGGGCAAGATAGGTACTCATCCTTTTTATATTATAAATTGCTTTAACTTTTTTTTAATCAAATTTCTTTAAGTTTGGTTAAATCAAACTTCTTTAAGTTTGGTAAAGTTTATAAAAAACATAGTAGCATTTGCAACACAAATAAATATATTATCAAAGATATATTTAATATTAGATTTAATATAACTTATTTGGTATTAGAGATGTTGTTAATTTTTTATATGAGTTTGGTGAAACTTTAGAAAAGTTTGACAAAAAAAAATCACCGATATGAAGCGGTGGAGCGGCCGGCTGCGGCGAGGGATCGGCGCCGACGGTGGAGCGGCCGGCGGTGGAGCGGCCGGCTGTGGAGGCGCACGGTCGGCCGGCAGCGTGGAAGATGGCTGCGATGGCGCGCGGTGGAGGCGCGCGGTCGGCCGGCGGCGTGGAGGACGGCAGCGATGGAGCGGCAATGCAGCCGGCGGCGGTGGAGGACGATGGCCGGTGGTGGGCGAAGGTCGCAGGCGGATGACGGTGGACGACGGCGGCGGCGTGCGCTCAAAATTTTGGCAGCCTGTAGGCGCCAAAAATTCTAGGGTTCCCGCCTGGACTTAGAATTTTTGGCGCCACGGGCGGGGCCTTATATAGTGAAACTATCTTCGCAGGCGGGCCGCCTGCCTGCGAAGATGTTTTTCACTATCATTGCAGGCGGACGGTCCGCTTGCAAAGATGTAAACCCTAATCGCCATAACAATCTTCGCAAGCGGTCCGTCCGCCTGCGAAGATTGTTACTGGGGGGTGAATATCTTTTAGAATTTATTTTTGTAATTTGAAAATGTTTACAGTAGTTATAAAAAATGGTAATTTTACATACAAATATACAAATCTTAATATTATTACTGGATCAAATGTAAATCTTACTTAAATGTTTGCTACATTAATACTACTTTAAATTTTCTGAAAAATTTTTAAACAATGGTAAGTGCACTTAAAATAATGCTACTAAATTTTGAAACCTCTTTTAAAAAAACTATTAAAATATAAAAAACTGTAAATACGGGCACACATATCCCCTTACATACCACCAACACTTAACTATTGAATTCTTAGATGCTTACATGCCACTCAACAATCATTACCCTTTAACATTTTTGCCCATACCGTCCGTGCGCATGTAAGGCTTCACGGTCTTCTGAGTAGCTGTCTCGACATTCTTAATATTTTGTACAAACTGATTATAAAGTGGCATACTATCGTATTGATTGTAATCTTCGACATCTTCAACCCCATCTACTCCCAATATCTTTTGTTTTCCTGGTAGCACTATATCTTTCCTCAAATTTGAAGGGTCTTTCACATAAAATACTTGTGCCACACGATTGGCGAGTACCCAAGGGTCATCCTTGTGACCCATAGTCGCAAGGTCAACAACAGTAAGACCAAACTTATCAACATTGACATTGACCCCGTTCAGGTATTATACCCACTAGCACTTAAATATGGGGAATTGCATTGTGTGCCCATAGTTGATTTCTCATATTTCTTCAATAAACCCGAAGTATGATTGTTTTTCCCCCGCTTCATCAATTGCCTCCACACGGACACCGCTGTTTTGCGTACAGGTCTTACTATCTCGAGCTATTGTACTAAACAAGTACCCATTAATGTCATACCCCCGCCAAGAATTTACTGTAGTTGATGGACCACAAGCCAACCGCTTCATAGTTATGTCATCAGTAGTTTGTCCCTCATGTAAGTCTAGATCTCGTAACCAATCTATGAAAAGACGCTTGTGTTCTTTCGTTATCCACTCCGTTTGGCAACCCTTATTGTTAGCTCGTAGTATTTCGATATGTTGATCGATGTAAGGCTCAACGATAGCAAACTGATGAAGCACGCTGAAGTGAGCTTCTTGAAATGATTTGTGATCATGGGTGACGAATCTCTTCTTTCCTATGGTTCCCTTGCCACTCAATCTACCCTCGTGTCGGGGCACAGGTACTCCAATTGCATATCCATCTTTGAGTTAATCGATACAGCACTCGACAACCTCTTCAGTACTGTAACCCTCAACCATTGATCCCTCTGGATATGCACGATTTCGGACGTAACCCTTCAAAACCGCCATGTAATGCTCGTATGACCACATTTGATGGAGGTACAATGGGCCAAGCGCAACCATCTGTGGCACTATGTGAACAATGAGATGCTCCATCATATCAAAAAATAATGGGGGGAAACACATCTCAAGCTGGCACTGTGTCTCATGTGCGAATGTACGGAGATTTCCTAACTCTTCGAGACTAATGACCTTCTGTGACACTGCGTTGAAAAAGTAGCACAATCTTGCGATAGCAACCTTTAAATGCTCCGGTTTTATGGCCCTTATTGCAATTGCAAGAAACACGGTGAGCAAGACATGACAATCGTGTGAATTATAACCAGATACCGACAAATCTTTCATGGAAACTAGTCGACTGATGTTTGATGAGAAACCTATGGGCACTCTGACATCGCGGATTGATTTGCAAAATGACTTCTTCTCCTCAGGTGTCAGTGTGAAACAGGCTAGTGGAAGATATACTTTGCCATTCTTCTCTCCTTCTTGAGGGTGTAACTCCTCCCTGATTCCCATCTCGACTAGGTCCATCCGTGATTGCAGACCATCTTTAGTCTTCTTCGGCATGTCCAACAATGTTCCAACTATGTTGCCAAACACATTCTTCTCTAGATGCATGACGTCTATGGCATGCCGAACCTCCAGGTCTTTCCAGTACGGGAGGTACTTAAAGAATATGGAATGCTTCTTGAATAAGGGAGGGAGTTTATCATCTGGCTTCGAGATATCGTCCTGCTTCTTACTATCCTCTGGTTTCTTAGTCTTCTCGGGTTTCTTGCGCTTTGTCCCCTTTGATTGTTTCTTAGTCACTTTTCCAAATTCGCAAATAATTTTCTCTGTCATTGCACACACTTTTACCCCCGATATAGGTTTTGGTGGAGGATCAGTCTCTTCAGTGCCATCGAACTCCGCCTTCATCTTGCGGTACTTGTGATTTGTGCGTAGGAACCGCCGGTGCCGCATGTACACAAGCTTGTTGGAACCCGGGAGATACCTATAGTACGTTCCATTCATGCAGATCACACATCCTGTTTTACCTTTAATTTGACCTGAAACTGAAAACATTGCTGGATAATCGTTAATGGTCACGAAGATGATGGTCTTCACTGTGAAGTATTCTCTTAAGTACTCATCCCACACTTTCAATCCCTCTTTCCATAATTCTGTCATATCTTCCAACAATGGTTCAAGAAATACGTCAATATCAATACCAGGCTGACGGGGTCCCTGTATGAGGATACAGAGTAGCACGTATTTTCGTTTTTGATAAAGCCAGGTAGGAAGATTATACATAGTCAGAAGCACTGGCCAAGTACTATGTGAGCTGCTCATGTCTCCAAAAGGATTAACTCCATCAGTACTCAGGGCAAACCTAATGTTCCGTGGGTCTTTAGCAAACTCTCTATACTGAGCATCAAAGTTTATCCACTGATGAGCATCTGCCGGGTGTCGAATCATCCCATCCTTCTTGCGCCCTTCTTCATGCCAACGCATTAGTTCCGCATCTCGCGGATATGAGTATATCCGTTTAATGCGGTCTTTGGCGGGAAGGTACCACATCACAAGCTGTGGGATTTTTCTCTGAGTTCCCTCAGTTCTGTCAGACGGTTCTAGGCCAGTATTGCTATTCGATTTGTACCGGCTAGCAACGCATGTTGGACATTCATCTAAAGAAGCGTACTCTTTCCTATACAGTATGCAGTGATTAACGCACGCATGAATCTTTTCCACACCAAGTGAAAGGGGGCATATGAGTTTCTTCGCTTGATATGTGCTGGATGGTATTGAGTTAGGTCTCGGGAGCATTTTCTGCAGAAGTTCTAAAAGACTATTGAAACTGGTATTAGACCATCCATGTCTCGCCTTTAACCTCATAAGTTCAAGAACTGACCGTAGTGTTGTGAACTCATTGTCACAGCCCTTCGACTCATCGTACAGAACTTCCTTAGCTGTCTTCTGTAAAGCTTCAACGTTATTTAAACCTCTAGCCGACCCCATCAGCACCTTGGGTTTTGCATGACGTAACATTTCCTCTAGATCGATTTTATCCTGAACAGAACCATCGTCGTGCACCATGTCTTCAAATCGTGTCGGAACCACATTTTCAGACCCGTCCACTTGTTCTTTATCATGACGTGTCCATATTTCGTACTTGTCCATGAATCCACGAGTTACTAAGTGCTCCTTCACTTTATAAACATCTTCCCAGCCTATTTCATTCTTACAGTCAGCACATGGACAAATTATCTTCCTCATATTATTCTTCTCAGCATGTGCCTTCGCAATACCAATAAATCTAGACACTTCATCTCTATATGGAGACAAAAACCTCAGCCAATGATACATCCATTCCCGACTTTCCATATCTCTAGAAAAATAAACATAAAATATTTGCACTATTAATACCAAATTTACAGGGTTTATTGAAAAAACTAACTGAAGGTTAATTGTAAATTAATTTCCATAAATTTATTTCATTTTTTTACACAGACATGCCAAATTAGTATATTACGAAAATCCAACAAAATCATATCATCGACATATTACAACTAATGTAATTATTTTTTGATTGCACCAAATAAATAGGCATTAAAAATTTATTCTGTCTCATATATGTCTCACAAGTTCTAGATCTAGATCTAGAACTAGGAGGTGGATGTGATAGCAACATAAAAAAATTGAGAATTTATGTTACCACATTAAACCACTACAACAAGAGGCGTCAAGTATTATACATGCATCTAACATCAACATATCAAAAGAAAATAAATTAAAAAACATTGAGCTTTTCCTTCACAATTTTGGATGCATAAATCCATCACAAATTGAGGTCTAAAAGCTTAAAAAATTGAGCTTCAAAACCTCCCCCACATATTTAAAGGGGAAATGAGTAGAAAAATATTCAAAACTTCCCCCCTATATTTAAGTCACTTTATGAGAGAGAAACTTCGGGGAGAATGAACAGAGCTCGGGGAGGAAGATGACTAAGTAGGGGCATCTTTGTAGGCGGGCCATATAAGCGGCGCCTGCGAAGATCGATTTTCGCAGGCGCATGTCTCCTGCCGCCTACGAAGAGAGATCTTCGTAGGCGACGCTTATATGGCCCGCCTGCAAAGATCTATCTTCGCAGGTGGACCGTCCCTCGACCCCGGGTATCGTCTTCGTCGGCGGGGTTTTTCTCCGAAGATCACAACCGCCTGCGAAAATGGAACCTCTATGACACCGAAAATGAGTTTTCTAGTAGTGAATGTTGACGACTACACCATGGAGATGCTCACGCGCGATGGGTGCTTCATTATTGAAGTCTTCCTAATTACTCCCTCCGTCCAAAAACCCTCCTAGGCATAATGAATCTCAATAAAAGTCTATTCAAATTCATTGTACTAGGAGGGATCATATCCCCTCCTAAATTGATTTTTCTTAGACGGAGGAAGTAAATGAGAAGAGTAATCGACCCATACGGATAACTACGTATCAGTCGAACAACGTATACTACGGTCTCTTTCTAGTCGATAACCAGATACGTACCTTTTGTTCTTGACAGGCTTTAATTTTTCCACACATTCAGTACGTGCAATCAAAATCCTGCCTTCGATAACACCCAATTGATCGTGCATTGTCTTGCACGATTTGTCTATTACAATTTTGCTATATATGAAATGCTTCTTGAATGCATCAGAAGTCTCGCTATCCTTTTTTCCCGTGCATTGCTAGTCTATGTGGAGAAATGAGCTTTTGGCATAACCAAGGAAGGATTTTAATTAACTTTTTCAATTTTAGTGTATATAGCAGCCCCAATGTTTCAATTTATTTCTCAGTGTACCACTGAAAAAACGTTTTTATCCGTTGCAACGCACGGATATCTACCCTATAGTTCACCGATTGCAGTCCTACAAACCTCATTCATTAAATCTGACAATGCATAATCATCTAATCCAATGGCTCATATCGCTCCTTCTCCCCTGCACGATCACCTTCCCCCAGCCCACAGCGCCCAGATCGCTCTCCTCGCCTCACCTGCTCACCCCCTCCTTCGCCCAACCTATAGTGCGCGTTCGCCCCCACTCCCACGAGCAAACCCTAATCGCTGCCACCACCTCTTTCTCCATCCCTGCGGCCACAAGCGCCGCTCCACTCCCCCGGCTAACCCTAATTACCAGCCCCACAAGGGCCGCCAACCTACCGTCTCAAGCGTCATCGTTATTCCTCTGTTGTGAAGGGCTCCGTCAAGCATTGCTCGGGAAGGCACCCTCACAGCGCCGCCGATCCCGAACATTGTCGCCGAGTTGCTGTCATGCTGCTCGAGCCGACAATCATGCCTCCTTGCGGCACCCTCCGCCATCGCGCTGCCCGACGCCATGTCTCCCCGATCCCAGTGCCTCCAATTCCGAGCGCTGGCATTGATAGTATTTGAAAAGATAGTCAAATTCTTGCAAATGTTCAATATAATTCATAAATGTTCAATATAATTCATACAGATAATTATGTGCGTTATACAAGAACGATTACTCATATTACCGCAGTGTTAGAACGGGCAAGTTACTAGTCAACATAAAAAATATGTTACTACCGGTAGTGCCAGTACAAATAGATATGATTTCATCGTATTAGAGAAGATGAACGGTTTAGATATATATATAATTGTAAAACATCCTCTTTTACTTAAGTGTTTGACCGCAATTGAGTGCTAAACTTAATTTGGCCAATTGAATATACGAAGAGGGCCTGATTTGTTAATCCTCAGAAGTGACCCATTAGACACAAGTAGCAACATTTAGTTCTAAATTCAGCCCATATGCCGCAGCAGGTTGGGTATCATTTCGACCCATTTTACATAAATAATGGTCGGTCTCATTCGGCCCATTTTACCCATGCGGTGGACTATTAAAGCCCATTTAAAACCAGCCCAAAGGCCTAAATGTGTCCATTTAGGTGGGCAATGGGCTCTTCTGGTGCAACATTTGTACCAAAGTTTTCCGTCTACCCGAACAAGGAAAAAGTACAGCTGAGGTCGCACATCTTGTTACTGTACCACCCTATTTACTTTTTATTTATTTAAAATTTCTCTTAATTAAAAATTTGATTTTAAATTTGGATTTTGTTTTGTGCCAAATGGACTCATATTTCCCTCCTTGATCATCCTCTCAATCTTTTGTCAAAAAATAAATTCAAATCCCCAAGATTTTTTCCTCCGAAATTCATTCTACAAAATTCCTGGAAAAATAAAAAGAGTCACTATTCATCCGGGCCTCCTTTCTTTCTTTTTCTCTCCCCGGCCCAACTCCTCTCTCCCTCTCCTTTTCCCCCTTTTTCTCTCCCCGGCCCAACTCCTCTCTCCCTCTCCTTTTCCCCCGAGCGGGCCGGCCCATCTTTCTCCTCCCTCCTTCCCTCTCTCGGCCCATGGACCTTTTCCCCTGTGCGTCGGCCTGGCCCGGCCCACCCGAGTCGCCTCCTTCCTCCGGCCGCACATGCGCCGCACGCGCCTGCCGTCGCCGCTGAGCGTCGCGCCGCCGTTGCCGCAACCTCGAGCCCCGCGCCGCACCGTCCCGTCACGCCGCCGCGCCGCGTCACCCTTTCCCCCTGCCCCTCGCCGCCTATAAAAAGGCCCCGGGCCCCCGCTCTCGCCGCCACCATCGCCGCCGGCACTCTCCCCCCTCTCTCTCTCGGCCGCGCGCTCTCTCTCCTCTCTTGGTCCCATCGCCGCCGGCCGCCCTCACCGGCCACCACCGCTCCCCGGCCGCCACCGTTCGCCGCCGTTCCCTCCCCCCGGCCGCCTCACCACCGCTGGCGCCAAGCCGAGCCGGGCAAGCCAGGGAGAGGGGGAAGAAGCCCATCCTGACAGGTGGGCCCTACCTTTCTCTCCCTCTCTCTGTTGACCGAGAAGTGGGCCCCTTTGACTGTCAGCCCTAATGGAATATTCCATTGGAATATTCCGTTATCGTTTAATTTAATTCCCATAAATTCCAGAAAATCCTTTTATCTTTGAAAATTCATAGAAATTCAACCGTAACTCCGTTTGACCTCGTTCAACTTTCTAAATTTTTCTAAAATTGAGATCTACACAGTGGCATACTTGTTTCTCTGTTTTGAGCTTGTTTTATTGCTTTTTATTTATTTATTCTCCGTTCCGCTTATAGAGCATGTGTCGGAGGAAGCTCCGGACGCCGGTTTCGAAGAAGAAGACCCCCATCTTGTGCAAGGCAAGCCCCTTTGATCACATTGCCCCTATGTTTGCAAATTATTTTGTTAGCAAAATGCATTGCTAGGTGTACACGATAAATCTTGTTTAGGCCTCGGATTGTTTGTACAACCGACGGACCGACCTAGTAGTTGCACTCACTTTATGTAGGATGTTGTTAATTCCTTTATCCTTGTTAGCTACACATATTTACACCGGTATCGCTATCCATTGGATACAATTACCGAGGTAGTTTGCTTAGCCGTGCTTACGTTGTACTGTCATGTAGGAAACTTGGGTATTCCCAAACTTTATGCTCAAAAATCCGGTACGTGGTACCGATGTGTTGCGAAATAAAATGAGTTGTGAAAATGGTGATGATGCGAGGCCATGTCTTTGTGGTTTGGTCGCGTATTATCATTAAGGACCGATTCCTTTGGGAAATCCATCCAAACATGTTACAATGCGACCTCACGGGTATTCATGGGATGCCCCTGGCTAAGTAAATGGTTATCACATGGGAGTTTGGTATGCCAATGGTTGTGGGATGCCGAGGATAAGGAGACGAAGTTGGATCATTACAACCCTTTTGGGTGTTTTGTTTGCCCCTATGTGGCACACGGTACCGAGTAGGAGTAGGAGGCATCCTCGGTATTCCTGAGTGGATGACGGCAGCAACTGCCTGATACTCGGCTAAGAGACTTGGCCCAGCTTGGTGGTGTGCGATTTTCATGGGTTAGCTTTGGAAAGGCCTTGTCACGAACTTCCGTTGCTGACGGGTACACGATGTCAGTTTCGTGTTGTGTGGGTAAAGCATACAACCTTTGCAGAGCTTAATGAACTGTTCGAACAGCCGTGCCCACGGTCAAGGGCGAGTGTAACGTGTTTCTCATAGCGTAGATTTATTTGACAAATGTTTGATGAAAATGGTTGATGGGAAGGGATTTGTTTCCAAAGTTCGCCTGTGTGGTAAACGGCTAACCTTTGTGGTTAGGTACGGGTCTGTGTGACCTGGGGTGTCGCTTGACACCAAGGTGTTGCTAGGGCCGAGAAGGCGTTGTTGTGCTGAGAAAGCAAGGTTAACTATGTGAAATAGTGTTGTGATGATTTTATGGTTGGAACAGAGTTGCTGTGGAAGCAAAAAGAAACTAATAGAGGAAACCAATTATTTAATTAATTGTTACCCTTGTGACAAGTTGTTGCAAAGCAACTTGTGGAATGGGACGAGGCGTGAGCCTCCTCCCGACAACTAAAATTTTGAATCACTAGAGTCTTTGTGAAATGAATCGCTTTTCGCCAAAAAGGCTGCTTTCGCAAATAAAACCCTAGCCCTCCTTGTCTTAACCAAGCATGTAATTTTTTCCCCGGCTTGCTGAGTACGTGAAGTACTCACCCTTGCTATATATATGTAATATTTATAGAGCTTGGAGATGAAGACGTCGACCCGACCGCCGAGGAGTGTCTCCAGGAGCAAGCTGAGTACGAGGATTTCTAGAAGATTCGTGCCTAGCCCCAAGCCCTCGCCTGTGGATCAAGATGGTTGCCTAGGCGCTCGCCTAGTGCTTAGTCGCCCAGTCGCTTCGCTTTCCACTGCTTTTGACTTCCGCTCTATGGACTTTTGTATTGTTGCGTTGCTCATCCATGGGCCTGTCCATGATGGCAACTTATGTAAGGACTAAAACCCAGTGATGTAATAATTAGTTTACTTTGATTTCATGGTTATTCTATGTGTACCAGCTAGTGTATCCTGGGACTGGTACTATCTCACTGGTAATGCGTAGCACCTCGGCATGAGTTAGCTGGTGTTATCGGTTAACGAGTGTCGGGGCGTTACAAAGGTGGTATCAGAGCATAGGTTTGGCCCTAGGATGAAACCTTCGTTTAGTTGTGACCCTAAAGACTATTTTAAAAACTTATATATAGTTGCAAAAGTTAGGTAATGTTAGCTAGGTAATGTTTATATTCTTCTCCTTACTATAAGATTCTTTTCAAACTACTCACTAATCCCTTTTCATTTAAAACTTTAGACGGATCGTGCTACGATTGACTCCGCCAATCCTTCAGCCCCAGTTCTTAGAAGTTTAGTGGTTGTTGTGCGTCAGACCTGTCGTATCGTTGCCAACTCAGTAGGAGTTGTGGCACTTAGTGTTCGCTAAGGATGTTTTCCGAACTCCTACGGGTGTTCGTTAAACTAGCATGTTGGTGGGTTATGTAATGCTGATTTGTTTCTTGATGTGCGTCCAGCTAAGCTTGGCTAAGCTTTGGGCTGGCCATGTCCCTGTCTTTCGGAACTTCCCCGATTTGCAAAAACAGTTTTATCTATGAAATGCCCTCCTCTTTACTCTGCCCTTTCAAACAAACCAGATGGCAGGATGCCCTCGTCACAATGCTCGTACCCCAGCCCGTTTCGAATATGAGGACCAAGTTCGAAATGACAACAACGCAGCTCGGAATGCCGAAGACCAAGAAGTAGAGTAAGCTGATGATCAGGTGTCAGAGAATGAACCTGTCCCCACCCAAGGAACACATGCGGCCACAGCTACCGCCCAAGGAGAAATGCCTCCACCTCCACCCCCTCATCTGGATCCTGAGCAAATCATGGCCATTCAAACTCAGATCCTACAAGGCATAGCTCAGAACCTGGCTGCTTTGAACCCCCAGCACCACCCAGCTCCACATCACAATGGTCGCTCCAAGTTGACCGATTTCTTGAGAACCCGTCCGCCAGAATTCTCGCAGACCTCCGAGCCTGTCGAAGCCGATGATTGGCTGAAAAATGTAGAGAGAAAGCTTGACCTTGTGCAGTGCTCCCCTAGAGAGATGGCTTTATACGCTGCACATCAGCTCAGAGGACCCACCGCTAATTGGTGGGAAAACTATTGTGCTGCTCATCGGGATGCCGCTACAATTGTATGGACAGAATTCGCAGAAGCTTTCAGAGCTGCCTATGTCCCAGAGAGTATCTATGATATCAAGAGAGAAGAACTCAATAATCTCAAGCAGGGGAACTCCAATATTAATGAGTACCTTAGCAGATTCAATCATCTGGCCCGTTATGCCACAGATGAGGTGGACACTGACAAGAAAAAGATCAAAAAGTTTCTAAAAGGAATGAACGTAGGAATAAAGCTTCAGCTTGTGGCTCATGTTTTCCCTACCTTCCAAGACATGATCAATAGGGCCTTGATAGTTGAACATGCCAGAAAGGAAGTGGAAGTCTTCCGCAAGCGCAAGATGGCCCAGTCTGGACTCCAGTCTCAAGGTGGTCCCCGCCCCAGGACCAACCCTCGTCCTCAGTATCGCCAGCAGGCCCCACCGCAGAACCGAGGGTTTCCTACCCGCTCAGTTCCTTCTCACCCGTCTGCACTAGCTCAACCGAGAGCCTATAGTGGTAACCCAGGAGGAAGTAATCTTACCTCTTTCAATACTCAGCCCAGGCAGCCGGAGTGACTTGTTACCGCTGCGATGAAGTTGGACACTTTGCCAGAGAATGCCCTCAGAGGAAAGGCCCCGCTACCTCAGGAGCCTCCAACATCAGTACTGCTAGAGTACCAGCGTCAGGGCAAGCGAGAGCCACTACTTAGGCTAGTGGTCAGGCCTCACGTACTACTCCAAGCTTTGGACGAGGCCGCGTCAACCATGTTCAGGCGAAGTCAGCCCAGGAAGCTTCAGATGTCATGATAGGTACGTTTCTCGTTAATAATGTACCTGCTGTTGTCTTGTTTGATTCGGGAGCTTCGCATACTTTCATTTCTCGAGCTTTTGTGGAACAACATGGTTTGGCTACTAAGGACCTAAGGGTACCAATGATCGTTCACTCCCCGGGAAAGGAGACTATGTCTGATCGATCATGTCCAAAGGTTAGCCTAGTCATAGAAGGTGTTAAATTTATGACTAGCCCTATTATCCTAGAGTCGCAAGGTCTGGACCTGATTCTAGGCATGGACTGGTTAGCTAAGCACAAGGGTCAGATAGATTGTGCCACAAGGACTATCACGATGAAAGCACCATTTGGAAGTGAAGTAAGGTTTACTCCGTCAAAGGACCCTAGAGGTCAGCTTATGCTGAACTGCATCGAAGTCATCCCTTTGGAAGAAGTGCCTGTAGTCAATGAATACCCAGACGTCTTCCCAGATGAATTACCCGGAATGCCACCAGATAGAGAAATAGAGTTCTCCATAAAACTTGCACGTGGCACAGCTCCAATAGCCAAGAGACCCTACAGAATGGCAGCTAATGAATTGGCCGAAGTAAAAAGACAGATAGAAGAATTGGAAGCAAATGGTTTTGTGCGACCCAGTACGTCACCAAGGGGAGCTCCAGTTCTCCTAGTTGAAAAGAAGGATAAAACAAAGAGAATATGTGTGGATTACAGAGCTTTAAATGAAGTAACCATCAAGAACAAGTATCCGTTACCGCGGATTGATGACTTGTTTGACCAATTACGAGGAGCCTCGGTCTTCTCCAAGATTGATTTAAGGTCTGGATACCATCAGTTGAAAATCAGACCTGAAGACATACCAAAGACCGCCTTCTCAACTCGTTATGGTCTATATGAGTATACGGTCATGTCCTTTGGACTCATAAATGCTCCAACATTCTTTATGAATCTCATGAACAAAGTCTTATGGAATACCTCGACAAGTTTGTCGTAGTATTTATAGACGACATTCTCATCTACTCCAATGATGAACAAACTTATGCGGAACATTTGAGATTGGTTTTGGGAAAGTTGCGAGAACATCAGCTATATGCAAAATACTCCAAGTGTGAATTTTGGCTAGACCGAGTCGCATTTCTAGGCCATGTTATCTCATCTCGTGGAGTAGAAGTGGACCCAGGGAAAGTAAGAGATGTGCTTTCATGTAATTCTCCAACCACGGTCACTGAGATCAGGAGTTTTCTTGGTTTGGCAGGATATCACAGAAGGTTTATTGAGGGTTTCTCAAAAATTGCCAAACCCATGACAGAATTGCTCAAGAAAGAGAAGTTCATTTGAACCGAATCATGTGAAAAGAGTTTTCAGGAGTTAAAGAAAAGGCTAACGACTTCTCCAGTCTTAATACTACCGGACATAAGGAAAGATTTCGAAGTCTTTTGCGATGCATCTAGGCAGGGTTTAGGATGCGTACTTATGCAAGAAGGAAAAGTTGTTGCTTATGCCTCACGGCAGTTAAGGCCACATGAAGTGAACTACCCTACTCATGATCTTTAGCTAGCCGCAGTTGTTCATGCCCTCAAAATATGGAGACATTACTTGATCGGAAACAGATGTGAAGTGTACACGGATCATAAGAGCCTGAAGTATATCTTCACTCAAACAGAGCTCAACCTCAGACAAAGAAGATGGCTTGAACTGATCAAGGATTACGATGTCGGAATACACTACCATCCGGGTGTTGATGTAAAAACACGACGGCCTGGGAGATCTGCTTAGCTCCAGTGCAAGTCCAGAATAATGATGAAATGTGGGCGTGCCAGTCAGTTTGATCCTGCAACTGACAAGATATATAAATTGAACATCAAAAGATAGCCGATCGGCTGACAAACCGATGGAGTGATTCCAGCCGATGCCGATACCAGCCGATATCCAGTATAGATCTTGATACTTGAATAAATAATGACATAAAGATAATCGGCTGATGATAATGATATATAACAATAATATAATCCAGAAGCAACCAATCGGCTAGTAATGATATACTGAATAAGCACTGATCCGAAGGTTGAAGCATTCATCGGCTGGAGGTCCGATGTCAATAAATCCAAATGATTATATAAACAGTGAAATATTTGTTGTCATCGGCTAAATCCAACTTGTATGTAATCCTTATAAGCCGATGCAACGTCCAGATAACTCATCGGCTAGCACTCTGATAAAACATTAGCATGAACCTATCGGCTTAACAAGATTTATATTATCAACAACAATCTAGTAGGTCGAACCTAACCGATGCAGCACGAGATTGTATATGATAATCTAATACTTGATGAACCGATAGATCTATCTAATGTGATGGATATAACAAATCTATTTAGAACAACATTGTGATTGTACAGATATATCGGCTAAGATAGAAGATCAGACTTAACCGAGACAGTCCCAACCCTTGTCTCGAGGCATCGCAGTATACCACAAAATCCTTCCGGTTATCAGGGAGGACTAGGATAGGGGCAGTGGTTAACTTTTCTTTCAATCATTCGAAACTTTCCTGACACTGCTCAGTCCACTTAAACTCCTTTTGCTTCTTGAGCAGCTGGGTCATGGGTCGGGCTATCTTAGAGAACCCTTCGATGAACCTTCGGTAGTATCCGGCCAATCCCAGAAAGCTTCGGATCTCCATTACAGACTTGGGTGCTTTCCATTCAGTAACCGCCTCAACCTTAGCAGGGTCTACTGCTACACCACCGGCTGATATCACATGACCTAAAAATGCAACTTCCTTCAACCAGAATTCGCACTTGCTGAACTTTGCATAGAGCTGATGCTCCCGGAGTTTCTTTAGTACCAAGCATAGATGTTCGGCATGTTCATCTTCATCCTTGGAGTAGATGAGGATATCATCGATAAATACTACCACGAACTTATCCAAATATTCCATGAATACCTTATTCATAAGATTCATAAAATAAGCCGGAGCATTGGTCAATCCAAAAGACATCACGGTAAACTCGTATAACCCGTAGCGTGTCGAGAACGCAGTCTTGGGAATGTCTCCAGCCCTGATCTTCAGTTGGTGATACCCGGATCGAAGATCGATCTTAGAGAATATCTTGGCTCCCTTGAGTTGATCGAAAAGATCATCTATTCGCGGTAATGGGTATTTGTTCTTGATAGTCACCTCATTTAATGAGCGGTAGTCCACACACATCCTCATGCTACCATCCTTCTTCTTGACGAATAATACTGGGGCTCCCTAGGGTGATGAGCTGGGGCGTACGAATCCCTTCTCTTGTAGTTCCCTAATCTATTTCTTGAGCTCCTCCAACTCATTGACCGGCATCCGATATGGCCTCTTGGATATGGGGGCAGTCCCGGGCATCAAATCGATGACGAATTCAATGTCACGATCTGGTGGCATTCCAGGTAGATCTTCAGGAAACACATCGGGAAACTTCTGAACCACCGGCATTCCTTCCAGGGGCAGCATGGTGAATATACCACCGGCACGTTCAGGTAATCTGGGGTCCTGATCCATAGTTGCTCTCATCGCTGATTCCTAGGGGGTGGTCAACGTGACTTCCCTATGGCTGCAATCTATGATTCCTCCGTTCCTTGTTAACCAATCCATGCCTAGTATGACGTCGAGGGTTTGCGGCACTAGGACCATAAGATTTGAGGGAAACACCACATCCCTAAGACGGATGGGTACGTCGACACAGGCTTGGTTCACATTGCTCTCCCCTCCCGGTGACTGTACTATCATGGGTTTCCGCAGTTCTACTCGGGTTAGGTTATGTTGTCGGCTAGCTTTTAAGGATATAAATGAATGCGACGCGCCTGAGTCGAAGAGAACTTTAACTGGAGTAGAATTTATAGAGAACGTACCCATTAGCACGCCCTGATCCTCCTGGGCTTCTTCTGCCCGCACGTGGTTCACTTGCCCGCGTCCAAATCCGGTCGCGATCCTGCCTGTCTGCGGCGTCCTGAACAGTCCTCTCCCGGCTGTCGGGGTAGCTGTTCCTTGGATTGTCGTGGCATTAGCTCCGGTGCGGATGGGCGTCTTGTTGGGATGCGGGCACTTGTTGGCGAAATGCCCATACTCTCCGTAGTTAAAACAGCTCCCAGGCCTTTTTATCCCTGTAGTAGCCTTGTTTGGCGCGGGTATGCGGGTCTGGGTAGCAACCGGCCTGTTGTAAGTGTTAGGTGTAGCAGAGCGATTGACAGTCACTATCGTGGGTTTCCATCCTGACGAGGCAGCTCCTTTTGGTCGCTGAGATGCAACTTGAGGCGGACGGTTCATAGCTAGCCTTCTTTTGCGGTTGTGCTCCACGATCTTCCGATCGTTTTCCAATCTAACCACCTTGTTGATGAGACTCTGGAAACTGTCATGATCTTGCCCTATCATGGGTCCACGCAGCCCATCGTTTAACCCTTCAATGAACTTGTCAACCTTTTCTTCCTCATCCGCAAGATCTCCAGTTGTGTAGCGGGCCAGTTGGGTGAAATGGTTCAGGTATTCCTGTACTGTAGTATTTCCTTGACGCAGTCTTCTGAACTCATTTTTCTTCATGCGCATCACTGCGGCGGGCACGAAATTGTCACGGAAAGCGGTAGCGAATTCCTCCCAGGTGGGTTCACCAGCATCTTCTTCTCGGGCCTCCTTATAAGTATCCCACCAGTCTCCGGCTGGTCCTTCCAGTTGGTTTACTGCGAAAATTACTTTATCAGCTTCTCGCACACGCACGCGGGTCAGCTTCTTCTCGATGATACGCAGCCAATCCTCGGCATCCATGGGCTCTTCTGCTGTGGCGAATGTGGGTGGTTTGGTCCTGATGAATTCCCCAAAGCTTGGTCCTCCACGATTGCCTTGATTGTTTGCGATGGCTTGCAGAAGTTGGGTCTGGGCGGCCATAATTCCGGTTAAGGTGTTTAGGTCGGTTTCGGGGGTTCCCTCATTGTTGTTTGTTGCCCGGCGTCGGCTGGCCATCTGTGTGGATTAGTTGGGTAAGTACTCTAATTCTCGAACCAACCCTTACGGTTCTATCCGGGTCGGGGAGTTGTTTTTGATATGAACTTTGTTTGGTAAGCATGGTGGAATAAACTCATTTGCAACATAACAACAACATTTCATAAAGAATATCGTAGAGTTCATAAATCCAGACACAAATAACTGCATACGTGTGCAGCCCAAATGAAGTTCAAACATTACAACCATCGAACTAAGACATCGAACTACTTGTCAACATACATAGGGGGAAAGGGTGTCTCGCTCTCCAAAAACCGTCCCAAGCGAGATCGGAGCCGTAGTGGATCTCCAGTCTAGTCATCCAGCCATCCGCAGGATCCCGGCGCAGGAAGTGGGTAGTCGCTGGCAGATGCGAACCTAGGCTCTCCCGGCTCGGAGGTGGTAGCCTCTGGATCTGGCTTGGTCCTCTTGCACGGTGGTCGTGTGCTCTTGCGGGCCGTACTGCGGGTGCGAGGGCCACCGGCGAAGGTGATGCGGTAGGCAGGAGTCTCGTCCTCTGAGGGGTCGGTGATGTGCGGCTCTATCTCCTCTGGGTCATCCTCGTCCTCTACCCCGGAGTCAACCTGGATCGGGGTCTCTACGCAAGACCCTGGTGGTGGGGAAGTAGCGGGGGCTAGCCCTGTAACTGGCGATTGCATCGCGGTAGGGTCCACCAGGTAGGGTCCCGACTCGGTGGCTAGGGCATCCACCAGTGAGTGAAACGCTGGCGGGTACGGTGGAGTAAGGAAGAAGTAGCGATCCCGCCCAACTGCTGCAGAAGTGGAAGCTCCAGTGGCACTGACTGTGGTAGCTCTGAGCTGCTCTGCAAGCTGGCCAACGTGCTCCTGACTCACCCTCAGCTGCTCCTCGAGTGTATCCATCATCCTGCGACGCTCATCATGCTGATCTGATAGCTGCTGCAACTGATCGCTGTGGACCTGGAGCTGTCTTCAGTGAGTCTATCTCACCACCCCGGGTCTGGTGCTCCTCCTCAAGCTGTAGGTGCTGCACTGTGAGGTCAGTCACCTCGGTCTCCAGCTCAACCAGATGCCTGTGCTGCTCGTCGATCTCCAACAGAGCTGTCTCGTAACAGTCGTCGACAGCCTCCGCCCATCGGGACAGTCGGGTCACCGTCGGGTTGTAGCAACAGGGTGTGTCCTGGACGGTGCACACGGAGTTGCCCTCCTCTCGGTACGGGTGATGGGCAAACTCGGTGGTCGCCAACTCAGATCGGTGGATCGAGCTGAGTCGGAGGAAGGCCTCCCGGGCAGCATCCTGCATCGTGGTCTCTGGCGTGTAGCGACGATAGCGTGTCCTGAACCAATGGCCTGCCTCTGAAGGAACTCGGGACTCAACCACCACTCTAGCCTCCCAGGCTGGTCCAATCTGCCTCACCAGGTAGTTAGGGATCCTCGGGTACCTCAGACACCTCATCATCCTGTGCAACTCCATGACATATCCCTCTGAATGGGGTAGGTCCATCTCCCATGATGCACTCGAATCTACCATCTATTTTGTAAGAAAGTTTAAGATTAGTAAAAGTAAAACTCATTTTGCAAAGAAGTAGATATGGGTTAAGGAAAAATGCGTTTGGTTTTGTGAAAGTAGATTTTATGAAAATATTCCTAGCTGGGAATCTCTCCCTTGACCATCTACATTGGGGTGGGGCGCCATTTGGTCTTTCCTACAGTCGTATGGCTCTGATACCAACTCTGTAAGGACCCCCTTTTTGCAACAGGAATCACTCGTGTATTCTGTGCCATTTCCCTGGATCAAGTAGTTTGGCACACACGATACATAGTTGAATTACCAAAAGCGCATACATATGCATCGTGTACGAATTATTACATCATAGGCCCGAAGTCGTAGTTTTAGAACAAAGGACCAAACGGTCCGGAATACAGTCCAAAAGCAGAATATAGATAAGTAGCAGAGCAAAGGCAGTGGCATCGCCATTGCCACAGGCAACGACCGTATCTAGACCTAGTGGGCACCCTCTTCTTCCGCATCTTCTTCATAGTAGGCGTATGTATCCTCCGCGGTGTCATCTTCGGCTTCCGATGAAGTTTATAATTGCAAGGGTGAGTACCAACCGTACTCAGCAAGTCACCACGGCAACGATGCATATGAAGGATTTTATTCAAGGCAAGGCAAAGGCTCAGTTGCATAAAGCTAGTTTTGCAGTCATTTTCACAAACCTAAGACCTAAGATAACTGGTCAAGTTTTAATACCAGAGTTCAATTTAAACAACGATGGTTCTGTCCACCATCCATTGTGATCCCAAGGATGGCTTCCCGCCGTTGGTCGTCATGGTTTTCTGTGGACGTCCACCTTCCTGCTCTCGGGAAGTGGCTCCAATAGCATAAAACTCATCATGCAATATCTCATCCCACGCAGGTTAAGAATTTAGAGTCTAGCCAAGTGTAATGCACGTCCCGGTGCTCAATATCCGCGAGCACGGCTATTCGAATAGATTGTTTTACTCACACTGCAGTGGATGTACACTTTACCCGTACTCCGCGACTGCCCAACACATGAGCCTCGTCCCAACACATGAGACGCGTCACGGCAAAGCCTTTCGATAACCTTACATTGGCAGTACCCGTTCCATGAACTATCATCCTCGTGCACTCTAGGCGTATCTATTTCTAGCAGTGAGAGGAGTTCTGGTGCTCCCGGGGAGAGGAGTCTCACACACGCACAAGTTTATAACTTAAGTTTTATATTCTCACTCTCACACACGTGGCAGTCCTACCAACGGTGACACCGACGTAGGGTACGCATCGCGTCCCTACCTCAACGGTTGCCCCGTCGTAGCGAACCTGCCTCACACACTGGGGTGAAACATCTATGCAAGGATGCTGCCACTGCTCGGCTATCTAGTCAGCTAGGTCTATACCTATCCGAGAAGTACGGTTGTACTAGGGTCGTTTCATGCTTTACTTCATGGCTCGGTCCTTAACTGACCGGGGACGGAACTAGCCTTTTCCGGATACCACCCAAATCCACCATCCGCCCCAGTCGAAAACACTTGTTTGGTTTTATTTCTCTTTCCTCAAGTCATGTCATCATATCATGGCAATGTGGCACTCATGTCTCCACATGCCGCATCTCAATTACCTTCCCCAAGGTAATTGCCCAAGCATAAAGCATTTGATAAATATGAGTATGCATCATTCTAGAATAGTATCACTAAGCATTTGTCATAATTGACTAGGGACTCATGTATAAGCATGGTTACAAAGGAATATAGAGGAATAAACAATAATCAAGGTATGGTATAATAACAAGTAGGTTATTCATCATCGCATCCAACTTTATTTGTAAATAAAAATAATTTCGCAACTTGGGATCAACATGTTCAAGGATAGTGATGACTTGCCTTGCTCAAAGTCCTGTGGTTCTTGATCTTTGGTCGGACTCACCACTCCCTCGGTGTCTAGAATTTCGTGCGAAAGAAATTGAATTCACTTAGAATTCAATTAAAATTCGACAAAGTCCAATTAAAGAAATGGATCGAACGTGAGTGTCGAATGTTGGCTTCGCTTCCATTATCATTTATATTATCGTTCCGTTCCGATTGTTAATACCTTTGTCCCAAAATTTTAACGTTAGCCAAATAGAACATTTATCCGGTTTAATTTACGCGATTCGCCAAGGTTAGATCCGATAATAATATTCAACCTTTGGTGATCGGTAATCTACTAAATAATTGCAATGGCTACCTAAGTGTATAATCTAATTGACGAGTAAAATTAAGTAACGATTACACGGTTATTGCAATAAACGTTAATGACAACGCTTAATTTAGAAATTCTAGAATTAACTAATGAGTATACACACGAGCTGGTAAATCCTAAAAATTGAAATCAAAATATTTGACTAAACGTCCCGCAAAAGAATAATCATTAAACGGATTATTAAGTTAAGTGAATATTTGCATTTAAATAATCCTATTTAATTCCTTGTATGAGTTTCTAAAATAATTGGCGGTTTTATCCTAAATTTATTTCTTCCAATTTATTCTCTATTCTAAATTTCCTTTCTAGGTCTAAATTTTATTTTTTCCCTATTTTTCTTCCCTCTCCTATTTTCTTTTCCTTTCTCTTCTCTATTCTTTTCCCTTTTTCTTTCCCTTTTCTTTTTCTTTCTTTTTTTCTCCTTTTCTCTCTCTTCTTTCCTGCTTCTTCTTCCTCCTTCTTCTTCTTCCTCTCTGCTCACCGGCACTACTCCCACTCTCTCTCTTGCGGCCGACCTAAGGGGAGGAGGGGGGTTAAGGGGGCTTACCGGCGGTGGTTCCCGGGCGCGCGGCGGTCGGCAAGGAGCGGCGGCGGCGGGGGATGGTTTGGGGAGGCAGGGAGAAAGGGGGAAAAGGGGAGGAAGGGGGATGGATGGCGGTGTGAGGGGATGGGGTGGTTTTTATAGCGTGCGGGGGGGGGGGGGGAGCAACGGTGACGTGCGCGTGGCGCGGGAGACACGGGTACGGCGACGACGCGCGCGGCACGGGCGGCAAGGCGCGCGCGGCGGCAGGCGGCGGCGGGCGGCGCAGGCGGCATAGG
Source organism: Oryza punctata (assembly GCA_000573905.2). Classification (NCBI taxonomy): domain Eukaryota; kingdom Viridiplantae; phylum Streptophyta; class Magnoliopsida; order Poales; family Poaceae; genus Oryza; species Oryza punctata. Next base: position 23,034,153 of record CM002499.2, on the reverse strand, counting down.
GCGGTGGCGTGCGGCGCGGGCGGCATGGGGCGCCGGCGTGGGCGCGTACGGCGGCATGGCGTGGGCGGGGTACGGCCGACGTGGGCGCATACGACCGGCGACAGCGTGCGCGCGCGGCGCGGGCGGGTGGCGTCATGCGGGCGCGCGGCGCGGGCCGCACGCGGGCGCGAGGGCACGGCGGCGGCGGCGGTCCGGGCATGCGTGCACGTGCGGCAGGCAGCGGCGAGCGGCGTGCGGCGCGCGAGGCGCGGGCGGCTGCGGCGGGTCCGGGCGCGCGTGCGGCAGGCGGCGGCGGGCGGCGCGTGCGGCGCGGCGAGGGTGGGCACGCGGCGCGGGGCGCGCGCGGGGGAGGGGCCCGGGCCGAACACCTGGCGGGCTGTGAACAGTGCCGTCAGGGTGTTTTGGGCTTTTTGGGTTAATTTCCCCACTAAAGTTCATTCTAAAAATTTTGTAAAGTCCACCAAATCAATGTGATCAATGCTTTTAATATTTGCGATAATTTATTTATTATTTATATATATTTTATTCTTTCTTTTCTCTTACCTAGTAGCCTCACACATTCATACGTATGCCTATATATATTTATACCTAGCCTCCTATGCATATATACATATTTATATATTGGCAAGATATATCCGCTTGAGTTTGTGTCACCGCATTTCTTATATGTTTATTATAATTCCTCCGAAGATTATCTCATTTACTAGGTGCAATATTTGTTTTAAACCCTGCATAAAACATTATTCTAAATTGTATTTTAATTATATCCTTCGCCAACTTATATTTCAGAGTGTATTTCGATTAATCATTTGGCTAATCACTTTGGGCAATTCCGAATTACTTCCTTATGATACACAAGCGATTAACCCGCAATAAAATCCAAATAAAACGTGCGAATAAATTCAGCATGATGCAACTTATTTTAAAAAGTTTTCGAAGGTCCATATTTTAGGGTTTCGATTTTGTTGGTCGAATTTTTAGGGCGTTACAAACTATCTCACAGGTAATGCGTAGCACCTCGGCATGAGTTAGCTGGTGTTATCGGTTAACGAGTGTCGGGGCATTACAGTTACCAAATTACAAAATAGTCCCTGAACTGGAAAGCCAGATATATGGTATCCCTCAACTTATAAACCAGATCACTCTAAGTCCTTAGACGGTCTTGTCCAACGTGTCAGCTGAGTTTGTGTAGGACCCACATGGGCCCCATATGTCAGTGACTACTTCCCCCTCTCCACTATCTTCCTCTCTCCTCCACACGCCTCAGACAACGAACCAGGCGAAACCTCCTAGAGTGCGCGGGCGCGACTCCGTCGTTGCTGCCAGCGGTAGCTCATCGGGGCAGCTCTGTCATCACCGCCGATGGTAGCGCGTCGACGCGGCTCCGTCGTCGCCACCGCTGCCATCGGAGACAACATGCTCACCGGACAGGCATGGTTGGAGCCCGCGAGCGCGGCCCAGTCGTTGTCATTGGCGGTAGCGCATCGGCGCGACACCATTGTCGCTAACGCCGCCATCGGAGGAGCGGCGGGAGTGGATGAGGTGGTGGAGGAAGCCAGGACGCCCCGTGGTCCGACGCCGTCCTCGTCCTTTCCCTTGTGCGAGTGAATCGGGAGATCGTCGAGCTCGAGGCTGCGTTCGATGGGAGCCACCGCAGTGCTCCTCTCCCGCTGGCTTTCGGTCGACCGCCCAACTCCTCTCCACCTGGGCGTAGTGGGGAACTCACTACGCGGCCCACGCCACTGCCGCCCATCTCCTCTCTGCCTGCACTGCTGTTGCCTATCTCCTCTTCGCCTTCCTTCTCCCTACTGGCCGCCGGTCACGTCGCCTTCTCCCGTCGCGCTCACTTACTAGAGATGGGGAAAGAGAGGGGACAAGGGAAGAAGAGGTGGTTTCACTAACATGTGGGGCCTACATGTTGACGACGAAATTTGGTAAGCCTCGAAGTCATCATCGGCCTAGAGTCAGTATCAGCTTCAGAGTTCTGGAATTGGCCGATGGGCATTATCAGATCGCCAACAGTTATGTTCTTGATGGATTCAGTTAAGGAGATAGATCAAGCTTATCCAGAAAAGTCCGAGTTCAAGGAGGATGCGGCATGGTAATTTATTTATTAATTAGGCAGAGTCGTCAGTTTCCTTTTAATTTTAGGACAGTGTGTTTAGTGTCCGATAAGGACTTTATGTTTCTGTTTTATCTTTTAGAAAGTTTGTTTCTTATCCGACAAGGACTTTATAAACCCAAGGGTATAAATATGTACACCCGGGGTCCTTGTAATCTATCTCTCGATCAATACAACTACTCTCGGTGCATCGCCACCCTCTTTATGAGGTTTTTTACTTATCAACCGACGGAATTTGGCACCTGACGCGGGACTGCATCGGCTTTCGATCTCCGGCGAAGGGGTAAGCCCAACGTTCCGTTGGGTCCTGGTGAATTTATTGGCTACATTGGTGTTGTTCAAGGCTACATCGCTTCGATCTCTTGGATCGCTCTGGTTCGGTCGATATATTTACCTGATATCTCAAGTCTATCTTAATTGCATTGTGTTTAGAGACGCATCGATTTAGTTGGGACTGTCTCGGTTAAGTCTGATCTTCTATCTTAGCCAATATATCTCTACAATCACAATGTTGTTTTAAATAGATTTGTTATATCCATCATATTAGACAGATCTATCGGCTCATTAAGTATTAGATTATCATATACAATCTTGTGCTGCATCGATTAAGTTCAACCTACTAGATTGTTGTTGATAATATAAATCTTACTAAGCCGATAGGTTCATGCTGATGTCTTATCGGGGTGCTAGCCGATGAGTTATCATATACGTTATATAATCTATATTGACAATATCTTCTACTTGCATCGGCCAATCTCTATCTAGAGTTTTGTTGATATCAGCTAGATTACTTTATTGGTTTAGATTATATAATGTATCCACCACCCTGAAAATCAGTCAAAGGCTTGATTGTCTGGATATTATGTTTCTTTTCATACTTAGTGTTGCATCAGTTAAATTTGATCTACTAAGTCGTGCTTAGAACCATAATCTCTAGCCTGCTTTTTGATTGCCAATAAGGGTTTCATCGGGGTTTCAGCCGATGAGTTATCTGGACGTTGCATCGGCTTATAAGGGTTACATACAAGTTAAATTTAGCCGATGACAACAAAGGTTTCACTGTTTATATAATCGTTTGGATTTATTGACATCGGACCTCCAGCCGATGAATGCTTCAACCTTCGGATCAGTGCTTATTCAATCTATCATTACTAGCTGATTGGTTTCTACTGGATTATATTATTGTTTTATTACATTATCATCAGCTGATTATCTTTATATCATTATTTACTTAAGTATCAAGATATATACTGAATATCGGCTGGTATCGGCATCGGCTGGAATCACTCCATCGGCTTATCAGCTGATTGGCTGTTTTATCTGCTATTCACACATCTTGTCAGTTGCAGGATCAAACTGACTGGCACGCCCGTATCTCATTATTATTTTGGACCTGCACTGGAGCTAAGCAGATCTTTTAGGCCGTCGTGTTTTTTACGTCAACACCACGTGGGTCAACCAGAGTCAATACTACCTAAGGAGCTAGAGTCATCTGGTTTTGTAAGTTGAGGGATGCAATTGTTAACGTCAAAATTTGGTAATATTTTTAGTGGATTCGGTTAAGGGAAGAGCATAGTCAGTTGATGGAAACTTATCCAGAAGAGACCGAGTTCAAGAAGGAATCATGAAGACCATGGCATCACTACTTAATTCTATTAATTAAGCATGATTTAGTAATTTCCTTTTATCTTTAGGAAGTGTTTATTTAGTATCCAATCAGGACTTATATCTTTTATCTTTAGGGAACATGTGTCATGTCCGATATGGAGTAGTATCTACCCATGGGTATAAATATGTACACCTAGGGTCCCTGTAATTTGTCTCTCGATCAATACAACTATTCTCGGCGCATCACCACCATCTTTTCCGAGGTTTTTACATATCAACCGGTGAAACTTAGCACCTGACGCAGGCTGCATCGGCTTTCATATCTCCGATGAAGTGGTAAGTCCTACGCTCCGCCTGTCCTGATGAATTTATCAACTACGTTGGTGTTGTTTAAGGCTGCATCACTTTGATCTCTTGGATCGCTCTGGTTCGGTTGATATATTTTTCCACCTAATTATCATATATCTTAGTTAATCTAGTTTGGTAGTTCGATTTACTTGTATCGGCTGGGCTCTGCTTTAGGATTTTTGCTGGCATCGGCTAAATTGCTTTGCCAGATTATATTAGCTAAGGTATCCACCACTCTTAAAATTAGTCAAAGGCTTGATTGTTAGACTTTATGTTTCTTTACATACTTTACGATACATCATCCCTAGTCGTGATTAGAATCATAAAGGCTAATCTGTCTTTGATTATTATAAGGATTTCATCGGGATTTCAGCCGATAAGTTATATGGACGTTGCATCAGTTTACAAGGATTACATGCAAGTTAGTTTTAGCTGATCGCAACAATGGTTTCATTGATTGTTTAATCGTGTGGATTTAATGACATCAGAACACTAGCCGATGTATGCTTAAACTTCGGATCAATCAATTATTCTATCATATCATTATTGACCGATTGATTTCTGTTGGATTATATTATTGTTTTATTACATTACCACTAGCCGATTGTCTTCGTATCATTATTTACTCAAGTGTCAGAATCTACATTGGATATATAGCCGATAACTCAGAACCTTATCGACATCGGCTGGTATCAACATCAGCTGGAATTACAATATCGGCTTATCTGCTGATCGGTTATTTGATCTTCAATTGTCAGTTGTAGGACCAAACTGACTGGCATGCTCGTATCTCATTAAGATTAGGATCTGCATTAGAGCTAAGCATAACTCCCAAACCTTCCTGTTTTTTCACATCAACAACTGGTTTTTGGTTTAGGGATAATTTTTAATTCGGTTACGTTACAAGATGAGGGACCTCCTGCGTACATTTTTCCCCATTTTCCCCCGAACATAACCCATGGAAAGATCTAGAGGATTTAGGGCCTGCTTGGTTCATCGCTAAACTATTTGGAAGTTTGATAACTACCGGCTGTTAAGTTCATAGCTATGCTTGTGGCAATATTCACTCTTTTTTCTTTTCTTCTTTTCAGAAAGATTAGATGACGGCTTACAAGTCACAACATGAGATTACCCCCACTGTAGCCAAGCTAGAGCCTGAAACAATTAACTCGTCTCATCTTAATGCGCTTGTCCCTTTAATTATACCACACATGTTTGGATAAAAATCATAATAAGCAAAGGTAGACATCTTCGAATATTTTATATTGAACTAGCATCTGTTGAAACCTTTTCTAACCTCATGACACTCTGATCTAGTTTCAATGGGAGCCATATGAGACTGGTCCGGTCCAAAATACTACTTACGCTAATTAACTACTTCATTAATAATAATTTTAAGGCTCATTACATTTTTGATGGTCACAAACTAAGTCACCGGTGCCGATAAAACAAAAGGCGCCACAATTAGATGGTTTACAAGTGTACAGCCTTTGGAAGGTGTAACTAACAAGAATATTTTTACAACAGTAAAAATACACCGTCGGTCCTTAAATTTGAATCATCCGAGATCGTAATCTTTGTTTAATGTATCACCCAAGGATCAAGGTGCCTTTGACCAGTCTCGGACACTGATTGATGTGGTTGCTCATGGTGGCAAACATTTTACACTTAGCCTCCTCATACCGTATGCCCAAAATCTGACTCCCACCACTATTCCCACCACACACCCGGAGGTGAAGAGGTGGCGGTTGTTGGAAGTTGGAGATCCTTGGAGTATAGACAAATGAAGTGATAGGTAGAAGGTGATCCCACGAGTGCGGTGCGTCACCGTGAATATGGGCGATGGACCTCATGCAACTTGAGGACAATGAGGTGCTCAACGAATCCATGGCGGTAAAGATGTCACACTACCCTTGTTGTACTTCGTCGCCTCCCTCTCCTCCCGGACACTCTTCCCTTGTCACACTCCACACTACCCTATCCTTACCACATTTCATACCATCGTTGCTTTTCCCTTCCTGATTTGAAAGAGGAGAAGAGATGGAGTCTAGAGATCGTATCAGGGACAAATCTTGAGGGAAAGGGATAAATGCACAATCGTTGCCAAGATTGGTTTAAGAGGGCACTGAATACACAATATGTTTGTTACCGTGGACAATCATGCTAGCGCTCAAGTCAAAGGGGATTTGGACCTCGCGGCCGGGTGCTACAATAAAATAAGGTATTTGTGTAGATGAGTAATTTTATAAGGTTATAGACATAAGTGGCACCTTAGTCTGAACGGGTTGTGTATTTTACTCTTTTTACATCTCTTATTATCCAATTGAATGAATTACCCAACTAATTAAGGGTCACTATAACGGTAACCCTTATCTGTGTCGGGCTCCAACCCACATCTGTGTCGGGTACGGAGCCCGACACAGCGTAAAGGTCACTGATGTGAGGAATCATCTCAAACGGGCATAAGTCCGTTACGGATGGAGTTATCTCAATCGGGCATTAACTAAAGCCCGTCACCAATAGCGTTGACCCAGACGACCAGTCAAAGAGAGCCCGTCACGGATGACCTATCTCAATCGGGCTACAACTAGCGCCCGTCACGGATGTCTATCCTCTCAAACGGGCCTAAACAGAAGCCCGTCACAGATGACTTATATTCGCACTCGGGCCCCAAATACAGCCCGTCACAGATTACTTAATCTCAATCGGGCCTTAACTTACAGCCCGTCACGGATGACTGTATTCTCAATCGGGCTTTAACTTATAGCCCGTCACCGATGAGTATGACCACAAAAAAAATAAATATTGTTTTTTGGCTAGCCTCAGGCCTGTGCTAGCCATGCCCGCTGCAAAAATAACAGAAACATATGCCAATCACATATATATCCCAGCATCCCCATTCACATATATACATCGCTGCATCCCCATTCACAAATGCCATTCACATATATTTTAGACAAATAACATCCATAATGACAGTTGCATATTGGTCAAGTGGTAAGCATCATAATTAAGCTGCAATATTCATCTAGAAAGAACTTACATAGAGATAATAAATGTAATAAACAATAATATTACATAGTAACATGTGTTTGACAATTCAAATGTTAAAAATTGTTTTTCACTTAAACTTAACCCTAAACATTCCTTTAGGGTGAATAATTTCGTGAAGGATGAACCCGGCAATCTCCTCACGAATATCCTGAAAGCTGCTACCCGGATCCTTTGAAAATGTGTCCTACATGTACAAAATTCGTAATTAGACGAACGATCTTTAGATATATGTATGTACTTTAATTCAGTTAGAACATTTCACGAATGAGATCACAAACCTCCAATTCACCCAAAGTCTTCACCTTATCTCTGCAAAGTAGGCGCATGTTGTGGCAGACATGGAATCCGCACTGGTCGCCTATTTGTTGTTTGATTGGGAAGTCCTTCTTATGGATAAGTGTATCCTGCCCTGCCTTTCGAATGCCGTCCTTTTGCACATATTGGGCCCACGCCTCATCTATCGCGAGTTGAATGGGGGTCCAATCGTATGCTTTCTTGTCAATCCTGGAGTTTAAGTAGTGGCACGTACTCCACTTAGGCGTTATTACCAGTAGGATCCAATGTCCACTGCGGCATTAAAATATTTAAAGTTAATACTAAAGCTAGACGTGTAATGCAATGAATTTAGGGAGCACACTTACTATTGATTATAGGCGCACATGATGTACTCCTTATCTTGTCGGGCCCATAAGGTGTCAAACAAGTAGTTTACCATTCCTTGACGGTCCCCTTCAAGATTTGTGACATTCACTACCTGGGGATCAAGGAAGGCAACTTCCGGTGCATTTTTGAGACACCACTTCCAACTATACCTACACACAAGACAACATTACTTATAAGCATGTTACACGGAATGAGATGAATAATTTTCGTGAGCAAGAGTACTTACAAGGAATAGCACTTGAGGAGGGTTGTGTCCACCGAGCGGAGCCTGTAGAGGTCGAATAGATCCTTGTAGTCTACCACGATATAATTTGGTGGCCCAAGGAATGGCGCTTTTGCGTGTTCGCCTATTATATCACTTTCTCTTTTCGTCCTCCTCACGTTAGATTTTTCCATGTAGTACATGTGTAGCTCCTTGCAAGCGGTGCCCATCGTAGCTAGCATGTCGTCTCCAACCAACGGCATGCCTAGTTGGAAGGAGGATGGAGGTACGGGCTTCTTAGGAACTACCAGCGCCTTGCTCAGATCTAGCTTTGTTGGAGCAAGTCATGAGCCCTGCAGCTTTCCCTTTCTGCGCCCCCTTGCAGCAGGTTTTTCGATAGCAACTCTCTGGGGGGAAGAATGCGCCTTCCTGCTCTTCTTCATTGGTGGGGGTTTGATGATCGCCCCGCTGTCGACCTCCATAGGCTCGTCACCGAAGTCCGTGTCGTACTGCAACTCGAGATCATCTGTATCGTCGTGACGAGCTGGAGCTGGTGGTGCTGAAGGAGCAGGGGCAGGTTGTATCAGCAGGCGACCGCTTGGTGCAGTGGTTGGCCTCGGGATCACCCTTGTCTCGATGAGATCCTTGGGCCATTGGATGAATGTTCCACGTGCATTTCCAAGGGTTAGGACCTCGTCGTTCGGTGGATGCCTGAGGGGGAAATGATCGAATTCTGGCTTCACCGAGTCGACTTGGACCTTCGCACAGTCAGCCCGTAGTTGCGCCCCATGCACTCTAGTTTCCGGGGTCGGCTGGAAAGCTAGGCCTTCAGCTGCAGGAACCGTGAAGGACGGCATCACCCTTACTGTCAGGGTGCAGCTAGTTGGCTCCTGCGATATGTTAATAACAATTTTTAGAGCAGTACTTACCCTATGATTTCGTTATGAATTATATTCGTTAAGAATTATGTGCGTTGCGAACGAGAGATTTACCGTAATTTGGTCGACGGCGGCGGGAACCGAAGGGGGATTTTCCCCCGCCTCAGTTGATGCACAGCTGCTGCGCCTCTGCGTCGGACTTGCTAGATCCTGTTGCACACCAGCAGCGGCAGCCTCCGGGATATTCTGTTCTTCTCGAATCTCCTACCTGATACGGGCCCTCATCGATTCGAGCTTCTCATCGAATTCAGAGCTCAACTCGGCTCTGACCTGTTCATGGATCTGGGCGGCAAGGCGGGCATCTTTTTGCGCCTTCGTTACTGTCCGCTTCCTGTACTGCCACGCGTAGTCCGGGAATCCAACTTTCCATGGTACGTTGGCGCCAAGTCCCCTAGTGCGTCCACGGTGCTCCTTGTTGCCCAACGCTTTACTAAGGATGTCGTCCTCGCGTCTTTGGGAGCTTCCCTCTTGCGAGGCCTCTTGGGAGGCAACCAACTCCTTCTGTGGTACAAATGAGTTCGGATTAAACGAAAAGTTGGGTGGGGACAATGCGAACTAATATTGAGATAGGACACTTACTATATTATCGTAGACTTGTTGATCTTGGGGATTTGGAAGGGAAACCGACCCATCCCGATTCTTCTGGCACCTCGCGCAGGCCCAGTTCCTTGCCCGTGGGTGTGGGATGTCGGCAAACACCGGAGGTGTGTTCGCTGCCGCTGCCGCTTCATCCTCCTGCTGCCATTCCTCCAGCTTCCCGACGTATCCTGCGGTGCCTAGGCGGTGCGGGTGCATGTTCCTGGACTGCAGTGCTCTATAGGCTTCGCTTCTAGCCCGGGATTCAGGGGTCGATTTCTTCTCGTAGAATTGCTCCCATACCTCTTCCGTTATGAAGGGCCATTGGTCTTTTGGATCAGGGGTCATCGGATTTAGGACAAACTCCGTGACCAGCCTGCTCTTGAAATTCTTCCAGCAATTGCCCATCACCTTGAACGCGGCCTGCTTGAGCCTCTCCTCGTCGGCTTCAGGATATTCGAAGCTCTCCTTGAACTTCAGCCAAGCAGCGTTCTTCTCCGCCTCGGGCACGCCCTTGATGTCATCCGCGAGGATTGTGAAGTTCTCCCTCGCTACGACACCGCAGAGGGTCCTGAATTTCGCTAGGACATTGCGAGGCCGCGTCGGCAGTCCAACCTGGTTCACCTCTGAGATGGTGAACCGTTCCTTAGGGATTCTGTTCCCTGTCCTACGACCCCTTGCCCTTGAGGACCCACTAGTTGTCGTCGACATCAGTTCACCTTGCCCTTGAGACATCGTCTAAATAACTGTGCTTTTAAATAACAAAATTAATAATTTTGTAAACAAAACACATCCCAAAATAACTTAGTACCATAGCTAGTCTTACTCGCTCCTGTGGACTACTCTACTTTACAAGCAAAATGGCTCCTCCTCGCTTCCTTCTACATGTTTCTTAATTATCAAAAAGTGACAGATTACAAAGTGTTCTGGATGTCAAGGTGTCTTGGAAGGTTCCGTACATGTACTGACCCAACCAATCCAACTTGACACCCGGAACACTTCGTATTCTACGATGATTTCATAATCTAGAAACAAAGTCCTTACGTAAATGAGTAATTATCAAAAAATTCTGCGACGTTTCGATAATAGTTTCCGGAACCAACTTTAATTTCATAGTCGATTAATTACCAAAAAATAACAAAAACCGAGGTGCAATGGGATCTGACGGTGTCTTAATCGGTATTGTCAATTACATATAACACGATCAAACCACCGTCAGACCCTATGCACCTCGGATTCTGCGATAATTTGGTAACGTACATTTTTAAAATAAACTACATTTCACCTATAATCCCTAAAGATGAAATAATAAAGTGACGTATATTTCATAACATGTACTAAACTTAACTTCAAAAAATCACTAATACTAATTTTTCACTAAATCTAACAATCAATATATCTAAATTTCACTAAACCCTAACCTAAAAAACTCACCGGCGGCTTGGGGAGGAGAGGCGGCCGGCGGCTTCGGGAGGAGAGTCGGCCGGCGGCTTGGGGACCAGAGGCGGCCGGCGGCTTCGGGACCGGAGGAGAGGCGGCCAGCGGCTTGGGGAGGAGAGGCGGCCGGCTTGGGGAGGAGAGGCGTCGTGCGTCGGCGTCGTCGTGCGTCGTGCATCGTGCTCGTCGGCGTCGTGCGTCGGCGTCGTCGGCGGGTTGGCGGCGTCGTGCTCGTCGGCGGCGTTGCTAGCTAGGGTTAGAGGACTTAGAAAAATTTTCGAATCCGGCCAGATCCAGATCCAGCGCGGTTATTTTATTTCTTAGTACGGTAGCTCACATCTCAATCGGGCCTTAACAAGAGCCCGTCACGGATGTCAACATCCGTGACGGGCTCTACTTTGGGCCCGATAGAGATGACATCATCTCTATCGGGCACCACACAAATGCCTGTCATGGATGTCAACATCCGTGACGGGCTCTACTTTGGGCCCGATAGAGATGACATCATCTCTATCGGGCACCACACAAATGCCCGTCACGGATGTCAACATCCGTGACGGGCTCTACTTTGGGCCCGATAGAGATGATGTCATCTCTATCGGGACCACACAAATGCCCATCACGGATGTCAACATCCGTGACGGGTTCTACTTTGGGCCCGATAGAGATTGTATTTGACTCCTGTTCATGTAATGAAATATACAATACTTCACATTAAACATGCATGTGCTCATTTCACCACAAATAATTAATTTTCCTAAACCAAATAATTTAGTGAAGCACAATAAATCACTAAAATTTAGTAAATTCATCATAAAATTACAAGTTGCACCAAGCTAGCTATTACTAATAAAAAATACTTCCTTTCCATTTTACTTCACTACTATCCGAAGCCAATATAACAATTAAGCATAGCTAAAATCACAAGGTTATGCCTTCCGTATGATCTGAGCGAGTATACCCTACAGGCTCCTGTGGATCATCGTCAAGGTCGATTTGGGGCCGTACATGAAGATTCTGGTTGTACTCTTCTTCGTCGACGATGTTGTCAGCGCCAACAATTCGGCGCTTGCCATCCCTCACGATGTGCATCTTCTTGTTTGCGGGGTCTTTAATGTAGAAAATCTGCTGGACCTGTTTCGCAAGTACGAATGGTTCGTCGGCGTATCCAACCTTGGATAGATCTACTAAAGTGAAACCTTCCTTATCGACTTTAACACCAGTGCGTATATTCACCCAACGGCATCGAAACAAAGGAACCTTGAACTTCACGTAGTTCAGCTCCCAGATCTGCTCAATGCGGCCGTAGTATGTGTTAGACCCAACTTGATCCTGGAAGGTATCTATACAGACCCCGCTGTTTTGCACTGTGCTTTTGTCATCTTGCTGGACGGTGTAAAATGTGTATCCATTAATATCGTATCCTTGCCATGTGTCTATGGCCCAGCACGGTCCCATCCCCAACAACTGTACTGTCTCATTTGGGATATCCGTCGACATTGTGACACGATTCTTGAACCAAGCGTTGAACCGAGAGTTATGTTCCCTGTTAATCCACGTCTCAGATCGACCCAAGTTCTCCTGCCGGATTTTCGCTAAGTGCTCCTCAAAGTAAGGGCCAACTTCTGCCATGTGTTGGAGCACAGCAAAATGAGCCTGCGCGTACGAAGCTTGATCGGGCCTAATTCTTTTCCTACCTATTGTGCCAGCACCTGACAACCATCCTTCATGTCGAGACGATGGAACTCCTATAGGTTCGGCCTCTGACATGTAATCCACGCAGAACTCAATGACCTCCTCGGTCGTGTATCCTTCAATGATGCTCCCCTCCGGTTTTGCTCTGTTCCGAACGTATGCCTTCAGAACTCCCATGTACCTCTCGAACGGGTACATTTCTCTTAGAAAAGCTGGGCCACATAGTTTTGTTTGCTTCACAAGATGAACAGGGAGATGAACCATGATATCAAAGAAAGACAGCGGAAAAAACATCTCCATGTGGCATAGGGTATTAACAATATCGGTCTGCAACCCATCTAGATCTTCGGGATCTATAATTTTCTGACCGATTGCATTGAAAAAGGCGCACAGACGTTGGATCGTATGTCGGATCTTGGGGGGAAGAATGCCTCTGATAGCAACTGGCAAGATTTGTGTGATTAGCACGTGGAATCGTGAGACTTCATTCCAACCAGTTTTAGGTCTTCCGATTTGACGTACTTACCGATCCTCGCTGAATAGCCCGATGGAACTTTGATATCTCTCAGGCAAGACAACATTGCGATCTTCTCATTCTTCGACAGTGTGTGGCAAGCTGGAGGGAGGTACACTCTACCTGTCTGTGCATCTGTTACGGGCTTGAGTTCACTGCGAATGTTCATGTCCTGTAGATCAAGGCGCGCGTTCAACCCGTCCCTTGTTTTGCCGGGAATATTCAGCAGCAGGCCAACCAAACTCTCACACACATTCTTTTCTACATGCATGAGGTCAATGCAATGACGAACCTCAAGATCTTTCCAGTAAGGTAATCGCCAAAATATGGACTTCTTCTTCCACATACCCTTGTCCTTTGCCTGACTACGTTTTCTTTTCTTCCCAAACTCGTTGGTTATATCTTTGACCAAGTTGTACACCTCATCCCCGGACAAATCCTTGGGAGCCTGCTGAAGTTCTCTCTTACCGTTGAAAACATTCTTCTTCCTTCGGAACGCGTGACGTAGCGGGAGCCACCTCCTATGACCCATATAAACCATCTTTCGTGATTTCTTCAACCATCGGCTGCGTGTATGTTCCATGCAGTCGGAGCAAGCCTTCTTTCCTTTCACGGTTTGGCCAGAAAAATTACCGAGGGCGGGATAGTCATTAATGGTGCAGAACAGTAGAACTCGTAACTTGAAATTCTCCTGACCACACGCATCCCAAGTTTCCACACCTTCTTTCCATAGCATCTCAAGATCATCCATAACAGGCTCCAAGAACACGTCGATATCATTGCCCGGTTGTTTCGGTCCTTGGATTAGCAAGCATAGCATAATATATTTCCTTTTAAAGCACAACCATGGCGGTAGGTTAAAGTTTGAAATAAGAACTGGCCAGGTGCTGTGAGTACTACTCAAGTCTCCGAAAGGATTCATGCCATCTGTACAAAGACATATCCTCATGTTTCTAGGGTCGGCAGCAAAGTCACTGTGTTTTCGATCGATATTTCTCCATTGAATTGAATCCGCTGGGTGTCTTAGCATACCGTCGTTCCTTCTCTCAGTGGCATGCCAACGCACTAACTTCGCCTCCTTGGGGTTTGCAAATAATCTTTTCAAACGATCAATGATTGGTAGGTACCACAAAACCTTCGCGGGACCACCCCGCTTTGATCTTTTCCCTTCGTCAGGACTTTTCTTTCGCTTGTATCGAGATGCCTTGCAGACAGGACAAGCATATAAGTCCGCATACTGCTTGCGGTACAATATGCAGTCGTTTGGACAAGCGTGAATTCTACGGACCTCTAACCCTAGCGGACACAAAACCTGCTTTGCTTCGTATGTCGTCTCGGGCAAAGTGTTCCCATCAGGTAGCAAGGACTTCAAAATTCCCAAAAGCTCCGTGAAACTCTTGTCTGTCCATCCACTACTTGCCTTCAGCTTCATTAGGTCCAAGGTAGCTGATAATTTGGTGTGCTTTGCTTTGCATCCGATGTACAGAGGCATCTGCAAGTCACTGACCAACCTGCTGAACTTTATGGAATCTCTCTCGTTGTAGGTTGGATCCTCAACGTCACGTAACATGTCTTGCAGCAGATCGTGATCGACATCAACCATTTCACCGCCCAGTGGAGAAGGTACAAACATGTCATGCTCATCTTCATCTTCCTGATTTTGCGCACCAGTACTGTCTGCAGCTGCAACATCTCCAGATTCTTGCTCTCCATGCTTGACCCAACATGTGTAGCCTTCCATGAATCCTCGTTGTATCAGATGAGCGTGTACATCCACTCGACTACCAAACATATTCTCATTCTTGCAATCTGCACATGGACAGCAAATGTAATCGCTGTTTCTTCTTTTCCTATCCTCCTCCGCGGTGTTTATAAAATTTAATACCCCATTTCTATACTCCTGACTATGACGTTTCACGGATTTCGCATACATCCAACTTCGATCCATCGCTGCAGAAATGAAAAAATAATCAAAGAAACATCTTAGAAGATAAATACTCTGAATTAATGACAATTGATGAATTGTCTAAAGTACCGATTACTATTTAAGTACCTTTATGAATTTACTGTTTTTTTGGAAATAAAAATTAAAATTTCGCCCCCTCCAACCTCCCACCAAGATTGTGAACAATGGGATACAGTTACACCGGCAGTTACGGCTATTTATAGTGTCAATAACTATCTGTAACGGTCCATAAAATTGTTATCTCAATCGGGCATACCAGTTATCTTTATCGGGCCTAAAACAATGCCCGTCACAGAGTGTGCAATCTGTGACGGGCTTTATTTGTTATCTCAAACGGGCCTCAAGCTAGAGCCCGTCACGGATGACACATATCTGTGACGGGCTCCAACAAGGACCCGAGTGAGATAACCTTAAAATCTCAAACGGGCCACAAGTTGGAGCCCGTCACAGATGACTATCATCCGTGACGGGCCCCTGCTTGGAGCCCGATTGAGATATTTAAGGTTATCTCAATCGGGCCCTTGTTGGAGCCCGTCACAGATATGTGTCATCCGTGACAGGCTTTAGTTCTACGCACATTTAACATGTCTCTCCGACCCTATCTCAATCGGCCACTTTTAAGGCCCGTTTGAGATGTATTCTTCGTGACGGCCCGCAAAATCCAGTTATGTTGCAGCCCGTCACAGATGAGAGGATCTGCACTAGTGGGTGTAGCTATATTTATAATGTTATATTTTTCACCAAAAATTAGTCGGCACGTATTTACATTGTAAGTCCCTAAATTACATATGTAATTTTAGTGTATTTACAATGTAAGTCTCAAAATTACATATGTCGACACGTTACATCAAACATTTTGATCAAACTACGTCGTTCACTCTTTCTAGTTAGTAAATGCTGATAAAAATCCTAAATATACTAGTACAGAGTTCATGCAAAGTTGGCTGCACTAAGTGGGAGACATAGAGTTTTTTTCTACGAGAAAAATCCGCTGACCTTAGGAATAAGTAATTAATTAATCCCCCAATGATTCCAAATTAATACCACAAACTACCGGTGCTGCCGCTGGACAAACATTATACTATATTAATTCCTCATCTAATTTAAACTTTGGCCAGCTTAATTTAGCAGCACTTTGCAGCCATCATCAATTTTATTAATTTCCATTACGATGTGTATGATGACCATAGTAACAGTAGCACCGTATATATAAGGCATCATACAGTGGTACTATTTCACCAAACCAGTGTATGCAAATACTTATACTGTTCCATTGTCTGTTAGTGTCCAACCATCGCGATGGATCCGAACCTGGGTCATGAGATCGAAATCCAAGTGCAGGAAAGAGACATCGAAGGGGATCAGGAGACCGTCGTCCAAGTGCCAGGGATCAACACCTTCATGCGGCTCCCTACGTACATGCGGGATGCAAATCAGGGATTGTTCGAGCCTAGGGTGGTCGCCATCGGCCCTTACCACCATGCTAACAACAGCACCCGCGACATGGAAGCTCACAAGGAGCGCTTCCGCTATGGCTTCTTCCAGCGGTTGGGCATTAATGTGAATCGTAGAGACATCACTGCCCAGTGTACCGAAGGAGCTCTCCGGTGCTACAGTGGGAATGTCGGCATGTACACCACGGAGGATCTCATGCGCGATGGGTGCTTCATCATTGAGCTCCTTATCCAATGGAATGATCAGGGAAGATCAGCCCATGTTGACAATCACATGCGATTGATGTCCAACAGCATATACTACGACCTCCTACTAGTTGATAACCAGGTACCTTTCTTCATGCTCAACAGGATTTACGGTGAATATAAGAGGCGCGCTAATGGAAATCCTGCCAAGTTGGTTGACCTCATCACCATTTTCTTCAACCATGAGGGTCAATTTTCCTGGGCTAATAATCTAGAACAGTTGTGTCTGTCTAACGCCGTACAGGTTCGTCATTTGCTTGATCTTCAATACAATCTTATCATCAGCAACAACATGGAGACTGAGCCGACACTAAATAACTGTCCGCTTAGCATGTGCGGAAACATCTGTCATTCCATGTCATCTATGCCGCGAGCAATTCCCGGGGCAAACGAGCTGCAAGACTATGGCGTTAAATTTTGCGCGAATAAGAATCAACAGAGGAAAATATTTGATGTGACATTTGAATGCAAAACCATAAGTATCCCTCGCTTCGAGATTAACTTTGGGTCCAAGATCCTATTGGCAAACTTCTTCGCTCACGACCAAATCACGCACCAACCAGGCATACAAATTAAGGGCCAGCCAGGAAACAGTGTTGGACCCGTGACGAGCTACGTGGTGCTCATGAATTCACTAATCAACACTAAAGAAGATGTGATGGTTCTTCAACGGAAGGGCATCCTGGACAACCTGTTGTCGAACGAGGAAGAGGTGGCCAATTTCTTCAACAAGCTCGGCAGGTGTGCCTTAGTGGACGTGAGAGAGCACCGCTACACTAGCATGTTCAACGATATCAATAAGTACTGGAAGAGCACATTGAATATCTGCAAGTACTTAGTGATCTTTCGCACGAAGCATTTCAGGAACCCATGGACTGGCCTCTCGCTGGCGGGTGCACTTATGGTCTTGGTCTTCTCATGTACCTCCATGATCATCGCCATCCTCAACTATAGAGGTCGCAAGCATTAGATCTCACGAGCGTCATTTTATCCCTCTTATCACACCAACAAATGCAAGTGAGTGCCAGTGCTATCCATTTGTGCTATTACTATTGTATAATGTCACCGCAAATATAAATAGTACAGAATCAAAATCACCGCAAATTGTTGAAGAATTCATCTTATGTATTTTTTTTCTATTTCATACAATTTCCTACTTTAATTTGTAATCAGTGTTTGTGAGTGTACGTATTTTCCAGTTATATGTTATTATACATTTTGCTTGTGTAAATGTTGTTCCCGCCTTTATAACGAACTAGCTAATTGCTTGTGCATCGCAACAAATTATTGAAAATAGCAAAAAATAGGTCCTTGTTGAAAAAATATTGTCTTTTACTTGGTTGAAGCAAGATATTTTATCTTCAAGACAAAATGAAAAAGTCATGCTTATTGCAGTTCCCAATGTGAGACATAAACAAATGTAGCTTCTAGTACATGAATATATAGATCAATGACTCCAACTGTGTTAACTAAATGCCTTTATTTATATGATAATCAAATATGAATTTTGTTAAAAAAGAAATATGTACTCATTACTAAATTGTGTTGTGTATGTCATTTCAAATTACAATAAAAATCTAAAAAGTTTGTCAGTTTTTGTTGAATCGAGATGAAGCAAAGAAATAGAAAGCTACCGACTACATAGTAGTACAGATTATAGATATCATGTACCACACATTTCACCCACTACTGTCATTTCAGAAGTAGTATAGAGAAAATATGTGTTACTCTCGTACAAGATACTAATTTTTCTATATTTTTTTTGTGAAATACCATTACTTAAATTGAGAATTACAAAAATAGAGGCATGTTTTGGCAAAAACTTACATGCCGGCAAACCAGTTGCCAATAAGGTACACATCGGTAGTCATATAGCCGACTGGTTTATGTGGTAGCTGGTTTCCTAAAAAATATGACAACAACAACACTACATCTGTTCCAAAATATAAGTATTTCTACGTATTTTCAAAATTTATTTGGATCTTTATATCCAATTTGGGGAAACACAACGAAATAGTATGTTTTGGAAGCGATGGGTACCTTTTAGCTTAATTATTAGTGAAAAATTATAGATATATACTTTTCAAATGAATGCAGTTTTGAACAGATGGAACATTTGACATTAGTTGAGTATTACACTTAATTTGGCCCTTTGAACCACTGCACAGGCTGTTGCCCTTACAGATCACCTCTGAAGTGCAAGTGAGGGCCTGCAGAAATCATTTTTTATAATAGGTAAGACGTATGCACGCCCACGAGGAATACGTCGTGCAACATACACTCAAAAAGATAGGCAAACAACAACTTACTAACCTCACTACAATTCTATTAAAGATATAGTACAACGCATATGCACAATATTTATAGGCATCGTGATTTAAACCCTGGTGACCTACGGCTCCAACACATTATTGGTGTTTTCCCTAGTTCTGTGTGTGTGTTTTTGAGATGGTAGTTGTGTGTTTCTTTTCTGAAAAGCAACAACCAAGGTACTCGACGACATGCATGTTGTTGATAAATTTGGAATTTCAACACTTGTTGTGCTTACTGTAGGATACTTACAGCTATCATTTGGATCAAACAGCATAGTCAGAAGATGCTCGTTAAAATCCTAAATATACAGTTGACACAAAGTTAATTGGTCACACAAAAATGGGAGAACGGTAGCTTGTTTATAATGATTCCGCTAACCTTGCACTTAAGTACTATCCATATGGTAGTATTTATATTGACGTCAACTACCGGGCTGTGCTGCAATTGGGCAAATTAATATTTCCTTTCACTAATTTAAACTTAACTAACATTAGCAGCACTTCGCATGCTATCATAGTTTCCCCTATGATGCATGTGAGTTCGTAAGTAACATGCCACATTGCCGCTAGACTTACTAGCCACCACTACTACGAAAAGGATTTTTCCGTGCGGTAAAAAAGGTTTTTTCGTGCGGATGTTTTATCCGTCTGCACCCAGGTGTCTGGGAAAATAAATATTTTCGCGTGCGGGCAGCCCAACCGCACGCGAAAATCTGATTTTAGCGTGCAGGTGCTTATGCCGCCCGCACGCAAAAACAAAAAACTGAAAAAACAAATCTAAAAATCCAAAACCCTAACCCTATAAGCTGTCGCTGCCGCCCTCCTCGTCGCCGCCGGAGCTGGATCCGCCGCCGCCATGCTTCCCCACTGCTAGATCCGCTGTCGCCGCACCTCCCCACCATCCGGTCCGCCGCCGCCGCCACCACACGTGGGGAGGGCGGCCGTCGTCGGATCCGTGTGGGCGACAACCGCCGTGCCTCACCACCGCCAGATCCGCTGCCACCCGCATCCCCACCACCAAATCCGCCGCCGCGCATGGGAAGGGGGCGCTGTTCCCGGCTACCTCCTCCTCTGTGGCGGCGGCGGCACCACTCCCAGGCGCCTCCTCCTCCTTGTCAGCAGCGACGGTGGCGCGGATCCAACCGTCGCGCGCGTGGTCGCCGGTTGCCAGCCTCCGCACTGCCTCGTCGGCGACAACACCGAGCCGGTTGCCGTCGTGCCCCGCACGCCACGCGCTCGGAGGGGAGAGAGGAGAGGAAAGGTAGAGAGAGGTAAGAGAGAGACAGGAGTGAATAAAAAGGAAAGGAAGAGAGAGAGAGGAGGTGAAAAAATTGAAGTGAGTAAGAGGGAAAAGAGAGAGATGGGATGGGATAAAATATCTGTATTTTTTATGTGCGGTCCACTTAAGAGGTCCGTTTGCGAAAAATGATTTTTTTCGTGCGGTCCTCTTAAGGACCCGCACACGAAAATGGAGGATAATTTTTGCAGACGCGACTAGTTATGATCCGTCTGCAATATAAAGAGGGGCATGTATAGGAAAATCGTTTTTATAATAGTGCGCAGGCACCTTCTAAGTTATACCAATTATCTGCATGTCTAACTTGTATCCACCTAGAGATGAAAACGGGACCTGTTCCCCGATTCCTTGCACCCGTGAGGAATTCACCCATTAGAAGATGATGATGGTTGCAATCTATTATATCCACTGGGAATTAATTAGGAAAAAACTATCCGTATCCAGGATGGGGGGATGGGGACGGTCCTCTACACCATGTCCCCGCTCCCCCCAAACCCGCTTCAATATAGTCAGACGATCAAACTAATGCAAATAGGTATAGTTGGCCAATAAAATCAAGGCTACTGAAGACCAAAGTCAACCTGAACAATCCATCAACCAGGACCACCACAGTGTTCATGGCTCCAAACTCCAGCCTCGTGCCTCAACTCTAGATCTGGAACTGACCGAGCGAGAGCTAGCGCTGCCAGCATCCCGCCCATCAGCCGCATCCATCCTTATCAGTGTGATTGGATGACCACCGTCCAAAT
This sequence comes from Oryza punctata, assembly GCA_000573905.2. Lineage (NCBI taxonomy): Eukaryota > Viridiplantae > Streptophyta > Magnoliopsida > Poales > Poaceae > Oryza > Oryza punctata. Next base: position 23,012,972 of record CM002499.2, on the reverse strand, counting down.
CGGGACACTGGAGGCGACTAGCCGCCGGCCGCTGCAGGCACACCGTCCGCCTCCCGCAAGCCATCCTCTGCCACCCTGCCGTCGACTGTGAGCACGCCATCTGTCGCCAGGAGGCCATCTCGGCAGGGGTGGAGCTACATATTAGAGAGGGTGTGTTCAGCAACCCGATCAAGAAAATTTTTTATCTATAGTTCATCTATTTTTATCATATGTGCACCCCCACTGTAAACTTAGGCAATCGCACTAGTTTAAATTTGGTCCAAAGCAAAGCAAGCATGTGGCACCCCTCTCCATTTCGCTTTAGCTCCGCCCCTACATCTCGGTGTTGACGATGAAATTGGTAAGCATATGAATCGGAAATAAGAACCGATTCGAGGTGGATTTGGAGATATGCGGAAATCTCGGAAACAGAATGCTTATCGGTGGGAAGACCGTATCGACTGGAACCGAGATTAATATGGGTAGCCGATATGGCCGATATTGATTGCATAATCAATATCGGGTTCGAGGAGGAGTTTGGGATGATGTTGCCAGGCAAGGATAGAGTCCATGATTGACAATTGTATCTATTAATTAGGATTATCTGTAATTTCTTATAGATGTTTTCGGTAAGAATCCGCCTAACCGACTTGTTTGCTAGTTGGAGTTGTATTAGGATGGTGAGTCGTGTCCATCTTGGACAAGTTTGTATTTTCGGGTATAAATATAAACTCGCGGTTTTATGAATAAAAACAATAGTTCAATCAATCTAGGCGCATCGCTACCCTTTTACTCTTTTATTTTCAACGAGTTCTTGCTTTCGAGTCGAGCTGCATCAGTTTCGATCTGCGGCGAAGAGGTAAGGCTTGTTATGGTGGTTTGCATCATCGGAATTAGTGCTTACATCTTTATGACACTCTAATTCTATCTTGTAAATCTCTGAGTTATCATATATGTTATATAATCTAGATTGATAACGCTTTCTACTTGCATCGGTCGATCTCTACTTAGGGTTTTGTCGATAACGGTTAGGTTGACTTGTTGATTTAAATTATATAATGTATCTACCATCCCAAAAAGGCAACCATCGGCTTGATTGTCTAGATATTGTGCTTCTTTTCATACTTATTACTGCATCGGTTAAGTTTGATCTACTAAGTCATGCTTAGAATCATAATCTCTAACTTGCTTGATGGTTGTTAATAAGGATAGTATCAGAGTTTTAGCCGATCTTATCTGGTATAGATGTTTTACATAGTCTTACTTTGTTTAATATGCTATATCTACCCCTTATATCAGGATTTAATCCAATACAAATATATTGAACTTGCCGCCAATCTGATTGACGACAGTTAGATATATTTGTTGTAAGAGAATATCCTACTATAGGGTTGTATCGGAGCTATAGCCGATACATGCTTAAATCTAGACGTCGACTATGACATGAGTACATATAATCGTTATTTCATGCTATTTTAGACTTGGGCAATTTATACCGTCTCGTTTAAGTCCGATCTATCCCAATTGCTGATTTCTAAAGTAATATTGATTTATATATTATATATAATGATTTCTATAGTGGATGGATCAAGTTTAGGGTTAGTTTATCATTGGATATGCCTTACAGCCGATTCACCCTATACTGCATCGGCTAGGTTACATCACGATATAACATCGACTTCCTAGCCGATCGATTATCGTTTACTAACAATACTTGCATATTTTCTTCTTGTTGATTGTAGGATCAAATCAACTGGCACGCCCTTGAACCCGAAAGCAAGTTTTGGATCTGCACTAGAGTAAAGCAAATCTCTCAGATCAGTGTGTGTTTTTTGCATCAACACTCGGCCACCACATCGTTGTTGGCTACAAGCATGCGATGTACTTTTTTAAAAATATATATATAGAAGTTTTTTAAAAAAAAAAAATAAATTTATTTTTTAAAATTTATATACTTAATTAATCCTATGCTAATGGCGCACTCCCTCATGTCCGTAATATAAAGTATTATACCTTCACGTTTGTTTAAAAATATAAGATTTTACAATTCTAAAATATCACTTATTTATTTCTCACGTACCACTTTTATTCTAGTTTATTCCTTATCCAAACGGGTTGTGAGGTGCCTAGTCCTGCTACAGTACATGCGTGGCTGGACCAGCACTGACGCCCGGCCCATTTGGCCATCTACGGTCAAAACACCTGAAGTGGAAAGTTCACTTCATGAAGCTAACGGGAACCAGCAAGCAGGCACCATTCATGGCTATGTCAAGGGTCCCAAAGTGGAGAACCGCTTCGGACGTGAACTTGAAGCCTCGGATGCCGATGACGCTGATCGAAGTGCCATTAGTCTTCTAGCAGGATGATCTTGACTCTCCCCTTCCTGGCTGTCGCCAAATATCGATTCTGGAAATCGATAGCAATTTTATGGGGCTGTGCAAAGACTTAGAAACTAATGTTGTTACGAGAAAGAGTTTTATATGGCTTCACGCCCTCCTGGAGGAGGTAATATCCTACGGCCTATTTTTCGATTAGATTGCCTGTGTATAGGGTTTAAAGCACGAAGGAATATCTGTGTGCCTATCTCTCCCAGTGAGAGGCTCTCCGCTCTCATTATATAGACATGAGAATCCAGCTTAACAAACTTAACCTGTTAACCTGATCACTTGCTGTTTATCTTCCTAGTATATCTAGGACAGATCGAGATATTTATATCGTATCTCTTATCCGTATCTTGAGTTATAAGTTGACTGTGTATAGTCAGCTGTACAGGTTCATTACTTGGCCTACCTCGTGTTGGCCCAGTCGGCAAGGCCCATAATGATGGTACCAGGGTCCTATGTACTTGTCACGCTCCGATCTGACTCTAAACGGAGCTAGCGTGAGACACTCCAAATTAACCTATATGCTGATACCAGTCCCAGGAAATAGTGTTGGTTTCACAGGATGACAAAATATCACAGCAACAGTGGTATCTTATTAAGAGTAGTCTTACAGTCATGTTAGACTAGGACAGACCCCGAGCTCACAACTGCATTACAAAAGGGAAAGGTAGAAGCGAAGACTGACCCAAGGTCACAATCATGAATTGGGAACTAGGTCGAACCCTAAAACTGCTCGAAGCCGGACTACTCTTGGAAGAACTCCTCATCAGCGGGATCCATCTCCTCCTCTTCACGCAATGGGGGTTTATTTATATAGAGCAAGGGTGAGTACAGGGATTACTTAGCAAATCTTGGGAATTATGTGTCTATTGCAAGCTTCAAGGAAAGGCTGTTTGTTTTCGCAATCGAATATGTTTTAAACTTTTCAAATGATTCTAAGAGAGTGCTTCTAAATGACTCGAGCAAATAGTGCGTTCTACCCGCTCGGAGTTGAGCATTGTATCAATCTTTAACTTGATCAAGAGTTGGCTCCAGGCCAAACACTTTAGACGACCACCCGGGCCTAGTTGATCCCGTTAGCCACAGTTTGAAAGCATCGATAAACCATCTCATCATGCCAATTTCACAAGCATCAGTCAAACAAAACCATGCTAAGGAATCACCTCATATCCGCCCATGACCGTGGGCATGGGTGTTTGACCTCTGCAGAGGGGGTACACTTTACCAAAGGACATTACTAACCCGGGTCACCCAGCCCATGTAGAACAGTTACGTCTGGTGACTTTGAGGCTTTCACGACAAGGCATTTCCAAAGCCGACACAGGGTCACCATAGGCCAACGGGAGGGGTCATCTGTAACGCCCGTCCGTCGCGGTGTTAGTTGGTAGGGAAAAACCTAATTCCTAAAAACCTAAATTCCGAAAAATCTTGAACTTTATTTTCGTTCTTGTCTATGCGTGTGTGCCAAGATCTCGTTTTCCTATTCCAAAAATCAAAATTCAAATCCTCCTAAAACAATTTTCAGCAAAAGTCTATTTTGCCTCCGTTATCGTTCGCGGGCCGATTTTTCTCTCTCCCTCGGCCCATTCTCCTCTCTCTCTCCCTTGCTGAGAGAGAGAGCTCTCTCTCCCTTCCGCGCGCCTCTGCCGTCTCTCTCCCCTCCCTCTCTTTTTCCCCAAAACGGCGAGACACTCCCTCCTTCCTCCCCTTCCTCCTTTTTCCCTGTCTCCCCGCCGGCGTCACCCACCACTGCCAGAGCGCCAGCTCGCCCTTGCCCCTGCCATGTCGGTTCCCCCTCTCCAAACCGACATCCACCCTCTACAAAAACCCCCATCTCTCCCTCCCACCGAGCACCCACTCCACCACCGTCCCACTCACCTCGCAGCCGCCGCCCTCCGTGTCACCGCCGCGCGCCGCCGGACATCGTCGTGGTCGCGCGCCGTGTTGCCCCGCCGCCGGCCGCACCTTCCCCCTCCCCGGCTCGGCGTCCCCGCTTCTCCCCTCGCGGTAACTACCTCACCCCCTCCTCCTCTTCTCTCCTCCGCTGCCGGCCGGCCGCACCGTGTGGACGCCATGGCCGCGCCCTCTTCCTCCCGCGCTGCTGCCGACCCCGCCCGGCCCAGCTCAGCGCCGTCCCGCCGCCGGCCGCCGCATCCCCCTCCCCCTCTCCCCTTGGTTGGCCGGTGTAGCAAGAAAGAAGAAGAGAAGAAAGAAGGAGGAGAAGAAAACGAGAAAGAAGAGAAGAAGAAGGATGGAGAAAGATGAAAAAGGAGGAAGAAAAGGAGAAGGTGGTGGGACCCACCGTGGGCCCCACCCCTTTGACCGGCCGCCCCCCCTCTCAGCTCTCTTCCCCCCCCCGCGCGTGGGCCGTGCTCCAGCCAGCCCAGTCCGCCCGGCCTGCTCTCGCGCTCCAGCTGGCCTACTCCCGCCGGATCGGCCTGCTCGCCCCGCGCCTGGGCCGCGCCCCCCTCACCGGCCTGCTCCCGCCCCCCGACTGGGCCGCCTCCTACCCTTGCGCGCGCGCCGGCCCGAGTTGCTCGGCCGGGCCGCGTCTCTCCTCTCGGGCCGCGCCCAAGCCACCCGAGGGAAGTCTAATTCCCCTCCTCCTCTTTTTTTTCTGTTCAAAAGGAATTTAAGACAGAAAATCAAATAATCTTAGAAATTCAATATCTTTTCAACCGTTCATCCGTTTGACTCCGTTCAACTTCCAAAAATTCTCAAATCTCGAGATCTATCTAATGGCACACTTAGTGGTCTCTATAAGGGCTTTCTTTTTGCTGTTTATTGAGTCTTTCTCATTACGCGTATAGTATCGGAGCCCGAAGACTCGCAGTGTGCGGATTTCGAGGATCAAGCTCAACATCTCGAGCAAGGCAAGTCACCTTTGATCATCTTGCAACTATAATTAAATTTAAGTATTTCTTTTTCGCAAATAATGCATGAATAGGATTAACACTAATAATTCGGTCGCGGCTTGCGAGATAGCCTGCCGGCCCAAATCCCTGTTGCTGCATTTACCCTCCATGAATTATTGAACACTTAAACCTCCTTTGTCAACTGTCGTGTTTCGATGCACGGGCCTTCGGGCACGCATCGTCGGAACACCTCTCCTCAAAATTTAAAATTTCCAACGATGGGTAAAACTTGGGGTTTTACAAAAGACTTGGAAAACCTGACACCTGGGTCGGTGTCTGCGAACCAAATGAATTTTCCAAAAACCGCAGACCGCGCAACGTACCGGGAGTACGGTTTCCCGCTCTTGCGCCTAAGGACCGTTTCCCTTGGAATTTCATCCGAACATAAGACAAGTGCGACCACACGGGTGAAATGGGACGCCCCTGGCTGAGTAATTAGCTAATCAGGGGAGCCATGATGCCAAGAGACATGTGGATTCGTCGGGGTGGCGTTGGGGAGAACCCCCGGGTTTCCTGGCACTGTATGCTCTGGGACCGAACCTGGTGTTGGTCTAGGACCCCTCTCGTTGGCATATGGTAAACCTGGATCGGCTTTCGAAATGCCTTGTCATGAAAGCCTTAAGGTCTCCAGACGTGGCCGTTCCGCATGGGCTGGGTGATCTTGGTTAGTAATGTCGTGTGGGTAAAGTGTACCCCCTCTGCAGAGGTTAACAAACTGTTCGAACAGCCGTGCCCACGGTCATGAGCGGATGTAAGGTGATTCCTAGCGTAGTTTTGTTACTACTGCTTTGTGAAGATTGATGTTGTGGAATGGGATTCGATGTTTGGATAACTTGTGGCTGACGGGATCAGCCAGGCCCGGGTGGCCGTTTGGAATCTGTTGGCCGGGTGCCAATCTTGGACTGATACATTGCACATACTCCGACCGGACGAGACGCACTGTCTCATCCGTGTCGTTTGAGAAGCACTCACTTAGCTGTTTCAAAAAGGAGTTTAACTAAAATCAATTGGAAAAACAACAGCCTTTCCCTTGAAGCCTGCATTAAACACTTAATTCCCATGGCTTGCTGAGTACTCCCGTACTCACCCTTGCTCTATATAAATAATCCCCTCCCAGTTGCTGAAGAAGATGACGTGGATCCCGCTGACGAGGAGTTCTTCCAGGAGCAAGTCGGCTACGATGAGTTTTAGGGTTTCGGCCTAGTTCCCAAGTCACGCCTGTGGTGAATGGTCCAAGTCTTGGCTTCCGCTTTCCCTTTTGTAATGCAGTTGTGAGCTCGGGGTTTGTCCGCAGCGCAACATGACTGTAACCCTACTCTATAATAAGAGACTTCTGTTGCTGTGATATTCTATCTTCCTGTGATACCAGCACTGTTTCCTGGGACTGGTATCGGTTGACAGGTTAATTTGGAGCGTCCGTTCTAGTCCCCGTCTGGGACCGGATCGGGACGTGACATGATCCGGACCAACAACAGTTTAGATCCTAGACCATACTGTGCTAGGAAGCCTAGGGGATCTCCCCGACACCACCCCGACGAATCCACTTGTGCCTTGGCATCAAGGTTTCCCGAGCCTAGCTAGTTACTCAGCTAGGGATCCCACTTCACCCATGTGGTCGCACTGATTATGTTTGGATGAAATCTCAAAGGAATCAATTCTTAAGTGAGAGAACGGGGAAAGCCGTACCACCAGTACGTCCCCCGCACTGTGATTTTTTGATATCATTTTATTTCGCATGCACTGATTCAGGTGTCGGGTTTTCCAAGAGTTTCATAAACCTAGATTTTACCCATCGTTGGATAATTTAAATTTGAGGATGGTCACCGGTGTTCGTGCCTAAAGACGCGAACTCCGAGATCCATATATTAGCCGACAAATGTGGGATAGGATAATCAAAGATAGGGAGGCTAATTGCAACAATTTAGGTAGGGCCCGTCAACTATATTGCAAGTCGTGGCCAACATTCTTAAGTGTAACATAGAAATGCATAGTTATGGGTGCAAGATGATCAAAGGAGACTTGTCTTGCTCGAGACCTTGAGCTTCCTCCTCGAAATCCGCGCACTACGAGTCTTCAGGCTCCGAAGCTACACAAAATGGTCAAAAGAAAGCACTATTAATGACCACTAAGTGTGCCATTAGGTAGACCTCGACTTTTGAGGAATTTTGGAAGTTGGACGGAGTCAAATAGACGAACGGTTGAAAAGATATGAATTTCCTAATATTAATTGATTTTCTATCTAAAGGAAAAGGAAATATTAATTCTTTTGGAAGAGAAAAGAAATAGGGACTTGAATTCGACTTGCTCGGGTGGCTAGAGGCGGCCCGAGGGCTAAGCGCGGTGTGGCCGAGAAAATGGGCCGGCACGCGGGATGGTGGCCCAAGCAGCGCGTGGCCGAGGCAGGCCGAGGGGGATGGTGGGCTAGCGGGGCACGACCCAAGCGGTGCTTGCGCGATGCAGGCCGGTGGACCGTAGTCCACCGCACGGGGTCCCAAGTGGGGCCCAGCCGGTAGCGGCCTAGTTTATGGTGGGTTGGGTGCACGGAGCAAGGGGTGAGAGGGTTTTGGTGGACCTGGTGCGGGTGTGGTGCGCCGGTGGATGGGATAGCAGCAGGCCCGAGAGGAGGATGCCGATGTGGCGCTAGTGGGGCGGCCACGCGGCATGGCGAGAGGAGGAAGACGATGTCGGCATAGATTTGGGAAAAGGAGAAAGAGAGTGAGAAAAAGGGGACTCAGTCCCTTGCCGATTTGGGAAAAGGAGGAGAGAGGGGGGAGTGGTAGCTGCTCCCGCTCTAGGATAGATGCGCGCAGAGGGGATAGGGGAGGATGGCGGGGTCCGGGTGATGACGGCGGCCATTGTAGCGTGGAGCGGGGGCAAGGTGGCGTCGGCGGCCAGTGATGATGGCGACGGCGACTGAACGGTCGGCCACGAGTGGCACTGCGCGCGGGAAGCAACGGCGGGAGCCGAAATTCGAGTGTCGCCGGCAGCAATGCAACGAGAGAGAGAAGAGAAACGAGAGAGCATCGAGAGGAGAGAGAGAGAGAGCGCGGGCTCTCTCTCCGGGCGGGTGCGTGCGGTGCACGTGAGGGAGAGAGAAACGGGCTGAGAAGGAATTGGGCCGAGCAAGGGTTTTGGCCCAAGTAACATGAGGGAGGCTATTTAGACTTTTGTAGAGAAATGTTTTTGGAGGGAATTAGGATTTGGATTTGATTTTTGATTTGGGATTAGATAAAGGGAAACCGAGATCTTGGCACACACAACATCAAGATCACACTAAAAACGAGTTGCACAATTAAAGTTTTATTAAAATAGGTTTTTCCCGCTAACGCCACAATGGAACGGGCGTTACAGTACTTCACATTTTTTTATTTTTTGAGATGGTAGGTCGTAATGTTTCTTTTTTGAAAAACTGCAAGCAAAGCGCTCGACTCCTAGTTGTTGTTCTGTTTATTAATAGGGTACTTACAGATAGCACAATTGATTAATCACAATTAGAATATGCTCGTTCAAGTCCTAAAATATACAGTTGATCAACGCAAGTTGGTCACACCAAATGGGTGCTTTCTCTTATTTTCTTTTCGAGATGGGAGTTGTGTTTCTTTTTCGAAAAGCAGCAAGCAAGGCACTCGACTCCCAGTTGTTGGTGTCTTTCATTATAGGATACTTACAGCTAGCAACTTTGATCGATTACAATTAGAAAATTTGCTTAAGTCCTAAAATATACCGTTGATGCATGTTGCCCACACCAAATGGGAGCATCTGGACTACTTTTTGAGGAATGTCACTGGAGTACTTCGGTATGGTAGTATATATTTATTACCATCAAGTACCCCTGCCATTGCTGCAGTTACGTTGGACAAATATTCGTGTCACTATTTTTTCTTTAAACGACCCAGTGTGATTGTAAAGTCACATGAGTATGACAACGAAAGTAACATGCCGCTAGTCCTACTAACCTCGTAGTGCCATATATAAGGCACCATTGCAGTGTGTATTGATCCATCAATTAGACAGTGCTAACTTGTTAGTATCCACCATCTCAATATGGAACCCAGCACAGAGCCGGAGATCACCTCCGAAGTGCAGGGGAGCCCCTCTGGAGAGCCGCAGATCCCCGCAAGAGGGGATGAGATGATGATCAGCACCATCGTGCGGCTCCCCTTATACATCCGGGACGCAAACAAGGACCTGTTCGAGCCTAGGGTCATCTCCATCGGCCCCTATCACCGTGGCAATGTGAGCACCCACGAGATGGAAGCTCACAAGGAGCACTTCCTCCGGAGCTTCCTCCAACGGCCAGGTAATGTGGACCATCAACCACACATTGACATTGCAGAGATAACCTCGTCTTGCATTGCACAAGCTCGCCGGTGCTACAGCGAGAACATGGTCGATGACTACACCGCGGAGATGCTCATGGTCGACGGGTGCTTCATCATTGAGCTTCTCCTCCGGTGGAAAGAGGGAAAGGTCAATGCCGACAAACATGTGCGGTTGATGTGGAACAACATATACTACGACCTTCTCCTCATCGATAACCAGATACCGTTCTTCGTTCTCGACAAGCTTTTTGGCTATTTCAAGGAACGCACTGCCTTCGAAGACGACCTGCTCCACCTTGTTGTCAATTTCTTCGTACATGACGGTCAATTTTCCTGGGCTAAATTCAATCCGGAGGATCTGCCTATGGCCGACCAGGTTTGCCATCTGCTTGATCTTCAGCACAAGCTTGCCATGCACAGCAACACGGGGTTTGAGCCAAAGCTTAATACCTGTCCATTCATGTGCCGCATTGATATCATTCGCCCGTCGCCTATGCCGCGAGGAATCCCGGGGGCAAAAGAGCTGAAAGACTATGGTGTTAGATTCAAAAAGGATAAGGAGAGGAAAAAGTTTCATGTGACATTTCAGGGTAACACCATGACGATCCCTTGCTTGCAGATCAACTCTGGCTCCAAGATCCTCTTAACAAACCTCTTCGCTTACGACCAAATCGAGGGTCAACGAGGCAACAAATTCGGGGCCGTGACGAGCTACGTGGTGCTCATGAACGCGCTCATCCAAACCGGAGATGATGTCCTGGTTCTCCAGCAGAAGGGCATCCTGGAGAAAGATCCATTGCTGAATGAGAACGAGGTGGCCTCCTTCTTCAACGAGCTCGGCAGGTGCGCCTTTGTGGACGTCAACAAGCCCGAGTTCACTGAAATATTCGATAATGTGAACCGTTTCCGGTGGAAGCTCTGCGACAAAATCAGATATTATGTCAGGAACCATAGCCTCAGGCTGGCTGCAATTTATGCCTTGATATTTTTATTTATCACCATGTTCTACACTATCCGCATTTACTATAGAGTACATGGCTAGCATTAGCACCATTTCATTCCTCCCATGATCACCCCAAAGGCATGTGAGTGCCATGCTAGCTGTTGAAGTCAAAAATCATTCGCCAGCCTATCATCCACGGTGGGAGAATTCAATTGAGAATGGTAATTGGTTTGTCCTGTTCTCCTATGTAAAGTTTATTTTGGAACCACATATACATTCCCTGATAATATTCCTGTTTTGTATTGTAATCCTTGTGTGTCAGTATATCAATTTTCCTGTTGTATGAACTTCTAGTTCTGAAAATGTTGTTCCCTTCTTTATGATGAAAAATATTGGCATATACTCGCATGTTTTACTCTCATCAAGTGTTTTGCAAGGCGCTTAGCTTCCTACACGTTTTTTTAGATCACTTAACTTCTTGTAACGTTTCCTTTTTCTTCTCATGTTGAAGTTACGTCTTCAACTGTTCCATTTTTAAAATATGACATTATCATTTACAGAATTTAAACCGTGCTATTATAATTTTGCAGGTATTTTAAAATATGACACCCACTTTTCATGTGAATTAACATATAATAATGTCTATATGGATTTATTAGAATGTTTAGACCAAATTACCTTTTCTTGTTTCTTCCTTAGTTCCCCCTCTCTCCTCGTTCCACCGGCGATAGCAAATGGTTGGGAGCCTACTTGGTGCTGCGGCAAAGAGGGCATCCACCTCAGTGGCTGTCATGGTCTCCATATGCTTGAGGCGACGGTCGACGTTGACGCCTCGACAGCGGAGGCGGACACCTAGGGTCTGTTGGCCTGGGCCTTGATGGCTGTGAAGGGAACGGCGGAGAAGACGAACATGTTGGTTGATTTATCGGTTCATTGCCGATAAGAATAGGTTTCAATGGCTTCAGCCTCAGGTTAGCAGATTAATAAATTCCGCGTTAAGCAGAGGTGATGATAAACCCTGAGCCCTACTTGATAAGGTCACGGCTTTGATTGGTCCGATCTTTCGGTGAGTTGATAATGAGAAACCTTAACGATCCAACTACAACCATACGATATGTTGCTTGCGGATGGTGGGGTTTCTTGCTCTCTGGCAACCATGGCAAAGGGTTTCGTGGAGGTGGGGTTGCCTGCGCCGCTGGATTTGGCTGGCCATGGGATTGGTCGTCGGTATCCGCGGCCGCTAGCCAATCACGTACACAACGAGTGCGTATACCGCATGCTTACTGCGTAGGATGAGCATATATCGGCCCTATTTAGAGAGCTTAAGAAGATTATGGGAAATAGCTACTTAGAAGTCAGTTTACGGGAATCTAAAAAGGTTTGATTTCTCAACTTTTGTCGTCTAGTCGTCTAGTTTATTTTGTAGATTCGATCATAGATGGGAGCAGCGACAATGAACGCACGACTGGTGAGACCTTGCAACAAAAGCGTCACCACGCGGTGCTCCCCAACCACGTGCACTCGCTGACACGTCGTTCGACCGTGTTGCCTAGTCACTGCATCACCATCGGTGCAAGAGAGGAGTGGGGACAAAAGAAAGAATATATATACGGGTAATTTGGTCTTAAAAAATCGATAAATACATTGATAAATGCATATATTGAAAGGGCAAGTACCCTGGTATATCTCAAATATGTACGTAATTATAATAGTATGGCTTAAGTTGCATGAGTTTCGTAAATTGTAATGACATATTTCACAACTGGACAAAATTAAATTATAGTGTCATAATTCAATTAACCTCTTTTTTGTTAATTTTTCTGGTCTCATTGTTTCGCTTATGACTATGCTTATAAGCTAAAATTTGAACTTTACAATATAATTTTAAGTTTGATTGATTTTTTGATTTTCTCATCGTAGATTATTTTACAATATTTTTTAATTCGTTAAGGATACATATATAAAGTTTTACTCATAAATTATATTTTATTTACTAATAAGAGATTCAGATAAGCATATGAATAAGTGAAATAAGTGAAATAAGGAGGTTTTAATTAAACCCCAAGAAAATAGGAGCACCCCTATGAATCTAAGACTAACCTATGAGCAGGCTCCATCACAAGAAAAAAAAACCTAACATATTTTAGAAAACAAGAGAGCACCTATAAATCTTACTAACCTATGGACATGTTCCAACAAAAATAAACTAACCAATATAGGATGCATGGAAATTATGTTTAAACAAAGTCGGTATTAAACATACCGGTGCACACAACGTTAGTGTTTTGCCTACAAATAAAACTTTTACATGCAAGTAAATTACTTCATCTTCTTCTATATAATAGAAAAGGTGCTCGTCTGTTGCAACGGGTAGAAAAGATGAGAAAATTGAGAAAAAGTTGAGAAAGATTTACATTATCTAATTAATTGAAATACAAATTTTTCGGAATATTTGGGTTTTTTTAAGTAGGTAGGTATATAATTAAATTAATTTACGAGTAAAGTAAGTGTGAGAAAAAAATGATATGGTTCGATTTAATTTCTTGGAATTTCCAGAGTTTAATTCCTAATTTTGATAATACAAACCTCTCATTTCAGTATTTCTTGGAATTCCAGTATTTCATCCTTCCTCTATGGGCCATTTTCAGCCCATTTTCCTCTTTAACCCACAACCCAGCCAGCCCGCTTTCCTCAGGCCGCAAGCAAGCGTCCCAGGAAGCAACTAAAGTCTAATGGATCTCCCCTACTCCTCTCACTGCCGTGTGGGCCCTAACTGAAAATCTAACCACGTTTTGTGTTGGACTGCTAGCCCGCAAGCGGCCCGGCACTGTTGTGGTCCGACGATGGAGATCAGCCCGATGCCCAATCGATCGGAGCCATTCGTCTTGATGGACAACTTAGGTCGGTTCCGAATCAAACAAAACCGCGGTGCCAATAAAATCCTAAATTCATTCCCCACCCCCTACCACCAGACACCTCCCTCGCTTGGTGCCGCCTCTCCCTGTCCCCCTTCCCCATCGGTGGCGCATCTCCCCCTCCCCACCCCTCTCCCCATCAGCTGCACCGCTCCCTCCCATCTCAGCCGGCACAATGCAGCGATGGCGGCATACGGTGCGGAGATGGTGGCGATAGCGGTCCCTCCCCCTCTCTCTCTCCCTGTCGGCCTCGATGACCGTCCCTCCCTTTCTGCCTCTTTGTTTATGTCACCGATGTCGCCTCCCCCACCGTGAGCAGCGGCAACGACGGCGGCACCCTCTCCACCCTCAAGATCCAGCGGCGGCGATGGCGTCGGCGGCTTCTCGCGGCGGATCCAATACTGACGGAGCCGCCGTGGATCTGGCTTCACCGATGGCGCTGGCAGCTACCCGTGGATGGATCCGGTGGCGACGACAGCGTCGACGGCTTCGTGGTGATGTTTTTATTTTTCTTCCCATTCTTTTTCTTTTTCTATGGATTGTCCGATTGGATTTGGTATCTATCTTTATTTTTTTCTTTATCCACCTTATGAAACGGATGAGAAATTAGCACCGTACGGATGAAAAATTAGCGTGGAATCGGAGGAAAACATGGTGACGATCGAAAAATTATCGATTTTTTAATTAGTTAAGATAGGACCTTGCTATTCAACTTGGGTGCCCTAGAGCATCACCAAGAGATTCACAAATTTCTATCCCTAAAATTTAGTTTTAGAATTCCCAAACAGAACTTAAGGGGTGAATATATTGGTCTCTCCAAGAGATATCTTGAAATTGATGTTCTATTTTATAACTGGGCCACCTTTAAACTACTAATAAAAAAACGTATTTTCTCCTGGCACCGTGTGATCGCGATCACTTATTCAGGGTGTCGATCGATCGCTCGCCTCCTCATGGCAGATCGCACACGGCCTCCCGTGTGCGCGTGCGTAGAGATGCGAGAAACGGAGAAACCGCGATAGGGAGCGAACACAACAGTATATTCATGGAGAGCTACAACTTCAAAAATGGGGTTTCTTATTTTGGTTTCCTATACGGAGCACCTGTTTTTTTCGAACGGTCAGACCGCTGACATTTTATATATATAAAAAAAGAAGGTGTTTCATTTTAAGGAGAAAACAGAACCAAACCTTAAAATACACACTTAGTAGGAAATACTGAGAAAAATCACCACAACAACAAATACTTCACCTAACCTAAACTACCACGGCAAAGGAAAAGGCCAACCAAGCATAACACTCAACAAGCGCTCACAAGCACTGCTTAGCACAAGAAGAAGACCAAGCAGCAAGCTAAAAGAAAACAAGACTCCCCACACTGCAAATATATAACGTTATCATCATCACACCATCACCCATATGATCAGGCAACTCCGACTTCCCCAAGAAACACCAAGACAGGACTACGACTTGACCCACGACGAAGCACAACTCAAAAGGGCTCATAAAAGGGCTCATGTCATTATTACCGCAAGTCGCATCCACTGATGCCGCAAGTCTGACTTTATGACCACCAATCTTGCCTGTGCATGGCGAGACCAAGCTCGCAAACGTACAATAGCTCCGATTTAACAGCCAAATCCTGAAAGAAACCAAACAAAGCTTCGGATCATCGTTGCTAAGCTTGTTGAACGCCTCGATGAAGCAGCTCCGACCTCCCAAGAGCCAAATCTAGATGTCAAGGTGAGGCGAGGTGAATCTAGGGACTACCATGAATCTCCTCGATGAAACCTTCAGCAAGGACACGACACTAACCTGCGTCGTCATCGTTGGCCCAAGAGTTAGGCTAGGTTTTCACCCGGAAAATCTAAACACGACAGAATAGGGAGACACATAAGATTTTTCCAAGAAGGAAACAACAACCACAGACGACGTTGGATCCCGATTTCTCGTATAAACCCCAAAAAATAGTGTTTGGTTTTCAGATTGGCGTTATCTTGGGCTCTTTTTCTATATGAGTATACTACTACATATGCTTGTTTTTCTCGCTACCGGTATAGTTGGAGGTCCGATAATAAACACAACACTGGCCATGGTTAATAGCAATATTTTTTCATTGTCTCCTGAGTCCTGCCAAACCAATTTCTTAAGCGCAAAGGCATCATCAACATGCACCCCTTCACGCTAGCAATCGTTCACAAATTAGAAAAAGGGTATATGCCAGTTGGCGCAACCGGCTATTATATCTTTCTCTATATATTGGCCATCTATGATGATTTTTAGGTTTGGTCGTTCATTCCTAGGACATAGTACTGTTCTTAATTTTTTTAGTTTTGACTGTTTTTAAAACACATGAAAAATTGCATGCATGTTCTTTATTGTTTTCCTTATAACTTAATGGTTTTTCACGATTTTTACACGGCACATAGGTTAATTCTCATAAAATTTATTTGCGGTTTTTAGTCCCCTACTTAGAGATCAAAAGATTTTCAATCATCTTATAGAATGATGAATTTCAGTAAAACCCAAAAATTGAATATTAATGTTCTCTTCTCCTCAGCATAATGTTTTACTTGGGAGGGATATGTAAAAATCACAATTTACCCAATAGAGTTGCAAATTTTAGTTTGATATACGCACATAAATTATATAGAAAAATTTAGCTTCATGCCCATGTTCTCATGCATGTTGGTAAATTAAATTTAGGAATTGCAAAATTAATTGCGGAAGAATTGAAAAAGAAACGAGGCGACCTGTCGAGCGGAAGGCACCCCTTTCGAAACTGCTAACGGGCGGACGATCGCCGTCAGTGCACCCACGCGGTCAGTTTTTTTTTCTTTTACCCTTTTTCTGTTAGATATTGCTCTGAAATTTTTTTTGGTTATTTTTCTTTTCTTTTTTTACTATTACCGATTTTATTGGAGCCAAGTTAGCGCTTCTTTTTTGTTTCTCTTTTTTTTTAACGAGGCACGTGTACGTGCATATCAAATATTTTTTGCGTTTATTTTTTAAATTCGTTTGAGATTCATCGATAGAAACTTTAGAGATCTAAAGTTTCCACGTATAAAGTTTCTATATTTAAAAGTTTACGTGTATAAATTTTCTACATAAAAAATTTATATGTATAAAATTTATACACAGTAATAAGTTTATATGTCAAAAGTGACAGTAGGAAGTAACATATTAGGTCATCCCAAATTACTGAAAAATATGTGAAGTAACTAGTACGTAGTAAGCTTTTTTAGAGTACCAACAAACCAGTTGTATCTAAAATGGAAAAAAGCAAAACTAAGCACGTGGATAGCACGAGCCGTTTTTTCTAGTTCCGATCACCTGTCCTCGACGCACGCGATAACTCGCGTGTTAGGCATACCCCGCACGCAGGTGAGTAGTGAAAATCCTACCGAGCGATCGCTCGCGTGGATAAAGTAGACGCGATCATTTTCTTCCCCTTCCTAGAACAAGCGGTATCCCCTTCCTTTTTCTCGCATGGCCCCGTCGACTGATTGCCTTTCTATTTTTCTTCTCGCTAGTTACCGCGTCACGCGCAGGCTCCTCTTATTTCTCTTTTCACCACATTACTTTCCTATTTTAGTAAGTTTATACACCTAAAGTTTATATATATCAAGTTTACATATCTAAAGTTTATACACCTAAAATTTGTATAACCAAAGTTTATATACCTAAAGTATACACACCTAAAATTTATATAGTAAAAAAAAGTGTATACACCTAAAGTTTACACACTTAAAATTTATACGCTGAAAGTTTATATGTTCGATTCAGATTATGTATTTTGATCCAAATGTTTGACGGATAAATGTTTTATGTGTACAAAGTTGCCATGGATAGAAATCTATATACACACAAAATTATAAATGGAAATATTTGTGTGATACATAGATTCTTTTATTCGGTTAGTATTTTTTAACTGTGTCTAGAAACGGAAAAATTACGTATTCTTATTTTGCACGAAAGAGAAGTACGTAAATGCGCGTAGGCCTTTTTCTGTTTTGCCGTTTCCTGATCGCGCTCGCGTCCATCCCGCGATCGCCTCGCGTATCAGGAGGACCTTTTGCTGTTTTTTTTTCCTTCCCCTCGTTTCTTTTTTTCTCTATGTTTAACATTTTTAATCCTATTTAGCTTTCCATTAATTTTCAAGTTTGGATCTTCACTTTCATGTTTTTGCATATCAGCTCTAGGCATAAAATCGGCCTTTTGGGCGGACAAATTGTTGCGTATTTAGTTTGTTGATTGGCCTATCTGTGGCCCTTTTGGTGTAGCTCGTGGGCCAATTAGTGAACACGATTTTTATAATGGAATTCAAAGCAATGATTTCACTCTTTGAACCAATTGGTTGATAATAATAAAAGCACCTAGTTTTGCTTCTTAATTTCTAGAGAGAAACAACGTACTTGACGTCCTACTGTTGCCATTTTCAATATATATATTTTCCCTCTTTGAACAAATTGGTTTAAACAAAAACACCTAGCTAGTTGCTTATTTTTAAAAGAAACAAACGGACTAGGCATCCTATGGTGGTTGTTTTCCGAAAACAAGAACTATTCAATCGCTATCTGTGCTTATTTTAGACATGTTACATCAAGCACTAATCAATGTACATGCATATTTGCAATTGACAAATATATCCTTATCAAAATCCTATAATACATTGTTCATGCAAGTTGGCTGTATTCGTGCACCAAGTGGGAGACAGGGAGTTTCTCTATGAGGAAAACCGCTGACCTTAAGTAAAAGGACCTTGATGTCACCTAGAGAGGGGTGAATAGGCGTTTAAAACTTTTAAGTAAATGCGGAAGCTAAACTATTTAGAAATTTCGGGATATTTTCGGATATTTCGGGATATTTTCGGGTATTCCGGAATATTTTCGGAAATTCCGAAATCTCAGATTTTGAAGCAAGCTAGCAAGCTAACCAAGAAGGGATAGTGGCACAATTAGTTAATGGGTTTGCACAAACAGCGACTAAACTACTAGCGGCACCAAATAGTAAAGTTAGAGGAGTAAGAGAGACATATCACCGGGATTCTTGCAAATTGATGTGTTACCAAAGTTCAAATTCTTGAGGGGATTCTACTCTCCGTTGAGGAGCTCGCAATGAGCTGGGTCTTTTCCAACCCTATCCTCACGAGGTTGCACAAATGCACTCCTCCTTCCACTAGTGGTATCTCTTCCCTTTCGGAGATGAGATCCAACCTTCAGAAACTTCTCCCGGCCAACCATAAGTAGATCGGTGGCTCAAGAGTGGCACCTAACCGTCTAGGAGTCTTCAACCTCCAAGAGTAATAGATGATGCAAATATCTCTCGGGGAATAAAGCAAGTTCTCACAGATCGTCACGAAGTCAATACCAAGAACTCACACAAACTCGAAACCGCAACTCTCACACACACCAAATCCAAATCGAATAATGGTGGAGAGGGGAATTAAGCAAGTAAGGCTCAAAAGTGAATCTCAAGAGTAGCAAGCCAAGGGCACCAATTTTTCAATGAGAGCAGCCACCTTGACTTGGAGGGGAGGGGGCTATTTATACCCCTACTCTCAGATCTGCCCGCTATAGGTAAAGATTCCACTTTTCGGATATTCCATAATAACTTTTCGAAAAAGTCCGAAAACCACCATAATAGCAAACTGGAAAGAAAAACAAGTGGGATTTTTCGGCACTTCTAAAAACTTTTCGGACAAGTCCGAAAATCACCAGAACAGAAAACTGTAAAGAAAAACAACTGGGATTTTCGGTACTTCCGAAAACATTTTGGACAAGTCGGAAAAACAAATCCGAAAATCAATTTAGGACAAGTACGAAAATAAGCAGATCCAAAACTTTGATGCACGGTCATTTTCGGAAATTCCAAAAATCAAGTCCGAAAATCAGTTTAGTACAGGTCCGAAAATCACTTTAGGACAAGTCCAAAAACGTCCATAAGCTTGTTCGACTCCATGGCATTTTCGAAAATTCCGAAAATGATTTTCGGACAAGTCCGAAAACGTCCAGTGGCTTTTTCTTAGTTCACAGATTTTTCGGAAAATCCGAAAATGCATTTCGAACAAGTCCAAAAACATCTAGAAGAGATTTTTTTTTGAGGAAATCACTTTGAAAGAATTGATTTTTGAGCACTCAACTCATTCCTCATTGTCCATGCATCATCCTCCTTAATAGTACGGCTTTCCTATCAACTCAAGAGCAAATAGAAAAGCTATATCAATACGAATATCTTTACGCCACCTTCTTTCTTTGCCTTGATCAAAGCTAATATGAAAATTTGGCTTGATGTTCATCAATGAATCACATCCTCTTGATCTTCAATATTTCATCTTGTGTTTCTTCTTCACCAAGGGTTGATCCTCAAAAACTTGTGGCATCTTATGGCCTTGATCGGTTCATTGGTATTCGGCCAAGCACTTGCTCCTTTACCACTACGTCGGGTCCTTCGGCGCCAAGCCTCCGCTTGCCATTCTCCCATGCATGGTCCATCGCGTAGCCAAGTCTTGCCAACCGTTCACCGCCTCTTGCCATCTTCCGTCACTTGTAGCCTTGAATCGCAATGAAACCTCGTTGTATTGCATATTCTTCTTCATCATCTTCGCCAATTCTTCATTGGACTAATCCTTTGCTTATACACTCAATAACGTATTAGTCCCTTAATCGTTTGTTATCAATTAACCAAAACCCACTAGGGGCATATTTGCTCTTTCATTAAGGTTAATTGGTTGTAAACTTGTAATTAATAGCAAAAACTACCGGTGCTGCAGCTGGGCCAACATTTCCTTAACTAATTTAAACTTAGCCGACTTGTAGCCGAACTTTGCGCACTATCAATTTCCAGTTCTACTCCCTCTGATTTATATTATAAGTTGCTTTAAACTCTTTTTTTAAGTCCAATTTGAACAAATTTATAAAAAAATTGGCAGCTTCTATAACATCAAATTAGTTTCATTAAAATTAACATTTAATATATTTTAATAATAATTTTGTTTTCTATTAAAAACATTGCTATAGTCTTTTTTTATCAACTTGGTCAACTTAAAATGTTTCTAGAAAAAATCAAAACGATTTATAATGTGAAAAGAAAGGATTACTGTGATGTGTATGGCTACATAAGTAACGTGCCGGTAGACGTCTAGAACCCTATATATAAGGCACCTTGTAGTAGTAATCCATCGTACCAAAGCAGTGCAAAAACTGCAAAAGGTTGTACGCTTGCATTGTACTACCTCTCTAGCTTGTTAGTGTCCACCATTTTTTGATAGATCCGATCGATGGATCAGGGGATCTCAACCGAAAGCCGGAAACCACCATGCAGGCAGAGGAGGAGATCACTGAGGAAAGGCAGCAAATCTCCATTCCAGATGAGGAGATTGCAGCTTCCCAATGGTAAGAGATCGCTGGCCAAGTGCCGGAGATCAACACCACCATTGTGCGGCTCCCATGTACATCAGGGAGGCAAATAAGGGCCTCTTCGAGCTTAGGGTGGTCTCAATCGGCCCCAATCACGATGGTCGCGAGAGCACCCTCGATAGTACCGAACTCGTGAACGGTCTATCAGTGTCGGGGCCTCGTGATCCGTCACACCATTATCACCTCTGAAGGGCCGGCATAAATATCGACAAAGATGTACATTTACAGCCAATTTTCATAGGCATTTAGGCTAAATCCGTCACCGATAACACTTATCTATGACTGGCATCTATTGTAGCCTCTTTGTTGGATCGAAACTAGAGCCCATCACCGATAACACTCATTGGTGATGGGCTTATATAACAACCTGACAAAGATAGTTGTCTAAACCCGTCACGATAATTGTCATCGGTGATGGGCTAGTCCTAAAGGCCTGACAAATGTGAAGATAAAGCCCGTCACCAGTATTCATTTATTGACCGCTACCGATATTTATATATTTATTGTGCAGTATAAATTCTCCAACTCTCCACAAGGAATGATTATCTCATTGTTCATATTTATTGTGAGAGGTGTTGGGGGGCGAATTTTGTCTTTTTTCTAAAAAGATAGAAAATTCAGAAAAGGTTATTTAGGTACTTGGAAAATAGTAAACAATCCCTAAAAATTTGGTAATACTTACAAAAAATATATCTAATATTTGTTCACTTTTGTAGCGATGGACGGAACTTGGTGGATTTACAAAATTGATCGACATAACAAAGAGTATGGAAGTGGCATTTCAAATTTTATAAACGTCGAGGAGGAGGAGAGTAAAAGTAGAAACAACGATTCCATATGCAGATTGCAGAAACGAGAAGATGTTTGATAGCAGAGTTGATGTACACGTTGTCGACCCCCTTTTTTGTAACAGGAACCACACGTGTTAACTGTGCCATTTCCCTGGATCAAGTAGTCTGGTAGACACGATTACAGAGCTAGGATATCAAGTGCACATACACAAAGTGCCTTGCACAAATTATTACAACATATAGCCCGTAGGCATAGTCTAAGATATAGGACCAAATGGTCCGAATACATTCAAAGACAGAGGTTAGATAAGGCAGTGGAGCATAGGCAGCAGCGACGCTATTACCACAAGCAACGACCGTAACTAAGACCTATTGGGCGCCATCATCTTCAGTAGCTTCTGAGTAGTACTCATAAGGGTCCTAAGGGACTTCATGGTCCACCTCTGATTAATTGTAAATAGCAAGAGTGAGTACCAGCCGTACTCAAAAAATCACAACAACAATAATGCATATGATAGGGGAAATTCAAAGGAGTGGCTGAGGGTTTCTTTGCCTAAAGCCAATTTTGTAACTTTTTTCACAAGCCTAAGACCTAGCATAGACCGATTCCACTGTTCAGTTAAAACCAACAACATTGTGGTCCCAATTATGGCATCCCGCCATTGATTCGTCATGGTTTTCTAGGGTCTACCCCTTCAATTCTCGCTTCTCGAGAAGTTGATCCACCAGTACAAAATCATATGCATAATCCCAAACCCATCAATTGAAGAATTTAGAGGCTAGACAAGTGTAATACATGTCCTGGTATTCAATATCCGTGAGCACAGCTATTCGAATAGATTGGTTTACACACATTGCAGCGGATGTACGCTGTACCCCACACTCCGTGACTTGCCAAATGAATGAGCTGAACTCCGAACGAATGAGGCGCGTCACGGCAAAGCCTTTCAACAACCTCACTTTGGCAGTACCCGCTCCATGAATTGAGCCCACATGCACTCTAGGTGTACACGGTTTTAGTAGTGAGAAGAATTCTGGCGTTCCTGGGAGGGAAAACACACACATTCGTTAAATTATAATTAAGTCAATTTTAATTTAGGTTACCCACCAATGGTGTAGCCTCCCCGCCTATTCACACAGCTAAGTGAATCCACCGTGTCTTGGGTACCGCCTCCGCTCGGCTATTTACTCTGCTAGGTCTATGCCTAATGCGAGAAGTACAGTCGTACTGGGGTCGTTTCATGCATAGCTTCATGGCTGCTCGGTCCTTAATTGACTAGGGATGACACTAGCCTTAGCCGGAGACCACCCAAGTTATCCAGCCAGCCCCAGTTGATAACATTTGTTTAGTTTAGTTTTGTTTTGTAAATCTTCTCACCAATGTCATGGCAATGTGGTGCTCATGTCTCCACATACCGCATATCAATTACCTTCCCTCAGGTATCTGCCAAGCATATTGCATTTGATAAATATGAGAGTAGCATGCATCTAATACAATATAACTAAGCGATGTCAAAAGTGACTAGGGACTCATACGTAATTATGGGTACAAGGGAATAAGATAAACAACTATAAAAGGCGTGGCATAAGAACAAGTAGGATATTCATCATTGCAAGCAAATTTATTTGTAAACAAATTAATTTTGCAATTGGGATCAACATGCTCAAGGGATAGTGATGACTTGCCTTGCTCAAAGTCTTGCTGTCCCTGATCCTCGTTCAACTCAATCACTCATTCAGAATCTAAATTTACGTGCGAATGGTTCAATTTGAATTCGATCAAAATTCAATTAAATCACAATAAAATACAAACAATGGAAAATGAATTCTGAAAGTGGTCTTGCTGGATAAATCTTACTTTTAGATAAATTTAGGTTCAGGTTTCACTTAAATCCTACTTAAAATGAGTGAGTTTAGGCTTGTTTGAAATTTCAAATTTGAATTAATTCGGGAAAAAGGGAAATGCAACTGTGCGGAAGGGCCGTACTCGATTCGGTCGATTGGCCCACGATCTTCCTGGTGGTTGACAAGTGGGCCCGCTATGTTGGCCCAGCGCAGTTTGACTAAGGTCAAACCAGCCATCAATTAGCCGGTGGGTCCCCCTGTCATGGCAAAGATTGTATAATTGATTTTAGTTAAGTTTTAGTCGGTGCGGCCCCACATGTCATACTCTCATCTCACCGGATTTCTAAGGGAATTACTGTGCACTAATCCTTGTGGGTCCCACCTATCATCCCTCTCTCTCTTTCTCTTTCCCCCTTTCTTCTTCCTCCCCTCGCCATGGTTGAGCGGCGCAAGGGCGTGACAGGGTGCGGCCGGCTTGAGCGGGGGCAGCTCAGCCACGGTGGGGCGAGCGACAATGCTCAGGTTGTCTAGGAGGTGCTCAGGGCGCGAGGGCTTACCGTGAAACGGAGGGATGGCCGAAAGCGGTGACGTGGTGCGGGACAGGACGGATGACAGCAGCTTGCGCAGGTGCTCAATGGCGTTCCTCGGTGTACGGTGGCTTGGGGTGGCGGTCCAACCCGCACCTGATAGGTGTTCGACACCTGTGGCGCGGCAATGTGTTAAATATGTGATCCGAATTTTGGCCTACAATATACCCGGATTAGTAGGATTCGCTGTTGTTTCCTATTAGGTGTCTTTCCTTATATATACTCTTGTAAACCGTACGAGAAGGGGTGATGTTCCCATTGTTTATTCCCCTATGTTTGTAATCAACTCCTATATTGATCATTGCCGATCGACGCCCGTGGTTTTTCCCGCAAGGGTTTTCCACGTAAAAATCGTGTCTCCGTTGTGCATCTATTTTCTTAACAAGTGGTATCAGAGCATTGGAGATTCGATCTACACCATGCTACCATCGATGCAATCTGTCCGGTGAAATCTATTTTTGCGCCAAGTCGAGTTAGAGTCGAAGACCACCATCAATCCGTCCCAGCATCAAAGACCAGCGGTGCATCCACGTGGCGCAGCAAGCCACCGAGGAAGCAGCAGTGACCAATCTACCAGCAACGCACAGTTACCGAGGCAAGAAAAAATCAACTGAAACCTTTTGCATCGTTCATGTACACGTGAATTCGATTTCACGTTCAAAAGTGCTACATCCACACAAGCTTGTGTACGAAGAGGATTCAGATCTATGCTACGTGCAGATGACAAGTGCACTCAGAGGTTCGCGTTTTTGCTAGGTTTCCTCCAATTTATTACCAGCAAATTCAGGATTAATTCCCATGGCAAGTGTGAAGTATGATCTACCGCTCCTGAACCGAGACACAAGATTCTCACTATGGCAAGTGAAGATGCGAGCCGTTCTTGTACAGCAAGACCTCAATGATATGCTATCTGGATTTGACAAGAGGACTACGTATTGGACCGACGATGAGAAGAAAATGGATCGTAAGGCTATGTAATATATTCATATTCATCTATCTAACAATATTTTGCACGATGTGCTTAAGGAGAAGACAGCCGCTGGGCTGTGGTTGAAGCTAGAACAGATATACATGACTAAGGATCTGACCAATAAGATGCACCTGAAGCAAAAGTTATTTTTGCACAAGTTGCAAGATGATGAGTCCGTGTTGGATTATCTCTCCACTTTCAAGGAAATCGTTGCTGACCTTGAGTCTATGGAGATAAAGTATGATGAAAAGGATTTAGGCCTTATTCTATTGTGTTCATTACCTAGATCATATGTAAACTTTAGGGAGACTATTCTTTATAGTCGTGATACTCTAACTTTGAAAGAAGTTTATGATGCTTTGCATAATAAAGAAGAGGTGAAGAAGATGGTACCATCTGAAGTTTCAAGTTCACAAGAAGAACACTGTGTTGTTCGGGGCAGGCAACAGGAAAAGAACACAAAGAACCAGTTAAATGATAAAAGTTCAAGTAGCTACCATGGAAGATCAAAGTCCAGAGGCAGGTATAAGTCATGCAAATACTGCAAGAGAGATGGATATGATATTTCTGACTATTAGAAGCTACAGAACAAAGACAAGAGAACCAGAAGTTATAGACCGAAAGGTAATAAACAAGAGGAAGCTAAAGCCGTAGTTGTTACTGATCATAAATCTGGTGCAGAATTGCTCGTTGCTTATGCTGGTTGTGCACAAACTAGTGACCAGTGGATGCTTGATACTGCTTGCACCTATCACATGTGCCCGAACAGGGATTGGTTTGCCACCCATGAAGCTGTGCAAGGTGGTACTATTTTGATGGGTAATAATACACCATGCAAGGTTGTAGGTATTGGAACAATTGAGATCAAGGTGTTTGATGGTTGTATCAGAATATTATCAGATGTGCGGCGTATTCCAAATTTGAAGAGGAGTCTCATCTCTATGTACTCTTGATCACAAAAGGTACAAATATTCTGGTGGAGATGGAATTTTGAAGGTAACCTAAAGATCTCTTGTTGCCAAGAAAGCTGATATTAAAACAGCCGACCTGTACCATCTGCGAGGTACAACTATATTAGGTAATGTTGCTGCAGTTTCAAATTCATTATCTAATTCCGATGCTACTAATCTTTGGCATATGCGTCTTGGGCATATGAGTGATATTGGTTTGGAAGAATTGAGAAAGCGAGGATTGATAGATGGATAAGGCATCGGGAAGCTCAAATTTTCTGAGCATTGCATCTTTGGCAAGCATAAGAGGGTGAAGTTCAACACGTCTACATGTACTACTGAAGGTATTCTTGATTATGTGCATTCTGATTTATGGGGGCCTGATCGTAAGACATCTTTTAGAGGTGCTCGTTATATGATGACTATCATTGATGATTATTCGCGAAAAGTTTGGCCTTATTTCTTGAAGCACAAATATCAAGGTTTTGATGCGTTTAAAGAGTGGAAGACTTTGGTTGAAAGACAAACTGAAAGGAATGTGAAAATACTTCGTACTGATAATGGGATGGAGTTCTGCTCTAAGATATTTAAATCATATTGCAAGTCTGAAGGCATTGTGCGTCACTACACCATTCCTCATACACCTCAACAAAACAACCTAGCTGAGCGTATGAACGGGACAATTATATCAAAGGCCAATTGTATATTGTCTAATGCAGGTTTGCCTAAACAGTTTTGGGCGGAAGCCGTTTCCACTGCTTGTTATCTTATTAATCGGTCATCATATTATACTATTGATAAGAAGACTCCAATTGAGGTATGGTCTGGTTCTCTAGCAAATTATTCAGACTTAAGAGTATTTGGTTGTACTGCTTATGCTCATGTTGATAATGGTAAATTGGAGCCTAGAGCTATTAAGTGCATTTTTCTTGGTTATCCGTCTGGTGTGAAAGGCTATAAGTTATGGTGTCCTGAAACAAAAAAGGTTGTGATTAGTAGAAATGTTATCTTCCATGAATCAGTTATGTTACATGACAAACCTTCTACTAATGTTCCTGTTGAGAGTCAGCAGAAAGAAAGTGTACAGGGGGAGCACTTGATTAGTTCAGGGCATGCACCAGAAAAAGACATTGTTGCTATTAACCAAGATGCACCAGTTAGTGAAGATTCAGATTCTTCTACTATTGAGCGGTCTCCAAAACATTTTATTGCAAAAGATGAGCCCAAAAGAAATACTAAACCTTCTCGAAGATATATTGAAGAAGCGAACATAGTTGCTTACGCTTTGAGTGTTGCAGAGGAAATTGAAGGTAACGCAGAACCTTCTTCATATTCTGAGGCTATTGTTTCTGATGATTGCAATAGATGGATAGCTGCTATGCATGATGAGATGGAGTCACTTGAAAAGAATCGTACTTGGGAATTGGTGAAGTTGCCAAAAGTGAAGAAACGTATCCATTTCAAGTGGATCCTCAAAAGAAAGGAAGGTATATCTCCAACTGATGAGATAATGTACAAGGCAAGGTTAGTTGCCAAAGGTTATAGCCAGATTCCAGGTATTGATTTCAATGATGTCTTTTCCCCTGTTGTGAAGCATAGTTCAATTCGCACATTATTCAGTATTGTTGTAATGCATGATTATAAACTAGAGCAAATTGATGTTAAAACTGCATTTTTACATGGGGAGTTAGAAGAGGACATTTATATGGAGCAACCTGAAGGTTTTGTTGTTCCTGGAAAAGAGAACCTAGTCTGTAGGTTGAAGAAATCTCTTTATGGGTTGAAGCAGTTGCCTAAATAGTGGTATAAGAGATTTGATTCTTTCATACTTTCTCAGGAGTTTAGAAGATCCAATTATGATAGCTGTGTTTATTTCAAAGTTGTTGATGGTTCAGCTATATATTTGCTTCTTTATGTTGATGATATGTTGATTGCTGCAAAAGACAAATCAGAGATAGCAAAATTGAATGCACAATTGAGTGGTGAGTTTGAGATGAAGGGTTTGGGTTCAGCGAAGAAAATTCTCGGTATGGAAATTAATAGAGAAAGATAGTCTGGCAAGTTATATCTTAGTCAGAAATGTTATATTGAGAAGGTCCTTCGTCGTTTCAAAATGTATGATGCGAAACCAATGAGTATTCCTTTAGGTACACATTTCAGATTATTTTCAGATTTATGTCTACAGTCAGATTATGATATTGAGTACATTGTCTAGCGTTCCATATTCAAGTGCAGTTGGTTAACTTATGTATGTTATGGTATGTTCTTGTCCTGCCTTATCACATGCTTTGAGTGTTGTCAGTAGATACATGGCTAATCCTAGCAAAGAGCATTGGAAAGCAGTTCAGTGGATTTTTAGATACCTATGTGGTAACTTTAATGCTTGTTTGCAGTTTGGGAGATCTAGAGATGGACTTTTTGGTTATGTGGATTCAGATTTTTCTGGAGATCTGGATAGGAGAAGATCGCTCATAGGTTATGTTTTCACTATTGGAGGATGTGCTGTTAGTTGGAAGGCAAGTCTGCAAGCAACAGTTGCCCTATCTACTAGCGAAGCAGAGTTTATGGCTATTTCTGAAGCTTGTAAAGAAGCTATTTGGCTTAGAGGTTTGTATACTGAGCTTTGTGGAGTTATGTCTTGCATTGATATATTTTTTGATAGTCAAAGTGCAATATACCTTACAAAGGATCAGATGTTCCATGAGAGAACAAAGCACATCGATGTGATATATCACTTTATTCGAGGTGTGATTACTGAAGGTGATGTCAAAGTATGCAAGATAAGTAGTCATAATAATCCAGTTTATATGATGACAAAGTCAATTCCTGCTACTAAGTTTGAGCTTTTCTCAAGCTTGGTTGGTGTTACAGTATAGTCCTAGAGACTATTTGGCGCGCGGTGATTTTATCTACATGAGGTATTTCTTGGTTATTGATGTTTTTATACTACAGGAGGAAATTCGTCTCAAGATGGAGATTGTTAAATATGTGATCCGAATTTAGTCCTACAATATGTTCGGATTAGTTTCCTAGTAGGATTCCCTGTCGTTTCCTATTAGGTGTCTTTCCTTATATCCCCTATATATACTCTTGTAAGCCGTACGGGAAGGGGTTACGTTCACATTGTTATTTCCCCTACGTTTGTAATCAACTCCTCAATAGTGATCATTGCCGGTCGGTGCCCGTGGTGTTTCTCGCAAGGGTTTTCCACGTAAAAATTTTGTCTTCGTTGTGCATCTATTTTCTTAACACAATGCCCGCACGTTGTCTTTGGGTAGAAGGGGGTATTGGCGCAGTTGTGAGAGGTGGTGAGGATCGTTCTGAGAGGCCGGCTTGGTTTAAATAGGGTGGAAGGGCTCATGTTGTGGCGGTAGGGCAGGTGCGTCGTTTATCTGGTGGTCACAGCACGGGGATGGGACATGGTCGCGGCGCGGGGTCACTTGATGGCGATGGGCGACGGCTAGGAGTGGATTTGCGGCGTAGGGGTGACGGCGGTGTGGGTGGCGATGGAACGGGCACATTTAACCCCTCCCGACGGTTTTCCTAGGGTGGGGCCGGCTCGGACGCGATGGGATGACGCTGACGCGCGGTAGCTTGGCTTGCCTCGCAGTATGGGTGATGACGGTGTACGCGGCGACGGGACACACACAATCACCGGCCGCAGCAAATTCGGGGATTTGGGTGAAGATCGGCGGATATAGTGTCGGCGCAAAGTTAATGCGGGGATGGGAGCGGCAGATTGGATGCGTCGGCGATGGTGCTAACGCGGGCTGCGCGCAGCAGCATGGGCGGCCTGAGCATAATCCCATGCTAGCGGGATTGCGATCCCGGATCCGTGGCGGTTGGTTGGCGGCTTGAAGGTGTGACGGGACGGCAGCGACGTCAGCACGCGGCAGCAAATGGGTGCGGCTAGGGCGGCACATGGCTGCCACCCGGTTGACGCAGCGCAGGCCGAGGGGGTTGCGGCGCTGGGTGTTCGGCCGGGTTATGCCCGAGTCGAACACCTTGCACGCAATGAACAGTAGCCACCAGAAATTTAGGGCTAGGGTAGTTTAATTGATTTTCAAATATTGGGAAAATGAATTGAGTAATTTGTATAGTATTTGTCCAACCTGTTAAATATTTCAAAATGTGAATTTTGTCCAAAATTAATTGTGGCCAAAATGCAGAAGATGAAGATGAACATAACATGTATGTTCCTTCTCCATCGGACGGTGAAATGGTTGATGTCAATCATGATGTACTGCAAGACATGTTGCGTGTTATCGATGATCTAGAAATACTCTGGAAAGAAGGTATGCAAACTTCTAATGTGCTTGGTCTGGAAAACTTCAATATTCACGTTCTTCTGTTCTGCACCATTAACAACTACCCCACATGTGGAAGGGCATGTAGTCTAGTTGTTGCAGTGACCTGAGTAGCTCCCAAGATCTTGAGTTCAAATCTCCAAAGGAGAGAATTTCAGATTGGGTTATTTGAGGGGTAAGTTCCATGTTTGAGGGCTAAGTTCCCTGTTTGAAAAGGCCGCATATATCTGGTTGGATGTAGAGACCGGGTAAAAATTACCCTTCTCTAAAAAAAACGACTACCCCACACATGGTAATCGCTTGACAAACTGTCGAAGGAAAGAAGACTTGCTCCGACTGTATGGAAAATACACGCAGTAAGTGGCTGAAGAAATCATGAAAGATTGTTTAGATGGGTCATAGGAGATGGCTTCCGCTACTTCACACATTTAGAAGAAAGAAGAAAATTTTCATCGGTAAGAGAGAGCATCAACTTGCTCTCGCGAACTTGACCGGAGATGCAGTGCACGACATGGTCAAGAATATAACTAATAAGTTTGGGAAGAAAAGGAAACGTAGTAAGGCAAAAGTCAAGGGTATGTGAAAGAAAAAATCCATATTTTGACAACTACCTTACTGAAAAGATATTGAGGTCCATCATTGTATTGATTTCACGCATGTAGAAAAGAATGTGTGCGAGAGTTTGGTCAGGATACTGTTGAATATTCCTGGAAAGACAAAGGACAGATTGAACGCGCATCTAGATCCACAAGAGAAGAATATTCAAAGTGAACTAGCGCCAGTAACTATCCGGACACAAGAAGAGTGTTCCTCCCTCCAGCTTGCCACATCTTGTCGAAGGATGAGAAGATCCAAATGTTATCCTGCTTGAAAGATATAAAAGTTCCATCGGGCTATTCAGCAAGGATAAGTAAGTATGTTTCGTTGGATGATCTCAAACTATTTAGAATGAAATCCCACGATTGTCATGTGCTAATCACACAGCTCTTACCAATTTCTATAAGAAGTCTTCTTCCACCGAAAGAGTACCACACGATCCAGCGTCTGTGCGCCTTTTCAATGCAATCAACCAAAAGGTTATAGAGCCTGAAGATCTTAATGGGTTGCAGGCAGATATTATCAAAACACACTGTCACTTGGAGATGTATTTTCCACTGTCTTTCTTCGATATCATTGTTCATTTCCCTGTTCATCTGGTGAAACAAACAAAATTATGTGAGCTTTTCTAAGAGAAATGTACCTGTTCGAGAGGTACATGGGAATTTTGGAGTTGTACGTCTATAATAGAGAAAAATCGGAGGGGAGCATCATTGAAGAGTATATGACTAAGGAGGTTTATTGAGTTCTGCGTCGACTACATGTCCAAGACCAATCCTATCAGAGTTCCAACGTCTCGCCATGAAAGAAAGGTTCTCAGGTGTTGGCACAATAGGCAGAAAACGAATTGTCCCAGGTCAAGATGCATATGCCTAGGCCCATTTTCTGTGCTCCAACATAAAACAGAAGTTACCCTATATTTTGAGGAGCCTTTAGCTAAGGTCCGACATGATAACGTAGATCGATCGGATATGTGGAACAACAGACAACATAACTCTTATTTCAATGAATGGTTCAAGAACCATATTGCAACGTCGGCCAATGGTCGAAATGAAATAGTAAGGAGGTTGGCGGTGGGTCCTTCTTGGGATTTTGACACATGACAAGGATAAGATATTAATGGTTACACATTTTGCACCATCAAACAAGATGACAAGAGTATAGAACAAAATAGCAGGGTTTGTATAGATGCATTTCAGGATCAACTTTGGTCCAATACATACTATGGCCGCATAGAGCAGATCTGGGAGCTTAACTAGATGAAGTTCAGAGTCCCATTGTTTCTTTGTCGATGGGTGAATTTACGCACTGGTTTCAAAGTCGATAAGAAATGTTTCACAATTGTAGATCTAACCAAGGTTGGATACATCGATGAAACATTTGTACTTCCAAAATAGGTCAAGCAAATTTTCTATATAAAAGACCTGACAAACAAGAAGCTGCACGTCATTTGGGATGGAAAAATAAGGATTGTTGGGGTTGACAACGTCGTTGACGAAGAGGAATACAACCAAAATCTGTGTGTATGACCCAACATAGACCTCGACGATGATCCCGATGAGAAAGTGGTATATGCTCGTTCAGATCATATGGAAGGCATATCCTTGTAGCAGGTGTCGTATGCTCGTTTTAGGTCATACCAATTTCCTATCCTCGTAATGGAAAAGCCTATGTATTAATTTGATCTACTATTTCAATCAATGAAAGAATTACTACCTAAACATTCTTGATGAGCATCCTCAAGCTCTTCACTTTGTCACTCTTGTGATAGGCGCCTTCTTCCATGTCTCCCCAAATGCTTAGAATATCTCTATCAAAGAGGGTGTAAAGCACGACATGTTGTTTTTGAAGGCAAACAAAGTATTGTTGGAATGGAGAATATCGTCGATGGAAATGACTACGATCAACACGACGAGCAACAACCACCCACAAGAGATGTCGAATCAAAAAATGAGGAAACCGATTAAACAAGCGTTGTATGTTCGGACGGATCATCAAGAAGGGCTACTAGTTAGGAGTTTTTAATTAATTTGTAAATTAATGTACTGATTTGTGCAAGTAATTTTTAATTTAAATCAACAAAATTTGGAACATATTATGTGCGCTCTTTATGTGCAAATATTAATTGCTTTTTTGGCCCTTTATAGTCTTGCACAAATATTATTGATATATACATATATATATTAAATAATAGGCTTATTTTATAGCCAAATGTAAAGTTAAGAAAAAAAATTTACTTTACAAAAGAAAGTGTACAATTACATTTATATAATAGGATCATTTTATATAAAAAATAAATTGCGGGGGGTCAAAGGTGCTAGTTTAGAGTTTAGATCTAGCACCTATTAGGCCCGTTTGAGGGAGCTTGCGATTCTAAGAAGCAGTTGGTTGGTAGTTCCTAGCTAGGTTTCCCAGCTTCTGGCTTCTAGTTCATTTTCTGGATTCTACAACTGCAGCTTCTTAGAATTTGGATCAAAAGCTAGACTGTTTGGGGAGCTTCTGATTCTAGGAGAAGCTGCAACAGTTAGAAGCTCCCCCAAACAGACCTAGAGTAAAAGGTGTCGGTTTAGTGTTTAGATCTGGTACCTAATAGGTTTACTTAAAAACCCCCACCCATTCACTCTCTCGCTCCCTCGCTCTCTCTACCTTATCCATTCTAACTCCCTCAATCTCTCTCCCAAGGTGCGGTACGGCATGGAGATGAGGCGCGGAGGCGGAGGAGGCGAGGGAAACGCAGCAGTGGCAAGGGTCGTTGCGGAGGCGGGGTGCGGAGGCGGAGGGGGAACACGGCGGTGTGGTGCAGCGGCGAGGCGGCATTAGGCGAGGAGGCATCGGTGGTGGCTCGGCGCGGTGGAAATAAGGGCTCGACGTGACGGCGTGGAGGGTGCGGCGGTGAGGAGGGCCCGGTAGCAGCGAGGAGGAAGCGGTAGCGGCGCTTGACGGAGGTGAGGAACCCGACTGCTTCTTCCCCCTTCTCTTCTGACCATAACCATAACTCCTATTCTCCTTCTCTTCTAGCTATTAACAGCAGTGCGGAGGCGGGGAGGTGGTGCTCGGCGGCTGGTAGTGGTGCGGAGGTGAGGCCGCTGCGCTCGGTGCAGTGGCTAGTGGGGAGCAAGCGGCGACGCAGGACACAGTAGCGGCGTGGAGGAGGCAGCTCGGCATCGGCAATGTACCCATCCTCTATCCTTCCTTATATGTTAATGCGGTTTGTGAATGTGATGGATTTGTGTTGCTGCCGTGCCGTGTTTGTTTGGGTGAGTTGGGAACTCACTCCCTCTGCACGGAAAACAGAGCGACTTATTAGCACATGATTAATTAAGTATTTACTAGTTTGTTTGAAAAATGGATTGATATGATTTTTTAAAGCAACTTTCGTATAGGAACTTTTGGAAAAAACGCACCATTTAGTAGTCTGAAAAACATACACGCGGAACACGAGAGAGATGAGTTGGGAACTCTTTCTACCGAACGCACCCTAAGGCTGATTCGATAGTGGCGTTTCGGGACAACATGGTGTTGCGTACACAACAAGCGTGGACCCCACGCATTAAAGTAACCGGTGTGTGCTGCCTCAGAGCAAACGGCGTGGACGGTCGTTGGTTCGGCCGTTAGCACATTCCATTTTACGTCAGTCCGACCCCCCTCTCTCCCCATCCACTCTCGAGCTCCTTAGATCCCCTTTCTTGATTTCTTCCTCCCCCACAGCATCGGTGGTCGTCCAAGCGAGCAGGCCGGGCAGAGGAATCGATTCCCCTTGCCTGCAACCTCGTCCTCCCCCAGTGAATCTCCCCGCACGTCCTCTTCTGGCAGTGGTCGTTTAAAGCTACCAGAAGAATGTTGTACTCCTTCGATTCAGCCGAGCTGCACAAGCGCACGGCACAGTGCTCTCGACCTATTCGCGCCGTCCTCGAAGGCGGTAAAAGCCATCTGGCGCGCTCGCTGCGTGCGTCGTCATCAGTGCCTGTCCGGCCGAGCAGCTTTTCCCGCGTGAGCGACTCCGTGGCTGTAATCTCGTGTGGCATAGTGCTAGCGAGATTCATCGCATCAAGGCAGCAAAGCTGGTTGAGTTATCACCCCACCCCCACCCCCTCCTCTATTTGAGGTCGAGGCTGTGGTTGCTCGGTGGAGATGAGGGCGAAGAAGTGGAAGGGAGAGCTTGAGCTCTCGCCGACCGCATTCATTGAAGTAGCGATTGCTGAATCCCCTGCAACCCTCCTGATTTCTATCCGGGCCGCTGACCTAGAGTCAGGTGAGGATTCGTGCGACTCCGTCACCTCCGACGCGGGCACCGCCAAGGCTGGAGAGGACGACGTGTTGCATATCGCCCAAGCCGTAACAAAGGTTTGCGCCAAATCTCCAGAATTTGTCATCGAGTTCGTTCGGTGAGTGAGCCGTGCAACCGCTGGGCGTTCAATTAATTGAGACGTCATCCGCGATGACGACTCATCCAAGGTAATACCGGCTTGTGTATTTTCGTTTTTTCCGATTCAAATTTGCTTGACTTGGGTATACCAGCTGTCGGATGGCCGTCACCGCTGGACCGATTTGGAGATCCTGTGTTTCTTGAAAGTTGCTTGGAGGAGATTGCAGCATACAACATCACCACCAACACCCCCAAGCCCCAGGCATATGCCAACTTGGAGAAAAAATGTATGCCAAGTGCTGCAAGACTGTGAACAGGGGTCAAGTTCTGTATGCCAAGTGCTGCAAGACTGTGAACAGGGGTCAAGTGCAGTACATTTGGAAAGAATGTCGGAAGCAGTTCAACATGTAGGTGTGGTTTGAATCGCACGCTACTGGCCTTGGTCGTGATCCACAGACCTCAGCCATTGTCGCCGACGATGCATGGTGGGAAAGCAAAGAAGGGGGTATGTCAGTAGTTGACCATTTAAATTATGAAAACTATATTTCAGAAATTCCTAGCAATGGCAATAATTTAGTGTACCAAAACCCTAGTGTGTGCTATAGAGATCAGTTTTTGTGATATAAAATCGTAGTGGTGACAATATGTTAGAAGCAAATTTGACAATCGTTTTCGAAAGTTTTTTTCCTATAGATATGTGTGTACTGATGTCAACTGCTGTGGTTACACATTAGCCTTAACTGCAATTTGTAATGAACACATTTCCTATGCATCTCACACCATGTAACAACCGACAAGGCAATAACCAGTTCAGTACTGTCCAATTGCGCTGACCACATAGGTGAATAAAATTTTGTGTAATAGTTCTGTATGACTGTCTGTATGTTTCACACTTGCAGACTTTGAGAGAAAAAATATGAACTATTTTCCAGACATTACATGACAACAGTGTTGAAGACAGTACTTTGTTTTGATCATAAGTTATATGAATCCTATAGTTATAGAGAAAGTCTGCAAAAATGACAATGTTGATAAAATAGTGATTTTTTATAGTGCTAATATGTTCAGCATGTTTCGGATTTTTCATGGCAAAAAGCAAGCTTCTTATGGAATTGTATTTCACACATAGCAATTGTGATTCTATCCCACACCTCTAGCACAGTACAATTTGAGTCATTGCCGAAAAAATAAACTTGTTTCATGCATTTCACTTCTTCAGAGCACAAACAAGGAAGTAATGGTATTGAAGCTAAACATTTCATTGTGTATTTCATTTTACAACCTACAAATGTCCTTTATTCTATATTTAGTATACCTATTGTCGAAACAAGAATTCGGCAATATGAAAAGGGGTAGCCCACAAGATGGAAAGTGGATGGGTTATGAGACAAAGGATTTAGACAGGTTCAGATCTTCTTGAACGAAGTAATACCCTACTCCTGTTTCGGGGATTGGATCCGCCGTGTGGTGTATTGATCTTACGATCTTGATTAGGTTATGCCCATGATATGCACCCTTTCCTCCTCATATAGCCGGAGGGGAGGGGTTTACAAGATACAGATTTAACTCCTTACGGTTTAAATCTCCTATAACTACTTTACAATCTTATCAAACCAGGATAATCCTTAACATATAAAAAGTCAACTAGATCAACAAAAAATGTTATTGCTTGGAACCTTTTAAATCGCATTGCACCAACTCTTGACAGAGTTAATTGACTGCTATATAAAAGGATTTTCAGGTATTAGGCACCATTGACATACGCATTTTTGCTCATCACAAAAAATACTTAAGCGCCTAGGGACATATGTCAAACCACACCTAGCAATTTGGGCTGAAAACGCTCAATGAGCCTCGACCCAACTAATCGTTTCCCAATACCATTAAGTAAAGACTAGCGAAGCAACCGTTGTCATTGTCGCCTCTTCACCTTCCTCGCGAAGAATTCCCCGGTGCTCTTGTTCACAGCTAACTCTGCTCAGATTAGGGTTCCATTTCCCCACATTTCCAACCAGCCAAACTTTGCTCCCCCCACCGGATTCTTCTGCGAACAACTTCGATTTTTTTCCCACACCGTTCCTCATCAGGAAAAACTCCCAAATCCACACACTTCTTCACCCTAACCATGGTCCGAGAGAGAAAAATCCTCTTTGACCAATGTGCAACATCTGACGTGAAGGAGTCCACCCTACTGGAGAGGGTAAAGGATGGCGTGCTCCCGGCTATAGCGAGGAATTTACTACTCAAGACACCGGTGAAATCGTGGTATTTACCCCTTTCTTCTACGCTGGTTTTGCGTTTCCAACCTCCAATTTCTTCCGTGGACTTC
This sequence comes from Oryza punctata, assembly GCA_000573905.2. Taxonomy (NCBI): domain Eukaryota; kingdom Viridiplantae; phylum Streptophyta; class Magnoliopsida; order Poales; family Poaceae; genus Oryza; species Oryza punctata. The sequence continues at coordinate 22,975,355 of CM002499.2, read as the reverse complement.
TCCAATTCTATGGAATCCAAATCTATCATCTGAACCCAAATTCTAGTCTACACATTGCCAAATTTATCCATCTTTGCGAAGCCTTTCTGGGCATCCTTCCACACTTCGTATTATTCCACCGCATCTTCTACCTCAAACCTCAACCTAACAAAAACAACCCCTGCGTTGTCGGCGGATCTGGGTTTCAATTGAGGGAAACCCTGACCCAAAAATATTTCTCTCTTCCCTTCAAAACCTCCGACAAAGACTGGCGTTCTAACTTGTTTTACATCTCCAATCCGGCCCCTTGTCTACCCGACTTTGTCTCCCTCCCACCAATTCCCCAAGAACACTGGAGAAACCTCCCGATCAGCGATGAGCTTGCCCAAGCAAATCAATTGCTCAGTCGTTTAATGGAGATGAAGCAAAAAGGTCTTCAACGAGAACAAGTCACTCGGCATTTTATCAAGTGTCGACTAGCACCAATCAAAGAGAGAAGTAAACCAGCATATGAATATGAAGGTCAAACCGATCCGAACCGTGAAGATCCAAACTCCATAGACTACAAGGTCATGTGCAGCCACATGTACAAGGTCTTCTCATCCAGCATAGCCATCGATTATGGTCACAAGCTCCCAGTCACACCATACAGCTTGCATCGACCTCCTCCTACGATAAGCAAACTTCCATTCTCTTTATGTAACCAAGTTATCTTCAATATGACTGTCTCAACAACTCTTCATAACATCTCCTATGCAGGAAAATCTACTTTTTTCTTCCAAGCCTCCCCTCAACGCTCCTCTCAAGCCAGCTGCTAGCAAAGCACAACCTTCTCGTGGTCCCACCATAAATCCAGCAACAAAGAACAAACAAGTAACCCAGGATGACAACCCGAAGCAAAAGTTGAAGCGTAGAAAACTGGTTTGAGTGACTCTGAAGACGATGAATCAAGCAATCGGTAAACTAGTACCACGACTACACCAGCCAAATCTCCTACTACTCAGCCTGCTCCTAAGCTCCGCAAGTCCTCAAGGTAACATTCATTCTCTGAATTCACCCTATTTTAATCATTTCAATCTCAGTTGATAAAGCTGTCATCTCTTTTAGATATAGGAAACCTCAAGACATCGACCCGATCGGCAAAGCTAAAGCCCCACCTCCAGGTTCCGAAACTACCAGCCAAATAGCATCAAGTCCGGAAAAACTTTGGAAGAACGAGCTGATGCCGACAAACCATCCACCGAAACTGAACCGGAGCCCCCGACTGAAAATCAATCGGAATATGCTAAGCCGGCTCCCGAAACAAGGCCCCTGCCTGGAAACCAGTCGGGTGAAGAAAATCCAACAGCATCTTACCAAGACCCATCATTAGAAAATCAACCGGAAAGTAATGAAGAACATCTAGCTTGCTCCCCACCGAAAGATAAGGAGAAAACCAACACCATCCATAAACCATCTGATCGTGCATAAAGCCCTCCTTTCAAACGTTCCAGAATCATCATTGGTGAGTTTCTAATAGCTCTCAAATTCACCTTAATACTTCATGTTGACCAGCGAAGAGAAGAAATTCCTAGAATCAAATCGGCTGAAGAATCCCGTCCTCCAGTTAAACTGCAATGGAGAGAGAGACGTATTCTCCAGGGCGTTGTCATAAACAAGCATAAAGAAGACGAAGAGCTCCACATGCTGATCAAAAGCTTAAATGAATTCACCCGGCTGGTTAATATAAGTCCCTCTTTCTTTATCACCATCATCTGCATTAGTTTATTTCTGACCTAAATCCTTCCGCAGAGAATTCATCTCCAAAACGAGGCTAAAACAGATGCCTTGGAACAGCTTGTTCCCCATCTTTAAACTCTTGAGAAAGTCAAGGCTGAGTTGAAACAAACTCAAGAAGAAGCATAATCTAGGGAGAGGGAGTTGAAGAACCAAATCAACCAGCTCATGGACATGAGCTTCAACCATCGTGAAACCATTGGAGGTAATACATATCTCTTTTTTTTAGATAATGGAATTTAACATCCCAGCCTTTGCTCAAAAAGAGCTACAGCCAATTATTACACAGTATCAGTCCAGAAAAGAGCGTAACTCAGATAAATAGAACACGCTAAACAAAAGGAAACCAAGCCAAAATAAGGAGAACACATTTATTGTAGTCTATTTGTGAACCTCCATCCATAATTGGTAAATAGTTGCATAACCATCGCCTCCAATTTGCGGCATGCAACCTTTAGGAACTCCCCATCATCCTCACACCTTTGTAACTGTGCCCAAAACCGGAGCCAGTGCGTTGCCCTGAAAATTACCTGCATATAAGAAATAGATGGTGATTTGTTAAAAACCAAATCATTTCTACTCAACCATAGAGCCCAACAAATGGCAGAAGCTCCAACCAGTATCAGTTTACTCTTTTTCTTGTCAACCCCCAAAAGCCACCCATCAAATATATGAGATATACTAGTTGGAAGATTGAAACCAAAAGAAAACTGAACTGCTCTCCATATGAATTTTGCATAATGACAATCCATGAAGAGATGTTGAATAGTTTCATTTTTCATACAAAAGCAACACCTTAAGCCACCATTCCAATTCCGTCTTGCCAAATTATCCTTAGTCAACACAACCCCCTTAAGCAAGTACCACATAAAGATCTTAATCTTAAGCGGCATCTTAAGTTTCCATATATACATGTTCCTCTCAACATAACCATTGTTAATTAAAGCTAGATACATTGACCTTACTGAGAACCTACCATTGTGATGATAATTCCATCTAAAACAGTCAGAAGAATGATTTAATTGAATATGTACAATAGAAGCACACAATTCATACCAGTATACAAGATTCTGACCAACTAAAGTTCTTCTAAAAGAAACATTAAGCGGGACAGATCCCATAACAGTGGCAATAGTGGATGACTTCCTTCGGACTATAGCATATAAAGATGGAAATTTATCCTTGAAAGCCAAGTTACCTAGCCATTTATCTTCCCAAAATCTTATTTGTTCCCCATTATTCACGATCCAAGAACCCATATCTAAAAAAGTACTTTTGACTTTCATGAGCCCTGACCAAAAATGGGAAACACCTTGTTTCTTGTCCACTTGGGTTATAGACTTGTTATAGAGATATTTCCTTTTCAATAAGTCCTGCCAAACCCCTTCCTCATTTATTAGCTTGTACAACCACTTACTCAAAAGACATTTATTTTGTAATTCCAAATTATGAATCCCAAGGCCTCCTTGATCCTTAGGTTGGCAAATAATATCCCATTTAGTGAGTCTGTACTTTTTCTTATGATCATCTCCTTGCCAAAAGAACCGTGATCTATAATAATCAATCTTTTGAAGAACCCCTTTCGGTATCTCAAAGAAAGATATCATAAACATAGCTAAACTTGAAAGTGCAGAATTAATCAAGACTAACCTACCCCCGACAGATAAATGTTTACCTTTCCAACTACTAAGCTTTTTCTCAATTCTTTCTTCAATCACTTTCCAATCTTTATTAGCAAGTTTCCTAAAATGCATTGGAATTCCTAAATATTTAACAGGAAAAGAACCTAACTTGCAACCAAAGATATTGGAATATTGATCATAACACTCCTTTGCCTGACCAAAACAAAATAATTCACTTTTGTGAAAATTTATTTTTAAGCCAGATAGCTTTTCAAAAATAGTTAAAATCAATTTCATATTCTTTGCCTGCTGCAAATCATGTTCCAAAAAGATAATGGTATCATCTGCATATTGCAATATAGACAAACCATCATCCACTAGATGAGGAATAACCCCTTTTAAGAGACCCACCTCTTTAGCTCTCTTAATTAACAGAGCAAGCATATCAGTTACTATGTCAAAAAGAATTGGTGATGACGGATCCCCTTGCCTAAGACCTTTGTATGTTTGAAAATTGTTGCCAAATTGATCATTTACTTTTATACCAACATGACCACCTTGAATAAAAGAAGCTATCCACTCACACCATTTAGGAGAGAAACCCTTCATTCTCAACGTTTGTTGTACAAAGGACCATTTTACTTTATCGTAAGCTTTTTCAAAATCAATCTTAAAGATTACACCACTTTTATCTTTACGATGTAATTCATGCATAGTCTTATGTAAAATAACCACTCCTTCCATGATATTCTTACCTGGAATAAAGGCCGTTTGAGTGGGACTAATAACTTTTTGAGCAACTCCCATTATTCTATTCGTTGCAACTTTGGTAAAAATCTTAAAACTAGCATTTAGTAAACATATGGGTCTTTGAATCTTAATAGCGTCAACACACTTAGGTAACAGAATTATTGTGCCAAAATTAAGAGAAAACAAAGGTAGAGTACCCCTATGGAAATCATTAAAAAGCTCCAACAGGTCATTTTTAATAACATTCCAAAAAACTTGGTAAAACTCCGCCAGAAAACCATCCGGTCCCGGTGCTTTATTATGCTCCATCTGGAAAATAGCCTCCTTAATCTCCTTTTCAGAGAAAGGTTGCGTTAAAGCTTCATTCTCCAACGGGGAGACTTGCGGGACATCCATTATTCTATTCTCATCAAATTGCAGAGAAGAGTCTTCAGGAGGACCAAATAAACCTTTATAATACGTGGTAATATGCGCTTTTAAATTCGCATCACCATTTATTATTTGATCGCCAACCTGTAATTGAAAAATTCTAGTTTTCCTATGTTTTCCATTAGCAACCAAGTGAAAATACTTTGTGTTAGAATCACCCTCCAAAATATCTTTATTCCTCTTCTCTCAGAATCGAAGAAAGTCTATTCCTATAAAACCATCTAATATCAATTTCCTCTTGAGTCAAAAGGACATTTTCCGCCTGTTTATCTAGTAAATTTAACTTATCCAATAAATCTTTTTTCTCTTTTTTATATATACCACTCATGTGCTTAGCCCATCCCCTCAAGTGTTGCCTTAAACGACGAATTTTTGCTTGCCAGCGTTCCATAGGAAAGTCTCCTTCATCCACACTATCCCAAACCTCTTTCACCATATCAACAAAACCCTCCCGTAAAAGCCACCCAAGTTCAAACTTAAAACAAGGTTGAGCATTACTCTGAGAGGATGAATTTGTGTTTAAAAGTAAAGGAGTGTGATCAGAAATATCACGGTTAAGGGCAACCACCGAGGCTAAAGGAAAATTATGTTCCCACTCTGTTGACATTAAAACTCTATCAAGCTTCTCATAAGTTGGGTTTGCTAAATTATTAGCCCAAGTAAAATTTCTTCCAGACATCTGCAACTCCCTAAGGCACAACCCATCAATAATAGCATTAAAAAGAAAAGGCCATCCATCATAAAAATTGTTATTACTTTTTTCATTAGGGCTGCGTAAAATATTAAAATCACCACCAATAAGAATTGGTAAGGTTTCACGAGAGCACATATTGACAAATTCAGCAAGAAACTTATCCTTATTCTCGTTTTGAGTCGGCCCATAAACCAAAACTAAGGCCCATTTGAACTTGTCAGCTCTATTACATAAATGGAATTTAATGTAAAAATCACCCTCATCAATTAACCAACATCAAAATTGGGTAAATTGATGCCTAACAACAAACCAGCAGACCTACCACTAGGAGCCTTACAATGCCACAAGAAATCTTTACCAGCACAAAGATTTTTAAGTGTGCCCGGAGCAAAATCTTTCTTAACAGTCTCAGACAATGCAATAAAAATCCAACTGATGTTCTTTAGTTAAGTCAGAAACAAATTTGTGTTTCTTTGGGTCTTTGAACCCATCACAATTCCAAAAGATACCTTTCATTAAGACTTATTTTTTTCCTTCTTATTTTTACCTTTTTTCCCCTTTTTCTTAGAGTTAGGAGGAGAAACCCTAGAATCTAGAGTGGTCTGAAGACAATTATCACAGTCCCCACCTGAATACATTACCTCCTCCATAATTTCACTACATAAATGCTGTAGTAAGCTGTAGTAAGAAATTATCATCAAAATGGTCATCTACTAAATCACCATCCACATTATTGGTACAGCATTGACTAGTTGACAACCGTACGTGATCACTTAATCTATTTTCCTCCATACTCCTTAAATCATTAATAACATCATCTAACACCACGTTTGGACTAGAAGTAATGATGCCAAGGTTTTTAATAGAAGCAGAAATCTGATCATTCGAAAATTGTACAAAAGAAACATCATTAAATAAATTACCTTTGACCTGCAGATTTTCCAAATTCTTGTCAGCCTTCAACTTCTCAGCTCTTTGGAGAACAAGTTGATCACTATCACATGCTCTTCTTTTACTCCTCCTTGATGGAGAGATTGCCGCCTCAGGAATAGCAGAAAGTTTTGCAACCAGACTTTCCTGAGATTGGACTTTCTCAACTTCAATTACATCATCATGTAAACCATCAAACTCTTCATCAGACAGATTCAAGCCACCAGAATCAGCAGTCAAGCCCACCTGAGTAGAAGGTAAAGAAGGACCCCCCTTCTCACAGAACATACTCCCAGAACCCAACTTAGATTGACTTGAGACCCCAGGGCCCAGCTCCTTCCCCGAATCACCCTTCTCATTACCATCATGTTTCTTCTCAAAGTCACCATCATCAATACTGTCCATATCCATTGGTGCAGGCTCCTCAGGACCATTCTCAGGTTCCACCTGAAGGCCAACTCATACAAGTGATCCCCAATAACCACATCAACCACCTCAGGAATCAGGGATGGATCAAGGACTAACACTTGTAGACGGGCAATGTCATATCTTCTAGTAAACACCATATCAACAGCTTTAGTGATACAAAGAATAGAGCCAATGGCCCAAATAATTAAGTATTCCCTTAACTCTGAAGGGATGCCCTTACACTGCACCCACACCTTCGGGATCACATATTTAACCTCATTACCAACCCCTCTCTCCACAATCTGCATCTCAGCATTACCAACCTTAGTATGCACTTTACCCAATTCCACCATGCGTTTTAATTCAATGGCAGACGGAAAAATAGTGCGAAAAGAACCATCACCATTATCATGTACTACCCACCTCCATTCTCCAGGGATTAATCCTTCTAACTCAAAAACCACAGCAGTCACTGTCATCTGTCCCTTAGACACCTTAATCAAAGTTGCTCTAGGTTCATGTTTAATTCTCTGGCCAGCTAAAAGAGGAATATGGAAGAAACCCAAACCATCTCCAGCATACCCACATAACTGAGCATAAGGTTTAACAGATGATCTAAAAATAGGGGAGCGAGAAGCAATATGATCCTCGCTTTCACAAATCTCACAATAAAATTTAGACAAGCATTCCTGCATCGTATGCCCCTTAGTATAACACCTATAACAGTACGGCTTACCCGAACCTCTCATCTCGACCTTTGCTTTTCCCTTGTTCTCATCAACCGGACAAAGCACCAAAGCACCTCCTGCACTCGCACCAGCAGGACCAGTCCCAACAACAGCAGCAGATTGGGAAGCAGAGGAAACACCCAGCCCCGACGTCATTGCAGCAGACAAAGCAGCGTTAGAAGCTCTACCTTTTGTCACGTCACCTCCTGCCAATACTTCCTCACCTCCTACCTTGCTAGCTGGAGCACTCGCGGTAAACGGGACAACACCAAACGGTGCACCAACTCCACCACCACCCGGCACGGCAGCAAAAGGTGCAGCAGTAGTCGGCACAAAGCCTCCAGCCGCCGGCACAAACGCAGGTAACGAAGAAGGGGCAGCAGGTATAGCACCAAAGACAACCTGCCCCGCACTCCCTCCAGGCCGGTCAGCAGTCCCAAACGACGGCTGCAACCCTAGCTTAGGGTTTAAACCAAAACCACCGTGATGTCCATCAGCGAAACCAGTGTTCAGTCCAGCATTCAAACCGAACCCATTGCCATGACCACCTCCAGGAAACCCATACCATCTTCCACCTTGGGCGAAGTCATGGCGGCCACCACGACCATACCTGCCCCTTCCACTGCCACGACCTCTCCCACCTTGCTGGGAACCTGGACGAAAACCCCTCGCAGCAAAACCTTGCCCTGCAGCCCCATGCCCCTGACGGCCGTTCTTCTCCATCGGCAGGCGAACAGCAACGGCGTAGGAACGTGATGGCGAGACAGATCGATCTCTCACCCTACGCATGCGCCAAGCTGTGCCTGTTTTGGCGAAGAGAGAAACTAACCAAGCCGTGGGCCGAAAGGGAATTCTGGGCCTATGCAAAGGAAGACTTTTGGGGCTTCTTGGTTCAAAAGTTGTAATCTCCGGTAATTTAGGGAAATCCTCCAAACTTTCCGCCGCCGGATGAAGTTTGAACTTCACCGGATCGGGAGATGACACCGGAATTTTTTGAAAAGAAGTTAACACCGCTGGAGGAGCTCGTTTACTCGCCGGAATTAAGGAGGCAGATTTGCTGCCATGAATTGTTGAAGGGAAAAAAGATCGGACATTACCTTGCAAAGCTGAAGAAACCATCGCACCCAACGTTCTCGGTGGCGACCTCCTCGGAGCCGGAAGAGGACCGCTCCAGGGTTTTACCGCTCCTCGGTCTGCCGAGCTATGATCGGATTCGTCACCAAACGCATCCTGTAAAATTGAAAAACGAGATCCCGAAGGATCACCGACATCATTTACCTGATCAAACGCAGCTGACGATCCATGCACAGCTCTCGGTCTTGTCACAGAAGCCGCCGCCGCCTCCACCAAGCGACGAAGCCGAAAACGAGCGTGCTCATCACATTTTTCAGAAGAGATCTTCGCCGGCGAATGGCTAGCTGCAAGCCCTTTGGAAGAAGAAGATCCCCAAGCCAGTGCCAGAGTGAGACGGCGGCGGCCATTACCACCTTGGCTTCTCATTCCGCCATGCGCGCACGGGTAGTGGCTCACCGGCGAGGAGAACGCGGCGGAAGCAGCAAGACGACGCAGGACCGTGCCCGCGGGACGGGTATCGGTGCGGGAGGCGGCGGCGGAGGGGGGAGCTCGGCGAGGATGCCGCAGAAGCAGCAGGGGCGCGGCGCCACCGGCACGCGGTGGCCGCGGGACGGAGAGATCGGTGCAAGCGGCGCGAGGTCACCAGTTGCTGGAAATTATCCAGCCATGTGTTTTTTTTCCGGTGTGTAAAACCCACTCCTTCAGCTTATACATATCTCTATTGTTATCATGCAAATAACAAGATCAACAAACTCACTTATACTCTTTCAGCTCAAAAGACGAAAATCAAAACTCTTACCGCTCGGCTAAAGAAGCTTGAAAACATAAAAATGCCCAGCTGTTATTGGCAAAACCAAAGCTGAAGAAGATCTCAAAGATAATATCACAATCACATTTAAACCCTTTGCAAACAAATATCTTAACCATCTTCACTTATCTGTATTCCCCACTCAACATGACACAGACCATCAACTAAAGACCAAGGCCTAATTTGACGTATTTGCAGAGCGAGTCAAGATGGCTGAGGGCGTCCAAGATGACATAGCCAACGCTGCTGCCCCGATCCTAAACACCGTATACCAAAATGGTCTTCGCTCCAGCTCCGAAGATGCTGTAGAGATCTTTGAGAAACTCCAAACCACTCCAACAAGGTATTTCAATAATAGTAAGGATGTTGTTACCATGGGAGTTGATATAGAAGCTGCTGGAGGCGGGTTCGTTGATGGTACCACAGATGAAGAAGCTCTCGAGCTAATCAATCAAGCCCAAGAACCTGCTAGCAAAATTGCTTCTGATGTAATAGATAGTTTTCATGATTGAATCATCATCCTTGTGTAAATTAACCATGGAGTTACAATCTGTTATATGATGACTTATTTATGCCATACTTTAAGTTTCAAATCCAGCTTTAAATTTCTTAAAACTTCTCTCCAACTTCTTCCAAGCCTAAAACTTGTCAAAGCCTTTGAAAAATTTTTAGTCCTCATCCACTAGATCCAAACTCAAACAGAGTCAATGACTAGTCATATAAACAAATTGAACTGAAATATATCATACTCCATTATTATTGATAGCCCCCGACTAATAACTTAAGAAGTTTCTTGAAGTCGGCAGTCGAAAGGTTACAAAGAGATTTCTATGTATAGAAACGACGAAGATGCTCTATATTCCATGAATTGTCCACAACTGTTCCGTCTTCACGTTTGAGTCAGTAGGCTCCCGGCCGAGTAACTTCCGCAATTATAAAAGGTCCTTCCCATAGAGGTGATAATTTATGCATATCCTTAGTCGTCTGAATCTTCGGAACAACCATATCCCCGACTATAAAAGCACATGATCTGACATTACGATTGTGATAACACCGAAGACCCTGCAGATATCTGGCCGACAGAATAAGAGCTACCTCTTGGGCTTCTTCCAATCGGTTAAAGTCATCCGTCTTGTCTTGCTCTTGATGCTCATCATCAAAATTGTGCACACGCAGGGATTCAAATTCCATTTCACTCGGTAGCATAGCTTCAGCCCTATATACCAAGAAAAAAGGTGACTGACCCGTAGCCCAACTTGGTGTGGTGCTTGATGACCATAGAACTGAGTGTAACACTTCTGTCCACCGGCCGACATAGGGACGCAATCTATCAAAAACTCGAGTTTTAATCCATTGAAGAACCATCCCATTCGCGCGCTCAACTTGCTCATTACTCATAGGATGCACCACAGATGCATAACAAATCTTAATCCCAAACTCTTCACAAAAATCTTTAAACACACCTCCTGTAAACTTGTAAATTGAGTACCATTGTCGGTAATAATTCGATTAGGCACACCAAAGTGATGTACTATATTGATGAAAAAATCTCGGGTTCTATCCGCTTTAGTTGTAGCAACTAGTTTAGCCTCGATCCATTTGGAAAACTTGTCTACCGCAACAAAGAGATATGTATATCCACCTTGAACCCTTTTAAAAAGATCCACCATATCCAACCCCCAGACCGCGAAAGGCCAAGAGAGCGGAATGGTTTGTAGCTCATAAGTTGGCAAATGAATCTATCTAGCAAAAAATTGACAACGCTCATAGGTACGGACAATCTTGTCAGCATCAGTAACAGCTATAGGCCAAAAGAAATCCTTCCTATATGCCTTTCCAACCAAAATACGCACTGCCGTGTGGTTGCCGCATATTTCCTAGTGGATGTCCTTTAAAAGTTGTAGACCTTCCTCGAGGGGAACACATCTTTGCAAGAGACCAGACGGGCTCCTCTTGTACAACTCCTCCTCCACCATGATGCAAGCCTTGCCCTGACGAGAAATTCGCTCGGCCTCATTCCTGTCATGAGGTAACTCTTGATGCTTCAAGTATTTGATAAAGGGTATTCTCTAGTCGGTGTCGATCAGTAAGACTTGGTCGCTGGTTGCCTTCTCTGCAACTGACTTCTTCAAAACAGTTGGTTCATAGAGGTGCTCGACAAAATCATCCGATGGAGCTGTTTCTCTATTGGAACCGAAATTGGTCAGTCGATCTGTAGCTTCATTATTCTGTCGAAGAACATGGGTTAACTCTAGTCCATCGAACTTGTCCTCCAACTTGCGAACCTGCTGTCTACATGCAGCCACGTTGTAATCGAGGCATGTCCAATCCTTCATTACCTGATTGACTACCAACTGGGAACCGCCGTGTACGACCAAACACCGTATCTCAGAGACACGGCGAGCCGCAGCCCATGAAGGAGAGCTTCATACTCGGCCACATTGTGCGAAGCTGAAAAATGGATCCAAAGTACGTAGGTTAGCCGTTTCCTAGTAGGCAAAATTAGGACGACTCTATCCCTAGCCCCTGAAATCCTATTTGACTCTTCGAAGTGCATTGTCCAATACTCCAATTTTTCTGCAGGTACCTCTTCTTGGCACTCGGTTCACTCGGCCACGAAGTCGGCTAACACCTGGGACTTTATGAAAACCCGGGCCTTAAAAGTGATGTCTAACACCATCAACTCCAAGACCCACCTGGCGATGCACCCCATAACTTCGCGGTTGTGAAGGATATCTCTGAGTGGAAATGATGTGACCACCGTAACCGAGTGACTCTGAAAATAATGGGCCAACTTCCTGATGGTAATTAAGACTCCACATAGTAATTTTTGTACCTGGGATAGCGTGTTTTGAACTCAGCAAGGACCTCGCTAACGAAGTAGATTGGTCGTTGAACCTTTTGGATGCGATCTTCCTCCTCGCGCTCAACAACCAGTACTGAGCTCACGACTTGTTAGGTTGCAGATACGTAGAGCAACAGCGGCTCTTGCGATAATGGTGAAGCCAGCACTGGTGGCGTTGTTAGGAAAGTCTTGAAATTCTCAAAGGCTTTTTGGGCTTCTGGAGTCCAGTGGAAATCTTTGGTCCTCTTGAATAGTATGAAGAAAGGCATCCCTCGTTCACCGAGCCTTGACACAAAACTACTGAGTGCCGCCATGCACCCGGTAAGTTTCTGGACATCTTTCTGGGAACTTGGTGGCTTCATATTCAAGATGGCATTGATCTTCTCCGGGTTGGCTTTGATGCCCCTATGGGACACCATGAAACCAAGTAGTTTCCCTGACGGTACTCCGAAGGTGCACTTCTCGGGATTCAGCTTCATCCTGAAAGCGCGAATATTGGTAAAGGTCTCTTCTAGGTCAACTATCAAGTTGTCCTTCTGCTTGGTCTTGATGGCAACGTCATCCACGTAGGCTTCCACATTGTGCTCGAGTTGTGACTGGAGACATCTTTGAATCATGCGTTGATAAGTAGCCCCAGCGTTTTTTAATCCGAAGGGCATGGTAATGTAGTAGTACGCTCCAAACAGGGTGATGAATGAAGTTTTCAGGCAATCGGACTCCTTCATGTTGATTTGGTGATAGCAGAGTAACAATACAAAAAGCTGAGCAGCTCACAGTCAGCTATTGAATCAATCACCTAGTCAATGCGAGGCAAGCTGAAGGGATCTTTAGGGCAAGATTTGTTAAGATCCATGCAGTCGAGACACATGCGTCATTGCCCTGTCTTCTTCTGGACCAAAACTGGGTTCGCCAGCCAGTCGGGATGGTAGACTTCCTTGATAAATCCAGCCATCAAGAACTTGGTTAGCTCTTCTTTGATGGCTTCTCTCCTGTCCTGTGCAAGTCGGTGGAGTCTTTTTTTGATAGGTTTGGCATATTCTTTGATGTTTAAAGAGTGCTCAATCACCTCTTTAGGGATACCAGGCATATCAGATGGTTTCCACGCAAAAATATCTTTATTAGCTTGAAGATAGGTACACGCTTTCCTATTTGATATCTAACTTAGCTCCTATTACAACAGTCTTAGAGGGTTCAGAGATATCTAAAGGGATTTTATTAGTCTTGGTGTCACGTTCTCATGATTTGGCCATCTTCTTGGCGGGGACCCCTCCTTCTTGTGATGTTGACGCAGACAGTCAGACTTCTTGTTGGCCGAGTGATCTCTCACGAGATTGGACCAGCTCATAGCTCTCCTTGTCGTAGATGAGGACCTGCTTCATGTTGCTGCGCAGGGATATGATTCCGCGTGGTCCGGGCATCTTCATCAGCATGTAGGTGTAGTGTGGTATGGCCATGAACTTGGCTAACACCAGGCGGCCTAGGATGGCGTGGTAGGCTATCTCGAACTCGGCGACCTCGAAGCAGATGTTCTTCGTGCGGAAATTCTCTTTCTGCCGAAGGTGACCGGAAGAGTGATCTGGCCGAGTGGTGTGGAAGATAGTCCAGGGATAACTCCGTGGAAAGGAGCAGAGCTCAGCTTCAACTCGGAACGTGGGATCCACATCTCGCCCAGGGTCTTGGTGAAGAGGATGTTGAGTGCACTACCGCCATCGATGAGTGCACGCTTGAGCTTGACGTTGCGGACGACTAGGTCTAGTACCAGGGGTACCGCCCTGGGTGGACCACTTTGTCGGGATGATCCGAGCGGTCGAACTTGATTGGAATCTCTAACCACCGAAGGTACTAGGGGACTCCTGGTTGCACCGCGTTGACCTCCCTGTCAGTGAGCTTTTGTTTTTTCTTTGATTCATAGGCGAGTGGACCTCCGAAGATGTGGTTTAAATCGCTTCTGGGATCTTGAAAGGCTTCTTGACTCGGGTCGTCGTCGTTCTTCTTTTATCCAGACGTGCCTTCTCCGTCGAACGGCTTCTTGACTAGGGCCACGTACTTCTCTTTGAACTGTTGTAGATGTAGCAATCTTAGGCCGCGTGCCCTTTATTAGGGTGATGCGTGTAGAGGCCGTTCATTATCTTGTCGTAGGTGTTGACTCGGGGCCATTGGTTTTGGAAGTTTGAAGTGAAGGCGACCAGATCCTCGAGCTTACACTTGCGATCTTTGTGCTTTCCCCCGCTTCCGCTGGCGCCGGCCCCACCGTCATTGTCCTTCTTGGAGCTTCAACCTCCTGCCGACAGCTTGGAGGCCTTGACTGCATCATCCGATTTGGCGTACTCGTCCGCCTTTTCGAACATTTTCTTGACTATTTTAGGAGGCTTGCGGCTGAATTTTCCAATGAGTAAGTCATTGCAGAGTTCTGTTGTGAACGCGGCAATAATGTTTTCATCGGTGATGTCCAAAATCTTGTTGCGCTTCTTGGAGAAGCACCATATGTACTCCTTCAGGGTTTCATCAGGCTTCTGCACGATGTTGTACAGCTCGAAATGTGTCCCAGAGCGCTCGAAAGTGCCCTGGAAGTTGGCGATGAAATGGTCATGAAGCTCGCTCCAGGAACTGATGGTGCCTCGTGGTAACCCTGCAAGCTAATTACTTGTTGAGTCGATCAGTGCCACCGGCAAGTAGTTTGCCATGGCTTTGCTATCTCCTCCTATTGCACGAATCGCGAGCATGTAGACGGTTAGCCATGACTCGGGTCCGGTTTTACCGTCATACTTCTCGATGCCAGTCGACTTGAAACCGGTTGGCCAATTCACTCGATGCAAGTCGCTGGAGAAGGCAGGGACTCCTTCACAATCTTCGTTGTCTTGAATTGTGATGCCTCGAATTGTGATGCCTCTTTCTCTGCGTTGTAGGTTCAAGGTTGTCGACCCCTGATTTTGGAAGTCGGAAATCTCATGTGTTTATCAGTACCAATCCCTGGATTAGTAGTTGGTACAAACATACATAGTCAAATCACAACATATCACGAATGAATTCAGGCTAAAAGAGTTAGGTGCTTACATTACGGCTAGGCAGGCCAACAACTATCAGAGAACAACAACGAAAGACAAACTAATACAAGGGCCCGGTTGACATGCCACATGCAGTCGACCGGGGAATGAGACTTAGAACGGAATCGCACTCCGATCATCTTGCTAGGTACGCAAGCGTACTAACAAGGGCTTCTCTTCAAGCACTCTGATAAAAGATACATATAGAGCAACAATGAGTAGAAAAGTACTCAGCAAGCCACCACACAAAATGCAGTAATGTACAGGGTAATACAAGGAGTGCCTATGGTTACTTTGCGTAAAGCTGAGATCACAAATATCATTTCACAAACCTAAGACTTAGCATTGACTGATCAAATTTTAGTTCCACAGTTGCTTAACCAGCAGAGGTTATGTCTACCATCCAAGGTTATATCAGGATGGCTTCCCGCCGCTGTCTCGTCATGATTTTCTGGGGTCTACCCCTTCTCGCCTCTCGAGAAGTTGATCACCCAGTCCAAAACAATGAGCACGGCTATTCGAAAAGATTGGTTTACTCACACTGTAGCAGATGTACGCTTTAACCCGCACTCTGTAACTTGCCCAACACATGAGCCGAAGTCCCAACGAATGAGATGCGTCACGGCAAATCCTTTCAATAACCTTACTTGGACAGTACCCGCTCCATGAACTTGAGACCTCATGCACTCTAGGTGTACACGGTTTCTAGCAGTGAGAGGAGTTCTGGCATTCCCGGGAGGGAAGAACTCACGCATGCGTTAAGTTGTGATTAAATCAAGTTTCATTTTAGGTTACCCTCCGATGATTATCCACCTGTAGGCTTCCGCCTATTCACACACCTAGGTGAATCCGCCACGTCTAGGGTACCGCCTCCACTCGGCTATCTACTCCACTAGGTCTATGCACAATGCGAGAAGTACGGTTGTACTAGGGTCGTTTCATGCATAGCTTCATGGCTCGGTCCTTAATTAACCAGGGACCGCACTAGCCTTAACCGGAATCCACCCAAGTCATCTAGCCGCCCCAGTCGAAAACATTTGTTTGGCTTAGTTTCTTTCACAAATCATCTCATCGATGTCATCGCAATGTGGCGCTCATGTCTCCACATATAGCATTTAATAAATATGAGAATGCATGAATCTAAATTAGCATTACTAAGCATTTGTCATAAGTGACTAGGGACTCATACGTAATTATGGGTACAAGGGAATAAGATAAACAACTATCAAAGACATGGCATAACAACAAGTAGGATATTCATCATTGCATGCAATTTTATTTGTAAACAAATTAATTTCGTAATTGGGATCAACATGCTCAAGGGAGCGGTGATGACTTGTCTGCTCAGGATAATCCTTACTCTTGATATAATCTTGATCAACCTTCACCTCCTGGAAGCTGCACACGTTGCCTCACGACTAATCGATACACCAATACTATAATACGTGAGAAAAACCAATATTCAAACAACAATCAAATATGCGCAAACAAATATAATTGATGGGGTCGCACCTAGGGTTGCTCATACTATTCCGGCTTGCTAATGGATTCCAACATGCTAAGGTCTAAGGTTTCTTATTCTTTCTATTGTCATGATTGTTTATTAGGAGCTAACCAGCACAATATAAACGAGATATACCTTGTTCACATAGGGTTTAGTCTAGCTACTAGGCTATGGATGGATGGCTAAATCATCTGCTATCAAAATAAAATGGTTAGATCCTAAAGGTTTAAGTTTGGTTTTGCTATTGGATAGGTCTAGGATCAACCAAATCATCATAGTGCACCATCTACATTATGATTCTATCACTGGAGTTATTATTTCAATTATGGTCATATTTTACTCGCCATTATAAAAGGTCAATAAAATCATAGTTACATATTATCTTCATACATAACTTTACAATAAATAACTCTAAGTCAGAGTTGATCTACCATTATATGAGGTCAAGATTTATAATTATTATTTTCTCTATCATAGATATTTTATCATATAAATTTATAGTTTAATAGGTGCAACCATAAGTGACCGTGTCACTGTACGTGTATACGGATGTACCGCACATGCGAGTCATGGATGTAATAGTATTGGATTATTTTCTAAACACTTGCCACTTATTACAAACTGTACAGTATATGTGTGCAAGAATATCGATGGGTTCGATTGCCTATTGTCCATGAGCTTTTCAATATAACTTATACCGCATATGTAATTAGGATGTCTCTGTTTAGATAATTAATGGATGACAACCAAATTATATATACACTACTCCATACAATATGACATTTATTAATTTCGTATAGGTGATTTAATCACATTAGCGCTTTTATTATTTCTCGTAAATAAGCTACAAACTGACCTAAGTGTACTCATATTTTATCTACAAAATTACAAGGCTAAACTATATTTAAATAACCTATAAGTCATGGGTTTAATCATAGTTGGACATAGTTTAATAAATGGCACTAGTATTTTCCTATACTCCCATTAATTTGAAACATTAGTTATAATTTAATTTATGTGGTTGCTACAGTGAAAAAACATGTTCAAGATAATTATTTTACTGTACAATATCAACTTTTATTTATAAGCTCACTGTTTAGGTTAACTATTATCTAATCATTTGATATTAATTATTTTATAGTTATAAATATATTTCATTAAATAATGAGTTATATATCATTGGAAAGCTAATGAATTTAGATGAATTTAGGTTCAAGTTTCACTCGAATCGGAGCTAAAATGAATAAATTATGCTTGTTTAAAGATTCAAACTTTAATTAATTTGAGAAATTATGAAAAGGTACTGTTATATCCGAAACCTAATCCACAGCCTACGGTGGCTGACAAGTGGGGCCTAGGGTTCTATTTACTTTCTGCCGAATTTTTTTTCTATGGAAAAATGCATAGTCAATGATAGGTGGGCCCGGCTGGAGCGCTCTCTCTCTCTTGTCTTCTACCTCCAGCCGAACGAGAGGCAGCAAAGCGGCGAGGCGGGGCGCGGCCGGGAAGGCGCGAGGCTGGCACGGCGGCGCCCAGGGGAGGTGTGGCGAACCTCAGGTGACGTCCCGCCAGCGGGGACGAGCGGCACGGCATGACCGCACCATATCCGAGCTCGGCTGCGTGTGGCTAGAACAAAAGGGACGGCCTCCGGCCAAATTGATGGGCGCGAGAGCAACAACGGGGTATGGGGATTCAATTTTGCTATCTAGATGGAAAAGAGGAGCTCTCGAGATGCCTTGTCCAGGCGAGCTCGCCGGTGGAACAATGGCAGCCGGGCCGGCACGGCGACGGCGGTGCACACCCCAAATTGGAGCGGCCCCGAGTTTCTAGGTGGCTAGAGTGTGCTTCGAGCGCAAGGGCTCACCGAGGAATGGTGCGGCGGTGATCCGAGGCGCGGGCGGGCGGCGACGGCGGCGAACGTCGGCGCCCGAACGTGTTCGACGGTGTTTCCGGTGTTTGGCTGCTTCCCAGCCTCCACCAAGCACAGCCGCAGCTTGGTGACCCCACCACTACTCCCCATCTACTTGGCCACGATAGAGGGACCCAGCAATGGCGGCACGACGAGCACCCCGAAGGTGGTCAGCGGTGTTCCGCGCGCCGCATTAGTGGAGAGAGAGGGCGACAGTGTAGGACGAGCTCGTGGGGCTTAAATAGGGGAGAGGATGGAATTCGGGCTAGGGCTAAGGCGCGGTGGGGCTAGGGCGAGGTCGAGCTGGCAAGGAACGGCAATGGGACGCTAGCGCGGTGACGCGACGTTCACGCGGTGCACGCGCGACGCAACATGCGGACGGTGCGGGGCTCGGCGGGGCGTGACGCGGGGCTCGAGGCAGAGGGGTTGTGCACGGGAGCGGCGTGCAGCGCAGACACGACGCAGGCATGGGTCACTGGATGTTTGGCTTGGGCTAGGACTCTGGTCGAGCAACTGGTGGCCACAGTTGTGCCAGGAAAAGAAAAAGGAGAAGACAAGGAATAGGGGAAAAATGAAGGGCTAATCCGCAAATAGCTAAGATTGGAATTGGATTTGTAATATAGTCCCACACATTTTGGACTTTGAGAATTCAAATATTTCATTTGAATATTTATTTATTTCTCCCTCCAATGAATTCTTTTTGATTAATTTGGATTTTACCCAAAAAAGGGTGATGGTACAAATATATTTTTATTGTATTAATTAAATGAGGTTAGTCACAAAAATTAACTTAAATAATTTGGAGGCTTTCATATTGTTGACGAAAAAACACGATAGCCTGGGAGATCTGCTTAGCTCTAGTGCAGGTCCAGAATAATGATAAGATGCGAGCGTGCCAGTCAGTTTGATCCTGCAACTGACAAGATATATAAATTGAAGATCAAAAGATAGCCAATCGGCTGACAAGCCGATGGAGCGATTTCAGCCGATGCTGATACAAGCCGATATCCAATATAGATCTTGATACTTGAGTAAATAATGACATAAAGATAATCGGCTGATGATAATGTAATAAAATAATAATATAATCCAGAAGAAACCAATCGGCTAGTAATGATAGATTGAATAAGCACTGATCCGAAGGTTGAAGCATTCATCGGCTGGAGGTCCGATGTCAATACATCCAAATGATTAGATAAACAGTGAAACCTTTGTTGTCATCGGCTAAAACCAGCTTGTAAGTAATCCTTGTAAGCTGATGCAACATCCAGATAACTCATCGGCTAGCACTCCGATAAAACATTAGCATGAACCTATCGGCTTAACAAGATTTATATTATCAACAACAATCTAGTAGGTCGAACCTAACCGATGCAGCACGAGATTGTATATGATAATCTAATACTTGATGAACCGATAGATCTGTCTAATGTGATGGACATAACAAGTCTATTTAAAACAACATTGTGATTGTAGAGATATATCGGCTAAGACAGAAGATCAGACTTAACCGAGATAGTCCCAACTAAACCGATGCGTCTCTAAACACAATGCAATTAAGATAGAATTGAGATATCAAGTAAATATATCAACCAAACCAGAGCGATCAAGAGATCGAAGCGATGCAGCCTTGAACAACACCAATGTAGCCGATAGATTCACCAGGGCCCGACGGAACGTAGGGCTTACCCCTTCGCCGGAGATCGAAAGCCGATGCAGCCCCGCGTCAGGTGCCAAATTCCGCCGGTTGATAAGTAAAAAAACCTCAGAAAGAGGGTGGCGTTGCGCCGAAGTTGTATTGATCGAGAGATAATTTACATAGACCCCGGGTGTACATATTTATACCCATGGGTAGATCCTAGTCCATATCGGACATGACTCAAACTTTCCTAACGATAAAAGGAAACACATAAAGTCCTTATCGGACACTAAACACACTTTCCTAAAGATAAAAGGAAACTAACAAACTATTCCTAATTAATAGATACAATTGCCTTTTTTCGGACTGAATCCATACATGGCAATCCTCATGAAATACTTTAAACGAACCTGACAATGGTTCCAACATCCCCTTGTCGGAATCGGCTACATCGACTTCCTTGTCCGATTCAATATCAGCCGATGCACACCGTAGCCGATGCAGTTCCGAAGTCGATTTATACTCTGTTTCTGTTACCGATTTCCTTCCAAATCCGCTTCGGTTTTAACTCCAAATTCGATGCATGATTTACCAAATTTCGTCGTCAACACATATCTTGTAAATTTTAAATGTCCCATTGAATTCATTATAAAGGTGGTGATATATTTGCTCAATTTACTTATACGACCAATAGTTTTATATGAGTCGATTTTTTATGCCATGTGAGGTTTGATATAGAGATTTTAAATCTTAATCTTAATATTCTAGTGAAGCACTCATTTATAGATAGGGTCATTATAGTGGTGACCATTATTTCATGTGTACATGACACTCATCAACATGGTTCAAGGATTAATATTTGATTTGTCATTTGTATTAACAATTACCTTGTACTTCGTTTGGCTTGTTATCATGTGCACAAATATTTATAGGATTAATAATAAGTAATGTATTCATGTGAGTTGTATTCATTATTTAGATGTGCATCTTTAATTTAATTTTCCATTGTGATGACTTACGGTTTGGCAAGCACTAACAACCATAATATCCGGCATGATGCAAAAGTTTTTTAAGAAAGTTTGAAATTTTAGTGATTTTTACTATCCCTCAAGTCGATTGAAGTACTGGGGGGACTTTGATAATCCGAATGAGTTCTATGATCTCTAGTGCGAGGTGACGGACGGGCGATATGGCCAGCGGGCGATTGGACAGACTACTCTCGGCATGCTCTAGTGTTGTGTTCGGCGTGGGAATTAGTTCTGCTTCTGCTATCTCCCTTTCTGGAAGAAGCTAGATGGCTGCTGGCAGGAGTTCTCTACGTAGATTCACTGGGTCGTTGACTCGTGCCGGTGGCCGGGATGGTTGCCCCGACGAGTGTCTTGACTTGGTTGATCAGCGGTGCGACATGGGGTGGAGTTGCACGAGTAGCGTGTCAAGGAGGGTGATGGCCCTGATGGCGTTCTACTGTGGTGTAAGGAACACATTGGTGTTGTCGACGATGGTCTACCAGATGAAATGTCGAGCCCTACGTCCGGCCTCGGCCAGATCTCTGAGTCTACGATCTTCCTCTTCCTTGTGCTCCCTCTCTTCGTCTTCTCTACATAGGTGATCTTGATCTGCTTGTGCTTGTCATTCTTATTCCAGTCTGGCTCTATCTTGATCCAATATGATCCTATCTTGCTCCAGCCTGACTCGTTCTTGCTCCACTCTGGCTCGGGCCACTTCTTCAGCTTGTAGCCTGGCGGCTACCTCTGCGTCGGTCTCGTTGGTTGACATGAAAACTCCGTTGAAGACCGGAGTATAGTCGTCATCGAAGTCGGAGTCATCTCCGGCCTCGGTGTTGGCGTAACCGCCATGGACACCTTCTTCCGAGGAGCTGGCGTAGGCGGCGAGCTCGGTGAAGGAGCAGGTGCCGAGCAACGGAAGGATCACGCCAACCTCTCGGAAGCTAGATCCGATCTTGGTCGGGGCCAGATTGGATCCGGATCTACAGGGGACAGCAGCCTTGATCCGAAAACCGTGGTAAGGTTTGGCGGGAGCTGCATGACGATCGTCGTGTATGCTTGCGCGTCTTGAAGTGGACTTAGCGTAGGAAGAGGAGTTGTTGTAGATACCTCGCCTGAGTGGTCTGTGGCCATCTTGAGGAAGGGTGCCTCGGGATAGATCTCAGCCGTGTTTGGGAGACCAAACGGCGGTGAGATGTCGTCCCTTCCCGACTGGTTTGATGCCGAGTCGAGAAGAGATATCATGTCGAAGTTATCCGTGATGAAGTCGAGGCTGCCAAAATGGTACGCCTGCCCCGGAGGAAAGGCAAAGTCGTTGATGCCTGATGAAGATTCCATCTCACTTAATCGGCGAAGAACTTGACGCACCCCTACCTGGCGCGCCAACTGTCGAAACTAGAATTCGGCAATATGAAAAGGGGGTAGTGCACAAGATGGAAAGTGGATGGGTTAGAAGATAAAGGATTTAGACAGGTTCAGGCCTTCTTGAAAGAAGTAATACCTTAATCTTGTTTCGGGGATTGGATCCACAGAGTAGTGTATTGATCTTACGATCTTGATTAGGTTATACCCGTGAGAAGCACTCTCTCCTCCTTATATAGCCGGAGGGGAGGGGTTTACAAGATAGAGATTTAACTACTTACGATTTAAATCTCCTATAACTACTTTACAATCTTATCAAACTAGGATAATAGGCCGTTTCCTTGATATACAAGTAAATATAATATCCAAGTCCTAACTTGTTACATAATCTATGCATATAATCTATCCCCTATAACGGGTCGAATAAATTAGATCTGTGGGTCTGTGGTACCCATAATCTCCACACTTATGATTATACAAATTCTGACAACCTAAAACAAATGTCCCTTTATTGTACAGAAAATAGTCATTGACCAATGTGGCAATGAGAACTTGAAACTATAGTTGTAAAATTATGGTATCTGACAATCTACAACATGTCCTTTATAATTACATTTCTATACTAGTTCTCATATGTATTACGACAACCTAGGAGAAAACTTGTGCTAAAATGTTCAGTACATTTCACTGTATGGAAAATGGCCATTGACTCACGGAAAAAAAAATGGGTACACTGGATGTTAGCTCCATATGTTTGCTTACATACAGAATATATCTGCATATTAGGTCCATATGTTTTTTCTGTGTAGGCATATAGACACTGATGTTCCCAATTATTCAGTACTGACCTAATTTTAATTAATTGTGTACAACTGACCTGGAATGATTTATGTTCAATAGCTATAATTTGCACAATGAAACTGTCATAAACCTCAGCCTATCTACTTCTTATGAGACTGCTAAAATACAATTGCCCCTGTCAGTTGAAGTGCAAACTATGCGAGAGTGGGGTACTGATTGGGATTAATGGGTCATATTTGTGCATGCCATTGTCTTATATTTTTGTTAAATGCATATATGTGTATGTTCTATTGCTGCTACCATGGTGCACATGAAGTTCGAAACAATTTTCCTCTATTCCTGTACATTTCAATCCCACAATTGTTGACAGACAGCATGTCATCTTTTTTATTAAGTACCTTAATTTCAGATGAAACCTTTTGATTTGCATATCATGTGTGATCTAACTTGTGCATGTCTATAACTATGACAGATCAAGAAAGGTGTGAGCACCTTCAAGAATGATCCTCTCAAGCACATTGATCTTCACCACGCGGTGTTCAGGGGGACGCACCGTTATTGGCAACCACTCAAACATCGCTGGAGCTGCACAAAGCGCACCACAAGTCGATGTTGTGTAGCTTGTAGCGGCTTACAGACCACCAGTGCCATCTCCAACACCACCATCCTCTGCAGCAAGGGGTAAGAGAAAATGGGCAGCCACTGATAGTGTTGTCTCGGGGGGTCTTCAAAGAAGTTCTGCAGCGACTCCAGAGGGCAGGCACTGGAAAGGCTTGCAGCCCTGTGAATGGAGTCAATGGAGAGCCGCGCAAGGGAGGCCACCGAAGCTAAGTGTAAGGGGGTTGAGGCTTGCTTGGAGTTGGTGGAAAATGATGGTCACCGTATTACAGGTCCAGTGTGCTGCCGCTCGAGTATTCCACGATCCACACCACTGCGCATGCTTCATTCGAATCCCGGCTGTAGAAGAACGACTAGAGTATATCCAGTTGGTGTCATGGGGTGGTTCAGGTTCTAGCGGTGCAGGAGCAGTTTCCACAGGTGGTGGCATGCGGTGATCACATCATAGGTCTTGTTTTTGCTGTGGTCAGGACCAATAAAAGGATGATGTCTATGTTCCCTTCTAGTTTCATTAGTTTGTTAGTTCTGTAGTATGTTGTTTTTCAAGTAAACATGTCATTAAGTTTGTTTTTTCATTCGCGGGCTAAAATTTGGCATGTACTGTATGAGTGCTCGTCAGTTTGTGTAACAATTGCGGTGTTAACATTTTATTAGATTTGTTTTAATTTGTGTGAATTCAATTTTTTATACTAAATTTGTGTGAATTGAAGTTTGTATTCTATACATGTCCTTTCATTATGTTACTGTTCTCTTATCAAAATTATTGTATGTTTAACTTTCGTTTATTACGAAGCATACATATATGATAGTGTTTGTGTTTTTCTTACCGTCAATTTTTAAGGAATTCGGCGATGAGTACCGGTGCACATGGCCCGAACTACATAGGAGGGCACACAAGGAATGACGAGGACGATGCCATCATAGACATACTAGCTGCTACTCTAGAACTAAACGAGAGAGCTCCAATGAGAATACCAGTTCAAACTGATATCAGTTGGATGGTGGAAACAGTGGCGAATCGAAGGCAACGCAGGGCCATGTTATGTTTGACTGTAGAGCAGATACACAGTCTACATAACCTATTGATCACTTCGTACAACCTCGATGGAACATCCAAGGTATGTGCGCTAGAAAAACTTGGGATGTTCTCGTACACTATTGCTGGAAATCGTCCTAATAGAGACACGAACAATCAGTGAGTCAGCTCCAGCCCAACAGTGTCTATTACTTCAACCAAGTATTAAAATTGCTATGACTTTGCTGGCTGCGGATATTTTGAAACCTTTGGCTCCCAACTTCACGGACACCCACCCTCTACTGCTTACTGAACATAGGTTCAAACTTTTTTACCAGTCAGTCGGTGTTGTTGATGGCACACATGTGTCCGCCGTGACTTCTGCAGCCACGTCCATTGAACACAGGAATCGACAGCACATAACGATCAAAAATATTCATCATATGTGATTATGATGGGAGAGTTATGTTACGTGATGCTGGATGGTCAGGCTTTGGTTCCTAACCGAGGTAGTGCAGTATTATCCCAACAATTTCCCAAGGGTACCAATAGGTGAGTTCTTTTTTCTAAAATAATTAAATATCATTTGTTACTACTATGGAAACATGAGCACTAAAGAAAAAAAACGTTCCGACATGTTGCCAAGGACGGTATTTACTTGTGGACTCTGGATTTCCTAGTAGGATAGGATATCTAGTACCGTACTCACATGTACGATACCACAGGGATCAACTTGGTAGTGAAGGTGCGCCACCACCACACTCGTCATTGCGAAGTATTGTTGAAAGAACATTCGACATCGTCAAGAAACAATAGAAAATACTGAAAGAAATACCCTACAACTACAACCGAGATGTTGTAGATGAGCAAGTTCCCACACGCATAATACATGTCGCTTTTGCTCTAAACAATTTCAGGATTTATAATCGTCATATGAACTACCGTTAAAATAATAGTCTTTACTATACTATATGTGCCACCGCAGCACGCATCATTTGATCAGATCTACTACTCAACAAATAGCGAGTAGACTATGAGTACCTAGCGTGACTGCATTATAAATGCGATGTACTATCTGTAGGAGCTAAGCAGCCTACATGTTATCCCTAATGCAACTTCCATATGTACATATGTTGTTTATTAGTTTTGACAGTATGTTTGGCATTTACTAGTAGAGATTTATGTCCGGTCATGTCAGTACTGAGCTATGTATTGTGAAGTGGATTATGTACTGCCTGTAGTTATTATTTATGGATTTCGCATGTGAGAACTGAGCTATCTTTTATAATTTGGATCTTTTATTATTCTGTGTTAAAAAATTTTCATGTTTTTCACAATATTACAGTTACGCGTAAATTATGTGCTGTGGTTTTTATATTAGCACCGGAACTACGTATAAATTTATAAGTCAATCAGTTTCACACTAAATTTCATGAACTCATTTTTCTGTCAATCGTGTGCCTGAACATTTCCTCATAATTGTCTGCCTAGTTTTATTTTGGGAAACGAAAAAAATCTTTTCTTCCCAATATATAGTTAGAACTCGTCAAATCTTAACACAAATAAATTCTCACCAAACACCACAAATATGTTCGTTTGTCCCTAGTATTTCGTAATTGTGCACTGTAAATTCACAAACATTGGTTTCATTTCCTTTTTTCTTCTTTTTTGCATTACAAGCCTTCATCTTAACTTCTTTTATAATTGCCCTTTCAGCATTTTCTTTCTTGGTTTTGACAGATCTTTTCCCTTGGAAGAAATGGCAGTATCACTGTCGGTATGCGGGGATTAATATCCTCTGTATTCTAAGTCACGTAACTTTATCACTAATAAATAGGTTGGATAATCCCTGAGTTATATGTGAGTGATAAAGTGACGATGCACTGGTTGCTGCCCGCACTGCAAAATTAACGCCGTTCATTTAATAATCGTCCACCGGCTGCCTGCTGGCTGCTTTGGTCCTGCGCGGGGATGGAAGTTGTCGGCGGCCAAACGGCATCAGCACCACCACCCTCCGTCCATCTGTACAGCACGGTACAGTACGTGAACAGGAAGACAGTTCCCAACCACAAAAAGGGGTGTTTACATCAGGGAAAAAATTTTACAGGTCACATCGAATATACGGACACACATTTGAAGTATTAAATGTAGACTAATATTAAAACAAATTTACAGAATCCGCCGGTAAACTACGAGACGAATTTATTAAGCCTAATTAATCCGTCATTAGCAAATATTTACTGTAGCACCACATTATCAGATCATGACGAAATTAGGCTCAAAAGATTCGTCTCGTGATTTACATGCAAACTGTGTAATTGATTTTTTTCATCCATATTTAATACTATGTGTTCAAACGTTCGATGTAATAGGGTAAATAAATTTTGGGGTGGATCTAAAAAGCGCGGCCAACTACAAAAATATCGAACAAAGCCTGTGCTTGTCCGCTGCCACTGCCACGGACCCACAGCTGTGCGTGCAAAACGAGTTAGAATATTTTATTGCTTAATTTTGGTTGGTGCAAACTGCAAACGAACTGTATATTAGGATCTGAGATACGGTTTAATTCAAATAATTTTCATCTTAATCATGTAATTATGAATCTACCTCAATTTAGCTTTCTCAGACTCAAGTCACCAACCAAACAACATTTGCTAAGGCTAGCCTCGCCAGGCATGTTTTGATAGGTTTGTGCGAGCTCAAATGGGTTTCTATATTGCACACATATAATTCTCTAATTCCTTTTCTTCAGGAACACACAACGTACAAGTTGTAAGAGGGATATGCATGATCACATAAAGTTACAGTACACTCCTACTCCCTGCATCCAAAAATTTTTATATTGTTTTTCCAAATGATGTAAAAATAACATCATTTTTGTTCACGATACGTGCACACTCACATGAGGGTACTAATTCGCTAGATAGCTACAAGTTACCTAATCAAGCAAGGAGAAGACACATCCATCACCAAATAGCTTTACCTAATCAAGTAAGGAGAATATACCTAAATAGGTTGTTCCGTTTTCCTGGTAGTGGTAAATGTGTTGAATGAATGTATTAATAAAAGTTTTGATAGGATAGTCTGTGCCTCTCAGGCATGTAGTTTTCTCAGGCACATCACTGAAGTAACCGACCAAACAGACTCCAAGTATTTATACGTGAGAGGGTAAGCAAGCTTTGGATGGATGAGTTTGAATCTTGCTTAAGGCATAATTATGAATTTAGGTTGAAAAATCATGGTGCTTGTGGGAAGTGAAGTGTGACAGTATAAGTGCCAAATAAAATACCAATTTTTTTAGGCTTTCTTAGCACCTATAGAAATTAAAAATAGGCACACCATTATAGGTAAACCGGCACCCATATTGTTACATAGGTGCTGGTTCGAAATTAGAACCGGCACCTATAGTCACATAGGTATCAGTTCGAGAACCGACACCAATGACTTGGGTCATTAATGCTGATCAATTAGTGTCGGCTTCGAAACTGGCTCCAATGTGACCTTCTGAACTGGCACCTATGTGATAAATAGGTGTCGGTTCTTCTTACGAACCGACACATACATTACCACCATATATATACTACTTCCACTCCTACCGGTTTTTCAGAAAACTTTTTCATGTAGTCAGATGAATATAAACTTTATATAAATTTGAAGAGCTCGACGAGATCTACAACTTTGTAGTTGATAACTTTTTGATTCCAGGTAGTTTTGATGTCTGAAAATATGTTATAATGTCTCGGATCTATTTGCATAAGTGAATATTTAAAATTTCTAAAAGGTCTCGGATGGAGACAAAACATATATAGAAGTTGTAGATCTACAATTTTGTAGTTTACAAAAATTTACATTTTAGCTCATCTATAATGCTAAATATGAATTATAAGTTTGAAAAATAATAGTCTTAAAAGGAATAGTAATTGATTCTGACATGTAGCTTCGTTAGCCTGGCTCATGACACTAAAAACGATCGCCTGATGTACTAATAGTATGCTAGTTACACAAAGCTTACTAATCAAGCTTGTCTACTACCACGGACCCACAGCTGTACTGCATGCAAAACGAGTTAGAATATTTTATTGCTTAATTTTTTGGTTGCTGCAAACGAACAGAAAAAACAACATTTGCTATATGCGGTAGATTAGGATATGAGATACGGTTTAATTCAAATAATATTTATCTTAATCATGTAATTATGAACCATGTAATCTCATTTTAGTTTTCTCAGGCTCAAGTTACCAAGCAAACAACATTTGCTCAGGCTACCTCGACATTTGCTCAGGCTACCTCGTCAGGCAAAAGTTTTGATAGGTTTGTACGAGATCAAATGGGTTTCTATATTATATTGCATACGTATAATTCTCAAATTCTTTTCTTTAAGGAACACACAACACAAATTTGTGAGAGGGGTGCATGACGACGTAAAGTTAAAGTATACTCCTACTTCCTCCATCCAAAAATTGTTTATATTATTTTTCTAAATAATATAAAAGTTACATCATTCTTAACTATCGATTTATTCACAAAACGTGCACACTCGCACGATGGGTACTAATTCGCCAGATAACTACGAACTTACCTAATCAAGTAAGGAGAAGACACATCAATCGCCAAATAGCTACACGTTACCTAAGGAGCATACGACTAAATAGGTTGTACTGTTTTCCTGGCAGTGGCAAACGTGCTGAATGAATGTATTAATGCAAGTTTTCATAGGATATCTATGCCTCCCAAGCACGTGCTTTTCTCAGGCACATCACTCAAGTAACCAACCAAACACACTCAAAAGTGTTTGTAGGTGAAATGATAAAGAGGCTTTGGATGGAAAGAGATTTTGAGTTCGAATATTACTTGAGTCATAATTATGACTATTCGATGAAAAATCATGGAATTTGTGGGAACTGAAGTGTGTCCGTATAGGCGCCAAATAAAATACCAAATATTTTTTTGGGTTTTTTAGCACATACAAAAATTAAGAACGGGCGCACCCCTATAGGTACCGGTTCTAAATTAGAATCGGCACCTATAATGTCACGTAGGTGCCGGATCAAAATTAGAACCGGCACCAATAGTTACATAGGTGCCAGTTCGAGAACCAGCACCAATGACTTGGGTCATTAATGCCGACCAATTGGTGCTGGTCCCAAAACCGGCACCTGAGTGACCTTCCGAATCGACACCTATGTGACAAATAGGTGTCGGTTCTTGTTATGAACCGACACCTATATTACCACCATATATACTACTTCAACCCTTACTAGTTTTCCAGATAACTTTTTCATACAAAGTCAGATGAATATAAATGTTATATCAAATTTGTAGAGTTCGACGAGATCTACAACTTTGTGGTTGATAACCTTTTGATTTAAGCCAGTTTGGATGTCCGAAAATGTGTTATAAGGTCTCGGATCTATTTGCATAAGTGAATATTTAAAATTTCTAAACGGTGTCGGATGGAGAAAAACATATATAAAAGTTGTAGATCTAGATGAGATCTACAATTATGTAGTTTACAAAAATTTCATTTTAGCTCATCTATGATGTTAAATATGGATTATAAGTTTGGATAACAATAGCTCAAAGGAATAGTATATGTTTCTAAGACAGATAGCTTTGGGTCCTTTTGGTAGAGCCCTAACTCCTAAATTTAACTCCATAAGTTGCGTCTGGAGTGGAGTTGTGGAGCTGCCTAAACCCAGCTCCACCTTGTCACTTGTTTTGCAATAAGGACCTCTGCCTCCGTTTTACGCCTCCCATTCTTCTTGTGATTCTTGTTATGTTTCTTGCTTGACTCTGGTGCGTCTTTCGTGGTTAACTGCTTCTCCACCATCGCTTTGCCTCTCCCTTCTTTTCTCCTGAGGGCATCATCGACATGAGCACATTTGTCGATGATATCGAACAATTTCATGGCCGCCTTGTTGCCAACATCTAGATGGTGTAGCGATCTCGGACGCCTGACTTGAATGAGCGTATGGAAGAAGCATCGGTGATCTTGGGATCGTATTTCGGCAATCGTTAAAGAGTCGTATATAGTCCTGTAAGGATTCACCTTGGTTATGTTTGAAGGCGTGTAGGTCGTCCTTGACCGCATGTCAGTGGTACGTCCCTTGGAAGATGGCACCGAATTGTTGCCACAGGTCTTCCCAGGAAGAAATCGAATTTGGTGGAAGATGAACCAGCCACAACCGAGCAGATCCTTTCAACAATGCCGACAAGTAGTTTGTGAGCACGTCGTTATCTACACCACCTGCGTAGAGAACCATAGACTAGACGTGCAAAATCTCCTTTGGATTAGTGCTACCATCATACTTTTCTAACGCGGTAGGACAGAACTTGTTTGGCCATCGCACCTCTTGTAGCATAGGTGTAAAAACCCCGCATTCACCTCCCGACACGAAAGGTGGACGGTGTCCTCGTGGCCCGCGAGAACATGCTCGAGATGATGACAAGGATGATGAGGGGTCATCATGATCAGGAGTGCGACCTCCCGACCTGTGGCCTCATTTTAAGTCCCTCCGTGAATTTGGGGATTGCGAGTCCCGTCATTGGTCGTCATCTCGGCGTTAATGTCCTCGATAGTTATCGCCCTGACACATTCGACTTCGGTTGTTGTCATCCTGTCGACTGTGGTGATCCTGACGATCTCGATAATTACTTCGGTTGTCTCAATCATTGTTATTGTTTCGCCTTCAGTGTCCTCCCTAAGACAGGGGAGGTTGGTGGTGATCATCTTCGTTTTGTGGTCGTCGCTCTCACCTCTGGCCATTCAATTGGTCGCAAAAATTGCGACCTTCTTGACAGGGAGGGGTTTGGCGGACTGGATTTGGAGCGTTCCGAAGATTGCGGCCTGGATCCTGACTAGGATGTGGGCTGCAGACCTCCTCGGCGCCATTGTTCTCAGCCGCTTGAGCATCATCGTCCTGTTATCGAACCCGAGAAGGACCATGGGGGAATGGTCCGCCAACAGCCAAGAATGCGGAGTTGAGGTTTGCGATCATTGACTACATTTGTCTCACCCATGCATTTCCTTGCGAAAAGGTCACTGGATCAAAAGGAGTCTGTCTGAGCAGGGAACCTATCACGTTTAGAAGCTAGGCTGCCATTCGGGTAGAGTCTTCAAGTCCATTTGAGGGCCCACTAGGTCATCCGAACGTACCTCGCCATCTTCTCGCACGTCCTCCACAGCGTGATCAATCATGTTTACTTCCCTCGAGAAGTTTGATCCTGAAGATTCCTGGTCATTGAGGCTATGCAGGCTGGAGGGTTCGCGAGGATCTACCTTGACGTACGCAATCATACGATCCTGAGATCCCAGACCGCTATCGTCTACTAATGCCGCCCGAGATTGATCTTGGTGTCGGTGGACCGAACAACAAGGAGCTTGGGATCATATATTTGGTTACCATCAAGAAGACCTTGCAGCTTGTAAGGGGGTTACTTTTCGATTTTTGAATCGGGCATCACTCCTTGTATGGTGATGTGCGCTGGATAGCTCAATCTTTGTTGACATCGAGTTCAACCTTCACATGGAGTATCACCTTGCATTCGATTAAAGAGTGTTGTGATGTCTTGTGGATCAAACACCTGGTGTTATGGTTAGGCGGATATTTCCTTGTCAGCGTCGGACCCTTAACAAATGTCGAGGGTTTGGCCTCTTATGGAGTTCTCCGAGGAGCTGAAGTTGGCAGCGACTTCTTTTCTGATGGGACCGGAGGAGCCACCGGCAAAGGGTTGTTTTCCATCGTCTTCACGACATTGGTCTCGACCCCAACTGGCTTTGGGGAAGGCAAGATCGGAGTTGCGACAAAGACGGGAAACATGATGGATCCAACTCGAGTCCATGCAACCATCGACTGGGTAAGATCTCCCAGGCCAAGATGATTGTGGGCATAGTCATTGGAGAGGACAGCTTGAAGCCATCTCGGTGAAACCTTGAGTCCCAAGTCCCCCTACCTAGCGCACCACTATCGACGGGTGATACCCGTAGACCATATTCTGAGGGTATTGGGATACGTTGGTATGAGGATCTACATGAATGATATAAAGCACACAAAAGACAATGATTATATAGGTTCAGACCCCTCGTAAGGTAATAGGCCTAATCCAGTTTATATGAGATTATAACAGAACCACAGAGACTACAAAAGAACTGACGAGTTATCGACTAGATTCCTATCGAGAACGACTCGACGAGATCAACCAACGAGATGGCTTCAAGTTCTCCGGATTGCTTCTTCTGTCGCGTATCGCTAAACTATAATTCGATGATCCCGTACCCCCTGGGGGCCTTGTATTTATACCACAGATGCATTGGCCTCCAAGTAGAACTCGGAGAGGACTTTCTTCGTACGAGATCTCAAAGTCCGTCTCCTTCCCAAATAGGACTCTAACACCTTCTATTCGGGGAGACGGTTTTCTTATACACTGCTAAGTTCTACTACTCTTAAGGTAACCTTCTCGTATACTCAAGGGTATTTGTATCAATATACTTCATACCCCAAGGATAGGAGGTATGCCTTATACGTAACAAGACACACCTCTTTTGTTCATTTTGTGAGAGAGCTCCACCTAACTCCGCTCCCATTTTAGGTGGAGGTAAAACTGTTTGGTTAAACTCCTACTCCAAGAGAACTGGAGCTGGAGCTGCAGGTGTGCCAACCAGACTCTTCATTAGCCTGGCTCAGGATACCAAAAACGAGCGTCTAGCTTGGCTAGTTACACAGACTGTACTAATCAAGCTTGTCCACTGCCACAGACCCACAGCTGTACATACAAAGGGTGTTAGAATATTTTATTGCTTAATTTTGGTTGGTGCAAACGAACTGAAAAAACAACATTTGCGACGCGGTAGATAGCTACGCGTTACCTAATCAAGTAGGGAGAAGACGCTACACAAGTTGTTCCGTTTTCCCGGTAGTGGCAAACGGCAAACGTGGTGAATGAATGTATTAATGCAAGTTTTGATACGATAGCCTGTGCCTCTCAGGCATGTAGTTTTCTCAGGCACATCACTTAAGTAACCAACCTAACAGACTCCAAGTGTTTGTAGGTAATATGGTAAGGAGCCTTTGGATGAAGAGAGATCTTAAATTTGAATCTTGCTTGAAGCATAATTATGGATATGGGTTGAAAAATCATGGGACTTGTGGGAAGTGAAGTGTGACCGTATATGTGCCAAATAAAATACCAAATATTTTTTGGGGCTTTTTTAGCACCTACAAAAATTAAAAACGAGCGCACGCCCTATAGGTACCAGTTCAAAATTAGAACCGACACCTATATATAATCACATAGGTGCCAGTTTAAGAACCGGCACCAATAATCATTAGTGCGGGCCCCGAAATCGGTGTTGGAATTAATAAATGGGCTAAGGCCCATATGAAGATTAATTCTTTGAAAAATCACAAAAGCCCACCTCATGGGATGGCATGCATGGGGAGTTTAGTACCACCTTCCTATTCTAGGAGAGCGAGACCTTTTTACAAGGAAGGATGCTCTCCTAGCCATTTCAAGTATGTGTGGTGGAGAGAATAAGAGTAACACATGCATGCGCTCGTCCGCCTCACCTCGTCTCGCCAGGCCAGGCCAGGTGGCGCGCGTACGCAACATGCGCGTGAATGGTCCGCCAAAATTGGTTCCTCACCCTTGCATAGATGCGGTATTCTTTTGCAGTTTTGTTTTGCTGCAAAAATTTGGTTTGTTTTTGGAAACCTGGTTTTTGGAAACACACGGAATAATGCGGTGCGTGAAGTTGTGTGGAGTCCGGATAAGTTACACGCGGCTTATCCGATTCGGTTACGCGGAGTGGAGAACATGTAGGCGACCTGATCAAGCGTCCTAATTTCTCTATAAAAATGAAGCCGCCGACTCCACGCAACATACGCAAAATCAATCTAGGGTTTGTCTCCTTCTTTGTACTGCCGTCACTCGTAATCTATTCCATCCCACTCGGCGACGTGTACGGGCGATCGGGAGAGTAGGTCTCCGGACCCTTCACCTTCGACGTCCTGCACGGGGAGAAGGCGTCAATAAGGTTTTTGGGAAGTGCTTTGTGCGACTGCTTGTTGTTCGTCAACAATGGCTCATCTTCCTCTCCGCTCGGGTGTTGCGCAACGTCATCAACACCCGGTACCGCGAGTTCTTCCTGTTGTGCATCTCGAAAGTTCTTGGTACGCTTTCATTATGTTTCGCATATTTGATATGTTCATGTTTTGCTGTCTAGTTTATATGTGTAGATCGAATGATACGATCATGCTAATTTACATTTGCAATGTCATGATTTTTGGAATAAATTAAATCAATATGTGCTTATATATTCAACAATCCAAAAACCTTATTACAGGCACTGTGATTTTACTATGGCTAGTTTTGCCGAGGCACTGAGGCTAGATAAA
This sequence comes from Oryza punctata, assembly GCA_000573905.2. Lineage (NCBI taxonomy): Eukaryota > Viridiplantae > Streptophyta > Magnoliopsida > Poales > Poaceae > Oryza > Oryza punctata. The sequence goes on along the minus strand of CM002499.2, from coordinate 22,940,022 downwards.
TTCACTGTTGTACACTTCAAAAGATGGTAGTCAGGGTCATTCTGGCTGACAGCTATAAAATGCTTTTGGGTTAGTAGTAGCAAACTTGATGGAGTTCTTACTGCTGAAAAGCAGAAAGAATTCGAGGAGGCCACTAATCTCTTTGTGGGATGCATTCTTAGCGTTCTTGGTGATCGTCTGGTCGAGGTGTATATGCATATGATCGACGCTAAGGAGTTTTGGGATGCACTGAATACCAAATTCGGTGTTACTGATGCTAGCAAAGATCTATACGTCATGGAGCAGTTTCATGACTACAAGATGACTTACAACCGTTCTGTTGTTGAGCAGGCTCATTATATACAGACCATGGCTAAGGAACTCGAACTCCTTAAGTGCGCCTTACCTGACAAGTTTGTGGCCGGGTGCATTATTGCGAAACTTCCTCCCCATGGAGAAATTTCGGTACTGCACTCAAACACAAGAGACAGGAGTACTCCGTTGAGGGGTTCATAGCGTCTCTTGATGTTGAAGAGAAAGCTCAGGAAAAGGATGTCGCGTCTAAGCGCGATGGTGGGCAGTCTAGTGCAAATGTGGTGTACAAGGCCCAAAACAAGGCCAAAGGGAAATACAAAGTGCAACAGACCACCAACTTCAAAAAGAAGAAAAACAACAGCAATCCGAAGTAGGATGAGAGAATTTGCTTTGTGTGTGGCTTGCCTGGTCATCTGGCCAAGAAATGTCCACGACGCAAGGGGATGAAGGCACCTGCAGAGCAGACTTTTAAGTCTACCAATGTGTCCATTGGTAACACTGGAGAAGGAAGTGAGTATGGTAATTTACTTTTTTAGTTAACCAGTCTAATAACTGGTGGGTAGATACAAGGGCCAATGTACATGTTTGTGCTGACATCTCACTATTTTCTTCTTATCAGGCTGCACGGGATTCCTCCGTTCTAATGGGGAATGGGTCACATGCTTCTGTTCATGGTGTTGGCACGGTAGATCTAAAGTTTACTTCGGGAAAGATCGTGCAGCATGTCCCTACTATCGACAAGAATCTCGTTAGTGGCTCCCGTATATGTAGAGACGGATTTAAGTTGGTGTTTGAGTCTAATAAAGTAGTCGTGTGTAAACATGGATATTTTATTTGTAAAGGCTATGAGTGTGGAGGTTTGTTCTGCTTTTCCCTTTCTGATTTCTGCAAAAAGTCTGTGAACCATATTTGTGGCAAAGTGGATGATGAGGCTAAAGTTTGGCACTCAAGGTTATGTCACATTAATTTTGGCTTGATGGCTCAGCTTTCCAGTATGTGTTTAATTCCTAAGTTTTCCATTGTCAAAGGTTCTAAGTGCCATAGTTGTGGGCAATTAAAGCAACCTCGAAAGCCTAACAAGGCTGTTGAGGAGAGAAACTTGGCACCTCTAGAACTCCTACATTCAGATCTTTGTGAAATGAATGGTGTGTTGACAAAGGGTAGAACACGATATTTCATAACGTTGATTGATGATGCTACTAGATTTTTCTATGTGTATTTGTTAAAAACGAAAGATGAGGCTCTAGACTATTTTAAAATTTATAAGGCAGAAGTTGAAAATCAACTAGATAGGAAGATAAAAAGACTTAGGTCTGATTGTGATGGAGAGTTTTTCTCAAACGAATTTGACTTATTATGTGAGGAACATGGCATCATACATGAGAGGATGCCTCCCTATTCTCCCGAGTCTAATGGGATTGCCGAAAGGAAGAACCGCACGCTGACTAACTTGGTTAGTGCCATGTTGGATACTGCGCGACTACCTAAGGCATGGTGGGGGAGGCATTGTTGACCTCGAATCATGTGTTAAATAGAGTTCCTAATAAAAACAAGGAAAAAAACACTATACGAGGCATGGATCTGGAGAAAACCATCACTCTCTTGCCTACATGGGGGTGCTTGACAAAAGTCAATGTACTAATAACAAAGAAGCGCAAGCTTGAACATAAGACAGTGGATTGTGTCTTTCTACGATATGCTCACCACAATATTGCCTATAGATTTTTAATAGTTAAATCTGAGGTACCTAACATGAATATTGGTACAATTATAGAGTCTCGTGATGCTACCTTTTTTGATAGTTTTTTTCCAATGAAGGATACACATGGTACTTCTAATCAACCTTCTGAAATAATTCCCAGTTCAATCACACCACCAGAACAAACTAAACATACACATGAACTTGTCACTGAGGAGGATGACAGTGAAGCTCCTCGAAGGAGCAAGAGACAAATGATATCTAAATCCTTTGGTGATGATTTCACTATGTACCTCGTGGATGATACTCCTAACTCAATTTCATAAGCATATGCATCTCCAGATGAAGACTACTAGAAAGAGGCTATTCGTAGTGAAATGGATTCCATTATCACTAATGGCACTTGAGAGGTGACAGAGCGAGTCTATGGTTGTAAACCCATGGGGTGTAAGTGGGTGTTCAAGAAAAAGCTTAGGACTAATGGTACTATTGAAAAGTACAAGGCTTGGCTTGGTGCAAAGGGCTATACTCAGAAAGAAGGCGAAGACTTCTTTGACACTTACATGTTGCTAAATTGACCACAATTCATGTGTTACTTTCCCTGGCAGACTCACATGGTCTTCTCATTCATCAAATGGATATTAAAACAACTTTTCTTAATGGAGAGCTAGATGAGGAGATCTATATGGATAAGCCTGATGGGTTTGTAGTGGAAGGTCAAGAGGGCAAGGTGTGTAAATTGTTAAAGTCTTTGTATGGTCTGAAACAAGCGCCTAAGCAATGGCATGAAAAATTTGATAGGACATTAACATCTGCAGGCTTCGCAGTCAACGAGGCAGATAATGGCATGGTGGGGGTGAGGGAGTTATTATGTGCTTGTATGTTGATGACATACTTATATTTTGGGACAAATCTTGAGGTGATTAGTGAGGTTAAATCATTCTTGTCTCAAAATTTCGATATGAAGGATTTGAGAGTAGCTGATGTTATCCTCAGCATTAAGCTAATTAGAGGTGAGAATGGGATTACACTCTTGCAGACTCATTATGTGGAGAAGATCTTGAGTTGCTTTGGCTACCTTGATAGCAAAACTTGTCCAACACCTTACGATTCTACCTTGTTACTTCGAAAGAACAAGAGAATTGCTAGGAAGCAATTGGAGTACTCTCAAATCGTTGGCTCACTTATGTACCTAGCTAGTGCAACTAAGTCTGACATCTCCTTTGCTGTGAGCAAGTTGAGCCGGTTTACCTCTAATCCGGGAGATGATCACTGGCGTGCGCTTGAGCGAGTGATGCGCTATCTATGAGGTACTATGGATTTAGGACTTCACTATTCTGGTTACCTTGCGGTACTTGAGGGATATAGTGATTCTAATTGGATCTTTGATGCTGATGAGATCAAAGCCACTAGTGGATATGTTTTCACAATAGTTGGTGGTGCTGTTTCATGGAGGTCTTGCAAAAACACCCTTTTGACAGGTCAACCATGGAAGCAGAGCTTACCGCACTAGATACTGTTACTGTTGAGGCGGAATGGCTACATGATCTGCTGATGGATCTACCTGTGGTTGAAAAACCGGTGCTGGCTATTCTTATGAACTGTGACAATCAAATGGTAAATGTTAAGGTGAACAGTTCTAAGGATGACATGAAATCATCTAGACATGTGAAAAGATGATTGAAGTATATTAGAAAATTGAGAAATTCTGGGGTTATAACATTGGATTCAATCCAAACAGGTAGAAACCTGGCAGATCCTTTCACAAAGGGACTATCACGGAATGTGAAAAACAATGCATCGAAGGAGATGGGTATGAGAATCATGTTAGTTATACTATGGTAGCAACCTAACCTATGTGATCGGAGATCCCGTGAATTAGAACCTAGGAAGAACAAGCCATTAGTTAAAGAGAGGAGAGTACCTTTCTAAAACCCTCTCTAAGTGAAGATGCATGTATTCTCATGAGCGGCAAGGCAGGTAGGCTATGCCTTAATGCATTCTGTTGGCTTTATTTAGCGAAGATGCTATCCTGCAGAGCATTCTTGAAAGAACGCACCTATGTAAGCTTCATTGTTGGTCGCAATCTATGAAGATTTTGGGTGAATCTTCGAGCAAGCTTACTAAGAGACCATGGAATATGACTTATACGCTCCACCCAAGAGATAGTCTACTGATGGTCTAGTACCAGATAAGACTCTGAGTGAAACTTGCTTGCACAAAACATGCAATTCAAAGCGTAGTCCATTGTTCAAGTTGTGAGTAAGTTAGCTTGGAGTTATAGGTGGATGTTCAACCTTAACCGGTCTCCATCGAACCGCTGGTATAAAAACAATACATCGGAAAATGGCAAATCTATGTGGGATTTTGAGATTTGGTGGAGGATTGTTGGAATTATATATGGGCTAAGGCCCATATGAAGATTAATTCTTTGGAAAATCAAAAAAGCCCACCTCATGGGATGGCATACATGGGAAGTTTAGTACCACCTTGCCTATTCTAGGAGATGGAGACCTCCTTATAATGGAGGATGCTCTCCTAACCACTTGAGACATGTGTGGTGAAGAGAATAAGAGTAACACAAGCGCACGCTCTCTCGCCTCGCCTCGCCTGGCCTAGCGGCGCGCGTACACGACATGCGCATGAATGGTCCACCAAAATTGGTTCCTCACTCTTGCACAGATGCGGTCTCCTTTTGCAGTTTTGTTATGCTGCAAAAATTCGGTTTTGTTTTTGGAAACCTGGTTTTTGGAAACACACAAATAATCCGGTGAATGAAGTGGCGTGGAGTCCGGATAAGTTACACGAGACTTATCCGGTTCGGTTACGTGGAGTGGAGAACGTGCAGGTGAGCTGATCATGCATCATGGTCGGTTACGTGGAGTGGAGAACGTGCAGGCGACCTGATCAAGCATCTTGATATCTCAATAAAACGAAGTTGCCGCCTCGAGGCAACATACGCGAAATCAATCTAGGGTTTGCCTCTTCCTCTGTACTGTGTCATCGCTCATAGTCTATTCTATCCAGCTCGCCGGCGTGCACCGGCGACCGGGAGAGCAAGTCTCCGGAACCTTCACCTTTGACGTCCTGCACCGGGAGAAGGCGGCAATAAGGTTTCTGGGAAGCGTTTCGCGCGACTACTTGTTGTTCGTCAACAACAGCTCATGTTCCTCTCCTCTCCAGTGCTGCGCGTCGTCGTCAACACCCGGTACCGTGAGTTCTTCCTGTTGTGCATCTCGAAAGGTCTCGGTACGTTTTCATTATGTTTCGCATATTTTATCTGTTCATGTTTTACTGTCTAGTTTACATGTGGAGATCGAATGATGCGATCATGTTAGTTTACATTTGCAATGTCATGATTTACTTATGAAATAAAATCAATACGTACTTATATATTCAACAATCGGTACCTATGTGGCCTTCCGAACCGGCACCTATAAGACTTCCTGTGGTAGTTAGCCTCTTGTCAAGACTATTGAGAATATAGGAAAGTAGAATATTGAATATTGAGAAGATACGTGAAATTAAGTGAATCATTAGCACATGATTAATTGAGTATTAATTATTTCAAACTTGAAAAATAGAGTAATATGTTTTTTAAGCCAATTTTGTATAATTTTTTTTTGAAAGAAATAGTTCAGGATCAAGCGTGCACGTAGAGACCGCGAGAGAATTCTCTCAATCTGCTGCAAACGAACGCAGATAGGGCTCAACAGTGTACGTAGTTGTGTTGCTTGATTTGGATTTCTGAATTGTACTTAACAGGGAATCCTTCTTCAATTTTGTCTTGGAGTAACTCGGTCAAGAGAAGACTCTCTTCTTTGTCACTTAATTTTGTCAGTGTCCGGCAGCCGGCTTGGAAAACGTAGTACTCTTTGTTGGACTCTCTGCTGGCTGCTCATTAAGCGTACCTACCGTCTGCCGATCGGCTTGGAGGAAAGCATGGATGGAATGGGGTCAACGACGAGGATTTTGTTGCGCTGCAGTGATCTAGACTCTGAACTTGACTGCTGAACGGTGAATTCTTACACTTTCAAGTTGTAGTTGTACTTGACTAGGCTCTAGTTCAAAGCTCGTTTTCGTTTAGATTTTATTTTGGAGGGCTTGCGAGAAGACGGGATACCATTCGAATGAGATACTTTACATAGGATGATACCATCCCACATATTTGCTTTCTCCCCGTAACTCTAAGTCATCCCACCCCACTCGACACGTTCACGTCCCCTGCGTCTTGAACTAACGCTTGTGACGACGTAAACAACAACACTGGCTACGGCAGCAGTAGGAGACAAGGATCGAGCATAGGGGAAGGGAAAAGAGGAGAGAAGACGTGTGGTAATTGATACTTATACATCACAACCAGCCATGATACTTGATATCTTGCTTGTACCAGGTACCAGGTCTAATACCTATGGGTACCAGCTATGATACAACAGGTACTAAGTATGGTACCTACAGGTACCGAGTCTAGGTACCGAGTCTGATACCTGAGTATCAGCCGTGATACCACTGGTTCTAAACATGATACCTTTGTGTACCGGCTACGGATGATACATCGCATGACGTACCTACACACACTGCAGCGATGAGCATGACAGCTCACTATCACGTCGTTGCCAATGAAAGCTCCAAACACAGAAACTTCATTGGTCGCGCCCTCCATCACCATCGACGAAGCGCCTAGAAGGAAGAGGCCAAGATGTCCACGCGGGTCAGCATCCTTCCCGATGGCCTTCCTCCTTCCTGGTTGCTTCCTTTCATCATGGGAGCTATGGTCCTTGCTATGCCTCAAAAGCATGAGACGAAGGAGGAGGCCACGAGACCTTGTAGCCAATGTGCACTCGGGGCAGATCCAGCGGTGAATAGGACCTAGGCCTCTATATCCGTTTTCAAGAGCCTGCTTCGCTATCACCATACCTGCATAGAGAACCTCTCTATAGCATATAGGAGGAGGGGGAGGGGAAAACCGAGGGGCGAAGTAGGAGAAGCGGAGGAGGAAGACGAAGGCTCGGAGAGAGAAGGAGAACATATAAGATGGAATCATTCACTTATTCCATTTCCACGGGATTTACTGTTGAGTAGTTCTTCTCATTATTTCTTACATGTAAAATGATAAAAATCATTAGCACAAGATTGTTTAAGTATTAATTATTACAAACTAAAAAAACAAGTTTAGTTGATTTGTTTTAAAACAAGTTTTGTACCACCAGTTTTTATTAAAAGACATAACTTTAAGCAGTATGGAAAACATAAAAAATGCGAAAGCGAAACGAGTTATTGAAATGGGCCCAGTAGGACATCTCAACGTGCCTTTAAATAGTAACGACGAGATGTGTACTCCGCACGTCTTTCCCCTTTTTTCCTTTTGCTCAACATACCTGGAGAACAATTCACACATACACGAGCTAAGCTAAAGTAGTTGTCCAAAAAAAAAAAATTAATGGCGACCTCACTCCCCTCGCTGCTCTTCTCCCAGCCCCAACAATGGCAGCCCGTCGTCCACACTGCACTCCTTTCCGTCATCGTTTCCCTCCTGCTGCTGATGAGGAGCTGGAGAAGAAGAAGAAGCTCCTCCAGGGTAGGGCTCAAGCTGCCACCGGGCCCAGCGCAGGTTCCCCTCCTGGGCAACCTGCACCAACTAGGCCCGCTGCCGCACCGGGCCCTGCAAGACCTGGCCCGGGTCCACGGCCCGGTGATGCGGCTGCGGCTCGGGAAGGCGCCGGCCGTGGTGTTGACTTCGGCCGAGGCGGCGTGGGAGGCGCTCAAGGGTCACGACCTCGACTGCTGCACGCGCCCCGTGTCCGCGGGGACGAGGCGGGTGACGTACGGCATGAAGAACGTGGCCTTCGCGCCCTACGGCGCGTACTGGCGCGAGGTGCGCAAGCTTCTCGTGGTCGAGCTCCTCAGCGCGCGCCGCGTTAAGGCGGCATGGTATGCACGCCATGAGCAGGTATGTGTAGCAAAACCGATGTCGGTAGCCCAACACGTCGATTTCATCCATTATTGTTGCATGGTTTTATCTAGAGGAGTGTTTCTGTCTTTACCTTAATTCCTTTTATATCTGTCATGTAATCAAGTTCTATCATGAATGGAGATGTGCACTAGGAAATATATTTCCCATAAACTTTCTTCTTAGTCTATAATAACAATTTGAGTCTTAAAACAAGCCTAGTTACTTAAATATAATATATACTAACTGATATCCCGCGCTTTCTACGGAATATGTAGATGAATGCAGGTTATATATTATAGAAATGATAGATATATATGTATAAATAATGTTGAAATGATGTGGAGATAATGATTTGATATTATTTGCGTATTAAATTCTAAAAATACAAAAAAAATTGTAAATAATATGTGTAATAATTGCTAGCGGGTGATGATGTGGTAGATTTGTATGTTTAGTTTTAGGAATTACTGTACATCAACTTTAGTAAGATAGGATATATTTTACTACTTCATGGTTAGGTGGAGAAACTCTTGAGCACTCTACGCCGTGCGGAGGGAAAGCCTGTGGCGCTGGACGAGCACATCTTGAGCCTCTCCGACGGGATCATCGGCACGGTGGCGTTCGGCAGCATCTACGGCAGCGACAAGTTCTCCCAGAACAAGAATTTCCAGCACGCCCTCGACGATGTCATGGAGATGCTCTCCGGCTCTGGATCCTCGGCCGAGGACCTGCTCCCCACAGCCATCGGCCGCCTCGTCGACCACCTCACCGGCTTCGCCGCCCGCCGCGAGCGGATCTTCCGGCAGCTCGACTCCTTCTTCGAAATGGTCATCGAGCAGCACCTGGACCCTAACCGCGCGCCGCCCGAGAACGGCGGCGACCTCGTCGACGTCCTCATCGGCTACTGGAAGAAGGACAAGTCTCATGGCACATTCAGCTTCACCAAGGACCATGTCAAGGCCATAATCTTTGTATGTTACCCCCTGCGCTTGAAAATATAAGGCGTGTTACGTTATACTTTGACCTTTAATTTTATGATGTGCAGTCGACGTTCGTTGCTGGTATTGACACGAATGCGGCGGCGATACTGTGGGCAATGTCGGAGCTGGCCCGGAAGCCGCGGGTGCTGAAGAAGGTGCAGGCGGAGATCAGGGCTGTAGTAGGCGAAAACGAGAGAGTGCAACCGGACGACATGCCGAAGCTCAGCTACCTTAGGAAGGTGGTAAAGGAGACCCTGCGGCTGCACCCGCCGACGCCACTGCTACTGCCAAGGGAGACCATGCGGCCCATCCAGATCAGCGGGTACGATGTGCCGGCCAAGACGCGAATCTACGTGAACGCGTGGGCGATCGGCAGAGACCCGGCAAGCTGGCCCAACGACCCGGATGAGTTCAACCCTGAGAGGTTCGAGGTGAATGAGATAGACTTCAAGGGGGAACACCCTGAGCTTATGTCGTTCGGCACGGGGCGGCGGATATGCCCGGGCATGGCTATGGCACTAGCCAATGTCGAATTTACGCTCGCCAATCTGCTCTTCAGCTTCCAGTGGACTCTCCCGGAGGGGACGACAGCGGACGACGTGAGCATGGAGGAAGAAGGGAGGCTCGTCTGCCACCGCATGATGCCTCTTGTGCTCGTGCCCACCGTATACCGTCACGGCCTTGAATAGAAATCGAGTGATCAATGTTTGAATAAATGCAATTCTCTACAGATCCTAGGAAAAAAAAAGTTATCTACAGATCTTAGAATGGTTGGTGTCGGCACACTGACTAGAAAAATGAGTCGTGTGTAGCAACGACTCACCAATCAAGATTTGGAGATTAATTTAAACTACATAGAAAAAATATGTAATAATTCAGATTGATATATATTGTGTACGTAAAAATAAAATATATGGATTATAGTGTGTAACAAACCACGAAAATATATATACCTTGCATATTTGTGAATCAAATGTGGCTATCAGTAAGCACTACAACGGTCACCCTCATCTCAATCGGGCGACAACCCTCATTTGTGTCACGTATAGCACCTGTCACGGCGCAAAGGTCACTGATGTGAGAAGTCATCTCTATCGGGAAAACTACCATCACGGATGCATTTATCTTTGTCAGGTCTAAACTAAAACCCGTCACCGATACAAACCCAGATGACCAATCAAACAAGTACCCGTCACCGATGACCTAATCTCAATCGGGTCCCAATTAATACCCGTCACGGATGACAAACAATCTCAATCAAGCTTAAAATAAAACCCGTCACGGATGACAAATAATCTCAATCGGGCCCCATCTAGAGCCCGTCACAGATGACAAACAATCTCAATCGGACCACAACTAAAGCCCGTCACGGATGACTAACAACTTAATCGGGTTTTAACTTAAATCCGTCACGGATGATGTCATCTCCATCGGGCTTTAAGTTAAAGCCCATCACCGATGATTGTTCCTCCCAAAAAAAATAAATTCTATTTTGTGGCTAGCCTCAGGCCTTTGCTAGCCATGCCCGCTGCAAAATGATAGAAACCGATATATATATATTCCCTTTCCCAGCATATACAATCATTCACAGGAAACCCCATTCAGAAATCACCTATGCCATTCACATATTTCAGACATCTATTCACATACACATCCATTATTCACATATTTCACAATAACATCTTCAAGTGCTAAGCATCAAAACCTGCAAAATCGAGTTGTAAATTGGAACAAATTTATGTTTAACATTGCAAGTATATACATAAACAGTTTGACCAGATTGTACATAAGTGTTACATAATCACATGTCTTTGATATTAATTTTAAAATGTTCAACAATGTTCATCATTTAACTTGAAGCCCTTAGTCTAAATATTCCTTTGGGGTGAAGTATGTCGCGGACGATGAAGCCAGCTATCTCCTCTCGAATCTCCTAGAAGCTCCTAGGCGGAGACGTCGATATGTTTTCCTACATGTACATACTTTGAAATCAGTCGATCGATCTATCTATATATACATATACGTATATATATATATATATACTTCGAAGTATTTAGTATATATCACAATTGAGATCACAAACCTCAAATTGGCCTTAGTCTTCACCTTTTCGTTGTACAGAATCCGCATGTTTTGGCACACGTGGAATCCGCACTGGTCGCTGACTTGTTGTCGGATCGGGAAGTCTTTTTTTGTGGATGAGGCGGTTTTGTTCTTTCTTATGCAGGCCCCATGCTTCATCTATCGCTTCTTGAATCGGGGTCCAATTATAGTCCTTACTGATTTGGAGTTCATGTAGTAGCATGTACTCCACTTAAGCGTTATGATCAGAAGGATCCAATGGGCACTGTGGCATTAATATCGTGAAAGTTAAATACTAAAGCTATACCTGATGGGCAATTGCGTATATTTAAGGTACACACTTACTATTGATTATAGGCGCACATAATGTACTCCTTGTCTTGGCAGGCCCACAAGGTGTCATGGATATAGTTTATCATTCCCTGATGGTTGCCTTGGAGATTTCTGACGGTGACCACTTGTGGATCTAGCAAGGCAACTTGCGGTGCATTCTTCAGACACAACTTCGAACTATACCTACACGCAAGACAAACGCTCTTATAAGCGTGTTATATGGATTGTTATTACCAAATTTTGAACGCAACAATACTTACAAGGAGTAGCACTTAAGGAGACTTGTGTCCACCGCTCGGAGCCTATAGAGGTCAAATAGATCCTTGGAGTCGATCACAAAATAATTATGTAGCCCAAGAAATGGCTGTCGATCGTGATGGCCAATTATATCACTCTCCCTATTCGTCCTCCTCGCGTTGGTTCTCTTCATGTAGTATCGATGAAGCTCCTTGCAAGCGTTGCCCATCATGCCTAGTGCGTCGTCTCCAACCAATGGCATGCCTAGTTGGAAGGACGCCGGAGCAACGATCTTCTTAGGTACTTCCTTCCCCTTGTCCATATCTAGCTTCTTTGGAGCCAAAAGCGAGGCCTTCACCTTTTCTTTTTCCTCTTCCTCTCCCCTTGCAGCAGATTTTCACTAGTTATTTGCTGAGGGGAGGAATGCGCCTTCCTGCTCTTTTTCATGGGTGGGGGTTTAGGGATCGCCATGCTGTCGGCCACCATATGATCATCCCCAAAATCCGTATCATACTGTAACTCAAAATCGTTAACTTGTTCATCACGAGCGGGAGCTGGAGGGGTTGAAGGAGCAGTAGCAGGTCTTAGCAGCGAATGAGCGCTAGGTGCAGTGGTTGACCTCGGAATCAACTGTATCTCAATGAGGTCCTTGGGCCATTGGATAAAGGTACCACGTGCAGCTCCTAGGGTTTGGATCTCGTTGTTCGGTGGATGCGGTAGTGCCAAATGGGCCTATTCGTTCTTCACCGTGTCAATTTGCACTATCGCCTGGCCAGCCGTCAATTGCGCCCCATGCACTCTTGTATCTAGGGTCGGCTTAAACGCAAGTCCCTCGGCTAGCAGAACCGTGAAGGTTGGCATCACCCTAACTGTTAGGATGCAGTTAGTTGGTTCCTGCGATAGATTCATCCATATTTTTGGAATATTATATAATATATGGATTTGTTAAGACTGTTATGCATTATGGCCGAGAGTTTTACCGTTATATGGCCAACGGCGGCAAGGACCGGTGGTCGAATTTCTACCGCCTCAGTTGATGCGCAACTGCTGCGCCTTTGCGTGGGACTTGCGTATTCTCGATGCGGAATGGTGGTGGCCTCGTCGTTGCGTTGCTCAGCGCGGATCTCTTGCCTGATCCGTGCCTCCACCTGCACTAGCTTCTCGTCGAATTTAGAGCTTAGCTCGGCTCTAACTTGCTCCCAGATCCTCTCAGCAAGGCGTGCATCTTTCTCTGCCTTCGTGAGAGTCCGCTTCTTGTACTGCCACGCGTGTTGTGAAAATCCATATTTCCATGGAACGGTGGAGTCAATGCCCCTTGTCCGTCCACGATGTTCGTCGGTGCCCAACGCTTGAGTGAGCATGTCGTCCTCGCGTCTTTGAAAGCAGACCTCTTGCGAGGACTGTCTCTCGGCAACCAACTCCTTCTGCAGTACATTTGAGTTCAGGTTAAATCAAGAGTATGATGGAAACAAAATAAACATATTGAGATGAGACACTTAGTATATTTTCGTACACTTGTTGATCTTTGGCATTTGGGAACATAATTGTCCCATCGCTGTTCTTAACACCTCTTTCCCTTTCCCAGTTCCTTACCCGTGAGTGCGGGATATCGCCAAATAGCGGCAGCGTGTTCGATACCTCTACCGCTTCATCCCCCTCCTGCCATTTCACTTGCTTCCCGGCATATCCTCCGGTGCCAAGCTAGTACAGGTACAAGTTCCTAGCCTGAAGTCTGCGATAAGCCTCGCTTCTGGCCCGGGATTCGGGGGTTGATTTCTTGTCGTAGAACTGCTCCTACATGGTTGGCGTGATGAACGGGAAGTCCCCAAACGGCTCCAGAGTGCTCAGGATGAAAACGTACTCGCCTACCAGTCTGGACTTAAAGTTTTTCCAAGCATTTCCCATCTTCTTGAAAGCTGCCCGCTTGAGCCTGTCCTCGTCGGCTGCAGGATAGTCGAAGCTCTCCTTGAATTTTTGCCAAGCAGTGTTCTTCTCTGCTTCCGGCACTTGCTTGATATCATCCTACAAAATTGTGAAGTTCTACTTCCCTATCACCCCACAGATCGTCTTGAACTTCTTGCAAACATTCCTAGGAGTGGTCGGTACTCCTAGGTGGTCCTCCTCTATTATGGTGTACCGTTCCTTAGGGATTTTATTTCCTATCCTAGGGGTTCGTGTCCTTGTGGACCCACTAGTTGTCACCGACATTGGTTTGTCTTGCTGAGACATCATCTAAATAACATACAAAATCACAAAATTACAAAATTATTTAAATTACCCTAAATCACAAGTCCAATATCCCAAATAACCCTAAATATAAATCACAAGTCCAATATCATTAAAATCATCCATCCACATATCATCCACCACTAAAATCTACTAAAACCTATTCATCCACATATCACTAAAATCACTAATTAAATCCACATATCATACATCCATCCACATATCATCCATCACTAAAATCTATTAAAACCTATTCATCCACATATCACTAAAATCACTAATTAAATCCACATATTATAGATCCATCCACATATCATCCATCACTAAAATCTACTAAAACCTATTCATCCACATATGACTTAAATCACTAATTAAATCCACATATCATACATCCATCCACATATCATCCATTCATCCACATATTATCCATTCATCCACATATTATCCATTCATCCACATATTACTAAAATCTACTAAAATGTCGGAAATTATCCATTCATCCATGCATCCATCCATCTATCAACTCCTAGGGCGCCGGGTGCCAGGGAAGTGAGGGAGCTCGGTGAACTTACCTGGAGCACAGGGAGCAGAGGGCGGCAGTGCTCAGTGGCTGGGCTCGTGGACGGCAGCGCTCGGTGGTGGCGACGGAGGATGACAATGATGGGCTCGGGAGGCGCGAGGGAGGGCGGCGGCAATGGTGGTGGAGCAGAGGGCGGTGGCGCTCGGTGGCCAGGCTCGGGAACGGCGGCACTCGGTGGCGGCGAGGGAGGACGACGGTGCTAGGCTCGGGAGGGCGGAGGCAACGGTGGTGGAGCAGAGAACGGCGGCGGGCTCTCAGACAGTGGCAGCAGCGGCACGAGGGCTCGGGGACGGCAGCCGACGGTGACGATGGGCACCCAGAGGGTGGCACTAGGGCTTGAGGACATAAAAATTTCCACGCTAATGTGTAGATATGAATCGGTGAACCATAGGCTAAATGATTTCGAACCACATCCGTGACGGGCTTAAGTAAAGCCCGATTAAGATGATGCCATCTCAATCAGGCTTTAGGTTAAGACTTGTGTGCTTATCCTCTCCGAATAGCCCGATGGAATTTTAATATCTTTCAAGCATGGTAACATTGCAATCTTCTCATCCTTCGACAAGGTGTGGCAAGCTGGAGGAAGGTACACTCTTCCTGTCTCTACATCTGTTACAGGCAGGAGTTCCCTACGAATATTCTTCTCCTGTAGATCAAGGCGCGTGTTCAACCCGTCCTTTGTCTTCCCGGGAATATTCAGCAGTAGGCCAACCAAACTCTCACACACATTCTTTTCTACGTGCATCAGATCAATGCAATGACGGACCTCAATATCTTTCCAGTAAGGTAGTCACCAAAATATGGATTTTTTCTTCCACATACCCTTGTCCTTTGCCTTAGTACGTTTTCTTTTCTTCCCAAACTCATTAGTTATGTCGTTGACCATGTTGTGGACCTCATCTCCGGACAAATCCTTGGGAGCAGGCTGAACTTCTCTCTTACTGTTGAAAAATTTCTTCTTTCTTCTAAATGCATGACATAGCGGGAACCATCTCCTATGACCCATGTAAATCATCTTTCTTGATTTCTTCAGCCACCTACTGCGTGTATGTTCCATACAGTCGGAGCAAACCTTCTTTCCTTTCATAGTTTTGTCCAGAAAAATTGCCAATTATGGGATAGCCATTAATGGTGTAGAACAATAGAATTTGTAGTTTGAAGTTCTCCTGACCATACGCATCCCAAGTTTCCACACTTTATTTCCAGAGAATCTCAAGATCATCAATAACAGGCTCCAAGAAAACATCAATATCATTGCCGGGTTGTTTCGGTCCTTGGATTAACAAGCACAGCATAATATATTTCCTTTTGAAGCACAACCATGGCGGTAGGTTATAGTATGCAACCAAAATTGGCCAAGTGCTATGAGAACTGCTCATGTCTCCGAAAGGATTTATGCCATCCGTACACAAACATATTCTCATGTTTCTAGGGTCAGCTGCAAATTCTTGGTGTCTTTGATTGATATTCCCCCATTAAATTGAATCTGCATAGTGTCTTAGCATACCATCGTTCCTTCTCTCTGTGGCATGCCAACGTACTAACTCTGCTTCCTTGGGGTTGGTAAAGATTCTCTTGAAACGATCAATGATAGGTAGATACCACACAACCTTCGACGGACCACTCCGCTTTGACTTCATTACTTCGTCAGCACTTTTCTTTCGATTGTAGCTAGAAGCCTTGCAGACAGGACAAGCATCTAAGTCCGCATATTGCTTGTGGTACAATATGCAGTCGTTTGAAAGCATGAATTCTACGGACCGCTAACCCTAGGGGACACAAAACCTGCTTTGCTTCATATGTCATTTCGGGCAATGTTTTCTCATTAGGAAGCATGGCCTTCAAAATTCCCAAAAGATCTATGAAACTCTTATCTGTCCATCCACTACTTGCCTTCAGCTTCATTAGGTCCAAGGTAGCTGACAATTTGGTGTGTTTTGGCTTGCATCCAACGTATAGAGGCGTCTCTGAGTCACTGACCAACCTGCTGAACTTCATGGAATCTCTCTCATTATAAGCTAGGTCTTCAATGTCATGTAACATGTCTTGCAGTAGATCGTCATCCACATCAACCATATCACCGCCCAATGGAGAAGATACAAACATGTCATTCTCATATTCATCTTCATGATTTTGTGCACCACTTCTGTCTGCAGCTGCACCACTTCCTAATTCTTGCTCTCCATACTTCACCCAACATGTGTAGCCCTCCATGAATCCTCGTTTTATTTTATGAGCGTCTACTTCCACTCTGCTATAAAACATATTCTCATTTTTGCAATCTGCACATGGACAACACATGTAATCGTTGTTTCTTCTTTTCCTATCCTCCTCCGCAACGTTTATAAAATTTAATACGCCATTTCTGTACTCTTTGCTATGACGTCACACAGTTTTCCCATACATCCAACTTCGATCCATCACTGAGCTGCAAAAAAGTGGAAAAATATTAAATAAACATTTTGTAGGTAAGTATTTACTAATTTTATGAGAATTGACTACTATTTTTCAATTACTTTTGCACTTTCTGATTTTCTTGGAAAAAATAGACAAAAATAGCCCCCCACACCCTCCCACCAAAATAGTGAATAGTGGGATAACCATTACACTAGGTGGTTGGGGTATTTATAGTGTGCAATAAATATCTGTAATGGCCAACAAACTTACAGTTGTGACGGGTATTTCGTTATCTTTGTCGGGCCTAAGTACAAACCCGTCACCGATGACATTCATCGGTGATGGGCCTAATAGTTAACTCAATCGGGTCTCAAGTTGGAGCCCATCACCGATGATGAACATCGGTGATGGGCTTCTGTTAGGGCCTGACAAAGATATCATAGGTTATCTTTGTCGGGCCGTGATGTGAGCCCATCACGTGGATAGGTATCATCTGTGATGGGCTCGAGTTTTATGTACATCTCACATGTCTGTGCGAGTATATCTTTGTCGACCTCTTTTTAGGCCCGTTTGAGATGACTTCGTTGTGACGGCCCGCAAAAACTAAACATGTGAGAGACCGTCACAGATGAAAGGATCTATACTAGTGAAAACATAATCTCCTCTGTGCTTTACTTACTGAGATGTGGATTTCCTTTTCTTGCATCTCATGCACAGTAGGTTTTATATGTATTAAATCAACTAAGAAAAATTTCCAGAACAAAATCTTGGTTGCCAAAATAGTAATCTGGAATCATTTTAAAAAATACTAAACATCGCACAGAACTTGCTATAATTTTTGCATATATAACATTATCACTGATCTAGTACCTCAATAAATCCAACTAAGTTTGCTAAAATCTGCAATTTAATAACAACACTAAACCTATTTAACAATTTCAATACAATACCCTACTTAAAAAACCCTCATAGGGACTGGCTTATAGGTACCAGTTTATTTAAAACCAGCACCTATTAACCTTTTTCCTCCTCCGCCGGATGAAAAAATAGAGAACCGGTACCTTTGAACAACTATAGGTGCTGGTTCTAAAGAAAAAAACGACACCAATACTACTATTGCTACCCTTTTTTAAAAGAACCGGAACTATAACATATTATAGGTACTGGTTTTGTAAAAGACTGGCACTAATATAACCGATTCGAACCGAGCTGAGCCACCCGCAGGACAGATCTTATCCCTTCGCCCACATTTTCCCCTTCGCTCTCGCCCCTTCTCTCGCTTTCTCTCTTGCTCATGCCACCCTTTCACTCTCACCCCACCACCCCCTTCGCTCCCCACTGCTCCCTCTTGCTCTCTGACCTCTCTCGCTCTCTCTCTCTCTCATACCTGTCCCCTTCCCTTCCTCCTCTGCATCCCCCCTCAGTGGGTGGTGGACGGCCTCACCGCTAGCGGGGCGAGGTGGGCGGCCTCCACACCAGCGCAGCAGACGACCTCCCAATGAAGGCTCGTCGGTTGCTCAGATCCGCATCGTTCTAATCGGTTATGTTCTCTTCTTTCCAGATCTGTGTGTTTTTCGGTTCTTGGATGCTAATCTGTGCATGTTTGATGTCTATGGATGTTGGAATGTGGATGTTGATGATTAATGTGTTCTTGGATGTGGTGCTCGGGATGCTTTGGGGGTGTTGATGGCTTGGGATGTATTCGTTGTGTTGATGCTTTGAGGATGTTGATGTGGATGATGGTATGTTGATGGCTCGATCGAGCCGATGTATCGATCGAGCCATCAAGCCATTTTTTTGTTTCGAATATGCCTCATAGGTGCCGGTTGTTAGTGATGAACCGACACCTATATATAATTCTTATAGGTGCCGGTTCGAAAACCGGCACCTATAATCTTGGGAGTAGGTGTCGACAAATTGGTGTCGGCTGGGAAACCTATGATCAGTTACCAACCGGCACCTATGACCAGTTACCAACCGGCACCAATGTTGTTTCTGCAGCAGTGATATAACCCTACCTCCTTTCCGGTGCATTTTGGCCATAGTACTAACCAAGTTTTCATATACTACTAGTAATTTTTGCTCAATTTGAATCCAGATGTAACCACACGAAATGACACTGTAAAACCCTAAGCGATAAAACACAGAAGCTGACCTTATCATAGATAAGTTTACAATTTCATCACTAACCAACCGTAACACCTCTGCCCGTGCAATTCTTGGTCTACCCCAGTATTTTTCACAATTTTAACCATCTTTAACTTAGTGAAAACGTGCGAGTAAAACAACTAAGGTTGTATTCTTTAGTCTACTTTCCCAACTTCACCTCCCTCGTTCTTCGCACGCACTCTTCCCAAACTACTAAACGGTGTGTTTTTTTACAAAAAGTTTCTATAGAAAAGTTGTTTTAAAAATTATATTATTTCATTTTTCAAGGTTTTTACTAATGCTTAATTAATCATATGCTAACCCGTTACTTCGTTTTACGTGCAACGGGGGAAGAAGTGCTCCCAACTCCAACTGGCAAACACAACCTAAGCGACCACGTCATGACACTTAGCCTGTGTTCCAACATGTGGTTCATCTGAGAAGATATGTCACTTACGAAACAAGACAAGTCATTGGCGAGATTAATTAAGCATTAACTATTACAAACTGATTTATTTTATTTTTAAGAAACTCCTATATATAAAGTTGTTATACAAAACATGCCTCTTAGTATTTTGAAAAGCGTGATACAAAACAAGGAAATAGCCCGCACGAGTAGCTGATTCAAACACAGCCTTAGCCTCTAGCCCTGTTCCTCTCTCTCTTTCACTGCCAATGTGTCCTAGATAGATGCCATATACCCCACCTGCCAACCTCAAAATGCGTGCACGCCAACTTACCCGTCTCCTCCATATATAGGCCGTGCGCACCTCCCACCAAGACCACTGACCACCACGGCAAACTCTATGTTTTAAACCCCTAACTTTGCTAATAACCTCTCTTGCTCACCCTCTGTCTGTTCCCCGTGTGAACCGAGGAATTCAACCTCTGTTTCACCGGGAACAAATGCATCGTCCTCAATGCCAGGATCAAGAAATCCCCAAAAACCCTTTATTGGTTCCGCGAGCATGGAGCTCAGTGTCCCTGGTAATATGCCATCGTCGATTAATATTCCACACTCTCTAGTGAGCCCTAGCTTGATCCCCCGTACATGTGACTTCACTAGGGTCCTACTAACCTTGTGCATGCGTCCGCTAGTTTGACAGGTTGTTGGCTAGGCTAATCCCTCAAGGGGTCGTATACTTTTTTTTTCTAAATTCGATACAAATAGTTGTGAAAAATTATGAAACAAATTAACAAGGTTGAGTATTGTGATATCTATATGTCCACCAAAAATCAAGTTTAAATTCAACTTACACATCGAGATATAAAAAAACAAATTCATATATGAACAGTACGCTACTATTCATATGTTGAATTAGTCTTTTTTTTATATCTCGAAGTGTGAGTTGAGTTTGGAGCTAAGATTTTATGAAGTTGTATAGATATATTGTATGAGTGTTGTCATTTTTTTTGAAATTTTTCATAACCGTTTGGATGGCAAATGAGGGAACATTCTCCTAAGAGATTAAAATAGTTTCCCGTTCTGCTAACTATCATGTGACACATTTGTATGTGACACATTTGTGAAGCCTTCATGTTTTATTTTTGTGTGAGATCTAGTTTGACATTTGTGCTGCATCAGACATACATTAATTTTTGGACTCTAGATTTATGGCCACATTTTGCATCAAAAAACAGTCAAATCATTTTTACATTATAATTTACCTTCATTTACATTGTAAATTTTAAAACTACTAGCCAAGTGCCCGTGCGTTGCATCGGATTACTGGAAATAGCAAAAATTAAATCCTTGATGAATAATAATTATAATAATAATAATAATAATAATAATTTATTTGGTTGAAAAATGAAAAATGACATGCTTAGGATCACGGTTCTTAATGTGAGAGATAAACAACAGCAGTTTCCAGTACTTGAATATAGATCGGTGACTCCAATCGTGTTAACTAAATGTCCTTTTTCATATGATAATGAAATATGTATTTTGATTAAAAATAGAAATGTGTACTCGTTTAAAAATTACTTAATTTGTATATCTCATTAAAAATTACAATCAAAACCTAAAATGTTTATGAGTGTTTTTAGAATGAATATGAAGAAAAACAGTACAAGCTGCAGACTGCATATTAGTATATATGGACTATACATACAACATGGGTCACATGTCAATGATGAAATAGTGGTGATGGCAGAACTGTCGTCTTTTAGAGGTGGTATAGATATTTAGATTGACAGATTTGGTACCAGATTTTTAATCGAATTCCATATAGGTAGTCCCTTTGTTTTGTGTAAAGATTACATATGTGCCCTATTAATTACAGAGGGAAATCATTCGGAGATGTATAATATGTCTGTAAAATGCCGTACACAAGCTGAGCACTCGTTTTTCGCCAAAAAGGGAGTAAAAAAAGGTGAACCTTTTCTTGGTCTTAATCAAAACTCAATTTACTCTCCTTTTTCTGAATTTCAGAAACCGAATTCAACTATCCCTGCGACATGTTTTAGCAGGATGGCTTTGCCCAGGCCACATGGTAGCCATATCATGCAGGTTTGCCTATGTGGTGTCTACATCTACTAGGACAATTTATTTATGAGTGGTAGAGCATATATGTCTGTGATCCCTTCCACAGCTGATGCAGCCTGGCGAAAAATAAACGATTTATTCACAGACCTAATTTAAAAAACATATATCAAATAACCGGAACCATCAGATTTTTTCACATTAAACCATACTCTCTCCATCCCATTTTAATCATCACCTAAGTAAATAGCGCATAGTCCAAGAACAATAAAACATTCATCATTCTGTAATTAATTTTCATCGTTTAAGGTGATATGTCGTTTCGTGTTAGAGCAATAGTAGAGCTCACTTCCTACTATTAGCCCATCTTAAAACCAACATATATAATAGATTAGCTATAAGGTTGACTATAATTTTCTTCTACTCTCTCTATCTCTCACTTATACATTTAATGTATTTGTCTTGAAGCTTGTGTTAAGCTAGCTCTTACATGAGAGCTAACACCCTTACTTTTTTAACACCCTTACTTTTTTGTTACCTCTCTCGTCCACATAAGCTTAAAGTAGGTTTATAGCTCACTATTATACTTGCTCTTATGTGGATTGCATCAAGTTTTAAATATTGCATGTAGTTGATCAATAGAAATTAATCTTGGTTGATTGTATACAGTGTATTCAATGATGTTTATTTACTCTTGGCATAAATAAATAAAGATACACTTGTTAGAGCATGATCATTTGGGAAAGATCTTAAAAATAAAAATCTCATGTAATGATCAAATTGGAATAGATGGAGTATTTCAGTGTCTCGAGTGACGCCGCATTTAACTGACATGCAAATTATAGCCATGAATTAATTGTGGGTGAACTGCCTCGTGGCCATTGCCACAGGAGAGAAGACTATATGGTACAAAGTGGCTATATTTTAAGATTTAGAGTAGTAGTAAACACTAGCAAATGGAGAATAACGCGGTCAAGAGGTCAAGAGAAGACTCTTTGTCGCAGCCGGCTCTCTCTTGGTCCACAAACGGATGAACCTACTGATTGGAAGACTTTGGTGCGCTGCAGGCAGGACTCGACTGATCACTTGTGAGTAGTGACAAATACAACCAACTCCTTTTTTCTTCCTCCAAGTTTTTCTCCAACAAATGCGCGTGTCGACCAGCCGAAGACTAGCTAGACTATGAAGTCGTTGTTGTACTTGACTTAATTAGTTGTACTTTACACTGTCAACTGTCAAGAATCGTTGTCGATGTCGACTTGTTGAGGAATTCCAGCTCAAAAATAAAATAATTTAGTAAAAAATATACTATTATAGTTGAAAAATATGGCCAACTTTTCAACCATACATGGTATATTTTTGAGCTGTGGAGACGCCGTGCCCTGCATGGTAGATTGGTAGAAAAAGATGGTTGGTGAAAGAAATCATTCATCATCACCTGCTGAGTCCATGAAAACGATTTCCGTGATATTATAGCATGCATGCTTACCAAGACCAGTTTTACATTAAGACCATAAATAATATTGACGACTGCTGAAACATTTTGCAGTTTTTTTCAAGCATCTCGTTGATCAATTCTCATGAGAATATCGGAATATCAGTTCTAATGGTCAAGCAGACGTATTAGAGGGGCTGGACTATCCTATACGACTATGTTATATGATACTTCGATGCAACTTTCTCCTTTGTATCTTTCTTATGAATCCATAGACTTCTGGGGTTGGATTCCTGGATCAGCACTTTCAGTTATCAGTGTTATTAGGCAGCAACAACACCAACATTGAGTAGACTATATATACATGCTCATTATATATTCCTAACATAAACTATTTTCAGTGTTTAATTAGTCTAAAAACCAATTTCTCTCTTTTCTCATTATGGTCTTACTTTTTTTAACTACCGCACATAAACCAATCTGCATGTCCATCCTCACTGTTGTCGTCACCGGCATCAAACTTGTTAGTGATATGCTCTAGAGGCAATCATAGAGATGATTGTATCAACTAGCCTTCTCATTATTATTTCATGCAATGTTCCCAGCTAAACTCTCGATTTGACACTGGTGGAGACTCGATGAGTGATTGCTTGACAACTGCGAAAAACTGAGCGGTGGAGCGTGGAGATCAGTAAAGTCATCGATCGGTTTGACAACCTGCAGGCACCGGGTGACTAGTGGAGCCTCAACCCGGACTGCTTTGAGCCACAGAGCTGCCATCTCATCTCATCGTGGCCACCTAGGTGAATGCCACGCCTGGAGCAGTGTTGTTGCACATGGAGGTCAAGTATGGTGCCGGCCTTTAATTTGTGGGTGCGGCTAGCAGCGACGGGAACGCCCGGCGCGGCGGGGTGCAGCGTCCTCGTGGGGGGCAGATCGGCTTCAATGCTTGTGATGGTTACACTACTGGGGAATCGGTCTTTGCTACCGGTTTATAATCTGGTTGTGCAATCGGGAAACACAATCCGGAGCTAAAGATGAACATTTTTCGCCCACCGAGAAAAGATTGACTCTTCAGTAGTGTGATAAAATTTGCACGAACAACTAATCTATATCTCAGTTATCTTTTGACATACGTTATCTTCCGCTTCGGTACCATACATGTTATCGGTGGTGATGTGAGCCTACCGGTACCATCGTTTACTTGCTTTATGCAGACTCATTGGAATTTTTCAAATAAATATAACTTATTAGAAAAAACTTCAACAAAGTACTAGTTACAAGGATATACACGTAGTTGTGATGAATAAGATAACAACAGAACCGATTAGAGACAAGTACAATCAATTCCGATCCTACTCAATTATTCTGACACAACATGCATTTCACCATGCCCGAAGAGTTTAGAAATTGGACCAAAGCTCGTCGACGACACATATGACATTACATTCTTGTTCAACTCCATGAGATGTACATGTTTTCCAGCATGACTGGCCGGTTGAGGTACGTATGCCAGCGACAAGAATGGGGCTAGGAGCATGTCTCCGTGGATGTACTGCATGACTTGTCACATGGGTGGCCTTGCATTGGGAAATGAATGTGAGCACAAAAGCCCAAGCTTTAGCTCTAGAGAAACCTCGTCAAGACTAAACCTTTTTAGCATCCCCCTATCCGCCGCCTTAGTGATCAAACCATTGCCCCAATTTTCCACAACCCAATCCACGAGAATGATGCGGTTGTATCCCTCATCTTGCTCAATCGGCCTTTGTCCACATGTGACCTCCAGAAGGAATGCACCAAAGACGAACACATCAATGGATGGGTTTGCCTGGTTGGTGTGTTAGATCAGGAGTTAGATATCTCATAATGCTGACCACGTGTATGGTTTGCACATCTGACCCATGATCGTAAAGCCTTGCAAGGCTCAAATCCCTACCTCCCATTCATTTGGTCATCTAAAAGTCCATTAATTACATGCTTAGACATCTCGATGGATGATAATTTGCTCCCAATCCTCATGGAGGTACAATAACCCCAAAACTACTCCTACGATAATGTGGAATCTCTGAGACCAATCCAGTGTACCCTTGCTACGGTCATATAGGGATTTATCCAGGCTACCATTTGCCATGTAATCATTGACCAAGAGAAGTTGCCCTTTCGTCGTTGATAACCAAGCAACTGCACCAGGTTGTGGTGGCGCAATCTGTCGCATGCTTGCAACCTCTGCGATGAGCTCCTTCATCCCTTGCCTTCACGGCGACCTCCATGGAGGACTTGCGGACCATGCTCTTGTATACGCTTCCAAAGCCTCCTGGCGCAAGTAGGTTGTTGTCGCTGGAAACCCCTTGGTCGCCTGGTACAATCCTCACGGACCTCCGAGTGCCTGTCTACCTGAGCCGCCGCCATAGCAAGGCGTAAATATAGCAACGCCCACGGCGAGAACCACCGTGGTTGTGGCCGTGGCCATGTCCGATGCTATGGGTAGCACGATCTCCATTACCTTGGACCAATGGCGCGTCCAAAAGGTAGTCCCCGAACCACCCAAAAAATCGCCAGCCCAAAGCCCATTTATGGTGAAAAAATAGATTAAAGAGAAAACTCTTCTGTGTAAGTAATAGCGTTGGTCAATCGGTTCGGCTCCAGATAGTAGTCCCGCGTGCGTTTGCGTTGTTTCTGCTCCCTCAAACGATTGCACACATGCACCGTGCGGTTGCTAGCTAGGGATCCTGCTGAGTAGCAATGGTGGAGTTGCAGATGGCAAGGGCGAAGCCCGTGCATGGCCGCTGTGCTGGATGGCAAGGGTGCTAGAACGCTACAGTCTGCATCCTGCAGGTTAGGTCTGTCAGGAGATTAGCTAGCTAATTAGGTTTCTTTCTTTTTCACCCTTTCTCACCTTACCATGAACGCAATGTGTATTGCAAAATAAATATGAAGAAGGATGGAAATATAAGTATTGCATCTCTTTTTCTAAAACATGGAACAAATAACATGAAGATTGCTTCTCAATCGCCTCCTTCCTTGGTTGTGGCAGAAGAACTATCTTCTTCAAACATCTGTAGCCGAGTAAAATTCTCTAGGTCAAATTTTATGACTAGTTTTGTGACTAATATATGACTGATGATGAACTTTCGTTAATTGTGTATTGGCAGATTCTGTATTTGCCGTATTTTAAAAAATTTATATAAGTTGGATCATCCATACCTAAAATCCTAAAATCCTAGATACGCCACGGACCGTTGCAGTTGTGCAGGGAACGCAGTTCTATTTTGGTACTCGGTATTGATTCGGATCTCTGAACACGGTAAACAGCGAATCCTTGTTTAATTTTGTCTTGGAATAATCGAGTCAAGGACGATGACTTTGGTGCCGCTAGCTGCAGTATGGACTTGACTGCTGACTGGTGTACACTTAGTAGTGATGAAAAGAATACAATCAGTCCGTTGTCTACATAAGGCACACAGATGCTTAATTAGACTACGCAACTACGCAAGCAATCGCAAAGGCAAGAGAGATGAGCTCCTCATCATCATCATCATCATCACACCATCCAGATTTTGCTTCTTATGCAAACGATGAGCAGCACATGGATGATTTCGCGTTAGAATCAGCAGTGCAACGCCACCAAAATGGCGCTGCAAACGCAACCACTGACCATGCGCGCGACAACCTGTTTCTTGATGAGAGCAAGTCGGGAGCTCTCAATGAGCGAGAGTTCTTCGACAATCTGCTGAAGAACGTCCAAGATGACCATCTCCGCTTTCTGCACAGACAGAAGGAAAGAATTGACAGGCACGGTTTTTTATCCCTTTTTTTTCAGTACACGGTTCTGTGTATCTGGATGAAGATGAAAATTCTGTCTATTGTTTTATTTTTCTTTTTTCAAAACATAGTACACACCGCTATAAATGTACATACACACGCATACCGTATTTCCATGAGTATCTTTAAAGATTGAACTGCTATATATTGAGATTAATGAAGTCACCTCGGAGGTCTCGCTAACTGTTGTTCTTATGTGATTCATATTCACAGAGTTGATGTTAAGTTGCCAGCAATACAGGTGAGATATGACAATCTGTCTGTGGAAGCAGAGTGCAGAACTGCGAACGGAGATCATCTGCCGTCGCTATGGAATAGTACCAAGGGAGCTTTCTCAGTAAGACGATTAATTCTGACATGATTGATTCTGTTATGGATCAAATAGCGGCATCTGAAGCAATAACTATTCGTTAAATATCGTTTAGGAAATTCATACACTTTTACTCTCTGTCAATCCATACATTGCATGGGCTATTATTTTCACTAGGAAGATAGCCCGCGCATTTGCGCGGGCAAGCATATTATTTAGTTTCAGAGATAGTTCTATTGAAATTTAAAGTAAGGTATTTTCTGTTTTTAATTGAATTTTCATTGTTTATTTCTCCTTAAGAAATTTCGAGAAACTTTTATTTCTCATAAATTTATTTTTTTACCATCCTGGCAGCCCTGTTTTTAATTGATCAAATATACATATCTTAGATAGCGTTTCTCTGTAATATTTGGGATCGTACGATATTTTTAATAAAAAACTATTAAACATGAATCTTATAATAATTTATTAGGAGAAAATATAACTTTTAATCATATTGTTATAAGAAAGGCTACTGATTTTGTATTGCCACCTTAGAGGCTTATGCATGCAGTTGTGGAGCAACCCATGGAACTATTTAGATAGGAATTCACTGAGTTCATTGATTTACCATTGACCTTCGTCTCTTGGTGTGTTTAATATGACTTATATGAAGAGAAATATAAAAAAATTAAATGAATAAAATACCATTAGGATGTAAAATGAGCTTTGTTTTTCTATAACGAAGGGAGTAGATTGATTCAATACAACCTTACGGGTTAAGTGCTCCACGAAAATAGTTCTATGTGTAAAAGCTTCAACTCTATATTGCGGGTTAAATATTTCACTAAAATAGTTTTGTGTGTAAAAGGATTGCAAAAGTTATTTCCAAAGATGGCCTATGAGTCCGAGGCAAGAGGCTCGCCACATATGAAGCTGCTCATTTGGGCCACATGTGAAAAGAATGCTCGCATAGTGCGATGAAAATAATATATTTTTCATACAATTAAAAATTTGGAAATCCCTATGTGAAAACAATGGCACTTGTGCCCATATTATTGTTTGCCAAAAACTGATAAAACTTGATAGTTCTTTTTGGTATGTAGCAAAATTGGCTATATATTTTACAACTTATTATTGTATCCCTTTGTTGAGATGGACCTACTATTTTTTTTATGTTGAATTTTTTTTATTGTTGATTAATGGATGCATCGGTGCATGTGACACAATATATATTCCAAATAAAGAAACCTTGTGGAGTCCAAATGGATTTCAGATTGTGGGAGACAGCTCATTGCTTCGTGTAAAATGCGTGAGACTTTACATAGCCTAGGAATACAATTTCATATCTAAAAATAACTCCTCAAGCGTGATTATTTGTAGTGTAAACTTTTCATGATTGTCGTCATGATTTAAATAAAGTTACCCTGAAATTTATAATTAAATATTAGGAATTTATATACTCCAAATGATCACTCTTTGTAATTTTCTTTTAGCTAACGTGCATTAGGCATTTAGTATTTCACTGCATTAGGTATTTAGTATTTCACTTATGTGTAAAGTGTTAGTCTTAAATTTATTAATATTTTAGTCGTAACAAAATAGATAAAAATTCTAACGGTCTTAAGAGTATAATATGTCTTAGAATTTTGTTTCTTTTTGTTTCTTTTGTTGCTTCCTATATGTAATGAATTTGAAAATAAGATCTTACACATTAATATAATACTACTAAAAGTACAATATGAATCGGGACATATTCATCTTCATCAAGTTGTGGTGCATACGATATAAAGTGTAGTTCATCAAAGAAAAATTGACACGGTGATGGCAATCTCCTACAACCACCGGAGGTGCCATAGAATTTTTTCCCCTTCATCGGAAGCACGGGGGAGGCGAGGTGGGCTTGACCGCTTAAGGCCTAGTTAGATCAATCTAATCTAATGGTGGAGGCTCAGGTTACTCTCTTTTGATAAGATAAATCCAATGACCTAAAATAATGGGTCACCAATTCAAGTGAAAAATCAAGTGAAAGATGATTTGCATTTTATCAGAATTTATACAATTTTTTTTAATTTATTAGAGTGTCATGTGGCGGCTTAGTAGCATTTGTAGGTTGTCACATGGCAATTTTAGAGTGTTTATAGGAGGTTTAATGGACTTTTATATAAAATCACATTTGTGCGATTATATTACATCCCTTTCTATTAAATTTACAATAATAATGAACAGTGTACATAGAGCGTATTTGTACTGTAGCTATAACATTATCAGATTTACATTTTTTTCTGTAATTAACAATATTATCATAGTATCTAATAATTTATCATACGGTAGTGCGACCTTGGTACATCTGATCACTCTGTGTTATAAGGCCGCACATGAGCGCGGAGTGAGGTTCTGGATATTTATTTTAAAGAAAAGGATATATTTAATGATCTAAAATTGATTTAAGTAGAAATCGATGGTTGAATATATTTTTTCTGGATTTCTCTAATTCAAAAGTGCCACGTAGATGTTTAGAAATATTTGTATGATGTTTAGTGCAAGAGGATAGAGGAAGAGCTGGCCATATAGCTAGATTAGTAGGTTGATGTCTATCTATGAGTTTTTTAGACCCTTATTTTTTTTAATTATCATGGAAATAAGAAAGAAAACAGAGGGAATGTAGGTGCATGCGATTTTTTATTGTTAAAGATAGATCTAACGATCCATAACGGTTTCACCAATTTAAATGAAAATCGATGGTCAGATTTTTTATTAGAGTATCACGTGATGACTTGAGAGTGTTTATAGAATACCACGTGATGGTGTAGGAGTATTTGTACGAAGTTTAAAGGATTTTTAGTATATAATATATAGATAGATTATTATAGATATTAGAATTCTAATATTGTGTTTGATATGTCAATTATATTTGAAATCGTAGATGTTCCACTTAAAATAAGAGCCTGCATCAGTTACAACTTGCTATTTTTTATATTCCTTGTTAAAATTTAATTAATAAAATAATAAATTAAGAGTATGTGTACTATACAATATTTATTAACTACAAATTTCATAACTATTGAATATCTTCTTAATTGCATGATTTAGTTAACACGGATCAATCTATTATCACTATAAGACGATCGACAAATCAACGGTCAGATAGTTACATGAGAGCTACTACTACAAAGTACCCAATTACCACTTATCAGCATTTTGTTTGATTCATATAGGGCCTTGTGAAGTTGCTAGGCTTAGAAACAGAAAGAGCAAAAATCAACGTTCTAGAAGATGTGAGTGGAATCATCAAACCCTGCAGGTATGTGCCATGTTTCAAGGATTTTAGTTAATGGAAAAGAGACCGTAAACATAAAAAAAGTGTTACCAGTTAAGGTGATCCGACATGCTCCCATGTTTGTAGATTGACTCTTCTATTGGGGCCTCCAGGATGTGGCAAAAGCACTCTGTTGCGAGCTCTTTCTGGGAAACTAGATAAGTCTCTCAAGGTACGAACATCGTCTTCCTTTCATAATTAAGAAGAGAGTAAATTCCATAATTTACACAAAGCCAGTTTTAACATGTGACACAACCCCAGAAATTATGATCATAAAATTTTACAAAACCATTGATCATTTTGGTTTAGGATCAAAATATCAGGGCTTATATACCACGTGCTACATCAGCAAAATGGCTTTCAAAAACATCTAGAGAGTTATTTTACACTGATTTTAATAGTTGATGGATCAATACATCTGGTTTTACGGTTGAGGGATAGAGTATACAACCCATATTTGAGGGAGTTAAATTGTACTTCTTCCAAAAAGGTTTGGATCGGATTGTTTTTTATTGTGAAATAGAAAAGGTTCGATTTGACTCTCAAATATAGGTCGAATTTGATTCGTATCCCTTAATTAAAAAAAACACAGCTCCTCCAACTATTAAAACCATGCAAAACGACTCCCTCAATAGTATTGATGGTGGTTTATGCTGATATGGTATCCACGTAGTATCCCAATAATCATATGTTCACATGTCACATACGTGGGGCTTACGTGTAAATTACACTCAGAAAAAAATTAAAAATAAAGTGGGCCCACATATCATCCTGTGTGGCCTCCCCTCCCCTCCCCTACTATTTGCCGCCCTCCTCACTCTCCCCTCGCTCTCCGCGCCTCACTCGTCGGCCACACAATTGTTCCCATCCGCCACCGACATTGCCTCCTCGTTGCAACCGCAGCCGTCCCCTCACCGCCCGTTGCTATCGCAGCACCAGTAGCCCAAGCCCCCTGTTAATGCAAAAAAAAACACACTAGCCTAGGAGATCTGCTTAACTCCAGTTCAGATCTAAAATGTTGATGAGATGTGGACGTGTCAGACAGTTTGATCCTGCAACTAACAAGATAGATAAATAAGTGGATCACCAAAGAGCCGATCGGCTAGCAAGCCGATATAGTAATTCCAGCTGATGTCGATACCAGCCGATATTGATAGGGTTCTAAACTATCGGCTATATATATCCAATATAGATCTTGATACTTGAGTAAACAATTATATAAAGACAATCGATTGATGATAATATAATAAAAGAATAATATAATTCAATACAAACCAATCGACTAATAATGATATGATAGAATAAGTGCTGATCCAACGGTTAAAGCATACATCGGCTGGTGTTCCGATGTCACTAAATCCAAACGATTAGATAAACAGTAAAACCTTTGTTGCGATCGCCTAAAAACAACTTGTATATAATCCTTATAAGTCGATGCAACGGCCATATATCTTATTGGCTGAAAACTCGATGAAACCCTTATTATAATAAAAGACAGGTTAGCCTTTATGATTGTAAGCACAACTAGGGATGATACATCGCAAAGTATGCAAAAAAGCATAAAGTCTAAACAATCAAGTCTTTGATTAATTTTCCAGGTGGTTGATATCTTAGCTAATCTAGATCAACAAAATAATTTATCCGATATCCGCAAAATCCTAGTAAAGATTTAGCCGATATAGATAAATCGAATCATAGACTAAGATTAACTAAGATATATGATAAATAGGTAGACAAACATACCAATCAAACCAGTGTGATCCAAGAGGTCGAGAACAATGCAGCCTTGAACAACACCAACGTAGTCGATACGATTGTCAAGGCCGGCGGAACGTAGGATTTACCCCTTCACCGGAGATCGAAAGCCGATGCAGCCCCGCGTCAGGTGCCAAGTTCCGCTGGTTGATAAGTTAAAACATCGGAAAAGAGGGTGGTGATGCGCTGAGAGTAGTTGTATTGATCGAGAGATAGTTTACAATGACTTATTTATACTCATGGGTAGATACTAGTTCTTTTTGGACACGATACAAACTTTCCTAAAGATAAAAAGAAAAATATAAAGTCCTAATCAGACACTAAACAAACTTTCCTAAAGATAAAAAGAAACTAACAAACTCTTCCTAATTAATAGATAAATTACCATGTCGTATCCTCCTTGAACTCAGTTCTTTTGGATAAACTTCCTTTAATTGATTAATCTCCTTAACCGAATCCATCGAGAATACAACTACCGGCGACTGATAGCTTTCATCGGTCGATTCCAGAACTCTAAAGCCGATACTGATTCTAGGCTGAAGATGACTCCGAGCTTACCAAATTTTGGCGTTAACACCCCCCTCCACTCCCATCGCCCACCAATCACCACCATAGCCCCTCATCTTGGACTTGGTCCTCCTTGGCGTGACAGCGAGCGCCTCGGGACCATCCATCTCCCGCACCACTGGGAGCAGGAGTACGAGGACAAGGCTTGTCTGCACCATTGTCCTCCATCGTTGTCGCGATAGCTATGTGGGTGGCAGGTGTAGGGCGCGGGGAAAGGGATTGAGGCAGGAGCTGAAGTGAGTCGATTGGCGCGACGGAGGAGGAGCAACACTGGACGCCTTGACATTGACCTCCTGGATCTAGAAGCCGGAGCAGGAGCAGAAAGGCACGACAGCTGCCTCCTCCTTGACCATCTTCCCTAGCGGTCATCTTCCTGAATCCGTAAGCTGGAGGAGGAGCGAAGATACGAACGATGGATACTAGCGAGGAGCGACGAGAGGCTGTCTTGGCAGAGGAGACAGCTAGAGGCCGTCTTTGTAGAGGAGCCTCATCAGGGTGGTGATTAAGGCTCCTGTGGGCATCGGTAGAAGAGGAAGGGAGAGAAGAGGGAAGGAGCAACCGATACCATTCTCTGCTCTGGCTCCTAGCCTCTCGATCTACTGTCGGTGCCTAACCGCTAGAGCTAGAAGTGTGTGAGGGGAGGAAAAGGGAAGAGAATAAGGGAGGGGAGAGGTGGGGAAGAAGATGGGGGAGGTACTTACATGGGTCCTATTGTCTTTTTTTAATTTTCCCCTAATTATAATGCCACATAGACATCACATATGATAAAGTCTAGGTCAACGTGTGCCATGTAGGATAAAATCGCTATCCAAATCGCTCGAGGAGGCAAATTAAACCGGCATTGATAGTTGGGAGAGTAGTTATATCCGGTCTTATGATTGAGAGAAATGAATTAAACCCGAGCTATATTAAGGGACTCAAGTTGGACTTTTTCTTGCGAAATTTCAGTCCTAAATTGGATTCAGCCCATGGGCCGGATTGTCCCCAAATCCCTTCGTTTCGGTGAGTTCACGTTGAGAAGTGAGACCTCGACACTTCGACAGCCATAGCGCTCGCCGCCGTCGGCGGTGGGCGGTGGCTTCACTGGCTTGCCACCTCCCTCTCCGCCTCCGGCAGCCTTCTACGCCGCCCGTCGGCTGACCGTCTCCATTTCTTCTCCCTTCACCCAAATCCCCAGACATTCGGCCATGGCCCCCTTACTCTTCTCTCTTCTTGGCCGCCCGCGGCGGCGCTGCCGCCGGACGAGGACTCTGATGTCCGGCTGCGGGCGCGGGCGCGCGACGGCTCGGGGCGGAGGAACCAGAGCTTCTGGGGCGAGGGGGTAGCCTCCTCCTCATCCTCATCGTCGCCGCCATCGTCGTCTAGCCCTCGGCCAACGCCCGAGCCTCGAGCACAAACTAAAAATCAAGAACAAGAAGTTTTATTTTCTGACAAACTGAATGTAAATATGCAAAACTTTTACAGGTAACAGGGGGTATTTCTTATAATGGCTATCAGCTTGATGAATTTGTACCTGAGAAAACAGCCGCATATATCAGCCAATATGATTTGCACATACCTGAGATGACTGTGAGGGAGACTTTAGACTTCTCATCCCGGTGCCAAGGTGTTGGAAGAAGACCAAGTAAGTCTCATGGAAATTCTTCGCGAAAATTCATGATCAGAAAAACAGTTCTTGATTAATTGCAATATTTGTTACTCACTGATTTTGTTGTCCCAAAGAAATACTCAAGGAGGTGAGCGCAAGGGAGGGTGCGGCGGGGATCATACCTGACGCGGACATAGATCTATACATGAAGGTAAAGATTGTGTTCTCCATTTATGCACTGGCTGGCGTTATTCTTTCTCACTTCACAAAAAAAGCAACACCTGATTATTTGAGGTAGTGCTAACAATGTAATTTAATTTGGATTGAATATTGTAACTGTTTTAGCTAGAATAATATTTGGTTGTAGTAAAACTAAGGTAAGCTTTTCATTAATCAACATTTCTATTTCTCTTTCTATAAATTAAAATTTTCGGTTTTCAAAAGTGAAGTGTCTACTGCAGGCAATAGCAGTTGAAGCTTCAAAGAGAAGCCTACAAACAGACTATATTTTGAAGGTACACCTTGCCAAAACATACAAGTTTAACATGGTGCTGAAGGCAGAAAGTGACAATTATACCAACAGAATCAGAGTGCTGCTTGGATTTGTAGGTCATGGGGCTAGAGATATGCGCAGACACAATGGTTGGCGATACAATGATAAGAGGAATATCAGGGGGGCAGAAGAAAAGATTAACCACAGGTATAGTAAAGATAATAAGGCTGGGAAATACATTCTCCAAATTAAGGCGATCGGTCGATCACCTTGTGTATAATCTTAGATTTTTTCACCTGCTTGCACCAGCTGAGATGATTGTGGGCCCTGCAAGAGCATACTTTATGGATGAAATATCAAATGGTCTGGATAGCTCTACCACTTTCCAAATAATAAATTGTTTCCAGCAACTGACGAACATCAGCGAGTACACGATGGTTATTTCACTTCTGCAGCCAACCCCTGAGGTATTTGATCTTTTCGATGACCTGATATTAATGGCAGAAGGTAAGATTATCTACCATGGCCCTCGAAACGAAGCTCTCAATTTCTTTGAGGAGTGTGGGTTCATATGCCCAGAAAGAAAAGAGGCAGCTGACTTTCTCCAAGAGGTAATTAATGTTCTCAATCACAAAAACAACTGCAGCATCTGATATATAATTAATTTGCTCGTTCATGAAACCAGTTTTCTTTTCTATTTCTGAAACCATTAGATCTTGTCCTGGAAGGACCAACAACAGTACTGGTCTGGTCCAAATGAATCTTACAGATATATCTCACCTCATGAATTATCAAGCATGTTCAAGGAAAATCACAGAGGGAGAAGACTAGAAGAACCAAGTGTTCCTCCGAAAAGCATGTTGGGCAAGGAAGCTTTAGCATTCGATAAGTATTCGCTACCAAAACTGGAAATGTTCAAAGCCTGTGGAGCAAGGGAAACACTCCTAATGAAAAGGAGTATGTTTGTTTATGTCTTCAAAACAGGCCAGGTTATACTTCATTCTAAGGTGTTCTTTCCTGTATGAAGTAAATTTTGAATCCAAACTGAGGTTTACTCTTTAATGCAGCTTGCCATTATTGCACTCATAACAATGTCTGTGTTCCTTCGAACTCGCATGACAACAGATTTCACTCACGCGACTTACTATATGGGAGCACTATTCTTTTCCATCTTAATGATAATGCTAAATGGCACACCAGAGATAAGCATGCAAATTAGGAGACTCCCAAGTTTTTACAAGCAAAAGAACTATTATTTCTATTCTTCATGGGCGTATGCAATACCAGCTTCAGTCCTAAAGGTCCCTGTTTCCATATTAGATTCACTTGTATGGATATGTATCACATATTACGGTATTGGTTATACAGCTACTGTTTCCAGGTAAATAATTCATTGGAAATTTCTCAAGTTTGCAATAATAAGAGCAAACATTGAGAAAAACTCTAACACAATTTATTTATGTCCATTTCTAGGTTCTTCTGCCAGTTTCTGATGCTTTGTCTTGTCCATCAATCAGTCACTTCACTGTATCGGTTTATTGCTTCATACTTCCAAACACCTACCGCGTCTTTCTTCTACCTTTTTCTTGCTCTCACATTCTTCCTCATGTTTGGAGGCTTCACTCTTCCCAAGCGTAAGATAATCATCACTCATTGAATGCATATAATAGCAAAAATAAACATATTGTGTTCCTTTGTTGTTCCAGCCTCCATGCCAGGATGGTTAAACTGGGGATTTTGGATTTCTCCAATGACATATGCAGAAATCGGCACAGTTATTAATGAATTCCAGGCACCAAGATGGCAGAAGGTGAAAAGTTTTTCTTTTTTTTCTTTTTTTTTTGCAAAGAGAAAATTGAGTGATCAGCTGCTTTCAAGCATCTAACATCATTGCTACTTGTATTATTTTCAGGAAACTATTCAAAACATAACAATTGGGAACCAAATCCTGATTAATCATGGCCTATTTTACAGTTGGCACTTTTATTGGATATCCGTTGGAGCATTGTTCGGATCTATCATTTTATTTTATATTGCTTTTGGATTGGCCCTAGATTATATTACATGTAAGTTTGCTACTAACGAACAAAGTACATACATATCGGACACGGGCTCCACGGTACCCAGGCAGCATGATTTGAAATACAATGAATTTGGGTAATACTGTTTTGGAAATTTCTATTTTAGGGTATATACCTGGTTATGATTAATGGGTATAATTTCTGAAATATCTACTCAATTCCAAATATTTTTGGGTATATCCACAGAGCAGATTTATATACATAATCAGCAAATACCTACAATCCAATAATCAATGACAAAAGAAACTACAATTCGAAATTTTGTTCAAACTTGTTTGGAATGGTTTATGGTTAAATTAGATCCCACAAATATTCATGCAATATATCTCAACGAAACTACAGATATGGGGATATAGAGCCAAGGCACTATGGAGAACCGGTTAATTAGACTTTACATACGTATATTATTTACTTGAAAAATGAACTATAAATTTGCCAATTTCAGCTTTAGAAGAATATCATGGAAACAGGCCTATAAAGAGCTTATGTCAAGAGCAGGAAAAAGATTCCAATGTTCGTAAAGAATCTGATGGTCATTCAAATATTTCAAGAGGAGGTAAAGACGTAGACATCTCAATACAAATCAAACAAATGAAGTTAGCAGAGTCGCGTTTCAAAAGCAAAATGCATGCTTCTTCAATGCATTGATCTTTTTGCAGGAAAAATGACTATGCCTGTTATGGAACTTTCAATTACATTCCATAATCTGAACTACTACATTGATACCCCACCGGTAATTAAGAAAGCTCCCTATGTATTTGATTTTTATAGTTTTTTGTGTTGCTCGCCTGATTTGTATTTGATGATGAAGGTATGTAAGAAATGCACTTCTCTTGTAGGAAATGCTGAAACAAGGTTATCCAACAAGAAGACTTCAACTACTTGACAACATAACTGGTGCATTACGTCCCGGTGTTCTTTCTGCGCTAATGGGTGTCAGTGGAGCTGGGAAGACAACTCTACTGGATGTATTAGCTGGAAGGAAAACAGGAGGTTATATTGAAGGGGACATAAGAATAGGTGGATATCCCAAGGTGCAAGAAACATTTGTCAGAATCTTGGGTTACTGCGAGCAAGTTGACATACATTCCCCACAACTTACAGTTGAAGAATCTGTAACATATTCTGCTTGGCTTCGTCTGCCTTCTCATGTTGACGAAAAAACAAGATCTGTATGTCCCTTGGAACAATGCAGATATATTGAATTTAATAACAGATGGATAAACAAAACGCTTACCTAAGAATTTGTTGCTTCCTTTAGGAATTTGTTGCTGAAGTCCTCAAAACTGTGGAACTAGATCAAATACAAGATGTCTTAGTGGGGACGCCACAGAAAAATGGATTATCCATGGAGCAGCGAAAGAGGCTAACAATTGCAGTCGAGCTTGTTTCAAACCCTTCAGTCATACTAATGGATGAACCAACAACAGGATTAGATACAAGGTCAGCAGCAATTGTTATTCGTGCCGTTAAAAATATTTCCAAAACAGGAAGGACAGTGGTGTGTACAATCCATCAGCCGAGCACTGAAATTTTTGAGGCATTTGATGAGGTAACTTAACTTCCGAAATTTATTACATATATCAAACACAATCAACACAAATATTTTTTTATTATATATATCAAACACAATCAACAAAAATAAAGTTATCTTTTATGCTGGAAACATCAATAAATCTAGTTTGGAAGCTATTAGGATTAAAAAATAGCTCGTTCCTTCAACACAGACTTGAGCTAAATTTAATTAAGATGTACATTTTCAGTTACTGCAAATTTGAAACACGTGTATTTGTTGGTTGATGGATTTTCCGTTGTCTTTTCAGTAAAGGAAAATGACAGCATACAATAGTATGGAAATTTGCAACCTTCAACCATTTCACTTTGCACAACCAAGCCATCAAAATTGCCATTTTGTGCCCTTGAATGATCAATTGTGTGCAATAAAGCCCTTTAAATTTATTTTGTTTATTTGAAATTTTAACGCTTCTATTATTTAGTTTTTTTCAGTTATATCCCTTTTTTATTGAAAATACCTAATCAGACCCTTTGAATATTATATCTATGATACAGGCATTGATTTGATATATAACAACTATCTACTTACCATCTAACCATTTTTTTTTCCTTTTTGACAGAAATTTTCTCACCCAAACATTTGGCTTAAACTTTGTGTACAAAAGAAACCCATTGTATCAATTAGCATGAAGAATAAAGTACAAACGTTCAATTACAGTTTGTTTTGATCTCTTTTTTGAACTAAAATACAGTATGAAAACGTTCGATGGCAGTTTATTTTTATCTCTTATCTGAACTAAGAGTCCATGCTGACACAAATTTGTCATGCTCAACAAAATTGGACTTATAGCGTAAAGTCATCGAATAGAACATATATTATGTCATTTTTTGTTGGGAGTGGATTCTAATCCCTCGAGGGGATGTCCCCTTGTATACCTTTTTATTCTAAGTTCGATACAAATAGTTGTGAAAAAATACGAAAAAAATTGACAATGTTGAGTATTGTGATATCTATATGTTCACCAAAAATCAAGTTCAAATTCGACTTACACATCAAGAAACAAAAAAGACAAATTCAGATATGAACAGTACGCTACTATTCATACGCTCAATTTATCTTTTTTATATCTCGAAGTGTGAGTTGAGCTTGGACCTAAGAGTATAGATATGTTGTATGAGTGTTGTCAATTTTTTCGGAATTTTTCATAACCGTTTGGATGGTTTTTAAGCAAACAAGGGGACATCCCCTCGAGGGATTAAAATAGTTTCCCTTTTTTGTTTCCTGGACTATATGTTTATCACAAGCAGACATGACTACGGACAGTTTATGTTTCAAGTTTTCTGTTTACGAACAAAAAACACAGAAAGCTTCTTCCCTACAGGGCTAGTGGAAAGTTGTCTTTAATGCATGGAGTAAACTTGTTCGCAGCTCATACTAATGAAAAGTGGTGGGAAAGTAATCTATAGCGGACCAATAGGAGAGCGCTCCAGTAAAGTGATTGAGTACTTTGAGGCAAGTTTCTTGAACATATATCCTTATATGTATCTGTGATTTCTTGATTATTCATTTTCATCGGTTTTTTCTGAAATTGGAAAGAATTAAAAGTGAGATATGATTCATCACTTCTTGATGAATTGGTATGATCCAAAGTTCCAAACTGCCAATGTCATGTGCCCATGTTCGTGCTATTTAGAGATAAATTGTTTTTAGAAAATGATAAGTTCATATTGTAGCCAAAACAAATAAATCAATTCTATGAGTCATTTGTGTTCAATATGCAACTTTGCTGACAATTCATATAGGTTGATCAAAATGTCAATGACAGTCATATGCAATTCACATGTTAAACTAAAAAGTAATGCAACAATGAAAAATACAGATCATCAAGGAAAATAAATCATATTGTAAATTGTAAAATTTTGTTTGCCGGGGTTTGAAATTTTGGTTCAAAATTCTCAACGTGTCCTGAGGTTTTGATGGATTTAATTTTCCTTGTCTACGATGATAGAAAATTTCTGGTGTCTCGAAAGTAAAGAGTAACTGCAATCCAGCTACTTGGATGATGGACATAACATCGACATCAATGGAGGTTCAGCACAATACAGACTTTGCGATTTTGTATGAAGAATCATCACAGCGTAGGTACATATCTTGTAAATTTGTTTAGGATTTTATGAGCAAAATGGAGCATATGGATAGCTGAAAGAAAATAAAATTCAACTAGCAACTTTTTTTTAACCAAACAAAAAAAGCTCCATTTAAATTTCAGAACGATTAAAAGTTACTTTTCTGCAGAGACACCGAAGAGCTAGTGGAGAAGCTAAGCATCCCAATACCAAATTCAGAAATTCTATCTTTCTCCCATCGTTTCCCACGGAATGGCTGGATTCAACTTAAAGCTTGCTTGTGGAAGCAAAACATAACTTACTGGAGAAGTCCTGAGTATAACTTGAGATGTATAATGCTGACAGTAATATCTGCCCTGGTCTACGGAGTACTGTTCTGGAAGCGTGCAAAAATATTGTAAGTCCACTACTCTCTTATCCACAACATTGTACATTACTTAGTTAACTTTGAGTATGGTGCTTTGCCACAAAGCATTGCCTTGAAGTACTCAGTAGAATAACATAAGTTTCTCTCGTCCTTTCAAAGAAACGACGAGCAAGACCTGTTCAATGTTCTTGGTGCAATGTATCTGGGTTCCACAACTGTAGGCTCTTATAATCATCAGTCAATTATACCATTCAGTACAACTGAGCGCATTGTAATGTATCGTGAGAAGTTTGCAGGAATGTACTCATCTTGGTCATATTCATTTGCACAGGTCAGATAATGATCATAAGCTCGTAAGCAAAGTAAAATCTACATTATTGACACTAATGTTCATATTTATTCTCCTTCTACAGGCTGCCATTGAGATCCCCTATGTATTTATCCAAGTGGTACTATACACATTAATTATCTATCCATCAATTGGTTATTATTGGACAGCACACAAATTCATATGGTTCTTCTACACCACATTTTGTTCAAGTCTCTCCTACGTTTATGTTGGGTTGCTTCTTGTTTCATTAACCCCCAATGTTCAAGTTGCCACCATATTGGCGTCGTTCTTCAACACCATGCAAACACTATTCTCAGGATTTATTTTACCTGCACCTGTAAGTCTTTCTTTTCTCCTAAATCATGATTATTTTGTGGTGATTTATAATGGCCTCTAATGGTAATGGAATCAATCTAGACCGTTTATCTTTTCTAATTCAATGAGAATGGTAGTCTGAAATTTTGACACTCCAAGATCTAACTTTGATCACTTCTTTTTGTTAGCAAAAATTTGCCGCCACGTTGAATATACAACTAAGAAAATAATAACCTACATGAGAACTTCTACTTAACGTGATTTTTGTAGTGTAATAAAGCAATTATACATTGTGGAACTGTTAAATGTGTGTAAGAGTAAGTTTCAATAAACCCCATGTTTTATAGTCAAAGTTGTATGAAACACTAGGTATTATGACTTGTGTCACATAACGTAAGTTATTATGGTTCTAAAGTTTCATAAAACCCTACCACTATACATGTTGAGCACACATTTATTTAAAAATGTTAACATATAGTCTACATGATATTTTTAATTGTTGATTTCTTGACTAAGGATATTGGTTTAACTTGTCACTGTTATAAAAAACAATATGTCATATATAATAAATTAATTAAATTTGAAATAAGGGTGTGGTTTTATGAAACTCTCAGACCATAAATACTGTGGGTATGTGCCACAAGTTATAATATATGTATTTTCTATAGCTTTGAGCATAAAAAGTGGGTTGTTTTTCTGAAATTTACTCAATGTGTAGGGTATTATGAGCATTTGGGCTTTACTTTATTCTACAGTTCATGTTCGTGTAGAAGTCTCCTATTGTACTCCATGTAATATAGGTTGCCCTTTAGGCCTCATATCAATGCTAAAAATACAACCAACTGCAACTATAAGTAATCACTGGATGACGATACACTGAAGCACTCCAACATAAGTTTAACATCGTAGTAGTTATGGATGTATACCATCTTCAGTTATATCATTTGTCTTTTCCATTTCTATTTTGCTAGGTTGGAAATTAACATTTCTTGTTTTGTTCCAGTGTTAGGGAAGAATCCTGAAAAGATCGGGAAAAAAACACTAACATGCATTTCAATTATTCATGTTGCAGCAAATCCCAAAGTGGTGGGTTTGGCTCTACTATCTCACTCCTACATCTTGGACACTCAATGCCCTCTTGACATCACAGTATGGAAACATAGAGAAAGAGGTCAGAGCATTTGGAGAAACTAAATCAGTTTTGATCTTCTTGAATGACTATTTCGGGTTTCATCAAGACAAGTTGAGCCTAGTAGGAGCTGTTCTCATTGCCTTTCCTTTTGTGTTGGTAACCCTGTTTTCTTTGTCAATTGAGAAATTTAATTTTCAGAAGAGGTAAGCATGTTCTGCTGTTCCAACAGACATCAAAATGTAACTTGGGTGACTATTTTTCTCCAACTGCGAAATGCAAAATAAGAGTTGATTGGGTGACTATTTTTCTCAAATCTGATGAGTAAACATCGTTAGGAAGTACATATTATTATGTACAATAACTTGATTGTGCTAAGTGTGCTTGTGAGTTATAACCTTTTTTTTTGTTTCACCGATTGGAATATAACTTGATGGTTTCGTGTAACCTGCTTTGGAGAGGGTTTTGCTGTTACGTTATGCCTTAGATTATCGAATGCATCAATAGAAAATGAGCACCTGATCGACTGAGGCACTCTTTGTTTAGACTTATAAGCAACTTATAAGTTAAAAGTCTAAAGCTAAACAAACAAGCAGCTTTTTTTTTTAAGACTATAAGCCCCTCTTACACTATTAAGATAAAAGCTATTGGAGAAGCTTTTGGCTTATATGAGGTAGAGGTATGAATCCACCCTTAACGTAGGACTTTAAATCCACTCGCTTATATATCATATAAGCCAAGCCAAAGCCTAAACAAAGAGGCATTGAATGAACTGACATTTGTAAAATCAGGGACATAGATAACATTAGATCAATTTGTCTGGGCTTTTATAGAAACATAAGTAATTAGTTACTCCAGATTTAAATTTCATATATAAAGTCTATACTAGCCTAGTCTTCTTGATGATAGGGTTGCCTCGCATCGCCCACTTCTTCTCAGCAGGCTTGTGTCCTACAACTGACTTCTTTGCAGCGAGTTTGGCTTCCGCCACCATCGGTCCTTCTATCAGCATCTCCCTTTCCACCATGCCTTCTCGTCCTCGTCCTTGCCGGTAGCCACCGTACATCCTGCTGTTGTGCCTCCTTGCCATTGCACCTCCCGCTGCTTATCCTCTATTGTCCTCGAACTCATATGTGTCACCGAGCCTCCACCCCTGCTGTTGTGCCATCCTTATCATCTTCGTCCTCATCGTCTTTGTGGTCCTCATCATTGTCCTCGTCATTGAAAAACCACTAGTCATCCGAGGCGTTGAGGGGAGTTCTAGTAGGAGGAAGGCATGCAGCGGAGGCATTGAGAGGAGGTTGGAGAGGAATGCGAGCAAGATGTGAGAGATGAAGAGGATGAAAAGGAGCAGGGTGGGGCTAGGGTTGGTGGAGGAGAAGCGGGATCACAGTGGCAGCGATGTGACACAAAGTTGTCCAAGCAGTCGGGGGAGAAGCAGAATAGTGTTGACATTGGTGAAGGCCTGAAGGGGGTCGATAGAGGAAGATAAGCACTACTAATTAACTAACTAAAAATACAGATGGCTGCTCGTTTCTTAGGGCCTGTTTAGATCCAGGGGCAAAAAAATTGACGGGTCATATCGGATATACGGATACACATTTGAAGTATTAAACGTAGACTAATACCAAAACAAATTACAGAATCCGCCTGTAAACGGCGAGACGAATTTATTAAGCCTAATTAATCCATCATTAGCAAATGTTTACTGTAGCACCACATTGTCAGATCATGACGAAATTAGGCTCAAAAGATTCATCTCGTGATTTACACGCAAACTGTGCAATTGGTTTTTTTTCATCCACATTTAATGCTCCATGCATGTGTTCAAACGTTCAATGTGACGGGGCAAAAAAAATTTTGGGGTGGATCTAAACAGGCCATTACATGGTATTCTAAGAGTTATACTATGAGAAAATCAGTAATATAGATCGAATGTGTGATATATCAATGCATAAACAGTTAAAATTCGACTTGTACAAGTTGAAGCAAATGTAACAAATAAAACCCTACTTACTAGATGTACTATTCATAGTCATATTTGTTATTTCGTGTA
Source organism: Oryza punctata (assembly GCA_000573905.2). Lineage (NCBI taxonomy): Eukaryota > Viridiplantae > Streptophyta > Magnoliopsida > Poales > Poaceae > Oryza > Oryza punctata. The sequence goes on along the minus strand of CM002499.2, from coordinate 22,895,419 downwards.
AGCTGTATATATTGAATCGAATATAAGATTGCATGTAGTCATATTTGTTATTTCGTGTAAGCTGTATATATTGAATCGAATATAAGATTGCATGTTTGTGAAGTGATATGTCATTTGTGCCAACGTTACTAGCACCTACAGGCCTAAATTAAGAGCATGTACGTGCCTAAATTATCAGTATCCAAAATAGACCTACGGGCTAAAACTACCGACCTGTTAGATACACACCCTGAGAATCACTCTTGACTCTTGAGTCGGACACAGACTATTGTTGAATGCACCTGCCTGAGCGAGAGTTATCCAGGGTACCATCCCAACATGCCCTACATCTAGCGGCAATTACGTGCAAAGATTATTTATTCTATGGGCCGAAATTACCAGCACATGCACTACTTAAAAAAATGTTTTTCTACTGAATCGCATGCACCTCCATGCGCTCATCCCGAACAGCCCGTAAGTGCCGGCGCCTGCGATATATGGCTTGCTAAGAAAACCGCATGAAAAATCTATTTTTGCAGATAGGTTTCTTAAGAAATCGCATGTAATAATAAATATATTTTAACATGCGATCCTCTTAAACAGTCGTATGCAAAAATTTATTTTGTAGTCCACATGCAAAAATACCTCTTTTTTTCTCTCGTCTTTCTTTCCCTCCTCACCACTTCAAATTTTTTTACCCCTCTCCTCTCTCTCCGCTCATGATATTTCTCTCCTTTCTCTCTTTCTCTCTCCTCTCCTCTCCTCCTCCGAATGGGAGTGGGCGGTAGCGGGCAGCACCGCCGACAAGGAGGCCGGTCGTTGGGTGCCGCGATGGGCGGACGGTGAGGACAGACGAGGAGGCGGCTAAGGCCTCCGCGACGGGCTGACGGACGACGAGGAGGCGGGCTAAGCCCTCGGGTGCGGCTGCGGCCTCCGCGACGGCGGGCGGTGAGGGCGACGGATTTGGCGGCACCGTCCTCGGGTTTGGCTTCGCGGCCTCCGCGACGGCGGGCGGCAAGGACCGCGGATCCAGCAACGCCGCCCTCGGGGGGGGATCTGCCACCCTTGGATGCAACCGCTCCCACCCCCACGCGCGGCAGCGGATCTGGCGCCGGCAACGGCGGGAGTGACTGCGGGGTGCTCAACCAGCGCCGGCGAAGGAGCTGGTAGCGTCGGGGGTTAGGGTTTGGTTTTTTTTGAAAAAAATTTTCACGATTTTTTATTTTTGCATGTGATCTGCATAAGCATCCGCATGTGAGAATCCACGGGTGCCCACCCGTATGGAAAAAACACGATCTTTACGTACCTTTTGGTGCAAAATTGATGTCAATGGGGCAAAATTGGAGGAGGACGGTCTCCCGAAGGCTCGAGCGACTCCACAAGCGAAAAAAGTCCCCTCCCTTCCGGCCCCTGCCCTTCCATCTCCGGTGGCTTCCCGGTCATCGGCGAGGGAGGGAGGGGGTCTAGCTCCTTCGTTCACTAGTAGGCTTAGGTTAATTTAGACTTTTCGGATCTTTCCCGTAGTCGGGTTAATCCCGTTTTGTATAGCTCTAGGGGGTCGTCGGCAGCTGGCTCCTTCGTCCTGGTTGCTTCTACCATCGATGTTGTCTTCTTCTTCTCCGGCGATAGCTCACTCACTACTACAAATTTGATTTTTACATACGGCCCTGTTGACGATAAAATTTGGTAAATCATACATCGAATTTGGAGTTAAGACTGAAGCGAATTTGGAAGGAAATCGGTAACAGAAAGAGAGTATAAATCGGCTTCGAAACTGCATCGGCTACGGTGTGCATCGGCTGATATTGAATCGGACAAGGAAGCCGATGTAGCCGATTCCGACAAGGGGATGTTGGAACCATTGTCGGGTTCGTTTAAAGTGCTTCATGAGGATTGCCATGTATGGATTGAGTCCGAAAAAGGCAATTGTATCTATTAATTAGGAATAGTTTGTTAGTTTCCTTTTATCTTTAGGAAAGTATGTTCAGTGTCCGATAAGGACTTTATGTTTTTCCTTTATCTTAGGAAAGTTTGAGTCGTGTCCGATATGGACTAGTATCTACCCATGGGTATAAATATGTACACCCGGGGTCTATGTAAATTATCTCTCGATCAATACAACTTCGGCGCATCGCCACCTTTTACCTTTTTACTTTCGACGAGTTCTTGTTTCAAGTTGGGCTACATCGACTTCGATCTCCGACGAGGAGTAAGGCTTGTTATGGCGGCTTGCGTTATCGGGATTAGTGCTTCCATCGCTTCGACACTCTAATCTTGTTCATGTAAGTCGTCGAGTTATCATATACATTATATAATCTAGATTGACAATGTTTTCTACTTGCATCGGCCGATCTCTATCTAGGGTTTTGTCGATATCGGCTAGATTACTTTGTTGGCTTAGATTATATAATGTATCCATCACCCTGAAAATCAGTCAAAAGCCTGATTGTCTAGATATTATGTTTCTTTTCATACTTAGTGCTGCATCAGTTAAGTTTGATCTACTAAGTCATGCTTAGAACCATAATCTCTAGCCTGCTTCTTGATTACCAATAAGGGTTTCATCGGGGTTTCAGCCGATGAGTTATCTGGACGTTGTATCGGCTTATAAGGATTACATACAAGACGGATTTAGCCGATTACAATAAAGATTTCACTGTTTATCTAATCATTTGGATTTATTGACATCGGACCACCAGCCGATGAATGCTTCAATCTTCGAATCAGTGCTTATTCAATCTATCATTACTAGCCGTTTGGCTTCTACTGGATTATATTGTTTTATTTTCATCAGCCGATTATCTTTATGTCATTATTTACTCAAGTATCAAGATCTATACTGGATATCGGCTGGTATCGGCATCGGCTGGAATCATTCCATCGGCTTATCAGCCGATCGGCTATCTTTTGATCTTCAATTTATATATCTTGTCAGTTGCAGGATCAAACTGACTGGCACGCCCGCATCTCATCATTATTTTGGACCTGCACTGGAGCTAAGCAGATCTCCCAGGCCATCGTGTTTTTACGTCAACACAATTTGGCACGCCCGGTGGGACCAAGATTTTTATACCTACATGTCTGAAGAAGAAGTCGACGCCAAGATCATGGTCGCAATGGAGGATTTGACAGAGGAACAGAGACAAGAGATGGAGCAAGCAAAAGCTGATTTTCAAAAGCGTTGCCTTCAATGTTTCGTCATGACACCGGAAGGGCCAATTCAGAAATCTCAATTTCCCGAGCCGGTGATTGAAATACTTCAAGATAAAGTTGATGAAGCAGTTCATCGCGCATTGTTTAATCAATCTGGAGTTTTGGTGGACACATTGCAAGATTCGATCAAGGGAAAAGTTGATGAATTAATTGTTCAAAGAAGCCAGCTCGGGGGGCAGATTGAAGAACAACAACAATATCGGCCGGAGGAACAATGCCATCAGAAGAACAATGGTTGGGCCGACAGAATTGCAAAGTTAGTAGAGGAGCAGTTTGGAATTAGACCTAAGGAGCATATCCATATGTATCGGCAACCATATCCTGAATGGTTCGACAGAGTTCCGCTTCCATACCGATACAAGATTCCAGATTTCTCCAAGTTTTCAGGGCAAGATGATATATCTACAATGGAACATATCAGCCGATTCTTAGCGCAATGTGGGGAGGTATCGGCTGAAGAAGCTTTGGAAGTTAGATTTTTTTTCCATTATCTTTGACTGGATCGGCTTTCACATGGTTTTCATCATTACCATCAGATTCTATCAGAGGATGGACCGATCTTAATTTCATGATTATTTCTTTGCTGGAATCAGTGAAATGAAGCTCTCAGACTTAATATCAGTTGAGCAGCAAAAGGGAGAATCGGCTATGGAATATATTCAAAGATTTCGTGATGTCCGCAGCCGATGCTATAGTTTGAGCCTAAGTGATGAGCAGCTAGCCGATCTTGCATTCCAAGGATTGTCAACACATATCAGAGATATATTCTTTTGCCATGAGTTTGATGATCTAGCTCATCTAGCACAGACGGTATCGGCTTACGAGAGCCGATTGCAAGAAGCAAAGGAAGATCAATTTTGGAGTAATCAAGGCGAGATATAAGAGAATTTTGAAGCATGAGTCCTCATACTCCAAAACTGGGGGGCATGTGTTGACGATGAAATTTGGTAAATCATACATCGAATTTGGAGTCAAGACTGAAGCGGATTTGGAAGGAAATCGGTAACAGAAAGAGAGTATAAATCGGCTTCGAAACTGCATCGGCTACGGTGTGCATCGGCTGATATTGAATCGGACAAGGAAGCCGATGTAGCCGATTCCGACAAGGGGATGTTGGAACCATTGTCGGGTTCGTTTAAAGTGCTTCATGAGGATTGCCATGTATGGATTGAGTCCGAAAAAGGCAATTGTATCTATTAATTAGGAATAGTTTGTTAGTTTCCTTTTATCTTTAGGAAAGTATGTTCAGTGTCCGATAAGGACTTTATGTTTTTCCTTTATCTTAGGAAAGTTTGAGTCGTGTCCGATATGGACTAGTATCTACCCATGGGTATAAATATGTACACCCGGGGTCTATGTAAATTATCTCTCGATCAATACAACTTCGGCGCATCGCCACCTTTTACCTTTTTACTTTCGACGAGTTCTTGTTTCAAGTTGGGCTACATCGACTTCGATCTCCGACGAGGAGTAAGGCTTGTTATGGCGGCTTGCGTTATCGGGATTAGTGCTTCCATCGCTTCGACACTCTAATCTTGTTCATGTAAGTCGTCGAGTTATCATATACATTATATAATCTAGATTGACAATGTTTTCTACTTGCATCGGCCGATCTCTATCTAGGGTTTTGTCGATATCGGCTAGATTACTTTGTTGGCTTAGATTATATAATGTATCCATCACCCTGAAAATCAGTCAAAAGCCTGATTGTCTAGATATTATGTTTCTTTTCATACTTAGTGCTGCATCAGTTAAGTTTGATCTACTAAGTCATGCTTAGAACCATAATCTCTAGCCTGCTTCTTGATTGCCAATAAGGGTTTCATCGGGGTTTCAGCCGATGAGTTATCTGGACGTTGTATCGGCTTATAAGGATTACATACAAGACGGATTTAGCCGATTACAATAAAGATTTCACTGTTTATCTAATCATTTGGATTTATTGACATCGGACCACCAGCCGATGAATGCTTCAATCTTCGAATCAGTGCTTATTCAATCTATCATTACTAGCCGTTTGGCTTCTACTGGATTATATTGTTTTATTTTCATCAGCCGATTATCTTTATGTCATTATTTACTCAAGTATCAAGATCTATACTGGATATCGGCTGGTATCGGCATCGGCTGGAATCATTCCATCGGCTTATCAGCCGATCGGCTATCTTTTGATCTTCAATTTATATATCTTGTCAGTTGCAGGATCAAACTGACTGGCACGCCCGCATCTCATCATTATTTTGGACCTGCACTGGAGCTAAGCAGATCTCCCAGGCCATCGTGTTTTTACATCAACAGGCCCAAACCCATTTTTGCATACGGACAGCCGACCCGCATGCCCCAAAGGGTCTGCGAAAATCGGAATTTTCGCGTGCCGTTGAGACGCCCGCATGTGAAAATCGGATTTTCGCATGAGCGCGCTTAAGCCGACTGCATGCAAAAACAAAAAATTGCGAAAAAAATAAAAATAAAAAAACCCAGCCGAACCCTAGCCCGCCGCCGGCATCGGCCAAATCCACGCGGGGCGGCGCCGCTGCCACCGCCCAATCCGCCGTTCCCGCTCGCCGTCGTTGCCGGCGCCGGATCCGCGAGGGGATGGGCCGCCCCCACCGGATCCACGCGGGTCGGCACTGCTCCCGGCCACCGGGATCTAAGAAGACGAGGGAGAGAGGAAGGAGAGGCGGCGGCCGCTTCTCCCGCCGGATCCGCGAGCTTGCCGCAACCGCTGCCGTCACCGTTGTTGCAGCCGCCACCCGCTCCCGCGTCCGCCACTCCGAGTTCGGGGGCAGCGGATCCGCCCGTCGGCCACCCACTCCTGCCGCCACCACCCGCTGCCACGGTCGTCAGATCGGGATGGGGGAGGGCAGCAGCCGGCGGATCCGGGCTAGAGAGGGCTACCGCCCTCGCCCACGCCCGCCCCTGCCGTGGCCCTTGCCCGCTGCCGCCGCCAGAGTCACTGCTCCTCCTACATCGTGGAGCGGCGCCGCTCCCGGCTGCCGCCGTGGCGGCAACACCCGCTCCCGGCGCCTCCTCCCACCGTCCTCGTCTGCTGTTGTCGTCGCCTACGCCAGGGGAGAGATAGAGGGGAGAGGAGATGACTGATCGACCGGGGGAGAGAGAGGAGAGGAGAGAATGAGGTGGGGGAGAGAGAAAAAGGGGAGGGGAGAATAAAAAATGAGTGGGAATAGGAGGAGTATTTTTGCGTGCGGGTGAGTTAAGAGGCCCGCATGCGAAAATAACCTTATTTTCACGTGCGGACGTTTTAAGTGGTCCGTTTGGAAAAATTAATTTTGGCATGCGGATCTCTTAAGGAACCGTATGCGAAAATGAGGGCCGATTTTTGCAGACGCGGGTACTTATGGCCGTCTGCAATCTATTAAGGTTCTTGTCCAGGAAAATCATTTCTGTACTAGTGACTATCAATCATTTTCCAGATTCATCATCAATGCCTAAAGCTAAGAGCGTGGCGAGTTTGTTCGAAAGAAGGCAGCCCCGGCCATTTGTTTCTTCTCCGGCAAGCTTTCTACATCCGCGGTGGTCTTTTTCCTCCTCTCCAGCGATAATTTTACAAGGTACAGCCGAGGTGTTTCTCCGTTTGCCTTAGATGTTTCAACCTCCATCTTAGTGAGGCTCCTTTTGGGTTCGCACCTAGGCATCACTATATGCAGCTAGCCATGGCTTCTCTGCTCCTATCGTTGTCCGGTGTATCGATCCGACCATCGTTGTTGTGGACAAGGGAAAGAGAAGAACCCGATTGCTTTTCGTGTTTATTTTTAGGTCCTTCTTTGCATATTCCAGGGTTAAAGTGTAATTTGCCCATCTGTCAGGGGCCTCTCTGTAAGACTTGCTGTACTCTCAGTTTTTTTAGTAAAACCCTCCATTTGAGTGAGTGATCACGCAAGATCTATCAACCTCGGTTGGCTATTATATATGCTGCCTGCACTGGATAGCAGCTGCCCTGCACTAGATGTACTGACTGACTGACCGTCTTACTAACAGGCCGTACTTATGTCGTGCAGAAGTCGGCAGGTACACATGCATTAGCTGTTCACGCAGGTGGGTCCCGTTCTCTCACCACCGAGTTAATTTCATTCGTTCTAAAATAAACAAACACCAGAATATTAAATCTAAAATAGTAGTACGATGTGTCACTTCGTACTATATTTATTTATTTGTAGATAAAGAAAATAAGTGGCCGATACAGTGCAGTGCATGGTGCCATGTGCGTGCTATGTGTCAGGGAGTCCACCATAGGAGTATATAGTTCTCCTATATAGCTAGTGTCAGCACGGGCAAGCACACAGTTGCATCCCTTCACAATAGTTTCGACTTGCTTCCTGATCGAGGAGAAGGCGATCGATCTGGTGTCTCAATCTCATCAGTGAGTGACCTTGATCTGTATCTGGAGATTGTATGCATAGTAGAGTTAGCATTGAGCTTGGCATCCTCAAGATAACATCTCGATCGATCTTGTATTGTCGGACGGCGAGCAAGACAAAACGATCAATCTGCTCCAAGTCTCTAATTTCAGGCTTAATTTCAGTCAGTCTGTCAAGCAGTCCATCAATCAAATTTACTCTCCGTCTTCCATAAAAAATAAATTTATTATGATATATTTTTATTCATATTTATATTATTAGGATACATCATATTTTATATTAGATTTATTTTTATAAAAATAAATCTATTATAAGATATGATAATATTGTTAGGATACATTATATTTTATATTAGATTTGTTTTTTATGTTTTTTATGGTACGAAGAAGAAGAAAGTATTGTTAAGCTATCTCAGCAACACATGGGTACATACGCGACGAATATATACACGACACCACAAGCAGACAAAAATTAAGCAGGAGTAGTACACTCCGTCTCTGCCTACACATACGTCGTACCATCGTTGTCGTCGTACCTGCAGAGTTAGAGAGATTCCTTCCATGGCTGCTAGACAGATCATGACGTGCATTTTTTTTTTATCTCCAAATCGATCGATCGTATCTGGCCAAAACGATAATTAAACCGAAATTTACCGGCCTCATGTTCTTCCTTTAACCATCACTCTATCCACACATAGCTACGACTTGCGGTGGAATCTGGAGTCGTTTTGTATCAACCCCTAGCCACAAAATTCAATGGAAGATGCAGACATGTTTGCTGTTTCAATTTCAGCAGCACATATGGTTCAGTTTCAGTTTCATGAGTCTCAGAAACTCCGGTCATTTTGCCATTTTTCTGAAATATAAAACTGGATAGTATAACATTTCGTAAAAGATATGGTTTGATTTCAGGGTGTAATTAAGGACTCACTTTGTCTTTTTTTTATATATAAAACTGGATCATGGGTAGATCTTTGGTTGAGAAATAAATGGTTCACTTTCAGCAACAAACACATATGCATCGTACCTTAATGGCTTAATTCGATCTTCAGGGCTCCTGTAGAAATATTACAGCTAGCAACAACAGCTGTACTAACAATTAATATTTGTATTTAACTCGATTAGACTTCAGATCAGCAGCCGAGTTGGACAGAGATCTCAGAATGATAAATTGGATCTTGAAGGCATATCCCCTGGTGCATTCATGTTTATGCCAACACAGTGCACACCAAATCAAAACCAAACACTGCAACTCGCATCGCATCGCCATTTGCCAGCAACAAGCAAATTAATCAACGAAGCCTAACTAATTAAACTTGCCCAAATTAATCATCGTGAGGCGACCGATCATACATCAGACAGCTGCATCTTACCAAGACGCAACTCATGCATTAGCCGTAGTAAAATGGAAAAAGAGTGTCCTTTTATTCTCCCAAAAAGAGGCGATCAAGTTTTGAGTATCAGGTTTGGATAGCAGTGCTCGATCCATTCTGAATATTTTACTCATCATTTTACGTCACCGGTTATATTTTTTTGAATGCACGTGTTTGATGATCATATTCATTCGAGATATTCTAGTGTGCTTGGAAAATCCTATAGCCATTGATTAGCTATAATCTAACGGTTTCAAACACAAGTTCCCTGTGAAGAGGTATAAAATACGTGGACCAGGTATTAGTTTCAGGATTAGGTGAAAGGTAGTTAAGTAATTTCTATCTGTTATTTTAAAAAGCAAAGTTTTAATCCATCGATGCAGTTGATATTATTCGGATCTAGTGGCTGTCAGACTTAGATTACATGGAACCTGCAATCGATTAAAAAAAGTATCTTTGGATCTGATGGCCGCCTTTAAATGAGATTTTCTAAACACCATATGTGATGATAAATCCAAGTGATGATTGACCAATTTGCATACTAACTCATCGTAAAACTGCATACTGCACAACCTGTTATTAACAGTATAAAAATTGTTTAGATGAATTTTAAGGTTGGATTAGGTGAAAATATAATACAACCAGTTGTGCATCCGTACATAAACGCTACACAATAAAACACAAATTCATAGCCAAGTAACTTACTTTCACGATGTATATTGTCAATGATTGCGAAAGAAATCAGCATTAAGATCTATTCCATTTGTGCACGTTGATTACAAAAGGGCATAATTCATTCTGATCAAAAGTTAAATGATGACTATCAGATGAAAAACAGCTATATGAGACGATGAGCAGCACATGATAAATTTACTCAACTAGCTAGCAGCGAAAAATTAGGAATGAAGTTAGAGATTGTTATTACTCAAAACTAAATGTTACTTTATTTTATATTCCTAAATTACCCTTTAAAAATCAACGGTGGACACTTGTAGCTTAAGAGGTACCTGGAGTACCTCCCAAGCACCACAAAAACCCTCTATTCATTAATTGTCATCTTCTACCAATTACATGGAAAATATTGAAAAAATTAATTACATGGAAAATATTACTCCTATACATGCATGATCTATCAATACAGGTCGGATATTAAAACTATATATATTTAGCGATAAAATAAGCTAGTACTGCAGGTAGTAACATATTACATAATTTATATCTACCTCGACCATGACCCACATCGGTTAATCATACACAAGCATGTCAGCATTCAAGCAAGCACCAAGTAGGTTTGCAGCTACTTCCTTCATAAAAAAAAAACCACTAAAATAAGGGTAAGATATAACTTAAAAGCTAACCTCGGTAAGAATAAATATAATCTAAAAATTAAGTAAGAATAGAATATAATATATTCTTTTGTTGTACTAGGTTGGTTATAGGTTATGTTGTATTTTTAATTTTTATTAACGGAGAAAGTAGGTAGCACATCATTTAATAAGATAGAAAATATCTTACGACCGATGTGCCTTCGATAATGAGCCAGCTCAGTTTGCCTCGTTATGATTCTGCCACGTTTTCCCTATCGTTGCAGAGAAAAAGTAGCGCGAATGTTAGCTCTAAAAAAAGAAATACATAATTTTTATATCTTACAGTAAGATCACGATAACTACACGGCAAAACATAATAACCGTTGGAAAAAAGTCACCAGAAGAAGAAAAGAACGCAATATCACATTTAACAATAATAGAAATATCACAATATAATTTTTCACAACTGCAAAAATTATAGTGACCACAATATAGGAATAAGTTCACTCGTAGTCCCTTAACTTTACTTCGACTTTGTTTAAAATCTCTTATCCCTAAATTATATAGAATCCTATAGCAATATCACCAGCTGGTTTAGCTGATGTATCCTAGTTAGAAAAAGAAATAATAAACATGGTGGGGCTCACATATCAGAGCTACCCCTTCCTCTTCTCATTTCCCCAGACTTGTGGCGAACACCCACATGGTGTCGCGGTGGAGGCAGCGGCGAACACCCTACGAACCCCCGCAGCGGATGAGCTCTCACTACTAGAGAAGTGATTTTTACTCCCGGTTCGTAACCCCCTTTATTACTGGTTATAGCTGCCGAGACTAAATTTCCAGGATTAAAGATCTCGATTTTTAGTACCGGTTGAAATAACCGGTACTAAAGATGCATACTCAGTAAAAAAAATATGTGTGTTGCGGGATTTGAACTAAAGATCTCTCACTCCAATCTCACGCGCATCACCATCTCAACTACCACACACATTTGACCTATAAAGAGAGGCTTTCTTTTTGAACTAGATCCTGGAGGCATCTTCACTATACTTAAAAATATCTTTAGCTCCGGTTGATAACACCAACCCGGACTAAAGATCCTCCATCTTTAGTCCGGGTTGGTGTTATTAACCCGGACTAAAGATGCATCTTTAGTCTTGGTTGGTGTTACCAACCGGGACTAAAGATTTTTGGACTTGCACTTTTAGAACCAGTACTAAAAATATCTTTAGTACCGGTTTGCAAGATAACCGAGAAATTTGTTTTTGTCCACCGAAATATGATTGGTTCTCCACTAGTGTCCCCACCACGCTAGACTAGGATGCGGCGAAGTCCCTAGGTGGAGGCGGGGGCTTTCCATGGTAGGGTGGAGATAGGAAAGAGGAAGGGACCGCCAGAGGCTGCGATAGCGGACCGGCTTGACGAGCTCCTCCCGCCGACGGTCACTGACGGTCGCCAGGGCCACCGTCTATAGCACAAACAATGAGGTTGAGGAGCGGCCCGGCGGCGAGGGCAGCCCGGTGGCCATCTCTAGCCCAGTAACAGTGATCGCAAACACCCCCTCGTTGATCCAAGGCTACCAACTCCACCCCGTGCCGCCGCCGCCTTCGTGGCCCGGGCTCGCCGACGCTGACGAGGAGGCGCTAGAACGCGAGCAAGGAGCTGGGGCGGTAGGAGAACGACACCGGCGAGCACCCTGAGCCCAATGCTGCCTCGTCGCCCCACACCGGCTGCCCCTAGCCAAGGCCGCCTCCTCGCCATCCGTAGCCGAGGCCGCCTCCTTACCGCGCCAGCCGCCACCGCCTCTTCCTCGTGGCTCCAGTCGCCGCCACCGCCTCGCCGCCCCAGCAGTCGACACCACCTCCTCACCACCCCTATTCAGCATCGCCTCCTCGCCAGCCCAAGCTATTGACCGTTGTTGGCTCGTCGTTGCCACAGGCCCTAGCCGACGCCCCCATGCCACCTCCTCGCAGCCCCAGCTGCAACGGCCGCCGCCACCATCACCTCGTCGAGGGAGGAGAGACCAAGAGTAGGGGAGAGAGAGCAGGGGAAGAGAGAAGGTGGAGACTGATTATGATAGGTGGGGCCCACTTTCGTTTTTGTCATATTAGCATCTATTCAGCACAAGTGGATCAGGTCAAATTATCACGTCAGCAAAACCAGGTATCTATGCTGCCATAGGACTTAAATTAAACTGGCTTTCAAGTTGGAGGTTCAATATGTTTCTGGTATTGCGGTTTAGGGATGTAAATTAAACTCGATGTAAAGATAAGGGACAGAACGTGAACTTATTCCACAATATAATGTCCTCATGCATCACACCTTTATTTTAAAGCAACATTGTGTACTCGTGCCACAATATGGAGTTAGTTTAGCATTTCTTACAAAATTTTATCACCATATATCATTACCAATCTTGTACTACTTCTATGATTGTCTCCACTTTTTTTCAAAATTTCAATTCGAATAAATTTTATCAAATCCTACCGCTAGTATACCGTACCCCACACTGAGCGTGATGATTGGCGGTTAGGGAAACCCTAGGATCAGCTCGTGTCATTTAATCTTAACGAGCCAGTTCGGCTATGCTCATTAAGTTTTAGTGAGCTGAAAGGCTAACTATCTCACTAGTACAAATCCTCTCATCCGTGATGGCCTGTAACTTAACTGGATTTTGCGGGCCGTCACAACAAATACATCTCAAACGGGGCTAAAAAGAGGTCGATTGAGATATGGTCGCACAGACATGTTAAATGTGCATAAAACTCAAACCCGTCATGGATAACACCTATCAGTGACGGGCTCTAACTTAGACCCGATTGAGATAACCTTCAATATCTCAATCGGGCCCTAAAAGAAGCCCGTCACCGATGATCGTCATATGTGACAGGCTCCAACTTGAGGCCCGATTGAGATAACAATAATGCCCGTCACAGATGACATTCATTGGTGACGGGCTTTTATTTAGGCCCGATAAAGATAACTTATATGCCCATCACCGTTATTAGTTTTTAGACCGTTACAGATATTTATTACACACTATAAATACCCCCAACTGCTAGTGTAATTGTATCCCACTATTCACTATTTTTGTGGGAGGTTGAAGGGTGTGATTTTTATTTTTTTAAGGAAAATAGAAAATTCATAAAAGTAAGTGAGAAATACTAATCATTAAATCAGAAAATTCATCAATTCTCATTAATTTAGCAATACTCATCTTACAAAATGTTTCTCTAATTTTTTTTTCATTTTTGTAGCGATGGATCGAAGTTGGATGTATGCGAAAACTGTGAAACGTCATAGTCAAGAGTATAGAAATGGGGTATTAAATTTTATAAACGCCGTGGAGGAGGATAGGAAAAGTAGAAACATCGATTTCATGTGTTGTCCATGTGCAGATTGCAAGAATGAGAATATATTTCATAGCCGAGTGGACGTACACGCTCATATGATACAACGAGTATTCATGGAGGGCTACACATGTTGAGTGAAGCATAGAGAGCAAGAATGAGGAAGTGGCACAGCTGCAGACAGAAGTGGTGCGCAAAATCAGGAAGATGGAGATGAGCATGACATGTTTGTATCTTCTCCATTAGGCGGTGAAATGGTTGATGTGGATCACGATTTGCTGCAAGACATGGTACATGATGTTGACGACCCAGCTTACAACGAGAGATATTCCATGAAGTTCAGCAGGTTGGTCAGTGACTCGGAGACGCCTCTATACGCCGGATGCAAAGCAAAACACATCAAATTGTCAGCTACTATGGACCTAATGAAGCTGAATGTAAGTAGTGGATGGACAGACAAGAGTTTCACAGATCTTTTAGGAATTTTGAAGGCCATACTGCCTGATGAGAACACATAGTCTGAGACGATATATAAAGCAAAGCAGGTTATGTGTCCCCCAAGGTTAGAGGTCCGTAGAATTCACGCTTGTCCAAACGACTGCCATAAGCAATATGCGGACTTAGATGCTTGTCCTGTCTGCAAGGCTTCTTGATACAAGCGAAATAAAAGTGCTGACGAAGGAAAGAAGTTAAAGCGGGGTGGTCCGACGAAGGTTGTGTGGTATCTACCTATTTGATCGTTTCAAAAAAATCTTTACTAATCCCAAGGAAGTGAAGTTAGTAAGTTGGCATGTCACGGAGAGAAGGAACAACGATATGCTAAGACACCCAGCGGATTCAATTCAATGGAGGAATATCAATCGAAAACACAAATACTTCAGTTCGCGAGGTGGTTCATTAAGCTTGTTGACACGACTTATCTCGTTTATACCACTTTATAATTTTGAATTTATCAATTTGGCATACGTTAACATAATGATTAACACTACTAGTTTCAAAGTAAATTAAGAACTAAGTACTATGATTAAAAACACTAATTACAAAAAAAAAATCTGTACCAATGAACTAAAGAAGTAGCCCAAAAGCTCGCTCTCGTTAAGCTAGCGAGCTAAAAGCTGATTAGCTTGGCTGGTGCTGTCAGCTCATTATAATAACTACAACATCCGTTTCATATTATAAATCATTTTAACTTTTTTATAATTATTTTTTCAAGTTTATAAAAAATATAATAACATTTTCAATACAAAACAAACAATATTATAAAAATATATACAATGTTATATTTAATGAAATTAATTTGATATTGTAGATATTACTAAATATTTATACAAAATATTTTTTGAAAACCTAAAAAATATTAATAAAGAAAAAGATCAAAACAATTTATAATATGATGAAACGGAGAAAATACCTCGTTCGAGTCGAGCCATGAGATTGAGATCTATGTTCTTCTTTCACCCTATCTGCCCTGCCGCTGCATATTTGCATATTTGCAAGAAGTCATGGCTGAGCCTACCTATGTACACCTCCAGAGCCTCCTGAGATTGAGGGTAGATACGGACGCGGCGAGGGCCATCCGCCATGAGAAATGCACGCATGTAGCTGTTGATGATTTGGATGGGCGGACGACGGACATACATATGAGCAGTGGGTTTGTGGTTCCGGGACAAAAATGGCTCGGTCGATCGGAGGCTAGGGGATTCAATGATTCATCTCCACAAAATTGTAGGCCCCGGTTGATCCACTTTTCCAACCCTTTTCGCTGGCTAGCCACAACGTTGTCGATCGAGATCGAGTGGTGACTGGATCTAGTTATCTAGCTAGCTATATAGGATTAATTTCGATAATATATAAGACTGCGCCCTTAGATGAGATGGGTATAATATAGGGTAAAACAGTATAGTAGAAATTGCATAGGCAGGATAGCAAGTTTTTTTTATATATCGATGGTTCAAATTTTTTCCAGCATTTTTCATTTAAAAACCCACTAATTTCTTAACATATATTTTATAAATAGCCAAGTTTACAATAAAAAAGAAAATGAGCAAACTGGGAAGAGCTAGCCAACTCATTTATAACAAACTGAACAATACACACATTTAACGGAAGCGCTCCTTTGTGTCTTACAAATTCTGGACTTAACATCTTCCTCTCTCCCTCTCTCTTGGTACAGTTTAACACTCATAGCCTGCGCTGTCCTCTCCCCTCTCACCTCAACAATGTCGGAAGGCTCAAGGACCGCCGACCTCCTCTCCTCAAGCCACCGGCAATGAGGTTCCCCCACTAAACCTAATCACTGGAAATCTGCTCCTAACCTCTCAATCCGCTTTGCCCTCATTGCCGACCCAACCGCTTCGATGCTACCACAGCCCGCCCATTCCACCATTCGCTGAACCGACACCTCCTAACCTCTCGGTCTGCTTTTCCCCCATAGTTGACCTAGTAGCTTGCTTCGGCATCGTCACTACCTATTATACCGTCCACCGCCGAGCAGCCCCCTTTCCCTGGCCATCTCTCTAAACTTGATGATCTTCCCCTCTCTCTACCCCTCTCACCCAAACTACACCTTCAAACCCCTAAATCTTAACTTGTCGGGCTATCAGATCGATGGAGCTGGAGGAAAAAGAGTTGGGATTACAAATTAATCTTTAAGTAAATCAGGTGGTTCAAACCCAGCGAGAAATCCCCTCGATTTTGTGTCAAAATGTCATTTAGCAATTTCGATAATGAAATGTCAGGTCATCCTCGCTGTGAATAAATGCAAGCAGCTCCAAACCAACTAAACGTATTTATGCACTTTTAAATAAAACATACTCACTCCATTTTTTAATGTATGATACCATTAATTTTCTAGATATGTTTGATCATTCGTCTTAGTAAAAAAATTATGTAATTTATCATTTATTTTATTATGACTTGATTTATTATCAAATATTTTTTAAGTGTGATATAAATATTTTTATATTTGTAAAAAAAATTAATACGATGAATAATCAAACATTGATGAATAATCAATGGCGTCATACACTGAAAATGGAGGAAGTACTATATATAACAAAACTCGCCGTCCGACAAAAATCAGAAATTTTGTTCCAACAATTATATACCACATACTATGCCTCGTCTATGGCCAAAAAAACGACATAGCACTAATTAGTTGCAAAAAAAAAAAGAACACAAAAGAACAGGCTGTTGCAGCCTCACATTTGGATCCATCTGCCTCAAACCAGCCGCAGGTCCACGGTTCCTCGCCGCGCCACGCCACGCCACGCCACGCTGCGCCCTCTCGTCGCCTCGCCTCGCCTCATAAACACCACCACCCCACAGCCGCGCCAGCGCCCCGCGCGCCCACTGAGCTTCACCAACCCACACCCAGCCATGAAGAATGACGACGTCGAGTCGCCGCTCCTCGCCGCCGCCGCCGCCGACGACGACCACGACGTCGACGACAACCACCCCGCCGCCGGCTCCTCCTTCGCCCTCGCCTGCGCCGTCGCCGCCTCCCTCACATCCATCATCTACGGCTACAGTAATCTACACAATCCCGATCGATTCGCTCCCGCCGGCGCGCCGCGCCGCCATGGCCGCTTGCTGCTAAGGTTTTCCTCTTCTTTGGTACGTACGTACACACAGATCGGGGCGTGATGAGCGGGGCGCAGAAGTTCGTGCAGCTGGACCTGGGCGTGAGCGACGGGGAGATCGAGGTGCTCATCGGGGCGACGAGCATCTACTCCCTCGTCGGCTCGCTGGCGGCGGGGTGGGCGTGCGACCGCGCGGGGCGACGCCGCACCATCGCGCTGTCGGCGGCGATGTTCTTCGCGGGCTCCGCCGCCACCGCGGCGGCGAACGGGTACGCCGCGCTCATGGCGGGCCAGCTCGTCGCCGGCGTCGCCTGCGGGTTCGGCCTCGTCGTGGCGCCCGTCTACATCGCCGAGATCGCGCCGCCGTCGTCGCGCGGCTTCCTCGCCTCCATCCCCGAGGTGCGTTGGCACGTGTGGATTTTTTTTGCATGTTGCTAACTAATTACTTCTTTCTCCACATGCCTAATCCCTAATTAGGAATACTAATCAATCTAAAATTAAGTTCAATTAAACTTCTTCTCCACATGACTAATTGCTCACTAGGGAGTATACTTAATAATCTCTAATTATCAGATTAAGTTCAATTAATACACTAACTATTGTGGTTTCGATCGAGAGATCAAGAAATACGTAGTGTTAATTAACCGAGAAAGAGAAAGAGAAGGATGTTAGGTTTGTTAATAATGTTATTAATATGTGATTAGATAGATACTTAGCTGAGCCACGTCAAGCTGAAGCATCCTAATCTAAAATGAATTAATTAAAGCGAAATCAAATCGCTCTTCTCTGATGTTACGCTTAACTTTATACTACGAGATTTGTTGGGACCTGAGGGGCACATGCATGAATACGCCGGAAATTTAATTTTTTAAAGAGATTTTACCGTGGCAATCATGCATGGTTGAAAATCAAGTTAGATTTCAGCGTAAGTGAAATTCAGGTTATGAATGAATCCACTAAAGTGAATTCTAACTGTAACTAAGCAGAGAAATACGAGTTCGATTCCTCTACTATTTTGTCACGTAGTCGATA
The DNA here is from genome assembly GCA_000573905.2 of Oryza punctata. Classification (NCBI taxonomy): domain Eukaryota; kingdom Viridiplantae; phylum Streptophyta; class Magnoliopsida; order Poales; family Poaceae; genus Oryza; species Oryza punctata. The sequence continues at coordinate 22,877,206 of CM002499.2, read as the reverse complement.
CTTTATCAATTCGTCATTATGTTGTCAAAACCTAAATTGGTTAGAGATTTATTCCTCGTTATGAATGTCGATCTAAAATGGTTAGAGATTTATACACATTTGAGACAATAGGAGTAAAAATCTGTGAAATGGATTATTTGAGTGAAATGATTTTACTGTGCTGAGCTGAGCTTTGTGTTGATGGCTGCCACGTCAGATCGCCGGCAACTCCGGCATCCTGCTGAGCTACATCGCCGACTTCGCGCTCGCCGGCCTCCCCATGTCGCTCAACTGGCGCCTCATGATCGGCATCGGTGCCGTCCCGCCGCTCTTCCTCGCCGCCGCCGCGCTGCTCGCCATGCCGGAGACGCCGCGCTGGCTCGTCCTGCACGGCCACCACGACGACGCGCGTAGGGTGCTCGTCCGCACCACCGGCGGCGACGCGGCCCTCGCCGAACGCCGCCTGCAGGAGATCGTGTCGTCCGTCAAGGAGAGCGCGAAGCAGCAGGTGGCCTCCGCCGGCGGCGGCGGTGGGTCGACGAGCGTGTGGCGCGACATCCTGGTCCGGCCGACGCCGGCAGTCCGGCGCGTGCTGTTCGCCATCCTCGGCCTGCAGTTCTTCCAGCAGGCGTCCGGCGTGGCGGCGATGGTGCTGTACGCGCCGCGGGTGTTCAACCACGTCGGCGTGACGTCGGAGCACGCGGTGCTCGGCGCCACCATCCTCCTCGGCGTCACCAAGACCGTCTCCATCGTCGTGCCGCTCTTCCTCGCCGACCGCCTCGGCCGTCGCCCGATGCTGCTCTCCAGCGCGGGCGGCATGGCCGTGTCGCTCCTCGTCCTCGGCTTCTCCCTCCGCGTGTCGTCGTCGCCTGGCTCCGACTCCGAGTGGTGGGCGGCGGCGACGAGCGTGGCGGCGGCGGCGGCGTTCATGGCGACGTTCTCGCTGGGTTTCGGGCCGGTGATCTGGATGTACGGGTCGGAGATCCTGCCGCTGCGGCTGCGGGCGCAGGGCACCGGCATCGGGACGGCGGCGAACAGGGTGATGAGCGCGGCAGTGGGGATGACCTTCATCTCGCTCTACGAGGCGGTGGGCATGGCCGGCACGTTCTACCTCTTCGCGGCGTGCTCCGCGGCGGCGTGGGTGTTCGTCTACGCCTGCCTGCCGGAGACCAAGGGGAGGAGCCTCGAGGAGATGGAGGCGCTCTTCGACGCCGCCCAGCCCACCTCGCCGGCGCCGCCGTCGGCGTCGTGATCCGGCGTTGTACGCGCGCGCGGGAAGAGGGTGTAAAATGTGGTAGTTAATGAAGGAAAATGCACTTAGCATGATGGGTAATTCTGAATTTGTTGGTGTGTAATTTAATTTTTATTTTGGCAAGGTCACCAAGATCATCAGCCAATGTTTGTACTGCTCTCCATGAAACTATAGGGATTACAGTCCAATTTTGTCTCTTCAAGCATATACAATATCTTCATCTTTTAGGTCAGTCAATTATGATTGCAACTCACATTTCATCAAGAGACATCACTAGATACAACATCTATCTCTATCATCACTGCATGGCCTTTGTTTAATCATTCACCATCATCATCACCTCTTTCTGATCACAATTCATATTTGGTTTCATTCATGACAACTTGTATCTTAATCATGGTTAAGCATAACACACTCTTTGTCTTCACTCTTCAGCTTCCCTTTTTTCTCTGATTTAATTAGCCCAACTGTCAAATCAACGTTGTCTGAGTTCAATTCTCTTCTCTGCTTGGCCCCAAGTGTCAAATCAAAGGTTGTCTTAATCTAATCCAACCCTCTAATGATCTTTCAGTCACAAGATCACGATCACCTGGTTTTATCCTGTCCCGGAATTTGACAAAACACTGATGAGATCATGAGAGTAACACAAACAAGTACTCTGAAACTCTTGCTGCTGGCTCCTGCAGTGCTTAATCACATCTCTGTTGAGCCTACCAAGGCCCAACTCACATAGATAAGGCCCAGGCAAGTCCATCTGTACAGATTCTGCAAGGGAGTCTATTCGCACCCTCATATCTTGCTCTGATCGAGTCATCTCCCTCCGTAAAACGGGTATAACGTCTCCCTATTTTCGAAAGCTGGTGCAAATCGGCCACCGCCTAGGGCCTCTACTTGCTCTGCCCGGACTACTCTGCATCCATCTCCCTGGGGGGATGGCCCCCTCCCCACCGGTCTCCTCCTCCCGCCGAGCTTCCCTGGCTGCTCTGAGAGATGGAGTCGATTTGCACCGGTTTTTGAAGATAATGGATTTGTTATGGCAGGTTTTACGGTTGAGGAAGGCGTTTTAATCGGGAGCCAGAGAAGGGAGTAAAAATAGACTTATTCCTTCTGCAGGATCAAGCAGCCCAGAAGACAAATTCACCTCTCTAGCTTGTTCTTCTCATTTCCTCATGTCTGAGTCTGAAACTCTGAATACTGCACTGCGCTGTTCCCAGAGCTACCCTGTTTTGGCATTGCCCCCACTCAGATTTTGTTCTTCCAGCATCGAATGATTAAACTCTCGTTTCCAAATCCAAGGATCCAGCAGCACTGTTCATTCTTGCTTCCTACTGCTACAGGCAACTGTCATTGGACATGTTGATGGTCAGAGCCTTTGCCTGAATGGCTGAATCTGCATGTTCTTCAGAGTACTTCAGAGTTCAGAACAGTAGAGTACACTTCAGCAAAGGCAGAGGCTTCTGCTTATTTTCACCATTGTCAGTGAAAAGCTTCAAGCCAGGATTACTCTCCAAGATCCTCAGACTTCAAAGTTCTCCTTGGATGCATAATACTAGTACATAAATATGATAGATACAACATATTGACACATTACATATTATATATATAGTGTGGCATACATATGTACACACACGCACTGACGCACTTCGATGATTAATTGATCTCGACCAGTAGATGCTCAGACATGTACATTTTCTCACAACACAGATACGACAGAAAAGAAAAAAAAAAGAACAAGAAAATCGATCGGCCGATCAGCTGAAGAGACATATTTAATTACGATATGCTAATTATAAGACAGATATATAATTAGTTAGCTATGTATGTCTCATGGTGGTCGGCGGCGGCGGCGGCGGCAGGGCCGGCGAGGGACTTAGTCCAGCGGCGGGCGATGTCGGCGGCGATCATGGCGGCGTCGTAGGAGGTGCCTTGGAGGCCCCTCTTGGTGAATCCGGTGGCGTAGAGGCCGTTCTTCCCCCTCCAGCTGTGCGGGAACGCCTTCCTCGGGAACCCGTCACTCTCGCTGAAGAACTCCTCCTCCTGCATGTATAGTTATACGTCATTATATTTTGGGACGGTGAGAGTAACAATTTTAATTTATGCTGTTAATTACAAACTGAATTAGTCATGATTAATTTGGATAGATATACGCAGTAAGTAGCAGCTACCGCACGGGTCGTACTGCAGACAATCTCCGTCAGATATATTTGTGTCTATCAATGAAATGTGGACATCTATCGGATCATTTAATTTATCTCTGAAGTATTTTGCAAGGGTTTTTTTCCTTTAGATGTACTACCTTCGTTTCATATTATAAATCGTTTGATTTTTTTTCTAATCAAACTTCTCTGAGTTTGATTAAGTTTATGGAAAATATATTAGTATTTTCAACTCAAAACAAACATATTGTTAAAATATATTCAATGGTAGATTAAATGAAACTAATTTGATATTTTAGATATTGCTAATTTTTATATAAACTTGATCAAACTTAATAAAATTTGACTAGGAAAAAAGACAAATAACTTATAATATAAAACGGAAGGAGTAGTATATATACTCCTACTTCTCAATACTTAATTTTAGTAAAACAATATGGCACATAGTTTCGTAGGAGTAATATGAGGAATTCTATGGTGCTCCATTGGATTCTATTTTGCCTTATAGAGAAACTTTGGGCTCCTTCGTTAGTACAGCATGGTCAAAAGGCAAAGAACCTACTAATGCACATATTTATCCTTATTTGATCATGCAAGGGTAGGTACATACCAAATTCAAGGAAAGGCAAGCAGGCAACATCACTAAAATAATGGAAACTCCAAGTCATAATATTTGTGTACATTCTGGTTATTGCAAAGTCATGTTAATTTGGAATTTTACCAGCATTCGGTTGAGCTACCGTTAAGTTGATAAGCCTAGAAAAATTAGCAGTTTAAACGATAATACTAGAAACTAAACTACGACGGGAAAAAAAACCCAAAATCAACTCTAACAAAATGCAAATTTTGGCCACAACTGATAAGTCCATAAGCATATTTTCATTAGGTATATCCTAGATTTCAAATGCCTAAATATTGTAAGTTTTCAAATATTTCAATCACTTGGAACCTTGATAACCTCAATTAAAATTCTAGCACATTTATATATGAATATATCATTTTGATTGTGAATATATGAATCTATCAATTTTTGTGGTTTGGAGTAGGTGTAGGTAGATTTTTTTTCCGTCAACAACTAGCACATATGGACCTGCCAACGCATCCTATTGAGCTCCATAAGTACCAGGTGTTGCGAAGAATTGGCCGATTGTACTTCTTAATCGACATACATGAGCCTGCAAATGCACCCTAGTAGGTTTCATATGAGCCGGTTCTTAATTAGAACTGCACATATATGCTCTCATATGTGTCGGTTCTATAACTGGCAATAGTAACCATTAGCTATCAATCAGTGTCGCTTTGTTGGTGCTAGCTAGCAGCATGTAACGCAGCACCTGCGGGGTTCCTAGCCGGCACGAATTAGTTTAATGTGCTAGTGTAATTTTTTCGTACTGGAGTACACTGTACCAAACCTAGATAGTAACTTGTAATAAATGACTTCTATCAGATATGGGGTATAAGGTAAGAGCAATGCTCCTAGATCAAAATTAAATGAATGGTTCATATGAGTGCAATGTTCCTTCAAACGTCCTTGTGATATACGGCACACTATCATCGATTGATAAAGCCAGAACAATAATCATTGTTCCTTTTGCAAGATGCAAAAAGAACAAACTAGCTAGGTGCATATATATGTTGATGTCTTTCCTAACCAATGATTACCAGCTGAAAACGAAGCACAGAATCTGGTGGACCAATATAGGCAGAAAAGAGAACAACCCAAACTGTTCTAGCTAGCTAGAATCCATCGCATTTTGCTCAATTGGAAGAGCTCCAACAGTGATGCATGCATGCAATAGCATGTAGACACACTGTTGAGTATGCAGATCAGCTCCAGTGCATGCCAAACACACACTTGAGATCATCAAATCTGGGTTAGACAGATGGGAGCCATCAAGCAAGTCATCAAGATGGGCCACCCTACAAAAGGTAGAGTGGGCATGCATATGCAGTTGCAGCAGGAGTACAATGCAATGCATTATATTGGGGTGTGGCAGCTGCACTTGCCATGCACATGATCAACAGATGGGTCCTTACCAAATCATTATGGGCCAGCATGTGCATCACCTAACCCAGAGGAAATGAACAGAAGAAAGAAAAAATAACTCAAACTCACGTACGCATGGTATATATTTATATATATGTAATGTTATGATGAGGTGTTTTAGTTTTTGGCAAGAATTTAATCTTCCTTTCATTGCCCACAGAGTTGCAGTTTCCTCTCTAGCTATACTCCCACTTGAAGGTGTGCATGCAGATGTGTGCTGGCTGTGCACTTCAATGGCTAGCTAGCTATACCTAGTTAATTGTTACCATGTTAATGGCATGCTGCTTAACTGCCATGTGATAAATAATTCTCTTTGTGGCTTCTTCTAAGACCATAAAATTGTCTCTTTAGCATGAAAAACATGAAAACAAAGTGTGCACACTATATGAGTATTATTATATCTTTGGAAGTTTGCATATATGTATAAATCTTCTTTTTTTTTCTCTAAACTATCTTGCATGATGCAAGCAATTAATTAGGGCATGCATGCTTTGTTGAGAATGGAACAAAAGTATAAAACTCATATGTTTATCAATGAAACTATTTCTATTTTTCTTCTTTTTGCATATATGCCTAGTCGCTATTGCATATGGTCCAAATCAATGCCAATATATATATACATGGGCTCCACTGTCGGACCATCTCACACAGCACCAACAACAACACAACAACAAACAAATACATACATATACACATGAGATTGAGAGGAACATGCAAGCTAGCTAGAGCTAAGAGCCGCCCATGCATCCCAATCCTCAATCAATTAGCTAGCTATAGCTATAGTTCCACGATCAAAACATTGACAAGCTGACATGACAACCCTACCCTAGGCACGTCCATGTCTACGTACACACTCAATGATATATACGTAGCAAGATACAAATGGAAACAAGTACAAGACTAGTAGCTATCATCTCGATCACGCGCACGCACGCACACATACGCGATGAAAACTGAAAAGACATAGATGTCCTCTCCATATCTACCTAGATCAATTATTTCTTTTTTTTTTGCCTCATAATCTAAAGAGGTGACAAATATGATTCATTCCTATCTTTGAAGCAAAATTGGCTATTGATTGTCATTTTTTGGATGAATTTCCATGTCTCCATCTAGGAGGGATATCACCCTCTTGTTAGTATCATTGTCATTGCCCATGCCTAGCTATCTAATTAATACCTTGATTAGGGTGGCATAGACCATATGTATACAAGCATAGGGTCAATCTCTGATGTGAAAGTATACAGTGTATATTTATTGCTTTGTGATTTCCATGATCTATATGTATGTACTCCCCATGCATCATATATAAATAAAACATATATAATTCAGTCCATCACTCAATCATTCATCCATGCATGCTGCCCATCAATTTTATGCGCGTCAATCCAATCAAAATATTTTAGATACACTAAATGTTCAAAGTTTTTTAAACCTTAATGCGAAACATGTCTAATAGAACATGTTTTATGACCAGAGCGACTATATACATATGTCCCGTGTATTGAATTTATGCAAGACGGAAAACATATCTCTATGTGCGCGGAATTATTTCGTTATATAAATTTGTGAATCCCCTTGTAGCATCATTGGCAATATAGTTACTGAGACACATATAGGTGCCATCTAAATTAAAGGATGCCGAAAAAAACTGGTGGAACATAAAGAATTTAGGTGTGCATGCGTACCTTGAGCCATGATGGCACATTGCTTTTGTATCCGGTGGCAAAGATGACGGCATCAAAGTCCTCCCTACAGCCATTCACGAATTCGACCCCATCCTCCGTGAAGCAGTGTATTGCCGGGACCACCTGCAGAGAGAATCTCATTCTAGATTCACTTGGTAGGACATTGCACTACATCATTAAACAACAAACATAGTACACTGACCTACATCACTGCAAGATCGACAAATCTTTCTTTACTTCATGTTTGTTGTACAAATGGTTGGGTGTTTTGTTTCTAACTGTAATCTATATATATATATATATATAGCTTCTCTTGTTAATTCCATCATGTGATCTGTTCAGTTCTTATAGTGAATTTTAGTTGAGCTTGCATGATCATGGGGGGAGTTTCTATATAATGAACAGTACAATTTACCTTTATTTCACCGTTCTTGATCTTTTTAAGAGCCCCGATGTCAAGCACCGGTGTTTTCCCGGTAGAGCACTTGATCTGGAGCGGACCAATCTTAGGTCGTTGGAGGCCGTATTTCTCAATGTTTCCAAGGATCAATCTCGAGAAAATGAGTAGCAAGGTATCAACCCATTTTATGGGAAACCACTTGAGAAGGAACACTGAGAGGCCAAATGTTGAGATGCCCAGAATCTCCCTAGGCAGAACATGAATCTGCAAATTAAACCCACAAAAAATGTTGAATAATTAAGGATACACATATATTGAAATAGCGGCCTAAACTCTTAGCTAGTATTATATATATAGTGCAAGTGAAATTAACAATAAATAACTATTTCAGGGAGATGAAAAAAATGATTTGTTCAATGCATTGTTACTTTAAATTTAGGTCATATGCATAATTTTGATCACACTTGACAATCTGCTTAACCAATATCTATCATAGAGCCCAAGAGAACACATCTTTCTCTTGTTTTGACAACAAAAATGGAAGGAGAATTCATGAACATTCATGCTAGCTAGCCACTATGTATATATTTTAGTTTCTCGAGCATTCTCAAATTCTGATTTTTCTTTCCCCCTGTCACTGTTGTTGTAATTTTCCTTTGTTCTTTCTCTGTCTCCCCTGTGTGGTGTGCAAGATAAGGAAAGTGAAGTCTACGGGGCAATGTGGCACCACATCAGTATGTATTTCTATGTAACAGCAGGTTACAAGTAGCACGCATGTAGTGTACATACTCAGGATACATTTGAGGATAAGAAAATCTGGCCTACTAATTTTCTATGCAACAGCAAGCTACAAGTAGCACAAACATATGATGTACACATGCATGTATATATATATATGGCTTTGATCCAACCGAGGATAATAAATTTTGTGAGATGAAAAGAAAAATCTCTGAATGTTTACTATTTTTGCTGCAGCAACTGTCATTCATGTGAATTTTCCAGAAAATGATATATTATGATTTTTCTGCTACGAAAGTGACAACGATTTTTTTAAAAAGGGAGGCAAAAAGGAAAGACACGTGGCGCGACCGAATAAATTGACCACTCGAGAGAACTCTTACGCAGACTAGGTTTGCTCTGTGGTGCCCCTAAAAAGAGAAAATAAATTGCAAAAGTGTATTTTGGTAGATATACCTAATTTATTTGAAGTTTTGGCTCCAAAACTTCTACAGTTTGGCATCAATATATTATGACATAAGAAAAGATGGGCTCTATTTAGAAAGCTGGATGTTGCTTTGAACATAAAAAATGTGATAACGATGTATTTTCTTTTTTTTTTGGTGATTATACAGTCTTTTCTTTTCTCAATTTGTCTTTTAGCATGCTGCAATTCAAAAGCAATAATTTCAACCTCTCTACGATAGCTTTAGATTAGTTTTAGACAGTTTATTAGCCAGTAATAAAATTTGAAACTAGCTAGCAATCCAGTACAAAATTTTAGGGAAACATGACAAACTTGCGAGTGAAATTATTTTTTCAAGCCCAAACAATCAAGTTTGTAAGTTAATTTGTGAGTACAATAATTAATTATGCAACGCACAGTAGCAAAACACGTGCGCAACGTAAGTAATTAATACCTTGTCCCTGACGACCATGGAGGTGGCGGCGCCATTGTTGCAGAGGTCAAGGCTGACCTCCATGCCGGAGTTGCCGCAGCCAACGACGAGCACCTTCTTCCCGGCGAACTCGTCCCCTTTCTTGTAGCTGCTGGTGTGCATGACGGCGCCGCGGTAGGCGTCCATCCCCTCCACGCCCTCCGGCCACGCCGCCTCCGCATTCTCGCCGGTGGCCACCACCAGCCACCGCGACAGGAACTCCGTCTCGCCGGCGTCCTCGACGACGGTGACGCGCCAGAAGCCGATGGCGGCGTCGTAGGCGGCGGAGCGGACGCGGGCGCGGAGGCGGGGCTCGACGGCGAAGGCGCGGGCGTAGGCGTCGAGGTAGGCGATGAACTGGTCCCTGGTCGGGTACGGCGGCGTGCCAGGCGGGAACGGCGGCGCGAGGGGGAGCTCGCAGAAGCCGCGCGGGAGGTGGAGGCGGAGGCGCTCGTACGTGCGCTCCCGCCACGACGCCGCCACGGTGGCGTCCTTGTCGAGCACCAGCGACGGCACCCCTCTCGCCTTCAGGCACGCCGCCGTCGCTAGCCCCGACGGCCCCGCCCCCACGATCACCGGCCCCGGCACCCACACCTGCCTCGCCGCCGCCGCCGCCACCGCCCCACCACCGTCTCCATCTCCGCCGCCACCGCCGCGAAACAGCCTCTCCCCTCTTCCGCCGCCGCCGCCGCCGCCATCTTGCGAGGTTGGCATGGCAATATCACAAACACAAACACACACACAAATGAGCTTGCGAGCTTGTACTACACATGCACACACAGCTAGCTTAGCTATAGCTACAGCCGTCTACACCCTAGACCCTATATATACTCACAAATATACATGTATTTTTCGATAATACGTATAATAAAATATATGTACACATTTATGCATGTATGTAGAGGTATAAATGTCTACACATGCACATGCATGGGCCTACATATACTATACGTAGTAGGGGCGGCGTATGAATGTACGTATTTGTGTTCATATATGGTGCAATTGTGAGAGTATATTTAGGTAGGTTATACCAAAATAGTAGATGATGGGTAGAGATGGGGGGGTATGGACGTAGGTAAGGGTTAAGCGTGAGGGAGGGCATGGGCTTATGATTGGAGACGATGATATATGATCATCGATGATCATATGGGTGTGTATATATGCATGGAATTGATGGATCGATCGAAGGATGATCTATGTGAAATGTTGAAGAACGACGTGTGTGGAGTGATGAATATTAGGGAGGGGCATGGCAAGAGACGACAAGGATGGGAGTAATGATTGAGAGGTACTTGTAAGGGCATCGCGACAGTGGATGTTATTGATTGAGTTGCATTGTACGTGTCCGTCCTTCATTTCTGCCGTTGGGGTTTTTTTTTTCCATCTAAATTAGTGGAGTACTCACTTCGTCCAAATTGTATGTCGCTGTTGATTCTTCATATAACGTTTCACCATTCGTTTTATTTAAAATCTTATGAGTAAATTTCACTTTAGGCTATCTCTTTTGACCTAAGTTTCATATTGAACCGGATCTAACTTAAAAGTTTTCACTTTAACATTATGCATATGCATGTTTACCTTGGATTGCACTTTGGACTAAGGTTGGTGTTTTGGGCCACTCTGCTAGCTTCAGCACATCCATGGAACGGCAGCGCAGCAACTTCCCTCTTCTTCACCAGCACCAAGAGTTCTTGAAAGTTGCTGCACGGTTAAGGGCTCATTCGGTTTAGAGGATTTTTTTAGGATTATTGTAGGAATTGAATCCTTGGGATTTTGTTTCCTATATGCATCATTCGTTTCCATTCGTTTCGGAGGAATGGATCCTACAAAATTCTTAAGGATTGTAGTCTTACAAGCTAATTCTGATCTATAGGATTCTTAGCATGAGGTGAGACCTCTTGGAAAAATTCCTAAAGAATGGAGTGTATGTGGCATCCTAATCTTTTACTTTCCTATTGCTTTGATATGAAAATCATATGAACCGAATAAGCTAGGGTGTAGAGCATGGGGTCGCAAAAGGCTAGGGAGGAGGGGGACTTGGAAGCTGGAGCATGTGTCCGGTTAGCTCCTGCTTGCTTGCTTGTGGATGGGCTGGTCCAAATAGCAGACCCCGTCCAAAGTGCAATTAATCAAATGAAAAAAATATGTGATGTTAAATGAAAACTTTCAGTTAGACCTGGTCCAATATGAAACTTAGGTAAAAAGATAGCCCAAAGTGAAATTTACTTAAAATTTAGAAGAGTTATGTAAAAATATAAGTTAATGATTATAGTTTCTTTTAGAGTAAATATCACAAAACTACATACTATGATCAAACGATCACAAAACTATAGATTTAACTAGGTGTATCACAAAACTATTAAATTTATCACAAAACTACACATTTAAGATGAAGTGTCATAAAACTACATGTTTAGTAACTAAATGATCACAAAACTACAGGATTAGAACCAATTTAATCAAAAAAATAATGTTTATAGCTCCGACATAACAATGGTGCTAGGGATTTAAACTATAGAAGTTGTAGTTGTGTAATAACTTCAATATTAAATATACATTTTTATGATACTTAACCTTAAATTTGAAGTTTTGGGATAAATTTAGTGCTAGAGATCTGTAGTTTTGTGATACAACGTTTTAAATCTGTAGTTTTGTGATAGTTTGGTCAAAATACCTGTAGTTTTGTGAAATTTACTTTCTTTTATGTTAAAACAAGTCAAAAAATATAAATGATATTTATATAAATTTTTAATAAGATAAATAGTCAAATGTTATGTGAAAAGTTATCAGCATCATATATTTTAGAACGGAGAGAGTATATTTGAAGATATTTAGATTTGTTTTATGAAATTATACCATTAGAATTGTTTTGGTACTTATTACCGTATCTTCATGTCAAGTTACATGAGTAATACGTTAAACTGAGATCTGAAAGATAGTAAGAATTTAAACATGTAATTGAATTAAAAAAGAATAAAGTACCGTAACTAATAGAACTTATGTTTATTGATACCAATTTGTAGAATCAAATGATAATTATCATTGGAAAAACATATTTCTATATGAATAGCACTCCGCGTCAGTTCCTCCAAACCAGTACTCCATTTATCCCATGATATGGTTGGAGGGAGTATCCGAGTATGTTTTTTTTACTGACAAGCTGTGTTGGTCAGTAGCACAAAGAAAGAAAAACTGTCTCGTTTTTTACACGCAAACTTCACAAAGTGCTAAACTAGTTTTTTTGAAAAAAGAGAAATCTATAAAAAAATTATTTCAAAATTATTAACCTATTTTTTAAAAAATTTAAAATAACTAATATTCAATAAATTCACCTCGTTTTACTTACTCAATTGAGCCGATCGATCGGTCCGCTTGGTTACAGCTGCAGGCCTGCAGAACCATTGCCAGCCGCTACAGGGCTGCCGGTTGCTTGCCTATGTACACGCGGTTGCTGCTGCAAGAAACAAGGGAAATACTCCCTCCATCCTTTTATTTATCCTAAAATATGTTCTTTTTTATTAATCATTACATCGTAGTTTATAAAAGTAAAAAATAATTATATTTAAGTGGGTCTAATGAGTAATAACTATAAGGGATATAAAGCTAGTAATAATTGTAATGGATTTTGATAAAATAAGGATAATATAGCCTTTTGGGTTTTTATTGTTATACGTGGGATGAATAAAAAGTAAATTTATTTTGGGACAGATGGAATATTTACAAGGAAATTTTCTATTGAGTTATTTTTTAAAGTTGACAGTACATGTTTGCATGACCTTGGTGTAATTATTTGTATAGCTAAGGCTACGTTCATTTTTGTGTTTTGATAGAGATTTTCAGCAGCACGTGAAATGAGATGACCCATTAATATATTAATTGAGTATTAATTATTATAAATTTAAAAAACAGATTTATTTAATTCCTTAAAAAAAGTATTTGCAAAAAATATACCGTCTAGTTTGGAAACCATGTTTATGGTAAATGGGGGAGCAGCTCATCTGTGGTGGTAGATTTGAACCCAGCCTAAGATTCCAAGAATATATAAGCCTGATAGGACAAGTTCGTTTTTCCCCAAAGTCGCATCATTTCTCCAACCATTGGCAGGGAACATACTATTTCCCGGCCCTATGACGCAATTGAAGAGAACATGTACAATATCAGCACAAAGCACATTATATTTTTGAGTGTACAGGAAAGGGAATAAGAACCCAATTCCTAAATTTGGTGAGGCAAAGAGAGTGTGACAATAGGAAATTTCAGAGCCTTAACTACGGAGCTAGCGCGAATAAAGGCACATCCAATCAATCGGTACCTAGGGCGACATAAGAGAATATGCATGTAGAAAATTGCAAATGATGCAATTTTCATGAATGACTTTCATGGCTCATGTCTAAATACATCATAGGGAGCATCTAATCGCAATGATTTTAGGAAAAAGTTGATCAATATGGGGGTATATGGTATATCTAATATATGCTCTCATGATGTAAAGAACAGATAATTACAGGGCATACTTAGAAAGGACAACAATTTGTTGACCACATCTTAATCAAGATTTTTTTTTTAGAAAAAAAAGGTATTAAATGTGGATTTCAGAGGGGAGGGGGAAGCTGATATATGGTAGAACTATGCAACAACTGCCTCAAAAATAGTTTCGTAATGCTTGACAAAATGTGGTAGTGAAAACACATCATAAGTATTTGTATGCCCACTCTCACGTGTATGGAGAGCCTTGAAAATTATAATGAGGAGAAATGAGTTAGATACGGGGTGAAATAGAACTTCTCTATTAATTTTTCTAGCTTATACACCCTCCATTACAAATTGATTATCATATAATGTTTATATACCAAGACCAAGAATTATTTAAACCATATCGATAAAGACGTCATGCATAATATACACACATTCTCCCATAATGTATGTATCAATTAACACAAAATGCACAATTACTATTCTTAGCATGCACCACATTCTCCTATGCTACATTAATTATACTCCGATGAAATCTGTGTCCATGCAGTTATATGATGATCAATTTAAGAAATTTTGATTTTTCTTATGTGATGATTAATTTGGGAAGGAAGGAGTATATGCAAATGCATTGGCATTAAGGTGTAAAGTGGGGTATATATTGAGGGGAGTTGGTGGCTACCCAACCATCTTTGGTTTTGAATCTAGTTGGCTATACTTTTTAGCATCTGAATTTTGAGTAGCTTAATTTTCTCAACATGTTTCCATCAAAACAAGAAATAATCTAGGTTTTTTTTTCAAAGCATGCAGTCCACGAAATTGTTCTAGTTATTAATCCCCCAACCAAATTGATTATCATATAACCGCATGGACACGGATTTTATCAGAGTACAATTAATGCAACACAGGAGATTGTGTGCATGCTAAGGGTGTAATTGTGAATTTTGTTTTCATAGATACATACATTATGGGAGAATGTGAGCATATTGTGCATGGGGTTTTAATCGATGCAGTTTAAATTATCTTTGGTCTTGGTGTACAAATAATATATGATGATCAATTTGGATGGAGGGAGTATATACTAGTAAGTAGACTTTATGGAATTCTGAGTAGTTTTCTTATTTTTAGTTAAGCTATGATTTTGTAACCCGCAATTATTCGGACCGTAACCTTTATAGTAATTTATTATAGCTTCTTTGTTACTAAGGTTGTAATGAATTCCATTATATTTAAAAACAAAGTGGGGACATGCTTAGGCTGTGTTTGATTGGGTGGGTTGGGAACTTATTCCCTCCGCACGGAAAACGGAGCAATTCATTAGCGCATGATAAATTAAGTATTTAGTATGTTTTGAAAAATAAATTAATATGATTTTTAAAGCAACTTTCGTATATAAACTTTTTTAAAAAACAAATCGTTTAGCAGTTTAAAATACGTGCGCGCGGAACATGAGGGAGTGGAGTTAGGAAAATAGGAACCGAACACACCCTTAGTGACTCTGTACACTTCAATTTGGCCCTGTTTGAAACTCGTCAGAATTTCAGACATGGATGAATTATATTCATTTCCTGTAGGAAAGGGGTAATGCCCACATTGTGAGATGTTAACCAAATTCCTTGCCTGGGAACAAACAGCATCTTAATTATGTTCTCTGCAAGGAAATCAAGCTGTCATGTATTCAAACCTCTACAATTAACACATGGTTTCTGTGCAATTCATGCATGAGAGAGCATTTTCCTCATGATTAATTTCTTTTGGGCGAACAAGTCAGTTGCATGAACCTTTGCCACATAGACCATGCAAAGCCTCTTCTGCATGCACAAGTTGTCAAGGACAATTCAGACTCTCATTTTGGTTCTTCCAGCAGCTATTCATAGAAAGCTATAGCCTTATCTTCAGTACACAACTGAATCTACCTATCTAGGATACATTAGGGTGGGCAACAAGATGAATTTCAACATGGGTGAGATTAAATGGTACTAGCTGGTACTACCTGCCATTTGCAAGCCTAACTTCAAGATGACAAACAGTATCAAGCATTCATGTAGTACAGCATACATATATATGTAGAGGTCTATCACTTAAGCATATATAGTGCACATACATCCTATATATCTATGGGCCATAAAGATGAGCTATGGATGATGATGGTCCATGGGAAAAATCTTAGAGTCCATTAAAGTGCTATGGATGATCAGAAGTACAGAATTCATGAGATAGTTCTGAAGATCACCATCAAGATACAAGATAGTACTAATTACTTCTATGTACAAGTAGGCTAGGGAAGAAATATTCTCCTTGCAGTTGCAGTGCAGTGCCTTATCTGTTAGGCAAGGTGAACTGATGATTGATGAACCTGAAACACCCTATTTAGAAGTTGATAGTTAAGGGCAGTCATTTCAATCTGACTTTGAAAAACCTCTGAGAATTGAAGTCCAAAGGCTGTTCTATAGCTTAGACCAGGGTAGCAACTCATACTCTAAACAAATAGATCTTTCAGAGCTCAAGGAGATCAATCATGCATTATTCCGTTTTAGTTCTATATCAACTGTATCAATTATGGTAATCTCATTGGCTGCATGTGGTTGCAGGGTAATTCATCAGGCACATAATAGAGAAACCCTGAAGATGGTCTATGAAAATTGCAATGAATTCAAGGACCATTTGCTGCATCAATGGTGTTTAACGAATATGCAACCAACAAATTTGGCTTAATTACTCCACTAAGCAAGTTTAGCATACCTTGGGAGTGAAATTAAGCATCCAGAAACGATTCAATCTGGATGTTCAATTTTGTACTGTACATGTGAAGGCAAAAATCTCCTTGGGCCGTATTCTAATTGCGGCCCATCCAGACCAATGACACGCGGAGCTCTACGAAATTGGGCTTTGGAACAAGTTCACTTTGGGTTCCTCTATTTGTCGCCCAGTCTGATTTTCGTCCCTTAGTCGCAAAACCGGGTACGACGGGTCCCCCAACTATCTAAACCGGTGCAAACGTGGTCCCTCGGTGGTTTGGAATGCGGTTTTGGCTAACATGGCATCTACGTGGCTAGTTTGACTAGGTCTTCGTCCCACGTGGCTTTGACGTGGCGCTTACGTGGTAATTCGATCCCGGAAAAATAATAAACCCCGTGGGACCCAAATGTTAGTTTCACACTGTTAATGACGAAATTTGGTAAGCCTCAAAGTCATCATCGGCCTAGAGTGAGTATCGGCTTCAGAGTCTTGGAATCGGCCGATGGCATTATCAATCGCCAGCAGTTGTATTCTTCATGGATTCGGTTAAGGAAATTAATTAATTAAAGAAAGTTTATCCAGAAGAGTTTGAGTTCAAGGAGGATACAGTATGGCAGTTTATCTACTAATTAGGCAGAGTTGTTAGTTTTCTTTTATCTTTAGGAAAGTGTGTTTAGCGTCTGATAAGGACTTTATGTTTTTCCTTTTATCTTTAGGAAAGTTTGAGTCGTGTCCGATATGGACTAGTATCTACCCGTGGGTATAAATATGTACACCTGGGGTCAATATAAATATCTCTCGATCAATCAAACTACTTTCGGCGCATCGCCACCCTCTTTCTGAGGATTTTACTTATCAACCGGCGGAATTTGGTACCTGACGCGGGGCTGCATCGGCTTTCGATCTCCGGCGAAAGAGTAAGCCCTACGTTTTGCCGGGCCTTGGTGAATATATCAGCTACATTGGTGTTGTTCAAGGCTGCATCGCTTCGATATCTTCGATCGCTCTGGTTCGGTTAATATATTTGCCTACCTGATATCACAATTATATTTTAATTACATTGTGTTTAGAGACGCATTGGTTTAGTTGGGACTGTCTCGGTTAGGTCTAAGATCTTCTGTCTTAGCCGATATATCTCTACAATCACAATGTTGTTTTAAATAGATTTGTTGTATCCATGACATTAGATAGATCTATCAGTTCATCAAGTATTAGATTATCACATACAATCTCGTGCTGCATCAGTTAGGTTTGACCTACTAGATTGTTATTGATAATATAAATCTTGTTAAGCCGATAGGTTCATGCTGATGTTTTATCGGAGTGCTAGCCGATGAGTTATCATATACGTTATATAATCCAGAATGATAATGTTTTTTACTTGCATCGGCCGATCTCCATTTAGGTTTTTGTCGATATCGGCTAGATTACTTTGTTGGCTTAGATTATATAATGTATCCACCACCCTGAAAATCAGTCAAAAGCTTGCTTGTCTAGATATTATGTTTCTTTTCATACTTAGTGCTCCATCAGTTAAGTTTGATCTACTAAGTCGTGCTTAGAACCATAATCTCTAGCTTGCTTCTTGATTGCCAATAAGGGTTTTATTGGGGTTTCGGCCGATGAGTTATCTGGATGTTGCATCCGCTTATAAGGATTACATATAAGTTGGATTTAGCCGATGACAACAAAGGTTTCACTATTTATCTAATCATTTGGATTTAGCCGATGTATGCTTTAACCTTCGGATCAATGCTTATTCTATCATATCATTTATCGGTATCGGCTGGAATCACTCTATCAGCTTGTCAGCCAATTGGCTATTTTATCTGTTATTTACATATCTTGTCAGTTGTAGGATCAAACTGACTGGCACGCCCGCATCTCATCAATATTTTGGAGCTGCTCTGGAGCTAAGCAGATCTCCTAGGCCGTCGTGTTTTTAGTCAACACACACAAATTAATAAAAAATGGTGGGCCCATGTTGGCCCCACATATCATTCTCACCCCTACTCTTCTTCCTCCTCTCTCCCCATCTCCCCTCTCCTCATTCTGGGCGCTACGGGGTCACGGGGAGGTCCGGTGGCGGTGGCCGGCGACGCGGGAAACGGGGAGGGCGTCGGTGGCGGGAGCGCTAGGGGGTGGAGGGCTCCGTGCGCGGGGCGCCGCCCACCACCCACCCCGAGAAGCTGCTCCTCGTCTTCGCTCGCGGCGTCGACTCGGACCCCGCGCGGGGGATCGAGGAGGAGTTCGGGGTTGTGGAGATGGCCCAGGCCGGGGATCTCAGACCAGAGATGGACGACGTCGCCTCTCCGATTTGCTGGCTTCGCACATCGCCACTCCGCCGGCGCGTCCGCCCACCCCCCACTCCGCCCGCCGCCGTCCTGCTAGCCTCGCGCGCCGCCCCTCCGCCCGTTGCCACCTTGCCAACCTCGCGTGTCGTCTCCTCCCTTGCGCGCCCTGCCACCCCGCTGCGCCCCACCAGCTTCATGACACCGCTCGGCCTGCCTCCTCCCTCTCTCTCCCCGACTGCCGGTTGCCTCCAGCCGTCTCTAGCACGCCGCCCGGGTGCCTGCCTGCCGTGTCGTCTCCTCCCTCGATGTTGCAGCATCGTTCCCCATCCCGTCCAGGCCCTATCTTCGCCGGGAGCCCATCGCATCACCGTCGCCCGTGCCGCCCCTTCCTCCCCGCCCTACCCCCGCTCACCATCGTCCTCGCCTCATCTCTCTCTCTCCATGCCCACTCTGGCCGTCTCTCGCCCCGCTTCGCCCCTTGGCTCCACCCCGCTCTGCCTCCGCCCCTCGGCTCTACCACTGCTCCACCCTACCGTTGCTCGCTCCACCGGCTGGAGAGAGAGAAAAGGAGAGAGAGGATAGAGAGATAGGGGCATGGGCCCTACCATTTTTATTAGTTTGTGTGTGAAACTGACATGTGGGCCCCAAAGGTTTTATTATTTTTCCGCATCTAATTGCCACGTCAGCGCCACGTCAATGACACGTTGGACAAAGACATAGTCAAAAGGAGCCACGTAGATGCTACGTCAGCCAAAACTGAACACAATACTATCGAGGGATCTCATTTAAACGGTTTTGTAAGTTGGGAGACCCGTCGTACCCGGTTTTACGACTAAGGGACGAAAATCAGACTGAGCGACAAATACAGGAATCCAAAGTGAACTTATTCCTTGTGTTTTAGTGGACTAGTAACTTACCCGTGCTAACGCTAGGGCCACATTTAATAATACAAATTAAATAATAATATAGGTATAATATATGTTTTGACAACCAAGATAGATTAATGATTGATGCCAAAAAAAGTTCTTACCATTTTTGCGATTAGATCAGCGAGATGCAAAATGGATGTTACGAGTTCTTATCCTTCTTCTCTCTCGGTCTCCGGTAGAACATCGTGCTGACAACATATTATGCAACCCCTGTTGTTGTCAAGGATAATCCTATTTTGGTGTGCACTGGACTGTGACAACATATTATGCAACCCCTGTTGTTGTCAAGGATAATCCTATTTTGGTGTGCACTGGAATGTGGGGGCATCCCATTGGAGCTGGAGGAGTGGTCTGCACTGGGAATATCACCCCATCGTCTACTGGCGAGATGCTCCCAATGACCACTACTCACACTTTGCCATGCCAAGCCTCATGCTTCATATGTTGGCAGTGGTTCGTCCCAGCCAGGTGTATACCCACGCTGACTTCAATTTGCCTGCTGCATGAACGGGTAATATGGCTGCTCGGCGGCGGTATTCCTAGACAAGCTACGAGTTGTCCTACCAGAAACACTGCTCCTTCGAGCCCCCTCTCATGGAACGAGAGAAATGGTTAGCGCCAATACTTATACAAATGAAATTCCGGGGTTAGGTAACAGAATCTCATTTGTATATCCGGGGAAGAAAAACAAAAGAGATGCATTTGGATCATGTTTCAATGTATGCCCTTACACAAGATAATCCTCGTTAAAGATGGAACGAGGTAGCGGAATATCTATTATTGGACCATTCACCAAAGTTTCGACTTTAACAACAAAACGAGTGATTAAATATGTGCACTTTATTAGTCCTACCATCTTGAGATATTCTAACCATTGTTTTATCAGGGGTTTGACATGAGTGATTTTAATCTTTTTAGTCATGGCATTAAGGATTTTGAACTCATCGTTGTAGATCGGCCTAACATCTTCCCGAGGGAGCAGAGTAAAGGCCAACCGATATGCATCGAGCGTAAGGTGGGATTGTGGATGTCATTAGTTCACGGTTTCCCACATACAAGAACTTGCTTCTGTTGAAACCAGAAGTCACAGACTCCAAGTCAACAGAGCACTTTATGTTGAATCTCATATGAGTACAAAACTCCATCTCGGTGTCAGGACAAAAGTTCTTCTCACCTTGATCATCGTCCATGAGCGATTGGCCATGGGACCCTGCTTGCTCATTACTCATGTGTACTCGTTGGACGGGCACGCATTCGAGCTGTGAGAGTGGTGTTGTGAGCTCGGACTCGTGGCCCGGTTCATCACGTTGAGGAAATTTCTTGCACTCTTCTTCATCCTGCACATGCGAGTAAAAAGCATACAAGATGTCATGCCCTGAAATCATCCTAAAATTTTATCATCTAAATTATTCCTGGAAACTGTAAAAGCCAAAAAATAGCCTTCAACAATAAAAAATCATCAAGTTTCAACTCAAATTGATGTGTGTAAATTTTCTTTAAACCTCATGCTACAAAACACTTAACCAATTTTAACTGGAATTTTAAGAGCATTATAAATAATTTTAATGCAACAATAACCTTTCTCATATTTTAAATAAAGCAAAACAAAAATAAATCACCTTCCCTCTCCTTGGGCCATTTTTTACCAATCTTTTTCCTCTCATCCCCCACCAGCCCACTCCGCCCCCTCTCTCCTTCCAGGCCCAACCGAGCCATGAGCCCATCACTGCCACTTCCTCTCCGCTCTCTGGGTCGCCTCCTCATGTCGGCCCATTGCGCCCAGCAGGACGAGCCGCCGCTCCCGCAGCCCACGACGCGACTCGCGCCGCACGCGCGCGCCTCCCGTGGGCCCGCCTGTCGGAGGTGTCCCCTACCTCCGGCTCGACTGTTCCTCTCTCTCCCCCGTGAACCCTAGCACCACGGGCAACCTCGATCCGCCTCCTCAAGCATTTTCCCTTCCAACTAATCGCAAAAATTGGTTTCTTGTGTAGTGGGCAACAATTCCCCCAACAAATCCCATTCAACCCCGCTCAAAATCATCCTCAATTTTAATTCTTATCCAACATGATCAATAGGAAGCTCCACCATCGCCGGCACCGTTTCCCGTCCTAGCGGTCGACCACAAGTCTGGAGTAGGTGGTGGCGGGTGACGGTGATGCGGCACGATAGTGGTTAGGCGAGGGCGCAACAGTGAGGGGCAAGGTGGAGGTGATCGGCAAATGTGGTGGGGCGAGGCGGGTGGCAGTGATCTGGCGAGGAGGCTACTGGGCGAGGATTCGGCAAGGACGGCAATCTCGCGGATATTGCGCGTGCGCTTGGCCGTCGTATGGATGGAAAGGAATGCGATCAGATGAAAAGGAGGGCAGGTGGTGGTATGTGGAGAGCGCGTGATTGAAGGAAGTGAAGGAGGTGGGAGCGACCTAGTCCGTTGGATTTCACCCGGATGATCTAGACCGTTCCATGAGGAATGAAAGAATGAAAGAATGAGTGATGAGTGAAACTATTTGTTGAACTATAGGGTAGATCCCAACCGTAATGGGCTTGCTATTGGGCCGCGATCGTAATGCCGCCTACATGAACCCAAACTCGTGCAGTAAAGGTGCCTCTACCAATCCGCAATGGTGGGTTTCCATCCTCGACGAGGCAATTCGTCGAGCACATGGCGGGCGGCCGGTGACGCGCGTGGGCGAGGCGATGAAAGGGGCAACGGGTGGCGGCGATGGCGGAAGTGAACAGGAGCACGCGGGTGGCGACTGCCGGCGACGGCGTGCTCGCCGCCACGCCCGACCACCGGTACGTGGAGCTTAATTATCTCTTCAACTCTTCCAGGCGCAGGCATGGTCAGGACTCAGGAACTTAGATTTTGGTAGTTTTTGGGAAGATTTGACATCTCTAGATCAAAGGTCTCCTAGAGCAGCAGCAATATCTTCAGTCACTGAAGCCATTGGTTGTGAGACGTTACGAAAACCTAAGCTATCTGCCAGCAAAGGGTTTAACTGGATTATATCATCTGACTTACCTAGAAATAATTGCATGCCGGCGATATTGCGGAGGGAAACTGGCAGCGAAAATTATTGAGGATGCCAAAACCTGGGCTCTAGCATGAGCAAAACGACTTTCAGAGCTTATCCTTAGGATTTGAGTTTTTTTTTCTTTTACAGTTTCTTTACTACTATTATATTCCATGAAATTAGCACACTATAAGTGTTGGTTCGTTAAAAGAAAAGGAAGAAATAGTTGCATGTCCAATGCTGAGGAATGTTAAGAGTGAAGGCAATCTGTTGACTATGTCACTGAAGAACTTGGATGTTAACCCGTGCGGTCATATTGAGGATTCACCGATTCAGTTCTCAGGTCACTGAAAAACCTCACCTTCTCTCGGAAGGTTAACACTGTTCAGTTGCAATGACATAGAGAAACTTCCATCAGGGGAAGTGTTTAGGACTCTGGAAAATCTCAATGATGTGTCCGTAGCCAGATGCAAAAACTTGTTATCATTGGGTGATCTTGGAGTTGTTCCATCAATCCTATGCTGTAACAAGATCCATCCTTAAGGGCATTCACAGTGCACATCCATGGCATTCAGCCCCACACAGCTACGTAGATAAACTGTTTGCGTGGAGGAGAGAAAGGGGTGGGGACCATGTTTTTATGGGGTTCTTGTGTCCTCTTTTGGTACCAGGAGCCTCATCGGTTTTGTCAGAAAAGTGGGAGGGGGAATGAGTTTGTTCGCGCGTGGCTGAAAGCAGGAGAGAAAGAGAGGAGGAACACGATGACGGAGAGAGGAGGGGCTTGCCGGCGCAGGCGAGGAGGGTGGGGCGGCGGCGGCCACGGCACCGGCGAGGAAGCCACGGCCACGGCCATCCTCGCATTGCGCACCGCCACCGGATCGGGGGAGCTTGGCTATGCCGTGGTGGAGCGCCAAGCCCGTCGCCGGGGAGGCCAAGTCCGCCGCCGCCGTGGAGCGCCAAGGTGGGTAGAGAGAGGGAGGCACCGGCGGGAGGAGGGAGAGGTGAGGTGGCGCTATCGCCGGTGGAGAGAGGATGGGAGAGGTGGCACCGACGGTGCCACCGGCGAGGTCGCCGGGAGGTGAGAGGAGAGGGGATTGGTTGGGAGGGGATGAGTTAGGAAAAGTAAAGAGTAGCGAGAGAAGGAAGATGAAAAGGATCTGATGGTGGGACCCATTATAATTAGGCATTGTGGGATGAGTGGCTTTGTAGTAGTTTCATACAATGTGGCATCCCAGGTGCGGTCTTGGTGTGGGACGCACTGTAAATGCCCTAATACTATCCACAAGTCAGTTGCTCCTTTAAGCCATATAATTAAGCTCAAAGTTGATCGCCAAGCCCTTTTGCTGGTGGAGCCAATTAAAGCCTCAGTTACACTATGGAGCCGCAGATCGGTGATGATTATGCAATGAAATCCTTGACTGAGCAGTGGTTGCTCCAGAATGCTTATTCCCTCTGTTTGATCGAATTGAGATAGGAGTTGCTGAGAATCTGCAGAGACTCCCTTCTCAGATGAAAAAACTGGAAACGCTGCAGAGTTTGCATATCAAAAGAGCTCCTCTGATTCAGTTTCTCCCAGAGCTGCCTGCTTATGAAGCTCTATGAAAGCGATGTTAGTTTAGACTGGGGTAACATTGAAAACATTGCTCATGTGGATATGAAGGTACAGTTTATTTTTGTTCTCGGGTTTATTTGATGAGGAATTTTACCGTCCAACTTGGGTAGGTACTAAATCTAGGCCATCCAACACAATAGAACTAACGGCTGAGATCTTTGGGTACCTCCATGTGCCATATGGTTTGTGTGATGGTACCGACCAAAAGAGGAGTGGAAGGGTAAAAATGTTTTTTAGCATTTGATATGAGGGTGAGAAATATATGTTCGGGTGTCGGAGGCAACGATGAGGGCAAAGCTCGTCAACGACCTATCTTCAATCTCACCGGTGACCTCTGCCTCCAGCTCCGCCCTTCCTCCAAGCTAGTCGACTAGATCCAGTCTCGCTGGCACAATTTCCACATCCCTTGATGCCCTTCCCCAACCTCGCCGGCCAAATCCGGGGCCACCCCCTCCCAAGCTCGCCGATCCGGGCTCACCAAACAACCTCCGTCTCCTGCAACATCGTCTTGCTAGCTAGACTTAGGCTCACCAAGGACCTCCACCTCCCACGCTGCCCTCTCACCGGTCATATTTGGGTTTGCCTCTGACCTCCGCCTTTCATCCTGCTTCTCATCGGTCGAACTTGGGCTCGCCAACGACCTCCTCCTACCGTGCCGCCCTTCTCCCCAAGCTATTATGTTCCAACACAGCCTAAGAGCATCTCCAAGAGATGTCTAAAATTAAAGCCCCAAAAATCCTATATTAGGGACAGCAAAATAAATATTAAGCCTAAAAAACACCTCCTTCTCCAAGAGATACCTAAAATTTTAGTTTCCAAATTTTAAAATTTACCACATCATCACTAGTGGGTCCTTCTCAACTAATTTTCCACGGAATTGTTAATATTGCGCGTGAGCGCGGAGAGGGACATCACGGATCGCGCATGGAGGGAGATAGTTGGGCCTGGTCACATGCGAGATCGCAACTGAGATCATTCGCGAGGCTATATATCATATCGCTGCGTGAACGTCCCATCAAGCAGGCTATATATCATAGCCCGTCAAGCTTGTAAGTCTCTACCCGATCCTCCTGTTATGATTAATATCCTATGATTAATGGTGTACTGTTCATTTTAAGAATTTTAAGAATAGTACATGAGAATTAATAATAGTGCACTTCCTGTTGCTTGTCAACGTAGTCATAAGTACAGTTCAGCTTTTATATAATTTGCAAGATTTGCATCAGCTTGTCAGCAAGATGACTGATCAGTAGTAGTAGGAATTTGCAAAATATAGGAGGCTTCCGACTCTGTCAATAGCAACAAAGACATAAGCATTACTGACAGCAGGATGAGGGAATTACCCATGTACTGAATAGACACAATTCTGAATAAATATAGTTTGCATTGCACAAACTTAGTAAACTCACCTAATTCAGACACACAAAATAGAGACAATTCTGAATAGTTTGCATTGCAGACTAAGTAAACCTAGGTAAATTTCTAACGAATCTCCACTAATCTGAACTCCAAGTACGATTGCCACCAAATATTGCCATCTCCTTCCCTCCCATTCTCTGATCTGGTGGCTTCCCTGTTGATGGCAATGACATGGAGTTAAAATTAAGAATACATGTACAACAGAGTAATCACTAGGTCAATACTAAAATGGAATGTAAACTTTTATGAAACACAAACCTATCAACCCAAACTGTTTACACGACGAGCGATGATTTCATTTTGTAAACTCTTGTAGAACTGCTGCTGTGAGAGAGGCTTGGAAGAAATGTCCATTGTCATAATTCTCTCTTCTTCTAACATCCTCTTCAATCGTATCTCATCTGTGTCATTTGCGACATTTTTTCTATCTAACTCAGGCCTCTCTTTATCTAGTTTGTATGACTTTTGGAGCCTCTCATCTCTCTCCTTCTTCTCTGCTTCAGCTTCTTTTTTTTTCTTCCACAAATGATCATAATCATCTGTGCATGTATCATCTCCACTACGCCTCAACTGCTCTTTGGCCCTCTTCTTACCTAGTGGTCTCGTCGGCTCTTCGGTCTCTGTAGGTTCATTATCTTCGCTAACATGATTGGTAGTATCATCATTTGTGGGTATAGCTTTTGCTGAACCATCTGTGCTTGGCTTCTGTCTTTTGGTGGCACAGGGTTTCTGGGATGCTATTTGCTTCATCTTCTCATGCCACTTGGATTGTGACCGCAAGAGAGTCCAACAGTGCAGGAATTGAAAGGGCTTTTCTTCCAACTCCTTAAATACAGTAATTGCCTGAGCAATCTGCACAAGTCAAGTATTTTGAATGTACTTAGCAAACATCACAATTTTTATTTATAAAGTAATATAAAAACGCAAGCTACATAACTATGTATTACCTTGTCGTGTATACTAACCCCGCTTTGCCTTCTAGCCTCAATCTGGCTCAAATATCTACAAAACTTATTTACATTCTCTTGAATACTTTTCCAACGATGCATAAGTGAATTCTAGCTATGATCTGGTGTAGAATTACTCGTTTTGTAGAAGTGTTCATATATTCTAGTCCAATATGCACTACGAGTTTGATTTGTGCCTAGCACTGGATCCAAACTTACATGCAACTATGCCGAAACAAGTATCTTATCTTCCTGTTCGCTAAAATTCTTCGATTTTTTTAGATTTGGTCTAGCCACGGTAGTCCTCTCAACAGTGGGTACCTGCTGACCTGCTGCGTGACAGGCTCGCTACCCATACCATTCTCATCAGCCTGGTTACTCATACCATCCTCCACAGGCTGGCTACTCAGCCCATCATCCACCGGCTGGCTATTCATACCATCTCAATAAAAGGAATGGTTGCCCTCATTCAACAAATTAGTAAAAAAAACCTTCTCCTTCCATTATCAATAGGACCTACAAACAATTTTGTCCATCATGACAGCACAACCAAAAATGACATTGCAATGTGGCACAAATAAACATTGGAGAATAAACAGTACGAACACCTCATTTTCTAAAGGTTTACTCTCAAGTTCTCAACTAATATATGACTTGCCAATTTCAGAACCGTTTGATTTTCAATATGAATATATGACAAGATGAAAGGTTCGTGAAGTCATAAACCTCATATGAACTGAAAGTGAACATGTACCAGACAAGTATTTTGTTGCTGAAAGTAAATACGTAAATCATATCAACACTTGCACTGCATCATTCAACAAGAAACAACTATACTGTACAAGGTGCACTATCCATAGCTGTGAGTCAACCTCAAATGAACTCAAAGAGGGTTATTAGATCCATGGAGTTGGAGATAAGAAATGAGATATTACACTAAAATTACCTCAAACAAATTCTGTAGCAGCACATGTCGTCGAGGCAGTGAGGTGGATGGAGGCTGGTGGCGCCTGGACGGAGGACGGCGGTGACCTGGATTGAGGTCGGCGGCAATGATATGAACTTGATAGGTAATGTTGTCATAGAAGATAAAAATTTCATCAAAAAGCTAGTGCAAAACTGCAAACAGAATTTGGAAGAGTTGGGCTGCTCTCCATTGCAAGTTCTTTGTGTGGTTGGCGGTAAATAATCAATGTTGGACATCGGACCGTCTCACCAAATCTGGAATGCAACATCCAGATGCGTGTCCTCTGTGCGATCAGGATGACGAGACTATCCAAATATTTTGGTGACTTGTTTTTTCACAGTAAGTATGGCTTTTAATCTGGGAAAAAGTTGGATGGGCAGCTTTAGCACCACAACCATCAGTGACTCGCTTGTCTAGTTGGTGGTTCAAAACGGTTAAGGATGCTCCTAAAGAGGTGAAGAAATGGATGGAACTCTTCAATTATCCTAGTGGCATGAGAATTATGGAAGCATCGCAATGGTTATGTCTTCAACGGTGCTTCCCCGAGCATCTTGGCTATTTTGCATGCGGTGGCTAGAGAGAGTTCTCTTTGGTGTATTGCTGGAGCTAAGGTGCTCGTGTGGGTTGCTCCCCTTGGACAGCTAGTTCTCCTGGGGGTGTTTCGGTTGTGTGTCACATTGTGTGATATTTTTTTTTTTGGGTGGTTCTAGAGGGGTCCTTTGGATCACTTGATTGTACGGTTTCTCTTAATGAAATGCAGCATAGTCTTCATGCGTTTTCGAGAAAAAATAATCAGGGCTGAGATGTCCTCTTTTGCGCAAACCAAATAGATTATACAGCTACTCTGAAGTTTTGCATCTTTGTCCTGTCTGAAATTTCTGTACTAAAATGCGGGTGCAACTGTATAGAAAAGGAAAACATAAAAATTATACAGACACAGGCATGCTTTACTCCTTTGCACCCCTAGATTGGCCCCATCCCAAGGCATCCGGGGTTTTTTTTATGGCCATTGCTGTGGTTATTTTTATTTTTAGTTTGGCAGAACTCCATGTGTGAATTGTGATTATTGATGTATTGAATTCGAATATATGACAGCCAGAGCGTGCAGACTCCAGAGTCCAGACCATACGAGCTATGCAGTACTGTAGTGTGATGACTGCACCACTGGTTTCGGTATAAAGCCATGGAGGGACAGGATGGATGGTAATCATCTGCGGACTGGAATCTGGAGTTTTGACGCTGGAAGCATACGCTCACCAGATGGTATATGTATTATGTTTGCTGATGAATGGTTCTAATCTCCAGAATTCTGGTCATTCATATCATAAGTTCTGTTATCTGGTATTGATGGTACACATCTGATGAGATTCTGTACCTACGGCCGTTTCTGATTGTTCTGTACTCGGCTATTGTTCTGCATAGTGTTGTATCAGTGGAGCTAGCTACGGGGGTTGCACTGAACATGGTGGTATTGCTCTCGGTTTGTACAAAGTTTACAGGAATATAACTGTGTATGGCCTGATGTCCATGCTATGCACAGTGTACGCTGCTGTTTGAATGACGAGTTTAAAGCTTTAAATAAATCAATGTATTTACAAATTTGGATGTGTTATATCATGCCATCCACTCCTTCAGTTTGGAAGCCTATTTCACTATTTGCAACTCAAATTAATCAGTAAAATCTCGTAGCGTGTCAGTTCATCGGACAGTGTTTGGTTGATTCAGTCACTTTATCTTCACTCAATCTTGGATTGCTTCTTCGATGATTGGGGAAGGTTATATATAATCAGCCCCATCAGCAATACCACACCACCTAGGATGAAAGATGAGCTTAACTCTGCACCATGAGGGATGTAGGGCAACGGAAGTGAAAGTATGTAGATTGATATTGGCACTGCAATAGAAACAAACAGCAATCAGCATCAGTCATGAAGATACTGTCCTTCAGCTTGCACGACCAAAATTTTAGATGCAAAAACAGGACAGGAAGCAAAAGTGGGGGAAAGAAAACCTGCTGAAGTAGCGGTAAGCGAAGCAACAAGTGCAGATGACATCTTCACCAAATTGAGCAATGCGATATTGAAGGCCATATTCACCAATATAAACAGCAATGGTAGAAATGGAGCTCCTCCACAATCTACAAGAAGTTACAGCAAATGAGCATTATATGTTTGCATTGTAAAGAATGAATAGACTTTAAGACTCCTGAACCACTAATACCAACGAAAATGTCAATTTGAAAGGCATTAAGTTGTTCACAATTCAAATAGCTACACATTACAGGCCAAAGAGTCATAAAGTCACTTGTTGTACTACTAACACTTCACCTAACATGAGGTACTTTTGGATGTGGAGATATATAAATTCCAGGCAAGAAGCATTACCAATCAGGCTATCATCGACATTTAGGAAGCACTCAGCACCACCATTTAAATAAGCAGGAAGCTCAGCAAACTTTATTCCCCTCAAATTAGAAATAAGTGGGAGAAGAAGAAACACAAAGAGAGCCTGCAGATAAAAATATATTAAATAAAATGTAGGGTGTGAATTCAGACTATATATGGTCGTGCAGAGGAGGAGAAGAAAAAAAAAAGAAAACTGCAATGTAGACAAGCATTGTGTTAAATTAAAAAATCACCTGAAATCCTGACCCAAACGAATTAACCACAAAGATATCTGGCCGCCTCCCCTGTACAGGCAGATGTATTGGTCATGCGGTAAGATTTCTAAACATATGGACAGGAGGTTATAAACCTAATTCTGGAGTTTTTGACCAATGATGAAATTACGATCAGGCACATAAATAGGATAGTAAGAGTGAGAAGAACCTTAAGACGCTTTGCACCATCAATGAAAACAGATTCCTGCCACAGAACTTTGTATTTCAGACAAGTACAAGGAAAGCTGTAAAATGAACAGTATGAGATAATGTAAAAGAGTGTAAGCAGTTGAACCTTCAGAATTGAAGCACCCGCTTGAAATGCTGATGATGCAACCATCAGTGCTAGCCAAATAAACTTGACATCAGACAGAAATTGACCCTCATTCGCTCCACTGCAAAAGCACAGTTTTGACTTTTGAGATGACCAACCAATCTTAATAACTTAACAGTATGAAGTAACTACTTGATGTCGGAATTAGACTAAGAACAGTTTTTTAGCAAATAATCGCTATTGTGTGATGACCTCTGGTGAAAGGCACAAGTGCATGTGCAGCAACCCTTTCTCCAAACATATTTGTTGCGTGAAAATTACCAGATAAGAAATATCTCAAATGGCATACCTTGCAACAGCAAGAATCACACCAGAAGCAACAAGGAAAGAACCAACGATTTGTCTCATTGAATATGTTCTTCCCAACAGCAGCGCAGAGAAGATAAGCTGCCACACCAGGAATGACTGCAGCACATATTCAGAAGAACATTACTCCATCAGTATTGGGTAGAGGTAACAAGGTTTGATACTGATAAGTGATAGTCAAATACTAAGATTGTTCTTTCTATAGTTCAAATTGGTGCTATTAGGACATTGTGAGAAATTGGTATTATTAATTAGGTTTAAACTAATAATCAAACAAGATTGTTACTGTCTATAGGTGAAGTTTATATCATTAGAACATAGCAGGATAACCAATAACCTAACCTTAGGGTGGTTCAAATAAAATAGCTTTGCAGAATCCATAAATACTATTACACTAAAATATGTTCATCACAAAATAAATAAATAGCCAAGTACTAATGTAACTTGATACAAAATAACCCAACGTGTGTAAGTGAACAGAGATGAAAAACTGGTAATAACTCAAATCAACAAAAGGAAAATACCTGGGACAGTATAGGAATAGCAGGCCCAGGAAGCATAGCTGCAGGTTCCAGAAATAGCAACCAAATTAATCAACAAAAACAAACAACCAAGGTACCATAGCGAAACTCTAATGGTCTGCAAGAACTGCGGTTGAACTGTAATTTCTAGCATTTTTCATACCAACAGTGACAACTGCTTTGGAGATTGAAAAGAACATTTACCTCCTGCAGACATGCCGGCCGCAAGCCCGAGGGCCTCCAGCAAGCCGATGGCAGCGAACCGGCGCTTGGGCAGCGCCAGCATGTCCCTGGTCACCACCCCAGCCCGGTACCTCGCGTAGAGTATCGAGAAGTACACGGCGACGTACCTACCATGTTGAAACCACAGCACAAATCAGGAGCCAAAAAAAAAACACGGCTTGAGAATTCCGTCGAACACCTCGCGCGCGGTCGACCATACCCGAAGGTGGTGAGCTGGGCGAGGAAGAACGGGTACTGCTTGAGGGGCACGAGCGCGAGCTTGTACAGCACGCGGTTAGCGACGGCCAGCGCCACCACGGCCGCTGACGCGGCGGCGATCGCCGGCGAGGAGCCCATCGCGCCCAACGCCCCGAGGCGAAAAGGCTCAGACCAGGCTAGTCAGTCGACGCAGAGCTGGGTCTCACAACCACGCCCATGCACGATACCTAGAAGACGGAATCGGGAACGGAATACCACGGCGTACGGCGGCGGCGGCGGTGTGCGGCGGCGCGTGGGTTGCTTTCTCGCCGTGGGAGTGCGAGGCTCTCTCCTTCTCCTCCCCCATGGTTTATGGTGTTTTTTCAGTTTGACCCCTGTACTTTGTAGTTATTGGAAAATGGGGGCGCCACGTCAGGAAGTGGAGAATTTCCTTCGGGTATTAAAAAGAGGAGAACATTTTCATGTAAGTCCCTTTGTATGTTGGTATTTTAAGTTACCCCCTTGACCTCGAAATCATTACGGGGTCTTGCCGTCTTGGTGTGCGTGTTATCTCCGCCTGCAGACTTTGACCCGTATCTGTGAACTAGCGTTCTGATTTTGGACAATACCAGGGGCTCAAACGGAAGCTGAAATTGGGAGAATTTTTTTTTTTGAAGCTATTCGAGTGTAATTTACACCGAATCTGTAAGACTGTACCTGTAAAGACAGATGAAAAATAAAGGTTAAAAAGGAGTAGTAATAATTTAGTTTTTAGTGTTTGTGTGAAAACAAGGGAGCAAAGGAAAATTCCTTCCTTGGGTTGGAAAGCTTTGCAAAAAAAAAAAAGAGTCAATAACTTTACCTTAAAAAACTGAGTCTATAACTTGGTTAACAAGGTTGGCACACCTTGGATCATCTGTCTATCTGTCGTCGATGGTGTCGTCAGCAGAATTAAATTTTGATGGCTGATCATAGATCTATTATACGGGGACAGGAATGTACAAACCAATTAATCTTTGATTTAAAAGAAATAAAGGTGTGACTTCAAATCTTACTAGTAGTACACCCTTGCATTGTAAAGAAGCGAAGTATATTGATATGTTTAATTGGAAGTAAATTTCACAAAAAGTATTTTGATCAAATTATTACAAAACTGTATATTTATTAAGGCTAGGTATAACATGTAACACCATGAATATCACCCTAAGTTTAAATCGCACTTTAATGCATTTCTATAAATTTAAAAACCTAAAAGAGCCTCCAACAATTAAAACTCATCAAGATTGAAATCAATTTGGCTTGTAGGTATTTTTCATAGATTACACATGCTTCAAAATGCTTTAAGCAATTTTAATTGAATTTTCAGAGCACCCTAAATAATTTTAAGGTAACAAAAACAATTAAATGAGTTTTATAGAAAGGAAAAGCTAAAAAAATTCCCTTCCTCCTCCCGGGCTGTTTTCAGGCCATTCCTCCCCTCCCTCTCCTTCTCTCGGCCCAGCCCAGCTGCCCCCTCTCACCTCGCTCTCCCCAAATTTTTTATTTTTATATATTTTTTTAATATTTACAGAAATATTATAGCACCGGAAAAACTGCAAAAATAGACCCTGCCACCCTGGCAGAGGGCGGCAAGGTGATGTGGTACACACACGGGATGACCGTTTAGAGGGTACTGGCCATTTTGCAGGCGGCCCCCTTGTCGCGCTGGCAAAGGGCAGCAAGGTGCCGGCAAGGGGGCCACCTGCAAAATTCACACAGCTCCTCGACCTGGTGCCTGCCATTTAGCAGGCGGCCCCTTGCCGCCCTCTGCCAGGGCGGCAAGCCCCAGCGCCTATATAAGGCCTGCCGCCCTACAAAGCCCCTCATTTATTCACGTGCAATACGACTACGGAATCGCTGCTAACGCCCTTACACTTTCTCAAACGTCAAATCTTCCATGTCACATCGGCACATGTCCAATCTTACTTTTGGCGTCATGCCACCCTTCAAAGGGGCGGAAGGGTATACATCCGCCTACGTCCAATCTTACTTTCGGTGGCAATCAGGCCGACCCACTGTGCCCTATGATGTACACATGTGAAGATTATCACTGCGATTTTGGTGCCTATATAACGAGCGCCGCAGCACAAAATTTCTTCATCTAAGGCCTCCAACAAGAACTAGCACAACCCTTCATCCCACCAGCTTTCGGCAATGGCTGGACGTCGGGGCGTTGAGGATCCCAACTGGTGTAGCGATCCTTGTGCATACCTATTCCCACCTTGGTGCCAGCAGCCTCTCTGCCTTTGCGGTGACCGATGCCAACTAATGGCTTCGCGGGATCCAGACATACGAGGAAGGCGTTTTTTTAGGTGCCCTAACTATGACCATGAGGTATTTCACTATCGTGCACTATGCTTATTCAAATGTGATGCGCGATTGTTTACTCTTCATCCTACTCTATTCGTCAGACCCGCGCTACGGCTTGTGGATTCATCGAATGGGTCGATATAGAAAATCCCGTTCTCGACATGACCACCTGTTTACAAGAACGATGCTGGTATTTCTCATCAAAAAGTACTGAGCAATACTTGCAGAGAAAGGCAGCTTACGAACGCCAACGTCGTGAACAACAGTGCGACTGGCGGGTGCTAACGGGCGCACTCCCTCCATGGGAAGCCCGTCCAAAATACAAATGCGGTTATCGTTGTCAGGTTCTCCGTTCTACAAAGCCTAGTACTTTGGGTCAGAGGTTCTTTGTTTGTCCAAATATTCTAGACGATGATTTCATGGTAAAAATATTTTCATTATCATGAATCCTATTTTATCACAAGATTCACTATCTTTGTTCGCTTCACATCTATTCATTTCTCCCGGGAACCTCTAGGAAGATGTCCATACAAACAATGGATAGACACCAAAAAGGTTCTAAGAGATCCAAATTCCCGTGTGGTGCAGCTTGAATTCCAGAGCAATACAGGTTTACTAAAGCGCAGTTTGAGAGGGGAGAGGGATCCTCACGTAAGGGTTAGCTATTATCGGACAACTTACCTTACTCAAATATGTCATGTCATATTTCGTTGTCCCATTATTATATCGTCGTCGTGTTCAACTCTTGCACTACCTTCCTTCTAGTTCGAATCTATTCTCATCTATGTAACCGCAATGGAATCAGATGTATCATGTTCAAATTGTACTACTACTTATTTACGTGACATAATTATCCTTGTTTCAGTATATATAATGTTTGTGTGACCGAGACTACAATAGGCCAATATCATTTTCGTACATTAATACCACAAATAAGTTACAACATCAACTCTTATTTATAATATGAATTGCAAAACAACCGACTTCAATAGAATTTTCAAAAAATTATCAACAAGCTTTATCAACAAAGAACTCTTTATATGTTATCAACAAAGTTTAACTTATTGTAAAAAAAAATTAAAATTAGTTAGGGTTGAACTGTGGATTAGCCATCCGCCCTTGCCTAGGGCGGCAAGAGACCCCAAATAGACTTTGTTGCACTAAGTCCTGCCGGCAAGGGGCCAAAAGAAAAATTGCCACCTTGCTGCCCTTGCACAGGGCGGCAAGGGACATAACCGTCAAACGCACACACAACTCCGTGAAAGCGCACACGGCGCCATGTGCCACGTCACCTTGCCGCCCTCTGCCAGGGTGGCAGGGTCTATTTCTGTAATTTTTTCCAGCGCTATAATATTTCTGTAAATATTAAAAAAAATTCCCCTCTCCCCCTCCCTCTCCTTAGGCCAGCTCAACCCGCCTCCCTCACTCTCCTGGACAAACATCTACTTTACCTCCTCCGCACCTAGCCACTGGTCATCTTCCACCTCCAGCCGTCCTCTCTCTCTCCGGCCAAATCCCTAGCGACGACCACCTCCGATTCACCTCCTCCACTCACCATTCCGTAACATTGATTGAGGGGAATTAATCCCTACCTCATCCTCTCCAATTCCCCCATAATTTTCCACTCTATCCCGCATTATTCGCGGTCGATTTTGATGACGTTCATCAATGGTGAGCTCCACCATGGCCGGCGTCGATCTCCATCCCCGGCGACCCTCTCCCGCCCCTTCGGCCTATAAAAGGGAGCCCCGACCCCCTCCTTTCTCCCCACACACCGCCCGCTCTCCTCTCCCTCTCCCCGACCGCCGCGCCGCTCTCTTCTTGCACCGCCGCTCTCACGCAACTCCGGCCGTCCCTCGTCAGCTTTTGGGACCTCCTCGGATCCCAGCATCGCCACCATCCGCTTCGACGCTTCCTCCTCTTCCCCGTCCACCCCTCCTTCGAGTGCGAGGACCACCGGAACGACGACAACACCAACGACCTGAAGCTCCTCACCGCCGACATCTCCATCGACCTCTCGCCGTCGCGTTCGCACGGTGAGAACCGCAACCTTCTCCACTCGAGTGCTGCTCCTGCTCGGCCGTGCCTGTGTGCCGGTGCACCGTGAGCCACCTTCGTGTGCTCGGCTCACGGTGGACCGTGCGGCTAGCAAGTGGGACCCGCCCGTGGACTCGGTCCGCGTGCTCTCTACTCTCTGACACCGTAATTTGAATTTCCTTTAAAAAAATAATTCACGAAATTGTAAATTGCCATTTAACAACACCTAAACTTCAAATGGCCATATCTTGACCGTTTGAACTCGGAATCGACCCGTTCAAATCTCTAATTTCTCCTAAAAATACATAGAGCTCATTTATGTCCTTTATTGCTTCTGTTTATATGGTTTTTCTTAGCATATTTTGTATTTCTTTATGTTGGTCGTGTAGATCCCGCTGTTCCGGAAGATCAGCTGTTCATTGCCGTTGACGCCGAAGACTTTGTGAGCGATCAAGGCAAGTCATATCTACCACGAACATGTTGAATCCCATATTGTGAAAGTTATGTTCTTTTACCTATACCGCATCGCTTTATAAATTATATCTTTCATTATTAATAATTTGTTTATTAGTTATTCCTATGCTCTTCCTTGATGTTGATTTGATACCCATGATCTTTGTGAACCCTAGTAAAATTATAAATTGACTAGTCTAGTTACCCTACATGATGGACCGGCTAGTTACTTTAGGTAAATACTTAGTTGTGCTTAGTTCCAACCTAGAACTTTTGTTTAAACTAGACTATGGTGGTTAACAACTAAAAATGGATTAGTTATGGACTATTGACTGGTTTATCAATATATGGGTGATGAAATGCTTTGTGCAACTAAAATATATTTTTGGGCTGGGCTCGGGGTGCAAGCTAGTTGCTTTGGTAGTCGCACCCCGGCTAATATAAGGACCGGTCTTCGGGCCTATGTTGCAAGGCATCTCCGTGCAACCACAAGTCTAGTGGGTAAGGCCTGGAAGTTTAGATCTTCTCAAAACAGAGACCATTGGTTGGAAGGGTGTGGGGCCAGGATTAAGGCCGATTTTCATCCGGCGCAAGGGGGCCTGTCTCGTCCCAGGGGATCCATTGACTTTCACGTCATCGGGGACCAGCGGACAGCGAAACCTCAGCGGGTTCTCCTGTTTTGGGTAGACCTAGATGGATAATCTTGTCATGACCTCTACCCGAGTACCGTGGTGGTACCCAGCGCGTGGCAACGCGTGTTGAGGTTGTGTCTTGTGGGTAAAGTTGTACACCTCTGATCAGAGTTAAAAACTATTCGAATAGCTGTGCCCTCAGTTATGGGCAAGCTGAGCAACGTACCCAAAGTTAGTCTTGTTTTATAAAACCTTGGGAGGGTGAAATCATGATGGTGTAGTCATGTGGAAATTAGCCTGGGATAAGGTAGGTTCGCAGGCTCATGCAACCTTGATGACATTAAAATATTGGCTTAGAACATGATCGTGTTTTAAAATGAGTTTTAACCTGGTTAAAATGTTTAAACTATGGTCTTATGCAAAATAAACCCTATTAGGCCATTTCCTTGTTTCCCCTATGCATTACTGTTGCATTTTCGATGTGACTTGCTGAGTACGAGGGTGGTACTCACTCTTGCTCACAAAACTAATCCAGAGGATGGACCTGAGGAAGATGAAGGCTTGGACTTCTAGTTCGCTCCACCGTCGAGTGCCTGTGGCTGCTGCTGTTCCATAGTCTTTCGTTGTTTTATTTGTTTATCTTTGAGTGTGAGGGCCTAGAGTCGCCCATATAATAAAGTACTCCCTTTATGTTTCCGCAAGTGTGGATTGCAATAATCTATGAGTACCTCACCTCCTGTAACAAGGATTAATGCACTGAGCATTTGGAAATGGTGTATATTTCCGGACGTGACATAACGAAACTATAGATTTAACATGATAAAAAACATGTAGTTTTCTGATAATTTTATTATTAAATTTATAGCTTGATGACTTTCATCTTAAATCTATAGTTCTTTGATAAATTTGATTCTAAATTTATAGTTTTGTTATACATCTTTTTAAATCTGTAGTTTTTAAGTTTTGTTATAGTTTCATCAAAGTATATTTAGTTTTGTCAAATTTACTCTTAATTGTATTATAATAATCAAGAACAAACCTGAGCATACAAGATTAACGAACCTGGTTCTTAGCATGATTGCCAACAAGCATGAGGAGATTCATCAAAAAAAACACGAGGAGATTTAATTGTTTAGCCTTATCCCAACTTTGCATAAGCGACAAACTGAATTTATTAGAGAGAATATTTCTTTTACCACGCAGTGTAAATTCATCTCGCTTTTGTTACTCTTTTTGTACTACTCGTAGCCCAGTTGAAAACAAGAACAAAATTCACACACGGCAAAAAAGAGAGATCATATTTATAACCGTGTCGAAGACCCAATTTATTTATTCATGTACAGGCACCATCGATCCCCATGGATTATAGGTAAATTACCCAAGTGTTATTTGCTTACTACTACAAATTACATCTCACGCCCAATCAATCCTCTGTTTTCACATAATCAAATCATCATAACCTCTTTAATCCACTAAAAACACACTACTAACCGTCTAATCCCATGCATATCTCATCCTTTTTATACATCAAGCTGGACATGTGGCAGCTATTTTGGGCCCCACCTGTCAGCCCCAGGTAAAAAATTTCCTTTTTTTGGGTAAAATGAGTCAATTTTTCACAGTTGCTGCTGCACACGCATGCTGCTTGTATAAGGCCATGGTGAGATGACGTCAGCATTTGACGGCGTCCCTCCATTTGAGGTACTCGAGGGCGCCGAGGTAGTGGGCGTAGGCGCCGGCGACGACGAGGAGGTGGAACAGCTGGTGGCTATGTCCGACGAGGTCGAACCGCCCGGGGAACCACCGCTCGGGAACCCGGGCGGCGTACACGGCGACGCCGAGCGCGTAGAGCGCGCCCATGGCGGCCTCGCACCGCGCCGACGTGGCCGCCTCGCGCACCGTTCCGCCGTAGAGCGCCAGCTTGTGCGCGACGGGGACGACGCCCGACGCCGCCATGCCCGAGAAGAGCGCGGCGCGGAGCGGGCGCAGCTCGGGTGACTGGAACGCCGGCACCAGCGACGCCGAGACGGCGGCGGCGCCGGTGCAGGCGATGGTGCCCGTGTAGAGGCGGCGGAGCCAGGGGTCGCAGAGGAAGGAGTAGTGGACGATGGGGAGGAAGGAGGCGACGATGAGCGCGGCGATGCCGGCGTAGTCGAGGCGGAGCGTGACGTAGTTGGCGCGCTCCGAGTGGCACAGGAGGAGGTGGCACGCGGTGCTCGCCAGCAGGCACGCCATTGCGCCGCCCAGGTAGGCGAACACCGGCCACCGCGTGATCGGCTCGGCGATGATGGCGGCGGCGGCGGCGGCGGCGACCTCGCCGGCGTCCTGCAAAGGAAGGCGGGGTTAGGTTCTTGCCTGATTTAGTACAGTGCGCCGACAAAATGCAGTAACTGTAACTTCTGAAAGTTTAAGGTCATAATAATACGGGAATTAGTTAAACTAATCCTGAGGTCAAACAAGCCTAAATTGATTGTTACTAGGTGGTTTAAGGGGTCGAATGGTAAACGAACAGTAAAAATTCAGTTCGTACAAGTTAGATTAAATCATTTTTTTTTGGGAGAGAAGTTATATTAAATCATATTGGATGAAAATGGTAGTACTGGTAGATATCTCTGGTTATAGATTGATGAATTTCCTCGCAAAAAAGGCCCAGTTGGAATACAGCTATACTGATGATTTCATATTAAAATGGTTCCTATTAAAATCATATGAAATTCCCGAATTTGAAAAGATGATTAAAATTTTTGCATTATGCTCCTACAAAAGTTCTCTGAATCTCCTAAGTGCAAAGTAAAACATGGGTGAAATCCAACTGGTTAAGGCAGCAAAAAACACCAACATTGGTGCTAGCTAATCAATCTATTGGCAATGGCAAGAACTGTAACTATTTCAGTACTAAAAAGATACCTTTCCGAGACAATTAGCTGTGATTATCACAACATGGCAAGATATATAACCAAAACCATGTCAAGCTAAGTACTTGTTGTACTGCTCTGAAGGAAAAAAAAGTAAAAATGGACAAATCATGTACAAATCGAGCTTATTAAGAGGAACTGTAGCCAGCTTTGTAAACATAACTGCATAAAGACTAGTCATATAAATGCAACACATGCAATAGTAGTACACCATCACAATATTTAAAGCTGCCAACTAACTAAAAAATTTAATTGGGAGATCTAACCACCAACCTGAGATCGATCAGTGCTCTCACAGACCACATCAACCAGAACAACACAAGAACCATATGACACACAAGATTTATATTCTTAAATTTATCAGAAAAAGTATTTTCATAATATACAATTCACATGTTGTCAAACCGCATGGATTTCAAGAAATTAATGATCAATGATAAACATGTTTGACTTAGAACAAACCTAAAATGATTGAGTAATTTGAAACGGTGGAGTAGAGAAAATCAATAAGCAAACAGATGGTAGTAATTAAGTAGCATAGTACCTGGATGGCATGTTGTTGCTGCTGCTGCGGATTGTGGTGGTGAGAGAAGGAGAAGGAGGAGTAATAGGAGGATGCGTTAGTTGGACAGCTGGTTGGGATCTGCTCATGTTCAGACAAATCTGCTGGAGCATGCAGCATGAGACAGGCTGCTGCTGCAAGTGCCTCATGCCTCATCACCTCTGTCATGTTGCTCATCACCATCAGATCTCCATGGATGTAGTAGTAGTCCATAGCTGTTGCATTGCTCCTGCTTCCGCTGTTGTTGCTGTGAAGATTGTCACCACTTGGGATCACCATTGCTGTGAATATTGTCAGGCAGAGGAACAGCAGGAACCCTATCAAATGCCTGCACAGTAAATAGTATCAGGTTCAGCAAATTGTGCAAACAAAAGTGATGTTAATGGACAGTAGTAGTATCTTTTACGGTTTTCGGAGGCGTGTGTATCGGTTGTATCTCTTAGTACCTCTCAAGAACCGTAAAATGCTCCGAAAAGAAAATAATTAAAACTGGAGGAGGGGGCTTACGTCCAGACGTTGAGGGTCTCGTTGTGGATGGAGAAGATGCTGAGGATGGTCTCCTTCATCGGCCACTCGCACCGGTAGTAGCCATGGATGAACTCGTTATCCTTGAGCCATAAGGGCAGCTCCTCATAGCTGACGAGCTCGCACTTCTTCGTCTTCGTCTTCTTCGCCTTGTCATCGTTGTCACCGCATTTGCATGTGCCACAGGAAGAGGTGGTAGGAGAAGCCATTGTTTCCACCTCCTCCTCCTCCAAGCTCACCATCTCCATGCTTCAGCTCGCTTGGACAAGACGATGTATCCAAAAAAGAAGGAATCCTTTCTTGCACACAACAATGTGAGAAGGCAGCCACAATTGTGATGCTCCACAAGACACGGAAACACGCGACAGAAGAAACCAAGAAATGCTGGCAATGGTGGTGGTTAGTTCTGCATTCTGCAAAGCTAGAGAGAGAAGATGGCTAGTGTTGTGTGCTGTGTTCTTGGAGAGAAGTAGACACCTCTGCTTCTCTATATATATGCACCACTCTCTCTCTCTGAAGTGCTGCTCCCTTGTGCAAGAGTTGCAGGCAATTGGCATCACAGAGGCTGTATACTAAATAATATTCTGGCTTCAGAGAGTTGATTCCCAGCACAATGATGCGAAGATTCCAACGGCTTGTGGCATAGTAGTTGTGGGTTGATGACTTGATGTGATAGAGAGAGGAGGGTTAGCTAGTGGTTGATATTGCTTTTGTCCCATGTGTGTTTAAGGGAGTGAAGGATCTGTCCCATGTGTCCATTTTTTGGGGTGTTCTTGGTAGAGAAAGGTGTAGTTAAATTATGCAAGTTAGGGGGTGAAATTTTCTTGTAGGATTTGATTTGCATGGAGTAGTGAACATTGGTACAATAAGTGGTTTCTTCCAAGAAATCGAAAAAAAATCAGATCACCTTCTCTTCTTTTTTTTGTACTGTTCTTTGTTTGCAATTTTTTTTCTTTTTTTTTTTTGGGGGGGGGGGGGTGTTTGGATGGAGTGCCATTTCAAAAATTGAGAAAGAAACATTAATCTACTAGTCCCAGTTGGACAAGAAACACAAAATTAAATTATTAAGTTAGCACTAGTAGTGGCCAAAATCTCATGCCGTCTTTGGTGCCTTGATTGATTTTGTCACTTTGCAATCCTTGTACCTTGTAGTGTTCGCTTGTGCAAGCTGTGCACAAGCGATGCACATGTACTATGGCAAATTAAATCTCCATTTATTATTGTTCACCAAAGGTTTTCCTTTTTAAAAATCTGCAGATTGGCGAAAATTTCTTGAGTAGTACTAGAAAACATATATACCCTTGATCAGATTTGCACTGCAAATTATCTCATCAGTGATACTGTCTCAGATAACGAGGACTACTCAAGTACTAATGTACCCTTGATATAGTGCTAAAATCAAGTTTAGTTGATGCTTAGTTGCTTGCGTCAAACGAGACTCTGCAGCTGATACGTACAACTGTCTTGTGCATCTCATCAACTGAACTGTCCATGCACAAACGGGTTGAACTGTTCTATGCATCAATCTATGAATAGTAATGTAGGTATGAATGTATGATGCTTCACTTTAGGTCCATGTACCTCCAAGATTACTGTTGCAGCAATTGGTCGGGTCGATCCCACTAAGTCGATTGTTGTATCGGAATCTTTTTCATCTTAATACAATTATTAAAGGTGCGCAAAGTTTGTTTGTTTTTCCGTATTCTTGAAAACAAATTACTGATCGAGGGATCCATGCATGTGCCACGTAGAAATCTCTTGGAGACCATACAACATGTCAAGTGTAAGCTGCGATATTCTAGTATCAACTGAACCTTTTTTTTCTTTCCTTGTACTTAAGTGTCATCTAAACATAGTTTGAACAGTTCTCTATATCGAGCTTAATTTAAAACAACAATAACGTCGGTTCGTACAGAATCTGCAAAGTTTTTTTTTTTTAAAAAAAAAGCTTCAACAATTTTTTTCAATTTTATACTCCCTTGAAATACCGAACATGTTCAATTTGTTGCCGAAACAAATCTTGTTGATTTTTGGTAGTGCTAAACTTTGTAGGTGTGTGTTCAGCATAAGGTATACCAAATTTTGGTATACTTTTCTCTCTTTTTTTGGTTAGTGTTTCCTTTTTTTATTT
This sequence comes from Oryza punctata, assembly GCA_000573905.2. Classification (NCBI taxonomy): domain Eukaryota; kingdom Viridiplantae; phylum Streptophyta; class Magnoliopsida; order Poales; family Poaceae; genus Oryza; species Oryza punctata. The sequence goes on along the minus strand of CM002499.2, from coordinate 22,833,794 downwards.
CCCGAAATTCAGCATGATTATGGTGTTTCAGAACATAATTGGTTTACTAGCAAAGTGCCACTGTATTGCAACAGATTATTGAACATAAAAAAGAATTGTGATTTCTTTCTGTCGGGAAAAATATCCTGTCTCTACTTGGGTGAATCAAGGTCTCACAGGGCTTCCTCTAAAAATGTAAAAATAAAAATAAATCTTCTTCTCTTGTTCGAATTTTAGTTGGTAGGAACCGCATCATTCTTGTCGAAGGAAGGATGCCGATTGTTAGATGTCACGAATGTGAAATCTCCCGGACTGCCAAAAGTACTCCCGCCGATCATAGCAAAAATGAACCAGGTGTAAATCATTTACACGGTCTATATTATTTACACGATATGCTAATTTAACATATCTTCAACACGAATGTGTAAAATTTAAGAGATAATATATATAAAAATGATAATAATAACATATTAATGATTATTTTCATCAATTAAAATCCCGTTGTCGCATCGATATGCTAATTTAATATATCTTCGATACGAATGGTATATTTGACCCTGAGAAAATTATTAAAAGCACCACGTCATGTGCACATCCCGGCGCCACGTCACGCACAACGCCGTCCACGGTCCACCGTCACCGTCACATGGCCCCCGGCCCCACCCTTTCTTTCCTCACGCAATCCCCCACCCCCGTCCTCCAACATGGCCCCACACCTCCTCTCACCGCCGTGTGGGACACACCGAACCAAACCCCAACCCTGGCCCCACATGTCTGTGACGTTTTTCCTCCATGACCCCACACGAAACTGCTCGTCCACCCGCGGGAATCCGCACCCCGAATATTCCCCACCTCCTCCGTCCGATACGACTAGTCCATTCCCCATCCACCTCCTCCGTTGCAATTCTCCGCCGCTCGCCGCCGCCGCCGACCATTCCACCGGATCCCGATCCGTCGACAGCTAGCTGATAGATCTCTCTCCGTTGCGGTGATGGAAGCCTTGCCGGCGGTGGGGACGGTGCTGGAGGACCTTCCGGAGGACGCTCTGCTGGCGATCCTGGCGCTGCTCGCGCCGCCGGACGCCGCGGCGGCGGCGTGCGCGTGCCGGCGTCTGGCGGCCGCCGCGTCGTCCCCGTCGCTCCCGCTGGCGCTCGCGCTCCGCCTCGGGCTGCCCCCGCCGCGGCCGCTCCTCCCCAGTGGCGGCGGCGCCGACTCCGACCCCGCCGCGGCGGCGCGTCTCCTCCGCTCCCTCCACCGCCTCCGCCGCCTGCTCGGCCTCTGGCGCCGCCTCCCCTCCTCCTCGGGCTCCGCCTCCGGCTACCGCTCGAGTTCGCCCCCTTCGTCCCTCGCCGCGTTCGAGTGGGCCCCGCGTGGAACCCTCGCCGCGTCCCTCCTTGCGCCCTCCGCCCACGGCCTCGCCGTCTCCAAGTTCCCCTTCGTGACACTCTCCATCGACGAGTCCGGCGAGACGGTCGCCGCCATGGGGGATGTGCCGGTCTGCGTCAATTTCGTCGGGAACAACCACATTGTGGTGGAGACCACAGTTGTGTCCGGGGACGACGACGACGAGGCCGCCCTGGAGGGAAGCTCCCCGCCGGAGGTGATGTACATGCATTTCGCTAACCGGAGGAGCCCCGGGGCGGGGAGGAAGAGGAGGAGTAAGCAGGGGAGGAGAAGAGGCCGTGCAATGGAGGCTGAGCACTTCGTGAGGATCGCGGATGCCGAGCCGACGGAGGCGCGGCCTCTCCAAGGGCTGTGGAAGGTGCTTCCTTTGCACACAGCTTACTCCTTTGTTGTTGCGTATGGTTGGAGCGCTAGCGTTTTCATTGGAATGGTTTATCATCATGATAGTACTACCACTACTCGTCATCATGGAGTTCTTGCGCAGTAGCTTCTGCAGATAATTTGGTTTCTCGTGGCAAAATTGCCGCTAAATGAAGATATTGCACACATTGCTTGGGTGGCATGCTCATTTTTGTGTACCTTGCCCCCTTTTAATGGCATAGCTTGAAATATCAGAAGGTAATTAAGATGTTGAATATTTCATGGATATTGTGGTGCAACCTCTATATTTTCATGCATGATGATTTGCTCATTTGTGTGGATCTGTAGTTCGTATTGCTGGAAACCAATTATGATTTTTGAGTAGTTGATCACTGGAAACATGGAGAAGTCCCATCTAGCAACTAAGGGAATCATGGCCATTACCAATGTCTGTTTTTGAATTTCTTACCTTGTAAGGGGTATTTGTTTGGAATTTATTGCTGTTAAGAAGAGACCTTCTGGAGGGTACTACTGTCTGTACTATAGTAGTCATTACTTTATACTTAAAATTTGCTCAGTTCTTCTGCAATTCAATACTGTATTATAGTTCAGAAACATGGAGAAGTCCCATCTAGCAACCCCTAAGTCATTCTGGGTATGAAACTATGAAATCCTTTTCACAAATTACAACCAGTCCCAGCCTCCCAGTTCTTAGCTTTCTCTTGCTTGAATTTTTATCTGTAATCCCCATGAACTTCCGTATTGCCATCCTGGGTTTGTTCTTTTAATGAAAGAAGGCATATTATAAAGTTCAGTTCTCTCCAATTTTGATAATGTTATCATCCACTGAGTTGTATAAAAACCACTATGAAAGCTGCTTAGCTGTAAGAAACTGGTGGTGCCTGTAACTGCGTATAAACTTGAGGAATGCTTGTTTTGGTTTACAAATTGCGATCCTTAGTGTGAAATCAGATAACTAGTACAATTACATATTTATGGTTTCTTCATTGATTTTCTGCACAAGCAACCATTACATTTTAGCATTTCTGTTTTATGAAATGTTATTCATTTGTGTTCAGACTGTCAAGCCTTGACATATTTTCCCCCCAATTAGAGTGCTATAATTATATGATTTATGCGATCCAGTTGCTTTTCAAATACTGTGTTTAGTTACAAAAGGTTGATTTTTCCCATGCAGACAAACTGATGTTAACTTCTTTTTTGTTCGTTTTTTTTTTTCACAAAACAGGGTATAAGCGAGAGTAGGACTCTTGAATTTTACCTTGTCACCTATGATGACATTGGAGGAATCACTTGCCGACAAGTTAGTGATACAAGGGGTCAAAACTCAGGGTTCACCCCTATCTTTTGGACTACAAATACAACATTTCTTGAACAACCATTCTCTGAAAAGGAGCTGGATCATTATAGTAGACGTGAACATATTCAAGGCGTGGATTCCAATCATGCAGCAACCGAGAACAGGGCTGTCTCTCGGATCTTGTGTATCAATTCCAGTTATGATGTCGTTAATCTCCATCTGTCAGCTCCCTTAGATGATATGAGGAATGTGGAGGGAAGGATTTGGCTATATGAGGATAGAACCTTTGGGTTCGGGTTCAGTGGGAGTAATTCAATTATAGATCTGAAGCATGTCTCCTCCGATGGTTGTATTCTTGATGCTTTGCACTAAACTTGGGTCATCCTGGCTTGTAGTTGCTGCTAGGAACCCTTTGTACAGTGTTGTTAGGAAAAATTTAATAGTTGGTGTGAGGCATGTCGCCTCCGAATGTTGTATTCTTTCTGACAACAGACTAAATATGGGTCATTTCTGGCATGTACTTGTTGCTAGAATACCCCTATATTGTTATACTTAACGATATCATGGTCCCTTCTAGCATTTAATTGTTGCTAGAATACCTTTGTACATTTTTTTCAACATTGAATTCCCAATAAATCAGAGTTGTTACTTCTTCATGGGGGGTGTTATGCGGTTATGGTCTTTGAAAGGCGAATAACTTTTCCATCCTGTTAGGAGTATGTATGTTTTTACTTACATGTCTCATGACAGTATCTAAGTTGCTTCCTTCTTCTTCGTTATGCTGTTTAAGGACTGCACTTCACTAAGCACATTTTCTTGATTGCTGATTTGAGTTATGTTTTATATTCTAATATTCAGCAGTATTACCCTTCACAGATGCTTATTGAAGGCAGTTGATTTCAGTCATAATCTATTGTTTATTCAGCATTTCTTTGTTTCGGGGCAATATAGTATTCTTAAATGCCAAATACATTTTTTTTCTCATTGTAGCTCCACTGCAAGCATCCTTGAGGTTTGTGTCATTAAGCTAACTTGCTATATTGTTAGTTAGATTTTCTGCATTGTTCAAATCTGTTACCCATGATCCAATATAAAGCATCATTATATTGCCCCTTGTAACTTAGATTGTTTTTAATCTTTAGATTGTTTTTAATCTTAGGGTAACAGTAATTTCCATATGTGCACGCTACCATTTCATGTATACTTTGTTAATATAACTGTCATGTTTTGCAATACTAATGTGCCTTTTTTCATTCTTCTCCAGGTGGAAATCTTATTATCACTAGTTATTTTGTGTAGTCCAAGTTTGTCAGGTGGACTAACGTAACCTGAAGAAACTGTTGTTTACGGGTGCTACCGCCTACCAGAACAAATTAGGTGAGCAAATTAAGACTACTGCCTAATGCCTTTAGTGATTGCCTTTTCTCTCCTAGTAAGTGGTACAGTCATATTACCAGCAGTATTATAAACTTTACCTGGCAACTTCTGACTTTAAACAACAATACTAAAATATATGGCTAGAACAGCTTGAGTACATATACAAATTTCTATTGTTTAGCCTGCATGATCCGCAATATAAACTAAGGGTTAGTTAGCCTTTGTTCTTTTTCCATTTTATGTATTGTTGTTTTTGTTTCTTACCACTAGGCTTGAAAAGACCAATACTCTCTTTTGAATTGCTCAGTGAATCAGTTAATTACAGTATGATGCTATGCCCTGTGTCAATGTCGCTATGTTAAAAAGGTGTTCTATTAAAATTTACTGTAGTAAAAATGGTTGCAATGCCTTCCATGTAATGCTGCATCTATATTTTAAGTTTTAACACATCTTTTTCACTGATATTTCGCATCAATATACACCACAACATTTCGCTGCATCATTCATTTTCTGTCCATTCTTAGTATTGACTGTCCCAGAGGCACAAAATACTTCACTTTTGTACTGCCTATGGCATGTTCCTTACCATCTCTTCATTATTCTTCTCTTTATATGCTAACTTACATAAGTGGTCCATCCAATAAAAGACCCTTCCATTGATTCTCTGCTGGCCTCTGTACAAGCAAGCATATAATAATGGTCGATTGGTAGAAAATTGTCATGCTAGTTGGTCAAAGGACAGCTAGTGAGGGTGTCAGCATAATCAAGCTGGGTGACTGCGAATCCAAGCAGCTGGGAAGTGACTGTCATGATTCATGATTCCCTAGAAAATTAATACCACTTTAATAATACTATACCTTTTTTTTCTTGGGACTCCACATCAGGGTGTCTGAATGGACCCAAAGTTTGTGACTTCAGGCTGGCAATCATATTCTGGTAAGGAAATAAGTTAATTGGACCTATGAACAGAGCAAGCCCATGTTTGATTTAGTGAGGTGAACTCACTTTATGCATCCATTATTCTCTTTTTTTTTAGTGTTCCCTATGACACAAATGGAACTTAAATAGTGAAATAGAGAAAACAAAAGATTCTGATGTAGCCTGATAAACAACACTTTGTAGTAATGCGCTGCTATATCATACGCTAGAAGTGAATTGTCACTGACATCTTAAACCAATGTTTTAAAATCGGAAAGTTGAGTGTGGTCGCCTCAGTACCAACTAGGACGATGATTAGTTGGACGAGTTGAAAAATATCATCATCCAACTCACGAAGATTAATACCCAGGAATTGTATCTTGTTAACTTAAACTAAATATAAGAATATGGAAGTCTTGAGTACTGCATCTGCATTGATGATTTTTCAATACTATAAACCGTTTATGTTACTTACTTCCCTACTACTTGAAATCTTTACTCTACCTTCGGTGCATGAAATTATGTTCGCTACATTTAAAGCTTGTTGTATGGTCTTTTTCCATACTGATTAATTAAATTGGATCGGATCTGCTCTTCTGTGCCATTTCCTTTTGAGTTGCCAGCTAGTCAATCTTTTTCCTTGTTAAAGGTTTAGGTTGTTCAAAGTTGTTTTTATCGTATGACCAAACCTGTGACTTTTCTTATGCTACTTGTTTGGACAAATATCATCTATACGATAGATGAAACAACAACCTACTTTTTCTCGCTTGTATACAAGCAGGCATCTCACAAGTAATGAGTAAAGGTTCAAACCAGGTAGACATTCTGACTCCAATATAACAAGGTTTTACAAGTGGATACAAGACAAATAATATTATTGTTCTCTGAATGCACATGACCTTCATCGGGAAAAAACTGTAAATACCGCGCAAAGAAAGACATGATGCTCTGGAGCAAACGCAAGAAGACCGTTATTTATCTCTGGAAATTTCTCAAAGGACTAATATTCTGAATCTTCATCCTCTACAGACCCAGATTGTGATGCCTTCTCATGGTCATTCTCAAGTTGACTGAAGTTCCCCTTCTCTTTGATCAACTGAATATGGTGGTGCTTGCAATAGAGCTTCCCCTCGTGTGCGATGTAATTTGAGGGGCTGATGGTGCATCCTCCATGGCAGCACTTGAAGCAGCTTTTGTGATACATGGTGTTATTGACAGTAACCTATAGAGTTGGTGAGGATATCGGGATTAGTACTGTTTACTCAAGCAAAATCAAGAGGCTGCAGCTCCTTTTCTTATATTCAAGTAAAGAAAAAAAAGATCAATAATTGAGTGTCCAACTTGCATATTCAACAAATGTTGTCTTCATGAACTTGAAACCAGATACAGTCTACAGCTGGTCAAGTAAAGGAAACTCCCAAAAATAATTGAGATAGTTGATTAGAGTACAAAATAGTACCCTTTCAATTGGATAGACTGTCTTGTTGCATCCCACGCATTTCTCTCTCGTGCCAGCAAATGCGCTTGAGACTTTAATAGCATTCTGCCAAAAATACAATCATGATAAGCAACACCCAATGTGGTAGTTGATGACAAAAAAAGGAGATGAACGATGCCAAATACATTATATGAAGCCATACAGTACTGACTGTAAGGGCACCAACTTTTGTCAATATTCTACTTCTCATTTATTTTTAAATGTCACTTTTATTTTCTGGAGCTTAATTGTCACTTTTTATCGAAATAGTTCCTACCTGGTCAGATCCAGTTCTTACACTTCAGGTTTTGAATGGCATTTAATCTCTCTCTGATAAGTGTTTACCCATTAGTATTTGATATATGTTGCTGTAACTCCAGATTGTATCTATGAACTAGGATTCATGCATGTTCAGATCCATGCAGTTTTTAGGGAGACTACTTATCTATTGATCATTGTGTACAAGTGCTTATGTTACTTTGTGGTCAGCTTTGGAAATAAGAAAAATTCACTAGTAGGAAATAGGAACAAGTCTATTCTGAAAGGTAATTTTAAGAGATTCCAAACCTCATTCTCAACTGTTTTTTCTGGCTTGACAACTTTTGGAGTTCCTGAACCATTGCAGGTGAGGATAATACCAGTCAGGCTCAAGAACCACAGAATCTCTGTAATTTCATAGTAATGAATCAGGGAGATGATTGGTCAGTACCTTCAAAGCTCTTGTCTAAACTTCCAGTCCTCTTGAACAGCTGATCAAAGTGAGGCCTGCAGTAGAGCACTCCTTCAAATGAGTTGTAATTCGCAAGCTGCACCATAAGCATCATCATCATCATCATGGATATTTTGGTAAGCTGCTTATGTCACTTCACTTCTTTCCACCCACCCACACACACACACACACACAAAAAGAAAACTCAAGAGGAAACTCAAAGAACAGCTCTTTCACTGAATGTGCAGCCCTGATTCCCAGGTCCACAACCACTGATGCATACCTTGAGGGTGCCCTTGCAATGGTGGCACCTGAAGCAGGCCTTGTGGTAGACCCTGTTGTCGGCGGTGAGCTTGTCGACCAGGTACACCGTCTTGTCGCATGCCGTGCACTTGGTCGTCGTCCCCTGGAAGGAAGTCGCCATTGCCTCCCTCCCTCTCTGCACCTGCTAGCTTGTGCTTTCAGTGTCCAAGAAACGACCCCTGAGCCCCTTGAGCTCCTCATGGTTATATGGGAATGCTGTCGTGGTTGGTGGTCTGCAGTCATTGATCCTGCAGGGAGGAGGAGGACAGCGAAGGCAAGCAGGCACAGGCAAGGACAGGTTGGGAGACAGGGAATATTGGGGGTGTCAGGCTGGGGGTGTAGTGTAGGGTGATACGAGGTGTGGGGGCCGGCCGGCCTGACATGAATGGGAGAGGGGGGCTTGGTGGTGTGGTGGTTGTGGAAATATTTTGCGGAGTGGCTAAGCAAAATCCAACCAGCACAAATTAGTCATGACTGCTCGTGACATGGGAGTGAGAAAGTAGTTAGTGACAATCATTAGAGAGATAGAATAAGAGAGAGGGGGAGGGATGTCTCCTGGTTTAAGTTGATACAGTTTTTTTTCTTGAACTCGCAGGAGAGATGCACATATTGTACTAAGATGAAGAAAAGGGTTCTGAAAAGACTCGTAGATGCACATTAAGGCGAATTAGAGGGGAAAGGGGGGGGGGGGGGGTGATGTTGATTAGTTGATGGGTGATTTGGAACAGGGGGATGCAGTTGAGTGAAAGGTGAAGGGCAGCTGATAGCTAGGATTGCTACATCTTGTGGGGATTTGGGAGGTAGATTACTGTCTAGGAGTGTGATATTTTTTTTGTTCAAGTTAGCTTAAGAAGATAGCTTGGTGATCTTGGAAAAAAGATTAAAACTGCTTTGAGGATCTAACCTGCTTGATTGGAACTTGGTGCCACACCATGTGCTCCTGAACCAAGGATGATGTGCCTGCAGCCTTTCTATATTCACGTCCTTTGGTTGCTTCTAGTGAAAGTGAAAAGTTATTTTTTATTTTTTTAGCATTTCCTTTTTTTCTTTTTTACTTTTCATGGGAAGGAGTTTGCTTCTAGTGAAAGTGGAAAGTAATGGTTTCGGATTTCATTTGATTTTCTAGGGTATTACTAATTTTATTCTTTCTAGGGACATGTACTATTGTACTCTTCTTTTCATTATCTTCCCATGTTGTACTCATAATATCTGTGCATCAATGAGCTAGGTGATGGTACTAGCACGGATTGTGTTACTTTTATCAAATAAAAGAAATTGCACAGCTGAATAACCAACATCTACATTTCATTCAACATTTTTTTTTGGTGCAGGCCTTCATCAGTTCTTTCCATAATTTGGCAGACATATTAAGGTTGGTAAAACAAAGAATGGTCAAAATGTAAATGTATAGTTTGTTCTTTCCCTTGTATGTCGTATCCCGTTAAATATTACCTTTGCTAATTGCCTCCTTAATTTTGTAATGTTTAATCTTGGGTTAAGTAGTGCATTTTCCTTGGATTCTGGCAGGTGTTGTCAGGGCAAATGTACCTTGCATTCTTGCCTGTTTGGGTCATACAGAATTAGCATTTTACTTAATTGATATTTTGGCATTGCAGGGATACATTCATACATCTGCCCATCAGTCATCAAGTGTAATGCTGATCAACAACAGATTCTGTCGACAGGGCCACCACAACGGACATGAAAGGTAAGTCTTCATCAACTCTTTGGATTCTGCTGTTACAACCTTCATCCTCACTCATTAGCTAGTATTTAATTAACTATATACAAAAAACTTAAAGAGTGAGAGAAAGATTGCATGTTGGGTGGCATGTAGACCTCTTTGTGGTGGGGGGGGGGGGGGGGGGGGGCAACTCTTGGTTTCGTTTTCGCCTTCTGTTTGCAGATGGTGATGCACACACATTTGCCTGAGTCGGTGATGATTTGATGAGTGAGTGTGTTATGGCGAGAAAGATGGTGACATGTTGTTTTGTTTGTGCTGTGCTGTGTGCTGTTCCTGTCGGTAGGCCATGTAAAGCCAGCTTTCTCGCTGAAAAGAAACTAATGCTGCTTAATCATGTTTTTTTAATTAATTTTTAGGTATTATCTGCAAATCCAGCGAAGGGTGTGCACTGATTTGATGACTGGGCTATTGCCTGTCACTGGCCCCAGGTACAGAAAAAGGCTGTTATGTGTTTCTTAATCATTTTTAATGTAAAAACTAATTGCTTCTTCCTGTCTTAAATATTTGACATTTTGTCTCATAGTAAAAACTACTAGTACTACTTTATTTCCTTGATCATAAATATTTAATATTTAGGTACATTTGATCAAATTTTTTAAAACTTCAACAACTTCATATTACAATGAGTGTGTAAAATCTAATACGTAGGCAAGCATATCCTATCATTTTTTTTAAAAAAAACTAAGCATTCCATTGAAAGTTCAAAAAGTTTATCTAATGTAGTTCTACTCCCTGCGGTCAAAATATTTCACCATCAATAGTTTCTCAACTAATACTTATAGTTTAGAAAGAAATAAATTGGTATGCGTGAAAGTACCAATATATTATCATAAACTTATTAGATATGGCATAATCAATGGTTAAAATTTTAAAAGTCTGATTAAATTTTCTTCTAAACGTCAAATATTTACTATTTGATCGGAGGAAGTAGACGTCAAATATTTACTAGCGGAGAGATTCAAAGTGAACTAGTGGACTGCTAATGATATCTCTACTACAGAGGAAGCCATCCGGCCTCCACCTCTATGTAAAACCTGAAAAATTGATTTCTTAAAAATATCAATCACTGTAAAGAAAACCGCTAAGCCTCCAAATTATTTTACTAAACTGAATAAAATAACCGTTACAACGCACGGGCATATAACTGAAACGATAAAGAAAATTATACACCTTCTAATCTGTTTTCTGGGCCTTATCTCTCTTCAGGTCAGGCCAAATCCCAAGCCCATCTAGCCTCTCAGCACAAACCGGAGGACATGTGGGCTACCACGTGGCAGCAGGTCGCAGCCCACACGTAACAGCGAGAGGCAGACGAGACGACGGCCCGCTTCGGGCGCCGCGCGAGCGCGACCTCACCGAGACGCGGACTCGCCCATCGCTCGCCAGCGCGGACACCGCCCGCCTCGCCGTGTCTCGCCGGGAAGCTTCCGCCCGGCCACACGTACGGTACGGACACTCGAGCTCCGCCGCCTCACGCGTCTTCCATTCTTGACCTCCACCGCGAGCTGCTGCTGCTCCTGCGGATGCAGTATAAAGGAGGACGCGCCGACGCGGCGGGGAGCAGCAGAGTGACAGAGGAGTCGTAGCGGCGCCGGCGCTTGAGATTTGAGGTTTGAGCGGCGGCGGAGGAGATTCGGATATGCGGCTTCTTCGCCGGAAGTCTTCGATGGGCGGCGGCGGCGGCGGTGGTGGTGGTGGTGGGAAAGGGTTGAGGCGGGTGGATAGCTTGCCGAGGTCGCCGATGGCGCTGGCGAAGACCGAGTCCATCAAGAAGAGGGACAAGAACAACAAGGGGTCAAAGAGAGCCCGCCTCCGCGCCGGGATCTCCGCCGCGCTCCGCGAGCTCCACCTCGGCGGCGGCCACCTGCACCACCGCGCCGGCCGCAGAGGACGAGGCGGCGGTGGCGGGGACGAAGGAGGAGCGGTAGCAGCGACGCCGGACACTGGAGCGCTGCTGCGCGCAGCGGCCGCTGACGCCGGCGCGCGGGCGCCTGCTGCGGACGCGAGCGCGGTGGGAAGGTTGGCGGCGAGCGGTGGCCGCAGCCGGAGCCGGAGCTGGGCGCTGGCGGTGGCGATGGTGCTCGTCCTGGCGTGCGTGGTGGCGCTCGGCAGGGGCCCGGCCATCTGCTGCTGCACATGCGCCGCCTGGTGGTGCGGCGGCAGGGCGGCCGACCCCGCGTTCCGGCGCCGGTGGAGCGGCGGCGGCCAGCATTGTAGCGTTAATAGCGTACATCCGCAAGCTGGTGATTTGCCGCATTAACGTTAACTAGCCAGGGGGCCGCGCACCCATACAAAATTATCTTTTTTTACATATGATTTTACTTAAAATTTATTAAATATCTATCTTGTTGTCTTACGATTTTAATGGACCGAACGTTATCATCCCCGTGTTTCTAATTTTATAATTTTTAAAAGTCCCTTCAGTCGCTATCCCCTACTCATTGGTCAATCCTTTATTTGTTTGTCGATCTATTACTGTTTCTATTCATTTTCCTTGAAATCTTTAAAAATTAGATATTTTAGTTTTTAGAGTTTATTGTCTTGTTAGGTTTTGTTTTTATAAATTTTTCAAAGTTCCGTCAAATACCGTCATGGTACTCCTCTACGGTCTCTCCGCTGTCTCCTCTCTTTATTATCATTGGAACTTTAAAATTCAAACACAGTTCGTGTTTGGGTTTATTTTTTACTTTTTAGAAGTTCTGATAAACCATCAGTGGCTTTATCACTGTACTCCTGTATGGCCTGTTCACTGCCTCCCCTCTTATTATCATTAAGATTTTAAAAATTGAACATGATTATCATTAGGGTTTATTTTTTACTTTCTAGAATCCCGTCAACCGCCGCGACTGTGCTGCTTAATGGTTTGTCCGTCATCACTCCGCTTAATATTCTATTTGTTTTGTTTATATGTTTATAGTTTTTATATGTCCCATTAACTTCCACCACTTTATTCCTTTACGGGCCTATTGTTTTTCCCATATTTATTATCACTTGATATCGCTGTGTTCAATTTTTTTGAGAAGTCAATATTTTTCATTTTAATATTTTTTTATTTGTAAATTGTATTCCTACTTAAACTCTTATATTATTTTTCTATTTATGAAATTTATTTTATTTGTATTCTGTTTTAATTAATCTCGTCATATGTTCTAAATAGTCTACTCTTTCAATAGTCTTTATTTTTTTATTACGAATTTTAGTTATTTATGAATTGTATTTCTAGTTGAACTCTTATTTTTATTTTTCTAATTTCTAAATTTATATTTTTTTTTGAATTCTAATTAATCTCATGTTGTGTTATAGGTGGATTAATTGTTGTTTCAATATTTCTTTTTTATTCTGAATTATGGTTATTTCAAAATTGTTTTCCTACTTGAAATCTTCTTTTTCTTTCCTAATTTCAGAAATTTATTTATTTTTTATTACGAATTTTAATTAATCACGTATTAGATTCTTATATAGACTCCTGTTCCAATGTTGTTTATTTTTAATTCCGAATTTTAGTTATTTTGTAGATTGTATTTCTATTTGGACTCTTCTTTTCTTTTTCTTCGATTAATTTGAGAATTTCTAACTTCCACAGTGAACGTGATGTCTTCTTTTCGAGCTGTCTTAATAATATAATAGATTAGCGCCACATATTCCTTTTCAATATTATTTTGTTTTCTTTATTTTATTTTCTAGTAGCAACTTCTCGGTGCAATTTTATCCTACTATGGTTTTGCAGAATTGCAGTTATAACTTTAGTCCGTATTTAGCAATGTTCTCTTCTTTTTTTTATTACTCTTGTTGATATTTTGACCACATTTCCAAAGATCATATGCAAGTCGTCCATAAAAATCGAAGATTTTGCCGGCGGAGAAGAACCTGAGGAGGATATGTAGGTTTGGTTCAAAATGGCCAAAGATGTGATCGATAGTTTAGGAAAATGTTAAAGAGATTGGAAAATGGCTAAACGGCTACAAATACCTGTTATAAAACTCCATATACTGTTAAATATTGCAGCTGTATTTGGCTACATGTATATGGTACAGCGTCTAACATTTAATTATCTTTGCGGGGTTCATATGCATAATTGCATGATAGAAACCATGAACACACGCCACATCCTAAAATTCCTAACACGAGCTATTTTTCCTCCCTTCTTAACACAGTAATCTTCAGCATCCATTTGGGCTGACCGAAGGTATTTCTTACTCTTTTAGAAGATTGAAATTTTCAGAAACTTTTTTCTTCTTACCAGGGCGAATTCAATTCAGGATGTAAAATGAGGGGTATAAATATCATTAGTTTGATTAAAACAGGATAGGTATATATCACATCAACTCAGTATATTCCTGTGTAACCCCAGACACATATGTAATTAGAAGATAACACTTTACTTCCGTCCATTTTATTTCGCAGATTTGCAGCTATTAAGATATTATTAAGATATGTTGCATTCGGCAGCGATTGCTGCACCTACAATTGAAGCACTGTTGCAGCAGCAGCTGCCGCAGCGCAGGAATTGGCTTCCGAACAGGCCATATACAAACAAATCTACAAAATAAATTGACACATATTTTAAGGGGTATATTAAGGCTTTGTTCTTACCCCTTTTCCCAACTCACCTCTCTCGTTTTCCACGCGTACGCTTTTCAAACTGCTAAACGGTGTGTTTTTTTGCAAAAAGTTTCTATAAAAAAGTTGCTTAAAAAGTCAAATTAATCCATTTTTTAAAAAAATTAGTTAAAACTTAATTAATCATGCGCTAATGAATCGCTCTGTTTTCTGTGAGTTAGGTTGGGAGCTCGATCCAACGAACGCAGCCTAAGTAGTTAGAGCACATTTGGCACATGCAACTTTGGACGTTGAGCGTTTCATACAGAATACAGAGCCAGTGAGTCACTGCTTATGACTTTTTTTTTTGGGAGGGGAAGAATACAAAGCCTAGGCTGGGAACCCATCTCCTCCGCACGGAAAACAGAGCCATAAATTAGCGCGTGATTAATTAAATATTAGCTATTTTTTTAAAAAAATTGATTAATTTAATTTTTTAAGCAACTTCTATTAGAAACATTTTGTAAAATACACTTTGAAAAGCGTGAGTGTGGAAAACGAGGAAGAGGGATTGGTAACATGCTAAAACGAATGCAGCCTTAGTCTAGCAACTCTTGAAATCTCCTTGGCACAGTCTTGCTTGATCCCTTTCCTAACCTACTACTACCTCCGTCCTATAAAAATTAAAATAATAGCTAATTTAGAATATAATAGAAGGATGGACAAATGATCGCAATAACCTTATTTATTTAACACAAATCCAATACATGCACGTATTTCATATATAAAACGTGCATTTCATATATAAAATTGATTAGAGGAATGCTGAGATAATTAACCCACATAATTAGAGTGTTGGAAGGATGGAATATCATAAGGATTGATTAATCAATTTGATGAGTTCCACATGATTAGAAATACAATTTTTTATGATTAAGCCTTAGAGTTAGAATTTTAATTTCTATGGGACGGAGGTAGTATATCTTTGGTAGTTTTAATAACGGTAAAAAAGAAAACAATTGCTAATAAGTAAGATTTATAAGATCTTTTAAGTTTAGTTTTAAGGGTTTTGGATGTACTAGAGTAACATTTTAAGGGTTTTAGATCACTAGAATGTCGTAAAGTTAGATGTAAACCGTGGCATGCTTTTTCTCTCTTTTTCTGTTGCTGTTCTGTTAAGAGTATTTGATTATCGGTGTATGTGGTATTCTTCTGTGCGAATGTTCTTTAGATGACTTTCCCAACTCACCTTTCATGTTTTCCGTGCGCACGTTTCCTAAATTATTAAACGGTGTATTTTTTAAATTATTATATATGAAAGTTGTTTTAAAAATCATATTATTCTATTTTTTAAGTTTTCTAACTAATAATTAATTAATAATGCATTAAACAACTGTTCCGTTTTACATGCAAGAGAGGGACGGTTAGCCAATTTAGGTTTTCCTGAGTTGCGGGAACCATGTGTTATTATGCGGTATGTTAATTTAGAGTTAGGCAGTGTTCGCGGCGGCTGGTTCGGAAAGTGCATGGTGATTGCGGAAAACGGAGCGATCCATTAGCGCGTGATTAATTAGTTTTTTGCTAATTTTTTTTTTCAAAAATGGATTAATTTGATTTTTTTAAGCAACTTTTGTATAGAAATTTTTTGCAAAATACACACCGTTTAGTAGTTTGAAAAGCGTGCGCGCGAAAAACGAGGGAGAGGAGTTGGGAAGAGGGGGAGAAAAACACAGCCTTAGTGTATGTTAATTCTATATTGTGGTTGAGTATGCCTGTTTATATGATCGGTAGCAATTCGAGATATATATTCTTCTTTTTAGTTTTATTTTGTTATATCGTTTTTTTTCTTGAGATGTTTAACATAAGGAGTGCAAAATTTTACAATAATGCTCGCCAAGTTTTCCTTTTTTTTTAACCACTCCTATGTCCTTTTTATAATTCATTGGTTCAACACTTCAAATAGCCCTATTATTTGGGACTTCTAAACAAACTCAAAACAGAGGACCCTCTCTCAGAAATGAAAAACGGAACGGAGTTGCAGAGCTCAACCACCCATCGCGAACCGTGGTGTGTCCGTCTGACAGATGGTCCCCACAAGAACCTTAGACTAACCGCCGCCAGTGCCGCTGCCAGGTGGGCCCCACTCGAGCTTCTAGAATCCCCCCGTGGATATCCCCTCCTCCCTCACCCGAAGAAGGGGAAACGCGCAAAGGTAGAAGACGAAGTCGACGTCGACGGCGACACACGCGATCGAAGCAAGCGACCGGAGCCCGGAGGCGACGCGGCCGAGGAGGAGCAGCAGCCGGCCGCCTCCACCCGCGCGAGGAGGAAGAGAGAGGAGGAGGAGGAGGGGGATGGGGCAGTGCGCGTGCTTCGGCGGCGGAGCGGAGCAGGAGCGGCGGGCGGAGGCCGACCGCGCCGAGTCGAAGGAGGCGCGCGCCAAGGCCGCCGAGGCCGCGCAGCGGAGGTAGTAGAGTTCTTGCCCCCACCCACCCTCTCTCCCTTTCTCCACCCCCCTCGGCGGAGCTCGGAATCCCCTGTTCTGTTCCGGTTGCCAGGAATAGGTGGTTAGGTTAACAAGAACAGAATGGGAGTAGTGGGAGTGGTAGGTTTTCTTGATTTGGGGGGATCGGAGGAGGATTTCTTAGGGGGACGTGAATCGGGGGGCACTGCGAGGTGGGTTCTTAGTCTTGCCCATTCGAATGCTCTGTTCGGATTATGCCGCGTTGACCTGGTTGAATGCGCCTTCTCCTCCTCCTCCTCCTCCAATCGAGCCGCGCGCCCTGTTTGATTTCTTGATACGAACCAGCGGCTAGAGCCAGTGGCGGTGCTCCCAAGCAGGGTAATTCGTTATCATGGACTTCGCGTCTTCTCCCCGTTTTTGGGTCCCATTCTGTTCTCTGCCTCATACATATGCCACTCTTTTTCAGGCTTAAATCGATCAGATTTTAATCTTGTGGGTATTCTTGAAAAACTTCGCCTGGAAATGTAGCCTTAGGCCATCTGAATTAGTGCTGTGATTAGGGTTTATCTCCTTTTTTTAAGATAATGAGGGTTTATCTCCTTGTTCATCGAGAATGGATAACCTCCGGATTAGAAAACTCTGGGCTTGTTAGGATGGTTGGGTTACAACTACTACATTTGTTTTATGATGCTTGTTCTTTGGTTTGAATACTATTTTCTTTTGCGCGTAAAATAGTATTCATTCACTTAAGTTGGATAACTGCATTAGGTGTACAGATATTTTTGAATTCTTTATTTGATCTGTAGGGGCTTGTTCAAGTATATGTGTGTTTAAAGTTCTACCTTTTGGATTGCCACAAAAGAAAAACAATTATACCTTTTGGCATGATCTCCCCTGTCCTTTTTGCTGCCCATATGTTGCCATGCTTGTCTTGTCAACTTTCAAGTAGTTTCTTATCGTCAAGTTGAATTAACTTAATTTTGCCTTTAGATGAGATTTTAGTTTGTCAATGCAGCAATGTTGCTTTTGCATTTTGTGAAGATATTACTCACATTTTGGCAGAACACATTTCAATCAAATCTCTGACGTCTCGAATTGTAATGCTGCAGACCTGTTTGAGTTGTATACTTGATTAGTATTATTCTACAGAATCTTTTATCCTGTGAGCACTGAGCAGTTCTTGATTACTTAGCTTATTTATCCTGGTAGCTCTACCAAGCAGGCCCTTAGGGGCTTTCCTCTTATTTGGCGGGTTAGAGCTGCTGAAGAAATGCATTTTGGTTAGAGCTGAAGCAGGAAAACATATAGCAAAGGAATGAGAATGATAAACTAGAAGAAACGTACGTTCTTTTGGGGAGATTTTGTGCCATGTGATTTCTCGTCATGAAATGTTGTGTTCTGTTTGCTCACTGTTTCATCTTCCGATTTCCTTATATTCTTGAAAACAGTTCATTCGTTCCAATTTCAAACTTATTTCTTCGTTCCAGATTCCAATTCCATTATGCTTGGTTTCTTGAACTACTCAGTGGGTGCTACTATCCTCTTTGTAATGCCACAATTCTGGGTATGACGAGTGGATGGGACCCTCCAACACTAAAGGCATTGATGAAGTTTGCTTTTTTATCCTTTTAAGATAGATATACTCTTCTTTATCACAATTATTTATTCTGACTTCTTGGCCCAGATATGCTAATGATAGGTTTCATAGGTAGGAAGATGCACTTCACTGCACTCAAAAGCCAAAACTTAGAGATAGGTTGTATTTATCGTCTCCATTCCCTAAACATGAAGGTTTACTACACATTTGTAGTATCAAATACCAGATTAACTCAAAACTGCGGTAGCTTGATCCTAATTTTGACTACTCTTTTTGCTCAACCTGCAGACAGGAGGAGTTTGATAGATCAGCAGCTGGAAGAGCAGCAAAAGCACAGATGAAGGCTATGAAGGAAGCCAAGACATCATCAAACCAAGGAGAACCAGTTCTTAAGGTATCGTTATCCTCAGTTCCTAGGTTAAAAGTAAATGGTTAAACCTGATACCATCCAATTTGTTTGTTGAGAGTATTTATCACTTCAATCTCTTGATTGATGCAGTGGCAGATGGGATCGTAAATTCTTCATTGGTGTTGACCTTGCATCCCTTGGCATGTAAGTCAACTGTCTACACAATTCGTTCTGAAGAATTTCTATTTTCCTATGTGGTGATATATGACATCTAGTACTGTATAATGCCTAAGCCTTAGTTATGGTTATGTTTGATTCTTGAAAAAGGTTAGCAATGAATACATAATTGATGTTTTGTTCAACCTGCCAAGCAGTTAGTAAAAAGAACTTGCAAATTGCAACTTTAGTTTGTGTTCTGAGAACTGGTCTAGAAAGGGGGGTCTACTAGCCCACATACAAGGAACAAATTTCCCTGCGTATTCCTGCAAAATTGGCAGTTATTGCATACACTTGGTGCAGGTTAGGCGATATAAAACTAGTAGGTGGGTGAAAAAATGCATATCAGTATCAATTTTAAACACCATTCTAAATTAAAAAAAATCCTTATTTCCCTGTGTTTTGATCTATATCTGTATTTTCTTTCTGTCTTATGTCTGTATTTCTTTATTTTATGGCATGCATGGGCTTAGTGTTATAATATCTTCTATGACCCCTTTCAGGCTGTTAATGGTAGACAAAAAGCTTGTCGTGACAGCTCTTGATTTCTGGGAGGATGCAGCTCAGTCATTTTCTGATGTGTAGTTTTGTCGAAGTGTGAATCCCCTTGTCATGTACTGCACACACGTTATTCATAGATATTTGTCCAACTCGTGTGTTGTTGGAACAGATCATGTACATTGCTGTTGTAGTTATGTATAGTTTCTTTTTCTGCTCCTTTTGGTACAATCGCTTGGGATTTCGGAGCTTGATTTATGTTCTCCCCCATGCAAACCATCAGTTTATAGAGAAGTAGAAGAGTAGCAACACTACTGGTACTGAGTTCTACAGAAGTTTGTCATCAAATCTTGTATAAAAGCACCTCGTGCAGATTCTTGCAGACATTTGGGCTATGTTTCATTTCAGGCTCTTTTTTGTGGTGAAGCTTATGTCTTGATAAGTCTATGTAAAATAGTTTCGGTTTCTTTTCTGCACAACATCATTTTATCGCAGATGATGTTTGGTATGGTATCTACGAGCGAACAAACCCAGGTAACATTTTGCTGTGCCAGAACAACAATTTCTCTGTGGAGCCTTCAATGTTTTGTCGTATGTTTGCAGCTTGTATACAGCATCTTGTGCAAGATCTTTGTTACAAATGCACTCACAAACCGCTACTCATTGCTTCTTTGGCTGTCTCATTGCTTCTTTGGCTGTCACCTGGTTTTTATAGGAATAAGTCTACTTGCCATCCCATATCTTTACGTTGAGTTTAACTAGCATCCCTAAACTGCAACACCAGAAATCTTGGACCATCAACTTGCAAAACCAGGTTAAATTAGATCCTCCAGTTTTGTTGACGTGGTAAGTTGACTGGTCCGCTCGTGCTAGCTAGATGTTTATATGGTAAAAAACAAAAGTGGGCCTCACATGTCACTCACTCCCCTCCTTCCCCATTTTCCTCACCCTCCTCCTGCATTGGCAGCATCGGATGGTGCAGCAACCACATTCCTTCACCCTATACGCCTGTAGGATCAAGGAGGTCGACTAGAGGGGGGGTGAATAGGCGGTTTTAAAACTTTTGACTAAAACCAAGTTTTGTATGCGGAAGCGTAAAATAAACGGTTTTGCATAATTCAAAACCTAAATCAACTAGTCTCAAGTAAGTGCACAAAGAAGCTAGCCTACGTTAAGGTTTGCAAGCCTAGGGTGATAATAGCACAAATAAGCTCTAGTATGTAAACTTGCTCAAATGTAAATGCAACAAATAAATGAGACAAGAGACAAGGAATTTTTCACCGAGGTTCGGAAACTCGCCGGTTTCCTAATCTCCGTTGAGGCGAGCCCAACTCCACCGCTCAACCACGAAGCCACCGCACGCCCCCTTCGTCAAGGGGTGGGCAAGGTGGGAGCCGGCCCACGGAGAGGACTACCCAAGCCTCGATCACTAGGGTAGTTCTTCCTTCACTCCGAAAGTGGTGAACTCCAAACCACTCACAACCGGCGCCGGGCCTCCTCCACAATCTCCTGGGAGAGGTCATCGGGCAACACCTCCACAAGGCGTCTAGGAGGTGGCAACCTCCAAGAGTAACAAGTCTAGGATGCTTGCCGAGGATGATCAAGTGCCACACTAGCTCTAACAATGAAGCAATGCACTTGGATTGGCTTAACTCACTCTCCAACACCTCACTAGATAAACTAAGTGCACAAGGGTGTGAGAGCTCTTGCAAGGGTTCAAGATAATGCAACGGAGTGCCAAAACCTTACCCTTGCTGCTGGGGAGTGGGTATATATACCCCCAACCACCAAAACTAGCCGTTGGAGTCGAAATCCACCAACTCTGCTGTCTGCCGGTCAGACCGGCGAAGGGTGGCCGGTCAGACCGGCCTCAAGTGTAACGGCTAGAAAACTAGCCGTTACAGTGCATTTAATGCTCTGACAGTAGGGGGTCCGGTCAGACCGGCGGCCAAAGGGCCGGTCAGACCGACCATGGCTCGGTCAGACCGCCATCGGCTCGGTCTGACCGACTGCGGCTCTGGATCGCCGAGACGAGACCTCCTTCAAAATCAGGATGAGCGGTCAGACCGCCATGGGATGGACGGTCAGACCGGACAACATACTTCGGTCAGACCGCCATAAGGGTGGCGGTCAGACCGCAGGTCACTTTTCAGCTCAACCGACCGTTAGTAAAACGGCGATATCTCTTGACTCGGGTCTCGGAATTTGGCGTTCTTGGACTCTATGGAAAGCTTATTCAAAGGGCTATCCAACCCATGAACAGTCCATCCAAGAAACACAACTTTTCTCAGGGAGAAAGGGCTCACACTCCAAAGGGGACTCCACCGGACATAACCACATGAGGCTACCCAAACCTATAGGATTTGCCCACTTCTCTCTTTGTTTAGGACTTGAGAAAACTCATCACACTTGGCTAGACAAGCCCACCAAATGCACCTACATGCATATGAACTAATATGGTGCAAGATCATCCACATGCTCGCTTCATAGACCCCTCTTGATAGTACGGCGCCTATCTAGCAAATCCGGTCTACACCAAACACCAAGACCGGGAAAAGACTAAGAAAACATTCTTAGTTCAATTATACCTTTGCCTTGCGCCATTGAACTTGGGGTTAATGCTTGAGCCAAGATCAACACTCGTGACCATTCGCTTGAACCATGTTTATGCCGAGGTCTTGACCATCCTTTATTAAGATTTTCTTCTCATCACAATCTTGACTTCATTCTTGTCGACATGGCGATGTCCTTGGCTTAGTGACCATCAACCCATGGTGTCATCCATTAGCCTCATCACAATTAGACCTATTCCTTTGCACGGCTCAAAGGAAAACATTAGTCCTAACAAATCGGTTGTCATCCTCCACTTGGTGACCAACCGGTTGCATATGAAAGATATGGATATGTTTGTTGAGTATTCATTAACAACATCACGTGTCATATACTCGTATGCAAGCTCAAGTGCAAAGATCTGATATAAATAATAGGTGAACAACATGGATCTAAAACATGCACAATAAATGTATGATTTGCTCCCCCTAAATATATGCATACAAATAAATATACAAGAGAGGCAAGTGTATGCATAAGTAAAGAAGAACCAATTGGGTTTATCCTATACACATGGAGAATGCACGTAGCAATGACAAGACAAACAAAAACACATACCTTCATGATCTCCATGTTCTCAAAGTAAAGGAGACTAAATAAGATAAGGCTCAAGTAAACATTAGTCTCACACTTATATAACAATAACATGGAAATCATATATATGAACCTATCAAAAAGTAGGAGATAAGAAGTGATACATATTGCTTTATCTCCATGCATTTCATCCTTGTCATGATTAAGGTCCATCTACCACATCTCATTATCGGGAAATAACCTAGTTGACAACTTATGTAGAAGAGAGGTTAATCCCATAAATATCAGTTTATCATCTATCACCAAAGCAACAATTACACAAATTGTTTAATCCAAGATCTTTCAATCTTTTTCTCTCTTTTGTGATAGATAATAACCCGATATAAACAATATAGAGAGATGAGATGAAAGATAATTTCAAAACAAGGTAGAGATCTTATAAAAAAACAAAATATAGAATAAGCTCCCCCTCAAGATGTGCATACATATGGATATGAAGGAACGCATATGCACATAATCAATAAAGATCAATGAGGAAGCTCACACTATATTTTGGATCCACAAGAGAGATCAAGTTAAAATATGTGAAGTTTAATACATACCTCTCATCATTTTTACTTTCATATCCAAATGAGACTAGTCAAAGAAAGGCTCATAAAAATGATTAGTCTCATATAATTAGATTTATCATTAATCACCAAAACCAAATTAAGGCACTTGAACTTACAACGTCGCTGCTGCCCTGTGCCCCCAAGAACCCCGTCCCGAACGATGGCGCTGATCCCCAATGCCGCCGTCTATCCTGGTGAGGTCCCAGGCTCCCAGCTCCACCTTGGCCCTCCTCGTCATGGTTGCCGTGCTCCTCCTCTAGGCGTCGTCTCTAGGACCGCTCCGATCGAGAGCTGGGAGGTCGTGATACGGAACGCGAGGCTACCACGGCCAGCGGCGACAAGTGGCTCGCCACTGTCCTCCCTCCATCCTTCCTTCCATCGGCCTCTCCACGCCATCATTGTCCCTGCAGAAAGGAGAGGATAAAGAAAGAGTAGAGAGGATGGCGAACCAGGCAGCACGAGCTGCTCGGGACGTGAACTAGGACTCTGTGACGGCACTACCACTTGAGCTCGAGTTCTGCCGCCACTGTCATGGCACTTTCTCTCTATCCCCGTGGCTCCTTCTCCCACTCCCGACATAATTAGGTGGCGACGACGAGCCCACCCATAGCGACCCCATCCTCTCCTGCTTCTCCTCCTTCGTCGCCGCAGACAGCCAGAGCCCTCTCGATGCCTACCTCCTACCAGCGGCGGCCGGTGAGCCTACCGTCTCTAGCGGACGACCCGCGAGCTCCTGGGGAAGAGAGAGGAGAGGTGGAGAGATGGGGAAGAGAGGGAAGTAGGTGGGTGGAAGTCCACTTACATTTGGCCCCCGTATGTTTTTTCTTTAATTTTCCTTTGCGGACTAGGATGCCACCGAAGTGAAGCCAACCATTGGTACTACTATGGGACCTTATTTGAACATTTTGACAAGATGGGGGGTAATTATTTCTGGTATTGCAGTTTAGGGATGTCCATTAAACTCGATGTAAAGTCCAAGAACGGCAAGTGGAGTTATTCCTTTTTCATATGTAATGTAGGGGCGGCGTTTGGTCCAGTAAAAAGAAAGCCCAGGTTATCCTCCCTCTCTCCCGAGTCCGTGTAGAGGAAGGAAAGGAAACCCCGCCACTTCTCATCGCCACCGGAGTCCGTCTCCGCTCCGGCGGATTTGCCTTGCCTCCATCGCCAAATTCACCCCCGAATAAATCCAGCTCCTCTTCAACCCTCGGAGATCGATCGGCGCCACCTCTCCGATCAAACCCTAAGTTGAGCCCCCCCGTTGCTGAAACGACTTACGGGGATGGCGTCGGCGGAGGATACCATTATTAGAACCGTTAAAGGATTTAATTTGCACTGGTTTTATTAGTTATGAGATGTGAATTAAACTTGGTCGATAGTTAAGGAAAGTCAGGTGGACTTTTTCCTTTTGTATGCTGCGTTCGTTGTCCGAGTTGCCAACACGCACAGTAATCACGGAAAACGGAACGATCCATTAGCACGTGATTAATTAAGTATTAGCTATTTTTTTTAAAAAATAGATTAATTTAATTTTTTTAAATAACTTTTGTATAGAAACTTTTTGCAAAAAACATACCGTTTAGCAGTTTGAAAAGCGTGCGCGCGGAAAAAGAGAGATGTGAGTTGGGAAAAGAGGAGGAAAAACACACTGTAATTAATTCGTGGAGTTTTTTCGAGGAAAATATTTACTCCAGCACAGTGCAAGCACGAACACGCAGATGAAGGCTCCGTGAATCAATTTCTGCATGGAGTTAGTGGATCTGCGTTGTTTTCGGTGTGTTTGTCCGGCTGAGCAGATCATGCACAATTATCCCACTAATAACTCAGCTGCATGCCTTCTGCCCCGTTTGTTGAACTCATTGTCCGGACTGTCTTTGCCGAGTCCGGGTTGAGCAAGGAAAGTAGGAAACCCCGCCGCCTCTAATCGCCTCGCCAGCGGAGTCCGTTTCCGCTCCGGCGGATTCGCCTCCAAGTCCACCCTGAATAAATCCAGCTCCTCTTCTACCCACGCTCCCGTATGCAACCCACGGAGATCGGCGCCGTCTCTCCGTCCGATCAAACCCTAAGTTGAGCCGAAACGATTTGGGGGGATGACGGCGCCCGGCGGCCGAGGGGGTGCGGAGGAGGAGGGCTGCGATCTGTTCCAGTGCTTCTGCAAATGGCGCAAGCGCTGCAGCCCCCGCATCCCGCGGGTCTCTCCGGGGAGGGATTACGTCTGCATATCCTCCGATGCCTCCGGCGACAGTACTCCCAAGTGGTCTGTCCTCGTCGGCTGCACCTCCGCCGATGAGCCTTTCCATAACCTACGGACGCATCGCTTCCGGGTTTCCGATTCCGGCCGAGTCATGGGCTGCAGCGACGACA
Source organism: Oryza punctata (assembly GCA_000573905.2). NCBI lineage: Eukaryota > Viridiplantae > Streptophyta > Magnoliopsida > Poales > Poaceae > Oryza > Oryza punctata. The sequence continues at coordinate 22,808,423 of CM002499.2, read as the reverse complement.
TGCTCGAGCGCTTCCGTGGTGTGTCCCCGGACGACGACGAGCACACAGTTTTCTCCTCCGCCACAGCTGCCATGGCGCCCAACGGCCGCAACATGTGCATCATCTGCGCACACTCTCCCTCGCTCGACCAGATAAGCACTGGCGGTGGTGGTGGAGAGCAGGACACCGGGCTGCTACCTAAGGCGTTTCTCATGGATTGTGTTGACAAGAGCTTGACTGCCTTGCCACCTATCCCATTCCCACATGGCTCCTATCAGTCTGTGTCGGCTCATGGCCAACTCTGGACGCCTGCCACGGTGGAAGACCGAGGACCCTCCGGCGTCAAAAGGCGGCTTTTGGTGTATCGATTGGATGGAGCTAGTAACTCTTGGGCTAAGATCAGTGACATTGACTTCCCTTACCGCCGCCCTTCGGTCAACATCTTTTGTGGCGGACCTCTCCTCCAAGGCTACGCTGTCATCCGCGACAGGTTCATCTTGATGTCCTTTATCGATCTCAGCTTCTTCTGCTTTGATTGTGCTTCAAGTACCTTGGCGCGAGTCACCACTGAAGATGAAACTATCCAGTATGTTCCTATCAGAGGCAGAGCAGCGCATGTTGCTCACAATGATAACGGCATCTATTTCATCGAGCGTGGCACATTGTTCAGATACAACTACTCACCAGAGGGCGACAAGCCACTGAAGCCTCCTGAAGCGATCGACGCTATCTGCCCCTACCGCAAGGAAGGGTATGGATTTGTCCTTCACCTCAGGAATGGCATGCTTTGTGCCGTTTGGATGAACATGAACATGCCTTGCAAGTGTGCCACACGACATGTCCTAATCACAACTTTCCGAGTTGAATGCCAGCTCGATAAAGATGGCTTTCAACCTAAAGTACTTGAGGTCCTACACTCCACCTGCCGTAGAATTGACATGCTTCGGAGCAAAGCACCCGAGCGTGAATCCTATGACAGATTGTGTTTCATACAGTGAGTCACTAATATGTTTTTCTGTTTTGCTCCTATGTTTCTTACTTTCTATTCCTTTCAATGGCATAAATCATTTTTTATGTTGTTCAACTGAAATTGTTTTGGTGAACTAGGGAATATCTGGATGATTCACCTGAGATTGATCCTTCGATAGCTTCAATGATGGGAGCAAGGTCCAGCCATCCCGAAGCTGATGAAGTTGACCCAAAGATATTGTTTTGTTGCAGGTACAGTTTCATTTAGTGATTCTATTTTGTTTTCGTTTTTATTAGTGAAATGAAATTGCTTAATAAGCCATTTTGTTTAATCAAACAATTCTTTTATAAGTAAGAAATTTGTTCATCAATACTCTTGCTGTCTTTCTGTTAACACATTTATAATAATGCCATCATAGGAACTTAGTTCATTATAAGCTACAATAATGCCGGCGCATCATAGGAACCTAGTTTATTATAAGCCCTAAAAGTCAGATTTGATCCACCGTGACAACTACGATGTATTTTCACTTCATTGGTGTCATAATTTTTAAATTATTGTTTACTGTCCCTAAAACATGAGAAACCACTATGTGGATGTCATAAATTTATCGTTGTAATTTCTCGAAGTTTTAAATAGGACTTGTATTGCAATCATTCCATTAATCCTTCTAATTTCCAAAGCTTTAATCACCTTGTTGTCATTATATAATCATAATCATTTCTATCCTAAACAATAGCGACCTTTAAATGCAGGGAGTTTTTGAGCAGAAGAGAACTTAGTTCATGTGTAGTTCTTGAAGAATGTAGAGTAATGGTCAAATCAGAATTCCGTTTCATCTGTCAGTCGGGTCAACACACATTTGTGTATAAGATCTCTACCGCAAGAGGAAAGTTGACATGCCATGAAACCATTCTAGAAGCAGAACTCTCTTTGGAGACAATCAGGGATGGGGATGTTGGAATAGATGATCCGCCTGCATGGCATTTTGTCAACTATGGAATGAAGCTTTATGTGATCCCCTCTATTCCACAGTACAATCACTATGAGGTGGATGTCCACAGAAACTCCCCTCTCATCTCGAAGATCAAACGGCCTAGTATTTGTTTTTCAGCGGTTTGTCGAGTTGGGCAACGGATTGTGGCGTTGGGTGATACTTTGGAGGCTGTGTATGTTCTTGATCAGCAAAATATGGAGTGGGTTTTTTGCAAGACATCATCGAGGTCTTTGGACTTGAGGAAGAAGATCATGATTTCTGGATTTGTAGACCTTGGTGATGATTCAATGATGATTTCAGAAGTTGATGCATGCGAGTGCTTAATGCTGGATCTAAAGAAGGGGGAATGGTTTGTTGTAGAGCCGCCTTATGGTGACATCTGGCAGTACTGTGTCGGTCTGCTGAGCGGAACGTGTATGTTCATTGAGGGCTTTATATATACCTGCTCAGATGGGGAAATGGTTGCGTATGAGTTGATCGAGAAGGATGGTTTATACTACTGGGATGCACCTGTTATATTGAAGTTACCTTGGAAGATGTTCACTAAGAGGGAATTTATGGCGTTCAGTCCAATTTGTAAAGATGTCATACATGATGACATTGCATTCGGTATTGTCGAGGCTCGTCCGTTTGGTTCAAGTCATACAGTAGCCACTACAATAGTACAAGTGAAGCTTCAGGAGACGACACGAGGAACTAAAAGACCGGTGGAAATTGTTCACGTTGATATTTCAATATCATCAATTGAACAAGACGGATGGATCCTATCCAACTATGCATTTACTTTATAAGCAACTGTAAAGTTTTTTAATATTTAAACATATAGGTACTGTATTGATGATTCTATATGTGCAACTATCTCTTTTGTATAATAATAATTTAAATCTATGATACTTTATTGCTTTTCTATTCTGTTTTATCTGATTCAACATATGCAATAATAACTTTGCAGTACTTTATCGATCTCAGCTTCTTCTGCTTTGATTGTGCTTCGAGTACTTTGACGCAAGTCACCACTGACGATGAAACTATCCAGTATGTTCCTATCAGAGGCAAAGCAGCACATGTTGTTCACAATGATAACGGCATCTATTTCATCGAGCGTGGCACATTGTTCAGATACGACTACTCACTAGAGGGTGATAAGCCGCTAAAGCCTCCTAAGATGATGACACTATCTGTCCCTACCGCAAGGAAGGGTATGGATTTGTTGTTCACCTTAAGGATGATATGTTGTGTGCCGTTTGGATGAATATGAACATGCTTTGCAAGTGTGCCACACGGCATGTCTTAATCATAACATTCTGAGTTCAATGCCAGCTCGATAAGGATGGCTTTGAACCTAAAGTACTCGAGGTCCTACACTCCACTTTCCGTAGGATTGACATGCTCCGGAGCAAAGCACCTGACTTCGGATCCTACGATAGATTATGTTTCTTACAGTAAGTCATTGATATGTTGTTTTATTTTGCTCATAAGTTTGTTACAGTTCATTTATTTCAATAACATAAATAATTATTTTTGTTGTTTAATTAAAAATGTCTTGGTGAACTAGGGGATATCTGGATGATTTTCACCTGATATTGATCCTTCGATAGCTTCGATGATGCGAGGAAGGTCCAGCTACTCCCAAGTTGATGAAGTCGACCCACAATTACTGTTTTGTTGCAGGTACAATTTCGTTTAGCGATTTCCTTTAGCTTTTGTTTTTATTGGTGAAATTGCTTCGTGAGCCATTTTTGCTTCATCAAATCATTCTTTTATAAGTAAGAAATTTGTCCGTCAAACCTTTTGTAGACTGTAGTGTCCTTCCATTAACATTTTTTTAATAATGCCTTTATAGGAACTTAGTTCATTATAACCCCTGGAAACCAGATTTGATCCACCGTGACAACTCGATATATTTGTACTACATTGGTGTCATAATTTTAAAATTGTTGTTAATTATCCCTAAAACATAACAATCTTATGTTGGTGTCGTAAATTTACTATTGCAGTTTCTTGAAGTTTCTCGGAATCGGTCGGAAAATTTCCGAAAAATTTCTCAGAAATTCCGAAATTGCATGTGTGATACATGTTCGTTCTGTTTCTCCAAGTAAAGCTCTTCGCAAGGCAATACCAACAGTATCCGCTTGACCTTTTCTAAGCGGGGACAGAATGAAACAATCATAATAAAGATGCTTACTATCTACTCTTGATTCAACACACTTCCATTGTAGTGTTTGAGTGGATCCCGCTACCTCCTCTCGAACCATATAGACTAGTATTATTATTTGATCATTGAATCGTTTATTTCTCTTGAAAGGGGTTTAATTTATTTACAGACGTTTTTTTAGAGGTCCACACCCATTATGCGGTATAGGTGTTACATCACGTATACAACTTAATAGTACACCACTTTTAGCAATGGCTCGTAATACGGTATCTCTTCCACTACCAGCACCTTTTACCATAACTTCCTGCTTGTTGCAAACCCAAATTCACTAATAGTTACTACCACTCTACTGCCTGAAGAAAATGGCATGCACTTTGTTCCGTGCTTGTAAGGTTTGACTACATTCAGATTTGTATTTTTTTGCTGGGTCGGCCAAAGGAACCGGCGACCAAATATCATTGAAGAAAAAAAAAAACCAAAGTTTGTTTTTTTGCTTACAAAGACAGTATGCTGTCGGATCGGGAATGGGGCAGGGCCCCAGCCCTAACAAGCTGAAAAAACCAAGTGTTACGACTTCTTTGATTTCTTCAGCCAGCTGCTCAGGGCATCGCGACCTCCACAACATCCAACAAATCATCATGAAAACGCTGTCGAAGTTGGCCCTGTAGCACGTCCGGAAAGAGAGTTGGGCTTGCATCCACCAATCTGCCAGTCCAAGGTCCTCCATCCCAGGAAAAGTTGTGCTGCTGAGAGTTGTGCTGCTGCCAGTCAGGAAGTTGTGCTGCTGTCAGTCTTGATCTGCCCACATAGGTTGAGAGTGTCGGCCACCTCCAGGCGATGCTTCCCCCTCCCAGCCAATTGCCTGTCCAGAACCTGGTATTCCTGCCGTTACCAACACAGAATTCAGCCGTGGACTGAAACTTATTATCCACATTAGTACCATGATGAAAGTCTGCCACTGTCCTTGGCCTGTTACTCTGCTCAAGGCTCCTGGCATGCCATTTCAGACGCAAGACTTGACCAAGGAAGTCTATGTTTTTGATCCCCAAACCTCCATTCTCGATTGGCACACATACGTTCTTCCAGGTGACTAGACAGTGACCCCCATAGACCTCTTCGTATCCTTTCCAAAGAAAACCCCTGCATTTGCGCTCAAAGTCCTTTATCACCCACTTCGGCAGCTTCACAACTGACATGAAGTGAATTGGGAGCACCATAAGCACTGTCTTGATCAGACACAGTCTGCCATCAGGTGATAATATTTTTGGCTTCTAACCAGCCAATAATAAAATATTATGAAAAATGACCAAATTAAAATGAAGACAGTGCAAAGTGGCTGGTTGGTAGCCCAAAATATTATCACCTGACGGCAGACTATGTCATAACCCACTGTCTACCACATTAAAACAGGTATAGACAAAAGTATAAAACATTTGGTTGGGTTATTACCACTACGGTAATATGCCATCCTATGTTCTATAGTCCTGTGGATTCATACCTTTGTCTACCATTGTCGGTGAGGAAGTCAACCAAAGCAGAAATCCAGCCAATCAAATTAAATTGAAAAAATTGTAATATGAATCATATGGGGCATACAATTAATTTGTGCCCCAGTCCCCAGCTGCCATGCATGAAAAGAGTCAGCACTTTTAATTAGGGCCATTCTTCAAATTTTAGGATTTAAAATGGCAGTATTATAGAACACGGATGATTACATCAGTGAATTTAAAGGACCTTAATAATATAAACAAAGCAGTTAAGGAATGAATCAAGGTACATTATTCGGTCGTACATTGATATAGATAGAGGGTAAATTAACAAATGGTTCTTCTGATAAGAGGCATGAAACATGGTGCTTCTGTGCCCTAATTTCAAGGTAAGATAATTAATGCTTAGTTTTGGTTGTACTTAATTTATCATATTATTAATAGTTTAAGACTACACTTTTTTGGTTACTGGAGTTAATTAGTCACCAACCAAATTATCGCTATTTGGTGCAGGGTTTGCTATTTTGTCTTGAACATATGTGTCGGCGGTAGCAAAATTATTTTTGGATATTTGGAAAATTCCAGAACGAGTTTTTTTATTAAAAAACCTCAAACAAAATTTGACCAAATATAATTTTTTTTTTGAAAAATTGTGGGTGCAATACCTTCATGCTGGGGGCGGGAAACACTGGTTTGGTCTTGAAACTCAAGTATTTTCAATTTGATTATATCTATATTATTTTTAACTGAACAAACATGTGGGGAAGAGTTGGCAACAATGACCGGAACAGAGAAGAGGAACAACTGAAGGAATTAATTAAGCCCCTTTCATAGGAAAACATGCATGGCTAGTACATTCCAAGGTTACTACATGTAAACGTCTTGAGAAGTTTGCCAATGACATAGATGTGTTCCTAACTAGCTGGAATGGTTTTGATAAGCATAATTAGTAGAGTATATGACAATAAGCAACTGGGGCATGTATGCTGTCAGCAAGGCCGAGTCACTTAGCTTATCCTCCTAACACTCCAAACCATACTAAACTGATGTAAAATACACTGGGAATATAACAACTACTGTCTTTTTTTTTTTGAAACGGAACTTTGTTCCGGCTCTTATATTTAGGAGAAGAGAATTGACCCCGTTTATAGAAAAACCGGACCTGAAAACCATACAACTGCACGGTTAATTATGGGAAACCGGCTAAAACCACCCGCACAGAAAAAGCATGGGACCTAGCTACGCAACTAACAGTGACGGCGGAGCCCAAACGCAGGACATCACTGCCAAGCTAAACACAAAAGCGACACAGCAGGTCCAACATCGCAGAAGAGGTGTTATCGTTGCCGAGCTAGCCGCCCAAGCGACCCAGCAGGGCCGACTTCACAACCGCATCGACATTGAAGCCACGAAAGTCACCAAAGCGAAAAGCTGCTCCGACATCCAACAATAGACATCAGCCAAGCCACCAAAGAGCCACTTCCTTCACACGGCCAGCACTAGAACTCCTTGGAAGAGACTGCAAACATGTCATCATTGCCAAGAGTCGCTGCACCCCATCAGCGAGCAGCTCCGACTTCATCAGCAGAAAACAACCGAAGAGCATGTCGCCCACCACAAGAACAAAGCGGACCCAAGAAGGCGAAGGCCTCGCCGAACACCAAGGTAGGAAAGCTTTTGAGCCCAAAGGACCATCAACAGTCATCGATGCATAGGAACTTCTCCGAAGCGACGGCCCAAGGAGGACACGACGCGTAACGCCGCCGCCGCTCGTCCGAAAGCCGGAACAAGGTTTTCACCTGGAGATTTGTGGGAGATATGAAAGAACACCATGACAATGCCTTCAAGAAGGGAAACGGCGCCCACGGGCGTCGCCGTCGTCGAATCGGCCAAAGGCACGGCAAGGCTTTCGCCAACACCAACACAAAGCACCCCCACATCGACGGCCACATAATAGTCCATGACGTCTCACAAGCATACCTCGACCGTAACGAACGGCAAAGACAGGCCCTTGGCTACCCTCGATCGCCATCGATCCGCCGCAAATTCCTATGGCAAGCCAGAGCCTCCGCCCTCCCCCTAGCGTTCCCCACGACCAGAACAGGGTCCGGCCAAAGAAGGGGGGAGACCAAAAGGAGGGAAAACACTCGGCCAGCAACAAGGAAGACACCACCGTGGACGTCAAGCCCCATTCCTGCTCCGCCACCAGCAGAAGAAGCCCTCTGCCGAGCAGGAGGCTCGCCGCCAGTGAGCAACCCCGCCGGAGCCCGCCTAGGTGACGCCGCACAGCCGCCAAGCTCGCCGGAGATTCGGCCAGGACGGTGCAAGCCGGCTTCGACGTCCATGCCACCGCAGCCGTCCATCGTCGCTGCAGCCGTCCGTCGTCGCCACGACCACCACGCCGCCGCAACCTCTGCCTGCGCAGCGCCACCGCCGTGGCCCCGCGCGGACGAACGCCGTGACCTCGGCGCGAGCCGCCGCCGCCCACTGCTAAGCCATCGCCCACCCACCGCGACGCTGCCCTTGCCTGCCGCCGGTCCGCGCCGTCTCCAGCCCCGGCGCCGAACTCTCCCCCGCTGCCGGCCGCCACCTCTGGCGCCCCGCCAGATCCGGCTGGAGCCGGCCAGGATCTGGACGGGAAAGCTGCCGCCGCCGCCACCTCCAGAGGCTCCCCCGGCCGCCGCAAGCGTGTGGTGCGCGAAAGCCCCACCACCGCCGTCCTTGCGGCCGCGGCGGCGGCAAGGCGGAGGAGGAGGTGGGGGAGAGAGCTGACGGCGGCGCGCTCGTCGCCCCCGAGCCGCCCTGGGGTGGGCGACGCGAGAGCCTTGAAAGAATCATATAACAAGTACTGTCAATTAATAAAATAAAATAGGCTTGCTAGTTGCTCCATATGGTTGAAGAAATTGGCGGATGAATGGCAGGAGAGACAGTTTGGGCTGAGAACAGTCACCTGTTGGAGATCACTCACACTATCAAAACCAGACAGATGCCAAATGGCTGATGAAGATGATGCGCGGCTTCGAAGTTCGAAAGTAATAAGGGGAGAATTTTTTTCACCTGTTTATTTCTGTTATTTCAGTGTGTCAAGATGGTTTGCTTGTTTGTTTTTCCATGATCAAAATAAAATCATCTAACGACTAAAGGGCGTTTAACACATATCAATCAGTAGAGGGAGATGGATGATCATGAGGTCCTATTTACAGAACAAAGAATTCTCTGTTTTTCCGGTACAAACTTTAATGCAAGACCACAATTTACACCTCAATCCGGACCAGATCCGGTTGCCCAGCTAACAAATCCAGTGTGACACGTCATTTTTCTTCGACTGCGAGCCTGCGACGGCGGGGAGCGGTGAGGTGGCGTAGATCTAGCTGCTCGTCAACGCTGAATTTTTTTTCTACCTTCCTTTTCTTTTTCTTTTGCTGTTTCGTGATTATATCAAAGGTACACCAATACTGTGCGTGGGTTACTGTGTAGAGATGCGGTTGTTTTCTTCATCGGTGTTTTCCCTTACCAAAATTTCTATATAAATACAGTAGGAGTAATCTCACCATTCAAGAGAAAGAGATAACCAAACATATAGTACATGCAACCAACCAAACAAAATATCTTTTAAACCGTATCTCTTATAAAGTCTCATGCTATCTAGGATAAACCAGTGCAAACAACCGAACAGTTGTCTGTGTATTTGTTGAGGAACTAGATCCTGATCTTTTGATAGGTATTGATAAGTCGATTGTAGAGACTCGATGTTGATGATCTTAAGACTTCGACCAGAACAATCGAACCCCTCCCAATAAGGCTATCTTCTACAAGCGAATTGTAGAGTCAAAACATGAACGACCTCGTGATAAGGCTATCTTCTACAAGCGAATTGAGAACACAAGTGTGACATCCCGGCCTAGGGCTTAATAGGATTAATAGAATACTCATGTCAACAAGTTGCAACTTCTTTTCCAGAAGCCTATCTCCAAAGGACTATGAGGTTAAGCGTGCTTGGCCTGGAGTAATTTGGGATGGGTGACCGACCGGAAAATTCTTCCCGGGTGCGCACGAGTGAGGACAAAGTGTGTAGAAAAGACTTGTGTTGTCCTGTGAGGGTAGTCTATGTCCAAGGAAAGTAAGTGGGCCCGGCCTTGGAGCTTGGGCTTAGCCCGCGACACAATTAGTCTATGTCCAAGGAAAGCTGCCAGAAGTAAGTGGGCCCGGTCTTGGAGAGGCGGGACGTTACAACAAGCAAGAGAGTAGAAGATGAAATATGATATATTGCGAATATAAGATGAATCTCACAAGTTAGGTTTCCACAAACCAAACTAGAGGCGAAACTACAATGACAGAATAATCTAAGCAAAAACCCAACTCTAAACGATGTCGGCTAATGAATAAATATGATTAGGGATATCCTAGAGTTAGCCCTAGGGCACACAACCCCCTTGGGCTTAGCCCGCGACACAATTACAACGTCGAATTCCTAAATTATAATCACAAGTTAGGTTTCCACAAACCAAACTAGAGGCGAAACTACAATGACAGAATAATCTAAGCAAAAACCCAACTCTAAACGATGTCGGCTAATGAATAAATATGATTAGGGATGTCCTAGAGTTAGCCCTAGGGCACACAACCCCCTTGGGCTTAGCCCGCGACACAATTACAACGTCGAATTCCTAAATCAGACTCAGAGTAGAAGAGACACATGACTTGTTTTGCAGATTCCCGATAACTCTCTAGGAATTTTGACGTGGGATCAAAATCATCTGAAAGTAGACTCCATAAATTGTCCAACAAGTAATCATGGGCCCTGATAGTCCTTCTGGATCAGCAGCTAGCTACATTTGATGTTGATGCTGTTAGGAGGCTCAAATCTGAATCCAAAATGTGCAGAACATTATCTATTACCTTGTATGGACCAAAAGTGATGTGGTGATATATGAGTAGACTTGGAGAAGGTCTTAGTTTAGTCCCCAATCAAATTCTTTGATCATCCATGTAATTCTTGCACTCGGTCTCTTTTCCTTCACCCAAGCAAGTACTTCTGTAAAAGACAACACACAACTTATGGTGCAATAATAGTTGTTCAAATATATAACACGTAAATCTTAAATAGGAAGCATACACCTTTGGTTGATGAGTACATAATGTAGCCATGGTTATATCTGAGCTAGTGATGTCCTCACCATCCTCCCTTATTCATTGGAAATTATCCTCGGTTTCACCTTGTCATCAAGCCTGATGATCAATTTATGTTTATCTTTCAACATAGGGTGAGGTAGACTTCTTAATGACCACGTGGTTTGATTATGAAATTTTTACACTCGGAGAACATCTTATAATATCGTGCAGCTCACAACACTCCCCTTCTTGCAAACCATTTTGTAACCCATTTAAACAACTAGAGGAACTAGATAGATAATTATTTATCCTCATATGATCCTCGAGACAAGACATGTCATTATGAAAAGGAGGAATATTCAAATAAAACAATTATACTCTATGCGCATTATACTCTCCTATATTATCATAATTACTAATAACTAGGATGGTAGCTCGTACATTCGCGCGGGCATATATGTCATAGACTATATTTGATAAACTTACAAGGATTGAATATCAACCATATAGCACTTGCCAAGCTTCAGAAGTATGTTTTCATCATAAATTTATTTGCTGGCTTTGATTAAATAACTTTTCTTAGGTATCTGGTTCCTTTATACTACGTGATATTTAATGCATCCGTATAAGTAATTATTATTTTCTTCTTCATCCTTTAAAAATGAGGTAGACTTAATTTGTTTAGAAAACATGTCTAACAAATTAAAAGTAAGGTGTTTTTTCTTTTTTAGTTGAATGCTTTGGGACATTTTTTTAATAAATCTTGAAAAACTATTATTGTTAATAATGTAGCTAGCCCTCCTTTTAGTTGGTTCATATTAATGTAATTTGTTATATATATTCATATGGATCAATAAAAATAGAGTAGATATACGTATCCTGATTTGCTTCCGGGAGACATGCACATGTAAGTGTGACACGAGGAGGGGAGGAGTTTCGTTTTCTTTGAGATAGATCCGATGGTTTTACCAATTTGAGTTATCTATATCTATTAACATAATAATGACCCAAAGTAATGCACTTGTTAAATATATATATATATTCTAATTTAACTGCTTATTATTATAATATTGTTAATTAATTTTATGTGTTGAATATTGTTCTATTAAAAGATATGTGTTGTTAAATAGATCATTAAAATATCTATATGTTTTTTCCTATAAATGTGGTTTATTTTTCTACTTATTAAATATAGTTAGTTTGGGTCTTCAATAATAAATTTTGTGGTAAATAATCTAATGATGTACGTGGATAAAATATTAATAATATGATTTAGATGGTATAATTGTTTGGATTTTATTATCATAAAATATATTTTCTATACACAGAGGAGGGGAGCATGAAGAGGAGACCGGATGTGGTGTACGTACATTCACAGTACGTACACGATATAGACAGCCCCTGTGGGCCTTTTCTTTTGTTAGCAAATCCAATGGTAGAAAATTGTGAGTCCGCCAAACTTAAAGTAAAACCGATGGTTATATATTTTTTTTAATAATCATTAGAAATTCCTCTAATTTATTAGAGCACCACATAGCGACTTAGCTAGGAGCGTTTGTAGGAGTCACACGTGATGATTTGAGAACGTTTATACGAAGTTTAATAAACTTTTAGACTTAAATTGGTGGCTCCGATATTTTAGACCATTAAATTAGATCTGTTATTAAAAAATAATGGCTTCCTCCCACGCGAGAAATATATAACTGTTAGCTAGAAAAAAGAAAAAAAGAAATAAGTACTACATACGTAGTACGAACAGAAAAAAAAATAAAGCTTACCTACTGTTTGCAAGAAAAAAAATCATATGCATGTACTTATACGACAGAAAAATTAAAGCCAAAGAATCATATGTACGCAATACTACTATTGAAAAGAAAATTAACAGGATTTCCTACAATTTAAAGATAAAATATGTTACTCTACAAATTTATGCAAATATACGTAGTTATATTAGACCTATAATATAAATATAAAATATCCAATCAAAGATATGTGTTGTTAAATAGATCGTTAAAATATCTATATGATTTTCCCTATAAATGTGTTTTATTTTTCTACTTATTAAATATAGTTAGTTTGGACCTTGAATTATAAATTTTGTGGACGTGGATAAAATATTAGTTATATGATTTGGATGGTACAATTGTTCGGAATTTATTATCACAAAATATATTTTCTATATAGAGGAGGGGAGCATGAAGGAGGAGGCCGGATGTGGTGTACGGTGTACGTACATGCACCGTACGTATATGGACAGCAAATCCGTACACTTTTTTTGGGTTAGCAAATCCAATGGTAAAAAATTGTGGGTCCACCAAATTTAAAGTAAAATCGATGGTTAGATATTTTTCTTTTTTTAAGAAGTATTAAAAAATCCTCTAATTTATTAGAGCGTCACGTGGTGACTTAGGAGTATTTGTAGGAGTCATACATAGCAATTTGAGAGCGTTTGTAGAAAGTTTAATGGACTTTTTTATATAATAAATATGAAAAATCACATGAGAGGAGCATGGTAATTCAAATCTAGCAAATAACTTCTTCTCTAAGCGGTTGAGTAGATAATAGGCTTAGCTTGTTCTTCATTTGGATGTGTGATGTTTTCATCCTTCCTGCCATCTTCTTGCAGATCGGAGTCTTCATTCGCAAAGAACTTGTTATCCCCTGACACAGGCTCATGTTGAGGGGGCTGGTCAGATCGAACAATCCATCACTATACAAGTAGCAATCATCCTCATCCGTATGATCAAGCATGTTTTTCATCCCTTCAGCTACTGCTCTGCATGCAGGATTAATTTTGTTTAAAGAGTGGTACAGGAGATATGTACAAAGCTGCTTTCTGAATACCAACACCTTTTCATGCATTGTTGAGGCAAAAAAAATTAGTTCTGTATTTGAATAGAATAATAACTTTTGAGGAACAAAAGGCTCAATGCTTACTGGGGTGATTTTATACATCTCCACCTCCTTGAATTTTTTGATAAACAATAAAACATGATAACCACAATCACTACTGAAATAATCGTAGTAATGATTCAGCAATAAACACCAAACTTTAGGTATAAAGAACTGATAAGATTAGTAGAGCTGAACACTTACTTGTTTCCTGGATGCGTAACACATAGCGTGTCATCAGGGTAGCCAGAAATGTCAAAGCTAAGCTTAGTTTGCAAATACTTATGCAGATTAGCTAAAACCTTCGCCACCACCTGTTCGTATGGATGCACCCAAAAGTTACTCAACACGAATAAGGAAAGTAACACATCGTGACTCTCAAAAGTTCCACTGATGTTGACATGGGTGCACCCAAATTCAACACGTAGACAGTAAACTCAATACATCTAAGAAAAGCAACACTTAGCAACACAGAAAAGTAGGCAAAAGACCCAATCACCAAACTCACCTGTTCATGTTCCTTTGGCCAGAAGTCAAGGATGTATTTCTTTCCATCGGTAATAGAAAGAACAACATGGGACCAGTGACCGGAATGAACAATAGGAACAAATATCTAAAAAAAACCCTCTACTGTCAATCTATGGAACCACTAACAAAAAATACAAAGATGTAATTATAAACAAAGCACAAACCAGTTTCACGTCCTTCATAGTCTCTGCATTAAGATCCCTATCCAGCTTCTTAGTGCCATTGTCTGGATTTATCAATTCTTGTTAGGATAATAAAAATGACGGCGTCATAGATAAATAATAATAACATAAAAAAAACTCCGAGGCAAGTTCTTGTATACACTTACAATAGTTTTCTGGCCAAGAATAACTTTGTTCTTCCAATCTTTCGACCACAGGTGGCACAGTAAATAAAATATTTCAGTGTGCATATACCTGTTAGGTTTGAGACAATCTAAAAAACAGATTCAGCTATAGGGTGGCCCAAAATATCCACCACTGTGCTGTCTCTGGTTCTGTCCACGACATGTGTCCGGTAAACACTTTTTGGATCAGCATCAGGCCTGCTATCAACAGAGCTCTGATCAAGCCTGTTGTCAACAGAGTTCTGACAATGTATACAATTTATCAATGCATATGTCAATTTACAGGTAGACCTCTTATCAATGCATATGTCAATTTACAGGAGTACGTTAACTAAGGGGCAGGGATACTTACCTCAACCTGGTATGGCTCCAGTGCACCATAACATGAATTCTTAAACTGAAAATAGCATAAATAAAAACAACGTGAACCTGGGTACCCAACAAATCAACATGTCCCAAACAAATAACATTAATCAAGACTTGGATGAATATAAAAGAAGGTGCTTACATTTAGAGTACTGAGATCCTTCATAATCTTAGAAGGTTTGGGACAACCCGTCTAAAAAGGCAACAAAATATGGCATGAACAAAATACAAAGCACCTTTTCCAACAGAATGATAGCAGATATTGTACTTACCTCACAATGCTTCCTTTTAAGGCTCTTATTTTCATTGGGTTTCATTATGAGGCCTGCGATTGAATCTTCGGTATAAAAATTGATTCTAGGGGTGATTGATGGGTCCAAAGGGTTCTCAGCGAGATGGTCCAAGAAAACAATCTGGAGATACACACACAGTTACATAAATAATTTCCTACCCAAAATGTGAAAAGTTATAACCATTTGAATTACTTATCATTAGCAAAACAGTGCAACCTCTTATCATTCTCTTGTTTTCCTCATAGCTACGAATAGCGCCCTTCAAGTTATCGAAAATCATCTGTGGCCAGTTAATGTTTTGCAGGTTGTCCAGGTTGTTCACTGCTGCACATGCAGCTGAGCTCACATAAAACGTGGTTCCTAGTAATAACAATCTATCTAACACCACAACAAAGAAAATTTTCACCAGCAAGTCAATGTCAAGCTTTGGTTTACCATCTTCATTTTCTATAGTAAGAACATTGGTAATGTCATTGTCCTTGAGGTTCCTGAACATCAATTCGATGTTTGCAGGAGTCAACACACTTCTTTTTATAACAATCCCTTTGTCATCTTCATCTTCTTCGCAGCCTTCCTCATCAGTGGGCTTCTCATGCTTCTCTGTAGCAGGCTCCATCTGGACACCCTCAGCACCTTCGTCAGCACTTTTGCTTTGATTTTCCCTAACCTCCTTGGTGGGCTTCTTCTGTTTCTTTGCAGCGGGCTCCTCGCCGCCATCATCAGCACCTTCCTCATCAGTCTTGCTTTGATTTTCCCCAACCTCCTTGGTGGGCACCTTCTTCTCAACCTTAAATTTCTGGACTGCAACATCCATTACTCTGACGAAAGAGAAGAATGTTTTGTTACCTCTTCCGGCTGGCTCTTTCGATAGCTCCCGAGCTGAACCACAGGGCAACTGCAAACAATGATGCACTACAGCTGGTGTTATCCAAATGGACACACCATCTCTAATGCATATCTCAATTTTACCTTCGTCATGAACTTTAGCTCTTTGCATCAGAAATATGCTAAAATTTTTATTTCTAATCTGTCCCAACCTCAGACCAAGGAATTTCTTGAAACCAATGTCCTCGATCCTCTGACGGGCAACATTTGGAAGTAATCCAATTAGCATGGTAACTGCACCAGGTTCACACCGTGTATTCACCCCTCGATTCTTCTTTTCTTCAGCAGGTTTCTTCTTTTCTGCATCTGCAGCAGGTTTCTTTTCTGAACTAGGATTCTTCCGTTTTCCACCACGTTTACCCTCCAGCAGTTTGGCAGCAGCTACAGCCTCTGTCGTTTTGGCACTAGAATCACACCGTGTATTCATCGCTGCACTAGGATTCTTCAGTTTTGTACAAGTTTTCTTCCGATTTCCACCACGTTTACCCTCCAACAGTTTGACAGCAGCTACAACCTCTGTCGTTTTGGCACCAGAATCACACTGTGTTCCGGCATTTTCTCCATGGTGAAGCTCTTCCAATGCCTACCCAACACAAAATCAGCACGATTAGACCAGAAATGTTACACTAGTGTTCGACGGGAAGCACAAGTTAGGAGGAGCAGTAGGTACTTTACTAAGGGTGCACACAAACTAAACATGAAAAACTGAAAATTAGTGAATGCTGACAGATTTTGACGATATGCACCCACAAGCAACAAGGTTATGTAATGGAAACTCAACAGTGGAAATAAAAGAAGCACGATTCGAGCAGAACTGTTATCCATTATTATTCTTTCAGTTATGAGGTTAAAGATAACACATGGTTTAAGGGTGAATTTTTTTTAGTCTTGAAGAGGTCTTCAAGAGAGACATTGTTAGTGGAGAATTTTTTTAGTCTTTAAGAGAGACACTAATAAAGGGAAAAAATATATTTCTACGTGGACATTCCCAACTGATATATTTGTATGTGGATATTCCCATATGAGAACGAAAAGAATATTAAGGAAATGATTGTGCAGTTATTGCCGCTGCAAAGTAACGCGTTGCTCAAGCCAACTTTTATAGCATAAAATTCTCATATTGATCGTGTGATACTTTTCAATACACAAAGTACCTTAGATATGATTAGTTGGATTTACACACAATGTACCTCAGACTAAGGTTGTGTTGGGCAGCCATGGTTCCCAACTCATCTCACTCGTTTTCCATGCGCACGCTTCCAAACTGCTACACAATGTGTGTTTTATAAAAATGTTTTATAGGTAAGTTTCTTTAAAAAATCATAGTAATCATTTTTTTAAAAATAGCTAATATTTAATTAATCACGTGGTAATGAGTCTGCTTCGTTTTATATGCATGAGGTATTAGTTTCCAACATCATCCATTTCATCTCTGTAAGATGTAAAATAAACATGGTGATAATAAACATAAACCACGGATACATGTCAACTACTGAAAGTTATGCTATATCATAAATGACATCAAATTAATTAGCATGGAAAGATGTTGATATAATAGTGTAAGAACGTATTGAGACGACCCTACATTAAATTAAGAACATATCTGGGCCTTATAATTAATATATGGTGTTTAATAGGTATTTCGTGATCCAAGCATATGGAGATATATTCTATGAGAGAATTTCAGTCTAGAAACTATCATTGCTGTTAGTAACCGCGAAAACGATCTCTATTTCTCTTATATTCTTACATGATAAGTAGATTAGTGCCAAGTGGTAACCATCTAAATCATATTAAGAAAAAAAAATCTGAACTTCCATGCACATTTTCTCAAATATGTAGATATTCCATACTATATCACGAAATATGCTTAGAAACTTTTTGTTGTAGTGAATTCATAATATGCTATCTTAGTACCCCCGGAATAACTTGAAGCGTTCACTCATTCTCAACTCTAGTGAAAGATATATGCCGTTTGTCTTTTTCATGGTCTTTGAGGTGTGACTTCGATCATAATTTTATATTAGAATAAATTTATAAAATCTAGGACCACATATGTTCCCATATGAAAGTTACCACGTAATCACGTATACAGGTGCTTGAAATCTATTGTGTTCCCATGTTTCATCAATTTGTCTGGGGGCAAACATTTGATCTCCCCCCTATCTGTCAAGATCTTTCCATATAAACATTATGATTTATAGTATTTTATCACTACAAAGGAAGACCCTTTGATTCGATACAATTTTGCTTTTTATCAGTCACCACCCCAATCCCTCCCCCCCCAAAAAAGAAAAGATGCCTTCCCTTTTGAAGTACCAATTGGGGCATGCATGGTGTAAGCAAGGCCAAGTCACTAGCTTATCCTCATGATGCTCCAAACCATACTAAATTGATGCAAAGTACGCTGGGAAGACAACAACTGCTGTCAATTAAGAAAATAAATAGGCTTGATATATGGTTGAACCACATGGTTGGAGAAAGTTGGTTGAGTGACAGAAGTTGCTCACTTTACTTCTTTCAGTGGACTCTTAATGGCAGGAGAGACAGTTTAGGCTGAGAACGGCCACCTATTGGACATCAGTCACACTATCAGAATCAGACAGATTCCAATACGTAGAGAAGAGAAAATTTTCACCTATTTAGGGCCCCTTTGATTCGCATGATAGGAAATACACAGGAATAGGAAAAACACAGTAATTGAAATAGTATGATTCTTCAATCCCGCGGGAATCAAAAGCACAGGAAAAGATGAAAGGTGCCCTTTGATAGTGCCATAGAAAAAACACAGGATTACGCTTCCGGTTTTGAATTTGAACAGCTAGCCGTTGGTGTTCAAAGCAACTACTAGCCGTTGCATGTCCTTATATATATTGTTGTAGCTGCAACTAGACATCAACAGAACTACCTCGTCTTCGATTGTGTCGGCGAAGCATGACAAGAGCCTCAAACATGCCAATTCATTTGGTAAGTCATAGATGAAATTTTCCTTTTGGTATGTATGTAAGGATTAGCAACTTATTTCCTTGCTTTTGCTCTCCTATAGATATTGGTAGAACAAACCATCAAATTTAATACTTGTTATTGATTTCTACCGTGATTGTTATGGATCCAAGTTATCATCGAAGATGAGTTCATGCTTTTTTATTCTCCCAACTATCGAAGGAGATTCATCACAATCATCATCTAGTAGGAAACCGATGCACACATCAAAACTTTCAGGAGCTTGTCGTGTTAATGAAATCTTAACATGTCATGAGAGCCTAAGCACAAGGAATTTTCGTATGGAAGTTAATTAATGTATTTCGAGCTTTAGTCGATACGTTGTGTGAGAAACAACTACTTGCTGATGCAAGAGATGTCTCAGTACAACAAGTTGCTATATTCTTGTATGCACTAGCAATTGGTGTATTAAAAAAAAGATTTCCTATACTAAAGACCGGCTCAAACCATCTAGCCCGTAAACTTGCCTAAAACATTTCAACAAAGAAGACAAAGCACTGATAAAAAAATATATAGAGCTCACCATCATAAAGTGGAGCTAAATCATCAAAATATGGGAACTACTTATGTCGCAAACGAAGGGCATCTTTGTTCTTGTGATCAGCAAAAGTGTCCCAAACACTTTGTGGTGCACTCACCATCATTCTTTCATTATCCCACCCAAAACCACTTTGATGTAACAAATCATTGACATTGCGATAGTCTTTCTTCAAATCTTGCTCCTTTTGCTTGACTTGATTAGTAGTAAATGATGTACTGAACTTTGTATTCAGGCGGCAAACAATATTTATCCATGCTTTCTCACTCCAAGCATTTTGTGTTCGAAAACCTGGAAAGCTCAATAAGGAATAACTTCATCTGGTGACTCCATCTGGCTCTCGTTGTCATCCCTAAATTTGACAAACATTTTACAATTTCAGTTTCAGCAGCAATATGAAACAAAAAAAAGTTTGATGCAAACAACCGGTGAAACTGAAACTGAAAATATTATCTATTTTTTGACACTCTTCAGTCCCATGCTCACTGTCAACATCAACATCAACTTGTGATAGAGGCTGCTTGCCTCGTTGATCGGACAAATTGCGTTGATTCACCATAGTCATCTGAGAAGAGCCTTTGGATGGCATTGCTTCCCTAACCTCCTCCAAAAAAAAGAAATGAAATACACAATCCTTATTAGAGAGGGATTTACACCTACATTGCAAATGAAATCAACTAGTTCCAAGTAATCACCTTAAAAATTCACTAATCGATAGATCCAAAATACAGATGTACTAATAAGTCAAGTATGAAAGCTCAAAAGCAAATATGCAAACAAATACCAAATCAATGGCCCTGGCTGCTGCTCTCGACGGTGGATCTGCGGCACATGCCGCATGCCTCCGCCTAGCCAAGCCCAACCTACGCGCCAGATGGATGCTGAGCCTGGTTGCTGCGCGCTGCTAGTTGTTGCGATGGCGTCCTGAGCGCAAGCGCATATGTGACTGAGCCAGCGAGCCTCGCCTCTGCCTTGCTCCCCCGGCGGCCGCCTCACGCTGCTCTCTATCTCTATCACCGTTGCCTTGTTGGGCTGCTAATATGTGGCCCTCAGTGTTCTCGTTCTCTTCTTTCTTTCTCTATTTCTTTTCTGCTAGAAGCGCGAAAGGGCACATAGTTTATCGTCAAACACACAAAATCGGCGCAAACGACAGCGCACGTGCATGGGCACATCTTGTTTCCGTGCCATGAAAGTTTCCAAAGAGGTCAGACCTCTTTCTTATTTTCCTATGAAAATGAACTAAAGGGATACAATCCTAAGAAATGTTTCCTTTCATTTCCTATGAATCAAAGGCGTGCATAGGAAAAAATCCATAGGATTGTGAATCCTACAAAAACCCTATACCAATCCTCTGAATCAAGGGAGCCCTTATTTCTGTTTTCAGTGTGTCAAGATAGTTTGTTTGTTTGTTTCCATGGTCAAAATCAAATGATCTAACGACTAAAGGTCGTTTACCGCTTATCAATCGGTATGCTCTTGTCTCATGCCCAACCATGAGGCAACATGCATTCCCCAATACATGGAGATGGATGACTATGAGGTCCTATTTATAGAACAAAGAATTTCCATCTGTTTCCGGTACAAACCATACGTATGGTAAGAACACAGTTTACATAAGGATGAGGAGAAATTCCCAAGTCACACTATCACAGTCCCAAAAATTAAGACTGCCAAGTATATCTCTACCAGTCCTCCTATTAGCCTTGCTTCAACAATGAGGATTCCTACAATGTTGAAGGGGCTGGATATAGCTGCCATCCTAACAATTTCCAGCTCAAGGTCCTCAGGCATGGAGGAGGGTTGCAACACGGCTATCCGTTCTTGCCCTTGCTTTTCACATTGGAAATCGACCAATTGCAACAACACTTATAATAAATTGTCAAGATAAACCTGATGAGTAAGCTACGAGGGCAGGGGGCTCAGCTATGGATCTCAATGTTTGCAGATGGTGCGGTAGTCTTCATCAATCCTATCAAGGAAGACATCTGAGTTTTTGATATAGACAACAAGGCTTAACGCGAACATCCGGAAGTCTTGGGTGGGAACAATCATGTGGGAATATGGACAACGTGGTCAAAAACATCCTGCCCACTCAATCACGCTTCCAAATGAAATATTTGGGCCTGCCTCTCAGGGTTGTAAGGCTGCACAAGGTGGACTTAAGATCGTTGGGCGAGTAGCCCAAGCTGGAAGGGGGAAACATGGGGCCAACTGGTCAAACTACCTTGGCCAAATCGGTGCTCATTGCATAATCAATCTACCTTTTCACTACGCTTAAGTAACCAAAACCTTCGAACAACTAGATAACAAGCGAACACACTCCCTATGGGCTGGGACCGAAAACATCACTAGAGGCAAAGGCAAAGTCAAGTAGACGAGGACATGCCAGCCTATTCCGCAAGGAGGACTTAGGGTTCTGAACCTTGAAGACATTCGCAGGGCCTTGCACCTATAATAGCAATGGCACAAATGGAAAGCTCCTGAAATGCCTTGGATGGGCCTAGAAATACCTTATAATGAAACTGACAAGCTTCTCTTTGCTGAACCCATTAAAATCACAATCAGAAACGGAACCATGGTGTAATTCTAGGAATTGGCCTAGCTACAATGCCAAAGGCCCAAGGACCACATGCCAGCCTCTAGTCGACGCGATCTCTAGAAAGAAAACAAGACGCTGCAGCAAGGAGTAGAAGGCAATACCTTGATGCACGAACTTACATTCACGGAGAACATAATACATAACTATAGACTTGATAAGCCAACTAATGAACCTATGTAATGCCACACTACTAGAAAAAGGGTTTTCGCTGGCGGCCGCCATTGACAAAAGGCCAGTGAAAATAATGCACTTTCACTAGCGGTCGACCGACCGTCAACGAAATTCAATTTTCGCTGACGGCAACTCATTTTCACTGGCGGTTGGGCGGCCGCCAACAAAAATCTGGTTTCGTTGGTGGCAAGTAACGAGAAGCGAAAATAATTTTGGATAAAAAAAATTAAAAATCAAGAGCCCATTGATTCATTTTCAAAATTCAAATCCACATATATAGATCTAGATTCAAATCCAATCCACCTTCAAATTGTCATCCAAGATCACTACATCAATTTCTCACTGCATTTTCAACATTTTTCCAACATGCAAACATCAACACGTTCAAATGAAATAACATGCAAAATCAACACTGGCCGTCATTGCCGGTGAAGGCACCGTGGACGAGCTACTATCGCCGAAGCCACGTGCCGGCTGTCTCCTCCCATCCCGTCACCGCTGCAAGCCTCGTCTTATCCCGGCGCCGCTCCCTCTACCGCGCCATCGCCAGTGACCTCCTCCCATCCGGATCCGAGAGAGAGAGGGGAGGGGAAGGCAGAACGTTGCTGCTGCGCCACCACCGGTGGGTTCCTCCCATCCCATCGCTGCAACCTCTACCGTACCACCGCCACCGACCTTTTCCCATTCGGATCTGAGAGAAGGAGGGGAGGGGGAGGCAGAACGCCTCCGCGGCGCCACCGCCGGTGGCCTCCTCCCACCCCGCCTCCCGTCGCCATCGCCGCCCCATCAGCCCCGTCCCCTCCCGCCGACAGATCCACCGCCGCCCGCCTCCCGTTGCCATCGCCGTCGCCGCAGTGGCCGCCATCACCGTCACCGAGAGCCGAAGTAAGGAGGGAGGAGGTGGCCTGAGGGAGTTTGGTAAGGGAGAGGAGGGGGAGCCGAGGATTTTTTGGTAAGGGAGCGGAGAAGCCGAGGAGTTTGTGGGTGGTAGAGCGGTGGGCGGTTGATTGTAATAGCGTAAAATTTTTTTCGCAGTAGTGCTCTTTATCTACTGCCAGCAAAAATCAGATTTTCACTAGCGGACACTTAAGAGGCCCGCCTCGAAAAATAGAGTTGTCTTTTTATGGCGGACCTCTTAGCGCGGCCGCCAGCGAAAACCGATTTTCGCTTGCGGTCCGTAACCCCCCACCCCTCGTTGCATTTTTGCTGACGGTTTTCATGTACCGCCGCCAGTAAAAATTATAGGATGAAGCCATGAAAAATCCTTTTTTAGTAGTGCCACCGAGTGTGTCTAATTCAGGCAAATAATCTGAGCATTCATAAATCAGCGTGACGTGCTGGTTCACACATGCATGCAAGGAAGTCTAATGGTCTTAAGTATTTATTTGGTTAAGTCAGAAACTTAAGAGCCCTGTCTTAGTGTGTTCGGTTTTATTAATTAGTCTTTCACCTACTAGTTTGATTGGCCCTGCGTGGCCTATATATGTAAAGACTATTCACTATTGGATTGGAAGGGGAGGCTATGATGAAGTTACTCACTACTATTGGTGAATACTAGAAGGAATTTGTGAGTTTGCAATTCCATCTAGATTCATGTCTTATTCGTGTGCCTCTTGTTTTGATTCATTGGCTATTTGTTGTAACCACTGCATCAGCATCCAACTGTGTAGGATCGCACAATAAGAACCAAGCCAACCAGAGGGTGGATGAATGGTTGAAGTACCCGAAAACCAAAACTTTTACTGGAATTAAAAGTTACCCTTGAAGCCAATGGAGATCGGGCTGACCGGAGTAGATGCGCTGGTGTGACCGGTGTAGTAGCACCGGCCTGACCGTCCGATGCGCCGATATTGCCTATCACCGCCGTCGGTCCAACCACCGTGTAGCCGCTGATCTGTCCGCTGGTGTAACCGCTGAACCCGAGAAAACACAAATCGAAGATCTCTCAAAAGTAGATTGAACTTTATTACTTCTATTCGTGTTTACAAAATGCAACAACAACACTCCTCACAACAATCTCAACTAAACTCAAAACCCTAATTTTTCTCTAAACTCAACTCTCACAAAATCGATACCAGGAGGCTTTCACCCTTCCTCTCTATTTATACCCGAGGTAGGAAGTCTAAGGCCACGAACCCAACTTGTAAAAGAAGTCCTCATTCCCTAGGAAACCTTCCGTACAAGAAATAAACTTTACAAAGTCCAATCATACCAAATTTGGACTCCTTCCAAATTCGACTCCGCATCCCATACAGACACAATATCTACATATGCCATATGGAATCTTCACCAACCAGGTACATTGATATTTAGCCCAAGCATCCCGCATGATATCCTGATCATCTGGACATCATCTTCTTCCAAGCCGACTCTCGATCCATCACCAGCAACTCTCTCCCATGGCATCAAGACACACCTACACATGAATCAACCAAGAAACCATATCCGAGCATCCGAGCATAAGTTCTCTCCAACTTGACTCAATGTTAGTGCACAACAGTATTATATACACACACTATCGATCTTGAAGTCATAAACATGATTTAATCACAGATATCGAAAGAACACAATCTGAAATTGAAACCGACACAGAGTTGGTCGGACATACCGCCGGGTCGGCCGATCTAACCGCGCAACACATGCTGGTCTGAACGGCCGCACCTACCCGGTCTGAGTGGACCAAAACTGACAACACCCTTTTCACCATCTGAAAATCACAAATCTCCAAAACCACTTCGCCAATTATTTTCAAATATCAAAACCAATAATCTCACATGCCAATTGTTCATCATGAAATAACGATCAAACACTTGATTTTACAAACTGAACCCAAATGAACCCGATCAAATTGAGGCTTTCTTAACTACGGTCAGCATAAACTGGCATAAAGTTACGTGCGACCAATCAGGGAGCGCCACCTGGCAGCTGAGTAAACAATGCGCTTAAATCAGCCGAGGGGTATTAAGGTCATTAGGACACTAGCCTAAACTTGGTTTACTCTAATTGTTAGTTTACTCCAATCATGATTCCACACCGGAGGAACATACTTGGTGTTAGTGTTCGCTGGAGAAGACAAAGAGATCCTTGCCGGTGCATAAGCTAGGTATACGCATGATTCCACACTGTTTATGTCACAATTAAAATATCAATAAATTACGTGCAGACTCTCCGTGCGGTGACATGCACGTCATGGTATGGCATTCCGGTCACCGGAAAGCTAAGAGGTGAGTGGAAAGTTGAATTACGTGCTTGTTATATGGTTTACTCTATATCGGGCCACTACTTTAGATCGTGTTTAAAGAAAGCCATTGCGTCGGCACACGTAAATAGTGGTACAGATGATCAGATATAGAAGATCCTAGCTAAAAGCAAGCGATCACTAATTATTGGTTACATCCTGTTACGTTGGTCTACAAATACAAAATACAAAGTATACATAGCCACATAAGATCGATAGCACTCCTCTGGTTTACGCCGTGAGAAAGAAAAAATATTTTTGGTGGGCCAGGCCCACCTACATTTAGCAGGTAAGCCTCTCAATCATGTACTGAATAACGATAGGAGTAAATCCCAACGTCAGTCCATTATGAAGCCCATTTTGGCGGTAACTGTTCTATATAATAATCCTTTATGTTTCCACTATTATGAGCCAAACACAACATCGATTTTATTGTTAGCCTTTATTATCCAAAATATTGAAAATGTGATATATAATTTTGTCAAGGTCTTGTCCTCGGGCCACCACCGTCCTCGGATTGCAGACGTAAATACATCGATTCTACGCATCTTTGGGTCTATATTATACATTCGACATGCCTATTTATGTGTGCAATCCCAACATCTGCATAAACCATCCACGTACGCCGTGAACGCTGAGCGTACAGTGGTTCGCGAGTTGCGTTAAAGCCTTTAAAGGTAGCCTCATCCTTCGGCAGTCGTATGTTATTGCACTTCCCCTCCGTACACGATTTTGACACAACCCATTCGACGTTTCCCATCCGCGAACTGAACGTAACCATACACCGTTCACGGCCTCATGCACGTCTCGCGAACCACGGCACTATACGCGTAAACACTTCAACGAGAAAATTAAATAGGCTCGATTTGTTTACGTCTGTGATCCCCATGGCATTTGTACCCTCAAGACATGTTCCACAAACAACTTGAATCCATCTACCTGGTTTGCGTGTCGAGTAGGACAAGAGATTAGGGGATTGGCAGTAATACTCATTTCGTTTTTACACACCTCGCGAATTAAACCACTATTTTCCCTACGTGCGAAACCTTCGTAGCTTCGTAGCTTTATTTCCCAGCCCATTCGACAGGTCCACGTACACATAACGGATTGGGCTTTTCCCTCCAACAATTATCACATCTGGGTTAACCATTTTACACGTCACGAGGACATTGGCCCGCCTATCACTGGGGTGATATATCATAAGTGGGCGAACCACCAACCTGGAGTAGACCATTCACGGCTTCACGCACGTCGCGACCATGCCCCTGTACGCGTAAATCTTTCGAGCGTAGGCTTGATGTGTTTACGTCCAAAGATACCCATGTAGGCATAGAGCATGTAGGCACCTCGCGAACCACAGTACAAAAATCGACATGTTTACGTCCGAAAGACCTAATGATGCGTAGGCTCGATCTGTTTAGTACTCTTTTTATAAACAAGAAGACAATTTCCCACCCATTTGCGTGGGCTTCTTTCCAAGTTACATAAAAGATGACTTGTCGCAACGATTGATACATCCAACATCCAAACTACTTAAGCCCTGGAATATAACTACTAGTTCAACTATATAAACTACAATCTACTTGCATTTTTTCTGCTTCTTCCTCGGTGGCAGGTCTCCAGATGAATCGTCGTTGTCATCCTCTTCCTCGTCATCGTTGTCATCATATGATTCGAGCAGAGGGGCCTTCTCGTCAGCATTCCACTCGTCGTCTTCGTCTTCTTCATCGCCGGGGTCGGGCGAAGAGTAATCGTCTGCAACTAACCCCAGATCCTCCTCCCACTGCTCCTCATCCTTAGAGGAGGATGATGTAGCCCATTCCAAACTTGGGGAATACCCAACGTTGGTGGTGAAACCGATGGGGACTCCATATTGTAACAATAGTAACACGTTGTGGCGCTTGGTATTCTTCGATAGATTTTCCTTCCACAACAAGAAGAAGGTCATACGTGATGTCAAACCCAAGAATACAACCAGTTTTAAGAGAAAGGCAAGGGAAAGGCAAAGAATATCTGCTTTGTGTGTGGTGACTGGTGAGCCTGGTCATTGGGCCAATAATTGTCCTGATTGCAAGGACAAAAAGTCTGTCAACAAGGTTATCACCGATGGAGGAGGTAGCAGCAATGGCAAAAGCCTGTGTCCTCTTGCACAGTGGGCTTCAGTACCTTCAACATGCACGTACAATATGATCAATGTCCAGGCACGAGAACGTAGTACATAAAAAAATTTCCCATGCATTTGCGTGGGCTTCTTTCCTACGAAGTAGTTACATACGTAGTAAAAGATCACTTGGCGCAATGATCGGCACATTCAACATCCAAACGAGTACTTAACACCTGAAATATACTACTAGTTCAACTAGGACATATACTACAATCTTTACGTAATTCATCCCTTGTTTACGTCATGTATTGCTGGGAAGTCCTCATCACAAGGTTCAAACTTTAAATGTTCCAAGGAGGATGAATAGTAGCCGTGGTATATCCTATGAGGGTAACCACATGATAATTTACGCAATTACCTATTAGAGATACAAATGTAATTACCTATCAATCTAGGGAGTATCACGTAAAATATCTAACTATAATTACAAAATTTGAAAAATATTAAGGGGCTAAATGGAAAATATATACAAGAACTTGAGCATAATTATGAAAATGTAAGGATTTTAGTAATAAAATAGTACATATCAGATGAGCTATTTTCATGAACTTCTGTTGCGCCATCCGCTATGAATTGTAATGACGCTTTTCAGTCTTTGTTTTTAAAAGTACGATGTTTACGAACCTAGTGGTTTGTGGGACTGGCCTACAACATAACATTATTATTTAACAAAACGTAAACCATTCATTTAATCCGGATCTGCTGCGGTTATGTATTTGTGTTAAGTTTTTGCATAACCAAATAGGAACTTATGTAAACGAATAATCATTCACTTAATCCGGATCTTCTACGACGGGTCATCTAAACTCTAGTATATTGAGGTGTGTACAGAGAACTACATATATAGCTTGTGTTCTACAAACGCTAAATAAAGCAACGACCTGGTAAGAATTGATAAATTCCGACGATGGTAGGTCCTTCGCCATTAGCATAAACCACAACTATATTAACGTAAACCATGCGCAAGTAAATAAAATTATTTATCTTCTCCGGCAACGGTTGGTATTTTTCGCGGTGCCCATATCCTCCGGCAAGATGTGCGTAAACCGGCGATGGTGTTGGTTGGAGTTATTTGCGTAAACCATAATGACATCAACGTAAACCATGCGCAAGCAAATAAAATTATCTATCTTCTCCGGTGACGGTAGGTTTTTTTTACGGTGACCATATTCTCTGGCAAGAAGTACGAAAACCGGCGATGGTGCTGGTTGGAGTTGTTTGCGTAAACCATCATGACACAACACTATTAAAATGATATCGATGCCCTTCTGTCGAGTTTATGCACAATGCATCAAGCCTTAATGCAGTCACTTATATACAACCTCCCTGCAGTCACTTATATACAACCTCCCATGCGTCGGATGTGGATACGTGATAACATTTGCTTACCTGACCATATTTAAGAATGAACGGATCAAATTACGATGGATGCAATCATAGAAAATACACACTCGCATGCTCGAGAAGGAAAAAAACACATTATTGCTATGTCGACATTTCCCCACCGTTCATATAAGTAAATTACATATACAAGTCACATATGAGACGAAAGTGACTCAATCCACTTACTATTAGAAGTGCATAAATACGTCACTGATCTACACAACAAATCCCCACTCCAATATTTCCCAATTTTGTTGTACTTCTGTAGGGCCGGCCATGACTCCACTTTTCCAATAACCTAAAGTGTCCCGCCCATGAAAAGCGTCGGCACTTTTAGGGCCCTTTCTCCAAATTTCTTCAACTTCAAAAACAAAAACAAAAGTGAATTGAATTGCCCTCCCCCATGCATATGCACCATGCCAAGTATAAGTGGAGCAGAAGCACCTCCCCCAGAAAGCAAGAGAAGCTACGCTTAGCTGCACAGCAAAGACTGACAAGATGGGCCAGTACTGCTCCTCCTCCCGGTAGCCGGTCGCCGATGACCATGGCGGTGCGGCGGCGGCGGCAGCCGGCGACAGTTTCAAGAGGTGATTGGTTACTCCTTCTCGTTCGTCTGCTAACTCGCATGGTTTCTTTTTTTGGTTTTATTTCTGAATTTTAAGCTGAATTGAGCTTTGGTCTAACCTGGATGCATGCAGCTGCAGAAAGCAGCAGCGGCGGCCGGAGCCGGAGAAGACGGCGGTGTCGCCGCCGCCGCGGAGGAGCAGGAAGGCGATGAGGCATGCCTACGACGCCTCGAGCAAGGACGACCTTGTTCTCGTGGTGTCGCTCGACTCCATCACCAAGATCGGGTAGCAGCAGCTGCACATCCTGTGAACTGAAAGAGTACTCTTCCTCAAGTGAATCAAACTCCTGAAAATTAGTTTTGGGCCTCCATTTTTTCTTCTGATCACGAACATATAATAATAATAATAATCAAGCTTTGAATCCTCTAGTATCAACAAATATGTTAAAGATTAATTTCTTGCACGAAAAATTGACATTACAATTTTATTGCGAAAACACATGTGTTAGTGTGTATTTTATAAGTACAGTATAATTATTAATATTAAAAATAGTAAAATGTGTGCTTATAGTCGACCGCGTTAATGTACTGAATATGATAATTGAATAAACGAATATAGTGCTATATATAATCACCATTGCCAAAAGTGTATCGGTTGCTTTCAAAGGTGCAAACAAATATCCCCTCCGGTAAAAACTTGGATGTTCTTGAAAATATCTTCGAGAGAATGGAGCATAAAAAGTTATAAAAAGTTCCGTGTAAATGTTCCCATTCTTTCATCCTTGTCTTACAACTGGGCAGAAAAACTCTTAAGCAGAAAATGACTGTGCAAATCATACCCGGAAAGCGAAATAATAAATAAACCCTTGCAAGTAATAATTAGCTCTGCTTCTGCCTAGTAATCTTATACTACATCCGGTCAAAAAAAATTAACATTTAGTACTTGGTCAAACTTTTAAAATTTCGACCATCGATAATTTCTCATATGCTTAATTTCAAAGAAAAGGAAATCATATGTTAATTTGAAAGAATAGAAAATCATATGGGTAGATTTTCATCGAAAATGATTTCTTAACACCACGAACTTATAAAAAGTATAGAAACTTATTCTAATATAAAATTGATTGTTGACATTCTGAAACTTTGACCGCATCTTTCCTAATGTTTAATACATTTGAGGGAGCATTTACGGTGGTTGGACCTTATCTTAACAACGTCACATTTGCATCATTTATAGGCTTTGATAGTGATCGGTGAACATCTCACCTTCTGTCTGCTACTGATCAGGAGGATGCAGCTGACAGGCGGCGTTTGTTTGTCTACTTAAGAAGCTTTATATATACACCTGTTACAGCTTCGAAATCGTGACCTAATTAGTCCCTAGACTTTTGTATGATGAATAATTCGATAAGGTCCTTGTATCCATCGTTTGTAATATATATTAATTAATGGAGGGGTGTGTTTGCAATTTCCAATTTTTGTAACTGTACTATTATATTCTTGCAATCAATTCGAATATTTGATGATCGAGCTTGGAGTACTTGAGACCATAACATCATGCCCCTTGTTCTGTTCCAGGCTTAACTATTCACATGGTAGTCCTCCTGCCGTTTCGTTCAAATAACTTCATATTTGCCTTAATTTTCTGGTTTTGATTGTGATTGGTTGACATTACCTTCTGTCTGCTACTTATCAATAGGAGGATGCAGCTGAGCTCCCATGTTTATCATCAACAGCACGTACTGTCTCGTTAACAGGAAAAAAAAACTAAAGCAATTTTGCTCCTCCAGCCATTTTCCCCTAACAAAATTGTGTACTAAGGGTAATTCTACGGAGCTATCCACCTATGTACTCCCATCTCAAAATAAGTCGATTTCTAGAGCTCAAACTATATTCGAAGATAGGTTAATTTCTAGAGAGCTCAAACTTCATTCCAACATAAGTTGATTTCCACTATGTTTATCTACCACTGGTTCACAGATCAAATACCTCTTACCTACTCAACCACCTGTTGATGCAGAAACACGATGGCCTGAGAGATTTGTTTTACTCTAGTGTAGGTTCAAAAGCTTATCTTCGAGTTCTAGGGCGTGCCAGTTGATTTAATCCTACAATCAACAAGAACAAACAGGACAGATTGTTAGTCAACGATAGCCGATCGGCTAAAGAGCCAATGTTGTATCGTATTGTAACCTAGCCGATGTAAGGAAAGATGGATCGATCATGATATTGATTTATAAGCATAAATAAACCCTAAACCTGACCCATCGGCTGCAAAGATCAATATTATATAACCTATGTATCAATACTACTTTAGAAATCAGCAATTGGGATGTATCGGACTTAATCGAGACAGTATAAATTGCCTAGATCCAAAATAACATGAAATAAAGATTATATATGTTCATGTCATAGCCGATGTTCAAATTTAAGCATGTATCGGCTATAGCTTTGATACTACCTTATAGTAGGATATCATCTTATAATAAATATATTAAACTAATATCAGCCAGATTGATAATAAGCTTAATATATTTAAATTAGTTGAGATCCTGATATAAAGGACATATACATCATGTTAAACAAGATATAAACAAAGGTAAAACAGCTGTACCAGATAAGATCGGCTGAAACCCCGATACTATCCTTATTAATAACCATTAGGCAGGCTAGAGATTATGGTTCTAGACATGACTTAGTAGATTAAACTTGACTGAAGCAGCACTAAGGATGAAAAAACACGATATCTAGACAATCAAGCCGATGATTATCTTTTCAGGATGGTAGATACATTAAATAATCTAAACCAACAAGATAATCTAGCCATTATCGATAAAACCTTAGATAAAGATGAGCCAATGTAGGTAGAAAACATTATCAATCTAGATTATGAAACGTATATGATAACTCGGTGATTCACGAAAACAAGATTAGAGTGTCGTAAAGATGTAAGCACTAATCCTAATAACGCAAACCGCCATAATAAGTCTTACCTCTTGTCGAAGATCGAAACCGATGCAGCTCGACTCGAAAGCAAGAACTCGTCGAAAAAAACGAAAGGTGCTGATGCGCCGAGAGTATATTGAACTGGTGTTAATTATTTATAAGACCTCGGGCTTATATTTATACCCAAAAATACAACTTTGTTTATAAGGGACACGACTCATACTTTCCTAATACAACTCTAACCGACGAACAAGTCCCTTAGGCGGACTCTTACCGAAAATATCTCGAAGAAAATTACATAATATCCTAATTAATAAATACAATTGCCCAACCTCGGACTCTATCCTTGCCTGGCAACATCATTGAAGCCCTTCATTCGAATCCGACATTGATCACGTAACCAAACTTGTCAATATCGGTTGTATCGGCGAGTCGTATTTAATTCGGTATTGGCTGATACAGATTTCCAGCCGACGTACACTCTGTTTCGGAGATTCCCACACATCTTCAAATCCGCTTCGGATTGGATCTTGACTCTGATTCATATGCTTGTCAAATTTCATCGTTAACACATGTCCCCTAATTCCGAAGTATTATATAATGCGACGGAATTATCTCCTCAATCCCACAAGTTTCTAGGGTTATCCTCCGGACCGTTACGCGTGTGCTTTTATAAATAGTAACCGACACCCTCGGAAATTTCATGGCGTTAACTCCGCTTTTCACCACTTTAGCCACGCAAACTCACTCTCGAAGCTCCGTCGATTTTCTCGGTGCTCTAGCGATCCCCATCATTGACCTCGACCTCCAGCAGCAAACTCCTTTACTTAGCTCCATGGCGACCTCATTGGAACCATCCTCTCCAAGCCAAACAGCCCCAACCTATCGTGCTATAGTGCTGACTTCAATCCAAGTCGACCACCTGCTACAGTGCTGACTTCAAACGGCCGCCAAATATTCATACGAGTTCCGTTTTGGGTCTATGAGTACTTGATGGAAAAATCTCGGAATCCTCTTTCCAATGGATCCAGCCTCACTGCCAAATTCTATCTTAGTCAGCCGCAATTGAAGAAACAACGTGTTGCGTCACCTATAATGGGCCTATGGGCTTGTAACTTCATTTGGGACCCCGGCCCAAGTGGGGCCCATGTGTGGTGTGCCCCAACCTGGTGGAGCACGACCCTAGGGACCTCTTGGTCATCCTCCCACCCCTTTATATAGCTAGGTACCCCTTTAGGATTTCTCGGGTTTTGTTAGATTAAAGTTTAGCCATTGTTACCTGCTTGCAACGCGCGTGTCGGCTAGACCGCCCGTCTGCTTGTTCTTTGGAACCCCAACCTATCGTGTGTATTCAATTCCTATTTGCAATATCAGATTGCTTTTATCTTGTTCTAGCTTGTTTCTTTGATTTTCTTGCAGGAATATGGTTGATCTACACCGCAAGATCAATAACCCACGGAGAGGTGTATCGATCGTTAAGGCGCAACACAACATCTCGCACAGTTGTAGTCGGATCGTCAACATGTCTCCCAAATCGTAGTTATCTCAACTCACCGAAAGATCGGGGAATCATCGCCCTTGAGCACATCAAGTGGAGCTCAGGGTTTATCATATCGGCTGCTAGCTACTTCTGGTTAGATTCATTGAACACTTTTATGTTCAACCCTGGGCCGATGACACCCACACTCTTGGATATAGTCATGATCACTGGCCTAGATATCACTCCATCGGCTAACCCCATCAGTCTCAAGGTCAAATGTGATCACAGATTTAAAACCAGGAATGTTGGAGGGTGGTCAGGATATATTTCTGCAAAAATGGGGACAGGTCCTTTATCATGTAGCTTTTCTCATGATGTGTCTAGATAAGTTTGTCTTCTGTGGCTCAACCTGTGGTCCCATAGCCAACTGGCAACACTTAGCCGAAACCCTTGCCTCCAAAAAGTTAATACCCTTAGGTAAATACCTTCTAGGGGCATTATATCAAATGATGAGTCAAACATTGGCTAGGCTCTTGTCAAACAACAATGTCAATCTTGGTGGACCTTGGTGGCTAGTACAACTCTGGCTCAACCTTTCAGAGTCAATCTTTCCATCTCTAGCCGATTCTGATGATGAAGAGTCTGAATCACACCGATGCATGTCTTATGGCGAGGCAGCTTCTACATACCCTGGATCAGGACCATCGACCGGTCACTTCCAAAACTAGTTTTGCAACTTTTATAATGGATTTCCAAGAGATACCAGAATTTGGTTCGCATACGAAGACTTTTCCATGTATGAGCTGCCAGCCAATTTCAGAGTTGATGAAATCAATGATGAGAGGTTTGAAAAACCCAGAGAAATCCTCACAACGACTGTTTCACCATGTGTACTTCCTGTTGGCATATCTCAGGGAAGGAACGTCCAAGTTCTATACGAATTCTATCACCCGATGATTGCAGCCAGACAACTGGGTATGGTTGTATGGGCCAACTCCCCACCGGCTTCTATTTTGCTGACAAAATTTAACCAAGGGGTATTGTACCATCGGCTCTCTTCATGGACGAACTTCTAAGTATTGAGGACCCACCACTTGGCACCATTGACCGCTTCAATCCAATACTAATCAAAAGTATTCTTTTTGATTGGTGGTGGTCGGAATGGAAGAAACACATCTTCCACCTATCGGCTCAAATGTATCCGATGAAGATATTACCTAACTTGAACCCCCAAGTAAGTTACTTTCTTTAATCCTTTCAGTATATTCTGATGCCAATATATTTTCTAACTTTGAAAAATCCTCATTATATTTATAGGCATCAGATTCATCTCCTCCTCGCATTAGCCGAAGTGGTCAACCAATACAATATGCACCGGCTCTCCTCCCAAACAATGCTAGCCCAGCGCCATCTATCGTTGGTTATCATGCCCCCAAGATCACCTTGCTCCTTCAAGGGCAAATCAGAGAGCCGATCACAAGCAAACGTAAAGCAGTGAAGAAAGCTGCAGGAAAATCCACTGTTGCTAAAAAGAAGAAAACATCGGCTCACGAAGACCTTCCTCTCATTGATCTGACATGGAAAAATATCTTAAAGAAGCAAAAATGGAGGAAGAAGTCGATGAAGGCGTTGCAAACGTCAGTGAAATAGAAGAAACTTCAGCCGATACTCCTCAAGCCACTATACCAGCTTCTCCTGCTCCAACTCATCCAAGCCCACGCAAAACCGCTGCTGAAGTCAAGGTATTTTTCCAATTTTCATCATACAAATTGGCCTCAGTATTTTGCTCCCTTGGAATATGTTTCAAAGACACCATCTTGAAAGTTTTCATCAATTCCTGACACTTTTCATTGTAAATCATTAAGACATCGTTCTTGCATTCATCCTCTCCAGACAATTGACTGATCACCAAAAATGAATCTCCCATAATCTCAATGGCATCGGCTTCGACCTCTCTCAACAATTGTAATGCTTTCAATACTGCCTCATACTCAGCCCGATTATTAGTATAGTAAGGTTTGATAGTGAAAGCAAACTCAAAACTTGCCCCCTAGGCGATATGATCACTAAGTCGATACCAGAACCATGGGTACAAACTGATCCATTGAAAAATAGTCCAAGTTACGATCTCAACATAATCAACTGAATCATTCCGATGTTCAACTATGAAATCGACTATTGCTTGCCCCTTAACTGCCTTAGCCGATTCATACCTTAAATCAAATTCTGTCAAAGCAAAAATCCACTTCCAACCCTCTCTTTCAACACAGGAGCCGATAGCTGATGGAGCGTGAGCTCCTCAACAGGGGACAGTGCGGACCACCTTTTTGTGAGTTCGGCCGGGGGCACAGGGTGAGATTCGTGCTCTAATGAGAGAGAGATCTCGAGGGGGTTAGGCCCCTCGAAGAAGACGAGACAAAGGAGTTTATATAGGTTCGGGATGCTCGGAAGCATAATACCCTACTCCTGTGTGTGGTGGATATGTGATTGGAATGTCCAGGAACCCAAGCGTTCGTCCTCCCTTTTTTCCTTTCTTTTCCCTCCTTTTCTCTCTCTCCTTAGGCCTGGGCCTCCTTTTATAGCTCAAGGGGCTACCACATGGGCTAACAGGCTACCTAACAGAGAACGGAAAACATTCCTTTATATTAATGGCTGTCTTGTTGTTTGACTCGGAAGCCACACGCACAGTGGTCGCGGCATGGCCCTCGTCCGATTAGCCGGCGGACACAGGGGACTCCCGCGTCACTCCCCATTAAATGGGTGGAGACTTCTGTGTTCTGTTCGCATCGGGAAACGGGAACCATCGGACCAGAGCCGGCATACTGACTCCGGTTGAGATGAGAGGCAAAAAAGCTCTCATCATTCTGATGGGACGGAGCAGGGTGTGCTGCCTGCCACCTGACGTGCGGATAGTGCGCGGGCGCTCTGCTGCTGTCCCATCCGTCATTTGACCGGTCGCGGACCGGTCAGTCACCGTGACCGGTCACAGATCGGTCACGCACCCCCACGCTGCATTAAATACGGCGTGGCACGCTCGTCCGAGCCACCATTAATGTGGTTAGGTGGGCGTTGGAGACGCTCACCTAACCCCGCAAGCGCGGAGGGGTCGGGGTGGCCCGACCCTCGGAGCAGCAGAGTGAGGGGAGAAAAGAGACTGGAGAGGGCAGCCGCCGCCGCACCCTCGGGCCCGACCCCCTCGGGGGAGCGCCACGTGGGTGCAGGGAGCCGCCCATACCTTTAGCCTTGATACCCCCGGGCCCGTATCACCGACAGGAGCTCCCGGCGTTACGCCTGGCCAGGCCCACTCAAGGGGCTACCAGGTTTGACGCCATCATCTCGGTCAGGTGACACGCGGGCCCGGCTTCCCCGTGGTAAAACCCCAACGGTCGTGATCCCGTGAGCAGTGAAAAGCCACCTCACGGTAATAATGGGCCGTTACCTTGTAACCGCCACATTATCTGGGGCGGCGCGTGGATCGGGACACGTTGGTCTGTTTTACCAGGAAATATGATGGTGGTGTATTTTGCGGTAACTGTGCGCAGTTAACACGGACCTGATCTACCCCGCCTCGACCGCAACGGTCGTGTGACCGGTGCACGCGCCGGAAGCGGGCGAATGAGGCGAGTGGGGAAGTGGGCGCGACAATCGAGGGGGGTGAGTCAGTAGGCGCGGGAAACAAGGAG
This sequence comes from Oryza punctata, assembly GCA_000573905.2. Taxonomy (NCBI): domain Eukaryota; kingdom Viridiplantae; phylum Streptophyta; class Magnoliopsida; order Poales; family Poaceae; genus Oryza; species Oryza punctata. The sequence goes on along the minus strand of CM002499.2, from coordinate 22,770,643 downwards.
CCAGGTGCAGCGGAGGGAAGGATATAAAGGGCGTCGAGGAAGGGATTCGTTTCCTTCCTCTCGCCACTTTCACCCAACTCAGCGAACCGTGCCCTAGCTCTCTCGGCTTCCTCGCTCCCTTCTCGCCGCTCAGTCTCGTCTTCGCGTCTCCACCTTGTCGGCGACATGCCGCGAAGCTCCAGCGCTGCTGGACGGCAGCGTGCTGCCACCCTCCGCGTAAGTTCATGCTGGCGTCGACTGATCGGGAGGTGGTCATGCTAGGTGAAGGGCGCCCAGCGCCGCGCTACCTGGACCGGTCGATCTTCTTCCTCTCCTTCGCTATGGCGGGGCTGATCCTGCCATTGTTCGCCTTCTTCATGGACATCCTGGAGTTCTACGGGATCCAGGTGGCGCACCTCATCCCCAACACCGTGATGAAATTGGCCATCTTCACACACCTGTGTGAGATGTTCGTCGGGGTGCGCCCATTCCTTCGGTGGTTTTTCACCATGCAGCCGGTGTCGCTGCCGACGGAGGTCGGGGCGGCTACTTCTAGCCGCGCGGGCAAGTGGTGCAGCACTACATCTCCCGCGTCCTGCGCAAGAAATGGGACGACTGGAAGAACGATTGGTTCCACACCGCCCTCCCCGACGCGCCTCCGACTCCCGAGTAGGCCGCCGGTGCAGGCTTCGAGCTGGCGGGCGACGATCGAACTAGGGGACTCCTCCGATGCCGTCCTGGATCATCTAGCCATCTACGATCCCAGGGGCTCACTGGCGCCATGGTGTTTGGTGACTACCTTCACCGCCGGATCGCGCCACTCTAGCAGCGCGCCTAGGGCGCTTGGGAGTATACCGGCTCTGATGATCTCCTGAGGATGCATCAGGGTCACGAGTGGGACTTGTACTCGGAGGACCTCAAGGTGATGATCCAGCGCGTGCTGAATCTCAGCACCGTGGAGTCGTCGCTTATCCCTCTGGGGATCCTCACCTTCTGCTGCGACCCAGACCGTACTACCATCATGGCCATCATGCAAGCGGTCGGTGCCTCGGGGGACCGAGCCCGCTGTGGCAATGATGGCACAGGCGACAGCCGCGGAGGAGGAGAGGAGCATCCTCCCCCCGGAGGGGGCCGCGTAGCGGGGCCTCGCGGGGGGTTCGGTGGGCAACCACCCTACCGACGCCAAGGGGAAAAGAAAACAAGGGGAGAGCCCTCCCCCATCTGCCTCCCATGGGGGCGGGGCGGAGCACCACCGGCAGGCGCCCGGTGAGCGCCGCGTCGACGTCCCCATATGAGGCCGAAAGGAAGGAGAAGTGGCTCCGCCGGATGGGGGAGACCGAACCATGCAGGGGAGTTTCATCAAGCCCCTAGAGTGGTCCTTCAACCGCCCACCCCGTAGGTACGATCTCGCCACCAAGTCCGACGGTCTTCCATTTCCCTAGCCCCTCATTCTGCTTTGTTCGCCTTCTGTGTTTTAGTGAGCTTCCGTCTTGCGGTGACCCCTCCCAGCAATCCAAGGCCGGTTGGCTCGTGAGCGGCAATGTCGAGGGGCCGGCCGAAGAGGCGCGCCGGCGGGGGCCGACTGGCGGGAAGCCGAGGCGCGCTTGCAGGAGGCCGAGGAGGCCACTCGGGAAGTGGCACACGTGCAGCAGGCCGAGGAGGTCGCTCGGGAGGCCGAAGCGGCACATGCGCGGAAGGCCGAAGCGGCACGCGCGCGGGACGCCGAGGTGGCCACGGGGCCAATCGGCGGTGGCGGGGAGACGACTCTATTCTGAGTAATGGAGTGAACGACTCTATTCTGCTAGATAGATTAGAAATAAATCGTCTTACAAAATTAGTCTTGCCGATCAAGGATTGCAATTTTGTCTTGTTTCCTGGAAGCTTAATATCTTTGATAGCATTAATACTTCTTTGAGAAATTTCAATCCCCTCTGATGCACCAGAAACCCAAGAAATTGCCCAACCGATACTCCAAAGGCACATTTGGTAGGGTTCATTCTTAATCCATATTTCCTTGCTCGTTCCAAAAACCTTTTTAAATCGGCCAGGTCCCCATCAACCTCTTTTGATTTAATGACTACGTCATCAATAAAAATTTAAACTAGCAGGCCGATGACATCATGAAAGATGTAATTCATTACTCTTTGGTATGTAGCATCAGCGCTCCTCAATCCAAAAGTCATAACAACCCACTCGAACAAGCCGATTGCAGCAGGACACCTAAAAGCAGTCTTATGAATATCTTCTTCTGCCATAAAAATCTGATTGTATCCTGCATTACCATTCATGAAACTGATAATCTTATGTCCAGATGTTGCATCAACCAACAAATCAGCAATCGATATTGGGTATTCATCCTTAGGAATAGCTTTATTTAAATTTCGAAAATCAATGCAAACCCTAAGCTTGTCGTTTTTCTTGATTACCGGTACTATATTTGAAATCCACTCAGCATAACGGCATGGTCTAATAAAATTTGCATCATATAACCTTTTAATCTCAGCCTTAATAGCATCATACATTTTTGTCTTCCATCATCTCGGAGGTTGTTTATATGGCCGATAGCCTGGTTTAATAGGGAGCTGATGTTCAACATTCGATCGGCTAAGTCCTGGCATCTCATAATATTCCCATGCAATACAGTCTCTATATTCCTTTAATAATTCTACTAATTCATGCTTGAACTCATCTGATAAACCCTTACTATCATATATCGGCCTGGGCCTATCGCCTGGACCAATATCTACTTCTTCTAACTCATCGGCCGACATGAATCCTTGTCCTAGCTTGCCATCAAGATCATCTACACTATCTTTGGTGTAGAAATTTGAGCCCTCCACGGCGCCTTCAAAGCAATAATTGAGGCTCTCCATCCTCCAATTTGCTGTATGTCACAATCAAACACTTTTAAATAATCACCTTCCCAAATTTCATCGGACAAGCAATCAACTCCTTCCATCTCCCAAATAGATAATCAGCATTAGCAACGTTGACTGACCTGTCAGCTGGCACAATTTCTATTTGGTCTCCCTGCCACTGGATCAAACATTGATGCATGGTTGAAGGAATACAACAGTTGGCATGAATCCAATCTCTTCCTAGCAACAGACTATAGGAGCCCTTCCTGTCAATGACAAATAAAGTATTAGGAATTGTCTTACTGCCGGTGGTTCACTCCACATTTAAAACTCCTTTACTTTCTGATGGGTTTCTGTCACACCCTGAAATCACTCTAAAATTGTATCGTCTAAATTATTTCTAGAAATTGTAAAAGCCAAAAATAGCCTTCAACAATTAAAAATCGCCAACATTCAAATCAAACCAGCATGTGGGGATTTTTGTTGAATTCCTCATGCTTCAAAATATTTAAACAATTTTTACTTGAATTTTCAGAGCACAATAAATAATTTTAATGCAACAATAACCCTTCTCAGTTTTTATTAAAGAAAAAAACTAAAATAACTCTCTCCCTTTCTTTGGGCCATTTTCGGCCCATCTCTTTCTCTCTCTCTCCCTCCGGCCCGACCTGGCCTACTCTCCCTCTCCCTCCTTCTTCCGCCGTGGGCCGCGCCCCCTCCTTCCAGGCCAAGCTGAGCCACCAGCCCACTGCACCCTCGCACCAGCCCATCTACCCCACCAGGCCAAGCCGCCTCCTCCCAGCCCAACCGAGCTGCTGCCGCCCACGCCGCACGTGCGCCACCATGCACGCGCCACCGTGGGGCTCGCCTGTCGGAGGCGTCTTCTACCTCTAGCCACACCCGTCTCTCTCTCTCCCGTGAACTCATGCGCCACCAGGTGTAGTGAGGTGGTGTTTGCTTATTGCAAATAGGTTAACCCTTAGTTTATACAAACACATTTTTCACAAAGGAAAGAAATGCCCATCTCGATCTCCCTCCTCGGTGGATTTCCCTCCAAATTAACTACAAAAATCAATTTCTCTACTCCTCATCAATTCCCCCAACAAATCCCACTCAATCCCGCACTAAATCGCACTCAATCGAAATATTTATCCGGTGGATTTTTATGGGAGTTTCACTGTCACCGGCGCCGTTTCTCATCCTCGTGGTTGATCTCCTCCCCTCCGTCCGATATAAGGAGAAGCCTCGGGACCTTCTCCTCTCATTCCTCGAGCCGCTCGAGCGCCACGCTCGCTGCACCGCCGTCGCGCTACTTCAACTCATTTCCTGCCACCGTTGCGTGCTCTGGCCGCCGCTTGGCATCGGCCAGGACATCGCCGAGTCTTGGCAAGGCCACTGCCGGTTGCGCCGTCTCCTCCTCTCCCTCGGCCACTTCCCCTTCAACCACGGCAAGCCCCGAAGCTCCATCCCCGATGTCAACCCGAGCCGACATCATTTTCTACCTCATCGCCGTCGTTGTTTCCTCGCCATTCCAGCCGCTCCGGTGAGCCTCACCTCGCCCTCGCCTCCCCCACACTGCGCACTGCCGTGCCATGGCCGCTGGAAGCCACTGCTCAGCTCGGCAGCCCGAGCACGCCTCTCTTCCTTCTTGTGTATACATGTTTTCTTTAGAGAAATAATTCACAAATTCGTAAAATGCCATTCAAACAACATCTAAAATTCAAATGGCCATATCTTGACCGTTTGAACTCGGAATCGATCCGTTCAAATTGCTAATTTTTTCTTAAACAGTGATGAACCCATTTATATGCTTTGTTTTTGATCTTATGTGGTTTTTATTTATCTTTTGGCCATTTTCTTTGCGTATGTCTTGTAGATGCTGCAGATCTGGAAGACCCGCTCTACCTTGAGGTTGACGTTGAAGATTTTGGTAGCGAGCAAGGCAAGTCATGCCATTTTGATCATATTGTTATCCCAATTTACAAAATTATGTTTATTTAAATGATTGCATTTCGCTTTATTAAATTCCTACGCTTATCACTGTTTTGTTTAGCCCTACCGACTCTCCTTGTTATGGCCTTATTATTTGTATTATTATGATCCTTGTTAAATATAGGAAAAGTAAAACTAGTGAGAACTTTATATATGTGGTGCTTACTAGTAAATTTAGGAATATTCTTAGCCCTGCTTAAATAGAAACAATTAGATGTTTTCCAATAATTAGACTTGGGCATAACTTGTAAATAATGGTAATTTTGGCTTAGTGGCTGTTTAGCCATGGCACAATGTTTCCCCTTCAAAATTCCCCAAACATGATTTTCGGTGGGCTCGGGGTGCTTGGTTTCACTAGTCGCACCTCGGCCGTCATAAGGACCGGTCTTCGGGCCTCTGTTGCAAAGCATATACCGTACAACCACCTGTCTAATGGGTAAGGCTTAATGCATCGTATAGTACGGTCATGAACAAGGAAGACACGGATAGGGATGGATGAAGCCCTTGCTGGGGTTGACGTTCTGGCAGTACGCCCGGGGACATAGACTATCCGCTCGACCCAGGGCACCTGGCGGGGGAAGTCTATGTCGGTCTTCTTTGTTTAGGGCAGTACTAAGCGATGGGTTATGTCATGGCTTCTATCCATATGCTGTGGTGGCATGTGGCACGTGGCAACGCGTGAGGGAGACGTGTCTGGTGGGTAACGATGTGCACCTCTGATCAGAGTATAATCTATTCGAATAGCCGCGCCCTCGGTTATGGGCAAGCCGAGCAATGTACCCAAGTTAGAGTTTAATTCTGCTAAAACTGGAATAACTGGAGTTACGATCTGTGGACCTGGGATAAGGCAAGATCGTGTTGGTGTGCGACTTGTTAATATTTGATTAGAGATAGTCTCGTGTTTTATTTAAATGCCTTCAAAAATTTAAATGCTTTGAAATGCTAGTTTTCTGCAAAATAGCCTTATAAATAAATTCTTTGTACTCCTTGCATTATATTTGCATTTTTCCGGCATGGCTTGCTGAGTATGGTGGTTGTACTCAGTCTTGCTCCTTTTTCCCCCTTCCAACTGAGGAGTACTTTGGAGATGATGGCTTTGATGTCTAGCTCGTGCCTGTCGTCAAGCGCCTGTGGTGGCCTGACGTAGCTCCCGCTTTTTATCGTTTATCTTTCAGTGTTGGGTCTTTAGTCACCCATGTAATAAAGTACTCTATTTACGCTTCCGCTTATATACTCTGTTATTTACCAACTTTGTAATGTGTACCTTGCCTCCTGGGACAAGGATTTAAGCACTCACAAACGGAATATAGTATTCTATTTTCTGGGCGTGACAGTTTCCTTCAAAATCCTTCAGAACCATGTTGGTCTTGATCAGATCTTCTGTAGTTTTACCCAACTTTCTAAAGGTAGCATATGGCATCAGATTAACAACTGCTCCTCCATTGACTAACATCTTTGACATCGGCTTACCATTGACAAATCCCTTAACATACAGTGGTTTGAGGTGTCGATGCCCAGTCTCTTCTGGCTTCTCAAAGATAGCTTGTTGTGGTGACAAGACCAACTTAGCCATTGGCTCCTCAAATATTTCCTCAGTGGCTTGTTTTGCACCATATTCGGCTAGCAATACAAAAACTATGTTGATTGAAGAGGCGACCGCTTTCCCTTTATCTACTGCAAGATTTTTATTCTTGTTGGCTTTGACCTCATCGGCTGGCACAACCTTGCTCTTGACACGCCACTCTTTCCTGGTGCACTTCAGCTGATGTTCAAATTCTTCCTCTACCTCCTGCATTTGCTCTTTGTTCCTCATCCTCTCGACTCATCTCTTCTAGTTTTTAGTAAAGATCCCAGTTGGGCACCATTGTGGCCTCCTGGTCCTTGATTCCTCCTCAAATTCTTCTTCGAAATAATCCTGATGAATTAGTCCAAGTCTCTGATGAACGGGTAATTTCCTCTGAACCGGTCGATGCTCATTCTAAACTCGTCTGCTCGGTCCTCCAATGTATCTTACATCAGGGTCACTACAACTAGGGCAATCCTCGATAGATGGTAACCTCATCCCTTCATTCCAGCAAAACCTGAAGAACTCACAACTCCAATGGGGATCAAAGCAATCTCCATCATTGTATTCATGCACCTCTTCTTCCCTCTAGCGTCTGTTTTGATATTTATTAATCATACTAACCGAATTGAATCTTCTTGCCTGATATCTCTTTTTATCGGCTTGACCTCTATCGGCTCCAGTATGTACCATGTTCACTGGGAAATGATACCCATCAATCTTCATTAGCTTTTTGGCTTCATCAAACTTGATCCTGCCTTGCTCTATAGCTGATTGAATCAACTATCTAACGATCTTAAAATCATTTGTACTATGTGATCCTATGTTATGCCACTTGCAATATTTCCTCCTCTTTAGTTCTTCAACCGATGGTATGACATGTCCTACTGAAAGCTGGATCTGTTTCTCTTGGAGAAGTAAATCAAATATCCTATCGGCCTTGGTAATGTCGAAATCATACCTCTCTTCCTTCCCAGAATTCCTAAGCCATTGGCACACCACTATTTTCTTGTTCCTGGCCCACTCAGACGCATTAATTTATGGGTCTTCATCTTCGGAGTCAGAAGTATAGTTGTAGACATTATTGACATTATTAGCCTTCTTAGCAAATTTTCTGATTTCCTAGAATCGCAGTTCATGAGCCGATACCTTCTGAGCGAAATGTACTAAGCTCTCGAAGTCTTGGGTAGAAACCCTCTCCCTTATCGGTGCTAGTAACCCCTAGAAAGCCAAATCCGCTAGTTGTGAATCGGTCAGGGCCAAACTTGTTGATGCAAAAAACACAAACTGGCCTGAGAGATTTGCTTTACTCTAGTGCAGGTCCAAAACTTGCTTTCGGGTTCAAAGGGCGTGCCAGTTGATTTGATCCTGCAATCAACAAGATAGAACATGCAAGTTTATTAGTAAACGATAATCAATCGACCAATTAGCCGATATCATATCGTGATATCACCTAGCCGATGCAATATAGCATGGATCGACTGTAAGGCATATTCAATGATAAACTAACCCTAAATTTGATACATCGGCTGAAAATATCAGTGTTACATAATCTATATATCAATATTACTTTAGAAATCAGCAATTGGGATAGATCGGACTTAACCGAGATAATATAAATTGCCCAAGTCTAAAATAACACGAAATAAGGATTATGTGTACTCATGTCATAGCCGATGACCAGATTTAAGCATGTATCAGCTATAGCTCCAATACAACCCTATACTAGGATATTCTCTTGCAACAAATATATCTAACTATTATATTAAATTAGATCCTGATATAAGGGGCAGATATAGTATATTAAACAAAGCATGAAACTATGTAAAACAACTATACCAAATAAGATCGGCTGAAACCCGGATACAATCCTTATTAACAACCATAAAACAGGCTAGATATCATGATTCTAAACACGACTTAATAGATCAAACTTAACTGATGCAGCATTAAGTATGAAAAGAAGCATAATATCTAGACAATCAAGTTGATGGTTGCCTTTTCAGGATGGTAGATACATTATATAATTCAAACCAATAAGACAATCTAGCCGTTATCGACAAAACCCTAAATAGAGATCGGCCGATATGAATAGATACCATTGTTAATCTAAATTATATAACATATATGATAACTCAGAGATTCACAAGATAGAATTAGAGTGTCATAAAGATGTAAGAACTAATTCCTATAATGGAAACCGCCATAACAAGACCTACCTCTTTACCGAAGATCAAACTGATGCAGCTCGACTCGAAAGCAAAAACTCGTCGAAAGTAAAAGAATAAAAGGTTTGGCAATGCGCCGAGATTGATTAAACTATTGTTGTTTTATTCATAAAGCCTCGGGTCTATATTTATACCCGAAAATACAAACATTGTCCAAGATGGACACGACTCATATTGTCCTAATACAAATCTAACGAGCAAACAAGTCACTTAGGCGGACTCTTTCCGAAAATATCTATAAGAAAATTACAGATAATCCTAATTAATTGATACATTTGCCAATTCTGGACTCTATCCTTATCTGGCAACATCGTCTCAAACTCTCTCTCGAACCCGATATTGATCATGCATGCAATATCGGCCATATCGGCTATCCAGGTCAAACTCAGTTCCAGCCGATACGGTCTTCCTGCCGATGCGTACTCTATTTCCGAGAATCCCGCATATCTTCAATTCCGCTTCGAATTTTACTTCATTTCCGATTCATATGCTTGCCAAATTTCATCATCAACACATGTCCCCCAATTCCGAAGTATTATATAATGCAACGGAATTATCTCTTCGACCCCGCAAAAATCTAGGGTTACCCCTGTGACCGTTACGCACCTAATTTCATAAATACCAACCGCCTTTCCGGAGTTTTCACGGCGTTAACTCCATTTTCACCGCTTAAGCCACCAAACCATCTCCACCAACTCCGGCGATTGTTCTCGACCCCCCGGCGACCACATCGACGATCAACATTCCCGACGAAAACAACGAGCTGTTCTTCCCAATGGTGACCTCCACAAACGTTCCCTAGGTATTTTTTCTGCAACCTCTGTTTTTTGCTCATATCAGCCACCATCTTCTTATCAAATCCATAGATCTCAATCAATCTTGACTATTTCGATTCGTTTTTCCCTTTCTCTCTTCCCCTTTTTTCTTTTTCTTTTCAGCACCTGCGAAATCAAATTGCCATCCCCGTCGGAAAAGAACCAACCCACTACTTTCTCGGGCCGATGGGTGATGAAGATCCCATCTCGTTTATCAACTCAGAGACCAACCGCATCCCCTTTAGGGAAACCAAACCCAGCCCAACTCATTGGCCGAATATCTTCAGATCCTGGCCATCTGCCGTAGATGGATGAAAGGCTTGGTACAAGCGGATGGTTGCTAGCAAACAAGCTCATTGGGATGAAATAGGTATTTCTCAATGCCTTTCTCTTTCATTAGCCTATACCAAGAAGGATGAACCCATGCTATCGGCTGCCTCATACTTCTGGTCCGATACCCTCAATGCATTCTTGTTTAGCCATGGACCTATGACTCCCACCCTGTTAGATATCCAGATGCTAATAGGCTTAGACATCTCTTCATCGGGCAACCCCATTAGCCTCAAAATAAAATGTGACCATAAGTTCCAGACTAAGAATATTGGAGGCTAGTCAGGTTTCATAGCCGATAACATGTGTACAGGATCTGTCTCTCCTAGAGAGCATACTGCCTTTCTGATGATGTGGATGGACAAATTTTTGTTCTGTGGCTCCACCTGTGGCCCTACAGCAAATTGGCAGCATCTAGCAGAAGCCCAAGTATCGAAAAAATCAATCCCACTAGGCAAATACCTGCTGGGTGCAGTATATCAAACCTTAAGCCAGACATCGGCTAAACTCCTTATGGATACAACGACCAACTATGGAGGCCCTTGGTGGTTTGTTCAGATATGGCTCAACCTATATACCATCAAAGTTGCTGACAGGACTCCATTAGATAAACTATCTTTCCCTTCTCTGGCCGATGCCAATGATAAGACAGCAACACGCCGATGTCTGTCTTTTGGAGAAGCAGCATCATCTTACTCTGGGTCAGGAACATTGGCTGAACTGTTCTGTGAATGGTTCAATCGATTCTACGATGGATTCCCTCATGAGTCTCGAGTTTGGTTCCCTTATGAAGATTATGCCAACTATGAACTGCCAACGAATAAGACAATATAACCGTTATCGACAAAACCCTAAATAGAGATCGGCCGATATGAATAGATACCATTGTTAATATAAATTATATAACATATATGATAACTCGGAGATTCACAAGATAGAATTAGAGTGTCATAAAGATGTAAGCACTAATTCCTATAATGCAAACCACCATAACAAGACCTACCTCTTCGCCGAAGATCAAACTAATGCAGCTTGACTCGAAAGCAAGAACTCGTCGAAAGTAAAAGAATAAAAGGTTTGGCGATGCGCCGAAATTGATTGAACTGTTGTTGTTTTATTCATAAAGCCTCGGGTCTATATTTATACCCGAAAATACAAACATTGTCCAAGATGGACACGACTCATATTGTCCTAATAAAATCTAACTAGCAAACAAGTCCCTTAGGCGGACTCTTACCAAAAATATCTATAAGAAAATTACAGAGAATCCTTAATAGATACATTTGACAATTCTGGACTCTATCGTTATCTGGCAACATAGTCTCAAACTCTCTCTCGAACCCTATATTGATCATGCATGCAATATCGGTCATATCGGCTATCCAGATCAGACTCAGTTCCAGCCGATACGGTCTTCCAGCCGATGCGCACTCCGTTTCCGAGAATCCCGCATATCTTCAATTCCGCTTCGAATTATACTTCGTTTCCGATTCATATGCTTGCCAAATTTCATCGTCAACAAAACTGTAACACCTATTCCTTGTATCTCTGAATCTTTAGATATAATTTGGAACTGATTCATCCGATTTTTGTTTGATAGATGTCAAATCTGATAACTTCATCTCCTGGATTCCACTAAAAAATATTTATGAAATTGCTTTTCCAGATCAGCCTAACTCCTGATAGAATTATAAGGTGAAGAAGAAAACCATGTAAAAGCCGATCCAGACAGTGATAATGAAAACAACCTGACTTTTAGTGCTAGGAATCGGCTAATGTGCTCATAGGCTGACACATTATCTTGCCTTGAAAATTTTGAGAAACCTGGCACCTTGTATCGGTTTGGCAGTGGCACTCTATCAAAATACTCAAGGTATGGATGTCGATACATGTTGTCATTATCCTTAGGCTTAAGCCCAAACTGTTCCTTCATCACATCCGCGATCATATCGACCCAAGGTTGTTGTTGTACTCCTCCTCCATACTGTTGTTGCAACTGTTCATACTGATTAAGCTGAGGTGGATATTGAAACTGTGGCGATCCCTCCAGCCGATATTGAAGAGTGAGGTTGATATTGAAAATTGTAATTGCCCCGTAGACCTTGCTGGGGTACATGGTGCTGACTATTGAGAGGCGGTTCTGGTATGTATTGTTTGCCGATTGGTTGGGTTACCCCTATCGGCTAGTGCAACGGCGGTTGTGGTGCCACAGGTTGCTGCGCTGAAGGTATCTTAGGGAATCGACTCCGTAACCGGTGGCTTCATCTATAACATGTTAATTAATGGCTCTGGAGTGAGGTTACTTGAGCTCTGTCCCCCATGCATCGGTTGTTGTCTTGTCAATATTGTTGGAATGGGTCCACTGGATATATGAACCGCCTACCTAGGAAAGCATATCCTGGAAGATAAACTGGTCCTTTTGCCTTTTCTTCAGCTATACTACCATCTACCACCGTCTTGATCATGTTGGTCAAAGTATTGACAAGCACACTGGATTGGTTGATTAAGGCGTGATATACTACTGAGTCGATGAGATCTTGTAGTGCGTGGAGTTCTTCATTTCTTGACTCGGTTTTAACGTCTTTATCTTTATCTTCATTTACTCTATATGTGCTTGGCTCCTTGCTTCCGACTGGCGGTAACTCCACCTTGGTTTTTGTATTACAGTGTCATGGTGAATGAATGCAGATATTGCGCTCAAAGCTGATCTAATAGTTTCTTCATCTCCTCTTTCTGCTCTTCGTTCAAGTGCTCGACCATCATGGGAATCACATTTTCTTCTGTAACTTCAGTGATGATAGGTGTCATGATGATGAGGTCCCACTGGGCGTGCCAAAAGCGTGTTGATGCAAAAACACGATGGTCTAAGAGATTTGCTTTACTCTAGTGCAGGTCCAAAAGCTTGCCTTTGAGTTATAGGGCATGCCAGTTGATTTGATCCTACAATCAACAAGAATAAACATGACAGATTGTTAGTAAACGATAGCCGATCGGCTAAAGAGCCGATGTTGTATCGCATTGTAACCTAGCCGATGCAAGGAAAGATGGATCGGCCATGATATTGATTTATAAGCATAAATAAACCCTAAACCTAACCCATCGGCTGCAAAGATCAACATTATATAATCTATGTATCAATACTACTTTAGAAATCAGCAATTGGGATGTATCGAACTTAACCGAGACAGTATAAGTTGCCTAGATCCAAAATTACATGAAATAAAGATTATATGTGTTCATGTCATAGCCGATGTCACAATTTAAGCATGTATCGGCTATAGCTCTGATACTACGTTATAGTTGGATATCATCTTATAATAAATATATTAAACTAATATCAGCCAGATTGATAATAAGCTTAGTATATTTAAATTAGTTGAGATCCTGGTATAAGGGGCATATACAACATGTTACATGAGATATAAACAAAGGTAAAACAATTGTACTAGATAAGATCGGCTGAAACCTCGATACTCTCCTTATTAATAACCATTAGGCAGGCTAGAGATTATGGTTCTAAGCAAGACTTAGTAGATCAAACTTAACTGATGCAGCACTAAGTATGAAAAGAAACACAATATCTAGACAATCAAGCTGATGATTATCTTTTCAGGATGGTAGATACATTAAATAATCTAAACCAACAAGATAATCTAACCATTATCGACAAAACCCTAGATAAAGATGAGCCGATGTAGGTAGAAAAAATTATCAATCTAGATTATGAAACGTATATGATAACTCGGTGATTCACGAAAACAAGATTAGAGTGTCATAGAGATGTAAGCACTAATCCTGATAACGCAAACCGCGATAACAACCTTACCTCTTGTCGAATATCAAAACCGATGCAGCTTGACTCGAAAGCAAGAACTTGTCGAAATAGAAAACGAAAGGTGGCGATGCGCCGGGAGTACATTGAACTGGTGTTAATTATTTACAAGACCTCGGGCTTATATTTATACCCAAAAATACAACTTTTCCCATAACAGACACAACTCATACTTTCCTAATACAACTCTAACCGACGAACAAGTCCCTGAGGCAGACTCTTACTGAAAATATCTCTAAGGAAATTACATAATATCCTAATTAATAAATACAATTGCCCAACCTCGATTCTATCCTTGCCTAGCAACATCATTGAAGCCCTTCATTTGAATTCGACATTGATCACGTAACCAAACTTGTCAATATCGACTGTATCGGCCAGTCGTATTGAATTCGGTATCGACCGATACAGATTTGCAGCCGACACACACTGTTTCCGAGATTCCCATACATCTTCAAATCCGCTTCGGATTAGATCTTGACTCTGATTCATATGCTTGCCAAATTTCATCGTCAACACCACCAAAACTAATTTCCTACTCCCTGAAAGAAAACTAATTTTTTTCTTGAACGAATAGCACCAAACGGTGCGTTGTTTCATTGAATAGAGTAGGAAAAAATTACAAGGCTAGCATCCAGGAAAGGCAGTACCCAGGAAAGAAAAAAACAAAACACCACTACCACGCACTAACAACACCTACACACAACCTAGGAGAAGGCTAGCACCGGACTGGCCACCGCTAAGCATGACCATCCGCCGATAAACCAACAACGAAGATACAGTCGGTCCGCCCAAAACCAGACCCTCACAGACAAGCACCACACTCAACTCTATCCACGCCTTTGGGATTTATAGGGGAGAGGGTGAGAGAGTAGAATGGAACCACTCTCCCCCACATGGCCCGCCAATGTGGCCAAGTTGCAAAAGCTAGGGCGCTGCAGCAAGAAGACAAACATCTAGAGAGACCATACGGAAGCTATTGGAGAGACGTTTTGGCTGGGGGCCTCCTAGAACATGTCTCCAGGGAGAATAGCGACGATGCGTACCGCCGCTGCCGTCCATTGAGGTCTCAGGGAGGACCAGGACAAGGTTTTCACCAGGCAGCCTCACCAAAGGAAGAGGGACGACTTGACAAAGCCCCGATGAGGGAGAACGGCGCCTGAAGCATCATCATTGCCGGCCCGACAAGGTCTTCACCTGCTACCCACCCCTTGGCGATCCGAAGCTATCGCTCCATTGCTCCACCACCCATCATCCTCTATCGGTGTGTGGACATCGCTGAACCAGCGTCCCCCGCCGGCTGACCTCCGCATGCCACCCACTGTCGCCGGTTGCACCTCCTCATCGCGCTGGCCGATTGCCGCCGCCGGCTAGCCATGCCTTCCGCTGCCGCTCCGCACCAGCTCCTCTGTAGCCCCCGGCAAAGACGTCGTCATGGCGTCAGATGCAATCAACGCGCCACATCCGCTTCTGCCGTTGACGCAGCCCACACCGACGACCAAGGTCCAGAGCCGGGGTGGGGGCACCAAATCTGGCCACCCCACGCATCCGCCACGTCGTCACCATCTTGCTCTGCCTCAAGGCGTGCGGACGCCGCCACACCGTCTCTTCGTGCAAGGGATGGCTCGTTGCCGGGAAAAGGCCTGGCTCGCCGCGCGGTTGTCTGTAGACTTGCTACGGCGGCAGCAACGTGGATGGCAGGGGGAGGGGGATGGCGACGCCTAGGGTTTTTCACCCCGAGCTGTCCG
This sequence comes from Oryza punctata, assembly GCA_000573905.2. NCBI lineage: Eukaryota > Viridiplantae > Streptophyta > Magnoliopsida > Poales > Poaceae > Oryza > Oryza punctata. The sequence continues at coordinate 22,755,297 of CM002499.2, read as the reverse complement.
CGTGGGGCACGACTCAGTGGCGTGGAAGTTAGTTGTTTTTATTGGGGTGCTAAGAAGGAACTTAGTATCAGTTATTAAGAGAGAAGAAATGGTGAGAAAACACAGCGTTGAGGGGACTCGAACGTGGGCCAACGAGAGCACCTGTAGCTCCTTACCACCGGGCTACAACGTTGTTCTCTTAATAACCCTAAACCCTAATTTCTTATTAATGAGAGGTATTTTAGTCTTTTTCCCTCACTAATATAGTTTTCTCGGGATGTGAGGAATCCTTTTATTTTGGAATAGAGAGAGTAGGAACGTTGAGGAGATGGCTAGAGTTATTTTGTGTCGTTATTATTGATGGTGATCCGACAATTCTTGACAATATTTTTTTAATTTTGGACCATGTGTTAAAATTTCTTCGGGTTTTAAATGACTACTTATATATTTTACCCATTTTCTTATAGGTTGAGTAGGTTAATGTCCAACTTATGATGATTATACAGACATGGTAATGGCTCTTGTGTTTACAAGTAGTTTATGGTTTGAAGTACCAAAACAAAATATTGGACACATGAGAGAAGGATTATAATGTAAGTTCTTTTTGGGATGAATGAATGATTTGATGCATTTAAATGACTAACTGATCGAAAACAGATGGATCTCACAATGTCTAGGACAACAATTACAATTCTACAAGAATCACGGCCGGTGACAACTGCGTTCTTGGTGCTTATCTGAAATATTATTGCCTAAAAGCTAGAGCAAAATGATTATTCCATCGACAAGGATGTGTTTTAGTTCCTGGTAGAAGAACAGTGGGGTGATTGCTTGTGCACTTGGTATCATATCATGGTATTAATATACATTTTGAAGCAAAAATCAGCTTATTAATACTTCATCAAAGTATGGTTATTTTCCTTTGTTTAAAGAAACAAGAATAACTTACAAAGAATCCAAAAAATGATCAACTCCATGAAATGTAAAATCAAATCAAAGTCTAAGAAAAAAATTGCAAAGCTGCTCAGGCACAAATCCTTCCTAATTACTCTTGCGACAGAGAGGAGTTCTGGTGGAGACTGTTGTTAACGCCGTCAAAAGCAAGGGGCGCGTACATCCACATTTCATCAGAGCTCAAGAGCTGTGCAAAATTTAGAAGGTAAAAAAAAAATGTCAGGAAGATGATCACTGTGACACTTGGATCTTTCTAATGTAAAACATATAATCAACGCAACTATGCAAGTACAATGTATTGAAGATGGTTGTAGTGAAATTTCATATCCATTCTTATTTAATTTGTGTTAGCTCATAATTGAGAACTAAATACACACCTTGATTTGCAGGTGCAGAAACTTGACATACTGAATTGCTCCCTCCAACATTGTGCTGATGTCAACCTGCAAACGTAAAAGAGTACGAATTTATCGTTGCTGGTTACAGTCACCGACCAAACCAGCAACAGCAAGAACTTACTTTTGTTCCATTAGGAATTAGCTCTTGCAGTATTCTCAATCTCTCATTTATCCTCTGTCTCCTCTTCTGTTTTACAAGCATTCCAAGACACAATCAGAAACTAGAGTGAAAATTCCTAGGTTAGGAAGGACATAATATACAATTTAACAAACTAGTAACCTTTGCATAATGAGACTGTGAGTTCTCTGCAGATTGCTTACATGCTTTTGACCTGTTACCTTCCTTGCCTGGCACCTGCAAATTCAAACTTACTTGATTTCAACAAACTCCATGACAACAAAAAAATTGTAGTACTAAGGTACATCAGATCAGCCCATAGGCCCTTACTTACCGACATCGCGGTGCGAACTTCCTTGCTAAGGTTCATCACCTGCTCATGCTCATCATCGATCTGAATCCTTCTCTTGTTACCAATGCTAGTCTTCTCTGTTGAAACGAAACTATCGTCTTGGTATTCCAAACATGCAGTTGTTCTACTATTCACCAACTCTGTTGTCATGGTGTCATAGCTCTCACCACTGATGAGAGAAAATCGTGAGCTACTGGACAGGCTGAAACTATTGCTGGAGGAACCGAAACAAGGATCGGCATCGCTGCTGCTCCAGAACGATGATTGTAAATGTGCAATCATCTCCGACTCTTCGCAGATTGCTTCAAGAGAGATACAACAGGATGCCTCCATGTCTTCTGTTTCCATGGCTATGAATCTGGGCAATGCTTCTGTGAGTATTGTGCAATGTTGCAGTTGCAGGGAGAGTGGGTATGTGTGTATATATACTGTGTGTTGGTGCCTGAATCTGAGTATTGTTGGTGCCTCGGATTTTTTTTTCAAACATGCCTCCATATCTTGTTTGCAGGCATGAATTTGACTTGAGTTTCCCTCCTAAAAAAAGATTGGCAACTTGGGCAAAGTAAATTCCTTGGCATGTTATTTCTCCTTGCATTCAGATTCTTATTGTTCCAGGGTTGACAAATGACAATGCTCAATTACACATACACTCTCTGTCCCGAAAAGAATCCAATCCTAAGAATAAATCTGAACATACACTATATCCAGATTCAAACTCAGATTCAAACTCAGGATTGGATTCTTTATGAGACAGAGGGAGTAATCCTTTGCTACCTGCCTACCTGAGATGTAGACACTAATAAAGAGAGTAGGATTTATGAGTAACTGCATTGAGGGTGGGTTCTTCCTCCTACTTTCCCAACTCACCACTCTCTTTTTTCGCCCGTACGCTTTTTCAAACTGCTAAACGGTGTGTTTTTTGCAAAAGTTTCCATACGAAAGTTGCTTCAAAAAATCATATTAATCTATTTTTCAAAAAAATTAGCAAATACTTAATTAGTGATGCGCTAATAAGTCGCTCCGTTTTGCGTGTCGGGAGGGTTAGTTCCCAACCCAACACAAAGAACGCAGCCCGAAACGCTGAATCATGCACAAGCACAGGAGAGTGACAGTAATATCTACACCAAAAAAGTTTTAGGGATGGAAGGTGTATGTGTCTAAATGGTGACTCTAGGAAGAGATGGAAATACACAGAAATGAAGGTTGCTTATGAAAAGGGCAGGTGGCTAATCATGGAGGAGAAATGCTGGCAAACCATTAAACGATTAGATACAGTACTAATCTGAATTCAGTTTACAATTAGTCAAAAAAATTTTGAAAAGAAACAATTAGTCAATGGCTCTGTTGGAAAAGAGAAGTGCAGCAACTTGCTCAAAGGGTGTACTTGTGCTGTGCTGCATGATTCATGATGCCACAGATGGGTCTCTCTATGTAACTATCTATTTCTCTTAGTTTCATTTTGTAAGAGCAAATCCTATGTTGCCGACTAATGATTTGCTTTATCTTTATCATATATTTAATCAGAAACCTCGGTCATTTCATCTAATCCCTCTAGTAGCGTGTCAAAAAAATGCCTGAAAATAAACATTGGTCGTTGATAGGGAGTTGGTGCCCAGCATCGCTTTTTTTGTATGTGTGAAACAGCAGAAGAGGCTTCTACTGTAGTATATTAAATAAATAGATATATTTACAGGGTATTTACAAAAGAGAAAGAAATTGTTAAGCTATACAAAGTTATCTAGCCATGATTGCCAAATGGGTTTAACAGTTTCATTTGCTGTATGCAGATGAAGAGCAAAATCATATCCTTGAAGGTTGTCTTCAAAGTATGAAAAGATACCTGGAAATTGTTAAAAAAAAACAGATCATTTCTTCTCTTCCAAATGTTCCAACAAGTTATTGTCACCGCCTCAATGATGAAATTGCCCAAAACGGTTTCTTGCTACAATAAATATGTTCATGAATTCCATCTGTAGTTCTCACTAAATTCCAATGTGCTTCCAACATTGTTGTGCAATGGGGCATGAGAAAAATAAATGTTCCATATCTTCCAAAATTGTGTTACTGCACATCATACATGTAATTCCTCCCTGAATTCTAAATCTTTCTTTTGTTGCAACATATGTCTTGTGTTTAATCTGTCCATCAGCTTCATTGTGCATTTGCTTTTCCATATTAAAGTAAGAGGCAGTGCTGGTTGGATGTGTGCAAAAAAAAAAAAAAAAACGTAGTACACTTTCTTGGATTGGTATTGAGCTGATCTCCGCTGGTGTACATTATCGCCCTGTAAGTTTTCTACAGCCTAGCAGCGCCTCTCGATGACTTCCCGCATCACCTGCCAATCCCACTTTGGCTAGAAAAGGACCGTGGTGATGAGAAATAGGGAGATCGTGACAATGGTCATGATGACGACCATAATGGGGGGCTAATGGCCTGGACGGAAGCACACCAAGTAGAGGCTGAACTATAACAATGATCACCAGGGCCGTGACAAGAGCCAAGGTTGGTGGCACTAGGACCGCAGTGATGATCGTGATAACCGAGAGTGGATGTGATCACCATGATGACGAGACAGTGGCAAGGCTAGTCGCCACAGTGGAAGGCACCACCTACAGCAAATTTCTAGGAGCCTTTTATCACATGAATCTCTATGCCTAGAAATTTTAAGCACTGGGTGCATAAAAGGCTCCATGAAGACTATCGCATCATTTCCCATGTAAATTTTATGGGTTCGCCATTGAAACGAACCGGACTCGACCAGGACTACATCGAAGTTTGTCAAGTATATCTCTACAAGTCCTCCTAGGGCCTTGCTCCAACAAGGAGGATTGCCACAATGTTGAAGGGACTAGATTCCAGATCTCCTAAAAACTTCCCAACTCAAGGGTCCTCCTCAGCAACATCAGTGGTACAACAATCAGGCATGGAGATGAGTTGTGACAGGGTGATCTGCTATTGACCTTGCTCTTCATCTTGGAAATCGAGCCATTGTGACATCTCCTATCAAAAGCTTTTGTGCTAAACCTGTTCAGCAAGCTGCAGGGCAGGAGCTCGCCTACGAATCTCTATGTATGCAAATGATGCAGTAGTCTTCATCAATCATATCAAGGAAGATATCTGAGCTTTCGTTGTTATCCTATAGTGCTTCGGCCAAGAAATAAGGCTCAACAACAGCATCCTCAAGTCTCAGGTGGCGTCAATCAGATGTTGAATATAGATCTAGACGATATGCTCAAAGATATCCTGGCCATTTGATCACGCTTCCCCATGAAATATTTGGGCCTGCCTCTCGGGGTTGGAAGGTCGTGCAAGGTGGATGTGCAACCTATTTTCAATAAGATCATCGGGTGAGTAGCAAGCTGGAGGAGAGAAACATAGGGCCGGCTGGTCGGACCACCTTGGTTAAATCGATGCTAACTGCGCAACCAATCTACCTCCTTACTACACTTAAAGTCACCCAGGAGACCTTGGAGCAACTAGATAAGAAGTGAAAGCATCTCATATGGGATGGGGCTGAAAACATCACTAGAGGCAAATGAAAGTCAACTTGATGAGAACGTGCATGCCTATTGCTCAAGGAGGACATGCGGTTCTATAATTTGAAAAATTCACAAGAGCCTTGCACCTATGATGGCTATGACACGAACGGAAAGCTCTTGAAAGGCGTTGGATGGGCCCTACGTACAAATACCTTGTGATGAAATATACAAGCTCCTCTTTACCACACCCGCTAAAATCACAATCAGAAGCGGAACCACGGCATGATTGCCTCGTGCCTATATTGTACGCGATCTCTAGGAGAAAAAAAAAAGAACAGGACATGACAGCAAGGATTAGAAGGCAGCATATGGAAGCCGTGCCTCGTACATAATGGTGGACTTGATAAGCCAGCTAGTGAACCCATGGAATGTCACCCTTAACGTCCAATCGAACTCAAACGAACCCAACCAGATTACATGGAAGCTAACTAATCATGTTGTATACTCAGCGTCGTATGTCTGCCAGACATACTTTTTAGGGCCAATCAACATGACTTTCAGCGTGATAATACAAAGCAGAGTAGGTGCTTTGTATGGACATTCAAAGCAGAGTATGGACATTGAATTGACTCGCAACTAGAGGATGGCAGAACAGTCTACAATGCCTGCTCTAACACTGTGCAAGTGAGTAATCCCTGCACATGTTAATCAGTCAGATACTCTAGAGGATCTAAAATATGGAGCATGTTATCAAACTAGGTGGGTTACCATCATCTAACGCCCTTCCCAATAGAGTCCGTGCTCTAGTCTCCATGAATGGTGGGAGATGCTTGCAAATGGTGGGAGGAATACGCATGATGATCTCTATAGTGATTGTCTGAGAAGAAAAGAATCAGACAACTTTTAAGCGCAAGGAAACCTTGACGATTGGCCTCTTCGCAAAAATCAAAGAGAAAGCAAGGACTTGTTCAAAATAAAAATTAAGGGCCCGAGCTTTTTTAATACTGGTAGTAAAATGCAAACACACGCGCATGCTCGGTAAAAAAAATTGCTAAAAATTGCTATGTCGACACTTTTTGCCATCGTCGATATAAGAAAATTTCATGTACAAGTCAAATATGAAAGTGACTCAATCCACTTACTATTAGAAGCAGTGCATAAATACGTCACACTACACAACAAATCCCCAATTAAACCAATCCTCTATCTTGTTGTAATTTTTGTAAGGCCATAGACCCACCTCTTCTAATAATTAACCTAATCATATAAATCATAAAGTGCACACAAGATGCACTGTCCCAGCCATGAAAAGCGTCGTCACTTTTTGGGCTTTTCTCCAAATTACTTCACAATTTCACATTCAAAAACGGTTTTTGAAAATGAAAAGTGAACTGCCCCTTTCCCATGCATGCACCACATGCTCAGTATAAGTAGAACAGATGCACCTCACCCAGAAAGCAAGTAGCTCGCAGTGAGAAAATACTACCAAAGCTGAGCAGAGAAGCTCAAGATTGACCATGGGGCAGTACTGCTCCTCCTCCTCCTCCTCCTCCTCCCGGCAGCCGGTCGCCGACCATGGCGCCGCGGCGGCGGCAGCCACCGATGGTTTCATGAGGTGATTCTTCACTGATTCTACTGTCTACTCGCATATGGTTTCTTGGTTTGTTATTACATGTCTCCTCTTTTGGGTTTCTGAATTGAAGCTGCTGATGATTTGGTCGATCAGATTGAGCTGAGCTTGATCTAACCTGGAGGCAGCTGCATGCAGGAAGCAGCAGCCGGAGCCGGAGAAGAAGGTGGCGGCGGGGCCACCGCGGAGGAGCAGGAAGGCGATGAGGCATGCCTACGACGCGTCGAGCCATGGCGACCTGGTTCTCGTGGTGTCGCTGGACTCCATCACCAAGATCGGGTAGCAGCGCCTATCTAGCTCCACAACTCTGACAAGATCGAGCATGTTTCCCTCTGACTCGCCTGGTACTAATTAATTAAGCACAAATCTCCTTTTAGATTAAGCACAAATCTTGTGAACTGAAGGAGTATGAGTACACTCCCTGACCTGAATCGAACCCTTCTGAATTGAAAGTTAGTTTTGGGTTTAATTTTTTCTTCTCATCATGCATATGTAGTTGTAGTGAATATTTAAATCCTCTACTATATATCCACATACTATATATATGTCAAGAATATTTTGTGTATGAAAAATGTCATTATGAATTTATTGCGAAAAAGACATAGTATGAGGAAGAAATATCAAATGTATGATAGTGATATATATATATCATCATCATCACCAAAAATGTATCTCAGTTCGCTTTCAAAGGTACGACCAATATCCCATCCAGTAATAACTTGGATGTTCTTGAAAATATCTTGGAAAGCCTAGCATGGACGTCCATAGGATCATCAACGAACTGAGCAGAAAAACTCTGAAGCAACGACAGTGCAAATCATATCCAGACAGCGGAATAATAAATAAATTATTGTGATCTACTAGCTTATACTACCTCCGGTCAAGAAATTTTGACGTTTATGAAAAAGATTTAATCAAACTTTAAAATTCCGATAATCGATGATTTCTCTAATTCTTAGTAATTTAAAAGCAAAAGGAATCATATTCCTAGACTTTCCTTGAAAAATACTATCGTAATAACGTAAACTTATTAATGTTTATAAATTTATTCTAATATAAAATTGATTGTCAAAATTCTAAAAATTTAATCGAATCTTTTCCTAGTGTCAAATAATTTTATTGAACAGGGGGATTATTTAGGGTGGTTGGACCTTGTTTTAACGTCACATACTCACATTTTCCTTATTTACAGGCTCTGATGGTGATCAATGAACATCTCACCTTCTATCTGCTACTGATCCACTAGGAGGATGCAGTTAACAGGCGATGTTTGTTGTCTACTTAAGAAGCTTTATCTATGCACTTGTTACAATCAATCATGTAGCTTCGAATTCGTGACTTAGTTAGTCCCTGGACCTTTGTATGATGAATAATTCGATAAGGTCCTTGTATCCATCAGTTATAATGTATATTAATAAATGGAGGGGTGTGGTTGCTATTTTCCAATTTGTGTAGCTGTACTATTATATTCTTGAAATCAATTTAATGATCGATCTTGTATTATTATTTTTTAAATACAGTAAAAATATAGACGCTCATGACAATGCATGTACCCTATCTATTTTTATGAGCAACACCGAAAGACTGGGTCGATATATCTTGTGCTTAACAAAGTCACCACAGGTTTCTCGATGTCGATGGGTACGTTGCGTACCACTAAAAGAAAAATTAGCCATACATACGAGTATCAATGAAATGGGAACCGGGGAACTCATTCCCCGGGTAGCACATATTCCTTGTTAACTAAAGTAGCAAACCCTAATTAAGGCCATCATTGGGTTAAATCGTGTGCTAAAGAGTAAGGGAGCCCGGGACTTGCTCCTACAGTGGGACCCGAGATCCCTATCTTAGGCCATAATACCTGTATGTGTGAATAAGAGATGGGGCTTTCACCATGTTTTTTTTATAATAACACATACTCTGTTTTCAAGAGGGGACTATGTAACGGCGAGCTGAGGGGCCCGGGATACCCTAATTGGGTCCCGAGGCCCCTAATCCCTTCTCGCCCTTGTAGGTTTCATGTTGCTCCTTGAGAGGAGCGTAGAAACATACAAAATCTACATATTAGGGTCACAAACTTAGAGGGGCCTAAATCCCAGCATGGCTGGGATCCCGGACCCCTTTTATTTTTACAGGACTCACGTTCTTCGCAGAGAAGAGCGTCGAGACCTATAAAATCTATGTCTTAAAGTTTGTAGGTAATAGGGGGCCGGGACCCAACCTGCCTAGGACCCAATCCCCTATTACCCTTGTAGGTTTCACGCTCTTCCTTGAGAGGGGCGTCGAAACGTACAATATCTACTTATTGGATTACAATCTTAGAGGGGCTTGGATCCTAACCTGGTCTGGGCTCCTCGCCCCCCTCTTCACCATATAAAGCTCGCGTCCATCACTAATAAGAGCGTAGAGATCTACAAAATCTACATCTTAAGATTATAAGGCAATAGGGGAGCCTAGGTCCCGACCTGTCTGGGACCCAGCCCTCCATTGCTCCTGTAAGTCTTGCGTTTCTCCCCTAGAGAAGCGTCGAGACATACAACATATACATCTTAAATTTGCAGGCAGAGAGGATCCTGGGCCCTTACCAATCATGGGGCCCGACCCCTCACAGCTTCTGCAAGTCACATACTTCTCCTTGACAGAAGTGTTGAGACATATAAAACTCACATATTCCCTCATCAACGACATCTTCGAGAAGCTCATCTAAAACATCCAAATTCCCTGTTAAGGGGCATGGGGGCGTGGGCGAAGACTTGTGAAAGTCAAGGTCCCGTCCTCCCTGCCAGCTGTGACCCAACGGGCATAGCCATAAATGAAACATGTTTAGGAGAAGTATTCCAAGCCGACGGGATTGAAAAGACGCCGAAAAGACAGTAACATTGAGTCACGCAGGATGAGCGTTGGGTCTGAACATGCGTCGCACATGCCTGGCGCCACCCAGTTTTGCCAACTGGGTGAAAAGGGAGCCGTGGCACTCTCTTGGCGAGGTCGGGGCCTTTCCAAGTCACCACATGACACGTGGTGGGCGAAGTAAAGGCCCAGCTGGCCCAAGACGGTGCCCGGGGAGCCCGGGGCAAACTAACAGTAGGATTTTGGTAGATTTCTTGGAAGGAGTTAAAGGGAACCAACTGTTAACGACAAGACAACAGAAGGTGTAAGTTTCAAAATAGCTCATACATGGCTTTGTGAGCCCCTCCTTAGACTATAAAAGGAAGGGGACATGCCACTTAGAAAAGGATGATCCTTTCGGATTGTCTTATGCAAAAAAGAGCTAGCTTGTACTTTGCCAGATCCAAATAAAAACAACCAATAACAGGAGTAGGGTATTACACCTTCGGGTGGTCTGAACCTGTATAAATTCTCTGTCTCCTTGTATTTAGCTAGTTTGATCACCCGCATGACATAACCAATCACCATTCACAGCTAATCCCCTTGTCAGATCTTCAAACAAGGGGCGGGCCTTGCACCCCCGCTGTCCGAGGAAATCGCTTCCTCGACAAGGAGCATCCATGTTATTCTGTGTTAAGTCCAGTGATTGCAATTTGGGTCCAAAATTTCCAAAAGTACGGTAATTTCAGACCCCGGCAAGTGATTATCTCGACTGAAATTTTCGGTTTTTCTAAAAATTTTGTGAATTTGGTCAAAATTTAGTCAAATTCAGTTAATATATTAATATTTCAAAAAATTTGGTCCAAAAAATACCAAAAATCCTGAAATTCCCACCGAAATGGCCAAAATTTCGGATGAAATCAAAAATGAAAACTCTGTTTACCTAGAGTCGGTTTCACGACAAGAAACCTAATCAATTGAGTTACGCATCTACGCTCACTTTGGGATTATCTCGGAGTACTTGCAGACCATAACATCTGCCGATGCATGCGTATATATGTTCACTTGAGTTACTCTGTGTTTTTTATGACTGAAGTCTGAAGAGAAAGTGTCAAGATTGGAAAATCATTCTGCTGATCACTTGGAGTCAATCCACTCACAATTAAATGAACAATCCTTTCTATGATCGTTCATTAGTGCGCGCGCTCTCTCTCTCTCTTATATGTCACAGTGGAGTATTTTGTTACAGGTGTTGTTGCACCTTAATCATATGCTAACAACTTAGATATATATTTTCCTTCTTTCAAATTTGCTTGCCTGGGGTTTCATGCCCCTTGTCCTATTTTCACTTTTCACTTGTAGACTACTCTTGTTGGCTTAATTAATTAAACGGTAGTACTCCTGCGATTTCTTTCAAAAACATGATATTTTCCTTAATTTTCAGCCTTGACGGTGATTGGTGGACATCACCTTCTGCCTGCTACTGAATTAGGAGGATGCAGCTGAGCTGCCATGCTTATCATCAATAGTACTGTCTCGTCAACCGAGAAAAAAACTGAAGCAAATTTGCTCTGCGGGCCTTTGTTCGTACTTATAAGTGTATCGAAGATAAGTAACCAAACCTACCAAAGAGGGTGAATGGTAGATTATATCAGCGGAAGTCAAATAATTGAACTATGATAGATCACCAACCTCAAAAATCAATGGAACACACGTATGGCGGTCTATCCGACCTACTAGGGTCGGTCTGACCGCAGGTCAACTCGTGGTCTAACCGTCAGCCTGAAAACAGCACGATAAAGCTTTTGTAAAAACTCGATTTGTCTTAAACCAATCATTGGATTAAGTTGCAAACTTGATAGAATAAACTAGAAAAACAAGAGAACAACTCCACCAAAGAGATTTGCAAAATAATAAACGGTTTAAGAAAAAACACCCTCGAAAGCCAGCTGTCTCAGAATTTCAGCAAATCTGAACAAAACCTAAAACTTAAGCAAATTCAAATCTAGCAAAACCCAATCAACAAAACTTTCCATATCTGATCTTCATGATTTTGGATGGATTAACTTGAACAAAATCACAGCAAAACAAAGAATATCAAGTTAATGCCATAACCGAACAATAATGTAAAACATACAAACCTAGAAAAGATTGTCGATGCCTTGATGATTCAATATGTTCTTTATTGCTCAAGTATATTATTCCTAAGGTACAGCCACATCACTCCTCACAAGTTTTTTACGAAACCCTAATATAAAGAGATCTAAACTCTCTAATCTCTCAAACTTGGCTTACCCTCAAGTTATAGCCTCCCTCTCTATTTATACCCACAACGTGGCTACCCCTAACCACGAATTTAACTAGAACTAGGAGTTCTAATCACATAGGAAACCTATCAAACCAAGGAAACAATATCCCCATAGAACTCCAAACTCCACACTTCCCAAACTTGGACTCAAATCCAAGTTTGACTTCTCTTTCTATACGCACACAACACAACGTGTATGCCATATGGAAACCTTCACCTCCATGTGCATTGTTCTCTAGCATGAGATTCTGGCGTGATATCCTTTACTGTCTAGACCTCAACTTTTCCCAAGCCTAATCCCGATCCATCATTAGCTATACTCCCATGGCCTCAAATAACGCTTGCACATGAACAACAAAGAAACTCCATATCCGAGTGCAAGTTCACACCAACTTGACTCACATCAGCACACAATAGTATCACATACGAATAGAAACCATCTAGAAGTCATATCCATGAAGCAATCTAGAAATTCCACGAAAATAACCCGAAACCAACTCCCACCTGGAATCTACCAGTCTAACCGTCGGGCAACCCGGTCAGACCGCCCGATCACTACCGGTCTAACCGGCGGCACCCGCCCCTTCCGATCGGCAACCCAATGCCGACCACCGCACTATTATCACAAATTACCTTTGATAATTGTTCATCACATTATTCTACATTAAGGAGCTATATGGAGACCCACCTATATACTCCCTCTCTTCTAAAATAAGTTGATTTCTGTTTTGTTACCTATAAGTACTATCAATTCACACATTAAGAAATTTATCCCTTCAATACATCTTACCTACTCACTCACTAATACTAATTTTTTTATTAATGGAAGCTATTTTGATCTTTTTTTTCCTCACTGTTATAGTTTTCTCGGGATGTGAGGAATACGGAGAGAGCAGGAAGGTTGAGGAGATGGCTAGGGTTTATTTGTATAGAAATTTTACAGTTCTTGAAAAAGTACCTCAAGGTACCTAAATTTTATACTAAAATTTCTTATACCTCGAGATACTAAGTACCTAGAGGAATCAAATTTTACACTAGAAAGTGTTGTATCTCTAACTTCTCAAGGATGGTAAAATTACCCTAATTTGTATCTGTGTTATTAATGATCCTACTTCATTTCATCAGACGATTCTTGACAATATTTTCGATTTTTGGACCATGTATTAAAATTATGACCACTTGTATATTCTTCTCATAGAGGTTGGGTGATGATTATACAGGCATGGTACTGTCTCTCGTGTTTACAAGTAATGTAATGGTGTAAAGTACTAAAACAAGATATTGGACACAGGAGAGAAGTATTAGGCATGTTATTTTTAAGACAAATGAAAATTTTGTTGCATTTGACTGACTAGACTGAAAACAGATGGATGTCACAATGTGTAGGACGAAAAAATACAATTGTACAACAAACAAGGTGAGAATTGCGTTCCTGGTGCTTGTCTGAAATGATGGTAATGAAATATTTGTCGTTTGAATCTCTACATTGGTTATTTAGTTTGGAAAATGCACATTCCATTTTTATATGAACTCTCCTGCTTAAAAGGAAAAAAAATGATATTCAGAAGCAAAATCCAGCTTATTTGAGCATACTTCATCAAACTGCGGTTATTTTCCTTTGTCTAAAGAAACAAGAATAACTTATAAAACAATCCAGAAAATGAGATATCCATGAAATATAAAATGAAATCAAAGTCCAAGAGAAACATTGCAAAGCTACTCAGGCACAAATCCTTCCTAACTCCTGTTGTGACAGAGAGTTCTGATAGAGCCTGTTGTTACCGCCGTCAAAAGCAAGGGGCGCATACATCCACATTTCATCAGAGCTCAAGCGCTGTGCAACATTCAGAAGGTAAAAAAAAGGTCAGGAAGATTATCACTGTGACACTTGGATATTTCTAATGTTATACTAATACACATATATTCAATGTAACTATGCATGTACAATGTATTGAAGATAGTTGTAGTGAAATTTCATATCCATTCTTATTTGTGTCAGCTCATAACTAGGAACTGAATACACACCTTGATTTGCAGGTGTAGAAACTTGACATACTAGGAACCGAAGGATTGGCCGACCAAATTTTATTAAGAGGAAAAGGAGGGTTACAAACGTTTACAAGATCGATATTAAACTGTCTAGGCGGGACGACCACCGAACCGGTCATCATCCAAGAAAAGCAAAAACAGAGCAAAGCAGAGCAGGGTGGCAACTAATTACATTCCCGAAAAATTTTTGCTTCCTTCCAAATGATGATTTCCTCTCTTATATCGTTATACACCTGCGCCGCTGAGTGCGAGCGATGCTCGAAGATCCTTGCATTACGTTTTTTTCCAAATGAAACAGCAAACCAACATAAAAAGGAGTCGAAGGATTTCCTGTACTTAGTCAGCAAGTTGATCCTCAGTTTCTCCCGGTGGTTGAAATGGGACTCCAATCCAGCCTTTTATCAGCCTTTCCAATCCAGCCACTGATCAAACTAGCTAGAACTTACATTTGTTCCGTTAGGGATCAGCTCTTGCAGTATTCTCAATCTCTCATTGATCCTCTGTCTCCTTTTCTGTTTTACAAGCCTTGCATGACAAGATCAGAAACTAGACTGGAAAGCTCCTAGGTCAGGAAGAACATAATACAATTTAACAAACTAACAAACTAGTAAACTTTGCATGATGAAGGTTTGTTTAACGAAAATGTCTCGAGGACAGGGTGAACAGAGTAGGTGGCTAATCATGGACGGGAAATGCTGGTAAACGCTAAACGATAAGATACAGTATACTAATCTGAATTACTCCTAGTTTACAACTAGTCAATGGCTATTGTAGAAAAGAAAAGTACATCAACTTGCACGAAAGTGTACTTCTGCTGTGCTTGCATGATTCATGACGGCACAGATCGGTATCTGTGAGTCTGTCTGTCTGGTGCTCTAAGCGAGTACTACATTTTTAATTTTTATTGGTAACATACTCAAATGTTGTAATGGGTAATTTAATTTGTTGCACTTTTAGTTGTACGTGTTAAATTGTCATCACACATTATATAACACAAAACACAGGTATGTTGCTATTTCCATAATATTAAGAGTTTATATCTTCAAATAAATATTACCTCCGTCCCATAATAGTTACTCCTATCTTTAGGATTCAAAATATATTGCAAAATACTTATTATTCTAAAGTATTAATTATCACATCTATCAACTCTTATTTAAATTTCTCTTTATTATACCCCCAACTACCACCACTTCACCATCAACCATACATAAGCATATAATTTTTTTCTTAAACCTTAATATACGTTAAACTATCTAGAATAATAAGTAGGAGTATTTTTTGGACGGAGTAAGTATTAATATTTAGCCACTGACAAATGAAAAGCTCGGTATTGGATAAAAAGTTGAGAGGCTAGAATTATTTCTCAAGTTTATAACGGGTAATACTTAATTAATTAATTAATCATGTGCTTGCTATGATCAGCCCAGCCGACTAGGCTGGAGCGGACTGCTGGAGTGAGTGAGGGCTAAGTTTTTCAAACTCGGGCCGAGTGGCATTTTGTGTGTCTACAGTGTGATGGATGGGCTTTCTTTCTTATTTTGTGCTTGGGTTGCCCTTTACTCCATCCCGTGCTGATGTTCCCACGTATCAAACCCACCATGTGCAGCGCTCGATCTTAAGCTTTATCCTCTCTCCATGAATGAGATCTAGCTGCTACCGCCTCTCCTTCTTCGGTCGCTGCTATCGGCGTGGATCGAGGTTCTCCAGGCGGACGCCGCACAGCTCATTGACCTTGAGCTCAGCGTTGATCTGGTGGACGGTGGCGCCCCCACTATCCTCTCCCGGGGTCTACAGCACGGTCGGCGAGCTCTACAGCGGCTGATGACGGTGGTGGGAGTCCTCCCAACAGCGAGACGAGGTACACTCTCTCGCACTTTCTCGGATGGCTGCTAACCAGGGCTTGGACCACTTCTTTTTCTCTCCAAACCACTACTTTTGTTCTTAACCACTACGGCATATGTAGGTCACTCTAACACAAAATGAAGCTCCTCCCGAACAGTGACGGAGCTAGCATTTTTATGAAGCCCGAGCGATTAGTAGTGTTTTCCGGTGATCAATTGATTTTTGTAGGCATCAATAGTTAACAGTAGTGAAAACGGTAACGGTGGAGTCCGAGCGACTGCCCGGGAGCTGTCTCCGCCGTTGCTCGCGAACCTCCATCATAGCATCCTAGCCTAAGCTTAAAACAACATGTTTAAGATCACCCGTGGAACATGGTCTAACAAATATCCTATTGTATTCAGAAGCTCGTCACATGGAACATGAATGATAAGCCTCTTTTTTTTCCTTAAAGATATTTAGATAGGGCCAGGGACGCTCGACAAAACACAAAAGAGACACAGCTTTTCCTCTTTTTTTTCTTTTTTTTTTCTGTTTGTTCTCATCTTGTGTTCAGGATAAGAAAGCAAGCGAGTAGTGTTAGCAGCAGAGACTGAACAGTTGATACGGGATATACATCACGTGGGTTGGTTGGGTTGACCGTTGACGGACGCGTCTTGACACAAATCATTCACACTCACATGCCATGATAAGCCTCAATTTTTTTTTCGCTGCATGCTTTCGCATGCACCGGCCGGGGCCTTCTGTTTCAGGCACGCACAAACGTCTACTCCTCCCACTATAGCTGGCCGTTCAGTGGAATTAATTATAATATCTCTAGGCCGGTCGATCGCTAGCTAATGCAACAAGTGTAAACTACCAACGAAATTTCACGAATTCATGGCCGGGTCCAGTACGCGGATTAATTTGAGTTCTTTTGTCCAGCCGAATGATTCATTGAATTTTAAGGCCCTTTAATTTGTTTTGGAAAGCACCCAGCTCTATCAGGTACGTGGAGTTGCTAGCATCAGTGCTAGCCTAATGCTAGCTCCCTCAATTTTTTAACAGCCACGAAACCTGGATTTTGCATACGAGCCTGAAGAACTAATAGTGTTGTTCCATTGATTTAGAATCACTACTACGAAAAAGATGATCCATACCGATTGAAAACCGATCATAAGTACCAGATTTTTCAATCAGCACTCAGAAAACGGCATCTTTGAGGAGGACTCAAAGGTGTGGTTCTACGAATGAGAAAAAAACAGCTCGATGATCGGCTTGAATCGAGACGATGTATGAAGTACCTCTCTATCATCACTAGGATCACCATCATCATCCCCATTAACCAAACACAATCACAATCATCACTGCGATCACCATCATCCCCATCAACCAAACACAATCACAATCATCATTGCGATCACCATTGTTGGCAGTATGCCATGAGGCCCTTCGACCAAGCCTGCCGAAACCAACCAAGCGGCGAGGATCCGATCTCCCAGCACCAAGGCTTGTGGGGCGAAGCCCAACAGCGAAAACCGGTGGCGAAGCCCGTTGGCAAGGAGCCACATGAGGCTCCGGTCGGCCTGGGCGAAGCCTACATGGCGAAGGCATGCGCCGAAGGAGGATGGCTTCGCCAGGGCGTACCTGCTCCAAGAAGGCCCGATGGGCCGGCCCAATCGCCCCGGTCCATGGGCCAAAGAACCAGTAGCCACCAGATGGCCCATCGAGGGCCCACGCGCACTCTAATTACATTGAATACCCATGAAAGGGCCCCCTTTACGAGGGCGACCATGTAAATTCCCCTGTAATAGCTCTAAATCCTAATAGGGAGATCTGTAATAAGGTTATAAATAGCCCCCTTGGGCCTTGTAAAAGGGGATCCGATTTTAATACAAAATTTATGACACTTTACTTTCCCAACAACTGTTGAGTATCCACGTCCTTCGACGTATGCGGTTGTCGTTTCGACAACAGCTGGCGCCGACCGTGGGGACCTCTGAGCGAAACCACTGAGAGCGAATGCCACCGAAAAAGGTCTCAAAAGAGAGGGTTGCAAACCCAAAGGAAGGCACAGCCGAAGAGGTGATGGCCGCCGGTGAAGGCACGGAGCCTCCGGCGCCTGCCGAGGCGGCGGCCGCGCCGGTGGCTTCGGCGCCTGTGCTGCAACCACCGCCCTCGGCCTCGACCACTCCGACGGAGCAGGTACTGGAAATCCCTTCGACAACGCAGCCGGCTTCGACAACAATCGCCGCTGCACAAGTCGATCCTGGCCTTGACGCATAAGCCAAAGCAAACATGGAGGCCATGCGGCAGAACATGGCACGGCTCCAGGACATGTTTCGACAAATGCAGGAGCAGCAACAGGCGTATGAAGCGGCACGGCAGGCCAAGATCGCTCCGGCCCCCATCCTCCAGTATTCGGCAAGTTATATCCCGCCTCAAGCCTATCAGCAAGTGCCGGTTCGGCCTCCCACGGTCCAGGCACACCCTTCGCTCGGTCAAATGTCGCGGGCAATGGCGGAGGGCGCCTCGGCATTGCAGGCACAACTTCAGGCTTTCCTTCAGCAGCTCAACCAACCCCACATCTCAAGCATAACCCCTTCGGCTCAGCCGGAGGGGGGCTCCGGCCAAGGCACTTCAGGGTGGCTGCCGTCGAACCCACCTGTGCCAGGGGCTTCGCCCTGGAATCGGGGGCAACAGTTCGACGTCTACAACACCACCCAAGCGCCACCGTTCGGAAGCGGGCCGCCGAACGTCGCAGCCCAACCGCTCCCCCAGGCCATCACCTCGCCCTTCGCCACGCCGTATCCACAGTCAAGCGGGCCTTCGCTGCAGGGCACAGGGGGCAAGGCCGGGGGTGAAAAGGGGCTGCCACTGAGTGGGGGGATCAAAAATCGTCCGATCCCACCTCAGTTGAAGTTCCCACCCGTTCCACGGTACTCAGGCGAAACAGACCCAAAAGAGTTCCTCTCAATCTACGAGTCCGCGATCGAAGCTGCTCACGGTGATGAAAACACCAAGGCGAAGGTAATCCATCTCGCCCTTGACGGCATCGCCCGTTCTTGGTATTTCAATCTGCCATCCAATAGCATTTACTCATGGGAGCAATTGCGTGATGTTTTCATCCTCAACTTCCGAGGCACCTACGAGGAGCTGAAGACGCAGCAGCATTTGCTCGGCATTCGCTAGAGGCCGGGCGAATCAATATGAGAGTACATGCGTCGCTTCTCGCAGGCACGATGCCAAGTTCAACGCCGCTTCGCCCGGGTTGCTCGAGGGCGAACTCACAAGAAAGATCGCCAACAAGGAGCCGCAAACCCTTGAGCACCTGCTTCGCATCATTGATGGGTATGCAAGAGGCGAAGAGGACTCCAAGCGAAGATAGGCGATTCAAGCCGAGTACGACAAAGCCTCCATCGCTGCGGCCCAAGCTCAAATGCAAGCGCAAGTCGTCGAACCGGCTCCCCCCGCTGTTCGCCAGCCCCAGCCGGCGAACCAGGGGCAGTCGCCCCGGCAAGGCCAAGCTCCCATGACCTGGAGGAAATTCAGGACTGACCGAACAGGCAAGGCGATCATGGCTGTCGAAGAAGTACAAGCGCTCCGCAAGGAGTTCGACGCCCAACAGGGCGGCAGCCATCAGCAGCCCATTCGTAAAAAGGTCAGAAAAGATCTCTATTGCGCCTATCATGGGCGGTCTTCGCACACCACCGAGCAGTGCCGAAACATCCACCAGCGAAACAACGCCCACGAACCAAGGCCACATCAGGGCGTCTCTGTCGAAGCGCCTCGCGAAGCAGCCCGGGAACAGTCACCTCCAGCCGAACAGCACCAAGACGTGCAGCGCCGAATTATTCAAGTAATCACAAGGGCCGATCCACCAGTCCCGCTGTCGAAGCGGCAGAAGAAGTCGCAGCTGCGAACGGTGCACAACATCACCGCCACAGGCAAAGGGGTCCCGAAGTACTTGAGCCAGCAAATTTCTTTCGGGCCGGAAGATGCTGAAGGAGTGTTGTTCCCGCACCAAGACCCCTTGGTGATTTCGGCTGAAGTGGCCGGCTTCGAAGTCCGGCGCATTTTGGTCGATGGAGGTAGCTCGGCTGATGTCATCTTCACCGAGGCATACGCCAGGATGGGGCTACCAACCTCAGCCCTCACTCAGGCGCCGGCCTCGCTTCGCGGTTTCGGCGGTGAGGCAGTTCAGGTCCTCGGCCAGGCACGGTTGAAGGTTGTCTTCGGCACGGGCGAAAACAGACGCGAAGAGCAGATATTGTTCGACGTCGTCGACATCCCGTACGGCTACAACGCCATCTTCGGCCGCGCAACCCTGAACAAGTTTGAAGCCATCTCCCACCACAACTACCTCAAGCTGAAGATACCAGGTCTGGCAGGGGTGATAGTTGTCAAGGGGTTTCAGCCTTCGGCCGCGCCGAAAGGCGACTTGGCTGTCATCAGCAGAGCGGTGCACAACGTGGAGACCGAACCACATGCTAACCGGGCGCCGAAACCAGCCCCTCACAGCAAGGTAATCAAGGTGCAAGTGAGTGAGGCAGAACCGTCGAAGCTCGTCCAGCTAGGAGGCGATCTAGGGGAAGAAGCCGCAAAAATCCTGGAAGTGCTCAAGAGAAACATCGACATCTTCGCCTGGAGCCCCAGTGAAGTGGGAGGCGTTTCGCCAGAGCTCATCATGCATCACCTGGCTGTCAAGCCGGACGCCAAGCCAAGGAAGCAGAAGCTGCGCAAGATGTCCGCTGATCGCCAAGAAGCAGCGAAGGCCGAAGTGCAAAAGCTTCTCAGGGCCGGGGTGATCAGGGAAATTGATCACCCGGAGTGGCTGGCGAACCTGGTCTTGGTAAAGAAGTCGAATGGCAAGTGGCGCATGTGCGTCGACTTCACAGACCTCAACAAGGTTTGTCCGAAGGACGACTTCCCCTTGCCACGGATCGATCAGCTTGTCGATTCGACGGCTGGCTGCGAGCTCATGAGCTTCTTGGACACCTACTCCGGCTATCACCAGATCCACATGAATCCAGACGACATCGCCAAGACTGCCTTCATCACGCCTTTCGGCACTTTCTGCCACCTCAGGATGCCTTTCGGCCTGAGGAACACCGGAGCAACGTTCGCCAGGCTGGTGTACAAGGTGATTCGCAAGCAACTAGGGTGAAACGTGGAGGCGTACGTCGATGACATTGTCGTGAAAAGCCGTAAGGCCTTCGACCATGTGTCCGATTTGCAAGAGACCTTCGACAACTTGCGTGCGGCGGGTATGAAACTAAACCCTGAGAAGTGTGTTTTTGGAGTCCGCGCCGGCAAGTTGTTGGGTTTTCGCAATACCCCCTGGGCGAAGTACTGCGGGGTAAAGAAATCTCTGGCAGACTCAGCAAGTGGGCGGCGGAGCTATCCCCCTTCGACCTGCACTTCGTGGCGCGCACCGCCATCAAATCTCAAGTCCTGGCCGATTTTGTGGTCGAATGGACTCAGGCGTTCGCCCCCGAACCCCAACCTGTCGAACAACCTTGGACAATGTATTCCGATGGCTCATGGTCACATAGGGGGGCGGGCGCCGCGGCCGTGCTCATTTCACCGGGGGGCGTGCCGATCCGGTATGCCGCAAGGCTGCAATTCGACACAACCAACAACACGGCGGAATACGAAGCGGTGCTGCTAGGCCTAAGGAAGACGAAGGCAATAGGGGTTCGGCGCTTACTCATCCGAACTGACTCCAAGCTAGTGGCTTGTCATGTTGACAAATCTTTTGAGGCAAAAGATGAAGGGATGAAGAGATACTTGGAGGCCGTTCGGTCAATGGAAAAGTGCTTCGCTGGCGTAACGGTCGAACACTTGCCCAGAGGGCAGAATGAGGAGGCTGACGCCCTGGCGAAATCTGCTGCTTGCGGTGGACCGCATTCGCCAGGCATCGTCTTTGAAATCCTATATGCACCAAGCATGCCCAAAGGAATCGAGGATGTCATGGCCATAAACCAGACTACCACGGGCGAAGACTCGGAGGACTGGCGAACACCGTTCGTGAAGTACCTCAAAGACGGCTGGCTTCCGGATGACGAAGCAGAGGCGAAACGCCTGCAAATCAGGGCCAGGCGGTACAAGCTGGTTGCAGGGCAGTTGTACCGCTCTGGAGTGCTCCAACCTTTGCTTCGCTGCGTTTCCTTCGCCGAGGGCGAAGAGATGGTGAAGGAAATTCATCAGGGGCTTTGTGGGGCACACCAAGCTACCAGAACTGTCGCCTCCAAGGTGTTTCGCCAAGGAGTATATTGGCCAACCGTGCTGAAAGTTTGCGTGGCGCACGTCAAAAGGTGCGAAGGCTGCCAACGACATGGCCGAAGCCAAACCGCCCCACAGTATGAGTTGCAGTCGATCGCTCCAGTATGGCCCTTCGCCAGGTGGGGGCTGGACATCATTGGCCCATTCCCAGCAGCGCGAAATGGTTACAAGTTTGCGATTGTGGCCATCGAGTACTTTTCTCGCTGGATCGAGGCCGAACCACTCGGCACGATCACTTCGGCGGCAGTGCAGAAGTTTGTCTGGAAAAACATTATTTGTCGTTTTGGAGTTCCAAGGGAATTCATCACAGACAATGGCAAACAATTCGATTCTGACAAGTTCAGAGAGATGTGCGAAGGGCTAAGCCTGGAAATCAGGTTCGCATCGGTCGCACACCCACAGTCGAACGGGGCGACCGAACGCGCAAATGGCAAGATCTTGGAGGCGCTCAAAAAAAGGCTTGAGGGGGCGGCGAAGGGCAAATGGCCAGACGAAATGCTATCCGTCCTTTGGGCTCTCCGAACGACTCCCACGAGGCCAACCAAGTGCAGCCCATTCATGCTCCTTTACGGAGATGAAGCAATGACCCCAACAGAGCTAGGGGCTAACTCACCAAGGGTGATGTTCTCGGGGGGCGAAGACGGGCGCGAAGTGTCGCTCGAACTCCTGGAAGGGGTGCGAGTCGAAGCACTGGAGCACATGCGCAAGTACGCCACAAGCACTTCGGCAACCTACAACAAGAAGGTTCGCCCCACAGAGCTCCTGCCAGGCCAACTCATCTTAAGGAGGAAGGCGAACCCAGCAGCGGTTGGAAAGCTTGAGTCGAAATGGGAGGGGCCCTATCTCATCAAGCACAGGTCAAGGACGGGTTCTTTTCGCCTAGCAACACTGGAAGGCGAAGAGTTCGATCACTCATGGAACACCGCTTCACTCAAGCGTTTCTATGTCTAGAGGGTGGCACCCTGTTCGCCAGCATGTAAAAATGTACATATTACCATGTAGCTCTTCGGCAACTGCCATTTTTGAAAGCCGTTCGGCGCAAAAATACAAAAAAAGGAGAAAATGAAAAAAAAACTGGATGTAGGGCTGTTATCCACTCTGGAGGCCCGAACCAGTATAAAATTTCTGTGTTTTTCGCCTCTTTTACTTATGTGCATGATAATTCGTGGAAAAACCTCAAGGCAAACGCCTGATCAGCGAAAGCGCCAGGGGGGCGAAACGAATCGGTCGAAGCATCGCTCGCCGAACGTTGAAACCACGACAGCTTGTTTCGGGAAAAAAAACCCCGAACACTGTTATAGTCGATCTGCACAAAAATAAGCCGCTAAATGCAAAGTGCAAATGATCGACAACGGAAGTCGAAAGCTGGAAAGTCAGCAAGCCTATTTCGCCAATACACGCAAAGGGGTCGATGCACCACGACCCAACAAAAGCACAAAATATGACAATGCAGAAAATGGCGAAAAGGAAACAAAAGCACATCTTTATTAAACATTAAAAATACACTCAACATATTACACTGTGTAACGCGATACAGGCGAAACGATCTGAAACGTTCGCCTACAAGAAAATTACATCTTCGCTCCCAAGGCAACTACTAAAGGAGTGATCCGGCGAACATAGTTCGTCATCACTGCTGATATTGTACACTACCCTAAGAGGAGAGGGGGACGAAACAACAGTAAGGGCGTAGCGCCGCTGGGCGATCGCCTCCTGCCGATCGGTCCGCCGATGGTTTCGCCAGAAACGGACCATGCCCTCCAGGCGCGCCACATGGACACGATCGAAGTCCTCCAGCATTCACCCAGGATGGGTTCGCATCCAGTTAGCGACGCTCACAACTTTGTAGCTGTTCCCGTTGATTGTCATTTCACGATAGAAAGGCCGAAGCTGGTATCGAACCTTCGGCAAATTCTTCACCGCAATGAACTTCTCGTTCTTGCTTCGCCAATCCCCAAGAGGGGGCCGAACACAAAGCTTTCGGCATTGACCCTGCAAAAATGGGAGTGTCACGCAGGCGAGCGGAAGAAGAGAAAAGTGGACGCGAAAGAACTAGGCGAGAGAATCAGAAAAACATCTCAAACGGTTCGCGCGTCACACAAAAATGATATAAATGGCGACAGGAGTCATATATTTCCACTAGTTCAAGGCCTTAGCCATATTTACATAATTCGCCCCTAAAACGGCGAAGAACAAAAGAAAAAATTACAAAAGTAAACGGGCGGAGGGCCTCACACCTCGGGGTGGTCTTCGGCTCCTCCTCCGCCCCGCGCAGCTGGTTCTTCGCCCTGGTTCGCCGCCTCCGACTTCAACAGCTGCTCAAGCAGGCGGGACTTGGCGGCAGAGCGGCCCTCCTTCTGCCAGAATTGCCTTCGCCAGGCACGGAGAGCGGGCGACACGTCTTGGGAGCTGACTTCCCAGTCCCCCTTCGCGAACTCGGGAAACCGGGCGACGTGCTCGCACCCGTGCTGTTGAAGCAGCCCCAGGGTGAAGGCCGCTGACACGCGCGCACAGCAATCGCCGTACGCCGTGGCGCAGTCGGAAACCGCGCAGCCGGCCTCTTGGGTCCAATTGCAGAAGTCGAGCGCGGAGGCATCTTCGCTGGGAACATCGTCCGCCTTCGCCCCCATGTCTGTAAGGGCAAGGCGAAGGGTGCAACAGGATGCCTTCGCCGCATCGGTCATCTGGGCCGCTTCTCTGGCAAGGTGTTTCACCTTTTCCTCCGTCTTGCGCGTCCTCTGGCGAAGGGCTTCCATTTGGGGCTCCGCCGAATCATAGTACGCTGTGAGCATGGCGGTTTGCTCCCGCTCCCTTGCCAGCTCGGCCGTGAGACGGTCGACTTCGGCCTTCGCCTCGCTGCCTTTCTCGAGCTCGGCCTGAAGGCGTTTATTTTCCGCCTTCGCCTCTCGGAGGGACCGGGCAAGTCCCTCCATCTCGAGGCCTCTTCGGCCTAGCTCATCGTCCTTCGCCCGGAGTCGGTTTTTCAAACCGTCCAGGTGGGCCCGCATTGTCCGTTCGGTAGAACAATGGGCCGCAAGAAGCTGGCGAAAAAGTAAGGGCGAATTATAAACCAAGTGTAAAAAAGGAAAAAAGAGCGAAGGAGCTTACAAGAACATACCCGCACAGCCAAACTCTTCACGGCGGAACACCCCTCGTCGAACTCATTGAGCTCGGCGAAGAGGCTGGGGCCGCCGGCTGGCAAAACGAGCTTGCTCACCCCTCCACGAAGGGGACGAGCTCCGCCCGAGTTTCGAAGTCCCCGGGGGCGAAGCGAGGCGGTCCCTGAGAGAGCTCAGAGCCAGACCCCTCAGCCGCCTTCTTGCCCTTGTCGAGGACGAGCGGCGAAATGGGTCGACGTGCCGGGCTGGTGAAGACCCGGGCGGCCGCCTCAATCACCAATTCGGCCGAAGCCGAAGCCCCGGCCTCACCGGTCGCCCCAGGGCTGCGCCCCACGGGCGAAGTGGGCGTGCGACCCGACGATTCCTCGTCACTGAAGGCGTTGGCGATGGCGACAACCCCTTTCCTCCGGGGGGCAGGCCTCGCGGCACCGCTCTTCGCCGCCTTAGCCGCGGCAATAGCAACCAGGGCTTTGGCGCCCTCCACGTCTTTTCGGCGCAGGGGCGAAGAGGCTGATTCCGCCCTAGTTTCGGCACGCTCTGGGCTAGGAGTTGGCGTATAATCGTGCGTCCCAGAGCGGCTATCGCCCGCCTCGTCGCCAGCCTCTTCGCCCGCAGCCTCGGCCTCTCCCGCTTCCTCCCCTTCGGCATCCTCGTCCCCTTCGACGTCGGAGTCCGTTGGGACGGGGGCCTTCTTCTTACGGGAGGAGAACCTCACCTGCCCTCGCGGGTGTTTCCGCGAAGGGCCAGCTTCGCCATCAGCCTTAAAAGGCTTCGCCCTTGGGGGAAGCTCGCCGGCGTAAACGCGGTTCGCCCTACCAGCTGCCTGCCGAGTCAGCAGCTGGCTATACTCCGCCACCGATACGTCCCCAACAAGCCTTCGGGCTTCGACGTCGGCTTGGGCCAATGTCAACACTGCAAAAACGGCGAAGGCCCACGTCAGGTCCGAACAGAAAATAAAGCGAAGAGGCAAAGGGGGAAGAAGAATAAAACACTCACTATTCGCCCCTGGGGGCAAAACAAGTTTGGGCAGGCCGTCGACCACTTCGCCTTGGTCGACTTCGACCTGCCATGCCGGCGAAAGCGGATAAATCCGCAGCATGTAAAATTCCTCTACCAAATCCCGGCAACTCAGCCGGGAACACACCCTGCGAAGCAGGGCGAAGCGAGACTTCAGGGTACCGGTAACGGCAACCCTGGGCTTCCGCACGGGCGAAATTGCACGACGCCGCCAGCGTAGCGCCCCTGCCGCTTCGGAATCCGCCTCGAAGGGGATGGAGTGGTAGAACCACTTCGCCATCCAGTGGCGGTCCCATTTCGACATGGCGGCGTTAACCGGCCATAAGTCGGTACGTTCGGGGTGAACGTTGAAGTTCACACTCCCGAACGCTGTCTTCCGGGTCCCGGCGGGGGTGATCACCGTCTTCGTGTTGACGGCGGCGGAGAAGATAGTGCCGAAAAGATTGGCGCTGGGCTCGAACCCCGCGGTCCGGCAAGCCCAGTCGAAGATCGCGATCCGCACCAGGGCCGAAGGGCTCAACTGGGGCAGTTCGACGTGGAAGAGGCGGAGGATCTCCGGCAACAGGATGTTGCACGGAAATCGGAGGCTAGCCTCAAAGAAAACGGCGAACACCACCGTTTGGTGTTCGCCAGGATGCGGCACTTCGGCTTCTCCGGGGGCGGACGCCTGTCCCTCCGCCACCAGGCCAGCGCCCACCATTCTGGCCAACTCGTCATCATCGACGAGCGAAGCCCCCAGGAAGGCTGTGGTGTCGTCGTCAATCCGGCCGGGATCGGGTCCGGTCACGATGACTAGGTTCGGCTTGCGGGGAGCCATGGGCGAAGGGGAAGTTTGTGGGCGAAAAGGGTTACTTGGGCGAAGTAGGTCGCTCAGAGATTAGCCGAGAGCAAGTGGAGAGGAAAGTAACTGCGGTGAAAGTGACAAGGGTAGTGACGGTGAAAGCGGGGGTGAAAAATATATATCTCACCGAACGACGCTTCGCCTCCCCAGCCAATCAGGAGCGGCCACGTGTTGCGGGGTGGGCGAAACGGTAAAATCCCATGGGTCAGACCGTGCGGTAACGGGTTCCAGAAACAAAAAACCCACTACTGTTCGCCGCGGCCCAACGGCCCATCACTGATTCGCTAAGACCCAACGAAGTGACATGGACCACTCCACTGTTCATAAAAAAGCGAAGGCCCAACACTGCTCACACTAGGACCGTTAAAAAAAAATCCCCACAACTGCTCGAGAAGGGCGAAGACCATACACTATAATCCTTTTTCGCATGTCGCAAACTTTTTGCAGGATCCAGAAAGAGGGGTTTCGGCAGGAGCATCGGTCGAAAGGGGGCGCTTCATACCATACTACATGGTTTGCACGGTCTCGGCCGAAGCTTCTATCTCACCCTTGCCCGTGAGGGGCTTGTTGGCAGTATGCCATGAGGCCCTTCGACCAAGCCTGCCGAAACTAACCAAGCGGCGAGGATCCGATCTCCCAGCACCAAGGCTTGTGGGGCGAAGCCCAACAGCGAAAACCGGTGGCGAAGCCCGATGGCGAAGCCCGTTGGCAAGGAGCCACATGAGGCTCCGGTCGGCCTGGGCGAAGCCTACATGGCGAAGGCATGCGCCGAAGGAGGATGGCTTCGCCAGGGCGTACCTGCTCCAAGAAGGGCCGATGGGCCGGCCCAATCGCCCCGGTCCATGGGCCAAAGAACCAGTTGCCACCAGGTGGCCCATCGAGGGCCCACGCGCACTCTAATTACATTGAATACCCGTGAAAGGGCCCCTTTACGAGGGCGACCATGTAAATTCCCCTGTAATAGCTTTAAACCCTAATAGGGAGATCTATAATAGGGTTATAAATAGCCCCCTTGGGCCTTGTAAAAGGGGATCCAATTTTAATACAAAATTTATGACACTTTACTTTCCCAACAACTGTTGAGTATCCACGTCCTTCAACGTATGTGGTTGTCGTTTCGACAACAACCATCATCCCCATCAACCAAACACAATCACAAAATAACCTTGAAAAACAAAATCAACATCCCAAAGTACAGAGGGAGGGGACTAGAATCAACAAAATCGCAAAAACATCACCGTCGCCGCAGTTGCTGTCGTCAAGCTGATCACCCCTGTGACCGCCACAGTGGATCCAGCCACCCCTGAGTGCACGGCGGCAAATCCCCCCTCCTCAAACGGCGATTGGAGGTGGCGTCGATCGGATGGAGAAGAGGAGGAAGGGGAAGGAGGGACGGTGGTGGCTACGGAGGAGGAGGGGTGGCAGATGGAGAAGAGGAGGAGGAAGAAGGGGCTGCAACGGGAATGAGAAGGAAGGAGGGGCCGCGGCTGAGGAGGAGGAGGAAGGAGGGCAACAGCATATCACTGCATAACATTTTTAATATGTTGCTTTACCAAATAGGACATATTAAAAAACCATCGTTTTAGCCAAATCACTCCATCATTGCACGAAAAAGGTAGAAAATAACACAGATCTACTAACAAGGGTGCCATAATCAGATCAACAACAGTGGCAGAAGAGGCCCTGCTTACCTCGCTTCTGCCATTGGAAAACGCAGTGCCTAGCTCACCAACCACGCCACGCCAGGAGATGCCGCGACACCTTCCCATGTTGTTGCTGTATTCTTGCTATGTGCAGCGAGTCTCCGGTTGCCGCCGTCGATGGCACCACGGCCGTGTTGCCACGTCGATGCCGATGAGGCAACAAACCTGCTTATCCAATCCCCCTCTCTCTTCTGTGCATGAGTAGAGAAGAAAAATAGGCATTCTAATTTTGAACGGTTACTGCATGTCTAGCTTTGGATTTGGACTTGCATCATGTTTGGGGTCTTTCTTGGATTCAGATCTAACAAAAGAAACCGGTTGCCTGGCGGTCCTGAAACCCTGTATGAATCTTGAAGATATCCAACAACCTCAAATTAGGCTGATAAAATATAAAAAATCAACATGCTATTGTATAGCAAATCTTTTTTCTTTAATAGTGGACAAAAATTTTTACAAGTACCTTAAAAGAGTTGCAAGAAGAATTCTATTTATGTAAGTGATTCTCTAAAAGGTACACATGGTATATGGCTTTAATTTGAAACAACCAACCATGCATTTTAACAGGCTGATGAAAATTTGGGCCGCCTATAAAAAAAATGAAACATGATGTGTGAAAAATCGTTTTTTAAAGTAGTGTAGGGCCTCATTTGATTTGTAGAAATTCTATAAAGAAAGATCGTAAGATTTTTAGTTTGTACAGGATTTGGCACGCACACGGTAGCATCCTTTGATTCATAGGATATATTAAGACGCAGTAAAGTTGGAGGAGATTTTCATTGCACCGGAGAAACACGGGAAAGAAGAAAATATCCGGCGTGCAAATGATCGAGGCAAATGACGACAATCCAGGGGGCATCGATGCTATATATAAATTAAAAACAGAGAGAGAGAGAGAGAGAGAGAGAGAGAGAGTAATACGAATAATATTTCATGAATGCGAGAGACATCCATTAATTAACGAGTAGCTAGTAGTAGTAGTAATAGTATACACACTAACATCACGCTAGAATCAAACACAAGGACGGACGATCGATGTACACACATGATCACTCTGATCCACACAACCAGCAAGTTCTTCACGTACGTATTATCGTACTATATCTACATTTTTATTTATACATTGCATCACCACAAGCTAGCAGAGTACACGTACGTACACGCGACGTACGGCGGGTCGGCGGTTTAGTTACCTGGGGGGCCAAACCAGCGGGGCGTCGCCTTCATCGTCCCAGCAGGCCAGCCAGCCTGCGGCGCCGCCGGTAAGCACCGGCGGTAACCAACTTGGCAGCTTGGAAAGACGTAGTACGGCGGCGGCGGAGCCAGCAGCAGTGCCGATGCGGCGGATTTGGAGACTTTGTAGCCTTTTTTGCCGGCCTTGAAGCCGTCGGCGGCTGGCTTCAACTCGGGCTTCTTCTTGCCGATAATTTTAACGGCACCACTGACGACTCCACCCAAGACCTTCTTGGCGGCTTCCACTTCCCCCAAGGCCGTGACAGGATCGGCGCCGTGGAGGGCGGCGGCGACGGCGAGGAGGAGGATGGTGAGAGGGAGCTGGAGCCTTAGGTGACCACTCTTCGCCATGCTTGGTAGCCTTAGCTCTCCTCTGCTTGCTTCCAAGCTGCAGAGCTCCAACATTTATAGGGGCTGCACTGTACTGTGCACCCAATAGACTCGGACTAGAAGCGCGTTTTCGATACGTTCATATTAATCATTACCATTGGTTATGATTACGCTCCGAGTTTAATTATGACATTGTATATTTTCTTTTTACTTTGTCAAGACCATTTCAAGATAAATTAGTCCAGTACATCCAAATTTCACATATACTTCAGGCAGGGAAAAGCAAAGAAAAAGGAAGGGGAAAAAAGGGATTGACCACTGCCATCTCACTCTCGCCTCACTCGTCGCTGCCACCTTCGCTATCCATTGCCTGTCACCTCGCTTGCTCGCTGTTGGTGCGTGCAGACCTCCATTATAAGTTGGGATGTAAGTAGGTCAACTCGTGAACCTGTATACAGCTAGGTTAAATAGGTGGATAACCTACGGATTACATACTTAGCTTATAAGTAGGTTTACGGATTGGACTTATTTACACCTCTAACTGTGGAGCTAGGGGTAGAGAGGGCGCCAGTCTCGCCGAGGTCGCTTGGATCCTCCACGATGCCACCAGGATCCACCGCACCGTTCCCTAATCATCCACGTCAATGCTAGATCGGAAGAAGCCTTCACACCGCTGCCTCCCGGAACCGCCGTCCTTAACTGGAACTGCAGCGTCGTAGTCTTTATTTGTTTGGCTGCCACACTGATATATTGGGTTCTTATTGGGTATATGATAGTTGTAAGTGTACTTTGAAATTATAGCAAAAAATGGTGATAGGGTTAACGGGGGAAAATGGATGGAACCCTAATAGTGATGGTCCTAATGGTGATGGTGTTTCTTGGACAAACTGGGTCATACGATGACAATTCCTACAGGTTGTGTTCATTGATAACAATTCTTCTAATCAGACACAAATCAATGGTATTTGTTAGATTTTCTTTTTATTTTCAGTCTTATTATGTCCACTCCTAGCACCATATTATGGTATCTCGATGATATAATAACTTTATCCATAGTGTTAAGTTTTGACATAAACAACTGTATTAGTGTTAAATTTCGAGATATTTAACTATTTGTCACTTTTATATTTAACATTTAATGATTTTTCACTGTAGCTAAATGTTATATACATATGAGGACCCACATATCATAGTTTATGAGTGGTATTATTAAATGTTACTTCCTCCGTCTTAAAATATAATAACTTCTAGCACTTAAGATTTATCCCAAAATATAACAACTTCTCCACCAACATTCTCTTTCAAACCAAACACAACCCTTCACCATTTACTTTTCCCACATAACTCTACTTCTCAACTAATCATAACCTCTCCCCATTTAATTCCACATACTTTCTTTTAAAACTTACTACATCCATCCCATTATAATTGTATTTCTATCATTTAAATTTTGTCCCACAAAAATTATATTTCTACTAAGATGAGACCCAACAAATAGAATGTGTACCCAACCTTCCTTTTAGTTAAGTTTACGTATAGAATGTGTGTTTCAACCTTCCTTTTAATAAAGTATACATATGTAATATACGCATGTAGTGTAGTTATTAAATAGGGTTATTGTGCTAAATTGTCTTTGTTGTTAATTTGTCTCTAATTTTTTATAAATGCAATTATTGAGATGGAGGTAATATTATATTCTGGTATAGGGTAGTATATCTTTTTTTAAAAAAAGTGACAATTAGATAAACGGCCCTTAATTTTCGGTGTAAAGCTTCTCCTTAGGGCATGTATACACGACACCGCGTCATCCTTTGCTACTGAAAACCATGGGTCCACCAAGAAGGCCCTAGGTAGCGGGAAGGGCTACTACTCGGTGTTAGCAACAGTGACTGAACAGTTAACACGGGAGGGAGCTTCGTACGTGCTCACCTTACAAATTACGTAATCGATCGATCACATGCCGATGTCTGCCCAAAATCAGAGATTTCGAGCGTGGATAATAGTACAACTATTAAGTTCACGTGGACTGTGTATCGAAACTAGATTTCGACAATATGAAAAGAAGGTTACGCACGAGACCTAAAAGTAGATAGGTGCGGAGATAAGGATTTAGACATGTTCAGATCCTCTCAACGAGAGGTAATACCCTACTACTGTTTGGGGATTATATCCACCGAGTTGTGTATTGATCTGATGATCTAGTTGTGCTCATGCCCATGAGAGACACCCTATCCTCCTTATATAGCCGGAGGATAGGGATTTACAAGATAAAGATTTAACTCCTTACGGTTTAAATCTCTTATAACTAATCTACAATCTTAACAAACTAGAAAGAGGCCGTGCCTTGATACATAAGTCAACGTAATACCCGAATCCTAGTTTTATACATATTCTATATATATATATAGTATATCCCCTATAACCAGTCGGATAACTAGATCTGTGGGTATATGGTACCCATAATCTCCACAGTAGCCCCTGAGATCTTCACAGTCGACGAGATAATCTTCTCCCGAATTAAAACAATAACCACCGAGTGCTTCAATCATCTCTGCCATAGTCTCCCGAGTGCTTTTACCAAATCATAAGGCTGTGAAGGGCTAGAAAAAATTTTAAAAATATACCCAGGTGCATCGACTAGATGCACCTAATTAGGTGTAGCCCCCAACTATGTGATTAGTTGAACAAACTAAACATATAGTCGAGGTTAATAATATCAACCATATGAGTAGTTTTAAGCTTATTAAGTAGCATAATAATAGCATATACGATATGAACCCCTGAGTAAATAAGACTCAAGTGATTAAACCGACTGCTTTGTAAAATATGATGTAAGCAACCTAAAGTTGACTACATCTTTGAAAACTCACAGAACAAAACAGCTATAAAAAAGCCTGTATGTTGTGAATAAAAAATTCCAAAGTATCAGGCGCATACCATGCGCACACTACTTTAAGAGATGTGCTTAAGTCCCTAAATAACACATAGTTTTACCGCACCTAAAAATATACGGCATATGTAGTATAAAACCCGAGTAAATAAACTCATGGAGGGTTTACCAACCGCCTGGAAAATTACCAAAATATATAATTAGCCTAAGCCATAATATTGGTTAATAAAAGTGCACACTTACGTGGCAAAAAGCAACGATATTATATTTAATCGATTGCTTTATAGATCAAACAGTGCCTTAACTTATATATAGAAAAAGTCAACGGGGCAGCTACATAAAGTTTTACTGTTTGTCACCTTTTAAAGTGCATTGTACCAACTCCTAAAAAGTTAAGTAACAGCGGTATAAAAGGATTTTAAGGTATTGAGCACTTGATCACGCGCACTTTTGCCTAAGCAAAAAATACCTAATTCCCTAAATGAACGTGACTGGCCACACCTGATAATATGGGCTGCAGACATATTAGGCCTAGACCAAAAAATATGCCTTCGATACCCTCAAAAGGATGACGCATATAACATGCCTCTTGACATGCTCTCGAGTGATAAATCTTCCGGGTAATATAGACCAAGTATATATCATCTGAATGGCTTCTCATCCGAGTATTTACCCCTCATGGGATGTACCATAGTAGATGTGATAATTGAATCCCAACTGGCACAAGTACTCGGCTGATGGTTCTTGTGGGAAATAATGATTGATCCAGACCTTGAGCATAGGAAATAATCTCACGGCCATGAATATGTATCCGGAACAAATCCAAATTGAAGGTATGATCCTTATGCTCTAGCTGATAAGCCCCTGAGCGTATAGCTTGTCCTTCGGTTGTAGTCGAAATCATCCATTGATGGTAGCTGATGCAGTCAGTATGTAGGCGAGATGACCAACGTGGAGATGATGTGGTCCGTTAGCAGCAATAGCGAATTCCACCCACCATGGAGATGAAGAAACAGTCGGCAATACCAGGCCTGACTAGTAATGAAGACGAAGTTGCTTATCCACGGCCATTAGCGACGACGGAGACTTCGTGGCTGATGAAGTAGGAGCAATGCCGAAGAAGTATGACATGAGGTCGATGAAGATAATCCAATCAGATATTTAGTGTTGACTAAGCATAGACCCCTGAAGCAAACACCTTGGCTGACGGTAATTGACCGGAGATCACGATAATATCGATGGAGAAGGTGCTGGTGATGACTTCAATAACAATAATCCATCAAATTGTTGAGAATATTTCGAAGCTCGAGTAGTTTCCTTGACGCTAACGCTTGCATGACGAAGATTGATGCAATGCCCGTTGATTTATAACAATGACAGTAGAACTTTGTCTTGTAACTGTCGCAGCTGCTTCACTTGGAGGAAAGTAGATGTTGTTGTCCAACTCATCGAATCTGAATTGATTGGTTGACAACTCCAAACTCCCAGATATATAGATTAAATCTTGAACTTGATACTCAAGAAATTTGGATTAAATTGTGGTAGCATCAAGAAACCAGAATTGTCAGTGAAATAATTGGAGTTGCTGAAGTAGAACGGTTGCTCTGAAGCAGGGATGAAGATAACGACTCCTAGAGTTAACTCATTGGCTAGTTAATTCATTGCTTTACCTTGACATAATGTCCATCAAATTTTGAGTCTTGTATTTGTGTAGCCCCCGACTCTTTGGTTAGTTGGGAAACAACTGAACATATAGTCGGGAACTGTAGCTTTTGGTCGTCGAGTAACCATCACTTGAGTGAAGATATGCGTTGAGAATGTCCAAGTAGAAATCTTGAAGATTGGAACGCCACTTGTTGTAGTAGATTAGCACGGCATCATATTTGGTGGCACATGCAAAGATGTCAAGGTTCTTGGAGACGTCTTGGTTGATGAAGTAGCGAAGCTTGCGAAGTAGTGGCAATAGAATTTGCCGTGACGAAAATAATGAAGATGAAGTCGCTCCACAATGGTGATAGAGTTGCACTGCCGTGATGACGTGGACACGAGTCGACAGCAACAAAATCAAACCAGTGGCAAAGACGCGTAGTCGTGAAGATAAAAACACCAGTCGGCAGCGGCGAAACCAGTCGGCGGTGAAGACGTAGACGCCCAGCAATGGTGGTGTAACCAACCAACCGTGTATGCAAGGAAACCAGTCGGCGACAATGACAATGGCCGGCGGTGAAGACCTAGACGCCCAGCAATGGTGGTGTAACCAACCAACCGTGTAGGCAAGGAAACCAGTCGGCGACGATGACGATGGTCGGCGGTGAAGACGTAAACGCCCAACAATGGTGGTGTGACCAACCAACCTCTTAGACGGAGACACCAGTCGGCGACGATGACGATGGCCGGCGGTGAAGACGTAAACGCCCAACAATGGTGGTGTGATCAACCAACCGCGTAGGCAAGGAAACTAGTCGGTGACGATGACGATGACCGGCGGTGAAGACGTAAACGCCCAACAACGGTGGTGTGACCAACCAACCGCGTAGGCGGAGACACCAGTCGGTGATGATGAAGACGGACCGGCGCTGAAATTGTAGACGCCCAACAATGGTGGTGTAACCAACCAACCGTGTAGGCAGAGACACCAGTCGGCGACAGCAAAGGCGAGCCGGTGGTGAAGACGTGGACGCCCAACAATGGCGGTGTAACCAACCAACTGTGTAGGCGGAGACACCAGTCGGCGACAGCAAAGGCGAGCCGGCGGTGAAGACGTAGACGCTCAACAACGGTGCTGTGACCAACCAACCGTGTAGGCGAGGACACCAGTCGGTGACGACGAAGGAGAGCCGGTGGTGAAGATGTAGATGCCCAACGACGGCGGTTTAACCAACCAACCGTGTAGGCGGAGACACCAGTCGGCGACGATGAAGGCAAGCCGGCTGTGATGTTCTGTCTGATCCATTCTCGAAGCGAAGGAGATAAGCTTAAAGCCATGAATCCCCACTATACATATCTGGATTAGGATCCTGTAGTATAAACATGTAGGATGACTAGTATCTGATATAAATATAATACTTGATACAAAATCAAGCATTTTAAAATATTTATGAATATGTATTTCTCCTCTTGTCGATTTTGATTTCCCCGAGTAGATCACTAATCACGTTTAAACACTCTGCCCGACTAGCCATTGACATGAGTTCGCCATTAATGGAACAAAGCTTCACGGATCAGAATTTACTACTCAGGTACTTTTGCAATGTGAAGAGCAGAAAACAAATTATCTTATCTCTATGCTTTTGATTTCCTCCGAGTAATATTTAGTACCTTGCGTTACACACTCCACCCAACGAGCCCCCAGGTGCTAGGAATCAGCCCAAAGGCAACTATCCATCAACAAACCAAACGGAAAGCACAGGGAAATAGAGCTCCATAACTTGATTGGTACTTTTTACTCGGATTATTTCGCAAGCAATCAAGATAAACATTATAAAAATTATTGAAAAAATATGATATAATATCTGTAGCCCCCGACTCACTACTCAATGAAAAACCAATTGATGTAGTGAGGCAAAGGAAAAAAGAAAATATCATATATAGAATAAAATAATGATGACTTAGCTTTTTGGTAATTCCCTCGGTGACGATAAAGGAGACCGATGTAGAAGCAAGGTCATCCGTCAATAGCGATGAAATTAACCAATTACGAAGGAGAAGATACCAATCGACAGCAATGACAACGGCTGACGGTGAAAATGATATCGCCATCATTAACGGCGTGAAGGTGAGGATGCCAGTTGGCGACGGATGAGGCGACCGACGGTGAAGATGATGCCGCCATGAGCAACGGCAGCGGAGTACACCTGCCGTGGAGTCGAAGAAACCAGTCGGTAGCAGTAGTGCCGCGGCATCTCCTGCGGATTGTGCGGCAGCACCAGCCGGCATCACGGCAAATTATTCCATCGCGATGATTCGCCACCATCAGTTGACCTCGGAAATTGGGGCAATCGAATTTGTTGAGATTGTTTTCCCCATTGGATTGAATCTGACTCGGAGAGGTGAAGGTTGCCAAAACCGTCGAGATCGATGATCTTGAAGTGAAAAGCTTGTCGTGGGGCGAAGACGAATCCGACCATGTTGGAGATTGGTTTCCATCGCACTTCTTGACGGAAAACTCGACGCGACCCCTACCTGGCGCGCCAACTGTCGAAACTAGATTTCGGCAATATGAAAAGGGGGTTGCGCACGAGACCTAAAAGTGGATGGATGCAGAGACAAGGATTTAGACATGTTCAGGCCCTCTCAACGAGAGGTAATACTCTACTCCTGTTTGGGGATTGTATCCGCCGAGTTGTGTATTGATCTAACGATCTAGTTGTGCTCATGCCCGTGAGAGGCAACCTGTCCTCCTTATATAACCGGAGGATAGGGGTTTACAAGATAGAGATTTAACTCCTTACGGTTTAAATCTCTTATAACTAATCTACAATCTTAACAAACCAGGACTACAGGTCGTGCCTTGATACATAAGTCAACGTAATACCCGAGTCTAGTTTTATACATATTCTATATATATATATAGTAATCCCCTATAACCAGTCGGATAACTAGATCTGTGGGTATGTAGTACTCATAATCTCCACACTGTGGATAAAAGATATTAAAGAAAAATATGTAGTGTTAGCTACACATATTTTAGAATAAATGCATTAAGTTCATGGTGAGAAAAAAAGAAAGGAGAAAAAATAGAGTTAGCACATACACATCACTTTAATATGTTATTTTTTT
The DNA here is from genome assembly GCA_000573905.2 of Oryza punctata. Taxonomy (NCBI): domain Eukaryota; kingdom Viridiplantae; phylum Streptophyta; class Magnoliopsida; order Poales; family Poaceae; genus Oryza; species Oryza punctata. The sequence continues at coordinate 22,717,186 of CM002499.2, read as the reverse complement.
AATATATTTTAATCTTAATATGGTTGGTTTCCGCTGAAAAAATTTGAAATATATTGTTTTTTTCTTAGAAATATATGGGATGAAATCTCTTTTGCAAAAATATACCATCATGTCACAATGGATTAGCACAGCGAATTGACCCGCAAAAACACCCCATGGCCCGCAATCTCGCTCTTTGGATCTGCGACACTGAGCGCGGTATCGTTTGCAGCCATCGCTTCAATTAAATAACCACCGTCATTAGTATCTTAATTAAATAAATTAACTTGATCAGTCCGGTTTAATTATAATTACTAATTGACTTGACATACACTTAATTAACAAAATGAACCTGCAAGTTCACTCCCCAAGCGAACAGGCAGCATGGCTTAATTAGCGTTCTAATTACTAATTAACTTGACAGCCACTTAACTAACAAAATGAACTAGTAGATTAAACTGGTAGTTCGCTACTCCCTTAAGCGAGAGCGGCAGCGAAAAAAATATATTATATTTTCAGATTTTGTTCCTTCAGTTCGAGGCGTCTAACTAATGGTGAATAGCCAATACAGTCCCGAAAGTTTCACTCCAGGATCAGTTTAGTTCTTGAGATTTCAAATCATCCAAACAAGTTCTCGAAATTAATTATTTGGCTTAATATAGTTTTAGAACCGAAAAATTACATAAGCGTGCCACGTCATCCTCACATGCAAAGGTATGGTTGAAATGACCATTCCACCATTATATATCATATTAAAAGAAAATAAAATTGAAAAAGTAAAGGAAAAAAAGGAAACAACATAAATAAAGCCGACCCGTAGGTTTGTTTTCTCCATCTAGGGTTTGGGCGCTGGCGAGCGGTGGTCGCGTCGTCGCAGCGTGGCACGGTGATTGCTCTAGTTCAGCCGCATCGTTACGGCACATGACAACACCAATATATCGTGTAATAACCTCGCTAAGCTTTCTCGTGGTTGTTTTTCTTTTTTTTTTCTTTTCTTTCTTTTTTGTATGGTGTATAAGGGTACAATGCTCATTTTTATCCCTGCCCTTACATGCGTGGATGATGTGGCACGCTTATGTGGTGTTTTTATTTCAAGGACTATCTTACACCAAACGATTAATTTTGGGAACTTGTTTCGACGATTTGAAACTTCAGGGACTAAACTGAACCTGGAGCGAAACTTAATTTAAGAATCATATCAGTGCTAGCATAATAACTTAAGGTAAAATTTACTACAGGACACTCAAAAAATATACAATTAGCTGTGCGACATTGTCGGTGATACGGATCTGGGGGTATCGCGAGTAAAGGGAGAAAGCTGCCCCGAGTACGTGTGGCACACCCCGAGGAAGGTCGAGCCATGCGTGGAGCGGCAGCTGCCTCCCGTGCGGGGGGTTGGGCTGCCCCGAACCCCCCTACCACGTTCAGCCCACGTGCGATGGCTGGGCGGCGGTCACCAGCGCCCACCTACCGCATTCAAAGCGGTCGGTAAGCGTCCCAGAGGACCACGTGGGCTGACGTGAGAGATGTGATTGCGGATGTGACAGTGCGCGTTGTGCGCATGCACTTACCGGTGCAGGGCGCGCCAGGCGCATGCCCCGTCCCGTCGCATTTAATGCGGACCTTTTGCCCATCCTTAGGGTTTGACGGGTCCCTTTCTTTCCTTCGGTCGCTTCCTTGCTGCGCCGCCCTGTGGAGAGCCCAGGTAGCCGGAAGTCTTCGGCATTTAAAGGGAAGAATGACCGGGTGCCGTTCGGTCAATCGGAATGACGGTTGAAGGTGTACTATGGTGGAACGTGCATGCCCTGGCACGTTGAAAAAGATGGCGCCCACGTCATCGTATCTGTAGGCTTTTTGTTTACTCTTTCCCTCGAACCTAAATCAACCGGCCTATGTAGAAACCCCTTGAGGTATAAAAGGAGGTCCTGGCTGAGGGAGAGGGGGCTTTTGGTTCGGCCTTTCGGCGAGCACCAAAGAGGAGTGAATCAACGCTTGTATTCTCAAAGACATCAAACACACATCAACCACACACACAGGACTAGGGTATTACGCCTCCATGGCGGCCTGAACCTGTATAAACCCGTTGTGTCTTCTCCATCCCCGAGGGACCCGAGCCCTTCTAAGTTTACCTCTCTCCGCGCCTTGAGATCTCACCCGTGCCCCTGGTCCGAATGAAAAAGGGGGACCCTATGGTTCCCTGCTAGAAAAGTTTGGCCTCCCGACAAACATCGTAAAGACGTGAATTTGTCTGAGGACACACCAAAAATATGGTAATTTTTGTTGTAGAACACTGGACGCATTAAAATATGATATCCACCCAATTGATGAGAGAAAAGGAACACAAAATGACAATTTTGTCCTTATCTTCTTCTCCCTTCTCCTGGTTTTCTTCCGACACTCACTCGCAGAGAGCTCTACCAGCTTGCCCGTGGCAGACAGCCGCTCGGCGTAGTCGACGACGCTATCACGGGGCATGTCGCCGGCACCGGCGAGATTGGACGTCACCGAGCTAGTGCCCACTGTGAGGTAGTGCGCTATGGTTCCGCTGACCAAGTCCTCGATGACGAACACGCGGCCGAAGTCGGTGGCCTCAATGAGCCAACCGTCGCCATCGTCCACGGAGTGTTCCCTGAGCCAGTGGAGGAAACCTGCCGCGGGAAGGCTGTGCTCGGGGACAAAGCGGTACCCGGCGGAGAGAACGACGGTGCTGGCATCCCTCACGTGGTCGTCCGGTTGAAGGCACAACCATGACTCGTGACTGTGGCGCGAGCGCGAGTGGCAACGGCGTCTACGACCATATCGGTTGCGACGACGTCCGGCTGTACCTCCCATCCTCATGGTCACCAACGGCCTCCACATGCTGCGCGACCGCGCCATTGACTACGCCGAGTGGTTGTCCGCCATGGGCAAGCCGGTGGAGCTCACTGCGAGTGAGCGTCGGAAGAAGACCGGAGAGAAGGGAGAAGAAGACAAGGGAAAAACTGTAATTTTGTGTGTGGCTTCTATCTCATTAGTTGGATGAATATTATATTTTAGTGTGTCCAGTGTCCTGTAAAAAAATACCATATTTTTAAAGTGTCCTCGGATAAATTTACATCTTTATGGTGTCCCACAGCTAATTACATATTTTTTAAGTGTCTTGTGATAAATTTTGCCATAACTTAAACTCCCTCAGTTAAAAAATTATTTTGAAAAACAATTGACCCTGTTTTTCAAATTTACTTATTTGATCTTATTTTTCAAAACCGAAGCTGACACCATTGTAACCACAAAGTTATTGATGCAGTCAGAGATGAGGTTTTTTCACACGGCGGAGGGAGGAGCGCAGTGGTGGCGGACTGTTGTGGCGTGGAAGGAGTGCAGGATGCGGCCGCACGCGTGCGGAAGTAGGCGGTCGGAGTCCCCCTGCAGCTTACCCGCATCAGCTCTAGAAAGCTGCTTTTCTTTCTCTCTCCTAGGCTAGACTTTTTTTCTTTGAACTCATGACTTTTGTTTATTGCCTCTTGCAAGCAAAGGTTTACAAGGCTACTAGTGTTTGGCCATGTAGGATGATAAGAAACATGAGTGTTGTTGTGACAGAAAAAAGTACTAGGTTCTAGCCGTAGATTGAACTCTTCTGGCTTCATTTGCAAGTTTATCAGCAACTTCATTTCCCTTTCTTCGAATCCATTTGACCTGCAATTGTTGATTCAACAAAGTTTGTTGGAATTTTGAAAGGAGCGGTCTCAGACTCCAATAATGGCCTGGATTTTCATGAAAGTTGTTTTCGTCAAAAATGAAAGCAATTGTTACAGTCAGTGAGAAATAGCACATTCGTCAAGCTGAGAAGACTGCAAGGGAGAAGTAGAGGGTCTGTTTGGGGAAGGTCTGGCAGCTGCAGCTTCTACTATAATCTCTAGTTACCAGAAACTCTCCAAATAGTTTAGATTTTCACTCGGATTCTAAGAAACTGTAGTTGTAGAATCTAAAAAATGAACTAGAAACCCGCTAACTTCTCACCAGTTGTTTCTCAGAATCTTAAACTCTCTAAATAAGGTCTGATAGGCAATAGCTTTAATCCAGAGGGCAGCATGAGTAACTGGATAAAAATACCAATTCATGTTTTATCGTCCACCCAAGAAGCATCAACATAGCATCTAATACCCGCAGGGATGGGAGATAGCTTTGTGATTCTACCTGTTGCTGTTCCTGACTAACATTGTTGTCCATCTTCTCCACAGTTGCTTCCTTGTCGTATGCAGAAATCATGGCCTGAGCTGTATGGATAACATGCAGAGGTTCTCAATTTTTTTATTTGAAATTGAAATCATTTCTAACTTTCCAAATTTGCCATAGCAAGATAGTTAAGCTTGGAAGCGTATCCTGGATATTTGTCCTTCCCAAAATATATGAGATAATATCCTGCACTTGATGGTTATAACTAAAAGCATTTGTTCTCAAGGTTAAGATCAGAAATGAACCAAACAGGTCTGCTGAATGCACATTTGAAAAAAAAAAAATTCATCTTCAACATTATCACATATAGCACAAGTTTCGGAGATGTTATTAATTTGAAATGCAAATTAGTAGCAGTAGGAAGAGCATTTTTAAGAAGCCCCACATAAAGGTTTTAACTCTGGGAGGGATAGACGGATGTTTCCAAGTTTTTTGATGAGGTTGATTTCAAGGGTACTTAATTACATTGTTGTTACTTTGGTGCATCTTCTTTATATACCTGCTTGTAAGCACTTTTAGTGGAGCATGAGCATTGTCTGAAATGCTAGCTAATCGCACTTAGATGCTGCGAAGGACAATGATAAGTTGTGTACATAGTAGTCGATAGTGCTAGCATGCAGTAATTCGATTTACCTGTTTCGAGAATCGAGATTTGACAGATACATATGCTATGTATATATAAATCTTTTCCAGTAACATAGATAAGTAGAAAAGTACAGATATCGCTGAGAAGAGAATGGCGCGGATCGAACCACGTTTGTATGGATTATGGGATTAATACGCGTAAGAGGATTACAAGCACAAAAGGCAGCCCGCATGGCCTGTAGTTGTTCTTAGTACATGTTTCGTAAAAAAAAAAAAAAGGTTTCATACCTATAGATGTGGATATTATGGTACCCATATACCCACAGACATAGAATATCCGACTGATAATAGGGGTATGTTATGTAAATAGAATATGATGTGTATTAGGATTCGGGTGAGATATTATCTTGTATGGCAAGTTAGAACCCGGATACCTAGTATGGTAAGATTGTATACCGGTTATGAAAGATCTAAGCCGTGTCGGACTGGATCTTATCTTGTAAACCTCTATCTTCCGGGTATATAAGGAGGATAGGGGACCCCTTTGGGAACAGAAGCTTTTCATAAGATCAATACACAACTCGGAGGCAAAACCCCGAAACAGGAGTAGAGTATTACTTCTTCGTGAAGGCCTGAACCTGTCTAAATCCTTTGTCTCATAACCCATCTACTTTTCTAGCTTGATTGCCACCCCCTTTTCTATTGCCAAAATCTAGTTTCGACAGTTGGCGCGCCAGGTAGGGGAGCGTCAAGTTCATCGCCGATCAAGTAGGATGGGATCTTCATCAGGCATCGACGACTTCGCCTTTCCTCCCGGGCAGGCGTACCGCTTCGGCAGCCTCGACTTCATCACCAACAACTTCAGCAAGATATCTCTCTCCGACTCGGCTTCAAACCTGTCGGGAGTAGATCGCATCTCTTGGCCACTCGGGTTACCGAATATGGCCAGGATCAGCACCAAGACGCAGTCGGGAGTAGATCGCATCTCTCAGCCACTCGGGTTAACGAACATGGCTGAGATTAGCATCAAAATCTTTTCCAGCTGCAAGACAACGATTCACTTCGAGAGTACGACTACATCGACTTCGGATTCTTCATCAAGCACTCCTCAAGACGATCTAATCTACCCCACCATCACCATGGAGTTACCAGCGGATCCAATTTCTGGGTCCGACTTCAGGGACGTCAACGTTGTTCTACCAAAACTCGGATCGTGTTCTTTCACCGAACTCGCTGCCTACGCTAGCTCCTCGGAGGAAAGCGTACATGGCAACCCACCTGACACCAACGCTGCAGACGACGCCACTTCAGACGACAACTACACACCAGCTTTCAATGGCGTTTTCATGGCCAACAACGAAACTGATGCTGAGATAGCTGCAAGATTACAAGCGGAAGAAGCAGCCCGAGTCGGACAAGAAAGAATTCAATTAGAGCAAGAACGCACCCGACTTCAAGAAGATAGAGCGAAACTCGAACAAGAGCGTCAAGCCCAAGCAGATCAAGAGCGACAACGCAGAGAAGCTGAGGAGACAAGACGCAAAGAAGACGAAGACCGAAGACTTCAAGATCTGGCCGTGGCAGGTCGCAAGGCGAGGGATGCAATCGGGCAAACAGTGGTCGACAATACCAACATCTTCCTCACACCGCAGCAGAATGCAGTCGACGCAGTCACCCTCCTTGATACATTGGCAGCTGTTGTGCTAGCACACGTTACTCCGCTGATAAATCAAGTCAAGACCTTGGTTGCAGCTACAGTACCACGTGCCGAATCCAGTCGGCGACCCAGTCAGTCAACCTCCAAAGCACCGAGTGGCAGCCGCGCCCCTCCGTCAAGAGTCAGAGACAGCAGAAGCAAGACCAACTCATGCGCCGACCATAGCAGAGCACGACGAGACCAGTCGGTACACTCTCCCCCTGCAAACCAAACCCGACCACCACAGTATGCCAGAGACAGGCGGATTCAATCCGACTACCACAGTCCACCCAGGGTTTCAATCGACCTGAGAGACACCCTTAATCAAAGACGACGTGAGAGGGGTATCACGATCCAAGACGACGATGACTGCGACGGAGTTCCAGCTTTCACCCGAGATCTGCATCGAGTGAATTGGCCGACTGGTTTTAAGCCGACCGGCATCGAGAAGTACGATGGTAAAACCGATCCAGAATCATGGTTAACCGTCTACACGCTCGCAATTCGCGCAGCAGGAGGCGACAGTAAAGTCATGGCAAACTACCTTCCGGTCGCACTAACTGATTCAGCCAGGAATTGGCTCGCTGGACTCCTGAGAGGCACAATCGACACTTGGAGCGAACTTCGCGATCACTTCGTCGCCAACTTCCAGGGCACTTTTGAGCGTCCTGGGACCCACTTTGAGCTCTACAACATCGTCCAGAAGCCGGACGAGACCCTCAATGAGTACATACGGTGTTTTTCCGAGAAGCGCAACAAGATCTCCGACATCACCGACGACAACATCATCGCCGCATTCACTCGGGGACTACGCAACGATCTCCTGATCGGCAAATTCAGCCGCAAACCTCCAAGGACAGTCAAGCAGATGTTTGAGAAGGCAACCGAGTACGCTAAGTCCGATGACGCAGTGAAAGCATCAAAGCAGTCGGCGGGAACCTGGAAGAAGAAGGATCACGACTCCCCACCAGGGCCCAGTGGGAGCAACACAAAACATAGAGAGCACAAGCGCAAGCCTGAGGATCTGGTCGCTGCGACTTCAAATCAAAACTATCAGAGCCAACGCCCTCGAGTCAACTCCTACGACAAGATTATGAACGGGCCGTGCACGCATCATCCCGGCAAGGGGCACGCTGCTAAGGACTACTTCATCTACAAACAATTCGCGGAAAAATACGCCGCCCAAGTCAAACCAACTGAAGGAGAAGATACTTCAACTCAGAAAAAGAAAGACGACGGGGAGCCAAGCCAAGGAGCGTACCAAGATCCCAGGAGCGAGCTCAACCATATTTTCGGTGGCCCACTCGCCTACGAGTCCAAGAGGAAGCAGAAGCTCACCGACAGAGAGGTCAATGTGGCACAACCTGCAACCCCCCAATACCTGCGATGGTCGGAAGTCCCAATCAAGTTTGACCGCTCGGATCATCCCGACCGAGTGGTCCATCCGGGGCGGTACCCCCTGGTACTAGACCCAGTTGTTCGCAACGTCAAGCTCAAGCGCACCCTCATCGACGGCGGCAGCGCACTCAATATTCTCTTCGCCAAGACTTTGGATGAGATGCAGATTCCTCGACCCGAGATGAAGCCGAGTAACGCCCCCTTTCACGGAGTTATCCCGGAGCTGTCTTCCACGCCACTCGGTCAAATCACTCTCCCAGTAACCTTCGGGACCAAGGAGAATTTTTGGACAGAGAACATCAACTTCGAGGTGGCAGACTTCGAGACAGCTTACCACGCCATCCTCGGTCGACCGGCACTTGCCAAGTTCATGGCGATTCCCCACTACACCTACATGATGATGAAGATACCAGGGCCACGTGGAGTCATATCCCTACGGAGCGACGTCAAGCAAGCCCTCACATGCGACAAGGACAGCTGCGAGTTGGCCCAATCTCGTGAGAGATCACTCGGCCAGCAGGAAGTCCGACTAGCTGTACCAACATCACAAGACGGTGAAAAACCAGTCGGCAAGGTGGCCAAGACCGGAGAAGGCGACGCCAAGACAAAGAAAATTCCCTTAGATCCTTCTGATCCTACCAAAACTGCTGTAATAGGCGCTGAGTTAGATAGCAAATAGGAAAGCGCGCTCATCACCTTTCTTCAAGCTAATAAAGATATCTTTGCCTGGAAGCCATCTGATATGCCTGGTATTCCTAGAGAGGTGATTGAGCACTCTTTAAATATTAGAGAAGACGCGAAACCTATCAAGCAACGACTCCACCGATTTGCACAGGACAGAAGAGAAGCTATCAAGGAGGAATTAACCAAGCTGTTAGTAGCAGGTTTCATTAAGGAAGTTTACCACCCCGACTGGCTAGCCAACCCGGTATTGGTCCGCAAGAAGATTGGTCAATGGCGCATGTGCGTCGACTACACAGATTTGAACAAAGCTTGTCCCAAGGACCCTTTCGGTTTACCAAGGATAGATCAAATGGTGGATTCAACAGCCGGCTGTGAACTGCTCAGTTTTCTCGATTGCTACTCGGGATATCATCAGATCAGCCTCAAGGAGTCCGACTGCCTGAAGACTTCATTCATCACACCGTTCGGCGCCTACTGTTACATTACTATGCCTTTTGGGCTGAAGAACGCAGGGGCTACATATCAACGCATGATTCAGCGATGCCTAGTGACACAACTCGGACGGAATGTGGAAGCGTATGTCGACGACGTCGTCATCAAGACTAAGCAGAAAGATGACCTGATTCAAGACCTGGAGGAAACATTTGCCAATATACGCGCCTTCAGGATGAAGTTGAACCCCGAGAAGTGCACTTTTGGCGTACCGTCAGGAAAGCTACTTGGATTCATGGTCTCTCGGAGAGGAATTGAAGCTAACCCGGAGAAAATCAATGCTATATTGAATATGAAGCCGCCGAGTTCTCAGAAGGATGTTCAAAAACTCACGGGATGCATGGCAGCACTCAGCAGATTTGTTTTAAGACTTGGAGAACATGGAATGCCCTTCTTCAAGCTCCTCAAGAAGACTGATGATTTTCAATGGACGACAGAAGCACAAAAAGTATTTGACGACTTCAAGACCTTTCTGACAACTCAGCCAGCGTTAGCCTCACCAATGCCGCAAGAACCACTACTACTTTATGTGTCTGCAACTGCAAAGGTGGTGAGCACGGTTTTAGTCGTTGAGCGTGAAGAAGAAGACCGCACACAGAAAGTTCAACGACCAATCTACTTCGTTAGCGAAGTCCTTGTTGATTCAAAGACAAGATATCCTCAAGTGCAGAAACTACTTTATGGAGTTCTAATCACGGTTAGGAAGCTGGCTCATTATTTTCAAAGCCACCCAGTCACAGTGGTCACATCATTTCCACTCGGCGAAATCCTTCGCAACAAAGAAGTTACTGGTCGCATTGCAAAGTGGGCTTTAGAGTTAATGCCATTGGATATAACTTTCAAGCCTCGAGTTTCAATTAAATCCCAGGTGCTGGCCGACTTCGTTGCCGAGTGGACCGAGTGCCAAGAAGACGTTCCTGCAGAAAAAATCGAGTACTGGACGATGCACTTTGACGGATCAAAAAGAATTTCAGGATGCGGAGCAGGGGTTGTTCTGATTTCCCCGACTGGAGAACACCTTAGCTACGTTTTATGGATTCATTTTCCAGCGTCACACAATGTGGCAGAATATGAAGCACTCTTGCATGGATTACGGATTGCCATATCCTTAGGGATTCGCAGGCTAATAGTTCGAGGGGATTCTCAACTTGTGGTCAACCAAGTGATGAAAGACTGGACATGCCTCGACGACAACATGGCGGCCTACTGACAAGAAGTGCGCAAGCTTGAAGACAAGTTTGATGGTTTGGAGTTAACCCATGTTCTCCGGCACAACAATGAAGCAGCCGACCGACTGGCTAATTTCGGTTCAAAAAGAGAAGCGGCTCCATCGGATGTTTTCGTCGAGCATCTTCACCAACCCACGGTTTCGAATCAATCAACTGCTAAAGACGAGTCTGGGGAACAAGTTTTGCTGCTTGACACCGACTGGAGGACGCCTTTCATCAAGTATCTTAAGGATCAAGAATTGCCCCCCGACAAGAACGAAGCTGAACGGATTCACCGCCGCTCTAAAACTTATGCCCTTGTGGAAGAGGAATTATATAAGAAAAGCCCATCTGGAATATTGCAGAGATGCATCTCCATTGAAGACGGCGTCCAACTTCTAAATGATATTCACTCGGGAGTATGCGGGAATCACGCGGCAGCAAGAACCTTAGTCGGGAAGGCATATCGACAAGGCTTTTTCTGGCCTACAGCAGTCAGTGACGCCGACAAAATTGTTCGTACATGTGAAGGTTGTCAATTCTTTGCGAAACAAACTCACTTGCCAGCACAGGAGCTACAAACTATTCCCCTTTCTTGGCCTTTTGCGGTCTGGGGACTGGACATGGTGGGCCTGTTCAAGAGGGTGCAAGGCGGATATACTCATCTTTTCGTCGCTGTGGATAAATTCTCCAAATGGATTGAAGCAAAACCGGTGGCAACTATCACTGCGGACAAGGCGCGCGATTTCTTCATCAACATTGTTCACCGCTTTGGCGTGCCGAACCGGATTATCACTGACAATGGCACACAATTTACTGGTGGCGTTTTCAAAGATTTCTGCGAAGACTTTGGTATCAAGATTTGCTATGCATCAGTCGCTCACCCAATGAGCAATGGTCAAGTTGAGCGCGCAAATGGCATGGTGCTCCAAGGAATCAAGGCTCGAGTTTTTGACAGACTACGCCCGTATGCCAGTCGGTGGACAGAAGAGTTGCCCTCAGTTTTATGGTCGCTACGTACAACTCCGAGTCGGGCTACGGGCCAGTCACCTTTCTTCTTGGTATACGGCGCAGAAGCCATGTTGCCGAGTGAGATGGAGTTCGAATACTTGCGAGTCCGCAATTTCAATGAAAGAACGTCACGATACCGACAGAATCGATGATCTCACCCGACTGGAAGAAGCAAGAGAAGCGGCGTTAATCCAGTCGGCCAGATATTTACAAGGTCTACGACGTTACCACAATCGCAATGTCAAATCACGCGCTTTCATAGTTGGTGACATGGTTCTACGGAAGATTCAGACGACTAAAGACCGGCACAAACTATCACCCCTATGGGAAGGGTCGTTTATAATAGCAGAAGTCACTCGCCCAGGAGCCTACCGACTCAAGCGTGAAGACGGAACTTTGGTGGATAACTCGTGGAATATAGAGCATCTTCGACGATTTTATGCTTAAGAGTTATTTTTGTACATCTCTCCCTTAGACTACCCACTCACCTAAGTTTGGCCGAGTGGTTAGTCGGGGGCTACTGATAATAATATAGTATTTCTTTTGTCTTGTTTATGACTTGTCATTGGCCCTGTTTAGACTTAGGTCCAGCAGAGAAGGACTAAAAATTTTTCGATGATTGCAACAAGTTCTAGGCTTGAACCAATCAGACAAAAATTTTAAGAAATTTGAAACTGGGTCCTTAGTCTATTTCATGGTATAAATAAGTCATCATACATTGCTTAAGGATACTGTACAATCAAGATTGGAAATTTTCTAATACATCTACTGCGAGCTTTTCGGCCGAGTCCTGAGCTTGGTTGATCAATTCAATGGCCTGCTCGTCAGTGATCCCATCTGCAAAGCCATCCCCGACTGCTTCAATCTCTATTCGAGGATACAAGGACTTCATGATTGCCATTGCTTGACTGGCATCCATCATTGCAGCATCCTTGATATTGTTGAAATATTTTGTTGGAGCAGTACGGAGGCCTTCGAATATTTGGACTGCATCTTTTTCACTGCTCCCGAGTCCGTTTTGGAAGATTGCATTTAGCACTGGGGCAGCAGTATTGGCGATATCATCTGTAACAGTTTCAGCCTTTTTGATCCTCTCGGCAAACACTTCAAATTGGGCACGAGTCTTGACTTTGTGTTCTATATATATCCAAGATGGAATGGCTCTTAAATGACACGGCATTATATTAAATGAATTTTTCAAAGCTGTTATTTTACCTTCGAGGGCATTTTCAGCTTCAAGCTTGCTGGTTTCTAGCCGAGTATTGGTTTTCTCGAGTTCTCTGACTCGGGCTGTCAGGGATTCTATCATTGAGGCTTGAGCTGAAGGATTACAAGCAATTTGGTCAAGTCTACAGCATGGATTCATAGCAAAATGCAATGGAAGGATTTATACCTCCGATGGTGCCCCTGTGGTTGAAGCTGGCTTCCATTAGCTCATTGATCTGACTTTTCAATTTCTGCTCCTTAGCTTGAGCATCTTCACGTGTCTTGGCCAGTTCTGCTTGAACTTGATTGAGGGTTTCAAGATGAGGCACAAGCTTTTCTAAGGCGTCTGTTTTTGCTTCATTCCTCATATGGATTCTCTGGATAATGTGCCATATAAGCAATACGCTGTGAATAAAGCAGAAGAGTACAATTTACACTTACGTTCATGAGACGGGTAGACTCGGTCAGATGTTTCTTCAATGATTCGAGCTCCTCGTTCTCACCCTGACGACTGACAATGATGCCTTGAGGAGTGCCATCTCTATCTCTCCATAAAAGTTTGATTGGAGGAAGGGAGTCTTCGGCAGCTTTAATTCTTAGAATTTCTTCCTCTTTGTCATCAGTCAATGGGCTTAATTTACGGATTAATAAAAATAAGCTATACGACAGATGGATCAAACTGGAATACAACAGTGCAACATACCAGAGATAATTTTGGAGCTTTTCTTTGAAGCTTGGTTTGGCTCCCCGACTGGATCAGCCACTGCGTTCGTTTCTGCCACAACCGGATCTTGGTCAGGATTTATGGGAATTGCTTCGGCTGGCTCGGTAGGCGCAGTAGGTGCATCAGTCGGGATGTCATCATTTCCTTGTTGATTTTCCGCTGGAGTTGCGGTCTCAGGCATGCTGGAATCTTGCTCCGACTGGTTGCCAGTCGGGGGCTGGAGTTCGGCGTCTTCTACAAGTTTCCCCGACTGACTAAAAACTCGGGGTTCTCGGTGTGGTTCGCCTGGAACAGGCGGCACATCACCCTTTTTACCCAAATCAATATTTTGGGATTTTCTGGAGATTGACAGATTCAAACTATATGAGTATTTTCAAGAAGTCAGCAATGATGATATTATGGCGAGAGTGTTACCTTGTTGATCTCCGGATTTTTGGCACAGGCCGACCGGCTGGAGATTTGGCTTGAGCCGGCTTGTCGCTCGTTTGCGGCCCGGATTGTTCATCCTCGGAGTCGCTGACAGCGAGTTTTCTTTTCTTCAACTTCTGTTTGGGAATATTTTCTTCAACCTGCTTGCTTTTCCCAGCTGAGTCGATCTTTGGACCACCAGTCGGGAGAGGGTTTTTTGGGGCAGTTTCTTTCAAGACAGGAGTTGGGGGATTTGAAGAAAATCGTTTATTATCCTGTTCAATAGGATCAAGTTAATAAAGATAAATTAATAGATAGACTGGAAGTAGACAAAGAACCAAGTGGTGGATTTTTACCTCAGGAGGAGGTCGAACCAGGCCGTATGGAGTGACCGGCAGTTTGTGGCTGTAGTCGATCGCAATCCCAGAAGAAAACATCTTGTACATCCGGTTGCACATGATTTTGTAATCAATGGAATTCGGGTCTTCGCGATTGGGATCCGACTGGCCCTCATATTCGTAAGCCGGCTTACTCCTCTCCTTGATCGGGGCCAGTCGGCACTTGATGAAGTGCCGAGTGATTTGTTTCCCTTGCAAGCCCTGTTGTTTGATTTCAACCAGTCGGAGAAGCAATTCATTGGCTTGGGCCAACTCAGTGTTGTTTGGGAAATTTTTCCAGTTTTCCTGGGGAATGGGTGGAAGACCGACGAACTCGGGAAGACTGGGGGAAGGATTTGAGATATAAAACCAATTCGAGTGCCATCCTTTGTTGGAAGTCTTGAAGGGAAGAGAAAAATATTTTTGAGTCAGAGTTCCTCGCAATTGGAACCCGGATCCGCCGACTACGCAAGGATTATTTTTGTCAGGCTGGGGTTTGAGGTAGAAGATGCGGCGGAATAAAGCAAAATGCGGATGGATACCAAGGAAGGCTTCGCAAAGGTGGATAAAGTTGGCAATGTGAAGAATAGAATTGGGATTTAAGTGATAGATCTGGATTTTGTAAAATGCAAGAAGACCACGGAAAAAGGAAGATGCAGGCAAAGCGAAACCAGAGTAGAAGAAAGAAGTGAATACCACAATTTCACCGGTGTCGGGGGTTGGAAATTCCTCGCCGTACGCCGGACGCCATCCGATAATCTCCTTGGCGGGTAGGACTCCGTCCTTCACCATCTCCAGCAAGTGTGTTTCTTTTACATCGGACTTTGCCCACTGCTCAAAAGGGATTTCTCTCTCTTCGGCCATGAGTGTGGCTGGATCTGGGCAGAATGTTAGGATTTTTTGGGAAGTGATGAAGGGGAGCTTGTGCTGGGGGTGGACCGCAAGAAAGCTTGATGCGAGGGATTGAGGATTGGAGTTTGAGCAAATGTGGATCGAAAACCCTAAATCGCCAGTACTGTGCGCGGTTTGGGGAGTTTTGAGCGAAATAAACGAGGAAGACGGAGCGGCGGTTCCTATAACGGTTGGATAGTGTTTCGAGCGCTAGATGGGCCGTGATTTTGGGATTGACTGTTGCCGTCATTTTAGGAAAGTTTGATATATGTCCTTGGGGGCTTAAATTCTTCCATGTGATGAGCAGGGAAGAGTATATCAGCGATTTTTTGTGCTGTTGCGATTTAATCTCTTCGGGGAGCAACAAATGCACGTGTTATCACGTCAGTGAGCATATTCAATTAACCAAGTATTATTACTTTGGCTTTTAATAGGTGATTGGAGAATCTTGTTAAAGATTTCTACCATATATGCCTTGTTTCATAAATGTGCACGTCACTGTACGAATTATCGCGTAAGCGAGTATTTTTATTGACCTATATTCAAGCTTAGGCTGATAATATATTTGGTCATTCTTTTAGGCAGTTGGTAAATCCTTATGAGTTTGATTTGTTCGGATTGTATACCGCATATGCCTTATAATTTTCATAGATGAGATTTTCTGTCTCTTTACTGTTAAAGTGGTTCATAAAACCACTCGGCTTGTGCATATTAGTTCTGACTATATGTTTAGTTTTTCCAACTAAGCACATAGTCGGGGGCTACACCTAATTAGGTGCATCTATTCCATGCACCTGGAAATATTTTTTAATTTTTAGCCCTTCACAGTCGCGTGATTTTGGATTCGACGCCTAGGAGATCATGCCAGAGATGATTGAAGTACTTGAAGATGATGATTATTGTTTGAAGCGAAGATTGTCTCGTCGACTGTAAAGGTCTCAGGGGCTACTGTGGATATTATGGTACCCATATACCCACAGACATAGAATATCCGACTGATAATAGGGGTATGTTATGTAAATAGAATATGATGTGTATTAGGATTCGGGTGAGATATTGTCTTGTATGGCAAGTTAGAACCCGGATACCTAGTATGGTAAGATTGTATACCGGTTATGAAAGATCTAAGCCGTGTCGGACTGGATCTTATCTTGTAAACCTCTATCTTCCGGGTATATAAGGAGGATAGGGGACCCCTTTGGGGACAGAAGCTTTTCATAAGATCAATACACAACTCGGAGGCAAAACCCCGAAACAGGAGTAGGGTATTACTTCTTCGTGAAGGCCTGAACCTGTCTAAATCCTTTGTCTCATAACCCATCTACTTTTCTAGCTTGATTGCCACCCCCTTTTTCTATTGCCGAAATCTAGTTTCGACAGTTGGCGCGCCAGGTAGGGGTGCGTCAAGTTCATCGCCGATCAAGTAGGATGGATCTTCATCAGGCTTTAACTCTGGGAGGGATAGACTGATGTTTCCAAGTTTTTTGATGAGGTTGATTTCAAGGGTACTTAATTACATTGTTGTTACTTTGGTGCATCTTCTTTATATACCTGCTTGTAAGCACTTTTAGTGGAGCATGAGCATTGTCTGAAATGCTAGCTAATCGCACTTAGATGCTGCGAAGGACAATGATAAGTTGTGTACATAGTAGTCGATAGTGCTAGCATGCAGTAATTCGATTTACCTGTTTCGAGAATCGAGATTTGACAGATACATATGCTATGTATATATAAATCTTTTCCAGTAACATAGATAAGTAGAAAAGTACAGATATCGCTGAGAAGAGAATGGCGCGGATCGAACCACGTTTGTATGTAAGAGGATTACAAGCAGAAAAGGCAGCCCGCATGGCCTGTAGTTGTTCTTAGTACATGTTTCGTAAAAAAAAAAAAAAAAAAGGTTTCATACCTATAGACTTTTCTGAAAGAGTTTTAGGGATTACATAGATTTTTTCAAATTATTATTATTATCTGAACCTTTTAATTTCAAAATCAATCTTACTCATTTCTAAATCTAAACTTTTTAGCCATATTACCCCATATGACGTGGCAAAATAACATTGTCCCACCACCCGTTGGCTTGGAAGTTTTTGTCTTGCCACACTAGTGTGGATGACGTGGTAAGATAATGATGTCGCGTCGGTCAGAGTGTCGTGGCAGTATTGTTTCATCACGTCAGTCTTGTTGGCATTGCCAAAAGAATCGGATTTGAAAATAGGTTTTTGGATGATTTATTTTCAAAATTAAGAATATGAAAAGGTTGAAAAATTAGAAAATCAACTTTTCTCTAGAACACTTCTCCATTATCGTTTAAAATAAAATATAACGCCCGGGTGTACTCTAGTGAGCATGCATGGTCACCTTTTATCGGTTGTTGCTAATGGGCGGGTGATTGCTGTGAGCGATCACCCGTCCTTCCCCACGGATCTTTCCCTTATTCTCTATTTTCTTTACCATATTTTTAAAAAAAAACAAGTTAGAAAAAATAAAAAATAGAAAATAAATCTAATATCCTTATTCATGTGCATAAACTTTATACTTTTATATATATATATATATATATATATATTATACCTTAAACTTCTAATGCATAAACTTTATGTGTATAGAAATATTCTATGAAAAAAATATTTAAATCCAAATATGAATTTGAATCGGGCATGTAAACTTTTAACTTATAAACTTTGCGTCTACAAATTTTAGGTGTACAAACTTTATATGTATAAACTTTAAATGTGTAAATTTGAGATATATAAACTTTACGTGTATAAACTTATTAAAACAAGAAAGTAATGTGGTGTCTAAAAAAGAAAATTGAGGAGGGGGGACCGACCGATCGCTGGGAGCGATCAATCTGGTTAGGAGTTTCGCCTTTTATCCTGTGAACCGAAACAGCTAAGCTAAAAAAAAAAGAATTTGTAATATCAAACGATTTTTTTGGATCACTTGATACAGATCTAAAGGCTAAAAACAAACCCAAACTAACAGCCTAAAAAAAATGTCAAGTGGACGTATTAATGGGCCAACGGACTGTTGAATTCTTAAATGGGCCCATATGTGGTTGGAGGAAAACAGATTGGAATAAGTCTATTTTACCTCCCTCATCTCTTGCCCTTAGTTAAATCGCATCCCTCAACCGCAAAAGCGGTTATAACACATCCCCAACTTCAAAAACCGGTACAAATAGAGTTCCTCGGTGGTTTTAATAGCGGTTTTAGCATACGTCACACTTATGTGGCGGATTGACTTGGTCTTCATCCCATGTGACGTCTACGTGGTACTAAAATAAAAACAAACCTAAATGGGACTCACATGTCAGTGAGTAAAACAATAAAATAAAGTCCACGGGTCAGCTACCCTTTTCTCCTCCCTCTTTACCCTTTCTCTCTCTCAGATGGATGGCAGTGATCGGCGGTGGATGGTGGCGAGACAGAGCACGGGGGCCACACCATCCCCTCCCTCGCCTCTGCGCCCTACCCCCGACGTCCCCCTCACCTTCTCCCGATGAGTCTCTTGCCTCCTCTCCTCTCGCCGCCTCCTCTCCGCCTCTTCCACACGCCTAGCCCTATCCCAATCCCACGCGCCGCGGCCGATGGAGAAGTTGAGGGAATGCCCCTGGCCTCCTTCCTCCGGTCTGCCCGATCCTTCTCCTCCGAGGTGCGGCGCGATCGACACGGCAACGGCCGACGGACATTGGGGCGCAGGCGCAGTAGCTGCAGAGCCGGCGGCTGTGCGGCCGAGTTTGTGGTCACCATGCTCGCCACGTTCCAGGACCAGCTCATCTTCTACCTCACCCCGACCAACGCACTGGCATGCTACGCCACCGACCGATCCAAGTCCTGTGTTCACCTCTGGGGCCTCGTCCTCAAGGGCTCCATTGCCCACCCCTGTGTGTCGTCCTCCGAGATCGAGTTCGTCATTACCAACCTCATCGCCGACGTCCTTATCCGGTATGAGGGCACGCTCCCCGACCTCTTCCACGAGGGCCACTCCATCATCATCGAGGGCTTCCTCAAGCCATTCACCGACGACCTCCGTCGTGACACCGTGGGGAGGAAGGTCTCGGATAAGGCCTAGGGAGTGCGAGTGCTTCTTCTATTCTTCAGCGCCACCAAGGTGCTTGCCAAGCATGACAAGAACTACATGCCCAAGGAGGTCGGCGAGGCGCTTGAACAGAACAAGAAGAAGCTCAAGGAGGAGGCTACCGGGGGAACGTCGGGGGCGGGGAGCGGAGGCGGGGAGAGGGGTGGTGTGGCCCCCGTACGACGTCTCACCACCGCCGCCATGCACCGTTGGTTGCTACCATCCACCTAAGAGAGAAAGAAAGGGTAGCTGACATGTGGGCCTGAAATTTATTTTTATTGTTTTACTCACTGACTTGTGGGTCCCATTTAGGTTTATTTTTATTTTAGTGCCACGTAAGCGCCACGTCGATGTCACATGGGTTGAAGACCAAGTCAACCTACCACGTAAGTGCCACGTATGCTGAAACCGCTATTAAAACCACCAAGGGACTCTATTTGCACCAGTTTTTGAAGTTGGGAGAGGCGTTATATCCAGTTTTGTTTTATGGTTGAGGGATGCGATACAACTAAAAGCAAGAGATGAGGGAAGTAAAATATAATTATTCCATACGGATTTTTTAACAGGTCTGCAAAATAAACAGACCATTGTTGTTGAGGTATTTGCCTTATAAGAGCATTCCTAATGTTTAGCACCCTCAAGGATACTAACACGTACGTCACACGTCACTTCAAGAGCCCATTTCTCAAATAGTGCTATAGTGTATAAGGGCCTTGTGGACCCTACTATTTAATTAAAAAAACTAAAAGAACCAGCTCCACTCTCTTTGTCACTTATTCCAAAAGATATACAACTGGGCTTCTCTCTTTCTCTCTTTAGTTTGGCCTCACAAGTGGGTCATGTATATTCTCTCTCCCTAAGAGTCAGTTGCTATATTTGATGCCTGGTGCATCACTAGGAATGACGAAAAAATGGAGTCGGTACTACCATCCTCTCTCTCCTTCCATACCCCTCTAAAGTCCACGTTGCAGATGCTCTAATGACTTCTGCAATTTTTGATCTTTGGTTACTCCCTATGTGAAAAGATAACCTTTTATAGATGTATCTGGATAAGCATTTGTCCAGAACCATCCTTAGAGCACCTCCAATAGCTCTTGTATATCCCGTTGACTAGTTAAAAAAAGAAGAAAGAGAGAAAAAATTGCATCCAACAGACTAGCCAACTGGATAGCTATCTTTTCACGCTAGCTATCTTCTCCCATTCGCTAGCTATCTTTACCTAATCAGACGGGCTCTCCATCCACGTTCGCCAGTTTTAAAGTGTCTGTTGGATTACCCCTACTTTTGGGAAGCTTTTTATTTTTTATATAGCCTCTTGTTTTTTAAATTTAGTTAGAATTATTGCTAGTCTCTTGGAGATGCTCTTAGAAATTAGTTTTTTCCTCCCTATGTGAAAAAACAATTTTTTATGGACGTATATGGATAAGCATTTATTTAGAACCATCCTTAGAAATTAGTTTTTCCAAGATAGAGAATATATGATTGACGAGCAAAGTTAGGTTTTCTCTTCTTTACTACTTAAAAGTCATCCTTCTCTACCTCCATGTAAAATCCTCTTTCTTTGTGTAAAAATCATCCACCCTGAAAAGTTGATTTCTAAAAAAAACCACCAATTGTAAAAAAAATTAGGATGGAGAGAGTATAATTATTTACCTTGCAGTCTCTTCTCTATTAAATAATTTCTAACACAATATTTTTAAAGGTGTGTATATCATTATCCGGTTATAATAGCTTTAATAAGCAACTACATTTTTTTCACTCTTACATCGCACCTCCATATGTTTTTGATATGTATTTAACTGAATATTTAGTTTAAGCTATGTGTTTAACATCAAAATTGGTTTTCTCATAGCTTTCCTCCGTACATGTACATGAATATATGATGACACACATCATGCATATATTAGCTTTACTCCTCTGGATGCTGCAAAAGCTACCACCTTTATTCCTTCCCTCTTTTGCTCCCAGCCCGCAGCACAGGGGATGGAAGAACATCCGGCATGGGCTAGCTCGCTCGCAGAAAATATAAGAGATTTTCTAAAACTATTAATCTGATAATATTTCATCCATCTAAAATCTCCTGAGTAATCTTATACTCCTCGTCCGGCCCCATGGAGAAGAAGCTGGCAAGGTGTCATAAAGAGCTCTGGTAGCTTTTGCAGCATCCAGACTCCAGAGGAGGACGCCCGGCCTGTATTGTAGCCTTCCCGAAAGGAGTCGTCCTGCAGCAACAACAGGGAGGCTCAACTCTCTGCTTCCAAGGCCATGGTACGTGACTCGAATTCTGTGGAAACAAGTTCTGCGTATATACTTTTTTTTCCGGAATGGAAGCTCTGCAAGGGACCTTTTTTAAAATGTTACTCCCTCCGTTCCGTTCCGTTGGCGTTTACATATTTGACATTTCCAACCGGCTCGATAAAATTAAGGTAGGCATGAGTTTTTCTTTCTATTTTGCCCTCCTTCCACGCTGGTGCTCATCTCATAGGGGAGCAAAATTACCCTCGCTCTGCTGCGGCCCCGTTCACCGGCAGCAAATCCTCCCCACTGTCGGAACCCTACCTCCTAAGATATGGATCTTTGCTAAATGACGGAGACACTGAGTCTAAATCTATCATTCTCCCCATCGATCGGTCACTGCATGGTTGGGTCGATTCGATTAGGACTACCGTCACCTTTGATAGATGCTTGCTGCAATCTAGGGGTGCAGGCGGTGCGGGCCAGCCCGCTTGCCCGCAAGGCCGCCCCGCAAAAAGTCCCGCAAGGCCGCCCCGCGAGAAGGCCGCATAGCTAGATGGGCTGGATTGACCCGCGTCCGCGTGTCCGCCGGGAGCCCACTAGCTCCGTGTCCACATGTCCCCAACCCTAGCTCGGCGTTTCCACACGCGAGATCGAGGCTGGAGCGACTCACCATCTCTGCTGCTGCCTCGCTTCCTCGCCATCTCTGTTGCCGCCTCGCTCGCCGTCCTCCGCCGCTGCCTCGCTCGTCGTCCTCCGCCGCCGCGGCGCCGGCACACCTCGTCCATCCCCTCTCTCGACTCAGGTGAGTTCTTGTCTCTTCATTTTTTTTTCTTGTTTAAGCTCTGGAATCTCGTCGATTGGGAAAGAATGCCGTGGGTGGCAGATGAGGCATAATCAAACTAGCATACAGTATAGTTGAGATTTGATTACAATTAAATGTTTGCTTGTGTCTCCTCACACTTGGTTTGGTGCTTGGTCAAGAACATGCAGAGATGTGTATCTCTGTCCCCATGATTGGCAGATATATAGAAGTAAAATATTACTAGTCGCACAGTTTGGTAGATCTTGTAGTTTGTAATCGGCCTTCAGTTTGGCACATTCTAGTTTGTCATAAAGTTTTTGATTTCTGAGTGGATGAGCTGAGGTTGATATATTATGCAAGTATTTTGGCAATTTATTATTTAAATTTTTTTCCATCTTGTTCTACATGCAGTACTTTGGTTTTCTCCAATGTCAACCTCATTAGCTGAAGCTCCGCAAGGAGGACATATCAAAGAGGTCATTGCAGAGGGCTCTTCGGGAGACTTATCATCGTCAACACAATTATTGGCTGCAAAACGGAAGTTAGCAGCATTGAATCCTCCGACAACAAAACGAAGACGATCACCTATTGTATTGCCAATAGTCAGATCTCCAGGAGTGCGACAAATTATTTCCCAAAATGCAGTCATCATGGAGAGATCACAAGTTGCTGGTCAGAGGTCCCCGAGTGCAGAGTCTCCAAGAACTAGATCTCTTTCTCCAGTGGCAAGGCTCGCATCAAGTCCGTCTGCTATCCCAATTGAGCTAGATGTTGAGACTCAACCAAGGGAATCAAGTCAATCAACTCCTCATATTGTGACTCATCGTTCTGGTTAGTTCTTTACTCTTGATATACTGCATATATAATAATTTCTGTAATTTGTCTTTCACCCATGTGTATGAATAATTGAATATATGATGATCGAGTGATTAGACTATATATATATATATATATATATATATATATATATATATATATATATATCCCTACTAGTAATATATATGTCATTGCTAGAGTCTAATTGTAGGGTAATAGATTAATTTTATATATGATTTAATGATGCAGGGAAAAGAACACTCACATCTTTAATAGAATTTAAACCGTTTTATTCTTCTACTAGTGGAAAGGTGCTCTATGGGAAATGCATGCATTGCAATAAGGTAATTAAAGCTAACCGTGGTTCGGGGACAAGTCAATGCCATAGACATTTACTTAAATGTCCATTGAGAATTAGAGTGCAACAATTGGTTGAAAGTTTGCATTCCAGTCTATCTCCTGATGCATCTATTCTAAAGGACTGGAAATTTGATCCTGATGTAGCACGTGCAGAACTTTTAAGGATGCTTGTTTTGCAAGAACTTCCTTTCAGCTTTGTTGAACACCTTGGTTTTAGAAGATTTTGTGCAAGCTTGAACCCATACTTTAGGGTGATTTCCAGAACTACTATAAAGGGTGATTGCTTGGCTGCCTATCAAGAACAAAAGTTAGCTCTATTCGAGGTATTGAGGAAAACAAATTCTCGGGTTTCACTAACGGCTGACATGTGGTCATCCAATCAAAACCTAGGTTACATGTGCATAACTTGTCACTTTCTTGACAATGAATGGAATATGCAAAAGAGGATCATAAGATTCACTCAAGTGCGTACACCACATGACAGTATAG
This sequence comes from Oryza punctata, assembly GCA_000573905.2. Classification (NCBI taxonomy): domain Eukaryota; kingdom Viridiplantae; phylum Streptophyta; class Magnoliopsida; order Poales; family Poaceae; genus Oryza; species Oryza punctata. Next base: position 22,693,524 of record CM002499.2, on the reverse strand, counting down.
CTCTCTTCAATGAAATTCTAAAGTGCATTCAGGATTGGTAAATAGAAAGTAAGTTGTTCAGTATTACTTTAGACAATGCATCGGTTAATGATTCTATGGTTGTGGATTTGAAAGCAAATCTTTTGGGTAAGCTTGCCATGCCTTGCAAAGGAGAGCTATTTCATTTCCGATGCGCAGCTCACATCCTTAATCTTATTGTTCAAGATGGATTGAGTACTATCAGTGGTGCCATATCCAGGATAAGGGAAAGTGTGAAGTATATTAGATCATCAGAAGCACGTGAGCAAAAATTTGAAGAAATGATTGCACAAGTAGGAATTGTTGAAGAGAAGCGTCCTTCACTTGATGTGTCCACTCGTTGGAATTCCACCTATTTGATGCTTTCTTCATCCTTGTTATTCAGGAGGGCTTTTGATTCTTTAGATCGGTTTGATCCAAACTTTCAAGATCCTTCACTATTTTTTGATTGGGAAAATGCAGAAATTCTTTGCAAACATCTCAAGATCTTCTATGATGCAACTGTTGTGGTTTCCGGGACATCATATCCCACTGTTACTCGCTACTTTCATGAATTTTGGAAGGTAAAGGTGATGCTTCTTGATGAGTCCAACAGTGAGGATGTTCTTGTTGCAAGCATGGTTTCTAAAATGGATACAAAATTTCAGAAATATTGGGATCTACAGTTCCTGCAGATTTGTGTTCCTATTATTTTTGATCCCAGATTTAAGTTGAAATTCCTTGAGTTTAGGTTGAAAGCAGGTTTTGGAGATAAGGCAACTGGTCCAAGTGGATATCTCTCTAGAATTAAAAGGACAGTCCGTAGTTGGTTTGCTGAATATTCTTCACAAATTGGTGGTCCAAACACAACCAATTCTCAAGAAGCATCAAGTATTGGGGTGAATGTTGGCTGCAGCCAATTTGCCGACTGGAGGCAATATCTTCACGATCAAAGCAAGAGTAAAGTAAAAACTGAGTTAACTAGATATCTCGAAGATATTCCTCAAGAAAATGATTTCCCTGATAATGATTTTGACATACTCTTGTGGTGGAGGGTAAACTCATGCAAATATCCAATATTGTCACGCATGGCGCTTGATTTGCTAGCTGTCCCTGCATCTTCCGTTGCATCAGAGTCTGCATTTTCTACTGGATCAAGAATCATCAGCGACTATAGGAGTAGGTTGGCTAGTGGAACTGTGGAGGCATTGGTTTGCCTTCAAGATTGGATGCGAGCAGATGGTATGGAATCTAGCTTAGTCGTATACTCGTATGTGCATTGCTATTTATATTCTGGCCCATAAACTTATTTATGCTGAACTTTTGAATTATGATGTTTTAGGTTTTGGTGATCCCTATTCAATTCTAACTGATACGGTTGAGGACGATGATGTTAATATGCAACTGTTAGGTATTTAAATTACTTGATTTTGTATTTCTATATGTCTAATTAACTATGGGTACTATGATGATCTTATAAAATTTACAATTTATTTTACATTTGCTTCTTAATACATAGGAAGTAATGCAAGAGCAAGCTCTGGTGGTGGGGGCAAAACTCAATGAAATCGTCTTTTCTGAAATGTTATATTCTAACTGCAAGGCAAGTGAATTCATTATTAAATTACTTATTTGCTTTATTAAAGTTATCAGGGCTAGGTTCATATTAATTTGGGAGGAAGCAGAACATCAGTTAGCTAGGTTCATATTTGAACTTTGAATTAATGATCTTCTGCTCTTTTTTCATTCATGTTCTGCTCCTAATTTCTGCTCTTTTTTTTTGTTTTGCCCAAGCAGAAAATGTTATGCCTTCCAAAAATTCAAATGACCATGCAACTTGTTATGTTTCTTCTGTACGGATGAGATGGCCTTCAGTTAGTGGCCGAACTGGGCTAGTGCTGCTGTTGGTTAAAATCCTCACTGTGAGAAGGACATCAATTTTTGGTTGCATATTGCAGTGTTGATATAAATTGTAATTTAAGCAGATTTCTGGTTGCAACACTTGCATGTTGCAATGCTGAAATGAATTGTTAATTTAATTTGACTTCTGGTTGTATGTTGCAGTGTTGATATGAATTATTAATATAATCTGATCAGGATGTTTGTTATATGTATGTAAGTATTATTAGGATGTTTACTGCTTGTTAATTTGCTCCCAAACTAAATATACCATGCATGCGACAGTAACGCAGGGTCCGCTTGCAAGCCGCCAGCTAATTGCGGGCATGCGGACGCGGGCGCAGCCTGCCCGCTCCAGCCGCGCGGACAATGCGGACGCGGTGCGGGCTGTCCGCAACCGCGCCGCCTGCACCCCTGCTGCAATCGATCTAGCTCAACTGATGCCATGATAGGGATCGATGGGCGACGCCTCGTCTCTCATCTCTGCAAGGGGAACGGGGATAAAAAAAATTTTTGGTAAAATTTGCTATAAAATACTCAAAATTCGTATAATTTATTGGTAGATATTGTAAAAACATGTCACAACTGAAATACACTCTTAAAAACTGGTAATTTATTAGAGGAAACTTTCGGCTCAATTGAAGAGAGATTTTTTCAAAATAATAAAAAAATATCTCTAGATTCAAAAGCTTTTGAGCTGAGATTAGAGTGAAGATGAATTATGATATATACCACTGATGTACTTAAGGTGATGATAAATTTAGAGTGGTAAAAGTTTAACGTTTTCAATCTAACGTCATGTTTGAAGCATGTGGTTGTAGGGCCATTCTTGTGTTTCTTAAGAATTTATCTCTCCAATTGAGTTGAAAGTATCCGTTAGCAAATTAAATGTCTTTTCACACTTTTTTGATATCCATCAACACAGTATACAATTTGAGTGTAAAAATTGTCTTAAAATTTTTTTAGGAATAAGTTCATTGTGACTCTCTCGAAAATGGACCGAATCTAATTCATGATCCTCAATCACAATACCAGATATGTTGACATTAAAACCGGTGCAATTCGACTCCCAGGATAGTATTGATAGCGGTATTTACTGACATGGTATCCACGTGGCATCCTAGTAATCAAAGAAAAATATTAAAAAAATGGGACCCACCTGTCATACTTCTTCCTCCTCTACCCTCACACACCCTCTCTCTACCCCACACACCCTCTCTCTACAATTTACCCCATGTTTCACGGTGGCAGAAAGGGGAGCACGGCGCAGCGGGCAGCAGGGGGTGTGCAGTGCGCGGGACGATTCCGGTGGCGAGGGCGTGACGGTGATGGGCGAGATGATTAGCCGTGACGGGGAGGGAGGGAGTCGGGTGCGGTGCTGGGCAGGATGATTCCGGCGTGATAGCATGACGGAATGCGTCGGGGAGATGGAAGCACGCTCCCAACCACCGCTCCTCATCCCCGCTCCGCGTCGTGGGCAGTAAGGTGGGTGGTGGCCACGGCGACCATGGCGAGGTGGGCGGCGGCCGTGGCGGGAAGGGAGCGATTGCTCGCGTGCTCTGTCAATGCTCGCACCCCTCCCCCGAAGACCTCGCCTCCGCGAGACCGCCCCCTTCTTCCTCTTGGACTTGCTGCCGGCCGCGCCTGCGGCGGCCTCGCAGAGGCTGGGGAAGCTGGCGACAGGGGCTCGGTGGCCACTGGGGCGACGGTGTTCACGTGCTCCTCCTCCTTCTCAGTGCACTCGGCGTCCTCCGCCGCGCACATTCCCGTGTCACCGCGCCCGACTCGCTCCCTCCCTGCCGCGGCCGCCGCGCGCCATCGTCGGCGGGAATCTTCCTGCCCGTCGCTGCCGTGTCCTCACCGTCGGAATTGTCCCACCCGCCACGCCGTGCACCCGTCTCTGCTGCTGTGAAACATGGGGGTACAGAGAGAGGGTGTGGGGGTAGAGAGAGAGGGGGTAGAGGAGGTAGGAGTATGATAGGTGGGTCCCACTTTATTTTTTATTTTTCTTTGATGTCTAGGATGCCACGTGGACGCCATGTCAGCAAATACCACTATCAATACTGCTATGGGAGTCACATTGCACCGGTTTTAACAGTTAAGGAGTCAACATATCTGGTATTGCGATCGAGGGCCATGAATTAGATTCGATCTATTTTGAGGGAGTTAAAGTGAACTTTGCTAAAAGCATAAAGGATCCAACTGGGGGATAAGTTTTGGGCTGACAATTTGGTGGCCCATTAATTATAGATAGATTTTAGGTATAAGCGTGCGTGCTGCTGCCTGCGAGCTCCAGTCCAAGTCCAAGGGTCCGCCGTACAACCGCCGCATCCCGTCCCTTCTCCAGTAATGCGGCTGTTAGCCCACCGGATCCCGTCCCTCTCGCCGGAACCCGTTCCTGCGTCGGGCTCATATATAGGAAGATGAGGTCATCCTCTGAAGCTAAGGTTAGTGAACAAGTCACAACTCCATCCTGCAGCTTCCTATACATTGCACTGCTGCCTGCTCACACCTACCTCAGTAGTTGATGTTGATGGTTCGATGCTCTCCTCTTGGTTCCTCAGACCCTGAACCTGTCACTTGTTACACTTGTATGGGGCGGATCCAGAACAGAACAAGATTGAAGGGGACTATCTCCTTCTTTCTTCTTCAACCCCTACTCTTCATTTTCTCCTTCTTTTTCCCCTTTTCTCTCCCCTTCTATCAGTGGTGATCCAGCAGGGTAGGGGGGACTCGAGCCCCCTAGCACCCACACTGGATCCGCCCCTGCTTGTATGTGGTGTGGAACTGCGGATCACAGTAATAGATGTGTTTGACGACTGCTTGGATAAGTTGCATTACATTGCTGCTGTTACGTGTTATAAAATGACACACATATATTAATTCGATGCTCTGGTGATTTTTCAAACATTTATGTTTAATTTCAGACAAGAGCTTGTCAGGAAATTATTCTTAGTGTATATATCACCATTCATATTTAGATGGTCATCTTTGACCCATGTTCTTGATTTCAGTAATCATAGGCTAATCACGATTAGTCATCTTATTGGTGCCCTTATGACTAGACTCGATTATACGATTTGAAAACATCTCGCACTACTTTGTTTGCAACGGCAGAAATCGGTGATACTGCTTTGGTTTTCTGTTTTTTTTTTGCCCCATTTTGTTTAGAAAGCACCACTTCCTGAGTTGTTACCAGCAACTACCTACGGTGCTCTTCTTTTATCTTTAGCGAGTCATTCAGTTAGTACCAGTGCTATTTTTCTTCTTATTCTGATTATGGCCAATTCTGTTGTACCACAATCCAATTGCGTAGATCCAAAAATGCCATCAGTTGTTTTTGTTTCCTCAGCCATGATAATTGAAAAGATATGTGCGCTGTACAGAACATATATATATATATACACTAGAAAAACTGCCCGTACGTTGCAACGGAAAGAAAAGACGAGAAAATTGAGAAAAAGTTGAGAAAAAAATATATTATATAATTAATTAAAAATATAAATTTTCCGGAATACTTCGATATTTCTAAGTAGGTAGATGTAGAATTAAATTAATTTTCTCGGAATTTTTAGAGGTCAATTGCTAATTTTAATAATACAAACACCATTTCAATATTTATTTAAATAAAAATCTAAATAAAAACCTTTTTTTCTCTTTGGGCCACATTCGGCCCAGCAAGCTCAACCCGTAGTCCCTTCTTCTTGTCCGTGCGTTGGAACAGGGACAAAAAACGAGAAAATTGAGAAAAAAGTTAAGAAAAATTTACATTATGTAATTAATTAAAATACAAATTTTCCGAAATAAAGTAGGTAGGTGTAGAATTAAATTAATTTATAAGTAAAGTAAACTAAGTGTGAGAAATATAATTACATGGCTAGATTTAATTTTTGTTAAGTTATCCATGATTAATTACACTCTCTGAGGTCAATTGCTAATTTTAATAATACAAACATCATTTTAATATTTATTTAAATAAAAATCTAAATAAAATTTTTTTTCTTTTTGGGCCATGTTCAGCCCAGCCTCTCCTCCGCCTTAGCCCGCAGCGCCGGTACAGAAAAATCGAAAGTCTAATTAGTGTCCTTGCCGATAGAAAAAAGTCTATTTTGCATCCCCTGCCAGCCCACTTTCCTCCCATCTCTCCTCCGCCTCAGCCCGCACGTTCCGCCGAAAAATCCTAGTCTAATTGGCCTCCCTGATGGTCGAAAAAAGTCTACTTTACATCCCCTTCGGCCCACTTTCCTCCCTTCTCTCATCTGCGTTAGCCCGCAATTGCACTTTCGGCCCGAAAAACATAAAGTCTAATTTACCTCCCTAACGGACGAAAAAAAGGAAAGTTAAGAATTTTTTAAGTAGTCAAGATTAAGATAAAGTCCGTGCTTTGCTATGGGTAAAGAAAGTACACAATTAGCATGTTTATCTCTTGGAGAGAGGAAATTTCTAACAACTTAAATTATGTTTTGGATTCCTATAATGAAAAATTTGGGAATAAAATTTTAGGATGCTGTTGGTGATGTTCTTAGTGGGTTTGTTTTATTGTAGGCGTGTGGTGTGGCTTGTTTTGTTTTAGCCTTCTAGGGCTGTGATCTTGTAATTTCTTTTCTGCTATATCAATATGAAACCTCGCACTATCTCGTGCGGTTCGTTCAGAAAATAAATTCTCATAAAGCACGCTCTCTCTCAACTCTCGCGTGGCAAGCGTGTGATATCATTTCGAAAATCGAACACAGACTCGCGTGGAGATAGATTGTGTCACGACTCACGCATGGACGATAGAATAAAATACATGTGCGTTGCACTGGATAATGGCTAGGTGGATGAAATTTGACCTCAATGATTTATCGAAATACCTAAGTATGATCGTAAGTATCAGCGACATGCACAATTATCAGAAAAGCATATTGGTGCTTGGACAATTAGTCTGCTCTACACGTGCAAGATGTGTATGATGCCACTTACACATGGTCCCAATGATCGTAGCATTGGAGAAACGGATGGCCAAACGACGCACCTTTGCGTAGAAGTCAAAAATATAATTTTAGAAGGTCATTAATTATTTTAAATGGACGGCCGAACGGCGCACATTTGCATAGAAGTCAATAATAAAATTTTAGGAGAACATTAATTATCTTAAATTACATTTTCATAAAACTTTTATAATCTTTTTTGACAATCAATGATTATTATAACAATGCATTGATTATAATCATAAATTCATAATGTAATGTAATAGTACATTCTAACCGACTAAACCCACACAGTGCCACTGAACCAAACCGTTCTGTTTTCTTTTATAGAAAACCTCTATGAGTAAAATCCATTAGCGCATGATTAATTGGTTTTAATTATTATAAAATTAAAAAATAAATTTATTTGGTATTTTAAAGCAAATTTTATATAGAAAGCTAAACGTGCTTAAAAAAATTGAGATTAAAAGAACGGAGCCATTGTGTGAAGTTAAAAAATCTTCTGTTTCCATGTTTTTAAAATATACCGTTTGGTTTTTCTGTTCTAGTAAAACACATATTCGGTTTCCATATTTTTCATAAGAAATACCGGTCGGTTTTTTTCTAGTAAAAAAACCAGTCCCGATAAAGTCAACCAGACTGGGATGAGATCGGGGATCCCAGATCGATCCCCTTTCTCATCCTTCGTTTTTCCTTTGCTGCCTCGCCCCTCTGCCGACTACCGAGCCCTCACACCTCCCCACGTTGCCGCCGCCGCCGCCTGCTTCCTCGACCTCGCCGCCCGTGGGAGCCTCCACGCCTCCCCAAGTTGGCCTGCTTCCTCGATGTCGCTGCCCATGGGAGCCGCTGCTGCGGGGAATCGGCTCCCGATTTGTCGCCTCCGTCGATTACGTGGCCTCGTCAACACCCCGACGCCCAAGAGCCTCGCCGGTGAGGGCCATCGCCACCAGGAGCTCGCTCCGGCCCATCGGAGCCCGGTCGTCTCCTCGCCGAAGACCCACTGAGCACCCTCCGCCTTTTCACGAATAGGCCACCGTCTGTGACCATCTGTGGGGAGATGCCATCGAGCTTCCGCCGCTCGCCGAAGCCATGCACTGTCGCTTGGAGCTCGACACCGCAAGTTAAAGCTGTCCCCGTGAAATCAGGTTAGGTCTCACCAATTGCTTTATTTCTTCTCGATTGGTTGTTGTAGCAATCTCGTGGAATCCTTGTTGTATTTATGGGGTTAATTTCATCCAATTTTGAGTTCAAATTGAATCCAATGGGGCTTCCTTTCGTGTTGAACTCGGTAACATTCCTGCCTATCTTTGTTCGATTTTGTTTTTGTTTGAGTCTATCATGAATCGGGGTGGATTGCTTGTATTTGATGCATACTCATACAAGGCCATGAATCTGTCGGACATGGGTGTGGATGACGAGGACGGACAAGAAAAAACGTACAAAAATTTCAATGTGACGATTGGAAAGTTACGAATTTTTTAAGTAGTTAAGATATATATATATATATATATATATATAGCAAAACTATTCTACACCAAAATCCACATCCCACCTCAGTCAAAGGTCGGTCAAACCACCCCCACGTCGGTCAAACCCTAATCAAACTGCCTACTAACTCCTCCTACAACCCACCTCTTCTCAGCTCTCGTCTCGCGGAACAGTGCAGTAACACGATGACCATTATGCAGTAATACTGTATCTTACTTGCAGTAACAAAACTCAAATATAGTTGAAATATAGTCATGACGGATCTACTTTTGATAAGCATTTTTTTTCTACCATCATGGTGCAAACGGTCTTAAAAAATCATACATCACGTGAGAGATATTATTCTTCGAAGGTTGGTCTTTTTGAAATTTAACTCTCCACAAGTAGTAATAGTATAGCATTATTTGTTACTATTATCTATTGTACGTTACTACAATCTCATAACAACGTTACTATAAGATTGCAGTAAAGACTAAGTTTTGCAGTAACAAAGTGTCCTACTGCAATTCTTGGATAGTGTTACTGTATAAACATGTGGTAACGTCTAATAGTCATGTAGTAACACTTCCATTTTGTGGAGTAATTCAGTTCTCGTCTCGTAAGAACGGCGTAGTAACACGACGGTCATCGTGCAGTAACAAGATTGCTTTCCACTGTAACAACGTCAAAAAATAGTTATGATGGATCTAGTTTCGTTAAGCACTTTTTTATGAACATTATGGTGCAAACGGATTAAAAAAACAAGATATGATGTGAGAGATATTGCTCTCTAAATATAGAGACTTACCTCTTTTCAGTTCTCGTCTCGCAGGAATGGTGTAGTAACACAATGATCAATGTGCAGTAACACGACTGGTTTTCGTAGTAACGACGTAAAAAAAATAGTCATGATGGATCTAGTTTCGTTAAACATTTTTTTATGAACATTATGGTGCAAACGGCTTAGAAAACAAGATAGGATTTGAGAGATATTGCTATCTAAAGATTAAGATTTAAAGGTTTTAGATCTACACAAGCAGTAATACCGCTATTACTGTTACACGTTCTCTGTTACTGTAATTTTCATCATGATTTTACTACCGGAAGTACAGTAATAGACTATAAGTTTTGCAGTAACGTACCATATTACTGCACTTTTTCGATAACGTTACTACCGAATCATAGTAACAAGGTATGATTCCAACAGTAACATAATTGATTTATTCTCAGAAAGCAAACAGACAATGATACCTAATCACATAGGGTCATAGGGTGAATTGGTTAGGAGAGCTTCCCATGAACCATGAGATCATGTGTTCAAATCTTAAATTCACCAAATTATTTTTAACTTTTCTAGAAAGAGAAAAAAGATTTATTCATGAGAGAAAGGAGGAGAAGCCGGAAGGGGAGGAGGAGGAGGAGGGCAAAGCGGAAGGGGAAGGGGCGCCGGGAGGGTGGGAGGAAGGGGGAGGAGGAGGGCGCCAGGGGAGGAGGAGGAAAAAAAGAAAAAGCGGAAGGGGAAGGGGCGTCGGGAGGGTGGGAGGAAGAGGGGAGCGAAAAAAAAGAGAAGGGGGTGGAGGGAGAGGGGATAGAGGAGGAAGGGGGGAGGGGGGTATAGAATAGTTATTCTATAGGGGGGTGTAGACATACTATAACACACCCTAGGTGTGTTATAGCTAAAACAAGCATGGGTAGTAAATTTTTCACAATGAGTACAATCATCATCAAATATCTCTATTAATTCTATTAGTATTTTTTTTACTATGAGATACATATGGAATTTACTAGTAAATTTTTTACTACAACGTATTTTACCCATATTGAGCCTATTAGTATTTTTTAACTATGAGATATCTATGGTGTCTATTAGTAAAATTTTTACTATGAGGTATTTCATAATGATATTTAATAGTAAAAATTTAACTATGTGAGAGATGTGCTTTACTTATAACAAGCACTAGGCTTGTTTTAGCGTATCCCTATATATACATACATACATACATACATACATACATAGAAAAACTATTCTACACCCGGCCAAACCCACCTCCCCTCCCTTCTAAGGGCTTAACACCCACCTCCCACCTCAGTCAAAGCACCCCCACGTCGGTCAAAGCCCGGTCAAACTGCCTACCAACTCCCCCCACCACCCACCTCTTCTCAGCTCTCGTCTTGCGGAATGGTGCAGTAACACTATGTCTTACGTGCAGTAACAACATTCAAATTTAGTTGAAATATAGCCATGACAGATCTACTTTTGATAAGCACTTTTTTTCTAAGAACATGGTGCAAACGGTTTAAAAAAATCATACATTATGTGAGAGATATTGTTGTTCGAAACTTTGGTTTTTTTGGATCTTGACTCTCTACAAGTAGTAATACTACAGCATTAGTTACTACTTACTATCTATTGTGCGTTACTACAATCCCATCACGACGTTACTATAGGTGTGCAGTAAAGACCATAAGTTTTATAGTAACAATACGTCTTACTACAATTCTTGAATAGTGTTACTGCATAAACATGTGGTAACGTATACCTGCCATGTAGTAACAATTCCACTTTGTGCGGTAACAATTATATTTAGCATGTGAGACTTTTAACCTATATTTTTTTTATTCCTAGTTTACTGCATTCTCACCACAATATTACTGCCAAAGGTGCAGTAACGCTCTATATGTTCTACAGTAAAAAAGTGTTTTACTGCAATTCTTGGATAATGTTACTACATAAACATGCGGTAATGTGTAACTGTCAGGTGGTAACATGTATCTGTCGTGCAGTAACACTTTTACTTTCGTTAAACATTTTTTTATGAATATTATGGTGCAAACGGCTTAGAAAACAAGATAGGATTTGAGAGATATTGCTCTCTAAAGATTAAGATTTAAAGGTTTTAGATCTACACAAGCAGTAATACCGCTGTTACTGTTACACGTTCTCTGTTACTGCAATTTTCATCATGATGTTACTACCGGAAGTGCAGTAATAGACTATAGGTTTTGCAGTAACGTACCATGTTACTGCACTTCTTCAATAATGTTACTACCGAATCATAGTAACAATGTATGATTCCTCATAATTGATTTGTTCTCAGAAAATTTTAACAGACATAAAAAGCAAACAGACAATGATATCTAATCACATTGTGTCATAGGGTGAATTGGTTAGGAGAGCTTTCCATGAACCATGAGATCATGTGTTCAAATCTTGAATTCACCAAATTATTTTTAATTTTTCTAGAAAGAGAAGAAAAAAAGATTTAAAAAAAAGGAGAAGGGGGTGGAGGGAGGGAGGGAGAGGGGATAGAGGAGGAAGGGGGAGGGGGTGTAGAATAGTCTTACCCTATACACACATATATATACATACATACATATATACATACATATATATATATATATATAGGAGAAAAGTACTGCTCATAAGCATTTGTTCCATGCTGGGAAAATAAACTACTATGTAAATTGGCAGTTAAAACCTGACCTGATTAAAAAGTTCTTTTGTGGTTATCTCTATGTTGTCACGCTGCTTTACAACATGCTTTCCTATTTAGGTGGATTATCGCCGGATGGGAAATATGGTGCGACACTTGGGAAATACAACGTCAATAACCTCCATGCATCATCTAAGTGATTTGTGGAAGAGCCCAAGGGGGACTGTGCTCCGTATCCAGGCATTGGCAGTTGTGGCCATTATCATCACTTTCTTCCTTATTGCCTTTGGGTCGTGCCGCCGTTGGTCCAATCGCTGGATAGTTCAGAAGGGCTTCTTTGCTGCACAGGTGTTATCTCTGTCTCTTGGGACCTACAGCATTGGCATAATGCAATCTTCATCAGTAAAGAGCGAGATGTATCCCATATGGACTGTGTCCTTGTTCACCATCTTTGGCTGCATTGATCCAGTAACCAGCTACAATGGTCTTGACTACAAGGGCCCGCTCTCAAAGGTGGTATATGGGATTTGCCTCCACTGCGGATATGTCCTGCTGATGAGTATCTCAGCCATCTCCAGTATTGTTGGTAACACGGCCATCGGCATGCTAGCTGCCATCACTTTCATCAAGGGCTTTCATAGATCATTGGCGCTTGTGCAACAAAACAGAATGCGAAACATGGTACAACATTTAGATGACCGATATCACTTTGGTGAAACATTGGCTTTAAGATATGATTATTCCACCGATCCGGTAAGTTTACTGAATGTGCCACGATTTGAATTTACCGTTGATTTCCCAACCGGCACGGACACTGCCTATGTTCGTCTAAGTGAGGTAAATGAGTTATTAAGGGAAAAGAAGGATGAGTTACAGTCCTATTATGACGTGTGTGTAGCCTACTGTCTGTCTCATAGTTTGCAACGGCATTTTCTTGGGCTGAACAGTCGTAAGGTTGATTCTCGAACACCGGAGGGCACAGACTACAAGTGGGCCTTGAAGGTGATTGAGATAGAGTTGGCTTTTCTGTTTGATGTGTTTTTCACTGGTAACGCATTCCTTCACTACTATCAAGCAAAAACTGCTAGTTTGTGGGCACTTGCTTCATTCACCGGGATATGTTTCGTCGGGGTAGCAGCTGCCATTCCTGGGACAATGACTAGCCGCCATCGTGCTTCTCGTCCTGGTGGTTGCACCAACGTTTTGCACACCACGACTGCAGATCTTGTTATCACTTTTGTGATATTGGTGTCCCTGGCTCTGTTGCAGTTGTTGCAGTTGATTCGATGCTGGACATCAAACTGGGCAAGACTTGCAGTTGTCTGCGCGTACGCTAGGAATGACATGAAAATGCGCAGGGGTAAAACGTACTGGCTGGTATTGTGGATGAGATTGAAAGTGTTTGTAGCTACCAGCACTAATTTGTTTGACAAGTACCTCTGGCAATGTAAGATCGGCCAGTACCAGTATTCGATGCTACCGGAAGCAAGATTTACTGGGGAAAAAGAAGTAGAAGGTAAAGAGAGGCACAGGAGAGGGAAATCCATAGTTGACCATCTCTGCCGGGGATGTGTTCGCTTGGTTAAGATGCTTGCATTGGACTACATCTGGGAGGTGCTCTGGGACTTGTTGGGCAGCGACATCAACAAAAGAGCTGCCGTTAGGTTGGACGACAATGTGAAGGCATCCATTATTGATTTCCTTGGTAAGATCAAATCCGACAGATCAGAAGGGGATTGGTTATCCTTTGCTCAGGATCAACGTATAGAAGAATTTCTTCCCTACACCTATTCCCCTCAATTTGAACCGGAACCACATGGTTTCAAGTATACGAGATGTGTAATTGCGTGGTGCATTGTGACATGGTACTGCGAACTAGCAGAACAGGAGCAGGAGCTGGAGAGGAAACAGAATGCCTCGAGCAAGGTGGAGAAGGGCATAGGTTGCAGGGGAACTGCTGCAGGTTGTTTCAAAAAAGCAGCAGCAGGAGGAGAGAAAGACAGGATAATAGGAAACATCGGCGTGTGGCCACTGCTCTGTCCAAGTATTGCGCCTACTTGGTGGTGTCAGCGCCAGATCTACTTCCTGGGCTGGTCCCGGACACGAGAAGGGCGTACGATCACTCTTGAGGCAATGTTAGACCGTCAATACTGGTCACGGTTGCACAGTGACACCGTCGTGATCAAGGACGTTAACAATCATGCTAGTGTTGCTGGATCAGGTCGTCCGCTTCATGATTTTATGCGTCGCTCGGACCCCTGGGAGACACTGGCAGATGTGTGGGTCCGGATGTTGGTCTACGCAGCGCCGTATGCCAACGTTGAGGCGCACATGCAGCAACTCTCGCAGGGTGGTGAGTTCATCACCCATCTATGGGCAGGGTTTGCAATACCGTGGATGCACCGGTTACCGTGGCCCAGCGGTAGCGCGGTTACCGCGTGGTAACCGCGGTTACCGCGAAAAACCGCGATAAATTTGAGTTTCAAAATTGAATTTAAAAAAAAGGTGATACCGCGGTATGGAACGCGGTAACCGCGCGGTATGGGGCGGTTACCGCGGTATAGGGCGCGATTACCGCTCGATGTGTGGCAAAAAGAAGAACGAAGTGAAATTTTTTTAGAGAATCACTGAAATGTGTGTTTAATTTGGGGATAATAATGAACATATGTAGAATATAAAATTTTGGCATGACATTTTCTATTTTACGAACATATAATCAAACAACAATAATGAACAACACTCTCAATATATCATGAACAACAACAGTCAACACTCTCAATATATCATGATGTACACATGTCCACATGTAGATGAATGAATATAGTCCACACTCCACAAGGTGTTGATGGTAGAGTCCATAATATAATGTCCATAATTTGATAGTTCATATGAAGCAACATGAAAATAAAAGTTCTAATTTCAATCAAAGGAAATAAACAAGGACATACTAACATAGAGCATACCTATGCATTCCATTGATTATACGCCATGTTATACTCCTCTATGGACATGAGGATCAAACCATGCGAGTGTAGCAACCCCGCCTTATAGTCCTCCCAACTTTGACCTGTCCATGATGCTGTTGTTTGCCACTGAGCATACAATTGAGCATACCACTGGGGCTCTTGCCACTCATAGACACATGTAGGAGGAGGATAATCAGAAGGTTGGGGACGGTTGTACGCATACGTTGGATAGCCACTGTCAATGCTAGAGGCACTGAATGAGCTATAACTATCCTGTGGTATGTCATGATGTTGTTGCTGTTGTTGGCCTCTTCGAGTAATGGTAGTTCGCTGAGAGCTTGGAGCACCATGATCCCGGTCCTGAGTAGCGTGAGTGAAGTCGGCCTCACCTGCAAATGAAAAAGTAGGGAGAAAATTAATCGGGAGTGAAATGCATGGTAAAGGATGAAATGGTAATTGAAGTACATCGCACCGGTGAATTGAATAGGGCTGTGGTGATCAGACTGTTGGGTGTGACTCCTAGAAGGCACATCAGTAGTGCCTTGGCCTCCTTGACCACCGTCGGCTCCATCGTCCGTATCAGTTCTTGAGCTACTATCATCCGACTCTTGGTACTCTGAGCTTCCTTGAGTCTCTTCATCGCTATCAACATTGCTCGACTGTGGACCTTTGCCCTTAGCTTTTTTCGATGGAGGTGCTTTTGGTGGCTGTTGAGTCTTCCTTTTCCCAATATGAGTGTCACCTATATTTGTATCAGCCCACTGTGCAATAGTGGAAGCTCCCGTGGTCCTGCGCAGGTCATTCAAGTCCACTAGGTTGGATACAAGTGGACTAGGAATGGGGGCGTCACTCTCAGTTGAGTCTTCATCTAGTTCTGGGCAAGCATTGGACCGAGCATTGTCCATCCAATCTTTAATCTGATTATTAGTTTCGTAAAACGATAGGTCCGCTAGTCTTTGAAGGGGATCGTCGTCCTCCTTCCTAACTTGGGCATTTGCTTGCTGAATTCGAAGGCGAAGGTTGTAGTTCACATAAACCAACTTGTTGAGCTTCTTGTGGGTAAGTTTATTACGAACCTTGGTATGTATGAAAGCGAATGTGCTCCAATTCCGTTCACATCCACTTGATGAGCAACACTGACCAACCAAACGCAATGCAAGCTTCTTCAAATTCGGCGTATCTGAGGCGAACATAGACCACCATTGCGCTGTAAATGCCAAGTGCCATGTCAATTTACAATTCTGAATATCTCAAAATCAACAGGACATATGCCAGTTTCGTGATTACAAACTTACCAGGAGAAGTTTTCCCATCGACGGCCATCTTCCTTGCAAGCGCCCTCCCAAATTCGCCAGCCTTACGGCGATACATCTCAACCTCCAGTAATGCAGCAGCAGCTGTGTCGATGTCCGTCATCCACTCAAAGGGTTGACGGAGGTCTTGGAAGACTAAGGCAGTTGGAGAGTACGCATAGTGTGTCCTAGGGTTCAATGCCGCAGCTACAAAACATGAAACAAGTTGGGTAAGATTCATACAATACGAACCACGCTCATAATGTAATAACGGATACTTACTGGCATTGATGAGAGTTTCATTTGTAAGGTCGTGCATCCTTCTATTAACAATTTCCATGTATGCTTCAAACTTCTCCCTTTGATTCACGAAAAGACTTTCGTACTCCATTCTCAACAACTGATATCTCAGAAGAACCTCACTCAGATTAGGGTTCTTATCCTCGTCAGCAAACCAAAGGAAGGAGTACATCGGCTGAACTGAATTGACCACGTTCTCTAAATTCTCCCACCAAGTCATGCTAGATAGGCAGGCATGTGCATACCTACCTTCCGTTGTGCCACTGAATTTGCTTTGCAAGAACCCAGAAGAAGCCATCCACTGCATGAACTGATCTCGCTTCCTAAGGAAGCTCTGAAGGAACATGTAGTTTGTGCCGAACCGCGTAGCATTCCACTTAACCAGTTCACCACCTATAGCTGATACCATCATGGCATGCAGCTTGGAATGATTGTAAAGCCATCTGCATATTTTCCTTCCACTCGCAATCACCATTTCGTTGTCTGGCATTTTTCCAACCTCCTTAAGCATCAAGTTAATTGTGCGTGCCACACAAGGTTGCCACACAATTGTTGGATACTCTTGACGCAGCAGCCTACAAGCCTTCTTGTAGTTAGCCCCATTGTCAGTGATAATCTGAACAACATGTTGGGCACCTAATTCGCGTACCACCTTCCTTATCTCCTGTATTAGTCAAGCACAAAATAAAAATATTTCTCAGCCCATAAACTTGATGTTTTCATATGATACTAATTGTGGAATGAACATAGTCACCTTCAATACGAAGTTAGCATCTTGGCTATGGCCCGTGGCATCAATGGACTTGTGAAAGAACATGATTCCATTGCAATATATCAAAAAGTTGATGACCGCCATACCCGTTGGTCCGGTCCAAGAATCACACATTAGAGTAACACCAAACTCATTCCAATCACGCTTGAACCTGTCGAATTGCTTCTTGACGTCCTTCTCTGTAGCATCAAGATACTTGCCATCTATCTCCCTACCACTTGGAGATGGTATATTTTCACCTACAATTGATAAATGCCAAATAATTAGTTTGCAAACTATTAGAAAAATGTAAAGCCGTATCAAATGCATACGTACCCCACTTCTGTGTCTCTCGAACGGCGCTAACAAAGTATGGATTATCGGCATTTCTTGCAGGAATGCCGGAGGTATAGAAGAACCTTGCCCACGACTCACCAATGGCCTCCCTAGCTTGTTTGCCCTTCTTTGTGAAGAATCCTGTATCAATGCGTGTCTGCACAGGGGACTTGGAAGCTGCTAGGTTGTAATCTCTCACAGCAGGTGACTCCCTATGAGATGTAGCCCTTCGTAACAAATTGGCAATTGGGTTACTTCTACCTTTCCGTGCCTCGGGATGAGCGGATCCACTTCCATCACCATGCTCATATGTGCCACCTCTATCCTCCACACCCCTCCTAAAGCTTGCCTCTTGCCGTGAGGCGTGCATGGCTGCTTCCATTTGTTCTTCCTCATCGGTATCACCTGTTAGGTCATAATAGTTGACCCCTGCCGCTTCAATTCTTCTTGCCCTCTCACTCTGACGATTATCACCTGCATCTTTTATCCTATCCAAATCGCGCTTGAAGAATTCACGGACATCTGGAGGCACTGAATTGCAATATGTAACCCCCTTCCCTTTTCCAGCCAAATGGATTTTAAATCGAGTTGCACCTCCACCGCCCTTTCTCTGATTACAATACTTACAACGCCATCCAGGTGCTATGCTCTCCCCGTGCTCCCACACAGGGTCCTTATTATCTGCCATCTCCACCCTGTAACATATGCAAAAAGTACACCATTCAGAATAAAATCACCAAGGCCTCTCCAAACATATAACGAGATTAAACATATAATCGTAACATATAGCTATAGCTTAATTAATTAATTCTCAAAAAGCTATAGCCAAAAAAATAATACTATCACACATAATACTCCATCCATCTAGTAAAGAGGAACATATAATCCTAACATATAATTCTAACATATATTCCTAACATATCATGAGGTTGAACATATAATCCTAACATAGAGCTATAGCTTAATTAATTAATTCTCCAAAAACTATAGCCAAACAAATAATACTATCACATATAATACTCAATCCATCTAGTGAGAGGAACATATAATGCCCACATATAATGCCAAACCACGGATTTGTGCGCGGTATAGAGCGCGGTTACCGTGCGGTAAACAACGGTTACTGCGCGCTACGCTCAACTGCTCAAGGTGGTCGCGTGGTAAACCCTAAAGGCGGCCACGGTAACCGCGCAATACGCGCGATATCTTCTCCAAAACAAGCGGTTACCGTTCTAAATCGTGCGGTACGAGAGCGGGAGAAGGTATTACCTGCCGCCGGCTGGCTTAGATGGTTACCGCGCCCTACCGCGCGGTTACCGCCTTCTACCGCGCGGTATGGCCGCTCTCCGGCGCGGTGGCGACGGATCTGGCGCGATTCGGCCGCTTCTAGCGCCGCCGTCTTTCAGAAGGGAGCGAGAGAGAGGGAGTGGAGTGCTGGACGCGACAGAGACTGCAAGGAAGATGGAAATATCTCCTCCTCACTAAATGGGCCGCATGAACAGTACTACATCCGGCCCATGGACCTTCGTCTTTTTTCCTATTTCCAGAATAACTTTCGGTTTTGCCCTCAAATTCGAATTTATATTAATCTTTTTCAAGAAATTTCATCACCATAAAACACTACAAATCAAGCACTACCTTCACCATTTTTTTTGATTTTATTTCTTTTTTTTTGGAATTTTTGAATTCGGACGAAATTCATCAAACGGTACCGTGCGGTACGGTTTACCGCGCCCTTGCGGTAAGGCCGGTAACCGCGGTTACCGCCGGTATTGAAAACCCTGTCTATGGGCCTTGCTCTGCCACCTCAGCATCCGCGAATGGAAACTTCCGGGTAATCTGCACAACGTCACCACCATCGACCACGCTCAGAGGATACTCATCGACTTCTTTCAGG
Source organism: Oryza punctata (assembly GCA_000573905.2). Taxonomy (NCBI): domain Eukaryota; kingdom Viridiplantae; phylum Streptophyta; class Magnoliopsida; order Poales; family Poaceae; genus Oryza; species Oryza punctata. Next base: position 22,674,215 of record CM002499.2, on the reverse strand, counting down.
AAAAAGAGTGCATACTCACCGAGGATAACCATGCCATCGTTGTCGCATTCCTCGACTCCCTAGACGTACGAGCCCTTTCTCTCTTCTTTTACATTTTATATACTTTGTTCTTCGGTAATGCCGTTGCCTCTAATCTGCTAATCCTACTCCTCAATCCGTCACCCAAGTATACTACTACTTCCTTTCGAGACTATTTGAATTCTTGGAACTGTTTTTTCCCCAAATGCGACGGGGTTGTTACAGTGATGAGCTTGCTGCCACTTCAAAGCTGGAAGAACGTGTCAGCTTTTACCGGACTACAAGTCCTGAAATTGCTAAGCTTTTCCACATTGACCCAGCAGCAAAGCTCCCGTCACTAGTATTGCTCATGAAAGAGGAGAAGTTCACATTATATGGTACGTGCCTTCGTCCATGTTACATTGGCTTCCAATACCAGAATTTTCCTCTACTTCTTGTACACATATATTGACTGCTGGGTTGTATATAATACAATTTTTCTCATCTAGATGGGGAGTTCAAAAGGTATGCCATTGCCGATTTTGTGTCTGCGAACAAGCTTCCTTTGGTTCCCACACTTACACAGAAAACTGTCTCATCTCTCGATGGTCATCCGATCAAGAAACTGGCATGTCACATTGTCTAAATTGGATCTTTTTTATGTATTCTCTATTAACCTTTTCCTTTTCGTTCTCCCTATATATATTGATCACTTTATTCAAGTCAGATTATACTACTTGCTGTTGCAAATGAGTCTTCGAAATTTCTGCCCAATTTTAAGGAAGCAGCAAAATCGTTCAAGGGAAAGGTAATTCTTTCTGTTGACTTGTTCAATACTTTTATGAACTTCTTTTCTTGTCTTTTTCCTTGCATTGTGCTATATTGAAATTCATGCATCCAACTCATCGTCAGCTGTCCTTGTTTGTACTAGTTGTTATTATTACTATTGTTGCCATGCTTCTTTTAACTATTCACTGATGAGGGGTGTTACTCGTGTGCAGCTTTTATTTTTCTTTCTGGAGCGAGACAGTGAAGAAGGTAAACAAGCTGCCAAATTATTATATATACCTTGTACTGGACAAGAGACTATGGTAATTCCTTATCTCGTTTGCCTTCTTTGTTTTAAGATTGGTTTCTTGCATGGAAACAGTATCCATCATTGACTTTGATTTCATTCCAAAGAATGACCCTTGAATCCAAGAATAGGATCCGAGTAGTTGAAATTGGCAATCAATATGCCCAATAGTTAACCTTGTTTACGTTGCTTTCCTCTTTATTTTTGGCTTTTGTTGGGTTACATCTCTATCCCACCCCAACTTTCATGGGATTCAAAGGCTTTGTCGTTGTTCATTTATTTAATGTGTTTATGGTGCAGTTTTATAAATTTCAGCCGTTGTGTGGCAAGTCAGACCGGACAATGAACTCCGGTTAGACCGTAGGTGTCCGGGCGGTCATACCTTCAGCACAGAGTCCGAGTCCAATTTAGGTATTTCTCGTGTTTTCTTGTTTTAGACCGGGATTTCTCGAGTCCTAATTGATTTCTAAGCCTAATTGGATGTGGGAAAGACCCTGGGAAGCTAAGTCCACCCCTCCTATAAATATAAGGGGGCCAAGGCCGATTGAAACAACAACCAATCAATCGTCAAATTCAATTTACTATCCAGACCCTCTATATTCTACATCTCCCTCTTTCTTGCTACCTATCCCAAGTCTTTTCTCCTCCAATCCCCCAATTGCTCGTCGTCTCTCGTCTCTACGGCGTTAGAGGACGTCCTAGCTGGCCTGCGGAGCCTAGGACAAAACGGCGCGCGTTCACCCTGACGGGATCCCTCCCGGGTGTTCGTTCGGCGGCATCTACCCAATCCCTACGGCAGCGCGTCTCCGGGTGCCGCCGCGGGTTGCACATAACATGCTCAAGGTGTGGTGGCACGATTCTACGTCAACACATCTTTTTGGTGACTCCGCTGGGGAAGATTTCGGTTACTATAGCCGAAATCCTTGTTCTCCATCATGGGCTCTTACACCAATCTATATCAAAACAACATCATGATTGCGGATTATGGAGAGTTGCCGGAAGCCGATCGCCAAGCGTTCGAAACTCACCTTGAATATTTACGACGAAAGATGGCTTCATGCTACCGGAAGACGAGGCAAGGCATCATCAAACAACAGGAATTCTCATTGCCCGTCTACACATCTAAGGTAACAGCCGATTATTGTAATACCCCCGTTCTTGCATCTAATGTTGCTCAAATAGTAGATGGTGCTGTTATTGCGAGTTTAAATAATCGGTTTACTTCTTTTAGTACTACCTTTGAGAAAACCTTTAGTTCTACCTTTGAGAAAACCCTAGATGCTCGCATGAACGAACTAGAGAATCGGTTAAATAGCCGATTACTAGGTACTGCATCTACTTCATACAACAGCGAGCACTTTGTATAGTGTTTCATTGGCTTATAATTTACCATCAGTATTGTTGTCGAAACGACAACCGCATACGTCGAAGGACGTGGATACTCAATAGTTGTTGGGAAGGTAAAGTGTAATAAATTTTGTATTAAAATCCGATCCCTTTTTACATGGCCCTAGGTGACTATTTATAACCCCATTACAGATCCCCCTATTAGGGTTTAGGGCTATTGCAGCGGAATTTACATGGTCGCCCTCATAAAGAGGCACTTACATGGGTATTTAGTGTAATCCGGGCACGTGGGCCCTCGATGGGCCGCCCGGTGGCTTCCGGTTCACTGGCCCATGGCTCAGGGCGATTGGGCCGGCCTGCTGGCTTTTCTTGGACCAGGTCCGCTCTGGCGAAGTCATCCCCCTTCGGCGCATGCCTGCGCCATGTAGGCTTCGCCTTGGCCGACCGGAACCCTTTGTGACTCCTCGCTATCGGGCTTCGCCACTGGGTTCCGCCATCGGGCTTCGCCGTAGGGCTTCGCCCCCTGGTTGGTTTCGGCAGGCTTGGTCGAAGGGGCCTCATGGCATACTGCCAACAAGCCCCTCACGGGCAAGGGTGAGATAGGAGCTTCGGCCGAGACCGTGCAAACCATGTAGTATGGCATGAGGCGCCCCCTTTCGACCGATGCTCCTGTCGAAACCCCTCTTTCTGGATCCTGCAAAAAGTTTTCGACATGCGAAAAAGGATTATAGTGTTTGGTCTTCGCCCTTCTCGAGCAGTTGTGGGGATTTGATTTTTTTTTTTGAAACGACAACCGGTCCTAGTGTGAGTAGTGTTGGGCCTTCGCTTTTTTATGAACAGTGGAGTGGCCCATGTCACTTTGTTGGGTCTTAGCGAACCAGTGATGGGCCATTGGGCCACGGCGAATAGTAGTGGGTTTTTTGTTTCCGGAACCCGTTACCGCACGGTTTGACCCATGGGATTTTACCGTTTCGCCCACCCCGCAACACGTGGCCGCTCCTGATTGGCTGGGGAGGCGAAGCGTCGTTCGGTGAGATATATATTCTCACCCCCCGTTTTCACCGTCGCTACCCTTGTCACTTTCACCGCAGTTACTTTTCTCTCCACTTGCTCTCGGCTAATCTCTGAGCGACCAACTTCACCCAAGTAACCCTTTTCGCCAACGAACTTCCCCTTTCGCCCATGGCTCCCCGCAAGCCGGACCCCGTTACCGCGACTGGTCCTGACCCCGGCCGAATCGATGACGACACCACAGCCTTCCTAGGGGCTTCGCTCGTCGATGATGACGAGTTGGCCAGAATGGTGGACGCAGGCGTACTGGCGGAGGGGCAGGCGTTCGCCCCAGGAGAGGCCGAAGTCCCCCAACCTGGCGAACACCAGACGGTGGTGTTCGCCATTTTCTTCGAGGCCGGTTTTCGATTTCCATGCAACATCCTGTTGCCAGAGATCCTCCGCCTCTTTCAAGTCGAACTGCCCCAGTTGAGCCCTTCGGCCCTGGTGCGGATCGCGATTTTTGACTGGGCGTGCCGAACCGCGGGGGTTCGAGCCCAGTGCCGATCTTTTCGGCGCCATCTTCTCTGCTGCCGTCAACACGAAGACGGTGGTTACGCCCGCCGGGACCCGGAAGACGGCGTTCGGGAGTGTGAACTTCAACGTTCGCCCCGAATGCGCCGACTTATGGCCGGTCAACGCCGCCATGTCAAAGTGGGACCGCCACTGGATGGCGAAGTGGTTCCACCACTCCATCCCCTTCGAGTCGGACTCCGAAGTGGCGAGGGCGCTGTGTTGGCGGCGTCGCGCAATTTCGCCAGCGCGGAGACCTAGGGTTGCCATTACCGGCACCCTAGAGTCCTGTTTCGCCCTGCTTCGTAGGGTGTGTTCCCGGCTGAGTTGCCGGGACTTAGTAGAAGAGTTCTGCATGCTGCGGATTCATCCGCTTTCGCAGGCATGGCAGGTCGAGGTCGACCAAGGCGAAGTGGTCGACAGCCTGCCCAGACTTGTTTTGCCCCCAGGGGCGAATGGTGAGCTCTCTTTTCCCCCCCTTTTTTTTTCTCTTTTTTTTTACGCTTCGCCTTTTTGCCATGCTTTTGCTTCGCCTCCTAACTTTGCGTCTCGCCTTTTTCCAGTGTTGACGCTAGCCCAAGCCGACGCCGAAGCCAGACGGCTTGTTGGCGATATCTCGCTGACCGAATATAGCCAGCTGCTGACTCGGCAAGCAGCTGGCCGGGCGAACCGTGTCCACGTCGGCGAGCTCCCTCTGAGGGCGAAGCCATCTAAGGCGGATGGCGAAGCCGGCCCCTCTCGGAAGCGCCCGCGGCGGCAGGTTAGATTTGCCCCCCGCAAATAGAAGGCCCCCGTCCCTACAGACTCCGACGTCGGAGAAGACGAGGATGTCGAAGAGGAGGGAGCGGGAGGGGCCGAAGCTGCGACCGAAAGGGCTATTGACGAGGCGGGCGATAGCCGCTCCGGGACGCGCGGTTATACACCGACTCCCAGCCCGGAGCGTGCCGACACCGGGGCGGAATCCGCCTCTTCGCCCCTGCGGCGAAAATACGTGGAGGGCGCCAAGGCCCTAGTCTCTATCGCCGCGGCCAAGGCGGCAGGAGGTGGCGCGACGAAGACAGCCTCCCGGAAAAGGGGGGTCATCACCATCGCCAATGCCTTCAGCGATGAGGAGTCGTCCGATGGGACCCCTACCTCGCCTGCGGGGCGAAGTCAGGGGCCGTCGACGTCCCTGGGGGCGGCTGACGGGGCTGGTGCTTCGCCATCAGCCGAACGGGTGGTGAGGGTGGCCACTCGCGTCTTCGGCAGCGCCATACGCCAGCCGCTTTCGCCGCTCGCCCTAGATAAGGGCAAAAAGACCGCCGAGGGATCCGGCTCCGAGTATTCTCAGGGGCCGGCCCGCTTCGTCCCCGGGGACTTTGAGACCCGGGCAGAGCTCATCCCCTTCGTGGAGGGGGTGAGCAACATCGTTTCGCTAGCTGGCGGCCCCAGCCTCTTCGCCGAGCTCAATGAGTTCGACGAGGGGTGCTCCGCCGTGAAGAGTTTAGCCGTGCGGGTAAGTTTCGGTGTCTTCCGAATTTCTTTTGTTTTTCTACCTCCCTTTTCTACACTTGGCTTACGTTGCGCCCCCCTTTTTTTCTTCTTCGCCAGCTTTTGGCGGCCCATTGTTCCACTGAGCGGACAATGCGGGCCCGCTTGGACGGCCTAAAAAACGGGCTCCGGGCGAAGGACGACGAGCTTGGCCGAAAAGGCCTTGAAATGGAGGGGCTTGCCCGATCCCTTCGAGAGATGAAAGCGGAGAATAGGCGCCTTCAGGCCGAGCTCGACAAAGGCAGCGAGGCGAAGGCTGAGATCGATCGCCTTTCGACCGAGCTGGCGAAAGAGCGGGAGCATACCGCCATGCTAACTGCCTACTATGACACGGCGGAGCCCCAGATGGAAGCCCTTCGCCAGAGGGCGCGCAAGGCGGAGGAGAAAAACAAGCACCTTGCCCACGAGGCGGCCCGGGCGACCGAAGCAGCGAAGGCGTCCTGCTGCACCCTTCGCCTTGCCCTTACGGATATGGGGGCGAAGGCGGGTAGCTTTCCGGGCGAAGATGCTTCCGTCCTGGACTTCTGCGATTGGAGCCAGGAGGCCGGCTGCGCTGTCTCCGATTGCGCCACCGCGTACGGCGATTGCTGTGCGCGCGTGTCGGCCGCCTTCGCCCTGGGGTTACTTCAGCAGAACGGGTGCGAGCATGTCGCCCGATTCCCCAAGCTCGCGAAGGGGGATTGGGAGGTTAGCTCCCAAGACATAACGCCCGCCCTTCGTGCCTGGCGAAGGCAGTTTTGGCTGAAGGAGGGCTGTTCCGCAGCTAAGACCCGCCTACTTGAGCAGCTGGCGAAGTCAGAGGCGGTGGACCAGGACGAAGAGCCAGCAGCGGGGGGCGGAGGAGGAGCCGAAGACCACCCCGAGGTGTGAGGCCCTCCGCCCGTCTATTTTTGTAAATTTTTCCTTTTGTTCTTCGCCGTTTTAGGGGCGAAGTATGTAAATATGGCGGAGGCCTTGAACTAGTGGAAATATATGTCTCCTTTCGCCATTTATATCATTTTTGTGTGACGCGCGAACCGTTTGAGATGTGTTTTCGCGATTCTCTCGCCTAGTTCTTTCGCGTTCACTTTTCTCTTCTTCCGCTCGCCTGCGTGACACACCCATTTTTGTAGGGTCGGTGCCGAAAGCTTTGCATTCGGCCTCCTCTTGGGGATTGGCGAAGCAAGAACGAGAAGTTCATTGCGGTGAAGAATTTGCCGAAGGTTCGATACCAGCTTCGGCCTATCTACCGCGAAATGACAATCAACGGGAACAACTACAGGGTTGTAAGCGTCGCTAACTGGATGCGAGCCCATCCTGGGCGAACGTTGGAGGACTACGATCGTGTCCATGTGGCACGCCTGGAGGGCATGGCCCGTTTCTAGCGAAACCATTGGCGGACCGATCGGCAGGAGGTGATCGCCCAGCGGCGCTACGCCCTTACCGTAGTTTCGCCCCCCTCTCCTCTTGGGGTAGTGTACAATATCAGTAGTGATGACGAACCATGTTCGCCGGATCACTCCTTAGTAGTTGTCTTGGGGGCGAAGATGTAATTTTCTTGTAAGCGAACGCTTAGATCATTTCGCCTGTATCGCGTTACACAATGTAAGCTATTGAGTGTATTTTCAACGTTTAATAAAGATGTGCTTTCGTTTTCTTTTCGCCATTTTCTGCATTGTCACATTTTGTGCTTTTGTTGGGTCGTGACGTATCGACCCCTTTGCGTGTATTGGCGAAATAGGCACACTGACTTTTCAGCTTTCGACTTCCGTTGTCGATCTCTTGCACTTCGCGTTTAGTGGCTTGATTTTGCGTGGATCGATTATAACGGTGCTCGGGTTTTTTTTTCCTTTTTCTCCCGAAACAAGCTATCGCGGTTTCAACGTTCGGCGAGCGATGCTTCGACCGATTCGTTTCGCCCCCCTGGCGTTTTCGCTGATCAGGCGTTTGCCTTGGGGTTTCTTCCACGAATTATCATGCACATAAGTAAAAGAGGCGAAAAACACAGAAATTTTATACTGGTTCGGGCCTCCAGAGTGGATAACAGCCCTACATCCAGTTTTTTTTTCATTTTCTCCTTTTTTGTATTTTTGCGCCGAACGGCTTACAACAATGGCGGTTGCTGAAGAGCTACATGGTAACATGTACATTTTTACATGCTGGCGAACAGGGTGCCACCCTCTAGACATAGAAACGCTTGAGTGAAGCGGTGTTCCATGAGTGATCGAACTCTTCGCCTTCCAGCGTTGCTAGGCGAAAAGAACCCGTCCTTGACCTGTGCTTAATGAGATAGGGTCCCTCCCATTTCGACTCAAGCTTTCCAACCGCTGCTGGGTTCGCCTTCTTCCTTAAGACGAGTTGGCCTGGCAGGAGCTCTGTCGGGTGAACCTTCTTGTTGTAGGTTGCCGAAGTGCTTGTGGCGTACTTGCGCATGTGCTCCAGTGCTTCGACTCGCACCCCTTCCAGGAGTTCGAGCGACACTTCGCGCCCGTCTTCGCCCCCCGAGGACATCACCCTTGGTGAGTTAGCCCCTAGCTCTGTTGGGGTCATTGCTTCGTCTCTGTAAAGGAGCATGAATGGGCTGCACTTGGTTGGCCTCGTGGGAGTCGTTCGAAGAGCCCAAAGGACGGACAGCATTTCGTGTGGTCATTTTCCCTTCGCCGCCCCCTCAAGCCTTTTCTTGAGCGCCTCCAAGATCTTGCCATTTGCGCGTTCGGCCGCCCCGTTCGACTGTGGGTGTGCGACCGATGCGAACTTAATTTCCAGGCTTAGCCCTTCGCACATCTCTCTGAACTTGTCAGAATCGAATTGTTTGCCATTGTCTGTGATGAATTCCCTTGGAACTCCAAAACGGCAAACAATGTTTTTCCACACAAACTTCTGCACTGCCGCCGAAGTGATCGTGCCGAGTGGTTCGGCCTCGATCCAGCGAGAAAAGTACTCGATGGCTACAATTGCAAACTTGTAACCATTTCGCGCTGCTGGGAATGGGCCAATGATGTCCAGCCCCCACCTGGCGAAGGGCCATACCGGAGCGATCGGCTGCAACTCATATTGTGGGGCGGCTTGGCTTCGGCCATGCCGTTGGCAGCCCTCGCACCTTTTGGCGTGCGCCACGCAAACTTTCAGCACGGTCGGCCAATATACCCCTTGGCGAAATACCTTGGAGGCGATGGTTCTGGTAGCTTGGTGTGCCCCACAAAGCCCCTGATGAATTTCCTTCACCATCTCTTCGCCCTCGGCGGAGGAAATGCAACGAAGCAAAGGTTGGAGCACTCCAGAGCAGTACAACTGCCCTGCAACCAGCTTGTACCGCCTGGCCTTGATTTACAGGCGTTTCGCCTCTGCTTCGTCATCCGGAAGCCAGCCGTCTTTGAGGTACTTCACGAACGGTGTTCGCCAGTCCTCCGGGTCTTCGCTCGTGGCAGTCTGGTTTATGGCCATGACATCCTCGATTCCTTTGGGCACGCTTGGTGCATACAGGATTTCAAAGAAGATGCCTGGCGAATGCGGTCCTCCGCAAGCGGCAGATTTCGCCAGGGCGTCAGCCTCCTCATTCTGCCCTCTGGGCAAGTGTTCGACCGTTACGCTGGCGAAGCACTTTTCCATTGACCGAACGGCCTCCAAGTATCTCTTCATCCCTTCATCTTTTGCCTCAAAAGACTTATCAACATGACAAGCCACTAGCTTGCAGTCAGTTCGGATGAGTAAGCGCCGAACCCCCATTGCCTTTGCCTTCCATAGGCCTAGCAGCACCGCTTCGTATTCCACCGTGTTGTTGGTTGTGTCGAATTGCAACCTTGTGGCATACCGGATCGGCACGCCCCCCGGTGAAATGAGCACGGCCGTGGCGCCCGCCCCCCTATGTGACCATGAGCCATCGGAATACATTGTCCAAGGCTGTTCGATAGGTTGGGGTTCGGGGGCGAACGCCTGAGTCCATTCGACCACAAAATCGGCCAGGACTTGAGATTTGATGGCGGTGCGCGCCACGAAGTGCAGGTCGAAGGGGGATAGCTCCGCCGCCCACTTGCTGAGTCTGCCAGAGATTTCTTTACCCCGCAGTACTTCGCCCAGGGGGTATTGCGAAGGCACTGTGATTTTGTGGGCTTGGAAGTAGTGCTTGAGCTTGCGCGAAGCCATCACCAGGGCACTGTGATTTCAATGTACCGCGTCTTCGCCCCCTGTAATGCTTCGGAGACGAAGTACACCGGTTTCTGCCCTGATTCTGTCTCTTGGACTAGGACTGCGCTGACCGCCATTGGCGAAGCCGCTAGATACAATAGCATTTCGCTTCCTGGTGTTGGGCTGACCAGGGCGGGTGGGCTTTGCAAATACTATTTTAGTTCCTCGAATGCGGCCTGGCATTCGGGAGTCCAATTAAACTTGCTTGCGCCCCGGAGGGTCTTAAAAAATGGCAGGCCCTTTTCGGCTGCTTTTGAGAGAAAACGACTGAGTGCCGCAATTCGGCCCGCGAGCTTCTGTACTTCGCGTACGCTCGACGGTGGCCTCATTTGCTAAATTGCGTCGATTTTCTCAGGGTTCGCCTCGATACCCCTTTCGGAGACAAGAAAACCCAACAACTTGCCGGCGCGGACTCCAAAAACACACTTCTCAGGGTTTAGCTTCATACCCGCCGTACGCAAGTTGTCGAAGGTTTCTTGCAAATCGGACACATGGTCGAAGGCCTTACGGCTTTTCACGACAATGTCATCGACGTACGCCTCCACGTTTCGCCCCAGTTGCTTGCGAAGCACCTTGTACACCAGCCTGGCGAATGTTGCTCCGGCATTCCTCAGGCCGAAAGGCATCCTGGGGTGGCAGAAAGTGCCGAACAGCGTGATGAAGGCAGTCTTGGTGATATCGTCTGGATTCATGTGGATCTGGTGATAGCCGGAGTAGGCGTCCAAGAAGCTCATGAGCTCGCAGCCAGCCGTCGAATCGACAAGCTGATCGATCCGTGGCAAGGGGAAGTCGTCCTTCAGACAAACCTTGTTGAGGTCTGTGAAATCGACGCACATGTGCCACTTTCTATTCGACTTCTTTACCAAGACCAGGTTCGCCAGCCACTCCGGGTGATCAATTTCCCTGATCACCCTAGCCCTGAGAAGCTTTTGCACTTCGGCCTTTGCTGCTTCTTGGCGATCAGCGGACATCTTGCGCAGCTTCTGCTTCCTTGGCTTGGCGTCCGGCTTGACGGCCAGGTGATGCATGATGAGCTCTGGCGAAACGCCTCCCACTTCGCTAGGGCTCCAGGCGAAGATGTCGATGTTTCTCTTGAGCACTTCCAGGATTTTTGCGGCTTCTTCTTCGCCTAGATCGCCTCCCAGCTGGATGAGTTTCGACGGTTCTGCCTCACTCACTTGCACCTTGATTACCTTGCCGTGAGGGGCTGGCTTCAGCGCCCGATTAGCATGTGGTTCGGTCTCCACGTTGTGCACCGCCCTGCTGATGACAGCCAAGTCGCCTTTCGGCGCGGCCGAAGGCTGAAGCCCCTTGACAACAATCACCCCTGCCGGACCCGGCATCTTGAGCTTGAGGTAGTTGTGGTGGGAGATGGCTTCAAACTTGTTCAGGGTTGCACGGTCGAAGATGGCGTTGTAGCCGTACGGGATGTCGACGACATCGAACAATATCTGCTCTTCGCGTCTGTTTTCGCCCGTGCCGAAGACAACCTTCAACCGTGCTTGGCCGAGGACCTGAACCGCCTCACCACCGAAACCGCGAAGCGAGGCCGGCGCCTGAGTGAGGGCCGAGGTTGGTAGCCCCATCCTGGCGTATGCCTCAGTGAAGATGACATCAGCCGAGCTACCTCCATCGACCAGAATGCGCCTGACTTCGAAGCCGGCCACTTCAGCCGAAATCACCAAAGGGTCTTGGTGCGGGAACAGCACTCCTTCAGCATCTTCCGGCCCGAAAGAAATTTGCTGGCTCAAGTACTTCGGGACCCCTTCGCCTGTGGCGGTGATGTTGTGCACCGTTCGCAGCTGCGACTTCTTCTGCCGCTTCGACGGCGGGACTGGTGGATCGGCCCTTGTGATTACTTGAATAATTCGGCGCTGCACGTCTTGGTGCTGTTCGGCTGGAGGCGACTGTTCCTGGACCGCTTCGCGAGGCACCTCGACAGAGACACCCTGATGTGGCCTTGGTTCGTGGGTGTTGTTTCGCTGGCGGATGTTTCGGCACTGCTCGGTGGTGTGCGAAGACCTCCCATGATAGGCGCAATAGAGATCTTTTCTGACCTTTTTACGAATGGGCTGCTGATGGCTACCGCCCTGTTGGGCGTCGAACTCCTTGCGGAGCGCTTGTACTTCTTCGACAGCCATGATCGCCTTGCCTGTTCGGTCGGTCCTGAATTTCCTCCAGGTCATGGGAGCTTGGCCTTGCCGGGGCGGCTGCCCCGGGTTCGCCGGCTGGGGCTGGCGAATAGTGGGGGGAGCCGGTTCGACGACCTGCGCTTGCATTTGAGCATGGGCCGCAGCGATGGAGGCTTTGTCGTATTCGGCTTGAATCGCCTGTCTCCGCTTGGAGTCTTCTTCGCCTCTTGCGTACCCATCAATGATGCGAAGCAGGTGCTCAAGGGTTTGCGGCTCCTTGTTGGCGATCTTTCTTGTGAGTTCGCCCTCGAGCAACCCGGCCGAAGCGGCGTTGATGACGGATGCCTCCGTTATGTCTTGGACTTGGCATCGTGCCTGCGAGAACCGACGCATGTACTCTCGTATTGATTCGCCCGGCCTCTGGCGAATACCGAGCAAATGCTGTTGCGTCTTCGGCTCCTCGTAGGTGCCTCGGAAGTTGAGGATGAAAACATCGCGCAATTGCTCCCATGAGTAAATGCTATTGGATGGCAGATTGAAATACCAAGAACGGGCGATGCCGTCAAGGGCGAGATGGATTACCTTCGCCTTGGTGTTTTCATCGCCGTGAGCCGCTTCGATCGCGGACTCGTAAATTGAGAGGAACTCTTTTGGGTCTGTTTCGCCCGAGTACCACGGAACAGGTGGGAATTTGAACTGAGGTGGGATCGGACGACTTTTGATCCCCCCACTCAGTGGCAGCCCCTTTTCGCCCCCGGCCTTGCCCCCTGTGCTCTGCAGCGAAGGCCCGCCCGACTGCGGATACGGCGTGGCGAAGGGCGAGGTGATGGCCTGGGGGAGCGGTTGGGCTGCGACGTTCGGCGGCCCGCTTCCGAACGGTGGCGCTTGGGTGGTGTTGTAGACGTCGAACTGTTGCCCCTGGCCCAGGTGGGTTCGTCGGCAGCCACCCTGAAGCGCCTTGGTCGGAGCCCCCTCCGGCTGAGCCGAAGGGGTTATGCTTGAGATGTGGGGTTGGTTGAGCTGCTGAAGGAAAGCCTGAAGTTGTGCCTGCAATGCCGAGGCCCCCTCCGCCATTGCCCGCGACACTTGACCGGGCGAAGGGTGTGCCTGGACCGTGGGAGGCCGAACCGGCGCTTGTTGATAGGCTTGAGGCGGGATGTAACTTGCCGAATACTGGAGGATGGGGGCCGGAGCGATCTTGGCCTGCCGTGCCGCTTCGTACGCCTGTTTCTGCTCCTGCATTTGTCGAAGCATGTCCTGGAGTCGTGCCATGTTTTGCCGCATGGCCTCCATGTTTGCTTCGGCTTGTGCGTCAAGGCCAGGATCGACTTGCGCAGCGGCGATTGTTGTCGAAGCCGGCTGCGTTGATGAAGGGATTTCCAGTAGCTGCTCCGTCGAGTGGTCGAGGCCGAGGGCGGTGGTTGCAGCGCGGGCGCCGAAACCACCGGCGCGGCCGCCGCCTCGGCAGGCGCCGGAGGCTCCGTGCCTTCGCTGGCGGCCATCCCCCCTTCGGCTGTGCCTTCCTTTGGGTTCGCAACCCTCTCTTTTGAGACCTTTTTCGGTGTCATTCGCTCTCAGTGGTTTCGCTCAGAGGTCCCCACGGTCGGCGCCAACTGTTGTCGAAATGACAACCGCATACGTCGAAGGACGTGGATACTCAACAGTTGTTGGGAAGGTAAAGTGTAATAAATTTTGTATTAAAATCCGATCCCTTTTTACATGGCCCTAGGTGACTATTTATAACCCCATTACAGATCCCCCTATTAGTGTTTAGGGCTATTGCAGGGGAATTTACATGGTCGCCCTCATAAAGGGGCCCTTACATGGGTATTTAGTGTAATCTGGGCACGTGGGCCCTCGATGGGTCGCCCGGTGGCTTCCGGTTCACTGGCCCATGGCTCAGGGCGATTGGGCCGGCCTGCTGGCTTTTCTTGGACCAGGTCCGCTCTGGCGAAGTCATCCCCCTTCGGCGCATGCCTTCGCCATGTAGGCTTCGCCTTGGCCGACCGGAACCCTTTGTGACTCCTCGCTATCGGGCTTCGCCACTGGGTTCCGCCAACGGGCTTCGCCGTAGGGCTTCGCCCCCTGGTCCTTGGGTATTGGGAGATTGGATCCCTGCCACCTGGTTGGTTTCGGCAGGCTTGGTCGAAGGGGCCTCATGGCATACTGCCAACAAATACCTAGACGACAAAGTTGGTCAGTGAGAAGTACCTACAATTCTCTTAATGCGGTAGATCCTAAAATCATCCCTGTGTCACAGTACGCAGCTCAGACCGCTGCAACATTGCCGGTCAGACCGGACATGGTGGCCGGTCCGACCGGCGGGACAACGCCGGTTAGACTGCAGTCACCGAGTCTTTTAGGATTGGCTCCTACATCGGCCGTTCCTAGTAATCCTATGACTAGTACACGTCCAAAACCCAAAAGTCTTAGCGATGAAATTGCTAAAGCTTTCAAAACTCCTTTTGGTGTAGATACTAGAATTAAAAAAGATCTGGTTCAAGAAAGTCAAGCAAAAGAAGCCGAAATCTCACAAAAAGCTAAGTCTGATCCTCCCCATGACAATGTAGTTGATAAAGTTATATCTCCGGACAATAAGATAGTTAACGTGCACACAGCCGAATGGGCTAGGACCTCTAAGTCCGAACCATTCGTTTGCTCTATCCTTATGCCGGTTGTTCATAAAAATCGGCATGAGAAAACTAAATTCACATTTGATGTGGCCAAATGCGATAATATCTTTGACTATTTGTTAGAGCATAAACAAATCGAATTGTCACAAGGCCATGTTATACCACCATCTGAGGAGTTAAAGCAGCGCGCATATTGTAAGTGGCACAATTTAGATTCTCATGCCACTAATGACTGCAACATATTCAAAAGACATTCAATCAGCCATTAATGAAGCACGATTGAAATTTGTGGATATGCCAATAAATAAACAACATGTTCCGGTGAATACCATTGAATTGCAAGAGGAGAATAACCCCGATGACAAAAAGAAGACCACTTTGAAGACATCAATGCTCGGGGGACAAGAAGACAAACCAGAGATTCCAATAGATTGCAAGCGACTAAGGAGATCAAGTTCACCAACTAAGCGAGGTGGGAGACGAGCAAGGATGGATCGCTGACAACATACTTCTCCTTCTTCATGGTATTACCCTTGGTATGCACCATGGAGCTTCAATGGTACGTGGATGATGCCTACTTATATACTGTATTATTATCCATTATGGGCATTACCACAAAGACCGAGTTTTAATAATCAATCGTGCTTTTCTCATAGCCGATTAAAAGGAAAAAATCGGTCACAAAATAATCAACACAAGAAAGTGGTGAGGCAAGAGTAGAGGCCAAAGCAAAGCAAATTGCAATGTGAACAAGAGGAGGCCTCGTAGTATTCTTACATCACCATTAAACACATAAGCCTTAGAGGCATTCATGGCCGGTATTGGTTGATATCGCCCTTAGATGATCTCATGCTTAATGCTTTTCGGCTCACAAGTTTGCCGAAAAGGCAAGGGGGCATGTGTTGATAACCAAATTTGGCACTAGTTTGAATTTATAGCAAGTTCTAGCCAAAATTGGAAACTACCGAGTCTTTCCCACAAAGGTCGGTCTGACTGCCGTTGTGTGGACGGTCAAACCGGACAATGAACTCAGGTCAGACCGCAGGTGTCCGAGCGGTCATACCTTCAGCACAGAATCCGAGTCCAATTTAGGTATTTCTCGTGTTTCCTTGTTTTAGACCGGGATTTCTTGAGTCCTAACTGATTTCTAAGCCTAATTGGACATGGGAAAGACCCTGGGAAGCAAGGCCACCCCTCCTATAAATATAAGGGGGCCAAGACCGATTGAAACAACAACCAATCAATCGTCAAATTCAATTTACTATCCAAACCATCTATATTCTACATCTCCCTCCTTGCTACCTATCCCAAGTCTTTTCTCCTCCAATCTCCCAATTGCTCGTCGTCTCTCATCTCTACGGCGTTAGAGGACGTCCTAGCTGGCCTGCCGAGCCTAGGACAAACCGGCGCGCGTTCGCCCTGACGGGGTCCCTCCCGGGTGTTCGTTCGGCGGCATCTACCCAATCCCTACGACGGCATCTACCCAATCCCTACGGTGTCGCCGCGGGTTGCATATAACGTGCTGGTGCAATTCTACGTCAACAGAAATGTTTTCGAAGCCAGAACAAGGAGAAAAAACAAAAACAAACAAGTCCTAGAAAAGTTTTGGTCTGGTGGCTCAAGCCATTGTTGATGCGAAAAACACACACTAGCCTGAGAGATTTGCTTTACTCTAGTGCAGGTCCAAAACTTGCTTTCGTGTTCAATTGGCATACTAGTTGATTTGATCCTGCAATCAATAAGATAAAACATGCAAGTTTATCAGCAAACGATAATCAATCGGTCAGGTAGCCGATATCATATCGTGATGTAACCTAGCCGATGCAATATAGCATGGATCGGCTGTAAGGTATATTCAATGATGAGCTAACCCTAAATTTGATACATCGGCTGAAAATATCAGTGTCATATAACCTATATATCAATATTACTTTAGAAATAAGCAACTGGGATATATCGGACTTAACCGAGACAGTATAAGTTGCTCAAGTCTAAAATAACATGAAATAATGATTATATAAACTCATGTCCTAGCCGATGTTCAGATCTAAGTGTGTATCCGCTATAGCTCCGATACAACCTTATACTAGGATATTCTCTTGCAACAAATATATTCAACTATTACCAATCAGATTGGTAGTAAATCCAATATATTTATATTAGATTAGATCCTGATATAAGGGGCAGATATAACATATTAAACAAACCGTGAAACTATGTAAAACAACTATACCAGAAAAGATCGGCTGAAACCCCGATACTATCCTTATTAACAACCATAAAGCAGGCTAGAGATTATGATTCTAAACACGACTTAATGGATCAAACCTAACTGATGCAACATTAAGTATGAAAAGAAGTATAATATTTAGATAATCAAGCCGATGGTTGCCTTTTCAAGATGGTGGATACATTATATAATTTAAACCAACAAAACAATCTAGCCGTTACCAGCAAAACCCTAAATAGAGATCAGCCGACACGAGTAGATAGCATTATCAATCTAGATTATACAATGTATATGATAACTCAGAGATTCACAAGATAGAATTAGAGTGTCATAAAGATGTAAGCACTAATTCCGATAATGCAAACCGCCATAACAAGATCTACCTTTTCGCCGAAGATCAAACTGATGCAGCTCGACTCGAAAGCAAGAACTTGTCGAAAATAAAAGTAAAAGATTGGCGATGCGCCGAGATTGATTGAACTGTTGTTTTATTCCAAAGGTCTCGGGTTTATATTTATACCCGAAAGTACAAACTTGTCCATTACAGACACGACTCATATTGTCCTAATACAAATCCAACTAGCAAACAAGTCCCTTCGGCGGACTCTTACCGAAAATATCCATAAGAAAATTACAGATAATCCTAATTAATAGATACATTTGCTAATTCTGGATTCTATCCTTGCCTAGCAACATTATCTCAAACTCTTCCTCGAATCCGATATTGATCATACATCCAATATCGGCCATATCGGCTATCCAGATCAGACTCGGTTCCAGCCGATACGGTCTTCCAGCCAATGCGCATTCTGTTTCCGAGAATTCCGCATATCTTCAATTCCGCTTCGAATTGGACTTCATTTCCGATTCACATGCTTGCTAAATTTCATCGTCAACAAGGGCGAAAGAATGTTTAGGGTTTGAACATACCAGAAGTTGTTCTGGTCATTCTAGGTGTAAACACCAGATGCTTCACCGGGGAGCTATCCAAAGAGGGGCAAAAATGTGAAGGCCAGTGTTTTCACACAACAGGTGTACGTTGTGATGAAGCTTGAATTCATGGATCTATTGTAGCCATGTATAGATGGCCATATGGCCTGACGCCCGTGGCCCGGCCCAAGCACGGCACGGCCCGACTGGGGTCGTGCTCGTGTCGGCTCGGCCCAGTCGTGCTCGTGTCGGCCCGGCCCGATAGCCCGGTCGTGCTTGGGCCTCTCCCTCGGCACGGTGGGCCGGTCCGGCACGATCGAAAAATAAATAGTAGAGGGATGTAAAATAGACTTAATTAACTATATAAGGCAAGGCCCAAAGATAAGAGGAATACAAAATAGACTTATTTTCCAGCCATATGGACACAACCCACAGAGTTTAGGGAGGAAAAATAGACTTATTTTGTGGAGAAGCTCGATGGGCTGTCGTGCCTTCGGACCGACCTGGCACGGCTCGAGTCTTACTTGGCTGTGCCTGGACCATGTGTGCAGCTCGTGGGCTGGCACGGCACAGCCCGGCGTGTAGGTCGAGCCGTGCCGGCCCGGCTGGCCTCGGCCCAGGCACGGTCGTGCCTGGGCCGGGCCGTGCGGGGCGGCCCATTTGGCCATCTATATAGCCATGTACGTAATTTGATATTTTTTTCCTTGGGTTACGGAATTTATTGCACTGAAATTTGATTTTATGCATGCCCATATGCGTATATTCATATTTACTACCACTTCACAGGACATAGATTTGACCCTAGCTTATTGTTACAGTTACGGCACTTGGAATTCTTCAAGATCCTCTTTTATCCTGCATGGAGGAAACGCTTTGAGCCTGTAAGTTTTTTTTTTACTCTACTGTTCCACTTGTCAGTTTGCAATGCATCTGTTAATTTTAGCCATTATTATTCACATTATTCTTACCAGTTTCTATCTTTACACTTTGTTGTGACTATCTCTAAACTATTGTTACTCGGCTAGTACTAAAATGGTTGTCTTAGGTGCAATATATATCTAGCTAGCTCTTACTACTCCGTTAACAAGATTCCTATGTTGTATAGTACAGCCCTGCAAGCTCGTAATCATTTCAACTAACTTTTGTCGTAGAGATTAAGCACCAGCAGTACTTTATTGTATGTACAAATACAGTTTACTCTTTAGTGGTTTGAGTAATTAATGGCAAATTCAGTAGAAAACCAGCGCGGATCTCAGGATCTGGAAATGGCATGGAAGCGCGTCGAGCCATTATATTTTATTGGCTTTGTGTTTTGCTCGCCATTTGTGTCTCTCCTAGCTCCTCTGATAGGCCCAGCTTGAGGTTATCAGACAGGTCGTTCGAATATGGTCTCCTGAGCTGGAAGGTATGATGAACATTCATTGATTCGGTTTTGTGGATTTGGTTTTCGCTATGCACTACAGATCGCTTTGGAGGAGGAGTCGTGGTCGTGTGGTGTGGTAGAGTTGTACATGTCTATCAAGAAGCATGCTGGCATCCCTTTCGAGCCGATTAGTAGGTTGGAACAAGTGAGCTCAGAGCACGGAGCCACGGAGACGGAGATTGAGGAGTTGCCACCGCTGGCCTGATTCCTATTCGCAAATTACTCCTCCATGTAGGATCAAATCACAAGAAACAAGCTAACCAGAGGAGGTGAATTAGAGCTAGGACTTAGGCCGTGCTTTATCAGATCGGTCCAAGGCACGACGGCTCGGCATGCTAAAAAGCACGGTCTAGCACGGTTCATAAATGGGCCAGGCCGGCATGGCCTGTACGTGGGTCGTGCCTGGGTCTGGACAATAGGCACGACGGGCAGCACGGCATAACCAGTGGGCTATGCTTTGGCCGGCCTGGCACATAAATGGCCCGTAGGCCCAGCAACAACTTTGCATCCCTATTATGAATAAATTTGTCTTCCCCTAATTTTTATGTCTCGAGTTATTAGCAGTCAGTGAGAAAAAAATACAGTGCATATTTTTATATGAGGTAAATCAAATCTCAGTATTGCAGAGCCGGCTGGGCAAAAAAGAGTGACCATATCGTTTTCCCTCCCAAAATTTCCCCCCTCTATTTCAGATTTACATCCCAAAATTTTCCTCCTCTATTTCAGATTACAGGCTGCACGCTGCAGCAAGTACTTGGTCACAGCCCATCCGCTGGCAGCGACCTGCGGGCAGTGCGGCCAGCAGCGTCGCAGCGACTCCACAAGCAGGCGAGCAGCGTCGGCGCTGAGCAGGGTGGGCACAGCCGTCGGGAAGGTTGAGGAGCACGATGACGAAGCCGCACGCAGCCACTGCCACCCACCCGCATCCATCGCCGTCACTGCCACTGCCCAAGCACCCACCCGCCCTCTTTTCTGGCCGGTGTGTCTTCGCAGCGCAGCCAGCGCTAGCTGCTTTCGGCTCCATATGTTCTGGGCCGTGCTTGTGCTAGCCTGGCACGAATAGGCCCATCGGGCCATTGGGCCGTGCCTGGGCCGCATCCCTGAAGAGGTCATGCTGGCACGGCATGGCACGACGAGCGGGTTGTGCCGGACCGGCACGACCCGTTTTGGCATGAAGCACGCTAGGTCGTGCCGTGCTAGCCTGGCAAGACCCAAGTCTCAGCTCTAGGGTAAATGGTTGTAACACTAAAAACCAAAAACTTTTAGCGGAAATAAAAGTTACCATCGTAGTTGATGAAGATCTCAGCGTAGCCGGTTTAACCGTGTGTGTGCACCGGTCTGACCGCTCCTATGCCGCCGGTCTGACCGGTCAGACCGCTGCCTCCTTTCTTGTCGTTGCCGGTCTGACCGGTTCCACGTCGCTGGTTAGACCGCCACTACCCTGCTGGTTAGACTGTCTCTTTGCCGCCGGTCATACCATCGAGATCCAGAAAACACCGGTAGATGAACACTCAAAGATATAGATTAATCTATCTCAATTTTTATTGCATCAAATAGTGTTTACAAAGTGCACCAACAGCGGTCCACCAAAATCTCGAACAAAACTCGAAACCCTAACTTTTCTCTCAACTCACTGTCTTTAAAATCGATACCGGAAGGCTACCTGTCACGCTCGGAAATTCACTAGTAATTTCCGAACTAATTTGTGCATATAATCCTCGTCCAGGAATCAGCCGAGGTACACAAATCGACAATTTAATATACAAATCCATCATAATACAATGTTACATACTTACATAAGAAAAGAAAACAGCAGCGGATAAATGATCTAGCGATGGCTTCAGCTCCACTCCCACAGGCAGCTCAACTGGGGTATAAGCCAAACGTCTTCTTCTTCGCAACTTTCTTCAACTGAGGTTGATTGATTATTGCAAGAGTGAGTACATGGAATACTCAGCAAGCCGCATAGTAAATATGCAAGTGCATAAGGTAACCAAAGGATTGGCATAATATATAAGCTCATTTACAAAAGCAGCATTTACCAAACATTTGAGAATTGTCAAACAGTAGAGTAATTATAATCATCAATATTAATCAACACTGAACAGCACACCAATGCTGCACAGGCCCAACCGAACCTGAACAACCAACCCCGGTCGTACAGATAAAACCTCCAAACCAGGAATTAACCATTCTAAACCAGGAGTTAAACTGAAGTATCATCACCTATCACATTATTATTATTAATGAGTAGTGTGGGACTAATCACGAAAAACATTGTTAGACCCGCCCATAACCGCGGGCAAGGCTATTCGAATAGTTTTACTCTAGCCAAAGGTGTACCACTGTACCCACAAGACACAGCCTCAACATCATGTCAACCATGTGTCGTGATACTGGAAAAGTACCCAAATAGAGACTGTGACAAAACACCTGACATAACCCAACCCTATGCAATGCACCGCTCCCAGATCATAGTCACCCCCTTTTAGCCAAGGTATGGACTCCCCAGCGAACCTCCGTGGGCTTATCTCCGCCACTTCACAGTCTGGCACTCCACATTGAATCGTGCTACATCAAATGTTAAGCCGTTGCCCACGTTGGCTTGTGGTTGGTACAGTTAATGTTTCACAACAGTAGCTCGCGAACCGGTCCTTAATTGTTATGAGCACAACCATCCAAATATCATCTCCAACCATGTGCTCACAACCCACCATTAGTCAAGTTTTAGTTGACAATTAATTAATTTATCAATCACGATTGACCATCGTGAGCTACCATTAAATATCCATCATTAAGATATAAGTGAAACATTAATTATCCCATTAGTGTACTAATGTCTCTAAGCATGGCTAAGCAATTATATCTAATATCTAGTTGGACCATTATATAAAGTCCAACTAGTCAAATTTATAACCCAAGGTATCAACGAATATGGAAATCAATACAAACTGGCCATAATCAAGGAATAGGTTCACACCACCCAATGATATTCGAAAATAAATGCACATTTGAAATAAATAGAGAATTTAAATATAGGATCAACATCCTCAAAGGATTGTGTTTGGGATCTGTGTGACTTGCCTTGCAATAATCGGTCTTCAATTAGTCTTCTGGAACCCTTCCGACGCTCACACGAACCTTCGAAACGACGGAAACGATAAGCTAACACGCAAAACGAGGAAAAATACTAAGAAACTCCAAATAAACAGTACATAGAAAGCAAACAAACATGTAGACTATGATTTTAGATAAATTTAGAGACTTGAACGGCCTCATTCCAAATTCATATGAATTAGTTATGAATTTTACAACATTTAATCCAATTAAACCTATTAAAGAAAAGACTATTCCAAATTAATTAAACAATTTACAAATGATTTATAACTGGGAGAAAAGATTAAAAACATCTACCGGTACAAAGATTGCATAAAATTTGGTAGATGATATATAGTAGAAACACTAATATATCATTGTAAAGAGAGGGGGAATAAATCCATACTGATTTAGATGGCGGAGATCGGTGGACCGGATTTTGACCTAGAGAGGACGGCAACGCGACGACGGACACAGGGGACACCGGGAGAGAGAGCACGATGAGAGGAGCTCACCGAGGGGCGGCACGACGATGGACGATGACCGGCGGCGAGGTAGACGCGGTGACAACGTCGGGTTGACGGTGACGACAGCGTTCCGGCGAACGTCGGTGGCAACAGAGGGGTGGACAGTGTTCTTCTCGCAGCTATGAATCCAACGGAGGTGGCGGCGACCGAAGGTGGCGACGGGAGAAGCAACAGGGCTTCGCCGGAGATAAAAAAACGACGGCGAACTCGGCCTACACGGTGACAATGGAAACCGGCGGGTTTTGATGGAGGAGAAGGGGTGGCCGGGGTAGAGCTCGGCCTTGCGAAGTCGGGGGAGATGGTGGCGCTGGACGGCGTCGGCCGAGAAGATGGGAAAAGGTGACCGGAGGCGAGGCCGGCGATGGAGAGAGAAGGAACTCGCGGGGAGAGGCGGCTAGGGCACGGAGGAGAGAGGGAGGGGTGGCGACCAAAAGAGGAGAGGGAGGGGTCTCTATTTATAGGCACGGGAGGAAGAATCCGAGCCTAAAACGAGAGGATTTGGCGATGGAAAATAGGATTTATCCCGAGTTCACCGGATAAGAATGAGGCCGAAATTCGTGGGATTTAGCACGAATTTGATGGGGCTTTCTTGGGATAAGGTGGAGGAGATTGAGGGGAATCCGTTCCCGTAACTAATTTTGGAAGGGAACCAACGGGGAGGCCGGATTGGACGAAGGAGTTGGCGGCTGTACTGTGCAAAGCATGTACTTCTCCTAAGCCTATTCCTAATTCATCACCGGCTATACTCCCATGGCCTCAAGCAACACTTATATCTAAATATCAAAGAAACTCCATATCCGAGTACAAGTTCGCACCAACTTGACTCACATCAGCACATAATAGTATCACATACGAATAGAAATCATCTAGAAGTCATATCCATAAAGTAATCTAGAAATTCCACGAAAATCCGAAACCAACTCCTTCCAGAGTATGTCGGTCTAACCATTAGGCTACCCGGTCAATTGCACCAACACCTCCACTCTGACCAGCACCTCCTGCCCGGTCCCACCAGCACCTAGTGTTGACCACACTGTTCACCGTTAGAAAACACATCACACCATATTTTCATAAACACTCACTTTTGACAATTGTTTATCACCAAGATTAGTCATCACATGATTCTACATTCTTCTAAAATATTATAACCTAATAGAACATATCCTATTATAATAAATCTAGATAGATTCTTCTCTAAATTCGCTATACTAAGATGTGTAATATATAATCTTATGTTGTAATATTTTAGGGCAGGAGGGAGTATACTCCATCGGGCTGGCTGTCTACTTGCGCCTCAACTTCTCTACTGTTCTTTTTATCCGAAGAATGAAACCAGGAATATTCATGCTGTCGACGAGGACATATTCTACCTGTTGCGCTGCCTTTGTCTGTTTCTATGTTGCTACGCTTATGAGATGGACTCCAGTTTATTATGTGTTTTATTTATCTTTTATTATAAGATCCATGCAGATCGGAGATTCGCTTATAGCACAGTGGCAGGGGTTGCTGGCATGCAGCCCGTCGGTCTCGTCGGCCTGGGTTCAATTCTCGTCGAGAATGCTCACTAAAAATATTTGCTTTTTTTTTCTTAAAAACCATTGACACTAAGTCCTTCCTTAGCATCAAACCCTTTTTTTTATCCCTGGAGATCGGAACCTCACCACGATGCCACAGTTGTTTTGCCAACTGCCGTTTACATGACTGCATCACACAACTATTATATCAGAAACAAATTTCCTAATTGCAAATATATGTACTCTGTCATAGAATAAATCAATACAAATTTCTTATCTAAATCAATAATCTCTCCGTTCCAAAATATATGAGATTTTTTGTAGGATCGAATAACGACAACTAAGCCAACCAGATGGGGTGAATGGTTGTATTACCCAAAAACCAAACTTGTAGTGGAATTAAAAATTACCCTTAATTTGACGGGTGTCGGTTTGACCGAAGTAGATCGACTGGTCTGACCGCACTTGTGTCGTCGGTCTGATCGGTATAGATCACCCGGTCTAACCGCCCTGAAGCGTCGCTGCCTCCTGCCGCAGTCGCTGGCCTGATCGGAGTAGTCCTTCCGGTTGGACCGCTGTGATACTACCGGTCTGACCACCAGTGTCCCGCCGGTTGGACCGCTGCATCCGAGCAAACACAAATTCAAATTGATCTTTATTACTTCTTATCTGTGTTTACAAAGTGCAACAACAGCACGCCTCACGAAAATCTAGACTAAAACTCAAAAGCCTAACTTTCCTCTAAACTCAACTCTCACAAAATCGATACAAGGAGGCTATACCCTCTCTCTCTATTTATACCTAAGATAAGCAGCTCAAAGCCACGAACCAATCTCGTACAAGAAGTCCTAATCCCCTAATCCCCTAGGAAACATTTTCATACAAGAAACAAACTTTACAAAATCCAATTGTACCAAATTTGGACTCCTTCCAAATTCTACTCTGCATCCCATACGCACACAATATATCCATCTTATGCCATTGTTAACGACGAAATTTGGTAAGCCTCAAAGTCATTATCGGCCTGGAGTCACTATCAGCTTCAGAATCCTGGAATTGGCCGATAGGCATTATCAGATCGCCAATAGTTGTGTTCTTGATGGATTCGGTTAAGAAGATAGATCAATTAAAAAAACTTATCCAGAAGAGTCCGAGTTCAAGATGGATGCGGCATGGCAAGTTATCTATTAATTAGGATATTATGTAATTTCCTTAGAGATATTTTTGGCAAGAGCCTACCTAGGGACTTGTTCGTCGGTTAAAGTTAGGAAAGTGTGAGTCGTGTCCGATATGGACTAGTATCTACCCATGGGTATAAATATGTACACCCGAGGTCATTGTAAATTATCTCTCGATCAATATAACTTTGGCGCATTGCCACCCTTTTTACTTTACCTTTCGACAAGTTCTTGTTTCAAGTTGGGCTGCATTGGTTTCGATCTCCGACGAGGGATAAGGCTTGTTATGGCGGCTTGTGTTGTCGGGATTAGTGCTTCCATCGCTTCGACACTCTAATCTTGTCCATGTAAATCGTCAATTTATCATATACGTTATATAATCTAGATTGACAATGTTTTCTACTTGCATCGGCCAATCTTTATCTAGGGTTTTGTTGATATCGGCTAGATTACTTTGTTGACTTAGATTATATAATGTATCCACTACCCTGAAAATCAGTCAGAGGCTTGATTGTCTAGATATTATGTTTCTTTTCATACTTGATGATGCATCAGTTAAGTTTGATCTACTAAGTCGTGCTTAGAACCATAATCTCTAGTCTGCTTCTTGATTGCCAATAAGGGTTTCATCGAGGTTTCAGCCGATGAGTTATCAGGACGTTGCATCGGCTTACAAGGATTACATACAAGTTGGATCTAGCCGATTGCAACAAAGGTTTCTCTGTTTATCTAATCATTTGGATTTAACAACATCGGACCTCCAGCCGATGTATGCTCTAACCATCGGATCAACGCTTATTCAATTTATCATTACTAGCTGATTGGTTTCTACTGAATTATATTATTGTTTTATTACATTATCATCAGCCAATTATCTTCCTATCATTATCTACATTTGACATATAGCCAATTACTCAAAACCCTATAGATATCGGCTAGTATCGGCATCGGCTGGAATCACTCCATCTTCTTGTTAGTCGATTGACTGTTTTATCTGTTGTTTACATATCTTGTTAGTTGCAGAATGAAACTGACTGGCACGCACGTATCTCATCATTATTTTGGACCTGCACTGGAGCTAAGCAAATCTCCCAGGCCGTCATGTTTTACGTCAACAGCCATATGAAATCTTCACCAATCACGTGCATTGACCTTTAGCCTAAGCATCTCGCATGATATCCTGATCGTCCGGACATCATCTTCTCCCAAGTTGACTCTCGATTCATCACCGGCAACACTCTCCCGAGGCGTCAAGACTCATCTACACATGCATCAACCAAGAAACCATATCCGAGCACAAATTCTATCCAACTTGACTCATTGTTAGCACACAACAGTATTCCATACGCATAGTATCTATCTAGAAGCCATGATCATAGTCATAGATTAATCACGGATATCCAAAATAACAACCCGAAACCAAAACCAACACAGACGTTAGCCGGTCAGATCGCGGGCTGCCCGGTTTGACCGCACACATCCCACTGGTCAGACCGGCCTAGTCCATCCGGTCTGAACGGACCCAATCTAACAGTAGTCCTTGTTCATCATTTAAAATTCCAATCATATCCAAAACCACTTCGCCAATAGACTCCAAATACCATAACCAATAATATCACATGTCAATCGTTCATCATGAAATATCAATCAAACACACATTGATTTTATAATTTTGGTTGGATGGGATACATCCTAGTACTACGAATCTGGATAGACTTTCTGTCCAATTTCGTAATACTAGGATTTATCTCATCCAATCAAAATATCTTATATTTTGGGATGGAGGGAGTACTTACTTTCTTACCTATCATCGATCCACGAAACGAGAAGTTTAATCCCTTTGCCAACCTCAAACACAAACATTTACATGTGAAATGCATACAGAACTAGTGCTGTTGATCCTACTGCTGCTACTTGCATTATACTCCCGAAAATTTATTCCAAAATGTAGACAAAATTCACAATTAGAGATACTGAAATATGTGATCCAGACATTTGCCGCTTTGTCAATAGGCAAACAGGACAACATTACGCAACTAGTTGGTGGTGCTGTTAGAAATAAACTTCTTGATTGCTTCACCTGGACAAAAATCGATTAGGAACATAGGATTCTTTTTTTTTAACGCATCGGCACCAGACTGATCCTATTTCATTGAATGTAGCAGGAATAAAGAAACTGTACAAAGCTATAACTTTGTAAACTTACATGAAAAGGAGGAAAATTAAGGGATGATCTGGACTAGCCTTTTTGCACCGGCTAGTACCCAGGTCTTGGCCTCTTCCTTTATCTTCGTAGAGAGCGATATTGTCGAGAGCTTGTTGAGTTGGAAAACTCTTTGGCTTATCTCTTTCCAAATATCCCATGTCGCTAGCAACAACAGGGTGCGGACTCCTTTTCTGGGTGTCCCTGGATGTGTTGTCATTGCCATCCACCAGTCATGGAGTGATGTAGCTTGAATCCAGTTGGCTGGTTTGATGTGCTCTTACGACGTCGAACATGTCATGCTATCCCAAATCTTTCTAGAGTATCTGAAGTCTACTATGAGGTGGAACACCGTTTCCCGGATATGTTTGCATAGCGAGCGGAAGGTGTTGTTTTTGCCATCCTCATGTGGTCAGCCTGTCCGCTGTCCAGATTCTGTTTTGAATGGCCAACCATACAAAAATTTTACATTTGTTTGGACCCAGATGATCGCGTCGTAGTTTGCATTGGTGGATCTGAGAAACTGTGCCTTGTAGGCAGAGCTTGACTCACCATAGTTGGTGAACTTCCAAGTGATTTCATCTGCCACATCTGGGGTGAGTTGGACGCTTTGCATTGTCGACCACAGGGTCATTATTTGGTCCAACAGCTCAATTGTCATTGCGTCTGCAGAGGAGAAATTGAGGTCTTGTGCCTAGGTATTATCTGTTACACCTTCTTTAAGGCTCCTGTTCTTTCTTTTGGATATTGCATACACAAGTGGCAGCACACCCCTCGGGCGTCACCCTTGCATCCAGGCCGAGTTCTAGAAACTAGCCATTTCCCCATCCCCCCACGGTTATTGCCATCATCGTCGCGAAAAGAATTTTGTCAAAGTTGTCACATGGGTTGTCCCGGTCGATCCAGGTTTTTTGGGGGCTATCCACTCCTGCCTAGGGGTGGCAATTTCCCCGTTGGGGCTGGGGACCCGGTGGGTACCCGTAGAACGGGGCCGGGGCCGGGTTGAAATTCTCACCCGCGGGTGAGCGGGGCCGGGGCCCCGCAAATTACCGGGGACGGGGGCGGGGATTCAAAACTACCCGCGGGTGACCCGGCGGGGCCCCGGAGTTTCAGCTATTGTTGTAAAAATAGCCCATTTCAAAAATATAGGCCCAACTAGCCCACATATAAAACCTAACCCTAATCTCTTCACTCTCCCTCTCTTCACCCAACCTACTCCTCCACCCCAGCCGCCGCCCCCATCCCTCCTGTCTCCCTCCCGTGCCGTCCGCTTGCGGCGCCGCCTCATCCTCGCGCACGCTCGCCATCCGCCGCTTTCCCCCGTGCTGGTCATCGCCGAGACGCCAGCCACCACCTTCTTCTCCTAGCCCCGAGCAGTGAGTCCGCGAGGGCCGCGACCACTAGCAACGCCGGCTCCGCCGCGCGGCCGTCCACCGTACCTCCTTCTCCGGCCTCCGTCGCACGAGATGCCGGCCCGCCCCTCCACCCCCAGCATGCGACCAGCCGGCTGCCGGCAAGGCAAGATGCCGTTCACCGGCCTGCCCCATCCCAGCGCGACACCACCGTCCGTCTCACCCGCGCACCGGAGCTCGCCCGTTGCCATCGCTGCCGGAGCTCGCTCGGGTGTTGCGGGGCCCCACTCACCCGCCGGGTCCCCTGCGGGAGCGGGGGCGGGTGAGGTTTTCCACCCGGTGGCCAATGCGGGGCCGGGGCCGGGGAGAAAATGCGGGGAGCGGGGACGGGGGCATTCCTGTCCAACCCAGCCCCGCCCCACCCCACTGCCACCCCTACTCCTGCCATAGCCATCTGACCTGCAACACTGTAACGCCATAAAAATTCGACCAACAAAATCGAAACCCTAAAATATAGACCTTCAAAAACTTTTTAAAATGGATTGCATCATGCTGGATTTATTCGCACGTTTTATTTGGATTTTATTGCGGGTTAATCAATTGTGTATTATAAGGAAGTAATTCAGAATAGCCCCAAAGTGATTAGCCAAATGATTAATCGAGATACACTCTAAAATATAATTTGGCGAAGGATATAATTAAAATACAATTTGGAATAATGTTTTATGCAGGGTTTAAACAAATATTACACCTAGTAAATAATATATTTTAGGAGGAATTATAATAAATATATAAGTAAAATATGGAAATGGGAAATTTGGTTAAATTGACATCTAAATAACCCACACATGGCAAAATGTATACCTGTGAGAAATTAAAAATTATTTAGGGCTCGGTTTGGATTAAAAATCAGCAAAAATGATGAAAATAGGAAAATGTCACTGTTCCTCGGCCACCAACTGTTCGACGGGTGACTGCTGCCCCGCCGCCCCTCTGCGCGCTGTCCCCACTGCCGCTGTCGTGCCCTGGTCGCCGCTGCCGCGCCGCGCCCTCGCGCGCCCGGACCCGCCGCAGCCGCCGCGCCCTCGCGCCCCGCACGCACCTCGCGCGCCGCCCGCCACCGCCTGCCTCACGAGCCTCGCGCACGCGCGCCCGGACCCGCCGCCGCCGCGCCCTCGCGCCCCGCACACGCGCCCGGACCCGCCGCAGCCACCGCGCCCTCGCGCCCGCGCGCGCCCTTGCGCCCCGCGCCACGCGCGCACGATGCCGCCGGCCGTACTGCGCCCACACCGGCCGTACCCCGCCGTACCAAGCCACCCACGCACGCCCCAGCGTCGCGTCTTGCGCCCCGTGCCGCGCCACGCACGCACGTCGCCCGGTCGCCGCCGTACCCGCGCCTGCACGCGCGCTGCCCGCTGCCGCCGCGCGCACGTCGCCGCCTCCCCACGCCGCGCGCACGACGCCGCACCGTGCGCCCGTCCCGTCGTCGCCCGCCTTGAGCCAGCCGCCCTCCCGCCCTATATAAGCCCTCCCCCTCCCCCTTTCCTCCCCACGCCCTCCCCTTCCTCCTTTCTTCCCCTCCCGCTCCACCTCATCGTCGTGCGCCGCCGCCGTGCCTCGGGCCGCCGCACGCCTCGTCGACCGCCGCGCGCCCGTGAACCACCGCCGGTGAGCCCCCTTACCCCCCTCCTTCCCTTATGTCGGCCGCAAGAGAGAGAGGGAGTAGAGCCGGTGAGCAAAGAGAGAGAAGAGAGGAGAAGAAGGAAGAAGAAGCAGGAAGAGAGAGGGAGAAGAGAGAGAGAAAAGAAAAGAAGGAAAGAAAAAGAGAAAAGGGAAAAAGGAATAGAGAGGGGAGAGAAAAAGAAAATAGTAGAGGGAAGAAGAAAAAAACAGGGAAATACAAATTTAGACCTAGGAAAGAAAATTTAGAATAGAGAATAAAATGGAGAAAATAAATTTAGGATAAGAAATTTAGGATAAAATCCGTCGATTATTTTAGGAACTCGTACAAGAAATTAAATCGGATTATTTAAATGCAAATATTCACTTAATTAAATAATTCGTTTAATGATTATTCTTTTGCGGGATGTTTAGTCAATTATTTAGATTTTCATTTGTCAGGTTTTACCAGCTCGTGTGTATAATAACATGTTAATTCTAGAACTTCTAAATTAATCGTTGTCGTTTAATGTTTATTGCGATATCCATTTAATAGCTATTTAATTTTACTCGTCGATTAGGTTATATGCTTAAGTAGCCGTTGCAATTACTTAGTAAATTACTGATCACCAAAGGTTGAATATTATTATCGGGATCTAACCTATGCAAGTCGCGTAAATTAAACCGGATAAATGTTCTAATTGGCTAGCGCTAATATTTTAGGACAAAGGTATTAACAATCGGAATGGAACTATTTTATAAATGATAATGGAAGCGAAACCAACATTCGACGCTCACGTTCGATCCATTTCTTTAATTGGATTTTGTCGGATTTTAATTGAATTCTAAGCGAGTTCAATTTCTTTCGCACGTAATTCTAGACATCGAGGGAGTTGTGAGTCCGACCGAGGATCAAGACCGGCAGGACTTCGAGCAAGGCAAGTCATCACTACCCATTGAGCATATCGATCCTACGTTGCGAAATTATTTTTGTTTGCAAATAAAGTTGCATGCAATAATGAATAGCCTACTTGTTATTATGCCATGCCTTGATTATTGTTACCCCGTACCCCTTTTGTATCCATGATTACGTATGAGTCCCTAGTCAATTATGACGAATGCTTAGCGATGCTATTCTAGAATCATGCATACTCATATTTATCAAATGCTTTATGCTTGGGCAATTACCTTAGGGAAGGTAATTGAGATGCGGCATGTGGAGACATGAGCGCCACATTGCCATGATATAATGACATGATTTGTGAAAGGAGAAATAAAACTAAACAAGTGTCTTCGACTGGGGCGGATGGTGGATTTGGGTGGTATCCGGAAAAGGCTAGCACCGTCCCCGGTCAGTTAAGGACCGAGCCATGAAGTTAAGCATGAAACGACCCCAGTACAACCGTACTTCTCGGATGGGTATAGACCTAGCGGACTAGATAGCCGAGCAGAGGCAGTATCCTTGCATAGATGGTTCACCCCCGTGTGTGAGGCAGATTCGCTACGACGGGGCAGCCGTTGAGGTGGGGACGCGATGCGTACTCTACATCGGTGTCGCCGTTGGTAGGACTGCCACGTGTGTGAGAGTGAGAATCTAAGCTTAAATTATAAACTTTGCGCGTGTGTGAGACTTCTCTTCCCGGGAGCACCAGAACTCCTCTCACTGCTAGAAACAGATACGCCTAGAGTGCACGAGGATGATAGTTCATGTAGCGGGTACTGCCAATGCAAGGTTATCGAAAGGCTTTGCCGTGACGCGTCTCATGTGTTGGGACGAGGCTCATGTGTTGAGCAGTCGCGGAGTACGGGTAAAGTGTACATCCACTGCAGTGTGAGTAAAACAATCTATTCGAATAGCCGTGCTCGCGGATATTGAGCACCGGAACATGCATTACACTTGGCTAGACTCTAAATTCTTAAATTGTGTGGGTGGGGTTAATGCATGATGAATTTTATGCTGTTGGAGCCACCTCCTGAGCAGAAGGAAGATGGACGTCCACAGAAAATCATGACGAAACAACGACGGGAAGCTATCCTTGGGATAATGATGGATGGTGGACAGAACCGTCGTTGTTTAAAATAAACTCTGGTAATAAAACTTGATCAGTCATGCTAGGTCTTAGGTTTGTGAAAAGAATTGCAAAACTAGCTTTATGCAACAGAACCTATGCCTTGCCTTGGATGAAACATGTCATATGCATTGTTGCCGTGGTGACTTGCTGAGTACGGTTGGTACTCACCCTTGCAATTATAAACTCCATCAGAAGCCGAAGATGATACCGCGGAGGATCCTTACGCCTACTACGAGGAGGATGCGGAAGAAGAGGGTGCCCACTAGGTCTAGTCACGGTCGTTGCCTGTGGCAATGGCGATGCCGCTGCCTTCGCTCCGCTGCTTATCTACACTCTGCTTTTGGAATGTATTCCGGACCGTTTGGTCCTTTGTTCTAATACAATACCTTCGGGCCTATGATGTAATGACTCGTACTCGACGCATATGTATGCGCTTTTGGTAATTCAACTATGTATCATGTGTGCCAAACTACTTGATCCAGGGAAATGGCACAGAATACACGAGCGATTCCTGTTGCAAAACGGGGGTCCTTACAAACACTCTAGGGAAACTTTCTAAAATCTCAAAATGCAGTAACAGGATAAAGGATTAAAGTGCCATAATACCTCAAATCGTATGGATTAAAGAAAACATAAGAATACTAAAAAAATAGATGTTCTGTTTGAATAAAGCACTAGAGAACAAGCAGTAATCAGAAAAGAAAAGAGATAGGCACAATTTTTTCCAAGAGATTGAAGCTCATAATTTTAAAATAAAAACCTCCAAAATTTCTCTGTTTTGAGCCAATCCAAAGAAATTTCATAGAATTCTTTTGATAGCTATTCCTATAACCCAAGTGATCACATAGGAAATTTTTCCATAGAATTGAATTCCCAAATGACCACATAGGAAAATGTCGACGGGATGTACCCACCTACGGTATTTATAGAGTATGAGAATCGTTGGTGCCAGGGTATACGCGAAATTGAGGTAAAACATATGGGAGACAAGAATTCTTATACAGGTTCTGACCCCTTACTGATGGATAATAGTACTATTCTGGTTGGCCGAAGCCCGGGTTGCCTCTTTATATCAATATCTCACAAGTACAATATTTGGGATGACCTAATCCAATCTCTATCAGTCTAGCGGCATGAAGCTCTCGCATGTGGTCGATCATTAGCATTGTCCGCTTCCTTGAATATGAACTCAACAAGATTGGAGGCATCTACAGATCCTTCTTGTGAGCTTTTGTAGCACTCAATGGATCGTATAGATCTCTCCTGGATCTGTGTTGATCTGTATTGATCTCTCTTTTGTGTGTCCCCTCTCCTCTTGGGGGTATTGTATTTATACCAGCGGGTATCCCCTTATCCAAGTAGAACTAATGAGCTATACATGAATACAATCCAAGTAGTCCTTGTAGTACTCGAGTAGGACTCTGTTTCTCACTCCTTATCTAGAACACCTTCCATATATGAGACTTAATTCCATATTATGGTGGGCCCCATCAAGCCTAACACAAAAGTATTAGGTATTAGGTATGCCTTATCTTATCTGTAAGGCTGACAAAGACCGGCTCATCACGATAGCAGAGGCAGAGGACGGCGTGACGGTGAACGGTGGCATCGATGATGGGCAAAGTTAGCTCCTCCCTCAAGCTCAAAGCTAATCGGTACCTCACAGTCTATGTAGACCCAGGAAGCTCGCCGCTCTAGAATCGTCACCAGCACATCAGGAGGTGTATCCAATGCCATCGATTTGCTCTCAAGCCATGCTCCCCTTTTCCTAAGATCGTCACCAGCACATGAGGTGTATCCACCGCCATCGATTTGCTCTCAAGTTGCGCTCCTCTTTTCCTGCTTGTGTAGGGTCCTCTCACCATTAGCCGCTAGAGTAGGAGGTCAACAATTGGGGGGTTGAGGTTTCTCGGGACGGGATCCATGGTGGCAACGACGTCTCATCCATGGAGTGATGGTCGTGGCCCCATAGCACCCGCATGGTCCTTGCCTCTAAGAGCAAGGATAATAGTGGGCTATAAGCCAACTATATGCTTATATGGAAGAGAGAGATAAAGAAAAGTGAGTAGTGTTGGCTCTCATGCAAGAGCTAGCTAGCTATACACTTGTTCCAAAAACATTTACATTAAATTCATAATGAGAGAGAGACAGGAGAGAAAAATAGAGCAAAACTTAAAAGGATTAGGATGTCCCCCATGCTAAGGTTCCCCCTCTACAAAACCGTATATGAGATTTTCACCTCATACGGTTCCTCATTCAATTCTTTCAAAGGGATCCTTTTCGTCGTTCAAGAGTCTCCGCGCTTATTCCACTCCGTCCCGAAGACTAAGACCAATTGAGTCACGTTGTCATGTTCTAATTGAACACTTTCCATTTATGATTAAAGAAGAAGATTGTTCTTTTACCAAACATATGCAGATCAAGTCACGTCTTATAATAAGAAGAAATCTTTCTCGGTATCAATCCCCTAGCCCCTCATTCTGAGAATCAGAAGGATCCTTTTGAGTTTCCATTTCTTCATTTGGAATCTGGGTAGCTAACCTATTATACATGTTAGTTTTAGAATAGCCAATAAGTTAGCTTATACTACTATTAAACTTGCTCTAACGTTCAGATCCATGGGGGTGAGGTGATGCAGAGGTTAGCCAAGAAGCCACCTCGAATGACAGAGTAGTAGGCGGTGCTAAGACGTTCGGTACACACCTTGGGACAATTGTTTATTTGACCCTATTTTGGGACATTTGTTTATTTATCCTGTTTTGGAGTCTAACTATTGATATGACCCTACTTTTCAAAATCGGAAATGTTGTCCGACCCTATTTTCAATGTATCGTTAGGGTTTATCTAGGATAAAGAAAAAAACTCATTTTATAGTTTGATTGACTAAAATGCCCTTGACTACCAAATCAATCATATCCCCAATTTCTCACCCCGTGGTCTACTCATCCCGGGCGGTCGGGCCTTCTCGGCGGCACGACTAAGGGTTCGGCAGAGGCGGCCCACGGCTACGGTTTGGCGACGGCGGCCCGCAGCGGGGCTACGGCGGCGGCCCGCGATAGGAGCTGCGGAGGCAGCGCTCGGTGGGGGTTACGGCGGCGGCGCGAGGAGAGGTCTTCAGCAGCGGCGGCAGGAGTTGCGGAGGTGGCGCGTGGAGAAGGGTTCGGCGGCAACGGCACGCGGGAGCTGCAGCGACAACATGCGGGAGAGGCGGAGGCGGCGCGCGGTGGGAGTTTCGGCGGCATGCGGGAGCTGCAGCGGCGCGTAGATGCGGCCGCAACGGCAACTCGCGAGTGCTGTCGCGGCGGTGCGTAGCAGCTGCGGCAGCAACGGTATGCGGGAGATTGTCGTCGAGCTTGAGCAGCTTGGACTGGAGACAACCATCATCTGGTTAGCCTCCGAGCGTGCTTGACTACATGTTACATGTGTTTGTGTTTTTCTTGGATATATATAGTTTGAGATCTATGCTGTTAAAATTTTATCAAATCTGTGAAGTGTGAAGTCAACTTTGTCAAAAATATATCAAATCTAAGTCCAAATTTTCAAAAAAAGCTATCAAATATATGTCAAAATTCATCAAATTTAAGACAATTTGTTAAACCTATGTTAAATTCATCAAACCTCGGTCTTTGTCAAACCTACATAAATAAACAGAAACTTTTAATAAAAATAGGGTCAAATAAGTAAGGCTATAAATGGTATTGTTAACACCGTTATATTGCTTTGCTTTCACAGAAAGGGTCAAGTCTGATCTTCATGTCAAATAAGGAAACTTTAAAAAAACATCAAATTAAAAATTAGGCATCGATCAAAAGCGAGATGACGCCGTCGACGGTGCCATGGCAAGCGACACGAAGAGCCGACAAAGAAATCCCATCTCTAACATTTGTGGGGCCCACAAGACGTAAAATGGACATTTGCACGCCATCATCTACGAATCTACGATGGGGGTGTGAGTTTACGCTCCACGACAGCAAAAGTGACAAACTGTTACTATGAAACTTTCTTTCTCCCAGTGATAATTTCGTAAGAACGACGGTAACAAATGGCATTTGAAGAGATGCCATTCTTAAGTATGGCAAATAGTTAAATTTCCTTCAGAAAAAAAATGCTTTAATGTAATCAAAAGTACTACCACTTTAGACAGTGTTAAAGTACACTACGAACTTTCAATAGTATAATACAAGTCAACTAACTTTGATACCATGGAACCAATTGTCAGAATAATACTTATGTATAAGTAGAATATATCCTGTTGCAATGCATGGCCAATTTGCTAGTCAAAGTGAAAATTCAAGCTGGATTTAGATCAAACATTTTGGTCAGCGTAATTTTTGGTACCGACACAAAATTCGTTTGATAACACAAGCGGAAACGACATATAAAAGCACAATAATCAATAATGTCATCATTAATTTGATCCAGATAATAAATAGCGATCATAAGATGGATCAGCAGAACAAGACACAATTTAATTGCTGACATTGATTGGTTAAACCACCAAACTGAAAATGTATGCCTGTCCAAAATGCAGCAGCTGACTGTTAATCTGATCATCCCATTTCAACAGCAAAAAATCATAGGGTCCCTCGCATAGGAGCACATATAGTATTAAAGGCTTTTTTGATGCGCGATTAATTCATACTTAGCATCCACATCATTCAAATAGCATCAGAAACATAAACCACTTTAGTCTGCAGAGTACAAACAAACAGCTAAATTACTAGAACTGAAATTAAGCCTTCCATTAAATGCTCCATCTCTTCAACCAGCAGTGGGGCTGAGGAAAACCCAAATGACTTTAGCGGTACTGCAACAAAAGAATAGTGATCGTTAGCTTGTGGATGACATGCAGCAAGAAAGACTACCATGAAGCAAGAAAGAAGTCAAAAATTTACTGATAAGCCTAACTAAATGACAGTTTTTTTCAAAGATATGCACAGAAAAGCTTTTATTCTACAAGTGGGCCATTTTCAAAAAGAATATACAGCATCATATAACAACCAAGGTCACACCTAAATGGTAACATTAACAAGAGCAGAACTCTTCAAGAATCAATTACATTACAAATTGAATTACACAAGAAAGGATGAAGCATAAAGTAAAATGAGCAGGGCATCAATTCATAGGATGAATTTGTTCAAGAAGCAAGTAAGCATATCATAACATCATCTCATCATTCAACTGAAAGAGTACATAAAGATTGGTAGAGGCGTTCCACAACATATAACCACCACGTAACCAGAAAAACATTCGCACAAAATCTGGTTTAGCAACAGGCAGTAATGCAGTAGCAGGTCCATTACTACATAGCCAATGTCCAAAACAGAAGCAGCAAAAAGAACCAGTGAGGATCTCACTATTTCACAGAACAGCGTAAGTTCATAATAGAGCATACCTTGATGAAGCCGATGTCCTTGGCGTTGCTGCGGAAGCACTGTCTGCAGCACATGAGCCCGTACTTCCTGATCAGTCCATGAGGGTTCCCGCACACCCGGCTACCAAACACATTCACAGGAAATGTGGGATCAATACATACATACACCCAAAGGGCTAATCTTCCATGACTGCAACTAACATATCGACTCCAGAAGCAAGTGTAATTAATGAACAACAAACAGCCTACGATATCAGCCTTTGTACAAGAAAAGCCAGTTTTTCTATCAAAAGCGTTACAGGTCACACACATACCAAACACCAATTTTTATCCCAGGAATCGTCCAAGTGAAGTACTATAATTCTCATATGCTGCTGCAGATGAAGCTATACAATCAAAATAAAGTAGAGAAGCCTATTTCTTTGTTATTTGCTACTAC
This sequence comes from Oryza punctata, assembly GCA_000573905.2. Taxonomy (NCBI): domain Eukaryota; kingdom Viridiplantae; phylum Streptophyta; class Magnoliopsida; order Poales; family Poaceae; genus Oryza; species Oryza punctata. The sequence continues at coordinate 22,635,777 of CM002499.2, read as the reverse complement.
TCTACCTGAAAAATCCATTTCTGAGCAATTTTACTCCCCTAACTGAACTAGATCTTAGCATGGTGGTGAATGATTTCATCAACGAAACGTCAAGCCAAACCGAAACCACACTAATCGCGTCGAGCTAAACACGCAGACATCACCAACAAACAACCCGCGGCTAGATCTGACGCCGGCGACGAAGGAAAAGGGAGAGGAGGGGAGCAGCAGCCATACCAGACGCGGGAGCCCGGCCCGTAGTTCTTGGGGTGGGAGTTCCACACGTTGGAGTGCCCCATCTTCGCCTTCGCCGCCGCCTCCTTCTTCTCCTTCCGCCGCCGCCGGTGGGAAACCCTAGAGAGCGAGGCGCGCGCGTGTGGGAGGTGGCGGCGGCGGAGCGAGGCGAGAAGCGCTTTATATAAGAGTACATAGAGCTAAACCCTAATCGATCGGTTTGACCTGGGCCGGCCCAATGGGCTTCTAACGTTGACGGACGAATTGGGCCTCAACTCGGGCTGGGCTTTCCTCCCCTTTCGGCCTCATCTTCTATAGGAATAAGTTCACTTGGCGTCCTCAAGTTTACATTGAGCCTGTATGACGTCCATAATCCCCAATACCAGAAATGATTCAAAACCATGCAAAGTAAATCCCTTGATAGTATGGTTATGTGGTTTCGCTGACGTGACATTCTAGTCAGCAAAACAAATAAAAAACATATGTAGAGCCCACATATAAGTGAGAAGAGAATGTGGGGCCCATGTGTCCGCCCCATCATCTTCTCCTTTCTTCCCCGGCATGAGAGAGAGGGGAAGGCTGTCGACGAGAGAAGCGGTGGCCAGCGCGGCCAGCGGGAGAGGGAGGGGGAGGCGAGCGGTGTGGCTAGCAGGAAAGGGGGGATAGGCAGCTGGTCGCGCCGACAGAGAGGGATGAGAGGGGGCTGCCTCTTTGACGGGAGAGAGTGGGAGAGGCGGCCGGTGAGTCCAAGCTCACTGGTGGAGCTCGATGTTGTAGGTAGGGCAACGGTTGCGCAGGACGCTGAGCATGTCCGCCCGCCCCTTGAGCTTGCCGCACTCCACGCGGAAGCACCGCGCCAGCAATCCCGCCTCCTTGCTGCCATGGCAGCGACCGTTCACCTCGCCGAGCAGCTTCCGTCCCCATCCTGCCTTCTCTCTGCCATGGCAGCGGTGGCACCCACCACCATCACTCACCTCGCCGCCCCCACCCCCATCCAGCCTTCTCGCGGCCGCCTTTCCTCCCTCTCCTGCCGGCGTCGGGCTGCCTCCCCCTTTCTCCTAGGCTGGGGAAGAAAAGAGAAGCATGATGGGGCTGACACGTGGGTCCCACATTTTTCTTATCACTTACATCTAGGCTCCACATATTTTTTATTTTATTTTTTGCTGACTAGGATACCACGCCAGCGAAAACCACGCATCCATACTACCATGGGACTTATTTGTATGGTTTTGAACACTTGAGGGTTGATATTTCTGGTATTGGGGATTAGAGACGTCATATATACTCGATGTAAAGTTGAGGGATGATGGGTGAACTTTTTCCTTTTCTATATGACGCGGGAATCAGAAGAATCGGTTTACACGTTTTTCGAAGTTAGAGGATGCGATATAAACCAACTTGTTTTGCGGTAGGATATACAGTCATGCAACTCATCCGAGAGCAATAGTTAAGCGAGGTAAAATAAACTTATTCTTATTACAATTTATTATTCCCTCCGTCTCAATGAAAATATAAAAACCTAATATTGGTTAGAATATTTGCTAGTACTACTAGGTTTTTATATATTTTAGAATGGAGATAATAATATTTTTGTGAGAGACTCGCTAACTCAACGAGTCAACCATGGGTAATCATGGTTAATAAGAAAAACCATTTTCGAAATCACCACTTTACGCTTGTTTTTAAAGATGGGAGATGTTCTACCCTATTTTACGGTTTTGGAAGACCAATCAGCAGCTATATAAGACACGAGGGAGTCCAAATAAACTTATTCATCCTGATCGTATCTGCTGCGCCGCCGACCACCGCCTCCGACGATGTCGTCGTCGTCTTCCGCCGCCGCCGGTGGTGCTTGCTCCGGCGAGCCCTCGTCGACGTCCCGGCCGGTAAACTGCAGTGTGCCCTCTCTCTCTCTCTCTCTCTCTCTCTCTCTCTCTCTCTCCGTCGGTGGGTTTCCTTGTGTTCATCGGATGCGTATTGTGTCGTCGCAGGGGAAGGAGAGGGAGGACGGCGGCGATGGCGGCGGCCGTAAGGAGGGGGAGGGAGACACGGATTTTAATATGGCCGGAGCCGCGGCGGGGTGGGTGGAGGCGCGGACCAGCTGCCCCCACCTCCCCGCCATGCCCGCCGCCGGCGCCGACGAGCTCGCGCGCGTGCCGCCGCCCGACTCGCCGTGCTCTAGGTTTTGGCTCAACCTAACCTAACCTACTTCTCGAAACCAGCTCTGTTTTTTAGTGCCCGGATTGTTTGTGTTCTTTCCTATGGATAGAAGAATGTTAGAAGTCGCTGTATCCCTAATTCAACTTTGCAATGAATGGTGAGACGGTTTGGTTCACCAAGTAAAGAGGGAAATTTAATGCTTCATGGTCAAGATGATATATTGATCATAGACATACAGTAGGTTGCGACTCGAAAAATCTCAAGATGTCATGTAAGAACATGCAACATTTAGTGTTTGGCGGTAGCGGTTGTTTCTTTGGTTTAGTGAGCGTTCGGCGAGATTTTGACATACATATGAGTTTTTCTCACCAGCACAAGAACACAAGTGGATCAAGTCCAGAACTTGGCATTTGCTCAGTGAGCAAGTGGGCACTGATGATTGATTGGTCAGAAGGGTTACTAAACCTACCTGGGAACATTCTCTCAGTTGTGATAAGAATTTTCACAGTACTTTCAGCCTGGAAATGTACTCCTGGTGCCTGGAAATTATAATTAGAAGGTATAAACTTGTTGAGAGGTGTGAAAGAGGCCAGGCATGAGGTCACATGTTTAGCCTGAGAAATATTGTTGAAATTAATCCTAAGAGTATACTTGTAGATTAGAGTGGCTCATTATTCTCCTCAAGTTCAGGATGTGGCGAAGGTAAAATTAATCCCAAGTGTCTATTTGCACACTAGAAAAGCTTATTATTCTCCTTGAGCTCAGGATGTGACAAAAGTACCTTAGAGTTCTGACCGAGAGTTGTTGACATTACTAATCAAAGTTCCACCTGATGATTTTCCTTTCCTTTATCTAGCACTATATTTTCTTGTTTCGACATCTAGCTCACACTGTCATGTTGAGCTAATTATGCGTGCAAACCTCATCTATGATAATTGTCCCACAAACCAGACTGACCTAGTTAGTAGGATTAATGTTTGCCAAGGTTTGGTGGGTTAATTAAGTTGCCAGTACAAAAGGTGGTGCATTAACTTACTCCACTGGTCGACCGGACCACCATTGTAGTGGGTTAAACTTTTTCATTGGTTTAGAGGGTTAAAAGGCTTTGGCCGGGTTAACTTAACTCTCCTTACCCATGGGTATTTGGCAGATTAAACCTCTAACTAACCCCTTATTCCCAAAAGAGATGTAACTTTAGTATTCACGTCTCCCAGTCATTGAAGTTAGCCTGAGCCACCCTGTATTTTGCATGATTTTTCCCAACTGAAACATCTGTTATTATGAATCTTCGCTTAGCAACTGAGGACATCATCTTTGCATGATTCCCAATGAATGTGTGGGCTCTGAGTAAAATTCAAGGTATTATGTTCACTTATGAGCATTTGTCCGTGCAGATGTCATCACCCTGCTGAAAACTGGTTATGCTTGATCTGTAAAGATGTCCTATGCAGCCGTTTTATCAACAAACATATGTTGTATCATTATCAAGATACAGGACATTGTCTTGCCCTGAGCTTCAGGTAATTGTTAAAATTGCATTTGCTTAATTTCCTCTTTGATCACAGATTTTTTGGTGGTTCCATGTAAGATCATGCATCTGCACTGGCAGTAGTTAGTACAGTGGGTTTAAAGTGTCACCTGAATTTCAAGTGTTATAACAATTAATAACTTAACCCGTTACTAGACTCTTGAATTGTTCTAATTTATTCCTACATACATGGCATCTTTAAGGAAAACCAAATTTACAGAACCAGCTAATACTATAAGTTGTACATTTGTTCTGTTTTATGTCTCTAGTAGTAAACTAAGTTATACAATTATACAAAATAACAAAGATAATTAAAATATGTTTTAAATATCAGATTGTTATGTTCATTATTCCTATATTCATTAAGTTCACTTTCAGTCATGTGCTGCCTCTCTCTTTGTATCTCAGCTTTCATTGCGAACCTGTACAATGTACATCTTCCTATGTTACATCATGTCTACATAATCTGGTTAATATTACTTAGTACTGTGTATATGACCCGTTGCAGTGATCTGTCAGTCTGGTGTTTCGCCTGTGACTCCTACCTAGACGTTCAATCCATCTTAGAACTGCGTCCAGTTTATGAAGTTGCACATCTGATGAAATTTGGACAGCGGCCTCCATTTCGATCACTTGATGTACTGGACTTGAGCAGTGGACAGAATGGAGGTTCACCATCACAGTCCTAATGCTCCATATTATGTTAGTTTTTTTTCATGAGGGAAGTCTAGATAAACTTGTTATGAACAAACAGTAGTTTACCATGTAAGGTTGCACTTGTTAAACTTCAGTACGATATGCGAGATGAATGATCATACTTTTCTCCTTTAATTACTACATTTTGGCATTCAAAGCTTTCACAGATAACCCTGGTGACGTAGTTTGTTTTATTGGGTGCGAAGCAAAATGACAAGTGTAAAAGTATGTTCACCTTTGGAGATGATGAAGGCATTATAGCTGCGTTGATATTGACATTGAAAAAAGTATCCAACTGCGAATTTCTTTAGCTCCACTGACTGATGTACTTTATCTTATCCACTAAAAGGCATGAAAGTTTAGGTATATGTCATTTGACTCTCTATAACCAGATTAGGTTGTTTGGCAAGACTTAGGCCCATCAACCTCTAATTCACAAAATATATAGTTTGTGGCATTTGAATTCTTTTGTTACCCTAAGGAAAAACACGCTGCGTATATATCCTCTTTTTAGTGAACAGATGCACATCCTTCTTATGGAAGCTATACAATTTTGAAAGACAGTCAATATTCTAGTTAAAATGTTTCCTGGAGCATTGATTTTAGATTCAGGGGAAATGCACACTCCTTTATATAACACTGCAAGTGATACATGCTTAACTTTAAGACCAACTTGGCACTTTGTGACGGGCAGACTAGAAAATTCAATGCATCTGCAAAAGTAAGCTAATAGATGTTAAAGTTTATGTGCTTCTGGGAGGATAAATACCAACATGAGAGTTGTCTCTTGGCCTTCTGTAGCATGATTACATGTACTCATCTTTGAGTTAGTATGATGCAATCTTTTGTTCCCAGGGGTGACACTGATGTCAATTTGCTAGTTGCCTAACATCATTGTCTGTCCAATCAGATATAGAAATTATCCGTTCTTTAATTGCCATATGCTTGCTTGGTAATACATGGTGGATATTCATGCCAAGTGTGTCATATCATTATTTCAATCAAGATATCTTTTGTGAGTTCAAATCAAAGTGGTACTCTGGCTCCAAATAGTTGGTAGCTGCTTTGGATGTACTGGGATATTTATAAGGAGCTACTCTTTTTGTTTGTCTTCTTTTGTTTGTGTTATATCATATACTTCTGTACTGAATGTTCACAAGGCATTAACCATCATAATGCTTTTGTTTCGGGTTTAAACAAAAGAAGGAAATATTTTCGTCATACATTACTTTCTTGTGCCAGGCATTTTTTTTATGATAACCATACCTTTTGGGGCAACTTCCGTTTTCATTAAGGCATCATAGCTGGAAACATGAAACGAAATTTAAACCTGTTTAGTTCTCATTTCCTTGCATAAAAGGAATAATAAATACTGCTTTTAATGTTCCTGACATACTTGTGTCAATATTCAGATACTGCCAGTGCTGCATAGTGTTGTTTGCTTCAGAGTGTTCAGTTTTAGATTTTCCTTGGAGTTGTTCTTATTGGCAATGAACATAGAAAATCCTCCTGAAAACTACATGGAAATGATAAGGTAGCACTTAAATGCCCCCCCCCCCCCATCTGAACATGGTAGTGGTTGAATAGTGACAACCTTCAAGTGCAGTCTGAGCATTAAAAAGTAGGGATGAGATATGGTACTGTTTTCTGCATGATAGTATCAAACTAAGTATCCATTGCACATATAGTTGTTGAGATGCTACATAGTACTTGATCAGGTAGGACAAGTGTGCATAGTTTACGAGCGTTGAGCATTGCTTAGGGCACTTACCAAATGCCACCAAGTGTTTGGTCAGATGTCCATATCAAGAACATAGCAGATGCTGCCATTATGCACTAAAGACATCCATTAACTGGTGAGTATCAATATCAATGGAATCAGATCCTCTGACTTCCAGTTGAACAGGTGCGACGTGCCTTTCGTCATCTGCTCCTCATCAGAAATGGATGGCCAATATCTAGGTGAGCGATAGATGAGTTCTGTTTTTTGTTATTACCTTTCAAGAAACAAATAAATTGCTTAGTTGTCATCTCGACTCATGATGATTTTCTGTTTTGTTTGCATGTCACAGCAGAGGCTGTGAACCTGCACAAGCAACCTTGTGCTACCATTCCTGGAATTTCACTTGGTTGGGTCGCATCAGGGTTGATATGATGTCCGTTTCATGCCAGTGCATGTGGAAGTTGATACAGTTTGAGCCAATTGTGCATGTGAACATGTTCAGGTGCCATTGTTAGATCAAAGAAGAGGTTTTCTGTCTTGGCTAAGCATCCACCCAGTATCTTTCCGAGCAGTGGCGGATCTACCATGGGGTCTATGGGGTCTCGAGCCCCCACTACCGGCATTACAACCATGAGAGCCCCCATGAAGCCCCCACTAAAATTTTCTGTCGTACATCCATTAGATGAGGGGGCTATAGTTTTGTATAGTTTGTTTAGCCCCTTCTATTAATCATTCCAGGATCCACCCCTGTTTCCAAGCACTCTGAACTGATGCAATCCAATGTGATTGCATCAGGGTGAGAAGGGGACATTGACAGCTGCAGGTGCATCCATTCCATGCATCTATTTGTTTCCCAGGTTTTACTATCTAAGCTGTGGAACTGGGACCATTAGCGCACAGCTGGAAAAGGCTAGGGTGATCCCTTTCTACGTGTCGACATGAGTTTTGTCAACTGTGATATGTGGAGCTCTGTGACCTAATCTAATGGGCTTGAATAGTTTTGTTACAAAATCTTAACCTAGTAGCTCATGATAGAACCATAGGAAAGAATAGAAGGTAGATAAAACTAACACCATGTTCATGTGACATCTCCATGTTAGGAAAAAGCAGATGGAACATTAGCCCTTAAAGATTTGCTTGCAGATCAGAGGTTACTGTGGGTTGATTTCCTGGAGTTCCATACAAAAACCAACTCTAGTAGCCATATGTCTATCTTTTCGGCAAAAGTTCGCTGTGACATTATTGTTTTGTGTAAAGGTCTTTATGTGGCATATGATGGATAAACAAACATGTTTGCACGATCATGCTGGTGGATGGTTAGATCATATGGGTGGTGAACACGAGTGGGTGTACGACTGATATCTTTGTTATATATCTTGTAAAAGGAATATATCTTTCTTTTTTTTCGCTTGATCATTGAAGTGGTTTTGTTGAATGATGCTGTGCCCCTAGTGTCCTGGTAATCTGCACTTGTGTCAAAAGCTGCTTTTTTGGTGTTGGGTTATGCTAGATGCAATATATATGATGTCTATGATGAGTTCCACATTTGCTTTTGGATGTCCAATAGGAGTAGTTGGTTGTGGAATATCTCCAGTTAATTACAGTAATATGCCTGTGGGTGTATCTATAACTACACAGTATGCTTTTTTATTTGTTGGGTCTCTGAACAACCACTAATGTTCCATCACTAGTTCAAGAAGTTGGTTTATTTTCTTTTCAGAATACATGATGTTTTGTTTTAGTTGTATGACCTTTTAAAGCAAGGCAAAGAAAATATCAACATGTACCTGATATTTGTGTGTACTGACATAAAATCCGAACTGAGTTTCTTTTTCCTGTAATGTTAGTGGGATTATTTGTGCTGTTTGGTTTAATGCTGGAGCTTGAACAATTTTCCATTTCCATAACACAATTAATCAATATTCCATTTCCATTACACAAAATATGAATGGTAAGTGGGTGCCAAAGGTACAGATAAGAGATGAGTCAGAAATCATGATAGCTACAGTTCGCAACCTTTTTTTTTTTGGTAACTTGCATATAATTCATTGGATGCACCGAAAGAAATGCAACCAAGATAATTCAAGCTCGACAACGCAACTTCCTTTTTTTTTAAGGAGACAACGCAACTATTATGCTACTATCTAGATAGATATAATGCTTCTGGAACCCTAGCTTTCTAAGGCTCTACAGAAAATTGAGCCCATCTTTTTGACCAAAAACTTTATTATGAGACACCTACAGAGCCTTCCCAGCCATTTCATGCCAATCTTTCTCTACACTTTATGGAATGGATCAACAGTTCATTCCACTATCTGGATCTGTTGGAGCTCTGGGCTCTCCTAGATCTACTTGCTAGATTTCAGATGATGTCAAACAATTAGTACGAAATTCCTAGATCCTGTCCAAGCTCCTTCAGTTTTTTTACTTCTTGTTTAATTAGGGTATTGATATAGTCTTTAATATGCATATCTGATCATTATTTTTTAATCATATATTCAATAAAATTTATTAAAAATATATGTGAAAGTTATTTTCATGTCAAATATAGTTGTTATATTTTTACGAATCGAATTTAGTATTTTTGCATATAGGTTTACTATACACATCCTAAAACGATGTCTACCTGAGAACGGGTGGAGCATAAAGTTTGCAACTCAGTGTCCTTGTATAAATTCTAGCATTGTACTATATTTGCAGAACAATTCTCGTATGTATATTCTTGAAAAATAGATCATACATGTAAATCAGTAAATATTCACATGGAACTACAAAAATTATTTATCATCTGTCCTCTCAAGGATTATGTACTCCCAACGAGTTGATCCCTCACATCCCGAGAAAACTTTAGTACAGATAAAATGCCTCTTATTATTAATAGAGAAATAGTATTGGTGGGTAAACAAGTTGTATCGAAGTAATAAAACTTCTCGATTTATGAATTGAGAGGTACGTAAGAGGATAAAAATCAACATATTTTGGGATAAAGTTTGAGCTCTAGAAATCTAAAGCTCCCATTGGTTACCTATATTCCTTAATAAGCCAAAACGACTTATTAGGGAATACAAATTAATTTGTAGATAAAATTTGTATATACGTGGTATTAGCGACTTAAAAGCCAATGCTAAAAAAGAACCATATTAAAAATATTTTAATCAACTTTAAAATTAAATTTGAAAATTTAAATTTTAGCTTACACTTTGATTTATTAAGGGTAACCAATGGGGCTTACAACTTACTCCCTCCATCTTAAAATATAACCTTTTTTTGGTGGATAGGACACATCTTAGTATTACAAATGTCTAAATTCGTAGTATTAGGATGTATCACATCTATCAAAAACCCTTATATTTTAGGATGAAGGAAGTATTTTGAGAACGGAAGGGGGTTACTATTTAGACTGGGGTGATCAATGATGATGCCTGCAAATGCAAGCCCCAATCTATTGCTGCCTGGCAAAGGCCCCACCATGGATGAGGCGATGTGCCTCTTCAACCCGGCAAGGCGTGCTCCACTGTCTGGGGGCCTCCCTCACCTTATCAGCCAGGGATCAGAACTTCAGAAGGAAAATAGAAAAGATTCTTCCTTCCTTGCTTGCTGTTGCCTAAATTATCTCTAGTGGCTTCCACATGTGTTTTCACTTGGAACCATCCATCTCTAGCATTTTGTTCTCTAAAAGAGGGAAGAACATGTACCAACTTCTGATAGTTAATTAATTTATATGAGCAACTCTATGATCAACATCTTATTAGCAAAATTTTTATTCTCTGATGAAGTATTGAGAGTGTTAGAGTTTGCTTTAGTCTTTTTTTTTTTTTGGGGGGGGGGGGGAGGATTTAATCGACTTGTGTGTGCAATGATTTGGCATAGTTTTAGGCTTTCAGCTTCAGTCTGAGTAGACAATCAGAAATGGGCATAATTTTTGGCTTATTTACCAACATGATCCAGAAAAAAATGATTTTAGGGGGTTAAGGGCCTAAGTGAAATAGTTTAGGGAGTACAGTCAAGATTTCTCTAAAAGGCAGCTTCCGCAAACTATTAATTGGAGAGAGTCGGAACTTAAATGGGGTAAATGTGTACTGAATTAGCAAAATAGTGTTACTGATATGTGATGAATAGTCTAAAAGGTAAAACAAATACATCTGATTTAATTAGTCCTAACTATATATCTATGTATATCATCCATCTGATTTAATTACGTGCTAAATAGAATTTATTCCAACTTAATATTGACTAGATTGATTCACAAGCTTTTCCTAAAATATGTGTGATCAAAAAGCAAACAAGACCCCAAATGCATCTTTGACCACTAATGGATATGAAAAGATATATAAGAAACACTCTAAAACTATTAACATTGTGAAAATACTTCTCGGTACAAATTCGTGTGCAGGGTTAACATAGCCACGTCTAAATATTTATTTACACAAAAAGGTACACTCATCTGGAAATAATAAGGTGGAGGCAATAATTCTGAAATTGATCTTTGATAGGTGTCTTGATAAGATGGAGTACAGAAATCAGCTGACATAAAGTTTTTGGGACGAGCAATATGGAAATATTGCGCTAATTAACAAAATCATGTATATCCACAGACTACAGCTGTCACCTAGATTAATTATTTGAAGGAATAGTCTAGCTGGTATATGATTAAGATAAGTACATTTTCATGATCCTCCGACAGTATGTATAAGATCCAAAGCAATTAAATAGTTTAGAGAATGGGTTTCTCACCATCTGCTGCGTTCAACTACAAATGAAAGATTGGAGCTTTCTAATGTAGGGCTCTTCCAAATTTTGGGATTTACTATGGACCAACAATTATTGATGTCCCTGTTCAGTATTGAATTAAATCTCCACCTTATATCTACCTAAGTCTTATATATATGGGTGCTAGTAGTTTTAAAAGAAATATACATGTGCTAGTGGAATCTTCTTTTGAGCTTTTTTATGTGATAATGATCTAACCTTCAATGCCATACTAGAACTAATTGTGATATGATTAACAATTCCTTATTCACAATACCTTACTTGCCATCAATGTCTCACTGCCATGTGGGTCCTGAACTGACATTGTGTTTTAGAAAATTAGTGTCAAATAAGAAGATGTTAAAATTTTGCTGCATGTATATAAGAATGTTAAACTTGAACTCCCAGCTCTGAATGCACACATATGCAGCATACTAACAAATTAGTTTAATTAAACCAAGAAAAAGATGCTTGTTGAGAAATTAAAACAAGCACATAAAAATGAATTGAGATGATCAACAGAGACACATGCATGGGTGGACCCATGTGCAATCTCAACTGTTTGCATGCATGTAAGAGAAATTATTGGTTATTAGGTAGGTAGATCTGGGGATTTTGTTTTCTTTTGCCAAGCACAGGGGGGGAGGGACCAAGGTAGACCTTGACATTGCATCTAATGTGCTGATGTGAGGACATGACACAATCATAGAGACTGAGCCCCCCCTTACACTGAGTTTCACAGATCACCCCAGTGACGAGCATATTACACAAGGCATCATCTATTGGTGTTTGTATTCTTGTTACAACATATTGAGAGTGCATATGACCATATGTGCATATTAGTACAATTAATGACTGCTTGTGATAAAAAAATAATTATGACAAGCTGTGTGTAACTTGCACTGACATGTTTGTCTGTTGACATTGACAGGTGGGTCCTGCTGAATTTTTCACCTTAGGTTCCTGAAGAGAATTTAACTTGAAAGTTTCTTTTTACAAAAAGAACAAGATGAACACCATTAATTATCAATCATCTAACATTGTGGATAAACACACTTAAATGGATCCTTTATTAAGATTTTGTTTGTTTTTTCCCTACATGATTGACATGCTGGATAGATTTGTACATGATTATGAGATGACTAGACCAAAATATTTTGCTTGCCAAATTATGTCGTCTTTCTCTTCTGAGCCGTCTAATCCAAGAAAACATCATCACGCATGCTCAGCTAGCTGCCTGGCTTTTTTAAGGGACTCCTGCAATTCTATTTCTGTGATATGTCATCTTAATGTTCATTATTCCTTTAACATAGTGTGATCTTGCGTGTGGTCGATTGTAAAAGATTCCAATCGATTTTCTGTTCACCCCCTCTTTTCATGGGAGTGTCACAGTGTCCATTTGAAGGAAACTTTGAGGAAATTTGAGCCAGCTGTTCAAGTAATCCGAAACAAAATTTTGTCGTAAAATCAATTTGATACTGATTGATAGTTTGGTCCTGTTCATAGTAAGAACCACATGGACCTGTCCGACAACGAGTACCTATGTCTTATGACAAATTTGTTCTTGTGCAGTCTGCCTGATACTCAAAGTACAATTAACAAAAATAATCCAATTAAATTACAGAAGTAAAAATAAGCTCAGTTTACCCCCCCCCCGCTCATGTACCTCTTGTAATGAGGAATCATTTTCAGAACTTCTGTAATCAATTTATACTACATAATTATTAGGTAACTAATGCTGTTTCTCTCTTCTGTTTTCTGAATGGTACGAGAGATTAGAACAAAGTAACCACTTACTAGAAACAAAACCACAGCCATTTCCAATAATGCATGCAATGATGCAAAGGAATTCTGTGGCATGAAGAACTACCACGTGTTCAACAAATTCATGCATCTGAATGATCTGATTAACCAGATGACAGATATTAAACCCTGGAACAAAAAAAAATCCAGCTAATTAATCCCTGGGGAAGAGGGTGACAGAGACATGCATATGATAGGCCTGAAAGCAATGAGATGGACAATGACAGGGGCTGACACCATGGTCTGGAACTAATCATGCAGTGTTGGATTTTTCACACCCTCTGGCTTGCTTGTCCAATCCCTTGGGATGAACAAATAATACAGATCACATTCAGGATGAACAGTTTGCTTGCATTGCATGCCTCACAAATCTTAAGAAGAGAAAATGGGGGAGGGGACCAACACATGTTATTGTTACCAACTACTCCACATAACTCGCTATCCAATCACATTGCTCAATCTTGAGCTGCATATAAGCCAACCCAAGATCCAACTTCAATTCTGAATCTGATCACGATTGACCTGCTGTGGATCTGAATTCCTGCAGGATTTCAAGTCAGATCAAATCTTGACTGTCCGTTCACGCCGTAAGAAACCGTTTAACCTGGTAAAGAATTGCAAATATTTTTTATACTTACATCCTGCCGTTGTCGAAAACGGTAGGGCGCTTTTGTTATTCTAGTTCTTTTTTTCTCCCCATGTGAAGCGAAGGCATATTGTTCTGACTTTCAGTGACAGTATATTGCAAGTTTTTAAATTAGTTGGGACAAGTGGTTATGGCAATCTTAAACCAATGCACATGTTAGCATGAGATCTAAACATAGCATTTCCTAGTTGTCTGTTCAGTGATCCTTCTGATGCTTGTGATCCACACACACAAAAAAAAGCATTCAAAACCAATATAGCTACACAGCCCCAAATCTTACCAACAGCTCAGTAAACTTCAGTAACAAGAATCCCTACATATCATAAAATCAACAGATCCATGGAAACTAGCTCTACCAACATATAGATTTCTATCCCTTCGACGATCGAGCGACGACGAAAAATCCTCCGCGATGTAGTGTCAGCGTGTGCGAGTAGGATTTTTTTTTTGGGTGTGTTTGCAACGATGAGAATATAATAGCTGGGGCTTCTTATCTTGGTCCTATCCTTTTCTTGGCACTACATAGGAGCATCTTTGGCACCTTTATCATACTTGAACTCCATTGGCCTAAGTGACTTGGATTTGTTTTGCATTCCCATAGGGCCCCACTCCCATGACAGTAAAACTAATGACAGGGGAGAATCTTAAAATCCCCCCCTCCTGCCTCACCAGATTTGATACATGCCAACCTGTTGCCTCTTTGCAGAACCAGAAGCTCCTTGCCTTTGGCATAGCTAGCAAGAGATCTTGTGAGAGGAAGAAGAGGAAGAGAGCTAGTGTAGCTTTGGCCTTCTTTCTTCAGAGAAATTCAGAAGTAGGAATTCTTGGTTGAGGTGAGCACAAGGCTCTTGTCATCCTCCTTGCTTCTCTCATGATTCTTTTCCTCAAAGAACTGCACTTGAGGCTTCCATGGTGCATATGATTGCATTTCCGAAAGTTTCGCGAAGCTCATTCTTTGATTGTGCTCCATGATTTTTCATAATTTCATCATGTTCAAGGAGGAGTTGTGTTGCTCTGTCCTGAAAGTGTGGTATCATGTTTCGGTTTCGAAGAGAAAACCGCGGATGTTCTTCTCCTCTTGTTTCTTCTAGATCATTTTATAGCAGTCTAGTTTATGAATCATGAATAAATGCATGCATATTCTTCTCCCATCAGAGCGATGGTAGAAGGAAAAGTCATGCAGAATTATGGTATATGTACATCTCGTTTCCTGCTTCTTCCATAATTCTATTTGAAAACATTATACATCTCTGCCGTTCAAGGCGTAGATTTTGTAGTTGTAATTGAAGACATGAAGTTATGAGAGAATTCATGTCCCTGTTCAGACAACTGAACACAAAGTTTATGAATTCCAGTACAGTATGATCCATAGTTTAATTGTACAACTTTGATACAAAACGTAAACGGTAGTACTTCTTAAATGTCTTCTCAATTTACATATATAATTATTTTCCTCTGTTCAAATATTTTTTTCCAAGCCTCTTCTAGTATCCTATAGAAATGTCAAAATTGTGTATATGTAGCATCTACATCCTGTATGTTTATTTTCCCATCATTTTCTCAACAAAAAAATATCGGTTTTTCTAAAAAGGGATGACATATTATCAACAAGAAAAGTCTCACCCAAGCTGGAGTTCCCAAATTTTTTGTTCTACTGAAAGCTACTGTACTTGCAAAGTATAAACACAAGCAGACAAATGATTGATGTTAGGCCACATTACATAGGATACTCATTTACCTAACTAATGCAACTTAAATGCCTCATGGTATCACCTGCCTGACTTAATTGCAAAAGCTTGGTACTCATCTCTGATAACAAGAAACTTATCCAAACAAGAATAAAAGATTCAGAGGCTTCACTTGAAAGGTTGTGTTGTTAGCAGCAGACACTGTCTCAATCACAGCATGAAAAAAGTTCAGAGAAGGAACTCACAAAACCATCCACGCAACCAAACACTTAAACAAATGCATCAATAATTGCAGCGGATAGATGTAGCAGTGTCAGCCATTGCCATTGTTTGCAACAGCAACAATTTGTACTTACTTTGTCATCTTCCTCATGAATCAGACTATACTGCCCATGCCAGTGAGCTGACAAGAGAGAAAAATGGAGAAAGAACACATCAAGATGGCCATCCTGAAGCAGGAACAGACATTCAGACAACAGGTATAACATGTTTAACCGAAACCAACAATGCCTGCTCAGAGATAGTACAAATCTTTCTACAATTATGAAGTGTACACTGATTAGAGTACAATTTTTCTACAACTCTGGAGTTTAGACTGATCTCATCTCTTTGTTCGTCGACACAGGTTAACGAGCTGCATCGTGTCTACAGGGTTCAGAAGCAACTGATGATAGAGATGCAGAGCATCTCAACCCAGGCTCAAGCAAAAGCAGACAACCGAACCAAACCAAGATTGGAGATGGACCATCAACAATGGTACAGAAACTCGGGGGAGAAGAAGGAGGCCCCCGAATTCGTCGAAGATTTCGACCTTGAACTCACACTGGCAACTGGGGCTGGTAGGAAGCAGGAGAAGCAATCCAACTCGGACTCCGGAGCAACAGTATCATCGTCGACTTCTGCTGAATTGGAGTCGGAGCGGCGGTTCCCTGAGTCCAATGTAGCCCTAAGGTTTCAGAATGAGAGCAAGAGGCATGATGATCAGCTCATGCAATCTCCTTGGCTCTATCAATGTTTAAGTCTGAAGATGGCATGATGACTTAGCTATGATGGGTTGGCTTCATGAGTGTTCAAAAGCTCAAAAATCTCAGACAAAAAAAAAAGGCTTCTTTTATGTATAGGTATATGACAAACTAATTCAGAGTAACTGGAGGGCTCAAAAGAGTGAAAGAAAATGCACACAAAAGAAAACATGCAACATGAAGTGCTACTCCAGACCCTATGAAAGTTTAGTGAAATACACAATAATTTCTTCAGACATAGAAGATGAAAATCCAAAGAAATATACTTCAACAAAAGCTGCATCATATGTAAAAGATGTTGGAGCATAAACCTTGTTCGGTCCGACTTATCTTACTGAAAAGAACAAAATTACCTTACACCTCCATAGCTGGTTACAGTAAATTTGGTGAAAATTGCTTGGCTTCTGAGCCGTGGAATGAGAAACCTTGGAAAGATAGAATAAATTCCTAGTATGAGTTACCTCTATCATCCAGACAAAAGGCCTTCAGGCCAAAAAAAAAAAGGAAAAAAGAGGAGGCAGGTTTAGTGGACACTATACACCACTAAAGAAATAATAGGTAGGTATAAGTTCATCTCTGTTTCTAGTCTCCCATTGAGAAGAGCTGATAGTCATATAGCCCGCCGTATCATAGTCCAGTTAATTCCTGTGAAGACCATCTTGCAAAAGTACTAATAGTTAACACAATCGACACATGGAGTTCATTCAGCTCTGACTATGAACTCGTGGCCACATCAACATCTGCTTTCTTTAAGCTAGCCATGTATGTTATGTAGATGGTCCAAAGAAAAGAGAAGGAATTGCTGACTAGCGGCTGCAGGGGAAAAAAACTCAGTTCAGAACTGCTATCAGATAATGTGTTCAAATAGGTAGAAAATGTTGGGAAATTGATGTTACCTGTAAATGAACAGGTATAAACTTGAAAGTGATAAAGTCACAAAGTGGCCAGTATATGAGTCCACTTTTGATGGTCGGGATTAAATCTCTCTTCAGTCTTGCCATGATCTCTGGGATGGTCTCACCTATGAATCATATCAAACAAGCAATTAGGGCACACAGGAGCTTGCTTGCCACAAAAGTTTCAACAAGAAAAATTTCTATGTGATAAAGATAGAGGGAAAGGTGTACTCCATGTAAGCTTATCTGAGCATAAGCTTCTCCCATCATGCTAAACAGTACATAGTGGCAATAAATGTATAGTGCACGCAACCTTATCCTAATTTTGATAGTATTGCGGTCCATAATCGATAGATCAGAGACTTCAAGGAACTCACTTGAAATGACTACTTCAAAAAGGTAAGATTATAATGAACTGGTGGTACTCTAAAGTTAACTTGCCAATTTCAATTGCAATTTTTTGCTAAAAGTACATTTGCTAAATTTATATTTTTCTAATCTGAATCTGGGATCAGATGGGAAATTTCAACTTTATTTCACGGTACATGACGATGAGCTATAAGTCAATTTACTACTGGATCTTATACAGCTACCTGAGTTCATTTTATATATCAATCACATCCATTCGTGTAAATATAGATTGGTCTTGATTTTTCACCTTAGTTGCATTTAGCAATCTACAAAACCCCAATGTACACTGCATCAAGGTATGCATGAATGAGACGCAAAATTGAAACTTCAACATCTACAGAGTATATCAGCATGTGGAAGCAGCTGTATTTCATCATACAAAGCTTTTTATTTTCAATTTAGGAGTGATTGTGACACTGGAAAGCAATCAAAACATATAACATGGATGGTGCTAAAATAGTCATGGCATTAAAACTTTAGTCACCTGCTGACCATGTTTGAGTGTTTTGACACAGGAACTAACCAAATAACAGTTTCCTCAAGGTCCTGAACTAATCAGATAAATATGAACATGACATATTGTCCTCGGTCATTTACCACTCAAGACACACCTAACCAACAAAACCATGCTAAAAGGAAGTGCAAACCTGTTGTCACATGGATATTTTTGTTTGTGTTCACACAATACAGACAGTGAGACAGAAAATTTATAGCTAACATGCACAATGTTGGTGATTTCTACCCAAGACATTAATTGTTGCACCTTACAGAAATGAAAAACCATATAAATAGAACGGCCACTGCATCAGCCACTGCATCAGAGGTGTACTACTGAGCAATACTGGACCGCTCGTGCAGCAACTAGCAAGATTAATGCCTGTAAAGGTTTTTCTTATTTTATTTTCTTTGGATTGGATACGGAGTCTGAAGAATACATCATAATCTCATATCCTCAGCTTTACCTCACTGTTGAATGCCCATAAAAAAAATACTACAAAAGGCAGCAGGTCAATCATGTCATATCCTATATCTTGCAGTCTCAACTCTCAATCAGTAGTTTACTAACATTTTATCAAAATAGAGTTTTCAGAACTGGTAGTAGTTAAGCATCATAGTAGTAGTTAACAGGTCAGTGTAGCATTTTAAGAAAGAGTTATAGACAAGTCAAAGGAAGCCTAAATTGAATTCATAAATTTCTTATCGATGATTTGCACATGCAAAAGCACATAAACACAAAACAGAGAAAAAAATAGATGTTTTTAAGAATCAATGTTTGTTCTTCGAAGAAAAAGAATCAATGTGCATCATACCTTGCAATCCTGCATTGTATGAGAAGAAAACTGAATTAATAATTGGTCCATAAACCGCTTGCCCAAGAAACATCTTCTTGAAGGTGTTCACTACGTCCTGTTTGGGGAGCAATTTTGAGACAAAGTTGAACCAAATATGCAAGGAAGGTCCCGAGATCAGCAGCCCATAACTAGCCATCCGCAGAGTCCTAACTAGATCAAGGGAATCTTCAGGGCCAAGTGTGATCATCTGATAAGGAAATATAGCAAACACAAAAGAATCACATGACTTGACATACTAAAGCAAAACAAAAACATCGTAAATTGAAGATAGAAGCCAAGAAAAACAAAAACGTTGTAAATAAAAGGTAGAAGCCTAAATAATAAGGGCTAAATGATCAAAGTATGACAGGACACAGCATAAAATAAGCCTCTTACACATAATATTAATCATGTATCCTACTTCTAATATTGTTACAGGACCAGGAGAACACTATCTAACTAAAGGTCCTGTTTGAAAGGCAGGAATGTCTTCAAATTCCAGGAGGAATTTCCATAGACATGTAAATCAAGACATATTTTCAGAATGATGCACATCTGCGCCATATTATGTAGCTAAAGGACATGTGCCACCCATTATTGGTGACACTTCTTTTCGTAGGCTACTAATATTGAACACTACAAATGATTGATTAGCACAAAAGCTCTTACAAGGATAACATGCTGGATGATATGGTTTATACAACAGAAACCCATATTTAGTAGGTAATCAAGAATTAGAAACAGCTGGAAGTTTCTCTTCATAAAATTTATGGAAGTGCTACCCTCGACAAAAACAATAAAATAAGACCAATAGGATCAAAGACAGATACTGGCCTACTGCTTCATCCCGGAGAATGAGCCTGGCTTAATTACATGCCTGCCATTTTTAATACGACAAATACTTTATGTCTTCTAGTTAATTTATTACAATGTTTAATCTGGTGCATAATTTGAGCATACAATTTCTTATATAAAAAGCATGGTATTGGTGAGCTAAAAGTTCAACACCTTTCAGGCTTTCACTCTTTGCCGTATGGACTCAATAGTGTCGCTGGCTCCGCTACTGGGCCTAAGTGCCCAACCAGTGCATAATGGCTTCGGGTGATGCTTTGGACTCCAGGACACGGGTAAAACTTGTGCTGCAGTCGCTGAAGCCCACACTGTTGGACCACAGTGGTCTGTGGAATGATCTAGCTGACAATCGGAATTGCAGGCGATCTATCACCCTCAATCAAATCTTACCGGATACAACAGAAGGCACTGGTAGTGGTATGTCATGGGCATGGACCAAGGCCCAAATGAGGCAAAGAGATCAGGTAATGAAGTTGTTAGCGAAGCCAGAAGTATTGGTTTAGGAAATTAGGATTATTAGTTGCTATGTTTTATGTTTCCTTATTTCCTTCTAGATGGAGAACTCATCTAGCACCTCTATAAACTATACAAGGGCGCCATTATTATCATTATATCATGAAGCAGATGTATCTACATCCCCCAAATGTACATACTCCTAGACTAAGCATTCTCTCTTCCCTGACAAGTCAATGTCACTTGGGAATCATCCTGGGAATGCTTTGAGTTTTGGGATTTAGACAATAGTACAGTGCAATATGTTATACACTTTTTAAATGAATAAACTCATTTGAACTTAAATGATGAGTACTATAGATATCAGAAGATTTATAACAACTACTACATCCCAACTATAAAATATACAATACCTACAACAGTTCAAAGCCCAAAAATATGGATCAGAATGTTGTCTTCAAGAGCGGCAGCCTGAATAACATTAATGGCCAAAATGCCTTTGTATGGAACATAAGAAAATCACAAGCCAATGGCACAAACTGGTACATTTCTACAAAGTTTCGTTACTTTTGTTTTATATTTCTACAAGTTCCATTGTCTTACATTTTGTACATACCCAATACAGGTAGTTCAAGCGACCATTATTCCGATTTTCAACCATAATGTCCCAACATAATTCCTACTGCAAACTTTACCAGCCAATATCAGGCTGGCAGATACATGTCTAGTATGAATTTCTTGTAAGCAATCCCAAAACAGAAGCAATTAAGTGCCATGTCTCAAATTTGTAACGGAATTTTGATCCCCATTACTGTCTCAGGTTTAGCTTTTGAATCAATTACCTGGTCCCTTCCTACAATCTTATTCAGTCAATCCTCTTAATACCACTGCTGGAAATATATCAATACTAATCTAAATACTGTAGGTATTCACCACATTGGCACATTGTATTGTATGTTTAACAAACATATAGCACACAAAAATTGATTATTTATCCCTTCTACAATCAGAAAAGAACCAAGGCCGCGATACATGATCGAAATTGCATTTAATACAAATGCCTCATACTAAAAGCAATAGCATTTCCTCTCATCATAGATAAGGAACAGCAGCATTTACTGATCCAAAATTCCTGCGCCACAAACGCCAAAACCAAAGCAAAGATAACCCGGGAGGAGAAAAAAAAAGATTAGGGATTTATTCAGGCGACCGACCAAGCGAGCGAGCGGGCAAGAGATACCGGAACCACAAACAAACCCACCTGGGAGGAGAGGTCAGCGACGGTGAAGATGGCGGCGGCGGTGACGCTCTTGGTCAGCACGGGCCGCGCCTCGATCGAGCCGAGGTACCACGCGACCACCCCTGACCCAACCCCGACCGCGCCCCTCCTGCTCCCGGCCTGCACGAAGGGGGAGGTGGACGGGGGCACCGGCACCGGCAGCGGCGGCGGCGGCGGCGGGGGAGTGGGGGAGGGAGAGGGGCGCTTGGAGGAGGAGATGAGGTGGGAGCGGACGTGGGACCACGGCTGCTGGACCGCGCCCGGGACGCGGCGGAGCGGGAGGAGGTGGCGGCCCCCGGCGTGGAGCGCTCCGGTCGGGGCCATCTCGTCGTCGTCGACGGCAACGGCGGCGGCGGCGGCGGAAGGGGAAGGCCTGCGTTTGCGGCGAGGGTTTAGAGGGTTTGGGGGGCAGCGCTTGGGAGAGAAGAAAGGAGGGGAGGGGAAAGCGGGGCGTGCTGCCACGTGGCAGTGGTTGTCCTCTAAACTTGGAATGTGTTATTTTAGGGTTTTGCTATATAACAGCATTTCGTTCGATCGGATACCGCGTATCAGGTCCAGTAGCATTTTCGTTTTTTATTATTTTTGAATATTTTTCTTTATGCTAAAAATATTTGTCTTTTTCTTTTACATTACATAGCACACGTACACACACCACTACACGCGTAACATCACACTCGCACCATCACGAATACGTTTCTTAACATACGCTTTAACTCTCAAAACCTAACATTTTGGGTTTTGAGAATTCAAATAATCCGTTCGAATAATAGAACCAGTTGCAGAACAAACAAGAATGATATGGCATGACTGTATGGTATTTTTTTTAGCTCCTAGGATTTCGTTAAGCCAAACAATATATCTTGAGGATTTGTTTGGATAATTGGAAACATTAGGACTGAATTGATCCCGCGGTGAAATTTTAAGCACCATATTGCCTTTCTTTATTCTATTAATACCACATGCATAACGCTAAATATATATCTCGTTTTACCTTAATTATTACAAGTTACAAATATATTTTTTAAAAAATATACATACATACCTTATATTTTTTTGACCGGGGGTATGTAATGCTTCATATAATTGGCGCCAGCTCATTTTAGTTAGTCAATTTGTTTAGCTTTGGAGATGCTCCAGCTACAAGTACAACACATAGCGATGGAGACAGGCAGGTAGCAGCCATTGGCTATCACTCATTTTCCCATTGATTTTCAGTGACATACCTGGACAATGAACTGCGATGGTGCCAAGCCCAGATAGCTGCTCCCAGGGTTTTACAAAAAAACCATTGAGAACTGTGTTTTCACTATGATTGAAGGTTTCAGGCTAGCTTGAGATCACAAACGTGCAGTCAAACTCAAAAGAATTCAAGCTGAATTTTGAATCTCTAACAAAATTTAGTCGAATTTCACCAGTAGTCAATTTATTTTCAAACTGTTTTCACGAAAACCGGATGTACTGCTAAGGAGTAGCTCTCAGGGGTGGTTCGGTTTTGTAAACCTTAGTCTCTTCTAGCTCGGGAGGTGGCTCCACCGTTAAGGATGGTGAAAAAGATACCGACCATTGATCACCTTAAAATATTCAGGTCCTTGAGTTCGTGCGTTTATCCTCCTTCCCTCGCTCCATCGCATTTTCAGTGCATCTCACCCCCAGCTACATCCGTACTTTGATTCTCTCATGGGTTAGATGATTGAGATGCCATCTCCCTCGTGTGGTCTATATATTGAACGGATTTCATATGAAAATCAGCATAAGGATCCATTACAAATGCAATCTTGCAAGGCTTCTAGAGTAAAGGGTTCAATTCTCAGGAAGTTTACAAAGATCTTCATTCCAAACAGTTCGATTCCGGCGTTCTAAACTTGACCTTAGATTTTTAACTCCTGAGTTCACCTACTTTTCCTGATTCATTTTGAGCCAAAATTCCTTTGTTTCACTGACCAGTCCTTGAAAGTTAGTCCCAACAGTATAACATCCTTATTTCTAATAAATGAGTAAAATTCTTAGAACTTGTTTTTGGAAAAAGAAAACCCTCAAATGCCTTTGGATTGGTGGGCATTTTACTAAGATTCCCTCCCATTACAAAGGTGCTATATACCAAAGTTTCACTTTGGACCACTTTTTATTACCGAAGTTTCGCTTTGTACCACCCTTTAACCGAAATTCACTTTGGACCGGGTAATCTTACCCTTTGTTGTACTTTAAACCACCCTGACTCTCTTCTCAAGCATATGAACAATTTCCAGAATATCGACTCCTACTCGTCAATGAACTCCTACAATTATATGTAGATCATTTCTTTGACATATGACAAGTTGGATACATATGGGTAGAAGAGTTAACGGTGGTCTAAAGTGCCACAAAGTTCAAATTACCCAGTCTAAAATGATAACATCGGTTAAAGGGTGATCCAAATCAAAACACAGGTAATAAAAGGTGGGCCAAAGTGAAATTTACTCTATTATATATTATCCATTAGCCCTACATCCCAACCCATCCAATCAAGGCCCTAAGGATGCCATGAAGTCAACCAGAACTTTTCCACCACAACAGATTTTCAGCTTTTCTTTAAACTTTACTAGTATGATTTTGGGTGTTTTGACTTGTTATTCTATTTCTTTGGGTGTAATACCTTTTTCAAGGATATTTAAACCTGCAATGATGACATATATAGTACTGGATTTAGAAAGCATACACAGTTGGGATAAATCAATTTATCACAAACACATGGCAAAAACTTGCCCTAACCGATGCAACTAAACAAGTTTAAATTTCAAAACACAAACATTTAACTCAAAAAATGGCCAGGCTACTGCCAGAGCTTTCATTCCTTCATTCATACCCCCAACAAGTATTCCAGCATAAACTTTGAAGCAAAATTTTTACCGCATGTGTAGTTATGTCTAGTTCATCAAAGTTTTCTTGACAAAGTAAACCATTGAGATCATAGAGATAATAAAGATATTCGTACTGTAGTTTGTAAAGCAGCACAACATCCTACACCATAGCCTTCCACTGAAACCACAGGAGAGAACAGAAGAATCGAAACTGATGACAACAACAGTACAAGAATGCACGCTTTATTCCATTGTCAGACCTCTCCTAGTATCACTGGCCCTAGTATCAAATCTGGAGGGAAAATATTTTACCTTTTTCCCCTGCAGCAAGAAGAGACAAGAAGCAATTGAAAATGCTCCGTCTTTAGTTTTGCACCGCAGCTATATCTGCATCCTTCAAGGGGAACCAGATGCTCATCCCTCCATTATTGTGCAAAGAGGTTGTTGATCATCCTGATCAGATAGAAATGCATGGGGGAAGATGGATCAGGTCAGGAAGTATCGAATGCGAAAAATCTTGAGACCGTACCGTGCAGCATCCAGTGCATCAAGAATTCTTGAGACCGTATGTGAAAAATATGTGGATATATAAAATTCTAGCCCGAAATTAGTTCAGTTAGTCACCAGAGGATGGGTAATAAACTGAATCCACCTATCAATGGAGTTGACATGTCAGTTGCTATTGATATGTGGTTCACAAGAAATTCCAAAATATCTTTCATAACCATAGCACCATTTGGCATAAAGATGGCGTGATTGCTTTTTTCTAGCCTTGTTCTTTTTCTTTTTGAATAAGGTAACACCTAGCATAGGCTATGCTGTCTCATGATTCTACACGTAGCAATAGTACCACCCCAGGACTGTACTTGGCCAGAATTGACTTCAGATTCTGGGAGCATCAGTTCCACAATGTTTTTGTCCAAAGGAGTCCAATCAGGCTCAAAACCCCATTTTGGTTGCTCAACTAGAGGGCAGTGACCGCGAACAAAATAATTCGTAATCCTCCAGATAAGTACTAAACACAGTTTATCGTCAGGTTATCCTGCTCACTCACTCATAATCTACCAAGTATGCGCTGTATATGTAATTGCCCTAACTATGGTGTAAGACTGCACTAACAAAGCTAAAACTGGCATATAAATACCAGGGTTGGGGAGGCAAGGTACCAAGCAAGAAGGAACTGCCATCAGCGCATCGGCTGGTCGATACCAAGGAGGAAAGGTCTGCCAGTAGAACCTTTTTGTGTTTTTCCACCCCACATCGATGGGCCGAAGTGCGATTGCGAAATCGGCTGGTCTGCTCCGGTAACTAGTCATCCACTCTGAACCTGCAATGGCGGGCTAGAGATCAAACTTTCGATTTGGTTGATTTCATCATAATGCTCTAAAAGCATGACTGACCTCTGATGATGAAGAACATATTATACAGTAAAATACTTGAATTTTCACAAGCAAGATCATATCAGCTCTTTGAAACAAATGTATAAAATATGCAGGGAAATCAAGAACAAACAAAGCTCTAACCTTATGAGCCGGGTGCAGCCTTCAGAAGCAAGGTCAGCGGAGACAGCATTGTGGGTGCCACACCCAAGAACAGGGATCTACTATCCCAAGGGCTTTGAATGGGTCATGGAGGATGTCCCCAGTGGCGCGGCTTCATTCAGGCAGATGTACTGGCTCAGGAGCGGCGACGCAGAGACAGCGAGCTCTCCCACATCAAATGATGCTGCTGCCTTTGATCACCCATTTGTGTAGAAGCATGAGAGGCTTTCCACTGGAAGAATCACTTACAGGTGCAGTTGTGAAAGTTCTGACCAATATGAAAGGTGCATGCATCCTATGAAACACTTAACAGTTGTTCTGATTCCCAGTGTGTAGGTGTGGCATCCACCGACAGATCAAGAATAAAGTTTGCCCCCCTTTTCTCCTTTATTTTTCTCCCACTTGTTGATTAACCAACAGAAAACCCCCCCTAATTGTACCATCTGGTACATTGACACTCTGAGCTAATAATTTTAAGTTTGTAGCAAAAACGTTATCCTAACATTCATAAAAATAGAAGCTTAAGGTTTCATTTCTCCAACTTTTGGGAGCAACAAGCATGGAGTATCTTAACACAGCCAAACAATTTTAGTTAATTTTTTCTTCAATTTTACATTTAAATCAATCTTATACTCAGTCCATTTCAACTGAAAATGTATGACCTACATATATGAACTAGAGTTACTCCACAAAAGTAATAACCAAATACTGGCAGAGTGCATTGAACCTAGAGAACATAAGTTGACAACATAGATGAAAATCCTGTCCATTAACATCATTCTGATTACAACAAAAATGCCAAAGCTGAGCATAAGCATCAAATTCTACAGAAGAAACATGCAGGTACTTAACTAAGGCACAATTGAGGGCTGGAAGGTAACACAGCTTATGTGAATTGTAAGGCACAGCCATACTATCTATCCATAAGGACGAGATTTTTCAACACGCTCTGGAGAAACAATGGTTGATGCTTCATCTCCTTCAGTCTTCTTCTGAAACTCAATGCCCTGAAACTGGACTCTAGACGATCTATACTGACAACCATAAGCTTTGCCGAAGCCCCACCCTAGCCCAAGACCAACTCCGCATCCCCCACCTTAAAAGAAAGAATAACTTAAATTAAAAACTGAGATACTGTAGGTGATGTAGAATAATACAGTAGTGGATAAGCATTAGTACCGATGCCCAAGCCAAACATATTCAGAGGCATCCCTGTTATAGAGAAACAAGAGAACACATTATTTTCTAACCGTGAATGGATAAGCCAGAGAAAACTTGAACATTGGTACTATATCACTATAAGCAGAAGGCTTAAACCATGCATAGCACGTTAGCTCACAATAGAACATAAATGCTCCCAGTAAATTTTGCCCCATTTCCCATCATCTTAAGAAAAGAGTTGCCTCAAGACTGACATCGGTAACGAAAACTTATTTCTATCAGCTGGGACTACAGAGACCATATGGTCTCATAAACTGGTTTCAGGGTTCATAATTGCACAGATGTTCATGTCTGAGGCAGCATAACAGTACACACTGATAGAGGACAAGAAGGTCTGCAAAATCTCTCAAGCCCCAAAATTTACGAGATCACCTTCCACATCTGAGGAAACCAGTTTGTATTCAATAGCAATGCCTGTGGTATGTGACTAGACATGGTCAAGTTCCGCATTGGATCAATCCAAGAGAACCTACAAGTCTACAAGTTAATTACCAATTCGACAATCAACTGAAATCAATACAAAATATCTTTGGAATACTCATAAACATCCCTAGTAAAACTAACTGCGTTCTATTGCATCACCATAGTACATTGCAAAACAAGATTAATCAGTACTGAATCCAAAGATCTGCGAAAAGCCTTCAAACAGTACAAATATCAACAGAGCCACACAGAATAGAATATGTTGAAAGACAATTAATCCCAATCAATATACGACAGTATCATTGATAAACGAAACTAGAAATGTGGGTTCATTTCGAACAACTCAGAGTGACAGCCATTCTTGCGCTCCGGAATCCAATCAAGTATAGCAATTAGCAAGTCCAAACAATAAATTAAGAGTTGCTTTTGAATTCAATTCGTCTGACTAAAATTCACAATTCCACAACCAACAAAGATAAACAGTACGAGGAATTCATGAAGCAGGAGTCCTCTCACGGTCTCACCTCCGAACCCCCATCCGACGCCGAACCCGCAACCGATGCCGAACCCTGCACCGAATCGAACAGCAAGAGAGAAATCAAGGTCAAAGAAACCCCCAGAATCCAAACAACAGCCGCGCGCCACACAACAACAACAGCAAAATCCGGTTTCGCCGGCCGGAGGAGCGCTCACCCAGCCCAATCCCGGGTCCGGTGAAGTTATTCACCACCATGGCTGGCCCCGCACCCCCCGCCCGCGGCGCTCCAATCCCCGCCGATGAGAAACCGAGAGCTCGAGGAAAAGCAGCAAAGCCAAATCCTTCGTCTCCGTGGCGATTGGTGAAGACGACGACGCGGTGACGTCAGCATCTCCATGGGCGTTTATGGGTCCACCGTCCAGGCCCACTACCGAAGCTAAATCTCCGAAGTCCTGGGCCCAAGAGTGACGTCAGCGTATTCATGGCCTCATGGGCCGAATCGGGCCCACGGTCCAGCCCAGTTCAGCGACAACTCACCGAGTGGTGGGGCCGGATGTTTCGGAACCGCGACGTGGGCCCCACGAATAGGCGACTAAGGATCCGTTTGTTTGGGAACCACACATTTTCTAGTAAGATAGCTAAGTTTAGTCTTACCATATTTTTATGGTAAACAAAATAATAAACTAACCTTAATGTTTGGTAAGAAAATAGAGTATATGACATGTGAGCTAGGTGACTAAGAGTTAGATAAAATAGAATTATGGTAGAAACCAAACACTATTTATTGAAACTGTGGCTTGTTTAAGGTTAGGTGTGGTAAATTTAGCAGTGAACCAGGCCCTAATCCTCCAGTAATCGCGGCGGTTAATCTTACCGTTGACTCCTCCTATCCCATTCCCACGGCGAAGAAGCGGATAAGGTTATTCCGGAGCGCTTCTCCACCGTTCGATCGGCCACGGAAGCAAGATCGGACGGCTGACACGCGTCCACCTGGTCTACTACTACTCCACCACCTTGGCTAACCCTATCCCCATACCCACTCGAAAACCCCGTTCTGCTGCTGCTGCTGCTCCGCGTGCTCCGGCGATGTCGGCGACGGCGACGGCGGCGGCCATCCGCTCCGGCGAGCTACTAGCGTGCCCGGTGGCTCTGCGGAGGGCGGCTCCCGTGGCGGCGGCGGTGTCGTTCCGGATGGGGAGGTCTGCGAGGGCGGGGCGGTTGGCGATGAGGGTGAGGGTGGTGGCCGCGGCGGCGTCGGTGGAGGGGGCGGAGGAGGGGAAGGGGAAGAAGAAGAAGAGGGCGGCGAGCGGGATCATGAAGCCGAAGCCAATCTCCCCCGAGCTGCGGGAGTTCGTCGGCGGCGCGGAGGAGCTCCCCAGGACGGAGGCGCTCAAGATCATCTGGGCGCACATCAAGGGCAACAACCTCCAGGTCTATCTCCCCCACCTCTTTACTTTCCATTTTATCTAGCATAGTTTTGTTCCAGAGATTTCGGTGTAAATTTTTTTTGTAAATTTTGTTTTGCTACTATGGGCGAATTGCTCGGTAGTCGGTACTAACTAATGTATGTTACATGGTCAAATTTGTTTGCATAGAATCGCTATTTGTGGGTAGTATTGCTTTAATTATGCTCTAAGATTCGTCAATTTGTTGTCCTGGTTGCTATGCTTCGATTTCCTGGTTGAGTTGTAGCTACGAATCTAGCTAGTGATACCGACTACTGCAGAGCTGCGGACAATGTAATGAGCCCTGTGGTAAGTACAGCATAGTATTATATGATGGTCAAGAATGTCTACCGTCATCGGCAACACTGTGTTCAAGCCTATCCCAAAACTAGAAGGGATTCGAAAGTATCTGACTTTTAAACTGGCTGTCTTATTTGATATGGCATTACCCTATCCTAAAGAGTATTGAGCTTAGGTTTGAGCTTCTCAATAGAAGGTCATCTATCAGTATCCTTGTCTAACTTTTTAGGTGTGGTCGGAGGGTGACACAACTATTGAAGATAATTGGGTGGTGTACACTTGCAGTGTGGTACGGCCAGCAGATTAATTATAGATACATGTCAAGATGCATTCAATCCATATGGAAACTGTAGAACACTTATCTATCATATGCCTAGAAAAATCTGCTAGGTTAAGTGAATTGATAAGATTATCTATCTATGTGTTACGCAATTGAATTTGTCCAGACGAATTATGATTAGCACATGCAGAAATCTAAATCTAATCTTTTTTTCACCACCATTACAACAGATATAATTAATGAAATGGCCCAAAATTAGGATTTTCTTTCATGTATGGAATACACCTTGCATTTGTCAGAGATGTGGCACATTGCCCAGAACTTGTTAGAAAGCCCATATCACTGGCTCAATTGCTTGCTTGGTGCATTGGCAGATCAGCTGCTATAAAACAGTAACTAGAGATCACTCCATTGCACCAAGGTATTTGTGATTTTTCTACAACTCCCAGTAGTCCAATTATTTCGTTTATGTCTGATGTAAGGTGCGCTGAAGTGAACCTAAAGTACAAAAATGGAATCATGTACCAGGATGGTAGAAAATATTATAAATGTAAAAAGTTCTCTCCTGCAGAGCATCTTACTCAAAAACAAAAGGAAAATGAAAATCTTGTAAAACATTTCTTGATAAGGATATGGCAGCTACAAGTCTACAACAATGCAGTTCACATAGAGGAAGTGAGGACCGACAGCTCCCACTAGTTGCCATGATTTTGCATTGCTATTGTGCAATCTTTACCAAAAGTTGACCCAATCTCATCTTTGGTGTGATTTTTTATGACCACACAAACTGCCAGACATATCTGCATGGACCACAAGCACAAAATACAAGTTGCTATTGTTGGTACTCAAGTGAGTAATATAATCAGCATGCCATGCTCTGCTAATAGTTTATATAATCTAGCCACCATTAGCTTTTCCAATTGTATGGATTGCTCGAAAAGTTTGCCCTGAAGTACTTCAGTTAGTTCTTAATTAACTGTTAAAGAGTATTTATCAGCGTGGAACTGTGGTCCCAAATGTGGTATATGTACTATGTATAGAGAGCTCTGAGATGATTTTAAATCATCTGATTACCAAGAACCTTACAATTATCACATACCAGTCCAATGATTCTCTTTCTTGGATGTAAGAAAAGAATTATTGTTATGCCCAATTAGATAATCACGAGGGTATTTCATTCACTGTCTTAGGTCTAGTTAGTTTATGTATTCTTCCTGACTGGTCCTCATATCTTCTATTGTAAAGTTAGTGCAGTTTTGGTGCCCAGAGGCCTAGTTTCCCTTACCCTTAGCAAATTCATCATATTTCTGTGTATTCAAACTTGTAATAAATCATAGGTGTAGAGCACATAGAGTTGTGTAAACCTGTGAAATTTCAATTTCAAATGTGTCCTAGATGTTGAGATGCAAAAAAGGCAGCATTCATTATATACTATTGATCATGCAGTGGTAGCACCACTTCACTTTTCTGTATCTCGACATCTAGATTTAATTTAAATTGAATCTTTTTGCTGGTTTACACAAGTACACAACTCTATTGTGCTAAATCCATTATCTATTTTGGAATTCCTCCCTCGTCACATCACGTTAGATGGATTTGTCACATTTCTCTAAGAGGAACATTAAATTCCTGAGACAGGCAACTAGCGTCACAAAATACAGTTTGTTGTATCACAGAACATCTCAATGGCTTCTTATCTTTGCAGTTGCAATATGTGTCATGTTCCATGGAACACACATTTGCTGAATCTATTTACTTCTGTGACCAGGATCCGAACAACAAGAAGATAATTGTGTGTGACGAGAAACTGAAGAAGATATTTGGAGGGCGTGATCGTGTTGGATTTCTTGAAATCTCTGGGTTACTCAATCCTCATTTCCAGAAATGACAGCATTTATGTAAATCTTGCTCTTTTTTGTATTAGCTGTGACTTTTATCAGTATCTTTAGCTAAACTTGATATGAATGGTGCCTTGTGCTGGTTTAAGAATGGTGAACGTGTTCTTGGAACACACATCTTCCTCTAGTATTGTCATTAAATGGTTTGCTGGCTTTTGGCTCTTGATCAATTATCTGTCCTTTACCTGTTGTGTTTGTATCACATTCAACTACCATATTAGACCTAAGTGATGGACGTGGGTCATCACATTTGACCATTTGCCATATGACTAAAATGCACTATAGATGACAGCTGAAAGACAAGCACTCGTCTGTGATAATCAGGGCCTACAATTAAGAAAAGGTATTGTTCCTTGTCTTTGGCTTGCTAATTATTGCACTGCTAAAATGCGGGCTAGCTTGCTTATCTGTTATTGCCTCAAACTGTTCATCTGGCAGGAAAGAATATCGGAGAGTTCTTTTGCACAGGATGCCGATCTGGCTCATCAAAACCAATAGAAAGAATGTCCTCCTTCAGGTTGATGCAAGCCGTGCGTCGCATTCTCAAGTTGGTTCGTGTTTCTGACAAATCTGGTGCAGGGCCCTGTTCATTCACTCTGTTCTGGTCCTGTGAAATGGATGTTAATGCCAGACATCCTCTGCAGAATTATAGACAATTTTTTGCCTTGAACAGGTGAGCTGCTTCACATGCTCCACTTTGTGGTTCCCAGCAGTTTCCATTGTTGTATTGGGAGTATCATACCCTGCATAGTGCATACAGAGCGTGCAGAGGCTTGTTGGTTGTCAAGGGCAAGTGATCATTCTACCTTCCCAGGTTCGTGCACCCAGGTAACTTACCTAACATGCCTTTTCCAGATTTTCCTGCAGCTGTCTATGTCATGCGATTTGTTGACCTCACCATAATTTATCTGTGAAAAATAAATTTTCTGTGAACTGTTTCATCAATAATCATCCAAAAAGATTTTAAACAAAAAAAAAGAGTGAATTGCACTTTGAGCCACCTTTTACAACCAAAGTTTCAGTTTGGGCCACCCTTCAACCAATGTTAGGGGTGGTCTAAAGTGACACAAAGGTAAAATTATCTAGCCTAAAATGAAAACTTTGGTTAAAGGGTGGCACGAATCGAAACTTTGGTGATAAAAGGTGACCCAAACTACAATTTACTCCTATTAATAATGATCCTAAAAACTCCAGGGTACACTGATCATGAAAAATTACAGTTACCTCATGTGGGACCCAACTTGTTAGACGTGAAATTTTGGGTACAGTATTTTCACTGAAATTAGTTCAGTTCCTTTGGAACGCAGGTATGTCACAGGATTTTAAATGTGCATCAGCTGAGCGAATCTGTTGTAATTCCATTATTTAAACGTACGGACACTCAAATTATTAGAACCAGGGGTGAATGAATAATGATAATCCCGAATCTATTATGCTGTGGACTAAAATGGTCCTTCATTTATTTCAGTTGCGCTTGCTGATTAGTGAGCCTGATGATCAAGCACATGTCGGTTAGTATAGCGGTCGCGTATAGACTGAACAAGGTTGCTATCACCTTTCGATGGCGGCTGGGCCTTTGAGAAGGATAGTTCACTTGTTCTTACCAAATCCTTGAAACTTTAATTTTCCTTTTTCTATCTGGACTTTTGCTGCATGGCACGTAGAAATTAGAATCCCTCTGCATTGCAAGTGTACATATTACTGGCATTTATTCATACAGTCCCATGCAATGCAACACTAAAGTGTACCCTGTACGAGTTTGATTGAAATTTATTGGAAAAGTTTGGCTAGCTAGCTATAAACATAGGACAACGGTGCACGCTTTGCATTGGTAAAACTTGAACACATGAACCAGCTCAGAATTGGTCATTTGCTATTGGACGCCTCACCAAACCAGAGTGTAGTACCACTGTAGATTGGACATTGTAGATGCTATAGTACCAATGGACAACTGTAGCATGGACGTTGTGAGTGAATGCTCTTAGCCTGTACTGCGTTGGGTGCTCTAGCACTGTAGTAGCACCCATTTATTTATATTTTTAAAAGTAATAAGTTAGTTAAAAGTTTTTTTTGGGTGGAGTTGGAATAGGCAAAAAAAAAAAAAAAAAACTTAGACAAGTGACAAAATGCCCTAAAGGCCTAAGTGGAAAAGGAAGAACTTGTGAAGAGAGACAATGAAAGGTATGAGTTGGCTAGAGTTACAACGCTGGAGGGATGTCTCTTACCTTTCAACAAAAAATGGAAAGGGGTAAGTAGTGTTAGTGCCCATCTAACAATCTAACATCGAATCACCTAGAGAGTTACCTCTTACCTTTCCGAACCCTCTGTTGATTTTCATAGGGAGGATTTTAATTACTTTTCAAAAGTTAAATTTTGTAGATTCTGACCAACAAATAGTTAAACGGATAGGACATTTTAGTATAGAAAAACTGTGCGATAAATTCATATTTCAAAGTACTTTCATATACTGTTTATTTTTGGCTAAAAGTATTTTTATAAGAAATCAGTGGTCTAATTAATCATGAATATTTTTTTGAAATTAAAATACACCTTATAAAAATCAAACTGGTAGTAATTAATTGCTTAATCGACTGATCCTTGATGAATCCTAATACTCTGGTTTAAAAATAATTATCGTTTCGGATAAGACTAGTATCAAACTTCAAAAACTTTGATTGTAATAACTTCTAAAATATGTCTTAGAAACATGAAGACTAAATGTATAGATTAATCTTAAAGTGTATTTTAATGAAACCATATATTTATTGATATTTGTATATACTTGTTTAGAAGCTGCTTACTTGTCTAAAACGACAAGTATTTTCAATTTGGAGGGAGTAACAGTTCCATTATTCAAGATAGCAATTATCTCTATATATCATTTTCACAAATAAGCAAATTGGAGTTTCACCCTAGCGGCAAGACATAATACAATTATGTCTTATGTTCTTCCTTTCAGAACCAGAGCTCAAACTACAGGTGCATTTTTTTTGCTCTTTATACGTGACCATAATATTTTCAATCTGTAAGGAAGTACCTCATCAAGAGAACGTGCATCTAGCTGTTAATTAAATCATGAATGTACGAAATCCAAAATCAAAAGTCCAAGAAAGTTGAATGTAATTGAGTGCTCCCAAGAGTTGTAAGGTTCTTTCTTTCACGTTTTTATTCCTGTTTCAAACACTTCATTCCTGTACTGAATGTAAGGCTTCCAAGCATATAGAGGCATAAACTGATGTCCGTACCATCCATATTTGATATAGAAAACATGATCATTAACATACGCAAAAAAGTAGCATTATTGGCTGGTTCTTTGTTCTTTGTTTTTTTTTTTATAAAAAAGGAGTAAAAACGGTTTTGCCTCTGCACCTAAACTATTTCTAGTTTAATGTAACCCAACTAATCTACTATTGTTTATAAAGGCTAATATGTTAATTAGTGTGTATGTTCTGACCCTCTTTTCTTTTGTTGTAAAACGTTCCTTAAAGTCAATAATAGTCCTCGTCCGTAAAATCACTCACCTAATCCAATCCATCCGATTGAGTGGATTGGAAAAAAAAATTATACCACCTAATTACACCGATAAAGAAACTACCCAAAGATTGATTTTGTTTGCTGTGCTTAGAGCTCACTCCAATATTTTTTTTATATTTTTTGGATAGAAGACTGCGTGTTTGGTCCATTTTTAAAATAAAATCCCTGTTATAACTCATTTCCAAATATGACCCTCTTTAATCCACTCGCAATGGTTCGCAATGGTTCGATGGTGAAGAAATGTTTTTGCCACATATCCCCGTGTCCACACCAACCACAATGGCATAGTACATAAAAAAAATATATGTTGGCACTATGCTAATATAAATACTTCTAATATAAAATCTATATATCTGTTAGGTTTATTAAAAAGATTTGATTGAATATGATTACATGTTTTTGTCCTTTTCATTTTATGAATATGGGAATTTTTAATAACAGGCCAAGATTTTACAAATTGCCCCTTTTAAGTGTTCTCACAGTAGGAATCTAGTGAGGTTGAAAATTATGTTATCGGTTACTGTCTATTTCGAGTGTGATAAGGAACATTTTGACGGGTGTGCGTGTGCATGTATTCCATGTAATAAAAATAAGTACTCTAATAATTTCTGTTAAAAATAACCAGAGCCCAGTAGTTTAAGTTTAACCTTATCCTCAATCTGTGGCTAATGTTTTGGAGAATATTTTGCTGCGAAATATAACAAAAGTGGAATTTTAATTAATGAGCTAATCTGACTAAAAAATAAATGAAACCAAGGGCCAAAGTCTATATTCCAGTACAATCTAAGGAAGTAGCCACATAAACCAAAAGAAAAGAAAAACAAAATTCCCATTCCAGTAGAATCCAAGCACAGTTTGTAGGAGTTGTTGGGTCAGCTGGTGGGGAATACCACATCCTATACCCAACAGGAAGCAAGAGAGAAATGATGCATGCCTGCCCATCCTCTCAAGTCTCTACTTCTCTACTCCCCTTATAAAGCAAACGGCCAACCCCTCCTAACAACATCCAAAGCCTCCCCCAACACATTCCACTCCAAAACCCTCCAAAAACACTCACAAACCACAAACCAAACCAAAAACCCAATCCCAACAAAGCTCAAAGCAAGCCAACCAAAGAACCCACGAGCACCAAACCATCAACCATTCCTTCCTACCCCTACAAACCATCGCTATAAAAAACCATACATCACATGTGCCCTCTCTCATACTAACCAGAAGTTGTGTTTACCGTCTTATTTAGCTAGAGTTTCGCTAGAAAGTTTTCGTAGATTTTTCTCTGTCCTGTCTCATATTAGCGAGAGTTGTGTTCGTGTGTGCGTTCGTGTTTTCTATTTAATCCCAACACCATAGGTTGACGACACACATTAGCCACGTATATAAACACATCCAAGGTCATTTCCAGCTCAAATACCATCCATATATAAATATATAATAAATAAATAATAGTAGTATATATACGCACACACGCTCATACAAGAGCTGAGCAAGAGAGAGAGTGAGAGAGGGAGGGCGACAATGGGGAGCGCGACGAGGATAGTGAGGATGGCGCTGCACGCCTTCTTCAGCCACTACCACCCGGCGGCGTCCGCCGCGGCGCTGCTCGCGCTCCCGTTCTCCGCCGCCGCGCTCGTCTCGCGCTCGCCGGCGCTGCTGCTGGCGGCGCCACCCCGCGCGCCGGCGGCGGCACTCTTCCTGCCCGTGCTCTCGCGGCGCCTGCGGCGGGTGTTCGTCGCCGCGGGATTCCCGCCGGCGTCGCAGCTGCTGTTCCTCCTCAACCACCGGCTGTCCCAGTCCATCTTCTCCTTCCTCGCCACGCTGCCGCTCGCCATGTCGTTCCTCCTCCTCGCCAAGGCGTACACCGTGCACGCCGTCATCGTGCGCGGCCGCCAGCGTGGGCGCGGCGGCGGTGGCGGCGGTTGCGCGGCGTCGTCGATGGTGGCGCCGCTGGTGCGCGCGAGCTACCCGGCGATGGCGCGGACGCAGCTGGCCAACTTCGGGGCGCTCCTGTTCGCGCACGCGGCGGTGTTCGCGGCGCTGCTTGCGGCGTTCAACGCCGCGGAGGCGCTGCGCCTGGGCTCCGACGGCCGCGCCGTGCTCGCGCTGTCCGCGGCGGGCGTGATCGTCTACTCCGTCGCGCTCGCCAACGCCGCCGCCGTGTGCAACCTCGCCACGGTGGTCGCCGCGGCGGAGGGTGGGCGCGGCGGCGTCCACGCAGTCCTCAAGGCCGTCCTCCTCGTCCGCGGCGACGCCGCCACCGCCGTCGCCGTGGCGCTCCCGGCGACTCTCGCCACGGCCGCCGTCGAGGGCCTCTTCCAGCTCAGGATCGCCAGGCCGTACGCCATTACAGGCGAACTGACCTCATCAATGGTTTGTGAAGGCTTCTTGATTGCATACATCCACTCCATGATCTGTGTTCTTGACACTGTCATCACTTGCTTGGTGTACCAAACCTGCAAGATGAGCCATTCTTGTGATCTCTTGGAGCTTGAGGAGAAAGGGGATTTGGCAGCCTGAAATTTTTCTTCACGATTCTAATCACTAGGGCCTAGAGCACATCTCTTGATGATGATAATGATGATGCTCATTGATATATATAATTTTTTTGGGGGTTTTGGTTTATATCATTTTGATTCATCTTGTTAATTAATTAATGAAGGGTTAATTTCTGGTCCTGGGGCAGAGATGCTGTTAGTGTTTAGGGAGAGCATCAGGTCCATCAGATGGCTGAGGGGGTCAACATGTAATTAATTGGGATAGTAAGGTCTATAGCAACATTTAGTGCCCACATGAATGAATGATTAATACTTTTGGTGTGCATTACATACTTATCTTGAGACATTGCTCAAATTAAGTATGCCATTTTGTTTTCTGATGGTTATTGGATAATTCTTTTTTTTTCATTAGGCAGTGACTTGACTTTTTTTTTTTACTTGAGAATTGACATTTTCGGAGAAACTTGTTAATTGGTCAAACAAATTGACTTCTTGTGTTTCTTTTTGTGTTTGACACCAGAGATGGATTTGAATTCAATTTAGGCAGTTTTGTACTTTGCACAGATTTTTAAGTGTACTACATTCATTATCATTTTGTTTGAATTTTTGAAACATCGCACACGGCGGATCTGCCAATAGCGATGCCCCGAAACTGTACCTTTTTTCGCTAGCTAGCAGGCTTTTCACCATAAATCATCCAAGTACAAAATCCAAAATCATTCCATGCTTTGACATTAACCTACATATTTCAAGCCTGCCTGACTGCAGCTGAGTTTTATCTGATGGATAAGATCTGACATGTCACCTAAAGTCACCAACAATTTGGGTCAGTTGTTAAGATCCTGAGCCCACCATTTTCAAGTGCTCCTTTCCTTGATCCTAAAGCAACAAGGCCAATAGGCATTGCATGCTACACATTTTTGCATCACCTTGCAGAGGTCACCACTCACCACACACCAGCCTGGCTAGAAGCCCTAGTGCTGACTGACCTGTAAAATTTCCAATCATTTTTTCTACAAGCCTTTTGGTAAACTTTCCTGCCTCCAATCCAATCCATTCTTTCAGATCTGGGAAAAATGGTTACTACCACTTGTCTCATGCAGATACCCACTGTCATAATGCCTGAAAGAACTTTGTATCAGTAGAGACATGGACTATAGGTAGTAGTACCAATGTACCATTGAAGCACAAAAAGGATGGACCTGGGGACTAGGTTATTACATAATAAATGGGTGCACCAAAAGTTAGGGCATCATAAAGAAACTAAGCTTTTGGGGTTACCAAATGGGAGAAAGCTACAAAGGGGGTGGCTTTGTTCAGTGTAGTAGTAACTGTCTTTTCACTTCAGTTGTAATATGTTATACTAACATGGGGATAGATACAGAAGGGTATTTTAGTTCAATTTAATTATTGGCCTTTTTGCAATACATGATGTGGCTGAGATTTTCTTAAACTTCGTGACCTGATCCTGAACATTGGATCTCAATTGAATGTCCGGTTGTGTTGATCAATCCAATGAACTGATGGCGATGGCGATGGCAACGACGCAGCCGTGGTGGTAGTGTATTCTCCGGCGAGGTAGCTGAATTAGGTCACCGGAGTTGGAGCGAGGTACAGTGGTCAGTGGGAGGGGAAGAGTTCGTCAGATGAAGTTAAGGCCATGTACAATGCGTCGCCCCAACCCGTGCCCCTAGCGCACGCCGTCCATCGCCATTTTCTTTTTCGCCCGCGCCATCTCCCAGCGATGGAACGCGCGCCCTGGCTGAGGGCGCGCCTCCCTCTCGCTTTTGGCAGAGGCACGCAGCCGAGCACCGCGTTGGGCGCGAGGTGTGTCTCGTGGAGACCGTTCCCAAGTGAAAAAATCCCCATTCCACCCCTCGCCCCTCTCACTCTCGCCTGTCATTCTCCCCGAGCTCCTCGGCGGCCGCCTCACCTTGTCGCCTCAGCCAGCGACGAGGACTCCTCTCGTTGTTGCTGCGGTCGAAGCGTAGAGGACGGATCCATCGCGGCGACGACCTAGGGAAGACGGATCCACGACGGCAACGACGAATCCGTGACGGCGACCACAGATCCGCGACGGCGACGACCAGATCTGGTCATCATGCCCCGCTCGCTGCTCGCCGTCGGCGACCACGCCCCGTACGCCGCCCGCCGTGCGGAGAGAGGCGAGATGTCCTCCTCCGTGTCCTCGCAAAGCGCGCCACGGCCCTCGGCGCACAAAGGCCGGGACGACGCCGAGGTGGACCATCTTGGTGCGGTGCGACAAGCGAGGAGGTTGGTGGTTGTGGCAAGGCGGGGCCGGCTGCCGGCGTGGTGGACGGCGATGAGCAGCGAGAGAGAGGCGGTGATGGGCGGGGGAAGAGAGAAGAACAGGAGGTGGTGCGGGCGGCGATGGGTGGAGGGGCGGAGATCACTGCCACCGCCAGTACCATTCCCACCGCCGGCGCCAAGCGGAGACTCACGTGGAGGCAAGCGGGCAGAGGAGACGAGAAGACGGAGTCGCGAGGAAAAAGAGAAGAGGAGGGAGAAGTGATCGGTGACTGGTGGTGGGTGGACAGTATAAATGAGAGAGAGAAGAGGCTAGAGGTAGGGAGGGAAATACATACCTATGGTTATGTGGGTTGGGACACCCTGTTGTAGGCTGCAGTGTCTACACCCGATTGTTTCAGATTTTAAAGAGCTCACCTAGTTGTGACCTCCATTGAGAGATGAGTGTCCCTAGGGCACTCTAGGTATGACTTTGATTGTACATGCTCTAAGAGGGATACTCTAGTTATCGAAGACCGGTGGTGAGCAACATTCTAATTCTTAATAAAACAATTACTAATTATTTGGTTTATAAAGATAATAATTCCAACTACCAGATGGGTGTGCAACCCAGTTTCCATTTTAAAGTGGGATTCTAAAGAGATAGAATATCAGTACAAATTGCCATACCTTCTATAAAAAAAGGGATATGATACTGGTAGGCACAAGGCATAATGTGATTTACTTGCAGTGAGATGAGATCATAGTCTGGTTTCCAACAGAAAAAAATGAAAAAAAGAAGAAAAATTAGCTCAAGATTCGAAGATGCTATGCATGTATCCTACTTAGGTGATGTTATCATGCTAGGAGAGAAGAATCATTTAACCAAAGAAACTTCAGCTTCAAGTATGGGTAAGAAAGCCTATACCTATGCTTAATAAAATAAGTAAAGACACAGATTACTATAGGATGAAGTGTCATTCTCAATTTTTTCATTCTTAAATCATTCATGGAGGGTAAGGCCTTATGTTTCTTGTTCCAAAAGGTTCAAGATGAACTAACGAAATAGTACATGAGATTCTGAGTAGATGCAGCAGTATTAGATAAGGACATTCTGGCTGATCTTGACAGCGATCTGCCTGAAAAAAATTGCAGTTGATAATGCTCACCTGGAGATCAAAACAGCAGCATGCTAAGCTACATAGATTATTAAAAGTAATACATAGACTTTTGCCTTTGGGATAGAAACAAACAAAAGTGCCAAAGTTGAGGAAAAGGTACTGTACCTCATATAGTGGTGGGGTCAGAAAGCTCAATAGTTGCTCTGGACAGCTACAGATTCTGTATGTATGAAGCTATGTAGCTAGATA
The DNA here is from genome assembly GCA_000573905.2 of Oryza punctata. Classification (NCBI taxonomy): domain Eukaryota; kingdom Viridiplantae; phylum Streptophyta; class Magnoliopsida; order Poales; family Poaceae; genus Oryza; species Oryza punctata. Next base: position 22,594,261 of record CM002499.2, on the reverse strand, counting down.
GATACTGAGGTTGAAATTACCATGTACTATCAAAAGCAAAAGGGAGAAAAAAAATGATTTTTTGAAGATGAAATTCACATACTGATATTTAGTAAATTACAAGCATCTGCAAATTAGTATGACAATAAATGGAACAGAAGCTGGAATGATGGTAAGCTTGCCATGTAAAAGATCAATCTTTATGTCAGGCAAGGTAAGATTGAATCAAATGCAGATGAAAACAGGTAGAAAGTTAAAAGTGCAGATGAACAGGTGAAATAAAACATGCATCTTGGATACCTAGCACAAGCAATTTGGATTAAAGTATGAGAAAGAATCTTAATATATTGTCCACAGTATACCTTCTTTTGTTGATTTACTCTTCTACAAATTACAACAAACATATACAGAGATACTGGAAAGCATCTGTACATTTCACTTCTCTATTCAATCTTATTACAATGCAGGAACTTGCTTGATAACAAATTACAAAGTAAACATGTATATGATTACGACCCATCCATCTGCACATCCACCTAGCTGGTGTTATATTGAGTATATGCTTCAAATTAACAGCATGTACAAGCTAGAAAGGCTTAGGTGTCGTTTCAGTAATTCTGTGTATCGGTAGGAAAACTGCAGACAATGATATTGTTGTATTATTGAACTTCGAGAACATTTGGAACTGTGTGACTATTAGAATTGCAGGCATCCAATATTTGCCTGAAGAAATCAACCAAATACCAGTGTGCCACTTCAGCAACCAGGGTCCCAAGAAAGTTAATTGACAGTGTTATTCTTCGCTTTTGAACTGTAAGACCCCAATTGGCCTCTGGTTAATGTTGTTGAAGTCTGCCATTGTAAGTGAAGCTTGATTACTAGACAAATTCTGCATATTCTGTTGCGAACTGCTTGAAGGGGCGGCGTTTCCCGCATTTTGGTTGTTTCCCCTACCAACCGGTGGTTCATGGTTATGTTTTCCTTCATAAGTTGTTATGACAGCCTTAGGGTCTGACGAAGCCCTCTCAATGTGCTTCCTAACATTACATCCAGCATAGGTGCACTTGTAGTAACTCCTACAGAAAAATTGTGAAAGAAAATAGAAGGCACATATTATGGCTTTTGTACTGAACCATGTGTAAAATTATACAGTAAGTAATGCAATAGCTCATAGTTGATAGATAAAAAAATCAAATATAATTGTTCCAGGAAATCAATAGGAAGTATAAAAGCAGGTAAGCTCTTTCCTAGGAGTTTGGATGCAATTACATATAATAAATCTGCAGACTCAGTGTCCTGTCATGCAGGGAAAAGGCCATTCTCTCTCATAAACTGTTATTCCCAATTTGATATTAAAGATCAAGCAAGAATAATATTGTATCTAGCTACTAGTATCTCCCTAATTCTACACTAGGATCTCACTGGAGCTACCCATTTTCCTTAGATATTTTACTAGGTTCCCTTTTTTTCAATAACTCCCAACACCAACCGATTTGACAACTTAATCACAGTACTGGTTAGACAAAACTTGGGCAATAAACAGCACCTAATCTGCATGACGATAGCTACACTCAGATAAATGAGGGAATCTAATGGTTTAGAATAAAGTAAAATCTAATGGTGACTGAGGTTTCACCTAAATATCTAAAGTCTGAATGTTGATGAGAATGACAATAATCTTTTGAGGAGAGCATGATTTCTAATAGGTGCTCATCAGGATCATGGCTAGCACTGCAGTTTCAGTCTTGTAAAGCATGGTATTTGTCTGTTCTGGTCAAGTTGTTACCATGCTAGGTGGGATTTACATCATATGTATCCATTACCATCATTTGGCATGGATATGATAATCTATACAAATATTTTCCATATGCTACATAGCACCGTGTGGAGGGCTGTGCACAAGCCAAATTATCTTACAAGAATTGGATGTTGCATGCAGAGAGATATTTCAGAATAACAGAGAATTTGATTTATGATATTTAACAGAAAGAGGTGATGAACTATCCAACGAAAATGGGGCTGAAGTCTGAAAAACAGGTATTATGTGCACTGTTCTTTCCTGCCTTAAGCACATAATATTGATATCTATACACAATCTATTCATTATTTCATTATTTGTTTACATGACTTTATGCTCACATTGAGCATGCGCTTGTCTCTGTCATCTTCCTGCAGTAAAAACTCGCAAAAAAGAGAAAGGAACTTCTCCGAGAAAGATGAGGTAGGGATCATACTTTTATTAATCCTATAAGACTCATTTGTGGAAAAACAAATCATGCATATTGATCTTCTAAGAGGCATGATGAAAGAGCACATCAACAACTACACAAAACCAGGACATATGAAACTAATATCGCATCGTCATGGTATGAAAAATACTTGCAAGATGGAACGAACAATCTAAGATATGTGCTCTGAAAATATAAGAATGCAAGAGACATTAAAATGGGAAAAAGATGTGGAGACCACACATTAAACCGCAAAGTATTGAATGCAAGAATCAAAGAGGATCCAACGGATGCCGTAACTCTTGTAATATGTTTTCCCCTAGATAATAGCTTTGGATACATGGTAAGATCAACAAAGGAACAGCTAAATCCCAACTTTAACAGTGTCTCACCTGCTTCGGGACTGGAGGGGACAAGTATAACAGTAATATATATGATAATGAGATAAATAAATCACAAAGAGCGTTGCAAAGGTAACCTACCTTGGATGAGGGTTTCCTTTAACCACCTTCTGCCCATACTTGCGCCATCTATAACCATCATCCAAAAGATCAACCTCACTGGTTGTTTGCACAATAATCTTAGCTTCTGCTGAAGTCCTCTGTGAAGAAATTTGTATATTCCTAAACAAGAAGGGAAAATGTAAAGAAAACAGCACTGTAATCAGATAGTGGATTCTATTGACACCTGAAATACCTTTTCTTGCTGTCACTCTCTTTATTATCTGCTTCATGTGGCCTTGATTCACCATCATCCATATCATCTCCATCACTTAAACCGGATAATTGCTCAGATATTCCATATATAGCTTCCTGATCTCTCTTAATACCTGATAGACCAGAGGAGGTATCATTGGATTGCTCATTTTGATCAGCTGCTGAAGAGCTGCCATCTTTTGCCCGCTTGTTTGGTGGACGTTGGTGATTGTGTTTGCCTTTGTATATGATCTCAGATATCTGACCGTCTTCTGCATGCTCTACCTTTTTCTTGACTGGACAATTGGGGTGAGTACACTTGTAATAGCTTCTTGGGCAATCACTGCCTTTCACCACCTTCTGACCATACTTCCGCCAATTATAGCCATCATCGGCAGGCTTATCAACAGGGGCATTGACTTGATACCTCTGAGATGCCTCAGCAGGTTGAAAGGCTACATTCTCATTGTTTGTTGGACCCGTGACCATGTCTGAAATTCCTGTCATATTGACTGCTGCACTCATATGCTGCATAGCTTCAGATGATGTTGGAGCTGCTGAGAATGATGGTTGTTCAGTGTGATCGAACATTCTGAGTGGAGAATGGCTTGCTTGGGCTGTGACTTGGGCAAGAGCCTCCCGATGCGACATCCCAAAACCCCCCTGTACAAATAAGGACATGTTTCATCATCAGTAAAACTTTGATTTGCATTAATTCTTCAAAATTAGAATAATGCTCCAGCCATGAACATTGTTTATCAAGAAAATTAAGTTGTATAACAGTGTATTTGATCTTCACCATCAAATAATCAATTATCTAGCCTGTTCATACCAAATGAACTTACTTCAGGATTTGTCTTTACAAAGTAAATGTCCAACTACAAAACATCCACATGGCTTTAGAGCTCTAGCCACTAGCCAATGTGAATAAATAGTAAGCACGCAGCAGTGAACTATTCTAATAGAGATGCTCTTGCTCTCCAGAGCAGATGGGTGATTACTATAACCACCTTAATTCGAGTAGCGCGTTTTCGAAGGATCTTATCAGGTATGAAGATATCAAGGCCATCAAAAGCATGAAACTAACAATACAGTTTAACTGGAAAGTAGTCCCATCGCTAGTAAAATATCAAGCCCACTTGTAATTGTACTATCATGCACTAGAAGGTACAATCATTGATACTAACAAGGCAATGTGCCAAATCACCACTTGCAATACCTAAAAAATGAAGAATCAGCACCTCTCTTTGTAGGTTGAGATTCTCTACTTGCCATAGCACCGTACAACAATTATAGCAACGTGTCTGGACAAATCGGCAAAACTATGGGGCTCATCAGCACACTAGATGTCACCTCGGTGAAAGTATGGTTGTCATTTCCAGATTCCTAATTTACAGTAGTCGACAATATTTAAAACACCGCAGAAGATTATTACATGAAACTTTCAGATTATCAGATTTTATCCGGTATCACCAGTTCAGCACTAAATGAAAGAAAGAGGAACCTTAACGAATTAATGACACCTAGCAAAGGTGATTAAGAGCTCACACACAAGAAGAAATGGAGCATTGTATTTACAGAATCCTGTGAAGTGTGCAATAATATTCAACCCAAGACTTGAAAATTCGAAACAATTCCTCTAACGCCCTCAATTAAAGCATATATAAACACTTGAAAATTAGAACTTATAGAAGAACGAGTAATCTCTTATGCGTTCGACCAAAGCTAGTCACGCGCAATTCAAGAGCCTCTCAAAAGAGAGGAAGCAAAGCCAAAATATTCAACCTCTCATGTAATAAAGATTTGGTTTTCGCAGCAAAAAAAAAAAAAGAAAAAGAAGCAAGAAATGGAGTTCCTGAGGCGTGCGCGCGTACCATGGCCGGCGAGAAGAGCAACCCGGGGGAGTCGAGCAGGCCGGATGGGCTGAGCCCGGGTGGAACGGTGAACACGGACCCCGCCGCCGCCCCCGCCGCCGCCCGCGGCGGCGCCACCGACAGCGCCGGCCCGGCCCTCGCGACCCCGCCGCCTCGCGCCGCCTCACGCTGCTGCTGCTGCGGCGGCTGCGGAGGAGGAGGAGGAGGCGCCGCGAGGTTTCCGATGAGCAGCTGCGTGAAGCTCGTGGCCCCGGCGGCGGCGGAGGATGACGTCATGACGCTGCCCACGCCGTCGGCGGGGTCGGACGGGAAGAGCGCGGAGGCGAGGGTGAGAGGGCCGGGGCTGGCGTCGCCGGCGCCCGTGAAGAGCGACTCGGCCGCCGAGCGAGGCGGCAGCGCAAGCCTCGGGCGCGGCGGCGGCGGCGGGCGCGCGGACATGGTCGCCGAGGGAAAAAAAATCGCAGCTTTTGGCGTTGACTTTGGTTGGGCGTGTCGTGTGTGTATGCTTAAAGCTCTCGCTTTTCTTTTCTTTTTTTTTTTCCTTTGGATTTCTGGTTTGGGTGAGTCTGACTTTGATCCCTTCTCTCTCTCGTCCTCCTGCAGTTGGAGGGAAGAAGAGGAGAGAGAGAAGAAAGAGAGAGGAAGAAAGGTTTTATTTTTGTTTAGAGAGAGAGAGGAAGGAAGGTGTTGTGTTTCTTTTCTTTGGTTTGCTTGTCTTTAATTTGTTTAGAGAGAGAGGGGAGCAGAGGACACTTTTGTACTAACTTCTAATTATTTTTAACTTGTACTAAATAGAGTGAGAGATTTAGCACTTTAAGATTAGAGTGGTGGAGTAGCAATGTGTTCATACGTTGCAACACATGTTTTCTTTATATATTTAAAGAAGTATGTGTAGTATTTTTTAAAAAAGTTGTACACATAGTTTGGACAGCATATCTTTTATGTAATACATACAACATGTGATAAATCTAAATCTGTTGAAGTGTTATTACAAAATATGCTGCATATACTCTTTAATTAAATAAGTAAAATAAATATTAAATCCTTTTCTATCACTACGTATAAATAAACCTATCCATAAAAATACCTCTTATGTTTCCTTCATCCGAAAAAATCAACCTAAGATAAGACCAATGTCCAGATTTATTGATTTTTCTTTGGACGGAGGGAGTAAGTCTTATCTGACAAATTGATACTCCTCGGTCCACAAATTTACTTATTTTTTTCATGCCTAAGGCTAAGGGTAAATGGACCTTTTCATATGAATTAAACGATCAACTAATAAATCAATTAAAACCAAAATTTAAAGGTATAAGAGAGGTTGGCTGAAAATTTGAGAGCATAGAAGAAAATTTCTCAAAATTTATATATTTTTGTACCAAAGCATGTATATATTATTTAATCTTGATTATGTTTGAGAAACTTCTGACATATATTTTTTTCCGGAATCTCTCCTAAACAACTCATATTACAGCATATGAGTTAAGAATCCGTCATTATTGAAAAAAATAAATAAAGTAAGAAGTTAGGAAACTTAACTTCTTTAGATTCTTATCGTAGTTACTCACCAGCTGTTTCCCAAACTGACCTTTCTGTAGGTTGGAGAATCAAGGATCTGTGCGATATCATTAGCACCAATAAGATAATTTAATGAAGGAGTGGTTAATTGATGCCAGTAATATCATCAACTGAATTAATACCCACTTGGTAGTAATATTAAAAGGTGTGTTTTCCTTTTTCAAATGTGTATATAGTTAGTGCTCTGAGCTCTTAGTGTTCTGAAATGTGTTTTCTATCATTGTGTAGTATGACGAGGAATTACATAAACTATCAGTTTATCATAATTTTTATTAGGGCAGCCTGATGTTTGATGTGACAAGGGGAGCACTTAGGTTCCCACCGTTTGGCTTATTTCCTAATAAGTCAAAACGGCTTATTAGGAAATAAAAATAAGTTTGGACGTAAAATTTTTATAAATGTGTTCTTGGTGACTTAAAAATCAATGTTGAAAAAGAAACTATATTGAAAATATCTTAAAATCAATCTCAAAATTAAGCTTGAAAATTCGAAATTTAGCTTTTTCTTTGGCTGATTAAGCCAACCAATGGGAGCCTTGCTCTTGGAGTCTCTGTGGTCTTCCAAATGGGGGACCTGGAGTCCTGGAAATGTTTTAATTTCCTAGTGCCCTCCAAGAATAATCTTAGCACTTTTGAAAGTGTTGGTTGAAAAGTGACAAGCGACTCGGTCTGGGTTTCGACTTTCGACCATTTGATGATGCTTCGTTGGCCCGTTCCAAACTTGCAGCGAGAACAATTAGTTTAACATGCCACGATATTTTTTTAAATGCATTAGAGGCTAACTGCTGAAACTACGCTCACTTTGCAACATACCACGATTTATGTTAACTGATAGAAATTCTTTATTTGCAACTCAAGAAAAAGATATTTTCAAATACGACTCTAGTGATATGCATGACGCTGAACACATACTCTCTCCATTTTAAAATACATCATTGTTGACTTTTAAACACGATGTTTATCATTTATCTTACAAAAATTTAATGCAAAAATTAAAAAAGATATGATTAAAGTACTTGTAAAAAAGCAACAATAAAATAAATCATATTCGTGGAGCATTTCAAATTACATGCTGTTATAGTTTTGTCTCAAGTTAAACGTGTCTAAAATTTATATAGTTTAATCACATGCGAGTTATATATTATGGAATATTTCTCGTAGTGAATTTAAAACATAAATCTTGTTTCTCTAAACTATACGAATTTATAAAAATAATGATCAAAAGATAGATATGTTTGACTTGAGATAAAACTAAAATGACGAGTATTTGAAACCAAGGGAATACTTCAGTTCTTTTTTCCATACAAAACGAAGTCAAACGTTATGCGCAAAACTTAATAGCCTCATACATAAAAAAAGGAGATAGCATATGGTTAGCTCATTTATTAATTAATTTTTAAAATGTTGATTCTCCTGAGATAGCATGTTGATTTATTAAGAGCATATTGAAATGGTAGGAACAATGTCCCCTGATATTGCCAATAGTGAAGGGGTGGTCAGTTTAATCTTCTAAGAATTCGATTTTAAATATCACTATTCATGTAAACTTGTATAATACTCCTGTCTTAATATTATACAATTCATATAGAAATAGTATTACTATTATGTCTTCTTCCTTTCATTTCTCTTGTCCAACATGAAGTGCAAATGCCTGCAGTGATCTACCTTTTGCTCCATTTGTTAAAACCATGGCGTCAATCACCAACCCACCCCCCCCCCCCCCCCCCACACACACAAAAAAAAAAGTCCAAGATGGGACACATCTTGCTGTCATCGTGCGGCTCACGTCGCACGGCAGTTAATCAAAACTTGTTCATCCAAAAGATAAAGACGATAATACACATCCGCTAACCATCCAGGTCGCCATTGCATTCATTGATGGAGAGGCCAGGACAGTGAGAATTTCTATATTCCAGCCTGCCGACCAGTTGTGCAATTCATCCAGGAATAAATCACCTTGTGACTTTTATTTTGTTTTTGTAAAACATGTATTCCTTCAGCAGAGATATTTGATTTTGATGTTTACGGGAAAAATTGGTTAATATTTTCAATTGCCAAATGCTCGATTTAAAAACAAGAAAAAATTGATATGTCTGGATTTGCCTTGAAAAATACTATTATAATATCGTAAATTTATTAGATTTTAAATTGATTGAAAGTTCTTAAAGGTTATCTATCCTTATCCTAAACTTCAAATATTTATTACTAGAGGGGGATAAAGCGTGTATTCTATTCTAATTTTAATCTAGTAGTACTAGTCAAAAAAATAGACGTTTAAATATAACTGTAATTATGATTGAGTCAGTTTTAAAGCTTACTTGTCCACACCGCTTTCATACTTAATTAGTTTATTGAAGAGCTAGGTGACGATAATGATATCTCTGAATGTTTGTAAGTCGACTGTCATATCCTGCGGGAATTTCAGGTCAAAAACTTCAGCTAGTGAAGAATAAATAAGGTCTATTTGGAACATGTCAACTTTAACCAATAAGAAAAACTAACTTGTTCATGTGTAACTCCTATGAAAATCTTGTGAAAATGGAGCTAATCTGAGAAAATCACTCCTTTCGAAACATTTAGTTGCCTCAAAAGAATAATTAGTCGCGAAAGATGTTCCATCAATCCCTAGAATTAACTTTGTACGGGATTGATGGAAATTAATTCCACACCTTAGTAGATATAGAATTATTCTCCTCTAAATCCCTCTAAGCTCTCTTGAAAGAGTGATTAATCGAATAAGACCTAAATATAAACATGGATAGGTTTGACGAACCTAACAAACTGATTATAGCTCAGCTAGCAATCATAAAATACTTTTAAAAGATAAAAATAGAAAAAAAAACATAAGTTCATTGGAATGTACACCTTCCATCCCAGAATATAAGAGATTTAGAATAGATAAAATATTTCATAGTACTACGAATTTGGATATACTAGTATAGATAAATATCCATTGAAATTTAGGAAATTATAATAGCATTACTGCATGCAACATGTAGTATATACCAAGACATGCACATGACCTTTTGGTGGTTGATAATCTATTCAAGTGAATGAATCGCAAAAGGGGTGAAAGCAATGTGCCAAGATGAAGACAAGTTCTTGGATATCTCTCACAAAACAGTGGCGGTGTCAAAATCGAAGAGTGTTTCAATTGGATATCTCTCACAATCACATCTGTATGCGTGCGTCTGCGAGAAGGAAAAAGATGGGAGGAAATTTGAGCACGATGTGGCTATCCTTGTGCCTTTCATTGGTTGCTACTTAGCACGTGCCATAGAAACTTTTTTTTGCAAGGTGTGGACAATCCTATCACAAAAAGGTAATTTGTCATGTTGCACACCAAAGCAGCTGGATTTTCTACATTTTAGTTCTTTTTGAAAACTTAAGTTTACAAATGAACTCCTGAAAAAACTTATTGAAAAAACTTATTCTAGGAATAATCTTCTTTTTTCACCAGAGACACTGGCCTCGTGGTCCAACGGGACGAGCGCCATCTATGCTGGCACCGTCGTCGCGCCACCGTGGCGGTGCCTTGCTGACGTGACTGGGGCACGACGCTAGACATACTGGCGCCATCCCCCCACCACAGCGCCAATGTTGCTGGTGCGCTCTCCCTGTGGTGGGAGCGGCACTTAACCGCGTGGGCCCACCCTCCTCCCCCTCCCCCACCCATTCACCCCCTTATCCTAACCGAGCCCAAGCAGAGTTCTTCTCCCCTCTCTCTCCCTCTCACCTCACCTCCTCAAATCCACTCACTGGTACAGAACTGCTCATCTCTGATGACCTACCCGTGTCGGAAGCGTGCGAATCGTCACATCGTCATCATCCTTAATGGTCCGAAATAAACACCAATAAAGATATACTCGTACAGACCATTTCCATATGCATGTATTTTTAACCTGTCACCGATGATTTATCGGTGCTGGTCTAAATTTTTGACCCGACATAGATTAACTTCATTGGCCCAAACCTAACCCCGTCACCGATGAATGTCATCGGTAATGAGCGCAAAATACGACCCGACAAAGATAAATGGTTAAGCCCATCGCCGATGAGTGTCATCGGTGACGGACACAGACTTAGGCCCGACAAAGTAAACTGTAATATCCGTCACAGGTGTTTGTTCATTGACCATTACCGATATTCATTGCACACTATAAATACTCGAACTATCTAAGAAATGGTAATCCCACTGTTCACTATTTTGGTGGGAAGTGTTGGGGCGATTTTTTTCCAAAAAAATCATAAAATTATGAAAAGTCTATTTAGGTACTTTAAAAATAATAAACAATTTTTCATAAATTTAGTAATACTTATGTTACAAAATTATTATCTAATATTTGTTCATTTTTGCAGCAATAGATCGAAATCAGTGGATGTACCGAACTAGGGGACATACCACAGAGTATAGGAGTGGCGTTTAAATTTTGTAAACATCACGGAGGAGGATAGGAAAAGAAGGAACAACGATTACATTACTTGTCCATGTGATGATTGTAGAAATGTGAAGATGTTTGACAACAGAGTGGATGTACACGCTTATCTAATACGTTGAGGATTCATGAAGGGTTACACATGTTGGACGAACCATGGAGAGCAAGAATCAATCGATGATGTTGCAGGTGCAGGCAGTATAAAAATGAAGATGAACATGACATGTTTGTACCTTCTCTAATATTGTACCACAAATAATATGCAGACTTAGAGGCTTGTCCTGTCTGCAAGGCTTCTCGATATAAGCGAAAGAGAAGTTCTGACGAAGGAAAGAAGTCAAAGCGGGTGGTCCGCCAAAGGTAGTGTGGTATCTACCTATTATTGATCGTTTCAAGAGGATCTTTGCAAACCCCAAGGAAGCGAAGTTAGTATGTTTGCATGCCATGGAGAGAAGGAACGATGGTATGCTCAGACACCCTACAGATTCGATTCAATGGAGAAATATCGATCGAAAACATCAAGAATTCGTAACAGATCCTAGAAACATGAGGATATGTTTGTGTACGGATGGCATGAATGCTTTTGGAGATATGAGAAGTTCTCACAGTACTTGGCTAGTTCTTAATGCAAATTATAACTTATCGCCATGGTTGTGCTTCGAAAGGAAATACATTATGTTGTGCTTGTTAATCCAAGGACTGAAACAACCCCGCAATGATATTGATGTGTTCTTGGAGCTTGTTATGGATGATCTAGAAACTCTCTGGAAAGAATGTGTGGAAACTTGGGATGCGTATGGTTAGGAGATCTTCAAGCTGCATGTGCTATTATTCTGCACCATTAATGATTACCCGGCACTTGTTAATCTTTCTGGATAAACATCAAAGGAAAGAAGGCTTGCTCCTATCGTATGGAAAATACACGCAGTAGGTAGCTGAGAAATCACGAAAGATGGTTTGCATGGGTCATAGGAGATGGCTCCCGCTACATTACGCATTTAGGAGAAAAAATAAAATTTTCAGCGGTAAGAGAGAACTTCAACCTACTCCCAAGGATTTGATCGGAGATGAGGTCCACGACATGGTCAAGGACATAACTAATGAGTTTGGGAAGAAAAGGAAACGTAGTAAGCCAAAGGATAAGGGTATGTGGAAGAAAAAAATCGATATTTTGGCGACTACCTTACTAGGAAGATATCGAGGTCCATCATTGCGTTGATCTCATGCACGTAGAAAAGAATGTGTGTGAGAGTTTGGTTGGACTACTGTTGAATATTTCTGGAAAGACAAAAGACGGGTGGAACACACATCTAGATCTATAGGAGATAAATTTTCGCAGTTAACTCATGCATGTAACTGATGCAGAGACAGGAAGAGTGTGCCTCCCTCCAGCTTGTCACACCTTGTCGAAGGAAGAGAAGATCGCAATGTTATCCTGCTTGAAAGATATTAAAGTTCCATCGGGTTATTCAACAAGGATAATTAAGTATGTCAATTTGGATGAGCTCAAACTAGTTGGAATGAAGTCTCACGATTGTCACGTGCAAATCACACAGCTCTTACCAGTTGCTATAAGAGGTGTTCTTCCACCCAAAGTCCGCCACACGATCACGCGTCTGTGTGACTTCTTCAATGCAATCGGTCAGAAGGTTATAGATCCCGAAGATCTTGATGGGTTGCAGGTGGATATTATCAAAACCCTCTGTCACTTGGAGATGTATTTTCCATTGTCTTTCTTCGATATCACGGTTCATCTCCCTGTTCATCTTGTTAGGCAAACAAAATTATGTGGCCTAACTTTTTTAAGAGAAATATACCCGTTCGAGAGGTACATGGGAGTTCTGAAGTCGTACGTGAGAAATAGAGCAAAACCAGAGGGGAGCATCATTGAAGAGTACACGACCGAGGAGGTTATTGAGTTCTGTGTCGATTACATGTCCGAGACCGATCCTATCGGTGTTCCAATATCTCGTCATGAAGGAAGATTGTTAGGAGTTGGCACAATAGGTAGAAAAAGAATTGTGCCAGATCAAAAGGCCTATGCCCAGGCTCATTTCGCTGTGATCCAACATATAGCAGTAGTTACCCCATATTTTGAGGAGCATATAGCGAAGATCCGACAGAAGAGCATGGGTCGACCGGATGTGTGGATCAACAGGGAGCATAACTCTCGTTTCAACGAACGGTTCAAGAATCGTATTGCAAGGTCGACCGATGGGCCAAATGAAACAATAAGGAGGTTGGCCACGGGTCCGTGTTGGGATATTGACACATGGCAATGATATGATATTAATGGATACACATTTTACACCGTCAACCAAGATGACAAGAGCACAGTACAAAACAGCGAAGTCCGTATAGATGCATTTCAGGATCAACTTGGGTCGAGCACATACTACGGTCGCATAGAGCAGATTTGGGAGCTGAACTACGTGAAGTTCAATGTCCCGTTATTTCGTTGCCATTGGGTCAATTTACATACTGGTGTTAAAGTCGATAAGCAAGGTTTCACAACCATAGATCTAACCAAGGTTGGATACGCCGATGAACCATTCGTACTTGCAAAACAGGTCGAGTAGATTTTCTACATAAAAGACCCCGCAGATAAGAAGTTGCACGTCGTTAGGGATGGCAAGAGAAGAATTGTTAGGGTTGACAATGTCATCGATGAAGAAGAATACAACCAGAATCGTCATGTAAGACCAAACATCGACCTTGACGATGATCCTGAGGAGGATGTGGCATATGCTCATTCAGATCATACGGGAGGCATATCCTTGTAATGTCTTTTTATTAATTTTATTTGCTATTTATTGTAATGAATGAAGTATTTTGTATGGCTACCTTTATATTGACAAGGATTGTACCTTCCAAGAAGCTGCTCTGAGCACTAGTGTAGAAATGTCGAGTGAAATAGGGCGCAGTACATGATTTGCTATTTCTTGCAATAAAAGAAGTATTTTGGTTTTTTTCCACAATCAGGCTTGCTATGTAATACCCTAAAAAATTGACGCACTTTCAAAATTTTCTGTTTGAAAAGACATGAAACATATGCCAGCTGCACTTAATAAGGAATAAGGAAAAGTCGAAACCAAACCTTATAAGGATGAGGCACTTCTGAAATGTTTCGAAAATCGGCTTACTATGTAATACCCTGAAAATCGGGCTTACGTCCAAAATTTCAAAATTTTCTACTTCAAAAGCGAGAAAACAAATGTCGCACCCACTCTTAATATGGGAATTGTTTTTAGGGGTTCATTTGTAAAATAAGTTTTCAAAAAGGACTAAAATGTAAAAAAATCCAGACCAAAACTATGTTACCTTTTGTTTGGAATCGGGTCCTTTGGCTGAATGCCTTCATATCTAATCAAAGAGTTCGGACACCTCCCTTGTTACTACCTCCGTTCAAGAATTCGTTTTTAGCTTATATACTATTTTTCTCAAACAAGTTCACTTGTAATTACTTATTACTATCCACCACTGGTTCTTAAATCGATGTGTTCTATTTATTTAATACCTTTTATCTACTCATCACCATTAATATCTTTTCTCTTGATGAGGGTCACTTTGACCTTTTTCCCTGCACCTCGTTTTGAACACACAAAATAAAAATGAAGTTATTTTAGAACATAAATAATTGTTTTTATATTTTTGTTAAAATTTAATATGGGACCCCATAGTTGATAGATAATACCCTAAATTAGAGACTGGGTGTGAAATGCATGATAGGGTCATAAAAATTAAAAATACATATATTAGAAAACGAAGTGTCATTTATCCTTGTAATCTTTCGGTGCTTTTTTTTCTTTTTCTGTTTATTAGGCCTTGTAATTTGCTATTATTCCCTTCCATCCCAATAAATAAGGCACAACCATTTTTTTAAGGGTTAATTGGATCCATGCCATTACAAAATTGCCTATTCAGAAAAAATATCATTACAATTCATCTATTCGTAGCTATGCCACTGGAATTTTACAAAATTAGAACCATGCCACTATCGTTACATTTTCCATCCATCTTCTTCATTTTCTATCTTCTTCTTTCTTTCTCCCGCCTTATTCCTTCTCCTCTCCTCTTTGCTCGATGACACCGACGAACACCACCATGCCCGCCGCCACCTACTGGCTTGCCGAGCACCCGTCAAGAAGCATGACGGGGTCCATGTCATCGTCCCCGACGAACAGTGGTGCGTGCGTGGAGCCTCACACTGTGGCACGCATGCGCTCCCACTCCAGCCGATTATCCAGCAGTCGGAACCCCTCCGCGCCCATCGCCTATGCCGCATCCCTCGACCGCACCGCTAGCACCGAGGTCAACCGCACTAGCTCCTCCGTGCTTCTGGCCCCAATGCCGCCACTTGCGCCCTGACCTGTGCATGCTGCGAGCCGCCGCCTTCGGTGATGGTGTTGATGATGGATTTGGTAAGTATATGAATCGGAATCGAGATACAATCCGGAGCGGATTTGAAGATGCGAAAATCTTGGAAACAGACTGCGCATCGGCTGGAAGTCTGTATCGGCCGATACCGAGTTCAATACGGTTAGCCGATACAGCCGATATTGGTAAGTTTGGTTGCGTGATGAATGCCGGATTCGAAAGAAGGACTTCAATGACATTGCCAGGTGAGGATAGAGTCCAAGATAGGCAATTGTATCTATTAGTTAGGATATTATGTAATTTCCTTATAGATATTTTTGGTAAGAGTCCGCTTAAGGGATTTGTTTGTTGGTTAGAATTGTATTAGGAAAGTATGAGTCGTGTCCGTTATGGACAATTTTGTATGTTCGGGTATAAATATAAGCCTGAGGTCTTGTAAATATTTAACACCAGTTCAATACAATCTCGGCGCATCGCCAACCTTTTCGTTACTTTGTTTCGACGAGTTCTTGCTTTCGAGTCGAGTTGCATCGGTTTCAATCTTCGACAAAGAGGTAAAACTTCTTATTGTGGTTTGCAGTATCGGGATTAGTGCTTACATCTTCATGACACTCTAATCTTGTTCTTGTGAATCACCGAGTTATCATATATATTGTATAATTTAGGTTGATAATGCTTTCTACTTGCATTGGCTCACCTTTTTCTAGGGTTTCATCGATAACGGCTAGATTGACTTGTTGATTTAGATTATATAATGTATCTACTATTCTGAAAAGATGACCATCGATTTGATTGTTTAGACATTATGTTTTTTCTCATATTTAGTGCTGCATCAGCTAAGTTTGATCTACAAAGTCGTGTTTAAAATCATAACCTCTATCCTGCTTCATGGTTGTTAATAATGATAGTATTGGGGTTTCAGCCGATCTTTCCTGATATAGTTGTTTTACATATATTTATGTCTTGTTTAATATATTGTATCTGCCCCTTATATCAGGACCTCAATTAATATAAATATATTAAGTTTATTATCAACCCAATTGATAATAGTTTAATAAATTTGCTATAAGATGATATCCTAGTATAAGGTAGTATTGGAGCTATAGCCGATACATGCTAAAATTTGGACATCGGCCATGACATGAACACAAGTAATCATTATTTCATGTTACTTTCGATTTAGGCAATTTATACTGTCTCGGTTAAGTCCGATCTATCCCAAAGTCCGATCAATCAGTCCGGTGTGCTTGTCAACACATTGACTAACATGATCAAGACAGTGGTAGATGACACTATAGCTAAGGAAAAAGCAAAAGGAACTATTTATCTTCCAGGAGATACTTTCCCAGGTTATAGAGCTGTGAAGACCGAAATTGGCGGGAAACAGTAGACGACTTCAACATTAACCCTATACCCAGCGGACCTATTTCGACAATATTGACGAGACAACAATCGATACATGGGGGGCAAAGCTCAACTCAGCTTATACCAGAATAATTGATTAGCATGTTAAAGATGAAACCGCTAGCTACAGAGCCGGTTCCTCACATCCCTTCAGCACCGCAACCTGTGGCACCAAAACCACCGTTGTAGTAGCCGATAGGAGTGACTCAACCAATTGGTCAACAGTACATACCAGAACCACCTCTAAAAATACCTCAGCAAGGTCTAGGGGGCAACGTTAACTATCAATATCAACCTCACTCTCCGTAGGTTCGGTATCAGCCAGAGGGATCACCACAGTTTCAGTACCCAACTCAGTTTAATCAATATGAACAATTACAACATCAATATGGAGGAGGGGTGCAGTAACAACCTTGGGCCAATATGATCGCTGATGTGATGAGGGAACAATTTGGGCTCAAGCCTAAGGACAATGACAACATGTACTGGCATCCATATCCTGGATACTTTGATCGAGTGCCACTACCAAACCGATATAAGGTGCCAGATTTCTCAAAGTTTTCAGGACAAGACAATGTGTTGACCTACGAGCATATTAGCCGATTCCTAGCACAATGTGGGGAGGCATTGGCTACAGAGGCACTCTGAGTCAGATTGTTTCCATTATCATTATCTGGATCGGCATTTACATGGTTCTCTTCGTTACGTTATAATTCCATCAGGAGTTGGGCCGATCTAGAGAAGCAGTTCCATAAATACTTCTTTAGTGGAATTCAAGAGATGAAATTATCAGATCTAACGTCTATCAGGAAAAATCGGACGAATCGATTCCAGATTATATTCAAAGATTCAGAGATACGAGAAATAGGTGTTACAGCTTGGGCCTGACCGATTCATAGCTAGCCGATTTAGCTTTTCAAAGGTTGTTGGTGCCAATAAGAGAGAGATTTTCAGCTCAGGATTTTGAGAGCCTAGCACACCTGGCTCAAAAGGTATCGGCTCACGAGTTGCGATTCCAACAAGCCAGAAAATTTGCCAAGAAACCCAACAATGTCAAAAATGTCTACAGTTATAAATCTGACTCCGAGGATGAAGACCCATAAATCAATGCGGCCGAGTGGGCCAGGAATAAGAAAACAATGGTGTGCCAATGGGTTAAAAATTCTTGAAAGGTGGAAAGATATGATTTTGACATTACTTCTCCAAGAGAAACAGATTCAACTACCGGTAGGGCATGTGATACTGTCGGCTAAGGAGTTGACGAGGAGGAAGTATTGCAAATGGCATAACACAGGATCACATAGCACCAATGACTGCAAAATATTTTGGCAACAAATTCAATCGGCTATAGAGCAAGGCAGGATCAAGTTTGACGAAGCCAAAAAGCCGATGAAGATTGATGGGCATCCTTCTCCAGTAAACATGGTAATACTGGAGCCAATGTGGGTCAGGCCGATAGAAGAAGATATCAGGCAAAGAGATTCAATTCAGCTAGTATGATTAACAAATATTGAACCAAACGCCAGAGAGAAGAGGAGACATACAAATACAACGATGGAGGTTGCTTTGATCCCCATTGGAGTTGTGAGTTCTTCAGGTTTTGCTGGAATGAAGGGATGAGGCTACCATCTATTGAGAAATTGCCCTGGTTGTAGTGATCCTGACATAAGGTACATGGGAAGGCCAAGTAGACAAGTCAGTAATGAACATCGGCCGACTCAGAGAAAATTACCTATCCATCAGAAACTTGGGTTGATTCATCAAGATTACTTTGAATACGAGTCTGGGGAAGAATCAAAGACCATTAAACCATAATGGTGTCCATCTGGTATCTTTACTAAGAACCAGAAGAGACGTGTTTAGAGGATGAGGAATAGAGAGCAATTGCAAGAAGTAGAAGAAGAGATCGAGCATCGGCTCAGACGCACGAGAAAGGAGTGGCGCATCAAGAGTAAGGTTGTGCTAGCCGATGAGGTCAAAGCCGACAAGAACAAGAGTCTTGCTGCAGATAAAGGGAAAGCGATTGTTTCATCTTCGATAAACATGGTCTTTGTACTACCAGCCGGGTATGGTGCATAACAAGCTGGGGAAGAAATATGTGAGGAGCCATTGGGTAACTTGATGTTATCACCACAACAAGCTATATTTGAAAGCCAGCGGGGACTGGACATTGGCATCTCAAACCGTTGTACGTTAAGGGATTTGTCAATAGCAAGCCCATGTCAAAAATGTTAGTCGATGGAGTAGCAGCTGTTAATCTAATGTCATATGCTACTTTTAGAAAGTTAGGCAAGACTACAGAGGATTTGATAAAGACCAACATGGTTCTAAAAGATTTTGGAGGGAATCCATCGGAAACTAAAGGAGTTCTAAATGTTGAATTAACCATCGGTAGTAAGACAATTCCTACCACATTCTTTGTCATTGATGGGAAGTGTTCCTACAGTCTGTTGCTGGGAAGAGATTGGATTCATGCCAACTATTGCATTCCTTCGACCATGCATCAAAGTTTGATCCAGTGGCAGGGAGACCAAATAGAAATCGTGTCAGCCGACAGGTCAGTTAATGTAGCCAGTTCCGATTTATCTATTTGGGAGATGGAAGGAGTTGATTGTTTATCCGGTAAGGTTTGGCAAGGGGATTATCTAAAAGTGTCTGATTATGATATATAGCCGTCAGAAGATGGAGAGCCTCAATTATTAGTTTGAAGGCGCCGTGGAGGGTTCAAATTTCTACACAAAGGACACTGTGGACGATCT
Organism: Oryza punctata; assembly: GCA_000573905.2. Classification (NCBI taxonomy): domain Eukaryota; kingdom Viridiplantae; phylum Streptophyta; class Magnoliopsida; order Poales; family Poaceae; genus Oryza; species Oryza punctata. Next base: position 22,574,932 of record CM002499.2, on the reverse strand, counting down.
CGACGGCAAGCTTGGACCAGGATTCATGTCGACCGATGAGTTAGAAGAGGTAGAAATTGGACCAGGTGACAGGCCTAGGACGACATATATTGGTAAGGATTTATCAGTTGAATTCAAATGTAAACTAGTGGAGTTATTAAAAATATAGAGATTGTTTTGCCTGGGAATATTATGAGATGCCAGGACTTAGCCGATCGATAGTTGAACATCGGCTCCCTATTAAACCTGGCTATCAGCCATATAAGCAACCTCCAAGACGTTGTAAATCTGAAATGTATGATGCTATCAAGGCTGAGATTACAAGACTCTATGATGCTAACTTTATCAGACCATATCAGTATGCTGAGTGGATTTCAAACATATTACCGGTGATCAAGAGAAACGACAAGCTTAGGGTTTGCATTGATTTCAGAGATTTGAATAAAGCTACTCCCAAAGATGAATACCCAATGGTGATTGCTGATTTATTAGTTGATGCAGCATCTGGACATAAGATTATCAGTTTCATGGATGGTAATGCATGACACAATCAAATTTTTATGGCTGAGGAGGATATCCACAAGATTACTTTTAGATGTCCTGGTGTAATCGACTTGTATGTGTGGGTTGTTATGACTTTTGGATTAAGGAGTGTTGGTTTTACATATCAAAGAGCAATGACTTATATTTTTCATGATCTCATCGGCTTGTTGGTTAAAATTTATATTGATGATATGGTTGTCAAGTCGAAAGAAGTCGATGAGCATATAACCGATTTAAGAAGAGTTTTGGAAAGGGCGAGAAAATATGGATTAAGGATGAACCCTACCAAATGTGCTTTTAGTGTATTGGTTGGTCAGTTTCTTGGATTTCTGATGCATGAGAGGGGAATTGAAATACGTCAGAAAAGTATTAATACTATCAAGAATACTAAGCCTCCAGAAGACAAGACAAAATTACAATCCTTGATCGGCAAAATCAATGTCGTAAGGTGATTTATTTCTAATCTATCTGGCAGAATAGAACCATTCACTCCATTACTCAGGTTGAAAGCCGATCAACTATTTGTTTGGGGGGAGAAGCAGCAGAAGGCTTTGGATTGTATAAAGGAATATTTAAGTACCCCAAGTCCTTATTTCACCGTAAAAAGGTATTCCTTTCAAGCTATATTTATCAGCTGATCAAAAAACAATCAGCTCAGTCTTAATCCATGAAGTTGAAGGTAAAGAGAGAGTTATATTCTATTTGAGTAGAAGACTTTTGGATGCTGAGACCAGATATACACCGGTGGAGAAATTGTGCTTGTGTTTATATTTTTCATGTACAAAGTTAAGGCATTATTTACTCTCCAATGAATGTACGATAGTTCGTAAAGCCGTTGTGGTAAAATATATGCTATCAGCTCCTGTTTTGAAAGGAAGAATTGGGAAGTGGATTTTTTCCTTGACAGAGTTTGACTTAAGGTATGAATCGGCTAAAGCGGTTAAAGGGCAAGCGATAACCGATTTTATAGTTGAGCATCGGAATGATTCGGTTGAATATGTTGAAATTACCCCTTGGACATTGTTTTTCGATGGATATGTTTGTACTCATGGATGTGGCATCAGCTTAGTAATCATATCGCCTAGGGGGGCAAGTTTTGAGTATGCCTTTACTATCAAACCTTATTATACCAATAATCAGGCTGTGTATGAGACATTTTTGAAAGGATTACAATTGCTAAAAGAGGTTGAAGCCGATGCTATTGAGATCATGGGGGATCCATTATTGGTGATTAGTCAATTATCTGGAGAATATAAGTGCAAGAATGATGTCTTGATGGTTTATAATGAGAAGTGTCAAGAGTTGATGAAAACTTTCAAGATGGTATCTTTGAAGCATATTCCTCGAGAACAAAATACTGAAGCCAATGATTTAGCTCAGGGTGCATCGGGATATAAACCGATGTTAAGAGATGTGGACGTAGAGGTTGTACATATGCAAGCCGATGACTAGAGATTTGATATTGTTGAATATTTAAAGGATCCTTCTCGATCGGCCTCAAGGAAGTTAAAGTATAAAGCCCTCAAATATGTTTTGTTGGACAATGATCTTTACTATCGGACAATCGATGGAGTTCTGTTAAAATGTTTGAATCTCGAGGAAGCCGAGGTTATCATGTGTGAGGTGCATGAAGAAATTTGTGGTACTCATCAATCGGCTCATAAGATGAGATGATTGATTAGAAAAGTTGGATATTTTTTGCCGACGATGTTGGAAGATTGCTTTAGATATTACAATGGTTGTCAAGATAGTTAGAAATTTGGAGTTATTCAAAGAGCACCAGCATCGGCTATGAACCCAATTGTCAAGCCGTGGCCGTTCAGAGGTTAGGGAATTGATATGATCGGCCAAATCAATCCACCATCGAGCAAATGACATAAGTTTATATCGGTCCCCACAGATTACTTCACTAAGTGGATTGAAGCTATTCCTCTCAAAAAGGTGGATACTAAAGATGCGATTGAATTTGTAAAATAGCATATCATATATAGGTTTGGATTGCTATAGACGATAACAACTGATCAAGGATCTATTTTTGTGTTCGATGAGTTTGTTCAATTTGCCCATAGTATGGGGATTAAGTTGTTGAATTCCTCACTGTATTATGCACAAGCTAATGGATAGGCTGAGGCATTTAATAAAAGTTTGATCAAGTTAGTTAAGAGGAAGATTGTTGAATATCCAAAAAAGTGGCATACTATATTGGCTAAGGCGTTGTGGTCCCATCAGATGGCATGTCATGGCGCTATAAAGGTTCCACCTTATCAACTAGTTTATGGGCATGAAGCTATTTTACCATGGGAAACTAACATCGGCTCAAGAAGGATTTCTTTGCAAGATGAGTTGATGGCTAATGATTATCATAATTTGATGGTTGATGAGTCAGAAGAGTTGGTTCAATCAAGGTTGCGAGCCCTGGAAAAGGTCAAAAGAGATAAAGAAAGGGTTGCTAGGCATTATAATAAAAATGTTGTATCTAAATCTTTTGAGGAGGAGGAACTTGTGTGGAAATTGGTGTTGCCGATAGGAACAAGGGATAATACATTTGGTAAATGGTCACCGAATTGGGAATGATCATTTCAGATTCATAAGTGTGCTTCAAAAGGAGCTTACATGTTAAAAGGACTTGATGGAGAAGTTTTTGGCAGAGCTCTTAATGGAAAGTATTTAAGGAAATATTACCTAAGTGTTTGGATTGGTTCATAATCGGCTGGATTGTGCCGATGTATGGTTGACAGCCGATGTTGATTGCATCGCCTTTTGATGGCCGATATGAATTATCGCCCTTAGAAATATTCTAAGTTTGCAGCATGATTTCATCTACTACAAACTTGGGAGGCATGAAGGATAAATTTGGGGTTTAAAATGCAAAATTGTAACATACTTTAAGAGTAAGACCAAATCGGCTCGCTCGCTGATACATATATATGTTACAGCAAAATATGAAAAGTTTCTGTTCTTCACGCAAAGCCTATTACATCAGTCCAAATATTTCTGAATAGCCGATATTGCATGTTGACGTAGTTGTTCAACTTCATCTATTGCTTGGGCATCAGCAGCATCTGTTCCAAGAATTGGCCTGAGGGATTTGCTGAGAGAAGATAGATGCTTGATAGATGATTTGTGTTTTGACTTCTGAGCTTCAATAGCTTTCGGCAGATTGACTAACTTTTGTTCTTCGGAGGCTATCTCAGATCTGCATTCATTGAGTTGTGTCAATAGATCAACTACTTTCTTCTTCAGTCTAACAATGTTTTGCTGTGTTGAACTTGGGCCAGCTTCTAATTCATCTAGTTTTGCCTTCTCGTCATGTCGGCTAGTTTGTATGGTAGCTTCAAGAGATGTGCGTTCTAGCCGATCTGCAATCCTTTGTCTAGTTCTCTCAAGTTTGAAATGGTATTATTCGAGGAAGACTGCTGGAGATATCATGTCAACAAGCTTATCAGGGATTTGATCTTGAATTTCTTGAAATCTTGCTCTGATCAGACCACAATCTACAACTAGTGCATCTAAGGAGGCTCCTAGCCAATCAGAGATGTCTGTTAGTTTGGTTTTCATGTCTTCAGATAGTGGTGATTTGGTCTTGCTTGTCGTATCATCTTCTTTCTCATCCAGAAATTGCTTTATGTAGAAAGAAAACATATCGGCTAGAGTCTGTATATAAACAGAAATATTATGGATAATGGATTCAGATTGGCCGATATATGAAAATTTGGATATATACTTACAGGGACTTGAGGGATTGGAATCACATCGGTTTCTTCTTCTTCATGATGGCTTCCTTGAGCTGATGGTGTATGCTCGCTTGATCGCTTAGGTTGAGGAGGTGATGAAGCTTGAGAAGGCTATGAAATAAAAGGATACAACAAAACAAGTTTGAGCATCGACCGGTAAGAGATTAGAATGCAAAGTAAAAGAAGTTTAAGAATACCAATGCAGGTGGAGTCAATTGTTTCTTTTTGACTAACTTTTTCTTCGGTTGAAAAAGAATTCTTTATTGATTTTTGGACATAAATTATAATCAAGTCATAAGGAAAAGAGTAAATACTTGTGCTTTACGAGGTAGTTTTGGAGGACTTGGTGTATTGATGGGGATAGATGGATCAACGGGGGGAGTATCGGCTCGAGGTGGTTCAATTATAACTTCTTCTGTTTCCCTCATCTAGGCTGCTGCTTCATCTATGGCTTCTTCCATCTCAATTTCCTTCAAATATTCATCAACATCTTGATCTAGGGGCATATCTTCATTAGTTGATGTTTTAGATTTCTTGGTGGTGGACTTCTTCTAAGTAGCTGAGGGTTTGATGGCAGTTTGTTTAGTCCTCTTGCGTTTTCCACCAGAAGGTATCGGCTCTCTAATTTGGCCATGAAGTAAAGTAGCCACCTTTGGGGCATTGTAGCCGATAGTGGAAGGAGCTATGCCACAGCCATTTGGGAGGTTAGCAGCAGCATATTCAATTGGCTGACCACTTAAGCTGACTCGAGGAGGTGAGGATTCTGAAATCTGCACGATAAGAGTAGTAATAAGTAAAAGAGAATATGATGGGAATAAATATAAAAGATAGTTAAGGATAAATGAGATATACCTCAGGATTTACGTTAGGAAAGATGTTGGTCATATACATTGGAGCCGATAGGTGAAAGATGTGTTTCTTCCATTCAGACCAAAACTTATCAAAAAGAAGGCTTCTCATCAAAATTCTGTTGAATCAATTAATACTGCCTAAGGGAGGTCCAGGGATATTGAGAAGCTTGTCCATGATCAGAGCCGATGCAATTTCACCTCTGGGTTGAATTTTATCAGAGAAGCACAAGCCGATTGGGAGTTGACCCATGCCTAGTTGTCTTGCTACGATCATTGGGTGGTAGAATTCATTTGAAGGCTGAACAAATCTACCTTGAGAAATACCCACAGGGAGGATACAAGGAGAGATGGCTGTGACAAGGACTTCCCGGGGTTTTTGAAACCTATCATCATTGATCTCATCTAATCTGAAATCGGCTGGCAGTTCATACTTATCAAAATCCTCATACGCAAACCAAATTTTGGTATCTTTTGGGAATCCATCATAAAAGTTGTTGAACCAGTTTTCAAAGTGCTCGGCCGATGGTCCTAAACCGGTATATGTTGAAGCTGCTCCCCAAAAGACATGCAGCGACGGCTATCGGTCCCCTCATCATCATTTTCTTCTGTATCAGCTAGAGAGAGGAATTTGGCTTCAATCAATGGTGGTCTGTTGAGCTGCTTTTAGAGTATGTAAGATTAACCATAACTGTATATACCACCAAGGGCCACCTATGTTGATACTTGTATCCATGATGATTTTGGCCGATGATTGACTCAGAGTTTGGTATACTAATCCAAGGAGGTATTTGCTAGAGGAAATTGTCTCTTTGTTATGATGGCTTCGGCTAAGTGTTGCCAATTTGCTGTTGGACCACAAGTAGAGCCACAAAACAGAAATTTGTCTAGCCACATAAGAAGAAAAGCAGCGTGTTCTCTGGCCGATACTGGACCTGTCCCCATATTTTCAGAAATAAAGCCTAACCAACCTCCAACATTCTTGGTTTTAAATCTATGGGCACATTTGGTTTTCAGGCTGATGGGGTTGGTCGATGTGGTGATATCCAAGCCAGTTATCATGATGACATCAAGAAGAGTGAGAGTCATCGGCCCATGGTTAAACATGAAAGCATTAAGGGTATCAGACCAAAAATAGGCAACGGCCGATATCATGGGTTCATCCTTTTTCATATCAGCTACTGAGAGTGACAGGCATTGGACTATTCCCATTTCGTCCCAATGATCTTGTTTGCTTGCAGCCATCCTTTTGTACCAATATGTCCACCCATCAACCTGAGATAGGCCAAGATCTAAAGGTAATATTCCAATGGGCTAGATTTGGGTTACTCTGTTTAAAAGGGATTCTATTGGTCTCAGCGTTGATAAAAGTAGCAGGATCTGTGTCACCTATCGGCCCTAAGAAGAAGTGGTTTGGCTCTTTTAAGGTTGGGATGGCTATTTGATGTGCCAAATGCTATGGATAAGAGAAGGTTGAATCAAGAAAAGAAGAAAAGACCGGATGGATGTATATACGGATCTAAGGCGAGCCGATAGAAAACATTGGTGAAAAGAGGGGTTTACCTCAGGGAGTTCGGCAGGAGTTGCACTTGATGGGCTTGATGAAGATGCCATGGAGCAAAACGGAGGAGTTCGCCGCTGAGGATGAAGGTTGTTGGTTGGAGATCGCCGGAGCTTCGAGAGTAAGATTGCGTGGCTAGAGCGGTGAAAAGCGAAGTTAACGCCGTGAAATTTCCGGAAGAGCGGTTACTATTTAAAGGGAGAGCAGTTAATGGTCAAGAAAGAAAGCCCTAGATATTTGAAGGATTGACGAGATAATTCCGTTGCATTATATAATATTTCGGAATTGGGGGGCATGTGTTGATGATGGAATTTGGTAAGCATATGAATTGGAATCAAGATCCAATCCGGAGCGGATTTGAAGATATGCGGAAATCTCAGAAACAGACTGCGCATCGGCTGGAAGTCTGTATCGGCCGATACCGAGTTCAATACGGTTAGCCGATACAACCGATATTGGTAAGTTTGCTTGCGTCATCAATATCGGATTCGAAAGGAGGACTTCAATGATATTGCCAGGTGAGGATAGAGTCCAATATAGGCAATTGTATCTATTAGTTAGGATATTATGTAATTTCCTTATAGATATTTTTGGTAAGAGTCCGCTTAAGGGATTTGTTTGTTGGTTAGAATTGTATTAGGAAAGTATGAGTCGTGTCCGTTATGGACAATTTTGTATGTTCGGGTATAAATATAAGCCTGAGGTCTTGTAAATATTTAACACCAGTTCAATACAATCTCGGCGCATCGCCAACCTTTTCGTTACTTTGTTTCGACGAGTTCTTGCTTTCGAGTCGAGTTGCATCGGTTTCAATCTTCGACAAAGAGGTAAAACTTGTTATGGCGGTTTGCATTATTGGGATTAGTGCTTACATCTTCATGACACTCTAATCTTGTTCTTGTGAATCATCGAGTTATCATATACATTGTATAATTTAGGTTGATAACGCTTTCTACTTGCATCGGCTCACCTTTTTCTAGGGTTTCATCGATAACAGCTAGATTGACTTGTTGATTTAGATTATATAATGTATCTACCATTCCGAAAAGATGACCATCGACTTGATTGTATAGATATTATATTTTTTCTCATACTTAGTGCTACATGAGTTAAGTTTGATCTACTAAGTCGTGTTGAAAATCATAATCTCTATCCTGCTTCATTGTTGTTAATAGTGATAGTATCGGGGTTTTAGCCGATCTTACTTGATATAGTTATTTTACATAGATTTATGTCTTTTTTCATATACTGTATCTGTCCGTTGTATCAGGATCTCAATTAATATAAATATATTAAGTTCATTATCAATCCAATTGATATTAGTTTAATAAATTTGCTATAAGATGATATCTTAGTATAAGGTAGTATTAGACCTATAGCCGATACATGCTAAAATTTGGATATCGGCCATGACATGAACGTATGTAATCGTTATTTCATGTTACTTTGGATATATTCAATTTATACTATCTCGGTTAAGTCCGATCTATCCCAATTACTGATTTCTAAAGTAATATTGATTTATAGATTATGTGATGTTGATATCTACAGCCGATGAAACAAATTTAGGGTTTATGTATTATTATAAATATGCCTTACAGTCGATTCACCTCATATTGCATCGGCTAGGTTTCACTACGATGCGACATCGGCTTTCTAGCCGATCGACTACCGTTTACTAATAATATTTGCACGTTTCATCTTCTTCCGGTCCTACTACCTCTCCCGCTACCTCCACGCTGCGCGGGGGCTCTTCGTCGTGCTGCTCTGCTAGCGTGGCGCCACGGCGAGGGTGTTCACACGCGCGGCCGCCATCGCCATGGCCTTCGTCTAGCTTGAGTTCTCGTGTTCGTTCCAGGTGCTCGCCATCCTCACCTCCACACTCGCGCATGCCGTCACCTTCAGATTCCTGTTCTGGCTCATCACGGACCTTCCCCACCGCGCGCTCCGCCCGTCGGCATTGTGTGGATGCACTTTGGCGGCGTCGCCAGCGGCGGATGCAGCGGCATCGGTGCTTGGGTCTTCAACTCCCTCCTCAACACGGTGCCAAGCAAAGAGGAGAGAGTGGAAGAAGACGGGACAAAGAAGGAAGAATACAGAAAAGGAAGGAGATGGATGGAAAATGTGACGTCAGTGGCACGGTTCTAATTTTGTAAAATTCCAATGGAACGGCTACAAATAGACTATTGTAATGGTATTTTTCTGAAGGCAAAATTTGCTATTAAACACTCAAAGGCATGTAATTGATTGGGAGACACCGTAAAAACGTGACACGGCTGATAAACACTAAAAAATTGTGTAATTGACTATAGGATACCGGGGGCAATATTTTAATATTTCCGGGTCAAAAGAGGTGAGAAATTTTTCGAAATGGTGAGATTTCCCTGACACGGAGCGCTGCTGCTGCCACCTCGTGCGCGGCCGCCTCCTGCTCACTCTCCACGCCGCCGCCGCAGCCGGCCTCGCATGCCACCGCCTCCTGCTCGCGCTCCATGCCGGCGGCGGACTCGCGCGTGGCCGCCTCCTGCTCACGCTCCACGCCGCCGCCGCCGCCGAAGATGACGAGGAGGATGGCGGTGCCGCAGCAGCCATCACCGCCGTGGCGGGATCTCCCGGCAAACCTGCTGGGGCTCGTGCTCCTTCACCTCCCATCTCTCCCCGGCCGCGTCCCCCTCCGTGTCGTCTGCCACTCCTGGCGCACGGGCGCCGCACGCGGTCGACACCCGTGGCTGCCCCCGCCGCTGCCATGGCTTGCCCTCCGCGACGGGAGCCTCATCGACCTCCCCTATCCGTTGCCCGACACCCATCCCCCGCCACAGCGTCACCAGCTAGCTCGCTGTCAACAAACTCGCTGGTGGCTGCTCCCAGCTACAAAAAAGTATTGATTTCTGGTGGGGAAGATGGCGACTTAGGTCTGGTTCGACCGGACCCAGTCGTGCATAGATGGTGCGGTGCCAGGGGCGGAAATTATAAAATATTGCCTTCAGTGTCCTATTGGCAATTACACAATTTTTGTAGTGTCCATCAGCCGTGTCATGTTTTTCGGTGTCTCCTAGCTAATTGCACGTTTTTTGAGTGTCCTGCAGTAAATTTTACCTTCTGAAGGCAAAATTTGCAATGACATGGATCTAATTAACCATTTTTTTAATGTTTCGTAATATAAGATAATTAACTAGCTCTCACTCTTCTCTAAATTTGTTTTTTAAATATTCCACTCTAAAGTTCTTTAATTCTATTAAGTGTGTGCATTGTATTTACTGAGGTGAACCAAACGAGGAGGTGATAATAATAATTTCTTGGTTTTTATCTTATTGGTGATTGTACCATATATATTTTAGGATGAAGGGAATACTATATGTGTCCATTTTTTAACAGAACCGATACATATACTTATATTATATTATAGGTGTTGGTTCTGTTAAAAAACCGGCACCTATACTATACTATAAGTGCCGGTTTTTCTTTAGAACCGACACCTATAGTGCTTAAAGGTATCGGTTCTATATTTTTCACTGTGCGAAGGTAGAAAAAAATATCTATAAGTACCAGTTTTAAATGAACCGATCCTATAAGATCGGTCCCTATGAATATGACTATGATTGTCCTACAACTAATGATAAGAACTAGGCCCGGGTTGTTGTTACAACACCTCGAGTAAGATTTGAACGAGTTAAGTGGATTGTTGCGCGCTTTGAAATAGTTTACTGTCATATATTTGATGTTCAGATGATGTCAACTTTCTGACGTCTAAAAATCCATGCAATCAAGATAAATCTTTTTAGATTATGGGTTTATTAAGCCTTGTAATTTGCTACTATTCCCTTCAATATATATCGTTTTGTGCAACTACTTTTCGAAGTTTGGCATTTGGTAACTGCCTTCCTTTTAATCTAAGTTGAAAATGATAATACTGCCTCATTTCAAAACGATGAACCAATTGCGAGATACTAGATCATACTCATAAAAACATGTTCTGTCTGAACTCAATTTGATTTCTAAGAAAAACTACAGTGACTATAGAGTTGCATTTCTACACCAACTTAAAAATAAACAAAACACATCAGCTAGCAAACTGCTAAACAGTTATTAATTTTATTCAGTTTTGATATATAACTTTGTACACTGTTTATCTATTAAAATATAACAATAATTTATACCCGCTACATCCCAAAATAACATCATTTTTTATTATTTTATTTGTCCTAAAATAATTTCATCTTTTAGAAAATACACATTAGAGTTTATAAAAGTGGAGGACAAGTACATTCAGATGAGAGATAATTACATTATGATTTGAAAGGGCATTCTACATTTGTTATTGAATGGGTAAAAATAAATTTATTTTTAGGACGAAGGGTTCAGAGGTAGTAACAAAAGAAAATCTACCTACATGATTTGTGTGATTTTTTATATTTTTTAAACTAAACATTTCAGGAGCCACTATTGATGATGGTCAAAGTTTTTAACAATTTAATCAGATATGGAGGGAGTCACAAAGTAACAAGTTGATACATAAGAGTATTCATAGTGGGGCATGGGCGGATCTACCACCCAGCGACCCCGAGTAGACGTCCAAGCTCGTCGGTGGATAATCTGTTAAAATTCCATATAATTAGAAAATTTGAGATTCAATTTCCATAGTAAATACTATATATAGTGAAGTTTGCTCGGGCTTCTAGATCCGCTTCTGCAGCGGGGGTATTAGTCTATTAGAGGTGACCACATATCAACCATTGCAACTAGAAAAAAAATATTGTTGTGCATAAAACACCCTAGAAATCATCATAGGTCTCACTTGTATTAAAATAGAGGAAAAAAATGTAGCTTACAAGTAGTAAACACAATTTAGGTCTATTTGGGAAGCTGAAGATTTAAAAAACAGTTGCTTGATAGCCAACTTCAAAAATTCTGAAGAATATAGGTTTTTCAACTTTTGGTTTACATATTACCAGAATATAGATAAAAAGCTATATTGTCTGGGGAGCTTATAATTCTATAATTCTAAGATAAATTGTAGCTAAAGAAACTCCCCAAACAAACTATATATATGACACGTGGACCTAAACACACTCTCTCCACTAAACTAGACACTACCCAGTCTCAAGTCTCAACGTAAGGCCAGCTAAAAAACAGTCACAATGTATAGTGACCAGCACTATGGCCTTCTCTCTCTTCTCTAGTACCCTCTTTATATCCAACAATGCAGATACTCAAATTGATGAAAGGATTAATTGACTCAAATCTGCGGACAATTTTGCAAGGAAAAAAAATGAACATCTCACAAACATCACCCATTCTCTGATGAACCTCTCACAAATTCCTAAACATTCCTTAAATCCATGACACAACATCAGTTTCAGAATTTCACCGCCAAAATTCAAGATGCCATAAATTCAGAAAGAACGAACCAAAAAACAACACGCAAGATTCTTCAGAAACTCCCTACGCAGCAAGATAAGAACAGCTATAAACGAGATGCCGTACAAGAACACTTTGACAGCGATAGAAAGAAAGCAACCTCACCATAATAACAGATAATCGCAGCAAAATACCAGACTGAGATATGTGAACTGTAAAAAACATATATAGAGAGAGTTTCCCCCCTTTTTTGAGCCATTAACATCGCAGATTGCTGTCTTACCACTGCAGGAAGAAGCATTGGTATAACTGTCAAAAGTTGCATCTGCAGATGCTAATAGCAGTGATCATGGTGACAGCACAACAAAGTCTCATGGTTTATCACAATGATATTTTCACCTGAAGCACATAATCCAACTCCACAATGAAAGTTGCTACCAATACCCAGAGGGTTAACAAAACCCCTAGGGATGGTGTTTTAGGGGGTACAGGAACTCGGGAAATTTAGGACAGTGAATCGACAACAAGACCCAGATAAATAAGAGCCTGACTGGTGGGAACGAGTTTTGTGATACAATTCCTTAATGGTTGTGACTCTGTATGTTTAAGGGAATCCTTGTTCCTACATACCCAAACCGATCATAACTGAAAGCTCAGTAGTAATCACATGGTGGAGAACAGGAGAGGTTACTTCGGGCCAATGTCCTTCAGCGCGCAGATCTGTTCCTCTCCCATGGCAGACATAACAGTCACCACCAGGTCCTTTCCTTCTCCAAATCCATCCTTGATCTGCACAAGCAAATGAAAATGAAGATCAAAATATAGTAAGGTTCTTGTTTAATATTATGAAGAAATAAAATTGTTCATAAATGCAGCTTGGACCTTTGGTGCACATGGTATTTGAGGGTTAATTTAGGTCACAATGGCACACTCAATAGAAACAGCCGATGTATAAAAAAAGACACAGCATTGATCAGTCCAATAGCAATCTACTCTGTTGAATAACATTGATTTGTGAACACCTTGCATCTGAAATGTTGACGAGCAGAAATAGCAAATACCAGAGGAGCTTTGCCCTTTTTATATTATATATAAAAACAGATAGACAAATTCAGATTCAATTCATCTCTGAAACTGAACTTCCAAAAACAATCACTTTCCGATGAAAAACAGCAACAGTCTTTAACTATGTAAATAAGCTGCCAAATTTGGTTGACATTCTATTACCAATTAAGAATTGGTACAAGCATCAACATACTTCTAATGCAAACGAAAGAAGCCAGAAATATGTGCGGAACATGTGCATACCTGACTAAGCAGGTTGTCATCTGTAGGGAGCCTGAGGTCATCCTTGGTGTTGCCATTTTCAGTCAGCAGACTAACCTGAAAATGTTTAAAATCAATAAATTCAACACACGATACCACAAAATGGTGAACAGACATGAGGCATGAAGAATATAATCAAACTTACAAATCCATCCTCAGATATATCAATGAGCTGGTACTCAGTACGGTTCACATGCGGGACCTGTAAAACATTCACATTTACATATTTTGTGTGACCGGAAGCTGCGCTAACTCAGAAAGTGTTGAAGACATGTACTGACATCACAGTTGTGAGAAGATGGCACAATATCTTCAAGCTTCTTGGCAGTAAAGATGTCAATTGCAACAAAGTGGCACTTGGCGTGACCGTGCTTCCCAGTTTTAGAGGTTGAAACCTCAACAACCTGCATATTTGTTTCAAATGCATAACATAGATATCAACAATCCAGTGAAGGAATGAGCCATCAACACGAGGCTAGATGGAGAAGAATGAGTTTAGCACTATAAAAACAGATCTTGGCATCCAAATCTAAAAAGGGGAGACAAGGTAAATGGTACTTATTACAGAGACAACTAGCATAATTAATAAATTGACTAGCATAATAGGTTATCATAGAGCCATCCCAGCATTGCTACACTTAACAATTGAAAAACTAAAAATGTATTTTCTCACACATCATTGAGCGCTAGCTACAAATACATAGTGAGCATAGACCATCTCATCCTAGACAAGCTACTACCTGGCAGTGGCACAGTGCAAGTACCGAGTTTCAGAGAAGTTTTCTACCCTGCCACTATCCCAAGATGTGGTCCAAGAAATAAAATTGCATGGACCACCATGTAGAAATTACTATATGCAGGCACAACATACACAACACAACAAGTACGCCGAGTCACCGCAACGGTTAAACTGTGTGCTGCTGGTACCAAGTTGCAGACAGTGTAGCTGTCCTCACATGCCACTGTCCGAAGTTGGTGAAACAGTCCAAAATCTGATTCAATCTAGTACAATGCTAAATAGAACTAACTTGTGAGATAATATTATCTTAGCCGCACCGCATGACATAACTCAAACTTACAACTTTCTATTTCGCCGAAACGAACTTAAGACATTCGATTTGCAAGATACATTTTTCAGGCACCTAAGCCTGCCATAATCAACTTTTACAAAACCTGAACAAACATTTTCTGCCGACCCAGTTACCATAACGATTAGTAATAGTAATCCTAGTCTGACATGCTAACGATTAAACTATCTAACATCAACATCTACCTGGAATTCAACCTTACTGTAGCACCTACAGACAGTCACATTGAACTAGAAAAGTAATTAACTTTCTTTGGCACCCATAAGAATTAACACCAACAACACATGGAGAAAACCAGTCCAAGATCATTGAACACACACACTTAAAAGAAAACACAGATTAGTCCTAACACCCATTCAAACCGCCGCACCATCAGGCTAACAAAAACCGCGAAGAATTCACACGGAGCAGCAATCGAGATGGCGACACGGCCACACACAGATCTATCTACTCCACCCAGCGGATCGAGATCTCAATCGATCGATGAATCAATCAATCTATCAATCAACCAATCTACCTTGCACGGGCGGTTCTTGATGACGATGTAGCCATTCTTGCGGATGGTCCCGGCCTGCTGCGGGTAGGTCTTGGAGGCGCCGGCGTCGGCCTTCGACTCGAAGTGGTGCTCCTCGTCCGACATCGCCGCTCCCCGGATCAGAAGCAGAAATCCCCCCTACAAAAAAAAAATCCCCTGAAAGTCTCCAGCAAAATTGGGGAGGCATCGATCAGTCAGAGAGGAGGATGGATGGAGGTGTTGTTCTGCCCGTAGGAGGAGGAGGAGGAGGAGGGAGGCCGGAGTTTAGGGCTTGGTACCTTGGGAGAGGAGCTCGCGGCGGCGGCGGCGGCGACGGCGAGGGGGGAGGGGGAAGGAGGGAGGAGGGAGAGTGGCAACGGAGTGGGATATATTGGTGTTGAATTGTTGGTGGTATTATGTAATTTGGCCCTCGGATTACTGCATTACTGTGTATTCGGGCTTTGTGTCTGCTTCTTTTTAGGGTTAAATTGGAGCTATGCCATTACAAATACGCTGATTTGAAAAATATCACTACTATTCACCATATCGGTTACGTATCACTGGAATTTGGGAAAATTAGAACCGTGTTACTCCGTCACAATATCTGTCAAATATCTCCGTTAGCCCAACTGTACGTGGGACCTAACTGTCAGTTTCATCTTCTTCACCTCTTTTGCTCTCTCCGGCGCTCATTATCCTCCACCACAGTCATCGACCTCCTCCCATCCTCGACGGGAGGTCTTAGGAGCCACCGCCCTCACTGTCTTCGATCTCTTCCCATCTGTGGTGGGAGGGTTCAGGAGCCACCGTCGACCTCTTCCTATCGGTGGCAATCCGTCATCGCCCCACCACGTTATCAGCCTCCCTCGCTCATTCTCCTCCCTCGTCGGTGCCATCATCACCATCAGTCGCATTCGCGAGATGGGGAAAAAATAAGAGGGAGGGTGAAGGAAGAAGATGAAAAATACACGTGGATCCCACATCTAGAGGTATTTTATTCTATATAATGATAAAAAACATATTGTCAATAACATGGTTCTAATTACACGATTACAAATAATTAAATTGTAGTGATATTTAACTGAATCATCTACTATTTGCAATGATATGGAACTACGTGCCTCATTCCGTGGCAGGTTGAACCTATATTTTGCTCAGTGCAATTTATGACGCGAGCAAGGGGGGGTACGTGCAAAAAAGCATTGCGAGGGAGGGGCTCAAAAATATCTGGGGGGGCACCGCCCGTGCGTCGGACATTGCGACGGCGTGGGACAAACGGTCGTAGCGCCGCCGGACTCCAAGCCGCGCGATCAAATCCCGCGGAGCGCGCGGGGCCCTCGCGTCCGCCGTCCGATCGGTGGTCGTCGGTCCATCCTGGTCGTCCATCCGACAGGGGAAAAATTGGAGGTTATGTAATATTTTTATGTCTAGGATGATTGGTTGATACTTTCGGCGAAACCTTTAAAAGTTTCGGCCATCGAATTTATGTTAAGATAAATTTGTAAAATTTAACAAATTTAATATACTCCTCTGTCTTATATTATAAGATGCTTTGAACTTTGAACTTTTTTAAGTTAAACTTTTTTAAATTTATAAAAAATATAATATTATTTAACACAAAACAGACATACTACCAAATATATTCAATATTAAATTTAATAAAATTAATTTGGTGGTGTGGGTGTTATTAAATTTTCTATAAACTTGAAAAAAGTAGGAGTTTGAATTAAAAAATCAAAACATAAATGAAATGGGAGGAGTATTATGTTACAATAGTATATCTCGGTAAAAAGATAAATGCATCATTTTGTTTTGAAGTAAGCACTTATTAGAAATGATTGATGCCTAAGGTTTCAAAAGTCTAACAAACTGTTTTTATAAACATTAACTATTTATAGCAAGAGAAATTACTTTAGGTTGTGCTTGAGAAGAGGGGGAAGGAGAAAATTGAGAGGATGCGCAAAACGAGCTGAGTCATTAGTATATGATTGATTGAGTATTAATTATTTTAAACTTAAAAAATAAATTAATATGATTTTTAAATAACTTTTCTAATAAATTTTCTTATTAAAAATACACCGTTTAATAATTTTAAAAGCCTAGGCACAGGCTGTGAAAAATAAGAGAGTTTTCATGTCTTTATGCTACTACCGAAAATAGCACATAATTTTATGCCTCCTCAATCTATACCACGAACGTTCCTTGGTACCGTAAACATATATACATCAGCTGTGCTGCTATTATTAGGCTATATTCTAATGTGCTCATACAAGCCTCATTTATCGTGAGCATCTTCCTATACTATATTTTGAAAAAAAAAACTTTTTATATAAAAATTTCTCTAAAACATAAAGAAATATATTTCTCAAACATATAATAATTAAGGTTCAATTAGAGTAAGGACAGGAGTGAGCTATAAGCCAACTATAAATTTATGTGAAGGAGAGAGAGGTAAAAAATTGTCTCTTCTGTAAGAAGAGTTAGTTTAACACGTGCTCTAAAAATAAATATATTTAAATATATAAGTAAGAGATAGAGGTGAAAAATTATTAATACACCTTAATTATAACTAATTTATTATATAGGTTAATTTTAAGACAAAACTAATAATAGTAGGGTTTAATTATAACTAATTTATTATATATCGATGTACTAATAGGGAGTGAGTTTTACTATGCTCTTAATCACACCTTAATTACTCACCTCGTTTTCCGCACTAGGAAAAGGCCAAGCTCAAGCCAACTGCTTGTTAGTACAACGTAGCTTAATTAATCCATTATTACACATGTCATAAAGCTCACCTAAGTTATGGATATATCATGTATCAGTATTAGTAATGATTAATTAGCTTTTGCAGGGAGGCAATTGCATAACGGGGTGGTGGCGCAGTTGGCTAGCGCGTAGGTCTCATAGCTAATCTTGTGAGTGATCCTGAGGTCGAGAGTTCGAGCCTCTCTCACCCCAATATTGTATTCCAGCGATGATGAAATTTGCTCCTGGTAACTTTGGGTCGCCAGTGTCCATCTGATATTCAGATGAGCCTTGATTGAGCTGGGAACTTTTAAAAACAAATTTTGCTAAATATTTTTATAAATTTAGAAAAAACAAACGACTTTATAATATGAAATAGTGGAGTACTATCTACTTTTTTTTTTTTTACCCAGAGACTCTTGGGTCGCCAGTGTCCATCTGATATTCAGATGAGCGAGCCTTGATTGAGTTGGGAACTTTTAAAAACAAATTTTGCTAAATATTTTTATAAATTTAGAAAAAACAAACGACTTTATAATATGAAATAGTGGAGTACTATCTACTTTTTTTTTTACCCAGAGACTCTTGTTGAATTTTTTTTTCTGTCGCCAGTGTCCATCTGATATTCAGATGAGCAGAGTCTTAGATTGAGCTTGAACTTTTTTTAATCTTTTTTATCTCTTATTATCCACTTCCTTTTTTTTACCCAGAGAATTTATCTCAAAACTATTGTTGAATTTTTTTCTGTTTCCTCAAGAGTAATTAATACTTGTATCCCAGAGTACCAAAATCCAAGCAACTCTGTTTGAAACTATCCAGCGGTTACTCGAAATGTTGGGGGAGGTGACCGGGCTGGTCTCCAATTTGTCGAAGAGCTCCATTACCCTGATTCACTGCTCGGATGAACAAATCACCGAGGTCGCTGAGGTGTTGAGCTATCCGCTTTAGCAACTTCCCATTATTTTTACCTCGGTCTCCCCCTCTCGGTGCACAAGCCGGCATAATCTGATGATATCCAACCGATGATGGATCGACTTGGGAAGAGTTTGGCCGGCTGGAAACCGAAACTTCTTGCACCTGATGCCCGTCTCGCAATCATCAAGCACATGTTGGTGGCCCTGCCCCTGTACTACATGTAAGTGCTCTGAGTTGCCGGCATGGGCGATCAAGGAAATCAAGAAGAGGTGTCGAGGTTTCTTGTGGAAAGGGGACGAGGAGGCAGCGGGCAGCTATAGTCTTGTGGCTTGGGACAAGCTGTGTTTACCTTTCGAAATGGGGGGCTTGGCATCAAGGACCTCCGTCACATGGGTGTCATGCTGCGAACTCGCTGGCCCTGGCTTTGCCGTGCACAACCAGACCGGCCTTAGGCAAACCTGGCGCCGCCACTTGATAAAAAAGTGAAGCATTGTCTTGTGGCTGGTTGTAAGGTGCGTCTCAGCAATGGTGTAGGGACGTCATTTTGGTCTGACAATTGGCTTCCGGGCGGGGGCTCCATAGCCACTCGCTTCCCGGTTCTCTTCTCTTTCTTCCACAACGGAACAAAATCGATGGAAGGTTTGCACGACAACCCTGGGTGGAGGACATCCGGGGTGGGCTGTCCATTCAGGCCTTCCTGGAGTTCTTTGCGCTTTGGGATCTGCTAGCTCCGCTGCAGCTGTATCAAGGGGCAAGGAATGAGGTGGGATGGTAGCCGACGGCAAATGGAGTTTTCATCGTCAAGTAAGCTTACTCGCTGCTATCCGCTGGGCGTACGTGTTGCGTGCTTGGCAAGATCATTTGGAAATCACGCGCACCAGAGCGTTGCGAATTCTTCATGTTATGTGCGATAAAGAGTGCCTGCCTCACAGCCAACAACTTACAGCGTCGTGGGTGACACCTAGCACCAATTTGCCATCTTTGCTCCAATGACGGTGAGTCCTGCGCTCACATCTTTCACGATTGCGCCTATACCTAGGAGGTTTGTGGTCTTATCATGGGGCACATTGGCCTTCTCTACGCGGCACAGGAGGCGGACATGCCTGTTGGTGGAGTGCAACTAGCAAGGTGGTCCCAAGAAGGAAAGGAGAACCTTGATGCGGGCGCCATCTTGGTGACGTGGTTCATTTGGAAGGAGCACAATGCCTGAGTGTTTGAAGGCCATGCAATCTCGCCTGCAAGCCTTTGCACAGCCATCAAGGATGAATGGGAAACTTGGACAGCTACAGACCCGATCTTGGGAGCGTGAGTCACTTGGGGTAGCCCTGTTGGGAGGGGTTTTAAAATCTGTCGTTTTTCTACTTCTTTAGACAGTTCCACACCGCTTTCTTTGCAGGGTATGTGGGAAAATAATGTAAATTCTTTCACACTCTCTTAATATACTCTGGCCGGCATGTTTGCCGGTCCGGCGAAAAAAAATTCGGTTCCTTTCTCAAATGGTTCCATTTGTGCTCCTGGGTACGAAAAAACAAGAGAAAAAAAGCAAGAAATTTTGTTTTATTATCCGGTAAGATGTCGCAAAAGAATAGTTAGTTACACATTAGCATTATGATTTATGAGGACCATACATCATACAACAGGTACATCTTTGTTGTAAAAGTAGCGAAAAAGTACAGATGCTTCACCTTTCAACTGCCTGAGGTTTGCAACTGCTAGTATTTCACAAGTACAGTAACGTTTATAATATATCTTGAACAAACTGTGTGTATTGCCTTTTGAAGTTTTGAGTTCCTCCCTTTACCATCATATCAAGGTAAATCATGTAATCTTTGTTTTGTTTTATCATGTTGATACTTCATCGCATTCGTCGTTCCGAGGAGCCAAGGTACTTTCAGCTGGTAAAACTGATCTGGAACAAATTGTAACTGATAGGTAAGACAACCATGGATAATAGAGCGTCCTTACACTGTAGCCAGTTATAAATATTGCATGTTGCACCTACAGTTTGTAACCTAAAAGAAAGAGAATTTTCTCTAGAAAGAAATTAGTGCGAGACAAGAACATAAGCATAACGAACTGACAACAGTATGTTTAGTCAAGCTAGAGATAATTCAAAGCCACGGAGTTAATGAACTTGTATATGCTCTTCACTAGATTTCTGAGCAACCACAAAGCAATTGTTGCTCATGGCAATATTCTACCTCTAATTTATAACATGGAACCAGCATTTTGGTTCTAAAAGTTGCATCTGGGAGTTCTGTATTATGAATAGAACACACAGAGGAATTCAAACATTCCAATATAATATTTTTGAGCGAAGAAATGGGTAATCTTCAAATAAATTATCAATTCTTTCCTTATTAAACAACGAATAGAAGCGGTGTTAAGAAGATACCTCAGCCACCAATGTGAATCATAGGTCTATTTGCTGTCTTAGCAATATCAAACATCCCAGCGTGTTTAGCTTTCTTCCTTTTAACCTGGGTAAAGTAAGTTGGCGATTAAGCATGATAAAAAAAGGGCTAGTATGCAAACACTGTATCTATAATATAACTAATGATACACTACGTCTGCCCCGAAATGTAGCTATTTCTAGCTATGAACATTGACAAGTTGAGTAACTAATAACAGTAGAACCCTATTTGCTGTCCAAAGGAACAATTGCCGCAGGACACAGGTGCAGGCAGAGCAAGAGCCACCTGTTCACTGGCAAACATTAAAAATATCCCAGCATCCAATTAAATTTGAAAATATACTATTCATTCAACTTTTTTTCAAGAATATTCGCGAGGAAAATTCTTTTATAGAAATATTCACGGTATCGCGGATTGAACGCGCGAGACCGTGCGGTCTCGCGCGACGACGGCGCGAGAACGCGCACTGCACGCGGAAGGACAGGCGATCTCGCTCTATACAAGAGCGACAGCGTCTCATTGTAATGATGTAATTAAAAAATTAGTGACTAATGATGTAATTAACTATTTAACTAATAATAATTAGTGATTAATTAATTAATTCGCTAATCATAATAATTAATCACTAATCCACCATTTTGAAATCCGGTATCGCCGATTGTTACAGCGAGACCGAACGGTCTCGCTATTTCATTCCGCGAGACCGTGCGGTCTCGCTCTTTCATTCCGCAAGACCGCGCGGTCTCGCGCTTCCCCCGCGCGATACCACCCGCAAACGTCACGCCACCTCACTTTCGCGTAATGATTGTGCGAGATCGACGGTATATTTTTGTAAAAAGTTTTGAATCCCGAATATTTCTAAAAATAAAATGAATGAACAGTATATTTTCAAATTTGGTTCTTATACCCAGGTCACCTAGTAGAGCAAATTTTCATAGAAACCTAGGATATATTGCACAGTTTATACCAGGAACAGGATAGTTTGCCTCTGCTTTTCTTCTACCTAATGTGGTCCAAACCAAAAATACACGCTCTTCCTTCCTCAACAGAAATCCCAGAAGACAGAAGAAGACTCTACTTCTGTTCTGGACTTATTTTTGTGATGCTGATTTTTTTTTCTGGTCAAGAAAAGCAGCCTTTTAACTAGAAAAATCATTTTCTTCTCAAACAAATTAATTAAATCCATATGTTCTTAAACTGCTCACATGAGAGAGAGAGAGAGAGCAGTTCAAAATCTTTTTGCATCATGTTCTATGAAAGGAATAGGAGTGGATTGAAATAGGTGGTGCAAGATTGTTATTTGACAAAAGGGATAAATGGTCTACATTACTCCTTTTGTCTTCCACACAGAAGATGTCAACCAAGTGAATTTCTACACATACCGCAGCGCTTATTATTTCTCTGAGTCCAGCATCATCAACACCAGCTCGGATAGGCTCTCTCAGGCTCACCTGCAGAAACCAGAATGCTTGTATTCATTTATTTCTTTTTAGAATTTTGCACAGAAGACTTGTTTCTCCTTTTTTTATCCATCCTTGTCCAATGGTGAAAATGCAATAAGAAAAGTAGAACTGCACCGAGATTTCACTTTTAACGAGGCAAATGGAATTAACAACCTGAGTTCTCAAATATACAGTGAATTCAAATAATGAGCAATAATGCTTGCAAAAAGTCAGTCAAATTTTACTCTGATTAAGGTTTAATATATCATGGACACTTACTGGAACTGCCCCGTACTTAACTTTCACTTTCAGACCTAAGGCACAGCACACCTAATCCTTTACAACAGAAATTCCAAAAACAAGAGAAGGAAACAAAGCACATGAATACCGTTCAACCATCCAATCCCTCATTCAGATTGTGTTAAGATAAAAAAAAAAGTTGATATAACATGTTTGGAACATCATGGGCATTTATGCAGAAATATGTTGATATACATGTTTGGAACATCTATACAGAAATATGTTTTTTATTATCTGTGTTAAAATAGTTCACAATTGCAGAGGAAAATTATTGAGTACATATGGTTCAATTTTGCATGATTATGCGTGACACATTAACACTGATTAAGGTATTCAAACCCAGTGACCACAACATCAGTGAAAGCACAAAAAAATGTCCCTCATGGAATCCAAAGTAGAAAATTAACATATTGGCCCAGAATATGGTAAGGAAATTTGCTGAAATACAAGTCAAAGGATTCATAAAGCGTCTGATTAGCATACCTCTGAGGGGCCAAATAAACACACTTTCAAGTTGCCATCAGCCAATAATCGTAATCTATTGCAACCAGAACAAAAATGCTCTGTCATCGATGTAATAAACGAAATTGTTCCAGCATGACCATCAATCTTGAAATTCTTTGCAGTCTCTGACGGATGATCTTGAAGTCTCTCTACACCTTTAAAACGTTGGCGCTGATCCACAGGGGTGCAAATTAAATAAATTACTTGTAGCTTGCATATTAAAAATAAATACCACATACACATACCATGGATAGAATGCTAGATGCTGGCAGAAGAAAAATAAATGTATAATGTACAAAGAAAGTGAACTTTTCAGAGGTGTACCTTACCACTTTATCCATTATCTCTGCATAAGGAACCAACTTCTTGACATTCCAAACATTACCATCAAACGGCATAAACTCAATAAATCTGACATTGACAGGCTTGTCTCTCGTCATTTCAACAAAATCACAGATCTCATCATCATTCATTCCACGCATGACAACGCAGTTTACCTGGCAGCAGAAAAGGGGAAAGATAACCGATTAAACTAAGTATTAACGCTCATTATGATGCAGATATAGCTCCACTTTGAGGCATGTTAAAAAGAAGACCAAACTGCAGAAAATTTTACGCATGCAAAAAATCTGCATACCTTGACAGATTGGAATCCAAGTTCAACAGCAGCATCTATCGATTCCATGACTCGGGAGTGACCTCGACGCCTTGTCATGAACTCAAACTTTGCAGGGACCAACGTGTCCAAGCTAATATTCAGAGCATTGAGCCCACACTCTTTCAATCTTGGGAGCTTCTTGGAAAGAACGAGCCCATTCGTGGTCATCGCAAGAGTTTTCAGTCCTTTCAAGCCAGAAAGATGCAAGCATATATCCTCAATATCCTTTCTAATGGTTGGTTCTCCACCTGTCAACCGTATCTTATCCACACCAGAAGTAACAAACAAATCAGCAACTCTGATGATCTCGTCATGCGACAGGAGCTCTGAATTTGGCGTGAGATCAACTCCTTCTGCAGGCATGCAGTACTGGCATCTCAGATTACATCGCTCAGTCAAGGAGATCCTCAGGTAGTTGTGAAACCTCCCAAATGAATCGATGAGCATGTCTGACAGGGGTGCCTCACTTGGTGCTACCTCTGGAACATTAGCACAAGAAGTTGCATATGTGTTGGACAAACTATGATTATCAGTAGCTTTGGTTGAGGAGCAAGTGCTCATCAAACATTGGAGCCCAACTCTCATCGCATCAACCTGAAATTTTGGTATGACTGTTACATCAAAAAAATTCAGCAATTCGTTTTTTGACTGAAAATTAATATGTATACATCAATATACATTAATTACTAGCACTACCAGGCAATACACAATCACAGAGACACAGTGCCGTGGTTAGCTGATTCAACTGAGGAACCCATTAATGATTCATCATCCAAGACAAGAAAAAAAAGGAAAGAAAAGGAGGAGAAGCTCACCGCGCGATCAGGCCGGCAGCGGCGGCGGGCCAGCTCGGAGAGGCAACGCAGAGGCATCATCATCATCTGAAACAGACTATCTAATTTATCTATCGATCCCGTCTCCTCCTCCTCCTCGTAATCCAGCGACGAGTTTATAACCAAGATATTCTCTGTCCCTCCAAGAAGCAAAACGACAAGAACAACTGCTGCTGCTGCTGCGGTTGGTCCTGCAGGAGGAGGAGAACGCAGGCATCGAAAGGGGGATTAATAATCGGCGATGGATGGAGAATTGGAGAGGAGGAGGTGGAGTGGCCTTCCCGAGCTGGGCAGGTCAAGGGTCGGTAGTAGCAGCCATCCGGCATGATGTGGGACCACTGTGTCATCATTTTTATATTATCCAATTTCTCTTATGTTGCTCCCCGTTCTATGTTATTTGATTTTTTTTATAGTTAAACTTATAAAGTTTATAAAAAATATAATAGTATTTTCAACAAAAAATAAATATACTATCAAAAATATATTCAATGTTAGATTTAATGAAACTAATTTGATATTTTAAATGTTGCTAAATCTTTCTATAAATTTGGTCAATTTTAACAAAGTTTGATTAGAAAAAAAGTCAAACGACCTATAGTATGAAACGGAGGAAGTACAGTTTTTTTTTAATGCTACCTCCTTCGTCCAAAAATGTTGCTAGCTAGAGCTAGGATGAGATACACTTGAAAAGCGTAGTGATCCTCCTTCCATTCTCTTCTCAACGTATGCAAGAGGTTGTGTGTTTATTCGTGTGTGTAACCTCCTCTATCCCTAGCCAATTTCTAATTATATGGGTCTTATATGGGTTCCATGTTTTATCCTCAATTCCCTACCAACTTATTTTAAAATATATAGATATGATCCGTTTTAGAGCACGGAAATATTATACTACAGCTCTTCTGAGGTTGTTTGTTCCAATTCTACCATATGCTCTTGTTTAGCACAGTCACAGTGCAGTGGAGCAGAAAAAAGATTATTTGTCCAGACAAATCTAATTTTGTCAAGAACTTACAACTTTCGGTCCCATCTTTTTCTCTTTCGCCTATGTTTATGAGCAAAATTTAAATTGAAACTTAATTTGAAGTTGATTTTCATTTTTTATCATAGTTTATTTTATTGGTTTTGTTTTTAACACGTTTATAAAAGTTTTACCACAAATTATTTTGGATGGTAATAAGGCGTATAGATAAGCATAAACAAATCAATAGAAATGTAGAATGTTTATCTGGTTCAAATTTTCTTATCGTTTCTGTTTTATCCTAAATTAAACATTTTTTTATGATCAATTTTAGTTATTTAGCGTTCTTCAACTCTCGTTCCCTGGGCTTGCTTAAGGTGCAGCGTGGTCTTAAGGTGAATCCCCCTAGATGTTACTACAAGGTTTAAGATGCTTGATGATCATAGAGACCTTAAGGTAGACCCCACATGTTAATTAAAAAAATTCCAACTCTAATGATCTTAGAGGCCTACTACTCATTTTTTTCTCTGCAGGTTGTTACTAGCCAACTACTACCCTACTACTTATTTTCTCTGGTTGCTCTCTCTCACTATGCGCGCAGTTTATTTATCCGATTATTTTATTTATAAGGGTGAGTCTAAATTTAAGGTTAATTTTAGCATTTAATATCTTATTGTTGAGTCTCACAACGTATAACACTGATACCAAGAAGCGATTTAGATCTTATGACCCACATTATGGATGCACAAAGCCTACGCATACCAATTTGTCTTCGACTGCTTTGGTGTAAAGTGGTAAAGTAAAAGAAATGCAAAATTTAATTTATTTGATTGATTTTAAAATGATACGTTGGATGATTGTGCAAAATGAATATTTTTTGTTGGCACAAAGAAGTTAGACACGTGCCTATGCAGCCGTTGGATGGTTATAATATACGTACCAAAATGGAAGAGGTTTATACGTTGGCATGTGACTCATCGTACAGATGTATATACAGCAATTGGATGGTTATACGTAGGATGATTATCTATAGGATGCCCACTATCTATAGAGCCATCTTGTCAGTAAAGATGATTATCATTTGCCGTCCAATACTTTTCTTTCTTTATTTTTTTCCTTTTCCTGCGAAGTTCCTGCGTTGGCTATTACAGTTTTTCTTTGCGCCTCTTTCTATTACAATTTTCCTTTCGGTGTCACAGAACCCATTTTTCCTCTTTTTTTATTGTTTACTAATATCCACTTTATCCTCCCATCTCTGCCAAATAAATGGTTCACATCACACGTGCAGCTGTCAGAGTGTCAAGAATTATATAAAGTCCAGTGTCGTCCTCTTATACCTTGATTTTGAATCGTACACGTCAGCAATAGCTCTTTGGTCCTGCTGGAGAACAAGAAGATCGAGTAGCTTTTGATGCCTAGCTACAAGCAAATGTGGCACATATTTCTCACGTCATTGCGTACGTATTATGTGCCTATGAATGATCCATTTTGGTCATCCATGGGGAGGAGGATCTTCTGCCATGATGGTGTGCACTCGTCCATGGATTAATCTTTTTTATAGGGTGTGTTTTGATTTTATTATTAATCGTTAAACTTTGTTAGTTTTGACAAACGAAATAATAAGTTAAATTGCACGTATGCTCAATTGTATAACAAGTGTACTCACAGTTTCATGCTTTAAAGTGGAGCTATGGAGAATATATTTTACGAGAAACTAATGGTCCAAATTAAACCTCAAGGAATTTTTGAAATTAAAATACACCGCACAGAAAAAAAAAAAGTATATGTTTTCAACTACCCAAACTCTCAGATTCGTCAAGTCTCCTTTCGTAATTTGATCAGCTTGTCTGTGACTGTCAAATGCTCTGGTCGATAAGGTAACATACACAACTAATGATGTATTCAAAGAAAAAAGGGAACATTTGAGGCTGGCATTTCACATGGTTAGTTTCTAGTTCTCATAATAATAATTTGGAACCAGGGTTTTCTCTTAGCTTCTAAACAAAATTGACATGATCTAGCACTAAAAGCAAAGATTAGTAGGCCAGTTGATCTTCAGTTACTTCTAGGAAGTTGATCCTCAGTTGTTTCCAGGAGACATTCATCTCTGAATAATGTTTATGTGTATTACTTGGTTGCATGTATAACTCTGCAGATGAAACATAGACTCCATTTCCCAAATAAAACATAAAGAGGAATGGGAGATCCAGAAATAAGCCTTACCAGATGCAGTACAGTTTGATCATAAGCATTGGCGTTGCCGCAAAATAGATATGTTGCTGACGAACTTGCAAGAGCCAAATGGCAAATTGGCAAACAATTGCTACTCCTGTGTTTTCAGTCCAGAAGCTGTCCAAAACACAAGGCACACAGTTAGCTGAATCTGAAGTAACCAGGTACAGGAGCATTGTTGGATCCCTTCAGTATTTCACAATCCCTCAGCCTGTGAATTGTGATATAGGCGTAGAGCTTATGAAGTGAACAAAATGCCAATTTTAGCAAGCAATCTCCTACATCACACTCACTAGCGGGTAAAAAAATGAATCTTGACGTATCTTTCAGCATATGAAAGAGCACTTCTTTTTTTTTTTTTTTTGAAAAGAAGGCAAAAGCTTTGCCTCGTATATATTGATAGAGCAGGAGGAAAAAAAAATACAAATTGTTAATTACAGGGCTTCACCTAAACGAGGCCCAAGAAGGGAAAAGTCTTTATGGAATTCCTCCCAAAGTCGTAAGCTCTCTTAGGCTAGTCGCCCCTGCAATCACCCAAGTAGCCGCTTCTTCTTTAATTTTGGCGAGAACGGTCTCTGGTGGTTTTCCTTTGTGCCGAAAGATTCTTGCGTTTTGCTCGCACCACAGCTCCCACGAGATGAGAACCACTAGGGTCTTTATGGCCTTAGTTTGATTTTGCCTATCGTGCGTAAGCAGGTATAGTTTGATTTTGCCTGTCGTGCGTAAGCAGGTACCACCACTCTTCGACAGATTTACATCTGTCCCAATTTTGGGGATTGAGGTGTAACCCCAACCATCGTTGAATCTCCGACCAAATTCGCCGGGAGTATCTACAGTAGGTGAGGATGTGGACTGCCGTCTCTTGTGTTGTATGGCAAAGCGGGCAGAACTGCTGGTTTGTCCATCCTCTTTTTTGGAGCCTATCGGCCATCCACACCCTGTTTTGCAGGACGAGCTAAGCGAAGAATTCACTTTGGTGGTGCCCAACACTTCCATATTATCTCGTTGAAGATTGCTTTTGCTGCCCCTAAGAACTGGAGTCTATAGGCGAACCTTGTTGTGTACTCTCCACTTAGGGTTAGCTTCCAGGTGATGCCATCGTTGCTGTCCTAGGGGAGCCAAGTTGTGGATCAGGGTCCATAGTTCGACATATTGCCGAAGGTGCTCTCCTGCCGTTAACTGCATAAGGTTGATGTCCCTGATCCACGTGTTGGAAGTCAGCGCTTCTTCCTTTTAGAAGCAGCAAAGATTGCCGGCGTGATGTTTTTTGGTGTTTTACGTTCAATCCAATGTGAATGCCAGAAGTTCACGGTTCTCCTATCTCCAATGGCTATGGGGGTTGCTGCTGCGAAGAGGTCTCTGTCCAGTTAATCGCAAGGGGCTGTGGTGCTAGACCAAGGCTTTTCTGGCACTGTCCACTCGAACCACAGCCATCACAACCTGAGTGCTCTTGCAAACTTGAACAGGTCCAGAACACCTAGCCCTCCCATTTCTTTTGGTCTGCACACTTTTTCCCAGCTGACCTTGCATTTTCCCCCCGAGATATCGACCCCTCCTGTCCAGAGGAATTTTCGCCTTATTTTGTCTATGGCCCCCAAAGTGCCATCCATGAGCTTTAGTGTTGTCATGTGGTAGATAGATTGTGCTGTTAGCACAGATTTTGTGAGGGTTGTGTGTCCAGCCGCTGTCATCTGTTTTCCTTGCCACGGGGCTAGCTTTTTGCGACACTTGTCGAGGAGGGATTGAACATGGACCTTCTTTAGTTTAGAAAGAGCGAGTGGGAGGCCTAGATATTTCATCGGGAAATGAGTGACGTGCGCTGGGAAGATTGCGGTGATGTCTTGCAGATTAATATTTGTGTTGAGACCCGTGACGTCGCCAAAGGAGGTCAGAATTTGGGCAAGGTTCATATCAGAAGGTCAAAGAGCAGTTCATATCAGAAGGTCAAGTGCAAGCCTTATCAGTTCTTTCACAGATTCAGATTAGGTAGGGTGCTCAAATGACTGAAAATTAATTAGTGGTTTCCTCTGTCTTTTGGAACAAATTGCCTCATGGACTCACGAAAGCAGCATGCCATGTCAAGTTAAACAGTGGAGGACCCTTAGTATTATATACTAAAAAAGGGTGAAGTTATCATAAAGCTCAAGTGGGATTTTCAGTCCTACTGCCTGGCCGACCACAGATAGCCATGCCGGCAAGTATTGCAACTGTTGATCCTTGTCTTTTATTCCTTCAAGTAGTAATTTCATACAGTCACTGGTACCACAGGGATGCAAAGTGAACCATGGCCTACTAAAATGGGGATGCTCCTGCAGAGGGTGCAAGCACAGTTTAATTACAGACAGCATGTGTTGGGGAATAGGGAGTATAAAAATTTTCCAACAAAAGGTAAACAGTATATATCAGTCAAGGAAAGTGTAAAACTAGTCGTACCTCTCGAGTAATAAACGTCCACTTCGATTCAACTAATAATTTAAGTGAGTGAGAAGGAAGGTCCTCCTTTATCTCATCTAGAGTTAGCAACTGGCCACCTAAGAATAAGTTGCAGATGTTGTATGTCAACAGAACACTAAAAAGGAATGAAATATTCACTTATGCTCTGTAGTATGCATTCATACCAGCCTGATGACCCTGAAAGTATAGCACTGGAACCTTGTAAGAAAAGCTGTAGACAGCATGGTAATCATAAACATGAACACTCTCGCTAGAGCTCTGGACCTGCAAAGGAAATCATAAATGTTAGTATTGAACATATGAGAATTTAGAAATTAAGTTTATTGCAAAAAAATAAACCTCAAAGATATTTCAGTTGTTTCTGAAAATGTTATGAATTCGAAATGCTGCGTTATGCCAGCTATTTGGTGTCTTTTCTTATAGGAAAAATAATCTGAATATATGAAAATTGCAGAGGTTAAGAGCAAGTACCTAACCACGATCAACAAGCAGGTAACAGAAACATAAAATGGACAATGTGTACGAAAAACTTACCCAAGTATCGTCCCTGATAATGTCTGTGACATCAAAGCTATTGCTATCCTCAATTTGTTCCTAGAGGAAGATTTCAAGTCAACGTTAATTTGGAAGCTCATATTACTTGTAATACATACATGTAAGTACACGAGGACAATACTGACCTGCCTTCCTCCAGGATTGCAGTATACTCCTTCAAGAGCTAGGTAGCCCTCTTCCTGCATAAAGGACAAGCAAGAAGATCGGTGATCGCCATCTTTTAAGTAAAATTAATCTGAAAAAAGGAAAAAGAGAGTAAAGCTCACGCATCAGATAGCACAACCTCAGATGGAACCCCCATCTTGCCGCACGGTTTCCATTGCCAATCAGGAAGAGAATCGTCTACATCAATCACCTTCGATTTCTCAATCAGGGCCTTTGCAGACGCAACGAAGTCACTGAGAGACAGAGTTCCCTCCCCAATTGAGGAGCCTCCCATCACAAAACCACCAAAACCTAATGCCAGTGGCAAACACAGGATTTCACTGCTGCGTATTCAGAATTAAAAAATATTGTATTACTCATGAGATTAAAAGTCGATAGCACCATGTCACCAAAAAAAGAAGAAAAAAACAGCACAAATTAATCTGTACAGATTTTAATTGTTTTCCAGATGCAAACCAAAGTACCAAACTAACAAATACCATATGCGTACATTGCAGTAGGAGTCCAACCTGAATTTTCTATGGTGATTTACGCATGCAAGAGTTAAAATATTGTGTTAAGCTCCTAAAAAAAATGCCTGAACACACTGAAAAATGATCTTGATCCATCGATAATTCGAACAGGTCTACTAGTACCTAGTATTATTTAAGTTCAGGTACAGTTGATTGAGTGATCGATTCAGAACAAAAAAATGGGGAACGGATTGGGGGATTTGAGGAGGGGATTCGATCCAGGAATTCATTACCTCTTGACTACTGCCGCTGCCGGCGGCGAGTAGCCGAGCAGGCGTGCGGAGACGGCGAGAGTTGAGGGGGGCCGCCGAGCAAGGCGAGAGCCGGAGAGCCGGAGACCGAAGCAGTGGAGCCTGGAAGAGCCCGAGCCCCCGAGGCAAAGCCGGCGTCGGGGCGTGGGGCGAGCTAACGAGAGCCGGCGATGGCGAGCGGCGTGGCGGCGGGCCGGTGGCGTCGGAGGCGAACAGGAGGAGAACGAAGAGCTCATCAGGGACTTTAAACCGTTATTAGCGGTCTAAGCAGGGTTCAAAATGAAAAATTTACCAGTCAAAATTATTAGCGGTCCAAAGTGGGGTTCAATATGCAAAATTAACTAATTAACTATCGCTACCGACAGTAAACAGGAGATAGTAGGGGTATGTAATGTATATTAGCTCTCACCATAATTAACTAATATTTCTCTGTAAAATTAACTATTTTTGGGTGGTTGCTCACCTTAATTTAATTAAATCCAGTGGTAATAAAGTGCTCCAGTAAACCTTCAATACGTGGTATGTTATTTGTGCAAATGTGCTATGGTTGTCGGGTAATAGTGGATCCACAACAATCGAGTCACTACTTTCATAGAACGTGGTAACAACCGGTTTTAGAACAACTCGATGGTAATCATTCAAGATGATGGTGATGGTTTTTTAGGGCCTAGCGGTTTTCTTGCATAGGTTACATCTAAGGAGTATTTAGTAAAGTAGATTCTCATCGTCTGTTTGTTAATTTATCAACCGATGTCAAATTTTAGATTTCAAAGCTTAGACTTGATTTTGGAGTTCCTTTTTCATTGCAATCTATTTTTTCTTTTAAACCACGAAGGCAATTAACTACGTTTATATCATTGCAGGTTATACACACAAAAATATGCGCAATAAAAAAGTCAAAAATAAACCATCAAAGCAGATAGCACATAGTACAATATTGTTAAAGGTGACTAAATGGATCATGCCAACACAATTATCTGCATGTGCTATGCTTAGGATGACGCCTTAGCTTGTAGGCCAACACAATTGGTTTGGAGACGTCATCCAGCTGTAGCGGATTCGGCGGCAAGGAGCCGTCGGAGAGGTGAAGACTAGGAAGATGACGGTGCAAGGGCAGCTCGCCGATGTTAACTTAAGGAAAATGAGATGAGGGGAGAGAGGGCGAGAGAGGAGGCCCAACGAGACGGGGCAGTAGTAGAGACGCTATACGATTGACGATAGTGATAGCGGCAGTAGCGTGATATCTGAGGAGGGACTCAGGAGAGGGAGGGAGGGATGGAGGGAGGGAGGAAGGGGTTTTTAAGGATTTGGGTGCTTTGCGCGAATCTCAAAGCAATCAGATGATTTAGAGCTTTGCATGATTCCTAGGTTGTTTTTTTTTATCAAATGGGGGTAGACAATCATATATAGATGATGGATTTAACTCATTATGGTGATTCAGCTTTAGCTATTACTAAAGGGAGATTGACTAGGGAGATCATAGATGGATAGATTGACGAGGATTATGGAAAGAAACAATGTTCCGGCTAAGTTAAAATGCTTGCATTGAAGTTGAACTGATGAATCAGAAATCAACATCAATCGACAGCGTGGCTATTGAAGACCGATGACGCTAACGTCAACAAAGAAAAGATATCGATATAGAGTCAGAACATGGGGCATCGGGAGGCCTTGTTAATCATGTCAAACTTCAACCGTAGAGCTCCTCTGTGAAACTCTTTCGGTTAATCCCCTAATCCCTTAAGAAGATTAAGGGAAATTTAGAGAGGATTTATTGCACGCCCCTCGAATACCTTCATCTAGATGCTTTATTTTGGTATCATGATGTAATAATTTTAAGTTCACAGAAAGTGTACTCAAAATTACCTGTAGAACTCCATGACAGGAACTGGGTCAGTATGTCTAGAAAAAGTTAAACAGAAGAAGAACCGTCTCTCCATACAAAGTACCCATACGAAGTACATACGCAGATGCAGTATACTCTACTGATTGATAAACCGTCCCGACTGTCTTGGATGTACAGCGAATTGTTAAACTGTATGATATGCATCCATACATAGATGTATAATGAAAACAAAAAAACTTCCTGATTGATCACCCTCAGAGATAATTCAATCAACTCCAATGATTGATTTCAATAGCCGGAGTTTTGCATTGATCTCCATTAGGTCAGAGGCATTCCTCGAGCTGACAGGGGGCTCCACTCCGACGAACAAGTAAAGGCCAGCCAGCTCACCTTCGAGTGTTGAAGAAAATGGAGACCTGTACCCTGTTATTGTTCTTAATGTTTCGAGCTGTTGCCTTACGTGTTCTTCGGTGTAGAGACCCTGGTAGAAACAAAGAATAATCATTGTTGGAATCAGCCAAGGATTGTAACGACACGCACACACACTCCTTGGCGAACTTAATAACTTTGTGGACACACATAAGAGTTTCTCGACGACGAACGCCTTTTCTCATTCACTTAGCGCATAGCTCAGTACATTACATGGGCTTTATAGCCGAGCGGACACGCCACCAGCATACAAGTTTTGGCCGCGTTGTACGCGCATGTAGCACGCTCGATCCACTCAATCCGGCCACTACTAACCACTTGCATGCACAAGCTAACAGCCACACACTAACGCATGCAACAGATGCATGTACTGACCAGTACTAGTCTAACTAATTAGCTAACTACTTGATGCATGCAAGCACCACTAACCCGTGGACAAATTAAATGTAAACACATCACATTTGCAGCTAGCACATGCATGCTCCTGCTTTCACACGTCCAACACATAACGTGGCTCAAGCCGATTAGCTAATTCAACATAAATAATCCTTTGCAACAAGAATAGTTCTAACAATCATGACATCTCAATGAAGAAACATCGCAAAAGTATGGATAATACTAGACAGAAGCTGAAAGTTTATTGAATTTAGGTAACTATGAATAGTGCAATGATCAGTTCCTGCCCATTACACACAATGATAGAAAACTAGCTAGTTCAGTTTAGCATTTCGAGTGTCGTTATGCAGCATGTGATTTTACTGTTTTGACTTATTTGTAAAGAATATTCCTTCTAATCCAATCCAAAATTCGACACTACTATGTCTGCAAGTGTACTAAGGCAAAAACCTGGTTTTAGTTTTATATGTATATTCAGTACAATTCAAAGTCTTGAAACTAATAGCTGCAGATTTTCCACTTGTTATGCAACATGTTGGTATATGATCACCTGTGCCATCATTGGCATACAACAAGAAGCAGTTACTACGGAGTAGTTTACTACTGCTAACAATAAAAATAAATTACTTCATTGAACAATGGAAGGAGATACCATGCCTACCAATAGAGCCTACCAAGCCACTGCTTATGTTCCTATTGGACTATCAATTGTTTGCAGTTAAAACTATTAACATAAGCAGCAAGGACACTGTATATTCAGTGACTATCAATTATTTGCAATTGATATTCTTACTCACAGATAAGTTGTGTGTTCTGCCAATCGTGTTTATGAAACCATTTACACTGGAACAAGTTTTTCTTTTACCCAAGACACTGTAGGAGACAATCATAATAAGCAGTTCATGGTACCCGGAATTTATCTTTCCGGTACATTCATAGAAACTGTAAAAAAGCTCGAGAGATGTAATAATGTGTCAATGTCATGTTCCATTGTCCTGCAGCCAAACTATTTAGATAATCATTGTAGCATAGTTTGCATGCAAACAGTTCATATTCCAACCATTTTCATCTGCTATTGTTAGTTTTTTTTTTCTGGAGAGAAATGTCCTACTGCCAACTGACTCAACATGTTTGTAAGGAATCTTTTTATGAGGTCAGCCCTTAGTAACAAACAGGCAGATGTAGTGATTACACTCATATGCAATATATATTTTAGTGTGACAGAAAAATTTAGGTGTCATATACAATGTGTTATGTCTAATTAGCTAGAACAGAAGTTTATATTAACATTCTTGATCCAAGTGATCAGTTAACTATGGAAATAATTGGAATATATACTACCTCATCTCATTTTCAAAATGTATGATATCGTTGACTTTTCGCACAACGTTTGACTCATCATCTTATTAAAATAATTGCTATAAATATGTAAAAGTATAACTTAAGATTATATTTTATTTGATGGTAAATCAAGTCACAACAAATGATATTTATATAATTTTTTTAATAAAATGAATTATTAAATACTGAACGGCGTCATCCATTTTGAAATGGAGGGAGTATATAATCGACTCACCTTATCCCCAGAAATTACTTCCCCCTCAAACCCATCAGACTGATCATGCTCCTGACCAGGCTGGGATATCTCATCACAAATGTCAGGGATGTCTTGTGTGCTGCCGCTGGACATTACATCCTGATCGTAATCACGGACCGCCAATGGAGAAGCCACCGAGACAGAAGTACAAACAACTCCTTGATCATGGCGTAGCGCATCTTCTTCTATGTTTGCATCACTTAGGTCCCTCATGGTATCATCCATCGCAGCAGTTTCTTGCATCTCACCATCATATGAAGTACTCGTCAATGGCGTCGCCTCGTTTTCGGGCGCTGCAATAGCAACAATGCCCACATTTGTGTCGACCAACTCCCTCGCGACGATACCAGAATTACTTGCCAATTGTTCCACTACTGCAGCCTCGACGACTACAATGCCTTCGACCTGATCTCCCTTGATCACATTGTCTCTGTCACTGAAAATTGGAAATGGTGTTCCAGAAACATTGGACTCCTCTGTTTTATCCCCTATGTCCAATACATGAGTATGATGTTGGCCTAATTGCTGGACAGAAACTCCATCTTCTTCCCTTGTGTCAACCACAGGCACCAGAAATTCAGAAACACCAGTGGTCATTGGCAGTGTGTCCTTTGTGGAATATTCCTTTTCCTCCCTGGTTGTGCTTGTGGCATCCTCCATTTTTTCCCCATTTCTTGGTACAGATGATTCTTGGAAGGAAACTAGTTCATCCACCAATGGCGGCGGCGGCGATGCAAATTCCTCCCGTATCACGCGATCCCGATGATCTGTTGTGCTGAGATGGTAGAACGCGTCGAGGAGTTCTTGTTCGACGGCGACGTCGCGGCCGGATTCGTGGGGTGGGTGTGGCGGGAGGAGGGCGGCCATGAGGCGGTGGGTGGCGGCGAGGGTGGCGAGGTAGGCGGCGAAGGGGACGGACAGCGCGAGGCCGGCGGCGGAGAGGAGCATGATGGGCGGGGCGACGACCGGAGCGGCCGTCGCGGCGGCGGCGCCCGCGATGGCGAGCTTCCCTGCCAGCTCCCACCCGCGCCGGAGCAGCGCGCGAGGCCAGTCACCGCCGCCGCCGCCGCCGACGACTTCTTCCGATGCCGTGGCAGCAGCAGCATCAGTGTCAGCGAGATGGTAGTGGTGGGCAGCTTGCTCGCCGCCGCCGCCGGCGTGGTCGTGATCCATGGGCGCGTGGGAATCGGGGTGATGCGATGCTCTCGGCGGCGCGAGTGCGACCACGTGATGACGATGAGGACGCGCGGCGGCGCAGAGGAAAAAGAAAGATGATCCATGCATGCATGTCAACCACATGGCGACATGCATGTCAACCACGTAAGGTGGCTTGAACGATGAGCTGACACAGAGAGAAGGTGAAAGAGCCATGGCCGAGATGGAAACTGGCCGGCGCTCTGCATGCCGCCGTGCACGGATGCAGGTAGATCGACCCATGGATTCATTCGTAGGTAAAATTAGTGGGTAATTTATGATCCGTAAGTTACCTATTAATTTGAGTTGAGACTGAGTTTGTTAAAGTGAGTTTGGAACTAATCTCTCCAGCACGTAAAATAGAGTGACTTATTTGAGTTCGTTAAAGCGAGTTTGGAACTAATCTCTCCAGCACGTTAAATAGAATGACTCATTAGTATATATCAATAGTATATATGATTAAGTATTAGTTTTTTTAAAAAATAGATTAATATGATTTTTTAAGCAACATACGTATAGAATATTTTTTAAAGAACGCACAAGTCTAACCGTTTGAAAAACATGAACACGAAAAATAAGAGGTGAGTTGGGAAAGCAAGAAAAAAACATATCCTAAGTGGGTTCACAGGTGATAGGTCAATCCGCTTGCATCCCTAGCCGGACCACGATGTAGAAATCTGTATGTTACCCACTTATTTGATCTAGGTTGGTGGGTTGGTTCACTTACATTCTATTATATTGCCCTTGTGGTTTCCGTCTACCACCAACCAACGACACCTGTGTTGAGGGAGGCAATTTTTTTTCTTAAAAAAAACACCGTTTATAACGTGCACATGCTAGGCAATTCCAATGAAATGCGCAAGCAGGAACATCGACTGACTCCATCCACTTTCTAAGCCTTCGCAGCGCTGATCTCCCTCTCCAGCGGAACACCCACAGGCCACAGCAGGCCGCTGCCCTTCATTTTGAGTTGCTGGCGATGCAATTTGGTTAAGGGGATTAGGATTTTGGGACGATGGTCATAGGCAGATCAGAAAGAAAGGAGAGAGAATATAACAACTAAGAATTAAAAAAAACAGTATCGCTATAAATATAATAACTACTATAAG
The DNA here is from genome assembly GCA_000573905.2 of Oryza punctata. NCBI lineage: Eukaryota > Viridiplantae > Streptophyta > Magnoliopsida > Poales > Poaceae > Oryza > Oryza punctata. The sequence continues at coordinate 22,536,466 of CM002499.2, read as the reverse complement.
AATAAAAAATAGTATCGCTACAAATGTGTTGCAGCCAATTTGTTGTGCAGTTTAGTTATTAGTTTGACTCAAGTAATGTGGAGAAAATTACAGCCAATGACTAACACCACCATCAGATGAATCACGTAAAAAATGCTCCTCTCTCCATCCTATAAATCCTATAATACAGGTATAGTCAAACTTAGCACAGTCTTGAAAACTAATCTTCGACTTATAATTTCTCATATACTATAAGATTTGTTGTAACAAAACTATAACCATCTTAAAGTAAATTTAAATATCAATCCAATGATATTAATTTTAGTAAATAAAATTTAATTTATATTATAATAATTATTGATAAAATGCTTTTAAAGTTGGATTTTGTGCACGCCTTGCATTATGTGATAGAGGGAGTATAAAATAAATCATAATAAGAAACCACGGAATCAGCTTCAAAATTAAATTTTAAATTTAAGTTTTAACTTACATATATGATATAAGCATAAACAAAACAATCGATCCGTAATACAGATCAGCATGTAGGACATAAGTTGTAAAAAAGGTGTAGTACATGCGCATGAATACTGCTACCATATCATTAGTTTCCCGAAAGGGAATATCATCAAATTTTAACTAAAAAAATTAACAGATATAATTATAGTATCATCGTGATGTAATTACACCGTAACTTGCATATAACTACAGTGTAATTTGTACAAAACTTTCAAGCAAATCCAGTCTTCCATGCGCGAACTAAGCACGTAGAAGTGGATTACCACTTCGTGTGTGAACGAGTGTCTTTCTAGGTGACGTGCTATTTCCGTGAAACGAAGGTAATGAAACCAAATCCTGCCTCCCTTCCTCGAATTTTAAAGCAAACCAAACGGTTCAAAATTACATTGTAGTTACAAGCAAATTACAATGTAATTACACTACGATTGTACCACATTTACATCTATCAAATTTTTAGATGAAAATTTATCGATAAATATATAGCAAAACCATTCTCGAAATCCAGCCAAAACCTAAATATATCAACACGACAACACTTGTAAGTCTGGACTCCAAGCCAATCAGGGTCTGCAACCTGTTAGTCGGTGTATAAATAGCATTAAACGCTCAGTTGAACTCGATGATCTTCTGGTAAAAACCCAGAGGTGCAAGTTAGGCAAAGTAAAAAAGAAAAATAGCTCTGAATTATATACACTTCAACGCATATCTATTAAAGTAAATTTTATAGAACCCAACCTATTATAACCTAAGTTAAATAAAACCATAGTGATTTTGACACGTAACATATAACCCCAGGAATTATGGTCTTAAAGTTCACAAAACCACGCTGTTAATCAATTTGATATATTCCTATACCAAAATTTAAAAAGGTTATACTTATGTAACATTTATATGATGAATAGATAACTCACAAATTTGAGATGTAATTGTAGAGCTTAAAAGTGTAGTAGATCAAGTCAAAATGATAAATAGTGTAGTTTTGTAAAACTTTATGGTCCTAAATACCTAGGGTTATGTGCCATGTGTCAAAACCTCTGCAGTTACGTGCAACTTAGAATATATCTATTATGAAAATTTATCAAACAAAAGATGAAATAGATGAGCAAACAATGCAGGAAAGCAGAACTGACCATGAAAAAAGTCCACGGGTGGAAAAGTGCAGCACTGCAGCATAATGGAACTTGATGATGATGTGAACCCGTTAGGGTTTGTGTCCCGATTTTTCGATGAGAGGTGATAACTCGATTGGATGAAGACGACGTTCACGGTCCGACTACAACTATCCAAGGACACTGCGCCTTAGCAACCGATACACCGTCTCCAATGGTTGTCGCGAACTTGTGATGCGCGACACCCAGCCACGAGGGCACTCGTCCTGCAGGCAATCGAAGAACAAGCAAGAACAAGTAGAACAAGCACTGAATTGCTAGATGAAGATGAAAGCTTCACTATGAAAGACACAATACGGTGGGGTTCCGATTACAAGCAAACGGACGGTTTAGCCAACACGCGCGCTGCGAGCAGGTAGCAAGTAGCTAACTCTAATCATCAAAACCCGAGTGTTCTTGGCGGCGGCTAAAGGTATAAAAAGAGGAGGAGAACGACCACAGGTCGTGCTCTAACCCTAGGACGCGCCCCTAATGGGCCCAACTTGATACACAGCCCATTGGGCCCAAAAAGAGGTGACGCAGCACCGTGGACAGAAAACACTCGGTAGTAAAACGACAATTGCGGCCGCTCCAGAACAGATATGGACATGAGGTTGGATGCATTTGAAAGTAGACTTGAATAGCTTTCCATGAAGTACTTGCACGCCCAAATCGGAGCTCGCATGAAATCGTGGCGGCCGTCAGAAGTTGGTGCTGTCCTGCAGTCCGAATTCACCCCGCGCGAATCCTCTCCCCTTTGGATCCTCTCCATCGTTCCTGAGTAAAACAAGAGTGCACGCATCCCCGGGGTATAAAGAAGAGGAATATGAACACAAGAATGAACTCACCTGATAGTTGAGTTGACGTGCACGAGCGCGGGTGATAGGACCATGAAGCTGTAGTTGTGGGGACGTGGATGTATCGATGGTGTTGATGTCCTCATCATCCTCCCTTTCTTGCATTTGAGTCGTCCTCGACTCAAGCTCAACTTCTTCTCCAAAATATGGCTTCAAATCTGCAATGTTAAATGTGGAACTAACCCCAAAATCTGCAGGCAAATCAAGCTTATATGCATTCTCATTAATCTTTGCTAACACTTTAAATGGTCCATCAGCTCTAGGCATCAATTTGGATTTCCTCAGATCAGGAAACCGTTCTTTTCGCAGATGCAACCAAACCAAATCTCCAGGTTCAAAATACAAGTCCCGTCTACCTTTGTCACCAGCAGACTTATACTTAGCATTCATACGCTCTATGTTTTCTTTAGTTGTCTCATGCAGTTTTAACATGAACTTAGCACGTTGCTTAGCATCAAAATTCAGTTTTTCAGAAGATGGCAAAGGCATCAAATCAATTGGAGCACGAGGCAACAAACCATACACAATTTGAAATGGGCACATCTTTGTAGTAGAATGCAAGGAACGATTATAAGCAAATTCAATATGAGGCAAGCACTCTTCCCACACCTTAATATTTTTCTTCAAAACAGCCCTGAGCATAGTAGACAAGGTTCTATTCACAACCTCAGTTTGTCCATCGGTTTGGGGATGACAAGTAGTAGAAAACAAAAGCTTAGTCCCCAATTTAGCCCACAAAGTTCTCCAAAAATGGCTAAGAAATTTAGTGTCACGATCAGAAACAATTGTGTTTGGCACACCATGCAAGCGAACAATTTCTCGAAAGAACAAATCAGCGATATGAGTAGCATCATCAGTTTTATGACATGGTATAAAATGTGCCATTTTAGAAAATCTATCCACAACCACAAAAATGCTATCACGCCCCCTCTTGGTCCTAGGCAATCCCAACACAAAATCCATTGAAATATCTTCCCAAGGAACAGTAGGAACAGGGAGAGGCATATACAAACCATGTGGATTCAAGCGTGACTTAGCCTTTTGACATGTAGGGCAGCGAGCAACGAATCTCTCCACATCTCTTCTCATCTTTGGCCAAAAGAAATGGCCAGCAAGGATGTCCTCCGTCTTCTTGGCACCAAAGTGTCCCATCAAACCACCTCCATGCGCTTCCTGCAACAACAACAAGCGAACAGAGCTAGCTGGAATGCATAGCTTGTTAGCTCTAAAAACAAACCCATCATTGAAGACGAATTTGTTCCATGTTCTTCCATCCGTACAATGCAGCAACACATCTTTAAAATCAGCATCATGCGCATATTGGTTTTTAATTGTTTCGAGGCCAAAAATCTTGTAGTCAAGTTGTGTCAACAAAGTATATCTCCTAGACAATGCATCAGCAATGATATTGTCCTTCCCTTTCTTGTGTTTGATAACATAAGGAAAAGATTCAATAAATTCAACCCACTTAGCATGTCTACGGTTCAGTTTTCCTTGGCTACGAATATGCTTCAAAGACTCATGATCAGAATGTATGACAAATTCCTTGGGCCACAAATAGTGCTGCCATGTTTCTAAAGTTCGCACAAGAGCATACAATTCCTTATCATAAGTAGAATAATTCAGAACAGGTCCACTCAACTTTTCACTAAAGTATGCAACAGGTTTGCCTTCTTGAAGCAAAACACCGCCCAATCCAATCCCACTAGCATCACATTCAAGTTCGAAAGTCTTATTAAAATCGGGAAGTTGGAGGAGATGTGCATGGGTCAACTTATCTTTCAACATGTGGAAGGCGTTCTCTTGTGATGTGCCCCAAGTGAAAGGCACTCCCTTCTTTGTAAGCTCATTCAGTGGTGCAGCAATGGTGCTGAAATCCCGCACAAAGCGACGATAGAACCCCGCGAGTCCTAGAAAGCTCCGCACCTGTGAGACCGTTTTAGGAGTCGGCCAACTCTGAATTGCCTCCACCTTCGCTTGATCAACCTCGATCCCCTGTGGAGTAACAACATAGCCAAGAAACGAGACTCGAGCGGTGCAAAAACAGCACTTCTCAAGGTTACCAAACAAACGTGCATCATGCAAAGCATTAAAAACAGCACGTAAATGATCAAGATGGTCCTCTAAAGATTTGCTATAAATCAGAATATCATCAAAGTAGACCACCACAAATTTTCCAATGAAGGGACGCAAAACCTCATGCATCAATCGCATGAAAGTGCTTGGTGCATTAGTTAAACCAAAAGGCATCACTAACCACTCATATAACCCAAACTTCGTTTTAAATGCTGTTTTCCATTCATCTCCCAACTTCATACGAATCTGGTGGTAACCACTACGCAAATCAACTTTAGAGAACACAGTAGAGCCACTCAATTCATCAAGCATATCATCTAACCTAGGAATAGGATGACGATATCTAATGGTAATGTTATTAATAGCTCTACAATCAACACACATACGCCATGAGCCATCTTTCTTTGGTACCAAAATCACCGGAACCGCACAAGGACTAAGAGACTCGCGTACGTACCCTTTATCAAGCAATTCCTGAACTTGACGCTGAATCTCCTTGGTTTCCTCGGGGTTGGTTCGATATGGCGCACGGTTAGGTAGTGAAGCACCTGGGATCAAGTCGATTTGATGCTCAATTCCACGCACCGGTGGCAGCCCCGGTGGTACTTCCTTGGGAAACACATCAGAGTACTCCTGCAAAATGTTAGCAACAGCAGGGGGCAAAGAATGCTGCATATCGGGAAGTGAAATCAAAGCATTTTTGCATACCAAAGCATAGGCAACGGAAGGTGATGCAATCAATTCATTAATATCAGATTTAGTAGCAAGTAAGCATTTTGTTTTCAAACTGATCTCATTTTTCTTAGTTTTCTTGCTAGCAGATTGGGCATTGTTATGGCTTGCACCTTTGGATTTGGCAGCTTTAGCAACCTCATCATTCAAAATATCTTCAGGAGACATGGGATGCAACACAAGTTTCTTATCATGGTACAGAAAAGAATACTGGTTTGACCTACCATGATGCATAGAATCCCTATCAAATTGCCAAGGTCTACCTAGCAGAATATTGCATGCTTGCATGGGCACAACATCACATTCAACAACATCATGGTAAGTTCCAATTGTAAAATTAACGTGCACCAGTCTTGTTACCTTTGCCTTACCACTGTTGTTCAGCCATTGGATGTAGTATGGATGCGGGTGCGGTTTGGTGCTGAGTGCAAGCTTCTCCACCATCTCGCTACTAGCCAAGTTGTTGCAACTACCTCCATCAATGATCATGCGGCAAGAACGCTCTTTGATGACACACTTTGTTTGGAACAACGTGTGTCGCTGATTTTGCTCCACCTTCTCCATTTGTGCGCTGAGGACACGCTGCACAATGAGGCTCTCATAGCGATCTGCAGCTTCAGCCCCAATATGCTCTTCAGGTGGCTCATTATCTGCATGGTCAGTCGCAAGCAAAGCAAGAGTATCCTCATCGAAATCACTAGCGGACGAGTACTCACCATCATTTTTGACTACCAAGACTCGCTTGCTAGGGCAGTCACGCTGCACATGCCCAAAGCCCTTGCAACGGTGGCACCGAACATCTCTTGCTCTACCCCTGGATGCCATGGAAGAAGCACTCGCGGCTGTTTGAGCAGCCTTTGTCGCTGAGCTAACAGGAGGGCCACGAGTCTTGTCACTGGATGGAGGAGGTGCTGCTCGACTGGGTGTGGGTGTGGAAGATGGGGAAGCAGTACGACCGACCGGAGGAGTGGTGCGTGTCTGCCATGATGTAGTTTTACCTGCAGAAAAATTAGCCTTGGTACTAGCACGTCGTCCCTGCACTTCCCTTTCAGCTTTACAAGCAAGATGAAACAATCGGGTCATATTAGTGTAATCTTTGTAGTCTACGATGTCATAAATCTCGCGGTTTAAACCACCCAAAAATCTAGCCATAGCAGCGTCCTCAGTTTCCTCTAAATTACAACGAAGCAAACCCATTTGTAACTCTTGATAATATTCCTCTACACTTTTTGCACCCTGTCTCAATTGTTGCAACCTATTCAGCAAATCACGTGCATAGTAAGAAGGAACAAATCTTGCCCGCATGACCCGTTTCAAAGCATCCCAAGTTTGTGGCATGTTATTAAGATTTTTCTTGCCATGTTCTATCCACCAAACCGAAGCAAAATCAGTGAACTCACTAGTAGCAGCTCTAACTCTAGTGTTCTCAGGAAATTCATGGCATGCAAATTTTTGGTCAACAGCAATCTCCCAAGAAAGGTACGCATCAGGATCATATTTTCCATCAAAAGGAGGTATCTTAAATTTAATTTTAGAAAAAGCATCATTATTGTTGCGTACCTCGCGTCGGCGGTGACCACCCATACCTTGACGATTATGACGTAGCCGTCGACGATCACGAGCATCTGGATCATCTTGTTCAGTGTCAGCAGTATATTCATCCTCCAAATTATCCTCGACGTACTCATCGTCAATGTCATCTTCGTTATGCCCAACATTGCCTCTAGCATTGAGAGCATCAAAATGCCTCACAAGAGCAGCAAGACTAGTGTCAATGCGGGCGACCGATGTCTCCAACCCTGTAAGCTTGGTGTTGGTGGCGATCTGCGTGGACTCCAGTTGTCCAATCTTCTCATTTGTCACCTGCAAATCTGCATCAAGTCCTTCTGTATGCTGCTTTACTTGCCTTGTAAAATATTGTATGATTCCCTTGGTGCGTGGGGAATGAGACGCACCCTCTTCATCTTTATCCTCTGGACCTGCCATGGTTAATAAAACAAGGGCAACAAAACAACAGATGAGGTAATTTAAGCCCTATGACTAGTGGAATGTAGCTTTTTCAAGGCGCTCACTCACAGCTCACTCGCAACCTGTCTCACAAGCTCTTACCAATTCTTACCTTGCCCACAGGAGGGGACGGCAACCCACAAGTATGCAACAAGACCTGGCAAGCTGTAGTCGGGTTTATAGTGGAGCTGTCGATGGGCTGAAAGTAATGCTCAAGAGAGTCTAGAAACCACGTTAGCCAAAACAAGTTGAATAATCGCTCAAGGGTTGTACAGTGCTGGTCCTAGGCTAGCCGAAGTAGAGACGCGAGCCTAACCACAAAGGACGCCACAAGACAAACCCAAACAGGAACGATAACACCAAAGTAGAGGGCGGTGACAACAGGGATTGGTGGTGGAGGAGTGCTCACACAGGTACGGTCCTTTTTTTTTTTGCTTTCTCTCTCTAGTGCTGAGGAGAGAGATGCGACTTTTTTTTTATTATTATTATTTTTGATATATTTTTTTTTCAACCAGGAGCACACTAGAACCAACCACAGAAATTCTTAGCTCAAACGGACACAATATGAAGCATATAGAAATTTTTCAAGGTTCTATCCGAATAGATCCCGAAGCTTCTCGCCACGAAAACAGAATTTTGCAAGTGGAATTTGGCGATTTTAAATTTGGCGAACCCGGCGAAGCGGGGGAAAATCAGATGTAACTTTTTCTGTAGATGTCCGTGGATATATTATAAGCCCAATTCCGAGTCCGTATGAAAAAGATATGGCTGTTTTATGGAAGGTTACACGAATCAGGTTTTTTTTTTTTTTTTTTGTGGTGGCAGCAGACTCAAAGGCAATCAGATTCAAGGAAGGGAACCGATCTAACACAAAAGGAAAGGGATTTGGTGGATGGCTTCGATAGTGGTGATGATGGCAAAAGTGGTGATGGCGGCGGTGGTGAAGATGGCGATGGGTGGTGGCAAGAACTCGAAACTCTAATCGACTAAACACTAAGACCAGCAAATTAGCACAAACCGATGCAATCGAAAACTCAACAAGCCCTAACTAAGCAGTACTAGTAAAAAAAAAGGCTCAAGGGTTTTTAGGATTATGGAGAACTAATCTACTATTCCTTTTTTTAATGGCTTTTTTTTTTGGACTTTAGGAAAAAAAATAAACAACGAAGGGTAACAAAATCTCTCACCGATCAACCACGCTCTGATACCACCTGATGTGAACCCGTTAGGGTTTGTGTCCCGATCTTTCGATGAGAGGTGATAACTCGATTGGATGAAGACGACGTTCACGATCCGACTACAACTATCCAAGGACACTGCGCCTTAGCAACCGATACACCGTCTCCAATGGTTGTCGCGAACTTGTGATGCGCGACACCCAGCCACGAGGGCACTCGTCCTGCAGGCAATCGAAGAACAAGCAAGAACAAGTAGAACAAGCACTGAATTGCTAGATGAAGATGAAAGCTTCACTATGAAAGACACAATACGGTGGGGTTCCGATTACAAGCAAACGGACGGTTTAGCCAACACGCGCGCTGCGAGCAGGTAGCAAGTAGCTAACTCTAATCATCAAAACCCGAGTGTTCTTGGCGGCGGCTAAAGGTATAAAAAGAGGAGGAGAACGACCACAGGTCGTGCTCTAACCCTAGGACGCGCCCCTAATGGGCCCAACTTGATACACAGCCCATTGGGCCCAAAAAGAGGTGACGCAGCACCGTGGACAGAAAACACTCGGTAGTAAAACGACAATTGCGGCCGCTCCAGAACAGATATGGACATGAGGTTGGATGCATTTGAAAGTAGACTTGAATAGCTTTCCATGAAGTACTTGCACGCCCAAATCGGAGCTCGCATGAAATCGTGGCGGCCGTCAGAAGTTGGTGCTGTCCTGCAGTCCGAATTCACCCCGCGCGAATCCTCTCCCCTTTGGATCCTCTCCATCGTTCCTGAGTAAAACAAGAGTGCACGCATCCCCGGGGTATAAAGAAGAGGAATATGAACACAAGAATGAACTCACCTGATAGTTGAGTTGACGTGCACGAGCGCGGGTGATAGGACCATGAAGCTGTAGTTGTGGGGACGTGGATGTATCGATGGTGTTGATGTCCTCATCAGATGAGTATACGCATTGTGGGCTAACTAAAAACTCCATTGACAAACTAAAAAGAAGGTTCCTGAGTTTTTCAGTTTGATGCATGGGAATAAACCTAGGTGCTAGCAAAGTGCGTCTAAACTCCAGCATAAAAATAAGGTTCAATGTTTATGCAGAAGAAACATGCGAGAACAAAGTATTATTTTTCATATAGATATATGGAATAACGACCAAAAGGCACAATGGCATGTCTCACACCATCACTTTTTAGAAGCAATTATTCATTCACCAATAATAATTGCATAAAAAAATCAATTCCTATACTAGTATTAATTTCCATGGTACGAGTACGACGATTAAGCAAAATATCTTTTCTTAGTTTTTTCTTTCTTGCTTCCTGAAACGTAAATAGTGGTTCAGCTAAACTTGGAATTATTTCAGTAAAGATTACTAAATTTAGCACACAACTCTAACCTGTAATAACCTTGTGCTTTACAGAACATTGAAATTTCAAAAAATGAAACAATTATCAGTAACTAATACCCCTCTTCCTTGACCTCATTTAATTGATAACTGATACTCCTCTTCCTTCACCTCATTTCTAAACCTAAAGAAAAATATTGTGGCACATGTTTAGATTTTAATTATGGAGGCAAAAGAACCAAGGTTAAAAAACACACAAGAGCATTTAAATCAAGTAATCTTTAAATATGCATCAACTAAATGAACCGCAGGGACTGTGATATTAACCCAAGGACCGGCCACGCGCCCACACTAATAATTACCCTCATAATTTTGGAAGTAGGTATGATGCTTTGACTTTCATCTCCCTTCCCCCACAGTAAAATGAAGCATAGATGTCGCTTATTGAATTAATAAAACAGCATTTGATTGATCCTAACGCATGCATTGATGAGCAAGACATGCTACCAGATCGATGGTAAACACCTTGTATTGAAACAGATAGCATAAAGATACATTTAAGTACAAGACTCTGCCCTCTAAGTATCAAACACCACACAAACTGCAGCTTGAATGAATCATAAACATATATATGAGTGTGAAACTAGTAGTGTCAAATATCATTTATCATTACAAATATTGCAATACAGGTCAGTCTAATAATATTTGATCTCAAATAATCTGTAAATGCATCAACTAAAATACCATTGGTATAATCTTTACGTACTAGAGGGTACATAAAGAGTTGGATACAATTATTTAACCTTAAAAACTGACCATTATAACTTCTATTGATATGATTTAGCACTAAAAAGCAAAGGTTAATAGGCCAGTTGATCTTCTTCAGTTGCTTCCATTCTAGGAGACATGCAGATCTGAATAATGCTATGCATATTACGTGGTCTACCCGTATATTTCTGAAGATGAAGCATGGACTCGATTTTCCAAATAAAACATAAAGAGATATGAAAAATCTAGAAATAAGTCTTACCAGATGTAGTACAGGTTGCTGACGTACTTGCAAGAGCCAAATGGCAAATTGCCAACCAATTGCTACTCTTGTGTCTTCAATTCAGAAGCTGTCCAAAACACAAGGCACACAGTTAGCTGAATCTGAATTAACCAGGTACAGCAGGATTGTTGGATCCCTTCAGTATTTCACAATCCCTCGGCCTATGAATGGGGATATAGCCATACAGCTTATGCAGTCAAGTAGTCAAAAAATTAACAATTTTGGCAAGCAATCTCCTACACCCCAACACTAGTTGGTTACATAAATCCTGAGGTACCTTTCAGGCATACCCAGGAGAAATTCATATCAGAAGGTCAACCTCAAACCTTTCTCAGTGCTTTCACAGATTCAGATTGGGCAGGGTGCTCAAATGACTGCTGATGAACTAGTGGTTTTTCTGTGTATTTTTGTACGAATTTTGTCTCACGAAAGTACCACGCCATGTCAAGTGAAACAGTATAGGAAATATTTTTCAAGTTATACACAACAAAATAAGACATGAGCACTTCCATTCAACCAGACAGCCACCATAATATTATGTATTGAGAAAGGGTGAAGTTATAGATTACCATAAAGCTCAAGCGGGATTTTCAGTCCTACTGCCTGGCCAACCACAGATAGCCATGCTGGTAAGTATTGCACCTGTTGATCCTTGTCTGCTATTCCTTCAAGAAGTAACTTCATACAGTCACTGGTTCCGCAGGGATGCAAAGTGAACCATGGCCTACTGAAATGGGGATGCTCCTGCAGGGTGTGCAAGCACAGCTCAATTACACCAGGTGTTAGGGAGTAAAAAACTTTCCAACAAAAGGTACACAGTATAGAAAAGTGTATAACCACTCATACTTCTCGAGTAATAAATGTCCACTTTGATTCACCCAATAACTTAAGGGAGTGAGAAGGAAGGTCCTCTTTTATCTCATCTAGAGTTAGTAGCTGGCCACCTAAGAACAAGTTGCAGATGTTGTCTGTCAACAGAAAACTATAAAGGAATGAAATTTTCACTTCTGTTCTGAAATATGCATACCAGCGTGATGACCCTGAAAGTATAGCACCGGAACCTTGTAAGAAAAGCTGTAGACAACATGGTAATTGTAAACATGAAGATTCTCGCTTGAGCTCTGGACCTGCAAAGAGAAGGAAATCACAAATAGAAGTTATTGAACATACGGAAATTCAGAAATGAGGTTTATTGCAAAAGAACAAGAAATCTTACAAGTTATTTCAGTTGCTTTTGAGAAAGTTATGAACTATGCATAGTATCTAAAACCTAGCACGTGATGCGAGAAAAGTGATCCCTTTAGTTTTTTAGGTCATGGGGGGTACCCCCATGGGCCAGAAGCCCACAACCACACATGTACAGCTGGGAGAGCTAAAACTGGACCTGGATGATGTCCATCAGACCATCACCATTAATAACCTAGATATATAGTGATATAGATATTTTACACATCTGTTATCATAAATTTTAGATGGCTTGTCTACAAAATAGGCTTTTGCATAAGATTTTGAGTCCCTGAGGTATAATCAATTCAAACTGCTTCCTTATGCCAGGCCACTATTTGGTACTTTTCTTATAGGTAAAAGGGATTCTGAATATATGAAAACAGTATAGGTTAAGACAAGTACCTAACCACAAATAAGCAGGAAACAGAAACATAAAAAGAACAATCTGTACTAAAAATTTACCCAACTATCATCCCTGACAATGTCAGCATCATCGAAGTTATTGCCATCGTCAATTTGTTCCTAGAGGAGAATTTCAAGTCAACACTAATTTGGAAGCTCATATTACTTGTAATACATGTAAGTACACGAGGACGATACTGACCTGCCTTCCTCCAGGATTCCGGTATACGCCTTCAAGAGCTAGGTAGCCCTCTTCCTGCATAAAGAACAAGAAAGAAGATCAGCAATCGCCATCTTTTGAGTGAAATTAATCTGAAAAAGAAAAGGAGAGTAAAGCTCATGCATCACATAGCACAACCTCAGATGGAATCCCCATCTTGCTGCAAGGTTTCCATTGCCAGTCAGGAAGAGAATCGTCTACATCAATCACCTCCCACTTCTCAATCAGGGCCTTTGCAGAGGCAACAAAGTTACCAAGAGACAGAGTTCCATCCCTAATGAAGGAACCTCCCATTGCAAAACCACCAAATCTGATGCCAGTGGAGGAAAAAGGAATTCATGGCTGTGTATTCAGACTTATAAAATATTATCAATATGCAATACTAAATAAGTTACAGCATCACAGCAGAATGTCACAAAAAAAGTAGTAGCACAAATCAATCTATAAAGCTCTCAATTGCACCGTGGATGCAAAATAAAACTAACCACACCGTTCATGCATGTAGTGTCCAATACGAGTCCAACCACAATCAAACAGATTTTTTTTTTGAAACTCAATCAAACAGAATTTTCTATGGAGAAAGGAATTGCATGGCATTATTAAAATATTAGTGTTAATCGCCTCTTAAAAATTGGAAAATCTATTACCGTTCATAGCCACACATTGCCCATACCCGATAATCCGAAAGACAGAACAACACACTGGAGATTGATCATGATGATCGAATTGAAATCTCTAACAGGTTTACCTATTAAGTATAAACCATGTTACAATAATAAATCGAATGGAGTGACAAATTTAGATACAGATCAATAAATGGGGAATCGATTGTCGGGACTGATTCGTTTTCGAAAATTTCTCAACCTCTTGGATCTTGCTGTGGCCGGCGGCGAGCGGTCGAGAAGGCGTGGACGGAGAGATCGCCGGGAACCGAGGGGCGGAGGGCGGCGCACCCGACCGCCGGATGGCCGGAAGCCCAAGCGGTGGAGCTTCCTCCTCCTGGAGCCTAGAGGGGCCCGAGATGGTGAGGCCAAGAAGCCCACGTCGGCGCTCCGGGCGAGCTGACGGGAGCCGGCGAGTGCGCGCGCCGGCGGCGGCGGCGTCGGGTGGTGGATGGGTCGGAGACGAACCGGAGAGCAAAGATCGCATTATTATTAGGAACTAAATTGCAAAATGTATAACATGGTTAGGGGTCTAACAAACTAGGGTCCAAACTGCAAAAATTTAGAGGACCCAATTAGAGCAGGTAAAATAGTAGGCTATAAGCCAGCTATAAACATATTTTAAAGAGATAAAGGAAGAGAGAAGAGCAGCGGGCGACAGATCTGTAGCCAGCTGCAGCACGGACTCCAAGACGTAATATGTGTATAATAGGTGGGATCAGGTATTACTAGTATAGTAAGCAACTATTGTATGAATTGGCTATTACATTTACTATAGAAGATTTGAAACTAGTAGTGGGCTATACTATTAAACTTGCTCTTAATATCTATCTATCCATCCATATAGACATCATCATCATGAATTAATAACCCAATCATATCTTATAAGCTAGGATTATTTTTTTTATCTCAACATAAATGTGTTATTGTTGTTGTTGGTTTGGTTTTTGTTTTGTTGATGTTTCCCCTATCCAACCGACTGCTTTTTAGGTAGCTATATAAAAAGAATAGATAATTATTTATTTGATCCCATTTTGAAGTGTAACTACCAACGAACATACTATCTTACCCTATTCTGTTGATTCTATTCTGTTAAGATGAGTTAACGGTGTTAAGTTAGAGGTAAATAGTCCGTTTTAGGGTTTTAGGGTTTTACCCTTGCTTATTTGATTTTGTTATATATTATTTGTTTGACCCTATTATGTCGTACCGTGTATATATTCGAATATTTTAATATATTTGTAATAATTGTTACATATGTTTCACATTGAAGATCACATTGAAGATAAGTTTGACATATTTCTCATAAATTTGATAATTTTGAATAATTTTGATAAATTTAACTTCAATTTAAAAAAATTAACACAAAATTTGACACAATTCGCGCGCCGGCCCTCCCACCACCGCCGCGCGCAGTAGCCACCGCCGCCCCCGACGGCGCACGCAGCTCCACCACGTGCAGGTGCCGTCGCCGCCACCGCAGTGGATCCACCGTCGCCGTCGCAGAGGCTCGGCGGCGCCGCCGCTCCCTTCCTCCGCTAGCCAACGGCGGCGCGGATCCCTCCGTCAGCTTCCCATCGCCGCCGCTCCTTCCCTTCACGAGCGGGCGCCGCTCCGCGCGTTTCCTGCCGCCGCCTGCGTTTCCTGCGACCGCCACCCTCTACCTCCACGAGCAAGTGCCGCGCGCGGATCCACTCGGTCGCTTCCTGCCGCCGCCACCCCCTACCTCCACAAGCCGGCCTGCCACCGCCGCAACTCATCGGCACGGGAGAGAGAGAAACGTGTGGATAGGGTTAGGGGTGGATAAGGTTTCCTGAGGGTATTTTGGGCATTACGAATATTGATTATATATTTTTTTAAATCAAACCTTAACGGTGTACCCAAAATAGGGTCAGACGGGGGCTCATTTTTGAAAAGGAGGATCAAATAAGCAAACTGAAAAAAGTAGGATTAAATTGGTTGTTAGATTTTAAAACAGGATCAAATAAACAATTGTCTCTAAAAAGAAAGACAAAGAAAGAGAGAGAGAGATGAATTGATCAATCATTATAATGGTGATTCCTCCTAAGACTTCTCTTTTTCAGCCTCTGCAGATCAATCGGTAGACACTAGGCAGGGAATATATATGCACGTATGTAAGTTGTTGATTACTACTACGTGCTATAGTAGGTATATAATGGAGATAGTGTAGGATGGACTATAATATCATATAGATAAAAGGTATTGCACTAAATTACCTTGACAGTAACAAAGTAATTATGTACTGCACTATGTAACCTAAGTTGTTTTTTAGTCAAACAAAAATACTTCTCATAATGTATGTCGAAAACTTGCATGGGTGCTGCATGACATAAATCATTTTTTCATGATTGTGCCTAGAGGTATCGCAAGAGACACTTGTATCAAAATTTTTGAACGGCTAGCTATAAGGGTGGAGATCTAAAGGTGCAAATTGGATCAATCTTATATGCTTACACTAAATCAGATTTCAACATTGCCATGTAATACCGAAAAAAGGAAAATGAGAATGCATACATGGGATTGGTTGAATAAAATACCTCACAAGTATGGTGCAAAATTGATTTGGCTGTCAACAATTTGAGTGAGGTATTCAAGAACTATATTATTTATTCTAGAGACAAACCAATTGTGACCATGCTTGAGATGATTAGAACCAAAAGTTGATGGAGAAATGCAATGACAAAACGGAAGGAGTGGCTGCAACACAGTGGGAGATGACTCTACACTATGTAGAGAAGTTATAGCTAAAGAAGACAAATTCAAGGTACTATAGACTAATATAGTGTGTCATAGAAGGGGTATTTGGCAAGTGAGTTGTGGGAAGCATACACCTAGAAAATAGAATATGTGGTTGCTTTAAGTGGATGAGTAGATGTGAGTGTCATTTCTTATAAGTATGTTGTTTCATATATATCAATATACATATATATATATATATACATATATATATATGTACATATATATATATATATACATATACATATATACACATATATATATACATGTACATATACATATATATATAGGGATGCGCTAAAACGTACCCTGGGTGCGTAATAACTAAAACGCGTCCCTCCTATAGTAATTGGTTTACTTACATGTTATATATCATCAAATAACTGATAGTAATAATTTTACTATTAGGTTTAATTCAGGGATTTGTCATGATTGCACTGTTAGTAACAAAATTACTAACATTGGATGCGTTTAAACTATAGCACACCTCGGGTGCGGTATAATATGTCTATATATATATATATGTATATATACATATATACATATCAGTTATTTGACGATATATAACATGTAGTAAACCAGTTACTATATCAGGGGCGGGTTTTAGTTATTACGCACCTAGGGTTAGCGCATCCCTGTATATACATATACATATACATATACATATATATATATATATATATATATATATATATATATATACGGACGCGCTAAAGCGCACCCGTTGTATGCGATACGAAAACCAAGCTCCTCACAGCTTGCAACCCCCACCATTGAATCCCCGACAGCACAACCTCTGTGAAGTTTGGAAACAAAATTGGATTTAAAAATTAACTCACGTACATGAGTTCCGCGCATACAGGTTGTGCAGTTAAAATTTTGCTTCTCAACTTATTGAGTTAAAAATTAACTTATATCCATTCTATCTCTGTGTAGTTAAAATTTTGCTTCCAAACTTATGGAATTAAAAAATAACTTATGTCCATGCTATCTCAGTGCAGTTAAAATTTTGCTTCCCAACTTATGGAGTTAAAAATTAACTTATGTCCATTCTATCTCTGTGAGTTCAGGTTTGATGGGCTTGGTAGTTAAAGTTTTGCTTCCGAATGTATGGAGTTAAAAATTAACACACGCTTATTATGCCTGTGTAACTTCGGATCCGGTAGTTGTAACTTTGCTTCCTTATCTACAGAGTTAAAAATTAACTTACTTCCGTGATTATTTTGTGTGTTAGTTGTGGATGGGTCGAGTAGTTAAAAATTTGCTTTGAAATCTTTTGGAGTTAAAAAATAACTTAAGTGTGTTATGTGTGTATTTTCCGCTTCAGAATTTGAAGAGTTAAAAAATAACTTATGCACGTGTGAGTTCGGTAGTGGATTGACATGGATGATCCTCCAGTGAAAAAATAACTATTGGAGATGAAATTGAACAAGAGATGGCATAGAGATTGACAGTAAAAAAATAACTTTTCTATCTGAGTAGTCGATAGCATAGAGATTGACAGTAAAAAAATAACTTTTCTATCTGAGTAGTCGATGATTGGGTCAGTGAATTGCGCTGTTGAGTTATGTCAATGAAAATATTAACTCGTGCGAGAGGTGGTGGTTGGTGGGTGGGGTGGGTATAGGAGCTTGCTGTACACTAGAACACGCTCTTAGTGTGTGTGTGTATATATATATATATCAACAGGTGAGGAAACACATTACAGTAGCAGGGTGAAAATGACAACTATCACTTGTTCAAACGGCAAAATTCATGGCAGTTGTCCGTTATCAATGAGGGTTGATTTGAAAGTAAGAACGAGAATACATAAGGAAACATTGTTTACTGTTAATGCATTTGTATGTTGTGGCACAAATATATGGATCATATATACAACCGTAGTTGTACCATAATGTGGACTAAAAGAGTTGTACATAAGGAGTCAAGTTTTAGTGCAGAGGTGAAATTTGCAGGTACACTTTTATATGGCAATCACTCAACTGGTCATTCAATTAATGGGACGAGGAGCTAGGGGGGATTGACGTGCAAGGGGAAGAGGACGTGCAATGCATTGGTTTGGTGCTGATAAGGGACGTGATGCTATTGCAATGTGAAGGATAGAATGAAAGACTAGGGTTTTGCTATTTTGCTATAGGACTATGAGCCATCACACTTAACCGTGGTCGTTAGATGTGATTAATCAGTGATGCCCACTAGAAATACATGTTATATGCAAGACATAGCAAATATTTTGTAATTAAGGATTGGATAGAAACCTTCTAAATGGTTAAGCCAGGAGTTCATTCAATTGTGGTTAAGCTAAAGTCTTGTAATAAGTCATACTCAATTAGCTATGTGCTAATGACTAATCTCGTTTTGTGTGCAACCGAAAAGGTTAAGCCGAACTAATTAGTCCCCTAGTGTTCTGTTATTATTTATTTGTCATGCCATACATTTTTCTATCTCCCCACCTTGTTATAGGTACGTATCTTAACCAAAACTTGCCTAGCTTGTGATTGAGATCTCTTAGCCATATAAATTGTAGCACAGCATAGCTTATACCTATAAAAGTTTCAAACTGAAACAAGCATTTAAACGACCCCTACAGCTCAACCCCAACTGTAGTATATGACAGGAACAGATCTACACAATCAGGTATACACATGATATTATTCGGTTTATGTATACACATGAAGGCTAATATCTGAAAGCAACAACCAGCAGATAGTACACTGATGAAAATCAATGTAAAATAAGCTTTAAACCGAATAAAATAAAAAACTGAAAATTATGGGCTTACATATTTTCTGAGCATATTAGAACTCCTTATTATTTCCATGTTGGCCAGTTAAGTTGCTGCATTATGGAGTACTAGCCGCCAACCCATGTGTTGCAAGGGTATTATTATTGATATATTTAATATAAAAATTTTATGATATGCTGAATATATTGGTTATTTTTCTTATAGTACCTAAACTGTTCCAGGAAAGTTTGTCCACTTTACATATTGATGTTTTATACTTTAAGTAAATTTTAATTTGGATCTCTTTTGTTCCTAAAGTTTAGAGTTGGGCCCCTTTTACCCCTGTTTCTTTTTGGACACACTGTTTTTTAAGATTAGAGTAACATAATTCTGAACTTGAAGTTGATAAGAAAATCATAGATAGAAAAAAAGAAACTCACAAATACTTGACTTTCAAATTCATATGTAAATCTAGCAACTTCCTATAGTCTTCTTCTATATATAAGATTAGCTCTTCAACCATTCCTTTCATGTGGTGGAGTCACGTGTTCACACAAGGTGCGGAGGAGGTTGCCATCGCTATGGAAATGACTTGATAATTAAGATCGTTATGGAGATGCTCCGTTTCATTGTATCTAAGACCGAAGCACAATGCATGCGTTCGGTTCAATGGATGGGTTGGATCAGATTGAGTCGGACCTATTTTTCAAAGTGTTCCGAAAGGGAATATTCCCAAGATTTGGGTCACCTTCACACCACAAAATCCAGGGGATCAATCCAACTCACTTCCTCTCTCTCATTGATATACGAGCCACATCCTCCCATCTCTTAAAAAAAAGATGTCCATCCCTCCTGCCAAACAGATAATGGGACCAATACCATCAAAAAAACTGGAATGAGTCTAACCATCCCACATCATCCCTACGGACGTTATGTTTGGTGGCTACATATGGATCGACGCATAGAGATTAAACTGGCTTTTAAAATTGGCCCATGAGATGGGATATTTTAATTGACGGTCATATCAATATCAATAGTTATCATCTAATCAACGATCTTTCTAATTAATGTGGAAGCTTATAGAAAGTGCTCAATTAATATAGATATATATATATACTACTAGCTATTTGAAAAAAAAATATCTTCTATTTTGTTGGAAAAGATTCTGAAGATATAAAAATATACAGGTTAAGAGTTCCGAAGAGCAAGTCAAATGTACCTTATGAAAAAAAAGAAAGAGTGAAAAGTACCTAATTACCAATGAAGCATATAAACAGAAACACGAAGTGAGCACCGTATACTGAATTTTTTCCCCAAGCATCTTCACTGACAAATGTCTAGTTAATTTATCAAAGTCGTTGTTTCCCTCCTCAATTTCTTTCTAAAGATATAAGATTTCATTTCGACAGTGATTTGCAAGCTGATAGTACTGATAATACACGTAACTTAATTATAGACAAGGAAAGTATCCATACAATCTTTCAGTCTTTCTCTGAAAATATATTCAGTTCTGCTAGCTGTTCGTCTTGATCCTCTGCGAGCATTTTACCGAAGTATACAGAAGCAAATCACAGGTTGATTGCGTATCAACGCGGCAAATAAAACAAGCAAACTAGAACAACTTATGAAAAGTCCAATGATCGCGCGCGTATCTTTAGACCTCTTTGATTTATTGGAAAAAAAAACATATAGGAAACTTTGAGAGTTTCAATCCTATAGAAAAATACCTAGCAAGACTTTGGAAAAATGATTGAATCCTATCCTTTTAAAAAAATTCTTATGGAATGAGTAATCCTATTGATATTTTGAAGAAAAATTAGTAAAATCTTGAACCTCTTTGAATTTTTTTCCTTTAAATCTATCTCGATCATCCGATTAATTTCCTACATATATTATTTTATCGCCTATCCAAAAGATATTCTTGTATCTCTTTGGCAAGTTTGCACTTACAATTATGTCAAATCTCTGTGTTAATTATTTATATTCCTTCGTTTTTTTCAATCCCACATATCAAAGAAAGACCTTTTTTTATCGTTTCAATGGATATATGGAGGTTGGATTGAACTGAACTGAAATCTCCCAATGGAACCGCCCCTGCCGTTGGCATGCTTAGATTGGTTCTTTTGTTTTCCTTTGGTTTAGTAAGGGGTATTTACATTCTTGTCCCTGTTTTTTCTCTAATTGTGATTTTATCTTTATTTTTTCTAGCTTTGTGATTTTGCCAGTTTTTTAACTGAAGTTTTTGTTTGCCCTCATTCTGTTGAGAGGACTTAACAGAGATAGATTTAATTTGTATCGGAACATGGGCAAAATCCATTTCAAAATTTTGCTTGCCCTTATTATTTTTAGCCGAATAAGTGAAATTTCATGTTAAAATAGGAGGAAAATCCATGTCAAAACACTTAATATTGAAAGGGACAAAATCGCAAAGTCCTGAGAAAAATAACGCAATCTGACAAGGGCGCGCATATTTGAATTAACACCATTCTAATACAAAGATACGTACCAAGTCCTCAACATTTTTTTTCATACGTATATCATTGATATCATACAAAGATATTATCAATTTTCATGCGTGAATCATGAGAATCATCGTATATCAGGGAGTATCAGATATTCGAGAAAAATCTCGGAGAGTTTCAAATGGAATACCAATACAATCTTTCAGTCTTCCTCTAGAAGGTGTATTCAGTTGGGCTGTACTGTACGTCTTGACCATCTGCAGAATCTTTTCTTCAAAACATGACAAATAAAAGCATACGGCAGCAAGCCACAAGTTGATCGCATATGAACTGATGAAAAATAAAAGCACTCAAACTAAGACATAATCATAATCTGATATGACATCTAATCGATTATTTTTTGCGAAGGAATTTGGAGGTTGAGTTGGAATATCCCCTATGAAATCCAGCCGCCGCCGCCGCTGACCTATGTATATATTTGTTCTGTTTTTCCCTTGTGATTTCTAATCAGTTAATCAATTTGAGAAGGCATGCTGATACCATGAAATTGACAGATAAATTCAATAATTAACGTAATTAGTCAATCAATTCGAGAAGGCATGATGATACCATGAAATCGACAGATAAATTCAATAATTAACAGACGAGACAGAAATTAAGATGAGGGTAGGAACATCAAACAAGAACTGGCCAAAGTCCCTCAAGGTCAAATTTGGGGCGCACATTAACTACTTTCAGGCTCGACCGCTCGAGTCATCATCATCGAAAAAAAAGATGACCTACTTAGACCTCAGACCTCAGTGCTAACTGGAAATATATTAAATACTAGAAAATTAAAAAAAACTGCCATCTTAATTTTTAAACTGATCATAAATTCCACTCAAATCAACAGGATTTGAACCAGGTGTATGTGTGAGCTTCTGCAACTACCACCAAAAAAAAAAACTCACTGTACAGTGGGCCCCACCCCACTTCACGTGGTGACACTGCAGGTGGGCCCAGGAGACCGGTCAAACCCACCAAACCGCCACACCTAACTCCCGCCGCATTTGACCGCCTCCTTCCCCGAAGCTTTCTCCACAAGTCTTCCCGCCAAATTTAATTCCAGAAAAAGAATGGAGAAAGAAAGATTTGCCTCTCTTGACCCGATCGTCTCCTTCCTACCGCGCGCCAATGGCGGATTCTCCAGACCTGACCTGACCTGATCACATTGATGTGGTCATGGAGATATATAGCTGTGCAACACCTAGCTCTCTGCCCTCTGCCTCGCCCAGCTCACCTCGTCTTCTAGCTCCGGCCATGGCGCGCGGCGAGTGAGGCGGTGGCGGCGAGTTCTTGGAGTCTGGCTGCTCTGCTCGTGCTCTGTGATCTCTTGTTTCACCTTGCGGATTTGTGTTCTTTTCTATAGCTGTTTGAATCGAGAAGGTGATCTCGTGATCTTCTCCCCGATGGAGGAGATCGCCGGAGCAGCCGGGAGCACTAGCAGAGAGGGGCGCCGCCGTCCGCGCTGCGGCGGCGAGGCGAAGGCGGTCAGCGCCGTCCCTGCTTGCTACCACCGGCCGTCGGCTGGCTCTTGCCACCACGCCTGCAAGTACGGCGGCGCGCACGCCTTCCAGGAGCGGGAGCCTCGCCAGGCGCCGGCCCAGCCGAGGCAGCCGGCGACGGCGATGGCTAAGCTGCGGTCGGCGTCGTCGAGGAGACGGGTCGGGGATCTCACCAAGCCCGTGAAGGCCGGGAAGAAAGCGGCGGTCACCGCCGTTGACGAGATGGGGAAGAAGGACGCCGCCGGCGAGGTGGTGTGGAAGGACATCGTGGCGTACGAGTCATCCCCACCGCCGCCGGAGAAGACCGCCATCGCCGCCGGCGGCGGCGACGCCAAGAAGAAGAAGGATGTAAGTGTGACCAAGGGGAAGAAGAAATCAATCAAATCATCTCCAGATGGCAAGAGCAAGATCGTCGCTGAATCAACCGACGACGACGTCATTTCTGCAGCCAGCGACAAGCCAGATGGATCGGTGAAGAAGAAGAAGCCGATCAAATCCGTGGGGTTGAAGCTGACCGGCAAGCCGCCTCCATCGCCGGAGCTCAAAGCCGGCGAGAAAGCGACTCCACCTTCTCACAAGAACAAGAAGAAGATGACCACGACCAGGACGAACAGCTTGAAGCCTCCGAAGCCGAAGAAAAATCTCGTCGAAATTGGCCAAGAAATTTCTCACCAAGATTCATCACCACCACCACCGCCATCATCATCATCATCATCATCATCATCAGCAGCAGCAGCAGCAAATGATGTCAAAGAAGAGAAACCGCACAACCCCCCTTGTAAAGAAGAGAAATTCGGCATGGCGCCGCCGCCAACGGCGCACCGGCGAGCGAAGAGCATGAGCATCACCGGCGGCACCAAATCAGTCCGCTTCCCGTTCACGCGGCAGGCGAGCAGGACATCCACCACAGCCTTCAAGGTCATCCGCTCCAAGAGCAGCCGCGCCGCCGTGACGGCGCCACCAGACTCCGCGCCGGCGGCGACGGCGACCACGACACGGTTCAGATTCTTCAGGAGGGCCGACGCCGGCGGCAGCAGCGGCGGCACTGGCCTTCATCTCAGGATGAGGAGCCTCCGGAGGCGAGGCAGCATCGGCTCCGGCGGCGGGACGGCGGCGGCGGGCGGCGGATTCGTGGTGCCGGCGGTGGCGCTGCGGCACCAGAAGACGCTGGAGAAGAAGCGGAGCAGGCGGCTGTACAACAGCGTGATCGAGGAGACCGCCGGGAAGCTCGCCATGGCTAGGAAGAGCAGGGTGAAGGCGCTCGTCGGCGCCTTCGAGTCACTCATCTCCAAGATTGGAAAGTAGTAGTAGACGACTAGTAGTAGAAGCTCAAGAAAAATCCACGGAGAATTTGCTGTTCTTGGCAATTTGTGATGAACTGATGGTGATGATCCAGTGATGATTGATGAGTAGTGCTTTTGTTTGGTTGTATAGATATAAGCCCTGATGGAATTTGTATAATTTGATGTGTATTTCACTTTTGTGAATCATGCAGTCATGTTAGGGTGTGTCGGTTTGGAGGGTTGGAACCATTCACCCGGTACGTAAAACGGAATGGTAAATTAACACATAATTAATTAAGTATTAGCTTTAAATAATTTAAAAAATAAATTAATATGATTGTAACCTTTCTATAGAATTTTATTTTTAAAAAACACAGTTTTTAGCAGTTCATGTAGCGTAAGTGTGAAAAGCAAGGGACTATAAGTTCGAAAAGGAAGCGTAAATGTGAAAAGCGATGGAGTAGAAGTAAAGAAAGTGCAGTATAGAACACAGCAAGTGATGCTTCAGTGAATAAATTTTTGATGTGCCTGAAGTTGAATTCAGGGTCTTGCTGAAATTCAGAGTTTCAGACAACTTGGAAATTGAAATAGCACCACATTCAGTCTAGCAGATTTGGTCAGACAAAAGCTGGTTTGTTTAGGTGAAGAATATATGTGGCAGAATGAAGAAGATTGTCGGATCATCATGATAGTGAGGTTCCACTGCCAATGTGATAGAAACAGCATTCTTGAGCCAGTTTTATAGACAAATCAGTGTTGAATTGAAAACAACAACAACACTCGAATGTAAGTATGGTAACTGATTTTGAAATGTCGCATCATTGCCTATGAAATTTAGCTAGATGTCATCAGCACACCCAAACACATGAAACTAACATTGTACAGCGGATTTAGCAATCGGCCAGAGCAGATTCAGTACCCAGCTAGAGGACAGGTAATGAATCTTCTTTCTCTGAAATCCAGAGCAATCCAGAGCAGATTCAGTACCCAGCTGACAGTGTTAACTTTTGGAACCTGCTATTCAATGATGCACAACACAAGCTTTTACTTCATTGCATCCTACACATTTTCCTTGCAAAAGAAAAGCAGGGTCAAAGTCAGTTTCAGAACAGGTGTCTCCGCAGAAAATGATACATGACACGTTCTGACACTGAAATACCAAGCATCTGTGTGTGACAAGTTGATAACTAACTTTAAATAGTTCTAGTGTCAACCAGATTTGCATCCTCATCAATAAATAACATCACGGCGGTCATCACAAGCCTGCAGATGGAACCCATATGTAAGTGGTTAGCATATGCAACATCGACTTTGCATGATACTGGAAGGGATACATTCTTGAATGAGAACTAATTGAAGTTAGCATATCTGCAGAAAATAAATCCACCCACACAATCAGCAACAAGAGAAATACAGGTCATGTCCCTGAATAAATCTGCATATTTCAATGGCTCCTCATGATGGTTCGTGTGTTTGAAAACAATTGCATAAAACAACAACCTATTTGGTTTGATGCTACGTACAATGCCAGAGTGAAATGAACAAGGAAGACTGATAACGAGATCATTCCTTTGTGCCACCAACAGGTGGTTCAGTATTAGAACATCTTGAAATGAGGGCCAAATCGACAAACTTATGTAAAAATATTCAAAGTTTTAAATAGGAACAATTTATATCCTACAACATGGAAGATTCAGTATTAATTGCATTACCTTTCATCTATAGATATGGAAGGTTCAATGTCATATTTTTTTAGATCGAAGGCCCAAGTTCAATGTTATATTGATGAAACAAAAATCAAGGATTTACTGTAAGTTACGCGGCATATAATAATTTAGCACCCTTTCAATTACATGTGGTCCCATAACAGAACTCACACACAAAGGTGAAACTGAATGACAAATTTTGAAATGCTATTGAATGAAGTTGCGCATCCACAAAATTCCCAATTTAGAAGAAACACATAAGGTCATATGATATTTTTGACTGAGGAGATAAGAATTATCTTGAGGACTAACAAATGAATAATCCATTGCAGGATACGCATATGCAATGATAAAAAAAATAATGAATGAAAAAATAACTAAAGTCAAACCTGTAGATCGTTATAATAAACAAACTAAAGTAGAAGGCAAGCTTGATCATCCTGTATTTTTTCTCCCAATTGAGCTGCCGGAATATCTCGGTAACATCTACAAGGTGTTTCCGATCCATATACCTGATAAAAAAGATTTTTTTATATAATCATCATAATGGTACAAACAAATAAGGACAAGCACTAATAAACACTACATGCTTAATAACATCTTAGTATGAAATTTTACGGCATTAAAATGCTATATCCAAACATCTTTGCTACAACAAATATGCAAACTATTGGTTACTAGCCCAAGAAAATAATTATTCTGGACATATATCTAGGTGAAAAGGTTATAATTATATACAGTACTTGATTTCAGCCACATTAAAAAACAATACCTCTAACATTTGGCCAAAATAACTCTACTCAATTTTCAATGAGGAATTGAGAACTAGTCCTAATGCCACGAGGAGTACTTTATTTCAAGCATCAACTGAGAACAAAAATCCAAAATCCAAATACTCGAATAGACACTAGACAGTATAAGCATAATTATAATATCGTCAATTAGAATAGAGAAAATCATAGCCAGTTGTTTCTTGCAGTTCTCTAGATCACTTCAAACTATGTTTATTTTTTTAAAGAGCATTTCATAATATGTTATGTCCTTCCTATGTCCATAAGTTGAATGAATACGTAATGCACAACACTTATGATGCTTATTGAAATCCATATCCACAGAGAGATTTATTAGATAATTTTAATATGCGACCAACTAATCTAGCACATCAATCTATCCAGACAAACAAATATATCAACATGATAGGCACTGAATACACAAGAATGAATGTTTGGATGGACTAAATTCAGGGCAACAGCAAGAAATACATACAATTTGCCATGGTAGTATGCTACCGGTGCCATAACTAGAAACGGGAACCAATGCAATGTCAAGAGGAAAGAAGCGCACAAGGCCCCTTGGAGTGAGTATTCAATAAGCACCACGGAGTTGATGCGAGATGAAGAATCGTACGGGTTGATATAGTCAAACTCCAAATCAGATAAACATATAAGCTGGTACCGAACAAGGAGAAAACAAAATCAGTGGAATAAATGAGAAAGAAGAGAGTACAGCCTATCTTGCAAAAAGCTAGGAATAACGTAAATTTTATTTGCAAATTCAACTTGCTCATAGTTGAAATATATATATATTCAAGATCAATTCTTCGATCGACCACAAATGTACATTCTTAAAACAAAGACTGTTCTGTAATGGGATTCCAATAATGTTGGATTTGTTAGTGCATGACAACTAACACTCGTTGCAATGATACAACCAACAAAACTACTATAGCTATTTTGAATTGGACCGAGATGTGGTGAGCATGAACTATGAACCATCGGCCATACTGCTTTCGCACTTCAATCTGTGTAATCTGAAAACACACGGCGGAAAAGGAAATGTTTTTCCACCAAACATGGCAGCAAGCAACCAAAATCTGCTACTGCACAAACTTAGAACCAATTTAATGAAACATACAGTGCAAATTTATACAAAGATTATTAACTTTCCCTTAAGCTCAACAGTCTACATGAATACGTAAAATCAGAGAGGGAAAAAATTCTATCACGCAGTTAAGGCTACCTAAACCTGTCCTGTTGACCACCTAATGAGGCAAAGAACAACACCAAGAACCGCACCGTTGACCCAACCCGGCATCATTTCGCGAAAAATCCCGACAAAAATCTAAAATATCCCCACCCAAAACAACCCGGAGATTCACTGTTTCGCCGTCGGATCTTGGAACTAATCGGAGTGGTTCAGTAGCGAAACGGGAGGAGGTGAGGGGAGCGGAGCTTGCCTGGTAGGCGGTGAGGCCGATGAGGACCATGATGGAGGCGAAGGAGAAGAGCCACAGGATGAGCTCGACGGACATGACTGCTGCCTCACTTGCCTCTGCCCTCCCAAGAATTCAAGAAACCCCGGAGAGGATTCGACCGACGACCTCCGCTCCGTTCACACCCCGCTTCTGCGGTCGACTAGGCCGGCCGGCCGCGAGCGTAGAGCGGCGCGCCGGGGAGTAATGGCGCGGCGGCGGTGGCCGGAGACGGGAGGAGGAGGTGGATCGTGGATGGACGCGAGGAGGGTGAGGAGGAGAGGAAAAGAGCTTTTTTTTTCCTTCTTTCCGGAGAGCAAAGCAAAGTTAGATTCCCTTCTGGGCTCCGTGCTCTGAACCCTCGTTGTTTCTTTTTTCAGAATAAAATCACTTTATTACCTCCGTCCATGTAATTCTAAATTATTTAACATATATTAAAGGTTTAAAAAGAAAGACTATGATACTCTTATTAAATGCTTTATAGGTAAGAATGAAAAGGTGGTTGAAAATAAAATAGGAAGAAATTTAGATGAGGAGTGTTTAATGGGATAATTAGTACTCTATTGTAATAATTATTTTAGCACATTCAAATTCTAGAAATATAATTATTAGGGCACAGAGGTAGTATTAATATATATACATATATTAATATATGGTGCAAAATTGCATATTGACTAAGGCTCGGTTTAATTGTGAGATGTTCATTGTCTGCTAGTTGGTTATTAGTTACAACAAAAATGAAAATTTAAAATTAATTTTGAGGTATTTTTTATTTAACTCTAGCTTTGACTTTTAAATTGCTAGTAGTAAATACATGAAGGGCTTACCTACAAACTATTTTGACTATTTCATTTGTTTTTCTATGGCTTATTAACCATACGCGTGTATCTTAACCATGAGAATAACCTAGTTTAGGTTAGTACTTACCTCGTAAAAACGAAAAAAAAAGTGAAAAAAACTAGAGGATTCTCCTTGCGCCGTCATAGTTAGGATTCATAGGATGTATACAGTGATGCCATCGTGACTGTGTCCAGGTCACTATCGTTGTCTCGTTTCTCGAGCGGCTCAACTGAGTAGGCATCACTCGTGGCAACCATAGAGTGCCTGCGCACATCGCCTCTCTAGCTTGCTCGAGCAGCGTGAGGCCACCATGGAGGTGGCCTAGCTGGAGGCCATGCCATAGCTGCTTGCTCACTTCGAAGAATTTTAGGATATCTCTTCCTCAATGCCTAGAAGCGCTTCCTCGAGAATCATTGTGCGCTCCGCAAATTCATAGCATTGTGCTGATTGCCACACATAAGTTCCTTAAATGTGCATGGTTAACAATTTCAAAAAGCCAAAATTTTTTGGGGTGATCGATAAATTCAAAATTCTGGAAATTTTGGTTTGAAATAATTTATATTTTAAATAATTTTGCTAACTTTGCAAACACTTTGTGTGGAGAAGCAACAATGATGTCCCTTCTCCCAATGCTTTGTGTGGAGCCAGATGGCGCTGAGGTGGATGATCCTACATTTCCTCACCATGTTCTGGCAACTTGAGTTCACCAAGGCTCGAGTTCAAGCCATCCAAGTCATGCCTGGCAACTAGGGTGATGGCGTGTAGGTCATCTATGATGCGCTTTGGGGAGAGTGCGAGCGTCGTCTATGAATTCTTGGTGTAGCTAGCGCGTCTAGATTCGACGGTATTAATGTTTTTTTTTCTTGATAACTTGTTGAAGCTGTCGCTTTGCAATTATCTTAACTTCGAAATTGATTGGATAACATCAGTGGAAAAATAACAATCCTTTGTTGAACGGTTATTTAGAAGAGTACTTCATATGCTTTAAATAAAGATGTTTATATACATAAAAAGGATATACAATTTCCAATTATCTAAGCAAAACAAATAAATAGGAGATACACTTCTCTGATTATCTAAAAAAACATAAATATGAGATACACATTTCCATTATTTAAAAGAAACACAAATTAAGATGCGAGGTACACATCTCCTCGTGGTAGCCATGAAGGTGGTGGTTGAGACCAAACATCAAATTGAAACAACACAAAAATCATATAGAGCTCGCGCTTCTTTCCATTTCTACAAACATGCATGCACCTACTTCCTTCTCCATTCCTGATAAACCCTGAGCTCCACTCGATGCGCTCAAGGATATGATTTGGCTCGATCTTTCGGTGAGTTGAGATAACTACGATTTGGGAGACACGTTGACGATCCGACTACAACCGTACAAGACGTTGTGTTGCGCCTTAGCGATCGATACACCTCTCCGTGGGTTGTTGATCTTATCGATGCAGATCAACCTTATTCCTGCAAGCAAATCGAAGAAACTAGCAAGAACAAGATAAAAGCAATCTGAATTGCAAATAGGAATTGAATACAAATGATAAGTTGGGGTTCCGAAGAACAAGCAGACGGACGGTCTAGCCGACACGCGCGCTGCAAGCAAGTAGCAATGGCTAAACTTTAATCTAACAGAACCCAAGAAACCCTGAAGGGGTACCTAGCTATTTAAAGGGGTGGGAGGACGACCAAGGGAGCCCTAGGGTTGTGCTCCACCTACATGGGACGCACCCCACATGGGCCCCTCATGGGCCGGGGTCCCAGATGAAGTTACAAGCCCATAGGCCCATTATAGGTGACGCAGCACCTTGTTTATATAATAGCGACCAACTCGGATGGAATTTGGAGACGAGGCTGGATCCATTGGAAAGAGGACTCCGAGAGCGTTCCATCAAGTACTCATGGGCCGAAAACGGAGCTCGTATGCAGATTTGGCGGCCGTTTGAATTCAACGTTGCTGCAGGTGGCCGAATTGGATTCCAACACCTGGAGGACTTGATCTTGATGTCTTCTTGTTGATCTATGATGTGAACAACGGTTGTATCCATATGAGCCATGGTCACATCATCCTCCCCTTCTTCACGGAAAACCGTCCTCGGTTTTTCCATACGGTGCTCTTCACGTAGTTCATTTAAAACAACCTGTTTCACCAAATCAAAACAAGACAGACTCGAGATAACATGATTAGTCGTTACAACACTCTCTAGCCTGCTGTTGTCTTGCATAACTACAGGAGGTTCCAAATCTGAACATATATAAACTCTATGCACCAAATATATTCCTCCATGAGTATATCCTCCAAAGATATGAAAAATTGCATTAATTGGACATCTCAAATCAGACTTAACAAATAATTTCTCCTTCAAATTGTCGAGCTCACAAAATTTATCAAACTGAATATAGCCCAAAATATTTAAATAAGATATCAATTCACGTTCCCCTACTTCATTAGCAATGTGAACAACATGCTTAAAATCAGCACATAAAGAACTAACACTAGAAATAGCATGTTCACTCACTAGTTGTGGCATGGATATAAGTGAAGCATTATCACACAACTCTTCTTTACCACAAGGAACAACAAACAAATCATCTTGTGGCAAAGGAATCTCAGCAATTGGTTCCACTAAAGGTTGCTCTACTATAGCACGAAAAGTGGACATTTGTAGCTCAGCTTGAGAATACTCACATTCATTTATCTCAGCACCATTTAATTTACCTTCCAAACTTTCTTCAGATGTTGCAGGTGCTTCATGCTTCTCCCCTTTCTTCTCAAGTATGTGTTTCTCCTCCTTTTGATAGCTATTTACTTCCTGCAAATTATTAGTAACAGGAGGCGCGGGCACAACTTGTTGCTTATTAACATTGTCAATTTGTTTTTCCACATTGCAAGCAAGTTGTAATAAATGAGAAAGAGATCTATATCTTTGACTAGCGAGCATATCCTGAATTTCTTTGTTAAGCCCACGCAAAAACCTCAATTCTGAAGCTTCTTCGCATTCATCTAAACCACAGCGTAATAAACAAGCACGCATATCGTGATAGTATGAAGTAACAGTTTTAGTATCTTGCTTTAAACATTGCAGTTTGTTGAACAGAATATCAGCATAATACATGGGAACATAAATATCTCTAAAATATCGTTTCATGTCTTTCCAAGATTGAGGTATTTTGTTATGCCTACAAAGATATTTCCAATCATCAAAAGCATATTTAACTAAAACACTAGATGCACACATAACCATATGTTTCTCAGTCAATTTATTTTTTTGAAATTCTCTGTCAACAGCTAGCTCCCAATCAATGTAAGCATGAGGATCATAATTTCCTTCAAAATAAGGTAGTGCAGATTTGATGTTAGCTAGAACAACATCACTTACCTCAGAACGGTCATGTTGATCACTCCTCATGTCTCGATGAAGATGTCGATGTTTAGCATCACTGTCTCGTATTCCCTTGCTTAATCCTGCCATGGTTAGTTGAAAACAAGAAACATACACAAGAATATGCACGCTCCTATCAACTACTAGGTATTGGACGCTTAAATATCACACACACTCAAGCTTTTAACCGAGCTCTTACAAGTTCTTACCAATGCAAGCGGAATGGTGATATACACCGACTCAACCAAGCACCCCAGTGGAGGTTGGATGTATCGATGTCGTGGCAAACACTTGTTGTACGGCTGTAATCAAATCTGTGGAGCTTTGGGTAGGCTTAAAATGTAGCAAAGGAATAGCAAATGCTCAAATCAGAGAATGCAAAGTTGAATAATCATTCAAAGTCAAGTACCGTGCTGATCCTTGGCTAGAACATAGTAGAGACGCGAGCCTAGATACAAACGGTACCACAAGATAGCACAACTCAAGCACAACTCTGATACGTGAAAGCAAACTCAAAGAAGACAACTGATTTTCTCTTTCTTTTTTTTCTTACTTTTTCTTTTTCCTTCTTTCTTTTTTTGTGGTGCGGCTTTTCTTTTCTTTTTTTTTATGCACCTTTTGCCTTTTTCTCTCTCTTTTTTTTTGACTTTTTTTTCCAGCAAAAACGACTCAAGGACCTGGATGCAAGATTACAGGGACACAAATGTAAATATAAAAAATTACAGGGACCCAAATGTAAAAGTGCAAACCCTAAAATTAAAATTATACAAAAATGGAATGCTCTCGTCCCATAGGTTCCATTTTTGCAAACAGATCTCGAATCCGACACCAAAATATTTTTTTACAAGGTGTAGCAACTCACGGTATGGAAGAGGAAACAACCATACGTGGGGAGGTGGAGAGGAAGCCGTGCATGGGGAGGTGGGGTGGAAGCCGTGCGGTGGGAAGGTGGAGGGGAAACAGGAAGGTTCCGATCCAATCTACTATTTCTTTCCAAAACAAACCAAACCAATCTAATCTAATCTACAAAATTTCCTCCCTTCTTTTTCTTTCCACACGGCTAAACAGAAACACCGGACAAGCACTAGCAGGTCTAGGCAAACCCTAGATGCAACTCCACAACTCCAAAACCAACCGACAGAAAATACCCGAAACAAGAAAAACGGAACCCTAGTGGCCACACGATTCCGTTTTTGAAGATCCCGACGACAACGAAGACACAGTGACGAAGGCGACAGTGGTACTAACCGTGACAAGAACTCGAAACTGTAAACGGACTAGACGCTAAGACCAGCAACACGACTCGACGATGCAACGCAAAACTCAACAAAGCAAAAACTGAAAAGAACAATGCAGTGGCACAAATACGGCTAGGTAAAGGATGCAATTTTTTTTATGGCTATTTTCTGGTTACAGGTAGATAAAAACTCACCGAGCAACGAAAGCTCTGATACCACTTGATAAACCCTGACCTCCACTCGATGCGCTCAAGGATATGATTTGGCCCGATCTTTCGGTGAGTTTGTGATAACTACGATTTGAGAGAAACGTTGACGATCCGACTACAACCGTACGAGACGTTGTGTTGCGCCTTAGCGATCGATACACCTCTCTGTGGGTTGTTGATCTTATCGATGCAGATCAACCTTATTCCTGCAATCAAATCGAAGAAACTAGCAAGAACAAGATAAAAGCAATCTGAATTGCAAATAGGAGTTGAATACAAATGATAAGTTGGGGTTCCGAAGAACAAGCAGACGGACGGTCTAGCCGACACGCGCGCTGCAAGCAAGTAGCAATGGCTAAACTTTAATCTAACAAAACCCCAAGAAACCCTGAAGGGGTACCTAGCTATTTAAAGGGGTGGGAGGACGACCAAGGGAGCCCTAGGGTCGTGCTTCACCTACATGGGACGCACCCCACATGGGCCCCTCATGGGCCGGGGTCCCAGATGAAGTTACAAGCCCATAGGCCCATTATAGGTGACGCAGCACCTTGTTTATATAATAGCGACCAACTCGGATGGAATTTGGAGACGAGGCTGGATCCATTGGAAAGAGGACTCCGAGAGCTTTCCATCAAGTACTCATGGGCCGAAAACGGAGCTCGTATGCAGATTTGGCGGCCGTTTGAATTCAACGTTGCTACAGGTGGCCGAATTGGATTCCAGCACCTGGAGGACTTGATCTTGATGTCTTCTTGTTGATCCATGATGTGAACAACGGTTGTATCCATATGAGCCATGGTCACATCAATTCCCCACTCCCCCAAACACCTAGCAGCCGTCAGCCAGTCCTTCCATCGTAGCTCAACACCTAATGAGGGCTCGCACCAGCAGATGACATGATATGTACAGGGTAACACCATCGTAACCATGCTTGTCTCGCTAGCTACCGCCGTGCTGCTCGAGCGGCTCAACCGAGTAGAGGAGGAGCAAGCTGCTCTTGTGCTCCCAGGCTTGCTGGAGCAGCTCAAGGTCACTATGGAGGAGGCCGAGGAGGAGGGGGCCATGCCGCAGCTGCTCGCCCACATCGAAGAATTTTTAGATCATCTCTTCTTCGATGGAGAGAAGCGCTTCCTTGAGAATCTTCGTGTGCTATGTACATTCATAGCATGGTGCTAATTGCCATGCATAAGTTCCTTAAGTGTGCAGGGTTAAAAATTTCAAAAAGCCGAAAATTTTTGGGGTGACCGATAAATCCAAAATGAAGGAAATTTTGGTCCGAAATAATTTGTATTTTGAATAATTTTTGCTAATTTGCAAACACTGTTTGTGCGAAGTAGTGATGATGTTCCTGCTCCTAAGGCTTGGACAAGCACCATATTCTGGCACCCTGAGTACACCAAGGCCCGAGTTCAAGTCATCCCAGACCTGCTCAGCAACTGGAGAGACAACGCGTGAGTCATCTATGATGGAACGATGCGCTTCGAGGAGAATGCGAGCATCCTCTTTGAATTCTTGGCGTAGCTAGCATGTCTACATTCTATATAGTATTAATGTTTGTTTGTTGAATACTTGTTGAAGGTGTAGCTTTACAATTATCTTGACTTTGAAATTGATTGGACAAAATCAGTGGACAAATAACAATCCTTTCTAGAAGGGTTATTCAGAAGAGTGCTTTATAGGAGATACAGAGATATATTTTCCCATTATCTAAACAAGACACATTAATAGGAGATACACTTTTCTGCCAGTATCTAAGGAAAAAACATAAACATGTGACATAGACTATCTCAAAAAACATAAACATTATCATTTGCAAGGGTAGCATTAGCACATAGAAAACATATGGTAAGCAATACAAATACATTATTAATAAATAAAATGGGTATTAATCCTATACAAAATTTAAGGATAACTCAAACGTTTTAAAGCAATACTTAAAAAAACCTTTATGGGGACCGTCTTATATGTGCCGGTTTATTTAAAATAGATAACTATTGACCTTTTCCAACCTCCCGTGGGATAAAAAATAGAGAACCGACACCTTTGAACAACTATAGGTGTCGATTCTAAAAAACAACACCTATACTATTGGTACCAGTTTTTTGAAAAGAACCGATACCTATAATATATTATATGTGCCAGTATCCTTTAAAAAACCGACACCTAAGAATTGAGTCGAGCTAGCAACAGGATGAGCTGAGTCGGTGGGGCCCACTGCGAGGAGATAAGGCCAACCACGCGATTGGATCAGATCGATCTCGAACACTCCAGTCCCCGCCTCCTCCTCAACCGCCCTCCCCTCCCCCTCTAGCCGCCACGGCCGGCCGCTTCCCTCCGGCGAGCAGGGGCGCATGCGACCGGCGGCCTCCCTACGGGTGATGGGGAGGTGCAGATCCGGTCCCCTCTTCATCTCCCTCTCCATCGGCCTCACCGGTGACGGGTGAAGATCCAGTCGGGGTGGGTTGGCGGTGGTGACGTGCGGCGGCGGTGGTAGCGGCGGGTGGCAAGGGACCCTAGCGGCGACCTTGGCTGATTGATGACATGCAAGGCTGGGGAGAGTGAATCCGTGCATGGATTGTTCTTGGTTGTGTAGTTCTTCATCTGTGGTCTGTGATGGATTGTTGTTGTTGTTGACCGGGGATCTGTGATGGATTGAATATGTGATTGTTGTTGTTGAGCATGGAATCTTTGTTGATCTGTGATTGTTGTTGACCCGGGAATGGGTTGAATTGGTTGGCTCGAAAGCATCGCTTGGAGCTGGCTTCTCCTTAATTTTTTTTATTAGGGAGAGCACAAAGGTGCCGATTTTATGACTGACACCAATGACCTAGTATCATTGGTGCTGATAAATTGGTGTCCGCTGGGAAACCGACACCTATTACCAGGTTCCAACCGGCACCTATTAGGGTTTGTGTACCAGTGGGAGTAGACATGCAATTGCTAGTTACAACTCAAAGTTTGGTGGTAGCAACAAGAATAGAGCGAGGGGATTCAAGCAACTATCAGCAAGGAATGAGGGAGAAGAGAGAAAATCGACAAGGAGCCAACACATATATACATAGAGAGAGAGAGACACACACAAGTGCATTGCTGCTCCTTGTGCCTGTCTAGGCTTGGTTTACCTAGATTCTGTTCCAGAACGTGGCCATCCCACCCGATGTGCGGCCCAATCTTGTTCAGGATGATGCGGCCCGATTCTATATCAATTTTACTGTTACTCAAAATTTCTGGCTTGCCTTTTTCATTCTGTTTTGCCCAGTTATCATTTAAACCCTAGTTTCTCTTGGAATGTTTCCATTGCTCAATTATCTAACTATTAATCCATGATTTGCTACAATAAGTTTGCAAACTAATATCAGTTTAGCAAAATACCCAGATTTGC
The DNA here is from genome assembly GCA_000573905.2 of Oryza punctata. Classification (NCBI taxonomy): domain Eukaryota; kingdom Viridiplantae; phylum Streptophyta; class Magnoliopsida; order Poales; family Poaceae; genus Oryza; species Oryza punctata. Next base: position 22,499,285 of record CM002499.2, on the reverse strand, counting down.
TATATATGTTCACCACGAAAATCCAATCTGAAAAACATAGCTGGAATTTCGCTCGTCCGTAGAACAACCAACCTTCAAAAGACAAATCTCTCTATAGGCATCGGATTTCCGTAAACATTAATTGCTTTGTATTAAAGCTTAAAACATAATGTCTACAAAATTCTATATTGCAGTTTTCCCCAAAATCATCCTCTAGGACCATTAAAGAAATGATCCAAAACACAAACCGCTACTTCTTGGAGTGAACAGACCCAAACCTGGACTGAATATTCAGAGATTAAACAAGGGGTAAAAAGGCTCTAAATTCAGTCTGTTGCACAACAGAATCTAGGTAAACCATCAAAGAGGATCTTCCTCTCCTACAAGAGTTCGATCCCCAAGCTATTGAATCAGGGCCACTGCTATGGTGCGTGCTGATCGGAATGGAACACCGACAGTAAACCTAATCATCATATATACAAAAGTCTCACTCCGGTTCTCGCTACTGGTAGTAGAAAATAATCTGAACTGTTAACCTCATTTGATCGAAGGGTTTAGATTGCTTTCTTCTACCACCCTAGTTAGCGGTAGTAGAAATATGGAGGGGTATTACTATCCCAAAAATAGGGGTATAATTATTATTTAGCAGTGATTAAATTTTTTTCCTTCTTTTTTGGCTTTTTGATGGAATATGAGCAATACCAACACAATAGATGACCACATATCGTTCTAGCCGGAAAAAAACATAAATGATAAAGTTACTTGTAATAATTATATTAGTAAATTACTAATTTATCCTTAATATTATTAGTAGTATAATACTGCAAGTAGAGAGTACCGAAGTATCGCTCTGTATAGGGTATTACTATCCCAAAAATAGGGGTATAATTATTATTTAGCAGTGATTAAATTTTTTTCCTTCTTTTTTGGCTTTTTGATGGAATATGAGCAATACCAACACAATAGATGACCACATATCGTTCTAGCCGGAAAAAAACATAAATGATAAAGTTACTTGTAATAATTATATTAGTAAATTACTAATTTATCCTTAATATTATTAGTAGTATAATACTGCAAGTAGAGAGTACCGAAGTATCGCTCTGTATACAAACGGCTCAGCAGCCCGCATGACTGGTATTGGATGGTCAAACAATAGCCGAGGCAGAGAAAATCAGGTGTTAGGTTGCCTGTAAACTTTTAAAAAAAATCAAGGTAACCAGAAAGCCACCCTAGGTGATGAGTTATATTTTTTTGATAATGGATATGATAGAAATATATCCGGCTTGTATATCCATACGAGGACATGCACAGGATAATATATAAACCTCTACGAGCATCCAGATTGACATGCTAGCTGAGTGATTCATCATCTGCTAGCTTCTATATCCCATGTATCTGATCTACAATGAATTAATGGAAGTGTTCTGCTTCTCTGTTTAATTAATTTGGCTGAGAATTTCAGTCATAGAGTTATTTTTAGTTTTATACAAACTGCACAGTGCAGACATGAAGGACAACTTGCTGCCTTAGACCATTAGTGTTCATTCCTTGAAGGCTTTTCTAGCTGACTTTCTTGGTAGAAACAGGGTTCTTAAAAAAAAAGTAATAGAAATTGCAGATATGCTGTTGCTGATTTCTTTTCTGTGGCATGTAGCACTGTGTCATGAAATTATTGTTATATAATTAAGCTTTTATAACTGTAGTCAATTAATTATATATACACAATTATAAGAGTGTATATGGAAGTTATCTGGCCTTTTGCAGTATCATGCATCTTCATTGACATCGACCCGTAAACACTAAACATTAATCATTTCTAAACTTTGCCAGTGTCATTAGTCTGCACTTATGAGTACAATAATGCACAAAATTGTACTTGTGGGGGTACCATGAAGCATTCTTATGAGTATGATATTTATATAGCAGTAAATTAAATTCAAGAATTAATTATATGTATAGTTGTTATATTAATTAATCAGAGATCAAATAAAAAAGGACTTGCATGTTCTCACTTTGCAACACAAGTTATTTGAAATATTGATAAAAGATAGAACTATAAGTTTTTCTAGAAATTCAGTACACAATGGTTTCGCCAAAGTAATGTACAATATATATCAGGTTAGCTATTAGCCGTCAAAATTACTCTAAGCTACTAGCTCTAGTCACAAATTAAAGGGATACACTCTTTTCTTACATTTTCACTATCTATTTCATGAGATGTCCTTGTCACTTTAATTTGACAGCAAAAGTGAAAAATGAAAGTATATTAGCCCATTTCAGATATGTACGTATGAATCAAATAGAATTTGCATAACATTATTTATGTGCATAAACGACCTGTGCTCTAAAGCCACATTATCCACACAGAAGCAATTTCAACTCAAAACCATGCATGGAAATGAACTTGTTCATATAGTTCATACTAGATTCATTGATAAAGGTTACTGAATGTGGATGTCATGATCAATATATAGCTTGGGAACATCAAAAGAAATTTCTTGCCATGCAGCCAAACAAAAGTAACTTCTGAAAGTGTTTGTTTTTCTTTATACCGCGCGTATGATATTTTCTGAATGGTGAAATAAACACATAATCTATGAACAGAAAATCCATCAGACATGTAGAGTTGTTCCACAACCAAACATGTCATATGCATATGGGTTAGTGAGCTGCATCAACATATATTGGGAGAGGTTCTTTTTAATCTCCCATATGATTTTCTTTGAAATAAACCGGTAGGAGAAATTTTTTGTATAGCATGATAGTAATGCAGAACAAAGATGATTGTGCTCACTGCTTCCTGCTGCCATTTATTAGTTTGTGATCGGGCCATGCCGTGCATGAATAATTCTCCTGATGAAAATTCAGCCAATTGATCTGCAGGTTCCTAGTTGAGCAATGTTTCAAGACAGTGGTATAGTGATAAGTAAGGAATTAAAAAAAATCAAAAGCAGAAAGATAAAAAGAAAGTATTGAATATATGATATATATATTATGGAAACAGCTATTTCATATCTATTATGATGTACCATGAAAAACGATATACAGATAGATATCTACCCCGGACGAACAGGCATTAATTCATTACTAAGACATGATGGATACCCAGTTGAAGTTAAATATCAGATCTGAAGCAAGTCAATTGCCCAGCAAAATGAAGGAAATCCTCATGTATATGCACATGTATTTCAGATGACTAAACAAGCGGCAGGAGAAATCAATTTATGTAAATGTCGAAATGGCAACAGATACAGCTAACGGTTACTCGGTTAGCTTCTGAAACTATACGTTTGGGATTTTGAATCCGTCAGTGAACTGTATATGTCCTAGGTAACACAAATTATGACCAGCAGCACAAAACCCGCCCCTGCTTTCAATTACTTGAGAGAAATTAAATCAATAAAATGGTCAAACAAGTATGCAGAATTCAGTATCAGCAAAAGTGAAATTATTGATGTAGAAAAAAATGCAAAATCCATAAAAGTATAGCCCATTTCATATATGTACGTGTGGATCAAATAGAATATGTATATACTTCAAAATCACATTATCAATAGAGAAGCACTTTCAACTTTAAAACATAGAAATTAGTTTGTTCATATAGTTCATACTAAATTCATATTGATAAAAGTATGTGTGGATGTCATCAATATATAGCAGGGAACAGCCAAAGAAACTTGTTGGTGCCAAAGAAAAGTAACTTCTGAACATGGTACTTGTTTCTTTAAACCATATGATATCTTTTTTTTATAATTTTTCTGAAAGGTGAATAAACATAATGAACAGAAAATTCCATCATATATACACATATATAGGATTGCTCCACAATCAAACAGGTCTTGTATTGTAAGTATGCATTAGTAAGCTACATCAACATAAATTGGGAGAGGTTGTTTTTAACCCCCTATCGAAATTTCACATTCACATATAATTTGAAATATAGTTGCCTTAATTAAATTAATAGCATGTCAGTGGTGGCAGTACAGCTCTTTGTGCAAATCAGAGCCAATATATGTTCCATATATCTATCCCTCTATGTAACACAGCTGAATCATATCCACTCATTAAAATTTGCAACTTTTAACTTGCTGTTCAGCATCATATGCATGTTGTAACGGCAATGTTGTTACATAGTACTAAAATTAAGTCCGTAAGGAAATTAATTTTGTATTTCTTCTATGTTTTCTTTGGATAATGATGTGCATAGATATAATTCTGGTGAGAACTTCGTTATCCAAAATGGTATCTCGATCTCCCCTCTAACTAACCATGCGCATATGGTTGTAATTGACAGGAAAAAGGGTGTGCATATATCTTGCTAGCTATATATCTAGCTATCAGCAGATGTTCAAGAAATTTTGAATACCATGACAGTACAATGCAAAACAAAGATGATTGTGCTCACTGGTCAGCTGCCATTAATTTGTTTGTGAACGAGGCTAATGCCATGAATAATTCGTTGATGAAAATTCAGCAAATCTGGTTCTTACTTGAGAATGTTTGAAGCCGTAATCATAAATTAAGGTACTGAATATATGTTCTATTTTCTAGAAACAGCTATTCCAGATATCTTATTAAGATATCTACCGTGAAAAATGATATCTATCCTCACTACCCTGAATAAACATTAATTAATTCAGTACTAAAATATACCCATGAAGTTAAATAAGATCTAGCGCAAGTCAATTGCCTTGCAAAATGATGGAAATCATCATGTACTCACATGTACATACTCCATTTGCCCTATAATAATATAGGATTTCTGGTAGTTTGTTGTTAGTTTTCTGGATGTTTGTTGGCGGCCTGTGTGCCCCATGTTGCGCTGACAAAATGTATGCCCTCAACCGGCAAAACACCTTTGCTTTCTATACTAAAAGCAAGGTCTTGTGCCTTTTATCTTAAGAAAATAAAAATATAAGCGATTTTGAAATCGTGAGATAGTACTTTAGTCTCTTTACCTACCAGCTTTTATATTACTTTATTCCCCACCTATCTACTTTTATAATAGTTTATTTCCCAACCTACTACCTTTTTGGCTACTTTATTTCCTCGCATATTACTATTTGTACCCTCACATGTCATGTACCCTCATATGTCGTTTTATTACTTATTTATTTTTTGCAAAATGGTATAACCCTTTATGTTATGGGACGAAAGGAGTAATATTTATATGAGTAAACAAAAGGTACGAGAAATCAATTTATCAAATGGCAATGAGTAGCTTATGAAATTATGTTTGGAATTTGGATGGCAGTTTAACTACCCATTGTCCGCGGACACCGGGTAGCTTGTCCTAGTTGTTTTAATCATACTAGTCATTATATGACCAAAAAAATTAGACTATAATTATATCAAGGATCGCAGTAACTTCTTATGGGTTCGCCACTATCTACAAGTGAGCTGTATATGTCGTCCTAGATATACAAATTATGATCAGCTGCGGCCCTGCGTTCAATTACTTGAGAGAAATTAAATTAAATAAAATGGTTAAACACTACTGCCTGCAGAATTCAGCAACTGAAAAACACTACGCCTAAATCATCATGTGGCAACTCTTTTATGTTTGGTACCCATATATATATCTCTTAACCTGACTGTTCCTAATGAATTTATCCTGGCATACACACCCCAGGACCTCTGAAGTCTGAACTTATTTATTGCCATATGTCCTTTGATATTGTCTACTATACCTCGCCTCATTCTACAGAAAGATGAAGTGTATATCATATTCGACAAGATGAAAGAGATTAATTAAAACGCAGAGAAAACCTCGTAGTTAATTATCATTCCCTAATCTTTAACCCGGCCACAAACCGAGAGAAAGTACTTAAGTAGATGATTATTTCCTGCAACTGAGAGAAAGTAAAACCACAAGTACGAACAGACAGACACCAGGTGCATGCAATTGCTCATGATCAGAGATTCAGAGATCGAGCTCGGCTGAGAGAGCGAGCCGGCGCCGCCGCCGGACATGCGTACGTACTCTCCTCCCCGTCCCATTCCACCGTTTTCCGGCCAGCCGGCCGCACAACATCTCAACGTTCGAGAAATGGAGGCAGAGATCGATGGAGAGAAGAAGAAGAGGAGGAGGAGATAAGAGGTAGAAGACGACCTCACGACCACGGCAGTATAGCACGAATCTCAACGCAGGATCGTACGGAGACTGACGGACCTAAGGTGAAAAGTGAAAACCGACAAAACGTGAAACCCCCCCCCCCCCCCCCCCCCCCCCCCCCCGCGCCGCGCAACTCCTGAGCTGGCATCGATCATCTCTGACATATCCCACCTCGCTTTCCGTGTCCTCCCCGCTTTAAATTCCCCCACCCACCTTCCAAACCCTAGCCTCCCATCTCTCCCCCACCTCGCCGCCGCCGCCGCCGCCGCTAGCTTCTCCCTTCTGCTCACCTCCGGCCGCCGGCGACGACCTAGGTACGCACGTGTTCCCTTCATCTCGAGCAGCAGCTTCGATTTTGGTTTGGGTATATACGGGAAGTGATCTGATCGATTCACTCCATCCGATCTTGCTGGTTTTGCTTCAAGCTAGGTTTGTCTCGATCTCGATCTCGATCTCCGACGAGCGATACATGGCGGCGCCTGCTTCACCCGTGATTCGTCTCGACGCGGCGGCGGTCGACCCGGCGACGGTGGCCTACCTGCGGGATCTCGTGGAGGGGCTCGAGGGGAAGTGCTACCACCTCGCCTGCGACGTGCAGATAGCCGCTGCCGACGCCGACGCCGATCTGCTCCGCCTCCGCCCGGAGCCGTTCCTGCTCGCCGGCGTCCCTGACAAGGTCGTGTCGGCGATCAACACACTGGAGGAGCTCCTCCGCAAGGGGAGCCCGGCGCTGGCGGCGTACGGGCGGCACGTGACCCGTGTGAGGCGCGTCGAGCTGCAGGACGCCACGGACGCCGCCATGGACGAGGTGGTGGCGGTGAACGACGTCCTCACCGACCTCCATCTCGCCTTCGACGCCAAGAGAGCGCAGCTGTCCGCCGCGCAGCTCGCCAAGAGGCAGCTCGCCGCGCAGATCGTGTCCGTGGTGTGCGCCCCGGCGACCACCCACGAGAGCCTGACCCGCGCCGCCGCCGCGCTGACCTCGCTGCTCCCGCGGCTCGGGCGCGCGCACGAGAGGGAGGCCGAGCTGGAGATGGCACTGGGCAGGATGGCGCCGTCCTTCGTCACACTCAACTGGAACTTCGAGGTGGCCAAGCAAAGCCTCGAGGCCGCGGACGCCGCCGTCCGCGCCATCCCCAGCGTCGCCGGCAGCTGGCGCGACGACGTGCAGGTCGTCCGCGACGGAGGCGACCGCTTCGAGGAGAGCGTGAGCGTGCTCCGCGAGTACATGGCGTAGTAGCGCGTCCCTCGACTCGGACAATATATATATATATAATGCAATATCATCAAAATGTTTCATTTTGATTAATTACTTCGCTTGTTGTCGCTTAATTTGCAGTTATCTCTTAGACTTTGAAATGTACCAGCTGATATATGTATCGATGGAAATGGAATAATAAAAATCCTTCCTTGAAGGCTTTGTTCAGAAGAGAGTGATTATGTATAGTCTTTTTATTTTTTCCCCTAGCTATAAATGTGCAATATTTCCATCGGGTTGATAATACTTATCCTTTTGGACAATACTATCGTTAAACTTTAAAAACTTTGACTATAAATAACATCTAAAATATTTATCACAAATATAAAGACCATATGCATAGATTAGTGTTAAAAAATATATATTTCAACAAAATCATATATTTATTGATATATATTGTAATAAAAATAGTGATCAAAATTATTTTTTAGATCGACCATGTCCTTGTATAAAACGACTAGTATTATCAACACAGGAGGAGTATATATATCACAAGCCGTTGAACATGCATTCCCAGTGTTAGTGCTTCATTATTGGAGTGTTAGTTCATTATACATGTATTACTAGCATTATATGCGACATCCGGTAATTTTTTGTTTTGATTCGCCACTGGTAGTAGGGCCATGAAAAGTAATCATGCGTTGCAATTGTCTTGATACATAACGTGTATTGCAACGTTGTGATTGATAATTGTGCTTTTGGTGCGGTGTTTTAAGTGTACACATTACATTTTAAAATTAATCAGCTGCTGAAATTAAGATGGAAAATGCAGGAATACAGAGAAATTATACATATATCACACATGGCAGAGATATATAGGAATATGTTTGATTACAAATAAATACTATCTCCGTTTCATATTATAAGTCATTCGATTTTTTTCTAGTCAAACTTCTCTAAGTTTGACTAAATTTATAGAAAAATATATTAGTATTTTCAACCCAAATCAAACATATTATCAAAATATATTCAATGTTAAATTAAATAAAACTAATTTGATATTTTTAGATGTTGCTAATTTCTTCTATAAACTTGATCAAACTTAATAAAATTTGACTAGAAAAGAAGTCAAACGACATATAATATGATGATTAAGTTTGACTAGAAAAAAAAGTCAAACGACTTATAATATGATGAAGGTAGTAGATATTGATCCTTGTGAGAAATTAAAAATATGCTCTAATCATGAATTCATCATATATCCTGGAAAATAAAGTGTTGCATCATTAATTTGTGGCGGCCACTCCATTTCTCATATACACACCTGTTGACACTGATCGATGTTGGCTCGTGTCCTAGATGTGGTTTATTATACTATAAATTAACATATCAGCTCAAATATATTGTATATAAAATAATAAATAAGAATATGTTATTAGGAATAAACAATAAGAATGTAGTATATTCAGCAAATGCGCTAAAACACGCCTGGGATGCGTGCGCAATAACTAAGACCTGCTCCTCATATAGTAATACACTATAAGTTATATGTTCTAAATACATGATATAAATACCTGATAGTAAAAATTCTACAAATAGGCTTAAAAGGGGGATTTGTGATAATTGCACTCTCAGTAAAAAAAATTCTAACATTGGGTGCATTTTTAACTACATCACACCCTGGGCATAGTATACAGTATGTCTAGTATACTTATTATACACTTTGATCCCATTCGTTTATGCTTTGGATTAAGATTAAAATAGGGCATGTAAAACGAGAAAGCTCTTAGCATATGATTATTTAAGTTTTAATTAATACAAACTTGAAATATGAATATATTTGATATTTTAAAGCAACATCATATATTTTTTTCACTAAACATGCCATTTAGTAGTTTGAAAAGTATGCTAATGAAAACCGAGGTAAAATCTTAATCTTAATGAGAAAAGAACACTACCTTAATAAAGAAGAGAATAGGTTTTTTCCACTTCAAAAATGATTAGATTCAACAGAAAATGTACTTCTAAACTGATTTATTAGGATCAATTTAATTTTACTGAGTTTGGATGGTGAAAGATATATAACAACCTTACTTAGAAGAGGAATGAGTTGAAGTTAACTCTCAGAATTAATTCAGCATATTAGAAGAGAGCAAGATATCAAATGGTTTATTTGCAATAGAAAATAAAACATCTAGCAGATACTTTGATAATCGACTTGAACAGCAAACGGAAAACTGTGTAACATCGACATATATTACTACAAACGCTGGGCCATATGGCATCAGTGCCGGTTCCTAACCCGGCACAAAACTTTTGTCAGCGATAGTGCCAGGGTGTCAGTGCTGGGTGTGCAATCGGTACTGATGAGGTCTCCACAAAACAAAAAAAAAGATGTCCAGCTCAACTTGATATCATTTATCATTTTTGCAAGAAGTTAAAAATAGCTGACAATCACTACTACAAAAATGATTTTTGATGGCATCATCATATTTTTTTTCATAGCGGACAAAATAAAAATGATTGTGAAAATGTAATCGGAGATCCCTAGTTAATAGCCGCTTGCGAAAATCTATTGTTCCAAGTGGCCAGCTAAGAGCACCGCTTGTAAAAGTAAATTTTCATAAGCGGTTCTCTTAACTGGCCACCATAAAAAATACACTGCACTACAAAGAAAGCCACCCACCTCTCTCCCTTAGCCTTTTCCCCTCTCTCTAGATTTCTCCTCCCTCCTCAATCACTCTCAATCTCTCCGGGCCCCTTCCCTCACCCACCCCCGTGCTCCCAGCTCCTCTTCTCCTCCTCTCGACAACGACGGTGGACTGCGAGGAGCGGCAGATCCAGCGACAACGACTCGTAGGCGACGGATCTTGTGGTGGCGATTCGCGAGGCGGGGGGTGGGGGGTGGGGGGAGGGGTCCGGCAGTGGCGAGGCGTGCGGAGGGTGGATCCGGTGGCGGCAACTCGTGAGGCGGCGGGTCTGGCGGCAACGAGGCGCGCCGACGGTGGATCTGGCGGTGGCAACTTTTGTGGGCGGGGGATCCGGTGCCGAGTTCGGCGGCGACGACTCCTGTGGTCGGTAGTGGCCGGGCGGCTCGGTGATGAGGAAGACGATCAGTGGCGGGGGCTCGGCTACGAGGAGGAGGAGCAGTAGTGGTGTCGACTCGGTGACGAGGAGAAGGGGCGGCAGTGGAGGTTGCTCGTCAACGAGGAGGAGGAGGAGCGGTAACAGCGGCTCAGCTCCTCGGACCTGCCGTGGCCAGGCTCGATGGCAACGGCCCACAGGATCTGGAGTTGGTGACCCAGCCACCTCCCCGTCGACCTCCGCCATCCTCCCGCTAGCAATGGAGGATGGACACGGTAATGGCGTCATGGAGCTCGATTTTTCAATTTTTTTGTTCAAAATGTGGATCCCGATTTCCATTCTTTTTAATCCAAAAAATGTTTTTACTGGCGGTTGTCTTTACTTTGCCATAAGTGAAAATGGTATTTTCACTAGCGGTTGTCTTAGCATGCCACGTGCGACGAAACTTGATTTTCGCTAGCGACCGGCTGACCGCTAGTGAAAATGCATTATTTTCATTGGTCTTTGATCACTGGCAGTTTCATCGGTCACCAGCGAAAATGATTTTTGTAGTAGTCAATTTTGGGTTGCTGCAGGCTGCAAGGCATCCAGTACTTAAAGGCTTAAGGCTGCACATTGAAACAATTAACATTATTATCATATATCCTACTTGATTCAAATGTATTGACAGTTAGAAGAAATAGTTACCATGAATATCAGAATTAAGATTATTTACATCTACATATATATACAGGATCGATAGAGTAGTTATAACTATGTTCGTGATTCTTTAGAGTTATATATTGCATGGTAAGATATAGTATATGATTATCAGGGGGCACAACACATTTTACATATGGGCTATGCTTTTGAATTAATTCTTATTTTTATGGGGGAGTTTTGTTTTTTTTTTTTTTGTGAACGCTTTTTTGAATCAATTCAATGATCAGAGCAATCCTTGTAACTGTTGGTGACACAGGAGAAAAGGTGCTAGAGCTCTCAGATATTACTAGAACAAGCTGAATTTGATTGACCACATCAGAATTGTGCTATATATACGTACGTACGAGAAATCACGTCTACCATGTCAAGTCAATTAAAAATTGATCCATCAGATTGTAATTGTCAGTGCATTGTTGTGCCACAGAGATGAAAACACAGAGCATCATGGCTATTACTAGGATTAATATTAAGAAGAGAACTGTTAAGGAACACTTCGTTTTGTACTTAACTACGTATGTATATATATTCGTCAAGCTGTACCTGTATATACGTACACAAAATGAGACCAGAGATGATTAATTATGGATTGCTAGCTGCATCTTCCAATAGTATTGTGTGATAACTGATAAAAAAATACTGCTATATAGTATGTTTTAAACTTTAATTAATCAATATACCCCTTCAAGACGAGATTTTATGAGTCCATCCAGCGAGCAGTACACCAGTCAATAAGTCATGCATGCTTTGTGACTGTCCCCATATATGAGATGCCCCCTGGTCTGTGTGTTTATTGTCTGAAAAAAGGACCCCATAAATAATGCAGTTAATTAGGTGTTTAACTATCGGTTTATAAATTAATCCTTAGCTAAATTAACCAATTATTGCAAGAATAACACTCGTGTCTCTATGGCATGAGGGCCCGAGAGCGCCATTAGAGGGGTTCAAAACTGTCCGATCGATTAAGTAAAATAATACGCTTTCATTCAGACTGCACTTAACTTCGGTTAATTATATCATACTGTTCATACAATGCAAACGACTTGTAGCTGAAGTGCGCTTTAGCATGCATTAAGGAAACGTACTTCGCAGAATACAGCGTGCGTTACCTCGTTTAATAAGAATAAATTAATAGAAAATACAAAATAAACGCTTAACTGAATTTGTTGTTGGACTGTAAACTTATTAAATTTTGAAAAAAGTCATAAAAATTGATTTATTCTTTCTTAGATGGTACACATATATATGTGGTTGTTGACAGGAAAAAGGGTGTGTATCTTTGCTAGCTATATATCTAGCTGTCAGCAGATGTTCAAGAAATTTTGTATACCGTGACAGTAATGCAAAACAAAGATGATTGTGCCCACTGCTCACACTGCTGCCATTAATTTGTTTGTGAACGAGGCTAATGACACGAATAATTCTCGTTGATGAAAATTCAGCAAATCTGGTTCTTACTTGAGAATGTTTGAAGCAGAGATCAAAAGGTACTGAATATATGATCTATTTTCTAGAAACAGCTATCCATATCTTATTAGGATGTACCAAAAATGATATATATCTATCCTCACTACCCTGGGTGAACATTAATTAATCCAGTACTAAGATACGATGGACAAACAATTACTTGAAGTTAAATCGATCAGATCTAGCACAAGCCAATTGCCATGCGAAATGACGGAAATCATCATGGACTTACATATACTCCATTTGACCCTATATTTTGACTTTTGATAGTTTGTTGCATGCCGCTTTGATGTTTGTTGTACGGTCTGCGTGTCCCATGTTATGCTGAAAAACTATATGCGGTCAACCGGCAAATTAAACACCTTTACTTTCTATACTAAAAACATGGAGTTGTGTCTTTTCTCTTCAAAAACTAATAATACAAGAGATTATGGAATCTCGAGATAGTATCTTAGTCTCTACCTACCAACTTTTATCCTATACTATTTCTCTCCTAACCACTTTTATAATAGTTTATTTTCTAACCTACCACTTATTGGACTACTTTATTCTCTCACATATCACCATTTGTACCATCACAAGTCATTTCACTACTTCCTTATTTTTTTTGCAAAAGGGTATAAAATCTCTTATATTATGCGATATTGGAGGGAGTAATATTTGTATCAATTTATTCAAATGTCAAATGGCAACACACATACAGCTAACGATTAGCTTCTGAAACTACCTGGTGTCCAGGGACACCAGGTTGCTAGTCTATTTCTAGTTGTTTTAGTCATATTAATCATTATATTAGTGAAAAGTTAATTAGATCATAAGTATGTCGAGCACTCCTGTAATTTTTTGTTTTTGGGTTCGCCATGTGATCTGTATATGTCGTCCTAGGTATACAAATTATGATTAGCTGAGGCCCCTGCATTCAATTACTTGAGGGAAATTAAATTAATGAAATTGTTAAACACTACAGCCTGCAGAATTCAGCAACAGAAAAAACATTACGCCTAAATGATCATGAGGCAACTCTTTATGTTCCGCACCTATCTAGATTAATAGTACTGGAAATAGTATTAGAATGTATTACATTCTGTACTAGATTAATTTATTTTGGTATGAAGGGAGTATATAATAACCTGACTGTTCTTAATTGATTTATTCTGGCATGCCCCAAGAGATCTGAACCTATGTATTGCCATTATTATATATCCTACTTAATTGATTCAAAATGTATTGATAGTTAGAAGAAATAGTAACCATGGATTTCAGAAGATTATTTACACTACCTATATATATACAGGATCGATAGAGTAGCTATAACTACGTTCGTGATTCTTTAAAGTTGTATATTGCATGGTAAGATATAGTATATGATTATGGGTGGACACACCTATTAGGCAGCATGGGGCGACCGCCCCAGCTACGACCCGCATTCACACCCCAGATCTCTCTCCTACTTCCTGGTCCAGGTCTAAACCGCATATTATCTAGTACACACCACCAGCCCAGCCCATTAATAAGTATATCCGCCACATCTATATTTTAATACTACCGTTACTGTATATGATTATGATTAGGGGCACAACACATTGTACATGGGCTCTATGCTTTTGAATTTTCTTTTTGGGGGGGGAGATGCTTTTCAATAAGGTTATTAAATACTCCTCTCGCATAATAGAGATTACTTCTAGGATTGAACTATATATAATTATCACACAGATTAAATTAAGAAAAGCTTAGCATCAAATTTGTTCAGCCAGGCCAGCCATTTTAACTTGTACATGAAAACAAATTTTTTGTTGAAAATCATAGGCACACCTGCCCTGTCAAATACAGCCGAAAAACCAATTTTAGTATGGCATCACAAGGAGTGCATCACAGACTTCATTTTTGAGAAATAATACGGAAGTATGTGCTCGAGCCCTGCTTTTAGTACAGAAAACTAAGGTGTTTTCCGTCCCGTTTTCATCCAATCAACCAAACCAAAGTAAACTCTACACACCACACACATATAAATTGATAACACATTCTAAATTTTTTTTGAACCACATACATAAAATGTATTGATGAAAACAAACAAGAGTACTCCATAAAAAAACCTTTTGGTGATGAACCTGAATCAACAAGTTCCACATTTATTGTCAGACGAAGTTATTTTTTCGGGGACAGAACGAGTGTAATACCAATTACTTGAAGTTAAATCAGATCTAGCACAAGCCAATTGCCATGCGAAATGACGGAAATCGTCATGGACTTATATATACTCCATTTGACCCATAAAAATATAGGACTTTTGGTAGTTTATTGCTTGTCGCTTTGATGTTTGTTGTGCGGTCTGTGTGCCTCATGTTGCGCTGAAAAACTATATGCCGTCAACTGGCAAATTAAACACCTTTGCTTTCTATACTAAAAACGTGGAGTTGTGCCTTTTATCTTAAAAACTAATAATACAAGGGATTATGGAATCCTGACAGTATCTTAGTCTCTCTACCTACCAACTTTTATCCTATACCATTTCTGTCCTAACCATTTTTATAATAGTTTATTTCCCAATCTACTACTTTTGGACTACTTTATTCTCTCACATATATCACCATTTGTACCATTACGTGTCGTTTCACTATTTTTTGAAAAAAGGTATATAATCTCTTATATTATGCGATATATAGAGGGAGTAATATTTGTATAAGTAAACAAACGGCAGGGTAAATCAATTTATTCAAATGTCAAATGGCAACACACATACAGCTAACGATTAGCTTCTGAAACTAAGTTTGGAATTTGGATCGGTTCAACAGTTTAACTACCCGGTGTCCCTGGACACCAGGTAGCTAGTCTATTTCTAGTTGTTTTAGTCATATTAATCATTATATTAGAGAAAAGTTAATTAGATCATAAGTATGTCGAGGACTCCTGTAATTTTTTGTTTTTGGGTTCGCCAAGTGATCTGTATATGTCGTCCTAGGTATACAAATTATGATTAGCTGAGGCCCCTGCATTCAATTACTTGAGGGAAATTAAATTAATGAAATTGTTAAATACTAGAGCCTGCAGAATTCAGCAACCGAAAAAACATTACGCCTAAATGATCATGAGGCAACTCTTTATGTTCCGCACCTATCTAGGTTGATAGTACTGGAAATAGTATTAGAATATATTATATTCTGTACTAGATTAACTTATTTTGGTATAGAGTAAGTATATAATAACCTGACTGTTCTTAATTAATTTATTCTGGCATGCCCCAGGATCTCTGAACCTATGGATTGCCATTATTATATATCCTACTTAATTGATTCAAAATGTATTGACAGTTAGAACAAATAGTTATCATGAATATCAGAAGATTATTTACACTACCTATATATATAGGATCGATAGAGTAGTTATAACTATGTTCGTGATTCTTCAGAGTTGTATATTGCATGGTAAGATATAGTATATGATTATGATCAGGGGCACAACACATTGTACATGGGCTCTATGCTTTTGAATTTGTTTTTTTTTTGGGGATGCTTTCCAATAAGGTTATTAAATACTCCTCTCGCATAATAGAAATTACTTCTAGGATTGAACTATATATAATTATCACACAGATTAAAGAAAAGCTTAGCATTAAATTTGTTCAACCAGGCTAGCCATTTTAACTTGTACATGAAAACAAATTTTTTGTTGAGAATCATAGGCACACCTGCCCCGTCAAATACAGCCGAAAAACCAATTTTAGTATGGCATCACAAGGAGTGCATAAATAATACGGAAGTATGTGCTCGAGCCCTGCTTTTAGTATAGAAAACTAAGGTGTTTTCCGTCCCGTTTTCATCCAATCAACCAAACCAAAGTAAACTCTACACACCACACACATATAAATCAAAAACACATTCTAAATTTTTTTGAACCACATACAAAAAATATATTGATGAAAACAAACAAGAGTACACCATAAAAAAACTTTTGGTGATGAACCTGAATGAACAAGTTTCAGATTTATTGTCAGAAGTTGTTTTTTCTGGGACGGAACGAGTACAATACTATATCTTGTGACTTCCCGGCCGGGTAGCCATAAGATAAGAATACATCTTCATCAATTCATCATCATTGGCATTACAGTAGCGAGGCTAAGAAGTCTCGGAGCACGCGAAGGCAATGGAGGAAGCGCTTCTGCGCATGGAACAACACGCCAACGTCTTCCACGAGGCCAGGAAGCTCCGGCCCCATGGCGTCCAGCTTCGCCTCCTCCTCGTCGGCTTCCTCCTCGGCGAACTCCAGCTGCTTCTGCAACCCGAGCAGCGACGCGCGCAGGCCGTCCACGGCTGCCGCCAGCGCGGCCTCCTCCTCCTGCGCCCGGTTCAGCCGCTCCAGCAGCGACACGACGGCGACGGTCACCTCCTCCGCCTTCCCCGCCGCTGGCGCCGACGACGACTTCAGTGTCACGGAGGCGAGGCGGGCGCGGTACTCGGGCATCACGGCGGCGTGGAGGGCGCGGTGGCGGCGGCGCTTGGGCGCCAGGGCTTCGCGGTGGGCGTGGATCTCCGCCTCGATCTCGCGGACGGCGGCCGCGGCGACGGCGACCGTGCTCTCCTGCGCGAGGCGCCGGTTGCGGATGTCCTGGCGCGCGTAGGCGGCCAGCGTGGGGCTCCCCTTCCAGAGGAGCTCCTCGACGGTGTCGAGCGCACGGGCCACGGCGGCGGGGACGTCGGAGGGCTCCGGGCGGCGGTGGAAGAGGTCGCCGTCGTTGTACTCGTCGGTCTGGTCGAAGCAGGCCTCCTCGAACGTCGTGTCCTCGAACTCCTCCACCAGGTGCCGGATGTACGCCAGCGCCGCCGGGTCGAACGACTCCGCCGCCGCCGCCGTCTTCGCCATCACAGAAACTCGATTGATCACTGGATCGAGAAGACGAGTTCGTACAAGAAATTATATCAGATCAGTGGATTTATCGTGTGAAGCTTAGCTCAGCTTGGACGTAGGTACGTACCTTGCGCGCAGCCGGCGCCGGCGCCGGCGGCGAGGACGAGAGAAGCGGCTGGGCAGGCGATGAGATGGTGCAGGGGGTGTGGCGGCGGTGGCGGTGGGGAGGGGAGAGCGGGTGGCTAGCTAGGGTTTGTGGGGAAATGGGGAAAGATGGAGCAAGTGGGGTTTTGAGTAGAAATGGAAACAAAAGCAAAGCTATTTTGTCTCGTTTTTGTCTCCAAACAAATTAACCTGGATATATAACTTACATCTCCATATCGTTTCTGTCTCGTTCTATTCTGCTAGTAATTCTGTTAATTTCCTATGGCTGCAGGCAATGGCGTATGGCGTGTTGCATGCGTTGCATCTCCATGTTGCCGGCCGGCCTGTGTTCTCCGTCGGCGGCGGCGGCAGGTGGCGGCGATGGCCGGCCGGCGGCGGTTGCCGTTTTGCTTGAGGTGGTAAGTTTGCTGCCGGCGGCGTTTCGATTGCCATATGCATCTGTGGTCATCGATCACTTTGCTTTGAGCATTCGATAGCAACGCCGCTTGAACAAATTAAAACGTTTTCTATTGTAGTGCTAAGATAGCGATCATATTTCATAGTATATATGGTTTTCATTGGTATATATGCAAGAATCTAAACTTATAATGGTCTCTAGCTAGTCGAGAAACCAGTTTTCATATGGGGTTAAATGATTAATCGAAGCAAGATCCACAACTTACCAATATGGTATAATTATGTACTAGTTTATTATTCCTTTGTGTTAAAAACAATATTATTCCTTTGCGTTGCGGTAATTTTATATGTAGTCCAGCCCAAGTGTTTCTGCTCGGATTAACTGTGTGATTTTGGCTAATGTAAATTTTGTGAGAGGAGTATTTAATCAACCTACTAATTAATTTCTTCCATCAGCTGCTAGCAATAAACAACCAGGGTTCTCTTTGCATCTATGTTTTGGAGTGTTTTGCACACATGTAGGGAAGAGACTAGTCAATAGACTAGCAGCGCAAAGCTAGCCTGCGCTTTGGGATGGTGCCACACCTGAATCAAGAATAAATGAAATTGACATTAATTTTTAAATTTTAATTAATTTACAGTCTGACAATAAATTCAGTCAAGTGTTTATTTGTATTTTCTATTTATTCTTATTAAACGAGGTAACACTGTATTCTGTGAAGTATTACGAATCTTAATGCTAAACCGTACTTCACTTCAGCTATATATCAGTCGTTTTACTGTACACTATATGAACAGTATGCTATATATAATCAAAGTATTCATTTTCTTAATGAAAGCCTTTATTTTACTTAATCAGACAGTTTGAACACTTCAAGTGCACTCTCGGGCCGTATAATCCGTAGGAACATGAGTGTTTTGAATCAGCTTAGTTCAGGATTTTAATCGACATTTTACATGTAATTATGTTAATTAGCTAGAATTGTCAGAAAGACAAGCAAATCGTCCAGGACATCTCCATACTTTGGAAACTGTTCTCATCTCTCGAAGATATATTCCCTTGTTTTCTATATTCCACTTAAATAGTCATAAAAAATTAATTATTTTTACAAGATAGTAATATAAAATATATCACTTTATTAATTTTTACAAGATAGTAATATAAAATATATCACTTCACAAATATACAACTTAAAAATTAATTTCTACAAGTTGTAACGAAAATGACAAATATAACTGCGAATGTACAATAACTTTTTTAAACTCATAAAATCTCATCTTTTGGGGAAATAATGATTAGGGCCTAGTTTTAAACATCAAACTCCAAACAACAACATCCTCGTTTCCCGTAGCGCGCTTCCCGAATTGTAAAACGGTACGTTTTGTGTAAAAATTTTCTATATAAAAGGTTCTTAAAAAACCATAAACTAATATTTTTTAAATTTATGATAATTAATATTGCTAATGGCTTGACTCGTTTTGCATACCATCAAGGTTTCTAGCCCAAACGCTAATTGGTTGAGGTGTTGGAGCAAGTGGGGTTTTGCATCGCATAAACGGAAAGAAATTAAGCTCAAGTTATTTTGTTCCATTCAAATTTAATATTTGGGTCTTAATTATTATTTCTACGTGGAGAACATCTACATCTTTTGTGTCCTTCTATTCTGCTTCTGTTTAATATGCCGCCACTGCAACCGGAAAGTGTGTTTCCCTTTTTCTTTTTTAAGGGAAAGTGTGTTTCCCATTTTTTTTTATGGAAAGTGTGTTTCCCACTCATCCTTTTGATCGGCAGTCAGCTGCCAAGCTGCTCCTCCGATCCTCGACTTGCCATTGAATCAGGCATTTTTTTTCCCGTAGTTTGCTTATTTGATATTCTGTATTTTCTTTCGGTAGCATCAAAAAAAGAATTTTATAATGTGTCACTCTCACTAATCCATTTTCCCTTTTCATAGTAAGCATAACTGATGTACAGAATCTACCACATTGTAGATGACATGCATGCATCCAAACATCACACATTTTCACTAGTACGCGGAAAATGTGATCCCTGCCAATTCCTAAAGATAACTGCTTATAAAAATGGGATGATTTCCACATGAAACAGTCTATAAAACTTGGACCATGACCATGATGCAGCTCGAAATTGGACCCTGCTGGCGGTGTACGGGCAGCACGTGTCCCGGCTGAAGCGCATATAGCTGCAGGATGCTGTGTGGATGCCTTCATGGATGAGGTGATGTCGGTCAACGACGTCATCACTGACCACCACCTCGCCTTCGAAGCCAAGAGGGCCCAGCTGGCCGCCGCGCAGCTCACTAAGCGGCAGATCACCGGCTAGATCGTGGCCATGGTGTGCGCCCCGGTGACCAACCTTGAGAGCCTCGCTCACGCTGCCACCATGCTGACCTCGCTGCTCCCATGGCCCGGGCGCGCGCACGGGAGGGAGACCGAGGTGGAGATAGCCAATGCAAGGGCAGGATGGTGCCATCTTTCCTCGCCCTCAACTGGCACCTGGAGGTCACCAAGGAACGTGTCAAGGGTGAGGAGGCCACTACTACAGTAATGATTTTTCTGTACGAGAACCTATATAGGTTGCAGGAGGACCGTAACTGGTCGCCTCTACAAAAACCAATCTCTATTTTCATATATGGCTCCTTAAGTGGCTCGCACGTAAAAATTTATTTTCGTAGATGGACCTTTTAATGAGCCAGATGCGAAATTAAGCCTATTTTCCCAAGCGGGTCTCTTAAATGGCCGCATGGGAAAATATATTTTCGCAGGTGGGACTCTTAAAGGTTCACCTCCAAGTTTAACTTATGTCCTTTTGTCCTCTCAGCACTTCAAATCTTTTCAAGTCATCATCCTTCCTTCTCTCTCACCTCCTCTCCTCCTCGTATTACTCCCCTCTCTCTCAAACTACTCTCTCATTTCTCACCTTCTCTCCTTTCTCTCCCTCGACTTCCCTCCTAAGCAGTGGCGAGGGATGACTTGCCGGTAGCAGTGGGCGGGCTCAAGAGAGAGCGGCCGGCTGCCCCCGCCGTCGACGTGCAGGGGACAGCCCTCCCCCTCCTGGCGGAGGAGGCGAGGGGTGACGGCTGCAGCGGCGGGGCTGTCCCCCTCGTGATCCGATGGTAGCGGCGGGAGCGGCGGGGCTGTCCCCTACGCGGATCCAGCGGCAGCGGCGAGCAGGAGCCCAACAGTGGACCGCACTTTGCTAGGGTTTTGATTTTTGGTTTTTTTTCCGGACTTTTATTTTTGCTTGCGGACGACATAAGCACCCGCATGGAAAAATAACAATTTTGGGGCAGACGAGTGGCTCAACCGCACGCAAAAATAGGTTTTGGCAGATTGGAAATAAATGCTTTTTGTAGTAGTGGGTGTCGGTCGATGCCATCCCTAACATCGCTCGAAGCTTGCGCGACGACGTGCAGGTCATCCGCGATGGAGGTGACCGCTTCGAGGAGAGCGTGAGCGTGTTCCGTGAGTACATGCCGTAGCACGTCTGGACTCGGACAATGCAGTATCATCAAAATGTTTCGATTGCTTTTCTTGTTGTCACTTAATTTGCAGTATCTTAGACATTGAAATGTATCAGATGATATGTGTCGATGGAAATGGAATAATAAAATCCTTCCTTGAAGGCTTTTTTCAGAAGAGTGATGTATAGTCTTTTTAGCTATCTAGCTACGCCATGTAGCTAGTCGTGTCTGGACTCGGGCAATATCATCGTAATATTTCGATTACTTCGCTGTTTGTCGCTACTGTTATATTAGACATTTAAATGTATCAGATGATATATGTCGATGGAATAATAAAAATTTTTATTTGCAGCTGGCGTTGCTCGGAAGAGTTTTTTTTATAGCTTTTTTATTTTTTCCTAGTTATAGTTGTGCAATATATTGAAAGACGTTTAACATGCATTCTCTGGGTTAGTGCTTGATTTCTGGAATATTTTTTTTCATATTTAATAAAAAACTGTAGGAAAGATTCCTACAGTATATATTAATATATATGTAAAACAGAGTTACAATATTTACAGGTTTTGTGCTACAAGTTTTCTATCCATTGTGAGATGTGGAGATGATAACTATATTTTGCTGTCTGGATAACCATGGATGGCTACAATGATTGGATGATACCGTTGTGCTTATCCAATGAAGAATTGTGACTGTCACTGGGTACCAAGTGTTCCAAGTGAATATCACCGAGGCAACATTACATATACTACATCCACACTCTCTTCGAGGCGCTCGATCAATTCCATCGTAGATGACATGCATATCTTCTTCATCACCGCGATCTTCAGTCTTCCTTCCTCTCATCAATTATATATAACAAAACATGCATTTAGAGACATCTTATTTATAATCTATAGGCATATTAAACCATCTGTATACGTATGCAGAGTCGCTTCTTCAAGGTAGCCCAAAAGTGTTAGAGACACTTTTGAAAGCATGTCTAGCAGAATTCAAGGTAGCCCAAAAGTGTTAGAGACACTTTTCAAAGAATGTCTAGCAGAATTAAGATACTAAAATGGCATTTCCCTACATTAGCGAGACGCTTTGTGGAGCTGGAAGTGAGACGTACGACTTGTGCTGCCACTGCCAGCCATTCTTGTTTGGTGATATCTTTGAGGAGACGAGATTGTTAGAAACATGAGAAAGATATGCAGCTCAATCAAATGGAAGCAAAACTAACACAAATGAGGTTATGATTGAATGAATAACAAGATTGTTAATGGTCCTTAAATACCAATTCCTGTATAAAAGCAAATAAAATAAAACATCAAACCTAGTGGTAAGGTTTATTACTAATCATTTTCACAAATGTTGGTGAAATATTTGTATGCAAGAATTTGTGTATGAAAACCACCTGCTATGCGAAGAGATACTCCGGCTAATCAGACGCTAATACACGGATTAGAGGGCCCACAAATCAGAGCAAAACCGACATAATTGAGACATATCCAACATGTGCCATCATAAGGGCCCACCGGATAGTAACTTGGCCGAAGGAGAGGGGGAATGGTGGTGTCAGTGGGTCGGCCAAACCACCCTTGCGGCCGTTCATCCCCACCTTCCACATGGAGGATGAAGATTTATCCCCTATGACGGTTGTGGGTGGTGAACCGACCTCATAACCGCCATAGTAACTGTCGTTAGAGCGAGTGTCTCACTTCACCCTCAACACACAACACAACATTGGAGTTCTCATTTCCATACTTAGACTACTCTCTAGTAGAGTTAGAATATAGGAAGAGAGTGAGGGGAACTGCCGGAAATGTCGGTACTCTCTTCGATCTAGTATCTTGACGGATGCTTCTTTTATGTAGATAGGTATTTGTGATTTCTTTTGGGTATTTAATATTCTTATTTAAGTAAGATATTTCATTATTGTGGGTTCGTCGTTTAATACTATTCAGTGCTCTAATACTAATACTCTGGATAAAAAAGAAAATTCTTTGCTGATGCTAGCGTAGTAATCGATAATGTAGACATAGTGTCTATGTTAGAGGTTACCGTCGTTTGTTGTGTGCTCTATGGGTTGTAGAGATAGGTGGCAGACGGTGACAACCATGTATGTCCTTTGTAATCCTCCACATATTTGGATACGTTATAGAGTTGTACGTCGGATTCACTTGGCATACTAAGGGAGAGTTGGTGCCCGAGGTAACTGATAGAGTTTTATTTTAACTTAATTCAAGAGTATTAACCTATAGGAATACTCTCTTTCTTTCGCTTCCCATGTTGTCATCCTTGGATGAATCCTGTTTCTTAGATTCTACACAATGTTACCTGCAATTCGATACCCTTGAAATACTATGAAGTGTTATATCGATATTCGTGTGCTTGTGGATTTATTTGTGTTCGTAATAAATACCAACAAAATCTCAGAGAGATGAGATGTTTTAAAGCAAATGGGTGTGCAAAAATGGTAAGAAACGCGAGCTAGGTGTACTTTGTCAGACTGGCAGCAACGGGATTTTGTACTGTTTCACGTTAATCTTTAGATTTTATTACCTGGAGAGCATTTACTACATCCCTGTCTGGTTCTTAATTTTTTGCTTCCTATGAAAAAGGCAGGCAATGGCGGGTGCATCTCATCAAACCAAATTAAAACTCCACATGGCACATGTGTACATATATAGAGACCAAGGATTTAAATAGCCAGCTAAGGCCTTTAGCTGCTTGGGTTTTCAACAGCTAACATCAGTTATAGTGAGCTATAGCTGCAGCTAAGCCATTTAGCTGTTTTGCAAAAATCATAGGATAAATAGGTCATTACAGGAACAAAATAAATAGTTCATCACATGATAACTGTACTGAATTTTCTTGGCATCACATTTTCCTGTGAGCTTCCATGATTCTTTATGGGCCATGAATCCATCCAACACCTTCTTCTTCCTTTTATGCAAGAATGGACCACTCATCTCATATGGACTAGGCCCTCCCAAACCTCTACCAAATTGACCAATGGCCTCAAGCATATGGGCAAAACTAGGAAGGGTGAGTGATGTGTTGTGTGCAATGCTAGCTTCATAGAACACTGGCATATGTACTCACAAGCTCTGTCCCTCCTCTCTTCTGTTTTCTGTGTTGACAATGTTGTATCAGAGAACCAGAGAAAAGCTTGCCTGTATCTGGCTGGGATATGGTGCTTGTGTCGCTTGGGAGAGAACAGGAATAGTGACGCTTGGGGGAGAGGAGGAGGGGCCGCTGCCGCTGTAGCCTCCAGGCGCAGCCTCCGCCGTCGCAACCTCCGGTCGCAGCCGTCGCCTTTGGTCGCAGCCGCCGCCGCCTCCGAGCGAGGCCGCAGCCGCAGCCGCCGTCACGCGCAGCCGCAGCCGCCGCCGCCGCCGTCTCCGGGCACAACAAGTCACAGCCGCTGCCGTCGCCTGTAGAGGAAAAGCCGGGGAGAGGGAGTGAGGGAAGAGAGAGACGAGCTAGGGTTAGTGACTTAGGGTTACACTTTTATACAAGACAAATAGATGGGCTTTGGCCCATAGCTAATTTCAGCCCAAAACAGAAAAATTACAGCTTAGCTGCCGCTAAATGAAGGCTCAATTAGCGGCTATCCTCCCACTAAGACCGGCTATTAGCGTCATATGTTATGTAGCGGCAAATGTGGCATTTCTTAGCTGCTACCTTTTCTAGCAGCTATCTCCGGCTATAGCGGTAGCTATAGCCGGAGATTTAAATCCTTGATAGAGACTGAAAACAGATTCGTAATTTTTTTAAAAACCAAATATATATATACAGAATTTTTGCAGACAAGCAGGGGTTGATAACAACTATAGGGCAAATCACATCATCATATAGTTGCTTCTCCACATAGGAGGATGACTTGTAGAACTTATGCATGGCACTATGAGGACAGTGATCTATTTCTTCTCGAGGAGAACATCTACTCGTTTTCATATATATCACCTACTAAAAGTAATAAATAATTAAAATGATTTTATAAGATCGAGCAATATAAGATAGGTATCTTTCCAATACTCACCGCCACACAATACAAATAATAATCAATTAATAAATAAAACAGGATAATATTCCCATACAAAATTCTATGATAACTCAAAGATTTGAAAGAAATACTCTTAAAATTCAAATGAATTTATCAAACGGATTGTGTTTAGCATTATCACCGCAGACTGAAATCAACGAATGTAGTTCCCATGATGTCGTCTTTGTAACACCCGTCCTGCTATAAGAGTTAGGGAACTTGTCTATGCGAAGTTCCAACATCGAAGATAAATATATATTGCGGATGCGGTCTCAAGGTGTATTGTACTTATCGCTTTCAATATATTCAAATGGAGCACATGATATCTAGATGATCCCAAACATCCTTAGCATGTTCTGGCACCTCGAGATTGCCAATGTAGAATCAAAGTGTTGATTTAATCTATATGAAGGAAAAATTGTCAAATGTGAGTGTTTGTTGAAAATACGGTGAAGAATGGTTTTTGTCAGTGAACAGTGCAGGTCGACACTGGGTTACCGGTCAGACTGGTGGTGTCCGGGCAATCCGACCGGTAGCCCCACGGTTAGACCGGCAGACTCCGAGAGGGAGTAGGTTTTGGGTTTTTTCGTGGAATTTATAGATTGCTTCATGTTTATGACTTCTAGGTAGTTTATGTACGTATGTGATATCGTTTGTGTGCTGATGTGAGTCAAGTTAGTGCAAACTTGTAATCGGCTATGAAGTTTCTTTGTTGTTCATGTGCAGGTGATGCTTTAGGCCATGGGAGTATAGCCGATGACGGATCAGGACTAGGCTTGGGAGAAGTTGAGGTTCAGACGATCAAGGAGATCACGCAGGATGCTTAGGGTAGATAACAATGCACGTGGAGGTGGCGGTTTTCATATGGCATACACGTGGTGTGCATATGGAAAGATGAGTCAAATTTTGATTGGAGTCCAAGTTTAGGATGATTGGAGTTTGGAGTTGTATGGGGATGTTGTGTTCCCCTATTTTGGTAGGTTTTCTATGTGATTAGAATTTCTAGTTCTAGTTGGATTCGTAGCTAGAGGCAACTACATTGTGGGTATAAATAGATGAGGGATTGAGGCTAGAAGGATATTGACTTTTTAGTAGAGAAAAGTTAGGGTTTGTTTCGAGGCTTTGATTCTAATTCAAGAGTTGAGAGGGAGTGCTTTAGATGCACTTCGTAAATACATATTGATGCAATAAAGTTGATATACTTTCAAGAGTTTCATTGATACGTGTTTTTCTGGATCCCTATGGTTTGAACGGAGTTCAAAGGGTGGTCTAATCAGCAGCACGATGGTGGTCTAACCGGTGACAGGGAGGTGGTCCAACCGGCGGCAAGGCGACGGTCAGACCAGCGATGAGCAGGCGGTCAGATCGGTAGGAGTACCGCCGTTAGACCGACGGCAACCTAGCAGTGTGAATGGTTCAATTTCATCAAGTTTAAGGGTAACTTTTATTTCCGCTAAAAATTTAAGTTTTTGGTATTGCAACCATTCACCCTCTCTGATTCATCTGGTTCTTGTATTTGAACCTAGAGCCAAGGCCTGAGTTGAAGCCAAAGAGGTGGTGCTAGAGACCAAACATTATAGAGAAACTGTACAAAATCCTATAGAGCTTGCTTTGTGTTCCTCAAGATTCCCAAACCTCACATCTATAGTTTTCCACGTGCATGCTTCCCAAACTACTAAATAATATATTTTAAAAAAGTTTCTATACAAAACTTTTTGTAAAAAAATCATATTAATCCATTTTTAATTTTTTAAACTAATGCTTAATTAATCGTACATAATTTATCACTCCGTTTTAGGTGCGAAGGAAGGGGTTCCCAATTCCTCCAAAAGAACACACCTTTGTCGAGAGCTAGCAACACAAAGTCATTTGTTTTCCATTGCTATTTTTATGTACAAGTTAAAATGCCCGTCATGGTTAAATATATTTGATGCTGGCTCACCTGCTATATGCAACTGTGATGAAACAATACGCAGAAGAACACATAATACTATTGACAGTTGATTGCTCGTACGGTGAGAAAGAAAAGTGATAGAATTAATTTTCAGTCAAGATTAAAAAGATACAGAACAGTATTCTTTGTTTCTTCCGTAACACTGCTGCTATGTCGTAGGCCACGCTCGAGCTAGCATTTGGGCTAGCAATTTTAATGGCATGCAAAACGAAAAAAAATTAATTAACTATTATAAATTTTAAATATGGATTAATATATGTTTTTTTAAGAAATTTTTATATAGAAAGTTTTTGCACAAAACAGTATCGTTTTGTAATTTGGGATACGCGCTGTTGGGAAACGAGGATATTGTTGTTTGGAGTTGAAGCTTAAAACTAGGACAGCCCTAACCATTTTCCGGAAAGATGAGATTTTATGAGTTTGTCCAGCGATAACCGATAGAAGAGGGAGAGAGAGCGCGCGCGCACTCATTATCTGAATGTAAAATGTAAAATGTAAAATGCTCTGTGTTGCCCTCAATCATATGGAGATGTCCTGGTCGATCTGCTTGTCTTTCTGACAACGCCAGCTAATTAACGTAATTTGTTAAATGTCGATCGATTAAAATCCTGAACAAAACTGATTCAAAACACTCGAGTCTCTACGATACGGCCCGAGAGTGCATTGAAGTGTTCAAACTGTCTGATTAAGTAAAATAATAAGCTTTCATTAAGACTGAATATACGCTTTACTTTGATTATACCGAAAAATTTAACAATATGCTACTTCATAGAGGTGGCTTTAATAAAATATCATTGTCTAGAATATCCTTATAAAAATACCACTTAATAGAGAGTATTCCTTAATAAAATACCACTTTGAACTGTTTTGAAAGATTTAACGTGCGAAATGACAAAAATATCGCTGGGTACTTTCTTTTGCACGGGCGGCAGCGGTGCAGTGGGGGTGGTAGGACATGCGATGGCGTGGCGGACGGGCGGCAGCGGAGCGGCGGACAGGCGACGGCGGCGAGCTGCAGCGGACGGGCGGGGGAGCGGCGGGCGGCCGGCTGCGGTGGACGGGTGGGGGAGCAGCGGGCGGCAGGCAGTGGCGAACGAGCGGGGGAGCGGCGGGCGGCGGCGGAGCAGCGGACAGGCGATGGCGGTAAGCTGCGGCGGATGGGCGGGGGAGCGGCGGACGGGTGGGGAGCGGTGGGCGGCGGTGGAGCGGCGGACAGGCGACGACGGTGGGCGGAGGCGGATGGGTGGGGGAGCAGCGGACAGGCGATGGCGGCGGGCTGCGGCAGACGGCGACGACGGGCGGAGGACCAAGAGGAAGCGAGAAAGAAGAAATGCATAGGGGTATTTCGGTTATTTCATGTGCGAAATCTGGTAAAAAAATATAAACAAAATAAGAAAAGCTTAAAATAACCTAAAGTGATATTTTATCAAGGAGTACCCTCTATAGTACCCTCTATTGATGGTATTTTATAAGAACATCCTAGATGGCACCTCTATGGAGTGGCATATTGTTAAATTTCTCTACACCGTAGTACTGTTCACATAGTGTACAGTAAAACGACTGATAGCTGATGAAGTACGCTAGCTTTAGCATTAAGATTCGTAGTACTTCACAGAATACAGCGTTACCTCGTTTGATAAGAATAAATATAAAATAAAAATAAACACTTGACGAATTTATTATCAGACTGTAAATTAATTAAAATTTAAACATTCATGTAAAGTTCATTTATTCTTGCTTCAGGTGTGGCACCGTCCCAAAGCGCAGGCTAGCTTTGCGCTGCTAGTCGATTGACTACAGTCTCTTCCCTGCATGTGTGCAAAACACCCCAAAACATAGATGCAAGAGAACCCTGATTGCTTATTGCTAGCTGATGGAAGAAATTAATTAGTAGGTTGATTAAATACTCCTCTTACAAAATTTACATTAGCCAAAATCACACAGTTAATCCGAGCAGAAACACGCACTTGGGCTGGACTACATAATTACCGCAATGCAAAGGAATAGTTAATATATATATTGTTTTGAAGACAAGGAATAATAAACTACTACCACTGCATAATTATCCCATATAGGTAAGTTGTGGATCTTGCTTCGACTAATTATTTAACCCCGTATCAAAATTGGTTCATCGACTAGCTAGAGAGATTTTTGGATATAAGGGATTTTAGCTATAAAATTCTATTATAAGGATGGAAGGAGTATATACTATGAAATATGATCGCTGTCTTAGCGCTGCAATAGAAATGTTTCGTTCAAGCAGCGTTGCTATCGAATGCTCAAAGCAAAATGATCGATGACCAGAGATGCATATGGCAATCAAAACGCCGCCGGCAGCAAGCTTAATTACCACCTCAAGCAAAACGGCAACAGTCGCCGCCGACACCTGAGAACACCAGCAACATGGATCGAGATGCAACACGCCATACGCCATTGCCTGCAGCCATAGGAAACGGAATTACTAGCAGAATAGAATTAACGAGACAAAAACGATGCAGACATGTACGTTCTCCAGGTAAATTTATTTGGAACAGTACAAAATAGCATCTTTCCATTATATTTCTACTCAAAACCCCACTTGCTCTCGATCGATCCGTTCCCCATTTCCACGGCTGGCCGGCGATATGATCTTACGCCTGGCTCACCTCATCCATGACGGCGTCCACAGCGTCCTTCAGCTCGTTGCGCTTCGGCCGGGACACGCGTGCCGCCCGTACGCCGCTAGCTCCGGGCTCCAATTTTGAGCCGCCTGTGAAGATGGCTAAGGCTGCGTTCGTAGCTTGGAATCCCAGCCGCGCACAGTGATTGCGGAAAACGGAGCGATCCATTAGCGCGTGATTAATTAAGTTTTTGCTAATTTTTTTTCAAAAATGGATTAATTTGATTTTTTAAGCAACTTTTGTATAGAAACTTTTTGCAAAATACACACCGTTTAGTAGTTTGAAAAACATGCGCGCGGAAAACGAGGGAGAGGAGTTGGGAAGAGGGGGAGAAGAACACAGCCTAAGGCTGTATCATGGTCATGGATCATCTGTGAAGATATATTTTTGTAGATGGTTTCGTACGACAATCATCCCATTTTCACAAGCAGTTTCTTTAGGAATTGGTAAGGATCGCATTATCTATACTAGTGAAAATGTGTGATGTTTGCATGCCTGCATGACATCTACAATGTGGCAATCATGCTTGTTATGGCAAAGGAAAATGGATTAGTGAGAGGGACACATTGCAAAATTCTTTCTTTGATGCTACGGAAAGAAAATACAGAATATCAAATAAGCAAACTACGAAAAATAAGAACATGCCTGATTCAACAGAAGTCGAGGATCGGAGGAGCAGCGCGGCAGCTGACTGCCGATCAACTGCATGCCTCTATTTGATTTTGCGGAGAAAATGGCCGGATGAATGGGAAACACACTTTCCCTCAAACAAAAATAAAATGGGAAACACACTTTCCGGTTGCAGTGGTGGCGTAGGAAATGGAATCAGAATAGGAGACAAAAGGATGTAGATGTTCTCTAGGTAGAAATAATAATTAGGACCCAAAAATTAAATTGGAATGGAACAAAATAGCTCGAGCTTAGCTTCTTTCTGTTTCTGCGATGCAAAACCCAACTTGCTCCAACACCTCAAGCCCTCTTCATTCCCTATTTCCCTTCCAAACCCTAGCCAGCCGGACTCCCCTTTGGACCACCTTTGTTGCAGGAGTGTGGTACCTTTTTATGTTTGTCCTGTAAACCTTCCGATTTACCCTCAAAATTGGTGATTATCTTCATATCAATCTAAATAAGCATAGAGGTTGGTTTTGATCTCTGAATCAGCTCCACTAGTCGGTTTAATCTCTTAAACCCATCTTGGTTTAGAGATTTTCTAGATCGAGGTGGTTGTGACTCCGTTAACACCGTAAATCTTTAAGTTAGTCTCGTATTAGCCGAAAAAGATGCGAACGGTACGTCCAAGCTTTGGGAGGCTTCATGTGATAAATCCAATGATCTCATTTCTTGTACTACCATGGTAGGTCATAGATCTCGTCTTCTCCAACATCGAGTTTTTTTTGAGTGGTAGAATTGGCAAATTGCAAATAATTTGTTTGAGTATGATTTGATTCTTGCGTCTTTGATAGCTATTTAAACCCAAAACATATATGTTTTTATTGAATATCGATTTCATAAATATTGCACCATGGAGGTTTTACTTCTTGGTAATTCGGCTTATATCAATGGCCAACGTGTTGTTTTTCTAATATTACCTAGAGTTGTTTTTTGCAATATTGGTCCTATTAGAATATTTTACATCTATGCTTGAGCTGAAATACTTGTGTTTGTTTTAGATAAAATCCAAATGTGTGAAACATATTATTTCGGTGATTCATTATTGGTTGTTCAACAAGTCGATAAGAGTTTTGGATGTTCTGATAATTATTTCAAATAGCCACTTGTGAAATCATGTTGACCTATAATTTAATACAACAAGGTTATCAAGATAGGAGATACAAATTTTGTAGCACAAAGCCGGTGTTTGATTAGAAATTATGTGAGATAACTCAAGATTAGGTCGGTCTAACCACAACTGAATGGCTAGTCTGGTCGATGTTTCTTGGCCGGTCTGACTGAGCACAGTCCTGGTCCAACCGTAGCTGTATTACCGGTTTGACCGGAGAATTGCATCTCGCAGTACATAATGGGAGGCATGGGCTCAAAAATAACTAAACAGCCGAATTGATTATTCAAAATTCAGTTGAGTTGTTATGAATTCAAGATGACCAATCAGAGGATTCCACTAGTTGAACATTTTGATGATCTAAGAAAGATGGTTGATCGTAGAAGGTTTGTTCGAGAGTTCGGTGATAAGATTTTAAATACACTTTGTTTAGTAAAGATTTAAATTGCGAAACTTTAGAAACAGTGCTTTCACGATATATAATTAGATGCCAATCAATTTGAAATTGCTACGGATAAAGTGCTTCAAGGCATTTGTGGAATTTATCAATCGACACGGGGATAATCATTTAGCCATTGATTCTTCTAATTTAAGTGAGGTAATTTACCGGTCAATAGTTAAGACACTAACAGTGATAAAGTGACCGATTAATGTTTGAAGAGTTTGTGAGAGACTAACGAGATAAAAAGAGAATAATAGCTAAAGTCTATAATTGGAGTAAAATTGGTTCAAGATTAAAGACTTTGTATACAAAGATGATTTTACCGTTAGGGTCTAAGTGCAAAGTGCTTGGTGGGTAATTATCTAGTTGGGAATGTCTATACTGAGTTGTGTGAATCGTTTTTAGAGAAAGCACATATGGTCGATAGAGATTATCGCTCTAAGATCACGTGTTCTATGCTTTTTGACTCACAAGTATGCTAAAAAGGGAGGAGATATGTGTTAATACTCAAATTTAGCACCTAATATGGAAAATAGGAAATATTGCCAAACTTGGAAGAGACCAGGACTTGCCATGCAGGCCTGGTCTGAACGGCGGTATGTGGCTAGTCCAGCGGGCAGAGGTTGACTCCATCTCCAATTTGTCAGTGCTCAGGTTTTCTTGTTTGGGTCCTAGGTTTCTTGAATCCTAATTGATCTCTAAGCCTAACACGATGTGGAGAAGACCCTGTGGAGACAAGAACAACCCCTTATAAGTGCTATGGCCGATTCGATTCTAACCCTCGATCACAACTCCTACATAATCAATTGAATTATTCTTTTACCTTTACTTTTAGCCATGCATGTTTCATACTTTATCTTCTACTCCCTCCGCTTCATATTATAAATCAAATTTAAGTCAAACTTGATTTCTACTTTATCTTCTACCTAGTATTAGTCTGTCTATCCTTGTCGATTTGCACTATAAATTATCCATCTTCGCCGTGAGAGTGCGATACCCTTTTTAGGTTTGTTTTGTAAACCTTCCGATTCACCCAGGAGATAGGTGGTTTTCTTCATATTGATATAAATTGGCCTAGAGGCTGATTTTGATCTCTAAATCAGCTCCGCTAGCAGGTTTAATCTCTTAAACCTATCTTGGTTTAGAGAGATTGAGGTGGTTGGTGACTCCATTAACATCAAAAATCTTTACGTGAGTCTCCTATTGGCTGGAAAAGGTGCCAACAGTACATCCAAGCTTTAGGAAAGCTTCATGCGATAAATCCAATGAACTCATTTCTTGTATTGCCATGATAGGTCATAGATCTCGTCTTCTCCAACATCGAGTTTTTGTGATGGTGGTGGTGGTGGCGGCGGAGGTCAACCCACCGGCGCTGGCGTACATCCGCTACCTCGTGGAGGAGTTCGAGGAAACAATGTTCAAGGATGCCTGCTTCAAAAAAAGGCTTTCTGTTGTGTATTTGACGGAGGAGGATTGCCGGCTATGGTTCTCGAGAGCTAGCAACAAAGGCATTTGTTTTCCATTCCTGTTTTTATATATGTACAAGTTAAAATGCCTGGCATGGATGAATATATTTGATGCTCGCTATCACCTGCCTATATGCAACTGTGGTGAAACAATACGCACAAGCGCACATAATACTCTTGACATTTGATTGCTCGTACGATGAGACAGAAAAGGGATAGAATTATCAGTCAATAATGAAAAGAAACACAATAATATTAATTCTTTATTTCTTCCATAACGCAGCTGCTATGTCTTAGGCCAAGCTCAAGCTAGCATTTGGGCTAGTAATTTTGATGGCATGTAAAACGAGTCAAGCCATTAGAAATATTAATTATAATAAATTTTAAAAATAGATTAATATATGTTTTTAAGATGTTTTTATATAGAATTGTTTTGCACAAAACCTATCGTTTTGCTATTTTGGAAGTGCGCTAACGGGAAATGAGGATGTGTAGTGTGGTGCCAATGCATGATGATGACGATGATGTGATTGCTGCATGGTAGTTAAAAAAAGATGTATTTTTTTGGCTACCAGCCAAGCAGTCAGCATGTGTACGTAATGTACACCATCCGTTTCATAATAAATCTATTTTTTTATAAATCTCGACATGTGTTTATTTGGTTTGTTTATCTCAAAAGTTGTATTTTTTGGACGTATGGAGTAGTCTTCAACTTTTTGTTTGCTTTCACCAGTACATTTTTTTTATGTGGTTCAGAAAAAATAGAATGTGTTTTAAATATATGTATATATATATATATAGTTTAATTTGTTTAATTTGGTTTGGTTGATTGGATGAAAGCTGAACGGAAAGTTCCGACTGTACTGGCTACCTTTTTTTCTAACCAACCATTTCAGCCGGTATAGGATATTCCTTGTAATAGAATAGAAAGTGCTTCGGAAACGGTAACGGAATCGGGCACGACATGTTTTCAACCGTTTTATAGAATCAATATTTGGACGGTAATTTTCGGAGAATTTATAGAAGTCTACCAAACTCTTATGTATAGCCAAATAGTTCATAGGCAAAGAAAGACTAACCTAACCTGAAACCTCATTCCTCAGGCAATCCTCACTATATCACCCGAATGGGCTTAGGGTGCTACACTGCACATCTTTCTCTTGTCGTTCTCTCCGCCGGTGAGTCTGTCGTCTGCCTACTCCACGGCGCCGTACGTTGTGCCATCTGCTCGAGCCACCGCATTACCCCCTGCTCATGCGCTGCAGCATTGCCTGCTAACACCACTGTCTACACCACGTTGCCACCGCCACATGCCGTGCTACGTACATAACCATTACACATATATACAGCTGTATTATGAGGTCGTATATACTTTTGTTCTAAATAAATTATGAATGACATGGTTATAGTTGAATGTGCGATATTACATTTTATGGTTTCTGACATGAAATTTTTATCGACGCATTTCCGTTTCGGTAGATCAATTAGACATTTGTTTTACCAGGGTTTTATTTAGGAATTATATATGTATCATGTTTGCAATGCCCAAGCACTTTAGCACTATTTCCTAAAATTGAAATTATGATGCATTCCATGTGATGACATATAAAAACAAATTTCGGCTTTATTTGACAGGGTAGGTGTGCCTATGATTCTACCAAGGCATTTGTTTTCTATGATTGTTTTCATGTACAAGTTAAATTTGATGCTAATCATTTCTTTGTGATAATTATTTGTAGTTCAGCCTACCGAGTAATGTCAATTCTATGAGAGGAGTATTTAATCGACGTACGTATTGATAACGCTAAATAGTACACATTATCTTAATAGATCCAATTGTACCTTTTGAACTTCTCCACAACATAGTTAAGAACATAACACTAGCAGAAAAACGATTTTCGCAGGTCCCTCCCCTTAATTTCACACACTACTAAGAGAAAGCCAATCACAAGCGAACAAAACAGGTTTTAGCAAGTGTCCAGCCATGCCACCTACAACTCTTTGAAAATCTAGTATTTTCACACTGAGGGCAGCCGGTTGCTTGCGAAAATCGTTTTTCACAGACGAGCCTCCGAAGACACCTCCCTACGAAAATTGACTTTCACAAATATTTTCAGCACTAAATGGTATTGTTATTCCATAATATAGTCGGCATTTCAATTATAGCTTTAATATGATTTAATAATGCAAAAATTAAGATTATTTTAAATATCATGCAAATATAACTTATGATTTATAATTTTGTTGTATTTTTTGAACTCAATATGAAAGTAATATCAAATCATTATCTCCACTTCATTTTTACATTATTTAAATATATATATTTATCATCATTTCTAATGTATAACATGTATTCATCCACGTATCCCGCAGCAAAGCGCGGGGTATCAACTAGTATAGTATAGTCAATAGATGATTAAAATTTAGTATTGATAATATTGATAAATAACCCTTATTGATGACTAATAACATTGTCTGCTATTTTTAACTTCTTTTCGAAATGATATCGGTCGTAACACCGTTTCCCGTTATGTGTCCATGTATCTGCTAGGTTTGAAATTTCTAATGCAAAATGAACTTTTGATCTCTGACTCTTAGTATACTGGATTTTCAGGTACATCAGCTTGGAAAATAATCATTATTTCATCCACACACGATTGACTACTAGAGAACCGATCTTTGGTTTGGTTCACAAAAACCGGAATAGTCCCGGTTCGAATAGAAACCGAGACTAAAGATCATCTCTAGTCCCGATTAAAAAGTATATCAGGTCGTGATGATCTTTAGTCCCGGTTGGTAATACAAACCGGGTCTTTAGTCCCAGTTCACACCTCCACTGACAGTGTCAGACGCATGTCAGGGGACCGGGGATCTTTAGTCCTGGTTGGTGACACCTACCGGGACTAAAGATCCTCACTTTAGTCCCGGTTGGTAACACCAACTGGGACTAACGATGATTTATATCTTTAGTCCCGGTTAGTGTTATAAACCTGGAATAAAGTGCTATACCTTTTTATACTTCTTCTTACTCCTCCAGTCCAGCCATTGCTGCTAAGAGGAGGAAGAAGGGAGGTGCTGCCGAAATTTTTAAATTTGTTTTTGGTGATAATATACAAATCGGAGAGATCGAAAAGGTTAGCAAATCCATTCTCTAGTAATGTATGCTTAGCATATTACATTTATAGTTTTGTTTCTATAAAATATTATCTTCAACAAGGTTTAAGCAAATGATGAGAGAGAAAATATGTGTAGGCAAAATTAGGTTGATTTGAAATTAGAAAATTTGGATACATATGTTATAAAAGAGATGACCGAGGGGAAATATAGAAAACTAAAATAAAAGAATAAAAAACTAAGTTAGTTTAATAAAATAGTTAGAAAAAAGTATAATTCGTTAAAGATATGTTTTCAACTTTACAAACAGTAAAAAAGAATAATATGTGGGAGTATTGTAAAATTTTTGTATGATTACTTGTAAAAAAAAGTAGAAAACAAAGGTAATTGAAAAATATGTAATATAGCTAGAAATATTGTCCGTACTACAAAAAATATGTGTAGTTTTTTAATAAAAATTTAAAAATAATTGTAAACTTCTCTTCCTTCTCGTCGCCATCTTTGTAGCTCTTTTCTAGAAATTAGTTTCACTTTAAATCATGATGTTTTAAATTATTATATGATTATTTAACTAGTTATAACTGTGTGGATTTCGTTAGTAACATTGGAATATTTGATGTATAGATGGATCGGCAATGGATGTACACTACGGACCGACGGTCGAAAGAGTTTATTGAAGGCGTGCATTATTTTTTGAATGTGGCCAATGCTAACAAGTATAAGGGTTTCATGTATTGTCCATGCAAAAAGTGCAGTAATCAGAAAGAGTATTCATCATCAAGAACTATTCATGTGCACTTGTTTGAGTCTGGATTCATGCCTGGATATAATTGTTGGACCTCGCACCGAGAGTTAGGGGTTACAATGGAAGAAGATGAAGTAGAAGACGAGAATATTCCGAACTGGGCTCATCAATACGGTGGATTTGAAGAAAATCCAGGTGGTGAGGCGGACGGAGCTGTTGAAGATAACGATGCTGTAGATGATATTGGTCAGATGTTGCAGAACGTAAAGGACGGCTGCGAAAGTGAGAAGAAGGTCCAAAAATTGGACCGTATGTTAGCGGACCACAAAACTTCATTGTACCCAGGTTGTGAACAGGGGCACAAAAAGTTGGGTACGACGCTAAAATTCTTGCAATGGAAGGTCAAAAATGGTGTGAGTGACAAGGTATTTGGTGAGTTATTATAACTCGTCAAGAACATTCTTCCGGAGGGAAACGAATTGCCCAAAACAATGTACGAAGCTAAGAAGGTGGTATGCCCTCTAGGACTAGAAGTACATAAGATACACGTATGTCCGAACGATTGTATCCTCTATCGCGGTGAGGAGTACAAGAACCTAGAAGCATGCCCGGTTTGTAAAGCACTACGATACAAGATTAGACGAGATGATCCAGGTGATGTGGACGGACAACCTTCGAAGAAGAGGGTTCCTGCTAAGGTGATGTGGTATTTCCCTATAATACCAAGGCTCAGGCGTTTGTTCAGGAACAAAGAGCATGCTAGCATGATGCGCTGGCACGCAAAAGAATGTCAACAAGAAGGGATGCTGAGACACCCCGCTGACGGGTCGCAGTGGCGAAACATCGACAGAACATTTCCAGACTTTGGAGAGAATGCCCGAAATGTAAGGTTTGGATTAAGTATAGATGGCATGAATCCATTTAGAGAGATGAGCAACGGCCATAGCACATGGCCTGTGACCATGTGTATCTACAACCTCCCCCCTTGGCTATGCATGAAGCAAAAGTACATCATGATGCCAATTATCATTTAAGGTCCAAAGCAACCTGGTAACGACATTGATGTGTACCTAAGACCATTGGTTGACGATCTGCTTCTGTTGTGGAACAAAGGTGTCCCCGTGTGGGATGAGGACAAACATGAGCATTTTAACCTACGAGCGTTCCTGTTCGTGACCATTGTATGGATGAAACTGAAAGTCCGTATCTAAAGCACTGCAGGAAGGTTGTGTACATGGGTCATCGTCGATTCCTTGTTGCAACCCATCCTGTACGGAAGAAAGGCAAGCATTTCGAACAGAAGGCAGACCACCGTACTAAGCCTAAACATCGTAACGGAAAAGCCGTGTTTGCTATGGTGAAAGATCTGAATGTAGTATACGGAAAGGGACCTGGCAGCCAACCTATAGAGAGCGAAGATGGTCACGCGGTGATGTGGAAGAAGAAGTCTATTTTTTGGGAGTTACCCTATTGGGAAGTCTTAGACGTCCGGCATGCAATCGACGTGATGCACCTCAGTAAGAACCCTTGCGTCAACCTGTTGGGCTTCCTAGGTGTATATGGGAAGTTGAAAGATACACTTGAAGCACGTAACGATCTCAAGCATATGCAACAACGCGAGGACCTTCACCCAGAACCGAAGGATAAAAGAAGCCATTATTTGAGTCCTGCAAGCTATATTCTGAGCAAGGAAGAGAAGGAAAGTATGTTTGAATGCCTGGAGAGCATCAAGGCACCGTTTAGATACTGCTCGAATATAAATAGAATAATAAGCATGAAGGAGAAGAAGTTCACAAACCTAAAGTCTCATGATTGTCACGTGTTGATGACACAACTGCTTCCTGTTATAATTCGTGGTATCCTTCCTGCTAATGTCCGGGGAACAATAATAAAGCTATGTGCCTTGGTATCCTTCCTGCTAATGCCCGGGGAACAATAATAAAGCTATGTGCCTTCATGAACGCAATTTCGCAAAAGATCATCGATCCGGACAGTTTAACAGCCCTTCAAGATGACGTGTCTTGTCAGCTTTGAGATGATCTTTCCACCGTCATTCTTCAATATAATGACGCATCTTCTATGTCACCTTGTGAAAGAGATCGGTATTCTCGGTCCTGTGTACCTAGATAACATGTTTCCATTCGAGAGGTACATGGGCATTCTAAAGAAATACGTTCGTAACCATTCCCGTCCGGAAGCAAGCATCGCCAAGGGTTATGGAACAGAGGAGGTCATTGAGTTCTGCGTAGAATTTATTTAAGACCTTCGTCCAATCGGTGTACCCAAATCAAGCCATGAGGGGAGACTACGGGGAAAGGAGACTCTTGGAAGGAAAGCAATAATGACTATGGACAACGATTTATTCCGTAAAGCACATTTCACGGTTTTGCAACAATCTTCATTGGTGGCTCCTTACATCGAGGAGCACCTGGCGATTGTTCGCTCAAAAAACATTAGCAAGTCCGATGCATGGATTACACGCCATCACATTAATACTTTTCCCGCTTGACTACGACAACATCTAATGGGTACCGAAACCATTGACCGACAACTAGCCTTCTTGGCGAGGGGGCCTTCTTGCTCGATATCGACATTCCAAGGATATGAAATCAATGGGTATACATTTTACACAAGAGCCCAAGACATAAAGAGCACAAACCAGAACTCTGCTATTCGTATCGACGCCATGGGATACGATGGTGCAACTAGCATGTATTACGGTGTCATCGAGGACATATGGGAACTAGACTATGGACCCCTGAAGGTACCTCTATTTCGATGCCAGTGGGTTAGGCTCACTGGTGGAGGCGTAACGATTGATGATAGTGGGATGACAACGATTGACCTAACCAAGGTTGGATACTCAGACGAACCATTCGTCCTAGCCAATGATGTAACACAAGTTTTCTACGTGAAGGACATGTCTAGTAAACCAAAGAGGGGTAAAGGACCCGACGAGCCAAAGCGCCACTTGGTTCTTACAGGCAAAAGGAAAATCGTCGGAGTCGAGGATAAGACTGACGAAGATTACGATCAGTTCGACGGGCAACCTCTGTTCATGGTGACGGTTGACCCGAGCATCCTCCTATCAAAGGAGGACACCGCTTACTCACGCAACGATCATAGCTAAGGAACATTAGTGAGAAGAAAGTACGTGAGGATAACAGTGACATAGGTTGTTGTATGGGCGATGCAAACTATTTATAATGTATTGAAGGCCATGCAATGTTTGTGTTTTTTACTAATACAATTATAAATTGGTCATATGTTAATTATATGTGATTATCTATACTCAAGTAGTATTTAAATTGGTCATATTTTAATTATATATCATTATTGAAATGTGCTAGAAGATTTAAACTATCTAAATAGGTCATATGTTAATTATATGTGATTATCTATATTCAAGTAGTATTTAAATTGGTCATATTTTAATTATATATGATTATTGAAATGTGCTAGAAGATTTAAACTATTTAAATAGATCATATGTTAATTATATATATTTTTAGATGTAATATCAATTTTAAACTATTAAAAAGGTCATATGTTAATTATATATATATTTATTTTAGATGTAATAGCAATTTTAAACTATTGAAACAGGTCATATGTTAATTATATGTGATTATCTATATATATTCAAGTAATATTTAAATTGGTCATATTTTAATTATATATCATTATTGAAATGTGCTAGAAGATTTAAACTATCTAAATAGGTCATATGTTAATTATATATATTTTTTAGGTGTAATAGCAATTTTAATCTATTTAAATATGTCATATGTTAATTATATGTGATTATCTATATTCAAGTAGTATTTAAATTGGTCATATTTTAATTATATATCATTATTGAAATGTGCTAGAAGATTTAAACTATTTGAATAGGTCATATGTTAATTATATATATATTAGATGTAATAGCAATTTTAAACTATTTAAAAGGTCATATGTTAATTATATGTGATTATCTATATGCAATAATAATTTCAAACTATTTAAATGTTCTAATCTTTAGTCCCGGTTGTAAACCATATCCGGGACTAAAAATTTTTTGGAAACAACAGGAAACTTTTATTAGTCCTGCTTCGTGTAATAAATCGGGACTAAAGATATCTTTAGTCCCGGTTGATAGCTACAACCGGGACTAAAGATTTTATCTTTAGTCCCTGTTGTAGCTGCCAACCGGGACTAAAGATATCTTTAGTCCCGGTTGATTACACGAACTGGGACTAAAGATCCCGGCTATAAATAGCCGGGCGCATCGTCTTCTACACCCACACTTCGCCGTTTCACGCTGGTCGCCGAACCTACCGTCGTCTTCGCGTCTCCGAACCCGCCATCATCTCCGCCGCCGGACGTCGTCGCCGACCTCACCGCGCCACCCTGCCGCCGTACGTGTACCTCTCTCCTCTTTCTCTAAGTCCGTCGCCGCCATGCATGCCGCCGCAACGCCAGGGTGGCGCGGCCGCCACTCCCGGCCGGCCTGCACCACCCCGCGCCGCCGCCGGCACGCCGCGGCGACGCCGCCACCCCGCACTACCCCGCTGCCGCCACCCTGCGCCACCCCGCACCGCCATGGATGCCACCGTGTCACCAGGGTGGCGCGGCCGCCACTCCTGGCCGGCCTACGCCACCCCGCGCCGCAGCCGGCACGCCGCGGCGATGTCGCCACCTCGCGCCACCCCGCCGCCGCCACCCAACGCCATGCATGCCGCCGTGTCGCCGTTGTCGATGATGAAGGATGGCCGGGAATTTTTTTTTAGAAATGAAGGAAACAGGCTGGAAGGAAAATTTTAGAAATATAGTGATTTTTAAAACATCAAACTAATTTTATCAAATAAAACAATGTAGAAAATATTACTGTACTTTCTTTTATAAATTTAATTACATTTAAATAAGTTTGATAAAAAGAATTAAAGTAACTTATAATATATATGAAATGGATGATATAACTCACAAAATGTATAATGTTTCAGGGTATGCCATAGAGTTCAAATTTGCACGTACCGCCCCCACGAACGAACGCGAACGAAAGAACAATAGAATGTGAACGATAGAATGAACGACCGAACGAACGATAGAATGATAGAATGAACGACCGAACGAACGATAGAACGATAGAACGAATGATAGAACGATAGAATGAACGACTGAACGAATGACAGAACGATAGAACGAACCAGATTATTTGCATTACACTTCCAAAATCACATTTTCTCAAATAAAGGAGGGTCTGATTTAGGATATTGGCTGAAAACAAGCACTCATTCTTTCATGACTAAACACAATTAAATAGGTAATTTCTAAAATAAATATTGTCTTGACTCCTATGCATGGGGTGTCAAAACAAGATCTGTTTTGGAAATTATCCGTGTTCAGCCATGAAAGAACGAGGTGTTGTTTTCACCCAATATCTTGAGTCACTTTCTCTCATTTAACAATGTAAACTAAAACAAATTTAGCATGGATTTGCATCAAACATTAAGTTATACTAGTATTTTTATACTTGTGCTTCATATAGATCATTATATATTGAAGTGGTTTTATAAAAACTAGATCATCGAAGGTATATCAGAGGCAGGCAATTTGCTTAAACTACGAGTAATAATAGTGGATGCCTTTTCTAATTCTTCAGAAAAGGGGGAGCTAGCTGTACATGCATGCATATTGCTAGCTATACTAGTATACAATTAACTTCGACAAGTCACGCAATTCTATATATTATTAGATTTCTTTTACATGACGACAGCTGATATTATGTACGGAATCCCACCATCTCATAGTATAAGACGCTTCAATTTTTTTATAGTTCTTTTTATTTGTATTGAAGATATGTACTGCTATGTTTTTCTATAGTCTTGATCAAACTTACAAAAAATAACTAAAAAGTCAACGTGTCTTGTAATTATTGTAGATGGCAGATTGCGATGATGAACAGATCATCATGGACGAGATCGTAGAGGGCAGCAGCCAGTATTGGGTGGATGAGAAGCAGGAGGACCCCAACCAACACCTAAACGAGGAGGGAAACGAGGGCACAAACCAAGATGAAAGTGAAAGGAAACCGGCCGTTGGAGAGAAGAGGGCACGCGGACAACGAGGTGCCGCGAGGAAGCTAGAGGGCAGGCACATAATTAGTGATGTGGCCCCAGACGGCGAACCAGTAGCCCCAGTCGGCATATTACGGAAGTACGTGGGACACAGTGGTTCGGTCGTGAGGGATCACGTACCCATTAGCACAATCCACTGGCGTTAATCAAGGTCAGCCGAGGAAGACCAAAGTTATCTTCCAGATACGGAGAAAATATGCTGTGGACCACCATGCTCCAGACATTCACGGTCCCTGAGGCAGCTCAGCCAAGACTGAAAGAATGGACGATGAAGAAAATGGCTGAACAGTTCCGGAAGTACAAGTCAACTCTGTACAAGGATTACGTCTAGAAGGGTCTGACACCTGATTTTGACAAATTACCCAAGTTGAGGGATCATTTGGATGCGTTTGTCGCATACAAGACCTCCGAGCACAGGCAAGCGCAAATAGAAAGGAATAAAGCCAATGCCGCTAAGAAGCAGCACCATCACCGGCTAGGGTCAGGTGGCTATAAGAAGGCAATCCCTAAGTGGGATACACTGGAAGCCGCGT
Organism: Oryza punctata; assembly: GCA_000573905.2. Lineage (NCBI taxonomy): Eukaryota > Viridiplantae > Streptophyta > Magnoliopsida > Poales > Poaceae > Oryza > Oryza punctata. Next base: position 22,455,018 of record CM002499.2, on the reverse strand, counting down.
TGATAGAGAAGGGTATTGAGCCGGCCACAACGAACTGGCCTGAACGTTCCAGAAATTGGTATTATGGTCATGGTGGAACGCTCAATCCCACTGATGGCTCCCTTGTATTCGGCGATGCGATCCGCGAAGCAGCAAGCCGACTTACGGAAGCAGTGGAGGCATCTGCTCAGGGAACATTCAAGCCTGATAGAGAGAAGGACGAGCTTACGCTCGCTCTACAAAATCCTGAGCATCCAGGACAAGCACGAGGAAAAGGCGTGGTACCTTGGAAATATGGATTTCAAGAGGACAGCCACACTTACAAGAGTCGGATGAGGAGCAAGAGGGATACGGAGGCAAAATTGAGATATCTCGAGGAGAGGGTGACCCTGCAGGACATAAGGATGCAAGAGGAGGTCAAACGACGGGTGGACCAACACCTGGCGGAACGACAGAGCCAGCAGACGGTGCAGCCGTCTGTCCCTCCTATCATGGTGAGCCCCTCAGGTAATCGCAGCAGCTGTGCTTCTACGGGGCAAGCAGGAGAACAGGGCATAGAAGGTGCAGCAGGGCCAGCTCACGACGACACATCGTACCCCGTAGATGAAATCACGCGGCGGACACCTTGTGAGCTGCACAGCCCCTTCAAGAACATACCACTCAAGATATGCTCGTAGTTTTATGATATATGTCTTGTAAATTGCAAACGGTTATGCATGCATCTGTTAATTACTAAGTAACCTCGATTCTCGTGAAGGTGGCGTCGAGAATGGCCATACCAGTGGACCCTTCAGGGACTTACCATTGCAGACCGATTCCACCTGGGTACTCCAAGGTCGAAGTTGAACTAGTGGAACGAGGGTTCGAGGGTCTCGAGCTGGACATCCCCGGAGGAGACGGGGAGACGAAACTAGGAGACACAGCCCATGGCATTATACTATGGTGCAAGCGGTACATCGTGTTTCCCGGATGAGCAGTGACGTCTTCTCCTCCGTCTCCTCCGCCTGCACCCTCTCCTCCGCCTACACCAGCTCCTTCGCCTGCACCCTCTCCTCTGCCTGCACCATCTCCTTCGCCTACACTGGCTCCTCCACCTCCGCCTGCACCGTCATCGTTTGCTCCGCCTTCACAAGCTACAAAGTCATGCCCACTTCATCCAGCACCGTCAAAGTCCGCAGAACAAATGAAGAAGCCAAGACTTGACGAGCCAAAACTCCCCGCTCTCAAGAAAAGGGCGTACGACCGCACTCCCGAGGAGACTGACGAGGTCGTACGAGTGGAAGTGAAGACGTTCTTCAAGCCACGGAGCCCAAAAAAGAAGATTCCCATAGATCCGGCTGCTAAGAAGTTTTTTCAGAAGATGAGCAAACCGGTCAAGAGGGCTTTACTTTCGGATTATTACCGGTCGATGACGAAGTTGGCTAGGAAGGAAAGAGTAAGGACCAAAGAAGTGCATCAGCTCGGAAAGCAACCGAAACAATCAGTTGAGCCGTTGCTACCACCCGGTCAGGCGGAACTAAGGCAATGGATGAAAGAGACGGGTCTGAACATGGAGCAGCTGGTGGGAAATGCACCAATAACCAAAGCGACCGAAGCCGATTTAATATATAAATTTAAACTCGGTGAAACGCTTGTCAAGCCTGTTCAGGTGAACACCCGGTCCAAACAAATGTACCACTTCCATCAATGGTACATGGAACGTTCATCCAAAGGTAGAACGATGGTTGGAATGAGGATAAGGAACTCAGATTACTATCAAGGAGATGATGTCCTGTGGTTCAAATTCGAGGATGTATTTGATGTATACCAACTAGATGCCCTCGACGTCTCCATTCTCAGCTGGTGGGTTTTGTAAGTATCGTTTTACGCAAAATTAATTTTATTCCTTAGCTCCTTGTCTGTACCGTTCAATGGTTAAACTGTGCGGATAGTTGATGCCAATATCTTTATCCTTTGTAGAATGGAGATTCAATCGTGCCGTAAACAGGGGATTTACAATATTGGATTCATGGACCACCGCAAAGTCAATATCGAAATGATACGGGACTTTGAGGAGGCTATAGAGGACAATATTGTTCATTTCCTGGTGCAGCAGCATTACAAGACCTACATACTATTGCCCTATAACACAGTGTGAGTTTGAACTGTCTTTCTAATTCGTACCAACTTCTTCCTCAAACTCATACCATGACATATGTATTATCTCACGCAATTTACAGATTCCACTGGGTCCATCTCCTCTTCGACCTTTCACTTTGCAAAGTCCATGTCTATGACTCAATGGATAAACCGGAGTCTACTTTCGACGAGATTTTTGAAGTGATAGACAGGTAATGCCATCTATTCAACTGACAGTAATTATGAACACTGCTATTGCTTCTATGCAGATCTCCGATATTTAATCGTAGCTTCCAACTGTACATAGGGTATGGGCATAGTTCCGTACATTGGTCCGCGGGGTTTGGAAAGAAAAACTTGGTAGGAGGTTTAATTTCTAGTGAGTACATACTCCAAAAACATATTGAATCGTTAATTTGTTCTAGAAAAAACTAGTACATTAAATCTCTCGTCGTTTCTCCTTAAGTGTGCAAAACAGGAGAAGGGGAATAACTTGTGTGGCTACTATGTCTGCGAATATATTCACTGCATTGTACACCAAATCAAGAGTGACAAGGATCTGGAAGTACGTAAAAATCCTTCATACATTATCCCATCGATTTCTTATTGACTTCATATACTTATATCTCAATTTTTTTCAAATGATAGATTATTTACATGAGGGAAAAACTATCCAATGAAGAATTTGTAAAGGTTGTTCAAGAACAATTGATGGGATTTATCAATGAACAAATAATTGATCCCGCGGGAGAATTCCACTATGATGAAAGGCCTATTGATCATGATCCCATGTATAACTTGTCTTAAGTTTCTTTGTAATATACAATAGAAACAAGAATTAACGAAGGATTGTTACATATATATATGTATTTAAATGTGTATACATGTGCATATGTGAGTACATTTCGGTAATATGAGTATATGTTTACTTGAGTGCATATATTTAAGGAACATATATATGTGATAAATATGTATTTATCACACATATATATGTGCAATATATTATAAATTATATATAGATATATTATGCATATGCATGTATTATGCATATACATGTATTTATACATATATATGCATAATATATAAACAAGAAGCTAGCAGTTAGCAGAACCAGCAATCTTTAAAAAAAAACATCTTTAGTCCCGGTTGGTAACATCAACCGGGACTAAAGATGGCTCTTTAGTCTCGGTTATTTCACCCGGGACTAAAGATGAGCATCTTTAGTCCCGGATTCGTGGTCCCGGTTGCATAACTGGGACTATAGGGGGTTACGAACCGGGGTTAAAACCCCCTTCTCCACCAGTGATTATCGTTTGATCTTCAACTAAATCCCTCATCCGGTAATCAAGTAAAGGGTAAAATGTTGTTAATTATATCTCTCACCATCCGAACTTGTAAATTAAATCATTTCAAAATCAGTTTGGATGTACAACTTCTGATAATCTAATCAATTTTGAAGTTGAAATATCGTGTTCTCTCTTCTTTGTAGACGCACTGCTTATTCTAAAGGGACGACGATTATTATTATTCATCCACAGATTTTATTCCATACATTTGTCAAACTCAAGATAAATCCGTAAAGACAAAAAATCGATAAATGAGCACTGATACAGTTGAATCTAGACGCGCTAGCTATGCCATATACTCGCGAAGCACTCTCACACTCTCTTCGAAATGCGTTGAGATCCAGCTACCAGGCAGATCCGGGGTGGCCTCGAGCGCCGCGTCCGCAGCATCCACTCGGGCCTTGGCGATCTCGAGGTGCCAGAACATCACGAGGAAGGATGGCATCATCCTCGCCATCGCCATCTCCTGCTCCGCCTCCCTCTCCTGTGCTTATCCCAGCCTCGGGATCAGCACCACCAGCGCGGCGGTGGCCCTGGCGTGGCTCTCCTCGGTGGTCACCACCGGGGAGCGTGCCGCGGCCGTGATCTCGGCGAAGATCTGCCGCTTGGCGTGCTGCGCGGCCAGCAGCTGGGCCCTCCTTGCGTCCAGGGCGTCGTGGAGCTCGTTGATGAGGTTGTTGACGGAGACCAGCTCGGCCATGGCGGCGCCGACGGCCTCATGCTGCGCGCGCTTCAGGAAGATCGTGTGGCGCTCGTACGCCGCCAGCGCCGGGCTCCCCTTGCGGAGGAGCTCCTCCAGGGTGTTCATGGCGGAGGCGACGTTGTCGGGGACGCCGGCGAGCAGGGTGGGCTCCGGGCGGAGGCGGAACAGGCTCCCGTCGTCGTCGTCGCAGGCTTGCTGGAAAGACTTCATGTTGCAGAGCTCCGACGAGGTCGCGGAGGTAGGCAACCGTCACCGGGTCGACCGCCGCCACGTCCAGGCGAACGACCATCACCAACACGGGCGCTAGCTAGCTCGAAACAAAAACAAATCAGCAAGACGAGATCGAAATCGAATGGAATTCTGTGACCACTTCCCCGGCCGTACGTCGAAGGAAAAATCAAAGGCAATCGAGATGAACTCATAAACTTACGAACCCAACCTAGCTCGCCGGCGGCCGGTTGTGCAAAAGCAGCGGCTGACGGTGGCGGCGAGATGGGTGGCTAGGGTTTGGGGGAATGGGGAATGGAGCTCAGGGGCATTTAAAGCCGACACGGAAAGCGAGGGGGGGGGAGCTGTCAGAGTGTCAGTGGTGACGCCAGCTAGGTTACCGAGGCCGTACGATCCCGCGTTAAGATTCGTGCTACAGCCTCGATCTCATTGCTCCATCTGGGTTTCTCGACCGTTGCTGCCTTTGCATCTGCACCAGACGTCAGTTTCTGAACCCCAATGAAAAAAATCAGGGTTTGCCCGTCGTTGCCTCCTCCATCTGCGGCCATGTCGTAGCGGCGGCCGGGGCGCCGGCGGCGGCAGCCGGATGAGTGATCTCGACGGCCGGACGGTGGAATGCGACGACGACGGGGACGCTGATGCATGTATTAATTGTCCGGCGATCTATCTGTGATTGATCGTTAATGGTGTCTCTCTGTGTGGTTTTACTTTATCTCAGTTAATCATGGAGTTAGGGAACCACAGGAAACATATATATTGTATCGGTTTAATTTGTGGCCGGTTAATTTAAAATTGGAGAAAAAGATAAGGTTTTCCCTCTGAATTAATTAATTTCTTTGATCTTTCGAATATGGCATATCATTCTATAGAATCATATGGAAGTAAAAATTAAAAAGGGTTAAAAAAAGAATGCAAAGAATGAATACAAACTGGACAACCACAAGGTCCGGAGAAGTCCTGGTTTATATATATCGGCATCAAACATAAATTAGAACAGTTGTCAAATATTTTGCAACATCAATTTCACTTCTGCTGTGGAAAAGTGATCACAAACGCGCCATCTCATGTGATAGATATAGTGAAAATATAAGAACAGAGAGTATACCCTTTAATTTCTGACTTGAGCTTAGATCGTAGCTTACACTAATTTTGACGACTAGCTAACTTCATTCATGGACAAACCTATGTACGGTTTCACTTTCACCCTAGGGTCAGTTCCTCCCCTCCATACGATCCTGCGTTGAGATTCGTGCTACACGAACGCCCATCATCATCAACCTCAATCTCTTTGACACCGTTGCCTTTCACAGTTAATTTGCAGCAGGCTGGCAACGACGTCAGGTTATGCTCCATGGTTTTAAATCTTCGGCTATAGCTGTTTGAGATTGGTCTTAGCTATTTAATCTCATGTATAAATTAGCCACTATAACTTCATTTAGCCCACCAGAACTGTTTTAGAAGACCAATGCTACATATCTTAGCCCACTATTTAAAATCATGTTATGCACCCGAATGATAAGAAGGGATAGCCTGTCATTGCCTCCTCTATGTGCGGCCATGTCGTAGCGGAGTGGCCGGCGTGTGCTAGCGGCAGTAGCCGAGCTCGCCGGATGGTGGAATGTAAAGGACGGGGTGAAGCACAAGAAATAATTATGTCCCCGTTTTATTTGCGGCTTGTTTACATTAAGTGGAGGAAAACAATAAGGTTTTCCCTGTTCCTTCATTTCTTTGATCTTTTCGAATATGGCATATCTTTCGGTAGAATTCAGAGGAAGTAAAAGTTTAGAAAGACTTGAACAAAAAGAAGACTTTAAAGAACAGCGAGGTCCAGATATATGTCTGTGTGTGTGGTAGAATAAAGAACAGTGCGCTTTTGTGCATGCAAACTGATCAGAATTGTTTTTTTCCTATGGCATGGAGCATATAGCTCATTGTGAATCCAAACACAACTCGAGAAGCTAAGTGTTAGCTGAACCGGCTGCCGTTTCGACATTTTACATAAACTGATTTCAGCTGCTGCCTTTAGTCATACAGAATATATATACATTTTGCAGGTAAATTGGCATGCTTTAAATCTGATTTAACTTCAGGTAACTGGTGTATCTATCAGATCATAGTAATGAATTTAATGCCTGTTTTGTCCAGGGCAGATATATAATATTTAACATGACGTAATAGTACTAAGAAATGATATATTAGCTGCAGTTTCTACAAAATATATAATCATAAATATTCAGTACTCAACGCGACGCGACTCATTAGAGATGTTATCCTATTTAAGATATGGTTACTGAGAAAGACCCGTCAAATGATCTATGAAGGGTCACAACCATGACTCTTCACAGATGAGTCATGTGTACTAATGGTCAGGTATTACGAACCGTCATAGATGAGACCACTTATCTTTGATGGATTTTTAACTACCACACGTCACAAATAACATTATCTTTGATGGGTGCTAGCTTTATAACCTATCAGTGATGAGTGAAAATTAAAATTTTTAAATTTTGCAAAAAATCTCGGATTGAGACATGCCCTATTTTTGAACTTCCTGCTTTTGAATCTTTCCAATTCCTTACTGTTCTCTACTATACAATTCATCCTGAAACAATATTTGCTCAATATATAAGATTTCCTTCGTGCTTTGCTGATTTGCATCTGCAGGAGGAAACCACCGTCTCTGTCATGTCGCTGCTCAAGGGGATCCATGGGACGGAGGAGGAAGAGGTCGCGCTAGCGGTGGCCGTGGACGGCTTCGCTGGCTTGCTCGAGCAGCTCACCGCCGCCAAAGGCGAGGCTTGAGGAGGAGAAGGCCAGACTCGAGCCATCCTAAAGCTGTACGGCGGCCACCGGGAAGACGACATCATCGTCTTCCACGTTGTGGATCACTTCAACAAGAGCGTGACGGAGCTATGTAGGGCTAATGGGGTTCCTAGGCACTTGGCTACAAAAGAAAAATTAACTCTTAATACCACTTACTGACCATATGGAACCCCCCTCCATCCTAGCTTGGTGTACCGCAAACAGACGCACAAACGGCCCACAAACCCACAGCACATATAGATGCTAGATTAATGAAAATCCATTATCTAAAAAACCCACACCACAAAAGTCTGACCTAGCAGGTGTATTGAAGGCCAACAGGAGCCCAATAAGTTTCAGCTTGTAGTTGCCGTGAGGACACGCACACACGCATGCATGTCTCTTTGCCTTCTTATTTTCTTCTTTCTAGAGGCTCGTTGCTCCTCTTTTCTCCTTCCCACATTGATGCCATCCACCTATCTACTCGATCTCCTGTTGTCAGTTCCAGAATCCCGTCGGGATGTGCCAGGATGCCGCTGAGGCCGGCACCCTCAATCACTGGCCACCGCGTCCCGGCTCCTCTCACTTCATTCTTGTACAACAATAGGAAATGCCTTGTCTTCTCTATCGATCTTCTCCTCATTTTCTTAATTCTTTACGAGTTAATTTGATTCATTAAAACTTGGAAGAACTCCTGTGGAACATAGGTTTTGAATTACGCGATAATATTTGTTGTTTTTCCCAAAACAATGGTAAGGGTTTACAGTGAAATTATGTACATATACTGTGATGCAATGTAACCACGGTAGGATAGTATAGTTATTTTATTTTATATATGTTACATCAAATTACATAGTTTTTCAGTTGAAAGTTAAAGGCAGTTTTATTCACTAGCTTGAGATCGAAAGGTGTCTTTTACTAGTAGTAGTGGATTTATTTATTTGATACATAATTTGTCTCTGCTCCTTAGTGCAGTCTCCTGCTACTTATGTTGATTGCAATAACGCATGACAAACATTATAATTTACTATAATATTGCTTGAAAAAAAATTATGTGCTACTTAGTGGTGCACCTCTCCACTCTTCTCTAGCTCCGTCCCCGCCGTACGCGTGTGCTGTGAGGATTCATAACTCAGTACGATGCATGAGAGATCTAAGAGTGAAAAAAATGATGCATGAAATGTGAAGCAGCGACGATGGTGAATTGGTAATGATGGTGACTATATTGTCCCTATAGTGAAAAAAAGATGTGTATTTTTCATACGGAAAATCAGAAGAGACGGTATGGTTGTTATAAAAACTTTTTGAGACAATATGCTTTTGATATGTCGTGGGGAATTTGATTTCGTTCAGAAGAAATGCTTATGTATATGTATATGGTTTTGTTTAAGGCTCTCAGTGCCATACATGAAAGATATACAGGAAAGAAAATGTATGCAATGTGAAGCAGCAAAGATGCATGGTGATGATATGTCCTTGTAGTAGAAATGATCATGATGTGTTAACTTTTTCGCCAGGGATATTCAAAATCTGAAGCAGAAACGATGGTGATGGTGATTTGCCCTGCATTAAATGATCAGGGTGATTTGCCCAGCGATTTGCCCTGTTTTAGTTTTGCTTCAGAACAATGGTGTACATACATAAACAGGAGATACATTTTTCAAGTAGACACTTTTTCCATTATCTAAAAAAACAAAAACACATGAGATACAGCTTTTCCATTATCTAAACAAAAAAAAACAGGAGATACACTTTGTTTCCATCATCTAATAAAAAAACATGAACACGCATGAGATACACCTTTTCCATTATCCAAGAAAACATAAACATGATGATTTCAAATGGTAGCATTCTTGCATAGAAAATGTACTGTACACAAATACACAATACCTATACAGTTAATCATAAAAGATGTTGACGGGGCAATTTTGTTATTTTTGTGTGGTTATAGCCCGGTTCCAAAACACTCACAATTGAATCGTGTGTTATATATTAAGCCTCTACGGTCTACGCTACTAGAAATCCTTGTCTTCCCTACAGTTTAATCATTTCCCTGCTGATGTATGTGGAGGCCGGGCAAGGGAGACAAAAATATCCCTAGCGTGACATGTTAGAAACGTAAGGGAAAATATTGTTTACTATGGTTTTACAGTATTATATAGGGAGCAAACAACAGGAGGGCTCACCATGCTTGGAGTATTATCTGCCGACGGGGAGAAAATGCGGTAGGGAACATGGTGAGTTCTAGTAGTGAGCTAAGAACATGTGTGAAACACTATTCGAGATACTTGCAGAGTGACTCGTTGGAATCAGCGAAGGACCAAACTCACACAATATTTCTTGGCGACGAAAGCCGAGACGACGCATGTCTCTTCCCTTTCTGTATTGCGACACACACACGTACACACCAGTGAACACTTGGAATGAACACATAGGAAACACAAGCTTTGCGGTAACGAATGCTATTTTCTCTTTTTCTGTGTTACTCACTCGGTTAATCAATTGATGATTACATGGCTTTATAAGCCTCACACACGCACATACTGCAGAGCAACAAATTTGCCCAAGTCTCATGCCACACACGCATGATCTACTTACCCAAACTCTACTGCATGCAATTCTCCACTAATCCATGCAACACATGCATGTACTTATGCTCTAAGTAACTAACTAGCCCACTTAAGGCATCCAACATATGCACGCTCTAACTAGATAGCAACTCGATCGATTTATGCATTGGCTGACCTCAACCCGAACACATCAAGTCTTCAGCCATATGCAAGCACGTCTAACACATGACGTGATCACTCTAACCATTTAACTATTAAACGTAAAAAAATCATATGCAACAAGATTAGTGCTAACATGACTCATGATATATATATATATATATATTCATTGAAAAGGAAGTGCTTAATTCTCTCTTTGCCTGAATCATATATTTATTTTTTTACTGTTGCACAAACCATACATTATGGACATTTAGTAAACATTTTAGTGTTCATTCCATTTAGGCTTTTATGGCTGGCTTGAAGTTGAATTTGTCAATCTGTTTCTGAAGATGTTGTTGCCAATTTTTCACTGTGGCCTTCTAGCACTGTGACAGCAAAATTTAGAATGATAGCACTCAATGTTTAAATTTTGATATGTACACTTGCAGTAATCGAAAAGAAATTGCATAAAATTTATTCATGCTCATCTGCTCCGAAAGCACTATATACTATCCATACAAAAGCAGGTTAATTGAACTAAAAACCTCCCTCCGGCTTGTTATGAACTCTAGCTTGTTTGTTTTCGATTCATATATGTATGCTTCCTTCAATATTTTTTTCAAGAATATGCTTTTGATCCTGGGGAATTTAATTTCGTTTGGAGTACCACTTGTGTCTGAGTTATATGTATATGGTTTTGTCTGAGGCACACTGAGCAGTGCCATGCTTGAAAGATCTAGAGTAAAGAAAATGTAGGCAATGTAAAGCAGCAAAGACACATGTGCGATACTAAAAATCTAGACAAGCCAAAGCCACGCTGATGCGTTATGCTTATATTAGCTCAGACGGTATATGTCTTACACTTGTTTTACATTTGGGATTCACAGTTTTTCTATATGGAGATGGAAGGGGATTATTAGTTCATCTAGTTAATTAGGATTTAGGTGTTGCCTATGTTCACCATCTAGGATCCATTTGTCTTTGCTATAAATTAAGTTCTGTACTTTTCCTTCATGCACTAGAAAGTTAGTAGATGGCGTTTGACTTAAAAATATTGTTGATGGAATTCAATAATATCACATTATTTACCAAAAGCTATTTATAATTTATTTATAGAGATGACAAGAAAATTTTGTTATGGGAATATTCTCTATGTGACACCGCTTTTCATTTGATTTAAATATTTTTTATAAAAAATATAAGAGTAAACTCATAATACTTTTTAAGTACGTACCTTGGGACCAAAACTTTCAGATTTAATATTTTGGGTATGTTACAATCTAATAGAGAAAGGTAAACATGGATGAGATACATTTTTCCATTATCCAATAAAACATAAACATGATCATCTCAAAAGGTAGCATTGTTAGATAGAAAAATGTACACACAATACCTATAGATACAGTTAATCACCCAAAAATGTTGATGACTTGATTATTTTTTTTGTTGTTATTGGTTCTAATTAAAAGACTCACAATTACCTGTTATTAAGCCTCTATCGATCCCTCGACGCTACTACAAATCCTACCCTTCCGTACAGTTAACATTTCTCCCTACTGACGTATGTGGAGTCCAACTAATATAAAAATATCCCTCCATGTCATTTCATAAACATAGGGAAAATCATTAATTACAATTTCGGTTCGAATTACATCATCCAAAAATTTTGGATTTTCTTTTTTTATATAAATTTGGTCAAAGTCTATTCAAATCCAGTCAAAATTTGCTACAATTTCAAATAATTCCGTGCCAAAAGTGCAGAAAAGTTCAAAAATTTGTTACGTACGGGTGTAAATATACTACGGACATTTAGTAATCATTTTACACTACTGGAGAAGTGATCTTTGGTTGGATGGTAAAAATCACATTAGTCCCGGTTCGAATAGAAACCGGGACTAAAAATCATTTTTAGTCCCGGTTAAAAAGCCCAACGGAACTTTTTGATCTTTAGTCCCGTTGGTGACACCAACCGGGACTAAAGATCATTTTTAGTCCAGGTCAAATAGTTGTTAGGGCTTGTCAGACCCCAACGATTTTTAATCTCGTTGGTAACACCAACCCGAACTAAAAATTGATTTATCACCAACCTACCAACCCGCACTAAAGATGCTTTCAGGATTAGTTTAAAAAGAAAGCATCTCTATCCAAGTTAGATGTGTGTAGTAGGTGGCATGGTAACGCGCATGAGAGCTAGGGTGAGAGATCTTGAGTTCGAATCTCATATCCCATACAGTGTTTTGACTTGGTGTGCATCTTTAGTCCCGGTTATTTCAACCGGGACTAAAGATGGGATGTCTTTAGTCCCAGATGTTAGTACATGTTCATTTTGGCTGGCTTGAAGTTGAATTTGTCAATATGTTTCTGAAGATGTCGTTGCCTATTTTTCACTGTGGCCTTCTAGCACTGTGACTGCAAAATCTAGAATGATAGCACTCATGTTTAAATTTAGAAATGTGCTTGCTCTAATCGGAAAGAAATTGCATAAGTTTTATCCATACACATATATATGCTCTAAAAGCACTTATACTATATATCCATCCAAAAATAAGGTTAACTGAACTAAAAACCTCACTCTAGCTTGTTACACTACTGGAGAACCGATCTTTGCTCGGTCAGCAATAATCACAAATCTCTCGGTTCTCTTATGAACCGGTAATAAAGAAGTAAGCCCAAGATCTTTAGTACCGGTTGGTAACCGGTACTAAATATCATTTTTAATCCCGGTTTAATTTTTTCAGATCTTAGGAGACCGCCCGGGATCATTAGTATCGGTTGATGGTACCAATCGGTACTAAAGATCAACACTTCTCCCTCTCCCTTTTTATTACCCCTCTCCCCCTCTCTCCCTTATCCTCTCCTCTCCTCTCTCCTCTCTCCCTTATCCTCTCCTACTGGTGGAAGGCGGCGGCGGCGGCACCTCTCCCCCTTGACGGTGACGAGCAGCGGTAGGCGGCGACGCCCTCCCTTCCGGCGGGAGGAGAGGCGGTGGTGGCCCGGTGACGGCGACCCGACGGTGGCCCGGATCCAACGGGAGGGGAGGGGATGGGAGGGGACGCGGTGGTGTCCTAGCGGCGCCGGCAGCTTGGCGGTGGCGTCCCGTCTTCGGCAGCAGCCCGGTGGCGGTGTCCCGGCTGCGGCGGCAGCACGACGACAATGGCCCAGCGTCCCAGCGGATTGTTGTAGAAGTGTTTTTTCTAGGATTTGTGTTCTTGTAGTAGTATTCTTTTTGTTGATGAAATCGATTACAAGCGCGATGGAAAGAATTTCTTTTGATGACGGATGAAAATTCTCTACCGGAAGAGATGCATATGTATAAAAAAAAGCAGGAAGAAAAAAAGAACATTAAAAAAAATCTATGTTGAGCAGTGCCATGCTTGAAAGATCTAGAGTAAAAAAAATGTAGGCAATGTGAAGCTGCAAAGACGCATGTGCGCATGCGATACTAAAAATCTAGACAAGCCAAGCCACGCTCATGCGTTATGGTTAGCTCACACGGTATAGGGTATATGTGTTGCACTTATTTTACGTTCGGGATTCACAGTTTTTAAAGATGTTGTTGATATTTTTCCACTGTGGCCCTCTAGCATCAGGGCGGGAGCTAGAGTATACGACGGGCGGATCAATAATATTTAACTTTTACTACCCTCTCAATACAAATTCACAATACAAATTTAGACGTCTAGTTTAAACCCAATCCAAAATAGAGTAAAATAAGCAAATAAAACACCCTAGTATTGTGTGGCAGCAAAATCTAGTACTCGCTCTGTTCCAAAAATATAACTGATTTTGTAAGAATGTAATATACTCTAATACTATAAATCTGAATCTAAACAGTACTAGATATGTTATATCCAATCAAAATCTATATTTTAAGGTAGAGGGGTACGGTACGTAACACAATAATGTTAATTTGGAAGAAAGCAGCTAGCTAGGCTGCTGAAATTAATTTAGGTAGAGGGGTACGGTACGTAACACAATAATGTTAATTTGGAAGAAAGCAGCTAGCTAGGCTGCTGAAATTAATTTCCAGGTGCGGCCATGAAAAACAACTTCTGAACACGATCCATGTTTTTTTAAAAACCACATGTATATATGTTAAACTTACATATAGCTAGCTTACCATAGCTACAGTAGAAACAGAAAATTCCATCGGTTGGCTAGCTAGTGCTGCGTTACGGCACTGACATGTGGCCCCCCAGCGACGTGGGGCCCACATGTCGGCACTCGACAACATGAGGCACACCCAGCTTGCGTTTCTTTCCGTTTTTGCTCAAACCATCTTACTTCAAATTAACCCTCTCCCTCTCTTGTCCCTCAACCCCAACCAAAATTCCCCATTTCCCCCAAACCCTAGCAGCCGCCACACCCCTAAATCATCGCCGGCCGCCGCCGCTTCTCGTCGTCACCGCCGGCCGGTACACTCGCCGGCGGCAAGGTACGTGCAGCTGATCAAGCTAAGCCTCACACATACATGCATCCGATCATGGATTTCCTTCCGTTTGCTTTGAACCGTGTATATATACGTCTTTCTCAGCTTGCTAGATCTCGAGTGCTTCTCCGACGATGGCGGCGGCGGCGGCGGCGGGGGAAGACATCGATCCGGCGGCGATGGCGTACATCCGCTACCTCGTCGAGATGTTCAGGACAAGAAGCTTCGAGGAGGCCTGCTATAACCAGAACTACAAGGGGAACGACGCCGACTTCTTCCGCCACCGCCCGGAGCCCACCGCCGTCCCGGACGACGTCGGCGAGGCGCTCGACGACATCGAGGAGATTCTCCGGAAGGGGAGCCCGACGCTCGCCGCCGACCAGCGCCTCGACATCCGCTACAAGCGAACCCTGCAGGAGGAGACGGTCGGCGCCGTCGAGGCCGCCGTCCGTTCCGTCGAGGAGAAGATCGCCGGTGACCGCGAAACCGTCGACGCCAAGAAGCTACGCCTGAAGGCGGTCCGCGCCGCCATGGCGGAGTACCGCGACCGTCTCGCCGCCCTGATGACGACGGCCGCGCCGGCGGTGGACGGAGAAGTGGAAGCCACCGTCGCCGTCGTGTCTCTGCTCGAGGGGCTCCACCGGGCGGAGGAGGAGGAGGCCGCGCTGGCGGCGGCCGTGGACGGCTTTGCCGGCTTGCTCGAGCAGCTCGACGCCGGCAAGGCGAGACTGGAGGAGGAGAAGGCCAGGCTCGACGCCATCCCGAAGCTCTACGGCGGCCGCCGCGAAGATGACGTCATCGTCTTCCTCGCCGCGGATCGCTTCAACAAGAGCGTACGCGTGCTGCGAAGATTCATAGCTCAGTACGATGCATGAGAGATATATCCACACAAGAGCAAAAAGATGATGCATGCAATTTGAAGCAGCAAAGATGTGTATTTTTTATCCGGGCAATCAGAAGACATATTGTTTGTTATGATTTATGAACTCTAGCTTGTTTGTTTTCGATTCATATATGTATACTTTGTTTGAATTTCTTAAAAGAATATGCTTTTGATATGTCGTCGGGAATTTAATTTCGTTTGGAAGAAATACTTAATTATGCTATGATACCACTTGTGCCTGTGTTCTATGTATATATGATTTTGTCTGAAGCTCTCTGAGCAGTGCCATGCACGAGAGATTTACAGTAAAAAATATATGTATGCAATGTGAAGCAGCAAAGATGCATGATGATGATATATATTTATGCCCTATAGTAAAAATGATATGCATTTTTTTGCCAGGCAATTAGAAGAGATACTGTGGTTAGTGCACTGGCGTCAAATATTCTTGTTGGACCGGAGCAAATCTCATTTGGAAAAATAGGAATACTGCCTGCTTCAAAAGCAATAGACTACAAAACCCTGTAGATCTAATTCATTTCTCTATGCTCGTGGACTGATTCATGGGCTATTTTGCAGATATCGGAGGGTGCACGAAGAAAATTGCGACTGGGAGTGGTGCTGCTAAAGAAGGCGTGGCTGCTGATATCTATACAGTGCGAAACATGGTTGGAATCTGTTTACACCCAAATTTGGCACCTAGGGATAAAATAGGAAAAATTGCCAAAGTTTGAAAAGTGACGGGTTACCTTCACAGGGTCGGTCAGACCGCAGGTATGTGGGCGGTCTGACCGGCTAGTAGGGCTTGTAGGCGGTCAGACCGTCAGAGTCCGAGTCCGAGTCTGTTTTCATCGGATCTCGGGTTTCCTTGCTCGGGGAGGCATGTTTCGTGTTTCCTTTGGTTTCTACCCCGAGTTGGACGTGGAGGAGGGTCTGTAGAGGGCAAGACCAACCCCTATATAAGGGTCATGGCCGGTTCAATTGTAACAATCTAATCTACAATCAATTAATCGAATCGTTTTTCATATTGCTTTTAGTTTTCCCTTAGTTTGTCCATCTTTGTCGATTTGCGCTGTAAATCGTCCGCCGCCGCTGCGAGAGTGCGACACCTCTTTGTAGGTTTGTCCTGAAAACTTTCCGTTTTGCCCACGAGACAGGTAGTTATCTAGAAATCGGCTCCGCTAGCCGGTTTAGTTATCAAAACCCATCTTGGTCTAGTTTTTTCTAGATTGAGGTGGTTGGCGACTCTAGGATCACCGCAAGGCGTAAGGTGCTGCGATTGTGCTTGTCAACTTGTCAAAAAAAGTTGCCAACACGATTTTTCATCTTTGGGAGTAGCTTTATTCAAATCTCTAAAGTCTATGCAAACTCTAATTTTACCACTCCCCTTCTTCTCCACCGGGACTATGCTAGAAACCCACTCCGCATAACGACATGGCCTAATAAATCCCGCCTTCAACAACCGATCAATCTCCTCTTTGACTCGATCATATAGTAAAGGATTAAAACGACGAGGTGGTTGTTTATAAGGCCTAAAACCCGGTTTGATTGGAAGCCGATGCTCAACAAGCTCACGGCTAAGACCCGGCATCTCATGATATTCCCATGCAAAACAATCCACATACTCCTTAAGTAGCTCGATTATTTTAACCTTATAATCGGTTCTCATATTTTTGTTTACAAAAGTAGGACATGGATATCAACATGGTATGTATGTTGCCTATGGAGTTTTGTGCTATGGATGAAGCCGATGTTGCTCAATTTTCAGTAGGTCCTAAAGATACGGTTTTTGAGAAGCCCGATGAATCGAACCATCATATGAAACCTCTCTATCTAAAAGGTCATGTTGATGGGAAGCCGGTTTCTAGGATGCTAGTAGATGGAGGTGCCGCAATGAATTTGATGCCGTATTCATTGTTCAAGAAGTTGGGGCGTGAGGATGATGAGTTGAAGAAGACCAACATGATTCTCAAAGGCTTCAATGGTGAATCAACGGAGGCGAAGGGTATCTTTTTAGCGGAACTCACCGTGGGGAACAAGACGCTACCAACCGCTTTCTTCATCGTTGATGTGCAAGGTAACTACAATGTTATTTTGGGACGTTGTTGGATCCATGCCAATTGTTGTGTGTCTTCTACCTTGCATCAATGTTTAATTCAATGGGACGGCGATGATGTTGAGGTTGTTAAAGTGGATACGTCGGCCGAAGTTGCAATGGCCGATGCTACACTTGAATGGCATCATGGGAATATCCAATGCTTATCGGGAAGAGATCTTTCTAGCTATGATTTCATTAGTATTTCCGATGGCAAATTTGTGCCTATCTCTGTAAAGCCGGCTAAAGTAGAACGGCTAGGCCATATAAATTTGTATAATGAGTAAAGAAGCTAATTTAGAGTGGTTGCAAAAGGGGTGCAAGAATATCGGTATACAAAGAACGATATTGGTGAAACTATTGAAGATTTTGATGAAGTAGAGAAGCTTGGACAAGGGTTTACATCGGCCGATCCATTAGAGAAAGTTGATATAGGTGATGGAACTAAGCCAAGGCCGACTTTTGTAAACAAAAATATGAGAGCCGATTATAAGGTTAAAATAATCGAGCTACTTAAGGAGTATGTGGATTGTTTTGCATGGGAATATCATGAGATGCCGGGTCTTAGCCGTGAGCTTGTTGAGCATCGGCTTCCAATCAAACCGGGTTTTAGGCCTTATAAACAACCACCTCGTCGTTTTAATCCTTTACTATATGATCGAGTCAAAGAGGAGATTGATCGGTTGTTGAAGGCGGGATTTATTAGGCCATGTCGTTATGCGGAGTGGGTTTCTAGCATAGTCCCGGTGGAGAAGAAGGGGAGTGGTAAAATTAGAGTTTGCATAGACTTTAGAGATTTGAATAAAGCTACTCCCAAAGATGAAAAATCGTGTTGGCAACTTTTTTTGACAAGTTGACAAGCACAATCGCAGCACCTTACGCCTTGCGGTGATCCTAGAGTCGCCAACCACCTCAATCTAGAAAAAACTAGACCAAGATGGGTTTTGATAACTAAACCGGCTAGCGGAGCCGATTTCTAGATAACTACCTGTCTCGTGGGCAAAACGGAAAGTTTTCAGGACAAACCTACAAAGAGGTGTCGCACTCTCGCAGCGGCGGCGGACGATTTATGGCGCAAATCGACAAAGATGGACAAACTAAGGGAAAACTAAAAGCAATATGAAAGACGATTCGATTAATTGATTGTAGATTAGATTGTTACAATTGAACCGGCCATGACCCTTATATAGAGGTTGGTCTTACCCTCTACAGACCCTCCTCCGCGTCCAACTCGGGGTAGAAACCAAAGGAAACACGAAACATGCCTCCCCGAGTAAGAAAACCCGAGATCCGACGAAAACAAACTCGGACTCGGACTCTGACGGTCTGACCGCCTACATACCTGCGGTCAGACCGGCCCTACTAGCCGGTCAGACTGCCCACATACCTGCGGTTTGACCGGCCCTGTGAAGGTAACCCATCACTTTCCAAACTTTGGCAATTTTTCCTATTTTATCCCTAGGTGCCAAATTTGGGTGTAAACAGAATCCTTACATCAAGCGGCTGGAGCATGGTGTTTCGAGAAATACGGGTGGCTTTTGCGTTCTTTGTTCTTCTCAGAATGGGTTAGAATGGTAGTTATGTCTGATGTTTTGGAAGGTTCAAACTTGAAGCTGGGTTGTAGGATGTTTTGAATGCTTGTAGAACTGAAATGGGAGATCAGAAGACCCTCTCTTTCTAAAAAAAAAAGAAAGAAAGAAATAAAGCACACAGATACCAAACAAAATTTTGATGTCGCACGCCGATCCGAATTAGCAACGGTAAAGCACGGAGATGAGTTTGGAACAACCTTAGAGATAGAAAAGCGATAGAATTATATATCAATCAATTAAAAAATACACACAACAATTAAATACTCTATTTTTACAACAAAATATTAGCTAGCGAATGGGTCGCGTGTCAGCTGGCTTATGTCCCTTAATCAGATCGGTGGTCATTGATGCGGCTGAAATTTTACTAAATTTGATGCGATCAAAATGTAATTGGTTGGGCCGTATATAGATAGTACCACAGTCTGAATATGTATTGCAGAAGATCTTCTCATGCCACCAGCCTGAATTCTGTCCTGAATTTGGACAGCAGGGTGCATGATTTCTCAAATTTCTCAAATGAATTCTGCCTGAAATCAGATTTTCAAGAATAGATTTCACAATTAATTTTGTGCATAAGTACCGATTTGTGCATAAGTACCTCATCTTGTAATAAACTGGGCATGCCACAGCTTTAGGATTTTTTACACTGTTATATACAAGTTGTTTAAACTTAGCAAAAGGAAATAAAGAGTTTATTGTGTTCCCTTGAAAAAACAAATGTTGATGCGGGTTTAAAAGACTCGCAACTACATGATATTGAGAGTCTATGGGCAATGAAGCATCAGATAGATTTGCATGAATTGTCTGTCCAAGCCGCGAAGCAAAAATCGCAGCCAGAGTTTAGGTGATCCATGTGATGCTGTCCTCTCACAGGACTTCCTCAACAAACGGTAGAATATTATTTGCCCTCTTTGCTTGACTGTATAAATCCATATTGATTTTCATAATTCTTCTGCAAGCATACATCTGAGAATTTTATGATCTCCACAGCTAGCTATATATATTTTAGTATTACGAAAATGTACTTACGTATGTCTAGATTTATCGTATCAGGATGTGTCACGTCCGGTACTAGATTACTTTTTTATATAGGATATGATGGAGGGAGTAAGCAAGTAGCGCGGTGGTCGTACTAGACCATTGTTTCTTTGTCCTGTTTGTAATTGTGTCCAATTGATCTTGAAATGGTAGCCATAAAAAAGATCCTGCTCGAATTTGGAATCGCGCGCCTTAATCCGAAGAAATAACATATGACTTGAGAAAAATGAACTGTTGAGTTAAATAAAATAACTGCATTCAATTAATAGAAAAAAATAAATGTGTGATTTGTTTGGGAACCTCAAACCCGACCACACCTTCATGCGCGCCCCATGAATAATGATGGTCCAATTGAGTTTTGTTGTTTACCTAGAAGAGATGAAATCAGGCCCTAAGGGCAAGTACAACAGTGTAGACGGCTGCTGTCTATTTGACACACACAGACAGCTAAATAGATAACTTGTATAATGACTTATCTGTTTGTCTGTCTGCAAGACATTTAATTCATCCTTTGACACATAAATCATGGTGATCATGTGCACATTTGATCTTTGTAGTCATTTTGATGCTCAATTGAGATATAATACATGATATTGAATTAATTCACATAAAATACTTTTAAAACCATTAATGTAATATATATTTATATCGATAGGCACTCCGAGTACATGATATGATATAATAAAGTTGCAATATCATTACAATGTAGATTTAACTTTCTTTAGGCCCATAACGTTGCCATATGTGCTCAACTAAATCCTTCTTGAGTTCCTTATGTGTAGAAGGAGCACGAATAGCCGAGTTTCTAGTAAGTACCTCTGCGAAGCATGGATTAGGATTACCTCTGCGTCGCAGCTGCCTGGAGCAAATCTCGCGCCGCCGCCGCCTCTCTCTGGTCACGCCGCATTGCTGCAGATGGATGTAGGGTTAGGTATGGATTGGAAGCTGGGGATTCAAGTATATGAGGGGGAAAATAGCACGAACCGGATGATTTTGGGCTCTCCCCTCCCGCGCGGATGGCTGGCCGTGGCAAATCCCGCCACCGCTGCAGATAGATGAGGCGCGATGTACAACGGTGCCAGCGACGTCGATTTCTCTTTGGAGCACGCGCCCCCGTCGTCCTCTCGCGAAGAGACGGCGCGGCCATTTGTCTGCGCTCGTGGGGGGTTTTCTGAAAATATGCCAACACGTAGACGGCGAGTCGACGGGCGTTGTACGTGCCCTAATGAGGATTGAAACCTACCCTATTTCATGCCCACACCATCAATCAATTCTGTTAGCATAAACCAACCCAATCTATTAACCACACCTCTAAGGATCGAAGAAATTAAATTAACACAATTCATTTCCTATCACAGCCCATTTCCTTTCGATGGGTTCAATCCATTCACAAAAAGTATTTCTCCACCCATTTTAAACCCAATTAAATCATTTTGGCCGATTCACACACATCATCCTTTGTTGGTTCTGCATACCATGCCATCAAAACTGGTGTTCTCTCTGAGGCAACCTGGTCTAGCCATCATCATCGGTCTTATACACTGCCAAGCTGCTAGGATAATCCTAGCATGCCGGTGGGATTATGCTGCTGTGATTATGCCAGTGCAGATGACTGGGAGATGGTTTACATTGTTGTGGTAGCGTAATCCTAGGATCGTTATCAATAATTTCCAGATGCCTCTTAACCCTTCATGTGTCCATATGGATGCATAGAAGTTACTCTAGCTAAAAGCTTTCCATTGACCGGCGAATCAAACTTTGGTAGCATCTGAACTTCAGAAGCAAGTGAAGAAGATGGTGGGTTGGATGAGGTTATACAGTTCGTCTTTTATCTGTGAACCTCATGGTACTGTCTTCATTAATTTCATGCAAATGGAGAGAGTCAGGAAAACAACAACCATGTGCGTACACAACGATATTAATTAATTAAGGAAGCAAATAACTTACATGTTGGTTATAGATATCCTATCATTTAACTACTCTCTTTGTACACACTATTGAACAAACTGCTTTCTCCATATCTACTAATTTAAACTCTCTGTACTTTGTTTGCCCCAAATGATCAGCTTGAAATAACGGCAGCAGCAGACCGAGCCTTGGCCCAAGGCCTAGGCCAGCTAATTGCATTTTGGGACAAGCTTGAAATTATATGGTGAAAACCTACACTGCATAGTTGACTTTCAGTAGCCTCAGGCCATGGCCCAGGTGGCTCAAGACCTGGGTTCGCCCACATTAGATCTATAATTTTGCATATAGTGCTGAACACCACATGCATAGGTTTACGATCTGTCATAGGAAGTAACCACCCTTTACACCATATTATTATTGCTTCCTTTTACATTCTGTTAGTCATGATCTCTGAAAAAATTTCGAGTGTAGCTAAGTAACCACCCACTCTTTCTTTCCTAATCCATTGTCCAATATATGTAATTTTAACTAGTTCAACTAAACAGAATTCTAAAGAAAGGAAGCAATCATCAAAGAACAATAACTGCTCAGAAGATATTGGCCTTATGACTGGATTTGCAGCTCATGTATACAAGTGCTTTTGAAGACACCACACACTTGGAAAAGGAATGCACTTTCAAAAACTCAGTTTAGATTCAAGTTTACATCCAATCTATGAGATTTATCTCTGTCTCTCTAAAATTTCTTTTCGAGTCTATTACTTCTAACAATTAATCCGTAGTAAAGTTTCGTGGTGATAAGTTAGGGGAAAACTATTTAATGTGGCAATCCTCATTTAATTGAAGGCTAAGATGTGTATGCAATTGTAATATATCAGATCAAATTGAGCTCCTTTAAATAAATGAACTGTCATTAGTTAAGTTGGTCTGTTCAATTAAATGTAGAATTAATTAAACAAGATGAGAATTTGCAATTCAATTAATTTGCACAACACCAATGCTACCTTTTCAATTCTCTCCCTCCACATAATAATCACATTTCTGTTCGTTGAATGAAATATACTCTTCCATGAACATTAATATAACATGCATATATAACATGCATGTTGTGTCGCCTGCACAGATGGGAGTACATAGCTAGCTAATTAGGTAGACAACTCACACTGCACTAATTTCAGAAGCATGAACTGATGACGAACGTAATGTTCCCGGTGTCTGTTCTGCATGATGTTTTCACAGCATGTTTAACCCACACCTGTCTTTCTGCATTGACATATTCTGACGAAAGTCTTGCTCACTACGCCAGATCCTCACACCTCTGACGAGATACCAGTGATGGGTAAAGAAAATAGTGTTCACCGATGACTGTCACCTTTGACGGGTCATACGGGATGCCGTCATCGGTGAGGTATCTGGCCGCGGCCCGTCACAGATATCATCTCACCTGTGACGGGCCGCAAGACTAAGCCGTCACAGGTGAGTCAGTGACAGGTTATACTCCCAACCCGTCATTGGTATGATCTCACCTGTGACGGGTCCTTTCACTACAACCCGTCACAGGTGATTGGCGTCACCTGTGATGGGTTTTTCTCCCGGCCCGTCATATGTATCGATCTACCTGTGACGGGCAACTCAGTTGAGGCCCGTCAAAGGTATGACCTATACCTTTGACGGTTTTTTTTACCTAACCCGTTTGAGGTGTGTTGGGTCTATAAATACCCCCCAAACTGCCAACTACTTTTCATCTCGACCATTTACTGTTCAGAAATCAGTTGGGAGGGCAAGGGGGTGATTTTTTTGCTAAAATTCAAGGTAAAATACACATTATTCTTGCCTTTATTCTCAATATGTACCGATCATCATATATTTTTCTTGCTATGTTGTTGATTTCAGATGGATCGTAGTTGGATGTATCATGTTCATCGTTCGTCCACAGAATATAGAGAAGGGGTCACTGAATTTGTCACATTTGCGGAGAATGACATAAAAAGTAGGATGAGCATGTACATATTGTGTCCATGTAGGGACTGTAAAAATGAAAAGATGATCCGTGATAGCTCAGAAGTGCATTCTCATTTGATAACGAACGGATTCACGAAGAAATATACCTGCTGGACCAAGCATGGAGAGCAAGAGGCGACTGATGTCGTAGCTGAAGAAGTGTTGGAACAGGATGTAGAGAACACCGCCGCAGCTCGAGAAGGCATGTTCGTACCTTCACCGTTAGGTGGAGAGACCATAGATTTGGATACTCAATGTCTATCTACAATGTTGCATGACATTGAAGACGCAGAGGACAACGACAGAGATTTTGAGAAGTTTAGTAAGTTGGTGGAAGATTGTCTGATGCCCTTGTATGATGGATGCAAGTCGAAGCATAGCAAGTTGTCATGCGTGTTGGAACTAATGAAGCTTAAGGCTAGTAATGGCTGGTTGGACAAGAGTTTTACTGAACTTTTTGAGCTGTTAAAGGACCTGTTGCCAGAGGGGAACAATTTACCGCAGACGACATATGAAGCGAAGCAAGTATTATGTCCGTTGGGCCTGGAGGTCAGAAGAATTCATGCTTGTCCGAACGACTGTATTTTGTATTACAAGAAATACGCTGACTTGGATGTCTGCCCTGTCTGTGGGGTATCTAGATACAAACGAGCAAAAAGTGAAGGTGAAGGAAGGAAGTCAAAGAGGGGAGGCCCCGCAAAGGTGGTGTGGTATCTCCCAATTGCGGAGCGCATGAAGAGAATATTTGTGAATAATGAACAAGCTAAGCTAGTGCCCTGGCATGCCGAAGAACGGAAAGTCGATAGTATGCTGAGGCACCCAGCAGATTCTGTACAGTGGAGGACAATCGATAGGATTTACCAGGAATTCTCAAAGGACCCAAGAAACATGCGTTTCGCAATGTGTACGGACGGCATTAATCCATTTGGTGATTTGAGCAGTCGTCACAGTACATAGCCAGTTCTGCTTGTTAACTATAACCTTTCTCCCTGGTTGTGCTTCAAAAGAAAGTATATTATGCTTGCCATGCTCATTCAAGAACCGAGACAACCTGGCAACGATATCGATGTGTTCCTTGAACCGAAAATCGATGACTTCGAAAGGCTATGTAATGAGGGCACACGAACATGGGACGCATATGCACAAGAGTATTTCAACCTCCATGCAATGCTGTTTTGTACCATCAACGATTATCCGGCCCTTGGCAACCTTTCTGGCCAAACTGTGAAAGGGAAATGGGCGTGTTCGGAGTGTATGGAGGAAACAAGAAGCAAATGGTTGAAGCATTCACACAAGACGGTCTACATGGGTCACAGGAGATTTCTCCCAAGGTATCACCCGTATAGGAATATGAGAAAGAATTTCAATGGACACAGAGATACAGCCGGACCCCCGGTAGAGCTAACAGGGACAGAGGTGCACAACTTAGTGATGGGAATAACCAACGAGTTTGGAAAAAAGAGGAAAGTTGGAAAGACAAAAGAGAAGAGCATGTCGAAGGACAAAACAGAAGAGCATGTGGAAAAACAAAAGACAAAAGAGAGGAGCATGTGAAAAAGGAAGTCAATATTTTGGAGACTACCATACTAGAAGGATCTTGAAGTTCGCCACTGCATAGATTTGATGCATGTCGAGAAGAATGTATGTGAGAGTTTAATGGGATTACTGCTTAACCCAGGTACTACAAAGGATGGTCTCAACGCCCGACGAGATCTGGAAGACATGGGTGTTCGCTCGGAATTACATCCCATAACCACGGAATCCGGCAGGGGTGTATCTTCCTCCAGCCTGCTACACTCTCTCGAAAGAAGAGAAGATTGATTTGCTAACATGTTTGAGTGGTATAAAGATTCCATCTGGTTACTTATCAAGAATTAGTAGGTTCGTTTCACTGCATGACCTTAAATTGGTAGGAATGAAGTCGCATGATTGCCACGTTCTTATCACACAGCTGTTGCCCGTTGCAATAAGGAATATTTTGCCTCCTCAGGTGCGACGCACGATCCAGCGGTTGTGTTCCTTCTTCCATGCAATCAGCCCGAAGATCATTGATCCCGAGGGACTAGATGAACTACAGGCAGAACTTGTGAGAACCCTATGTCATCTTGAGATGTACTTTCCTCCAACTTTCTTTGACATAATGGAACATCTTCCCGTGCACCTTGTGAGGCAAACAAAGTGTTGTGGTCCAGCTTTCATGACGCAGATGTATCCTTGCGAAAGGTACCTGGGGATCCTTAAGGGTTATGTACGAAACCGTTTACACCCCGAGGGGAGTATCATCGAGAGTTACACCACCGAAGAGGTCATCGATTTTTGTGTGGACTACATGTCAGAAACATCTTCAATTGGATTACGATGATCTCATCATGAAGGGAGGCTTGATGGTGTTTGTACTATTGGAAGGAAGATTGTTAGGTTGGATCGGAAGGTGTATGATAAAGCTCATTTCACGGTACTACAGCATATGACTGAGGTGGTGCCGTACGTTGACGAACACCTTGCAGTTCTCCGACAGGAGAACCCAGGCCGATCTGAGAGTTGGGTCAGAAACAAGCACATGTCTTCTTTCAACGAGTGGCTGAAGAACCGAATTGCCAGGTTGCAGAACTTGTCTAGTGAAACACTTCAGTGGTTGTCACAGCGTCGACCATGAGGAAGGATTTTTTTGTAATTTATGTACGTACGTTATGTCTACATGTACGTACATTATGTCTACATGTCTATTATATATCTGTATGACTCTAATATGTTCGCAATGATCAATAGTATATTGCTTATGAAATAGTCAAATAAAATAATTAAGTGAAGAACCCACTAGAAGTGAAATAAAATAAAAAATTAGTAAAATAATAAAGTGCAGTTACTACTGTTAGTGAAATAAAATAATTAAGTAAGAAAATATGTAGTGTATGTGGAAATATGTTAAGGAAAATAAAAGAACTAAGTGGAATAAAATAAAATGAAATAAAATATTGTGGTCGAACTCACCTGTGACGGGCGCTAACTGTAGGACCGTCACAGGTGTGTCACCTATGACGGCCGGGAACGCTGGGCCCGTCACAGGTAACCTCACCTGTGACGGCCAGGAACGATGGGCCCGTCACAGGTGGCCTCACCTGTGACGGACCCACAGTTGGAGCCCGTCAGAGGTGGCCTCACCTGTGACGGGCTCGCAGTTGGCGCCCATCACAGGTGAGTTTGACTAGGGTTGACCTAGGGTTGGACCTATTTTAGATCCAGATCCGGTCACCTAAAACACTCAGATCCAGAACAACCGCCGTCGCCGCTCGCCCTCCTCTCCACCGTCGCCACTCGCCCTCGCCGCCCTAATCTCCACCGTCGCCGGTCGCCCTCGCCACCTAACCCTCTCCGCCCTCACCACCGTCGCCGCACTCTCCACCGCCACCGCCCTCCTCTACACCGTCGCCGCCCTCTCCGCCGTCTCCTCCCTCGCCGACGACCTGCGCCGCCCGCACCGACCACCTGCGCTGCCCGCATCGACGTCCAGCGCCACCCGCACCGACGACCTACGCCGCCACCCCTACCTCCTCGCCCTCTTCTCCAAGTATGCCACCTAAACCCTAAATTAAATGATTTTCAGATGAATTTTAGATATATGATTTTAGGATTCTTTTGGTAGTAAATGATTTTAGGATGAATTTTGGATATATGTATATGTTGGATGAATTTTAGGATGTGACATTAGATGATTTTGGATATATGATTTTAGGATGAATTTTGCATATATGATTTTAGGATGAATTTTGGTATTAGATGATTTTAGGATGAATTTTGAATATATGTATGTGTTGGAGATGTGAGATATATGCCCCTGCTGCCCCCTTCCTCCTTTTTTTTCTATGTTTAGATGATTTTAGAAGGAATTTTGGATATATGTATATGTTGGAGATGTGAGATATATGCCCTTGTTTCCCCCTTCATCCTTTTTTTCTATGTTTACATGATTTTAGGATGAATTTTGGATATATGTATATGTTGGAATTGTGAGATATATGCCCTTGCTACCCCCTTCATCCTTTTTTTCTATGTTTAGATGATTTTAGGATGAATTTTGGATATATGTATATGTTGGAGATGTGAGATATATACCCCTGCTACCCCCTTCATCCTTTTTTTTCTATGTTTAGATGATTTTAGGATGAATTTTGGATATATGTATATGTTGGAGATGTGAGATATATGCCCCTGCTGCACCTGTGCCCCTGCTGCCCCTGTGCCCCTTGTTCAATGATGCATTATTGCTAAATGGCCAGTGATGAATGCTTCATAACATTCTATCTAGACTTGTTTTTTATGTACACTTGTTCTTTTTTTGATGAATTCATGCTGCTACTGCCCCTATGCCCTTGTTCAGTGATGGATTATTGCTAAATGGCCAGTGATGATTGCTTAATAACATTCTGTCTAGACTTGTTCTTATTTTTGTGCATAAGAACAGATTATCTAGACTTAATCTTTTTTTTACATAAGAACAGATTATCTACACTTGTTCTTTTTTTTTGCATAAGAACAGGTTATATAGACTTGTTCTTATTTTTGTGCATAAGAACAGATTATCTAGACTTGTTCTTATCTTTGTGCATAAGAACAGATTATCTAGACTTGTTCTTTTTTTATGCATAAGAACAGATTATCTACACTCGTTCTCTTTTTTTGTGCATAACAACAGATTATCTAGACTTGATCTTTTTTTTTGCATAAGAACAAATTACCTACACTTGTTCTTTTTTTTTTGCATAAGAACAGGTTATCTAGACTTGTTCTTATTTTTGTGCATAAGAACAGATTATCTAGACTTGTTCTTTTTTTATGCATAAAAACAGATTATCTAGACTTGTTCTTTTTTTACGCTGACTTTGGGTTGCTTTTTCCTCCTAGTAGCTGATTTCCTCTTTTTTTCCATTCATGCAAATGATAGTAATTGATGCATAATTTTTGAGCAAAACTGAGGCTATATCTTTCATAGTATACCCCGTATTACATGTATGTAGTGCTAATTAGTATAATGATAGGAAATTTATAAGCTTTTTCGGAAAAATTCGACCATGACAACGCCCGGCGCAAACCAGTCTTCTCCGACACCTGCGAGGATACAGGAAGAAGCAAACCCAGCCACGAAGATAGTTGCCGAAGGTCATCCCTCGACAACGGCGGTCCAACAACCTGCAAGTCATGGTAATTTATAGGATAAATTTTCACTACATGAACTGGTGAATTTTAGCTAGCACCCCTTAGCATATGTTGCCTTCTGTGTGTGCTGCAGAATCGCCCCAGCAAGAACATGCGTCGATGTCGGGCAGGACAAGTGCGAGTAGGTCGAGTAGGAACCCCCGGACACAAAATATATGGCCGACCACAGTGCAAGTTATAAGAGAGGTTGACGCTAGTGGTAGGCCCACGGCACCGAGGACTGTCATTGGAAGATGGTCTAACTGCTGCGGGCTGGCAGTACGTGAGAATTTCGGGATCCTGCATAAAGATATCGGCAAGGTCCCAGAAGCCGAGAATGAGCGAGCTTGGGCGGCGATGGAGAAATGGTTCACATTTCCAGCAGAAGCAAAGGATAGGCTCAAGCGGAAGGTATTCCATAAGATGGGCAAAGCTTGGAAGAATTGGAAGTCGAAGCTCCTCACCGAGTTTGTCAAACCACCCGGCAATCATACGTCGTTCGATGAATACCCTCAAATAACCGAAGCAGTGTGGGAGGAATTCTGCTCTCTGAAGAACACCCAAGAGTTTAGGGAATCAAGCGAGGCACATCGCCTACTACAACAGTGGAATGAGCACCCGCATCGGCTCGGCACCATAGGGTACATCGGCAAAGAGGCAATATGGGCCCAAGAGGATGCAGCCGCTGCAGCAGCGAATGTCCCTGCCCTGTTTTCGGACATCCATGAACATAGAGCTCGCAACTGGGCGCGTGTAAGGGGTAAGGTCAACCCGGACGGCTCTGTCACATTTGAGAACAAAAGTGATGCCGTCGTCTATCAGGAACTGGTGAGTTCACTACTTGACCTTACTAATTACCGTTCGTATGAAGTAGAAGTTTATATAAACGACTCTTGTTTTTTATAGTTAGGGTTGGTTGCTGAACAAGCTTCACAAAGCGAGGTGGAGTCCGCGCCGAAGAGGCGCGAAGATGACATCCTCACAAAGGCGCTCGGAACCAAAGAACATCCGGGCCGGACTCGAGGAATTGGCAGCGATGTGCCCTGGAAGCATGGACTGTCGTAGTATAGCTCCCAATACAGGAAACAGAAAGTTCCCAAGGAAGAGAGGGACGCTTGTTTGAAGGCCGAGCTTAAGATGGAGGTCATTCAAGAACTAGAGGCTAGCATGGACGCTAGGGTGGAAGAAAGGGTTAACAAGGTCCTCGCCGACATGAATATACCCCGCGGCACAACACATGTTGTGCATCCAACTCCTCGTGCACAACACGACGCGAGTCCATCACAGAGTAGGAGTAGTTGTGCATCCGCAGAGGTGTCGGCCCCTGGTCTCCAGGTCGCACCACTAGCTGCAGTGGACCATATAGAGGTAATTGATGTTATCCGATCCATATCTAATCAAAAACCTTTACATTTTCCAATATTAAATTCAAACTTTTACATATGCAGGGCGTAGCACAGTGTGTCCTACTAGCGAGGGTCCACCCAACTTTCGCTCCCGAAGTCGCTGAGGGTATGGCTTTCAAACCCTCGGTTATGGATAAGGTCCACGGCGCAGACCTGCTAGCTGGGTATGCCAAGGTGTCCATCGATACAGTAAAGGACACCTGGTCAGGCTATCCGCTGCCCGTGCCCCCCAATGATAAATCAGCGATGCGTGCAAAACGTTCATACAATGGCCCAAAGAAGACATAGTTGTGAAGATAACTCCTCGTCCAAGTCGACCGACGGAGCTTACACCTCCCAAATCTAAGCTATCAATTGAGGCTCCCCGTGGACCGGCATTGTTAGTACCATGTTCTCCTGATGGAGCTGATATGGACTTGGCAGATATAGCTCAAAGCTTGGCTCCAATAAAGACCACAAGAAAGGCCGATAGCTCCCCACCAGTTGTCAAGGACCAGAAGCGTGAATGGGGCAAGGGGAAGGCCGGGGAGTTGGCGCCGGTGCCAAAAAGGGGCAAGGCTGCGACGTCGATGCCGAAGAGAAAAGCGGGGAAGGTCGTGAGGGCGCCGGCCCAATTTGAGCTAGGCATACCATTGGTGGAGGACAATGTTTTAGCCGTGATGGGTATTGCTTGCCGAGAGCTACATAAGTAATACATGGAGCTAAGCAATGCCAAGCGGAAAATGAGGGAGTCATCCATAGTTGGACATCACGACCACTAGCCATTCCAATCGTCGCCTGCCTATGTAATTATAGGCTTTGATGACCTCTTTGACCTTTTCAGGATCCGGAAGTTGGACACAGGACTTCTAAAATGCTACTCCTTGTAAGTGCAGACCATCTATACTTGTGATATGATTGGACTATATCTCCTAATTAAATTAGTTCTAATACGTAAATTTTTTAAGGTTGTGTTGGATCGAGAGTCGTCGCCTTGGTAATCAGGTTGGGTTCCTTGATCCATCCATGGTGAATGAGGTTAATTTACGACAGAGCTTCACTGATGTGGTTGACTATGTCAACCGGTGTTTATGGGCCCACCAAGATAAGGAGTACATCATGTGCGCACACAACCAGGAGTAAGAGGACAATACCCTTCGTGCATATTGTTTTTGAAGTTAAGGTTCTTATTACTAACGCTACGTAACCAGCGCGCAGGCAACATTGGATTCTCTTAGTTGTCGTACAAAAGTGGAGTAGGTTTTACTACCTTAACTCCAATAAGATGAAAGATTACGATTTCACTGAAATCACCAAGGCCTTAAATGAAGCTTGGGGCTCATATGTGGAAAAGGGTGGTAGGCATAAGGAGGGCAAGGACGAACTCTATCATGACACCAAGTTCGCATGCGCACAACAGATCGGAGACCAATGTGGTTTCCACGTGTGCCACAACATGTCAACACTTCTAAGAGAGGTGAAAGATTTCGACCCTGAGGTTGTTACTAATGGCGAACAAGCTCATTTCAATTCCAACATTGCTATTCTAAATGTGCTAACCTCTGATATATTAAACAGAAAGGTAGAGCTGGCTTCAAGATCTCACCCATCAATACCCCGCTATCAGAGGCGAAGTGTGCGCCTTCATTCTTGCAGAAATAATGAACAAGAAAGGACGTTTTCACGTCAAATAGACTCATGAACTTGGCTAGATAATTTATTGTGATGTAAAAAAAGTTGTTTTTATTATGGAGTGCAATGTAATTTACTTTCATATGTGCAAAATTGTGGCTTGAAGCAAAATTGTGGCATTTCAACTGCATATGTGAATGATGTCAATTTTTGAGATGGATCTGTGATGTTGGGGATCATATCTGTGATGTTGGGGATCTGTGATGTTTGAGATGGAACTGTGATGTAATATTAGGGGGGTGACTGGAATATATCTGTGATGTTTTTGTTTTTCAGAGGGCATGGCTCGCAAATCCTGAGGCTAGCCAATATTTAGGATTTATTTTTTTGGAATTAACTGACGGGTCAGAACCAAAATCCATCACAGGTAACCTCACCTGTGACGTACTCGCAAATAAAGGCCCGTCAGAGGTGACCTACCTGTGACGGGCCATTACTTTCGGGGCCGTCAGAGGTAGATCACCTGTAACAACTTCTATCTACGGAGACCATCACCTATGATGGCATTTATTTAAAGGGCCGTCAGAGGTGAGTCACCTGTGACGGGTCCTAACTGACCCTAGGCTAGCGGAGACCAACACCTCTGACGGCCTTCTATTAACTTGCCCGTCAGAGGTGGATGTCACCTGTGACGGCCGTCCACCCATCAAAGGTGACTGGACTCACCAGTGACCACTGATCACTGACCCTTCCCAAAGCCGTCAAAGGTGAGGGTTTGGGCCCGTCACAGGTGACCTTGGGCGGTGTAGTGGCTCAAAATCAAAATATTGCCCAATCATCATATTGCACAACAACAATTCACATGGTATCTGGAAAACCAGGGATTTGCATCATTGGCTTCATCAGGCCCTGTTCAGTTGGGCCGGGAACGGCTGGGATTGCGGCCCGATCCCCGTGGATCAACCCGGCGTGGGAAGAATCCCGGCCCATGGAAAACTGACTATTCGGTTAAGTCTCGCCAGGAATCTAACCCGGGCCACCTCGGCGTTTCCCCCTCATCCTGGCCCGGGAATAAATCATCTACTATGGAGGCGTGGAATAAATCCTTGACTTGGAGGGGCGACGCTGCGGTTGCTGCAGCGGCGGCGCGACGACGGCGACGCAGCGCTCTCGCGGCCGCCGGCCGTACGATCCAGAGGCTACGCTACCTTCTCTCCGGTAAGATTCTTTTTTCCTTCCCTCTCTTCTCTCCTGTATCCAGGGTTAGGGTTTCTTGGCGCCATTAAATTCCCTCCTTGCGTGCGGCGGAGGCAGCGGCTCTAGGTGAGGCCCAGACAGAGCAGGGAGCTAGAGGAATAGGCAAGGAGCTAGTGTCTGCAATGGATAGGAATGGAGGCTTGAGCTTCGGTTCTTTCTACTATTTGTTTTGGTTTTCTTGTGTTCTTGGTGTGAAGTCTGAAGTCTAGTACTCATTGCTCGTGTGGGACAGCTGCTGCTCCATGGTGATCAAATATTAATTATTATAGTGACCGATCGAGTGCTAGCTTTGATCGATGGAACAATCAATTTCTGATTTTTCAATGCCCTGCTATGCCCTTCATCCAGAAGCAATCGACTAGCTAGCCTTCCATATTATCACTAACGTACTCAAACTGACGATTGATTTGGGAGATCCCTATGATTTACTAGTTTATATCTAAATTAAAAATTACAAATGAAGCATGCATCCTGCTTGATATAGTTTTGTTATGTGTGTTGCATGGTGCTGGTTAACTCATGAAGAAGCATCGTGCACTCACTGATGCGTATTGCTGACTAGATTTAGTTGTCTCCGCATTGTCAAGTGGCCTCAAGATTTGTTGGGTGATGCTTCCCTGCCTTAAACCGAATACAGGGTTCTAGGAGGGGATTAAGGGAGAGCAATGAATTTATTCCCCCACAGGGTTTGAGTGTTATGGGAGGGATCCACGGATCAACCCCTGTCTGGATAGGTTCCCCTTGGGGATTAAATCCAAAAAAGTGAACAAAGCCTCAATGAATTATTTGGGATATTGCGTCAATGCTAGGGATCGTAGATGACCATGTTATCCACCAGGACAACGTTTTCTTATATTCCAGATGCATCCCAAGTCTACAGATGTTGTTGTAAGAAAACTGGTCACAGACTCACAGCTGCTTTGCCTCTAATGAGCGTTCTACATTTAGTGTATCTTCTGCCAAAGTAATCGAGAAACATGCCAATTGATGTGTAGCTAGCAGCTGAAAAGAATTACTATATGGTGAGCTCTTCATGAAGCATCATTTCAAAAATCTGTGAATATGGTGGTCTTATAACTGTACACAACTATTCCTATAGAGAGGACCATATGTGTCCTTTTATACAGTACTTTTATACAGTACTGTTTGAATATAAAGTTTTCTCTATCATTACTTATCACATGGTGTACATGCACTTTCCCGGCTCCCTTTAAATGGTAGCTACATCATGGAAAACTTTAGTTTTTGGTTAGAAAACAGAAGCTGAAGTAGACAAGCAAAGTATCCAAATCATAATAAGTTTGAGTTCAACCTTCTCCCTAATTGTGCCGGGAAATATGCAGCATCGAAAATCCTTACAACTCTTCTCCAGGCGGTTCACGAATTCGTTCTACAAAATTTTTTTTCCTATCCACATATACCTTTTTTCCCTATAAAAATTCTGTTAGAACAAAGCACAAGATAACAGATAGTATAAGATAGCTAGGATCACTATACTATCATGTAGAGATATATTTCTAATATTATACAAAGGCATTTTTAAATTGCCTCCACAGTATTGTAGAGATGCATTTTGAAGAATACCTCGTAACTATCTTTTGGTGACTTATCTCTAGAAACGAAGAGACATTTTATAAAATGCATGTCTCTATACCCTGCAGCATTTTTGTAGAAGAATGCAAGCACAAAGAAGATACAAGAGATCGTATGACACATTGAGAATGCAGAAGCACAGGAGGAGACCAGAGTTCACTTCCCACTACCAGAATGATAGACTCTCCTGGGTGTGACCAAAAGTTGAGTGTTTCTTTTGGCATTAGGCAACTTATGGTGCAGATGACTGGGAGATGGTTTACATTGTTGTGGTAGCGTAATCCTATGATCGTTATCAACAATTTCCAGATGCCTCTTAACCCTGCATGTGTCCATATGGATTCATAGAAGTTACTCTAGCTAAAAGCATTCCATTGACCGGCGAATCAAACTTTGGTAGCATCTGAACTTCAAAGCAAGTGAAGAAGATGGTGGGTTGGATGACGTTATACAGTTCGTCTTTTATCTGTGAACCTCATGGTACTGTCTTCATTAATTTCATGCAAATGGAGAGAGTCAGGAAAACAACAACCATGTACGTACACAATGATATTAATTAAGGAAGAAAATAACTTACATGTTGGTTATAGATATGCCCATCATTTAACTCTCTTTGTACACACTATTGAACAAACTGCTTTCTCCATATCTACTAATTTAAACGCTCTGTACTTTGTTTGCCCCAAATGATCAGCTTGAAATAACGGCAGCAGCAGAACGAGCCTTGGCCCAAGGCCTAGGCCAACTAATTGCATTTTGGGACAAGCTTGAAATTATATGGTGAAAACCTACACTGCATAGTTGACTTTCAGTAGCCTCAGGCCATGGTCCAGGTGGCTCAAGACCTGGGTTCGCCCACATTAGATCTATAATTTTGCATATAGTGTTGAACACCACATGCATAGATTTACAATCTGTCATAGGAAGTAACCACTCTTTACACGATATTATTAATCACTTCCTTTTACATTCTGTTAGTCATGATCTCTCTGAAAAAATTTCGAGTGTAGCTAAGTAACCACCCACTCTTTCTTTCCTAATCCATTGTCCAATATATGTAATTTTAACTAGTTCAACTAAACAGACTTTTAAAGAAAGGAAGCAATCATCAAAGAACAATAACTGCTCAGAAAACATTGGTCTTATGACTGGATTTGCAGCTTATGTATACAAGTGCTTTTGAAGACGCCACACACTTGGAAAAGGAATGCACTTTCAAAAACTCAGTTTAGATTCAAGTTTACATCCAATCTATGAGATTTATCTTTGTCTCTCTAAAATTTCTTTTCGAGTCTATTACTTCTAACAATTAATCCGTGGTAAAGTTTCGTGGTGAAAACTATTTAATGTGGCAATCCTCATTTAATTTAAGGCTAAGATGTGTATGCAATTGTAATATATCAGATCAAATTGAGCTCCTTTAAATAAATAAACTGTCATTAGTTAAGTTGGTCTGTTCAATTAAATGTAGAATTAATTAAACAAGATGAGAATTTGCAATTCAATTAATTTTCACAACACCAATGCTACCTTTTCAATTCTCTCCCTCCACATAATAATCACATTTCTGTTCGTTGAATGAAATCTACTCTTCCATGAACATTAATATAACATGCATGTTGTGTCGCCTGCACAGATGGGAGTACGTCGTCGCTAGCTAATTAGGTAGACAACTCACACTGCACTAATTTCAGAAGCATGAACTGATGACGAACGTAATGTTCCTGGTGTCATTTCTGCATGATGTTTTCAGAGCATGTTTAACCCACACCTGTCTTTCTGCATCGACATCTTCTGAAGAAAGTCTTTCTCAAAATAAAAATATTGCCCAATTATCATAGTGCACAACAGCAATTCACACGGTATCTGGAAAACCAGGGATTTGCGTCATTGGATTCATCAATGAATTATTTGGGATTTTGCGTCAATGCTAGGGATCGCAGATGTCCATGTTATCCGCCTGGACATCGTTCTTTTTATATTCCAGATGCATCCCAAGTCTACACATGTTGTTGTAAGAAAACTGGTGACAGCTCTCTTTGCCTCTGATGAGCGTTCTACATTTAGTGTATCTTCTGCCAAAGTAATCGAGAAACATGCCAATTGATGTGTAGCTAGCAGCTGAAAAGAATTACTATATGGTGAGCTCTTCATGAAGCATCATTTCAAAAATCTGTGAATATGGTGGTCTTAAAACTGTACACAACTATTCCTCTAGAGAGGACCATATGTGTCCTTTTATACAGTACTGTTTGAATATAAGGTTTTCTCTATCATTACTTATCATCACATGGTGTACATGCACTTTCCCGGCTCCCTTTAAATGGTAGCTACTTCATGGAAAACTTTAGTTTTTGGTTAGAAAACGGAAGCTGAAGTAGACAAGCAAAGTATCCAAATCATAATAAGTTTGAGTTCAAACTTCTCCCTAATTGTGCTGGGGAATATGCAGCATTGAAAATCCTGACAACTCTTCTCCAGGTGGTTCACAAATTCGTTAACGTTCTACAAAAATTTGCTTCCTATCCACATATAACTTTTTTCTCTATAAAAATTCCGTTAGAACAAAGCACAAGATAACAGATAACATAAGATAGTAGGATCACTATAACAAAACTATCACGTAGAGATATTTTTTTAATACTATACAAAGGCATTTTTAAATTGCCTCCACAGTGTTGTAGAGATGCATTTTGAAAAATACCTCGTACGTCTCTTTTGGTGACTTATCTCTAGAAACGAAGAGACATTTTATAAAATGCATTTCTCTATACCTTGCGGTATTTTTGTAGAAGAATGCAAGAGCATGAAGAAGATGCAAGAGATCGTATAACACGTTGAGAATGAGAAGCACAGGAGGAGACCAGAGTTCACTTCCCACTACCAGAATGATAGACTCTCCTGGGTGTAACCAAAAGTTGAGTGTTTCTTTTGGCATTAGGCAACTTATGGAGTGTTTAGTGTGGAAACATTGTGTAAAAAAAATAACACGCCGGTCGTCCAAGAGATTACCTTGTGCACGCCAGTAATAAGGAACTTCTAGCTAGAATGGCATAAGTTAGAATGGCATAATGGAGTGATATGCTATACACAAAGTCGATCGGTAACTCTAACTGCATAATGGAGTGGCCCACCTGTAAATCGACGATGAGAGAACAAAAATACCATGTGTTTTTCACCCCTTCCCTACCATTTTGGGCATTAGGGTCGATTAAGGTTTTTATACCTTACTCCACTATAAATTAACACTAAAAACCGGGGCACACCATCGAGTCCTACGACCCCACGGTTTGGAAACTAGCCTAAATTTTGAGCACCAATATTCATTTGAATAGCATTAGATAGTAAACTAGCCTAAATCGTGATCAATGTAGTAAACAAAACGATATCCACCTACAAGGCACTACCACGGTTAATAAGCAGAGTGCAAAGACAAGGACCCAACAAATTTGCTTATTATACCACTAGCAGAGTACATGCTAGGGGCACAAAAGTATTATATGTACGTGCATGCTGTTTTATCTTTTCATATGACATACATATATGTGAAGCTCTAGCTTCTAAAATACATACCCCTGTGATGCACAGCTTGTAAAATCTACATTAGCTGCACTCTTCGTGGAAGAGGGCCTGTTATGCATAACAAATTGCATTTGCATTTTTGCTTCATATAACTATGGCTAGAAAAACACGTGCGTTTGTATTTTGACCTTCAATTCCACCAAAACCACACCATGGGACACGCCTATATATAGCTATACAACCATTCAATCCACATGTATTATATATAGTTTACTTCTTTTCTTGTTCACCTAAATACCCATATCTCAGCTCTCTACCGATAGAAGCCATCATCAGTCAGAGAACCAAACATATATAGGTGACAACAGTTAAGATAAGCTATCATATCCCATACACTACTAGGAAAAAGATAGAACTGATTGTAGGAGAGGTTCAGAATGAGAAGTATCAGGAGGAATTGAGAGACAGCGATCGCAGCAGCTTTGCGTCGCGCTAATTCTACGATTTCCAGCTTCTTTCTACGAACCTAGCATTCTCATGCTGCAGATGTATATGATGTATCTACAGTGGATCATGTAAGGTGCACCAGGTTGCAAACTGTGCGCAATATATACCTGCAAACACTTGAGGATCGTTATCGGTATCATGTCCAAGCAGGCAAAAAGCTTATTTTCTAGCCCTCCCAGCTCCATACAAAACAACTGCATCATCGAATCGCTAGTTAACTCTCCCTCACGTATGTTGTCATTATCTTTATCTAAAATATCTTGGAACGATCAGTGATGATGAACATGTCAGCATTGCATATCAGCCACTCAAGATGAAGAGAAAAAAACACAAATTGCTATTATTTAGTTTGAACTGGAATCATGAGGATGGTGCTTACAATTTAATTTGTGTATCCTTTGAATACAATACACACTCGCACAAATTTAGTCTTGGAAAACAAATAGAGATAGGTAAAAGCCGGCAACAAGGAGTTGACAGCACTAGTCCTTTACCACTACTACCTAGCTGTAACTGTTACAATTAAATTGGCCTGAGCTAAATTAATCCTAGTAATTCCAAATGCTCACATTTAATGTTAAGAGATTAATATCACTATAAAAATCAATGAGAAAGGACCTCAACTTAAATAAGCTGTTGATTGAAAGCATCTGTTGATTGAGCCAGCTAGGTCGGTACATGGGCGAGGTGTGCGTGCGTGCGTGCGATGGAGACGGGGTCGGGTTGGATGCTCGTTTGTAAGCTGTTTTTGTTTTGATGAGCAAAAGCGTAACTGACAGTAGTTAATGGAGTTGTTACTCTAACGGATGAAACCATGAACTGCCATCAAGTGTGGTTAAGTCTAAAACGCTCCTCTCTCTTCGTCGACGTTATCTCCCACCTCCAGCCAAGACAAAAACCTCTCTTACGAAACAATGAAGTTCCGTCAAGTGCGGTTATGTCTGAAACGCTCCTCTCTCTTCGTCGATGTTATCTCGCACCTCCATTTGAGACAGAAAAACCTCTCTGGTTCCATCTCTATGTGTTCTCTGGTTCTCCTCAGTAGACACTCTGTTCTTGCTCTCCCTAGTTCTGAGATCTTGCATACATGGGTACTTGGAACTCCGTCCACCTGAGTACCTACACGGGTAGGCGGACGATCAAATTTTGGGGGAGCGTGTTCTTCACACGACTGCTCTTGGCACTACCTCCTTAGCATCATGTTCTTCTTCCTCTACATTGACAACTCGGATCATATTGACCAGCAAGAGGAACGACGATAATAGAGGAGGAGACGACAACGGCAATGGTGGCGACAATACCATCACCATCACCTCTGGACCCGGAGTGTTTTCCAGGTACGTTACTCTAATCACTTTAGTGTTAAACATGTTACTTGATGATGCTATTACTGTCATTAACATGTTCATGTTTAGCACTATCAGTTGATCGTTCTTTTATACACATGTCATGTTTATCTTGTTTTTCTATTAAAATTTAATATGCCGAACTATGACTATATTTTCAAGGTTACATTTCCATCAATCATACATTTTAATCTTCACATTGTAGTAGGTATAGCAGTACGTACAGCAGAGCAAGTAATTTGCTCACAATTATCCACCTAGCTTCCAGTGCATGTACAGGTGCGCCATTATTCTCATCCCCCTTCTGTCGCTGCTTGCTCATTTATGCTCTTCCAGTAATTAAAATCCTTGTTGATTTGCTTTCATGAAATCATATTTGATGATTACTATTCCACTATTACTTTATTAACAATTAAAATGATGAAGTTTCGAGGGACTCTCAACTCTGAACTGGTATGCATCTAGCTAGTGGTAGTACTTGGTTCAGTCATTTCTTATTTCACCCTGCTTTGCTTCAGAACAAGCATGATAGTCTGGAGCAGCAGATGGCAAAGAACAGGCATAGAACATGTGCATGAGAGGCATCAGGAACACCAGTGGCGGAGCTAAGAATTTTGTGAAGCCTGAGCAAACCTAAATAAAACCGTCACCCATATATGTAGTATATATACACTCATTTGCTACTAGTTGAAGACAGAACAATTTTGTTAGGTCAATATGCACGCACATTTTTAATAGTTGAAAAATACAATTTTATTATAAAACGGACGAATCGTATGCCTGGTTCTTTGAGTGTCACATTTATCGTTGTGAAGCAGGCAAGTTGGCAAATAGTAACTGATAGTTAGTACTATCCAATTGCATGCTAAACGGCTGAAAGTCCTGC
This sequence comes from Oryza punctata, assembly GCA_000573905.2. Lineage (NCBI taxonomy): Eukaryota > Viridiplantae > Streptophyta > Magnoliopsida > Poales > Poaceae > Oryza > Oryza punctata. The sequence goes on along the minus strand of CM002499.2, from coordinate 22,413,865 downwards.
TGTTTGTGCCAAGCCTTCTAATTAGAAATCTAATCTTCTAGCTTTGACTGAAAAATCATTACATCGGTTGATTTTACTGTAGAGAAATCAATCAACATCCATGGTTTTTGCTCCCACGGACAGGGAAACTGCTCGCCCAAGCCGGGCGTTGAATCCGCCGCTGAGGAACACATACTCCAGCTACATGTCTTCCAGTTGCACATTAATCATCATCTCATTCTCGATGATAAATGTGGACACCCCAAGTCAAGTCCTGTATTGTGATCATAGGAGTTGACAGAGTAATGGGACTGAATAATTTGTAAACACTGGTGCGAAAAAGTATATGTTCTGATAGCATTTGCTTGTGTTTAGATATTTCTTTGATGGAATTGTTACATGTGTGTTGTAATATGTGTTGAGCATGATAGGCTAGCTGAACCGCTGAAGCCACATAGTGTTCATCGTGCTATGTAGGTATTAGTATGGTTTAATTTATTTCGTTAATTGTCGAACATCGGTCAAACGTTTGGGTAATTCTCAGGAGGTGGAGATCGAAAGATTGGCAAACACAGATGTGGGGAGCCAAACAAATAGGTCGTGTGGTTAAGATCTCAAGAGTCAGCTAGCAATCAATGGCGAATACATTAGGATCGCACAATTAATGCCGAGTGTTCTCGGACGGGCGTGGACGCGCTAGCGGAGCCCCTGGCAGGGGCGCGCACGACGACAGCGCTCCAGGCAGCGATGGCTGGGTCGACGGAGATCGCGTTTTTTGCAGGCGGCGCGTCTCTCCCACCCCGGACCGGTACCATGGTCACCGCAGAATCCAGGCCATCGTCAGGGACATCGGCCCCGGCGGTGGTGGCCTACCCTCACCAAGACCAACTACATCGAGTGGGTCGCGGTGATGAGGATAAGGCTCCAGGTGCGGCACATGCAGGAGGCAGTTCGGTACGGCGATGTCGACAACGACGAGGATCGACGGGCGTTGGATGCCCTCATCGCTGCAGTCCCGCTCGAGAAGCAGTTCTCGCTTTCCCAGAAGCGGACTGCCAAGGAGGCCTGGGACGCCATCGTTGCGGCACGCATCGGCAGTGACCGCGCTCGCAAGTCCACACTGCAGGCACTTCATAAGGAGTGGGAGAACCTGGCCTTTAAGCCAAGTGAGGACGTTGATGACTTTGCTCTCCGTCTCAACACTCTGCTGTAAAAGATGGTGCAGTACGGCGATGACACCTACGACGAGGAGAGAGCCGTCGAGAAGCTTTTCCGTTGCATCCCCGACAAGTATCATTAGATCGCTCGCTCGATCGAGTCTCTGCTGGACCCCTCCACGATGTCGATCGAGGAGGCGATAGGTCGCCTCAAGGTCGTCGACAGCGATGAGCAACAGCCTCTCTCTGGGCCTATCACCATTGGCGGGAAGCTCCATCTCACTCGGGAATAGTGGGAGGCCTGTTAGGGTGATGAGAGGAAGGGGGAGTCCACTGCCTCGACAGGTGGCCGCAGGCGCGGCAAGCCGCGCAGGGCTCGCGGAGGCACCCAGGCTGGGACACGAGGAAATACCGAGGGTGGCACCCGCGGAGGCGCCTAGGGCAACACCGTCGGCAACCACAAGCCGGCACGAGACAACGCCTGCCGCAACTATGGCAAGCTTGGCCATTGGGCCAAAGACTGTCGACAGCCACGACGCGGCCAGGCCCACGTCGCATAGGTGGAGGAGGAATAGTCGGCTCTATTCCTGGCACACGCAAGCATCAAGCTACCTCCAGCAGCACCGGCCATAGCGGCTCTCCTCCACCTTGATGAGCCGAAGGCACACACCTTCCTCGGCGACGGCTCCAGCAAAGACAAGACTAACGGGTGGTACCTCGACACTGGCGCCACACATCACATGACCGATCGACGGGAGTTCTTCACCGAGCTTGACTCCAGCGTCCGAGGCTCCATCAAGTTTGGGGACGCCTCCGGCGTAGAGATCAAGGGCGTCGGCTCCGTTATCTTCACCGCTGAGTCCGGTGAGCACAAGCTGCTCATCAGAGTCTACTGCATCCCCGCGTTGAGGAACTCTATCATCAGCATTGGATAGCTGGATGAGAACGGAGTCATGAGGATTTGGGATCGCCATCATCGCCTTCTTGCCAAAGTAACCAGAGGCACCAATCGACTCTACGTCCTCAACGTAAAGGTGGCACAACCCGTATGCCTCGCCGCTCGTATGGACGACGAGGCGTGACGGTGGCACGAGCGCTTCGGGCACCTCCACTTCGAGGCTCTAAAGCGGCTTAGTGCCAAGGAGATGGTGCGAGACCTGTCGTGCCTCGACCACGTGGAGCAGTTCTGCAACATCTGCATGTTGACGAAGCAGAGGCAGCACCCCTTTCCCCAGCAGACGAGCTTCCGAGCCAAGGAGCAGCTCGAGCTCATGCACGGGGACTATGTGGCCTAGGGCATCGGCCACACCGGGAGGACGATGTTACTTCCTGCTGCTCGTGATGACCTCTCCCGCTACATGTGGGTGATGGTCCTCGGTAGCAAGGGAGAGGGTGCGGATGCCATCAAGCGCACGCAGACTACTGCGGAGGCGGAATGCGGCCACAAGTTGCGTGTGGTACGCACCGACAATGGTGGCGAATTCACGGTGGCTGAATTCACGTCGTACTGCGCTGATGAGGGCATTCAGCGCCACTACTCTGCGCCATACAGCCTGCAGCAGAACGGCATCGTCGAGTGGCGTAACCAGACGGTTGTGGGAATGGCTCGGGCCCTCCTCAAGCAGAGGGGGATGCCGGCTATCTTCTGGGGAGAGGCGGTGGTAACAGCTATCTACATTCTCAACCACTCGCCTACCATGGCCCTCGACAGCACAACACCGTACGAGGCTTGGCACGGGCGCAAGCCGACGGTTTCCCACCTGCGGGCCTTCGGCTACCTCGCGTTCGCCAAGGAGCTCGGCCACATCGGCAAGCTCGATGATAGGAGCACTCCAGGGGTGTTCCGCGGCTACGCGGAGGGCTCGAAGCCTTACCACATTCTCGACTCGGAGACACAGCGTGTGTGCACGACACGCGATGTAATGTTCGACGAAGGGCGAGGATGGGCATGGGACAAGACGATGGACGACGGCTCGACTTCGACGTACGATGACTTCACTGTCGAGTACGTCCACTTCGAGGGAGCTCGGGGGAGTACGTCCATTTCGAGGGAGCTGGGGGAGTAGGCAGCCTTTCTTCACTGAGCGTGCCTACCCCAGTCTTCGAGCCTCCACCGACTCCGGCACCCGCCACCCCGGCAGCGCCACACTCTCATGCCACGACTTCGGCTGCGACGAGTTCTTCGCCGACACCACCACAGCCGGCAACCCCATGCACTCCAGCACCAACAGCCACCCCTCCAGGCACGTCCACTCCGACGCCGGCTCGTGTCGAGCACAACCCGATGGAGTTCGCTACTCCGCTCTCCCATGACGAGGAGTGCATCGACGCGTACCACGACGGTGAGCCGCTGCGGTACCGTATGATGGAGGACCTTCTCGGTGACCAGACAGTGCCGGGACTGGTGCCTCACGACTCGGAGACGCAGTTGCATCCTGCGTGTGATGACGGCGAGCCTCGGTCCTTTGCAGAGGCCGAGAGACGCGGCATGGCATGCCGCAATGTAGTCGGAGATGGACGCGGTTGAAAGGAACTGCACCTGGGAGCTTGCTGACCTCCCTCATGGTCACTGCGCGATTACCCTTAAGTGGGTGTTCAAGCTGAATAGGGATGAAGCCGGAGCCATCGTCAAGCACAAGGCTCGCTTGGTGGCACGCGGTTTCGTTCAGCAGGAGGGGATCGACTTTGACGATGCCTTCACCCCCGTAGCACGGATGGAATCCGTGCGACTCCTTCTTGCGTTGGCAGCTCAGGAAGGCTGGCACGTCCATCACATGGACATCAAGTCAGCGTTTCTTAACAACGACTTGAAGGAGGAGGTCTACGTGCACCAGCCACCAGGATTTGCGATCCCAGGCAAGGAGGGCAAGGTGCTACGCCTGCACAAGGCCCTCTACGATTCGCTGCAGGCACCGAGGGCATGGAATGCCAAGTTGGATTCCACGCTCAAGGGGATGGGCTTCGAGCAAAGCTCGCACGAGGCAGCCATCTACCGGCGGTGCAATGGAGGAAATTCTCTACTGGTGGGTGTCTACATCGACTATTTGGTGATCACCGGCACCAGGGATGTGAAGGTGGTGGCGTTCAAGGAAGAGATGAAGGCCACCTTCCAGATGAGTGACCTTGGGCATGTCTCTTTCTACCTAGGGATCGAGGTGCACCAGGACGACTCCGGGATCACGCTTCGACAGACCGCCTATGCCAAGCGCGTCGTTGAGCTGGCTGGACTCACCGACTGCAACCCAGGTCTTACTCCGATGGAGGAGAGGCTGAAGCTGAGCCGCGATAGAACGACGGAGGAGGTGGACGCTACGCAGTACCGACACCTTGTGGGGAGCCTCCACTACCTCGCCCACACACGGCCGGACCTGGCATGCTCCGTCGGCTATGTTAGTCAGTTCATGCAGCGACCGACGACGGAACACCAGCAGGTTGTGAAGAGAATCATCCGCTACGTTGCGGGGACTCTCGACCATGGCCTCTACTACCCGAGGTGTCCTATAGAGGCATGCTTCGTCGGGTACAGCAACAGCGACCACGCCGACGACATCGACACCAGCAAGAGCACGAGCGGGATTTGTTTTTTCCTCGGCAGGTTCCTCGTTAGCTAGCAGTCAATCAAGCAGCAGGTGGTGGCCCTGTCCAGCTGCAAGGACGAGCACATAGCGGCCTCCACCGCTTCAACTCAGGTGCTCTGGCTTGCTCGACTGTTTGGTGATCTCCTCAGCAGAGACACTAGAGCAGTAGAGCTCAGGGTGGACAGCAAGTCCGCTCTAGCCCTGACAAAGAACCCCGTTTTCCACGAACGGAGCAAGCACATCCGGGTGAGGTACCACTTCATCCGAGGCTGCTTGGAGGAATGGAGCATCAAAGCAAGCTACATCAACACCAAGGACCAGCTTGCAGACCTGCTCACCAAGCCCCTTGGGAGGATCAAGCTCCTTGAGCTTCGCTCCAGGATCGGGATGACCCAACTTTCCCACCAGAAGACGCACAAGACTTAGGGGGAGAATGATGGAATAAGTCTTTATACTGTTGGTCTTTGTGGTTCCTTTTTTTTAGCATCTTAGACTAGCTTATAGGAAAACATCTAGGATAAAACATCTTAGACTAGCATCTAGGACAGAGCATCTTAGAATAGCTTTTAGGATATCATCTAGGACAAAACATCTTAGACTAGCATCTTGGCATATGCTTGGCTAGCTTATCTAGCTATAAATATGTATCTCCAACCCCTCAGGTTGGCATGGCATTGTGTGAGAAATAAACCAGAAAATTGTCCCAACTCCTAGTGTTAACCTCTCGATAAGAGCAAGAATTCTGCTACTAACAGTCACTGTAAAGTGAGTGACATCTTTTGTCAGTAACAGAAAGTGAGTGAGAGAGATCATACACTTGACGAATCATCAAAGCATCATCAACAACTATCTACTCTTCCACTCATCATGTGCTTCAACATGTTTCAGTGCTGAGCTCATAAGCAAGACGAAGGTACTAAAATCGATGGGTAACTGCAGTTTGTCACCATCTCCATTTTACCATGTAGAGCTATACACAGTTCTCAACTGTCTATGTTTCTTGCCATCGTCTCGTCATCTTTATTTTCCGGATGCCTCCAAATCCAAGATGCTGGGATACATACAATTTTTCTACTGTGTATGTTCAATAGCAATTAGCATGCATCCAGACAAAAAATTGAAGGAAAAAACAAGAGTAGCTGGAATTTTCCAAATGGGAAGAATCTATGTATTTGTGTTCCTTGCCCTTCTCAGGTCACAAGCCAACAATATATATAAGCTTACTCTAAACACGTAACATTGGTAATGTGGGACAGAACATATATATAACAGAAGAACTTCACGCTACTACAAAACTGATTTTTCCAAACGGACGAAACTGATTTTCGCATACGGTTGGAGCAACCGCATGCGGGAAAAGGTCTGCGAAAATCAGGATTTTTCCATGCGGCCAGCGCAACCGCATGCGAAAATCCGATTTTCGCATGCGGGCGCTTAAGCCGACCGCATGCAAAGAGGAAAAATCGCGAAAAAAATAAAATTCCAAAAAAAAACCCTAGCCCCGCCGCCACCCGAGCTCGCCGCAGCCGCCGCCACCAATCCCGATGTTGCCATCGCCAGCCGCCGGTAGATCCACCCCGGCCGCATCCATGGCCGAATCCACGGCCGACGGATCCACCGCCCCGCGACCTCCGGCCGCCGGGATCGAAGAAGGCGAGGAAGAGATGGAGGAGAGGCAGTGGGATCGCTGAGCTCGTCACAGCCGCCGACGTCGCCATCGCCGCGGTCACGCCACACCATCTCCGCTGCCGTAGCCGCTCCCGAGGGCGGCACCGCCCGATCCGCCGCCCACCGTCGCCGCTCACTACCGCCGCCACTGCCTGCCGCTCCCGAGGTTGGGGGCAGCAGATCCGCACGTTGCCGCCGCTCCAGAGGTCGGAGGCGGCGAATCCGCCCACTGGCCGCCTGCTGCCGTTGCCACCACCCGCCACCACCGCTCCGTCGGCCGCCTGCTGCCGTTGCCACCACCCATCACCCCCGAGGGCAGGGGCGGTGGATCCGCCCGCCTGCTCGCCGCCAGCTCCCGCCGCCACTGCTCGCCAGCCACCCGCTGTCGCCCACTGAGAGAGGAGAGGACAGAAAGTGAGAGAGAGGATGAGGAGAGAAATTGAGAGAGAGGATAAGGATGAGGAGGTTAGAGAGAGGATTGGATGAAAATTTTGAAGTGTTGAGAGGGAAAAGATCTAAAGAGGAGGGAGGGTATTTTCGCATACGGTTCTCTTAAACGGCCGCATGCAAAAATAGATTTTTTTCATGCAGCCCCTTAAGAGGACCGCATGCAAAAATACCCTCATTTTGCATGCGGCTCACTTAAGCATCCGCATGCAAAAATCGAATTTTTTTGGCAGCTATTTAAACTTCAAATCGATTTTTATGATACTAAATTAACTCGAATGAAAAAGTTGCCAAAAGAAAAGTTGCAGAACTCATTAAGATGTACCATTTTTATTTTGGTTATTTCTCCATCTGAGTTTGATTGAACTATATAAAATTTGAATTTCAAAATATAAGAAATTTAAATAATTTTCCAGGTAGTAAATGATTTCAAATGGAAAATTCATCAATAAAAAAGTTGTATAACTCATCAGATCTACCACTTTTGTTTTGGTTATTTTTATATATGACTTTATTTGAACAGTTTGAATTTGAATTTCAAAATATGACAACTTCAAACAACATTTTCAAATACTAAATGATTTCAACTGAAAAAGTCGTCAGCAACAAAATTGTATAACTCATTAAGATCTATAACTTCTATTTTGGTCATTTCTTCATCCGACAAAGTGATTTGTAACATTGTTCATAAAATGTACATATTTATGTAAATTTTAAGAATATGTTATGATAACTTTGTCGGATGAAAAAAGACCAAAATAGAAGTTATAGATCTTGATGAGTTATACAACTTTATTGTTGATGACGTTTTCAGCTGAAATCATTCACTGCTTCATTTGAAGTTTTGAAATTCAAATTTTTAATTGATAAAACAAAGTCACAAGAAAAAATAGTCAAAATAATAGCAGTAAGAACATAATAACATGAAAGAGCATAATTTTAGAAACATTTAACATTTAGGGAAAAAATCATCTAATTTGGAGTTTATATGAGTGAGATAAACTAGTTTCAAATTTTCAATTTTTTCAAATTTTATTTTCGCATACGGCTTCTTAAGTGGCCCGTATGGAAAAATCGATTTTTCCATGCGGACGCTTAAGTGAGCCGCATGTAAAAATGAGCTTATTTTTGTATGCGGCCTTATTAAGAGATCCGTATGGAAAAATCGATTTTTCCATACGACCACTTAAGCAACCGTATAGGAAAATGACCCTCGATTTTTGTAGACGCCACTAGTTATGATCCGTTTGTAAAAATTATAGGATCTCGTACAGAGTGTCAGTAGAGATCAATATTTCCGTACCGTCGGACATCGCGTGTGGAGTCCTGGCATTTATCTGCTGAGATCGACACACATTAGTACGTGCATACATATCAGATGGTGGTCCAAAATACAGATTGGGCCTGAGCGAGTCCAAATACAGTAGTTTCAGCAAAGAAGTTGCTTGTCAATTCTGTACTATAATTTTTTTTTTTTGCGGGGCAATTCTGTACTATAATGAAAAGGAGCTCCAGATTCAATTCCAGAAATCATAAAATTAATTAGAAGAGAAGGTAATATATGTGAGAGGGTGCAGCCAACCAGCTCTACAAGTCTGTAACATATGGCAAATGCACATACACATGCTAGCCTAGAGAGCAGCAAACAGTAAGTGCAGCCAGGCTTAGAACACGTACATGTGCTTGCGTGGCGTCGGGAAAACGTACTCTAGCTGCACCACCTTCACACGCAGATGCATCATGATCTTATTCTCGATGTTGAATTCGAATAGCCCAAGTCCTTGAGCTACTGGATCAGCACTGGTGATATGAAGGGATTGAGTAGTTTTGAAACACAAGTTCGAAGTATATACAAAGTCAATGACATCCGCTTCTGTGTAGCTCGAATGGTTAAGAAAATAGATGCACAACGGAGACACGAATTTAACGTGGAAAACCCTTGCGGGAAAAACCACGGACGCCGACCGGCAATAATCACTATTGAGAAGTTGATTACAAACGTAGAGAATAACAGTGGGAACTTCTCTCCCTTCCCGTACGGCTTACAAGAGTATATATAGGAGATATAAGAGAGAACACCTAATAGGAAACAACAGGGAATCCTACTAGAAAACTAATCCTAGTCCTACTAGGAAACTAATCCGACTCAAATTCGGATCACATATTTAATAATCTCCACCTTGAGATGAATTTCCTCTTGTAGCATAAAAATCATCAATCTCCAAAAAATACCTCATGTAGGTAAAATCACCGCGCGCCAAATAGTCTCTAGGACTATACTGTAACACCAACCAAGCTTGAGCAAAACTCAAACTTAGTAGCAGGAACTGGCTTTGTCATCATGTCAGCTGGATTATCATGAGTACTTATCTTGCATACTTTGATATCACCTTCAGCAATCACACCTCGAATAAAGTGATATCTCACATCAATGTGCTTTGTTCTCTCATGGAACATCTGATCCTTTGTAAGGCATATTGCACTTTGACTATCACAAAATATATCAATGCAAGACGTAACTCCACAAAGCTCAGTATACAAACCTCTAAGCCAAATAGCTTCTTTACAAGCTTCAGAAATAGCCATATACTCTGCTTCAGTAGTAGATAAGGCAACAGTTGCTTGCAAACTTACCTTCCAACTAACAGCACATCCTCCAATAGTGAAAACATAACCTGTGAGTGATCTTCTCCTATCCAAATCTCCAGCAAAATCTGAATCCACATATCCAACAAGTCCATCTCTAGATCTCCCAAACTGCAAACAAGCATTAGAGGTACCACGTAGGTATCTGAAAATCCATTGAACAGCTTTCCAATGCTCTTTGCCAGGATTAGCCATGTATCTACTGACAACACTCAATGCATGTGATAAGTCAGGACGAGAACATACCATGGCATACATAAGTGAACCAACTGCACTTGAATATGGAACTCTAGACATGTACTCAACATCATAATCTGACTGTGGACATAAATCTGAAGATAATCTGAAATGTGCAGCTAAAGGAATACTCACTGGTTTTGCATCATGCATATTGAAACGACGAAGGACCTTCTCAATATAACCTTTCTGACTAAGATATAACTTGCCAGACTCTCTTTCTCTAGTAATTTCCATACCGAGAATTTTCTTAGCTGTACCCAAATCCTTCATCTCAAATTCACTACTCAATTGTGCCTTCAACTTTGCTATCTCTGCTTTGTCTTTTGCAGCAATCAACATATCATCAACATAAAGAAGCAAATATATAGCTGAACCATCAACCATTTTGAGATAAACACAGCTATCATAATTGGATCTTCTAAACTTCTGAGAAAGCATGAAAGAGTCAAATCTCTTATACCACTGTCTAGGTGACTGCTTCAACCCATAAAGAGATTTCTTTAACCTACATACTAGGTTCTCTTTTCCAGGAACAACAAAACCTTCAGGCTGCTCCATATAAATGTCCTCTTCTAACTCCCCATGTAAAAATGCAGTTTTAACATCCATTTGCTCTAGTTCATAATCATGCATTGCAACAATACTGAGTAATGTGCGAATTGAACTATGCTTCGCAACAGGAGAAAAGACATCATTGAAATCAATACCTGGAATCTAGCTATATCCTTTAGCAACTAACCTTGCTTTGTATCTTGCCTCATCAGTTGGAGATATACCTTCCTTTCTTTTGAAGATCCACTTGCAACGGATAGGTTTCTTCTCCTTTGGCAACTTCACCAATTCCCAAGTACGATTCTTTTCAAGTGACTCCATCTCATCATGCATAGCAGTTATCCATCTATTGCAATCATCAGAAACAATAGCCTCAGAATATGAAGAAGGTTCTGCATTACCTTCAATTTCCTCTGCCACACTCAAAGCATAAGCAACTATGTTCGCTTCTTCAATATATCTTCGAGGAGGTTTAGTATTTCTTTTGGGCTTATCTTTTGCAATAGAATGTTTTGGAGACTGCTCAACAGTAGAAGAATCTGAATCTTCACTAACAGGTGCATCTTGGTTAATAGCAACTTCATCCTTTTCTGGTGCATGCCCTGAACTGATCAAGTGCTCCACCTGCACACTTGCTTTCTGGTGACTCTCAACAGGAACATTAGTAGAAGGTTTGTCATGTAACATAACTGATTCATGGAAGACAACATTTCTACTAATCACAACCTTTTTTGTTTCAGGACACCATAATTTATAGCCTTTCACACCAGACGGATAACCAAGAAAAATGCACTTAATAGCTCTAGGCTCCAATTTACCATTATCAACATGAGCATAAGCAGTACAACCAAATACTCTCAAGTCTGAATAATTTGCTGGGGAACCAGACCATACCTCAATTGGAGTCTTCTTACCAATAGTATAACTGGGTGATCTATTAATAAGATAACAAGCAGTGGAAACAGCTTCTGCCCAAAACTGTTTAGGCAAACCTGCATTAGACAACATACAACGGGCCTTTGATATAATTGTCCTGTTCATATGCTCAGCTACGCCGTTTTGTTGAGGTGTATGAGGAACGGTGTAGTGACGCACAATGTCTTCAGACTTGCAATATGATTTAAATATCTTAGAACATAACTCCATCCCATTGTCAGTACGAAGTATTTTCACCTTCCTTTCAGTTTGTCTTTCAACCATAGTCTTCCACTCTTTAAACGCATTAAAAGCTTGATATTTGTGCTTTAAGAAATAAGGCCAAACTTTTCGCGAATAATCATCGACGATAGTCATCATATAACGAGCACCTCCAAAAGATGTCTTACGAGCAGGCCCCCATAAATCAGAATGCACATAATCAAGAATACCTTCTGTAGTATGCGTAGATGTGTTGAATTTCACCCTCTTATGCTTACCAAAGATGCAATGCTCACAAAATTTGAGCTTCCCGATGCCTTGTCCATCTAGCAATCCTCGCTTGCTCAATTCTGCCAAACCAATTTCACTCATATGCCCAAGACGCATATGCCAAAGATTAGTAGCATCATTAGATAATGAATCTGAAACTGCAGCAACATTACCTAATATAGTTGTACCTCGTAGATGGTACAGGTCGGCAGTTTTAATATCAGCTTTCATCACAACAAGAGATCCTTTGGTTACCTTCAAAATTCTGTCTCCACCGGAATATTTGTACCCTTTGCGATCAAGAGTACATAAAGAGATGAGACTCCTCTTCAAATTTGGAATATGCCGTACATCTGACAATGTTCTTTTACAGCCATCAAACATCTTGATCTGAATTGTTCCAATACCTGCAACCTTGCATGGTGTATTATCACCCATCAAAACAGTTCCACCTTGCACAGGCTCATAGGTGGCAAACCAATCCCTGTTCGGGCACATGTGATAGGTGCAAGCAGTATCAAGAATCCACTGGTCACTAGTTTGTGCACAACCAGCATAAGCAACAAGCAATTCTGCACCAGGTTTATCATCAGTAATAACTGCGGCTTTTCCTTCCTCTTGTTTATTACCTTTCGGTCTATAACTTCCGATTCTCTTGTCTTTGTTCTGTAGCTTCCAACACTCAGAGATATCATGTCCATCTCTCTTGCAGTATTTGCATGACTTATACCTGCCTCTGGACTTTGATCTTCCACGGTAGCTACTTGAACTTTTATCTCCTGACTGGTTCTTTGTGTTCTTCTCCTGTTGCCTGCCCCGAACAACCAAGCCTTCTGCTTGTGAACTTGAACTTTCAGAGGGAACCATCTTTTTCATCTTTTCTTTGGCATGCAAAGCTTCATAAACTTCTTTCAAAGTTAGAGTATCACGACTATAAAGAATAGTATCCCTGAAGTTTGCATATGAGCTAGGCAATGAACACAATTGAATAAGGCCTAAATCCTCTTCATCATACTTTACCTCCATAGCCTCAAGGTCAGCAACAATTTCCTTGAAAGTGGAGGGATGATCCATCACAGACTCATCATCTTGCAACTTGTGCAAAAATAACTTTTGCTTCAGGTGCATCTTACTGGTCAGATCCTTAGTCATGCATATCTGTTCCAGCTTCAACCACAGCCCACTGGCTGTCTTCTCCTTAAGCACCTCCTGTAAAATATTGTTAGATAGATGAAGATGAATATATGACATAGCCTTACGATCCCTTTTCTTCTCATCATCAGACCAATCCGTAGTCCTCTTGTTAAATCCAGATAGCGCATCATCGAGGTCTTGCTGTGTAAGGACGGCTCGCATCTTCACTTGCCATAGTGAGAATCTTGTGTCTCGGTCCAGGAGCGGTAGATCATACTTCAAACTCGCCATGGGAGTAGATCTAAAAACTCCTCGGTGCACAAGCTTTTCTTTTGCGCGATGTCGGAGGACGACAGCTGATCTTGCCGAACGAAGCGATGAGGCACGATGACACCGGCGGCGTGGGTAGTAGTAGATCGGATCTCCAATGCTCTGATACCACTTGTTAAGAAAATAGATGCACAACGGAGACACGAATTTAACGTGGAAAACCCTTGCGGGAAAAACCACAGGCGCCGACCGGCAATAATCACTATTGAGAAGTTGATTACAAACGTAGGGAATAACAGTGGGAACTTCTCTCCCTTCCCGTACGGTTTACAAGAGTATATATAGGAGATATAAGAGAGAACACCTAATAGGAAACAATAGGGAATCCTACTAGGAAACTAATCCTAGTCCTACTAGGAAACTAATCCGACTCAAATTCGGATCACATATTTAATACGAATTTGTAGTTTATGTGTTGTAGACTTGTAGTATGCATTGAGCACGATGGGATTTTAGCTTGTTCGTCTTGCCGCAGGACAGTCGTAGAAGTTGGGAGATCCAAAGATTGAGAAAACGCTGAAAATGGAGATGGTGGCTAAAATGTTTTGCGTATAACAATCAATGGAGGATGCCTTAGGTCTGCAAAATTCTGGGCATGATGGATGTTTGTTTTCCTCTACTGTGTGTGCTGGTATGAACATTTTAATTTGTTGGCAGAATTTGCAATTCCACAGATAGATTTCAGCAAACTCAAGATGTGTGATTTGATTAAATTTCGTGTCACAGTTGCAATTGCACGTTTATGGGCACATTGATTGCAATGGAGGTGGCTACACTGCTACAGGAACAACTTTCGTCCTTCTGAGTACTTCAAAGTTGCTTCCATGAGTGCCTCTAACTTATTGATTTCTGCAATTCCTACTCAAACACCCAATGTGAGGCCAGTGGTAGAGCCAGGAGTTTTGTGAAGCCAGGGCGGTCCTAATTAACTTAAACTATACTATACTGAAACATGTTCATATTTCCATATATCTGTCATCATAATTGACAATAAAAAAGCTTTATATAAAACATGATCCAAAATGCATGTAAATATTTATGGACGAAAGAAAGGATAAAACGACGAGTACGTTGAAGATTAATTTGAGAGAAACTTACCACTAATAAGGCAGGCAGGCCATAGGCAGCTGAGGACCAAGGCCCACTGCCTACCGCAGCCTGCATGCTTTGCTGAAATTATCTCTAATAACATATATACAAATCCTGCCGTATTTAACTCTAGTATGCAAATCTTGCCCAGGAATTAATCCATCGCAGTCAAGGATTAGTGCTATGTGCCAGGGAACATCGCCATGAACAGCCGCCCGTACGTGCTGCCCGGGAGGTGAATCCGCGACTGTGAGGCGGATCATAGTGGACAATATCTTATATAGCATTATAGTACCAAAAGTTCGTGAGGATGGGTGTAACATTCCAATTTTCACGTGGCGTTAAAAAACTAATTTACAAAAATTCTATATGTTGAAAATTTCGTTCTTTGAGTTTTGATTTTAAGTTGTGCCACATATCTCAATTTAAATCTCTCCTTTGTCTCAATTCCTTGATGTCAATATCGCTTGCTCAAAATTTCTGTCTAGAAATAATCTCTTAATTTGAATCTTCGTATTCAAATTTCCTTTCTAAACCTCCATCAAGGAATTCACCTTCAAATAATTCCAGTTTAATTGTTCTCCAAAGATTTGAGCCCGCGCTCAAATCATCTCCGGTTACTCCTTGCGAAGGTCCCGTGATTGTAAATCTCAAATTCGGCAAAATCGAATCCCTAACCTAACCTCTCAAGTCTCTCCCCCTCTCTCTCTATCTCAATCTCTATCTACCTACCTACCTTTGAATCCTTTCCTTGAACAGCTTTCCAACTCCCAAATACAAATCCATTTCGAAAATATCAAGTTTTCATCTTGTTCTACATTCCTCGACTCCTTCTCGTTTTTCTGAGTTCAAATTTGTAATTTGAATTCAAATCCCGACTCAAGTACTCAAAATATACCTTCACTAATTCCCTGAAAAAATGTCAAGCCCTTTCCATCAGTTTGGCCCGCCTCTCCCCGACGGGCCACCTCCCCTTTCGCGTCCCTCCCCGCTTGGGCTATCCCCTCTCGGCTGGCCCACCTCCTCCCCGCCTCCTTTCCCATCTTTCTAGGCCGCGGAGAGAGCAAGCCGCGCTCCCCTCTCTCCCTCGCGCACACGCTCCTCTTTTCCCCTTTCGCTCTCTCTCTCTCGCCGCCATCGCATTCGATTTCCTGCCCCGCCACTCGCCGTTCCCACGCGCGCCGCGTCGTGGCCGACCGGCCGGGACACCGGCGTGCTCCACGCCGCTAACCACCAAAAGCGGGAGGCAGAGCTCACGCTCCTGCTTCCTCTCTCACCCAAAACGGCAAGAGACACGCCCCCCCTTTCTTCCCCCTCATTTTTCCTTTTTCCTCCGGTAAATGGCGCCCATGCCTCCGCAGCTTGGCTCCAAGCGCCATGGACAGCAAGCCACTGGCGTGTTGATGCATTAACGTTGAAGCGGACACGGGGAATGCGAGAATGGAGGAAAGCAAGCAGGAAGCAATGGAGCAATTTTGGCTCCAGATATGAAACATCGATCGTGATGAGGTGATGGACGTGCAGGAACTGAAGCATCCACGCCAGGTTGATGACCGTGGCTGCCGGCAGCCAGCGACGGCGATCTTGTGGGAACTCCGGGTGCCAGACGGCTATTTCTCCGGGATGAAATGGATATTAGGATCGTTGGATCTCACATCCAACGAACCTGGTAGTGCCCACTACTGTTGGCCTGTAGCAGCTGATCGAGATGCCCCTCCCAAAAACTATATAGATATCTTTGAGCTCGGTGCTGTTGAATATGTCACACATTGCATTCAACAGCTCAAGATATAGAGAAAAACAAATGAAATCGCCATTGTTTCGCTTGAATGGGAGCCATGCAAATGATTCTTAATTATAATTTAATTTTGTGCCCTTTATACAATACTACATAATCTCACAAAATAAGAGCCTTCAAAATAAATATGGGAGTAGCTATATTTATGGCACCATATTTTTCACAAAAAATAGTCGGTATGTATTTACATTGTAAGTCCATAAATTACATATGTAATTTTAGTGTATTTACAACATAAGTTCTAAAATTACATATGTAAGTGGTGTGTAAGTAGGGTGTACAAAGATATATGGCGTAACAAATATAGCAATTTCGCTCTAAAATCTAATTTTTACGTAAATCAACTACTGGATGGATCATGAATAAGCCCATAGCACATATCTTGACACAAATCCAACGGTATAAGATCTGACTGTTTTCTTTTAAAAAAACTGTCAACACATATATAGCAAATCCGAATAAATATATTTGGCCCTTCACGAAAAACAAATATAGGAACAGGTAAAAGTTGGTGAAAGGGGTTGGCACAGCCATCATTTACCGCTGCTATACTTAGCTATAACATCAGTGCAACACACTGATGCTATAAATCACCTTCTCGTGCACATGAATCATCATCTCATTCTCTATATTCAAATCAGAGACTGGACGCAAGTAATGTTCCTGTAGCCCACTGATCATGGTGGAGATGGGACGTGACTAGGTAATCTGGAAACAAAGGTGCGAAGAGTACATGCGGATGGCATTTGCTCGTGCATAGATATTTGCTTGAAGGAATTGTTACTTATATGCGTTGAGCAGCAGGACAGTTGATGCTAAATTTTGCGCTTGCTCTGTTCATCTTGTTATGTTGGTAATTAATAATCTATTTTAAGTTTTATCTGTCGGCCATTGGCCGAACATTAATTTGCGTGACTCCCAGAAGATAGAGATCATATAACAGGTTGTTGCATGGTGGTGGCTAAAATGTTGAGAGTGTACAGCTACTAATGGTAGATCCTTAGGTTCAAGAAATCCGTGGTAAGGGTGTATTTGTTCTCTGATTACACTGTCTGTGTTCTGAGATGAACATTTCAGTTTGTTGTCAGGAGTTCCTTGTTTCCCCTTGTAAGACTAGCTAGAGTGTCGCAAGTTTTGATTATAAATTATAATAACACGAATCATAACGGGTTTTAACCTTTTTGGCCGCAATAAAATTCCCCGGCCATGATCTATATTGGTTTACTTTCTAGTGCATTCGACTCAATATTTGAGCATCATGATGTACATTGAAGTACCACCTAGTATCAATCTTAAGTCTGATGCACATAGATTGCAATGTAGTTGCAAGAATAACATCAATCTTGCTTAGCTTTTCCAAGATGCTTTCTCGGACTGCCTCTAAGTTCTTGATTTCTGCAATTCCTACTGAAACGTGCACACAATGTGACGCTATCCATAGTCTTAATTAGCAGGTTGTATATACGGTTGCGCGGAAGAAAACAAAGAGACGACCTCAGCCAATAACAGTTCATCACAGTTCTCCATCGAGCACAAGGCTATGAACGAAGGAAATGTCCTTAGCCCCGGCAAAACTCCAATCATACAGTTGCTCTTTAGCAAGACACAAGGTTAATTCCAGCCATTTTGCGAGGGGCTGATGTTTCCAAATCGTCCAGTCTTCGAGCATGATAATGGAATTTTTCTAAGCTGATCCTCCACCGTTACTTCTGCCCTTGTCCACCAATCATGAACGGAAACATCATCTTACTGCGGGGAAAGAACTTGTAACCCAACCTTTTCCAAAAGATTAAACCAAAATTCGCGAGCGAATTAGATGCATGAGGGCAAATGATTGATCTTCTCCTCTCCTTGATCAGAATGTGGGAGGCATGAAATGCAAGGCACTCGGCGGTCCAGCACCTGTCATGAGCAAGTAACCACAAGACAAAATAACCCAATATTTCCAAATTATTTTCCCGGGACCAAAAATGACAGATCCGTGCAAGGGATTCAAATAAGCTGTTTTGGCTGTGTATTTGCCAGAGGCCGAAAAATGCCAGGCGTGAGAATCTTCAACATCTGGCTGAAAAGTGACCTCCAAGTCAATGCATTTCTTAAAAGACATCATATTTTCACAAGGATGTTTAGATTAATAGGACACCTACTATGTAAAATTTGGAAGAAGATAAGTGGAATTAATAGTACTAGTAACATGCCCGTGCTAAACGCTACGGTGTAATTCTATTTTCATGTTAGAAAAAATATATTTAATGTAAAGTACAACACTATGATATTCAATTCATCTCGCACATCAAATATATTTATTGTAAAGTACACCACTATGATATTGCGTATGCACAATAAAATTTTATAAGACTTAATTATATATAATCACTTTAGTATACAATATAAAAAGGGTAATATACGTTTTAAAAAATATGTTAAAAAGTATAGAGTTATTCCATTATTTGTTGCGAGCACAAAATTAAGCATTTAATGCATATATAGAATTGTTGGTCATCTCGTTAAAGTCTTCGTTCAAGATATACCATGTCTCGACTGATAAAAATTGCTAATGGGAAAAGTATATATTTAGAGAGACACAAATGTTAACATATAGTCAAATTATCAGTTCGATGCAAACTGACGCATCCGAACGCGATAGTGTGGAGAAGATAATCTTACAATATTCCACCTAAATGATGATGGTGTGCTATACAAAACAAGAGGACGTTGGTGAGTAACATTCTAATCAACAATTTACTATCTTGTAAAATATGTTTTCGAATTAATTTTGATCATATGAACCTACCTTTGCTCACTAGTCAAGAACGTCTTTATCCACAATATTCCTAGTGCTCTTCCCTGTGGGGTCAATTTCTTTCTTTGGCTTTACCAAAATCCTTGTTGTTTCTCTTGACACACTATCATCTGTTTTTTCACTCAATTGCGTTTGGCAAGAGGGTGACAGTTCAATTATTGTGCCTGATGGTACACAATTTTGATTTGAGTTTGATTCAGCTTTTCTCTTGGCTCGCCATTCACGTAATTGTCGATTCTTTTCTTCTCTCTTCTCTTTTGGCTAGTAGTTCAATCTGAGTTAAATCCAGCCTGATATTGTCAGATGGTACATCTCTAACAAGGACTTACTTGGCCTTACTCCTTGCACGCCACTCACATAGCTTTCTGTTCTTTTCATCTTTCTTTTCTCTAGCTAACAATTTAGTATGTGATATTGGGCTTGGTGATGTAAACACGAAAGGGCTAATAACTTGGTTGGCCTCAACCTTCTTCTTTGGTTGGTATTCACATTGTTTTGCGTTAGTTTCTTCCTTCTTACATTGCACCTCATTAGAAGGTGTATTCTGAGCTCTTATAGCTGTGCTTTTTGTAAAACCAGACAGAAAAGACGTGTAGTTAATATATGCAATGGGGGTATACAGAGATCACCACAAAAGTCCAAAAAATATATATTATAACACCTGGAAAAACATTATCTCGAAACGGAATGCGTTCTTTGTTGGCCGAACCATTTGGATCCATTCCTATCCGATAAAATAGGAATCTACCTTAGTTGACAATAAACATATAATATGATTTATGTACAATTATTTGTACTCAACACTAATGTGTTATAATATGATATTTAAGTCAAAGTACAAAACATTTCATATAATTGTAAATAGCTCGATGGATGTCATATGTCCCATTTATTTTCAGCAAAGTACATTAGTAATATTATATTACATGACAATAAAAATCATTTGTTAACAACAAATTTTAGTATAATACATGTCCATAAACGACAAAGTGTAGGCGTTAATATGGAACAAATTATATCAAGGCAATCGCCAATATTTTAAATTTCAGGGCCCACCCAAAGTTATATGGTTGGAATCCATGAAAAGTGCATATACAAGGGACAGTTCTACAAATGGATTCAACAGTGCAGAGTTGAATAGATCAAACAGCTCACGATATGTACCATCTAAATGAGTTGTCTCATCTATCTAAATCCAGAGTTCATTAAGTCAATTCGCATGTATGACTATTTAGCCAGACTTGTATATCTGAAAGTTGTCACTGTACACACCAAACAAAGCGTCTCACACCCGCTACCTTCTCGATCGGTTTGATTCCTTCTAGTGGAGAAAGCTTCCAATTTGCTGCAAGTTGCACATATCACTGTCAAATGCACATGTTAAAACGTTTAGCCATCAGTGCATACATGCGCATGAGTATCACACAGAAAAGGTTAGCATAGTTTTTAGTATAGAAACCAAACACAAAAATTTGTCCTTCACATTTTTTCCGTAACTTCAGTCTTAAGTTTCTCCATAGTTCATTAGCTAAACTAATAGAGAACATATAACAAAGATGGATCAATGGTTTGTTTTGTAGAATAAAATAAGCAAAGTAGATAAAGATTCTAGATGCCAAACAAGTGTCTATTTACTGAATTTCTAAAGAACATATCAACACAAAGATAAATGTCTTTCGAGGAAACTGTATGTATGCATTTTAGGGAAGAAAAACATAAATATCAATGTTCCCCATCCACCTCATTAGGCGGCATCCGGTTTAGACCTTGGCACAATTACAATGAAACAGATAAAAAATTAAAAATTACCATACAGAAGATAAGGCCCTGAGCTTATTTATTTTCCAATACATAAGAAACAAAGTGTGATAGCTGATATGAATATATAGTTTAGTATGAAACTAAAGAATGTAGAACCCAAAATACCCCCATATCTTTCTCCATGTCAACTTTCTTTTTATATACTTGCATTTTTTTTTCTCTTGCATGTGTCTGAAGCAGCATAAAACACAGGCTGAATCCATTAACATGGATGTGTATCAGTCGCTATATGAATTGAAGGATGTCGATATTTACATCTATGCATGTGCTGTGCATCAACAATATTTATTACTTTTTCCGAAAGGCTTCATCAACAGTAATTACAGTTGTAAAAACAATTAACTCGATCACAAGCAAGGCCAAGTTTTGAAGCATGAGCGATCAAAGTTCAGACCAATATATGGCACACAACATCCCCACAACAAATCCTGTTGTTCATTGGGGCGAGAACAAACGCTGGTTGCGTCGATCTTCAGCTATCAAGTAAAATCCACATTTGTTTGATTAAAGATCAATGACACCTATAGGAGCAAGAAATGAGATGATAGTCATTCCCTCCCTTTATGTTGTTAACAAATATTGGCTTAATTTGTAAATAAACATCAACTACTTTATTCACAACTTTTCTAGTTTTTACAGCAATTAACATTTCGTGACTATCTGACAACTAAAATGTTGTTATCACAATACAGATCTTCATTCAGTATACATTACCTTCGTGACTATTGTGGGTAACGGTGAAAGAAATTTTTGGAGCAGTAGAACCAATGAATACAACAGCCATGGCTAATAAGATCAACTCATATCTAAGGTAGGCTAGTAGCTGAGAATGGAACTGCTCTCCTCTCGCTCTGTACTTCGGAGTTGCCCATTTTACCATAAACCGAAGATAATAGGAGTATATCTGGAGTAATCCAAATATCAAGTCTAAGATCAATAAGATTTCATATTCTAGTGATATATTCCTGAAGGGAAGTAAAATATCAATGACACCTATAGGAGCAAGAAATGAGATGATAGTCATTCCCTTTATGTTGTTAACAAAATTGGCTTAATTTGTAAATAAACATCAACTACTTTCTTCACAACTTTTATAGTTTTTACAACAATTAACATTCCGTGACTATCTGACAACTAAAATATTGTTATCACAATACAGATCTTCATTCAGTATACATTACCTTCGTGACTATTGTGGGTAACGGTGAAAGAAATTTTTGGAGCAGTAGAACCAATGAATACAACAGCCATGGCTAATAAGATCAACTCATATCTAAGGTAGGCTAGTGGCTGAGAATGGAACTGCTCTCCTCTCGCTATGTACTTCGGAGTTACCCATTTTACCATAATCCGAAGATAATAGGAGTATATCTGGACTAATCCAAATATCAAATCCAAGATCAATAAGATTTCATATTCTAATGATGTATTCGTGAAGGGAAGTAAAATATCAATGACACCTATAGGAGCAAGAAATGAGATGATAGTCATTCCCTTTATGTTGTTAACAAATATTGGCTTAATTTGTAAATAAACATCAACTACTTTCTTCACAACTTTTATAGTTTTTACAACAATTAACATTCCGTGACTATCTGACAACTAAAATGTTGTTATCACAATACAGATCTTCATTCAGTATACATTACCTTCGTGACTATTGTGGGTAACGGTGAAAGAAATTTTTGGAGCAGTAGAACCAATGAATACAACAGCCATAGCTAATAAGATCAACTCATATCTAAGGTAGGCTAGTGGCTGAGAATGGAACTGCTCTCCTCTCGCTATGTACGTCGGAGTTACCCATTTTACCATAAACCGAAGATAATAGGAGTATATCTGGAGTAATCCAAATATCAAATCCAAGATCAATAAGATTTCATATTCTAGTGATGTATTCCTGAAGGGAAGTAAAATATCCTATTAGTGCAGAATTGATAGGAAACAAATTAACCGTATCTTTCTGAAATGCATTGTTCAGCATAAGCACTTATTGTATGACGGCATAAGATTTTGCTAAACGCACTGAACATCTGTATGTAAATATTTATACTCTAGAGAACAATTCATTAGAATTTTAGTATAGATGGAAAATATATGTTATATTTACATAGAAAACAGAGACCAAAAGGCCGTGTTCTGAATGCCCCATGCTCATGGTTCCAAAATTCTTACCTTTCTCCTCTACACAAGCCTGCTGCAGAACAAACGAATTAGCAGTTTAGGTCACAATTTTTAGGATAGTTGGGATGAAATTAACATTTCAGATCAGAGTTAATGCCAGAATCGTGATGAAACGAAATAAGCGTGAACCTTAGCTTGAGGTGGTTACTGTATGCTTGCATCAGCTAGTTGCCAAAGGTTGTGTATTTAAAAATTGCAGAGCAGTTGCGGAAACAAATTAATCTCAGTGCACCATTGTTGTCGAAACGATAACCACATATGTCGAACGACGTGGATACTCAACAATTGTCGGGTAGGTGAAGTGTAATAAATTTTGTATATATATAAATCTCCCCCTTTTACATGGCCCTAGGTGACTATTTATAACCCCTTACAGATCCCCTATTAAGGTATAGGGCTATTACAGGGAAATTTACATGGTCACCCTCATAAAGGGGCCCTTACATGGGTATTTAGTGTAATCCAGGCACATGGGCCCTCGATGGGCCGCCTGGCGGCTTCCGGTTCATTGGCCCATGGCCCGGGGCGATCGGGCCGGCCTGCTGGCCTTTCTCGGACCAGGTCTGCTCTGGCGAAGCCATCCTCCTTCGGCGCATGCCTTCACCATATAGGCTTCGCCTTGGCTGGCCGGAACCCTTTGTAGCTCCTCGCCGTCGGATTTCGCCACTGGGTTCCGCCATCGGGCTTCGCGTTGGGGCTTCGCCCCCTGGTCCTTGGGCGCTGGGGGACTGGATTCTTGCCGTCTGGTTGGTTCCGGCAGGCTCGGTCGGAGGGGCCTCGTGGCATACTGCCAACAAGCCCCTCGCGGGCAAGGGTGAGATAGGAGCTTCGGCCGAGACCGTGCAAACCATGTAGTATGGTATGAGGCGCCCCCTTTCGACCGACGCTCCTGCCGAAGCCCCTCTTTTGGGATCCTGCAAAAAACCTGTGGCATGCGAAAGAGGATTATCGTGTGTGGTCTTCGCCCTTCTCGAGCAGTCGTGGGGATTTGGTTTTGATTGATTTTTTTTTCAATGGTCCTAGTGTAAGCAGTGTTGGGCCTTCGCTTTCTATGAACAGTGGGGTGGCCTATGTCACTTTGTTAGGTTTTAGCGAACCAGTGATGGGCCGTTAGGCCGCGGCGAACAGTAGTGGGCTTTCTTTTTGGAAGCCCATTACTGCACGGCCTGATCCATGGGATTTTACCGTTTCGCCCACCCCGTGACACGTGGCCACCCCTGATTGGCCGGGAAGGCGAAGCGTCGTTTGGTGAGATATATATTCTCACCCCCCGCTTTTGACCGTCGCCACCCTTGTCATTTTCACCGCGGTTACTTTCCTCTCCACTTGCTCTCGGCTAATCTCTGAGCGACCTGCTTCGCCCAAGTAACCTTTTTCGCCAACAAACTTCCTCTTCGCCCATGGCTCGCCGCAAGCCGAGCCCAGTCCTCGTGACCGGACCCGATCCCGGCCGGATCGATGACGACACCACAGCCTTCCTGGGGGCTTCGCTTGTCGATGATGACGAGTTGGCCAGAATTGTTGACGCCGGCCTGGTGGCGGAGGGGCAGGCGTTCGCCCCCAGAGAAGCCGAAGTGCTGCATCCTGGCGAACACCAGACGGTGGTGTTCGCCGTTTTTTTGAGGCCGGCCTCCGATTTCCGTGTAGCATCCTGTTGCCGGAAATCCTCCGCCTCTTCCAAGTCGAACTACCCCAGTTAAGCCCTTCGGCCCTGATGCGGATCGCGATTTTCGACTCGGCGTGCCGGACCGCGGGGTTCGAGCCCAGCGCCGATCTTTTCGGCGCCATCTTCTCCGCTGCCGTCAACACGAAGACGGTGATCACGCCCGTTGGTACCCGGAAGACAGCGTTCGGGAGTGTGAACTTCAACGTTCGCCCCGAAAGCACCGACTTGTGGCCGGTCAATGCCGCCATGTCAAAATGGGACCGCCACTGGATGGCGAAGTGGTTCTACCACTCCATCCCCTTCGAGTCGGACTCCGAAGCGGCGAGGGCGCTGTGTTGGCGGCGTCGCGCAATTTCTCCAGCGCGGAGACCTAGGGTTGCCGTTACCGGCACCCTAGAGTCCCGCTTCGCCTTGCTTGCAGGGTGTGTTCCCGGCTGAGTTGCCGGGATTTAGTAGAAGAGTTCTGCATGCTGCGGATTCATCCGCTTTCGCAGGCATGGCAGGTCGAAGTCGATCAAGGCGAAGTGGTCGACGGCCTGCCTAGACTTGTTTTGCCCCCAGGAGCGAATGGTGAGCTCTCTTTTTCCCTCTTCTTTTTTTTTTGTTTACGTTTCGCCTTTTTACCCTGCTTTCGCTTCGTCTCCTAACTTTGTGTCTTGCCTTTTTCCAGTGTTGATGCTGGCCCAAGCCGACGCCGAAGCCAGACGGCTTGTTGGCGATATCTCGCTGACCGAATATAGCCAGCTGCTGACTCGGCAAGCAGCTGGCCGGGCGAACCGCGTCCATGTCGGCGAGCTTCCTCCGAGGGCGAAGCCATCTAAGGCGGATGGCGAAGCTGGCCCCTCTCGGAAGCGCCCACGGGGGCAGGTTAGATTTGCCCCCCGCAAACAGAAGGCTCCCGTCTCTTCAGAGGATGATGTCGAAGACGAGGATGTCGAAGAGGAGGGAGCGGGACGGGCCGACGCCGTGGCCGAAGAGGCTACTGACGAGGCGGGTGATAGCCGCTCTGGGACGCACGGTTATACGCCGACTCCCAGCCCGGAACATGCCAACACCGGGGCGGAGTCCGCCTCTTCGCCCCTGCGGCGAAAAGACGTGGAGGGCACCAAGGCCCTAGTCTCTATCGCCGCGGCCAAGGCGGCAGGACGCAGCGTGACGAAAGCAGCCCCCCGGAAAAGGGGGGTTATCACCATCGCCAACGCCTTCAGCGATGAGGAGTCGTCTGACGGGACCCCTACCTCGCCTGCGGGGCGAAAACAGGGGCCTTCGACGTCCCTGGGGGCGGCCGACGGGGCTGGTGCTTCGCCGTCGGCCGAACGGGTGGTGAGGGTGGCCACTCGCGTCTTCGGCAGCCCCATACGCCGGCCGCTTTCGCCACTCGCCCCGGATAAGGGCAAAAAGCCGCCGAGGGATCTGGTTCCGAGTTCTCTCAGGGGTCGGCCCGCTTCGTCCCCGGGGACTTCGAGACCCGGGCTGAGCTCATCCCCTTCGTGGAGGGGGTGAGCAACATTGTTTCGCCGGCTGGCGGTCCCAGCCTCTTCGCCGAACTCAATGAGTTTGATGAGGGGTGCTCCGCCGTGAAGAGTTTGGCCGTAAAGGTAAGTTTCGGTGTCCTCCGAATTTCTTTTGTTTTTCGACCTCCCCTTTCTACACTTGGCTTACGTTGTGCCCCCCTTTTTTTTTCTTCTTCACCAGCTTTTGGCGGCCCATTGTTCCACTGAGCGGACAATGCGGGCCCGCTTGGACGGCCTAAAAAACCGGCTCCGGGCGAAGGACGACGAGCTTGGCCGAAAAGGCCTTGAAATGGAGGGTCTTGCCTGATCCCTTTGAGAGGCGAAAGCGGAGAACAGGCGCCTTCAGGCCGAGCTCGACAAAGGCAGCGAGGCGAAGGCTAAGATCGATCGCCTTTCGGCCGAGCTGGCGAAAGAGCGGGAGCATACCGCCATGTTGAGTGTCTACTATGACACGACGGAGCCCCAGATGGAGGCCCTTCGCCAGAGGGCGCGCAAGGCGGAGGAGAAAAACAAGCACCTTGCTCAAGAGGCGGCCCGGGCGACCGAAGCGGCGAAGGCGTCCTGCTGCACCCTTCGCCTTGCCCTTACGGATATGGGGGTGAAGGCGAGTAGCTTTCCGGGCGAGGACGCTTCCGTCCTGGACTTCTGTGATTGGAGCCAGGAGGCCGGCTGCACTGTCTCTGATTGCGCCACCGCGTACGGCGATTGCTGTGCACGCGTGTCGGCCGACTTCGCCCTGGGGTTACTTCAGCAGAACGGGTGCGAACACGTCGCCCGATTCCCCGAGCTGGCGAAGGGGGATTGGGAGGTTAGCTCCCAAGACGTGACGCCCGCCCTTCGTGCCTGGCGAAGGCAGTTTTGGCTGAAGGAGGGTCGTTCCGCAGCTAAGACTCGCTTACTTGAGCAGCTGGCGAAGTCAGAGGCGGCGAACCAGGACGAAGAGCCAGCATCGAGGGGCAGAGGAGGAGCCGAAGACCACCCCGAGGTGTGAGGCCCTCCGCCCGTCTATTTTTGTAAACGTTTCCTTTTGTTCTTCGCCGTTTTTAGGGGCGAATTATGTAAATACGGCTGAGGCCTTGAACTAGTGGAAATATATGACTCCTTTCGCCATTTGTATCGTTGTTGTGCGACGCGCGAGCCGTTTTGAGATGTTTTTGCGATTGTCTTGCCTAGTTCTTTCGCGTTCGCTTTTCTCTTATTCCGCTCGCCTTCGTGGCACTCCCTTTTTGTAGGGTTGGTGCCGAAAGCTTTGCGTTCGGCCTCCCCTTGGGGATTGGCGAAGCAAAAACGAGAAGTTCATTGCGGTGAAGAATTTGCCGAAGGCTCGATACCAGCTTCGGACTATCTACCGCGAAATGACAATCAATGGGAATGACTACAGGGTTGTAAGCGTTGCTAACTGGATGCGATCCCATCCTGGGCGAACACTGGAGGACTACGATCGTGTCCATGTGGCACGCCTGGAGGGCATGGCCCGTTTCTGGCGAAACCATCGGCGGACCGATCGGCAGGAGGCGATCGCCCAGCGGCGCTACGCCCTTATTGTAGCTTCGCCCCCCTCTCCTCTTAGGGTAGTGTACAATATTAGTAGTGATGACGAACCATGTTCGCCGGATCACTCCTTTAGTAGTTGCTTTGGGGGCGAAGATGTAATTTTCTTGTAAGCGAACGCTTAGATCGTTTCGCTTGTATCGCGTTACACAATGTAAGCTATTGAGTGTATTTTCAACGTTTAATAAAGATGTGCTTTCGTTTCCTTTTCGCTATTTTCTGCATTGTCACATTTTGTGCTTTTGTTGGGTCGTGACGTATCGACCCCTTTGCATGTATTGGCGAAATAGGCACACTGACTTTTCAGCTTTCGACTTCCGTTGTCGATCTCTTGCACTTTGCGTTTAGTAGCTTGATTTTGCGTGGATCGATTATAACGGTGCTCGGGCTCTTTTTTTTTTCCGAAACAAGCTGTCGCGGTTTCAACGTTCGGCGAGCGATGCTTCGACCGATTCGTTTCGCCCCCCTGGCATTTTCGCTGATCAGGCGTTTGCCTTGGGGTTTTTTCCACGAATTATCATGCACATAAGAAAAAGAGGCGAAAAACACAGAAATTTTATACTGGTTCGGGCCTCCAGAGTGGATAACAGCCCTACATCCAGTTTTTCTTCTCTTTTTTTTGGTATTTTTGTGCCGAACGGCTTACAAAATGGCAGGTGCCGAAAAGCTACATGGCAATATGTACATTTTTACATGTTGGCGAACAGGGTGCCACCCTCTAAACATAAAAACGCTTGAGTGAAGCGGCGTTCCACGAGTGATCGAACTCTTCACCCTCCAGTGTTGCTAGGCGGAAAGAGCCCGTCCTTGACTTGTGCTTGATGAGATACGGCCCCTCCCATTTTGACTCAAGCTTCCCAACCGCTACTGGGTTCGTCTTTCTCCTCAGAACGAGGTGGCCCGGTAGGAGCTCTGTTGGGCGAACCTTCTTGTTGTAGGTTGCCGAAGTGCTTGTGGCGTATTTGCGCATATGTTCCAGCGCTTCGACTCGCACCCCCACAAGGAGTTCGAGCGACACTTCGCGCCCATCTTCGCCCCCCGAGAACATCACCCTTGGTGAGTTAGCCCCTAGCTCTGTTGGGGTCATTGCTTCGTCTCCGTAAAGAAGCATGAATGGGCTGCACTTGGTTGGCCTCGTGGGAGTTGTTCGAAGAGCCCAAAGGACAGACAACATTTCGTCTGGCCATTTGCCCTTCGCCGCCCCCTCGAGCCTTTTCTTGAGCGCTTCCAAGATTTTGCCATTTGCGCGTTCGGCCACCCCGTTCGATTGCGGGTGTGCGACCAATGTGATCTTAATTTCCAGGCTTAGCCCTTCGCACATTTCTCTGAACTTGTCAGAATCGAATTGTTTGCCATTGTCTGTGATGAATTCCCTTGGAACTCCAAAACGACAAACAATGTTTTTCCACACAAACTTGTGCACTGCCGCCGAAGTGATCGTGCCGAGTGGTTCGGCCTCGATCCAGCGAGAAAAGTACTCGATGGCCACAATCGCAAACTTGTAACCATTTCGCGCTGTTGGGAATGGGCCAATGATGTCCAGCACCTACCTGGAGAAGGGCCATACTGGAGCGATCGGCTGCAACTCATACTGTGGGGCGGTTTGGCTTCGGCCATGCCGTTGGCAGCCTTCGCACCTTTTGGCGTGTGCCACGCAAACTTTCAGCACGGCTGGCCAATATACCCCTTGGTGAAACACCTTGGAGGCGACAGTTCTGGCAGCTTGGTGTGCCCCACAAAGCCCCTGATGGATTTCCTTCACCATCTCTTCGCCCTCGGCGAAGGAAACGCAGCGAAGCAGAGGTTGGAGCACTCCAGAGCGGTATATTTGCCCTGCAACCAGTTTGTACCGCCTGGCCCTGATTTGCAGGCGTTTCGCCTCTGCTTCGTCATCCGGAAGCCAGCCGTCCTTTAGGTACTTCACGAACGGTGTTCGCCAGTCGTCCGGGTCTTCGCTCGTGGCAGTCTGGCTTATGGCCATGACATCTTCGATTCCTTTGGGCACACTTGGTGCATACAGGATTTCGAAGAGGATGCCTGGCGAATGCGGTCCTCCGCAAGCGGCAGATTTCGCCAGGGCGTCAGCCTCCTCATTCTGCCCTCTGGGCAAGTGTTCGACCGTTACGCCGGCAAAGCACTTTTCCATTGACCGAACGGCCTCCAAGTATCTCTTCATCCCTCCAAGTATGGCCGCGGCGCCCGCCCCCCTATGTGACCACGAGCCATCGGAATACATTGTCCAAGGCTGTTCGACTGGTTGGGGTTCGGGGGTGAACGCCGGAGTCCATTCGACCACAAAATCAGCGAGGACTTGTGATTTGATGGTGGTGCGCGCCACGAAGTGCAGGTCGAAGGGGGATAGCTCCGCCGCCCACTTGCTGAGTCTGCCAGAGATTTCTTTACCCCGTAGTACTTCGCCCAGGGGGAATTGCGAAGGCACTGTGATTTTGTGGGCTTGGAAGTAGTGCTTGAGCTTGCGCGAAGCCATCACCAGGGCGTAAGCGAGCTTTTCCATTTCAATGTACCGCGTTTTCGCCCCCTGTAATGCTTCGGAGACGAAGTACACCGGTTTCTGTCCTAATTCTGTCTCTTGGACTAGGACTGCGCTGACCGCCATTGGCGAAGCCGCTAGATATAACAGCATTTCGCTTCCTGGTGTTGGGCTGACCAGGGCGGGTGGGCTTTGCAAATACAGCTTTAGCTCTTCGAATGCGGCCTGGCATTCGGGAGTCCAGTTAAACTTGCTTGCGCCCCGGAGGGTCTTGAAAAACGGCAGGCCCCTTTCGGCTGCTTTTGAGAGAAAACGACTGAGTGCCGCAATTCGGCCCGCGAGCTTCTGTACTTCACGTACGCTCGACAGTGGCCTCATTTGCTGAATGGCGTTGATTTTCTCGGGGTTCGCCTCGATACCCCTTTCGGAAACAAGGAAACCCAACAACTTGCCGACGCGGACCCCAAAAACACACTTTTCAGGGTTTAGCTTCATACCCGCCGCACGCAAGTTGTCGAAGGTCTCTTGCAAATCGGACACATGGTCGAAGGCCTTACGGCTTTTCACGACAATGTCATCGACGTACGCCTCCACGTTTCGCCCCAGTTGCTTGTGAAGCACCTTGTACACCAGCCTAGCGAATGTTGCTCCGGGGTTCCTCAGGCCGAAAGGCATCCTGAGGTGGCAGAAAGTGCCGAACGGCGTGATGAAAGCAGTCTTGGCGATGTCGTCTGGGTGCATGTGGATCTGGTGATAGCCGGAGTAGGCGTCCAAGAAGCTCATGAGCTCGCAGCCGGCCGTCGAATCGACAAGCTGATCGATCCGCGGCAAGGGGAAGTCGTCCTTCGGACAAACCTTGTTGAGGTCTGTGAAGTCGATGCACATGCGCCACTTGCCATTCGACTTCTTTACCAGGACCAGGTTCGCCAGCCACTCCGGGTGGTCAATTTCCCTGATCACCCCGGCCCCGAGAAGCTTTTGCACTTCGGCCTTCGCTGCTTCTTGGCGATCAGCGGACATCTTGCGCAGCTTCTGCCTCCTTGGCTTGGCGTCTGGCTTGATGGCCAGGTGATGCGTGATGAGCTCTGGCAAAACGCCTCCCACTTCGCTAGGGTTCCAGGCGAAGATGTCGATGTTTCTCTTGAGCACTTCCAGGATTTTTGCGGCTTCTCCTTCGCCTAGATCGCCTCCCAGCTGGATGAGCTTCGACGGTTCTGCCTCGCTCACTTGCACCTTGATTACCTTGCCGTGAGGGGCTGGTTCGGCGCTCGGTTAGCATGTGGTTCGGTCTCCACGTTGTGCACCGCCCTGCTGATGATAGCCAGGTCGCCTTTCGGCGCGGCCGAAGGCTGAAACCCCTTGACAACAATCACCCCTGCCGGACCCGGCATCTTGAGCTTGAGGTAGTTGTGGTAGGAGACGGCTTCAAACTTGTTCAGGGTTGCACGGCCGAAGATGGCGTTGTAGCCGTACGGGATGTCGACGACGTCGAACAATATCTGCTCTTCGCGTCGGTTTCCGCTCGTGCCGAAGACAACCTTCAACCGTGCTTGGCCGAGGACCTGAACCGCCTCACCGCCGAAACCGCGGAGTGAGGCCGGCGCCTGAGTGAGGGCCGAGATTGGTAGCCCCATCCTGGCGTATGCCTCGGCGAAGATGACATCAGCCGAGCTACCTCCGTCGACCAGAATGCGCCGGACCTCGAAGCCGGCCACTTCAGCCGAAATCACCAACGGGTCTTGGTGCGGGAACAACACTCCTTCAGCATCTTCCAGCCCAAAAGAAATTTGCTGGGTCAAGTACTTCGGGACCTCTTCGCCTGTGGCGGTGATGCTATGCACCGTTCGCAGCTGCGACTTCTTCTGCCGCTTCGACAGCGGGACTGGTGGATCGGCCCTTGTGATTACTTGAATAATTCGGTGCTGCACGTCTTGGTGCTGTTCGGCTGGAGGCGACTGTTCCTGGACCGCTTCGCGAGGTGCTTCGACGGAAACACCCTGATGTGGCCTTGGTTCGTGGGCGTTGTTTCGCTGGCGGATGTTTCGGCACTGCTCGGTGGTGTGCGAAGACCGCCCGTGATAGGCGCAATAGAGATCTTTTCTGACCTTTTTACGAATGGGCTGCTGATGGCTGCCGCCCTGTTGGGCGTCGAACTCCTTGCGGAGCGCCTGTACTTCTTCGACAGCCATGATCGCCTTGCCTGTTCGGTCGGTCCTGAATTTCCTCCAGGTCATGGGAGCTTGGCCTTGCCGGGGCGGCTGCCCCGGGTTCGCCGGCTGGGGCTGGCGAGCCGCGGGGGGAGCCGGTTCGACGACCTGAGCTTGCATTTGGGCTAGGGCCGCAGCGATGGAGGCTTTCTCGTACTCGGCTTGAATCGCATGTCTTCGCTTGGAGTCCTCTTCACCTCTTGCGTACCCATCAATGATGCGAAGCAGGTGCTCGAGGGTTTGCGGCTCCTTGTTTGCGATCTTTCTTGTGAGTTCGCCCTCGAGCAACCCCGCCGAAGCGGCGTTGATGACAGATGCCTCCGTTATGTCTTGAACTTGGCATCGTGCCTGCGAGAACCGACGCATGTACTCCCGTATTGATTCGCCCGGCCTCTGGCGAATGCCGAGCAAATGCTGCTGCGTCTTCGGCTCCTCGTAGGTGCCTCGGAAGTTGAGGATAAAAACATCACGCAATTGCTCCCATGAGTAAATGCTATTGGATGGCAGATTGAAATACCAAGAACGGGCGATGCCGTCAAGGGCGAGATGGATTACCTTCGCCTTGGTGTTTTCATCGCCGTGAGCAGCTTCGATCGTGGACTCGTAGATTGAGAGGAACTCTTTTGGGTCTGTTTCGCCCGAGTACCACGGAACGGCTGGTAATTTGAATTGAGGTGGGATCGGACGATTTTTGATCCCCCCACTCAGTGGCAGCCCCTTTTCGCCCCCGGCCTTGCCCCCTGTGCCCTGCAGCGAAGGTCCGCTCAACTGTGGATACGGCGTGGCGAAGGGCGAGGTGATGGCCTGGGGGAGTGGCTGGGCTGCAACGTTCGGCGGCCCGCTTCCGAACGGTGGCGCTTGGGTGGTGTTGTAGACGTCGAACTATTGCCCCCGATTCCAGGGCGAAGCCCCTGGCCCCGGTGGGTTCGTCGGCGGCCACCCTGAAGCGCCTTGGCCGGAGCCCCCTTATGGCTGAGCCGAAGGGGTTATGCTTGAGATGTGGGGTTGGTTGAGCTGCTGAAGGAAAGCCTGAAGTTGTGCCTGCAGCGCCGAGGCCCCCTCCGGCATTGCCCGCGACACTTGACCGGGCGAAGGGTGTGCCTGGACCGCGGGAGGCCGAACCGGCGCCTGCTGATAGACTTGAGGCGGAATGTAACTTGCCGAATACTGGAGGATGGGGGCCAGAGCGATCTTGGTCTGCCGTGCCGCTTCGTACGCCTGTTGCTGCTCCTGCATTTGTCGAAGCATGTCCTGGAGTCGTGCCATGTTTTGCCGCATGGCCTCCATGTTTGCTTCGGCTTGTGCGTCAAGGCCAGGATCGACTTGCGCAGTGGCGATTGTTGTCGAAGCCGGCTGCGTTGACGAAGGGATTTCCAGTACATGCTCCGCCGGGGTGGCTGAGGCCGAGGGCGGTGGTTGCAGCGCGGGCGCCGAAACCACCGGCGCGGCCGCCGCCTCGGCAAGCGCCGGAGGCTCCGTGCCTTCGCCGGCGGCCACCCCTCCTTCGGCCGTGCTTTCCTTTGGGTTCGCAACCCTCTCTTTTGAGACCTTTTTCGGCGGCATTCGCTCTCAGTGGTTTCGCTCAGAGATCCCCACGGTCGGCGCCAGCTGTTGTCGAAACAACAACCACATATGTCGAACGACGTGGATACTCAACAATTGTCGGGCAGGTGAAGTGTAATAAATTTTGTATATATATAAATCTCCCCCTTTTACATGGCCCTAGGTGACTATTTATAACCCCCTTACAGATCCCCCTATTAAGGTATAGGGCTATTACAGGGGAATTTACATGGTCACCCTCATAAAAGGGCCCTTACATGGGTATTTAGTGTAATCCAGGCACATGGGCCCTCGATGGGCCACCTGGCGGCTTCCGGTTCATTGGCCCATGGCCCGGGGCGATCGGGCCGGCCTGCTGGCCTTTCTCGGACCAGGTCTGCTCTGGCGAAGCCATCCTCCTTCGGCGCATGCCTTCGCCATATAGGCTTCGCCTTGGCTGGCCGGAACCCTTTGTAGCTCCTCGCCGTCGGATTTTGCCACTGGGTTCCGCCATCGGGCTTCGCGTTGGGGCTTCGCCCCTGGTCCTTGGGCGCTGGGGGGATTGGATTCTTGCCGTCTGGTTGGTTCCGGCAGGCTCGGTCGGAGGGGCCTCGTGGCATACTGCCAACAACCATGATCATGCAAATGCATGTCTGAATGCTTAGGCCCAACGGATGCCATGATTATTAAAATCATGGTATTACATAAGTTGGCAGTGCTTACCCTGATCCTAAGAAGTTTTAAATATTGACATCGTGATCTTATTATATCACAAGCTGCTACCTTGTATGCTGAAATGGAAACCTCCTTGTAATGGTGAATTCTCTGTGCCTTTGAACCTGCAATATAAAGAATACTTCATATGAAAACTCAACATGAACTAATAATCTTAGTTCTGAAGAGAAGGGAAAGGTTGAAATCACAAAATGCAAGCAAAGTTTAAGGTGATGTTGCTGCTAATGGTGCTGACCTCGTCTAATCGGAGAGCGCGGGCGTCAGATGGTGCTGCCAATAATGGTTGAACTCGCCAATCGGAGGGTGCCGGCTTCACCAATTGGAGAGGCAGTTGGAGGAGGTCCGTGATGGTTCAGGCGCCCGACTCGCCGTGGCCCTGATCGACGCTACGGTGAGGACGAGACGACGGTGATGGGGCGAGGGATGCAAGCATGCGGGGAGAAATCAGCGGCGCTACGGGCGGGATTCATTGAGGGATGGAAAGCAACGCGGGGGGACGGGGGGCGAAGGCCGCGGCGGCGGTGGCTCGTGTGGCAGATTGGCGGGCACGATGAAGTCGAGGTCGGCGGCGGAGGCAGTGACGGCGACCCGAGGTCGGCAGCGATTTGCGAGGTCAAGTGGCACGGGCGGAGGCGCGGTGAGGTGAGGGGAGCATGAGGCGGAGGAATCGGTGGTGGCGGCGCGATGTATGCGATGAGGGGGAAGGAGCGCAATCTCTCCCACTGCGTGACCCCGCGTGCACTGGTACCGTTGGATCTAAAAGCGTTGAATGATTTTCATCCGTTAGATTTGATGAGTGAAGTATGAAAGATGTAAACATCAGTTGGTGAATTATAGGGTAGATTGAAATCCAAGAGAGAGTGCACAACTAAACAAGAAATAAGGAACTCATTAATATAAGAGGATTTTTACAATCCTTGAGGAGATACCATAAGGTACCACTGAAATCCAATCGTCAATCATCAAGTGGCAAGATCGGTCTAAAAAAAATAATGCGTCCTCCCTGAGCACTTTGTGTTTCACCTTCCTGAAAAACCGGTGAAGATCAAAGACTTTAGGAGGGAGCGATAACGACCAAGCCCTGCACCAAGGGAGAGGATGATGGTGAGGATCAACAGGAGAAGCATGGCTCCTTCCTGTGAAGGAAAGGCACGGGACCCGGATCAGTTGCACCACAGCAGCGACTACCCGTCGGAGCTGCGGCCTGCGGGCGCCACCACCGTGTCCGGGTCCTCTTGGTTCTCCTCGCCACAGAAGGGGAGCTTCAACGGCGCTGTTGCGAGAAGATGCGAGGCGTCATCGCCCACCACGCCGATGAAGGTGCTATGGCCGTTGCCAATGCAGCATGGGCTGGTTGACGACGCGACCACTATGGCTGACTGATGAGCAGTGTTCGCCATCGCGGCTGATGAAAAAGATGAAACATTTGCCTAGGAATTAGGTCGTGCTTCAGTTTGGGTTTTTCAGTCGGATCGGCGGACTTCATCCGCTGCACCTCCCACCACCGGTGGCGCTCCCTCCAGATCCCATTTCTCACGAGAAGATATCCCAGTGTTGAATATACCGATTCCCAATCCCTACAGAAATCGCTATTCTACCCTCCCACCGATCACTACCTACCGAGCAGACTTGCGGTACCATCCGGTACCTTTCCTTTCCAATCGTTAGATCAAGCCTAATTAATGGCTAGAACTTGGTACCGCTCCCCCTCAAGGACTGTAAAAGTCCTCGAACATATCATAGTTTCTGTATAAGAAAATGTTACTTCATTATCAAAATTCCATGCACTTCGTCCTAGTGTAATAATCCGCGATAGCTAAATTCTAGTGTTAGGTTCGCCACTGTTCAGAACGTTTCAGGGCTGAAACCTTACTACAAAATCAAGCAGGTCATGACGATAGTTTGTACCTTCTTGGCATCTTCATTTTCCGGACGCCTCCAAATCCAAGGTTGTAGGGTTACACATAAACTTCTACCGTGTATGCTCATCCATTAGCATATGCATCCAGACAAAGGACAAAAGGGTACTTGGGGAACAACAAGAGAGTTGCTATTTCTAAACAGGAATCTGATATACATTGTGTTCCTTGCCCTTCTCAGGTCACAGGCAAATAATATATATAAGCTGACTCACTACACATAACGTTAGTATTGTGCCCAATAACTTCAGTTGCAGTCCACTTGTAAGCATTTTTCAGAAACCAAATCAGGGTTTGTACCACCATGTTTCAGACATTAAGCTGGACTTAATTTTTTAATTCAGGTTGCAGACTAGTATGTCCCAACTCCAGGTTAAGACCAACTGAGATGACACATTAACACCATATTTACTGCTATTATCTGCCATAGTCTCATGGTACATTCTCACGCATGAGCAGCAAGTTGCCAATTATACTTGTTTTCTGTAGTTCAAGAGAGTAGGTAGAATTAACCTATCGTTAATGATCTAGCTTCATTTTCATCCTCGCTTCATGTAAAGGCCGGGTTAACCCAACATAACACAGTTGGAGCGCCAAGACATATAAGCCGATGTTCACGCACATAAATCGTGCACTACAACCACTTCTAGGCCACGTGGACCTGAACTCTACGATTACTTCAAATGTGTTGGAGTGTTACACTTGCTAGTCCTTGGACTTGTGGGTACAGAGATTATCATATTAACCTTTCGTTGTTTGAATTGAGATTTCTTAAAATAAGGTGATTAACATCATATTTTGATAAGGATCTTCATATCAATAGGACACCTCCCTTCTAAGCTCTTTTTCCATATGACAAACTTCTACATTGAATGATCATTTTACTATGACGAGGTTCGATTTTTGTTGTCTTGACTGTAACCTACTATGTAATATTTGCATGAAGATAAGTGAAAATAATTGTATGAGAACACAAAAGTCCTACTAAAACAAAACAAGAGAGAGAACACAACTAAACAAGACAAAGGGAACAAAGGTACACAAAGAGAACACAACTAAACAAGACAAAGGGAACAAAGGTACACAAAAATAGAGGGGCACTAAAGTCTTGGCATTGGGATGATCCTCCGGGACTGTAATGGCAATGCCGTCTTCACCTCGTGCAAAGCCATTGTTGGAATAAATGGGTTAGGCTCAATTTATTCTCAATAAATTCTATTGACTTGCAATTTAATATTATGGGATCAATACCACCTTGGAAATTTTAGTGGAGAGATCTCAACTTAAATAGGGAGCTATGAGAGAGCACATGTTGACCGGTTGAGGTGGTGGTGGGACTACCACATGCGCGCACGCCCACGCCGAGCCGGGCCGAGGACGAGGGCAAGGCGAGGGGTGGTTGGGCTAGGCTAGCTTGCTCGCTTGCTGCTCTCTCTCTCTCATTCATTATTTTGTAACGAGAATCAACACCATTACCTCTGCAACAAATGAGAGAATTAACCAGATTTGATTACCGGTTTAACTGTGTTGATTACGCTGATAACGGATCTGGTGATTACTCCGGCAATGGACAGATTCCCTCTCGCGCACTATATAAAACCATCACATGGACAGGCAGAGATACACCTCTAACTTGGCTCTGTCTTCTCTAGCGCACTATTCTTCCTCCTCGGTGATTCCTCTCTGTTCTTGTGATTCTTTTGTTTCCCCGGTTTCGAACACTTGCGTGCACAGGTTTTTGGAACGAGTAAGCCTCTGGAACTCCGTTTGCTTGTGTACCTGCATGGATAGGCAAGCGATCAAGTTTTTAGGGAGCGCTTCCGCACGACTGCTCTGAACCTCTACCGGTAAGGTGATGCAAAACTACATCCTCTTCAACAACGGCTCTATACTGCTATGACTTCTTCCTCTACTTCACGTTTTATGCATCGTCTACTTCCACTACACTAGCAGTATGTCGACTCGAGGAGGCGTCAACGGAGGACGTACCGGCAGCAAAACTATAGGAGGCGACAATGACAATACCAACGGAGGCAACAACACTAGCAGTATGTCAACTGGAGGAGGTGTCAACGGAGGACGTAATGGCAGCGGGACTGGAGGAGGCGACAATGACAATACCAATGGAGGCAACAACACCGACAAAGCCTCATCCAACACCAGAGTGTTCTTCGGGTATGTGACATTCCTTACCACAGTGTTAAACATGTTTCTTGATAATGCTTTTCTAGCTATTAGCATGTTCATATTTAGCACTAGCACTAGATCCTTCAACAATACACATGTCATGTATAGTATAATGTTTTTCTAGATTAAAATATGCGGATTAAAATATGTCGAATATTGACCATATTTTCAACAATCCAAAAACTTTATAGGTCTTTTTCGGTAGTTGGTTTTGCAGCATCACTAAAACTACATGCTTTCGATGGTTCAAACTATAAAAGATGCAAAGTATGTGCACTATTGTGGTTGACGGCTATGCAGTGCTTCTTTATTTCACGGGGCAAAACGAGCGAACCGCCTCTCTCTCCTAAGGAGGAGGCTAAGTTCGAGGCTGCGGATTGCCTGTTCCGTGGAGCATTGACAAGTGTACTAGTCGATAACATAGTGGACGTGTACATGCACATGCCTTCAGGGAAGGATATGTGGTATGCACTTGAGGCCAAGTTCGGAGTCTCCGATGCTGGCAGTGGGTTATATGTCATGGAGCAATTCTATGACTATAAAATGGTCGATCACCGCTCTATAGTATAACAAGCTCATGAGATCTAGATGCTAGCAATGGAACTTGAGAACAACCTCTGCGAGTTACCGGACAAGTTTGTGGCGGGTGGCATTATTGCCAAATTGCCACCTTCTTGATCGGACTTTGCTACTTCTGTAAAATAGAAGAGGGAAGACTTTAGTGTTACTGATCTCATTGGTTCTTTGGGTGTTGAGGAGAAGGCGAGGGCAATGGACAACCGCGGGAAAAATATGGAGGGAGGTTCTAGCACTAATTTGGTCTAGAAGAAGAACCCTCATGCATCTCACAACAATAAGAAAGTCAAACCTAATGTCAGAAGAAAAGCAAGGGAAAGGCGTAGGGTGACTGCTTTGTGTGCGATAAGCCTGGGCATTGGGCCAATGATTGTCCTAATCGTAAGGACAAAAAGTCTGCAAACATGGCTGTTAGGGATGGCGGAGGAACATCGGGGTACGGTAATTTTTTACCTACAATTCTCTATGTTTTTCACTCACCTGATTGGTGGGTTGATACTAGTGCTAATATTCATGTGTGTGCTGACATTTCCCTATTTTCTTCTTCCCAGGTTGGGAGAGCTTCCTCCTTGTTGATGGGAAACGGATCGCTTGCGGCTGTTCGTGGTGTTTGGTATGATCAATCTGAAGTTTACTTCGGGAAAGACCATGCAGCTAAAGAACGTGCAACATGTCCCTTCAATAAAGAAGAATCTTGTTAGCGGGTCTCTATTATGTAGAGATGGTTTTAGACATGTGTTTGAATCCAATAAATGTGTCGTATCTAAATATGGAACTTTTATTGGTAAAGGTTATGACAGCGGAGGCTTGTTCCATTTTTCTTTAGATGATATGTCTAATAAAGTTGTAAACCATGTAAGCAATGATGATGAGTCCAATGTGTGGCATTCGCGTCTTTGTCAAGTGAATTTTGGTTGTATTAGCTAACATGGATGTAATCCCGAAATTCAGTTTAGTCAAGAGTTCTAAGAACGTCGTGTTGACTAAAGGGGGAAAGAGATACTTCATGACTCTTATAGATGATTGTACTAGATTTTGCTATGTGTACTTATTGAAAACAAAGGATGAAGCATTGCATTACTTTAAGATCTATAAAGCTGAGGTAGAAAACCAACTTGAAAGGAAAATCAAACGTTTAAGGTCTGATCGGGGTGGAGAGTATTTTTATAATGAGTTTGCTTCATTTTACGAAGAGTTTGGAATTATTCATGAGAGGACGCCTCCCTATTCACCCCAATCAAATGGGGTAACCGAAAGAAAGAATCGCACTCTAACTAAGTTGGTTATGCTATTCACAGCGTGGGATATAGATTTTTAATTGTAAACTCCGGAGTACCTGACATGAGAGTTGGTACAATCTATGAGTCCAGAGATGCTACATTCTTTGAGAATAAATTTCCCATGAAAAATGCATCTAGCGCTTCTAGTTAAGAACCTATTTTATCCCCTGAGCATTCTGTACTGATAGAACACAATGATGAAAGGCCTGAGGAAAATCCTGAGGAGGATAACATTGTAGCTACTCGAAAGAGTAAGAGACAAAGGACTGCAAAGTCTTTTGGTGATGATTACATTGTATACCTTATGGATGACACTTCAAGAACCATAGAAGTAGCATATTCATTTCCTGACGCTGACTATGGAAGGAAGTTGTACGTAGTGAGATGGACTCGATTATGTCTAATGGTACTTGGGAAGTTGTCGAGCATCCATACAGGTGCAAACCTGTAGGATGCAAGTGGGTTTTCAAGAAAAAGTTTAGGCTTGATGGTACAATTGAAAAGTATAAGGCAAGGCTTGTGGCCAAGGATTATACCCAAAAGGAAGGCGAGGATTTTTTTCGACACTTACTCACGAATTGCTCGCTTCACCACGATTCAAGTACTACCTGCTCTACCAGCCTCTCATGGTCTTCTCGTCAATCAGATGGATGTTAAGACAACTTTCCTTAATGGAGAGTTGGAGGAGGAGATCTATATGGATCAACTAGACGGGTATGTATTAGAAGGTCAAGAGGGAATGGTGTGCAAGCTGTTGCAGTCCTTGTATAGCCTCAAACAAGCACCTAAGTAATATCATGAGCAGTTTGACAAAACACTTACATCTGCTGGCTTTGTTGTGAACGAGGCTGACAAATGGGTGTATTATCGCTATGGTGGGGGAGAGGAGTTATCTTGTGTTTATATGTCGATGACATATTGATTTTTGGGACCAATCTCAATGTGATTGAGGAGGTCAAGGACTTTCTGTCTAAAAGATTTGAGATGAAGGATTTGGGAGTGGCTGATGTTATTCTTAACATTAAGCTACTGAGAGGAGATGAGGGTGAGATTACACTTGTGCAATATCACTATGTGGACAAGGTCTTGAGTTGCTTTGGTTATAGTGACTGCAAGGTAACTCCTAGTCCTTATGATCCCATTATGCTATTAAGGAAAAACAAAAGAATAGGAAGGGATCAACTGAGATACTCCCAGATCATTGGCTCATTGATGTATTTAGCTACTGCAATGAGGTCTGAAATCTCATTTGCTGTGAGCAAGTTGAGCCGGTTTGTTTCAAATCCAGGACAAGATCATTGTGTTGATGAAAAACATGGCGGCCTGAGAAATTTGCTTTACTCTAGTGCAGGTCCAAAAGCTTGTCTTCGGGTTCTAGGGCGTGCTAGTTGATTTGATCCTGCAATCAACAAGATTAAACATGCAAATAATGTTAGTAGACGATAGCCGATCGGCTAGAAAGCCGATGTCGTATCGTATTGTAACCTAGCCGATGCAAGGCAAGTGAATTGGTTGTAAGGTATATCTGTGAGCATAAATAAACCCTAGGCTTGATCCATCGGCTGTCAAGATCAACATTATATAATCTATGAATCAATATTACTTTAGAAATTAGCAATTGGGATATATCGGACTTAATCGGGACAGTATAAATTGCCTAGATCCAAAATAACATGAAATAGAGAATATATGTGTTCATATCATAGCCGATGTCCAAGTTTAAGCATGTATCGGCTATAGCTCCGATACTACCTTATACTAGGATATCATCTTATGATAAATATATTAAACTAGTATCAATTAGATTGATAATAAGCTTAATATAGTTAAATAGTTAAGATCCTGATATAAGGGGCGGATACAGAATGTTAAACAAGATATAAATCTAAGTAAAACAACTATATCAGATAAGATCGGCTAAAACCCCGATACTACCCTTATTAACAATCATAAAGCAAGCTAGAGATTATGGTTCCAAGCACGACTTATTAGATCAAACTTAACTAATGCAGCACTAAGTATGAGAAGAAACATAACTTCTAAACAATCAAGCCGATGATTATCTTTTCAGGATGGTAGATACATTAAATAGTCTAAGCCAACAAGATAATCTAGCCGTTATCGACAAAACCCTAAAAAGAGACGAGCCGATGTAAGTAGAAAACATTGTCAATCTAGATTATAAGATGTATATGATAACTCGGTGATTCACGAAAGTAAGATTACTGTCAAAAAGATGTAAGCACTAATCCCGGTAACACAAACCGCCAAAACAAGCTAGCTCTTGTCGAAGATCGAAACCGATGCAGCCCGACTCGAAAGGAAGGACTCATCGAAATAATAAAGTAACGAAAAGGTAGCGATGCGCCGAGAATATATTGAACTGGTGTTTATTATTGACAAGACCTCAGGTTTATATTTATACCCGAAAATACAACTTTGTCCATAATGGACACGACTCATACTTTCCTAATGCAATTCTAACCGACAAACAAGTCCCTTACGGGGACTAACCAAAAATATATAAGAAAATTACATAAAATCCTAATTAATAACAATTACTCATCTCGGACTCTATCCTTGCTTGACAATATTATTGAAGCCCTTCATTCGAATCCGACATTGACCTCATAACCAAATTTGCCAATATCGGCTAGTCGTATTGAACTCGGTATCGGCCGATACAAACTCTCAGCCGATGTACACTCTGTTCCTGAGATTCCCACACATCTTCAATTCCGCTTCGGATTGGATCTTGACTCCAACTCATATGCTTGCCAAATTTCATCATCAACACACTGGCATGCTCTAGAAAGAGTAATGCGCTATCTAAAATGCACAATGAGCTATGAAATTCATTATAGCTATCTAAAAGGTACCCAAAAGTTCTGGAGGGCTATAGTGATTCAAATTGGATATCTGATGCTGATGAGATAAAAGCCACAGTGGATATGTGTTCATACTTGGAGGTGGTGTTGTTTCCTGGAAGTCTTGCAAGCAGACCATCTTAACAAGGTGAACAATGGAAGCAGAACTCACAGCGTTAAATACTGCCACTGTTGAGGCTGAGTATCTTCGTGAGCTCCTGATGGATGTGCCGGTGGTTAAAAAACCAGTACCAGCTATCCTGATGAATTGTGATAATCAAACGGTGATTATTAAGGTGAACAGTTTAAAGGACAACATGAAATCATGTAGGCATGTAAAGAGAAGATCGAAGTCTAGCAGAAAGTTGAAAACTTCTTTTTCGGGGAAACGAGGATTTCATTAATCAAAATAAGAAGTACATTCCTCTTTTTTCTAGCTGCTTGGAATATCTGGAAGGAAAGGAATAACCTAGTGTTTAATAGGGTACAACCTTCAGTCCATTCCTGGAAGAGGAATTTGAAGAA
Organism: Oryza punctata; assembly: GCA_000573905.2. NCBI lineage: Eukaryota > Viridiplantae > Streptophyta > Magnoliopsida > Poales > Poaceae > Oryza > Oryza punctata. Next base: position 22,369,972 of record CM002499.2, on the reverse strand, counting down.
TCATCTGAGTCTACATTTACTTAGGCTGACTTTTTGTAATTTTGTTTTTCTTTTGTTTTAGACTGTTCCTCATATTAATATATTAACAGTTGGGGTTCCCTCACTGTATTTCTTCAAAAAAAAGTACATTCGTCGTGGATGAGCGAGACACACAAGTTCTCTGATGGCCAAACCCGAAGCCTGATTGCATTGCACACCAAATTAATCTCCCTAGCTGTGTTAACTCATGACTAATTCCACTCCGATTTGCAACTAATCTTATGGAATTTAATGGTCCTCTCTTCACAGAATAAGTACTTTGTCTCCCGGATCAAGAATGCCCACCTGGAGCAATTATCTTCCTTGGCTAACATGGATCTTATCGCAACATCCCAATCTGATTCCACTGTAATTGGGAGCAAGGTCCACCGTACCACCAGCGACAACCCATCCCGACATGCCACCAATTCTGCCTCTAGGCATAGTACAAAAAACCGGATCGGAGGTTGACCCGCTCTGACCGTCAGTTCACCGGTTCACCGGTTGAACCACCGGGTCACCGGTTGAACCGCCAGTTTTTATTTATTAATATTATATTTGGTTTGTATTATTTTAAATATAGAACCATCACAAATTGGTGAAAATATGCATAAATAAACCAGTATATCTATTATTATATAGCCACAAGATAAAAAAATAAATGTATTGTGGTAACATAATAAATTCATAATACCATATTGCCATAGGACAAACTAAAAACCGGTTTGATTCTTAAAAAACCGGCACCGGTTCACCGGTTCCCATAAAAACCACCCGGTTCACCGATTTTTTACCGGTTCGATTGCAGGGACGGTCTTTTTGCTGAATCGAACCGCCAAGGTCACCGGTTCCGGTTTTTTCCGGTTCAACCGCCGGTCCGGTCCCATTTTTTTTACTATGCCTCTAGGGCATCAAAACAATGGATGATGGCTGTTGGAAATATGGTCAAATATTCGACATATTTTAATTTAGAAAAATATTATACTAAACATAATATGTGTATTATTAAAGGATCTAGTGCTAGTGCTAAACATGAACATGAATATACTAATAGCTAGAAAAGAATCATCAAGAAACATGTATAACATTATGGTAAGGAATGTCATGTACCTGGAGAACGCTCCGGTGCTAGCTGAGGCTTTGTCGGTATTGTTGCCTCTATTAGTGTTGTCATGGTCACCTCCTCCAGTCCCACTGCCGGAACATTCTCCGTTGATGCCTCCTCCAGTCGACATGCTGCTGGTTTAGTGGAAGTAGACGATGAAGAAAACGTGAAGTAGAGGAAGAAGTCGTAGCAATACAGAGCCGCTGTTGAAGAGGATGCAGTGTCGCGTCGCCTTGCCGGTAGAGGTTCCGAGTAGTCGCGCATAAGCGCTCCCAAAAACTTGATCGCCCACCTACCTGTGCAGATGCACAAGCGGACGAAGTTCTAGAGGTCTGCTTGTTCCAAACACTTGTGCGAAATAGAAGCAGCACAAAAACAGACAGGAATCACCGAGGAGGAAGAACAATGCGCTAGAGAAGGCAAAGCCGAGTTAGAGGTGTATCTCTGCATATCTATCTGTTGCCGGAGTAATCACCAGATCCATTACCAGCGCAATCAACAGAACTATTCCAGTAATCAACCGGGTTAATTCTCTCATTTGTTACAAAGGTAATGGTATTGATTCTATGATTCAATTCTCGTCCGTTGCAAAATAATGAGAGAGAGACCAGCAAGCAAAGCCAAGCCAAGCCAGCCACGCCTCGCCTCGCCCACGCCCAGCTCAGCTCAGCGCCTGCACACGGGTGTATGACAGTCCCACCACCACCTCAACCGGTCAATTGGTGGTCTCTCATATCTCCCTATTTAAGTTGAAATCTCTCCACTTAAATTTTCAAGGTGGTATTAATCCCATAACATTAAATTATGGGCCAATGGAATCTATTGAGCATAAAATGGGGTCTAGTCCATTTATTCCAATAATCCCCACCAAATTTCATGGCTCACAGGAAATGTTCTCAATTCTAAACCTATTCGTTATACTAGTGTTTTGGTGGAGACTATCAAGTTAAATTTCTACCTAGAAAAGGAGTTACACCTGACCACAATTGAACAATAGACTAAGCCTTGAATTGTCAGTCTTGTGCAGTGAGCCTTTACTCAATTCCTTAGCTGATACTAGGCTGCCATTTGCATCCCCTCTGTTTGGAGCATATAAGTCATTCTCCATGCCTTTTCATGAGTATCTAGAGATCACCCAAATCTCATAGACTGTGACTAGCAATTGAACTCATATGTGTGTTCCTTCTAAGATATTTTGTAGGCCAACATTTCTGCTTAAGAAAGCCACTCGGATCACATTAAGGTATACATCATCCTGCCGTACAGAAAAGGAGAGAAGTACATCATAGAGATAGACCCATTTCAGGATCTCTACTCCCAGTTACACAATAGTTTGTTTTCCCATCCTAATTCACGGGATCTCTGATCACATAGGATAGGTTTCCACTATTTTGTAACTCAAGTGGGTCTCAAGCCCATCTCACTCGATGTACTGTCTGTCACATTGCGTGATAGTCCCATAGTGAACTAAATCTACTAGATTTTTAGCATTCTGGACATTGTCCAGTGCAATCGTCACTTCGGAGTTTTATAAGTTAGGAAATTCTATAGCATAGGACTGTTCTTCAGTTCAGGGATTTTAAACACCAGCAAGCTATATGAAACATCAATAACCGAGCAGAAGTCTTCATTTAAGGAAGTGTACCAAAGCGTCTCAGGCTGGACTTTACTGTCAGATCGCAGGTAATGACGATGGACAAGTTCATCTTCATTTGCCGGACACCTCCAAATCCAAGATGCAGAAGTAAAGGAAATTTTCATCTGAGATCATTTACATGTCTGAATAAGCATTATAAGTGATGAGATCTATTTCGGGAAATGAATTTTGAATTTTTCAAATGGCCTCGGATGATTTTTTTTTCATAGCTGTAGTGCTTCATGAGATCTATAACTTTGTAATTCACAACTTTTTCATTGGAAGTCACATATAATTAAAAGAATAAGAGTAAATTTCACTTTGGCCAACTTTTATTATTACCGATGTTTAGTTTTGGAACACCCTTTAACCAATGCTTTCACTTTAGACCAGGTATTCTTTTACCTTTGTGGCACTTTGGACCACCCTTAATTCTTTTATCCATCTACATCAACTTATCATATGCCAAAAAAAATAGTCATGCATATAGTTCTGAGAGTTCATTGACGAGTAGGAGCTAACGTACTTGAGATTGTGTTTAGTTTTGGAACACCATTTAACCAATGCTTTCACTTTAGACGAGGTTTTTTTTACCTTTGTGGCACTTTGGATCACCCTTAATTCTTTTATCCATCTACATGAACTTACATATGCCAAAAAAATAGTCATGCATATAGTTCCGAGAGTTCATTGACGAGTAGGAGCTAACGTACTCGAGATTGTTCATAGGGGTGAAAACAGATCGGATTCGAACAGATAGTAGTCATACCATATCCTATACCATTTTTTTAAGCGGATTCGGAGGCGGTGCGGATAATTTTGCGGATGCGGATGTGGAGCGGATTGTTTCGGATGTCGGATGTGGTGCGGAGCCGGTGCGGACTCAGCTCGGAAACAGATAGAAATAATCGGATGTGACATGTATATACAATCGATACAATATTTATTCATCCATACAATGAATAACAATACGGTACCAATATCACAATTCACATGACTCATGAAAACACACATCACATCACAATATAATGTTAAGTTGTTAACGATTACCTTGTCATGTGTCCAAAAGCATTTAATCAACACATATAGTACCGACCTCACAATATATCGCATTCACATAACACATAGAACATAGAAGTTCCACAAATGTTAGAAAAACAGTACCAACATCATAGTATCACATGATATAGGTGATAGAACATTAGAGGCGTCACCAGCACCGAGACGGATAGAACCAGCCGCAGGCGGCACCCTATGGTAGAGTGGAGAAGGAAGGAGGCGGTGGCGGCACCAGGATGGAGACGGTAGACCGCGGAGCCGGGATGGAGAAGACAGGAGGTGGCGTGGGAGGACAGGAAGAGGAGTCGTAGAAAAATTATGATGGGTGATGGTAGCGTACTGTACTAAGACCTTGGCCGAACTGCATGGGATGCTAAAGGGTGCCGAGGAAAGCATTAAGAAAAACTCCAACCATGTGATGGTAATGCATAAGCGTAAGCCCAATAACAAGAAAGGTGGTCAAAAGAGAAAGCTAAACTCCGATGAGATCGGGAGTACTAGCAACTCTAAGACCAAGGTTCAAAAGACTGGGCCCGCTAAGAATGCAGAGTGTTTCTTTTGCAAGGAGACAGGTCATTGGAAGAGGAACTGTAAGAAATACATAGAGCAACTCAAGCAGAAGCAGCAGGATGGAAAGAGTTCCACCTCAGATATTAATGTTATAGAAATTAATCTTGCTACTTCCTATACTCTCCATGAGACATGATCATCAATCAATACATGTGCTGACCATTTGCCCATATTTGTTGCACATATGATATTTGATCAGGGATCCTTTAGAAATATCAACATATAACATAAAGAGTCTCATAAATGAATCACATGTTTATTAGCCAATAATTAGTTATCTATTTTAAAGAATAATATTAGATAAATATGTAAACATAATATGTGATACAATCATATCTATGATTATCTTTAGGACATATCACTAACACCTGCCTCCGTTGAGCACTTGACGACGTCAAACGACGCGAGGAGCCGCAGCATCCGGTCCACCGACGACGCTGCCTCGGCATTGTCTACCGTCGGCGGCGGCGGTAAGTGCGTCGAGGAGGCCAAGCTCGATCGCCGCCTTCAGTGTCATGGAGACGGTGAAGTCGTCGACGCGGCCTGAGTAGTACTACTGCTAATGTCCGGAGCCATGTGAGCTTTGGTCTGTATGGATTCAGACTACAGAGTATATATATGGAAGCAATTCATGGCTACAGACTGAAACTAGTATATATGGAGTGTCGGCGATGTTAAAAGAATAGCAATGGCCGTGATACTATAGCAAAATTTCTACTGGAAGAAGGCAAGATCAGCATAAAGCTGTGTTGAATAATAAAATCTTGTGTAAGATAACGCTGAGCATCTGCTGCATTGCATCTCAGGAAGCTTCATAGGCTGGTCTACTCACGAAAGGCATGCACAAAAAAGGCTTAATTAAATCTTCAGTACAAAAGCTAATAAAGAACAACGCATATTTGTTCAGACACAAAAGCTTGGTAAATGTACACAGCAGGTCAGATTATTTATGCTTTTCAGTGCAAGATTCAAGATCCATGAGAAGCCTTATTCATCTCAGACTGAGCTGGTTCTCTGAATACATCCTTGTTTGCAATTATTACAGACATGGAAGCCTCAAGGTCAACAGATTACACAAACGTCAGTATGTTGAACTGGCACTAATCGTTCTTCGCTTTGATGAACTTCTTGATGATGCCCATCATCTCACTTCCAGGGAACCGTCCGAGGCAGCCCCTTGCAGCGGCGATCTCGTTGAATTCACAGACAGAATCGCCGCTGAAAGCTTTGCACTGATCATTGAGTGGTCATATGGGGTACGAAATTCGGATTATCTACCAAAACGTTCACCGGATAATCCGCATCCACCGGATATTACCGATGCCATATCCTCGTCCTTATCCACACGTCACTATCCACATCTGCATCCATGTTCATCGGATAGCTAAAATTCCTTACCATATCCTCACTTCGGACGGATTCGGAACGGATCGGATTAGATACTATCAGATCCGTTTTCACCCCTAATTGTTCATATGCTCAAAAAGAGAGTTGGGTGGTCCAAAGTGAAACAAATGTAAAATTACTTGGTCCAAAGTGAAACATTAGTTAAAGGATGATCCAAAGTGAAATATTGGTAATAAAATATGGTCCAAAGTGAAATTTACTCAAAGAATAACAACAAAAGAATTCTCAACATCTTCTCCATATGTAAGGTAAGACGGTATGTTGGTTTAATTCTTGCGAGGTGGGAGTACAGCAAATATAGATTATCACAGTTCATGAAACTTCAGTTGATCTCAGCAAATAAGTAAACTATCCATAAGCACAAGAAATCTTCAGTTGAAGTTCCCTCAATCGCAGTTGGTGAAGTTGGGAAATAATCTCTCGGCAGAGAGAATCACGCACTCAGCTAATCGACCCGGCCCACTCAATTAACGTGATTAAACCGCTGCTAATTTCTTTAGTTGCAAATTAACCGCATTGATCGGTAGTGCCATTATCTCCTATTTGAATCGCGCACCGTGATTCCCCTTAGCAATATAAAAGAAAAAGGAAGGAGTCCGGCTGGTGGAAGGAGAACGATCTCTCCACTTTCCATTCTCTCCCACAAAACATAAGATAAAGAGATTTGCTTTGGTCCAACAAAAAGTATCGTAAGGTATCGGTATTCTCATGGTACTAAATCATTTCCGATCATTGGATCTAACTGGGTAGAATGGATATTGTTAGATTCAAGGACCGAAAACGATTTGGTATCATGAGATATCGTACCTCAAGGTACTTTTTGTTGGACCGGAGTAAATCTCTAAGATAAAACCGATCCTAAGAAATCGCTGGATTGGATTTCGCAGTGGATTGGATTTCGTAGCGTGATTCTCTCTTTATAGGTTGCAGAGCATCAACATGGTTCTTCAACACCTGCACTTGCTGCATCACCAACATCGACGACACCTGCTGCATTGCCAACCTCGACGACAGCTCGCCAGCACTCCCTCACACCAGCTCTCAATTACCGTGTCGTCATCACCTACAACACTAACGTGATTCAAGGCAATCCTATGGCTTCATCCGCAACGGGTCAGTTAATCACCCAAGTTCCGCATAAAGTTCTAAGGTGATCATGTGATGACCAAGCTCATGATAATGTTTAGCGAATTAATCTCTACTAACAGGTGAATCTTCTTTCTGGCATTTGAAATCTCAAAATTTGTAATTTCCCCAAGGCCACCCAGCGAAAAAATATAGATGAGAACATCACATCACAAAATGTACCTTACCGAAGACATTCTACTTGTTAATTCATAAGCAAGTTACCATATTTCCCATGTTTGCCAAGCCTACCACAGAGTAAGGAACAAGGAACATGGTGCTCATCGATCTCCTATATATAGGTACTCCTCCACAGATTAAGATATATAGATGGGCATTCCATTATTATTTGCTACGAATCCAACGATGAACCAAATGTATTTTTTTATGCCTTAGTCCTAGTTGTAGATTAAAGTAAAAAAAGCGTGACACACCGTCTTGTTAGTCCTACCACTTTTTGGATTGGAAACAAAACCTAACTTTAAACACTAAATTTGATTCAATTGCATTATAAAGGTAGGGAAAGGAATGAATTCTAAGACCCAGGGAATGCAGTAAAAAAAATATTCTCCGCCTACAAGTCACCGCTGCCACTAAGCATAGTGCTACAGGGAACCAATAACCAACCTCTAAGCAGAGTGCAAAAACAAGGAACCGAAAAAATTGCAATACAATACACAAGCCTTTTACATACCTTAGGGGCCCAAGAGTTTTGCATGCACATGCATTCCGTTTTATTTTTTGCACATGACATACATATATGTAATGGCCCCACTTCTATATACCTCTGTGATGCCCAGATTCCATCTGTATTATCTCAACTCTTCCATGAAGCATGCCTATTTATGCATAACACTTAATTTACATTTTCGTTCTCGCTTCATATAAATAAAACAGATTCTCACAAACGTACTATGTTTTTAAACATATGGATTTACACATATTCACATATTGGGTCCCAATCTATCTGAACTCTCTATGTGGCACCATAACATTGGTCGTGCAGACCTCTACTATTGGACCGGGATATTTCACTCCCTTGATCCACACTGTACAACTACTAAGGAATCAGTCTTTGATACCGGTTCACAACTCCCTTTAATTCCGGTTATACAACTGGGAAGCACAATCCGGGACTAGAGATTAGCATCTTTACTCCATGTTGAAATAACTAGGACTAAAATCTTTAGTAAACCCAACCGGGACTAAAGGTCTTTTTTTCATTGTTTTTTACTATTTGCATATTGATTTCGAGCCGAACTCACTAACATCACAAATTCACAGATCGAATGAACATACTCAAATTGACATCACAAATTCACAGATCGAATGAACATCACAGATCAAATTGACATCACAAATTCACAGATAGAATGAACATCACAGATCAAATTGACACCACAAATTGACAAAAACATCTAAAAAAATTCATCAGAGGGAGGGGAGGGCCCCGCCGCCTCCCCCCTCGTGTGCCTCTGCCTGCCACCTCCCCTCCTGCCAGATCCAGCGGAGGGGAGGGCGCTGCCACCACCCGCCGCCTCCCCTCGAGCACCTCCCGCCTGTCGCCCGCTGCCGTCGACGCGGCTTCGCCCGCCATCGCCTCAGCCGACGGAGAGGGGAAGAGGAGGAGGGGAGGAGAGGGGAGGGGAGGAGGAGTACAGGGGAGGGCACTGTCGCCGCCCTCCGCATCCCCTCGGGTGCCTCCCACCAGCCACCGCCTACCGCTCACTGCCGCCGCCACGGGACACCCCATCGACGTGGCTTCGCCTGCCATCACCTCAGCTGACAGAGAGGGGAAGGGAAGGAAGGGAGGAGAGGGGAGGGGGAAGAGGAGTGGAGGAGGGTGAAGCTGGGAGAGGCCGAGGAGATAAGGGGAGGTATGCGGCTCTGTTTTTTTAATCTTTGGTCCCGGTTGGTATAAACAACCGGAACTAAAATATTGATCTTTAGTCCCGGTTGATCTGACCAACCGGGACTAAAGATAGTGGAAACCTAACATGGCCTAACGACTTTTTGAACCGGGACTAAAAATGATCTTTAGTCTGGACTAAAGATCATTTTTAGTACCAGTTCATAATACAACCGAGAAATTTATGATTTTCGTCCACCGAGAAAAGATCGGTTCTCCAATAGTTTACTTCTTTACTTGCTCATGTACTTGTACCTCAACACTCTACCATAAAACCCACATTAGTCGGAGAGTACAGTCACAAGGTGACAACAGATACCATAAGCTATCGTCCATGCCATGCTCTACCAGGAAGAAGATAGAAAAGATCATACAAGAGGTTGAGAATGAGAAGCACCAGGAGGAGACGAGAGACAGCGGTCGCAGGCTGCATTGCTAATTTATGCAAGCGTGAAGCCATGAACAAAACCTTCAAACACATGCATGTCAGGATCGTATCGTCAAGAATGTGTTCATTATCAAGTCTTTTTTTAACTCTAACAAGAATCAAGTCTTTTTAACTCCCCCTGTCACATGTGTTCATTATCATAGTGTAACATATCGTCGAACTCATTGATCTTGAACATGTCGGCATTGCAAATCAACAATTCAAGAAAAAAAAACTCAAATTGCTACCATTTTGCTTGAATTGAAATCATGCAAATGGTGTATTTAATTTTTTGTGCAAACTCAAATGGTGAGTTTAATCATACAAAATCATGCAAACTCAAATTTTGAACTCAGTTTAATTTGTGTGGCCTTCAAATAATACATAATCACTCAAATTAATTAGAACCTTAAAACACAAGTAGGTAAAGGTAAAAGCCGGTGACAAAAGCTGACAACCCTGGTTGTGTTTACCACTTCTACCTAACTGTAACTGCAACGCATTGTATCAATCATATGTAGTTTTTAATCTTCTCACCATAGTAGTAGGTATAGCAGTACGTTAACAGAGTAATAAGTAATTTCCTCGTGATTTACCTTCCATTCCACCTGCCTCCTGCACACGCCATTATTCTACTTGGATGGAATCATTTTCCTTTCATCACAGCTTGCTCATATAATTTATCTAAACTCTCTATTGTATACAACTTGGACTTATATCCTTACACATTAGCTTTCCTGACGATTCTATTTTATGACTACCTATTCCATTAGTATTATTCCATTAGTATGTTAACAATTGAAAGATGATTTTGTTATGTACATTTGCTCATTAATTTATTCAAAAACTTACATAACTATAATTTATTTTTTCTAACTTATTTTATCATCAATTAAAGGTCTTTTAAGTATGACTTTTATTTTTACATATTAACATTATTTTTTTAATAAGATGAATGGTCAAATGTATAAAAAAATTAACAACATCATATATTACAAATCGGAGAGAGTAGTTGGTTAGTAGGTTGCACATACTGATCGACAAGCTCACTTCTGTCGGTTCTTATTTCTCCCTGCTTGCACGCATGCTAGCCTCCACAGTAGCAGACGGCAAGGAGATGGCATATAACGTCTTGTACAGCATGAGCTGAGTCTCAGGAAAATATGCTCCAGCTTCACCTCTCCCATATGCACATGAATCTTTCATTTCATTCTCCAGATTGAACTAGAAGATCCCAAGTCCTGTAGCTGTAATCGTTGTAGAGACAGCGATGGGACTGAGTAATTCGGGAACGTAGGTGTGAAAAACATAGCTCGATAGCATTTGCTCGTGTGTGGATGGAGTACATTTGTGTGATAACATATTTTTTTAACGATCAGCACCCTAGCAAGCAGTAGCCAGGGAAGTATAACAAAAAAATCCATCATCACCACCACGCACCGACAACGCCTACACGTAGCCAAGGAGAACGCTAGCACTGGACCTGCCGCCACTAAGCGTGACTAACCGCCGTTAGACCAACAAGGAATCTACAGCCGAGACCGCCCAAAACCAAGCCCTAATAGCCGGACACCGAACTCAACTCTATCCACATTTTTGGGATTGAGAGGGAAAGGGTGATCGAGAAGATGGAACCGCTCTCCCCCCTAAGGCCCACCAATGTGGTCAACTTGCAAAAGCTATGGCGCCGCTGCAAGAGGACAAACATCTAGAGCGAGCCAGCACCAACTGTCTGAGAGAAGTTTTGGCAAGGGGGCTATCTAGATGACGTCTCCAAGGAGAAGAACGACGATGAGACTACCGCCGCCTTCCAACGAGGTCTAAGGGAGAACCACGATAGGGTTTTCTCCCCGCAGCCCCACTAGAGGAAGTGGACGACTCGACAATACCCCCAAGTGGGAAGACAACGTCTGAAGTATCGTCGTTGCTAGCCTGGTCAAGCCCGGGCTAGGTTTACACCCGCCGTCCACCCCCCACCGATCCACAGCTAGTGCTCCAATGCTCCACCACTGGCCTCCGTCGGCACGTGGACACAGCTCCGGCGATGCCCATTGGTCGTGAGGAGGAGACGAGAGGCGGAGGTGGCTAGGGTTTCCGCTACCTGAGTGGGAGGCGACGCGGGCGTGTGGTATGTCCCACCGCACGCAGCTTTGGTGGTAGTTGAACTGTTGATGTGTAGTAACATATGAACAAGCTCCCATGTGTTGAGGATGGTGGCTAAACCCAAGTAGTGCTCAGCTTATTCATATTGTTATGTGGGTACATACAATTCTGTTTGTTAAGATTTCTCTGTTAAGTCATCGGCCGAGTGTTTTTTGTAGAATCAAGGAGCTGATTTAGATTTTATATGACGAAGACATTGGTGGGTTGCGATATTTCGTATGTGAAAGATTGGTTTCTTGTGATGAGATTTTGGAGTTTAATAGATGATTGGTTTTGTGAAGTTGTGGTTGCTGTTGGCCCATGCGTCAGACCGGCTGGATGCTACCGGGCAGATCACAGGTCATGCGGCAGTCAGACCGACCAACCCGACAGTCTGACAGCAGATTCTGATTCATTGTCGATTTTAGGTTGTCTTGTCGGTTTTGGATGTTTCCCTCGTGGATTTGACGTCTAGATGGTTTCTATACGTATGGATACTGTTGTTATGCTAATGTAAGTCAAGTTTGGATGAACTTATACTCAGAATATGGTTTCTTGGTTGTTGCATGTGTAGGTGTTGCTTGAGGCCTCGGGAGAGTATTGCCGGTGAAAGATCGGAGTCGACTTGGGAGAAGTAGATGTCCAAGGATTAAGAGATCATGCGAGATACTAAAGGCTAGAGAACAATGCACGTGGTGATGAAGAATCCATATGGTATACAAGAGGAATTGTGTACGTATGGAACGAGTAGTCAAATTTGGAAGGGAATCCGAACTCGGGAAGATTGATAGAGATAAGTTTGGTAATTACAAGAGAGGGTTTTCACGTGGTTGGGAGTCCTAATTTGTGTTAGATTCGTGGGTTTTGCACAACCTATCTCATGTATAAATAGAGAGGGAGGGTGTGGCCTTCCTGTATCGATTTTAGAGGGAGTTGAGTTGAGGAAAAGTTATGGTTTCGAATTTAGTTCGAGATCTTGATAAGGAGTGCTGTTGGTGCACTAACTAAATAAAGGCATGATCACCTTGTTACTGACTAACTGACGTCTTTAGACTTGGGTGGGTTGAGTCGTAGAGAGGTTATCCATATGAACCTGGTTGTTTGCATTTGTGATATTTTTTAAAAGAAGGTGACTAACATTGCTTTTAGATTAATCAGATACGTATTTGGAAAAAGAAAAAAGGGTAGTAAGAAAACCTAAGAGGGGGCCGCCCAAGCCAATGAACAAGACAAACGGAACTCATCAAACGAAGGATTTTTTTTACTATACTCTAAATTTGTTTAGACCATCCATTGACTGTTGATCCATTGGTTGATGGTTCTATTACCCTATTACGTACGGTTAAGACAACATTATAATAAGGAACCTCTTTGACGATAGGGTAAGTAAATATTTAACGGATATACCACACAAATAGAGGCACACCGAGTATTAGATGTTAGGTATTCATTTAGCACAGCATTTTTCTGCAGCTCATGGATTTTACACCTGCGTCAGCAAGCTTGATGAAGTATCAAGAACGTAGTTGTGTTATCAATGCGAAGATGTGTTTCAAAGTGTTCCACGGCCGATCTGTAGTGCAAGACTCAGAGAATCTTGAAGGTAGGTAATTACAGCTTCTAGCCATCTCTGTTTTCCCGACACCTCCCAATCCAAGATGCAGGGAAACAGTGAAACACACAGATTTGCACTGTGCATGCTAGCTATCCAGCAATCTGCGTGGATCCGCACAAGCCAATATGGCAATTTGGGAACAAAATGAGTATAATATGGTAGTTTTTGGCTTGTCAAGTCACAACCCAATATATATGAGCTGACTCATGTTGGATGATCTTCCGCCATCGAGCCAAAACGAAGCAAATCCATCGACGAACTCCACCGTACGATGAGCTGATGTCCTACCAACATGCCATTACCGCATCGTTCGACTTGGATGGGTTGTCATAGAGAGGTTTCCCATATTAACCTGGTTGTTTACACATGTAAATGTTTGTTAAACAAAGATGACTGAAATTTATTTTAGATTAATCGAATACGGAATATTTGGAAGAAAACAAATCGGGTAGTATGAAAATCCAGGAGGGGAATCAGCCCGAGACAATAAACAAGTCAATCGGATCAATGCGCCCTAAATTTGTGTTGACTGTTGATCCAATGGTTGATGCTCTTATAACCCTATTACAGTTAAGACAATATTATAATAACGAACCCTTTTGGGGATAAGGTAAGAAATTAATAGAAGTACACATAAACGGATGCACACTGGAGTATTAGATGTTATGTAATCCTTGAGTACAACATTTTTCTGCAGCTCATGATTTTACATGGCAGCAGGCTCAATGAACAAAATAAAAGCTTGGTGAGAAAAAAAAAAAGAACTGTTTGGCTGAAGATGTGTTTCAAAGTGTTCCATGGCTAAACAGTACAGCAAGATCTAGTAGGTACTTAAATTAAGGTGGGTATGCAGCATCTAGACATGTTTTCCGGATGCCTCCAAATCCCAGGAGAAGGGCAACACATAGTTTCGTACTGTGCATGCTGTCCAGGAATTTGCATGGGTCCAGACAGACAGGACTGAAGCAAAAATTTGGGAACAAGAAGAGTATATGATAGTTTTGAGATTCTCAAGCCACAAGCCAATATATATGAGCCGTCTCACAAACACAACATTATTAATGCGCCGAACATTATAGCACAAGACCATCAGTGATGATATTACGTATATGGTATGCCCTGAACAACATGAGCGATGTTCCGGTACTCTCTACCTGCGTAGTATTATACTATAAGTAATATTAAGGGTAAATTAGTAATTTATTAATTCAATGATTATGAGTAACTTTGTTATTTATGTTTTTTCCGAGCTAGATCAATATGTGGTTATCCATTATATTGGCATTGCTCATATTCCATAAAAAGAAAAAAAAAGTTTATTGACTGCTAAATGATAATTATACCCCTTATTTTTGGAGATAATAACGTCCCTCCATATTTCTACCACCACTAACTAGGGTGGTATGGTAGTAGAAAGCGATCTGAACCCTTCGATCAAATGAGATTAACGATTCAGATTATTTTCTACTACCAATAAAGAGCACCAGAGTGAGGCTCAAATAACATCCGATATTTTTTTTTACTGTAGTCTCTAGTGGTAATAGAAATAAGCCTTCCATCCAGGTCATGGGTATTCAGATGAATACCTAAAGTTCTTTTGACAAGAAAAATAGGTATATATATATACTATGTAATTCGTATGAGTATATTCAAAAAATTGAAAAAACAAAACTCGGTCAGCCCAAGAAGCAAACAAAGCAACTATCTTGGGCCAACTCCCTCCTCCTTCCTCTGTTGTGCCATTCGCACTAGTGTATTGCGCTGATTTCTGGCCCAATTAGCAGTTCACCTACTCAATTTTCGCATATCTTTGCTTACAGGTGGATCAGCCGTTTACTAGGAAGACCCTTTTTCTCCGCTTGGAAAAATAGTTTTCCTAGTAATGAACCAACCGTATCATACACGGTACACACGCACGCGGCGCAAGCAGCGGCGCACGACGCAGGCATTCGGGCACGGGAATAGGCACAGCTGGCCGGGCACGCAGGAGCGAGTAGGGTAGCATGTCCAAAAGCGATGCAAATGGACCGACACACGAACCTATTCATAAATAAAATTAGTGGGTAATATGTGGATTGGCCAATGGTTACTTACTAATTTAATCTATAAGTGGGTTCATGGGTCAACCCACTTGCATCTCTAGATACGGTAAGTAAGACTACGATACGCAATGACCTACGAGTGAACTTGCAGGTCCGTCCATTTGCATCGCTGCTTGTCGGCAACAACGGGGTGGGAGCCGAACGGATGCAGGCGCGTGGTAGCCGGTCGGCCTGGCCTCCCCAATGATGCATTTTCTGTTTAGGACTTGCTAATTAACTCTCTAATTACATGATATTAGTTGAAGCACTTTGGTGTAGGCACTCAAGCTTTCAACACTAACTGTATTTGCATGCCTAAACAAACTAGGAGGTATACATCTTTTTCCATGGTAATTATTGGGTAGATAGTCTTTGCATGCTCTACAACAAGCTAACACATAAAAATGCAACGACATTAATTTAGACAGCTCGGTTGTTCTAATGTTCGCATATCATTGTTAACTGTTAATATTCATTTCTTCATAAGCCTCAATTTGTTTACCTCTTCGAGTACTAAAGTATTTAAAGACAATGTAAGCAACCAATTATAAATAATAGGCACATAAATATTCTTTTGTATGGTTAAAATAGTTTATATATGTGATTTACTATCCACGTAAAATACTTAGATTTTACATGTATTGTCATGCAATTTTTTTTATGGTTCGATCCTTTTCACTCAATATATTGTCATGCTTTCTCAAACCACTCAATCCCTGAGTGTACTTGGAGGAAATTGCTTCCTCAGATGTTTAAGCTGAGTTGGTAGTTGAGTAAAACTTCATGCATATCTGTAATTCCAGTTTATGAGCTGAAAAGGTAGCATCATTGTTATTGCTCTCTGAATTTTGATTCAATTTTTATGTCACTTATTAGGACACTATCAAACTACTATTTCAGTAACACTTTGCTCTGCATAATTTGCATGTAAGATGTGCAACTACAAGAAAAAAAAATAAAGATAGGCAACTTTAAGAGCACTTTATAATAAGGAAGCCCTTTGAGGAAAGTGTAAGAAATTAATAAAGGTCCACACAAACAGAGCCACAGAGGTACGCCGGAGTATTAGATGTTAGGTAATTCTTTAGCACAATATTTTTTCCACAGCTCATGGATTTTACACGGAATCAAGCTTGATGGAAAAAGATTGATGAAGCATCAACGACCAGAGTGAACTTTTCAGCCGAAGATGTGTTTCAAAGTGTTCCAGAGCTGAGATGTACTGCAAGATTCAAATGGTATTGAAGGTGGATAAGAGCTTCCAGCCATCTCTGTTTTCCCGACACCTCCAAATCCAAGATGCAGGGCAACATACACTTCTGTAATGTGCATGCTGTCCAGCAATTTCATGGATACAGACAGACAACTAAATAAAATTTGGGAACAAGAAGAGAAGATGGTAGTTCTGGGCTTCTCAAATCACAAGCCAATATATATAAGCCGACTCACAGACACGGCATTAGCAATTTGCCCAACATTATAACCCCAAGAACTTCAATGATGATCTATCCCCAACATACCACATTTTTTTTTTACGGTGGCCTTTAGTGGTAATAAAGATAAACTAGGCCTTCCATATTTTTTCATCTGTATGACCATATTTTTTTTCTACTAGCAACTCAATGCTTGCTATTAGAACCAGGAGGATATTTTGTTATTATGTGTCTTTGTCAGTTTTTTTTCTTCCTTTCCCTTTCCAATTTAGCATATTGATTGGAATGGATGTGGCTTCAGGAAAAGAATACTGTAGCAAATTCAGCATGAAGGTCCCACAAACTTAATAACTAAATATTTCTTCTCCCCGAAAAAAAACACTTAATATTTCTTCATGGTGACAATAATATGTTGCAAGAAGTGATGGATGGATAAGTATTCAGCAGCCGCCCGCATCAGCCCTTGCTCCCCCACCCTCCTGAGCACAGCCGACGCCCTCTCTTTTCTCATGGGGAGTGTCGCCACCGTCTGGATCCGACCTTCGTGACGGTGAATCTTGGGCCGCATCGATACGCAGCCCCCTGAGCGGTCGTCGTCATCGTCCCCTCTTCGGCCGCCGCCCTCTGCTACTGCTGCCCTCTGGCCAGATCTATGGGAGGAGAGGGACGGGTCACCTCCGCTGCCATCTACTGCTACTATTGTCACCACCTCCACTGCCCTCTACTACTACCATCGACGCCCACCCGAGGCCCGCACGGCGTACATAGCACGCCCCAAGGCCCAACAGCAGCTGATCCGCGCTGTTGAGGTTGTGTCCCGTCGTCGTCGCCGTTGTTGCCATCGCCATCGTGACGTGGCTGCGTGCGGGAGCGGAGGAGCAAGGCCAGGGAGAGGGCGGAGGTGGGGGCAGGTGGGAGCAGAAGAGGAAGGAGGCAGATAAGGATAGAGGTAGGGGAGGAGATGGGGATGGAGGAGAGCCTAGGAGAGGAGTGTGTGAGAGAGGGAGTAGGTGATGTAAGAGACAGCTGAGAGAGAAGAGATCGAGGACTTAGCTACAGGGCTCTCCTGGTGCCGAATTTAATAGCACCTACACATTTTGCAGGCGGACCACTTAAGGTTCCACCTATGAAAATCGATTTTTACAAGGCGAGGTCTCAAGAGGTCCGCCTATGAAAATGACCTTATTTTCGCAAGCTCATAAGACTTCATGTAAAATCGATTTTCGTAGGTAGGGCTAGATCTATGGGGCCTTTCGCTAGTTTTTCATGTGGTTATAAGCGGGAAATTTTTTTAGTCCTCCTGGGAAAATAAGAACCATGTGATGGAAAAAAATCGTTTTTTATAGTGAACCAAGCTAGCATGCTTAATGAGCAGCATAAACAACAGATTGAGTCGCTTCTGATTTTCATAAGAAACTTTATTTAGACCTGAAATAGTATACGGCATGATATTCATGATACTCCGTAATATTTGTGATACTGAAAAACTGCTGCTGGTTGCAATGACCACTTTCTCCACACCTCCAAATCCAACATTCAGGCCTACACGCAATATTTTATCATCCCAAGCATGGTGTCATTAGAGAAGCTAGAGGGCTGCAGCAGATTGATAAACAAGAGTAACAAGTGTTCCATTCAGTCATAAATATTTGATGTTTAGGATAAAATTAGGTTAATATTTTTAAAATTTGATTGTGAAATGACTGCCATTGAGAGCCTGATTTGTACTTGGAAGTTGGAAGGAATTTGTTTCCCTGAGAAAGTTTTAGAGTTGGTAGGTGAGTGAAGCTTCACTCATAATCTGTACTTCTAATATATGGGCCAAAACATATAACTGTTTATATCACTTTAGCCTCAATTGCTTTGGTACATCGAACTACAATTTCAGTAACACTTCACTCTTCATAATTTGCATAAGAGGTACAGTGAACTGGCCTGCAAGAGATTGCCAGACCCCCCGAGGTTGCCCCATCCTCATCCTCCTCATCGGCGCTTTCATCATCGACATTATCGACAAGCTCAATCCCTTCAGTGGGCGCAACGAGTCAATTGCTGCCTCCTCTAGATCCACAGCGCGTGTCATCTCTCACTCCTAAGCCGCTGGCACCTACTATGGTGGCATGGGCCACCGTAGACGATGATGACAAGTGCTTAGCCCACAACAGCTGAATTGAGGGCAGCAAAGAGGGGGCAAGGAAGCAAGTGCTGGGGAAGATGACTGGTGGAGAAAGAGAAAGTAGGAGAAAGGGTGAGGAAAATGGCGGGTGGATGGGCAATGCATCGATCGCCTCGCTTTAAAAGCGCACTCACGTAGGTCCCTTGGAATGTGTCAGTATACGAGGGTAGGGTTAGATGACAGAGGTAGTGGTAGTAGATTGATTTGGTGATTTATTGTATGTTGTTTTGATTGTCGTCTTTAGGCCTCTATATTTATAGGAGTGGTCTTACGTAGACAGGGCCTTCTCCAAATTCAATTAAGCTCTAACATGCATTGGGACTCTGGAAACCCTAGTCCCTAAGCAAGGATACACAAGAAGAGCCAAATTGAACTTGGACTAGAAGTCAGTCAGTCAAACCAGTCGGTGACCTTCGATCATACTAACATTGGACTTTTGGTTAGACCTGCCTCGGGCCCAGTCATACCAACAAGGGGTCCAATCATATCGTGGTTTGAACGTCCGTATGATTAGTCTTTACGTGAATACTCATACCATCTAAATTTGGTCTAATGCTAAATTTGGCTGCCAACAACATCAACTTGAACATCAGTTACTATTCTTTCTGATCAGGGTTTCTCTTCTAAGAGATTTCAATATATATGCAGAAATCCAAGGGCTTTTGTACCACAATTTTTGGAACTCAGTTTGTGAGATATGTACTAATGAGCTAAAATAACCAGTGAGGAATAAACTATTTTCACAGATCGGTGTATATAAGAATTTGCAGTATTTCAATGACAAGACCTATGCTCCTACATTCAAATAACTATGCATGTACAGACCCAACCTCCAGTGCTTGGTGAGCAACAATTTTCTATAGAGCATTCTCAAGTCTCAACTAAGGTAGCAGGAAAAGGATTAAAGCCTAAAATTCTGGTATATCAAACACAGCAGTCAGCAGATACCACATCGATGATTGGCTATGAACAAATAAAACTGGAGTGTGCATGTATTTCAGCGATCGGCACTCAGTAAATAATCGTCTCAGTTGTTTCTCCATTCATGCAGACGATTGCACCAGTAATCAATTAATCATGCCATGAATATCGCAAGATTTAGAAAATATAAATAACCATAAGTTTGCACATTCATATGATGAGAGTAAGCAACAGTTGCTGCAGATCAAACACTTACATAACGCCATAGAGAGACAGATTTTATTGGTGTCGGTTTGCTTAAAACCAGGCAGGTATAAAGCACATTTTCTACCTTTTGATAAGATAAAATTAAGAACCAGCACTATAACCACTCATTAGTGCCAGTTCATAAAAAAAAGTGTCACAATAGTCCCCTAAGGGTAAGTACTATAAACCTCTACGCACTTGTCCCTAGGATCATGTAAGCTCACATGATGAGGTGGATGAGAGAGATGAAGAGAGAGAGGAGTCACCTCTCATGCAACAAACAATCTTTACACAAACTTCAAGAGAGATGAGAGTAAGAGACAAATGAATTAATACAAAACAAATAAAGTAAAATTAATATGATGTATTGGAGCAGGTGTGTTAGAGGTAATTTATTGTATACATTGTCTCTTAATTAATAAGTTGATGATGTGGATAAAATTAGAGGTGACTATCACCTCCACTATAAAACTTACCCTAAATCATAGGTCCTATGAGTGCGACACCAAAGATGTCGAATTTTGTTGTAAACTGACACATTATGGACATCATATAGGTGCTGGCCAATAATTAAAACCATCACTTATATATATTTGTTTATTATCTAACTTTTTCATATGAAATCGGATAAAGATAAACTTATTATCAAATTTGTAGAGATCTACAAGATCTACAGCTTTGTAGTTGATGCCTTTTTTATTTGAAGTTATATGGATATACTAAAATGTGTTATAATTTCTCATATCTATTTGGATAAGTGAATTTCAAAATTTCTAAATGTTTTCGGGTGGAGACAAAATTTATATGAAAGTTGTAAATCTAGCTAAGATCTACAATTTTGTAGTTGGAAAATTTCCATTTAAGCTCATCTATGTTGTTAAAATATGGATTATAAATTTTCATTTCGGGTGGATAATTTGCTTCCAAGATACTAGTGGAGAGATATTGCGGGTTCGTACCCTTCTCACCCCATTGATAGCTACATAGTGAACTATGAAATATATTTTTTAGGGTTTTTTCATGACCGTAAAAGTAAAAAACAGGTGCATCCCCTAATTTAGAACTGGCACCAATGACTATCATAATTGGTTCCCCTATATTATTACCGGTTACAAAATTGACACCTACGAAGGGTTTAGAACCGGCACAGGGTTCTACTAGTGAAAAGTTCACAGACGGATCATAATAAACATGCTCCTAGTAGATTCGTCTCGCTGTCTCTGCTTTCTTCATACCTCCAAATTTCAAGGGGCTATCAGATGGTTATTACATAAGTCCTTCCTAAATAGTCTTTCCCCATATATGTGTTTCTTTTCAACATCTATATGGTTGAGCAGAAAAGGTTAGTGTGGGCAAAAGAAAAGGGAGGGGCGGTAACTGATTGTGAATGAATCCGTGGTGATTCAGGGGCCTAGCCAATGGTCGTTGGCGCGTGTGGATTATGGAATGAAAATTAATGACCACCTTAGTTCTGTAGCACTGTGGCACAGACGTATTTTGATTTATTAATATATACTCCCTCCATTTCAAAATGTATAACGCTGTTGACTTTTCGTATGATGTTTGACCATTCGTCTTATTCAAAAATTTAGTGTAAATATGTAAAAATATAAGTTCAGATCATATTTTATTTGATGATTAAATAAGTCGTAATAAAATAAATAATATGTATAAAAATATTTTGAATAAGACAAATGGTCAAACATTATATGAAAAGTTCACGGTATCATACATTTTGAAATGGAGGGAGTATATCTTTGTAGACAATCAAGTGACCAAGTATGTAAGTATCATTATGTGATGGACATTTTGTTCTTTCCAAAAAGAACATAAGTTCTGATAATTGCTCATATGTTGCCTGTCAAAGAACTAAGAATCCAAACAATTGGTGATTGGGGTTGTTCATAAATTTCCTTAAATCAGTACTAACATAATTTTGAGGAGGAGCCATTATACCAGAAAGATCCTGTCTTACAAATAGAAACAACCAGCTTGAATAAAATGATCTCATGCCCAATTGCTCTATCAAGTCATGATTATGTCTTATCTCAAGCTTCACAAAATATAATGAACAACTATTTAAGAGGATGCAACTTGGAACACACCTTAAGCCGGAGGAAATATTAGCTGATGCTAAGCCGATGAAGAGATGCTCGCTATCTCTATTTTCCCAATGATTCCTATTCCTATACAGAGGTGACATGCACCTCCCGATGTCGCACTATGCAAATCAAGTATATATATGCCTAGTCATCCATAGCTATTTGTAATTGGCAGCTTCGATATCCCTAGTGCAACATCTGATCAGCATTACTCATGTTCTTAATTCAGTTACTCTCAGTTCTCTCCTTGTTTCTGTTTTACACACTATCCCACTTGCATATAAAGTTGTGGTTGGAAGGTGACATTCAGGGAGTGGATTTGAAAGCATGAGAATATATACAAGGCCCATGCTTCATGATGTTTGCAAACATGAAGCTGAGTTACTAGTTAAGTGAATTTGAAATATCCCACTTGGCGGAAGTTGCTTCATCAGATGCTTAAGCTGAGTTACTAGTTGAGTGAAGCTTATGCATATTGCAGTTCCAATTTATGAGCTTCGAATCCTCTGTGCAGCAGGATCAACAACATATATCAAATATTATCTTTGAGAAAACAACCGTTCATGTATTGAGTAAAAAAGGGGAAGGGGGGCTGCTAGCTCAATATCCCATCCATTATTAAATTGACAAAACCTTTGAGATTAACATGCAAACATGTCGGCAAATTTACTCTCACAATCCATAGCAGTTAGCACATATGATTCCCTGTAATGTTTGTTTCCCCCCTGGTAACGAAGAATGATGCAATGACTTAAACATGGCAATTCATCTTGGCCATATTCTGAAAGCAAGCTTAAACTTTGAACACCAAATTCAATTGAATTGCATTAGAATGGTGAGAAAAGGAATGAATTCTAAATCATATATAATCAATGTAATCCTAAAAGAAATGATCTCCACCTACAAGGCACTGCTACCACTAAGCAGAGCGCAAAAACAAGGAACCGATAAGTTATAACTAAGCAGAGTGCAAAGACAGAGAACTAAAAAATTTGCAATATAATACCACAAGCAGACTTACATACTAGGGGCCCAAAAGTATTATATGCATGTGCATTCTATTTTATATTTTCACATGGCATACATATATGGTAAGCTCCATCTTCTTATATAACCCTTCGATCCACATTTACTTCTTTATTTATGCACCTACCCATACCTCAGCTCTCTACCAATAAAAACCCACATCAGTTGAAGAGCCAACACAGGTGACAACGACTAACATCAGGATCAAATGAGATGAGAGACGGCGATCGAATGCAGTACCAGGAAAAAAATATAGAACCAATTGTAGGAGAGGTTGAGAATGAGAAGCATCAGGATGAAACGAGAGACGATGACCGCAGCCCACGTCGATAATTCTGTGATCCCAAGCTTCTTTCTACGAATCTAGCGTTCTAACGCCGTGGACGTATCTATAGTAAATCACGAGAACTTATACATTTTTAATCCTAATACCCCTTTGGACCTATCTCTATGTATTTCAATGCCTAGAACATAAGAGGCATCACCAAGATCCTTCATCTAAAAATTAGAGGACAAAAATTCCTTGGTCTCTATTAACATGTCCTTATCACTGCTAGCCAAGAGAATGTCATACACATAAAGTACTAAGATAGTAAATTTCCCGCCTTTAGATTTTAAAAAAAATACAGTTATCCACTCTATTTTCCTTAAATCCGAATCTTTTAACTATCTCACCGAATTTAAGATACCATTGTCTGGACGCTTGTTTCAACCGATAAATAGATTTCTTAAGGCGACATCCCAAATGTTCACTGCCTTCGACAACGAAACCTTCTGGTTGCGTCATGTAGACATTTTCTTTCAATTCACCATTAAGAAATATCGTTTTAACATCCATTTGGTGTAGCTCCAAATCATAATGAGGCACTAAAGCCATAACTACTCTTAGGGAGTCCCTAGACACGGGAAAAAAGGTGTCAACATAATCAATGCCTTGTCTCTGTGTAAACCCCTTCGCTACAAGTCTAGCCTTGAACCGTTCGACATTTCCTTTGGAATCATGCTTAGTTTTGTAGACCCATTTACATCCTACTGTTTTAACTCCTTCAGGAATTTTTACTAAGTCCCAGACATTATTTTGACTCATAGAGTCCATTTCATCTTTCATGGCATGAAACCACTTGGATGAATCCTTGATGCTCATGGCTTCTTTGAATGAAGTGGGGTCATCTACTTTCCCAATATCATGTATGTCTTCATTCATGTACACAACATAATCATTTGGAATAGTATATCTTCTTTCTCTTTTTGATCTTCTAATGGGTACATCGTTAGTCACAAATGGTTCCTGAGGTTGATCACTAGGTTCCGTATTTTCACCTTGTTCTTGATTTTCAGTGGGAGGCACATTTATTTCAGGTGCAGGAAGAATGACCTCTTTTATTATCGGTAGAGACACATAAACCCGTCTTTCCTCAGGGTTATTTTCCTGACTTCAGTGCTCCCACTGATTTCTTCATTTTCTAAAAATACGGCATGTCTAGTCTCAACAAATTTAGTAGTCCGATCAGCACAATAAAAACGGTATCCCTTTGATCTTTCAACGTAACCAATGAAGTGGCAACTTACTGTCTTAGGGTCTAATTTCCCAATACGTGGGTTAAATAATTTTGCTTCAGCCGAACAACCCCACACACGTAAATAATTTAAACTCGGTGTTCTACCAGTCCATAACTCATAAGGTGTCTTAGACACTGATTTACTGGGAACTCGATTTAATATGTGAGCGGCTGTCTTTAGAGCTTCCATCCATAAATTAATTGGCATTTTGGAGTGTGTTAGCATACTCCGTACCATATACATAAGGGTACGGTTTCACCTTTCAGCAACTCCATTTTGTTGAGGTTCACCAGGCATGGAATATTGTGCTACTATTCCATTTTCTTCAAGATATTTAGTGAAAGGACCAGGAATTTGTCCGTAAGTTGCATGCCTGCCATAGTATTTTATGTGACCATGGCTACTATGGATACAACCATTGTTCACATCATGGATCAACAAGAAGACATCAAGATCAAGTCCTCCAAGTGCTGTAATCCAATTCGGCCACCTGCAGCAACGTTGAATTCAAACGGCCGCCAAATCTGCATACGAGCTCCGTTTTCAGCCCATGAATACTTGATGGAAAGCTCTCGGAGTCCTCTTTCCAATGGATCCAGTCTCATCTCCAAATTCCATCTCAGTTGGCCGCAATTACAGAAACAAGGTGCTACATCACCTATAATGGGCATATAGGCTTGTAACTTCATCTGAGACCCCGGCCCATGAGGGGCCCATGTGGGGTGCGCCCCAATTAGGTGGAGCACGACCCTAGGGCTCCCTTGGTCATCCTCCCACCTCCTTAAATAGCTAGGTACCCCTTTAGGGTTTCTCAGGTTTTGTTAGATTAAAGTTTAGCCATTGCTACTTGCTTGCAGCGTGCGTGTCGGCTAGACCGTCCATCTGCTTGTTCTTCGGAACCCCAACTTATCATTTGTATTCCATTCCTATTTGCAATTCATATTGCTTTTATCTTGTTCTTGCTTGTTTCTTCGATTTGCTTGTAGGAATATGGTTGATCTGCACCGGTAAGATCAACAACCCACGGAGAGGTGTATCGATCGCTAAGGCGTAACACAACAACGTCTCGTACGGTTGTAATCGGGTCGTCAACGTTTCTCCCAAATCGTAGTTATCTCAACTCACCGAAAGATCGGGCCGATCATAGCCTTGAGCGCATTGAGTGGAGCTCAGTGTTTATCAAGTGGTATCAAAGTTTTCGTTGCTCGGTGAGTTTTTATCTACCTATAACCAGAAAATAGCCATACAAAAAAAATTTGCATCCTTTACCTAGCCATATTTGTGCCATTGCATTGTTCTTTTCAATTTTTGCTTTGTTGAGTTTTGTGTTGCATCGTCGCGTCGTGTTGCTGGTCTTAGCGTTAGTCTGTTTAGAGTTTCGAGTTCTTGTAACGGTTAGTACCACTGTCGTCGCCGCCGCCGAGTGTTTGTTGTCGTCGGGACCAAGGAAAACGGAATTGTCTTGACGCCAGGGTTCCATTTTTCTAGTTTTCAGAAGTTTCTGTTGGTCAGTTTTGTAGTTGCATTAGGGTTTCTGTCGTGTGGTTTGTCGGTTTGTCTCTTATCCCGTGGTTTGGTTATTGGTGTTGCGCATGAGGTGAGGAAGATGGAAGGAGGAGATTAGATTAGAATAGATTAGATTAGATTAGATTGATAGCTGTTTGGTTCGGGAAAGAATAGTAGATTGGATTAGTTTCCTTTTTTTATCTACACACCAAATCGGTTTCCCCTCCACCTCTCCACCGCACGCCTCCCACTCCACCTCCCCACTTACGGTTGTTTCCTCTCCCATACTGTGAGTTGCTACAACTTGTAAAAAATTATTTTGGTGTCGGATTCAAGATCTGTTTGCAAAAAGGAACCTATGGGACAAGAGCATTCCATTTTTGTATAATTTTAATTTTAAGGTATTTGAGTCCCTGTAATTTTTATATTTACATTCCAGTCACTATAATCTTACATACAGGTCCTTGAGTTGTTTTTGCTAGAAAAAAAGAAAAAAAAAAAAAAAAGGCAGAAAGGTGCTAAAAAAAGAACACAATAGCCGCACCAAAAAAAGAAAGAAGGAAAAAAATGAAGAAAAAAAGAAAGAAAAGAGAAAATCAGCTGTTATCTTTGAGTTTGCTTTTGTATATCAGAGTTGTGCTTGAGTTGTTCCTAGTGTTATCTTGTGGTATCGTTTATGTCTAGGCTCGCGTCTCTAGTTCGTTCTAGCCTAGGACCAACACAGTACTAACTTTGAACAATTATTCAACTTTGCATTCTCTGATTTGAGCATTTGCTACTCCTTTGCTACATATTTAAGCCTACCCAGAGCTCCACATATTTAATTGCAGCTGTACAGCAAGTGTTTGCCAAGGCATCGATACATCCAACCTCCATTGGGGTGCTTGGTTGTGTCGGTGTATGTCACCATTCCACTTGCATTGGTAAGAATTTGTAAGAGCTTGGTTAAAAGCTTCAGTGTGTAATATTTGAGCTACCACTACCCTAGTAGTTGATAAGACCATGCATATTCTTGTGTATGTCTCTTGTTTTCAACTAACCATGGCAGAATTAAGTAAGGAAATACGAGACAGTGATGCTCAACATCGACATCTTCGTCGAGACATGAGGAGTGATCAACATGACCATTATGAGATAAGTGATGTTCTGACTAAGATCAAATCTGTACTGCCTTATTTTGAAGGAAATTACGATCCTCATGCTTACATTAAATGGGAGCTAGCGGTTGATAGAGAATTTTAAAAGCATGACTTATCTGAGAAACATATGATTATGTGTGCCTCTAGTGTTCTAATTAAAAATGCTTCTGATGATTGGAAATATCTTTGTAGGCATAACAAAATACCTCAATCTTGGAAAGACATGAAACGATATTTGAGAGATATTTATGTTCCCATGTATTATGCTGATATTCTGTTCAACAAACTGCAATGTTTAAAGCAAGATACTAAAATTGTTACTTCATACTATCATGATATGCATGCTTGTTTATTACATTGTGGTTTAGATGAATGCGAAGAAGCAACGGAATTGAGGTTTTTACATGGGCTTAATAGTGAAATGCAGGGCATGCTTGCATGTCAAAGTTATAGCTCTTTTGCTTAATTGTTACAACTTGCTTGCAATGCGGAAAAACAAACTGAGCATGTAAAGAAGCAACAAGTTGTACGCGTGCCTCCTATTGCTCATAATTTGCAGGAAGTAAACAATTGTCAAAAGGAGGAGAATGATGTTCTTGAAAAGAAAGAAGAGATCCATGAAGCACCTGCGATGTCTGAAGAAAGTTCGCAAGGTAAATTAAATGGTGATGAGATAAATGAATGTGAGTATTCTCAAGCTGAGCTACCCATGTCCACTTTTCATGCTATAGTAGAGCAACCAATAGTGGAACCCATTGCTGAGATTCCTTTGTCACAAGTTGATTAGTTTTTTGTCCCTTGTGATAAAGAAGAGTTGTGCGATAATGCTTCACTTATATCAATACCACAACTAATGAATGAACATGCTATTTCTCGTGTTAGTTCTTTATGTGCTGATTTTAAGCATGTTATTCATATAGCTAATGAAGTTGAGGAACGTGAATTGTTATCTTCTTTAAATACTTTGGGCTATATTCAATTTGTTGATTTTTGTGAGCTCGATAATTTGAAGAAGAAATTATTTGCTAAGTCTGATTTGCCATGTCCAACTAATACTATATTTCATATATTTAGGCAATATAATGATAGAGGACTATATTTGGTGCATAGAGTTTACATATGTTTGGATTTAGATCATCCTGTAGACGTGGATAAAATTTGCAAGCTAGAGAGCCATATTATTGCTAATCATATTTTCTTGAGTTTCTCTTGTCTTGATTTAAAGAAATAGGTTGGTTTTGAAGAAGGGGAGCAACCGGATCGATCAATGTTACTATCATTCGTCATGGCAAATGCATCATGTGATTACTTGGCGTCTGAAGAAAGGGAGCAAGACAGACTGTTAGAGGAATTTACATACGTAGTGCCCACATTGTTTGTTGTGCTACCTCAGAATCAGGTACATTTGTTCCATTGGATAATAATATTATTTTCTAAAGAACTGATGATATTACATGATGAAAGTTTCTTGCGTTTGTTTTCACGTAGACACTACTATGGGCAAGATCATGCACTACGTGAAGAGCACCATATGGAAAAACCGAGGACGGTTTTCCGTGAAGAAGGGGAGGATGATGTGACCATGGCTACTATGGATACAACCGTTGTTCACATCATGGATCAATAAGAAGATATCAAGATCAAGTCCTCCAAGTGTTGTAATCCAATTCGGCCACCTGCAGCATCGTTGAATTCAAACGGCCGCCAAATCTGCATACGAGCTCCGTTTTTGGCCCATGAGTATTTGATGGAAAGCTCTCGGAGTCCTCTTTCCAATGGATCCAGCTTCATCTCCAAATTACATCTTAATTGGCTGCAATTACAGAAACAAATTGTTGCATCACCTATAATGGGCCTATGGGATTGTAACTTCATCTGGGACCCCGGCCCATGAGGGGCCCATGTGGGGTGCGCCCCAATTAGGTGGAGCATGACCTTAGGGCTCCCTTGGTCATCCTCCCACCTCTTTAAATAGCTAGATACCCTTTTAGGGTTTCTCGGGTTTTGTTAGATTAAAGTTTAGCCATTGCTACTTTCTTGCAGCGCGCGTATCAGCTAGACCGTCCGTCTGCTTGTTCTTCGGAACCCCAACTTATCATTTGTATTCCATTCCTATTTGCAATTCATATTGCTTTTATCTTGTTCTTGCTTGTTTCTTCGATTTGCTTGCAGAAATAAGGTTGATCTGCACCGGCAAGATCAACAACCCACGGAGAGGTGTATCGATCGCTAAGGTGCAACACAACAACGTCTCGTACGGTTGTAATCGGGTCGTCAACGTTTCTCCCAAATCGTAGTTATCTCAACTCACCGAAAGATCGGGCCAATCATAGCCTTGAGCGTATCAAGTGGAGCTCAGGGTTTATCAGTATTCTCCCCCACGATCTGATCTCACTATTTTGATTTTAGAGTAATGTTGGTTTTCAACCTCAGCTCTAAATATCTTGAATTTATTTAGTGATTCAGATCGTTCCTTAATGGGGTAGATATATCCATAACGTGAATAGTCATCCGTGAACGTAATAAATGAATCATAGCCATCTACAGATGAGATAGAAAAAGGTCCACATATGTCAGTGTGAATAATTTCCAGAGGATGAGAACTCCGTGTCGCTCCCTTCTTAATATTTTTAACGTACTTCTCTTTGATACAATCAATACAAGCATCAGAATCAGAGAAGTCTAATGAATGGAGGATCCCTTCTTTAATGAGAGGCTCCATTTTCCCCTTCGAAATATGGCCAAGATGACGGTGCCATAATTTCGACGAAGTCTCATTTTTGACATCTCGATTGCATTTGTTAGAAGCATTACACACATTGAATAAGAGGGGAGATTTGTTAAATAATAGCATATAAAGTTGATCATGTTTAATGGCTAATCCGACATAATTACATCCTAATTGAATAACACACTTGCCGTTCCCAATAACACAATGAAAACCATCGTCATCTAATAGGGGTGCAGAAATTAAATTCCTTCTCATGGAAGGGACATAGAGGACATTATTTAAATGGAGAATGAAGCCGCTGTCTAAACTCAGAGAAAGCGATCCAACGCCCTTCACTTCAGTCTCCTCACCATCAGCCACTCTAAGCCTTCGAGTCCCCCTTCTTATGGTCCTTATTGAATGAAATCCCTGCAAGGAGTTGGAGACATGCACAGTAGCACCGGAATCAATCCACCATGAGTTATGTGGGAAATCAGTGTAAAGTGACTTATCTACGAATGAAATTATATCGTGGTTACCCTTCTTAGCGAGCCACTGGCGGAAACCAGCGCACTCCTTCTGCACATGTCCTTCCTTCTTGCAGAAGCTGACATTTCACAGCTTTAGGTGCAGTAGGAGCTTTCTCTCCCTTAGGTGCAGACTCGCTTGATTGCCCAGGGGAAGAAAACTGCAGCTTTTTCTTAGCCTTTGGTTCCCCTCCATTAGAGTGCCTTCTTTTTCCGTTGCTAATCCCTTTCCTCACTGTTAATCCTTTCCTCTTCTTGAACAAGCTGAGCAATGAGTTCACTCATCGTCCATTTCTCCTTCTGTGTATTGTAGTTTATCTTAAATGATCCATATGCAGAAGGCAAGGAAGTCATGATGAAGTGAATTAAGAATCCATCGGATAGACATATCGAGGTCCTTGAGCTTGATTGCATGTCTTTCATCTTCAGGACATGTTCCCTTATGCTGCAAGTTCCATCGTGCTTAGTTGTGAGCATCTTCATAATCAGTGTGCTAGCATAAGCCTTAGATGATAGCTTGAACTGCTCCTCAACTGAAGCCAGGAAGACAGTGGCACTTTGAGAGTCAGGAATTCCTCCTCGGATGCCCACCGAAATGGTGCTCTTCATCATCATGAGCGATATCCTGTTGGACCTTTCCCATTTCTCACTTGCAACATCATATGCCTTCTTTAACTCAGCATAATTTGCATGATTTGCATTAGGAGCAATAGGAGTCTCATGGCGCAGGGTGTAATCAAAGCTCATGCGCGCCAAGCACCAACATCAGCTTGTCCTTCCAGGCAGGGAAGTTGTTCCCAGTGAGCTGCTCAATGCCTTCAATGGCATGGGCAACGCTGGAGGCTGAAATCAACATGAAGCCACAACATATTAGAAAACAACACAATTTCATGAATTTAAGCCTACGTTGGTATGAATAAAAACATGCACTAGCACGGGATCGGTTATCACTAACGGGCTTCAAGCCTCATCTCTAACGGGTAGGGCGCCCGTCACTAAGTAGGTCAGTGATGTAAGAAAATATCTCAATCGGGCCCCAGGCCGTTACGGATGGATATTATCTCAATCGGGTCTACCAGTGTAGTCCATCATAGACAAGAGTGACCAAGTAATACAAGTCAAACCAGGTTAGGTATGAGCTCGTCACGGATGACTAATCTCTATCGGGCAAACTACTAAGCCCGTCATGGATGACTAACCATCTCAATTAGGCCTTAAGTAACAGCCCATCACCGATAGGCTTGACTATATCTCTATCAGTCTTATGTTTAGACCGTCACGGATGAATATATCTCTTTCGGGCTTTTCTAAAATGCCCGTCAGGGATGAGTATGTCAGCAAAAAAATATATTTTGTTTTTTTCGCTAGCCTTAGGCCTATGCTAGCCATGCTCGCTGCAAAAATGACAGAAGCATGTATGTATAGTTCCATTCCCAGCAACCCCATTCCCAGCATCCGCTCAATATTTCAGTCGAATCACACATCATAGCACAGCCAACCCATTACTGCAAGTGCTTATTAATACAAATTACATGTTCCACAAGATAAAAAAATAGAAATTGCATTTATTTCAAAGTCCACAACCCATCGGCAACCCAATCCCGGAATTGATTCATCACCTGGCTGTCAAAAAAGTATGTTGCATCATTTGATGGAGAAGAACATATTCCGGCCAATGGCATTGAATTAGCACAGAACTAAACTTCTAAATCATGCAAACTAAGTCAACGATTGACACAACTTCCTACCTTGATTTTTCCATTCCACCAACCATCTGTACCAGTAATTTCTCCATTAGGTCCTCGACCACCTCCAGTTTGTTGATTCAGCCACACCCAAGCAAGGTAAATACTCTTTGGTTGAACCATTCTGTTCTTGATTTGTTTGGTTGAATGCTTCAGAAGAGTCCTTTGCAAATATTTCTCCCTCAAATGTTGATAGCCTCTAGTTGTCCATGTTCCATTGGGACAATTTCCATCCCTCATTTCCTCACAGGCTATTACACACAACTTAAAAGTATTTTCTTCTATCCAACAAGCCTTGTCAGGAAAATTCTAGTAAAGAAAACTTAATTAATACGAACCCAAACAGGATTAAACCAAAGATTAACCACAGATTAACCAATGGAAATCACCCATTCTACTCTGATCTAGGTGCTGACAGTAATGCAGAGCTTGCTACTTCTATGTTCGTACTAGGTAAATCGTCATGTGAATTCATGATAAGTAAAATTCAAGGATAATCTTGGTCCATGGGGGGTTTACCATGCGCTAACCATCGAGGTCGATGTCATCTTCGTCTTCAATGTCGTTGTCATCCCGTCAGCCACTGGAGTCCCGGCAGATGATGATGCACGATGTCGGCCACCTCCTCCGAAGCCCCCAAAGCTGAACAAGCTTGTAGCCACGTTTGACAAGGAGGCCCCACGGTGTACGACGCCTCCATCACCAGAAGCTGAGCCAGGGGGAACGTATCCCCGCATCCTCCTGCCGAATCCCGCCCCAATGGTCAAGGACCTAGCGCGGCCTCGTTCTCCTCTTCCTCCACGACTTCTGCCGCGACAGACCCCCGGGAAAGGAGGGCGTGACAGGCCGACGGTGCATCTGCTGCCAGGGCGAATCGGAGGTAATCCATGGCCATCCGGTTGCAGAATCTGCTGGTAGGAGGCAAGGTCGGGGAAGGCGTCGGCCTGAGAGTTCAGATCGAGGCCACCGGAACCCCTCCCCCGACTGGCGTCGGAGGCGTCGATGGTGGCCGCCGGGTGAGGTGTGTGCCACTGAGAGGAGAAATCCACTGTGTCTTCCTCGTTGCCTGCCATGGCTGATACAACATTCAAAGAAAAATAAACACATTGCCATGTCATGCTGAAGCACAAATCATCTCAGCAAAAAATACTTGCCCAAATCACATATTAATACTTGTTCACATCAGGAAATTATCTGCTATGTACAAAAATGGTAGAAACAAATACATCGCAACGTGCTTGAACAATACAAGATGACTCATAAATATGATTAGATGAATCATAAATATAACAGTAATCAATAGACGACTCTAACCTATTACATGCGGTACAATCATGAAAATTTATACTGACTACATCTACACAAGGACTAAGGGTTAAGGGAAAATTTGTACTGACTACATCTACACAAGGTCTATGAGGAGGGCTAGGGTTTCTTACCTTGGCTATGGAGGATGATGGAGGACGCGAGGAGCAGCAGCAGACGAGAGAGAGGGATGCTGCCGCCGGTTGTCGCTTCTTGCCACCGTTGCTGCCGCGGTCGGTGAGGCCCGAACGATGAGGGAGGAGGCGGCGGCGGCCTCGGCCTCGGGGACGTTGAGGGAGGAGGCGGCGCCGGTCGGTGCGGCCAGATAGAGGTGGCGGCGTGGAGGAGGCGACAGCGGTCGGTGCGGCCGGATAGAGGTGGCGGCGTGGAGGAGGCGGCGACGTTGAGGAGGCGGCGGTGGTCGGGAGAGAGAGTGAGAGTGAGAGCTAGTGAGATACGGATCTGGATCTGGAGACTTAGTAACCGTAGTGAAATCTTATCACTATCGGGCACAATAACTACGCCCGATACCAATACACTCATCCGTAACGGGCAGTAGTGTTAAGTCCGACACTGATAACACTCATCCGTGATGGGCTCTAGTACTAAGCCCGATACAGATCCTTTCATCTGTGACGCACTTTATACTTGGGTCCGATTGAGATAGTGGAGGTAATCTCAATCAGGTCTAACCTTGTGCCCGTCACAGATGAGTGTTATCGATGACGGGCTATAGGTATATGCACCTCGAAAGAGTGCATCTACAACGGTGCCCTTATATGCCCGATTGAGATGACTTCGTTCTGACGGTCCACGAAGTTCAGACATGTGAGGGCCCATCACAGATGAGAGGATCTATACTAGTGATGCCAATTCCATTTCAAGACACCATCGGGCAGTATTGAAAAAGAATCAAATAATATAGTCATTATTTAGGAGATTAACCGATAACTCATAGCAATTATCAACTTTGGTCAGAAAATTCACCATGAGCAAATTATATAATTATCTCCTGAAACAGCAGTAAAGTCCAAAACCAAAATATCTCGTTGGTTCAATTTTAGTTTTGGATGCAAACTTACAGGGTTTTTATATACAACGGCAAAGAAGAAGGAAGAAAAGGAAAACGCAATTTAGATAGTGTTAAACCCGGCCCACAAGGTAAGCAATGCGTGCGGCCCAGGAAGAACGCGCGTGCACGGCCCAGTTAGGTGGAAGGCCCAAGTCAGCAGTGGTGCAACGAAGGCCGTCCGATTGGATCAGATTGCTGAGATCGCTCGCGCCAAACACTTGTGTAGTCAGCTCCCCCCCCCCCCCCCCCCCCACCCCCACCAAAAAAAAAAAAAAAACCCTAACCCTAGAGTCCATTTTCCTCATTTGTCCCGATTTCCCCGCGTGAGCTGAGTGTCGGTGGTGGCGCGAAGTGACGACGGCGCCGAGCGAAGCGGTGGCAGCGCGCTGCAGGCTGATGCGGCGCAACTGCTCCTCCCCGGTTCTCCTCCTCCACGCGGCGCAGGGCCACGGCGAGGCGAGCCTCGGTCACGGGCGGCGTCATGATGCGGGCGCGAGACCGGTCCGGGATGGGTGAGGCAGCCACGGTGAGCTGATGCCGCGACGGCACGCGCGCGGCGGGGTGACGCCACGCATCGCCGAGACCCGAAGAAGCAGCCGGCGAGGAAACCCAAAGCTCAAACGCAGCGACAGTTCATGCCACGCGCGGCCTCTGGCAATTAAGGTCTCAACCAGCGAAGCTAAGTGCGGTTGATTTTATTTGATTGCCAGATTTTCTTAGGCCAGGAATTGACAATTTCGATTTGTAGTTCTTTTTTTTTGAATCGTGAGGTTAAGGGTTTTGCAAATTTTGGATTTCTTTTCATGGTTCTGAATCCGACTGCCTTATGTCGATTTTCCCCTCTTTCCTTCTTTCAAGGTGCTAACTGGAAGCCAATAAGAATTAAAACTAGAGCGTAGTTAACCAGAGGTAAAAGAAATTAAACCCTAGTTCTAATAGGAGGCAATTAAGGACCAACTAGGTATTAACAGAAAAAACAACCCGAATAGGACTGCACCTAATCAACAGATCAAAGGTTCTAGCCGATACTAATGGGTTCAGATTTAGATCAAGTTGCTCTGATACCAAATGTTAGTAAATTAGGATTACTTAATATATGAACTTAAACTTGGTCTAAATCAAGAACACCTTAATGCGGAAATCAAAATATTCTTTGAGAAAATAGACCGGGGCTAGAGGATGATGCTATTGACTTGTTGATTTCGTTGGTCGAAGAAGGCCTCCGGCTAGGTTTTTGTTGTCGAAACGACAACTGCATACGTCGAAAGACGTGGATACTCAACGGTTGTTGGGAAAGTAAGTGTAATAAATTTTGTATTAAATTTAGCCCCCCTTTTACATGGCCCGAGGTGGATATTTATACCCTCATTACAGATCCCCCATTAGGGTTTAGGGCTATTACAGGGGAATTTACATGGTCACCCTCGTAAAGGGGCCCCTACATGGGTATTCAATGTAATTAAGGTGCATGGGCCCTTAATGGGTTGCTTGGCGGCTGCTAGCTCCTTGGTCCATGGATCGGGGCGATTGGGCCGGCCCACTGGACCCCCTTGGGTCAGATCCATTTTGCCTTCACCATGCAGCCTTCGTCCAGGCCGATGGGAGCCCAGTGTGACTCTTCGCCCATCGCCTCTTTCGCCCTGATGTCTTCGCCACCGGGCTTCGCCTCAAGAGCCTTGGTCGTCTGGAGTCTGGATCCTTGCCGCTTGGCTAGTTTCGGTAGGCTTGGTCGAAGGGCCTCATGGCATATTGCCAACAAGCCCCTCACGGGCAAGGGTGAGATAGGAGCTTCGGCCGAGACCGTGCAAACCATGTAGTATGGTATGAGGCGCCCCCTTTCGACCGATGCTCCTGCCGAAACCTGTCCTTCTGGGTCCTGCAAAAAATTTGCGGTGTGCGGGAAAGGATTCATATGTATAGCCTTCGCCCACCTCGGGCAGTTGTGGGGCTTTTTTTTTAACCGGTCCCAATGTGAGCAATGTTGGGCCTTCGCCTTTTATGAGCAGTAAAGTGGCCCATATCGCTCTGTTGGGCCGTAATGAACAGTGATGGGCCATGGGGCCGTGGTGAATAGTAGTGGGCCTTTTCTTTGGGAGCCCGTTACTGCACGGCCTGGTCCATGGGATTTTACCGTTTCGCCTACCCTGCGACACGTGGCCGCTCCTGATTAGATGAGAAGGCGAAGCGTCGTTTGGTGGGTTATATATTCTCACCCCCCGTTTCACCGTCGCTACCCCTCTCATTTTCACCTCAGTCACTTTCTTTTCCATCTGCTCGCGGCTAGTTCTGAACGGATTGTCCCTGACACCTTTCGCCCACATACACCTGTTTCACCATGGCCCCCCGCAAGCCGAACCCAGTCACTGCGACCGGCCCTGACCCCGGCTAGATCGACAAAGACACCACGGCCTTCCTAGGGGCTTCGCTCATCGACGACGATGAGCTGGCCAGGATGATCGACGCCGGCCTAGTGGCGGAGGGGCAGGCGTTCGCCCCTGGAGAAGCCGAAGTGCCGCAGCCTCGCGAACACCAGACGGTGGTGTTCGCCGTCTTCTTTGAGGCCGGCCTCCGCTTTCCGTGCAACATTCTGTTGCCGGAAATCCTCCGCCTCTTCCAGGTCGAACTGCCCCAGCTGAGCCCTTCGGCCCTGGTGCGTATCGCTATATTCGACTGGGCGTGCCGGACCGCGGGGTTCGAGCCCAGTGCCGACCTCTTCGGCGTCATCTTCTCAGCCGCCGTCAACTCGAAGACGGTGATCACCCCCGCCGGGACCCGAAAGACCGCGTTCAGGAGCGTGAACTGCAACGTTCGCCCCGAACGCGCCGACTTGTGGCCGGTCAACGGCGCAATGTCGAAGTGGGACCGCCACTGGATGGCGAAGTGGTTTTACCACTCCATCCCGTTCGAGGCGGGTTCCGACGCGGCGAGGGCCCTGCGCTGGCGACGCCATGCGATTTCACCGGCGCGGAAGCCAAGGGTTGTCGTCACCGGCACCCTGGAGTCGCGCTTCGCCCTACTTCGCAGGGTGTGTTCCCGGCTAAGTTGCCGGGACTTAGTCGAGGAGTTCTGCATGCTGCGGATATGTCCGCTTTCGCAGGCATGGCAGGTTGAAGTCAACCAGGGCGAAACGGTCGACGGCCTGCCGAAACTCATTCTACCCACAGGGGCGAACGGTGAGTTTTTATTTTTCTCCCGCTTCTTTGCTTTGCCTTTTCACTGTATTTTTGTTCGGCTCTGACATGTTGTTTCGCCGTTTTCCAGTGTTGACGTTAGCCCAGGCCGACACCGAAGCTAGAAGGCTCATTGGTGACGTGTCGGTCACCGAATACAGCCAGCTGCTGACTCGGAAAGCGGCTGGCAGGGCGAACCGGGTTTACACCAGCGAGCTCCCCCCAAGGGCGAAGCCCTTCAAGGCCGATTGTGAAGCCGGCCCGTCTCGGAAACGTCTGCGGGGGCAAGTGAGGTTCGCCCCCCGCAAGCAGAAGGCCCCTGTTCCAGCGGACTCCGACGTAGGAGACGAGGACGACGTCGAAGAGGAGGAAGCGGGGGAGGCCGATGCCGCGGCCGAAGAGGCTGGCGACGAGGCGGGCGATAGCCGCTCTGGGACGCGCGGTTATACTCCAACTCCCAGCCCAGAGCGCGTCGAAACTGGGGCGGAGTCGGCCTCTTCGCCCCTGCGTCGGAAGGATGTGGAAGGCGCCAAGGCCTTAGTCGCTATCGCTGCGGTTAAGGCCGCGAAAGGCGGCGCTGCGAAGTCTGCCCCCCGAAAGAAAGGGGTTGTTGCTATCGCCAGCGCGTTTAGCGACGAGGAGTCATCGGGCGGTACTCCCACTTCGCCCGCGGGGCGTAGCCAGGTACCCTCCACCTCCCTTGGGGCGACCGGCGGGGCTGGGGCTTCGGCTTCGGCCGAATTGGTGATGGAGGCGGCCGCCAAGATTTTCAACAGCCCGGTCCGCCAGCCCGTTTCGCCGCTCGTCCTCAACAAGGGCAAGAAGACGGCTGAGGGGTCCGGCTCCGAGTACTCGCAGGGGCCACCCCGCTTCGCCCCCGGGGATTTTGAAACCCGGGCGGAGCTCGTCCTCTTTGTTGAGGGGGTGAGCAAAATCGTCGCGCCGGCTGGTGGCACCAGCCTCTTCGCCGAGCTCAACGAGTTCGACGAGGGCTGCTCCGCCGTTAAGAGCCTGGCTGTGCGGGTAAGTCATTTTCGTAATCCCCCCTCTCTTCTCTCCTCTTTTTTTTTTGCTTTCGACATCTGACTTACGTTTCGCCCTTTCTTGTTCGCCAGCTTCTTGCGGCCCATTGTTCGACCGAGTGGACAATGCGGGCACGCCTGGATGGCCTGAAGAACCGGCTCCGGGCGAAAGACGACGAGCTAGGCTGAAAAGGCCTGGAGATGGAGGGGTCGCCCGGTCCCCTCGGGAGGCGAAGGTGGAGAATAAGCGCCTTCAAGCCGAGCTCGACAAGGGCCGCGAGGCGAGGGCCAAAATTGAGCGTCTTAAGGCCGAGCTGGCGAAGGAGCGGGGGCAGTCGACCGTCCTCACCGACTATACCATATGACCGAGCCCCAGATGGAAGCCCTTCGCCAGGAGGTGAGCCAAGCGGAGGCGAAGGCCCAACGGCTTGCTCGCCAGGTGGCGAAGACGGCTGCATCGGCAAAGACGGCTTGCCGCACTCTTCGCCTCGCACTCAACGACATGGGGGCGAAGGTGCAAGGCGTCCCGGGCGAAAACACCCCTGCTCTCGACTTCTGCGAATGCAGTCAGGAGGCTGGCTGCGCGGTCTCGGACTATGCCACCGCGTACGGCGATAGTTGTGCGCGCGTGTCAGCGGCCTTCGCCCTAGGGCTGCTTCAGCAACACGGGTGCGAGCACGTCGCCCAGTTTCCCGACTTCGCGAAGGGGGACTGGGAAGTTAGCTCCCAAGACATATCGCCTGCCCTTCGCGCCTGGCGAAGACAATTTTAGCAGAAGGAGGGTCATTCTGCAGCCAAGTCCAGCCTGCTTGAACAGTTGGCGAAGACAGAGGCGGCGGACCAGGGCGAAGAACCCGCAGGAGGGGGTGGAGGTGGAGCCGAAGACCACCCAGAGGTGTGAGGCCCTCCGCCCGTCTCTTTGTAATTTTGTTTTTTCTTTTGATGTTTGCCCTGTAGGGCGAACTATGTAAATTTGGCCAAGACCTACCTTGTTTTAGGATATCAAATCGCTTGAAATATATGACTATTTTCGCCATATGTATCATTTTCATTTTGAAATGCGCAAAACATGTTTGAGATGCTTGCCTGGTCCTTTCGCCCAGCTTGTTTGCCCCAACTTCTACTTTCCATACTCCTTTTCATGACATCCACTTTTTTGCAGGGTCGATGTCAAAAGCTTTGCATTCGTCCCCCTTTCGGGGATTGGCGAAGTAGAAACGAGAAGTTTGTTGTGGCGAAGAACTTGCCGAAGGTTCGCTACATACTTCGGCCCGTCTACCGCAAGATGATAATCAACGGTCACAACTATAAAGTTGTGAATGTTGCCAACTGGATGCGAACCCATGTCCATGTGGCACGCCTGGAGGGCATGGCTCGTTTCTGGCGAAACCATCGGCGGACCGATCGGCAGGAGGCGATCGCTCAACGGCGCTATGCCCTTACTGTAGTTTCGCCCCCCTCCTCTTAGGGTAGTGTACAATATCAGTAGTGATGACGAACCAAGTTCGCCGGATCGCTCTTTTAGTAGTTGTCTTGGGGGCGAAGATGTAATTTACTTGTAAGCGAACATTTAGATCGTTTTGCCTGTATCGTGCTATACAATGTATGTTGTTGAGTGTATTTGCTAAGTTAATAAAGGTGTGCTTTTGTTTCCTTTTCGCCACTTTGTGCATTGTCACACTTTGTGCTTTTGTTGGGTAGTAATGTACCGGCCCCTTTGCGTTTATTGGCGAAATAGGTATGCTGACTTTTCAGCTTTCGACTTCCGTTGTCGATCTTTGGCACTTTGTATTAGCGGCTTGATTTTGCGTAGATCAACTATTACGGTGTTCGGGTTTTCTCTTATCGTTTACCGAAACAAGCTGTCGCGGTTTCAACATTCGGCGAGCGATGCTTCGACTGATTCGCTTCACCCCCTGGTGCTTTCGCTGATCAGGCGTTTGCCTTGGGGTTTTTCCACGAATTATCATGCACATAAGTAAAAAAGGATGAAAGACACAGAAATTTTATACTGGTTCGAGCCTCCAGGATGGATAATAGCCCTACGTCCAGTTTTTTTTTTCCTTTTTTCCTTTTCTCCTTTTTTTTATTTTTGTGCCGAAAGGCTTACAAAACGGTGGATGCCGAAAAGCTACACAGCAATATGTACATTTTTACATGTTGGCGAACAGGGTGCCACCCTCTCTAGACATAGAAACGCTTAAGTGAAGCGGCATTCCACGAGTGATCAAACTCTTCGCCCTCCAGTGTTGCTAGGCGAAAAGAGCCCGTCCTTGACTTGTGCTTGATGAGATATGGTCCCTCCCATTTTGATTCAAGCTTCCCAACCGCTACTGGGTTCAGCTTTCTCCTCAGAACGAGGTGGCCCGGTAGGAGCTCTGTAGGGCGAACCTTCTTGTTGTAGGTTGCCGAAGTGCTTGTGGCGTACTTGCGCATGTGTTCCAATGCTTCGACTCGTACCCCCTCCAGGAGTTCGAGCGACACTTCGCGCCCATTTTCGCCCCCCGAGAACATCACCCTTGGTGAGTTAGCCCCTAGCTCTGTTGGGGTCATCGCTTCGTCTCCGTAGAGGAGCATGAATGGGCTGAACTTGGTTGGCCTTGTGGGAGTTGTTCGGAGGGCCCAAAGGACAGATAGCATTTCGTCTGACCATTTGCCCTTCGCTGCCCCCTCGAGCCTTTTCTTGAGTGCCTCCAAGATCTTGCCATTCGTGCGTTCGGCCGCCCCGTTCGACTGCGGGTGCGCGACCGATACGAACCTGATCTCCAGGTTTAGCCCCTCGCACATCTCTCTGAACTTGTCAGAGTCGAACTATTTGCCGTTGTCCGTGATGAATTCCTTCGAAACTCCGAAGCGGCAAATAATGTTCTTCCAGACAAACTTCTGCACTGCCGCCGAAGTGATCGTGCCGAGTGGTTCGGCCTCGATCCAGCGCGAAAAGTACTCAATGGCCACGATTGCAAATTTGTATCCGTTCCGCGCTACCGGGAATGGGCCAATGATGTCCAGCCCCCACCTGGCGAAGGGCCACACTGGAGCGATCGGCTGCAACTCATACTGTGGTGCGGTCTGGCTCCGGCCATGTCGTTGGCAGCCTTCGCATTTTTTGGCGTGCGCAACGCAGACTTTTAGCACAGTGGGCCAATATATTCCTTGGCGGAACACCTTGGAGGCGATGGTTCTTGCGGCTTGGTGTGCCCCGCAAAGCCCCTGGTGTATTTCCCTCACCATTCCTTCGCCTTCGGCGGTGGATATGCAGCGAAGCAGAGGTTGGAGCACTCCCGAGCGATACAACTACCCTGAAACTAGTTTGTACTGTCTGGCTCTGATATGCAAGCGCTTCGCCTCAGCTTCATCCTCCGGAAGCCAGCCATCCTTGAGGTACTTCACGAACGGCGTTCGCCAGTCCTCTGGGTCTTCGCCTGTGTCTATCTGGTCTATGGCCATGACATCCTCAGTTCCTTCGGGCACACTTGGTGCATACAGGACTTCGAAAAAGATGCCTGACGAATGCGGTCCTCCGCAGGCAGCAGATTTCGCCAGAGCGTCTGCCTCCTCATTCTGCCCCCTGGGCAAGTGTTCGACCGTTATCCCAGCGAAGCACTTTTCCATTGACCGAACAGCCTCCAAATATCTCTTCATCCCTTCATCTTTTGCCTCAAAAGATTTGTCAACATGACAGACCACCAGCTTGGAGTCTGTTCGGATGAGCAAGCACCGAACCCCCAACGCTTTCGCCTTCCTTAAGCCCAGCAGCACCGCTTCGTACTCCGCCGTGTTGTTGGTTGTGTCGAATTGTAGCCTTGCGGCATACCGAATCGGCACACCCCCTGGCGAAATTAGCACGGCCGCGGCGCCCGCCCCCTGTGTGACCACGAGCCATCGGAGTGCATTGTCCAAGGCTGTTCGATAGGTTGGGGTTCGGGAGCGAACGCCGGAGTCCATTCGACCACAAAATCGGTTAGGACCTGAGACTTGACGGCGGTGCGCGCCACAAAATGCAGGTCGAAGGGGGATAGCTCTGCCGCCCACTTGCTGAGTCTGCCAGAGATTTCTTTGCCCCGGAGTACTTCGCCCAGAGGATACTGCGAAGGCACTGTGATTTTGTGGGCCTGGAAGTAATGCTTGAGCTTGCGCGAAGCCATTACCAGGGCGTAAGCGAGCTTTTCCATCTCAATATACCTCGTCTTCGCCCCTTGTAAGGCTTCGGAGACGAAGTACACCGGCTTCTGCCCTGACTCTGTCTCTTGGACTAGGACTGCGTTGACCGCCACTGGCGAAGCCGCTAGATACAATAGCATTTCGCTTCCTGGTGTTGGGCTGACCAGCGCGGGTGGGCTTTGCAAATACTACTTTAGCTCTTCGAATGCGGCCTAGCCCCGGAGGGTCTTGAAAAATGGTAGGCCCCTTTCGGCTGCTTTTGAGAGAAAACGACTGAGTGCCGCAATTCGGCCCGTGAGTTTTTATACTTCGCGTACGCTCGACGGTGGCCTCATTTGCTGGATGGCATCGATTTTCTCGGGGTTCGCCTCGATACCCCTCTCAGAGACAAGAAAGCCCAACAACTTGCCCGCGCGAACTCCAAAAACACATTTTTCTGGGTTTAGTTTCATACCCGCCG
Source organism: Oryza punctata (assembly GCA_000573905.2). Lineage (NCBI taxonomy): Eukaryota > Viridiplantae > Streptophyta > Magnoliopsida > Poales > Poaceae > Oryza > Oryza punctata. The sequence goes on along the minus strand of CM002499.2, from coordinate 22,326,597 downwards.
CACGCAAGTTGTCGAAGGTCTCTTGTAAATCAGACGCATGGTCGAAAGCCTTGCGGCTCTTTACGACGATGTCGTCGACATATGCCTCCACGTTTCGCCCCAGCTGCTTGCGAAGCACCTTGTACACCAGCCTGACGAACGTTGCTCCGGCGTTCCTCAGGCCAAAAGGCATCCTGAGGTGGCAGAAAGTGCCGAACGGCGTGATGAAGGCGGTCTTGGCGATGTCGTCTGGATTCATGTGGATCTGGTGATAGCCGGAGTAGGTGTCCAAGAAGCTCATGAGCTCGCAGCCAGCCGTCGAATCGACAAGCTGGTCGATCCGCGGCAAGGGAAAGTCATCCTTCGGACAAACCTTGTTGAGGTCCGTGAAGTCGACGCACATGCGCCACTTGCCGTTCGACTTCTTCACCAGGACCAGGTTCGCCAGCCACTCCGGGTGGTCAATCTCCTTAATCACCCCGGCCCTGAGAAGCTTTTGCACTTCGGCCTTAGCTGCTTCTTGGCGATCAGCGAACATCTTGCGCAGCTTTTGTTTCCTTGGCTTGGCATCTGGCTTGACGGCCAGACGATGCATGATGAGCTCTGGCGAAACGCCCCCCACTTCACTGGGGCTCCAGGCGAAGATGTCGATGTTTCTCTTGAGTACTTCTAGGACTTTCATGGCCTCCTCTTCGCCTAGGTCGCCCCCCAGCTGGACAAGCTTCGCCGAGTCCGCCTCATTTACTTGCACCTTGACCACCTTGCCATGAGGGGCTGGCTTCGGCACGCGGTTAACACGCGGTTCGGCCTCCACACTATGCACCGCCCTACTGATCACGGCCAAGTCGCCTTTCGGTGCGGCAGAAGGTTGAAGCCCCTTAACAACAATCACCCCTGCCGGACCTGGCATCTTGAGCTTGAGGTAGTTGTGGTGGGAGATTGCTTCAAACTTGTTCAGGGTTGCACGGCCGAAGATTGCGTTGTATCTATACGGGATGTCGACGACGTCGAACAATATCTGCTCTTCGCGTCTGTTTTCGCTCCTGCTGAAGGCAACCTTCAACCATGCCTGGCCGAGAACTTGAACCGCCTCACTGCCGAAGCCGCGAAGCGAGGCCGGCGCTTGAGTGAGAGCCGAAGTTGGTAGCCCCATCCTGGCGTATGCCTCGGCGAAGATGACATCGGCCAAGCTACCCCCATCGACCAGAATGTGACGGACTTCAAAGCCAGCCACCTCTACCGAAATCACCAGGGGGTCTTGGTGTGGAAACAGCACTCCTTCGGCATCTTCCGGCCCGAAAGAGATTTGCTGGCCCAGGTACTTTGGGACCCCTTCGCCCGTGGCAGTGATGTTATGTACCGCTCGCAGCTGCAATTTTTTCTGCCGCTTCGACGGCTAGACCGGTGGATCAACCCTTGTGATCACTTGGATGATTCGGCGTTGCACATCTTGGTGCTGCTCGGCCGGAGGCGACTGTTCCCGGGCCGCCTCGCGAGGCGCTTCGACAGCGGCACCCTGGTGCGGCCTTGGTTCTTGAGCGTTGCTTCGCTGGCGAATGTTGCGGCATTGCTCAGTGGTGTGCGAAGACTGCCCATGATAGGCGCAATAGAGGTCCTTTCTGACCTTCTTGCGAACAGGATGCTGATGGCTGCCGCCTTGCTGGGCGTCGAACTCCTTACGGACGGCTTGTACTTCTTCGACAGCCATCACCGTCTTGCCTGTTCGGTCGGTCCTGAATTTCCTCCAGGTCATGGGAGCTTGGCCTTGTCTGGGCGGCTGCCCCTGGTTCGCCGGCTGAGACTGGCGAACGGCGAGGGGAGCCGGTTCGACGACCTGCGCTTGCATCTGGGCCTGGGCCGCGGCGATGGATGCTTTATCGTACTCCGCTTGAATCGCCTGCCTTCGCTTGGAGTCTTCTTCGCCCCTTGCGTACCCATCGATGATGCGAAGCAGGTGCTCGAGAGTTTGCGGCTCCTTGTTAGCGATCTTTCTTGTGAGTTCGCCCTCGAGTAGCCCGGCCTAAGCGGCATTGATAACGGATGCTTCCGTTATATCTTGAACTTGGCACCGTGCCTGGGAGAAGCGACGCATGTACTCTAGTATCGATTCGCCTGGCCTCTAGCGAATGCCGAGCAAATGCTGCTGTGTCTTCGGCTCCTCGTAGGTGCCTCGAAAGTTAAGGATAAAAACATCGCGCAATCGCTCCCATGAGTAAATGTTATTGGATGGCAGATTGAAATACCAAGAACGGGCGATGCCGTCTAGAGCAAGATGGATTACCTTCGCCTTGGTGTTTTCATCGCCGTGAGCAACTTCGATCGCGGACTCGTAGATTGAGAGGAACTCTTTTGGGTCCGTTTCGCCCGAGTACCGTGGAACGGGTGGGAATTTAAACTGAGGCGGGATCGGACGATTTTTGATCCCCCCGCTCAGCGGCAGCCCCTTCTCGTCCCCGGCCTTGCCCATGGTGCCCTGCAGCGAAGGCCAGCTTGGCTGCGGATACGGCGTGGCGAAGGGCGAAGTGATGGCCTGGGGGAGCGGCTGGGCTGCGACATTCGGTGGCCCACTTCCGAATGGTGGCGCTTGTGTGGTGTTGTAGAAGTCGAACTGCGGCCCCTGCCCCCAGGGCGAAGCCCCCGGCTCGGGCTGGTTCGACGGCAGCCACCCTGGTGCACCTTGGCTTGAGCCTCCCTCCGGCTGGGCCAAAGGGGTTGTGCTTGAGATGTTGTGGGGTTGGTTGAGCTGCTGAAGGAAAGCTTGAAGCTGCGCCTGCAGTGCCGAAGCCCCCTCCGCCATTGCCTGTGACATTTGACCAGGTGGCGAAGAGTGTACATGGATTGCAGCCGGCCGAACCTGTGGCCGTGCGCTAGGAAACGGGGGCGCTACTGTGGCCGAAGGCTGGTTGGGTAAGCACACTGGTCCTTGTGCAGCTTGCGGCGGAGGGGCTTGTGCCGGCGCTTGCTGATAGGCTTGAGGCAGGATGTAGCCTGCCGAATACTGGAGGATAGGGGCTGGAGCGATCTTGGCTTATCGTGCCGCTTCGTACGCTTGCTGCTGCTCCTGCATTTGGCGAAGCATGTCCTGGAGTCGCGCCATGTTCTGTCGCATGGCCTCCATGCTTGCTTCAGTTTGCGCGTCGAGGTTGGGGTCGGCTGGCGCAGCGGTGAGCGTAATCGAAGCCGGCTGAGTCGCCGAAGGGGCCTCCGGCACCCGCTCCGCTGTGGTAGTCGGGGCCGAAGTGGGTGGTTGCAGTGCGGGCGCCGAAGCCGACGGCGCAGCTGCCACTTCGGCAGGCGCCGAAGGCTCCACGCCTTCATCGGTGGCCATCACCTCTTCCGCTACACTCTCCTTTGGGTTCGCAACCCTCTCCTTTGAGACCTTCTTCGGTGGCATTCGCTCTCAGTGGTTTCGCTCAGAAGTCCCCACGGTCGGCGCCAGCTATTGTCGAAACGACAACTGCATACGTCGAAAGACGTGGATACTCAACGGTTGTTGGGAAAGTAAAGTGTAATAAATTTTGTATTAAATTCAGCCTCCCCCTTTTACATGGCCCGAGGTGGATATTTATACCCTCATTACAGATCCCCCTATTAGGGTTTAGGGCTATTACAGGGGAATTTACATGGTCACCCTCATAAAGGGGCCCCTACATGGGTATTCAATGTAATTAAGGTGCATGGGCCCTTAATGGGCCGCTTGGCGGCTGCTGGCTCCTTGGTCCATGGACCGGGGCAATTGGGCCGGCCCACTAGACCCCCTTGGGTCAGGTCCATCTTGGCGAAGTCACCCTCCTTCGGCGCATGCCTTCGTCATGCAGCCTTCGCCCAGGCCGATGGGAGCCCAGTGTGACTCTTCGCCCATCACCTCTTTCGCCCTGATGTCTTCGCCACCGGGCTTCACCTCAAGAGCCTTGGTCGTCTGGAGTCTGGATCCTTGCCGCTTGGCTAGTTTCGGCAGGCTTGGTTGAAGGGCCTCATGGCATATTGCCAACAGTGTTGTCGTAGGGGTTGCTGGAATTTGGCCCATGTTTGGCCCATTTTGTAAATTCTAAAGCATGCACAACAATAGTCTCGTATTGCTAAGTCAAGGAGAGGTTGCCTTGCTTAAATATGGGAGTCTCCTTTCTTAGCAAAAATAGATGCATGTGAAAGATAAGGAGACTATTGATACACGCACGCGCAGCCCGCGCATTTTCGCGTGAATTATCGCATGACTTGTGACTTGCGATGAGCGTGACGCTATGTGTACAACAAACTGTTTCATGTGCATTTTTTAACATTTGTGCTGTGTTGATGGTGTTTCAGTTACTCCTTTTGATTGCATCAGTTTTTGCTGCGTTATGATGGCAGTTTCTACTGCAATCTAATGGGTAGTTTCAGCTTGTTTAATGAGAGGGGAATTTGAAGCGTTTGATGGAGCCTATAACATCAGGAGACGTCTTGGTGGCTGTATGGTTCGAAACACAGTCACTTCACCTCCCACGCGTACGTTGTTCTGACCTCTAGCTGCTGCGCTTCGTCGACCTTCAATCTCGGCGTGCACCGGGCTTGGAGGAAGCGGGATCTCCGAAACCACTGCCGCGAGACTCCTGCACGGGGCGGCAATCAGGTTTTTGGGCAGCGTATACATGCGACCACTTGGTGAATCTGCAACTACTTCGTCGACTAGTTCGTCATCTTCCTGCGAAAGAACTGTGAGTGATTTCAATATGTGGCTTGTTAATTTGTGTTTTGTGTTTGCATCATTCTTGTTCAATATGCTTTTTCTCAAATTTAAATCTGGACAGTACATAATTAGGCTCTTTTTTCTAACAATCCAAAAACCTGATTGTGCCTATTTTTGTTATCTAGCAATGGCGGGTGCATCTGATGCCATGAAACCTGAGAGGTTTGGAGGTGAAAACTTCCGTAGATGGCAGACAAGGGCCAAGTTTTGGCTCATGTCGTTGGGAGTGTGGTGGGTGATATACCCAATGTATCCCTTCACAGAGGAACAGCAAGCTCAGTTTGATAATGTGAATAACACCGTATTAGGCTGTCTCCTCACCATCTTGGCAGATCAACTCTATGATGTGTATATGAATTACACGTCGGCCACTGCCCTGTGGGAGGCTTTGGAGCAGAAATATGCTGAAGCTGAAGCCGGTCGCTGGTTGTATGTGTGCGAAAAGTTCATTGATTTTAGCATGGATAGTGCTAAATCAATTGTAACCCAAGCACACGACCTCCAGCTTCTGGTTGGCGAAATTGCACATTTGGGATGTGCTCTGCCTCCAAAGTTTGTTGCGGCAACGATTGTTGAAAACTTCCTGCAGAGTGGCGTGATTTTGCTACATCTCTAAAGCACAAAAGAGAGGAGATTTCTATGGAGGATCTCATTGCAGCTCTCGATGTGGAAGAGAAGGCAAGGGCAAAAGATGTGCGGGTCAAGAACATGCAAAACAGTGCCAATTTTGTGCAAAAGAACAAACAATTTAACAAGAAGAAGGGCCCCAAGCAGAACAAAACTACTAGCTTTAAAAAGAAGAAAACAGAGAAGAAGGATTTGAAGAACCTCACTTGTTTCGTGTGCGGTAATCCTGGTCACTTTGCCAAGGATTGTCCAGACCGCAAGGACAGGACCACTGAACTTAGCAAGTAGTTCACTCATGTGACCATAGGCGAGGCCTCAACTTCTGGAGGGTACGGTAATCCTTCTATTGTCTATTCTGCATTTCAGTCTATCGACTGGTGGGTTGACACTGGTGCAAATGTTCACGTGTGTTCTGATATTTCATTGTTTTCTTCGTATCAGGCAGCAGGGGCTTCCAGCATCCTGATGGGGAACGGATCGCGTGTTTCTGTTCTTGGTGTTGGTACGGTAGATCTGAAGCTTACTTCAGGGAAAACCCTCCAATTGAAGAATGTCCAGCACGCGCCGACAATAAACAAGAACCTGTTGAGCGGGTCTCTCCTATGTAGGAGTGGTTATAAGCTAGTTTTTGAGTCGAATAAATTAGTTGTGTCCAAATTTGGGGTTTTTATAGGAAAAGGCTATGACAGCGGAGGCTTGTTCCGCCTAAGTACTGTGGACTCTTGTTATAATTTGAATGTTAGTACTATTTTGAATAAAAATCTTGCTGATGTATGGCATTCAAGGTTCTGTCATGTTGGCTTTGATACAATTGCTAGAATGTCCAGATCTGAGTTAATTCCTAAATGTGATATAGTCAAAAATTCTAAGTGCCAAACTTGTGTGCAAGCAAAACAACCTCGAAAGCCTTTCAAGGCATTAGAGTTTGAAAAGATTTTGACACCTCTAGATTTAATTCACACTGATCTATGTGAGATGAATGGTGTTTTGACTAAAGGAGGAAAAAGATATTGTCTTACTTTTATTGATGGCGCAACACGTTACTGCTATGTCTATTTGCTGAAAACAAAGGATGAAGCGCTTAACTATTGTAAGATATATAAGGCAGAGGTTGAGAATCAATTAGAAAGAAAGATTAAGAGGCTTAGGGATGATAGAGGAGGAGAGTATACCTCTACAGACTTTTCTAATTTTTGTTCTGAGCATGGGATCATTCATGAATTCACACCACCCTATTCACCACAATCAAATGGTGTAGCTGAGAGGAAAAATCGGACGCTTATAGATTTGGTGAATGCCTTATTACAAAGTGCCGGTATGCCTAACATGTGGTGGGGGGAAGCAATCTTGACTGTAAATTTCGTGCTAAATAGAGTGATCACGAAAAGAGGCGACATAACTCCATACGAGGCATGGAGGGGAAGAAAACCCAATGTCAACTTTCTGAGAACATGGGGATGTTTGGCGAAAGTCAATATTCCGGAGCCCAAGAAAAGAAAGTTTGGGCCAAAAACAGACGATTGCATTTTTATAGGATATGCTCATAATAGTCCTGCCTATAGATTCTTGGTAGTTAAATCCGAAACTCCAGAGATGATAGTTGATACTATAATGGAGTCTAAGGATGCGTCTTTCTTTGAGGATATCTTTCCTATGAGACAGACTAGCAGCAGTTTAGAAAATGTGGATGTAGTCATTCTAGACTTTCCTCATTCTGAACAAGTTGAGAAGATATCTCTGCGAGAGGATGATGTTGATGATAATAATTTACAAGAGGCCAATGAGGAGGATAACAGTTTAGTCATCACTCCGCGTAGGAGTAAGAGACAAAGGGTTGAGAAATCCTTTGGAGATGACTTTATTGTATACCTTATAGATGACGTGCCTAAAACTCTAGCTGATGCTTATGCATCTTCGGATGTAGAGTATTGGAAAGAGGTAGTCCGTAGTGAGATGGACTCCATCATGGCAAATGAGACTTGGGAAGTCATTGAACGTCCTGCTGGGTGCAAACCCATTGGATGTAAATGGATTTTCAAGAAAAAGATGAGACCAGATGGCACGATCGACAAATATAAAGCGAGGCTTGTGGCCAAAGGCTTTACCCAGAAAGAAGGTGAAGATTATTTTGACACATATTCACCCGTGGCCAGGTTAACCACTATCAGGCTGCTCATTGCATTAGCTGCTTCCTATGGTCTACACATTCATCAAATGAATGTAAAGACAGCTTTTCTTAATGGAGAATTGGAGGAAGAAATTTATATGGAGCAACCTGATGGTTTTGTGGTTAAGGGACAGGAGGGTAGAGTGTGCCGATTGCTGAAATCATTGTATGGTCTGAAACAAGCACCCAAACAATGGCACGAAAAATTTGATCAGACCTTAACATCTGCTGGTTTTGTTGTAAACGAAGCAGATAAGTGTGTTTATTATCGCCAAGGTGGGGGTCAAACGGTGATCTTGTGCTTGTATGTTGATGATATACTTATATTTGGGACTAACACTGCAGTGATTGATGAGGTCAAATCATTTCTATCCTCATGCTTTGACATGAAGGATCTGGGAGAAGCAGATATTATACTGAATATTAAGTTGACAAGAAATGAGAATGGGATTATTTTAAATCAATCTCATTATGTGGAAAAATTATTGTGTCGCTTTGGTTTTGAGAATGCCAAAGTAGCCCCTACGCCCTATGATGCGAGTGTAAAATTAAGGAAAAATAAGGGCGAAGGGTTGGACCAATTGAGATTTTCACAAATAATTGGGTCTCTCTTGTACCTTGCTGGAGAAACACGTCCCGACATCTCTTTTGCTGTGAGAAAATTAAGTCGATTTAATTCCAATCCAGGGAAGGATCATTGGGAGGCACTAGAGAGAGTGCTACGTTACCTAGTAGGTACAATCACATGTGGAATTCACTATACTGGTTATCCATCTGTACTAGAAGGATATAGTGATTCCAATTGGATCTCTGATGCGGATGAGATTAAAGCCACGAGTGGCTATGTATTTACACTAGGAGGTGCCGCAATTTCATGGAGATCATGTAAGCAGACCATTTTGACGCGGTCAACCATGGAAGCTGAGCTTATAGCACTTGACACAACTACAGTTGAAGCTGAGTGGCTAAGGGAACTACTCATGGACTTGCCACTGGTAGAGAAACCAGTTCCTGCAATCCTTACATATTGTGACAATCAAACAGTCTTGGCCAAGATAATGAGTACTAAGGATAACATGAAGTCCTCGAGACATGTGAAGCGGAGGCTTAAATCTGTTAGAAAGCTGAAAAACTCCGGAGTAATTGCTATGAATTATATTCACAGTGAGAAAAATCTAGCAGATCCCTTTACAACAGGACTTGCACGGACAGCAATATTTGTTGCAAGTATGGACATGGGACTGAGGCCCATTTAGTTGCAAAGTAATGGTAACTCATTTCCTCTGAAAGGAGATCCCTTATTTGGAAAATATGAGAAAAACAAAGTTACTGTTGTAACGGGGAGTACAATTCATCTAAATACCTATGTCCATAACATGTACTCTCTTCTGTATGGAAGGCTGGCTATAATGCCTTAATGTGTTCTAGTGTCTACCGAGAGAAAAGGTATCGTCCTACAGGATACCTATAATAAACACACCTATGTGAGCTAAACTGTTGGGTCGCAGTTCATGAGAGTGGGGTGCTCTCTGGAAAGCTCATGAGAAGATCGGGGAGCAAGACCTTTAAAGCTCCGTTTAGACTTTGCGTTTTGGTAGCCCAGTACCAGATAGGTCTTCATGAGAAATCTGATGGCAAAAAGCTATGAATTCAAGGCTTAGTCCATTCACAAGCTGCTGGAAGATGGACCTTGTTGATCTAGGTGTAAGTTCAACCCGTACGGGACTTATGCCGAAAATCTGGTATATAAAAGTGGCTTAGAACAGCAACTGCTTTAGAATTGGTGGGGGAATGCTGGAATTTGGCCCATGTTTGGCCCATTTTGTAAATTCTAAAGCATGCACAACAATAGTCCCGTATTGCTAAGTCAAGGAGAGGTTGCCTTGCTTAAATATGGGAGTCTCCTTTCTTAGCAAAAATAGATGCATGTGAAAGATAAGGAGACTATTGATACACACACGCGCATCCCGCGCATTTTCGCGTGAATTATCGCATGACTTGTGACTTGCGATGAGCGCGACGCGTATGTGTACAACAAACTGTTTCATGTGCATTTTTTAACATTTGTGCTGTGTTGATGGCGTTTCAGTTACTCCTTTTGATTGCATCAGTTTTTGCTGCGTTATGATGGCAGTTTCTACTGCAATCTAATGGGTAGTTTCAGCTTGTTTAATGAGAGGGGAATTTGAAGCGTTTGATGGAGCCTATAACATCAGGAGACGTCTTGGTGGCTGTATGGTTCGAAACACAGTCATTTCACCTCCCACGCGTACGTTGTTCTGACCTCTAGCTGCTGCGCTTCGTCGACCTTCAATCTCGGCGTGCACCGGGCTTGGAGGAAGCGGGATCTCCGAAACCACTGCCGCGAGACTCCTGCACGGGGCGGCAATCAGGTTTTTGGGCAGCGTACACACGTGACTGCTTGGTGAATCTGCAACTACTTCGTCGACAAGTTCGTCATCTTCCTGCGAAAGAACTGTGAGTGATTTCAATATGTGGCTTGTTAATTTGTGTTTTGTGTTTGCATCATTCTTGTTCAATATGCTTTTTCTCAAATTTAAATCTGAACAGTATATAATTAGGCTCTTTTTTCTAACAGGGGTTGGTGCAGTTGTGCGTCGATCAGCTTGACGGTGACCGTGGTAACGCCGTCCCTCCGGCCTCCACCGACACTGGCCGATGATCGTCATCGCACGGAAATCGATCTTCCTGATCACTGCAGAGCACACTTAGGATTGGGTAGTTTAGCGAATGTTTGGGTTTAGTGAAACCTAGGAGTGATGATGTGTCGCTCTAGGTGCCGGTGGCCCAGTTTTATATGCGCTGTGCGATAGGGGATCAAACCCAATTCTGTTGGGGTCGCCTCCGATCATAGCGGGCGTGAAACGGCTATGAGAGCGTGCCTTACGCATCACGGGATCACGCCGTTGGGCGTCTCTCCCCTTATCTCCTTGAGGTTAGACTTAATCTGAAATTAACTCTAACAACCACAAGCAGACTTACATACTAGGGGCCCAAAAGTATTATATGCATGTGCATTCTGTTCTATATTGTCACATGGCATACATATATGGTAAGCTCCATCTTCTTATATAACCCTTTGATCCACATTTACTTCTTTATTTATGCACCTACCCATACCTCAGCTCTCTACCAATAAAAACCCACGTCAATTGAAGAGCCAACACAGGTGACAACAACTAAAATCAGGATGAAATGAGATGATCAGAGACGGCGATCGAATGCAGTACTAGGAAAAAATATAGAACCAATTGTAGGAAAGGTTGAGAATGAGAAGCATCAGGATGAAACGAGAGACGATGAACGCAGCCCACGTCGGATAATTCTGTGATCCCAATCTTCTTTCTACGAATCTAGCGTTCTAACACCGTGGATGTATCTACAGTAAATCACGAGAACTTATACATTTTTACCTAGTGACTATTTCTTAATTAAAATTTAATTTGTGTTCCCAGTTGCACGCAAGTCTAGAGCCTTGAAAAAATAATAAATTAATAGGGTGACCAAGAGTTGGAATAAAGCCCCATTCCTTACGGATGCTTCCTACTTTCTCTATCTAAATTAATAAAAATATATTGTATTTTAAATTTGACTCGATATAAGAACTTCTAGATTACTATGGGCCTATTTGGTAGAACTCCAGCTCCCAGCTCCACCTTACCTGGAGCTACAGCCCAACCAACCGTCCGCATTCATCAAAAAATGGATTGGAGCGGGTGAAGCGCTCCGAAAAATTATATTAGCGCGGTTGAGCTGGGAAAATGTATCTCCCCTCCCAACCAGATTACAGCGCTACCCATTAGTTTTCGACAAAATTACATAGAATGACATTGCCCTACCCCCTTGGTTCCCCATTAGCACCGGGCTAAGTCGCGCATCGCCTCACCTTCTCCTGCAGCGACAAAAAGGAGGGGAGAGAGGAGGCGCCAGCGGCAGTGGTGGCGCATGGCGGCAGTAGTGGCGGTTGCCTCCTCTCTCATGGCTAGGGTGTCCGGCGAAGGTTTTGGCGGCACACGGCAGTTGTGGCGGTTGAGCGGCGCAAGACGGTGGTAGAGCGGTGATGGCGGGATAGTGCTTAATTTCCTCGACCAATTACCCTTTGTTTAATTTCACCCAAACTCATCCAAGACAACTCTCCAACTCTTCAACCTTTGCTTGTTTAATTAGATGTATTATGGTCTTTTCCATCATCTCTCCTATATATGTTGGGCTTGTTCACTTTATTGCTAAAATCAACCTTACCAATATTTGGTGAGCAAGCCTAGCAATCCCGCCTCTTCTATCCTTTCCACGGACATGTGGGACCCATCAAACCCCACATGACATATGCTTCCCCTACCTCCAGCCCGTCTCCCCAAGATCCCACGCACACCGTCTCCGACTCTCGCACAATCCGAATCGCTCGGAAGCCCCCTCCCCGGGCGCTAATGCGCGCCTGGGCGGGCGACGCACGTTCCTCTTCTAGTCCCTCTAATATATATATGCGTATATATACAATATATATATATATATATATAGTCTTTTTATACGTATATACTTTTGATGTATGAAAAAATATACACGTATACGAACTTTGTATACATACATATAAAAAAACAAAAAAAATACCCGTATACAAAGTGTGTATGCATATGTATTAAAAATAAATAAAAAAAGAAAAAAAGGAAAAATGAAAGAACAAAAAAAATGGAAAACCCGCACACCGTTCCGCTCTCCCCCACTCCGCGCGCCCTAGACGCCGAATAGGATTTTCGCCCTCCTTCAAATTGAAGAAGGAATCGAGATCCCCTCTTCGATTCCCCATTTCCCCTCGTCTAATTTTGAAAATGACTTTTGATTCCGGCGCCACCTCGAGCACACAAAAAATTCGATTAAAATGGAAAGCAATGTGTTTCTCTTTTTTTTTCATACTACTGTTTTTTTTACACTAACGCCTTCTTAATTTAAATTTACATGCTGGATTCACCACTTCATCTCAGACAGACATATTTTACTCAGCAGCAGCAAAGCTCGATGAGTGTTCCGCGCCGAGCTGTTCTCCAAGATGAACATGAACACACAAGGATGATAAAACTGCAATTCCGTGGCATCTCCACTTTCCCGACACCTCAAAATCCATGACGCAGGACTAAAAAAAAAAAAAGAGGAAAAAAACATCTACTTTGTGTGCTCACTGGCAATTAGCATGAAACAACAAGAGTAGCTATTGTTTCAATGTGAGGAATCTGATATGTGTTGTGTTCCTAGCCCTTCTCAGGTTACTAGCCAATATATATGTAGGCTGGTTCACACTTCTTTGATGACAATTTCAGGCGTTTTACCTATTTAGATTACACATTAACACCATATTTACTGCTACTCTTAACCTTGAGTTCTCATACATGATCCCATCTGACAATTTTGTGTTCTTTCATCTGATTCTGCTGCCCTTTGATTGCCCGTTGTGTCATATTTCTCTGGTTGATGAAGAGAGCAGAGAGAACTGCACCTACCGTTAATTATGTAGCTATAATCTGTCCATCCTTGCAAACAAGTAGACCTACTGAGAAGGAACACCTGTCCTCAACTAGTTCATTTTATATTGCATCATTGCATGAAGTGGAGAAAAATAAGGGCAGCTCTGATTTGTAAACCAGATCTCAAGAACTCTGTGCTTTCTTTATTCAGTCACAAGTTATTTGCAATGAGCAATGCTCTTGTACTCTATACTGGTAATAAAATACAAAGATAAATCAATAATTTACTAATACAATAATTAGGAGTAACTTTGTTATTTATGTTTTTTTCCGGCTAGATCGATACGTGATCATTCATTGTGCTAGCATTGCTCATATTCCATCGAAAAAACTAAAAAAAAAAAGGAAAAAAAGGTTTAATCACTGACAAATGTCTATTATACCCCTTCGCACATATTTTTTTATAATAATATCCCACACGTTTCTACTACCGTTAACTAGGATTATAGTATAAATAGATCCGAACTTTTCGATCAAATGAGATTAATTGTTCGTATTGCTTTCTAAGAGTACCGTAGTAGGGCTCATTTGCAATACATCATGACCACATCCTTGATTTTCTCTTCACCTTTTTCGGGCCAAACATGAACTAGATGAGGACAACATGCCGGGGAAATGGGGTTAGAGTGAGACAGACTAGTTCACATGGACATGAAGCTCATGACACTATGAAGCAATTCGTCCAATTGAGACTTGGGATGAAAGATCTAGCCTGAAATCCTCTCCGGAGAACACATCCCGGGCTCTCCTGTCCGCTTCCCGGCGTCGACATGTTCGTCGTCGAGGACCGCGGCGGCGCCGTCGCCTTGATGGTGGTCTCGCTCGTCTTCCTGGGCACCTGGCCTGCTCTCTTGACTCTCCTGGAGCGTAGAGGCCGGCTTCCTCAGCACACATACCTTGACTACTCTGTCACAAATCTCCTTTCAGCTGCTGTGATTGCCATCACATTTGGGCAGCTTGGAGGGAGCAGGCCTGGCATGCCAAGCTTCTTCACTCAGCTCACTCAGGTCAGTGAGTTTTAAGTTTCTTGATTCAGTTGGTTGTTCTTGTGTGATGCAATCTAGAATATCTTAGCCATCAAGAATGCAGTGTGATTTCATAAGAAGCTGTGAGTTACCTGTTCCCGAGAGTAATTTGGAAGTGAGTAGCTGAATTTGATAACTGGAAATTCAGAATTGCTTCGAGTTGACAGTGTTACTTTGGAATATGGATGGTATCTCTAAACTCGTATTGGCAAAAAAAAGCATAGGAGACTGTCCCAACTGTATGTTGGTTGCATTGTGCCATTGTCATTAGAGTATTCAGCTTTTATGTGGATAATCAACTTCAGTAAATTCTTCCATGATTTGCAGCCATTGATCAATGCAGGATAACTGGCCTTCAGTCCTATTTGCGATGGCCGGTGGCATTGCTCTCAGCATTGGAAATTTGATTTCGCAGTATGCGTGGGCATTTGTCGGTCTATCTGTGACAAACATCATCTGCTCAAGTTTGGCTGTAGTTCTAGGTACACAAAAACATGGGGAAAATCTGAACCTTTATCAATCTGCAACTCTTTCTCTTGCACTTCGCTGATGTAGATGACCATGATCTATTGCAGGAACAACCATCAACTATTTTCTTGATGGGCGAATAAATAGGGCAGAAATTCTTTTCCCAGGTGTAGCATGCTTCCTCATCGCTGTCTTCCTCGGATCTGCTGTCCACTCTTCCAATGCCAAAGATGAGGAGGAGAAGCTAAGCATGTCAGGATTCAGAAATGCATTTGATCACTACCAATCTGAATTTTCTTTGAGAGACCTTCCTTTGATGTCAAGAAGTAAAATTTGTTTGTTTGCAGGAGTGGTAGAGGAATAGAACTCAGCAATGATGTAGCTGACAAAGGTAAAATCAATCTAAACCACCTGAAAAAGTCTGGTAGAGGGTCAGATTATGCAATACAGAAGCCAACGATTTTTTTTTTCAGTAAAGTTGCTGCCTGATCAAGAAACACTGGAGGACGGTGAAGATGACGATTTCGACACCGGCACTGCAGAGTTCATCATTCAGGTTGAGAAGAGGCGATCCATCAAGGTCACATCACCCCTTGCCTCTGAAGATTGGTGAAGCTTAAAAAGGACTCATCTACTACCAGAAATTCAGAAACCTGAACTAGTTGTGGGTTACTGCAGGTGTTTGGCTCCAGCAGGCTGCTAGGCCTGGGTCTGGTGCTCCTCGCCGGAGTCTGCTTCTCCCTCTTCTCGCCGGCGATCAACCTTGCTACCAACGATCAGTGGCACACCCTGAAAGACGGCGTCCCCCACCTGACGGTCTACACCGCCTTCTTCTACTTCTCCGTCTCGTGTTTCGCCATCGGCATCGGCCTCAACGCCTGGCTCCTCTACCGCCCGATGGCCGGCGTGCCACCGTCGACCATCGGAGCTTATGCCGGTGACTGGAACGGCAGGCACTGGGCGCTCCTGGCAGGGCTGCTCTGTGGGTTTGGCAATGGGTTCCAGTTCATGGGTGGGCAAGCTGCTGGATATGCAGCTGCTGATGCTGTCCAGGTGATTGTCTCCTAGTTTCATATCACCTCTGCAATGTTTGCTGCATTTGCCTGCATTTCAGCTACAACACAACTAAAACTCAATGGTGTTCATCATATGTTGTGATCAGGCACTGCCTCTTGTTAGCACATTCTGGGGAATCATCCTCTTTGGCGAGTACCGGAGATCGTCGAGGAAGACTTACCTGTTGCTCGGTTGCATGTTGACGATGTTCGTCGTCGCAGTGGCACTTCTCATGGCTTCAGCAGCACATAGGAGGACAGGCTAGATCAATGGTAATTTCACCATAGTGGAACATAGAATGATTTTCACTCCAGGGAGATATCACAGATGCAACATTCAGCATTAACCATTAACAACAATATTGACCATTACAAGCATCTATAGATTCGTCCATTATTCACATAAAGTAACAAACGGTTTGACAAACGATGACAAAGTATGACTGGTGTTTCTGGACACAACACAAAACAGAAAATGGTGCAGGTGATCTAAATTGCAGACACGGGAAGATGACAGAAGTATTCCAATCCTTCAGGCTATCTCGAGTAGTTTCTTTAGCCTGCGGATAAGCTGCCAATTCTCATCATTCATTTCATCCTGCCTCAAGGTGGATTCACAAACATTAGATGCACGTGTAAGGGTTCCGCGTGATAAATGAAAATAGAAGTGGTTATGTGTCTTACTCGATAGTACTCTTTGAGGACATCAATGGATCTCCTTGAGATTTGGCTTATCAGCTCATTGCTCTCATCAAAATGGCGTCCATACAACCGGGTCTTCTCCTTGGGGCTCTCCCCGGTTATCTGGTGGAGAAAATATATGTTAGGTTTTCACTATTTAGTTGTTAATAACTGAAATTATCCAAAGGATCTTTGTTATTCATACCTTTACGGATACTACTACTCCTCGCTTTGCTGAATCAATCTGATTGCCATTTGATGTTTGCATTGAGGAGATCCTACCAAGACCATGGATTGTGCCTCCAACATAGACACAAATTGGTGTTCCCACCTGAAATGCAATTACCACAATCAAATGATGAGCAGTAAAATATATGTGACCTATTATTAACAATAACGCCAGATTTGTAAGCTTTTATGGGTTGTTTGGATAGATGCCAAGATTTTCCAACAAGTTTATTTCTAAGGTGTAGCTGGCACACTTTTTGTGAAGCTCAATATGGATGCAATAACAAGGTACCAAATTTTTGCACTGTTATTGCCTGTGACAAGTAGGCCAAGACTAAAAGCCAATGAACCAAACTGCTGACATGTAATGTTTAATTGTGCTAACTCAACCTGTGGCAATATGCCTATGCATCAATATCTAGGATAATTATCATTTTAACAGAATTCACTCAAAATAATAAGGCTAAAAGAAGTACCTTGACGACACCTTCCAAGACTTCAACATCACACAGAAATGGATCCTTCTTACGGTATACACGGTTTGGCAGAATCTTCATGGAGCATGGGAACACTGCATCGGCTGCACACTGTGTTTTCTTCAACTCCTTTGATCTTTTAATGTGTTCATTAAAGCTGTCGACAAGCTTGTATACTGTGTCAGCTGTAACAATCTTCACTCCTGATTCTGATGCAAGGACAGCTGCCTCAGGCATCACCCTGACGTTAAATGCTAAGATGGCTGCATACTCTTCTTTCCGCTTCAGCATAGCACTTGCCTTCATGACATCCTTCTTCTCAATTGGGCCTAAGTTGCAACCACTGACAGGAACATTCACACCAGGGCTGTTCAAATGCTCAATAATTGCTTCCAAGATTCCAAAAGTAGAAGCTTGCACATAGACACCTTCCTTGCAAGTTTTGAGACTACTTATTTCTTGTATTACATTTCCCTCTTCATTCTCATTCATCTGCCTTTTGGCTTCAGACTGTCCCAGATCATCCCCTGGCTTCACTACAATGAGAGAAGTGCCTGGAATTGCATATTTCAGTCCCTGAAAAGATAAAGTTAAGCAACAATTAGTTTGAGATTGGGTTTTCCTTTTATGAAAGGCATGACAACTGAAATAAACTCACCCGTGCTACAATCTTTACTCCCTGTGCAGCTTTAAGCTCCTTGTGATGCTTATATATGCCCTGCAGAATAGAACTAGACACATTAGTATGAACACCCAACAATTACTGTCAGTGTTATCAAAACTTAAATCATTGAGTTGCCACATCATAGCCAAAATTCAAACAAGGAACAAAATTACGCTTCAAAAACTATACAACTTATCAAATTTTCCAGCGATGAAGACTTTGTAAGTTCCACTAAACTTTCAGTTAGGAAGGGCTACAAGAACAAGCGTTTACTACTAATGGCAAGATCAATATTTTAGACCATTCAAGTGGAACTGTGTTCTAGGTGCCTGATATAATCTCCACAACAGAGCACAAGCAAATACAACTAATCCCGAAAGGTGCAAGTAGCAAGGGCAAAGAATTCTTGTATTTTCAGATAGAACCATGGAAATAAAGTAACTACTGATAAGATTATAAAATCTTGATGCCCAACAGCATTTGATAATGCATCATTAAATTTTCTTGAGTGTTGTCACTATAACAAGGTAATACTAATCGTACTTGTTATGATAAGATGCTACTGAAAAAACTTTAGCAACACACCAACTAACACAAACACAAAAGCATTAGCTATGTGATGTTCAAGCAAAGTCACCTCAGATTCAAAAGCATTAGCAGAGGTTCCAGCCAAATTTGATCCCATATTCTAATTCCAAGATGAATAGGTTTCTCAAAATATAGTTAAAAAAAATAGAAGAGCGCCGATACCAAGCATATTCATCAGATGATTAGTGCTTTATGTCTAGGTATCAAAGCTTTCACAAGGACTAAAGTAGACATCTAAGACACTTATGATACAACTACACTCTTGCCACATATAAAATGCGTATACAGATGCTTAGATGTGCTTGCCCTAGTACATATGCTCACGTTGTTATTTCAAATTATGGCTAGTAGGCTAGAAATAGTTCTTTAGGAATTTGCAATCAAAAAAACTTAGTAATGATAACATTCAGTACACGTTTGCATGTTTTAGCAAGCTGAATGATCACGGGCATATACATTTATTACTTTCTACTCATAAATATATCCATAATTTCTCTCATATAAAAATTGTCAATGAAAAATATAAATACACCAAAGGAGTAGTGTGATCATCTACTCACCTTAACTCTCAGTTCTTTCAATGGATGAGGGGTCAACAAATCTTGAATAGTTGTTACGACAGGCCCCTGAATATGAAAATTGAAAAGGTTATGAGATTAAAACCATGGTGGAAAAATTCAAAGGGGTAGGAAATCTCAAATTTTAAATAGCTATACCTGTTTAGTGCAAACGTTCACTTGATCACCTTTGTGCAGCAGACCATTAATAAGCACTACATCAATAGTAGTTCCTAAATCTTTGTCATCGTTGACTTCTAGGACAGTACACTGATCAAACAAACATGAAATCAAACTCACATTCAACACCTTGATATAAATGTGTATTTGCATTATTGCATATCCAAACTAGTAAGAAACTCGAGATTAACAGAGTGATGAATCGTGGACAAACCTCCACTGAATTGACAAAGGTTAGCTTCTCCATCATTGTTGCTTGGGACCTTAACAGAAGCATCAGTAGAAGGTCTGGGATACCTTCACCGCTGCAGGATGGAATAGTATATGTTAGAAAAATGAAAACCTCAAATTGCACATATCATATGAAAATGAAACCTAATAAACAAGAAAAGGCAAAGAATATAGCAGGCACACCTTAAAGCACTAGTTGGGACTATGTCAAAGACTTTCTGAAACTTATGATTGTCGTAGTATAGTGCAGTGTTGAAGCCATTTTCCTTCAGTTGTGTCACAACCTGTTTAGATGAATCAATTTGTCAGGAAAAAAATCATAGAGAATATCAATAAATTTAATATAGTGCATTTAAATATATCAAATCAACGGATGGCATTGCCAGTACCTTGGATAACCTCCACTCAAATTCCCTTTTGACATTACCAGATTGGTTCTCGAGTGCCTTCTTTATCGGTGCATCTGGACAATGTTTCCACCCACAAAGCCGGTCTACCTTGTTCAAGACAACAATGAACCTCACATTGTGGTCTTTCAGAAGAGCAAGGGACTCAACTGTCTGCTTCTCAAGCCCATGCATAATGTCAACAACCACCACAGCAACGTCGCACAAACTCATTCCCCTCGAGCGCATGTTACTGAATGACTCGTGGCCAGGGGTGTCAATCACAAGCAACCCAGGAACTTTGATGATGACACCTTCACAGGGTTTGGCCCTCTCCTTGATGTAATCAACAGGTATGTAGGTAGCGGCAATCTGCTGCGTGATGCCTCCGGCCTCCCCTTTCTGCACATTGGTGTGCCTGATGCAATCAAGGAGCTTTGTCTTTCCAGCATCCACATGGCCCAGGATGCAACATATCGGTTCGCGAAGCACCCTGTCGCCTTCAATTGCACCAGCATCCTGGGAATCAAGGATGCCATCTTCCACAACCAAACTAGACACATCAATATCGATTGGATTAACAACCTGGGAAGCAGAAGTCACGTCTTTCTCCTCAGTTTCCTCCTCTGTAACACAGGGAGAATTACCATCAGATTGGACATCGAAATCATCCAAGCTCTTGTCCTCCCAATGATCATCATCACCATCACTGATATTGCCATCCTCATCTGATGATCCAGCTTTACTTTCCACCCCCAATTCCACCGCAGCTGTAACAGAAGCAACCTCGACAGATGATACATTTCTCTTCTCGACCCCCAATTGCAGCTTCGAGTTCGGCAATTCTCCAATGTCAGCTTCAGATTGAGCATCCCCGCGTGGCCTGACCTGCAATTTAGGCTTCCTGGAGTCATAAACCGGCCGGCGCCGATCTTCATCACCGCCTCCGCCGGCAGCATCAGCGACCGCGATGATGCCAAGCCGCCGCCGCTGCTCCTCCCTCCGCCGCGCCTCCTCCCTCACCTTCTCATCCCTCCTCTTCCGTCTCCTCTCCTCCTCCCTCCGCTTCCTCTCCTCCTCCGCCCGCGCCTTCCCCTCCTCCTCCTCCCGCCTCGCCCGCTCCTCCGCAGCTACCCGCTCCGCCTCCGCCCTCCTCTCTTCCTCCGCCCGCCTCTCCTCCTCCTCCTTCTGGCGAGCGATCCCCTCCCGGAGCCTCTCCAGCGTCACCCTGCTCGGCCCACTACCCACCTTCTTCTTCCCTCCGCCACCTGCGGCGGCCGCGCCGCCGCCGCGGGGGCCCGTGGTCTTCCTCGACGACATCCAGGCGGCGGTGGTGGTGACGGTCCAGGTTGGCGACGATGGGGCGACTGCTGATGCGGCGGCGTCGAAACCCTAGGCGGGAAGCGGCGGCGGCGATCGGAATCCGCGTGAGGCGAATCGACGGCGAGTCGGCGACGGCGGAGAGGGGTATACGTCGAGTCGAAGTATACGTATACGAATCGCGTGTGGGAATAAATAGTGTGCTGCGTGTGGGGCCCACGTGGCGGAAACCGGAACGAACACGACGGCCTCCGTGACACGGACGGGTATGGGGAACGGTGGATGACAGGTGGGGTCAGGGAGATGCGGGTCCGTGGGGACAAGGACTCTGGGCCGTGGTTCTCGGGTGTCTCGTTCTCTCGTGTGGGCCCAACGTCCGGCCCGGTAAGGTTTCCTCGAGGAAGGGAAATCAACTTTTGCAAAGGCCCAGCCCACATATAGCCATTCAGCGATTTTTTTTATTTTTACATTTTTTTACTAAAATATTACACAAATAATTTTTCGTTTTCAAAATTTAAAATCTAGAAGCCTCACACCCTCATAGAGGGAGTTAAGGGCCTTAAATGTAAACTTTTTATCTGTATTCGAACCCTTTTCGACGATTTTATTTGCTCCAAAAACTAATAATGCTTATTCAACACTCCAAATGATTTTAAATGGAAAAGTAAGAAACAATAAAGTGATCTCATCAAGACCTATAACTTTTATATATAGTTTGTCTTCATCTAATATCGTTTGAAATGTAGATATGAGATTGATTTTCTAACGAATATTTGGACATCTGAACGATCTTAAATGAAAAGGTTGTTAGCTACAAAGTTACTTTGTAGATCTTTTCGAACCCTACAATCTTGATATAAAGTTTGATTTCATACAACTTTGTATGATATATTTTTAAATTATAAAATTATAAAGTTAATAAGCTGTAATGAAAAATTTACATTTATACCCCTTAACGTCCTCTATAAGGACCTAGGTGTCTAGATTTACAAATTTTTGAAAATGAAATAATTTTTTAAATATTTTAATAAAAAATGTAAAAATTAAAATTTTTCACCATTCCACCGTATGTCACACAAAATGTATAGTCGATTTATGTGGATGATGGCTAAAGGCTCTGTTTGAAAGTTGGTTTTTATCTTTTGTTTTTTCACCTCACGCATAACAAGAAATATAAACTTAAACAATGTGTTTTTTGAAGAAACTTGTATAAAAAAAATTTTTTTAGAAAAACATATAAAAGTGTGCTCAATATAAAGGAGGGAGTTATAAAAGCTAAAAGAAGAAAAGAATGCATCCTAAGTAATTGTTTTCATCCGAGCTTCAGAAGAGCTCCAATATATCAGGTGACTGAAAAAGGGAGAAAGTTTAGTAGCCCTAGCTGTTGGATCACATTCCGATAACAGAGCATCGTCCTCAATCTTTTGCACTAGAGGTGGCAGGAAGAGAGGAGGGCGAAAACTTACCGATGGTGCCGATGCGATCGGAAATACCCTCTTCGTCCGATAAAATATCTAATTCTATCTACAAATATTAATCCTATCTACACATATGAATATATACGTGTTCAGCTTTATAATTAGGATTAATTATTTTTGGACGGAGTAATATGGTTGGATGGGTTTCAGAGTTTGGTTCCGGTGGGAGAGAACCCACCGCTACCTCTGGGTCAAATGTATAACCCAGCAGAAAAAAAGAATATACAAATTTCAGGTGAGAAGCATATGCATCCATGCGTGGCATATGTATACTGACAGTGGACAGCTTGGTACTCCATCCATCCTATTTTAGGTGAAGTTGTGGGTTTTCATGCCCAACGTTTTTACCATCCATCTTAACTAAAAAATTAAAAAAAAATCACACGTAAAGTGTTATTCATGTTTTATTATCTAATAACAATAAAAGTACTAATCATAAAAAATTACAAATAAGATGGACGCTCAAACGTTGAACATAAAAATCCACAACTACACTTAAAAAATGAGACTTAAAATGAGACGAAGGAAATAGTATATTCAGGTACGGATGCTTTATATACACGGGTGGCATTGGATTAGGTTGGACACGTCAAGATCCATCTTCCCATGTTCTTACTTACTCCGTCCCACTCTATAAGACGTACACGTATTTTAAAATTTAACTCTTTAAATATTTTATTATAAATTAAATTTTATTTGATGAAAATAATATAATTGGATTGACATTTAAATTTAGTTTTGTATGATTACGATTTTGTTGCTATATACATTATAGTATATATACTAGATTTAAAGTTAAAGATTAGTTTTGAAGATTGTGTCAAGTTTGATCGCGCATTACTGAGTGCGACAGAGGAAGTATATATATCGCCGGTCGCTATGAGCGTGTTTGGAGAGCTTTTGATACCTATAGCTATGTGCTATTTCACAATCTTTTGTAGTCAGAAGCTCTTCTAAATAATTTAAATTATCATCTAGATTTTAACAACTTATAATTGTAGAAATTCAGAAAATAAATTAAAAATATTATTTTCAGATTCTCACCGACTGACTTCTCGCTCGCTGTTCTCAAGCTCCTCTAAATATATAGATAAAGCTCCAAGACTTGAATAATAATAGCGACGGCGACGTATGACCGGCCGGATTACTAGTTAATTTTATCTTCGTCTTGCTCCTCCGTCCGACCAGACACCGCCGTTTTGACGACGACGTGCAACTCATCCATGCTTGTTCTTCTAGTTATTCTAAGGGAGAATAGCCCATTTGGTCCCTAAAGTTTCTCCTTAAGGTCAATACGGTCCTTGATATTTTATGATATTTTATTTTGTCCAATCAGATCCTTGAACTTTGTCATATGGTCCGATATGAACCTTAGGTCCACCAGAAGCGCCATGTAAATATGCCATATCATTATATTAAAAATGGATGGTGAAATATCTAATTTGTCCATTTGTATGTGATACGAAATACTATAACTAATTTTATATGATTAGACAATTCACTGCTACGAAAATGATTTTTCCGCGGCATTTTTCCGTGCGGAGATCTTGCCCGTCTGCACCCAGGTGTCTGCGAAAATAAATATTTTCGCGTGCGGGTGGCCCAACCGCACGGAAAAATCCGTCTTCCCGTGCAGTCGGGTTAAGTGGATAGCACGGGATAATCGGATTTTCACATGCGGGCGGGTTATGTTGCCCGCATGCAAAAAAAATTCCAAAATGAAAAAAAATTCAAAAAAAGGAAAACCTAGAATCCGGCGGCGGCAGTGCGGATCCGGCCGGCGCGCGTGCGTGGGGAGCCAGCGGCGCCGCTCCCGGCCGCCTTGTCCTCGTCGTTGTCGTCGGCCGGGGCGGCGCGGATTCGGCAGGCGTGCGCGCGGGGCCAGCAGCACCACTCCCGGCCGCCTCCTCATCGTCGTCGTCGCTCGCGGCCACCGCCGGAGCTTCACGGGAGAGGGCGAGGGAGCCACCGCCTTCATCGTCGACTGCGCCGCTCGCCGCCCGTCGCGAGGCCGGCCGAGGCGGATCCCCGATCCGCGCGGGGGAGGGCGGGAGAGAGCCGCCGCTGGCCTCCCGCTCGAGCCCGTCGCCGGATCCGCATGGGGAGGGTCGAGGGGGCCGCCGCCATCGCCGCCATCATCGGATCCGTCGCCCCCCGCCGAGCGCCGAGCTCCTCCCTAGGGCGGCGGATCCGGCCCTCCCGAGGACGGCGCCGCCGGATCCGCCGTCCTCGCCGCCCGCTGACACCATCGCCATGCCCGCTGTCGACGCCATCAGAGAGAGGAGAGAAGAGAGAGAGGGAGAGAGAGGAGAGAAAGAGAGAAATAAAGGAGATGTTGAAAAATTTTGAAGTGGTAAGGAGGGAAAGAGATCTAGAGGAGTGAAAAAATCGAGCGGTATTTTCGCATACGGCTACTTAAGACGCCCGTATGGCCACTTAAGAGGTCCGCATGCAAAAATGAGCTAAGGAGCCGTATGCGAAAATGCCGCTCGATTTTTCCAGACGCGGCAAGTTATGGTCCGTGTGCAAAAATCATAGGGTCTCGTACAGAAAAATCGTTTGTGTAGTAGTGATTTAATCTAATCCCAGGAATTAATTTATACACGAAATTGATTATGTTATATGTATTGATAGACAAATCGATATATTTGAGTATTTGCAAATGTAAGTGCGTGTGACTTTTTTTTTCTCTCTTATGTTGTATGGAAGAGTATATTAGGCATTTCATGATAGATTTGTGTAAAGATGATAAGATGGCATGCCTACGTGGTGTTTACGGTGGTTCCAAGGACCATAGTAGACTGAAAGATAGACTTTGAGGATCAGTTCGAACAAAATGAAATATCAAGGACCATATTGACCTCAGAGCGAAAGTTGAAGGACCAAATAGGCTATTCTCCCTTATTCTAAGGTAGGCGCATGTGTGTGCTGGTAGCTACACGTACGCACATCGCCCGGAGTCTCCCATCTACGTGTATGCACACAAACCCATGCATGCAGCCTAACTAGTTGATCATTTGATGAATCTGCAAACTAGCCTAATTACTTTGGTGATTAACTAATTCCCCGTCTTCGATGGCTCCCTCCCACCGGATCCATCAAGCTGACCACCGCTTTAAATTAACCACAAGCTTTGATTTGTCCTTGCTACCAATGCTATCCTCCCACCATCCTTCCCCGTATTCACTGCGTAACAGTGGACTACTATCTTCCACGGTCATCTCTCTGGAAGTTTAATTACCCTCACCCCATCTAAACCCAGGACCTTACACCCTAACTCTCGTATAGTCATCGGAGTTAGAGAGGTGGGGGTGTTGGAGTACGAATCGGAAAGCAGATTTTAAGATCAGAAATTCTTAATTTTTTATCAAATATGTTGTAGCGATTCCGTCAATTTATTGCTTATTTCGAACGCAAAATTTTTAAAGGTTTTCCTTAGGGGTTAATCCAATTCCCGTGATACTCCTTGTGTCCTCCATATATTCCAAAGGAGTTGTAAGGTTTTTAGAGGAATTTCATAGGGATTAAATTATTTCTTGTAAAAGTCCCGCAAAATCAAAGTACTTCAAAGAGAGGACTTTAGCAAAATTTTCTGTTAGTCTTTGGCCTGCATTTAGTTATAACTACTAATTTCCCGTGTCTGTAGAAGGTTCTGTATAGAAATTGAAAAATAAACTATAGAAAATATGGTCAGATTTTTCAACTCGCGTGTACTCGCAAAAAACACGTACTCAAGAGACAGATTACGGCCAAACAATAGCACTATAGGAGAACTATTAAATAAACGCGTGCAGATAACCATATCGAATTGGAGTATATCTGAATGACGAAGCTAGGCCCATCTCTGCATTATATAATTATCCAAATTTCGTGTCTGAAAGCACTGCATTTCCAAGCGTTATGGGTATGCATGTATGGCACTTGGCACCAAATTGGCAAGTAGCAGGGTTTAAAATTCCAGCGGAAACCGATCCGGACTGGGTCGAAAATACAAATCACTTGATGTTTCGGTTAAGTTAAAAAATCAAACCAAATTTTAAATTATTAACACAACTTATTATGATTTATCGGTTTTTTTTTACTATCAACGGATTCTACGAAATCCGAGATTTTGATCTGGTATCGAACCTAGCAAGTAGTTTTGTTTTTGTGGCTTGTAATTTTATTTTTCTCAATGATTATATTTTTTTTGCTATAGTTTAGTTCTTTTTTTCTGCCATATAATATGAAACCAGGCATGTGCAGTCCGTTTAAAAAATAGTCATGTTTTAATTTTTTTTCCTTGTCTTTTTCTTAGGTAATTAAGTAAATTGTTTGAAAAC
The DNA here is from genome assembly GCA_000573905.2 of Oryza punctata. NCBI lineage: Eukaryota > Viridiplantae > Streptophyta > Magnoliopsida > Poales > Poaceae > Oryza > Oryza punctata. The sequence continues at coordinate 22,299,902 of CM002499.2, read as the reverse complement.
TGCAGTTAATCAATAATACTAAAGGCTAAGAACAAGCTTTGATTCAAACAGTTTTGTTTTGCAAACTTTTATTCCATCCGGTTTTACAATTCTAGATGTTTTAGATAAAATTATGATCAAATAATTAGAACTTTGACTATCAATTTTCAAAATATTTAATTTAAAGATACTTGAACACAGAATATTAGTCTTGAAAATACTTTAATAAAATTAAATATTCGATTTATACATGTGTATATATATGTGTGTATATATTAAATTATAAACATGAGGAATTTTGGAACCGAGAGAGAGAAGCTTGAGTGAATTAACGCTGTTAGCATAACATAAATAAATTGTCTAAGCTATATGTATCTATAAAAAATATATCTAACACAACCACATGCATATTAAACTCAAATCACGGTCAATGTATATATATGCTCTGACCGGTTCTAATTAATATAACCAGCTTCAAATTTAATTAAATTTGTCGCTAACTCATACGAAGACAAAGCACCATTTTTTATACCAAAATATGCCCTACTAATTACTTCCTCTGGTATTAATAATACTTGACGTCGTTAACTTCTGGTATACATTAGACCGTTTGTCTTATTCAACATTCTTTATACAAATATGCAAAATATAAGTCACGGTTAAATTAAGTTACAATTAATTATAAAAAATCATAACTAAATGGTAATTATTTTTTAATAAAACAACTGGGTAAACATATGTCAAAAATCAACTGCGTAACATTAAAAACCAACCGGAGGAAGCAATTGGTATAGCTGGAACAACAACAAGTATCAATATACGTTTGTTTGCGTTAAACACTTATTTTGCTATCAATAATTTCAACCTCCCAAGCTTAATTAACTAGCAATAATTTCATGTTTTTGTTACCCATCAAACACTATATTTCATGAAGCTTTGCTAAATATACTTGGGATTGCACGAATTGGCATCGATCAAAACGGCCAGAGAAATACATCACATATACTCGGATCTATACGTAACTAAGAGCAACGTACTGAGCAATTACTATATAAGTTTCTTGGCAATAATCCTAAGGTGTCATGTACACTTACATGAGAATGCAAAGAAGAGAGGAAGAGAGAGTGAGGAAGAGTCAAAGGGATGACCTTCACATAAACTTCAAAAAGTAAGAGAGAAGTGTATTTGTGAAAAATGCATTGAACTAATGTATTAGATACATGTATTGTATATGTTAAAAGTAAATGATTTGGATAAAATTAAAGATAACCATCATCTACCGTAAAACTTCTCTATAAAAATGCTGCATGCATGCTGGCCTGCTTCAAGTCGAAGTCATGAGATCATGAATGTGCATATGCTTAGCTGCACGAGTCCCTAGGTATAATGATGTATACTACGTCCACACAAGCAGCTATAGCTGGACTTCAAATGTACAGCACATGTGGCATGCGAACTGGGAGGGAGGGATGTAGCACAGGGCCGACGGATTGACAGGCGCAGCAAAGAAATTAATTAAGTCCAGTTTAATTGAGATGCATGGATACTTGAATATTTATTTATTTATTTTCTGGACCCTAATTTCCTCTGAAATCTCCGTGGAATTTCGTGATAATATTTTTGGGTGGATGTGATATTGTCCGTTTTAGGTCTATGCAGAATGTTAGAGGTTAGTTGGAGATACGTGTATAGTCGGTTACAAATTAATTACTAAAACTTAAAGTTTGTAATAGGTACTAGGATAGTAGTAGAGTCGAACTATATGCTCGTTCAAAAAGAGGCACATCTGTTGTAACTATATAGAGATAATAATATAGGTGTGGATACAACTATGCAGCGGCTTAATCGATCAACAGTCATAATACATGGATATACAATGTAATATGTTGGATCGAGTAGGAGTATCCGTAATTAGTGTTCTAAAGGTATAGGCTTCGACTAATTTTCGTAACAAATATTATGTCTCATTATTCTCATCATGTTTGCAACTTCTATAACGTTTCTTTTTCTTCGGTTATCGATGTTGATTTTAGTGCCGGCTTTATAACACGGATTGATCTTATCAATTTTAGTTTTCTCTATCGGCGTCATTCTACCTTTTTCGTCTTTTATCATTAACCAGATCCTACCACCTCAATTTTATAATACAATAGTACAATTTAATTAAAAGTTTTTTTCAGGGCTAATAAGACCCGTTAAGTAATAAGTAGCCTAAATCGTTTTTATTACTGATAATTTTCAATGGTAAAAAGATATATTACTAGTCGAGATCAACGTAAAAGTACTAATCTGTTAATACTATTTTTGATTCAGACACGTACACAGTACCTGCCTGGCATCAAACGGTATCAGCTCCATCATATGCGATTTTCACGAATATGCTTCTACTGCTTGTGGCATCATATGTATTATGCACGCATGTCTGCATATAATGACATTAGGCGAGATGTGACATTGTAACTGCCTACCCTTTCTCTCTTTTTTAATCTTTGGTCTATTTACCTCTTTTATATTTTACTTTCGTTCTAGAGAATCCGTACTGAAATTAACTTTTCAGTTTCAAAGTTAAGTTCGTGTCTTAATTTGGTTTGTGAGGATAAAAACAGCACAAACTTTACATAACTTTTAACTTCACAAATTAATGTCCCATAACCTACAGGGAAAAACACGGTGATCAGCTTAATGCGTCTAAAACCAGTAAAACAAGCATAATCTTGCTACTATAAAATTAAATCATCAATCTCATATTCACATTACTAAATTGCATAAAACGCGATGGTGAAATTCTGCGATTTATATCATATATTATTCTCTCTTAAGGATATACCAGTGTGTTCGGTTGCACTACACGGTGTTGCGGCGCAGACCCGATCAGGCATAAATGTAAAGAAAAAACGAAAATATCATTTGGTGAAATGGTAACGAATTCAAAATAATAATGAACTGATTCATCTTGCTGCTACTACTACTACTGCAAATAATGTGCAATGCACCTCAAAGAGGGCAGTTTAGATCTGACAAAGAGGATAAAATTTCTGCAATTATTGAGGGTACGGACCACCTAAGGTGTGGGCCCAACAATTCACATCCTAGTCATTCGGTTGGTGAACTGGCTCTTGTGGGCCCCACATGCTCCCGATCTCCATTCTCCTCATCACATATCCATAACTCTGCTACTAGTACTAATTAGCTAAGCTTTAGCTAGCTAAGCTCACTGACCATGCATGAAGCTTCCAGAGCACAACAAATTTTCAGACACATGCTGTCAGGAGTTGTGTAAATATATATACACACACACTCTCTCTCATACTAACAGGGCTCAAGGGCCAACGAGATTAGCACTCACTGGTTCTTCTTCCTTGTTTATTTGGTATGTTCATTAGTTCTTTGTTTTGGATGAAAAAAAGCTAGCTGTTTTGTTGCTATTTCTGCACTTATCTTGAGCAAACTGTTGAGGTGTTTTGCTGTGAATGTGTGTTCTTGGTGTTTTGGTTGGTTCCAAGATAATTTAACAAGGCTGCTAGATCTGTTTCAAGTTCAGTTCTTGAGCTCAGAGATGGTTTCTTTGTGCTTCTTGAATCTTGAGCAATCCTAGAGCTGTGGCCTGTGGTATGTAGGAACATGAAGCTTCTCTTCTCCATTTCTTCCAGAGTTTATGGGAATTGTTGTGGTTCACATGTTCTTGATGTTAGAACATGCAAGTGCATGTGCATTGACTTCTTAATTTGTTGTTCCTGCAAATTAACATGCTGTGTTTTCTGTTATTTGCTCACACAGCGTGTTGCATCATGTTGACTTGAATTATTTATAGGAGAGATTGTTTTGGAGAGCATAGATCTTTGGAAAGTAGTGTCCATGGATTATGCTCTGCATCTTTCTCTGTCTTCTTTCTGAAATCCTATCAGGTGATGCTGAAAATGCTTCTTGTAATGTTTCCACTCCAATCCAAAGCTGTTCTTTTTAGACTTTTAGCTTCACTCTTCAGTGTTCCTTCCTTCTGTGAGTTCACTTATATAGTATAGCTGAACAGAGACTGATAGAAGCTTGGTTCCTGGATTGAATTTTAAGTTATTTTAGCCTTTTGTTGTAGAGGAATCTGATCTATATATGTTGTTGGAAAGTTCAGGTGAACAATTCTTGTTTGTTACCACCTCTGCTGTTTCCTGAACAGTTCTTGAGCTGCAACCGTGTATCTGAAGCTGTGTATACTTTTATTTCGCTTCCAGAGATTCCCATGGCACCTCTCTTACATCTTCCAGAGTTCAGTCTATGGTTCATTTTTGTTCTCATGTTCTTGGTTTCAATGCAATACACAAAATCCTATGAATCTTTCCACTGAGAGTTTGGTTTGAATCTTGTTCTTTCCAGTTCATAGTGATGCTCATTTCAGCAACACAGTGATCTGTTGCTGACTGACTTGCAGAGTAACACCGTTTACCAAATCTGACAGAGTTTCATGGAGCAGGTAATTCTCCGGCTCCGGCGAGATGTATCTTGTGAAGGACATCGGCGGCGCCATTGCGCTGATGGGCGTGTCACTGGTGCTCCTGGGCACATGGCCGGTGGTCCTCGCCGTTCTGGAGCGCCGGGGCCGCCTCCCGCAGCACACCTACCTGGACTACTCCATCACCAACTTCCTCGCCGCGCTCCTCGTCGCCTTCACCTTCGGTCAGATCGGCGCTGATACGCCGGAGACGCCCAACTTCCTCACACAGCTCACCCAGGTTAGTACCCATGGTTGTTCTTGTCTGAATTTAGACATGTCAGTCTGAAGGAAGTGATGCTCATTTCAGACATTCAGTATGTTGTTCTATTACAATTTTCAGACTTTTCAGACATAGGGTACAGTACAACCTTTTCTGAAAAACTGTGGTTTGTCACAAGGAAGTGAACTTAGTTGGTTTTGTACATATTCATGTTGGATGTAGAGGCCCGATTTTAATCCATTATCAGAAAAAAAAGGAAGTGAACCTATTTTCCTATCAGAAGAGGCTAGAGATATAAACCGTTTCCATTATCTAACAAAAGGAAGTGAACTCAGTGTATCAGGCTTGTGTTAATAGAAAACTCTGAAAATTTAGTTGATCAATGCAGTAACTTTTTTTTAAAAAATAAAGATGCAGGATAACTGGCCTTCAATCTTGTTCGCGATGTCGGGCGGTGTCTTTAACGGCCTCGGGACACTGGCCACACAGTACGGGTGGGCGTTCGTCGGGCTTTCGGTCACCGAGGTCATGGCCTCAAGCCTGAAGGTTGTCATAGGTACAAAAAATTCAGAGTGATATGCTCTCCTGACAAAATGATGCCTGATGCTTGTATAGCCTCTACTGTTCAGAATCTGAAAATGACAATATGATATGGCTTGAAAACTTCTCTTCCAGGGACAACACTGAACTATTTTCTCGACGGCCGGATCAACAAGGCGAAGATTCTTTTCCCCGGTGTCGGATGCTTTCTGATTGCAGCCTGCCTTGGCTCTCTCGTTCACTCCTCCAATGCTGCTGACAACCAGGAGAAGCTGTCCAGTGCCATGGTGAACCACAGCAACACCAATGGGTAGAACTCTTTTCTTTCGTTTTTTACTCATGTGGTGAATCAGTAACTCCAGTTCTGGTGTAAATTCTACTTCTGAAATACTATTTTTTTATTAAAAAGCAATTTTATCAGGTAGTTTGCTTATATTTGAAATTTATTCGGTTGTTGCTAATCGCGATAAATGAATAATTTGTACAGTAGTACATTATTCCAATGCAGTAAATTCATCTGAACAAATATCTTCAACTCTCAACAGGGACAGTGAAAATGAAGAACTCACCAAGCACCTCCTTGAGAAAGGTACAAATCGGATAAATGGGCCCATTTTTTCAGCTATTCTGAAATAGTCTATCATAGAGCTATACATAATAACCTTGTTATTGACAGATCAACCCAAGGACTGTGAAGAAGCAGAGCCTGAAGTGACAGAGGTTTCCCAGGCTGTGGAGAAAATAGAGGCAGGAACAGCTGATTTCCTAGTTGACCTTGAGGGGAAGAGATCTATTAAAGTAGGTACTTATAATACTACTAACACTAAATATCAGTGAAAATCCAAATATAGATTATTAAGATTGAACTGCAGACATTCAGTGGAGTAATTGCAGTGAAGACAAAAGTGTCAGCGAGATTGCACAAAATGAAAATCTACCTATTTCTAAGGAACAGTTCCTTTTAAATCTCACACAATCTTCCATGTATTTCCAACATAACATTCAGACGATCAATACACCAGGCCACCAGCATTCGCATTATCAGAAACACCAGCAATCTTCCTTTTTTTTTTTTACTTGGAAGTACCATTGGTGTGATACAGCCGTGGGTGCATGACTCCATCCACTAGGGTTCAAATTCTAGTATCCACGAATGTGAAATGCATCTTTAACTTTAAGTGGTGCAGATGCCATTATACTTCCATTGTCTAAAACATTCAGAATTTTTTCATATGACAAAATCTTCTGAAAACTTCACTTCAGGTGCTCGGATCAAACACCTTCTTGGGCCTCGGCATCGTCACCTTCGCCGGCGTGAGCTACTCCCTCTTCTCCCCGGCGTTCAACCTCGCGACTAACGATCAATGGCACACGCTCAAAGTGGGTGTCCCCCACATGGTGGTCTACACGGCCTTCTTCTACTTCTCCCTCGCCTGCTTCGCCATCGGCATCGTCCTCAACCTCTGGTTCCTCTACCACCCCATGGTCGGCGTGCCGCGATCATCGCTCATGGCCTACCTGAATGACTGGAAGGGCAGGGATCTTGCTCTCATTGCAGGCATGGTGTGTGGCCTTGGCAATGCGTTTCAGTTCATGGCTGGGCAGGCTGCTGGGTACGCTGCTGCTGATGCTGTCCAGGTACACCATCTTTCTTGCCTCAATTTGCACTTCTTGGGAGATACTCTCTCTCTCTCTGGTTATTAATATTTGATGATTAGGATAAGATTTTATTAAATTTTTGGAATTTGACAACCAGTAACTTCTCAATTTGGCTGTGGATATATAGGCCGGTTTTCTATCCATTATCTTAATAAAAAGAAAGTAAGTTCTTGAAGGATTAGTTTAAAAATTGGTGTGTGCAGATTAGGAAAAGCTTTTTCTGAAAGTTTGACCAAATCTTATCCTAGACGTTTAAATATTTATATGACCTGGAGAGAGGAGTACATGACTTGAATATTTTATCAGGCAAGCATTAATGATCTTCAAGATGAAAGATTCATATGTGCAAATTATGATCTGACCATGGTTTGGGTGACAGTATGAGATGAAGATGATATGGGTTTCTGAAACTCTGAACATGCATGGTCGTGTGTCTGAATATTTCTGAACATTTTGCTGCAGGCGTTGCCTCTGGTGAGCACGGTGTGGGGGATCGTGCTGTTCGGCGAGTACCGGAGATCGTCGCGGCGGACGTACACTCTGCTGGGGAGCATGCTGTTCATGTTCGTCGTCGCCATGGTCATCCTCATGGCGTCGTCGGCGCACCGGAAGCCGCTCTGACGGCAGCCGGACGTCGACCTTCCTCTCATGGACATGACCGAGAAGCATCAGAAGAAGAAGAAGAAGCTGTATATGGCTCCATCTGACCACATCAGTGCCCGACCTTCTCGACGTAGTACCTATGCAACGTCTTGCTGGTGCTACGCATCGGCGAGGCTACATCAATTAATTTCTTGTGCGATGAGCAACCATGGGGAGAGTGTGAACTTGGAGATGTAATTGAATTAGTATATAGTGTAATGTTGTAATATGTCTCAGCTTCTTGTGTGAAGCTGCTGTGAAGGGAACCAAAATAATTTTCAGATATATAAATTTTGATCAATGTTATGAGGAGCTAGCTATTAAGACTAGCTCTAGTAAAACCAGATTATAACCTTTTTGTAATCCTCAAAGAAGATATGTTACAAGACAATGAAATAATCAAGAATGGCATCATGACGTCATCAGAGCCTTTTTCCCCCTGAAATCAGGTTCATATTTTTTTGCTATACGTGCAGTCTAAATATTGTTTTTCTTTCCTGAATTTTGCAACGACATTAATTTGATTATAAACGCTAAAAATGACTCCAACAAAAATACTAAAATGTGTTAAATAACTGTGTTTTTCTTTGACAGATAAGCATATATACTCACATCAGGCATCTCCTTAAAGTTTTGAGTAAATTTTACAAAGGGTGGTGACTTGGCAAGTGATATCAGCTCATAGGTGACCGGTCCCACATCAACTCCTTGTCATGGTTGAAAACAGAGCTGGGCATACCTACAGGCTAGTTTAGACTGTTCGATAGTAAATGTGGAAACCTTTTTTCCCCACACGAAAAACGTGATAGCTCATTAACATATGATTAATTAATTATTAGTAAAAAATATTTTAAAAAAAGATTAATATGAATTTTTTAAAGTAACATTTTTATAGAAATATTTTATAAAAATACACCGCTTAACAGTTTGGGAAGCACGCGTGTGAAAAATGAGAGAGTAGAGATCTCGGTCCCGGCCCATCTACATGGGTGAGATAGGATTTTAACTAAACTCTAGTATATTTAATATATGTGGATGAGCTAGGTTTAACATGAGTTATTTTAACTAGATGTTCGTTTGGCATGGCACTATCTCCTAAATTATAATAGAAAGCAGAGTTTGTTGTTTAGAATATAGTAATATATAATAATCTAATTTCAGTCTAAAGAGAAAATAAGATTTCTCATACGAACAAACAAGTCCCATCTCTCCAACTCTTAAGAATTTCTAGAGCTACAAAAACTCGACTCTAAAAGAAATTTAAGTTGAAGCTATACTAAACATGTGGTAAAAAAAAAGCAACAAGAAATGATTAAAAGAACATATCGAGTGCTGTGTCACTGCTCTGTCAGTAGAAATATATCCCTGGGGTCATTGGGGTGGATGTTATAGCATCAAGATCAGGAAGAGATAAGCTTAATGCGCTACAGTAGATGGCGCGATTAAAATATTTGCAGTGTTTGAATCATCCAAGGATGTTGAACAAACTACATTTTAATTTGTAGATGCAATGAATGAGTGAAGATCATTTCTTATTGATTTTGATTTATATGACTAAGGCGATGTTGATCCAGTAAGCTTGCGTTTAAAACAGCCCCATTGACTGCCCTGAGCTGCTTTTGCTCGATATATAGGCTGACTGAAACTATGTGAGAATTCCTCATTTTTTTTTGGCAAGTTAAGTGTCACTGTGCAAATCAAAGAGGAAACCTACTACAAATAATTAATACTCCATCCGTTTTTAATGTACGATACCGTTGATTTTTTAAATATGTTTAACTATTTATCTTATTAAAAATATAATTATTATTTATTTTATTGTGACTTGATTTATCATCAAATATTCTTCAAAAATGATTCAAATATTTCTGTATTTAAAAAATTAAATAAGATGAATGGTTAAATATTAATTGAAAAGTTAACGGTGTCATATTAAAAATGAAGGTAATACTATAGGACCGGATGATTCGTAAAAGAAAAACACAGTAGGAAGGAATCATCTCTGCCGTATCACAGGTGGATGATGATAATTAATTGTGACCGGTACATATTAATCCTGGTGTATTTTCGAGAATGGTGGGCGTAGCGTGCTACTGGTCTGGAAGGAATCATAAATGGAAGAGATACAAGATCACCGAGGATAACTCCCATTTTGTTGTGCCAAGTAGTTAATTTGTTGCCGGCAAAATTAAACCCAGTTAAGATCTTCTTGGGGTTTTAAACCCTTTCCTTGTTTAGGTTTCTGTTGTTTCTACATATGATCATATTTGTTGTAATATGTAACATCATATAATCTTAATAAAATTGATCGGGGCTTTTTTTTTTTTGAGAACGATCGGGGCTTTTCTTCATATATAGCAGACCCGACGAAATACAAGTACATGTATTACATAAGTAGGGTTTCTTTTAGTCATCTATGTATAAGTAACTAAAACAGTTTTATAGCTAAATTCGTCTTACGAATCACTACCTTTGTTCCTTTTTATTAATGTTTTGGGCATCAACACATTCTCCCATGCACATGTTTTATAATTACTTTTCGAAGTATATATTTATGTAAATTATTGAAAGAATATAACTATATGAAATCTTATTTTATGACAAACCTATTGATATAATTACCACATTTTAAATCTGGGTATATTTGCGTCTATAGATTTTGAGATTTCACGACACGTGTTGTAGGGCACCGTCCTTTTTAGAAGAGAGATAGTACGACATAGTGCTACCTATCACTTTCAATATATATTTCAATGTAGACAGTCACGTTTGTAAAATCGTACTCCGTCCAGCAATGAAAGCATGCCTTTTTGGATGAGTAACTTCAGAAATGTTATTTAATTGAATGGATACATGAAAATGATAATTATATATTTGCCCCAAAAGGTACTTTTATCAAGTACTTTGGACATTTTCTAATCAGAAAATTTTTCTAAGGAAAATTTGTAATGGAAGTGATTGACGAATTGTCAGCATTTTGACAATTGCTTCCATATGTGTATGTATATATCTAAAGCGACGTGTTTTCATAACTGGAAGAGTATATATGACCGAGGGACTATCTGTAATAAGATGCATACCATAAAGTAATGAACATAATTTGTCTATGATGCCTTTTAACTTCAGAAATGTTATTTAATTGAATGGATACTTGAAAATATTTGCCCCAAAAGGTATTTTTATAAAGTACTTTGGACATGTTCTATTCAGAATTTTTCTAACGAAAATTTGTAATGGAAGTGAATTGACGAATTGTCAGCATTTAGACAATTGCGTCCATATGTATATATCTAACGCGACGTGTTTTTATGACTGGAAGAGTATATATGACCGGGAAACTGTCTGTAATAAGATGTTTACCATAATATAGTCACTCCGGTGCTCTCTACTGGTAGTAGAAAACAATCTAAACCATTGATCTCATTTGATCAAAGGGTTCAGATTATTTTCTACTACCACCCTAGTTAGCGGTAGTAGAAATATGGAGGGACATTATTGTCATAATTGTCATTTAGCAGTGACTAAACTTTTTTTTCTTCTTTTCTAACTTTTTGATGGAATATGAGCAATACCAATATAATGGATAACCACACATCGATCTAACCGGGAAAAAATATAAATGATAAAGTTACTCGTAATTATTATATTAATAAATTACTAATTTATCCTTAATATTACTGATAATATAATACTACAAGTAGAGAGTACCGAGCATCGCTCTTACCATAATGAACACAATTGGTCTTTGATGACGCTCTCTGCAGTTAATTAAGCTCGCAATTTCTTCACGTTTTAATATTGGTCGATGTGATCGATACAGTAAGTAGTACACTACTCTATCGTTTTCATAGTCCATATAGGAGGGAAAGCAACTTGTGGTCAAGTAATTGATTGTTGGTCGATCGTTGGACAAGTCTATGTCTCTTAATAAGGCTTTAGAAACGTTACCCGCTTTGACCTTTTTTTTCTAATTAAATTTCTTTTATCACGTTTATTAAAAAATATAGTTTCATTTCCAATGTTAGTATTACGTTTTAATGAAACTAATGTAATATGGTAGATATTTCTAATTTTTTTATAAATTTATTGAGGTTTGATTTAGAAAAAAATAAAACTTATAATTTAAAATAGATGAAGTAATATTTAACTGATCGATAATGTGAAACAAATTAGGTAATATTTAACTGATCGCGACGAGAACACATGAGATGCCATCGCCATCCTCCGTAAGTTAATTAACCGCCAAGTTTGGAGTGTAAGAGTCAAACACACCAATGAAATTATAATGATATAAACTTTCTCTTTTGGGATTAAATGATATTTGAAGTACAAGTTGAAAGCGTACCCACACTTTGATACATCCACCAATGTGTACACATGTCCTACCACATGTCTTAATAAGATTAGAGACCTAACCTCGCATGAGTACGGTCATGTGCCTTAATTGGTCGCACACCCGTGTGCACGTAGTACCTCCTGGGATTAAATTCTAATAAATACAAATGCTGATGCTAAGTCTATGATTCGAGCCGGGTAAACAGGTAGCGCCGCATAAAAATTCGCAGTTAATATGTACTAATAGCTGGCATGTTAAGGTTGAGTTTGTTGTTGTAGTACTGAACTTTTGTTGTTATTTTATTAATTTCTATGAAAATAAAATTTATAGTTGATGTGTTTGTTTACATATCAAATTACATTTATAATAAAAATATGATATTCAACTTTGTTTAATTATCTAACTACTAGTTGAACTACATCCAGTTCGTAATTATTTTATATTTTTCGAGCATGATAATATTTTCGTTTGCATAAATCTAAATACTAGAAACTATTTACCAAATAACGAAATATTAAAAACCATCACAACAGAAAAGATTGTTACAATTAATTCACTGCAATACGAAATGCAGCGTAGTACTCCGATGCATCTTCACGTGCCACTTGATTATTCATATTCGTACCTACCGTAATCTTCACTCAATGCCTGCCACTTGAAAATCTAAATTTATTAATTTATGGTATCTGTCATACATATGGAACCTCCCCACGAGACACGAGCCACGTTTTTCTAACATAACGATTCACTTGCTTTGACACTTGCGCTCAAGGCTAGCCGCCATGCTTTATTTGGTAGAAATATTTATTTTTTTATTAATTCATCCATTAGCAAATTGCCACTTTTAGATGTTTTAGATGTTTTAGATGTGGTATTTAACTGTTCACCACTTATATATATGTATGACGTGTAGACTTTTATGTATCCATAACACGTAGATCATATGATAAATTACTAAACGTCACATTAAAAAAAGTAACAGATCATTAAATATCTCGTTATCATAAGATTTGGAACATGGACACAAGAAATTGTCATGCATAGTGTCCTGCCACATGCAAGATTATCTAGAATAACATAATTAAATTAAGGGTCTCTAAAACTTTCATCACAGAATTAAGGTAGCCTTTTGTAAAATTACTATGTCGTCGAAAAAGAAAGTGGAATTTTGTGCTTCTAGGTCGTATTTTACTATTGTACATTTGGTAGTGCAGCAATAAAATTTATCAAGGGATAAAGAGGAAACTGATATGCATGTCAAGAAAACATATAAAATGCAAGAATAACGTTTTTTGTTAAATAAGCAAATAAATCAAGGTTATATTCTAATTGTACAACCATGATACCTATTATAAGAAAGCACATGTTAATAGCTTCCAAACTCGTGGCACCCATAGCTGGATAGCACCAAGAGCCAGGATGACACCGAAAAAGCCAATCATGTAAATTTTCCGTAAAAAAAAAACTCTCCACGTTTAGAGTTGAGATCTCGGTGTTCCTATAGCAGGTTGACGTCGTCTGTTCGCATGTTGTTCTGGTCCTCATCTGAGTATACCCTGACTAATGTAGACAGATAGTGTAGCTCTGAAGGAAGCATGGTTTCCGATCCGTACACAAGGAAGAAAGGGTTATCTTTGGTAGTGTAGTCGAAGTGGTACGGATGGCCCACAGAACGGAAGCGAGATCCTCAACCAACATGAATCGTAGGTCATAAGTCTATCATATACATGTGTTTTGATCCCTTGGAGCACGATCCAATTGGTTCACTCGACTTGCCCGTTGCTCCGAGGATGGGATACTGATGCGAAGCATATTTTTACTCTGAGTTCCAAGCATTAATCCTCAAAGGCACCGCTTATGAATTGGGAGCCGTTATCCATCAATATCCAATTTGGAAGCCTGTGGACTTGAACCAGAGACCTCGCCCGTGAAGTAAATCATCGCCCCTACGATCCAACCAATTGGAGAGAATCAATAGACTCCTTTTCTTTATCGTGGCGGAAACAGAACAAGAGGGAAAGACCCGGCCGACTTGCCCAGGGCTCGAGGGCGAGCCATACGAGAGTTCTCAACAGAATATCCCATTGATGGACTCTAACTTCTCAACAGAATACTCGCTCTAACTTCTCTTGTTGGCTCCGCTTTTATCCACTTAGTGAACTTGTCGATAGCCACGAATAAGAATTTGTAGCACCCTTGTCCTTGCGGAAAAGGTCCGAGGTTGTTAAGCCCCCAGCATGAAAATGGCCAGGACAAAGGGATGCTTTGGAGGGCTTATGCTGGTAACTTGGTGTGTTTGCTATGGAATTAACAAGCTTCACACCATTGTACCATGTCGGAGGCGTCTTGGAGAGTTGTTGGCTAGTAAAAACCTTGTCGACATATTTGTCATCCAGTGTTCGCTCTCCGACATGTGAACCGCATATTCCCCCATGGATGTCGAGTAGTAGCTCTTTGTTGTCGTCGGAAGTGATGCACTTCAGCAGTACCCCGCTAGTTGCCTTCTTAAATAGATCGTCACCGATCATACAATACGCCTTGGCTTGTCGGGAGAGTTTTTCTGCTTCCGTGTCATCTTCTGATAACTTGTCAACGTTGAGAAATTCGATGAGCGGTGCGCACCAGTCCTAAGTGGTCTCGATGTCTGACAATTTTGTCAATCTGAGTAGTAGCCTCCAAGCCAATGTCGGTGGTGCTATTACTGTCGTCGCTGACAAACTCTTGACGGATCGACTGGTTAATACTTCTAGGAACGTGCCGGGTTCAACCGACTCTCTCCTGGAAGCTCGTCGGGCGAGCTTGTCGGCGTCAGCGTTGTCTTTGTTATAGACATGGCACACTTCAAGCCCGTCAAACCTGCACTCCAACTTTTTGACTTCTACTAGATACTTGGACAACTTAGGATTTGAGCATTTGTAATCTTTGTGCACTTGGTTAGCGATTATTTCTAAGTCCTCTTTCACAACTAGTCGTTTGACCCCAAGTGACGCGGCTGCCCTAAGTCCGACGAGAAGTTCTTTGTACTCAGCAGTGTTGTTGGTTGCTCGGAAATCTAATTAGAAAACATGTCGAAACTGATCTCTGGTTAGTGATGTGAGAACAAATTCAGCTCATGCTCCTTGGCTGTTAAATGCACCATCGAAGGTGTCAGTGTGATGGATAAGGCATATCCAATAGTCTTGGGTTAAGCTCGGTGGGGCCCACCATATACCAAGTCTTATACGGAATCATACCTTATATACGGAAGGTACTCCGGATAAAGAAGGAGAAGTAGAGTTCTACATGGAAACTACAAGGACTACTCAGATCGTATCTATACTTGTCTCCCTAGTTCTACTTGGGCAATGGGACATCTATGGATATAAATACAAGACCCCCTAGGAGGAGAGGGGGAGGCACGCAACACTCAGAATAGACACCAATACACGCCGCCAGATATCAACATCAGAGATAAGTCTAGAGATACCCAATCTAGTGCCCACGGAGGTCGACAAGAGGGATCTAGCGCTATCTCTGATCTCGTCGAGTTCGTATTCGAGGATAAATACTACCCCGTCATTGACTACGGGTGGTCGTCCATGCCACCGTGTCGATGACGACTAGATAGGTTATCCCAAATATTGTACTTGAGTGATTCTGATGAATAAGAGCAACACCGACTTCGACCAATAGGAGTAGGGATATTACCTGTCAATTGAGGGGGCCTAAACCTGTATAAAAAATCCCTATCTCCTGTCTATTTACCTCAATCTTGCGTATATCCTGGTACCAACGATCCCCATACCATGCAAATACCGTAGTCGTGATCTACAACATCGACAGTGGCGCGCCAGGTAGGGGATTTTGGTGCTTCAAGGTTTTGACGAGTTGGGTTTCAAGAAGACAGATTCTCTGATGACAAACAACTCGACGACTTCGGATGTAGGGGGATATGACCCGATTGAAGTGCGTTCTCCAATGGATCGGGACCCTCATCATCTCAAGCTTCGTCGAGTCATCGCCGCTGTGGATTTTTAGACGAGGAATACTTCAAAGACTTTCGCCCTGGGAGATATGACCTGGCCAGAGTACGTTCCCCGACTAGATCGGAATCATCGTCGCCAACAATTTGATCTATTGAGATCATCCAATCTTCAAGACACGTGGCGAACCAGAAGATTTCAAATATATATGATATTGAACAAGTACGCATCAAGGTAATTGGTAGATTGGTTTTTTAAATTAATATACTAATTTCATAGATATATCCGGCATGTATCTACAAAGGTATGCAATATTTTATATGCAATTTACCGTACCTATTTTTTAGATCCATGTGATATTGTTAGATCTGTAATTTATTATGTTTACCTAGAACATGTTCGCTATATTAGACCAACTACGGTCTAATGCTGGGGCCTCGATCTATTTCTTTTATATAAAACATGCTTGTTTACGGTTTACATAGTATCCAATATTTAATCTGAGTCTGCTCGTTATATCCTGATAATACTAGAAGTCTCATGAAATTTTTTGAGTACATACTCGATATTATCTGCTATACATCTTGCCTTCTAGAAAATATTTTTGAGGAACAATCGAGCACTTGAGTAGGCAGTGGTCGGGTACAACACCATTATCGAGAATGTTCTCGAACAAATGTGGAGTTGTCGGACCAAATCTACCAACAAAGGCCGACGAGCTATCTCACATATAGCGTCAGCCACGGCCGGACTATTTGAGAAAGGGTTGCTGCGGATAATCCCCCCACGAACGTTGTCGGCTTGATCACCCAACATGATTGCGAACAGACATCCGAATATGCTACAAGTTGGGTATGAGAGTGATGCTGGCCACATGAGATGCACATGTAATAACCAACTCTAGCGCTCCTTCGGATGGTCGAGAGATGACTACAGCTGGTTGTCAACCAGCACTGTACGTAGTGACCTCTCGGCATCCATCAGTTGCCTTCGGGTGGTCAAGAGACAACAACGGCTGGTTGTCGACCAACGCTGTAGCGACCTCTCGCCACCTATCAGTTTCATTCGGGTGGTCAAGAGATGACTACGGCTGGTTGTCGACCAGCGTTGTAGTGACCTCTCGCCACCTATCAGTTGCATTTGGGTGGTCAAGAGACAACTATGGCTGGTTCTTGACTAGCGCTACAGTGACCTCTCACCACCTATCAGTCGCCTTAGGGTGGTCGAGAGACGACTACGGCTGGTTATCGACCAAAGCTGTAGCAACCTCTCGCCACCTATCTGTCGCCTTAGGGTGGTCGAGAGACGACAACGGCTGGTTATGTTGATCAGCGCTGTAGCGACCTCTCGCCACCTATCAGTCGCCTCAGGGTGGTCGCGAGACGACTACGACTGGTTATCGACCAGCGCTGTAGCGACCTCTCACCACCTATCAGTCGCCTTCGGGTGGTCGAGAGACGACTACGGATGGTTGTGGACCAGAGCTGTAGTGACCTCTCGCCACCTATCAGTTGCCTTCCAATTAGGGGTGGAAACGAGCCGAGCCGAGCCCGTCTCGGCTCGGCTTGCAATGGCTCGCAGCAAAAGAGGCTTGGCTCGGCTCGGCTCAGTTAGGGAAACGAGCTAAAACATGAGCTCGGCTTGGCTCGTTTCTTGGCTCGAGCCAGATCGAGCTGGCTTGCGAGCCTTCCCATTTAAGCATCTCTTCATGTATAATTGGTAATCATTAAGAAAAGCAAGAACAAATCATCCACACATAAAATTAAAATAAGTTCATGTATTCAATTCTTTAAAATCTAGATGATAAATTACATATTGAAATAATAACTTCGCTAGAAAATAAAATCACCCATATAAGTACATAATAGTACATAATGGTAGCAGCTCGCGAGCCAAACAAGCGGCTCGCGAGCTAGCTCGGGCTCGGCTCATTTCAGCAACAAGCTGAAAAGAAGGCTTGGGCTTGGCTCGTTTGGCATTCGAGCCAAGCCGAGCTAAGCGAGCTCGAGCTAAGCCCGAGCTGAGCTCACGAACCCGAGCTTTTTTTCCACCCCTACTTCCAATGGTCGAGAGATAACTACGGCTGGTCATCGACCAGCGCTGTAGCAATCTCTCGCCACCTATCAGTTGCGACGACTACGGCTAGTCATCGACCAGCGTTGAAGCGACCTCTCGCCACCTATCAGTCATCTTCGAGTGGTCGAGGTATATCTACACCTGGTCGTAGACTAGCGGTTGTAGCGGTCCTCCCACTACGTCTTTGAGTTGTCGAGATATGACTACCCACCTCTTCTGTGTACAAGGGCGGTAGCTATCTCACCATCTCTCTGAGTTTTCTTCGAGTGATTGAGATACGACTACCCACCTGGTATGAGTATAGGGGCAGTAGTTATCTCACCATCTTTTCGAGTGGTCGAGATACGACTACCCACCTGGTCTGAGTACAAGGGCGATAGCTATCTCACCATCTCTCCAAGTTTCCTTCGAGTGGTTGAGATACGACTATCCACCTGGTCCGAGTACAAGGGCGGTAGCTATCTCACCATCTCTCCGAGTGGTTGAGATACGACTACCCACCTGGTCCGAATACAGAGGCAATAGCTATCTCACCATCTCTCCGAGTGGTCGAGATACGACTACCCACCTAGTCTGAATATAGGGGCGATAGCTATCTCACCATCTCTCCGAGTGGTCGAGATACGACTACCCACATAGTCTGAGTACAGGGGTGATAGTTATCTCGTCGTCTCTCCGAGCAATCTTCGAAGTGGTTGAGATATATCTACACCTGCTCGTCAATCAGCGGTTGTAGCGGTCCTCCCACCATGTCTTCTAGTGGTCGAGATACACCTGGTTGTCGACCAGCGGTTGTAGCGGTCCTCCCATCACGTCTTCAAGAGGTCGAGTACGTCTACATACCTGGTCTTTAGCCAATGGTTGTAGTGATTCTCTCACTCCTTCCGCGAAGTGATCGAGTACAACTACACACCTGGTTTTTGACCAGTGTGGTAGTCACCTCATCACCCCATGTCCATCAATCTCTGTAAGTGGTTACACATATAATATGTGCAATATTTATCCATTGATTCTCTTTTCTTATATCGTTTTGTCTCGAAGTCAAACCTATCGTCCTTGTACGCTGGTCTGACAGACCTCCGATGTCCTCACGGTCCTCGGTTGAGGACGCCCAGAGCTGATAAGGTTTTATCAGACACCGCAGAGCCAAACAACCATGTCATAATTGGTCATGTCAGAGAGCTCAATGGTAGCTGTTGACAAAAAATCCACTCTCGGCCGATGGTGCCAGATCTGTGTTGGCATGAACACAACGGCCTGGGAGATCTGCTTAGCTCCAGTGCAGGTCCAAAATAATAATGAGATGTGGATGTTCCATTCAGTTTGATCCTGCAACTGACAACATATATAAATTTGTGGATCACAAAAAAGCCGAGGCTGACAAGCCAATATCGTAATACTGGTCGGTGTTGATACCAACCGATATTGATAGGGTATTGAACTATCGGCTATATATGTCCAATATAGATCTTGATACTTGAGTAAAAAAGGACAATCGACTGATGACAATGCAATAAAACAATAACATAATCCAGTAGAAACCAATCGGCTAATAGTGGTATGATAGAATAAGTGTTGATCCGAAGGTTAAGCATACATCGGCTAGAGGTCCGATATCATAAAATCCAAATGGTTAGATAATCAATGAAACATTTGTTGTCATTGGCTAAATCTAACTTGTATCTAATCCTTATGAACCGATGCAACGTCCATATAAATCATCAGTTGAAACCCTGATGAAACCATTATTATAATAAAGATAGGTTATCCTTTATGATTCTAAGCACGGCTAGGGATGATACATCGCAAAGTATGCAAAGAAGCATAAAGTCTAAACAATCAAGTATTTGACTATTTTTCAGGGTGGTGGATACCTTAGCTAATCTAATCTAGCAAAGTAATTTAGCCGATACCAGCAAAAACCCTAAAGCAGATCCCAGCTGATACAAATAAATCGAGCTACCAAACTAGATTAACAAAGATATATGGTAAATAATTAGACGAATATACCAACCGAACCAGAGCGATCGAAGAGGTCGAACCGATGCAGCCTTGAACAACAAAAATGCAGCCGATACAATTGCTAGGGTCGGCAGAACGTAGGACTTACCCCTTCGTCGGAGACCGAATGCCGATGCAACCCCGCGTTAGGTACCATGTTCCTCCGGTTGATAAGTAAAAACCTCGGAAAAGAGGGTGGTCATGCGCCGAGAGTAATTGTATTGATCTGTGAGATAGCTTACAATGACCCTGGGTGTACATATTTACACCCATGGCTAGATATTAGTCCTTATTGGACACGGTACAAACTTTCCTAAAGATAAAAGGAGAAACATGAAGTCCTTATCAGACACTAAACACACTTTTCTAAAGATAAAAGGAAACTTAGACACTAAACACACTTTTCTAAAGATAAAAAGAAACTAACAAACTCTTTCTAATTAATAGATAAACTGTCATGTCGCGTCCTCCTTGCACTCGGTCTCTTTTGGATAAGCTTCCTTTAATTGATTAATTTCCTTAACCGAACCCGTCAAGAATCTGACTATTGGCGACTGATAGTGCCCATTGGCCGATTCCAAGACTCTGAAGCTGATACTGACTCTAGGCCGATGATGACTTCGGGCTTACCAAATTTTGGCGTTAATATTAGCGTATTAACCAAGTTGTGTAATCCGGAAATGGTTTTCCCAACCTCATAGCTGGGGGCTAGTTAATCTTGAGCTTGGTTTGTTATAAAGATTTAAGCTGCATTTGTGAAAAAATGACTTTTCCATAAAGACACCTGGGGGCTAGGGATGGTACCATACTCTGATTGCTGAGGCAACTTTGGCGAGAGTACTCTTTTATTGTCATATGTAGATTTAATTTATTTCCGGCTTTTTCAAGTCATAATTTTGCCCCCCAAGAGTTTGCTCGGGAGTTTTTTCATTATAACAATTTGCTTTCAATAATTGATTTCAGGAAAATCAGATATCAAAGCAATTAGCCTTTTTTGAGTGAGAGACTAGTTGGAGGCTTTATAGTAGTCAGTTTTGACTAATAAAAGCTCAAACCAATAATTCTTGTACTCAATTAATAGACATATATTGGTCCCAGGGCACACAGTAGTCAAATTTTTATTTCGACTAGATGGATGCCGGATTAGTTAATTCAAGTTCAAGTCGACTTATCGATTCAGGAGAAGAGGACCTTGTCGCGTACTCTGCGCCAGCTCAGATGTCCAAGAGCGGTTGGATGAGTTTGATAAGGGTTACAAGATGAAGCGATGGTGTACTCGACAAGATGGAATCTTTTGACTTCAATCCAAATTCTCGATTACGGCTGGACTGGGAACTTAGTCGCAGACTCCATACCTTCTCGGTTGTTCGAGAACGGTTAGGCGAGTTCTAGAATTGTTGTTTCAAGGTCTTTGGTCGAGAACACTGACTCGTTCATTTGCATTGAAGTCGGGGGCTACTGTCAGTATTATGGATAAGTCATACCCAATAGTCTTGGGTTAAGCTCGGCGGGGGCCACCATATACCAAGTCTTATACGGAATCATGTCTTATATACGGAAGGTATTCCAGATAAAGAAGGAGAAGCCGAGTTCTACATGGAAACTACAACGACTACTCAGATCGTATCCATACTTGTTTCCCTAGTTCTACTTGGACAATGGGACATCTACGGGTATAAATACAAGACCCCTAGGAGGAGATGGGGGAGGCACACAACAGTCAGAATAGACACCAATACACGTTATCAGATATCGACATCAGAGATAAGCCTAGACATACCCAATCTGGTGCCCGCGGAGGTTGACAAGAGGGATCTAGCGCTATCTCTGATCTCGCCAAGTTCGTATTCAAGGATGAAGACTACCTCATCATTGACTACGGGTGGTGGTCCATGTCACCGTGCCGATGACAACTAGATAGGTTATCCCAAATATTGTACTTGAGTGATTCTGATGAATAAGAGCAATACAGACTTCGGCCAATAGGAGTAGGGCTATTACCTGTCAATTGAGGGGGCCCGAACTTGTATGAAAATCTCTATCTCTTGTCTCTTTTACCTCAATCTCGCGTACACCCTGGTACCAACGATCCCATACTATGTAAATACCGTAATCGTGATCTGCAGCATCAACAGAAGGTCATTGTCCATCGCTCATTGTTTGTACGATCGACTTTGTCATTCTTGGGGATGATCCAATCGGCGACGAAATATGCGAGTACCTGAGACTTGATAGCCGTTTGTGGGACAAAGTGGACATCGAATTGACTGATCTAGACATCGAATTAACAACTTTACAATTAGTTTTCAAAGTATAGATTTATATAAATTGTTAAAAAAATATAACTATATGAAATACTTTTAGACAAATCTATTGACATAATTTTTGCATTTTGAATATTGGCATAATTGCATCTATGAGTGATTTAAGATTTTAAGATTCGACGTTGTATTGTAAGGAGTCTTTTCAGAAGAGAGGTAGTACATCATAGCATGCTACCTCTCACTTCCAATATATATTTCAAGGAAAAAGTCCAAATACCCTCTAAACATTAGCTCAAAGTCCATCTAGCATCCTGAACTTTAAAATCGGACATTTAACCCCCTAAATTTTACAATATCGTTTATATAACCCTCTAAGATGGTTTTGCATAGTGATTTTTATCTAATTTTAATATAAGTTGGATGAATTTGATCATGTGACATAGACATTAGACATATATATTAAAATCTACACTTTTTTCTTTTTACCCGTTATTCTCACTTACAAACAAGTACCATCATAATAATAATATGGTACCATTGTATATGGATAAATTTATGACTTACAACTGATGATAAGAAAATATGTTACATTAGTTATTCAAAGTTCTTCGTTCAAGCTTTCAAAATATGCAAAACCACTATCCAAGACCACTTTAGAGGTAATATGGATGGTATTACAAAATTCAAGGGGTTAGATTTCCGGTTTTTAAGTTTAGGGTGCTAGGTGGATTTCTATTCAAAGTTTATTCAAAGTTTAGGGGGATATTTGAACTTTTTCCTATATTTCAATAGAGATAGCTAGCCACGTCTGTAAAATCGTACTCAGTCCAGCAATGAAAGCATACGCCTTTAACTTCAGAAATGTTATTTAATTGAATGGATACTTGAAAATATTTGCCCCAAAAGGTATTTTTATAAAGTACTTTGGACATGTTCTATTCAGAATTTTTCTAACGAAAATTTGTAATGGAAGTGAATTGACGAATTGTCAGCATTTTGACAATTGCATCCATATGTATATATCTAACCTGACGTGTTTTCATGACTGGAAGAGTATATATGACCGGGGGGACTGTCTGTAATAAGATGTTTACCATAATGAACACATTTGGTCTTTGATGACGCTCTCTGCAGTTAATTAAGCTCGCAATTTCTTCACGTTTTAACATTGGTCGATGTGATCGATACAGTAAGTAGTACACTACTCTATCGTTTTCATCGTCCATATAAATTGTTGGACGTGGGCCAAATCTATAGATCTGAATTAAGGCTTTAGAAACGTTACTTGCTTTAAACTTTTTTCTAATCAAACCTTTTTTTCGTTTATCATGTTTATCAAAAAATATATTAATATTCTTAATGTTAGTTTTAATGAAAATAACTTAATATTCTATGTATTGCTAATTTGTTTATAAATTTGATCAACTTTGATTTAGAAAAATAAAATAAAATAACTTGTAATGTAAAATAGATGAATTAATATTTAATTGGTCGCGACGAGATCACATGAGATGCCATTACTATCCTCCGTTAAGTTAATTAACTATCAAGTTTGGAGTGTATGAGTCAAACACACCATTGAAATTATAATGATATAAACTCTCTCCTTCGGGATTAAATGGCATTTGAAGTTCTCCTGAAATAAACATTCAACGAAACAGAACTCATAACATTAACAATTCAAAATTTTCTCTCTTTTACTAAAGCATATAAATGTAGATATTTGTCTTTGAAAGTATAGTTACTTAACCATTTATCCTCCTAAAATCTAATTTGTTTACCGTTATTGATAATCCAGGAACCCATATTTAAGAACGAGTCCTTAACTTTTACGGGACTCAACCAAAAATGAGAATCCCTTTTGCCTATCCACTCTTATAGAATGGTTAGTAAGATAATTTTTTCAATAAATACTGCCACATACATTGCTCATTTATTAACTTAAACAACCATTTACTCAAAATACATTTATTCTGAATTTCTAAATTATGAACGCTCAACCCCCCTATCTTTAGGTTGGCAAATAATATCCCATCTTATAAGTCTATACTTCTCTTTATGATTATCTCCTTGCCACAAAAAACACGATCTATAATAATTAATTTTTTGAAAAACCCCTTCTAGGATCTCAAAAAATAATATCATAAACATAACTAGGCTTGAAATTACAAAATTAATCAAAACCAATATTCCCCAACATACATATGTTTACCTTTCCAACTATTAAGTTTCTTCTCAATCCTTTATTCAGTTATTTTCCAATCACTGTTACTAAGTTTTCTAAAATGCATTGGAATACCATGGTATCTAACAGTAAAAGAACCTAGCTTACATCCAAAGATATTAAAATATTGTTCAAAGCAGTCCTTAGCCTGACCAAAACAAAATAATTCACTTTTGTGGAAATTTATTTTCAGACCAGATAACTTTTCAAACACTGATAAAATCAATTTCAGATTCTTGGTTTCTTATAAATCATGCTCCATAAAGATAATAGTATCATCTATATACTGCAAAATAGATAAACCATCGTTCACCAAATGTGGTATTACCCCATTAATAAGGCCAACATCTTTAGCCCTTTTACAAATTGTAAGTCAGAATCTTACAAATTGGTATGAATTGTGTGCATGAATTCTGAATATTCAGCTGACACAACAGAGTGATTGTTTTAGATGGAATTTTCATCGAAATGGTCAGTTTTCGGTTCGGTCAGTGTATTTAGCTTTAATAAATAATAGCTATATTGAGAGAAATAACATTATTTGGAAACTTAAGATGTTTCTTAAGATTAAGATCTTTAGATGGTATTTGCTTAAAAGGGTTGTGTTAACGAAGGACAATTTAGCTAGGAGGAACTGGAATGGTAGTTTGAAATTTTGTTTCTGTATGAAAAATGAGACTATTCAACATATCTTTGTTGAGTGTAATTATGCAAAGTTTTTGTGGAGAGCGGTACAGTTTTGCTTTGGTCTTAATCTCCCGCATAGTATATCTCATATCTTTCAAAATTGGCTTGTGGGGATTGACAAGAGAAATAGAAAACTGATAGTCGTAGAAGCATCTGTTGTATGTTGGGCTCTATGTATGTTGGGCTTTATGGTTAAGCAGAAATAACATGGTTTTTGATAGATCATCATCTAATTTATACTTGTAGGTTCTTTTCAGAGCAACACACTGGCTCCGGTACTGGGCACAACTACAAAGTTGTGACGAAGATAGCAAGCTATTAAAGGTTGTATATCGTAATCTTGAGACGATTGTTATGCAACTTTTTATCAACTTCGGATGAAGGTTCACAGATAGGATTCTGTGTTGGCAGTTATTAGTTTGTCTCTTTTGCATGACTATGTATATTTTTTAAGTTTCTTTGAACTTCATTTATTTTGAGTATTTGGATGTAATAATTAATTGTAACTCGTTGAGCACAGACTGGATGGTATTCTATTCTATTATTAAAAAAATAATATTTGAAGTACAAGTTGAAAGCTTACCCACACTTTGATATATACGCCAACGTGTACACATGTCCTAGCACACGTCTTAACAAGATTTGAGGTCTAACCTCACGTGAGTACTGTCACGTGCTTTAATTCGGATTCTCTGCAGTGACGGAGAGAGACTGCAGAGGGAGCTATAGGGTATGATGTTTGTTGTTGGATCCACATCCAATGGTCCAAAACAAAGTGCTATAGAAGATCTAAAGAGTAAATGCGAACAGTAATCATGGAAACGGTTGGAGCAAGTTTAATAGTGTGAGCTAACTATTGAATATTAATCTGTATTATAGCTAGCATATATATAATAGGTTTACTTACCTTTATTTTTCATCTCCTCTCTTTTTCTCTCACTATGAATTTAATATAAATATCTTAGAGCATGTGCATAGTTAGCTCTTGCATGAAAACTAACCACTACTACAGAGCTGATCTTTTATCGTGGTACCCAAAACACAAGTATCTTGGTTAGATTTAGAACCAGTACTAAAGATATTCTAGTACCGGTTCTAAAAGTCTAAGTCCAAAAACATCTTTAATTCCGATTGGTGTTACTAATCGATACTAAAAATATATCTTTAGTACAGGTTGGTAACATTAATTGGGAGAATCTTTAGTCCCGAATGGTGTTATCATTTTTAGTACTGATTGGTAACACTAATCTGGACTAAAGATATTTTTAGTACCGATTGGTATTACCAACCGGTACTAAAGATACATCTAAGGTTAATTCAAAAGAAAACATCTCTATCCAAGTCATATATGTGTAGTAGGTGGGATGGTAACACGCGTGAGGGCTGAGGTGAGAGATCTTGAGTTTGAATCCCACATCCCACACATTTTTTTTTGACTTCGTATACATCTTTAGTACCGGTTATTTCAACCGATACTAAAGAACGAGATCTTTAGTCCGGATTTTCTACAACCGGATCTATAACCGGTACTAAAAAGGTTCCCAACCGGTGTTAAAAATGGATTCTCCACTAGTGAATACTACTCACTTTTCTTTATTTGTCTTCCACATAAGGTTATAGTTTGCTTATAGCTCACTGTTTGTCAGGATTATGGATAAAGCATACCCTACGATTATGGGTTAAGCTTGGTGGGGCCCACCAAATATTAAGTCTTATGCGGAATCATACCTCATATATGGAAGTATTCTAGATAAATAAGGAGAAGCAGAGTTCTACATGGAAACTATAAGGACTACTTATATCGTATCCATACTTGTTTATCTAGTTCTATTTGGACAAGAGAACATCTATGGGTATAAATGCAAGACCCCCTAGGAGGAGAGGAGACAAGCCCAGTCAGAAGGGAAAGACGTAATAGCATAATAGACATCAATACACGCTACCAGACATCAACGTCAGAGATGAGCCTAGACAGACCCAATCCGGTGCCTGCGGAGGCTAACAAAAGGGATCTAGCACTATCTCTGATCTCGCCGAGTTCGTATTCGAGAATGAACACTACCCCGTCGTGGACTACGAGTGGTGGTCCATACCGCCGCGTAGACGATGATTAGGTAGGTTATCCCAAATATTATATTCGAGTGATACTGATATATAATAGAAACACCGGCTTCGGTTAACTGGAGTAGGGCTATTACCTATCAGATAGGGGGTCCGAACCTGTATAAAAATCCATGTCTCTTATCTCTTTTACCTCAATCTCGCGTATGATCAGGTACCATGATCCTATACTATACAAATATCATAGTCGTGATCTACAATATTGACACTATTATTCTTACTCTAATAGTATAGCCAACTACTAATTCCAAATCATTTATAGTCAATCTAATATTATCAATAAGTGGTCCCACCTATCATACATACACAACATTTTGAAGTTCTCCCTCCTATTATCTCATCCACGTGTGTTTATATCTGACTTACAGTGTACCTGCTCTAAAGAATTACTGTTTATACAGTACTTTGCCACGGTATTCGGACACTGTTTGCTGCATTGACTCACGGTAGCTACAGTGCTTCTCCGCTGTACCATAGACGACCTGGATCCTTGCATATACTGCTTCTTAGGACTAATTTCTAATAAATACAAATGCTCATGCTAAGTCTTGATTCGAGTCGGGTAAAAATGTTTCGCCGCATGAATTAATGATACCTTAATACGCAGTTAAAAATGATATTTTACTAATAGCTGACATATTAAGGTTGCGTTGTTGTTGTCTATATTGTGTATTTTCTTTGTGCTTATTTTATTCTATAAAAATATAAATATATAATTGATATCACTACTACAGATTTGTTTTTTTCATGCGGCCAAAATCGATTTTTGCATACGGATAGGTGGCCCGCATGCGTCCAAATGTCTGCGAAAATCGGATTTTTACATGCGCCCAACACAACCGCATGTGAAAATTCGATTTTCTCATGCGGACGCTTAAGCCAGCCGCATGCGAAAAGGAAAAATCACGAAAAAAATAAAAATTTTGAAAATCGAAAACTACACCGCCGCTGCCGTCATCGCCGTCCTCTCATTGCGGCCGTCGCCGTCCTCTAGTGGCCACCGATGCCATCCTCATCCTTCAGCCGCTGCCATCAACGTCGTCCTCCTCCCGTCACCACCCCATCATCGTCACCGCCGAGGGATCCACCATGAGGGGCCGCCGCCAGATCAGGGTTAGGGAGGGCGACGGCCAACGGATCCGGGCAGGGGAGGGTCGCCACCACTGGATCTAGGCAGGGGAGGTTGGAGCTGCCAGATCGGGGAGGGGGAGGGCCGCCGCTGCCGGATCCAGGTGGGGGAGGGCCACCACCGCTGGATCCGAGCAGGGGAGGGCCGCCGCCATCACCCACGCCCGCCCTCGCCATGGCCCTCGCCCACCCCCACCGTCCCTCTCGTTCGCCGTCGCCGCCGGAGTCCGCGCCCGCCGCCCTTGCCCTCCATTGTCGTTGCCGTTGCCCTCCGCTGCCACCCTCGCCTACCACCGCCGTCAGAGTGAGGGAGGAGAGGGGAGATGAGTGGGGCTGGGAGAGTTAGGGTCGTCGGATCTGCACGGGGCGGTGGAGGCGCCCGCCGCCGCCCGCTTCCGCTCGGTGAGGAGAGGAGAGAAAGAGAGGAGAGAAGAGGAAGAGAAAGAGGAAAGGAGGTGAAAAAAATTAAAGTGTTGAGAGGAAAAAGAGAGAGAAGGTGATAAAATATCTATGAAAAAGAAGAGAGTATTTTCACATGCAGACCAATTAAGAGGTCCACATACTAAAATCTATTTTTGCATGCGGCCCCTTTAAGAGGACAGCATGAGAAAATATGCTCATTTTTGCATGCGGTTCATTAAGTGGCTCGCTTGCGAAAATAGATTTTTGCATGCGTGCCTCTTAAGGAGCCGTATGTGAAAATGGAGATCGAATTTTGCAGGCACGACCAATTGCGATCCGCTTGTAACCTATAGGGGTTCTTGTAAGGGTTCTTGTACAGAAATATCGTTTTTTAGTAGTGTGTGTTTGTTTACATATCAAATTACAATTAAATAAAAATATGCTATCTAACTTTGTTTACCTTACCAGGTGGAATACGCTCAGTTCACAATTGTTTTATATTTTTAGAGCATGATTATTTTTAGTGCCACTTGATTATTCATATTCGTACCTACTGTAATCTTCATTCAATGTCTTTTTTAGATAATGGAATATATTTCCAACTTTGATTTAACGAGTTACTGCCAATTATTACACCAAATTGCTCAAAAGCATTCACAATCCAATAAAACCAAAAAACAAACCAATTTAACATAAAACAAAGATAAACTAATAAACACCAACACAATATAGATAAAAGACACACAATTATTTAATCCTATCTGTGAACCTTCATCCGAAGTTAGCGAAAATCTGCATGACCGTTAACTCAAGTTTACGACATGATCATTTATTAGCTTGATGTCTTCATCACACTTTTATAGTTGAGCCCAACAGCGAAGCCAGTACGTTGCCCTGAAAAGCACCTGCATATAAGATTTTGATCGTGTTTTATGAAAAACCATATCATTTTTACTTAGTCATAGAGCCCAACATATTACAGATGCGTCTACAAGGATAAGTTTCTTGGTTTTTTTATCAATACCCACAAGTCAATTCCCAAAAATATGAGATATACTGTATGGACGGTATAACCCAAAAGCAATATGTACTACTCTCCGAACAAATCTGGAAAAATGGCAATCCAAGAATAAATTATAAATTCTCATTTTTCATGAAAAACAACATCTCATTCTACCATTCCAATTCCTCCTAGCCAAATTATCCTTTGTTAATGCTACACCTTTAAGTAGATATCACATGATGATCTTAATTTTAAGAAGCATCTTGAGTTTCCAGATTATCTTATTCCTCAAAATATAACCATTATTGATTAAAGCTAAGTACATAGATCGAATCGAGAATTGACCATTTTGATGAAGGTTCCATCGAAAAACGTCTTTTTCTTCTGTCAAATAAACATGAACAATTGACGCACATAGGTTGTGCCAATTTATCAGATTTAGGCCTACTAATGCTCTCCTAAAAGAAACATTGGGCGGAATAGAACTCATAACATTTACAATTGAAGAATTTCTCCTACGAACTATAGAAGACAAAGATGGGTACCCGTCCTAACTTGTTCACCATTATTAACTATCCAGGATCCCATATTTAAGAATCTATTCTTAACTTTCATGAGACCCGACCAAAAATGGAAATCACCTTGTTTCCTCTCAACTTTATTTATTGATTGATTATTGAGGTATTTCCTTTTCAATAATTCTTGCCAAACACCTTGCTCATTTATTAACTTAAACAACCATTTACTTAATAAACATTGGTTTTGTATCTCTAAATTATGAATTCCAAGTCCACCCTGATCTTTTGGCTGACAAATAATATCCCACCTTGCTAGTATATATTTCTTTTTATGTTCATCACCTTGCCAAAAGAATCATGATCTATAGTAACAATGTTTTGAAGGACCCCTTTAGGAACCAAAAAAATATCATAAACATGGCTAAACTCGAAAGCACAGAATTAATCAAACCCATCTCCCCCTACAGACATATGTTTACCTTTTCAACTACTAAGTTTTTTTTTCAATTCTTTGCTCAATTGTTTTCGAATCATTGTTACTAAGCTTTCTAAAATGCATGGGAATTCCAAGATATCTGACGGGAAAATTCCCTAGTCTGCAACCAAAAATGTTAGAATATTGTTCCTAGCATTATTGTGCTTGACCAAAGCAAAATAATTCAGTTTTTTGAAAATTTATCTTTAGGCTAGAGAGCTTTTCAAAAGTTGATAATAACAATTTCATATTTTTCGCTTTCTCTATGTCATGCTCGAGAAAAATAAGAGTATCGTCTGCATATTGTAAAATGGACAAACCATCATCCAGCAAATGTGGAATGACCCCACTAATTTGACCATCATCCTTTGCTCTCTTAATTAAGATAGCTAGCATATCAACAACTATATTAAAAAAGGACTGGGGACATTGGATCTCCTTGTCTTAGACCCTTATATGTTTGAAAATTAGAGCCCACCTGGTTATTTACTTTTATCCCAACATGTTCATCTTGGATAAAGGAAGCTATCCATTCACACCATTTATGTGAAAAACCTTTCATCCTCAATATTTGTTGTACAAATGACCATTTTACTTTATCATACACTTTCTCAAAATCAATCTTATAAACCACACCACTCTTCTTTTTTTGATGCATTTCATGTATTGTTTCATGTAATATAACAACTCCTCCCATGATATTTCTCCCAGGTATAAAGCTGTTTGAGTTGGGCTAATTACTTTTTAGCAACTGTTTATATTTCTTAACGACATCACTAGGAATTAAATCCAAGCAATGATGCTAGAAATGTTAGTCGGTATTTTCTTACGATCACAGAATTCATCCGCAAGCGCACGGATATTCCGTTCTAGCATTTCACTCGGAAGTATTTCCAAGATATCATATTTATTTAATCCCAAGGGAATATATGGTAAGAGAGTACTATGTTATTAATGCTCATCACACTTATGTCAATCAAAGTCTAATGCAGGGGTTAATCAAGCTGAATATGGGTAGGTTGAAACACAGAAGTTACATTCCAAGGATACTCTCATAAAAGAATAAATCTAGCCTAGTGGAGAAGAATAGAGAAATACTCATTTTCTGTATTTCTATTATACAGTTCTTTAGTATACACTTACTATAGTACAGATATGGCCAATACCCCCTAACTATGCCCTCCTGGTATATCGAGAAACCACCCCTAGTTGTCGAGTTCTTTACGACAACCGTCATGGCTATCCAACCGGCATTAGATGCAGAGGAGCACCCTTGCCAGGAACCTGTCTTAGCCCATTATACGCACGTGGAGGAATACCCGTACTGAGCTATCACCATCAGCGGTCTACCTCTACAGTTCCGTGGCATATAGCACCACTTAATGATATTCACTAATCTAAGCACCACGCTTATACTAATGAATATTACTCTACACCAGTCCACTTGACATAGATTAATAAAATACTAGAACATTAAGCCAATACTATTGCATATCTCCAGTAAGCTAGCCATACAACTTATACCTAGCAAGTATAAACTAAAACTAGTACTCAAGTAATTATGCAAATAAGGTAAAGGACCAAAACTATATAAAGAAGAATATTTCATTAATGGAACAAGTCTTACAAGAGAGATACAGGCTTGAGAATGATGGTTTTAGCAATTGGAATTGTCTGAAACGCCCCTCCACCATCATTAGGAAGCCATCCAGGACATACACGTGGAAGGCCGGGATGATTGGGACCTATGGCAGTTCGGCCAAACCGCCAGTCCGGTCGAACCCCAAGCCCCACCTCCTGGCCTCTCCTTTGGCCAGGAAACTGAATGGTGGGCCCTTGTGGCGGTTATGACGGTTATGACTTATTTTATGATGGTTTCATCTGACTTGTGGCCCCTCTAATCCTTGTACTCATGTCTGGCTGACTGGAAGGATGTTTCTGACTGTCATTCTCCATTATTTCTTCTCCATTTATGTAGTTCTCCTGTAAGCAAATACTTT
This sequence comes from Oryza punctata, assembly GCA_000573905.2. NCBI lineage: Eukaryota > Viridiplantae > Streptophyta > Magnoliopsida > Poales > Poaceae > Oryza > Oryza punctata. Next base: position 22,267,179 of record CM002499.2, on the reverse strand, counting down.
ACCATATACAAGTGGAAATAGATTATTTCTGATAAAATATGCATTGCAAGCATTGCTAGTTCCATTTTATTGTTGGGAATATTGAAGGTCGAAATTGGTTTATAACGACCGTCAATAGCAACCCCAGTAATTCTATTTATGGCAACTTTGGTAAAAATTTTAAAACTAGCATTAAATAAGCAGATAAGCCTATATTGTTGAATCTTTATAGCCTCCTTGAACTTAGGAAGTAAAATAATAGTACCAAAATTAAGTGAATATAAAGGTAAACTTCCACTATGAAAGTCTTTAAATAAATCGATCAAATCAAATTTAATAACATTCTAGAACACTTGATAAAATTCAGGTGGAAATCCATCCGGACCCAGAGTTTTATTATGTTTCATTTCAAAAATTGCATCTCTAATTTCCTTCTCGGTGAATTCCTGTGTTAAAGCATTGTTTTCCATCTGAGATACCAGGGGTATATCATTTATTTGACTCTCATCCAAAGTTAAAGAAGAATTATCAGGTGGACCAAATAAACCTCTGTAATAAGTGGTAATATGCGATTTTAAATTCGCATCACCTTTAATTATTTGGTCCTCATCATGTAATTGATATTTTTTTGTTTTTTCTATGCTTTCCATTTGCTACCAACTGAGATTTAGTATTTGAGTTCCCTTCCAAGATATCTTTAGTCTTTGCATGCTGGTACCATTTAATTTTCTCTTCTCTTAACAAACATGATAGCCTACTCGTCAGTTATCAAGCTCTTCTTGAGTCAATAAAACTGTTTTAGCTTTTTTATCAAGTATATCAAGATTATCTAACAAAGCCTTCTTATCTTTTTTATAAATAACACTAGTTTGTTTAGCCCATCCTCTTAGATGTTGTCTTAATCTACGAATCTTTGCTTGCCAACACTCTAAAGGGGTATTCCCTTCATCCACACTAGACCAAATTTCCTTAACCATGTCCACAAAGCCATCTCGCAGCAACCAACCTAACTCAAACTTGAAGTTTTGTTGGCTATTGCACATTGATGGGGAATTTTTGTTTAATAGTAAAGGAGTACGATCCGAAATATCTCTACTTAGAGCAAATACAGAGGACAGCGGGAATTTTTGTTCCCACTCCATCGACATTAATACTCTATCCAATTTCTCATGAGTTGGTATTGTTAAATTATTTGCCCAAGTATAATTCCTTCCATATATTGAAAGTTCTCTAAGACTAAGATCATCTATAATTGCATTAAAAGAAAATATCATCTATCATCATAATTGTTATTATTCTTTTCATGAGGATGACGCAAAATATTAAAGTTACCACCAATAATAATTGGTAAGGTTTCATGAGTGCACATATGAACTAATTCAGTGTCTGCCACTTGATAATCCAAATTTGTTGCTAGCTCCGTTTTTTAATAGATGATACCGTTAACCTTTTGTTGATCATTCGTCTTATTTAAAAAATTTATGTAATAATAATTTATTTTATTGCGAGTTATTTTATCACTCAAATTACTTTAAGCATGATTTATATGAATAAGATGAATGGTCACACATGTATTTAAAAAGTAAATGTCGCCATCTATTAAAAACAGAGGGGCACTAATTTATGGTATTTATCATACATACGGAACCTCCTCACGAGCCACGTTTTTCTAACAAAACTATTCACTTGCTTTGACACTTGCGCTCTAGGCTGGCTGCCATGCTTTAGTAGAAATATTTATTTTTTAGTAATCCATCCATTAGCAAGTTCTACTTAACCTGTCATCAAAAGATTTCTAACATGGACATAGAAAATTGTCATGCATAGTGTCCTGCCACATGCAAGATTAGCTAGGATAAGTTAATTAATTGAGGGCCTCTGAAACTTTCATCACAGAATTCAGAATTAAGGTAGCCTTTTGTAAAATTACTCTTTAAAGGTCCATATATGTCGTCGAAAAGAAAGCGAATTTTATGCTTCTAGGTTGTATTTTACTATTGTACATTTGGTAGTGCGGCAATAAAATTTATCAAGGGATAAAGATGAAAATGAAATGCATGTCAAGAAAAATATATATATAATGCTCGAATATATTTTTTGTTCAATAAACAAATAAGTCAAGGTTATATTCTAATTGTACAACCATGATACCTAATATAAGAAAGCACATGTTAATAGCTTCCAACTCGTCGCACCCACCAACAGCCAGGCTGACACCGAAAACAAAGCCAATCACGCCAATTTTCTCAAAAAAAAAAAAAAACTTCACACGTAGAGTTGAGATCTTAGGCCCTGATCCAGATCTCACAGCCTTAAAGTTTAAAATTTTATGTTTTATCTAAAATAAAAATAAAATGATTCATTTAAATGTTATAACGTAATAGCAGATCCAGATTAGGAATATCCAGCTTAAAAAATCTTAGTTACGCTAAACAAGATTTGTGTACGAACATTAATACATATGTCCGCGGTTTTAATGGAAATTTAATGAGGCTAGTTACTGCATTAGTCAATGTCTCATGCTTCTCTTATAACGTTTGTTAAGAGAATCTGTATTCATGTAATAAAAGAAATTATACATTCGAATCATGATGCCTATAATTAAATATTAATATTGTGTATATTTGAATGCTAATATCTAGTTATTATTAGGGATAATTACATCCATACCCCACTTCCAATCCCAACTGTTGTTTTGCTCTTATTTTTTAGGGTTTACAATTTTACCCTCATATTTTAAAACAAATCACCGTTTACCCTCACTTTCGACACCTGTTAGGTGGGTTCCATGGTTTTGAGTTAAAGAAATGCAAATGGAAATAGTAAAAGATTTATGAAATATTATTTTACCGTTCTACCCCTGAGTGAATGGATAGAGATAGAAGCATCCCTTCCTTCACCAAGCGATGGCAGTGGCACTTCAGGCGTGCGTGCGGTGGCAGCGGCGGCGAGCGCTGCAATGGCGCTGCAGCGGGTCGAGCCAGGCAGGTCTTCGGCGGGGCGGCTGCCTCGGTACTTCCCACATACTTGCACGGCGAAGGCAGGCGGTGCCCACGGGGCTTCCGGCGCGGTGATGGAGCTCCTCTAGGCTCGACCTAGGCCGTCTCCTATGAAGCCCCTTCTCTCTTTGGCGCAACCTCCAGCTCCATCTTCTTCATCTACACCGGCCTTTGTTGGCGTCGCCGTCGCTGTGTTCCCGGCCGGTCTCGCCCATCACCGCGAAGCCCAACCAGATCCAATGGTCAACCATCATATCCAGGGGCTGCGACGGCAAGGAGCTGTGAGCCTGTGAGCTAGGGACGGAGCAGGCGACGAGTCACCGGGTGGATAGCTGCTAGTCAACGCTCACTTTTCTTCTTTTTTTTCTATTTTAACCTTTTCTTTTCTTTCTTTTTTCTCACTGATTCCTAACGATATAAAAAAAATGCCTAACGGTAAAGTGTTGTGTAGGGCGCCAATCAATTTTATTAACCAATGATTTATTTTCCCTGATAGATGAAAAAATTGGGGGCAAAAATACAACAACAGTCAAAGGTATAAATTTTTATCCATCTTAGAACAAATACCGTCAAATTATGTGTTAAAAGTGAGGGTGGATGGATAAAAGGTTGGAGCAAAATTGTAAAACATAAAAAAATGAGAGCAAAACATTAGTTGAGATTGAAAGTGTAAGTGTGGGTATGAATATAATTATCCCTTATTATTATTAGTCTAGTACTTCTTTTCTTTTGGCACGTGTTAGGAGAAACCTTCCCACCGTGTAATAAAACAATTATGAATTATTCATCCAGACGTGTTCGCGCCTAGGCTGGATTGATCTGTACGTTACAGCCGAAATAATAATATGTAATATTGTCAAACAGCTGCATATATAATTCATCTATTCCAGATTTTTATTAAATTAAAAGAGATTAAATCACCTACTCTTCTCCAAACAAATCGCGCCTGGCACGCGAAACAACGACAACCGCACAAGGCGGTCAAAGCGATGGAAGATAGCAACAAATACTGCCGAATTGCCTGGGGAATCTTGAGGATCTCTCCAGATCCGGAGTCAATGGATTGATTTTTTTTTTAGTTTCTTTTTTTCCAAAAAAAAACATTTTTAGGTACCACAAGAATCTTTTTTTTTTTTGCCCCCTTGAGAGAAGAACAAGAATCTCTTGATGGTTAATTCCTTCCTTTCTTGCGTGTCAGCTGGAGGAGTGAGTAGTAGAGAGTCCAACAAACCCCAGCTGCTATCTATTTAACCTGAAGAATTCTATGCAGTGACAAGGCTGTTGAGACTTGAGAGTTCAGTTCTTGAGTTCTCTGGAGGAGGGGAGCCGTTCATCCCTCGCTCTCCTTCTGACTTTAGGTAATATGTTCCTGTCTTTGATATTTGATTTGTCATTAATTAGCTTGTGGTGATGAATGGTTTATGTCCGGCATATCTGCCTTTTTATTTGATTTGTTTTGTGTTCTTTGTATTCATGAGTGGAAATGGATGTTGATTGGTTGTTTGTTTCTTTTTTTTTTTGAAAGAAAAAGGGTGATATTTTGGGGAGAAGATGATGTTCTTGGTTGAAAATCACCGGCATGGGTTTCTCATTTTTGTTGGTTTGAGTTCTTGGATCCATGTCAGTTTATGAATCTCTTGTTCTATTGAGAAATATTAGGCTTTTTTTAGTTTGTTGCTTCATGGAGGAAAGGAAAGATTCAGTAGACGCATCATTTCTTGTTGGAATCATCAAAAAAAAAATCTCTTCCATTGACTAATGCACTTTTTTCTTGGATAAGACGTCACTGAAAGAAATGGATAGTTGTTTATATGATTATATCTAGCTAAAGAGTACAGTTCTCTACTTCCATTATTTTTCAATCTTTGCATTCTTGGACAAATTCAGTGCCCAAATTGCAGATGATACCTAGTTAGATATTTGTATCCAAGAAAAAAAGCCTTGATATGTAATTCACTAGACATAATGGTGTCAAATGTCATATGTTCATAAACTTGTGGAGTCTGCAATGAGTGATAATTTCAGCTAAAAATCATTTCATTTCATGGTTATTGATTGGTGGAGAGTAGCCCTATGTGTCACTATCAACCATTCCATTATTTTCAGCTGATGACGAGTGTATAGTTGTCTTTTTTCTCCACTTCTTTTCTCTCCATTTCTCCTCCCCTCCTCCATAAAGCTCCAATTCCATTGGGTGATCTGCACATGAGAAGACGCCGCAAATTCGCAAATTGCTGCATGAGTCAAACTTGTGCAGATCAAGTTGGACTTTTTGCGTTTGAAAGATACCATTGGCTTTTGTATTGGTAACGAGTGCTTGGCACTATAAGTAGTATCCATGGACCATGTTCTTGTTTGTGCCACTTCTTTGGTTTCATGCCAAAAGGTACTCTGCTCTACTTGCTTGATGTTCTTCTTCCCCTTCCTTCTGTGTTTATGTGTTCAATTGGGAGTTTGGATCTCTTCTCATTCTCAGAAGAATCTGATATTTGGATAATCGGGGATTTTGGGTTCCAAGAGCTGGAATCTTTCATGCTGATAAGTGATAAGAATAGCTTATCCATAATTGGGATCTTTCCTATGGCTGTTGGAATGAATTTGATTTCCTGATTTCTTTTCCTTCCTTTTTCTTTCTTGTGTTTCTTGTAATGATATTATTGCTTGCTGTAACAAGCAAGAATGAAGAGATGAAGATTTGAGGACAGTATTAAATGCAAAACACTTTCTGATTTTAGAAGATTCACTTTCTGATTTTACAAGATTTTGTGGATAACAACTGCAAAATCTTCAAATTCTTGATGATTCAATCCAAATTAGTAGCTCAACCCTCTCACATGAGGAAAAAATGTGTGTTTTTTTTTACTTTTTCAGGCTTTTGAAGGCCCCTTTCTGAATTCCCTGTCCTCCATCAGACAAGGAGGCCTCAAGATGTACATCATAGAGGACAAAGGGGGTGCCATTGCCCTCATGCTGGCCTCCCTCTTCTTCCTGGGGACATGGCCTGCGGTGCTCACCCTCCTCGAGCGCCGGGGCCGGCTCCCGCAGCACACCTACCTCGACTACTCGATCACAAACCTCCTCGCCGCGGTCCTCATCGCGCTCACCTTCGGCCAGCTAGGCGATAGCAAGCCCAACATGCCCAATTTCTTCACCCAGCTCAGTCAGGTTAGACACCTTCTCTTAAGCATCTGAAATAGTATTCCTGAATTAATACATTGCTGATTGTTAGTTAGTCTGAAATTTTGCTGACAGTGATTTTTTTTGTTTGTTTGCAATGAAGGATAACTGGCCTTCAGTGCTGTTTGCAATGGCAGGGGGTGTTGTGCTCAGTATAGGGAACCTCTCTACTCAGTATGCATGGGCATATGTAGGTCTCTCAGTGACTGAGGTCATCAGCTCAAGTATGGTTGTTGTAATAGGTAGGTAAAACTTCTCTTTTTACAACACTGCAACAGATATTATTGTTTGATTTTGTTTTTCAAGTAAAGAAAATTGAGGGAAAATTATTGATTCTTGGTGATACATGTGAAGTACAGCTCATTGTTTTTCACAACTATCTTTATTTATGTCAGTGGAAAAAACTGAATAATTAGGTTAGCAATAGTACGAATACATTATAGTTGGTCCTACTCCTGAAAAGAACATGTATTCAGATCAATATCTCGAGTTTACTTTATTCAGTAGCTACACCAAACTAATTGCTGTCTCCATTATTATTGTCCTAATTATTCAGTAGATCAGAAAACTCACATGTTGTATCTTCAGGCACAACACTGAATTATTTCCTGGACAACCGCATCAACAGAGCAGAGATTCTTTTCCCTGGAGTGGCCTGCTTCCTTGTTGCAGTCATTCTTGGCTCTGCTGTACATGCCTCAAATGCAGCTGATAATGAAGAAAAACTAAATGGCTCCACAAACATCTATAAACTTGGGTAAGATATTTCACATTTTTCAACACATCAAGATACAATAAAACACATTACACGCTGGTTAGCCTATCTGGATACCTCTGTTAGAAAATATATTATGCCTTAGGTTCCAATCTATTTAAAGATTCTGCATCTTTTAATTTACTGACCCATATGATCTTAATAACCTGTAATTTCCAGGGAAAATGGAAGCGTGGAACCAAACAAAGTCAAAGAAAAAGGTGTGCCACAACCTTCTCTTTTTGAAAAAAAAAAAAATGAAACCGGCTTTACTGTTGTGAGTACTAGTAATGTTGATTTGTTGCAGATCAGATGCTAGTTCTTAACTCTGCCAATTTCAGATGCTCCCAAGGACTTGGAGAATGGAGATTCTGCAACCAAATATGTTGCCAGAGCTGAAGCAGGAACTGCGGAATACTTGATCGAGCTCGAAGAACGGCGTTCGATCAAGGTAATTCGGTCACTGCCATTCTAATCATCCTTTACCATGCTTGTTGAAACAATACCAAAATTATGGATGAAAACTAGTGTAAGAGAAGCTTGTAGCAATGAACTGGATTGATCTTATGAACCTCTCGGTTGCGCAGGTGTTTGGATCAAGCACCTTCATAGGGCTCGGGATAGTGTTCTTCTCAGGAGTCTGCTTCTCACTCTTCTCCCCGGCATTCAACCTCGCCACCAATGACCAGTGGCACACCCTGAAACAAGGTGTCCCGCACCTGGTGGTGTACACCGCCTTCTTCTACTTCTCGATCTCGTGTTTCGTCATCGGCATCGGCCTGAACATCCTGTTCCTCTACCGTCCGATGGCCGGCGTGCCAAAGTCATCCTTCAAGGCTTACCTGAATGACTGGGAAGGCAGGCAGTGGGCTCTCCTGGCTGGCTTCCTATGTGGCTTTGGCAATGGGTTTCAGTTCATGGGTGGTCAGGCTGCTGGCTATGCTGCTGCTGATGCTGTCCAGGTTAGTCCAATCTCCAAATCTTATCACTTCTCACATCATAAGAGAAATTCATCGTGTTCGCGATCGGTGTGGCGAGATACTAGATCTTTCAGACAAATTCTCTTCAAGTTTAGCAATTCACACAAATCTTCCAGACAAATTCTTCAGGTTTAGCAATTCACACAATCTTCAGAGAAGTATAACTTTCTGGACTATGATTCTAACTGCTTCAGCATTGCTGTTTCATCAGGCATTGCCACTTGTGAGCACATTCTGGGGCATACTCCTGTTTGGGGAGTACCGGAAATCGTCGCGGAAGACGTATATCCTGCTCGGGTTCATGCTGTTCATGTTCGTCGTCGCGGTCGCGGTGCTCATGGCTTCATCAGGTCACAGGAGCACCAAGTGATTGATTCAAATCCTTTCATCTAATTTGGTGTTTGCAAGCGCAAACCACTCTTGCTGCAAGAAAGCAAAGAGGTTCAGACAGCAATGCAGGGGGCCTAAGTCCAGGTCTTCAGGAAGCAGATCATGCCAACATGGAATGGAAGTCCATTCATGAAATTTCCATTTGGGTGGAGCTGTACATAAGAAAACGAAAAAACTAAGATAGTTTGTGGATTTGTGATTTTAAGTTTGTGTCAGAGTATATAAATGTAATAGCTATCCTTTCTGAAAGCCCAGTTGCAGATAGCGTAGGGAAATTTGGAGTTTAACCTGAATGATAAGAAAGATAGTACTGTTTGTTTCGATTCTGATGTTCAGTGCTTAAAAATTGAAATGGTACATGACAAACGAGTTGTTTTAATAATGTCCCTGTTAATGGTGAAATTCCAAAGAAGCTGACCACCAGTAACAGTAGGCTCAAACGCGTACAGAATGGCATTTCATTCATGAACAAGACAATAATAATACGGTAGAAGGCACCAAAAGGGAGAAAAATTACAAGATGGTGGGTATTTCGAATGAAGAGTAACAATTAGTTCTTGTTGTTCTGTACCACAAACCAATGCAACAAATGACGACACCTCCAACTCTCCAGGAAGAAGGAAAATTGCTCTACTACACATATCAAAATTGGGCTATAAACCATATGGCCTTTTTGTCGATGTGCTAATCTATCAGCATCAACTGGAACAAACGGTAAAAGAAAACTACTTCTTGTCCTCTTCAGCGATTTTTCTGTCGTGTCTTCAGCATTGCGTGACCTGTTTCTTCCAAGTGAGAAAACAACTTGTTCCTGCAACAAGAAGTATTTGTGACAAACCATAATTATATTTCCAATTTCATTGTATGACAACACCATATGATGGGAAAGTGCAAAGGAAGGGAAGGAGGGGAAAAAGAAAGCTGAATTTCAAGTACATACCTTGAGTCAAACGTTGATCCACACGTTTCACAGTCATTACTGGGTGCCTTTGAAACCTCCTGGTACAAGAAGGTAGCTTCAAAGTGTTATAACTACTTACAGAAATATATAGAATTTTATCTATAGACAATGCATAGCACAATATTATCCACACAAAATATATCCAAAACGTATCATGGGTACTCAAGGCATAGCAGAATTTTGGCTTTAAGCTCATCAGGTTGCACTAACGGTAGACAGTGAACACCACGTATAAAACTTATCCACATTTGTAACTCAAGTTGTATGTTCTCCAACAAAATTTTTTTGCACTAGACATCTACATGATACAGAACAAGCAGAAGGGCTCTTTGCTCTTGGTGGCACTCATCTACTTTTTAATCAAAACACGAGAAGAAAATCGTGATAACAGTGAAACCAGGGGGGCTTCCAAGATTCTTAACTCTGTTTGCAACTGTGTACACGGTATACACCCACAAATTTCAAACATATAACGAATACACAGAAAGCTAAACTGATACGGCCAATCAAAGATCAACAAGTTAAACTGTTAACAGACATCACAGGAAAAAGCATAATATACTAATTGACATGAAACCAAGAAAGGCTGTCTCCAACAAGTATTTCACAAAAATACTCATTATCCATTATGTTAATCAATGCTATCAAATATCGTTTCAACCTATGCAAAATCATCCTCAGCTTTCTTTCCAAAATGTGAAAAGCAAGAGCAAGATCACTGTTGCACAAAGACAGATAGAAGGGTTTTGCAGAAGGAAAAAAAAATTTCATAAAACAACAATCCAACATGTGAGTGTTGATACCCGCAAAAATCATAAGATTTCCAGGACAAGTTTCTTTTCTCAGAAAGGAAGCAACTCTAATCATGTATTCCACAAAATTCAAAACATTTGGTTATTTCCTCTATAAAGTACCACAGCTTTTATGTAAGCATTTCTAATAAGTGGCTTAGGTAGTTAGGTGGTTATTGAAGCACCTATGCGGCTAGGCATCTGCATAAGTGGTTCACATAGTACTGAAGAGGATAAAAGTTTTTGCTCTTTGATTTAAACATAGAAACAGAATACATGGGTTTTAGTCACAAATACATAACAAGTTTCCTGCCAACTATACAAGAAAAGAAATAAGAAGAAGCTTTAGCTTAAACAGGAGTAAATAATGTGAATGTACCTTTTGCTTCTTTCCCTTCGACGTACTCCTTTGTTCAGAAGATATAGTTGTGTTCTTTTCTGTGCCTTTCTTGTTCTTTTTGTTCTTTTTAGTATTGCCGGTTTTTCCTTTCTGCTGATCTTCTTTACTTGCTGCAGCACTGTCTTCATTAGAAGATGGACCTTCCATCTTATCATCAGCACCATTTTCATCATTATCATGCCTGGATTCCTCAGGCTGATTCTCATTCTTCCTACCTTGCCCATTGTCAGCATAAGTACCTCCCTTCTTTGCTGCCCGTCTCCGGCGTCCTTTCTTTTTGACATTATTAATCTCATAGCTTGTATCCTCATCGTCATCATCATCCATGGCACTGGATGGTGAAGCTTCCTCCTGAGGAGCCACAAAACCACTCTTCCTATTCTTGCGCCTCGATAGCATTTCCTCTAACACACTGGTTTCATCAAATGAACCGACCTTTTGTTCCCCATTATCCAAGTTCTTATCACCAATCTCTTCTTCATCACGCACCTCCAAACCCTCACTCAGCTCTTCAGCCAACTCTTCGGCAGCATCTGAAAATTCACTCTCCTCTGATTCCTGTGCAGGCTGAAAATCAAACCCCACATCAACTTCTTCTGGCTCCTCTTCTTCAGCCTCCTTCAAAGCCTCTTCCTCTTCTTCAAATACCATCCTCAGCTCGGCCACCTTATCTCTATGCTTCTTTGACTGCTCATGGTTCTTCCACTGCTTGTCCGACTTGAACTTCTTATTACACGCCACACAGTACAGCTCCTCCTTCCTCTTCGCCCTCATCTCCTCTTCCTCGTCGTCCTCAAACGCCGCCTCATCCTCCTCCACCCTCGCCCACTCGGGCTCCTGGTACGCCATCGCTCGCTCCTTCTTCCTCCTCTCCTCTTCCTTCTTCCTAGCGACCTCCTCCGCCTTCTTCTTCTCCTCCTCGGCCTTCTTCTTCAGCGCCATGTCCACCACCCTCTTGTCCCTCTTCTTGCAGAATGCGGCGAGCCCTCTGACGGCGTCATTGTACTCCCGCCGCGCCTTGCGCATCGCCTTCTTGTTGTCTTCCTCCATGAGCCTCCTCACCCGTCGATTCTCCCCCCGCGCAGCGTCCCACTCGGCCGCCCACCCGAAATCCATCACCGTGCCGAACCCGAGCCAGTAATTGTAGAACGCGGTGACCTGTGTGTAGGGGGAATCAAGATTCCCGATCACCGGCGGCGTGGCGACGGCGTCGGCGGGCATGCCCATGCGGCGGGCGTAGGCGAGCTCCTGCGCGAAGACCCCGTCGAAGACGTCGCCGTAGACCTTGTAGAAGCCGCGGCCGGAGTCGGAGAAGCCGGAGAAGGCGGAGGAGGAGAAGAAGGCGAAGAGGTCGGGGACGGGGGATGCGGCGCCGGAGGAGGAGACGGGGTCGGAGAAGAGGATCTGGGAGCGGTGGGAGTCGTAGTAGGAGCGCTCGTGGGGGTCGGAGAGGACGGAGTGCGCGTGCTGGAGCTCCTGGAAGGCGGCGGTGGCAGCGGCCATGTCGGAGCCCGGGGGTTGCTTGTCGGGGTGGAGGGAGAGCGCGAGGCGGCGGAAGGCGAGCTTGATGTCGGTCGGGGAGCAGTCGCGGGGGAGGCCCAGGACCTCGTAGTAGCACCGCTTCGGCGCCGCCGCGGACGCCATGGCCGCCGCCGCCGAGGAGGAGGACGACGAAGCGGAGCTAGGGTTTGAGGGGGACGAGATGCTGCCGTGTGAAGGGTGTTAATGGCGACTTTAACTCTAAAAAGGTTGAAACGGGTTTGTAATAAAAACCCGTTTGTAATTTGTATCCTCTTCGTACTCTCTCGTACTGCATAATACCCATGTGTTGCCCTAAACCATATATCACAATTGAGCATAAATGTTAAATGAAATATAATTAAAAAATAACAACACGAAACTATAAATAATTCAATATCAAAAAAATTATATAACTAAATCCTCATTTTTCATTTAGCTATAAATAATTCAATATAGAGAAAAACTATAAGTTACAATAATTTTTAAGGGATCAAATAGTGCCAAAACTAATGGTGTAAATAAAAAGCAACTAAAAAATTAACTAGAAACTAAAAAAACTTATTTTAACCCACAGATAAAAATCCAATGCACTAATTTTGAACGCTGCCTATTTAATTAACAAAAATTAGAATCTTCATGTTCTATTCATATTCTTATGGTGTCGATATTATGTGAGTGGTCCAAGAGTATGGTTGGGTTAGACCAGGAAGGAATGGTGCCAAGAGGCACTGTTTATTGTCTCTCCTTACTTAAGACGAGAAATAAAAAAATAAAGGAAGATGGGTATCGGTGCTCCGGTGACCAACCGCAGGTGAGAAAAGTAGTAGGACTTGTTCCACGATATAACTCATCCATAGATGGTGGAGGTTGGTAACGAAGAAGCAGGAACGCGACTGATAAACGATGTGGTCCCGATAAATAGAGAAACGACAACGGCGAGCTCTAGTGGTGAACAGGCCCAAATGAATGCGTCAAAATGCGTTCCCGGACTTGGGGGTTCCATTTTCCTTGAACACGTAGGAAGAACAAAAGATGGAGAAAAGGCGACTAACACCATTTGTCTTCCCCAGCCGAAACGAGAAACATAAAAGGAAGGAAGATGGGAGTCGGTGCTCCGGCGATCAAACGACGGTGAGGAATGTGGCTAGATGTGACGCACGTTGTGACTCGTCCATAGATGGTGGTAGTTGGTAACGAAGAAAATCAGAATAGCGGGAACGCGACTAGCAACAATGTGGTCCTAACATAGAGAGAAACGGCAAACAGTGAGCTCTGGTGGTGAACACGGTTGGGTGAGTGCATCAAAACATGTTACCGGACGAGGGGGTTCCGCTTTCCTTGAACGCCCACGAGTGAGGGAGCACAATGGAAAAGAGGGGTGCTAGGAGGAAGGGGTGATGGGGAGGAGCACCACGAAGAAGAGGGATGTGGAATAGGAGGCATGCAGGAGAGAGGGAGGGTGGGAGGACAGGGTGATGGGTAGGAGTGCCTGGGAGAGGGAGGAAGGCGGAAGGGGAGACACGAGCGGGAGGGAGGGAGGAAGGAGGAAGCGGATGCGTGTGCGGGAGGGAGGGAGGAGTGCGGCCATGTGGGATGGAGAGGTGGACGGATGAAATTTGATGTGGAAGTCTTACATATTCTTTATATTCTTTAATTAGGTATAGATATAAATATAAATTTCGTATCGTGGCAAAGGAGAAATTTTTACCTTTTATAAAATAATTTGGCATTCCAAAAAAATCTTTGAATCCAAACACTTTACACATATATATGACAGGACTACCTGATAGATCATCAAGCTGTTAATTAAGACATGGAAGCTAGAACTTGCAAAAGGCTTATTTAAAAAATACTAGGTGAAACCCTACGCGTTGATGCAGGAGTTTAGTATGATAACAATAAGTAAAAATAATGTGTAAAATAGCTAGACAATATAAGTTTACATAAGTTGATGTGGTTTACGATAATTTAAATAGTATAGACGATGATCATTCAAATGTACAAATATGGTAATGTGGCTTTATGAGAAAAGAAAATGAGAGAGATAATTTGGATCATAGATTAATCATCTAAATGCTAAAAACAATTGAGTTGATATAACTTAACAATAGAAGAAAAGAATGGAGATAATTTAAACCATAGATTAATCATTTAAGGGTTATTTATGGCTTAATGAGAGAAGAGAGAAATAACATAGAATGAAGAGATATTATAAAAAATGGTGCAGAGATATATTGAAATATTATGTGAATTATGTGGGATGATGATTTAACATGTTTACATTATAAAGCTCTAAAATTTAATAAATTATAAAATTATAGATATTATAGCATGATTGTATGATGTTAATTGTTAGTAGATGATGATGTGATATATTTACATGTTGAGTTTTAGAATTTAGTGGGTTGTAACTTTACGTGAGATAGGATTAGAGGATATTATCTTTTTCGTGAAAATAGTCTTTAAAATATATTTTTCCCTCGGCAAAGGATTGGTTCTTAAACGCAAGAATATTATAGGATTTTCAAAACAAATCAGCTCAATTTCTTTGAAACACTCTATTTTAAAGGAACTCTCAACTAGTGGCATATGCAATTAAAATGCTTAAAGCATTTCCTAAATAATGGAGCTCCATCAAAATCCATATTAGGACTAAAGCCCTATTATTTCATTTTTTAATACAAATGTATGATGCACATCGCACTATACATATTCCTTGAAAGGAGATGTTCGTAGGGTGTGTTCTTTCCGCTTCGGTGTGTTCCCAACTCCTCTCTCTCGTGTTCCGCACGCACGCTTTTCAAAATGCTAAATGGTATATTTGTTGCAAAAAGTTTCTATACGAAAATTGCTTTAAAAAATCATATTAATCCATTTTTCAAACAAGTAAATACTTAAATCACTCCATTTTACGTGCGCAGGAAGTGAGTTTCCAACCTCACCTCCAGTAACACAACCTTACTCATTTGTTCTCTTTAGCCGTAAAAAGAAACACTAATAAAACTTCCAAAAATTTTAACAATATAGAGTAAGTGATATGTATTATTTCACAAAAAATCAAGACTTAACTCCATCCACACAAGGATAAAAGAGCATATTTGGTTGAAGATAGTTCAAGTGCATTTTTTTAACTTAAAAGATACTTCACAAACTATTCACAGCCAATCTGTCATTTTTTTTTGTTTCATCATTTATGAGTGATGTATACATTAGAAGAGTTTCCTGATGTGGTCACGTATATGTGTGGACTATATTTAAACAATTCTGCAGTAACCCAAAAAAAAAAATCCAAGCTTTGATTTATCAACAAATGTACCATAACAAATTTACATTAGATTCAATGGCAATCGCTTATTTGAAATGTTCTAGGGCTATTCGCGTCGTGTCCAAGCCAACACTATTATTTATTATTTATGGACTATTTGGTCTGACAAATCATTCCTGGCCTAATTGGGGATTTGGGATCTTGAAGTTCCACTGAACCAGGTATTCTTCAAACCAAGAAACCTCACAGCAACCATGGCTTCGACTTTGAAGCTTACCGCTGATCAAACCATTGGATCATCATGTGTTCCTGGCAATTGATATTGGATACACAAAATAATCCGTCGATTGTTCTCTAAAGAAAAAAGAAAGAGAAAGGAGGCGCGCAAGACCTCTAAACTATTACAGTAATAAGGTTTTCCAGACGCTGTCAAACTTCCGGTGCTGCAAAATAAGATGATAAACTGTTACCGAAGAACACAGCTTAATGGTGTTTCTTGGACAGAAGCAAACAGTATCTCCATGAGAGTATTACCTCAGAGATTGGTATTTTAGTTCGCACAGCCTCAACTTTTGACAAGTCTATATCTGCGACAGCAAACCCAGTGGACAGCCGGTCTGTAGCCAAAGTATGATGATTAATTCCTCGGAATGATTTTTAACAGCATACTATGACACGCTCGTTCCATATAATTTCAGAATATTTTATTTGAACAAATACAAACACGATAAATGCAGTATGGTAATGGCAGACTACAATATTTTCCATGACAAGTTCAAACTTCAATGCTAGCAAATATTGTTGAGGAGTTCAACAGAAGATCAATAAAATTCAATAAAACCTTGGTGGTTGTCAAGGTACAAGGTGCTGATAAAATTCAAGAAAAACTTCAAAACATCAACAGAAGATTTCTGATAGAAGACAGTAACAAAATGAGGAGATATACCTGGAAGTCGAGCAATAACTGTTCCCCATGGGTCAATAATTATAGAATCACCATAGCTCTCTCTTTTCTCATTGTGTTTTCCAGCTTGGGCTGCTGCAATAACCTATTGCAAATCTTGAAAATTTAGCAATAACAGATATGTAATGCCTATATGGTGGACTTTATATTATTGATCACACTCCCAACTATATGAAACAGCCTGATGTGTCTGCAAAAGTGAAAGACTTATAAGAGTTAAGATTTGCATACATAGCATTGTGTCTCAATAGCACGAGCTCGGAGAAGAATTTCCCAGTGCGCCTCCCCAGTTACTTTTGTGAATGCGGATGGTACTAGTAAGACCTAAAAAGGTCACTGGTATATTAGGAGAATACTGGAAAACAATATGCAATTCACCTGAGCTTCCTCAGAGATATGACAGTAAGAGCTCAGGATAAGGCAATCAGGAAAAACTTATGTCAGTATAATGCCATAAATCACCACCTGTGCTTGATGCTTAAAGCGCAAACATTGGTAAAGCTCTGGAAATCTCAAATCATAGCAAATAGTAAGCCCAAGTCGTCCAAAAGGACTGTCCACTGTGACGACAGTATCGCCTGATAAATAAATAAATACACCATCACATATAGCGTCATCAACTGCAACCTGACGTATGTCTCACTCCATGATATCACTATTGCAGTACTAGTTTCAATCAAGTCAGTTTATATTTGACTTCAGAAGAAGAAAAGCTTCAATTGATAATGCCTGACCCAAGGATATGCAATGCATACTAAAGCTTATGTAGAAGCATAAGTTAGTGTCCCATATTGTGCTCGTAAAACCATCTTGTCAAGAGTCATGTGCACTAAAAGTCAGATAGTTGGCTTAAATATGCTTCAATGCGAAAAAAATGAGTTCAATAACAGAGTAACTCCTAGAAGAACAGAAACTAATAAGATAGTGCAGGATGGTGCAGACCAAAAACATCTCACAAAATGTTGTTCTAAGACAATATTGAACTGATGTTGTGGTAGTGGTACATTGACTATGACACTTAATTGAGCATATTGAAAAGTACATTAAGAAACTGTTCATAATTTAGGTATTATAAATTAATTCTAGAATAAATTTGTGTGACAAACACAACATTCAGGGGGGGCGGGGGATTGAAATATAAAAGTACAATTGGTTAAGTGATCTTTCAGAACCAGCTCTAAAAAATTACATATTCCAATATGACAAAACTAAAATATCAGGAAATATTCAGTACCTGCTGTCGTAAAACGACTTTCCTTGTACACCATATTGCCTGGTACATCTACGTCAAACCTTCAGCATAAAAATGTGAAAGTGAATATCTGAACATGAGATGTTGTGGTGTACCATAATAAGCAAGAAGAAATGGAGAAAGATGCAACAGTCGTCTTGTGTACAACCAAAAATTTCACCATTTAGACAGTAATGCAGAAATATACTTCTGGGATATTGTGATGGTTTCTCATAAATCTATTTTATCCATGGCTATTGTGAGATAAATGTTCTCATATTAGAACCAACAATCATATGAAACTTCTAGTACTTAACTGCATAGCATCAAATATCATGCCCTTCTATGTCAACTTGAAGAACCTACTGTTAACATTCTAAGAATGCCTAAAATAGGCATCATAAGTAAACTGTTCAGAAAATTCTTAAAGGCGTGTTTCTCCTAAGAGCTGAGAAAGAATAAGCACCTACAGATGTATTTTCCGATATGAGCTCTTAATTTCTCCACAATCATCAATTAGTACATGAGTATTGTACTGGTGTGAATCGTCAGGACCCTTTTCTTGAAACCCTCCAAGAGACAACCACATACTTGATTCCCTGTAGGATGAAATTATGTTAAGTCAAGGACTCAAAGTACTATCCAATAACCAAATAAAATCCTTAAAAAATACAAGAGAAATATGTTTCAAGACTCAAGACACAGCTAGCCTCCATTTGGCCTTGTGGTGGAATGGATAGTAGGTGGAATTTCCTTAACAAATCTCATTTGGAGTTATCATATATGCATGTTTTGATGTTTGGCTAGTTCTTTTTTCTAGATCGTGTTGTGGAAGTGGTATTATTGTGTTCTACCTCCACATAACAAAATATATCAGAGAATCACCTATCAAAGGTTCATGCTAGAGGAAATTAGAAGGATTAAACTATTACATAACAAGAGTTGTTAAGCTACAGTCTAATTTACCAAACAGGGCACTGGGAGTAATGAAATTTACTTATTTGCGGTAAATTTCAAAATAAGCACGACAAGTGCAAACTGGTCCTTTAAGTGGAAATTAAAGAGCATTAGATAGATTTCCATTCTTTCTATAAGCCAAAACAATTTGTAAGTTAACAGATTGACCAAACGTCCATACTGAACAAATGATCAGAAGATTCATTTGTTGTAAGGCACAAAATTCAAGATAGAGAAAACAAAATAAATGCTTAAATTTAAGATGTCATATAATGTGAACTCTAATAAATAAAGTAAATTGAGAAAATGAGTTTCTATTAAGTGGCACTTATATGAAATGGCAAAATGGAAATCCAGCAAGTTTGTTCTTACTAACTTTGCAAGCGAGCAATATCTCTGCATTATTGGGCCATCTAATGGTTCAGCAATCTTAATAGACTCGCCATCCTTGGAGCCTATGAATGAGAATACCTCAGGAAAGCAAAGAAATTTGACTCCAGAGGAAGCTGCTTCCTGGAGAAAATGATTCTATGTTAGTCTCCTTGGCATTACCCATCGAAAAAGAAGAACAAAAAAATGAAAGTACTATTCAGATTTCAGAACTACCTACAGACAGAAAAAAAGAAGTGATTAGACATGAATTATACAGCGACTCGGTGAGGATGAGGCTTCAAGATGCTCTGGGGTACAGGGTTATGAACACCGATCAACATTGGACACAACACACCTCACACATTTCCATTCTGAAAAGATCGATCGTCTATAGATAATACTCCCTCCCTTTTATATTATAAGTCGCTTCGACTTTTTTTTCCTAGTCAAACTTCTTTTAAGTTTGACCAAGTTTATAAAAAAAATTTAGAAACATCGACAACACCAAATTAGTTTTATTAAATCTAGTGTTGAATATATTTTGATAGCATGTTTCTTTTTGTGTTGAAAATATAGTCATGTTTTTCTATAAACTCAGTCAAACTTTAAAAAAAGTTTAGACTAGGAAAAAAAAGTCGAAGCGGCATATAATATGAAAGAGGTGGAGTTTATTTGCTGTCCTCTACAAGAACAACGCATGGTTGCGTCCGCACAATCCCAATTGTAGTAACAAAAGCATCACCATTCAACCACAAATGCTCTACAAATTCACCTTCCTATTCCCTGAAACAGAAGCCTACAAATACAGTTACAAAGGCAGCAAAGCTTAGCTCCCACTCGGATCCATTCTACACCGATGAACCATCACACTGCTTAACGTTTATCCACAAAACAAGAGCATATGGCATATCAGTTGCAACTTTTTTTGCGAGGATTTCCCCACCAAAACCCCACTACAACAGCAGAGCAACACAGGCTCGCCGCAGTTGGAGAAATAGACGACGACCAGCTGAAGAGTGCGCTTGCCTTGGCGAGGCGGGAGCAGGTGGCGTAGTTGGCGTCGAGGTCCCCCACGGAGGTCATCTGCACCACGCCCACCCTCGCCGCCGCCACCGCCAATCCCCCCGCGGCCGCGGATGGTGACGACGAGGAGGAGGACGAAGCCATCCCGCGGCAGCAGACGAGCGACACGCGTGACCTCGCCGCGGCGGCGGCGGCGGTGGTGATGGGGAGGAGCGAGGCGGCGGCGAGGGAGGCCAAGGCCATGCGAGGAGGATTGAGATCCTCTCTACCTTAATTCACATGACTTTTAGTCACTGACATGCGGGCCCACCTTTTGTGGACCCACGTGTCAGTGACTCTAAAGGCGAGTAGTGGGGGAGGAGGTGGCGGCGACTCCGACCAGGGCGGGTAGACTTGCCCAGGTGCGCGTAGCGCGGGCGGGAGGAGACGTGGACGGATGCTGGCCGTCGGATCAGCACGGCCGTTGCCTCTATCCACCGTTCGATTCCGCGAGCCCACACATCCATCCAGCCACTCGCCAACTAGTATCCCCATTCGCCGCCGCCGCCGCCGCCACCACGGTGGTCAGCGCCGCCGCGGCCACTCGTATCAAAGGTGAGACCACTTGCTGTTCCTTTTCTCGCAGATTCACTGCAAGACTATAATCGGGTATGGGAGATGGGATGGGGAGGATTTGGGTGGTGGTGCAGCAAGAATGTCGCAGAAGTTTTGTTTCTCTGATTAGAGCTCTGAGATTACGGATGTGATTACGGATGCAACTGGATCCATTTTAGGGAAGAACTCTAGATCATTGGTTGATCTGATAGTTGGGAACAACTTCGTTGGTGATGATTGATGAACATGTTGTGCGCTGCTTATTATCTAGCCGTTTTTTTCTCTGAATTTTGTGTATCCCTTAGAAGGGTGTAGAGCAGCTGAATGCATGTACAATCTCATGCATTTCTTTCTTGACGCAACATTATTTTTGTTTTCGGTAATTTACTAATGTGTGCTTCCGTCGCGGTAATTGCTCATTGCATATTTGCACTGGATTTCTGCTTGCAGGTATATGGCCCAAATGGTTAGTCAGTGTATCTCTCCGCGGCAGTCCTTTCGCATTCCTCGTGTTCCATCAACTCGGCCTATGCTAAGTTCACGTTTAGCAATTGGCTATGCCAACCCGTCGTTTCACGGTGTTAAACGCTCAAATCATCCGAGTTTTATAGCAGCAGCACTGGAGGTACCAAAAAGTATGTCCTCCCCTAATTCAGAGAGCTCCCTGCCTTTGAAAGGTATCGCTGGAAACCTTTAGTTTTGTGTGGTCATGTTATGGTGCTTATGCAGGCCTGAATCTCCTGACACCGTGCATGCTTCTTCTCTTCGCCAGAGGTTATCTGGGCCTGGTGCAATGCTGACGCGGTGTGCTTCGATGTTGACAGCACGGTCTGCTTGGACGAGGGTATCGATGAGCTCGCGGACTTCTGTGGGGAAGGCCAGGCAGTTGCTGAATGGACGGCTAAGTAAAGATGCTGACTTTTAAAGCTTTGCCAATTAATCCATGGAAATTTCCATTCAAGCGTTCAATTTTTATTTTAAGTTTTGAAAAAAAAAACATTTCCAGGGCAATGACTGGGTCAGTTCCGTTTGAAGAGGCGTTAGCTGCTCGGCTATCATTGTTCAAACCATCTTTGGGGCAAGTTGAGGACTGCATGGAGAAGCGGCCACCAAGGTAGGCTCCTAAGTATCTAATGATTCTCTTAGGTTTTTCAGCCATTGAGGGGGGGCTGTAGTTACTACTAGCCACAACTAGATGGTTGGTTTCTTTTATTTTGTATAACTTTCAGTGAAAATACACAGATATTCAGCATTTCTCTTAGGTTTCCATTTTTGGGATGCCCATACCATAAGAGAATACTAAGTTGTTTTTAATCCTTTTCTCCACACGTTTTCATGTTTTTTTCTCAAATTGGATACAGAATAACAGAACTACTTGGTAACTTCTTATTTATTATAAATAAACAGGGATTCATATAGCTCATTGTTCAAATATTAGCTCTTTCTTGTAAGAAACTGACCCTGACTTTTTTGATAAATTTGCTACTAACTATGATCTATATAGATATTGGTGCGTCAAGCAGACACAACTTTCATGTTCCTTGGATTTATTGCATTGATAGTATCTAGCCTTCACATCCTACTATATTTTATTGAAATGCCATTTGATCGACAGGGTATCTCCTGGGATTGCTGAGCTTGTTAAGATGCTGAAAGCTAAAAATGTTGATGTGTACCTGGTTTCTGGAGGCTTTCGACAGATGATCAAGGTATAAATATAATGCTTCCACTATTGGATGCTTTCCCAGTGACATTCCAGGAAAGTCATCATACGATCTATACTTTGATTTTACTCCACCAACATTCTGTTGTTTTCAGCTCCAATCTTTACTTTAACTTTTGAATAGGTCCATTGCTTTAGTGATATGTGATGTTTTTTTCCCTCTTGAGGAATTGATGTCAAAAAAATTGAAGAACAAAGGAAGGTTGTGGCAAGAAATATTTGATTCATATTTCTTTTGATGCATTACACTCTTGGTTTATGACAAGCTTTAACTATTTTCAAGTTGCTATTTCTTCACCCAGAGTCAGTCTTTGACCTACCCTTTGCTCTTTCCATCAGCCTGTCGCAGTGCAGCTTGGCATTCCTCCTGAAAACATTTTTGCGAACCAGTTACTGTTTGGAACTTCTGGAGAGTATGTTGGTTTTGACCCTTCAGAGCCTACTTCACGAAGTGGAGGCAAAGCTGTAGCAGTTCAACACATAAGACAGGTTCTGATTTTAACTCTCCACTCTGCCATATTGCTGCTTATTAAGCACGTTGCTTATGTACCTTTGTGTGTGTAGAAGTTTGGTTACAGGACACTCGTTATGGTTGGAGACGGTGCAACTGATCTTGAGGTACTATTATTGTGCCCATAGAACAATGATAGCCCTACAGTAGGCATAACATTACCATTTTCATTATATATTAGGAGTAAACTTCTGCCACAAAAAAAGGGATAAATGTTAGCAAGACAATGCAAAACCACATATACATGTCAGTGCATGTATTACACTACTACCTTAGGAATACAAAGTATTTTGATACCTAAGGAAGGCCATCCCAATTCCAAATCAATAAGAGACTGAGTAGCCGATTTGAATTTTAAAAGTTCACATGAATCGCGACAAATTTGTTGATGTTTATAGTATGTATTAACCTGTATATGTAGGAGTGAATCATTCTCATGTTAACAAACTATTTGTGCTTTCATTTCATATAGCAAAGGAAAGGTAAAAGGGGTCGAACTATTTTTCTTCCTCGGTTACTTTGACTAATGAGATGCATTGTTTTTTTCTTCATATCCTGATATGAGCTTTTGCAATGTGGACCAGTGGTGCTTAGATTTTAGCATAGTGATGCTGTATCGCTGTATTGGCTCCATGAGTAGATTAGCTCATAATTTTGTATTGCTTAACTGTTGGTATATCATAAAGGAACTTCTGTGTGGATGGAACTTCAGAAACATCTTATACTATGTTTTTCATGTGTGCAGGCTCGGCAACCTAATGGAGCAGACTTGTTTATCTGCTATGCTGGTGTGCAGATGAGAGAAGCGGTTGCATCAAAAGCTGATTGGTTGATTTTTGATTTTGACGAATTAATGGGCTATTTGGTTTAATTTTTTTCCTAGAAACCACCAGTTCTTATGTTGTCTATTGATGAGTAAATAATTGTCCATGGAAGCACTTCCGAGCTACGCATGTCAAGGCATTTAATAGGGATAGTAATAACATGCGTCAAGCAAAGGTGTTTGATCTCAGTTAAAATTCCTCTTTTCTTGACCTTTCTATCAATTTCCTTTTTCACGCCAATGGCACCGAGATTCCAGAGTGCCAATACTTACCTTTTATATGTGTTGTTGTGTGATTTATCATTGGCCTGTTCAGAACAGGGAGGTGCCCTAGATCGATGCCTTCACAAATGTTGTAATGTGAAGGCTTTCATAGTATGCTTATCTTTGTTTCTCTCCTACTTGTGTCGGAAACTTGGAATTGAGGAATTGTGTGACTCGGTTGACTTTGAACTTTTCTGTACAGAATCTTGGCACCGATCAGATTTCCAAAAGTTTGGCCTTTTGTTGGTGGTGGTGGTGATGTTGTTTGTGCGCTACATTGGAACTTATATTTGTTGTGAATATTGGTCAAAATTGTTGTGTAAATTTTGTATAGCCTCATTTGAGCAATCTCTACAATTGGTCAGATGTGGATTCGAAATGTCTCGCTTTGAGTGGAATCTATTGCGGACAAGTATATGTATAAGTTGAAATTCACTGCATGTTTTGTATGAACATAAGCTTTCGCACCACACAAAACAAACTATATATACATCAATTTTGTATCTGCCAAGGGTTTTTTTGTGGAGCTAGGGAAGTTGA
Source organism: Oryza punctata (assembly GCA_000573905.2). Classification (NCBI taxonomy): domain Eukaryota; kingdom Viridiplantae; phylum Streptophyta; class Magnoliopsida; order Poales; family Poaceae; genus Oryza; species Oryza punctata. Next base: position 22,242,960 of record CM002499.2, on the reverse strand, counting down.
AATAGCAATGTTCGTCGATAAGAATATTCAGTTCTAGTCCTTGAAAACCCTGAAGCCTAAATAACAGTTTGTTGGATCAGTACCTTGATGAGGCTTGGCAAGAACAATTGCTAGGAGAGTCAGTGAGACCGAGCTTACCTTCATTGGAGATGGCATTGGCATATGTCATATTGCTTAGGCAAGAAAGGCTATCAAGCCCTGCTTCCAAACAGGGAGAAGATCCAAGTAGGTAAATGCCACCTGGGTTTCAATTTCAACCTCCCATTTGGATCTTTTCCTCAAACCAAGCTACCACTTACCCAATTTTAGACCATATTCATCTTTGTTACCAGTTTAGTTTCAGCATGAAACTGCTAGCTGGTAGTGTGGTTTGTGCACCTGGCATGCTAGGATTTAAATTCTAGGTTTTGTATTGGTGTCCACGAATTTAAGGCATGTATGCGCCCGCACTATACTATGGGGGGTGTTTGGTACCTCCAACAAATTTAAATCATGTCAGGAGGATGTGCACGTGTGTGTGGCCCAAGTGTTGAGTGTCCAACAAACTATCTCAAAAACGAGAATGAAACAACTCGATGCTAGCAAAGTTAGAATTCTCAACATAAAGCAACAGATACTGGCAAACATCCAAAAGAGCACATGCAAGCATATAGGATTATGTTACGTACTGAGAAATGATTTGATTTCGGGTGAGATTATAACCTTTACTATACCATATTGGAAGGAAAGAAGTCTTCTTACAAAGAAAGTGAAGAAGAACAGGGAAATCCGCTTGGAGAGGAACTACTAGGGAAGTATTGGACCAAAGTCAAGAAGATCTAAGAATGAAAAGAGCAACTAATACACCAATGTGGATTAGGCTAATTCTTGGAACTTTGCAAACAATTTGTGTTTGCCATTTTTGAGGGGGAAGTTTTTAGATAATGAAAGTTTTTATTGAACTCAGCTAATTAAAGGTGATACAAAAGCATTGAGCACATTCCCGACTTGAGGCAAGGGGATTGCTTTCACAAATGTCTACCTCTTCAATGTCTTGATTGCAAGAAGGTATTTAAATCCCCTATGTAAACTCTTGCTCAGTTTCTCATAACCATTTCCATGTAAACTTTTTGCCAGTTTAGTTGAACCTTCATCTCTTTTCACAAGTAGTCCATGATTATTGATTAATATCCCCCCACCCCCTCTGTCATATCCTTTCCTTTATCCATAAGCTGACCTTCATATTTACCCTACCATATGCATTTCTTTTTAATCTAACATTCATTTAACCATGCAGTTGTTCATAATCTTGATGGGGTGACCTTTCATTATTGTTTGGATGATCTTCTCCTTTCTAAGGGGTTGTATCCTACAAGAAAGCGATTCAAATAATGCGTGTTCTTTTCTTTGATTTCCCTTGACTAGATCAATGAAATAGTCAACCAAGTTTTAGTTACTCAAAGGTTGTCATAATGTCATCGGCATATATTGGTTTATCCTATTCCTATCTTGGCTTCTTTTTAATTCCTCAAAGAACTTTTTTCTAGAAATTATTTGGAGATGGTTCACAATTATGAATGCCTATGTTTAACTGGTATAAGTCAAAACTACCTCTGGTAAGTACCATACTAGAGATGTTTTTATAAATTGGTCGTGTTTGCTATTTAATATATACATCACCCTTTAATTACCATCCAAGTCACTAATTGGTCTATAACAATATTTCAACATTCCCGCCCATGAAATTTGAATTCCCTCTCAACCGACGAAAAACTTCTTTAAATTACTACCTAAATATCCTCATCTATCCTCTCCTCTCTCTCCCCCCATCCGCCTCTTGTGATGTCATCCTTCTCCTCTACCCCTCTTCTCCTCCTCTCCTCTTCTCCGCTCCTTCAAGGCGATGGTGAGTACATGGATCCCAGTGACCTTCACCAGGTAATCCCTCCATGCCTTTCCCCCCTTGTTCACAATATGCTTTGGATCTTTAGAATTTTGTTTAAGTGATAGAATATACTAGACTTTGAATGTTTAAAATTAGAGATAGGTTTTGGTATGGATATGGACACATGAATGTTCGGAAGGAGAAAGTAGACCAAGAGCAATTCTACTCCGTTCCGGCCAATAAGGCAAGCGAGCGACAAACATGATATTTATGACTCGAGGGAGGCACACGCCTACAAGGATGTTGGTGATGCGACTTTTCATCTCTATGTTCATCGGGTCCCACTGGAATGTCTGCTGTATATCTCAATATGTTTGCCCTCAACTTGGGAATATCTCGTGGGCTCGCCTTTGTATCCATAATAATAGGAGTCACTACATTAACACATGGTCTACACAACTATAAATGCACTTTAGGTCTCTTTGGAATGGGGAAATTTTGTAGTTAAACGGATTGTTTCTAGTGAAAATCATATAAATTTCCTACGTCCCTAAAAAGCCCTACTCTTTATCTATCTCTTCGCACATAGATTGAGTTTCTAGCTAAGAACTCCTTTGGAATGGAGGAATCAAACTAAATCTATACCTAATAAAAAAAATTCATAAGGCTTCCGTGTATATTTTTTGTCCGTTTTCTTTTTTTCGCTGTCTTTTCCATTTTCTTTTTGCTGCCCTTTTTTCTGGTTTCTTTATATCCGCTTTTTTTCGCTCCGTTTTTTCCGTTTTCTTTTTTTTCGCGTTTTTTCCTTGTTTCTTTCTATCCGCTTATTTTGGCTATTTTTTAGTTGCGGTTTTTTCGCAAGTTTTTTTTGTCGCAATTTTCTTTTGCGGTTTCTTTTCGGGCTGAAGCCTAGCGCCGCCGCCACATCGATCTGTCTCCCTATGCGTTTCCTCCTTCAATTGATTGCAAAAATCGATTTTCCACTGCTTCCTCATCATTTCCCCTTGATTTCCCTTTTCGATTCGGCTTTAATTCACCAGATTTAATCTCCATTTAACTATCAATATTTTTTATTCCAAGTTTTATGGATTGATTTGATTTTATAAAAACAGAAAGGGGAGATTGAGTGGATCAAAAGCCCTCAAGAAATTTGGAGACCGAGAAAGATTCGACCGGATTTGATAGGGAGGATCGGCTCCGGCATTGTACGGGCATGGGGCTATGCGAGCCGGGCCTATAACTCTACTTGTGGGATGAGCCGAAGAGAGGCAGGCCGAGCAGAGGTAGGTAGCAGACTGGGCTATGATTGAGACTGAAAAGGAAGGAAGAAATGAGCATTAAACCAAGGAAGGAGTATAATGTACAGGATAAAAAATGTTTTACCTGTTGCAACGCACGGGTATTTTTTCTAGTCCTAAAAAAGAATCATATAAAATTTCCCCAAAGAAGGCCCTAAAACTTTTTCAAGGTTACGAATAATGCGAATTTTTTTATTAAAAGTTTTGCAAAAATAATTTTCTATCTCAAATTTTGACGAAACTAGTCTCCCGCCGCCCTCTGGGAGGACGATTTTTAAAAATCACCCTCCTAGAGGGCGAGTTATCTGACGTGGCAGACAGCCGTTGGCTCTCGGGTGATGACCGTCAACGGTCGGCCTGCACATTTTGCAGGCGGCCCCTTGCCACCCTCTGCTAGGGCGTTTTTGCACTGTGCAGAGGGCCGCGGCTTGGCTCTTTTTCAAGCGGCCCCCTTGCCACCCGTACACAGTGCGGTTTTGCACTGTTAAGGGGGCCGCCTGCAAAAGGGCCACGAGGGGGCCTGCAATTTTGCAGGCGGCCCCCTTGCTGCCCTCTGGGAGTGCTTTTTTAGCACTACCCCTATAAAGCTCTTCCCTTCTTTGAATTTTCATTATAATCACTCGAAATTCTAAAAAAAAGAAAGAGGGAGGGGTGAGGGGGAGTAGAAGGGGAGCGGCGAAGCCCTGCTGTTTTGCTCACTTCATCACAGGTAAATACATTATATTACATTGTGTTTTTAATTTATGTTGCATTTCAGTTTTAGTTCCATATATTTTAGTAGATCTGTAGAACATAGCACATTTGTATAGATCTAGAGCACATAATTAGTAGGAATTGAGACTTAGGCCGTAGTGTAAATTGTAAAATGTAGTTTAGTTCGATCTGAAGCACGCCATCTATTTGTAGAATTCTGGACATAGGACACAGAATAATATTTGTAGAAACTGTAACTTAGTGCGTAGTACCGATGAACACGAGGTTAGATCTTGTTAGTACGATATGAACTTAGTTAACCTAGTTATTTTTTCATCAGGCACAATGTCAAATAAGGTCATATTTCAAATAGTTCACGGTGAACGCAAACTTAGATTTGGTCCAGATGGTGTTGATCTGTCAGATTTTGTAATGACATCTAAGGGCATCGATAGGCTTGTGGAGAGAACATTTCAGTCAATTTATAGTTGGTTGTTGAAAGGATTTAGAATAGACCAAGAAGTCTACACAATGTCAGTATCTGTTATAGTGAGTCGTGCAACATAAGATTATTTTTTTGGAACTAGTGCCGATGGACAGTACTATTGCTTGGAGACGCTATGTGGAGATGGCTTTTGAACGGTCATGGCCCTTTGTTATATTTGTGTCGGTGCAAGAGAAAGATACAAATGTTTCAATGGAAACCGAAGATGTCGAGGGTCCTAGCAATGCGGGGGATGTTGTTGGACCATCGATGCAAAATGAGGAAAATCAAACAAGGGTGGAACAGGTCATGGGCATGGCGGATGAGGAGGAGATAGTCGGTATAATCGTTGATGAAATGGAGAGGGAAGATTTGGATAATGAGCAAGCGGAGGGCGACGCATTATCCGATGAGGAAGGTGATGTAATGCCCACTGATTGGACAAACGGGGACTTGGATGGAGTACGAACGTCGGGTAGAAATTGCAAGCTTAGACTGGAGGAACAATCCATTAGGGTTACCTAAATGGTCGGAGTATCCTAAGTGTGGTTGTAGAGATCGCTGTCAGGTGGCTACCTCCTTTGCAGAACAAACATTCGGTAGGAGATATTTTGTCTGCTCCAATGTAGACAACAATTTTGTTGTATGTCTAACTTTTTCCAAATTCCCCTATCATTCGCACAATATTTCTACCCTTACTAACTAACCTTATTAGTTTCATAGGGCAATCCAAGGATGTGTGGATTTACTCAGTGGATCGACATTGTCACTCCATCATATCATGGCCAAAAGATAACAGAGTCTGAAACAGAAGTAGAGTACCAACGATTGAAGGACCATGAAAATGCAATGCATATTGACCGACCTAGAAGGGGCCGGTAGGTCAGCGCAAGCTAGATTCGTCGGGACCGACAAATTTGTATCGTGTATCCATTGCACTTCTTATCTATCTTATCATTACAATGTTTAATTATGATGGTGTATTGCATGCGTACGAATAAAAATTAATGTGCTTTTATCGTTTCTATTAACATGGTTCTTTGACGCCCGTTACGCTCCATTCCTTACAATTGTACGCAATACAAATACCTAACAATATATCATCCGATACTTACAAAATTTTACATACTCTGTTTGTTTCTACAAGATCATTAACCTAATGCTTCAAAGTCACACACCGCTCCCTCGGCCTCCAATTTGACCTCGTCTAAAATTTTAAAAAAACTACTTGATTTTTCTCTTCTCAGAGTGAGTATTTACCTACTTTTCTTCGTTCAAATACGATAATTTACATCAAACAAATTTACAAAAATTACTCCTGTTTTCTTCGTTTTCAATATGATGCTTTACTAAAATTTTATACCAAATGTTTCGATAACAAACATAACAAAATATATCGAAAACATTATTTTTGAATCAATAGTACTAAACCGCACTCCCTGAGGTCGGCAAGGGGGCCGCCTGCAAAATTCCAGGCCCCCTCGGCGCCCTTTTGCAGGCGGCCCCCTCCACAGTACAAAACCGCACTGTGTATCAGCGACAAGGGGGTCGCCTGAAAAAGAGCCAAGCCACGGCCCTCGCACGGTAAGAAACCACCCTAGTAGAGGGCGGCAAGGGGACCGCCTGCAAAATATGCAGGCCGCCGTTGACGGCCGTCGCCCGAAAGCTAACGGCCGTCTGCCACATCAAATTTGCCGCCATCTGGGAGGGTGGAAAATCGCCTTCCCAGAGAGCGGCGGGAGATTAATTTTGTCAAATTTTGAAATAGAAAATTATTTTTGTAAAAAATTTAATAAAAAAATTAAAAATAAAAAATTCCGAATAATGCTACCCTCAGAGTTTTTCCATGGCTACCCCTACCCAAACCCAAGTCAGTACCTAAATAGACCAGGCTCAAATAAACCCTATTACATGGGCCGCACTCAACAAAAGCTACCTTCCTTTAAGGGCCACAGAAGTTGCCTTATCCGGATATACAGGCCCAAGAGACTCCCACTCACACGCTTTTCCCTTTCCGGGTCCATGACGGGCCGGGCCCACCAACCCCCACGCATCTCGTGGTTTCTCTCTCCTCTCCTCGGCTTCTTCCTCAATCCCTCTCTCTCCCCCATCCCGCCTACGCCTTCAAACTTGAAAAAAGGGGAGGAGAGGATTCGCCACCCCGCCTCTGCCTCCGCCTCCGACTCCGCCTCCACCGCCACCTCCTCTCCGGCCGCCGCCGCCGCCCCGGCGTGCAGGCGTGCTCCCCCCCGTCTTCGGCCTAGATCCACAGGGGGGTCCCTCTCCGCCGCCGCCGACGCCGCCTCCTACGACTTGGGTCTTAGGGCACGCGCCTCCTCGCCGCCGCGGGGGACGGCGGTGCTTCTCCGGTTGGCGCGTCGCTGAGGGGTGGGTGGCTTCGATTCGTCCGGGAATTTTGGGAGGGGGGTGGGTGGGTGGGTGGGTTCTTGATTTGGTCTTGCATTTGGAGTTCTTGGTACGCATTGGTGATTTCACGGCGCTGATGGGGGGGGGGGGGGTTTCTTGGATTCTTTGCCCCGTCGTTTGTGTGGTAGATCTGCTTGATCTGTCCGTGTGAGGATGGGGATGTGCATAGATTGGTCTGTGTTGGTAATGTTTGCGAGGATTTCTTCGTTAGGGCTAGGTTGGGCGGCCTCCTGTTTGAAAATAAAAAGTGACTTTTAGTTGAGTATCTGATGATAACTTGAGTTGGAGGATTTCTTGGCTCAATCTGGTGTAAAGGTTAAATTTGCATCTGTTCAGCGCCATGAAAGAAACAAATGCTAGGAAATCTAACCTTAATATGAAGATGCCATTTTGCAAGGCAGTTAGAAGGGACTTTTGTTTAAAGAACGACATAAATCTATAGAAGACACTACCTTTTTGCACTTAACGAAATGGACAAAACCACCTGGTTTCAGATTTGAATTATAGGTCAGAACTGTAAACATTTGTGTGAAGTGACTGCTAACGCGATCTTTATCCCTGGGATAATATAGTATTTCGCTCAATTATGCTACCAAGGGACTGAATAATTTTTATTTTACTTGTGCACTTGTGAGTAAATATGATCTTGTAAGGTTTGCAAAGAAGATCTGGTACTGTTTTATGCTTGCATTGCATCTACTTGTTCGTTTTTTTTTCACAGTGATACCTAATGCCTAATGCACTATCTCATTCACATTCAGCTCCATAAAGTTATTTTCCCTGGTTGATTTCTTCATTGCTCACTGCACAAATTCTTATTCATTTTTTATTTTCTTTTAACACATTCAGGCTCACATGGCTGGAAGGAAGGAAAATCCGGTGCTTACCGCTTGCCAAGCACCCAGTGGTCGAATCACACGAGCTCAAGCTGCTGCAAATCGTGGACGGTTTGGGTTTGCTCCCTCCGTATCACTACCTGCAACTGCAAGAACTGAACGAAAGCAGACAGCAAAAGGAAAGACAAAAAGGGGAGCTTTGGATGAAAACACTAGTGCAAGTACTGCAACTTCAGCTCCTCAGCCTAAACGGCGCACAGTGCTTAAGGATGTAACCAACATCGGCTGTGCCAACTCATCCAAAAATTGCACCACCACGACCAAGCTGCAGGTATCGAGAGCTGCTGCATTATTGCATTATGCTATTATGATTTTTAGACCTTTATTTTCCCTGATCATTGTTGATGGAGTGACAAGGTTATTCCTTCGTTCCAGCAAAAGTCAAAGCCCACTCAGAGGGTGAAACAAATCCCGAGTAAAAAGCAGTGTGCAAAGAAGGTTCCTAAGCTACCACCTCCAGCTGTTGCTGGAACTTCATTTGTGAATAATTCTAGAAGTTCTGAAGAAACTCAAAAGGTGGAGCTTTTGGCAAAAGCAGAGGAGCCCACCAATTTGTTTGAAAATGAGGGGTTACTGTCATTGCAGAATATTGAGCGAAACAGGGATAGTAATTTCCATGAGGCATTCTTTGAGGCAAGAAACGCCATGGATAAACATGAACTCGCTGACTCCAAGGCTGGTAAGTTATTTTGCATATGTTGCATGATTATTTTCAGCAATGAGTATCTGGACTGATTTTTCTTTTCAAGTCAGCAAATTCTATAAAAAGATTCATATTTCCCTTAGCTTGTCATGTTATCTACCGGTCATCAATCACTTTTACCAGGAGCATACTCTTGATTGTCTTTGTGTTGTCACAGAACTTAGAATCAAGAAAACCGTGACTATAATTGTTTCTGTACACTGCTGATTTCTGAGATATTCGTAGATAATCTGTACTTACTACTTTACATGTTGGTAGTGGTGGTGGTTGCCACCGCCACCTCCATTGTCATGTGGGCCTATGATTTCAGTGTCCACTATATGAATCAAATACAATGTGGATAATTTATACCAATTTTTTATCGCTATGAGCAACTGTGTAGCTCAACATACATGTATAAAATTGTACCAAATATGATATGATGATTAGAGAGTGGGAATAATTTTATTTTGCTTTCTGGGTTTTACTGTAATCCCGTTGCAATGCACGGGTATTTTGCTAGTCATAATCAAGAAAACCATGACTATAAATGTTTCTGTACACTGCTGATTGCTAAAGAGTCATTTATTTTGTACCAGGTGACTCTAGTGGTTTAGGTTTTATAGATATTGACAATGATAATGGCAATCCTCAAATGTGTGCTTCCTACGCTGCTGAGATATACACAAATCTGATGGCCTCCGAGGTATGTTTTGTTCTTTGGTGAAAAACAAAAGCTTGTTACTGTTTTAGCATGCTTATGGTTTCTTCATATTTCAAACATCCTAGTACGCAAAAGTAATTTCAGTTTTTCATGGTTATGTTTCATCCCTGCGTTATTGGCGCTTTGTTCTTGTTTGAATTCAAACTCCATCTTCTGCTTATGCCATTCCCAGCTTATCAGAAGACCCAGGTCAAATTACATGGAGGCTTTGCAACGTGACATCACAAAGGGCATGCGAGGCATTCTCATTGATTGGCTTGTTGAGGTTTGTATGATTTCTCTTGATGTAGTTTGCACATAAACTGCCCTGCTATCTTTTTAAACGAATTTAAGCCAGTTATTGTTAGGGCGTTGGCATCTCGCTTGCATCAGTTCACACAGAAACATGTATGTGCAACTCAAACATGAAGTACATAGTTACATGTGAATGTAACATACTGGATGCTGCATCTGGTTAAAAGCCTACAAGAACATTCTTTCCATTGAATCGTTATTGTTTATACCTTTTCCATTTGTCCTTTGCACTTACCTTTTAATGTATCATAGTTTCAATGATGAGAAGTTTATATGGGATAATTGAATAAGTTGCGGATTACAAAATCACTTTTCTCTCATCACTTAGCGGAGAGCCTGAGATACTGAAGAGGTCAGAATATGAGTAGTTGGCTTCTGCATCAGAAGCAAGCTTTATATGTTTCTTGCAAAATTCGAGGAATCTGCCTTTTCTTTTTTTGTTATGATAAACCATGATCATCCTCTGTACATCTTAATTTAGTAATATGAACTGTTCATGACTTCTGAGCTTATGAAGTTCTGTGTATTGTCTTCATTTCAGGTTTCTGAAGAATATAAGCTTGTGCCAGACACACTCTACCTAACCATTAATCTTATTGACCGATTTCTTTCTCAACATTATATTGAAAGACAGAAACTGCAACTTCTTGGAATAACAAGCATGCTGATTGCCTCGTAAGTTTTGGATATACATGTGTGATTTTCCCAAAATGTACCATAGAAAGGTTCGCCTAGCTGCTGATGCACCTTATTCTGTAGCTAATGTGAATTACAAACTAACAACTCTGCAAGTTTCTTCATGTCATTGGAAGTATTGCTAAGTCTACCTTCTTTTTATAGGAAATATGAAGAGATATGTGCTCCTCGTGTTGAAGAATTTTGTTTCATAACTGACAATACATACACAAAAGCTGAGGTACTTGTTTCATGTGATGCCTGAAGAAATTGCTAATTTATGTATATAGAAGAGCCATTGAACTGCCAGAGCTGATATGATATCCTCCTGATTCAATAGGTGCTGAAAATGGAGGGCCTGGTGCTTAATGATCTGGGGTTTCATCTATCTGTTCCAACAACAAAAACATTTCTCAGGTGGTTTTGGTTACCACATACATATGGTGTTTCCTGTCCAATCTAAGCTGTGGTTCCATCACTAACATGACTGTCCTGCTTTTCTTTATATTTTATCAGGAGATTCCTTAGAGCTGCACAGGCTTCTCGTAATGTAAGATTGGCACCCGACCTTTTATCAGCAACAATTTTCATTCATTCCTTTTATGTGTATATCCCTGAACGCCAAATTTTCAAACTGTATTTCCAGGTTCCTTCCATTACCTTGGGATATCTGGCCAATTATCTTGCAGAGCTGACCTTAATCGATTACAATTTCCTCAAATTTCTTCCTTCAGTGGTGGCAGCATCTGCAGTCTTTCTTGCAAGATGGACACTTGACCAATCTGACATTCCATGGGTTTGTATAACAAGGATATGCACTATATCGACCGCTGTATCACCCCTAAACATGTTCTAATCTTCAATCTTGGTATCTTTTTACAGAATCGTACACTTGAGCACTACACTTCTTACAAAAGCTCTGATATTCAAATATGTGTCTGCGCTCTACGGGAACTGCAGCATAACACCAGTAATTGCCCTCTAAATGCTATACGTGAAAAGTATAGGCAACAAAAGGTACATGACCACCAGCTGCTTGAGATACTAGACTAAAAACCTAAGGGTTATTGTTCATCTTTTGTGACCATTTAATTGTACTTCATGTGCAGTTTGAGTGTGTAGCCAACCTGACATCACCGGAGCTGGGGCAGTCACTCTTCAGCTGACAAAGCCAATGGTATCAGTTTCCTGTTAATCAACAACCGTTAGCAGCAGTCGTTACCATGACTGCTTCCTGATTTGTTGTGTTGTCCTGAAGTGTTGTTTCCCGACCATTTTAGAGTCGTGCAGTAAAAAGAAAAAAAAAGAAAAAGGAGAGATAGCTTGCATTTGTTTGACCTTAAGTATGCCTTTAGTTGATAATTGTAAGAAAATTCTCACTGTGTGTAGGCTGCCGCCTTTGGGTTGATAATTGTAAGATGATCCTGCTTGTATAACAAATGGTTGCTTGGTTTGACCGAGATTATGTTATTCCCTTATTAGAAAAACAAGGATTTCATTATCTAAGAAAAAAGGTACTTCGTTATCTTGAAAAACAAGGTATTACCTCCATCCCATAATAATCGTATTTTTAGAATTCAAATTTGTTCCCAAATAGTTGCCACAATAGAGTACAAATTATCCCATTGATCACTTATTCAAATTTCTTCCTATTCTACCTTCAATCACCTTTCCACTTTTATCTATATACCATTTAATAAGGGGTATCATAGTCTTTCTTATCAAAACTTAATATATGCTAAACAATCTAGAATTACAAGTACTTGACACTTGGGGATGTCTTTCACTTGATCAAATCTAATCTTGGGCCCCTTTTGTCACAAGGAGAAAGCAAACTGCCGTTCCAAGCACTAACCCATGAATCTGTGAATTCAAAGTACTAAATCTGATCAGTGAGTTCAATATGCCAAGTGATGAAGTGAACTGAAATGTTTATCGGTTAAGTTGTCATATGATACCCTTTAATTTGAATATTTGATGTTTGGATTGACATCTCTTTGAATCTAAATGAAAATTTAGTAGCCTGCATATGCAATAATTCTAGGATTTTAACTTTCAACCAACTAGAGTGATGACAACAGTGCATGAAAAGGTTTACATAGAAAACGTTCTTTTCTTTGAGCTGCACTATCAACTATTTTAACAAATATAAACAACTCTAAATTTTTTACACACCTTCCGATTTCTTTCCCCTATAATTTCTTGAACTAAATGACTATTTTCCTATCTAAGTAATAGTAAATAGCAACAAAGTCACTCAAACTATTTTTAATCTTTACACTAGTCTGAAAGAACTTGTATTTGAAATAATTGTACATAAATGTGCATCATGTTTCATTACCTATCTCTTTCCAAAAACCAGCACGTAAGTAGTACATTCATTTTTTACTCAATTTTTTGGTTACCCAAAATCCTTGGCAGACCAAAATCTTTGAAATGATAGAAGTATAATATATATACAAAGAGCAATAATATCACACCATAAAAATATAAAACCATCAAAAACAGCTGCCGCCTAAAACATCCACAATCATTACTAATTGACAACACATAACATGGCTGAGAAATAAATCAATAACCTTATTAAAAAGTTTTATAAAATACTGCAAAAACTTGCGCTCAAGGCCTAGGCTGTGTTCGAAACCTAAGGTTCGTAACTCATTTGTCCTACACGAAAAACGAGGTAGCTTATTAGCACATAATTAATTAAGTATGAACTAAATAACTTAAAAAATGGCTTAATCTGATTTTTGAAAACAACTTTCATATAGATTTTTGTTTTACAAGTAGTTTGGAAAACATGCACCTGAAAAACAAGGGAGTAAAAGTTGGAAAATGGAGAAACGAACACAACCCTAGTCTTTACTTTAAGATTCCTTGGACACGGGAAACACATTCAAGTCAATGGTTCCAGATGTTGAGGATGATAGTTGCATTAATGCCTTGAAAATGACTGATTTAAAAAAACATCATTCAGTAGGAACACCCAAAGCCCAAAGCTAAAGGTGCAAGGCTAAGTTCTTTTCCTGGATTTTCCCTGCAAAATCAAGGAAATAATAGAATATTTTGAAAATAAATTCATGATTTGGAGGAGGCTGAACTGGGATCCATGATATTGCAATTATCTCATAACAATCCACTGGAGTGTTTGTTTGTGAGTGGTGGGAGATTCTTTCTCCCCCACTTTTTTTTTCTTTTCTGAGAATAACCAAACTGGTTCCTCAAGTTCCTCTCTAGGATCTATTTGTTCTCTAATATTTCCTTTTGTCCAAATATGTCCTTTGACCTAATACAATTTTTCCACACATAAAGTGCTACATGGGCATGCCATGTGATGCTTCATATGGACATAATGATAGTATATTTGGCCACACAACATTATGAACCAAATTGATCCTTGAGTGAAATTTGAGGGACCAATACCTGTTACTACAATATTTTTGGACTATATATATTTGTTTGGAGGGATTAAGGAATAAAGTAAAATTAAATGGAGGATGATTGTGATTGGTTGATATGAGGAAGCAGGTGAAGAAATTAAATGAGAGATGGTTATGATTGTTATGACAAGAAATTAGGTGAAGAAGTAGTTTATTATAGGACATAACTTGAATGCTACGACCCTTTTGATTTTTAGAAAAAACATACAAAACTTCAATGATTTTAATCCTATAGAAAAAGTTTGTAGGAATGTCTTTGAAACAAAGGAATCCCATACCTTCCTTTGAAGTTCCTATAGAATGGAAGATTTTGGAGGAAAATTAGTAAGAGCTTCAACCTCTTGAAAACAATTTCTTTTGTGTTTTTCCTTTGGTCTATTCAAACGGTTATTCTTATACTTTTCTGTGTTTTGCATTTATCATCTATTATACACTTGCATTCCTATGTTTTTCCCATTTCTCTTTTTTTTAATCCTACGTTTTAAGGAGTCCTAAGAGTAGTTACTACCTCCGCCTCATATTATAGATACCTATGTTTTTTTAAGGATTAATGTTGGTATGAGAAATGGTTGTGATTGATTGAGATTAGAAAATAGGTGAAAGAATTAAAGGAGGAATAGTTGTGATTGGTTGAGATAAAGGAAGTAGGTGGAGAAGTAGCTAATAGGACTTGTGTGGGGGAGCTTTAGATATTGAAAAGTTAGCTAGTGAAAATGTATAAGCTGGAAAAATCAACTTCTAGTTTCTAGTTCATTTGCTTGATTTTGCAACTACAACTTCTAATAATCTAGTAAAAAGCTAGACTGTTTTGAGATTTTGATTCTGGGACTAGGAGAAGTTGCAACAGTCAATATCTCCTCAAACATGCCCATAATATGTAATGGAGGTGGTATAATATAAGAAGATAGATATGATACTTTTTTTTCCATTTGTGACTAGGTGACTGAACTTAGGCTTAAAGTTTGGCTGGCGTGTTGTTTGTATTAAGGTTATATTCCTTCTGTGCGAAAAAACCAACCTAGGATATGATGTGACCTATTCTAGGCTAGATTTTTTTTGGACGGAGAGAGTAACTTCATGACCTATGCAACTTGTCTTATTTGAAATGCAGGAGTTTAAAAATAAAGGAACGGAAAAATGTAAAAATATAGGTGGCATATCTAGTTGAATCCTTGGATTTTCTAATGCAGGAATTGTTGAAATCTACCGTTTGGAAAGAAATAAGACACAAGAAACGTCTTCCATGAGATCCAACCTCATGAGAAATCCTTCATAATTCCTATGAGCTAAACAATTCCATAGGAATTTTGTGAGAATCTCAAATACCCATTACTTTGCTCCAAAGGAGTTCTCCATGGGATTTCAGTCCAAAAAATCCTATTTCTTTCTTTGTTCCAAAGGAGTTGACATGTGTAGATGTGATTTTAGCGTCTGAAGTCCACTTCCACAACATCATGTTCATGCATTCCTTTTGTTTGATCGTGTAGTAGGTTAGCGACTTTGATCTTGCGCATCACTGTAAAATAAAGACAATGTATTTGAGGACCAAAAAAGTACTGACTCAGTGCCGAAATAGTAACTTGTCTACAGTTCTGCAAGACCTGGTAGCCCAAAGTGTTTGCTTCATTTGAATCATTTGCCTACATATAACTAATGGACTGCTATTCCAAAAGGACAGATTTAACAGATAATGGCTTTACCATTTTTTAATGGATTTAGCACAAACGGTTACAAAGTTCATTATTTTTGAATACCATAGAGAAGGGAAGAATGTCAAAGATAGAAAATGAAAACACCGTTTCTAGAACAAATAAAAGCAGTTATAAAACCCTCTGTTTCATGTCAAAAAATGGCAAGGATATATAGTAGAGCAAAGTCAGTTCGAAACAGACTAAAATCATTGATAGTACACGTACAGACAAAACGTCTATGATAACAGTCCAGGGCAAGCAGCAGCCGGGAAGCACAGCACGAAAACAAGCAGCAGCAGCAGGCAGCGAATCGGCAGTTAAGATAGGCAACGAAATACTAAGACAGACGGATTAAAACACATCTTCAATTGTCATCTCAACATAACTAGTAGTAGTTCCTTGCATGATGTTACGTTATTACACCACATCTATGAAAGTAAAGAACAAAAAGACCCGATGTTGACCTGGGTGACCATTCAGGTCACACTATCTTGTCGGTTCATCACTAAGAGACTGCAAACCGAGGCTCGAAGGGCGTAGATTAGCCCTGCTTGTTGGCGTAGTTGTCGGGCTCATCATCCTTGAAGAGGTCATCCATGAGCTCATCGTTCTTGCTGCTTCCAACGCTGTCACCACCAGCACCAGAGAAATCACGCCCGGAGGAACCTCCAGTTCCACCAAAGCTATCATCACCACCCAAGTTGATTCCAGAGAAGGCATCACTGCCAGCTCCTTCTGGCACTCCATAACCACCTCCACCACCACCCCTGTTGCCATACCCTCCTCCACTGTTGCCAACATAACCGCCTCCTCCTCGGTAGCCGCCACCACCACCACCACTGTAGCCACCGCCACCACCACTGTAGCCACCGCCACCATAGCCACCACCACCGCCGC
This sequence comes from Oryza punctata, assembly GCA_000573905.2. Lineage (NCBI taxonomy): Eukaryota > Viridiplantae > Streptophyta > Magnoliopsida > Poales > Poaceae > Oryza > Oryza punctata. The sequence continues at coordinate 22,226,895 of CM002499.2, read as the reverse complement.
CATAACCACCGCCGCCATAACCACCGCCTCCACTTCCATAGCCACCACCTCCATAGCCTCCACCCCCACTACGGAAGCCACTTGTCCTCTCAGTGGCAGTGTTAACCCTTATGTTCCGCCCGTCGAGATCCTGAAACCAGCCAGGAAGATTGTTAAGTTCTTGGATAAGATTAGGAAAAAATGAATTCGAATTTAAGGGACCTATTGCATTTTTTTTGTACAAGAAATCCAGAAATAAATGATCAAAGCACAAACACTTAAATGCATACAAAAGTATAATAATAATAAAAGGTCAATCAGAACATTTGAATTGGAACACCTCCAATTTCTGTACCCACAAGGAGTCTAGCGTCCTACATCATTTAAGTGATCTTGCTGCATACAAAGCTGATCAGGCATCAAGAAATTTTACATTCCACAAACCATATATCTTTTGCAAAAGTATGCATAAATAGCAGTGTTGAAAATCCATTGGAATTTGTTTGCAGTGGCTAAAAATACATCCACAGACTGTACGTGTTAACCAATAGAATATACATATATATTAAGGGCTCTGAAATTTTAGAGTCATTTAATATGAATTTAACCAGCATAAATCATTATACCTTCTGTTTAATAGAATGCCTAAAAGTTGAAAAGCCAAGTTTGGATAACATCATCCAAATGAGGGGGTAAATTAAACCTAGTCTGACCGACCTCACCATACAGGGACCAACTCTTAGAATACTGGAACATAACAATGATTCCGCTAAAATTCATTCCCTAGAAGATTACCTTTCCATCCAAGGCTGTGATTGCAGCTGAAGCCTCTTCACTTGATGTGTAAGTTATGAAGCCAAAACCTCTAGACTTCCCAGTTTCACGGTCAGTGATGATCTTAGCTGGAAAGAACAAAAGTAGACACCGTTAACAAAATATAGCACCAAGAGGAGTGCAGTTACAAAATAAAGGACAAGATACCTTCAACAACTTGACCATAATTGCCAAACGTATCTCTGAGGCTCTGCTCATCTGTGTGGTAGGAAAGGCCTACACCAATAATTTGTAGCCATCAGAAAAGAACAGTACAGAGAGAACAATTGTTTTCTGAACAAAGGATCAAACAGATAAAATATAGTATTTGCAAACCTCCAACAAAGAGCTTTGAGGATGACATGCATCTGATTGATTGATAGAGAGCTGGACTTGAGCTCGTGGCTTTCTTGAGCAGATTACCAATCTTATTAGCCAACGCCATCGTTCCAAACTACATACAGTGGTGAAACAAAGAAAGACATAAATATAGCCATCTAAATAACATAAGACAGCTGGAGCAAGTCCTTGTTCCACAGGAAGAAACAATAACAGCAAGAAGAAACACAAAACAGAGTGGTTGAATAGAATCAGAGTTCGTTGGGATTGTAGAGACACCAATTTACAGAAGAAAGCAATGTCATACATATAACAGCTAAAGCAGACATCTCTATTGCAATTAACTACAATACCATTCCATCTCATATCACAAGAATGATGGAATGGTTTGAAAACTTGCACCGGTTGCAAGTGGAAATCTCAACACGCACAACCCAAGCTGGACTATCTCAACGTTACTAAACAAAATAACATCAGATACATGCTACAATCCATATTCAAAAAGGCAAAAGCCTAAGATATTCACTGATGGAGGCCAAAAAAAAAAAAGCAGATTTAAGAGAGTTGACTTATGGCACATAGTGCCCAGTTTTACGGTTTCAAAGTTTCACAAAACTCATCCTTGTTTAAATCTTATCTAAGAATAGAATATCTGAAAGAATATTGCCTAACACAAGGTTTGATGATAATTCAATATTTCATACACTTTGTAACATGAAAAATAAAGCAAACATGCTACATATGCCATCAGAACACTACGGGTTTTCTGCAGCTTCAACCATAAAACATGTGATTCTTTTTATTTTCCAAAACTTACTCAAAGATCAAACCTTGCAGCAGATGAGAATCTTCAGGCCCTCAAATACCGACCCAAAACTTCCATTCATCACCACCCCCATGATGACATCTACTCACCCTCCACCATTCCAGCCACCTCCACCTCCACCTCCAGCCAAACTCTAAACCCCCCCACGAGCCGAGGCAGCAACAGCGCAACACTAATAGATATACAACCAATCTATCTTACGAAGACCCTAGAGAGCTCCACGAACCCTAACGCGCCCTACTCGCCGCCACCAACGAAACAACACATCCACCCACCCACCAAAAAAAACCCAAAAAAAATGGTGACAAATTCGCACCGAATCGCCGGATCACACCCACGCGCGACGAACCCGCACCGCCACACGCGAGATACCAAATCAATCGAAGAAAATTTCAACGAAATTAGATGCGGAATTAACAAGCTAGGGTTTAAGCGCTCACCTGATGAGGGTTTACGATGAAAAGGCGGCGGGGGGGGGGGGGGGGGGGGAGCTAGAGGCGGCCGGGTGGCGTATATAGGGCTCGGGGAGCGATCTCAGCCGTCCGATCGGAACGGCGCGGCGGAGTTTCCGCCGTTGGATCGGATCGTTGACTTGTCAACGACAGATATTTCTTGGGGACGGGGAAAGCAGGGGCCCGCAATTCAGTCGGTGAGAAGCCTCGAGGCACGTGGGCCCACACTGTTAGTGGAAGTGAGCTCGAGGCGAGGCGTTGTTTATAATTGGCGTAGTTTGAGGGGGCTAATCGCAAAAGTGAGGGTTTCATCGGAGATCGGCGGCGAGATGGCGGCGCCGAGGGAGAAGTCCGCCGCCGCCGCCGGCACCTCGTCGTCGTCCTCCGCGGATGCGGCGGGGGCGGGGCCCTCGCCGTCTTCCTCCTCCGTTGCTCAGGTGGCGGGGGCGGGTGGCGGGGATCGGTGGGGCGCGGCGATCGGGAACCTGACGGAGTTGGGGGCGAACGTGGAGGCGCTGCAGAAGCTGCTCGCGAAGAAGGCGGTGTTCGTCGACGATGACATCTTCTCCAAGGCCTCCCTCGCCGCCGACCAGGCCCGCACCATCAAGGTGATTTTGCTTTGCTCGTTGTTAGTGCTCCTGATTCCACCCAATCCCTTGCCGGTATCCTCGGCGAGTAGTTGATGCTGTTTTGTTTGTAAGTAATAAATGTAGGATTTGCAATTGTTGTTCGTATTCCAGATCAGATGCATCTTAAATTTGATGTGAATTCTACTCAATGCAGCTGCATTGGTGTCAACTCCACCTAACTGTGACCGTGTTGATTAGATTAGATCATTCACGTAGTTATCATGAGTATGCTGTGAAGTAGACAAGCACCATCCTCAGTGTAATAGTAGAATGGTGGATCTGATAGGATCTTGAGTATTTGCACTAGGTGAATAGCTGAGATCCTTGCTCAAGAACAATTCGATTCACATCCTCATTGATATGTATGACTTGGTCATTTGGAATTGCATATCCGAGAAGCCAGTTTTATACTAATCTGATTAAGATTATTCGTTATATCTCAGTTGTTAGGACTTAGGAGCATTATTTATGCTCATGTGTACTCACCCTAACTTAGCATTTGTGATAAGGGTACTTGGCATATATCGTTCTAATCTAGGTTTTAATCACTGAGAAGCTATCAGGAAAACCCTGTTCTGATCTTGATTCTGATTAACCCTGTACTATGCTTAGTCAAAATCAAGTATCAAATTTTCAAAGGTAGAATCTAGTATCAACCAATTAATTTTCAGCATATAAGTAGTTAAGTACTAAGTTAATGATTGTTGACCCCCTTACTAAGTCTTGTCTCCAAATCTCCTTCGAGAACTTATTGCCAGTATGAGACTAATTAAAGCTTATAACTCAGGGATAATTATAATGATAATATCTCAATTTTTGATTCTGGAAATAATGAAAGTTTGTTTCTCCCTTACGAAGTGCACATAATGATTAATGGAAAAACAACCTATGAAACTATATTGAGGACCATGAGAAGGGAGTATGATCACATTCTTTCTGAACTCCCAAATACCGTAAGTAATAACCCATATGATATGAGATGGAGTGGTATACCATAGACAATGAAGTTCAGTTATGATTATTTTGTCACTCTAATTACATTATCTTTGTGTGGTGTTCCTGCCAAAGTATGGACTAAGATTAGTTATTCAATAAAGTGGGAGAATGTTAGACTATTTAGTGTGATCTATGGATGAATTGTGTAATTAACCCATTGGTTGATAGGACAATTGGGTAATTAAGTAATTAGGCTGTCACAAATGGTTAATTCGTTGATATGCTTTGATTGTGGCGCTAAATAGAAAAGTTTCAGGTCCCTAGTCAGATTTTACACTATAAATTGAGAAGCATCTTGCTACCACAAATCTAGGTGCTTCTTGTGTATCAGCAAGTGACTTCCTCACAACCTCATTCCCGAACTAATTAGGAAGTGCGATTTGGTTGGCTCGAAGGTTGATCCACTCTGGGGGAGGTTTCCTAGGATAGATCCCCTCGATTCATTGTCACTCGGTCATGGATCATCCTGATGAACCTCCTCAGGAGTGGATTGGTCTTCAAGGCAGCAAATTATACTTCCTTATTGGTTTGGGAATAAACTTGTTGGGGCTCACTTACTGTGACATGAGAAATGGTTGAGTTTGCGGTAGTGGGACGCCCCTTAATTTATAGCGCATAACCTGACTTGGGACCTAACCCTTTGTGATTGCCTAATTACTTAAGATTCATGTTGCCTTTTAAGCTAAATGATCTAACACACTTGTGCAGATTGGTGGATCTCGTGAGTGATTGGAACCTAAATTTTGGGCTCACAAGTTCTCACGAAAATCCGAACACTAAAACTGATGACCTGTAGCTAATCTTAGGACACCATGTAGATATTAGGATCATTCTGATTTTTGTTCTTTTATATTCCGTCTTGTGTTGGCAACATTAAAAATGGTATTGACAACATAGTACTCACAATTCTGTGTTCATATAATATGTTGGTTAGATGTCACATTTTCATAACCTTTCATAACAATTATTAACCAAATTGTTCAGTCTACCTTTTCAAAATTTGATCTTTAAAATATGCCATAGTATATTTATTGACTACATGAGAAAATGTTAAAATTTGGCTTCATCTTGCAAAATACTTTTATAATAGATAAGTTCAATCATTTTACTAGTATAAATTATGATAGTATAACATAGGCCCAGTCATACATTGGAGACTACAAGAAGTAAAAACCGACTTATATTTGTAGCTGGAGGGAAGTATTTCATCTCTCTCCAGAAATACTTAATAATTTTGCAAGTCAATGGCTGCAAATGTGAAGCAGTAAGTTGACATTTATGGCTTTACGCCAGTATATTATTACTACAAAAATATAAAATTCACTGATACTTATTTATGTTGTACAAGTGTGCTGTCATTGCTGTCCATTTTTACTTTGCTAAAATACAACTCTTAAATTTTATGTATGTTGATAATAAGCTACCATGTAAGATTCATTGTTCTTAACATTTTTATTACAAAAATAAAATATGTTGTAGTCAATGGCTGCAAACGTGAAGCAGTAAACTGGCATTTATGGCTTTACGCCAGTATATTATTATTACAAAAATATAAAATTCGCTAAAACTTATTTATGTTGTAGAAGAGTGCTGACATAGCTCTGATGTATGCTGGCTTTTAACTAAAGATTGTCCCAAAAGAAGTTATGTAAGATTCATTTGCACTTGTTGCTGCATGTTAGATTCTTGACCAGAGGGTGCAGTCGCTGGAACGTGAACTAGATGCTGCCATTTCTGCTGCTGCCCGAGCTCGTACAGAGAAACGCCAAGCTGAAGCTGCTCAACGAGCTGCAGAGTTACGTGCGCAGGAAGTGACCAAGGAATTGGAGAACACTGCAAGTATGTTATGTTTTGTTGTATACCATTGGCATTTGGTAACTGAGCGTGCCAAAAACTGAATGTCTTATCTGGTTTCATTTTATCATCTCGCAGAAGTGTTCAAGCTACACATGGAAGAGTTGCGGGCAAAGCAAGAGGAGATTGCAAAGAAAGAAAGTGATATCAAGGTGTTAGAAGCAATAATTCGAACCCTGAGTAACAAAGATGATGGGGGATCCAGCGAATAATTTCCATTCAGTAGCATTGTTTTTTCAATGGAATTTACGTGTTCAAGTATATCATCCATGTATTAATATAAGCCCTTAGGTGACAGATTATTGTAAATGTCCGCAACAAGATTGAACATCCAAACAGATTGAAGATGAACATTGCAGCTGATATTTTTGACTGTTCATCTGCCACTGCCCAGCCCTACTCCACCTAACTTGCTGCTGGAGAGTCTAACTGACTATTGGAAACAAAGTATTGGTTCTTATTACTGTGCAACAGTTAGCAATCATCAAGGAGAAGATGCAGCATTTGATTCCTAGTAAAGTTGGTGGTTTGATCATCTCTTCGTTTCATTATTGGATCCTTTCTAGTTTATTCACATCAAAGTTGTGGCGTGCTTATGCTTGTAAGTTAATTTGTTTCCACTGGGATCATGTTAATAGGCTTAAGAGGAATACCCAGCGATGTTATGCTTGAGAAGAACTGACATACGATTGCATTTTGTATACAAGCATTGTACAACAATTAATATTGTCATTTGTGCTCCCATATGACCATGTACCAGTAAAAGAAGAATTTACAATGAAATTTCTCAGCGTAAGAACACCAACTCCATCAATTTGCCCAGATTGCGAGTCTTTGAAATGCGGTCTCATCATCCCCAATGCAAATATTTTAGTTGTGGAGTAATTCTGAAGCACTGATGATTTGACTCATGATGCTTGTTGGTATCACAACCATCTCAAAACATACTACAAGGACGTGTTGGTGACAAGGTATTATATGGACACATTCTCTCTTCCTAAGTATCTTTAAATTGACATACGACATTGAAGATGCTCTTTGGTATGAAAAACACTAGTACAATCATCAAATGAACATTCTTCCTTTTTTTCCCTACATATATTAATCTATTTTAGTCATCCCCTAATACTCAACCATGTATAGTTTTTTTTTTTGACACCCTCAACCATGTATAGTTTTTTTTTGACACCTCAACCATGTATAGTTGGTAGAACATTACCCTACATCTTAGGCAGAAGATCACCATCATAAGCTGTCATGCTGATGATCGTTAATCCACCACGATTGCAGTCCACCATCCCCGTTGTTTTCCCACCAAAACTCGCACAAAAAATATACCACAACTCCAGGAACCTCAGCGCAAAAATTCCTCTCCACTAGTATACCATAACCGATTAGACCGTTTTCATTATTGAACGGATTATTGTCGCAGATATTATAAAAAGAATATCTATAAAATAAACCTAACAAATAACTTAAGAAACTTAGTCTAAGTATATTTAAGTATAAGAAAGTTTTTTTAAAAAAATGTACATATATTTTCCCAAGCTTAAAGAAATAATCTGATCCAATAATACTATAATTAAGTTGAAAAAAACAGGGCTATAAAATTTCACACAATTCTAGGGACCTCAAATAAAACTTCCTCTTTACTACTACATCCATTCCAAAACAGTTTATTCTTCATCCATCCAACACATTCCAAGTACAAAATCTATACTACTTTAAAAACTCTGTAGTGGTGACGATGACTTCAACCCTGACAGACACGTGTAATACTAACCGAGATCCAACGCTTCCGAATATCCCACGCGCTCCTCCCCTCCGTGCGCGACCCCATCACCCCATCACGCTCCTCCCCCTCCTACATCATGATCCAACTGCCAACATCGGCATGCCGCTCGTCTCCGCCACTCCCCCTACCCCTCTATCTCCGCCCGTAATTTCCTCCCCCAGACGATTTCCTCGCTCTCTCATGCTGCTGCTCTCCCTTACTCTCCCTCACATGCTGCAGCCACCTACCGCCCCCTACGCCTACCGGTTGTCGCTGCACTACTGCGATCTTGCCGCGCGGCGCCCCCTCCCCCTCACTTGTGCGCCCTTCTCCTCAACCCCCCTCCCCCTAAGTCACTCCCCTCCGACGCGCCAAGGGAAGGCCGCAACCGCAGGGACTTCCCGGTCTCCTTGTCGCGCGTTGTCGTCGTCAGACCAAGGCTCGCCACTGGTATTCCAGGCTTGCTCAAAGGGCGCCACATGTATGTTCATCGAAAGTTCGCTCTTGACTGTGATTTGGTTACTGGTTTTGATCTACTGTGCATTGATGGGATGTGTAAAGAAAATAGAATAGATGCCTCTCACAATGTGTGGAGGTGAATTCTCATATATATATATAGCTGTTACACTAGTTGGTTCATAAGCCCAAGAGTTACATTTAATGCTAGTGGAGAGTTACACTAAAAACTATAAGTTACATAAGACCAAAGGTCTAGAAGATAAACAGTCTAAGATTAATAAATAATTCTAATACCTGCCCGCAGTCGCAGCGGGGGGAGTATGAACGCAAAGACTGGATCGAAAATCAGTAAATAACTGAACCGGCAAGCCCTTGGTCATGATGTCCGCGAACTGGTGTGATGAAGGGACGTGAAGCACCCGTACGTGTCCCAAAGCCACCTTTTCATGCACAAAATGGATGTCGATCTCAATATGCTTCGTGCGACAATGATGTACGGGATTCGCTGTCATGTAAACAGCACTCACATTGTCACAATAGACAATAGTAGCAGAAGCAATCGGGACATGAAGTTCCTGGAGCAGTTGCCGTAACCAACAGCACTCGGCGACGGCATGTGCAACGGCACGGTACTCCACCTCAGCACTGGAACGGGAGACAGTAGTCTGGTGCTTGGAGGACCAAGAGACCAGATTGTCTCCAAGAAAGACACAATAGCCAGACGTAGAACGACGAGAATTGGGACAACCTACCCAATCCGCATCGGAGTATGCCGTCAGGGGACTGAATCGGGCCGGAGCCGATGTGGAGGCGGATGGATAGGCTGCCCTTCACGTACCGGAGGATACGCTTGACCAAGGCGAGATGGGGCTTCCGCGGATCATGCATGAAGAGGCAGACCTGCTGAACGGCGTATGCCAAATCCGGTCGAGTCAGTGTGAGGTACTATAGGACGCCAGCGATACTCCTGTACTCCGAAGGGTCGGTGATGGGCAAGCCGTCTGTGGCGGAGAGCTTGGCACGAGTGTCCACTGGTGTCGAGGTAGAGTGGCACTCGGCCATGCCGGCCCGCTGAAGAAGATCCACAGCGTACTGGCGCTGTGAGAGGAAGAGGCCGTCAGAGGAGCGTGTCACGGAGATGCCGAGGAAGAAGTGGAGGTCACCAAGGTCTGTCATGGTGAACTCGGAGTGGAGGCGTGCCATAAGGTGCTGAAGTAGTGTCGTGGTCGAAGCGGTGAGGACGATGTCGTCGACATACAACAGAAGATAGGCAATACGATCTCCATCTTTGTAAACAAAGAGAGATGTATCGGATGTCGAAGGTAGAAATCCCATCTGTCAAATGTACGTGGCGAACCGTTGGTACCACGCGCGGGGAGCCTGCTTTAGACCATACAAGGACTTCTGCAACAGACAGATAGCATCAGGGGCAGCAAGGTCAACAAACCCGGAGGGTTGCTGACAGTAGACGGTCTCCTTTAGGTTTCCATGAAGAAATGTGTTCTGCACGTCCAGTTGATGAATCGGCTAAGAACGGGATGCAGCGATGCTGAGAACAACCCGTATTGTGGCTGGCTTGACAACCGGACTAAAGTCTCATCGTAGTCGATGCCGTGCTGCTGTGAGTAACCAGGGGCCACCCAACGGGCCTTGTGGCGGGCAAGAGAGCCGTCAGAGTGGAACTTGTGCTTGAAGATCCACTTGCATGTCACAACGTTGGCCCCGGGGGGCGAGGAACGAGACGCCAAGTGTCGTTGTCGACCAATGCCTTGTACTCGTCGGCCATGGCAGTGCGCTAGGTGGGATCAGCCAACGCACTGCGATAATTGGCCGGAACAGGAGAGGCAGTGGCGTGGGTAGCCGTGTAGGTCAGTCGGTCAACCGGCCGTAGGGATCCAGTCTGGGAACGCGTCACCATGGGATGCAGCTGAGGAGTAGCAGCCGCAGCAGCCACATCGGCTGAAGATGATGACGTGACCGTCGTGGCAGGCCGACAGGTGTAGACATGATGGAAGGGGGACACGATGGTGCCAGCTCGGGTGACACCAGTCGATGGAGCAACACTGGTCGAGGAGGTGCCGACCAACGGCGTGCTAGGCAATGGGGCATTGCTGGCCGCAGTGACTTTGCCGTCCGGCAAGCGTTGACCGAAGAGGGGAATGTACGGTTGCTCAACCTCCGTGGAGGGAGCGACCACTGTAGTGAGTTCCTGCAGCAAAAAGTCAAAAGACGAGGCAACAGGAGGAGTTGCCGCAAATGGAAATCGTGATTCGTCGAACACGACATGGCGCAAAATGATGATGCGGCAAGTGGAGAGATCTAGACATCGGTATCCCTTGTGGGAGGTCGGGTACCCAAGAAAAACGCAAGCTGTTGAGCGAGGAGCAAGCTTATGTGGAGTCGTGGCACTCAAGTTTGGGTAACAAAGACAACCAAAAACCCGAAGGTGGGAGTAGTCTGGAATGGTGCGATGTAGGAGCTGAAAAGGCAGAGACTGGTGAACTGAGGAAGAGGGTCTCCGGTTGAGAAGGTAGGTGGCGGTGTTGAGAGCCTCAGCCCAGTAGGACAGAGGCATGGAAGCCTGTATAAGAAGGGTGCGTATGGTACTGTTGATGGTGCGGAGCATCCGTTCGGCTTTACCATTTTGGGAGGAGGTGTAAGGGCAAGAGAGTCGTAACTGGGTGCCACGACTGGCCAGAAAGGTAGTAGTAGAGGCATTGACGAACTCTCTACCATTATCAGCTTGAAGAGATTTTAGTGGTAGGCCAAACTGGGTGGAACAATACTCGGCAAACTCAACAATATGACGATGAACATCAGATTTGTGTCGGAGCGGAAAGGTCCAACAAAAATGACTGAAATCATCAAGCACCACCAAGTAATATTTAAAACCTGAAGTACTCAACACCACACCGGAGAGGTCCACACATCGCAATGGACAAGCTCAAAGGGAACGAAAGTGCGAGAAGAAGACCTAACAAAAGGTAATTTGGTATGCTTCCCTAACTGACACGCATGACATAGAGATGTGTCTAGTTTATTACAGGAAATGGAGGATATAGTCCGAAGACGGTGGATGGCGGCTGGACCAGGATGACCCAGACGACGGTGCCAAAGCGTGGATGAAGTGGCGAGGAAGCAGTGGGCAGCGCTGGAGGGAGTGGCAGCTGGAAGGGTGTAGAGGTCCCCACGGCTATTGCAGCGAAGAATCACGCGCCGGGTCTGAAGGTCCTTAACAGAGAAACCAAATTCATCAAACTCAATGGAACATTTATTGTCGCGGGTAAATTGACGGACGGAAAGTAAATTACGAACTAAGGAAGGGGCGACAAGGATGTTTTTGAGTGCAAATTTGGTGGTTCCTATGGGAAGGAATGAAGTGCCACGACAAATAACAGGGATAGTTTGACCATTTCCAATAGTAATAAAAGTGTGGGAGTTAGGCAAACGAGTAACAAGGATACCGTCAGTTGAGGACATATGAGAAGTCGCGCCGATGTCCAAAACTCAGTTATTTGGGCTTTGGAAGGCCATCTAGTTCAAGGCTGCAATGAGGCCAGCTTGCTCCCAATTGGGCTGGCCTGTAGATGGCCCAGCGAAGTTGGTTTGTGCCTGGGAGTAGTGGGCCACTGGAGCCGGCCCAAGAAGGCCAGCAGCTGAAGGGAGGTGCCAGGCCGATTGCTGGGCCGGCCAAGGGTTAAAGCAAACCCAAGGCCCGGCCGGCCCAACATAGTTAGGATTGGCTGCCCCCGGGAGCCGCCACCACTCCAGTCCAGCCGCCGCCACCACCCCCTCCAGAGAAGTTGCGTGCGCCGCCACCACCCCAACTGCCGCCTCCCCCAGTCCAGCCGCCGTGCCCTCCGCTGTTCCCGCCGCCGGTCCAGCCACCGCCGTGTCCGCCATTGCCCTTGCGGTGGCGGCGGTTGTTGGTGCCGCCGGCACGGGCTTGACCGCCAGAGGAGCCGCCACCACCACCCCTCCAGAGAAACCGCCGCCACCACTCACACTGCCACTTGTGCCGCCACCACCCCCACTGCTGCCACCTCTAGAGGAGCCGCCGCCACCGGAAGAGACGCAACCACCGGGAGGGCAAGAGGAGCCGGAGGTGACGCCTGCAACGAGCGTCATCGCCGCGGTCTCCTGGGCCTCGTTGGCGATGCGCAGCTCCTTCAACAGGAGAGTGTTGCGTGCCGATGTGAAGCTCGGGAGGACGGCAGTGGCTGCGATGTTATCGCCGGTGTTGGAGAAGCGGTCATTGAGGCCTTGAAGAAGGTTGAGCACAAGTTGGGAGTTGGAGACGGCGTGACCGACATCGCGAAGGGCGTCAACGACAGTTTTCATCTTCTGGCAGTAGTCGGCAATGGAGGAATCACCTTGAATCATGGAGTGAAATTGGTGGCTGAGGAAGATCGCTCGAGGCTCTTTGTTGGCGTGGAACATGTCCTCGATGGCAACCCATAGCTCCCGAGCGGTCTGATCTGGCTCCATGGCAAGGTCAAGGACATTATCAGCAACCGATCCGAAGATCCAGATGTGGATGCAGCAGTCGGCCTGTTCCCAGGTCGGGTCATTGGGGCGTGGAGGAGCGGTGCCGTCGATGTGAGCCATCAACCCAAACTTGCCGCACAGGGAGGTGAAGAAGGCCTTCCATTTGTTGTAGTTTGGGTGGGTGTTCTCCAGAGTGATGGGGACATGGGATTTGACGGCGACAGTGGCATAGGGGTGGAGGAACTCACTAGTGGTGCTGGAAGAGGAAGCACCACTGGAGCCGGATGAGGTGGAGGACTGAGTTGATTCAGTCGACATGGCCAGCGCTCGCTGAGGAGGCAGCTGGGGTGAGGTGGACGCAGCTGCGATGACAGCGCGCTAGAACAACGAAAAAGAAGGTAAGAGTAAGAGCCTGTGCTCTGATACCATGTAAAGAAAGTAGAATAGATGCCTCTCACAATGTGTGGAGGTGAATTCTCATATATATATAGCTGTTACACTAGTTGGTTCATAAGCCCAAGAGTTACATTTAATGCTAGTGGAGAGTTACACTAAAAACTATAAGTTACATAAGACCAAAGGTCTAGAAGATAAACAGTCTAAGATTAATAAATAATTCTAATAGGATGGAAGAGGGGATCGATCGATGGGTAGGGGATCTGGGGAGTCATGGGCTCGGTTTAGGATTAGATAGTTTTATTGTGTTGGATGGTTTTATGGTACGCGAATAAGTATAGTATTGGGATAAATTTTCTTTTTGCAACATTGACTAACTAACAGAATAGCTACAACAATTCACTTAATTAATCACTTGTGAATGTTATTGCTGTATGTATCATCAGTTTCTTAATTATTTATTCATTTCTGAATTATGAAGTGTAATGATTTCTCATGGATTATTATGTATTCTGCAGACAGGAGGCTTTAGTGAGAACATGATCCCTACTGTACGATTCAATATGAGAAAGTCGATGAAATGTAACAATAGAATTGTGGGATCTTGGCAATATTCACCTAGACGCTAGACGGACGATGACCCATGGTCTAGAGTCTAGCTAGACTAGATGCAAGTCTAGACGATCTAGACATGTACCGTACACTATACTATAAACATGTTTTTCTTGGCACATGTGTAAATATGCTTAACATTTTTCATAGAATATTAGAGAACTAGCAATGCTATGATAGGTGCAGCCACTCAAGTAAAGCTGCGAGCTGGAGAGAGGTGGGAGTAAGGTTCACAGTGACGACTAGCAGAGGAGAGACGATGTGACTCCGTCGCAGTGATTGGCTTAGAGTAGAGGAGAATGGTATAGAATGAAGTCAAAACCATAAACCGTATGGGCTTTGGTCTAGGCTCGAAGTTTCAGCTCCTGCCACACAAGAAATGCATTAGCCTAGCGTAGACCATAGTCTATACAACATGTTTACGGTCTACACTCGTCCAAATATTATCTAATTGTGTGGTCTAAATAGTCTAGAACCATCTTTAACCAACTACACGGTCAAATGGTCTAATTCACAGTTTAGGCCCTAAACTAGACGATGACTTATCGTCTAGCGTCTAGACGCGGTCTAAACCGTTTAGACTATGATCTAGGCGAACACTGGATCCTGGAGGTCAGCCGAGATTCCAGAGCATGTGGAAGAGATATTATTGTCACTTACTGCAATTGTGTAAGTTCTTTTCCTGTCTACTTACTAATTTTATGCATGTGCAGTAGGAATGGCACTATACTCAGTAGTTGTCATGCTCAGTGGTGGTTGGTTACACATGCCAACCAATTGTTTTCATGTCATTTTGATTTGACCTATGCTGAAATTTGGGCAAATTTTATCATTGTAATTACTTTCAAGTTTGAACTTTACCCCCAAGTAGTGGAGGCACTTTACATTTCAGCTTGTTAGAACGAACATTTCACATTTCAGTAGGCGAGAGCATAACTGCCCTCCTAATTTTTACTGTTGATTCTTGCAGAATGCTAAGGGGCCCTTTTTCAATTTTAATAGTTATATTATTATCTTTTTAATTTAATCATCACGCCCTATTCTCTTTTAAAGACATCCTGGATTATTGGGACGGGAACAGTCGGATGTGGAACAATTTTTGTAGAGGAGAAAGATTTCACTGACGAGAATGTCACATTGAGAATTCAGCTCCCCAGGTGCTTAATTTTTACTTGTTCCTTCTTTTTGACGAAACTTGTTAGCGTTCCATAGAGAGATGCCTGTGCGATGATTGCAGAAAGCTGATCTATCAGTTGTGGTGCAGCGGTAAGGGCAGACAGATGCAGTCTGAGTAACAGCAGATAGATGTGCCTTCTACAATTGCGGTTCCTTGATTAGCAATTATGCTCATTTGTTCAACTCTTGGTTAAATCATTTCATTATTTAAGATAATACAGCAGCATTACTTTTGTTAATTTATGAGATTTTGACTTCTGTCCAATTAATAAAGAATCCAGGGCACGTTTTTATTATAGAAAACAATAAGTATAATCATTTTTAACGTGTTGTTTTTCTCCTGCTTATGTTATGCTTGGACGGATGAACACATTCAGGTGGTATTATTACTGGAAGACAAGATATCGGATTATGTTCCTATGTCGTCCATGGGAACTGCTTGGGAGGCTTGCCTTTGCACACAATTTACTGTACACCTGAGTCCAGATGTTTTCAGGGAAGTTAACTGGTGGAAAATGATCACTTTCTTTTTCATGGGCGTCCGTCAACATAAAATTGTCAGAGATTTATATATAGATCATGGTAATTAAGGCTGGTCATTCTCAATAGGTTGATGTAAATGTATCCAGTCTTGCACCCAATAAAAAACCTGGAACTGAAGTATTGTAACGATGTAAATTTTTGGTCTGTGTCATTCACATTCCTTTGTAGCACTTCCTGTCTTCCTGTAAATTCTCGAGGTGTCTTTCATGCAGAAAGGTGTCTTATACTTGAAAGCTGATGTAGGTGTCTTTCATGCAGAAAGGTATCTTATACTTAAAGGCTGATGTTTTGCCTCTCTCCAAACATGTATTGCTTTCGCAATTTTTTTTTTCAGAGTTCTGACCATGACAGATTATGTGTATTCTTAGTATTTTGTTTGATGAACAAAGTAATCTCTAGAATTATAGTGATTGCGTTCGTAGCTGTGAACTTTTGTTGTGACCATGGATGTTTTCATGCATAGAGAAAGAAGGAAATCTTTACCTACTAAAAAAATACGGAATGCTTCTATCCACATTCGTTTTGTCCATCGTCCAATCTCGGAAGCACCCATTTAGAGCTGGTACAATAGCAGACTATAAGTCAGCTATAAATATATTTTAAAGAGATAAAAGAAGAGAGAGAAGAGCAGCGGGCTACAGATTTGTAGCCAGCTGCAGCACGGACTCCAAAACGTAATGTGTGTATGATAGGTGGGATCAGATATTACTAGTATAGTAAGCAAATATTGTATGACTTGGCTATTACATTGGTTATAGAAGATTTGGAGCTAGTAGTGGGCTATACTATTAAACTTGCTCTTAGGCAGCGTTCGCTCCTCCAGCTTCAGAACATGCATAGCGATTGTGGAAAACGGAGCGATCCATTAGCGCGTGATTAATTAAGTTTTAGCTAATTTTTTTTCAAAAATGAATTAGTTTGATTTTTTTAAGCAACTTTTGTATAGAAACTTTTTGTAAAATACGCACCGTTTAGTAGGTTGAAAAGCGTGCGCGCGAAAAACGAGGGAGAGGAGTTGGGAAAGGGGAGGAAAGAAAGCTGCCTTACGCTTGGCGTGTTGTGAGCGATTGGAGAGCAACAAACAAGAGCGATTTTTCTTCCCAATTTGTAATGGGGATTTTTCTTTCTCCCTTGGAATGATAGGGATTGGATAGATATTGTTCCGTTCCACGCTAAGCTAAAAACTCTTTTCGGTTGTGGATGAATTTTTACTAAGGTGTGGATTTGGTTCCCTGGGTAGCGGGTACTGAGTCCCAATAGCCAGTCCACACCTAACCAAAATGAGCCATGTTTGTTTTTCCGTGGTAACACATGGACTGCTATAGGAATAAATTTTTTGAAAACGAGTTTGTAAGTTGAGCTCCCACATGTTATACGTACACCTGCCGTTTCTCAGTGATCTCTGTGGTTACTGCACGGACACGGCCCAACTCCATTTTTTCTTCCTTAGGACCAACCACCGTAATATCTCCTGTAGTTCATTTTTACGGAGAATCTTAAAACTTCATTGACAAAACTTATATTGTATTTTGATTATTTGAATTAATTTATTAAATGTTATCGTAGTGTTAGTACGAACAAGTTACTATAAAAAAATAAAGTATCCCTACTTTATCACATCCTAATGCAATTATTTTCTATTTTCACAAATTTCGATGTACAATGATTACTCTAAAAAACTTATTTTAATTTAATAAGGACACATTTATAAAATTTTTACTCGTAAATATTTTTTTATTTGCTAATAAATGATTCGAATAAGTATACGAATAAACAAAATAATGGGGTTTATACAATTTCGCACAAAACCCAGGGACCTCGCCGCAAAAACGCCCTTTCTTCTCCTCCACTAAATAATGGCGGCCGCCGACCGAATCGCAGCAGCGAGCGACGCACCCTCCCACTCCTCCTTGTTCGTCGTCTCCGCGGAAGCGATCGCGCGCAGCGCCCACGCCTCCCTCCCTCCCTCCCGGATCTGTCTCGAAAGGTGCGTGCTCTTCCCGAATCCGCGTCCCCCGCGGCCCGTTTCGAGCCCCGATTCGGGCAGTTAGTTTTGGTGGAGAGATTTCGCGGAAATCTTTTCTGAATCTTGGGGATTCTGATGATGCGATGATGATGTTAGAGGTTTAGGAATTAGGACGGTCTGCGGATTGAGCGAATGTGCGGTGGATTTGGTTGTTGGGTGTTAGAGGCTTTGGTCAAATTTTGTGCCCGCCTCGCTGTGATGTGATCTGGGTCGCTCGGGCTGTCGGATTTGGGTTCTTGGCGGGAAAGGTTCCGGAGACCTGAGGCTTTGGTTCCACATTGGGGATTTGGGTGCCCGCGCTGCAAATCTTAGCTTCGTGCTTTGATGGTTTTTGGTTTTGATCCCGTTGATGCTTTGATTTTACTATTTTAATGTTGTGGAATGCAGATTAGGTGCAGAAATTCGCTGTGTACTATTTTTTTTCCATTTCTGAGTTGTGTGCAGTGCAGATGCTAGCAAACCTAGAATCCCTGGGAATGTTTTGGATTAATCGGTCCAAATCATTGCGCATGTTTGGATCACGCACGGAATCTTTGTTGTGACACTATCTTGCGCTCGCTTTGTTCCAAACGCAGCGCTATAATTGGAGAATTTTATAATGTGATGTTTCCTACTACCATCTGTGACCGTGACTAATCAAATGGTTGTTGAGGTGGGTACATCGGCAGGCTGTACCTAACTAAGTTGATCTGCATGATTGGAATGTTCTTGATATTATCAACAAAACTACATCGAGATACATAAAAAAGAGGAAAATGCCATACAAGTTATGTATGCTTATTTACTAATCTGTTTAGATAACTAGTTATTTTTTCTAAAAGAAAAAACTGAGCGTAAGGAAGTGGTTGCTAAATTTATGGTTTTCATTTTTACAGGTTAGGTTAGCCGTGTATGACCTATGCAATTTCCCATTTATGTTTGAGATAGTGTATTGATAGTCAAATGCTCTAAGCCTCTAACATGTCCTGGTGCTTGACCACTTACCACATTGTTGTTATGCTGTCCAATAAGGTCTTCATGCATTACAACCTGTGAGCCTAGGAAATCAACAAATTAGATGACGACAACTGAATTTCTTCTTTTCTTCAGGGTTTGTACAGGCAAACAAACTTAGCACCAATTACATTCATCTTTTGTCTTAAATGTCTGCTATTTTTTTAAGCTTTGCAGTTGGCCTTATGTACGTTTGAGATTTAATTAGCCCTTTGAGAATAACACTCCTTTTGTATCTGAAACTAATTTTGCAGAGTAATTGACCTTTGAAGTTCTATAAGATGGGCCGTGGTGTTAGCAGCGGGGGTGGCCAGAGTTCCCTGGGCTACCTGTTTGGTGGTGGTGAAGCTCCGAAGTCAGCTGAGAAGCCTTCTCCAGTTCAAAAGCCTGCCCCTTCGTCCTCTGCAGAGAAGCTGAAAGAGATCCCAGCCGGTATTCAAAGTAGTAAGGCGAACAATTACATGAGGGCTGAAGGCCAAAACTGTGGAAATTTCCTTACGGTTAGTGTCCACTTACCATTATAGAAACTTCAATTAGGGTTACTGTCCACTTATGGTTAGCATCAATAATTGAATGTTAGCGGAAATATGAACTTTATTGCTTGCTCTCATTCATAATAATGTTTTTGGACATCAGTGCTTTTAATGCCACATTTAGTTCTAGTCATGGTTCTATTGACGCAGACAGGCAGTTTGATTGAGGCCATAAAATCCTAGTATTAGACTACCGATTGGAGCATGAATCATGTCTTTCGGGGGCATTTTGATAAGTAGTAGTTGATCAGGAATTCTAGGGAAGTTTCTTAAGTAGAAACTTATTATTTCAGGTTTGCACTTTGCCTTAACTCAGTAATTTTACAAATTTCTGCATGTGAATATTACCATGTCATGCTGTCTTGAAGAAATATTCATTTTATACTCATCAATTCTCAGATTGTACATTGTCTGGTACTAAAAATGCTAAGATGCCTTACGTAACACTCAAGCTCACTCCGTTAGCATTTTGCAATTGATCTTGCATGCACAGTGTCCGTTTTGAGGCTTTATGCTGACCTTTTCTTTTCTTTTATTTGAACAGGACCGTCCGTCAACCAAGGTGCAGGCTGCTCCAGGCGGTGGTTCATCACTTGACTATCTCTTCAGTGGCAACAAGGATGGCAAGTGACGGTCACCATGCTGCCCGGTTTACCATGAGCTCTGGATGAAAAGGTTCCTGCTCAACAAAAGCATGTGTTCCCATGAGTAACTTAACTATCGAATGTATCTGCTCATGGTATGTCACAGGAATTGTTGTTATGTATGCATGTTTCTGTGCTTATTCTATTTTGATGTATGTGCGTGCTTATCAGCAGCTACTTGTGCAAAGAACTGATGGTATGTTCAACTTGTTGCATGTTAGTTCATGGGACCGGTCTTTATGCTAACATTAATGTGCTTGCTGCTTTGGTGTATAATAACAGTGTTCTACTTGTGTCATACCCCTCAGATTGGACATGGTTGTGGTTTGATGCTCATTGTTGAAGCAAGAAATGTCTGTTCTGGTTGGCATATTTGTGATTGTGCTTGCTGCTTTAATGTGTAATAACTATGTTCTAGTTGCGTCGTACCCCTCAGATTGGACATAGTTGTGGTTTGATGCTCACTGTTGAAGCAAGAAATGCCTGTGTTATTGGAGGCATGTTTGTGATATATTTTTCTACATGAGCCATATTCTTTGTGGCGTTTAGTTGTCTGTTCTGTATTTGTTGAAATGGTAATGATCAAGAAGTTACCTGTAATCTAGAGCTGGTGAGTTATTTGGCTTTAGTTTACCCACTACACCTGTCAAAACAAAATGTTTATCCATTGCAAATTAAGTGTAGTTTTTATTTTGCGATGTAAATTAAGTGTAATTTGTATTATGATATTTCTAAAGCTATATTTCCCGACCTTAAGATCAGGATTTAGATCCAATGATAGCCTTGACTTGCAGTAACTTTTGTAAAAAAATGTAAAGAGATTTTTTTCTATGCCAGCCACATTTTGACAAATTCCAATGCAACGATGGCCTAAAAGGTGAAGTTATTTTGAGATAAATATGATGGTGAAAAAAAAAAGTTCTCACAAACTTCTATGCATGATTGCATAAAACATAAAATATAAAGTTATTTTGGGATAAATAAGATGGTGAAAAATGAAGTTATTTTAGGACGAAGTGAGTGTACGAAAATATATATAACTTGTGGAGTTCAAATTTTGTTTGAAACATAGCAACATAGTACTTTTAAAATATAACTTTTACAATTAAACTACTCATGCTACCTCTTTGCTTTATTATATTAGTCTTACCTAGTCAGGATCCATAATGTGCTTTATTAGCCTTACCTAGTCATGATCCATATCTCACCTTAATACCTATGCAAAAGACTAAAATATATTTTGGGATGGAGGGAACTCATCTTAATACTTGTGCCAAAGGCTAAAATATTATTGTCGAAAGATAACTGCATTTGCCGAAAGACAAGAACACTCCTGTGAAAGGTAAAACAGTATATTAGTATTTGTTATTAGTATTTGTTTAAAACTCTTGGGATCCCCATACATGCTCTGTGGGGTCTATTTATAGGCTTAGTACAACCTATGCACCCTAGGGTTGCTAAGTATAAAGGAATTTACATGGCTACCCTCATGATAGTGATATTTATGTGGGTAATTACAGACAATATGATATTGAGCCTCTGGGGGGCCACTGAGTGGGCCTCCATGGGCCATAGGGCCTACTTAAGGTTCGGTCTTGATGTCCTGAGGGAGAATACCACCAACCCAGGGGTGAAGGTTGTTGGCTTCGTCCACTACTTCGCCCCGACAACCATCTTCATGGCCACCAAGTCTTGGTTATTGCCTTCAGGTCGAAGGTCCTTGGCTTCGGCCAAGCACTTCGCCTTGAGGAGTTTATCTCGCAGCCATTAGGCCTTTGCTGCGTGTGATTTACCCAGGCAGCTACAAGTAGGTTTCAACAGTACGGTCGAAGGTCCTCGTGGCATGCCTCCAACAATCCCCTCATGGGCAAGGGTGAGTAGGGAGTTTCGGCCGAGACCGTGCAAAGTTCTAGGTATGGCAATAAGACGCCCCCTTTCGGCCGATGTTCCTGCCGAAACCTGTTTCTGATCGTGAAGAAAACGAAACTAGCTTCAGGTATATGTATTCTTTATTTTCCCTTTTGGGCTTGACGGTCCCTTTTCGGCTCAAGGGCTGCTTGCCTGTTTTCGGCCTTTTACTATGATGCCCTTCTCATTTTTACTGTGCGGCCCATGGGCCGTTTATGCGAAAATAACCATTGGCTCGATGCATGCAAGCCATGTGTTTCGCAACCAACAGGCACAAGGGTGGAAGGCTATAAAACCCTCCCGCCTCACCGGGGATCTCACTCGCATTTTCACCGTGATCAAAAATCGTTCCTCGCCTCCACTCCTTGCTCCTACCCGCTCCTTCGCCTCGCTTTTCTCCTTCGCTTGAGTCGCTTCGCCTTTTTTCCCCACTTGGGTTCGAATGGCTCCCCACAAGATGACTTCGGCAGCTATGTCCGACCTCGATCCAGGTCAAATTTCGGATGTTTTGACATGTTACTTGGGCCCTTCGCTCATTAAACAAGCCGAACTAGCTTTGCTTATTGCCTCCGGGGCAGTGGCCGAAGACCAGGCCTTTCTTCCGGGCGAAGCGGTTGTCCCGTGACCCGAAGATGGCCAAACTTTGGTATTCGCCGCCTTCTTGGATACAGGTCTTCGCTTTCCTTGCGATGACCTCCTTCCTGACATCCTTCGACTTTTCCAGCTGGAACTCCCTCAACTGAGCCCTTCCGCCCTCGTGCGGATCGCTATCTTCGACTGGATGTGAGGAACCACCAGCTTCACCCCCAGTGGAAGGCTGTTTGGCGCTCTGCACACTGTCATCATGCACTCCAAGACGGTGGGTACTCCAGCGGGGCCGAAGAAGACAATTTTCGGGAGCGCGAATTTTAGCCTTCACCCCAGCGATCGGATTTGTGGCCGATCTCTGCTTCTATGCCAAAGTGGGATTGCCACTGGATGAGCAAGTGGTTCTACCACACCATCCCTTATGAAGCCGGATCGGATAGGGAGAAGGCCATCCGGACATGCTGCCGTGCTATCGCCCCCGACTGCAAGCCGAACGCGGGGGTAGATGGGACAATAGAGAAGCGGTTCATCCTTCTTCAGAAAGTTGCTCAGAAGCTTAGCTATCGGGATTTAGTTGAAGAATTTTGCATGCTTCGGATCTTTCTGCTTTCGCGGGACCGGAGGATCAACTTGGATTCGAAGCAGAAAGTTTATGGCCTTCCCCACCTAGTTCTCCCAGATGGCATGGATCGTAAGTTACTTTGCCCATTTATTTCTTTCCGTCTTTTGTTCACCTCAATTGCTTTTCCTTTGGACTTACAAAGTTTCTTCGCTTTCTAGTCCTTTCGCTCGAAGAAGCCAAAGAGGAGGCGAAGAAGATGCTCGAGGACCTCATTCCTCGGAATACGGTTCACTGCTAGCACGGTAGCTCGATGGCTAGGCGAACCGAGTCTATGCCAGCAAACTCCCTCCTCGAGCGAACCCGATCAAGACGGTTTTCATCGGTGATGATGCCGAGCCGTCCAAGAAATGCAAGAGAGCTGTTGCCAAGGGTGCTTCGACTAGCCGGGCGAAGACCTGGAAATCTGCTAAATCCGCAGACCCTTCTTCTACGGGTTCAGACACGAAAAATGAAGATAGTGCATCTGAGGACGGGGCGGACGATGAGGTGGAAGACGATGATGACTCTACCCGCCCTGACGCGAATGTGGACAAGCTATCTCGGGGTTACACTCCGAGTCCCGACCCCCCTCGGACTTCTTCGGCCGTAGCCACGTATGCCTCTTTGCCCCTTCGACCTCAGGATCTGGATGGGGCGAAGATTTTGGCGATGATCGCTCGCTAGACTACCTCAGGATTGGCTGCAAAGAGGCTGACTCCTGCTGCTGCTACCTGCAAGAAGCCGGTCAGGGTCACTGTCAAGGGTGGTGTTAAGCTGGGGAGCACCTTCATTGATAGCAAATCTTCTTCGCCTAGACGCCCACTTCTCCTGCTCCGCGCCTGCCGCCAACTACTGCAAGCGTCCCTTCGCCCAGCGCTACAGCCGAATTGCCTTTCCTTGAGGCACGTCCTTCGGCCAGCACTAGCGAGATCGAGAAGGCAGCGATGGAGACGTTCACCCTCAGAGGAGTAGAGGATATGCTTTCACCATTCCTCCAGCGAGACGGCAAGCAACCCATGACCGATACTTCGGTCTCAGACAGCACCCTCACCGCTCGGCGGTTCGAATCGGGAGACTTCGAGACACAGGTCGAACTCATCCCTTTTGTTGGGGGAGTGGCCCAGGTCGTTTCGCCCCCGACTGGCCTTCGCCCTTTTTCGGACTTCAACGAGTTCGATGAGGGTGCGATGGCGGTTAAGGGCTTACTCGTTCGGGTAAGCTTCGCCCCTCTTTTTCGACGTTTAGCACCTTTGTTATTTTTTCCCTTTCAAGGACATCGAAGCTAACCGCCCCCCTTCTTTTTTCCTCAGGCCTTATCAGCCTGCAGCAGCGCGGAGCAAGCCACTCGCGGCCGTCTCGATGATTATAAAAACCATCTTCGAGCGGAGCAGGAGGACACGAAGCACAAAGATTTGGAGCGTGCACGGAGAGGGGAGGGGTGATCTCCGAGGCCCTTAAGAAGGCGAAGTCTGAGGCGAAGGCCTTAAAAAGAGAATGAAAAACTCAAGGCGCAAACCCACTCCCTGGTTGAATACTACAACTATTCGGAGTTGACAACTAGGGCCATTCGCGAGGAAGCTGAACAGGGAAAGCTAATGGCGGCTCGTGCTAAGGATGAAGCTGATTCGGTGTTTGACTCGCTTGCTCAGATCAAGGATTCGACCAAGGAGGCGAGTTACGTCGTTCGCTTGGCCCTCTCGGACTTGGGCACTAACGCCGACGGCCTCCCTAGCAAAGATGCTTCGGCAATGGACTTCACCAAACGGAGCCAGCAGGCTGGCGGCACAATCACCAATGCAGTTGGCATCTATGGTGATTGCTGCGCTCGGATCGCTGCAGGCGTGGTTCTGTCCGTGCTTTGGCAGCATGGATGCGAGCATGCCACCGACTTCCCTCAAAATCTCAAGGATCCTTTGCCCAAGAATGCTAGTGACGTTAAGGCTGAGCTCAAAGCCTTTCGCCATTATTACTGGGGGCCTGAAGGGACATCGATCGCCAGGGATCTCCTCCGGCAGCAACTGGCGAAGGACATGGATACGGAAGAGGCCGATCGTGCTGCCGTGGGGGGAGGGGGGCGGAGAAGGTGCCGAGGATCACCCTGAGGTGTGAGGCTTCTTCGCCCTTCTTTCCTTAGTATTTTTGCTTTCTGGGCTTAGCCTTTTTTAGCATCCTTGCCTTTTTAACTCTTACGGCTGTCGCCTTTGGTGATCCCATCTTTTGTAAGAACCACCGGCCTATGCCGTAATTAATATCCAAAGCTTTCACCATGGTATTTTGTCTTTACGGGCGAAAAGCATCCTTTAAGCAATCAACGATTATGTTTTCCTTGTCGCAGGCTATGCATCGAAAGTCATGCGTTCGTCCTCCCCCTAAGGAATGGTGAAATATGAACTTAAATTTTTTCTCCAACAAGCACCATCCTAAGGTTAGATATCCCTGCACGCTGATTTATCGTGAAATGACTATAAACGGGCGCAGTTACCAAGTTTTGAAGGTGGCGAAATGGATGAAAAAGCAACCCGGGCGAACCCTTGAGGATTTCGACAACTATTGCTGCCGTCACCACGAGGAGATGTCTTCATTTTGACATAATTTTACTATGTTTGATCGCCAGATTGCTATAGCCCAGCGTCGATATAGCATAGTTCCTGTATTAGGTTCTTCACCTCTTAGGGCATTTTGTCGATTTGCATATTTCCTTTGAAGCCCTGGAGCGAAGCGGGAGCATGAGCCAAAGCCTCGATCGACAAACTCATTTGCTTGTAGGCATCAGCGAAGATGAATATGCCGAACTCCCTCCATCTATAAGGATGTGCCAAACTTCACATCCTGAGATTATCGCTGAAACCACGAGGGGATCTTGATGAGGAAAAAGTACTCCTTCCGCATCTACCGGGCCGAAGGAGATTTCGGCGGCTAGATACTGCGACGCTGTTTCGCCTACCAAAGCCGCCATGAGGTGGTGCACTGTGCGAGCTTGTGGCTTTTTTTGGTGCTTCAATAGGCGTGGCACTGGATCAATTCTTGTGATAACTTGAATCACCATTCTCGGTCCATCGTGGTGCTAATCGCCTAGCGGTTCCATCCCTCGTACTACTTCGGCATTAACAGGGTTTGGCTTCGGCGGTTGATGATGGCCTTGATGTTGGATGTTTCAGCATTATTCAGTTGTGTACGATGACTTGCCATGGTACACGCAGTACCTATCTTTCTTGTACTTCTTTTTCAGTGGTTTCCCTTGGCCACCACCTTGAGCCATGTCAAAGTGCTTGCGAAGGTTCTGAACCTCTTCAACCGCCATTACAGCTTTACCCCATTCAGTTCTGAATTTTTTCCACATCATGGGAGCTTGTCCTTGTCTTTGGATATGGGCTGGGGGTCTTGGTTCGCCGCGAGTGGGGCGATTGGCTCTTGTAAGCTTGCTTGAGCAGCCGCTTTGTCATAATCAGCTTGGATTTCAAGCCATCGCTTGGTGTCTTCTTTGCCTCAAGCGTAGCTGTCGATGATGCGAAAGATATAATCAACCGTTTGTGGTTCTTTTCTTGTGATCTTCCTTGTTAGGTCGCTTGTAAGGAGGCCTGCCGAAGCGGTGTTGATGACTGATGCTTTGGTAATATCTTGAACTTAGCATCTTGCTTGGGAGAACTACCTTGCATATTCCCTAGTGGACTCGCCTTTCTTCTGTCGAATCCCGAAAAGATCTTGCTATGTCTTTGGCTCTTTGTAAGTGCCTTGGAAATTCATGACGAAGACATCGCGCAGTTGCTCCCATGAATAGATGTTGCTTGGTAGAAGATTGAAGTACCACGACCTGGCAAAATCATCGAGGGCGAGATGTATCACCTTGGCCTTGGTATTCTCATCACCATGAGCTGGTTCGATCGCCGACTCGTAAAATTGACAGGAATTCACATGTGTCGGTTTCACCCGAATATCTTGCGACTGTAGGATACTTGAGCTAGGAGGAATCGGGTGATTCCGTAAACCCCACCTTAGAGGTAGTTTCTTTTCGCCACTTGCCCTTAACGCCAAACCCTGCTGGTACTGAGATTGAACGGGGGCGTTTGGCTGAGGCACCTATATGGCTCCCTTCGATCCAATCACGGCACCCTGAGGGGTTGGTGAGGCGTTTGACCACTAGTCAATGTTGCCGACCAGAACAACAACCAATGACGCTTTAGACAACCCAAGTCGGACGACTTCAACAATCTCATGGATGTTCCCTGCTTATACGATCCCAATTCAAAGCACTCGACCAAAAACTCTTGGCTACTCAAGCGGTATGTGGAGAAACTTCACATGGACAAGTCGACCCCGGCGAAGGAGACACACAAGCCAGCACAAGAAGATGGCAAGGCAAAGTCGCCCACCATTCAACACCCGCATGCTGAGCTGAACCACATCTATGGCGGCCCAGACGCCTACGAGCCAAGGCGCAAGCAGAAGCTGATGGAGCGAGAGATCAACACCGTCGCCAACACACCGCAATACCTCCGGTGGTTCGAGACCGCCATCACCTTCGACTGATCAGACCACCCGGACCACGTGTCGCTACCCAGCAAATCGCCCTTCCACGACATCATTCCAGGAACTTCGTCAACTCCACTCAACCAAGTCACCCTGCCGGTCACTTTCGGTAGCCCTGGCAACTTTCGCACTGAGAATGTGGTGTTTGAGGTTGCTGACTTCGAGACGACCTACCACGCCATCTTCGGTAGGCCTTCCATGGCCAAGTTCATGGCCATCCCCCACTGCGCCTACGCGATGATGAAGATGCTCGGGCCCAACGACATTATTTCTCTTTGATCCGACATTAGACAATCCTTCGTATGTGACAAAGAAAGCTGCGACATGGCCCAGCCCATTGTAGCTTCACTGCAACAACAAGCCATTGCCGCTGCTGTAGAAGCAAAGTCACTCGGCAACCCTGAGCTGCCAACTACCAAGGCCCCAAAGATCTCCATGGACGCATCAGATGCAGCCACCAAGAAGATCATCCTAGACCCGGCCACACTCGATAAGACCGCCATCATCGGCGTCGGCCCGAGTACCAAATAGGAAGATGCGTTCGTCAGCTTCCTCCGGGCCAACAAGGACATTTTTTTAATGGAAACCATCCGACATGCCTGGTGTCCCAAGGGAGGTTGTCGAGCGCGCCTTACATGTGCATACAGATGCCAAACCGATCAAACAAGGACTGCGCCACCTCACCCTAGACAAGAAGGAAGTCATTAGGGAGGAGTTATCTAAACTTTTAGCTGCTGTTTTTATTAATGAAGTGTATCACCCGGAATAGTTAGTCAATCCAGTCCTTGTAAGAAAAAAGAATAAACAAGGGTGCATGTGTGTTGATTATACTGATCTCAACAGGGCTTTCCCCAAGGACCCCTTCAAGCTGCCACAGATTGACCAGGTGGTTGACTCGACAGCCAGGTGCGAGCTCTTCTCCTTCCTCAACGCCTACTCGGGCTACCATCAGATCGCCCTAAAAGAAGATGATTGCTTCAAGACATCCTTCATCACCCTATTCGGCGCCTACTGCTACATCACCATGCTGTTCGGGCTCAAGAACGAGAGAATGACATATCAACGAGCAATGCAGAAGTGTCTACACACTCAGCTGGGACACAGTGTGGAGGTATACGTCGATGATGTCATCATCAAGACTCGACTCAAGCAAGACCTCATCGCCGACTTGGAGGAGACCTTCAACAACCTACGTGCCTTCAAGATGAAGTTAAACCCTGAGAAATGCACTTTCGGCGTGCCCTTAGGGAAGCTACTCGGCTTCATGGTCTCCAGACATGGCATCGAAGCCAACCTAGGCAAGATAGCAACCATCCACTCCATGGAGCCACCCTTCGACTTGAAGAAGCTACAGAAACTCTCCGAGTGTATGGCATCACTCAGTTGCTTTACATCCCGGCTGCGCGAGCGTAGCATGCCATTCTTCAAGCTACTCAAGAAATCCAACAAATTCACCTGGACTAAAGAGGCCCAATCTGCTTTTAATGACATCAAGGAATACCTCACCAGCCCACACGTCCTAATGGTGCCGCTTCCCGAAAAACCCATCCCGCTATACATCGTGGCCACGTCAAGCGTCATCAGTACAGTGCTGGTGGTGGAACGAGATGAAGAAGGCTCAATACAGAAGATTCAATGCCTAGTGTACTACATCAGCGAAGTCCTCAGTGACTCCAAAACCAGATACACTTAGATCAAGAAGATGTTGTAGGCCATATTCATCACTACGTGCAAGCTCGGTCACTATTTCCAGGCCCATCTAATCTCCGTCATCACCGCCTTCCCTCTTAGAGACATCATGTTTAATAAGGAGGCTACTGGACGCATCGCCAAATAGGCACTCGAGATGATGGCCATCGATATCTCTATCCAGCCGAGAATAGCGATTAAGTCACAAGCCCTGGCCGACTTCATTGCTGAGTGGACTGAAGAGAAATAGCCGGGCGCTCAGGTCGACCTGGCGCACTGGCAACTCTACTTCGACGGCTCCCTCATGACAACTGGCGTCGGTGCCAGCACCAGCGTCTTGCTCATATCTCCCAAAGGAGAGAAGCTACGCTACATCCTCAAGCTACACCTCCCTACCTCCAACAATGCCGCGGAGTATGAAGCCCTTCTACACGGCCTATGTATCACCATTGCACTCGGCATCTACTGGGTAATGGCAAAAGGCGACTCCCAAATCGTTGTCTGTCAAATCATGAAGGACTGGAACTGTGCCGACGACAAGATGGCATCATATTACCAAGAGGTCAGAAAGTTGGAGGACAAATTCGATGGCCACAAACTCACCCACATTGGCCGCCACGACAACACTAAAGCCGACGCCTTAGCTCGCTTTGGATCCAAACACGAGCCAGTCCCAGCCGGCGTATTCTAGAGACACTCAGCAGACCTTCCATCGACAAAACGAAGATCCTACAAAGTCAGGTCCTTCCTATTTCAAACGGTTGGTGCATCCGACTGTTGAAGTACATCAAAGATGGCATTCTGCCCTCCGACAGATCTGAAGCCAAAAAAGTTGCACGCAAAATCAAATCCTACCATATCGTCAACGACGAGTTGTACCGACGAGGCGCCATCGACATCTTGATGAAATGCATATCACAGGAAGAGGTAGAGACTTGCTAACTGAAATTCACTCGTGCATGTGTGGCAACCATACCGCCTCCAAGACCATTGTGGGAAAGGCCTACCATCAGGGATTTGACTGGCCAACCGCCGTCACCGATGCCAAGGAAATCGTCTGTACCTGTGAAACCTGTCAATCCTTTGCTCGCAACACCAACATGCTAGCCAACGAGCTCCAGACCATACCAATCTCTTGGCCCTTTGCAGTCTGGGGGCTCAACATGGTCGACCCATTCAAGAAAGATCCATAGGGATTCACTCACCTGTTCGTCTACATCGATAAGTTTACCAAGTGTATTGAGGCCAAACCAATCAGGAAGATCACTGCTGCCAATGCCCGCGAGTTCATCAAAGGAGTGGTGTATTGTTTCGGAGTACCGAACTGTATCATCACCGAAGACACTAAGTTCATCGGCTCAATTTTCCAAGAATTCTACGAAGAACTCAACATCAAGATCTGTTACGCATCCGTCGCATACCCAGCAGGTAACGACTAGGTGGAGCGGGCCAACAGCATGGTACTCCAAGGTATCAAGACACGCATCTTCGACCGACTGGAGCCATATGCAGGCAAATGAGTACAAGAACTACCATCCGTACTATGGTCACTCCATACTACTCCAAGCCGAGCAACGGGCTAGATGCCTTTCTTCTTGTGCTACGGGGCTGAAGCAATCCTACCGACAGAGTTATAACTCGGATCTTCACGAGTCCGCTGCTACAACGAAGACAACATAGAACAAGCGACGGAAGAAGACACGATCCGACTGGAAGAAGAATGTGATGCTACAATCATCGAATTAGCAAGATATCAATAGATGCAGCACAAATACCACAGTCGCAACATCCGAGACCACTCCTTCACCATAGGAGATCTCATCCTCCATCGAATTCAAACAACTAAAGGCCAGCACAAGCTCTCTCCAACCTAGGAAGGACCTTACACAGTCATGGCTATCACCCGACCGGGCTTATACCGGCTGGCTACCACGGAAGGCGAGGTGATCACCAACTCCTGGAACATTGAACACCTTCGCAAATTCTTTGTGTAAATATTATCAGCTCAACATATCTTCCCCAACTTCTACTCCATCTGACTCTACCTCACCAAGTTGCCTGGGGGCTCAAAACCCTCAATGGCCCACTCGGCCCTGGCCATGTCTTAACTGGCAAAGCCGGGTATCCCGCTTTCCTGCCTGCCCTATAGCTCAAAACCACCTAGTGGCACAACAAAAGAATATGGACTCGGGGGCTTGACACCCCCGTTGTCCGGGTACTGCTTGCCCGGGGGCTCAAAACCCTTAGTGGCCTACTCGGTCCTGTCCATGTCTTAACCAGCTAAGCCAGGTGTACCGCATACCCGCCTGCCTGGGGGCTTTCAAACCACCCAGCCGCAGAGTGGAAGACCACGGACTCGGGGGCTTGACCTCCCTCATTCTGTAGGTACTAGTCGCTCGAGGGCTTCCAAACACGATGGACTACTTCGAGCTCAACAAAGATACTTCATCGATTAGCACCAAAATATCAATTAACACCAAAATATGAGTACTTTAAACTTCCTCATATCCCAACAAAATAAAGTTCCCACTTATCAATCTGACTACTTGTTCCATGCGAGGCAAGTAGCATAAAATATTTACAGCTCTAGGTCCTTCACAAGGGCATCAGCTAATGGAGCAACCTCACCGAGGAGTCGGTCCAT
The DNA here is from genome assembly GCA_000573905.2 of Oryza punctata. NCBI lineage: Eukaryota > Viridiplantae > Streptophyta > Magnoliopsida > Poales > Poaceae > Oryza > Oryza punctata. The sequence continues at coordinate 22,195,406 of CM002499.2, read as the reverse complement.
GTCCTCCTCGGAGCAGTCGGCCGCGTATTGCTCTTCAACAAGTGCAAGGTCGACATGCGGATAGCGCAACTTCACCACAGGAAGGGCATGGCTGGCGCTGATGCCGGCCACAGACTACGACGGCCGACGAACAACGGTCGGCCTATCCGGAACCAGCTCTGCCGCCAGCTGCATGGGATCCTTACCGTCACGCCGGGAGCTGAAGAGTAGCTTCAGGGCGAGTTGCAGCGATTTAACCAACTCTTCACGAAGACCCTTGGCCACATCCATCCCGCTAGAAGTGCTCATACTACGTCCGAGTATTCTTTGCACGCAGCTCAATCTCCGCCTGAAGGTTGCACAACGCAGTGTCCTTCTTGACCAACTAGTCTGACAGAGTCGTCTTCTCCACAGCAACTGACTCAAAAAACACAGCCAACAATGTTGTCAACATGACAAGAATCAGCAAGCAGCAGAACATGGGACAAGCCATACGACTTGTTTGCGACGCTCACTATGCAGCTTGCCCTGCAGATCCTGCACATCATCCCAGGCCTCCTGCAACTGTGATGACAACTCGGAGATCCGAGCTTGACCACCGGTAGCCTCAGCCTGCTCCACCAGCTTCTTCCACTCAACTACCTTGACTTTGCCCCTCTCTCGTTCGCCTTCAACTGCAAACAAATGCATATTATGACATGAGCCAGCATGAAGACAGTCGAGAAGACTTGGTCACCCGGTCAGAGTAACTCACCGTCCTTTCTCAGCTGATGAATTTGGCCCCATAGCTCCTTCTCCCGGTGATGCTATTCCTTCACCTCATTCTACCACTGGAACTCGACTCACTGCACGGCTTGCCAAATTTGTTCAATCTCCGCGACATTGTCGAAGATGCTCTTTAACACCTCACTTTTGGCTTCTGAGTGGTCGACAATTTTCTATTGCAAAAACCAACAAAAGCATGTCAACTCCATCCTACGACGCCTACAATCATCCCATCATGGAGTTGGGGAGCTACCTGGCTCTGAAACAACCCATAGGACACTGACGACATGACACATCATCTTTCAACGCCACACCGCACCGTCGGGGGCTAAGGGGTATAACTACTAACCTGCATCTTTTCAAGGAGAAGCAGCCTAGACTCGTACATGGCCGTCGCATCAGCCTTGTCAGTAGCGTCATTGAACCCCTTCTTCAAGGTGTCCTTGTCTGTCTTGCCCCCTTGGAACTAGGAGGCTTGAAGGGGAGAGACGTAGTTGGTCCACGGCAGGGCACGCAGGCGGTGCGAGATCTCTTCAACGACTTCTTCATCCCCCGCGGTCCCCTCCTCCCCGCCAGCCGGCTCCTTCCCGAGTCGGTGATGGAGAGGATTGAGGTGGCGAGAACATGGGTGATGACGAACCCACTACGGCACAATCACCTTGGTCACCGACCCCATCGCCAGCACTCGCCCCGGCATCACACCTCTACCCAGCTGAGCTGGGTCCCCTGTCATCCCCATCATCGCACCTCCGCCAGGCTGGCTCAAGTCCCCTGTCGCTGTCTCCGTCGTGCCTTCACCCAGCCGAGCTGAGTTCCCCATGGCTACCTCAGCATCGCTAGCTACCTGGTTGGCTCTGGGCTTTTCTTGAGTTGTGCCAACCTCCGTGTTTGGCGTGGCGCCTGGCTGAGCCGAGTTGGACCCGACCAGAGTAGAGGCACCATCTACATCCTGGGTCTGCTGGGGCTTACTCGGATCATCCTGGGTCGATGGCCTGCGACACTCATTCAACTTCAATCAAAGCTACCGTAAGAGATATCCATCACGTCGAAACAAACAAAGGAAATATTGTTGTCATGACTTACCTGGTGGACCGAACCTTACGAAAGTTGATTCCGGGCCCCTAGGGCGGGCTGGGTACCACTGTCTTCGACGCTGCCTGGGCCAGCGGAGCCGCTTCTGAAGCCTTGGCGGCGGCTGCTGCTGCCAGCTAGTCGTGGCCCCGGGAACTCCTGGCGACTTCGGCGCGCCCGTGGCTTTCTTTGTCTTGGCGGCAGGCTCGGGTTCTAACTCCACACCCTTCCTTTTTCCAACCACCTCGCCGGACTTCATGGCACTCAGCCCATCGCCAACCTTGGGCCTATCGGTAGCACGCTCAGGCTTGTCTGACCCTGGCTGGGTGAGGCGGCATGGTTAGCAGTTTGGTTGCCAGGAGGCGCATCATCAGCTCGCCTCTTGCGTGAATTCTCCGGCATCGGCGGATGAGAGATGAAGGCGGTGACACCCTGAACAGACACACATAATGAGGGATACAGATCTATTTCCATTAACGCATGGGATTAACGATGAAACACCTCACCGAGGGTCGCGACTTCCTGCTTTAATCGGTCTGGGGCATCCATTTGTGGTGATGATCGTCCCGGACTCAAAGAAGTGCCTCAGCTTCGCTTTGGCCTAATCATTGTCGTAGACTTCACTGTTTTCTCAAGTCGGGTCCGATCTCCCGGAGTACTCCTAGCCCAAATGGGACCGGCTCCTTAGTGGTTGCATCTGCCGGGTGACAAAACAGCAGGAAATGCCGACTCCCGACAACCCCTTTTTCAGCAGCTTGAGAATTTTGTCTCGCAGTCCTTTGATCTGGTTCATGTCTTCTTGGCCGAGCAGTGACGACTAGAAATCCCTGTAGGCTGGGCTCGCCTGTGTATGGAGGAAAGCCAGGAAGAAGGTTGGAACAATAAAACCACTGGTTACGCCATCCTTTGTTGCTGGACTTGAGGGGGGAGATAAAAATACTCCAACTTTCGGTTTGGCTGGATCTGAAACCCGCTTCCGCCAACCACTGTGGGGTTGTTCTTTCTCGGTTGAGGTTTGAGTTGGTACAAGTGGCAGAAGAAAGAAAAGTGTGGAGGGATGCCGCAAAACGCCTCACACAGGTGCACATAAATCACAATTTGAAGAATCGAATTTGGATTGAGGTGATAGAGATTGATACCATAGAAGTGAAGCAATCCCCAGAAGAAGTCGTTGGTGGGGAGGCCTAGTCCATAGTGGAAGAAAGGGAGGAACACCACGACCTCGTTGGTGTTTGGATTGGGGAACTCCTCCCCGGCAGCCTCCCGCCATCCGCTGAGCTCCTGAGGGGGAAGGATCTTCTCCACCGCTGCTTCTAAATCCGCTTTCGTCACCTTCGACTTCACCCAAGAAGCGGTGTGGTCGAGCGCGGGAGCCGATTCCCTTGATGACTGTGACATGGCAGTGGCGGAGAGCAGGAACTTGGAGGATAAGGCTGATTTAATGGAGAATCTCACCAGAATCGACATGGTTTGTTCGGAAGAAGAAACCCTAGATTGCTGGAGAGAGAGACGACGGGATGGTGGCTACGTGTTTTGGGGAAAGTGGGGCAACAGCACTCCCGCCAGGGGTATTTATAACCCTAGGTATTCTCGGCGGACCGGCCCACAAAAGGACTCTGCTCTCGGCAAGTAAGTCTAGTTTCCATCCTTTGATAAGGAAGGTTTGCCATCTGCAATTCCACTTGGACTTGGCTATGACACTGCATGTTTGGAAATTTTGGGGTTGAGTACTCAGCCAGTCTCGCTCTTGTTGTATGACGTCATCAACTCCAAACTATTTATCAGCCAAGTACTCGGGGGCTACTGTGGGGGGCACGGTACCCGGGTGCCCCAAGGAAAGCCTTTGGGTTGTACTGCACAGGGTGGGCCTAGTGCCCTAGGCCTATGCGGCTAACTTGTACTTAAAGAAAAAGATAAGAGATATGGAAGTTGATCCTATCCCATGTAAATAGATGATAGGTACCTGGATTATGAGTGATATCGTACCATGCATGCAGCCGGCTACCCTAGCACTATATAATGGGCGTCAACAGGAACCCTAAGGGGTCTCTTGCATCTTTAATCGACATCTAATCTACACCACTGGACGTAGGGTATTACCTCATGCTGAGGGACTGAACCAGTATAATCGTCTATGTCACCATCTCTCCTTGATCTAGCGCACCCCATAAAATATATTGCCGATTCTAGAAATCGACAAACCATTTTATAGCATAACGCATCTGGGTATTGTCAATGTTTTAGATCACGACTACGGTATTTGCATGATATGGGGATCGTTGGTACCAGGGTATACACGAAATTGACGTAAAAGAGACATGAGACAAGGGTTTTTATACAGGTTCGGGCACCTTATCTGACAGGTAATAGCCCTGCCCCTGTTGGTCGAAGCCGGTGTTTCTATTATATATCAGTATCACTCGAGTACAATATTTGGGATAACCTATCTAATCATCGTTGACACGGTGGCATGAACCGCCACACGTAGTCGACGATGGGGTAGTCTTCCTCCTCGAAGATATCGATGTCTGGCGGCGTGTATTGATGTCTATTCTGACTATTTCGTCTTTCCCTTCTGACTGGGCTTGTCCCCTCTCTTCCTAGGGGGTCTTGAATTTATACCCATAGATGTCCCCTTATCCAAGTAAAACTAGGGAGACAAGTATGGATACAATCTGTATAGTCCTTGTAGTTTCCATGTAGAACTCTGCTTCTCCTTCCTTATTCGGAATACCTTCCGTATGCGAGGCTTGATTCCATATAAGACTTGGTATATGGTGGGCCCCGTCGAGCTTAACCATGATCATAAGGTATGCCTTATCCATAACCCTGACAGTAGCCTCCGACTTCAATGCATATGAACGAGTTGATGTTCTCAACCGAAGACCATAGAACAATAGTTGTCGAACTCACTGGACCGTTCTCGGATAACCGAGAAAGCATGGAGTATGTAACTAAGTTCCCTGTCTAACCTTGAGGTGATCGACAATTTGTATTGAAGTCATAAAATTCCATCTTGGTGGGTACTCCACCACTTCATTCCATAAGACTTGTCGAACTCCAACGACTATTCTCGGATAATCGAGTAGCTATAGAGTCTTTGCAAAGCCCTGAAATCTGACTTGACTATTTTGATATCTGACTTTTCTTGAAATCAATTCTCAGAACAAATTGTTAGATAGAAAGAGCCCCAGAGCGAATGCTTAGGGGTAATATGATATAATATGGATCGGAAATAAATTGAATCTACATATGACAATAAAAGAGTACTCTCACTAGAATTGCCCTCAGCAATCGAAGTGTGATACTCTCCCTAGCCCCCAGCTATGCCTTGGAGAACTCGTTCTCGGATGGTATAGCTTGAAAACCTATAACCTGGCCTAGGTGAGCTACTAATACCTAGCCCCTAGCCATGAAGTTGGGAAAACCAATTCCCAATTACACGACTTAGTTAATACGCTACCGATGAGCACTCTGACATGTCCAGATATGACATGGTCGTTTGGCTCTGTGGTGTATGACATCACCTTATCAGCTCTGGACGTCCCCAGCCGAGGACCGTGAGGACCTCGGAGGTGTGTCAGACTAGCGTAAAGGAACATTAGGTAAGACTTCGATACAAGGCGCTATACAGGTAAGGGATCTCTGGGTAAATATTACATGTTATATATATAAACACTTACAGAGGTTGATGCACGGGGGGTGATAAGATGATCACCTCACTGGGCGAAAACCAGGTGTGTAGTCGTATTGAATCACTTCGCGGAAACGGTGGGAGAATCGCTACCATCGCTAGTCGAGGACCAGGTATGTAGACGTACTCGACCACTCGAAGATGTGGTGCGAGAAGCGCTACACCATTGGTTAAAAGCCAGTTGTAGTCGTATCTCAACCATTTAAAGTCGTAGTGCGAGGACCGCTACGGCGCTGGTTGAAGACCGGCTGTAGTCGTACCTCGACCACTCAGAGACGTGGTGGGAGGACCGCTACAGTGCTGGTCGAAGACTGGGCGTAGCCGTACCTCGACCACTCGGAGACATAGGGAGAGGACCGCTACGGCGCTAGTCGAAGACCGGGCATAGTCGTACCTCGACCACTCGGAGTCAACTGATAGGTGAGAAGAGATGGCTACAATCGACTGGTCGATGACCAGGAGTAGGCATCTTCTGGATCACCCGAATGCAGCTGATAGGTGGCGAGAGATGACTACGATCGACTGGTCGATGACCAGGAGTAGGCATCTTCTCGATCACCTGAAGATAACTGATAGGTGGCAAGAGATGGCTACAATCGACTGGTCGATGACCAGGAGTAGGTATCTTCTCGATGACCTAAAGGCAACTGATAGGTGGCGAGAGATGGCTACAATCGACTGGTCGGTGACCAGGAGTAGGTATCTTCTAGATCACCTGAAGACAACTGATAGGTGGTGAGAGATGCCTACAATCGACTGGTCGATAACCAGGAGTAGGCATCTGAAGGCAACTGATAGATGATGAGAGATGACTACAATCGACTAGTCGAGGACCAAGAGTAGGCATCTTCTCGATCACCAGAAGGCAACTGATAGGTGGCGAGAGATGGCTACAATCGATCGGTCCATGACCAGGAGTAGGCATCTTCTCGATCACCTGAAGGCAACTGATAGGTGGTGAGAGATGCCTACAATCGACTGGTCGATAACCAGGAGTAGGAATCTTCTTGATCATCTGAAGGCAACTGATAGGTAGCGAGAGATGGCTACAATCGATCGGTCGGTGACTAGGAGTAGGCATCTTCTCGATCACCTGAAGGCAACTGATAGGTGGTGAGAGATGGCTACAATCGACTGGTCGATGACTAGGAGTAGGCATCTTCTCGATCACTTGAAGGCAACTGATAGGTGGCGAGAGATGGCCACAATCGACTGGTCAATGAGCGGGAGTAAGCATCTTCTTGATCACCTGAAGGGGCGCTAGGGTTGGTTATTTCATGTGCATCTCATATGGTCATCATGATTCACATACCCAACTTGTAGCATATCCGGATGTCTATTCGCAATCATGTCGGGTGATCAAGCCGACAATGTTCGCGGGGAGTTATCCGTTGTCAACCTATTCTCAGATAGTTCGGCCATGGTCGACGCTATATGTGAGAAAGGTCGTCGGTCTTTGTTGGTAGGTTTGGTCCGACAACTCCACATTTGTCCGAGAATACACTCGATAATGATTTTGTACCCGACCTTTGCCTACTCGAGTACTCGATTATTCCTGAAAAATATTTACTAGAAGATAATATATATAGCAGAAAATATCGAGTATGTACTCAAAAAACTCCATGAAACTTCTAGTTTTATCAGGATATAACGAGTGGATATAGATTAAATATCAGGGTACTATGTAAACCATAAATAAGCATGTTTTATATAACAGGAACAGAGCGAGCCCCTTGTATTAGACCGTAGTTGGTTTCATACAGGAAGTACTCACATAACAAATATTGTATAAAAAACATACTCTAGGTAAACACAATAAATTACTGATCTGACAATAGGTACGGTAAATTGCATATAAAATATTGCGTACCTTTGTAAATACATGCCGGATGTATCTACGAAATTAGTAGATTAATTTAAAAAACTAATCTACCGATTACCTTAACGTGTACTCATCCGACATCATATATATTTCAAATCTTCTGGTACGCCACGCGTCTTGAAGCTTGGATGATCTCGATAGATCAAATTGTTGGCGAAGATGATTCCGATCTAGTTGGGAAACGTACTCTAGCCGGGTCAGATCTCCCAGGGCAAAAGTCGTTGAAGTATTCCTTATCGAAAAATCCTCAGCGGCGATGACTTGATGAAGCTTGAGACGACGAGGGTTCCGGTTCATCAGAGAATGCACTTCAGTTGGGTCGTGTCTCCCACGTTCGAAGTCGTTGAGTAGTTGTTGTCGGGGAATCCATCTTCTTGAAACCAATCTCGTCAAAACCTTGAAGCACAAAATTCCCCTACCTGGCGCGCCACTGTCGATGTTCTAGATCACGACTATGGTATTTCCATGATATGGGGATCGTTGGTACCAGGGTATACGCGAGATTGAGGTAAAAGAGATAGGAGACAGGAGACATGTTTTTTATACAGATTCGGGCCCCTTATTTGATCGGTGTTTCTATTATATATATCAGTATCACTCGAGTACAATATTTGGGATAACCTATCTAGTCATCGTCGATACGGTGGCATGAACCACTACACGTAGTCGACGATGGGGTAGTCTTACTCCTCGAATATATCGATATCTGGCGGCATGTATTGATGTCTATTTTGACTAGTCCGTCTTTCCCTTCTGACTGGGCTTGTCCCCTCTTCTCCTAGGGGGTCTTGTATTTTATACCCATAGATATCCCCTTATCCACGTAGAACCAGTGAGATAAGGGATACGATCTGTATAGTCTTTGTAGTTTCCATGTAGAACTCTACTTCTACTTCCTTATTTGGAATACCTTCCATATGCGAGACCTAATTTCATATAAGACTTAGTATATGGTGGACCCCGTCGAGCTTAACCCATGATTATAGAGTATACCTTATCCATAACCCTGATAGATATGTCTCTAGTTTATTCGTTTTACTATGAAATGTTTCATCTTTTGGAAGTTGCTATACGCGTACCGGGAGATGGAGTGAGTAATTCGTACTACCAAGTTGAGTGGGGGCAGAGAATGCTGAAAGGACAGCACCAGGCATGGGGACAGCGACATTGTTCATGCTTCAGCTTCAACACAACCTTAAAAATTAATCAAAAAAAAATAAAACCCACTGTTTGCTGTTGCTTGTGGGGTATCTATCTCATTGGGATTCAAACTGGAAAAGCCTGGCTCAGGCCATGTTACTTTTGTTGTTTACTCTGTACTACCTCCATTCCAAATTACTTATATAGTGGAATAGAGAAGGGTGGTGGGACGGTGTTGGCGGTGGAGGCGATGCGAGAAAGTGGCTAGGAGACGGTGGCTGGGGTGACGGATCCAGCAGCAGGGAGTTACTAGAGATGGGGAAGATGACAGGACATGAGCACCTCGCTGGCACCTGAGGAGAGGTGGAGGGGGAGGGGAGGCGCGGTGCGGCAGCGGCTGCATTGGAGGCAGGGCAAAGCGCAATGTGAGCGAAGCGTGTGATGGCAGTGCGGAGGGATGAGGAAGGGAAGAAAATACAGATATTACGGTTAGATGTGCTGCACTTATCTAAAAGCAATCCAATGGTATAGAATCTAGAAGGTGTTTTTCCGTTAAATATTGTATCAGCGGTCCCTTAATATAATACCATCCAGTTCGTTGCCACGCTCGATAATATACTATTCTAAAGGTTGGTGCCATTTTTAATCTAGGCAAAATTTGCTACAGATACTTAAAAAAATTGTGATTAGCTGAGGCACACCACAAAGACGTGAATTTACCCGAGGACACTCCAAAAGTGTGGTAATTTGCTGTAACACACTCGGTGCATTAAAATTTAATATCCACCAATTGATGAGAGAGAAACCACAGAAAATATCAGTTTTGCCCTTATCTTCTTCTCTCTTCTCCCGGTTTTCTTCCGACACTCACTCCCAACGAACTCCACCAGCTTACCCATGGCAGACAGCTGCTCGACGTAGTCAACGGTGCGGTCACATGGCATGCTGCCAACACCGGCCAGATTGGATGTTGCTGATCTGGTACGCACGGTGAGGTGGTGCATTACGGTGCCGACAACCGAGTCCCCTATGACGAACATGCGGCCAAAGTCAGCAGCCTCGGTGAGACAGCCATCACCATCGTCCACGGAGTGTGCCCTGGGCTAGTGGAGGAAACCCGCCGGGTCATCAACCACCGTGCAAAGGTGGTGCTCGGGGACGAGGAGGTACCTGGTGGAGAGCACGATGGCATTGGCGTCCCTGACGTGGTCGTCCTGTTGGAGGCATGGCTGCGACGGTGGCGTGAGCATGAGTGGCACCGGCAGCTACGCCACCACCGCGGTCACCAACAATGTTCGGCTGTACCTCCTGTCCTCGTCGTCACTAACAGCCTCGCGCTGATTGACCGTGCCGTTGACTATGTCGAGCGGCTGCACCCGCCCTGGACAAGCTGGTGGAGCTCGCTGCGAGTTACCATCGGAAGAAGACTAGGAGAAGGGAGAAGATGGGGGAAAATTATCATTTTATATGGTTTCTCATTAATTGGGTGGATATTATATTTTAATGTGTCCAGTGTCCTATGGTAAATTACCACACTTTGAAGTGCCCTCCGGCAAAAACACGTATTTTCGTATTTCAAAGCTAATTACACATTTTTTTAGTCTCGTGTAGCAAATTTTACCTTTAATCTATTTTCTATTATTTTTCACACTCCAGCCACACGAAAAGGCCCAGTTGCCCAAGCCTCATTTTCTCATATCGATTAAGATCGGTCCATCTGTTTGGTCTCGTAGTTAGGGGCAGAGCTAGAATGAGATGGAGAGAGGTGCCACTTTTTAATCTACTCTATTTTACATCGAGTTTAAGATAATGCGGGTGTATAGATTTGTATTGAGGGGTTGCACATATCGTGAAAATAGATCAAGTATAACTATAAAATTTTCTTTTCTTGACCAGATTTCTGGCACCCCTCAATACTCTAGCTGCGTCCCTGCTCGTAGCCTCGCTTCATTATCTTCCTCCCTCTCCCCTCTCTCTCATCGTCCAGGGAAGGAGCTCACCACCACCGATGGGAACAAGAGGCTGGTTGCTGCTCCCTGCCCCCCTACCCTCTCTGCACTAGCTTCAGCAGTCCGCCGCCGCCAGCGACATCATATCGCAGCTGGCTTCCGTGCCGCTGGACTATTATAATATAAGTGATTTTTCCACTTTTACTCATCATTTTAAATCTTTGGGTGAATGTAACTCAATATAGTACTAGAGCTAAAGATATTGAGTCAAATAGAAAATTGTAGACCACTTCTATTCGATACTTGAGACATGGGGGCCCTCACACAGTGGCAAAGCTGAAAGGAATTTTGAGCCCAAACAAACTTAAACATACATACTCCATCCATCTTAAAATATAAAATATTTTAATTGGATATGACATATCCTACTACTAATCCGCATACAGGGGTGGACCTAACCTTGGCCCATGACCCGAGCCAGCCCATTAGACGTTGGGCCAAGCTATAATTTACACGATGAAAATACGTATTTACTTACACATTATTCTTTTTCAAAATTACAGTGCACATACATGTCATATCAACTGAATTAATAAATATAATTTTAGTTATATAGTACTATTATTTTATATTTTAAAGAAAAATAACAAATATATATTTACTTACATAATATTTTTATTAAAATTACAGTGCACTTATATCAAAATTTAAAAATGTAATTTTAATTTTAGTTATATAGGACTGTAACTTTATGTTTTATTTTAGTTTCAAATATCTTAATTTTTCATCAGTTAAAGAAATCAATTTTTATTTAGAAAAGAAAGGGAGAGAGAGCGATAAGGTAGCGGGGAAAACAAGAGCGAGAGAAAAGGAGTGAGAAATATCATTCGCGCTGATTCCTGTACTAATCTTAGCGCACGATTCTTCAAATATCAGAGAACAAATCACCCGATATATGTTTAGCAAAATCGGTATATAAAAAGAGAAAAAGAACATGTCTACACGTAAAAAAATGTGCAGAATAGAGAATCGGATACAATTTTATGCAATCACGGGCAAGGGCGTCGCGGGCCCAATCATAGCGCGTGGCAAGGGGCGCGTGAATCGCTAAAAAAAAAGCCACGTGCGTGGCGCACGCATTCGCCGCGTGAAAAACAGACTCACATGTGGTAACGGACTGCATCTGACGTGATGGTGATGACCAACGTACCAAGGATTTGACATATTAGAAATCCAATTCAAATACGGATAACGTAAAACTAAAAACCACGGATGACGTACCGAAATTTTGATGGAACATCTTCAATTTCTATAAATTGCAAAAATATCAGTGCGTTGTAATAGGTGAAGATATTTTTCACGACTGATGAAAGTCAGAATAATGGTAAAATAAAGTCAGAAATCATATAGTATTGAATCCGATTGCGCTTGCTTCATGCAACTTTTTATTATTCACACGAAGAATCCCTTATGTACACATTTCCATAGCCTCACAAATCGGTCGGGTGGCTATTTCATAAGTTGACGCATGTGTATTCTGCTATACGATACCGACTAAAGATTGAAATTTATTATTATTCAATTAGTGAAAAAAATTTACCTGTTGATGGAAAGCATTATCAAAGTAATAAACTTACCACTTACATACCTTAATAATAATTTCAAAATGAAAATATTTACGAGGAGAGAAATTTGGAAAAGAAAAAAGTGAAAAAAAAGAAAATGAGAAAAAAGAGAGGAGATTAGAAGGAGAGGGAGTTAGGATGATCGGGATAAAAGAAAACGAGAAATAGAAAAAAAGAGAGAAAAAAATACTTCGATCGGGGGAGTCGTGCGGGATGAGGCGGTGGGATATGGTGTGGGCCGGTTGGGTTGGGTTTGGCTAGGAGAGAAAGGGGAGGGGTTGGGCAGGGAAGATGTATAATAGTTATTATAAAGTCACATCGAACTAAATACAGTGACATAGAACCAACTTAAACACGGATAACGTAAGGAAACATTTTCAATTTTTAAGGGATAGATATAAAAAGAATATGGGATATACGATTAGTGAATTTCCCGCTCCCGACTTTACTCATCGGTTTAAGTTTTTTTAAAAAAAAATTGGTCGACATGTATGCAGCTCAATTAGTAGCAGAGTCAAATATCTCAAGTTCGAACGAAAAACTATAGGTCACTTTTATTATTCCACGCTTAGAACTTGGGGATCCTTGCACACTGGCAAAACCGAAAAGATTTTCCAGCCTCAAAACATACAAACCCCAACATACATACATACGTACGTAATATTTATTTTATGATTCCCATCTTCCATCTTTTCATCAACAACAAAAATGTCAATGGAGTAATCGACGGCAAGCCCGGCCGGGGAACAAAGGAATCTGTCTGCAGTCGTTCGTCTGACCTGCGGGCCCCACCCCCAACCACACGGCGTCGTCCGCCGGAGGCCAAAGAGAGATCGCCGTAGTGATCGACACGGCGCGCGGTCTCGCCATAAATAAATAGGCCCCCACTCGGCTCTCGACCGGCGCCAACAATCTAGCGTACGTACGTCCTTCACTATAACCTAGCTCTAGCTCTAGCTCGCCGGAGAAGAAGCCAGAGTTCGAGCTCGTTCCGGCCGCCGGCGGCGAGCTAGGGATGGGGAGGGGGAAGGTGCAGCTGCGGCGGATCGAGAACGAGGTGAGCCGGCAGGTGACGTTCTCGAAGCGGCGGTCGGGGCTGTTCAAGAAGGCTCACGAGATCGCCGTCCTCTGCGACGTCGACGTCGCCCTCATCGTCTTCTCCGGCAAGGGCAAGCTCTACGACTACGCCTCCTCCCACACCAGGTTATACCTTACTACTACCTACCTGCTCTGCTCCAGCTCCTCTCACTCCACTGCATTCTCTCACTACTGCATACGTACACAAACTACTGTACTGTACTCTTGCTAACTCTAAAGATACAAATCTAGTATCAGATGGGGGATAAATTTGGATATATAACTGTGACCTATTTTATACCAGCCGTTATATTTTGAATCAAATGTACTACTATCTAAGTATCAAAATTACATGTTAATTATCTAAAAAAACAAAAGTAATACATTAACATTCAGGTTCGAGAAACATTTTAATTTCATCCTCTTCTTTCCGGGCATGAGTGGATCAAAAGATGATCAAAATGCAACACAAAAATAACAACGCGTACACCATATTGCTAAACTCTGCCATAGTGCTGGCTATATTTAAACTACTCACTCCTTCTACAAATGTATAATTTATAATTTATCCATACACATAAATTTACTCCGAAGCACAATTTATCATGTCAATCATCATTCTTTTAAACTACATTTCAAGCTATCGCCAGCCACCATCCCACCCATATCGGTCCCTCATTCAACAAGGGATATCATATCGGTCCCTCATTCAACAAGGGATATGATAGTTTTTTCTCCTCGACCTTAATCGATGCTAAACAAATTTTAAGTACTTAGGTTTTTTTTCATAGGTCTGGATTCAAGGTTTCTTAGAGCTGGGTATTCCTAACTCCATAAATCCATGGATATCCACGATTATGTCGATCACATTGGGATAAATCATTTTTTTCTCATTGTAGAGATTAAATTTAATATTTTAAACCACTATATTTAAGATACAAACTTCAAATCTAAGGTGGATATGAGATCTGGAGTTGTAGCAAATAAGACCTTATAACTTGATAGAACAACATTATCCTCAGAGATTTTCCTTTTTTTCCATTTTTGCTACTTTCATAGTTATGTTGTACCACCGGTAAGTCCACGGCAATAATTTGCTGAGAAAGCTTTATTTTTCCTCATATGGGAACTGTTATACCTGGCCCGGGGTATACTACTATTTTTGGTAGATGCATGTCGGCCTCATGCATGAGCCGGCCCCATTCTTCTCTTGTCCTAGTATGTTCTATTAATGGAAGTACTCACTGTCCTAACTTGTTCCTGTTCCTGCTTATGTTACGGCACTGTACTGGCACTGTACTGTTCCTGCTGCTCAGCAGTAGAGATTCTTTATTTCTTGGGCTCTCTTAATTTTCAATTATTTTTTTTGAAATAAACGTTTTCTTTGTCATGCTACTCGAGGTGACATGCCAAGTACTCACTCCGTCCTAAATTATAATAACCTAATCTTAAGTGTTCAGATTCGTAGTAATAAGATATGTTCTATCCTATCATAGATCGTTATATTCTGAATTGTTATATTCCGAATGGAGAGAGTACCTATTATACCACTGTATATGAATAGGAGTATGATGCGTGTAGCCACTGTATACGAATAGGAGTGGCATTTATCAGTCGCGTAGCAGTATTGTCCCGCTACATGAATGAATTTGGTGTGGCTAAGAGTTTTGGATTTAGAAAATTACAAAAATGTTTAAATTGGTTAATACTCAGAAAAATAATTTTGAGGAACTTCTAATAAATACTTCCTAAAATTTTAAATTGGTTGCCAAACATGCCCATGTATGGTTGTCAAATCTCCACGGTGCACACTGACTCAACAGTTGTAATAACAAGAGATCAGTTCAGCCACATAAAAAAGGTGAAACATCCGTACTGACACAAAAGGACCAGTATTCATGATAAGATCGTCCGGAGTACGTCCTTTTAGATGTGCTATTTTCTCTCTCTGTTTTCTCATTGGCGGGAACAACCTTTTTACTTTGTCTACGGCAATGTACAAATAGTAATCAACATAATCTAATCTCATATGTTTAATGATAGGAACAGTATTGTTTACACAACCGATATATGTAGGAATTTTTTCATGTCATTTCAGATATATACATGCAACTAATAATAAACCTTCTTTTTTTGTTGATTTATATAATTACTAATTTGAATCTGTAGACAATCCAGATGATGTTATAGATATATAACACTATTTGTTGATGATACTCCCTATTTATTTGTTAATAACCATTATCAGAACTATTCATCTTCAAACTTTGACCAGTACTGATCGCTCTTTAAAAAACAAATGCTTAAAAATATATTGTACTATCAAAGTGTGTTGCATTAATGCTTCCTCTTAATATTAACCGCAAAATATATTGTACTATTAAAGTGTGTTACATTAATGTACTATATATCAAATACTTAATGTTAATCGTGAAATAGTTTTTGTTTATCGAACTCCAACCATTTACAAGATATTAGGTGCTTCCTCTTGTTTTCTCTCAATCCTCCAACTCAACTCAAATTGTACTCAGTGATGACCTTCCTTTTACACAATAATTAATGGCATGATGTTACACAAAACACACCATTGTTTACGCCCTAACGAAACCAATCCAATCAAACCGAGGCCACTCCGTGAATGTTAACTGCATATGCATAGCATTATTCACATGAAACGGACCCATGCCTGGGCCTACCAACCGTCACATTGGTCAGGAAGGACATGCACTATTCAGCGCGTGTGAGATGCCCAATCACTGAAATAACTGAAATTGATGTAGATAATTATAATATGGTATAAATTAGCTAGGTGACTTGAAGTGAAGTAAATGTACTCACCATCCAAACAAAATTTCTTATTTTTTTATGGCTAATTAGGGAGTGTTCACTTTGTTGCCATTTTCGATTCATTATTCATGTGAGGGTGGGAATATTGTGAACATTTTAAGTTAGTTTTTATATTAGTGGAAATATATCCTAATAATTGATTCTCGTATTTTGTTGATAGCATGGAGCGAATCCTTGAGAAGTATGACAGGCATGTGTTATCTCAAGGAAATAATGTGACTGAAGAGTTCCCTGAGCTGGAGGTGTGTAGGAAGGGGAAATGTGCATCATAACTACATTGTATACCATCCTGTATAAATATGCACTATATTATATATCACTATATCTGTAGGTAGTAAATAATTTTAATATTTAGTTTACATCTTCTGTGTTCTGTGCAGGGAAGCATGAGCTATGACCACATCAAGCTGAGGGGTAGGATCGAAGCTCTAAAAAAGAGCCAAAGGTAACAGAAAATCTAAACAAAACTTAATAGCTCTTCAATTTCCCCCTTCTCTGTATTTAACAAATCATGTGCCCTTCCCAATGTAGTATGCCGTGTTAGTTTTAATATACAGAAAATAGGACAGTATCTGTGGATACCCAAAATATGCTACATATTTCTGTAAACTTTTATTGGTTTATTATTAATAAGTACTAATTAATCAAGAAGAGGGATATTAAAAATCAAATAAACCCTGCAATATACTCTTCTGGGAAAGGATCAATCTTTTTTACCTGGTGGGAAAGGATCATTTTATTCCTACTCGATTATTTATCTATACTTTATTGAACATTGTTCAGCTCAGCATGCTGAATATATGGCCTTGAATCAATCCATTAGTCTGAAAAAAAAAAGGTGCAAAGTATCTTTCTTTTTTTAAAAAATGTAATTGCAAAGTGTCTTCATCTTCTTGAATCTTGGTACTAGACAGTGGATTCTTTATTGATGGCTCAAGTTTGTCGCTGTCAATACAACCTGTAAAACATTATTTTGCAACCAATATAACTTTTTTTTAAAAAAAAAAATCATATGTATCCATCTGGTTTGATCTTACATACGGAAGTGGCTCAAAAGCTGTCTGGGAATCAGTGGACAAATGCTAAAACGTCAAATGTATATCTCCTTGTACTCTTGATGCCCTAGTGATTGGCAGGACAGGACTTCATGCTCTCATACTTGTCACCCATGGCTCAGGAATCTTATGGGGCAGGAACTTGACTCGCTGGCACTGCGAGATATCCAGCAGCTTGAGAACCAGATAGACACTTCTCTGAAGAACATCAGATCAAGAAAGGTACAAACACACACAATCTGAACTTATAGAACTATAAAAATACGTTTTCTTGAGATGATCAGTGTAGTGTTGCTAATTAATGGTTTTAATTTGTAATATTTTAGAGCAGTCTCTTGCTCAAGTCGATCGGCGAGCTCCGACAGAAGGCAAATGCAAAAACCTTCTGATTCTTAAACTTGTACGTGAAATGATTATGAATCTTCTTTTTGTTAAGGCTTTTGTTTCTCTCCAGGAAAAGTTGCTGATGGAGAAAAACACTATTCTGGAGAAGGTATTCTGTTAATCTTACTGATGGAATGAGAAAAAATATCCTAATTATTTTGAGTTACCACTGCATGATTCATGTAGCTGTACACAGCTTAACTGAACCGAATCATTAATTTTGTGTTAATTTGTCCATGAAAAAGAAAATTACCGAAGTGGAGACACTGCATACAAGCATCGGGGCTTCACCCACTGAAGCTGCTGCTGCTCCTCCTGTCTGCAATGCTGATGATGCATTTGTTCCCAACCTGAACATCTGGTGACCAATGCTTGCCATGTTGTTTCTTCAAATAATTCACTTCAACTGAAACTCTGAAACCTGGCCATCAAATCAAACCGCAGCTACGGCGATTCCGACGAGCCGGGAACTATGACGGCGCCACTTGGTTGGACCAGCAGCAACAATGGCTTGCCATGGTGGATGCTCCAGTCATCATCAAACGGCTAGAAGATGTTCAGATGAAATGGTCCCAGACTCCCAGCCATTCCATGGTTGCTGAATAATGTCGTCTCTGATTGCTAAGCAAGCTACCTAGAACTTTCAGTTAGTGAGCAGTGTAGTGGTAGTAGTATCTCCCCCTACTTGATCCCTAGATTCTAAGCATCCTTTTGTATCCATTAATTATCTATGCTGCTAGTTTGTTGAAATTTCTGTGTTGCATTCAGCTGCATTGGGATCATTGATCATCCTTTGGTCATGTCTCTCACTGGAATCAATGTGTCATGTCTGTCTTGCAATCACTTGGTTCGATCCAGTATTCTTAGTGGTCAGTCTAATGAGTGTACCTTCTACTCAGTCCTGTCTGAATTGTTTCACAGGCAAACAGAAAACATCTACTTTCTTCGTTCTACAATATAACATTATACACAGAATATGCATTAGGTTACGTTTCATTTGGTACCATTTTAACATATTTTGGGACGGGAAGTATCATTTTATTTGTGTGACATGCCTCAGAAGGTGGTGGGCCACACTGCTGCAGTCTGCAGGAGACAACAGCTGGCAGTTCATAGGGAGAAAATGTGCAGTGTGGCAGCAGAAGCTGTTTCAGGCAACCACTGTTCCTAGAAACTGACTGTGTCTACGTATCCTCTCTGCAGTATGCACTGTTAACATCAATATAGGATAGATCAAGATGGAGACACATCTTCAGAGAGGCCAAGGGGGTAATGCAGATCTTGTCGGATGCATGAATGTGATGGACACAACTCTAAAATAAATATAGCATGGAGATGTTACATGCTCGATAGAGATAATTGAACACAATACATACCGTATCTTATTTATATTGCAATAGCATAAAAAATACAAAAACAAAAAATAGATTAAGACACAAAAGGACATTTAAGATATAAAAGTATAATTCCAAAGTCGCCTAGCCTTGGCCAGCTGCTAGTGAGGGTACCGGGAAGGCGGCACCGCATCACATGCCCCACGCGTAGCACGGTGTTGGCACACTGACTGACGTTGGTGGCTAGTATAGTCACCAATGGGACGAAGGGGCTGAGCGGCGAGATACAAGTAACAAAGATGAATAGTCACTACTATGGAGCACCTTATAGGTGCTGGTTGGGAACCCCTTATAGTTGTTGATTTCTTAACCGGCACTTTTGCCTATTAGCATATGTACCGGTTCGACACACAAAACCGGCACCTATAATCTTCAAAAAAAAATGAGAAACCACCCACGGATTCGTAGCAATATCATCTCGCTGGGGCCACGAACACCACAGATTCAATTACAAAATCAATCTCATAAAACATATATCACATATTCAATCACAAGAAGAGGGAAAATCACATAGGATACATTTTTCAGGGAGGAAATTGGAAGTAAATTGAGGCGAATTGGATGGGTTGATTGGGGGAGGACCTGGGTGAAGATATCAATCAAAACCCTTGGGTGGTTCTCGTGGCAAAAAGTTACTTGGGTTTGCTCCGACAGCCGACATAGGGGGTGCAAGTGTGGGCCCTCGGTTTTGTATACCGGAAAATCCATGTGTTTACAATACCATTCCCTGAATCAGTAGATGGTACACACATGACAAGTTGTATATCATAAAGCTGACATTGTTACACATGTTGTACAATACGGGTTTCTCGAGTGGGATCCAAATAGACCAAGCATGGTCGTATACAATAACAAACATCCAAAGAAGTAGGTAAGGCAGCGGAAGCGAAGCAGGGGCGGTCCATCTTATGCCACAAGCAGCGACTGGTGAACCTAGGTCTCTACTCCACTGTCTTCGGCACTTCTTCATCATCATTGCACACGTACGGGTCGACTCCAACTTCTCCTTCTAAAAGGTTTAATTAAGTAAGGGTGAGTACCAACCGTACTTAGTAAGCCACTACTACAGAATGCATTTAGTGCACATAGGGGTAAAAGGATGGCTTGGTTTATTTGCATAAAGCTAGATTTCACAATTTATTTTACAAACCTATGACTTAACAGTTTTAACTGAAAACAATGTTAAGTTGAAGTTGTCGTTTATCAACGAGGGTTCATCCACCTTCCCCAAGCCTCGCTTGGTCCAGTTTACCCTCGCATCAGTTTTATACCATCTTCACCATTCTGACCTTTCCACACATTGGGCAAGGTCATTCCTCCCAAACCAATTCTAAGCAAGATTAAAATTTATGAGGCTAGTCAAGAGTAGTACAAGTCCCAGCACTCAATTAACCGTGAACACGGTTATTCGAATAGATTGGTTTACTCACACTGCAGTGGATGTACGCTTTTAATCCCGCACTCCGTGACGTACCCAACACATGAGACTTGTCACGGCCCGGTTTTTCGGTCACCCTCGTGTTGCGGCACATACTCCAAGTACTATGGATCCCTATTGCACCCCGGGACACCAACCTACCTCGAGCCGGCAGTGAAGGGAGTCCTAGCGCTCCCGAGGTACCAGGAGATCATATTACATATAATTAGGGTGCATTTTAGGTTTCGCGCCTTATCAATCATCACAACACTTTTTCACAACATCACAATCATCACATACAGAACCACCATGACTGGGGTGTCGCCCCACTCGAGTTTCTTAGCCCACCGGGTCTATACCCATTCGAGAAGTACGGTCGTACTTAGTTCGTTTCCTGCATAGCTTCTTGACTCGGTCCTTAATTGATCAGGGTAAGCGACTTGCTGTTTCATAGAACCACCCATATTCTATCCGTGCCGTCCTAGTCGAAAATGTTTTGTTTTATTAAGTATTTGGGTTTTTGCAAAGGTTTTGATTTGCGGGTGGCGCTCATGTCTCCACCCGTCTTTCGACAATCACTCCCACCGAGTGATCATCAACCACATCCATAAAATAAGAATGGAGTATATAATCGTCTGTACAAACAATGCTAAGCGGTGTCAATAATTGACCACACATAAATAATAGACTCAGGCAACAATGAATATAAACGGTAATTTGAAGGATGGCTCACAAACAAGATTAGGTATGCATTATATAATTAGCATGTAATTTTATTTGCAATCAACACATATATAAAAATTAGATCAACATGATCAAGGAGAGAAGCATAGTGACTTGCCTTGCTTTAGGTTCTTATGTCCTCGAGAAAACCATGTTAGTTGAATTTCCGGGACATCCACAATGCGACCGATAAGAGAAAACCACACAAAACACTTTAAAGAAAATACTATCCATTACAAACCAGTACAGCCATTTGATAGATCTCGATTTTAGAAAAAATCTAGAGTTTGAACGGAATCAATCGGAGTTACGGTTTGCAAGATATGAATTTCCGAAGATAAAAGAATTTATGAATCAAGAAAAGGATTTTCTTTATTGCGAAAGAACATCCCAAGGAATATTCCTCGTGGGGTCCACTGTCAGTGGCACAGGGTGGCCGGCGCGCGGCATGGGGAGGTGGGAGACCCGGCCCATGGTCCACGGTTTGGCGCGTGGGTCCCGGCGGTCGATGGGTTGGCTCACGTGAACCGGGTGCACGCGAGGTGAGAGAATCGTGAGCGGACGGGGAGGTCCATGGTTTGATCTTGTGGTGGACCGGCGATAGGGGCCCGCTGGTCAGCGACCCTCTCTCGGTGGACCGGGCGCACGGTGGAGGGAGTAGCGAGTCCCACGTGTAAGTGATTTGGATGTTTAAGATGAGGATTAAATAAAATTTTAGCTCTATGGGGCCCATCTGCCATTGAGACGTTCGAGGGGATTTGGAGGGTATCACGGTGCTCTGATGTCTGGGTCCACCTGTCATCGTTACCCCTCCTTTTCCCCTTCTTCTACCTCCATCCTTCGTCCGCTTGTGTGCGAGGCAGAGAGGCGGCACGGCGGCCGGCGGCGGCCGACCTTGGGAGGCGGTGGAAGAGGAGAGGGCGGCGAAGGGTGTTGATGCGGAGGATCCTCCTCTCAGCGAACCGGCGGCGCGCACGGGGAGGCAGGCGGTAGACACGGCGGTGGTTCCTTGCGCGGAACAGAGAGGGGATGAGAAGGAGGCGGCGTTTTGGTGGGTTTCCGGGAAAGGCGAGGGCGCAGGGAGAACCGCGTCGGCGTTCGAGAGCAATCATTGTAGTTGCGCTCCAGCGTTTGTCCCTAGCGAATACAAGGGCGCGGCCGGGGAAGCGGAGTGACCGCTGGTTACCCGGGCCGCGTGGCAGCGGCTGATTTGATGGACGGTGGCTTGGCGTTGTGAGGACGGCAGACGCATGCACGAGTACGGGGCGGAGGCTGCCGCGGGGCCTTCAAGCGGCGGCTGGAAGGAGCGGCGACACGGGGAGGGGGGGTGGGTCGCCCCGGGGATGCAGAGCATCGGGAGGCGCTTGCCCGACGGTCGGGAAACGAATTTCACCGAAGGTTTTAGGGTTTCAAAGGAAGGGACTAACCCGAATTGAGTTGAAATTTAACGGAGGAGAATCTGAGGGAAAGGAATTCGAATAAACGAAAACGGAAGCTGGTTCAAAATGGGTATTTAAAAGGTACAAACGAAGGGCACGATATTGTACCTGAAAGGATAAGTGTGAAGATTCTGTTTAACAAAGATGTGATTATTGGTATAGATGGGGAAAGGAGAGTACAAAGAAAGGACATCAAGCAAAGGACATTCTTTAGAGTTCACGGGGATTGATTTAACCGAGATCTTTGGCACGACAAATAAGGACACTTAATGAATAACCAGTTTTAACGGGTAGGCCGGGCTAGGCCCTTCAAGGAGGAAAACCAGACTTCATCTGAGAAAGCCTTTTTTTAGAAAAACCTCTTTGGGATTTTTTCCGCAAATAGGATTTTTGATAAATACTTTATTAACAGTTGTTATTTCCAAAATAATTTCCAAAGGAATTAATCCTTTTAAAGAGGATTCTTAGAAGATACTCAATATTAGATTTTATTGGTAAAATAGTTTCTTAGGGAATTAAACCTTAATAAGGGTTTTCTCCAAATATTTAATATTTGGTTTTATTTACAAAACAAAATCAAAGGGGTTTTAATTCATAGAAGAGGGTTTTTAGGAAGATGTTTGGTAATTGCAAATATTTTCATATTTGATAATCATGGTTCCTTCAACAAATGATATTTTAAAATCAATATATAATTATATTCTCAGACGTCCGTCCTTTTGGCCCAAGCACGAAAAAGGGAAATAGAATCCAATAAATTCTAGCATGAAAGGATTTAGAAAAAGTTTTTTTGATTAATACAAATTTTGTTTTCAAAATTCCAAACCGAAAATTTCAGGGTGTTACAGCACGGGTGTGCGCGATCTACCCGGTGAGTCATCGACCTCGTCTCGGAGCTCGCTTCTGTTGCTTCTCCGCCTACCTCCTCCAGGCACGAGCGGGAGGGGGGCTTGTTGAAGAAGAGTAGTAGTAGTGTCCATCGTCATCGGAGGAGATGCAGTGTCGAGCGATGGATTCGATGAATATGCGGTGGTGCCCGAAGAGGGATAGAGATCGATGGGTCGCCTTCTCCCAAGGAGTGAGATAGGTGGACGCAGAGGAGGCAGCCCTAGGAAGAAGGAGGAGGATGTACGAGCACACCGCGGCGGATTCCGAGCGCCCATGCACCCGCCGCCACCTGCCTCTACGCCCAACACTGGATGAGGGGGATGGAGGAGGAGGTCGTCGTCGCTGCCAGTGAAGGGGGCCACCACCACCACAAGGAGAGGATGATGGGGTGGAGCGGTGAAGGGGAGGAGGGGGAGGGTTGGAAGATTTCTTTCATGGATTATTTCATTGGTTTGATGGGTTGCTTATGGGCTAGCGGGTGATGGCTAATGTGGGCGACCTAGTGTTAGGAGGGGTTTCTACGGATGTGGGGCAATGTGAACTGTAGCTGGGTCGACCGACCCACTCTGCCCAATGGATAGGTCTGCTTAAATGCATTATGCTATTAATTTGAAGGACACTGAAAGTTCATAAATGGAGCAAGTAGAGGCGATGATCACATCTAATTTTACACACATCATCTTCTTACTAATTAGGGGATAGTCTATACAACATATTGCCTCTAACACACTTGCCCTGATATACTAGTACCTTATTTATTTTTCTCTCAATCCATTGGTCTCTTTCTCTTATCTATCTAGGAGTTTTTGTAGAGGTTGACCCTTGCATAAGGAGTGACAACCAGGTTTACAAAACCGCACGGTTATCGTAGTTATCACGCACGGTAATCTTCTCAATTTTTGAAACCATGGTATATCTCGCGATAACCGTGCGGTTACCGCGATAACTGCCAAACCATGAGGTGGCGGTAACCGTGCCCAAAACGGTTTGGTAAACCCTGGTGACAACTCCTCTCTCTCATTTCTTCTCTCTTCCATCTCATCATGTAATCCTACAAGTATCTTGAGGCAAAGAGATTGAAGGTCCATAGTACACATGCACACCTTACCCCGATATTGTCTGTCAGCCATCACAACATTTTATCAACTAGAAAAATCAGTGAACCTTTTTAGTAATCATGGCTAGACACACTAATGTAATCTCTCTTCTAAATATTTTGTACACATTATGCTAATATATATATATATATATATATATAGATTTAATTTATGCTAATATATTAACACAGTAGGAGCCTCTACTGTTTTTCGTCAAAATAATAATAAAAAAGAACCAGCAAATGTATGAATCTGATCCCGCACTACTAGAAAACAGATTTTTGCAAACGGTCAAAACTGATTTTTCTAGATGGCCATCCACCCCGCCTGCACTTCAAGGCCTGAGAAAATACATGATTTTTACAGGTGGGCATCAGCCCTGCCTGCAAAAATCTTTTTCGCAGGTGGCCTGTACATCTTCGCAGGCACCACAACCAACCATCTGGAAAAATAAACTCAGTGAATAAAAAAATTCCCCACCACCACCCCCGCCTGCCATCGCCGCCGCCGGTGGCTCCCCTCCTCCGGCCGGATCTAGGAGGGAGGGGAGGGGAGTGCGTCACTTGAGGTGGCTGCCGCTGCCAACTCCCCTCCTCCGTCTGGATCTGGGAGGGAGGGAAGGGTCGTCGCTGCCGCTTGGGTGGCTGTCGCCGCCGCTGCCGTTGCTTGGTGGCTGCCTCTGCCGCCACCGGTGGGTCCCCTCCATCCGCATCTAGGAGGGTGGGAGGGAGGGAGGAAGAGAGGGGAGGGGTGGAAAGGTGAGGGAGTGAGAGATGAAGGGAGAAGGAGAGGTGGGGAGTGAGGTGAAGGGATGGGGATGGACTAGATTTATGGTATCTTTAACTATTTTTGCAAAGGTAATTTTATGGTTCGCTTGAAAAAATAAAATCATGATGTTGGGAAAAATCATTTTTCTAGTAGTTCTGTTCTGGGCACAACTCTTGACGTTACTATATATGCACGATTACATTATCTGGAGATGATCTAACAATGCACGGATCTCAGTCCAACTGGACTACAAAGTTAAGTTCCATGGTTTTATTCCCAACAATGATCTCAAGCAGATATTGGAACGCAAGAAAGTGAGCCCAAAGGGGATTCCTTTTCTTTTTTTGCTTAGGTCCTATTCCATCAAAAGATCCTAACTACTGACAACCAGATATCATGGATGAGACTACTATTAAGTTCTCCATTGCAAATTATTTGCTAATGGTTCAGTATTTATGGAAAGGTCCAACTAGCACAATTTGTCCAACTCAAAGATTGGTGTTGGTGGTATGCACTTGGAACGGGACAATAATCCAAAGAAGCTAGAGGACTAATCCATACATAACTACTCCCACCGTTTCATATTACAAGTCGTTTTGATTTTTTCTATTCAAATCTAAACTTCTCTAAGTTTGATTAAATTTATAAAAAAACATAGTAGTATTTTCAATGCAAAACAAACATAATATCAAAACATATTGAATTCATGATTTAATAAAACTAATCTGATGTTGTAAATGTTGCTACTTTTTTATAAATTTAATCAAACTTAAAGAAGTTTGACTTAAGAAAAAGTCAAAGCGACTTATAATATGAAACGAAGGTAGTAATTAGTGTTAGAATTGTATTTGTATTGTGTTTTCGGTTTCCCTAATTATCTCCCAATTCTGTTTCTATAAATCAGTTCTAGAGATAAGGATGCATAATCCCTATATGTACTCTTGTCCGTGATCAATCTAATCATCGCGTTGACTTCCATACGCTTTCATGGTATCAAACGCTTCTCGCTTCCGCCACAAACCCTAATCTGCACCGCGCGTGTGTCTTCTCTACCACGTCGCGTCGTGCGCTCCTCTCTACCGCGTCGCTCCTGTGCCATGTCCGACACCCCTCTCACTCCCTCCGCAGCCGTCGACGCCGCTTCCTCTGTCGTTGCCGACACCATCCACGAGGCCCTCCAACCCTCCTCTAGGGTTGATGTCAACCCTGCCACCGCCGCTTCTGTCATCGACACGGCGGCCACCACAGCTACCACCACCGCAAGGCATGCGCTCGTCTTCATCCTTGCCAAGCTATCTCTGGCTCCTTCCTCGCCGCCGGTGACGCCCACTGCCACGGCCCAGGACACCTCCTCGTCATCGGCAAGTCTCTCCTCCATGACGGCGACCACTTCCTCTGCCGAGCTCTCCTCTACCATCGTCCCCGCCAGCACGTCGACACTCCCGGTTTCCTTGCCGATGCCTCCGGAACTTGTGGCTATCTTCGCTGCCACTAGTGCAGATCCTCTCATCTGTGACGGGCTGTAACATAACTGAATTTTGCGGGCCGTCACAAAGAATACATCTCAAACGGGCCTAAAAAGAGGCCGATTGAGATATGGTCGGAGAGACATGTTAAATGTGCATAGAACTGAAGCCCGTCACGGATGACACATATCTTTGACGGGCCTAAACTAGGGCCCGATTGAGATAACCTTAAATATCTCAATCGGGCTGTAGTTGGAGCCCGTCACAGATGACCATCATCCGTGACGGGCACCAACTTGAGGCCCGATTGAGATAACAACTAGTTTAGGCCCATCACAGATAAGGTCATCTGTGACGGGCTATACTTTAGGCCCGTCACAAATAAGGGTCATCTGTGACGGGCTATAGTTTAGGCCCGTCACAGATGACCATCATCCGTAACGGGCACCAACTTAAGGCTCGATTGAGATAACAACTAGGTCCGTCACAGATGACTCATTAGTGACGGGCTATATACTAATGCCTACAACTATTGTATTGGTCCTTTGTACAAATAAGTTCATTTGAACTCAAATTCAAAATTTGACAACTTCGAACAAAAATTGGGGTTAATAAAATGATTTCAAATGGAAAAGTCATCAAAAGCAAAGTTGTAGAACTCATCGAGGTGCAAAATTTTTATTTTGGTCATTTCTCCATCTGACTCTATTTGAACAATTTGAAATTTGAAATTCAAAGTTTGAGAAATTCAAATAGAATTTTTTGTTAGTGAACGACTTCAACTGAAAAAGTTATCAACAACAAAGTTGTATAACTCATCAAGATCTATAACTTTTAGTTTGGTCATTTTTCTATATAACATTTTTTGAACAGTTTGAATTTGAATTTGAAAATATGATAACTTCAAACAATATTTTCAAATACTATATGATTTCAACTGAAAACGTTATTAACAACAAAATTGTATAACTCATCAAGATCTAAAACTTTTATTTTTGTCATTTCTTCATCCGATGACCATTTAGTATTTGAAAATGTTGTTTGAAGTTGTCATATTTTCAGATTCAAATTCAAACTGTTCAAAAAATATTATATAGAAAAATGACCAAAATAAAAGTTATAGATCTTGATGAGTTATACAACTTTGTTGTTGATGACATTTTTCAGTTGAAGTCATTCACTAACAAAAAATTCTATTTGAATTTCTCAAACTTTGAATTTCAAATTTCAAATTGTTCAAATAGAGTGAGATGGAGAAATGACCAAAATAAAAGTTTTGCAGCTCGATGAGTTCTACAACTTTGGTTTTGGTGACTTTTCCATTTGAAATCATTTATTAACCTCAATTTTTGTTCGAAGTTGTCAAATTTTGAAAATTCAAAATTTGAATAGTTCAAATGAACTTATTTGTACAAAGGACCAATACAATAGTTGTAGGTATCGATTAGTTATACAATTTTATTGTTTGTGATTTTTACATTTGACACACAAAAATCGACCTAAAATTAAATTTAAAGTTCTCATAAATTGAAAATAAAAAATACCACATAAATTGAATATAAACATTTCATATGGAAAATGGAAAAATACTCATTGGTGACGGGCATTATTTAATGCCCGATAGAGATAGGTCATCTCAATCGGGGATGTGAAATATGTGATCAAAATGGATGTTATATGAATGTGGTTGTGTTAAATATATTGATGGTTGTGTATGTAAATAAATGTATATGAATAAGAGATATTGGGGTGTGATATCCTGGCCCAAGGCTTAATAGGATTAATAGAATACTCATACCAAAAAGTTACAACTACTTTTCCGGAAGCCGATCTCCAAAGAACTTTAATGTTAAGCGTGCTTGGCCAGGAGCAATTTCGGGATGGGTGACCGACCGGGAAGTTCTTCCCGGGTGCACACGAGTGAGGACAAAAAAATACCAGAAGTTATAGACCGAAAGGTAATAAATAAAACGAAGGTAAAGCCGTAGTTGTTACTGATGATAAACCTGGTGCAGAATTGCTTGTTGCTTATGCTGGTTGTGCACAAACTAGTGACCAGTAGATTCTTGATACTGCTTGCACCTATCACATGTGCCCGAACAGGGATTGGTTTGCCACCTATGAGTCTGTGCAAGGTGGTACTGTTTTGATGGGTGATAATACACCATGATGATAAACCTGGTGCAGAATTGCTTGTTGCTTATGCTGGTTGTGCACAAACTAGTGACCAGTGGATTCTTGATACTGCTTGCACCTATCACATGTGCCCGAACAGGGATTGGTTTGCCACCTATGAGTCTGTGCAAGGTGGTACTGTTTTGATGGGTGATAATACACCATGCAAGGTTGCAGGTATTGGAACAATTCAGATCAAGATGTTTGATGGTTGTATCAGAATATTGTCAGATGTGCGGCATCTTCCAAATTTGAAGAGGAGTCTCATCTCTTTATGTACGCTTGATCGCAAAGGGTACATATATTCCGGTGGAGATGGAATTTTGAAGGTAACCAAATGATCTCTTGTTGTGATGAAAGCTGATATTAAAACTACCGACCTGTACCATCTGTGAGGTACAACTATATTACGTAATGTTGCTGCAGTTTCGGATTCATTATCTAATTCCGATGCTTCTAATCTTTGGCATTTGCGTTTTGGGCATATGAGTGAAATTGGTTTGGCAGAATTGAGCAAGCGAGGATTGCTAAATGGACAAGGCATCGGGAAGCTCAAATTTTGTGAGCATTGCATATTTGGCAAGCATAAAAGGATGAAGTTCAATACATCTACACATACTACTGAAGGTATTCTTGATTATGTGTATTCTGATTTATGGGGGCCTGCTCGTAAGACATCTTTTGGAGGTGCTCGTTATATGATGACTATCGTTGATGATTATTCAAGAAAAGTTTGGCCTTATTTCTTGAAGCACAAATATCAAGCTTTTGATGCGTTTAAAGAGTGGAAGACTATGGTTGAAAGACAAACTGAAATGAAGGTGAAAATACTTTGTACTGACAATGGGATGGAATTCTGTTCTAAGATATTTAAATCATATTGCAAGTCTGAAGGCATTGTACGTCACTACACCTCAACAAAATGGTGTATCTAAGCGCATGAACAACACAATTATATCAAAGGCCCGTTGTATGTTGTCTAATGCAGGTTTGCCTAAACAGTTATGGGCAGAAGTTGTTTCCGCTGCTTGTTATCTTATTAATAGATTACCCAGTTATGCTATTGATAAGAAGACTCCAATTGAGATATGGTCTGGTTCCCCAGCAAATTATTCAGACTTAAGAGTATTTGGTTGTACTGCTTATGCTCATGTTGATAATGGTAAATTGGAGCCTAGAGCTATTAAGTGCATTTTTCTTGGTTATCCGTCTGGTGTGAAAGGCTATAAGTTATGGTGTCCTGAAACAAAAAAGATTGTGATTAGTAGAAATGTTGTCTTTCATGAATTAGTTATGTTGTATGACAAACCTTCTACTAATGTTCCTGTTGAGAGTCAGCAGAAAGTAAGTGTGCAGGTGGAGCACTTGATCAGTTCAGGGCATGCACCAGGAAAGGATGATGTTGCTATTAACCAAGATGCACCAGTTATAGAAGATTCAGATTCTTCTACTGTTGAGCAGTATCCAAAACATTCTATTGCAAAAGATCAGCCTAAAAGAAATACTAAACCTCCTCGAAGATATATTGAAGAAGCGAACATAGTTGCTTATGCCTTGAGTGTGGCAGAGGAAATTGAAGGTAATGTAGAACCTTCTTCATATTCTAAGGCTATTGTTTCTGATGATTGCAATAGATGGATAACTGCTATGCATGATGAGATGGAGTCACTTGAAAAGAATCGTACTTGGGAATTGGTGAAGTTGCCAAAGGAGAAGAAACCTATCCGTTGCAAGTGGATCTTCAAAAGAAAGGAATGTATATCTCCAACTGATGACGTGAGGTACAAAGCAAGGTTAGTTGCTAAAGGTTATAGCCAGATTCCAGGTATTGATTTCAATGATGTCTTTTCCCCTGTTGTGAAGCATAGTTCAATTCACACATTACTCAGTATTGTTAGAATGCATGATTATGAACTAGAGCAAATGGATGTTAAAACTGCATTTTTACATGGGGAGTTAGAAGAGGACATTTATATGGAGCAACCTGAAGGTTTTGTTGTTCCTGGAAAAGAGAACCTAGTCTGTAGGTTAAAAAAATCTCTTTATGGGTTGAAGCAGTCGCCTAGACAGTGGTATAAGAGATTTGACTCTTTCATGCTTTCTCAGAAGTTTAGAAGATCAAATTATGATAGCAGTGTTTATCTCAAAGTTGTTGATGGTTCAGCTATATATTTGCTTCTTTATGTCGATGATATGTCGATTGCTGCAAAAGACAAAACAGGGATATCAAAGTTGAAAGCACAATTGAGTAGTGAATTTGAGATGAAGGATTTGGGTGCAACTAAGAAAATTCTCCGTATGAAAATTACTAGAGAAAGACGGTCTGGCAAGTTATATCTTAGTCAGAAAGGTTATATTGAAAAAGTTCTTCGTCGTTTCAATATGCATGATGCAAAATTAGTGAGTATTCCTTTAGCTGCCATTTCAGATTATCTTCAGATTTATGTCCACAGTCAGATTATGATGTTGAGTACATGTGTAGAGTTCCATATTCAAGTGCAGTTGGTTCACTTATGTATGCCATGGTATGTTCTCGTCCTGACTTATCACATGCATTGAGTGTTGTCAGTTGATACATGGCTAATCCTGGCAAAGAGCATTGGAAAGCTGTTCAGTGGATTTTCATATACCCACGTGGTACCTCTAATGCTTGTTTGCAGTCTGGGAGATCTAGAGATGGACTTGTTGGTTATGTGGATTCAGATTTTGCTGGAGATTTGGATAGGAGAAGATCACTCACAGGTTATGTTTTCACTATTGGAGGATGTGCTGTTAGTTAGAAGGCAAGTTTGCAAGCAACTGTTGCCTTATCTACTACTGAACCAGAGTATATGGCTATTTTTGAAGCTTGTAAAGAAGCTATTTGGCTTAGAGGTTTGTATACTGAGCTTTGTGGAGTTACATCTTGCATTGATATATTTTGTGATAGTCAAAGTGCAATATGTCTTACAAAGAATCAGATGTTCCATGAGAGAACAAAGTACATTGATGTAAGATATTACTTTATTCGAGGTGTGATTGCTGAAGGTGATGTCAAGGTATGCAAGATAAGGACTCATGATAATCCAGCTGATATGATAACAAAGTCAATTCCTGC
Organism: Oryza punctata; assembly: GCA_000573905.2. Taxonomy (NCBI): domain Eukaryota; kingdom Viridiplantae; phylum Streptophyta; class Magnoliopsida; order Poales; family Poaceae; genus Oryza; species Oryza punctata. Next base: position 22,163,474 of record CM002499.2, on the reverse strand, counting down.
TACTAAATTTGAGCTTTGCTCGAGCTTGGTTGGTGTTACAGTATAGTCCTAGAGACTATTTGGCGCGCAGTGATTTTACCTACCTGAGGTATTTTTGGTGATTGATGTTTTTTATGCTACAAGAGGAAATTCGTCTCAAGGTGGAGATTGTTAAATATCTGATTCGAATTTAGGCCTACAATATATTCGGATTAGTTTCCTAGTAGGACTCCCTGTCGTTTCCTATTAGGTGTCTTTCCTTATATCTTCTATATATACTCTTGTAAGCCGTACGAGAAGGGGTGACGTGCCCATTGTAATCCCCTATGTTTGTAATCAACTCCTATATAGTGATCATTGCCGGTCGGTGCCCGTGGTTTTTCCCGCAAGGGTTTTCCACATTAAATTCGTGTCTCTGTTGTGCGTCTATGTTCATAACACAACATACAAAGAACTTTCAGTTTGCCATGCTTGTCAACTCAGTCATCACTGTCGTCTTGCTTTCAATTCCAGTTTTACTAGAGCTACCTCCAATTTAGATTTAATTCATTGTGATTCATGGACCTCCCCTGTACCTACTGTCTCTGGTTATAAATACTATCTAGTTATTCTTGATGATTGCTCTCACTTTGTGTGGACGTTCCCTCTCCACCTTAAGTCTGACAATTTTCGCACCTTGTCTAACTTCTTTGCTTATGTCAAAACCCAGTTCTCCAAGACTATTCATGCCATACAGTGTGACAACGGCGATGAATTTGACAACACCTCTTCCCACACATTCTTCCTCACCGAAGGAGTTGTGCTCCGCGTGTCTTGACCCCACACCTCTCCCTAGAATGGCAAGGGCGAGCGCATGCTTCGTTCCATCAACAACATCATGCGTTCCCTTCTCTTTCAGGCAAGCCTACCACCTTCCTTTTGGGTTGAGGCCCTTAACACCGCCACCTACCTCATTAATCGCCATCCCACTAGAGCCCTACACTTTAACACACCGTACTATAGCCTCTATGGCCTCCATCCATCCTACAATCATCTCCACGTCTTCGGATGCAAATGTTACCCCAACCTCTCCGCCACAGCCCCACATAAACTATCCCCTCGATCCCCCACATGCGTCTTCCTCGACTATCCAACTGACCACAAAGGGTATTGGTGTCTGGACCTCGCCTCAAACCGAGTTATTATCTTCCATCACGTGGTATTTGATGAGCATTTGTTTCCTTTTCCCGAGTCATCTACCAGGACATGTGCTATTGACATGGATTTTCTAGATGATTTTACAGCTATAGTACTACCGAAACCTATCAGCATCTCATGGCGCTCCATGGTGATTGTGCCTGCTTCACCTGCGCCCACATCCGTGTCGGTTGTCTCCTCCCCTGGATAGGCACCGACACCCTCTACACCGCCCAATTCACCGGTCCCTTCCCCAAGCAGTACCGGCTCTCCATCCAGCTCATGTGGCTCGCTGACTGCATCGCCCAGCGGTCCACGGCCTCCGTCCAGCTCGTGTACTGTTTCACCAGGCATCACATCCCCGCAACCGCCAACACCACCTGATGACAGCGCAGCGACCTCCAACATCCGACCTGCTCCCTCGACCACAATGACTCTGCACTATGGGCGCCCTCCTGTGCCCACTCGGCCTCGCAGTGCCCGACTGCCCGGTGGCCGGCACGCACCATCCATCCTCGGAGCTTCACCGGCCATCAACTCCCACAACATGTCTACTCGCAGCAAGTTAGGCATTTTCCTCCCCACCGATCGCCTCAACCTGCAGGTTTCAACCCTCTCGCTGATCCCTCGTTTGTACCGAGCTGCGTTGGCGGATCCGCACTGGTGCACCGCTATGGAGGAAGAATATGCCACCCTTCGCTCTAACAACACATTGGATTTGGTTCCTCTGCCCCCTGGTGCTAATATTGTTACAGGAAAATGGATTTTCCATCACAAGTTCAAGGCATATGGCACGCTAGATCGGTACAAGGCACGATGGGTGCTGCGGTTTCACACAGCATCCTAGAGTTGATTTTGATGAGACCTTCAGTCCTGTTGTCAAACCTACCACTGTCTGCACAGTTCTTAGCATTGTCATCTCCCGGAATTGGGCAATTCATCATCTTGATGTCAAGAATGCCTTGCTTCATGGAACACTTCAGGAGACAGTATATTGCACTCAGCCCTCTAGCTTTGCAGACCCAGCTCATCCCAACTCGTCATGCTGACTCAATCGCAGCTTATATGGGTTAAAGCAAGCACCTCGTGCATGGTACAACAGGTTCGCCATCTTCATACAGTCCATCGGTTTTCTGGAAGCCAAGGCCGATACATCGGTCTTTATATACAAGCGTGGTAGTGAGACGGTATATCTTCTCCTATATGTTGATGAGATAGTACTCACCGCCTCATCTTCTACATTGCTCCAATGGGTTATCACTCAGCTTCAGTTCAAGTTCTCCATGAAGGACTTGGGGGATCTTCACCACTTATTGGGCATCACTGTTGTTAGACGCTCTTCTGATCTGGTACTCTCGCAGTGACGGTATAGTCTGGAGATCCTCGAGCGCGTAGGAATGACGGATTGCAAACCCTACACCACTCCAGTTGGCACATGTGCCAAGATCTCGGCGGACGATGGTCCTCCTGTCAGTGATCCCACTGACTATCGCAGTCTAGCAGGTGCGCTCCAGTATCTCACCTTCACTCGACCGGACATCGCTTATGCGGTTCAGCAGGTTTGTTTGCACATGCATGATTCCCGGGACATTGGATCTTGGCTTGAACATCTCTCGATCCTCCTCCAGTGATCTCGTTGCCTATTCTGATGCTGATTGGGCCGGATGTCCTGACACTCGTCGCTCCACGTCAGTCTATGCAGTTTTTTTGGGTGATAATCTCATTTCCTGGTTATCCAAGCATCAGAACACAGTCTCTCGCTCTAGTGCTCAGGCTGAGTATCGTGTTGTCGCCAATGTAGTTGCTGAGACATGTTGGTTTTGACAGCTACTTCAGGAGCTTCACTCCCCCCCTACATGTGCTACCTTGGTTTACTGCAACAATGTTAGTGCAGTTTATCTATCCACTAACCCAATCCAACACCAGCGTACCAAGCACATTGAGATCGACTTGCACTTTGTTCGAGACAAAGTGGCTCTTGGTACTGTACGAGTTCTTCATGTGCCTACTTCTTCACAGTACGCTGATATCTTCACCAAGGGTCTGCCTAGTTCTGTGTTTTGTGATTTTCGTTCCAGTTTGAACGTTCGTCTTACTGACATTCCAATTGCGGGGGGGGGGGGGGGTGTTAGAGTTATATTTGTATTGTGTTCGGTTTCCCTCATTATCTCCCAATTCTGTTTCTATAAATCGGTTCTAGAGATAAAGATGCATCGTCCCTATATGTACTCTTGTCCGTGATCAATCTAATCAGCATGTTGACTTCCATACTCTTTCAATTAGGATGTGGTGGAATATTTAGAAGAAAAGGAACCGGATAATTTTTCAACAAGAAGCAAAAACTAAGGTGTAAGTCGAGCATATCATGAGAGCAAGTTTAACAATAGAGCTAAATACTAGCTATAAGCCCATCTAAATATAATATTATAACTCACATGTATAACAGTGTTTACAATGTTGGTAAAAAGGTAGCATTAAGCATTTAATGGTTCTAAGTTTTGCACTTTTACCATTGTTAAGATACACTATAAGCATCACCAAAACAAAATGAGGTGTGGCCATAAGACAATAAAATACAAAGATTACTATTCATACTAATGAAATACACATTATAGTGACCTATTTCTTTCTAGCTATTGGTCTGCTACGTAGGAGTTTTATCATTTTCTTTCTTTGGTGGGACCTAGTGGGACCCATCTTATTTTCTCACGTAGACATAAGCATGGTACATATTGCTATAGTTGTGGCTCCTTTCGGCGGGTCCCGCTCCTATTCCCCATGGTACCACACACATTGGTCTTGCCTTAATAGATTACTAGATTAGCTACGATGTTGTCTCAATTTTTCTTCTCTATTTTTCTCTCACTTGTATTTTAATAAATTTATTTTGGAGCATATGTAAAGCTAGCTCTTGTATAAGAACCAAGACTTTATATTTTTCATGTCTCTGTTTTCCATATATGCTCATAGTTAGTTTATAGCCTACTATCAAAAATTACTCTGAAGGAGGAGATTAGCCAATGTGATTTAACTAGAGATCAGTAGTTAATTATGTCTTAGTTGATGCTCTCGCATTTAATTTCAGTATGTAATTGTAAACCTTTGTATGTGTTTCTCTTCTTGACTGAATAGGCAGAAGTCCTGCCATTTTATTGAGAGAGTGTGTGTGTGTGGGAGAGAGAGCATTTTTACTTAATCACTAGATCCTTCTTCACAAAATAAATTAATAAATAAAGAGAAGCTTACATAATCCATCAAATTTGCTGAAGATATGGGCCTTAAAAAGTTTGGACGGGCCACGAACTCTAAAGAGGCCCAACATAAAATTTTGGTCCACTATGAGAAGTGAGCTGATTAATCATTGAGTACAAATTTGTACTGCCCAAGTTTTTTTTAAAAAAAACAGCTGATCTTTCAAATAATGCTACCTGACCAAAAACACCACTTTACTTTTGACTCGCATTCAATTCTAGTTTATTTGGACCAGCAAAAGTATTACAGTAAAATTCACTTCAGGGTTTGTAGGTTATCTCATTACCAAACAACTCTAGGTATTTAGCACAAGCACCCAGTGACTAGAGAGGGACTAATGATTGACTTCATCTTGTTCAGAGTGTTACATGCACAGAAAGAACTAGCTAGATATAGTACTGTAATACCTATATCTTATACTTGAACATACATTTGTACTTGTTAGCTAAAATATAAGTGCATTCATACAAATTTGCATTTTCTCTAATTAATGCACATAAATTATGGTACCTCCTCATGGACCGTAAAATTCACTTTTGAAAAGAACCTGCTCTGCCAAATGCCATTGCAAGTGTTTGTTACAAAATACCATTGTCATTGTTTTCTCTGTGAAATGCCAACTGAGAAGAGTGTAAAAGAAACAATTTTCCCTTCTCCATGCTCCCAAACATTCTCCTTTAAACCAAGTGAACTTCATGGAAAGTAGCAATTCATAAGCTGGTGTCTTTTTTGTGAAGAAATCATTGAAGTTGTTGCAGTTAGTGTGTATCCATGTCCAGTACAAAAAAATCTCGAAATCAATTATAAACACAATTCTGTAGCCACAACATAATTCTTCTCTTTTTTCCGGAATACGCAAAAGATTTGAGTATCATTGTATTAAGAGGAATAAAAGTTTCTAAGCCGACACAGAAGGACAGGGAGGTAGGAGTAAGGAAGGAAAAACAGAGAAAAAAAGGAAGTGAGTGCAATGGTTGGGAGTGTCAAGGATAGAGTACTTGTGAACATTCCAAATGAAACATGAAAAGAAATGATTTGATTAAGAAAGTGCAGGCCTGGCATATATAAGAGCAAATCCCAAGGAGAACATGAGTACATTTTAAACAACTTCTATATAATGATTCATGGAACATGTTAATTGGACAGCTTGGGTGCTAAAGCTGCAATCATGTTTGGGATTGGAATATATACATGGCTACCAGTAGTTAAGCATATTGCAGTGGCACTTCTGTTTGTTCTGTGAAAGGTGATGCCATCATGAATCCTAGACTTTTCTCTGAAATTCTGAAACAAGGAACATACAAGAAGCTGTAGTAAAACAACTTTTATCGAGATAATATATTCTTAAGTAACTCCTAAACAAGAAATGGTCAGTATACTCATTAAATTACCTAAGCAGAAAATTCTGCTCATGATTGCACATCTGAGAGCTGTGCTGGCTTTGTCGGTGATGCAACACAAACATAGTGAAGTAGAAATCAGATGAAGTGCACTGAAGAATATACTCCCTCTGTCCAAAAGAATCAACTTATAGTTATAGGTATGAATCTGGATAGGCATAGAATTGTTTTTTTTAAACGAAGTAGATGCTTATCACCATCTGGTTCAGGATCCAGCGAGACATTTTTCAAACAATGCCTGCATTTTGTCTACAAAATCATGCCACATTGCCCGGCTTTATGGCCACAACAGCAGATGGGTAGCTCTAGGTTAAGCTGGCACTTTGACAGTAGTGGACGCCCTCATGTCTTTTGGCTTTGCTTGCTTGCTCCTCTTTCTTGGATCACTCTGGTGTTCATCAGCAAAAATGTAATGCTTTGTGTGATCTAGGGATTACTACCCTCTCCTCACCTACACCTGTCCATGTAAAAAAAAAACAGAGGATTGAGGACAGTTAGCAGGTACATGTTTGAATTTTAAACTTGTTATGTCATATACTATTTTATTTTATTTCATTTTCATCTGCCAGAAAACACTGTTGCTCTCAAACTATTTTAGAGCTATGACTGACTGATATCCAACAATACTAGTCAAGAAAAGCAAACACTCTTGTTCGGGGCATTATGTGTCCACCTTCTAACCACCTAGAGAAAAATGGATTTGACTCAGTTTCATAGTTTTTTTTTATTTACTCGGGATATTTGGATATATCATAATATGTTTTCTATGGAGCAAATTGAGATTGTGTTGCAACATTTCTACCCTAATTATGCAAAAAAGGAAAAGGTCTTGTTTGATTTGTATTATTGGATGGATTATTAATATTATGGATTCTCCACTTAATTATGGGGATAATTTTAATATTTAGGAAGTAAATTTAACAAATAGATTTAAAAGTGAGTTTTTTTTAGGAAAACGTATTTTTTAACGCATGAAACAAATAATCCGTTTCAATAGTCTTATGAAGTAAGTGAAAAGACCCATAAGTAAGTTATTGTAGGGCGTCCACTCAATAGGGGTATGAACTATGGAACGCATGGTGCCCTGCAAAAAAAAAAAAAGGTGTTGAGAAAAAAATACTAAACAAAAAAAGATAGAAATTCTGAATATAGAGTAAGAACATCAAAAAGTTCCTAAACAAACCAGAAATATGTATCAACATGAACACATTAGTGATAAAAGATCAAGTACACAAAAGTCCCAAAAAAAATTCAGAAAAAGTAGAGACATTAACTTTATTTTCTTTTTTTTTTAAAAAAAAAGAAAAAGGGCGCGTGCCTGGCCGTGAAGATGGTCACTGGTCAGCATGGGACACTCTCCTTTACTTTGCTTCAGTGGAGCCACATACCAGCTTAGGCATTAACAACACTTCGCTCCACTTCTTCTGCAAGAACCCACACGACGATGGCAACAAGATCGCTGCCATCCTTCTGCCTCCACCGGATCAGGTCCCACGGCAGCGGCGGCGCTCCGCCACGGCCGCCGTCGATATGCGCCTCCTCCACCGGCGCCGGCAATGATGGCCGCCCGCGGGATGATGAGTGTGGCGACGTCGATGGCAAGGAGGAGAAGAGCGTGGTGGGGAGGAAGGTGATGGTGGTGGTCGACGGCGGCGGCGACGAGGCGCGCACGGCGCTGCAGTGGGCGCTCTCGCACTCCGTCCGGCCGTGCGACACCGTCGTCCTCCTCGACGTCGTCAGGATCGGTGGCGCCGGCGGCAAGAACGGTGAGCTTTGTTGTACCTATAGCTTAATCAATAATTAATGAACTGCTTATATTAATTACTTCTTTCGTTTGATACTCCCTCCATTTTGCCCTCCATTTCAATTGAAATGACACCGTTGATTTTTTGCATATTGTTTATCATTCATCTTATTCAGAAAATTAATATAAATATGTAAAAGTATAAGTTAAGATTATATTTTATTTAACGATAAAACAAGTCATTACGAAATAAATAATTTTTGTGTAATTTTTTAAGTAAGACAAATGATCAAACGTTATACGAAAAATCAACAGCATCATACATTTGAAATAGAGGGAGTATTATATATGGTTGTGACTTTTTTCTATTCAAACTTCTTTATATTTGATCAAATTTATAAAAATAGCAATATCTATAACACCAAATTAGTTTTATTAAATATAATAATAAATATATCTTGATAATATTCTTGTTTGAAAATATTGTATATTTTTTTATAAATTTGGTCAAACTTAAAAAAAGTAAAAGTTACTTATAATATAAACAAAGGAAGTAGCACATTTGCAATTGGATATATTGTTCTTTCAGTATGTGTTATGTATTGAGAAGCTTAAGGTGCACGTATTCAAAGTGACTAAATGATATTGATAGTTCTATCTTGCATGGTTGGTGATGAACTTTGCTGATTAATTGATAATTAATTAATTAGGGGATGATCCAAGCAGAGGGTGCCAACATCTGGAGACGATGAGGAGTATTTGCCAGGCTAAAAGACCAGAGGTAACAACTACTAAAAGTTGTGGTCTTTCTACTCTTGTAGCTGCAAAAATAGCGTAATTAGAAATTGTTTCATATCAATTAACAATAAAATGAGGGTGGTTTTTACTGTTTCGTATTACGTATTTTGGATCCCTCTTTCTTCTCCCAAATGCAATTTGAGCTGTCATAATATTTTTGTTGGTTCCTGTAAACAGTGAGCTTTCCCTGCATCAAAGCGAGCACTTTAAGGAACTCTAGATGGCATGCCAATTTTCATTGAAAAAGTTGGTTCTTTTATTTCATATATCCTAATGGAGCATGGGGGCCATATATATGATTATCCTCATAAAGGGTTATCATGATGGAGGTATGGCTCCCATTATCGAAAAAAATGATGGAGCTATGTCTTTAGCATATCATATATAATACGCAGAGCTTGCCCATTGTCTCATTAAATTCTGGGTTTATATGAACAAGAATTTACAATATCCAGAATATCCATTCAATCTACTTAAGGTCCAACCATATATGTAAATACAAATACAACATTGATATAATTCACAAAACATATGGAATACTCTGACTTGCAACATCATGATTAAGATTGATCCTGCAAGCTAGAAGTACTGCTATACAGTTACTTATTATTGTTCAGTGATAGCTATGAAACATATGCTTCTATTGATAAATAACACCTTCTGTTTGGTGGTACAAATTTACTTTCAAGCTCAATCTGCATTGGAACTTATATATACTCCCATTTTTTACATTAAGTCCCTAAACCGAAACCGAAAACATAGATAAACACAAAGCACCCTACCCTGTAAAACCAAATGTTGTTAATAACAAAAAATCGATGAATAGTTCACCATGAATGAGAGAAATTTATCAGAAAGCTGGAGATGATTCTTGCAATCCATCAATTAATATCTGCAAGCCTGTCCCTTTAGTTACCTTCTGGCATTTGAAGTGACATCATGTACTTCAGATCAACCTGCTAACTAATCAGTAAATCCTCTTTGCCGACAACCCAGATGATCAGTAAATACCCTGTGGCAGATCTTACCCTTTTGTGATCTGGAAATATAGACAGCTAGTACTACATAATAAGACTAGACCAGTTCAATTCATTGGTAAATTAATTGAATGAATGCTTTCCCTGAGACAATGCATTCTATGTCAAACAGTGTTAAATAATATAGAGGGTCCCATTCACTGTCAAATCATGAAAAAGATTGGTGAACAGCCTCCACAGAGATGCATGTGCTGAGCATCATCTCAAGGGATGCATATGCAGTTGCATCCCAGACAGGATCATGGATTCATGGCCCTTGATTATGTTTCTCATACTGCACCTTTTCAATCCTAGTTTGACATTCATGCCTTTTGCACCTGCCATAGCATATGAGAATTAATTAAGAAGTTAATCAGTGGCATCCAGAATTTCATGATCTAGAAAATTCTGATCTGAAGCTAAGCTAGGTGCGGCAACCGGGTTTATGAGTTATAGAAAAATACCTCTCCACTTCAAACAACTGCAGTTTTGATTGTTTCAATTTTGACTACTTAAAAACTTTTATACTTATATTTGATATGCAGTACACTTCAATAATATGACTTTTTTTAAGTATTCGTAGCTCTCCTTTTTTTTTCACAAAAGACCGGTGCTGATCAGCGTTTGAATAGCAATGGTATGGATGGTGTGTGTATTTCAAAAAATACATGGTGGTTTAAGAGGAATTAAGCATGATTGTGGAGGCAAGCTTAGGGCCCAAGCACAAGCTGCCCTAGGCTTGCCTCAGCCCCTGATTGGAACTTACAGATTTTACAATATTTCACAAGCTAGAATCTTGTGGGAATATAATAAATTTCCTCTAGTTCTCACATGCATGAATTGAGAAAACTCTTGCATTGATAAAAAAAAACATGGCCTTACTTGCATCTTAATTCTACAGATACGCGTCGAGCTTTCCTTAGTGGAGGGGAAGGAGAGAGGGCCGGCGATAGTAGAGGCAGCGAGGAAGCAAGGTGTGTCACTCCTTGTCATGGGCCAGAAGAAGAGGTCGATCACATGGCGGCTGCTGATGATGTGGATGACCAGTGGTAAGGGTGGCAGCAGGGGCACTACCGAGTACTGCGTGCAGAACGCAGCGTGTATGGCACTTGCCGTCCGGCAGAAGAGCCGGCGAGGGGGAGGGTATCTCATCACCACGAGGCGCCAGAGAGATTTCTGGCTCCTGGCTTGAGGTGTCCAAGAGCTTATATTGCATGTGTGATCTAAGTATGGTGTCGTAGGTGTTACCGGGTCGAGGTTAAGTTATAATATTGGAATAGGCATTCATGATATGAGAAATAATGCACATGATGAGTGATGCTGTTTGGTGTTGGATTGGTCGTTTCTCATTCGCTCAATTTCAACTCTCTTACAATTCACCCAAAAAGATTGAGAATATAGCTTGGTGACCATTGGAATTTTGTGCTCTCGTATCGTGCAAACACGTTCATTAAGTGCTTTCAAGGGCACACAAAAGGAACCTGATCTCATACCCTAGCTTCGATCATCATCCATGCTAGAATCCTGTTAGCTTTATACTTATATTTCCCTCCAGTCATTAATATTAACCAGTGGCGGACGCAACTTTAATATATAGATGGGGCGGAGAACGGAGATGTTTACTCGATAAGTGCAATCGAACACAACACATATCATATTTATAGTTCAATCGTATAACTATGTGTGTGCGTGCGTACGTTGTGAAGATACAGACTAATCCGTTGAACGTTTATGCCTTGTTATATCTAATTTTGATAGTCCATGACTACTATAAGAGGGTAGGGAGGTCTTGGAGGTGTGGGGTGACCCGTGTTGTAGCTGGGACGGTCGACCCACCCTGCCTAATGGGTAGATCCGCCCCTCATATTAACGTTTATGATAAATTTTGCTCAACTTTGACAATTTGGAATTTGTCAAATGCCAAGAATAAAAAAATGATGTGTGAACTGTGAAGTGCCTTGAAAAGTACTGCCATGGTATCATAAAAGTTTATTATATTTTATATATTTGTTTTAATGTAAAATTAATGATCAAAGTTCTAAAGTTTGATCAAATCTTATCATAAAAAATGTCAAATATTTATAACTAAACGTTTGACCAAATCTTATTAGAATAAATGGCAAATATTCATAACTGGAGGAGTACTAATTAAGCTATATTTCCTACAGACATAGTAATAGGACTACGTACTTGTGTACTTATAGCATCGGAAAATACAGCCTTTTGGAAAAAAAACAATTTCATATTTATATGCACTTTCGTAAACTTGGGTTTTTGTCTTCGGCTTTACTCTTAGAGGAATCCAAAACCCTAATTTTAGCCCAAAAGAGTATCATCAACCATTTTAGAATCGCCAATCAAAACAAAATTTTCCCTAAAGTTACAAATCTCAGTCCGGGCCTTAATTAGGGAGGTAACATCCATTGACGAATAAATAATCCATCTAAACAGCTTTTTGAACATTTATATTCTCTCCTTGTTGACTGGACAGGCAGCTGTCCAGTCTCCACCCTTCCTTCCTTTCTTTCTTTTTTTTTTAAAAAAAATATGAGAAAACTCAATCCCCGGTGACTATTTTCTCACTTACTAGAATATTACCTGGGCATTGCAACGATATTTTTATTAATGAAAATTATTAGTAACCTATTATTACCACTATTTTCTGTATACGTTATCTTTTAATTTCTACATAAATTTATCGCTGATATGTGGACCCTTCGATCCCACGCTATTCTTTTTCATTAAAAAAAAAAGGGAATTGGTGGTGGGGTGGTTGACATATGAATCCTTTAGTCTCACATGTCCTTTCCCATTTCGAAAAGGTAGGAAGTTGGTGATGAGGATAGTGGTGGTCACCACTACTCCTACTCCTTTTAAAGAAGTATTGATTATGATCAGAATCCTTGCAAAATTCAATTATTCCTCCTTTGGGCCATTCTCCCAGCCCATTTCTTCTTATTTTCCCCTTCATTTCTTTTTCTACTGCCCATCTGGCCAACCTTCCCTTCCGGCCTAGGCCCACCAGACGCTTAGCACCTTCCCTTCTCCCAAATGAAGCTGGAGCACAATTCTTGGATGCCCAACATCTAAAAATTTCTCTCAATATTAGAACCTACATTCACTTTCTCTGGAACTGGAGCTCAACTAGCTCAACCAAACGATTCAGATTCACTAAAAACTATAGTGGAGCAGGGTGGATCGCTCCTAGAAATTGTACTACCGAGGTGGACTGATTGTTAACAGCGAAGACAGCTCCCGGTAGAGCGGTTGGCTCCACCGCTACCACCTTCACTATGGACTTTCATCGATGTATAAAAAAAAAATCGGTACGGTAGATCATAAAGAAACATCAGCTGATTGTGGAATTTGTTCAAAGTACTTCTCTAAATTTAAAACAACGATTTTTTTTGGCTTTCAATTTATATAATTTTCCATGGAAGTAAACCATTTGGCAGGGTGTATAAATTACTCTATTAATTGTATATAATCTCATCAAACATCTAATTGAACTTCGTAAACTCATACGAACATGCATGTACATGCCCAGCACATAAAAACAGCACACACATACAAGATACGTATAATCATCATCGGAAGATGATTTTTACAAGTCAAATGTACGTGCACCTAGTACGTCCTAAGCCATTTGATGCTTTATTAAGTAGTACTATTATCAATGCTTTATTGAAATCTATGTCGAACGAATCTCAAATCTGACAACAGAAAAGTGCATGTGAATTTGCACTTGTGTTGTGACTTCCCCACATAATCATCACCCATATATGATATCCTCCTTCCATCCCAAAATAACACTAGTTTAGTACTCCCTTTGTTTCAATATAAATACAACTTAGTATATATTTGAAATATCTTAGTACTATGTTTATATTCAGATTCATATTCATAGTTCTAGATATATCACATCTGTACTAGGTTGTACTTATATTAAGACAGAATAAGTATATAAACAGAGAAAGTAATTAAATTAAGCAGAATCTAGAGACGCTGCAGGGTTTTACCTACGTTAGCAGATTATCCGTCATCTTCCTCCTCTCCCTCATCCTCCTCGCCGCCTTCGCCTTTCTTCTTGCGCCCGCTGTCACCGTTCTTCTCCGGCCTGATGACCTTGTGGACAAGCCTAGTTAGGCCGACCTGCATGGCTACGTACGTCTTGTTGGTGACGAACGTCTTCACCCGCATCCTCCGGCTGCCGCTCGCATCCGGCCGCGAGCGGCGCCTGGTCGTGGTGTGCGTAGAATATCGCCAGCACCGGCGACGACGCCTGGTGGTGCTACTGCATCTGCATGTAGGCCAGCAGCGACGGCGGCTGGCGATGACGCATGTACGCCGGCGGCGGTTGGTGATGGTGCATGTAGGCCGGTGGGATCACCGGCGCCGCTTCAGACGCCGGGGGCGGCGACTAGTGGTGGTGTTGCACGTAGGATGGTGGCGGGTGGTGGGGGCAGCATCCTTGACGGTGGATGGTGAAGTTGCAGAGGGGGCCGTGGTAGCCGAGGACACCGGCGAGGTCGTGGAGTCAGATGTTGCAGGTGCAGAAATCGACGGGGACGGCGGCGAAGCTGATGACGATGGTGGTGCGGCCGTAGAAGCCGCAGGGAGGGTTGGAATACTGGCCGCCGCCGCTCTGATCCATTGGTTAATAGACCTAATGTTACGACTCAGATAGCCGGTGGCGGAGCTCGCCGGAGATCCAACAGAATTCGTGGCGTGAGGAAGAAGAAGAAACAGAGTACGGGAAGAAGCAGGGTAGGAGATAGATTTTCTATTTTTCATTTCATAATTTTGTTCGCTGGCATTTATAGTCACATGCCCCTTGCACACTACTCGGTCCCACTCCTCAGCGAATACAACTCATATTCTACATACATCTTCACTTAAACGAAACGCCTTCACGAAATACGCCTTCGCGTCCTCACTTCAGTCTGAAGAACATACGACTGTTGCGTGTCAGATAACAGCCTTGGAGCTTGACCCCAAGCGATTGCATCAGGAAACCTTGTGCGTACCACATCGTAGTCTTCCCACGTCACCAATGCCACCGGCAATGAGCCCCATCGAAGCAGAAGTTGAACCATCGCACAGTTCCCTTTCTTCACCATACGTCTGTCCAGAACTTCTGACGGTGTCAAATTAGCAACATCAAGCTGGGCAGCGGTGGGTAACTGAGCAAACACTAGCTTGTTGTTAGGAACAAATTGTTTCAATTGAGACACATGAAACACCGAATGAATCAGGCTGTCATCAGGCAACTTCAGGCAATATGCCACTGAATCCACTGCTGCAACAGTCTCAAAAGGGCCGAAGTTTTTGAATGCCAGCTTAGGAAATGGGCGACGGACAACTGATTTCTAAGCATAGGATTGGAGTTTCAAGAGTACCAGATCACCCAACTGAAAAGTGTGCATCGTTCTCTTAGCATCCACCAACTGTTTCATACGGTTTTGTGCCCTTGCCAAATGGTGAGTAAGCAGAGAAGAGAACATTTCCCTTTCTTTAAGCAATGCAGTGGCATCAGGAGATTTAGAGTCTGAACAACTTCCATAGAATCTGGTAATGCAGTAACAAGCCATAAGAAGGATCACTACCATACAGAGCTTTGTGAGGAGAGCACTGTAGTGCCGAATGAAAACTTGTATTATACCAGTACTAAGCGAGAGGCAACCAAGAACACCACTTTGTGGGAGCTGAAGAAACATCACATCTTAAGTACATTTCCAGACATTGGTTAACACGCTCCATTTGCCCATCAAATTGAGGATGATATGCAGTAGTCAAGTTTAATGGTATCTCAAATCGCTTGAACAAGGCTTGCCAAAAATTACTGGTAAAGATTTTATCCTGATCAGAGACAATTGACTTCGGCATACCATACGAAGAGGCCACATTGTTCAGATAAGATTCAGCTACTTGTAAGGCAGAGAAAGGATGTTTTGTAACGCCCCGGCACTCGTTAACCGATAACACCAGCTAACTCATACCGAGGTGCTACGCATTACCTGTGATATAGTACCAGTCCCAGGATACACTAGCTGGTACTCACAGAATAAACATGGAATCAAAGTAGATTATTATTACATCACTGGGTTTTAGTCCTTACATAAGTTGCCATCCTGGACAGGCCCAAGGATGAGCAACGCAACAATACAAAAGTCCATAAAGCTAAAGACAAAAGCAGCAGCGGCTAAGCGTCTAGACGACCATCTTGATCCACAGGCGGGGCTTGGGGCTAGGCACGATCCTTCTAGAAATCCTCGTACTCGGCTTACTCCTGGAGACACTCCTCGGCGATCGGGTCGACTTCTTCATCTCCAACCTCTATAGATATTATTTATATAGCAAGGGTGAGTACTTCACGTACTCAGCAAGTCGGGGAAAGAATGACATGCTTGGTTAAGACAAGGAAAGCTAGGGTTTTATTTGTGAAAGCAGCCTTTTTGGCAAAGTGATTTATTTCACAAAACTCCTAGTGAGTGAGTCAAGTTTTAGTTGTCGGGAGGAGGCTCACGCCTCGA
Source organism: Oryza punctata (assembly GCA_000573905.2). Classification (NCBI taxonomy): domain Eukaryota; kingdom Viridiplantae; phylum Streptophyta; class Magnoliopsida; order Poales; family Poaceae; genus Oryza; species Oryza punctata. Next base: position 22,147,576 of record CM002499.2, on the reverse strand, counting down.
CCCATTCCACAAGTTGCTTTGCAACAACTCGTCACGATTAACGAACAACAATTGATTTGTCTTCTCTATTGGTTTCTTCTCACTTTCACAACCACACAAAGTCCACACAGTTATCTCAGCACTGCAACGCCATCATGGCCTTAACAACACCTCGGTGTCGGACGACACCCAGGTCACACAGACCTGTTCCTAACCACAAAGGTTAGCCGTTTGCCACACAGGCAAACTCTGGAAACGAATCCCTTCCCACCAACCATTTTCATCAAACATTTGTCAAACAAATCTACGCTATGAGAAACACCTTACACTCGCCCTTGACCGTGGGCACGGCTGTTCAAACAGTTCATTAATCTCTGCAGAGGTTGCACGCTTTACCCACACGACACGAAACTGACATCGTTTACCCGTCGGCAACGAAAGTTCGTGATAAGGCCTTTCCAAAGCTAACCCATGAAAATCGCATGCCACCTAGTTGGGCTAAGATCCATAGCCGAGTATCAGGCAAAGACAGCCGTCATCCACTCAGGAAATACCGAGGATGCCTCCTACTCCTACTGGTACCATGCCACAATAGAGGCAAAAAGACACCCATGATAGGCAATAAATGTGTAACACTTCATCTCCTCATCCTCGGCATTTCACAACCATTGGCACACCAACTCCCATGTGATAACAATTTACTTAGCCAGAGGCATCCCATAAATACCCGTGTGGTCGCACTATAACGTGTTCGGATGGACTTCCCAAAGGAATCGGTCCTTAACGATAATACGTAGCCCAACCACAAAGGCTTGACTCCGCATCATCACCATTTACACAACACATTTTATTTCACAACAACTCGGTACAACGTACCGGATTTTTAAGCATAAAGTTTGGAAATACCCAAGTTTCCCACACGGCAACAACGTAAGCATGGCTAAGCGAAACTACCGCGGTGATCGTATAACGATACCGGCGCCAATATTTGTGGAGCTACCAAAGGTATGAAAACATCAACCTATGTAATATAAGTGTGACTATTAGGTTGGTCCGTCGGTTGTATAAACAATCCGAGGCCTAAACATGTTATTCGTGTGTACTAAGCAATGCATTTTTTAATCAACATATCATTGCAAATATAGGGGCAATGTGCAAAGAGGCTTGCCTTGCACGAGGTGAGGGTCTTCTTCTTCGAAACCGGCGTCCGGAGCATCCTCGTACACGTGCTCTATACGTGGAACGGAGAACAAATAAATAAAAAGGCAATAAAACAAGCTCAAAACAAATAAACAAGTGTGCCATTGTGTAGATCTCAATTTTGGAAAAATTTAGAAATTTGAACGGGGTCAAACGGAGTTACGGTTGAATTTCTATGATTTTTCAAAGGTTAAAGGGTTTTTCTGCAATTTTTGGGAATTAATATTCCGTTCCGTTAGGGTTAGAGTTAGGGTTAGGGTTAAGAGGGGGGCCCACATGTCGGTTAGAGAGAGGGAGTGGGGGGCGTGGGGCCCGCATGGCAGCCGAGAGAGAGGGGAGGGGGGCCACCTGTCAAGGGGGAGGAGGTCTTCTTCCTCCTCATCGAGTTGCCCGGCTCGGCTTGGTGCCGACGAGCGCCGGTGAGCCGCGGCGGCGGGGCGGCCGGGGGAGGGGGGCAGCGGCGGCCGGGGGAGCGGCGGTGGCCGGGAGAGGGGAGGCGGCGGCGGCCGGTGAGGAAGAGAGGGAGAGGAGAGCGCCGACGAGGAGAGGAGCGGCGGCGAGGGGCGGGCTCGGCCCCCTTTTATAGGCGGCGGGGGCGCGGCGATGGCGCGGGAGGGAGGGGCGCGGCGCGGCGGCGATGGGCTCGAGGCGGTGAGGTGACGGTGGCGCGACGACCTGACCGGTGATGGGACGTCGGCGAGCGGTGGCAGTTGGCTCGAGGCCGGGCGGCGCGGCGTGGGCGGGCGGCGCGGGGCGGCGGCGTGGCGTGGGCCGGCGGCGGCGCACGCGGCCGGGGGTGGGCCGGGCCGGCGCGGGAAGGAGGCCGTGGGCCGAGGGGAGAGGGGGAAGAGATGGGCCGGGGAAGGGGAGAGAGAGAGGGAGGGAAAAATGGGCCGGCCCACTCGGGGAAAGAGGAGAGAAGAGGGAAAAAGGGGTGTTGGGCCGAGGGGAGGGAAAAAGAGAAAAGGGAGGGGGAGGCCCAAGTTGAAACTTTTCTTTTTTTTTTGTAAACTTTGAATTGAATTTTTGGAGGAAAATTTTGGGGGTTTTGAATTTGAATTTTGACCAAGGTTTTGACAAAAATTGGGAGGATGACAAGGAGGGGACTTGAGATCTAAATGGCACAAAAACAAATAAGACCCAAATTTAAATCACCAAAATTTTAAATGAAGGGAATTTTAAACACAAAAATAATAAATTTGGTGCTACATGTTTCAATGGTAGAAAATGGGCATACTTTGTATAACGATCTACACAAGCAAAATCACATTACAACCCTTGGAAGTTGGGAGGCCTTCAATGAAATCCATTGAGATATCTTGCCAAGCATAAGAGGGGATGGGTAAAGATTACAGTAATCCAGGATAATGACAATGATCATGCCTAGCTTTTTGATAGATCTCACACTGTTGAATGAACTCTTCAATTGATTTCTTCAGACCTTTCCACAAACAATTTCTTCACTCTTTAATAAGTAGCTTGCATCCCAGAATGACCCCCAATAGCTGAATTATGGAATGCAGCAATGATTTTGGTCTGCAAAGCAGAATTATGACCAATCCAAATTTTACCTTTCTTCCTGATTAACCCATGAGACAGAGAAAAGCCAACTTGATTAGGGGAAACAATGGCCAATTCTACCAGCAAGGATTGAGCCTGAGAATCCACCACACAAGAGTTCAATGCTTCCTGGACTGTAGGGAAAAGAAGTGCCTTACCCTAGAAAGAGCATCAGTAGATTTGTTATTAACCCCTTTTTTTATTGAAACTTATACTGCAACCCAATGAGTTTAGTCATTGCTTTTGTTTGCAACTCTGCTTTTCTTTGCAACTCAGAACCCAGAGTCTGATCATCCAGATGACAAAGAAATTGATGGTCAGTCTTGATCACAAATGGACCTCAAATCAAATAAGGTCTCCACTTCTTTATAGCCATCATGATTGCTAGCAATTCCTTCTCATAGGTTGATAACTTCTGATTGTTGACTCCCAGAAATCAAATAAGGTCTCCACTTCTTTATAGCCATCATGATTGCTAGCAATTCCTTCTCATAGGTTGATAACTTCTGATTGTTGACTCCCAGTGCTTTACTATAAAATTCTATAGGGTGACCCTCCTGAGAAAGTACAGCTCCAATCCCAGTAGAGCAAGCACCCGTCTCAATAGTAAAAGGTTTAAGTTTGGCAGAACCAACATTAGAGTAGTGACCATAGCTTCCTTAAGGGCATCAAAAGCCTGTTGAGTTTTCTCAGTCCATACAAATTTAACATTTTTCTGTAACAAGTATGCTAGGGGTTTAGCCAAAATGCCATAATTCTTGACAAACTTTATATATTAACCTATTCAACCCAAAATCCCCTCAGCTCAGTAAGATTATTAGGCACGGGCCATTTCAACATCACATTAGTTTTATCAGGATCAGTAGCTACACCCTCAGCTGATATAATATGACCCAAATATTCCAACTTACTGGCAGCAAAATAACACTTGGAAAGTTTAGCACACAATTGTTGTTGCGGAACCAGTTGTAGAACACACTTCAAATGTTGCAAATGAGCTTCTCAAAACTTGTTGTAAACCAGAATATCATCCATAAATACTAAAACAAATTTCCTAAAAAATGGTGCAAATATAGAATTCATCTTTACACTGGAAAGTGGCTGGAGCATTTGTCAGTCCAAATGGCATTACTTTGAAGTGAAAATGACCATGGTGGTGGGTTTTGAACTTGCCCCAAAGAAGTTATGGACAGATCCATCTTTGCTTGAACCTTGTCCAATCGCTCCCCTTGATGGTCCATTCACATCAATTTCTCCCAGATGCTTAGTGATCACCTTGATGTTCTCCACCTTCACCGCCAACTTCGCCAATGCCTCCATAACCCGCTCCTCCATGGAATCAACCGCGGCCACCATCTGACGAACCTGTACACTCTGCTTAGTAGGCGCCGTTGCGTCACCTCCTCTGGACCCAATCAAACCAGACGCGAGATTGACGACGGTGCAACCCGAAGGAAAGCCACCAACTCGGCCACAAGAATTACCGGTCAAAGGTCAAGAGAGTGCGAAGGAGCAAACCCGGGACCTAAAGTGACTGATACCAAGTTGTTATGACCCAGATCACCAGAGGCGGAGCTCACAATTCTGTTACTAACGCAACAGGAATTGGTGGCGTGAGGAAGAAGAAGAAGAAACAGAGCACGGGAAGAAGCAGAGTTGGAGATAGATTTTCTATTTTTCATTTCATAATTTTGTTCGGTGTACAGGCTGACATTTATAGTCACATGCCCCTTGCACACTACTCGGTCCCATGCCTCAGCGAATACAACTCACACTCCACATACGTCTTCACTTAAACGAAACGCCTCCACGAAATACGCCTTCACGTCCTCACTTCAGTCTGAAGAACAGAGGACTGTTGCGCATCATCAGACAACAGCTGTAACACCTAATTAGTTCGATCAATCCTAATAATTCTCCATTAGTGGCCAACACCGCATTTCGCTAATGTATTTTCTAGATAATGGATTATTTCGCTAATGTATAGCAGACTAATTAATTGAAGAGGTCTTACTGATTATTTTCTGTCATCTTTTACCTCCTAATGTAGATGTAGATGAACCACGTTCATATCCTATATATCTACAAAATCCACCTCCACTAAGTGTTTCTCTACTCTCGTTAAGCCACATTATCTCAATTGTTTCTTACTCTTCGATGATTGATCTATGTTCCAAATTATCTTTATCCATTTTTTCACTTACCTGAAAAATGCCCGTATGTTACAATGGGTAAGTGTTTTTTAGTGATACAACAACTATTAGGAGCTGAGCAGTAAATTGGAACATTGGGATCATTATACACAAGTGGAGCCGCATACCCATCTAGCATAGCCGCGACTTCTTGCTCTTGCTACGAAGCCAGACCCATGCGCTTCATTAGCATCTTCAACCTTCAACCTCCTGACGATACTCCCATCCCACTACGATGCCAGAGCCAATCCTCCCCACTGATTTATTTAAAAGGTAACTGGTTGATAGTTACCTTTTGACTTCTAATTTATTTTTTGGATTTTGTATCTACAGATTATCAAAAGTTGGATGTCTAAACTATTTGCAAGAGCTGCTAAAAACTCCTCGAATAAGACCTAGCTATGCTTCAAAAGGAAGGTGCTTGAGATTTAGAAAGAATGGCATGTTTTCAGGGGCTGATTTCACTGGGGACTACTAGTTCGCGCAAATGCGCTGCTACAGTAACTCGTGCGCACTGCCGCCGCGCTCCGCGTTAATCACGGAGCTACAGTATTTTCTCAATAAAATAATGAAAACAATAAAATTCAAGTTGAAAGTATTCAAATATTGACTGAAAAATTTCAAATTTTAATTTGAAAGTTTTCAGATGTTGACTCAAAAGTTTTCAAATCAAAGTTAAAAGTATTTGAATTTCGAGTTGAAAATTTTGAATTTTGAGATGAAAATTTTTAATTTTGAGTTAAAAGTTCTCAAATTTTAAGTTGAAAGTTTTCGAATCATGAGTTGAAAGTTTCAAAAATCTTAGTTGAAAATTTCAAAAATTAACTTGAAAGTTTCAAATTTGAGTTGAAAGTTTTTAAATCTTGAGTTCTTGACTTGAAAGTTTTCAACAAGCGAAGAAAAATGAAATTAGATTATAACTTTTCAATTTTGTTAATAAAAAGAGCAACGACCATCTAAGAAAAATATGCACATAAACATAAGAGAAAATTCATGAAATGCCATTGACAACCACCCTAATCCCAGAAATGCCATCGACAAGAGCAGCTTCCCAAAATTGCCATTGTACAAGCCTCTTTCTCCCAAAAATACTATCATTGTCGACTTGCTATTAACATGTCTCTATTAAGTTGCATGAAAAGACAATCTTACCCCTTGACAACTGTTTACTCACACAACATTTTTTTGCCTTGATCCAAACTTCACATCTGTTAAAATCATATTATAAATTTTATTGTTTATGTTAGCTTCTAAATTCACAAACAACATTATTTATTTATCCAGATTTCACACATTTTGCTATCCAAATTATTTCAGAAATTTTACTATCAATTATCAGTGTTGTGTTATGAGCAAGAATATATCAATAAATAATTTCGAAAAAATTGCTATCAATCTGAGCTAAAACATTGGGGCATCAACACACAAACTGCCAATTGTGATCAACATGAATTGTCACAACATAAAGGGTTCCCAGCACTTAGCATCACAACCCCAATTAGTAGTAAACAGACAAGCCTAACAAGAGTACATAGCATGGTTAATACATCTTTGAGAGTTCAGTCAATACATGTGACAGCGAGAAACTCAATCAATTATTTTCTTCGTGCTTCTAGTCCCCATCGATGGACTACTCTGCTTGCTTCTAGTTCCTATTGCGGGACTGTTTTGTGGTACTTTATTATTCTTCTTCCTTTTGGCGGGTGGGGTACTAGCTTGTACTGTTGAGGATGGTTTTCTCTTGAGCTTCTTGTCTTTGTCCTTTTTCTCATCCTTCTTCCCTGATCCCTTCACTTTCCCATTCTTCTTCCCCTTCCCTTTTCCCTTGGCAACAGCTACAACAGCTTGTACTACTGGCACAATGGCCATAGAACTGAAAAAATAAATTATTTAACAATCAATTTAAGTTGTCATTAATCAAGCGCATGCAATGTGTACAATACTAAAATGACTACCTTGGTAAGGATGACAGAGGCTGATTATTAGACTCAAGTCCAGCATCACTAATTGTCCCACCAACAACACTTAAAATCGAATAATGCAAATTACTTATGTTATTGCAGCTGAGAAACAAAAAACTAATAATAACAAAGTTGAAGATACAAATTTCACCTTGATAGGCTAGGCAATACTTGACTTGACATAGTGGTAGGATCACTGTTTTCAGTGGCAGCAGAAGTAGATTTTGGTTTTGATTTCCTTTTCAGTTTTCTACAGGATAAATGGAAATCAATGATTTTTATTGTGGCAAATGAAATCAACATGAAGAAATATGGGTATAGAAATCACCTTTGTTTTGCCACTAAAGCATAGGCCTCTTTAGCATCGGGATATGCTTCTTTGCAACTTGTCCATCTATGGCCAAAGTTTTTGCAAATAGGGCACTTTTGCTGACCTTTGGCACCTACTTTTCTCTTGCCCTTCTTATTTCCCTCAACACCACCTCTGTGCCTTAAAGTCTTGGGCCTCCCTGCAGATCTCTTCAATATTGGAGTATAAAGAAAGAAATCATGTGTATTCTTTGGCCACTGGGAAATGTCGGTTAGAGCTGGAACGCGGCCTGCATATGTGGCTTTAAATTTGACCACACTGTAACATTCATCAACATAATCATGCACCTGCAACCCCCTAATAGATGTGATGAAGCAAAAGGAATGAGCACAAGGGTTCCCAGACACTTGCCACTCTCTACATGTACAATTCTTCTCTTCAAGATCAACTACATGCCTCTTACCACCTTGTGAGGAAATGAAATAACAAGATTATATCAAACAAGGTTACTAATGGCAAGTATAAAAACTCAATAAGACATGCAACATAACAGTACCTGGGTCTTTCTCAGTAACCTCAGCAATGAAATCATCACTTCTATCTAGTTCAAAGTTTAGTCCTCTACTTTTCTCAAGAAGCTCCTTCATGACACAAGGTAGAATTATATTACCTTCCAATTTGGCTGCCACCTTCTTCCTCACATGAAATTTATTCATCACCTTTCTTCTGATTTTATCAACCAATTCATATGGCATAAGACCTTTATGCTTTCTGATCCAATTGTTGAAGCTCTCGGCTAAATTGTTGGTGATGTAATCAACCTTGGAGTGTGTGTAGAACTTGCTTCTCATCCATAACCTACAAAATAAGGAAGATAAAATATTTGAGAGTTCAACCTTTAGTTCACCTATTGAAATAAGCAAGTTAATGTGCATAGTATGAAATAGCTACCTCTTGTGGTGAGTTTTCAAGTATGATATAGCTTCTGGTTTTAGTTCACCTATTGAGGCCATGTGTTCATTGAATTCTGCAGAAGTCCATGCGTATGCTGCTGGCCATAAGTGTTCCTCACAAACTTTGCCATGGAACTTGAGCTTGAAATTGGAAACAAGGTGTCGTATGCATTCCCTATGCTCCGCATAACCAAAAACCACTTCAATAGCATAGTTAATACCTTTTCCTGCATCTGAACAAATAGATAACCCAGCTGGTTCACCTATAGCTTGATGCAGTTTCTCCATGAACCAAAGCCATGTTTCACTAGTCTCCGAGTCAATAATACCATAGGCCACTGGGTATAGCCAATTGTGTCCATCAATAGCACATGCAGTAGCTAGTTGACCTCTATACTTTCCTGTCAAGTGTGTGCTGTCTATTGCTAAGTATGGCCTACAACCTGCTAAAAAGCCTTGAATGCAAGGGTGTAGTGCCACAAATAACCTGGTGAATCTCTTCTTGTCCTTCAATGTCATATGGTCAATGGCGACTATACTACCTGGGGACCTCTTCTCGATCTCTGCCTTCCAACCAAATAGCTTGTCAAAGCTACTATCCCAGTCACCATACAATTTACTCATAGCTAATTCCCTCCCAGAATGTACTCTCTTGTAGGGTATGGTTACCTTGTGTGTGTCCCTTATCCTCCTTTGCAATTCCTTGGCCCCAATGGTAGAATCCTCACGTAGCCACTCCATAACTCTCTCACAAATCCATGCTCTCTTTGCATTCTTGACCTTCTCGCTTTTTCCAGTACTAAGACAGCCATGGTTAACCTCATGGATCTTAATCTGAAAAAGAAAAAAAGGCTGCAATTAGATAAGAAAATAACAAAATATGCAAAGTAACATATTACTATAACGCATACCTGCACTACTAGACCATCATGAATGGTTGATGCATGAAGCCTCCTGTAACGCCCTAAAAATGCGACCGACAAAAACCGAAGCCCTAAATCACGGACCGTCAAAAAAAAAACTTTTGAAATAAACATCATGTTGGATTTATTCGCGCTTCTTATTAGGTTTTATGCGGGGTTTAAACAAATATTACGCCTAGCAAATAATATATATATATTAGGAAGGATTTATAATAAATATGCAAGTATACGTAGGTATGTGTGAGAATAATGGGTACAAGGAGAAATAATAAAGCATGTATATACAAAAAATATATATATAATAATAATGATAATAAAATAAATAAATCATTGCAAACATTGGAAACATTAGTCACTTTGATTTGTCTAAATTTACAAATTTTAAGAACGAATTTTGGTGAAGAAAAAAAAAAGAAACCCTAAATATCTAGAAATCACCCTGCGGCACTGTTCATTGGCCGCCAGGTGTTCGGCCGTGATCCCCGGCCCGCGCCCGCGCGCCCGCCTCTGCGCCCGCGCGCCCGCGCGCCCGCCCCCGCGCCCGCGCACCCACGGCGCCGCTCGCCGCCGCCCGCGCCGTCCCGCGCCGCGCGCGCACGCGCCCCTGCCGCGCGCCGCCTGCCGGCTGCCCTCGCGCGCCGCTCGCCGCCGCCCGCGCCGTCCCGCTCGCCGCCGCCTCGCGCCACACGCGCGCACGGCGCCGCCCCGCGCCGCACGCGCGCCTGCCGCCCGCCCGCGCCGCGCGCGCCACGCCGCCGTACCAGCCGTACGCGCCGCCCCGTACGCGCCCCACGCCATTGCGCCATACCGCCGCGCCGCCCCGTACGCGCCCCACGCCGCCGTGCCATGCCGCCGCGCCACCCCGTACGCGCCCCACGCCGCGCGCCATGCCGCCGCACGTCGCCACCTCGAGCCGGCTGCCTTTCCCTCCTTTTCCCCCACCGGCCGGCCTATAAAAGCCCCGGCCGAGCCCTCCTCTTCCCCGCCTCCCTCCTTCCCCATTTTCCCCTCTTCTCCCTTGCCCTACCGCGCCGCTGCCGCTCGGTTGGAGCTCGCCGCTGCCGCGCCGAGGGCTGCCGCCGCACCGCCGGTAGCCGCTTTGCCACCGCCTAGGCGCCGCTGCCGCCGGTCGCCGCCGCCGCCGCCGCCACCGCCCGGTAAGCCCCTCCCCTCCCTGCCGACTGCACAGAGAGAAAGAGAGAAGGGAGAAGCAAGCTGAGAGAGAGAGCCGAGAGAGAAGGAAGGAGAGAGAGGATAGGCAGAATAGAGAAAAGAGAGAGAAAACAGAAAGAAAAAAAAAGAGAGAAAAAGAAAAGGGAGAGAGAGAGAGAAAAATAAAACAAAAAAAAATATAAAAATAAAAATAAAATAGAGAGAGGTAAAATTAGAGGATTTTTTTTGTTTATCTCGAATATATGTGCTAGATTAATATAAAGTGTTAGTTTAATTAAATAATAAGATAGACCGACATCGGTTATTTTGGAAACGCGGGTAGAATTATATCGGATATTTAATGGCGATTTAAAATGTTCACCTAACTAGATTATTCTTTAATGGTTAATACTTAGCAATGTACTTATCCGATTATGTAGATTTTTATTAGTTAAATTTCGCTAGTCGTTTATATATATATATATAATCGGAGGATTAATTACCGGTCGTTTTTAAATTGCTATCATATGTATGCGATCGTTCGCATCTATTTAAATATTTATTTAGTCGGTATCTAGCTGGTTCCTACTCAACAATAGGGCTATCCGCTAAATTACCGTCGTGATTATTTTAGCCGACTATTCACTGGGTAGGGTTACCTTTTATTATCGGTTTCTAATTTATTCGAGATGCGTAAATCAAATCGGATTAATAGTTTAAATTGGCTAGCGCTAATATTTTAGAACAACGGTATTAAAAATCAAAATAGTATTATTTTTAAACGAAATGGGATCGACGTCGTCGTTCAACGCTCGCGCTCGAATCTTTTCTTTAAACTGAATTTTGTTGGAGTTTAAATTGAATTCTAAATGAATTCAATTCCTTTCGCACGTAATTATAGATCCCGAGGGAGCTGTGAGTCCGACCGAAGACCAAGAACCACCGGACTTCGAGCAAGGCAAGTCATCACTATTCCTTGAACATATTGATCCCTAATTGCGAAATTATTTAGTTTGCAAATAAAGTTGCATGCAATGATGAATATCCTACTTGTTGTTATGCCATGCCTTGAATATTGTTTACCCCATATCCCCTTGTAACCATGTTTACGTATGAGTCCCTAGTCAATTATGACAATGCTTAGTAATGCTATTCTAGTATCATGCATACTCATATTTATCAAAATGCTATATGCTTGGGCAATTACCTTTGGGAAGGTAATTGAGATGCGGCATGTGGAGACATGAGCGCCACATTACCAGGATATGATGACATAAATTGTGAAAAGAGAAATGAAACTAAACAACTGTTTTCGACTGGGGCGGATGGTGGATTTGGGTGGAATCTGGAAAAAGGCTAGTACCGTCCCCAGTCAGTTAAGGACCGAGCCATGAAGTTAAGCATGAAACGACCCTCGTACAACCGCACTTCTTGGATGGGTATAGACCTAGCGGACTAGATAGCTAAGCAGAGGCAGTATCCTTGCATAGATGGTTCACCCCCGTGTGTGAGACAGGTGCGCTACGGTGGGGCAGCCGTTGAGGTAGGGTCGCGATGCGTGCCCTACGTCGGTGTCGCCATTTGTAAGACTGCCACGTGTGTGAGAGTGAGAGTATAAACTTAAACTATAAACTATAAACTTTACGTGCGTGCGAGACTTCCCTTCCCGGGAGCGCCAGAACTCCTCTCACTGCTAGAAACAGATACGCCTAGAGTGCATGAGGATGATAGTTCATGGAGCGGGTACTGCCAATGCAAGGTTATCGAAAGGCTTTGCCGTGACGCGTCTCATGTGTTGGGACGAGGCTCATGTGTTGGGCAGTCGCGGAGCGCGGGTAAAGTGTACATCCACTGCAGTGTGAGTAAACCAAATCTATTCGAATAGCCGTGCTCGCGGATATTGAGCACCGGGACATGTATTACACTTGGCTAGACTCTAAACTCTTAACCTGTGTGGGATGGGATATTGCATGATGGATTTTATGCTGTTGGAGCCACTCCCTGAGAGCAGGGAAGGTGGACATCCACAGAAAACCATGACGACCAACGGCGGGAAGCCATCCTTGGGATCACGATGGATGGTAGACAGAACCGTCGTTGTTTAAATTAAACTCTGGTATTAAAACTTGACCAGTTATGCTAGGTCCTAGGTTTGTGAAAATGATTGCAAAACTAGCTTTATGCAACAGAGCCTATGCCTTGCCTTGAATGAAACCCTTCATACGCATTGTTGCCATGGTGACTTGCTGAGTACGGTTGGTACTCACCCTTGCAATTATAAACTTCATCAGAAGCCGAAGATGACACCGCGGAAGATCCATACGCCTACTACGAAGAGGATGCGGAAGATGAGGGTGCCCACTAGGTCTAGATACGGTCGTTGCCTGTGGCAATGACAATGCCGCTGCCTTCGCTCCGCTACTTATCTATATTCTGCTTTTGGACTGTATTCCGGACCATTTGGTCCTTTGTTCTAAGACTACGCCTTCGGGCTTATGATGTAATAATTCGTACACGACGCGTTTGTATGCGCTTTTGGTAAATCAACTATGTATCGTGTGTGCCAAACTACTTGATCCAGGGAAATGACACAGATTACACGAGTGATTCCTGTTGCAAAACGGGGGTCCTTACAGAGTTGGTATCAGAGCCATACGACTGTAGGAAAGACCAAATGGCGCCCCACCCCAAGGTAGATGGTCAAGGGAGAAGATTCCCAAATAGGAATATTTTCACAAAATCTACTTTCGCAAAACCAAATGCATTTTTCCTTAACTCATATCTACTTCTTTGCAAAATGAGTTTTACTTTTACTAATCTTAAACTTTCTTAAAAATAGATGGCAGATTCGAGTGCATCCTGGGAGATGGACCTGCCCCATTCAGAGGGATATGTCGTGGAGTTACACAGGATGATGAGGTGTCTGAGGTACCCGAGGATCCCTACCTACCAGGTGAGGCAGATTGGACCAGCCTGGGAGGCTAGAGTGGTGGTTGAGTCCCGAGTTCCCTCAGAGGCAGGCCATTGGTTCAGGACACGCTACTGTCGCTACACGCCAGAGACCGCGATGCAGGATGCTGCCCGGGAAGCCTTTCTCCGACTCAACTCGATCCATCGATCTGAGTTGGCGACCACAGAGTTTGCCCACCACCCGTTCCGAGAGGAGGACAGCTCCGTGTGCACCGTCCGGGACACCCCCTGTTGTTACAACCCGATGGTGACCCGATTGTCCCGATGGGCGGAGGCTGTCGACGACTGCTACGAGACGGCTCTGTTAGAGATCGACGAGCAGCACAGGCGTCTGATTGAGCTGGAGACCGAGGTGACTGATCTCACAGTACAGCACCTACAGCTTGAGGAGGAGCACCAGACCCGGGGCAGTGAGATAGACTCACTGAAGACACAGCTCCAGGCTCGCAGCGACCAGTTGCAGCAGCTGTCAGGTCAGCAGGATGAGCGTCGCAGGATGATGGACACACTCGAGGAGCAGCTGAGGGTGAGTCAGGAGCACGTTAGTCAGCTTGCAGAGCAGCTCAGAGCCACCACAGTCAGTGCCACTGGGGCTTCCACTTCTGCAGCAGTTGGGCAGGACCGCTACTTCTTCCTCACCCCACCGTACCCGCCAGCGTTTCACTCACTAGTGGATGCCTTAGCCACCGAGCCAGCACCTTACCTGATAGATCCTACTGTGATACAGTCGCCAGTTGGAGAGCCAGCCCCTGCTACTTCCTCACCACCAGGATCTTGTGTGGAGACTCCGATCCAGGTTGACTCCGAGGCGGAGGATGAGGACGACCCAGAGGAGATAGAGCCACACGTCACCGACCCCTCGGAGGACGAGACTCCGGCCTACCGCATCACATTCGCCGGTGGCCCTCGCACCCGCAGCACGGCACGCAAGAGCACACGACCACCGCCGAAGAGGACCAAGCCAGACCCAGAGGCTACCACCTCCGAGACGGGAGAGCTCAAGTTCGCGTCTGCCAGCGACTACCCACTCCCTGCGCCAGGATCCTGCGGATGGCTGGACGACTAGACTGGAGGTCCACTACGGCTCGATCTCGCTGGGATGGTTTTTGGAGAGCGAGACACCTTTACCCCCCCCCTATGTATGTCGACGAGTAGTTTGAAGTCGTAGTTCGATGATTGTAATGTTTGAACCTTATTATGACTGCACACATATGCAGTCATTTGTGTTTGGGTTTGTGAACTCTACGATGTTTTTATGAATGTTATTGTTATGTTGCAAATGAGTTTATTCCACCATGCTTACCAAACAAAGTTCACATCAGAAACAACATCCCGATTGGGATAAAACCCTAGGGGGTTGGTTCGAAAAACGGAATACTTACCCAACTAATCCACACAGATGGCCAACCGACGCCGGATGACAAATAACAATGAGGGGGCCCCCGAGCCTGACCTAACCACATTAACCGGGATTATGGCCGCACAGACCCAACTCCTACAAGCCATCGCGAACAATCAAGGCAATCGTGGGGGATCCAGCTTTGGGGAATTCATGAGAACCAAGCCACGTTCGCCATGAGGACTGGCTGCGTATCATTGAGAAGAAGCTGACCCTAGTACGAGTAAGAGAGGTAGACAAAGTGATTTTTGCAGTGAATCAACTGGAAGGACCAGCCGGAGACTGGTGGGATACTTATAAAGAGGCACGGGAAGAAGATGCCGGTGAACCCACATGGGAGGAATTCACTACCGCCTTCCGTGACAACTTCGTGCCCGCCGCAGTGATGCGCATGAAGAAAAATGAGTTCAGGAGGCTGCGTCAGGGAAACACCACCGTACAGGAATATCTGAATCGTTTTACCCAGCTGGCCCGTTATGCAACCGGAGACCTCGCGGATGAGGAAGAAAAGGTTGACAAGTTCATTGAAGGATTGAACGATGAGCTGCGTGGACCCATGATAGGGCAAGATCATGACAGCTTCCAGAGTCTCATCAACAAGGTGGTTAGACTGGAAAACGATCGGAAGATCGTGGAGCACAACCGCAAAAGAAGGCTTGCTATGAACCGTCCGCCTCAAGTTGCATCTCAGCGACCCAAAGGAGCTACCTCGTCGGGATGGAAGCCCGCGATAGTGACTGTCAACCGCTCTACTACACCTAACAACTACAACAGGCCTGTTACTGCCCAGACTCGCACACCTGTACCCAACCAGGCTACTACTGGGATAAAGAGGCCGGGAAGCTGTTTTAACTGTGGAGAGTATGGGCATTTCGCCAACAAGTGCCCGCATCCCAACAAAACGCCCATCCGCACCGGAGCCAATGCCTCGACAATCCAAGGGACTGCTACCCCAACAGCCGGGAGAGGACTGTTCAGGACACCGCAGACGGGCAGGATCGCGACCGGATTCGGACGCGGGCAAGTGAACCACGTGCGAGCGGAAGAAGCCCAGGAAGATCAGGGCGTGCTAATGGGTACGTTCTCTATAAATTCTACTCCAGTTAAAGTTCTCTTCGACTCAGGCGCTTCGCATTCATTTATATCCTTAAAAGCTAGTCAACAACATAACCTAACCCGGGTAGAACTACGGAAACCTATGATAGTACATTCACCGGGAGGGGAGATAAATGTGAACCAAGCTTGTGTCGACGTACCAATCCGTCTTAGGGATGTGGTGTTTCCCTCAAATCTTATGGTCCTAGTACCGCAAACCCTCGATGTCATACTAGGCATGGATTGGTTAACAAGAAACGGAGGCATCATAGATTGCAGCCGTAGGGAAGTCACGTTAACCACACCCTGGGGATCAGCAATGAGAGCGACTATGGATCAAGACCCCAGGTTACCTGAACGTGCCGGTGGCATATTCACCATGCTACCCCTGAAAGGAATGCCGGTAGTTCAGAAGTTTCCCGATGTATTCCCTGAAGATCTACCTGGAATGCCACCAGATCGTGACATTGAATTCGTCATCGATTTGATGCCCGGAACTGCCCCCATATCCAAGAGGCCATATCGGATGCCAGTTAATGAGTTAGAAGAGCTCAAGAAGCAAATTAGGGAACTACAACAGAAGGGATTCGTACGCCCTAGCTCATCACCTTGGGGAGCCCCAGTATTATTCGTCAAGAAGAAGGATGGAAGCATGAGGATGTGTGTGGATTACCGCTCATTGAATGAAGTGACCATCAAGAACAAATACCCGTTACCACGGATAGACGATCTTTTCGATCAACTTAAAGGAGCCAAGATATTCTCTAAGATCGATCTTCGATCCGGATACCACCAACTAAAGATCAGGGCTGGAGACATCCCCAAGACCGCGTTCTCGACGCGCTACGGGTTATACGAGTTTACCGTAATGTCTTTTGGATTGACCAATGCTCCGGCTTATTTCATGAACCTTATGAATAAGGTGTTCATGGAATATTTGGACAAGTTCGTGGTGGTATTTATCGATGATATCCTTATTTATTCCAAGGATGAAGATGAACACGCTGAACATCTACGCCTTGTATTAAAGAAACTCCGGGAACATCAGCTCTATGCAAAGTTCAGCAAGTGTGAATTCTGGTTGAAGGAAGTTGCATTTTTAGGCTATGTGATATCAGCCGGTGGCGTAGCAGTAGACCCTGCTAAGGTTGAGGCGGTTACTGAATGGAAAGCACCCAAGTCTATAACGGAGATCCGGAGCTTTCTGGGATTGGCCGGATACTACCGAAGATTCATCGAAGGGTTCTCCAAGATAGCTCGACCCATGACCCAGCTACTCAAGAAAGAAAAGGAATTTAAGTGGACGGAGCAATGTCAGGAAAGTTTCGAACGGTTGAAAGAAAAGTTAACCACTGCCCCTGTCCTAGTCCTCCCTGATAACCGGAAGGATTTTGTAGTATATTGCGATGCCTCGAGACAGGGGCTGGGAGGAGTGTTAATGCAAGAAGGAAAAATCGTGGCGTATGCTTCGTGACAACTACGACCACACGAGGAAAATTATCCTACCCATGATCTAGAATTGGCAGCAGTGGTTCACGTGCTGAAGATTTGGAGACATTATTTGATTGGAAATCATTGCGACATTTACACGGACCACAAGAGCCTGAAATACATCTTTACGCAGCCCGATCTGAACCTGAGGCAGAGACGGTGGTTAGAACTAATCAAGGATTATGACCTCGAGGTTCACTACCATCCCGGGAAGGCGAACGTTGTAGCCGACGCACTAAGCCGCAAAAGCCATTGCAATCACCTAGGCATGGATGACATGGCCCCTGAGCTTCGAGAGGAAATAGCCCACCTGAACTTGCACCTAATTCCGCAGGGACAGATAAACACCCTGGAAATACAACCCTTACTGAGGAGACAGATAGAAGAAGCTCAAGGGGATAACGAAGAGGTTCGAGAAGTAAAGAAGCGCATGGCCGCAGGACATGCGAAAGAGTTCTCGGTTAGCGAGGAGGGAATATTACGGTATAAAAAGAGGATCTATGTGCCAGAACAAGGAGGATTGAGGAAACTAATACTAAAGGAGGCACATGAATCGGCTTACTCCCTACACCCGGGAGGTACAAAAATGTACCAGGACTTGAAGGAGGGATACTGGTGGCCCAATATGAAACGAGATGTGGCAGAATACGTAGCGCTCTGCGACGTATGCCAAAAGGTGAAAGCTGAACACCAGCGACCAGCAGGGTTACTACAACCTCTCAAAATTCCCGAATGGAAATGGGATGAGATCGGTATGGATTTTATCGTAGGATTACCTAAAACCGCAACAGGTTATGATTCCATTTGGGTAATCGTGGATAGACTCACTAAAACTGCGAGGTTTATCCCTGTGAAGACAAACTATTGCAGTGCCAAGCTAGCCGAGCTATACATGTCCAGGATCGTGTGTCTTCACGGCGTACCAAAAAGGATTATATCCGACCGAGGTACCCAGTTTACCTCACACTTCTGGAATAAAGTGCATGAGGCCCTCGGAAGCTACCTCGCATTTAGCACGGCATATCACCCCCAGACCGATGGCCAGACTGAAAGGACGAACCAAGTATTGGAGGATATGTTGAGAGCATGTGCACTGGATTTTAGCAAAGACTGGGAAAGGTGTCTACCGTACGCTGAGTTCTCCTACAACAACAGTTATCAGGCTAGCCTAAAAATGTCGCCAAATGAAGCATTGTTCGGACGCCGATGCCGTACCCCGTTAATGTGGTCCGAGACCGGAGAGCGTGCCATATTCGGACCCGATATAATCAAAGAGGCTGAAGAGAAGGTTCGCCTAATCCGTGACCGTCTAAAGGTAGCCCAGTCACGCCAAAAGAGTTACGCTGACACTCGGAGAAGGGACCTAGAATTTAAGGAAGGGGATTACGTGTACCTAAAGGTCTCCCCGCTAAGAGGGACAAAAAGGTTTAAAGTCAAGGGAAAGCTAGCACCAAGGTACGTAGGACCGTTCCAAATAATCGCTAGACGAGGAGAAGTTGCCTATCAGCTCCAACTACCGGAAAACATTTCCGACGTGTACCCGGTTTTTCACGTCTCCCAGTTAAAGAAATGCTTGAGAGTGCCAGAAGAGCAAGCCCCGTTGGAGGAAATCCACATTGCAAATGACCTCACTTATCCGGAACACCCTGTAAAGATCTTGGATGAGGCCGAAAAAGGAACCCGAACCAAAGTGTGGCGTATGTACAAAGTGCAATGGAGTAATCACACAGAGGATGAGGCTACATGGGAGAGCGAGGAGTTCTTGAAGACCGAGTACCCGCAACTATTCGACAACCGGTAAGAAATCTCGGGACGAGATTTATTTAAGGGGGGTAGGTTTGTAACGCCCTAAAAATGCGACCGACAAAAACCGAAGCCCTAAATCACGGACCGTCAAAAAAAAAAACTTTTGAAATAAACATCATGTTGGATTTATTCGCGCTTCTTATTAGGTTTTATGCGGGGTTTAAACAAATATTACGCCTAGCAAATAATATATATATATTAGGAAGGATTTATAATAAATATGCAAGTATACGTAGGTATGTGTGAGAATAATGGGTACAAGGAGAAATAATAAAGCATGTATATACAAAAAAAAATATATATAATAATAATGATAATAAAATAAATAAATCATTGCAAACATTGGAAACATTAGTCACTTTGATTTGTCTAAATTTACAAATTTTAAGAACGAATTTTGGTGAAGAAAAAAGAAACCCTAAATATCTAGAAATCACCCTGGCGGCACTGTTCATTGGCCGCCAGGTGTTCGGCCGTGATCCCCGGCCCGCGCCCGCGCGCCCGCCTCTGCGCCCGCGCGCCCGCCCCCGCGCCCGCGCCCCCACGGCGCCGCTCGCCGCCGCCCGCGCCGTCCCGCGCCGCGCGCCGCCTGCCGGCTGCCCTCGCGCGCCGCTCGCCGCCGCCCGCGCCGTCCCGCTCGCCGCCGCCTCGCGCCACACGCGCGCACGGCGCCGCCCCGCGCCGCACGCGCGCCTGCCGCCCGCCCGCGCCGCGCGCGCCACGCCGCCGTACCAGCCGTACGCGCCGCCCCGTACGCGCCCCACGCCATTGCGCCATACCGCCGCGCCGCCCCGTACGCGCCCCACGCCGCCGTGCCATGCCGCCGCGCCACCCCGTACGCGCCCCACGCCGCGCGCCATGCCGCCGCACGTCGTCACCTCGAGCCGGCTGCCTTTCCCTCCTTTTCCACCACCGGCCGGCCTATAAAAGCCCCGGCCGAGCCCTCCTCTTCCCCGCCTCCCTCCTTCCCCATTTTCCCCTCTTCTCCCTTGCCCTACCGCGCCGCTGCCGCTCGGTTGGAGCTCGCCGCTGCCGCGCCGAGGGCTGCCGCCGCACCGCCGGTAGCCGCTTTGCCACCGCCTAGGCGCCGCTGCCGCCGGTCGCCGCCGCCGCCGCCGCCACCGCCCGGTAAGCCCCTCCCCTCCCTGCCGACTGCACAGAGAGAAAGAGAGAAGGGAGAAGCAAGCTGAGAGAGAGAGCCGAGAGAGAAGGAAGGAGAGAGAGGATAGGCAGAATAGAGAAAAGAGAGAGAAAACAGAAAGAAAAAAAAAGAGAGAAAAAGAAAAGGGAGAGAGAGAGAAAAAAATAAAACAAAAAAAAATATAAAAATAAAAATAAAATAGAGAGAGGTAAAATTAGAGGATTTTTTTTGTTTATCTCGAATATATGTGCTAGATTAATATAAAGTGTTAGTTTAATTAAATAATAAGATAGACCGACATCGGTTATTTTGGAAACGCGGGTAGAATTATATCGGATATTTAATGGCGATTTAAAATGTTCACCTAACTAGATTATTCTTTAATGGTTAATACTTAGCAATGTACTTATCCGATTATGTAGATTTTTATTAGTTAAATTTCGCTAGTCGTTTATATATATATATATAATCGGAGGATTAATTACCGGTCGTTTTTAAATTGCTATCATATGTATGCGATCGTTCGCATCTATTTAAATATTTATTTAGTCGGTATCTAGCTGGTTCCTACTCAACAATAGGGCTATCCGCTAAATTACCGTCGTGATTATTTTAGCCGACTATTCACTGGGTAGGGTTAGGGTTTCTAATTTACTCGAGATGCGTAAATCAAATCGGATTAATAGTTTAAATTGGCTAGCGCTAATATTTTAGAACAACGGTATTAAAAATCAAAATAGTATTATTTTTAAACGAAATGGGATCGACGTCGTCGTTAAACGCTCGCGCTCGAATCTTTTCTTTAAACTGAATTTTGTTGGAGTTTAAATTGAATTCTAAATGAATTCAATTCCTTTCGCACGTAATTATAGATCCCGAGGGAGCTGTGAGTCCGACCGAAGACCAAGAACCACCGGACTTCGAGCAAGGCAAGTCATCACTATTCCTTGAACATATTGATCCCTAATTGCGAAATTATTTAGTTTGCAAATAAAGTTGCATGCAATGATGAATATCCTACTTGTTGTTATGCCATGCCTTGAATATTGTTTACCCCATATCCCCTTGTAACCATGTTTACGTATGAGTCCCTAGTCAATTATGACAATGCTTAGTAATGCTATTCTAGTATCATGCATACTCATATTTATCAAAATGCTATATGCTTGGGCAATTACCTTTGGGAAGGTAATTGAGATGCGGCATGTGGAGACATGAGCGCCACATTACCAGGATATGATGACATAAATTGTGAAAAGAGAAATGAAACTAAACAACTGTTTTCGACTGGGGCGGATGGTGGATTTGGGTGGAATCTGGAAAAAGGCTAGTACCGTCCCCAGTCAGTTAAGGACCGAGCCATGAAGTTAAGCATGAAACGACCCTCGTACAACCGCACTTCTTGGATGGGTATAGACCTAGCGGACTAGATAGCTAAGCAGAGGCAGTATCCTTGCATAGATGGTTCACCCCCGTGTGTGAGGCAGGTGCGCTACGGTGGGGCAGCCGTTGAGGTAGGGTCGCGATGCGTGCCCTACGTCGGTGTCGCCATTTGTAAGACTGCCACGTGTGTGAGAGTGAGAGTATAAACTTAAACTATAAACTATAAACTTTACGTGCGTGCGAGACTTCCCTTCCCGGGAGCGCCAGAACTCCTCTCACTGCTAGAAACAGATACGCCTAGAGTGCATGAGGATGATAGTTCATGGAGCGGGTACTGCCAATGCAAGGTTATCGAAAGGCTTTGCCGTGACGCGTCTCATGTGTTGGGACGAGGCTCATGTGTTGGGCAGTCGCGGAGCGCGGGTAAAGTGTACATCCACTGCAGTGTGAGTAAACCAAATCTATTCGAATAGCCGTGCTCGCGGATATTGAGCACCGGGACATGTATTACACTTGGCTAGACTCTAAACTCTTAACCTGTGTGGGATGGGATATTGCATGATGGATTTTATGCTGTTGGAGCCACTCCCTGAGAGCAGGGAAGGTGGACATCCACAGAAAACCATGACGACCAACGGCGGGAAGCCATCCTTGGGATCACGATGGATGGTAGACAGAACCGTCGTTGTTTAAATTAAACTCTGGTATTAAAACTTGACCAGTTATGCTAGGTCCTAGGTTTGTGAAAATGATTGCAAAACTAGCTTTATGCAACAGAGCCTATGCCTTGCCTTGAATGAAACCCTTCATACGCATTGTTGCCATGGTGACTTGCTGAGTACGGTTGGTACTCACCCTTGCAATTATAAACTTCATCAGAAGCCGAAGATGACACCGCGGAAGATCCATACGCCTACTACGAAGAGGATGCGGAAGATGAGGGTGCCCACTAGGTCTAGATACGGTCGTTGCCTGTGGCAATGACAATGCCGCTGCCTTCGCTCCGCTACTTATCTATATTCTGCTTTTGGACTGTATTCCGGACCATTTGGTCCTTTGTTCTAAGACTACGCCTTCGGGCTTATGATGTAATAATTCGTACACGACGCGTTTGTATGCGCTTTTGGTAAATCAACTATGTATCGTGTGTGCCAAACTACTTGATCCAGGGAAATGACACAGATTACACGAGTGATTCCTGTTGCAAAACGGGGGTCCTTACACCTCCATCCACATCCTTCTTCGAGACATCTAACTCTGAATCTAATAGGATCAGTTTTTTCAACAAAAAACTCAAATTCTTTCTTAATGGAATATTGAGCCACAACCAATCTAAGCTCACGCATGGAAGGGTAAATAGTATCAATAGTCATGGGCGGAATATCTTTGTCATATGCAACTTGTGGGAATACTGGATTTGCCTAAGCATCTTGTGCAATCCACTCTTCATCATCACTATCAGTGATACTCATATCATCTCCCCTTTCAACCTCAGGCACATTATCAGTTTCAGCAATACAGTCACCACTCCCAGAGGAAGAGTTATCACTCTTAGATGAAGAGTCATCTGTACCAACTGAGTACTATTTCTCATCATCTAAACCTACATGCTCATAATGCGGGAATGGATTTTCAAGGTATGCATCATTGTTGGACGGCTGACTAGTACTGCCTTCCTGCGTAAAAAATGCCTGAGAGAGGACTGAATGTGATGGAGTGCAAGGCACGAAAGCTTGGGACAGATTATTTTGGTTTGCCAGTGTGATTACCACTTGTCCCCTTTTACTATGATGAAAGCACCCAAACATTGATGTCAGGTCCTGATCTTTGCATATTGGAATGAGTTCTTTGGTACTAGCATGAATATAATGCAAAGATATTGTTTCATTTGAACCCCAAGGATATTTTTCACAAATATCACCCAGAAAATCATTGAAGTTTGTTACGTCTGCATCGATAGGCCATTTGAAAGAAAAACCACCCGGGAATTCAGGCCTACATGACTGGCCCATTATTCTCACCTCAAGTAAATAAGTAGATGGGTCCATTCTATTGATGAACACATCATCGAGGTGTGAGTAGAAAACTGGAACTGGCTGACTCCCTAAATACAAGTATAATTACACACAGGGCGTAGGATGAAAGACATACCCATCCGGAATCCAAGATGAATCAATCCCTTCATGTTCATGCTCCCCTTCACCCTGGTTCAATCCATCTACAATGACATCAACACCATTTCATTCACATCATGTAGCACAAATTCTTCAAATGAAACCAATGAAAAGGGGAAAATGGAACCTGAGAGGGCTGCACCACCTGCTGTGACTATTGCGCTGCAGCCCAATACTTGAGAGACCTCCTCACCACCTGCTGCCCCCCTGCGACGCCGCCTGCTACCTCCGCGTCGACGTCTGCGACCTCCGCCTCCTCGCCATTGTCTGCAGCCTGTGCTGCCGCTTCCGGTCCCGGCGTCGCCGCCTGCAGCCCCCGCACCAGCGCCTAAGGCACCCGCGCGGGCAACTGCGGCCCCCGTGCCGCTACCGTCAGCCCCCGCACCGCCGACTGTGGCCCCCGTGCCACCGCCGTCAGCCCCCACACCGCCGACTGCGGCCCTCACGCCGCCGCCTACGGCCATCACGGCACCGCCTGCGACCTCCTTGCCACCGCATGCAACCTCCTCGCCGCCCCCGCGCCACTGGGCATAGCGCCGCCGCCGTGGACCGCCACGCCACCGTGGACGACCAGGAGAGCCGCGCCGCCGCTTGGAGAGCAGCCTGGATAGGGCCTGGGGCTAGGTTTAGCTTTCCCCATTTTATCTTTTTCCTTTTTTTCTTTTACCGTGAATCCTGGGTATATTTTGCACTGAGGGCAATTTGGTCATTCTCAAGAAAATTAGGGTTGTAATGGTGTGGCATCCAACAGTATGGTAACGGTGATAGTATTTTTAGGAGAAAGAGACTTGTACAATGGTATTTTTAGAAAGCTGCTCTTGTCGATGGCATTTCTAGGATTAGGATGCTTGTTGATGATATTTCATGGATTTTCCCTAAACATAATTAGATTCGGTTAATTAAGCGCCGATACATCAGCGCATGCGCGCAGCGCCCTTATAGTCTCGGGGACGCGCGTACGCGCTAATTAGCAAAACCGGATTTCCGGTGCCAAAGGAGGCTTCAGGGTGAACATTCAGTGGCAGAGAAATCTTCACTCACGCTCACTGCCACTGAAATATCAAATGGAGTAATTGGACTGATTCATATTACACTCATGCTCCCGACTGAAATATAAAGTTGGTATCTGATTACTTTATGAAACATATACTTCACCATAGAGGCATAGAACTTCAATTAAGTGAATTAACAAAGACCCTTGGGAGGGTATATATCAACACATGGTCTTTCGCCAGATTTCTTACACGAAATAGAAGCAAACAAACGGGTAATCAATGCCCAAATACTCCACCTAATCAAGGTTACGCAGGACTACAAGAAAACGAAATGTAATCTGGGACCAGTGCAAGGAGCACTAGTGAACTGCCGACCTCTTCATATATACATGTCAACACTCCATTGCTCTAACATCAATGCTGGCTTTGTACAAGACCTGAAATTTGAACATCTTGCTGGTCCAAACTGGAACCTAGGAAGCCTGGGGGGTTTCTAGAAGGCGATACATGGTGATCTCTTGCTGCTTGAAGTACCTCCTATCTTCCTCATCCACAAGGACCAGATTCAGGTAGTACTTGACACTGAACTTGTTGTTTATGTTCCGATACGAAGGGGTCAGCTCGTAAGGCGTCAAGAATAGCCTCACCGGGATGGACTCTCCTGAAAAAATGGTTATGTCAGGTTCGCAGCAAGCAACATCCTTAACAAGCACAGAGATTATGCAAGAAGCGAAATACCAAATATCACGTTACTAGAGTGAGAAAGCTTTGGACATTGGTGGTGCTGAAAAGACAGCTTATGATGGCTATAAATTTCACCTCTATAAACATCTGAAGGAAATGTTAATATTACTTTGTGCACCACGCAATTTGCTTTTGTTAATTAGGATCCTTGCAACCAGTCCTAGTTCAAGTATACATAGGATCAAGTTGAAAAGTTTTCAAGCAAATGTTTAGCTCTACTGGAGCTGATATTTCCTAAATCCTAATTAAAGTACATATGAGTTGTTTTAAGCAGGGAAAGTGCACTTCCACAGTGCATCGTGATAACTGAGAAGAAACCCCTGCAGGATATAACTAAATAACAAAAATAGACTTGCATCAAAAGATCTACCAGAGTATCATATAGGCTTGAAATTCATTAAAATACATGTGTTTTGCTGTTTTGCAACGTTACTACCAAGCTTTGAGTTTAAGGTAATCAGCAAATTGTTGCAACTATCATATCACAAAAAAGATTCATGAAAAGCATGCAACCATGTGGTCCATAAATAAGTTATTTACAACTCCAAAGCATGTCACTTTAAACATCAAGCAACAAGACAAGCATCAACACGTAAAGGAACTGTATATTTAAAAATATATTAAAAAATGACAAAATTACAAAAACGTACCTCTGACAGGAGCACCATCCATCAACTCAAACTTTGCAAGAGTTTCAGTCTCAACATATGCACTAGAGCCTGCTCCTGTTGATTCCCTACGACGTATCTCTAGTTCCATGTTTTTTATCTTTATTCTGACAAGAAGAAAGTAGATCTTCCCAATAATCACATCCTTGAGATGGTACCTGAATATGAATAAGAATAAGAATGTTGAAATGTAAGCAATGCTGTGGATGCCACATTGAGGAACATGTCAACAGACAACCAAATAAGCCTATCTTCTTACTTGCTTTTGCTGTATTCGAACTCAATATGTAAGCAATCCTCAATTCCAACTTCCATCTGAAAAGGATCATGCAAGATCAAGAGTTACATAACCAAATATGTCTTCATGTCTTTCATTCACACTAAATAGAACATCACTGTAACCATGGCGAACAGGGCATGTTAGTCAAGATAAAGTAGTGCCAAACAGTATATGTTAGACAAGAAAAAATACTTGTTGGCCACAACGGAATAAAATAATTATGCAGCTACAATCTACAGGAATATCAGAAAAACAATAGCAGCTGATAATCGCTATTAAAAGGTACGATCTTAACGAAGCGACCTAATCAGCAAATTTCAGGGGAATCAACTATAAGAATTAGTCAATTAACCATCAAATGCAGGCACCATTTGCAAAGTGGTGCCTATGGTTGAATACTTGACTGATGAAAATCAAAAGTAGGAAGAGCCACCATTTGTGAGATCCCATGTTCATAAATCACAAATTTCCAGGGTCCATCCTGGTGGGTTGTAGTGTTTTTAATTTTCTGCTAATATTATCAAAACTCATAATATCATGTCAGACAGTTTTGTTTCTGAGATAAAATACAATTGTCACTTGCCCAAAAAGACCGAAACAAAAATTAACTTGAGGCATACATTAGGACTGTACGATCCAGGTACAGTGGATGTGCATAACTTTGCACCATGCAGAGGCCTGGACTGGAGGTTGAACAACCTAGTTAAGCCAGATAGGTTAAGCCTGCAAGCATTGGTGAGGCCACCAGATAAGCTACTTGAGAACTTCTCCAAGAAAGCAGAACTGGATGCACAGCCCACACTCACACTACCATATGCACACGCGCGCGCGTGCGATTCCTCTACACACTCCTGGAATATTACCAAATGCATTGGCGTGGATGCATGAAATGTGATCTCCAGGTAAACTACTAGGATTACACAATATAATACAAATACTAGGAGCTATTGTTTTGTTAAAGCGTGCCATAGGCTGACACATCTGAAAGGTATGAAATGAAAAGCATCTTACATCATCAATGACAACTCACCTTGATACTGTTGTTGATTGTGGGAGCAGGAGAGTAATTCCTTACCTATAAATAATATAAAAAATAATTAAAACTCCTATAGAAGAATGTTATGCAGATGATACTACGACACCAGAAATGAAATGTGTTGAATTTATTTTTGAAATATGAAAATACTACTGGAGTTTCAGGAAAAGAATATCAGGAATTATGTGATAATGCACAACACATTAATAAATAATAAGCCTACATAAAATCCAATGAAATCCACAAAATTACCAAATTTAAAATTTGTCTTTCAAAAAGGCAGTACATAACTAAACATTGTTTTCATCAATGCTGGTTGCACATGATCATCTCGAGACTTACACAGAACTCGCGGAATTCCACAATGCTGCCCATGCCCATAATGTTTCGGCTGATCATAACCTTCAAAATATATCTAAAAGCACAAGTGTTAGTTATACCTTTAGAGATATTTCACTAAAGCTATTTATGCATCACCAAATGACAAACCTATTACAAACTCATATTACGTGTCCAGAAAGTTGTAAAGATTAATATAAACCGGAAGCCACAATTTGCTTATACAGTAAATATACTAGGGTAAAAACATATTATAGTTGTGTCCCAGTCAGACTGAGTAGATATGAGCATGCACAACAGCACAAGTCTAAGAAACATGTAATAATTTTCAGTTAAGTAAATATTGTTGATCAAATGGGATATTTTTTATATTACACTGTCGTATACTACTCCCTCCATCCAAAAGTCTAAGGCATATTTGTAGTCTCTATGTGCTAAATTAAATTTTTGATCAGAATCCAAAAAACCATCTTAGTACTCATTGGTTGCATGCATGTATATAGTTCCTTGGTTTTGTCACATGGTGGATGAGTTAATTCCTCCTTGGTCTTGGTGACAAAAGAAATATGCCTTAGACTTGTGGATGGAGAGAGTATTACATAGACAGATCATTCAGAAGAAATCATCTCTGATACAACTGCACAGTGAGCCATGCATCCTTGACTTATAGAGAGGCACAGAACTGGTCAATGTTAAAATTCCCTAAAAATTAATAAAGGAACTTTAAAATACACCATTTGCATACCTTAATCTGACATTTGTTCCATTGTAAGATTCATAAGGCATTTCAACAGTGGAAAACTCGAATGGATAAGTTTTCTTCTCGTAAATTTCACCAGGAATATCTAGCTCACGCACTGCATGGGCAAACAAGACACCTCAGATCATTGTAGCTTCTTGCAGGTGCCTGGTTATGAAATAGCTTCATGATTGCAAGCAAGCATCAGAAACAAAGAAAAAACAAACAAACAGCTGAAGAGAAATCTCTGAAGACTCTTCTGTATGCTTGATGGTTCTAGTTCTGTTTCCGGACTGCTAGCAGCTGCTTTTATCCAACACTAACATGTACCAGCCAGAATATCAGGTATAGTGACCATTGGGAAAGACAGTTGGATGAAAGGTGATGATGATATCATAAATGCCCATAATAGCTTTCCATACCTGAGTAATTTTACAACAAATATGTACTGCTAATCACTCAACCTTATTCATTTATAGTTCTCGCCACTACTAAAAAGAATTTTAAACATCAAATAAATTTCCTGTGACCCATGAGTGAAATGATATTGTTTCCAACTCTCTCTACTGCAAAGGTGAGCAGATTGAAAGTATTATAAGTAAAAAACCCAACAATTTCAGCTAATATTTCTACAATCCCAGGAAAAGGATGAAAAGAGTCATACTAAACAAACAGGTGAAAGAATCACATGCATTCCAAAGTACTGCCATATAAACTTTTCGAGTGCATGGGTTAAGAAAAAACATCAAAGTAGATACTCAGTACTCACCCAATGAAGTGAAGTCATAGAATTTTCCTCGCTCCAAATAAAGCTCTGCAATATTGTACCCAAAGGGAGATTAGATGAAGTTGGGATTGCAACATTGACTGTTAAATAGATTGTCTTATACACAAAGGTTGTGCACAAAAAAATAAAAAGTATAATAATTTAGGGATGAAAAGAAAAAGAATCTAAAAATCCACCGGATATATTGAAGACTCACTCGAGGCTCGCGAAATCCGCAATTTAGCATAGCATACCTATCTGACCCAGCAGCTCGATCTTGACCCCCAAGTGCTCGATCCTCTTGCCCGGAACCGGCGCTACTGACACCTGACCAAACACATCAACTACATTTCACAAGTGCTCCCCAACCACACCCATCCCCAACCAGGAAAAACTGGTGGGAACAACATCCACCACAGAAGGATGAAGCTGAACAACAACAGTACCTCCCCGGATATGGTCTCCAGGCTCTGGAAGAGCGGCACCATCACCGTCCTCCCATTGTCATTCTTGACCGCGATCTGGACAGCAGCAAACACGCTCGTGAACAAACCAAATCGCGGCGCTCGCAACGATCCTCCTTACAAGAACCCAATCCACCCAGGTGGTGCGGGCGCGGAGGCGATAGGGGGAGCTTACCTGCTTCCGCGTCCTGGCATTGGAGAAGGCGATGGAGATGTCGCAGGGCGGCTTGAACGCTCCGACGATGTAGTTCTGGCCACACACACACACACAGAGAGAGAAGCTCGTCGTCAGGGTTTTGGTTAGGGCGGAGAAGGGGAGTGTCCGCTACTACTGATGCGGTTGGGAGGAGGGGAGAGGTTACCATGGCAGCGGTGGCGGTGGCCGGCGACGAGCGGCGGCGGCGGCGGCGGTGGAGGAGGAGGGAAGATAGAGAATTCGAGATCGGAGGGGATCGGCGGATGGAAATTCTTTTTTTTTTTCTTCCGCTAGTAGTAGAAATTGGAGGGATTCGGGTCGGGGATTGCCAGGTGATACTGACAGGTGGGGTCCACGCGACAGATCAAACGGAGAAAATTTGCCTTTCCCGGATCTTGGCGAAATTTTATTTTCTGAGCCTTTTTTAATTCCCTTTAATTAAAAAGAACCCTCTAAACCTCCCATCTACCCTATAATCTATCTATTTACCCTATAATCCACCAACTTATTTTACTCATCATCATCATCATCATTGGACAAATCCAACGCTCCCTAACCATCTGCGTCATATCAACGATCCAGATCATCACAACACCGATCCGCGTCCCTCTCCTAACCGAGCCGCACACGCGATCCGTGTCCCTCTCCCAGCAATCGCGCTCCCCTTTCACCGTCCTCCCCTTTCACCGCCCTCCGTCGTGCCTCCTCCCCTTCCAACCTCGCACTCTTCGTCGCCGCCAGAGTCCCCGTCCCGCTGCTCACACACCGCTGCCTCCTCCACCGATCCATGCCGCCACCGCCACGATGACCTCCTCAGCACCGCCCCTCCGCCCATCGCACCGATCCACGCCGCCGGAACACCGAACACCCACGCCCCCGCTAGGATCCCTGTCGCTGTCACATCGCTAGGTCGCCGCCCGACGAGATCCACGCCGCCACCGCCACGACGACCTCCTCAGCGATGCCCCTCCGCCCATCGCACCGATCCATGCCGCCAGAACACCGAACACCCACGCCCCCGCTAGGATCCCTGTCACCGTCACGTCGCTAGGTCGCCGCCCGACGAAGATGGCAACACCCACCACCACCTCCAGGTCTTCCGCCGCCCACCGAACCTCTAGGCCTTCTGCCTGCCGCCCGCCGAACCTCCAGAACTTCCGCTGCTCGCGGAACCTCCAAGTCGTCCGCGGCGACGCTCGCCGCCACCTCCAGATCATCCACGGCGACGCCCACTGCCACCTCTAGGTCTTTCGCCGCCCCCGGCACCCGCCTGTTGATGCCTGCCCTCGCCTGCATTGATCTACCATGTGGATCCAGTCCACCAAATGCTGGTGTGAGCAATATTGATATTTCATCCTTTACCCCCTCTTTCTTTTTCATTTTATTATATCAAAACAAAATATTTATTACATGTGTTATACAACTCAGAATGCCTCATTTGGTCAAGTTTTTTTTTCCTTTAGTGCGTCCATGAATCTAGCAAAAAAATGCAAGTCACTGCACCTTCAAAAGTTTCAGTTAAGTGGTCACTTGATGGAGGTGGAAAGGTATTTAATTCTTGTACTGGTCATTTCATAGGGAACTATTATCTGATAGACAATCTGACAATCAAAAGGTTTCAGAGAAAATTTAGATCATGGTCAAAAAGAAAACAACATAGTGGTTGGTAACTATGTTGTCGTCCCTTTTGTAGCAATACTTCATGCTGAATAATAAAAAGCTGCATGTAGTGTTTTGCCTTTTATACCAGAGTTAAATAGTTTTTCCTTCCTCGCAGCTAAACAAAGAGGACTCTGAGCTACTGCATTGAGTGAGGCGAAGGTATGCCTATATGATAAAGTAAAAATATTATATCATAGGATGACTGGCTTCCAAATATGCAAATATGCAGTAGCTGTTTCTCTTGTTGACCTAGCATTAAGTATATACAAAACCATGCAATAGTTTTGCATTATATATATATATGTGTATATATGTGTGTATATATATATACACTTTTGCTATCAACAGTGGATTTGCTAATGCAGAAAATACTTTGGCTTTTGAAGAAAGATATCCTCGCCGCTCCACCTTGCCGCTCCAGTCTTCGTCAATGCCATCGGTGCCTCCCTCGATCGCCGCTGCATCGGAAGTTCGGAACCGCGGGGTGAGTTTCCCGCTCGCCGATCCCTGTTCGATCCTTTTGCTTCCGGAAGTGCACTTCCTGTGTTCTTTCATCACAAATTGGTCTTCTGAATCATTTACTGCCACTGATTTATCCTGTGCCTTCTGAATCAGTTGTAAAGCTGCCTTCTAAAACATTTCTCTGAACACACCCACATAATGCAAAACACAGGTCACACCCACACTCTGAATTTATAAATTTGCTTTAACTTCCTTTTTTTTCACGAATTTGGTGCTTTGTAGTCAAAATAAATTCAGACAAATTTTCAAGCTGTAAATATATCACTGACCACTACATGTCCTATACACTACTACAAAAACCCTCATAGGGACCGGCTTATAGGTATCGGTTTATTTAAAACGGGCACCTATTGACCTTTTCCCACCTCCCACGGGATAAAAAATAGAGAACCAACACCTTTAAACAATTATATGTATCGGTTCTTAAAAAACAGCACCAATAATATTGGTATCAGATTTTTCAAAGAACCGACACCTATATTATATTATAGATGTCGGTTTTCTTAAAAAACCAACACCTACGAATTGAGCCGAGCTAGCGGGCCCCACCACGAAGAGATAAGGCCACCACAAGCCGAGTGATCGATCGATCGATCCAAATATCTCCTTCATCTCTCCTCCTTGTTTCTCTCTCTTTCGCTCGCTCTCCTCTCTCTCCCTCCCCTCTCTTCTCCTGCAGCTGGCGCCGCACCCTCCCCTCCGCTAGATCCAGCTGGAGGGGAGACGGCGGGGTCAAGCTGCCAACGGCTGGCCATTGGAGGTAGCAGCGGCGACAGCGGCCATGCTCTCCCCTACGCCAGATTCGGCGGGAGGGGAGGCGGCAGGCTCCTGCAGCCCGCGGCTAGCCGGCGGAGGTGGCAGCGGTGATGGCGGTCGTGCCCTCCCCTCCGCCAGATCTGGCGGGAGGGGAGGCGACAAGCTCAAGTGGCCGGCGGTGGGCCG
The DNA here is from genome assembly GCA_000573905.2 of Oryza punctata. Lineage (NCBI taxonomy): Eukaryota > Viridiplantae > Streptophyta > Magnoliopsida > Poales > Poaceae > Oryza > Oryza punctata. The sequence continues at coordinate 22,114,534 of CM002499.2, read as the reverse complement.
TTGGAGGCGGCAGCGGCGACGGCGGCTGCGCCCTCTCTTCCGCTAGATTCGGCGTGAGGGGAGGCGGCGGGCTCCTGCAGCTGGCGGTTGGCCGGCAGAGGCGGCAGCGGCGACGGCGGCCGTGCCCTCCCCTCCGCCAGATCCGGCGGGAGGGGAGGCGGTGGGCTCCCGCGGCCGGCGGACCTCGCCTCGTCTCCCTCTCCCCCGGCACCGACACGACGACGGCTAGATCGACGACGCATAGATCGTTTTGTGATTGTGTTAGGAAGTTTTTTTATGATTGTGTGTTTGGTTGAGTTTGGTTGATGGAGATGATGTTGATCTGTGATGATGATGATGAAGAGCTGGCTCGATGCATCGGTTGATCGTGGAAACGCAAAGGTGCCGATTCCTAAACCGGCACCTTTGAGAACACCACAAAGGTGCCGACTAATAGGTGTCGGTTGGGAAAACCGGCACCTATGGGGGTTTTCTAACCGGCACCTATAGCTATTTTTGTAGTAGTGATAGCAACTGATTAAAGCTTCTAACAATGGAAATATTTACTGATTGTCAGCATTGCAAAGTGTTCGGGCTACCACACCGTTAAGTGCAGTGAGACTGTATCTTGGAGATAAAATACTGTAGACCTGAACTCTAATTGTGAGTGCCTTTGTACTTTCTATTGTTTTAACCCTGATGGATCTTGTTTGTAACTGGTTTTAAATTTAATCACCTTGAACTTGATTCCTGATTGCAAAAGAAGTACATATCAGTGCAATTCTGGTGGCCAAGGTTCAGATCAACTCATCCTGTGAGCTAACCTCTGGTTAATAAAATTTACTACATCCAGCATCGTTGTTTAGTTTGAATAAAATTCATGATTTTCTTGATTGGTTATAGATAAATTGTTTTATACATAAGTCAGCAATAACCCCTATTTGTTAATGCCAGATCTTTGACAGGAACCGTTACAACTTTGTTTTTGTTATCCATTCTATATAAATGCTCATCATAATATGACTATTTGGATCATGTGTTTCAGGATGTGTTTCAGGATTGTCTTTTACATGACACATGCCCCATGCATCTGTCCATGTTTATTTACTTGTATGAAAATTACTTCTTTATGATTCTCAGAAAAGCTAACTAATTCTCAGAAATCCATAATATATATCCTAGTACATCAGTGCACAAGAATCTTTGCTACTGCAAGATGACGCCGGTGCCAACGTCAGCTACCCGCCGCCGACATGCATATCTCTTCCTTTCAAATTCAAGAGGAAGTAATTTCCAATACGTCTCAGTCTCGCAATGACTATTAATAAATCACAAGGACAAACCATCCTAAATATTGGGATCTATCTTCCAGAGCCTGTGTTTTCACATGGTCAGCTATATGTCGCATTGTCAAGGGGTGTGTCAAGGGAAACAACAAGGATTTTGGCAAAACCAAATAAAGAAGTTGACCCCATAGGGAAGAGCACTAGGAATATCGTGTATAAAGACGTTCTTGACTGGTGAGCAAAGGTAGGTTCGCATGATCAAAATTAATTCGAAAACATATTTTATAAGATAGTAAATTATTGATCGGAATGTTACTCATCAACGTCCTCTTGTTTTGTACAGCACGCCATCACCATTTAGGTGGAATATTATGAGATTATCTTCTCCATACCATCACATTCTAGATGCATCAGTTTGCATCGAATTGATAATATGACTATATATTAATATATATTAACACTTGTGTCTCTCTAAATATATACTTTTTATATCAGCAAATTTTATCAGTCGAGGCATGTAGATCTTGAACGAAGACTTTAACGAGATGACCAACAATTCTATATATGCATTAAATGCTTAATTTTGTGCTTGTAACAAAATAATGGAATAACTCTATACTTTTTAACATATTTTTTAAATGTATACTGCCTTTTTTATATTGTATACTGAAGTGATTATATATAGTTAAGTCTTCTAAAGTACATACGCAATATCATAATAGTGTTGTACTTTACATTAAATATATTAAATATATTTGATGTGCGAGATGAATTGAATATCATAGTATTGTACTTTACATTAAGTATATTTTTTGCTAATATAAAAATAGAATTTCACTATAGTGTTTAGCATGGGCATGTTAATAGTCTTTTATGGAACGAAGGAAATGTTGCCACCGCGTTGTTTACGTGAGTACGTGACAGGGTATTTTTATCGAGGCATAGAATTTTAACCCATGCATTAAACATTGTCTTTTCCAATTAATTAAAATATAATTTCTCAAAATAAAAGGAATTGAACCTTTTGTCACTTAACGCAGGGTTTCCATATTAATTTGAGAAAGTCTAAAAACACGAGGATGGAAGAAACCGGCAGAGGAAAAACCAATTATCAATGTGGATGCAGCTTCCGATGTTAACTCTGAACGAGGGAGCACAGGAGTTGTTATGAGAGACATTGGAGGATTATGTATTTGCAGCAATAGGAAGTTATTTTCCACATGTAAATTGATGCACCGATAGCGGTGGTGGATGCTTTCAAATAAGGTTTGATGCCGTATAACATATTTGGGCATATTGGGTGCAGGGACGGATTCAGAAAAAATAATAATAATGGAGACGAAATAAGTTACGAAGAATATCTAACCTCCATATTCCACATATATCTATGGAAAAAAATTTTAAGTAGAACTTAGGGGGTTTTCATGGTCCCGGGAACGGTAGTGGGATCTCGAGACCCCTGCCCCATAGTAAATCCGTCCTGTGCAACCAATTTATTCTCCAAATAAATTGCATGCAGGGAGTTGAGATAATGCAAGAAGGAGTCTTCTCGGCAACGGCAACAATTGCTATATATGATAAAGCATTGTTGTGTGGAGTGATTTTGATAATGTGTCTATGAGTATAGAGCATTGTAACAGGAAGGCCAATTAGGCAGCCCATGAGCTTGCTTAGGGGGTGCTCTTTCTTTGGAAAATTCTTGTATTTGGGTGGATGAACCTCCTAGCTTTATTTTGAATTTGTTAGTGAATAATGTAACTATTTGGACAGATGAATAAAGCTCGTCAAATGGCATTCCTTGGAATAAAACTAGAAGTACCCTGCACGTTGTTACGGGAATTCATGGAACAATAGTGGATATGGAAAACAAAACGGTGCATTCATTATGACAACCTTGCGGTGGAACATGGAGTTATGATTTTATTCAAGATTTAAAAAATCAGTCTAGGAATCGGAGGATATAACTCTTGGTAGCTGACAGTGTAGATATTGGGCAATAGAACAAAAATCCAAATATGAAAATCATTGATCATTCTTGGTAATGAAAGAAAAATGTTTAGTGGTGCTGTGAGAACTTGGCTAATGATAGTAATTCAAAATCATATACATTGCTCCCCGAGTCGGATAACAGAGTTAGCAAAACCAATTCATAGCTAGGGAATCGTAACTTAAAACACTAACTACTTTATAAGAATGTTAGCAGAAGGCTCTGTTCGAGTAAGCCTTGGAAACTGAAAAGGAAAAAAAAAGGATTTACCCCACATCTGTGCATCATGAATGCAATATTCTCAGTTACTTCTTCAGTCTTCATCTCTTTCACGAGGCAAATCAGGCTACTTTCAAAATTTAAAGATTACCAAGCTGAATCATGGGCATGTTGGAATACATCTCTATCAGTGGCACATGCATATAAAGTGTTCAGCTGTTCAGTGTAAAGGTAAGATAGACACTTTCACCACATAAAAATGGTTATTCAAATATAGATAGAAAAAAAGTTAAGCAGATAAAGATGATAATTCATATTCAGATATTAAAGAAGGTTCACCATTTAAAGATCGCTATTAAAATTCAGATATCGATGAAGTTCGACCAACTAAATATTTCCATCAAATTTAAGAGTTTTACTAACCTCGTGTAGCCATATTATGCTTCACCTACGAATGAACCAACAGATGATCTTGTTTCCTGCATTCTTCAATCGCTTGAGAAGAAGAAAATGATCTGACAATGAAAGTAAGCGCTGCTACATTATCTCTATACATTATACATTTTTTTAGATAATAGATTTTCATTAATCTGGTTCCTATAACCACGAAGGATATTGTGGAGATTATGGGTACCTTATACCCACACGATATGATTATCCGACTAATTATAAGAAATAACTTATATTTATATAATATGTAACGGATCATGACTTGAGTATTATGTTTCCTTATGTATTACGGAACGGCCTAAAGTCTTGGTTTGATAATATTGTAAAGTAGTATTAGGAAACCGATACCGTATTGGTTAAGATTTCTATCTTGTAATCCTACCCCTAACCTATATAAGGTGGGCAGGAGACCCTCTAGGGGGCATGAGCACAACTAGATCGTTAGATCAATACAACACCCGGCAGATACAAACCCCAAACAGAAGTAGGGTATTACCTCTCATTGAGAGAGCCTGAATTTATCTAAATCCTTGTCTCCGTATCCATCCACTTTAGGTCTCGTGCGCTACCCATTTTTCATATTGCTGAATTATTGTTTCGATAGTTGACGCGTCATGTAGGGGTACGTCGAGTTTCCCGTCAAGTGTAATGGAACAAATCGTCACGGCCACAAAAATACGACTAGATTAAACTAGTTCGCCAATATTCAAACGGCCGATTAGATCGATCTTCAATGAGATTTCGGCATCGTCGGCTGTTGTGTCGAGCTCTCTGCCGATCTTCTAGCCGGTTAACAGCCAAGTTCTTTTTCCTGATCATGAAAGATTTTTTAATTATTATATTCATTATTTCTGTTTTTCGTTCACTGATCACAAGTCAATATGTGAACTGTTTTTTTTTGCATGGTAATCAATGGCTGAGTCTGATTGACAAAAGGCCAAGTCCTGCACAAGCTACTTGGTTGGCCTAGTTAATTCCTGCTTGGTTGACCGGCAGAAGGTAACGCCATGGCTGTGTTGGGATACGCGTAGGCTACGATAGCATAAAACAAAATTTTCTACCGCATAAATCAGGAACCATGCAAGTATAAGATTATAGATCGTTATCACTCGACGCACTGTGCAGCGGAAGTATGCGCTAAGGAGCCGAAGGAATCCTCGCGATATAGCGCGCGCCGATGTAGAGGAAGTAGTCGATTGCAGCGGCTTGACCTTCTTCTCCTCGTGCGTTCTCCTCACCGTGCTCCCACGCCGATCAGCACCGCAAGACAGCGGCGCCTCCACCGGTATCCACACGTTCAGGGAAGGAACAGCACGCGCAGATGTTCTAGCACCCGCGCGCGGCTAGGGTTTCACGTGGCGTAATCTGTTAATACCGTCGGCCACCCCCCCCACGAATATATAGGGACCACGTTCGGGCCTCCAAGGCCCATAGGAGTCCTACTCGGATCCCTATCCGAATTGAGTGCATATTGGATCTCCATCCAATCCCTTTATTCCGGCCCCTTAAGCGTGCGACCCTGTAGGTTCATGCACACTCGGGTGCAACCCGAAAACTCCTTTTCGGTACACGTGTCAAACAGCGGCCCCTAGCAGAACGTATTGACCCACCGAGCATACATAAAGATCATATCGGCTGAACCTTTAGTATTTACTTGTATGAATCCCTTTGCCTTACGATATCGATTAAGCTCAAGGCTAGATATGTGCCTTCCTTTAATAGCTCAATCATTCACTCGATCCTGTGATAAATTATATAACCTACGATTGACTTCTCATTCACTTTTGGCATGGCCATGCACTTCCATAATCTATAACATCGAGGGGCCCAGAGATATCTCTCCATAGGAGGGATAAATCCCATCTTGATTATTCATATCACACTACATGTTTCATAACACACCCGAAGACTACTTTTATAACTACCCAGTTACGGAATAGCATTTAGCAGTCCTTAAGTAAGTCAGTACACATGTTGGAAACCATGATAATCTCAGCTCTAAGAATTCTATACCAACACTAATCGAGACCACTGATGGCACTACACATATAGTTCTTGAAGTGTCTCATGTCGGGTCTATCCAACAATATGTTCCCCAACATGTGTCCACATTATCAATTTGGTATCTCCATACCATGATCCATGAGACATGATCATCAATCAATACATGTGCTGATCATTTAACCATATTTGTTCCACATATGATATTTGATCAGGGATCCTTTAGAAATAGCAACATATAACATAAAAAGTCTCATAAATGAATCACATATTCATTAGCCAATAAAGAGTTATCTATTTCAAGGAACAATATCAGATAAATATGTAAACATAGTATGTGATACAATCATCTCTATGATTGCCTCTAGGGCATATCACTAACAGGCTGACTGACCACAATCCACAAAAGCTCAGCGCGCCTGTCTTTACACATCGAGTAAGGCACGAGCCGATGCCGTCTCCTGCACGGATTGGACGTCTAGTGGAGCTGCTCATCAAAGCCATATGTGTGGTCGCATACACATATGCATCTCACATGCAAGCCCTTGACAAGCATTCACATATCCAACGAGGGCATCAAACTGATTTGGTGTACTCCGCTGTCAATACTGATGATGATATCGCCTTCACAACTGGCCACCTCATCTATCGGCAACTGACATCCTCGCCTTCACGGTTGGATTTTTATTCCACCGTTGTTGATGGCGATATCGTCTTCACCACCGGTTGCCTTCGTCGCAACCATCATTGATGGCGATACCGTTTTCACCGTCGGCCATCATCATCGCTGCCGATTGGTACCTTCTCCTTCGTGACTGGTTAATTTCGTCGCTCTTGATGGACGACCATGCTCCTACATCGGTCACCTTTATCGTCACCAAGGGAAATACCAACAAGATAAATTATCATTATTTTATTCTTTATATGATATTTTCCTTTTTCTCTACCTCACTACACCAATTGGTTTTCCATTGAGTAGTGAATCGGGGCTACAGATGTTATATCATATATTTTCAATAATTTTCATAATGTTTATCTTGATTGCTTGTGAAATAATCTGAGTAACAAAAATACTGATCGAGTTATGGAGCTCTATTTCCCTATACTTTCCGTTTGGTTTGTTGATGGATAGGTGCCTTTGGGCCGATTCCTAGCATCCGGGGGCTTGTTGGATGGAGTGTATAATGCAAGGTGCTAAGTATTACTCGGAAGAAATCAAAAGCATAGAGATAATATAGTTTGCTTTCTACTCTTCACAATTGCAAAAGTACTCGAGTAGTAAATTCTCATCCGTGAAACTTTGTTCCATTAATGACGAACTCATATCAATGACTAGTCAGGCAAAGTGTTTAAATGTAAGGAGTTATCTACTCGGGGAAATCAAAATCAACAAGAGGAGAAATACATATTTATAAATATTTTAAAATACTTGAATTTTTCTCAAGTATTATATTTGCATCAGATGCTACTCATCCTATATGTTTATACTGTAGGATCCAAATCCAGATATGCATAGTGGGGATTTATGGTTTTGAGCTTATCTCCTACACTTCGGGAATGGAACAGTCAGAACATCACCACTGGCTCGCCTTCATCGCCGCCGACTGGTGTTCTCGCCTATACGGTTGGTTGGTCACACCACCGTTGTTGGGTGTCTACGTCTTCACCGCCGGCTCGCCTTCATCGTCGCCGACTGGTGACCTCGCCTACATGGTTGGTTAGTCACACCACCGTTGTTGGACATCTACGTCTTCACCGCTGGCTCGCCTTCGTCGTTGCCAACTGGTGTCCTCGCCTACACGGTTGGTTAGTCACACCACCGTTGTTGGGTGTCTACGTCTTCATCACCGGCTCGCCTTCATCGTCGCCGACTGGTGTCTCCGCCTACACAGTTGGTTGGTCACACCACCGTTGTTGGGCGTCTACGTCTTCACCACCGGCTCGCCTTCATCGTCGCTGACTGGTGTCTCCGCCTATACGATTGGTTGGTCACACCACCATTGTTGGATATCTATGTCTTCACTGTCGGCTCACCTTCGTCGTCACCGACTGGTATCCTAGAAGATCAGGATCCCACAATAGGATTGGGACTCTATTAGACTTGAAATATAAATATTTTTATATAGGACTTGTGTATGTTGTATAAATTGATGCCTATAATATTAATTTCGATGAATTTAATTGATCTTTTTAAAACTTGAATGGACTTGCTCTTTTTTTAATCACCTTGTTTTAAATAATCCTATAGAGTCCTATAAAGGAACTAAATAGTAAGATCATGATACTTTAAAAAAATTATGATACGAGGATCGGCATCAGTTTGACATTGTAGTATTGTTAGAGAACGGGATGCTGACAGCCTGACAACGTAACTATTTTCGGTTGTCATATAAAAATCGAGACATTCATGGTTTTGCCATAGGCAAAATTTTGCCCTCACCTTTCCGCCAACAAATGGCTTTTCTTTTCCAGATTAGTTTGCAACTTATGATAAGGGGCTTCGTATGTTGCATTGAGTTGTCCATAGGAAGATATGCTATTTGTTGATCAAAAGATTGTCTAACTGATAGTATTGTCGTATGACATATGTATATATGCATTACTTTAGTCGTATCTCCGTATTTTTTTTGTCAGATGATTTCCTTTAGGATTTTAATTATTATTTTTAGAAAGTAATTTTTAATTGGGATAAATTTATCATGACGTGACATTAATTAGTCATCTCTAGGCTCTACGATTAAATCACCAATTAGATGAATTCATTAAATTGACAACATATTGTGCAAGTCACTTGTATATTATCTAAGTAAGTTTACTCATATATAGTAGCTTTCTAATATTAATTACTCATTTATAAAATAGATGATTTATATTTATGCGTTATCTAAACATTATGTGTAACTATAAACAATTGTTACATGCTCCTAATCAAAAACACATACGCATATGTGACAATGTAGTAATCGATTTAGGCGACCATCGTGGCATGGTGGTGCAATGGTGACACATATGACGGCTTTTTTGCTGGCACCATCAGAGGAAGCACGCGATCGGATCGAAGAATCGCCACGACATTGTCCATATCGAGACGTTGCTTGGGGTCCCGGTAACTGCATGCAAGTCCAACAAGTAGGAGCCTTTCTGCTTGTATGCGGTTCAAGTCACCACCGTCATCCGTTGCAAGAATAGTGGCATCCACCGCATCGAGAATATGACCTGCCCCATGGAGGCTCCATACCCAGTCCACCAGGAACCTTCTGTGCTTTGCTCTGCCATGGCGGACAATGAACCTCCTGTCACAGACGACCTCAATGACCAGCGCACCGAAGTAGAAGACATCAGCTTCACGTGTCAGCATGGCGCTGCAATTGGCGATGAGACACTCCGCTGCCTCTGGGAGCCTGTAGACAGCCCTAATGTCATTGTTGTGGGTCGCCACGGATGACCCCAACCTAGAGTACCCAAAGTCACCGAGGCGTGGTGTGAGGTCTCCCTCCTCGAGGAAGACATTGTTGGCCTTGACGGAACCATGGATGCAGCCATTCTTGTGGAGATGCTGCAAGCCTAGGGCGATGCCTTTGATGATGTTAAAGCGACGAGACCAGCTCAAGGAGGGATGCCCCTCGGTGGTAAAGAGGTGCTTCTCTAGGTTTCCATTATCCATCAAGTCGTATACTAGGTATAGTTTGCGGTTCTTCAAGCAATAACCTGCCGGTACATAGACATAAATTGATTCTCCTATTTGTTAGAACTTATTACTAGCCATGGTACGCTCGCTACCTTGAAATTAGGGAGCTACCAAGATCAAAGAACACTAAAAAAATATGCTAAGGTACCACACATACTAAGGGCTTGTAAAACATGAATTTTACATGAATAATGGTTAAACTCCTAGGAAATATTGTAAATTAGAATTATTCTATTTAAAGGAGGCATAGTTAATTTATTTATGATACCTGTTGATATCCATGAACTTAATTACAGTAGCACTTTGGTAATTAATAATATGGTGAACCATGAAAATTAACTAATAATTAACATTGAAAATTCATTTGGTAAAATTCCAACAAATTCATCTAATGTCTTCAAGGGGATGTCCCCTCATTTTTTTAATGCTATCCAAGTATAGGCGTGAAAACATTTGACAAGATATATGAATATGTGATATAAGTTATAACACCCTACAAACAAACAAGTTTAAATGTGATCTAACACCGGTTAGAAAAAACTCAAATTTAACTTGCATGTTTAACGAGTGATGTATCACATATTAATCTATTTTATTATTTTTCCACATTTTTAACTTTCTTAATGACATAAAAAATGATGTGATTTTTAATAGAGAAGGTACATTAAACTGGCTCTTTAAGCTCACAAGCTAAAAGATTAGTTTGCCTTGACTTATTTTGACTACGAGTTCAAATCGATCCAAGCCACTAGCTTAGAGTCTTTTCTTAACCCTTACGGAACACTAGCTCTCTAAGTTTCATGTTTCAACCGTGTTCACCCCATCATACTACATGTACGTCCGACATAGTTATATATGTCACATCATTGACTTGACTTAGAGACAAAGGTGTATGTAAATTATGGTGTAGTTATGGAGTGAAAGGTAAAATAGAGTTACAAAGACTAGCTCTCTAACTTTCATCTTTCAACCGCGTTCACCCATCATATTCACTCACTGTCCGACATAGTCATTATGTATGTCATATCAATGACTAGACTTTAGAGATAAAAATATATATGGAAATTACAGTGCACTTACAGTGTATATTATACACTATAGTTACATTTGTTCATAGTATTTTTTTACATTGGTAACTTACTTATTTTAGATTTTTGAATGACAACGAAAACAAACTATGTTATGCTTTTCAAGTCATTTTTTATTGCGGTAATTTCTGCTACTTGTTTGTATTGTTGTATGCTAGTGTTTTTTCTATGACTGATATTTTTCATGGTATTAATTATGTACTCTCTCCATTCCTATTATAAGTCACATATTGCATTTTATTTTCTAGTTAAACATTTTTGAATTTGATCATAGAACATAAAACTAACATATTATCAAAATATATTCAATGTAATATTTAATGAAAGTAATTTGGTACGGCAGATGTTGCTAATTTTTTCTATAATCTTAGTTAATAAAAAATACAATAATTACTTATAATATGGAAGAGAGTAATAGTTTTATTAATCATATACCTAAATTTTGGCCAAAAATATGTCGAATAAACAAAATTTAAATAGTTCTAGCTTGCATGAGGAAGGAATGGCAATGGCGCCGGAAGTTGTTACGTAGTAACGTTACGTACCGATGATGTAGACGAGGTTCCTGTGGCGCAGAGGCTTGCCCGCGAGGTCGCCGCGGACGCGATCGACGTCTTCCTTGGCGACGGCGGCGTGGAATCTCTTGATGGCCACCGGAGTCTGCAGGCCGTCGTGCCCGAGCACGGTCCCCCTGAACGCCGCCCCCGCCGCGCCCTCGCCGAGGAGTGCGCTCCGGTGGAAGCGGCACGTCGCCCTGGACAGGACGTCGTGCTCGAACTCCCTGGTCATCAGCGCCGCCAGCCCGCCGCTGCCGCCGTCGCCGGCAGGCGGCCTGATCGGCAAATGGGCCCCTCCTCCTCCTCCTCCCTTGTGTGCGGCAGCCAGCGCCGGCGTGGGCGACAACAAGCCGACGGCGACGGCCGTCTCCTCCGCGGCAGCAGTGCCGCCGCTGGACAACGTCGACGAGACGTGGTAGGAGTAGCTGTAGTTGCTGTTCGCCAAGCCGCCGCCGACTTCGAATGGGTCATCCTCCTCCTTGCGGTTCTTCCATGAGCACGACAATAGCTTCATGAGGAAGAACGAAGCTGCCATCGATCGTACGTGACAGAGAACCGCGATGACAATGGCGGCCGGCCGGCCAACCCACCAAAGTGGCAGTACTGCTGCTGCTGCTAGACTGCTTCTCCGACTTATAGCGTATGGTAAATTAAGTATTAGTATATAAAATTTTAAACTAATAATATGATTTTTCAAGCTACTTTATTATAATAAAAAAATATTATTTAACAGTTTAAAAATATAAGCATCAAAAAAATAACATGGTACAGGTTGGTAACTTGCCCAAACGAACTTAACTATGCTACCGTGGGAGTAGCACCGGGAAACATCAGGTTATGTAATTAAGAGTATGTTTGGTTGACAAATAAATTTATTGCACCTAATATTAGACAAGTCACAGTTTTACTGGAAAGTGTTTGGTTCTTACCACAACTCTATTTTGCCTAACTCTTAGTCACCTAGCTCATATAGCATACACTCTATTTTCTTACCAAACATTGCCTAAGTTTAGTTTGTTATTTTGTTTGCTACAAAAGTATGGTAAAACTAAGCTTAGCTACCTTAGTAAAAAATATGTGATAATATTAGTTCTCAACTAAACAGACCCTAAAACAAACATCTACAAACAATACAGAGATTAGGACAGTTTCATGGAGATGGGTTTTATTTATTCTCCATTTATTTCTTACCTCTTATCCACATAATTATCATTTTTTAAAAAGAAAAGATTAATATGTGATCCACGGATATACTGGTTTAACTTTGACCAATAGAAATTAGAAAAAAAATATGATTGTGATGAATAGTACACGTACCTGCTATAGTTTTGTTCTTCTAAAAAAAATTGTATAGGTCTTATTTAAACGAGCTCTACAAGTTTGTTTGGATTGAAGCCATTTTTTTCTAAATTTTTGGCAACTTCAATAGTTACTAGTTAGTACATAGAAGTTCGGTAGCTACTAATTTCTGCCCATCCTAGTAAAAACTCTAAATTACGAAATTAATTTGGTAGTGTCAGAACCTGTCAAGCACTGATAGAGGAAATTTTGGTTTCAATCCAAATAAGCCCACTTTTATCACGTATTAATCTATGTTCTCTAGTTTTTAAAAAGAAAATATCATAAGTATCTAGATGACATGAAGGAAAGAAGAATGACATCCCTTAGGGAGAAAAGAAAAGGGCTTCCTCACATATTTTAAGGTGTGAGGAATAATACTGACCCTATTAATTTTTTATTGAAGATAAGAGAAGTACTAGTAGCAACAATAAAATTCGAGATTTCACTAATGTTATTTTGTTAACACGCGAGAGAATTGCGTGCCATTTCATTAAAAAAAGAAGAAAGTTATGGAAGAGGAGAATAAATCCCTCCTAGTCTCAAGAGAAAAAAGCATCATGCTAAGAAACTAAAGAATGACTGTGACCAACACAACGCTACAAGGAGTTAAGGACGGAGTAGGTGCCTAGAGTGTGTGATCGGAAAAAAAAGCTCATACGAAGCACGAAGGTACCAGCTAGCACCACAGGTTACTTTTTTTTCCAGGTTATTCCCCTCATGTTCTACGGCTATATTTATGTGGTCTATCAAGTAAGTGGTTACGTACTGGACCTACTAGTTCGTTAGACGGTCAAAGTTGTTTCACTGAATAGAAAAATATCAATTCTAAAGCAAGAGAGGAATGAAGCGTTAATCAAAACAGTAAGATTTTGACATATTTTGTTGAATGTTTGAAGCAACTATGAAACACCACTTAAAAATAATATGTAATAAAAAAAAGTTTGCAACATATACATATCTAAAAAATTTGGTGCAACGTCTGAACAAAAGAGAGAGTGGACACTCGAATTGTAACAAACATTATTCGTCGACTCTAGTTCCGTAACATCCTCATGTCAACAACGCCTAAAATGGATCGAGTAACCAATTTAACCATATGTCCTTCCCTATTCAATCCAATGGAAGCAAGTCTCTGCTCCAAGATGACCTATTCACCATCTTTGGTTCACTGATCAGATGTGGACACCCCGAGATACATCTGACAATGGACTCCATGTAGCTTTTGCAAAACTTAGAGCTATATATAAGACATGGACAACAGGCCAAATAGAGAGTCCGCTTACTTGTCTAAGGCTAGCATGAAGCCAAAAAATCACATATGTGTGTGTGTGTTGGAGGAGAGAGCGAGAGGGAAACAAAAATCATTGAGAGAGACAAACCATAGAGAATAGGATGAGATGTGGATAAGGTGAAAGAAAAACGGGTGGCAGAAAAATGGGGCTGCGTTGCTTATAGTGAGGATATCCAAATTGAAGAATTATCGTTTTTCGTTTTCTGGTCAAGCTATATATCTATATAGATATATATGTTTTTGACTATATATTGGATTTGAAGATGCACACACAACACAAACTACCATTAATTCTAACATACTTACAACAATTGTGTCGCGTCAAAAATACTTAAAAGACCGATTAAAAGATAATCTGTGACCTCACTAAAATTACATATTAAAATCCTTGTAGGTGTATTAATTGTATGACCTAGTTTCCATACTATAAATAATATTCTGTATTAGATTTCCACCTCAAACTTTTCACCATGAACTTAATCTTAATTGTTTTTCTCGTGAACTTTAAAACCATATAAACAGCACGTCAAAACTTATTCCACACACTGTTTTTTTATTGAGATGACAGCAATTTTCACTGGAATTTGCTCATTTTAGTTAAATTTCATTGGGGTGTGAACCTAACTATGTTGTGTTCGGATATTCATTGTGGGAACTAATCCTTCACGCACATAAAAGACAGCAACTCATTAGCGCATGATTAGTTAAGTATTAGCTATTTTTTAAAAAATGGATTAATATGATTTTTTAAAGCAACTTTTATATAGTTTTTTTTTCAAAACATACCGTTTAACAGTTTGGGAAACGTGCATAAAAAAGGAAGGTGAGTTGGTAAAGTCAACAAACAAACTCAGCCTATTCACGAAAGCAAAAACAAATATAATGTGAGTTTTGATGAGAAAAAACCATCACCATATTAACAACATCCATTGCACCATAGGTTATTTAGGTAAATATAACATCTCTACTAATTTAAATCAGAGTCATCCTTCTTCCGTCCTATCTCCCACCATGTGCAAGAGGTTGTCTACTCCTTTGCATGTGCACAACCACCGCAGAGTCCAATGTTTTAAAATCCTCAATCCGCCCATCCAGCCAATACCTAGTCATACATGGGCGTGTGGTGGAAACCCTAACTTAGATGAAAACTCATGTAAACCCCGACAAAAATTCATCTAAATTTACTGAAGAAAATAGGCATGTAGATAAGATGATACACAACCATGTAAAGAATATATTGTCCAAACTCAACTTCGTTTGTGAGATTAATTCGAAGTTTGTTATTTTTATATCTCACTAATGAAGTCAAGTTCGGATAACTTTTTTTCATGGTTGTGCAACACAATATATTCTATATGTGTGATTTTTTTAAAAAAAATTAGACAACATTTTATTATGTTTTACAAGAGTTTTCATATAGTCAAGGTTCCCAGGTTATTTTCTGCTCGGTTTTGAAAGTTAAACAAACAAAATAATCGATTTTAATTTAAAATATAGAATAAAATTCTAAAATATTTATAATATACCATAAAACTTCAAAAGAAAACTATATCCTAACAAAAGATAATCAATTTTTGTAACGCCCTGAAAATTCGACCGTCGAATGCGAAACCCTAAAATACGAAATTCCAAAAACATTTAAATTGAATTGCATCATGCCGCGTTTAATCGTTCATCTATTCGGATCTTTAATTGCAAAGTTCAGATTTATCAAATCAATTTAAGCGCGAACCCTAAAACGAAAATCAACTAAGTGAACAACTAAGAAAAACAAACTAAAATATGTTTTGGGCAAAATTGTAGTAAATTGGCCATCACCCCGCGGCGCACGCGTGTCTCGAGCTCGCCGCCCCGCCACTGTGCCGGCCACCTCAGCGCCTTCGCCCGCACTATAAAAAGCCACCCGCGCCCTCCCCTTCCCTCCCCATACTCCTCCTCACTCCCCTCGGTGCCACCCGCCGCGCCCCAACAGCCACCGTGTGCCCTCGCCGCCCTGCCACCGCGCCACCCCCCAGGCTGCCGCTGCCGCCGGTAAGTCCCCCCCTCCGCTCTCCGCTAGCCCTCGCCACCACGCCGCCATGCCCGGTAGAGAGAAGAGAGGTGGTAGGGAGAGAGAGAAAAGAAGAAAGAAGGAAGAAGAAAGGAAGGAGGAGGAAGAACAGAGAAGGAAGAGAGAGAAGGAAAAAGAGAGAAAGAAAAAGAGAGAAAAGAAAAAGAGAGAGAAAATAAGAGAGAGAGGAAATAGAAAAGAAGAAAAGGGAAGAAAAGGGGAAAATAAAATAAAATATAGAAAAGGAAAATTTAGGAAAATAGGAGAGGAAATTTAATTAGTTGGCAATTTAATCGTAGATTACTTTTGGGGATTTCTAGAGAAAAATAAATCTAAGTTATCTAGTAATCTCGTGTTTTGTCCATTTAATCGGTCATCTCCCTAGCGAGTCATTTACCTAACTATTTATTTAGTTATCTATTTATTGAGATATATATATATATATATACACGCATATTACCTAATGGATTAATCATCGGTCATTTGTATAGAATAAATCACGATTGTCCGTTATCTACTCAAATATCTGTTTAGTCAGTATTCAGCTAATTCTTACCCGGTAATTAGGCTATTTGCTTAAATAGCCGTTGCGAATATTTAGCCAATTATTTATTGGTTAGGGTTATTTATTATTATCAGAATCTAAGTTATTCGGAATCGCGTAAATTCAAATGAGTTAATACTTTAATCGGCTAACGCAATATTTTATGATTAATGGATTAAAATCGGAATAAACTATTTCATAAAATAACGGAATCGATACCGAAACTCGACGCTCGTGCTTGATCTTTCTTTAATCGGATTTTATTGGATTTTAATTGAATTCCGACCGAATTCAAATCAATTTCTTTCGTACGTAATTATAGTCCTGAGGGAGTTGCAAGTCCGACCGAGGATCAAGACCCGCAGGACTTCGAGCAAGGGAAGTCATCACTACCCCTTGAACATATCGATCCTAATTGCGAAATCATTTTGTTTACAAATAAAGTTGCATGCAATGATGAACATCCTACTTGTTATTATGCCATGCCTTGAATATTGTTTATCCCATATCCCCTTGTAACCATGTTTACGTATGAGTCCCTAGTCAATTACGATAAATGCTTAGTAATGCTATTCTAGAATCATGCATACTCATATTTATCAAAATGCTATATGCTTGGGCAACTACCTTTGGGAAGGTAATTGAGATGCGGCATGTGGAGACATGAGCGCCACATTGCCATGATATTGATGACATGATTTGTGGAAGGAGAAATAAAACTAAACAACTGTTTTCAACTGGGGCGGATGGTGGATCTGGGTGGTATCTGGAAAAGTGTAGAGACCCCCGTTTTGCAACAGGAATCACTCGTGTAATCTGTGCCATTTCCCTGGATCAAGTAGTTTGGCACACACGATACATAGTTGAAATACGAAAAGCGCATACATATGCGTCGTGTACGAATTATTATATCATAGGCCCGAAGGCGTAGTCTTAGAACAAAGGACCAAACGGTCCGGAATATAGTCCAAAAGCAGAATATAGATAAGTAGCGGAGCGAAGGCAGCGGCATCGTCATTGCCACAGGCAACGACCGTATCTAGACCTATTGGGCACCCTCCTCTTCCGCATCCTCTTCGTAGTAGGCGTATGGATCTCCCGCGGTATCATCTTTGGCTTCTGATGAAGTTTATAATTGCAAGGGTGAGTACCAACCGTACTCAGCAAGTCACCACAGCAACGATGCATATGAAGGATTTTTATTCAAGGCAAGGCAAGGGCTCATTTGCATAAAGCTGGTTTTGCAATTATTTTCACGAACCTAAGACTTAGCATAACTGGTCAAGTTTTAATACCAGAGTTTAATTTAAACAACGGCGGTTCTGTTTGCCATCCATTGTGATCCCAAGGATGGCTTCCCGCCGTTGGTCGTCATGGTTTTCTGTGGACGCTCACCTTCCCTGCTCTCAGGGAGTGGCTCCAACAGCATAAAATTCATCATGCGATAACCCATCCCACACAGGTTAAGAGTTTAGAGTCTAGCCAAGTGTAATACATATCCCGATGCTCAATATCCGCGAGCACGGCTATTCGAATAGATTTGGTTTACTCACACTGCAGTGGATGTACACTTTACCCGCACTCCGCGACTGCCCAACACATGAGCCTCGTCCCAACACATGAGACGCGTCACGGCAAAGCATTTCGATAACCTTGCATTGGCAGTACCCGCTCCATGAACTATCATCCTCACGCACTCTAGGCGTATCTGTTTCTAGCAGTGAGAGGAGTTCTGGCGCTCCCGGGAAGGGAAGTCTCACACGCACGTAAAGTTTATAGTTTATAGTTTAAGTTTAGATCCTCACTCTCACACACGTGGCAGTCCTACCAATGGCGACACCGACGTAGGGCACGCATCACGGCCCTACCTCAACGGCTGCCCCACCGTAGCGTACCTGCCTCACACACGGGGGTGAACCATCTATGCAAGGATACTGCCTCTGCTCGGCTATCTAGTCCGCTAGGTCTATACCCATTCGAGAAGTGCGGTTGTACGAAGGTCGTTTCATGCTTAACTTCATGGCTCGGTCCTTAACTGACCGGGGACGGTACTAGCCTTTTCTAGATACCACCCAAATCCACCATCCGCCCCGGTCGAAAACAGTTGTTTAGTTTCATTTCTCCTTTCACAAATCATGTCATCATATCATGGCAATGTGGCGCATCTCAATTACCTTCCCAAGGGTAATTGCCCAAGCATATAGCATTTTGATAAACATGAGTATGCATGATTCTAGAATAGCATTACTAAGCATTTGTCATAATTGACTAGGGACTCATACGTAACATGGTTACAAGGGGATATGGGGTGAACAATATTCAAGGCACGGCATAACAATAAGTGGGATGTTCATCATTGCATGCAACTTTATTTGCAAATAAAATAATTTCGCAATTTGGGATTGATATGTTCAAGGAATAGTGATGACTTGCCTTGTTCGAAGTCCGGTTGTCCTTGGTCTTCGGTCGGACTCGCAGCTCCCTCGGTGTCTAGAATTACGTGCGAAAGAAATTGAATTCTTTTAGAATTCAATTAAAATCCAACAAAATCCAATATAAAAACAAAGAACGAGCGCGAACGTTTGAATGTCGATTTCGATCCCAATTTATTTATGAGGTATTCCTATTTCGATTTTTAATACTATTATCCTAAAATATTAGCGCTAGCCAATTTAAAATATTAATCCGACCTAGTTTACGTGACTCATCTAGATTAAATCCGATAATAATATTCAACCTTTGGTGATCGGTAGATTACTAAATAGTTGCAATCGCTACCTAAGCGTATAACCTAATTGACGAGAAAAATTAAATGACGATTAAACGGTTATTACGATAGACGTTAATGGCAACACTTAATTTAGAAATTCTAGAACTAGCTAATTAGTTTATACGCGAGCTAGTAAACCCTAAAAATTTGAAATCTAAATATTCGACTAAACGTCCCGCAAGAATAGTCATTTAAACGAATTATCGAGTTAAGTGAACATTGCATTTAAATCATCCTATTTAATTACTTGTATGAGTTTCTAAAATAATCGGTGGCTTTATTCTAAATTTATTTCTTCCAATTTATTTTCTAGTCTAAATTTCCTCTCTAGATCTAACTTTATTTTCTCCCCTAATTTTTTTCTTTTCTCCCCTTCTCTATTCTCTTCTTTTTTTTCTCTCTCTTTCTTTTTTCTTTTCTTTTCCTCTCCTTTTTCCCCTGCTTCTTCTTCCTCCTTCTCCTTTCTTTTCTCTCTCTCTGCTCCTACTGCCTCTCTCTCTCTTCGCTGGCCGACAGGGAAAAAGAGGAGGGGGGCGGCTCACCGGCGGCGGCAGCGGCGAGACGCGCGGCGGCTTGAAGCACGGAGGCGGCGAGCAGCCAACGGCGACGGCCGCGGCGAGGAGGGCGTGGGGAATAGAGGAAAAAAATGAAAGGGGGGGAGTTACCGGTGGTGTGGGGAGATGAGAGGGGGAGCGGGGTGGCTTTTTATAGGGCGAGAGGGCACGGAGGAGGCCGGCGCGACGACGTGGGCGCGGGGTACGGCGGCACGGCGCGCGGCGTGGGCGTGTATGGGACGGCGACGCGCGGCGCGGCGGTATGGCGCGCGGCGTGGGCGCGTACGGGACGGCGCGGCGCGGCGGGCTACGGCCACGTGGGCGCGTACGGGCGGTATGGCGCGGCGGGGTACGGCCGCGTGGGCGCGTACGGGCGGTATGGTGCGGGCGGCAGTGAGGGCGCGGGGCGCGAGCGGGCGGCGTCGTGCGCACGTGCGGCGCGGGGCGGCGCGTGCGGCAGCGACCCGGAAGCGGCGGCCGCGGGCGGTGCGCGACAGGGGTGCGGGCGCGCGCGGCGCGGGACGGCGCGGGCGGTGGCGAGCGGCGCCGTGGGCGCGTGGGCGCGGGGCGGGCGCGCGCGGGCGCGTGGGCGCGGGGAACACGGCCGAACACCTGGCGGCCAATGAACAGTGCCGCCAGGGTTTTTCTAGCTATTTAGGGATTTTCTTCACCAAAAATTCGTTTTAAAAATTGGTAAATGTAGACAAATTAATGTGACCAATTTTTTTTTAATGTTTGCAACAATTTTTCTGCTATTTATATATATATATTTATTTTATCTATACTTTTCTTGTATCCAATGTCCTCTCATATACCTACACTCATATATACATTTGTTATAATCCCCTCCTAAAATATGTATATTATTTGTTAGGCGCAACATTAGTTAAAACCCCGCATAGAACCTAAATAAATAAAAGTGCGAACAAATCCGGTACGATGCGATTTATTTTAAAAATTTTTGGCGGTTCGTAATTTAGGGCTTCGGTTTTGTCGGTCGAATTTTTAGGGCGTTACAAAAAGGCTAGTACCGTCCCTGGTCAGTTAAGGACCGAGCTATGAAGTTAAGAATGAAACGACCCCGTACAACCGTACTTGTCGAATGGGTATAGACCTAGCGGATTAGATAGCCGAGCGGAGGCAGTATCCTTGCATAGATGGTTCACCCCCGTGTGTGAGGCAGGTGCGCTACGGTGGGGCAGCCGTTGAGGTAGGGTCGCGATGCGTGCTCCTACATCGCTGTCGCCATTGGTAGGACTGATACGTGTGTGAGAGTGAGAATCTAAACTTAAACTATAAACTTTACGTGCATGTGAGACTTCCCTTCCCGGAAGCACCAGAACTCCTCTCAGTGCTTGAAACATATACGCCTAGAGTGCATGAGAATGATAGTTCATGGAGCGGGTACTGCCAATGTGAGGTTATCGAAAGGCTTTGTCGTGACGCGTCTCATGTGTTGGGACGAGGCCTATGTGTTGGGTAGTTGCGGAGTACGGGTAAAGTGTACATCCACTGCAGTGTGAGTAAATCAAATTTATTCGAATAGCCGTACTCGCGGTTATTGAGCACCGGGATATGTATTACACTTGGCTAGACTTTAAATTCTTAACTTGTGTGGGATGGGATAATGCATGATGATTTTTACGCTGATGGAGTCACTTCCTGAGAAGCAGGAAGGTGGACGTTCTCAGAAAACCATGACGAACCAATGACGGGAAGCTATCCTTGGGATCACTGTGGATGGTGGACAGAACCGTTGTTATTTAATGTAAACTCTGGTATTAAAACTTGATCAGTTATGCTAGATCCTAGGTTTGTGAAAAGAATTGCAAAACTAGCTTTATGCAAAAGAACCTATGCCTTACCTTGGATAAACCTTGTCATATGCACTGTTGCTGTGGTGACTTGTTGAGTACGGTTGGTACTCACCCTTGCAATTATAAACTCAATCAGAGATCGGAGATGACACTGCGGAGGATCTATACACCTACTAGAGGAGGATGCGGAAGACGAGGGTGCCCACTAGGTCTAGATATTGTTGTTGCCTGTGGCAATGACGATGCCGCTGCCTTGTTCCGCTACTTACCTACATTCTGTTTTTGAAGTGTATTCCGGACTGTTTGGTCCTTTGTTCTAAGATAATGCCTTCGGGTTTATGATGTAATAATTCGTACTCGACGCAAATGTATGCGCTTTTGGTAATTCAACTATATATTGTGTGTGCCAAACTACTTGATCCAGGAAAATGGCACAAAATACACGTGTGATTCCTGTTATGAAACATGGGTCCTTACAATTTTTGAATCTAAGATATAGAATATTATTTTTAAAAAAATTTACTGTTATTTACAAAGAAAATTAGCAAAATTTTAAAATATAGAATGCCGTATAATCTGTAGTGGTCCCCACGCAATAATACCACATGCACCACCTGTGACTTGCCCCAAAGGGTGGGTCCCACTTAACACAGCAGACGCAGAGGTCGATCCAAATGTATGGCATTCTTCTTATTCAGAGCAACGCTCGCTATTGCAGATGAAGAAGCAGCTTCCTGATCGAAATCGAGGTACATACTACTCCACTAATATATCTGCTCTAGGCTCTCTCTAACTTATTAATTCGATCCCCCACAGTTTGAATGAATTCCATTTTCTAAAGAAAAAAAATATGTTTGAGTGTTCATGTGAACTTCACCTAAATTTTGCTAGTTGGCTGATTTTCATTGGAATTTGCTCCCCACAGTGAATAATTTAGTTGAAAAATAAATTCCCTTGGCAAAAAAAAAAAGTTACGTTACCATTATTGTAATATTTTAAAAAACTTATAGGTCTTACAGACTCGATGTATGGTAGATACGAGATTAGCAACACGTCCTGGTTTTTGTCCCCCTTTCCCCTCACAAATTGCTAGCTAATTTCTTTCTCTCCTTTTTTTTTGTTTTAAAAGCAGCTTTTGCCTTGTGTGCATTGATAGAGGAGGGGAATTCCTAGTTAATTTCATATCTCGCATATGTAGTCGCACGTGAAATTTATGTTTTGCTCGAGTTCTAAGTAATTATGTAATATCATCTCAACTGTATATACATGTTCTGCTTTTTGGTTTTGATAATCTTTTAGAAGTTTTAATGTGAGAGGAGGGTTATATAACAAAGCTCTTTTTTTTGTTGTTTTGGGAGACAAAAAAAAACTATATTTGGAAATTCCAAACTACAAATATTAATTCTCCTCTCCAAGGTGGACACAGAGACAGATAGGAAACCCTCCCCCTCCCCTCCCCTCTCTCCTTGCGCGAATGGCGATGGCGGCCGGCCAGCGGGCGCACGGCGCACTGCGCTGGCACATCAGCGGCGGCGGGGGAGCCGGCGATCCACCCCCCCCCCCCAACCACCACCATGTTGACAGGTTAAAAAACTTTGGTGCCCTCCATTGACGCCTCCTTGAGTTTCTTTTCTTACGGATTCAAGATAATGGTTATGTTTCTGGCATATGCTGCAATACAACACTAGGAATTGAGGTGTGGAAAAGCATTCGATGTTTAAAAAAAAAACAAGAAGAGAGGGAAGAATTTGCGGTTATAATTTTTAATTGTGAAATTTACTCTATTAGTTTGCTGCTTGCTCTAGTAAGAAATAATACTGGTAGTTAAATTGAGTTCTTTGACTTTTGCCAATATGTATTTAACATATTTTTACCAAGTCAAAGTTGGTAAACCCTGGCTGAAAAATCCTAGCTCTGCAGCTTCGATCCTCACTGGAAGGCGAAATTGTACTACTTCCTCCGTTTCACAGTATGTGGTCGTTTTCCTGGGGTTGGAGTTGGTTGCCTCATAATGCTTATATGTTGAATTCAAATCATGGTTGTTGCACTTTTCCATGTTTGGCCAATTGGCCCTTCTTTCGAGTACCAATATTAATCTGTCATCACAGCCCAAAGTAGTAGTGGAATAATCCTGTTGACCATTTTCACCGATACAAGTAGTTAAAGAAAAAGGTACTCCCGCTATTCCAAAATATAAAGCATAACCACGCTTAACCCAAAAACCAAGAAACAATTATTATCATCTCATTTGTTAAATCATCCTAATAAATAATAATGCATATGCACCTAATAGAATTAGAGATCTTGAGAGTGAAGGATTTAAAAAATAATAATTTAGTGAAGAGGAGGTGCTAGTTAATTACATGCATGCATACACGCCTTGTATTATGAAATATGTGGAAAATGTAATTGTGTTTTATATTTTGGAATGGAGGAAGTATAACCCAGTGTGCAAAATTTTGTCAATATGTTGATTGGATTTAAAACTGAAAGTTTGGTGATAGTAGATGATACCCTATATTGCATTACTGTGTTCTAATTTTCTTTATTACTATCTGTATTCCTTAGCAAACAATGGAAACATGATTCTGTGGCATATGATAGTTGCTCAGTTCAGCATATAGCTGACACATGAAAATTTCCATGGTTGGCCCTTCTTTTGATTAACTATGGTTATGGTAATATGGAATGGCAGGCATATGCAGTTTGATGAGTTCATTTTACCTAATTGAGTGCACTCGCTGGATTGAATTAGGCTTGGGCTTATAAGTACGTGAGACTGCCAATTTGACACTGATACACTTGGATTAGCAGTTACAGGATATGGTGCATATGTTTCTCCTTTGTTTTCTAGACTTGATGAACTCATATCATGGTATTGGAAGCATTCACTTTGACTTGGGTACAGCAACACTAGCTAATATCTCCTGATAATGATGTATGCCAACCTGAGGGGAGGGAACTGGCACATCGGCATGCCGTTAACTGACATATAAAAAAACATTAATTTGAGATCTTGATTGCACAAAATGGATTTGTGTGAGTGATTTCAGAGCACATTACATTCCATTTAATTGAAATAATGTCAGCATATCCGTGCAAGTATTCTCTTGATTCTGTATATAATTGGTCCGTGCAAACACTGGGTTCAGACTTATACATTGAGAATGAGAAGTATTTACTATTTAAAATTGATTGATTTTTTCATTTATTAACTAAAAGTTAAAGTTGATTGCAGATATGCATGCAGGCTATACTGGTTATTACTGTATTTGCCAGATCCAATAGGAAACCTTCTGGTACCTGAAGAGAACCATGGCTGAGGCTCTTATATTAGTGTTGCTTTCCAAAATTGCTACTACCATGGGAAAAGCTGCACTCGATGGAACCAAATTGCAATTGGGGAAAGAAATTACCCTTTTATTTCAAGTGGAAAACAGTTTAAAAGAAATTGAGAGTGAATTTGAAATAATGCAAGCATACATAAGTCAAGTGTGCCTACAGAGTAGAAATAACCAAATTTTTATATCTTGGCTAAAGCTTGTAAGAAAGATTGCATTTGAAGTTGAGGATATTATTGATGAATATGCATTTCTCCTTGGAAAGATGGATGACACAGAAAGTTTCCTGAAGAAGGCATTCCATCACTCAAAGAATATCACAACATGGCGTAATATTTCTTCTCAGCTTCAATTAGTGAAGATTCGCCTTCAGCACATGACAGTTATGAAAGAGAGATATGGCATCAAGATATCTGCCAATGGTAAAAATACTGTGATCAATAATATAAATCGCCAAATATACCCGTCGGATTCGTCCTACTTAAATATTGATGGTGACGATGCAATCGTGGGGCAAGAAGGATATGCACAGAAGTTGATCAATTGCCTAAATGATAATGATGTGAATCGTGCTATTATCTCTATCTTGGGAATGGGAGGATCAGGTAAAACCACACTTGCAAGTAGCATCTGGAGGAGGCACGATATCCTAAATAATTTCAAGTGTCATGCATGGGTTTCTGTGTCACAAAATTATCAGATTGAAAATATTTTAAGTAAAATTATGAATCAACTGGATAGCAAATCAACGGGTCATGCTACTGATGATCATAATGTCATGGTGGGGAAGATC
The DNA here is from genome assembly GCA_000573905.2 of Oryza punctata. NCBI lineage: Eukaryota > Viridiplantae > Streptophyta > Magnoliopsida > Poales > Poaceae > Oryza > Oryza punctata. The sequence continues at coordinate 22,088,778 of CM002499.2, read as the reverse complement.
CGCAGTTATCTCATGGACAAGAAGTACCTTATTGTTCTAGACAACATGTGGGATAAAGATTCTTGGTTATTATTTGATCGTGCATTTCCAAATAATGTATTTGGAAGTAGAGTTATCATTACCACTCAAATTGAAGGCACAGCATTGTTAGCGCAAGGTAATAACAGTATTAGAATTGGCTTTCTTTCACCTGATGATTCGTGGAAGCTCTTCTGCAAAAAGGCATTCTCAAAGCTCACTGAGGCGGCATGTCCTGCATGTCTCAAAACTCAGGCGGATAGAATCCTTGCAAAGTGCCAAAATTTGCCTCTGGCTATTGAAGCTATTGGGAGCCTTCTGTCATGTAGAGGCATGGATGAACAAGAATGGGCATCATTCTATGATCAACTTAATTGGCAAGTTACAAGTAATCCAGAGCTCAGCTGGGTCTCAGATGTTATACATTTGAGCTTAAATGATCTCCCAAATCATTTGAGGAATTGCTTCCTTTACTGTGGATTATTCCCAGAAGATTCCCCAATTAGACGTAAGTGGATAATCAGAATGTGGATAGCTGAAGGTTTTGTTGAAGACCGAGGAACAGACACAACACCAGAGGAAGTGGCGGAAGAGTACCTGAAAGAGCTTACTCAGCGCTCACTGATTGAAGTCATTGAAAGGAATGTATTTGGAAGGGCAAGAAGATTTGAATTGCATAATATGGTGAAAGAAATTATCCGGACAACATCAAGAAAACAACTTTTTGCTCTCACATGTGAGCATCCAGATGTAACAAGCCTTGGCGATGCAGCGCGCCGTGTGTCCGTGCACACTGGAGGGCAGGATTTTCAACCAGGTGCAGCTTGGCAGCAATTGCGGTCATTTCTATTATTTGATCGATGCGTGACAGTTCCATGGATTTGTACTGCGGTTTCAAGTTTTAGATTATTGAGGGTCCTGTGCCTCAGATACTCCTTGCTCCAAGAATTCCCAAATGCCATTGTTGGTTTATTCAACTTATACTACCTTGATTTGTCACGTACAAAAGTGAAGAGGATACCTAAGTCAGTGGCAAGGCTTAAGAACCTGCAAACACTTCATCTCAGGGATACGTCTGTAAACAAGTTGCCATGTGAAATAACGCAGCTCACAAGCCTCCGCCACCTGTTTGTGAGCAAAGGCCTATATGGCACATCAATTCCTGGTAACATCGGTGTTCTCAAGTGTTTGCAGACTCTCCGAGAGGTAAAAGCCAGCAAGGATCTCGTCGAAAATCTGGGCCACCTGACACAGCTTAGGACATTGAGCATTACTAATGTGTCAACAGGACACGCGAAAGATCTTTGGACTTCCATTAGAAAGATGGCCAAGCTTACAAGGTTGGCGGTTTCGACACATGGCATGAACGAAGTCCTCAGTTTGGAAAAATTCAGAGCCCCTAGATATCTGCAGAAGTTCTACTTATATGGCAGATTAGCAGAAGGTGTGATATTCCCTGTTTCTGGCCATTTTCAGAACCTTAAGATCTTGTCGATGCGCTGGTCTGGGCTCACGCAAGATCCTCTCGGCTCCTTGTCGCAAATGCCTAGCCTTGTTTACCTTGAGCTTTGTGAGGCATATGATGGGGAAGCATTGGTGTTCCAGGATGGATGGTTCCCAAAACTTAGGCAACTCTACCTGATTAGGCTGCAAAACTTGAATTCACTAGAGATAAGTGATGGCGCCATGACGAACTTGGCCTATCTGGAACTCCGAGCGCTGAAGAATCTGAAAGCTGTGCCAAAAGGTCTTGAATTTCTTCAGTTGCTCAAACACTTGCGTGCAGAAAAGATGCCAGGAGGATTCACGGATGGGATTACCGGCGACCAGGCATTTCTCGAGCGCGTTGAAGTTGAATGCTGGTAATTCTGTGTGTTTGCAAATGGAGTCAGTGGACTAGTTATTCTCTCTTTAAATTTCATTGTGATAGTGCTCTTTTTTTAATTATGCTATTCGAAAAGTTAGACAAATTTCTCCCAGAACATTTCGCTTTCATCCTGAAGTGCAGTCTGGCATGTAATAAATTATAAAGACTTACTTCAATTCATATTGTTAGAGCATGCTGTAAAGTATCCTGTAGTAAGCGAGACATATCTTCTCTTCGTTTCTTTTTTTGTTGTTCTGGAACTACTGCAATTCGATCTGTAATAAAGTGAAAAACTTAACTTATTATGCTCATTTGAACCTTTGTTTCAGTTTTGAACATGTTCACGAATGATCCAAATCAAGTAGAGATCCCTTACTTTTTGTTAAAGACCATTCTTACTTTTTGTTAAAGACCATTACATGTGCCATTAGGTTATAATTTGCTCTCATCAAAGGCAGCCATCAAGGAGATTTAACCAGCCATCAAAGGATTTTTACTCATTTGTAACAGCCACAATTATTGACTTAAAGTCACCTAATTATCATGTTTAATGCCTATAATCCTAGGCTTGTAAACCTCCCTATATAGGGACATATTGAGATCAATAGAAGAGTGGGAATTTACTAGTTTCACTGTTCATCCTTTTTCACATTACAACACGTTATCAGCACGATCCTCCTAATATTTCCCATCTGCGTAAATTCGGTTGCGCTATACGTTTGATCTCACCACCAAAGCGTACATCAATGGGCCCTCACAGGAAAATGAGGATCTAAGTGGGGTACTTATCTCCGTCGATCATTAAATACCTGAGCCCCTTATAGGGGATTTACTCACAGCCCGGTACGCTGATTGTATCTTCAATGAAGAACATTTCCCGGCATTAGGGGGAGAATTCAAGTATCACACTGAATGCCTGGAAATAAATTGGGATGCTTTAGACAACCTAAAGGAGGACCACAGAATCTGAACTTCAAGTTAAAAGAATCATTGATTTGCAGGTTGCTACAAACAATTTGCCAGACTCATTTACTGTGAGTAAAAGTGTCACAAAATCATACATTCCTGTAAGGAATGAGCCAGAAAGAATAGAGGTACCAAATAAAACTATTCAACTCCCTTCCTCAAAAGAGAGTGGGAGAAGTACGGCAAATCCTCGCAAGCGCACGAGGAAACAGAGGAAAGAATCATCTGACACAGTAAATGAAACTCAACCTCATGTTGAGAGACACCAAGTGGATCTATCCAATCCACTACCCACATCAACAGTGCACTCAATTTCTGATGATGGGACATTGGAACACCCCGACACGGACATATTGGGAAATACTGAGCCGACAACTGGGGTACATGAAATTTCCATAAATTATATTGAATCTGGAGAATCATTCGATCGTAAGACTACAATTGTCGACATATACTTTGCCTCATCAGTTGCAGACACCATCCAAAATGATCCAGATCCAAAATCCATGGTAGAGTGCAAGAAGCGCTCGGACTGGAACAAATGGAAGGAAGCAATTGAAGCAAAGTTAGCCTCCCTCAATAAAAGAGAGGTATTCTCATTAGTAATACCTACACCTCCAAAAACCTTCCCTGTGGGTTTCAAATGGGTTTTCATCCGGAAGCGGAATGAGAACAATGAGGTGGTGAGATATAAGGCGAGGCTTGTAGCACAAGGGTTCACGCAAAGACCCGGCATTGATTTCAATGAAACATATTCTCCAGTCATGAGTGGAATTACATTCCAATATTTAATATCACTGGCAATTCAAAAGCGTCTATCTATGCAGTTGATGGATGTCATGACAGCATATTTATATGGGTCACTAGATTCGGACATATATATGAAGGTCCCCGATGGGATCCCTATACCGAATCATAGCACAAATCGCAATATGTATTGTGTAAAACTCAAAAGATCACTCTATGGTCTTAAACAGTTGGGTAGAATGTGGTACAACCGACTGAAAGAGTACCTTCTGCAGCAGGTGTAACGCCCTAAAAATTCGACCGACAAAACCGAAACCCTAAATTACGGACCGCCAAAAACTTTTAAAATAAATCGCATCATACTAGATTTATTCGCACTTTTATTAGGTTTTATGCGGGGTTTAAACAAATATTACGCCTAGCAAATAATATATATTTTAGGAGGGATTTATAATAAATGTACAAGTGTACGTAGGTATATGTGAGAATAATGGGTACAAGAAAAGAATGAATAAAAAAATATATATAAATGGTAAATAAATTGTTGCAAACATTAAAAACATTGGTCAATTTGATTTGTCTAAATTTAAAAATTTTAGAGTGAATTTTTGTGAAGGAAATGCCCTAAATATCAAAGAACCACCTGGCGGCACTGTTCACCGTGCGCCAGGTGTTCGGCCGAGTCCTCCTCGCGCGCCGCGCCCGGACCCGCCACCGCCGCGCCCTCACGCCCGTCTGCCGCTGCCGCACCTCGCACGCGCCGTCCCGCGTTGTGCGCCCGCACGCGCCTGCCGCCGCCGTGCCCTCGCGCCCCGAGCTGCACGACGCCCGCCCGCCGCAGCCGGACCCACCGCCGCGCCCGCCATGCCTCCGCGCCGCACGCGCCGTCCCGCGCCGTGCGCCCGCACGATGCCACCCGCCCGCGCCGCGCGCGCCATGCCGCCGTGCCGGCCGCTGCCATACCGCCGCGCCATACCGCCCCCACCGCCGTACCGCCGCGCCATACCGCCCACGCCGCCGTACCTCCGCGCCGGCCGCCCTCGCGCCCGCACCCTCGCCACCGTACCGCCGCGCCCGTACCGCCCACGCCGTGCGCCGCCGCCCCGTACGCGCCCACACCGCTCGCCATGCCGCGCCACGCCGCTCGTACGCACCCACGCCGCGCGCCATGCCGCCGCACGTCGCCGCCTCGAGCCGGCCGCCCCTCCCCCTCCTTTTTCCCCTCACCGGCCGGCCTATAAAAGCCCCGGCCGAGCCCTCCTCTTCCCCGTCTCCCTCCTCCCCCATTCTTCCCCGCTTCTCCCCTTGCTGTACCACGCCGCCGCCGTCGGTTGGAGCTCGGCGCCGCCGCCGCCGGTCGCCACCGCCGCCGCCGTCACCGCCACTGCCGGGTAAGCCCCCCTCCCTGCCGGCTGTATAGAGAGAGGAAAGTGAGAAGCAAGCCGAGAGAGAGAGCCGAGGAAGAAGAAAGGAGAGAAAAGAGGCAGAACAGAGAAGAGGAGAGAGAAGAGAGAGAGAAAATAGAAGAAAAGAAAGGAAAAGAGAAAAAGGAAAAAAATAAAAATAAAAATAAAAATGGGGAAAGATAAATTAAGGGTTAGGGATTTAATTTTTGTTTATCTCGAATATAGGTGCTAGATTAATATAAAATGATTAGTTTAATAAATTAGTAGAATACACCGACATAAATTATTTGGAAACACGAGTAAAATTAAATCGGATATTTAATTGATATTTAAATTATTTATCTAACTAGATTATTCGTTTAAATAATTAATCTTTAGCGGGGTACTTAGCCGATTATTTAGATTTTCGTTCGCTAATGTTTCGCTAAGTCGATACCATATAATCGGAGAATTAATTACCGGTCATTTTAAATTGTTATCATATGTATGCGACCGTTCGTTATCCATTTAAATATCTATTTAGCTGGTATTTGGTTAGTTCTTACTCTAATTAGGATTATCCGCTAAATTAGCCGTCGCAATTATTTAAGCCAACTATTTACCAGATAGGATTACCTTTTATTATCAGAATCTAATTTATTCGAGACGCGTAAATTAAATCGGATTAATATTTTAAATTGGCTAGCGCTAATATTTTAGGACAACGGTAGTAAAAATCAAAATAGGATTACTTCATAAATAAAATGGAGTCGATATCGACATTCAGATGCTCGCGCTCGATCTTTTCTTTAATTAGATTTTGTTGGATTTTAATTGAATTCTAAATGAATTCAATTTCTTTCGCACGTAATTTTAGACACCGAGGGAGTTGCGAGTCCGACCGAAGACCAAGACCCGCAAGACTTCGAACAAGGCAAGTCATCACTATCCTTAAACATGTTGATCCCAATTGCAAAATTATTTTTATTTACAAGTAAAATTGCATGCAATGATGAATGTCCCACCTGTTGTTATGCCATCCCTTGGTTATTGTTTATCCCATATTCCTTGTAACCACGCTTACGTATGAGTCCCTAGTCAATTATGACAAATGCTTAGCGATGCTATTCTAGAATTATGCATACTCATATTTATCAAATGCTTTATGCTTGGGCAATTACCTTGGGGAAGGTAATTGAGATGCGGCATGTGGAGACATGAGCGCCACATTGCCAGGATATGAGGACATGATTTGAGAAAAGGGAAGTCAAATTAAACAAGTGTTTTCGACTGGGGCGGATGGTGGATTTGGGTGGTATCCGGAAAAGGCTAGTTCCGTCCCCGGTCAGTTAAGGACCGAGCCATGAAGTTAAGCATGAAACGACCCCAGTACAACCGTACTTCTCGGATGGGTATAGACCTAGCTGACTAGATGGCCGAGCAGTGGCAGTATCCTTGCATAGATGGTTCACCCCAGTGTGTGAGGCAGGTTCGCTACGTCGGGGCTACCGTTGAGGTGGGGACGTGATGCGTACCCTACATCGGTGTCGCCGTTGGTAGGACTGCCACGTGTGTGAGAGTGATAATCTAAAACTTAAGATAAAAACTTGTGCGTGTGTGAGACTTCTTTCCCCCGGGAGCGCCAGAACTCCTCTCACTGCTAGAAACAGATACGCCTAGGGTGCATGAGGATGATAGTTCATGGAGCGGGTACTGCCAATGTAAGGTTATCGAAAGGCTTTGCCGTGACGCGTCTCATGTGTTGGGACGAGGCTCATGTGTTGGGCAGTCGCGGAGTACGGGTAAAGTGTACATCCACTGCAGTGTGAGTAAAACAATCTATTCGAATAGCCGTGCTCGCGGATATTGAGCACCGGGACGTGCATTACACTTGGCTAGACTCTAAACTCTTAACCTGTGTGGGATGGGGTATTGCATGATGAATTTTATGCTGTTGGAGCCACTCCCTGAGAGCAGGGAAGGTGGACGTCCACAGAAAACCATGACGACCAACGACGGGAAGCCATCCTTGGGAATCACAATGGATGGTGGACAGAACCGTCATTGTTTAATTTGAACTCTGGTACTAAAACTTGATCAGTTATGCTAGGTTTTAGGTTTGTGAAAATGATTGCAAAACTAGCTTTATGCAACAGAGCCTATGCCTTGCCTTGAATGAAAACCTTCATATGCATTGTTGCCATGGTGACTTGCTGAGTACGGTTGGTACTCACCCTTGCAATTATAAACTTCATCAGAAGCCGAGGATGACACCGCGGAAGATCCATACGCCTACTATGAAGAGGATGCGGAAAATGAGGGTGCCCACTAGGTCTAGATACGGTCGTTGCCTGTGGCAATGATGATGCCGCTGCCTTCGCTCCGCTACTTATCTATATTCTGCTTTTGGACTGTATTCCGGACCGTTTGGTCCTTTGTTCTAAGACTACGCCTTCGGGCCTATGATGTAATAATTCGTATACGACGCATATGTATGCGCTTTTGGTAATTCAACTATGTATCGTGTGTGCCAAACTACTTGATCCAGGGAAATGGCACAGATTACACGATTGATTCTTGTTGCAAAACGGGGGTCCTTACAGAAGGGTTACTCAAATAACGATGATTGCCCGTGCATTTTCATCAAAAGATCCTCCACAGGATTCTGCATTATATCAGTGTATGTAGATGATTTGAATATCATTGGCAACACTCAAGATATAGATGAAGCTCGCAACCATCTTAAGATGGAATTTGAGACGAAGGATTTGGGTAAAACCAGATTTTGCTTAGGTTTGCAAATCGAGCACCTTCACTCGGGAATTTTAGTACATCAATCTGTCTATGTCCAGAGATTATTGGAGAAATTCAATATGGACAAAGCATACCCAAATAAAACCCTCATGGTCGTTCAATCTCTCGATAAAGAAAAGGATATTTTCCGACCACGGGAGGAAGGAGAAGAGATATTAGGACAGGAATATCCCTATCTCAGTCTCATCGGAGCACTCATGTATCTTGCAAATAGTACCAGACTGCATTTGCAGTAAATCTATTAGCGAGACATAGTGCTGCCCCAACTAAGCGTCATTGGACCGGAGGAAAACAAATCCTTAGGTACCTGAATGGTACTAAGGATCTTGGCTTATTCTTTCAGAAAACTGATGACCCTAGCTTGGTTGGATATACCGATGCTGGCTATATGTCTGATCCCCACAATGCTAGGTCACAAACAGGATTTGTGTTCCTCCATGGAGGAACTGCCATATCATGGAAGTCATCTAAACAAACATTAGTAGCCACCTCCACAAATCATTCTGAAATCATCGCACTATTTGAGGCATCACGAGAATGCATGTGGCTTCGCAGAATGATAAACCACATTGAACAATCTTGTGGTATTGGTTCCTCAGAATCATCTACCATTATCTATGAGAATAATGCTGCTTGTATTACGCAGATGCAAATAGGCTATATCAAGAGCAACATCACCAAACATATTGCTTCCAAATTGTTTTATCCCCATGAGCTTCAGCAAAGTGGAGAAATAAACATTTTACAGACAAAGTCTTGTGATAATCTGGCAGATCTCTTCACTAAATCCCTACCCACTTCCTCGTTCGAGAAATGTGTTGAGGGAATTGGAATGAGACGGCTCAGAGACTTACAAGCTTCAAGGGGAGACTCCTTGAATGATGAGCCTAGTTAAACGCTTCACATTGTACTCTTTTCCTTTTATGAGTTTTTACTATCAGTTTTTCTCATACAAAGTTTTTAACGAGACAATGGTTAATACAAGCATATGTCTTATCTCATGTTTTCCCCACAGGGGTTTTTCTAGAGATAAAACAAGGCATCGATTACTCCTTAAACCTTGCAGGTTTATGTTAGAGAAATCACCAATCAAATTATTCTTATTTTTTTCCCACAGGGTTTTTCAAAGGAATTAAAAGAACAAGTTGATCTCAAGATGGACTCGTTCAAAAGAGGGAGTGTTAAAGACCATTACATGTGCCATTACATGGTGATAATTTGCTCTCATCAAAGGCAGCCATCAAGGAGATTTAACCAGCCATCAAAGGGTTTTTACCCATTCGTAACAACCACAATTATTAGCTTAAAGTCACCTAATTGTCATGCTTAATGCCTAGAATTCTAGGCTTGTAAACCTCCCTATTTAAGGGATATATTGAGATCAATAGAAATGTGGGAATTCACTCGTTTTACTGTTCATCCTTTTTCACATTACAATACTTTTATCTTATTGAACTTAAAGTGGAGGTCGATATGTCAAACTAATAAATCTAAATCTTTCATTAAATCATAGTAACAATTTATTGCCAATGTGCTCTGCTTGTAACGAGATGTAAGAGCACGGCTGTTCTGGTTTGTACCTCTGTTTTCATCATTAGTGTTTTTTTTTTGGGTGGGGGGGGGGGGTGTGGTTGAGTGCTAGTTCTTTGTTGTTCTTGTCAGTTATACTTGTGCAGTTGTGCGTTTGTGCTGTTCTGGGGAGCAGAACGAAAACCAGTGGCAATTCTTGGCTTGCCACTGGTTTCCGACTCCCATGGAATGCTGACGCTTGCGTGAAACAAATGCTCGACGCGATTCAGTCTAATTGATTGATGGATGCCTCTCATCATCTGTGCCAGTTATGACTCTCTCATAAAATTTCATGGATCCACAGTATCTAATTGCTAGTTATAAATCCATGTTTGGGAACTTTCTCCGAATTCTAAATCGCATTTATTAACGGTTTGTTTTTCCTCCAAACAGATAGCAAGTTTCAAAAACCATGTACACCATATGTTAGGACTTGTTCGTATCTCCAACTTTATTTAGCTTTCCAGTTGCACGTAAAATAAGATAATCCATTAAAAATAGGTCTATTTAATTTTTTTAAAAAAACTATATACAAAGTTTTAAAAGAACACACCGTTTCATATTTTTTTTAAAAAACATATTAACAGAAAATGAGTTAGTTTAGTTAAAAAGGAATAGAACCTTAGTGTGCAATGTGTATTCCAGCTATACTCAACTATAAGGTTCATTATTTAAATTCGGAGCAATATCAGTCAAATAAAATGAACATTTTAAATTTCTTACCAACTTTTTAAATAATTAACTTTTTTTTCTTACAATTAATCGGTGGTGATCGGCGCCACTCGAACAAAGTCGCACAAACCCAACAGCAGGGCGACGACGACGACGCAGCAGCAGCAGCAGCAGCAGCATCGGCCAGGCCAAGTCCCCCCGCCGGCGAGCCATGGCGGCGGCGAGAAAGCTCGCCGCACCCCTGGTCGGAGCGCAGGAGGCGCTCGTCTCCGCCGCCGTGGTGGGCGAGGACGACGGGCCGCTCCTCCCGTGGGACGCCGTGAGGGAGAGGCTCGACGAGCTGCTCCGCTACCTCGCCGCCGCGCTCCCGGAGCTCGCCGCGTGGCTCCGGGACTGGGCGGCCACGGCGGCGCGGCTGGCGCGCTCAGCGCTCGCCGTCGCGGTCCCCGCCGCGGCCTTGGTCGCGCTCGTCCTCGTCCTCTGCTGCTGCTGCGTCTCCGCCTGCGGCGGCGCCGGTGGACGGCGCCGCCGTAGAGGGCCCGACGGGGAGGAGGCCGGCGGCGGCGGCGACGGGCCGGTGGTGAGCTACCGCCGCGGCGGCGGGTACAGAGGAGGGATCTTTAGCTTGCACCCCAATAAGCCCATCCGTGGCTAGCTCAATTAATTATAGCTTTCTGATTGGTGTGTAGCTGCATAATATTCTGCATGTTTGATTTTTGATACATGTAAATTTGTTCTAAAACTCAACAAAAAAAATTGTGAATTTGGTGATGTATGTGAATGTGAAGAAGTTGAATGGTTTCTTCAAAAAGTAGTCTTGAATGAATTTGATTTCTTGTTCGGTATGATTCTATGATTGTGAAGTGCATGTGTTGTGCAAATGAAACATTCTGGTATGCTTGTCTAAATGAAGCATTTGATTTAAACATGTCTATGATTTTTAACTTTTCTTGTGCATAGAATAGCTTGCGTAATTTTCATTTTGGCCTTCATATTGCATCAAGTCAATTTAGCATATATTGCATATTTGCATGGTTTTTTTCTTTTTACACTGATGTTACACCTCAATTTAGTTGACTTTTCTTGTACATAAACTTTCTCCTCCTCTATTGATTTGCTAATGCAAAGCCCTTGCCTTCTTTGAAAAAGTCAAAGGAACACTTTTTAGCTGATTTTTCGCCTGTAACATTTATTAACGGTTTGAAAGAAGCAATGTTCAGAAATTCATAGGTTGTACACCATCTTTTATTTTACTCATGCAGAATACAGAGGAGGTGCCCGGGGAAAAAAAGAAAGAATACAGAGGAGGTCTTCAGGTGGTCACAATTCAATTCAGAGTTCAGGTTGATAACTTGAAATGACTACAACATATGCTAAATTCAGAGTTCAGGTGGTCACAAATCAGAGTTCAATTGCATGCAGATACTACATATTACTTTTGTTTCTGCACTCTGAATTTTCTACTGTTGTGAGTATACATGGCATCAAAAAAAGGTATGTTTTGATTGATTGATTTGATCTTAGTGTTCACTGGACATGCAGGCCACATGTGTAAGGGCTTTAATCAAGCCCATCAGATTACATGTCCAATAGCAACTGATGAATTAAGGAATAAGAACTGAATCAAACACTGCAACACACACTTTCAGTCAAGTCTGAACATCTTTTTCAAGTCACAATGCCACTGATGCTATCTCTTTTCCTCTTTTGCTGAAAACAAAGAGAAAGGAGAAAGAACATGCCAAAGATGTATTCAGAGAAAAAGCATATATATATGAGCATCTTTCTGTGTCACCTAAACACACTGAATGACTGAAAGAATAATCCACGAAAGGTTTCTTATAATGCCTTCTTGGTAACTGCCATAAACAAGATGTCTCTGAGCCTACCATGTTTCTTAATCAGCTCATGTTGGTCTGGTGGTAGCAATAGTTTAGGGCTCATACTTAGCATTAGAAGCTCATAATGGAGGCCCAAATCATGAAGATCTTGTAGCCTTTTTACAAAATCAGACATCAAGCGGCTAAAAGGACCCAGCTGCACAAATTAAACAAACCAATGTTGGATTCTTTGAACCATGCAGAACACTTTTTACTGAACAAATGCTGAGCTTTTTGATTCAGAAGGACAGAATATGAACTTAATGCTAAATCACAACAGGCTGTTCAAGAATTACACCTAAAGTGGTTAACTAACTAATTTGATGGTTTATATTTTTCACATTTAGCTAAAACTATTTTTACATGGTAAAATCAAAATTAATCAAACATATACCCCACTTGGTGACAGATGATCCCTGCAGTGGGACAATCAGTAGACACAGATGCAGAGCATTGATGATTAGCATCTATTGGAACTCTAGAATATGTACGGAAAGAAGGGCCATGCACACGTACATTCTTTTTTTCTTTGATCAAAAATATGTGCACGAATGTTATTACCTCTATAATATTCAGAAATAAAGCGCGAGAAAAAGACGCAACAAGGCTTCCACTGAAGATTCACAAAATAAAATTTAAGCTTTGTAAAAACAATAAAAAAGCCTTGCACAACATGTAGGCCAGGTACATACAACCTACTCCCCTTTCCCTGATCAAAGCTTTGAAGCAAATGCAGAGAAAGATTTTGATTTTGAATTTCACCAAACCTTTGGTAGATTCATGCCTTGATGCCAAAGCTTGAGCACTTGATGGACCCCCTTGCAATGTCGATCTCAATCAGGTTATCTTCCTCGCCGATCTCTGACAAGATGTCCATGAAGTCCCTCTTGTCAAGCAACAAATCTGGCAAGAACTCGGTGAGAAGGTCCGGCTCCTTCCATGCACATTTCTTCTTCTCTTGCCCCACATAGTGGCCATCAACAAGGGAGATCTCAATAAGGCTCTCATCGTCGTCGTCGTCGGATACCGAGCCCTCCTCGGTGCACTCTTCGCTCACCGGAGAATCCGAAGACTCCGATAGGCTTCCCGCAAAGTCCTCCGGCGCATCCTGGGCCACCTCATCTTGTGGCAAAATAATGCTCTCCTCTTGATGAACAGCCTGATCCTCCATGGAAGGGTGAGGCTTACCTATGTGGCTCCTTGCTCTGATCATCTGTCTGAGGTTGGTGAAGAGCAAGGAGAGGCAAGTGGAGATGACAAGAACCAGCAATGCAAGATAAGAGGATGATGTGGAGAAAAAAGACGACGACGATGCGGAGGAGGAGGAAGAAGAAGAAGAAGAAGAAGAAGAATACATACTGTAAAGGCTACATGAAATGAGTAGGAGTGTGAGTTGTATGGCCATTTGGGAGCTGGGGAGCATCAAGAAATTGGCTCACAACTCACAAGGGCAGGAGCTTTAGTGACACAAATGATGCAGTGATGCTAAAGAAGAAAGAAGCCATGATGGTGCAAGCATGGAGGAGAAGGGGAGAGCTACCCTTGCTCTCACTTCCTTTACAACAACAACAACAAAACCTGCACAATGAAAGCAAATGTCTTTGTAATCTCTATCAAATGGATTTGTGAAATTGACACAAAGAGGGAGGAAAAAGAGAGAGGAGTAGGGCTCACCATGAAGAATGCATCTGCAGAAATATTTTATCTGAAACTGATGGATGTAAAGGTAATTGTGAGTATTAATGCTTAGAAAACTGAGAACTTTTCTGGTGAACTGTTACCAGTGTGTGCACAGTCCCTAATGTCCTTTGCATCACTAGGTTAAGGGTAACTGTTGTCTTTGCATCATGGTCAGAGTTCTTAACTGCTCAATGGCAGCAATATTTAAGGGTGTGTGGTCCATCCAATTGCCTATAGGGTGACAACATGTAATGGCAGGGGTTTTTGGGGGGGCTCCAATGAGCTTAGAGATAAGATGATGCCATGTGCACAGGGTTAATTAAAGTTTACCACATGGACCTCACCTTTCATCTCTTACATTATCAAAAGCAGCATTTTACTTTTGCTCATGAAAGGTGAAACTGTAATGAATTTTCTCCCCCTTTTTCCCCCTCTGCGGCAAAAGGCGCTTAATGTTCATGATTTGCATGCTCCAGTCCCTCCTTTTAATTTGAAAAATAATCAATGGAATCACAGTACCTTACCAATTTCTAGCATCTCAATATATCTATTTTTATATATTAATTGATTACCATATAAAACTACTCAACAGAACTATATATCCTGAATCTTGTTGTCGCAATTCATCAAGCATACACAAGAAGATGTAGAAGTGTAATATCCTGCTATTCTCTAATAGTTCAAGCTTTTAAGTAATCAGTTGGTGCATTGGATGAAATCTTCAAGACACATAATTGAAAATTTGGAATTCTATGATGGTCATAAACAAGATCTCAGGTCATATACTCTTAAGGAAAACAACTTCAGTCCTGCTTGAGTTGCATCACCCATTGATATCTAGGTCTGTATATAGATAAGGCAAAGAAACAAGCTTGCAAAACACAGCAGTGCACCTAGTCAATAGATCTACTTTGGGATGCTCCTTTTAATTACCTTAGTCTAATCTAAATGAATCCCTACCACTAGGTAGCTGTATTTTATCTACAGTGTCAGAGAGCTGGGATGCAAAGTATCACATCAGACAGGTTTTGTTAGACAAAATTGGTCATGCATCACCGACAATATAACCTCTGAATCCAAAATCTTAGAAACAAATTGTTTTCCAGGATGTATGTAGAACTAGGAACAATAGCATACGACAAATCAACAACGAAAAAAATCATTAATATGTCAGCTATTACACATAATTATGCGCTGATAAAGAGAGAGTATACCTTTACATAATACTAGTGGTTTACCCATGGACAGTATTGCTACAATATAAACATTTTTGGAGAGTAATTGCATTTGAGCTCATAATCTTGAAAATTCATTCGCTATGAAACTTCAAGTTGAAATAATTTATTACATAATATTTTGAGTAGTGGAGGGTGCTAAGTAAACTATGGGTTTTCAGATGACCCAGTTCCAAACATGGTGTGTGCCTGGCAAGTCTGTCTTTCTGTCTACCTTCAGTACTTGTTCACAATTTAATAAAAATCACGAGCCACAAAGTATAGAGATATCTGCTGATCAGTTAATTTACTTAATCATAATCATGTCAAAATTTATATTTGAGCTTTAGGATGTACGACTGAATTTGCCTTCAGGCATATGTCTTTTGATTCTTTGATATACAGTATACTAGTACTGATAATAATGAATTTGTCATCAGTGTGGGTTCATATTCATAGTCATTATTGGATCTTCAAGGTTCTAGAATTTGTTTTCACTTATCACAGATAATAGTTAATTTTCTATAACTGTAGTACCTTCACTTGAATAGTAGTACCTTCTGATAATTAATAGCCTGTTTCCACTTGTAAGCTTGTTTTTCAGCATTAGGTGACAATGTGTAGCTGTGAAAATGATGCATCAAAGGCCAACAACCACAGAAGTAAGGTCACCACAAGCTCTCATTATGACCTATCTTTCTGCAGAAAACAAAAAGGTGTTTTCCTTACTAATGCTAGGCCTTCTGTACAGGAAGAAAGGGACAATTCATAGAGGCATCAATCATTCAAGCTCCATGAACTCAAGCGAAAGGCGCCAAGCTTCGACAAAATAATCCAATCACCATAAGCATACAACGCCTAATCTTACTGTCTATAGCCGATCATATCTCCTACTCTTCCATTTGTTCTTCCTAGTCAAGTCTTTCTTTTTCTTGGGAAACATTGTGGGGTCTTGAAAACCAATAGGTTTTTCAAAACACATTCTTGAAGAGGACATCTCCATGTTGTCTAGACTTCGATTCATCGTTGTATCTTGCTGGTAGACTGTCTTTTTTTGAGGCACATATTATGTTGTTGGCATTGATTCATCCTTCCAAGTACTGTCTTTTAGTGCTCAATTTATGCTGTGTATATAGATTTGGTTCATCCTACAATCTTAGGTGATGTCCTTTCAGTGCTTAGGTTGCATAGTTTATCATTTTTTTCGTGCCTGATAGCAACTGCATGGGACAATACAGTGTATTGTGATTTTTCAGCAGTATGATGTGGATAACATGAAACATTTTTTCAGCTTTTCTGAAGGATATTGAGCTGTGTTCATTTTGATGCAGAAATAGATAAACTGCAATCCGAATTACAGTATCAAATTAATGCCTCTGCATTCCTAAGAGCAGAAACTGGACAAGTCAGTGTAAGAACTTAATTATGAATATTAAATGACCACAAAGAGAGTAGTTCAGTTCAAACAACCTACCATCCACTTAACTCTTTCAGCAATAGATCATTTTACCTGGAGCTTAGGTCCCAAAGAAATTATTATAATTTATATAACAGTTATA
This sequence comes from Oryza punctata, assembly GCA_000573905.2. Lineage (NCBI taxonomy): Eukaryota > Viridiplantae > Streptophyta > Magnoliopsida > Poales > Poaceae > Oryza > Oryza punctata. The sequence continues at coordinate 22,072,407 of CM002499.2, read as the reverse complement.
TATAATGTTGATGTATTGTTGTACTACTGTAAATTCAAAGTACTGTCCTTTGCACCACCAATTGGACATTGTTTGTAGCACCTGTTACTCCATAAATGAAACTAACTACTTTTCAGTGTACTTTGCTTTTCATTCATCTTGCCTTTGTTGATTGGAAGCATTACTAAAGAAATTATTGTGCATAAGAACTTCAGACTTCCAAATGGAGTCTCTTTTCATGTAAGACTGGAAAATGTTGCCTACTTAATCATGTAGCATGGGCAAAGAGAAGATAACACAATCTTCAGAAAAAATTACTTCTACAGAAGAATTAAATATGCCATTATCTTTTTTCTATTAACTAGAAAACGAATTGAAAACTCCAAAGGTTTTGGATTCTTGGTATATTTCCAGTAGATATCCATATAAAACATTAGTAATCTGTACCTGTATAATAACAATGCAGCTGATCGCTTCATAAATTATCTGCAAAGATTATTGTGCTCAATCAATTACTTGGACAAATGGCAGTATGGCACCATGTTGGACCATTTTAGCAAGCGTGTTTGGGAGGGAATAAATAACAAGCTACACCGTCCAAGAGATGATGATCTTCTTCCCTTTCCAATGTCATATGAGTAAAATCTTGTTGATTATTACACAAATTGCAATCAACAAAACTGAATATAGTAAGACTTAAAAGTACACCTTATCATGTGCGATTCCCTCACTCTACAGTCATTTATGTAGTATTCATTAGGATTCATGCAAGCTAAGCCTTGGACCTATGAAGCTAAGAATACAAAACGCTACTCCACTTTGGGTTACTTGGTATATGGCACATATATATAGTATTCGTTAGATCTACTGTCTCAGACACGGAGCTGGTACATTACCCAGGCGACTAATTACGTTTTCTGGTGATTGACTGATTTTTATAGGCATCGACAGACAGTAGTGGAGATGGCAGCGGCGGAGCTAGGGCAGTTGCCCGACCTGCCCGGGAGTTGTCTCCACCGCTGCATTTACTACTTCAAGGTATCACAGGAACATATTTTAAGAATGTGAGATGCATTTACTACTTTGCATGGATGAATTTATTACTTAGTGAAACATGCTTGGGGCTCATTTGGAACGCAAGATTTAAAAAATACACACGATTGGAATGTTACGCATAGGAAAATCCCACAGGAATACAAACATAGAAATATGAGACCTATTGTGTTGGGATGGTTCATAGGAATATAATCATAGAAATTCGATGGAATTAACAGAGAGAGAAGAGAGATAAAGAGAGAAGATGCGTTGGACTTCTCAAAGAAAAATAAAAATGAGGTTTGAGCTGGTAAATTTTCCTATGGAATTTGGTGCATCGGATAGTGTCAGAGTGTGAAACTCCTCTAACAGGGAAGCGAGTACTCCCCCTTTGGAAATTCAGCCAGGGGGCAGGTTCGGGTCCGGGTGTAAATCGCGAGAGTAATGAACACAAGGTTCGGATCGCATGGATGCGTAATATCCTACTCCTGTATATGGACTATGGATGTTTGGAATGAGTTACAATGTGAGGAGCTTGAAGCTTAGTGAGTGTGGTAGTTGCAGGGATCGGGCCCCCTATCCGTTGGCTTGGATCCTCCTTTTATAATCTAAGGAGAGTCCACGGTGTCGTTACATATATACTGAAGTGGGGCCTACACCACTAAATGAGCCATGCTTGGTCTTATCGAAGTCTTTCGATCTGGACGGGGAGGAATGTTTCCCCCGTTGGCTGACGTAGGGAGTGTGCCAATAGTAAAAAAGGCCCACCTACCCTTACTATTCATGGGCCCGCTTGGGCGATGCCCGCACATGCATTCCCACGCTCCCCAGATTCTCGACAGGATGGATGGAAGACATGTGCCATATCTCCATTAATGCAACGGGTGGTTGAAGCTACCCCTGGTCCTGTTCGCTTTTCTTCAGTCTTGATGCGCCTCTCGGGATGTGCTCGGGGCAAGGGACACACTAGGACCCCCTCCTGGGCATGAAGAGTGCTTGGGCCCTAGCCAAGGACCCGAAGACGGTGGGGCTCCACCTCTGGAAGGCCATCACGTCCGGGGCACCCCACGTCATTGATGGGTCATGTAATCTTTGCTTCTATCTTAGCTTTCTCTGAGCTTGCGAGAGTTGGTGGGGAAGAGTTTGGTTGCCCCGAGACAGCTCGTGGGAGGCCACGCTCGAGGAAAGAAAGCGCCTCGAGCACAGATCACAGGCGGTCGCGCCCAGGAGCGGATGTGCCCTGAGCACAGCCTGCAGGGGGCGCACCCGAGGAAAGAATCGCCCTAAGAACAACCCACGGGGGCTTGCACCCGGGAACGGATGTGCCCCGAGCACAGCCCGCGGGGGGGCGCACCCGGAGGCCAGATGTGCCTGAGTAGCTGGTGATGAGGACCCTGATTTCCATTTCTCCGACAATAGCCCCCAGGCACGAAGCCATACGGGACCGAGGTTGAGGCCCTTCATGTCAGTGTGGATCTGAATATCTGCGTTGGTTGTGCCGATTCAACATGCACCTGTGCCCATGATCAGGCGTTTCGCATGATTGGGAGTAGAGGGAAGCCCCCGAGCGTGTGGACACGAAGCAGTTGACCATGGCACTCGGACTTCGGTGGAGTCTGGAGTGGAACTAGCCAAGCCAAGCACTACAACCCATCACCAGGGTCTAAGCTGGCCCGAAAGAGGGGTTTTGCTCGAGACCTCAGGACTTCGGCAGTGCTCACGACGCTGTCCACGTTCTGGACACCAACCCATCGTACATGGGACCAGGTTCTTCCGAGCTCGCATGTCATCTTTCACAGCTCCATCTTATCCTACACACAATTAAGAATAGAGTCTTGCCTACAAGGGTTATAGATGGTCAAGCTACTTAGCCCACAGATCCCTGCTTCTCGATATCCCCTTGGGAAGCTTATCTTTGAGCAACAGGAGAGGGTAAACATGTAACTGATGGTTCGCGGATTTCAGCAGTGCCCAGAGTGGATCTAGCCAAGCTGAGCATCGCAAACCATCTCCGAGGTCTAAGCTAGCCCGATAGAGAGGTTTTGCTCGAGACCCCAGGACTTTGGGGCCACGCCCAGGAGCGGATGTGCCCCGATCACAGCCCGCAGATGGCCACAGTCAGGAGCGGATGGCCCGAGCATAGCCCGCGGGGGACCGCGCCTGAGGAAAGAAGCTTACCGAGCATAGCTCGTGGGGGGCCGCGCCAAGGAGCGGATGTGCCCTGAGCACAGCCTGCGGGGGAGGGTGTGTGCCAGGGAGTGGATGTGTCCCGAGCATAGCCCACTGGAGGGCCGTGCCCGGAGGCCGTATGGGCCCGAGTAGCTAGTGATGGCTTCTATAAATATCAATCCATAGGAATTTGACATGCTCAAATCCTTTGTTACAAACAACACATATTAGAAAAATTCGTAAGGTTCAGAATCCTTTAAAATTCCTTTGAATTTCCTGCAACCCAAAGGAGCCCTTACAGTGAGAGGGGGGCTACTGGCACTTTGTAGAAAAAAATTCCTACGTGCGCTCCAGAGTTCGCTTAATCCCTCATGTGCCCTTGAATTTCGCCTCATCCCTTACATGTCCGTGAGTTTTCAATTTGATCTTCTTTATACCCATTTCATTAGTTGACCATTAATATTTTTTAGATTGACTATATTGCCCCTCTCTCGTACTTAGTGCTAGTTTAGTGATAAAACACAATTCTCATGTGAAAAAGGATTTGTTTGTAAAAACAAAGGGAATATAATTGTTTGACCAACAAATTTATAAAAATAAATTTAAAATGTTTAAATAATTTCAAGTTAACTTTTATGAAATATGCTCGCCATTTTCACCAAAATTTAACCAATAAAAAAATAGTTTTGCTTCTCAATTTCTGCATGAAACTCTTATGTGGATTTAGTAAAAAAACTGTTCAAAATTTTAAAATTGGTTTCCAATTTTAGATCAAATAATTCTGCCCCATTTGACTTTATTTTAAGTTACAGTTTTTCACATTATATTTTATGAAGTAGGTAGCACATAAATATGGAAAGGGGACACTATAGACATTTTAGAAAAAATCTAATGGTCAACTAACAGAATGAGGATACAAGAGATCAAGATGAAAAGTCAAGGACATGTAGGGGAGAGGCAAAATTCAGAGGTACGGAAAGGATTTTCAAGGGTGTCTGGGGAATTTTCTCAATGGACTGGTTGGCCTCCCCCAACTTGCTGCATCCCCTCCAAGTAGCTTATTTTGATCAGCAGAGCTACTAAGCAGCTGGCATTGTACATAGTAATTTTTACCGATGTATGTTGTGCTGTACTAATTAATCCCTGATCAAAATCACCACATGTCTTTATGGTAGCCATAAAACTCATCTTTTTTCCCCTTTTCCTGCTAGAATACTACATTTTATTAATATCTAATAAGCATGTGTATTGTTTATAAATCATTAGTTGGCTAACCTTTCTAATTTCTAAAATATTACTTATTACTTGAAAGATAGATTGCTTGTTACTCATTTTGACTAATTGTTTGCCTAATTATTTAGACTTTTAGCTCGGATGACATTATATATCACCTCTCATGAATTGTTCTCAGTTCTCATAAAGCTGAATTAAAATATTTAAATATATGCAACACAGTTACCTGCCTATCTTGTATATTATCATTTTTTTTCATGTTGATACTATATATTATTACCTATAAAAACCTTGAAATTTGCATATATTTTTAAACTATTTTTTATAACTAATTGTGATCACTTGTCGGTCTCCCTCACCCTTAGATCCTGGCTTCACCACTGGTCATGGGCACACTTCCCAAGCTCCATAAGAGTTTTTCTTTTTTTTTCAAAAACTATCTTTATCGGTATTTTTTAAAAAAGTTGTTAAATCAACTTCTCAACTTCCAAATATTTAATCCATTCATTTATCCCCTCAAATAATTTCCATAAACTCAAGTTCATCTATATCTATTAGGAATGAACCCTTTGATGTCACTAACAAGTGAGTCCATGCAAACTATGAACCCATCTGCCACCGACATGAATGCCACAAGCATGTAACCTGCCTTGAACTCCAAAAAGCATGGCTATGTGGGGGAATAGGATGAACAGAACTCCCAAGGACTGGCCAGCAAGTTGCAAACCTGGCTTTCGTTCTTTGGTGAGCTTGCTATTCAAGGTAGCCAGCAACCAATGCCTAGGTGCTTAGGTCTATATCTTATCTCTCATAGGTGTATGCTCTCAAGAAAGATGCATACTATATGTGCAAGGAACCAGACAGAGCACAGTAGTATGAGTCACAAGGAATGTTCTTTATTACCATTTGACCATCAGGATTGTGTTCCCAAGGTGTACTGTTAGGTTTTAATGTGCCCATTGTAGGAGCAATTCTTCTTATTCGTTGCGTTCATTGTGCATGATACCAAGTGATTAGCACTAATTCACTAAACTAAGTGTTGGTAGGAGCAATGTAGAGATTTCCTACGAGTAGGATAAGGGGGGGTTGCGAAATGCCTAATTATCTAATTAATTAGCTAGGAACCTAGGCCTTTAAAGAAACAGTTGTTGAGGGTCAATGAGATTGTTAGTGAATATAAATAATTTTGTTGCCCAAGTATCAAGGTAAGAAAACATGTTTCTTCTTGTGAAAGAGTTGTGACCATGCATCGATCATTGCAACTTAGTACGATAAATTGTTATATTATAGGTGAGAAAAAATATTTTAGACAGACCTAAATAGTATTTCGTGATGAAACAGAATAATGTTACCATCCTGGAGAGAGTTGTTGGTAACTTTTTGTGACAAGTTGACAAGCACGATCGCAGCACCTTACGCCTTGCGGTGATCCTAAAGTCGCCAACCACCTCAATCTAGCAAAACTAGACCAAGATGGGTTTTGATAACTAAACCGGCTAACGGAGCCGATTTCTAGATAACTACCCGTCTCGTAGGCAAAACGGAAGGTTTTTAGGACAAACCTACAAAGAGGTGTCGCACTCTCGCAGCGGCGGCGGACGATTTACGGCGTAAATCGACAAAGATGGACAAACTAAGAGAAAACTAAAGTAATAAGAAAAACGATTTGATTATTTGATTGTAGATTGGATCGTTACAATTGAACCGGCCATGACCCTTATATAGGGGTTGGTCTTGCCCTCTACAGACCCTCCTCCACGTCCAACTCGGGGTAGAAACCAAAGGAAACACGAAACATGCCTCCCCGAGCAAGGAAACCCGAGATCCGACAAAAACAGACTTGGACTCGGACCCTGACGGTCTGACCGCCCATATACCTGCGGTCAGACCGGCCCGACTAGCCGGTCAGACCGCCCACATACCTGCGGTCTGACCGGCCCTGCGAAAGTAACCCGTCACTTTCCAAACTTTGGCAATTTTTCCTATTTTATCCCTAGGTGCCAAATTTGGGTGTAAACACATGCCCCCTGCCTTTTTGATGAACAACGTGAATCTAAAAGCATAGAACATGTTTTTGGTCTTAGGGCGATAATCCAATTACCGGCCATATCACCTCCTAAGCATCTAGCCAAACGCTCGGGAAGTATTTCTTTAAGTATTTCCCGTTGATTGCTCGCTGGAAACGCTCCCCTTGAAGTGTTTCTAAAAAATATGCATTCCCTCGAACAATACCGCATACTCGATAAGGACCTTCCCAACTAGGAGACCACTTACCGAATTCCTTGGATCGAGTACCCAAAGGCAAAATTGTCTTCCAAACCAAGTCTCCAACTTGAAACAATTTTGCTTTCACCCTTTTGTTGTACGCCTTGGCCACCCTTTTCTTCTCTTTCTCTATCTCTTCCAAAGCCTTCAAACGCTTGTCGATGACTTCATCAAGGTTGTCTCCCATCAATGTCTTATAATCTTCACTTGATAAATCATCTTGCTTGATGTAACGAAGAGAACCAAGATTTACCTCAACCGGTAAAACGGCTTCTTGACCATAAACCAACTCAAAAGGAGTGACTTTAGTAGCACCATGTTTGGATATCCTATGCGCCCACAATGCTTCGGAGAGCACCTCATGCCACCTCTTTGGGTGTTTCTCAATCTTCTTTTTTACTAGCTTCAACAACGTCTTATTACTCGACTCGGCTTGTCCATTAGCCTGAGCGTAGTAAGGAGAAGAACTCAATAATTTGATACCATAAGATTCGGCAAAACTCTTCACTTCCTTAGACATGAAAGAAGCACCTTGATCCGTGGTCAATGTTTGCGGAATACCGAATCTATGTATAATATGCTTCAAAATAAAGTCAATTACCTCCGTATGAGTCATATTCTTGAGCGGCACGGCTTCGGCCCACTTGGTGAAGTAATCGGTAGCAACTAGCATGAACCTATGCCCCTTTGATGACGAAGGATAAATTTGACCAATAAAATCCAAAGCCCAACATTGGAACGGCCATGGTTTGATGATAGGGTTCAATACGGCGGCGGGCGCCAATTGAACATTGCCGAACCGTTGACAAGCTTCACATCCCCTATAGTATTTAAAACAATCATCAATCATCCTCGGCCAATAGAATCCCGCTCTCCTAAGCAACCAATTCATCTTGTGGGCCGATTGATGAGTCCCGCAAATTCCTTCATGTACCTCCCCCATAGCCACTTTAGATTGATCTTCATCTAAGCACTTCAATAAAACTCCATCTATATTTCGGCGATATAGATCTTCATCAAGCAATGTATATTTGAACGCTTGCCGCCGAATTTTCCGATCAACCTTAAGTGTGGGATCTTTCAAATATCGAATCAAAGGATCCTCCAATCCTCTTCTGTTTCCTGGGCACAAACGTCCGAATTCACAGCTAATTCGGCCTTTGAGTCAATCGTGGTGTACCCCCCAGCGCTCTGCCCAGAATCGGCCATATAGGGCCGGTCAGACCACCCGGGGTCGCCGATCAGACTGGCGGCATGTAGCCGGTCCGACTGCCCCTGGCCGCCGGTCAGACCGGCCGTGCAACGCCGGTCAGACCGCCCCTGGTCTCCAGTTTTACCAATTTCGCACAAAGGTTTAAAATCAAGCACCGGCTCTTCTAATACCAGAAATAATCCTTTCTTCACATTATAGCCAGATGCTTGTTGTGCCAAATCATTTGCTCTAGAATTATCATGCCTAGCAATATGTCTAATAACAAAAGTATCAAAATTGGCAATAATGTCCAAACATGAATCAAGATACCTATTTAGTGATCCGTCCAAGCATTTGTAGACTCCGGCGACTTGTTGCACCACCAATTCCGAATCACCAAAAGCTTCCATGTGTTTAGCTCCAATCATCTCCATCACTTGTAAGCCGAATAATAAAGCATCATATTCGGCTTGATTATTTGTACAATAATATTCTAAACAAACCGATGCCTCATAACACATGCCATTAGGTGAAAATAAAACTACTCCTATGCCTTGACCTTCTTTGCATGAAGAACCATCAAAATAAATCTTCCATGGTATAACTTCAATTAAACAAACCTCTTCCTCATAAGCAACATCTACATGATGGTCTACTATAAAATCACATACAATTTGGCCTCTCATAGATTTCAACGGTTCATAAACCAAATCATATTCAATCAAAGCATATGCCCACTTGCCAATTCTCCCACTTAGAATTAGCCTTTGCAACATGTGTTTAATAACATCGGCTTGACAAGCAACTATGCATGTACTAGATAACAAGTAATGCCTCAATTTGGTACAAGCATAATATAAGCATAGACAAAGTCTCTCTATAAAGAAATACCTCGTTTCAGCATCTAAAAGACAGCGACTCAAATATGTAATGATATATTCCTTGCCATCTTCCTCTTGCGTCAAAACGGCACCAATGACTTTATCTTCGGAGGCAATATATAACCGAAAAGGCTTTCCGGCTTTAGGCGCTCGCACAACGGGTGGAGTAGACAAATACCTCTTCAACCCTTCAAACGCTTCTTGTTGTTTTGCCCCCCAAGTAAAATCGGCTTCTTTTTTCAAACGAAGTATAGGGACAAAAGCATCAATTTTACCCGCTAGGTTAGAAATAAATCTTCTCAAATAATTCACTTACCTAGCAACTTTTGAACTTCCTTCTTGCATGTCGGCGCCTTGAAATCACGAATCTTTTCTATCTTCTTAGGATCAATCTCAATTCCCCTCTCATGCACCATGAATCCTAAGAACTTCCCCGCTGACACACCAAAAAGCACATTTAAGTGGGTTCATCTTTAGAACCATACCGGCGCATCCTCTCAAAAGCTAACCTCAAATCAGCTATATGTCCCTCCATACCATCCGATTTGACAACAATATCATCAATATAGATTTCCAAAATAATACCTAGCAAATCATGAAAGATCAAATCCATCGCTCTTTGATATGTTGCACCGGCATTCTTCAACCCAAAAGTCATAACAACCCACTCAAATAATCCAACAAATCCCGGGCACCTAAAAGCCGTCTTGTACATATCCTCCTCCGCCATAAAGATTTGATTGTAACCGGCATTACCATCCAAAAAACTAATTACCTTATGACCCGAGGCATCATTGATCATCATGTCGGCTATAGGTATAGGATATTCATCTTTGGGAGTAGCTTTATTCAAATCTCTAAAATCTATGCAAACTCTAATCTTACCACTCCCCTTCTTTTCCACCGGGACTATGCTAGAAACCCACTCCGCATAACGACATGGCCTAATAAACCCCGCCTTCAACAACCGATCAATCTCCTCTTTGACTCGGTCATATAATAAAGGATTAAAACGACGAGGTGGTTGTTTATAAGGCCTAAAACCCGGTTTGATTGGAAGCCGATGCTCAACAAGCTCACGGCTAAGACCCGGCATCTCATGATACTCCCACGCAAAATAATCCACATACTCCTTAAGTAGCTCGATTATTTTAACCTTATAACCGGCTCTCATATTTTTGTTTACAAACGTCGGCCTTGGTTTAGTTCCATCACCTATGTCTACTTCCTCCAATGGATCGGCCGATGTAAACCCTTGTCCAAGCTTCTCTACTTCATCAAAATCTTCAATAGTTTCACCAATATCGTTCTTTGTAGACCGATATTCTTGCACCCTCTTTTGCAACCACTCTAAATTAGCTTCTTTACTCATTATACAAATTTATATGGCCTAGCCGTGCTACACTAGCCGGCTTTACAGAGATAGGTACAAATTTGCCATCGGAAATACTAATGAAATCATAGCTAGAAAGATCTTTTCCCGATAAGCATTGGATATTCCCATGACGCCATTCAAATGTAGCATCGGCCATTGCAACCTCGGCCGACGTATCCGCTTTAACAACTTCAACATCATCGCCGTCCCATTGAATTAAACATTGATGCAAGGTAGAAGGCACACAACAATTGGCATGGATTCAACAACGTCCCAAAATAACATTGTAGTTACCTTGCACATCGACGATGAAGAAAGCGGTTGGTAGCGTCTTGTTTCCCACGGTGAGTTCCGCTGAAAAGATACCCTTCGCCTCCGTTGGTTCACCATTGAAGCTATTGAGAATCATGTTGGTCTTCTTCAACTCATCATCCTCACGCCCCAACTTCTTGAACAATGAATACGGCATCAAATTCGCTGCGGCACCTCCATCTACTAGCATCTAGAGACCGGCTTCCCATCAACATGACCTTTTAGATAGAGAGGTTTCATATGACGGTTTGATTCATCGGGCTTCTCAAAAACCGCATCTTTAGGACCTAGTGTAAATTGAGCAACCTCGGCTTCATCCATAGCACAAAACTCCATAGGCAACATACATACCATGTTGATATCCATGTCCTCCTTTAGAGATGACTCTCCTTTAGCAACCGATTGTTCTTCTTTCTCCTCTACAACAACCGGTTCTTCCTTCTCTACGGATTTATGCCTCCAAACCGGTGGTGGTCGCAACTCATTGAACCTCTTATCTCTTTGTTCTTCGGCCTTTTTCTCTCTTATCTCTTGGGCCCGAAGACGTTGCAACCTTCTCCTTTGAGTAGCCGTTAAATCCTTAGGGATCCACCTAGGTTTCGGCTCTGTTCCAGGAGGTAAATAATGCCCCCTATTGATTTTGCTTGAATACAATGAAGCCCTCGCACTACTCCTTTCAAATCTCTTGTTAAACCGGCGCTGAAGCCCGGTCAGACCGAACGTAGACCACCGGTCAGACCGGCCAGATGCGCCGGTCAGACCGACATGGGGTCGGCGGTCAGACCAGCCAAAGGGCCTGGTTGGACCGACGTGAGGCCGGCGGTCAGACCGGCCTGATGGCCCGGTCAAACCATCCGCAGAGCTGCGGTCAGACCAGCCAGAGGGCCTGGTCATACCGGCTGATTGTGATGAACTGGTCCCGGCTTCGGATTTGTTGCTTGATGACTCCCCAACTCCATCTCCAGAAGGTATTGGCACATCATGAGACCCAACTTTGACGGTAATCACCTCCGAAGACCTTGCTTCTACCTTAACACGCTTTCCCTCTCTCTTTTCTCCATTAACCCGATTTCTTCTATAGAACCGGCTATCACTTGGTGAAGACAAGCGCTCATGAATTGGCCTTCTTGGTCCTCCCCACCCTTGGTTGAATTGCATTGGAGGCATATGATTGAACATTGGCGGTGTTGCCCCCCATGGCATGTAGTAAGGATAAGGATAACCCGGCGGAGGCATTGGGTAAGGTCCCCATGACATATCTTGTGAATGATGATATGAAGGTGATTGCGACCGTCGTGGTGAATGACCAAATCGCTCCCTAGGAGATGATCTTGGTCTTTTTCCTTTGTTGTAAGCTCTCTTACCACCTTGTCTCTCATACTTCTCCAAAAGCATATCCAAAGTCACTTTAGTCTTCCTAGAAGCTTTAGAAGTTGAAGCCTCACTCCTATTCTCCTTCCACACACCAACCTCCGGCTTCTTTGGCACTATCCTCTTTGGCTTAGGTTCACCAATGATCACTTCCTTTCCTTTAGTAGATTCGGCTTGCTCCGGCCGAATCAACACCTTCTTATCATTGAAATTAATTGTATTCACCGGAAAAGGATCATGATCAAGCTTCATCTTGGAACCGTCGGTGAACTTCAATCGTCCTTCATCTATGGCAGATTGAACCTGTCGTCGAAACACATTGCAATCATTAGTAGAATGAGAATGAGAATCATGCCATTTACAATAAGCTCGACGCTTCAACTCTTCTTGAGATGGTATGATATGGCCTTTAGGTAATCTAATTTGCTTTTCTTGCAAAAGATAATCAAAGATCTTATCACATTTGGCCACATCAAAACTATACTTAATCTCACTTTGCCGATCTTTACGAGGAGTCGGCATTAGATTAGAGCAAACGAAAGGCTTATTTTTGTTAGTCCATGACCACTCAGCAACATACATATCATGATCACCCTCATCTTCACTATGACTAGTTTCAGGGTAATCAATCAAATTAACATTAGGCTTCTTCTCATATGGTCTAACAAATTTTTTATTATCCTTAACCTGGCTTTCCTGAGCCAAAGCCTTTTGCATGAGTTGACTAACATCAAGAAATTGTTGGCCATCTAATCTTTCTTTAATAGGAGCAATTAAACCATTAAAAGCAAGATCAGCCAAGTCTCTATCAATTATGTTTAAACTATAACATCGGTTTCTAACATCTCTAAATCTTTTAACATAATCAATGACAGATTCATTATACTTTTGCTTAACCGATGTTAAATCAGATAACCTAAGCTCAGTTTCACCAGTATAGAAATAATCATGAAATCTTTGTTCTAATTGAGCCTAAGTATGAATAGAATTTGCCGGTAAAGAAGTAAACCATGTAAAAGCGGTACCGGACAAAGATAAAGAAAATAAGCGCAATTTAAAAGTATCGCTATTAGCCTCTCCACATTGCGCTAAAAATTGACCTACATGCTCCCATGTGGTCCTACTATCCTCACCACTAAACTTAGTGAATTCGGGAACTCTATAATTACAAGGATATGGCACATTATCATAGTAATTAGGATACGGCTTTTGGTAAGCCTTAGCACGATTCCTAGCTTCAATCCCGAATTTATCCCTAATAATCCCACTAATCAATTCCTCTATATTATCGGGCCTATGTTGATTTGGTGGTGGATTTGGTGGCCTAATAGGTTGATGTTGTGGCGCAATATAATTATATTGGCCTTGCCTAGTATCGGGAGGATACCCCCTAGAAACATCATTATAAGCATTAGGAACATGTGGGGGAACTTGGGGATTATTTGCAGCAGTAGATACAGAAGGATCAAATGTTCTAAGATGATACAAATAACTAGCATTAGTCATTGGATCTATCCCCTGAATCGGTACTATTGCGCCAGTCTGACCGGTTAAAAGCCCGGTCTGACCGGCGTCCAGAGGCGCGGTTAGACCGGCCTGAGTCCCAGTCTGACCGTTGGGGTAAAACCCGGTCTGACTGGCCATCTAGCCGGTCTGACCGGCGGCGGCATCCCGGTCAGACCGGCCATCTGGCCTGGTCTGACCGGCCGTATGCGTCGTAAAACCTTCGCCGATTTGTTGTGTCTTTACTCCATCGGTTTTACTATTTATTTGATCTATGGGAGCTTGGCTAGCACTGGTAGAGGCTTTATCTTTGAATATAAAATCGGCCACGAGAGGGCCGAGTTTATTTCTCATAAATTTTTCACAATTATTTTCAAAAGATGCTTCTAATTTATTATTGAAAGCAATCATAGATGCATCTATTGTGTGAGCAACTTGTTGTTGAATAGATTGTGATAATTTCTCAATACTTACCTTGTCAAAAGTAGACGAAGATACCAAATCCGGCTTGAAGACTACGCCATGACGGGTCTTTGAGCATGTTTTCAAAAGCTCGTCGGCGTACTTCTTCATGTGTTCGTCGAATGCCTTGCATGCTTCCTCATCAAGATTCTCCATCGTCACCGGCAGCACGTTGGATGGATCCACCTCCGTCTTGGATGGCGGCGGCTTTGTCATGGCGAAGTTGAAGTTGAGTTGACGTTGAATAGATTTCCCCAGCGGAGTCGCCAAAATCGTGTTGGCAACTTTTTGTGACAAGTTGACAAGCACGATCGCAGCACCTTACGCCTTGCGTTGATCCTAAAGTCGCCAACCACCTCAATCTAGCAAAACTAGACCAAGATGGGTTTTGATAACTAAACTGACTAGCGGAGCCGATTTCTAGATAACTACCCGTCTCGTAGGCAAAACGGAAGGTTTTCAGGACAAACCTACAAAGAGGTGTCGCACTCTCGCAGTGGCGGCGGACGATTTACGGCGCAAATCGACAAAGATGGACAAACTAAGAGAAAACTAAAGTAATAAGAAAAACGATTCGATTATTTGATTGTAGATTGGATCGTTACAATTTAACCGGCCATGACCCTTATATAGGGGTTGGTCTTGCCCTCTACAGACCCTCCTCCACGTCTAACTCGGGGTAGAAACCAAAGGAAACACGAAACATGCCTCCCCGAGCAAGGAAACCCGAGATCCGACAAAAACAGACTCGGACTCGGACCCTGACGGTCTGACCGCCCATATACCTGCGGTCAGACCGGCCCTACTAGCCGGTCAGACCGCCCACATACCTGCGGTCTGACCGGCCCTGCGAAGGTAACCCGTCACTTTCCAAACTTTGGCAATTTTTCCTATTTTATCCCTAGGTGCCAAATTTGGGTGTAAACAAGAGTATTAAAAAAGGAAAAATCAAAAGAGAACCAAATTATACAGTTATCGCAAAGTGTAATTATACTATGTATTCGGAAAAAAAAGCATTTTAATTAAGCTTTTTTTTGTCTTCCAAAAAACAATCCTTTGATTCTCAATGGAGGAATATTTATGCATTTATGTTTGCACTGTCTCTATTTACTAGTTCGTCAGATGTTATCCCTTGATTTCATAGCATTTTGTTAATTGAGGATTACTTAGTGGAGTCATCTTTCCACTCCTCTCTCACACCTCCCGCAACCATCACCTCCATCTAGAAAACTAGAATAAAGATGAGCGAGAAAAACTAGCGGTTGGTTAACTAAAGCAATGCGAAGGTTGCCCAAGCTTTAAACCAGCAAGGCTCATCAAGATCTTCCAAGGCAGAACGTGATGGCTTCCAGGTGTGATGCATTGCCCTCAGAAGATGCAAATGCACAAGATAGAGAGAGAAGCAAATAGGGTATATGTTATAGCGCAACTAGCAATGAGTACCAGGGCTTGTCCGGAGTGGAGGTTTTATGTTAGACAAGAAATCTTGACTTGTTAGACCAGGAATTTAATCCCTTATTCAGTCATTAATGTACCTCTCTCTTTAACACACACAAAAAAATAGAACAAGTGGTTGATTAAGTAAAATACGGCTAGATAGTGCTTTTTTGTTGTTGCATGGGCCCATAGAAAAAGGAGAATACTTAGCCTCGAGCACCCAATAAGAGCAGGAAAATCGGACACCTGCACCACTACATGCATGGTACAGTATTGACGTAAAAACACGATGACCTAAGAGATCTGCTTATTTTCAGTGCAGGTCTAAAATAATAATGAGATGCAGGCGTGCCAGTCAGTTTGATCCTGTAACTGACAAGATCTGTGAATAGCAGATAAAACAGCCAATCGGCTGACAAGCCGATGGAGTGATTCTAGCCGATGCCGATACCGGCCGATATCCAGTATAGATCTTGATACTTGAGTAAGTAATGACATAAAGATAGTCAGCTGATGATAATGTAATAAAACAATAATATAATCCAGTAGAAACCAATCGGCTAGTAATGATAGATTAAATAAGCATCGATCCGAAGGTTAAAGCATACATCGGCTGGAGATCCGTTGTCATTAAATTCAAATGATTATATAAACAGTGAAATCTTTATTGTCATCGGCTTAATCCAACTTATATGTAATCCTTATAAACCGATGCAACATCCGGATAACTCATCGGCTGAAACTCCGATGAAACCCTTATTGTCAATCAAGAAACAGGCTAGAGACTATGGTTCTAAGCACGACTTAGTAGATCAAACTTAACTGATGCAGCACTAAGTATGAAAAGAAACATACATCTAGACAATCAAGCTTTTGACTGATTTTCAGGGTGGTAGATACATTATATAATCTAAACCAACAAAGTAATCTAGCCAATATCGACGAAACTCTAGATGGAAATCAACCGATGCAAGTAGAAAACATTGTCAATCTAGATTATATAACGTATATGATAACTGGACGACTTACATGAACAAGATTAGAGTGTCAAAGCGATGGAAGCACTAATCCCGATAACGCAAGCCGCCATAACAAGCCTTATCCCTCGTCGGAGATCGAAGTCAATGCAGCCCAACTTAAGACAAGAACTCGTCGAAAGTAAAAAGGGTAAAAGGTGGCGATGCGCCGAAGTTGAATTGATCGAGAGATAATTTACATGGACCCCGGGTGTACATATTTATACCCATGGGTAGATACTAGTCCATATCGGACACGACTCAAACTTTCCTAAAGATAAAAGGAAAAACATAAAGTCCTTATTGGACACTAAACACACTTTCCTAAAAGTAAAAGGAAATTAAAAGATTCTTCCTAATTAACAGATAAACTACCATGCCGCATCCTCCTTGAACTCGGTCTCTTTTGGATAAGTTTCCTTTAATAGATTAATTTCCTTACCGAATTTAGTAAGAATCCGACTGTTGGCGATTGATAGCTTCCATCGGTCGATTCTAGAACTCTGAAGCTGATACTAACTCTAGACCGATGATAACTTCGAGGATTACCAAATTTCGTCATCAACATACGGTCAAGGTTACACCAAGCTGGCTTATTTCTCCTCCTCACTGTAAATAGTTTTTCTTATAAACTATTTATTCGATTTTAGGATCTAATTATTATACTGTGGTATTTATTATAATTAAATCTTCACAACAAGATATCACATGATTATATTCTGATGAAAAAACATATGTTTCAAACAGTTAAAACTACATGTTTCATACAAGATAGTGACATATTTCAACGTAGGTTTCACCATATTTCACAAAATTCACGCAAATACATGCCCTTCCTCTCTCTCATGACCTATTGTGTGCGCGCTCTCTCTCCACTCCATCCATGTATGCATACATTTAGCGATTTTAAAATATTTTTTCTCATAAATTACTTATCCGATCTACGATCCTATCATTACCGATCATTCGTTTTAATTAAATCTTTACAACAAGATATCGCGTGATTATATTCTAATAAAAGAAAAACATATGTTTCAAACCGTTAAAACTCAATGTTTAATAGCGCATGTTTCAACATATGTCTTTACTATGTTTCACAAAATTTTTTGTTTCAATCGCTGATTTTTTGTTTCGCCATGTATAACATAATGTTTCACCGGTAGTCAACTGAAACATTTGACTGCCGGTGTTTTTGGAGGAAATTGGGCGCCTGATTCATAGATTCCTCTATAGAAAAAACTCCATAAACTTCAATCTCAGTTGCAATATAATACATAGGCATCATATTAGTATCAATTAATTTGCTAAGTACATTTTTCCATCCACACATGATCTGACCAAAATTCCCCCAGCCAACTCTACATAGGCACAGCTCCAAATTTAATCTTCCGGGATACATAGAATATATTTTATCATGATTTATTTTGTGAAAGCATAAGTTTTTTCAAAATATAGAAAAAATCTGTCTTTTCCGTCTAATAATAAGTCATAAAGGAAGCCACCGAGGGAAAAATGAATTTGGACAGTTCTTAATGATGATAGCCCAACTAGCATTGTAAAGGTTTCATCTGTTTGTTTGTTTGTGTACGATTGGTGTGTACTGACGTGGGCTCATGTGTTTTCATATTGCTGAAGACGATTCAACTCATATGACCATATATTATTCTGATTTTTAATTCATTATTATATATATGTGAGCACAATCTGTCGAGTAAACGGTATTAACTACGGAATTGCTAGAAAACACTTGATGGTTTTTTCCTCTCCATGGCGGGTGTTCAGTTACTGTTGTTGTGCAGCCACAACAAGATACAACAATTTTAACTGAACCCCCCACCCCCACCTCCAAACTTTTAAATTTTTGATATTCAAACATGTGATCTCTTGGATGGACGTTGGTACCGCTAGCCACCCAGCCAGACACAAGTTTCGTTAAGTTACAATACGGGTTATATATGAGTTACCCTCGTATTCCCTCTCCACTCTAAAATAAATAATAAACCTATTAGTAATTAGTAATGTATTCGTAGTATTAGAAAAAGAATAAGTCCACTTTGACTCTCTTAAAAAAGTGACCCTAATCTAGTCCATGATCCTCGACCGTAAATCCAGATATCTTAACCCCTAAATAGTTAAAACCGGTGAAATTCGACTCCCTCGGTAGTTTTGGAGAGCGGTTTGATATAGCGCTTATGTGACATTAGAATTAAAAAATATACGTGGGACCCATTTATCGGACGCACTGATAGGTGGAGCCCACATATCAGTGTATCCCTTCACCCATCTATTTCTGTCTCTCATCTTGTTCCTACTCGGACGTCTTCGGCAAGCTCGACGCGGCGGGGCTTATCGGCGTTGGCGGCGGATGCTCCGATGGTATCCTGTTGATGCAAAAAAAAAACACACACTAGCCTGGGAGATCTGCTTAACTCCAGTGCAGGTCCAAAACTTGCTTTCGGGTTCAAAGGCATATCAGTTGATTTGATATTGCAATCAACAAGATGGAATATGCAAGTTTTATTAGTAAACGATAATCGATCGGCTAAAAAGTCGATGTCATATCATGATATAACCTAGCCGATGCAATGAAGTGTGAATCAGTTGTTAGGCATATTCAATAATGAACTAACCCTAAACTTGGTACATCGGCTGAAAACATCAAAACTATATAATCTATAAACAATATTACTTTAGAAGTCAGCAACTGGGATAGATCGAATTTAACCGAGACAGTATAAATTGCCCAAGTCTAAAATAATCTGAAATAACGATTATATGTACTCATGTCATAGCCGATGTCCAGAATTAAGCATGTATCGGCTATAGCTCCGATACTACCTTATACTAGAATATTCTCTTGCAACAAATATATTTACCTATCGCCAATTAGATTGGCGGTAAGTCCAATATATTTGTATTAGATTAGATCCTGATATAAGGGGTAGATATAGCATATTAAACAAAGCATAAAACCATGTAAAATAACCATTCCAAGTAAGATCGGCTGAAACCTCGACACTATCCTTATTAACAACCATAAAGCAGGCTAAAGATTATAATTCTAAACATGACTTAATAGATCAAACTTAACTAATACAGTATTAAGTATCAAAAGAAACATAATATCTAGACAATCAAGCCGATGATCGTATTTTCAGGATGGTGGATATACTATATAATTGAAACAAACAAGACAAGCTAGTCGTTATCGATAAAACCTTAAATAGAGATCGGCCGATGCAAGTAGAAAGTATTGTCAACCTAAATTATATAATATATATGATAACTCGGAGATTCACGAGATAGAATTAGAGTGTCATAAAGATGTAAACACTAATTCCGATAATGCAAACCGCCATAACAACTTTTGCCTCTTCACCGAAGATTGAAACCGATGCAGCTCGACTTGAAAGCAAGAACTCATCGAAACAAAGTAACAAAAAAGGTTGGTGATGCGCCAAAATTGATTGAATTGGTGTTAAATTATTTACAAGATCTCGGGCTTATACTTATACTCGAAAGTACAAACTTGTCCGTGATAGACATGACTTATATTGCCCTAAAACAACTCCAACTAATAACAAGTCCCTTAGGCGGACTCTTACCGATAATATCTATAAGGAAATTACATAAAATCCTAATTAATAAATACAATTACCAATCTTGGACTCTATCCTTGCCTAACAATATCATTGAAACCCTTCTTTCGAACCTAGCATTGATCATATAACCAATATCGGTTGTATCGGCTATCCATATCGAACTCGGTATCGGTCGATACAGTCTTCCAGCCGATGCGCACTCTGTTTCCGAGAATCCCGCATATCTTCAAATCCACTTCTGGATCCCGTTTCCGATTCATATGCTTGCCAAAGTTCATCGTCAACACATCCACTGGAGCTCCCTCGCCGAGGTTTGTCCCGCTGCCGTCGTCGTCTCCCACCAATTGTCGTCCCGCCTCTCTGCCACGTGAGCCTGTAGCCTTCCCTGCACGGACACTACCCCCATCGAAATCTCCCATGGCCCCATGGGCTGGCTGCCTCACCTGTGCCACCACCATAGGAGGCCACCGCCGCTGCCGGCGACAAGGGTGGTGGGGTCGACCCGTCGCTACCACGGTTCAAGTGCTGGGAGTGCCACCGCGCACTCGTCGGCGGCGGCATGGAGTCCTTCACCGACAGGCTCCCCGCTCACGCCGTCTCTCCCTTCGCCCGCCATCGACCGAAGGGGAAGAGAAACCGGAGCCAAAGCAGCTGGCCGAAGCAGCGGGAGAGGGGGAAGGGGACGCGGATGAGGCGGAGCGGGAGGAGGTGGTGGCTGCTCTAGCTCCCTCTTGCAGCCCGCCGCCCCCGCTCCGGCCCTCGCCCGCACGACGTCGTCGCTGCTCCAACGGCTGTTGCCGCCCTCCGGCCCGTGCTCCCCGCGAATGGCCAAAGGGGAGAGAAGGAGAAAGAAAGAGAGAAGGGAGAAAGAGAGGGAGGAAGAATAAAGAGAGAGAGGATGATATGTGGGACCCACATGTTAGTGGGTCCGCATAATTTTTTTTGTTGTGAATGACAAATGGGTCCCATGTATATGTTTTAATTTAAATGCTACCTAAGCACCACGTTAACACCACAGATCAGGTTAACACTACCATATAGGTATCACATCAGTGAAACCGCTCTCTAAAATCACTAAGTGATTTAAATTGTACCAATTTTAATTGTTGAGAGTCATGATTAGATTCGGATCACTTGTGTAGGGAATCGAAGTGGACTTATCCCAATAGAAAATGTCGACAGTCTTGAGGGACTAACCTGGTCCGAATCGCCGAACGCAAGCCCGGATACGACACATCGCGGAATTCGAGTCGATCACGGCCCAACCCAACCACACCGACAAAAAGCCCACCCGGCCCGCCTCGCCTCTTCCACCTTCCACCTCCGCCTTCCGCCTTACGCTCCACGCCACGTCACCGCTCCGGCGAGTCCAGACTCCACAGACCAGCCGCCGCCGCCGCCGCCCGCGAGAGAGAGAGAGAGGGATCGCTCTGCTCAACGATGGCGGTCGGCATCGCGCTGCTGCTCGACATCGCCTCCCGCGCGCCCCGCTACGCCTCCGGGGTCCACGCCCACTCCGCGATCTCCTCCGCCGCCGCCGCCTCCGCCGCAGCAGCCGCCGCGCTCTCCGCCTCCGGTGTCCCCCTCTCCGCGCGCCACCTCTTCGGGTTCGTCTCCTCCCCTTACTGCCCTCACCCACCTGCTATCGACTACCATCGTCGTCTTGCTAGGGATTTTCTCCTCTCCTTTTTTTTTTTTTTGCTTCTGTCGAGGTGCCCGGCGAGTGCGATGCGTTGCTAGGGTTTGGTCTGGGCAGGCAGGAAGCATAGTGTTGCTTGTTTCGATCCCCAATGATGACTTGCTAGTGGAGCGGGAGCTCCTCCGGAGAATAAGGAATCCCGTCCTTGCATGTAGATGTGCGATTGGTTAGCTCTCGATGTTGTTGATTAGCATGGCGCGTTAAATTTTTTTTCACTCTAGTTATCTTTGTTTTACTTGTGGGTTTGAATCAAAGATGACTTGATCTTGATGTTGTTGATTAGTAGTAGCATAGTGCGGTATATTTGTCTTTGTTGCACTTGTGAGTTTGGATCAAAGATGTGTTTTTTATTAATGCAAGATGTGTGTTTTTTATTAATGCAAGATGTGGAAGGTAAATGCTCTGTCACTGGTGCCCCTGTGGTAGTTCATGTGTTATATAGGAGAAAGTTAGGTAGCCTAGTTCTTGCGGCATTCGGTAGATTAGAAGTTTGAGTCTTGTCTGCTAGATGCAACTTGTCAGGCTATTTAGTATCTTCAAAGTTTGGTTTTTGAAGTATTTGTTGTATCTTTATAACTAGAAGTTTGAACTTCTCGTGGTTTTTGAAGATTTATTTGAAATTTATTGATGTTCAAGATTTATGAAGTTTGACTTGAAACATGTCCAAAACAACATGTTTTCGTGACTGGACGTAGTAGTAGTAGTAATGCTTCTGTTGATCCCACGCTTTGCGTTTTACATTTTATGGAAGTCCAAATAGCTTGTCTTTTTATGTTGTATGATTCTTGTTACGTTGTCATAACAGTCACTTGCTTATAGAGCTGAAGTGTTCGCCATTTAGCTGGCTTTTTTGTTGTTGTAATTTTCTCTTGGTTTAATAATTATCTGTCTGGTCGTCATCATGATTTTCCAACCACCGGTGATGTAAACAAATAAAGACAATTTTAGTATTTAAAATGTATCGTTCATGGCCTTAATCAATAGCACGTAAGTGTCTTTTTCAACTTTGGGATTTCTTCAAACTGCTTTGCCTGCTAGTTTGATTTTAATGTTTTATTGACAATATATGTTTTGCCCTCTCTTATTTGTGTTTACACTATCACTTTTCATGATATAAAGTTTAGAACTTTTCTCACTTGATGGTCATAGCTGAAACAAGCATATTTAAGCTGAAATTAAATGTGAATGTCCACTACCCTCGCCCATCTAATGATGCTAAAAGAATTACAATAGTATTACATATTTTTGCAAATGTGAATTAAGATTTTTTTAGCACTGTATTCGCTAATAAGCCATGCACCTAGACTAAGTAATGAATATAATAAAAAGATTTCTCCACTGCCATAGGAAAATGCACAAATATACATGACTACAGACATTTTCTGATTCTTATGAGACATGTTTATATATATTTTTTCTTTGCTTCTTTTTTTTTATTCAGTTGAGCTAATACCCAATTAATTTTACATTATTCTTCAGTTTCCCAGGGTTTACTATAGCCCATTGTGATGCTGGTGCACCAACTGGATTGAATGATGCTCCTGATCTTATTAATGATCTTAATGACAAAATACAAGACTCCCTCCAGTACCCAATAAAGGAATACCCCTTGGAGTTGAAGCCACTCTTTTCGGCCTTTGCTTTAAAGAATTTTAGCTTGACAACCCTGAGGTCCTTCTTATTGTACTATTTGCCACTTTTGGAACCTCATCCGCACACTGATGGTGATGATGAGGATGACCTGCTTCAAGATGAGTCAGAAAATAGGCCACCTGTCGATCTGGTTACTCCCTTTTACAATTCAGTGAAGCAAATCATCCGTGAGGTACCTGTTTACTGAACTGGCTTTCATGATCATGGCTGCAAGTCCAGTTTTAATGGGTTTATTGTTCAATGTTAGGATTATTTCATCTCATAAAGATTCTTTTGTCCATGTTAATCGGACACATGCTTGGTTAGATTTAGAATGATTGTTGGATAATGCCTCTGCATCATACCCAAGATGTTAGGTGCTCCCGTTCTTTGACCTTAACTGGCCACCATTATTGTGTTGCTTTTATCTTTCAGCAAAACCATATTTTGATACATCATCCATGCAGAATTGATGTTTGTTGAATTTTTTAATTATTGTTGTCTCAATCTTAGTTGTTCAACTGGACTACTATTTTAGCCACATTAGTTTCCTCAAGTTACACCCTGTTTAAGGCATGGGCCACCGAAGCTCGCGTAAACAGGTTAGCGGCTTCCTGGGGATCCTCCTATAAACCTATGCCCACCTTGCACTACAAGTCCCAACTAAGCTGAAGCCATTGAACTTATAAACTGAAGTGTAACCTAGATTATATTCTAAAAGTTAAGCCCTAAAAGGTCTATACTAGTTTGCGTAAGCAGAGGTGGAAAAGTCACTGACTATGCTCTTCTTGTTTTACATTTCAGACTTCTGTTGTAACAACCAGAAGAATATTGGAAAGGATAGCGGTTTGTCATGTTTCACAAAGAACAGCATGGAAGCTTCTCAAGGGTAATATTTTTTTTCTATTTATCAGATATTCTACTAAATTTGAAAGGGCTATGGCATCCAAGCAGACTTCTTCAACCTGTGCAGCTCCCTTAAGTCCATAAATATAAGTCTGGAGAACGAGATGCATTTTTTATACTCCCTCTGTCCTAAAATATAAGAACCTAGGATCGGATGAAACATTTTCTAGTACGACGAATATGGACAAGTTCGGATGGGACATTTCCACCTGTCCAAATTCGTAGTACTAGGAAATGTCCCATCTGGTCCTAGCTTATATTTTGGGACGGAGGTAGAACATTTTCTCAAGAAAATTATTTTTCTACCTGTGCAGTACATTACGAAGTACATTTTTCAGTTAATTTATTTTGTTCGCTTGAGTTTTGCCATTCCTCTCCTCCGATCTAGCTTTTGCATCCTTGTACAAATGATAATGTGCTATTGATATGGCTAAGTGGGCTAAACTTTGCAAATGTTTGCTATTAGAAGCACTGCATGCAAGCAATTATTGTAGTAATATTTATAGATGACATCAATAGTTTCACATATTTATCCAATTTCATAGCTAATGGATATTATTGTGAACCAATGGCTTTGCCATGTAGATTAAGTAAGATCTTAGTCTAGATTAAAACTAGGATTCAGGAGGTTGACATGTATGATTAACTACACATCAATGTGGTTTTATTCTGATTGAGTAATTCTGCAAAGACATTTCCATGAGTTAAAAATAGAAGTTCTCTATAATATCGACTTGCAAATGTCTTGTAGATTTTATTTGTGATTCAAACACTTGGGCTACAGAAATCGTTACTGTTATGATTTTACAGTTTTCTTTCTCATGCATATATAATGTATGTTCATAGTTGGACAATCTTAGGAGCATGTATCATCTGAACGTTAGTACATAGAATTTTATGTTTGGGATGAACTGTGACTAACTTCCTAAAACTTGAGCTTAGCTCGGGGTGCATGAAAAACCTAGTTTAATATAGTATGGCTAGCCTCACTAGAGCTTCTCTCTTCAAGCTTATGCATGCCTCAAATTTATCTTAGATATGCCACTTACTTTGCCTTTGAGATCACTATTCATGATAAGCTTCATATGTTTTTTCATGTCACATATAGTCATATGTATTATGATGCCTCTATGTTTCAACAGTCAACAAATTAATCTTAAGTTTTGCTATTTAATATGTTGTGATTGCGTTAATATTGTCAGTTTATCATTTACCGCTGTTCTATGCCTTATGTTTTAATTATGTTCTATCTATAGATGCCTCAAAATCATCAAAGAGGAAATCTGTAAGGGGGATGTCCTTTCAAGAGTACTCATATTGTGTTGCTAGAACGACTTTCCGAGGTCAGTTTTGCCTGCAATTTGTCAATTTAACACTTGTAGGTCATTTCTCATATTTGTTTTTCTTCTTTAAAACAGCGCATGCATTGGGAGTAGCTGCTGCTTGGGTTGTGCAATCCATAGTTGAGGTTTACAGATGTTTCTTCCGTAAGCCTTCCAATGATCAGGCATTGTTTGATGAGATGGACAAAGTCAAACTGTTCGGAAAAAAGATATACAGCATAACCGTCAAATGCGGGTTCTCTTTGGTTTTTGCCTCAATAGGAGCTGGCCTTGGGGTCCTTGTGCATCCAGTACATGGACAGTGGCTTGGTGAGTAACCATTTACCATCTTCCTTTAATACAAGAAGTTGCATTGTGATAATGTTTACGGAAGAGCTGTCAGAATGATGGTCCAATCCGAACTACGCTGACATTGTTTTTCTGCTGTGGATCGCAGGTTGTACATTGGGAGATTTCGCGGGACCAATTGTCGCCATACTTGTTTTCGAGAAGTTCCAGTTACCGCTTTAAAGTGAAAAATGAAATCCCGCGGCTTCTACGCAACTAGCCTTGGTGGAGATCTCCATGACTCCGCGAGACCTGACTTGAAGTTCGATGAATAACTAGCTGTCGGCCTCTATGCGCAAAAGTCCATAGCTTGTTTTATTTTTTTTCAAGACAGACGCCTTGGGGCATCATGAGATGTTGATATTATAGTTCTTCTGTTCTTCAGATTTTGAAACTCAGGCTAACAGCTTTGACTAATTGGTTTTCTGAATTTTCACTAAGTACATCGCTCTTGATGCCACTTTTACCTATATGGTCGTGGTACAAAATTAGGCGAGCTAAGGCCTCCGTTTGCGCAGCCCTGATGAAGCATTGGCTTATCCAAAAAAAAAAAAAGTTAAAAACATGCATGTTCAAAATCATGCATTCACAACAGCCCTAGCTACAATTTTAGTTCCGTTTTTGTCAGTGCCACTTTGATCTGCTTCTACGGTTCTACCTGCCATGATAGATTGATGGAGCTCAACTTTGATGGATCTCAAGATTGGTAGATGCAATAGATTTCACTTCCGTACTTGGTAGATGCAATGCCTTATTTAGATTCTCACTAGCAGGATACTTAGCAGTTGGTTATCAAAATCTAAACAGGGCAGAGAAATGAACAAATTATCGTTATCTTTCGTTCAAAACAACAGTTCAAACAAGTTTCAAGCTCAAAATTCAAATTTAAAATCTCCAACTCCGCTCACAGGGCAGAAAAATGAACAAATTATCGTATCTTTCGAATTTAAATTTAAAAACTCCAACTCCGCTAAACAGGGCAGAAAAATGAACAAACTCTCATATCATTCGTTCAAGACAACAGTTCAAACAAGTTTCACGCTCAAAATTCAAATCTAAAACCTCCAACTCCGCTAAACTGGGCAGAAAAATGAAAAAAAAACTCACATCTTTTGTTCAAGACAACAGTTAAAACAAGTTTCACGCTCAAAATTCAAATTGCAAAAGATATATCAGCTGTACAGGGACGCTTACCTAGGAGAGCCTTCAGAAACTAGTTACAATCATCCGCGCAACGATAAACAAAAATTGCCAACCAATCCATTACAGCGTGGATCATCGGGTCATATAATTGACAACTATTTTCATGTGAACGGATAGAAATTGGAGAAAAGCAAGCTACCAAGGAGAATATATGCTATGAAATAAGCACAGATTATGTTGCCCCATCTCTTAGAACTGCTTGGAGAAACCAAAATATGCGATGCTGCCCAGTAAATTGGAGGACTAGCAGATAAAAATCGTGTCGAGACCTGCACCGTAAAAGCAAAAGACGGGATGTAAGCAATGGAATCTGCAGAAGCTCCAAATGAGCTAATCTATTGTGCTGAAAAGATTTACACTGACCTGGACGTGCATCACAAAGAATGCAGTGAATGTCATGAATGCCAGATGTAAAATGAAAGGAAGAACTAATATGGGGCACACATCCTTATTTACTTCAATAATTTGGTCATTTGAGTCGGTTTCAGTTGCAACTGATTTTCTCCTCTTAACAACTGCATTTCCTGTTTAATTAATGAAGGGTTAGGTCTGTACAAAAGATTTACACATAATTATTCCTGGGAGTATGTATCACTTGAATACTTGATCGATTCAATGTAAATGCTTTCACAGGTCTAAAATTTCCTTATTTTTTATGCCACTTTATAAAACTTTAGTGGTACAAGTTACCTACTAGAATTCAGTAGCAGCATATTTAAAGAAGTTGCAAGATTTTCAATAAACCAATAATAGATAAGATTGTAATACCTTGTGCTTTGTTAGTTACATTAGTAGAAACTCCACTCCTTAATACTGTGTCAACATCTGAGCTTTTATATGCTTTAATTGATCTTCCCTCAACAGTAGCAACAATCAGTTCGTGTATGCTATTTGATTCAAAGAGTTGGCGAAGCATTTTTGTGTAATGAACAATAGAATAAACTGCAAGACTCAAAACTGGTGAAGCCAAAAGAAAGTTTGGCAGCTGCTTCACTTGAAAGTACCTCAAGAAACCAACCCCCCTGAAAAGAAAGAAATGATAATAATGTCAAACTTAGAAATGATAAACCCAGAAAAGGTATTAAAAACATGTGATTTTGTATGGGGAAAGACTATACACATGCTTGAATAATGGTTTACAGGATACACACATAACACACATTATTTACAGCAGAGATTATTAATAAATTCTGATGACCGTAAACATGAACGAATTTTGCCTTTCCCCTAACATACCACATGGTATTCTGAGAAGCAGCTGCTGCGTATCTAGTGGTAAGATCAATGGGGCAAAACAATAGATAGCTTTGAAAAAAATTATGAAGTTAATACTGATAAAGTTACTTTGACAAAGAAACAATTACCAGTAGTGACTTTGAATGAAACCATACAAAAGAGGCACTTTAGATTTGCACCATGGTCTCAGTTCCTCCATATTCCCGAGTAGGCATATGTTCAGATATCCGTATGCTTGGAAAGCAAAGAACGGAATAAATATAAAAACAGACCGCAAAAGTCCAGCGACAAGAACCTGTACTGCCAGCTTGGGACAGGGAAAAAAAGAAAAACATGTGGTCAAATAATCATTGGCACTAGCATCTTATGTAGCAAAATGAAACTTTGCAAAGATCAAAGTTACATTTGGTCGTGCGCAGCCTTCAGGTCAACTAATTACAATAAGCACCATGTGAAACTATGAGAAACCATAAAGCAATCTAAAACTAAACCTACCATGGGCCTTTTCTTCTGGAAAGCAGCATCATATGCATGTAGCAAAGCCTGAAAACAGAAATAACCAGCATTAAGTGCTCCATTTGATCTAGCTGAACCGGAGAGAGCGAGCATTATCATTGCAATGGTATTAGCACCGGTAAACACGTAGAATACTCCGCCAAGTGAAAACAGAGCGTATAGACTCTCTGAGTACCTGCAATGAACAGCAATTTATGTTGCTATTAGGATATTCCAGTTAGATGAGTTTTTCTTGCCCTAAAAAGGGTACACACTTTCCTTATTCTCGTAAACTGGTGCAGAGGGAAAGAAAATTACAGTGATGAGTAGAACACAGAAGCAGGATTGAAGCAAAAGAGAACAGATGCTCGGTAAGCAGCACTCGGGCTCTTCAAGATCAGCACAGACAATCTGAAAATGGAGGATTTTAGTCATTTCAGAAATGCATGAAACACTAGGTAATAGTGGAACATTTGCAAACATAACGTTATCAGTTATCCCAAATGAGCAAAAAACAACAAAAGGTTGTCCTACGCTTTAATTGTTGTTAAGAATTCAATCACTAAAATATTCCAAGATTATCTACTACAGTGAGCATAAGCATCTTGAATCCACAAAAATGTACCAGGAACAGGCGAATGCTTTAAGCACCAACAGCTAGTACTCTTAAATAGCCTAAAAATTCTGATTGATATGCCAAAACGAAGCCAACACTTATTTTTATTACCATAGTGAACGAAATACACTCTAATTCTCATGAAAATACCTCCAAAATTTCCAACATCCTAAAAGCACCAATTTATACCCCCACTTGATCACACTAAGAGAACCTTATATTTGAACCCAATCTTACTAAAAACTCAGTAAATGCATCATAACAAAAGCCCGAAATTCTGTTACTAAATTCGCACGACCAATAATTTAACATCGATGTAGAATATCACCTGTAGAAGTAGGCCGCGGCGGCGACGAACGCGACGTTGTTGAGAACGTAGCCGGAGACCACGAGCACGGCCCTGTACCCCAGCACCGGCACCAGCGGCGCGAGCACTGCCAAGCACCACCAGATCAGATCAAACCCAAGCAATCCCAGGGCGACAGCGAGGCGCGGGCGGCGGCGGCGGCTTACCGGATCGGGCTAGGAGGTTGAGGGAGGCGGGGAGGAGCGGGAGGAAGGCGAAGGACTGCTCGTACTCGTAGCCGCACTCGGCGGCGCGGAGGAAGTGGACGCCGTCCCACACGGCGAGGGACGAGACGGACGGCGCCGGGTCGTCGTCGGCGGCGGCGGCCGCGACGGCGGTGGAGTTGGGGGAGGGGGAGGGGAGGAGGCAGGGTGGGTGGAGCGTGGCGGAGGTGTCGTAGGGGCGGAAGAGGAGGCGGGAGAGGAGGGAGAGGGCGAGGAGCAGCACGCGGGAGGCGACGGCGAGCGGGACCACGCCGGCGACCGGCGAGGCCATGGGGTCTCCGGCGACCGAGCGGGACGCGGCCGTGGCGGGGTGGGGTCGGTTTGTCTGGTCCGTCTATCTATCCGGTTCAACCAAGCCAAGTATTAAGACAGTTACCAGAGGAAAAAAAACCCCGGAAATTCTGCATTTTGTCAATTTGCTAAACATCTATCGACAAATTTTATTCTCAATCTCACACGTTTTCTCAGCTAACTGATTTTTCTTGAGATCCGTGCCATGCCCATATACCGCACTAGAGTAGCGTAATCGTATTGTTTGTCTGGATTAGATTCCGAGGCTTCATGGATTTGTAGCAGAATGAATCAAGGATTCACATCACGTGTGTTATCTTATTTTCTGCATGGAAAAGTACTTTTATAAAATTTAAAATTTACAGTGTAAGATTTAAATTTTACAATATGAATTTATAAATGTCACACTATAAAAATATATTTACATTCTAAGTTTTAAAACTTACAGTGTAAATATATAGAATTTACATGTAATTTTTTCTAGGTTCTACTTATTATGAGTGCTGTAAACTACTGTGTATTTCTAGTGTAAATATGTATTTATGTAATTTCTGCAAATTACCGTGTAACTTTTATTATTTTTATGTGTAACTTTTATATTTTTCTAATTATGTTGTAATTTTGAACTTAAGTCATTTGTTTTTTATCTTTTGGTGAGTTTTTATGTGCTCGATGAGTTCTAATGTATAAGTCACTAATTGCTAATCAAGATTTCAATAGGGTCTAAATGCCCTAATCCAATGGTTAAAAATCTGTGTGATATGAGCCTAGAAATTTATCAAAACTGATTATTACTCCCTCCCTCTCTAGATTTACTAAGAATCTACAAGACGAAGAAATTAGTAATTTACACCTCCGTATTTTATGTATGATGTCGTTAACTTTTTAACCAATATTTAACCATTTATTTTATTTAATGCTTGAAGAACATTTGATGATAAAGAATTCACAATAAAATCTATATTAAAAAATATGTAAGGTTTCCGGTAAAAAATTTCGTTAGTCTTTTTTTCCTTTTCACTGTCTTCTCTCTTTTTTTTCTTATGTCATTTTTCCTTTCTTTCCATCCGCTTCTCTTTTTCCCTTTTTTTCTCGTTCTGTTCCGTCCGTCTATTTTTCTTTTTTACATTTCTCTGTCCGCTTTTTTTCGTTTTGTTCATTTTTCCGTGTGCTTTTTTTCTTGGCTTTTTTCGATTCTTTTTCCATCCGCTGATCCTTTACTTTTTTTCGGTCGTCTTTTTTCTGATTTTTTCTATAAGCTTTTTTATCGCTATTTTTTACGTCGCAGTATGTTTTTTATCATCGTCGGGTTGAACCTTAGCGTCGCCGCAACATTGATCTACATCCCCATGCGTTTCCTCCTTCAAATGATTGCAAAAATTGATTCCCCACTATTCCCTCATCATTTTCGATTTTCCCTTTCAATTCCGTTTTAATTCACCGAATTTAATCTTCATTTGAAATTCACCATTTTTATCCTGAGTTTGTGGATTCACTCCGATTTTGATAAAAAGGAAAGAGGAGATCGAGTGTAACAAAAGCCTTCAACTAATTTTGGAAGATCGAGAAAAATTCAACCGGATTTGATAAGGAGGATCGGTTTTGGCATTGTACGGATACGAGATTGATTTCCAGAGGTTGAAGATGATATTCAGTTATGCAAGCTGGACCTACAGCTCAACTTCTGAGTTGGATCAAAGAGAGGCATGCCAAGTAGAGGGAGGAAGCAGGCTAAGCTTGGACTGAAAAAAAAAAGAAAGGAATGAGCTTTTAGTTCAAAACCAAAGATTAAAATGTACAGTGATCCAAAAATTATTTTACCCATTACAACGCACAGGTATTTTTTCTAGTAATTGATAATTATATAATTTTTTTTAACAAAACAAATGATCAAACATATCTAAAAAGTCAACGACGTCGTATATTAAAATACGAAAATACAGAGGGAGTACTACTTAATCTTAATCATTGTAGTAGATCTATCAATTATCAAGGTTATTTCATCGATTTACTTTGTTCTACTATTTTGTCATGTATATACACGCTCAAACACACCTCTACAAGTTCGTATTGGATAAATATGCACAAACACACACACCTCTCTCTACAATATGTAAGGTTTCGGTTTTAGCTTTTTTATCTAAAAGCACAGTTGTCTTCCTACGGTACTAGTATATAATATCTGGCCCCATAACAAGCTGAGAATACTACGGAGAAAACTAAACCTGTAAAAACCATTGATCCATCTTTTCATGAATTCCGTTATCGCTAGTAGGATGTAAAAATGCAAAATATCTCTCTTGATTAAGATCGTTTTGCTTTGCTCCTTGGCACTCCATCCAGTCCCTAATATATGATATCCCTATTTTATAGATGTCACTCGTTTCTTTGAGTTCCTAATAAAAAAGCCGTCATTTTACTCAAAATGATGGAGTAAAATATTACATCTTTTGCCATGACAAGTACTAACTATCCCTATTTTATAGATTGCAAAATTGGTTCTATTATCAAAAAAACGTACAGCGTGTACAATAAGGATCAGATTTACAACCGCAAAAAAAGATGTAGAGACCATCACAACATTTTACTACTAGTAGCAGGATTATGTATACTGGAAATTACAACAATTAACAAAACGGTTTAGCTAAAATCAATGCTTGCAAGTTCCCTCCATTCCAAGATATTAGCGTTTCTTTTAACAGTTGTAGTCAAAGCATCTGGGATCTATTCTGAACACAGAATTCTTAAATATGTATTGGGGTTGATGGAAATCCTTTATGCCAAACAGGTCTTGTTTATGATTTTATCATCTTCCTCCAATTCGTAGGTGTACTCGATACTTGTCGTCTACTCCCTGAAGCTCTCTCAGGGCATCACAGATCAGCAGGCGATCTGTTGGAACCTCCTCCGAACACCGAATTCCAATATGCAGAATCGAAGCGATGTAGGCAACAATCATCACTTCTCTGGTGCTACTACTACTGGAGCCGTTGGATGCTCTTCCTTTGTTTTCGCCGTCTTGTACTGAGAGTAGTAGCTGTTCGTCTATCACGCTGGCGACTTGGTGATCTCGCAGCGTGATCTGCACATACCTGTGAAGGCCGAGATCTTGCACAATATCGGCATCTGTTGGCCTTTTTCCTGTGAAAATTTCCAGCAGTAGTACTCCAAAGCTGTATGTGTCGCCGTAGATTGAGACTTCGTTGCCAAGTCCATACTCTGGTTTGAGACACAGATAAATATTTAGCAACCATATGAATCAATCGCTACTATCTTCATCAAATAAAACAAGTTTAGCATTTTGTCTACTAATTTTGTTTTGTTTTTTTAGTAAAGCTAATTTGTACTTGCATATGTATGGTAGTGCTTATGACTATGTAAATGATTACAAAAGGGAGAAATGAATCTATAGAAATTTGTAGAGAACATGTATATAGGGTATAGTTTGAATCTGACCTAGAGCAGCATATCCAATGGTTCCCCTTCTTGTAGCCCAACCACTTGATATATCTGGGAGGCTATTCTGGTCATGATCAACAAATCTTGCAAGTCCAAAATCACCAACATGGGCAACCATGTCATTATCAAGGAGAATATTGCTTGGCTTAAGATCGCAATGAACTATTGGGGCTGGTCTATATTGGTGAAGATATTCAAGTGCTGAAGCTACATCAATGGCAATGTTGATCCGCTGGACAAGATCAACTCCAGTTTGGTTGCCATGTTCACTGGGATGTTGGTGCAGCAACTGGTCTAGGTTTCCATTTGGTAGAAAATCAAATATAATGGCTTTGAAATCAAGACCGCTCGAATCAATGCTTGAGCACACGGTCAAAATTTTCACAAGGTTCCTGAGTCTAGCGCATCTCAGAGTCTCGCATTCGGCACCAAAACTTTGGGATGCTCCTCGCTGCTGGAGGTTGAGCACCTTCACAGCGACAACCACCTCTTGATCATTGCTCATCATTGTTCCCTTGTAGACAGAGCCGAAGCTTCCAACACCTACAAGGTTCTCAGAAGAAAAACCATTTGTTGCAGTCACCAAGTTAGCATATGAAATCCTGACATGCTGATCACTGATAAGCGGTAAGGCATGCTCTCCCTTTCTTGAATTCCTTATTTTATGAAAGAATACAAATAGTGCAAGCAGTAAAGTGATGCCCAGAATGCCAAAGGCTATGAAGATGGTCATGGCAAGCTTGTGCAATTGCTTGTTGGTAGAATTGGTGGGGTTTGAGCAAGGTGGCAATTTCAGTTCAGGGATACCTCCACACAAGCCAGTGTTCCCCTCGACCGAAAAGGCACTGGCATTAAGAAATATTCCGCGTTTTGGAACTTCACCCTTAAAGTTATTGAAGGAGATATCCAGGCGTTCAATACCTTTCATGTTACTGAGTAAGTCCGGAATGCGAGCAGACAAGTTGTTTCCTGATAGATCAAGAACCAAGAGACCCCTCAATTGTCCGATTGAGGACGGAATTTCTCCTTGAAGAAAATTTCTTTTCATAATGCAATATTGTAAGATTTGACAATTGCCAAGAGAGGCAGGAATTTCCCCAGTTAACCTATTTCCAGATACATCCAAAGTTTGGAGGTTTTTCAGGTCACCAACTTCTGATGGCAATGATCCTGTTAGCATGTTCCTTTGGAAATTGGCAGAGGTGGAGAGAGTAGATATCTGGAGAACTTGTTTGGGTATTGGACCAGTGAGGCAATTGTTTTGCAGTTCCAGTGTCTCCAAAGGGCAGTTGCCAAGACTGGATGGTATGGAACCAGTTAGCATGTTCTCGTTGAGGGATAGTCTGCTCACTATGGTAAGATTGCCAATCGTTGCTGGAATTTGCCCTGACAAGTTGTTGCCGTACAAGTACAGGTTACTCAGCTTCTTAAGCTTGCCAATTGAGTCAGGAATGGTGCCAGTAAGGTTATTCAGATGCATGTAAATCGAGTCCAGGTTGACAAGGTTGCCAATTCCCTGAGGTATTTGCCCGTGTACCATGTTGTTGTATATGCCCAAGAACTCCATGCTCGTCGAAAGGTTCACAATCGAGCCCGGAAGAAGTCCTCGCAGCTTGTTTCCAGCCAGACCAATTACCACCAGATTGCTGCAATTTGTCAGACCGTCCACAAATCTCCAATCAGAATCAGAATTTGCTTCTAGCTGATTATCATCCAGTGTCAGTTTCCACAGGTTCTGGAGGTGAGCTCCAAGGCAATCCGGGATGACTCCTGAGAAGGAATTCTCCATCATCTGGATCACTTCGAGCTTAGTGGAATTGCAGAGAGAGACAGGGATGGCACCATGGAGCTGGTTGCTGTCGACACTGAGCACCTTGAGGCAGGGCAGCCTGTCGCTGGCGTAGGGAGGAAGAGTCCCGGTGAGATTGTTAAACTGCACGACGAGATGCGGCAGAGAGGAGAGGTTGAACACCGAGGGGGGAATGGATCCCTCGAGCATGTTGTCATTCAAGTAGAGGCCGATGAGGCGCGGAGGTTGCCGAGGGCACTAGGGATGTGGCCACTGAGGTGGTTGCCGGTGAGGGCGAGCTCGGTGAGGGAGGTGAGGTTTCCGAGGGAGGCAGGGATGCTGCCGGTGAGATTGTTGGCGTCGAGGATGAGCACCCGGAGGCAGCGAAGCGACCCAAGCTCCGGGGGCACCGTCCCCTGCAGCGCGTTATGGCTGAGGTTGAGGTGCTCGAGGGAGGGTGGCAGCGGCGTGGGGACGCTGCCGCGCAGGAGGTTCTGGGAGAGGTCAATCCACCGGAGGTAGGTAAGGCTGGACAGGGATGATGGGACGGTGATGGCACCTCCCAGGCCGAGCCCACGGAGGTCCAGTGCAGTGACGCGCCCCGCATGTCACGCCGCACCACCCGCATGGCGTCGTCAATGAGGCAGAGTGGTTGCTGCCGCTGCCACCCCACAACGCCAAGGCCCCATACGGGTCCTCCATGATAAGGGACCTGAACTGCATGAGCACGGCCTTCATCCTCGGCGATTACTGAAGCCTGCGGTGCAGGGACGACATTGACAAGGAGGTAGAACACCATCACCACCACGATGATGGAGCAATGGCGGTGGCGACTACAGCCTTGCCACTCCATGGCTACCTGCTTAGCTATGTAGCGCTCAGCTGCTTTAACTTGCACCAATCTTCCGAGATTATTGCGGGAGTGGATTCTAAACTCTCGAGTAGATATCCCCTCGTTGTTTTGTTTGCATGTCATCCAAATGGTTATAAAAAAATTTTAAAAAATTCAACAAGATATATTAATATATGATAAATCACTCCACAAACATGCAATTTAAAATTTAACTTCTGCAAGTTACAACGAAAAAAACAAATTAAAATGTAGCTAGTTAACGTATATTTGCATTTAAATTTGTTTTTTTCGTTACACCTTGTAGAAACTAAATTTGACCTTGTATGTTTGTGGAGATTTATTACACATTAATCTATCTTTTTGAATTTTTCTAATTTTTTTCATAACTATTTGGATGACATGCAAACAACCCCTCGAGAGTTTAAAATAGTTTCCCAATTATTGCACACTTTTGGTGCGTCACTGTCTGGTACTACAAATAGCATGTCACCTTTCCAAGTCAACAAGGTATTCTTCCTCATTGCCCTTTCTTGGCAAAAATCATACGTTCAACTATCGATGACTTGGGTGCGTTCTCAGGCCTTTTATCCAAAACGACTTGGGTGCGTTTGGTTTGATGACAAGTTGGAACAGCACAATCCCATGACTCTTATTAGTATGCAAAAAAAAAAAGAAGCAATGGTTTTTTAGCAAACCAAATGCACTAAAATTGTCATGAATATAGTCCAAAATCTCCAACAGCACCAATTTACCCCCCCCCCCCCCCAACACACACACTAAATCCCTAATAACAAACCCTTATATTTGATCCCTAATAACAAACCCTTATATTTGAACCTTCTAGTAAATGCATCACAAGAAAATTCCCCTAGTATGTGTGCACGACAAGGCAATTGAACTTTCGACATAAGAGATCACCTGTAGAAGTATGCGACGAACGCGACGTTGCTGAGAACGTAGCCCGGAGATCACGAGCACAAACGGGGGCCCTGTACGGATGTACCCGAGCACCGGCACCCGCGGCGGCGAGCAGTGCCAAGCACCAGATCGGATCAAACCCAAGCAGCGCTGAAAACGATGCGAAGATCGGGGCGCGGCGGAGTTACGGGATCGGGCGAGGGGTCGGCGGCGGGGTTGAGGAGGAGGCAGGGCGGGTGGGGCGAGGCGGAGGCGTCGGAGGGGCGGAAGAGGAGGCGGGAGAGGGCCAGGGGCCAGCGAGGAGGCGGCGGCGGGCCGGTCGACGCCGGCGAGGCGAGCGGCGAGGCCATGGGTGAGTCCGACGGCGGAGCGAGTCGCAACCGACCGGGTGGGGAGGGTCGGTCGGTCCGGTTCAACCAAGTCAATTACGGATTGAAATAATTACCGTAGGAAAAAAGAGAGAGAGAGAGAGAGCGGTTGTCTTGTATACTTAAGTTTACCGTAAATAAACATACATCCACGCTCACAACTTTATAATTAACATGTAATATCTTATTGGTTAAAAGATAGTGGAGATAGTGCGTGGTGCATCGAGTTTACCGTAGAGTAAACATAGTATATGAGAGTTAATTAGAGAGTTATCGATTTTTCTTGTTATCCGTGTATCCATATAATATGATGATGATTAATTAGGAACGGGGAAAGTAGTATGAAGCAAGGAATTTTTACTTGAGATTTAATCTGGGAAAAAGCAAAGGAGACTATCAGCAAATTCATGGTTATACTAAAATCGTAATGAAATACCTTTATGCGCATTAAAGCCTTGTTAAAAGACTAAAAGTATACCTAAGTGTAAAATATTTGTAGGTATGATGATTAAAACAAAACCATTCAGACTGATCGTGCGAACACGATTCCATCACGATAATTTTGTTTCTTGACCCATTTAAGGTTAATTTAGTTTAAATGGTTTTGTTTAATTTTCCAATTATACACACACACAACCACCCTGTGACTGTGAGTGCGACTCGGGAAAAGATGCTTAGAATATAATTTTTGAAAATTCAGTTTTGGGTTTTAAGATGATTAAGTCTAATGAATAATAGTAGTTCTAAACAAAAGTCTAGTAAATAATTGTTTTTTTTAATTTAACATCATTTTGTTTGCTCCTTAGTTAGTATGAAAATTTTCACCTTTGTCCCTCAGTTAGCGGGTTTAAACTACAAAGTTATAATACCATAATTAGCCTCGAATTGTTGATTGGAACCAATCTTTTGATGAAACTAATTTTATCTGAACAAATATAAGTAAATTTATCAAAAAAGGTAACAGGAAAGAATAAATATAAATATAAAAACAACACTAAAGCTAAGAAAATAATAGAAAATGAAAGCAGAGTAAAACAAAAACGCTCAAAAACTTTTATTTCCATCCCCACCTCCCTTATCTCCCGCGCTCCACCCTCTCCACTCCCGCCATGGCCGCCGTTGGCGTCGTCTCCCCGCCGGCGCCGCCCGCCGTGGCCGCCGCCGCCGTCTCCACCTCGTCAACGAACCGCCGCGTCCGCCTCCCCCGCGGGCGTCCCTCCCCCGCTGCGTCGTTCCGCGCCCGGCGCGCCGCCGCAGCCGCCGCCGCGGCAGACGGCGGCGCCACGGCCGCCCCAGAGGGCGCGGCGGTGGCGGAAGCTCTGGAGGGGGACCCCGAGGCCGGGACGGACGTCGCCGGCGGCGCCGCGACGTCGACGCGGCCGCCGTACTCGCTCATCTCCGCCGACAACGTGCAGAAGGCGATGCGTGGCCTCGGTGAGCGTTTCTTGATTTTCCCCCTCTCGTCCTGTCGACGCCATTGCTTACTTATCTGTTAATTTGGTTGTGTTTTAATCTTCAAGCCTTGAATTTGGCCTCAAAACCATCGATGTGATCGCGTGATTAAACCAAAATGGATTAGTGAAATTGTTGCAAATATAAATTGTGTGGTGTCACTAAACTTTTCTATTGATTTAGTAAGCTAGATTATTTATTTGGTATTACAAGTTTTAGGATAATCTCATTATGCCATTTTAACTGGTTGTTGTACCCTTGTATTTTTACATGTAAAACTTTCACGATCTTTAGATTTGCACTAGAAAGCATATCATCATGATTAACTAATGCAGCAGAATAATCAAGTTTCCCTATTTGCAAAAAATGCTAGGTGAAAGTATGTACAGGAGCTACTCTTAAAGGTGTCCTGTTTTTAGCCAGGAATGACTGAACATAGATATAAGTTCCTGTGTTGTAAACTGTTTATATTGAAGAGTACTTTCTTCCCATCATTTGCAGCAATCACAGAATGTGATCATTATGGGAGGCTTGGGATCACCAGATTAGCTTCTACCGATGAGGTACACTGAAATCAAAATACCACGCAGCGCGTTGCAATTTTGCCGGCGATATGCTTGCGTCCACAAAATATTTTACAACTCCCTGGCTACCTCTGATTATGGCCAATGATGAACATGCATTGTGTGCAATACTAGAGTTGGGTATTGCCTAGCCATTCTATGGCGCTATATTTGCATTGAAATGTCTTGGAAAACAATTAGGCAATGAATCATTCTAGTCCACATAATAGGAAATAGGTTGAGACAGCATCTTAATTAGCTGTGCAATGTTTGGTTGGAGTTTTTGATCCATTGAGTTCTTTTGGGGTGAATGGACCCAATGGATTCAGAATGATGTCAATACTGATTTTGTGTGCCATCAAACAGACAGACTTGTTACAGTAGTACAAGTTTATAACAGACTTTCAAGTTCCATTCCACATTGGCTTCTCTAAGTGACATCTCTGATGTCTACAATATCCATTAATAAATAATAAAGTAAAAAATGAGCTTAGATTTGCAGTTGGGATCTTAATTTACCAACACAATTTCTGGAG
The DNA here is from genome assembly GCA_000573905.2 of Oryza punctata. Taxonomy (NCBI): domain Eukaryota; kingdom Viridiplantae; phylum Streptophyta; class Magnoliopsida; order Poales; family Poaceae; genus Oryza; species Oryza punctata. The sequence goes on along the minus strand of CM002499.2, from coordinate 22,032,319 downwards.
TATACTTCAAGAATGAACCTAGTTTCATATTCAGTGTATCATCGATGTCCTTATTTGGTAATTAGCTAGCTAGCCAGTATTCTTTCAATTGTACTTCTGGTGCTCTGCTAGTACTGTCGCTCTAGAAAACCGGAGTTTAATCCTTAAATCAGGTTAAAGCCGCCTACGAGAAGAAGTGCGAAGAACTGAATAGCAAAGGATTGGAAGAAGAGGAAATCAACAAGGAGCATGACCTCCTAAAGGTTCAGATGCAAAAATCAGTCAATAACCTTTTCTTCAGTCTTCACCCACTTCAATTCCAGTGCCTCCTGAACAAGATATTTCTGCATCATGGCAGGAATCTTTTACCATACTATCAACCGAGGAAGAGAGAAGATTATACGATTGGAGTTTGGCAAGAAGTGGAAAGCCTGAGCGATATGTCTGGCCTTTCGAAGTCGACCCCATGGAGCTAGCACCAGATCCTCCAAAGGTATTGCACCTATTTTGAACAGCCATTGCTAAGATAGTCTGTCCATAAGCAAATTCATCAGTGTCTTTTCCAAACAGCTCATTTCTTTCATTCAAAAAATTTCAAATAAAATGGTTTACAGTTCTCCGAAAATATCTATTATTTTCTCTCAACAAATGATAGAAAGCAACATGCAGATTACTCATCAAAGCATATGACTAATCAGAATGATGTTTGATTTTATGAGCAGGAACCAGAAGATGAGTTCCCAACAAAGCTGGTTGGCTACTTTTTCCTGGCATGGTTCATACTCTCTGTTGCCCTGTCAGTAACCCTCAACAGATGATGAGTAGCTGTAGATTGTAATCCAGCACTCCTTTTGGCGTCACCATGAACGCTTTGCATGACTACATGTATACTGATTATGGTAACTAAAGTAAAGTGCGTAAAATCGCTGAATGCGTATGTACAGTACATATCATGTTGATATGTCTCTATATCTTTCAAGGAATCGTTGAGCCATTTGATACCAATGCAAACGACTTGTTCCAAATACAGTTGCCCCGGCTCCTTTGTACTCTGATTATGCTTACATTGCGGTTGTGCGTATTATATCTGTAAATGGGACTATTGATTGGTGAAAACATTTCATTTTGCAGAAATTACTAAGTAGGCAGCAGGGATGTGGCAAATTCGCAATCATCTAGTATGTGATGTTTTGATGTCGACATCGCGGTTTGTATGCAAAGACTAATTGAAATTGCATCCGATAAATAAATTGAATTTGGATTATGAGCACATAGTCGCTAATGAGTACATGGACCACTATTTTGTATTGCAGCATGTTGAGTGTAAGCCTACCAAGACAAATCTACATGTATCGTTTTTCATAAGTCCAATATTAATGTTCACATTATGATTTTGCTTTTGAGATCCAATGCTCACACGAGTATTGGTAGCCAAGGTCTGAAAAGTTGAGATAGACTCCTGAAGCATCACTCTGTTTCTAACCAAAGGCTATACGCAAAAAAGAAAAAAAGAACAGGAAGAATGGAGAATTTCACAAGGATATTTCATGATTTTCACGTGAATTAGTCTGACTATGAGAAGATTTAGGAAAATTCCAGCATTTCTAATAAGTGCCTTAATTAGTATAGTTTGTCAAACTTCTAAAATTATGACAAATATTTTTAAAATTTTACCAAACCTTGTCCTCAACAACAAATATTGTTTACCAGAGTGAATATATTCTTAGCCCAAAATGTGGTTTCTCTGATAGGAAAAAAAACAAATTACTAGAAAACATCCGTAAGTTTTTTTCCCCAAAAAACTTTCAGATTTGTGATCATCGGATCATCTTGAGAGTTGTGCATATAAAGAGAAAAAATTGCTAGAAAGAAATTTTCATATAGGTCACGTGTAAGATCTCGATACTAGCCAACCAAATCATAGCTGAATACAAGTTTTAAAGTTATATCGCAATAATAGTGTAGTTATAATACAATTACAGTGTAATTATAATGTAGTTATATTTTAATTATACTATAGTTATATCTAGAAGTTTTTCGATAAAAAACGTGGTACCGTTTTTTTAATTAAAAATAACAAGAAAGAAGATGTGCAAGTACGCCGAGTACTAGCTAGCCACCTATACTGTTCTCCGTCCAGCCACACGTGAGACTGACCAATGGGCCCCACTGTCGGTTGTACCCAGGTGACCACTACGCCACCACCTTTCCCGTTCCATCCCAAGTCCAACCAAGAGTGGAGCAGAAAATTCACTGAACACCAAACCCTAGCTGTCATGGCAATGGCGACCGCGACGGCGATCTCCGGCGGCTTCTACGGCGAGCCCGGCGCGGTGCTCGCCCCGTCCGCGTCCGTACTCCCCGCCCCGCGCCCGCGCAACCCCACCGCCAGCTCCAAGGTCCGGTCTCCATATCTCTTCTTTCCCCAAAAACCCTAGATAAGAAGATGGAGGAGGTTGGGTCTTCCCGTGGCCGGATGCCATCTCGGATCCCTGCGCTCTGATGAAGATGGAATGGTAGATTTGTACTTCAAGGAAGAAAAGATTGTGCCGCTGCACCTCGTTTTGGGGATGGGGAATCAGGGAGGAGAAAATAATAATATGAGAGGAGATTTTGCGGTCATGCTGAGCGTTCTCGTTCCAACATCCTCTTGGATCTAGTGCTTTAGGATACTAGAATTCGTTATCAAAGCTGCGGTTTTGGTGTGCTTTGATGCTGGTATGCCGCGAGCGGATTGTTTTCTGCTTAGTTCATGAGGAAGTGCTGGGATTTGGATATTAGTCAAGCTGTGAAATTTGATCTGTAGCTGCGGAAGACGCAGCTATACATTTGCGGCCTCTGGTCTCTTGTGTTAGCGTAGAAGCAAGTGTAATTGCTAGGTGTAGACACAAAATACTGGCCTGGGTGACTCGTGTAATCAAATGTTTTCGAAGCGCATCTGCTGTTATGAGTTGATATTAGATGTTCGAAGAGAGTGAAAACCTAACCGAATTGTCAAATATGGGTGAACTGGAAATGAAGATGTTGTTATTTAGGATTTGGCATTCGTCCTATCTTTCTTCTCAATCTCAGTCTTGAATAGCCTTTGTTTTATATCCCCTGAAATGAGACAGTAGGTCAGGATAGACATTAGGTTGTCCCATTCTCGCCTATAAAAGTTTTGAGCAAGTTCTAAAGTTTTTTGTTTGATTGGTTTCTGAATGGTGACTGTTTCAAATGCAACTCAATAACAACACTAAAGTGTGTACCATTCTACCATGCCCGTGTGCTGTTCCTGTTCTGCTTAATTTAATTTTGGATGACTTTTGCAATGGAGGGACCAAATGTGCTTACTCCACTATTATTTTCATAGATATGCTGCTGAACCTATCGTATCAAAGAATCTTCCTGAATTGTTTAATGTGCTAACAGATCCTGCTAGGATTGATACTGGTACTGGTAGTGATGCAGTACTTGAATGTTGGCAATGCATATACTGCATTCACACACGTGTACCATGTTTATTTTCCTATTGTGAGCTCTTTGGAGTAACCTTGTTTGAACTCCGTCGTAATTGTTGAAAATCATAATCTACTGAAAGTTTCTGGTTTGTCTTGAATGTTTAGTTGCATATGATTCCCATCTTTAGATTGCATTCACATTGGATATCTTTGCATCATATAGTTGTTTTTTCAAAGGAAGAGCATATTTCAGTGGATTATTAGCTAACGACTTTACTCTACTTCTGTAGGCACAATTTAGTTCATTTCCTCGTGGACGATCTTGCAGCCTCATGCTTACTCCTAAGCATCTATGCATTGATCACCAAAGCTGCTCAAAGAGCGCCACTCGGACTTTTGCTCTTTCAAGGAATGACTTTTCTCCTATTGCTCAAGAGGTGGAAGGCTTTCTTCACAATATTGTTAACATGGGGTTTCTTGATCGTCTGAAATTAGCATGGAAGATAATCTTCCCAGCACCAAGCATTAAGGAGAACTCTAATGCAAACATCGCAAAGCAGAGGCTTAAGATGATCCTGTTCTCTGACAGGTGTGAAGTGAGTGATGAGGCAAAGAAGAAGATTGTCGAGAACATCGTCGAGGCACTCTCTGAATTCGTGGAGATAGAATCACGGGACAACGTCCAGGTGGATATCTCAACTGATGCTGGCCTTGGTACCGTATATTCTGTGACCGTTCCTGTGCGCCGCGTCAAGCCTGAGTACCAGGAATCTGAAGAGCAGTACAGAGGGAAGATCGTCGGTGTTGACTTCAAGGACACTGGAGAAACATCAGGCAGCGTCGATGTTACATTCGATTTCTTCGTGCCCAACAAGAACTACTGACCGTTGTATTTGCCCTTCGTTTCCGACGCTGCATCCCAGAACTCCTTGGTTAGAATGTTCAATTTGTGGAAGGCTTTCTTCACAATCTTGGTTAGTCTTGGTTAGTCTGATGTACATATCTAGGCTTTGTTCGTCTCTGCGTTTCATGTAATTTTATTCTTGAATTTTGTTCTGAAGCTGGCAAATATCAATACTGTGGGGTTAGTCCAAGTTGATTTTTTTTTGAAGAAATATTTTATTTACAAGGAAATAACGTTGTGCTGCACTCGTGCTGATGTTTTGCCACCTGTACCATGTCCTGCCATGTCCCAAATTTGTAATGTGGTTTAATGAATCATCATCCGATCATCGTCATACTGCAGAAAAATTTGCTAGTAGCATTTGTCACGGTTGATCAAATATTAATACGCGGGCTGAACCAAATATTCTACCTTGGTAGATCCATCCTGGATTCCGGCCGCTCAAGCAGGTTTGCCATTAGGCTCAACTTGGGATCAAGGGAAAAAAATTACTAGTACATTCCATTGGAAAAGCTATGCTTCTAATCAGTTGCCTTTCTGCTTATAAGTTGCTGAAAAAAATTTAAATTTTGAAGTTGATTTTGGAGGTTCTCTCATCAGAATTTATTTTCCAGCATTGGTTTTTAAATCTGCAAGGAGACATGATTTGGTTTTACCCATAAATCATTTTATTGTTTGCTAGGTATCTTCAAGATGATCAAAGATAAAGCGAACCCAATGTATGGCTTGTGTATGCCAAGTTGTTGCTCCTACTCTTTAGGGGGACAATAGACGCTTGAAAGGAAAGAGAAGCTTAATTAGTTAGAGGGTTCCTGCCAAATGTTTCGTGGTTGGGACAGAGAGGCCAGCTGCCAAGAACATGGTAGATGACAGGGCATTACAAAAGATATATACAGGGTAACTACATTTTTCTCTTGACTGACAAGGGAATAACATTCTTTGCCGAAGGACCAAAATACAAAAACTAAGGTGATCCCCAGGCAGGGGATGATGGTGCATAATGGCTAATCCAATCTTCTGGTCAAATCGAAAAGTGCGTATGTACATATACATATTACAACCTAGTTAGACCACACATGCACCAGCCCATGCCTGTTGCCAGTATAGATCTCATTCCTGTCCTCATCATAAAAAAGCGCTGTGACATCTTCAAGAGCTTCTGGAATGGTGCTCCAAATTGAGGACCTCTCAGCGTTACCATTCTTGCGAGGGCCAATACGGAGGGTGGGATCATTGGCAGCAATCTTGGCGATGCATTTGCCGGTCATAATGTCACTCATGTTGATAGACCCAATTGGAGGTACTGCAATTGACATAAGATAGATCTTTTAAAGATAATTTCTCATGACCAATTATATGAAAACTGGTGAAAACTTCTACCAAATTTATTATTCCTGGTAAAGTGATTGACACAGGCTTACAAGCCTATGCCACATTTAACTTGAACCATCCAGCATGGTGTCAACAATGGGCAGCACAACTGGCTTGTATGGACTAATAAAGCATGGGCGCAGTTCCATACCACACAAAATACAGTACAAATGAAGAAATTAATTAATTCAAGCAATCAGCGTTTGAGACTGAGTAGTGTACCTGTACCATCATCAACCCCTGCCTCAGATTTGCAGTATGAGATAATCAGATCCTGATCACTGGTAATGTAGATATTGTTGGTGCTACAATCTTGATGCCAAAGCAAATGGTCTTCAAATGAGGTTACGAGCTCTCCTCGAAAATTCCATACAGCAACCGTCCTGTTTCGGAATGTCAAGAAGAGATTGTTCTCGTACAGAAAAATGAATGCTGATGGAGTCATAAACTTGGTAACACTGACTTCAATTAGCTCAGAACTCCGTACCTTCACAAGTACCAACAAATTGTTAGGCATGTCAACAGAAACAAAAAAGAAGGGTTACATGAACTGCGTCATACATCAAGTATCTGAAGGTTCTCATCTTCTTGCTTGACAAGGAGCTTTTCATTGAATTGCTCGATAAAATCAATTTTCTTATTGCGGTGCAACAAATGCGTGAAGGATTTTAGTGGTCTTCCATCTTCAATTGACAATATCTTCAAAGGAACATGACATGGTGTTCTTTCATATATCAAGAGCATGATTCCAGGACTGAAGAGAGAAATTTGAAAGGTCATATTTAGCATCATTGAGTTATGTGAGATATATAAATGTAAATAATCAAAAAAGCACATACCTTATCTTTATCTCCTGCACATTGGTGTCAGGTATTGAATATAGAAAAGAGTAGTTCTTCAAATCGAAGACCTTATAGATACTGCAAATACAAGGGTAACAGTTTGATCAACTGATGTGAGATGGAGAAAAAAAATCACCATTATATGTAACTGTTCAAGAGGCATACCCATCCTGAGCTGAGTAGGTGAGTACTTTTCCATTTACATCATCAAACTCCACAAAGCCAGGCCACTTCAGAGATTCTGTTTCAAAAAGAGGAAACCCAGCATCTAACTGATTCCTCCTTATATATCTGAAAATAACATATTTTCATATGAGAACCATATATAAGTTGAAACCAAGAACAATTGTAAGTTGTATAACTCGCATATAGTGTTTAAATAATCAAAATCGAATACAACAGTGAAGGAGTGCTTCTTGGCAAGTCAAACACACAACTTGAAGAATTCCGGATTTCAGGAGAAATCATTTGGTGCTTAGGATCTTACTCGATTGGGGTTGTTCTGCACTTCAATGTGCTAAAATGGTCTGATGCATAAACTGACACAGTAATAAGTGAATCATTGTTCTTGTTGTAGAATAAGCTCCGGATGACTTCATCTGGGCTTAAATTCAAGAAGGATATGCGCTTATTTGTAACTGCAGACACAAATATAATGCCAAATATAAGAGAACATATATAACATTTTTCCAATAGAAACATCATCTTGTCATATGAAGAATCTCTACCTCGACTAAAAGCAGCACATAGCCCAGAGTGTGCAAGAGCAAATATGATATCTTTTGCTGCAACAATCTCAATTATTTTGGATCTCTTTTTAAGAAATTGCAGCTTCACAAATAGGTGGGCATTGTGATCATACGTATCAAACTCTTCCTGGTTCCAACAAAGAAGTATAATGTTAACGCTGAACACAGTAAAATGGTACCAGTACATAACAAAAAGAATTACTAAACCAAACTCTCACTGCAGGAATTCTCATTTTACATCCACAGACGTCAAATTCAACTATCTACGTCATAAACAATATGTCATTTTGATACTTCAAGCACATGATTGGGAGAAAATGCAACCGATAAAGTGGCAAGAATCAGGACACGACACTGTGTAATTAAAACATCTCATATCGGATATTTGACAGTTTGAATTGATTATTGAATAAAAAAAGTGCACGAATTAATATAAAATACTTCAAATCCAACCTTCTGCAAGCACAACAAAATCAAGCTAGCTGGCTGGAACACCTAACAGCTCCATATGTACTACTAACTTCTAACTTTTCAGACCTAGGGTTAGGGAACCAAAATCATGAAAAATAAATAACATCAGAAGCAAATTTCAACTTTTGTAATCAGCCAAAATGATCCGTGCCAAGAAACTCAATTGTTTCAGGATGAGTTTCTGCAATGTTTAGCAGTTCAAGCCAAACCATCTTACACCTGAATATCTTGAACAAATTGAGGAAGCCCAATGACGCCAATGGAATAGCTCAAAGAATAATCCCAAATGACTAATCCTAGAAAATTGTGGTACTACTCATGTTCCAGCAGCCACAACTTCCGGCTTAATGAGACTAAAATCGACAATTTAGAGACAACCTAAAACAGCAAATAACACTACCGTGATAGCTGAAATGCTAATTCAAAATCATTAAGCATTTTTCCTCTTGAACTAAAGCTCTGGTTGAAATGACAGAAGCGACAAGTCCACTAATTGAATAATTTAAACCTCAATACAAAGACCCTATTCTAAATAACCACTATTGCTGCTCAATTTCCACAGTGGCATGCCCATATATGCTAAAACCCAACCTAACAAATCCTTTAAAATCATAGCTTGAGACACGCATATTTGTAACGCCAGTTGGCCACAAATAATGCCAAATACAAATTTTGAGACTAGGTACACACAGTCAATACTCAACATCCTTAGGAAGCATCTCGTTTTCCTAAATTCTGACACTGCCAAGAGCCCTGCATTTGCAGAGCACAGAAACAGAAACTTTTTTTCCCTTGAAACCCTAAATAAAATTCTCCAACAAAAAGAAAAAGCCTCTAGTGAAAGCATTTACATTTGGATCTATCCGCGACGCACGCAGAAACCCTAGGCTCCACCGCCTCCCCGGCTCCCCCCCACGAGCGACATGGACGAACCCTAACCCTAACCAAATCACGCCACCACCCCCACACCAACCACCTCGACCATCGAGAGAGATATAACCATCGGGAATTTACCTGGAGATGCATGTTCCGGAACCGCTCGGGCACGGCGGACGCGGCGCCCCCGCCGCGCGCGGCGAGCTGCCTGCCCCCGATCTCGCGCCGCTGCAGCTTCGCCGCCGAGTTGAATACCGGCGCGTCCAGCCGCCGCTTCCGCCCCCCGCTCCCGCCCGCGCCGCCACCCCCACTCCCGGAGCCCCCGCCGTCGTCGCCGCCCCTCCGCCGCGCCGTCACGCGGAGCCGCACCCTCAGCTGCGACCTCTTGGGCCCCTCCATCCCGCCGCCGCCGTCCACACTGCGCCCCGCGCGCTCCTCCCTCGTGGTGGTGGTGAGGCTAGGGTTCGGAGGAGGAGGAGGCGCTGGAGCTAGGGTTTGGGGGGTAATTTGGGTGGTGGTGGGGAGTCGAGTAGGGGAAGGGAGGAAGAGGTGGGTGGAGAGAGAGAGAGAGAGGGGGGATTTGCCAGCGTGGCGATGCGGTGTGAGGCTGCAGGTGGGGCCCGGCGCGCAGTGGCAGCGTGACCGTTTGGCAAACTAATTGGTCTGACACTGACTTTTCTGAGGCTGGTACACAACAGCTTTTCGGTTGTTGTAAGCACAATCGATCGTCATATCTATACATTATACATTATTGTATCCACAACAATTATTAGAAGTTAAAACTTAAAATACAAATATATTATATTATCACCTACTAGCAATTATCCCTCCGTTTAGGTCAGATAAAAAAAGATATCAAATAACGCTGAAATTGCCTACAGAAAGTCGCATATTATAAGTCGTTTGATTTTTATTTTAGTTAAAATTCTATAAGTTTGATCAAATTTATAGAAAAATTAAAAACTTTCAGGACACCAAATTAATTTCATTAAATATAATATTGAATATATTTTGATAATATGTTTATTTTGTATTGAAAATATTTGTATATTTTTCTATAAATTTGGTTAAAATTAAAGAAATTTGACTAAGAAAAAAATCAAACGACTTATAATATAATACGGAAGGAGTACTATTCTAGAGCATCTTAAATCTATGCAAGCATGGCAGTAGCTAGCAATTATTATTCTATAGCATCTTACATTATTTTCACAATATTTTTAATATTAATAATTTCTATAATATCTAACATAAATTTATCCATGCATGCCATAGTAAAGCGCGAGGTATCTATATGTTTGTATATGTTTGCGGATGCATCTGCGTGTGGCATGTCGCCACACCTCCTCTTGTAGTTTCTAGTTTCTAGGAATAAAACTTCTACTTGTATATATAATCCCTCTCTTTATCCTAAAAAATCAAATAGTATCAAGATACATAGGTAAAAGTTACATCAAGTCTGTATGTTGTCTTTAAATGACATGGAAAAAGGTTACATGTCTCAACGATCAAACATGCCACTAAAGAATTAGCCTAATAGGATCGTCGATTGATTTATATATTTATTTCAAAATAGCTATTCATTTCCAATAACATAAATCAATAATTCAAAGTGTATTCAAAGGTATAGAAAATTGAGCTGATGAGAAAAACATATTGTTATTGTCTTGCAAAAATCTCGTGGTACTCACTCCGTTCCATATTGTGAATCTTATTGTTTTAAATCAAACATCTTTAACCTCGGCTGAAGTTTATTGTAAAATGCATTAAACATCCACATTATCAAGTATGAGGTTAAGCTTAAAAAAAGTTAGTTTCATTAAACCCATCTTTGACTAACGAGAATATCTGAGAGAGCCACCGAGCCAGTATGGTCGAGGTTGATGACAAGCACGAGAGGCTATATACTTAGCTAAGGAGCTGGGATCCGAAGTGTGACAAAAAAAAAAAGGAAATTACCTGGTCCAAAAGCTTTTTAAAAGACAAGGCTATCTTCTAAATAAATAATAAAAAGTGATCAGAATTATAATTTACTCTCTTGAGTTTCTGGTCTAGTAAGGTGTTTTAGCCATCCTTGGTAACACTTGAATTTCATATAATGTTACATGGATATGTTTTAAGGAAAAAGTAGTTCTTAATTGCTTGACAAATGAGATACAAAGTTTTAATCCCGAATAGATTCTGTGCTGCACTCCTGATCGCTAGTTGGTGCTGTTTCTATTACTGTACTTCAATTTCAAGAAAGTTCAATTTGTTGATTTTAATTAGCAGTTATCTAAATTATACCTGGTCTATAATTTAGTCTAATATGTTTATATTTGAAAATTATTTTTCCATGATAATATTGGTTTTTAAGTATATATATTTTGATAAATCAATTATTATAGTTTATTTTTTTCAAATATCAACAGAATGATGTCTTTTCAAACAATTTTCCATGCTTGATATGGTGCATGTCGATCGTACAAAACTAGAAGATTTGGTTTAATAACAAGTCAAGTTTGCAAAGATATATAAATTCATTAATGCATTAGCCTGGTGAGCTGAAATTAGGTAAAAAAAAATACAAAGGGGCATTCCGAGAATTGAACTCGGGACCTCTCGCACCCTAAGCGAGAATCATACCACTAGACCAAATGCCCGTTTGCTTCGAAGAAAATTCCAAATTTATTTTAAATAGAGCATTCAAATTCAGAAATCAGATAAGACATTACTCCATTTTCCACCTACGGAGTTCAGAAAATCAGATTATTTTATATCCCTAATATAAAATATTAAAATTAATGATACCTAAATTATGAAACATCGTACATAATAGTATTGCTTTGCTGTGAGCGAATTTAGAGAAACATTGGGAACGATACGGTCGATCTTTAGCAGTGTCAAAGCTTGACCTCAACATGTGAAACGGCCAGTACTAATTGACACCATAATTAGTGATATATTATTCAGTGATTTCCTCTTAATCATATACAATTACCCAATGTAAATTCACAATTAGTGTTGGTCTTAACGATTAATCAATGGTAACTTCCCCCCATGGCGACATCATCTCCTGCCATGATTAAGCAGAGAGAAAAACTTCGAGTAACATTGCAACCAGAACAGCAACAATGATGAACACATTACACACATTTCTTCATGCAGTCAGGAGACAGAAGACATACACATTCTGATTCTGTTGACAGAACAGAAAATTATTTTATTCAGAGAATGAATTCCAACTCGAAGTAACAACGAAATCTAACCGATAATAATAATGCATGATCTAATCTACCTATATCTATCCTAAAGATGCTTACAGATTCACAGGTGTGGAGAGACAACAGTGTTAGTATCACATCACACATCCCATAATTACCAAACTAAATCTTGATTAGCCAGTATTTTCATGCATAGATTAAAGCAAAACTAAACTAAAAATAAACTAAATTTAGACTGTGTATATGATGCAATTAAATCGATCAATGCTGATACCTACACCTAATTAATCTAATCTATGCATCATGAGCTATGAACAGAAACATTCATCATCGATCGTCGTCAGGGTGTCAGGAACACAAAACAGCAGCAGCAGCGTGTCAATGGCGTGCTCTCAAAAAGGGGCAGCCATGGATGGATGCACGGTTGAGGCTGATGCATCATGAGCTCGATCGCCATGGCCGTGATCGATCGAACTCGGTCTACTGCTCCAGCGAATTCTTGAAGCGGTTGACGTCACGGCTCAGCGCCGGGTTGGAGTTGGCCATCGCGTCGTCGTCGGCGATGGCGTGGACAAGTCTCGTCGGCACCAGGCACCTGCCCTCGCCGGCGAGCCGCTCCTGCACGCCGCCGCTCGCCAGCAGCGCGCGCATCTGGTGGTGCTCCTGCGACGCCGCCATGGATGGCGCTCTCGCCTGGCGGATGGAGATGTAATGGAGGATTCAGGATTTGATGAGTAGGTTCATGGTGTTTGTTGTTGAAGGGTGGTTACCTCGGCGGAGGAGTGCATGAGGGCGAGCATGCCGACCTGGGCCTGGAGGAGACGGACGTGGCGGGCGGCGGCCTGGAGCATCTCGGCGGTGCTGTTCATCCTGGCGGCGCCGGGGATGAGGCGCGAGAGCTCCGCCGTCTTGTTGCTTATCCGCCTCCGCCGCTCCCTCGCCGCCGCGCTCTGCACGGCCTGGTTGTGGTGGTGGTGGTGGCGCCCGTCGTCGCCGTCGTGGTTGCTCGCCGCGCCGCCCTTCTTCGTGTCCGCCGCTCCGGCTCCCCGCACGAACGCGGCGTCAGGCAGCTCCCATCGCTGCTGCTGCTGCTGCTGCGCCGGTGGTAGCGGCGGCGGCGTGGGGACGAAACGAGTCACTAGCTCAGGCGGCGGCGCCGGCAGGACAGCACCGGTGGCGGGGAACTCGTCGCCGCCGCCGCCGCCGCATTGGCGCGGCCTCTTGTCGGCGCGTAGGTCGGCGCCGGGGAGTGGGGCGAGGACGTCGTCGAGGGCCGCGGCGCCGTGGGCGGGCGGGTCGTAGACGAAGCCGAGCAGCGCGTCGGTGACGTCGTCGGCGACGTCGCCGACCATGCCGTTGTTGAGGAGGAGGCGGAGGCGGTCGAACACCGGGGCGGGTGTCGGGCGGCGGACGCCGAGCCTTGTCGTGGCCGAGGACATTGGCGGAGCAGGGACGCGCGGCGCGCGGCGGCGAGACGAGGCGGTTGCTCTCTCAGTGACAGTCGCTGCTGATGCTTCGCGCGCGCGTGGGGAGAGACGAGTGGGACGGCGGTTGCAGAGTACGTGGGGGGCTACAAACTCGGGGGATTTCTAACCGCCTGGAAGAGAATCCAAGGCAGGGATTAATAGTTAATGGGTTAATTAAGTAATTATTATTAGTAACTAATAGTAAGTAATTGACCATGAATCCATGATTAAACACGGCCGTTCATCACCATCAGTATGCTCGCGGTGATTAGCCTGGTTTATGGGCTTGGGCCGTTAATTGCACGTTTTTTTATTAACACAAAGCGCTTTGGGTTTTTTTTACTCACAAATCACACACCAAATCAAGGTGGTGTTTGGGCCGTGATCCAAGCCCGTTGTTACTTAAGGCCGAGCCGCATTGGGACCGCGTCCATCAACACCACCTGCACCATCTGGACCAAGCGCGGCGTCGTGGCGACGCAGGTCATCACGCACGACAAGGCCGTGCACGCCATTGCCTGCGGTGAGAAAAGGGAGGAGAAAGAGAGGAGGGAGAGAGAAGAGGGGAGCTGAGCTGGAGAGGAGAGTGAGAAACTAAGAATGATATGTACTTTCATTTTGCTACGTAAGCGCTCAGTCAGTATTAGTGGACCAAGTTAACTTGTTAGTAAACCAGCTATATGTACTAACGGAGAATTTAGTCTAATTTAATCCGGTTTACAAGTTTAGAGGTTTAGTTTTTTGGTATTGTGATTTATGGATGCGATTCAAATGCGACATTAAGATAGGGGACTTAAAGTGAACTTATTTCATTTTCCATCTTATCATAAGGATGGCAATGGAAGGAATATAGTGTTTATGGCTTTTCTATAATTTTGTCAATGGCCGGTATGGCGGTGTGATCCCAAAACAAATCATAACATCACGATTTGTGCACTGGACGACCAGGATTATCTTTCTCAACCCCTCACTCTCCTCTCCTCTTCCCCTCTACCAGAGCAACTATTTCTCATGGATTGTTCACAAGCGATTCTATAAGAGAGTTATCTATAAAAGTAACCGTATTTTTATAACGGTCTAACTTAAAGCGATCGTATATTTTATAGGCGGTCCATGACCAGTAGCCTCGTTGCATCTTCACTTGTGATTTTTAGATGGAAAAAGGGTGTTGTAAGAAATGGATTTTAGTAGTCATTTTTTAGACTAAAATTCACAAAACTATCAAACTATAAAAAAAACTACATATTAAAGATGATATATAAAAAAACTACATGTTTATGACCTATTTTATCAACGAACTATATAGATTTAAGATGCAATATCATAAAACTACAGGTTTGGTAATAAAATTATCACAAAACTAAATGTTTTGCACTAAATTAAGTATAAAACTACAACATTTATAACTCTAACTTAACCGTGGTTTTAGGGACTCAAACGATTAAATTTGTAGTTTTGTGATAACTTTAGTATTAAATCTGTACTTTTGTGGTACTTGCTCTTAAATAATTTTATGATAAATCTTGTGTTAAATTTATAGTTTTGCAATACAATATCTTAAATCTATAGTTTTCTGATAATTTGATCAAACTACATAGTTTTGTGAATTTTACTTTTTTTAATAGTATTGAGTCTTGAATGTTTAGATCGTTTCTTCTAGCAAAATATTTCCTCGTCTCGTTGGCTTTGTTTGATCAAATATGGATGCCATATGATGGTTCATTATATGACGTTCTGACTAAGAGTGAACACCTCAAATAATATTGCATCATCTAACATTAACAGCAAATCAAGGTACGTGGGTTACATGGAGATCAGTTGCTGCATACATGCCTGCATATGATGCTCCTGTGCCAAAATTAGGGCGGGTTTGAGAAAAGCAGAAAGGAGAAGTTGAGAATATACACTAGGTGAGTCATTAGCATATTACTAATTGAGTAGTAATCATTTTGAATTTAAAAAATAAAATAATATTTTTTTAAACAACCTTTCTGTAAGTTTTTTAAAATAAAAACACACTGTTAGCACTTTGAAAAACATACAGGGAAGACTACGGCTCGAATGTCCGATAAAACTCTGAAGATTAGTCACCCTGCTCGTTGCAATTTTGGAGCAGAGAGAGGCTCCATGTAAACCATGCACCCTCTCTCTTCCTTCTCTCTCATGTTTTGGTATCCACTGTCTACGTATTATACATGAATGTACCATCTTTGGTAATTTTTCAAACTATCTTTCTATTAAAATATTTATCTGATCAATAATTTAATTATACCGTTGTATTCGTTGTAATTAAATCTTTATAACAAGATCTCGCATGAGTATACTACGATAGGAAACATACTATATGAAACATTTTTATATTATAAATGAAACAACGAGTTATAAGTACTGAAACATCAAACATATTACTGAAACATCTAAAGAACACTATATGCAACATTTGCAAATAAGTAATTATTGAAACATATATTGTAACGTGCAATTTAATAATCCGTAACAACAAAAACTTAAAATGTGCAGTAAATTCGAACTCTAAATTGAAACATCTGTCTCTCACACGTGAAACGTGATTTTAACGGTTGAAACATTGTATTTTTTATTGGAATATAATCATATGAGTTCTTATTACAAACATTCAAACAATGGATATTATCGGATTATAGATCGGATAAGTAATTTAAGAAAAAAAAAGAAATTTCAATGCTTCAAATGGTTGTTGGTTGTTGGCTTGTGTTAAAGAAAATAGTACTACTCTTCCCTTACACGTGTAGAACTAGCTCATTTATTTTTTCGGTGTTGATATATGCTTCTCTAACTTTTCTACTCAGTTCAGATGTAAGGGTAGTGTTCGATATTTCCCAACTGTTCGAACGTTCGAGGGAAAGCATTTTCGAAAACGTACACACGCCGACAACATGTGACTTGATTTCTGATGCTCGGGAACGCAGCCTTAATTCACGAATGTCGAACATGTTTTTACATTCGCAGTAGTTAAGGTGGTGTTTGGATAGTTTAGTCAGGAACTAAATGTTTAGTCAGGTGACTAATCTTTAGTCACCCCCTGTTTGGAGAAGGTGACTAAACTTAATTTAAGGCTATGGAAAAAGAGAGATTCATCCACATTCAATGCTTGATCCCATGCAGACCATGGGGAAAGGAAAGGATACTAGTGGAAACTTTCTATTTTTGCTCAGTTTTAGTCACCATAAGTTGGGGTAGGGGTGACTAGAGAATTTTAGTCCATTAGTCACTTTTAGTCACTCCTATTTAGTATTTTGGTGACTAAAAGTGACTAGAAGGGAGGTGACTAATATTAGTCACCCCCATCCAAACACCACCTAAGTCTGGCTCCAGTCGAAGCTTATGTGGGCCAGGATGCAGAAATAGGGTCTTTATGAATGGGCCCAGCCCGTGTAATTTTATTCCAATCTGCTCTGGCCCACGGCGGCCCAACTCACGGCGAACGGATGCAATTTCGAGTGATTTTCTCTAATCTCCTTATTATTATCTAGTGTCCATTATTGCATTTCTTTTTTCTGTCCCAAAAAGAAAATGTTAACGCCGTGATCTGCGCATCGGACGGTCAGGATCACTCTCCTCTCTTCTTCCCTTCTCCCCTGCTCTGCTCTTCTCTCTCGTCTCCTCCCATGGAGCCTGACGCCGCCGCCGCCGCCCAAAACCCTAACCCTAGCACGGGCCCGCCGGCCATCTCCGCCTACTACCAGACGCGAGCGGAGCACCACGCCGTCGTCTCCAGCGACTGGCTCGCGCACGCGGCCGCCGCGGCCTCGCTCCCCTCCTCCGATGCCGCGGACGCCGCCGCCGACGCGGCGACGTCGCTCCTCTCCCCCGGGAGCAACGGCGGCGGCGGGGTGATCGAGGAGTTCAACTTCTGGCGGCGCAAGCCCGAGGCCGCGGAGGCCGTGGCGGCCATCATGGCGCTCGCCGCCGTCATCCGCTCCAGCAGGGCCACCACCATGATGGAGCTCGAGATCGAGCTCAAGAAGGCCTCCGACAAGCTCAAGGTACCCCCCCTACTAACTGATTATAGCATATTAACAGCATTCATACAAGGTTATACATAGATTCGTGGGTTAATTACCTGCTGTACACCTTAAGAAATAGTTGTGCTCATAACGAGTTAGACAGGACAATGAATATCACCTTTCTGTCAACATTTCAGACCTTTAGTTGTACTAGTGTTTTACACCTTCAGTTAATCGCTGCTTTAATCAAAAGTTTTTCTTGAAGAAATGAATCTTTATTCTAAATTTGTTAAAACTGTTACTCTGGAAGTGAAAAGGGTTATTGATCTTCGCCACTGTTTGTTATGGAGCTTAAGGAATTTCTACCTAATCTAGTAATCTTAGTATAGTTACCATTAGTCCCACTGAATATTTGGTCTACAAAAGCTAAATGTTTGATGGTTAATCTCATTTATGAATACAATGGTGGTCACGTTGTGTTTACTTTGTATTTATGTAATATGTTAGTTACAATTAATTAATCTCAGTCTGGGTGTATGTAATTTAATTGTTAAATCAAGCATTATAATTTCATGTTTGAGCTGTGGGCATGTGAATGCCTTCGCCATACCCTCCTATTTTGCAGTCTTGTCTTGTTAGATCATTTTCTTCTAGCAATCCCCTTGTTAGTTTTGAATTTTGGCTGATCTAATATGAATGTCAAATGATGGTTATTTACTTATAGATGCTCCACATTTCTTTATGGCATCCTTTATGTTGTTCTGACCAAAGAGTTAACACCTAAAAAATTGTCTATGTTTCAGTCTTGGGATGCTACTTCCATTTCTTTGTCTGCCGCATGTGATTTGTTCATGCGGTTTGTAACAAGAACATCACATTTGGAGCATGAGAAGTTTGATGCTGCAAAATCACGCCTAATTGAGCGGGGAGAAAAATTTGGAGAGATATCCTTAAAGGTTATCTAGAATTACGATATAGTTTTTTTAAATATATAGAAGTGGAGTCTCCACCTTTAGTTAACTTTGTGGAACAATATTTATGCAGGCTCGTAAGACAATTGCAATGCTCAGCCAGGATTTTATTTCAGATGGATGTACTATTCTGGTCCATGGTTATTCCAGAGTTGTTTTGGAAGTTCTAAAGCTAGCTGCATCAAACCGCAAGCTCTTCCGGGTACTTTGCACAGGTAAATTGATCAGGTTGCATTTGAATCTGCAACTATATTTTCAAATTTTATTTATCAAAGATGCAACAGCATTATTCTACACAAATAGCTTGGTGATGTTGAACTATATATTAGTTGCATGCAAATGTTATATTCAACAAAATGTACCTTTTCTAGCAGAAAAAGAACCATACAACTTAACAATCATGAGTTCATGACTGAGAATACTGGAATATAAAAAATAAAAGTGATCCAGGGTTTAAACACATCACGACAGAGTTTCATGCAATGCCTATGTGTTGCTGCGGAATTTGATAGGACTTCCATGAATGAGTGGAAAACCTTATGTGCTACATTGAATTTGTAATAGAGGGGAGGTAAGTCCTTTATTTTTGCAACAATTAAGCAAATTTTGTGTCCATGATTCACTGGTAACAAGGTTAAATTGTTATAATTTTATAACAGTGCGTTCTTACGGCATTCTTACTTTTGGAATCAATATGTGTATAGCCTTTTGCCCACCTGTTACTATATTGATGCTTTCAAGCACACATCATTAGCTCTTCTGATTTCTAATGAGTGTTTGCTATTATACTGAACTGCAGAGGGCAGACCAGACCGAACAGGTTTACGAATGTCAAATGAACTTGCAGCATTAGGCATTCCTGTTAAGGTGCTAATTGATTCAGCTGTTGCTTATTCCATGGATGAAGTTGACATGGTGTTTGTTGGTGCTGATGGGGTTGTTGAAAGTGGAGGAATAATCAATATGATGGGCACTTATCAGATAGCTCTTGTTGCTCACAGTATGAACAAACCTGTTTATGTGGCTGCTGAAAGTTACAAGGTAATAACATTGCTTTGCTCATATTGTTCATCGACAAGCTCTTCTGTTGTTATGCTTGAAACTAGAAATAGATAAGGTGGTACGTAGAAAAAATATCTCCTAGAAATCAAATCTGGTCAAGAATATTTGAGACAGTTTCAAATTCTATAACAACTAATGGCAGATGTGTGTCTGGCTGATAAATTGTTGTTTTCCTCTTCGGCATGCAACAAGTATTTGATGATGTTGCTTGTGGCTCTTTTGTAGTTTGCACGCCTATATCCGTTGGATCAGAAGGACATGACACCAGCTCATCGACCAATAGATTTTGGAGTTCCAATTCCACTTGGTGTGGAGGTTGAGACTTCAGCAAGAGACTACACTCCTCCCCAGTATCTCACTTTGCTTCTTACCGACCTCGGTGTTCTGACACCATCTGTTGTGAGCGATGAGCTTATCCAACTATACCTATGATCACTGGTACAGAGATAGTATGATGTACTGGAGTTGAATCTAAGGTTTTTCCTGTCATTTTTGGCTATGCTGTATTGCCCTTTGCGCGGGCCATGATGCAATGTTTGAAGGATTCACAAAAGGGTTGTGCAACAGAAGATAGCCCAGTTTTGTCTTTTGTCGAAAGCATCTATCTGGAGTTAATAGTTTTGGTGTTGGTTGCGAAGATGGTCTGGATGACATTTTCCAATCATCTCTCTGCCTGCTATGGATTTGGATGTGTTAAGCTGACAATTTATGTCCTAGATTTTGCTCAAGTTTGCTCTAGTCCAGCCCTTGAATATGCAGACTTACAAATTCAAACCTGTTGGCATATGCAAACGAAAACTTCAGTCCATGTTTGAATACAACTTTGGCTAACAAATACAATGTGACGTTAGAACGTCCTATAGCATAGGTTAAAATATATTTACAAACAGTAAGAAAACAAGGACCACAGCTAAATAAAACTATCTACACTAGTGTGCACATAAGCTCTGGCTCGTTTAACATCGACAGTGAACGCATGCTGGACCGCCAAAATTGTGGCGACTTGCCGTACAACTACAGCCTTTTCCCTCCTGTAACACTGACGAGCAAATGAGCAATGGCCGACTGTCAGTAAAGAAACCATGGGTAAATATTTCCTATTTCTATCCAGGGGGGGCATTTCAGGTCAAGGTTCAACAGGATGGCCTGCACCAATCCAAGCCTCCGGTACTTTGTGATGCAAACTGCAGACTAGATGGATACCGGAGCACTGAACTTCGTGCGCAACTCATGCTGCATCCTGTAAGTGGAGATCGCTTTCAGACATTCAGTCCTTGACGTCCGTAACACCTTCCGGTGATATCTGAAACCTTGCCTCGGCTTCAGCAAGACAGGGGGAGCTTACTACCTTACAGATTCGCTCCTCGGCTCTTCCCTTGCGAAGAAAAAGCCTGATATATAGCATGCACCATCAAACATGTTGTAGAGAAAACTATGAGGAATTGAAGAGAGGCAGTGGTAGAGAGATTTCTGAGTTTCTTGATAAAGCAAACCTTGTTGTTGAGGCATGAGCCATGATGTTCCCGCCGATAGGTTTGATCTGTGGCCCAGCAAACATTGCAGCACCATCCACTTGCGCCACAACTTGATTTGTGATTACCACTGCCACACCAAACTAGAGCAAGCAAATCAAACTAAATCAGTATGGTGAACATGCAAGAGAGCAATATCCTGCAAATTAATTAGCAAGAAACTACCTTGCAACACTAGTTCCTTTTGTCATTTGGCATGATAAGTGTATCAAAGTCAAGAAATAGCTAAATAACATATATTTCATGATTTTTTTCAATACATATACTAACGTACCTCATCCGCTAACTTCTGAAGGCTCCTAAGGAACTTGGCCAGATGCATTTGTCTTGCTGACAGCTCCCCTCTACCAGAGAAATCTGTTCTGTATAAGGCTGTCGCACTATCTACAATCATAATAGCAAACCTGCAAAAATATGCATCCAGTTCAGAGAGACTGGAGCCTACGGGACTTGATAGCCAATATTACATGCATGTATTCGAAGTGGAGTACATAATTAAATCAAATATACTATAGCTTTAGCTATTCTCACTATTAAACTATATATTTCAGAGAACATAGGTTAAATTGTAAAAGAATGAACTTGCCTTGTCTCCACCATCATGGAAGCTGCTTCCAGTAAAAGTCTTGATTGATGATCAGTATTATATGCTCTTGCATAAGCTACATTCTCAAGTACATCAGCACCATTCAACCCAAACCTGAAATTTAGAATTATCTTGTTTAGCAGGTCAACCTTTAACACAACATATGTAACATTATATCCATGACTACCTGTCTGCTATCTGGAGGAGTCTTTGTGGTCTGAATGTGCCCTCTGCATCAATATACAAAGCTTTTCCCTCACCACCACCTTGGTCCAATGGGAGCTGCAATATAAATCACTACCGAATTTGTAAAGATTGAAATGGAATAGACAAGAAATGAGAGAAAGGTGCCAAATGCAGTCAACAGTATATAAATCTAACGGTTAAGTAAAAGAAAACTTAGGCATTCTTTTCATCAAACAATGAGCATGACTTTTCTGATAATCGCAACGTAATGAAGTAGTGGTACCTGACATGTAACACAGAGAGTGTGGCACAACTGAGTCTTCCCTGAGCGAAATTCACCATATATCTCTGTAATGGACCCAGTTTCTATTCCACCTGTTGAAATAATGAAAACAAAATTACACTTTGTGTTTCTACATCACATCACATCATAACAATGAGTTTGGTGCTGTTAGATACTCTATAATAAAGAAAGGCAGCAAGAGGCTACCATCCAAGATTTTATCAAGTTCCCTTGATCCAGTTGTAACTTGGATAATCTCAAGCCTTTGTGCATGAAGTTGACTGGCACTTGTAAATCCCAGTGGAACCAGCTTCGAAGCTGCCATATGTTTGTGAACATTTAGGACTTCACAAATAAAAGATTGTTCCGGTGCAAGAACAAATGCATTACTGATTTACTGTGTTGTGTTCACTTCAATTTCCAAACAATTACTTGCCTGCTTCAATTATCTTATCGACTTTGGCTTCACTAATCCCTTTAATTTGCAAAAGGTCTTTCCTTGGAGAGTAGACCACAGACTCCACCGTGCAGAGACCAGCATCTTTGAGCTTTTTCACATCAAGTGCAGCTATACCAGATGCCTTCACAGCAAAGTTCACAAGAAAATTTCAGTTACAATTCAGCTCAACAGTGTTTCCTACCTGAACATGAAGACTTCTCTAATCCCTATTCTGATTTTCTCAGAAAGAAAATGTAACTGCACAACCCTCTTTTCTCAGGGAAGTAGCAGGTCTATCAGCTAAGAATTTTATCATCAATAACTTACAAGCTCCTATCTAATACAGTAATTAAACTGCTTCAAAGAATTGCATTAATTCTCTAATTTTAGTCAATAATATTACAGAAATGCTACAGCGCACCGATGAATTACAGGTTCCTCATATCGGCATACAATTTATACAAGATAATAGTGTATCTTCAATCATTTTACTCACGCTTCAATCAAGAAATGAGGGTTTACTTCGATGGAACAAGAACACAGAAAGGGGAATTCCCAAAATTGGGAGGAAAAACCCCAGCACAATGCAACCCCAAATTGATCAAAACATCGACCAATCTCTCGAAATCTACGCCGCCCCCACGGCAGAAAAAGCATCAAGAACCTAGGGTTTGACGGCTAAATCAAGAACCCATCAAACCAAGCGCAGAAGAGAAATCAAGAAGCGGGTAGGAGCGGATCGAGAGGGCGGGGGGAAGGGGTTCGGCGCGGAGAGAGAACCGAACCGCACCTGGAGCTGCTCGATGGGGAACGGCCCGTGCTCCCCGCCCGCCGCCGCCGCCTCCGCCGCCGCATCCGACGACGACATGGGGCCCCACTTGCAGCCACAGAGAAAGGCAAGGAGGGGTTGGATTTTGGGTTCAAAATGGAAGAAGGCGCCAAGCTTTTATTGAGGCCACGCGCCTTCCTTCCAGCAGAAGACTCGACTGAGAAAATACAAAATTCGAAATACATCAAAGGGGGTAAACTGAAAAATCACCTACCACGTGCGGGCCTGTGACACTGCCACGTGGGACCCACACACCGTGACGTGGCACATCTCCTCGACGACTCCTCTCTTCTTCCATCGTTTGGTATATTAGAGAAAAAAGCGAAACGATATGTTTGAAACGGAAAATAATTTGTGTATACGTATTTTCAACGATCTAAAAACAAAAACTGAAAAATAAACTACGATAAGAAAATTCTAAAATCAATTGTAAATTTAAGGTTGAAAATTCAAATTTTAGCTGATAAATATAAACATAACCGAAAAGATAAGGCCGTGTGTCTTTTTCCTCCACCACGCAAGCCGCAAGGTGAACCCTCTTTCTCGTGAGCTTCTCCTCCTCGAGGCCAGGCGAGCAGCGCCATGTTTCTCACAAGGTAAAGATCGATACTCCTGCTTTTGCTCCTGCTTTTTTTTGATGATTTTGCTGCTGGCGTGTGTTGAGGGATTTGTTTTGTGCAGGACGGAGTACGACAATGGCGTGAACACCTTCTCCCCGGAGAGGTGACTGTTCAAGGTCGAGTACGCCATCGAGGCTATCAAGGTGAGTGAGTGAGTGATGGGGGGAGGGTTTTGTTTAGATTCACTGATGAGGGTATTGCGGTTCTTTGGAGATGTTTGCACGCTACATTGCGCTGATTCCTTTCAATCTACTTGTATGAGGTGATATGCTAGGAATCTAATGGTAGAGTTGTTTCTGGGAAAAAGAAAAATTGCTGGTTGGTATGTTCATTTTTGTGTAAAATTTGTTGATAATTAAAATTTGTCGGAGCACAGATTTCATCTAGGTTATGTAGCTGGCGCCCTTTGCATTGCCTTGGTCATTTATTATCTGCATTTTGCTTTTTTAGTATATAAAGTTGAGAATTGATGTTATACATGAGGGTGATGAGTTTTGGGGATTCTGGTGCGTTTGTTAGTAGTTGGGCTCTACTGCAATTGGGTTGAAGACAAAGGATGGGGTGGTTCTTGCTGTGGAGAAACGTGTAACCTCGCCTTTGCTGGTAATTTTTGTTGAGTTTTCCAAGTCATAATTGCAAATTATGTTCTCGAATTGGATGACCTGTCTGCAAATCTTCATGCTTACTAGCATTAATGTTATGCTTATTAGCTAGAATTCAATCTACACCGTTCTGCAAACAAGAGTTTTGTATGCTCAGTTTGCTTTTGGATAATCATCTTACAAGAACAATGCAGGAATCTCTTCTTGTTGCTAGCAATTGTCTTTTTATCAATGATACTGTGCTAAACTTTGCATGCCACTCTTTCTTTTCTTTGTTTGCAACTGTAAATATGTGTTTGACAGGGCCTCCCTAATTGTATAAATTACTGAAAGAAGGCTGAAAATACTGCGCCGCTATAATTCGGTTTATTGATATTCTTCCTTTTTTTAGCATCTTATTTCCTGCAGGTACCACGCTGATCCATCTTGAACCTTTTGGCAATGAAATGCCAAGGCAATAGGTTCAGGCTCAGAAGGTGCTGACAGCTCCTTACAGGAGCAGTACAAGAAGGTATGATATAACACAAGGTCTAACAACCATAAAAATTCCATCCTGATGCTTAGAAAGCTATGATCATACCAAGATATCGGTGGTGTTCTCTTTTCTCGATTTTCATTAGTACGTTTTTTAAACTGTTAAATGGTGTGTTTCATGTGAAAACTTTTTATATAGAAATTACTTTAAAATATCAAATAAACCCATGTTTCAAATTTGTAATAATTAAAAATCAATTAATCACACATAATAGTTTTCTCGTTTGGTATACCCCAACTTCATTTTTATCTTCATTAGATTCAAACGGGACATCATCTTGTAAGTTCTTATTAACTCTGGTTATAAATTTCTAGTCTGTAACGTCAAATGTAGTACATTTTGAATATGCTGCCACGAAAAAACTATTTCTGCTCCACGGGAGCTTCTGTTATATTTTGCAGATACTTCATTGTTTATGCAAACTTATATTCCAGTTTATTGTGCAGGAGTTGACCGTTCAGGAGGCTGAGGCCTTAGCTCGATGGGTCCAGATCCCCTGGAGTTAACTCCAACTCCCCCAGGTAGATTTGGCCAAATCTCTGCTATGCTATCTACTGTTCTCTACGGCTGAGATGAAACCACCTTAATTTCAACTATTTTTTTCTTCTGAGAAATAATTTTTATCTAATCTTTATAACTAACAACTAGTTATCCAAAGAAAAAAAGATATGCAGTGCTTTTTGGCATAGTGTTTCCGGTTCCCGCCCGACATTTTTTTTCATAAGAATGGCTTCATCTCTATTATATATAAAAAAAATACTGAATATGATTAACAAGGTTCTCCAGTGTTAGTTTTACACACACAAGGAAACATTCTGCTGGCACATTATTGTTAATTTTGAAAAAGAGAACATGTATACTCTGTTAACTTTGTTGGTTGCAACGTTAGCATTGCTAAATGTTAAGAAAATAATTTTCCTTTAAATCCACGTGATTGACAGAATTAATTAGGAGATGTGGCTTCTTCTCAGCCGTAGAAAAAAATAGATGGCAGAGATTTAGCTAAATCTACCTAGTGGAGTTGAATCCAACACTGGTAGAGAAACGGGATCTAGTCCCAGTTGGGAAACCCCTTCAATCCCGGTTTCCCAACCAGGACCCCCTATCCGGGACTAAAGGGGAACCCTTTAGTCCCGGCCCCTTTAGTCCCGGCCCGGAAAACCGAGACTGAAAGACACCTGTAGTCTCGGATCTAGCTACGAACCGGGACTAAAGGTCTCCCGGGGCCGCCGGGTACGGCCTTTTAGTCCCGGTTTTAGAGGGAATTTTAGTTCCCGTTTTAGGTAAAAACCGGGACTAAAAGTATTTTTTTTGCTTTTCGGTTATTATATTATGTTTCAATTTCTTTTTGTTTCTTTACCTAATATCTAACGTATTATACGTTTCTTCTTCGTATACTTATATGTACATATATATTACATACTAGTAATAGACATCTTGCATGCATATAATTAGTTTAATACTCTTGTTAAGCAGTATTATATAAATATTAGAGCAAAATAATATATGTACAACCACATTTACATATTGTTCCTGACCATCACACCGCACCTAGATACATGGAGTTATTCGAAATTTGGATCATCCAAATTTGGACCCTCCTGAGTAAATGTTTTGGGTTGCAAACGACCATCAAAGTGGTACGCTCCCTCGGGATTTATGACTTGGTCATTAATAAACCCTGCTAATGACTCTTGAATAGCTTTTATCTGGTCATCTCGTATGACCCTGTCCTTCTTCCATTGAAGCTATGAATAAGAGAGGGAAATATAAGTATATTATTAATGTATGTATGTATATATTATTAATAAGAGGGGGAAAAATAAGTTGCGTGTTTATACGTACGTCTATAGATTTCTCCGTTTTTAGTGAATAATGCAAGAGGTGCTCGCAAACGCAGTATCCACATAAATTGGTATTCTTTGGCTGCTGCAGACACCACTATAAGAGAAAACCATATATCAATCAATTAATCTTATTAGTAACGAATTTAATGGGAGAAAGAGGTGGGCCTAACTAGTTTACTTTGTGTGGGTTTATTCGAAGAGGCACAGTCCATTGACCAGGATGTTTCGAAGTGAACCTTACCCATGCACTGCTTAAGAGAAATAAATCAGTTGAGTTATTCATATCATATCGAGATAATGGCGTAAAAATGTGAAGTGCGAGACAAATAATTACCTTTGTAGCATGTCTAGCATGTTTTGGTAATTGAACATTGGCTTTCTCAAGGAGTCCAAGATCATAACATAGCCTTTGTCAATATAGATGACCAAGAGTATCCAGTGAAACCTACAGTTGTACGTCGTTAATTGCATATTTAGAACGAAGTAGTCGAAATAAAATGTGCACAAGACAAACACTCACTCGAAGTTGTAAGGGAAGAGTATGGTCGTCTTGTGATGTTGTTTGTCAAAGAAGCGGAACATATTGTTCTCCGTTTCTTCCGGCTTTTCCTTCACAGTCCTCTCGTCTATGATATATGGATCGAAAAATCCAACATCGAACACCATGTTTTTCTTCTGATTCATCATCTCCATACTGCATGGGTAAGAAAAATACAAAGTGAGAGGTATATACTTTACACATACACAAGACTCGTTAATTTTAAAAAAAGAATCACTTACAGACACCAATAGCTCAATAGAGATTTGTCGAGAGCGTCCCTGTGAAATAGCGGGTGTAATTCAGTGAATTCAACGTGTATCAAGTCCTCGCCCCGGAAGAAATGCTCATCTTGAATTTTAGCCAAAATGAGTTCTGTTCCGTTCTGACAGGCTTGCATGTACCAGTTGTGTAACTTGTACATTTGGGTAGGAAGTGATTTTACCGCGTTAGGGTTAACAAGACTCCGGCCATACACATAGCTGGTCTTCCATTTATCGACATCTACGGTGGGCTTTGGTGGCGATTTCAGCCCCATGAGTGTTTCCCTTGTCAGACCAGTGTTTTTCATCATTTAGATGAGCGCGTCATGATCATACTCTGCATGTGATTGTTGAACAACGAGCGGCTCGATTGTTTGCTTCGATTGCATACCGAGTTGTGCAACATCTTTTCCCTGTTTCTTTGTTCTCTTCGACTCCTTGTAAGACTTGTCAAGAGAGCGCTCATAGTCCGATTGAGGCGGTGACTTATTTCGTTCCCTCCTTGCCTTCTCGTGTTGTATGACTAATTTCCTTAGTTTATGGCTTGGCAACATTTTTGCATCCTCGGCATTTTTCTTCATTTGTTCCCTCACATTAGAGAAAAACGCCTTCACCTCTCCCTTTACCACTTCGGCGGTTTCCTCTGCAGTCATATCGTATGGCAGCTTCCTCTTTACACCATGTTTTGCTGGGACCGTGGACATACGCTTAATCACCTAGGCCGGCGGAGACACGGGAGGCGGAGACCGTGGACGCGGAGACACGGGAGGCAGAGACCGTGGACGCGGAGACCGTATCGGTGACTAAGGAGTCGGAATTTGCCGTTGTGCACTTTCACGATCTGGAGATCGAATTGGAGATATGATCGGCCTAGGAGACGAAGGCGGTCTAGGAGGCGCTCCAGGTATAACGATGTAGCGCTTACGCCAAAGGAGGAATCCGTGCTCAACTTCACCTAGGGTCGTCTCCCCCTCACCGCCAGGAATGTCTAGTATCAATTGTCAAAATTCTTTGACAACTCTATCCACCGCGACTTTAGCATATCCAGCTTGAATCGGACGGTAATGTATTTGCTGCGAGTTGGTATACTCCGGAAGAATGACAACACCGGTGGCCACCATGATTGTGGTGTTCCTCGCGGGAGTGTGCAGCTCACAAGGCGTCATATTTGTTGTGACGTCATCCACGGGGTAACGCCGTAAGACATCATCATCCTCTTCGATTTCCGTGGAAGCCACGCTGCTTCTACGCTGAGCTGGGCTTATGTTGACAGTCAGCTCTGATGTGTTCACTCGTTGGCTAGCCAATTGTCCCTCAACTTCTTGCAATCTGGACTCAAGGCGTTTTTCTCGCTCATGCGATTGAAGGATCGCCTCTTCTAAAATTCGAAACCGCTCTGCGTCCTCAGCCTTTCTCCTCTGATGGCTTCTGTAGCTTTCCAGATCGTGAGGGAAGCCTTCCTTCCATGGGATCACTCCTTTGCCTCTTGTTCGCCCAGGGTGTTCAGATTCTCGAGGGCGTAAGTTAGCTCATCTTTCTCTCTGTTGGTGTTGACGACCAAATTTGGTAATTCAAATATCAGAAGTCAAGATGGAACCGGAGAGGATTGAAGAGATAAGATCGTATCGGAAAGCAGAGTGAGAATCGGCTGTGGTCCGAATCGGCTGTGGACTGGATCGGCAGAGTCAGAGTCGGACTAGGTTAGCCGATTGAGCCGATTTCGGTAATGTGACTCAACAATACGTCATCGGGTTGTGTTAGCGTGCTTCATATGGATTGCCATGCACGGATAAAGTCCTGAGGAGGCAATTGTATCTATTAATTAGGATATTTTATGTAATTTCCTTATAGATATTCTCGGTAAGAGTCCGCCTAAGGGACTTGTTTGCTAGTTGGATGTGTATTAGGTTAATATGAGTCGTGTCCGTGATGGACAATGTTTGTATTTTCGGGTATAAATATAATCCCGAGGTCTTGTAAATAATAACAACTCACGTTCAATCAATCTTGGCGCATCGCCAAACCTTTGTTTTCTGTTCTCGGCAAGTTTGTGCTTTCGAGTCGTGCTGCATCAATTTGATCTTCGGCGAAAAGGTATATCTTGTCATGGCGAGTTACATCATTAGGGCTAGTGCTTACATCTCTACGACACTCTAGTTCTTTGTTGTGATTCTCCGAGTTATCATATATGTTATATAACTTAGATCGACAATGCAATCTACCTGTATCGGCTAGATCCTTTCTAGGGTTTCATCGATATCGGCTAGATCACTTTGTTAATCTAGGTTATATAATGTATCCACCATCCCGAAAAGGCAACCATCGGCTTGATTCTTTAGATCTCATGTTTCTATTTATACTTAATGCTGCATTGGTTCAGTCCAACCTATTAAGTCGTATTTAGAATCATGGTATCTAACCTGCTTCATGGTTGTTAATAAGGATAGTATCGGGGTTTCAGCCGATCTTACCTGATATAGATGTTTTACATTGTGTTATGCTTTGTTTCATATTCTATATCTGCCCCTTATGTCAGGATCTAATCTAATGTAAATATATTAAGCTTAATATCAATCTGATTGATTATAGTTTAATATATTTATTGCTAGAGAATATCCTAACATAAGGTTGTATCGGAGCTATAGCCGATACATACTTAAACCTAGATATCGGCTATGATATCAATCTGCATAATCATTATGTCATGTTATATTTAGACTTGGGCAATTTATACTGTCTCGGTTCAGTCCGATCTATCCCAATTGCTTATTTCTAAAGTAACATTGATATATTGATTATATAACACTGATCTTTACAACCGATATACTAGTTTTAGGGTTAGTTCTATCATCAACTGTACCTTACAGCCGATTCATGCTTTATTGCATCGGCTAGGTCACATACGATATGAAATCGGCCCTATGGCCGATTGTCTATCGTTTACTGATATTCTTTGCATGTTTTTCTTGTTGATTGCAGGATCAAATCAACTGGCACGCCCTTGAATCTGAAACCCTAATTTTGGACCTGCACTAGAGTAAAGCAAACCTCTCAGGCTAGTGTGTGTTTTTTGCATCAACAATTGGGTTCGAACTCACCCTTGGCCGCAGCGTCTATGGCAGCAAACAGTCGTTGACAAACTGCTTGCATTTTCTCACCCACAATGCATGCACCGGTATCGGGGTCTAGTGTTCCACCATGCCCGAAAAACCAAGACCTGGAGCGTTCAGGCCAATCAATGGTTGCCGGCCTAATCCCTTTTGCAAGCAAGTCCGACTCCATTTTTTCCTATTTAGGTATTGCACTCTTGTAGCCACCTGCTCCAAGTGTATGATGATACTTCTTCTTTAGTGCATTCTGTGGGGCTTTTTCCTGCCGCATCTTGCTTGTATCAGAAGTCTGGTTGATTACAAATTAATCCCAGAAGTCCTTTATCTTCTGCAGGGGATCATCGAAGGACGGAGTCTTATTCTTCTTTACGTATGTTCTGTTCAGCATCATCTTGTACTTAGCAAATAGCATTGCCATCTTCTTTAGAGCCCATTTCTTAACTACTGGTTCTGTCCCTTCTGGTAAATCGAAGTGTGCCTTGACATCATTCCATAAGAGATCCTTGTCTCTGTCAGTGACATATTTTGCATCGGGCTCTTGAGTATTTTTCTTCCAATACATATGATTGATGCTGATCTTATCCCTAACCCTTACTCCGCACTCATATACAAATTTCTTTGCATTTTCTGGTGGCGCGAGCGGTTGTCCATCACTGCTAACTTCAGAGATAATGAATCGCCCCTCCAACGGCTTGGTCGGGCCCCTTACTTTTCTAGACGACGCCGTTGGGCGACGTCGGGCGGCGGAAGGCCGGAGAAGACGGCGGCGTCGGGCGGCGGAAGGCCGGAGAAGACGGCGACGTCGGGCGGCGGAAGGCCGGAGAAGACGTGGCATCGGGCGGTGGGTCTTGCGGCGTCGGGCGGTAGAGTGACGGCGGCTTCGGCTTGAAGATGAAGATGAACAGGCATCGGGAGGCGTCGGGCGACAGATGAAGGGGACCTTTAGTCCCGGTTCTTGGCTCCAACCGGGACAATAGACCTTTAGTCCCGGTTCTAGATGGGAACCGGGACTAAAGAGGGACTTTTAGTCCCGGTTGTAACTTAAAACCGGGACTAAAAGTTTACTTTTAGTCCCGGTTCCAACCTAGAACCGGGACTAAAGGTTCACTTCACGCGCGCAGCCAAATTTTTAACCAAAAATTTTTGCTTCCCGCGCACACTATTACACAATTACTTAAAATTAAATAACTAAACCATGAGATTTGTAAATTGCATAAAAAATAAAATTTATGTTCCAAACTATCATTGAAAAAACTACAATTTGTTGGGACCATACGCTTAATCACGTCTAATTACATTTATGGGTACCAATTAAATCTAATTACATTTATTGTACCAATTAAATCTAATTACATTTATTGTAAAATATGAGTACAAAATTATATTTATTCCACAAATATAATTGCAAAAATAAATCTAGTGGTATTATTGAATTTATGGGTACAAAATGTGAGTACAAAATTAACATCTAATTAAATCTAATTACATTTATACTACCAATTTGCATCTAACTACATTCAAATAATCTAATTAAATTTACATTTCAATGTAAATTAAATTTAGATTGCATGGAGAATATAATTTGACGATTAAAACGAGTCTTACATATATATGTCCATTACATGTCACAACGTTACAAATCGTACATAAATCGATAAAATATTATTACATAAACTATTTAGTATGATCGCGCCATAGACATGATTCATCCTCAATATTTATTATGATGCTTGGGTCAGTGTTAACCGTGAAGGGTGGAATTTCATCGTTCTTTTCATACTCTTCAGACATGTCGGACTTGTCTTCGATTCCCACGATGTTTCTTTTCCTTGAAAGAATTATGTGACGCTTTGGCTCACCGGAGAGCTTGTCGTTTCTTCCCCTCTTTGGTTTGGTAGACATGTCCTTGACATAGAAGACCTGAGTCGCATCCTTGGCTAGAACGAACGGTTCGTCCCTGTATCCAAGATTTTTGAGATCGGCTGTAGTCATACCGTATATCTTGTCCACTGATACACCACCCCGGTTAGCTTCACCCACTGGCATCGAAACAAAGGGACCTTGAAATTTGGTCCATAGTCCAACTCCCATATTTCCTCTATACGGCCATAATATGTTTCCTTATTGCCATTCGGGTCTGTGGTATCTATGCGTACTCCACTGTTTTGGTTCGTACTCTTTTTGTCTTGCGCTATCGTGTAAAATGTATTCCCATTTATCTCATATCCTTGGAATGTCATGATATGCCACGATGGTTCCCTAGACAATAAGTACAATTGCTCATCAATTGTATCATCCCCCCTAAGATGTTTTCGCAACCAACCGCCAAATGTTTCCACGTGACGATGCGTAATCCATATCTCAGGCTTCCCCGGGTTATCCGATCGTATAATGTTCATGTGGTCTACGATATACGGATGAACCAATGAGGAGTTTTGTAGCACCGTGTAGTGTGCTTTACGGAAAGAATCTTCGTCTGTACTAAATATTGATTTTTTTCTTATTGTTCCTCTTCCCCCTAATCGACCCTCATACCGCGACTGAGGGACACCAATGGGGTTAAGATCAGGAATAAAGTCAACACAGAACTCAATGACCTCTTCCGTTCCGTAACCCTTGGCGATGCTGCCTTCTGGGCGTGCCCGGTTGCGTACATATTTCTTCAGGACTCCCATGAACCTTTCAAAGGGGAACATGTTGTGTAGGAATACAAGACCGAGAATAGTAATCTCTTTAACAATGTGTACTAGTAGATGTGTCATGATATTGAAGAACGATGGCGGGAAAACCAACTTAAAGCTGACGAGACATTGGACCACGTCCTTCTGCAGCTGGGCTAGATTCAATGGATCGATTGCCTTACGAGATATTGCGTTCAAGAATGCACATAGTTTCACAGTAGCTAATCGGACATTCTCAGGTAAAATGCCTCGTAATGCAACAGGAAGTAATTGGGTCATAAGCACATGGCAGTCATGAGACTTTAGATTTTGGAATTTCTTCTCTGGCACGTTTATTATCCCCTTTACATTTGACGAGTAGCCCGACGGTACCTTGATACTTTTTAGGCATTCAAACATACTTTCCTTCTCTTCTTTACTTAAAGTGTAGCTCGCTGGACCGAAATAATCAGGTCTATCCTCTGTGTTCTCTGGATGCAGTTTATCTCTCCCGTGCATACATTGTAGGTCTTGTCGCGCTTCAATTGTATCTTTCGACTTTCCATACACACCCATGAAGCCCAGCAGGTTGACACAAACATTCTTCGTCAGATGCATCACGTCGATCACGTGGCGGACGTCTAGGAGTGACCAATAGGGTAGCTCCCAAAATATATACTTCTTTTTCCACATTGGAGCGTGTCCGTCAGCGTCATTTACAACAGGTTGGTTGCCAGGTCCCTTCCCGAAGACAACATGCACATCTTTGACCGTGTCGAATACTTCATCACCACTGTGGTTCTCAGGCTTCGTCCGGTGATCCGGTTTACATTTGAAATGCTTGCCCTTTTTTCTTAGTGGGTGGTTGACAGGAAGAAAGCGACGATGACCAACATAGACAACTTTTCGACTTGTTTTCAAATATACACTTTCAGTATCTTCTAAACAGTGCGTGCAGGCCTTATATCCCTTGTTTGTCTGTCCTGAAAGATTACTAAGAGCAGGCCAATCATTGATTGTTACGAACAACATTGCTCGTAGGTCGAAATTTTCCTGTTTGTACTCATCCCACACACGTACACCTTTATCTTGCCACAGAAGTAGCAGTTCATCAACTAATGGCCTTAGGTAGACATCAATATTGTTGCCAGGTTGCTTTGGCCCTTGGATGAGCACGGGCATCATAATAAACTTTCGCTTCATGCACAACCACGGAGGAAGGTTATAAATACATAAAGTCACTGGCCAAGTGCTATGACTACTGCTTTGCTCACCGAAAGGATTCATGCCATCCGTACTTAAACCAAACCTTAGGTTACTTAAACCAAACCGTGGGAATTCTCTGTCGATGGTTCTCCACTGAGAACCATCAGCAGGGTGTCTCAACATAGCGTCAACCTTACGGTCCTCCTTGTGCCAGCGCAGTAACTTTGCATGATCTCTGTTTCGAAACAAACGTTTCAAACGTGGTATTATAGGAGCATACCACATGACCTTCGCAGGGATCCTCTTCCTAGGACGTTCACCCTCGATATCACCCGGGTCATCTTGCCTTATTTTATACCGCGACGCACTGCATACCGGGCAAGCATCCAAATTCTCGTAATCCTCACCGCGGTACAAAACGCAGTCATTTGGACAAGCATGTATCTTCTGCACCTCTAATCCAAGTGGGCACACAACCTGTTTTGCTTCGTATGTAGAGGCGGGCAATTCGTCACCCTTCGGAAGCATCTTCTTTATGATTTTTAGTAACTCCTCAAATCCTTTGTCAGATGCACCATTCTTTGCCTTCCATTGCAGCAATTCCAGTGTTGTACCCAATTTTTTCTGCCCCTCTTCGCAATTTGGATATAACAGTTTCTTATGATCCTCTAACATGCGCTCGAACTTCATCCTTTCTTTTTCAGTTTCGCAGTCTCTATGTGCATCGCTGCCTGACCAAGATCATCAACAGGCTCATCTTCTGGCGCTGCCTCCTCATCCGTTTCCATATAACTGAAGGCACCGTATTCACGAAACACACCAATGTCGTCATCATCCCCTTCTTCATCTTCTTCCATTATAACCCCGCTCTCTCCGTGCTTGGTCCAACATATATAACCGGCCATGAAACCCGACCTAAACAGGTGTTCGTGAATTGTCTTTGACGAAGAATAATCCCTCATGTTCTTACAATTAATACATGGACAACATATGAAACCATTCCGCTTATTTGCCTCGGCCACACGTAAGAAAGCATGTACGCCCTCAATAAACTCCCCGGATCGGCGGTCGCCGTACATCCATTGCCGGTTCATCCGCATTACATTAACACATGAAAAATAATTATTGCATGACTAATTAATTTTAAGGTGTATTAATAAAAAAACATTATTAATAAAAAAGATTTCAACTAAAAGTTTAGTGCTCTCAGATAGCGGATTGCCAATTTTATTGGCCCTCTCGTCAATAGGTAAAATACATTTTATGATGTGTGTAGTAAACCATACAACTAAGTCTCATCACCATGTGCAAAAGTGGACAAGCAGAAGGCAACTCATCGACGTCGTAGCCATCTCGAGTTGCCCCTACTTGTCCACTCCGGCGCAAGGCGACGTATATATTCTCTCTTAGTCCTCACAATATTAACATTGTCACACACAATTAAATATTGACCATATCATCATCGAGCTATACCATGAACTAACTAAATAAAAACAAACCACAAATTTCTCAAACTTAAACCGTAAAACGAGCAACACTATCAATATATCGTATGAGAAGGAGGTTGCTAACCTTTCAACAAGAAAGAATGGTCGGACGAATCGAAGAAATAGGAGAACGAAAAATTTCACAAATAGAGCCACCGGCTGGAGCAAAAATAAGGTCAAGCTCGGGCTGGAGGAGCTCGGGCTGGAGGTTGAAGGAGGTGATTTTATACTAGAACTTTTAGACCCGGTTGGGGGGAAAAACACAGACTAAATCCACTCTTTTAGACCCGGTTTGGGGCAATAACCGGGACCAAGACCTTTAATCCCGGTTTGTACAACCAACCGGGACTAAAAGTGGGGATTTAGTCCCGGTTTTGGTCTCCAACCGGGACTAAAGGCCCCCCCCGCCGACACTCAACTAGCCGTTGGGGTGGGCACATTTAGTCCCGGTTGGAGCTCCCAACCAGGACTAAAATGTATATTAGTTCCGGTTTCTATTTTAACCGGGACTAAAACTAAATTCCAAAACCCTGTTCTCTACTAGTGCAACTCCAGGGGATCCACACCCTGGCTCTATCTATCTTGAAGCAGGTTATGGAAGAAAAGGTAATGCATCTTAAATCCGGTCTCACCTGGTTGTGGTTTCAGCCAGTGAAAACCCTTCCCAATTGTCTGGGGTTAAAATGATACTTGGAACAGGTAACTCCAAAATAATGTCGATATCGCGAAGATCGCACCTGGGTACCACCTCTACACCCCCATAGAGGTCGAGGCCGTCATCGCACAATTGTGAAATACCGGAAATCTTCATATGCAGATATGAGCTATTGAATGAACATCTTGGAGATAGCATGAGGATAGCTTTTATATGAAATACATGTCAATACCTGATAGAAATGGCTACCTTTTCCAGTGGTTTTGATGTGGTGTTGAAGGGAACTGTGGCCATTTGTTTGTCTCCTTGTTCGCGTGGTGGTACAAAGTTTCTCTTTCTCTTTCTGTTTGACATAACCACCATGCCCTCAACTCCGCATTCGTTCCCTCATGTTGGAGGGAGATTATCATCGCACATAAAATGAGAAAGCTCATTAGAACATGTTTAATTAAATATTAATTATTATAAACTTGAAAACTGAATTTATTTGATCTTTTTTGAACAATTTTTGTATAGATTTTTTTTCTAAAAAGATGTATCGTTTAATAGTTTAAAAAGCGTGTTAACGAAAAACTCGTTTAATAGTTTAAAAAGCGTGTTAACGAAAAACGAGGAAGTTAAAGTTTGGAGTTGACGAAAAGAACAGGTCTAGCGGTGCATCAATGATGCTTTTACTTGCTCATTTACAAGTATTTTTCATTGTGGTGCTCGTTAGAAAGAAAGAGAAAAAATGTTACTAAAAAAGAGGTGAAACATTTGATAGTTCTGGGTTTAAAATAACATACTCCCTCCGTCCTAAATTATAGGGCGTTCCCTTTTCTAGGAAAATCAAACTTGATAACTTTTGATTAATGATCATACTAACTATATTTATACTAAGTATTATGAATGTTATATCGCTATATTCATATTTTGAAGTACTTCTATGTGATGCTAATTTCATATTTATTTAAAACATAACATGAAATAATCAATGGTAAAAGTATGTCATTGAAAACCGTGTAAAAAATATAGGCTTTATAATTTGGGACGGAAGAAGTAGTTAGAAAAAAAAGACTTAAGTTTGCAGGCCTAGCAACACGTAGCGATGGTACGCCATGTGTTTGTGTACAATAATACATTATGGGACTAAATCGTACAAACTATGAACATCTATGCCTCAGTATAGGACCTTTAAATGAGATGAGCAAATTCTACCATGAGAACCAATTTAGCTATGCTCGATCTGCTAACTACCTTGAGAAGAACCAATTCAGCTATGCTCGATTAGCTAACTACCTTGAGGGCTTGTTTCAGTTTGGAGGAAAAGTAAAGGATTTGGATTCCCAAAGATTGTTATTCGGTTTGTAAGAATAAAGCATATGAAAACCAAAGAAAAAATTTCCTATTACTATAGGTTGAAATTTCTCTAAACCGAGCAAACCCTTAATGTCTTTTTAGGCCTCTACTCATTTTTCAATTGTTCTTTTTCTTGTAATTACTTGCTGTCACTTATTCATTGCATTTCCTTTGTTTTAAAATTACTTGTCATTCTAGATCCATCCTAAATCAAATATTTATATATTTGACCATCAATTTCCACACATTGAAATAGTTTAACACCCTTTATTTGTACTAAATCAAATATTGAAAATGCTTCCTTTTATTGTATATTGGACACTCTTCGGCTTTGGTATCATTTGAGGAAATCATAACCAACACACATAGAAAGAGAATTGCATTGTTTTTAGATTATAATGGCACACTTTCGCCATTTATAAATGATCCTAAAAGAGAGTTTATGTTCCATGAGGTAAATTAGATGAACATGTAGCACACTTGGTAGTCCCACTGGAATTCGCTTATCCATCTTACATTTGGTTGTTTCAACACGAAATAAAATCATTAGATGTGTGAAGCCATGAAGAATGTTGCATGGTTCTACACTACTTTTATTTTTAGTGAGAGGATCCCGTGAGAAAGTATTATCAAGTTACTACCCTTACTCCACTTTTTTTAATGCTTGACAACTTATATTTCCACTTAGAAAATATATGTGACATAATAAACATTGAAGTCCGAGGTTGAATGTATTAGCAACGATTTATTAGTTGAGGTCGAATTTATTATCCTCCTCTTATCAAATATAGGTTACATAGCTTGAGAGCTTTATATCTATGTCTAACAGTGTAACTTACAAAGCTAGCTAGGTGAGCTATTGTGTAGCCCCCAACTATAATTGGTGAAGTTTATGTCCATATTTTCCTAAAAAATAATTAATAACTATTGTGCTGTAACTTGCACTCTTGAAGTTGGAAAAATTTAAACCTAGTATATAAACATCTGACGTTTAGAAAAAGAACAGAGTGCACCAAATATTGACATACTTGATAGCCGTGTTAAAACAACATGATGTTGTGTCCTTAGACTCTAAAGATCATGAAAATGCCAAAT
Organism: Oryza punctata; assembly: GCA_000573905.2. Classification (NCBI taxonomy): domain Eukaryota; kingdom Viridiplantae; phylum Streptophyta; class Magnoliopsida; order Poales; family Poaceae; genus Oryza; species Oryza punctata. The sequence goes on along the minus strand of CM002499.2, from coordinate 21,993,188 downwards.
GCAAACTATAGTGTTATCCTTAACAGCAGTAGAAATGAACACAAGATTTTATATAACTTTCATCATGAACATAGTGGTTATGGCTCTCGGTCAAAGACATACCAGGATACATAAATTCCATCTGAACCACCATCCAATTACGTTCAGATCATGAACTATAGTCACTCCAATGGATGTATCATCTTTTCGCTAGGTGGAACTTATCCAAGCAACCTCTTCAAGTAGAGAAGCGCTATTAAAAAGACTTATTAACAACTCACATATAACAAATTTACTAATCATCATGCCATAACCGGACCTCATGCTTCTAGTGCACCAAACAACACTCAAGCGCTTGCTAGAATCCTCATGGCACAACATCGATGATTTAACCAAAAATCAAACCCAATATTTGCCAGAACCGAGGTGAGTGAAATATTAGGGGTGTTGGGTACAAATCAATGACCATATTGCTAATATAGCTAGTTAGAAAAGATGCTCTGCCTTGGCAATGATAACCCTGGATAATAGATATTAATACTCCTATATCTTTTTATAAACTTATCAAAATAATATTTTTTTAACTCGTGGCATAACTAAAACACCATACAGTATGTAACTGTACAGAGAGGGTATAGGATTGAAATTAGAAGTCAAGAACAACATATTGAGATGAAAGCAAATATTTTATTTTTGAAATTTTCCCACTCCAACTTTAAAGCAAGAGAGTAAAAGCACTAAAAACAATAGTGGGAAAGTCATCGGTGCACTACTCTACAATTAACACACATATGTTTTTTCAATATAAATTAAGGAAGATAGGATCCACTACAAATTAAATGAGAACATAGATAATCTATTACTTACCTCTGTCTACTTAAGCATGTTAGAGATTTGCACGCGTCTAACTTCGAACTAAAATAATTCACTTATTGTGGGACGGAGTGAGTATCAACAATAAAAACTTTTGAGCAAGAGGGGTATATTAGTAATTGCACCTAATCCTAAGAGGAGATGAAATGGAAAGCCTTCAACCAGTTCTGCTTGCTTTTGGCAGGTCGGCAGGGCCCAATTGCAGTTCCCAAACCCTCCAAACCCCTCCTCCTCCTTTTCTCCAACGCCATAAACCACAGAGTGGGGAGAAGAGGAAGCGTGAGCCGCCGCAGCCGCAGTCGCAGTCGCACGCGATGCAGCAGCCGATGCCGATGCCAGCGCAGGCGCCGCCGATGCCGCCGACGGCCGGAATCACCACCGAGCAGATCCAAAAGGTGCCTCCTTTGAGTCCATATCTCCCCCTTCTCTTCCGGTTCTTGGCCCGGTTCGTGCGCCGCCCTCGCTTCTTGGGAGGGTTTTGGGGGGCAAAAGATTTGATCTTTTTATTTTTGCCCGGCCTCCTCGAGCGGTGCTAGGTTTGAGAGCGTTCGGATAGATTGGTGGTGGATTAGGGATTTTGGATTGGTAATAAAGATTCTGGCTTTTTAATTAGTCTCAACTATTGTTGATGTGATTTGAAGAGTATTTGACCGGCATTGGTTGAAGTTGGTGGTGTTGTGAGCACCGCATGATAAAGAACGGCTCGTTTGGGTTATCTGGGCGATATAGTGATCTGTAAATGATATGGTGATGATGTTGGTTTGGTAGGAGACATGTTGTCTTGTTCTTGAGTTATGAACACCTGGAGTACAACTTTGGACTAGATTGGGCTTGAATCTTTGCTTGTGTAGCTTATGTTTATTGATTGCAATGTTTCTACTCGACATGGAACTATCCATCATCCATGACTACTCCAGCCGGAACTGAACTTATGTTTCTTTATGTGTTCTTTAGCATTCACATCATGACATAGTCATTGTCTATAAAGTATTATTCTGTGCCTGAAACATTTTCCTGCATTCGTATCACTTTGGCACTTGTATGGAACCATTTCTTTGTCTTAGTACGATTGTCCTGTTCTTTTGTAGAGTATGCTGCTATTCTATAGCAGATTTTAGTTATGTTTCTGTTTGTGGATGACTAGGTTTATTGGGTTTTGTTTTTGAAGTACAGGTATACTCCAGTCCTTGTGGGCTTTAGATGTAGTTTAAAACTTATAACGGAGAAAAAAAGTTATGTTAATTGACTTTCAACAATATCAACTTTCACTTAAAAAGAAAAACTCATCGCTTTGTTAATTGATTTCTGTCTCATTTGTTAATTTTCCAATCTTTCAGGCGTTGCTCTTCTCTTTTGGAGCTAGTAGCTGTGATCACCTAGCAGTTAATGTCTGAATGGCAGATGTGTATTGTGTGCTCCCACTAGATTCAAACATGCATGCTTTTTTTTCTTCTTCTTAAGGCTGTTGATGCATATTCTGCTTAAATTGGGTGATGGTTTGCTCTCCTGTACTAGAATAAACTAAAAATAGCGCACTAATGTCTCTCTGCTAACATGATTAAAATAGCAACATGGGGCCTCTTTTTGAACTACTTTACTTTGCAATCCATATCAATAGGGTGCTCATGTTTATACAGGTCATATGCTAGCAATCATTTTCACTTTGTACACCTAGTTGTCAGAATGATATTTTACTTATTATACATGGAGTAATGCTTCACGCCTACTAGCATTGTAACTTGACTTTCAGATGACTCAAAAATCTCTTGTGCTGACTTTAATCCTCATGTTTTCTGCAAACTGTATAAATTGTAATAGTGCGTTGCTACAATTACTATCTTGTTTCTTCTATAATTCACATGGTTCGCCCATTTGCAGTTACTGATTCTGTGGTTATTATACTTGGATTAATGCTTCGCGCCTACTAGCATTGTAACTTGACTTTCAGATGACTCAAAAATCTCTTGTGCTGACTTTAATCCTCATGTTTTCTGCAAACTGTATAAATTTTAATAATGCATTGCTACACTTACTATCTTGTTTCTTCTATAATTCACATGGTTCGCCCATTTGCAGTTACTGATTCTGTGGTTGCACTGATGCAAATAACCATTTTCCCTTACAGTCTTAATTCATTTTTGCAGTATCTGGATGAAAACAAACAGCTTATTTTGGCTATTTTGGAAAATCAGAATCTGGGAAAGTTGGCAGAATGTGCTCAGTATGTAACTGGTCTTTTATGAGATTTTGCATTATGACATGATCCTTTTTGTGTGTTAATGATAATCCATCCTGCTTAGTCTCGTAATTGCATTGTTGAATAATTTCTCGTTATCATTAATATCCCCCTTTTTTGTTATCTACACTCAGTCCCTCACCATTAGTTAATTTTATACATATATTCATTTATTATGCTGCCATATATAACAATGAAATTGTCACTCTGCTGTTGTTATTTCTTTTTTATGTTTATGCATTGAATAAACAAGAAACTGAAAACTGCTGTGATATCCAATGATATTTTGGCCTGGTTTCTTTCTGGGCCGTTAGGTATTAATTTAGATCTATGTAGCTCTTGTCACTGATGAAAGCATACCATGCCTGGATGGTTCAATACAGAATTAACAGTATTGCTAAGTAGCAAAACATGGATCATTCAAGTGTGGCTTTTTGTGCAGTATGAGTTATAACCTGCAGCTGAGTTCTTGTTTTGTATCATCTTGAGGTCAGTGGCTTTTTGTGCAGTATGAGTTATAACCTGCAGCTGAGTTCTTGTTTTGTATCATCTTGAGGCTTGACCCACTACAAAATTAATCCTGGAAGGGTCCTGGCATTGTGGCATATGCAAAGTTCATACGAATACTCTATGAACTGTAGACTGCAAATATGATAACATTTGTTTTCTAAGTGATACTGTTTGATTAAATTTCTATTGTCAAACTTTTAGATGTTATGTTAAATTGTTAATTATCTGACTATAATACTGCTTTTTGGTATCTAATTCTATAAATCAGGGTTTTTTTATGATAATTTTACTTAGATTCACATAGAATATAAACCTTCATCTCCTGACTCTTCGGGACATGTACTGGTGTGGATTTTGATGCAATCCATACACTATGGTGAACGAAGAATTACAGTGCTGTACACTGCATACAATTTCTAATATAAACTGGTTGGTTCTCACATGACTAGTTTATGTAGCGTTGCCTATAGTGGCTCTTTATATTCAATGTAATAAAAGCATGTATTCGAAGACCATGTATCTTTCAAAGAATATACAAGATGTGTCATCATTAGCAACTATATGTACATCCTCACTCTTCAGCCAATATATTCCATGTTTGATTTGCATCTTGTGTCTTCTGCTGCCCAGAGGATGCTTGCAATTGTAGCTTCCCTGTGTTATACATCTAAAAATGATCACCTTTGTCCATGTATTCAATTTGCTATTTTTTTGGGTGCATATGATGCAAATTACCAGCATGTTAAATACCTAACTTGCAATGGCTGAGTGCCAAGCTGGCAAGCATCATATTAAAATTTATGAAATCTTATTTCATCTGGTGTCACTTGATACCTCCATAACGAACTGGGAACTGGGAGGGAACTATCATGTTATGCCGTGATGATAAAGCCCGAATCACCCTTCATAATTTGTCGGAATAAAATTCAAGTTTAAGCAACATTCTGAAATAGCTTTAACTGTTAGTTCTATGCGGCAGATGATTATTCTCCTTGGTAAACATCAATTGAAAACAACACATTTAATCTTGCTAGGAACATGGAAATACATGCCATGTGCAGCATCTAACAATTTTAAACTGTCAATATGCATTTTGTCATTTTAATTCGATGAAGTTAATTGTGTAAAATGATTCCTAGCAATTTGGTCTTACCCGTTTCTTTTTTTCTTGGACTTTAGAATGTAACCATGTTGGCTTTTGCCCTGTCACTGGCAAGAACAGTATTGCTGTCAGCATACCATGAACAATATTTAGTATGCTATTAGTGCCATTAGGATGCATGCCATTACCTATGCACCATGCATGTCACCTGTGCACCCATGGAATGTGTCGCTAACAAGTCACCTACTAACCTCACAATTTTGCTTCTTTTGGAGTATTGGTGGTAATATGTGATGATTAATCCAATTTACTTTCCAAGTTTCCATTACAGTGCTTGTGCTTATGAATTTATTTGATATATGTGCTTACCTTCTTTTCATTTATGAATTCTTAGGCGGGGCTTAATATGTGATAATCAATCCAATTTACTTTCCTTTACACTGTGCATGTAGTTATGAATTTATTTGATATATTTGCTGAAGATGTTCTTTGAATTGCTAAACCTGTTTGCTTATATGAATGTGACTTTGGCCTTCCTTCTGGAATAAATAGTGAGAAATGCATTTGAATTAATGGTAGTTTTATCCCCAATGATATTTCTCAGGTATCAAGCCCAGCTTCAGAAGAATCTCTTGTACTTGGCTGCAATTGCTGATACTCAACCGCAGACCACTGTAAGCCGTCCCCAGGTTCGTAATATTCCATACCTCTACACAACATTATTTCTTCCGCATATACTCATGTTATCTCTGCAAACAGATGGTGCCGCCCGGTGCATCACCGGGGTTAGGGGGGCAATACATGTCGCAGGTGCCAATGTTCCCCCCCAGGACCCCTCTAACGCCGCAGCAGATGCAGGAGCAGCAGCTGCAGCAACAGCAAGCCCAGCTGCTCTCGTTTGGCGGTCAGATGGTCATGAGGCCTGGGGTTGTGAATGGCATTCCTCAGCTTCTGCAAGCCGAAATGCACCGCGGAGCGGATCACCAGAACGCTGGCGCGGCCACCTCGGAGCCTTCCGAGAGCCACAGGAGCACCGGCACCGAAAATGACGGTGGAAGCGACTTCGCCGATCAATCCTAAGAGCTAAGTTGGCCTTTCAGGTCGTGACGAAAAACAAACAAAAAAGAAAACATGTAGACAACGACTGAGTGGAGAGGGGATCATTCCTGTGCCCTTCAACGATGAGTGGCCGTGATCTTCGCCTGATGATGGTCAGTGGTTGTTACATTTACCTGTGTTTTCAGACTTTCAGTCTGTGGTACAAACGTAGATTGTTAAGGATTTGTGCTTCGGTTTTCACTCTGAATTAGGCTTTGTAGCCTCTTCTGATCATGGTTCTTGGCCTCGTCCGATACTGTTGGCTGCTGGAATTTGCTGCCGGGCAACAGTTGCCGGCTGGGGAAATGGACGGCGTTAGCACGTGGTGTTGTGGCTGAAGGTTGAGATTAGGAGGAAATTGCTATTGCATATACAGGAATACAGTTAATTGTACGGTACACGGTACAAATAGATAGAGGATAAATGAATTATCCATGTGACCCATGGATGTAGACAAAATTATTTCACAAGATTTTAAAAGGTAAAATCTAATTAGTGCACTGTTTAGTCTAAACGCATCTGATGCCGTTTTTCTCCGTTCGATCGGTTTCGGATGCGATGCTCGTGCAAGAGTATGTTACAGCATGCGGTACGGCCACACCTATTTACTTCTACTTAGGACAGAGGTCAACACCAATCATTAGTTATGAGGTGTTACACTATTCTAATTTTTATTAAAACATTTGACAATTTATGGGGCACACCTATTTACTTACTACTTTGTAAAAAAAAAAAATGTAAATCCGAGCTACAAACTTGGACACGCATATGTCCAGATTCGTAGGTAGGATTGAATTTTTTAGATAGAGGGGTAGGATAAAGGTCTAACACCAATCATTAGCTATGAGGGGTTACACTATTCTATTTTTTTGAATTAAGATATTTGATAATTTATAGAGCACACCTATTTACTTAGGACTCGTAGAGGGGTTACACTATTCTATTTTTATTAAAAAAAATACTCCACTCAAAATATCTTTTGAAGCATGTATAATTTTTAAGATCTGTTTGAACTGTCGTACTCCACTCAAAATATATAAAAGAAGGAGTTTCATATTGAATATGTTCAAATATTTAAATGCAATTTATTCAAATTTTAGAAGTAACTGTTTATAGTATTAGAAGTAACTACGAAACTATGTGACCTAATTCATAGATAAAATATAAAGAAGATGCATATATGAATATATTTTTTAAGTAATAACTATTATTTTCTTCGAGAAAAATAAATTTGTATCATATAGAAAATAACTATTCAGGTATTAGAAGTAACTATACTACTAGTGATAAGTAACTCTTCTTCATAGTATTAGTATTATAAGTAACTATACTGTTAGATATACTGCTAGAGAGAAACAACTCTAGAAAAAAATAGAATAACTCTTCAGGTATCAGAAATAACTGCACCACTAGAAATAGAAAGTAACTCTTCACGGTATTCAAGTAACTACATTATAATGGGAGTCAAGAACACAAATAAAATTTAAATTATATCAATATACTCAATATTAGACTCGGTTTGTCATATATTTTGGTAAAATACGATGGTTCAAATGGAGTTTAAAAATAATATACGATCTAGAAGAAATAATTCCATATAAAGAGAAATACACTGCATGGTGCCTTTTTTTTTTCTGAAATGGGAAAAAGTACACGGTGCTATTTTTTGTAAACGGTATAGGCGCTAGTTGGGACTACTGAGTGCATATGCACTGGTTAGTGATGGAGGTACACTACTGGGATACCCATATTAATCCCGGTTGATAATCTCCTTTGGTCTCGGTTATCCAACCAGGATCATGAAAGCGAGACTGAAGATGGTAGAACCACGTGACTGGTGCTACCATCTTTAGTCTCGGTTGGTGTTACCAATCGGGATTAAAGTTTTTTTTCATTTTTTTCATTTGCTTGGGCTGCTTGCTGTTTGTATATATATTATGCACATATATATTATTCATCTATACATATATATACAAATACATACATATTTATATATATTTGAAAGGATCTTGATATCTCCTAGAGGGGGGTGACTAGGCGTTCCTAAAAATTATCACAAACTTCACAACATATTAGAATGAAGAAAACATTCGGTTTAAATCGAAACTTCCGGTATAGGATTGGAAGTTCCGGTCTCAGCCAAAAAGTTCGGCGGATAACGGAATAAAACACTAACTATGAATTTGTAGCTCGAACAAACAAAATGTATATGAATCAAAAGGTGACAAACAACGTATCTAAGCAAGATATAATATCACCAACTATATCAATTAAGCATACAGGTAGATCGGGTTAAAACAAGCTCAAGCACAATATGAGAGATGGCAAGAACGAGCAAACCAAGAGAGGAGACACGTTGATTTGTTCCCAAAGTTCGGATCCACGGATCCTACGTCTCCATTGAGGAGCCACAAAGACTGGGTCTATTTCAACCCTTTCCTCACGATGTTGCACAAATGCACTCCTCGATTTCACTCTTGATTTCTTCCCTTGCGGAGGCGAAATCGAAACCTTCGCAAAATTTTCAAGGAACACCACAACCTTGAGTGCTCACTGGTGACGCCTAGCCGTCTAGGAGACGTTAGTCCCCAAGAGTAACAAACACAATCGAAGATTTGCTTGCTATGAACTCGAGTGCTCAAAGTATGGAGTGAATCTCACTATCTCTCAACTTCTCAATCTCAATCCAACTCTCTTCCCTTCTCAAATCCCTCTCACAAAGAGGCATCACAAAGGTAGGGGAATGGGGGAGGCTATTTGGCTTTGGATGTGTCTAATAATACCCAAGAACAGGAGTCACTCAAAGAAGGGGTGGAGGAGTTTATATACCTGAGCCTCTCAAATCTAGCCGTTGGAGGCTAAGACTGTAATTTTCGGAATTTTCGAAATGCATTTTCGGACAAGTTTGAAAAATCAACAGAGGGCAATCTCAGTTTTGCAGCCATTTTTGGAATTTCCGAAAATTGTCGGACTTATCCGAAATATTTTCAGACTTTCCGAGATTTTTTCGGAATTTCCGAAAAGCACAGAGTAAAACGATCATAACTTTTCGCTCGGGAGTTCTTTTTGATGATCTTGGTCTCTATGGAAAGCTCACTCAGAGGACTACCCAACTCAAGCAATGACAAGGTTTAAAACCACTTAAAGGATAGGTTAAATCTTGGATTTCTTTCAAGGTAGCACTAGGATGGGTCACTTTGAGCACCGAGACATATACAAACACATCGACATTGTATACCTCTTAATAGTACGGCATTCCTATACTTAAAAGTAAATAGCAAGAGAATTATACCAATAGAAATGCGTTATTTCCATATTTCTTTTCTTTATCTTGAGGGATGCCAACATCAAAACCGTTTCACCATATATTCTTCAAATGATTGATGCGGTTACTTGTAGCTTTAAATGGTCTTGCACGGTCCATCATGACAAAGCCGTCACTCGTCCTACACCATTGGATTTGGTTCTTCGGCGCCAATGCTTGCCCTTCACCACCGCATGATCCATCGCGACTGAGCATAGCTTGTCCTTCACCGTCTTGCCATAGTAGCTACTTCGTATCTCACATCTTCAATATTTTCACTTTGTCATCCTTAGTATATTTAGGTGTAATGTTATCACTTGAGCATTAACACCTTTTCAATTCTTGGGACCTATTTCTCTCATTCAACTCAATGAAATTATTAGTCCCAATGATTCGGTTGTCAACCTCCACATGTTGACCAACCAATCGCGTATATAAAAGGATATGAATAAGTGGATGAGTATTAATCAACACCACAAGTGTCATATACTCAAATTTATACTCAAATGTAGAGATCCCAATTAAATGAAAGTGAATAACTTGAATCAAATACACGCATAACTAAGGTATAGGATTTGCTCCCCCTAAATGTATGCATACAAAATTTTTGTGTGAAGCAAGAGTATGCATAAAAGGATATGAATCATTGAGAGCTTATCCTATACAAGAATAGAATGCATTTATCAAATATAAACATTAAAATAAAAACATACCTTCATCATCTCCATGTTCTCAATGTAAAGAGGCTAAAGAAGATATGGCTCAAACAAAACATTAGTCTCACATGTATATGTAATCACATGGAACTATTATATGTGAACATATGAATGTGTGTATGGAGAGAAGGAATGATACATATAACTTGATCTCCATGCACTTCATCCTTGCTGTGATTTAGGTCCACCATCAACGAATATTTCTATCTCAACTCATATGAAGTTCGGGAACCACCTCTTACAATTTTCACTTTCATATCCACATGAAACTAGTAGATAAAGAAATGCTTATAAAAATATTAGTCTCATGTAATTGGATTTGTTATTAATCACCAAAACCAAATTAATGGCACTTGAACTTTCAATCTCCCCTTTTTGGTGATTGATGACAAAACCATTAATAATGATCACATTGGATATGAAGGGTGAAATCAATGATATAAATCAACATGATATGAGAAATTGACAATTGATTTATATCCATGCATGTGATGCTTGTGCATATGGTGCATGTTGGATGCTATGATAAGTGATGATATGCTTCTATCCAAGATATGCACCAAACGAATGTGGGATCCTAGAATATTTTCCCCTTTATATCGACGATCATATGAAATGTGGGATCCTCAAATATTCTCCCCCTTTTGACATTAATCACAAAAACATTTGCATGGAACCGGAAGAGAGACAATTTTGCACATGCAAAATAAGAACAAACATTTAAAAGACCAAACATAATTTTTAGATGAAAGCTCAAAGCAAAAATTTTAGAAAATGATCATTTAAGAAATGCTCCCCCTTACTCGGAGTCTTGTCACTTAGACAAAAAGAATTATAATGGATGTCATTTGTAGGAGGGAGTGATTGTGAGCACTTGAACTTTCTCTTGAAATGTACTTATCAAGTATTTTCTCTACGAGAGGAGTTTGGTCAAAGATACTTGAGAGATTCTTGGTCAAGTGTGTAATCTCGGCAATGGGATGACAAAGATTGGCAAATACCGAGTTCAAGATGATCAAGGGATACTAACATTTTATATGGACACCACTTGTGTATGCAAGTGTGAATTTGGAATCAAGGAATGGTAGTTGGCAATGGCAACAAGGATCAACATGTATTTCAAAAGCAAAGGAAATGAAATTTGTAGGTTGTCAACAAAAAATCCATTTGAGTTTAGGTTGGCTCAAATAATGGGTGTTTGAAAGCAAGAGGAGTTCATGCAAGGAACAAATCCAAAAGAGCTCAAAATTGATTTAACATTCACATAACATAGAGTTCACTGTATGAAACAACTTTTATTAAGCCTCCAACTTAAATTTTCAATCAAAATGAAATCCACTTTAAAAATTTGAAGTATAACAAAAAAAGATATAACCAAGCTAACTCTTGTAGCAATATAAAACTTGTGGAAATGAGCTCCAAAAAATATGCAATAAATCCTGGAGATAATTCATGTAATCATGCATAAGTTTCATTTTGGGAGTCTTGCTCATATCTCAAGCATATAGATGAAACAAAAATCACAAGATTTCAGCAAACTGAAATTTCATATTTTTCACAACTCAAGTTTTCAACTCTTTTTTCGGTTTTTTGATAGCTCTTTGACCCAGTACTTGCTCCCTCATAAGACCAGTCTCTTTCATAAATTTCTGTATTTCGAGTTCTTCTACTGATAGCAACGGCTCAACTATTTGTTTAGCTTGCTTTCCGAGCTGAGGGACAGATTTCGACTTAGCCTTCTGAAAGGATTTGCATATTGATCGGTCGTAGTCCGATTGTAAGATCTTTTTGGCTGGGGTGCTCATCTTCTGAAAGAAGGCCTTAGCACTCGAGTCTATTAGAGTCTTCTCCTTTACAATACGCGGCTTGAAGTGGGCTTCTACTTCTTTTCTCATGACCTCGTCAACCTTCTTGTCAGTCTTATCATACGCTCTTTTCTTGAGAGTGGCTTGTTTTGGCTCATCAAGTCTTCGCTTCTTTATTAATTGTGTGGAATTTGACAGCACAGGACGAGGTGAGCAAGATTGTCTGGTACTTGCAGCTGGAGACCTTGAAGGAGCCGGTGCCCGCGGAGGAGACGGTGCAGGCGGAGGAGACCTCGGAAGAAGACCATGTGCTTTCAGTGTATCTTTAGACTTTCCATATACACCTAGGAAGCCCAACAGGTTGACGCAAAGGTTCTTAATGAGGTGCATCACGTCAATTGTGTGGATCCAAGACTTCCCAATAAGGTAACTCCCAAAAAATAGACTTCTTCTTCCACATTGCTGCGTGACCATCTTCACTTGCTATAGGTTGGCTGCTAGGTGCCTTTCCAAATACTACTTTCAGATCTTTCACCATAGCAAGCACGATTTTTCCGTTACGATGTTTAGGCTTAGTACGGTGGTCTGCCTTATGTTCAAAATGTTTGCCTTTTTCCGTACAAGATGGCTTGTAACAAAAATCGACGATGACCCATGTACACAACCTTCCGACAATGTTTCAAATACATACTTTCCGTTTCGTCCATACAGTGGGTGCAGGCCTTATACCCCTTTTGATTGTTTTGATATGTTGCTAAGTGTAGACCAATCGTTAATGGTTATGAACAACAACACACGTAGGTTAAATTCCTCCTGTTTGTCCTTATCCCACACATGTACACCTTTCTTCCACAACATTTGCAGATCTTCAACCAATGGTCTTAGGTAAACATCAATGTCGTTACCAGGTTGCTTTGGGTCTTGAATAATAATCGACGTCATGATGTACTTTCGCTTCATGCACAATCAAGGGGGAAGGTTGTAGGTATATAGGGCCACCGGCCAAGTGCTATGACCGCTGCTCATCTCTCCAAATGGATTCATGCTATCCGTATTTAAACCAAACCTTATGTTCCTTGCACCTTTACCTAAGTCCTCAAATGTCTCGTCGATGTTTCACCACTGCGACCTGTTGCCAGGATGTCTCAACATCCCATCTTGTTTACGTTCTTCTGCGTGCCAGTGCATCATTCTTGTATTCACTTTGTTCCTGAACAAATGCCTCAGACGTGGTATTATAGGGATATACCACATTACTTTAGCAGGAACTCTCTTCTTAGACCGCTGCCTGTCAACTTCACCGGGGTCATCTCGTATAATCTTGTATCGTGAAGCCTTACAAACCAGGCATGCCTCCAGGTTCTCGTACTCCTCACCGCGATAATGGATACAATAGTTCAGACATGAGTGTATCTTCTGGACTTCCAGTCATAGAGGGCAAAATACCTTCTTAGCTTCGTACATTGTTTCTGACAATTCGTTTTCTTCCGGAAGAATATTCTTTATGAGCTTCAATAACTCGCCAAATGCCTTGCCAGTCATGCCATTTTTTGTCTTCCATTGCAGAAATTCCAGCGTGGTACCTAACTTTTTTTTGTCCCTGTTCGCAACCTGGGTACAACGAGGTTTTGTGGTCCGCTAACATACGCTCCAATTTCTAGACCTCCTTATCACTTTCGCGGTCTTTCTTTGCATTGCACAACATCTGACGAAGATCATCCGCAACATCGTTTTCTTCAACAGTTTCATCTGCATCGCCTGTTGTATTTTCTATGAATATGTGGTACTGCGCCCAGTCTGGATTGTTGTCGTCTTCTTCTTCATCTTCTTCCATTGCAACTCCTAACTCTCCGTGCATGGTCCAACAATTATAGCTAGGCATGAATTCCGACTCCAATAAGTGGATATGAAGAGTTCTTGATGTAGAATACTCCTTCTGATTTTTGCAATTTTTGCAAGGACAACATAGAAAACCATTAGGCTTGTGGGTTTTGGCCACATTAAAAGAGTAGTGCACGTCATCAACAAACTCCTGCGACCGTCGGTCCGTGGTGTACATCCATTGCCGATCCATCTATAACAAATTCACAAATATTGTAAAGGAATTTCACGAAAATGAATCAAATCTAATCATACAATAATTTCATACATCATAACTAAATATGTTTACACTTAAAGTTTTTTAAAACTTCTAAACATATTTTTTAATGAATTATAGAAGTTTTACAAAATCGAGAATATATTTTTTCATGTATTATCCTTATTTTAATTATTTTTAATTTTTGAAAAGTTCTAAACATATTTTTAATAAATTCTTCTAATTTCTATTCTTTTGTCTTCATTTTCTATAATTTTTGCCTTTTGTCTTTTGTTTGACATTTTTATACAAATGTTTCTAATATTATGAATTACCCTTCTTTTCTCTAATTTTTTTTCTCTCTCGTATTCAACCATACAATTTTCTTAAGAGAGAATGACACGTAGAAACATAGCTAGAAATGTAATATATTAACCATACATCAATAGAGGATAAAGTTGCTAACCTTTTCAATCCCTTAGATTTCTGTAATATATCACCAAAATATTTTCGCAAAAAATTTTGGCAGCACCTCTCTTCCTCCTCCTTCACTTTGTTGGCAGCAATGACTCAGGTTGGAGGAGGAAGAAGAAGAATAAAAAGGAAGAGCACTTTAGTCCCGGTTGGTGTTACCAACCGGGACTAAAGATCACAAAGTTCCATCGGACTTTTGAATCGGTGCTAAAGATTTTCTTTAGCACCGGTTCCTATTCGAACCGGGATAAATGTGATTTTTATCATCCGAGTAAAGATAAGTTCTGTAGTAGTGGTAGTACTTCATAAGAGAAGGTTTGGTTGTTATGTTGCTTATCAAAATGTGCAGTGGAAGATGGCAGGACCTGTCTGTTTTGGAATGATTTATGGAATGATAAACTTAGATCAACACTTTATCCTAGGGCACATTCTTTCGCAGGAAATCTTAAGGATTCAGTTCATCAAACTTCCACAAAGGATCTGTCACAAATTTTTTTCCTCCCAATGACAGAGCAGGCTTATCAAGAATATCTTGCAATGCAAGCTGCAGATCCCTTGGATGAGCTCTCAGATGAATGTGATTTATGGTCTTATGCTTGGGGAAATGATAGATTCTCTTCTCAGAAAGTTTATGCTATAAATTTTATGCATATACAAGCTCCAAACTATTTAAAATGGATGTGGAAGAGCAAATGTACTATGAAAGTCAAGGTTTTCGGTTGGCTTTTCTTTTGATTGATCGGTTAAATACTCGGGATATGCTTGATAGAAAGCATTGTGCCCCTGATGGAAATAACCTTACCTGTGTGTTGTGTTCATCCGGGGCTAGAGAAACTTTGCAACATTTGTTCTTTGATTGTACTTTCAGTTCGGAATGCTTGGCACAATTTGGTATAGTTTGGGACCTTTCTCTATTCTTTGAGGATATGTTACAACATGCAAGAAATTCTTATCGGTCCTCTCATTTTGTGGAAAAGATTTTATGTGGAGCTTGGAATATTTGGAAGCAGAGAAATGGTTATATTTTTGATAATGTTCCACCCCCAGTCTCCTCTTGGATGACATTCTTTAAGAATGATCTATCCCTTCTTCTTTTTCGTTTAAATGTAAATGAGAGGTCAACTTTTATTTCCTGATTAAATCAGTTGTAAAACCTTTTCAATTTCCATTATTAATATATTAACTGTGGGGGCTTCCCTCACAATGCTTTCCCTAGAAAAATAGTACTTTTCATATATGTTAAAAGATGTCAGGTTAATGTATGGAATTAAGTTCAATTATGTGCTATATTTTCTATATATATTATAAAATTAGTACTACTCCTCTTTAAAAAAAATAGTACTACTCCCTTCGTTCAACATTATAACATGTTTTGGTCTCTTCATTACTCGTCTAGATTCGCTGACAACCTTATGAATTTAAATATGTATATGAATCACATGCATGAATCTATTCAATACCCAAAACATCTTTATAATGTGAAACATAGGAAGCATGTGTACATGCCATATATTAGGCTTATGGCTAGAAATTTTTTTTGGTACTTTCATTATATTTTAGAAGCAACTTCACGTCGGGCGCCCGATCGGAGGGATAAATATCGGGCGCCATCTATGCTGTCCGATCCAGGTCTCTGCATGCACGATCAGAGGGACTCTACATGTTGATTCCAGTGGCTTTGTTACATGCAGCTAGGCTGCTAGGGTGGTAGGTCTGCACACTGCTCAACATAAATATTAACAAAAATATTTCAAACTTCAAAATATTTTTTCTCATAAAATAATCATCTCACAAAATGTTTTGCACCATTGAATTCGTTGCAATTAAATCTTTACAACAAGACCACACACGATTATATTTCACTAAAAATATTTAGCTTTTTAATTGATTTTTTAAATGTTGCACTTGGTTTTATTTAAATGTCTCAATGACCTTTCACTAGTTAAATTTGTAAATATTGCACGTGATGTTTTTTTAATGTTTCTGTCAGTATTTTATAATGTTTTAACAATTACAACTTAATGTTTCACACATGATATAATAATGTTTCAACAATGTCAAGCTTTTAAAAATAAAACATATCTTTTATATTGTTTTTTTGATATTTCACTCCTTGGGACTCAATGTTTCATATAAGTGGTTGCTTGTGTGATAGTCAATCTTTTTTTAATGTTGTATTTCTTTGAAACATTTTATACACTGAACTGAAACAATTTTCTATAAGGGGTGAATCAATATTCAGTTTTGCTGAAACACCAAATAAACAGGATGCTATATTTACAAAAAAATAATGAAATATCAAAAAATATTTACTGAAACATCCAAACAACATCAAGTGCAACAGTAGAAAAATACGCATTGCAATATTGAAAACTAAGAAATGTGCAACAAAGTCGGGTTCCAGTTGAAACATTTACCTCTCACGCGTGAAACATTAAATTTCAATGAATGAAACATATATAATTTTTAATTAGAATATAATCATGTGAAATCTTGTTATAAAGATTTAATTGTAATAAATGTGATGGTGCAATTGGAACATACATTGGATGAGTAGCTTAGAAGAAAAAATGTTTCAAATGTTAAAAATAAAGCAGATAAGAGGAGGAGCACATCTCCACGTATTGGAGGTTTTCCTGTAGTGCTGCATATGGGCAGGGGCGGAAACAGGCATGGGGCAACTAGGGCTTGAGCCCCATGCCTAGCTTCATGATTCCCATTATAATCTTGAAAAATACCATGTAATTTCTGAAAATATTTGAATGCCCATTAATTCAGCCCTACGTGTGTAGATTTTCCAACTCCGCCACTGCATATGGGCGCACAATCTTTCAGCGCCGGATCGGGCGCTCGATAAGAAACAATTTCGTTATATTTTGAATATAAAACCTCAAAATCCTAAGCCCTCCTCAGAGATGAGGGTGATGATCTCTTCAAGTATGTTTGGGAAAAGGCTGGGTTAGTTGACAGCACCCATCTGTGGACTCGTCAGGCTCACTCGAGCTCGACTCAGGGCCAGTCAAACCGGGGGCACAGCCCACATATCAACGTCTTATATTTCATATTGGAAGCTGACCACCTAATTAACACCAACGAGTAAAAACCCTTGTGCAGAAGTCTTGTTAACCAGTAACCAGGAGCCCAGGAGACGTCCAACAAAGTATGTCAAAGTGTCTGTGTCTCTTTTAATTTGGAATAGTCCTGCGTAATTCAGACCCAAGTATTTTTGCAGTTTGAAAAAAATGTTATCAGTTGCTATGTACCTCTTGCTAACTTTTAGTCTCTCATTTTCTACGTGCATGTTTCACGAACCGCTAAACGGTATGTTATTTTCAAAAATTTTCTATAGTAAATTACTTCATATTAATTTATTTTTTAAGTTTTGTTAGCTAATATTCCGTTATTCCGTTGTTTCTTTTTACGTGTCATGGAAGTTTTCCAAAGAAACACATCTGACGCATCCAAATACAAAGCCTTTGATTTTGCCCATCCTGAACTTTTGCTCGCCTTAGATGAACCACCTTAGAGCAAGGTTAATGGTGTCACCCGTTGCTTACTTTTATAGTCTACGTGACACTTTCACCTCAGTTATAGGCGTCAATTCAAATATTTTCTTCAACAGCTATATATTGTACAACAAATTCTCTCTCCAATAGAATGCGTACTTTATTTCCCTTTCTGTTTTGCCTCATCTCCAAGTTGTTCACCTTTCTCTCTCTTCTTCACTTGCTGGTGTTTTCACCTGTTGACGACGAAATTTGGTAAGCCTCAAAGTAATCATCGGCCTAGAGTCAGTATCGGCTTCAGAGTTCTGGAATCGACCGACGGGTATTATCAGATCGCCAACAGTCGGATTCTTACCAAATTCGGTTAAGGAAATTAATCTATTAAAGAAAGAAGAGACCGAGTTCAAGGAGGATGCGGCATGACAGTTTATCTATTAATTAGAAAGAGTCTTTTAGTTTCCTTTTATATTTAGGAAAGTGTGTTTAGTGTCCGATAAGGACTTTGTGTGTTTCCTTTTATCTTTAGGAAAGTTTGAGTCGTGTCCGATATGGACTAGTATCTACCTATGGGT
Organism: Oryza punctata; assembly: GCA_000573905.2. Lineage (NCBI taxonomy): Eukaryota > Viridiplantae > Streptophyta > Magnoliopsida > Poales > Poaceae > Oryza > Oryza punctata. The sequence continues at coordinate 21,974,936 of CM002499.2, read as the reverse complement.
ATAAATATGTACACCCGGGGTCTATGTAAATTATTTCTCGATCAATACAACTTCGGCGCATCGCCACCCTCTTTCTGAGGTTTTTACTTATCAAACCGGTGGAATTGGCACCTGACGCGGGGCTGCATCGGCTTTTGATCTCTGGCGAAGGGGTAAGCCCTACGTTCCGTCGGGCCCTGGTGAATTTATCGGCTACATTGGTGTTGTTCAAGGCTGCATCGCTTCGATCTCTTGATCGCTCTGGTTTGGTTGATATATTTACCTGATATCTCAATTCTATCTTAATTGCATAGTGTTTAGAGACGCATTGGTTTAGTTGGGACTGTCTCGGTTCGGTCCGATCTTCTATCTTAGCCGACATATCTCTACAATCACAATGTTGTTCTAAATAGATTTGTTATATCCATCACATTAGATAGATCTATCGGTTCATCAAGTGTTAGATTATCGTATACAATCTCGTGCTGCATTGGTTCGGTTCGACCTACTAGATTGTTGTTGATAATTTAAATCTTGTTAAGCCGATAGGTTCATGCTAATGTCTTATCGGAGTGCTAGCCGATGAGTTATCTGGACGTTGCATCGACTTATAAGGGTTATATACAAGTTGGATTTAGCCGATGACAACAAAGATTTCATTGTTTATATAATCATTTGGATTTATTGACATCGGACCACCAGCCGATGAATGCTTCAACCTTCGGATCAATGCTTATTCAATCTATCATTATTAGCCGATTGGTTGCTTCTGGATTATATTATCGTTATATATCATTATCATCAGCCGATTATCTTTATGTCATTATTTACTCAAGTATCAAGATCTATAGTGGATATCGGTTGGTATCGGCATCGGCTGGAATCACTTCATCGGCTTGTCAGCCGATCGGCTATTTTTTGATTTTCAATTTATATATCTTGTCAGTTGCAGGATCAAACTAACTGGCACGCCCGCATCTTATTATTATTCTGGACCTGCACTGGAGCTAAGCAGATCTCCCAGGCCATCTTGTTTTTACGTCAACATCACCATGCGCTTAGCTCCGAGCAGCAAATAAAAAGAGTAAATTCAAATTACGTTTGTAAACTCACTCAACCTCTTTCGTACCCCTAAAATTTACCTGATCCTTACTTATACCCTTAAATTTTAACTTGATTTCTTCCATGCTCCTACCGTTACATTTTCTTTCATTTCATTGGTTGCAAATATCTTTTATGCCCTTGACGATGTAGGTCTGCATATAAGTTTGAAAAACTATTGAAAATTTTTTGAGTGCACGATATGTGCATTTTATGAAACTAATGAGACTAAATAATAAGTGCAGAAAATTCTAACAAAAATTTTGAAAATAAAATAAATGTAAAATTTAAATTTTACTAGGACAATGTTTTTTATCGGAGCATTCATACAAAATGTGGAGCATCCATTAAAAAATGGTGATCATTGGTAGCCCCATCTTTATATGAATGCTCCTCATTTTTATGAACTTTTAATAAATAAAATAAATATATATTTTTTCATTATCTAAAAATAAGTTTTGTCATAAATAATGTGTTCTCATACAACAAACTTTACATTTTCAACAATGTAATTCATAATTTATCCATGTGTAAGGGTAAAATGGTCATTTTTATATAAATTAGACGGACAACTAATAGGAGGGGCATGAAAGGGATCACGTTGAAATTTCGGGGGAATATAAGAGATCAGCTAATTTCAGAGGTATGAGAGGGATTGAGTGAGTTTTCAACGGTATACGGGGAATTTACTCACTGCAACGGAGCTCTTGCAAACTGAGCGTATGAGTACGGCTTGAGCCGAGGAGCATGCGGCCGAGCACATCGCCTCGCCGAGCTCGGAAGCATCCTCCGGCGCTGTCGTCGAGCTCGACAGCGAGCGAGCCTCTCATCCCGCCTCTCTCCTCCAGATCATCGCCAAAATGGCACATTCATGCGTAGTGTTTATTTCTAACGGATGTGCTATGTGTGGGGCCCATGTCAAGAATAGGTGACTTCTGCAATGACCACAATGTGCCACTGACGGTCCTAAAGTGAACTTATTCCTAGATGAAACGAAGGAGTACAGGTTTATAGAATGGAATAAATTTATTTGAGATTCCTTAACTTGACAACGGATTCGATTTTCGTCCTTGAACCGCAAAAACAGATATGACGGTCCCTAAACTGTTAAAACCGGTACAATTTTGATCCCAAGGCAGTATAGTGGGTGGTTTTATCTGAAGTGGCAGTTTAACCCGGATGGCCAAACAACAATGGCGAGCGGTGAGCAGGCCGGCGGCGGGTGGTGAGGAGGTCGGCTGGCCGGCCGGCTCTGCCACCAGGGGATACAGTGGGATGCTAGTGATGGCGCCCTACCCGTGTGCTTGTCCTAAGGGCCGCTGCTGCCCAAGGTCGGGACGGGACCGGGAGCACAGGAGGAGGAGTGGCAGCGACGTGATTTAAGATCTGCGCCGAATCAGGACGGTAAGCTACAGCGTCGTCATCGTCCTCCTTACCTCCAGATGTACGCACCGATCGAGACGACCCGACAATAGCACGCGGGTGAGGTGGCAAGGGGAAAAGGAAGGGGTCGTTGCAAGCCTCTACCCACCAACCACCGCGAGCCTTCCACACCAGCCACCACCCGTCACCGTCGAGCCCCCACCCGCCGCGCGCCTCTCCTGCCGCCTGCCGCCGTCGAGCCCCCACCCACCGCGCGCCTATCTTGCTCGAACGACTGCTCGTCGCCAGCTGCCTCTCTCGCCGGAATGGGTGCTCGTCGTCGGCCGCCTCTCCTGCCGACTGCAGGCCTGGAGAGGGATGACAAGAGAGAGGAGATTGTTGGTGATATGGGCCCAAGGGTATCACGAGTAAAGAGAGGAGGCCGCCCCGTGTACGCGTGGTACGCCCCGAAGGGGGTCGGGCTATGCGTGGAGCGGCAGCTGCCTCCCGTGCAGGAGGTCGGGCTGCCCGAGCCCTCCTCCCGCGCGAGGGGTCAGGCTGCCCCGAGCCCCCCTCCCACGATCAGCCCCACGTGCGTCGGCTGGGCGGCTGTCGTCGGCACCCATCTACCGCATTCAATGCGGTGGGTGAGCATGCCAGAGGGCTACGTGGGCTGACATGAGAGATGTAATGGCGGATGTGACAGCGCGGGCCGTGCGCACGCGCCTACCGGTGTAGGGCATAACCGGCGCATGCTCCGTCCCGTCACATTTAATGCGGGCCTTTTGCACATCCTTAGGGCTTGACCGGCCCCTTTCTCCTTCGGTCTCTTCGGTGCTGCACCGCCCCTTGGAGGGCCCAGGAGGCCATAAGTCTTCGGCATTTAAAGGGAAGAATGACCGGGTGTCCGCCCTTTCATTCAGAATGACGGCTGAAGGCGTACTACGGTGGGACGTGCACATCCTGGCACGTTGAAAAGGACGGCACCCACGTCTTCGTATCTGTAGCGCTTTCCTTTCTCTTTCCCTCGAACCTGAGGCCTGAGTGGTAACTCCTTGAGATATAAAAGGAGGTCCTGGCTGAGGGAGAGGAGATTCTTTTTTGGTTCTTTTGGGCGAGCACCAAAGAAGAGAGAATAAGGGCTTGTATTCTCCCACATATCAAACACATATCAACCACACACACAAGAGTAGGATATTACGCCTCCATGGCGGCTTGAACCTGTATAAACCCGGCGTGTCTTCTCCATCCCCGAGGGGCCCGACCCCTTCAAAGCTTACCTTTCTTCATCCCTCAAGATCTCACCCGTGCCCCTGGTCCGAACGAAAAAGGGGGACCCCACGGTTCCCTGCTAGAGGAGTTTTACCTCCCGACAGAGATAGTGAACTTAATAGATACGCGGGCTCAAGCTGACTAAGCAGTGCTAACCCAGGTCAAACTGCCACGTCAGACAAAACCACTTGCTATACTGTCTTAGGATATATGTTGCACCGGTTTTAATAGTTTAGGGATATGTTGTATCTGGTTTTTTGGTTCAAGGACAAAAGTTAGATTCCTTGTCAAGGTAAGGGACCTTGAATGAACTTATTCCTTATAGAATCTCCAAGTCCTGCCTATTTGGCCGGGCATAATATTACTACCCTAACTGACTAACTACGTTTATTTCTCAGGGCAATCTAAGGATGTGTGGATTCACATTGTGGATCGACAATGTCACTCCAACATATCATGGCTAAAGGGTAACTGAGTGTGAAACACAAGTAGAGCACCAGCGATTAAAGGAGCACGAAAATTCAAAACTCGATGAACGACGCAGAAGGGGACCGTAGATAACCACAGGATCGCTTCGTCGGAACTGACAAATTAGTATCGTGTATCGACGACAGTTCTAGACTATTTTATCATAATGATGTTTAATTATGATGGTGTGTTATTGCATGTGTTACGAATTATAAATTAATAAGATTGTATCCTTTCAGTTTAGAAAGTTCATTTGACACCCCAATACATTGTATTCTTTCCTATTTCTAAGTAAATGCTTATATTTTCCTAAATTCTACATTCAATTGTGCACATTATTACATGATTCAATTTAAGTGAAATTTATATGCAACTTACCTAACTAACATTTTAGATGTAAAAAACCCCCTCCTAGGGGTCCAATCCTAGTAAGAAATAAATCATTGCAATTGTAAATGCTTCATTCGTTATCAAAACAATGCAAAATAATAACTAATTTAAAAGAGAAAAATTAAAACAAAATAAACAGTGAAAAAACACCCTCTGAGAGGGCAGCAAGGGGGCCCCTGCAAAAAACCCAGGCCACCCTCCCAATACTTTTGCAGGCGGCTCTCTTGAGCTAAAAATCACCCTCTAGGAGGGCGGCAAGGGGGCCGCCTGCAAATTTTTTACGGCCCCGTTGACCGGCTCGTTAGGCGTCGGCCAACGGCCATGTGCCACGTAGGAAAATACGTCCTCTGGGAGAGCGAGGGCGGTAGGTGACTAGTTTTGTAAATTATCGAAAAAGAAAATTGTTTTTTAATCTTTTAATAAATAAAATTAAAAATAAAAAAATTCGAAGACGAAGCTGTTGTTAGGCTTGGGCCTCACGCGCATCTCCCCTCGTATCTTTCCAATTCCCCCTCGCCTCCTCTCTCTCTCTCTCTCTCTTTCCCCTCATCTCGAATTCCTCATCGCGAAACCCCTAATTCTCGCGCCGCACTTCGCCTCTTCTCTCGCGCACCGCGCCGCGCCAACGGCTGCCGCCACGCGCGCGGCCATGGGCCATGGCGGGAACTCGAGGTTGGTCGCGAACGAGAGCCAGGGAAAGGTTGATCCGCCGGAAAAGCTGGAAGGAAGCAGTCCCCCGAAGAGGAGGAGGGGCTCATCATCAGAAGCATCCGACGTTGGAGAAGAAGAAGAGGAAGACGGAGAGGAGGCCGGCGCGGGCGACGACCTCATCGGGGACCTCCCGGACGACATCCTCCGCGACATCATCGCCCGCCTCCCCACCAGGGAAGCCTGCAGCACGCAGGTCCTCGCCAAGCGGTGGCGCCATCTCTGGCGCTCCACGCCGCTCAGCCTCGACTACCGTAGCCTCCTCCGCCGCCACAAGGGGAATTCTTCCCTCGCCGTCGCCGGCGTCGTCTCCGGCGTGCTCTCCGCCCACCCTGGCCCATGCCGCCGCCTCTGCCTCCCCGCCGACAATCTCGTGAACAGCCGCGACACCGTGGATTCATGGCTCCGATCCGCCGCCGTCGACAACCTTCAGGAGCTTGAGTTCTTCAGCAACCCGTACTCTACCGCCACGCCGCCGCCGCCGCCGCCGCCGGTATCCATCTTCCGATTCTCTTATACCCTTCACATTGCCACCATCAGCAAATGCGAGCTTGAACCCACCACCGTCCATGAGCTTCACTTCCCGCGGCTCAAGCATCTCGGACTTGAGGATGTCACCATCACGGAGGGCTCGCTGCACGCCATGATCACCCGCTGCCCGTTGCTGGAATGCTTGCTGCTTGTTCGCAGCGTCGGTTTCCGTAGTGTTCGGATCAACTCGACTAGCCTTAGAAGCTTTGTTGTCTTGGTTGCGCTTGCGCGTCATCAGACAGCACTGCCGCAGCAGACGCAACTGGAGGAAATCATCGTCGAGGATGCCCCTCGTCTTGAGAAGTTTCTCAATCTTGTAGTGCACAATAACCTACGTGTATCGGTAATTTCCGCACCGAAACTGGAGACCATAGGCTGCCTTACCGATCGATGGTTTGGCCCAAGAATCATGTTTGGCACAACTGTTGTTAAGGTAACCTTTGTAGGTAAATTTCATGTTATCTGAACTTTGGATGGATGGCCTAATAATGTTATGTCACATGTTCCATGAAGGGAGTGAACGTTGTTAGGTTGACAGAGGCCGTGCGCACTGTGAAGATTTTAGCAACCAATATGTTTGTTCTTAATCTGGCTAAGGTGATTGACTTGATGAGATGCTTTCCATGCTTGGAGAAATTGTACTTGAAGGTGAACTATTCTTTACTGAGAGTTTAATGTACTCGTAATCGATTTATTGTTGCTCCTCATTGTCCTCAAAAAAGTGTTTAATTTTTATTCTGTCATTTTTCAGTGTTGTCTATCTGCTGGAAATAATTATTGGCGTCATAAATATCAGACTCCTATCAAAATCCTTGATATCCGTCTCAAGACAGTGGAGTTGGAAAATTACCGGGGAATCAGGCCACAAATTGACTTTGCCAAGTTCTTTGTACTTAATGCTAAAGTGCTAGAATCTATGAAATTTGTGGTAAAGTCTGAAGATTACTATTATGGGTTTGTTGCAAAACAACATAAGATGCTTCAGCTCGACAAAAGGGCTTCGAGATGTGCGCGTTTCAAGTTTACCACTGATAGATGCCAACATCATGCGGATCCTCAATGTCCTATAGATATTGAGCATGTCCAAGATTTGTCTTTTACTGATCCCTTTGAATGTAAATGTTGAAGCCGGTTTGGTCTATTTTGTTACTCATGCTGATTCCATTTCTGGTTTCATCCAATATGGATTATAATTCTTTTAGAAGAATGCCAGATAACATCTGTCAACTGCCAATCTGCAAATTTTAACATGGTCGATGGATACATAAAGCATATTTGAGAATTTTCATGCTCAATCCAGTACCTAGTATCTATACGAGTTCTTTGGAATTGGCTGCCCTATAACATCCTGAATTCCTGACTAGTAATGATAGTAAGCCTTCACATTTGTGGGACGGTGCCTAAATATTAATGGCTCGTAAGGCTGCAAACTTTGGTTTGTTGCTGCTAGTGCGAGCAATGGTAGGACAATCAGTTTCTAGGAAGATCATATTGGTTTGAACTTACTAGCCTTTGCTTTTCCCTACCAGGATCTCTTCTCACCTTAGATAATCAGCATAACTCTGTCACTGTTGATGGTTATGATGGTTCTAATCTGGAGTTCTATGTTAAACTTTCTACGGATGTTAGTCTCGTAAACCTCTGGTTACTGTTTGGAACCTAATTATCCAATGAAAATGCATTGGTTCAGGTCTTCTTTTGTGGCTTTTATCACACAGTAGGTTGCCAACTACAGGTAATTTGTTTGAGTCATCCCATCATGTCAGTTTGTTCTTGTTTCTTTCTGAATCTGAAAGCAATGTCCGTCTGTTCTTTGCGTGTGTACGGTGGTAGATGTGTTTCTGGGGAACCTCTCTTGTTTATAGCAATAATATTGAAGTTGATATGCTTTCAGTGTCTTCTTTGTTGTCTGTACCCATATACTATTATCTTGGAAAAGCAAGTCATGGCATCAACTAAAAGATCTAGTACACACTTAAGATGAAAGAAAAAGAAGAAAAAAAATTAATAGCGAAATAGAGACGTACACATAACTTGACCCAGAGTGCCACACTCCAACTTCTCAAGTAGCTAGCTTCTCAACCTGATGCTTCCCAAGCTGCTATTCAGACATCTTGGAGTATGCCATGAATTCCATCTGCATCATTTGTCATGGCTTAGGGTTAGGGATGCTTTGATAGATCTCTGTTGCTTGATTCCTTATCCTGCTGATATCCAGCTCCAGCCGCTATTTAGGCATTAGTGTGCCATTCCATCTCTCTCCATCATGTGGCATACTAAGCAGTACTTTCCTGATGCTCAGCCTATAAATAGTTCATAGCTGGAACATAAATATGCCACATGATGAACCTTTTGAAGTGTTCATTCCCCATGCTCAGCCTATAAATATTGCTCATAGTCCACATGGCGAAAGTTGCTCATGCTAGTAGTGGTCCTCAGTACACCCGTCTCGTTAATTTGTTCATGCAGTTTTGTGTGCACTGTTGGTTCTCTTCAGATGCCTCACGTGTTCATGTCATCTCGTTAATTCTCGGTCTCTCTGTTAAGTAACAATGTATCATTTTGGGTAAACATTACCGCACAGATTAGTTGCTGTGTTTGACAATGTTTTTTTTATATCCATTGGGCAGGGATGGACTAACTAAGCTGTTATTGCTGTAAACATATTCATGAATATCAAACTTAGCTACTATTCATCTGATCATGACAGTGATTGATAGTTTATCATACATGGATATAACCTGAAATATGTAGGATAGAATATTCTAACTGATTGCCGCTTGCTTAATTTCAGATAGTCTTTCAGGAATGCATTCTTGCCTTTCAGAAAATCTTGTTTAAACATATCATTTTGACAATATCGATATGATGCCATGAAATATTTTGTTTTGGACCACATTTTACATTCTTGAATTGCCATATTGTTGGGAAAAGCTGATCCACAAAGCCCTTCGTTCCATTCATACCAACTGTATGCAAACATCACAAAATTGGCACGACGACTAAGGCTCGCTCGCCTCTCAAGATAGATGAACATTAAAGAAGTGGATGAGTACAATTGTTTGAGGTCGCTCCATGCGCATCTAACCAACCAAGACACGAGAGAATGAGAGGGAATGATTAGAATAATCTTAGGACTAGTGGGCAACTCAGTTTTTTTGCCCATCCTGTTTCGAAGATGGCTAAACCTGAACAAATACTGTAGACCAAACCAGACAAGAAACTGAGCAACCAAAAAAAAAACTGAAACATAATAGACCACTGCTTTGGTTCAGTGTTCGGCTAATCTTTGCCTATCCCTATTTACGATGTCTCATGAGATTTTGGTATCTGAAACCTTGATCTAATGGAACAAAAATTCGAGATTCATTTGATTTCTTCAAGATTTGTTTGAATTAATTTCAGTCAAAATCCTCCAAAGTTCAATTGATTTTTTTCTCAAAATTGGAACTAATCTCTGCCATATTTTTCACAATATTACAATATCTCGCTATGTATTGTGAGATTCGCTATCAGGACGGACGCCAGGACGGTGGTTCCATATATTTGTTAACTGTTCTAGAAGTATTCCCGATGTTATTCTTGTGGATCTATATGGTCAGCTTGATATGTCTGCAACTGCGTATGTTATAAGCTGCTACATTTTGTTTGATTTGTAGTTCTACAGATGTCTCCAGAATCTGTGAAAATTTTCAACGAGTTCTTAACCTTACTTGAATTGACAGTGGTGCACTATTTAACTATGGGTAAGTTACCCCTCTGTGTTTCATACAAGTTAGTGTAATGTGGTAAGTTCGACCATTGCGCGTTTTCATACATAATACCATTTTCTACAAGTGACCATGACATGCTTGAAATGCAAAGTCCTTCAGTGAACCACGGAAAAGATTGGGATGACATTCATTTCCATATATTGTCCTGGCCTAACTCTGCAATTGTTGATAAGACAATACAAGAGATGCGAGACTACTGTGCTAGTAATATAGCTAGATCATTAGAGCATGAAGCTTGCCTGTGTTTTTTTCCCTTTGGCAAATGTGCTTCATTTATAGGGACATTAAATCAAGACAGAATAAGTTATTGAGTAACCATTATACATTTATACCTATGTGCAGGACATAGAAACTGGTCAAATTACATGACAGCAACAGAGAAGGTTTACTTTTCTTCAGATAATCAATTCATAAATTATGACCTGAATCACTTGTACCCATTGAAGATATATATACAGAAGGCTATTGGAATTTGGACATCTGGTTGGAAAATTTTCTTTTGAAAACACTTTGTTCACAATCTGATGAAACAGATTGTTTACAGAGGCTTCTGTCTGCTATTTTCTAGAGCATTTTGAAAACATGGCCAGATGGCCTTAGCTTGTAAGCTTAGGAGGTATCATGAATGATATAGGATGTTGACTCCCAGGCAGCAAGCAAGAGCTCCGAAGGTGTGTTACAGTGCTAATAGTGGAAAAAGCAAAGTGGACAAATTAAGCTCTTGGTACTATCATGATCATAAAAAAAAATCATAGGGATCGTGTCTACATTTATATTAGCATGTATATACATTGTGCCTGATTTTGATTAATTTGTCGTTTTACTGGGCATGCAGATTTTTAGGAGTTGGTGCTGCAGGACATACAGAACTGAGGTGATAGCCAATAAATTCAGCTTGTGAAACGCCTGTAGAGAACGCATCAACGAGGCAGTCAGTAGGCTAGTGGAGGGGCACAGCTGCATCTGAAGCACGCAGTGTCTGATTAGTGCCTTCTCCTCTCTGTATAGCCACATGAACGGTCAAAAGGACAGAGAGAGCAGGACTAGAGGGTGCCACTGTATACCATGAATCGAGCGATATAACTTTCATATTGTTGCTGATGGCGTAGCATACTAGCTAGATGCAGAACCTGAGGGTCTATGACGGATTTGCAAGTGCAAAGATTTAGTTGATTCTGTTGAGTTATGATCCAAATTCATTATACACACGTATAAAGGCTAACTTCGGACGGAGCGAAGCGGAGGCCGTAGTTGGCCCATGGTGTTGGCCTCGTGGATCGTCACCCTTTAGGGTTTCACCTTTATATATACTTCTTGTAAGCCACCGTTCAGCGTTTTGTAACCTCATTTGATATAGTGAAGTTTTGCTGGCTGGCGCCCGTGGTTTTTTCTTTCCTGTCTTAGGAGGGTTTTCCACGTTAAATCTCGTGTCTTCTGTGATTGATCTATTGTTCTTCGCCGTTTATTTGCCTATTGTTTTCTAACAAGTGGTATCAGAGCTTGTTTTTCACATTAGGGTTTCCGCGATGGCATCGATGAAGTTTGATCTACCGCTGCTGGACTACAAGACGAGATTCTCACCGTGGTAAGTTAAGATGCGGACTGTTCTGGCGCAATCTTCGGATCATGATGAGGTGGTGGAAAACTTCGGGAAGAAAAAGAAGGATGATTGGACCACTGAGGAGAGTCGGAAGGATCGTAAGGCTATGTCGCTGATTCAACTTCATCTATCTAATGATATCTTGCAAGAAGTGTTGCAGGAATGCACTGCTGCAGAACTTTAGCTCAAACTGGAATCGATCTGCATGTCTAAGGATCTAACCAGTAAGATGCATATGAAGATGAAGTTGTTCTCGCACAAGTTGCAGAAGGCTGGTTCAGTCTTGAACCACATATCGGTCTTCAAGGAGATCATTGCCGACCTAGTGTCGATGGAGGTACAGTTTGATGATGAAGATTTAGGTCTCCTAATGTTATGCTCACTGCCTAGTTCGTATGCAAATTTTCATGATACCATACTTTTAAGCCGTGATGAACTAACTCTTTCGGAAGTTTATGAGGCACTCCAAAACAGGGAGAAGATGAAAGGTATGGTTCAGTCTAACGTGTCGTCTTCCAAGGGCGAAGCATTGCAGGTCAGAGGCAGATCTGAGCAGAGAACCTACAACGACAACAATGATCGTGACAAAAGCCAGAACGGTAGAGGCCATTCGAAGTCTAGAGGCAAGAAGTTCTGCAAGTACTGCAAGAAGAAAAGTCACTTCATTGAAGATTGTTGAAAGCTGCAGAATAAGGAGAAAAGAAAATCCGATGGTAAGGTCTTTGTCGTCTCCCGTGCTGAAAACTATGATTCAAGAGATTGTCTTGTTGTCTTTGCTGGTTGTGTTGCTGGTCATGATGAATGCATACTTGATACCGCATGTTCGTTTCATATCTGCATTAACAGAGATTGGTTTAGTTCTTACAAGTCTGTGCAGAACGGAGACGCAGTGCGTATGGGAGATGATAACCAGCGTGAGATCGTGAGCATTGGCTTCGTTGAGATCAAGACGCATGATGGCATGACACGTACGCTGAAAGATGTGAGACACATACTAGGGATGGCTAAAAATCTCATCTCTCTCAGCACACTTGATGCGGAAGGATATAAATACTCCGGTTCAGGTGGAGTTTTAATGGTATCAAAAGGTTTTCTCTTGTTTATATGATAGGTGATCTGAATTCTGCAAAGTTATATGTCCTTAGAGGAAGTACACTACATGGTTCTACCGCTGCTGCTGTTTCTAATGATGAACCTAGTAAGACTAACCTGTGGCATATGCGTCTTGGACACATGAGTGAACTTGGTATGGCAAAATTGATGAAGAGGAACCTGCTGGATGGCTGCACTCACGGTAACATGAAGTTCTGTGAGCACTGTGTTTTTGGTAAGCATAAGAGGGTAAAATTCAATACCTCGGTTCATTGCAGCAGAGGTACACTTGATTATGTACGTGCTGCTTTGTGGGGGCCTTCTCGTAAGCCTTGTTATGGTGGTGCTCATTACATGCTTACCATTATCGATGATTACTCCAGAAAAGTGTGGCCTTATTTCCTGAAAAATAAAGATGATACTTTTGCTACTTTTAAAGAGTGGAAAATTATGATAGAAAGTCAAACTGAAAAGAAGGTAAAAGTGTTTCGTACTGACAATGGTGGTGAATTCTGTTCGGATGCTTTTGATGATTACTGTAGGAAGGAAGGTATTGTCAGGCATCACACCATCCCGTACACTCCGCAACAGAATGGTGTGGCTGAGCGCATGAATAGAACCATCATCTCGAAGGCTCGTTGCATGCTGTCCAACGCTCGTGTGAACAAGCGTTTTTGGGCAGAGGCGTGCCAAAATGTGTTGACGTAAAAACACGACGGCCTGGGAGATCTGCTTAGTTCCAGTGCAGGTCCAAAATAATGATGAGATGCAGGCGTGCCAGTCAGTTTGATCCTGCAACTGACAAGATATATAAATTGAAGATCAAAAGATAGCCGATCGGCTGACAAGCCGATGGAGTGATTCCAGCCGATGCCGATACCAGCCGATATCCAGTATAGATCTTGATACTTGAGTAAATAATGACATAAAGATAATCGGCTGATGAAAATAAAATAATATAATCCAGTAGAAACTAATCGGCTAGTAATGATAGATTGAATAAGCACTGATCCGAAGGTTGAAGCATTCATCGGCTGGAGGTCCAATGTCAATAAATCCAAATGATTATATAAAAAATGAAACCTTTGTTGTCATCGGCTAAATCCAACTTGTATGTAACCCTTTGAGCCGATACAACGTCCAGATAATTCATCGGCTAGCACTCCGATAAAACATTAGTACGAACCTATCGGCTTAACAAGATTTATATTATCAACAACAATCTAGTAGGTCAAACCTAACCGATGCAGCACGAGATTGTATATGATAATCTAATACTTGATGAACCGATAGATCTATCTAATGTGATGGATATAACAAATCTATTTAAAACAACATTGTGATTGTAGAGATATATCGGCTAAGACAGAAGATCAGACTTAACCGAGACAGTCCTAACTAAACTGATGCGTCTCTAAACACAATGCAATTAAGATAGATTTGAGATATCAGGTAAATATATCAACCAAACCAGAGCGATCAAGAGATCGAAGCGATGCAGCCTTGAACAATACCAATGTAGCCGATAGATTCACTAGGGCCCGACGGAACGTAGGGTTTACCCCTTCGCCGGAGATTGAAAGCCGATGCAGCCCCGTGTCAGGTGCCAAATTCCGCCGGTTTGATAAGTAAAAACCTCAGAAAGAGGGTGGCGATGCGTCGAAGTTGTAGTGATCGAGAGATAATTTACATAGACCCCGGGTGTATATATTTATACCCATGGGTAGATACTAGTTCATATCGGACACGACTCAAACTTTCCTAAAGATAAAAGGAAACACATAAAGTTCTTATCGGACACGAAACACACTTTCCTAAAGATAAAAGGAAACTAACAAACTATTCCTAATTAATAGATACAATTGCCTTTTTCGGACTCAATCCATACATGGCAATCCTCATGAAGCACTTTAAACGAACCCGACAATGGTTCCAACTTCCCCTTGTCGGAATCGGCTACATCGGCTTCCTTATCCGATTCAATATCAGCCGATGCACACCGTAGCCGATGTAGTTCCGAAGCCGATTTATACTCTGTTTCTGTTACCGATTTCCTTCCAAATCCGCTTCGGTCTTAACTACAAATTTAATGCATGATTTACCAAATTTCATCGTCAACACACCGCCTGTTACTTGATCAACAGGTCACCTTCTATCCCACTTGATAAGAAAACTCCCACTGAGGTATGGTCTGGTACACCTGCTGATTATTCACAGTTGAGAGTTTTTAGCTGCACTGCTTATGCTCATGTTGATAATGGAAAATTAGAGCCTAGAGCTATTAAGTGTCTGTTTCTTGGTTATGGTTCAGGAGTAAAAGGATATAAGTTATGGAATCCTGAAACTAAAAAGACTTTCATGAGCAGGAGCGTTGTTTTCAATGAATCTGTTATGTTTAATGACAACTTGTCCACAGATGTTATATCAGATTATTCTGGTGAGAAGCAGCAACATGTCAGCGTACAGGTGGAGCACGTAGATGATCAGGAGATTGAAATTGTTGATAATGATGTTCATGATACTGTTCAACACTCACCTCCTGTTTTGCAGCCACAAAATCAGCCTATTGCACATCGCAGAACAAAGAGGAGTTGTGGAGCTCCAGTCCGTTTAATTGAGGAATGTGATTTGGTTTATTATGCTTTTAGATGTGCTGAACAGGTGGATAATACTCATGAGCCAGCTACATACACTGAAGCTATTGTTTCTGGTGATCGCGAGAAGTGGATCTCAGCTATGTATGAGGAGATGCAGTCTCTCGAGAAGAATGACACATGGGAGGTTGTACGCTTGCCAAAAAAGAAGAAGACTGTCCGTTGCAAATGAATCTTCAAGAGAAAGGAGGGTTTATCTCTCAGTGAGCCTCCGAGGTTTAAGGCAAGGTTAGTCGCGAAAGGCTTCAGTCAGATTCCTGGTGTTGACTATAATGATGTGTTCTCTCCAGTTGTAAAGTATAGTTCAATTCATACATTTTTCGGTATTGTTGCTATGCATGATCTTGAGCTTGAGTAGTTAGATGTGAAGACTGCATTTTTACGTGGAGAGCTCGAGGAGGAGATATACATGGACCAGCCAGAAGGGTTCATAGTGCCTGGTAAGGAGGATTCTGTTTGCAAATTGAAAAGATCCCTATATGGTTTGAAACAGTCTCCTCGTCAATGGTATAAAAGGTTTGATTCATTTATGTTGTCACATGGCTTTAAGAGATCTGAATATGATAGCTGTGTGTACATTAAATTTATTGATGGATCACCTATATACTTACTGTTATATGTTGATGATATGCTGATTGCTGCCAAGAGTAAGGAAGAAATCACTACATTGAAGAAATTGTTGAGTAGTGAGTTTGACATGAAGGATCTTGGTGCTGCTAAGAAAATTCTAGGTATGGAAATTACTAGAGACCGAACTTCTGGTTTGTTATTTCTTAGTTAGCAAAGTTACATTAAGAAAGTTCTTCAGCGTTTCAACATGCATGATGCAAAGCCTGTTAGTACTCCCATTGCACCTCATTGTAAATTATCAGCTTTACAATGTGCTAGTACTGATGAGGAGGTGGAATACATGTCAAGGATTCCATATTCTAGTGTTGTTGGTTCTTTGATGTATGCTATGGTTTGCTCTCGTCTGGATTTATCTCATGCTATGAGTTTGGTTAGTAGATACATAGCTAATCCTGGCAAAGAACACTGGAAGGCTGTTCAGTGGATTTTCAGGTACCTTCGAGGCATAGCAGATGCTTGTTTGAAATTTGGCAGGACTGACAAGGGACTTATTGGCTATGTGGATTCAGATTTTGCTGCTAATTTGGATAAGCGAAGGTCACTCACAGGTTATGTGTTTACTATTGGTAGTTGTGCTGTAAGTTGGAAGGCAACTTTGCAACCTGTTGTTGCCCTGTCTACCACTGAAGCAGAATACATGGCTATTGCTGAAGCATGTAAAGAATCAGTTTGGCTGAAAGGATTGTTTGCTGAGCTTAGTGGAGTTGATTCTTGCATTAAACTATTTTGTGACAGTCAAAGTGCCATATACCTCACTAAAGATCAGATGTTCCATGAGAAGACAAAGCACATTGATGTCAAGTACCATTATGTTCGCGATGTAGTCGCACAAGGTAAGCTAAAGGTATGCAAGATAAGCACTCATGATAATCCTGCTGATATGATGACAAAGGCAGTTCCTATTGCTAAGTCTGAGTTTCGCTCAAGCTTAGTTGGTATAATAGTTTAGCCCAAGAGGCTATTTGGCGCTGAAAGTGTTTTCTTTATTGTGTTCAAGATGAAGGTTTGATTTATGCTACAAGAAGGAATTTGTCTCAAGGTGGAGTTTGTTGAGTTGTGATCCAAACTCATTACACACACATATAAAGGCCAACTTCGGACGGAGCGAAGCGAAGGCCGTAGTTGGCCCATGGTGTTGGCCTCGTGGATCGTCGCCCTTTAGGGTTTCACCTTTATATATACTTCTTGTAAGCCGCCGTTCGGCGTTTTGTAACCTCATCTGATATAGTGAAGTTTTGCTGGCTGGTGCCTGTGGTTTTTTCTCTCTTGCCTTAGGAGAGTTTTCCACGTTAAATCTCGTGTTTTCTGTGATTGATCTATTGTTTTTTATCGTTTATTTGCCTATCGTTTTCTAACAGATTTGTCAAGCCATTCGAGAAATAGATGGAATGTTGTTAGGAGTGCTGAAAGTGCACTGCATTATGTTTAACCCATTCATCAAAGAATAAAGATGTGAGAACATTTAAACAGTTGTAAAGCAGAAGCGAAACTAGAACTAGTACAGATGAGTCAGGAGATGATGTACAGTAAATGTATAAATCAAGCTGTAGTGGAACTGGAAAGAGGCTCAATGACTGTTCTTTTGATGTTAATTTCCTTCATCCCCTCTGTCAGAAAGTTCAGGATAAGTGACTCGATATGTTCTTTTTCTTTTTGAAGAAAGGCAAGATGATTGCCTAATATATTGATAAAGCAGGAGGGTCACAGGTTTTTTTCGTTTGTGTGTGATTTTGGCCATGAGGTTGTCTGGCGTGCTTGCTCACTAATTTTCTGAAAACCCCATTATTGCACCCAAATTATGACGGGGCACATTTGGGGTGGAGACTGGAGAGTACCTTTCACCACAAAGATCTTCCACCTTCGTGCATGTCACCTAGTCTGATGTCTGCAATATTTCTTTCTTTCTTTTTTTTTTAACGGGAACTTTTATTGGACTCAGTCCATCAAGGTATTATATATAGCTGCACTGACACCACTCCTTACTATATTATCCAGGGCATGCTCCTGGCCTAATTAAAACTTGTCTAAAACTGATATATAGCTAGCTCTCTAGACCATGAAGCCTGGCAGTGTTTTTTTTAACTTTTTGTTAATGTGTGTTATTTATATGGAAAGTAAATCAGGACATAATGAGTCGTTGAACCACCAGTGTTCTGTACAAGACATAGAAACCAGTCAAACCACTTGACAGAAACTATGCTTTCTTCTGAAGGTAGGGAATTATCTAGGCCAGAGACCATATGCAATCCTCACAGTTTAGTCAGCATTAAAAATGGGAAAAGATCTAGAGTTGGTCAAATTATTGATTAAGCTCCTGCAAAACAACCTGTGGGATCTATATGTGTGCCAAGTAGAGTGATCAGGCCAGTAGCACCATGTAACAGTAGTTCCCATACCTATAACCATCCTTCTTACTCATCAGCTCACACCAGCCCCGGGTACGTTGTTTCCAAGGCTTCACACAAAATCTTCCCTGACAACATATGCATGCTTTTGTAAAGTCAGGCTCGCCTCGCTGTCCTTACCACTATATATTTGTTCATTAAGCAAGATATATCACTAGCTAGAAAACTGTTTCCTAATGTCTCTCTATGGAGCAAAGTGAGTTTTTGTGCATATTTCGATCTTTGAATGCTCGGGCTTGAGAGGTACCAGGAACAGTCAGGGTTTCTCTGGATTTGCCACTCGGTTGCCATCATGGCTGCTCTCTTCCTATGCAAGATCAATCTGCAAATCCAGGATTCTCTTGAGGTCCATCAGACACATATTGCAGCAGTTCCAACTCATCCAGTCTGGTGCAAAGTAGTACCGTGAGACGTGAAGAGATGAAGGGACGATGCTGTCTCGCAAATGACGACATATATCAGACCTAAGTTGGCTCAGTTTGTAGTTTTTTGCGAAATGCCAAAACCTCTAGAAGCATGTTTATCAATTAAAATTAACATCTCTCTCTCAAAGGTGAATTAATCGGGCTGAAATTAAACTATCTGGCCTAATCTCATGGGTTAAGTCCAAAATCAAATGCTTGCCAATATACTAACTTTTTATTACGGTATAATCTACTTAGTATAAATAGATTAATTTGTCTAGTCACATATATTGATGGCAGTATCGTAGGATCGAACAGTAAAAACTAAGTCAACCAGAGAGGGGTGAATGGTTAGTATGCCAAAAACCAAAACTTTTAGCGGAAATAAAAGTTACTCTCAAATTCCTCAAATTCGATGGATCGCGGTCTGACCGAAAATGTTGCGCCAGTCTGACCGCCAATCTACCGTCGGTCTGACCGCAGATGTGCCGCCGGTCTAACCGCCGTCTTGCCGCCGGTCTGACCGCCGTCTTACCGCCGGTCTGACCGGTGGTATGTCACCGGTTGGACCGCCGAAACCCGATGAAATACAAATCGAAGAACTCTTAAAGTAGATGACGACTTTATTGATTCTCTCTGTGTTTACAAAGTGCACCAACAACACTCCTTACAAAAATCTTGACTAAACTCGAAACCCTAACAAAACTATCAACTCAATTGCTCTCCAAAATCGATACCGGGAAGCCTCACGCTCCCTCTCTATTTATACCCAAGGTAAGCAGCCTAAAGCCACGAACCAAACTCATACTAGAAGTCCTAATCACTCTAGGAAACCTTCTCGTATAAGAAACAAACTTTACATAACTAATCCCACCAAATTTGGACTCCTTCCAAATTCGACTCCGCATCCCATACGCACACAATACCTCCATCGTATGCTATATGGAACCTTCAACTTCCACGTGCATTGAACTCTAGCCTTAGTATCCCGCATGATCTTTGACCACCACGGACGTCGTCTTATCCCCAAGCCGACTCCCGGTCAATCACCGCAAATACTCTCCCGGCATTAATTCACCTACACATGAAACAAACAAAGAAATCATATTCCGAAACCAAGCTATCCCCAACTTGACTCATTGTTAGCAAACAACAGTATTACATACGCATAGTATCCATCTAGATGTCATATTCATGAAACAATCACGGATATCCAAATAAACAACCCGAAACCGAAACCGACACAGCATCGGCCGGTCAGACCGCGGGTTGCGCCGGTCTGACCGCGCAATACACACCGGTCTGACCAGCAGCCACTGCCCGGTCTGACCGGACCCAATCTAGTAATACCTGTATTTCACCTGTGAAATCCAATCATCGCCAAAACCACTTCACAAATAAATTCCAAATATCAAAACCGATAATCTCCAACGCCAATTGTTCATCACAGAATAACAATCAAAAACCTTTGATTTTACAATCTCCCCCTTGATGAGCACATTGGCAAACCCATCAAAAATGTTTTGGTGTTTGGAAAAATAAAAACAAAAGTAGTAAAAAGCACACTTCGTACAAACGTACACATCGTGCTCGAAAATCCAAAAACTTATTCGCTTCTCAAAAATTCACCTTGCTTCTCCCAAAAACACTTCTCTTCCTTTTCACAATGATTTCATCAAGCATAAGAATTATGTTTATTAATGTATAAGAGCTTAGCATATATATAGCATGTCAAGTCATGTGTCGCAATAAAAAGAAGATGAACCCATCTATATCATAACAAGCATGCATTAAAGTATAATCATGAACCAAAGATTGTACAATTAAGCTTGAATCAACAATCAAAATTCATGATTTCATACGATTTATAATGCAACATCTTAACATGCACATAGGTTGAAGAATAAACACTAAACACATATACCTATTGCATTTGTCATTCATTCTCAAATAAACTTTAGCACAAAACAACCAAGAGAATTTTATAACTTTTCTTTTTCTTGAGCCTTTTTGCTCATTTTTTATCCCGGGTACGTCCCTGTCGTCAAGACTGTTTCCAGGGTTTCGGCACCCATTATTTTGCTCATATCGAATACGTCCTTGTCATCAAGATTGTTTCCAAGGATTCGGTATTCATTTTTTTATATTTTTTATTCTCTTTGCACAATGAACAACAAAGCTATTTGAGGAATAACAATTCAATAAAGCATATATATAGAGCATTTATAAATAAAACCATATGCTAGCATCAATATTGCACATCCGCTTAATTCAAGTATAGAATTAAAGTGTCATGCATCATCTCCCTTAAAAGCAAAATCTAAGTCTCATAAAAAGACTAGAATATATACAAGCTAAGCTATAGACAAATAAACCTTCATAGTATTGCTAGCATGCACAAGAAAATACCATATGTATAGAACAAAGCTCTCTTTTTCAATTTTTTCATTGTCATATTGATTGCTTGATAAAACCATGAGGTACAAACTCCCCCTCAAAACATGACAAAAGGATGAATTATGCCCAATTCACCACGAAGAAAAGCAAAGCGATTAGAATCCAAAGGTTTAGTGAAAATATCAGCAAGTTGCAACTTCATGTCCAAAAACTGCAATTCAACATCTCCCTTCTCAACATGATCCCTCAAAAAATGAAAGCGAATATCAATGTGTTTTGTGCGTGAGTGTTGAACAGGATTCTTAGCAATATTAATAGCACTAGTATTATCACAAAAGAGAGATACTTTCTCAAAAGTAAGATCATAATCCTTCAAAGTAGATAAAAGCCAAAGAATCTGTGAACAACAACTAGTAGCAGCAACATATTTAGATTCAGCAGTTGATTGAGCAACACTAGATTGTTTCCTAGAAGACCATGCAATCAATGATGTACCAAGAAAATGACATGTTCCACTAGGACTTTTCCTATCAATTCTACAACCAGCAAAATCAGCATCTGAATATCCACTTAAGCATACAGAAAACGAAGTAGAATACCAAATTCCAAACTCAAGTGTATGATTCAAATACCTCATTATTCGCTTAACCGCTTGACGATGTGAAGCACGAGGAGAAACTTGAAAGCGCGCACACAAACACACAGCAAATTGTATGCCTGGCCTAGAAGCAGTTAGATACAACAATGATCCAATCATACTTCTATATTCCTTTTTATCAACAGCTTCACCATCTTCATCAGGATCCAACACAGCTGTAGAACCAATTGGTGTTGAAATTGGCTTGCAATTCTCCATCTTGAACCGTCTCAAAAGCTCCTTCGTATACTTCGTTTGATGCAGAAATATACCTTGAGGTGTTTGCTTAACATAGAGTCCCAAAAAGTACGATAACTCACCCATCATGCTCATCTCAAATTCCTTGCGCATTGTCTCAGCAAACTCTACTACCAAAGCATGAGACGAACAACCAAAGATAATATCATCCACATAAATCTGAACGAACAGTTGATTATCACCATGCTTAAGAACAAAAAACGTTTTGTCAATCTTTCCCATTGTGAAAACTTTCGCAAGCAAAAAGTTCTTAAGCCTATCATACCATGCTCTAGGTGCTTGTTTCAAACCATACAAAGCTTTAGACAATTTAAAAACATGGTTGGGAAAATCAGTGTTGTTGAAACGACAACTGCATACGTCGAAGGACGTGGATACTCAACAGTTGTTGGGTAGGTGAAATGTAATAAATTTTGTATTAAATTCGGATCCCCTTTTACATGGCCCTAGGTGGCTATTTATAACCCCATTACAGATCCCCCTATTAGGGTTTTAGGGCTATTACAGGGGAATTTACATGGTCACCCTCATAACGGGCCCTTATATGGGTATTCAATGTAATCTAGGCGCGTGGGCCCTCAATGGGTCACCTGGTGGCTACTGGTTCTTTGGCCCATGGACCGGGGTGATTGGGCCGGCCCATCGGCCCTTCTCGGACCAGGTCCGCCCCGGCGAAGTCATCCTCCTTCGGCGCATGCCTTCGCCATGTAGGCTTCGCCCGGGTCGACCGGAGCCCCATGTGGCTCCTCGCCATCGAGCTTCGCCATCGATCTTCGCCATCGGGCTTCGCCCCGTGGTCCTTGGGTACCGGGAGATTGGATCCCTGCCGCCTGGTTGGTTTCGGTGGGCTTGGTCGAAGGGCCTCATGGCATACTGCCAACAAGCCCCTCACGGGCAAGGGTGAGATAGGAGCTTCGGCCGAGACCGTGCAAACCATGTAGTATGGTATGAGGCGCCCCCTTTCGACCGACGCTCCTGCTGAAACCCATCTTTCTGGATCCTGCAAAAAAGTTTGCGACTTGTGAAAAGGATTATAGTGTATGGTCTTCGCCTATTTCGAGCAGTTGCGGGATATATACATTTTTTTTGTGTGTGTGCCATATCGGGCCCTCGTCCTTTATGAACCGTAGATTGGCCCATATTGTCCTGTTTGGCTGTTTTGAACAATGACAGGCCGTGAGGCCACGGTGAACAGTGGTGGGCCGTGAGGCCGGGAGCCCGTTACTGCACGGCCTGATCCATGGGATTTTACCGTTTCGCCTACCCCGCGACACGTGGCCGCCCCTGATTGGCTGGGGAGGCGAAGCGTCGTTTGGTGAGATATATATTCTCACCCCCCGTTTTCACCGTCGCCACCCTTGTCACTTTCACCGCAGTCATTTTCCTCTCCACTTGCTCTCAGCTAACCTTTGAACGACCTACTTCGCCCAAGTGACCCCTTTCGCCAACAATCCTTCTCTTCGCCCATGGCTCCTCGCAAGCCGAACCCCGTTACCGCGACCGGTCCTGATCCCGGCCGTATCGACGACGACACTACAGCCTTCCTGGGGGCTTCGCTCGTCGACGATGACGAGTTGGCCAGAATGGTGGACGCAGGCGTAGTGGCGGAGGGGCAGGCGTTCGCCCCAGGAGAAGCCGAAGTGCCTCAACCTGGCGAACACCAGACGGTGGTGTTCGCCGTTTTCTTTGAGGCTGGCCTCAGATTTCCGTGCAACATCCTGTTGCCGGAGATCCTCCGCCTCTTCCAAGTCGAACTGCCCCAGTTGAGCCCTTCGGCCCTGGTGCGGATCGCAATCTTTGACTAGGCTTGCCGGACCGCGGGGTTCGAGCCCAGTGCCGACCTGTTCGGTGCTATCTTCTCCGCCGCCGTCAACACGAAGACGGTGATCACGCCCGCCGGGACCCGAAAGACAACGTTCGGGAGTGTGAACTTCAACGTTCGCCCCGAACGCGCCGACTTATGGCCGGTCAATGCCGCCATGTCGAAATGGGACCGCCATTGGATGGCGAAGTGGTTCTACCACTCTATCCCCTTCGAGGCGGATTCCGAAGCGGCGAGGGCGCTGCGTTGGCGGCGCCGCGCGATTTCGCCAGCGCGGAGACCCAGGGTTGCCATTACCGGTACCCTGGAGTCTCGCTTCGCCCTGCTCCGCAGGGTGTGTTCCCGGCTGAGTTGCCGGGATCTGGTAGAGGAGTTTTGCATGCTGCGGATTCATCCGCTTTCGCAAGCATGGCAGGTCGAGGTCAACCAAGGCGAAGTGGTCGACGGCCTGCCCAAACTTGTTTTGCCCCCAGGGGCGAACGGTGAGTGTTTTACTCCTTCGCCCTTTTCCCCTTTGCTTTATTTTCTGTTTGGACCTGACATGGGCCTTCGCCGCTTTTGCAGTGCTGACCTTGGCCCAAGCCGACACCGAAGCCCGAAGGCTTGTTGGAGACGTGTCGGTGGCGGAGTACAGCCAGTTGCTGACTCGGCAGGCGGCTGGTAGGGTGAACCGCGTTTATGCCGGCGAGCTCCCCCCAAGGGCGAAGCCCTTCAAAGCCGACGGCGAGGCTGGCCCGTCTCGGAAGCGGCCCCAAGGGCAAGTGAGGTTCGCCCCTCGCAAGCGAAAGGCTCCCGTCCCAGCGGACTCCGACGTCGAAGAGGATGAGGACGCCGAAGAGGAGGGGGCGGAGGTGGCCGATGCCGAGGCCGAAGAGGCTGGCGAGGAGGCGGGCGATAGCCGTTCTAGGACGCGCGGTTATACGCCAACCCCCAGCCCGGATCGTGTCGAGACTGGGGCGGAGTCTGCCTCTTCCCCCTGCGGCGAAAAGACGTGGAGGGCGCCAAGGCCCTAGTCGCTATCACCGCGGCTAAGGCGGCAGGAAGCGGCGCAACGAAGACAGCCCCCGGAAAAGGGGGGTCATCGCCATCGCCAACGCCTTCAGCGATGAGGAGTCGTCCGATGGGACCCCTACCTCGCCTGCGGGGCGAAGCCAGGGGCCTTTGACGTCCCTTGGGGCGGCTGGCGGGGCTGGTGCTTCGCCATCAGCCGAACGGGTGGTGAGGGTGGCCACTCGTGTCTTCGGCAGTCCGATACGCCAGTCGCTTTCGCTGCTCGCCCTAGATAAGGGCAAAAAGACCACCGAGGGATCCGGCTCTGAGTATTCTCAGGGGCCGGCCCGCTTCGCCCCCGGGGACTTCGAGACCCGGGCAGAGCTCATCACCTTCGTGGAGGGGGTGAGCAACATCATTTCGACGGCCGGCGGCCCCAGCCCCTTCGCCGAGCTCAATGAGTTCGACGAGGGGTGCTCCGCCGTGAAGAGTTTAACCATGCGGGTAAGTTTCGGTGTCCCCCAAATTTCTTTTGTTTTCCGCCTCCCTTTTTTACACTTGGCTTACGCTGCGCCTCTTTTTTCCTTCTTCGCCAGCTTCTCGCGGCCCATTGTTCTGCTGAACGGACAATGCGGGCCCGCCTGGACGGCCTAAAAAACCGGCTCCGGGCGAAGGATGACGAGCTTGGCCGAAAATGCCTTGAGATGGAGGGGCTTGCCCGGTCCCTTCGAGAGGCAAAGGCGGAGAACAAGCGCCTTCAGGCCGAGCTCGACTAGGGCAGCGAGGCGAAGGCCGAGATCGATCGCCTTTCGGCCGAGCTGGCGAAGGAACGGGAGCACAACGCCATGCTTACAGCATATTACGATTCGGCGGAGTCCCATATGGAAGCCCTTCGCCAGAGGGCGCGCAAGGCGGAGGGGAAAGCAAAGCACCTTGCCCAAGAGGCGGCCCAGGCGACTGAAGCGGCGAAGGCGTCCTGCTGCACCCTTCGCCTTGCCCTTACGGACATGGGGGCGAAGGCAGGTAGCTTTCTAGGCGAAGACGCCTCCGTCCTGGACTTCTGCAACTGGAGCCCGGAGGCCGGTTGCGCTGTCTCCGACTGCGCCACCGCATACGGTGATTGCTGTGCGCGCGTGTCGGCCGCCTTCGCCCTGGGGCTACTTCAACAGAACGGGTGCGAGCATGTCGCCCGATTCCCCGAGCTCGCGAAGGGGGATTGGGAGGTTAGCTTCCAAGACATCTCACCCACCCTTCGTGCCTGGCGAAGGCAGTTTTGGCTGAAGGAGGGCCGTTCCGCAGCCAAGACCCGCCTACTTGAGCAGCTGGCGAAGTCAGAGGCGGCGGACCAGGGCGAAGAGCCAGCAGCGGGGGGCGGAGGCGGAGCCGAAGACCACCCCGAGGTGTGAGGCCCTCCGCCCGTCTACTTTTGTAATTAATTTTTTTGTTCTTCGCCGCTTAGGGCGAATCATGTAAATATGGCTGAGGCCTTCTATGTTTTTCGGATGTTAAAACGGTTGAAATATATGAACCTTTTGTCATGTCATTTTTGTGTCAAAACGCGCGAAATACATCCGAGATGTTTGCGATTCGTTTGCCCAGTTTGTTCGCCTCAACTTTCTCCCCCCTGTTCACCTTTATGACACCCGTTTTTGCAGGGTCGATGCCGAAAGCTTTGCGTTCGGCCCCCTCTTGGGGATTGGCGAAGCAAGAATGAGAAATTTATTGCGGCGAAGAATTTACCGAAGGTCCGTTACCAGCTTCGGCCCATTTACCGCGAGATGACGATTAACGGAAATAACTATAAAGTTATAAGCGTCGCTAATTGGATGCGAACTCACCCTGGGCGAACACTGGAGGACTTCGATCGCGTCCGAGTGGCACGTTTCGAGCGTACGGCTCGCTTCTGGCGAAACCACCGGCGAACATACCGGCAGCAGGCGATCGCCCAGCGGCGCTACGCCCTTAGTGTCGTTTCACCCCCGTCCCCCTCAGGGTAGTGTATAATATCAGTAGTGACGACGAACCGTGTTCGCCAGATCACTCTGTTGATTGTTTTGCTGGCGGCGAAGATGTAATTTATTTGTAAGCAAAACATGTAAATCGTTTCGCTTGTATTATATTTGTACGACGCATTGCCAAAGTTAATAAAGTTGTGCTTTTATTCCCTTTTCGCCATTTTCTGCATTATCACCTCTTGTGCTTTTGTTGGGTCGTAAAATATTGACCCCTTTGCGGTTACTGGCGAAATAGGTATGCTGACTTTTCAGCTTGCGACTGCCGTTATCGATCTTTGGCGCTTCACGTTAATGACGCGATCTTGCGTAGATCGACTCATTACGGTGTTCGTGATTTGTTTTATTGTTTTGCGAAACAAGCTGTCGCGGTTTCAACGTTCGGCGAGCTATGCTTCGACCGATTCGTTTCACCCCCTGGCGTTTTCGCTGATCAGGCGTTTGCCTTGGGGTTTTTCCATGAATTATCATGCACACAAGTAAAAAGAAGGCGAAAGACACAGAAATTTTATACTGGTTCGGGCCTCCAGGCTGGATAATAGCCCTACGTCCAGTTTTTTTTTCTTTTTCATTTTCTCCTTTTTTTTGTGTGCCGAAAGGCTTACAGAATGGCAAATGCTGAAAAGCTACATAGTGATATGTACATTTTTACATGTTGGCGAACCGGGTGCCACCCTCTCTAAACATAGAAACGCTTGAGTGAAGCGGCGTTCCACGAGTGATCGAACTCTTCGCCTTCCAATGTTGCTAGGCGAAAAGAGCCCATCCTTGACTTGTGCTTGATGAGCGGCCCCTCCCACTTCGACTCAAGCTTTCCAACCGCTACCGGGTTCGCCTTTCTCCTTACAATGAGATGGCCCGGTAGGAGCTCTGTCGGGCGAACCTTCTTGTTGTAGGTTGCCGAAGTGCTTGTAGCGTACTTGCGCATGTGTTCCAGCGCTTCGACTCGCACCCCCTCCAGGAATTCGAGTGACACTTCGCGCCCGTCTTCGCCACCCGAGAACATCACCCTTGGAGAATTAGCCCCTAGTTCTGTTGGGGTCATTGCTTCATCTCCGTAAAGGAGCATGAATGGGCTGAACTTGGTTGGCCTTGTGGGAGTCGTTCGGAGGGCCCAAAGGACAGACAGCATTTCGTCTGGCCATCTGCCCTTCGCCGCCCCCTCAAGCCTTTTCTTGAGTGCCTCCAAGATCTTGCCATTTGCGCGTTCGGCCGCCCCGTTTGACTGTGGGTGCGCGACCGATGCGAACCTGATTTCCAGGTTTAGCCCTTCGCACATTTCTCTGAACTTGTCAGAGTCGAACTGCTTGCCATTGTCTGTGATGAATTCCCTTGGAACCCCAAAACGGCAAATGATGTTTTTCCAGACAAACTTCTGCACCGCTGTCGAAGTGATCGTGCCGAGTGGTTCGGCCTCGATCCAGCGAGAAAAGTACTCGATGGCCACGATCGCAAA
Source organism: Oryza punctata (assembly GCA_000573905.2). Lineage (NCBI taxonomy): Eukaryota > Viridiplantae > Streptophyta > Magnoliopsida > Poales > Poaceae > Oryza > Oryza punctata. The sequence goes on along the minus strand of CM002499.2, from coordinate 21,946,995 downwards.
ATTGTATCCGTTTCGCGCTACCGGGAACGGGCCTATGATGTCCAACCCCCACCTGGCGAAGGGCCATACTGGAGCGATCGACTGCAACTCATACTGTGGGGCGGTCTGGCTTCGGCCGTGCCGTTGGCAGCCTTCGCATTTCTTGGCGTGCAATGCAAACTTTCAGCACTGTGGGCCAATATACCCCTTGGTGAAACACCTTGGAGGCGACAGTTCTGGCAGCTTGCTGTGCCCCACAAAGCCCCTGGTGTATTTCCCTCACCATTTCTTCGCCTTCGGCCATGGATACACAGCGAAGCAAAGGTTGGAGCACTCCGGAGCGATATAGCTGTCCAGAGACCAGCTTGTACCGTCTGGCTCTGATTTGTAGGCGCTTCGCCTCTGCTTCATCTTTTGGGAGCCAGCCATCACTGAGATATTTTACGAATGGCGTTCGCCAGTCCTCTGGGCTTTCGCCTGGATCTGTCTGGTCTATGGCAGGATTTTCAAAACCAGGTGGTTGTTTGACATAAACTTCCTCCTGTATAAAACCATTTAGAAAATCACTTTTCACATCCATTTGATACAATTTAAAACCTTTTGAAGCTGCAAAAGCCAACAAAAGTCTAATTGCCTCAATTCTAGCAACAGGAGCAAAAGTTTCATTAAAATCCAAACCCTCTACCTGAGTAAAACCTTGAGCAACAAGTCTAGGTTTATTTCTCACAATCAAACCATCCTCATTTTGTTTATTTTTGAAAACCCACTTGGTTCCAATAATATTATGTCCAGAAGGTGGTTCAACTAAAGTCCAAACTTTATTTCTCTCAAAATTTTCAAGTTCTTCATGCATGGCGTTAATCCACGATTCATTAGTTAATGCATGTGACACATCTTTGGGTTCAAAAGAAGCAACAAATGCAGAATTTGCACAAACATCATGAGTTGTTACCTTAGACCTACTAGTCCGCTCACCTAAATTACCAATGATTTGTTCTGGCGGATGTCGTCGTTGAATATTCAAAGGAGAAGCAACTTCTGAAGTGGATTCATGTTCTGTATCAGTACCGGTCGAAGTTGAAGTTTCTGGAGGACCATCTCGAACAGCGTCAACAGAACCCTCAGCCGACGACCCTGGCCGGTCTGACCGCACGTCCTGCGCCGGTCTGACCGAAGGTGTGCCGGTGGTCTGACCGGCCTGACGCCCAGTCTGACCGGCCGAGCCGACCTCGTCGTCGTCGTCACTCTCGTCTTCAAAAATACGACCATCCTCCCCTGAACCTGTGACAATGTACCTGCAATATCGGGTCTAGTACCTGGACTAGCCTCATCAAAAAACTTCGCAAGTCTCAACGATTTTGTTAGTCTCCAAAATAAGTACACGATAGCTACGAGAGTGTGCGGGGTAACCAAGAAATATTCCATCGGTAGAACGTGCCTCAAACTTATCCAAATTTCCAGATTTCAAGACAAAGCATTTGCAACCAAAAACACGCAAATGTGAAACTTTGGGTCCAAATCGAAGCTCATAAGAAGTTTTTCCAAGTTTTGATCTCAAGAAAACCCGATTTGAAATATAGCATGCGGTGTTAATCGCCTCAGCCCAAAATTTTCTTGGAGTGTGATACTCATCCAACATGGTTCTAGCCATCTCAACCAAAAAACGATTCTTTCTTTCAACAACACCGTTTTGATGCGGAACACGAGGAGAAGAAAATTCATGTGCAAGACCTCTTTCGTTGCAAAACTGTTCGAATGAAGCATTTTTGAATTCACCACCATTATCACTTCGAATTCTTTTCAAAGAACCAGGAGATTCAAGATCCAATCGAAGAAACAAACCACGAAAGTTTTGAAACGCCTCATCCTTAATTGCCATAAAGAAAACCCAAGAATATGTAGAAAAATCGTTAACAATAACCAACACATACCACTTTCCTCCAACTGATTGCACTCTAGCTGGACCAACAGTGTCCATGTATAATAGCTGTCCTGGTGCATCAGTCATCACAGAAACAATAGGAGCATGTGAAAAAAGCAACCATCTTAGCATGAAGACACGGTGTGCAAACCAAATCAAGATCTTTCTTAAGTTTAGGCAAACCACGAACAAGATCCAAACCACTTAACCTCGTGAGATGATCAAAACCAACATATCCAAGTCTACGATGCCAAAACATCACATCTTTACTAAACTTTACTTCCAGTTTTCTTAAAATGAACCTCAAAATCTTCATCAAGAATTTGTGAAACTGAAAGCAAATTATACTTTAAGTCCTCAACCAAAGCTACATTCTTTAATTCAAATTTGTCATTTACCTTAACCAAACCTGTAGCGAGAACGACACTAGTAGAAGCATCACCAAAGATAATTGATTCAGTCTTGGATGCCCATTTGAGGGAGGAGAACCAATTTTTATCACCGGTCATGTGCCGCGAACAACCGGAATCCACGATCCACACGTTCTCCTTCCTTGCCACCAACGCCTACACACAAGCAGAAGTCGAAGCCTCAGTACTGGGTTTAGATAATAATAAAAATTTAGGAATCCAGTACTGAGACACACGACCAGTAGATCGAATAGGCATATATCCACGTGCAAAAACAGTTTGAGAATTTTCAGGAAAATTTCTCCGAGGTCGGTCTGACCGAGGTACAGTGGCCGGTCTGACCGGGGGCCGGTCTGACTGTCTGTGTACCGCCGGTCTGACGGGTCGCCGGTCTGACCGTGGGACCCACTGCGGTCTGACCGGTTTCCTCGAAGGAAAAACATATTTTTGCCACTTTGATTTTGCAAAAGCAATCTCTCTCTCCCTTTTCTGTTTATGAGCTAATCTGAAACAAAAATCAACAATATGTCTATCTTTGCCACGAAACGAGCAAGTATATTTTTCACGATGAGTAGAGAGATTGGTAGAATCAGATGACTTAGCAACACAAGTAACAACAGGAGGTTTTGCGTGCACAACATTGGATTTGGAAGAAGATGCATTCAAAGTAGACATGATGCCAGCAGATTTAAACACAGTATTCTTAGTTTCAGGTTTAACCAAAATTTCCACCACTTCTAGCACCAACACCTAACACAACAGGAGGATGTCTAGTATGATGAGCATAAGGATTGAAACCTAAATCACGATTATGTGTGCTAACCTTAGATTGATCTAGGATCATGTTGAGGTTCTTTTTACCATCAGAAAATCTTAGCAAAGAACTTTTCAAATAAGAAACCTCTTTTTCCAAAATAGCACAGTTTTCACAATCTATCACGACATCTTTACTTTTACGACACCTGGGGCAAGAAAACATTCATTGTTGAAATAGGAGATTGTCAAAAACAGGGAAGGCTACTGATACACATGGGGCTAGGCTAACAAGTATCTTCGTTTGACCTTTCACAACATCTTCCATGTACTCTACACGACCTAAAGCATCTTTTAATTTCATCTTATTCAAAGTACACGTTGAGCAATCCAAAACATCATGAGGTTGTTTTAACTTTTTAGCACAAATTATGTTAAACATCAAACTAGCATGAAAAGCAATTTGATATTTTTGCAACAACTTTTTAGTTAAAATCAACTCATTCAAAGTGCGTGTGTGCAAAGCAAAACTAAGAGCAAAAGAAGATTTACTTTTCAAATCATGTGCAGCATTGACATCTCTAATTTTAGAAATTTCATTCATTAAAACCGTACAACTTTGACAATCATCATCATTAGGAATAAGAGATTTTAATCTATCAATTTCAGAATTAAGAGATTCAATGATAAACTCCTGTTTTCTATACATCTTCTCACACTTCATATTTTTTGCACTCAAAATATTAATAGCTTCCTCAAGAGCACTTACCTCATTGTCTTCACATTCTGAATCCGATTCACCACGCGCCATAAAGCAAACACCGGAGATGTTCTTTCCCTTATCATCATCTCCACTCTCACCATCTACATCGCTTAGTGGCTCAAACGCGGCGTAGACTTGATCAAAAGCCTTTTTGAGACTCTCCCTGATCTTCTTTCCTCCTCTAACTGTACTCTTTGGCTTGTTGTCATTGGTCTTCTCATCACCATTATCTTCCCTCTTATTTCTCCCAAGCTTAGGACAACGTGAACGAAAGTGATCCGTAGCACCACATTCAAAACAACGATTTGGTCCACCTCTTTTCCTGTACCTAACATTAGTCACAGCTCGAGAAAGTCTGTTAGTTAACAAAACCAAGTCCTCCTCCTCGAACTGTTCGAGTTGATCATCGGACATGGCATTAAACAAAGAAAATACGGAAGACTTTGATGAAGAAGCATCAACATCCAAAGAAGTTGAGGAAGAAACCAAAGCACTTGACTTAGAATTAACTTTACGAGAAAGAATATTCATCTCATGTGTTTTCAGTTTTGTGTAAAGCGAATCCAAAGTCAAAGTAGACATATCAACTGACTCCTGAATAGATGTAACTTTCATCTCCCAAATAGACATGTCAAGACCATTTAAAAAGTGGCGAGAAATCTTAGATTGTGTATAATTAATATCATAAGAAGAATCAACAGATCCAAGATCACTCAAAATTTTATTATACCTAGAAAGATAGTCATCCAAAGCCTCTCCAGGTTTCATCTCAAATTTAATGTACTCCTTTTTGAAAAGATCTCGACGAAGCTCTTTAATGTTATTTGTTCCTTGATGAAAATTACTCAAAGCAATCCAAATCTCATGGGTAGTTTGAAGATGAGAAACACGATCATAATCTGAACGAGAAATCCCACTCAAAAGAATATTGCGAGCTTTGCAATTTTGTTCAAACTCAGTTTTTAAAGCAGCAGTATTAATTTGTTCAGGGATCTCATAAGGATGAGAAACTTTTCTCCAAATATCATGATCCTCAGCCATAATATAAGATTGCATCCTACTACACCAATGAGAAAAATCCGTTCCATCGAAAACATGAGGCTCAGTTGAAAACCTATTAGCAGCCATGGCAAAAACTCTAGATTGATTAAATTCCAAAGAAGAAAACAAGGCTCTGATACTACTTGTAGGATCGAACAGTAAGAACTAAGCCAACCAGAGGGGGGTGAATGGTTGGTATGCCCAAAAACCAAAACTTTTAGCGGAAATAAAAGTTACCCTCAAATTCGATGGATCGTGGTCTGACCGAATATGTTGCGCCGGTCTGACCGCCAATCTGCCGTCGGTCTGACCGCAGATGTGCCGCCGGTCTGACCGGTGGTATGTCGCCGGTTAGACCGCCGAAACCTGATGAAACACAAATCGAAGAACTCTTAAAGTAGATGACGACTTTATTGATTCTCTCTGTGTTTACAAAGTGCACCAACAACACTCCTTACAAAAATCTCGACTAAACTCGAAACCCTAACAAAACTATCAACTCAATTGCTCTCCAAAAACGATACCGGGAAGCCTCACGCTCCCTCTCTATTTATACCCAAGGTAAGCAGCCTAAAGCCACGAACCAAACTCATACTAGAAGTCCTAATCACTCTAGGAAACCTTCTCGTATAAGAAACAAACTTTACATAACTAATCCCACCAAATTTGGACTCCTTCCAAATTCGACTCCGCATCCCATACGCACACAATACCTCCATCGTATGCCATATGGAACCTTCAACTTCCACGTGCATTGAACTCTAGCGTTAGTATCCCGCATGATCTCTGACCACCTCGGACGTCGTCTTATCCCCAAGCCGACTCTCGGTCAATCACCGCAAATACTCTCCCAGCATTAATTCACCTACACATGAAACAAACAAAGAAACCATATTCCGAGACCAAGCTATCCCTAACTTGACTCATTGTTAGCAAACAACAGTATTACATACGCATAGTATCCATCTAGAAGTCATATTCATGAAACAATCACGGATATCCAAACAACCCGAAATCGAAACCGACACAGCATCGGTCGGTCAGACCGCGGGCTGCGCCGGTCTGACTGTGCAATACACACCGGTCTGACCGGCAGCCACTGCCCGGTCTGACCGGACCCAATCCAGTAATACCTATATTTCACCTGTGAAATCCAATCATCTCCAAAACCACTTCACAAATAAATTCCAAATATCAAAACCGATAATCTCCAACACCAATTGTTCATCACATAATAACAATCAAAAACCTTTGATTTTACAAGTATAAACTAAAAAGGGTAAAATTATCTTTCTATATACTTTTTTTTTGCATGGGGGCAATTTTAGAAATGCACAATGTATAGGGCAGCTACTCTTCACTGCTTGCCGCCGTTATGCCGAGGTACATGAACAACAATTGCATGCAGCGCCGTCGAGCTGCTTTTCTCCCTCCATCGCTGTACGTGGCAGCGCAACACCGCAGCGGCTGGGGAATGAGGACGTACGTCGACTGATGAGGATGGGGAGTTGGTGCCCAGAATTCGCATGACTAGAAAAAACAGAACTTAAAAGAGCAAAATCAGGGAGTTGAATATGCATGAGCGCCAATACCATTATAATAACATGTGCTTCTATTTCGTTTATGTATATTCTATATACCGTTTCGGATTATCATTCAAACAAAAAAATAGGAACACGTTCCACCTATAGTTTCATAGTTGTGGAAGAGGTATACCTCCTTCGTTCCAGTTCCTCAATCCATCGATCCGAAAACTTTTGTGACTTAGGTCGAAACGTGCCATGACACCGCCGCTAGCCACCGCGAGCATCCTGCACCATCACATAAAATCAATTTGATTTCTTCTCATCACCGCCCAGCCCCCCTGGCCTCCACTAGACCCACGTGAGCCTCTATGTGCAAATTCCTAATATGCCCTTGTATATATTGGCAGTATATACTGCTAATAAATTGTACTGTAAAAGTCATCGTTCAATATTACTCTCTATCACATAAATGTTAGGTATGTTTTTCCTCCTTTGTACTTAGTAGGAGTAGTAAGTATGGTGGGACAAAGTGGGTTGTTGTCATATAAATACAATGCGCAGCTGATAAAGGTATCGGTTAAAAGTCCATGTAAACATACAAGCTTTTTACCCTTGAATTGTTGAATATAAAGATCAAGTACCAATTCTTAGGCTTGAGGTTGCTAGCCACTACTACCGTTTCTAGACGTAATGTTGGTATAGTTGTCGAGAGGCTTCCATCCTTATCAATCCATTGCATTTTAGTAGATAGCTGGCTTCAGTTGTCCTGATGGCAAGCATATAGTATGACTCATGCAGCCAAATAGTATGTGTAGGCATGGAAGGTATTAGGAATAGTAGGCCCCCAAATTGTCGAATGCAAATGGACTAAACACGAAATTTCAAGAGAAGGGAATTTCTTCACCGAATGGGACAGTGAGAAAAAACTAGCTCAAGCTACTTAAGTTGCTCAAACCCACGGATATGATGATGTAGCCCGATCAACTTCTAATACCTTGTCTTGTCACTGGCAGCAATGTCGTAAACGGAAACAGGATTTTTGTGAAGAGGCTCCGTTGGTCTTGGGAACTGTTTCTTCCATTTCAAAGTTTTTTTTTCGATAATGGAAGCTTTATTAAAAACTCAGTCAAATACACCAAGATGATACATTTCAACTGAGCCCACTCCCGGCCTCTGCATAAAATGCACACAGTCACACTCAAAGAAAGACCTATGAAGACCCCTCTCACAAAACAGAAATATTATCGGCTATCAATCCGTAGATTAGATCGCCAACCATGCTCCTGGGTAAAAAAGTCCTGTGCCACTTGGTCCAAACGTCGCGATACCACCACAATAGTATCCCGAAGACCCGGTTTGAGGAGGATAGCCCAGGTGCGAAGCCACCGGATAACTAAAGTAATAAACTGTAAAGGAGAAGACACCATCTTGTTATAAAAAATTACCCCATTTCTGCTTAGCCAAATGGGCCAACAAAGAGCTGTTGCGCCCATCAAACTAGATTTCTCATGTCTTTAGGAACACATGTAATCTAACGCCCAAACATATGATTCACATTTTGATGAGATTGTAAGTTATAGGCCAAATGGATAATAGACCAAACCAAGCGAGTAAGATGACATTGGAAGAACAAATTTTGAATGGTTTCGTCCTTATGACAGAAGCAATATTTCTTGCTACCTTTCCACTTTCACTTAGCTAGGTTATCCTTGGCTAGAGTTACGCCCCGTCGTAGGTACCATAGAAAAATCTTCACTTTGAGCGGTACCTTAATCTTCCAAATACGTCTATTGATATTTGGGATACCCGTATGAACAAGAGCTAAATAAAGAGAACTGACTGAAAAGACCCCATTGGGGGTGAGATTCCAGCGAAATTAATCTTGCTCTTGTGTCAAAACCAAATCAGCTATGCGAGGCCATAAATTATGCTAAGCAGCTAATTTTGCTCCGGTTAAATCTCGTCTCCATGAAAAGCTTGGAGGATTGTTTTGAAAGATTTGTGAGATATTCGACTGTTTGTGCCTAACTATGTTATAGAGACAAGGAAACTGATCTCTTAATGAGGCAGTACCCAACCATTTATCCTCCCAAAATCTTATTTGACAGCCGTCTCTAATACGAAAGGACCCAAACCTAAGAAAATCGTGTTTGACTTTCATAAGACTAGCCCAAAAATGAGAATCTCCCGCTTTCCAAAAAGCTTGAGATAGAGGTTGTGATCCCAAATATTTATTACGTAGCATCTGTTGCTGCATTCTGTCTGTGGTGAGCAATTTGTATAGCCACTTGCTAAGTAAAGCTATGTTCTTTACCTCTAGATCATGAATTCCAAGCCCACCTTGATCTTTGGGACGACAAATAATATCCCACTTAGCAAGCTGATATTTTTTCTTATGTCCATCCTCTTGCCAATAGAATCTAGATCGAAAGTAGTCAAGTTTCTTACGTACCCCGCTAGGTATTGCAAGGAAAGACATCATATACATTGGGAGACTGCTGAGTACTGAGTTGATCAGAGTAAGTCGCCCTCCCAACGAGAGAAGTTTTCCTTTCCAACTACTCAACTTCTTTTCAAATCTTTCAACCACTTCTCTCCATTCCGCATTTCTTAACTTCCTGTAATGGATCGGGATGCCAAGATATCAGAAAGGGAAGTTGCCTACCTGGCAACCGAAGAGTTGGTTATATTGATCTCTATATTCAAGTGCTTCACCAAAGCAATACAGTTTGCTTTTATGAAAGTTAATCTTCAAGCCTGACAATTGCTCAAAAGCTAGAAGCACAGACTTCATATTTTGAGCTTTTTTAGGTCATGATTCATAAAAAAGCACCGTGTCATCGGCATATTGTAATATGGACAACTCCCCATTAATCAAATGCGGTACAAGACCATCTACTTGCCCTTGTGCTTTGGCCCTATTTATCAAGGTGGCTAGCATGTCAGCAATAAAGTTGAAAAGGATTAGAGAGAGAGGATCTCCTTGCCGAAGGCCTTTTTTAGTCTGGAAAAAAGGCCCGACATCATCATTGACTTTAATTGCCACACTTCCCCCAGATATGAAAGATTCGATCCAAGAAATCCACTTGGGCGAAAAGCCTTTCATCCGTAGAGTTTGTAGCAAAAAGAGCCATTTGACCTTGTCATAGGCCTTTTCGAAGTCAATTTTGAATATCACCCCGTTCAACTTTTTCCTGTGTAGCTCATGAACTCCTTCATGTATGATGACTACTCCATCTAGGATATTTCGCCCACGCATGAAGGCAGTTTGGGTTGGATTCACTAAATGGTCTGCTATCGAGCTAATTCGGTTTGTGGCGACCTTAGTGAATAATTTATAACTGACATTCGACAAACATATAGGTCTATACTGTTGGATTTGATTTGCTTCTTCAACTTTCGGAATAAGAGTAATCACCCCAAAATTTAGCCCAAAAAATGGAAGACCGCCAGCATGGAATTCATTAAATAAATTCAGCAAATCATGCTTGATGACTTCCCAAAATTTTTGGTAGAATTCAACTGGGAAGCCATCTGGACCAGGAGCTTTATTATGCTCCATTGCAAAGATCGCTTCCTTTATTTCTTTTTCCGAGAAAGGGGCAGTAAGAAAGTCATTTTCAGCTTGTGTAACTTGAGCCATATCATCAGTTATGCTCTCATCAAGTGAAAACGAATTTTCCTCAGGAGGTCCAAAGAGTTTCTTGTAAAAATTCGTAATGTACGTTTTCAAAACATCAACCCCCTCATTTTTTCCTTCATCTTGGTCTAGAAAGAAGATGCTCTTCTTCCTATGTTTGCCGTTGGCAATCAGGTTAAAATACTTTGTATTATTGTCCCCTAGGAGTACATCCGACACTTTTGAGCGTTGGTACCATTTAATCTCCTCTTGGTGAAGTAGGCTTGCAAGATTATCCCTCGATTGGTCAAGAAGATTTCTTTCTTGATCCGAAAGGAGACGAACCTCTGCAGCGATGTCTAGTGAGTCAATGGTTTGTTGTAAATGTGCTTTTTCCTGTTTAAAAATTCCGTTGGTATGAGCTGACCAACCTCTAAGAAATCAGCGTAAAGCGCTCATCTTATTATTCCATCTTTGGACTACATTCTGGCCCTTGACTGGCCTATTCCAAACTTCGGTAACACGTTCATGAAAATTGTCTCGTAGAAACCAGCTGATTTCCAACTTGAACTGCTTAAGGTTTCCAGCGAAGGCCGCTTCCCCTGTGTCAAGCAATAGAGGCGTGTGATCTGACACCCCTCTATCTAGTGCATGGACCGAAACTATGGGGTATTTCGATTCCCAATCTGTGGAAGTGAGAATCCTGTCTAGCTTCTCATATGTCGGCGTAGGAAGCGAGTTTGCCCAAGTGAATTGCCTACCCGTTAGAGCAATTTCTCTTAAGTCAAAGCTATCAATCACAACATTTAAAATAAAAGGCCAACGGGCATCAAATCGGTCATTGTTTTTTTCCGCACTACTTCTTAGAATGTTGAAATCCCCCTATTAGAGTGGGTAGGTGATTTTGTTGGCATGTACGAACTAGCTCCGCCAAGAAACTGGATTTAAATCCATCTTGGGCCGGGCCATACACAGCCATCAAAATCCATTTAAAATTATCCTCCCTATTGTTGAGATGAAATTTAACAAAAAATTCCCCTTCAGCAATTAAAGATAGATCCAACACAGTCACATTAATTCCAAGAAGTATACCTCCTGATCTTCCCTTAGGCGGGAGATAATGCCAGACGAAATCAACACCTCCAGAGAGGCGATCTAAATTTGTTTTTGACATTTCACCCTTTCTTGTCTCAAGCAACGCAATAAAGTCTAGCTTTTTTTCTTTAACAATCTCTGCCACATACCTATATTTAGCCAAGTCCGCAAGACCTCTGCTATTCCAAAAAATACCCTTCATGAGGAAACCATTTTAGAGTTTTTTGGATTTTTGGGACGAGACTTCCGCGATTTCCTTTTTGAAGATGATTTAGATTTTCTAGTGGAAACCAACAAGTCACAAATTTTGTTACTTTGGTCCCACATCATCCATATCAATCTCCGAAATATCTTTTACCAAGTGAGCGAGTAGGGCGCCGTCTATATCATCGCCCTTGTCATCACTTGACCTAAAAGGGTCCACCTCCGACCAACTAATATTGGTTTGGTTATTAACACTAGACTTGGTTGCTACTTTAGTTCTATCTACCTCAATATGTCTCGAAGCATTATTCGAAAAAAAACAAACAGTCACATTAGAAGTACCCACAGTAACTCCTAAAGAACTAAGATTTGAAACAACAATATCAAGAGGTAATGATGGTACGGACTGCAAAGGGCTAGAAACAGTACCTTGATAAAGGGATGCTTTACGGGAGGCCGAGTGCAGCTGGGTAGTCGGTGCCGATACCTCCCGCAGCAAAGCTATCATCCAAATTACGCGCTGCTGTCCTCTTCATCGCCTTGAGCAGCGAATCACCATCCCCTCTAGCGATGCCATCCAAGTTCTCAGCGTTGGATCGCGCACTACGGCAGCGAGGTGTTGAGTCTGCAACCTTACTGTCCCTTGCTCCCGCCAGAAGGGGTACAGGAGGTGGAGTTTCCCGGTCCTGTATGACCTTCTCCTAGGACACCGGAGAAAGGGCAGCAGCCTTCCCTACTGCTGCGGCTGCACCGGGTGAAAGCAAAGGGTGGTCTTCCGACCTCGTAACCGGCGTACCAAGTTGCTTTGGGGAAGAGGAACAGCCGGCCGGTTTAGGTGAGCAATTTTCAGCCACAATTCTTGGAGTTGGCCTAGCTGCAATGTAGGCTTTCCCATCAGCAAACACAGGGCGAGGAGGTGGTGGAGGCCGGCAATTACCAAAAGGAGTTAAAACCAGCTGCATAGCTATGACCTCTGACGTTTGTTCCTTTGGAGAAGTTGGATTTTCTGAATTCTTTGCTTTCTTATGTGCCTGATCATGACGACCATCCTTTGACGTGTCATCTTGATCCTCCTGTGCATCCCCATCATGATCCATATGATCAACCTCCAAAATCTGAGCAGGTCGAAAATCCTCTTTCTCCAAAGAATAAGTGATAGGGTAGCCCAACTTCCCGAAGACGACATCCGTCGTGATCGGCAACACCACACTGCTATGCATGAACACCTTCATGCGAATCACCCCAGTACGTCTATAGGTGAGCATGTCAACCTCCTGTGTAGCTCCGATGACACAACCAACGCCCAAAAAGCCAAGTAATGGTGCCAAGGTGCAGGTACACCCGACACATGTATCCACACCTCATCTAATTCATATGCCGGGATCACATCATCAGTAGCCTTCCACTCTATTATTGTCATTGCAATCCCATGATTCTTCAGCCGGAATTCAACATCATCCATCCTCTTTAATTCCTTAAAAGAAGGGAAGGCAACGAGGAAAGAGTTCTCACCGTGCGGGACAGCTTCCCACTTCCAATCGGGCCTTATTCGAAGAGCTAGCTCAGCCTGAACTATCTCCCGAGACAGTGAACCACCGAGAATGGAGACCAAAGCCGTAGGAGTTGTTGCCGCTGATTGAACATTCATGCCAAAGTCACTAATTTGGAGGAATCCAAACTCAGTTTTCCTGAAACCAAAAAGAGAACAAGTAGGTTTCGGCAGCTTGAGCACCGGACACTTCTCAGCTAGATGAGATTCCTTCTTGTTGCAAACGTAGCAATCGAGGTCCCCTTTGCATACCTGTGCCGTGTGGCCACTTGTTTTGCACCGGTGGCAATGAGGCGGTCTCGGTTTTTTTGCTTTAGCAGTCCCTTGAACTCCCTCTGCTGCGAAAGAGTCTCCTTCTGCTGTTCTTGCTTTGCTGCCGCAGGCGAGATGGGTTGCAGCGGTGCAACCTGTTGTGCTGCCCTTGTCTGCTCTCCATGATCACGAAAACGAAGTGCCCCTGAATTTGCTTCCTTGGGGAATTCTCCGGAACGAGTGATGTTGTCCGTGAGCAGCTCCACCTTGCCAGCGAGCACCGAACCCCGATCCGTTGGCGCTGCTACACCCACCTCTCGGAAGATTCTGTGGTCGCTGAAATTGATGTGGGTGGTGCCGATTAGGACCTTGCTGGTTTCGCGAATGAGCCTGCTGATGCCCATCTCCACCATCCTCACGCCGTTGCCCGACGGCAGAGGTTTCTTCGCGTGGTCTAGCCGCCATCGCCGCGTACGAGAACCTCCCCTGTGTTGCATTTTTTGGTAGAGAGATAGCGCATCTGTTTAGTCGAAAACGGGCCAAAGACATTCCATGGAACCCATCATCAACCGGGCCCAACCGAGAGGAAGGGATGCCGGAAATTGTGGTAGGTTTGTTGGAAAGAGTTTTCGCTAAACTGGATTTCTCTGGACAAGTTTCGCCTATGCCTGGCGTGCCCTCACGCAAGCGCCGAGCCGGTGAAATCGCCCCCTGATGTATCTCCAGTCTACACGTGTGATCTCTTTGTATATGTTTTGCAAATGGCAAAAATTCTCCAAGCACAAATGATTGCGCCGGCCGTGGACGAGGTAATGGTGTTAGTGATATGCCCTAGAGGCAATCATAGAGATGATTGTCTCACATACTATGTTTACATCTTTATCTGATATTGTTCCTTGAAATAGATAACTCATTATTGGCTAATGAATATGTGATTCATTTATGAGACTCTTTATATTATATGTTGCTATTTCTAAAGGATCCCTGATCAAATATCATATGTGGAACAAATATGGTTAAATGATCAGCACATGTATTGATTGATGATCATGTCTCATGGATCATGGTATGGAGATACCAAATTGATAATGTGGACACATGTTGGGGAACATGTTGTTGGATAGACCCGACATGAGACACTGCAAGAACTATTTGTGTAGTGCCATCAGTGGTCTCGATTAGTGTTGGTATAGAATTCTTAGACCTGAGATTATCATGGTTTCCAACATGTGTAGTGGCTTACTTAGGGACTGCTAAACGCTATTCCGTAACTGGATAGTTATAAAAGTAGTCTTCGGGTGTGTTATGAAACATGTAGTGGGATATGAATAATCAAGATGGGATTTGTCCCTCCTATGGAGAGATATCTCTGGGCCCCTCGACGTTATAGATTATGGAAGTGCATGGCCATGCCAAAAGTGATTGAGGAGTCAATCGCAGGTTATATAATCTATCACAGGATCGAGTGAATGATTGAGCTGTTAGAGGATGGCACATATCTAGCCTTGAGCTTAATCGATATCGTGAGGCAAAGGGATTCATACAAGTAAACACTAAAGGTTCAGCCGATATGATCTTTATGTATGCTCGGTGGGTCAATACGTTCTGCTAGGGGCCGCTGTTGACACGTGGACCGAAAAGGAGTTTTCGGGTTGCACCCGAGTGTGCATGAACCTACAGGGTCGCACGCTTAAGGGGCCGGAATGAAGGGATTGGATGGAGATCCATTATGCGCTCAATTTCGGATAGGGATCCGAGTAGGACTCCTATGGGCCTTGGAGGCCCGGACTTGGTCCCTATATATACATGAGGGGGTGTGGCCGGCGGGATTAACAGATCACGCCACGTGAAACCCTAGCCGCGACTTCCCTCCACGAGCAAACCCTAGCCGCGCGCGGGTGCTAGCACATCTGCGCGTGGTGTTCCTTCCCTGGACGTGTGGATACCGGTGGAGGCGCCGCTGTCCTGCGGTGCTGATCGGCGTGGGAGCACGGCGAGGAGAACGCACGAGGAGGAGAAGGTCAAGCAACTGCGATCGACTACTTCCTCTACATCGGCGCGCGCTACATCGCGAGGATTCCTTCGGCTTCTTAGCGTATACTTCCGCTGCACAGCGCGTCGAGTGGTAACGATCTATGATCTCATACTTGCATGGTTCCTGGTTTACGCAGTAGAAAAATTTTGTTTTATGCTATCGTAGCCTACGCGTATCCCAACAGTGGTATCAGAGCCATCTTGTATAGTTTGTGATCTAGATCCATGCATATAGTTGATATGCGGGTGTAGTAGATGAGATCTATTACATAGTAGATGAGTTCTTACTTAATTGGAACATGAGATGGACCGATAGGCACATGGGTTGATGAGATCAATCGGTATAGATGGGCGAAATTGCGTTCATCGGATGGTCCGATGTCAGCTGGAACCGCGCGCCATTGAGAAAACGAGCCATTGAGAAAACGAACCGATGTCAGCGGGACCGCCGTGTGCGTCACCCCTTATACTTCGTTTGGGGCTTTATATTAATGAATAGAATTTAATTCTATGTCAAACATACACCAACTGAGTTACATGAGGATAGAGATCATGTCACTCTTTAGATTACAGTGCAACACAGTTTAATGTACTAGCATATGATGTTTATCTATCTTACATTATTGCCGTTGTATATTTGATATGATGACATAGTATGATAGATTCCCTCAGAAAAATTAAGTATAATATGCTCTTCCAATAATTGTACCTATCACGATTGTGATCATAAGTGATGGGTCTGCCAAAGTAGAGTGTCACTTTTCATCATAATAAGATAGGATAGATGTCAGACATCTATATGCGGAGATTGTTGGTTTACTTGACAAGGTTATCAAAACGGTTTTGGACCTTGGAGTATAGGTTGGGTTGGTACATGGAGATGTCACCTGACAGTACGAGAGTCACATAGGATGTGATTAGCAAGGTGTTGCTTACCTATTTTATTAGTTGTCTAGCCGTGATGCCAAAGCTCACTAGATACTATTAAAATGAGGATCTCGACTCACTATGTTATTAGAGGGAATTTTGTTGCACACTACATAGTGGGAGCATCTTTTGTTAAATTGTTTAATGAAAGATTAAATGTAAACATAGTGCTGATTTTGCATATATATTTCTGTTGTAGATCATGGCAGTTCCTGCACCACCCAGTTTTAATTTGCGGTCTATTCTTGAGAAAGAGAAGTTGAATGGAAACAACTTTATGGATTGGTATCGCAACCTGAGAATTGTTCTCAGACAGGAGCACAAAGAGTTTGTGCTTGAAGAGCCTTTTCCAGCTGATTTACCTGCCAATGCTACTGCTGCTCAACGCAGGGATCATGAAAGGCGGTGGAATGACTATCTGGATGTAAGCTGTCTCATGCTTGCTACCATGTCCCCTGAACTTCAAAGGCAATATGAGGCATTGGATGCCCATAGCATAATCACGGGACTGCGTAACATGTTTGAGGCCCAAGCAAGGGCCGAGAGGTTTAATACCTCAAAGTCTTTGTTTGCGTGCAGGCTTGCAGAAGGTAATCCAGTTAGTCCACATGTGATCAAAATGATTGGTTACATCGAGAGTCTGGAAAAGCTTGGTTTTCCCCTTAGCCAAGAGTTGGCTACTGATCTGATTCTCCAGTCGCTCCCTCCCAGCTTTGAGCCGTTCATATTGAACTTCAACATGAACAACATGACAAGGACCTTGGCCGAACTGCATGGGATGCTAAAGGGTGCCGAGGAAAGCATTAAGAAAAACTCCAACCATGTGATGGTAATGCATAAGCGTAAGCCCAATAACAAGAAAGGTGGTCAAAAGAGAAAGCTAAACTCCGATGAGATCGGGAGTACTAGCAACTCTAAGGCCAAGGTTCAAAAGACTGGGCCCGCTAAGGAAGCAGAGTGTTTCTTTTGCAAGGAGACAGGTCATTGGAAGAGGAACTGTAAGAAATACCTAGAGCAACTCAAGCAAAAGCAGCAGGATGGAAAGAGTTCCACCTCAGGTATTAATGTTATAGAAATTAATCTTGCTACTTCCTCTACTGATTCTTGGGTATTTGATACCGGGTCAGTTGCTCACATATGCAAATCGTTGCAGGGGCTGAAAAGAAGTAGGAATTTGGCAAGAGGCGAAGTGGACATTCGCGTGGGCAATGGAGCAAGAGTTGCTGCTGTTGCGGTCGGCACTATGCCATTATCTTTACCATCAGGATTAGTTATGGAATTAAATAATTGTTATTGCATTCCAGCTTTGTGTAAAAACGTTATCTCTGCTTCCTGTTTGCAAGCAGAGGGTTATGGTTTTAGATCTGTGGACAATGGTTGTTCAGTCTATTATAATGACATTTTCTATTTCCATGCACCCATGATGAATGGTTTGTACACTGTGAATCTTGATGGATGTTCAGTCTATAACATTAATGCAAAAAGGCAACGTCCTAATGATTTGAATCCCACTTTTATTTGGCATTGTCGCTTGGGCCATATAAATGAGAAACGCATGGAGAAGCTCCATAGAGATGGACTTCTACACTCGTTTGATTTTGAATCATTTGAGACATGTGAATCTTGTTTACTTGGCAAAATGACAAAGGCACCATTCACAGGACAAAGTGAGAGGGCAAGTGAACCATTGGCACTGGTACATACTGATGTATGTGGACCAATGAGCTCAACAGCCAGAGGTGGTTTTGGGTACTTCATTACTTTCACCGATGACTTTAGTAGATATGGTTATATCTACTTAATGAGGCATAAGTCTGAATCCTTTGAAAAGTTCAAGGAATTTCAGAATGAGGTACAGAATCATTTGGGCAAGACAATCAAGTATCTACGATCCGATCGTGGAGGAGAATACTTGAGCCTTGAATTTGGCAATCATCTAAAGAAGTGTGGAATTGTTCCACAGCTCACTCCGCCAGGAACACCTCAATGGAATGGGGTGTCCGAACGGAGGAATCGTACATTGTTGGACATGGTGCGATCAATGATGAGCCAAACTGATCTCCCGTTAAGCTTTTGGGGTTACGCTCTAGAGACAGCAGCGTTCACACTAAACAGGGTTCCATCAAAATCAGTGGATAAGACACCATATGAGATATGGACAAGGAAACGTCCCAGTTTGTCTTTCCTAAAGATTTGGGGTTGCGAGGCTTATGTAAAACGTTTACAATCAGACAAACTCGCGCCTAAATCAGATAAATGCTTCTTTGTGGGGTATCCTAAGGAAACGAAAGGATATTATTTCTATAATCGGGAAGAAGGCAAAGTGTTTGTCGCCCGACACGGTGTTTTCTTGGAGAAAGAGTTCCTCTCAAGAAAGGATAGTGGGAGCATGGTGCAACTTGAAGAAATTCAGGAACCACCAGAAAATGCTTCAACATCCACACAACAAGTTGAGCAAGATGTTGTTCAACAGGTTGAACAAGTTGTTGTTGAACCAGTTATAGAACCACAGGTTTCACGAAGGTCCGAAAGGATACGGCGTACACCTGCAAGGTATGCGTTAGTAACCACAGGACAACGTGAAATATTGTTGTTAGACAATGATGAACCTACAACCTATGAGGAAGCAATGGTGGGACCAGACTCTGAGAAATGGCTTGGAGCCATGAAATCCGAAATAGAATCCATGCATGACAATCAAGTTTGGAATTTGGTTGATCCACCCGATGGTGTAAAAGCTATTGAGTGCAAATGGGTCTTTAAGAAAAAGACAGATGTAGATGGAAATGTTCACATCTACAAGGCACGATTGGTGGCGAAAGGTTTTAGATAGATTCAAGGTGTTGATTATGATGAAACTTTCTCACCAGTCGCCATGCTGAAATCTATTCGGATAGTTTTAGCGATTGCTGCCTATTTCGATTATGAGATATGGCAAATGGATGTCAAAACAGCTTTCCTCAATGGAAATCTGGATGAGGATGTGTACATGACACAACCTAAGGGATTTGTCGATCCACAATCAGCTAAAAATATATGCAAGTTACAGAAATCCATTTATGGGTTGAAACAAGCATCTCGGAGTTGGAACATTCGTTTTGATGAAGTGGTCAAGGCGTTGGGCTTTGTCAAAAACGAAGAAGAGCCTTGTGTATACAAGAAGAATAGTGGGAGCGCGCTGGTGTTTCTGATCCTATATGTAGATGACATATTGTTGATTGGGAATGATATTCCTATGCTTGAATCCGTTAAGACATCGTTGAAAAATAGTTTTTCAATGAAGGACTTAGGGGAAGCAGCATACATTCTGGGCATAAGGATCTATAGAGATAGATCAAAGAGGCTAATTGGATTAAGCCAGAGTACATACATTGACAAAGTGTTGAAAAGGTTCAACATGCAAGACTCCAAGAAAGGTTTCCTGCCAATGTCACATGGCATTAATCTTGGCAAGAATCAGTGTCCTCAAACAACTGATGAGCGGAACAAGATGAGTGTGATTCCATATGCTTCGGCAATTGGATCTATAATGTATGCTATGCTATGTACACGTCCAGATGTTTCGTATGCACTTAGTGCAACAAGCCGATACCAATCAGATCCAGGTGAGAGTCACTGGATTGCTGTAAAGAATATCCTAAAGTACTTGAGAAGAACTAAGGATATGTTCCTAGTCTATGGAGGAGAGGAAGAGCTTGTCGTAAATGGTTACACCGATGCTAGCTTCCAAACCGACAAAGATGATTTTAGATCGCAGTCTGGATTTGTGTTCTGCCTGAATGGCGGCGCTGTGAGTTGGAAGAGTTCCAAGCAAGATACAGTTGCTGACTCTACAACAGAAGCCGAGTACATTGCCGCTTCTGAAGCAGCAAAGGAGGCTGTTTGGATAAAGAAATTTGTTTCTCAATTGGGTGTGGTGTCTAGTGCTCTCAGTCCTATGGATCTCTATTGCGATAATAGTGGGGCCATTGTGCAAGCCAAGGAGCCTAGATCGCATCAAAAGTCCAAGCACATTTTACGGCGGTATCACCTCATTCGCGAGATAGTGGATAGAGGAGATGTGAAGATATGCAAAATACACACGGATTTGAATGTTGCAGATCCGTTGACGAAGCCACTCCCTCGGCCTAAGCATGAGACACACATTAGTGCAATGGGTATTAGATACGTGCATGATTGACTCTAGTGCAAGTGGGAGACTGTTAGTGATATGCCCTAGAGGCAATCATAGAGATGATTGTATCACATACTATGTTTACATCTTTATCTGATATTGTTCCTTGAAATAGATAACTCATTATTGGCTAATGAATATGTGATTCATTTATGAGACTCTTTATATTATATGTTGCTATTTCTAAAGGATCCCTGATCAAATATCATATGTGGAACAAATATGGTTAAATGATCAGCACATGTATTGATTGATGATCATGTCTCATGGATCATGGTATGGAGATACCAAATTGATAATGTGGACACATGTTGGGGAACATGTTGTTGGATAGACCCGACATGAGACACTGCAAGAACTATTTGTGTAGTGCCATCAGTGGTCTCGATTAGTGTTGGTATAGAATTCTTAGACCTGAGATTATCATGGTTTCCAACATGTGTAGTGGCTTACTTAGGGACTGCTAAACGCTATTCCGTAACTGGATAGTTATAAAAGTAGTCTTCGGGTGTGTTATGAAACATGTAGTGGGATATGAATAATCAAGATGGGATTTGTCCCTCCTATGGAGAGATATCTCTGGGCCCCTCGACGTTATAGATTATGGAAGTGCATGGCCATGCCAAAAGTGATTGAGGAGTCAATCGCAGGTTATATAATCTATCACAGGATCGAGTGAATGATTGAGCTGTTAGAGGATGGCACATATCTAGCCTTGAGCTTAATCGATATCGTGAGGCAAAGGGATTCATACAAGTAAACACTAAAGGTTCAGCCGATATGATCTTTATGTATGCTCGGTGGGTCAATACGTTCTGCTAGGGGCCGCTGTTGACACGTGGACCGAAAAGGAGTTTTCGGGTTGCACCCGAGTGTGCATGAACCTACAGGGTCGCACGCTTAAGGGGCCGGAATGAAGGGATTGGATGGAGATCCATTATGCGCTCAATTTCGGATAGGGATCCGAGTAGGACTCCTATGGGCCTTGGAGGCCCGGACTTGGTCCCTATATATACATGAGGGGGTGTGGCCGGCGGGATTAACAGATCACGCCACGTGAAACCCTAGCCGCGACTTCCCTCCACGAGCAAACCCTAGCCGCGCGCGGGTGCTAGCACATCTGCGCGTGGTGTTCCTTCCCTGGACGTGTGGATACCGGTGGAGGCGCCGCTGTCCTGCGGTGCTGATCGGCGTGGGAGCACGGCGAGGAGAACGCACGAGGAGGAGAAGGTCAAGCAACTGCGATCGACTACTTCCTCTACATCGGCGCGCGCTACATCGCGAGGATTCCTTCGGCTTCTTAGCGTATACTTCCGCTGCACAGCGCGTCGAGTGGTAACGATCTATGATCTCATACTTGCATGGTTCCTGGTTTACGCAGTAGAAAAATTTTGTTTTATGCTATCGTAGCCTACGCGTATCCCAACAAATGGCCGCATCACCCATCCACGACGATGGCGATCGTTGTTTTGCAAGTTTAGTGCAGACCCACGAGACTTCTCCACCGTGCCCAGTTCAACCGTTTTTGAAGTAATTGGCACCTTGGATGAAGTAGTTTCAATCGCCGAACCTGAGCTTTTCCGTTCCCACCACCGCGAAGAAGATGTTGGGAAGCCAATCTCTTCCCAAAAGTTTTGGATTAGCAATGATTTGTCATCTACAACAAGAGATGCCGGATTCATCTCCTCAACCTCCATACTAGCAAGTAACGAATTACCGAGCAGGTGTACAGAATCAGGTTGATGAGACGTGCTGGCCATGGTCAAGATAGTATCAAGTCCTCTGTTGAGTTCTTTATCGCAACCGCTTTGAGAAGCAATATCTTTTTCGTCGAAAACGGATAAACTAGATAAACGAGAACCACTTACGAGCGAAGGATTCGGAGCTAAAGTTAGTCGCCGGCGTCGAGAACCAGGGCGCCGTGCATATACCTTAAAACCTGTCTCATCTTCTCCATCAATCTGTACTTCATCTGCATCAACAGAAAAAGTACCTCTTGTGTGGACGTCATCGCAGGGTTCCGGCGTCGATGTCGGCGATGCCCAGACGTGCCCCACCGTGATCTGTGTTTGACCCCCTGTAAGGGCTGGAGCGTCGTTTCCTGTATGTCCCGGAGAAGGAGGAGCCACCGCCGATGAAAACTCACTCATCACCGGCAGAGAGGAGGAACCTCAGAGGTGCCTCCACCTCATCATTGATCCGTCTTCTTGGTTAGGACGCGGCGCCGGTGAGGGCAGGATGCATCAGCACTGGACACGGCGACCTGAAGCTCCTGCTTGCTGGACTGAGAATTTGAAGATCTCTAGTATGCTGCAGGTGTTGTTTACTTTGACTTTTTTTTTCTTTTCAGATAACTTCACATCATTTGATGTTTTTTTCCTAGAAGGTTTCAGGTCTTACTTGAACAGAAACACGTGACCATCAGTTCTCTGCAGGTATTTTGATAAAAAGGGCGACAATCAACACATTGCATCTCAAATCAACATTTTTAGTGAGAAGGATATCTGCAAATAGACATATCATCCTCTACTCTGGTTGCCCTCTATAAACCTTTTAGATAAAGAAAGCTTTTATTGAACTCAGCCAATTACACCAAGATGATAAAAAACACGGAACACACTTCCGACCTCTGCTTAACTGGGATGCACACACCTAAAAGTTTATAAGAAAAGAAATTATAGGAAGTATTATGGGCCATCAATTCTAAGACTAGATCACCACCCATGTCCTTTGGTAAAAAACTCCCTGACCACCTACTCCAAGCATAGACACCCTGTAGTAACCAAATCCCGCGAACCCGGTTTCTATAGTATCACCCAAGTGCGCAGTCATTGGATAATTAAATAAACAACCTACACAGAAGAAGAAATAACTTTTCTATCAAAAACCATTTCATTTCTGCATAACCAAAACGACCAACAAGTAGCAACCGCCCCTAACAAGGTTGTAAATCTTTTTGAACTCTCAAAAGCCAACTAGTAAACATGTGCAAAACACTATGTGGTGTAGTAATTCCTGATGCGACATAAATGATTGACCAAACTAAGTTAGCAAAACGACATTCAAAGAACAAGTGTTTAATTGTCTCCTTGTTGTGACAAGAATAACAATTTTGATTGCCTTGCCAATTAAGTTTAGCCAGATTGTCCTTGGTTAGCACAACTCCTGTATAATGTGCCAAATCCTTGACAAGTACTCCCTCCATCCCATAATATAAGGCGCGCACGCATTCCAAGATTCAATCTTTAAAACATTTGACCAACGCTTAGTATAATATGAAATGAATTTTATTTGTTAAAAATTATATCATTGGATTGACATTTAAATTTACTTTCATATGATTATAATTTTGTTGCAACAAACCTTATAGTATGTGAGAAATTATAAACTAAAGATTAGTTTTGGAGACTGTGCCAACTTTGACCGCGCCTTATATTATGGGATAGAGGGAGTAATAGTAAATTTTTCTCGACATCTACTATTGGCATACTAATTATTCTGAACATGATTTTTTACTCGCCTCTCTATTTCTTAATTGGGGCTTCTCATTTCTCTCATTATGGAGGATCTAGAATTATTAAATTGAGCTTCATATGGTATTATCTTTCGGGCCTATTCAGCATGGCTCTAGCTCCAGCTCCACCTTTAGAGGTGGACTCTAGCCAAACAGTTTCAGCTTCACCCAAAATAGGAGTGGAGCTAGATGAAGCGCTCTCACAAAATGAACTAGGTGGAGCTGGGTTTAGGCTACTCCACAATTTCACTCCTGACCCAACTCCTGGAATTAAATTTAGGAGTTGGAGCTCTACCAAACGGACCCTTAAATTGGGAAGTGATATGGAGCAGGGTGCGTTGTTGAAACATTTGAAATGGAGTAGTCCGAAATGCATGTAAAAGTACTCTCTCCGCCCTTAAAAAAAAGCAACCTAGGAGGGGGTCACATCCCCTCCTTTGGGACGGAGGGAGTATGTTGCAAAATCCAACGTGACTAGCAATTGACATTGTTAACTTATATGACTATGGATCTTCCAAGAAAGCAATGCTTCTTAGTATTACATGCCTTCAGGTTTGGGATGTATTGGGATTGCAGATACTTGTGGGAGGGTAAAGCTGGGTAATTTCTCAAGCATACGCATACCTGTTGTCTTCATGTTGTCTGATATAGAGCCAGAGGATAAGTAGCAATATCGTGGTAAATGCACTCCTGACCTTTTAACATATATCCAGACTTGAAGATACTGGTGTATCAGAAATGTCAACCAGAATTGGAAAATCTTCACTGTCAGTTATGTTCTACAGAACAGTGTTCTCGTCCCTTCTATGCCATCCAATATTTTGTATTCCCTCACTGCCACCAAGATGTAATTATTTTACCTAAACATAAAATGTGTTTTTAGTACTAAAATTTTAAAAAATGAGTGCGCATCTCACATTGAATTGTTGGGTATATATATAAGGACCGAGTGACAACTGTTATCATTGGCCTGAAGAAAAAACATGACTTGTGCAGAGCAAGGGGACTAAATAAAAAAAATTCCTTGAGATGGATCAATCTTTGCTAGTAAACAGGATGTTCAAGCAGTGGCCTATCTCTGTTAAGGATAAACAGACCCATGGAGTCAAGATTGTTATGTTGTTCCTCCTGCCTATCCCCATATTGTGGCATACGACACTGAAGGATGTTGTTCTCCTAAACCATTTGGCTCTGCATATTAAACTAAACAAATGTAGAGAAAAGTTCAGTAGAATGGACTGTTAATTAATTCATTCATACTTCTCTCAGGGGTTTTATGGTTATTGAAGAGATACTGAATGGTATAACACTTCTTAGTATTGATTCATGAAACTTTCAGATACCTCAACAATACAAAACTACAAGGAGGTAAAAAAAGTCACTAATAGAACATATTGTCAGGAAAATCGGTCGATCTCACTCAATTTCACTCTCAATCTCACCGGTGCTGTTTTATCTGACGCTTGTAGGTTTCTCTACAGTAGTCTGAAGAAATTCAGAAAACAGAGCAACTAGCTGAGACAGAGTATGCGCTGCTTAAAACTTTCGCAGTTTTTCTGGGTTCTTCTTCTCCTTTTATTCTCCTCTCCTGCGAGTTTGTTACATGCATCTAACGACTGAGTTTACAGGGTCACAACAACCGTGCCATCACACGATCTAGCTCCAACTAAACTGGGACTGGAGCTGGGTGGAGCTCTCTCACAAAATGAACTAGAGAAGTGGAGCTGGGTTTAGGCAGTGTCACACACTGGAGTTTCCCCTTCTAGCTCTAAATTCATAAAATAAATTGCCTAAAAGAAATTGTTCATTTAACCAGGAGTAAATCCTAAATTAACAATGTGCGTAATAATCGGAATCGTTAGGGATAATTCTTTTTTTTTCGAATTCTCTTTGCTTCAAATCGTTAACAGGACTTTCAGCGGAATATGCAGAGCAGACAAAGTAATAATGTTAATTTAAAATGTCAGGATTTGAATTAATAATTCTTTCCTTCCCCTCCTTTGGTCGTGAACCGTTCCCGGTTCACTCTCCTTGTTCGCGGTTCGTTGTATCCGCCGATCCCTTTTGCCGCCGCGGTTTCGTTTTGTATGACGAGCCAAGTCTTACTCCTATTTTCGGTTCAGTTTCTTGTTTCTTTCCCAAAATGGCACCGCATTTGTTTCCACCACCTTTCCTTTTGAGGCATCCTTTTCTCTCGTATTTCTTTTTTTCCCCCTCCCCCTTGCCGAGCGCCACCTTTACCCCCCCTCCACTGCCGTGCGCCCCCCTCCTCCTTGGGCCGGCCCAACTAAACCCCCCTCTTCCACCTCTATAAAAGCCACCCCACACCTCCTCCCCTGCGCCCTAACCCTAGCCGCCTCCTCCCCTGTGCCGCCGTGTCGCTGCCGGGTAGCCGCCGGCTGCCCGCTGCCGCCGTCGCGCCGCAGCCGCTGCACGTCGCTGCTGCGCTGCTGCCGCTGCCGTGCCGCGCTGCCTCGCCGCGTGCCACTGCCGCGCCGCCACCGGGCTGCCTCGCCGCGTGCCGCCGCTTTGCCTAGCCACCGCTGCCATGCCGCCGCGCGTGCCGCCGCTGCCCTAGCCGTCGCATGCCTCCGTCGCTGCTGCTGCCGCGTGCCGCTGCCGTGTGCTGCCGCATGCCTGCTGCTGCTGCATCGCTGTCGCTGCTGCGCCGCTGCCGCTGCCGTGCCGCCGCTGCGGGGCTGCCTTGCTGCGTGCCGCTGCCGTGCCGCCGCCGGGCTGCCTCGCCGCGTGCCACTGCCGCTGCAGCCGTGTCGCTGTCGCTGCAGCCGCGTGCGTCGCTGAGCGCTACCGTGTGTCGCTGCCGCTGTGCGCAGCCGCGTGCCGCTGCCCTACCGTCGCTGCCGTGCCATGTGCCGCCGCGCTGCTTTGTCGCAGCCGCGTGCCGCTGCTGCCCTAGCTGCAGCCGCGTGTCGTTGCTTTGCCGCGCCGCTGCCGTGCCGCACGCAGCCGCCGCATCGCTGCCACATCGCCGCCGCGACTGTACCACACGCCGCCATTGCCACGTTGTTGCCGTGTCGTGGCGCTGCTGCATCGCCTCGCCGCCGCTAGCCACCGCTAGCCGCCGCTGCCATGCCGGCCCTACCGCCCTGTGCCGTGCTGCTGCCGCCGCTTTGTCGCACATGGTAGCCGTGCTGCTGACCCGTTACCGTGTCGCTTGCCGCGTCGCTAGCCGCCTAAAACCCTAGCTACCTAGCAGCCGCCTAGCCGTGTCGGTTTACCGACCTTGCTAGCACCGCACCTAGCCATAGCCGCAGCCGTGCCCTCGCCGGGGTACGTATGCATTCTCTAGCCGCTCGCTGCCTACGCTCGTGCGTAGTGTGGCGTAGTGCCATATCGGTTTGGTCGTACCGAGTCGTTCTAAAACCCTAGAGTCTTTCTGAGCCGCCGGTTTTGTTCACCGGTTCTGTTGACCGTTTGCGTGGTCCCGTGCCATGGTAGGTTGACTCGCTGAGTCGCTGACCCGTGAGGCTCGTTAACCAGAGTTTGTTTTCCCTCAACCTTGTCCGTTCGCGGGCGTTGAAACATACCAATCAAGTAAGGTTTTTTTCGGTTAATAGTAATTACATAGCTCATATTCTAAAATTCATCTAAAATTGAGCTTCACATGTTTGTTTACTTTTTTGTACTGTTTATTTGGTGTTTATTAGTGTTTTTCCTCGTTTTGCGTGCCAACGTGTAGATTCCACCGTTTCGGACGATCGCGTTCGCGAGGAAGAGAGCTCGGAAGATCAATCGAAGAAGCAAGGCAAGTCACACATTCCCCTTGAGCATTTTGATCCCAATTTATAAAATGTTTTACCGTTTACAAATAAATTGCATGTTTTGCTAATTACACGGGAATAGGGTTTACCTATCTGCTTGCTTGAGCCATATTTACTTGATGTCCTTTCTTTGTCAAACTTGGATGATAATTTGACTAGCTTGTGTCTCATGTTGACCTAGCTAGAATTATTTTACACTTAGCCATGCTTAACACCACTTGCTCACAATATGGGATAATCACATTATCTATTTCTAGTATCTTGACGAGCTGTGGGCTCGAGAGATGTCGGCCAGGTTTCATTGGTCGTAATTAACCAACTAAAATATGGTTTAATGGTGGGCTGTGGGTGTATGGTTTTGCTAGTTGCACCCATGGCAATTAAGGACCGGTTCTCGGGAAACCCTGGAAGACTAACAGTGCTTACCACAAGCAGGCATGGGTAACTGCTGGATTTGTAGTGTAGCTTTTCCCTAGTTGACGCATTCAGGCAAGGGTGGGCGTGATGGAGTTGGGTCGGTGGGGGTTTACCCATTGATCGGCTGCCGGATTCACCAAGGCACGAGAGGGGGCTGCCTACCTTGGATTTAAAGGTGGGGGCGAAACCTGAGGTGTGGTGCGCTTGGTTAGGACGAGTTATGCGAAGGGTCTTGTCACGATTTCCCCCTTTGCAGTACCATGGTGGTATTTCGGGGCATGGCAACATGTGTGGAATCGTGTCTTGTGGGTACAGTTGCGCACCTCTGGCCAGAGTAAAACTATTCGAATAGCCGTGCCCGCGGTTATGGGCTATCAACCAGATTCACCGTGATTAGTCCCACTCTATTAATTAAATTGACTTGATGAACTGGTTTAGTTCAGGTGGAATGGCTGGGCTTGTTCAACGTGGTGTAGCGATGTTCAGTGGAGATGTTCAATCTTACCTTAATTAATCAACTGTTTTACCGTTTTCAATTATAAATGTTTACAACCGCTTTTATGCAAATAGCCACAAACTCTCCTTGTCTTCCCTTGCACGAATGCATTGTTGGTGTGGCTTGTTGAGTACGGTGGTTGTACTCAGCCTTGCTATTATTCCCCTTTTCAGAAGTGTAGTGCTTCTGAGTTGAAGATGGAGTTAGAAGACCAAGGCTTATACCCCAGTTGAGTTTTGCCTGTGGAGTGCAGCTGAAGTCTCGCTAGGATCGTCGCCTTTTTCCGCTGCTGTTTTCTTTTCGGTGTGAGGACTAAGTGTCTCTTTTGTAAGTATTTACGCTTTATTTATGTTTGGATCTGTATATTAATTTGTCGTTTTGTGTACCCTGGCTTGATTCCTGGACAGGGATTTATGCACAAAATTGTCTGAAAATTTGGGATAAATTTCCGGGCATGACAGGCAGCTCCACAACTCCACTCCAGACGCAACTCCTGGAGTTAAATTTAAGAGTTGGAGTTATACCAAACAGGCCCAAAGAAAGAGAGAAATGAAAAATGCTCAACTGAAATCCAGTACTCCGGACTATTTTCAGTATCGCCTACATGCACGGCTAGACTAACTAACGTGCACCTAAGAATGAGAAAAAAGGGATCAATGCTCAAGATTACATCAGCTTCGTCAACACATATCTCCTCAAGGACTGCAAAAAGAAAAAGGTTTTGTGGCCCATCACAAATAAATCCCCACTTAACACTGAGAATACCGACGATCAACCAAGAAAATTGGTGCAATATAAAGCTAGAGTGCCAAGAGTTTCTAGGCTCATATGGTTGGTAGTTACTAGCATGAATGACTATAAGCTCAAGAGGATATACTGGAAAGTATCACAACTTTTGGCATTGATCTACGGTATATTTTGATACCTTAACACTAGGGCAATGCCAAAATTCTCAAGGCTTGTAAAATATGTTTGCTATTCTAGTTCGTAAGCAGTCAAACCGTAGGAATATGATTTGGCCACGATAAAAAAAAAACTTGTTGAACGTCTAAAATGGAGCAGACTGAAATGGCTCTTCCACAAAAGCAATACTTATTAGAATACATACGTATAGGTTTGGGATGTATTGGGAGCATGTACACATGTCAGAGGAGACCATCTAGGGAAATTTCTCAAACATACTTGCTGTTTTCATGCCTTTCTATATAGACCATGGTGAGCAGTAATAACATCATGGTAAATGCACTCCTGTCTCCTGCAGTCCTTCCTACTAACATATATCCAGGTTTCAGGGTACTGCTCTCTATCAGAAATGCAAATCGACATTGAAATCTGTTCCAATAGATGTATTAACAACATGGCATTCTCGTTGACTGAATTAAGAGAAAATCTCTTCTATGCCATCCAAATTGTGCGTACCTTTTAAGTCTAAAAAAAGGTCTAATATCTTTTAAATAGATGTTGAGTTTCAGTTGGCCTGAAGGGAAACATGACTGGTACTACTAGCATTTCAATAGGATGTGTATAGGCTTGGAAGGTACCAGGAATGGTAGACTCCAAAACAATACATGCCAAGGGGGCTGAATAAACTGTTCCATGTGATGGACAAACCTCACTTGGTGGGACAGTGTTAGCAAACTAGCCACTGGGGCAATGCCCTAACTCTGTTCAGGATAAACCAGATCCCTGGCTTGCATTCCGAATTGTTTTTTTTTTAAATACCCCGGTATACATCATCCGCCTCGAGTCAACATCTGTGGCGCCATATTATTTTAATTCGCATTGATGTAAGAACACCCTATTGGCTATTAATCTTTCCCATTCGTGGAGGTTGCCATATTGGAGTGACAAGAGGGAAAAAAAGTATTTTGCCAATCTTTCCACCGTGTACTGTGTGCATGCTTTCCACCAGTAATAAGATAAATTTGTGTATTATATAATAGAAAATTTATACGTATAAGTAACTGTTGTGTTTTTATGCGTTAGGATTGTTGTATTTGTATCCGAATCATGATTTTCTATGGCAATGGCGAGCAAGAAAAATCCAGGAGTGCATTATATTGGATTAGATAATGCATTTAGATGGTCAAGACGTATTGTTTTATTCTGATTAGTATGACAATTTTTAAGCCTTTTTCTTACTTTTGGATCAACGTAGGACTTTTTAGGAGAGTCTCCAACTAATATAATGAAATGTTTTTTAAGGCCTTTGCACCAATTATAATAGGGATACACAACCATACTCGTGGATGATATAACTATGGGACTTAAGAAAGAATTTGAAATATTGTCAATTCTATTAGACCATGTCGGTTCATGAGCATTAGCAAAATCCTACGACAATTTTCACTTGTACTTCAACATTATTAGTTTTTTGATTGAAAATGAGTAGGAAGTTCTATTGGTGTAAGGATTATCAACATTAACTGTCATTCGACTCGTTGATAAAAAGTGGGAGCTGTTTGCAAATTTTGCTAGTTCTATTGGTTTTATAGTGTTTTATATTTCCACCGGCCATTCATTATGACCCATTATGAAAAGTTGAACATCTTGCAGCGGATAATGGCATTATACTTTTACAAATAATACTATTTTTTTTCACATCGCATCGGGGCCTGCAGGTAGCAACAAACAACCCAAACTAGTTGGTTTTGCATTGGTTTCGAACTATAATTCAGATGACTGATCATAAGATTGGTTCCTTTGTGATCTTTGGAGCAAGAAAAAATAACTAGGATACAAACTTACAAAGGGGTGGGTTCGGCTCCACCCTCAGGGCGCTTTCTAAACATGTTATAACAAATATATATATTGCACGTAGATATTAGTTTTGACACTATCAGATGTGAGGAGGAAAGTTGTTTAGATGTATTTTATTGAATTTAGAACTAACCTAGATTTACTTTCCGGAGTGCACATCATGTGTGGTCTCCCCTTGCATGTTGACCACACATAAATCTCTTATATGTTTGCGTCATTTTACACCGAATGAAGCATCCTTAGTGCTTGTTTCTAGCTTCACCATGCTTCACAACGTAGGGGTATATCTAGACCAGACCGAGGCAATTCTTACAGCTACATCTTAGTCAACAGTAAAATGGTACGAAAGTTTGTCAAATTTATTAATTGACCTTAACCTCCAGCACAACAACTTGTAGGATCTAGGGACAGAGCTAGATAGGAGAGGGGTGCCCAAGAACCTGATAAATTTTTTTTTAATTATAGTTTATTTAGTTTCACTATATGTGCAAATAAACTCGATCTAAAGTAGAGTAAAGCGAACGAGTGTCACCCCCTCTCCATTTCACTCTAGCTCCACCCCTGGTAGGATCTATATATATGTGTCACTTAAGTAGAGTGATCAGATCAAATAGAAATATCCAACAATAGTACTTAAAGCAAGCGAGTAGCACCCCTCTCCATTTCGTTCTAGCTCCACCCCTAGTAGGATCTATATATATGTGTCACACTATCACTTAAGTAGAGTGATCAGACAAATAGAAACATCCAACAATTGTACCAATGCCTATATACTCGAACCATCCTTCATACCTTGTTGCCATCCTTTAGGTTTTGTTGCCGCAGTAGTCCATTAAGCATGGTACAATATCGCTAGAAAATTGCTTCCTTATGATCTCTCTCTCGCTGTGAAGCAAAGCGATATGCTTATTTTCCATCGTGCATGCATAGGCTTGAGAGGTACTAGGAACAGTCAGGAATTTTCATGATTTGGCATTTGGTTGACATCGTGGGTTCTCTCCTCCTAACTGAAATGTGAAAATAACCAATGAGATTACGGATCGGGCGCTCAATTAAACTAGAATATATAAATCGGACGCCCGGTCTCTCTGATGCAGCACCGAGTCATGATATTTTCTCCCTCGTGTGGGAATCTCTGCATGCATGCACTCCTTGCACTTTCTCTCTCTTTTCTTCTCTCTCATTAGTTGGTTTGCCGCACATCCATGCAACTTATTTTTATCAATTTTTCAAATGATTTTCTCCTAAATTGTTGATCCAAGTTATAATCCGGTTATACAGTTATATTCGTTGTAATTAAATCTTTATAACAAGATATCATATGACCATAAGAAAAATTGATAATATTTTCAACTGAAACATTTTTACATAGGGTTAATTGGATCCATACCACTGCAAATATGGCATATTAGAAAAATACCATTACTATTTGCGATATCGGCTACGTGCCACTGGAATTTGGGGAAATTGGAACCATATCACTCCGGTCCAATTTCTATCAATCTCTGTCTCATCTCATCTGTGAAATGTCACTTCTACCCCCTTCTCCTTCCATCTCTCTTCTTCCTCTCTTCCGGCGGGCGGGCGGAACAGCATGCATGCGCGGGCGGTGGCTGGCGGGAAGAGAGGAGCGACGACGAGGCAGAGCGGCAGCGGGCGGAGTAGGGCGACGGCGAGGCAGGAGGAGTCGGAGCGCTCGACCGCGGGCTCCGACGATGAGGACCGACAGCCATACCACCGCCGCGCTCGAGACAAAGACGGAGTTCGATGGTGGCAGCGGCGACGGTGGTATTGATGAGCAGAAGGGCGGTGGTAGTGGAGGTAGCGGCTTCTCGCGAAGCCGGAGGGGTGGAGGCGGTCGGAGAGGAGAGGAGACGCGAGCGTGCAGTGGCCGGCGACTGGGAGGAGAGGAGTCGTGAACAGCAGCCGCTTCTCCTTCTCCATTCTCTTCCAAATCCCGCTGGCCTCTCCTCCCCCCTCGGCTCCTCTCCTCCCGCTGGCCTCTCCTCCCCCCGTGGCTTCTCTCTTCCTGCCGACTAGCACCCGTGCGCCGCTCCTTTCTCACTGGCCACCGGCCGCGCATGCGCGCCGTTCCGCCCACCTGCTGGGAGAGAGGAAGAAGATAGATGGAAGGAGAAGAGGGCAAAAGTCACATTTCACAAGTGGGATGAGACGGAGATTGACAGAAATTGGACGGGAGTGGCATGGTTCCAATTTCCCCAAATTTTAGTGGCATGTAGCCAATATCATGAATAGTAGTGGTATTTTTCTAATATGCTATATTTGCAGTGGTATGGATCCAATTAATCCTTTTATATACTACATGAAACATCAGGGTGTAATGAATCAACGGAACATCGGAATAAGTCACATCCACATAACACCACATACAACATTATATAAAAATTCATTATAACATGAAAACTTAAAGTGTGCAACATAGTTGGATTCCAACTAAAACATTCTCTTTTTCACGTGAAACATTGAATTTGAAAAGTTGACATATATATATTCTTTTGATCGGAATATAATCATGTGAGATCTTGTTGTGAAGATTTAATTGCAATAAGTATAATGGTGTAATTAAATTCAAGATCGGATGAGTAATTTAAAAGAAATAAGTATTTATAACTTGCTAATAAAACTCTATCCTTTACACATATCAAACTCCTAGCGCATGCAAAGGCAACTAGTCACGCTGCACGTGTGAAGAGAAAAGCAGAATATATGGTAGAGCAGTTGCATCCAATTTTTCTCAACGGTCGATCGACTGATTTAAAGTAGCCAAAATTTACTACATGACACTCAAATTTTGTAAATTTTGTAGTATTTGCTGTAAGACACCAAGGAACGTGTATCTTCTTGTGAATACTACAAAAATATGGTAATTAGCTGCTGGACACCCACTGTATTATTTTATTATTTCCGGTGGAAATGGAGAGAGAAACATTGGTTAAAAACAAGTTTGCCCATGGGCCCACTGTCAATCTCACATATCCTCTCTTTCTCTCTTTCTCTTCTTCCTCAAGCTGCTACCTTCTCTTTGTTATCTCTCTCTTCCTCTTCTCCTCCAGCCGGGAGCAAGGCTTCACCAATGAGCGCAATGAAGGAGGGGTGGACGGACAGCGAGGTGGACTAAGGGGATTGCGGCAAGTTGGGGGCAGAGGGGATTGCAGCGGCGAGCGGAGATGGTCGAGGGAGCGAAGGGGCCATGCTGCTGCCTTCTCTCTTCGTCTTCCCCTTCAGCCGGGAGAGAGGTGTCACTGATGAGCGCGACGAAGGAGGGGTGATTGGACGACGAGGCGGACTGAGGGGATTGCGGCGGGCCGGCGGCGAGAGGTGGACTGAGGGGATTGTGGCGAGATGGAGCCGGAGGGGATTGTGGTAGCGAGCGGCGATGGTCGAGGGAGCGAAGGGAGTCGGCGACCCTATCCTCATCTCCTCCGTCACAATGCTCTCCACCC
The DNA here is from genome assembly GCA_000573905.2 of Oryza punctata. NCBI lineage: Eukaryota > Viridiplantae > Streptophyta > Magnoliopsida > Poales > Poaceae > Oryza > Oryza punctata. Next base: position 21,912,315 of record CM002499.2, on the reverse strand, counting down.
ATCTTCTTCTGCATCGCCAGATCCCGCACCCGCTTGCTGGTTTCGTTGCAAAGAATCGCAGGCGCATGGGAGAAGAGGTGTCCTAGCTAACGTCGTGCTCCTCTTCCGCGGTTGACTGCAGCTGCGCCAAGCCACTGCCGCTGGGGGAGGGGGTGGGTAAGGGGGACTTCTTCCCCTACTCGACGACCTCACTACGTCTCCCACCAGCTCGTCGGCCTCTTTGCCATCAGCACCCTCTCCCGCGCCCACTATCTCCTCTGTTGCCACCGCTAATATTGCCGTTTGGCCGTTGCACCGGTCTCCAAACCCATCCCCTTTATCGCTCGGTGTCGTGCTAGACCAGAAAGAAGAACAGTGCCTAGGGGCACATTCGTACTTTTCACGGTTTCTCTCTCTTCATTTGCACCAATTATAATAAAATAATAGCTCCGGTGTCCAGCAACTAATTACTAAGTTTTTGCAGTGTCCACGAGAAGATACATGTTCTTTAGGTGTCTCACAGTAAAGACCACAAAATTTAAGTGTACTGTAGCAAATTTTACCTTTAAAGTATTCTCCGAAAATCCGAAAAGTTCTTCAAGTCTACCCAACCAATTGCAGCAGTTCTAGCTCATGCACAGTATGATGGAAGCAGTAACGTGAGGCATAACGAGGCCCAGGAGATAATGTCTTGCTCGTGAGGATGTTTCTGATCTAATTTAGGCCTAGTTTGTTTCTGCTGTCTGGCAAACGCCAAATCCTACAGAAACAGTTGTAGCAAAGAAGATTACCATAATCTAGCTCAGTGCTAAAGTTAATTGGGCTGAAAATCGTGTGGCCTGATCTCAACGGTTCAGGCCAAAACCAACTGCGCATGTTTCCGGTCTTAAGCTAATACCTAAATACCATACCCCTGCTTGGCAATATACTGTATTTCTTCTGATGTGGTTAGTCTTCTCGGAATAGTGATGTGGTTTTTCACTATTGGTCTCCATCAGATATATCTTAAGTTTGTTTTTCTTCTTTGTACTTACTAGTACGGATAACAAGTAAAGTGGAACAGAGTGGATTGTTAACATGTCAATAGCATATTCTTTTTTGAAAAGAAAAGCAACACAAGGTTACCTTATATATTGATAGAGCAGGGAAGCATGAGTTATGTACAAGTCATGGGAGTTATGGTCGTCCCGGACCAATAAACACTTTTCTACTCTCTCAAGTCTCAACGGGTACATCTCACTTAGGTTTTTTGCCCCAGCAACTGCCCAGAGGCGGGCTTCCTCCTTTATTCTCGAGAGGATGAGGGAAGGGGTACCGGCCCGGTTCCTAAAGATACGCGATTTCCGTTCTTTCCACAGTTCCCAAGAGACTAGGATGACCATCGACTTGAGCTGCTCCCGTGGGGTTTGCTGGGCTGAGGTTATTGCAATCCACCATTCTTCCACCGTTTCGCAGGCGGTCCAATTGGACGGCTGGATGTTTAGTTGGGACCAAGCCCCAATAGCTTCCCAGATTCTCTTGGAGAGACGACAGTGTGCTAGGAGGTGGACCGCCGTTTCAGGTGCTGTCCAGCAGAGCGCACAGTGGCCTTGGTTTGGCCATTGCCTTGTTTGTAGTCTGTCGGCCGTCCAAACCCGGTTTTGCACTATCAACCATGAGAAGAACTTATATTTCGGTGGTGCCCAGGTGTCCCAGATTAACTTTTTGAAGACCGTAGGGGTTGTGCCTTCGAATTGTAGCCGGTACGCTGATTTAGCAGTGTAGTGTCCATGTGTCGTCAATTTCCAACGTATTGTGTCGTTTGCGTCGGGTTGTAGTTCCACCGATTGGACTAAGGCCCAGAGCTCGACATACTGTTCAAAGTGCTGCACGGTGGTGAAGAGGAGAGGTTGCAGATCCGCAACCCATTTATTTCCGGTTAGCGCATCTTTCACTGTTCTGTTTTTTCTCTTCGATGTTTGATAGATGAGTGGCACAAGAGCTTTGAGAGCTTGATTGTTTATCCAGTTGGAATTCCAGAAATTAGCCTTCTCACCATTTCCAACAGTGATTTCCGTCGCAGCATTAAAAAGAGCTCTATCTGTCTCGTCACAGGGGATTGGTAATCCTACCCACGGTTTCTCCGGTTCCGTCCATTTGAACCAAAGCCATCTAATACGTAGAGCGCGAGCGAAGCATTGTAGGTCGAGCATACCTAATCCGCCGAGGTCTTTTGGTCGGCATACCCTCTCCCAGTTTACTTTGCATTTTCCCCCAGACACGCTCTCTCCTCCCGCCCATAAAAATCTTCTTCTTATTTTGTCGAGAGCTTCGAAGGTTGCTTTGGGCAATTTGAGGGAGGTGAGGTGGTAGATTGGTTGTGAGGAAAGAACTGACTGTACCAATGCTGCCCTGCCGGCTTGGTTTAGGAGTTTTCCTTGCCATTGCGGTAGCTTGGCTCTCGCTTTGTCTACTAGGGGCTGGAAGTGAACCTTCCGGAGCTTTGTTACCGAAAGTGGAAGTGTCAATAGCATATTAGCATGTGCCAAGTGTCAATAAAGATGTCGGTTGAAAGTCCTTATAAAAAATACATGTTTCACCCATTAAATTGGTTGAATATATAGATCGAGTGCCAATTCTTAGGATTGAGGCTAATTAGTACTAGTTGCTACCATTGTTTTTGGACATAATGCTGGTACAGTGGTGGAGATAATCTTACATCCTTATCAATCGATTGCATTTTAGTGGATAATTGGTTTGGACATAATGCTGGTACAGTGCTAGAGGGAAATATGACTTGTGCATCCTAGTAGTATTTTGTAGGTTTGGAAGGTAGCAGGAAAGGTAGACCCTCTGGTCGTCAGCAACGGGGAGATTAGACAGGATGGAAACGACAAGATAATGAAAGAGATTGGCAGCTCAAGTCAGTGAAGTTGCTCAAGCCTATACCGACAAGATAATGAAAGAGATTGGTTGCTACAGTATCGGCTTTACCTTTTCTTGGGGTGCACTGTCCACGATAGGATGTATGGGAAGAGGTTCTTAGTTCTTACAGCTGTTTCATTCTCTTGAATATCATGTTCCATAGTTTGTTTGATCCTTTCCACTCCTCCATCTGAAGTTAATTGAGAGGATGCTGATATTAATCGATTCTAGGATAGTTTTGTACGTAGGCTGCACTTTGTGTTGGCTTTTTGATTATGTTTTTCAGATGTTTGACATCCTTCAATGATTTTGAAGCAGGTTTCTGATCTTACTTGAACAAAGACACCATCAGTTCATTGCTGTTGTTTAAATCGAAGAGACAGACAATCAGTCCATTACATCTAAAATTGACATTTTGAGTGAGAAGGATCTCTGGAAATAGTCATCTCATCCCCTACTCTAGCTGTTCTCTATAAACCTTTATCAACTTCTTAATGTGCCAAACCATTGTCAAGTAGAGCAACGCTCCGGTGCTCTCTACTGGTAGTATTATACTATCAGTAGAAATAATCTAAACCGTTTGTTCTTAAGGGCAAACTTGTAATGTACTAATACAGATTAGGGGTAACTTTGAGATTTCCTTTTTTTCTCCGTCTCGGACGATCTGTACTCATTGATCCCCTGTTGCTTGCATTGCTCATCCATTGGAAAAGCAAAGAAAAAGGAGAAAACGTCTCTCGCTTGTGGATCACGCGAGTCGTGGATCACGAGTCCTCCCGTCGATGGCGAAACACTCCGACGGCTCCTTTGTGCATTCCCCTTTGCCTCGTCCATTCATCTGCCGGCAACCCACTTTGCCTCCTGCGCCCTCTTATCCATTCTGGCATCGGCTGCATGTGGCTTTCCGAGTGCATCTGACTGGGGCGGCGGTGCGCAGTTCGGAGGCCGCTTTGATGACTTCCGACGCCGGCTGCGTGATTCCCCTCCGCGTGTGGCCGAGACTCATGGCGGTGCCCACTTCGAAAGATTCAATCCATTCCGGCAGGAGTTTGCTGCTGGAAAATATTGTTGCTGCTGCTGCTGAATCATATTGTTGGTCATGAAAAATCCTGGCTTTGCGGGTGCTGACTTGGGCAGTTGGTGACGAAAATTCCGATGCTTGATGTCTCCTGAAATTTGCTGTTGGTGATGATGTATGTAACTAGTTTGTGCAGCAGCGAGACACCATTGCAGAGCTCTTGGTGTTGTGCCATTTTCGTTGCGGTTATGTGCCGTTATGCTTGGTGTAGAATGCATTGGCCAGACTTAGATGCTAATGGTTAATGCCTGCTGCTTTTGAAATGTTACGTGGATCTACTTGTGCCATGAATGAAACAATAAGATAGTAATATAAGTCATCCAGATTTGAATTTTGTTTTATATAATTCTTCGTTGTGCTTTGTTTGCTGAATGTAATTATCCCAGAAACAGCTTGAGCACAAAAAATTCCTGTGAAACCAGACCATTTTTTAGTTGGAGCACTCTGGGGTTAGCAAGCGTTGTGATGACATTTTTGAATGGTCGGCTGCAATTGGAAAGGAGATGCAACTGCTTTCCTGAATCCACGCCCCCAAACACACACACACAGTTATTTTGAGTTTCGAGTGTTAGATTCATATAATGCATTTGTCACATTTATGCATCATATTCATGTCAAAATAAATATTGTTGCGGCTGAAACATATTTATAAATATCGAATTTTTCAAGTATCGATCTCTTTTTCTAATGGAAGTGCCGATTATTTGGAACCAACAAACCTGTAAGTACTTCCTTTTGAAATGTACTCATCTTTTACAAGCATTCACTTAACAAGCCATTCAGTGGACGAGTGAACACGCTACAGCCACTGGAAATATGCACAACCTGTTTCAAATACTCGGTCATCTCAACCACAGCTCACAAAGGTAACAAGATTTTTGTTCAAAAACACCATAAAAATTCAGGCCACGAAAAACCATCCCGATGTCTTGCACTAGCCAACAGACACAAGCTCCTGGCCATAAGAGGGACTGCTAATTTGCTACTTTGAAAACTGAAAATTATGAACTCATGTAATAGCAGATAAATCACATGAAAGGCTGTTTGCAAGTAACGTGATGGTGCCTGCACATAAATAAGTGTTAGATCGATCCATTCAGGAAGATCTAAACAGCCAAATTTAACATATAAGCAGTAGCACTCACGATTTCTGTTCCGTATCCATACTGTAATTGCTCTGAAGTCATAGACCTACTAGTAGTCATTTCATAAGCTGCTGGTCCCCTGACCTCCAGGAGCGATGACCCCAGCCCGTCCCCTGTTCATGACCACAGCGCGGCAGCGCCGTCACCTCGCTTCCGGTAGCCACCGAGCGCATCGTCGGGGAGGAGGAGGGAGCCAGCTGCAGCAGGCCGTGGGTAGATGGATCGGTAGGGGAATGGATGCGTGGTGACCCATAGGCCGTTATGTGCGAAGTTATAATATTATCCCTCCACCCCGTTTTACGATGGACTATTATATCCTTCCACTTTTCTACTACTCTTAATTGACATGGAAGTATAATTAAATCATATCCATTAGATTAAAAAATATCAATGGCTTAGATTAATTCTACTGATCAGTAGAGAGCACCGGAGTCTCACTCTGCCAAGTAATAGTGAAATTATCTTGCTATCTGGTATTGCCACATTGATTTTTCCTAACAAGATGTACTCACTTCTCTCTATCCTAACTTGACTCCTTATTTCTCATTATTGCGAATCTGGAATCATTAAATTAAGCTTACATGATATATCTTTCATAAATGGGGGAGTGAAATGGAGCAGAGAAAATTGTTGAATGTCTGAAATAGTGCAGACTGAAGTGCATGTAAAAGACATGCTCTAAAATCCAGAGTGACAATGGAAATGTAGTGCAGGATCTGGCAGTATTTACCCATTAGGCTGGTCGACTGCATGTCGAATAATTCTCTTTGTTGTCTTGTGTGAAACCAAATAATTTTAAAACTACCATTTGGATTGATAACTTGATACGACCATAGATCTTGAAAGAAAGCTATTCTTCTTAGAATTACATGCACATAGGTTTGGGATGTATTGGGATTACAGATACATGTGAGAATGTACTAAACAGGGAAATTTCTTAAGCATACCCGCTGTCTTCATGCCTTCTGATATAGAGTCTGAGGATGAAAAGTAGCAAGATCGTGGTAAATGCACTCTGGACCTTTCAACATATATCCATATTAGAAGGTACTAGTGTATCTGAAATGCAAACCCACATTGGAATCTTCACTATTGGTTGTGTGTTGACAGGGTGGTGTTCTCGTTGGACTGAATAAAGAGAAAATCCCTTCTATACCACTCAAAATTTGCATTCCCCTCAGTGCCACTGGAGAGAAATTTTCCACGCCTTCAAGTCATTCGGTCAATTGAACAGTTAACTAAAATGGAAAAATACTACATAGATTTTGTTTTTCTATCACTTAAGAACTCTTTAGAGATAGAAAATAAGTCCACAAATTAAAAATGGTTCTGGAATTTCAGTCGAGAGGATCGGTAGAAGCTAGGATAAAAAAATTATTTCATGAATTTACCATATTGATTTTCTCATATAATACTGACGGTAATATTTTTCTAGGTGATATCCTCGTGTAACATCTTGTGTGTGGCGCGTCTTTTGGGGGTCTTCTTAATTCCCTCTTATGTTTTTTTTCTTTCCTTGATAAAATGAGGCTTAGTTCTCATTTATTTTAGAAAGAAAAATATTTTTGCTGTTTTTTAATAAAGGAAATTCCTTACATCAAAACCATATTGTGGTGTGTACATCACCAATTAAATTATGGGATATAAGTATATAAAGACCGACTGCTAATTGTTTGGCTGTAAAGCTCGTAGTGGTAGACAGGGAGTCGTAAATAGTTGTTGGTTTCAGTTGCCCTGAAGTGAAACATGAATAGTTGCTACGCAGTCTCATGGGATGTGTATAGGCTTGGAAGGTATCAAGAATGCTATATTCCCAAGCTGTTCAGAGAAGGGAGAAATCTTTGCTTAATGGGATAGTGCTACTGCTTATTAGGATAAACAGAGACATAATTTGTAAGATCGTACAGTAAGATCTAAGCCAACCACACGCGGTGACTGGTTGGAGTACCCAAACTTTTAACGAAATTAAAAGTTACCCTTAAATCGATGGAGATTGGTCTGACTACAAGTATTGCCCCATTCTGACCGCGCCTCAAATCGATGGAGATTGGTCTGACTGCAAGTATTGCCCCGTTCTGACCGCGCCTGTGCCGCCGGTTTGACCGATATAGATCGGTCAGCCTAACTGAGTCACGTCGCCCCGTTCTATCGTCGCTGCCGCCGGTCCAACCGTAGTAGTGCTTCTGGTCTGACTATCGTACACTCACCGGAGTGACCGCAGAAACCCGTGCAAACACAATTGAAAATCTCTCAAAGTAGATTGAACTCTATTTCGTCTATTCGTGTTTACAGAGTGCAACAACAACACTACCCTCAGAAATCTCGACTAAACTCGAAACCCTAACTTTTCTCTCAACTCAACTCTCTCAAAATCGGATATCGGGAGGCTTCAACCCTCCTCTCTATTTATACCCGAGGTAGATAGCCAAATGCCACGAATCTAATTTGTACAAGAAGTCCTAATCCCTTAGGAAAGTTTCCCGGACAAGAAACAATTTTACAAACTCTAATTATACCAAATTTGGACTCCTTCCAAATTTAACTCCTCGGCCCATATGCACTACACAATATCTCCATCGTATACCATTTGGAATCTCCATCAACCACGTGCATATTGATCTTTAACCTAATCATCTCGCAAGATATCCCGATCGTTCGGACATCATCGTTTCCCAAGTTGACTCCCGATCCATCTCCGGCCACGCTCTCTCGAGGCATCAAGACTCACCTACACATGAATCAAACAAGAAACCATATCCGAGCAGAAGTTCTCTCCAACTTTACTCAATATTAGCACACAACAGTATTACATACGCATATAAATCATTTAGAAGTCATAAGCATGAATTAATCACGAGTATCCAAATAAATAACCCGAAACCGAAACCAACACAGAGCCGACTGATCAGACCGTCGGTCAGCTGGTTTGACCGATCAACACACACAAATGTGGAGGAGCGAAGTATGCATGCATTCGACAAGCATGTCCTGCATACATACTGTGAGAAGAACCTACACAAATGTGGAGTGGTGTGGGAGAATGGGTTGTTGAACCATATTAGTTAATTAAAATTTTCCTTAGTGGTTTTACGGTTCTTGAGAATATACTAAATGATATCATACTTGTTAATATTAATTTGTGCAACCCCTGTAGGCACCTCAGCAATTGAGGGATACTAGCAGGTACCAATAATTCACCAAAAAGTATAGTACCTTCTGATACCTCCTCGATGATCATAAAAGGAAATCTACTTTGGTCCATGGCAGGTAAGAGATTACTTGATATTGAGAATGAAACCCACTTCAGAGAATGAAACCATCGAACATGATTTGGTTTAACCACATTCAGCTAACAAACTTGGTGAAATACAAAGGTAGATTATATGTATGAGTCACAATGCTCGTTTGCTATATGCTATCACATATAAGTTTGTAAGCTTTTGGTAGTGGTCGATATGATGTAGAGCTTTTGTTCTGCATTGAGTCAGTCCTATTTGACAGAGCATTATTAGGATTCTTCCTACCTACAGAGAAATTGCATGTAGGCTTAGGAGGTATTGGGAAATAACCGATAACCTGAAACTCGAAAGAGTTGAATGCCTAGGTACTCAAAAGAGCGAGGGAAAGGAAGCAAAGATGATACCACGAACCTGAATGTGATGATACCAAGTTCTCATGAATTGTTGCAAAATCTCAATTCAGCCATTGCTTGTTGGGTTTCAGGAGTTGAATGATAAATTCATCAGTTGATCCTTGACAAGTTGTTTGGTTTGAGGAATGGAATAGGTTTGTCTATCCCCATCGCATTTCTCAAAAGCATATGCTAAGACATTGGTTCAAGGATGGAGTCATTCCTCAACTTTTTTTTTAGGATGATCCCGTGATTGTTCAACAAATTATAGATGGTTTCACTCCTAAAGACAAACAACCTGCAAGTTGATTGGCGCTAATTGAAAGAAATAAAATGAAAACAACCCATGATGGGCTTTGCAGAGAGTATTTATTATTTTTCTGATTTTTTCTTGAAATCCCAGATTATGTAGGAACACAAAAGCGAGCATGTCCATCTCCTTGACAGTGTGCATGCCCCTTTGAGAAGGTTGGAGTCGTTCTTCACTCCAGCCATGGTTGGATACCATCTTCTCAATTAGTTTTGATGCACGGTTGACAATCAGTGAGAAGAAAGCTCCTCCAGCGGCAGCATCAATGTGATCACGGGCTGATTGAGTCAACCCGTTGTAGAAATTTTGGATGATGAGACAATTTTTCATCACATGGTGAGGACAGGCCATGATGTATTCCTATAGCCTCTCCTATGCCTCTGGTATTGACTCATTGCTTCTTGCTGGAAACTTGAAATTCTCCCGCGAGGAGTGTTGGTCATGCCCATAGAGAAGAACTTAGTGAGGAACGCAGTTGAGCATATCTCCTAAGTGTCTATGGTACCCCTTATTGAGTAGAACCACTGTTTTGCCCCTCCCAAGCAGAGAGAACGGGAATAAGCGAAGCCTGATGGCGTCCTGGGTCACTCCCTTGATAACGATAGTGTCACAGAGTTCTAGGAATTGTTGGAGGTTTGTGTTAGTACCCTCATTGGCTTCCCACATAACCGGGTGGCCTGTACCATGAAGATCAGATCAGTGTTGATAGCTGGCCCAACAGGCACGTTGGAAGCAGAGGGAGCTGAGTAATCATGATGGATCTTTGGAGCCATCGGCTATGATCGGTCTGGTACGAAAATGAGGGTTTTAGTTGCTGAGAGTTTGATTTGCAGAAGAACGACGCGAGGTCGAACTCTTCTCACATGCTCTTCTAGATTTTCAACAAAATTTGTCGGCAAATTGAAACCAGTCATGCACTACCTGTTTTAAGATGAAAGAGAAAACAAATCAAGGTTAACCTGCTTGGACTAAGGTTCATTAATCATAGTATGATTAGAGACATATAAACTTTATCTTTAAACCAGTGACTTCCATAACAACGGTGCCAGAAATGCTTGTTGGTATTTCTTACGATCCCAAATAAATCCACAAATGCACGGATAGCGATGTAGCATTTCCCCTTAGAGTGACCTAAGGGTATTGTATTTATAGTTCCGCAGGGAAGGTGGTGGTGCCAGATATGGTTTATATCTCTTTAATCAATTCACAATTAATTCATCATAGTTTGAATAGGGGTTAAGATAATATGATAACGGAGTAGTGGACACATAGGAGATTCTCCTCTATAATAATGTTTAGTCCAAAATAGTAATAATGAACTATGGCACAATTGTACTTCTAATCTGTTCATGTTTAGTATACACTTAACATGTACAAACGTACTACATAGGACTTAGTTCCAAGCACCCATGTAATACCGAGAGACCACTCCCTGCTGGTCTATCAGCGTGGTTATGGAATTTACGCACTCTTACATCATACCCGAATGTGGAGGAATACAAAAGCCGAACAAGGCTGTCACCACTTGCCACCTACCTCACTTTCCGTGGGGCACACCCGTGTTGTGACGTGAGAAGCTCCTCTCCTTTTATAGGTGGATTATGACGGTTGTATGGTGGTTTAACAACCACAACCGTCATGGTGGCAGACAATCGGAGAGTGACATGTGGAGGATGGAGATGAACCGACGCAACGTCGATTCGGCTGAATCCTCGGCGCCGCCTTTCTCCACCGACTCTGGTGAGTGGCTGCCAGGTGGGCCCCTAAGGTTGTTCCCGGGTGGTTGGCCCCACTTTGAGTTGGTTTGAGCTGACTTGTGGGCCCCTCAATCCATGTGCTTGCACGAGATTCGCCGGAAGTGTGTTTCCTTGCATGCCGACTTGATTTCTCCTTCACCTTAGTTTGTAATTCCTACATCCATGGTATTTCTCCAATCCTAAAACAACTACATTATTATCATTATTATTATCAGTATACGCGTAAGAAATGTATATTTGACCTTTATTAATTATGCTAGTTGGTGATCGAATTGATACTTAACGACCATCAACAGCACATGGAGAATGGTATGATAGACTTAGAAACTTTTTGCTTAAAAAATGTTTTCAAATGGGAAAGATAGATAAAACTCTTTTTGTTCTAAAGCATGGCGATAATCAACTTTTAGTTCAGATTTATGAGGATGATATCATCTTTGGTTGTTCAACTCATGCTTTGGTTGTGGAGTTTGCTGAGAGAATGCATAGGGAATTTGAGATGAACATAATGGGTGAGTTAACATACTTTTTAGGATCTCAAATTAAGCAAATATCTCAAGGTAAATTTGTGCACCAAACGAAGTATACCAAGGATCTTTTAAGGCGTTTCACGATGGAGAATTGTAGGCCGATTTCTACACTAATTGGGTCTACCGCTGTGGTTTATCCTAATGAAGATGGTGAAGCTATTGATTAAAATGTGTACAAAAGTATGATTGGATATTTGTTGTATCTCACTGCTTCAAGGCCAGACATACAATTTGTTATATGTTTGTGTGCTCGCTTCCAAGCTTCTCCACGTGCTTTGCATCGTCAAGCGGTCAAGTGGATTATGAGGTATTTGAATCATACACTTTATCATCTATATGTTTGAGTGGATAGTCTGATGTTGATTTTGCTGGTTGTAGAATTGATAGGAAAAGTACTAGTGGAACATGTCATTTTCTTGGTACATCATTGATTGCATGGTTTCCTAGGAAACAATCTAGTGTTGCTCAATCAACTATTGAATCTGAATATGTTGCTACTACTAGTTGTTGTTCTACATGGAAACTACAAAGACTACTCAGATCGTATTCATACTCGTCTCCCTAGTTCTACTTGGACAAGAGGACATCTATGGGTATAAATAGAAGACCTCCTTGGAGGAGGAGGGGGGATGAAACAATCAGAATAGATATCAATACATGCCGCCAGACATTGATATCAGAGATAAGCCTAGACATACCCAATCTGGTGCCCGCGGAGGCCGACAAGAGGGATGTAGCGCTATCTCTGATCTCGCCGAGTTTGTATTAGAGGATGAAGACTAGATAGGTTATCCCAAACCAAGCGACCTCTCACCACCTATCAGTTACCTTCGGGTGGTCGAGAAATGACTACAACTGGTCATTGACCAGTGCTGTAGCGACCTCTCGCCACCTATCAGTTGCCTTTGGGTCCGCAAGAGATGACTATGGCTAGTTATCGACCAGCACTGTAGCGACCTCTCACCACCTATCAGTTGCCTTTGGGTCGTCAAGAGATGACTTCGGCTGGTCATCAACCAGCGCTGTAGCGACCTCTCGCCACCTATCAGTTGCCTGTAGGAGGTCGAGAGACGACTACGGCTAGTTGTTGACCAGCGCTATAGCGACCTCTCGCCACCTATCAATCGTTTTCGAGTGGTCGAGGTATGTCTACAGCTGGTTGTCGACCAGCAGCTGTAGCGGTCCTCCCACTACGTCTTCGAGTGGTCGAGATACGACTACCCACCTGGTCTGAGTACAGTGACGGTAGCTATCTCACCATCTCTCCGAGTTTCCTTCGAGTATTTGAGATACGACTATCCACCTAGTCCGAATACAAGGGCGATAGCTATCTCACCATCTCTCCAAATAGTGCAGATGCAACTACCTACCTGGTCTTAATATAGCGCCAGTAGCTATCTCACCATCTCTCCAAGTGGTCGAGATACGACTACCCACTTGGTCTAAGTACAGGGGTGGTAGCTATCTCACCGTCTCTCTGAGTACTCTTCGAAGTGGTCAAGGTATGTCTACACCGGGTCTTTGACTAGCGGCGTAGCAGTCCTCCCACCACGTATTCGAGTGGTTGAGGTATGACTACGACTAGTCTACGACCAGCGGCGTAGTGGTCCTCCCATCATGTCCTCGAGTGGTTGAGTTATGACTACGACTGGCTTCGATCAGTGGCGTAGCGGTCCTCATACCACGTCCTCAAGTGGTCGAGGTACGACTACGACTGTTCTTCAACTAGCGTCGTAGCAATCCTCACACCATGTCTATGAGTTGTTAAATACGTCTACATGCCTGGTCGCCGACTAGCGGTTGTAGCGATTCTTCCACTGCCTCTGCAAAGTGATCGAGTACAACAACATCTGGTCTCTTACCGATGTGGTGGTGTAGATGCAAAAAAACACACACTGGCTTGGGAGATCTGCTTAACTCCAGTGCAGGTCCAAAACTTGCTTTCGGGTTCAAAGGCGTGCCAGTTGAATTGATCCTGCAATCAAAAAGACGAAACATGCAAGTTCTATTAGTAAATGATAATCTATCGGCCAGGAAGTCGATGTCATATCGTGATGTAACCTAGCCGATGCAATATAGCATAAATCGGTTGTAAGGCATATCCGATGACGAACTAACCCTAAACTTGGTACATCGGTTGAAAATATCAGTATTATATAATCTATGAATCAGTATTACTTTAGAAATCAGCGATTGAAAAAGATCGTACTTAACCGAGACAGTCTAAAATAACATGAAATAACGATTATATGTACTCATGTTATAACCGATGTCCAGATTTAAGCATGTATAGGCTATAGCTCCGATACAACCTTATACTAGGATATTCTCTTGCAACAAATATATTTAACTAGCACTAATTAGATTGGTAGTAAGTCCAATATATTTATATTATATTAGATCGTGATATAAGGGGCAGACATAGCACATTAAACAAAACATAACACTATGTAAAACAGCTATATCAGGTAAGATCGGCTGAAACCCCGATACCAACCTTATTAACAACCATAAAGCAGGCTAGAGATTATGATTCTAAACACGACTTAATAGATCAAACTTAACTGATGCAGCATTAAGTATGAAAAGAAGCATAATATCTAGACAATGAAGCCGATGGTTGCCTTTTCAGGATGGTAGGTACATTATATAATTTAAACCAACAAGACAATCTAGCCGATATGAGCAAAACCTTAGACATAGATCAGCCAATACGAGCAGATAGCATTGTCAATCTAGATTATATAACGTATATGATAACTTGGAGATTCACAAGATAGAATTAGAGTGTCATGAAGATGTAAGCACGAATTCCGATAATGCAAACCGCCATAACAAGCTTTACCTTTTCACCGAAGATCAAACCTGATTCAGCTCGACTCGAAAGCAAGAACTCATCGAAAGTAAAAGAGTAAAGGGTTGGCGATGCACCGAGATTGATTGAACTATTGTTGTTTTATTCATAAGACCTAGGGCTTATATTTATACCCGAAAATAGAAACCTGTCCATGATAGACACGACTCATAACGTCCTAGTACAACTCGAACTAGCAAAAAAGTCCCTTAGGCGGACTCTTAGCAAAAATATCTATAAAGAAATTACATATAATCCTAATTAATAGATACAATTGCCAATCTCGGACTCTATCCTAGGCTAGCAACATCATCGCAATCCCTCTTTTGAACCTGATATTGGTCACGCAACCAATATCGGTTGTATCGGCTACCCATATCACACTCGGTTCCAGCCGATATGATCTTCCAGCCGATGCGCACTCTGTTTCCGAGAATCCCGCACATCTTCAAATCCGCATCGAATTGGACTTTGTTTCCGTTTCACTTATTTACCAAATTTCATCGTCAACACATGCCCCAAATTCCAAAGTATTATATAATGTAACGGAATTATCTCGTCAATCCCGCAAAAATCTAGGGTTACCCCGTTGACCGTTACACACCTACTTTCATAGATAGCAACCGCTTTCCCGGAATCTTCACGGCGTTAACTCCGTTTTCACCGCTTAAGCCACTTGAGTTTCCTCACCAAGTTCGGCGATTTCTCGCGACCACTCTGGTGACCAAATCAGTGATCGTCATCTTGCAGCAACAATAGCTCTTCTTCCTCGATGGCGACATCCACAGACGTCCCCCAGGTAATCTTCCACTGCTTTCATCTCCCATTCATATCAGCCACCATCTTTTTCATCAAATTTATCTATCTCAATAAATCCCGACTAATTTCATCTGTTTTTTGTTTCCCCTTTGATATCCTTACAGCACTTGAGGAACCAGATCGGCATCCCGATTCTCAGAGAACCAACCCACTACTTCCTCGGGCCGATGGGCGATATAGATCCAACCTCTTTCATCAACGCTGAGACCAACGGCATCCCCTTTAGGGAAACCAAGCCCAGCCCAACCCACTGGCCAAACATCTTCAGATCTTGGCCATCTTTCATAGATGGATGGAGAACTTGGTATAAACGTATGACCACAAGCAAGTAAACCCACTGGGATGAAATATATATCTCCCAATGCCTTTCCCTTTCCTTAGCCGATACTAAAAAGGATGAACCAATGCTATCAACTGCCTCTTACTTCTGGTCCGATACACTTAACGCCTTCTTATTTCAGCCATGGACCTATGACTTCTATCCTGCTAGACATCCAGATGCTAACAGGCTTAGATATCTCCTCATCGGCCAACCCTATTAGTCTGAAGATAAAGTGTGATCACAAGTTTCAAACCAAGTACATTGGGGGTTGGTCAGGTTTCATAGCCGAAAATATGTGTATAGGATCTGCCTCCCCTAGAAAACATGTTGCTTTCCTGATGATGTGGATGGACAAATTCCTTTTCTGTGGCTCCACCTGTGGCCCAACTGCAAATTGGCAACATTTGGTAGAAGCCCTAGTATCCAAAAGATCAATGCCCCTAAGCAAATATCTGTTAGGAGCAGCGTACCAAATCATGAGTCAGACATCATCCAAACTGCTCCTGAACACATCGGTCAATTATGGAGGCCCTTGGTGGTTTGTCCAAATATAGCTAAACTTATGCACCACCAAGGTTGCTAACAGGACTCCACCGGATGAATTAGAATTTCCTTCTTTAGCCAATGCTGATGATGAAACAACAATATATCAATGTCTATCATTTGGAGAGGTAGCATCGTCCTACCCTGGATCAGGAATATCTGCTGAGCTGTTCTGTGAGTGGTTCAACCACTTCTACAATGGATTTCCTCATGATTCCCGGGTCTGGTTTCCATATGAGGATTACACCAACTATGAACTGCCAACAAAAGTCAGACTGGATCATCTAAATAACAAAGAGTTCCCAGGAATGAGAGACATATTCATATCAGCTATATCTCCCTGCATATTTCCCGCTGGCATCTCCCAAGGCCGATATATCCAAGTATCTTATGAATTCTATCACCCCATGATCGCAGCCAGGCAACTTGGCATGGGACAACTACCCATCGGCTTGTACTTCACAGATAAAATCCAGACAAGGGGTGTTGTTCCATCGGCCCTTATTATGGACAGGATCTTGAACGTTGAAAGCCCCCCTTTGGGCTCTATTGGCCGAATCTCCTTGATCAGGGAACGAAGCCAACTCTTTGATAAATAGTAGGGTGAATGGAAAACTCATCTTTTCCTGACTCAATCGGCTGATTTCTTCCTGACCATAATGGATCCTTCCATCAGTCTTCAGGTGAATTCATAATCACAAAATTTTTCTTCCTAAGCATTATTATAGTCTCTTAATATTCCTCAAAACATGCTTTTTAGGTTGGTAATTGTCCTCCTCCAACCAAGAGCAAAAGTGGCAAAGATATTCATTATGCATCAGCCAAAACATCATCAGGCAAGGACTTGGCTCTTTCTTGTATCGGCTTTAATGCCCCTACCATCAAGGACTTGCTCCAAGGCCAGATTAGACAGCCGATCATCACTGTAGGGAAGCGCAAAAGAACTAAAAAGGTTGTCGTCAAACCTATCGCTACCAAGAAAAAGATGCCTGCCAAGAAGCAAAAATCCTCCGCCGATGACATGCCCATTGATCCTGATGTGGAAGAATATCTTAAGGAGGCGGTAATAGAAGAAGAAATTGATGAAGGCGCTGCACAGATTAGTGAAACTTAACAAGTTTCTAGCCCAGAGTCTCGAGCAGATGCACCTCAAGCCAATCCATCAAGCCCGGCTAAAACTCCAAGCCCTCCTAAGCATCGGCCTCGCAAAACTCAGGTATTCGCTTCCTTCAACCTCTCATTTATTAATCTTTATCAACCTTCTTCCAATATTTAACAAATTTGCAACCTTCCTGAGCTTTGTCACCTCCTCAGCAGCCAGCATCAAGCAAACACACACCATCGGCTGCAGGAAGTCATCACATGAAGGAAGTAGCTGCCATAATCTCATTTTCTCCAACCCCTGTAAGAACACACCCAACTATCTCTTATATCGGCCATACTAAGTTTTTGTTTACAACAACTTTCTCCTTGCAGGCTTTAGCCGGTATGTTTTCTTTTGACATAAAGCAGTTCCTGGATGAAGAAGAAGACATAACTAGCAAGACTAAGTCTCCAGTGCCTGCCAATCTGAAGAAAAGACTAGCTGATATTGCTGATCGGCTCAAAGCCTCGCTGGATACCTTAGTCACAGACTGCGACTCAATTAGGTCAAGGTTCCAAGAAATTCAAGATCAACTCCCAGAAGACCTGATTGATGCCATCTGCCCTGCAGTCTTCCTTGAGCAGCACAAGTTTAAACTTGAGAGAGCAAAACAAAGACTTGCTGATCGGCTGGAGCACAAAGCTTGAAGCAACAATTCAAACTAGTCGAAAGCAAGTAAATGAAGAAAAATCAAAGTTGGACGAATTATCGGTCGGCCCAGAGTCAACTCAGCAAGAGCTAGATAGACACAAACAAGAAGAATCTGATCTCTTAGTCCGACTACACCAGTGCTGAGTCAAGATTTCTGAGGTAGAAAAGAAGTTAGACGATCCTCCTCAAGCTATTGAAGAATAAAATTCCAAGCTCAAATCTTCAATCAAACATCTGGCCTCTCTAAACAAATCACTCAAACCTATCCCAGGAAGTGACGCTGCAGATGCTAAAATTATAGATGAAGTAGAACAAATCCACCCGCTTGCAATTTCAGCAATCCAAAATGACTTGGGTTAATGTAATAGGCATATATTTTTTTCAAACAATAACTTTTGCTGTAATATAATTATACAGCCATCGGCCATCAAGCCGAATGTGAACTTGTCAATGCAACCAAATTTAAAATCCCCAATTTTATCCGTCATGCCCCCCATGTTTGTAGTAGGAAAAATAATGCTACAAACTTATAATGTAGTCTAAAGGCATTAAAAGTATTGGCCATCTAAAGGCGATGCAGACAACATCGGCTGTCAATCGTGTATTGGAATAACACAGCCGATTATGAACTAATCCAAACACTTGGGTAATATTTCTTTAGATATTTTCCATTGAGAGCTCGTCCAAAAATTTCCCCATCAAGTCGTTTCAACATATAAGCTCCTTTAGAAACACACTTATGAATCCGAAAAGGTCCTTCCCAATTCGGTAACCACTTTCCAAACTTACTATCTCGTGCTCTTATCAGCAACACCAACTTCCAAACAAGTTCATCTTCCTCAAAAGACTTTGGCACAACCTTTTTATTATAATGCATAGCAATTCTCTCTTTATCCCTTCTGACTCTCTCAAGAGCATGCAATCTAGATTGAACCAAATCTTCTGACTCATCCACCATTAAGTTATAGTAATCATCGGCTGTCAACTCATCTTGCAAAGAAATCCTTCTGGAGCCGATGTTAGTTTCCCATGGTAACACAGCTTCATGCCCATAAACCAACTGATATGGAGGAACTTAAATAGTACCATGACAAGCCATCCAATAGGACCACAATGCTTCTGCAAATATGGTATGCCACTTCTTAGGATATTCAGCAATCTTCCTTTTGACCAACTTGATCAAACTTTTGTTAGATGCCTCAGCCTGCCCATTAGCTTGTGCATAATATGGTGAAGAATTCAACAATTTGATTCCCAAGGCTGTTGGCAAATTGAACAAACTCGTCAGACACAAAGATAGACTCTTGATCAGTTGTTATCGTCTACGGCAAACCAAACCTATATATAATATGCTCTTTATTGAACTCTATTGCATCCTTGGTGTCAACTTTCTTAAGGGGAATAGCCTCAACCCACTCAGTAAAATAACAAGTAGCAACCAATATAAATTTATGACCCTTACTCGACGGTGGATTGATCTGGCCGATCATATCAATACCCCAACCTGTTAATGGTCATGGCTTGATAATTGGATTGATAGTCAATGCTGGTGCCCAATGAATAGCTCCAAACTTCTGACAGTCCTGGCATCCTTTATAATATGTAAAGCAATCTTCCAGCATTGTCATCCAAAAATAACCCACTCTCCTAATCAGCCACTTCATCTTATGAGCTGATTAATGAGTACCACATATCCCTTCATGTACCTCACACATGACAACTTTTGCTTCTTCCAGGCTTAAACATCTCAACAAAACCCCATCAACAGTCCGATGCTACAATGTATCATCCAACAAAACATATTTAAGGGCTTTATACCTTAATTTCCTAGAAACTGATCTAGATGGATCCTTTAAATATTCAAGTATCTCAAACCTCCAATCATCGGCTGGCAAGCATGCAAATTCTACCTCCACATCCTTCAAGATTGGATTGTACCCCGATGCTCCTTGGGCTAGATCATTGGCTTCAACATTTTGTTCTCTGGGAATATGTTTCAAAGTAACTACCCTGAAAATCTGCATCAACTCTTGGCACTTCTCTTTGTAAATCATCAAGATATCATTCTTGCACTCATATTCTCCAGACAATTGACTAATCACCAATAATGAATCACCCATGATTTAGACAATATCTGCTTCAACCTCTTTCGGCAATTGTAACCCTTTCAGAACAGCCTCATACTCAGCTTGGTTATTTAGTAGAATAAGGTTTAATAGAGAAAGCAAACTGAAAACTTGCCTCCTAGGCGATATGATCACTAAGGCGATACCACATCCATGAGTGCAAACTGATTCATCGAAAAATAATGTCCAAGGAATCTCAACATGGCCAATCGAACTATCCCGGTGTTCAACTATGAAATGGGCTATCGCTTGCCCCTTGACTGCCATATCATAAAATCATATTCTGTTAGGGCAAAAATCCACTTTCCAATCCTTACCTTCAAAACTGGAGCCGATAGCATATATCCTAATACATCGGCCTTACACACTATTGTGCATTCATTCGAAAGCAAGTAATGTCTTAACTTTGTACAGGAGAAATATAAGCATAAACA
The DNA here is from genome assembly GCA_000573905.2 of Oryza punctata. NCBI lineage: Eukaryota > Viridiplantae > Streptophyta > Magnoliopsida > Poales > Poaceae > Oryza > Oryza punctata. Next base: position 21,892,088 of record CM002499.2, on the reverse strand, counting down.
TAACTTTTCCACCGGTGAATATCTGGTCTCTGCATCCACAAGCCTTCTACTTAAATAAAATATAACTCATACTTTACCTTCAACTTCTTGGATAAGGACAAAGCTGATAGTGCTCTGATCGGTTGACAGATACAATTTAAAAGGAAGTCCTTTCTGTGGTGGAATAATGACATGAGGAGTAGTCAGCTATTCCTTTATACTATCCAAAGCTTTTTGTTGCTTCTCCCCCTAGACAAACTCCACCTGAGTAATGGAGTAAACGGCTCTTTCTATCAGATAAATTAGATATAAACCATCTAACAAAATTGATCTTTCCAATCAAAGATTGTAACTTTGTCTTATCTTCTAGACGTTTTATTCCTTTGATATCATTGATACTCCTCTGAGGTATCTCGATTCCTCTCTCATGAACTAGAAATCCAAGAAATTATCTAGCCGATACACCAAAAGCACACTTGGTTGGATTCATCCTCAATCCATATTTACTTGCCCTCTCCAAAACTCTTCTCAAATCGGCTATGTGCTCATCATTCTCTTTTGATTTGACCGCCACATCGTCAATATAGATTTCAACCAACAAGCCGATAAGATCGTGAAATATGTAATTCATTGTTATTTGATACATGGCGACAGAACTCCTTAATCCAAAAGTCATAACAACCCACTCATACAAGCCGATCACACAAGGACATCGAAAAGCAGTTTTGTGAATGTCTTCTTGGGCCATAAAAATTTGATTATATCCTACATTGTCGTCCATGAAACTGATAATCTTTTGTCTAGACGCCGCATCAACCAACTGATCGGCAACCGGCATTGGGTATTCATCTTTAGGAGTAGCCTTGTTCAAATCTCGAAAATCGATGCAAACTTGAAGCTTGCCATTCTTCTTGATCACCGGTACTATGTTTGAGATCCACTCAGCATACTGGCATGGTATGATAAAATTAGCAATATAAAGTCTCATAATCTCAGCTTTAATAGCATCATACATTTTAGCTTTACAACATCTTGGAGGTTGCTTACATGGCCGATAGCCGGATTTAGTAGGAACCCGATGCTCAACAATCGATCGGCTGAGTCCTGGAATCTCATAATATTCCCATACGAAACAATCTCTGTAATTATTTAACAGCTCTATTAATTTGCACTTAAATTCTTATGACAAATCCTTACTAATGTATGTCATCCTAGGTCTATCACTTGCTCCAATATCCACTTCCTCTAGCTCATCAGCCGATATAAATCCTTGTCCCAATTTGCCGTCAAGATCATCTACAGTATCCTTTGTATAAAAATTCGAACCCTCCACGATGCCCTCAAAGTAACAATTGGGCTCTCCATCTCCTATTGGCTGTATATCATAATCAGAAACTCTTAGATAATCCCCTTGCCAAACTTTACCATACAAACAATCAATTCCTTCCATCTCCTAAATAGATAAATCAGCACTAGCTACATTGACTGACCTGTCGGCTGACACAATTTTAATTTAGTCTACTTGCCACTGAATCAAGCTCTGATGCATAGTCGAAGGAATACAACAATTAGCATGGATCCAATATCTTCCTAGCAACAGACTATAGGAACCCTTCCCATCAATGACAAAGAATGCAGTAGGAATTGTCTTGCTGCTGATGGTCAACTCCACATTTAAAACTCCCTTAGTCTCAGATGGATTCCCTCCAAAGTCATTCAAAATCATGTTGGTCTTGATCAAATCCTCTGAATTCTTTCCCAGTATCCTGAATGTTGCATACGGCATCAAGTTAACAGCTGCTTCTCCATCGACCAACATTTTTGACATTGGCTTTCCGTTGACAAATCCCTTGACATACAAAGGCTTGAGGTGCCGATGGCCAGTTCCCTATGGTTTCTCAAAGATAGCTTGCTGCGGAGATAGCAACAATTTAGCCGATGGTGGTTCATTAACTTGTTCCACAACTTGTTCCACGACATACTCAGCTGGTAACATAAAGACCATATTTATTGAAGATGATGCAACCTCTTTTCCCTTACTCTCAGAAAGACTTTTGTCGGCCCTGACTTCATCCGCTGGAACAACTTTGCTTTTAATACGCCAGACTTTCTTTGTTCGCTTCAGCCGATGCTCAATCTAATCTTCAACTTCTTGAAACTGCTCTCTGTTCCTCATCCTATGGACACGTCTTTTTTGACTTTTAGTGAAAATCCCATAAGGACACCATTGAGGTTGCATGGTCTCATATCTTACTTGCGGCTCGTCATCAAAGTAATCTTGCCAAATCGACCCAAGCTTCTGATGAACCGGTAACTTTTGTTGAATCGGCTGATGCACACTATTGCTCTGTCGGCTCGGTCTCCCAACGTATTGCACATCAGGATCGCTACAACCAGGATAGCCTTGATAGATAATAGTCTCATTCCTTCATTCCAGCAAAATCTAAAGAACTCACAACCCCAATGAGGATCAAAACAACCCTCATTATTATAGTGATAAGCTTCTTCCACCCTTTGGCGTCTGTTCTGATACTTATTGATCATATCAGCCGATTTGAAACCCCTTGCCTGATACTTGCTTCTATCGGTTTGGCTCCTATTATCTCCAGTATGAACCATGTTTACCGGAAAAGGGTGACCATCTATCTTCATCGGCCTTTTAGCTTCATCAAACTTTATCCTTCCTTGCTCTATGGTCGATTGGATCTGCTGCCTAAAGATCATGCAATCATTGGTACTGTGTGATCCTGTGTTATGCCACTTACAATACTTCCTCCTCTTCAATTCCTCAGCTGATGGTATGACGTGTCCTATCGGCAGTCGAATCTGCTTTTCTCGAAGAAGAAGATCAATCAGCTTGGGTAATGTCAAACTCAAATATTTCTTCCTTGCCCGAATTCTTGACCCATTGGCACACCACAGTCTTCTTGTTTCTAGCCCACTCGGCTGCGTTGACTTCTGGGTCTTCATCTTCAGATTCAGAATCATAACTGTAGATACTATTGACACGATTGGCCTTCTTAGCAAACTTTCTGGCCTACTGGAATTGTGTTTCATGAGCCGATACCTTCTTCGCTAAGTGTGCTAGACTTTGAAAATCTTGAGCAAAAATCTTTCCCTTATTGGTGCCAATAGCCCCTGGAAAGCCAGATCGGCTAGCTATTAGTTGTCAGTGCCAAACAATAACACCTGTTCCTTACATCCCTGAATCTCTGAATATAATTTAGCACTGTTTCATCTGATTTTTGCTTGATAGACGTGAGATATGATAGCTTCATCTCTTGGATTCCGTTGAAAAAGTACTGATGGAACTGTTTTTTCTAGATCGGCCCAACTCGTGATAGAGTTATAAGGTAAGGAAGAAAACCATGTAAACATCAATCCAGACAATGATAGCGGGAATAACTTAACTATGAGAGCCTCTGTAGCTGATGCTTCTCCACATTGCGCCAAGAAACGGCTAACATGCTCATAAATTGACATGTTGTCCTGTCCTGAGAATTTTGTAAAATCTGGTACCTTGTATCGGTTTGGCAGTGGTATTCGACCAAAATATTCAGGGTATGGATGCCAATACATGTTACCATTGTCCTTAGGCTTGAGCCCAAATTGCTCTCTCATCACATCGGCCCACGGTTACTGCGATGCTCCCTCGCCATACTGTTGCTGTGGTTCATCATACTGACCGTACTGCATTGGGTATTGGAGCCGTGGAGATCCCTCAGGCCGATACTGGGCTCGTGGAGAATGAGGCTGATATTGTCAGCTAAGATTGACTCCTAAGCCTTGCGATGAGACGTACGGTGGCGGTTTATACATATACTATTGGCCTATCGGCTAGGTAATTCTGATCGGCTGTTGTGTAACTGAAGGAATGTGATATGCGGGTTAAACGACTGGCGGTTTTGCGCTGAGTATATTTATTAATTGTTCCGGCGTCAATTGAGTTGAGCTCTGCCCCCAGGGGTCGGCTATTGTCTTGTTAATATTGTCGGGATGTTTTCACTGGACATGAGAGCCGATGGAGCCTAGGATTGAACTGAGTGGTGTTTCCCGCCAATTTTCGACTTCACAGGCCTATAACCTGGAAAAGCATCTCCTAAGAGATAGATGGGCCCTTTTACTTTTTCCTCGGCTATAGTGTCATCCACCACCATCTTGATCATATTTGTTAATGTATTTACGAGTACACCGGATTGATTGATGAGGGCATGATCGACTACCGAATCAATATGATCTTGTAAAGTATGAAGTTCCTAACTGCTTGACTCGGCCTTGATTTCTTTGCCTTTATCATCATGTGCTTCAGATGTACTTGGGTTCATTTTCACGATCGACGGCAACTCTACTTTAGTCTTCTGAATTATCGTGCCTTGGCGGGTCACCGCGAACGAGTGAAGGTATTGGCTTTGAAGTTGATCCAGCAATTTCTTCATTTCTTGCCTCTGCTCCTCATTCAACTGTTCGATCGTGATTGGTAGCACATTGTCTTCTGTGACCTCAGTAATGTTGGGCATCATGATGACACAAAAGTCCCATCGGGCGTGCCAAATGCGTGTTGATGCAAAAAACACACACTGGCCTAGGAGATCTACTTAACTCCAGTGCAGGTCCAAAACTTGCTTTCGGGTTCAAAGGCGTGCCAGTTGATTTGATCCTGCAATCAAAAAGACGAAACATGCAAGTTCTATTAGTAAATGATAATTGATCGGCTAGGAAGCCGATGTCATATCGTGATGTAACCTAGCCGATGCAATACAGGATAAATCGGCTGTAAGGCATATCCGATGACGAACTAACCCTAAACTTGGTATATCAGCTGAAAATATCAGTATTATATGATCTATGAATCAATATTACTTTAGAAATCAGCAATTGAGATAGATCAGTCATAGGGATTATATGTACTCATGTCATAGCCGATGTCCAGATTTAAGCATGTATCGGCTATAGCTCCGATACAACCTTATACTAGGATATTCTCTTGCAACAAATATATCTAACTACCACCAATTAGATTGGTAGTAAGTCCAATATATTTATATTAGATTAGATCCTCATATAAGGGGCAGACATAGCACATTAAACAAAGCATAACATTATGTAAAACAGTTATATCAGGTAAGATCGGCTGAAACCCCGATACTATCCTTATTAACAACCATAAAGCAGGCTAGAGATTATGATTCTAAACACGACTTAATAGATCAATTTTAACTGATGCAGCATTAAGTATGAAAAGAAGCATAATATCTAGACAATTAAGCCGATGGTTGCCTTTTCAGGATGGTAGATACATTATATAATTTAAACCAACAAGATAATCTAGCCGATATCAGCAATACCTATGAAAAGAAGCATAATATCTAGACAATGAAGCCGATGGTTGCCTTTTCAGGATGGTAGATATATTATATAATTTAAACCAACAAGACAATCTAGCCGATATCAGCAATACCTTAGACATAGATCAGCCGATGCGAGCAGATAGCATTGTCAATCTAGATTATATAACGTATATGATAACTTGGAGATTCACAAGATAGAATTAGAGTGTCATGAAGATGTAAGCACGAATTCCGATAATGCAAACCGCCATAACAAGCTTTACCTTCTCGCCAAAGATCAAACCTGATGCAGCTCGACTCAAAAGAAAGAACTCATCGAAATTAAAAGAGTAAAGGGTTGGCGATGCGCCGAGATTGATTGAACTATTGTTGTTTTATTCATAAGACCTCGGGCTTATATTTATACCCGAAAATACAAACTTGTCTATGATGGACACAACTCATATCATCCTAAGACAACTCCAACTAGCAAAAAAGTCCCTTAGGCAGACTCTTACCGAAAATATCTATAAAGAAATTGCATATAATCCTAATTAATAGATACAATTGCAAATCTAGGACTCTATTCTTGGCTGGCAACATCATCGCAGTCCCTCTTTTGAACCCGATATTGGTCACACAACCAATATCGGCTGTATCCGCTACCCATATCAGACTCAGTTCCAGCCGATACGATCTTCCAGCCGATGCGCACTCTGTTTCCGAGAATCACGCACATCTTCAAATTGGACTTTTTTCCGATTCACTTGTTTACCAAATTTCATCGTCAACAGGTGGCCATCTCATCGTCCTACTATGCATCAATCTCTGTAAGTGTTTATACATATAAAATGTGCAATATTTTTTCGATGATCCCCTTTTCTTTTGTCGCTTTGTCTCAATGTCGATCCTACTGCCCTTTACGCTGGCCTGGCACACTTCGAGATTCCATGGCGCTCAGTTGGGGATGCCTAGTGCTGCTAAGTTTGTCAGGCATTGCCGGGTTAAACGACCATATTCAGATTGGTCATGTCAGAGTAACCCCTAAAGTGGATTAACTAAGCCGTGTAATCGAGAATTGATTTTCCCAACTTCATGGCAGCGGGCTAGGATTCGTAGCTTTCGGTTGGTTTCTTATAAGATTTAAAGCTGCCTTCGTGGAGAACGACTTCTCCATGAAAGCAACTGGGGGCTAGGGAGAGCATCATTTTCCGATTGCTGAGGGCAGCTCTGTCACATGTAGATTTAATTTATTTCCGCTTTTTTCAATTCGTACTTTTACCCCCAAAGCGTTCGCTCGTGGACTTTTTCATTCTAACAATTTGCTTTGGAGTAATTGATTTCAGGAAAATCAGATATCAGAGCAATTACCCTTTTTTTGAGTGACAAAGACTAGGTGGGGGCTTTAGAGTCATCAGTTTTGAGTAATTAAAGCTCAAACCAATAATTCTTGTACTGAACTAACAGACATATACTGCTCCCAGGGCACATAATAGTCGAATTTTTATTTCAACTAGATGGATGACGGATTAGTGAGTTCAAGTTCAATTCAACTTCTCGGTTCAGGAGAAGAGAAGAACCTTGTTGCGTACTCTGCGCCAGCTCAGCTGTCCGAGAGTAGTTAGATGAGTTCAACAAGGGTTGCTGGATGAACCGATGGTCTACCCGCCGAGATGGAATCTTTTGACTTCAATCCAAATTCTCGATTACGGTTGGACCGGGAACTTAGTCCCAGACTCCATACCTTCTCGGTTGTCTGAGAATGGTTAGGTGAGTTCGACAACTGTTGTTTGAAGGCATTCGGTCGGAGAACATTGACTCGTTCATTTGCCTTGAAGTCGGGGGGCTACTGTTAGTTTTATGGAGAAAGCATATCCAATAGTCTTGGGTTAAACTCGTTGGGGCCCACCATATACCAAGTCTTATACGCAATCATGCCTCATTGTAGACCCCCGATTTTGGAAATCGGAAATCTTATGTGTTTATCCGTACCAATCCCTGGATCAGTAGTTGGTACAGATATACATAGCCGAATCACAACATATCACGAATGAATTCAGGCTAGAGGGGTTAATTACTTACATTAGGGCTAAGCAGGCCAACAATTATCAGAGAACAACAGCGGAAGACGAAACAATACAAGGGCCCGGTTGACATGCCACAAGCAGTCAACTAGGGAACGAGACCTAGAACGGGACCGCACTCCGATCATCCTGTTAAGTACGCAAGCGTACCAACAAGGGCTTCTCTTCAGGTACCCAGCTAAAAGATATATATATAGAGCAACAATGAGTACAAAAGTACTCAACAAGCCATCACACTAGAATGCATATGATAGAGGGTATTTCAAGGATTGGCTTCCGGTTCTTTTTGCGTATAGCAAATTTTGTAAATCCTTTCACAAGCCTAAGACCTAGCATAGACTGATCAAAATTCTAATACCATAGTTTGTAAATCCTTCCTCTCGGCTCCTCTCTCTTTCTCTCTGCTTGCCCGGCCGATCGGCGAGGGCACACGGCGGCAAGGTGGCGGATGCGGGCGCGGCGGCGGGCGCGCAACTGCGGCGGGCGCACGGTGGCGGGCGGTCGCGGCGTGGCGCGCGACGGCATGGTGCACGGCGGCGAGCGGGTGCGACGGCGGGCGTACGGCTGCGGCGGGCGCGCGGCGGAGGGTGGCTTGGATGGGGGGGAATTTATAGGGGCAAGGAGGGGAGGGGGCGCTCCGGTGTGAGGCGCCGACAGCGGGCGGCAGGGCTCGGCGCGGACGGGCGCGGGGCTCGGCGCGAACGGGTGGGCGCGGGGATCGGCGCGGACGGGCGGGTGGATGGGACGGCGCGGCGCGGCAGGGACGTGGGGCACGAGGCCGCAGGCGGCAGCGGGGCGACGGCGATGCGGGCGCGGCGCAGGGGGTGACGGCGACGGACGTGCGGCGGCGTGGGGCGCGAGGTGCGGCGAGGTGACGGCGATGGCGACGCGCGCGGGCATGGGGCGCAAGGGTGCGGCGCATGGCAGCGGCAAGGGGATAGCTGGGCTCGGATCGAACACCTTCTGCGCGATGAATAGTGCCTTTTTTGTTTTATTAGATTTTTAGGGTTTCGGTTGTTTTAAAAATCGAGGAAAAATTGTAATTAAAATTTGTATCTCCTCCTAGGCATTTGAGGGATAATTTTAAGTATTCTAATGTGATTTTGCACAAAATTTCATATTGACCAATATTAAGATTTATGATAGATTTAATAATTTCCTACTTTTTGGGATTTTTAGGGTTAGGGAGGAATTTAAATAGGAAAATGAAAAGGGTTTGATCCGTAAATTTTCTAGGCAACCAAATTTAGTACTTAGTGTCTAAAAGTCTAATTTTGACCCAAAAGTTGTGATGGCACAAATATATTTTCATTGCGTTGTTCAAATGAGGTTAAATCCCGAAAATTAGTCTAGATAATTTTGGAGGCTTTCGATATTTTTAAAACTAATTAAAATATTCTAAGGTGGCCTTTGTTAGTATAATACCACACTTGTTTCAATTTATATATGGGTTAGTTTATTTTATATGGAGGGGTTTGATATATTTAATTACAATTCCCCGTAGTTCTATTTTATATATAGGGCTTAGTTTATTTAAACGATTATCATTTCATGTGTATTTATATTTCATGGGACATTCTTGAGGGATTATCATTTTATGTGATACAGTCTAGGTGACCGTCATTGCATGTGGTGTGTTTACGTCTAGGTACTTAGTGTTTAACCCCAGCATTCCCACGAGGTCGAGCTACCATCATGGCTCAATAATCTAGTACCGGATCATTTAATTCATATTATATGAACTCAATAATTAACATGTTCTATATTTAGCTTGTTATCGTATGCACAACATTTATAGGATTAATAAATAATATATTCTTGTAAACTATATTTATTACCTAGATGTTTATCCTCAATTTATTTCATCATTGTGACAATTTATAATTTGGCAAACAATAGCAACCATAACGTCCAGCATGATACAAAAGTTTTAAAAAGTTCAAAATTTTAGTGATTTTTATTGCCGGAATTTTCAGGGTGTTACACTCATATACGGAAGGTATTCCGGATAAGGAAGGAGAAACGGAGTTCTACATGGAAACTACAAGGACTACTTAGATCGTATCCATACTTGTCTCCCTAGTTCTACTTGGACAAGGGGATATATATGGGTATAAATATAAGACCTCCTTGGAGGAGAGGGTGGGAGGGAGGGACGGAACAGTCAAAATAAACACCAATACACGCCGCCATCGTCGACATCAGAGATAAGCCTAGACATATCCAATCTGGTGCCTGCGGACCAACAAGAGGGATCTAGTGCTATCTCTGATCTCGCCAAGTTCATATTCGAGGATGAAGACTACCTTGTCATTGACTACGGGTGGTGGTCCATGTCGCCGTGTCGATGACGACTAGATAGGTTATTTCAAATATTGTACTTGAGTGATTCTGATGAATAAGACTAACACCAGCTTCGGCCAACAAGAGTAGGGCTATTACCTGTCAGTTGAGGGGGCCCGAACATGTATAAAAATCCCTGCCTGCTATCTCTTTTACCTCATCTCGCGTATACCCTAGTACCAACGATGCCAATACCATGCAAGTACCATAGTCGTGATCCACAACATCGACACCATGCGTATGTAATACTGTTGTGTGCTAACATTGAGTCAAGTTGGAGAGAACTTATGGTCGGATATGGTTTCTTAGTTGATGCATGTGTAGGTGAGTCTTGATGCCTCAGGAGAGCTTTGCCGGTGATGGATCGGGAGTCAACTTGGGAGAAGATGACGTCCGAATGATCGGGATATCATGCAGGATGCTTAGGCTATAGATCAATGCACTTGGTTAGTGAAGATTCCATATGACATATGATGGAGATATTGTGTACGTATGGATACATAGTCGAATTTGGAAGGAGTCCAAGTTTGGTGCGATTGGAGTTGTAAAGTTTGTTTCTTGTACGGGAAGGTTTCCTAGGGGTTAGAACTTGTACAGGGTTCATGGTTTTAGGCTTCCTACCTCGGGTAAACATATAGAGGGAGGGTGATGCCTCCCTTTATCGTTTTTGTGAGAGTTGAGTTTAGAGAAAAGTTAGGGTTTCTAGTTTAGTCGAGATTTTCAAGATGAGTGTTGTTAATGCACTTTGTAAATACAAATAGGAGTAATAAATTTTTATCTACTTTGAGAGATCTTTGATTTGTGTTTGCTCAGGTTTCAGCGGTCACACCGGCGAGTGCATGACGGTTAGACTGACAGTATTGCACCGATCAGATCAGCGGCACAATTGTGGTTGGACCGGCGGCACTGATGACAGAAGGAGGTGACGCGCACTCGGTCAAACCGACCAATCTACACAGGTCAGATCGGCAGCACATGCGCAGGACCTTCGGTCAGACCGATCTACATCGATTCGAGGGTAACATTTAATTCCGCTAAAAGTTTAGGTTTTTCATACTACAATCATTCACCCCTCTCTTGTTGGCTTAGTTTTTGCTGTGCGATCCTACGGGTTCTCTTAAAGACGTAAGAATCAATCAATACTTAATATACATATGGCAGCACATGTAGTGAACATATATATCCATGGGCACATTATTCCAATTTACCCGTCCAACTGAATAGATCCCATGGTCATCAGCTGTCACATGCATAGATACTCAGCAGAGGGGTTGAGCGCCGTAAAAGACTGCAAGTTCCTAGACTCCAGTTAGTATTCTTAAGAGAAATATGATCTTGAAGATACTGAAATATAGTTTTCAAAAAAGGCCTCTTTCAATAGTAGTACGGGTGTGTACCCTAACATAAATGTTGGTTAATTTGGGAGGTACTGGGAACAATTATATACATGGTGGTCTTCACCTTGCAATCAAAGCAGTAAAGACTTACACGATAATCAACAGTATATTTTTTTTCATAGACAGGACCAGCTGTGCTTGATAAGTATGGATCGTATGGAACGATTATTTTTTATCATCTTCAACCTAACAAAATTTTATCCTACTACCAAACTGTGCACAACCATGAATTATTCGTGCACCAATTTTTAAACCTTACGGATAGAGTTAGCATCCGGAAATTTTTTTGAAAATATTAGTGTTTTCCATCGGATTTGCAAGAATAAACTCATTAGGGGCGGAATTGCGGAATTATACTGCCGTCGCTCTTTGAAACAGCGAGAGCGCGATATCGCGTAATATATTCGCGAAAGCTGCGGCAATATCGCAAATTGAGCGAGATGGCATCGGTATCACGCTCGCATAGCGCGAGAACGACACGGTCTCGCAGCGATACCGTGGGCCGTTGGACGCCGCCTGACGCACGCGGGGCACGAGGCGCTCTCGCTCTTTGAGGGCGCGATAGCGCACGCGTTGTCGCTATCGGCTTGCGCGAGACCGGAGCGGCGTGGGTGGACTGACGCATGGGGCGGTCTCGCTCTACGCGGCAGCGAGAGCGCAACGGTATCGCGCTACGAAAGCGCGATACCGTTGCGGGGCCAGGCGACCGCGCGGCTTTGGTCTCGCTCTTTGAGAGAGCAAGACCGCGAGCTAATTGCGCCGCTAATATTTCATGTCACTAATGTTTCACTGTGCAAATCACTAATATTTCATGTCGCCATGTTGTTACATACTCCCTCCGTCCCATAAAAAACCAACCTAGTATTGCATGTGACACATCGTAGTAGTAGATTCATTTTTTCCGGGATGGAGGGAGTTGAAAGTATAATTTTTTATCATGTGTGCAACATATAGAAACATAAAAGAACATAAGAAATATGTATATATTCAAAATAGGCGAAGAATGTGTACGCGGCTACGAGAAGAGAAATAAATATCTTGGAATTTTCAAAATAACGATGTCAGTTACAGATACAGATAGGAAAGAAACAATATACGAATTTGGAATATAGGAAAAATATATAAAGGATTAGAGAGATAATTCGGATCAATTTTTACTAAGTTGACGAAGAATAGGAATTTAGAAAATGGCATATTCACAGAGAAAACCACCTTTGCATATTCATAGACTCGGTCTTGTGACAAGAACCGGGTAGCAAGTTAACGAACTACCCAGTTCTTGCCACAAGACCGGGCCTAAGAATATGCAATACCGAGTTTATGAATGTGCAGTAGTAGGTCATATTCACAAACGGATGCCTCCTCTTGAAAAAAAGGAGTGGGTGTAAGAATATATTCAAAAAATCACATTTATATATTCGCAGACTCGATCTTGTGACAAGAACCGTGTTGCGAGTGAACGAACAACATAGAGCGAGTACACTAATTACCCTATTCCTGCCACAAGATCGGGCCTAAGAATATGCAAAACAAAGTCGCTCAGAAGGGATGAGATGCAGTTAGTGCGCTAGGTGTGGTTTGTATTTAGGAAGAGACGATGGCGCGTCGGACTGTTTCACTCCTGAAGTTAATAATTACAAAGGGACACCGTCACATGCCACGGCACATGCTGTTTAACTGTTTGAATTGCTAATTACTACGCGACGAAATAGCTTTCAGCGGGGAGGAATCTTCACTGTTTAATTATGAATGATTGAATCCCGCCCACTGTCCGTGATTGGAAATATAGTATGTAAAAAGTAATTTCAGGTGTATGATTGCATTTCACATATGATTGCATGTCCTGCCATTTTAGGAGCGTATGGTTGCATCTCTGTAGAAATTAATTAGTGTGTAATTTAAGTATGAGAGTATGTAAAAAGTAAAAGTAATATACAATTTGAACCGCACGATTAGCATCGAGACTGCACTATTAATTTAGTTCGTGACACTATTATTTTTGGTAGCGCTCGTAAGAATAATTAGTAGTTAACCGAAAATCATATGTGTGAAATACGAACAAAAAAGGCCGTACAAATATGAAGAAGTTTATGAACTACATAACATCGTACATAACACGAAGATTAACCAGTATAAAGAAATAATGTGGGCGAATAGTAATAGAAAGCCACAAGCATAGCAAGGTTCAGACAGGGTGACCATGAAGACATGAAGATATAATGTTAACTTCTACTTGTCATCATGGTCAGTCATAGTCCTAGATGTTCCACCACGCTTACTTGCAGTTTTTTTCCTTCGTCCCGCGGCATGTCGAGGCCCTGAGAGTGACAGACGGTTTGGCTCATGGCGCTCATGGTTAGATCTACGCGGGTCATGGATGTTTCCTTGTAAATCGCCATCGTCTGGTTGTGTGGGCTGGGTCATCTGCGGTGCATCATCAGTTTGCGAAGCCCGAAGCTCATTGGGTACCGATGATGACCCTCCACCGAAGCTGGACATGTCGCCGTACGATGAAGTGTAAGGCCTAAACCCTGCCATTAGTTCAGGGCGAAATGACCCTACAGAAGCAATGTAGATATCAATGAATTTATCGAAGCTGGAGCAAACAACAATTTCACAAAAAAAATCCAAACCTGTTGACGGTGCTTGCATATATGGAATTTCATTACGATGGGAGGGATATTGACCAAATAGCCAATCACCTTGTTGCAACAAGTCCATATAACCCTGTACTCCAGCACCAAACGACGTGCCTTGCATCCAACATCAAAAAGTCACGGAGTTATTATCGTTTGTTGAAGTGGGAGTCATGTAAGGCAGGAAAGTGCCATCGATATATGTGTATACATAATGATGGTTGTGCGTACCACCGTAATAAATGGATTGTCCTTGCCATGGGTTGGTGCCATATGTAGGTGCATGTAGTGGAACCGACTGAGTAGGCCCTGTTAATAACAGGAAATAAATAGCCAATAAGGCTCATACACATGAAAAATTAATAATTTGAAATAATAAACATGCGAAATTAGGTGTAAGTGGAGACTGACCGCCTAACGACATAAACCCCCTTGACCGATAAATTCTGCGTCCACTCGCGGTATGGTAGGGATACCTTGGCTAGTCCCTGTATACGCAATTCATTAACGACAAGTTAAATTTCCAGCTGACATATGCGTGACAATATGGTACTGAATGTACACGGACCTGCGAATGGTGCAAATCCCCCTTGCCAGTGTGAGGTTGGCACATCGGGCGTCATTTGAGGAATCATATGTGGCCTTGGATGAGGCATCTGAGGCACTGGATGAACCATTCGCGTTCCCTCTGTCATCAATTGGAAAACATCATTTAGCCAATTCACATAAACCATTGGAAAAATGAATCAGTCTATTTATGAGCTATCCCGTACCAGCGAATGCCGCAAACCCACCCTAGAATTGAGAGCTATGTGGGGGGGCCCGTTCCGGTTGTGCTGCGAACAAATAAATTACTCTTTAATATAAATGGCACGTATTTTGTCATTGTGTAATAACTTATTTTACCTTGGGTTGGACCGAAGCCTCCTAGGCGCTCCGACATTTGAGTGATTTCTGGGATAGTCGGAATAGTTGGTGGTTCACAAACCGAAGTTGACCTTACTGTAGCATGACCATCAGTGGATCATCGCGCGGAGGCTGAAGGGCGGGCTGAGGTGGAAGGCCGGGAAGAGGTGGATGGACGCTCCGGCATTTGCTCGAACGTCCTTCTTGATGTTGCCGTAGTATAGACGTCCGAGGAATGTCGGCACGACGCGAGCCGCATGATTCGCTTACCTTTTCTACGGAGGGAGTCGACCGTGGCCATGACTTCCTGGTTGGTACCCGCGATACCATCTCTAAGCTTCTCCCACAAAGTTTTCGCCTCCCTTACTAACTCCCCTGCAATGTCGGTCTGCATGGAACCGAGCAACGGTGTTAGAAATTGGAACCCCCTGTGTAAGGAGAAACCGATGCTACAAAATAATTAAATGCGAGCAGTATCGTCAAGTGAGCGGGCGGTGAGTGCGGCATATCATATATTTGCTCAATATTCGGTGGACCTCGCTCGTCGGGATCCTTTGGTGCAAGCAGCCGGATGCGAGTCCGCGATGAGTACCAGGCCATGTATTGCTCGTAAGTGTTGTGGTCGTATGCCCTTGTTTCGTGGACGACATCATTCAATGCTTGCGACCACGCCTCTATCTAGGGGGTCTTCCTTAAGTGCATGGAGCGACGATACCTGTTGTCAGCTTGCCTCTTTTGCCTGAAACAAAAATACAACAACTAGATGTTAATTATATCTCGCAATGTTGGAGAGCACATAAATTTTAGCGATGTAAAATAACAACATACGTGTGCATATCTGGTGGAAGGTGAAGTCCAGTAGGCACTGGGACTTGCTGGTACAATCCCATCTGATGCATTACCCTTTGAACATTGTACCACTCGACAAATATGTCGTACACCAGCATTTTTCGTGTCATCCAGTACGCTTCATCGCGGTAGCATAAGATGCTAACTCCATTTGGTGCACGCAAATTGGCCTCTTCGTTCGTGTACGGAGTCCACCGAACTTCGTTTTCCCTAAGGCTTTCGAACGACTCGGTGAAGTACTCGTACACATTGTGCACCTGGATTCTCGCCCACTGTGGCTGCATGATCGGAGATTGCAGATTTAGTTATGCAGTATCACTGAATTGATAGAAATATTTCTTTAATGCAAGCATACGCACCGGTCCGTAGCACCAGCGAGTACCGAAGGTAGGACGATCATCAACTGCGTCAGTGTAATCGTCCTGCTGGGCCACGGCCATGCTCATGTATGGACGTCCGAACGAGAAGTGCTCGTACGACCACAACTTGACCAAAAGTGGACACCCCGTGAAAATCGCCTCCTTCTGTGTGGTCTTCAGACAAGCGTCACAGAATCCACGGTACGTGGCTGCAAGGACGGATGATCCCCAGCTGAACTGTGCAGATGGCGCTACATTACCTTCAGCAATTTGCCTAGCAAGGGGGATAAGCCTGGCGTCCACACTGTTCCCGTGCAAACCGGTGAACATCACCCAACCAAACAACCAAAGTAGATAGGCCTCAAGGTACAACGTTAGTTGGTACTCCTGGACATCGTCGGGCATATATCGCACCTAACAAAAAAACAATGTGTTGTGAGACATTTGAATGTGAATGAAATATGCCTTAATTAAAAATATTCAATTACCTCAAACTGTGACAACCACTTCAATGTGGGGCCATGAGTTTCCTTTTCAGAGAAAAATATTTTGTCCTCGTTATCGTCTGTATCCCCGGTAGAGTAACATGGCAGAATACATGCATATCGTGATAAAATATCATCCCTCCAATCTTCCGGAGGGTCTGGAAGCACAATTGCCTGGCCGGCTATGGGCAACCCATGAGCATAGACACATCCTTCAAAGTTATGGTCATTTCTCCGCACGGTAGATGGAATGTATGTGTCTCTGGCCTCCACCTATCAACCAGTGCCATAAGTAGGGACTTGTCGATATTTTGTCGTCGCTTGCTATGTGCCCCCATTTGTTTTTGTTTAGGTTCTCTAGCATCGAAATACATCCTTGCCTGCGTCATCTGAACGAAGGTAAGAAGACCTGCAGCCGACAACCTATGATGAAATTTATTAGTCACATTGCGGTATGTGAAAGTACGATATCAATATGTTGTGAACTTTAACCATTTATGTACCTCGGCTTCCATCGTGGATCAATACCCCACCATCCGGCTGTACGCGGTATCAGGACAGGTAGAGTAAAACAAGAATTTCCATCAGATATCTTTTTTGCACGATGTCGTGCATCGATCTCTTTGCTAAGCAACAGGTAAGGCCACTCCTCTTCCATATCTGGACGATCATTGTGAGCATGGGTAAATTAGAAATTTCATCAAGTGCATGTACGAAAAAATACATAATTCATGAAAGTAAGGAACAAAATTTTCTCAGAGTACGATTACAAACTCGACCACACCTTACGAAATAGGTTCACAAACGTTACAAACTTGGTAACACTTTACAATAAAGTACTACAACATTACCAGAATAAAGTAAATATTACACATACTTATTGACTAACATATTACAAACCTATTGAACTACAACGTAATGCAACACATATATCATGACCGAACATACATAACCAGATAGTGTAGATCATAACTACTGCAGGTTTCCATCCTCCCTATCATGAGCCCCCTGAGAGCCCCATCTATTCCTCCTCGCACGTTGTTGCCTAGGTTCCATGCTAGAAGATGTGCACTCCTTGTTGTTCTTGCAATCTTTAGTACGGTGCCCGTACTGAAGACAGTCCTCACATCGCCACACAGGCCCTCCCGCTTTGGATGCATCCATATCATTTCTTAAGTGTCGTGTTTGTCTTCTACCCTTACCAACCTTCAACAGATCCAAGTCTGGCACATAGATCTTGTTATCACCCCCACTTTCAACTAGGTGTTGGAGGGACCTCCACCCGAGGATCTCAGCACTCCATGCATTAAGCACTCTATCTTTTAGGTAGAACGTCGACACGTACGATGTTGAATCAAGCTTAATTTTAGCGCACGCGGCCAGGACATGGCTACATGGAATATGAAGAAGCTTCGGCTTATTGCAAGAGCACGACCATGTGTTATCAGATTCGTGCCCTAGAGTAATTTCATGCGTCATGACTCCAGTAGAAGATCCAAAACCCCCTTTAGTGCGACATGTGACTTCCCACCATCGTCTGACGTTTCCAGTGGTAATGACCGTGTGAAATCTTGCCTTGTTAGCCTTCTCTTGGAGGTACTCTGCCATCTTTTTGCAGAAAGATGTTTGTGTGTTAGACATTTGTTGCAACGCCGCTGCCCACCTCGTCCTCATCCACATCGTTGTCCTATGCATAATGCCTTCAACAATAGCAGTTAGAGGTAAAGGCCTTAATTTGCGAAGAACCGCATTGTACGCCTCTGCAAGATTAGTGGTCATTATGCCATGCCTAGCCCCATTAGTGTCATGCAGGAGTGCCCACTTATCATTCGGCTCGCACTCAATCCAATGGGTGAAACATTTGATATTCTGTGACGACCTACGCTTCTTTCCATTTGATGGAATAAGATCATCCATTGGTTCTAGGGCCTGGGGGACATGTACATCGTGCGGGTTGTTGTTGCTCTGCTTTGACCGGATGTGTGTCCTTGTCCCTTCATCAAGTTGTTTCCAAAGCTCATCGAACTTTGTAGACTGATTTTCCTTGCACAACCGCTTGAACATGTTCATCAGCCGTCGACTGTTGAATTGCTTGAAAAAATTGGCTCCCATGTGCCGCATGCACCAACGGCTATGCATGTCAGGCCAGTAGTATGCACCGCAAGCATCCTCCTGGAGCTCTTTGATTGCCTTCAACAGACCGGCATTCCGGTCATGGATGATGCATATCGATGTGCGATTTTGCACCACTCCCCCTTTAGGTGTTGCAAAAACCACAACCAGCTTTCATAGTTCTCGCTTTCAACAAAAGCGAAAGCTACCGAAATTATCTGGTTGTTCGCATCTGCTCCAACGGCCGTTAATAACTGGTCTCGGTACTTCTCAGTTAGGAAAGTACCGTCGACACACAGCACTGGCCTCGAGCACTGGAACGCATGAATGCATGCTCCGAATGCGAAGAATGCCCACTGCATGACAAGATAATTGGGAGGCCGAACTGACTCCCAATCCTGCACAGCAACATAGGTCCCAGGGTTCCTGCTCTTCAGAATGTGAAGCATCTGTGCAAGTGTGCCATATGGTTCTTCAAATGTCCCATATCTTTTCTCCATGGCCTTCTGCTTCGCCCTCCAAGCCTTGTGGTAACTAATTGTGTACTGTTCACCTTTCTCCACCAGTTTTATTATGTGCCGCACAGGCAGGTCATCACCTTCAATAATTTCCTTGTAGTACTTGTTGGCGACGTATGCCGCGGTTAGGTTGCGGTGGGACTCCCTAGTGTTCCGAAGCAGACAGAAGTGTTCATGCAGTTTAGACACAATCCAGTAAGACTCGTACTTTGGCACGTGACCATGAAGACAGAAGGTGCAACCTTCCGTCTCACAGACGACCGTGTACTCACTCTTGCTAGACCTGACAACCCTGAACTGCCTTTGCATCTTCAATGACCATGACTTCACTGCATCTTGCAAACCAATTTTGTCAGGAAACGTTGCGCGCAGATTGATTTGGCCATCCCCGTAGAACCAGATTGAATCATGACAAGAGTTTTCTGCAATATAACCAGGGTCTTGAAGGTTCCACGAAGCAGCCATAGGTACTTCCTCAACATCTTGGTCATCTTCGTCATCATTCCGTTCAGCAGTGAGGTTTTCCTCATCTTCGAGTGCATGTTGGTCCACCCTCTCAATTTTTTCAACTATAGCAGGTATCTCCTCCCCTTCATCGGCTTCACCAGTAGGATGGCGGTTGACCACATCATCTCCTTGTATGGATAGATTTTGAATGTCAGGACCAACATCGCCACCACGATGGGGAGCCACAACTTCATCTTCTTCGTGTGAACTAGATCCCAACTCCCCCCGGTTACTGGATTGCCCCGCCGCGCTCTCCTGGGGACTCTTCCTTCACATGCCTGCACCAGCATGACAAATTCATATCCCCGTCTCCTACAGCCAGCGAGCCAATCCTGCCAGGCCTTACTCCGTGTCACATTTTTAAACTCCCATCTTATGTTGTTGGCCGATCGGCTCCACATAACCCTCACGTTAACACTATGTATACCCGGATCTAAAGAAAATGTGCAGGTTAACCAGTACCAAACTTCGCACATGGTAAGGGTGTCTGGATTTGGATGGTATAGTGTGCATTGCCTAAAGTTGCTCAGATCGACACCACTTTCATTTTCCGTAATTTCACCTTCACTGAAATGCACTCTAAATGCCAACATCCCTGCCATTGCAGACAACACCGACTACTCCGTAAGGAAGTCTTACAGAACAAACATGTGGTATTCACGACTAAAATTAGTTTACACGGATAATGTTTTTTTGTTACAAAAATTGTAATAATAACTAATATTTTATATTTCCATATTTTAAAAAAAATCATGTACTTGTTATAAAAAAATAAATAATTACATAACCATAAATTATTTACTTACGAATAGATGACAATGCGATAAATTATTTATATTCTTACTACAACTTCCAAATTAAAAATAAACACATGACAATACAATTAATACAGATTAATTAACATGTAAGTAATAACAACTATTGCAATTAATTTAAGTATAAGAGTATGTACTACTTAAAGAACACAACCATATCATATTGTACATAATTATGATGACAAAATATTTACCTGCGTTTATCAGATCCCGCCTACTCCTTTTTAACCAGGTTGCTCGTGTAAAATTTGCAGAATCAAAGTTTATTAGTACTCCTTTTGAACCAGCTATATCATATAACAATTGCTCTATCAATGTTTTGTTCACTGCATAATCCACATGTTAAGGTGACAATTAATTATACATATCAATTAATTTTAATACAACAAATGACTACGTGCACCGAACAAACATTGACGGCAGCTAAGTTAAAAATCATTTCACTTAGCTCTTTCTATTATTTATAAGGAGAAATATGTTTGTAACTACTTAGATATGACCTCCGAAAGAATACAACTATTACAATTTTGGATGAGTTCATTTAATATATTGAAACTTTTACGGACCGTAACTTTACTTTCCCACGGAGTAATAATTGTTAGACAATCAGTTACTATAAATTTATCTACAAAATAATCATAACATGATTAAATAATAGAACTAAGTTCAACTTCACTTCAACAATTACACAATCAAATTAATCATAACTACCAATTTATTTTACTACAGAATTAGTTGCAGCGACATAAATTTATTTAACCGCTCTTTCATTTCGATACCAAATTAATTACAAACTATCTATTAGTTACAGTAACATTTTACTACATCTTCCATTACATCTTCCATTACAGTACCGTACCTTATCTTGCCTTCTCCTTTTCAACCAATTTGGTCATATAAAATTCCTGTTACTATATGAAACCTTATATATGTGTCCTACAAATAAAACTATATTCTATTTCAGTTTATTTTCATTTGTTACATATAATACTGGCTGTATATATAAAATTAAACATCACATGAACTACTAATTAATTATAACTTATAATTACTACTACGTACAAATTATTTGCAACTTCTATTATACTTTTATACCTTACAAATTAATTACATCTACCTATTTTTTAACCCTAATCACCTCTATTAACTTTCTACATTTCTATTTTTACATGTGACCTAACAAAATATAATGCAGGAACTAATACTTACCTCAATTTTCCTCTAACATAATTAAAAACAAATATTAACTAACACTAATATAAACTACGTGAACTAATATTTTCTATATCCTCATCGTACTAATACTAATATAAACTACGTGCACTAATATTTTCTATATCCTCATCGTACTAATTTGTGCTAATAGAAAACTAATCAACTTACCTGTCAATTTATCCTCCTCTCCACTGCCTCCTAGCTTCCCTTCCTCTTCCTCTTCCTCTCCTCCTCAGTTCACCCCTGTGAGGACCATCTCCTCCTCTCATTTTATACGTTTCACGCATTGGATTCGAACTCGGCGAGCGGTTTACAGCTGAGGAGCAGAAGAAATAGCCGGCAGGATGTGACTGCAACGTCACCTTTCCTAAAAAGAAAAAGAAAAAGAAAAAGAAAAAGAGAGATGGGAAATAAAGCGCGCAGCGTCGGTGCGCATGCGGACGGCGAGACCGAGAATGGTCTCGCGCATGCGGACCACGACACCAACGACCACCACCGGTCTCGCGCTACGAAAGCGCAACAACGCTCCCGCGCACGCTTAGCGCGAGACTGCGACCGGTTTCGCTGTCTGAAAGCACGACAGTGCTGGCCCTCTGCGCTCGCCCACGCCGTCCCGCTCTCACGCATGCCGCGTCACCAGTGTCGCGCGCGCAAAGCTAGATGGAGCGTTCTCGCACTTTCGGACAGCGAGAGCGACAGCCGTCTCGCGCGTCGAAAAAGCGACACCGACGGGTAGATCTCCACGTGCCACACTCGCGATATGGGAAAGAAATACCGCAACGGTCTTGCCGTTCGGTAGCGCGATACCGCCACCTTACCGTCGTTATCGCATGTTCAAATAGCGATTACGCCGCGACATCGCTTTTCGCAGATGCGAACGTCCGCAAATCGTTCCCTATCCGGTATATTTTTGCAAAATCATCCGATAAACACAATATTTTCAAATTTTTTTCTTAGCATCCGCACCACACCCAGGAGGTCATTTCAGTTATTTAGACCAAGAGCTCCCCCGGATGTTATATGCATGTCGTCTGAATAATATGATCCTCGAGGAATTGGTCAGTAACAATAGAGAAAGGCCACCTTAAATCAATCTCTCACAAGAGCAATCAAACAGGTATATACATATATACATGTTTGATTGCTCAGGTCATATGGTCACATGGTATGCAAATTCTATATATGTTTACATGTGCACCTGTTGGCAAAGGAGGCACTAGGAAATCAGATGGCGCATGTGCCCATAGTTTGACAGTTGCATAGCCACTCTTGGCCTCATAGGTAGTAAGACTCAGCGCCAGGCTGAGACATGCCGCATGGAGAATAATGGGGCAATCCATGTCATCGAGGAGGCCCGAGAGGCAAGATGTTTTACCCCATCACTTTCTGTGTTTTGCGTCGTACACGATTAGTTTTGCACTTGCTGAGATTGTGTTTGTGTGATCTGTCTGTACACATGCATGGAGTGCTGTCATCAGCATTTGTGCCCAAGGCCCTCTTTTCGCTAAGCCTGACCTTATCATTTTTTTTAATTAATCAGTCCACATGACCTGGTAATAATTGTTGTTGGAGCTACCGTACGTAGAGTTGTGTCAGCATGGAGGATGCATGGGAGAGGGCATGCACATATATAGAAACCAGTCAGGACAGTTAATCAGGACATAATGAGTTTTTGAACCACCATTATATACCTCTGTACAGGACATTTAAAATAGTCAAACCACATGACAGAAACAGAGAAGCCTGCTTTGCTTCAAAAACATCAAATCATAAATTGCGATTCCTCTTTTCCTTCCACCGGTGCAAGCATCGTCCACCGACTCCTACACATTCCGATAAATCCGTCTCAGAATCGCGCAATTGCTTGGTTGATTCTGTTGGCACCCGCTCCGTCCACCGTCTCCTCTGCATCACTACAAGAAATATCTTATGATAGGTGATGTTTCATTTGTGTCATAAAAACAGAAAATTATATCACATCCCAAAATCTATGACATTCACGTGACGAAAAGTCGTTCATCACCTATCATGCGTCTCTAATCATGTTCTGTGATGAAAACGTATTTTTTATCATTGATCTAATGACGATCCTTCTTTCGTCATTGAATTTATGACACCCATTTTCGTCACTATGAAGCCCAAAAAACATCACAAAATGTCTTGTGGCCAATCAAGATCCATATATTGAGCAACCTATTAATGGGCTAAGCCCAATTAGATTCTGGCCTAGCATGGCCCAGCCCAACCCATATAAGGTGTAGCACTTTACTCACTATTTTCAGCTCAATTGTATTATATCAATTCACATTAGTTTCAAATAACAAGTGGGCCAAGCTCATACAGGCCCAATCATTATACCACACTATTTTTGTTTGCATTAGTATATAATAATAAGCTAAACCCATTTCAAAAGCCTAGTTGATTGATTTACACTAATTATGTTCACATGAAAGTTCACCAAGCATGTAAACAAGCTCACCAGAGCAATTATACATCTAGCACAGTAAAATACTCCATTCAAGGATCAGTTAATCCACATGCAAAATGCACTAAAAAGGAATAATATTCAGTATACATCTCAGCAAGCATTAAAGGATGTACATAGCCCTAGGGAATTGTAAGAAACATATCCTCGCTAAAGCCCTTCACACTTGAAGTGTCATCCTGAACTCAACAGGAATGCTCAACACCCCCCTGCATCTGTAGCAAGTTGTTTTTCTTGAAGACCATAATCCAGAATGTACAGCTCCAGCGACAAAACACTCCCTAATACAACATATAATGGTAAACTTGCATTAGGTTGATGTATGACCAACAAGAAGAAATGATAATATCCTAATTGAAGAACGAAATGGTTTGTTCAAAATGGACAGTAATCAACAACCACTCATAACAAGATCAAGCAAACACAAGGAAGAAAACTCAGACCATGTTAGACTATTTTGAATAGACCATCACTGCACCAACTACTAAGAAATCATACCATTTAATTATCTTACAAGAATTGACAAACTAAGAGGTGATATTGGAATTGAGTTGAACATTATGTTTGTTGGATAAGAATATATCACCAGAATTTTGTTGGACAAATTACTGGTGAACCATGACAGTTTTTCAGAAAGTGTGCATATATTGCGAAGTCTTTGTGTTAATATGAAACATCTCACAAAATTTAATGATACTTTTGTGCCACATAGTAGATAAGTAATTTCTAGATATTTCTAGAATATTGTAGCTTGTTTGCATAAATACTGATCCTTTCATTTCTCCTGCTACTTAATTTAAATTTTAGCACAATTTCAGTTTCTGAGGAAAAAAAAAGAAACATACGAACCTATGTGGGTGTTTCGTGATTGGCAATTTAGCATATGATGCAACAGAACACTTATTTAAGGATAAAATGCCTCACATAATTAACACATTGAAAAGGCAATGGAACAGCATAAAACCATGCAAAGGAGTGATAAATAAGCAACTATGATAGTACTCTTTCCTATAGATGAAACAGAGTTGCCCTCATGCTGTCTTTCTATCTCATATGTTCAGAACAGTGACATTCTTAAGTATGAATGCTTACCTGAAAATTTTGTCAGACATGAGTAAAATCCGATGCTGAAATATCTGCCACAGGGATGCAAAAAGAAAAATATAAAAATAGATTTTAGATGTTAATGCTATAAGATGGAAATAGATCATGAATTTAAACAATCTAGGTATGAAGAAAAAATTAAAAATAAAGAACAAAGATTGAGGATTACTACCTAGTACTGGTACACAAGGAAGGGTGGAGTAGATTGAACAAATTGCACACTGAGATATAATGCTTTCTGCTAGAAGTACGATCTCCTGCCCATATCTTTAAATTCTAGAAAAATTCAAGAGACATAGCAAAACTGGTGAGGCTTCATGAGAGCAGCTGGGTTACATGCCTTCGCCGGCCGTGTGCCTCCAATGGCCACGGCGCCGCGCGCCCACAGCCGCCACACCCTCGCCGGTTACTCGGCGCCGGGCGCAACCGTGCTACATGCCTCCGCCGGCTGCGCGCCTCCACTGGCCATGGTGCTGCACGCATGTGCCGACCATAGCTGCCACACCCTCGCCCGTTCATCGGCGCCACGTGCAGTTGGGCTACATACCTACACCCGTGAGAAGGGAGAGAGGGCAGGAGGGTTTACCTTTGCGCCGGCCAGGAGGCATCGTTGGGGGAGATGGGGGCGCCGGGTCCTGATGGGGATGGGTGGTGTGGCGGCTAGGGTTAGGGAACGGACACACGACGAATCATTGTGATAGCTTAGTTGGATGTACAGAATATAGCTATATTACCGTTCGATCGATCTGTAGAGCAATGAGGCACGGTTGAAACTTGATCTGTAGAGCAATTAGCCACATGTACTCCGGTCAAATATATTTGATGTTAGGAGAACCTAAATTAGCTCTCCCAAATCCCAATGTCAAATATATAATAAATAATTACATGGGGTATATATTAAAACTGTGTTTATTAAAAGGACTCCGAATTTTATCCGATCAAAACTGTTGGTCTCTCCTTTGGTTCTCTTCATTGATAACAGACGCACGACTGATCGTTATGATCGTTTAGTTGAATATATACTACCTCTGTTTCATATTATAAGTCGTTTTAACTTTTTTTATAGTCAATTTTTTTAAGTTTAACCAAGTTTAGAAAAAGCATAGTAACATTTTCAATACAAAACAAACATGTTATCAAAACACATCCACTGTTAGATTTAATGAAACCAATTTGGTATTTTAGATGTTGACACAAATTCATGGGTCAGCTTGAACATGTGTGCACCCCCGACATAACACTTAGGGTTGTCAAAGTAATAGCATAACAATAACAAGTAATAAGGTAACACATGGACACCATGTGGCAGCGACGTGAGCAAACGAACACGGTCACCATGAGTGCACACGAAGACCGTGCGAATGACTACCAATACTGGGGACAGCTTGGGTAGACCGGTGGCGACCGAAGGACGAAGGGAAGACGAGGCCGGTGTAAGGCTTGACGACGCAGAGCTGAGGATGAAGATGAGACGTGGGCAACGACACACTTGATGTAATGGGGACGACAGCCAGGGACGGCTTAACGAAGGGAGGGCCGCTGACGATGACAAGGATGACGCTGGGAATGACTTGAAATAGTAAGAACGACGTCAAGGACGACAACCGGGAACGGCTTGGAACAGCAAGATGGTGATGAGGATGACGACCGAAGATGACTTCGGCTTGACAAAGGGAGGACCAACGAGGAGGATGACCGGGAATGACGAGAGGACGATGATGGCAGCCGACGACGAGGCCAAAGTGAAGATCGGTGTTGCGAGCCCAAAGATGGTGGTGACGCAGCGGGGTGGCGCTCCGGGAATGTTGGAGCAAAGGGGAGGCGAGACTGAGGACAGTCTTGCTGCTGCGATGCCACAGGTGTCGATGGTGCAGCCGACCGGTGCACGGGCGAGGAGGAAGGCCCAACCGGGGTTACACCGGCGAGGCGGTTGGAGAGACCGGCGTAGTGGTCGTTGGGCGAAACTGAGGGCATGCTGGGGTGGAGGGCGACGTCGTGGTGTCGGGGAGGATACGGAGATGTCGGCCGGTGCGCGGGTGGCATTGCAGCGGTAGCTGGAGGCTGCCGGCGCCTGGGAGAGGGAGGAAGGAGGCGGGGAGGGAAGGCGTGGGCGCGGAGAGGCTCGAGATGGGGCAATACGAAACGAAGGGAGTGAGGGAGCTTAGTTTTATAGGCCTCAAAGAGGAGCCGGCTACGGAAGGGGCGGGGGCGGCGTCGTGAATCATGGCTAGCGGCCATGAGTGAGGTCGGGAATGGCACGGTCGTTCCAGTTGAATTTGAGCATGATTCACGGGGGAAATTGAGGGGTATTGAAGAGGAAACAAAGGGTAATAAATCCCCTCAATTGATTTACAATTAAGGTATTTGAATCGGGTGGATTTGGAGAGAGAAGCTACAGGTTTTCGGGTGAGAGAAGGACTGACCAGGCAGGAGGAAGACGAATTTTTTTTATTTTTAATTTTTTTAGTATTTACAGAAATATTATAGTGTCGAAAATATTTGCAGAAATAGACCCTGCCGCCCTCGACTTGGGTAGCAAGGTGACGTAGCACACATGCACGGGATGGCCGTTTAGGGTACTGTAAATTTTGCATGCGGCCCCCTTGCCTGGGGGTGTCCGTGCAAAATTTACCGCTCCTCGCCTGGGGGCCTGCCATTTTGTCGGGTGGCCCTCTTGCCGCCCTTTGCCAGGGTGGCAGGCCGCAGCGCCTATAAAAGGCCTGCCACCCTACACTTACTCTCCCTTCGTTTTCTTCGTTCCTCCTCTCACCTCCACAATAAAAAAAAGAAGGGAGAAGGGGAGGAGAAGAGAAGAAGAGACGAAGCCCTACCAGTTGGAAACTCCGATTTTGGATAATATTCCTAGATCATATACATGATTAAATGTATAACGTTAACTAGGGTTTTAGTTGTATTTTTGTAGAACTTTGTTTGAATAAATGCACTATATGAACTAGGGTTTATTTGGGGTACTCTAGAACTTTGTATTGTTAGATATAGGTAACTTAGTAGATCTGTAGTATTTATAGTTATTAGGTTTTTAGTTTTAAATGTTGTTGAGTAGCACTACAATAGCATACATAAAATTTGTGGTACGTTGCAAACAAGATATTACGTAAAATAATACTAGTGATTTACTTTACAGATATATCCAGTAAACTTATATTTCAACTATAACATGGTTAAGGAAATGTTTTGTGGGCCGACTGGGGCAGATCTGTCAGAATTTATTGTAACAGCAAGGGGAGTTGATAGACCAGCTGAGAGGAGTGTACCTTCTATAAAAAAATGGTTGATGAGGGGCTTGGGAGTTGATCCACAGACAAGTGACATTACAATCTATGTTGTAGTAAGTCGAGCAACTCAGGGTTTTTATTGGGAACTAATGCTAGTTCAAAACCCTCGGATGTGGAGATGGTATGTGGAGAATGCATTGCAACGCGGGTGGCCTCTAGCTATGCTTCCGTATGTTCATCCGAAGGATCCAAATGTGCAGATGAACATGGATGATGGTGAGGGGCCAAGTGCTGAAGTGAATGAGACTAGAGTGGATCAGGTCAAGGCACCAGACGAAGATGGCATAGAAGCTCCAGTAGGCATGCAACCTGGTGGAGTGGCTGACGATGGGGAGACTGTTGGTGCCATTGTGGACGAAATGGAAAGAGAGGATTCTCACAACGAGCGTGTAGAGGAAGATGATTCGTCAGATGATGACAATAACAATACTAATCCAGCTGAATTGGCTAGTGATGATTTTTCTGGTCTTGTCATCTCTGAAGGGGAAAATGTGAGATGAGAGTACAAAGAGAATGAGGTTATTCAGGGAGCGAGGTATGGTAATGAAGAAGACATGAAGGAGGCGGAGAAGCATTTTGCAGTGTCACTTCATAGAGTGTTTTGGGTTGCCAAGTCTAACCGGTCACAATATGAAGTTAGGTGTATTAAGGAAAAAGATCGGTGTCCATGAAGAGTGCATGCTTATAAGGGAAAATGGAAGTATTACTGGACAGTGTCATTCGTTACCAAGCATACATGTTATCTACCTGGTGTTCAGAAATACCGCAGAAATATTACAAGTGCATTTGTTGCATCTGAGATGTATGCGCATGTCGTGGACAATCTGACATATGAACCAAAGTGAATAATCCGATATATCGAAAAGAAATTCAAGTATACTGTTAGCTACGCCAAGGCGTGGAGGGCCAAACAGAAAATAATAGATATGAGATTTGAAACTTATGAAGCCTCGTATGACAATTTGCCACATCTGTTATCTGTTATCCAATAAAGAAACCCTGGGAGCTCTTGTGCAATCAAGACATTCCCCTCAATTGAACATCATGGCAAGACTGTGCTGCAAAGAGTATTCTTAGCTCTACATGCATGCAAGATGGTATTCGTGCACTATCGTCCAGTTCTTCGCATTGATGGGACATTCTTGACCGGGAAGTACCGGGACCAGATACTAACAACAATTGGGGTAGATGGGAACAATTAGGTATTACCCTTGGCACTTGCTTTTGTTGAGAGTGAGAACACCGACAGCTTGTACTGGTTCCTCCATCTGGTTAAGAAAGAAGTTGTCGATATGAGGCCCAATGTGTGCCTAATACATGACAGGCACGCCGATATGCTTCGAGCGATAGAAGAGTTAAAATTTGGGAGTATGGATAGAGAATACCCTGGTGAGTGGGACGATGTACAATTTGGGAGTATGGATAGAGAATACCCTTGTGAGTGGGACGATATACAGAGTAGGTGGTGCATGCGTCATATGGGAGCTAATTTCTTCAAGCAATTCAAGAACAAGGATCTGATGAACATGTTCAAGAGGCTATGCAATCAGAACCAGGAGAAAAAATTGAATGAGAATTGGAAGAGGTTAGACGAGTTGACAGGCAAATGCAGTGATCAGCATGCAGCGAGACCAGCGATCGCCGTTCCCGACCCTCCTCAAGCACTCGGAGCTCTCCCAATAGATAATCCAACATTGGTTAGAAGAACTGGAGAGCAGATTCAGAAATTTTCTCAATGGATTGAGAATGAGCCAAAAGAGAAATGGGCCAAGACTTATGACACAAGTGGTGCTAGATGTGGTATAATGAGAACAAATTTGGCGGAAGTTTACAATTGGGTGATGCGCGGTGTCCGTGGACTCCCACTAGTTGGTATAGTGGAGTTCATTTTACATGGGACATGTAGGTATTTTAGCGAGCGGTTCCAAGCAGTTCTTCCCTCCATACCGAACAACAACATTTTTTTTGGAACTTTCATGGAGAAAAAGCTAGCAGAGTGGCGTACAAAAGCCATGAAACATCGAGCTCTAGTGCAAGGTACCCAACAACACAGGTTTGAGGTACTCTGCCAAGATAAGGCAGGCAGGGGTATCTACCGCAAGAGAGTAAAGCAGAGTGTGTTCTCAAAGCCGACGGCATATGTCATTGCTCATGTAGAAAGCCGAAGCTGCTCCATAGGCCATGCGCCCATGTCATTGCTGCGGCATTGGAGTGTGGCATCCGGGATGGAGTATATGTGTCACGATACTTCTCCAAGCAAGCAATATATCACACATGGAGTGGTGAGATTTTTGGCTTCGGTATAGTTAGGGAATTCACACAGATTAACGATCTGATAATCAATATTCCTGATCCATCGAAACTCCGAGACAAGGCTGGAAGGAGAAAGACTCGTCGCATCCGCAACAAGCACTAGCACAACCTTCATCCCACCAGCTTTCGGCAATGGCTAGACGCCGGGGTGTTAAGGATCCCAGCCGGCGTAGCGATCCTTGTGCATATCTATTCCCACCATGGTGTCAGCGGCCTCTCTGCCTTTGCGGTGACCGAGGCCAACTAATGGCTTCGCTGAATCCAGATATTCGAGGAAGGTGCTTTTTTAGGTGCCTTAACTATAACCGGGAGGTATTTCATTCTCGTGCACTATGCTTATTCAGTTTTCATGAGCGATTGTTTATTCTTCATCCTACTATATTCGTCAGACCCACGCTACAGCTTGTGGTTACATCGAGTGGGTTGATACAAAAAATCCCGTTCTCGACCTGACCACACTTGTTTACAAGAATGACGCTGGTATTTCTCATCAGAAAGTACTGAGCAATACTTGTAGAGAAAGGCAACTTACGAACGATAATGTCGTGAACAACAGTGCGACTGGCGGGTGCTAATGGGTGCACTCCCTCCATGGGAAGCCCGTCCAAAACACAGATGCGGTGATTGTTGTTAGGTTCTCCGTTCCATAAAGCCTAGTACTTTGGGTCAGAGGTTGTTTGTTTGCCCAAATATTCGAGATGATGATTTTCATGGTAAAAGTATTTTGATTATCATGAATCCTTATTTTATCACGAGGTTCACTAACTTAGTTCGCTTCACATATATTCGTTTTTCCCAGGAACCCCAAGAAGATGTCAATACAGATAATGGATAGACACCAAAAAGGTTCTAAGTAATCCAACTTCCCGTGTGGTGCAGCTTAAATTGCTAGAGCAATACAGGTTTACTAAAGTGCAATTTGAGAGGGGAGAGGGATCCTCACGTAGGGGTTAGCTATTATCGGATAACTTATCTTACTCAAATATGTAATATCATGTTTCGTTGTCCCATTACTATATCATCGTCGTGTTCAACTCTTGCACTACCTTTCTTCTAGTTCGAATCTAATATCATCTATGTAACCGCAATGGAACCAGATGTATCCTATTCAAATTGTACTACTACTTATTTAAGTGACATAATTCTCGTTGTTTCAGTGCATATAATGTTTCTGCGACCGAGACTACGATAGGACAATATCAATTTTGTACACTAATACCACAAATAAGTTACAATATCAACTCTTACTTAAAATATGAAATTGCAAAACAACCGACTTCAATAGAATTTTCAAAATATTACCAACAAGCTTTATCAACAAAGAAGTTTTTTAGTGTTATCAACCAAGCTTACCTCATTGCAAAAAAAACAATTGGGTAAGGCATGCGAGCAAGGGGCCTAGTGCAAAATAGCCACCTTGCCCCCGTTGGAGAGGGTGGCAAGGGACCTCAATTAGGGATCACTGCACTAAGCCTGCCGGAAAGGGGCTAAAAGAAAAATAGCCACCTTGCCGCCCTTGCAGAGGGTAGCAAGGGACGTAAACACAAAATGCGCACACGGCTCCGTGAAGGCGTACACGGCGCCATGTGCCACATCACCTTGCCGTCCAAGTGGAGGGCTACAGGGTCATTTTCTACAAATATTTTCGGCACTATAATATTTCTGTAAATATGAAAAAAATTAAAAATAAAAAAAATTCGGAGGAAGACGACGACCACGCGTGCTGGCGCCGAGGGGAGCGGCGCAGTTCGGCTGGGCCTGTTGGCTGGGTGGCGGCCCAGGCAGTACGAGAGGAGGCCGGCACGGCTCGGGCCTAGGTGGGCCAAGGGAGAGAGGAGGAAGAGCGATGGGAGGGGGAGGAGGAGAAAGGCCGAGCGGCCTGTCGGAGAAGGTAATCAGACTTCGGGCCAGATTTGGCCCAAAGGACAAAGGTGGATAATTTTTAGTTTTTATTTTTAACAAACTCTGTTATTTGTTTTATTGCTTAATAAATATTTTCACTGCTCTTAAAATTCAAGTAAAAATCCAAGACGCATTTTAGATCGAGGAGAATATTTGAAAAATACTTTCGGCCGCATTCAGAATTTTTTTGTACGTATTTTATTACTACTTTTAGATAGGCTTTGCGTTTTTGCCCGTGGGTCCGGGTATCCATGGATACGACCCGATGGGCACAGGCGTGGGTCTATATTTTTTCCCGTGGGCACACCCGCCCGAGATCCGAAAAAGTAGTGGGCAAAAAGCGGGTTTTAATTTTTACCCATGGGTAACCTGTACCCGACCTGATATATACACCATACTAATTTTGGCACAATATTGCAATCCATGTCCCTTCTCTTGGTCCATTTGATCCATTAATAAGAGAAGTATATATACGTACTAGTGATCCAAATCCTAACCTAATCCACCGATCCCCACCACCCCTTACCGACCGGGCGCGGCTAGGCTGCGGCCAAGGGGTGCGCACGGCGGCATCTCCCAGGGTGGCGACTGGCGGCTGCTCAATATACGGGCAACGATCAGTGGTGGTGCAGGCAAGGGTGCACGGTGGCGGCAGCGGGTACCAGGGGGACGGTGGCGCTGGCAAGGGGTGGCGTCGGCAAGGGGCAGCGGCGGTGCAGGCAAGGGACGGCACCACAGGCAAGCAACGGTGGCAGCAGAGGTGCGGGCAAGCGGCAGCATAGGTATAGGCAAGCTGCATTGCCGGAGAAAACCGGTGACTCCAGGTATTGGTTCGTTAGATCTGTGTATGTATTAGCTATATGTGAATGCATGTTCTTATTTGTTCTTATTCCTAGGTGATTTTCTTTGTTGGATTGAAAATGTCAACTCCGGGTACTAGTTCGTCACAAGCTAGGGGTGCTGTTGGTGCTACCTCCTCATCACCCACTGGGTACCCATCGGACATGCCCGTGCCTGTCGGGCATGGGTATGGGTACAAAATTTTGCCCGCTAACCCTATCGAGCAGGGTTCGGGCGAGCAAGTTCAGGTGTCGGGTCGGGTATGGTTTTGCTCTGCCCGTGCCCGACCCGACCCGTTGCCATCCCTAGTTTTAGAGAATGATTTTTAATTTGGGATGAATTTATTAGGATGTGAAAATAATTTTCTGGCATTACAAAGGGAAGTTGAAGCACTTATCATTTTAAAAAGAAAAAACTTATGATAAACCAACATTGTTATGAACTTGTGATGTTTGTTGGTTGGCTTCTTACGACAAAATAATATTCATCACAATACATTATTGGACTAGTTTATGATAATCTGTATTTGGTCTTAGTGAGGACGACCTCATTTTCGTCACTAATCAGCACCACCCCCTAGTGAACGTCATAAAACAAAATGTTACAATGACGGATAGCTCCGATGTCGTGAAGAATTCGTCACAGAAAATCATATGTGTTGTAATCCTTAATTAATCAATCGTTTTACTATTTTCCAACTATAAATGTTTACAACCGCCTTTATGCAAATAGCCACAAACCTCTCTTGTGTCCCGTTAAACGTCTGCATCATTAGTGCAGCTTACTGAGTACGGTGGTTGTACTCAGTCTTGCTATTATATTTCCCCTTTTTCAGAAGTGTAATGCTTCCGAGCTGAAGACAAAGTTAGAGGACCAAGGCTTACACCCCAGTTGGGTTTTTGCTTATGGAGTGGAGCTGAAGCCCCACTAGGATCACCTTTTTCCACTGATACTGCTTTCTTTTCGGTGTGAGGACTAAGTGCCTCTTCTGTAAGTATTTACGCTTTATTTAAGTTTTGATCTGTATATCTACTTATCGTTTTGTCTACCCTAGCTTGATTCCAGAATAGAGATTTATACACAAAATAGTCTGAAAATTTGGTCAAATTTTTGGGCGTGACACGGAACTTGGATGCCGCCAGCCACCTGCCTCACGACAGCTACGAGCAGCGGAAGCAGCAGGGCGAGGAATCACCACCAAGGTTGAGCGGCCATTTTTGTCGCTGATTGAACCGGTAATTTTTTCTCTCTTGTGAAAGGGATGAACACCGCGGCAAAGACAAGGGGACGGAGGATCTGAGACCCTTCTCCTCCCTGTTGCGGCCAATTCCTCCCCTCGTCATCATCGACAATGGCAGCAAGCTGCTCGAGGAGAGCTCAATCCTATCTCTGCTAGACCAACCCACCATCGGTAGACATGAGCTCATCGTCATCAGATCAGGCGGCCTTGAGGTCGTGGCCATCAGATCTGGTGTCACGCCTGGAAATTCACTAGTAATTTCCGAACTGATTTGTGCATATAATTCTCGTCTAGGCATCAGCCGAGGTAAACAAATCGAAAATATAATATACATATTCATCATCATAATAACTTAAATATTTACAGAAGAGGCACTTAGTCCTCACCATAAAGAAAACTGCAGCGGAAAACAAAATCTAGCGATGGCTTCAACTCTACTCCCACAGGCAGCTCAACTAGGTTATAAGCCAAACATCTAAGGTTTGATGATTATTGCAAGGGTGAGTATATGGAATACTCAGCAAGCCACATAGCAAATATGCAAATGCACAATGATGTGAAAGGATGAAAATAATAGGGTTCATTTGCAAAAGCAACATTGAGCAAAACATTTAAGAGTAGTAAGACAATAGAGTAATTAATCATCAATATTAATCAATACTGAACAACACACCAGTGTTGCACAGGCCCAACCATCTCTGAATAACCATGCTCGATTGTGCAGTCTAATATCCAAACTAGGAATTATCCATTCCAAACCAGGAGCTAAGCAATAATCACATTATTATTATTAGTGAGTAAGTGTGAGACTAATAACCAAAAACATTGCTAGGCACGCCCATAACCGCGAACACGGCTATTCGAATAACCAAAAACATTGCTAGGCACGCCCATAACCGCGAACACGGCTATTCGAATAGTTTTACTTTGGTCAGAGATGTACTATTGTACTGTTGATGATGAAATTTGGCAAGCTAATTGATACTGGTGAATCGGAAGCAAGATCCAATCCGAAGCGGAATCGAAGATATACAACGATTCTAGGAAACAGAGTGCGCATCGGCTGGGAGACTGTATCAGCTAGAACCGAGTCCGATTTGGATAGCCGATGTGGCTGATATTGCATGTGAAGTCAGTATCGGATTTGAGAGGGAGTTTTGGACGATGTTGCCAGATAAGGATAGAGTCTAGAATTGGCAAATGTATCTATTAATTAGGATTATCTGTAATTTCTTTATAGATAGTTTCGGTAAGAGTCCGTCTAAGGGACTTGTTTGCTAGTTAGATTTGTATTAGGACAATATGAGTCGTGTCCATGTTGGACAATGTTTGTATTTTCGGGTATAGATATAGACCCAAGGTCTTATGAATAAAATAACACACGTTCAATTAATCTCGGGGCATCGCCAACCTTTTGTTTTCTACTTTCGACAAGTTCATGCTTTCGAGTCGAGCTGCATCAATTTGATCTTCGGCGAAGAGGTGGGTCTTGTTATGGCGGTTTGCATTATCGGAATTAGTGCTTACATCTTTATGACACTCTAATTCTATCTTGCAAATCTCCGAGTTATCATATATATTATATAATTTAGATTGACAATGCTATCTATTCGTATCGGCCGATCTCTATTTAGGGTTTTGCTGGTAACGTTAGATTTTCTTGTTGGTTTGAATTATATAATGTATCCACCATCCCGAAAAGGCAACCATCGGCTTGATTGTCTAGATATCATGCTTCTTTTCGTACTTAATGCCGCATCAGTTAAGTTTGATCTATTAAGTCGTGTTTAGAATCATGATATATAGCCTGCTTTATGGTTGTAAATAAGGATAGTATCGGGGTTTCAGCTGATCTTATCTGGTATAGATATTTTACATAGTTTCATGCTTTGTTTAATATGCTATATTTGCCCCTTATATCAGGATCTCATCTAATACAAATATATTGGACTCACTATCAATCTAATTGGTAATAGTTGAATATATTTGTTGCAAGAGAATATCCTAGTATAAGGTTATATCGGAGCTATACCCGATACATGCTTAAATCTGAACATCGGCTATAACATGAGTACATGTAATAGTTATTTCATGTTATTTTAGACTTGGACAATTTATACTGTCTCGGTTCAATCCGATCTATCCTAATTGCTTATTTTCTAAAGTAATATTGATTTATAGATTATATGACACTTATATTTTCAGCCGATGTACCAGTTTTAAGGTTTGTTTTATCATTGACTATACCTTACAGCCGATTCATGCTATATTGTATCGGCTAGGTTACAACACGATATGGTATCGGCTAAATGCTCGATTGATTATCGTCTACTAATAAATTTGCACATTCTTTCTTGTTGATTGCGGGATCAAATCAACTCGCACGCCCTTCGAACCTAAAAGCAAGTTTTGGACCTGCACTAGAGTAAATCAAATCTCTCAAGCCAGTGTGTGTTTTTGCATCAACACGATTTTGGCACGCCCGGTGGGACCATTACGTCATTATGACGCCCAACATAACTGAAGTTACAGAGGACAATATCCTACTAGTCATGATCGAGCAGCTGAATGAAGAGCAGAGAGAAGAGATGAAGAAATTGCTAGATCAACTCCAAGATCGATACCTTCATTCACTCATGGTAACCCGAGAGGGCACGGTTATCCGGAGAACCAAAGTGGAGTTGCCGCCGATCGTGAAATCAGACCTAGGTACATCCGGGGTAAGTGACGATAAAGGCAAGGAACCTAAAACTGATTCAAGCAGCAAGGAGCTTCACACATTACAAGATCACATTGATTCAGCAGTACATCATGCTCTCATCAACCAATCCAGAGTACTTTTGAAAACAATAACACATATGATCAAGTCAGTCGTTGATGGAACTATAGCCGAGGAAAAGGCCGAAGGACCAGTATATCTACCAGGGGATGCTTTTCCAGGCTATAGGACTGTGAAGACCAAAATTGGCGGGAAGCATCAAGCGATTCAAACCCAGGCTCCATCGGCTCCCCTGTCCAGTACAAATATCCCGACAATATTGACAAGACAGCCGCCGATCACTAGGAGGCAGACTTCAAATCAGTTGACACCAGAACAGTTGATGAGCATACTCAACGCAAAACCACCAGTTGTCGACTCTACATATCATATTCCCTCGGTTCCATAGCAGCCGATTGGAATCACTCAGCTGATAGGCCAACAATACAGTCTAGAACCACTTCCTTATGTGTCATCTCAAGGTCTATCGGCTAATCTCAATCAGCATTATCAACCTCATTCTCCAGGGCCTCAACCGGCACAATACGGCCAGTATGATCAAATTCAGCAGCAATATGGTGGAGCGACGTCACAATAGCCGTGGCCCGATATGATTGCCGATGTGATGAGGCAACAATTTGGGCTTAAGCCTAAAGACAATGGCAACATGTATCGGCATCCGTATCCAGAATACTTTGATCGAGTACCACTACCAAACCGATACAAGGTGCCAGATTTCTCCAAATTTTCATGGCAGGACAATGTGTCGACTTATGAGCATGTCTGCCAATTCTTAGCTCAATGCGGGGAGGCATCGGCCATAGAAGCTCCCAGAGTTATATTATTCCCACTATCTTTATCTGGATCGGCATTTACATGGTTTTCCTCTCTACCTTATAATTCTATCAGTAGTTGGGCCGGTCTAGAGAAACAATTCCATAAGTATTTCTTCAGTGGCATCTAAGAGATGAAGTTGTCGGACCTTACAGCAATCAAGCAGAAATCAGATGAAACAGTGCCAGATTATATTCAGAGATTCAGAGATGTGGGGAATATATGCTACAGTCTGGCTCTAACAGATTCACAATTAGCCGATCTGGCTTTCCAGGGATTGTTGGCGCCGACAAGGGATAGGTTTTCAGCCCAAGACTTTGAGAGTTTAGCTCATCTTGCTCAGAAGGTATCGGCTCATGAGACAAGATTCCAAGAAGCCAGGAAGTTTGTCAAAAAGGCTAACAATGTTAAAAACATTTATAGTTATGATTCTAACTCTGAAGATGATGATCCAGAGGTTAATGCAGCCGATTGGACTAGGAATAAAAAGACAGTAGTGTGCCAATGGGTTAAGAATTCAGAGAAGTAAGAATGGTTTGATTTTGACACTACCAAGGCTGACAAGATATTTGATCTACTTCTTCAAGAAAAGCAGATTCAGTTGCCGGCAGGGCATGTGATACCATCGGCTGAAGAGTTGAAGAGGAGAAAATATTGCAAGTGGCATAATACAAGGTCTCATAGCACCAATGATTACAAAAATTTTAAACAACAGATTTAATTGGCTATAGAACAAGGGAAGATCAAAATTGATGAGTTTAAAAGGCCGATGAAGATAGATGGACATTCTTTCCCAGTAAATATGGTTCATACTGGATTCAAGAGAAATCGAGCCGATGAGGACAAGAATCGTATGAGGGGTATCAAGTCGGTTAGTATGATCAATAAATACCAAAAAAGGCGCTAGAAGGAAGAGGAGTCATATTGCCACGATGAGGAAAAATATTTTAATCTACATTGGGGTTGTGAATTTTTTAGATTCTGTTGGAATGCAGCCATGAGGCTACCATCTATTGGAGATTGTCCTGGTTGTGGTGATCCTGATGTTCAATATGTTCAAAAACCAAACCGACAGAGTATGGGTATGCATCGGCCGGTTGAGAAAAGACTATCAGTTCATGAGAGACTTGGGCCGATCCGACAGGACCATCATGAAGATTATTCACAAAGACAGACTACAGATGTGCAACCACAATGGTGTCCTTCTGGATTTCTTACCAAGAATCAAAAAAGGTGTGTCCAAAGGATGAGAAACAGGGAACAATTCCAGGAAGTTGAAGGTGAAATCAAGCATCGGCTAAGACGCACAAAGAAGGTTTGGCGTGTGAAGAGCAATGTGGTGTCAGCCGATGAGGTTAATGCCGATCAGAATAAAAATCTTTAGGGCAAGGGCAAAGAGGTGATGTCGTCTTCAATAAACATTGTTTTCATGCTACCAGCTGAATATGCAGTTGAACAAGTAGTCGAACAAGTGGATGAGTCATCATCGGCCAAGTTGATTTTGTCTCCACAGCAAGCTGTCTTTGAGAAACCTAAAGGAACTGATCATCGGTATCTCAAGCCGTTGTATGTCAAGGGGTTTGTTAATGGGAAGCCGATGTCAAAAATGTTGGTTGATGGAGGAGCAGCTGTTAATTTAATGCCATACTCAACTTTCAGAAAGTTTGGAAAGTCCTCAGATGATTTGATCAAGGCTAACATGATTCTAAAGGATGTTGGTGGGAATCCATCTGAGACCAAGGGAATTTTAAATGTGGAGTTAACCATTGACAGCAAGACAATTCCTAGTACATTCTTTGTTATTGATGGGAAGGGTTCCTACAGTCTGTTGCTAGGAAGAGATTGGACCTATGCTAATTGTTGTATTCCTTCAACTATGCACCAGAGCTTGACTCAATGGCAAGGAGACCAGATTGAAATCGTGCCAGCCGACAGGTCAGTTAATGTAGCTAGTGCCGATTTATCTGTTTGGGAGATGGAGGGAATTGATTGCTTATCTGGAAAAGTTTGGCAAGTAGATTACTTAAAAGTTTCTGATTATGATATACAACCAACAGGAGATGGAGAGCCCCAATTATTATTTTGAGGGTGCCGTGGAGGGTTTGGATTTTTACACAAAGGATACTGTAGATGATCTCGACGACAAGGTGGGGCAAGGATTTATGTCGGCCGATGAATTAGGAGAGATAGATATCGGACGAGGTGATAGGCCTAGGCCAACATATATTAGTAAAGGATTGACAAAGAAATTTAAATGTAAGTTAATAGCACTTTTGAAAGAATATAGAAATTGTTTTGCCTGGGAATACTATGAAATGCCAGGACTTAGCCGATCGATTGTTGAACATCGGCTCCCTATTAAACCAGGCTATCGGCCATACAAGCAACCTCCAAGACGTTGTAAAGCAGAGATGTATGATGCTATACAGGCCGAAATTACAAGACTTTATGATGCCAATTTTATTAGACCATGCCAATATGCTGAGTAGATTTCAAATATAGTACCAGTGATCAAGAAAAACGGCAGGCTTAGAGTTTGCATTGATTTTCGAGATTTGAACAAGGCTACTTCTAAACATGAATACCGATGCCGATTGCCGATCAATTGGTTGATGCAGCATCTGGACACAAGATTATCAGCTTTGTGGATGGTAATGCAGGATATAATCAAATTTTTATGGCTGAGGAAGACATTCACAAGACTGCCTTTAGATATCCTAGTGCAATCGGCTTGTATGAGTGGGTTGTCATGACTTTTGAGTTGAGGAGTGCTGGTGCTTCATATCAAAGAGCAATGAACAACATATTTCATGATCTTATCGGTTTGTTGGTTGAAATCTATATTGATGATGTGGTGGTCAAATCTAAGGAAATTGATGAACATATAGCCGATTTGAGGAAGGTTTTGGAAAGAGCAAGGAAATATGGGCTGAGGATGAATCCAACTAAGTGTGCTTTTGGTGTATCGGCTGGGCACTTCCTTGGATTTTTGGTACATGAGAGGGTGATTTTTGGTACCTCAGAGAAGTATTAATGCTATCGAAGATATAAAACCTCCAGAAGACAAGACTAAGTTGCAGTCATTGATCGGCAAGATTAATTTTGTTCGGCGGTTGATATCAAATTTATCTGGTCGAATAGAGCCGTTCACACCATTGCTAAGGTCGAAAGATGATCAAGAGTTTGTTTGGGGGGAGAAGCAGCAAAAGGCTTTGGACGACATCAAGGAATATTTGAGTACTCCTCCAGTTCTCATTCCAACACAGAAAGGACTTCCTTTTAAGCTATATTTGTTAGCCGATCAGAATTCTATCGGTTCAATTTTGATCCAAGAGGTTGAAGGTAAAGAAAGAGTTATATTTTATCTCAGTAGAAGACTTTTAGATGCAGAAACCAGATATTCACCTGTGGAGAAATTATGCTTATGCCCATATTTTTCTTGTACAAGGTTGAGGCATTATTTTCTTTCCAATGAGTGCAC
Organism: Oryza punctata; assembly: GCA_000573905.2. NCBI lineage: Eukaryota > Viridiplantae > Streptophyta > Magnoliopsida > Poales > Poaceae > Oryza > Oryza punctata. The sequence continues at coordinate 21,850,303 of CM002499.2, read as the reverse complement.
TATAGTATGTAAAGCCGATGTGGTACGTTACATGCTATTGGCTCCAGTTTTGAAAGGGAGAATTGGGAAGTGGATTTTTGCTTTAACAGAGTTTGACTTGAGGTATGAATCGGCTAAGGCAGTTAAAGGACAGGCGATAGCCGATTTCATAGTTGAACACAGGGATATCACTATTGATCATGTTGATATTATGCCTTGGACTTTGTTTTTCGATGGACCAGTTTGCACTCATGGATGCTTTTGCTATCAAACCTTATTCTACCAATAATCAAGCTGAGTATGAAGCTATCTTGAAAGGATTACAATTGTTGAAGGAGGTTGAAGCCGATGCTGTTGAAATCATGGGTGATTCATTATTGGTGATCAATCAATTATCTGGGGAGTATGAGTGAAGAGTGAAGAATGATGTCTTGATGGTTTACAATGAAAAATGTCAAGAGTTGATGAACACCTTCAAGATAGTTACTTTGAAGCATATTCCTAGAGAGCAAAATGTTGAAGCCAATGATCTAGCTCAAGGGGCATCAGGCTACAAGCCGATGTTACAGGGTATTGAAGTAGAAGTTGCATGTATACCAACCGATGATTGGAGGTTTGAGATATTTGAGCATTTAAAGAATCCTTCTAGATCGGTTTTTAGGAAATTAAGATATAAAGCTCTCAAGTATGTTTTGTTGGACGATACATTATACTATTGGACCATTGATGGAATTTTCCTGAGATGTTTGAGCCTGGATGAAGCAAATGTAGTCATGTGTGACGTGCATGAGACCATATGTGGGACTCATCAATCGGCTCATAAGATGAAATGGTTGATTAGAAGGGTTGGATATTTTTGGCCAACAATGCTGAAGGATTGTTTTAGATATTATAAAGGATGTCAGGATTGTCAAAAGTTTGGAGCTATTGAACGAGCACCAGTGATGAGGATATCCTCCATTATTACCCGCTGGCAAAGACGCAACAAGATGAGCCGAGTGGCCCAGTTGTAGTCGGGCGGCGACCGTGTGAGCCTCTGAATAATCCCACCTTGCTTAGCTTGGGAGGAGGAAGCCACCTTAAAAGGGAGAGCCAACCTTCCCCTATCAGACTAGTCTTTTAGGGTGATTGGGCCTTTCCCCGAGTGGGTGCGTCGGAGTTGCGGTGCTAAGATTGCGGGATTCGGGGAATCCGGATCGGTGTGTCATGCTTCGGGCGTATGGTGCTAAGATTGCGGGATTCGGGGAATCCGGATCGGTGTGTCGGGCTTTCATCCAACCCCACCTGGGCCGGACTCATCAACTAGCATCGGCTATGAACCCAATTATCAAGCCGTGGCCGTTCAGAGGTTGGGGTATTGATATGACCAGCCAGATCAATCAACCATCAAGTAAAGGTCATAAATTCATATTGGTTGCTACTGATTATTTTACCAAGTGGGTTGAGGCTATTCCTTTGAAGAAAGTTGACAGTAAAGATGTCATTGAGTTTGTAAAAGAGCATATTATATATAGGTTTGGTTTGCCACAGACGATTACAACTGATCAAGTTTCTATTTTTGTGTCTGATGAGGTTGTTCAGTTTGCCGATAGCATGGGGATCAAATTGTTGAATTCTTCACCGTATTATGCACAAGCTAATGGGTAGGCTGAGGCATCTAACAAGAGCTTGATTAAGTTGGTTAAGAGGAAGATTGCTGAATATCCAAAGAAGTGGCATACTATATTGGCAGAAGCATTATGGTACTATCGGATGGCTTGTCATGGTGCAATTCAAGTTCGTCCATATCAGTTGGTTTATGGGCATGAAGCTGTGTTACCACGGGAAACTAACATCGGCTCCAGGATGATTTCTGTACAAGATGAGTTGACAGCCGAAGATTATCATAATTTGATGGTTGATGAGTCAGAAGATTTGGTTCAATCTAGATTGCGAGCTCTTGAAAAAGTTAGAAAGGATAAAGAAAGGGTTGCTAGACATTATAATAAAAAGGTTGTGCCGAAGTCTTTTGAAGTGGATGAACTTGTTTGGAAATTGGTATTGCCGATAGGAGCAAGAGATAATAAATTTGGGAAGTGGTCATCGAATTGGGAAGGACCTTTACGGATTCATAAGTGTGTTTCTAAAGGGGCTCATATGTTGAAAGGACTTGATGGAGAAATTTTTGGATGAGCTCTCAATGGAAAATATTTGAAGAAATACTACCCAAGTGTTTGGATTGGTTCATAATCGTTTGTGTTTTGCTGATGTGTGGTTTAAAGCCGATGTGGTTAAACATCGCCTTTAGATGGCTGATATTTTTATCGCTCTTAGACATATAAGTTTGCAGCATTGTGTTCCCTACTACAAACTTGGGGGGCATGGAGAGGAAATTTTGAAAATTTTTTGAGCAAAGTTATACAAGATAAGGTTGATCAGTATATGTCGGCTCAATGGTCGATAACAGATTATGTCTGAGTTCAAATCAGCTCGATGGCCGATATCAATATATTACAGCAAAATATCGTTTGAGAATATTGTTTAACTATTACATCAACCTAGGAAATTTTGGATTTCCAAGATCGCACGCAGGCGAATTTGTTCTACTTCATCTATAATCTTGGCATCGGCAGCTTCCGTTCCTAGCACAGGCTTAAGTGATTAACTGAGGGAGGCCAGATGCTTGATTGAAGACTTCAGCTTGGACTTTTGTTCTTCAATAGCCTGGGGGAGATCAGCTAGTTTTTTCTCTATATCAGCAATTTTGACCCGGCATTGTCGAAGTTGGAATAAAAGATCAGACTCCTCTTGCTTAAGTTTGTCCAATTCCTGCTGAGTTGATTCTGGACCGCTGATAGTTCATCTAACTTTGATTTTTCCTCATTGTCCTTCTGACGGCTGGTTTGGATAGTTACTTTGAGTGCCTTGTATTCTAGCCGATCAGATATTCTTTGCCTTGCTCTCTCAAGATTGAATTGATGTTGTTCTAAGAAGACAGTAGGAGAGATAGTATCAATCAGATCTTCTGGGTGTTGATTTTGGATTTCTCGAAACCTTGATCTGATTGAACTGCAGTTGGTGACTAGACTGTCTAGTGAGGTATTTAGTCGATCAGCAATATCTGTCAGTTTCACCTTTAACTCATTGGCTATGGGAGATTTGGCTTTGCTCACTGTTTCTTCTTCCTCTTCATCCAGAAACTGCCTTATGTCAAAAGAAAACATATCGGCTAGGGCCCGCATAAAAGGAATTGATTATAAATGATGATTGTAAAAATAGCCGATATGAAAGATAGTTAGTAAAATCTTACAGGGACTGGAGAAGATGGAGTGATAGCAGTTGTTTCCTCTACGTGATGGCTTCCTACAGCCAATGGTGTATGTTCACTTGAAGCTTGTTGTTGAGGAGGTGAGATTGCTCGAGAAGGCTGAAAATTTTGATAAGTGTTAAAAGTAATGGATAAAGTCGATGGAAGAAAAGTTGAGAGATTGTAACTGGGTCTTGCGTGGCCGACGTCTGGGCCGTGTTGGAGTTTTTGCCGGACTTTTGGGATTGACTTGTGAATCAGCTCGAGAGCTTGGACTAGAAACATGGCTAGATTCACTGACTTGTGCAGCAGCTTCATCAATTTCTTCTTCGATTACTGCTTCTTCAAGATATTTCTCTATAGCAGGGTCAATTGGAGCATCATCGACTGAAGGATTCTGCTTTTTGGCATGCATCTTTTTCTTTGGAGGAGTTGGCTTGACAGCAGGTTTCTCGGTTCTTTTGCGCTTGCCAGTGGTAGCAATCGGTTGTCTGATTTGGTCTTGAAGCAAATCTTTAATGGCGGGGGCATTAAAGCCGATGGAGGAAGGGGCTAAATCTTTGCCGTATGATATCTTAGCAGGAGCATATCTGATATCTTTGCCACTGTTACTCTTTGTTGGGGGAGGAGAATTAGGAGCCTGAAAAATATATATATGAGAAATATCAGAGAAATTATACTTATGTCAGAGAAAAACATAAGAGCCAGAGATGTATGAGTTTACCTGATGACTGATAGAAGGATCCATGATTGTTAGGAAGAAATCGGCTAGCAGAGACAAAAATAGATGAGTTTTCCACTCACCCCACCATTTATCAAACAATTGACTTCGCTCTCTGATTAAAGATATTTGGCTGATAGAACCCAAAGGAGGAAGTTCAAGACTTAGAATTATGTCCATGATCAGAGCCGATGGAACAATGCCTCTGGTTTGGAATACAGACCGATGGGTAGTTGTCCCATGCGAAGTTGTCTAGCAGCAATCATAGGATGATACAATTCATATGAAGATTGGATATATCGGCCTTGAGAAACACCTTTTGGGAGTATACAAGGGGATATGGCCGATATGAAGATTTCTCTGATCCCTGGAAAATCTTCATTGTTTAGATCATCGAGTCTCATGTTTGTTGGCAACTCATAATTACTGTAATCCTCATATGGAAACCAGACTCGAGATTCATGGAGAAATCCATCATAAAACCGGTTGAACCATTCATAGAACAACTCACCGATGTCCCTGGTCCAGGGTAAGATGATGATGCTTCTCCAAAAGAAAGGCATCGACAAGTTGCTGATTCGTCATCGACTAGAGATGGAAAAGATAACTCATCCAATGAAGTTCTGTTAGCAACTCTGATGGTGTACATAATAAGCCATATCTGAAAAAACCACCAAGGGCCTTCGTAATTCGTTGATGTATCCATAAGGAGTTTGGCCAATGTCTGGCTTAAGGTTTGATACATTGCTCCAAGGAGATATTTGCCTAGTGGGATGGATTTTTTAGACACTAGGGCTTCTGCTAGATGCTGCCAGTTTGCTGTAGGGCCACAGGTAGAGCCAAAGAATAAAAACTTGTCCATCCACATCATCAGAAAAGCGGTGTGTTCTCTGGGGGAGACAGATCCTGTGCCCATGTTTTCATTTATGAAACCTGACCAGTCTTCGATATTTTTGGTTTGAAATTTGTGATCGCACTTTATCTTGAGGCTGATGGGGTTGGCTGATGAGGATATGTCTAGGCCTGTTAGCATTTGGATATCTAACAGGGTAGGAGTCATAGGACCATGATTAAACAAGAAAGCATTTAAGGTATCGGACCAGAGATATGAGGAAGCCGATAGCATGGGTTCGTCTTTCTTATTATCAGCTAACGAGAGTGAAAGACATTGAGCGATACCTATTTCATCCCAATGAGCTTGTTTGCTGGCTGACATCCGTTTGTACCATGCCCTCCATCCATCAACAGCCGATGGCCAGGATCTGAAGATGTTGGGCCAATGCGTGGGGTTGGGCTTGGATTCTTTGAACGGGATGGGGTTGGTCTCGAGGTTGATGAACAAAGTGGGATCTTCATCGCCCATCGGCCCGAGAAAGTAATGAGTTGGCTTTTGTTCGATGGGGATGGCGATCTGGTTCCTTAAGTGCTACAAAGGGAAGAAAAAGGAGGAAGAGAAAATCAGATCGAATTGGTTAAGATTGGTTTAACTTCGCAAATTGAGTGAGAAAAAGATGATGGTCGATATGAACAGGGTTAAAAACAGAGAAAGAGTACCTGGGGGACGTTTGCGGAGGTCGCCATTGAAGAAGAAGCTTGGTGTTGCCGCTGGAAAAGATGATCGCCGATGGGGTCGCTGGAGGGATCGAAACTGATTGCCGGAGTTCATGGGAGAGTTTGGTGGTTTAAGCGGTGAAAACGGAGTTAACACCGTGAAAACTCCGAAAAAATAGTTGGTAGTTATGAAATTATGTGCGTAACGGTCACAGGGGAAACCCTAGAGTTTTGCGGTTATGAAAAGATAATTCCATTGCATTATATAATACTTCAGAATTGGGGGCAAGTGTTGACGATGAAACCCTAGAGTTTTGCGGTTACGAAGAGATATTGCATGTGAAGTCAGTATCGGATTTGAGAGGAAGTTTGGGACGATGTTGCCAGATAAGGATATTGTCCAGAATTGCCAAATGTATCTATTAATTAGGATTATCTGTAATTTCTTTATAGATATTTTCGGTAAGAGTCCACCTAAGAGACTTGTTTGCTAGTTAGATTTGTATTAGGACAATATGAGTCGTGTCCATGTTGGACAATGTTTGTTTTTTCGGGTATAAATATAGACCCGAGGTCTTATGAATAAAATAACACACGTTCAATCAATCTCGGCGCATCACCAACCTTTTGTTTTCTACTTTCGACAAGTTCATGCTTTCGAGCCGAGCTGCATCAATTTGATCTTCGGCGAAGAGGTAGGTCTTGTTATGGCGGTTTGCATTATCGGAATTAGTGCTTACATCTTTATGACACTCTAATTCTATCTTGCAAATCTTCAAGTTATCATATACGTTATATAATTTAGATTGATAATGCTATCTATTCATATCGGCCGATCTCTATTAAGGGTTTTGCTGGTAACGTTAGATTGTCTTGTTGGTTTGAATTATATAATGTATCCACCATCCCGAAAAGGCAACCATCGGCTTGATTGTCTGGATATCATGCTTCTTTTCATACTTAATGTTGCATCAGTTAAGTTTGATCTATTAAGTCGTGTTTAGAATCATGATCTATAGCCTGCTTTATGGTTGTAAATAAGGATAGTATCGGGGTTTCAGCCGATCTTACCTGGTATAGATATTTTACATAGTTTCATGCTTTGTTTAATATGCTATATCTACCCCTTATATCAGGATCTAATCTAATACAAATATATTGAACTTATTATCAATCTAATTAGCAAAAGTTCAAAATATTTGTTGCAAGAGAATATCCCGGCATAAGGTTGTATCGGAGCTATAGCAATACATGCTTAAATCTGAACATCGGCTATAACATGAGTACATGTAATCGTTATTTTATTTTATTTTAGACTTCGGTAATTTATACTGTCTCGGTTCAGTCCGATCTATCCCAATTGCTTATTTCTAAAGTAATACTGATTTATAGATTATATGACACTGATATTTTCAGCCGATGTACCAGTTTTAGGGTTAGTTTTATCATTGACTATACCTTACAGCCGATTCATGCTATATTGTATCGGCTAGGTTACAACACGATATGATATCGGCTAACTGGTCGATGATTATCGTCTACTAATAAATTTGCACATTCTTTCTTGTTGATTGCGGGATAAAATCAACTAGCACGCCCTTCGAACCTAAAAGCAAGTTTTGGACCTGCACTAGAGTAAAGCAAATCTCTCAGGCCTGTGTGTGTTTTTTGCATCAACATGTACACACAAGACACAGCCCCATAACATGTTTCCATGTCCTTAGTACCACCACGGTACCTCGAAACGAGGCTGTGATAGTACCATCCACATAACATAATGCAAAGCAGTGCACCTCTCCGGGATCATATTCTCCCCCTTAAAACCAATGGTACGGACTCCCCAACGACCCATGTGGACTTGTCACCACTTCTTAGTCTGGTGCGCCACTAGGAACCATGTTATACAAAAGGTAAAGTCGTTGCCCATGCTGGCTTGTGGTTAGTACGGTTAATGCTTCACAATAGTAGGTCGCGAACCGGTCCTTTATTATCATGAGCACAACCATCAAATCCATCTCAAACCATGTGCTCACAACCCACCAATAACAATTTTTAGTTGGCAATTATTTAAGTAACCAATGACGATTGACCACCGTGAGCTACCATTAAATATCCATCGATGAGAGTGAAGCATTAGTTATCCCAATAGTGTGCTAATGTTTCTAAGCATGGCTGAGCAATTATACTAATATATCTAGTTGAACCAATATATAAGGCCCAAGCTGGTTAAATTTGTAACCCAAGGTATCAAGGAATAAGGTAATCAATACAAACTGGCTATAACAAAGGAATAGGTTGACACTATCCAGTGACATTCAAAAATAAATGCACATTTGAAATAAATAGAGAATTTAAATATAGGATCAACATGCTCAAAGGATTGTATTTGGGATATGTGTGACTTGCCTTTCAATAGTCGGTCTTCAAAGTCTTCTAGAACACTTCCGACGCACTCGTGAACCTTCAAAATGACGGAAACGACTAGCTAACATGCAGAACGAGGAAAAAGACTAAGAAACTCCAAACAAGCAGTACATAAAAAGTAAACAAACATGTAGATCATGATTTTAGATGAATTTATAGACTTGAACGGCCTCATTTTGACTTCATATGAATAAATTATGAATTTTACAAGATTTAATCCAATTAAACCTATTAAAGAAGACTATTATAAATTAATTAAACAATTTGCAAATGATTTATAACTGAGAGAAAAGATTAAAAACATCCTCCAGAAAAGATTGGATCAAATGGTAGATGACATATAGTATAAAGGACAATATGCCATTGGAAAGAGAGAAAAAGATTTATATTGATTTTGGATAGCGGAGATCGGTTGATCGGATTTTGACCTAGAGCGGATGGCTTAGAGTGAACCTTCATAGTTGTCACATGGGTAGGAAACGCAAGCGGCAACACGAGCTAGGAGGGTGAGGTGGCACTGACGACGTAGCCATGCAGATAGCCACGTAGGATCGACACAGGCGAGCACGGGAGGATGACGGTGACAGTGAACAGTTACGCTCCGGCGAGAGGTGACGGCACTGGGAAAGAGAGGAGATCAAGGCAATGCTTACCAGCGCTAAAACTACGACGAATGGGTGCGGAAGATGGCCGGCGATGAAGTTGAAGCGGCAGAGGTTCTCAGGTCGATGGTGGCCACGGAGCTCCGGTGATCTTCGGTGAAGAAGAGGTAGTGGACAGGCTTCACCTTGGCTCTGCGATGCCAATAGAGTCGATGGCGAAGCTAGGCGACCACAGAGTCGACGGTGGGGCCCGGCCGGAGATGGAGTAGATGGGCTCGATGGTGATGAAGTGTTTCCCGGGGTCTTCGGCTTCGGGGAGATGGTGGCTGGGGTAGAGCTCGACCTTACGAAGCCAGAGGAGGCGGCGGCACAGAACTACGGTGACCACGGAGATGGCTACGGCCGGCTGGAGCGGTGACCGACGGCAGAGAGAGAAGGCGCACACAGGGAGGAGGTTTTCGGCGACAGCGGAAAAGGGGGAGGTGGCGGGTGAAAGAGGAGAGCTTGGGGGTTGTTTTTATAGGCACAGGAGCTCGGGTCCGGGCCCAAGAAGACCATGGTGGCACCGGGAAAAATTAGGGTTTCACCGGAGAAAGGAAGGTTTTGATCCGTGAAATTGGATTGGATTTACTTCGGGATTTTTGGGGATTTCTTGGAGAAATGGTAGTGGAGATCGAGGGGAATCCGTTCCTGCAACTAATTTGGAAAGAGGAGCAACGAGGAGGTTGGATTTGGTGAAGAGGTGGTGTTGGGGTAAGCTGGTGTCAGGTTTGGCCAGCTCGAAGGTTGAAGATGATACTGTAGCGCCAGGAATGTAAAGCAGACTTTTTCTGGGCTTCTGTAACTCAGCCCGAATGAAGAGGGACGCAAGGAAGACTTTAGGGACGGAAAGGGCTTGCGGGGAGAGAAAGGAAGGATGTAAGTAGACTTTGCTGATTCGGCCCATCAAATAGAGGATTTTTAATTACTTTTCCAAATAAATTAATCAGCGTAATGATCTTTAAACCTTTAAAATACATCCAACGCTCAAATAATTCCAAGAAAAATCTTGCAAATACTAAAACATCCAAAGTATTTCAAAAAAATTATAACCAGATCATTTAATGATTAATTTATGATTTTAATTACTGAAATATTCTTTGCATGATTAAAATTAGTAATTGAACTCTGAAAAATCCGAGAAAATTCCAGAGAGTATAATTAACCATGGAGAATTTAATCAAAATTAAAGCTAGCCATGTTTTATTCAGAAAAATTTATTTCCCACATTAAACTTCACTTGTAAATTAGTGAAGATTTAAAATAAATTCTAAGAAATAATTTATTAAATAATTTATAAATCCCTAAAATGAAAATCAGGTGTGACATCTAGCCTCCTTGATTGTGCCGAGCAGCTAGACCGGCAAGTTAAGAATGGCGGCAACGGCGAGGACAGATTGACGATGGCGGCGAGGCACCGCTCCTCACAAACAGAGAAGAGATGAGAGGGGAAGAGGAGAGGAGTGCTTGCCTCCTTGCTTTCTCCGCGTCCGCCTTGAAGCCCGCGCTCGGTGACAATGATGAAGTGAGGAGGAGGCAGAGGTAGAAGCGCTCGGAGACACTGACGTGATGGTGACGGCGGCGGTGGCGGAGGTGGCGACGCGAGGCGGCGAGGGCGATGATGGCGGCGCCGGGCGGTGATGGCGCGAGTGGGGGGTGGAGGTGACGCGAGGTGGCGGCGGCAGGAGAGGGAGAGGGAGAGGACGAGTGACAAATAGGAGAAGGGGCGGCAGGCGGCGACGATGGCGGCTAGGGTTTGGGGTGGGTGGGTTAGTCTGTGTCACTTTGCGATAAAGCCCCTCGTCTTCCACATTTTACAACACAATCCTCATTCACGATTCTTCTCTCCTTCGTATCGAATATCCGGCTTTTCGAAGGACCTATACGTAAAACATCAGCTCATAGGTACTGTTTGTGAGGGGTCTATATCGAATTACACAAAATGTGAAGGACTTTTTCGCAAAAATTCCACCCCGTGCACTATTGCTATATATCCAACATGGACGCAGCGAGTGCGGCGCCCCTTCTGTGCTGCTTTAGGTTTTTAATGTCTGAAATCTGGACATAGTTTTTACCATCGGGCATGTGCCGCTTTTGGTTAGTAATTTTTTTTTTGTAATTTTTTAATCTGTCAGTTTAATAACAAAGTTGTTGCAAATTATGTCAATTTCCTGCATGTAATGTCTTACTTATGTAAATTCTAGCAAAATAATCAATTATTATCTTTAATTAACTGCTCCTGCATGTACTATCAATTAACTATCTTTAATTTCCTACATCAATTAATGTGTGGACATTGGACATTCTTTTAGCAATATTTGACTGAGAAATATTGATCATTTGATCTCTCTGACAAGTTTTGTGCAGAACTTGGACAAGTCAATGGAGTGAATGGACTGTGCAAGTTTGGAAATACCCAAGTGAAGGATCTGTTCTTAATCATCATCGTGTAGATATTTTCTAGCTTCTTTAATTTTTAGTTCACCACTTTGATCCTAGAAGGTTGCATTTTGTTTGAACTCGATCTGATACCCTGGATATTTGTAATGATTACCTTCATATTTTGTGGATGATATTTGATCCTAAAGAACTGCATTTTTAGTGCTGTTGATTTGCTTTGTAGAACATAAAATTTTGTAATGATATTTGATCCTAGAAGGCTACATTTTGATCTGCTACTCTGTTTCCACACATCATCAACCATGCACAGGCCAATAACCACGTGCAAGCCCTAGCAACAGCCAGTCATTCAGCCCACGAACCGGATCGGCCACAAATCTAATGGGCCGGCTTCACTTCCACTAGGGATAAGGGCGGGCAAGGCACCAAAATGTCAGAGATCAGTAATGATTGATTGTTCAGCCCTCATTCTAGAGAACGTTCAAGTTTATTTTCACGCACTGTATAAGTGGACACATATAGAGTTACAGTACTTAATTTACTATATTCATCGTTAGTTGCAATTTAATCAGCTTCAGTTTTACGAGATATAATCACCTTCCGTTGACATCTCAATAGTTTTTTCATCGATCTCGCCAATCTATTAATAATATGCATATATACACATCGGCAGTGCGCACATATGACCACTTGCTCTATTGGTCATCATTATTTTACAGCACACTGTCATCATGTAGTTTTTAGGTCTTAGGTATTGAAGCAGACTGCATGCATGAGATCGAAGTTGGTGGACCGTACACATATATTAATATTTTACAATTGGACTCAGATATGCAGTAGCATGTATAAAATTTGCTCAATTCAACTCAGATCCGCCATAACAGCGAGTGCTTTTTTTACTATTATATTGCCCACAAGCTACATAGTTTAGTATATGATCGATCGCATGATGATATGCCAGTATTTATACGCTCTGCAGCTTTTGAAGTTGTAAAATATATGTCTATTGCGATCTTGTTTTCATAGTCAGACTTAGGGCAACAGTGACCCCGAGTGGTTTTATCATGCCGTACAGATTTATCTAACCTGGCACCGACATGTTTGAATTTGTTTACAGTCCTATCTCCTTAGGTGTCAGATACATTGTAGATTATAAATACTCTTTATCCTAGATTATAATGCGTGCATATATTTTAATATTAAAATTAAAAAACATTTTAAAAAATAGTATAATGTGAATTGATCAATTTCATTTGCTAAATTAAAATAATATCACTGGATTGGCATTAAATTTACATTTATATAGTTATATTTTTTAAAAAAAATCATAAATTAAAAGATTAGTTTTGGAGATCGTATTAAATTTGAATGTAATATAAGATAGATGGAGGTACATTTTATCCAATGAACTTTGCCGATACGAATGACACGTCTAGCATGAATTAACAGATATTGCAAACCGTTAGCTCTGCAATGATCATTAAATAGTTCTACGTGCTTAATTAATTGTTTGGGTGTTTAATTTCACCCCGAAAAACAGAAATTGTTACACTCCCGCGGGCAAGCTAGCTAGCTATAGACACGTTACAGTGATCTTCTCCTAAACATTTGCTTGCAATAGTCATCTGCCACATATCTTAGAATAATTGATTGCGCAGCCCTTTTTGGAAAACGTGACATAGTTACTTAATTTACATTATTCGTCATTATTTGCTGCTTACTCTAGTCAGTTAGCTTAATTTTTACGAGATAATTTACCTCGGGTTGACAGCTTAATAGATTTTTTTATCGATCTTGCCAATCTATTAACATGCATACATATTGCCGTGCACCGACGATCATGATGGGCATCATTATTTTACAACACAATGTAATGACATAGTTTTGTACGCATTGATGCTTACTGCATGCGAAATCGTACAGTTGGCGATTGCCACTTATATAATTTGAACAACTGAACTCTGGTCCACAATAACACGTATAAAATTTGCACAGTTCAACTCAGATCTGCAATGACAGCAAATATATACTTTGTTTACAGTTGCCCAAAAGCTACATATAGTTTAATATGATCGCACAGCCCCTGTATGTATATTTTGTTGGCCTAGATGCTTGTTGATTTTGAAGTCGTGAAACATATATCTATTGCCATATATTTTTCTTAACCAGACTTAGATCCTCGATGACTGGCATATATTACAGATTGATCTAGTTGGGGCGCAGATATTTGTCTTTGTTTAGTGATTCCTCCGTGTTTGTCTACATTTACGTACCTTTTACATCCTGATCTCGAATATGCGCTGCACATGCATGTGATTTAATTTGTGTTACGACCGGAGGCGTTGTCACCGGCCTAGTGGATGGACACAAAATTATGTCGGTCGGTAAACACTAGGCTGATGGAATCAGCATAAACAACAAAAAATACAATAATTGCAAGAGCATATATATGTTGGCGATGTTCGATCGAATGAAACGTTTCAATAAATCAGTAATGTGTACACTTTCACAAAGTCCCATATATCATCTATAAAGTCATCCTCACTTACTATTAAATGTAGTTAATGATAATTCTCTCTTTTCTCGTAAACCACATCAGCTCAAATATTTTTAGCCTTTGAATTATTCATCAATGGTATAAATCGCATCTTTTCTTCCCAAAAACCACACGATACAACCCAAACATCTACAAAATATATAGGCACACATTCATAAGAAAATTGTATTCTAAGTAAATCAAAATTTTACAACTCATATCTACTATTATATCACATAATTCTCCCGTAGCAACGCGTGGTGTACCTATCTAGATAGTACAGTCTTTCTATATAAATTAACAAATACCTCCTCCCCCTCCTCTTGTATTCAATTTAATAGGTAGAAAACCGATATTGTGCAGTGTTTTGAAGCATGAATCTAATGGCACAAATTTTGTGCTCTAAATGTACCTATATGGTGTGTTAACTAATTATTGGTTACAACATTTCATGTTCAACCTTCTAAAATCAAAATAAGTGAAAGGAGTGAACAATTACCTACTAGTTAAACAACCCTGAGTCACTGATACACACATCTGGTATGATCCAGTACCACTACAATAATCGTGTCTAGATATACTGGTACAATATTATTGTATTTGTCATCGCTTCCTTCTGTGCTTCATTTTTTAATTACGATACAATTAATCACACCTAGTTGATATCTTAATTAAGTTTCTCCTCAATCTCACCGGTCTACTAAAATGCATACCGAGGTAGTGCGTTTGCAGCACATGATCCCTTACTCTATTGCTCATCATTATTAAGTTATAAGATCTAGACGTTGTAAATAAATCCGCATTAATTACCATAAGACTTGACTTGGCATAGAAAGATTAATAGCTTGGAAGACTTCAGCTGGTCATAAAGAAAACATTCCAATTTTGACTTCTTGAGTGATGCTAATGATCAAGTTAAAAGAATGGACCGAAGTGGAATACAATATTTGGGAAAACTGATCTTGACTCTTAAACAATAATGCTCCTACTATACTAATAATTTAGTACATGTGAGTTAAATCTGAGCTTCTGCTGATTTAAAAGATAAGATAACAGTTCCTATGCATATTACAATAGTAAAGGCAGGGAGAGCAACGGATCAATTGTTGTATTCTCCGTCATTGTGCCACTCTATGTTAGGCATGTGGTAGTAAGTCAGAGCATTTGGAAATCCAAACCTCAAGGAGGTACAGTGCCATGGGCGGAGCTCTCAAATCTTGATCAGAACAAAAGAACTCTTTTAACAAAATGAAACATAATAAAATTACACTACTGCAGAAAACATTTGCACGTCTAGACGACGCATAAGCCGTTTACATGGGCGTTTTCCGGTCCGCATGTAACCAATGGCCAGCGAAAATACTCTTTTTCTACAGATAATGTTAGCCGCCGTTAAATTTTTTTTTCTTGGGCAACATATGAAACACGCCCGCCTGGAAAATTGTATTGGACGGGCGGTGTTTGGTGTTCAACCACCGGTATAATTACTTTACATGGGTAAATAACTCAAATTACACCTAGGTTTCATGTTTTACATGGGCTGTCTAGCACACAGGGCCACCTCAACATTAACCTAGGCGGCTATTATAAGAACCCAACTACATAAATGATAAAATCAATAAATGTCATAATTCTGTACTAACAGAATTTTCCATAATTATTGAGAAAATAGATTGTTTCACCTCATAACTGAATATATTGTGTTATCACACATATGGAACAGTAGAAGAGGATTTGATCCTCTATTTACACCACTTGCCAACCAGATGTTTTGATAATGTACATGACAATACAATTTACATCATACTATTCACCATCCAGTCACAGCAATGCATATATGGATAAAGATAAAATCTGGAGTTGGAGATTTTTAAAGAAAAATACTGCATCCTACCGTGCATAAATAAATTTTAATGAAAAAATATTTATACTGTACATTAAATATGTGTTACAAATTTTGCAGCCATTGCATTTGAGGTATTGAACTATCTTTTGCCCTACTGATATCCATAGCAAATTCCTTTTTCAAAAGATCTAAGCAGACTTAAATGATTCAATTATTGTTCTATACCTCCCAATTACAAAACTCTGAATGCACGGCAGCATCGGTCTAAGTATCATAGAAATCTATACAAACATCATCTAGAATTTTCTATATTTATTGAGAAAACCGCTTTTTTCACCATAAAACTCAATATATTATCTTATCGCATATATGGAACACAAGAAGAGAATTTGATCGTCTATGTACATCGATTTAATAGCTAGAAAACGAATAACGTACAGTGTTTTGAAGTACGAATCTAATGGCACAACTTTTGTATTCTAAATGTGCCTATATGGTATGTTAACTAATGATTGGTTACAACATGTTCGACTTTCTAAAATCAAAATAAGTGAAACGAGTGAGCAATTACATTCTGGTTATATAACACGGAGTCACTGACACACACCTATGCTATGATCTAGTACCACTGCAAGAATCGCGTATAGATATACTAGTAGTTAGTACAATATTATTGTATCTATCATTACTTGATTCTACGCTTCATTTTTTAATTACGATACAATTAATCACACCTAGTTGACATCTTAATTAATTTTTTCCTCGATCTCACCGGTCTACTAAAATGCATACAACGGTAGTGCGTTTGCATATCGATCGAGATCCCTTACTCTATTGCTCATCATTAAGTTATGAGATCTAGACATTGTAAGTAAAATCCGTAGTTGTTAAACTAAGGCTTAGCTAGTCGTAAAGAAAGGACTCCAATTTTGACTTCTTGAGCGATGTTAGTGATGGAGTTAAAGAATGAACTGAAGTGGAATACAATATTTGGGAAGAGTGATCTTGACGCTTGAACAATAATGCTCCTACTATACATAATAGTAGTCTAGCATAGGTGAATTAAATCTGAACTCATGAAGATAACACTTCCAATGTATATTATAATTGTGAGGCAGGGATAGCAACGGATCGACTAATGTATTTTCCATCGTCGCACCACTCTATGTTGGGCATGTGGTAGTATGCTAGAGGAACATCTAGAAATCCAAACCTTAAGGAGGTAGAGTGCCATGGGCTGTGCTATCAATTCTTGATAAGAACAAAAAAAATATTTTAACAAAATGAGACAAAATAAAGTTACACTGTTGCGTTGCATATCTCGATGGCGCATAAGCTACTTACATGGGCGTTTTGTGGTCCGCCTGCAACCAATGGCCAACAAAAACACTCAATTTCCGCACGCATAATATTAGCCACCGTGAAAAAGGATTTTTTCAGGTAGCATATGAAAGACACCTGCCCACAAAAACAATATTGCACCAGCGGTGTTTGGTGTACAACCACCTGGATAAATACTTTACGCGGGTTGATCACTCACGTTACACCTATGTTTCATGTTTTACATGGGCTGTCTTGTACATAGGACAGCCTGAACGTTAACCTAGGAGTGTATTATAAGAACCCCAACTATATAAATGATCAAATGAATAAATGTCATAATTCTGTATGAACAACATTAGAATTTTCCATAATTATTTGGAAAATAGACTGTTTTACCACATGACTTAATATATTATGTTATCGCACATATGGAACAGAAGAAAGAAGAGGATTTTATCCTCTATTTACACCACTTGCTAACCAGATGTTTTGCTAATGTACATGCCAATACAATTTACATCGTACTATTCACCATCTAGTCACACCAATGTATATGGATCATTTAGCGATAAAATCTGGAGTTGGGGTGTACTGCCATACCTCCCAATTACAAACTCCGAATGCGCGGCAACATCGGTCACAATAACAAGGAAATCTGTACAAACATCATCTTGAATTTTCCGTAATTATTGAGAAAATAGATTGTTTCACAACATAACTCAATAATTATCTTGTTTCACATATGGAAAAGAAGAGGATTTGATCCTAAACCCTCCATGTTCAATTTAATAGCTAGAAACCCAATGTTGTACAGTGCTTTGAAGTATGAATCTAATGGCACAAATTTTGTACTATAAATGTACCTGTATGGTATGTTAACTACTCATTGGTTACAATATTTCATGTTCAAGTTTCTAAAATCAAAATAAGGGAAAGGAGTGAGTAATTACCAACTGGTTTGACAACACGAAGTCACTGACACACAACTCTGCTATGATCCAGTACAACTACAACAATTGCATATAGATATACTAGTACTTAGTACAATCGGAGTAACTAAAAGTGAGGGTGATCTGCTCGCACCACAGAGCTCTGCTCGTTTTTTGCATGGCGTGTTCGCTTCCGGTGATATCCACGTCGCCTCGCGCTGGAATTGGCTATTTTATTGAAAAGTCCTTAATTTTTTTGATAATAGCTTTTAGGTCCCTCAGCGTATGGTCTGTGTGTTCCGTACTCTTACGTAAAGACCCTCTACATCCTGATATATCCTACGTGAAGGAGGTGAAATTCTAAATACAGGACCACACTCTGAAAAAGGAAAAGTAAGGCATTTTTATGCAAAAGAAAACACCCCTATCCCCTCTCTTCCCAGAAACCCTAGCTGCCACTGTTCCCCACCATTCTCTCGCTCTCTCCCCTTCCTTTGTGGCGGCGCCGCATCATCTTCACTCCCCCGCTTCTCCTCGCCACCGACGGCCTCCCCCTCGCTCTCTCCCTTCGCTTAGCGCGGCCTTGTCGCTTCATCCACCACCGACACATCCCTCCGCCCTCACACTCAACACACACCTCTTCTCTTTCCCCCAAGAACAACGGCCTGAACACTCGCTCGATTCAGCAGCCAATCTGGTGGTCCAGCGTTAAATTTGGCGGGGCAGTGCTCAAGATCGACGGTGAGGTGGTCGATCCGGCTGCTTGAGCTCGTCGTCCCATCACCAAAACCCTAGCCACCAATCATCTCTGTAGTTATGCAATCCTCTCCTCATGGCGCGTTGATCCATCTGCATCTTGCAGCCAGGGTATAGGCGAGCCACGACCCTGCGCGGCAGAGCCCCTAGAGCTGACGCGACAGCACTGGGCGTTGGCACTGATGTAGGCCTTCATATTTTCTGTTGGCAGATTATTCTTTGCATTGTGCGTGTGCATAAATGAGTGATGGATAATAATTAATTTTTCTAGATTTACGCTTTCCATGTATTGCTGATTTTAAGTACTATTTGTTTGCTACTTGGTTCTATAATGCAGTTCGTATGTGCCATTTCAAATTTTGGTAGAGATAAACCTTGAGGGCCAAAAGCGGATGCCACATACTCTTTAGGACACCCACATATACGGTAGTTTAACTGATTAGTTCTCACATTATATTTCAATATATGTATTATCCTTTTCTTTTGACTGAGAGAAGAGTTCTGGATGCTACATTTAGTTCTTTGAGGAGTATTTTGGATGATCAACTGACCGTTCTATTGCCAAATCTAGAAATCATTTAGTTTATTGGGAATTATTCTTAGGGAAGGTTGTTCTATAAATTCATCTTCATTCACGTAAGCAGATGTTTCTATCTTGGTATTCATGCTTTCAGCTACACGAGCTGCAACATATAAATTTAGTTTTGCCACATAATGAAACTAAATTAGCTCTTTTTTTAAAGAAACTGAATCTCACTAAATTCATCTTGTATTATATACATTGATATGTCTTTCTCTGTTAAGCATGATAAGTTTTCATGATTTCTGGACTAACACTTTAGTGATTTCTGTCTTGCAGAATTCAACCACTAGTTCTAAAAGTGACATAAATGTTGGAATTCAGGTGCTGTGACGGTCTGTGTTGGAATGAAGACCTTCAGAACTTAAGATTTACTAATAGAACCTCACTCCGGTGGTTTTTACTAGTAGTAGAAAACAATTGGGATCATTGATCTCATTTAATTGAAGGGTTCAATTTGCTTTCTACTATCACTCTAGTTAGTGGTAGTAGAAATGTGGAGGGGCATTATTATCTAAAAAATAGGGTTATAATTATTATTTAGTAGTGACTAGACTTTTTTTTCTTCTTTTTTGGTTTTTTGATGGATATGAGCAGTACCAACATAATGGATAACCACGTATCGATCTTAGCCGGGAAAAACATAAATAACAAAATTACTTGTAATCATTGTATTAGTAAATTACTAATTTACCTTTAAGATTACTGGTAGTATAATATTGCAAGTAGAGAGTACCAAAGCATCGCTCTTACTAATATATATGAATGATGTAAATGCTGTGACAGTTTGAACTGACCATTTACAATTGAAATTAATCAAAAAAATTATAGATTGATCTGAATGACTATCTTTGGACTTGATCTGATTCTGGAGGATACTGAGAGCCTATCATGAATGTCTAATTTTTCTTCAGGTTTGAATGATAGCATTGTTACGTACATTCATAGATATTATCGTGGGCATATAAAGTTTGATAAGTACCCTTCAATATGTATTAGTAAAATATGTACTCCTGGTTTATATTGCTCTCAATAAACGATTGGACGCTGTGAAGCAAGGTATCACTACTAGAGAACCGATCTTTGGTCCGTTTCATAAAAACTGGAATAGTCCCGGTTCGAATAGGAACTGGGACTAAAGACCATCTCGATCTATATATAGATGCCACATTGATTTCAGGAATAATTATTGAGTGTCGATTTTTTGCTACCTCCACAAGGCAATTGGAATGATATTTCATATTTTTGAACGGGTGATCTTCTTCTGTTGCCTTTGCCTTTATTTTCGTTGCTTCTTCCAGATTTCCAAGTTCTTCTGTTCCTTCGATCTGGCCTTTTTCGATGCAGCATAATAGGAGCTTATGTGCATTTGTTCACATGAACATCATATGACCTTAGTCCTTAATCCATATTATGATTAGCTATCCGCATGCACATACTCCACGTTATTGGAGCTAATTGTCAGTGAGTGTTCTAATAGCCACTGTTGACGTGATAGTTAGCATTTCTAAAAAATTACCATGGGTGTATAATAGAAAAAACTAATTAAGCTAAACTATTCGTGGGAGGATTGGAGGCTGTAGCACCTGTACAGATCATTTGTTAATCTGATAAAAAAGAAATCCTTTTTTACTGCACGCACTTTATCACACGGGACCTCATTTTTATGTCTAATTGATATCCTGAAACTAGTCTCGGGATATTCTTCCTCATTAACTGAGTATTTTCCTGATGGGAGGGTCATACTAGCATTACAAGGCCACCTGAATCATGGAACAAGAAGGCCATAACAGAGTTGCTTGACATTAGCTGCAAGATTGAAAGAACAGAGCACCATATACATGTAATTCTTATTTTCCCTGTGTCCTGCTCCTATTATTTGATTTGCTTAAAGTACTCTATCTTTCTACTATATAATCGATCGTAAACTGCACAGCCTTTCCTGAACAGTGGGGCGTCGTGAAGCGCGCCATAAGTCCTACTATTATTGTATTTGTCATTATCTTCTTCTACACTTCATTTTTTAATTATGATACAATTAATCAAATCTGGTTGACATCTTAATTATTTTTTTCCTCGATCTCACCAATATACTAAAATACATACAGCAGTAGTGTGTTTGTAGATCATAACCCCTTACTCTATTGCTCATCATTAAGTTATGAAATATAGACACTGTAAGTAAATCCATAATTATTAGTTTAAGGCTCAACTCGGCATAAAGAGATTAATAGTTTGGAAGACTACTACAAATCAACATACTTGAGGAAGCTTCTTACTAAACCAAAGAAAGAACAGCTCCAGTTGTGTTGTCGATTCCCTTCTCCCGAGAGCTTTCACACTTGACCAAAAGCTTATCTCTTTCATCTCAATTTAACATTTTCTAAAAAGCGGCTAGACCGACGCAGCTAGTCCTAGAGAAAGGAATCCAATTTTGACTTCTTTGACTTCTTGAGCGATGTTAATGATTGAGTTAAACAATAGACTAAAGTGGAATACAATATTTGGAAAGACTGATTTTGACACAAACAATTTGCTCCTACTGTACTAGTAGTCCAGTACATATAGATTGAATCTGAGCTCCTGATGATTCAAAAGATAAGATAACAGTTCATATGCATATTACAATAGTGAGGCAGGAACGAATCTACTAATATTTTTCCATGGTCGCACCACACTATGTTGGGCATGCGGTAGTAAGTCAGAGAAATGTTTAGAAATCCAAACGTCAAGGAGGTAGAGTGCCATAGGCTGGGCTTTCAAATCTTGAGCAGAATAAAAGAATTCTTTTAACAAAATAAAATTACACTGTTGTAGAAAACGTTTGCACGTCTAGACGATGCATAAGACATTTGCATGGGTGTTTTCTGATCTGCTAGCAACCAAGGGCCTGCGAAAATACTCTATGAAAGATTTTCTCGGGCAGCATATGAAAGACATACGCCCGCGAAAGCAGTGTTGCACATGCGGTATGTGATGTACAATCGCTTGGATAAGTACATTATATGGGAGATCACTCAAGTTACATCTAAGTTTTATGTTTTACACGGGCTATCTAGTACACAGGATCACCTAAACAATACGAATAATCTTATAAGTACCACAACTATATAAACGACCAGATCAATAAATATCAGAATTCTGTACGAATAGCGTCTAGAATTTTCCATAATTATTGAGAAAATAGATTGTCTCACCCATAACTGAATATGTTATCTTATCGCACGTACAGATGTATGGAACAAAAGAGGAGGATTTTACCTTTATTTGCACCACTTGCCAACCAGATATTTTGATTATTTATATGACAATACAATTTACATCGTACTATATTCACCATCCAGTCACACTAATGTATGGATCACTTAGATATAAAATATGGAGTTGGAGTGTTCACATTGGTATCTACTGCACTACCTCCCAATTACAAAGCTCTGGATGCGCGAACACATTGATCTTAGTATCAAAGCAATTTCCTATCTTGTTGTAGATCTCATGACGGGTGCATTAGCACCATGTCAGCTTGTATGGCAGCCATCTCTACGGCACATAGGGCAACACCAGCTCATACCACTGGTGGCTGCAACGAAACAACGAGGAGAGCACTGAGCATTAATTATGCTGTTGTGGTGAATAATAAAACCAGTAGCTGTTCACACTAAACATTTTGTACCCACCTTGTCGTGGTTTATATTGATTTAAGATCCACTCTATATACTACTCTTCCGTTCCAAAAAATTAAGTGATCTATTCTAAGACAACGTTAACGAATCTAAATAAGTACTTGTTCAGATTTATTGTCTTAGGTTAATTCTTTTTTTAGAACGGAGGGATCGAGTAGCAAAATCCACACCGTAGCATAGTACTATACATAACTAGCTAGCCTGTACTCATATAGTCTTAGTGGAAAACAAGTCATGCTATATACGGAATTAGTTTTGATTTTTCACAGGGACGTATATACAAGTGGTCGTTTCTATGTAATAATGTGGATCGTACGTTGATTTAGTTGAGATTTTTTATGTGCCGTATAGAATCTGGATTATAATGTTGACGGAATTTGCATGGCCGACCAGCAGAAGGTCGCTGGAGGAGAAAGAGCTGAATCGCCGTGATCGTGAACACTACTATAGAAGGCTGGATAGATGCCGGTTGAAAAACCCCTTAGATACCAGTTTTGTCAACCGGTACCCAGATGGCAATAATGATGAATCGGTCGTCGGTACCAGCTTCAGAACCTATAAGGACAATAGATGGTGGTTTTCGGTTTAGAACCAACACATATAACATCATATAAGTGCTAGTTCTAAACTAAAGAGTCACGTGGCTGTCTTAATAAGTATCGGTTTTTTAAGAATAACTGGCACCTTTTAGTATCAAATAGGTATTAGTTTTTAAGTACAAAACTAACACGTGGCAAGCACTGTAGGTGCTAGTTTGTAATAAAAACCGGTACCTATATGTTGGGTAAAAAAATAGCATTTCAATTCATGAAATCAGCACATTCACATCCACACACATATATACACACACACCTGTGTGTGGGTGTGTGCGTGGGAGTTGGATTTTTGACACGCAAGTGCACATGTACCCACAATCTACACCCTAGGTAGCACCTGTGACAGCCACCCTTGTCACACCCCAATATCTGCATAGTAGTAAATTTTTTTTTACTCATCCTCCATCCATACCCAGGCCACCCACCAGTGTATCTACCATATTGATTATTTTACTATCCCATACTGGTTTACTATATATTTATTTTTTACCCTAAATTAGCCATCCTCATTTTTATTTTCTCTCCGATCTGGCTCTCCCCATCCAGAGATAATGCGACGCCACCTCATCTAGGAGCTCCACCAGCGTTGGTACCCATATGCCAGACCGTAATCACATCCATCCTCTTCTATAGCAGCAATGACAACTCATATCGGCTAGTGGCTCAGGCCACCAGTCAACATGCGGCGGAGGCCTCCGACGAGCAAATGGCAATGGCCGGTGGGATTCAGCCATTGAAGCAAAGAGACGACGATGACAACCTACTCCAACACCTTTAGAAGCGGTGAACAATGACCTGCACAGTGGAGGAGGATAGATCCGGAGGACGGTGCACCCTCATCCATAGTGGTGACCTGGTGCGTCTCCGAGCATCACCTGCCGCTTCCGGATATTCTGTTTTCCAAGTTTCCATCCACCGTACCACAGTCCAAAGCATTTTTATTTTTTCGTTTTTCCCACATCATGCCCATTCGAGCAAGAGTAAATAAATATTTTGTCCTCCTTCTCACGAAATAAAAAAATTACTGCTACATTCTATATGGAATTTGGCATCCTCATTCCCTTTCCCGCGGGTAAAAAATTTATTGTGTAAATACAATTGAATTCTGTTGCTGCGTTAGTAATGGTTTTACTTAAACATGTATTTATGTTTTCTGGTCCTTTGGCAATCTTTTTACATAGCATGTATTTTGCAAAAGTTTCAATCAAATGAACTGTTAGTAATTCTTTTACTAAGACATAGATGAACTGTTAGTAATTTTTTTGCTAAGACATAGTTTGTAAATGTTTTGATTTGTTGAACAGCAAAATAGTCATAAACCTTTTACTCGGTGGTAAGCTGAGATAGTAATTTTTTTACCACGGTATTGGCTGTGTAGCATTGAACATTCAATCACGCATACAAGACTGTACAGAAGCAAAATATAAAGCACAACAAAATTTACACAGTAATTCAATTAAATACAAAGTTCTGCAAGCAGCTCCGGCGAGCAATCCGGCCCTCTTCTAGCGACGAAGGACATACAGCCTCCTTGTTCCCCTTCCCCCTTCGATGGCCAGAGAGCAAACACAGAGGAGCAGTACGTCTCAGCGGCGATGCAAGACGGGAGCCACAACAATTGACATTCAGAGCACAATGTCTCTAAGCCCAGAAAATTTGAAAACATGAGACATCCAGCGATTGGAAGCCAACAAAATCACCATACGACCAAAAAAAATTGGATGCTCTTGCAAATTGAGGGCCATAGAATATTCACAGGGAGATATTTCTATTGTTTAGACAAGAAAAGGCAACTTAAATATCCACTATGCATATGACATTGTTTCATGGCTATCATCCCACACAATCCCAGTTACGGAAGCTCACAACTCGATGGCTATGCATGCCAGCAAAAAAGAAATTCACAAGCCTGAAAATTTCAGAATCTAAGTGAGTGTACCAGAAACACAAAACCGAGGGATTGGGATCTGCAAAAAAAAAATTATTCTAGTCTAGAGAAGCAGTGGAGGAGAACCTCACTGTCAAGTTTATGCATGCAGTTCTCAAAAAAAGAAAAAGTTGATGCATGCACAAACACTGGAAACCAACAATTTATGTCATTGATTATCTCGTTAGCTCACTGTCACGCAGCAAGCAGGTACCGCCTGAGGGCGTGGAGCAGGATCTGGTGCAAGCAGATTTTGGACAAGGCAAACTGTTGGCATCTTTTTCGATCCCAATACGAGACTCACCTAAAGATTTAGGGTGAATGAAATCACCAACCGCCTCGATCTAGACAACTCTAAATCAAGATGGGTTTAAATTATTAAATCGGCTAGCAGAGCCGATTTATCAAAACCAGCCACGAGACCGATTTAAATTGATTTGAAGATAATCATCCATCTCGTGGGCGAATGGAAGGTTTACGGGACAAACCTATAAAGGGATAATCACACTCTCGCGGTGAAGACGGACGATTTACGACGCAAATCGATAAAGATGGATGGAACAAGGCTAAACTAAGTGAAAAAGTAGATGCATATTGAAAAGCGATTCAATTGACTAATTGTGTTGAAAGGTCGATTCTTCTCCCAATTGAACCGGCCTTGTCCTCATATAGAGGTTGGTCTTGCCTCCTACGGGTCCTCCTCCACGTCCAACTCGGGATATAAACCAATGGAAACCCAAAACATGCCTTCCCTAGCAAGGAAACCCGATACCCGATGAAAACATCTTTGAATCGGACTTTGCCGGTCTGACCGGCTACACACCGCCGGTCAGACTGGCCCACAGGCGGCGGTCATTCTGGCTTCGTGAAGGAAACCAGATGCCTTTCAAATTTTGGCAATATTTCCCAATTTCGACTCTAGGTGCCAAATTTGGGTGTAAACACATGCCCCTGCCTTTTTGGTGAACTTCTGAACCTAAAAGCATATAACACGTGGTCTTAGGGTGATAATCTAATTACCGGCCATACGGGAATCCAAGTATATAACAAACCATTCTTTTCGTAGTATCCTAACAAATCAACAATTTTCTAAGAATGATTTACACAACTCGGCATAAACATTCTTAACTAGACGATTTCCTACAGAGCATTTTGCACTCAGGCCCTAACAGTAAAATTGTCTTCTCATGTCAAGTCTTTAACCTTCAAATTATTTTACTCCAATGACAGGTATTGGTCACCCTCTCTTTTGTTCTCTTTAAATTAATCCAACACATTTAGATATTTACCGGTCACTTTACCACTATTAGTGTCTTACAACCATTGTTCGATAAATCAACTCACTCAACGTAGGAGAATCAACTAGCCAAATAATTTTATCCTCCAAGCCAATTGATAAATTTCACAATGCCTCATAATACCTCATCCATAGCAATTTTATATCGATCGATGTCTAAACATATATCTTGAAAGCTATTTTTCATACATTCTCGAGCCGATTACTTAAATTTGTAGTTTCTTGGAATCCATGCGTGTGAGAAATATGACTTTGGTGATTCATTATTGATCATACCTCAAGTGGAAAGGAGTTTTTAATACCTTGATGATTGTTGTTTCAGTAGACACTTGAATTAATATTCATTTAGACATATTAGTTGGATGTTACAATTTTTCATACGTCTAGAAGGAAGGAGTTTTATTCCAATGATTTAGTACACCAAGCATCTGGTTGTAAAGATAGGAGAGGCAAATTTTATATACTAAAAGCCAATGCTTGATTAGAAAGTGTGCAATGTAACGTTAGACCAGGCTGCTTTAATCACAATTGCATGGCCAGTCTAGCCAAGACACATGGCCGGTCCGACCGATGCATTAATGCCGGTCTGACTGATGCCTTGCTGCCGGTCTGACCGCAACTTTCATGCCGGTCAGACCGGTGATGACAGCCCACAGTACGTAGCTGGGGGGCATGAGCTTAAATTTGATCATATAGCCAAATTGATCCTTTGATATTTAGTTGATGTTTTATGAATTCAAGATTACCAATTGGAGAGTTTCACAAGTTGAATATTGAGATCTAAGCAATACGGTTGATCGGAGAAGGTCTATTGGAGTGTTCGGTAGTAAGAGTTTAAATAAATTTTGTTTAATATAGAATTAAATAGCTGAACTATTTCCTCCTGTCATGGTGAGACCCTCAAGGAACGGAAGCAGCTACACTTCTATAGGACAAGTAGGAGATTAGAGCATGGAAGCTGCAGTAGGGCCAAATGTCGACGAACTACCTTGCCCCGTGGATGAAATCACACAGCGGACACCGTGTGAGCTGCATATTCCCTACAGGAACATATCAATCAAGGTTTGTTCGTAGTTTTATGATATACGAATCGTTACATTGAGAAAATTGGTGTATCTGTTATAACCTCGATTCTCGTGAAGGTGGTGGATGGCAAGGCCATAGCAGTGTAGCAAGACGAGACTTACCTTTGTAGGCCGATTCCACCTCGGTACTCAAAGGTCGAAGTTAAGCGGGTGATCCAGGCTTCGAGGATCTCGAGTTGGACATCCCCGGCGGAGACAGAGCGACGAAACTAGAGGACACAACTCACGCCATTGTACTATGGTGCAAGTGCTACATCGTGTTTCCCGGGTGAGCAATGATGTCCGTTCCTACATCTCCTATGCCTGCACCGTCTCCTCCACGGGAACCGACTCCTCCACAGGCACCAACTCCTCCGAGATCTCCGCCGCCTACATCATCTCCTCCGTCTTCAACGCCGCAACCAGCTGCAAGTACTAAGCAACCTTGCCCACCTCCTCCTGCACCGTGAAAGTTGACACAACAAATGAGGAAGCCAAGACTTGACAAGCCAAAACAAGCCGCTGTCAAGAAAAGAGCGTATGATAGGACTGACAAGGAGAATGATGAGGTTTGATAAAAGAAGTGCAAGATCACTTCAAGCCGCGGACTACATAGAAGAAGACTCCAATAGACCCGTCAACTAAGGCCTTCTTAACCAAGATGAGCGAACCGGCCAAAAAGACCTTACCATCAGACTACGACCGATCAATAATGAAGTCCTTTCAGAAGTTCAAAGGAAAGAAAAAAGAAGTCCCTCAGCTCGGAAAGCAAGCAAAGCAAGACATTGAGTCGATGCCATCTGAGCATGAAATTAATATTGAAGGGTTTATCAGAGATACAAAAATGACTAAGACGCAACTGTTGGGTCTAGAGCCTATCGAGACAGCGACAGTGGAGGATGTCAAGTACAAATTTACCTTGGACCAACCACTCATCAAGCCTGAGCAGTTGAATATCCTTTCTACACAGATGTACCGATTCAATCCATGGTACATGGAAAAAGCAGCCAAAGGCAAAGAGATGTTCGGTGTGAGGATTAAACATGCTGATTACTTTAATGGAGATCAAACTATGTGGGTCTGTTTTGAGGACGTCTTCGATGTATACCACCTAGACTCCCTCGACGTCTCTCTTATCAACATATGGGTCTTGTAAGTGTCATTGAATTTTATTTCGTTACTTAGCTCGTGGTGGGCTCCTTATAGTATTTATATAACTATATATAAATTTAAAAAAGTCCTTAGGGTCACAACTAAATGAAGGTTTCATCCTAGGGCCAAACCTATGCTCTGATACCACCTTTGTAACGCCCCAACATTCGTTAGCTCTAAACACCAGCTAACTCATACTGAGGTGTTACACATTACCTGTGAGATAGTACCAGTCCTAGGATACACTAGCTGGTACACACAGAAAAAATATGGAATCAAAGTAAACAACTTTATTACATGACTGGAATTAGTCCTTACATAAGTTACCATTATGGACAGGCCCATAGATGAGTAACACATTAGTACAGAAAGCCACAAAAGCAACAACACGGAAGCTAAAACCGGTGAGAGACTAACCGACTGAGTGACTAGGCACTTGGCGAAGCAACTAGCTAGGTAACTAACTTATTCCACAGGCGGGGTTTGGGGCTAGGCATGAAACTTCTAGAAGTCTTCATACTCGGCTTGCTCCCGGACACAATCTTCGGCAGTTGGGTGGACGTCTTCATCTCCAAGCTATATAGATATATTTATATAGATAGCAAGGGAAAGAATGACATGTTTGGTTAAGACAAAGGGGGCTAGGGTTTTATTTACGAAAGCAACCTTTTTGGCAAAAGTGTTTTATTTCACAAAACCTCTAGTGAGTCAAGATTTAGTTATCGAGAAGAGGCTCACGCCTCTTCCCATTCAACAAGTTGCTTTGCAACAACTTGTCACAAAGTGTAACGATCAATAATTAACTTATTTTCTCTATTAGATCCTTTTCACTTTCACATCAACTTAATTAATCACAACAACACTATTTCTCATAGTTAACCTTGATTTCTCAGCACAACAACACCTTCTCGGCCCTAACAACACCTTGGTGCCTAACGACCACCCAGGTCACACAGACCCGTTCCTAACCACAAAGGTTAGCCGTCTGCCACATAGGCGAACTCTGGAAACGATTTCCTTCCCACCAACCATTTTCATCAAACATTTGCCAAACAAATCTACACTATGAGAAACACCTTACACTCGCTCATAACCGTGGGCATAGCTGTTCAAACAGTTCAAATAAGCTCTGCAGAGGTTGTACGCTTTACCCACACGACATGAAACTAACACCGTTTACCAGTCGGGAATGGAAGTTCGTGACAAGGCTTTTCCAAAGCTAACCCATGAAAATCGCATGTCACCTAGTTAGGCCAAGTCTCTTAGCCAAGCATCAGGCAAGATCAGCTGTCATCCAATTAGGAATACCGAGGATGTCTCCTACTCCTACTGGTACCGTGTGCCTCAATAGAGGCAACAAAACACCCAAAAATAGCTATAAAGATCCAAAACTTCGTCTCCTCATCCTTGGCATCCCACAACCATTGGCACACCAAACTCCCACGTGATAACCATTTACTTAGCCAGAGGCATCCCATGAATACTCGTGGGGTCGCACTGTAACGTGTTTGGATGGATTTCCCAAAGGAAACGGTCCTTAATGATAATACGCGAACAGACACAAGGACATGGCCTCGCATCATCATCATTTTCACAACCCATTTTTTTCGCAACACATCGGTACAACGTACCGGACTTTTAAGCATAAATTTGGAATAACCAATGTTTCCCACACGACGATACAAATGTAAGTATGGCTAAGCAAAACTACCTCGGTATCGTACCAAATGGATAGCGATACCGGCGCAAACATGTGTGGAGCTATCAAAGATAAGGAAATATCAAAACCCTATGTAAAGTGAGTGCAACTATTATGTCGGTCCGTCGGTTGCATAAAAAATTCGAGGCCTAAACAGGTTAATCGTGTACTCTAAACAATGCATTTTTCAAACAACATATGTTGCAAATATAGGGGCAATGTGATCAAAAAGGCTTGCCTTGAACAAGATGTTGGTCTTCTCCTTCGAAAACGGTGTCTGGAGCTTCCTCGTACTCGTGCTCTACGCGCACAAAGGAGAATAAATAAACAAAAGGCAATAAAACAGCTTAAGTCAGAGAAACCATAGTGCCACTATGTAGTTCTCATTTTTAGAAAAAAGTGGAAAGTTGAACGGGGTCAAACGAAGTTACGGTTGATTTTCTATTAATTTCTAAAGATTAAAAGATTTTTCTGGATTTTTATTTATCTAACGGCAAGGGAATATTCCGATTAAGTGGACGACAAAGGGAAGGGCCTGTCAGTGACCGAGGGACAGAAAAGTGGCGTGGGCCCGGGCTGTCAGCGGCTTGGGCCTTCGTCTTCCTCTTCCACTCGCCTGGCTCAGCTCGGGGCGCGGTGCGCCGCGGTGGCAAGGCGCGGCCGACGACCGGGGAGAGCAACGGCGGTCTCCGGCGAGGCTCCGCTGGCGACGGGGGGTGAAGTGCGCCGGTGGCACAAAGAGAGGAGAAGAGAGGGAGAGAGAGATGGCGGCGAGGGGTGGTGAGAATGGGGGGCTTGTGGCCCTTTTATAGGTGTCGCGCTCGATGCGGCGAGGGGCGAGGGCGCGGCGTGGTGTTGGGATGATGCGGCGATGGGACGTGGGTGCGGCGCGGCGATGGGACGATGGCGCGACTGGCGCGGAGTTTGGGTGGCACGACGCACAGGAAGGCCGCGCGGTGCGGAGCGACACGACGCGGGCGTGGGCGCAGCTTTGGGTCGAACAGGTGGCGTGCGGGCGCGGGGAGGAAGATGATGAATAGGAGTGGGCCAGGCCAGGCCATGGGCCAAGGTGGAAGGAGGCCGGCCTGCTTCGGGGAAAAAGAAGAAAAGGAAGAGAAGGGGAGTTGGGCTGAGGGGGAGAAAAAGAAAAGAAGGTCCAAGTGAATAGTGACTCTTCATATTTTCTAAAGGATTTTCAGAGTTGAAATTTGAGGGAAATTTTGGAGGATTTAAATTTGAATTGGACCAAGGATTTGAAAAAAATTGAAGGGATGTCTAGGAGGGGACTTGAGATCTATTTTAACACAAACTCAAATAAGAACCAAACTTTAAATTCTAGATTTTTAAATGATGAGATTTTTAAATAAAACAAAAATTTAAGTGTGCTATAATTTACTGTATTTCTTATTGACTTCATATATTTTATATCGAATTGTTTTTCAAAATGACAAATTGTCTGGATGACGGACCAACTCCCCCATGCAGACTTCATAAAGACTGTTCAAGAACAAATGATGGGATTTACCATGGACAAGAATGTTAGTCTGATGGGAGAATTCCACAAAAATGGAAAACCTATTCGTCATCCTCACCCTACGATAGAAAAGTAGAAATTAATAACGATTGTAATATTACATGTATTTACTAACATGTCTATGTATATTAATCATGTGTATGGAATAACTTATATGTCTTTAGTTTTATTTTTATGACTCACATTGATATATGCATGTATATATATAACTAATTATAAATATATATGTCTTCATATATGAAGACATATACATTTATAATTAATTATAATTATATATATATGTGCATATGTCTATGTATTTATAAATATATATTTACAAATGCAAACATGTATATATTATATATACATGCATATATATGTGTATGCATTTATACATACGTATGCATGTATATAAAAAATCAACAAGCAATAAAAAACATTTGGAAAAAAATATCTTTTGTACTGGTTGGTGCGTTACCAAATGGTACTAAACATGTATTTTAGTCCCTATTATTTCAACCGAAATAAAAGTACCCATATTTAGTCCCGGATTGGATATTCTGATTACATAATCGGAACTAAATGGATTGCGAATCGGGACTAAACCCTAAGTGGAATTAATGATCGCTGGCCGTAGGTGCAGTGCAGGTCGATGATCTCGTTTATAGGAGTATATGTGTCGAAATTAGATTTCGGCAATATGAAAAGGGGGTAGCGCACGAGACTTTAAAGTAGATGGATGCAGAGACAAGGATTTAGACAGGTTCAGGCCCTCTCAATGAGAGGTAATACCCTACTCCTGTTTGGGGATTGTACCCGCCGGGTGTTGTATTGATCTTACGATCTAACTATGCTCATGCCCCTAGAGGGCCTCCTACCCACCTTATATAGGATGGGGGGCAGGATTACAAGATAAAAACCTTAACCAATACGGTATTGGTTTCCTAATACTACATTACAATATTGTCAAACCAAGACTTTAGACCGTTCCGTAATACATAAGGAAACGTAATACCCAAGTCATAATCTGTTACATATTATATAGATATAAGCTATCCCCTATAACTAGTCAGATAACCATGTCGTGTGGGTATGGGGTATCCATAATCTCCACAGTAGCCCCTGAGACCTTCACAGTCGAAAAAATAATTTTCTCTCGAACTATATTACTCCAAAGCCGAGTGCTTCAATCATCTTCGCCATGATCTCTCGAATACTTTTACCAAATCAGAAGACTGTGGAGGGCTGGAAAAATGTCAAAAATATACCCAAGTGCATCGACTAGATGCACCTGATAGGTGTAGCCCCCGACTATGTGGTTAGTTGAACAAACTAAGCATATAGTCAAGGAATAAGTAGATTAACTAGCTGAGTGGTTTTAAGCCACCTAAGTAGCATAACGATAGCACATACAGTATGAATCCCCGAGTAAATAAGACTCAAGTGATAGATCGACTGCTTTACGAAGTATGATGCATGCAACCTAAAGTTTGCCTGTATGCAAAATTCACATAGCAAAAATAGCTATAAAAAAGCTTGTATGCCGTGAATAAAGAAATTTCCAAAGCGTTAAGTATATACCATGCACACACTGTTTTAACAGATGTGCTTAAGTCCCTAAAAGACACACAGCTTTACCATACTTGGAAATATAAGGCATATGTGCTAAAAAATCCGAGTAAATAAAACTCATAAAGGATTTACCAACCGCCTGAAAAAATGACCAAAATATATAATCAGCCTAGGCCACAATATTGGTCAATAAAAGTGCACACTTACGTGGCGAAAAGCAATGATATTATATCTAATCGATTGCTTTATAAACCCAAACAGTGCCTTGACTTGTACATATAAAAAGTTTGCGGGGCAGCTATATAAAGCTTCACTGTTTGTCACCTTTTAAAGTGCATTGTACCAACTTCTAAAAAGTTGAGTGACAGTGATATAAAAGGATTTTAAGGTATTGGGCACTCGATCACGCGCACTTTTGCCTAAGCAAAAACTGCCTAAGTCCCTAAAAGAACGTGACTAGCCACACCTGAAATACGGGCTGCAGACATATTAGGCCTAGACCAAAAAATATGCCTTCGATACCCTCAAAAGGATGACGCATATAACACGCCTCTTGATATGCTCCCGAGTGATAATTCTTCCCGGTAATGTAGACCAAGTATATATCATGTGGATGGCTTCTCATCCGAGTATTTACCCCTCATGGGATGTAGCATAGTAGATGCGACAATTGAATCCCAACTGGTACAAGTACTCGGTTGATGGTCCTTGTGGGAAATAATAATTGATCCAGGCCTTGAGCATGGGGGATAAACTCATGACCATGAATATGTATCCGAAACAAATCCAAATTGAAGGTATGATCCTTATGCTTGAGCTGATAAGCCCCTGAGCGTATAGCTTGTCCTTCTGTTGTAGTCGAAATTGTCTATTGACGGTAGCGTGGAGATGAAGAAACTAGTCGGCAATGCCAGACATGACCGGTAATGAAGACGAAGTTGCTCATCCACGGCAACAGAATAAGCGCGACAGAAGAGGCATAGTATGATGTTGATGAATATGAAGATGTCGGTGATCCAGTCAATAGCGGTGTAGCAGCCAATGATAACAACGAGATCGCCCATCAAACGATGGCATAGTAAGCCAACCGTGAAGGCAGAATAACAAGTCGGTGATGACATAGGCAACCAAAGGCGAAGACATAGTCACCCATTAGCGACGACATAGACTTCATGGCTGGTGAAGTAGGAGCGATGCCAAAGAAGTATGACGTGAGGTCAATGAAGATGATCCAGTTAGATATTCAGTGTTGACTAAGCATGGACCCTTGAAGCAAACACCTTGGTTGACGGTAATTGACCGGAGATCACGATAGTGTCGATGGAGAAGGTGTTGGTGACGATTACAGTAACAATAGTCCATCAAATTGTTGAGAATATATCAAAATTCGAGTAGTTTCCTTGGCGCTGACGCTTGCATGATGAAGATTGATACAATGCCCGTTGATTTATGACAATGGCAGTAGAACTTTGTCTTGTAACTGTTGCAGTTGCTTCACTTGGAGGAAAGTAGATGTTGTTGTCCAACTAACCGAATCTGAATTAATTGGTTGATAATTCCAAACTCCCGAACATGTAGATTAAATCTTGAACTTGATAATTGAGAGATTTGGAAATAAATTGTGGTAGCATCCAGAAACCAAAATTGTCGGTGAAATAATTGGAGTTGCTTGACATAATGTCCGTCGAATTCTGAGTCTTGTATTTGTGTAGCCCCCGACTCTTTGGTTAGTTGGGAAACAACTGAACATAGAGTCGAGAACTGTAGATTTCTTGTCGTCAAGTAACAATCACTTGAGTGAAGATATGCATTGAGGATGTCCGAGTAGAAATTTTGAAGATTGAAACGCCACTTGTTGTAGTAGATTAGCACGGCGTCGTATTTGGTGGTGCATGTCGATATGTCAAAGCTCTTGGAGACGTCGTGATTAGTGAAGTAACGAAGCTTCCGAAGTAGTGGCAATAGAGTTTATCGGTGCCGAAAACAATGAAGATGAAGTTGCCCCACAACGGTGATAGAGTTGCACTACCGTGA
Organism: Oryza punctata; assembly: GCA_000573905.2. NCBI lineage: Eukaryota > Viridiplantae > Streptophyta > Magnoliopsida > Poales > Poaceae > Oryza > Oryza punctata. The sequence goes on along the minus strand of CM002499.2, from coordinate 21,814,794 downwards.
CGATGTGGATATGAGTCGGCGGCAACAAAAGCAAACCAGTGGCAAAAGCGCGTAGTCGTGGAGATAAAAACACCAGTTGGCAGCGGCGAAGGCAAGTCGGCGGTGAAGACGTAGACACCCAGTGATGGTGGTGTGACCAACCAACTGTGTAGGCGGAGATACCAGTCGACAACAGCGAAGGCGAGCCAGTGATGAAGACGTAGATGCCCAATTACGGTGATATGACCAACCAACCGTGTAGGCGGAGACACCAGTCGGCTATGATGACGATGGCCGGCGGTGAAGATGTAGACGCCCAACGACGGTGGCGTGACCAACCGACCGTGTAGGCGGAGACACCAGTCGGCGGCGGCGAAGGCGAGCCGGCGATGAAGACGTAGAAGCCCAACAACGGTGGTGTGACCAAACCAACCGTGTAGGCGGAGACATCAGTCGGCTACGATGACGTTGGCCGGCGGTGAAGACGTAGACGCCTAACGACGGTGGTGTGACCAACCAACCGTGTAGGCGGAGACACTAGTCGGTGGCGGCAAAGGCGAGCCGGTGGTGAAGACGTAGACGCCCAACAACGGTGGTGTAACCAACCAACCGTGTAGGCGGAGAGACTAGTCGGCGACGAAGGCGAGCCGGCGATGAAGACGTAGACGCCCAACAACGGTGATATAACCAACCAACCGTGTAGGCGGAGACACCAGTGGGCTACGATGACGATGGCTGGCGGTGAAGACGTAGACGCCCAACGACGGTGGTGTGACCAACCAACCGTGTAGGCGGAGACACCAGCCGGTGGCGGCGAAGGTGAGCCGGCGATGAAGACGTAGACGCCAAAAAACGGTGGTGTGACCAACCAACCGTGTAGGAGGAGACACCGGTCGGCGGCGATGAAGACGTAGACGTCCAACAACAGTGGTGTGACCAACTAACCGTGTAGGCGAGGACACCAGTTAGTGACAATGAAGACGATCCGACGGTGAAGACGTAGACGCCCAGCAACGGTGATGTGACCAACCAACCATGTCGGTAAGGAAACCAGTCGGCGACGATGACGTTGGTCAGCGGTGAAGACGTAAACGCCCATCAACGGTGGTGTGACCAACCAACCGTGTAGGCGAAGACACCAGTCGGCGACAATGACGATGGCCGGCAGTGAAGACGTAGACGCCCATCAATGGTGGTGTGACCAACCAACCGTGTAGGCGGAGACACCAGTCGGCAGCGGTGACGGTGAGCCGGTGGTGAAGACGTAGACGCCCATCAACGGTGGTGTAACCAACCAACCGTGTAGGCGGAGACACTAGTCGGCTACGATGACGATGGCCGGCGATGAAGACGTAGACGCCCAACGACGGTGGTGTGACCAACCAACTATGTAGGCAGAGACACCAGTCGGCTACGATGACGATGGCCGACGGTGAAGACGTAGACGCCCAACGACGGTGGTATGACCAACCAACCGTGTAGGCGGAAACACCAGTCGGCTACGATGAGGGCGGACCGGTGGTGATGTTCTGACTGATCCATTCCCGAAGCGTAGGAGATAAGCTTAAAGCCATGAATCCCCATTATGCATATCTGGATTGGGATCCTGCAGTATAGACATGTATGATGAGTAGCATCTGATGCAAATAGAATACTTGAGAAAAATTCAAGCATTTTAAGATATTTATAAATTTGTATTTCTCCTCTTGTCGATTTTGATTTCCCTGAGTAGGTGACTCGTCACGTTTAAACACTCTGCCCGACTAGTCATTGACATGAGTTCGTTATTAATGGAACAAAGTTTCATGAATTGGAGTTTACTACTCGGGTACTTTTACAATTGTTAAGAGCAGAAAGCTTCTCCCTTGTTCCGGATTAAGTGAGTGGAGTATTACTGGCCAATAGGTACGTACTAACAGCTTCTCCCTTGTTCGGGTCTGTTCTCCACTCTTGAACTTGTAGTATTGGTACAGACTGTATGGATGTCGTACTGTTTCACATTAAGGAGGATATTTATTTATAATACATTTATATAAAAATGCAAGAGTCATAATCACATACTACTGTAAGATTATTAGAAATTCTTTGTATTGCTGGTGTCTGTAATCGAGAGGGTCCAAGACTACCACGGTTCCGTCTTTAGGGTGGATGAGTAAACAGATATAATGATCGCTACATATTAACAACAGTATAGTTAGTTAGTACTAGCTAAAATAAGACATACGTGTAGAAGTTAAATGTACCGGACTTATTTAAAATTATAAGCGGCCATGACGACTCTCTTATTTTGAAAGTGCAAGAAGGCTCGTCCAATGTACTGTGCGACAGTAATCAATTTCTCCTTGTGCAAGCCCTTCTTATACTCAGCTATCTTTTTTGGAGTCTTGCCCTTCAGTTGGTCTGCCCCTGGTGCTAGCCTCACGGTATGCTGTGTTTGACAGATCCGAGTTGGATCTAAGAAGCCGTTAGGTTCTTTTTTCTTCTTAGCATCCATGTATTGCATTATACAGAAGAAGTTTGTTAGTAACAATCACATGGATTTGTATTCTACATATTTTTCATGTAATTAATTAAAACTCAAACTCACATGCACCAAACACCGATATAGTTGACATCCATCTTATCTCGACGATATATGGCGTGGAGATCTGAGAAATCTAGCCATAAGTAACCTTCGGCGCCGAAACAATCTGCCGATGATCGAACTGTAATACTGCCCAAGCCTTTCTTGTTGGCTTCCATGTGGAAGGTATGTAATCTTCTCATCTCCCATGGTCCTTCGTTTAGAGCCCAATCCGGCAAGAGTGCTTTCCCGTGTTCGTACTTTTCTGGGCAATCATCAGTTGGCCAGTATGTTGGCTCGGCTAGTTCAGCGGCCTTCTGGGGGTCATCATCTCTGAGTTTGGCACGTTCCTTACCCCCTCTGAAGACGGTTACCGTGAACTTCTCCTAAGCACTCTAGGCACCTCAGAACTGGTAGTGGCCTTCTCAGGGACCGGGATCTCTTGCCCCTCGGGGTCTTTCGAAGGAGAAGAGTCTTCAAAAATTTCTGGCTCTGTACCGTCCCATTCCAATCCTGGATGTGACGAAGTGTGTTGGGGTGCCAGCAGCTGACTTGCTGAAGGGATCTCCGACACCTGCACCGCCGAAGAGATCGGAGCCGAAGGCGGTGGTTGCGGCGCGGGCGCCGAAGCCAACGGCGCTGCCCCCGCTTCGGCGACGGGCGCCAAGGGTTCTGCTCCTTCTTCGGCAGCCATTGCCTCTTCTGCTACGCTCTTCTTTGGGTTAGCAACCCTCTCCTTTGAGACCTTCTTCGGTGGCATTCGCTCTCAGTGGTTTCGCTCGGAGGTCCCCACGGTCGGCGCCAGCTATTATCGAAACGACAACTGCATACGTCGAAGGACGTGGTCACTCAAAGGCTGTTAGAAAAAGTAAAGTGTATTAAATTCAGGAATTTCTTGGGAATCCCCCTTTACATTGCCCTAGGGGGCTATTTATAATCCCATTACAAGTCCCCCTATTAGGGTTTAGGGCTATTACAGGGGAATTTACATGGTCACCCCTATAAAAGGGACATTTACATGGGTACTCAATGTAATTAAGGTATGTGGGCCTTTAACGGGCCACCTGGCGACTGCCGGCCCATTGGTCCTTGGGCCTTCCTGGATGGGGCCCGATATGGCGAAATCATCCTTCTTCGGTGTACGCCCTTCGACATGTAGCCTTCGCCCAGAGCACGTTTAGACTTACAAGGGCATGGCGCGACTCTTCGCCTTTCGCCACCTTCGCCTCGTGGTCTTCACCATAGGGCTTCGCCCAGATGGATCTTGGGCGCCCCGAGTCCCGAATCCTCGCTCCTTGCTTGGTTTCGGCAGATCTGGTCGAAAGGTCTCATGACATACTGCCAACATGGATAAATTCACTATTTTATCGGCAATGCCCTACAGCTCCGGATCTTCGAATGATACTTTACCTTCATCCGTGATCTTCGGAGTTCTAGGTCTTACCCAGTTCCTTGATCTCTGTGTCCATTCCTCCATAGGTACCGGAAGCCCCGCCTTTCTCATTTCCTCCTCCTCTTTTGTCCACTGCTCCACCTTGGGTGCATATCTCGCGGAGCCTAAGCGATGAGGAAATTTGTTCTTCTGGGCCAACTCTGAAAACTTTTTGCTCCTTTCAATTTCTTCCAGGGAGTTCTTCAATCTCAGAAAGTCTTCCCACTGATTCGGGGTTATGTTGGCATACGTCGAAAACGGTGTATGTCCCGTCTGCACAAATTTCTTGTTCAAGGTGGTTTTCGAACCACGCCAAGACTTGGCCATTGTTTGCAGTGCACAATTCCTCACTGCTGCCTCTGATCCATCCGGGAACTGGAAGATTTTCTTCAACTCTTTCCATAGGACTTCCTTATCCACAGTTGATACATGATCCCCGTCCTTGACCGTGATGGGTATCTTTTCCCTTACTATTTTGTCACACTGCGAACTCAATTTCTCACGTGAGGTCTTAGGAGCGAGCGGCTCTCCTTTTGGCGAAACATGGGTAACTACATGGAGCCCTTCATCCTTTGTATTCACGCTTCTCTCGCCCTTCCTTTTCTTCGCCTTTGCTGACCGTTCGCTTTGCTTTGAGCCGGTTGTGTTAGCTGAGACCTCCTCGTCTTTCGACGGATCTTTTTTCTTCGGCTGCTGTTTTGATCGCCGTGGCGCCGTTTCCTACGATAAGGTATATATCACAGTTTCGAATTAGCTCGGGCTAATAGTTATCACGGTGAACAGTTTACATATTAAATTTACTTACCCCTTCTTTAGGGGGAATGTAGTCCTTGTCCCCTTCTTCACCGTCGCCCTTTATCCTTCTCTTAGGGCTTGGACAAGGATCGTTTGGCGACGAGTAATCATCGTTAGCTACGTCACTGTCGGAACTACCTTCCGGTGGGACCGTTGGTTCCGGAGCAACCATAATAGGAAGGGACGGCTCTTCCGCCCCTAAACCCTTCTCTTCAGTCCCTTTAGTACTATCGGCCATCGTTTCAAACTTCTAACATAAAAAATAAACTGTATATGAACACTCTGTGAAACTGTGTATTAAAAACTTGTGTACATAATTGCAAAAGGTTATATAAAAACTTGTGTACATAATTGCAAAAATGTTTTACTAATTTTCTAAATTAGTACAAACTGATATGCTTAAAAATTAATAAGGTGACAATATCCTCCACATGTTACAATAAAAAAATTGAACATACCCTCCCAAATGTTATTAAAAAAATGACAAATTCACATATCCTGCAAAATTGAACATACCCTCCCAATTTCATTCACATATCACCCACACTCCCAAATTCACTGTCCATCAACATATAACCCCTCATTCACATATCATCCACCCCTCATTCCCATTCACACCCACTTTTATAAGATACATTTTAATACTGTCCAATAATGACTAGGGTAATCAAAGTACTAAAAAAATCAACAATGACAAAAAAAGAAACAAGCAATAAATTGGTGTACATGCCTTATATTTTAAAACAAGACGAGAAAAATTATATGTTTTTATAAAGAAACAGAGAGAGTATATTTTTTAAAATAATTGTGAAATATTTTACTGTGCATTTCATATGTATGTTGCTATATTGGTATTACCAAACAAGCAATGTAAAACATCAAAATCAACAACAAGAAGCCATATATGGTGCCTAGTTATTTTTAATGTATAAAAGTATAAAATGATAAATGAACACCTACGTGTATTTATATATATATAAAAAAATGATGGATGACGACGATGCGGCCGGAGGCGGTAGCCGGCGACGGCCGGCGGCGGTGGAGGCGCGCGGTTGGTCGGCCGGCGGCGGTGGAGGCGCGCGGTCGGCCAGCGGCGTGGAGGGCGACGGCGGTGGAGGACAACGGCGGTGGAGGGCGGTGGTGGAGGCGCGCGGTCGGCGGGCGGCATGGAGGATGGCGGCGATGCAGCCGGCAGCGGTGGAGGACGATGGCCGGCGGTGGGCGAAGGTCGCAGGCGGACGATGGTGGCAGCGTGCGCTCAAAATTTTGGCCGCCCGTCGGCGCCAAAAATTCTAGGGTTCCCGCCTGGACTTAGAATTTTTGGCGCCGCGGGCGGGGCCTTATATAGTGAAACTATCTTCGCAGACGGGCCACCCGCCTGCGAAGATGTAAACCCTAATCGCCATAACAATCTTCGCAAGCGGTCCGTCCGCTTGCGAAGATTGTTATTGGTGAATATCTTTTCTAATTTATTTTTGTAATTCGAAAATGTCTACAGTAGTTATAATAAAAATGGTAATTGTACATACAAATATACAAACCTTAATATTATTACTGGATCAAATGTAAATCTTACTTAAATGTTTGATACATTAATACTACTTTAAATTTTTTAAAAAAATTTCAAACAATGGTAAGTGCACTTAAAAAATGCTACTAAATTTTGAAACCTCTTTTAAAAATACTTTTAAAATATAAAAAACTGTAAAATTTACCCTACGAATGGTAATTGCATATAAAAATTAGTACAAACTAATATGCAAAATGTTGAGTACAATTGTCCGTCAATTTGCAATATGAGCACACATATCCCCTTACATACCACCATTACTTAACTAATAACTTCTTAGATGCTTACATGCCACTCAACAATCATTACCCTTTAACATTTTTGCCCACACCGTCCGTGCGCATGTAAGGCTTCACGGTCTTCTGAGTAGCTGTCTCGACATTCTTAATCTTTTGTACAAACTGATTATAAAGTGGCATACTATCGTATTGATTGTAATCTTCGATATCTTCAACCCCATCCACTCCCAATATCTTTTGTTTTCCTGGTAGCACTATATCTTTCCTCAAATTTGAAGGGTATTTCACATAAAACACTTGTGCCATGCGATTGGCGAGTACCCAAGGGTCATTCTTGTGACCCACAGTCGCAAGGTCAACAACAAGGTCAACAACAGTAAGACCAAACTTATCAACATTGACCCCGTTCGGGTATTTTACCCACTGGCACTTAAATATGGGAAATTGCATTGTGTGCCCATAGTCGATTTCCCATATTTGTTCAATAAACCCGAAGTATGATTGTTTCCCCCTGCTTCATCAATTGCCTCCACACGGACACCACTGTTTTGCGTACAGGTCTTACTATCTCGGGCTCTTGTACTAAACGAGTATCCATTAATGTCATATCCCTGCCAAGAATTTACTGTAGTTGATGGACCACAAGCCAACCGCTTCATAGTTATGTCATCAGTAGTTTGTCCCTCAGGTAAGTCTCGATCTCGTAACTAATCTATGAAGAGACGTTTGTGTTCTTTCATTATCCACTCAGTTTGGTGACCCTTATTGTTAGCTCGTAGTAGTTCGATATGTTGATCGATGTAAGGCTAAACGATAGCAAACTGATGAAGCACGCTGAAGTGAGCTTCTTGAAATGATTTGTGATCATGGGTGACGAATCTCTTCTTTCCTATGGTTCCCCTGCCACTCAGTCTACCCTCGTGTCGGGGCACAGGTACTCCAATTGCATATCCATCTTTGAGGTAATCGATACAGCACTCGATAACCTCTTCAGTACTGTAACCCTCAACCATTGATCCCTCTGGATCTGCACGATTTCGGACGTAACCCTTCAAAACCGCCATGTAACGCTCGTATGACCACATTTGATGGAGGTACAATGGGCCAAGAGCAACCATCTATGGCACTATGTGAACAATGAGATGCTCCATCATATCAAAAAATGACGGAGGGAAACACATCTCAAGCTGGCACTGTGTCTCATGTGCGAATGTACGGACATTTCCTAACTCTTCGAGACTAATGACCTTCTGTGACACTGCGTTGAAAAAGTAGCACAATCTTGCGATAGCAACCTTTAAATGCTCAGGTTTTGTGGCCCTTATTGCAATTGCAAGAAACACGGTGAGCAAGACATGACAGTCGTGTGAACTATAACCAGATACCGACAAATCTTTCATGGAAACTAGTCGACTGATGTTTGATGAGAAACCTATGGGCACTCTGACATCGCGGATTGATTTGCATAATGACTTCTTCTCCTCAGGTGTCAGCGTGAAACAGGCTGGTGGAAGATATACTTTGCCATTCTTCTCTCCTTCTTGAGGGTGTAACTCTTCCCTGATTCCCATCTCGACTAGGTCCATCCATGATTGCAGACCATCTTTAGTCTTCTTCGGCATGTCCAACAATGTTCCAACTATGTTGTCAAACACATTCTTCTCTAGATGCATGACGTCTATGGCATGCCGAACCTCCAGATCTTTCCAGTACGGGAGGTACTTAAAGAATATGGAATGCTTCTTGAATGGGGAGGGAGTTTATCATCTGGCTTCGTACTATCATCTTGCTTCTTACTATCCTCTGGTTTCTTAGTCTTCTCGGATTTCTTGCGCTTTGTCCCCTTTGATGGTTTCTTAGTCACTTTTCCAAATTCGCAAATAATTTTCTCTGTCATTGCACACACTTTTTCCCCTGATGTAGGTTTTGGTGCAGGATCAGTCTCTTCAGTGCCATCGAACTCCGCCTTCATCTTGCGGTACCTGTGATTTGTGCGTAGGAACCGCCGGTGCCGCATGTACACAAGCTTGTTGGAACCCGAGAGATACCTATAGTACGTTCCATTCATGCAGATCACACATCCTGTTTTACCTTTAATTTGACCTGAAACTGAAAACATTGCTGGATAATCGTTAATGGTCACGAAGATGATGGCCTTCACTGTGAAGTATTGTCTTAAGTACTCGTCCCACACTTTCAATCCCTCTTTCCATAAATCTGCCATATCTTCCAACAATGGTTCAAGAAATACGTCAATATCAATACCAGGCTGACGGGGGTCCCTGTATATGGATACAGAGTAGTACGTATTTTCGTTTTTGACAAATCCAGGTAGGAAGATTATACATTGTCAGAAGCACTGTCCAAGTACTATGTGAGCTGCTCATGTCTCCAAAAGGATTAACTCCATCAGTACTCAGGGAAAACCTAATGTTCCGTGTGTCTTTAGCAAACTCTCTATACTGATCATCAAAGTTTATCCACAGACGAGCATCTGCCAAGTGTCGAATCATCCCATCCTTCTTGCGCCCTTCTTCATGCCAACGCATTAGTTCCGCATCTCGCGGATTTGAGTATATCCGTTTAATGCGGTCTTTGATAGGAAGGTACCACATCACAAGCTGCGGGATTTTTCTCTGAGTTCCCTCAATTCTGTCAGACGGTTCTAGGCCAGTATTGCTATTCGATTTGTACCGGCTAGCAACGCATATTGGATATTCATCTAAAGAAGCGTACTCTTTCCTGTACAGTATGCAGTGATTAACGCAAGCATGAATCTTTTCCACACCAAGTGAAAGGGGGCATATGAGTTTATTCGCTTGATATGTGCTGGATGGTAGTGAGTTAGGCCTCGGGAGCATTTTCTGCAGAAGTTCTAAAAGACTGTCAAAACTGGTATCAGACCATCCATGTCTCGCCTTTAACCTCACAAGTTTAAGAACTGACCGTAGTGTTGTGAACTCACTATCACAGCCCTTCGACTCATCGTACAGAACTTCCTTAGCTGCCTTCTGTAAAGCTTTAAAGTTATTTAAACCTCTAGCCGACCCCATCAGCACCTCGGGTTCTGCATGACGTAACATTTCCTCTAGATCGATTTTGTCCTCAACATAACCATCGTCGTGTACCATGTCTTCAAATCGTGTCGGAACCACATTTTCAGGCCCGTCCACTTGTTCTTCGCCATGACGTGTCCATATTTTGTACTTGTCCATAAATCCACGAGTTACTAAGTGCTCCTTCACTTTATAAGCATCTTCCCAGCCTATTTCATTCTTACAGTCAGCACATGAACAAATTATCTTCCTCATATTGTTCTTTTCAGCATGTGCCTTCGCAATACCAATAAATATAGACACTTCATCTCTATATGGAGACAAAAACCTCGGTCAATGAAACATCCATTCCCAACTTTCCATATCTCTAAAAAAATGAACATAAAATATTTGCACTATTAATACCAAATTTGCAGGGTTTATTGAAAAAACATATCGCTATTCAAAACTAACTGAAGGTTAATTGTAAATTAATAAAAAAAATTATTTCATTTTTTTTACACAGACATGCCAAATTAGTATATTAGGAAAATCTAACAAAATCATATCATCGACATATTATAAACTAATGTAATTATTTTTTGATTGCACCAAATAAATAGGCATTAAAAATTTTATTCTCTCTCATATATGTATGACAAGATCTAGTTGTAGATCTAGAACTAAGAGGTGGATGTGATAGTAAGATAAAAAAAATTAAGAATTTATGTTACCACATTAAACCACTACAACAAGAGGCATCAAGTATTACACATACATCTAACATCAACATATCAAAAGAAAATAAATTAAAAAACATTGAGCTTTTCCTTCACAATTTTGCATGTATAAATCCATCAGAAATTGAAGTCTAAAAGCTTAAAAAATTGCATACCTAGTGTGGAAATGAGTAGATCTAAGCACCGTAGAAAAATCCCCCGAAGATTTGAAGTTCAAAACCTCCCCCCTATATTTAAGTCACTTTAGGAGAGAGAAACTTCGGGGAGAATGAACAGGGTTCGGGGAGGAAGAAGACTATGTAGGGGTATCTTTGCAGGCGGGCCATATAAGCGGCGCCTGCGAAGATCGATCTTCGCGGGCGCATGTCGCCTACCGCCTGCGAAGATATATCTTCGCAGGCGCCGCTTATATGGCCCGCCTGCAAAGTTCTATCTTCGCAGGCGGACTGCCCCTCCACCCCGGGTATCGTCTTCGTCGGCGGGATTTTGGCTCCGAAGACCACACCCGCCTGCGAAAATGGAACCCCTACGACGCCGAAAATGAGTTTTCTAGTAGTGAAATATATATGTTGTCCTTATCTTCGCAGTCCTCAAGTTACTCCGGCATATACCGATATATACGTTGAGGATTAGGTAGCTGACCTCGCATAATGCACTATATGATCATAAAAATATTTTTTGAGGGACCATAGCTTTGATTCTAGCTTGTAACCCCCATAGAACTTGCTATCTTGTACCATTCACGCATTCTAACATAGTAAGGAGAGAACAACCCAGGGGTTTAGCTGACTTTGGTTGAGATAGCTTTGCTTTGGTGCCCTTAATGACTATGCAATGGCACATGAGTTTAGACCCTTAGGTAGGATGTGAGCGGTAGATAGGTACGTGCAAATTTATAGCCAGAAATAAGTTTTTTTTTTCTGGACGGAGGGTGAAGGATGCAGTGGAATACTTCTAGACGCATAGATTAGATATATAGAAAGGTGGACTCATTTCAGAAAAGTTCCGGGGAAAGTTAATCGTAAGTAAGAAGAAACAACAAGAAAAATTAACATTCAGATACATAAGAGTATGTAGGAATCGAGAAATAGACTTTTATTTTCCTTTTTCAAAATAAAAATGGATTTCATATTCTTCACCTAGATAATTAAGATCATGTCAGGGTTCAAGCCCCAAATTGGGACTGATATATTATTTCTCGAGAGGGTTCATTATGAAGTCTCGAACGGTAGCCCGGTGTTGGGAGTGGCGGTGGTGGTGAGATGGTTCTGCTGCTGCCGGTGGATGTCGTCAAGCTTGATGATCACTGATCTTGACCTCTACAGTATCAATTCTAGGCCTGTTCATGTGCTTCATTCTCGCCGCCTCCCATGCCTTAGCCGCGTCCTTGTCGATGTCGAGGGATGATTTAAGGAGCACCACTTGCTCCAGGCGATGGAAGTAATCGATGTGAGCAGCCTGGAATCCGCTGATGTCGTTGCAGAGGAGCTGGAGGGTGGTGAGGTGTTGCATGGCGACGGTTTTGTCTTCGCCACCGGCAACGATTATCACCTTGGGAAGCTTGGGGGCCTGCACGTGGAGACCCCGAAGGCTCGGGAACCCGCGTACGACGTTGAGCGTGAGTGTGCCGTCCGTGAAGTTGCTGTTGTCTTCGATGAGCTTCAGGTACCTGAGATTTGGAAGGCACTGCAGGAGCAATAGGGCTTCGCAGCTCAAGCCCGTGTATGAGAGGTATAGCTTGGAGAGAGCGTGGTCTGATATCGTCTTGGTATTTGCGGCTGTGATGAAGCCTGGCAGTCTGCTCAGCTTGCCGCGTAGCTTGACGGACTCGATCCTGCACGGAAGATGGACATCCACGGGGGGGAAATCCAAGAAGTCCAGGGATTGATCGCCGAAATCAAGGGACAGAGAGTCGAGGGTGAAGCATCGCTTCTTCAGAAACTCGACCAAAAGGTGAGTGGGAGCGGTGGTTGGCTTCGCTTTGGATCCCTTGACGCCCTTCTTGTTCCACCATATCTTAATCTTCTTCAACCGGTCTTGATGCATGAGACCGAGAAAGTTCTGCAGGCACTGGTGTTCCTCTCTATCGCTCTCACCGATGAAGATGCCGGCGAGAGTGTGTAGCTTGGCCTGGGCAGAAGCGCCACCACTCGCTCTAGCAGCTTTCGGCCACAAGGCTAGGCCGCGACGAGCTGGGCCTGGGATGTCGCGTGGCAGCTCGAAGGCACCAAAAAGGTACTTGAGGCAAGGCAGACAGAGGACATTCCAAGGCAGGGTGATGGTGCCCGCGTGGTCCTCCGCCTTTGACTTGGAACCCCGCACCACGATGTCCCGGACGTCCAGCGTCTCCAGGAAGCGCAGCTCCGCCATCTCCGGGGGGAGACCGCAGGCATCGATGGCGGTGCCCCTGAGGCAGAGGTACCTGAGGACCTTGAGCTTGCAGATGCTGCGGAGCACACCGCCGGTGATGCCGGTGCACCCGTCCAGGTCCAGGACGCGCAGTACCTTGCAGCATTTCAACTTGAAGTCCGACAGCTCGGTACCCGCGACAGTAAGCGACCTGACATGGGACAAGTCTAAGCCTTCCACCATCTCCGCCAGCTTAGCCTTGTTGCTGTTGCCCCCGCCGGCTCTGTTAGGGTCATAGACGATGGCTAGCCGGCGGGGGGAGGGGTTATTGTCCCTGTTGGTGGTCTGCATGTGCTCCCCGTTCTGGATTAGGCTGGCGAACTTGCTGGAGGCCGACTTGTCGAGAAGGAAATCGAGCAGGACACCATGGACCCGGCACTTGTTCTTGACTGCCCCCGGCACCACTGCCGGCGCTGGGTCCTCCTCGTCGTCCGCACGCTGAATCATGATCCGGTCCACCAGCTTCTCGAAATTCTCATCGGCAACCGTGCTCCCGTGTTTCTTGGCGTCGTAGGGGACCAGCTGTTCCGCCATCCACCGCCGCACCAAGCTCTTCCTCCTGATGCTGTAGTTCTTGGGGAACATGCTCACCGACAGCAGGCACGTCTTGAGGTCGTGGTTGTACAGATCTTCGTAGCACTCCTTCAGCGTCGCGTGCGCCTCCTGGAAGGCCGCGTGCTGCGGCCGGCCTGCGAGATAGTTTCCCAGCTCACGAACAATGGCGCTGCACCTCAGCTCCCCCCGTTTCAGATCCGCCAGCTTGAGCCGCACGTACTCCGCCACGCCAATGAGCGCAAGCGGCAACCCGTCGCACTTCCGCACGATGTCAACCGAGTGGGACTGCACGTCCTGAGGAAGCTGGTCTCGCTCGCACTCGACTAGCTGCCAGAGCAGTTTATCCGAGTCGTCCTCGTTGAGTCCTTCCAGCCTGTACATGAAACCTCCCAAGCTGCACTTCTTGGCCACGGATTGCACGCTCGTCGTCACGATTATTCGGCTGCTGCTCTCCTTGGGGAAGGCGCGTTCGATCACCGCCCAGACTTCGTCTTTCCTCACATTATCGACCACAATCAGATACCTAGTAATTCAAAACATGTAGAGAACATATTAGGGTTGTGTTCTTCTCCCCCTCTTCCGAACTCCTCTTCCTCGTTTTCCACGCGCACGCTTTTCAAACTACTAAACGGTGTGTATTTTGCAAAAGTTTCTATACAAAAGTTGCTTAAAAAAATCAAATTAATCCATTTTTGAAAAAAAATTAGCAAAAACTTAATTAATCACGCGCTAATGGATCGCTCCGTTTTCCACAATCACCGTGCGCTGGGAACCGAACGCTGCGAACGAAGCCTAGGTCAATCTATATATTACATAACTGATTTTTCCCCTTTCACTTGACCTAGTATCTAAAACCATGTAGGCAGCATGTTAGATCTATCTATTCGTTAGATAACTGGTTTTTTTTTTATCTATCAATCACCTTTTTAAGTCGTTAGATTAGCATCAAACAACTCATAATAAGCCTACTTAAATTGTTGGGTGGCCCACCCAATTGCGCAGCTAGCATCCATATAAAATTATCTAATTTTTAATATATGATATTACTTAAAATTTATTAAATAGTCATCACGTTTGTCTTATAACCTTAAAAGATTGATCCTTATCATCCCTAAATTTTTAATTTTATTGTTTTTAAAAATCACATCAACTTCTAACCTAACTCTTTTATCACCCTTTTATTTGTTTGCCCGATCTACTACAACTTCTATTTATCTTTGCTGAAACCTTTAAAAATTGAATCTTCCAGTTTTTAGAGTTCATTGTCTCGTCGGGTTTTGTTATTATAATTTTTAGAACTATCGTCAAACGTCATCATTGTACTCCTCTATGACCTGCCCACTGTCTCCCTATTTATTGTTATTAGGATTTTAAAAATTAAATATCATTATCGTTGTGGTTCATTTTTTAGTTTTTATAAGTCCCGCCAACTGCTGCTGGCTCCGCCACTGTACTCCTCTATGGCCCGCCTATTGCCTGCCCAATTTATCATCATTAAGATTTTAAAAATCGAACATGATTATCATTGCGGTTTATTTTTTACTTTCTAGAAGCCCCGCCAACCGTTGTGACCGTGCTGCTTAACCGCTTGTCTGTCGTTTCTTCTCTTAATCGTTATTGGGATTCAAGAATTTATTTTATTTTTATTCTGAATTTTAATTAATCTCGTATTCAATTCTATATGAAATTTTCTTACAATATTACTTATTATTTTTTATTCCAAATTTCAGTTATTTTTAAATTTTATTCTACTAGAAATCTTGTTTTCTTTGTATCTGATTAATATGGGAATTTTTAGCATCCACAGCTAACGTGATGTGTTCTTTCAAGACTGTTTTAATAATATAGTAGATAGATAGAAAGATTCCACTTGGAGAATAAAGACTACTCTGAAATAAAACAAAAAAAAAATTACAATCCTTATCAATAAAAAAAATATTACCCTACTGATCATAATAATTTACCTATTTATCTAGATTAACACAGATCAATATGACGTATATGATGGTTGTACATTTCTAGCTAAGTGACTAAGGGAAACCATAAAAACAGGTAATTTATTAAATGGCAAAATCTATATTAATGTTTCTCATGATTTTTGGTTTGGTCCAGCTACGAGATGCAATAGAACTGCATGCATTTTAGCTACAGTAGAAGATACTGAAGAGAAATAATAGTTTTCGATGTTACCTCTTGCCCTGGAGGAATTTCCTGATATTTTCGCACAATGCCATGATATCTGTGTTGTCGTTTATATTGGCTGATGCTTTCCCCGGATCAAGTTCACGGAGAGTCTCCTTGAGGAGTTTGGCCGCATCATCGTTGCTCCCCGCTGCTAGTGGCGTCGACCACGCCACCTGCACCCAGGCCTTGCAGTCGAACGGCTCGCCAAGGGAACTGTGGTCGTGGTCGTACACTACCTTAGCGAGGGTGGTCTTCCCGACGCCGCGGAACCCCACGATGGAGATCACCCTGAGCTGCTTCGGTTGGCCATCGACATGGCGAAGCAGGTCAAGAAGATTCTCCGTGTGGTGCTGGATGCCTACTGGGCGAAGACCGCAGCCGAAGGAAACTGTGCCACCGACAGTTGGGGATGGCGTCGTCGTCGGCGGTGTAGCATCTCCTCTGCCTTGTTTGAACTTATCCCATTGGTCCAGCAGACTTTGCAGCCGCTCGTCGAAGCCGCGGATGTCGAGTATGTGCTGAGGTCGGGGATCCATCAAGCCCACCGTGCGCAGAGCACGTTTCGGTAACGGGACTTTAGTCTTGGTCCCCAATACCATCAGATCTAGGGCGTCCTCCATGTCGTACGCCAATTCTTGGAGCTCCATGAGCCAAGCCTCGCCAATGGCCCCGGCTATGCTCCCTGATGAACTGCTGATACAGACATTCATCATATTCATTTCCGAACTAAAATGCTTGATCTTACGATCCATCTCCCTTCTCAGCTCCCAATCGGTTGTGATCAGAGAACAGATCTTCCCGCTGACGGACTCAACGGCACGGAATATATCCATTGCCCAACCTCCCCTGCCGACTTATCAATTCACTCAAAACTATCTGGGGCCTGGGGCTAGCTAGCTTTGCTCCCTTTCTCCCCCTTGATGGAGACAGTGTGAGTTATATAACACACTGCTAGCTGGTGATTGTGTGGCCATGTTTTTAATTATTGAAATCTACGCCTACCCCTGAAATTAGGAAGATCACTCTAATGACGTACGTAGCGACTTAACCGGAAGTGTACGACCTAGTATCTTTGAAGTAGAAAGTACCTACGTGATACCCACAATTAGCTTGCATGAGAATTACAAAGTAATTAGAGACGATCGATGAAAACGTTATACGCATAAAATTTATCTTACAAACATGCATGTAGCATGCTATGAGTAAATGTAGATTTCCTGTAGCTCCTTTGTTATCAAATCAAACTATTAGGGGAAGGTGCTTTTGTCTCTCGAAGGAATATCCTCTTATGTTTTTAAAATTTTACAACTATAGATATTAGGTTTTAAATCTGTAGTTTTGTGATAAATTTAGTGCTTGTATAATCTTTGATACAACGTTTTAAGTCTATAATATTTTACGATAATTTTGTTATAGTGTGTATAGTTTGTGGAATTTACTCTGAAAGTTAACAATATAGATTAATACTCGTATGTGATATAGTGTACTCCACAACCATGTGGGTTCAAATTCGACTTCTCCAAGTTATATAAATATAGCTAACATGTTCTTTTAATTGTAATAATTTGTACAAGTCGAATTTGATATTGCATATTTATGCAATAATACATCACATATTAATGTACCTTATCATACAATTTTTTAGGTTATATGTAAAATACGAGGGGATGTTTTCCCAAGAAATGAAAATCTATCTCCAAATTATTAGATTTAATGGATAAGACTGTAGAATGTAGACCATCGGTTTGTTATCGTATATAGAACTAGTTTCCACACACACAAAAACACACACATATATATATATATTAGTTGTGATCCAAATCATGTATTTATTTTTGTCAAAAACAAGTCAAGTATATTAGTTCCTGAAGCTCAAAACAATGAGTACAATCATGCAGGAGAACTTGAGCGACGTCGACTATATATCGTTACCTGCAGAAGGGGCAATCTCGCTCCCAGGGTGACTGACTTTTCTCGCTTTTTCGTTCGTGCAGGAGCCGATATATAATAAACATATTTATAACAATATTAAATCTATTATATATATAAGCTGAATCTATTATACAATATTAAATCTAGCCTCACAAAAACGTTGGTGTTAAATATGTGATCCGAATTTGGACTTATAATATATTCGGATTAGTTTCCTGGTAGGACTCCTAATTGTTTCCTATTATATCCCCTACGTTTGTAATCAACTCCTTAATAGTGATTATTGCTGGTCGGCGCCCGTGGTTTTTCCCGCAAGGGTTTTTATGTGTCTTTCCTTTTATCTCCTATATATATCCCTTGTAAACCGCATAGGGAGTGTGCGATAGCCCAATGTATCCCCTACGTTTGTAATCAACTCCTCAATAGTGATTATTGCTGGTCGGCGCCCGTGGTTTTTCCCGCAAGGGTTTTCCACGTTAAATTCGTGTCACCGTTGTGTATCTATTTTCTTAACAAGTGGTATCAGAGCATTGGAGATCCGGTCTACTACCACGTCGCTATCGTCGCCGAGTAAGGAGAAAAACAGCAGTCCACGCGCAGCCACGTTTCAGGGAGAAAAGCAGTAGTAGCAGCCAGAACCCATCTAATCTCAAGTGCACGGTTCCCGAGGAGAGCAAGTCATGCATTCAGAGCCATCTTTGCTCTTGTTCATGTGAATTAAATTTCACGTTGGTGTTTTTGCTAGGCACATGCGGCCAGGAATTCAGGTTCAGTTTTTGCTACACTCACACGCCAGTTTATCAGGAGGTTTTCTACGGAGATCAAGATACTTTGTTTTATACACCTAGAGTATTTCGCGTTTCTGCTAGGGTTCCACAAAATTATACCAGTAGATTCAAGATTTTATTCCCAAGGCGATTTTGAAGTTTGATCTACCGCTCCTGGATTGAGCTGCAATATTCTCGTTTATGGCGTGTGAAGATGCAAGTTGGCACATCTACCATGGAGGAGAAGCTAATACTATCGTGCACCAGTCTATCAGTTGCGCATATATGTATTATGACACAGAAGCGAAGTCGTCGAGAGGGAGCCTCAAGGTTCATGTCCAGATCATGTGGAAGTGGTCAAATTTCCGGCAGAATTGCTACGTTTGTTTGCCCAGCGTACCAGCAGGTTAATCAGGAGATCTATGTACTTCGTTTTGAGCACAAGAGTTTCGCGTTTCTGCTACAGCAGATTCAGGATTTTATTCCCATGGCGAGTTTGAAGTTTGTGCATCAGGTTTCGCGTCTCTGCTAGGTTCAGACATGTTTATACTAGTAGATTCAGGATTTATTCCCTATGGTGAGTTATGAAGTATGGTCTAACTCTTCTGGGTCGAGGGTGTTATATTATAGTCATGCAGACTATTTGGCGTGCATTGATTTTATCTACATGAGCTTATGTGGAGATTGATGATTTTTATGCTATAAGAGAAAATTCGTCTTAATGTGGAGATTGTTAAATATGTGATCCGAATTTGGACTCATAATATATTCGGATTAGTTTACTTGTAGGACTAGGATTAGTTTCCTAGTAGGACTCCTAGTTGTTTCCTATTATGTGTTTCTTTTTATCTCCTATATATATCCCTTGTAAGCCGCATATGGAGTGTGCGACAGCCCAATGTATCCGCTACGTTTGTAATCAACTCCTCAATAGTGATTATTGCTGGTCGGCGCTCATCGTTTTTCCCGCAAGAGTTTCCACGTTAAATTCGTGTCTCCTTTGTGCATCTATTTTCTTAACAGTTGGCCACTATTTTAGTTGAGTAAGATTAGGTTTATAATCATTATGACATCATTAGTCAACAGCGATGGCGGGGATCTTTTTCGATTTCAAATCCCTCAAATTTCGTATGGATATATATAATATGGATGGATCGTCGGCGCAAATGCTAGCTGTACATCAACCGTAGATTGTTAAGTGCCTGCCGCCCGCCGGACTTGGCAGCTGGCAACAACGCATCTAGTCGTTGTATTTTAAAAGAGGCACATCACGCATCTTCCTCCTGAGCTTCCGGCCATTCTCGATCTTCCCTTCGTCGGCCAAGCCTGGCCTGTAGTTTAATTATCCGCTAGCTTAGCTTGGTGCCATTTGAGTTGAGTAGCAGTTACTCTGAGATCATGGACGAAGGACCTGTGAGCGCGTCGATGGGTGTCATGGTCCCTTTGCTGTCGAAGCTCGTCGCGAGCATGGAACAGCCGAGGTTCAAGGACGTGAAGAACGACTTGAATTCCCTCAGGGGCGAGCTCGCATCCATGCATGCTGTGATGCTCAAGTTCGCCACGCAGGACGACACGGACCTGCAGGTGAAGGAGTGGATGAGGCAGGTGCGGGAAGTGGGCTACGACACCGATGACTGGATCGACAGCCACCCTCCCGTGGCTGCGGAGACGAGGGTGTCACGCCTCGGAAGTGGGTTCTTCAGCCGGAACAACCGGCGGAGGAAGCTCGCTGAGCTGATAAATGAGCTAAAGGACCGCGTCGAGGAAGCCAGCAAAAGGCGGACCAGGTACGTGCTCCAGAGCGCCCCTGCCTTGGACGATCTCAGCGACGACCTCGGCCCCAGCAACGTCACCGTCGACCTTCAGCTTCTGTACGGCGTCAACGGTAGGCTGGTTGGACTGGACGAGCCTATGGAGGAGCTCGTCGGCAAACTGAGGCCTGGCGGCGACCAGCAGCACTTCAAGGTGGTGTCCATCGTCGGAGGCGGTGGCCTTGGCAAGACCACGCTCGCCAAGGCGGTGTACCGAAAGATCCACGGCGAATTCGACTCTTGTGCGTTCGTCACTGTCGGCCAGAACCCGCATATTCGGACGGTTCTGCTCAACATGCTCCGCCAGCTCAACCCCCTGCAGCCGCAAAGGGATGACACTGAGAAGCCGATGGATGAACCCACAGTCGTCGGCAAGCTCAGGGAATTCCTCGACAAAAAGAGGTAATGTTTTCGTAGTCTTTTTTTGAATGAACCCATATTGATGACATATATGTGTTCTTTTCAGTAGAGCCTTTCTGAACATCTAGAACCATGCGAAAGTATTCTAAAACCACAAATACATTTTTTCCATGCACACTTCAAATAGTGACTTGTCTATCATTCTACACAACAGGATAGTGCAGTGCAATCTATATTTTTCTCCATGCCTAGATGGAATTTACACTTACCTGTTTCGTGGAGTGAAAGATGACATTACAATTAATAGATCATGTCATTTTTTTCAAAAATTTTCAAACACTGTTTTGATGGCATGTAAGATACAAATTCATACACCCTTGAGTTCTTATAATGCACTTCCAACTTTCTTTTTGATTTTTAATATTTGTCAATTGACTGATTAATTTTCTTATCTATCAATCATTTCTGTTTTTCTAAATTAGAATAATATGCAACAACTCATACGTACGACATTTTCTTCCTTTGTAAAACAAAAAAAAAAGTTCTACTATTGCATTTTTTTAAAGAAAAGTATTTCATTGTTTATCCTCATTGTTATGGATATATAAGTAACTACAGCAAAAAAAAAAGAAACTTAAGTAGAGGCACTCTTTTAGAGTTCCATACTCTAGACACTTTTTATAGGCATTTTAAGATCGCTTAGGATAATTTTACCATAGAGCCACTTTAGAGACATCTTTAGTATATTTTAAAAATACTTACTAAATGTATCCTATAGAGGCATCTTTTAGGCACTCTATGATTTGCCTCGTATGATCTATAGACATAAAGAATGCCTCTATGAACCGTTAAAGTTTGAACTGTTTTATCCAAAATTTACAGGAAACTTTTTTATCCCTCATTTATCAAAAACTCATCCAAATAGATATCAAATTTTCTCAATAAATTTGACAACAATCATACAACAGTAAGATCTAAAATGGATAAAGTCTTCTATGAACAGTAGTAGTATTATTTATACTAGAATTTGTCTTTTTTTCTCGAATATAGGTCGAATTTAAACTTGACTTTTAGTGAAGTGCTAGATGTGACTCTACTCTATATTATCAATTCTTTTTAAAAAAAATTATAACTATTTCTATTGAATTTAGAAGAAAAAATATACGAGCAGATCCCATCGAGATATTAGAATGCATTCTCAAATCTTTTATTATATACTAAAAGTCTATTAAAGTTCCTATAAACATTTCTTATAAACATTTCTAAACCACCATATGATATTGTACAAACGCTCCTGTACCGTTGTGTGTCACACACAAATATTAGAAATTATGATAAAAAGCAAAATATTAAACTCTTGATTTTCATTAAAATTAGCGGGGCCAGTATTCTATGCCATTTGATTAGATTTATTTTCTTTTCTTTTTCTTAAAAACTTTTGTTGGGATGTTTGGGCCACCATCCAATCCATACTTTATTCCATAAAACGTCTATCTGAAGATTTTGTTCACGTTAAGCGTGTACAAGTATGTTTCATGTACCAAAACGTACAAGGGCATATGTCTCCGTACGTGATGATGTATGGTCATCAGCGAATTACGGGAGTCCTTCTCCAACCTCTCCAACTATGATAAATACTACTATTATTTTTCTCCAACAGCATGATTCGAATTGACCTCTCGAATTGAATTCACGGATATATAATGACTCTACCTTAGGGGATGTTTGTTTCCTGGGACTTATTCATGTCACATCGGATATTTGAGCACTAATTAAGAGTATTAAACATATATTAATAATAAAACTAATTGCATAAATGAGAACTAATTCACGAGATAAATTTTTAAGTCTAATTAATCCGTAATTAACACATGTTTACTGTAGCATCACATAGACTAATCATGAACTAATTAGGCTCAATAGATTCATCTCACAAATTAGTTTAGGGTTATGAAATGAGTTTTACTTTTAGTCTACGTTTAATACTTTTAATTAGTGCACAAACATTCGATGTGACAGGGACTAAAAATAAGTCCTTGGAAACAAACAAGGACTTAATTTAAAAGTGCCAACTTCAAACCAAATATAACTCAATAATTATCAATTTCGAAATCATTTAATCATGAATATTCTATAATTGAGCAACTAAACCTAGGACAACTCTATATTCATTAATTGCGAATTTTATAACTTTTAAACTATGAAAAACTATAATTGAGATTTTGAACTGAGTACAACTCAATTTTTATTAATTACAATTTAGAAATTATTATATGATGAAACTTATAATCCACACTACAAAACAAGTAGAAATCAATATTTATTAATTCCGATTTAGCAATTTTTGTATCATGAAAGTAGACCGAATACAACTCGACAATTATTATTTCCAAATTTATTAATTAAATTATATACTAAATTGAGACTACAAAATGAGTCCAAAGTTTTATTTACTACCCTTTGCATGTCATTCAGACATTATGAAAAATTATAAAAAAAAGTTACTATATATTATTAATTTCATCCTGTACCACTGCACTAGCATGCATAAATAAAATAGAAAGTGACTATATATTGTATATATTGTTAGATCGACTTTTAAGCCTCACCAATAAGAAGAATGCAGCGCGGGATATCTTCATAGTTTACCCAAATGTGAAATATCTATGACCGAAAGTAGCAGCAAAATTGATTTCCATATATACACTAGTGTAGACGTGTTTCATAACGGTAGAGTGAGCACATGAACTACCTATACTGACAAGAGAAAAAAATGTGTGTATATATATATATCTCAGGTACTTTATCGCTATTGACGATATATGGAGTATATCTGCTTGGAAGGACATCAAATGCGCTCTACCCGAGAATACTCCTGGAAGTAGGATAGTGACCACGACACGTATCAGCGATGTAGCGAAATCGTGTTCCGTCCGCCCCAAGGATTTCACCTATCTGATGAAGCATCTTAGCGAGACTGACTCCAAGCAACTGTTCCTCAGCAGACTGCCGTGTACTTCTAAAAGAACTCACTCTTCTGAGACTGACCTGGAAGAAGTGGTTTTCCGTGATGTTTGGAAGATATGCGGCGGCATGCCACTGGCGATGATCGTCATTGCCGGTATGTTGAACAGGAAATTGCTAGGCTGCCTTGGCGACGAAGAAAGCATCAAGAAAGCACTGGAGAAACACCCGACGCTGCAAGGGATGAGGAGGATACTACGCATCTGTTACTCTGATCTCTCTTTACCCGTGAGGACTTGCTTGCTGTACCTGAGCATCTTCCCGGAGGATGGAACGGTGGAGAAGAACCGGCTTATATGGAGGTGGATAGCCGAAGGGTTCATCCCAGTCCCAAAGCAGGAGCAGGTCACGTCATGGGAGACGGCCGAGAGCTACTTCAACGAACTCGTCAACCGACAGCTGATCCAGCCGGTGGAGACGGGGGACGTCGTGAAGGTGAAGGTGCACGACGTGGTCCTCGAGTTCATCGCGTCTGTCGCTGCGGAGGAGAACTTCGTTACTTCGGACATGGTGCTGCGTTGCAAGCCACGTGACATCGTCCGCCGGGCCTCCGTCAACTGGATCGACGAGGACGAGAGCATCGGCGGCCTGTCTCAGGTCCGCTCGCTCACGGTGTTCGGCCTCCTCGCCAAGTCCATGAAATCGAGTATCGTGTACTTGCAGCTGCTGCGAGTGCTCGACGTCAAAGACGCCAAGGGGCTGAAAGATGAAGATCTACAAGGTATCGAGAGGCTCTTCTTCCTCAAGTACCTTGGGCTCGGCGGCAAGTCCGTCACAAGGCTCCCCGAGAAGTGGAAGGAGCTCCAGAACTTGCAAACCCTGGATGTGAGGGAGACCGCCGTCACCGAGCTCCCAGAGGCGATCGCCCGGCGGTGTAGCAAGCTGGCGTGCCTGCTCGCCCGTCACCTCTCCGTCGAGGAGGGGATGGACAGCATGCAGCATCTGCAGGAGCTGTCCATGGTGAGCGTCACCGACGCGGTCTCGCTGGACAGCATGACGAAGCTGGTGATGAGCCTGACCAAGCTGAGGAAGCTTGGGGTGAGCTGGTCCTTCGACGGCACGGGCGACCAGAAGCACGCCATGGCTGCTCTCGATGTCGACAAGCTCGCCGCCTCTCTCCAGCAGATCAAGACATGCGGCGTCGAGTCGCTCCTCCTGGACGTCGGTGAGGGCAAGACGCGCTGCTCGCTTGATCTGCTCGTGGAGTCGTGGGCACTGCCGCGTCGCCTGCAGAAATTCACCATGAGGAGCGAGCACTACTACTTCCCCAAGGCGCCGCCCAAGATGGCCCCTCACGAATCCCTCTCCCACCTCGAGATCTCCATATCCGAGCTAAGGAAGAGCGACGTGAACGTGTTCTGCTCCATGCCTTTCCTCATCTACCTCAAGCTGAGCACAAGATCGTCTCCGCCTCCAGCGGAGACGGTGGTCATCACCAACGAGGGATTCCAGTGCCTCCAGGTGTGGTGGTTCAAGTGCCAGGACGGCGGTCTGGGGTTCGACTTCGGACATGGAGCCATGGCCCAGCTTCTGAAGCTTGATCTCCACTTCACGCCGGTGAAGAAGGTCAAGCTTTCCGGCATCACCAACCTCTCCTCGCTCCAGCAATTCCACGCCACCGTCTGCTGCGGTAAAGATGATTCAGAATTTAAGGCTACAGAAGAAACCATCAAGCAACTCGTATCAAATCACTCCAACAATCCCACCTGGGAGGTCACCATGGAGATGGAGCTCAACAAGCCTACTGCAGCCATCTGAATTTGATGGATGCTACCAAAACTCAAGGTACCAACATCAAGTCATCAACACGACAGTCGCTACTCGCTACTCCAATCAATTTGATCACTGCATCCTGAATTCAGCTAGCTTTTTCCTACACCACCCTTGATTTCTTTGCCAACTCGAACATGTTGTGGATCAACACCATGGCGGCGTAGACGCCCATCTACTTCTTCGGTATGCATTTGGTGGAGAAAAAGCTATGGATCGTGATGACGGCCGGCTACCACAAATCCACAATCTCGCAAGCTTTTCTCTGTTTTATTTATTGTCAAGAAATAATTAGTGGCATCTACGACACTTGTCTTGCACGAGGTTTATTAGATGGTACTTGTAATCTCTTATGATTTCAGGCTTTTATTTCCTTATATGTATGTTTGTTTCCAAACCCTTTTTTAACTTTCCCTTTATTGAAATATGACTTCTCAAAGTAGATATTCTTGAGGGGAGGGCTAATGGGCGCGTGATCACCCACGGTGATCAGGCACCCCCAGCCCCTCCCCTAACACGCACGAGCCTCCCCCTTCTCCTCTTTGACTGCACCATAAATTTCAAAACATTTAAAAAAACAAGTTAGAAAAAATTAAAAGAAAATAGAAAAAAATCTAATACCCTTAAAAATATATTCACGTGCATAGATTTTGTACTTATAAATATATACAGTGAACTTCATACGTATAAATTTTATGTATAGAAATATTCTATATGAAATATATTTGAATCCGAATTCAAATTTGAATATGATATATGAACTTTTGACCAATCCATACTCTGAATCAGACATATAAACTTTCAGTGTATAAACTTTAAATGTGTAAACTTTTGGTGTATACACTTTCTGTGTGCAAACTTTAGATATACAAATTTTAGGTGTGTATACTTTAGGTATATAAATTTTGAGTATACAAACTTTAGGTGTATATGAACTTTTAGATGTGTAAAGTTGAGGTGTATAAACTTACTAATATAGGAAAGTAATGTGATGGTAAAAAAGGAAGGAACATGGGAAGGTGGTCTGATCGCTTCACGCGACCAATCGCGTGATAGCTTTTTCGTCTTCTTGATTAATTTCTATGAATGTTTCTATCTTCGTGATTTCTCTTTTCATTGTAATAAATGTTATATCATCATGCTGATTCGGCTTCTCTGCAACCGTACAACTACACCCTTATCGGCTTCTCTGCAAACGACTACTTCCCAGGCAGTATGTCGATTGGAGGACGTACCGGCAGCGGGACTGGAGGAGACGAGAACAATAACACCAACAATGTCTCATCTAGGACTGGAGCGTTCTCCAGGGTATTATACTACTTTCGTATTCGTTTTAAATATATTATTAGATGCTTTAGTCCCTGTTAATATATTTATGTTTATGACCATGATAGGACACTCAATATAGTTGATGCTTATACTTATATTGTTAGAAACATTTTCATATTAAACACCAACACTAAATCACTCAACTATATGTTATGTTTAGCATATTAATTTTCTGAATTAAAATATACTGATTTATAACAAAATTTCCAACGCGATATCAGACCCAAGCTTATTTCTAAATAGTTGAGAAAAAGTAAAACCAAAAACAGTACGGACCTGATCCATGAAGATCTAATCTGACCGGCTTTGCACTGTTGGAGTGTTGGTCTGATAGACTGATAGCTAGTGTGCTCTGATCTGACCACAAGTTGATTGTGCGGTGCAGACAGGGGGAAGACAGAGCACAACTCGATTCAACTTTATTTCATCGAAATGGGTTTACGATGTGCCTCCAAAGCGCTAAAGAATTTCTATCCCAATTTAACTCAGTTTAGCCTAAAACACAATATATTATACAGAATACATATATATTTATCAATAAATTTTCTCTAAAAATTTAGGAGATGTAAATACAGTATAATCATATAACTACATTATAACTTGTATATAACTTCAATATAACTTTTGCAAACCCCATGGTAACTAGTTATTTTGTGCGAAGCGGAGGTTGCGGACCAAATCCCCTCACCTATGTGTGAACTGTGATTTTTCTCTTCCTCTTCTGCATGAATTCTGAAGCAAATCTAGTAATTCAAAATTATTTAAAACTTAAGTATAAGATAAATTGTACTTACTTGCAATACGACATAATTATAACTACCATTATACGTATCTACATTGGCTGATTTTTTGGACGAAAATTTCTTGTTAAATATATATATAGCAAAATCTTATATTATATGCATATGAAACAATTAGATACCATAAACATTGAAGAATTAACGTGAAAATAAACTTTACTTCAAAATCAAACTCTAATCGGGAGTTTTCATTCTACCCATTGGGGACCTTGGTCTGACCGCATACATACCTCCGCTCAAACTGCTACTACCCTGCTACCTCGTCGGACAAACCGATCAAGCGCTGCAGATTTGTTCGGCCAACATTATATAGTCAGGTCGCTTGTGCTCTAACACTTTGTCAATAAAAACATCACTTCACAATAACCGGTGTGTAATCAACATGTCAATTGACAAAGATCTCACACCCAGAACAAAAGGGTTTCCGATACCAATGAAAACTAAAGACATGCTTGGCAGCATTGGTAACCTTTAAAGTTTAATGTACAAGTGTATCACATCATCATCCTCTAGCCATTATTATCTAGCTGTTATTATTTAGAGTATTTTAAATCATATGTAAGTGTGGTACGTCATCATCCACTGGTAATTATTATCTAGAATGCTCCAAATATCATGCAAACATGACATAGCATTTATAATTTTATTATATTTTTAGAACTCAATATGTAAGCAATATCAATTCATTATCTACACATCATTCTCACATTATTTAAACATATACATATATTATTTCTATAATATATAACATGTCTTATAGCAAAGCACGGGATATTAAGTATATATACTAGAGTGAGGCCCGAAGTCGAACTCCTTGTGTGTTATACGTTTCCATAAATGAACAGAACACAGAAACAGGGGGAAAGCAGAGTAGAACAGAGCATGAACAAATTTAAGGAAATCCACGCGCGATTTGTGCTTCCTGAATAACTGCGAGGTTGGTAATGGCACCGGTAAGCACATCCTCCGACTCCATCCTACACCGATCAGGTGGCTGGTGGCACCGCTGGTGGCCTAAGCTTCCCCGAGGTACATTGTAATATATTGATAAATTCATCCTAAGTTAAAAATCACTTTTGAAAAGGAATAATAAAAATTATTAAAAGTTAAAAGAAATCTCAAACATTCAAATACATCAAGAAAAAGTTGAATGTTGCTCGGAGTATTTTTATGAAATTCTTCATGCTCTAAAATCTCCTTGATTTTTACATGAATTTTTAGAGCACAACTAAATTTTAAAGTAACAAAAACTATTTTTAGAGTTAATTAAAATAAGAAAACCTAAAATAAATCTTCCTTTCTCCTTTGGGCTGAATCCGGCCCATAGTCTTTCTTCCCTCCCTCTCGGCCCAAGTATGTAGTCCTTTTCTCCTCCCTATTTCTCTCTCTTCCTTCCCTCCTATCCTTGGCCCAACTCTCCTCCCTCTTCCTCAGACCAAAGTCCATTTCCCTTCCTCCGCGCGGGCCAGCCGGCCTAGCCACCGGTCGACCCCTACCTCTAGCCGAACTTCCGGCTGTTCATTTCGCAAAAAGTTCACTAGAGGTGTTCCCTCACCGGTAACTTGTAAAGAACGTTCTCATTCTCATCCTTCGGCAGCCCCTCCCCGTCAAGCCAGGTACTGCTAGCCCGTGCTGTCGCTACCGACCTTCTCGTCCTCGTCCCCGGCATGCCCTTCCCCAAGCAGGGATGCCACCGAAAAACCATCCCCACTGGTGCACAGTGAGGACGCCGCTGTTTTTCTCATCCGGCAGCCCATCCCGTCTCGCTGAAGCATCGTTTCGCTGTGCCAATGTTACCTTTGGCTTCACGTCGTCAAGCTCTTCCTCGACCACACCATTGTTCTGCCCGGAGACCGTCAAAGTGCACCCTGCCTGCATCCAGTGGCGTCGCCACTGTCGTCCTCCTCCTTCGGCAGTCCCTCCCACCCCCCGGAGCGTCGTCCCACTACACTGTTGTTACCGTCGGCCTCGCCTCACCGTCCTCTTCCGCAGGCGCGCCTCCCCGTCAAGTGAAGACCTCAGTAATGTTGTCCCCGATGTTCCACGTCGTCAACGTCTCCCTCCGTCTACCATTCTCATCAAGCCTATGTGCCGCTCGTCGTCATCATCATGTTCGGAGCACCAAGCCCGTTATTGTGCAGCTCGCATGTCTTTCGCGTGAGGCCCGCTTGACAGCCACTAGTGTCTGACACGTCTTCCCGTGGATCGTCTCTGTAAACCTGGTCCATCGTGAACTAGCAGTTTGGCCCTTTGGGTCTTAGCTGCAAGTTGCTCGATTCTTTCTTTTCTCGAGCGATATCGCATACACATAACTTAATGGTACAATAACAATTAAATAACTCGAAAATATCCAATTTAATTGCACCTAAAATTCGAATGGTCGTATCTCGGCCATACTAGCTCCAAAAGAACCCGTGTTGGTTGTTTAAATTGCTTTTTTTAATTTAAAAGAACCCGTGTTGGTTGTTTTCTTATTTACTGTTGTTGTTTATTTCTTAGCTTTGTTTTGTTTGTTTGTTTAGTTGTTATTGTTTCGCAGGTTGTCGCGGTCGGAAAAATACCTTTTCCTAATCGCTAGTATTGGCTCCCAGGGATGAAATTCCTGAATACCCGAAGCGCATACCGTACTAGTCCCATGATTAGTGCCTAGTACACGCATTCACAACCTTGTCATCACATCCACACATAATACACATATAGATAGATAACATGGTTCACAACTTAGTGAGTGGACAAGTCATACAACATAGATAGGGCTGACCAGCCAAATAGAAGATTTTAAACGCAGAGGAAAGAGTAGCAAAATATATGTTCTTCGGTACGTCCATCTACTAAACCACCACAAGCAACCAACTAGGAATAACCCAAGAAAGAACCATCCTCGAAATATTTGTGGACTAAATTTCAGTATAAAGCAAATTTTGATTCACAATAGTAAGTAAATAAATTGCAACAGAATTTGTAAAGAAATAAATGAATAATAGTAGTAATAACATAAGCATCATATTAATATCATCCTTGTGCCTCCATGGCAACAAGTAACCATTTTATTCTCATCCCACACTGGGCAAAATCATCACCAATTTTCCACCATGCCAATTTCACAAACATTCATTAAATGATTAACACTATACTTTTATCAATTCACGAAGTCGCTCATGACCGTGAGCACTCCTAACTAATTAGTTTAGACGCTGCAGAGTTTGTACACTGAACCCACATGATATGTACTAGCAATCACGTAAACCATGCCACGCGGTACCAATCGATACCCGTTTTTGCTAGCCTATGATAAAGTCACCCCATTACTCAAAGATTAACCTTTCATGAGCACAGAGAGTGTTTCTCCACATTGGCCATGAACCATTGTTACTAGGAAAGGAGGACCCCATCCTAATCCTATCACTGTGAGGCGAACACATCCGTTCCCTCAACGAGGCACCATCTGTTATATTGGATATGCTCAGACGCCCAAGGCATGTAGCACAAGACTAGTCCCTATTACTCTGGCCTCCCAATGCAAGATTAAGAAATAAGCAACATAATAAGCTAAGGTTACCCATGAATAACAATGTGGTTGTACGATATATCTCAGTTCATGACACATAGTTAAGTCCTTAAATAACCTAGGCAAACACTCTCCTTATCGGTATGCAATTACCACCATATGCACACTACTTGCCGCTCAAGTCTAAAATCACCACTTTTCAGTTTTCAATTTCACAAATAACAGAGGCAACACCTCTATCTGATATTTTCAAATAGCCCACAATTTTGAAGAGTGAACGATCCATTATTTGTAACATGTGAAACTCTAAGCATGGCTAAGCAATAGCAATATTAGTACCGTGAATATACCCAAATTAGCACTTGGACAGCACCACAACCCATCCTAGATATATCAACAATAAGATAATCAATAATTAAGGAGGATAATTGCAGTAAATAGCAGTTGTTCTATAGAAATCCAACATTTTGCAATGTCGCATGCAACTTATAAACAATATAGTGTTTGCAAAAATATAGGATTCAACATTATTGAATGAGGAATTGAATAGGACTTGCCTTGCTTAATGAACTCCTCACAAGTCTCACGTTCCTGCTCACACTCCTCTTCAGCAGCAACTTCGTTGTCTATTCAAATTTAAACGAAATTCGAATGAACACAAAATAAACACCAAAAATTAAAAATGGTCAAATATGCATGGTTCTGTTCTAGTACATAGGGGATGATGTTAGATGAATTTAGATGAAAGAATCATTTGAATCCAAGTTCATACGCCTTAGATATAAGCTTTCAAAATTTAAAATCCTGAAATTGCAAAGACCTCACTACTTGAAATTTCGAATTTAGCTATACATCTGTGTGATTTTTGTGCAACATTTGTTCTAACCATTTTAAAGAGAATATCATGTGGATCAACCAGAAATTTTGTTCACTCAAAACGGAGCAAAACTGAATTCTCTATGATTTTTAAAAGTTTCAGCATTTTACAAAGTAAAAGTAAATCACAGAAATCATTTTTCCAATTCGCAGTACGGAGAGGGCTCTGGGTCCGCATGCGGCATGTCATTGAGGGCTTCTCTTCCAATCTTTCATCTGAGCACTACTATTTTCTAGAAATCACGTATAGATCCTTGGCCTATCTACCAGTGCCTCACTTTTTCTTATTTTGGACCTTATAACTTTTACTAATTGTGTTTCCAATCCTTGTCTTCAACCTATCGATCTAGCTATTGCACAAGACGGGGAAAACACATGGCGTTGGCTCAGGATTTGGCACGGAGCAACGAGAACGGTGGTATTAACGCCAGCGGTTCTGTGGAGATTATGGGTACCGTATACCCACAGAACTAGTTATCTGACTGGATTTTAGGATATGTAATGTATATAGAATATGTACAATACTATAACTCGGATATTACGTTGACTTGTTTATGAAGGCATGACCTGTAGTCTTGATTTGTTAAGATTGTAAATTAGTTTAGTCTTGATTTGTTAAGATTGTAAATTAGTTATATGAGACTCATTTCAAAACCCCGAAACAGGAGCGCCAGGTAGGGTAGCGTCAAGTTCATCACTGATCACAGAACTAGTTATCTGACTGGATTTTAGGATATGTAATGTATATAGAATATGTACAATACTATAACTCGGATATTACGTTGACTTGTTTATGAAGGCATGACCTGTAGTCTTGATTTGTTAAGATTATAAATTAGTTTAGTCTTGATTTGTTAAGATTGTAAATTAGTTATATGAGACTCATTTCAAAACCCCGAAACAGGAGCGCCAGGTAGGGTAGCGTCAAGTTCATCACTGATCAAGTGAGATGGGATGTAACGTCCCGCCTCTCCAAGACCGGACCCACTTAATTCTGGCAGCTTTCCTAGGATAGAGATTGCGGTCGGTCACCCATCCCAAATTGCTCCAGGCCAAGCACGCTTAACCTCATAGTTCTTTGGAGATCGGCTTCCGAAAAAGAAGTTGCAACTTGTTGATATGAGTATTCTATTAATCCTATTAAGCCCTGGGCCGGGATGTGACATGGGATCATCGTCAGGCATCGACAACCATGCCTTTCCCCCTGGCAGGTGTACCTCTTTGGTAGCCTCAACTTCATCACCGATGACTTCGGCATGATCACTCTCATCGACTCGGCATCCAACCAGTCAGAAGGAGACTACATCCCTCGGCCGCTAGGTTTACCTAACGCGGCCAGGACCAGTTCCAGAATACTCTCCCGCAAGATGGCTTCAAACCACTTGGGAAAAACGTCTACATCAACTTCTCTTCCTATGCCAAGCCAACCTCAAGATGAACAAGTGTACCTGACGATCATTATGGAGTTACTGCCAGATCTATTCATGATTTCTGGATCAGGGTCGCCATCCCTTCGAGGGCTGAGATTTGATCCGGTCTTGTTTAAGATTGGATCTAGCTTCAGGGAGTTCAATGTCGTGCTCCCACCACGTGTATCCTGCTCTACAACCGAGCTCGCCGCCTACGCTAGTTCTTCGGAAGAAAATGTTCATGGCAATCCACCCGACAATGAGATTGGAGATAATTCCAACTTCGACGATGACTACACGCCGATCTTCAACAGCGTC
This sequence comes from Oryza punctata, assembly GCA_000573905.2. Taxonomy (NCBI): domain Eukaryota; kingdom Viridiplantae; phylum Streptophyta; class Magnoliopsida; order Poales; family Poaceae; genus Oryza; species Oryza punctata. The sequence continues at coordinate 21,781,389 of CM002499.2, read as the reverse complement.
TTCATGCAAACAACAAGACCGATGCTGAGGTAGCTGCGAGGATGCGGCTCGAGTTGGAGTTGAGCAAGAGAGGATTAGACTAGATCAGGAATGTGCCAGACTGGATCAAGATAGAGCCAGACTGGATCAGGAGCGACAAGCCCAGGCAGAACAGGAACGCCAACGCAGGGAAGCCGAAGACAGGAGACGAAGGGAAGAAGAAGAGTGCAGAAATAGAGATCTGGCTGCGGAAGGGTGCAAGACAAGAAACCTCATTGGGCAAACTGTTGTCGACAACACCAACGTGTTCCTCACGCCACAACAAAACACTGTCGGGGCGGTCACCCTCCTTGACGTGTTACTCGGCGCAACTCCAGCTCACGTCACCCCGCTGATCAATCTAGTCAAAATCCTTGTTGCGGTGACCGTCTCGACTACTGAAGCAAGCCAGTGGCCCAGTGAGTCCACATCACGAGTGCCAGGCGGCAGTCGCGCGCCTCCTTCAAGAGTGAGAGACAGTAGAAGCAAGACCAACTCACGTGCCAACCACAACAGCGGAGCACGCCGACATCAGTCGGCTCAGTCGCCCATGGGTCACTTCGCCCGTCCGTCACATCACAGCAGAGATCGCAAGATTCACTCTGACTGTCATAGTCCCCCAGGGCTTCAATCGACCTAAGGGACACCCTTAACCAGAGGAGAAGAGAAAGAGGCATCGTTATCCAAGATGATGAGGACTGCGAAGGGATCGCCGCTTTCACCAGCGACCTGCGTTGAGTGAATTGGCCGACTGGTTTCAAGCCGACCGGCATCGACAAGTATGATGGAAAAACCGACCCCGAGTCGTGGTTAACCGTTTACACTCGTAATTTGCGTAGCAGGAGGAGACAGCAAGGTCATGACAAACTATTTGCCGGTAGCGTTGACTTACTCTGCCAGAAACTGGCTCACCGGGTTACCGCGAGGCACAATCGGTTCCTGGGGCGAGCTTCGTGACCACTTCATCGCCAACTTCTAGGGCACTTTCGAGCGTCCTGGGACACACTTCGAACTATACAACATTGTGTAGAAGCCTGTCCCTTCGAACTATACAACATTGTGTAGAAGCCAGATGAGACCCTACATGAGTACAGACAGTGCTTCTTCGAGAAACGCAACAAGATTTCTGACGTCACCAACAACAACATCATCGACGCATTCAAACGGGGGCTTCGCAATGATCTATTGATTGGAAAATTCAGCCGCAAACCTCTGAAGACAGTCAAGCAGATCTTCGAGAAGGCAAACGAATACGCCAAGTCAGATGACACAGTCAAAGCATCAAGGCAGTCAGCAGGAGGCTGGAAGAAGAAGGACAACGACACTACGGCTGGACCCAGTGGGAGCAGTGGAAAACACAAGGATCGCAAGCGTAAGCCCGAGGATCTAGTCGCCACTACTTCGAACCACCAAAGCCGGCGCCCTCGGGTTACCACCTACGATAGGATAATGAACGACCCCTGCACGCATCATCCTAATAAGGGACACGCGGCCAAAGATTGTTTCATCTACAAGCAGTTTGCAGAAAGATACACTGCCCAAATCTAGAAGCCGACTGAAGGAGAAGGAACTTCTGCACAAAAGAAGAATGATGACGAGCCAAGCCAAGGGGCGTACAAAGATCCCAGAAGCGAGCTAAACCATATATTCGGAGGACCGCTTGCTTATGAGTCTAAGAGAAAGTAGAAGCTCACCGACAGAGAAGTCAACGTGGCATAACTTGCAGTCCCCCAATACCTGCGATGGTCGGAGGTCCCCATTAGGTTCGACCGCTCGGATCATCCCACTCGAGTGGTCCACCCAGGGCGGTACCCCCTGGTATTAGACCTAGTCGTCCGTAATGTCAAGCTGAAGCGCACCCTTATTGACAGTGGCAACACGCTCAACATCTTCTTCGCCAAGACCCTGGATGAGATGCAGATCCCGCGCTTCGAGATGAAGCCGAGCACCGTCCCTTTTCACGGAGTTATCCCAGGGCTATCTTTGACACCACTCGGCCAGATCACTCTACTAGTGATTTTTTCGCACGGAGAATATCGGCTTCGAGGTAGCCGACTTCGAGACGGCATATCATACCATCCTCAGTCGCCTGGTGCTAGCCAAATTTATGGCTATACCCCACTACACCTACATGATGATGAAGATGCCTGGACCACGCGGAGTCATATCCCTGCGAAGCGACGTCAAACAAGCTCTCACCTGCGACAAGGAGAGCTGCGAGCTGGCCCAATCTTGTGAGAGATCAGTCAGCCAACAGGAGATCCGACTGGCGGCATCTACATCGCAAGAAGGCGAGATTCCTACCAAGAAGACGGCCAAGACTGGAGAAGGCGACTCCAAAACCAAGAAGATTCCTTTAGATTCTTATGATCCTTTTAAAACTACTGTAATAGGCACCGAGTTAGATAGCAAATAGGAAAGCGCGCTCATCACCTTTCTTCAAACTAATAATGATATTTTTGCGTGGAAACCATCTGATAAGCCTGGTATTCCTAGAGAGGTGATTGAGCACTCTTTAAAGGTTAAAGAAGATGCCAAACCTATCAAGCAACGACTCTGCCGATTTGCACAAGACAGAAGAGAAGCCATCAAAGAAGAATTAACCAAGCTACTTGCGGCAGGTTTCATCGAGGAAGTCTATCATCCCGACTGGCTCACCAACCCGGTTCTGGTTCGCAAGAAGACAGGACAATGGCGCATGTGCGTCGACTACAGGGATCTGAACAAGGCTTGCCCTAAAGACCCTTTCGGCTTACCCCGTATAGATCAAGTGGTAGATTCAACAGCCGGATGTGAGTTACTCAGTTTTCTTGACTGCTACTCGGGGTACCACCAGATCAACCTGAAGGAATCCGACTGCTTGAAGACCTCATTCATCACCCCGTTCGGAGCATATTGCTACATCACTATGCCCTTTGGACTGAAGAACGCAAGGGCTACCTACCAACGCATGATCCAACGGTGCCTTGTAACCCAACTCGGACGCAACGTGGAGGCCTACGTCGACGACGTCATCATCAAGATCAAGCAGAAGGACAATTTGATACAAAATCTGGAGGAGACGTTTGCAAATATACACGCTTTCAGAATGAAGTTAAATCCCGAGAAATGCACCTTCGGAGTACCGTTAGGGAAACTACTCGGCTTCATGGTGTCTCATAAGGGCATCGAAGCCAACCCAGAGAAAATCAACGCAGTACTAAAAATGAAGCCCTTGAGTTCTCAGAAAGATGTCTAGAAGCTTACCGGGTGCATGACTGCTCTCAACAGGTTCGTTTCAAGGCTTGGAGAGCACGGGATGCCCTTATTCAAATTGCTCAAGAAGAACGATGATTTTCAATGGACCCCGGAAGCTCAAAAGGCATTCGAAGATTTCAAGATGTTTCTGACAACTCGGCCGGTGCTAGCTTCGCCACTACCACAGGAGCCGCTGCTGCTTTATGTATCGGCAACTTCAAAAATTGGTGAGCACAGTCCTAGTCGTGGAGGGAGAAGAAGAAGACAACACCCAGAAAGTCCAGCAACCGATTTATTTCGTGAGCGAAGTTCTCGGCGACTCCAAGACCCGCTATCCCCAAGTGCAGAAGCTGTTATACGGAGTCCTAATTACCGTCAGATAGCTGGCCCACTACTTTCAAGGTCACCCGGTCATGGTGGTTACATCGTTCCCACTCGGTGACATCCTCCGTAATTGAGAAGTCACAGGTCGCATCGCGAAATGGGCCCTAGAGTTGATGGCCTTGGACAACACTTTCAAGCCCCGAGTTTCTGTCAAGTCACAGGTGCTTGCCGACTTCGTCACCGAGTGGACTTAGTGCCAGGAAGAGGTGCCCGCAGAGAAGATGGAATACTGGACGATGCACTTCGATGGGTCAAAGAGGATCTCTGGAGCTGGGGAAGGAGTTGTCCTGATTTCCCCGACTGGAGAACGCCTGAGCTATGTTCTTTGGATCCACTTCTTAGCATCACACAACGCAGCCGAGAATGAAGCTCTTCTATATGGATTGCGGCTTGCTGTTTCCCTAGGGATTCGACGCTTAGTAGTTCGAGAAGATTCTTAGCTTGTGGTTAACCATGTAATGAAGGATTGGTCATGCCTCGACGACAACATGGCCGCTTATAGACAAGAAGTCCGTAAACTGGAAGATAAATTCGACGGTTTGGAGCTAACTCATGTTATCCGACACAACAATGAGGTGGCTGACCGACAAGCTAACTTCGGATAAAAAAGGGAAGCTACCCCTTCAGATGTCTTTGTAGAACACCTTTACCAGCCTACTGTTTCAAGCAATTTAATCACGGAAAAGGAAGATGGAGAACAAGTACTACTGCTTGACATCGACTGGAGGAACCATTCATTAAGTATTTGAAGCATCAGGAGTTGCCTCCCGACAAAAACGAAGCCGAACGTGTTCACCGCCGCTCCAAGACTTACGCCCTCGTAGAAGAAGAATTATACAAGAAAAGTCCGTCTAGAATATTGCAAAGATGTATCTCTCTCGAGGAAGGCATACAGCTATTAAAGGATATCCACTCGAGAGTGTGCGGCAATCACGCAGCAGCGCGAACGCTAGTCGGAAAGGTGTACCGACAGGGCTTCTTCTAGCCTACAGCAGTCAGCGATGCAGATAAAATAGTTCGCACTTGTGAAGGTTGTCAGTTCTTCGCCAAACAGACCCACCTGCTAGCCCAGGAATTACAGACTATTCCCGTTTCTTGGCCTTTCACGGTCTGGGGACTGGACATGGTAGGCCCTTTTAAAAGAGCAGAAGGCGGATACACACACCTCTTCGTAGCAGTGGATAAGTTCTCCAAGTGGATCGAGGCAAGACCAGTGGCAACCATCACCGCGGACAAAGCACATGACTTCTTTATCAACATCGTTCACCGCTTCGGCGTGCCAAACCGAATCATTACTGACAGTGGAACTCAATTCACAAGCGGCGTATTCAAGGACTTTTGTGACAATTTTGGTATCAAGATTGGTATCAAGATCTGTTATGCTTCAGTAGCTCACGCAATGAGTAATGGACAAGTTGAGCGCGCAAACGGCTTGGTGCTCCAAGGAATCAAGACTCAAGTTTTCGACAGGCTGCGCCCGTACGTCGGCCGGTGGACAGAAGAGTTACCCTCAGTCTTATGGTCATTGTGCACTACCCCGAGTCACGCTACGGGCCAGTCACCCTTCTTCCTGATATATGGCGCAGAAGCTATGTTGCCGAGTAAGATGGAGTTCGAGTCCCTCCGAGTTTGCAATTTCAATGATGAACGCCACGAGCATGATAGAGTTGACGCGCTGACCCGACTGGAAGAAGCCAGAGAAGCAGCACTCATCCAGTCGGCAAGTTATCTGCAAGGTCTACGACACTACCACAACCGTAACGTTAGATCACGAGCCTTCATAGTTGGCGACATGGTTCTTCGGAAGATTCAGACGACTAAAGATAGACACAAATTGTCACCCTTGTGGGAAGGGCTGTTGTAATAGCGGAAGTCACTCGTCTGGGAGCCTACCGACTAAAACGTGAAGATGGAACGATCGTGGACAATTCATGGAATATAGAACATCTTCGACACTTTTACACCTAGAGGTTTTGTTGTAATTCTCTCCCTTAGGCTGCCGACTCAATACTTTCTCTTGAGTAGCCAGTCGGGGGCTATCAATAATAATGAAGTATGATATCAGTTTGTTCATGAGATTTATCATTGACCCTTTTTAAGTTTGGATTTAGTGGATGAGGACTAAAAACTTTTTAATGGCCGTGACAAGCTCTAGGCTTGAAATAGCCAGAGAGAAGTTTTAAGAAATTTGAAGCTAGATTTACAACTTAATGCATGGCATAAATAAGTCACTATATGAGAATAGAGTACTTCGCAAATCACTTTACACATGGAAATAGAAGCCTAAGACTGAAAGTTTTCCAATACATCAGAGGCAATCTTCTCGGTTGAATCTTGGGCTTGGTTGATCCATTCAAAGGCTTCTTCGTCAGTCGTCCCATCAGCAAAGCCATCCCCAACAGCCTCCACTTCGACTCGGGGATACAGAGACTTAACTATAGCTAAGGCTTGCTCGCACCCATTGTGGCTACGTCCTTGATATTATTGAAATATTTCGTTGGAGCAGTACGGAGTCCTTCAAAAATCTGGACAACATCTTCCTGACTAGTTCCAAGTCCATTTTGATATATCACATTGAGGATTGGAGCAGCAAAGTTAGCTATATCATCTCAGACACTTTCCACTTTTTTCATCCGCTCGGCGAAAACATCAAATTGAGCCTTGGTCCTCAGTTTATGATCTACACCTCCATAAGTTAAAGTTAGAATCCGACTTAGTATGGTGGTTTCATCCGCAAGTAGAAAGAGACAGAACATTACCTTCAAGGGCCTCTTCAGCCTTGGCCTTGTTAGCTGCCAGTTGGGTGTTTGTTTCTTCAAGTTTCTTCAATTGAGCAGTTAGAGATTCAATCTTTGTTGCTTGAGCTGCAAGAAGACATATAAGCTTGTCGGGCTAATTTAACCACGGTGAATCTGTGATGGAGCTGTTCTTACCTCCAATTGTACCCTGGTGGCCGAAGCTAGCATCCATAAGCTGACTAATCTGCTCTTTCAGTCTCCTCTCTTTAATCTGGGCTTCTTCTTGAGTCCGCTTTAACTCGGCCTCGACCTTTTCGATAGTTCCGAGATGTGGTACAAGCCTTTCAAGAGCGCTCGTTTTTGCCTTGTTCCGAAGATGGATTCTCTGAGAAGTCTTTTGGTTTAGCAAATCGAACTGAAGCGGATGATGAAGACAAGGGAAGAAGGCTTACGTTTACTAGCCGAGTGGATTCACACAAACTTTTTTTTTTAGCATACGGAGCTCCTCATGTTCTTTATAGCGGTTTATCACCAAGCCTTGCATAACACCATCTCTGTCCCTCCATTGAAGCTTGCTCGGAGGAAGGGAGTCTTCGGCTGACTTGATCCTTAACATTTCCTCTTCCTCTTCATTAATTAGAGGACCTAGTTCGGGAAGTTCTGTGTTATTGGAACAAAGTCTGGAGATGAGTTGGAATAGAGTAAGAAGGCATACCTGATATAATCTTGGAGCGCTTAGAGGATGGATCCTTGGTCTAGCTAGTCGGCTGGCCGACAGGGTCCGGCATTTTAGTGCTCGCGGTGGAGGGCTTGACGTTTCTTCCTTGTCTCCTGCTTGGTGGTCTCTCAGAAGCGGGCCTTGGACGGGTCTCTCGGGATCCCCCTTGTCCGACTGAGTCTTGGCCCCGGGTTTGCTCCCTAGAGCGGTAGTGGTTTTCTCCAACTGATCCTCAGTCGGGGGTTCGACTTCGGGAGTGGTAGCGGTTTTCCTCGACTGGCTCCCAGTCGGGGGCTCTGGCCTCGTTTCGGATGGAGTGTTGATGGATGAAGCCTTATCTTTACTTCTCGGGTTAATGTCTTGTGGTTTTCTGCATCTGGTGTATTGGATTTTTGATACTGATGGTCTTCCAGTCGAGGATGAAAAAGTACAAGCATGAGAAGTTTGAATAATAATAATACCTTGAAGATCTCCAGAATTTGGGAGCCGGCCAGGTGGCAGGAGACTTGGTCGGAGCCAGTGTAGCGCTGGCTTGCGGCTCGCTTGCTTCGTCTTCGGAATCACTCCTGACCAACTTCCTCTTTTCTTTTTCTGCTTTGGATCGTTTTCTTCAGCATCTCGCTTGCTTTTGCGAGTCGGATTGATGGTGGGGCCACCGGATGGTTGAGTTTTCTTCGGTGTTGGTTCCTTGGGAGCGGGCGTAGGAGGTCTCGACAAGAAACGCCGGTTTTCCTGGAAAACAGTTTTTTGGGAAGTTTAATACAATATCTGAGTGGATAACAGTAATTTATAGTCAAACTGAAGGGTGCTTACTTCTGGAGGTGGGCGCATCAGGCCATATGGAGTGACTGGGAGCTTGTGTCCGTAGTCAACAGCAATTCCAGAGGAAAATGCTTTATACATGCGGTTGCACATGACTTTGTAGTCGATGGAATTTGGATCTTCACGGTTCGGATCCGACAGACCCTTGTACTCGTACGCCGGCTTGCTTCTCTCCTTAATGGAGCTAGTCGGCATTTGATAAAATGCCGAGTGACTTGCTCTCTTTGGAGGCCCTGCTGCTTTATTTCCATCAGGCGAAGGAGTAGTTCGTTGGCCTGGGCAAGTTCATCGCCGACTGGAAAATTCCTCTAGCTTTATTGGGAAACAGGAGGAAGGCCGACAAACTCGGGAAGACTAGGTGTTGGATTGGATATATAGAACCAGTTGGAATGCCAGCCTTTGTTGGAAGTTTTGAATGGAAGAGAGAAATATTTTTGGGTAAGGGTTCCGTGCGCTAAAACCCAGATCCACCGACAACGCAGGGATTATTCTTGTCAGTTGGGGCTTGAGATAGAATATGCGGTAGAATAATGCAAAATGGGGCTGGATTCCAAGGAAGGCTTCACAAAGATGAATGAAATTGGCTATGTGTAATATAGAGTTTGGATTCAAATGGAAGATTTGGATATCGTAGAATGCAAGAAGAACACGAAAGAAAGAAGAAGTTGGAAGAGCAAAGCCAGAATAGAAGAATGGAGAGAATGCCACGATTTCACCGGTGTCACGAGTTGGGAAGTCCTCGCTGAAAGCAGGGCGCCACCCGATGATTTCCTTTGGCGGGAGAACGCCGTCCTTCACCATCTCCGAAAGATTTGTTCCCTTAACATCGGACCTCGCCCACTATTCAAAGGGGATTTTTCTCTCTCTAGCTATGGGTGCGGGATGGATTTGAACGAAATGGATGAGCTCTTTTGGGAGCAATTGGGGCGAGAAGTGAATAGAGGTTATCCGCTGTAAGTTTTGGTGGGGGGAGCAGAGATTTGGAGGCAGTGTGCGTGAGGATTTGGAACCCTAATTGCAAATACTATGAGAGATTGGGGATTTTTGGTGAGGAAGACGAAGAGGTGAATGATTTAACGGTTACTTTGGATTCCCCCGTGGCAGATGGGCCAGGAACTGTTGTATGATTTCAGCCCATGAGATTGGAGGAAGTCCGACATATGTCCCTAGGGGCTTCAGCTTTTTTGTGATGAACAAAAAAGAATATGTCGCTGATATTTGATATTTATATTACTATGCTTCAACTTTTTAGGAGTGAGTGCAGTACATCTTTGCCACGTCGGTGAGCATTTTTGCATAGATCAAATATTATGGCTTTGGCTTACTAAATAGTTTGGTTGTTTTTGGCGGTTGTTAAATTCGTTATGAGTTGGCACCACATATGCCTTATTTTTCCAAATACGGTGAAGCCATGGATCCTTAGGGGCTACAATGCATCTGTTTAGACAGTGTGTATGTGACATGAGCTTGATATTTTGGAAATTTTTCTATTCATAACATATGAGCTAATTATAGTTGATTTTGTTATGAAAATTTTTGATGTCACCAATTTTGGGTTGTTCATCATTATATTATTATTATGCTCTTTAGGTAGCCAAAAAAACTTCTCGGATGGTTGATTTTGTTGACTTTGACTATATGTTTAGTTTGTTCAACTAAGCACATAGTCGGGGGCTAAACCTAATTAGGTGCATGTAGTCGATGCACGTGGGTATATTTGTTGAAATATTTTTAAAGTTTTTTAACCCTTCACAGTCTTGCGATTTGGTGAATGCACTTGGGAGACTATGGCAGAGATGATTGAAGCACTCGATGATTATTGTTTTAATTTGGGAGAAGATTATCTCGTCGACTTCAAAGGTCTCAGGGGCTACTGTGGAGATTATGGGTACCGTATACCCACAGAACCTAGTTATCCGACTGGATATTGGGGATATGTAATGTATATAGAATATGTACAATACTAGGTCTCGGGTATTACGTTGACTTGTTTATCAAGGCATCGCCTGTAGTCCTAATTTGTTAAGATTGTAAATTAGTTATATGAGATTTAAACCGTAAGGGGATAAATCTTATCTTGTAAACCCTCATTCTCTGGCTATATAAGGAGGACAGGGTGCCCCTTGCGGGCATAAGCATTACAAGATCGTTATATCAATACACAACTCGGAGGCTCAAAACCCGAAACATGAGTAGTGTATTACTTCTTTGGGAAGGCCTGAACCTACCTAAATCCTTTGTCTGATAACCCATCCACTTTGCCATCTTGTTTGCTACCCCCTTTTCATACTGCAAAATTATAGTTTCGCCAGGTTGGATTCAGCAAGGGGAAGGTTCTAGAGACTACGGGGTGTCTTACCCCTAGCCTAGTCGAGGCGGAGTCGACACGGAGCAGCGTGGCGACGTCGGCTTGATGCGGTCGAAGATGGCGTCCGTGGCGAGGCCTCTTTGGCGAGGGATCCTAAAACCGAGTGAGGGTCGACAGTGAGGGGGCAGCGGCAGCGCTGTTCTGGCCGACGTGAAGGACGACGGAGAGGCGGCTCTGTCCGGCGGAGTTTTGTCTGAGGACAAGGGTAAAATGGGTTCAATTAGGGATGCTAAGAATGATGACGCGGGTGGTTTATTGCGAGGCTCACCAGAGGGAAATCGGCGGCATCGTGGGCTCGCTGGCACTAGCGCGAGCGCTCGTGTTTTGGCCATTCCAGGGAAGTTCTTTCCCTGGACTAGCTTGGAACTTGAAGAGGCGAACTAGATGAGAGTGTTGGCGCAAGGGTAGGCTTAAAGGTGTAGTTTGGACACGGTGCTCGTGAGCATGGTGTACGGCCTTGCCTCTATCTCTACATTCTCGAGCAGTGCGGCGATGGAACGGGACAGCTGAGCATGTCAGGGGCTTTGCTTTTTGTCCAGAAAGAGTAATGAAGGAGGAGATTTGGTTGGGGCGCTGAGATTTGGCAGGACTGACTTTGTCTACTTACAGCAGAGCCATACTCGTGCATTGATTAGGGAGAATGGCGCGAGGTGGACGATGGGTATGGAGACACGGTGTCTAGGCCCACCTGCAGCGACTGATAACGGTTAGGCTTCACGGAGAAAGCTTGGTTTGGTGCGGTGGAAAGCCGTGTGGGCTTGCTCTCTACTCCAAGGAATTCGCACGCCACATGTTCGAGGAAATACCTACAAGGAGATCAAGGGAGAGAAGGTGGAAGGCTGGGTGGCGACCTAGGCTTGTGTACTTGCTAGTTAATGGGGCCAAGGGAGGTTGGGCCCACTGGAAGTGAAATCGGGTAGGGTGAGTGGAGGTCAAGTTGAATTTCCCAAATTTGAATCACATGCTCACAATGTCTCTTTGACCGGTCCATTTGAGTGGGTTACACTGAGGTTAAAATTTGTGCAAAATTACTGTGAGTAGAGGAAGCCATGATGCCGCAGTGTCAGGGGAGGTTTTGGCGGAGCTAGCCGGCGCTCTGCCGAGGAGACAAAGTTGGTCGGAGTTGCACCGACAAGGTAGAGCAGAATGACGATGATGACGACCCGGTTCCAACGAGGATAGGGCGAAGCCGAGGCCAGGCCGGGAGAGAAGACGATGCTGCGAAGCCGGGGAAAGAGTCGGCAATATTGGCCCGTGGCACGGAGAGAGGAGGACAGTGACGGTGCAGCTAGGGTGCTTGGGAAGAGGAAAAATCGAATGAGAGGAGTAGGGCTCCGTTTTATAGGTCGCAGAGGGGAGGAGAGCCACGGGAGAGGGAGTAACGGTGGGGCCAATCACGGCTGGCGACCATCAATGGCGGTCAAGGAAGGGGATTAAATCCAAGGGTTGGATTGAGCGGGAATATTTATGGGAAATAATCAGGATGGGATGGGGATTCCATTCCCACACTCTAATTGTCGATTTTTTTTTAGAAATATTATTATTTCAATGGAAAAGCGCAAAAATAGTTGGCACACGGAGGAAATCACATATCCAGGGGCCTATCGAACAACCGTAGTTTGACAGGCTCCAATCGAAAGGCCTATGATCGATTGGGTCGGCCGATCGAATGGCCGCTATTTCACTGGGACCTATCGAACAGCAGGAGTTCGACTAGGGGCCTGTCGAACTGTCATTGTTTGACAGTTCCCCAGCATAGGCCTGTCGAACTACGGCAGTTCCACAGGCCCGCAGCACTTGAAAAAAATAAAAAAAATTATTTGGATCTATTGAATTGGTTAGCAAATTTTTAACTTGTATTTATAATTTATTTATTTGAAAATACATTTTATTTTCGAGTTGATTAATTTATGGATTTACATATTCGTTGTTGTTTTTTGTTGGCATTGTTGGTTTTGTGACTGTAGTAATTTCTTTGCTGTTGTTAGATAGCATTGGCTGACGTTGGTGGAGAAATAATGCAAAACGGAGGAAGAATGCAATAGTAGGAACATACTTTATGGATGGAACATAAAAATAACCATTAGTTTTCGATTCGTGACGCACCAACCAACATAACCCATTCGTGACACATACACGAACATAACAGAGTCAAGAAGCTGCATAGATAAGCTGTAAGAAATTATCGGTGCTGACAAATCGGGCTTAAGGTTGGCTATGGACCCCTCCTACGTCGTTCAACGCGTATTGCAACTTCATGTTCCTTCAATCGCATATACTCTGTTTGCGTTTCAGCTTCAGTTACTCTTTCACCATCATACACTAGGTTGACCATGTTGATCCTCAAAGTTAATCCGCACATCGTTGGATTCTCCTAAGGAATAAAGCTAATTAGTGAATGGGATAGGTATATTATGGAAAAATGACAGATGAATGAAAATAAGTAATTAAGCATGTGACATACAACAAAGTCATTGTCTATGTTGGGACAAATGAAATATCGCCTTCCAAATGTGTAACATCCTGTTTTTCAAAAAAAAAAGTCACCGCTGTGTCTCTCATAGTCTCTGTCGTCGTCGCCGTCGCTGTTGCCGTGCGCCCCGCACCGCACCTGCGCCACCGCCGCTGTAACCAGCCATCACCGTCACCCCTGCCGCACGCGCCGTGCCCGCGCCTCGAGCCTCATGCACGCCTCGCACCGTCGCTTCGTCGAGTCACCTTGCCATCCCATCTGCTGCACCTCGTGCCCCGCGCCACCCGGTCGTGCTGCGTCGAGTTCCGTTGCCATGCCGCGCGTCGAGCCCTCCGCCGCCGCGCGCCGTCGACATCATCGCGTCGCTGTCCCATCCGCCGTCCAGCGCCACCCCTCTCTCCTCCCCCCTTCCCTTATAAATACTTCCCCTGCTTCTCCCCCCTGCTCCACACCTCTTCCCCTCCCTGTCCCCCTCTCCTCTCTGCTGCCAGTCGCTGCGCCACCATCATCACCCTGCGCCCATTGCCGTGTCGCCCCTCACTGCCACCGGGTGAGCCCCCCCTTCGCCACCGCGCCACTAGGGCCGGCATGGCCGTGAGAGTGAGAGGAGAGGAGGAGGAGAGAGGAGCCGGGAGGAAGAAACAGAGAGAAGGAGAGAGGAGCCGGGAGGAGGAAGAAGAAGAGAGATGGGGAGAGGAAGGAGGAGAAGAGAGAGAGCAGAGAGAGAAGGAGAAAAAGAAGAGGAAAAGAAAAAGAAAAGAGAGAAAGAGAGAGAGAGGTGTGACATGTGGGTCTTGAAAGAGCATCTATGCCCCTAGTGAGTTTTGGTTAATTGATGACAAACGATTAAGAGACGAATGAGCTTATTGAGTGTGTAAGCAAGTGATTAGACGGATGAAGAAACTAGAAGATGGACTTATTGATGGATGAGAATTAAAGAGAAGATATTGAAAATGCGGGGTATGAAGCTTATTTCCGGAAGAACTACATAGGATGCCACCGGACCGAGACGTAGAGTTTGTCATTAACCTAATGCCTAGTACCGCCCCCATATCCAAGAAACCTTACAGAATGTCGAACGAGTTGGAAGAACTCAAGAAATAGATTAGGGAGTTACAGGAGAAAGGTTTTGTATGCCCCAGTTCGTCTCCTTGGGGAGCCCAGTGCTGTTTGTCAAAACAAAAGGATGGCAGTATGAGTATGTGCATGGATTACCGCTCGTTGAACGAAGTGACCATCAAGAATAAGTATCCACTACCTCGGATTGATGACCTTTTCGATCAACTCAAGGGAGCTAGGGTATTCTCTAAGATGGACCTTAGATCTGGATATCATCAATTGAAGATTAGGACCGGAGATATCCCTAAAACCGCATTCTCGACACGCTATGGATTGTATGAGTTTACAGTAATGTCCTTCGGATTGACCAACGCCCCGGCATATTTCATGAACCTCATGAACAAAGTGTTCATGGAGTACTTGGACAAGTTTGTGGTAGTATTCATCGATGATATTCTTATCTACTCTAAAGACGAGGAAGAGCGTGCGGAACATTTGCTCCTAGTGCTAAAAAAGCTTCGGGAGCATCAGCTTTATGCGAGGTTAAGCAAATGTGAGTTCTGGTTAAGGAAGTTCCCTTTCTCAGCCATGTAATCTCAGCTGGAGGAGTAGCAGTGGATCCCGCTATGGTCAAGGCCGTTACAGAGTGGAAAGCGCCCAAGGCGGTAACTGAAATCCGGAGTTTTCTGGGATTAGCCGGATACTACCGGAGGTTAATTGAAGGGCTTTCTAAAATACCCAGGCCCATGACTCAACTACTGAAGAAGATAAAGGAGTTCGCATGGTCAGATCGGTGCCAGGAAAGCTTTGAGCAGCTCAAGGAAAAATTGACCTCTGCACCTATTCTAGTCCTTCCCGACAACCGGAAAGATTTTGTCGTATATTGTGATGCGTCCAGGTAAGGACTGGGAGGTGTATTAATGCAAGACGGAAAGGTTGTGGCATATTCCTCATGACAGCTGCGACCTCATGAGGAAAATTACCCTACCCACGATCTTTAGTTGGCAGCAGTAGTCCATGTATTAAAGATGTTGAGATATTATTTGATTGGGAATCGTTGCGACATCTACACCGACCACAAAAGCCTGAAGTATATCTTTACTCGGCCGGATCTCAACTTAAGACAAAGGCGGTGGTCGGAATTGATCAAGGATTACGATATGGAAATCGATTATCATCCTGGTAAGGCAAATGTCGTGGCTGACGCACTGAGTCGCAAAAGCCATTGCAACCATTTGAGACTTGAAGGTATGGACACTGAGCTGCGGGAAGAAATAGTCCAACTTAGCCTGCATTTAGTCCCTCGTGTTGAAATGAACTCCCTGGAGATTCAGCCTCTTTTGAGAACTTAGATAGAGGAGACTCAGAAAGATAATGAGGAAATTTGGAAGGTCAAGGACCGCATGGCCGCAAGGCGTGCAACGGAATTCTCGATCAATGAAAGAGGAATATTGTGGTATAAGAAGAGGATTTATGTGCCGGAACAAGGTGGTTTGAGAAGACTAATTCTTAAGGATGCTCATGAGTCTTCCTATTCTCTACACCCTGGAAGCACAAAAATGTACCAGCACTTAAAAGAAGCATATTGGTGGCCCAACATGAAGAGGGATGTAGCCGAATTCGTAGCACTTTGCGACGTATGTCAGAAGGTAAAAGCCGAGCATCAGAGTCCGGCAGGTTTGTTGCAACCCCTTAAGATTCTAGAGTGGAAATGGGATGAGATAGGTTTGGATTTTATTGTTGGATTACCTAAGACCGCAGCTGGGTATGATTCCATCTGGGTGATCATGAACCGACTCACCAAGACTGCAAGGTTTATTCCTGTCAAAACAAATTACACCGGTGCCAAATTAGCTGAGCTATACATGTCCAAGATTGTATGCCTCCATGGAGTACCTAAGAGGATTATATCCGATCGAGACACACAATTCACCTCACATTTCTGGGGCAAAGTATAAGAGACACTTGGAAGTTACCTCACTTTTAGCACAGCATATCATCCACATACCGATGGCCAGACTGAAAGAACAAATCAAGTTTTGGAAGACATGTTGAGGGCTTGTGCATGGGACTTCACTAAGGATTGGGAGAAATGCTTACCTTACGCCGAGTTTTCCTATAACAACAGTTACCAAGCCTGTCTGAAGATGTCACTGAATGAAGCATTATTTGGTTGACGGTGTCGGACTCCATTAATGTGGTCTGAGACCAGTGAAATGCCATTTTGGACCGGATATAATCAGAGAAGCCGAAGAAAAGGTTTGTCTGATCCGTGACCATCTAATGGTGGCACAATCTCGACAAAAGAGCTATGCGGACACTCGAAGAAGAGATTTGGAGTTTAACGTGCGAGATTACGTATATTTGAAAAGGTCTGTCCGATAAGAGGTACCAAATGGTTTAAGGTCAAGGGAAAGCTTGTGCCAAGATATGTGGGACTATTTCTAATAACTGCCATACGAGGAGAAGTGGACTACTAGTTACAGCTACCGGAGAACATTTCCGATGTACATCCGGTTTTCCATGTCTCACACCTGAAGAAGTGCTTAAGAGTACCGGAAGAGCAAGCTCCGTTATGAAAAATCCACATCAGTAGTGATCTCACGTATCCAGAGCACCCGGTAAAGATATTGGACGAGGCTCAGAAAAGGACCCTGACCAAGATATGGCGTATGTACAAAGCACAGTGGAGCAATCACACCGAAAGGGAAGCCACCTGAGAGCAGGAGGAATTTTTGAAAACGGAGTACTCACACCTACTTGCTAACCGGTAAGAAATCTTGCGACGAGATTTATTTAAGGCGGTAGGTTTGTAACATCCCTTTTTCAAAAAAGTCACCGCTGTCTCTCCCACCGTCTCCGTCGCCATCACCGTCATCGTGCGCCCCGCCACGCCACCGCCGCCATCACCGGCCGTTGCCATCGCCCCTGCCACGCACGCCGCACCCGTGCCTCGAGCCCCGCGCGCGCCTCGAGTCCCGTCGCTGTGCTGCGCGTCGAGCCCGCGCCACGCCATCGACATCACCGTGTCACCGTCCCATCCGCTGTCCGCCGTGCAGCACCCCTCTCTCCTCCCCTCTTCCCCTATAAATACTTCCTCCGCTTCTCCCCCGTGCTGTACACAACTTCCCCTCCCCGCCCCTCTCTCCTCTTCGCTGCTGGTCGCAGGGCCACCATCGTCACCGCCGTGCGCCCGTTGCCGTGTCGCCCCTCGCCGCCACCGCCGGTCGACGGCGCCACGGGGTGAGCCCCCCTTCGCCACCGCGCCACTAGGGCCGGCATGGTCGTGAGAGTGAGAGGAGAGGAGGAGGAGAGAGGAGCCGGGAGGAAGAAGAAGAGAGAAGGAGAGAGGAGCCGGGAGGAGGAAGAAGAAGCGAGAAGGGGAGGGGAAGAAGGAGGAGAAGAGAGATAGGAGAGAGAGGAGAAAAAGAAGAGAAAAAGAAAAAGAACAGAAAGAAAAAGAGAGAGAGAGGTGTGACATGTGGGCCCCACATGTCAGTCCTTAGGGTTGGGATAAAAATAAATTATTTATGAATTAACTTTGCACAGTTTTTGGAATTAATTCAAATTTGAATCTTTTAGCAAGCGTAACTTATTCATCTTAGCACCGATTTGAGTGAGACTTGAACCTAAATTCATAAGCTTTCCATTGGTATATAATTCACTATTTAATAGAAAATATTTATATTTATCAAATAATTGATATCAAATGATTAGATAATAGTTAACCTAAATAGTGTGCTAATAAATAAAAGTGGATGTTGTACAGTAAAATAATTATTTTTAACGTGTTTCGTCGCTGTAGCAACCACATAAATTAAATTATAACTAATGTTTCAAATTAATGGGAGTATAGGAATACTAGTGCCACTTCACAAATAATTGAATCGATATAAAAATTCGACACAACACGCTTATTTTTAAAATTGGATTTTGTTGGATTTTATTTGAATTCTAATCGAATTCAAATCGACTCTTTCGCACGTTAAATTTAGATTCCAAAGGAGTTGCGGTGTCAAACGACGATTAAGGTCTAAAGGAATTTGAGCAAGGCAAGTCATCACTAATCTTTGAGTATGTTGAACCTATTGTAAACTTATTTTGATTTAAAACAAAGTTTGCACGCTATATGAATATATGTGAATGCCCTATTTTGCTATATGCCATGCCTATGATATTGATTATCCATGCAAGCCTTGTAATCCACGATATCGTGTGTCTTTATTCAATACTTAAAAATTGCTTAGCCATGTTACTTTAGAATCATGCGTATTCATATTTATCAAAATGTTTTATGCTCGGGCATGTGGAGACATGAGCACCACATTGCCCTACCATTCATGGCATGATTTGTGAAAGGAAAAATAAAGCTAAATAACTGTTTTTGACTGGGGCGGCTAGAGGACTTGGGTGGTGTCCAGTAAAGGCTAGTGTCGTCTCTGGTCAGTTAAGGACTGAGCTATGAAGCTAAGCATGAAACGACCCCTGTACAACCGTACTTCTCGATAGGGTATAGACCTAGCGGAGTAAATGGTCGAGCAAAGGCAGTATCAATGCATAGTAGATTTCATGAAGTGTGTGAGGAGCGGGGGCCTATGGTGGGGATAGCCACCGGTAGGACCGCCATGTGTGAACCTAAACTTAATCATGAATTAATGCATGCATGAGTCTTCCCTCCCCGGGAGCACCGGAACTCCTCTCACTGCTAGAAACTTATGACGCATAGAGTGCATGAGGACTTAAGTTCATGGAGCGGGTACTGCCAATGTGATGTTATTGAAAGGCTTTCCGTGACGCATCTCATTTGTTGGGAACGAGGCTCATGCGTTGGGCAAGTCGCAGAGTGCAGCTGTTGGCAGTATGCCATGAGGCCCCTTCGACCAAGCCAGCCGAAACCGGCCGAGCAGCAAGGATCCAAACTCTACGTGACCAAGAACCTTTAGGGCGATGCCCTGTGGCGAAGATGTCAGGGCGAAAGGGACGATGGGCGAAGAGTTACACCGGGTCCCTGCCGGTCTGGGCGAAGGCTGCGTGGCGAAGGCATGCACCGAAGGAGGATGACTTCGCCAGGGCGAACCCGATCCAGGAAGATCCAGAGGGCCAGCCCAGTCGCCCCGGCCCGTGGACCAATGGGCCAGTGGTCGCCAGGCGTCCCATTAAGGGCCCATACACCTTAATTACATTGAGTACCCATGTGAGGGCCCCTTTATGAGGGTGACCATGTAAATTCCCCTGTAATAGCCCCAAACCCTAAAAGGGAGATCTGTAATGGGGTTATAAATAGCCACCTAGGGCCATGTAAAGGGGATCCCTATTTTAATAAAAAATTTATTAAACTTTACATTCCCAACAACTGTTGAGTATCCACGTCCTTCGACGTATGCAGTTGTCGTTTCGACAACAGCTGGCGCCGACCGTGGGGACCTCTGAGCGAAACCACTGAGAGCGAATACCACCGAAGAAGGTCTCGAAGGAGAGGGCTCCGAACCCAAAGGAGAGCTTGGCAGAAGAGGCGATGGACGCCGACGAAGGCGCGGAGCCTTCGGCGCCCGCCGAAGTAGCAGCAGCACCGTCGGCTTCGGTGCCCGCGCCGCAACCACCAACTTTGGTTCCGGCCACTTCAGCGGGGCAGGTGCCGGAGGTCCCTTCGGTAGCTCAGCTAACTTCGTCTGCACTCGCCGCTACGCAAGCCGACCCCGGCCTCGACGCGCAAGCCGAAGCAAGCATGGAGGCCATGCGGCAGAACATGGTGCGACTCCAAGACATGCTTCACCAGATGCAGGAGCAGAAGCAAGCATACGAGGCGGCATGGCAAGCCAAGACCGCTCCGGTCCCCATCCTCTAGTATTCGGCAAGCTACATCCCGCCTCAAGCCTATCAGCAAGTGTCGGTACAAGCCCCTCCGCCGCAGGCCGCACAAGGACCAGCGTGCTTCCCTAGCCAGCCTTCGGCCGCAGCAGCGCACCCGCTTCCTGGCGTGCGGCCGCAGGCTCGGCCGGCTGCGGTCCAACTACAGTCTTCGCCACCTGGTCAAGTATCACAAGCGATGGCGGAGGAGGCTTCGGCCCTGCAAGCGCAGCTTCAAGCTTTCCTTCAGCAGCTCAATCAGCCCCACAACATCTCAAGCACAACCCCTTCAGCCCAACCGGAGGGAGGCTCTGGTCAGGGCGCGCTAGGGTGGTTGCTGTCGAACCAGTCCGGGCCAGGGGCTTCGCCCTAGGGTCAGGGGCCACAGTTCGACTTCTACAACATAACTCAAGTGCCACCGTTCGGAAGTGGGCCACTGAACGTCGAAGCCCAGCCGCATCCCCAGGCCATCGCCTCGCCCTTCGCCACGCCGTATCCGCAGCCAAGCGGGCCTTCGCTGCAGGGCGTCATGGGTAAGGCCGGGGGTGAAAAGGGTCTGCCACTGAGCGGGGGAATCAAAAACCGTCCAATCCCACCTCAGTTGAAATTCCCACCCGTTCCGCGGTACTCGGGCGAAACAGAACCAAAGGAGTTCCTCTCAATCTACGAGTCCGTGATCGAAGCCGTCCACGGCGATGAAAATACCAAGGCGAAGGTAATCCATCTCGCTCTAGACGGCATTGCCCATTCCTGGTATTTCAATTTCCCATCCAATAGCATTTACTCATGGGAGCAATTGCGCGATGTTTTTATCCTTAACTTTCAAGGCACCTGTGAGGAGCCGAAGACGCAGCAACACTTGCTCGGCATTCGCCAGTGGCCGGGTGAATCGATACGGGAGTACATGCGTCCCTTTTCGCAAGCCCAATGCCAAGTTCAGGATATAACGGAGGCATCCGTCATCAATGCCGCTTCGGACGGGCTGCTCGAGGGCGAACTCACAAGGAAGATCGCCAACAAAGAGCCGTAAACCCTCGAGCACCTGCTTCGCATCATCGATGGGTACGCAAGGGGCGAAGAAGACTCCAAGCGGAGACAGGCGATTCAAGCTGAGTACGACAAAGCCTCCATCGCGGCGGCCCAAGCCCAGATGCAAGCGCAGGCCGCCGAACCGGCTCCCCCCGCTGTTCGCCAGCCCCAGCCAGCGAACCAGGGGCAGCCGCCTAGACAAGGCCAAGCTCCCATGACCTGGAGGAAATTCACGACCGACCGAACAGGCAACGCGGTGATGGCTGTCGAAGAAGTACAAGCCCACCGCAAGGAGTTCGATGCCCAGCAAAGTGGCAGCCATCAGCAGCTTATCATGGCCGGTCTTCGCACACCACCGAGCAGTGCCGAAACATTCGTCAACGAAGCAACGCTCAAGAACCAAGGCCGCATTAGGGTGCCGCTGTCGAAGCGCCTCGCGAGGCGGCCCGGGAACAGTCGCCTCCAGCCGAACAACACCAAGACATGCAGCGCAGAATCATCCAAGTGATCACGAGGGCTGACCCGCCGGTCCAGCCGTCGAAGCGACAGAAGAAGTTGCAGCTGCGAACGGTGCATAACATCACTGCCACAGGCGAAGGGGTCCCAAAGTACTTGTGCCAGCAAATTTCTTTCGGGCCGAAAGATGCCGAAGGAGTGCTGTTTCCGCATCAAGACCCCCTGGTGATTTCGGCTGAGGTGGCCAGCTTTGAAGTCCGGCGCATTCTGGTAGATGGAGGTAGCTCGGCCGATGTCATCTTCGCTGAGGCATACGCCAGGATAGGGCTACAACTTCGGCCCTCACTCAAGCGCCGGCCTCGCTTCGTGGCTTCGGTGGTGAGGCGATTCAAGTTCTTGGCCAGGCACGGTTGAAGGTTGCCTTCGGCACGGGCGAAAACAGACACGAAGAGCAGATACAGTTCGACGTAGTTGACATCCCGTACAGCTACAACGCAATCTTCGGCCGTGCAACCCTGAACAAGTTTGAAGCCATCTCCCACCACAACTACCTCAAGCTCAAGATGCCAGGTCCGGCAGGGGTAATTGTCGTCAAGGGGCTTCAACCTTACGCTACACTGAAAGGCGACTTGGCCGTGATTAACAGGGTGGTCCATAGTGTGGAGGTCGAACCGCACGTTAACCACGTACCAAAGCCAGCTCCTCATGGCAAGGTGATCAAAGTGCAAGTGAGCGAAGCGAACCCGGCGAAGTTTGTCCAGCTGGGGGGCGATCTAGGCGAAGAGTAAGCTAGGAACATCCTAGAAGTACTCAAAGAAAACATCGACATCTTCGC
Source organism: Oryza punctata (assembly GCA_000573905.2). NCBI lineage: Eukaryota > Viridiplantae > Streptophyta > Magnoliopsida > Poales > Poaceae > Oryza > Oryza punctata. Next base: position 21,759,405 of record CM002499.2, on the reverse strand, counting down.
CTGGAGCCCCAGCGACGTGGGAGGAGTTTCGCCAGAACTCATCATGCATCACCTGGTGGTCAAGCCAGACGCCAAGCCAAGAAAGCAGCTGGGCCGAAATGTGGAAGCCTATGTCGACGACATCGTCGTAAAGAGCCGCAAGGCTTTTGACCATGCGTCTGATTTACAAGAGACCTTCGACAACTCTCGCGCGGCGGGTATGAAATTAAACCCGGAAAAGTGTGTTTTTGGCATTTGCGCAAGCAAGTTGTTGGGTTTTCTTATCTCAGAAAGGGGTATCGAGGCGAACCCCGAGAAAATCGACGCCATTTAGCAAATGAGGCCACCGTCGAGCGTACGGGAAGTACAAAAGCTCACGGGCCGAATTGCGGCACTCAGTCTTTTTCTCTCGAAAGCGGCCGAAAGGGGCCTACCATTTTTCAAGACCCTCCGGGGCGCAGGGAAGTTTAGCTGGACTCCCGAATGCCAGGCTGCTTTCGAAGAGCTAAAGCAATATTTGCAAAGCCCACTCGCCCTGGTCAGCCCAACACCAGGAAGCAAAATGCTGTTATATCTAGCGGCTTCGACAGTGGCGGTCAGTGCAGTCCTAGTCCAAGAAACGGAATCAGGGCAGAAACCGGTGTACTTCGTTTCCGAAGCCTTACAAGGGGCGAAGATGAGGTATATTGAGATGGAAAAGCTCGCTTACGCCCTGGTGATGGTTTCGCGCAAGCTCAAGCATTACCTCCAGGCCCACAAAATCACAGTGCCTTCTAAGTATCCTCTGGGCGAAGTACTCCGGGGCAAGGAAATCTCTGGCAGACTCAGCAAGTGGGCGGCAGAGCTATCCCCCTTCGACCTGCATTTCGTGGTGCGCACCGCCATTAAATCTCAAGTCCTGGCCGAATTTGTGGTCGAATGGACTCCGGCGTCTGCTCCCGAACCTCATCCTGTCGAACAGCCTTGGACAATGCACTCCGTTGGCTCGTGCTCATTTCGCTGGGGGGCGTGCTGATTCGGTATACCGCAAGGCTGCAGTTCGACACAACCAACAACACGGTGGAGTACGAAGCAGTGCTGGCTGGGCTTAAGGAAGGCGAAGGCACTAGGGGTTCGGTGCTTGCTCATCCGAACAGGCTCCAAACTGGTGGCCTGTCATGTTGACAAATCTTTTGAAGCAAAAGATGAAGGGATGAAAAGATATTTGGAGGCTGTTCGGTCAATGGAAAAGTGCTTCGCCGGGATAACGGTCGAACACTTGCCCAGGGGACAGAATGAGGAGGCAGACGCCTTGGCGAAATCTGCCGCATGCGGAGGACCGCATTCGCTAGGCATCTTTTTCGAGATCCTGTATGCACCAAGTGTGCCCGAGGAAACTGAGAATGTCATGTTTATAGACCAGACAGACCTAGGCGAAGACCCAGGGGACTGGCGAACACCGTTCGTAAAGTACCTCAAGGATGGTTGGCTTCCAGATGACCAAGCGGAGGCGAAACGCCTGCAAATCAGGGCCAGATAGTACAAGCTAGTTTCAGGGCAGCTGTATCGCTCTGGAGTGCTCCAACCTTTGCTTCGCTGCATCTCCTTCGCCGAAGGTGAAGCAATGGTGAAGGAAATACACCAGGGGCTCTGTGGGCACACTAGGTCGCAAGAACGGTCGCCTCCAAGGTGTTTCGCCAGGGAGTATATTGGCCCACCGTGCTGAAAGTTTGCGTTGAGCAGGCTAAAAATTGCGAAAGCTGCCAGAGACATGGCCGAAGCCAGACCGCACCGCAGTATGAGCTGCAACCGATCGCACCAGTTTGGCCCTTCGCCAAGTGGGGGCTCGACATCATTGGCCCATTCCCGGTAGCACGGAATGGGTACAAGTTCGCAATTGTGGCCATTGAATACTTTTCGCGTTGGATCGAGGCCGAACCACTCAGCGCGATCACTTCGGCGGCAGTGCAGAAATTTATCTAGAAAAACATTGTTTGCCGGTTTGGAGTCCCAAGGGAATTCATCACGGACAATGGCAAGCAGTTCGACTCTGACAAGTTCAGAGAAATGTGCGAGGGGCTAAACCTGGAAATCAGGTTCGCATCGATCGCACACCCACAGTCGAATGGGGCGGCCGAACACGCAAATGGCAAGATCTTGGAGGCACTCAAGAAAAGGCTTGAGGGGGCAGCGAAAGGCAGATGGCCAGACGAAATGTTATCTGTCCTTTGGGCCCTCCGAACAACCCCCACAAGGCCAACCAAGTTCAGCCCATTCATGCTCCTCTACGGAGACGAAGCGATGACCCCAACAGAGCTAGGGGCTAACTCACCAAGGGTGATATTCTCGGGAGGCGAAGATGGGCGCGAAGTGTCGCTCGAACTCCTGGAGGGGGTACGAGTCGAAGCACTAGAACACATGCGCAAGTACGCAACAAGCACTTCGGCAACCTTCAACAAGAAAGTTCGCCCAACAGAGCTCCTTCCCGGCCACCTCGTCTTGAGGAAAAAGGCAAACCCAGTAGCGGTGGGGAAGCTCGAGTCAAAGTGGGAGGGGCCATATCTCATCAAGCACGAGTCAAGGATGGGCTCTTTTCGCCTGGTGACTCTGGAGGGCGAAGAGTTCGATCACTCGTGGAACGCCGCTTCACTCAAGCGTTTTTATGTCTAGAGGTTGGCACCCTATTCGCCAGAATGTAAAAATGTACATATTGCTATCTAGCTCTTTCGGCATCTGCCATTTTGTAAGCCTTTCGGCACAAAAATACAAAAAAAGGAGAAAATGAAAAAAAACTGGACGTAGGGCTATTATCCACCCTGGAGGCCCGAACGAGTATAAAATTCCTGTGTCTTTCGCCTTTTTTACTTATGTGCATGATAATTCGTGGAAAAACCCCAAGGCAAACGCCTGATCAGCGAAAGCGCCATGGGGCGAAACGAATCGGCCGAAGCATCGCTCACCGAACGTTAAAACCGCGACAGCTTGTTTCGGGAGATAAAAAAAAAGAGAGAGAAACCTGAACACCGTTGTTGTCGGTCTACACTCAATCGCGCCGCCGTTAACGCGAAGCGCCAAAGATCGACAATGGAAGTCGAAAGCTGAAAAGTCACCGTACCTATTTCGCCAATACACGCAAAGGGGTCGATGCATTCCGACCCAACGAAAGCACAAGATGTGATAATGCAGAAAATGGCGAAAAGGAAAAAAAGCACACCTTTATTAACTCTGAAAAACAATCAACAGTACATGCCATACAGCATGATACAGGCGAAACGATTTACACGTTTTGCTTACAAATAGATTACATCTTCGCCCCCAAAACAGCTACCGAAAGAGTGATCTGACGAACACGGTTCGTCGTCACTACTGATGTTGTACACTACCCTTAGGGGAGAAGGGGGCGAAACTACAGAAAGGCTATAGCGCCGTTGCGCGATCGCATCCTGCCGATCGGTCCGTCGATGGTTTCGCCAGAAGCGGGCATGCCCTCCAGGCGCGCCACGTGGACACGGTCGTAGTCCTCCAGCGTTCGCCCATGATGGGTTCGCATCCTATTAGCAACATTTACGACTTTGTAGTTGTGGCCGTTGATCGTCATTTCGCGGTAGACAGGCCGAAGCAGGTAACGAGCCTTCGGCAAATTCTTCACCGCGATAAATTTCTCGTTCCTGCTTCGCCAATCCCCAGAAGGGGGAAAACGCAAAGCTTTCGGCATCGACCTTGCACAAAATGGGGAAGTCATGCAGGAGAACGTGGAGAGCGAAAGTTGGGGCGAACGAACTGGGCGAAAGGACCACGTAAAACAAGCGTAAACGTTTCAAGCATGTTTCGAACATTTCAAATGGAATTATGACACAAATGGTGAAAACAGTCATATATTTCAAACAGGTTGACATCCTAAAACAAGGTAGGCCTTGGCCATATTTACACAGTTCGCCCTACACGGCAAACATCAAAAGTGAAAACAAAAGTTACAAGGAAACGGGCGGAGGGCCTCACACCTCTGGGTGGTCTTCGGCTCCACCTCCGCCCTCTTCTGCGGGCTCTTCGCCTTGGTCCGCCGCCTCTGTCTTCGCTAGTTGTTCAAGAAGGCGGGCCTTGGCTGTAGAACGGTCGTCCTTCTACCAAAATTGTTTTCGCCAAGCGCGGAGGGCAGGCGAAATGTCTTGGGCGCTGACTTCCCAGTCCCCCTTTGCAAAATCGGGAAACTGGGCAACATGTTCGCACCCGTTTTGTTGTAGCAGTCCCAGGGCGAAGGCCGCTGACACGCGCGCACAATAATCACCGTACGCCGTGGCACAGTCCGAGACTGCGCAGCCAGCCTCCTGGTTCCACTCGCCCGGAACACCTTGCACCTTCGCCCCCATATCGTTGAGCGCGAGGCGAAGAGTGCGGCAGCCTGTCTTCCCCGATGCAGCCGTCCTCGCCGCCTCGTGAGCAAGGCGTTGGGCCTTCACCTCCGCTCGGCCCACCTCCTGGCGAAGGGCTTCCATCTGGGGCTCCGTCATATTATAGTAGTCGGTGAGGACGGCCGACTGCTCCTGCTCCTTCGCCAGCTCGGCCTTAAGGCGCTCGATTTGGGCCTTTGTCTCGCTGCCCGTGTCGATCTCGGCTTGAAGGCGTTTGTTCTCCGCCTTTGCCTCCCGGAGGGACCGGGCGAGCCCCTCCATCTCCAGGCTCTTTCGGCCTAGCTCGTCGGCTTTCGCTCGAAGCCGGTTCTTCAGGCCGTCGAGGCGGGCCCGCATTGTTCGCTCTGTCGAACAACGGGCTGTAAGGATCTGGCGAACAAAAGAGGGCGAAAAGATGGGTTAGATGTCGAAAACAAGGAGAAAAGAGAATTACAAAAACGACTTACCCGCACAGCTAGGCTCTTGACAGCAGAGCACCCCTCGTCAAACTCATTGTGCTCGGCGAAGAGGCTAGGACTGCCAGCCGGCGCAACAATGTTGCTCACCGCCTCCACAAAGGGGATGAGCTCCGCCCGGGTCTCAAAATCCCCAGGGGCGAAGCGGGGCGGTGTCTGGGAGTATTCGGAGCCGGACCCCTCGGCTGTCTCTTTGCCCTTGTTGAGAGCAAGCGGCGAAACGGGCTGGCGAACCGGGCTGTTGAAATCCCTGGCGGCCGCCCTCACCATCTGTTCGGCCGAAGCCGAAGCCCCAGCCCCGCCAGTCACCCCAAGGGATGTCGAGGGGCCCTGGCTACGCCCCGCGGGGGAAGTAGGAGTCCCGTCGGACGACTCCTCATTGCTGAACGCGTTGGCAATGGCGACGACCCCTCTCTTCCGGGGGGCGTTTTTCGCGGCGCCGCCCTAGCCGCAGCAATCGCGACTAAGGCGAAGGGGCGAAGAGGCCGACTCCGCCCTAGTTTCGACGCGCTCTGCGCTTGGAGTTGGTGTATAACCATGCGTCCCAGAGTGGCTATCGCCAGCTTCGTCCCCAGCCTCTTCGGCCGCGCACTCAGCCTCCCCCGCCTCCTCCTCTTCGGCGTCGCCCTCGTCTTCGATGTTGGAATCCGCCAAAGCAGGGGCCTTCTGCTTGCGAGGGGCAAACTTCACTTGCCCCCACGGACGCTTCTGGGACGGGCCAGCTTCGCCGTCATCCTTGAAGGGCTTCGCCAACTCATCCTCGTCGATGAGCGAAGCCCCTAGAAAAGCTATGGTGTCTTTGTCGATCCGGCCGGGATCGGGGCCGGTCGCAGCAACTGAGTTCAGCTTGCGGGGAGCCATGGCGAAGCAGAAGTGGATGGGCGAAAGGTGTTGGTTAGGTGAAGCAGTTCGTTCAAAGTCAGCCGTGAGCAAGAGATGGAAGGGAAAATGACCGCGGTGAAAATGAGAGGAGTAGCGACGGCGAAAGCGGGAGGCGAGAATATATAGCCTACCAAACGACGCTTCGCCTTCCCATCCAATCAGGAACGGCCACATGTCGCGGGGTAGGCGAAACGGTAAAATCCCATGGACCAGGCCGTGCAGTAGCGGGCTCTCAAAGGAAAGGCCCATCACTGTTCGCCACGGCCCCACGACCCATCACTGTTCACTACGGCCCAACTGAGCAATATGGGGCACTTCACTATTCATAAAAGGCGAAGGCCCAACACTGCTCACATTAGGACCGGTAAAAACAGTAAAAAAACAGCAACACACAACTACTCGCGGCGAGCGAAGGCAATATATAAGGATCATTTCGGCAAGAGCATTGGTCGAAAGGGGGCGCCTCATACCATACTACATGGTTTACACGGTCTCGGTCGAAGCTCCCATCTCACCCTTGCCCGTGAGGGGCTTGTTGGCAGTATGCCATGAGGTCCCTTCGACCAAGCTTGCCGAAACCGGCCAAGCAGCAAGGATCCGAACTCTAGGTGCCCAAGACCGTTCAGGGCGTTGCCCTGTGGCGAAGACGTCAGGGCGAAAGGGACGATGGGCGAAAAGTTACACCGGGTCCCTGCTGGTCTGGGCGAAGGCTGCGTGGCGAAGGTATGCGCCGAAGGAGGATGACTTCGCCAGGGCGAACCAGATCCAGGAAGATCCAGAGGGCCGGCCCAGTCGCCCCGGCCCGTGGACCAATGGGCCAGTGGTCGCCAGGCGGCCCATTAAGGGCCCATACACCTTAATTACATTGAGTACCCATGTGAGGGCCCCTTTATTAGGGTGACCATGTAAATTCCCCTGTAATAGCCCCAAACCCTAAAAGGGAGATCTGTAATGGGGTTATAAATAGCCACCGAGGGCAATGTAAAGGGGGATCCCAATTTTAATAAAAATTTATTACACTTTACTTTCCCAACAACTGTTGAGTATCCACATCCTTCGATGTACGTAGTTGTCGTTTCGACAACAGCAGCTAAAGTGTACATCCACTGCAGTGTGAGTAAATCAAATCTATTTGAATAGTCGTGGTCGCGGTTATTGAGCACCGGGACACGTATTACTCTTGGCTAGACTCTAAATTCTTAAACTGATTGAGATGGGATGTTGCATGATGATTTTATACTGGTGGATCACCTTTTCGGGAGGCGAGCAGGGGATAGACCCCAGAAAACCATGACGACTCAATGGTAGGAAGCTATCCGTGGTATCACAATGGATGGTTGTTGATGCAAAAATCACACACAGGCTTGGGAGATATGCTTAACTCCAGTGCAGGTCCATAACTTGCTTTCGGCTTCAAGGGCGTGCCAGTTGATTTGATCCTGCAATCAACAAGATGAAACATATAAATCTTATTAGTAAACGATAGTCGATCGGCCACGAAGCCGATGTCATATCGTAATATAACCTAGCCGATGCTATAAAGTATGAATCGGTTGTAAGGTATATCCAGTGACAAGCTAGCCCTAAACTTGGTACATCGGCTTAAAATATCAGTATTACATAATCTATAAATCAATATTACTTTAGATGTCAGCAATTGGGATAGATCGGACTTAACCGAGATAGTATAAATTGCCCAAGTCTAAAGTAACGAGATTATATCTATTCATGTTATAGCCGATGTCCAGATTTAAGTGTGTATCGGCTATAGCTCCAATACAACCTTATACTAGGATATACTCTGGCATCAAATATATCTAACTATCATCAATTAGATTGGCAGCAAGTCTGATATATTTATATTAGCTTATATCAAGAGGCAGATATAGCGTATTAAACAAAGTAATAAACTATGTAAAACAACTAAACCAGATAAGATCGGTTGAAACTCTGATACTATCCTTTTTAACAACAATATAGCTGGCTAGAGATCATGATACCGAACACGACTTAATAGATCAAACTTAACTGATGTAGCATTAAGTATGAAAAGAAACATAATATCTAGACAATCAAGTCGATGGTTACCTTTCAGGATGGTGGATACATTATATAATTTAAACCAACAAATCAATCCAGCCATTACAGACAAAACCCTAGACAGAGATCGACCGATGCAAGTAGATAGCACTGTCAATCTAAATGATATAACATATATGATAACTCGGAGATTCACAAGATAGAATTTGAGTGTCATAATGATGTAAGCACTAATTCCGATAATGCAAACCCGCCATAACAAGCTTTACCTCTTCGCCGAAGAATAAAATGTTCGCGATGCGCCGAGATTGATTGAACTGTTGTTCTTTTATTCATAAGACCCGGGTTTATATTTATACCCAAAAATACAAACATTGTGCAAGATGGACTCGACTCATATTGTCCTAATACAACTCCAACTCACTTAGGCGGACTCTTACCGAAAATAACTACAAGGAATTTATATAAAATCCTTATTAATAGATACAATTGTCAATTCTGGAGTCTATCCTTACCTGGCAACATCATCTCAAATTCTTCCTCGAACCCGATATTGATCATGCAACCAATATCAGCCATATCAGCTACCCATATCAATCTTGATTCTAGCCGATACAATACTCCAGCCGAAACGCACTCTGTTTCCGAGAATCCTGAATTGGACTTCGTTTCCAATTCATATGCTTACCAAATTACATCGTCAACATATGCCCCCCAATTCCGAAGTATTATATAATGCAACGGAATTATCTCGTCAAAACCGTAAAAATCTAGGGTTACATCTGTTGACCGTTACGCACCAACTTTCGTAAATAGCAACCGCCTTTCCGGAATTTTCACCGCTTAAGCCACCAAACCATCTCCTCCAACTCCGGTGACTGCTCTCGACCACTCCGGCGACCAAATCGGCGACCATCGTCTTCATCAACAACAAGCTCTCCTGCTTCAATCGCGACCTCCACACACGTCCCCCAGGTAATCGTCTACAACCTCCTCCCTCCATCTACATCGGCTATCACCTTTTCATCAAATCCACTTGTCTTAATCAATCCCGATTGATTCGATTTGCCTTTTTTCCTTCCTTGCATATTTTTATAGCACTTAAGGAACCAGATTGCCATTCCAATCTTTAAAGAACCAACCCACTACATTCTCGGGCCAATGGGCGATGAAGATCCCATCTCTTTTATCAACGCTGAGACTAACCGCGTCCCTTTCAAAGTGACCAAGCCCAGCCCCAATGACTGGCCAAACATCTTCAGATCTTAGCCATCTTCTGTAGATGGATAGAAAGCATGGTACAGACGGATGGATGCAAGCAAGCAGACCCACTTGGATGAAATAGGTATCTCCCAATGCCTCTCTTTTTCAGCCGATATCAAAAAAGATGAACCAATACTATCAGCTGCATCCTACTTTTGATCCGATACTCTTAACACCTTCTTATTCAGCCATGGACCCATGACCCCTACCTTGTTAGACATCCAGATGCTAACAGGTTTAGATATCTCCTCATCGACCAACCCCATTAGCCTAAAGATAAACTGTGATCACAACTTCCAAACTAAGAATATTGGAGGTTGGTCAGGCTTCATAGCTGAAAACATGTGAACAGGATCTGTCTCCTCTAGAGAACATGTTGCTTTCCTAATGATGTGGATGGATAAGTTCCTGTTTTGTGGCTCCACCTGTGGCCCCACTACAAACTTGCAACATTTGGCCGAAGCCCTAGTTTCTAAAAAATCAATCCCACTAGGCAAATATCTTTTGGGAGTATTATACCAGACTATGAGCCAAACATCGGCCAAACTCCTCATGAACACATCGGCTAACTATGGAGGCCCTTGGTGGTTTGTTCCAATATGGCTCAACTTGTACACCATTAAGGTTGCCAACAGGACCCCACTGGATGAGTTGACATTTCCTTCTCTAGCCAATGTTGATGATGAAACAGCAACACGCCCATGTTTGTCATTTGGGGAAGTAGCATCATCGTATCCTGGATCAGGAACATCGGCTGAGCTATTCTGTGAATGGTTCAACCATTTTTATAATGGATTCCCTCATGATTCTCACGTCCGATTCCCATATGAGGATTACATCAATTATGAGCTACCAACAAATCTCAGACTAGATGATCTGAATAATGAGGACTTCCCAGGAATAAGAGAAAACTTCATATCGGCCATATCGCCTTGCATTCTCCCTACTGGTATCTCTCAGGGCCGATACATCCAAGCATCCTATGAATTTTAACATCCTATGGTCGCAGCCAGGCAACTTGGCATGGGAGAACTACCCATCAGGTTGTACTTCACAGATAAAATTCAAACAAGGGGTGTTGTTCCATCAGCCCTCATTATGGACAGAATTCTAAATCTTGAAAGTCCTCCTTCGGTTCCATCGGCCAAATTTCCGTGATCAGAGAACGAAGCCAACTTTTTGACAAATGGTGCGGTGAATGGAAAACTCATCTTTTCCTATCTCAATCAACCGGTTTCTACTTAACAATCATGGATCCCTCCATCAGTCCTCTGGTAAATTCACGAATCACATGTCTTTATTTCTAAATACTACCATAATCTTCTCATATCATTCAATATATAATTTTTAGGCCGGAAATTCCCCTCCCCCAACCAAGAGCAAAAGTGGCGAAGACATTCACTATGCGCTAGCAAAAATATCACCGGGCAAGGACCTAGCTCCTTCTTCTATCGGCTTTGATGCTCCTGCAATGAAAGACTTGCTTCAAGGCTAGATCAGACAACCGATTGCTACTGCTGGCAAGCGCAAGAGGACGAAAAAAACTGCTGCCAAGCCTGCTGTTTCTAAAAAGAAGATGCCTGGTAAGAAACAAAAATCCTCAGCCGAAGATACCCCCGTTGATCCTGATGTGGAAGAATACCTGAAGGAGGCGATAGTAGAAGAAGAAATCGATGAAGGTGTTGCATAAATCAGTGAAACAGAGCAAATCTCTAGCCCAGAGTCTCAAGCCGATACACCTCAAGCTGATCCATCAAGCCCGGCCAGAACTCTAAGTCCTCCTAAACATCGGCCTCGCAAAACTTAGGTTTGCACTCCTCCAACTTCTCTTTTACCAATTTTACCCATCCTTTTTCAATATTTGACAAATTTGCAGCCTTCTCGAGCCATGTCACCTCCTCATCAACCAGCTTCCAGTGAACATACACCATTGGTTGTAGGAAGTCATCATATAGAAGAAGCAGCTGCCATAGTCTCAACTTCTCCAGCCCTTGTAAGATCATAAATAACTCTCCTTCATCTCAGCCACTAAAACCTTTTACTCATAACATTTCTTCCTTTGAGGGCCTTAAGCAACATGTTTTCTTTTGATATAAGGTAGTTTTTGGATGAAGAATAAGAAGATATATCCAGGAAGGCTAAATCTCCAGTGCCTAATGATCTGAAAACAAAACTAGCCGATATTGCCGATCGGCTCAAGGCCTCATTGGATACCTTAGTCACAGACTGTGGCTCAATCAGGTCACGTTTCCAAGAAATCCAAAATCAACCTCCAGAAGACCTAAGCGATGCTATTTCCCCTGCAGTCTTCCTTGAGCTGCACAAATTCAAACTTGAGAGAGCAAAGCAAAGAGTAGCTGATCGGCTGGAATACAAAGCTCTTGAAGTAACCATTCAAACCAGTTGAAAGAAAGTCAATGAAGAAAAATCAAAACTAGCCACGTTATCGGCTGACCTAGAATGGACTCAGCAAGAACTAGACAGTCTCAAACAACAAGATTCTGATCTCTTAGTCCAACTATGCCAATGCCGAGTCAAAATTTCTGAGGCAGAAAAGAAGTTAGCCGATCTTCCTCAAGCTATTGAAGAATAGAAGTCCAAACTCAAATCTTCAATCAAGCATCTAGCTTCTCTCAACAAGTCGCTCAAACCTATCCCACGAATAGATGCTACCGATGCTAAAATCATAGACTAAGTAGAACAAATTTGTCTGCGTGAGATTTCGGCAATCCAAAATTTCTTAGGTTGATGTAATATATTAACGTTCGTTTCAAACGATAACTTTTTGCTATAATATATTGCTATCGGCCATCGAGCCGATGTAAACTATCAAAAAAATTTTCAAAAATCTCCAAATTTTACTCTCCCATGCCCCCAAGTTTGTAGTAAGGATATAATGCTGCAAACTTTTAATTTTGCCTAAGGGTGATAAGAAATATCGGCCATCTAAAGGTGATGCGAACAACATCGGCAGTGAACCATGTATTGGCAGAACGCAGCCGATCATGAACCAATCGAAACACTTGGATAATATTTCTTCAAATACTTTCCATTAAGAGCTCGTCCAAAAATTTCTCCATCAAGACCTTTCAACATATAAGCTCCCTTGGAAACACACTTTTGAATCCGAAAAGGTCCTTCCCAATTCAGTGACCACTTCCCAAATTTTCTATCTCTTGCTCCTATCGGCAGCACCAGTTTCCACACAAGTTCTTCCTCCTTAAAAGACTTTGGTACAACCTTCTTATTATAATACCTAACAACTCTCTCTTTATCCCTTCTAACTTTCTCGAGAGCGCGTAATCTAGTCTGAACCAACTCTTGTAACTCATGACAAGCCATGACAAGCCATCCGATAGGACCACAATGCCTCAGCCAATATAGTATGCCACTTCTTGGGATATTCAGCAATCTCCCTCTTAACCAACTAGATCAAACTTTTATTAGATGCTTCAACATGCCCATTAGCTTGTGCATAATATGGTGAAGTATTCAACAACTTTATTCTCATGCTATCAGCAGCTGAACAAACTCATCAGGCACAAAAATCGACCCTTGATCAGTTGTTATAATCTGTGGCAAGCCAAATCTATATATAATATGCTCTTTAATGAATTCTATTGCGTCTCTAGCATCAACTTTCTTCAGAGGAATAGCTTCAACCCACTTGGTAAAATAATTAGTAGCAACCAATATGAAATTATAACCTTTACTCGATGGTGGATTGATCTGGCCGATCATATTAATACCCCAACCTCTGAACGGACATAGCTTAATAATTGGATTAAAAGCCGATCCTGGTGCTCTTTGGATGGCTCCAAACTTCTGACAATCTTGACATCTTTTATAATATCTAAAGCAATCCTCCAGCATTGTTGGCCAAAAATAACCTACTATCCTAAGCATTGCCGACTGATGAGTACCACATATCCCCTCATGCACCTCACACATGAAAATTTTTGCTTCTTCCAAGCTCAAACATCTCAACAAGACCCCATCAATAGTCCGATGGTACAATGTATCATCCAACAAAACATATTTAAGAGCCTTATACCTTAATTTCCTGGAAACCGATCTAGAAGGATTCTTTTAAATACTCAAATATCTCAAACCTCCAATCATCGGCTGGCAGGCATGCAACTTCAATCTCAACATCCTTCAACATCGGCTTATGACCCAATGTTCCTTGAGCTAAATCATTGGCTTCAACATTTTGTCCCCTAGGAATATGCTTTAAAGTAACTACCTTAAAGGTCTTCATCAACTCTTGGCATTTCTTATTGTAAATCATCAAGACATCATTGTTTCATTCATATTCCCCAGACAATTGACTAATCAACAACAAAGAATCACCCATAATTTCAACGGCATCGGCTTCCACCTCCTTCAAAAACTGTAGCCCTTTTTAAAACAGCCTCATACTCAGCTTGATTATTAGTAGAATAGGGTTTAATAGTGAAAGCAAACTGAAAACTTGCCCCCTAGGCGATATAATCACTATACCAATACCAAATCCATGAGTGCAAACTGATCCATCAAAAAATAAGCATAATATCAACATGGTCAAGTGAACCATTCCTGTGCTCAACTATGAAATCGGCTATCGCCTGCCCTTTGGCTGTCTTAGCCGATTCATACCATAGATCAAACTCTGTTAAAGCAAAAATCCATTTGCCAATCCTTACTTTTAAAACTGGAGCCGATAGCATATATCGTACCACATCGGTCTTACATACTGTAGTACACTCATTGGAAAGCAAATAATACCTTAATTTCCTAAAAGAGAAATATAAGCATAAACATAACTTCTCCACAGGTGAATATCCGGTCTCTGCATCGAAAAGCCTTCTACTTAGAAAAAATATAACTCGCTCTTTACTTTCAACTTCTTGGATCAGGATAGAGCCGACAGTGTTCTGATCGGCTGACAGATACAACTTAAAAGGAAGCCCTTTCTGTGGTGGAATAAGGACTGGAGGAGTACTCAAATATTCCTTTATGTTATCCAAAGCCATATTCCTTTATGTTATCCAAAGCCCTTTGTTGTTTTTCTCCCCAAACAAACTCCTGATCGACTTTCAACCAAAGCAATGGGGTAAACGGCTCTATTCGACCAGACAAGTTGAATATAAACCATCTAACAAAATTAATATTTTTGATCAATGACTGCTACTTGGACTTGTCTGCTGGAGGTTTGATATCTTTGATTGCATTGATACTTCTCTGAGGTATCTCAATCCCCCTCGCGTGCACTAAAAATCCAAGGAACTGTCCAACCGATACACCAAAAGCACACTTGGTTGGGTTCATTCTTAACCCATATTTTCTTGCCCTTTCCAAGACTTTTCCTAAATCGACTATATGTTCATTGATCTCCTTAGACTTGACCACCACATCATCGATATAAATTTCAGCCAACAAACCTATAAGATCATGAGATATATAGTTCATTGCCCTTTGATATGTAGCACAGGCACTCCTCAATCCAGAAGTTATAACAACCCCACTCATACAAGTCGATTACACTAGGACATCGAAAATCAGTCTTGTGAATGTCTTCCTCGGCAATAAAAATCTGGTTATATCCTGCATTACCATCCATGAAACTGGTAATCTTGTGCCCAGATGCTGCATCAACCAATTGATCAACAACTGGCATTGTGTATTCCTCTTTAGGAGTAGCTTTGTTCAAATCTCGAAAATCTATACAAACTCTAAGCTTGCCGTTGTTCTTGATCACTGGTACTATATTCGAAATCCACTCAGCATATCGGCATGGTCTAATGAAATTAGCATCATAGAGTCTTGTAATTTCGGCCTTGATAGCATCATACATCTCAGCTTTACAATGTCTTGGAGGTTGCTTGTATGGCCGATAGCCAGGTTTGATAGGAAGCCGATGTTCGATAATTGATCGGCTAAGTCCAGACATCTCATAGTACTCCCAGGCAAAACAATCTCTATAATCTTTCAAAAGTGCTATTAATTTACATTTAAATTCTTTTATCAAACCTTTACTAATATATCTCGACCTAGGTCTATTGCCAGGTCCAATGTCCACTTCTTCTAGTTCATCGGTCGACATAAATCCTTGCCCTAGTTTGCCATCGAGATCATCTACAGTGTCCTTCGTGTAAAGATTAGAACCCTCCATGGCACCCTCAAAGTAACAACTAGGGCTCTCCATCTCCTATTGGTTGTATATCATAATCAGAAACTCTTAGATAATCCCCTTGCCAAACTTTTCCAAATAAACAATCAATTCCTTCCATCTCCCAAACAGACAAATCGGCACTAGCTATATTAATTGACCTGTCGGCTGGTACGATTTCTATCTGATCTCCTAGCCACTGGATCAGACTTTGATGCATAGTCAAAGGAATACAACAGTCAGCATGAATCCAATCTCTTTCCAGCAACAGACTGTAGGAGCCCTTCCCATCAATGAAAAAAAATGTAGTAGGAATTTTCTTACTACCGATGGTCAACTCTACATTTAAAACTCCTTTAGTTTCAGATGGATTCCCTTCAAAATCCTTCAAATCCTTCAAAATCATGTTTGTCTTAATCAAGTCTTCTGACAACATTTTTGACATCGGCTTCCCATTAACAAACCCCTTGACGTACAAAGGCTTGAGGTGCTGATGGTTAATTCCTTCTGGTTTCTCAAAAACTGCTTGCTGAGGGGATAATATCAACCTAGCCGATTGCGGTTCATCTATTTGTTCCACAACTAATTCGATTGCATACTTGGCTGGTAACATAAAAACCATATTTATCGAAGATGATGCAACGTCTTTTCCAGACACGGTCTCATCCTTATCAGCTTGAACTTCATCGGCTGCGATGATCTTACTCTTGACGCGCCAAACCTTTGTTTTCCGCCTCAACCGAAGCTCGATCTCATCTTCGACCTCCTGGAACTGCTCCCTATTTCTCATCCTCTGGACACGTCTTTTCTGACTCTTAGCGAAAAATTCAGCAGGACACCATTGAGGTTCCATCGTCTCAATCCATTCTTGCGACTCGTTTGCAAAATGATTTTGTTGGATCGGCCCAAGCCTCTAGTGAACCGACAACTTTTGTTAAATCGGCTGATGTTGATGCACATCACTATTCTGTTGGCTTGGTCTCCCAATATATTGCACATCAGGATCGCTACAACCGGGACAATCTTCAATAGATGATAGTCTCATCCCTTCATTCCAGCAAAATCTAAAAAATTCACAACTCCAATGAGGATCAAAATAACCTTCATCGTTGTGATGATACGTCTCCTCCTCGCTTTGGCGTCTCTTCTGATATTTGTTGATCACACTAACCGATTTGACACCTCTTGCATGATATTTACTTCTGTCGGCTTGGTTCCTTTGGGCTCCAGTATGAATCATATTCACCGGAAAAGGGTGGCCATCTATCTTCATCGGCCTTTTAGCTTCATCAAACTTTATCAGTCCTTGTTCTATGGCTAACTAATCTGCTGTCTAAAGATCTTGCAATCATTGGTGCTATGTGATCCTATGTTATGCCATTTACAATACTTCCTTCTCTTTAACTCCTCGGGCGATGGTATGACGTGCCCTACCGGTAGCTGAATCTGCTTTTCTTGGGGGAGAAGATCAAATATCTTGTCAGCTTTAGTGATGTTGAAGTCAAACCTTTCTTCCTTTCCTGAATTCTTGACCCATTGGCACACCGCTATCTTCTTGTTTCTAGCCCACTCGGCCGCGTTGACCTCTGGATCTTCATCTTCGGAATTAGAATCATAACTATAGATATTATTGACATTGTTGGCCTTCTTAGCGAACTTTCTAGCCTCTTGGAACCGTGACTCATGGGCTGATACCTTTTGAGCTAAGTGTGCTAGGCTTTCAAAGTCTTGAGCTGATTTCTAAAGTAATATTGATATATAGATTATGTAACATTGATATTATCTGCCGATGTATCAAGTTTAGGGTTATGCCTTACAGCCGACTCATGATGTATTGCATCGGCTAGGTTATATGACGATATGATATCGATTGCCTAGCCGATTGACTGTTGTTTACTAATAAACTTGCATTTTCTATCTTGTTGATTGCAGGATCAAATCAACTGGCACGCCTATTGAACCCGAAAGCAAGTTTTGGACCTGCACTAGATTAAAGCAACTCTCTAAGGCCAGTGTGTGTTTTTGCATCAACATGCTTTTGGCACGCCCAGTGGGACCATTGCGTCATCATGACACCCAACATAACTGAAGTTATGGAAGATAACATCCTACCAATCACGATCGAACAACTGAACGTAGAACAGAAGGAAGAGATGAAGAAATTGCTGGGTCAATGTCACGCCCAGAGATTCGCAAACCCGAATCCCAAGCAGAATGTACATTAAGCCCATGTCCAGGACCGGCCAGGGTAGACAAGCGACGAAGTTGACATACAGATCCACATCTTACAAACACCATAAAAAGAAGTCTTACAAAAATGCAGCGGAAAATATAAACAATCTAATCTAGATAACTAGACGCTCGTAGCGTGGTGACTCCGATCCACGGGCATCCTTGACGGCAGCAACAAGCCTACTCCTCCGAGTAGCCACCATCAGACACACTCTCCAACTCTGGTGTGGGGAATGATAAAGCAAGACTGAGTACTACCCACTGTACTCAACAGGTCATACCAGAATGGGGAAAATGGTGCAAGTAATTCCAAAGGAGGCTGAAGGGATGAATTGCATAAAGCAAGCATTTAAAAACATTAGTTGAATGCGGTAAAACAGTTGAGTTAATTAAGAAAAATTAAATCATCACTGTCTAACGCTACACCACGTTGCGACAGGCCCAAACCACCACCTGAGCTACACCAGTTCCATTAAATCAAGTTATTAGAGGTATGACTAATCACGGTGAATCTGGTTGACCACCCATAACCGTGGGCATGGCTATTCGAACAATTTTACTCTGATCAGAGGTGTACAACGGTACCCACAAGACATAGCCCCACGACACATTACCGCGTGCTGGCATACCACCACTGTACACCGGAAAGGGGCTGTAACATGACCCTTCGCACAACCCTTCCTAACCAAGCGCACCACACCACAGGTTTCACCCCCACCTTTAAACCAAGGCAGGCAGTCCCCTCTCGTGCCTAGGTGAATCCAGTAGCTGATCAATGAGTAAAGCCCCACCGACCCAACTCTATCACGCTGTTGATGATGAAATTTGGCAAGCTAATTGATACATATGAATCGGAAACAAGATACAATCTGAAGCGGATTTGAAGGTATGCGGAGATCTCAGAAACAGAGTGCATATCGGCTGGAGTCCGTATCGGCTGGAAACCGAGTCCGATTGGGATAGCCGATATAGCCTATATTGCATGTGAAGTTAGTATCGGATTCGGTAGAGAGTTTGTGACGATGTTGCCAGGCAAGGATGGAGTCCAGAATTGGTAAATGTATCTATTAATTAGGAATATTTGTAATTTCCTTATGGATATTTTCGGTAAGATTCCGCCTAAGGGACTTGTTTGCTAGTTAGATTTGTATTAGGATAATATGTGTCGTGTCCATGTTGGACAATGTTTGTATTTTTGGGTATAAATATAGACACGAGGTCTCATGAATAAACAACCACGTTCAATCAATCTCGGCGCATCGCCAACCTTTGTTTTCTGTTTACGATAAGTTCATGCTTTCGAGTCGAGCTGCATCAGTTTCATCTTCGACAACAAGGTAGGTCTTGTTATGGCGGTTTGCATTATCGGAATTAGTGCTTACATGTTTATGATACTCTAATTCTATCTTGTAAATCTTTGAGTTATCATATACATCATATAATTTAGATTGACAATATTATCTATCTATATTGGCCAATCTCCATCTAGGGTACTCGTAACAGCTAGATTCTCTTGTTGGTTTCAGTTATATAATGTATCCACCATCTCGAAAAGGCAACCATCGGCTTGATTGTCTAGATATCATGCTTCTTATCATACTTAATGCTGCATCACTTAAGTTTGATCTATTAAGTCGTGTTCTGAATCATGATCTTTAGCATGCTTTATGGTTGTTAATAAGGACAGTATCGGGGTTTCAGCCGATCTTATCTGGTATAGATGCTTTACATAGTTTGTTGCTTCGTTTAAAGTTCTATATCTGTCCCTTGTATTAGGATCTAATCTAATATAAATATATTGGACTTATCATCAATTTAATTGGTAATAGTTGAATATATTTGTTGCAAGAGAATATCCTAGTATAAGGTCGTACCGGAGCGATAGCCGATACATGCTTAGATTTGGGCTTCGGCTATGACATGAGTATATGTAATCGTTATTTCATGTTATTTTGGACTTGGGCAATTTATACTGTCTCGGTTCAGTCCGATCTATCCCAATTGCTTATTTCTAAAGTAATATTGATGTACAGATTATGTAACATTAATATTTTCAGCCGATGTACCAAGTTTAGGGTTAGCTTATCATTGATAAAACACCTTACATCCGATTTATACTTTATTGCATCGGCTAGGTTACATCACGATACGATATCGGCTAACTGGCCGATGGACTATCGTCTACTAATTAAATTTGCATGTTTCTTCTTGTTGATTGCAGGATCAAATCAACTGGCACGCCCTAGAACCTAAGAACAGTTTTGGACCTGCACTAGAGTAAAGCAAATCTCTCAAGCCAATGTGTGTTTTTTGCATCAACACACGCCCACCCTTGCCTGGATGCGTCGGCTACGAAAAGCCACACTACAAGCCCAGCCATTACCCAAGTACGATAATTCTTCCAGGGTTTCCCACTTACCAGTCCTTAATCATCATGAGTACGACCATCAAAACCATGTACTCACAACCCACCATTAATCAAGTTTTAGTTGGACCAATTAATTGATCATTCACGATTAACCATCATGAGCTATCATTAAATATCCATCATTAAATAATAGAGGTACATTAGTTATCCCAACAGTGTGCTAATGTTTCTGAGCAGGCTGAGCATGTTCTAACCTAGCAACTACTCAAATTACTTCCCAAGCTATCAAAGAAACAAGGTACTTAGAACATAAGGCTGACTACAATAGGTAATTAAGCCCATAGATGACATTATAAAACAATGCAATATTTAGAGAGAAATAAGACCTTCGCAATTTAGGTACAACATGTTCAAGTGAATAAGAATGACTTGCCTTGTTCCTGTGCTAGATCGGCCTCCGCAACAACCTCGAACTAAACCATAGCATCGGAAATACCGGAATCTAAATGAAAAACAAAGCACACAAGCAAACAGGCTATAAGTCTACTAAAATAGGGAACAAAACTATTTTTAATGGATTCTAGGCATTTTTATGAATTTTTTGCAATTTGAATGGACTCAAACAGAGTCCGGATGAATTAGTACTGAATTCTAGAAGATTAACTGTGTTTTTACTATACACAGAAAATCTTTATTCAATTTATTGTGCAATAACCGCTAGGGCTGACGTCGGTGGAGGGAAAGGCGGTAGCGCTGATAGGTGGATTGCACATGTCAGTGGCACGGAGACCCCGATCCACGGTGGACCCAGCCCACCGGACCGGCGGGGCGGCGGTGTGCCACGTGGCTCGCACGTGGCGCCGACGAGGCGGCCACGTGGCGCCACGGCAGTAGGCGCGGCGCAAAGGAGCGGCACTGCACCGGTGCAGTGTAAGGACCCCTGTTTTGCAACAGGAATCACTCGTGTATTCTGTGCCATTTCCCTGGATCAAGTAGTTTGGCACACACGATACATAGTTGAATCACCAAAAGCGCATACATATGCGTCGGGTACGAATTATTACATCATAGGCCCGAAGGCGTAGTCTTAGAACAAAGGACCAAGCGGTCCGGAATACAGTCCAAAAGCAGAATATAGATAAGTAGCGGAGCGAAGGCAGCGGCATTGTCATTGCTACAGGCAACGACCGTATCTAGACCTAGTGGGCACCCTCATCTTCCGCATCCTCTTCATAGTAGGCGTACGGATCTTCTGCGGTGTCATCTTCGGCTTCTGATGAAGTTTATAGTTGCAAGGGTGAGTACCAACCGTACTCAGCAAGTCACCACAACAACGATGCATATGCAGGATTTTTATTCAAGGCAAGGCAAAGGCTCATTTGCATAAAGCTGGTTTTGCAATCATTTTCACAAACCTAAGACTTAGCATAACTGGTCAAGTTTTAATACCAGAGTTTAATTTAAGCAACGGCGGTTCTGTCTGCCATCCATTATGATCCCAAGGATGGCTTTCCGCCATTGGTCGTCATGGTTTTCTGTGGACGCCCACCTTCCCTGCTCTCAGGGAGTGGCTCCAACAGCATAAAATTCATCATGCAATAACCCATCCCACACAGGTTAAGAGTTTAGAGTCTAGCCAAGTGTAATACATGTCCCGGTGCTCAATATCCGCGAGCACGGCTATTCGAATAGATTTGATTTACTCACACTGCAGTGGATGTACACTTTACCCGCACTCCGCGACTGCCCAACACATGAGCCTCGTCCCAACACATGAGACGCGTCACGGCAAAGCCTTTCGATAACCTTGCATTGGCAGTACCCGCTCCATGAACTATCATCCTCATGCACTCTAGGCGTATATGTTTCTAGCAGTGAGAGGAGTTCTGGCGCTCCCGGGAAGGGAAGTCTCGCACGCACGTAAAGTTTATAGTTTATAGTTTAAGTTTATACTCTCACTCTCACACACGTGGCAGTCCTACAAATGGCGACACCGACGTAGGGCACGCATCGCGACCCTACCTCAACGGCTGCCCCACCGTAGCGCACCTGCCTCACACACGGGGGTGAACCATCTATGCAAGGATACTGCCTCTGCTCGGCTATCTAGTCCGCTAGGTCTATACCCATCCGAGAAGTGCGGTTGTACGAGGGTCGTTTCATGGTTAACTTCATGGCTCGGTCCTTAACTGACCGGGGACGGTACTAGCCTTTTTCCAGATTCCACCCAAATCCACCATCCGCCCCGGTCGAAAACAGTTGTTTAGTTTCATTTCTCCTTTCACAAATTATGTCATCATATCCTGGCAATGTGGCGCTCATGTCTCCACATGCCGCATCTCAATTACCTTCCAAAGGTAATTGCCCAAGCATATAGCATTTTGATAAATATGAGTACGCATGATACTAGAATAGCATTACTAAGCATTTGTCATAATTGACTAGGGACTCATACGTAAACATGGTTACAAGGGGATAAGGGGTGAACAATATTCAAGGCATGGCATAACAACAAGAAGGGTATTCATCATTGCATGCAACTTTATTTGTAAATAAAATAATTTCGCAATTTGGGTTCAACATGCTCAAGGATAGTGATGACTTGCCTTGCTCGAAGTCCGGTGGTTCTTGGTCTTCAGTCGGAGTCACGGCTCCCTCGGAATCTATAATTACGTGCGGGAGAAATTGAATTCATTGAGAATTCAATTTAAAATCCAACAAGATTCAATTTAAAGAAAAGATCGAGCGCGAGTGTTGAACGACGACATTGATCCCATTTTATTTAATAGAACTATTTTGATTTTTAATACCGTTGTCTCAAAATATTAGCGCTAGCCAATTTGAACTATAAATCCGATTTGATTTGCGCATCTCGAATAAATTAAAGACCGATAATAGAAGGTAACCCTACCCAGTGAATAGTCGGCTACAATAATCACGACGGGTAATTTAGCGGATAGCCCTATTATTGAGTAGGAACCAACTAGATACCGACTAAATAAATATTTAAGTAGATACGAACGATCGCATCCATACGATAGCAATTCAAAATCGACCGGTAATTAATCCTCCGATTATATATATATAAACGACTAGTGAAATTTAACTAATAAAAATCTACATAATCGGATAAGTACATTGCTAAGTATTAACCATTAAAGAATAATCTAGTTAGGTGAACATTTTAAATCGCAATTAAATGTCCGATATAATTCTACCCGCGTTTCCAAAATAACCGATGTCGGTCTATCTTATTATTTAATTAAACTAACATTTTATATTAATCTAGCACATATATTTGGGAAAGACAAAAATTAAGTTCCTAATCCTCTAATTTTACCTCTCTCTATTTTATTTTTACTTTCTATCTTTATTTTGTTTCTTTTCTCCCTCTTTCTTTTCTCTTTCCCCTTTTTCTCTTTTTTTTTTCCCTTTTCTGTATCTTCTTCTTCCTCTCTGTTCTGCTTGCTCTCTCTCTCTCTTCTCACCGCATGCCACAGCCAGCAGGGAGGGGAGCAAGGGAGGCGGCACCTACCTGCGACGGCAGTGGCTGAGGGCGGCGAGAAGCAGCGGCCGGCGGCGGCGGCGACCGGTGGCAGGGCGGCAGCCGGTGGCGACGGCGGTGTAGCCCAAGCGGCGGCAAGGCGGCAATGGCGCTCGGCAGCGGGGCGCGGCAGTGGAGGAGAAAGGAGGGGAGTGGAGGGATGGTGTGGGGGAGAAAGGGCTCGGCCGGGGGGGGATTTTATAGGCCGGGCCGGGGAGGGGAAATAGGGCGGCGACGTGGCGCGGGTACGGCGGACACGGCGGCAACAGGCGGCGGCATGGCGCGGGCACGGCGGCGTCGTGCGGGCGCACGGCGCGAGGGCGACGTGGGCGCGCGGCTCGGGGGCGACGTGGGCGCGCGGCTCGGGGCGGCATGGCGCGGCGGTACGGGCGGCGCGGGCGGCGGTACGGCGGCACGGGCGGCGGTACGGCGGCTCGGCGCGGCGGTATGGGGTGACGCGGGCGCAGGACGGCGCGGGCGCGAGCAACCGGCGCGCGCGGGTTGGCGGCGCGGCATGACGGGCGCGGCGACGTGGTCGCGTACGGCCGGCGCGGGCGGCGGGCTCGGCGCTAGGGCGGCCGGCGCGCGTGCGGCGCGGGCGGCGCGGGCGGCGCGCGGTAGGCAACGCGTGCGCGGCGGGGGCGCGAGCGGCGCGCGGCAGGGTGTGGGCGCGCGTGCGGCGCGGCGGGTGGCTCGGTCGTGCGGGCGTGGGGCGGCTCGAGGGCGGCCGGCGGCGTTGTGCACGCACGGCAGCGAGCGGGACCGGATCGAACAGGTGGCGGCCCGTGAACAGTGCTGTTTTCCAATTTTGCCGAAACCAATTGATTTCCTATTTAAAATTCACCCACCATTTTGTAATTTCATCTAAATGGATGTTGCCCAATATTTTTGGTTTCCCAAGACATTTCACCCGAACTTTCCAAATCCCGATAATTTATTTATTATTATTATATATATATATTTCCTTTTCTTTTTACCCTTTATTCTCACATATTCTTATGTTCGCTCATATACACTTATGCCTAGGATTTTTACCTATCCTCCTATGTATATATACGTACTCATATATTGGTAACATATATCCGCTTGAATTTGTGTCACCATATTTCTTATATAATTCCTCCTAAAATTATATTATTTACTAGGTGTAATATTCGTTTAAATCCTGCATAGAACATTATTCTAAATTGTATTTTAATTATACCCTTCGCCAACTTATCTTTTAGAGTGTATCTCGATTAATCCTTTGGCCAATCACTTTGGGGCTGTTCCGAATTACTTCATTATAATGTACATTTGCTTAACCCGCAGTAAAATCTAAATAAAACGGCGAATAAATCCAGCATGATGCGATTTACGGTAAAAGTTTTCGAAGGTCCGTATTTTAGGGTTTCGGTGTTGTCGGTCGAATTTTTAGGGCGTTACATGCAGGCTCGGGCGATGCGAGGAGGCAGCGGCTTGGGGGGTGGAGAAGTGAGAGAGGAGGGGAGGGGAGAGGCTCAACGGAGGAGTGGTTTAAGTCCAAATTGCTCTCTCATGACGTCAGCGATCATATCGGCCCAGGGTTGATGAGGTGTTGCTCCACCATACTGCTGTTGTACTGGATCCATCTGGCCGTATTGGATCGGCTGAGGCCGTGGTGAGTGGGGTTGATAAAGATTATTGAAGCCAGGTGATATGCCTTGTGGTGGCACATAAGGAAGTTGTTCTGTACTATACTGCTGACTTATCGGCTGAGTAATTCCAATCGGCTGTTGTTGAACAGAAGGAATTTGGTAAGATGTGTCGACAGCTGGCGGTTTTGGATGAAGAATACCCATCAATTGTTCTGGTGTCAATTGAGTTGATGCCTAGCCCCCAGTGATCGGCTGTGATCTGGTTAGAATTGATGGAGTATTTGAACTTGAGAAAGGAGCCGATGGAGCCTGGGTTTGAAGCACTTGTTGATTTCCTTGATTTCCACCGATCTCTGTCTTCACGGTTCTATATGCTGGGAATGCGCCGTCTGGTAGATAAATAGGTCCTTTAGCCTTTTCCTCAGCTATCGTTCCATCGACCACTGACTTGATCATGTTTGTTAAGGTATTGACAAGTACTCCGGACTGGTTGACTAGCGCATGATGTACAGCCGAATCGATGCGATCTTGTAATGTGTGCAATTTTTCGCTACTCGATTCGGTTTTCACCTGTTTATCCTTTTCTTCTCTTGGTCCAGAAGTACTTGGGTCTTGCTTCACGATCGCCGGTATTTGGACTTTAGCTCTTTGGACGACCGTACTTTGCCGGGTGACTGTGAAGGAATGCAAATACTGGTTTTGGAGTTGATCCATCAGTTGTCGCAATTCTTCCTTTTGTTCATCATTCAGCTGCTCGGGTGTAACCGCGATGATGTTGTCCTCTGCGACTTCAGTGATGTTTGGAGACATGATGACACGGGTCCCACTGGGCGTGCCAAAAGCGTGTTGATGCAAAAAACACACACTGGCCTGAGAGGTTTGCTTTACTCTAGTGCAGGTCCAAAATTAGGGTTTCAGATTCAAGGGCGTGCCAGTTGATTTGATCCTGCAGTCAACAAGAAAAACATGCAAAGAATATCAGTAAACGATAGACAATCGGCCATAGGGCCGATTTCATATCGTATGTGACCTAGCCGATGCAATAAAGCATGAATCAGCTGTAAGGTATAATCAATGATATAATTAACCCTAAAACTAGTATATCGGCTGTAAAGATCAGTGTTACATAATCAATATATCAATATTACTTTAGAGATAAGCAATTGGGATAGATCGGACTGAACCGAGACAGTATAAATTGCTCAAGTCTAAAGATAACATAACATAAAGATTATGTAGATTGATGTCATAGCCGATATCTAGGTTTAAGTATGTATCGGCTATAGCTCCGATACAACCTTATATTAGGATATTCTCTAGTAATAAATATATTAAACTATAATCAATTAGAATGATATTAAGATTAATATATTTATGTTAGATTAGATCCTGATATAAGGGGCAGATACAGAATATTAAACAAAGCATGAAACAATGTAAAACATCTATATCAGGTAAGATCGGCTGAAACCCCGATACTATCCTTATTAACAACCATGGAGCAGGTTAGATATCACGATTCTAAATACGACTTAATAGGTTGGACTGAACCAATGCAGCATTAAGTATAAATAGAAGCATGAGATCTAAAGAATCAAGCCGATGGTTGCCTTTTCGGGATGGTAGATATATTATATAACCTAGACTAACAAAGTAATCTAGCTGATACCGATGAAACCCTAGAAAGGATCTAGCCAATACAGGTAGATTGCATTGTCGATCTAAGTTATATAACATATATGATAACTCGGAGAATCACAACAAAGAACTAGAGTGTCATAGAGATGTAAGCACTAGCCCTAATGATGTAACTCGCCATGATAAGATATACCTTTTTGCCGAAGATCAAACTGATGCAGCACGACTCGAAAGCACAAACTTGTCGAGAATAGAAAACAAAGGTT
This sequence comes from Oryza punctata, assembly GCA_000573905.2. NCBI lineage: Eukaryota > Viridiplantae > Streptophyta > Magnoliopsida > Poales > Poaceae > Oryza > Oryza punctata. The sequence continues at coordinate 21,732,583 of CM002499.2, read as the reverse complement.
TGGCGATGCGCCGAGATTGATTGAACGTGTGTTGTTATTATTTACAAGACCTCGGGATTATATTTATACCCGAAATTACAAACCTTGTCCATCACGGACACGACTCATATTAACCTAATACAAATCCAACTAACCATCAAGTCCCTGAGGCGGACTTACCTAGAATATCTATAAGGAAACTACATAAAATATCCTAATTAATAGATACAATTGCCTCCTCAGGACTTCATCCGTGCACGGCAATCCATATGAAGCACGCTAACACAACCTGATGACGTATACCGAGTCATGTTACCAAAATCGGCTCAATCGGCTAACCTAGTCCGACTCTGACTCTGCCGATCCAGTCCACAGCCGATTCGGACCACAGCCGATTCTCACTCTGCTTTCCGATACGATCTTACCTCTTCAATCCTCTTCGATTCCATCTTGACCTCTGATATTTGAATTACCAAATTTGGTCGTCAACACATGCCCCCCAAGTCCGGAATATTTGGTAATGTTTCGGATTTGCCAAATCTTATCTCCGAGATAATCTCGCTCTTTCCGTTTTTCTTACCGTTATCACAGCGCTTTAAATACTTTAACCAACGGCCCCGAGAAACTTCACACCGTTATTTACTGTTACCACCGCTTTCGCAATCTCCGTCTCCCTCAACTCCGGCGATCCCCTCGGCGCAAGCAGTCAATCTTCAAGCAACCTTCGCTCACCCAACTTCCGCCGGCGAGAAGATGTCTTCATCATCCGCTCCATCTACTGCCCCATCGGCTGAATACGCTGAGGTAAGTCCCATCGGCTAGATCTCCTTTAAATTCATCCAATCTCATTTTCCCGCAATCTTAGCTCGCTTCTCTTCTCTTTTGCTTTGTTGATGTAGCATCTCGCAAACCTAATTGCGGTTCCTAGTCTTAATCATGAAAACAACTACTTCCTTGGGCCAATCGGCAAGACAGACCCAACTGAGTTCATCACTGCCGAAACCAACAGAATCCCCTTCAGATTATCGAACCCCAACATAGGACACTGGAAAAACACATTTAAATCCTGGCCGTCCCTAGAGAAAAGCTGGCCTGCATGGTTCAAGCGCATATCAGCTAGCAAGCAAAGTCACTGGGATGAGATAGGAATCGGCCAAGCCCTAGCCCTTTCTTTGGCAAATTCGGCTAAAGATGAGCCGTTAATGGCTTCTGCAAGCTACTTCTGGTCTAACACCCTTAATGCATTCTTATTCAACCAAGGACCGATGACACCAACTCTCTTAGATATAACCATGTTAACTGGACTTGATATCACTTCATCTGCCAACCCAACGATCTTGAACTCCAAGAATAGATTTGACTTTAAAACAAAGAGCATAGGAGGATGGTCTGGGTTCATTTCGGCTAACATGGGTCAGGGCTCAGTTACCCCAAGAGAGCATACTGCCTTCCTGCTGATGTGGTTGGAAAATTTTCTGTTTTGTGGATCAAGTTGTGGCCCAACCTCAAACTGGCAACACATAGCCGAATCCCTTGAAGCGAAAAGACAATTTCCTTTGGGAAAAATCCTGCTCGGCTATCTGTATCAAACTTTAACCAATGCATCAGCCAAACTAGCAACCGGCTCAGTAGTCAATGCAGGTGGCCCATGGTGGTTATTGCAAACTTGGTTAAACTTGGTCGTGATGAAAGCTGTCAATCGGCCACCCTTGACTGAGACAGAGTTTCCAAGACTAGAGCCGATCACCAATGATGATGGTGAAGAGATAACCCATCGAAGATGTATGTCTTTTAGAGAATATGCCAGCACCCCAGCCGATGCAGGAGCAAAGTTATCAGAAGAATTGCTCAAGGACTGGTTCTTTAGTTTCTATGATAGCTTCCAAAAAGATGCTAGAATCTGGTTCTTCTATGATGAATCAGTCAATTTTGAGCTGCCATCGGACTTCAGATTTGAAGAAATAAACCATGACAAATTTCAGAAGTCCAGAGAAGTTTATACTACAGCCATCAGCCCATGCATCCTTTCTGTCGGCATCCACCAGGGCAGGAATATAAAGGTCTCATATGAATTCTATCACCCCATGAGCTCAGCAAGACAATTTGGTATGGGACAACTCCCAATCGGCTTGTGGTTTGCTGACAAGATTGAATGCCGAGGAGAGATATCTTCAAGTCTGATGATGGATCGGCTACTGAACATTCCAAGCCCCTCTCTTGGCAGTATTAATGATATTGAATTAGCTATGTTCAGGAGCAAAGTCTTCACCTCATGGTGGGCTGAGTGGAAACAACATCTTTTTCACCAATCGGCTACCATCTACATGACAGACCTCTTCCCTTACATGATCCCCCAGGTAACTTCTCTTTTTATTCCTGTTTTAAACATATCAGCCGATTCTATTTATAACTCATGAACTATCTTTGCTCTTTCAGACCACAGACTCATCTCCTCCTCATACCAGCAAAAGCGGCAAAGAAATTGAATATGCTGCAGGGTTATTTCCTAACAGATGTGGCATGACTCCTCCTGTCATCGGCTATCATGCCCCCAAGACATCAAGCCTGCTCCAAGGACAAATGAAAGAAACAGCCGATGTAGGCAGGAAAAGGAGAACTAGAGCATCAACTGTTGTGCCACCAGCCACTAAGAAAAAGGCTAAGAAACAACCACCTCCAACAACCGATGATGCAGATGAAGCCCTAAAAGAAGCATCCATCGAACGGGCAATAGATAAAGCTGCAGTCGAATCCAGTGATGTGGGAAAAGAAACACCTCCAGCCTCTCCAAAGCAAACTCCCACAACCCCTATTCCAGCTGTCTTCACTCGGCAACCCAGAGTAAATTCATCTTCTTTGATACAAATTTTCTTTATTCACCCTCAATTTAATCCTCCAACTCTTGCATTTTGTAGAAGAAAAGACCAGCCGAGAAAAAGAAACCAACACAAGCATCGGCTAAACCATCCATTCAAGCTCCTCTGGTAAATTTCAATCTTTTAATCCCTTAAATACTTCATTAGCCGATACTACCTAACACTTGCATGAATATTTTCAGCCTCCTCCTCCTCCATCACCTGTAGCACAACCAATCTCCAGTGAACATACTGCATCGGCTGTAGGCAACCATCACGTCGAAGAAGAAATCGCTGCTCCTGCAATCCCTGTAAGTCTCATTCTTAAAATCTCTCAAATCGGCTATATAAACATATCCTCTTACTTGTATTCTTTTCATCTTTCCTACTTGCAGATCTTAGCCGATTTATTCTCTTTTGATATAAAGGACTACTTTGATGAAGAAGCAGAAGAGGAAGCAACAAGCAAGCCCTTAGCTCCTCTAGCCGATGATGTGAAGAGGAATCTTGAAGACATTGCACATCGACTAGAAGCATCTCTGGACAGCCTGGTAGTTGACTGCAGCACTCTCCGGACCAGTTTTCAAGAAATCCAATCTGTTCTGCCAGATGAATTGTCCAACATGGTTACCCCAGCTATGTATCTTGAGCAGCACCAATTTAAGCTGGAGAAAGCAAAACAAAGGATAGCCGATAGACGAGAGAGAAAAGATATCGAGGCCACCATTCAAGCCAATCGGCAGTTAGTTCATGATGAGAAAACCAAGCTCGATCGACTAGCCGAAGAACCAATTAAAGCTTCAATAAATCAATTAGAAGCCGAAAGAATAGATCTGCTATCCAAGCTTGAAGAGTGTAATGCCAAGATTGCATTGGAAAAGCAGAAATTAGCCGATCTCCCTAAAGCCATTGGAGAACAGAAAGCAAAGCTGAAATCGGCTATAAAGAATGTGGCCACCATGACTAAGTTCTTGAAGGTAATTCCTGGAACTGACGCCGAAGATGCCCAAGCCATTGCGGAAGTTGAAGAAATCCGTCAACGGGCATTGTCAGCAATCCAAAAATATCTTGCGCAATGATTTCTTGTAATAAGGACTTAGCAAAATTTTCTGATCAATTCTGTAATCGGCTAAAACATTTGTCTTGTAACATAACCTCTTAACTTCCTTAAGCCGATTGATACTGTTACTTTCATATAAACCAATTGTATACCAGACAGACTTGGCTGTATTCCAGACTTAACAATTTCTACTAAATTTTGCTCAGAAACTTCCAACTTTTCATCTTTTCATCTTCCATGCCCCCAAGTTTGTAGTAGGGAACACAATGCTGCAAACTTATATATCTAAGGGCGATAAAAATATCGGCCATCTAAAGGCGATGTAAACACATCGGCTATCAACCAGCAACCGACAAACCAGAGCCGATCAGGAACCAATCCAAACACTTGGGTAATATTTATTTAAGTATTTTCCATTAAGTGCTCTGCCAAATATTTCTCCATCAAGTCCTTTTAACATGTATGCCCCTTTAGAAACACATTTGTGAACGTGAAACGGTCCTTCCCAATTCGGTGACCACTTGCCGAATTTACTATCTCTGGCCCCTATCGGCAGCACCAATTTCCAAACCAGCTCGCCTTCCTCAAAAGATTTGGGTACAACCTTCTTGTTATAATGTCTGACAACTCTCTCCTTATCTTTCCTAACTTTCTCAAGAGCTCGCAATCTTGCTTGAACCAAATCTTCTGACTCATCAACCATCAAATTATGATAATCATCGGCTGTTAACTCATCCTGTAAAGAAATCCTCCTAGAGCCGATGTTGGTCTCCCATGGTAAGACAGCTTCATGCCCATAAACTAGTTGATAAGGAGGTACCTGGATTGCACCATGGCAAGCCATCCGATAGGACCAGAATGACTCAGCCAGAATAGTATGCCACTTCTTGGGGTATTCGGCTATCTTTCTCTTAACCAACTTAATCAAACTCTTGTTAGACGCCTCAGCTTGTCCATTGGCTTGTGCATAATATGGTGATGAATTCAACAACTTAATTCCCATGCTATCAGCAAACTGAACAAACTCGTCCGACACAAAGATAAAACCTTGATCGGTGGTAATTGTTTGTGGCAAACCAAATCTGTATATAATATGCTCTTCAACAAAATTGATCGCATCTTGACTGTCAACTTTCTTCAAAGGAATGGCCTCAACCCACTTAGTGAAATAATCAGTTGCAGCCAGTATAAACTTATGTCCTTTGCTTGATGGTGGATTGATCTGGCCGATCATATCAATACCCCAACCTCTGAACGGCCACGGCTTGATAATAGGGTTCATAGCCGATGCTGGCGCTCTCTGAATTGCTCCAAACTTCTGACAATCTTGACAACCCTTGTAATATCTGAAACAATCGTCCAGCATTGTCGGCCAAAAATATCCAACTCTTCGAAGTAACCACTTCATTTTATGAGGCGATTGATGTGTCCCACAAATACCTTCATGAACCTCACACATAACAACTTTAGCTTCTTCCATACTCAAGCACTTCAAGAGAACTCCATCAATCGTCCGATAATATAATGACCCATCCAACAAAACATACTTGAGAGCTTTATACCTTAATTTCCTTGAAACTGATCTTGAAGGATTCTTGAGGTACTCAAAAACATCAAACCTCCAATCATCAGCTGGAATACAGGCCACTTCTACCTTAATCCCTTGTAACATCGGCCTATATCCTGATGCACCTTGAGCTAAATCATTGGCTTCAACGTTTTGCTCCCTAGGAATATGCTTCAAAGTAACCATCTTGAATTTCTTCATCAGCTCCTGGCATTTCTCATTATAGATTATCAAAGTATCATTCTTGCACTCATATTCCCCAGATAATTGACTTATCACCAACAATGAATCACCCATGATCTCTACAGCATCGGTTTCGACTTCTCTTAATAACTGCAACCCTTTGAGAACAGCTTCATATTCTGCTTGATTATTCGTTGAATACGGTTTAATAGTAAAAGCAAACTGAAAACTTGCCCCCTAGGTGATATTATCACCAAGCCGATACCACAACCATGAGTGCAAACTGATCCATCAAAGAATAAAGTCCATGGCATGATGTCAATATTATCAATACTAGCATCCCTGTGTTCAACTGAAATCGGCTATCGCTTGCCCTTTAACTGCCTTAGCCGATTCATATCTGAGATCAAACTCTGACAAAGCAAATATCCACTTCCCAATTCGTCCTTTTAGCACTGGAGCCGAGAGCATGTGTCGTACTACATCGGCCTTGCAGACTATAATGCATTCATTGGATAATAGATAATGCCTCAACTTTGTGCAAGAAAAATATAAGCATAAGCATAACTTCTCCACAGGTGAATACCTTGTTTCTGCATCCAACAGACGTCTACTAAAATAGAATATAACTCTTTCTTTTCCTTCAACCTCTTGAATCAAAACTGAGCCGATAGAATTTTGATCGGCTGATAGATAAAGCTTAAATGGAATCCCTTTCTATGGTGGTATAAGAACTGGAGGAGTACTCAAATATTCCTTGATATTATCCAGAGCCTGTTGCTGCTTCTCTCCCCAGACAAATTCTTGATCGGCTTTCAACCTTAGCAAAGGAGTAAATGGTTCTATTCGGCCAGACAGATTTGATATAAAACACCGAACAAAATTAATCTTGCCGATCAATGATTGTAGCTTGGTTTTATCTTCCGGGGGTTTAATATCTTTAATTGCCTCGATGCTCCTCTGAGGAATTTCAATCCCTCTCTCATGAACCAGAAATCCAAGAAACTGACCAGCCGATACACCAAAAGCACACTTGGTAGGATTCATCTTCAGCCCATACTTCCTTGCTCTTTCTAAGACCCGTTTTAAATCGGCTATGTGATCATCAACTTCCTTGGACTTAACCACCACATCATCTATATAAATCTCCACCAATGCATCGATAAGATCGTGAAAGATATAGTTCATGGCTCTCTGATATGTAGCACCAGCACTCCTCAAGCCGAAAGTCATAACTACCCACTCATACAAGCCGATAGCACCAGGACACCTAAAAGCAGTCTTGTGAATGTCCTCCTCGGCCATAAAAATCTGATTGTAACCAGCATTGCCATCCATGAAACTGATAATCTTATGTCCAGATGTTGCATCTACGAGTTGATCGGCTACCGCCATTGGGTATTCATCCTTCGGTGTAGCTTTGTTTAGATCTCTGAAATCAATACAAACCTTGAGCTTACCGTTTTTCTTGATAACCGGTACTATATTGGAAATCCACTCAGCATATCGGCACGGTCTGATGAAGCCAGCATCATAGAGTCTTGTAATTTCGGCCTTAATAGCATCATACATCGCAGCTTTACAACGTCTTGGGGGTTGCTTGTACGGCCGATAACCTGGTTTGATAGGGAGCCGATGTTCAACTATCGATGGGCTAAGTCCTGGCATCTCATAGTATTCCCAGGCAAAACAATCTCTATACTCCTTTAACAGTGCAATTAACTTACATTTAAATTCTTTTGGTAAACCTTTACTAATATATGTCGGCCTAGGCCTATCACCTGGTCCAATGTCAATTTCCTCTAATTCATCGGCCGACATAAAACCTTGCCCAAGCTTGCCGTCGAGATCATAATGGTATCTTCTGTGTATAGGTTGGAACCCTCCACGGCGCCCTCAAAACAAGAATTGGGGCTCTCCATCTCCTGTTGTCTGTATGGCATCATCAGAAACCTTTAAGTAATCTCCTTGCCAAACTTTGCCAGATAAACAATCAATTCCTTCCATCTCCCAAATAGACAAATCGGCACAAGCTACATTAACTGACCTGTCGGCTGGCACGATTTCGATTTGGTCTCCTTGCCATTGAATCAAGCTTTGATGCATTGTTGAAGGGATGCAACAGTTGGCATGGATCCAATCTCTTCCCAACAACAGACTATAGGAACCCTTCCCATCAATAAAAAAGAACGTGGTTGGAATTGTTTTACTGCCGATGGTTAGCTCCACATTCAAAACTCCCTTGGTCTCAGATGGGTTCCCGCCAAAATCCTTCAGAACCATGTTGGTTTTGATCAAGTCCTCTGAATTCTTCCCAAGCTTTCTGAATGTTGTATAAGGCATTAAATTAACAGCTGCCCCTCCATCGACTAGCATCTTTGACATCGGTTTACCATTGACAAATCCCTTAACATAGAGTGGCTTGAGGTGCCGATGATCTGTTCCTTCAGGCTTCTCAAAAACAGCTTGTTGTGGAGATAACATCAATTTAGCCGATGGCATATCTTCTTCTTGCTCGACCACTTGCTCCACCGCATATTCGACTGGCAACATAAAGACCATATTTATCTCAGATGACATCACTTCCTTGCCCTTACGTTGCTGATTTTTGCTGCGATCGGCTTCGACTTCGTCAGCTGGCACCACCTTGCTCTTCACGCGCCAAACTTTCTTCCTTTTCTGCCGCTGCCGATGCTCGATTGTACCCTCAACCTCCTGGAATTGCTCTCTGTTCCTCATCCGTTGAACTCTTCTCTTTTGATTTTTAGTGAATATCCCAGAAGGACACCATTGGGGATGCATTGGCTTGGATTCTCTATGTAAGTCATCTTCATCATCATCTTGGTGCATCGGCCCAAGTCTTTCATGCACTGACAGCCTTGATTGCCTTGGCTCTTGAATGAATTGGACATCAGGATCACTGCAACCAGGGCAATCTTCGATAGATGGTAACCTCATACCTTCGTTCCAGCAGAATCTGAAGAATTCACAACTCCAATGGGGATCAAAATATCTTTCTTCCTCATCAGGATATGCCTCTTCTTCTTTTTGGCGTCTGTTTTGGTACTTGCCGATCATACCAGCCGATCTGATACTCCTAGTGTAGTTTTTATTTCCATCGGCTGTATTCCTGTTGTATCCAGAATGCACCATGTTCACTGGAAAAGGGTGTCCATCTATCTTCATCGGCCTCTTTACCATGTTGGATCCATCAATCTTAATTTTTCCTTGTTCAATAGCCGACTGAATCTGTTGTCTAAAAATTTTGCAATCATTAGTGTGATGAGACCCTGTGTTGTGCCATTTACAGTACTTCCTTTTCTTCAACTCTTCAGCCGATGGGATGACATGTCCTGCTGGAAGTTGAATCTGTTTTTCTTGAAGAAGGAGATCGAAAATCCTATCGGCCTTGGTAATGTCAAAGTCAAATTTTTCCTCTGCAGCCGAATTCTTAGCCCATTGACAGACCACCATTTTCTTGTTCCTAGCCCATTCGGCTGCATTGATATCTGGGTCTTCATCTTCGGATTCAGAATCATAATTGTAGACATTGTTTACATTATTAGCCTTTTTGATGAATTTCCTAGCCTCTTGAAATCTTGTTTCGTGAGCCGATACCTTCTGAGCTAAATGTGCCAAACTGTCAAAGTCTTGAGCCGAGAACCTTTCTCTGATCGGCGCCAGCAAACCTTGAAAAGCTAAATCGGCTAGTTGAGAATCCGATAAAGACAGGCTGTAACATCTATTTCTCACGTCTCTGAATCGTTGAATATAATCTGGAACCGATTCATCTGATTTCTGTCTAATGGCTGTGAGGTCCGATAGCTTCATCTCTTGGACTCCACTGAAAAAGTACTTATGGAATTGTTTCTCCAAATCGGCCCAGCTCCTGATTGAATTATATGGCAATGATGAAAACCAGGTAAATGCTGATCCAGATAGCGAGAGCGGGAATAAACGAACTCTGACAGCTTCTGTAGCCGATGCCTCACCACACTGAGCTAGAAATCGGCTAATGTGTTCGTAGGTTAATATATTATCTTGTCCTGAGAACTTGGAAAAGTCTGGCACCTTGTATCGGTTTGGCAATGGAACCCGATCAAAGTATTCAGGATACGGATGCCGATACATGTTGCCATTATCTTTCGGTTTAAGTCCAAATTGCTCTCTCATGACGTCAGCGATCATATCGGCCCAGGGTTGATGAGGTGTTGCTCCACCATACTGCTGTTGTACTGGATCCATCTGGCCGTATTGGATCGGCTGAGGCCGTGGTGAGTGGGGTTGATAATGATTATTGAAGCCAGGCGATATGCCTTGTGGTGGCACATAAGGAAGTTGTTCTGTACTGTAAACGAGTATCAGTAAACGACAGACAATCGGCCATAGGGCCGATTTCATATCGTATGTGACCTAGCCGATGCAATAAAGCATGAATCGGCTGTAAGGTATAATCAATGATATAATTAACCCTAAAACTAGTATATCGGCTGTAAAGATCAGTGTTACATAATCAATATATCAATATTACTTTAGAGATAAGCAATTGGGATAGATCGGACTAAACCGAGACAGTATAAATTGCTCAAGTCTAAGGATAACATAACATAAAGATTATGTAGATTGATGTCATAGCCGATATCTAGGTTTAAGTATGTATCGGCTATAGCTCCGATACAACCTTATATTAGGATATTCTCTAGTAATAAATATATTAAACTATAATCAATTAGATTGATATTAAGCTTAATATATTTATGTTAGATTAGATCCTGATATAAAGGGCAGATACAGAATATTAAACAAAGCATGAAACAATGTAAAACATCTATATCAGGTAAGATCGGCTGAAACCCCGATACTATCCTTATTAACAACCATGGAGCAGGTTAGATATCACGATTCTAAATACGACTTAATAGGTTGGACTGAACCAATGCAGCATTAAGTATAAATAGAAGCATGAGATCTAAAGAATCAAGCCGATGGTTGCCTTTTCGGGATGGTAGATATATTATATAACCTAGACTAACAAAGTAATCTAGCCGATACCGATGAAACCCTAGAAAGGATCTAGCCGATACAGGTAGATTGCATTGTTGATCTAAGTTATATAACATATATGATAACTCGGAGAATCACAATAAAGAACTAGAGTGTCATAGAGATGTAAGCACTAGCCCTAATGATGTAACTGGCCATGACAAGATATACCTTTTTGCCGAATATCAAACTGATGCAGCACGACTCGAAAGCACAAACTTGTCGAGAACAGAAAACAAAGGTTTGGCGATGCGCCGAGATTGATTGAACGTGTGTTGTTATTATTTACAAGACCTCGGGATTATATTTATACCCGAAATTACAAACCTTGTCCATCACGGACACGACTCATATTAACCTAATACAAATCCAACTAACCATCAAGTCCCTTAGACGGACTCTTACCGAGAATATCTATAAGGAAACTACATAAAATATCCTAATTAATAGATACAATTGCCTCCTCAGGACTTCATCCGTGCACGGCAATCCATATGACGCACGCTAACACAACCTGATGACGTATACCGAGTCATATTACCAAAATCGGCTCAATCGGCTAACCTAGTCCGACTCTGACTCTGCCGATCCAGTCCACAGCCGATTCGGACCACAGCCGATTCTCACTCTGCTTTCCGATACGATCTTACCTCTTCAATCCTCTTCGATTCCATCTTGACCTCTGATATTTGAATTACCAAATTTGGTCGTCAACAGGTGCACAAGAAAAGTTTGGTGCTTGAAGAGAAAGACTGTTTCAACCTTAAGGTCCAAGCTGATCAAGATAAAAGACTTCAAGGCAAGGGAAAAGAAGTCGCATCATCTTCGATAAACATGGTTTTTACGCTACCAGTTGAGTATGCAGCTGAGCAAGTTGTAGAGCAAGCAGATGAACCACAATCGACCAAGTTGATGTTGTCTCCACTGCAGGCTATCTTCTAGAAACCAGAAGGGACTAATCATCAGCATCTCAAACCTTTGTATGTTAAGGGGTTCGTTAATGGAAAGCCGATGTCAAAAATGTTGGTTGATTGAGGAGCAGCTGTCAATTTGATGCCATATTCAACTTTCAGAAAGCTTGGGAAGAATTCAGAAGATTTAATTAAGACCAAGATGATTTGGAAAGATTTTGGAGGGAATCCATTCGAAACCAAGGGAGTTCGAAATGTGGAGTTGACCATCTGCAGTAAGACAATTCCTACTACATTCTTAGAAATCGTTCCAGCCGATAGGTCAGTTAATGTAGCTAGTGCTGATTTGTCTATTTGGGATATGGAAGGAATTGATTGTTTATCTGGAAACGTTTGGCAAGGAGATTACCTAAGAGTTTCTGATTATGATATACAACCAACAGGAGATGGAGAGCCCCAATTATTACTTTGAGGGCGCCGTGGAGAGTTATAATCTTTACTCAAAGGATACTGTGGATGATCTCGATGGTAAGTTGGGGCAATGATTTATGTCGACCGATGAATTAGCAGAAGTAGACATTGGACCAGGCGATAGGCCAAGGCCGACATATATTAGTAAACGTTGAAAAGCTGAGATGTATGATGCTATCAAGGCCGAAATTACAAGGCCATATGATGCTAACTTCATCAAACCATACCGATATGCTGAATGGATTTCAAATATAGTACCAGTAATAAAGAAGAACAACAAGCTTAGAGTTTGTATTGATTTTCGAGATTTAAATAAGGCCACTCCTAAAGATGAATACCCAATGCCGGTTGCTGATCAATTGGTTGATACAACATATGGGCATAAGATTATAAGTTTCATGGATGGTAATGCAGGATATAATCAAATCTTTATGGCTGAGGAAGACATTCACAAGACTGTTTTTCGATGTGCTGGTGCAATCGGCTTGTATGAGTAGGTTGTTATGACTTTTGGATTGAAGAGTGCTGGTGCTATCAGAGAGCAATGAATTATATATTTTTCATGATCTTATCGGCTTGTTGGTTGAAAACTATATTGATGATGTGGTGGTCAAGTCTGAGGAAATTGATGAGCATATAGACGATTAGGGAAAAGTTTTGGAGAGAGCAAGAAAATATGGATTAAGGATGAACCCAACCAAGTGTGCTTTTGGTGTATCGGCTGGACAGTTCCTTAGATTTTTGGTACATGAGAGGGGGATTGAGATACGTCAGAGGAGTATCAATGCCATCAAAGAGATAAAACCTCCAGAATATAAGACTAAGTTACAGTCATTGATCGGCAAAATTAATTTTGCTAAGACGGTTCATATCAAATTTATCTGGTCGAATAGAGCCGTTCACACCATTGCTAAGGCAGAAAGCCGATAAAGAGTTTGTTTGGGGAGAAAAGCAACAAAAGGCTTTGGATAACATAAAGGAATATTTGAGTACTTTTTAAGTTGTTCTTATGCTTATAACATAAAGCAACAAAAGGCTTTGGATAACATAAAGCCAGTTCTCATTCCACCGTAAAAAGGCCTTCTTTTTTAAGTTGTATTTGTCAGCCAATCAAAATTCTATCGGTTCAATTTTGATCCAAGAGGTTGAGGGTAAGGAACGAGTTATATTTTATTTAAGTAGAAGATTTTTGGATGCAAAGACTAAATATTCACCTGTGGATAAGTTGTTCTTATGCTTATATTTTTCTTGTAGAAAGTTGAGGCATTATTTACTTTCCAATGACTGCACTATAGTATGTAAGGCCGATGTGGTACGATATATGCTATCAGCTCCAGTTTTAAAGGGAAGGATTGGGAAGTGAATTTTTGCTTTAACAAAGTTTGATCTACGATATGAATCGGCCAAGGCGGTAAAAGGGCAGGCGATAGCTGATTTTATAGTTGAGCATAGGGATAATTTAATTGATCATGTTGATATTATGCCATGGACTTTGTCTTTCAATGGATCAGTTTGCACTCATGGATGTGGTATTGGTTTAGTAATTATATCGCCTAGGGGGCAAGTTTTCAATTTTCTCTCACTATCAAACCTTATTCTACCAATAATCAAGCTGAGTATGGGGCTATTTTGAAAGGGTTGCAGTTGTTGAAGGAGGTTGAAGCCGATGTGTTGAAATCATGGGTGATTCATTATTGGTGATCAATCAATAATCTAGGGAATATGAGTGCAAGAATGATGTCTTGATGATTTACAATGAGAAGTGTCAAGAATTGATAAAAACTTTCAGGATAGTTACTTTGAAGCATATTCCTGGTGAACAAAATATTGAAGCCAACAATTTGGCTCAAGGGGTGTCCGGTTAAAGGCCGATGACGAAGGATGTTGAGGTTGAAGTCGCATGTTTGCCAGCTGATGATTGGAGGTTTGAGATACTTGAATATTTAAAGAATCCTTCCAGATCGGTTTCCAGGAAGTTAAGGCATAAAGCTCTCAAATATGTTTTGTTGGACGATACATTGTACCATCGGACCATTGATGGAGTTTTATTGAGATGTTTAAGCCAGGAGGAAGCAAAGGTTGTCATGTGTGAGGTGCATGAAGGAATATGTGGTACTCATCAATCGGCTCATAAGATGAAGTGGCTGATTAGGAGAGTAGGATATTTTTGGCCGACAATGCTGGAAGATTGTTTTCGATATTATAAGCGATGTCAGGACTGTTAGAAGTTTGGAGCTTTTTCAGAGAGCACCAACATCGGCTATGAATCCCATTATCAAGCCATGGCCGTTTAGAGGTTAGGGTATTGATATGATCGGCTAGATCAATCCACCATCAACGAAAGGTCACAACTTTATATTGATTGCTACTGATTATTTTACTAAGTGGGTTGAGGCTGTACCTCTTAAGAAAGTTGATACCAAAGATGCAATAGAATTTGTAAAGGAGTATATCATATACAGATTTGGTTTGCCTCATACGATAACAATTGATCAAGGGTCTATTTTTGTGTCCGATGAGTTTATTCAGTTTACCGATAGCATGGGATTTAAGTTGTTGAATTCTTCACCATACTATGCACAAGCTAATGGGTAGGCTGAGGCATCTAACAAGAGCTTGATCAAGTTGCTTAAGAGGAAGATTGCTGAATATCCCAAGAAGTGGCATACCATATTGGCTGAAGCATTGTGGTCCTATCGGATGGCTTGTCATGGTGCTATTCAAGTTTCACCATATCAGTTAGTTTATGGACGTGAAGCTGTGTTACCATGGGAAACTAACATCGGCTCCAGAAGGATTTCTTTGCAAGATGAGCTGACGGCCAATGATTATCATAATTTGATGGTTGATGAGTCAGAAGAGTTGGTTCAATCTAGATTGCGTGCCCTTGAGAAAGTTATAAGGGATAAAGAGAGGGTTGCTAGGTATTATAATAAAAAGGTTGTGCCAAAGTCTTTTGAGGAAGATGAACTTGTGTGGAAATCGGTGTTGCCGATAGGAGCACGAGATAGCAAATTTGGGAAGTGGTCACCGAATTGGGAAGGAACTTTTCGGATTCATAAGTGTGTTTCTAAAGGAGCTTATATGTTGAAAGGACTTGATGGAGA
Source organism: Oryza punctata (assembly GCA_000573905.2). Classification (NCBI taxonomy): domain Eukaryota; kingdom Viridiplantae; phylum Streptophyta; class Magnoliopsida; order Poales; family Poaceae; genus Oryza; species Oryza punctata. The sequence goes on along the minus strand of CM002499.2, from coordinate 21,717,407 downwards.
AGTTTTTGGACAAGCTCTCAATGGAAAATATTTAAAGAAATATTACCCAAGTGTTTGGATTGGTTCATAATCGGCTGTGTTATGCCGATATTGTTAATGCAAAAAACACACACTGGGCTGAGAGATTTGCTTTACTCTAGTGCAGGTCTAAAACTTGTTTTTAGGTTCGAAGGGTGTGCCAGTTGATTTGATCCTGCAATCAACAAGAAGAAACATGCAAATCTATTAGTAGACGATAGTCAATCGGCCAATTGGCCGATATCGTATCGTGATGTAACCTAGCCGATGCAATATAGCATGAATCGGCTGTAAGATATTTGTTGATGGTAAGCTAACCCTAAACTTGGTACATCGGCTGAAAATATCAATGTTACATAATCTATATGTCAGTATTATTTTAGAAATAAGCTATTGGGATAGATCAGATTGAACCGAGACAGTATAAATTGCCCAAGTCTAGAATAACATGAAATAATGATTATATATACTAATATCGTAGCCGATGTCCAGATTTAAGCATGTATCGGCTATAGCTCCGACACAACCTTATATTAGGATATTCTTTTGCAACAAATATATTTAACTATTACCAATCAGATTGGTAGTAAGTCCAATATATTTGTATTTGATTAGATCCTAATATAAGGGGCAGATATAGCATATTAAACAAAGCATGAAACTATGTAAAACATCTATACCAGATAAGATCGGCTGAAACTCCGATACTATCCTTATTAACAACCATAAAGTAGGCTAGAAATCATGATTCATAACACGACTTAATAGATCAAACTTAACTGATGCAGCATTAAGTATGAAAAGAAGCATGATATCTAGAGAGTCAAGCAGATGGTTGCCTTTTCGGGATGGTGTATACATCATATAATTCAAGCCAACAAGACAATCTAGCCGCTACTAGTGAAACCCTAGATAGAGTCTGGCCGATACAAGTAGATAGCATTGTCAATCTAAATTATATAATGTATATGATAACTCGGAGATTTACAAGATAGAATTAGAGTATCATAAAGATGTAAGCACTAATTCTGATAATGCAAACCGCCATAACAAGACCTACCTCTTCGCCGAAGATCAAATTGATGCAGCTCGACTCGAAACCATAAATTTGTTGAAAACAAAGGTTGGCGATGCGCCGAGATTGATTAAACTGTGATTGTTATTTATTCATAAGACCTCGGGTCTATATTTATACCCAAAAATACAAACATTGTCCAACATGGACACGACCCATATTATTCTAATACAAATCCAACTAGCAAACAAGTCCCTTCGGTGGACTCTTACCAACAATATCTATAAGGAAATTACAAATATTCCTAATTAATAGATACAATTGCCAATTCTGGACTCCATCCTTGCCTGGCAACATTGTCACAAACTCTCTACCGAATCCGATACTGACATCACATGCAATATCGGCTACATCGGCTATCCCAATCGGACTCGGTTCCAGCCGATACAGTCTTCCAGCCGATGCGCACTCTGTTTCTGAGATTCCCGCATATCTCCAAATCCGCTTCGGAATTAGATCTAGTTTCCGATTCATATGTATCAATTAGCTTGCCAAATTTCATCGTCATAGATATATGGTTGACAGCCGATGTTGTTTACATCGCCTTTAGATGGCTGATATTTATATCGCCCTTAGACTATATATATAAGTTTGCAGTATTGTGTTCCCTACTACAAACTTGGGGGGCATGGGAAGATGGGATTTTTTGAGCAAAATTGTACAAGATATATTGACACATTCATGTTGCCTCGATGGCCAATATCAGCATGTACTTGACTTTAAATCGGCTCGATGGCCGATAGAGTTATAGTTACGTAGAAGCAAAAAGTTTATAAATGTTAGAAGCTGTCAAGTATTCATTACATCATGATAGATATTTTTGAATGGCTGATATTGCTCTATCTCATCTATTGCTTGAGCATCGGCTGCGTCTGTGCTAGGGATTGGTTTGAGAGATTTGCTCAAGGAAGATATATGTTTGACAGATTTCTTCAACTTGAGTTTAAATCGGCTCGATGGCTGAGTTTAAATCGGCTTGATGGCCGATAGAGTTATAGTTACATAGAAGCAAAAAGTTTATAAATGTTAGAAGCTGTCAAGTATTCGTTACATCATGTCACGCCCGGAAACTCACAAGTAATCTCCGAACTAATTTGTCCATACATTCCTCATCTAGGAGTCATCCGTGGTACACAAATTGACAATTTAATATACAAATCCATCATCATAATAACGTTAAATATTTACAGAAGAAAAGAAAACAGTAGTGGAAAAACGATCTAGCGATGGCTTCAGCTCCACTCCCACAGGCAGCTCAACTGGGGTATAAGCCAAACGTCTTCTCCTTCGCAACTTTCTTCAATTGAGGTTGATTGATTATTGCAAGGGTGAGTACATGGAATACTCAGCAAGCCGCACAGCATGTATGCAACTGCACAAGGATACCAAAGGATAGCATAATAGGGTTCATTTGCAAAAGCAGCATTTAGCAAAACATTTAAGAGTAGTAAAACAGTAGTGTAATTAATTAGCAAAATTAATGAACACTGAACAGCACACCAATGCTTCACAGGCCCAACCATCTCTGAACAATCATGCTCGATTTGCACAAACCCAATCTTCAAACCAGGAATTAGCCATTCCAAACTAGGAGCTAAACCAATTATCATCATTTCTCACATTATATTATTAATGAGTAGTGTGGGACTAATCACGAAAAACATTGTTAGACCCGCCCATAACCGTGGGCACGGCTATTCAAATAGTTTTACTCTGGCTAGAGTTATACCACTGTACCCACAAGACATAGCCTCAACATCATGTCAACCATGCGTCGATACTGGAAAAGTTCCCGAATAGAGACTGTGACAAGACACCTAACATAACCCAACTCAATGCAGTGCACCGCTCCCGGATCATAGTCACCCCCTTTTAGCCAAGGTATGGACTCCCCAGCGAACCCCCGTGGGCTTATCTCCGCCACTTCACAGTCTGGCACTCCCCATTGAATCGTGCTACATCAAATGTCAAGCTGTTGCCCACGTTGGCTTGTGGTTAGTACGTTTAATGTTTCACAACAGTAGCTTGCGAACCGGTCCTTAATTGTCATGAGCACAACTATCCAAATATCATCTCCAAATATGTGCTCACAACCCACCATTAGTCAGGTTTTAGTTGACAATTAATTAATTTATCAATCACGATTGACTATCGTTAGTTTCTATTAATAGCCATCATTAAGATATAAGTGAAACATTAATTATCCCATTAGTGTACTAATGTCTCGAAGCATGGCTAAGCAATTATATCTAATATCTAGTTGAACCATTATATAAGTCCCACTAGTCAAATTATAACCCAATGTATCAAGGAATACGGTAATCAATGCAAATTGGTCATAACAAAGGAATAGGTTCACACCACCCAATGACATTCGAAAATAAATGCACATTTGAAGTAAATACAGAATTTAAATATAGGATCAACATGCTCAAAGGATTGTGTTTGGGATCTGTATGACTTGCCTTGCAATAATTGGTCTTCAATTAGTCTTCTGGAACAGTTCCGACGCTCACACGAACCTTCGAAACGATGGAAACGACAAGCTAACACGCAAAACAAGGAAAAATACTAAGAAACTCCAAATAAATAGTACATAAAAAGTAAACAAACAGGTAGATCATGATTTTAGATGAATTTAGAGACTTGAACGGCCTCATTCTGACTTCATATGAATTAGTTATGAATTTTACAAATTTAATACAATTAAACCTATTAAAGAAAAGACTATTCCAAGTTAATTAAACAATTTAAAAATGATTTATAACTGAGAGAAAAAATTAAAAACATCCACCGGTACAAACATTGAATAAAATTTGGTAGATGACATATAGCAAAAAGGAACAATATGTCACTGAAAAGATCTATATTGATTTGGATGATGGAGATCGATTGACCGGATTTTGACCTAAAGCGGACAGCTCGGATTGATCTGCTCTAAGGTTTAGAGATGAGCGACACATCAACATCCATAAGGGATAGATGCTAACGTGGCAACTATGTGGCAACTACCGGTGCTGACGTGAACACGCCACACAGGATAGACGGCAGGCAGCACGGGGTTCGATGGTCGCTGGTGAGACATGGCACGGTGACGCAAACAGAGGACACGGGGAGGAAGTGCACGACGAGAGGAGCTAACCGAGGGGTGGCGCGATGACGGATGACGACCGGCGGCGAGGTAGATGCGGTGGCGACGTTGGGTTGACAGTGACGACAGAGTTCCGGCGAACTTCAATGGCAACGGAGGGGTGGACGGTGTTCTCCTCGCAGCAGCGAATCCAACAAAGGTGGCAGTGAAACTTGACGATGATGAGAGGAGTGGCAAGGCTTCACCCGAGAGCAAAGAGATGACGATGAACTTGGCCTACACGGTGACAACAGAACACGGGGGGTTTCGATGGAGGAGAAGGGGTGGCCGGTGTAGAGCTCGGCCTTGCAAAGCTGGAGGTGGTGGCGGCGCTGGACGGCGTTGGCCGAGGCGGCGGCTAGTGGCAGCTGGAGCGGCGGCCAGCGGTGAAGAGAGAAGGCGAGCATGGGGAGAGGTGGCTAGGGCACGGCGACACGAGGAAAAGAGGGGAAACGGAAGAGGGTACCCCGGGCATCGTTTATATAGGCGGAGGAGGGAGTGTTCGGCTCGGATTCAAAGGGATTTGGCTTTGGAAAATAGGATTTATCCCAAGTTCACCGGATAAGAACGAGGCCGAAATTCGCGAGATTTAGCACAAATTTGATGGGGATTTCTTCGGGATAAGGTGGAGGAGATTGAGGGGATTCCGTTCCCGCAACTAATTTTGGAAGGGGAGCAACGGGGAGACCGGATTTGGGAAGGGAAGTGGCGGCAGTACTGTGCAAGCACGGGCTCTGCTGGCTGTCTGGAGGAGGAAGATGATACTGTAGCGCGAGGGACGTAAAGTAGACTTTTGGGTAAAAGTACCGCCCAAAAAGAAAAAGAAAAGGAAGGAAGGGAAGCAAAGCAGACTTAGGGAAGGGAAAGAAATAGGCTGGCAACAGAGAAGAGACAAAGAGACAGAAAGCAGACTTTTCCAGATTCAGCCCAAACCTGGAAGGGAGGATGTTTAATTACTTTTCGAAATAAATTAATCACTTAAATGATCTTTGAATTTTAAAAATACTTCCGATGCTCAAATAATTTCAAGAAAATTCCTGAGAATACTTGGGCACTCAAAGTATTTATAAAATTTATAACTAGACCAATTAATTATTAATTTATTATTTAAATAATTACTAAAATGTTCTTTGTATGCTTACATTTAGTAATTGAGCTCTGAAAAATCCGAGAAAATTCCAGAGAATAGAATTAAGCATGGAGAATTTAGTAAAAATGAAATCCAGCTATGTTTAATAAAGGAAAATTTTTCCTACATTAACTTCACTTGTAAATTAATGAACATTTAATATAAATTCTAGGAATAATTTATTTAATAATTTATAAATCCTGAAAACGAAAATCAGGGTGTGACACATCATGATAGATATTTTTGAATGACCGGTATTGCTTTCTGCCTAATTTGCTCTATCTCATCTATTGCTTGAGCATCGGCTGTGTCTGTGTAGGGGATTGGCTTGAGAGATTTGCTCAAGGAAGATAGATGTTTGACTGATTTCTTCAACTTTGTTTTCTAGACTTCGATGGCTTTAAGAAGATCAATTAGTTTTTTCTTTAGATGCTATATTAGATCTGCTTGCTTCAAGTTCTGCTAGCAAATCGGCTTCATTTTTCTTCAATCTATCAATATTCTGTTGTGTTGTGTGTTGAGCTTGGGCTAGCTTCCAATTCATCTAACTTAGCCTTTTCTTCATTTACTTGTTGTCGGCTGGTTTGCATTGTAGCTTCAGGAGATGAGCGTTCTAGCCGATCAGCAATCTTTTATCTGCCTCTCTCGAGTTTGAAACGGTGTTGCTCAAGGAAGACAGCTGGAGAGACCATGTCAACGAGTTCATCAGGGATTTGATCTTGAATTTCTTGGAATCTTACCCTGATCGGCCCACAATCTACAACCAATGCATCCGAAGAAGCATTGAGTCGATCGGCAATATCGGCTAGCTTGTTCTTCAGGTCTTTAGATATTGAAGATGTGGCCTTGCTCGTTGTATCTTCTTCTTCCTCATCTACGAATTGCTTGATATCGAAAGAAAACATATCAGCTAAGAGCTGAAGATGAGAAGACATTGTTAAGTAACAGTTTTAGTTGAGCCGATATATGAAAATTGGAGGTGTGCTTATAGGAATTTGGGGAGTTGAAGTTGCAACAATGATTTCCTTGTTATGATGGCTTGCCGTAGCCGATGGAGTGTGTTCGCTTGAAGGTTGACGAGGAGGTGAAGGCTGTGGAGGATGAAATAATAACAAGTGTTATTCAATATCGGCTAAAAACAAAATTAGAATTGAGATGAGTAAAAAGTCACCGATGCTGGTGGTGGAGTTGGTTTTCTCCTGATAGCAACTTGTTTCTTCTTTGGCTGAAAAGAGTTATTGAGTTAAGAACTATAAGATATAAAGAGGGATAGAGGTGTTAAAAAATATATACCTGTGCTTTTCGAGGGTGACGTTTTGGAGGGCTTGGAGTCTTGACAGATTTTGATTGAACAGCTGGTGGAGTGTCGGCTCTAGGCGTTGTAGCTTCGGCGGTTTCACTAATCTGGGCAGCTCCTTCGTTGATGGCTTCTTCCATTTCAATCTCCTTCAGATATCCTTCTACTTCTTGATCCAGAGGGAGATCTTCATCGGCTGACTTCTTTTGCTTCTTGATGGATTTTTGAGTGATGGATGGCTTGATGGCAGCTTGTTTTGTTCTTTCGCATTTGTCACCAGCATGTTTCGGCTCTCTAAATTGACCCTGGAGTAGGGTAGCCACCTTGGGAGCATTGAAGCCGATAGCCGAAGGAGCTGGGCCACAATTGTTAGAAAGTTTTGCTGCAGCATACTTTATTGGCTTGCCACTTCGGCTGATTAGAGGAGGAGGTGATTCAGATGTCTGCAAGAGTAAAATGAGAGGTGGTAAATATCAAGAGGTTGTTAAAAGAAAGGTGAAGGTTGTGAGAGGAAGTAACTTAATTGGGGAGCCAGGTCTGGTAATATTCTGATGAGGTATGTTTGAGCCGACAGATGGAATATTTGAGTTTTCCATTCAGACCACTATCTGTCAAAGAGGATGCTTCTCATCAAGGTGATGTTGAATCTATCAATGCTGGCAAGGGGAGGACCAGGTATTTTTAGGAGTTTGTCCATCATTAAAGCCGATACAATGTCTCCTCTGGTCTGGATTTTTTCAGAATAGTACAAGCCGATGGGGAGTTGTCCCATACCAAGTTGTCTGGCTGCGACCGTCGGATGATAGAATTCATATGATGGTTGTATGTTCCTGCCTTGAGATATGCCAGTAGCGAGGATGCAGGGGGAAATTGCTGCAGTCAATACTTCTCTTGGTTTTCAAATCTTTCATCATTGATTTCATCAAGTCTGAAATCGGCTGGTAGTTCATATTGGGGAAAAGATTCATAAGCAAACCAAATTATGTTGTCTCTTGGAAATCCATCATAGAAGTTTCCAAACCAATTCTGGAAGTGTTCAGCCGATGGACCTAAACCTGTATAGGTGGTGGCTACCTCTCCAAAGGACATGCATCTGCGCATTGGGTTAGAATTATCATCATCGCTGTCTTGATCGGCTAGGGAAGGAAATTCGGCTTCATGGAGTGCTGGTCTTAAGGCAACATTCCGAGTGTGCAGGATAAGCCAAAGTTGCACAAACCACCAGGGACCATCTGTGCTGACACTTGAATCCACGATGAGTTTAGCCGATGATTGACTCAAAGTCTGGTATACTGCACCTAGCAGTATTTGCCTAGAGGGAAATGTTTCTTTGACACAATGGCTTTAGCTAGATGCAGAGCCACAGAAAAGGAATTTGTCTAGCCACATAAGAAGAAAAGTTGTGTGTTCCCTAGCCGATACTAGGCTTGTTCCTATGTTATCTTCAATAAAGCCTGACCACCCTCCAATATTCTTAGTTTTGAATCTATGAGTGCACTTGGTCTTTAAACTGATAGGATTAGCCGATGTGGTAATGTCCAGACCAGTAATCATTATGATATCAAACAGGGTGGGAGTGATCGGCCCATGGTTAAACATGAAAGCATTTATTGTGTCGGACCAGAAGTATGCAGCAGATGATAGCATCGGTTCATCTTTTTTTCATATCGGCTATGGACAAAGATAAACACTGGGCTATTCCCATCTCGTCCCAGTGGTCTTGTTTGCTTACGGCAATTCTATTATACCAGTTAGTCCATCCATCTACTTGAGATGCCAAGATCTGAAGGTGGCTGTCCAGTGAGTTAAAGACGGGTTTGATTGTCTAAAGGGGATCATTTCTGTCTCTGCGTTGATTATGAAGGTTGGATCTGTATCGCCTATTGGACCCAGGAAGAAGTGGCTGGGATCTTTCAGACTTGGGATCGTTATTTGGTGGACTAGATGCTACAGATTGAAAAGGAGAAATTGAGAGCAGAAAATGAGCAAGAAAGCACGAAACAGGTTTTGAGCCGATAAAACTTACCTCGGGGAATTCCATGGCTGGAGCGCTTGATGGGCTCGATGAAGATGCCATTGGTGCGCGGGGGATTGTCGCCGAGAGTAGGGTTGTCGATGTGGTCACCGGAGAGGTTGAAAGCAATCACCGGAGTTAGCGGAGATGATTGGTGGCTTAAGCGGTGAAAACGGAGCTAACGCCATGAAAACTTCGGAAAAGCGGTTGCTATTTATGAAAGTAGGTACATCACGGTCACAGGGGTAACCTTAGATTATTGCGGGGTCGAAGAGATAATTCCATTGCATTATATAATACTTCGGAATTGGGGGCATGTCTTGACGATGAAATTTGGCAAGCATGTGAATCGGAAACGAAGTCTAATTCGAAGCGGGATTGAAGGGATGCGGAATCCTCGGAAACAGAGTGCGCATCGGCTGAAAGACCGTATCGCCTGAAACTGAGTCTGATCTCGATAGCCGATATGACCGATATTGCATGCATGATCAATATCGGGTTCAAAGAATAGTTTGAGATGATGTTGCCAAAAAAGGATGGAGTCCAGAATTGGCAAATGTACCTATTAATTAGGATTATCTGTAATATAAGGAATTTCCTTATAGATATTTTCGGTAAGAGTCCGCCTAAGGGACCTGTTTGCTAGTTGGATTTGTATTAGGACAATATGAGGGTCGTGTCTGTAACGGGCAAGTTTGTACTTTCGGGTATAAATATAAACCTGAGATCTTTGGAATAAAACAACAACAGTTTAATCAACCTCGGTGCATCGGCAACCTGTTACTTTTACTTTCGGCAAGTTCTTGCTTTCGAGTTGAGCTGCATCAATTTGATATTCGGTGAAAAGGTAGGCCTTGTTATGGCGGTTTACATTATCGGAATTAGTGCTTACATCTTTATGACACTCTAATTCTATCTTGTAAATCTCCGAGTTATCATATACATTATATAATATAGATTTCCAATGCTATCTACTCGCATCGGCCGATCTCTATCTAGGGTTTTGTCGATAACGGCTAGATTGTCTTGTTGGTTTAAATTATATAATGTATCCACCATCGTGAAAAGGCAACCATCAGCTTGATTGTCTAGATATTATGCTTCTTTCCATACTTAATGTTGCATCAGTTAAGTTTGATCTATTAAGTCGTATTTAGAATCATGATCTCTAGCTTGCTTTATAGTTGTTAATAAGGATAGTATCGGGGTTTCAGCCGATCTTATCTGGTATAGTTGTTTTACATAGTGTAATGCTTTGTTTAATATGGTATATCTGCCCCTTATATCAGGATCTAATGTAATATAAATATATTGGACTTATCATTAATCTGATTGATGATAGTTAGATATATTTGTTGCAAGAGAATATCTTAGAATAGGGTAGTCTCGGAGCTATAGACGATACACGCTTCAATCTGAACATCGGCTATGACATGAGTACGCACAATCATTATTTCATGTTATTTTAAACTTGGGCAATCTATACTATCTTGTTTAAGTCCATTCTATCCCAATTGCTGATTTCTAAAGTAATATTGATATATAGATTATGTAACACTGATATTGTCAGTCGATGTATCAAGTTTAGGGTTAGTTCATCATTGAATATGCCTTACAGCCGATTCATGCTGTATTGCATCGGCTAGGTTATATCACTATATGTTAACGGCTGCCTGGCCGATTGACTATCGTTTACTAATAAACTTGCATGTTCTATCTTGTTGATTGCAGGATCAAATCAACTGGCACGCCTATTGAACCCGAAAGCAAGTTTCAGACCTGCACTAGAGTAAAGCAAATCTCTCAGGCCAGTATATGTTTTTTTTTGCATCAACTGAACATAACTGTACTTACTACGAAATCATCATCGACAATTAATGTTTGGACACACTAGGCATCTTTACCCTCTAGTTGCTTGTCTTACGGACATTATCACCTAGCAACGGTCTCCACAACCACAGTCAGGATGCTCCCACCATGTGGGGAGGCCAACGGGATTCACCTCCCATTATAATGGCTCTGCAGCAATTCGTCATTCGTGCCCATCCTTCCTCCTTAGGTAGTCAGATAATGCTTCACTATGTGGATACAAGCGTGTTCTATCATGTTGTGGATTTGTCGTGTCTAGCCACTCAACAAAGTTGCATAGCGGATGGTAAGTTTGCGAAAGATTGTTGGATGAGTTAGCGATGTATGTGTTAAGTATATGAAGTACAGACTGTTGAGGTAAAAACACGGTGGCCTGGGAGATCTGCTTAGCTCCAGTGCAGGTCCAAAATAATGATGAGATGCGGGCGTGCTAGTCAGTTTGATCCTACAACTGATAAGATATATAAATTGAAGATCAAAAGATAGCTGATCGGCTGACAAGCCGATGGAGCGATACCAGCCGATATAGATGCCAACCAATGTCTATAGGGTTCCAAACTATCGGTGATATGTCCAGTATAAATTCTGACACTTGGATAAATGATGACATAAAGATAATTGGCTGACGATCATGTAATAAAACAATAATATATTCCAGTAGAAACCAATCGGCTAGTAACGATGGATAAAATAACCGTTGATCCGAAGGTTAAAGCATATATCGGCTGGAGATCCGATTTCAATAAATCCAAACGATTAGATAAACAGTGAAACCTTTGTTGTGATTGGCTAAATCCAACTTGTATGTAATACTTATAAGACGATTCAACGTCCCGATAACTCATCGGCTGAATCCCCGATGAAACCCTGATGGGCAATCAAGAAATAGGCTAGAGATTATGGTTCTAAGCATGACTTAATAGATCAAACTTAACTGATGCAACACTAAGTATGAAAAGAAACATCATATCTAGACAATCAAGCTTTTGACTGATTTTCAGTGTGGTGGATACATATAAAAGCCAGCAAAGTGATCTAGCCGCTATCAATAAAACTCTAGATGGAGATCGGCCGATGCATGTAGAAAACATTGTCAATCTAGATTATATAAAGTATATGATAACTCGACGACTTACATGAATAAGATTAGAGTGTCGAAGTGATGGAAGCACTAAGCCCAATAACGCAAGCCACCATAACAAGCCTTACCTCTCGTCGGAGATCGAAGCTGATGCAGCCCAACTTGAAACAAGAACTAGTCGAAAGTAAAAGTGTAAAAAGTGGTGATGCGCCGAAGTTGTATTGATCGAGAGATAAATTACAAGGACCCCAGGTGTACATATTTATACCCATAGGCCGATATGAGTCCTTATAGGACACGAAACAAACTTTACTAAAGATAAAAGGAAAACATTAAGTCCTTTTCAAACACTAAACACACATTCCTAAAGACAAAAGGAAACTAACAACTCTGCCTAATTAATAGATTAAACTACCATGTCGCATCCTCCTTGAACTCGGACTCTTCTGGATAAACTTCCTTTAATTGAGTAATTTCCTTAACCGAATCCATTAAGAATACAACTACTGGCGATTGATAATACCCAACCGATTCCAGGACTCTGAAGCCGATACTAACTCTAGGTCGATGATGACTTCGAGGCTTACCAAAGTTAGTCATTAACACGTGCCCCCCAGTTTTGGAGTGTGAGGACTCATGCTTCAAAATTTTCTTGTCTCCCCTTGATTACTCCAAAATTGATCCTCCTTTGTTTCTTCTCATAAGCCGATACTATCTACGCTAGATAAGCCAGATTGTCAAACTCATGGCAAAAGAATATATCTCTGATAGGTGCTAACAATCCTTGGAATGTGTTGATGATGTAATTTGGCAAGTGTATGAATCGGAAAGAGGATCCAATTCGAAGCGGATTTGAAGATGTGCGGGATTCTCAGAAACAGAGAGCGCTTCGGCTGGAAGACTATATCGGCCGATACCGAGTCTGATATGAACAACCAGAACAACCGATATTGGCTACATGGTCAATGTCGGGTTTGAAAAAAAGATCGCGGGGATGTTGCCAGGCAAGGATGGAGTCCAAGATTAGCAATGGTATCTATTAGTTAGGATTTTATGTAATTTCCTAATATATGTTTTCGGTAAGAGTCCGCCTGAGGGACTTGTTTGCTAGTTAGAGTTGTATTAGGATAATATGAGTCGTGTCCATAATGGATAAGTTTTTATTCTTGGGTATAAATATAAGCCCGAGATCTTGTAATAAGAACAAGACGTTCAATCAATCTCGGCACATCGCCAACCTTTTATTATTTTACTTTCGACGAGTTCTTACTTTCGAGTCGAGCTGCATCGGTTTTGATCTTCCGTGAAGAGGTAAAACTTGTTATGGCAGTTTGCATTATCGGAATTGGTGCTTACATATTTATGACACTCTAATTCTATCCTGTGAATCCCCGAGTTGTCATATATATTATGTAATCTATATTGAAAATGCTTTTTACTTGCATCAATGTCACACCCGGAATATAGAACACTATATTTTGTTTGTGAGTGCATAAATCCTTGTCCCAGGAGGCAAGGTACACATTACAAAGTTGGTAAATAACAGTGTATATATAAGCGGAAGCGTGAAACGAGTATTTTATTACATGGGCAGCCAAAGGCCCAGCACTGAAACATAAACAAATAAAAGCAGGAAACTACGACGGGCCACCACAAGCGTTTGACGGCAGGCACGAGCTAGACAACAAAACCTTCATCTTCAAAGAACTCCTTAGCTGGAAGGGGGAAAAGGAGCAAGGCTGAGTACAACCACCGTACTCAGCAAGCCAGGCCGAAAAAATGCAAATATAATGCAAGGAGTACAAAGAATTCATTATAGGGCTATTTTGCAGAAAACTAGCATTTTCGAAGCATTTAAATATTTAAAAGCATTTAAATAAAATACGAACTTATCTCTAGTCAAATTATAATCAAGCCACGCACCAACGTGATCTTGCCTTAACCTAGGCAACAAATCCTAACTCCAGTTATTCCAGTTTTAGTAGAATTAAACTCTAACTTGGGTACATTGCTCAGCTTGCCCATAACCGAGGGCGTGGCTATTCGAATAGATTATACTCTGATCAGAGGGGTACATCTTTACCCACAAGACACGTCTTCCTCACGTGTTACCACGTGCCACATACCACCATGGTATATAGACAGAAGCCATGACATAACCCATCGCTTAGTACCGCCCTAAACAAAGAAGACCGACATAGACTTCCCCCGCTAGGCGCCCTGGGTCGAGCAGACAGTCTATGGCCCCGGGCGTACTGCCAGAGACGTCGACCCCACCAAGGGTTTCATCCATCCCTATCCGTGCCTTCCTCGTTCATGACCGTTCTAGGCGATGTGTTAAGCCTTACCCATTAGACATGTGGTTGTACGGAGTATGCTTTGCAACAGAGGCCCGAAGACCGGTCCTTATGACGGCCGAGGTGCGACTAGCGAAACCAAGCACCCCGAGCCCAGCCGAAAATCATGTTTGGGGAATTTTGAAGGGGAAACATTGTGTCATGGCTAAACAGCCACTAAGCCAAAATTACCATTATTTACAAGTTATGTCTAAGTCTAATTATTGGAAAAATATCTAATTGTGTCTATTTAAGCAGGGCTAAGCATATTCCTAAATTTACTAGTAAGCACCACATATATAAAGTCCTCACTAGTTTTATTTTTCCTAGGGTTAAACAAGGATAATAATAATACAAATAATAAGGCTATAACAAGGAGAATCGGTCGGGCTAAATAAAACAGTGATAAGCACGGGAAATTAATAAAGCGAAATGCAATAATTTAAATAAACATAATTTTGTAAATTGGGATAACAATATGATGAAAATGGCATGACTTGCCTTGCTCGCTACCAAAATCTTCAATGTCAACTTCGAGGTAGAGCGGCTCTTCCGGAACTGCAGCGTCTACACGACAATCGCAAAGAAAAAGGGCCAAACAAAAATAAGAACCATATAAGATGCATAAAGAAAGCATAAAATGGATTATTTACTGTTTAAGGGCAAAATTAGCAATTTGAACATATCAATTCCGAGTTCAAATAGTCAAGATATGGCTATTTGAATTTTAGGTGCTGTTTAATTGTCGTTTTGCGAATTTGTGAATTAATATTTCTTAAAGAAAAATCATGTGCACAGAGAAAAGAGATAGAAACAGAGGGGAGGGAGAGAGATGGCAGCGGCAATGCTCACCAGTACAGCAATGAGACAATGACGACAAGTTTGACGACGCGGAACAGTGAAGGCCGGCTATCGGTGGACGTCGGGAAAGGAGAAGGCGTGGCCGAGGGGGAGGAGGGGACGGCGCAGCCGGTAGTGGCCTTGCCGAGGCTCGGCGACGTCCAGGCCGACGCCAACGGGCGGCCAGAGCGCACGACGGCGGCAGTACGAGAAGGAAGCGACGCAGCGGCCAGGGAGAGAGGAGGGGAAGGGCAGCGGTGTGGGGGGAGAGAGCAGGGGGTTGGGGCTGCCTTTTATAGGCCGGAGGGGAGGGAGAGGGTCGCCGGGGATGGAGATCGACGCCGGCCATGGTGGAGCTCGCCATTGATGAACGCCATCAAAATCCACTGCGAAATAATGCGGGATTGAGTGGGATTTGTTGGGGGAATTGATGAGGAAGAGGAGACGAACCCATTTTTGCAGTTTAATTTGGAGGAAAACCGTCGAGGAGGGAGATCGGGATGGGCGGCGGTGCTTGCGTTTTCACGGGAGAGAGAGAGGCGGCCGTGGCTGGAGGTTGAAGACGCTCCGACAGGCGGGCCCCACGGTGGAGTGTGCATGGGGGGGCGCACGTGCGTGGCGCACAGGGCTGCTGCTCGGCTGGGCTGGGGGCGGCTTGGGCCGAGAAGGAGTGGCTCGGCTGGGCCGGGAAGGAGGGCAAGGCCCAAGGAAGAAAGAAAGAGAGGGAGGGCAGGCCAGGCCGGGCCGGAGGGAGAGAGAGGAAGAGATGGGCCGAAAGTGGCCCAAGGAGAGGGAGAGAGTTGTTTTAGGTTTTTGCTTTTTATAAAATTCTTTTAATTGTTTTTGTTGCTATAAAATTATGTAGGGTGCTCTGAAAATTAAAGTAAAAATTGGTTAAGCATTTTGAAGCATGGGGAATTTATTAAAAATACCCACAAGCCAAATTGACATCAATCTTGGTGAGTTTTAATTGTTGAAGTCTATTTTTATTGGTTTTACAATTTCTAAAAATAATTTAGACGATATAATTTTAGAGTGATTTCAGGGCGTGACAATCAACCGATCTCTATCTAGGGTTTTATCGATAACAACTAGATGGACTTGTTGGTTTAAATTATATAATATATCCACCATCCTAAAAAGGTAACCATCGGCTTGATTGTCTAGATATCATACTTCTTTTCATACTTAATGTTGCATCAATTAAGTTTGATCTATTAAGTCGTGCTTAGAATCATGATCTCTAGCTTGCTTTATGGTTGTTAATAAGGATAGTATCGGGGTTTCAGCCGATCTTACCTGGTGTAGTTGTTTCACATGGTTCTATGCTTTGTTTAATAGGCTATATCTGCCCCTTATATCAGGATATAATCTAATATAAATATATTGGACTTATCCTTAATCTGATTGATGACAGTTAGATATATTTGTTGCAAGAGAATATCCTAGAATAGGGTAGTATCGGAGCTATAGACGATACATGCTTAAATTTGAACATTGGCTATGTCGTGAGTATGGATAATTGTATTTCATGTTATTTTAGACTTGGGCAATTTATACTCTCTCGGTTAAGCCCGATCTATCCCAATTGCTGCTTTGTAAAGTAATATCGATTTATAAATTATATAATACTGATATTTTCAGCCGATGTACAAAGTTTAGGGTTGATTCATCATCGAACATGCCTTACTGCCGATTCATGCTATATTGCATTGGCTAGGTTACATCATGATATGACATCGGCTTTCTGGTCGATCTATTATCATTTACTAATAAAACTTGCATGTTTCATCTTGTTGAACCCGAAAGCAGGTTTTGGACCTGCACTGGAGATAAGCAGATATCCCAGGCCAGTTTGTGTTTTTTTGGCATCAACACGCTTTTGGTACGCCTAGTCGGATTGTGTCATCATGATGCCCAACATTACTAAATTCACGGAAGACAATGTTCTTCCTATCACGATCGAGCAGCTGAACGAGGAGCAGAAGGAGGAGGTGAAGAAATTGTTGGATCAACTCCAAAGCCAGTACCTCCACTCGTTCACGCTGAGTCACCAGGGTACAATAATCCAAAAAACCAAAGTTGAGTTGCCGCCGGTCGTAAACACGGAGCCAGGTACATCTGGAGCAAACAACGATAAAGGCAGAGAGGTCAAGACCGAGTCAAGCAATGAGGAACTCCATACATTAGGTCATACTGATTCAGCAGTCCATCATGCCCTCATCAGTCAATCAGATGTACTGATGAATAGATTGACAAATATGATTAAGATGGTGGTGGACGACACTATAGCTAAGGAAAAAGAAAAAGGACCCATCTATCTCCCGGGGATGCTTTCCCAGGCTATAGGATGGTGAAGTCAGAAATTGGCGGGAAACATCACTTAGTTCAAACTCAGGCTCCATCGGCTCCCATATCCAGCGGAACTATCCCAACGATATTAACAAGATAGCAGCTAATGCCTTGGGGGCAGAGTTCGACTCAGTTGACGCCGGAGCAATTGATCAATATAATCAACGTAAAGCCACCGGTCGCCGAACCTGCATATCATATTCCTTCGGTGCCACAGCAGTAGATCGGGATGACTGAGCCAATTGGACAGCAGTATATACCAGAACCACCACCGTATGTTCCATATAGGGCTTAGGAGCCAATCTTAACCGTCAATATCAGCCTCATTCTCCAAGAGTCAACTATCGGCCTGAGGGATCTCCACGATTTCAATACCCAACCTAGTTTGGTCAGTATGATCAACCACAACAATAATATGGCGAAGGGGTATCGCAGCAACCGTGGGCCGATATTATTGCCGATGTGATGAGAGAGCAATTTGGGCTCAAGCCTAAGGACAATGGTAACATGTATCGGCATCCATACCCCGAATATTTTGATTGCGTGCCGCTACCAAACCGATACAAGGTACTAGACTTTTCAAAATTCTCAGGACAAGACAATCAATCGACATATGAGCATGTTAGCCGTTTCTTAGCACAATGTGGAGAAGCATCGGCTGCAGAGGCTCTCAGAGTTAGATTATTCCCACTGTCATCGTCTGGATCGGTGTTTACATGGTTTTCTTCCTTGCCCTACAATTCAATCAGGAGTTGGGCTGATCTAGAAAAGCAGTTTCATAAATTCTTTTTCAGTGGAATCCAAGAGATGAAGCTATCGGATCTCACGTCCATCAAGCAAAAATGGATGAAACAGTGCCAGATTACATTCAGAGATTCAGAGATGTTATTAGTTTGGTATTGACCGATTCACAGCTAGCCGATCTTGCTTTCCAGGGATTGTTAGCACCGATAAGAGAAAGATTCTCTGCTGAGGACTTTGAAAGCTTAGCACATCTTGCTCAGAATGTATCGACTCTTGAGACACGGTTCCAAGAGGCTAGAAAGTTTGCTAAGAAGGCTAACAATGTCAATAATATATATAGTTATGATTCTGACTCTGAAGACGAAGACCCAGAAGTCAATGCAGCTGAGTGGGCTAGGAACAAGAAGACAGTGGTGTGCCAATGGGTTAAGAATTTGGGGAAGGAGGAAAGATTTGATTTTGACGTTACTAAGGCCAACAAGGTATTTGATCTTCTTCTTCGAGAAAAGTAGATTCAACTGCTGATAGGACACGTGATACCATCGGCTGAGGAAATGAAAAGGAGAAAGTATTGTAAGTGGCATAACACAGGATCACATAGCACCAATGATTGCAAGATCTTTAGGTAGCAGATTCAATCGGCCATAGAGCAGGGAAGGATAAAATTCGATGAAGTTAAAAGGCCAACGAAGATAGATGGTCATCCTTTCCCACTAAACATGGTTCATACTCGAGTCGACAGGAGCCAGGCCGATAGGAACAAATATCAGGCAAGGGGTTTCAAAATGGTTAGTATGATCAACAAGTACCAGAGCAGACGCTAGAGAGAAGAAGAATCATATTATTACAGTAACAAGGGTTGTTTCGATCCTCATTGGGGTTCTGAATTCTTTAGATTTTGCTAGAATGATGGGATGAGACTACCATCTATCGAAAATTGTCCTGGTTGCAGTGATCTTGATGTACAATACGTTGGAAGACTAGGCTGACGGAGTAATAGTGGGCATTGGTCAACTCACCAAAAGTTGCCTGTTCATTAGAGGCTTGGGCCGGTTCGACAAGATTGTTTTGAAGACAAGCCACAAGCAAGAGTTGAGACCATGGAACCTCAATGGTGTCCTTCTGGAATTTTCACTAAGAGTAAGAAAAGACGTGTCCAAAGGATTTGGAACAGAGAGCAATTTCAAGATGTCGAAGATGAGATTGAGCATCGGCTGAAGCGCACAAAGTTGTGGCGTGTTAAAAGTAAAATTGTTTCAGCCGGTGAAGTCAGAGCCAACAAAAGTCTTTCTGAGAGCAAGGGAAAAGAGGACGCATCATCCTTGATAAATATGGTCTTTATGCTGCCGGCTAAATATGGTGTAGAACAAGTCATGGAGGAAGTAAGTGAACCACCATCAGCCAAATTAATGTTGTCCCCACAACAAGCTATCTTTGAGAAACCGGAAGGAACTGGCCATCGGCACCTCAAGTCTTTGTATGTCAAGGGGTTTGTCAATGGGAAGCCGATGTCGAAAATGTTGGTTGATGGAGGAGGAGCCGTTAACTTCATGCCATACGCTACTTTTAGAAAGCTGGGTAAAAATTCGGAAGATTTGATCAAGACCAACATGATTTTGAAAGATTTTGGAGGAAATCCATCTAAGACTAAAGGAGTTTTAAACGTGGAGTTGACCATCGGCAGCAAGACGATTCCTACCACATTCTTTGTTATTGATGGGAAGGATTCCTATAGTCTGTTGCTGGGAAGAGATTGGATCCATGCTAACTGTTGTATTCCTTCAACTATGCATCAAAGTTTGATCCACTGGCAAGGAGACCATATAGAAATCATGCCAGCCGACAAGTTAGTTAATGTAGCTAGTGCCGATTTGTCTGTTTGGGAGATGGAGGGAATTGATATTTTGTCTGGCAAAGTTTGGCAAGGAGATTATCTAAGAGTTTTTGATTATGATATACACCCCGGAGAGCCCCAGTTATTCTTTGAGGGCGCCGTGGAGGGTTCAAATTTTTACACAAAGGATATTGTAGATGATCTCGACGGTAAGCTTGGACAAGGGTTTATGTCGGTCGACGAATTAGAAGAGGTAGCAAAGGCTACTCCGAGAATTGATAGAAGCTTTTGACAATGATGAGTCAGAGAATGAAGATGAGCGTCATAGCAAAGGTAAGCAAGTAGTTGACTTTGCTTTTGTTGCTCACAATGCAAACTCTGATGTTGATGAAGCTGATAGTAAAGAGAAGTTTAGCTATGATCAATTAAAACATTATGCTTTTAAATTTGCTGAAAAACTGAAAACATGTTCTAATTGGCTTGACGAGAGGGATTACACTATTGAGATTTTAAATGCTGAAATTGATAGATTAAAATCTTCGATTCTTAATGATGATGATTGCAAATCTTGTGAAGTTTTATTTTCTTAAATTAATGCTTTAAGAGATGTCAATTCTGTTAATTGCTTAAGATTGGAATCCGAGGTGGAAAAATCTAAAAAGCTTGAGTCTTCTTTTGCTCTTGGATTTGCTTTACATGCTCGTGTTGTTGATGAGTTAACTTCGACAAAGAATGTTTTGAAAAAATACAAAGTTGCTTTTTGCGCAAGTTCTTTGTTCAATGTTTGGTGTGCAAAAAGGGCTAAACAACACAAAGATGTTTTGATTTCTCCAAATTGCTCAAAGTGCTTTTTGAATGAGATGGAATTAAAAGATGCTTTAGGGCATGTTGAGTATATGGAAGATCTTGTGAAATCTGATGAGGTGCTTTCTTGTTCTAAGTTTCGCAAGAACAAAGATATTTTGGTTGATTGTGAAAATTTGACAAAAGAAGTTTCTTATTTGAAAAATTCTTTGGAAAGGTTTTCCGATGGTAAAAAGAAACTTACTATGATTTTGGATCAATAAAAATGAGCACTTATAATCGTGGTGTAGGTTTTCTATACAAATGACTATTTTACAGATCACCAATCTACTTTTTGAGCATAACTGAAAATTTTGAAGTTTTGATAAAACCCGAACATAAGAGAACGATTTTAAATCTGCTGGAGTTTTGCCATCTCATTCTTCGACGATTCAACAAAAAGTCTTTTGTTGCAAAACCATCTACTTCTGTCGTGAGAAGTATACATGTTCTTTTTTTGGAAAAAGATGGACGATTGGTTGGTTTTGTTTTAGACTTGCCCAGAAACAAAAAAAGGAAAGAGGAATTGCTTTTGCGAAACGACGGTGGCAAAAAACGGGTCTTGGTACGAGGAGCTCGGTCAAACCGACAGTTAGACCCGGTTGCCAACGTCGGTCAGACCGCAGGTGTATCAGTGGTCAGACCGGTGGAAAGGCCAGGTCAGACCGCAGGTACAGCGGCGGTTAGACTGGTCTCGGGGCAATTTTGCGTGTAATTCAAATCGGACTTTTGTGAAGCGACAAGGTAAGCTTTCAGGTAAGTCTGATTCTGATTTTGTCGTGCCTATGTACCTACTGGTTCTACTAATCGTGTGACTTAGTGTTGGATTTCAAAATTTCTTATTTCTGAACCAAACACGGAGACATCGACATCTTCTTGTTCGTAGGTATTTTGGCGGCATACTTCCCATGTGCGTTCAATGTGAAGACGATGATTGTTTTTCAAGGTAACATCGAGGTAATTTTGAGTTCACATAATATTGTTCTAACTTCTTCGTTTATTTGCTTTTCATACTAGCGTTTGAAGTAATAGTTTTTATAATACAAATGGATATGTGTCAATATATGAGAACCTTGGTGATATCATTGGCAATTGGATGTCTTTTTCAACATCTTTGGTTTCTTCTTGATTTTTCTTTGGGGAGAATTGCAGGTTTATTTGAGGGGGAGTTTGTGCTTTTTGGGTGCATTCATGTCTATGTTCATGCATTGCTCTAAATCTGAAAAATATAAAAATGAGAAAAAGAAGAGTTTTGTTTTATACCTCTAGTATATTGTTGTGCATCCTAGCAAAATAATTGAGGTCTATTTGTTACTATGTCAGCTTGTATGCATTTTAGTCTTTTCATCTGTTTAGATATTGCTTTTAAGTGAAATGATGTATGCCATTAATTCTTTTACTTGAATTAAGTAAATATGCAATGTTGAAGCAAGTGCTTAGTTTGGATGACTAATGCTTATATATATGCTTATTGGATTGCTATTCCTCAAATTGCTTTTTATTTGGTTATTGTGCAAGAGAATAAAATATTTCTATGAGAGAAAAAAATGAATACTCAATCCATGGAAACAGTCTTGACGACAAGATCGTATTCGATGTGAGCAAAAATAATGGGTGCCGTATCCTTGGAAACAGTCTTGACGATAAGGACGTACATGAAATAATTGAGAGAAAAAATGAGCAAAAACAAAAGGCTCAAATAAATGTTTTAAAATTCTCTTGATTGTTTGGTTATAGAACTAATTTAAGAAAGCGTGATAAATGCAATAGGTATATATGTATAGGGTTTTTCTTT
Source organism: Oryza punctata (assembly GCA_000573905.2). Lineage (NCBI taxonomy): Eukaryota > Viridiplantae > Streptophyta > Magnoliopsida > Poales > Poaceae > Oryza > Oryza punctata. The sequence continues at coordinate 21,695,050 of CM002499.2, read as the reverse complement.
CGACATATGTGCTTGTGAATATGTTTCATTATAAATCGTTTGAAATCATGAATCTTGATTGTTTGTTTGAGCTTAATTATAATATCTTTGATTTATGTTTATACTCCAATGCATGCTTGTCAACAAGTTCATGAATTTAACTCATTTGTCTTGCAACACATGATCATGATTTGCTTTAGGTACACTTCAAATCTCTCGAGAAAAAATTCAGATAACAGAAAATAAAAAGAAGTGTTTTTTGCAAGTGGCAATCATGACATTTGTGCTTTATTGGTTATGTTTTTTCTCTTTTGAAGTTCTTGACGAAATCATCGAAGAGGGAGAGAAATATACAAACTGCGTGCTTCTTGAAAGGGGGAGAATTCGATTTTTAAAATAGTCGATTTTGTGCTTTTATTGCAAATATTGGGAGAAATTATTTCTTTTAAAAAGGGGAGAGTTTTTCTTTTACGTTTGTGATTTTTGTTTTTGTTTTTTAAAAACACAAATTTGCATTGTCATGATTAATATTTGTGATGAACAATTGGCTTTGCAAATGATTTATTTGATAAATTAGTTTGAGAATATTTGTGGATGTTGGTGTCAGTGCGTATGATTAATGTGGATGTGGTAGCGAGGCCGACTCAGAGGCGCATGCAGCGAGCGATTGACTGTGGGTTTTGGTAATTGTAATTTTATTTGGAAAGTGAGGTTTTGAGTCCTATTGGGAATAGGAGTTCTATACCTATACCTACTTTGAGTAGGAGATTTTGGGTATAAATAGATGTGGGATTGAGCTTAGAAGATATCGATTTTTTAGGAGAGAAAAGTTAGGATTAGTTTCGAGATCTCAATCCTAGTTTGTGAGTTGAGAGAGCACTACTTTACATGCACTTTGTAAACACTTTCAAGAGTTTCGTTGATATGTGTTTTTTAGATCCCGACAGTTTGACCGGAGTTATTCGGGCGGCCTAACCGGCAGTGTGGCGGTGATCTAACCGGAGGCGGCTAACTGGTCAGACCAACAGCGGCGAGCAGCAGCAGACGAGGAGGAGGCGGTTCGACCAACCGTACAACACTAGTCAGACCGGCGGCATAGAAGCGGTCAGACCAGTGTGTACAGGGTGGTTAGACCGACTACGCCGATTTCATCGATTTGAGGGTAACTTTTATTTCCACTAGAAGTTTTTGGTTTTTAGTGTTACAACCATTCACCCTCACTAGTTGGCTTGGTTCTTATGATTCGATACTACAAGGATAAGGGACAGAGCCCTGGTGTTTCATTCTTGCGGGCTAACTGCAAGGATATTTGCACCAAAAGGAGATTACTTTTGTTGTACGTCATATCACTTCATGCGTGTACCACTATATATGAGCTAACCATCAGGAAAATACACAGCCAACAAAATATGGTTCTCAACTAATAAAACATCTAAAGAGAATCTATTTCAAGAAAATACATTCTGGCATGACAGTACGGTACCAATACACACATTCATAAATAAAATGACAAAATCATATAGGAGGCAGCTATAGACCAGGATTTCGTCCCTACGGTATATAGAAACGGGATACCCGCAACGCCCTTCTATGAGCTCCTTGCGCGAGCACACCCCATGGTTCTATTATGGCTATACATGACCAAACGTGCCGTGCCGTGCTGGCACGGCACTAGCACAAAATGGCACGGCACGAAATGGCACGGCACTAAGCGGCACGGCCAGTTAGTCGTGCCATGCCATGTAGTGCCGCCGTGCCAACTCCTGGGCACTAGCACGACACTAAGGGCCAGGCTTAGTGCCGTGCCGTGTTGTGCCCAGTGACACCACGGCGGAGATGACGAGGTTGACGAGGACGACACGGAGAGAACGATGCTACATCGTCTGCCCGAGATCGAAATCACGGGGGCCGACGGCCGTGCCGTGTGCCAGTGCCGGCCACCAGATGCGGGAGAGGAGAGATCGAGAGAGAAGGAGAGGAAATCGAGAGAAAGAGGCGAAGAAGAAGACGAACAGGAGCGGCGTCAGCGAGCGAGACGAGAGGGAGCGGCGGCGAGCGAGAGGAAAAATGAAATAGGGTTAGGGTTTGGGGTGGCAGTCGGGAGCGCCGCGGCTTATATAGCCCCTCCGCTCAACGGTCGGATCCAACGGTCGGGAGGAGCGGGGGGAGGGGATCCGGCGGCTCCCGTGCCACGGGCCGGCCAAATTTCGTGCCGTGCCTCGGGCCGTGCCACGGGCTGAAATTGAGGCCCAGGCACGGCACTGGGCCAGACACTAGCATGGCACTGGCACTAAGGCCGTCAGGCCGGGCTGTGCTAGGGCCGTGCCAAATCGGGCCATGATAGTGCTGGCCCAGCGGGCCTGGCCCATTTGACCATGTATAATTATGGCGCTGGCTCTCGTACACACAAGCTTATTGGTACACTATGCCTGGGTTGCATCCTTCCTATCAATGCTTATGGCAGAATTGCTGTCGTCGCATTTGACGCCCTCACACGCGACATCACTCTTTGAGTATTGTTGTAAGCTTTCATTTGAAGATCCAGCTCGCTGCTTCACCTCATCCTGACAAGTAGAATAAGTAGTAGCAGTGGTGCTACAGTTATCTGTCTCGAAGATAAGAGGCACAGAACCTGAACCAAACAGGCAATTCTGATCAGCTGGCGGGAGGAAGGTCGCTACCGGCATCTTCACTGGTAGGCTCGGCAGTGGCGCCTCCAGCCTCAGCACGCTAACGGCCTGCCTGATCGACGGCCTCATGGCATGATTGGGGTGCGCGCACCAGAGACCGACCACCAGCACACGCTCCATCTCTAATGCATCGAACTCCCTGTTCAGCTGCGGGTCCGCGGCGCCTAGGAGGTCGCCCTGGCCATAGTACGCGTCCCAGACCAGCTGGATGGTGGCACCATCGTCGTCATCGTCCCGTGAGACCACCGCAGGCCTCTGGCCACAAACGATCTCGAGCAGGACGACACCAAAGCTGTAAACATCCGACTCGGCACGGGCCTTGCCAGTGATTATGCATTCTGGGTCCATGTAACCCATCGTGCCAGCGAGCACTGTGGTGTGGGAGCCTCGTCCGTGGTCGACCAGCCTGGCCAGTCCGAAGTCACCGAGCTTAATTAGCATTGTATGAGGCGTCGAGCATTATGTTGCTCGGCTTTATGTCACGGTGCACAACACACTGTTCCCAGTCCTGGTGCAGGTACAGCAGCGCGGCGCCAATGCCGAGCACGATCTCATGCCTGACCATCCACGACAGTGGAAGCTTGCTACCGGTGTTGCAGTGGAGTTGCATGTCGAGGCTTCCATTAGGCATCAGCTCGTACACGAGCAGGAGGTCGCCGCCGGAGTGGCACCAGCCGATGAGCTGAACCAGATTCCGGTGCCGGAGCCGGCTTATGATCCTTACCTCCGAGATGTACTCCTTCTTCCCCTGCTTCGAGTATCTTGACACTCGCTTTATTGCAACATAAAGGTTCATCTCCTTAAGGAACCCTCTGAAGACGGAGCCGAAGCCACCTTCACCGAGCTTGTTCTCGTCGGAGAAGTTGTCGCTGGCGATGGTTAGCTCACTGTAGCGAAGTCGCTTGGGTCCAGTCCCTTTCTCAAAGTCATATTCCATGGCTTCATCGTCGAACGTACTTTCTTCTTCAAGCGCTTTATGTGAAACCTTGATCTGTTTTTTCTTCCGACGCACACCGAGCCAAGCTAAGATACTCAGTCCAACAACGACTAGAATGTGGCTGCACCGAAGAGACTGTGATACAGTGTTTCATTGGTTTTCCGCCGAGATGATGGTAATTCTGTGAGGGAATATTTAATTTGTCAGTAATTGGAAATCAAAATCCATAATGCTCATAGCATCTAGGAAATAAATTTATATACTTACTGCAACTAGAAATTTATGGATAATTTTGCATCAAACTTACTAGTCAAAATGAGCTTTTTAATGGTTCTTAATAAGTAATATATATATATAGGAGGTACCACCAAACTTTTTAGTATTAATGTACGCTACAATTTGTGGCATTTTGTGGCACACCTCATGTATATATGGCAAAAGTTCGTAAAATTGCACAACTGATTCTACACACAGGCATGTAATATTTGTGAAATCAAAGTGTGTTTTAATTATTAATTTGTGATGAATAATTAGCATATGAGATAATTGGTTTTGAGATTTAGTGATATTCGGCAAAGTGTTATTGGCTATGTGGAACCAGTTAGACCAGGTAGACTAGGCCAGCCAGACCGGCATGGTATGTGCGGTTTGACCTGTAAGCCCGACGGTTTGACTAGCCAATTCTGTATCAGTGTTGTGGTTTCGGGTAGTTTATTTGGATACTTGCAATTATCTCGTATTTATGACTTCTAAATGATTTCCATACGTATGTAATACCGTTGTATGCTATGTAGAGTCACTTATGGATACTTATTTGGATACGTATTTGGATACTTGCAATTATCTCGTATTTATGACTTCTAAATGATTTCCATACATATGTAATACGTATGTAAACTTATGCTCGAATATGGTTTCTTATTTGATTCATGTGCAGGTGTGTGTTGATGCCTTGGGGAATATTGTCGGTGATGGATCGGGAGCTAACTTGGGAGAATATGATATCCTAACAATCGGGATATCATGCGAGATGCTTAAACTAAAAAACCATGCACGCGGTTGATGGAGATCCCATTCGGCATACGATGGGAAATTGTGTGTGTACAGATGGCAGAGTCAAATTGGAAGAGTCCTAATTTGGGAATATTGGAGTTTGAATTATAAGAGATAAGTTGGATGCTTATACAAGAAGGTTTCCTAGTGGATTATGACAACTTCTACAAGTTAGATTCATGGCTTTTTTAAGCCACCTATGGGTATAAATAGTAAAGGGGTTGAGCCCGCTTCGTATCTATTTTGTGAGAGTTGAGATTAGAGAGGTCAGGATTTTGAGGTTAGTTCAATTTTGTGCGAAGAGTGCAATTGTTGTACTTTAAAATACAAATAGAATTAATAAAGTTCAGTATACTTCATTGATCTCGATGTCTTTTCAGAGAGGATGTTTATTATGTGGAGTTAACAAACGAACAAATCAATAATAATAGACAACTCAATTTATTTGAGATAGCTAATTAAATAGACATTTTGTTGTGTTGGTTGTCTACATTTCTTTAACATACCGTTAAATGATCTACATCTTTGACCTCTGTCATACAAACCGTAGCCAGTAAATCTCATGTTGTACGGAGCAGATATAAAGACGGTGTTGGGAACTTGGGATAAATCTGCAACCATATGCTATAAATAACCGCTTAGATGCGGCATGTTATCGTTCTAGATTATGACTACGTATTTGCATGATATGGAGATCATTGGTATCAGGATATACATGAGATTGAGATAAAAGAGACAGGAGATAAAAATTTTTATACAGGTTCATACCACCTTATCTGACAGGTAATAGCCCAATTTCTGTTGGCTAAAGCCGATGTTGCTCTTATTAATCAGAATCACTCGATTAAAATATTTGGGATAACCTATCTAGTTATCGTTGACACAGCGGTATGAACCACCATATGTAGTCGATGACAGGGTAGTCTTCCTCCTTGAATACGAACTCGGTGAGATCAGAGATAGCGCTAGATCTCTCTTTCGGCTTCCGCGGGTACCAGATTGGATATGTCTAGGCTTATCTCTATTATCGATGTTTGGCAGCGTGTATTGGTGTCTACTTATTGTTACCAGATATCTCTGCATAGTACCAGATTCCTTCGTCGGCCACCGTAGGCACTAGATTGCTCTTATCAGCCTCCGCGGGCACTAGATTGGATACCTTCTCTTCCCCTAGAGGGTATTGTATTTATACCCACAGATATCCTCTTCTCTAGTAGAACTAGTGATCGAGATAAGTATGAATATATCCAGTAGAACTAGTGAGATAAGTATGAATACGATTTAAGTAGTCCTTATAGTTTTCATGTAGAAGTCCACTTATTTTTTTTCTTATCCGGAATACCTTATATGTATGAAACATGATTCCGTATAAAACTTCGTATATAATAGACTCTACCGAGTTTAATCCAAAACTATTGGGTATGTCTTATACATAACGCTGATATATCTATTCAAGGTTTTAGGATTGAATTGCAGAAATAATTCGGAGTCCATGGAAATGGACGAATTTCGGAAAATTCAGATGAAATTTTATCAGGTTTAATAGAACTACTACTTAGCGTAGCGCTTTGATTAGCCAAAGCGCACGCCTCACAGCCTCCGATCGATCTGCAAGCACCCCTCCGTTCCTTCTGCGTGTAGTAAATTTCTTACTTCTTAGTTATCATGTGTCTATATATATATAGACGTTAGGTCCACAACTGGACCCACCATCCCTTTACATTCCCCACAACCCCGAAATTTTCGGTTCTGGAGCAACTGCCATTGAGAAGAGCGACAAGAGAGTTCTTCGGGATCAGGAGATAGAGACGACGCCTCCCCGGCAGGGTTTGGAATTTCGAAACATAGATTTTTACCGGTGGGGACCGAAAGAACTGAAATCACTGAAATTCGGTAATTTCAGAATTTTTAGCCGATTTTTTGAATTTTTAACATATTTTGATTGAATTGAACAAATTTTGATCAAATTTACAAATATTTGACAAAAAACAAAAATTTCGGGAAGATTTGACCTTTCCGGTGGGAGCCGAAATTACCAAAATTTTGGAAATTTCTGAAATTTCAAACTGAAATTTCAAACCATGCTCCCCGGTGGTCGCCGTAAGGTGGCACGTTCCGGCTCTCCACCAGCCTACTCGACGAAAGCGCTTGGCTCTCCACAGGATTGGCCCTCGGGCGGTTGGCCGGAGTGGGGACAAGGGGGCAAGGTGGAGCTGGAGGTCATGCGCTGCCTTCCCACTCCTGCTTGTCCTGCTCGTGCTTCGGCGTGAGGACGGCGATGATGGCTCTGGTCGTGTCCCGTGGCCCCTCCGCTCAGATCTCTCCACTGCACCAGCGACAGGTACCGTGGGAGGAGCGACATGCAAGCAAGAATCGAGCACTACTAGTGTGTGCTGCATTTCATTTCCTTTTCTTCTTTTACTCTGAAGATGAATCTGCACGTTTGCCCCGTTTGTAGTTTCTTTACTTTCTTTTGTGGATTAGATTTGTAAAATGCTTTCATCCGCCAGTGTTCTTGGGCTGGTGTTAATTGGAGGTAAGTTCATCAGTTAAATAAATTATCATCGAAACATTATCCTTGTGAAAATGTATTATTATCTATACAGTGAAAACATATTACTGCCATTTTGTATCATGACAAATCAAAAACTGATAACAATTGTTTTACCGTCTCATCAGTGTCTACAGTCATAGTCATATATTACTGGTGGTTGATAACTTTACCGAACTCATTACGAGAGATGGTGTATGTTACGGAATATTAAACGGAGAAAACAAATTACTATACCCTACAAGGTGGGATGTACATTTCTTTTCTTCCCTATCGGATTGTCGGAGTAAATTTTCTTCTAGGAGATGTGATATTTTTTATCCTGAATGTGAGTACGGGCCGAGAAAGAAAATTTTTTTACTAATATATAGTAATATTTTTACCAGATAAGGGGATAATGTTTTACTTGGAGTGGGGGAAAGGGAAAGGCCAGACAGAGCGTGGGGGGAAAGAAAAGGAGCGGCATGGATGGGAGAAAAAATGGATGAGGAGGGACGTGCAGGACGGAAAAAAGGGAAAAGCGGAGGGGGTGTGGGCTATGAGGCGCGCGATTCTATCTTTGATGCGTAGCCTTGAATTAGCGCTACCGCAAATTTAAACCAAGTGAACAAATTTTGGCAAAACCGAACCATATTTAGGTGAAACAAGAGTGAATTGTTGTCTCGGACCTCATCGAAATGGGTGAAATTCACCGAAATTCAGACCTTTCGGACCGAATCCCAAAACCTGGTATCTATTAACTAACTAGCCATCTACTTCCTCCGTTCCATGTCAGAAGACGTTTTATGCTTTCCATCGCTAGTCTAAATCAATTAACATCCATATAAATTGGAACACATATATGAAGCATGGATCCACGCATGAATCTATCAAAAAAATCCAAAACATGTGTCTTAATGGGAAACAAATGAGGTAAATCAGTACTTAATTATGCTCTAACTTTTGATGATAATATCATGGGTTAATTGTATCCATGCCATTGCAAATTTTCCTAGTTAGAAAAATACCATTACAATTCTATTCGTAAGCGTGCCACTGGAATTGTACAGAATTAGAACCGTGCCACTGCCGTTACATTTTTCATCCATCTCCTTCCTTCTCTGTCTTCTTCCTTCTTTCTCTCCTCTCATGCCGCGGGCGGTGAGGCTGCGGCACACACTGGGAATGTGGGTGTGGCCCTAGAGCAGCCCCGGCGGGATGGTGCCGGTGAGGAAGTTGCCGCTGAGGTTAGGGTGGTTCATGAGCGACGACGGTATGGGGCGGCGGGCGAGCAGCGGCAGCGGCGGGCTTTGCGAGCTTGGCGACCATGTTATTAGCTATTATATGTAAGCTTGATATGTTGTAATGTATTTAGCACCATAATATAACTATGACAAGTCAGCAACATTTGAATACAACGGATTATAATTTGAGCATAAAATTTAAAAATAATTTTAAAATGAGTGTTTATATATCTTTTGATATTTATATTGATCTAGATTAACTTGCATATTTCTGGGTAAAAAAATATTTTATAGTACAGAAACTCCTATTTTGAAGTCCGTCTATAATTTTTATGATGGCTCTACCAACCTATATATGTATTTTTGGGCTTTATAGTTTTTTAATTGTATTGACGTACCACTAGTGCAGATCCTCTCATCTGTGACGGGCTGCAACATAACGGGTTTTTACGGGTCGTCACAAAGAATACATCTCAAACGGGCCTTAAAAGAGGCCGATTGAGATAGGGTCAGAGAGACATGTTAAATGTGCGTAGAACTGAAGCCTGTTACGGATGACACATATCTGTGACGGGCTCCAACTAGGGCCCGTTTGAGATATTTAAGGTTATCTCAATCGGGCCCTAGTTGGAGCCCGTTATAGATATGTGTCATCCGTGACGGGCTCTAGCTTGAGGTCCGTGTGAGATAACAACAAAGCCCGTCACAGATTGTAGTCCTCTGTGATGGGCATTTTTTTAGGCCCGATAAAGATAACTGATATGTCCGACAGAGAAGACAATTTTTTGGACCGTTACAGATAGTTATTGCACACTATAAATAGCCGCAACTGCCGGTGTAATTCTATCCCACTATTCACAATTTTGGTGGGAGGTTAGAGGGGCGAAATCTTAATTTTTTTTCAAAAAAACAGTAAATTCATAAATGTACTTTAGACAAATAGTAATCAGTACTTTAGACAATTCATAAATTCTCATTAATTTAGAGTATTTCTCTTATAAGATGTTTCTCTGATTATTTTTTAATTTCTACAGCGATGGATCGAAGTTGGATGTATGTGAAATCCGTGAACCGTGATAGTCAGGAGTATAGAAATGGGCTATTAAATTTTATAAACACCGCGGAGGAGGGTAGGAAAAGAAGAAACAGCGATTACATGTGTTGTCCATGTGCAGATTGCAAGAATGAGAATATGTTTGATAGCCGAGTGGACGTACACGCTCATCTGATACAACGAGGATTCATGGAGGGCTACACATGTTGGGTCAAGTATGGAGAGCAAGAATCAGGAAGTGCTGCAGCTTTAGACAGTACTGGTGCGCAAAATCAGGAAGATGAAGATGAGCATGACATGTTTGTACCTTCTCCACTAGGCGGTGAAATGGTTGATGTTGATCACGATCTGCTGCAAGACATGTTATGTGACGTTGAGGATCCAGCCTACAACGATAGAGATTCCACAAAGTTCAGCAGGTTGGTCCGTGACTCGCAGACGCCTCTGTACGCCGGATGCAAAGCAAAGCACATGAAATTATCAGCTACCTTGGACCTAATGAAGCTGAAGGCAAGTAGTGGATGGACAGACAAGAGTTTCACGGAGCTTTTGGGAATTTTGAAGTCCTTGCTGCCTGATGGAAACACATTGCCCGAGACGACATACGAAGCAAAGCAGGTTTTGTGCCCCCGGGGTTAGAGGTCTGTAGAATTCACGCTTGTCCAAACGACTGCATATTGTACCACAAGCAGTATGCGGACTTAGATGCTTGCGCTGTCTGCAAGGCCTCTCGATACAAGTGAAAGAAAAGTCCCGATGAAGGGAAAAGATCAAAGCGGGGTGGTCCCGCGAAAGTTGTGTGGTACCTACCAATCATTGACCGTTTCAAAAGAATATTTGCAAACCCCAATGAGGCGAAGTTAGTACGTTGGCATGCCACTGAGAGAAGGAACGACGGTATGCTAAGACACCCAGCGGATTCAATTCAATGGAGAAATATCGATCGGAAACACAATGACTTTGCTGCCGACCCCAGAAACATGAGGATATGTCTGTGTACAGATGGCATGAATCCTTTCGGAGACTTGAGTAGTACTCATAGCACCTGGCCAGTTCTTATTTCAAACTTTAACCTACCGCCATGGTTGTGCTTTAAAAGGAAATATATTATGCTGTGCTTGCTAATCCAAGGACCGAAACAACCGGGCAATCATATCGACGTGTTCTTGGAGCCTGATATGGATGATCTTGAGATGTTATGGAAAGAAGGTGTGAAAACTTGGGATGCGTATGGTCAGGAGAATTTCAAGCTACGAGTTCTACTGTTCTGCACCATTAATGACTATCCCGCCCTCGGTAATCTTTCTGGCCAAACCGTGAAAGGAAAGAGGCTTGCTCCGACTGTATGGAACATACACGCAGCCGATGGTTGAAGAAATCACGAAAGATGGTTTATATGGGTCATAGGAGGTGGCTCCCGCTACGTCACGCGTTTCGAAGGAAGAAGAAGATCGCAATGTTGTCTTGCCTGAAAGATATCAAAGTTCCTAAAACTGGTTGGAATCAGAAGATTAGTAAGTACGTCAAATCAGAAGACCTAAAACTGGTTGGAATGAAGTCTCACGATTGCCACGTGCTAATCACACAAATCTTGCCAGTTGCTATCAGACGCATTCTTCCCCCCAAGGTCCGTCATACGATCCAATGTCTGTGCACCTTTTTCAATGCAATCGGTCAGAAAGTTACAGATCCCGAAGATCTAGATGGGTTGCAAACTGATATTGTCAATACCCTCTACCACATGGAGATGTTTTTTCCACTGTCTTTCTTTGATATCATGGTTCATCTCCCTGTTCATCTTGTGAAGCAAACAAAACTATGTGGCCCAGCTTTTCTAAGAGAAATGTACCCGTTCGAGAGGTACATGGGAGTTCTGAAGGCATACGTTCGGAACAGAGCAAAACTGGAGGGGAGCATCATTGAAGGATATACGACGGAGGAGGTCATTGAGTTCTGCGTGGATTACATGTCAGAGGCCAAACGTATAGGAGTTCCAGCGTCTCGTCACGAAGGAAGGTTGTCAGGTGCTGGCACAATAGGGAGGAAAAACATTAGGCCCGATCAAGCTTCCTACGCGCAGGCTCATTTTGCTGTGCTCCAACACATGGCAGAAGTTAGCCCATACTTTGAGGAGCATTTAGCCAAAATCTGGCAGGAGAACTTGGGTCGATCTGAGATGTGGATTAACAGGGAACATAACTCTCGGTTCAACGCTTGGTTCAAGAATCGTGTCACAGTGTCGACGGATATCCCAAATGAGACAATACAGTTGTTGGGGATGGGACCGTGTTGGGCCATAGACACATGGCAAGGATACGATATTAATGGATACACATTTTACACCATCCAGCAAGATGACAAAAGCACAGTGCAAAACAGCGGAGTCCGTATAGATGCCTTCCAGGATCAAGTTGGGTCGAACACATACTACGTCCGCATTGAGCAGATCTGGGAGCTGAACTACGTGAAGTTCAAGGTTCCTTTGTTTCGATGCCACTGGGTGAATATACGCACTGGTGTTAAAGTCGATAAGGAAGGTTTCACTTTAGTTCATCTATCCAAGGTTGGATATGCCGACGAACCATTCGTACTTGCGAAACAGGTCGAGTAGATTTTCTACATTAAAGACCCCGCAAACAAGAAGATGCACATCGTGAGGGATGGCAAGCGCCGAATTGTTGGTGTTGACAATGTCGTCGACGAAGAAGAGTACAACCAGAATCTTCATGTACGGCCCCAAATCGACCTCGACGATGATTCACAGGAGCCTGTGGCGTATACTCGTTCAGATCATACGGAAGGCATAACCTTGTGATTTTAGTTGTGCTTAATTGTTATGTTGGTTTTGGATACTAGTGAAGTAAGATGGAAAGGAAGTATTTTTTATTAGTAATATTTGGTGCAACTTGTAACAAAATTTTATTGTGAATTTAGTAAATTTAGTGATTTATTGTACTTCACAAAATTATTTGGTATAGTAAGTTAATCAATGTGATTTTAGTAAAATGAGCACATGTTCATTGTGAAGTATTGTATTATTTATTATCAGTTCAGATCAATGATGAACAGGAGTCAAATGTCATCTGTATCGGGCCCTAGTACAGGCCTGATACAGATGACAACAGATCTATCGAGCCCACACTAGAGCCCGTCACAGATGTTGTCATCCGTGACGGGCGCTGGCTTACAGCCCGATAGAGATGACAACATCTCTATCGGGCATTAGAATATAGCCCGTGTCATCCGTGACGGGCTTTTGTTCACAACCGATTGAGATGTTCACTACCCGTACAAACATAAAATAACCGCGCTGGATCTGGACGACCACGACGCCGAAGTCACAGAACCCTAACCGCCGCCGATGACCACGACGCCGACGCCGACGCCGCCAACCTCGTCGCCAAGCCGCCGCAGTCCGCCTCCTCGCCAAGCCACCGCCGGCCGCCTCTCCTCCCCAAGCCGCCGCTGGCCGCCTCCTCCCCAAGCCGCCGCCAGCCGCCACCTCTCCAACCGGTGAGTGATTTTTAGTTAGTTAACTTAGTGATTTTTAGTGATTTAGTAATTACTTAGGTTATTTTAGTGATGTTACTGTTAGTACCGATATTGTAGTGTTAGGTTTAGTGAAAATTAGGTTTAGTACAATTTAGGTTTAGACTAAATTAGGTTTAGTGATTTTATTGATTTTAGTGTTAGTACCGATATTTTAGTGCAATTTAGGTTATTTTAGTCATTCTAGTGAAATTTTAGTGAGTAGATAGGATGGCACTAAGTGATTATAGTGATTTTGGTGTTACTTAGGTAATTTTAGTGAATTTAGTGCTTTAGGTTTAGTGATTTTTAGGTTTAGTTAAAAATTAGGTTTAGTAAAATTTAGGTTTAGTGAAAATTAGGTTTAGTTAAAAATTAGGTTTAGTAAAATTTAGGTTAAGTGAAAATTAACTAAATTTAGGATGTGTAGACGAATGGATGATATTTTAGTGAACTTTATTGATTTTAGTGTTAATTAGGTTATTTTAGTTAGGTTATTTTAGTAAATTTTAGTGATGTGTAGACGAATGGATGATATTTTAGTGAACTTTATTGGTTTTAGTGATTTTAGTGAAATGTAGGTTATTTTAGGGATTTTAGGGTTACTTAGGTTTTTTAGTTAAGTTTAGTAAATTTTATGAAATATACGTTATTTTACTGATTCAATTTTAGTGAACTTTTGTGAATTTAGTCCAATGTAGGATATTTTAGTGAACTTTAGTGATTATAGGTGAAATGTAGGTTATTTTAGTGAACTAGACTAATTTTGGTGCATAGTTAAAATGTTAGCAAATATACATTACCAAATTATCGCAGAATCCGAGGTGCCTAGGGTCTGACGGTGGTTTGATCGAGTTATATGTAATTCACAAAACCGATTAAGATACCGTCAGATCCCAGTGCACCTCGGTTTTTGTTATTTTTTGGTAATTATTCATCTCCAATATTAAAGTTGGTTCGGAAAATATTATCGAAACGTCGCACAATCCGGGGTGCCTAGGGTCAGAAGTTAGTTCGGTCGAGTTAGTGCACTCACAACACCGATTTAAAGAACTTCTGATCCCAGTGCACCTCGGTTTATGTCATTTTTTGATAATTATTCATTTATGTAAGGACTTTGTTTCTAGATTATCAAATCATCATAGAATACGAAGTGTTCCGGGTGCTAAGTTGGTTTGGTTGGGGCAGTACATGTACGAAACCTTCCAAGACACCTTGACATCCAGAACATTTCGTAATATGTCATTTTTTGATAATTAAGAAATGTGTAAAAGGAAGCGAGGAGGAGCCATTTTGTTGTAAAGTAGAATAGTTCAGGTGGAGCGAGTAAGAGTAGCTATGGTACTACTAAGTGATTTTGGGACTTACTGAATTAACCGACTTACGTGCATACGTGATTTGTTTACAAAATTAATTAACTTTGTTATTTAAAAGCACAGTTATTTAGACGATGTCTCAGCAAGGTGAACCGATGTTGACGACAACTAGTGGGTCCTCAAGGGCACGGGTCGTAGGACAGGGAACAGAATCCCTAAGGAACGGTACACCATCTCAGAGGTGAACCAGGTTGGACTGCCGACGCGTCCTCGCAATGTCCTAGCCAAGTTCAGGTCCACCTGCAGAGTCGTAGTGAGGGAAAACTTCACAATCCTCGCGGATGACATCAAGCTTGTGCCCGAAGCGGAGAAGAACGCTGCTTGGCTCAAATTCAAGGAAAGCTTCGAGTATCCTGCAGCCAACGAGGAGAGGCTCAAGCAGACTGCGTTCAAGGTGATGGGTAATTGTTGGAAGCATTTCAAGAGCCGGCTGGTCACGGAGTTTGTCCTAAATCCGATGACCCCTGATCCAAAAGACCAATGGCCCTTCATAACGGATGACGTTTGGGAGCAATTCTACGAGAAGAAATCGACCCCCGAATCTCGGGCCAGAAGTGAAGCATATAGAGCACTACAGGCCAGGAATGTGCACCCGCACCGCCTAGGCATGGCAGCAGGAAGATGAAGCGGCAGCGGCAGCGAACACACCGCCGGTGTTTGCCGACATCCCACACCCGCGGGCAAGGAACTGGGCCCGGGCGAGGTACCAGAAGAATCAAGATGGGTCAGTTTCGCTTCCAAATCCCCAAGATCAACAAGTGTACGATAATATAGTAAGTGCCTAATCTCAATATTTGTTCGCATTGTCTACACCGAACTTTTCGTCTAATCCGAGCTCATTTGTACTACAGAAGGAATTGGTTGCCTCCCAAGAAGCATCGCAAGAGGGCAGCTCTCAAAGACGCGAGGACAACAACCTCAGTAAAGTGTTGGGCAACAAGTAACACCGTGGACGGACTAGGGGACTTGGCGCCAACGTGCCGTGGAAAGTTGGATTCCCGGAGTACGCGTGGCAGTACAAGAAGCGGACAATCACGAAGGTGCAAAAAGATGCCTGCCTTGCCCGCCCAGATCCGGGAGCAGGTCAGAGCCGAATTGAGCTCTGAATTCGACGAGAAGCTTGAATCGATGAGGGCTCGTACCAGGCAGGAGATTCGAGAAGAACAAAATATCCCGGAGCCTGCCGCTGCTGCTATGCAACAGGATCTAGCTAGTCCCACGCAGAGGCGCAGCAGTTGTGCATCAACTGAGGCCGGGGAAAATCCCCCATCGGTCCCGCCGCCGTCGACCAAATTACGGTACATCTCTCGTCCGCAACACATAGAATTCTTAACGAAACCATCTGGTAAGTAGTACTCTAAAAATTCGTATTAATCTATGGCAGGAACCAACTAGCTGCACCCTAACAGTAAGGGTGATGCTGACCTTCTCGGTCCCTGCTGCTGAAGGCCTAGCTTTCAAGCCGACCCCGGAGACTAGAGTGCATGGGGCGCAACTACGGGCTAACTGTCCGAAGGTCCAAGTCGACTCGGTGAAGCCAGAATTCGATCATTTCCCACTCAGGCATCCACCGAACGACGAGGTCCTAACCCTTGGTAATGCACGTGGAACCTTCATCCAATGGCCCAAGGACCTCATTGAGATAAGGGTGATCCCAAGGCCAACCACTGCACCAAGCGGTCGCCTGTCAATAGAACCTGCCCCTGCTCCTTCAGCACCTCCAACTCCCGCTCGTCACGAAGATATAGATGATGTCGAGTTGCAGTACGACACGGACTTTGGGGACGAGCCTATGGAGGTCGACAGCGGGGCGATCATCAAACCCCCACCCATGAAGAAGAGCAGGAAGGCGCATTCTTCCTCCTAGAGAATTGCTATCGAAAAACCTGCTGCAAGGGGGCGAGGAAAGGGAAAGCTGCAGGGCTCACGACTTGCTCCAACAAAGTTAGATCTGAGCAAGCCGTTGGTAGTACCTAGGAAGCCCGTACCTCCATCCTCCTTCCAACTAGGCATGCCGTTGGTTGGAGACGACGTGCTAGCAACGATGGGCACCGCTTGCAAGGAGCTACACATGTACTACATGGAAAAATCTAACGTGAGGAGGAAGAATAGAGAAACTGATATAATAGGCGAACACGCAAGAGCGTCATTCCTTGGGCCACCAAATTTTATCGTGGTAGACTTCAAGGATCTATTCGACCTCTACAGGCTCCGCTCGGTGGACACAACCCTCCTCAAGTGCTATTCGTTGTAAGTACTCTTGCTCACGAAAATTATTCATCTCAATCCATGTAACATGCTTATAAGGTCGTTTGTCTTGCGTGTAGGTATAGTTGGAAGTGGTGTCTCAAGAATGCACCGGAAGTTGCCTTCCTTGATCCTCAGGTAGTCAATGTCACAAATCTTCAAGTGGATCGTCAAGGAATGGTAAACTACTTGTTTGACACCTTCTGGGCACGTCAAGACAAGGAGTACATCATGTGCGCCTATAATCAATAGTAAGTGTGATCCCTAAATACAATTCTTTGCACGTCCAGCTTTAGTATTAACTTTAACTATTTCAATGCCGCAGTGGACATTGGATCCTACTGGTAATAACGCCTAAGTGGAGTACGTGCCACTACTTAAACTCCAGAATTGACAAGAAAGCATACGATTGGACCCCGATTAAACTCGTGATAGATGAAGCGTGGGCCCAATATGTGCAAAAAGGAGGTCTTCAAAAGACAGGGCAGGATGCACTTATCCATAAGAAGGACTTCCCAGTCAAACAACAAATAGGCGATCAGTGCGGATTCCATGTCTGACACAACATGCGCCTACTTTGCAAAGATGAGGTGAAGACTTTGGGTGAATTGGAGGTTTGTGGTCTCATTCGTTACATGTTCTAACTTAATTAAAGTACATACATATATCTAAAGATCGTTCGACTAATTTCGAATTTTGTACATGTAGGACAAATTTCCAAAGGATCCGGGTAGCAGCTTTCAGGATATTCGTGAGGAGACTGCCGAATTAATCCTCCATGAAATTATTCACCCTAAAGGAATGTTTAGGGTTAAGATTAAGTGAAGAACAATTTTTAACATTCTATTTGAATTGTCAAACACATGTTACTATGTAGTATTATTTTTTATTATATTTGTTATCTCTATGTAAATTCTTTCTAGATGAATATTGCAGGTTATGATGCTTACCACTTGACCAATATGCATGTGTGAATATGGATGTTATTTGTCTAAAATATATGTGAATGGCATTTGTGAATGGGGATGTTGCGATGTATATATGTGAATGGGGATGCTGGGATATATATGTGTGAATGGCATATCTGTTTCTGTTATTTTGCAGCGGGCATGGCTAGCACAGACCTGAGGCTAGCCAAAAAACAATATTTATTTTTTTTGTTGTCATACTCATCGGTGACGGGCTATAAGTTAAAGCCCGATTGAGAATACAGTCATCCGTGACGGGCTGGAACTTAAGGCCCGATTGAGAATACAGTAATCTGTGACGGGCTGTATTTGGGGCCCGATTGCGAATAATAGTCATCTGTGACGGGCTTCTGTTTAGGCCCGTTTGAGAGGACAGACATCCGTGACGTGCGCTAGTTGTAGCCCGATTGAGATAGGTCATCCGTGACGGGCTCCGTTTGACTGGTCGTCTGGGTCAAAGCTATCGGTGACGGGTATTAGTTGATGCCCGATTGAGATAACTCCATCCGTAACGGACTTATGCCCGTTTGAGATGATTCCTCACATCACTGACCTTTACGCTGTGTCGGGCTCCATACCCGACACAGATGTGGGTTGGAGCCCGACACAGACAAGGGTTACTGTTCTATTGTACGTTCCTTTTTTTTTTATTGAACATCCGGTAAACAATTATCATACACAGGAGATTAAAGGAAGCGTGACTAGTAGAGAAACGGGACCTAGTCCCGGTTAGGAAACCCCTTCAATCCCGGTTTCCCAACCGGGACCCCCTATCCGGGACTAAAGGGAACCCTTCAGTCCCGGGCTGGAAAACCGGGACTAAAAGACACCTTTAGTCCCAGTTCGTAGCTAGAACCGGGACTAAAGGTCCCCCGGAGCCGCCGGGTACGGCCTTTTAGTCCCGGTTTTAGAGGGGATTTTAGTCCCGGTTTGAGGTACAAAAAATATTTTTTGTTTGCTTTTCAGTTATTTTATTATGTTTCAATTTTTTTGTTTCTTTACGCTAATATCTGATGTATTATACGTTTCTTCTTCGTATACGTATATGTACATATATATTACATACTAGTAATAGACATCTTGCATGCATATAGGTTTAATGCTCTTGTTAAGCAATATTATATAAATATTAGCGCAAAATAATATATGTACAACCACATTTACATATTGTTCCTGACCATCACACCGCACCTAGATATATGGAGTTATTCGAAATTTGGATCATCCAAATTTGGACCCTCCTGAGTAAATGTTTTGGGATGGAAACGACCATCGAAGTGGTACGCTCCCTCGGGATTTATGACTTGGTCATTAATAAACCCTGCTAATGACTCTTGAATAGCTTTTATCTGGTCATCTTGTATGACCCTGTCCTTCTTCTGTTGAAGCTATGAATAAGAGAGGGAAATATAGGTATATTATTAATGTATGTATGTATATATTATTAATAAGAGAGGGAAAAATAAGTTGTGTGTTTATACGTACGTCTATAGATTTCTCCGTTTTTAATAAATAATGCAAGAGGTGCTCGCAAACGCAGTATCCACATAAATTGGTATTCTTTGGCTGCTGCAGACACCACTATAAGAGAAAACCATATATCAATCAATTAATCTTATTAGTAACGAATTTAATGGGAGAAAGAGGTGGGCCTAGCTAGTTTACTTTGTGTGGGTTTATTCGAAGAGGCACAGTCCATTAACCTAGATGTTTCGAAGTGAACCTTACCCAGGCACTGCTTAAGAGAAATAAATCAGTTGAGTAATTGATATCATATCGAGATAATGGCGTAAAAATGTGAAGTGCGAGACAAATAATTACCTTTGTAGCATGTCTAGCATGTTTTGGTAATTGGACATTGGCTTTCTCAAGGAGCCCAAGATCATGACATAGCCTTTGTCAATATAGATGACCCAGAGTATCTGGTGAAACCTACAGTTGTACATCGTTAATTGCACATTTAGAACGAAGTAGTTGAAATAAAATGTGCACAAGACAAACACTCACTCGAAGTTGTAAGGGAAGAGTATGGTCGTCTTGTGATGTTGTTTGTCAAAGAAGCGGTACATATTGTTCTCCGTTTCTTCCGGCTTTTCCTTCACAGTCTTCTCGTGTCTGATATATGGATCGAAAAATCCAACATCAAACACCATGTTTTTCTTCTGATTCATCATCTCCATACTGCATGGGTAAGAAAAATACAAAGTGAGAGATATATATTTTACACATACACAAGACTCGTTAATTTTTAAAAAAGAATCACTTACAGACACCAATAGCTCAATAGAGATTCGTCGAGAGCGTCCCTGTGAAATAGCGGGTGTAATTCAGTGAATTCAACGTGTATCAAGTCCTCGCCCTGGAAGAAATGCTCATCTTGAATTTTAGCCGACATGAGTTCTGTTCCGTTCTGACAGGCTTGCATGTACCAGTTGTGTAACTTGTACATTTTGGTAGGAAGTGATTTTACCGCGTTAGGGTTAACAAGACTCCGGCCATACACATAGCTGGTCTTCCATTTATCGACGTCTACGGTGGCCTTTGGTTGCGATTTCAGCCCCATGAGTGTTTCCCTTGTCAGACCAGTGTCTTTCATCATCTGGATGAGCGTGTCATGATCATACTCTACATGTGACTGTTGAACAACGAGCAGCTCAATTGTTTCCTTCGATTGCATACCGAGTTGTGCGACATCTTTTCCCTGTTTCTTGGTTCTCTTCGACTCCTTGTAAGACTTGTCGAGAGAGCGCTCGTAGTCCGATCGAGGCGGTGACTTATTTCTTTCCCTCCTTGCCTTCTCGTGTTGTACGACTAATTTCCTTAGTTTATGGTTTGGCAACATTTTTGCATCCCCGACATTTTTCTTCATTTGTTCCCTCACATTAGAGAAAAACGCCTTCACCTCTCCCTTTACCACTTCGGCGGTTTCCTCTGCAGTCATATCGTATGGCAGCTTCTTCTTTACACCATGTTTTGCTGGGATCGTGGACATACGCTTAATCACCTGGGCCGGCGGAGACACGGGAGGCGGAGACCGTGGACGCGGAGACCGTATAGGTGACTGAGGAGTCGGACTTTGCCGTTGTGCACTTTCACGATCTGGAGATCGAATTGGAGATAGGATCGGCCTAGGAGGCGAAGTGTCACGACCGGAAATAACCCAGCAGTCATTCCATACGTGCGTGTATTATTCCATGTCCCAGGAGGCAAGGTACACCAAAAGTTGATACAATTCAGAGTTTAACAAGCGGAAGCGTAAATAGTTCATTTATTACATGGGCGACGAAGGCCCAGTACACACGAAGATAAACGAAAAACAGCGGAAGACTAGGGCGACGACCACAGGCGCTTGACGGCAGGCACGAGCTAAACACCAAAGCCTTCATCCTCCAAGGACTCCTCTTCTGGTTTGGGGGAAATGAGCAAGATTGAGTACAACCACCGTACTCAACAAGACACACCCACAAATGCAGAATAAATGCAAAGGAGTACAAGGGTTATAATATAAAGGTTAGGGTTTGCAGTAAACAGCATTTAGAGATCATTTAGTTGCCCAAAGCTATTTTACAAAGGCGGTCCTAGAGCTACACAATGTGATTAATCAAGGCCGTGAACCCACACGAACCTGCCTTAACCCAAGGCCTAAGAAGATTCGGATCGAGCTAGCCACCAGACCCAGGTCCCAGCTCGTCCCAAGCCAACCTAGGCCAACCATTCCACGTTTTAGTTATTAAACAGGTTTTTAAGGAATAAACCACTAACTTGGGTACATTGCTAGGCTTGCCCATAACCGAGGGCTCGGCTATTCGAATAGATTATACTCTGATCAGAGGCGTACATCTTTACCCACAAGACACATCTTCCTCACGTGTATCCACGTGCTTCATGCCACCACGGCATACGGACGGAAAACGTGACATAGTTCCCAACCCATCCTAGCCACAGACAAGAGTACCGACCCAACCCTGGCTATGGTCGGAATCCCGAGACAGGCAACCAAGGTGAGCCCCTAGCAGCAGGACACCGGCCCAGTGCATTGACATCTCGACTATCGGCCGTAGCTCGCATAGCCTTCATTTGCCCTAGAGATGTCCATCGAGCCCCGACTTCATCCATCACTAACCGTGTACTTTTGCCCATGACCAGACTGAGCTACAAACTACGCCTTACCCACTAGACATGTGGAAGTACGGTATTGCTTTGCAACAGAGGCCCGAAGACCAGTCCTTATAGTGGCCGAGGTGCTTCCATCAAAACCGTGCACCTCGAGCCCAGCCTTAAATCATTTTGGGGAGTTTTGAATAGAGAAGTGGGTGTGTGTCCAAGTCCACATAAGCCAACCATTCCATATTGTCCGAATGATAAGAGAACTCCCAAAGACTAGAATTATTAAACCACCTAAAGTTTGTCTAAATTAAAAAGGCGAAGCATCTACCTAAACCTGAAACTAGTGAGACCATAATATAGTGCACAGTAGTGGGGTTTTGGTTACTCTAGGGTGAACAAGGTAATAATAACAATAGCAATTATATTACGGTCATAACAAAGGTGATTAGGAACGGCTAAATAAAATAGTGATAACGGTGGAATTTAAATAAAGCGATAATGCATTAATTTAAAACAAAATAAATTTTAAAGCATGGGACAACAATATGTTCAAAGGAGATGACGTCGGCTTCAACCTCCACGTAGAGCGGATCTTCCGAAGCTGCAGCGTCTACACGACCAATGGAAAAGAAAAAGGCTTTTACTCTAATAAACTCCATATAACCAACAGAAACAAGGCACAAAAATGGGTTCTTGACTTCTTAAGAAAAATTTAGAGACTCTAACGGTCCAATTCCGAGTTCAAACGACCAAGTTATGGTCGTTTGAAGTTTTTATGTTCTTTAAGTGAATATTTGCGAATTTCTTCATTTAAATTTTAATTGAAAAAGGTTTAATGTGTCAGCCGAGGGAAGAGGGCGCGCGGACCGGGTCCACGAAGTGGTGGGCCCCATGCGGCAGCCCCACGGTCCACGGTGGACCGGGTGCACCCGCGGGCACGGGCGACTGACAGCCAGGCCCCACGCGGTGGCCACACGGCGCGCCCGGAGGCGGCCACGTCGGCGCAGCCGGCGGGAGGCGGCGCCCGTGCCCCGGTGGTCACCGCCGGCGCCCACCGGCGCGGGGGGGAACAGCTGCTGAGAGAGGGAAGGAAAGGGGGAAAGGAGGCGACGGTCCATGGCTCACCCCGGGGCGGCGGCGGCAACGGAGGAGGCGGCCGGAGAGGAGGGAGGCGGTGGCACGGTTCGGGCGGAGGGAGCGGCGGCGTTCCGGCGGCTGGCGACCGAAGCCGAGGGGAGGACGAGGCCGGCGGGGTCGCGACGAAGCCGGAGGTGGCGGCGCTGAGATGGGAGACGGCCCGGGGTGACGACAGCGGCGGACCGAAGCTCGGCGGCGACGGCGGAGAGAGAGAGCGAGGAGAAGGGGCGGCATGTGGCGGAGGCGGCGGCCGAGAGGTTGGGGAGGGTTTAAAAGGGGTTGGGAGGGAGAGAGGGCGGCCGGAGGGGAGGAATTTGGGCACGGGAGACCCGGCCGCCACTAATGGCGCCGGCGGGATTTGGGGGAGGGTTTCCATCCGGTAGAGAGAGTGAGGGAGGGAAAGAGATGGGGGGAAATGGGGAGGGAATCGGGGGGATTGATTCCCCCCAATCAATTTTGGATCACGGCGCCTGGACGCGGCGGATTTCATGGCGGTGGCGGCGCTAGGCACGGGCGGCGGGCGCGGCGGAAGGTAGGGGATGACGGGTGGGCCCCACCCGTCAGAGAGGGAAGGCGGGCGGGCCCACCCGTCAGCGGCGCGCGCGGGGGAGAGGCCGAATGGGCCGCGGGGAGGGGGTGAGTGGGCCGCGGGGAGAGGGGGGAGAGGGAGAGAGGGATGGAGAGGGAGAGTTGGGCCAAACTCGGCCCAGAGGGAGGGAGGGGGTTTTCTTTTCCTTTTTCTTTTTATAAAACCTTTTATAATTTGTTTATTTTTTGTTAATTATTATTTGTGCTCTGAAATTTCCACTAAAGTTCATTTACGCCTTTTAGGCTTTTCGGAAATATACAAAAATCCTCCAAGCCTTGTTTGACTTTTAACCTTGCACATTTTAAATTTTTGGCGGCTTTCACTAGGAATTTAATTATTCTAGGCATAATTTACAGGATGCATTTTAGAGTTGTTTTGGGATGTGACACGAAGGCAGTCTAGGAGCGCTCCAGGTATAACGATGTAGCGCTTACGCCAAAGGATGAATCCGTGCTCTACTTCACCTAGGGTCATCTCCCCCTCACCGCCAGGAATGTCTAGTGTCAATTGTCGAAATTCTTTTACAACTCTATAAACCGCGACTTTAGCATATCCAGCTTGAATCGGACGGTAATGTATTTGCTGCGAGTTGTTAGACTCCGGAAGAATGACAACACAGGTGGCACCATGATTGTGATGTTCCTCGCGGGAGTGTGCAGCTCACAAGGCGTCATATTTGTTGTGACGTCATCCACGGGGTAACGCCGTAAGACATCATCAGCCTCTTCGATTTCCGTGGAAGCCATGCTGCTTCTACGCTGAGCTGGGCTTATGTTGATAGTCGGCTCTGATGTGTTCACTCGTTGGCTAGCCAATTGTCCCTCAACTTCTTGCAATCTGGACTCATGGCGTTTTTCTCGCTCATGCGATTGAAGGATCGCCTCTTCTAAAATTCGAAACCGCTCTGCATCCTCAGCCTTTCTCCTCTGATGGCTTCTGTAGCTTTCCAGATCGTGAGGGAAGCCTTCCTTCCATAGGATCACTCCTATGCCTCTTGTTCGCACAGGCTATTCAGGATTCTCGAGGGCGTAAGTTAGCTCATCTTTCTCTCTGTTGGGCTCGAACTCACCCTTGGCCGCAGCGTCTATGGCAGCAAACAGTCGTCGACAAACTGCTTGCATTTTCTCACCCACAATGCATGCACTGGTATCGGGGTCTAGTGTTCCACCATGCCCGAAAAACCAAGTCCTGGAACGTTCAGGCCAATCAATGGTTGCCGGCCTAATCCCTTTTGCAAGCAAGTCCGACTCCATTTTTTCCCACTTCGGCATTGCACTCTTGTAACCACCTGCTCCAAGTGTATGATGATACTTCTTCTTTAATGCATTCTGTTGGGCTTTTTTCTGCCGCATCTTGCTTGTATCAGAAGTCTGGTTGATTACAAATTCATCCCAGAAGTCCTTTATCTTCTGCAGGGGACCATCGAAGGACGGAGTCTTATTCTTCTTTACATATGTTCTGTTCAGCATCATCTTGTACTTAGCAAATAGCGTTGCCATCTTTTTTAGAGCCCATTTCTTAACTACTGGTTCTGTCCCTTCTGGTAAATCGAAGTGTGCCTTGACATCATTGCATAAGAGATCCTTGTCTCTGTAAGTGACATATTTTGCATCGGGCTCTTAAGTGTTTTTCTTCGAATACATATGATTGATGCTGATCTTATCCCTAACCCTCTCTCCGCACTCATATACAAATTTCTTTGCATTTTCTGGTGGCGCGAGCGGTTGTCCATCACTGCTAACTTCAGAGATAATGAATCGCCCCTCCAACGGCTTGGTTGGGCCCCTTACTTTTCTAGATGACGACGTCCTTGTCGATCCAGAGGGCTACACATACATATTGATTGTTTCAATAATACATTCGTTACAAATTTTGTTTAAATTTAAATCTACGATGTAT
Organism: Oryza punctata; assembly: GCA_000573905.2. NCBI lineage: Eukaryota > Viridiplantae > Streptophyta > Magnoliopsida > Poales > Poaceae > Oryza > Oryza punctata. Next base: position 21,669,712 of record CM002499.2, on the reverse strand, counting down.
ACCTCGCCGGTATTTACTTGTTCTTCCTCGCATTCCAGATTTAAGAACTGACTGCCATCATCGATTTCCTCGTTGCCGACATACTGTGAGCCTTGATTGATAATGTCAAATATGGTCCCTTCATTTGGGTCGGCCATCTATTCGTTAAATTGATAATGCCAAAAATATGAGTACAAAATTAAATATTAAATCTACCGTATTATTGAATTTAGGGTATCACATTTTAATCAAAATTGAAATCTACTGCTCAATCAAAATTAAATCTACCGTATTATTGAATTTAATGGGTACAAAATATGAGTACAAAATTAATTATACATTTCAATCAAGATTAAATCTACAGTATTATTTAATTTAGAGTATCACATTTTAATCAAAATTAAAATCTACAACTCAATCAAAATTAAATCTACCGTATGATTGATTTTAGAGTATCACATTTTAATCAAAATTAAAATCTACAACTCAATTAAAATTAAATCTACCGTATTATTGAATTTAATGGGTACAAAATTTGAGTATAAAATTAAATATACATTTCAATCAAAATTAAATCTACCGTATTATTTAATTTAGAGTATCACATTTTAATCAAAATTAAAATCTACAACTCAATCATAATTAAATCTACCGTATTATTGAGTTTAGAATATCACATTTTAATCAAAATTAAAATCTACAACTCAATCAAAATTAAATCTACCGTATTATTGAATTTAATGGGTACAAAATTTGAGTACAAAATTAAATATACATTTCAATCAAAATTAAATCTACCGTATTATTTAATTTAGAGTATCACATTGCGGTCAAAATTAAATCAACATCACATTAAAATTTTAAATTAAAACTGAACCAAAAAAATTAAAAAAATCACCGGCGGGTTGCGGTGGGCGGTGGGCGGTCGGCGGTGGGCGGTGGGGCGTCGGGCAGCAGCGGCGGTGGAGGTCGCCGGGCGGATGGCACGGAGACCGGCAGTGTGGATGGCACGGAGGCCGACGGCGTCGGGCGACGTCGGGCGAGGGAAGGCCGGAGAAGACGGCGGCGTCGGGCGGCGGGGCGTCGGGCGGCGGCGTCGGGTCTGGCGGCGTTGGCGGTAGAGGCCGGCAGCGTGAAGATGAAGATGAAGAGGGCAGTGGGCAGTCGGCAGTGGATGAAGGCCCTCTTTAGTCCCGGCTCTTGGCTCCACCCGGGACCAAAGACCTTTAGTCCCGGTTCTAGATGGGAACCGGGACTAAAGAGGGTCTTTTAGTCCCGGTTATTACTTAAAACCGGGACTAAAAGTAACCTGTTACTTTTAGTCCCGGTTCCAACCTAGAACCGGGACTAAAGGTTTCTTTCGCGCGCAGTCAAATTTTTAGCCAAAAATTTTTGCTTCCCACGCACACTATTACATAATTACTTAAAATTAAAAAACTAAAGCATGAGATTTGTAAATTGCATAAAAAATAAAATTTATGTTCCAAACTATCATTGAAAAAACTACAATTTGTTGGGACCGTGGACATACGCTTAATCACATCTAATTACATTTGTTGTACCAATTAAATCTAATTACATTTATTGTAACGGTTAAATCTAATTACATTTATTCTACCAATTAAATCTAATTACATTTATTGTAAAATATGAGTACAAAATTATATTTATTCCACAAATATAATTGCAAAAAAAATTCTACCGTACTATTGAATTTATGGGTACAAAATATGAGTACAAAATTAACATCTAATTAAATCTAATTACATTTATACTACCCATTTACATCTAATTACATTCAAATCCAAATATGAGAACAAAATTAAATTTAGATTTCAATGTAATTAAATTCAAATAATCTAATTAAATGTACATTTCAATGTAAATTAAATTTAGATTGCATGGAGAATATAATTTGACGATTAAAACGAGTCTTACATATATATGTCTATTACATTTCACAATGTTACAAATCGTACATAAATCGGTAAAATATTATTACATAAACTATTTAGTATGATCGCGCCGTAGCCATGGTTCATCCTCATTATTTATTATGGTGCTTGGGTCAGTGTTAACCGTGAAGGGTGGAATTTCATCGTTCTTTTCATAATCTTCAGACATGTCGGACTTGCCTTCGATTCCCACGATGTTTCTTTTCCCTGAAAGAATTATGTGACGCTTTGGCTCACCGGAGAGCTTGTCGTTTCTTCCCCACTTTGGTTTGGTAGACATGTCCTTGACATAGAAGACCTGAGTCACATCCTTGGCTAGAACGAACGGTTCGTCCCTGTATCCAAGATTTTTGAGATCGGCTGTAGTCATACCGTATATCTTGTCCACTGATACACCACCCCCGGTTAGCTTCACCCACTAGCATCGAAACAAAGGGACCTTGAAATTTGGTCCATAGTCCAGTTCCCATATTTCCTCTGTACGGCCATAATATGTTTCCTTATTGCCATTCGGGTCTGTGGTATCTATGCGTACTCCACTGTTCTGGTTCGTACTCTTTTTATGTTGGCCTATCGTGTAAAATGTATTCCCATTTATCTCATATCCTTGGAATGTCATGATATGCCACGATGGTTCCCGACACAATAAGTACAATTGCTTATCAATTGTATCATCCCCCAAAGATGTTTTCGCAACGAACCGCAAAATATTTCCACGTGACGACGCGTAATCCAGATCTCAGGCTTCCCCGGGTTATCCGATCGTATATTTTCATGTGGTCTAGGATATACGGACGAACCAATGAGGAGTTTTGCATCACCGTGTAGTGTGCTTTACGAAAAGAATCTTCGTCTGTACTAAATATTGATTTCTTTCCTATTGTTCCTCTTCCACCTAATCGACCCTCATACCGCGACTGAGTTACACCAATGGGGTTAAGATCAGGAATAAAGTCAACACAGAACTTAACTACCTCTTTCGTTCCGTAACCCTTGGCGATGCTGCCTTCTGGGCGTGCCCGGTTGCGTACATATTTCTTCAGGACTCCCATGAAACTTTCAAAGGGGAACATGTTGTGTAGGAATACAGGACCGAGAATAGTAATCTCTTTAACAATGTGTACTAGTAGATGTGTCATGATATTGAAGAACAATGGCGGGAAAACCAGCTCAAAGCTGACGAGACATTGGACCACGTCCTTCTGCAGCTGGGCTAGATTCAATGGATCGATTGCCTTATGAGATATTGCGTTCAAGAATGCATATAGTTTCACAGTAGCTAATCGAACATTCTCAGGTAAAATGCCTCGTAATGCAACAGGAAGTAATTGGGTCATAAGCACATGACAGTCATGAGACTTTAGGTTTTGGAATTTCTTCTCTGGCATGTTTATTATCCCCTTTACATTTGACGAGTAGCCCGACGGTACCTTGATACTTTTTAGGCATTCAAACATACTTTCCTTCTCTTCTTTACTTAAAGTGTAGCTCGCTGGACCGAAATAATCAGGTATATCCTCTGTGTTCTCTGGATGCAGTTTATCTCTCCCTTGCATACATTGTAGGTCTTGTTGCGCTTCAAGTGTATCATTCGACTTTTCATACACACCCATGAAGCCCAGCAGGTTGACACAAACATTCTTCGTAAGATGCATCACGTCGATCGCGTGGCGGACGTCTAGGACTGACCAATAGGGTAGCTCCCAAAATATAGACTTCTTCTTCCACATTGGAGCATGTCCGTCAGCGTCATTTACAATAGGTTGGTTGCCAGGTCCCTTCCCGAAGACAATGTGCACATCTTTGACCATGTCGAATACTTCATCACAACTGTGGTTCTCAGGCTTCGTCCGGTGATCCGGTTTACATTTGAAATGCTTGCCCTTTTTTCTTAGTGGGTGGTTGACAGGAAGAAAGCGACGATGACCAACGTAGATAACTTTTCGACTTTTTTTCAAATATACACATTCAGTATCTTCTAAACAGTGCGTGCAGGCCTTATATCCCTTGTTTGTTTGTCATGAAAGATTACTAAGAGCAGGCCAATCATTAATTGTTACAAACAACAATGCTCGTTGGTCAAAATTTTCCTGTTTGTACTCATCCCACACACGTACACCTTTATCTTGCCACAGAAGTAGCAGTTCATCAACTAATGGCCTTAGGTAGACATCAATATTGTTGCCAGGTTGCTTTGGCCCTTGGATGAGCACGGGCATCATAATAAACTTTCGCTTCATGCACAACCACGGAGGAAGGTTATAAATACATAAAGTCACTGGCCAAGTGCTATGACTACTGCTCTGCTCACCGAAAGGATTCATGCCATCCGTACTTAAACCAAACCTTAGGTTTCTTGCGTCCTCGGCAAACCGTGGGAATTCTCTGTCGATGGTTCTCCACTGAGAACCATCAGCAGGGTGTCTCAACATAGCGTCAACCTTACGGTCCTCCTTGTGCCAGCGCAGTAACTTTGCATGATCTCTGTTTCGAAACAAACGTTTCGAACGTGGTATTATAGGAGCATACCACATGTCACACCGGGAATATAGAACACTATATTTCGTTTGTGAGTGCATAAATCGTTGTCCCAGGAGGCAAGGTACATATTACAAAGTTGGTAAATAACAGAGTATATATAAGCGGAAGCGTGAAACGAGTACTTTATTACATGGGCGGCCAAAGGCCCAGCACTGAAAGATAAACAAATAAAAGCAGGAAACTACGACGGGCCACCACAGGCACTTGACGGCAGGCACGAGCTAGACAACAAAACCTTCATCTTCAAAGAACTCCTGAGCTGGAAGGGGGAAAAAGGAGCAAGGCTAAGTACAACCACCGTACTCAGCAAGTCAGGCCGGAAAAATGTAAATATAATGCAAGGAGTACAAAGAATTCATTATAGGGCTATTTTGCAGAAAACTAGCATTTTCGAAGCATTTAAATATTTAAAAGCATTTAAATAAAACACGAACCTATCTCTAGTCAAATTATAATCAAGCCATGCACCAACGTGATCTTGCCTTAACCTAGGCAACAAATCCTAACTCCAGTTATTCCAGTTTTAGTAGAATTAAACTCTAACTTGGGTACATTGCTCAGCTTGCCCATAACCGAGGGCGCGGCTATTCGAATAGATTATACTCTGATCAGAGGGGTACATCTTTACCCACAAGACACGTCGTCCTCACGCGTTACCACGTGCCACATACCACCACGGTATATAGACAGAAGCCATGACATAACCCATCGCTTAGTACCGCCTTAAACAAAGAAGACCAACATAGACTTCCCCCGCCAGGCGCCCTGGGTCGAGCAGACAGTCTATGCCCCCGGGCGTACTGCCAGAGACGTCGACCCCACCAAGGGTTTCATCCATCCCTATACGTGCCTTCCTCGTTCATGACCGTTCTAGGCGATGTGTTAAGCCTTACCCATTAGACATGTGATTGTACGGAATATGCTTTGCAACAGAGGCCCGAAGACCGGTCCTTATGACGGCCGAGGTGCGACTAGCGAAACCAAGCACCCCGAGCCCGGCCAAAAATCATGTTTGGGGAATTTTGAAGGGGAAACATTGTGTCTTGGCTAAACAGCCACTAAGCCAAAATGACCATTATTTACAAGTTATGCCCAAGTCTAATTATTGGAAAATATCTAATTGGGTCTATTTAAGCAGGGCTAAGAATATTCCTAAATTTACTAGTAAGCATCACATATATAAAGTCCTCACTAGTTATATTTTTCCTAGGGTTAAACAAGGATAATAATTATACAAATAATAAGGCTATAACAAGGAGAATCGGTAGGGCTAAATAAAACAGTGATAAGCGCGGGGATTTAATAAAGCGAAATGCAATAATTTAAATAAACATAATTTTGTTAGTTGGGATAACAATATGATCAAAAATGGCATGACTTGCCTTGCTCGCTACCAAAATCTTCAACGTCAACCTCGAGGTAGAGCGGCTCTTCCGGAACTGCAGCGTCTACACGACAATCGCAAAGAAAAAGGGCCAAACAAAAATAAGAACCATATAAGATGCATAAAGAAAGCATAAAATGGGTTAATTACTGTTTAAGGGTAAAATTAGCAATTTGAACATATCAATTCCGAGTTCAAATAGTCAAGATATGGCTATTTGAATTTTAGGTGCTGTTTAATTGTTGTTTTGCGAATTTGTGAATTAATATTTCTTAAAGAAAATCACGTGCACAGATAAAAGAGATAGAAACAGAGGAGAGGGAGAGAGATGGTAGCGGCAATGCTCACTGGTACAGCAACGAGACAACGACGACAAGCTTGTCGACGCGGAACAGTGGAGGCTGGCTATCGGTGGACGTCGGGAACGGAGCTCCGGGTCTTGCCGAGGGAGATGAGGAGACGGCGCAGCCGGCAGTGGCCTTGCTGAGGCTCGGCGACGTCCAGGCCGACGCCAACGGGCCGCTGGAGCGCACGACAGCAGTGGTTTGAGAAGGAAGTGGCGCAGCGGCCAGGGAGAGAGGAGGGGGAGGACAGCAGTGCGTGGGGAGAGAGCAGGGAGTCGGGGCTGCCTTTTATAGGCCGGAGGGGAGGGAGAGGGTCGCCGGGGATGGAGATCGACGCCGGCCATGGTGGAGCTCGCCATTGATGAACGGCATCAAAATCCACTACGAATAATGCGGGATTGAGTGGGATTTGTTGGGGGAATTGATGAGGAAGAGGAGATGAACCCATTTTTGCAGTTTAATTTGGAGGAAAACCGTCGAGGAGGGAGATCGGGATGGGCGGCGGCGCTTGCGTTTTCACGGGAGAGAGAGAGGCGGCCGTGGCTGGAGGTTGAAGATGCTCCGACAGATGGGCCCCATGGTGGAGCGCACTGGCGCACGTGCGCGGCTGCTGCTGCGCGCCGCGGCTGGGAGGGGCGGCTCGGCTTGGGCCGGGAAGGAGGGCTAGGCTGAAGGAAGAAAGAAAGAGAGGGAGGCAGAGCAGGCCAGGTCGGGCCAGAGGGAGAGAGAGAGGAAGAGATGGGCCGAAAGTGGCCCAAGGAAAGGGAGAGAGTTGTTTTAGGTTTTTGCTTTCTATAAAATTCTTTTAATTGTTTTTGTTGCTATAAAATTATGTAGGGTGCTTTGAAAATTAAAGTAAAAATTGGTTACGCATTTTGAAGCATGGGGAATTTATTAAAAATACCCACAAGCCAAATTGACATCAATCTTGGTGAGTTTTAATTGTTGAAGGCTATTTTATTGGTTTTACAATTTCTAGAAATAATTTAGACGATACAATTTTAGAGTGATTTCAGGGCGTGACAAACCTACCCCCTTACAGAGAATCTCGACCCCGAGATTCGGAAGCACTGACAAAGAGATGGGGATGGGCCGACTTCAACTCGTCTTCGCGCTCCCAAGTGGCTTCTTCTTCTGAGTGGTTGCTCCACTGAACCTTGCAAAAGCGGATGACACGGCTACGTGTATGTCTCTCTGAGGTGTCTAGAATTTTGATAGGCTTCTCCGCATAAGTTAAATCTTCTTGGATCTCGATCTGTGCATGATCTGCTTGCTCTGTCGGCACTCGCAGGCATTTCTTGAGTTGGGAGACATGGAAAACATCGTGGACATTGCCTAAAGAAGCTGGCAAGTCGAGCTGATAGGCAACTTCTCCTTTTCGGCTCAGGATCTTGTACGGACCAACATATCTTGGTGCAAGCTTCCCTTTTGTGTGGAATCTTCTTACTCCCCTTAGCGGAGTGACTCGCAAATACACATAATCTCTGACTTCGAAAGCAAGATCTCGACGCCGGTTGTCTGCATAGCTCTTCTGCCTAGACTGGGCCACTTTCAAGTTCTTCTGTATAACCTTAACTTTTTCCTCTGCTTCTTTAAGAATATCAGTCCCAAAAACCTATCGTTCCCCTGTCTGATCCCAAAGGAGCGGGGTTCTGCACTTTCGGCCATACAAAGCCTCGTACGGTGCCATCTGTAGACTAGACTGATAACTGTTGTTGTATGAGAATTCCGCATAAGGGAGACTTTTATCCCAAGATTTCCCAAAATCAAGAACACATGCCCGAAGCATGTCTTCAAGAATCTGATTGATTCGTTCTGTCTGGCCATCTGTTTGCGGGTGTTCATGCAAAAAACACACACAGGCCTAAGAGATTTGCTTCACTCTAGTGCAGGTCCTAACTTTGGATTCAAGGGCGTGCTAGTTGATATGATCCTGCAATCAACAAGAAAGAATAGGCAAAGAATGTTAGTAAACGATAGACAATCGGCCATAGGGCCGATTTCATATCGTATGTGACCTAGCCGATGCAATGAAGCATGAATCGGCTGTAAGGTATATGGATAAGCGTGAAAATAACCCTAATAAAAGTATATCGGCTGCAGATGTTAGCCTTATGCAATTACTAGATCAATATCACCATAGAAACAAGCAATTGGTATGGATCGGACCGAACCGAGACAACATAAATTACTTAAGTCTATTGCGACATGAAATAATGATCACATAAGATTAATGTCGTAGCCGGTACGTAGATTCAAGTGTATATCGGTTGTAGATCCGATACAAATTCATGATAAAGCATTAAAGCTAAATATAGAGCATTAAACAGAGCATAACACCATGTTAAATATTCTAAAATAGATAAGATCGGCTGAAACTCCGATGCTATCCCTATTTTCAATCGTAAAGCATGTTATAAACCATGATTCTAAGATAACTTAATAGGTTGGACCGAACCAATGCAGCATTACGTATGATAAAAACATGATATGCAATAAGCCAATAACATCAAATCAGGATGGTAGATACATCATATAGCATGAATCAATAAAGTAAGCAAGCCGATATCGTCGAAACCCTAAAACGGATCTAGCTGATATAGGAGATAGCATTATTGATCTAAACTATATGACGTATATGATAACTGTGGAACTTGCAAGATAGAATTAGAGTGTCATAAAGATGTAAGCATTAATTCCAATGATGCAAATTTTCATGACAAACTATACCTTCTAGCCGAAGATCAAATTGATGCAGCACGACTCGAGAGCACAAGCTTGTCGAAAAAGGAAACAAAAGGTGGCGATGCGCAGGAGATTGATTGAACGTCTGTTGTTGTTATTTACAAGACCTCGGGATTATATTTATACCCGAAAATACAAACATTGTCCATCACGGACACGACTCACATTAACCTATTACAAATCCAACTAACGAACAAGTCCCTTAGGCGGACTCTTACCGAATATATCTATAAGGAAATTACATAAAATATCCTAATTAATAGATATAATTGCCTCTTCAGGACTCTATCCGTGCATGGCAATCCATATGCATCACGTTAACATAACCCGATGACGTGTACCGAGTCATATTATCAAAATCGGCTCAATCGGCTAACTTAGACCGACTCTGACTCTGCCGATTCAGTTCACAGCCGATTCGGACTCCAGCCGATGCACACTCTGTTTCCGAGATTATCGCATATCTTTGAATCCGCTTCGAACTGCATCGTGTTTCCGACTCTTGTAGATAGATTTGCTTACCAAATTTCATCGTCAACACATGCCCCCCAAGTCCGGAATATTTGGTAATGTTTTGGATTTGCCAAATCTTATCTCCGAAATGATCTCGCTCTTTCCGTTTTTGACCGTTACCTCAGCGCTTTAAATACTTTAACCGATTGCCCCGAGAAACTTCACACCGTTATACTGTTGCCACCGCTTTAGCCATCTCCGTCTCTCCCAACTCCGGCAATCCCCTCGGCGCAAGCAGTCAACTCCAAGCAATCCCCCTCCCGTTCATCTTCCACCAGCGAAGGATGTCTTCCTCATCCGCTCCGTCCGCCGCCCCATCGGCTGAATACGCTGAGGTAAGTTCCATCGGCTAGATCTCCTTTTTGTTCATCCAATCTTGTTTTCCGCAATCTTAGTTCACTCCCTCTCTTTTTGCTTTGTTGATGTAGCATCTCGCAAACCTAGTTGCAGTCCCCAGTCTCAATCATGAAAACAACTACTTCCTTGGACCAATCGGTAACTTAGACCCCACTCAGTTTATCACCGCCGAAACCAACAGGTTCCCCTTTAGATTAGTCAACCCAAATCTAGGGCATTGGAAGAACACCTTCAAATCCTGGCCGTCCCTAGAGAAAAGTTGGCCCGCATGGTACAAACGTGTATCGGCTAGCAAACAAAGTCACTGGGATGAACTTGGAATCGGCCAAGCACTAGCCCTCAGTTTGGCAAATTCGGCTAAGGACGAACCGCTTATGGCCTCTGCCAGTTATTTCTGGTCCAACACCTTTAATGCATTTATGTTTAATCAAGGACCAATGACACCAACTCTCTTGGATATAACCATGTTAACCGGAGTTGACATCACTTCATCAGCCAATCCTATGATGCTTAACTCCAAAAACAGATTTGATTTTAAAACCAAGAGCATAGGAGGATGGTCTGGTTTTATTTCGGCTAACATGGGTCAAGACTCAGTTTCTCCCAGAGAGCACACTGCCTTTTTGTTAATGTGGCTGGAAAAATTCCTGTTTTGTGGATCAAGCTATGGCCCAACCTCAAACTGGCAGCATATAGCCGAAGCACTTGAGGAAAAAAGACAATTCCCTTTAGGAAAAATCCTGCTCGGCTACCTCTATCAAACCTTGAACAACGCATCGGCTAAACTAGCAACCGGCTCAGTAGTCAATGCAGGTGGTCCATGGTGGCTACTCCAATCCTGGCTAAACTTAGTAGCAATGAAAGCCGTCAATCGGCCAACCCTGACAGAAACCGAATTCCCAAGGCTAGAGCCGATCACCAATGATGATGGTGAAGAAATAACCCATCGGAGGTGTACCTCTTTTGGAGAATATGCCACCACTCGAGCTGATGCAGGAGCAAAGCTATCAGCAGAATTGCTCAAGGATTGGATTTTCAGCTTCTATGATGGATTCCAAAAAAATGCTAGAATATGGTTCTTCTATCAGGACTCAATCAATTTTGAGCTGCCATCGGACTTCAGATTTGAAGAAATCAATCATGATAAATTTCAGAGGTCCAGAGAAGTTTTTACTACCGCCATCAGCCCATGTATCCTTCCTGTCGGCATCCACCAAGGCAGGAATATAAAAGTCTCATATGAGTTTTACCATCCCATGAGATCAGCAAGACAATTTGGTATGGGACAATTACCAATCGGCTTATGGTTTGCCGATAAAATTGAATGCCGGGGAGAAATATCTTCAAGTCTGATGATGGATCGGCTATTGAACATCCCAGGACCCCCTCTTGGCAGCAATAATGACATTGATCTAGCCATGTTCAGGAGCAAAACCTTCACTTCATGGTGGGCCGAGTGGAAACAACACCTTTTTCACCAATCGGCTACTATATACATGACTGACCTCTTTCCAGACATGATCCCTCAGGTAATCTCTTTATTATCTCCAATGTCACTTTTGTTTTAACGTATTAGCCGATTCTGCCTCTGACTTATAAATTATTTCACCTTTTCCAGACCATAGACTCATCTCTTCCACGCACAAGCAGAAGTGGCAAAAATATTGAATATGCTGCAGGACTGTTGCCCAACAGATGTGGCATGACCCCTCCTGTCATCGGCTATCACGCCCCAAAGACATCAAGTCTACTTCATGGACAACCAAGGGAACCAGCCGATGCAGGCAGGAAAAGAAGAACTAGAGCATCAACTGCTATGCCACCAGCCACAAAGAAGAAAGCCAAGAAACAAGCACCTTTAAGAGCCGATGATGCAGATGAAGCCCTAAAAGAAGCATCGATTGAACGGGCGATAGATGAAGCTGCAGCCGAATTAAGTGATGCAGGGAAAAGAACACCTCCAGCTTCTCCAACTCCAGCTCAAACTCCTACAACACCTGCTGCTCCAGCAGTCTTCTCTCGGCAACCAAGAGTAAGTTCATCTTTCTTGATATGAAATCTTCTTGTTTAATATCAATCTAAACTTCAAACTTTATCCACTGCAGAAGAAAAGACCAGCCGAGAAGAAGAAACCAACATCAATATCGGCCAAACCAACTGTCCAAGCTCCCCTGGTAAATTTCACATCTCTAAAACCTCGAATTACTTTACTTTGCCGATATCATCTAACACTTGCCCCAATATTTTCAGCCTACTCCTCCTCCATCGCCTGCAGCACAGCCAATCTCAAGTGAACATACCGCATCGGCTGCAGGCAGCCACCATGTCGAAGAAGAAGAAATCGCTGCTCCTGCAATCCCTGTAAGTTTCATCCTTAAAAATCCTTTAAATCGGCTATATAACAACATCTTCTTACTTGTTTTCCTTTCATCTTTCCCATTTGCAGGTCTTAGCCGATTTGTTCTCCTTTAACATAAAAGATTACTTTGATGAAGAAACAGAAGGAGAAACAACTAGCAAATCTCTAGCTCCCCTAGCCAATGATGTGAAAAGGAATCTTGAAAACATCTCACATCGGTTAGGAGCATCCCTGGACAGCCTGGTGGTGGATTGCAGCACTCTCGGGCTAGATTCCAAGAAATCCAAGCTCTCCTGCCTGATGAACTATCCAACATGATCACCCCAGCTATGTATCTTGAGCAGCACCAATTCAAGCTGGAGAAGGCAAGACAAAGGATAGCCGATCGACGAGAAAGAAAAGACATCGAAGCCACCTTACAGGCTAATCGGCAGCTAGTACATGATGAAAAGAACAAATTGGATCAACTAGCCGAAGAGCCGATTAAAGCCTCAATAGACCAGCTGGAGGCTGAAAGAATAGATCTATTAGCCAAACTTGAAGAATGCAATGCTAAAATTGCATGGGAGAAGCAAAAATTAGCCGATCTGCCAAAAGCTATTGGAGAACAGAAAGCAAAGTTGAAATCGGCTATAAAGAATGTGGCTAATATGACTAAATATCTGAGGGTGATCCCTGGAACCGATGCCCAAGATGCCCAAGCTATAGCAGAAGTTGAAGAAATCCGGCAACAGGCACAATCGGCTATCCAGCGTTATCTTTCTCAATGATTCAATGTAATAGGACTTAGAAAAACTTTGTAACCAACCCTGAAATCGGCCACTCTTGGTTTGTAATATATACTCTAATATCATCTGAGCCGATTCCATAACTTGTCTTTAATACTATAATGGATGTATCGGCCATCGAGCCGAATTTTATCAAATTTTGCTCAAAAATTTCCAACTTTAACTCTTAACTCTTTCATTTGTCTTTCATGCCCCCCAAGTTTGTACTAGGGAACACAGTGCTGCAAACTTACATATCTAAGGGCGATAAAAATATCGGCCACCCAAATGCAATATAAACACATCGGCTATCAATCAGAAATCATCAAACTGTAGCCGATCATGCACCAATCCAAACACTTGGGTAATATTTTTTCAAGTTTTTTCCATTAAGCGCTCGGTCAAAAATTTCCCCATCAAGTCCTTTTAACATGTAGGCCCCTTTAGAAACACACTTGTGGACTTGAAACGGTCCTTCCCAATTCGGTGACCATTTGCCGAATTTGTTATCTCGGGCCCCTATCGGCAATACCAATTTCCAAACAGCTCGCCTTCTATAAAAGACTTGGGTACAACTTTCTTATTGTAATGACGTGCAACTCTCTCCTTATCCTTCCTAACTTTTTCAAGAGCTCGCAATCTAGCTTGTACTAAATCCTCTGATTCATCAACCATTAAATTATGATAATCATCGACTGTCAACTCGTCTTGTAAAGAAATCCTCCTAGAGCCGATATTGGTTTCCCATGGTAATACAGCTTCATGCCCATAAACCAATTGATAAGGAGGTACCTGAATTGCACCATGACAAGCCATCCGATAAGACCATAATGATTCAGCCAAAATAGTATGCCACTTCTTTGGATATTCGGCTATCTTTCTCTTAACCAACTTAATCAAGCTCTTATTAGATCCCTCAGCCTGTCCATTCACTTGTGCATAATATGGCGAAGAATTCAACAACTTAATACCCATGCTATCAGCAAACCGAACAAACTCATCAGACACAAATATAGAACCTTGATCAGTCGTTATCGTCTGTGGCAAACCAAACCTGTATATAATATGTTCCTTAACAAAATTGATTGCATCTTGACTATCAACTTTCTTCAATGGAATTGCCTCAACCCACTTTGTGAAATAATCAGTTGCAACCAATATAAACTTATGTCCTTTGCTTGATGGTGGATTAATCTGGCCGATCATATCAATACCCCAACCTCTGAACGGCCATGGCTTGATAATGGGATTCATAGCCGATGCTGGTGCTCTCTGAATTGCTCCAAATTTCTGACAATCTTGACAACCCTTGTAATATCTGAAACAATCCTCCAGCATTGTCGGCCAAAAATATCGAACCCTTCGAATTAACCACTTCATTTTATGAGCCAATTGATGTGTCCCACAAATAATTTCATGAACTTCGCACATGACAACTTTTGCTTCCTCCATACTCAGGCATTTCAAGAGAACTCCATCAATCGTCCGATAGTACAATGTATCGTCCAAGAGAACATACTTAAGAGCTTTATACCTTAATTTCCTTGATACCGATTGAGAAGGATTCTTCAAATATTCAAAAACAGCAAACCTCCAATCATCGGCTAAAATACAGGCCACTTCTACTTCAATTCCTTGAAACATCGGCTTGTAGCCTGATGCACCTTGAGCTAATTCATTGGCCTCAAAATTTTGCTCCCTAGGGATATGCTTCAATGTAACTATCTTGAAAGTCTTCATCAGCTCTCTACATTTTTCATTGTATATCATCAAAGTATCATTTTTGCATTCATATTCCCCAGATAATTGACTTATCACCAGTAATGAATCACCCATGATTTCAATAGCATTGGCCTCAACTTCCCTCAATAACTGTAAACCTTTGAGAACAGCTTCATATTCTGCTTGATTATTTGTAGAGTATGGTTTAATAGTAAAAGCAAACTGAAAACTTGCCCCCCTAGGTGATATGATTACCAAGCCGATACCACAACCGTGAGTACAAACAGATCCATCAAAGAATAAGGTCCACGGCATGATGTCAACATTATCAATACTTGTATCCCTGTGCTCAACTATAAAATCGGCTATTGCTTGCCCTTTGACTGCCTTAGCCGATTCATATCTGAGATCGAATTCTGATAAAGCAAAAATCCACTTACCAATGCGTCCTTTCAAAACTGGAGCCGATAGCATATACCCTACTACATCGGCTTTGCAAACTATGATGCACTCATTGGACAGCAGATAATGCCTCAACTTTGTGCAAGAAAAATACAAGCATAAACACAGCTTCTCCACAGGTGAATACCTTGTTTCTGCATCCAAGAGACGTCTGCTGAGATAAAATATAACTCTCTCTTTACCTTCAACCTCTTGAATCAAAACTGAGCCGATAGAGTTTTGATCGGCTGATAGATATAATTTGAATGGAATCCCTTTTTGCGGTGGTATAAGAACTGGAGTAGTACTCAAATATTCCTTGATATTATCCAGAGCTTGCTGCTGCTTTTCTCCCTAAACAAATCCTTCATTATCAATACTTGTATCCCTGTGCTCAACTATAAAATCGGCTATGGCTTGCCCTTTGACTGCCTTAGCCGATTCATATCTGAGATCGAATTCTGATAAAGCACAAATCCGCTTACCAATGCGTCCTTTCAAAACTGGAGCCGATAGCATATACCGTACTACATCGGCTTTGCAAACTATGATGCACTCATTGGACAGCAGATAATGCCTCAACTTTGTGCAAGAAAAATACAAGCATAAACACAGGTTCTCCACAGGTGAATACCTTGTTTCTGCATCCAAGAGACGTCTGCTGAGATAAAATATAACTCTCTCTTTACCTTCAACCTCTTGAATCAAAACTGAGCCGATAGAGTTTTCATCGGCTGATAGATATAATTTGAATGGAATCCCTTTTTGCGGTGGTATATGAACTGGAGGAGTACTCAAATATTCCTTGATATTATCCAGAGCTTGCTGCTGCTTTTCTCCCCAAACAAATTCTTGATCGGCTTTCAACCGTAATAAAGGAGTAAATGGTTCTATTCGGCCAGATAAGTTTGATATGAACCGCCGAACAAAATTTATTTTGCCGATCAATGATTGTAACTTGGTCTTGTCTTCTGGGGGTTTTATATCCTTGATCGCTTCGATACTCCTCTGAGGAATCTCAATCCCTCGCTCATGAACCAGAAACCCAAGAAACTGACCAGCCGATACTCCAAAAGCACACTTAGTAGGATTCATTTTCAACCCATATTTTCTTGCTCTTCCCAGGACTTGTCTTAAATCGGCTATATGATCATCAACTTCCTTGGATTTAACCACCACATCATCTATATATATCTCCACCAATGCGCCGATAAGATCATGAAAAATATAGTTCATAGCTCGTTGATATGTAGCACCAGCACTCCTCAGGCCGAAAGTCATAACTACCCACTCATACAAGCCGATAGCACCAGGACACCTGAAGGCAGTCTTATGAATATCCTCCTCAGCCATGAAGATTTGATTATAACCAGCATTACCATCCATGAAGCTGATAATTTTATGTCCAGATGCTGCATCCACAAGTTGATCGGCTACCGGCATTGAGTATTCATCTTTTGGTGTGGCCTTATTTAAATCCCTGAAATCAATGCAAACCCTGAGCTTGCCGTTTTTCTTGATGACTGGTACTATATTGGAAATCCATTCAGCATATCTGCATGGTCTGATGAAGCCAGCATCATAAAGTCTTGTAATTTCGGCCTTAATAGCATCATACATTGCAGCTTTACAACGTCTTGGGGGTTGCTTGTATGGCCGATAGCCTGGTTTAATAAGGAGCCGATGTTCAACTATCGATCGGCTAAGTCCTGGCATCTCATAGTATTCCCAGCCAAAACAATCTCTATACTCTTTTAAGAGTACAATTAATTTACATTTAAATTCTTTTGGTAGACTTTTACTAATATATGTCGGCCTAGGCCTATCACCTGGTCCAATATCAATTTCTTCTAACTCATCGGCCGACATAAAACCTTGACCAAGCTTACCGTCGAGATCGTCGATACTATCTTCTGTGTAGAAGTTGGAACCCTCCACGGCGCCCTCAAAATAGGAATTGGGGCTCTCCATCTCCTGTTGGCTGTATGGCATCATCAGAAATCTTTAAGTAATCTCCTTGCCAAACTTTTCCAGACAAGCAATCAATTCCTTCCATCTCCCAAATAGATAAATCGGCACAGGCTACGTTAACTGACCTGTCGGCTGGCATGATTTCAATTTGGTCTCCTTGCCATTGAATCAGACTTTGGTGCATTGTTCAAGGGATGCAACAATTAGCATGGATCCAATCTCTTCCCAGCAACAGACTGTAGGAACCCTTCCCATCAATGACAAAAAATGTGGTTGGAATTGTTTTGCTGCCGATGGTCAACTCCACATTCAAAACTCCCTTGGTCTCAGATGGATTCCCGCCAAAATCCTTAAGAACCATGTTGGTCTTGATCAAGTCCTCTGAATTCTTCCCAAGTTTTCTGAATGTTGTATAGGGCATCAAATTAACAGCTGCTCCTCCATCGACTAGCATCTTGGACATCGGCTTTCCGTTGACAAATCCTTTGACATAGAGTGGCTTGAGATGCCGATGATCTGTTCCTTTAGGCTTTTCAAAAATAGCTTGTTCTGGTGATAACATCAACTTAGCCGATGGCAGGTTCTCCTCTTGCTCGACGACTTGCTCTATTGCATATTCGGCCGGCAACATGAAAACCATGTTGATTTCAGATGACATTATTTCCTTGCCCTTGCGTTGTTGATTCCTGGTGTGATCGGCTCTGACTTCATCGGCTGACACTACTTTGCTCTTCACACGCCATATTTTCTTCGTCTTCTGCCGTAGCCGATGTTCAATTGCCCCCTCAACCTCCTGGAACAGTTCCCTGTTCCTCATCCTTTGAACTCTTCTCTTCTGATTTTTGGTAAATATCCCAGAAGGACACCATTGAGGATGCGTTGACTTGGATTCTCCGCGCGACTCATCTTCATCATCATCTTGTTGCATCGGCCCAAGTCTCTCATGTACTGATAATCTTGATGGACCTGGCCGATGCGTAATTGCTCGTTGTCGGCTTGGTTTTTGGATGAACTGGGCATCAGGATCACCACAGCCGGGGCAATTTTCAATAGATGGTAGCCTCATGCCCTCATTCCAGCAGAACCTGAAGAATTCACAACTCCAATGGGGGTCAAAATATCTTTCCTCTTCCTCAGGATATAATTCTTCCGCCTGCTGGCGCCTGTTTCTGTATTTGTCGATCATGCCAGCCGATCTGGTATTCCTGGTATAGTTTTTGTCTCTATCGGCTCTACGCTGGTTGTATCCAGGATGCACCATGTTGACTGGGAAAGGGTGCCCATCTATCTTCATCGGCTTCTTGGATCCATCAATCTTAATTTTCCCTTGCTCAATAGCCGACTGGATCTGTTGTGGTGAGATCCTGTATTATGCCATTTGCAATACTTCCTTTTCTTCAGCTCCTCAACCGATGGGATGACGTGTCCTACTGGCAACTGGATTTGTTTTTCTTGTAGAAGGAGGTCGAAAATCTTGTCAGCTTTGGTAATGTCAAAATCATATCTCTCCTCCATCCCAGAATTCTTAGCCCATTGACAGACCACCGTCTTCTTGTTCCTAGCCCACTCGGCTGCATTGATATCTGGATCTTCATCTTCAGAATCAGAGTCATAACTGTAGACATTGTTCACATTGTTTGTCTTTTTGATGAATTTCCTAGCCTCTTGGAATCTTGTTTCGTGAGCCAATACCTTCTGAGCTAAGTGAGCTAAGCTGTCAAAGTCCTGAGCCGAGAATCTTTCCCTGATCGGCGCCAACAAACCATGGAAAGCTAGATCGGCTAGCTGAGAATCTGGTAAAGATAAACTATAGCATCTATTTCGCACGTCTCTGAATCGTTGAATATAATCAGAAACCGATCCATCTGATTTCTGCCTGATAGCTGTGAGGTCCGATAGCTTCATCTCTTGCACTCCACTGAAAAAATACTTATGAAACTGTTTCTCCAAATCGGCCCAACTTCTGATTGAATTATACGGTAATGACGAGAACCATGTAAATGCTGATCCAGATAGTGATAATGGGAATAGATGAACTCTGAGAGCTTCTGTAGCCGATGCCTCACCATATTGAGCTAGAAATTGGCTGATGTGCTCATAAGTTGATATATTATCTTGTCCTGAAAACTTGGAAAAATCTGGCACCTTGTATCGGTTTGGCAATGGAACCCGATCGAAGTACTCTGGATATGGGTGCCGATACATGTTGCCATTATCCTTGGGCTTAAGCCCGAATTGCTCCCTCATGACATCAGCGATCATATCGGCCCAGGGTTGATGAGGTGTAGCTCCACCATACTGTTGCTGTAATGGATCTATCTGGCCAAAGTGGATCGGCTGAGGTCGTGGTGAGTGAGGCTGATATAGATTGTTAAAGCCAGCCGATATGCCTTGTGGTGGCACATAAGGAAGTTGGTATGTGTTGTATTGCTGGCCAATCGGCTGGGTAATCGCAATCGGCTGCTGTGGAACCGAAGGAATTGGATACGATGTGTCGACAACCGGCAGTCTTGGGTTAAGAATACTGTTCAATTGCTCTGGTGTTATTTGAGCTGGTACTTGCCCCCTAGTGATCGGCTGTGATCTAGTTAATATTGACGGGATGTTTGAACTTGAGAAAGGAGCCGATGGAGCCTGAGTTTGAAGCACTTGTTGATTTCCTTGAGTCCCGCCGATGTCTGTCTTCACGGTCCTGTAGCCTGGGAACGTGCCGTCTGGTAGATAAATAGGTCCTTTAGCCTTTTCTTCGGCTATGGTTCCGTCAACTACTGACTTAATCATGTTTGTCAAAGTATTGACAAACACTCCGGACTGGTTGACTAATGCATGATGTACAGCCGAATCGATACGATCCTGTAAAGTGTGCAATTCTTCATTACTTGATTCGGCTCTTACTTGTTTATCTTTTTCATCTCCTGATCCAGAAGTACTTGGGTCTTGTTTCACGATCGCCGGTATTTGAACTTTAGCTCTTTGGACGACCGTGCCTTGCCGGGTGATGGTGAAGAAGGGCAAATACTGGGTTTGGAGCTGATTCAGCATTTGTTGCAATTCTTCCTTCTGTTCGTCATTCAGCTGCTCGGGTGTAACCGCGATGATGTTGTCCTCCGCCACTTCAGTGATGTTTGGAGACATGATGACACGGGTCCCACTGGGCGTGCCAAAAGCGTGTTGATGCAAAAAACACACACAGGCCTGAGAGATTTGCTTCACTCTAGTGCAGGTCCTCACTTTGGATTCAAGGGCGTGCCAGTTGATTTGATCCTGCAATCAGCAAGAAAGAATAGGCAAAGAATGTTAGTAAACGATAGACAATCGGCCATAGGGCCGATTTCATATCGTATGTGACCTAGCCGATGCAATGAAGCATGAATCGGCTGTAAGGTATATGGATAAGCGTGAAAATAACCCTAATAAAAGTATATCGGCTGCAGATGTTAGCCTTATGCAATTACTAGATCAATATCACCATAGAAACAAGCAATTGGTATGGATCGGACCGAACCGAGACAACATAAATTACTTAAGTCTATTGCGACATGAAATAATGATCACATAAGAATAATGTCGTAGCCGGTACGTAGATTCAAGTGTATATCGGTTGTAGATCCGATACAAATTCATGATAAAGCATTAAAGCTAAATATAGAGCATTAAACAGAGCGTAACACCTTGTTAAATAGTCTAAAATAGATAAGACCGGCTGAAACTCCGATGCTATCCCTATTGACAATTGTAAAGCATGTTATAAATCATGATTCTAAGTATGATAAAAACATGATATGCAACAAGCCAATAACATCAAATCAGGATGGTAGATACATCATATAGCATGAATCAATAAAGTAAGCAAGCCGATATCGTCGAAACCCTAAAACGGATCTAGCTGATATAGGAGATAGCATTATTGATCTAAACTATATGACGTATATGATAACTGTGGAACTTGCAAGATAGAATTAGAGTGTCATAAAGATGTAAGCACTAATTCCAATGATGCAAATTGCTATGACAAACTATACCTTCTAGCCGAAGATCAAATTGATGCAGCACGACTCGAGAGCACAACCTTGTCGAAAAAGGAAACAAAAGGTGGCGATGCGCCGAGATTGATTGAACGTCTGTTGTTGTTATTTACAAGACCTCGGGATTATATTTATACCCGAAAATACAAACATTGTCCATCACGGACACGACTCACATTAACCTATTACAAATCCAACTAACGAACAAGTCCCTTAGGCGGACTCTTACCGAATATATCTATAAGGAAATTACATAAAATATCCTAATTAATAGATACAATTGCCTCTTCAGGACTCTATCCGTGCATGGCAATCCATATGCATCACGTTAACATAACCCGATGACGTGTACCGAGTCATATTATCAAAATCGGCTCAATCGGCTAACTTAGTCCGACTCTGACTCTGCCGATTCAGTTCACAGCCGATTCGGACTCCAGCCGATGCGCACTCTGTTTCCGAGATTATCGCATATCTTTGAATCCGCTTCAAACTGCATCGTGTTTCCGACTCTTGTAGATAGATTTGCTTACCAAATTTCATCGTCAACAGCGGGTGATAAGCAGTACTGAAATTCAGGCGCGTTCCCAACTCCTCTTGCAATTTTTGCCAAAACTTGGAGGTGAATTGGCTGCCTCGGTCGGATACAATCTTCTTGGGAACACCATGAAGGCAGACGATGCGAGCAAAATATAGTTCCGCCAACTTGTTGCCTGAATATGTGGTTTTAATGGGAATGAAATGTGCCACTTTAGTTAGTCTATCAATGACAACCCAAATTGAGTCGTAACCACCTTGAGTTCGAGGAAGACCAGTAATAAAATCCATTTGTTGACGACCAAATTTGGTAATTCAAACGTCGGAGATAAAGATGGGACCGAAGAGGATTGAAGAGATAAGATCGTATCGGAAAACAGAGTGAGAATCGGCTGTAGTCCGAATCGGCTGTGGACTGGATCGGCAGAGTCAGAGTCGGACTAGGTTAGCCGATTGAGCCGATTGTGGTAATATGACTTGGTACACGTTATTGGGTTGTGTTAACGTGATTCACATGGATTGCCATGCACGGATAGAGTCCTGAGGAGGCAATTGTATCTATTAGTTAGGATATTTTATGTAATTTTCTTATAGATATTCTTGGTAAGAGTCCGCCATAAGGACTTGTTCGTTAGTTGGATTTGTAATAGGTTAATATGAGTCGTGTCCGTGATGGACAATGTTTGTATTTTCGGGTATAAATATAATCCCGAGGTCTTGTAAATAATAACAACAGACGTTCAATCAATCTCGGCGCCACCTTTTGTTTCTTATTTTCGACAAGCTTGTGCTCTCGAGTCGTGCTGCATCAATTTGATCTTCGGCTAGAAGGTATATCTTGTCATGGCAATTTGCATCATTGGGATTAGTGCTTACATCTTTATGACACTCTAATTCTATCTTGCAAGTTCCACAGTTATCATATACATCATATAGCTTAGATCAATAACGCTATCTCCCATATCAGCTAGATCCGTCTTAGGGTTTCAACGATATCGGCTAGTTTACTTTGTCGATTCATGTTATATGATGTATCCACCATCCTGATTTGACGTTATTGGCCTGTTGCATATCATGCTTCTTTATACTTAATGCTGCATTGGTTCGGTTCAACCTATTAAGTTATCTTAGAATCATGATCTATAAAATGCTTTATGATTGTCAATAGGGATAGCATCGGAGTTTCAGCCGATCTTATCTATTTTTGGATATTCGACATGGTTTTATGCTTTGTTTAATGCTCTATATTTAATCTTTAATGCTTTATCATGAGTTTATATCGGATTTATGACCGATATGTAAGTAGATTTAGATATCGGCTACGACATCAGTCTTATGTTATCGTTATTTCATGTTACAATAGACTTCAGTAATTTATGCTATGTCGGTTCGGTCCGATCCATACCAATTGCTTGTTTCTATAGTAATATTGATCTAATAATCGCATAAAGCTAATATCTACAGCCGATATACTTTTATTAGGGTTACTTTTATACTTATTCATATACCTTACAGCCGATTCATGCTTTATTGCATCGGCTAGGTCAGATACGATATGAAATTGGCCCTATGGCCGATTGTCTATCGTTTACTAATATTCTTTGCCTATTTTCTCTTGTTGATTGCAGGATCAAATCAACTGGCACACCCTTGAATCCAAAACCCAAAAGATAGGACCTGCACTAGAGTAAAGCAAACCTCTCAAGCCTGTGTGTGTTTTGCATCAACGCGCTTTTGGCACGCCCAGTGGGACTCGTATCATCATGTTTCCGAACATCACAGAAGTTGCCGAGGACAACATCATCGCGGTTACACCCGAGCAGCTGAATGACGAACAGAAGGAAGAGTTGCAACAAATGCTGAATCAACTCCAAACCCAGTATTTGCACTCCTTCACAGTCACCCGGCAAGGTACGGTCGTCCAAGGAGCAAAAGTTCAAATACCGTCGATCGTGAAGCAAGACCCAAGTACTTCTGGATCAGGAGAAGAAAAAGATAAATAAGTCAAAGCCGAATCAAACAATGAGGAATTGCATAGGTTACAAGATCGCATCGATTCGGCTGTACACCACGCGTTAGTTAACCAGTCCGGGGTGCTCATCAATACTTTGACAAACATGATTAAGTCGGTAGTCGATGGAACGATAGCCGAGGAAAAGGCTAAAGGACCAATTTATTTACCAGACGGCACATTCCCAGGGTACAGGACCGTGAAGACAGACGTTGGCGGAAATCAAGGAAATCAACAAGTGCTTCAAACCCAAGCTCCATCGGCTCCTTATTCAAGTTCAAATATTCCATCAATTCTAACCAGATCACAGCCGATTACTGGGGGGCAAGCACCAGCTCAGCTAACGCCAGAACAAATAATCAATATTCTTCACCCAAGACCGCCAGTTGTCGACGCATCTTATCCAATTCCTTCGGTTCCACAACAGCCGATTGGAATCACTCAGCCGATAAGCCAGCAGTACAACACAGAACTACCATACGTACCACCTCAAGGCATATCAGCTGGCCTTAATAATCTTTATCAGCCTCACTCACCATGGCCTCAGCCGATCCAATTTGGCCAAATGGATCCACTACAGCAGCAGTATGGTGGAGCAACTCCTCATCAGCCCTGGGCCGATATGATCGCAGACGTCATGAGGGAGCAATTTGGGCTTAAGCCTAAAGATAACGGCAACATGTATCGGCACCCATATCCAGAGTACTTCGATCGGGTTCCATTGCCAAACCGATACAAGGTGCCAGATTTCTCCAAGTTCTCAGGACAAGACAATATATCAACTTATGAGCACATCAGCCGATTCTTGGCTCAATGTGGTGAGGCATTGGCTACAGAAGCTCTCAGAGTTCGCTTGTTTCCACTATCGCTATCTGGATCGGCATTCACTTGGTTTTCATCCTTGCCATAAAATTCAATCAGGAGCTAGGCTGATCTGGAGAAACAGTTTCATAAATACTTTTTCAGTGGAGTTCAAGAAATAAAGCTATCGGACCTCACAGCAATCAGGCAGAAATCCGATGAATCAGTCCCAAACTATATTTAACGATTTAGAGAGGTGAGAAACAGGTGTTACAGTTTGTCTTTATCAGATTCTCAGCTAGCCGATCTAGGTTTCCAAGGTTTGTTGGCGCCGATCAGGGAGAGGTTCTCGGCTCAGGACTTTGACAGCTTAGCACATTTAGCTCAGAAGGTATCCGCTCACGAAACAAGATTCCAAGAGGCTAGGAAATTCATCAGAAAGACAAACAATGTGAACAGTGTCTATAGTTATGATTCTGATTCTGAAGATGAAGATCCAGATATCAATGCAGCCGAGTAGGCTAGGAACAAGAAGACGGTGGTCTGTCAATGGGCTAAGAATTCTAGGATGGAAGAGAGATATGATTTCGACATTACCAAAGCTGACAAGATATTCGATCTCCTTCTCCAAGAAAAGAAAATCCAGCTGCCAGTAGGACACATCATCCCATCGGTTGAGGAGTTGAAGAAAAGGAAGTACTGTAAATGGCATAATACAGGATCTCACCACACTAACGATTGCAAGATTTTCAGACAACAGATCCAGTCGGCTATTGAACAAGGGAAGATCAAGATTGATGGATCTAGGAAGCCGATGAAGATAGATGGCCACCCTTTCCTAGTCAACATGGTGCATCCTGGATACAATCAGCATACAGCCGATAGGAATAAAAATTACACCAGGAATATCAGATCGGCTGGCATAATCGGCAAATACCAAAACAGGCGCCAACAGGAGGAAACATATCCTGAGGAAGAAGAAAGGTATTTCGACCCTCATTGGAGTTATGAATTCTTCAGGTTCTGCTGGAACGAAGGCATGAGGCTACCATCTATCGAAAATTGCCCCGGCTGTAGTGATCCCGACGCCCAGTTCATTCAAAAACCAAGCCGATCACGTGCAACTATGCATCGGCCAAGTCAATCGAGGTTGTCGGTACATGAAAGACTTGGGCCGATGCAACAAGACGATGATGAAGATGATTCGCGTAGAGAACCCAAGCCAACGCACCCTCAATGGTGTCCTTCTGGGATATTTACTAAAAATCAGAAGAGAAGAGTTCAAAGGATGAGGAACAGGGAACAATTCCAGGAGGTTGAGGGGGCAATTGAGCATCGGCTCCGGCAGAAGACGAAGAAAGTGTGGTGCGTGAAGAGCAAAGTAGTGTCAACCGACGAAGTCAGAGCCAATCACACCAAGAGTCAACAACGTAAGGGTAAGGAAGTGATATCATCTGAAATCAACATGGTTGTCATGTTACCAGCTGAATATGCAATGGAGCAAGTCATCCAACAAGAAGAAGATTTACCATCGGCTAAGTTGATGTTATCTCTAGAACAAGCTATTTTTGAAAAGCCCGAGGGAACAAATCATCGGCATCTTTAGCCACTCTACGTCAAAGGATTTGTCAATGGTAAGCCGATGTCAAAGATGCTAGTCGATGGAGGAGCATCTGTTAATTTGATGCCCTATACAAAATTCAGAAAACTTGGGAAGAATTCAGAAGACTTGATCAAGACCAACATGGTTCTTAAGGATTTTGGCGGGAATCCATCTGAGACCAAGGGAGTTCTGAATGTGGAGTTGACCATCGGTAGCAAAACAATTCCAACCACATTTTTCGTCATTGATGGGAAGGGTTCCTACAGTCTGTTGCTAGGAAGAGATTGGATCCATGCTAACTATTGCATCCCTTCAACAATGCACCAAAGTCTGATTCAATGGCAAGGAGACCAAATTGAAATCGTGCCAGCCGACAGGTCAGTTAACGTAGCTTGTGCCGATTTATCTATTTGGGAGATGGAAGGAATTGATTGCTTGTCTGGAAAAGTTTGGCAAGGAGATTACTTAAAGATTTCTGATGATGCCATACAGCCAACAGGAGATGGAGAGCCCCAATTCCTATTTTGAGGGCGCCATGGAGGGTTCCAACTTCTACACAGAAGATACTATTGACGATCTCGACGGCAAGCTTGGTCAAGGTTTTATGTCGGCCGATGAGTTAGAAGAAATTGATATTGGACCAGGTGATAGGCCTAGGCCGACATATATTAGTAAAAATTTACCAAAAGAATTTAAAGGTAAATTAATTGAACTCTTAAAGGAGTAGAGAGATTGTTTTGCCTGGGAATACTATGAGATGCCAGGACTTAGCCGATCGATAGTTGAACATCGGCTACCTATTAAACCAGGCTATCGGCCATACAAGCAACCCCCAAGATGTTGTAAAGCTGCAATGTATGATGCTATCAAGGACGAAATTACAAGACTATATGATGCTGGTTTTATTAGGCCATGCCGATATGCTGAGTGGATTTCCAATATAGTACCAGTTATCAAGAAAAACGGCAAGCTCAGGGTTTGCATCGATTTCAGGGATTTAAATAAAGCTACACCGAAGGATTAGTACCCAATGCCAGTAACCGATCAACTTGTTGATGCAGCATCCGGACACAAGATTATCAGTTTCATGGATGGCAATGCTGGTTATAATCAAATCTTCCTGGCTGAGGAAGATATTCACAAGACTGCCTTTAAATGTCTTGGGGCTATCGGCTTGTATGAGTGGGTAGTTATGACTTTCGGCTTGAGGAGTGCTGGTGCTACATATCAGAGAACGATGAATTATATATTTCATGATCTTATCGGCGCCTTGGTGGAGATATACATAGATGATGTGGTGGTTAAATCTAAGGAAGTTGATGATCATATAGCCGATTTGAAACAAGTATTGGAAAGAGCAAGAAAATATGGGTTCAAAATGAATCCTACTAAGTGTGCTTTTGGAGTATCGGCTGGTCAGTTCCTTGGGTTTTTGGTCCACGAGCGAGGGATTGAAATTCCTTAGAGGAGTATCGAAGCAATCAAGGATATAAAACCTCCAGAAGATAAGACCAAGTTACAATCATTGATCGGCAAAATAAATTTTGTTCGACGCTTTATATCGAATTTGTCTGGCCAAATAGAACCATTTACTCCTTTATTAAAGTTGAAAGCCGATCAAGAATTTGTCTGGGGAGAAAAACAGCAACAAGCATTGGACAATATCAAGGAATATTTGAGTACTCCTCTAGTTCTTATACCGCCGCAGAAAGGGATTCCATTCAAGTTATATCTGTCAGCCGATCAAAATTGTAT
Source organism: Oryza punctata (assembly GCA_000573905.2). Lineage (NCBI taxonomy): Eukaryota > Viridiplantae > Streptophyta > Magnoliopsida > Poales > Poaceae > Oryza > Oryza punctata. The sequence continues at coordinate 21,641,902 of CM002499.2, read as the reverse complement.
CGGCTCAGTCTTGATTCAGGAGGTTGAAGGAAAAGAAAGGGTTATATTCTACCTTAGCAGACGCTTGTTGGATGCAGAAACTAGGTATTCACCTTTGGAGAAGTTGTGTTTATGCTTATATTTTTCCTGCACAAAGTTGAGGCATTATCTATTATCCAATGAGTGCATCATAGTTTGCAAGGCCTATGTGGTACGATATATGCTATCGGCTCCGGTTTTGAAAGGACGCATTGGTAAGTGGATGTTTGCTTTATCAGGATTTGATCTCAAATATGAATCGGCAAAGGCAGTTAAAGGACAGGCGATAGCCGATTTCATAGTTGAACACAGGGATACAAGCATCGGTACTATTGACATCATGCCGTGGACCTTATTCTTTGATGGATCAGTTTGTACTCATGGTTGTGGTATTGGCTTGGTGATCATATCGCCTAGGGGGGCAAGTTTTCAGTTTGCTTTTACTACTAAACCATACACCACAAATAATCAAGCAGAATACGAAGCTGTTCTCAAAGGTTTATAGTTATTGAGGGAAGTTGAAGCCGATGCTATGGAGATCATGGGTGATTCATTATTGGTAATAAGGCAACTATCTGGAGAATATGACTGCAAAAATGATACTTTTGTGATGTACAATGAAAAATGCCAAGAGTTGATGAAAACTTTCAAAATAGTTACTTTAAAGCATATTCCTAGGGAGCAAAACGTTGAAGCCAATGATCTAGCTCAAGGTGCATCAGGCTATAAGCCGATATTACAAGGAATTGATGTAGAAGTGGCCTGCATTCCAACGGATGATTGGAGGTTTGATGTTTTTGGGTATTTGAAGAATCCTTCCAAATCGGTTTCAAGGAAATTAAGGTATAAAGCTCTTAAGTATGTTCTCTTGGATGATGTGTTATATTATCGGATGATTGATGGAGTTCTTTTAAAATGCTTAAGTATGGACGAGGCAAAAGTTGTTATGTGTGAAGTTCATGAAGGTATCTGTGGGACACATCAATCGGCTCATAAAATGAAGTGGTTAATTCGAAGGTTGGATATTTTTGGCCGACAATGCTGGAGGATTGTTTCCGATATTAGAAGGGTTGTCAAGATTGTCAGAAATTTGGAGCAATTCAGAGAGCACCAGCATCGGTTATGAATCCTATTATCAAGCCATGGCCGTTCAGAGGTTGGGGTATTGATATGATCGTCCAGATAAATCCACCATCAAGTAAAGGGCATAAATTCATATTGGTTGCAACCGATTATTTCACGAAGTGGGTTGAAGCGATTCTATTGAAGAAGGTTGATAGTCAAGATGCAATTAATTTTGTTAAGGAGCATATTATATATAGGTTTGGTTTGCCACAGACGATTACAACTGATCAAGGTTCTATATTTGTGTCTGATGAATTTGTTCGGTTTGCCGATAGCATGGGAATTAAATTGTTAAATTCTTCACCATATTATGCACAAGCAAATGGGCAAGCTGAGGCATCTAATAAAAGTTTGATCAAGTTGGTTAAGCGAAAGATAGACGAATATCCCAAGAAGTGGCATACTATTTTGGCTGAATCATTGTGGTCTTATCGGTGGCTTGCCATGGTGCAATTCAGGTACCTCCTTATCAACTGGTTTATGGGCATGAAGCTGTGTTACCATGGAAACCAACATCATCTCCAGGAGAGTTTCTTTGCAAGACGAGTTGACAGCCGATGATTATCATAATTTGATGGTTGATGAATCAGAAGATTTGGTACAAGCTAGATTGCGAGCTCTTGAAAAAGTCAGAAAAGATAAGGAAAGAGTTGTCAGGCATTACAACAAGAAAGTTGTTCCCAAGACTTCTGTAGAAGGCGAGTTGGTTTGGAAATTGGTACTGCTGATAGGGGCTCGAGATAGTAAATTCGGCAAGTGGTCACCAAATTGGGAAGGACCGTTTCAAATCCATAAATGTGTTTCTAAAGGGGCTTACATGTTAAAAGGGCTTGATGGGGAAGTTTTCGGAAGAGCACTTAATGGAAAATATTTGAAGAAATATTACCCAAGTGTTTGGATTGGTTCATGATCTGCTCTGGTTTGCCGGTTTATGGTTGATAGCCGATGTGTTTACATCGCCTTTAGATGGCCGATATTTTTATCGCCCTTAGATATATAAGTTTGCAGCATTGTGTTCCCTACTACAAACTTGGGGGGCATGAAGGATAAGACTTGGAAATTTTTTGAGCAAAATTTGCAGGCAAAATTCCATCTTTATCTTATCGGCCTTATTGGCTGATGCATGAGTTATAGAGTTAAACGCAAATTATGGGATCGACTCGATGGTCAAGATGATATCAGAGTATATATTACAAACTGAGAGTGGCCGATTTCAGAGTCGATTACAAAAATTTTTCTAAGTCCTATTACATTATATCATTGAGAAAGATAACGCTGGATAGCCGATTGTGCCCGTTGTCTAATTTCTTCGACTTCTCCAATGGCTTGGGCATCTTGAGCATCGGTTCCAGGGATTACTTTCAAAGATTTAGTCATGTTGGCCACATTCTTTATAGCCGATTTTAGCTTTGCCTTCTGTTCTCCAATAGCTTTCGGGAGATCGGCTAATTTTTGTTTTTCCAGTGCAATCTTGGCATTACATTCTTCAAGCTTGGCCAACAGATATATTCTTTCAGCCTCTAGTTGATCTATGGTTGCTTTAATCGGTTCCTCAGCTAGTTGGTCCAACTTGCTTTTCTCATCATGTACCAGCTGCCGATTGGCCTGAATGGTGGCTTCGATATCCTTTCTTTCACGTCGATCGGCTATTCTTTGTCTTGCCTTCTCTAGTTTGAATTGGTGTTGTTCAAGGTATATGGATGGGTGATCATATTAGATAGTTCATCAGGCAAGAAAGCTTGGATCTCTTGGAATCTAGCTCGAAGAGTGCTACAATCAACCACCAAGCTGTCTAAAGATGCTTCTAGCTGATGAGAGATGTCCTCAAGATTTCTTTTCACGTCATCGGCTAAGGGAGCTAGAGATTTGCTTATTGTTTCTCATTCTATTTCTTCATCAAAGTAGTCTTTTATGTCAAAGGAGAACAAATCGGCTAAGACCTGCGATAGAAAGAAGATAAAAGTTATGATTCAGAGAAGGTCTTAGATAGCCGATTTGGTTTTTTTGGGTATTTAAGACTTACAGGAATTGTAGGGGCAGCAACCTCTTCTTCAATATGATGGCTGCCTGCAGCCGATGCGGTATGTTCGCTTGAAATTGGCTGTGCTGCAGGCGATGGAGGAGGAGTAGGCTGAAAATATTGGTACAAGTGTTAGATGGTATCGGCAAAGTAAAGTAATTTGGGGTTTTAGAGATATGAAATTTACCAGGGGAGCTTGGACAGTTGGTTTGGCCGATATTGGTGCTGGTTTTTTCTTCTCGGCTGGTCTTTTCTTCTGCAATAGACAATGATTAGGAATTCAGATTGGTATTAAATAAGAAGATTATATATCAAAAGAAGTGAAACTTACTCTAGGTTGCCGGAAGAAGACCGCTGGAGCAGCAGGTGTTGTAGGAGTTTGTGCTGGCACCGGAGAAGCTGGAGGTGTTCTTTCTTCTATGTCACTCAGTTCGGCTGCAGCTTCATCTATAGCTTGTTCATAGCTGCTTCTTCCAAGGCTTCATTAATATCATCGGCTGGTGGAGGTGGTTGTTTTCTAGCCTTTTTCTTTGCAGCTGGTGGCATGGCAGTTGGTGCTCTGGTTCTTCTTTTTCTACCAACATCGGCTGGTTCCCTTGCTTGTCCACGAAGCAGACTTGATGTCTTTGGGGCGTGATAGCCGATGATAGGAGGGGTCATGCCACATCTGTTAGGTAACAACCCTGCTGCATACTCAATATCTTTGCCGCTTCTGCTTGTGCGTGGAGGAAATGAATCTGTGGTCTAGAAAAGGTGAAATAATTTATAAGTCAGAGACAGAATCGGCTAATATGTTAAAACAGAAATGACATTGGAAATAATAAAGAGATTACCTGAGGGATCATGTCTGGAAAGAGGTTAGTCATATATATAGTAGCCGATTGGTGAAAAAGATGTTGTTTCCACTCGGCCCACCATGAAGTGAAGATTTTGCTCCTGAACATAGCTAATTCAATGTCATTAATACTACCAAGAGAAGGTCCTGGAATGTTCAGTAGCCGATCCATCATCAGACTTGAAGATATTTCTCCTCGGCATTCAATTTTATCGGCAAACCACAAGCCGATTGGTAATTGCCCCATACCAAATTGCCTTGCTAAGCTCATGGGATGGTAGAATTCATATGAAACTTTTATGTTTCTGCCTTGGTGGATATACCGACAGGAAGGATACATGGGCTGATAGCAGTGGTATACACTTCTCCGGACTTCTAAAATTTATCATGATTAATTTCATCAAATCTGAAGTCCGATGGCAGCTCAAAGTTGACTGAGTCCTCATAGAAGAACCAGATTCTGGTGTCTTTTTGGAAGCCATCATAGAAACTAAAGAACCAGTCCTTGAGCAATTCTGCTGAGAACTTTGCTCCTGCATCGGCTGGTGTGATGGCATATTCTCCAAAGGATGTACGATGGGTTATTTCTTCACCATCATCATTGGTGATCGGCTCTAATCTTGGGAATTCTAATTCTGTTAGAGATGGCCGATTGATAGCTTTCATTGCAACCAGATTCAACCAAGTTTGCAATAACCACCATGGGCCATCGGCATTGACTATTGAGCCGGTTCTTAGTTTGGCCGATGCGTTGGCTAGGGTTTGATACAGGTAGCCGAGCAGGATTTTTCCCAAGGGAAACTGTCTCTTCTCTTCAAGGGCTTCGGCTATATGCTGCCAGTTTGAGGTTGGGCCACAGCTGGATCCAGAAAAGGAATTTCTCCAACCACATCAACAAATGCAGTATGTTCTCTTGGGGAAACTGAACCTTGACCCATGTTAGCTGAAATAAAGCCAGACCATCCTCCTATGCTCTTGGTTTTGAAATCAAATATGTTTTTGGAGTTAAGCATCATGGGGTTAGCTGATGAAGTGATATCTAGTCCGGTTAACATAGTTATGTCCAAGAGAGTTGGGGTCATCGGCCCTTGGTTGAATAAAAATGCATTGAGGGTGTTGGACCAGAAGTAGCTTGCAGAAGCCATCAACGGCTCATCTTTAGCCGAATTTGCCAAAGTAAGGGTTAGGGCTTGGCCGATTCCTATCTCATCCCAGTGACTTTGCTTGCTAGCCGATATGCGCTTGAACCATACAGGCCAGCTTTTCTCTAGGGATGGCCAGGACTTAAACGTATTCTTCCAGTGCCCTATGTTGGGGTTCGATAGTCTGAAGGGGATTCTATTGGTTTCGGCAGTGATGAATTCAGTGGGGTCTAAGTTGCCGATAGGACCAAGGAAGTAATTGTTTTCGTGACTGAGACTGGGAGCCGCAACTAGGTTTGCGAGATGCTACATCAACAAGGCAAAAAAGAGAAGAGGCGAACTAAGATTGCGAAAAATAAGTTTGGATGGACGAAAAGGAGATCTAGCCGATGGAACTTACCTCAGCATATTCGGCCGACGGGGTGGCGGATGGAGCGGATGACGAAGACATCTTTTCGCCGGCGGAAGATGAGCGAGGGATTGCTTGGGAGTGGACTACTTGCGCCGAGGGGATCGCCGGAGTTGAGAGAGACGGAGAGGGCTAAAGCGGTGGCAACAGTATAACGGTGTGAAGTTTCTCAGGGCCGTCGGTTAAAGTATTTAAAGCGCGTGGTAACAGTCAAAAACGGAAAGAGCGAGATTATCTCGGAGATAAGATTTGGCAAATCCGAAACATTACCAAAGATTCCGGACTTGGGGGGCATGTGTTGACGACCAAATTTGGTAATTCAAACGTCGGAGATAAAGATGGGATCGAAGAGGATTGAAGAGATTAGATCGTATGGAAAACAGAGTGAGAATCGGCTGTAGTCCGAATCGGCTGTGGACTGGATCGGCATAGTCAGAGTCGGACTAGGTTAGCCGATTGAGCCGATTGTGGTAATATGACTTGGTACACGTTATTGGGTTGTGTTAACGTGATTCACATGGATTGCCATGCACGGATAGAGTCCTGAGGAGGCAATTGTATCTATTAATTAGGATATTTTATGTAATTTTCTTATAGATATTCTTGGTAAGAGTCCGCCATAAGGACTTGTTCGTTAGTTGGATTTGTAATAGGTTAATATGAGTCGTGTCCGTGATGGACAATGTTTGTATTTTCAGGTATAAATATAATCCCGAGGTCTTGTAAATAATAACAACAGACGTTCAATCAATCTCGGCGCATCACCACCTTTTGTTTCTTATTTTCGACAAGCTTGTGCTCTCGAGTCGTGCTGCATCAATTTGATCTTCGGCTAGAAGGTATATCTTGTCATGGCAATTTGCATCATTGGGATTAGTGCTTACATATTTATGACACTCTAATTCTATCTTGCAAGTTCCACAGTTATCATATACATCATATAGCTTAGATCAATAACGCTATCTCCGATCAATAACGCTATCTCCCATATCAGCTAGATCTGTCTTAGGGTTTCAACGATATCGGCTAGTTTACTTTGTTGATTCATGTTATATGATGTATCCACCATCCTGATTTGACGTTATTGGCCTGTTGCATACCATGCTTCTTTATACTTAATGCTGCATTGGTTCGGTTCAACCTATTAAGTTATCTTAGAATCATGATCTATAAAATGCTTTACGATTGTTAATAGGGATAGCATCGGAGTTTCAGCCGATCTTATCTATTTTAGGATATTCGACATGGTTTTATGCTTTGTTTAATACTCTATATTTAATCTTTAATGCTTTATCATGAGTTTTTATCGGATTTATGACTGATATGTAAGTAGATTTAGATATCGGCTACGACATCAGTCTTATGTTATCGTTATTTCATGTTACAATAGACTTAAGTAATTTATGATGTCTTGGTTCGGTCCGATCCATACCAATTGCTTGTTTCTATAGTAATATTGATCTAATAATCGCATAAAGCTAATATCTACAGCCGATATACTTTTATTAGGGTTACTTTCATGCTTATTGATATACCTTACAGCCGATTCATACTTTATTGCATCGGCTAGATCACATACGATATGAAATCGGCCCTATGGCCAATTGTCTATCGTTTACTAATATTCTTTGCCTATTTTCTCTTGTTGATTGCTGGATCAAATCAACTGGCACGCCCTTGAATCCAAAACCCAAAAGATAGGACCTGCACTAGAGTAAAGCAAACCTCTCAGGCCTGTGTGTGTTTTTTGCATCAACACCATTCCAATCTCCTCCCATTTCCATTCCGGAATTTGGAGCGGCTGAAGCAATCCTGCTGGTCTCTGATGTTCTGCTTTGATTCTTTGGCATACATCACACGAAGCCACAAATTCAGCTATCTCACGCTTCATGCTGACCCACCAGTACTTGGCTTTTAAGTCCAAATACATCTTGGTACTGCCTGGATGGATGGAGTATTGGCTTTCATGTGCTTCCTGTAGGATGAGCTTCTTTATTTCTGGAACATTCGGGACGCAGATACGATCTCCATTCCAAACTGCTCCATACTCGTCTTCAACAAAACCAAATGTTTTTCCCCTCCGCATATTCTTCCTGAGTTCTTGAATGTCAGCATCATTCTTCTGGGCTTCCCGAATTTGATCAAGAAGCAAAGGCTTAGCTTCTATAGTCGCTAGAAAACCTTGATTGACAATACCACGATTCAGATATTCTAACTCCTTGCAAAGAACAGAAGAGCACTGATCGAGATGAACTGCGTTACAGTAGCTTTTTCTGCTCAAGGCATCAGCCACAACATTTGCTTTCCCGGGGTGATAGTGGATTCCCACATCGTAGTCCTTGATTAATTCCAACCATCTCCTTTGGCGAAGGTTCAGATCCGGTTGAGTGAAAATGTACTTCAAGCTCTTATGATCGGTGTATATCTCACAACGATTTCCAATGAGATAATGGCGCCAAATTTTCAGAGCATGCACTACGGCTGCCAACTCAAGATCATGAGTGGGGTAATTATTTTCATGTGGATGTAATTGCCGGGATGCATAAGCCACCACGTGTCCTTCTTGCATGAGAACACAACCCAAACCTTGACGGGATGCATCGCAATATACTTGGAAGTCTTTGGTAATATCCGGTAGAACCAAGACTGGAGAAGATACCAGTTTCTTTTTGAGCAATTGAAATGCCTTCTCGCACTGTGGGGTCCACACAAACTTTTCTTCCTTTTTCAACAGTTGGGTTATTGGTCTAGCTATCTTTGAGAAATTTTCAATGAACCGACGATAATATCCTGCTAGTCCGAGGAAACTGCGGATTTGAGTGACGGTCTTGGGTTGATTCCACTTGGTAACTGATTCAACAGTGGTGGGGTCAACTGCCACTCCTTTCGCCGAAATGACATGGCCAAGAAACTTTACTTCTGACAACCAAAATCCACATTTACTGAACTTGGCGTATAATTGGTGAGCTCTAAGTTTCTCCAGAGTTAGACGTAGGTGTTGTTCATGCTCTCCTACTGTCTTGGAATAAATCAAAATGTCATCGATGAACACAACAACGAACTTATCCAAATATTCCATGAATACTTTGTTCATCAGGTTCATGAAAAAGGCAGGAGCATTCGTCAACCCGAATGACATTACTGTACATTCATATAAACCATATCTGGTGGTGAAGGCTGTTTTGGGGATATCTTCTTCGCGGATCCGCAATTGGTGATAGCTGGATCGGAGATCAATCTTGGAGAATACAGCGGCTTCCTTCAATTGATCGAACAAATCATCAATCCGTGGTAAAGGGTATTTGTTCTTGATGGTGACTTCATTGAGGCCACGATAATCGATGCACATTCGCTTGGTCTTGTCTTTCTTCTCAACAAAGATCACCGGTGCTCCCCATGGAGATGCGCTAGGACGAATGTACCCTTTCTCCTTCAATTCTTCTACTTGCTTCTTTACTTCAGCCAATTCATTGGTGCCCATCCGATACGGTCTTTTGGAGATAGGTGCGGTACCAGGTACCAAATCAATCCGAAATTCGATCTCTCTTTTGGGAGGCATTCCTGGCAAGTCTTCAGGGAAAACATCGGGGCATTCTTTGACTATTGGGATTTCTTCAAGACGAATCTGATGCAAAACTTGTTGGCAAGATAGGGTGGGATGAGCATAAAAGATAACTGGATGATCCGGACCGTTGTGCAACATGATAGTTCTGCGGGCGCAATCCAAGACCACTTGATGGCGAGTGAGAAAGTTCATTCCATGGATGACATCCAGATCTTTGGAGTCCAGAAGAATGAGATTGGCCAGAAAAGGAATCCCTTGGATTTCTATGGACACCGATGGACTAAATTGTCAAGCTGGCATCTGACCACCGGGGGTAGTAATGATCATAGCATTGCTAAGGCTTTCCACCCTCAAGTTATGTTGCCCCATAAATTTTCTTGATATAAATGAGTGTGTAGCTCCAGAATCAAATACGACTGATGCAGAAATAGAATTAACCGGGAACGTACCGATGATAACTTCGGGAGCTGCCTGCAATTCCTCCGCAATGACGTGGTTTACATGTCCCCTAATCATGTTATTGCTGCCACCATTGTTGCGGACCAGTGCTTGACCTTGTGGGTGCTTCAGCTTTGGGCATTTATTGGCAAAATGCCCCGGCTCATGGCAGTTGAAGCAGAGAAGGATCTTTCTACTGCCATCCTTGCTAGCTGATCCACCTGGTGCTGTGGTTGGAGTGGGGCGAGGTGCACGGTTTGCCATCTGATTCTGCTGCTGCTACGAGGGGGGCCTATTGACATACTGCATGTGGGGTGCTGGGCGGAATTGTGAGTTGGAGGAAGAACCACGATGAGGAGTGGTATAACGAAGCTTCTGACTTGGACCCTGCTGCGCCTTGAAATTCACCATGCGACGCTTGAGAGTGTCGAGCTCCTTGTTCTTGGCCTCCTGGCGGATATACTTGTCCACCAAACGCTGAAAATCGACATAGTCGTTAGAGATCAATTGCACTGATAGCTCGGGGTTGAGTCCTGAGAGGAACTTCTCCTGTTTCTCCTCATCTTCACGCAATTCCTCCGGAGCATATCTGGCAAGATGGTTGAATTCATGCAGATATTCTGTCACTGAGCGGTTGCCTTGCTTTAGCTCCCGGAATTCCCGCTTCTTCAAGGCCATGATACCAGTCGGCACGTGAGACTTCTTGAATGCAGCCGTGAAGTGAGCCCAAGTGATAGCATGATCTGCGGGTTGGGTGGCTTGGAACTGGTCCCACCATTCAGAAGCAGGTCCTTGGAGCTGGTGAGCGGCGAAGGCAACTCTTTCGGCATTGGTGCTTTGGATTAGATCAAGCTTCTTGTTGATGGTGTGCAGCCAATCTATAGCATCTACGGGGTTGGCGGTGCTAGAGAAAGTGGGTGGTCGAACACGCAAGAATTCTGCAAGCTTGGACTGCGGTGGGGAAAGGTGGTGGAGCATTAGCGCCTACAGCAGGCTGATTCTGGATATGATGGAGTAGAGCAGCCATCATATTGGTTTGCTGGGCTAGAATCTGTGTCAGGATCTCATGGTTAGGTGGTGGTGGTGGCGGCGGTGGTGGTGGTGGAGAATTCCCATGACCTTGTCCACTGCCCTCTGTCATGTTCTCATTACCAACTGATCTCCTAGTGTTCACCATCTGACGGAGACGAGGAAAGGATGATAAGAATACAGAAAGAAGGGAACACTAAAGACAGATTAATAACCCAACTTATTTAAATTTTTATTGGACTGATGTTGGTGAGTTACTTCAAGTTTTTAAGACACCCGGGTGGAGCTATACCACAACGAACCGGTATAGTCCACGCCCACGCACACCACAAGAGCCAAAAGACAAACGAGGAAAAACACTCGCGCCCTAAGGCTACTCGTCTGCTGCCGGGCTGCTATCGCTGCCGGAGGCGGGGCCGGGAGGAGGCTTCGGAGCAATAACCTTGCCTTCTGCCAGAGCCTTGCGGATGAGAGACGGGCGGGAGGTACTCTTGCGGGCGGTGATCTTCAAGCTGTGACAGACGCGACGACGCTTGGGAGGAGCATCCTGGCCCTGGGCGAGCTTGAGCTGGCGCAGCTCCTCCTCCAAGTTGTCAAGCTCCTTCTTGAGATTCAGGTTCTCCTGGCGCAGACTCACGATCCTCAAGTTGTTCTCCACCAGTCCACACTTCACGAGACGGTGGAAGTCGACGCGGGCGATGTCGTAGGCCTCCACCATTCGCGCGAGATGGCGAAGGGTGGTGTCGTCCTCCAAGCTAGTCCCCCGGAAGTTGGCGTAGTCGTTCGGGTCCATGCGGCGAGGGTGGTAGCGGTACGGGGTGTGCTGCAGCTCGTCATGGTACGTCATCCCCAGCATGCCGATGAAGAGGAGTGCCGCGCTCTGGCATGCGTCCACGAACGTGTCTCCCCCGGCCGAGGCTGTCATGGAGGAGTGGCTGGGGTGGCTGGAGAGGAGCGTGGCGGTGACCTCCCATGCTGCCTGGGGAGCGTCGTCGTCACCGGTGGCCGGGAGCTTCACCCCTGTGTACTCCACCTCCTCAGAGTAGCCGAGGGCGAGGCAAAGGTGACGCAGCTCCAAGACGAAGCCCAACTGTCCATGTCCATGACGAGTCAACGGGAGGGCCATCTACAACATTTTAAACAACAAGGCAAATAAGGTCAGAAAATGAGTTTTTAAATGGAAGAGCAGGGAAAGACAAAGTATAAACTTTTCACAAATAGGAAATTTTTTTATCAAATTAGCTCCTAAAGGTTCGGGGTTAACTGGCTCGTCCTAGGGTCAAAGGAGGCTCTGATACCAACTTGTCACACCCGGAATATAGAACACTATATTTCGTTTATGAGTGCATAAATCCTTGTCCCAGGAGGCAAGGTACACATTACAAAGTTGGTAAATAACAGAGTATATATAAGCGGAAGCGTGAAACGATTACTTTATTATATGTACGGCCAAAGGCCCAGCACTGAAACATAAACAAATAAAAGCAGGAAACTACGACGGGCCACCACAGGCACTTGATGGCAGGCACGAGCTAGACAACAAAACCTTCATCTTCAAAGAACTCCTCAGCTGGAAGGGGGAAAAAGGAGCAAGGCTGAGTACAACCACCGTACTCAGCAAGCCAGGCCGGAAAAATGCAAATATAATGCAAGGAGTACAAAGAATTCATTATAGGGCTATTTTGCAGAAAACTAGCATTTTCGAAGCATTTAAATATTTAAAAGCATTTAAATAAAACATGAACCTATCTCTAGTCAAATTATAATCAAGCCACGCACCAACGTGATCTTGCCTTAACCTAGGCAACAAATCCTAACTCCAGTTATTCCAGTTTTAGTAGAATTAAACTCTAACTTGGGTACATTGCTCAGCTTGCCCATAACCGAGGGCACGGCTATTCAAATAGATTATACTCTGATCAGAGGGGTACATCTTTTCCCACAAGACACGTCTTCCTCACGCGTTACCACGTGCCACATACCACCATGGTATATAGACAGAAGCCATGACATAACCCATCGCTTAGTACCGCCCTAAACAACAAAGACCAACATAGACTTCCCCCGCCAGGCGCCCTGGGTCGAGCAGACAGTCTATGCCCCCGGGCGTACTGCCAGAGACGTCGACCCCACCAAGGGTTTCATCCATCCCTATCCGTGCCTTCCTCGTTCATGACCGTTCTAGGCGATGTGTTAAGCCTTACCCGTTAGACATGTGGTTGTACGGGATATGCTTTGCAACAGAGGCCCGAAGACCGGTCCGTATGACGGCCGAGGTGCGACTAGCGAAACCAAGCACCCCGAGCCCAGCCAAAAATCATGTTTGGGGAATTTTGAAGGGGAAACATTGTGTCATGGCTAAACAGCCACTAAGCCAAAATGACCATTATTTACAAGTTATGCCCAAGTCTAATTATTAGAAAATATCTAATTGGGTCTATTTAAGCAGGGCTAAGCATATTCCTAAATCTAGTAAGCACCACATATATAAAGTCCTCACTAGTTTTATTTTTCCTAGGGTTAAACAAGGATAATAATTATACAAATAATAAGGCTATAACAAGGAGAATCGGTAGGGCTAAATAAAACAGTGATAAGCGCGGGGATTTAATAAAGCGAAATGCAATAATTTAAATAAACATAATTTTGTAAGTTGGGATAACAATATGATCAAAAATGGCACGACTTGCCTTGCTCGCTAACAAAATCTTCAACATCAACCTCAAGGTAGAGCGGCTCTTCCGGAACTGCAGCGTCTACACGACAATCGCAAAGAAAAAGGGCCAAACAAAAATAAGAACCATATAAGATGCATAAAGAAAGCATAAAATGGGTTAATTACTGTTTAAGGGTAAAATTAGCAATTTGAACATATCAATTCCGAGTTCAAATAGTCAAGATATGGCTATTTTAATTTTAGGTGCTGTTTAATTGTCGTTTTGCGAATTTGTGAATTAATATTTCTTAAAGAAAATCACGTGCACAGAGAAAAGAGATAGAAACAGAGGAGAGGGAGAGAGATGGCAGCGGCAATGCTCACCGGTACAGCAACGAGACAACGACAACAAGCTTGTCAACACGGAATAGTGGAGGCTAGCTACCGGTGGACGTCGGGAACGGAGCTCCGGGGCTTGCCGAGGGAGATGAGGAGACGGCGCAGCCGGCAGTGGCCTTGCTGAGGCTCGGCGACGTCCAGGCCGACGCCAACGGGCCGCTGGAGCGCACGACGGCAGCGGTATGAGAAGGAAGTGGCGCAGCGGCCAGGGAGAGAGGAGGGGGAGGACAGCAGTGCGTGGGGAGAGAGCAGGGAGTCGGGGCTGCCTTTTTTAGGCCGGAGGGGAGGGAGAGGGTCGCCGGGGATGGAGATCGACGCCGGCCATGGTGGAGCTCGTCATTGATGAACGGCATCAAAATCCATTGCGAATAATGCGGGATTGAGTGGGATTTGTTGGGGGAATTGATGAGGAAGAGGAGACGAACCCATTTTTGCAGTTTAATTTGGAGGAAAACCGTCGAGGAGGGAGATTGGGATGGGCGGTGGCGCTTGCGTTTTCATAGGAGAGAGAGAGGCGGCCGTGGCTGGAGGTTGAAGACGCTCCGACAGTTGGGGCCCACGGTGGAGCGCGCTGGCGCACGTGCACGGCTGCTGCTGCGCGCCGCGGCTGGGAGGGGCGGCTCGGCTTGGGCCGGGAAGGAGGGCAAGGCCCAAGGAAGAAAGAAAGAGAGGGAGGGAGAGCAGGCCAGGTCGGGCCGGAGGGAGAGAGAGGAAGAGATGGGCCGAAAGTGGCCCAAGGAAAGGGAGAGAGTTATTTTAGGTTTTTGCTTTTTATAAAATTCTTTTAATTGTTTTTGTTGCTATAAAATTATGTAGGGTGCTTTGAAAATTAAAGTAAAAATTGGTTACGCATTTTGAAGCATGGGGAATTTATTAAAAATACCCACAAGCCAAATTGACATCAATCTTGGTGAGTTTTAATTGTTGAAGGCTATTTTATTGGTTTTACAATTTCTAGAAATAATTTAGACGATACAATTATAGAGTGATTTCAGGGCGTGACACCACATGACCTTCGTAGCGATCCTCTTCCTAGGACGTTCACCCTCGATATCACCCGGGTCATCTTGTCTTATCTTATACCGCGACGCACCGCATACCGGGCAAGCATCCAAATTCTCGTAATCCTCACCGCGGTACAAAATGCAGTCATTTGGACAAGCATGTATCTTCTGCACCTCTAATCCCAGTGGGCACACAACCTGTTTTGCTTCGTATGTAGAGGCGGGCAATTCGTCACCCTTCGGAAGCATTTTCTTTATGATTTTTAGTAACTCCTCAAATCCGTTATCAGATGCACCATTCTTTGCCTTCCATTGCAGCAATTCCAGAGTTGTACCCAATTTTTCTGCCCCTCTTCGCAATTTGGATATAATAATTTCTTATGATCCTCTAACATGCGCTCGAACTTCATCCTATCTTTTTCAGTTTCGCAGTCTCTATGTGCATCGCGTATTGTCTGACCAAGATCATCAACATGCTCATCTTCTGGCGCTGCCTCCTCGTCCGTTTCCATATAACCGATGGCACCGTATTCACGAAACGCACCAATGTCATCATCCCCTTCTTCATCTTCTTCCATTATAACCCCGCTCTCTCCGTGCTTGCTCCAACATATATAACCGGCCATGAAACCCGACCTAAACAGGTGTTCGTGAATTGTCTTTGAGGAAGAATAATCCCTCATGTTCTTACAATTAATACATGGACAACATATGAAACCATTCCGCTTATTTGCCTCGGCCACACGTAAGAAAGCATGTACGCCCTCAATAAACTCCCCGGATCGGCGGTCGCCGTACATCCATTGCCGGTTCATTTGCATTACATTAACACATGAAAAATAATTATTGCATGACTAATTAATTTTAAGGTGTATTAATAAAAAAACATTATTAATAAAAAATATTTCAACTAAAAGTTTAGTACTCTCAGATAGCGGATTGCCAATTTTATTGGCCCTCTCGCCAATAGGTCAAATAAAATTTATGATGTGTGTAGCAAACTACACAACTAAGTCTCATCACCATGTGCAAAAGTGGACAAGCAGAAGGCGACTTATCGACGTCGTAGCCGTCTCGAGTCGCCCCTACTTGTCCACTCCGGCGCAAGGCGATGTATATATTCTCTCTTAGTCCTCACAATACTAATATTGCCACACACAATCAAATATTGACCATATCATCATCGAGCTATACCATGAACTAACTAAATAAAAACAATCCACAAATTTCTCAAATTTAAACCGTAAAACGAGCAACACTATCAATATATCGTATGAGATGGAGGTTGCTAACCTTTCAACAAGAAAGAATGGTCGGACGAATCGAATAAATAGGAGAACAAAAAATTTCACAAATGGAGCCGCCGGCCGGAGCAAAAATACAAGGTCAAGCTCGGGCTGGAGGAGCTCGGGCTGGAGGTTGAAGGAGGTGATTTTATACTGGAACTTTTAGTCCCGGTTGGGGGAAAAAACACGGGCTAAATCCGCTCTTTTAGTCCCGGTTTGGGGCAATAATCGGGACCAAGACCTTTAGTCCCGGTTTGGAGACCCAACCGGGACTAAAAGACGGGAATTAGTCCCGGTTGGGGTCTCCAACCGGGACTAAAGGTCCCCCCGACCGACACTCAACTAGCCGTTGGGGCGAGCACGTTCCAACCGGGACTAAAATGTCCATTAGTTCCGGGTTCTATTTTAACCGGGACTAAAACTAAATTCTAAAACCCTGTACGTGCTTGTCAGGTTACGGATAAGACATACCTTTATCCTTGGGGTCATGTAAATGTACGGGTATAATGTACCCATATGTATACGGAGAGAACCTATCAGATTAAGGAAATCGTATACAAAAAGTGGAAATTAACGAAGTCCTACTCGAAGAGGGGTAGGATATCAGTTGTATCATACAGGTCCGATGTCTCCGAGTTCTACTTAGAGACTAAATTGATTTGTGGTATAAATATAGACCCCTTGGAGGGGGTACAGGTGTCGAATCATAATCATACAGCACCCAGCGTAAGCAATAGCGCTTTGGAGGACTCGAAGACCATCTCCCCGATCTGTCTCGCCGAGTTGATCTCAACGGGAGTTCGTTGATATTCTGTTCCAGTGTTATTTTTTGTAATCGCTACACTTATTCTTGATAATTCCATATAAATTGGGCATAGGGCATACCGCCTGAACTAGCATAATCTCTACGTCTCTTGTGTTTGATGTTGTTCTCTACATCCTTATACCAGCGTACCTCAATACCCTATTTATCTGGTCTATGAGTATAACTCGTCGACAGGGCTAATGTACCGGTATAAAATAACAGGTCCACTTAATCAAATGAAAATCAACAGTGAAATTACATAGTGTTATATGGCGGCCTAAAAGCGCTTGTAGTAGCACCAGCTAACCATATTTGTAGCGTAATAAATTTTATTTTTATAGTATAGAAGAACCTATTTTAAAAATTCCTTCTATTTTTTTCTTCGATGTTATATTTTTTCTTCGATGGTTATAACATCGTACATATATTTTCCTTTAGGGCTTCATATATAGATTTTTTATCGTGCACGTATGTGTCCTTTGTTTTTTTCCAAGTGAACAGTATATCAATCATTTTTATCTTTATAGTTTTTTTATCGTACGTACGTTCTTTGTTTTTTTTTCAAATAAATAGTACCTAAGGTACATCTTTTTTCATCGTACTGCATATATAACTATTTCCATCGTAAGTACATCAATATTTCCGGTAAAAAGATTCTCTCGGATATAGAATGCACAAATTTTTTAAATAAATCTAATCTGATAGTGTAAAATAACGAGCCCACTAATTTAAGAAAATCGATAGTAGGATTGTAGAATGACACATGGTGGTCTAGGAGCGCTTGTAGAAGCGCCACGTGCGGCCTAGGAGTGTTTATATGATGTTGTCACACTCCAATCCGGCACCGCCGTACAACGGCACCTGACAGGGACGCGTCATAGGAAAAACAGCGCGAACCGCTTCCTACGAGACCACGATATCATTACCAGTTCTAGGACATAACGCTGGTACCCACAATGATAATTATGAACCATTGCAATCCTTAATTTAAATAGAGGACTTATGTACCTTGACTTAAGTTGCATCTCTCGAGAGAACCCGAGATTGCAATAGATGACACGGAAGCAACAACATCAGAGATAGCGGCAGCGGAAATCAATGAACTAACACCCAACACCACAGGCGACGGTTGGGAAAAAGGACGAAACCCTAGTCTTCACTTCTCTTCGACTTCGCCTTTAGGACAGAGGAACTATATATATAGAGCAAGGGTGAGTACTTACGTACTCAGCAAGTCACAGGAACCTAGGTGTTTAGCGTAACCATGAAAGAGGGGAAAGGTTGTTTTGCAAATCCTTTATTTGGAATCATTTTGAAACCACTAAGTAATTAACTTTTTGTTGAGTTTGGGTCGAAACGAGACTTGCGTCTCAAATCGACTTAAGAGATGCTTTTCAACAACTTAACTATTGATGCCCCGACTTCCCACGTTGGTTCATTAATTCTCGGCTCACATAGCCATTTCACTTGACTAAGCGGCTCACTGAGCCATTTTCTTTTTCTCGGACTCTAAGAGTCCTGCTGCCCCGTAGCACAATTCTGCTTACACCTAGGAAGCCTAATCTATGATGCTCTCAGACATCTCGGATCACACAGATCCGTTTCTGACCACTCAGGTCATCCATCTGCCACATAGGCTGATTCTGGTAATGGTTCCCAATCCACAACACCTTTCACAAAGCACAGGAAAACAAATCTACACAACGGGACTCACCTTGCATCTGCCCATGACCGTGGGCACGGCAGTTCGAACAGTTTCTTAACCTCCGCAGAAGGGTACACTTTACACACATAACACGAACTTACTCTAGATACTGGCCGGTGTCGGAGGTTCGTGTCAAAGCCTTTCCAAAGCTAATTCTAGGTTACCTCATGCCACGTAGAGGGTTTCCTAGACAAACATCAGGCCAACTCCGGCTATCCATTCAGGACTCCCGGTTGCCTTCCTTTGTTTAGGACTCCCAGGATGTCTCTACCACCACATCCTGGCTTTCCACCCCTATTGGCATACGAGATTTCCCAGAAGCAGCTAATTACTTAGCCAGGGTGTCCCATTCCACCATGTGGTTGCACTTGCTATGCGCGGATGTAATTCCTAAAGGAATCGTTCCTTATAAGCAAATACAGGAACAACACCACGCAGGTGCAACACCCGCATCGTGAGATTTCACAATCATTTTTATTTTCAAACATACCGACACCACGTTTCGAGTTTTCAAGGCTTCCCAAACCCATATCCCAAATTTTCGACAAGCAACGGTGTACGTGGAGTAATTGGTACTCGTGCCCAAAAAGCACGGATACCGAAGTACCGCAAAGGTGGAGCGAGAAGGAAGCAGGGTATTTCGGCCTACAGGAAGTAGTACGACTACTAGGTAGGTCCGTTGGTTTGGCACGCAAACCGAGGCCAAGTAAGTTAAGTGTGTACTCCTAATAATGCAAGTTTCAAACAAAATAATAATGACTTTTCAATTATAGGAGCAATATGGTCAAGGGCAACTTGCCTTGCTTAAGGTCTTCATGAAGCTTCTCGAAATCCACACTCGAACGAAAATCGAATTGGCAGCGGCGCGGTGTTTGGGCGCGCGACGAGCGAGAGAGAGAAAGAGAGAGCGGCGTCTTTTGCTGGGAGCATGTGCGGCGCGTGCGGCGAGCATGTGGACCGATGAGGGGGGAGTGGGCCGATCGACGGTTTCGGCCAGAGCGCAATGAGAGGGAGGCAAAATAGACTTCTGCAGAGAATTTAATTAGAGAGGATTTGGAGTTTGAATTTAAAATCAAATTGGCTATTCGAACTCAAGGGTTCAAGGAGGGGCGAAAGAGGAGATTTAAAATGGGAATTCGATATTTTGGAATAGATGTGTGTTTAGATTTGCGAAAGTATTTTGGAGAGCGTTCAAGGAGAGGGGATAAAAGGAATTGTGAAAGTGAGAGTTTGAGGGGAAAATTCGATGGGATTTGTGGGTAGGGTTTAAGGAGAGAAATTCGAATACGGAAATTCGAACTCCCACAATAATTTAGAACGGGAATTTTGAGGAGGTGGTTTTTGACTGAAGTGTTAGATGGATCTCCCACCCATCGGGCCCAACGGCACAACGGACCTTGACCGTGCCCTGATCAGGGGCGCCCGGCCCATTGGCTGGTGGGCCCCTGTCACCCTGCGCCATATAAAACAGAGGGTGGAGGCCGATGCGGCACACGACACGAGGTTCGCTGCCGCCGTCAACTCCACCCACAAACCCTAACCCTATCAGATCGAGGGGGCGCAGCCTGTGATGGGAAGTCCACACAAACCGCAACCGCGACACCGCCTGCGACCACCACTGCAGCACCGCCATCGCCATCACGACCACCGTCGCTGCCGGTCCACGTCAAGCCCGCGAAGTCGACGACGATGGCCGGCACTGCTTCCCCCTCCAACGCGACAACCGGTCGGTATCTAAACCCCTCCCTTTACCATTTGGTCAAGAACCCACAAAACCGTGCAACCGCGAGTAGATCGATTGCTAGGAGATCCTATAGAACTCTAACAATGGTATCAGAGCAAGAACCCTAGCGATTTGATCTCCGTTCGGGGAAAGAAATCCAAAACAGAAATAGAGGGGAATCGATCCCCGGAAAAGAGAAAAAGAAAAAAAAGGGTAGAGACTCACCGCCGCCGGTCGACGCCGACGCGCGCGGGAGTCAAACCGCCGCTGGCGGGAGAGAAAAGAAGGGGTGGCGCTCCCCGGGCCACCGCCGCGCTCGTCGGGCCGCCACCGTGCTCGCCCGCACGGCCGCCGCGGTGCAGCCGCCGACCCGCGCCGTCGCAAGGCCGCTCGACGGCGGCGCGCTCCGCCTACAGCAAACGTGGTGCTGGCGAGGGGCCCCGCAGCGGCGGCGCCGCCTCCTGTCGCTGCCGGCGAAGAGAAGAGAAGGGAGAGAAGAAATGGCGGCTAGGGTTTTGGGCGGCTGGCGTCGAGCTGGGGTTTTGATCACCTGATCTCGGCGCCGGACCGTCGGATCGATACCCTAGCCGATGGACGGCCGGGATCTGGCGGCCGGCTAGAAGCTGCGGGCCGACCGGGCCTTTTTCCACAGAAGTCCATTTTTGGTCCCTCGAGGCCGAAATAAAAGAAAAGAGTGAGAATGTTTCAGAAAAGTTCATTTTAAGTCCCTGCTTCAGAAGCAGTACTAATTAAGGTTATTGAATGTGCTTATTTCAACAGCAATTTGAACCAACGTGACAATTCTATATATGTATTTTATATAGTTTTTCCGCTGCGAATAGATGAAATTGATAAAATTAGTGTTTCTAAAATTAAATTTTGAACCAACGGGAGAATTTAATTTTAGGAACATTAATTCTGTGCTATGATGTTGTAATTTTCTGACCAACGTTGTTAATTGCCATATTATAGTTATGGTTTTATGTGTTATGTCTATTTTCTGCCCAACGGTGATGTAGACTTAATGCATAATATTTCAATGTTAATTTTGTTCTCATTGTATATGATTATTTCAGGTGGCTACTCTTGATGGGTTGCATTAAAGATACTCCGACCCTGAAGGGAGATAACTACGCAGAATGGAAAAGAAAACTCGACCTTGCTTTTATCTTGGGAGAGGTGGACTGGGTGTTGACTACCCCATATCCTATAGAACCTGCTAAACTTATCAGAGGTGACAAAGAGTCAGATGTTGACCGGGAAAAGAGAGAGAGAGGGACCATGCTCCCCTCGTCATGTCATATGACATTGAACATAAGAAATGGTCCTTAACCAAGAAGAAATGTTTGGCTGTGGTAAAGAACACGATTGAGCCAACCATATTGGGCTCAATCCCAGAGTGTGACGTTGTCTTAGAGTACCTCGAAAGAATAAAGAGTCAGTTTACTGGCTCTTCAAAGACTTATGCGACACAGCTGATAAAGCAGCTTGTGACAGAGAGGTACCATGGAGGTGGTGACAGAGACCACATTCTTAGGATGAGCAACATGGCTTCCAAGTTGAAGCCAATGGATTTGGGCATAACAGAGGACTTTCTAGTCCATCTGGTTATGGCCTCATTGCCAAAACTTTTTGACAATTTTATTGTCAACTACAACATAAGTCCAGAGAAATGGAACTTTGAAAAGCTCATCGCTAATTTTGTGCAAGAGGAGGAAAGAATCAATGAGTCCAATGGTGGCTCAATTAACTATGTTAAAGATAACAAGAAAAAGAACCACAATTCTCCCTCCTCAAAAGCAAAACAGCCTCGGCATCTACCTCAGCAACAACAGTTCGCTGTTGAAAACGATCAGTGTCTCCACTGCAAGAAGACAGGACATTACAAGAAAGATTGTCCGGACTTCCTGAAAATGATCATGGCAAAGAAAGGTGAGAACATTATTACATTTGTAAATGAATCTCATTACGTTGATTACTCTAGATCCACATGGTGGATTGATTCTGGAGCAACTATTCATGCTTGTAATTGTTTAAAGGCATTCCGTTCGACGAGGACTACGCAAAGAAGCGAAAGATCCATTAGAGTTGCCAATGGAGTTGAAGAAAAAGTTGAAGCTATTGGAGACCATCCTATAGAGCTCCCGAATGGCTTCACACTTTTACTTCGAGATGTTTTTTATGTTCCTTCTTTGCAAAGAAATTTAATAAGTGTATCCAAATTGGATTTTGATGGATATGATTGTCGTTTTGGAAGTTGCAAATGTGAACTATGGTATCATAATGCATGTATTGGTCTTGCTGCGTTGCAAGATGAGCTTTATTTGTTATCTCTTTCTGAGAATGTGAATGTTGTGTCCTCGTTGACAAAAGAAAACAAGAAAAGAAAGCGAACTCCTGATGTCTCATCGAAATTATGGCACTGTCGTCTAGGCCATATTTCGAGAGGGAGAATTGAGAAACTAGTTAAGAATGAAATTCTTCCTCCATTGGAGTTCTCAGACTTAGAACAATGCATCGAATGCATTAAAGGAAAATTTGTAAAGAGCATCAAAAAGGGTGCAAAACGAAGCATAGAAATTTTAGAGATCATTCACACAGACATTTGTGGTCCATTTCCTGTGAAAAGTGTGGATGGCTATGACTCGTTCATAACATTCATAGATGATTACTCCCGATATGGTTATATTTATCCAATTAAAGAAAGATCAGAAGCGTTGGATAAATTTAAGATATTCAAAGCTAAAGTTGAAAACCAGCATGATATAAAGATTAAAGTAGTAAGATCTGACCGTGGAGGGGAGTACTATGGTCGACATGCGCCTTATGGGCAAGTCCCTGGACCTTTTGCAAGGTTCTTGCTACAGAATGGAATAGTAGCCCATTATTCAACACCGGGCAAACCTCAACAGAATGGGGTAGCTGAAAGGCGTAACCGTACCCTTATGGATATGGTGCGCAGCATGATGAGCTACTCCATCCTACCATTGGGTTTATGGATAGAGGCGTTAAAAACTGCCACTCATATCCTCAACAGAGTTCCAAGAAAATCGGTGCCCAAAACACCGTATGAGCTATGGACAGCAAGAGTACCCTCGCTAGCTCACCTCCGTGTGTGGGGGAGTCCTGCGGAGGCTAAAATATTTAACCCGAACCTTGGGAAGTTGGATCCCAAAACAGTGAGCTGTCATTTTATTGGCTATCCTGAAAGATCAAAGGGTTATCGTTTCTACTGTCCAAACAATTATGCAAAGTTTGTAGAAACGAGACATGTCATCTTCCTGGAAGATGAAATGATTAAGGGGAGCTCGGTAGTTCGAGAAATTGATCTTAAGGAGAAGCCGATGTCTGTACCCGCTCCATCAATTCAAGAGTCTTTCTTCTCTCTACCTGCTGATGTTGTGCCTGCAATGCATGACGTTGTCGTACCAACACCTCTCCTGTGGCAACAATGAATGAAAGTGAGGAACCTGTTCTACAGGATTCAACAGAAATTGTTGCCACACCAGAGGAGGAGCTGCAACAGCCTCAAACTGATGTGCCTGCACAGAATGTGCAAGAACAGGAGGCCCCTAGAAGGTCTGAAAGAGTCAGATGATCGGCTATCCGTGATGACAATCAAGTTGATAATATAGAAGAGTCACATATGGAGGATGATCCCACTTCATATGAAGAGGCCATGAGAAGCGCTCGCTCATCTGAATGGTTGGAAGCCATGAAAGATGAAATGAAAACAATGAAACTAAACGATGTCTGGGATTTAGAAGAACTAAACGATGTCTGGGATTTAGAAGAAATTCCTAAAGGAGCCAAAACAGTAGGCTGTAAATGGGTCTACAAAACCAAATATGACTCTAGAGGGAATATAGAAAAGTTTAAGGCGCGACTTGTGGCAAAAGGCTTCACACAAAGAGAAGGGATTGATTACAATGAGACATTTTCTCCAGTCTCTTGTAAAGATTCCTTCAGAATTATAATGGCACTGGTGGCACATTATGATTTGGAATTACATTAGATGGATGTAAAAACGGCATTTCTAAATGGAGATTTGGAGGAAAAAGTATACATGGCACAACCGAAAGGTTTTGTCATGAAAGGAAATGAAAATATGGGATGTCGTCTAAGGAGATCCATTTATGGATTAAAACAAGCTTCGAGACAGTGTTACTTGAAGTTTGATGGGACAATAAAGAAATTTGGGTTTCAAGAGAATATCAAGGACAACTGTATTTATACAAAGTGTAAGAATGGGAGATTCATTTTCCTAATTTTGTATGTGGATGACATTCTACTAGCTAGTAGTGATGTCAGTCTATAGTGAAAGGCATATATAGAAAAGATGTTAAAGAAATTCAACATGTACAGATGCAGTGCTACACCTGCTCCTATAGTGAAAGGTGAAAAGTATGGGGCATCGCAATGTCCCAGAAAGCAGTATGAGCTCGACGAAATGAAAACAAAGCCATATGCGTCAGCTGTAGGAAGCCTACAGTACGCGCAAGTGTGCACACGACCTGACTTGGCATTTGTTACCGGGTTACTTGGCAGATTTTAGAGTAATCCAGTCCCAGAGCACTGGAAATTAGTAAAGAAAGTCTTGCATTATTTGCAAGGAACAAAATGCCTCATGCTGTCTTACAGAAGATCAAAATCGCTCCAGATAGTGGGGTATTCAGATTCTGACTTTGCAAAAGATAACATAAAGTCAACATCGGGATACGTGTTCACCCTAGTGTTGACGTAAAAACACGATGGCCTGGGAGATCTGCTTAGCTCCAGTGCAGGTCCAAAATAATAATAAGATGCGAGCGTGCCAGTCAGTTTGATCCTGCAACTGACAAGATATATAAATGGAAGATCAAAAGATAGCCCATCGGCTGACAAGCCGATGGAGTGATTCCAGCCGATATCCAGTATAGATCTTGATACTTGAGTAAATAATGACATAAAAATAATCGGCTGATGATAATGTAATAAAACAATAATATAATCCAGTAGAAACCAATCGGCTAGTAATGATAGATTGAATAAGCACCGATCCAAAGGTTGAAGCATTCATCGGCTGGAGGTCCGATGTCAATAAATCCAAACGATTTCATCAACAATGAAACCTTTGTTGTCATTGGCTAAATCCAAATTATATGTAATCCTTGTGAGCCGATACAACGTCTAGATAACTCATCGGCTAGCACTCCGATAAGACATTAGCATGAACCCATCGACTTAACAAGATTTATATTATCAATAACAATCTAGTAGGTCGAACCTACCGATGCAGCACGAGATTGTATACGATAATCTAATACTCGACGAACCGATAGATCTGTCTAATGTGATGGATATAACAAATCTATTTAAAACAATATTGTGATTGTAGAGATATATCGGCTAAGACAGGAGATCAGACTTAACCGAGACAGTCCCAACTAAACCGATGCATCAATAAACACAATGCAATTAAGATAGAATTGAGATATCAGGTAAATATATCAACCGAATCAGAGCAATCCAAGAGATTGAAGTGATGCAGCCTTGAACAACACCAATGTAGCTGCTAGATCACCAGGGCCTGACGGAATGTAGGGCTTACCCCTTCGCCGGAGATCGAAAGCCGATGCAGCCCCGCGTCAGGTGCCAAATTCCGCCGGGTTGATAAGTAAAAACCTCAAAAGAGGGTGGCGATGCGCCGAAGTTGTATTGATCGAGAGATATATTACATAGACCCCGGGTGTACATATTTATACCCATGGGTACATACTAGTCCATATCGGACACGACTCAAACTTTCCTAAAGATAAAAGGAAAAACATAAAGTCCTTATCGGACACAAAACACACTTTCCTAAAGATAAAAGGAAAACTATTCCTAATTAATAGATACAATTGCCTTTTTCGGACTCAATCGACACGTGGCAATCCTCATGAAGCACTTTAAATGATCCCGACAATGGTTCCAACATCCCCTTGTCGGAATCGGCTACATCGGCTTCCTTGTCCGATTCGATATCAGCCGATGCACACCGTAGCCGATGCAGTTCCGAAGCCGATTTATACTCTGTTTCTGTTACCGATTTCCTTCCAAATCCACTTCGGTTTTAACTCCAAATTCGATACATGATTTACCAAATTTGGTCGTCAACACATGCCCCCCAGTTTTGGAGTATGAGGACTCATGCTTCAAAATTCTATTCTATCTCGCCTTGATTACTCCAAAATTTATTCTCCTTTGTTTCTTGCCATCGGCTCTCATAAGACGATACCGTCTGCGCTAGATGAGCCAAATCATCAAACTCATGGAAAAAGAACATGTCCCTGACAGGAGCTGACAACCCTTACAATGCAAGATCCGCTAGCTGTTCATCACTTAGGATCAAACTGTAGCATCGGCAGCGGATATTATGAAATCTTTGAATATACTCCATAGTCGATTCCCCCTTTTGCTGCTAAACTAATATCAAGTCCGAAAGCTTCATCTAATTGTTTCCAGCAAAGAAATAATAATGAAATTGTTCCTCAAGATCGGCCCATCCTCTGATTGAATTCGATGGTAGTGATGAAAACCATGTGAAAGCTGATCCAGTCAAAGATAATGGAAAAAGTCTAACTTTCAAAGCTTCTTCAGCCGATGCCTCCCCACGTTGCACTAAAAATCAGCTGATATGTTCCATTGTAGATGTACCATCTTGCCCTAAAAACTTGGAGAAGTCTGGAATCTTGTATCGGTATGGAAGTGGAACTCTATCGAACCATTCAGGATATGGCTGCCGATACATATGGATTTGCTCCTTAGGTCTAATTCCAAACTGCTCCTCTACTAACTTTGCAATTCTATCTACCCAACCATCATTCCTCTGACGACATCGTTCTTCTCCACATTGATACTCTTGAAATTCTTCTAGCCGATAGTGTTGTTGTTCTTTAATCTGCCCCCCGAGCTAGCCTCTTTGAACAATAATTCATCAACTTTTCTCTTGATTAAATCTTGCAATGTATCCACCAAAACTCCAGATTGAATAAACAATGCGCGATGAACTGCTTCATCAACTTTATCTTGAAGTATTTCAATCATCGTCTTGGGAAATTGAGATTTCTGAATTGGCCCTTCTGGTGTCATGACGAAACATTGAAGGCAACGTTTTTGAAAATCAACTTTTGCTTGCTCCAACACTTGCCTCTGTTCCTCAATCAAATCCTCCATTGCGACCATGATCTTGGCGTCGACTTCTTCTTCAGACATGTAGGTAGAAAAATCGTGTCCATATCGGACACGACTCAAACTTTCCTAAAGATAAAAGGAAAAACATAAAGTCCTTATTGGATACGAAACACACTTTCCTAAAGATAAAAGGAAACTAACAAACTATTCCTAATTAATAGATACAATTGCCTTTTTCGGACTCAATCGACACGTGGCAATCATCATGAAGCACTTTAAACGAACCCGACAATAGTTCCAATATCCCCTTGTCGGAATCGGCTACATCGGCTTCCTTGTCCGATTCGATATCAGCCGATGCACACCGTAGCCGATGCAGTTTCGAAGCCGATTTATACTCTGTTTCTGTTACCGATTTCCTTCCAAATCCACTTTGGTCTTAACTCCAAATTCGATACATGATTTACCAAATTTGGTCGTCAACACCTAGGAGGAGGAGCTATTTCATGGAAAAGCTCAAAACAGATTATCACTGCAGGGTCTACAATGTATGAAGAGTTTATAGCATGCTATGAGGCAACGGGGCAGGTGAACTGGCTAAAGAAGTTCATACCCGGTTTAAAGGTGGTTGACAGTATTGAGAAACCACTAAAGTTATACTGCGATAACGAACCCGCGGTAATGTACGCTCACAACAATCAGTCAAGTGGTGCTGCCAAACACATTGACATAAAGTACTATATTGTGAAAGACAAAGTCCGGGATCAAACAATCAGTCTCGAGCACATTAGAACAGAAAGGATGCTCGCGGATCCACTCACGAAAGGCCTACCACCCAACGTGTTCAAGGAACATGTAGCCGGCATGGGTTTAAGGGAAGCCTTATGAATCCTGGACTACAGGGTTCAAAAGTTAAAGTATCTGTTTCTGAATAGAGACGTGTATAGTGGCTGTTAAATCCATCGGTGATTATCCGTGACGATGAAACATGCTCTATTTACAAATCTGTGATGGAATAGAAAAAGCTAAAAGAAATAGTGAGATCAAGGAGGAGAATGTTACATAGATCTCCCACCCGTCGGGCCCAACGGCACAACGAACCTTGACCGCGCCCTGATCGGGGGCGCCCAGCCCATTGGCTGGTGGGCCCCTGTCACCCTGCGCCATATAAAACAGAGGGTGGAGGCCGGGGCGGCACACCACACGAGGTTCGCTGCAGCCGCCAACTCCACCCACAAACCCTAACCCTAACCAATCGATGGGCACAACCAGTGACGGGAAGTCCACTGCCGCGCCACGCCTCGTCGTCGACACTGTCGCTGCCGCAACCGTGACACCGCCTGCGACCGCCGCTGCATCACCGCCATCACCATCACGACCACCGTCGCCGCCGGTCCATGTCAAGCCCACGAAGACGACGATGATAGCCGGCACTGCTTCCTCGTCCAACGCGACAACCGGTCGGTATCTAAAGCCCTCCCTTTTCCATTGGGTCAAGAACCCACAAAACCGTGCAACCCCGAGTAGATTGATTACTAGGAGATCCTATAGAACTCTAACAAGAAGGAGAGGGAACAAAGATAGATTTTAATCGAGATCCATGACACAACTTAGACTCTCACAGAAAGAATGAAATTTTCGCGAATAGACTTTTATTAATTTAGTTTGTAACGTCTTGTGAAAAGCGGGGCATTACAGATGTTTAATGACCTTTTATTATATAATAGATAGATATGGTGAGATATCATTTTCGGACATTGTTTCCATAAAACTATAAATAAGATGCCCGCACAGTTACTTCCTAGTTACGATGAAAAGAGAAATCATGAAGATAGAAACATACGCAGAAATTAATCAAGAAGATATACTTTGAGGACTCATAATTCAATCAAGGGAAAGTTAAAAAGGGGATTGGAAACAAACATGCATATATATAAGGAAATAAAAGCCTGCAGAAATCATAAGAGATTACAAGTGTCTTAATTAGATGCCACTAATTATTTCTTGACAATAAATAAAACAGAGAAAAGCTTGCGAGATTGTGTATTTGTGGTAGCCGGCTGTCATCACGACGCATAGCTTCTTCTCAACGTACGAAATGCATGTTGAAGAAGTAGATGGTGGGCGTGTACGCCGTCATGGTGTAACATGTTTGAATTGGCAAAGAGATCAATTGATTGAATAAGTAGCTATACCGACTGTCTTGTCGATGTTTGTACCTTGAGTTTTGGACTTTGGTAGCATCCATGGAATTCAGCTGGCTGAAGTACTAGGCTTGTCGAGCTCCATGGTGACCTCCCAGGTGGGATTGTTGGAGTGATTTGATACAAGTTGCTTGATGGTTTCTTCTGTAACCTTAAATTCTGAATCATCATTACCGCAGCAGACGGTGGCGTGGAGCTGACGGAGAGAGGAGAGGTTGCTGATGCAGGGTAGCTTGGCCTTCTTCCCCGGAGTGAAGTGGAGATCAAGCTTCAGAAGCTGGGCCATGGCTCCTTCTCCGAAGTCGAACCCCAGGCCTCCGTCCTCGCACTTGAACCACCACACCTGGAGGCACTGGAATCCCTTGTTGGTGATTACCACCGTCTCCGCCTCCAGCTGAGACGATCTTGTGCTCAGCTTGAGGTAGAAGAGGGAAGGCATGGAGCAGAGCACGTCGACATCGCTCTTCCTTAGCTCGGCTATGGAGATCTCGAGGTGGGAGAGTGATTCGTGAGTGGCCATCTTCGGCGGCGCCTTGGGGAAGTAGTAGTGCAAGCTCCTCATGGTGAATTTTTGCAGGCGACGCGGCGGCGCCCACGACTCCACGAGGAGATCCAGCGAGCAGCGCGTCTTGCCCTCGCCGACGACGTCCAGGAGGAGCGACTCGACGCCGCATTTCTCGATCTGCTGGAGAGAGGCGGCGAGCTTGCCGCTCTCGAGAGCTGCCATGGCGTGTTGGTCGCCCGTGCCGTCGAAGGACCAGCTCACCCCAAGCTTCCTCAGCTTGTTCAGGCTCACCACCAGCTTCGTCATGCGGTCCAGCGACGCCGCGTCGGTGACGCTCACCATGGACAGCTCCTGCAGCTGCAGCATGCTCTCCATCCCCTCCCTGACGGCGAGGCGACGGGCGAGCAGGCACGCCAGCTGGTTACACCGCCGGGCGATCGCCTCCGGGAGCTCGGTGATGTCGGTCTCCCTCACATCAAGGGTTTGCAAGTTCTGGAGCTCCTTCCACTTCTCCGGCAGCTTTGCGATGGACTTGCCGCCGAGCCCCACGTACCTGCAGGGTTTACACTTTTGTTTTCAGTGAAACTAGCGTGCTACGGTGACCTGCGTAAATTACGCGGCTAGCATCCTTATTTTTTCTCTTATATAATACCATATATATTATTATTATATTATTAAAATATCTTAAAATAATAACATAATTTAAATTTTGTAATAATTTTACCAAACTATCCATGTGTAATATTCATACTGTGTTGTATATACGTGATAGTTAGTAATTATTTTTAATACCGAATTTTAAGTTATTTCTCAATAATATTTCTTTATTGGACTCTAGATTGTTCTTCTAATATTTCTTATTTTTCAACTCCAAATTTCCGTTATTTATAAATTGTATTTCTATATGGACTCTAACTCTTCTTCTAATATTTTTTATTTACTAAATTCTGAATTTTTATTATTTCTAATTATATTTCTATATGGACTTTAAACTCATCTTTCAATATTATTTATTTTTAATTTCTAATTTCATTTACTTTCAAATTGTGTTCCTATATGGACTCTAGACTATTGTTCTAATATTTCTTTTTTAATTTCTAATTTTAGTTATTTGTAAATTGTATTTCTATATGTACTCTAAACTCTACTTTTAATTTTATTATTTTTATTCCAAATTTTAATTAATTCTAAATTCCTATATGGACTCTATACTCTTCTTCCAATATTCCTTATTTTAATTCCTAATTTCTATTATTTCTAAATTATATTTATATATGGACTCCAAACTTATCTTTCAATCTTTTTTAATTATGAATTTTATTTATTTTTAAATAGTATTTCTATATGAACTCTATAGTCTTCTTCCAATATTTCTTATTTTTCAACTCCGAATTTCCGTTATTTATAAATTGTATTTCTATATGGACTCTAACTCTTCTTCTAATATTTTTTATTTATTAAATTCTGAATTTTTATTATTTCTAATTATATTTCTATATGGACTTTAAACTCATCTTTCAATATTATTTATTTTTTAATTTCTAATTCATTTACTTTCAAATTGTGTTCCTATATGGACTCTAGACTATTGTTCCAATATTTCTCTTTTAATTTTTAATTTTAGTTATTTGTAAATTGTATTTCTATACGTACTCTAAACTCTACTTTTAATTTTATTATTTTTATTCCAAATTTTAATTAATTCTAAATTCCTATATGGACTCTATACTCTTCTTCCAATATTCCTTATTTTAATTCCTAATTTCTATTATTTCTCAATTGTATTTATATATGGACTCTAAACTTATCTTTCAATATTTTTTAATTATGAATTTTATTTATTTTTAAATAGTATTTCTATATGAACTCTATAGTTTTCTTCCAATATTTCTTATTTTTTAATTTCGAATTTTTCATTATTTCTAAATTGTATTTCTATATGGATTCTAACATCTACTTTTAGTTTTCTTATTTATTTAATTCCGAATTTCCATTAGTTCTATTGTATACCGACATGGATTCTACTCTTCTCTTCCCATGTTCCTTATTTTTAATTCCGAATTTCAGCTATTTTTAAATTGTATTCCTATATGGACTCTATTTTTTCTTTTTTATTTATATATGGACTCTAAACTTATCTTTCAATCTTTTTTCATTACGAATTTTATTTATTTTTAAATTGTATTTCTGTATGACTTCTATAGTCTTCTTCCAATATTTCTTATTTTTTTAATTTCAATTTTTTCATTATTTCTAAATTATATTTCTATATGGACTCTAACATCTACTTTTAATTTTCTTATTTATTTACTCCCGAATTTCCATTAGTTCTATTGTATACCGACATGGACTCTAGTCTTCTCTTCCCATATTCCTTATTTTTAATTCCGAATTTCAGCTACTTTTAAATTGTATATCTATGTGGACTCTATTTTCTTCTTTTTCTTCGATTAATATGAGAATTTCTAGGCTATGAGAGCGAACGTGGAGACTTCTTTTTTATTCCTTTAATAAGTTTATAGATTTTCGGTATTTCAGCGGCAACCGAAATTCGGTACTTTTTGGCCGAAATTATTTGAAAGTATAACAAATTTTTGAATGTGTGAATAAGTTCTGATCGAATTCAAAAAATGATAATAAACCCGAAAATTTCAGGCGATATACGTGCTTGCCAATGGCAAAATTTCCAAAATTTCGTTCTGAAATTGCAATCCCTGGGTGTACCTGAGGAAGAAGAGCCTCTCGATGCCCTGGATATGTTCATCTTTCAGTCCCCTGGCGTCTCTCACGTCGAGCACTCGCAGAAGCTGCAAGTACACGATACTCGACATCATGGACTTGGGGAGGGCGCCGAACACCGTCAGCGATCGGACCTGGGATAGGTTGACGGGGGCATCCTGCTCGGTAGCCGATTCGCCGTCGACGTCCACCTGATCGCTGCCGCCGTTGAGGGAGAGCCGGCGCACGACGTCACGTGGCTTGGAACGCAGCATCACCTGCGAAGTGACGAAGTTCTCCTCGCCGGCGACGGAGGAGATGAACTCGAGGACCACGTTGTGCACCTTCACCCTCACGGCGTCCCCGGACTCCGCCGGCTGGATCAGCCGCCGGGTGACGAGATCATTGAAGTAGCTCTCGGCCGTCTCCCACGGCGTCACCTTGTCATTCTCGGCGTTTGGGATGAACCCTTCGGCTATCCACCTCCATATCAGCCGCTTCTTCTCCATCGTCGCACCCTCCGGGAAGATGCTCAGGTACAGCAAGCAAGTCTTCACGGGCAAGGTGAGATCAGAGTAACAAATTCGTAGCGTCCTCCTCATCCCTTGCAGCGTCGGGTATTTCTGCACTGCTTCCTCGATGTTGTCCTCGTGGTCGAACCAATCCGGTGATTTCCTGTTGAACATCCCTGCCATGACAATTATCGCCAGCGGCGTACCGCCGCATATCTTCCATACGTGACGGAAAAGCTTCTCCTCTAAGACTGCGTCACCCGTCTCGGCCTCACAAGCTTCTTCAGGAAGAAATTGCTGCAGTCTACTGGAGAACAGTTGCTTGGAGTCGGCCTCGTTGAGAGGCTTCATCAGATGGGTGAAATCAATGGGCCGGCCGGAACACGATTTCGCTACATCGTTCATTCGTGTTGTTGTTACTATCCTACTTCCACGAGTACTGTTCTCCGGTAGAGCGCATTTGATGTCCCTCCAAGTAGATGCACTCCATATATCATCAACGACAATGAAGTACCTAGTGCATATAATTTTTATCATGTTAGTATAAGCAAGTAATTCATGCTCTCTCTGTGTTAACGAATCGCCTGTGAAAATAAATGTCTAGTTATTGATTTTTCTAGTCACAAGTCATGTGATTTTACGCGTGAAATATGTGCACGTGATTGTATACAGGATTCAAACTAAATAAAAATCAGCAATTAGTTGATTTCATTGATCTTTACAACTTTAATATGGAGCACACCTCCATCCCAAATAATTTGAAAAACTCTTAAGTTTTATTCTCCAATCGAGATAATTTGAAAAACTCTAAGTTTTATTTTTTTAAATAGATATGAGAGTTTGAAATGAATATTTGGGTAGCTAAACAATCTCAAATGAAAAACTTTCAGCTGAAAAGTTACGGATCCCATCGAGAGCTAAAAATTTTCATATAAAAGTTATCATCTTCTGACTTCATACGTAAAGTTGGGATTCTTTTTTAAAATAGTTTTGCTCCCATCTTCAAGGACGGTTCTTTTAGAGAAGCGCCCCTAAAAATCAACTTTTATTACATGTATCTCTTAACATAACCGCATGTAAAATCACCTTATCTTTATAGGCGGTTATCTTAAAGATCCACACGTGAAAATAATCATGATTCTTTTCCGCAGATCCTTCCGAAAACCGGCTGTAAAAATAGATCCATCTTCACACACAGTTAATTTCCTTAAGAACCCGTTATGGAAATAATTTTTCACATGCGGTCCCTGAGGCAGACTCCTATCTTCACAGCCGGGACATTTTCTACCGTGAAAACCAACAAAACAGTGCAGGGACATGTCCTAATCGAACAAATTAACATAGCATGCAAATTAAAATGTTTTCCTTCTTTTTCAAAAATTCCTTGCGAGGAAAAATATGCGTCCGATTATACCACAAGGCACTGAGCAGAAAATGTCGCAACAGTGGGTACGTTCGGTCTGTATCTTGTTGGGTCAGGAATGGAAAAAATGACGGTTAAAAGAAAGAAGTACCTCTTTTCCTCCAGGAACTCCCTGAGCTTGCCAACGACTGTGAGTTCATCCATCGGTTGCTCAGTGTCATCCACTAGCCGCTGCGGGGGGTTGAGCTGGTGGAGCAAGCTCAGCAGAACCGCTCTGATGTGCGGGTTCTGGCCAACAGTGACGAACGCGCAGCAGTCAAATTCGCCGTGGATCGTCCGGTACACCTCCCTGGCGAGCGTGGTCTTGCCAAGGCCGCCGGCACCGACGATGGACACCACCCTGAAGTGCTGGTCGCCACCAGCCCGCAGTTTGCCGACGAGCTCATTCGTCGGCGCGATCGTCCCCACCAGCATGCCGTCCAAGCCGTAGAGCAGCTGACGGTCGACGGTGACGTTGCTGGGGCCGAGGTCGACCGGCTCGTCGTTGTCGATGACGGCGTCGTCCCAGTCCTCGCGGATCAAGTACCTGGACCGCCTCTTGCTGGCCTCCTTGACGCGGTCCTTGAGCTCCTTGATCAGCTCGGCGAGCTTCCTCCGCCGGCTGTTCCGGTTGAAGAACCCGCTCGCGAGGCGTGCCCCCATCGCCTCGGCCGACACCGGCGGGTAGCTGTCGATCCAGTCCTCGGTGTCGTAGCCCACCTCCCTCACCTGCCTCATCCACTCCTTCACCTGCAGGTCCATGCTCTCGTCCTGCGTCGCGAACTTGTGCATCAGAGCTTTCATGTTGCCGAGCTCGTCCTTGAGGGAGTTCATGTCTCCCCTCACGTCCTTGAACCCCGGCTGATCCATGCTCGTGTTGAGCTTGGACAGCAGGTTGAACATCACACCCATCGATGAGGTCACCTTAGGCCCTTCCATGATGTCACACCTAATCAAGATTAACAGCTACTCAACTCAAATGGCACAGAGCCAGACAAGGTGCTGGCTAGCTTTGGCCGTGGATGCGGATGAAAGGGCAGGAAGCTCGGGCGTCATTAAATACAAGCGCGAGATGCCTTCATGGCTACCAAATCCAACTACCCGCAGCGGCTCTCACATACTGTAGGGGCATATACATCAGATGAGTCTCTGGCATAAACTTGTATGTCTCTCACAAACTAAAACAACTCCGTAAATTTCTTTGAGTACAACAGTTAAGACGCACGTTTAATTTTTTGTCTATAGTAACTAAACCATCCATCCAATTTTTATTGCCGCCCTCGACCTCGGATGTCACCGCCCCTGGATGGTCTCTCACGGAAGTTGCGTCGATCAATCGTAAGTCTTTGTCTAAATCATATATACATATGCTAACTGGAGGCTCTTCAAAAACTCCTAAGTTAATTAGGTACTAGATATAGTAGTATTACGGCACTTAATAGTTAATACCATAGATAGTAGATAGTACCGGCCGGATTTCAGACATGTACTCATGGGTATCAAGCATAATATCTAGGTTTATCGTGCTGACATAAACAATAGGTCAGCATGACGCCAACACATAAATTACCTCATTCCCCTAACAATGTTATATTGTTTTTTCTCTTATAACACCAATAATGCATGGGTCAGTGACTAGTATTACTTTTTTTTTTAGAAACTAAATTTTGTAGTTACCTATTTTGAGTATGTGAAACATTTGTAAAACCAAATTGTTTGTTCTTAGTTATACAAACAAAGGTTATATATACATATTAACGAAAATCAAGATACAACTCAGATTAATAAATATTATGTGCAAACCCGAATAGCTGTAGTATCAACTCACGGCACCGTGGCCTTCTCTTGGACTCTCTCCCTATTTATAGACACACTCATTTCTGGCCACAACCAACAAACATCACCTCTAATCTAAGTCTCAGTCAAGAGAGATAAACACACACACACACACACACAGAGAGAGAGAGAGAACTAGCTAGCTGTGAGGCCGGCCGATGGAGGTTATCCCTACCATCATCTCCCTCGCCTCAAAGATCCATGAGCTGGTCAAAAAAGATGGTGAGATAGAATCCAAGCTGAAGACGGGCCTCGCGAAAATCAAGAATGAACTGGACATGATGAATGCCGTTATCATGAACAATTCGAGCAAGGCCGGGGCCATAGACGAGCAATTGGTCGTCATGCTCCAAGACTTGGCGTACGAAGTGGAAGACGCCATAGATCTGATGGTGATTGATACCAACAAGACTAAAGCTCCGATGCACCTTGGCCGTGTTCTCCGTATAGTGGGGATCGGGGACCGCCGATCTCAGGACATCCTCAACATCGATTACTACCAAAAGAAGATAGACGGTCTAACTACCAAGTGGAAGGACTTCTTCAAGAACGGCTCCTCCGCTGCTGCTTGTCCGGAGGGGCAACCCAATGGCGAGGGCACGTCCGCTGACGCAGCCAATCCAGCTGCTGCTGCTATCGCTGTCGACGGCCGCCACCACCTTCCTCCTGTGGGCATCGAGGATCCCAAGAAGGATATTCTTGACCTTCTACGGCATGTCGACGGCCACCCGGTGAAGCTGAGGGTGATCTCCATCGTGGGGTTCCGCGGTGTTGGGAAGACTACGCTTGCCCGGTCGGTGTTCGAAGAACATGGTTCTCTCGGCGAGCCGCCGTTCGACTGCGAGGCATGGGTGCAGGTCGCGGGGCAGCCGGCGGCTGCAGCACACGACGAGTCTATGAACAAGACCAACGCCGCGAGATTCCTTAAGGAGACTCTCTGTCAACTTCGTCCGGAGACGAATGCATCCGACATCATCATCCGCCCCAATGATGACATGGCATTAAGCCACACTATCTGGACATTGTGCGATACCATCCGGGCATTCCTTGAGGGAAAGAGGTGATCCGTCGATAACTTAACTTGCCACGACTGTCTCTATATCTTTTAATAGCATGCATACAGTTGCATTGCATTGCCAAAATTCAAAGGAGTATTTTTATGGCACACTATAAAACTTTACGACACACAATTTACTGGTAGTATATAATGTTCTCTCAATTAAATATACTGGTAAAACTAAATAAAATGGGTAAATTGATTTCCTATACTACTGGGTGGTGACAATTCCGCAAATTCACAGAAAATAGTGAAACAACGCTAGGCATTTTTCGCTCTTGATCCCATTCGTCGTTCCTCGTCATCCTTCAGCATGCGCATGCAAGATGCTGCCATTCGTTGTGAGTCCACGCGCACCGTTGTCAACCACCACAATAGGATGATTATGTGGTAGTTAGGCATAAAACACAAAATTACTAAATGCCATTCTTATTTTTTTATGACGGCTTTATGAATCTTCCTTGGATATGTAAATCATTTTCACTATTATATTTTTTTAATTTTTCATTTTAGTTATTTCTAAATTATATTTCTATATGGATTCTAGACTTCTCTTCTAATATTGCTTATTTTTAATCCTAAATTTTAGTAATATGTAATTTTTTTATATGGACTCTAAACTCTTCTTTCAATATTACTTTAATTTTATTATATTTCTATATGGATTCTAGACTTCTCTTATACTATTGCTTATTTTTAATTCTAAATTTTATTCTATGTAAATTGTTTTTCTATATGGACTCTAAAATCTTCTTTCAATATTCCTTATAATTTATAATTTCGAATTTGAGTTATTTCTAAATTGTATTTTTATATGGACTCTAAAATTTACTTTTTTTTTTAATTCTGACTTTCAATTAGTTATAAATTCCTATATCGACTCTAGTCTATTTTTTCCAATATTCGCATTTTTAGTTCTAAATATTTTTTATTTCTAATTGTATTTTTCTATGAACTCTAAACTCATACTTCAATATCCTTTATTTTTTAAGTCCGAATTTCAGTTTTTTTCTAAATTGCATTCCAATATGGACTCAAGACTCTTCTTCCAATATTTCTTATTTTTAATTTTGAGTTTTTTATTTTCATATGGACTCTAAACTCTACTTTTGATTTTATAATATCTTTTATTCTAAATTTGAATTAGTTCTAAAATTCTATATGGACTCTAGACTCTTCATTCACTATTTCTGACTTTTAATTCTATATTTCATTTATTTATAAATTATATTTATATATGGACACTAAACTCTTCTTTAATTATTCCTTATTTTTTATTTTAAAATTTCATTTATTTTTAAATTATATTTTATATGTACACTTCTTACAATATTTGTATTTTTTATTTTTAATTTTACTTATTTTTAATTATATTTCTATGTGAACTCTGACCTCAACTCTTACTTTTGTAATTTCGAATTTTAGTTAGTTCTAGATTGCAAACATGTATAGACTCTAGTCTATTCTTCCAATAATCCTAATTTTTAATTTTGAATTTTTGCTATTTTTAAATTTTATTTCTATATGGACTCTATTTTTCTTTTTTCTTCGATTGATATGAGAATTTCTAGACTATCAGAGTGAACGTGGATGTTTCTTTTTCCGTTATTTTAACTCCCTCCGTTTTTTAATAGATAGTTCCGTTGAGTTTTAAATAAATGTTTAACCATTCATCTTATCAAAATTTTTATGCAAATGTATAAGATAGAAATCATGTTTAAAGTACTTAAAACAACAGACAACGAAAATAAATTATAATTATTTAAATATTTTAAATAAGATAAATAGTTAAACGTATAATAAAAAATTAACGACGTCATCTATTATAGAATGAAGGTAATAAGTTAATAGATAGATTCTGTTATGTCACGAGAAGCGATGACAATTCGATTATTACAGGTATCTGATTGTGATCGACGATGTGCGGCATGCCGACGTATGGTCGGAGATGATAGACGCCTTCCCCACAGACAGAAGCAGCCGAATAATCGTGACGACGGGTGTCCAGTCCGTGGCCTCGGAGTGCAGCTTGGGCGGCTTCGTGTACAGGCTGCGGGGACTCAACGAGAAAGACTCGGACGAGCTGCTCTGGAAGCTAGTCCAGTGCGAGCGGCACGTGCTTCCGAGGGACGTGCAGAGCTACTCGGGAGACATCGTGCGGAAGTGCGACGGGTTGCCGCTCGCGCTCGTCGGCGTGGCGAAGTACGTGCGGCGCAATCTGGGTGCCTTGAAACGGGGGACGCTGGACTGCAGGGACATCGCTCGTAATCTCGGAATGTACCACGCCGACGGCCGCTATCCCGCCTTCGTGCGGGCGCACATGGCGCTGAAGGATTGCTACGAAGGCCTGGACAGCCACGGCCTCAACCTCAAGACGTGCCTTCTGTCGGTGAGCATGTTCCCGAAGAAACGCGGACTGAGGAGGAAGAGCCTTGTGCGGCGGTGGATGGCGGAACGGCTGGTCCACTACGACGACAAGAAGAACAAACCGGCCAACATCGTCGCACTTGAGAATTTCGAGGAGCTGGTCGACCGGATCATGATCCAGGGCGCGGACGACGACAACGACGAGAACCACCCGGTGCTGGTCGGGGAGCCCGGGACGGTGAAGAACAAGTGCAGCGTCCATGGAGTCCTGCTCGACTTCCTTCTCCACGAGTCTGCCACCAAGAGGTTCGCCAGACTGATCAGGAACGGCGAGGGACTTGACGTCACGGCCATCAATTCCAACCCCGTCCGCCGGCTGGCCGTCGTCTACGACACTGACAGCGCCGGCGACACCAACCGGGATAAGCTAGCGGACATGGTGAATGGCCTGGACTTGTCCCGTGTCAGGTCGCTCACCGTCGCGGGGACCGTGCTGTCCGACTCCGACTTGAAATGCTGCAAGTTGCTGCGCGTCCTGGACCTGGATGGTTGCACCGGCGTCACCGACGGCGTGCTCCGCAGCATCTGCAAGCTCAAGGTCCTCAGGTACCTCAGCCTCAGGGGCACCGATGCCCGCGGTCTCCCCCCGGAGATGGCGGAGCTGCGCTTCCTGGAGACGCTGGACGTCCGGGATATCGTGATGCCGGGGGCGGAAGTGCAATCAGACGACGTGTTCACCGTCACGCTGCCTTGGGACGTCCTCCGCCTGCCTTACCTCAAGTACCTCTTCGGCGCGTTCGAGCTGCCACGCGACATCCCACGCCGCTGCAGCGCCCCATGGACGACAGCTGCGACAGCGAGTGACGCTGCTGGGCAGCTAGACACACTCGCCGGCTTCTTCATCGGTAACGGCAGGAGAGAGCTCCAGTGCCTGGAGACCTTGCTCGGCCTAATGAAACGGCTGAAGAAGCTTAAGATATGGTGGAAGTGGAATAAGAAGGGCGTCAGCGTCACTGCTGGACCCAAGGATCTGCCCACCGCCGCTCTCACCCAACTTTTGGTCAAGTTTCTCAAGAAGCGATGCTTCGACCTCGACTCTCTGTCCCTGGATTTCGGCGATCAATCCCTGGACTTCCTGAATTTCCCCATGGATATCCATGTTCCGTGCAAGCTCAGATCCATCAAGCTGCGCGGGAAGCTGAGCAGCCTGCCAGGCATCATTATCAAGGAGGACAACAAGATACCATCCGACCACGCCCTCACCAAGCTATACCTTTCATTCACGGGCTTGAGCTGCGAAGCCCTGTTGGTCCTGCAGCGGCTTCCCAACCTCACGTACCTGAAGCTCGTCGAGAACAGCAGCGGCGACTTCACCGACGGCATACTCACGCTGAACGCCGGTGGGTTCCCGAGCCTTCGGGGTCTCCACGTGCAGGCCCCCAAGCTCCCCGAGGTGAAAATCGTCGCCGGCGGCGAAGAAGAAGCTGTCGCCATGCAACACCTCACCACCCTCCAGCTCCTTTGCGGCGACGTCAGCGGATTCCAAGCTGCTGACATAGATCGCTTCCATCAGCTGGAGCAAGTGGTGCTTCTTAAATCATCCCTCGACGAGAGCGCGACCAAAGCATGGGAGGCAGCGAGAAAGAACCATATGAACAGGCCTAGAATTGATACTGTATAAATTAACAGCTGGTCTAGCTCAGTGATCAAATTAAGCTTGAAGAGACATCCAACGCCAGCAAAACCATCCAACCAACCAAATTAAGGTTACGGATTTCGGATTGAAATTTCAGAAAGTCATCTATCGGTCCACCATGTGGCAGGATATTCTTTGGGCTCTTGTTGAAATTTGCAGCTTATTATAAGGTGAAGAATTATTGTATGCGTGTAGAAGTATTCCAGTGCGTCCAATCTCTAATTGACATCCCGCCTAGCTACCCGCATTTCAAATTGTGCTTGTTGCCTTTGTCATGCTTCAGTATACTTATTAGTTTCTTCAATTTTCCTTTTCTTATACGTATATACTTTGTCTTGGTTTCTCTCCAATTTCTAAATATAAGTCGTATTTCCAATTTGTCTGGATTAGAATAATTGTGTTTGATATGTAATTCATGCCAATCTATGCATTATCTATACCTTCTATAAAGTTATCACCCTCTAAGTACCTAAAGCTCAACATGCAAGCACTATAAGCATTGTATTTATTAGTACTCCTAATGACTAACATGCAAGCTGCACATCAATCCACTCAGCATCTAAATCTTAACATGCAAGCATACTAATTACATTTATAAGTTATTACATTTCAAAACTCAAATAAACGTGCTAAATCATTATCCTCAAATCATTTTCAAAATATTTAAATCCAAATTCATCCATCATTTCTACAACATTTAACATATATTCATTTATATATCTCACAGTAAAGTGTGGCATATCGTCTAGTTATTAATAAGATACCTCAGAATACTAGTACGGAACCTAGTATCCTAATCCTCCCATCTGTTTAGGGCTATCTATGATGGGACACAAAAGGTCTTGTTAGAGAGGTACCGACAGGAGCACTCACTTGTCGCCTCATGGCCACTCATCATAGATGACCTTTTTTGGAGGTATGCCACGAGGATCTTCGACCAAGCTGCCGAAACCTACTCGCGGCCGCCTGGGCGAATCACAGGCAGTAAAGTCCCAAAGGCCGTGAAGATGAACTCCTTAGGGCGAAGTGCTGGGCGAAGTCAAGGACCTTCGACCTGAAGGAGATAGCCAAGACTTGGTGGCCGTAAAGATGGCTGTCGGGGCGCAGCAGTCAGTGAAGCCAATGACCTTCACCCCGAGGCTAGCGGTCTTCGCCCTCAGGTCGAAGAGACCGAACCTCAAACAGGCCGTATGGCTCGTGGAGGCCCACTTTCTGGCCCGCAGAGAAGCCCAAAGCCATATTGTCTCTAATTACCCTCACAAATATCACTATCATAAGGGTAGCCATGTAAATTCCTCTCTATTTAGTAACCCTAGGGTGCATGGGTCTGTACTAAGCCTATAAATACACCCCACGGGGTATTTATGGGGGGATCCCATAAATTTAAGAACAAATATTAATATACCGTTCTACTTTTCACAAAGAGTGTTCCTGCTTTTTGGCAGACGTAGTTGTCTTTCAACAATGGCTAGAGCCGACTGTGAGGATCCCGGGTCAAAACCACTAAATGCCACCAAAAAAGTCGGTGCGTGAGAGAGTGGTGATGAAGAGGAAGGAAGGCGACGTAGAGGTCGAAGGAGCGAGTGAAGTTGAAGACCCATCAAGGAGCAAAGCCGGCATGGAGTCGTCAAGAGCCGGTGCCGATGCCCCAGCACCCACAGGGGGAGAAGCGGTGCACCAAGACGGAGCCACAACTCAAGTTCAAGTTTTGACCGATGCCGCAGCGGCAGCGGGCACGAAGGTAGGTGCTTCGTCATAGCAAATAGCGAAAATGGAAGCTATGCGGCAGGACATGACAAAGCTGCCAGACACGCTTCGCCAGATGCAAGAGCAACATAAAGCGAATGAAGCTGCCATGCAGGACAAGTCAACAGCTTCGGGCAAGCAAGTTGTTTCGGTGGCAGCAACAACAACTGCACAAGCTACGCCAACCGTGCAAGCTTCGACTCAACTGATACAATCGTCTTCGGCAGTCCAAGCACGACCCGTGCCTCAA
Organism: Oryza punctata; assembly: GCA_000573905.2. Lineage (NCBI taxonomy): Eukaryota > Viridiplantae > Streptophyta > Magnoliopsida > Poales > Poaceae > Oryza > Oryza punctata. The sequence continues at coordinate 21,598,295 of CM002499.2, read as the reverse complement.
GCGACTGTTACCCAAGCAGTAACGGCTACTGTGCATCCTGCTCTGACTCAACCAGTGCGGCCAACCCAACCACCCACCATCCAGCCTTCGATGGACGCCGCTTTGGCTCTCCAAGCGTAGTTTCTAGCCTTTCTTCACCAACTGAACCAACCCCACACTATACCAAGAATAACCTCTTTGGCCCAAGTTGTCGGAGGGTCAAGTCAAGACGTAGTGGCATGGCAGCCGCCGAACCAGCATGACCTGCATTCGCCGGTTCAAACGCCTTTGCCAGCCCCTCAGGGTGCAGTGATTGGAGCGGGGGAGCCATACAAGTGTCCCAGCCAAACACCCCCGTCCAGTCTCAAGACCCTCAAGCTCCAGGGATGGATTCTCCGAGCATTTTCTTCCAACGAAAGGACTAGAAAGTGAAGGAGCTTTGTAAGTCCAAAGAAAGGGCAATGGAGGCAAATAAAAATACGAAAAGAAATAAAAGGGGCGAAGTAACTTACGATCTGTGCCATCGGGGAGAACTAGGCGGGGAGGGCCATAAACCTTCTTCTTCGAATCCAAGCTGATCCTTCAGTCCCGCGAAAGTGGAAAGATTCGAAGCATGCCAAACTCTTCAACCAAATCCCGATAACTAAGCTTGAGAGCAATCTACCGGAGGAGGCTAAAATGCGACTCAATTGTTCCATCTACCCCCAAGTTCAGCTCGCAGTCGGGGGTGATAGCATGGCAACATGTCCGGATGGCCTTCGTCCTGTCCGATCCAGCATCAAAAGGGAATGTGTGGTAAAACCACTTGTTCATCCAGTGGTGTTCTTGGGCATCGAACCAGAAATCAGTCATAAATCTGACCGCTGGGGGCGAAGGCTAAAGTTCGTGCTCCAGAAAACTATCTTCATCGACCTCGCTGGAGTACCCACCGTATTGGAGTGGATGACGACGGTATGGAGAGCCCTGAACAGTCTAGCACTGGGGAGAAATCGGTGGTTCGACACATCCAGTCGAAGATAGCGATCCGCACAAGGGCAGAAGGACTTAGTTGACGAAGCGCGCTCTAGCTGGAAGAGTCGAAGGATGTCGGGAAGAAGGTCATCGCAAGGAAGGCGAAGCCCCGCGTCGAAAAAGGTGGAGAAGAATAAAGTTTGGCCATCTCCGGGTTGCAGAATGAGCGCTTCGCTTGGAACAAAGGCCTGATCTTCGGCCACCGCCCCGGAGGCAACAAGCGAAGTCAACTCGGATTGTTTGATGATCGAAGGGCCCGAGTAACAGGTCAAATCGTCCGAAATTCAACCTGGATCGAGGCCTAACACGAATAACGAAGCCGTCTTGTGGGGAGCCATTTGAACCTAAGTAGGGGGAAAGGCGAAGCGACTCGGGCGAAGAAGAAAAGAGAGGCGAAGGCCGGCGTAGGAGCAAGGAATGGAGACGAGCAACGATTTTTGACTGCAGTGAAAGTGCGAGCAAGACCCCCGATGAGATGGGGGTGTTGACGAAAAATCCGCGCTCGGCTGATGGTGCCAGATCTATGTTGGTGCGAACTAAGTCGACGAACACAACGGCCTGGGAGATCTACTTAACTTCAATACATGTCCAAAATATTGATGAGATGCAGGCGTGCTAGTCAGTTTGATCCTGCAACTAATAAGATAGATAGTGTTTCCAGCCGATGTTGATCACCAGATAGTCGATCGGCTAACAGGCTGATATAGTAATTCCAGCCGATGTCTATACTAGCTGATATTGATAGTGTTTTGAATTATCATCTATATGTAAATAATGATATAAATACAATTGGCTAATGATAATGTAATGACACAATAATATAAACCAATAGAAACCAATCGGTTAATACTGATATGATAAAATAAGTGTTGATCCGATGGTTAGAGCACACATCGGCTGGAGATCCGATGTCAATAAATCCGCATGATTAGATAAACAGTGAATCCTTTGTTGCAAATGGCTAAATCGAACTTGTATGTAATCCTTGTAAGCTGATGCAATGTCCATATAACTCATCGGCTAAAACACCGATGAAACCCTTATTGGAAATCAAAAAGCAGGCTAGAGATTTTGGTTCTAAGCATGACTAGGATCAATGCAACTCAAAGTATGCAAAGAAACATAAAGTCTAAACAATCAAGCCCTAAACCCTTAAGAGTGGTGGATACCTTAGCTAATCTAATCTAGCAAAGCAATTTAGCCGATACCGGCAAAAACCCTAAAGTAGATCACAACAATAAAAGTAAATCGAGCTTCCAAGCTGGATTAACTAAGATATATGATAAATAGGTATACAAACATACCAACCAAACGAGAGCGTTCCAAGAGGTTAAGAACGATGCATCCTTGAACAACACCAACATAGCCGATACAATTATAAGAGCCAGCGGAACTTAGGACTTACCCCTTCGCCGGAGATTGAAAGCCGATGCAGCCCTGCATCAGGTGCCCAGTTCCACCGATGATAAGTAAAAACCTCGGAAAAGAGGGTGGCGATGCACCGAGAGTAGTTGTGTTGATTGAGAGATAGATTATAATGACCCCGGGTGTACATATTTTTACCCATAGGCTGTTAAGAGTCCCGATCGGACACTAAACACACTTTCCTAAAGAGAAAAAGAAAATTACTAGTCCTTATTGGACACTAGATAAATATTTCCTAAAGATAAAAGGAAAGTTACTAAATCTTGCCTAATTAATAAATAGAATTAAACTATCGTGTCGTGGTCTACATGATTCCACCTCGAACTCGGTCTCTTCTCGATAGGTTTTCATCGGTTGATCTACTTCTTTCCTTAACCGAATCCACTAAAGAATCTTACCAAATTTTGGCGTTAACACATGCCCCCTAGTTTTGGAGTATGAGGACTCATGCTTCAAAATTATCTTTTTTCTGGTCTAGAAAACTCCAAAATTGATTCTCCTTTGTTTCTTGCCATCGGCTCTCATAAGCCGATACTGTCTGCACTAGATGAGCTAGACTATCATAAGCCGATACCGTATGGCCCGTGGAGGCCCACTTGGTGGCCCGCGGAGAGGCCCAAGGCCATATTATTTGTAATTACCCTCACAAATGTCACTATCATAATAGTACCCATGTAAAATCCTCTGTATTTAGTAACCCTAGGGTTCATGGGTCTGTACTAAGCCTATCAATAGGTCTCAAAGAGCATGTATGGGGGGATCCCAAGAATTTTAAAATAAATATTAATATACTGTTCTACTTTTCACAAAGAGTGTCCCTGTCTTTCGGTAGACGCAGTTATATTTCGACAACAACCCTCATGGTGATATGGTTTGGTTGCGGCCCCATGCAGGTCATCTGTGACGGGGCACAATCAAACGCTGTCACTGATAAGGGTTGATCTTTGATGGACTCCATTTACGGTTTTATCACTAATAGCCTACACTATAAGTACCCCAAGCCTTTTATGGAATTGTTATCCCAATCCAATATATTATTCACACTTCGGGTGGGATGGGTTGAGCCAATTTTTGTTCTTTATTTTAATAAGAAAAAGAAAAAGTTGGGTAGAATATGGGAGATGAAGCGAGCTGCAGATAGGATGAGGAACAATATGAAGATGATATGTTTCTCTCTTCCCTGTTGGGTGGTTATTGGGTTGATGTTAGCAATGATACTCGTAATGTAATGTGGAGTACCCGGCTTACAATGAGAGAGACTATGAAAAGCACAGCAGGTTGGTGAGTGATTGGGAGATACCTATATATGTTGGATGTGTGGAAAAACACACGAAGTAATGGATAAATAGAAATGAGTTTCACACAACTAATTTGGTTTATTGAAGTGCTTGCTTCATGAGGAGAACATAACATGCTGCCCAAGACGATGGATGAAGCAAAACAGGTGTTGTGTTGTTGAAGCAAAACTGAATAAACACACAAAGCCCTGAGAAGTATGCTTAACTCTAGTGCAGGTCCTAAATTCAGGTTCAGGGCCTACCAGTTAGTTTCATCATGCAACTAACAAGATCGAACATGAGTAGATTAGATTAAAATGACCCGATCGGCCGAAGGGGCTAATATAAAATCATGTGTCCAGCTGATGCCGATAGAGTTCGGGTCATCGACTTTGTAACCGATGGGGTTTAAATTTATGATATAAAAACCAAAATTATATTGTCATTGACCGGAAACAAATAATGTACAATTATCTATGAAATTACTTTTATTAAGAACAATCTTGATAGATCAAACAAATGTGAATAATAAAAATTAGTCTAATAGACAATTATATACATTTGAACATTAGCCGACGTAGCAATTTAGAAAGACGGTAAAAAGGCTAAAAAAACCTAATTAGAATATCAAACTTAACCAAGAAAATACTAATTATGCCGATACAAGAAAATATTATAATAATTATAATATTATTATAAATATATCTGTAATAATATTGTAATTAGTGAACCATGGTCCAAACAGTTAACTTTGATTTGTTCTCTGAAAAATAGGTAGTGTATTTTCACGACCGGAAATAACCAAACAGGTTTGCCATACGTGCATCAATACCAGAGTTTAACAAGCGGAAGCGTAAATAGTACTTTTATTACATGGGCAACCAAAGGTCCAACACACAGAGAAAAACGAAGAAGTGCGGAAGACTACGGCGAAGACCACATGCATTTGACGGTAGGCACGAGCTAGACACCGAAGCCATCCTCTTCCAAGAGTTCCTCTTCTTGGTTGGGGGAAAAATTGAACAAGATTGAATACAACCACCGTACTTAATAAGTCACACTGGCAAATTCACAATAAATGCAAGGGGTACAAAGGTATATTAATAAGGTGTTAGATTTTGCAGTAAACAGCCTTTTACACCACTTAGATGCTCAAAGCCATTTAGTAAATTCGAACCTAGGTCTACACAATATTATTAAACAAGGTCGTGAACCCGAGGCCTACGAAGAGTCGGACCGAACTGGCAGCCTTATAGCTAGGGCCCAGCTCGTCCCAAGCCAACCCAGGCCAACCATTGCAGGGCGAGTAAGGAACTATGTCCGCGGTCCGCGGCTCACCCCGAATGCCGATCGGAGAGGAGGAAAACAGTAGCATGACTCGGGTTGACGGGGGGAGCGGGGGTTTCGGTGGTCCTCGGACGAGGCGAAGGAGTGTACGAGGTTGGCGGTGATGCGACGAAGCTGGGGGTGGTAGTGCAGAGATGAGGGGAGGACCTGGCCGGCGGCGAAGCCCGACCGGAGCTCGGCGGCGGCGGCGGAGTGAGAGAGCGGTGGCGGGAGCTCGTTTCCTGGGGCGAGAAAGAGCGGGAGGTTGCGGAAATGGGAGAAGGGGTTGTGGGAGGGTTTTTGTAGTTGTAGGGGACGAGGATGGGAACGGGAAGGCGGGGAAACAGCGACAACAAAACCGGCCAATATCAATGGCGTCATCAATATTTGCGGGAGCAAATCCGGCCAATTTAAGGAGAAAGAGGGGGAAATGGGAAGAAAGGGAGAGGGAATCATGACTAATTCCCCTTCCTATTGCGGCTGGAAACGGTCGGGAGTGGTGGGATTTGCGGCAGAGGCGGTGCTAGGCGCGGGCGGCGGGAGGTGGGGGAAGATAGGTGCGCCCCACTTGTCATCGGCTGCGGATAGGCGGGCGCGCCTGTCGGCGACTGCGGCGCGGGACACGGCCGAGCACGCCAGCTCATCTAGGATGCACGCGGGGGAAGGGGGATGCGGACCGGGCGGGGAAAGGAAAGGAGAGAGGGGGAGGATTGGGCCGGCTTTTGGCCTAGGTAGAGATGGAGGGAATTTTTACAGTTTTTCTTTTTAGAAAAGACTTATTAATTTGTTTATTGGTTTATAATTTTTATTTGTGCTCTGAAAATTCCACTAAAATTTGGTTAAGTATTTTAGGCCTTGATAAAATATACAAAAATGCTCCAAGCCTCATTTAATTTTTAGATTGTATATTTTTAAGGTTGAAGGCTTTAAACCAATTTTTTTGCTTTTTCTATGAATAATTTCAGGGATGCTTTTTAGTGTAAATTTTGGACGTCATATGTATGAGCGGTTTCGACTTGCTAAGAAACTTGAGAGAAGGGTTCAACCTAGTGTCATTCCTCCGCAATCAAGCTCTTGGCACCCGAACCAGTAATTTTCGCACCATGAAGTTCCAAACCAATGGCTCAGAAGACCGTCCATGATTACTCAGCTCCCTCTGTGGCCAACGTACCCGTTGGGCCCGCTGTCTATTCTGGGGATGCCAACTTTGAGATTAAGATGAATTGATCACTATGGTGCAGTCTACCCTATTCTGTGGGAAAGCCAATGAGGACGCTAAAGCCCATGTCTAGCAATTCTTTGAGCTCTGCGATACCATCATCATGAAAGGTGTGACTCAAGATGCCATCAGGCTCCGCCTATTTCCGCTCTCTACTCGGGAGAGAGAAGCAGTGGTTCTACTCCAAGAGAGGTGTTGTGGACTCTTGGGATAGGTGTCCAACTGTGTTCCTCACGAAGTTCTTTCCGATGGGCAAAACCAACATCCTTCGTGGGAAGATTTCATGTTTCCACTAGGCAAATAATGAGTCGATTTTAGAGGCATGGGAAAGACTCTAAGAATACATCCTGGCTTGACCTCACCATGGGATGAACAACTAGCTCATCATCCAAAACTTCTACAAAGGATTGACGCAGTTGGCCTGTGATCATATTGATGCTACTGCTGGAGGAGCCTTCTTCTCACTCACTGTTGCTCTGTTTCTAGAATTGATTGAGAATATGGTCTCCAACCAAGGGTGGAGCAAAGAACGACTCCAACCTCGTCAGTGAGGCATGCATGCCATCAAGGAGACGGACATCCTTGCTGCTAAGATGGACCTCCTCATGAAGCACTTGGACGAACGCGCTTGTGACAATGCAGAGATGTACAGTACTGCCTAAGCACTGGAAGTCCAGCTGACATGTGAGACTTGTGGCAATACTGGACATTCGGGTAAAGATTGCCCTGAGACCCGTGAGGACGTATTCTTCATGAACAACAAGAACAATCGGTACCATTCAGAAGGAGGCCAAGGGTGGAATCAACCATACCGATATTTCCAAAGAGGGAATTACGGTAACTACAATCCTAACGAGCCATCTTTGGAAGATCTCATCTTTGGCTAGGCCAAGATAAATCAGACTATGTCTAAGAAGTTGGCGGCCAATGACAAGACATTGGAAAATTAACATCAATATCCCACTGCTAGATGCGAAGCAGGTGCCAACCTATGCATGCTACCTCAAGGATATCGTTAGCAATAAAAGACCGAGGCCTACTACAGATATTGTAAAGCTCATGGAAGAGTGTAGCGCAGCTATACTCAACCGGCTTCCTAAAAAGAAGGATCCAGGGTATCCCAATATCAACTGCTCAATTAGGATACATTACTTCGATCACGCTCTTTGCGACCTTGGAGCAAGCATCAGCGTCACGTGTCTTCAATGAACTTAATTCTACTACTCTATCACCTACGGCTATGACGTTATAGCTGGCTGATCTGGCGGGGATTGTTGAAGACACTCCAGCGAGAATCCGCTATTGTTTCATTCCCGTCGACTTCGTGGAGTTGGACATTGACATCGACAAGGATACAATACTTATCCTTGGGTGGCCGTTCCTAAGTACCACAGGTGCACACATCGATGTATGTGCCGGAGAAATCTGACTCTACATAAATGGCAAGGAGGAGAAGTTCGACTTACAACCCCCGAAAGAACAATGTTCGGTGATCAGATCAATTATGGACCAAGCAGCCAGAACATCTGAGAGGTCGAAGTGACACCCCCGAAAAATGACAGCCTCGTGGCGTTCATGGAGGATATATTGAAGAGGGAACTCCCTCTCCAGTACTGCAACATCAAGACGCCTAGAAGGCAGAAGGCAACGCCAAAGTAGCAGCCCCCTAAGTCCGCAGAATCATCCACACCGGCGAAACCAAAGAAGACCAAGAAGGTGTGGCGAGTGAAGCAAACGCAGTCATTCATCTCATCACCTGCGATGGATACTGCAGCAACAAACTAAATGCAACGGAGAAAAGTCTCGCTCGTTGGACTTCAAATATTGAGTCCTTTTCTGAAAGGTAAACTCGGTAGTTATCTCATATTTATTTTTTTCCAAATTGTATATTTGAATTATCAACTTGCATTTGCGTGTTTGACTTTCTTTCAAATTATTTAACCTTGTGAGAGGAGGGACTGTAGTTGTGAAGGACTTCTTCCAAACAAAAAAAGGGCTTAGATGGGGGGATCCATTGTCTCTAATACTATTTAACCCGGTGGCACTTCTGATTCATAGAGCGAATGAGGAAAAGAAAATTTGTGGACTTGTTCCATATCTTGTAGACAATGGGCTACGTGGATGTGTTAACAACAATATTTGGCATATTCTGTTGGATAAGAGGAAAGTGCATGGTGGTTCTAACAGCGTGATTTTTGATCTAAAGTTAGAAGATTTCATCAGCTAAAGCTATATCGGCTGGAGCGTATTGACGGTAGTGGTACAAAAGTTGCCGATAGAAGATAGATGGCATGTGGAAGTCGAATCCTTGTTGGATTAGGTGTGGGAAGATTTGGCGATGCTACAAGAAAGGGATTCGAGTTCGGGGAGGATACGATGACTTGATTTATTTATTAAATAGATTAAGATAATTATTTCCTTTTATGTTTTTATAAACTTTGCTTTATAGTCCGATTGGGCTTGTATTTTTTTACTTTGTCCTTAGGAAGGTTTGAATCATGTCGGACAAGGACTAGTATTCACTCAGTAATCACTTTTTGGCGGTATCAATTTAGTTCGATCTCCAACAGGAGGTGAGTTTCGTCAATAGTTGCTTGTATCAGCGGGGCTAGGGCTTCCACTGGTTAAGTTTGATACTCTAAACCGGTCGATACAAGCGCTAATTTATTATATACATTATCCAATCTAAATCAGACAGTGCCATTTACCTATATCGGCTAGTTCAGCCTAGGACAAGCCGCTATCATCTAAATTGCTCTTGCTGATTTAGATTGTTTAGTGTATCTACCACCCTGAAAAACAATCAAAGGTTTGCTAGAACTTATGGTTTCTATCATAGCTTGGTGCTGCATCAGTTGGGATTGACCTACTAAGTTGTAGTTGAAATTGAAAGAACTAACTTGCTCTTTAATTTTTGATAGGGGTATCACCGGGGTTTCAGTTGATCCTACTTGATATATTTGTTCTTCTTTAACATTGTTTACTATCTTTTGCTTAATGTGTTATATCCATCATCTTATCTAAGAGTATCAAGCCTTTAAATCTATTAAGCTTGTTATTAATCTCACACTGTCTCGGTTAGGTCCGATTTGCTAGAGTTATCTTGTTACCTTGAATCTGTTTAGCTTGTTATTGATCTCGGCACTGTCTCGGTTATTAATTTCACTTGTTTAATAGATTTAACTACAACTTGATATCTTTATAAGGCTGTACTGGAGGTCTAGCCAATACGTTATCTATAATAATCTAAGTCACTTCATCAGCTATGATACGAGTCCATATAATTACTAACTCAATTTGTCTTGATTATGAGCACTCAATATTATCTCAGTTAGGTTTGATCTATCCCGATTGCTTGTTTTTAAGTTAAAGATCAAATTAGTAATTGCATGATATTTACTTCTACAGCCGATCACAAGTAATTTAGGATTAATGCATCAAAGACTGTTCATAAGGTAGCTATTTAGGTTATATAGTTATACCATGACTAACTTTAACATCATCAATCTTATGCTCCATCGATTAGGTTCGACCTGTAGGATTGGTTTAGTTAAGGAAAAGTTGTTTATAATTATATTTAATCTAGATCTGGTTTGTGAACATTTATAGCCGATTTACTCATACATTGGCTGATACGATCCAACATTGACCTATCGTTTACTAATTTTTTCTATTGACTTCCTTGTTGGTTGCAGGATCAAACAGACTAGCATGCCCTTGAACCCGAAGATTTGGACTTGCACTGAAGTTAAGCAGATCTTGCATGCCATCGTGTTTTGCATCAACAAGATGATGCTCCTCTTTATGGAGCATGATTTGGAGGAGGCCAAGAATCTTAAGTTAGTGCTAAGCACATTTGAGAAATCGTCTAGGCTTAAGATCAACTTTCAAAAGAGTGAAATTTTCTGTTATGGTAAGGCAAAGGAAGTGATGATGGAATACGTAAAGATTTTCAGGTGTGATATGGGAAAGTACCCATTTAATTATTTGGGTATCCCAATGCATTAGAAGAGAATGTCGAACAAGGACTGGAAGGCTATTGAGGATAGATTCCAGAAAAAATTAAGGCTCTGCTCATTCCCTGGGTTGGAAACTGATCTCTCCGGCACGTAAAACAGATCGATTCATTAGTCCATGATTAATTAAGTATTAGTTAATTTTTTTGAAAAATAGATTGATATGATTTTTTAAAGTAAATTTAGATTTTTTTTTGCAAAAACATACCATTTAATAGTTTGAAAAGCATGCGTGCGGAAAAATAGTGGAGTGAGTTGGGAAACTCAGGTGCCGAACATAGCCTAAGTAGCTGGAAATGGAAAGACTTGTCGGTAGGAGGGAGGTTGGTCTTGATTAATTCAGTGTTGAGTAGTTTGGACATGTTCATGCTCTCTTTTTTTTGAGATACCTAAGTGTATACTTAAGAAGCTAGACTACTATAGGTCCAGGTTGTTGTGGCAGTTGATAAGCATAAGATCATATAGGTAATGGAGTGTTTTATGTAGCCCTAATGAGTGTGGTGGCCTTGGAATCAAAAACATGGAGGTTCAGAATAGGTGTGTGCTAAGCAAATGGCTGTTCAAAATGATAAATGAAGAGGGGGTATGGCAAACTCTGCTTAGAAGGAAATACTTGTCAAGTAAGACAATAACATGGGTAGAAAGGTGTCCGGGAGACTCACACTTTTGGGCAGGGCTCATGGAGGTTAAGAGGGACTTCCTTTCTCTTGGATCATGGGTAGTTCATGATGGAACATAGGTGAGGATTTGGGAGGACTGTTGGTTTGGGGATACGCCTTTTGACAAGGTTTTTCCCACACTTTATACATTGGTTAGGAAAAGGAATGCAACGGTAGCGGGGGTGATAAGCACAACACATTTGAATGTATCCTTTAGGAGGGCTTTGATAGGGGATAATCGAAGAGATTGGTACCAATTAGTGGCAAAAGTCTGTTATTTTAAACTCTCAGAACAAAGCGACTCATTCAAATGGAACTTCAAAAGAGATGGAACTTTTACGGTAAATTCCATGTACGTAGCGCTTATGTATCTAAGACGTTATACCAAGGAAATCTTTGATTTGGAAACTTAGAATTCCACTGAAAATAAAGATTTTCCTGTGGTATATGCAAAAAGGAGTCATGTTAAAAGAAAGTGGAAAGGTAGCACTAAGTGTTTTTTTAGCTCTAATGAGAACATATATCACCTTTTATTTGAATGCCATGTTATAAAGTATACTTGGAGCGCTATATATATTACATTTGGTATTCAACCGCCTAACAGTGTTGCACATCTTTTCGGTGGTTGGCTCGATTGTTTGCAACCTAAGCTAAAATATAACTTTTTGGAATGTATTGGGGTGCTATGTTGTATGGTATGGTTATGCAGTATTTAATGGTATCCAAATTAATTCTTTTATGCAGGTAATTTTTAGAGGAACACACTGGGCACAGCAATGGGCCTTGTTGCTTAAAGAAGAATATGGGAATATGGTGAAGAAAAGATGCAGGTTGCTAGAAGCCAATGTGTTGAATTTCTTTTCCAAGCTGGGATGGAATTTTCTAGGAAGATTACAAGTGTTATAGACTTTGTTTTCCTCTCTTACGTGTTTGAACTTGCTTATTAGGCTGGTTGTGTATTCTTTTTGTTAAACTGCTGGGTCTATGTAGCTATTTATACTTTGTTTGGCCATGTGCACCCACCTTAGGATGCAGAGGCCAGCCGGGTCTTACCCATTATCTGAAAAAAAAAGAACACATCCATTGACCTTTTACTATTCCATGTGTATTACTTTATCTCTTAGAATTGTGAGTTTGGATTTCATTCCTCTATAAATAGTTAGAGCACTATTATCATATAATACTGTATTATTTTAAAATGTTCAAACTCAATTAACTGTTGAACTTAGTCATTAAAATTGATCAGAAAGTCAAGACAACTTCTAAATTGGAGTCCTTCTTTCTTTAGGACGAACTGGAGTTGTCTCCTCCAAATTATTGTTCTATATAATATAAATTGAGTGCTCCTTATGTCAAATCCCATGGATTTGATTGCAGTATCTGTATATAATAACAAAATTTAAAGTTTATGTATTGGTACCGTAAGATAGGAAGTATATGTAGATTTTTTTAATATTTGATTTGTTAGCTGGGAATAACCAAATCTTGTGAGGTTGGAGAATACATCTGTTTTGAGACAATCAAATTTTACAGAAACTAATTCATATCGTCCTGGAAAAAAGTCTATTTTATTCCCTCAAACAATTTTATTAGATTGCTTAGGCCCCTATACTATTTTAGGGCTCATTTCACACACCCCCATAAACTATTGAAACGGTTCACTGTGCTCTCCGTAGTAGCATTTCTCATTTTTGCTTCTCTTTATATATGCTATATCTTATGCTGCAATGTAGAGCCACAGCTGACATCTCGATATTTATATCAGTAATGTTATTTGCTTCCAACCGAGGTGAACAGTCAAAAAATTCTAAAAAATATTGTGACGTAAGCTGTAATATAACTATTATTATCCTACTAAATTTCAGTGAAAAATTCAACAGAAAGCGAGAGGAAAAGTAGAAATGCCGTTAGGGTGTAAACTTGGTGTCAAAACGGATCAGATAATATCCGATCTGATCCTCTCCAAATCTGTCCGCAATGAGTATATGATATGGGTTTTTAGAAATCTTACGGATATTAATGCGGATGTGGATATTATGATGCGAATTCGGATGCGGATATTATGATGCGGATGCTCTAAAATCCGGTAGATACGGATTATCCAACCTTTCTACCATATTATCCGATATGTCGTTTGCCAGATAATCCCAAATTATCAACTCTATATGTTGCATATAACATTCATCAATTTTCATCAATTAACCTAGATTCCTTAGTTTTCAATCGTCTTATCTAATACTTCGTAGCTACAATTTATATTATGGATATCATATAATTATGTTGTTCAGCACTTAATTATTTCAATGGGTTGTTTATTGACTATTATATTGTTGTCCCTTACATTGCAAACTCAATGTTGTATTAACTGCGTATACACATAAATCCAACAAATTTAATCCATTTCTGTACCAAGTCCGCACCGATTCCATACCATTTCCGACATCCAAAATAATTCGCTCCGCATCCGCATATTATCCCCACTGCTCCGAATCCGCTTAGAGGACATGGTTTAGGATATGTTATGACCACTATCCGTCCGAATCCGCTCCGTTTTCACCCATAGTGTAAACTGCAACGGTTTCAATAGTTCTGTGTGTAAAATGAACCAAAAATTAGTTTAGGGGTTTATTTTCTCGGGAGAAATAGCTTGAATGCGTAAAATGGACTTTTTTCTATATTTTTATTGGACTCCCATAAAATTTCTCCTTGTCGAATCAGTAATCTTTTTAGATAATAAATTTTTATTAATCCAGCGTCTATATTCGTAAAGGATAGCTGAATCATGATATAACTTGAGAGGCTCCTGTATTGGCATACTAAAGTTATGCAACTCCGATAGTTTCTCTAAACACGTAGCAGTCAACTTTACATGACAAGAATCACAAGGCTCCAATATAGAGAACACGTCAATTGAACAGTTACTCTTCCGTGTCATGCGAATATGTACAGTATTACTTTATCTGTTAAAATCAGGGGCTCATTTCATACGTCTATTGTAGCTCGAGCATTATTAGGTTAATACGCAAGAGTCCTTTTATATTGATATTCAGCATCCATTCTTTAACTGAATCGTTACTAAAATTCCTCGGAAGACCACTAGCAAATTAATTGGACTACATTGTTTATGACTAACAGAAGTCTTCCAAATTATTGTTCTATATATTCTAAGTGTTGAGTCCTCTTGTGAAACACCAGGGATTTGATTACATTCGCTGAAATAAAATAAATCACAAAATTATTGTTTTATATATTGGTGGGGTAAGATCATAACATGCAGAGTATTAAATTATCTGTCCGTATCAAGAGCTCTGATTTCATTCCCCTACAATACATCGAGCATTGTTTGCTTAGTACTCAAGAGACATTTATATTCACGTTTCGAATTTTGGCAGTTCGAGAGAGCTCTGTTTTGGCAATTATATCTGAGCTGCCACTATTTTTGCGATTTTTCATTAAAAAAATACTTTTTCTAAAAAGTTTTCCATTCTTCAAATTAATAAATAAATTTGCTCAGGAAAGTCAAGACTACTTCTAACTTGGAGTCCTTTCTTTATGACTAACTCGAGTCTAAAAAAATATTCTGCTATATATTCTAAATTGAGTTCTCCTTATGTTAAACATGAACACGGTTGATTTGATCACGGTGTCTCAAATATAATAAGGTGGGAAATATTAAAATTTTATATATTGGAGTTGTAACATCAGACTCAACATGCTTTGTAAAATATTGATACTAAATTGATTGTTTAACTCAATTGTTACAATTGCACACACAAAGTCAAGACAATTTCTATCCATTCTTTAGGACTAACTGGAGTCTTCCAAATTATTGTTCTATATATGCGATTTGAGTTTTGTTATTGTGGATTTGATCGTAGTGTTTGAAATATAGTAAATTCGAAACCAAAAATTTTATATAATGGTGGTGTAAGATCAGAAGTATATTTTGTTTGTGATATTCTTTCGTTAGGTTAAACTGAATCGTGTTATCTCAGAAAGTACATCGCGTCTCTTTTGAGAGCTTCAAATTTTGCACAATTTGTTGCCTATATTTCTATAGTTGACAGGCTCTCACACATGTTCCTCTACTACTTGTGTTCCAGATCAGTGGTAGTTCCTCTTACAAATGCCAGTCTCCTCCGCATGGCTAGCATAGCATTTGCTCCAGGTTAGAGAACACACAACGATTGACCTGCTATTATTCCATGCCTTCCCTAGTAACACCGTAACATAGAAGTACTACTTTATTTCTCTGAATTATGAGTTCGGATTTGATTCCTCTACATTAGTTGGACCATTATTATCATAATATTCAACATGCTTTTTATCTATTTAGACTCAAAAAAACTCTATAAATCTGTCGTTAAAAATGCTCCGAATGTCAAGACAATTACTATCCTTTCTTTAGGATTGACTGGAGTCTTCCAAATTAGTGTTCTATATATTTGAGTCCTTCTGTTAAACACACTGTGTATTTGATCATAGTGTCTAAAATATAATAAACTACTCCCTATGGCCTAAAATATAAGAACCTTGAATCGGATATGATATTTTCTATTATTACGAATCTGAAAAGATACATATTTATATCCGTAGTACTAAGAAATATCACATCCAGTAGTAGTTGATTCTCCGTGCTTTGCTGTGGTAATATAGTAAGTAATCTTTAATATGCTTTTACCGCAATTAGGCTAGGAGTTAAAAGTATGTTAGTTATTAACAACAATTAAAAGTAATTTGCCAAACTATATGTGGAGAGAAATAAATTCAGTAGACTCTGTAATAGATTCTAGATGAAATATTAGGTTGTTAATCAAGATTTGCATCATAAGTAGCGGAAGGTAGGGAAAAAAGATGAAAATTCACTAATTGGTATCGTACGCATTGATGCGGTGTATATGGAAGAATATATATCAAATATTATAAAAGTGGTGAACAAATATGTTGAAATATTGTGAAAATGATATCAGCTATGATGATTGGATATGCTTGCATGTTGATTTGTAGAATTGAATGAATTGTAGATGATGTTGCATATTTGCATGACCTTTTATATGTAATTATTGTTAATAGATGAGGAGGTGGTCAGCTTTAGGTTTACTGGGTTGCAACTTATAGAAGGTATAGATCTATAGAATGGCATATAATAACAAATTTTAAAATTTATGTATTGGTGCTGTAAGATTGGAAGTATATGTAGAATTTTTTTGTGATATTTGCTAGTTGGGTACTCCCTCCATCCACAAGAGTTAGACCTATTTCTTCGTATTTTAGTTTTTTTTCAAAATAAGTTGTTCCTAGTTGTAGTCTCTATGTATCTAAGACTTAATAGAGAAGTAAATTAAATGTTTGATCAGAACCGATGAGTCATCTTAATGCTCATTGGTTGCATCCGTGCATACGCTCCTTGATCTTTATTAAATCTAAGATGATTTAATTTCTTCTTGGTCTTGATGACAAATTAATAGGCTAACTTATGTGGAAGGAGGGAGTATAACGGAAGCTTGTGAAGTTGGAGCGTAGATCTCTTTTGAGGCAATCAAATTTTACAGAAAGTAATTCATATCGTCCTAAAACAACTCTATTATAGTCTCTCAAACTATTTTATTAGATCACTCAGCCCCCTAATTAAGTTATTTTATGGTTCATTCTACACTCCCCCTTAAACTATTGAAATGGATTTCACTATGCTCCGTAATATCATTTTTCTTTTTATATGAGCTATACTTTTGCAATTTTGTAGGGCCATAGCTGACAATGTTACCGTAGTTCAAAAATATTCTCAGTTTTTCTCATAACATTCTGCTTGAGCTTTAAAATCTCAATATTAATGTCTGTACTATTTTCTTCCAACCAAGGTGAATAGTGAAAAAAAATCTAAAATATGTTGAGACGTAATCTGTAATATATCTATCATCATCGTACAATAGTTCAGCACAAAATACAACTTATATAGCGGGTAGACTACCACGGTATCAATAGTTTTGGGAGTAAAATGTGCCGGAACCTAGTCTAGGGATTTAAGGTCGCAAGAGAAATAGTTTCTAGCAGTAAAATGGAATTTCTCTATATTTTTATAGGACTCCAATAAATTTTTAATCAGGGCATAAGTTGAGAGGCTCTCCTGTGTTGGCGTACTGAAGTTGTGGAACTCCGATGGTTCCTCTAACACATAGCTGTATACTTGACATGACAAGAATACCATGCAGGCTCCAATATAGAGAACACATCGATCGAGCAGTTACTAGCTAGTCCGTGTCATGAGACCATGGAGAGTATTACTTTATCTGATCAAATCAGGGGCTCAGATTCATACGTGTATTGTAGCTTGAGCATTATTAGCCTAATACACAAGAGTCCTTTTAAATTGATATTCAGCATCCATTCTTTGACTGAATCATTCAAAATTCTGACAAGACCACTTGGAAATTGGACTACATTGTTTATGACTAACAGAAGTCTTCCAAATTATTGTTTTATATATTCTATATATTCTAAGTTGAGCCCTTTTGTGAAACACCATGGATTTGATTACATTCTCTGAAATAAAAAATAGATCAGAAAATTATTGTTTTATATATTGGTGGGGTAAGATCATAACATGCAGAGAATTAGATTATCTGTCCGTTTCAAGAGCTCGGATTCCATTCCCCTACAGTATATCGAGCATTGTTAGCTTAATACTAACAGGCATTTTAAATATTCACATTTTCAATTACGCAGCTCGACAGGGCCCTATTTTGGCAGTTATATCTGGGCGTCCCCTATTTTTTACCATTTTCCATTAAAATAATATTATTTTTAAAAACATTATCCATTCTTCAAGTTAATCGTCATTAAACTTGCTGAGGAAGTCAAGACTACTTCTAAATTGGAATCCTTTCTTTATGACTAACTCGAGTCTAGAAAAATATTCTTCTATATATTCTACATTGAATGTGTATTATGTTAAACACAGTTGATTTGATCACGGTGTCTGAAATATAATAAGTTGGGAAATTTTAAAATTTTATATATTGGAGTTGTGAGATCAGACTCAACATGCTTTGTGAAATATTCATACTCAATTGATTGATTGACTCAGTTATCAAAATTGCATACACAAAATAAAGCAACTTCTATCCATTTTTTTGGACTTACTGGAGTCTTCCAAAATATTGTTCTCTATATTCTAAATCGAGTTTTGTTGTTGTGGATTTGATCGTAATGTTTGGAATATAGTAAATTCGAAACATAAAATTTTATATAGTGGTGGTGTAAGATCAGAAGTATATGTAAAATTTTGTTTGTGATATTCTTTCGTTGGGTTAAACTGAAGCGTGTTATTACATTGAATACATCGCATCTCTTTTGAGCGCATCAAATTTTGCACAATTCGTTGCCCATATTTTTATAAGATTCCCATTTTCACAGGCTCTCACACATGTTCCTCTAATACTTGTGTTCCAAATCACTGGTAGTTCCTCTAATTAATTAACAAATGCCAGTCTCCTCGACATGGCTAGCATAACGTTGCTCCAGGCTGGAGAACAGATCGATTGACCTGCTACTATTCAATGCCTTCCCTAGTAACACCGTAACATGGATAGTACTACTTCATTTCTTTGAATTAGGAGTTCGGATTTGATTCCTCTATGGTAGTTGGACCATTATTAGCATAATACTCAACATGCTTTTTAAGTTTTAGACCCAATCAACTGTTTATCTCAGTCAATAAAATGCTCAGAATGTCAAAACAACTACTATCCTTTCTTTAGGTCTGACTGCACTCTGCCAAATTATTGTTGTATATATTTGCATGCTCGTTATGTGAAACACGCTGTTTATTCAATCATAGTGCATGAGATATAATAATCTGCTCCCTTCATCCGAAAATATAAGAACCGAGAACCGGATATGACATTATCCGTAAGTATCAAGAGCTCGGATTTCATTCCCCAACAGTATATCGAGCATTGCTAGCTTAATACTACGAGATGTTTTAAATTTTGACTTTCGAATTTAGGCAGTTCGACAGGGCCCAATTTTGCAATTATGTCCGGGCGGCCACTATTCTTACGATTTTATTTCAATAATATTATTTCTAAAATAAATTCTCCATACTTCAACTTAATCGTCATTCAAATTGCTCAGGAAGTCAAGACTACATCTAAATAATTGGAATCATTTCTTTTTGACTAACTCGAGTCTAGAAAAATATTCGCCTATATATTCTGCATTGGGTGCTCCTTATGTTAAACACTGTTGACTTGATCACGGTGTCTGAAATATAATAAGTTGGGAAATTTTAAAATTTTATATATTGGAGTTTTAAGATCAGATACAACATGCATGTTGTAAAATATTCAGACACACAAAGTCAAATTTGCACACACAAAGTCAAAACTCGATTTAGAATATATAGAACAATAATTTGGAAGACTAACTGTAGTCTTCCATATATTCTAAATCGAGTTTTGTTGCTGTGGATTTGATTGTAGTGTTTGAAATATAGTAAATTCCAAACCTAAAATTTTATATTATGTTCACTACTAAAAAACCCTCATAGTGACCGACCTTATAGGTACCGGTTCATTTAAAACCGGCACCTATGAGCTTTTTCCCACCTCTCCGCAGGATAAAAAAATATAGAATCGGCACCTATACTATATGTGCCGGTTTTTCAATAGAACCGACACCTATAATATAAATATAGGTGTCGGTTTTAGAGAAAAACCGGTACCTATAGTATAGGTGCCGGTTTTTGACCAGAACCAGCACCTATAAAAAATTTAGTATAGGTACCGGTTTTTTATAAAAACCGGCACCTATTTAAAAAAACCGGCCGGCCTTATCCATCCATCCTCTCCCTTATCCATCCATCCATCTCATCGTCTATCTCTCTCCCTTATCCATCCATCCATCCATCTCTCTCGTCGTCTCTCTCGCCTTCCTCTCGGCGCGGGCGAGGCCGACGCGGGCGGCTGGAGGAGGCTCGCCCCCCTCTCGCCTTCCTCTCCTCGCGGCGGCACGGGTGAGGTGGAGGCCGGCGCGGGCGAGGTGGTGGTGGCAGCATGGAGGCCGGGCAAGGTGGTGGTGGCGGCGGTGGAGAAGGCCGGCGGCAGTGTAGGGGGTCATCTTTTTTTTATTTTTTTAATAGTATAGGTGCCGGTTTTAGAACCGGCACCAATAAGATTGAGGCAAAGGTGCCGATGAATAGGTGCCGACTGGGAATCCGGCACCTATAGCCAGTTCCCAACCGGCACCTATAAGGGTTTCTGTACCAGTGGTTGGTGTAAGATCAGAAGTATATGTAGAATTCTGTTTGTGATATTCTTTCATTGGGTTAAACTGAATCGTGTTATCTCAGAGAGCACATCGCGTCTCTTTTAAGAGCATCAAATTTTGCACAATTTGTTGCCTATATATTGTTAAGATTCTCATTAGGTGAAAGGCTCTCACACATGTTCCTCCTCTACTACTCACTAGCACGGGATATCTCATCTCAATCGAGCGGCAAGACTCATCAGTGTCGGGGATGGGTCCCATCACAAATCAAAGGTCAGGGAAATCATCTCTATCGGGTACATGGCTGTCATGGATGGCAGTTATCTCTATCGGGTCAAAACTAAAGCCCGTCACCGATAGGTTTGATAAAGCAGACAAGTCAAACTAGGATTAAATTAGGGCCCATCACCGATGATCTCATCCGTGACGGGTTCGTACTTGAAATGGTATGGTATGGTGCCCGTCATGGATGAGGTCATCTCAATCGGGCTTAAAGTTAAGCCCGTCACGGATGAGGTCATCTCAATCGGGCTTAAAGTTAAGCCCTTCACAAATGACTCATCTCAATCAGGCTTAAAGTTAAGCCTGTCACGGATGATCACATCTCGATCGGGCTTTAGGTAAAGCCCGTCACAGATGAGTATTTTACCCAAAAAAAGAAATTTTGTTTTTTGGCTAGCCTCAGGCCTTTGCTAGCTATTAGCCATTCCCGCTGTAAAATGACAAAAGCATATATATATATATATATATATTCCCTTTCCCAGCAACGCAGTGATCACATCTATTCACATATGCCATTCGTAGCAATTCACAAATCAAACATCAAGTGATCACATGCAGATTCACACATCGATTCACATATACCATTCACATACTCAAGAGTTAAGCATCAAAACCTGCAAAACCGAGTTATAAATTGGACCAAATCTATATGTAATTAGCATTACATGTATATACGGAAACATCATACCAGATTGTATTACATACACTAGAACAAAAACCTTATGTAGAGGCACTTTTGTAGAGGCGATTTTCAAATCGCCTCTAAAATCTGGAGCTCTATAGTCTAGAGACACTTTTTAGAGGCACTTTCAAAATCACTTAAAATACTTTAACTGTTGAGACACTTTTAGCATATTTTATTAAATTTATCTTGTAGAGGTATTTTTTCAGTGTTTTAAAATTTGCCTCATATGTAAAGGCATTTTCTTAAGGCATCTAAATTTCTGTAGAGGCACTTTTCCAAATATTAATATATACTAAGTAACTAGATATAAGTAATACAAAGCATATATTTACAAGTAACTATATGAAGTTGAGATGGTTAGTGCATTGTAGATATAAAAAAGAAAACTCAAGAGGTCACGAGTTCAAGGATTGGTAATAGATAATATTTTATGTTTTTTCACATTGGTTTGCTATGGATGCTGCATAATTTAATGGCTCTATAAATTGTCTCTATTTTGCATAGAGACATTTTATAAAATGCCTCTTAGTTCATAGAGACACTTCATCAAAAGACACTAATGAAACATTCTTCAAAATATCTCTACAACACTGTAAAGATATTTTAAAAATATCTCTACATTATTAGGAAAATGTCTCTATAGGGCACGTTTGTTGTAGTGATATAATATATACATTAATGATACATAATCGCATGTTTTTGACAAGCATTGGAAAATGTTTCAACCATTTAGAGACAAGCTACGACTGTACTCTAAAGCTTCCTTTGGAAGATTAGATTTCGTCGAGTATGAAACATGCTATGTTCTCTCTAATTGGTTTGAAGCTGCGAGCCTTAATGTTGGAAATTTTTTCCGGCGTGAGGCGCCAAGTTAGTGTATGTATATACTTCAAAATACTTAGTGCAAATTTATTGTATACAAAATAGAAACACAGACCTCAAGGTTGAGCAATGTCACATTGTCCAACAAAGTCATCATGTTGTCACACACGTAGAAACCACACTGAGCTTGGGGCTGCCTTGCTTATGCCTTCCTCCTTTTCCCATATATTGACCCCACGCGTCATTGAGTGCAGCTTCAATTTTGGATCAATCGTATTTCTCTTTAGTTTCGGAGTTCTTAAAAATTTTGGAGTTAAGGTAGTATACCATACTCCACTTCGGCACTAAGACCACAATGGTACCTGTGTCATTAATATATTGCAAGTTAAATATTAAAGTTATACGCACCGTGGAGGGGTAGCTAATGAGGGTACACACTTACTGTTTATTATAGGCACACATAATGAACTCTTTGTCTTGGTGGGCCCACAAGCAGTACGTAATATAATTTGTCATTCCACCTAGATCGTGCTGTAGATTTGTCACTTGACTTGAGATGTATCTAAAAGGCAACATCGATGCGATTTCTTTGTGCATATTTCCAACAGAACCTACGTGTCGACAAAGACACGTATAAGCATATTATATGAATGTTATTACCATATTTTGAACACAAGAATACTTACAACGAATAGCACTTAAGGAGATTGGTGTCCACCGCTCGCACCCTGTAGAGGTTAAAGAGATCTGCGAAGTCTACCTCAATATAGGCTTTTGGCCCAAGAAACGGTTGTGTTCCGTGATAGCCTGTCATGGAGGTTTCTCTATTCTTCCTCCTTGCGTTGGATTTCTCCATGTAGTACCCATGCAACCGCTTGCAAGCATGGTCCATCTTCGCTAACTCATGGTTTTCAACGAATGCATGCCTAATAGGAAGCTAGTCTTAGTAGGAATTGATGGTGTCTTGCCTAGATCTAACTTCTTTGGAGCCAGAAGCGAGGTTTGCAGCTTTTCTCTTCCTCTCCCCCTTGCAATAGTTTTTTTGGTAGTTTTTTTCCGGTGGTGGAGAAGAATGCGTCTTCCTGCTCTTTTTGATATGAGGGGGAATGTTAGCCCTGCTATTTGTAATGCCCCAGCACTCGTTAACCGATGACACCAGCTAACTCATGCCGAGGTGCTACGCATTACCTTCGAGATAGTACTAGTCCCAGGATACACTAGCTGGTACACACAGAATAACCATGGAATCAAAGTAAACTAAATATTACATCACTGGGTTTTAGTCCTTACATAAGTTGCCATCCTGGATAGGCCCAAAGATGAGCAACGCAACAATACAAAAGTCCACAGAGCGGAAGTCAAAAGCGGCGAGAAGCGAAGCGACAGGGCGACTAAGCACTAGGCGAGCGCCTAGGCAACCATCTTGATCCACATGCGAGGCTTGGGGCTAGGAACGAAATCTTCTAGAAGTCCTCGTACTCGGCTTGCTCCTGGAGACAGTCCTCGGTGGTAGGGTCGAAGTCTTCATCTCCAAGCTCTATAGATATTTATATATAGCAAGGGTGAGTACTTCACGTACTCAGCAAGCCGGGGAAAGAATGACATGCTTGGTTAAGACAAGTAGGGCTAGGATTTTATTTGCGAAAGCAGCCTTTTTGGCGAAAGCGATTTATTTCACAAAAAAACTCTAGTGAGTCAGAATTTTAGTTGTCGGGAGGAGGCTCACGCCTCGTCCCATTCCACAAGTTGCTTTATAACAACTTGTCACAAGAGTAACAATTAATTAAATAACTGGTTTCCTCTATTAGCATCTTTTTGCTTTCACAGCAACTCAATTCCAACCATAAAATCATCACAACACTATTTCTCATAGTTAACCTTGCTTTCTCAGCACAACAAACGCCTTCTCGGCCCTAACAACACCTTGGTGTCGAGCGACACCCCAGGTCACACAGACCCGTTCCTAACCACAAGGTTAGCCGTTTGCGACACAGGCGAACTCTGGAAACGAATCCCTTCCCACCAACCATTTTCATCAAACATTTGTCAAATAAATCTACGCTATGAGAAACACCTTACACTCGCCCTTGACCGTGGGCACAGCTGTTCGAACAGTTCATTAAACTCTACAGAGGTTGTACGCTTTACCCACACGACACGAAACTGACACCGTGTACCTGTCGGCAACAGAAGTTCGTGACAAGGCCTTTCCAAAGCTAACCCATGAAAATCACACACCACCTAGTTGGGCCAAGTCTCTTAGCCGAGTATCAGGCAGTCGCAGCCGTCATCCACTCAGGAATACCGAGGATGCCTCCTACTCCTACTCGGTACCGTGTGCCACATAGAGGCAAACAAAACACCCAAAAGGGCTATAATGATCCAACTTCGTCTCCTCATCCTCGGCATCCCATAACCATTGGCATACAAAACTCCCATGTGATAACCATTTACTTAGCCAGGGGCATCCCATGAATACCCGTGAGGTAGCACTGTAACATGTTTGGATGGATTTCCCAGAGGAATCGGTCCTTAACGATAATACGCGACCAAACCACAAAGACATGGTCTCGCATCATCACTATTTTCACAACTCATTTTATTTCGCAACACATCGGTACAATGTACCGGATTTTTAAGCATAAAGTTTGGAAAATACCCAAGTTTCCCACACGACAGTACAACGTAAGAACGGCTAAGCAAACTACCTCGGCAATCGTATCTAATAGATAGTGATACCGGCGCTAACATATGTGTAGCTAACAAGGATAAAGGGATTCACAACATCCTATGAACAGTGAGTGCAACTACTAGGTCGGTCCGTCGGTTGCATAAACAATCGGAGGCCTGACAAGATTTATCGTGTACACCTAGCAATGCAATTTGCAAACAAAATAACTTACAAATTTGGGGGCAATGTGATCAAAGGGGCTTGCCTTGCACAAGATGGTCTTCTTCTTCGAAACCGGCGTCCGGAGCTTCCTCGTACACGTGCTCTATACGCGGAACGGAGAACAAATAAATAAAAGGCAATAAAACAAGCTCAAATCAGATAAACCAGTGTGCCACTTTGTAGATCTCAATTTTAGAAAAATATAGAAAGTTGAACGAGGTCAAACGGAGTTACGGTTGAATTTCTATGAATTTTCAAAGGTAAAAGGATTTCTGGGGTTTTCTGGAAAATAAATAAACGACGATGGAATATTCCGTGGAATATTCCGTTAGAGTTAACGCGTGGGGTGGGGCCCGCGTGTCGGTCAAAGGAAGAGAGGGGAGAGAAGGGGGGCCCACCTGTCAGGTGTTTCTTCCTCCTCTCCCTTGGCCAAGCTCGGCTTGTGTGCCGGCGGTGGTGAGGCGGCCGGTGGTGGAGAGGGGAGGCCGGCGGCCAGGGGGAAGGGCGACAGCGAACGGCGGTGGCCGGGGAGCAGCGGCGGTCGGGAGGGCGCCCGGTGGCAGCGGGCCGAGAGGGGAGAAAGAGAGAGTGCGGCCGAGAGAGAGAGGGAGAGAGCGCCGACGGTGAGGGTGGCGGCGAGAGCGGGGGTCCGGGGCCTCTTTATAGGCGGCGAACGCGCGGTGCAGCGTGGTGATGTGATAGCGGCGCGGCGCGGCTCGGGGCTCGAGACGGCGCGGCGCGCGGCTCTAGGCGGTGGGCCGCGGGGCGCGAGGACGACGATGGGACGGCGGGCGGCGAGGGGACGCGCGCGCGGCACGGGCGGGATAACGGGCGGCGCGGTGCGGCGACGGGACACGGGCGCGGCGTTGGATGGGACGCGGCGCGGTGCGTGCCGCGCGGGGCTCGAGGCGGCGATGGGACGGCGGCCCGGCGAGGTGACGCGCGCGGCGTGAGGCTCGGCGCAGCGCGGGGCAGGAGCCGGTGAGGCGCGCGGCGCGGGGCGGCGCGGCAACGGCCGGAGGTAGGGGACGGTGAACAGTGCCGGGCTGGGCCAAGCCAGCGTGAGGCAGGGAAGAGGCCCGTAGGCCAGGGGAGAAAAAGAGAGAGAGAGCTGGGCTGGGGGAAAAAAGAGAGAGAGCGATAGATGTGGGCCGGCCTGCTCGGGGGGGGGAGAGGAGGGGAGAGAGGGATTGGGCCGGGGAGAGAAAAAGAAGAAAAAGGGAGGGGGAGGCCCAAAATGAACGTGACTTTTTTTGAGAATTTGAAGGAATTCTTTTGAGGATTTGAATTTGAATTGAACCACGAGTTTGACGAAAATTGAGATGATGTCAAGGAGAGGATTTGAGATCTAATTGGCAAAAAAACAATAAAAACCAAATTAAATCTCCTTTTTTTTAAATGAGGGAAATAAATAGTTAGGGTGCTACAAACCTACCCCCCTTAAAAGAATCTCGTCCCAAGATTCCGCGATTACGCGAACAACTCAGGGTGCTCAGCTCGAAGGTGATCCTCTTGTTCCCACATAGCTTCGTCCTCGGAGTGATTACTCCACTGAACCTTGAAAAACTTGATCACTTTCCATCTGGTGCGTCGCTCCTTTTCATCAAGAATCCGAATCGGTCGTTCTTCGTAGGTCAAATTCTCTTGCACATTGATTATCTCGAGTGGAACTTGCTCTTCCGGAACTCGAAGACATTTCTTCAACTGGGACACATGGAACACGTTGTGTACATCGGGTCGTTTGTTCAACTTGCTCTGCAGGTAATTCAAGCTGATAGGCAACTTCTCCACGACGTGCAGTGATAGGGTAGGGTCCGATAAAACGTGGCGCTAACTTTCCTGCCATTCCAAATCTTTTCATTCCTCGTTGAGGTGATACTCGCAGGTATACATGATCTCCAACTTCAAACTCTAGATCTCTTCGTCAATTATCTGCATAGTTTTTCTGCCTAGACTGGGCCACTTTCAAACGTTCTCTAATCACTTTCACCTGTTCTTCAGCTTCTTTCAGAACATTTAGTCCAAAGATTTTCTTTTCTCCAACAGCCGTCCAACAGTGGCGTTCGACACTTCCGCCCATACAAGGCTTCATTCGGGGCCATTTGTATGCTTGCTTGATAGCTATTGTTGTAAGAGAATTCTGCGTAGGGTAGGCACAAATCCCAAGTACCGGCAAAATCCAAAGCGCAAGCTCTCAACATGTCTTCTAGAATCTGATTCACCCTTTCTGTTTGTCCATCGGTCTGAGGATGGTAAGCTGTACTGAAGTTGAGATTGGTACCCATGGCTTCATGTAACTTCTTCCAAAAGTGGGAGGTGAACTGGGTACCTCTATCTGACACAATCTTCTTTGGGACACCATGTCGGCAAACCACTTTCGTCATGTATAGCTCTGCTAACTTTTTTCCTGAGTAGGTAGTCTTTACGGGGATGAAATGGGCAACCTTGGTTAGTTGATCCACTATTACCCAAATGGAATCATAACCCGAAGATGTCTTTGGGAATCCTGTTATAAAGTCCATTCCTATTTCTTCCTACTTCCATTCTGGAATCTTTAATGGTTGCAGTAAATCCGCTGGCTTCTGATGTTCAGCTTTTACCCTTTGATAGATGTCACAAAGGGCAACATATTCCGCAATATCTCTCTTCATTCCAGACCACCAATAATACATCTTGGTACTTCCGGGGTGGATAGAATATGCAGACTCATGGGCTTCTTGCAGTATCAGGTTTCTTAACTCCTTTTTGTTGGGCATACATATGCGCTTTCCAAACCAAACGATTCCTTTATCATCTACATAATATTCTGAGGCTTTGTCTTTCTTTATCAATTTCCTTATATTCATAATTTCTTCGTCGCCTTCTTGGGCTTCACGGATTTGATTCTCTAGAGTGGGTTGCACCACTAGGGTTGCTAGAGTTCCTGGCTTAACCATATTTATTCTTAGCCTTTCCATTTCCTTGCATAATGCTGGATGATGTGGCGAGGTCAAAAGGACATTGCAGTGCACCTTTCGACTTAGAGCGTCTGCGACAACATTCGCTTTTCCCGGATGGTAATGTATTCCGACATCGTAATCCTTGATCAGTTCAAGCCAGCTTCTTTGTCTGAGGTTGCGCTCTGTCTGAGTGAAGATATACTTCAGGCTCTTATGATCCGTGTATACTTCACATCTGTTTCCGATCAAGTAATGTCTCCATATTTTGAGGGCATGAACAACTGCGGCTAGCTCAAGATCATGGGTAGGGTAGTTCACTTCATGTGGCCTTAACTGCCGTGAGGCATATGCAACAACTTTTCCTTCTTGCATAAGTACGCATCCTATACCCTGCCTGGATGCATCGCAAAAGACTTCAAAATCTTTCCTTATATCTAGTAGTATTAAAACTAGAGAAGTCGTTAGCCTTTTCTTTAGCTCCTGAAAACTTTTTTCACATGCTTCGGTCCAAACGAACTTCTTCTCTTTCTTGAGCAATTCTGTCATGGGTTTGGCAATTTTTGAGAAACCCTCAATAAACCTTCTGTAATATCCTGCCAGACCAAGAAAACTCCTGATCTCGGTAACCGTGGTTGGAGATTTCCATGAAAGCACATCTCTTACTTTCCCTGGATCCACTTCTACTCCACGAGATGAGATAACATGGCCTAGGAATGCGACTCGGTCTAGCCAAAATTCACACTTGGAGTATTTTGCATAAAGCTGATGTTCTCGCAACTTTCCTAGTACCAATCTCAAATGTTCTGGATGGGTTTGCTCATCATTGGAGTAGATCAGAATGTCATCTATGAATACTACGACAAACTTGTCGAGGTATTCCATGAATGAACACTTTGTTCATGAGATTCATAAAGAATGCTGGAGCATTTGTGAGTCCAAAGGACATGACCGTATACTCATATAGACCATAACGAGTTGAGAAGGCGGTCTTTGGTATGTCTTCAGGTCTGATTTTCAACTGATGGTATCCAGACCTTAAATCAATCTTGGAGAAGACTGAGGCTCCTTGTAATTGGTCAAACAGGTCATCAATCCGCGGTAACGGATACTTGTTCTTGATGCTTACTTCATTTAAAGCTCTGTAATCCACACACATTCTCTTTGTTTTATCCTTCTTTTCAACTAGATGAACTGGAGCTCCCCATGGTGACGTACTAGGTCGCACAAAACCATTTGCTTACAATTCTTCTATCTGTCTTTTTACTTCGGCCAATTCATTAGCTGCCATTCCGTAGGGTCTCTTGGCTATTAGAGCTGTGCCAGGTACAAGTTCTATGGAGAACTCTATTTCTCTATCTGGTGACATTCCGGGTAATTCGTCTGGGAAGACATCTGGATATTAATTGACTACAGGCACTTCTTCCAAAGCGATGACTTCGATGCAGTTCAGCATTGGCTGACCTCTAGGGTCCTTTGACAGAGTAAACCTCACTTCACTTCCAGATGGTCCTTTCATCGTGATAGTCCTTGTGGCACAATCTATCTGACCCTTGTACTTAGCTAACCAGTCCAAGCCTAGAATCAGGTCCAGACCTTGCGACTCTAGGATAATAGGGCTAGCCATAAATTTAACATCTTCTATGACTAGGCTAACCTTTGGGCATGATCGATCAGACCTAGTCTCCTTTCCCGGGGAGTGAACGATCATTGGTACCCTTAGGTCCTTAGTAGCCAAACCATGTTGTTCCACAAAAGCTCGAGAAATGAAAGTATGCGAAGCTCCCGAATCAAACAAGACAACAGCAGGTACATTATTAACGAGAAACGTACCTATCACGACATCTGAAGCTTCCTGGGCTGACTTTGCCTGAACATGGTTGATGCGGCCTTGTCCAAAGCTTGGAGTAGTACGTGAGGCCTGACCACTAGCCTGAGTAGTGGCTCTCGCTTGCCCTGACGCTGGTACTCTGGTAGTACTGATGTTGGAGGCTCCTGAGGTAGCGGGGCCTTTCCTCTGAGGGCATTCTCTGGCAAAGTGTCCAACTTCATCGCAGCGGTAACAAGTCACTCCGGCTGCATTCTGGGGCTTCCTCGGCTGAGTATTGAAACAGGTAAGATTACTTCCTCCTAGGTTACCACTATAGGCTCTCGGCTGAGCTGGTGCAGACGGGTGAGAAGGAACTGAGCGGGTAGGAAACCCTCGGTTCTGCGGTGGGGCCTGCTGGCGATACTGAGGAGGGTTGATCCTGGGGCGGGGACCACCTTGAGACTGGAGTCCGGACTGGACCATCTTGCGCTTGCGGAAGACTTCCACTTCCTTTCTGGCATCTTCAACTATCAAGGCCCTATTGATCATGTCTTGGAAGGTAGGGAAAACATGAGCCACAAGCTGAAGCTTCATCCCTACGTTCATTCCTTTTAGAAACTTTCTGATCTTCTTCTTGTCAGTGTCCACCTCATCTGTGGCATAACAGGCCAGGTGATTGAATTTGCTGAGGTACTCATTGACACTGGAGTTTCCCTGCTTGAGGTTGTTGAGTTCTTCTCTCTTGATATCGTAGATACTCTCTGGGACATAGCCAGCTCTAAAAGCTTCTGCGAATTCTGTCCATACAATTGTAGCGGCATCCCGATGAGCAACACAATAGTTTTCCCACCAATTAGCGGCGGGTCCTCTGAGCTGATGTGCAGTGTATAAAGCCTTCTCTCTAGGGGAGCACTGCACAAGGTCAAGCTTTCTCTCTACATCTTTCAGCCAATCATTAGCTTCGACAGGCTCGGAGGTCTGCGAGAATTCTGGCGGACGGGTTCTCAAGAAATCGGTCAACTTGGAGCGGCCATTGTGATATGGAGCTGGGTGGTGCTGGGGGTTCAAAGCAGCCAGGTTCTGAGCTATGCCTTGTAGGATCTGAGTTTGAATGGCCATGATTTGCTGAGGATCCAGATCAGGGGGTGGAAGTGGAGGCATTTCTCCTTGGGCGGTAGCTGTGGCCGTATGTGTTCCTTGGGTGGGGGCAGGTTCATTCTCTGACACCTGATCGTCAGCTTGCTCTACTTCCTGGTCTTCGGCATTCCGAGCTGCGTTGTTCTCATTATGATTTTGGTCTTTATAACCGAAGCTGGCTGGGGTACGAGCATTGCGACGAGGGTGTCCTGCCATCTGGTTTGTTTGAAAGGGCAGAGTAAAGAGGAGGGCATTTCATAGACAAAACTGTTTTCGTAAATCAGGGAAGTTCCAAAAGATAGGGACATGGCTAGCCCAAAGCTTAGCCAAGCTTAGCTGGAGGCACATTAAGAAGCAAACCAACATTACATAACCCACCAACACGCTAGTTTAACGAACACCCGAAGGAGTTCGGAAAACATCCTTAACGAAAACTAAGTGCCACAACTCCTACTGAGTTGGCAACGATACCACAGGCCTGACGCACAACAACCACTAAACTTCTAAGAACTGAGCAAAAAGATCAGTAGAATCAATCGTAGCACGATCCGTCTAAGGTTTTTAAATAAACCGGGATTAGTGACTAGTTTGAAAAGAACCCTACAGTAAGGAGAAGAGTATAAGCATTTCTAACTTTTGCAACTATATATAAGTTTTTAAAATAGTCCTTAGGTTCACAACTAAACGAAGGTTTCGTCCTAGGGCTAAACCTATGCTCTGATACCACCTTTGTAACGCCCTGGCACTCGTTAACCGATGACACCAGCTAACTCATGCTGAGGTGCTACGCATTACCTATGAGATAGTACCAGTCTCAGGATACACTAGCTGGTACACACAGAATAACCATGGAATCAAAGTAAACTTAATATTACATCACTGGGTTTTAGTCCTTACATAAGTTGCCATCCTGGACAGGCCCAAAAATGAGCAACGCAACAATACAAAAGTCCATAGAGCGGAAGTCAAAAGCGGCGAGAAGCGAAGCGACAGGGCGACTAAGCACTAGGCGAGCGCCTAGGCAACCATCTTGATCCATAGGCGAGGCTTGGGGTTAGGAATGAAATCTTCTAGAAGTCCTCGTACTCGGCTTGCTCCTGGAGACACTCCTCGGTGGTAGGGTCGACGTCTTCATCTCCAAGCTCTATAGATATTTATATATAGCAAGGGTGAGTACTTCACGTACTCAGCAAGCCGGGGAAAGAATGACATGCTTGGTTAAGACAAGTAGGGCTAGGGTTTAATTTGTGAAAGAAGCCTTTTTGGCGAAAGCGATTTATGTCAGAAAAAAACTCTAGTGAGTCAAAATTTTAGTTGTCAGGAGGAGGCTTACGCCTCGTCCCATTCCACAAGTTGCTTTGCAACAACTTGTCACACGAGTAACAATTAATTAAATAACTGGTTTCCTCTATTAGCATCTTTTTGCTTTCACAGCAACTCAATTCCAACCATAAAATCATCACAACACTATTTCTCATAGTTAACCTTGCTTTCTCAGCACAACATACGCCTTCTCGACCCTAACAACACCTTGGTGTCGAGCAACACCCCAAGTCACACAGACCCGTTCCTAACCACAAAGGTTAGCCATTTGCCACACAGGCGAACTCTGGAAACGAATCCCTTCCCACCAACCATTTTCATCAAACATTTGTCAAACAAATCTACGCTATGAGAAACACCTTACACTCGCCCTTGACCGTGGGCACAGCTGTTCGAACAGTTCATTAAACTCTGCAGAGGTTGTACGCTTTACCCACACGACATGAAACTAACACCTTCTACCTGTCGGCAACAGAAGTTCGTGACAAGGCCTTTCCAAAGCTAACCCATGAAAATCGCACACCACCTAGTTGGGCCAAGTCTCTTAGCCGAGTATCAGGCAGTCGCAGCCGTCATCCACTCAGGAATACCGAGGATGCCTCCTACTCCTACTCGGTACCGTGTGCCACATAGAGGCAAACAAAACACCCAAAAGGGCTATAATGATCCAACTTCATCTCCTCATCCTCGGCATCCCACAACCATTGGCATACCAAACTCCCATGTGATAACCATTTACTTAGCCAGGGGCATCCCATGAATACCCGTGAGGTCGCACTGTAACATGTTTGGATGGATTTCCCAAAGGAATCGGTCCTTAACAATAATACATGACCAAACCACAAAGACATGGCCTCGCATCATCACTATTTTCACAACTCATTTTATTTCGCAACACATCGGTACAACGTACCGGATTTTTAAGCATAAAGTTTGGAAAATACCCAAGTTTCCCACACAACAGTACAACGTAAGCACGGCTAAGCAAACTACCTCGGAAATAGTATCTAATAGATAGCGATACCAGCGCTAACATATGTGTAGCTAACAAGGATAAAGGGATTCACAACATCCTATGAACAGTGAGTGCAACTACTAGGTCGGTCCGTCGGTTGCATAAACAATCCGAGGCCTGACAAGATTTATCGTGTACACCTAGCAATGCATTTTACAAACAAAATAACTTGCAAATATGGGGGCAATGTGATCAAAGGGGCTTGCCTTGCACAAGATGGGGGTCTTCTTCTTCGAAACCGGCGTCCGGAGCTTCCTCGTACACGTGCTCTATACGCGGAACGGAGAACAAATAAATAAAAGGCAATAAAACAATCTCAAATCAGATAAACAAGTGTGCCACTGTGTAGATCTCAATTTTAGAAAAATATAGAAAGTTGAACGAGGTCAAACGGAGTTACGGTTGAATTTCTATGAATTTTCAAAGGTAAAAGGATTTCTGGGGTTTTCTAGAAAATAAATAAACGGCGACGGAATATTCCAAAGGAATATTCCGTTAGGGTCAACGCGCGGGGTGGGGTCCGCGTGTTGGTCAAAGGAAGAGAGGGGAGAGAAGGGGGGCCCACCTGTCAGGTGTTTCTTCCTCCTCTGTCTTGGCCGAGCTCGGGTTGTGTGCCGGCGGTAGCGAGGCGGCCGAGGGAGGGGAGGGGAGGCTGGCGGCCGGGAGGGAAGGGCGACGGTGAACGGCGGTGGCCGGGGAGCGGCGGCGGGCGGGAGGGCGCCCGGCGGCGGTGGGCCGAGAGGGGAGAAAGAGAGAGTGCGGCTGAGAGAGAGAGGGAGAGAGCGCCGGCGGCGAGGGTGGCGGCGAGAGCGGGGGTCCGGGGCCTCTTTATAGGCCACGAACGGGTGGTGCGTCGTGGTGATGTGACAGCGGCGCGGCATGGCTCTAGGCTCGAGACGGGCGCGGTGCGCGGCTCTAGGCGGCGGGCCGTGGGGCGCGACGACGGCGATGGGATGGCGGGCGGCGAGGGGACGCGCGCGTGGCGCGGGCGGGATGACGCGCAGCGCGGTGCGGCGACGGGACACGGGCGCGGCGCTGGATGGGACGCGGCACGGCGCGTGCCGTGCGGGGCTCGAGGTGGCAATGGGACGGCGGCGCGGCGACGTGACGCGCGCGGCGTGGGGCTCGGCGCAGCGCGGGGCGCGAGGCGGTGAGGCGCGCGGCGCGGGGCGGCGTGGGGGGCAGCGGGCGCGGCGGCGGCCGGAGGTAGGGGACGGTGAGCAGTGTCGGGCTGGGCCAGGCCGGCGTGAGGCGGGGAAGAGGCCCGTGGGCCAAGAGAGAAAAAGAGAGAGAGAGCTGGGCCGGGGAAAAAAAGAGAGAGAGGGATAGATGTGGGCCGGCCTGCTCGGGGGGAGAGAGGAGGGGATAGAGGGATTGGTCCGGGGAGAGAAAAAGAAGAAAAAGGGAGGGGGAGGCCCAAAATGAACAGTGACTTTTTTTTGCTGCAGTTTTGAGAATTGAGAATTTGAAGGAATTCTTTTGAGGATTTGAATTTGAATTGAACCACGAGTTTGACGAAAATTGAGAGGATGTCAAGGAGATGATTTGAGATCTAATTGGCACAAAAACAATAAAAACCAAATTAAATCTCCTTTTTTTTTAAATGAGGAAAATAAAAAGTTAGGGTGCTACACTATCGGACTCCATATGATCATCCCCAAAATCTGTATCATATTGCAATTGAATATCTTCATCTTGTTCCTCAATGGCAGGAGGGCTGAAGGAAGAGTTTGAGCGGGTATTGGCAGCGGACGAGTACTTGATGCATTTGACCTAGGAGTCATCTTACCTCAATGAGGTCCTTGGGTCATTGGATAACAGTCCCACGTGCAGCTCCTAGGGTCAAAATTTCGTTGTTTGGTTGATGGTACAGAATGAGCTGACTCAGTCAGGCTTGACCAAGTCCACTTGTACTTTAGCATGCCCGGCCAACAGTTGCGCACCATGCACTTGGGTTTCGGGCGTAGGCTTAAACGTAACACCCTCGGCGGCTACGAGCTTAAGAGTTGGTGTCACCCTAACTGCTAAGGTGCACTGTGTGGGTTCCTGCGATTGATTCAACCATGTTATTAGAAAATGACACAATATATGGATTTGTTAAAGATAATACATTCATTGTTTGTTGATTTTACCGTTATGTGGTCGACCGCGGCAGGGACTTAGATGTCTGTCCTGTCTGCAAGGCTTCGCAATACAAGCGAAATAAAAGGGGTGACGAAGGAAAGAAGTCAAAGCAAGGTGGTCCGACGAAGGTTGTGTGGTATCTACTGTGTGCTAAGACACCCTGTAGATTCAATTCAATGGAGGAATATCGATCGACAACACCTAGAATTCAGAGCCGACCTGTTGATGCAAAAAACACACACTGGCCTGAGAGATCTGCTTAACTCTAGTGCAGGTCCAAAATCAGGGTTTTAGGTTCGAGGGCGTGCCAGTTGATTTGATCCTGCAATCAACAAGAAAACATGCAAAGAATATTTGTAAACGATAGACATTCGGCCATAGGGCCGATTTCATATCGTATGTGACCTAGCCGATGCAATAAAGCATGAATCGGCTGTAAGGGTTTTAGTTAGTGTGAAAATAACCCTAAACTTAGTATATCGGCTGTAGATATCGATGTTATGCAACCAAAGAAATCATTATTACTTTTAATCATAAACAATTGGTATAGATCGGACTGAACCGAGACAGTATAAATTGTTTAAGCCTATCGCAACATGAAATAATGATCACATAAAACCGATGTCATAGCCGATATCTAGATCTAATTGCATATCGGTCGTAAATCCGATACAATCTTATGATAAAGCATTCAGGATTGAATATAGAATATAAAACAAAGCATAAAACTATGTTAAATACCCCAAATAGATAAGATCGGCTGAAACTCCGATACTATCCTTATTGACAATCGTAAAGCAAGTTATAGATTATGATTCTAAAACAACTTAATAGGTTGGACTTAACCAATGCAGCATTAAGTATAAAAGAAGCATAATGTCTAACAAGTCAATAATCATCAATATGGGATGGTAGATATATCAGATAACACAAATCAACAAAGTAAACTAGTCGATACCGACGAAACCCTAAAATAGATCTAGCCGATATAAGAGATAGCATCGTTGATTTAAGCTATATGATATATATGATAACTTTGGAGACTTGCAAAATAGAATTAGAGTGTCATAAAGATGTAAGCACTAATTCTAATGATGCAAATCGCCATAACAAGATATACCTTTTCACCGAAGATCAAATTGATGCAGCACGACTCGAAAGCGCAAGCTTGTCGAAAATAGAAAACAAAGGTGGCGATGCACCGAGATTGATTGAACGTCTGTTGTTATTATTTACAAGACCTCGGGATTATATTTATACCCGAAAATACAAACATTGTCCATCACGGACACGATTCATATTAACCTAATACAAATCCAACTAACGAACAAGTCCCTTAGGCGGACTCTTACCACAATAAGTAAATTACAAAATATCCTAATTAATAGATACAATTACCTTTTTAGGACTCTATCCTTGCACGGCAATCCCATCGTAAATCCTCTTGTCGAACCCGATATTGACTTGTCATGCAATATCGGCCTCATCGGCTATCCTACTTGGAATCAGCCTCCAGCCGATACGAACTCTAGGCGATGCGAACTCCATTTCCGATATCACCGCATATCTTCAAATCCACTTCGGACTAGGTTGTGTTTCCGATTCACATAGACTAGGTTTGCTTACCAAATTTCATCGTCAACACGACCCTAGAAACATAAGGATATGTTTGTGTACGGATGACATGAATTCTTTCGGAGACATGAGCAGTTCTCAGCACTTGGCCAGTTCTTATTGCAAACTATAGCCTACTGCCATGGTTGTGCTTCAAAAGGAAATACATTATGCTGTGCTTGTTAATCCAAGGTCTGAAACAACCTGACAATGATATTAATGTATTCTTGGAGACTGTGATGGATCATCTAGAAGCTCTCTAGAAAAATGTGTGGAAACTTGGGATGCATATGATTAGGAGAACTTCAAGCTACGAGTTCTATTGTTCTGCACCATTATTGACTACCCCGTACTTGGTAATCTTTCTGGACAAATTTTCAAAGGAAAGAAGGCTTGCTCTGATGGTATGGACCATACACGCAGTAGGTGGCTGAAAAAATAAGAAAAGATGGTTTACATGGGTCATAGGAGGTGGCTTCTGCTACGTCGACGAGCTATACTCGTAGTCCGGATAAATAGGGTATTGGGGTACGCTGGTACAAGATTCTAGCGAGATCGACGTCAAACACAGAAAACACAGAGATTATATTGGTTCAGGCGGTATGCCCTACATCCAGTTTATGTGGAATTATTGAGAATAAGTGTAGCGATTACACAGAAGGACAACTAAAACATACTACCGACGAACACCCGTCGAGATTGACTCGGTGAGACAAATCGGCGAGATAGTCTACGAGTCCTCCAAAGCACCTCTGCCTATCGTGGATGTTGTATGGTTATGATCTGATACCCCTACCCCCCTTAGGGGGTCTATATTTATACCGCAGATTACCTTAGTCTCCAAGTAGAACTCGGAGACACCGAATCTCGCACGATATAAAATATTCAATGTCCTACCGTTCTCTGAGTAGAACTCTGTTAAACAATACATCCGTACACGATTTCCTTAATCTAACAAACTCGTTCCGTGTACGTATAAATGTATACCTGTTGATGACCAAATTTGTTAATTTAAGTATCGGAGATAAGGATAGAATCAAAGAAGATCCAAGAGATTAGATCGTATCGGAAACAGAGTGAGAATCGGCTGAAGTCCGAATCGGCTGCGGACAGAATCAGCAGAGTTCGAGTCGGACAGGGTTAGCCGATTGAGCCGATTTTGGAAATGTGACTCGGTACACGTCATCGGGTTGAGTTAAGATGCTTCATACGAATTGCCACACATGGATAGAGTCCTAGAAAGGTAATTGTATCTATTAATTAGGATATTTTATGTAATTCCTTATAAATAATCACGGTAAGGGTCCGCCTTAGGGACTTGTTCGTTAGTTGGATTTGTATTAGGTTAATATGAGTCGTGTCCGTGATGGACATTGTTTGTATTTTCGGGTATAAATATAGTCCCGAGATCCTGTAAATAAGGACAACTCAAGTTCAATCAATCTCGGCGCATTGCCACCCCTTTATTTTCTACTTCTCGACAAGATTGTGCTTTCGAGTCGTGCTGCATCGATCTGATCTTCGACGATAAAGTAAGTCTTGTTATGGCGATTTGCATCAACTGGGCTAGTGCTTACATCTTTATGACACTCTAGTTCTATTTTGTAAATCTCCGAGTTATCATATACGTTGTATAATTTAGATCGACAATGCAATCTACTTGCATCGGCTGGTTTCTCTCTAGGATTTCATCGATATCGGCTAGATTACCTTGTTGGTTTAGATTATATAATGTATCCACCATCCTGAAAAGGCAACCATCAGCTTGATTGTCTAGATCTCATGCTTCTCTTTATACTTAATGCTGCATTGGTTAAGTCCAACCTATTAAGTCGTACTTAGAATCATGATCTCTAGCCTATTTTATGGTTGTTAATAAGGATACTATCGGGGTTTCAGCCGATCTTACCTGGTATTAGATGTTTTATTTAGTTTATTGCTTTGTTTAATATTCTATATCTGCCCCTTATATCAGGATCTAATCTAATACAAATATATTGAGCTTGATACCAATCTAATTGGCTATAGTTGAATATATTTATTACTAGAGAATATCCTAGTATAGGGTTGTATCGGAGCTATAGCCGATACATGCTTAAATCTAGATATCGGCTATGACATGAGCTTATATAATCATTATTTCATGTTATCTTTAGACTTGGGCAATTTATACTAGCTCGGTTCAGTCCGATCTATCCCAATTGCTTATTTCTAAAGTAATATTGATATCTTGATTATGTAATACTGATCTTTACAGTCAATATACTAGTTTTAGAGTTAGTTCTTTCATCGACTATACCATACAGCCGATTCATGCTTTATTGCATCGGCTAGGTTCCATACGATATGAAATCGTCTATCTGACCGATGGACTATCGTTTACTGATAAAATTGTATATTTCTTCTTGTTGATTGTAGGATCAAATCAACTGGCACATCCTCAAACCTAAAGTACTAATTTGGGACCTGCACTAGAGTAAAGCAAATCTTTCTGGCCAGTGTGTGTTTTTTTGCATCAACAATATCGTAACTCTAAGAATAGAAGGTATATCTTATCCGCAACCCTAACAGGCTACGTCACGCATTTAGAACTTCAATGTACTCCCAAGGATTTGATCGGAGATGATGTCCACGACATGGTGAAGGGTGTAACTAATGAGTTTGGGAAGAAAAGGAAACGTAGTAAGGCAAAGGACAAGGGTATGTGGAAGAAAAAATCCATATTTTGACGACTACCTTACTGGAAAGATATTGAGGTCTGTCATTGCATTGATCTAATGCACGTTGAAAAGAATGTGTGTGATAGTTTGGTTGGCCTATTATTGAATATTCCTGGAAAGACAAAGGACGGGTTGAATGCGCGCCTAGATCTACAGGAGATGAATATTCACTGTGAACTCATGCCTGTAACCGATGCAGAGACATGATGAGTGTACCTTCCTCCAGCTTTCCACACCTTGTTGAAGGATGAGAAGATCGCAATGTTATCCTGCTTGAAAGATATTAAAGTTCTATCGGGTTATTTAGCAACGATACGTAAGTATGTTTCATTGAATGATCTAAAAGTAGATGGAATGAAGTCTTACGATTGCCACGTGCTAATCACATAGCTCTTACCAGTCCGCCACACGATAATGCGTATGTGTGCCTTCTTCAATGCAATCAGTCAAACAAGATGACAAAAACACAGTGCAAAATAGCGCAGTCCATATAGATGCATTTCAGGATCAATCTAGGTCAAACACATACTACAGCCGCATAGAGTAGATCTGGGAGCTGAACTACGTGAAGTTCAAAGACCCTTTGTTTCGTTGCCGTTGGGTAAATATACGGACAGGTGTGAAAGTCAACAAGGAAGGTTTCACTTTAATAGATCTAGCCAAGGTTGGATACGCCGACGAACCATTCGTACTTGCGAAGTAGGTCGAGCAGATTTTCTACATAAAAGACCCTGTAAATAAGAAGTTGCACGTCGTTAGGGATGGCAAGCGAAGAATTGTTAGTGCTGACAACATCGTCGATGAAGAGGAATACAACCAAAATCTTCATGTAAGATCTTACCTCGACCTTGACGATGATCCTGAAGATGATGTGACATATCCTCGTTCAGATCATAAGGAAGGCATATCCTTGTAACTGAGGACTCTGTATTAATTTCTTTTGTAATTTCTTGAAATAAATGAAGTATTTTGTCTCATTGCCTTTGTATTAACAAGTTTAGGTTATGTTGGTCATCTACCCTTATTATCTGCACTATCCTGATACTTCTAAGGAATAAGGAAAAGTCCAAACCAAACCTTATATGGAATAAGGAAAAGTCAACGATGGTCAATTATGAAAGAGCAAACAAAAAATAATTTGTCTATTGTAAAAAAATAAAAAAATATCGGTGACGGGCCGAAAGTAATCTCAATCTGGCTTAAACTTAAGCCCGTCACGGATGAGCTAATCTCAATCAGGCTTAAGTTTAAGCCCGTCACAGGTGAGCAAATCTCAATCGGGCTGAAACTTGAGCCCATTATGGATGAGCAAATCTTAATCGGGCTTAAACTTAAGCCCGTCACAGATGTTGTTTGACCATATTTAGACTAGGGTTCTTGCCACTCTCAGATCTACACATCGAAAATTTCTATGTCCCGCCAGCATCAAACCCTAGCACCGTTCGTCGCCGCCTCCTCCCACCACTACCGCCGCCGTCCAACGAGCTCCTCGCCACCGCCGGATCGACGCCACCCGAGCGCCGCCGTTTCCCACCACTGTCGCCGCCGTCCCCGAGCCCCGCGCCACTGCCCTTGTTGCTGTTGTCCTCCACGCCGCCGTCGACTTCTCCGAGGCTCGCGCCGCTGCCCTCATCGTTGTCGTCCTCCACGCCGACAGCCGCGTCCTCTACTCCACCGAGCCCACGCTGGCCGTTGTCGCCGTCCTCCACGCCGGTCTCCACCTCCTCACCAACCCCAATCAGTTAGTTCGACGATATTTTGCTTGTGATGATCCATTTTGATATATATGAACCACAATTTTGCTTGAAATACATGAGATGATACGTGAAATTTTGTTAGATGATAAATTAGTGATATGGATATATGTGGAATTTGTTGAAATTTGAAATTTGTGATTTTGATATATGTGATGTTTTAAATTCGATATGTTGAAATTTGTATATATGTGAAAAAGAGTGTATATATGTGAAAAAGAGGAGATGTGGTTATTAAGTGAATTTAGTGCAATTTATGGTTATTAGGATATCTAAGTGATTTTAGGAATTTACTAAATTTAGGTTTGAGATTTGAAATGTTGATGTGCAAATGGAATTAGTAATTTGTTGAGCAAGTGGGTAACTAAGTGATGAGATGTTTGGATGAAATGTGGATATAAGTAGATGGCATTAGGTATGTATTTAGTATTAAGTTAATTATATTTAGATAAGTGAATTTAGTGAATTATTAATGTTTTGTTTTTAATTTCTATCGTACACAAGTTATTTAGAAAATGTCTCCGTAAAGAGAACCCATGTCGATGATAACTAGTGAGACCACATCGACCTAGAACCCTAGAACCCAAAATAAGATTCCTAAGTAATGAATGACCATAACAGAGGTCAACACCCTAGGATTCCCTGTGGCTCCAAGGAAAATTGTTAAGAAGTCCGTGTCAGTTTGTTGGGTGCATATTTATTTTGTATACAATAAATATGCACTAAGTACTTTGAATTATATACATACACTAACATGGCGCCTCACTCGCAGGCAAAAATTTCTAATATTCAGGCTCGCAGCTTCGAACCAATTAGAGAGGACATAGCACGTTTCATACTCGATGAAATCTCATCTTCCAAAGGAAGCTTTACAGTACAATCGTAGCTCGTCTCTTAATAGTTGAAACATTTTCCAATGCTTGTCAAAACCATGAGATTATGTATCATTTATATATATATTACATGTAAAACAATCCGGTCTGATGTTTCTGTATATACTTGTAATGCTAATTATATATAAATTGTTCCAATTTATAACTCAGTTTTGCAAGTTTTGATGCTTAACTCTTGAGGATGTGAATGGTATTTGTGAATGAATGTGTGAATCTGCATGTGATCACTTAATGTTTGATTTATGAATTGATGTGAATAGTATATGTGAATGGATGTGATCACTCAATGTTAATTGATTTGTGAATTGTTGTGAATGGGGTTGCTGGGAAAGCGAATATATATATATATATATATGCTTCTGTCTTGTAGTGGGCATAGCTAACAAAGGCCCGAGGCTAGCCCAAAAAAAATATTTTTTGGGTAAAATACTGATCCATGATGGGCATGACCTAAAGCTCGATTGATATGTGGTCATCCGTGACGGGCTTAACTTTAAGCCCGATTGAGATGAGTCATCCGTGATAGGTTTAACTTTAAGCCTGATTGAGATGATGTCCATGACGGGCTTAACTTTAAGCCGATTGAGATGTTCTCATCCGTGATGGGTGTTGTACCATACCATCTCAAGTACTAGCCCTTGACGGATGGGTGTCGTACCATACCATCTCAAGTACGGGTTTTAGTTTTGGCCTGATAGAGATAACTGCCATCTATGACGGCCATGTGCCCCATAGAGATGACTTATCACATCACTGACCGTTGATTCGTGATGGGACCCGTCCCCAACACGGATGAGGCTTGCCGTCTGATTGAGATGAGATATCCCGTGCTAGTGGCTACAACTAAATCGTGTGAGCTAAGAGGTACATCTCGTCTGTTTTGAGTGCTTGAAATTTTGCAAAAACTATATATTTTAATAGGATTTCCTTAAAAGACAATGTCATTATTAGTTGAGAGGCTAAGACACATGGTAATCTACTCCTTATGTTCCAGATCATCGGTTGTTCCTATAACACATGCTAACCAGTCTACTCCGCAGGGCTAGCATAGCGTTGCTCCATGCCAGAGAACACATCGATTGTCATTTTACTATTCCATGTTTATTAGTCATCTCTTCGAATTGGATGTTTGGATTTTATTCCTCTACAATAGTTGGAGCATTACCAGCATTTATAATACTCAACATTCTTTTCAAAATGTTCAGACTTAATTTACTGTTTAATTTAGTCATTAAAATTGATCAGAAAATCATGACAACTTCTAAATTGGAGTCCTTTCACTAGGACTAACTGGAATCTTCAAATTTATTGTTTTATATATTCTAAATGGAGTGTCTGTATATAATAACAAACTTAAATTTTATGTATTGGTGACATTAGATTGAAAGTATATTCATGTAGAATTATTTTGTGATATTTGCTAGTTGGGTATAACTGAATCATGTGAAGTTGGATAGTACATCTCTTTTGAGGCAATAAAATTTTATAGAAACTATTCATATCGTCCTCAAAAAGTCTATTATAGTCCCTCAAACTATTTTATTAGATCACTCAGCCCCCTAATTAAGTTATTTTATGGCTCATTTTACACTACTCCCCCTTGAACTATTAAAATATTTTTCACTATGCTCTGTAATAGCATTTCTCTCTATATGAGCTATACGTTTTGCAGTTTTGTAGGGACATAGCTGACAATGTTATCGTAGTTCAAAAGAATTCTCACTTTTTCTCATGACCTTTAAAATCTCAATATTTATGTCTGCCCTAGTTTCTTCCAAGCAAGGTGAATAGTGAAAAAGTCTAAAATATGTTGAGACGTTGTGTGTAATACATCTATATATATCATCATCCTTCAAAAGTTCAGCACAAAAATACAACTTATAAAGCGAGTAAACTGCCATGGTTTCAATAGTTTTGGAAGTAAAATGTGCCGGAAATTAGTCTATGGTTTAAG
The DNA here is from genome assembly GCA_000573905.2 of Oryza punctata. NCBI lineage: Eukaryota > Viridiplantae > Streptophyta > Magnoliopsida > Poales > Poaceae > Oryza > Oryza punctata. The sequence goes on along the minus strand of CM002499.2, from coordinate 21,554,154 downwards.
CTCTCAAGAGAAATAGTTTCTAGCAGTAAAATAGAAATTTTCTATATTTTTATTGGACTGCAATAAATTTTTACCTTATCGAATGGGGGCAAAACATAAGAGTCTCATATGTTGGCGTACTGAAGTTGTGGAACTCCGAGAGTTGCTCTAACACATAGCAGTCCACTTGACACGACAAGAATTCCATTGCTCGATAACACATATCGATCGAGCAGTTACAAGTCCGTGTCATGAGACTATGGAGAGCATTAATTACTTTATCTGTTCGATCAAATGAGGGGCTCAGATCTCATACGTCTATTGTAGCTTGAGCATTATTAGCCTAATACGCAAGAGTCCTTTTAAATTGATATTCAGCATTCATTCTTTGACTGAATCATTAAAAATTCTCACAAGACCAACTTCGAAATTGGACTACATTGTTTATGACTAACAGAAGTCTTCCAAATTATTGTTCCATGTATTCTAAGTTGAGTCCTCTTGTGAAACACCATGCATCCGATTACATTCGCTGAAATAAAATAAATCGGAAAATTATTGTTTTATATATTGGTGGGGTATGATCATAACATGCAGAGTATGACATTAATTATCTGTAAGTATCGAGAGCTCCGATCTCATTCCTCTACGTACAGTACATCGAGCATTGCTAGCTAATACTAGGAGACATTTTAAATTTTGACATTTGGAATTTAGGCAGTTTGACAGGACCTTATTTTCTGATTATATCCGGGTGGTCCCTATTTTTACGATTTTTTATTAAAATAATATTATTTCTAAAATAAATTCTGCATTATTCAACTTAATTGTTATTCAAATTGCTCAGGATGTCAAGACTACTTCTAAATTGGAATCCTTCCCTTAAGGGAAAATATTCTTCTATGTATTCTACATTGAGTGCTCCTTATGTTAAATTAATACTGTTGATTTGATCATTGTGTCCGAAATATAATAAGTTGGGAATTTTCAAATTTTATATATTAGAGTTGTAAGATCGGACACAACATGCTTTGTAAAATATTCACACTCATTGATTGTTTAACTCAATTATCAACATTGCACACACAAAGTCAAGGCAACTTCTATATATGCATTCTTTAGGACTAACCGGCCGAGTCTTCCAATTTATTGTTCTATTCTAAATTTGATCGTAGTGTTTGAAATATAGTAAATTCGAAACCTAGAATTTTATATAATGGTGGTGTAAGATCAGAAATATATATATTTTTTATATTCTTTCGTTGAGTTAAACTGAATCGTTTTAACTCAGAAAGTACAACACGTCTCTTTTGAGAGCATCAAATTTTGCATAATTTGTTGCCTATATTTCAATAAGATTCCCATTAGTTGACAGGCTCCCACACATGTTCCTCTACTACTCGTGTTCCAGATCAAATGGTAGTTCCTCTAACAAACACCAGTCTCCTCCACAAGGCTAGCATAGCATTGCTCCAGGCTAGAGAACACAACGATTGACCTGCTAGTATTCCATCCATGCCTTCCCTGGTAACATCGTAACATGCATAGTACGTACTACTTTATTTCGTTGAATTAGGAGTTCGGATTTGATTAGCATAATACTCAACATGCTTTCTAACTTTTCAGACTCAAATCAACATTTTACTACGAATCTTGAAAAGCACCTCTTTAGATTCATACGTAGTACTAAAAAATATCCCATCCAGTAGTAGTTATTTTCCCCACGCTTTGCTACGGGAATTAATAAGTAATCTTTAGGATGCTTTTAACACAGTCAAGTTAGGAGTAAAAAGTATATTAGTTATTAACAACAAGTAAAAGTAATTTGCCATACCATATTTAGAGAAAAATAAATTTAGTAGACTCTCTAATATATTAGGTTGTTGGTCAAGATTTGCATTATAAGAAGCAGAATGTAGGGAAAAAATAATGAAAAGTCACTAAATGAAATCCCGCGTATTGATGCGGAATATATGGAAGAATATATATTGAGTATTATAAAAATGATGAATAGATATGTTAAAATATCATGAAAATGATATGATGGATGATGATTGGATATGTTTGCATGTCGATTTGTAGAATTGAATGAATCGTAGTTGATGTTGCATACTTACATGATCTTTAATATATTATTGCCAGTAGATGAGGTGGCATGTTTGCATATAGATGTTTAGGTCCAGTGGGTTGTAAGTCTATAGAAAGTGTAGATTAGAATATCTTAACTACTTAAAAATCTGTATTTTTCTGACCATCACCTCTTTTTGTTCGTCAATCCGTTTCACGTGAAGCCGCCTTCGTCCGGTGTAATGTACCTTCGCAGCCTCGCGTGGTGCTCCGTCACCCTCATAATCGGAGATGGGAAAGTTGTGTCCGGTAACCCATAACAGCAACAGAATTCTCATGCATAAAAATCCAATCTTATGGAAGCGCGCACTTCCCAAAATCAGAGTTTCAAAAGTTTAACACATCCCAATCGGATACACAACACCACACGGTAAACAAATATATATCAAAATTTTCACTCCCAACTTGAACATGAAACTGAAAGAACTCTAATTCACCCAAAAAAAATCAGCAAAGGGATTCACCGGAGAACTCCAATCCACCTTAAGAATTGCAACATGAAGAAATCGACAAATCACTTCTTACAGAGCCACCATTACCTCCTTCTTCAGACCCAGCACTGGATCGATGGAGTGGTCAACAACCTCCACCTTTGGCCATCGCTAGGCTTTGCCTTGCTGGCCACCCTCCGTTGGATCCACCGTAACCATGGCTACTGTTGCCACCTGTCTTCTACTCCTCTTTGCTGTCATCGTTGCGGTGTCCACGGCGCCGACGCGGGTATTAGGTGAGATGCACCACGAGCGGGGAGGCGGAGGTGGCGAGTCGGCTGCTGCCTGCTTTTTGCTTGCTCGACGGATGCACAAAAAACACACGGTAACAGAGTTAACTAGTGCCCCACTCATCAATCTTCACCCGGGAGTGACATCGCGTTCCCGTGCATGGTTAGTGGGTGTTCCATGCATGTGCATACATTCCGTAACAAGATGAAAATTACCGGCTGCTGTAGAAACTCGGTAATATTTCCATGCCACCATCCAACGGAGCGGAACACACAAAAGGCAACGGCAAAAGGAGAAGGAACTGTGATGGCAGGTGTTATGGTGTGTTTCCCATTGTAAACACCTGGTAAATTTTCTCTTGTTACGGAGTGTCGGCACAGCCTAATGCACGCCAACAGCTCCCTTGTTACCGCGTGTTTAGTTAGCACGCACACTCTGTAAGTCTTGACACACAGGAACTCTATTTGAGGGAAAATTAAAATAGCTTTGCTAATTCATTCATATTAATTGCTTATACCAGAATAGTAGCATCGTAAGAACACATCACAGGCAATGAAGCAATCACACATACAACAATAGAATGGATTTAAATGCATTGATTTCCATGTTCAGTTATCAATTTGACAGCAATTTGATCTGAAAAAATTGCTTAGGCTTGGGCAACCAAGAGGTAGTGCAACTAGAAATTTGTTTTGACGAATGGCATTTCAGGCAGTCCGACAACACCTTGAACGAAAAGCAGATGAGCCGGTTTACTTGGAGACCCTAAGATTGCTTAAAAGAAGTGAGATTACTCAGGTAGGTTTTCACAAAGCAACTGAGCTTTACTTCAAAAACACTTCATCTATATGTTGTATCAAAAACAGTGATGTACATTAGCAGGCAGTTTATTTAAATGATACGCGCAAGTCAGAAAAACAATAAGATATGTGAACTTATGCGCTTTCTTCAAGAACTGTATAGGTTCGTTACAAAATTCAGGTATAGCAAGAGTAATTGATCATGGAAACATTTCTTGATGGCACATACGAAGAAGCAAGATGTGCCAAAGTGGTCATAGAATTTCTTTCTTTATAATAGCCAAGTGTCCATGTATCAAAATGAAATCTAAACAAATGATTGCACTTGTTCAAAATGGGAAAAAAATTAATTTGAAATTACACCTCTTGTATAGAACTTCATGATTCCAGATATACAATGTTATTTAGGCAAAAAAATAGGATTATGATCCTCGTTCAAACAATTCTCGCTTATCATCCAAAAGTTTGTTTTACTATCAAGAATTTCAGGGGTTCACTACTACAGATCCTCTTATCTGTGATGATCTCTCACATGCCTGAGTTTTGCGACTCACAACGAAGTCATCTCAAACAGACCTAAAATGAGGCCGACAAAGATATACTCGCATAGACATGATAGATGTGCATAAAACTCGAGCCCGTTACGGTTATACATATCTGTGACAGGCTCACATGTCGGCCTGACAAAGATAACCTATCATATCTTTGTCGGGTCCTAATAGAAGCCCGTCACTGATATTCATCATCAGTGATAGGCTTTAATTTGAGACTCGATTGAGTTAACTATTAGGCCTATCACCAATGAATATCATCGGTGACGGATTTCTGTTAGGGCCCGACAAAGATAAGTGAAATACCCGTTGCAACTGTAAATTTGTTGGCCGTTACAGATATTTATTGCACACTATAAATACCGCAACCACCTAGTGTAATGGTTATCCCACTTTTCACTATTTTGATGGGAGAGTGTGGGGGGCGATTTTTCTCTCCTTTTTCCATGAAAATCAGAAAGTGAAAAAGTAATTGAAAAATAGTAGTCAATTCTCATAAATTTAGTAAATACTTACCTACAAAATGTTTATCTAATATTTTTCCACTTTTTTTAGCTCAATGATGGATCGAAGTTGGATGTATGGGAAAACTGTGCGACGTCATTGCAAAGAGTATAGAAATGGCGTATTATATTTTATAAATGTCACGGAGGAGGATGAAACAACGATTATATGTGTTGTCCATGTGCAGATTATAAAAATGATATTATGTTTGTGTTAACGACGAAATTTGGTAAGTCTCGAAGTCATCATCGGCCTAGAGTCAGTAGCGGCTTCAGAGTCCTGAAATCGGCCGATGGAAGCTATTAGTTGCCAACAGTCGAATTCTTGCCAAATTCGGTTATGGAAATTAATCTACTGAAGGAAGTTTATCCAAAAGAGACCGAGTTCAAGGAGGATGCGGCATATTGGTTTATCTATTAATTAGGAAGAGTCTATTAGTTTCCTTTTATCTTTAGGAAAGTGTTTTTAGTGTCCAATAAGAACTTTATGTTTTTCCTTTTATCTTTAGGAAGTTTGATTCGTGTCCGATATGGACTAGTGTCTACCCATAGGTATAAATATGTACACCCGGGGTCTATGTAAATTATCTCTCGAACAATTCAACTTCGGTGCATCGCCACCTTTTACCTTTTTACTTTCGACGAGTTCTTGTTTCAAGTTGGGCTGCATCGGCTTCGATCTCCGACGAGGGGTAAGGCTTGTTATGGCGGCTTGCGTTATCGGGATTAGTGCTTCCATCGCTTCGACACTCTAATCTTGTTCATGTAAGTCGTCGAGTTATCATATACATTATATAATCCAGATTGACAATGTTTTCTACTTGCATCGGCCGATCTCCATCTAGGGTTTTGTTGATATCGGCTAGATTACTTTGTTAGTATAGATTATATAATGTATATCCACCACCCTGAAAATCAATAAAAGGCTTGATTGTCTGAATATTATGTTTCTTTTCATACTTAGTGCTACATCAGTTAAGTTTGATCTACTAAGTCGTGCTTAGAACCATAATCTCTAGCCTGCTTCTTGATTACCAAGAAGGGTTTCATCGGGGTTTCAGCCGATGAGTTATCTGACAGTTGCATCGGCTTACAAGGATTACTTACAAGTTAGTTTTAGCTAATGACAACAACTGTTTCACTGTTTATCTAATCGTTTGGATTTAATGACATCGTATCTCCAACCGATGTATGCTTTAACCTTCGGATCAGTGTTTATTCAATCTATCATTATTAGCCAATCATCTTTATGTCATTATCTACATTGGATATATAGCCGATTGCTTAAAACCCTATCAATATCAGCTGGAATCGGCATCGGCTGGAATCACTCTATCGGCTTGTCAGCCGATCGGCTGTTTGATATTCAATTTATATATCTTGTCAGTTGCAGGATCAAACTGACTAGCACGCCCGCATCTCATCATTATTTTGGACCTGCACTGAAGCTAAGGAGATCTCCCAGGCCATCGTGTTTTTACGTCAACAGTTTGATAGCTGTTGATGCAAAAAACACACACTGGCCTGAGAGGTTTGCTTTACTCTAGTGTAGGTCCAAAATTAGGGTTTCAGATTCAAGGGCGTGCCAGTTGATTTGATCCTGCAATCAACAAGAAAAACATGCAAAGAATATCAGTAAACGATAGACAATCGGCCATAGGGCCGATTTCATATCGTATGTGACCTAGCCGATGCAATAAAGCATAGATCGGCTGTAAGGTATGATCAATGATAAAATCAACCCTAAAACTAGGATATCGGCTGTAAAGATCAGTGTTACATAATCAATATATCTATATTACTTTAGAGATAAGCAATTGGGATAGATCGAACTGAACCGAGACAGTATAAATTGCCCAAGTCTAAAGATAACACGACATAATGATTATGTAGATTGATGTCATAGCCGATATCTAGGTTTAAGTATGTATCGGCTATAGCTCCGATACAACCTTATACTAGGATATTTTCTAGTAATAAATATATTAAACTATAATCAATTAGATTGATATTGAGCTTAATATATTTACATTAGATTAGATCCTGACATAAGGGGCAGATATAGAACATTAAACAAAGCACAAGACAATGTAAAACATCTATATCAGGTAAGATCGGCTGAAACCCCGATACTATCCTTATTAACAACCATGAAGCAGGTTAGATATCATGATTCTAAATACGACTTAATAGGTTGGACTGAACCAATGCAGCATTAAGTATAAATAGAAGCATAAGATTTAAAGAATCAAGCCGATGGTTGCCTTTTCAGGATGGTGGATATATTATATAACCTAGATTAACCAGGTAATCTAGCCGATACCGATAAAACCCTAGAAAGGATCTAGCCGATACAGGTAGATTGCATTATCGATATAAGTTATATAACATATATGATAACTCGGAGAATCACACCAAAGAACTAGAGTGTCATAAAGATGTAAGCACTAGCCCTAATGATGTAACTCGCCATGACAAGATATACCTTTTTGCCGAAGATCAAATTGATGCAGCACGACTCGAAAGCACAAACTTGTCGAGAACAGAAACAAAGGTTTGGCGATGCGCCGAGATTGATTGAACGTGTGTTGTTATTATTTACAAGACCTCGGGATTATATTTATACCCGAAATTACAAACCTTGTCCATCATGGACACGACTTATATTAACCTAATACAAATCCAACTAACCAACAAGTCCCTTAGGCGGACTCTTACCGAGAATATCTATAAGGAAATTACATAAAATATCCTAATTAATAGATACAATTGCCTCCTCAGGACTTTATCCGTGCATGGCAATCCATATGAAGCACGCTAACACAACCCGATGACGTATACCGAGTCACATTACCGAAATCGGCTCAATCGGCTAACCTAGTCTGACTCTGACTCTGTCGATCCAATCTACAGCCGATTCGGACCACAGCCGATTCTCACTCTGCTTTCCGATACGATCTTACCTCTTCAATCCTCTTCGATTCCATCTTGACTTCTGATATTTGAATTACCAAATTTGCTCGTTAACACATGCTCCCCAAGTCCGGAATATTTGGTAATGTTTCGGATTTGCCAAATCTTATCCCCGAGATAATCTCGCTCTTTCCGTTTTTTTACCGTTACCACAACGCTTTAAATACTTTAACCGACGGCCCCGAGAAACTTCACACCGTTATTTACTGTTGCCACCACTTTCGCAATCTCCGTCTCCCTCAACTCCGGTGATCCCCCCGACGCAAGCAGCCAACTTCAAGCAATCCTTCGCTCATTCAACTTCCGCCGGCGAGAAGATGTCTTCGTCATCTGCTCCATCTGCTGCCCCATCGGCCGAATATGCTGAGGTAAGTCCCATCGGCTAGATCTCCTTTTTGCTCATTAAATCTTGTTTTCCGCAATCTCAGTCCAATTCTTTCCTCTTTTGCCTTATTGATGTAGCATCTCGCAAACCTAATTGCGGTTCCCAGTCTTAATCATAAAAACAACTACTTCCTTGGGCCAATCGGCAATACAGACCCAACTGAATTCATCACTGCCGAAACCAATAGAATCCCTTTCAGATTATCGAACCCCAACATAGGACACTGGAAAAATACATTTAAGTCCTAGCCGTCCCTAGAGAAAAGCTAGCCTGCATGGTTCAAGCGCATATAAGCTAGCAAGCAAAGTCACTGGGATGAGATAGGAATCGGCCAAGCCCTAGCCCTCTCTTTGGCAAATTCGGCTAACGATGAGCCGTTAATGGCTTATGCAAGCTACTTCTGGTCCAACACCCTCAATGCATTCTTATTCAACCAAGGGCCAATGACACCAACTCTCTTAGATATAACCATGTTAACCGGACTCGATATCACCTCATCTGCCAACCCAATGATCTTGAACTCCTAGAATAGATTTGACTTTAAAACAAAGAGCATAGGAGGATGGTCTGGGTTCATTTCGGCTAACATGGGTCAGGGCTCAGTTACCCCAAGAGAGCATACTGCCTTCCTGCTGATGTGGTTGGAAAAATTTCTGTTTTGTGGATCAAGTTGTGGCCCAACCTCAAATTGGCAGCACATAGCCGAAGCCCTTGAAGAGAAAAGACAATTACCTTTGGGAAAAATCCTGCTCGGCTATCTATATCAGACCTTAGCCAACGCATCAGCCAAACTAGCAACCGGCTCGGTAGTCAATGCAGGTGGCCCATGGTGGTTATTGCAGACTTGGTTAAACTTGGTTGCAATAAAAGCTGTCAATCGGCCATCTCCAACAGAATCAGAATTCCCAAGATTGGAACCAATCACCGATGATGATGGTGAAGAAATAACCCATCGGAGGTGTACATCCTTTGGAGAATATGCCAACACACCAGCCGATGCAGGAGCAAAGTTATCAGCAGAATTGCTCAAGGACTGGTTTTTTAGTTTCTATGATGGCTTCTAGAAAGATGCTAGAATCTGGTTCTTCTATGATGAATCAGTCAATTTTGAGCTGCCATCGGACTTCAGATTTGAAGAGATAAACCATGACAAATTTCAGAAGTCCAGAGAAGTTTATACTACAGCCATCAGCCCATGCATCCTTCCTGTCGGCATCCACCAGGGCAGGAACATAAAGGTCTCATATGAGTTCTATCACCCCATGAGCTCAGCAAGACAATTTGGTATGGGTCAACTCCCAATCGGCTTGTGGTTTACTGACAAAATTGAATGCCGAGGAGAGATATCTTCAAGTCTGATGATGGATCGGCTGCTGAACATTCCAGGCCCCTCTCTTGGCAGTATTAATGATATTGAATTAGCTATGTTCAGGAGCAAAGTCTTCACCTCATGGTGGGCTGAGTGGAAACAACATCTTTTTCACCAATCGGCTACCATCTACATGACTGACCTCTTCCCTGACATGATCCCTCAGGTAACCTCTTTTTATCCTGTTTTAAACATATCAACCAATTCTATTTATAACTCATGAACTATCTTTGCTCTTTCAGACCACAGACTCATCTCCTCCTCATACCAGCAAAAGTGGCAAAGAAATTGAATATGCTGCAGGGCTATTTACTAACAGATGTGGCATGACTCAACCTGTCATCGGCTATCATGCCCCCAAGACATCAAGCCTACTCCAAGGACAAATGAAAGAAACAGCCGATGCAGGCAGGAAAAGGAGAACTAGAGCATCAACTTCTGTGCCACCAGCTACGAAGAAAAAGGCGAAGAAACAACCACCACCAACAGCCGATGATGTAGATGAAGCCCTAAAAGAAGCATCCATTGAATGAGCAATAGATGAAGCTACAGCCGAATCCAGTGATGTGGGAAAAGAAACACCTCCAGCCTCTCCAAAGCAAACCCCCACAACTCCTATTCCAGCTGTCTTCACTCGGCAACCCAGGGTAAATTCATCTTCCTTGATACAAATTTCTTTATTCACCCTCAACTTAATCCTCCAACTCTCGCATTTTGTAGAAGAAAAGACCAGCCGAGAGAAAGAAACCAACACAAGTATCGGCTAAACCATCCATTCAAGCTCCTCTGGTAAATTTCAATCTTTTAATCCTCTGAATACTTCATTAGCCGATACTATCTAACACTTGCATGAATATTTTCAGCCTCCTTCCCCTCCATCACCTGTAGCACAATCAGTCTCCAGTGAACGTACTGCATCGGCTATAGGCAGCCATCACATCGAAGAAGAAATCGCTGCTCCTGCAATCCCTGTAAGTCTCATTCTTAAAACATCTCAAATCGGCTATATGAATCTATCCTCTTACTTGTACTCTTTTCATCTTTCCTATTTGCAGGTCTTAGCCGATTTATTCTCTTTTGATATGAAGGACTACTTTGATGAAGAAGCAGAAGGAGAAATATCAAGCAAATCCTTAGCTCCTCTAGCCGATGATATGAAGAGGAATCTTGAAGATATTGCACATCGGCTAGAAGCATCTCTAGACAGCCTGGTAGTTGACTGCAGTACTCTGTGATCCAGATTCCAAGAAATTCAAGCCCTACTGCCAGATGAACTGTCCAATATAGTTACCCCAGCTATGTATCTTGAGCAGCACCAATTTAAGCTGGAGAAGGCAAAACAAAGGATAGCCGATAGACGAGAGAAAAAGGATATCGAAGCCACCATTCAATCCAATCGGCAATTAGTCCATGATGAGAAAACCAAGCTCGATCAACTAGCCGAAGAGCCAATTAAAGCTTCGATAAATCAATTAGAAGCCGAAAGAATAGATCTGCTAGCCAAGCTTGAAGAGTGTAATGCCAAGATTGCATTGGAAAAGCAGAAATTAGCCGATCTCCCTAAAGCCATTGGAGAACAGAAAGCAAAGCTGAAATCGGGTATAAAGAATGTAGCCACCATGACTAAGTCCTTGAAGGTAATTTCCTGGAACTGACGCCCAAGATGCCCAAGCCATTGCAGAAGTTGAAGAAATCCGTCAACGGGCATTGTCAGCAATCCAGAAATATCTTGCGCAATAATTTTGTGATCAATTCTGTAATCGGCTAAAACATTTGTCTTGTAACATAACCTCTTAACTTCCTTAAGCCGATTGATACTGTTGCTTTCATATAAACCAATTGTATACCTGGCAGACTTGGCTGTATTCCAACTTATCAACTTATACTAAATTTTGCTCAGAAATTTCCAACTTTTCATCTTCCCTGCCCCCCAAGTTTGTAGTAGGGAACACAATGCTGCAAACTTATATATCTAAGGGCGAGAAAAATATCGGCCATCTAAAGGCGATGTAAACACATCGGCTATCAACCATCAACCGGCAAACCATAGCCGATCATGAACCGATCCAAACACTTGGGTAGTATTTCTTCAAATATTTTCCATTAAGTGCTCTTCCAAATACTTCTCCATCAAGCCCTTTTAACATGTATGCCCCTTTAGAAACACATTTGTGAACTTGAAACGGTCCTTCCCAATTCGGTGACCACTTGCCGAATTTATTATCTCTGGCCCCTATCGGCAGCACTAATTTCCAAACCAGCTCACCTTCCTCAAAAGATTTGGGTACAACCTTCTTGTTATAATGTCTGGCAACTCTCTCCTTATCTTTCCCAACTTTCTCAAGAGCTCGCAATCTTGCTTGAACCAAATCTTCTGACTCATCAACCATCAAATTATGATAATCATCGGCTGTTAACTCATCCTGTAAAGAAATCCTCCTAGAGCCGATGTTGGTTTCCCATGGTAAGACAGCTTCATGCCCATAAACCAGTTGATAAGGAGGTACCTGAATTGCACCATGGCAAGCCATCCGATAAGACCATAGTGACTCAGCCAGAATAGTATGCCACTTCTTGGGATATTCAGCTATCTTCCTTTTGACCAACTTAATCAAACTCTTATTAGATGCCTCAGCTTGTCCATTGGCTTGTGCATAATATGGTGATGAATTCAACAACTTAATTCCCATGCCATCAGCAAACTGAACAAACTCGTTCGATATAAAGATAGAACCCTGATCAGTTGTAATTGTCTGTGGTAAACCAAACCTGTAGATAATATGCTCTTTGACAAAATTGATCGCATCTTGACTGTCAACTTTCTTCAAGGGAATTGCCTCAACCCACTTAGTGAAATAATCAGTCGCAACTAATATGAACTTATGTCCTTTGCTTGATGGTGGATTGATCTGGCCGATCATATCAATACCCCAACCTCTGAACGGCCATGGCTTGATAATAGGGTTCATAGCCGATGCTGGCGCTCTCTGAATTGCTCCAAACTTCTGACAATCTTGACAACCCTTGTAATATCTGAAACAATCCTCCAGCATTATCGGCCAAAAATATCCAACTCTTCGAAGTAACCACTTCATTTTATGAGCCGATTGATGTGTCCCACAAATACCTTCATGAACCTCACACATAACAACTTTAGCTTCTTCCATACTCAAGCACCTCAAGAGAACTCCATCAATCATCCGATAATATAATGAATCATCCAACAAAACATACTTGAGAGCTTTATACCTTAATCTCCTTGAAACTGGTCTTGAAGGATTCTTTACATACTCAAAAACATCAAACCTCCAATCATCGGCTGGAATACAGGCCACTTCTACCTCAATCCCTTGTAACATCGGCTTATATCCTGATGCACCTTGAGCTAAATCATTGGCTTCAACGTTTTGCTCCCTAGGAATATGCTTCAAAGTAACCAGCTTGAATGTCTTCATCAGCTCCTGGCATTTCTCATTATAGATTATTAAGGTATCATTCTTGCATTCATATTCCCCAGATAATTGACTTATCACCAACAATGAATCACCCATGATCTCAACAGCATCGGCTTCGACTTCTCTCAATAATTGCAACCCTTTGAGAACAGCCTCATATTCTGCTTGATTATTTGTTGAATACGGTTTAATAGTGAAAGCAAACTGAAAACTTGCCCCCCTAGGTGATATTATCACCAAGCCGATACCGCAACCATGAGTGCAAACTGATCCATCAAAGAATAAAGTCCATGGCATGATGTCAATATTATCAATACTGGTATCCCTGTGTTCAACTATAAAATCGGCTATCGCTTGCCCTTTAACTGCCTTAGCCGATTCATATCTAAGATCAAATTCTAACAAAGCAAATATCCACTTCCCAATTCGTCCCTTTAGCACTGGAGCCGATAGCATGTATCGTACTACATCGGCCTTACAAACTATAATGCATTCATTGGATAATAGATAATGCCTCAACTTTGTGCAAGAAAAATATAAGCATAAGCATAACTTCTCCACAGGTGAATACCTTGTTTCTGCATCCAACAGACGTCTACTAAGATAGAATATAACTCTTTCTTTCCCTTCAACCTCTTGAATTAAGACTGAGCCAATAGAATTTTGATCGGCTGATAGATAAAGTTTAAATGGAATCCCTTTCTGCGGTGGTATGAGAACTGGAGGGGTACTCCGATATTCCTTGATATTATCCAGAGCCTGCTGTTGCTTCTCTCCCCAGACAAATTCTTGATCGGCTTTCAACCATAGTAAAGGAGTAAATGTTTCTATTCGGCCAGACAGATTTGATATAAAACGCCGAACAAAATTAATCTTGCCGATAAATGATTGTAGCTTGTTTTATCTTCCGGGGGTTTGATATCTTTAATTGCCTCGATGCTCCTTTGAGGAATTTCAATGCCTCTCTCATGAACCAAAAATCCAAGAAACTGACCAGCCGATACACCAAAAGCACACTTGGTAGGATTCATCTTCAACCCATATTTCCCTGCTCTTTCTAGGACCTGTTTCAAATCGGCTATGTGATCATCAACTTCCTTGGATTTAACCACCACATCATCTATATATATCTCCACCAATGCGCCGATGAGATCGTGAAAAATATATTTCATGGCTCTCTGATATGTAGCGCCAGCACTCCTCAAGCCGAAAGTCATAACTACCCACTCATACAAGCCGATAGCACCAGGACACCTAAAAGCAGTCTTGTGAATGTCCTCCTCGGCCATAAAAATTTGATTATAACCAGCATTGCCATCCATGAAACTGATAATCTTATGTCCAGATGCTGCATCTACAAGTTGATCGGCTACCGGCATTGGGTATTCATCCTTCGGTGTAGCTTTGTTTAGATCTCTGAAATCAATACAAACCCTGAGCTTGCCGTTTTTCTTGATAACCGGTACTATATTGGAAATCCACTCAGCATATCAGCATGGTCTGATGAAGCCAGCATCATAGAGTCTTGTAATCTCGGCCTTAATAGCATCATACATCGCAGCTTTACAACGTCTTGGGGGTTGCTTGTACGGCCGATAGCCTGGTTTGATAGGGAGCCGATGTTCAACTATCGATCGGCTAAGTCCTGGCATCTCATAGTATTCCTAGGCAAAACAATCTCTATACTCCCTTAGAAGTGCAATTAACTTACATTTAAATTCTTTTGGTAAACCTTTACTAATATATGTCGGCCTAGGCCTATCACCTGGTCCAATGTCAATTTCCTCTAATTTATCGGCCGACATAAAACCTTGCCCAAGCTTGCCGTCGAGATCATCAATGGTGTCTTCTGTGTATAGGTTGGAACCCTCCACGGCGCCCTCAAAACAAGAATTGGGGCTCTCCGTCTCCTGTTGTCTGTATGGCATCATCAGAAACCTTTAAGTAATCTCCTTGCCAAACTTTACCATATAAACAATCAATTCCTTCCATCTCCCAAATAGACAAATCGACACAAGCTACATTGACTGACCTGTCGGCTGGCACGATTTCGATTTGGTCTCCTTGCCATTGAATCAAGCTTTGATGCATTGTTGAAGGGATGCAACAGTTAGCATGGATCCAACCTCTTCCCAACAGCAGACTATAGGAACCCTTCCCATCAATAACAAAGAACGTGGTTGGAATTGTTTTACTGCCGATAGTTAGCTCCACATTCAAAACTCCCTTGGTCTCAAATGGGTTCCCGCCAAAATCCTTCAGAACCATGTTGGTTTTGATCAAGTCCTCTGAATTCTTCCCAAGCTTTCTGAATGTTGTATAAGGCATTAAATTAACAGTTGCCCCTCCATCGACTAGCATCTTTGACATCGGCTTACCGTTGACAAATCCCTAAACATAGAGTGGCTTGAGGTGCCGATGACCTGTTCTTTCGGGCTTCTCAAAAACAGCTTGTTGTGGAGATAACATCAATTTAGCCGATGGCAAATCTTCTTCTTGCTCGACAACTTGCTCTACTGCATATTCGGCTGGCAACATAAAGACCATATTTATCTCAGATGACATCACTTCCTTGCCCATACGTTGCTGATTTTTGCTGCGATCGGCTTCGACTTCGTCGGCTGGCACCACTTTGCTCTTCATGCGCCATACTTTCTTCGTTTTCTATCGCAGCCGATGCATAATTGCACCCTCAACCTTCTGGAATTGCTCTCTGTTCCTCATCCGTTGAACTCTTCTCTTCTGATTTTTGGTGAATATCCCAGAAGGACACCATTGGGGATGCATTGGCTTGGATTCTCTACGTAACTCATTTTCATCATCGTCTTGGTGCATCGGCCCAAGTCTTTCATGTACTGACAGCCTTGATTGTCTTGGCCGATGTGTAATTGCATGTCGTCGGCTTGGTTCTTGAATGAATTGGACATCAGGATCACTGCAGCCAGGGCAGTTTTCGATAGATAGTAACCTCATACCCTCGTTCCAGCAGAATCTGAAGAATTCACAACTCCAATGGGGATCAAAGTATCTTTCTTCCTCATCAGGATATGCCTCCTCTTCCTTTTGGCGTCTGTTTTGATACTTGCCGATCATACCAGCTGATCTGATACTCCTAGTATAGTTTTTATTTCCATCGGCTGTGTTCCTGTTGTATCCAGGATGCACCATGTTAACTGGAAAAGGGTGTCCATCTATCTTCATCGGCCTCTTTACCATGCTGGATCCATCAATCTTAATTTTTCCTTGTTCGATAGCCGACTGGATCTGTTGTCTAAAAATTTTGCAATCATTAGTGTGATGAGACCCTGTGTTGTGCCATTTGCAGTACTTCCTTTTCTTTAATTCTTCAGCCGATGGGATGATATGTCCTGCCAGCAGTTGAATCTGTTTTTCTTGAAGAAGGAGATCGAAGATCCTATCGGCCTTGGTAATGTCAAAGTCAAACCTTTCCTCTATAGCCGAATTCTTAGCCCATTGACAGACCACTGTCTTCTTGTTCCTAGCCTATTCGGCTGCATTGATATCTGGGTCTTCATCTTCAGAATCAGAATCATAATTGTAGACATTGTTCACATTATTAGCCTTTTTGATGAATTTCCTAGCCTCTTGAAATCTTGTTTCGTGAGCCGATACCTTCTGAGCTAAATGTGCCAAACTGTCAAAGTCCTGAGCCGAGAACCTTTCTCTGATCGGCGCCAGCAAACCTTGAAACGCTAAATCGGCTAGTTGAGAATCCGATAAAGATAGGCTGTAACATCTATTTCTCACGTCTCTGAATCGTTGAATATAATCTGGAACCGATTCGTCTGATTTCTGTCTAATAGCTGTGAGGTCCGATAGTTTCATCTCTTGAACTCCACTGAAAAAGTACTTATGGAATTGTTTCTCCAAATCGGCCCAGCTCCTGATTGAATTATATGCCAATGATGAAAACCAGGTGAATGCTGATCCAGATAGCGAGAGTGGGAATAAGCGAACTCTGAGAGCTTCTGTAGCCGATGCCTCACCACACTCAGCTAGGAATCGGCTAATGTGCTCGTAGGTTGATATATTATCTTGTCCTGAGAACTTGGAGAAGTCTGGCACCTTGTATCGGTTTGGCAATTGAACCCGATCAAAGTATTCTGGATATGGATGCCGATACATGTTGCCATTATCTTTCGGTTTAAGTCCAAATTGCTCCCTCATGACGTCAGCGATCATATCGGCCCAGGGTTGATGAGGTGTTGCTCCACCATACTGCTGTTGTACTGGATCCATCTGGCCGTATTGGATCGGCTGAGGTCGTGGTGAGTGAGGCTGATAAAGATTATTGGAGCCAGCCGATATGCCTTGTGGTGGCACATAAGGAAGTTGTTCTGTACTGTACTGCTGGCTTATCGGCTGAGTAATTCCAATCGGCTGTTGTGGAACCGAAGGAATTTGGTAAGATGTGTCAACAGCTGGCGATTTTGGATGAACAATACTTATCAATTGTTCCGGTGTCAATTGAGTTGATGCTTGCCCCCCAGTGATCGGCTGTGATCTGGTTAGAATTGATGGAATATTTGAACTTGAGAAAGGAGCCGATGGAGCTTGGGTTTGAAGCACTTGTTGATTTCCTTGATTTCCACCGATCTCTGTCTTCACGGTTCTATATGCCGGGAACGCGCCGTTTGGTAGATAAATAGGTCCTTTAGCCTTTTCCTCGGCTATCGTTCCATCGACCACCGACTTGATCATGTTTGTTAAGGTATTGACAAGTACTCCGGACTGGTTGACTAGCGCATGATGTACAGCCGAATCGATGCGGTCTTGTAATGTGTGCAATTCTTCGTTACTCGATTCGGTTCTCACTTGTTTATCCTTTTCTTCTCCGGATCCGGAAGTACTTGGATCTCGCTTCACGATCGCCGGTATTTGGACTTTAGCTTTTTGGACGACCGTACCTTGCCGGGTGACTATGAAGGAATGCAAATACTGGTTTTGGAGTTGATCCATCAGTTGTCGCAATTCTTCCTTTTGTTCATCATTCAGCTGCTCGGGTGTAACCGCGATGATGTTGTCCTCTGCGACTTCAGTGATGTTTGGAGACATGATGACACGAGTCCCACTGGGTGTGCCAAAAGCGTGTTGATGCAAAATACACACACTGGCCTGAGAGGTTTGCTTTACTCTAGTGCAGGTCCAAAATTAGGGTTTCAGATTCAAGGGCGTGCCAGTTGATTTGATCCTGCAATCAACAAGAAAAACATGCAAAGAATATCAGTAAACGATAGACAATCGGCCATAGGGCTGATTTCATATCGTATGTGACCTAGCCGATGCAATAAAGCATGGATCGGCTGTAAGGTATGATCAATGATAAAATTAACCCTAAAACTAGGATATCGGCTGTAAAGATCAGTGTTACATAATCAATATATCTATATTACTTTAGAGATAAGCAATTGGGATAGATCGAACTGAACCGAGACAGTATAAATTGCCCAAGTCTAAAGATAACACGACATAACGATTATGTAGATTGATGTCATAGCCGATATCTAGGTTTAAGTATGTATCGGCTATAGCTCCGATACAACCTTATACTAGGATATTTTCTAGTAATAAATATATTAAACTATAATCAATTAGATTGATATTGAGCTTAATATATTTACATTAGATTAGATCCTGACATAAGGGGCAGATATAGAACATTAAACAAAGCACAAGACAATGTAAAACATCTATATCAGGTAAGATCGGCTGAAACCCCGATACTATCCTTATTAACAACCATGAAGCAGGTTAGATATCATGATTCTAAATACGACTTAATAGGTTGGACTGAACCAATGCAGCATTAAGTATAAATAGAAGCATAAGATCTAAAGAACCAAGCCGATGGTTGCCTTTTCAGGATGGTGGATATATTATATAACCTAGATTAACAAGGTAATCTAGCCGATACCGATAAAACCCTAGAAAGGATCTAGCCGATACAGGTAGATTGCATTATCGATATAAGTTATATAACATATATGATAACTCGGAGAATCACACCAAAGAACTAGAGTGTCATAAAGATGTAAGCACTAGCCCTAATGATGTAACTCGCCATGACAAGATATACCTTTTTGCCGAAGATCAAATTGATGCAGCACGACTCGAAAGCACAAACTTGTCGAGAACAGAAACAAAGGTTTGGCGATGCACCGAGATTGATTGAACGTGTGTTGTTATTATTTACAAGACCTCGGGATTATATTTATACCCGAAATTACAAACCTTGTCCATCATGGACACGACTTATATTAACCTAATACAAATCCAACTAACCAACAAGTCCCTTAGGCGGACTCTTACCGAGAATATCTATAAGGAAATTACATAAAATATCCTAATTAATAGATACAATTGCCTCCTCAGGACTTTATCCGTGCATGGCAATCCATATGAAGCACGCTAACACAACCCGATGACGTATACCGAGTCACATTACCGAAATCGGCTCAATCGGCTAACCTAGTCTGACTCTGACTCTGCCGATCCAATCCACAGCCGATTCGGACCACAGCCGATTGTCACTCTGCTTTCCGATACGATCTTACCTCTTCAATCCTCTTCGATTCCATCTTGACTTCTGATATTTGAATTACCAAATTTGCTCGTCAACAATAGCAGAGTGGATGTACACGCTCATCTGATACAACGAGGATTCATGGAGGGCTAAACATGTTGGGTGAAGCATGGAGAGCAAGAATCAGGAAGTGGCGCAGCTGCAGACAGAAGTGGTGCACAAAATCAGGAAGATGAAGATGAGCATGATATGTTTGTACCTTTCCATTGGGTGGTGAAATGGTTGATGTGGATCACGATCTAGTGCAAGAAATGTTACGTGACGTTGAGGACCCAGCTTACAACAAGAGAGATTTCATGAAGTTCAGCAGGTTGGTCAGTGACTGGGAGATGCCCCTATACGCCGGATGCAAGCCAAAACATACCAAATTATCAGCTACCTTGGACCTAATGAAGCTGAAGGCAAGTAGTTGATGGACAGACAAGAGTTTCACAGATCTTTTGGGAATTTTGAAGGACCTGCTTCCTAATGAGAACACATTGCCCAAGACGACATATGAAGCAAAGCAGGTTTTGTGTCCCCTGCGGTTAGAGGTCCGTAGAATTCACGCTTTTCCAAATGACTGCATACTTTACCACAAACAATATGTGGAATTAGATGTTTGTCCTGTCTGCAAGGCTTCTCAATACAAGCGAAAGAAAAGTGCTGACGAAGGAAAGAAGTCAAAGCGGGGTGGTCCATCGAAGGTTGTGTGGTATCTACCTATCATTGACCGTTTCAAGAGAATCTTTGCCCACCCCAAGGAAGCAGAGTTAGTACGTTGGCATGCCATAGAGTGAAGGAATGATGGTATGCTAAGACACCCTGCAGATTCGATTCAATGGAGGAATATAGATCGAAGACACCCAGAATTCGCAGCCAACCCTAGAAACATGACAATTTGTTTGTGTACGGATGGCATGAATCCTTTCGGAGACATGAGCAGCTCTCATAGCACTTGCTAGCACCAAAACTATAAATCATGTAATTAGATGACAGTAGTTAATTAGGGTCACTCCTAATCTTTCTATGTTGTTTTCTACTATTCAGATATCTAATTGTATGAAAGAATCAATTAAGAGAAGATATGTTGTAGTAAATTCAATATTCAGACTTCATAATCCAGTTAGGAAAATCTTGAATGAACCATTAACTTCATAATCCAGATATTAACTCATGACTTTCTAGTAGGCCTTTAAAGTCTCAATATTTATGTCCGCGCTATTTTCTTCCAACCAAGGTGAATAGCCAAAAAAATGTAAAATATGTTGAGACGTAATCTATAATATATCTATCATCATCCTACAAAAGTTCAGCACAAAGTAAACTTCTATAGCGAGTAAACTGCCACGATTTCAATTGTTTTTGGAGTAAAATATGCCGAAAATTAGTCTAGGGATTTAAGTTCTCAAGAGAAATAGTTTCTAGCAGTAAATTGTGTAGAATCATGTGATGATTAATCTTGGTAATGGACAATTGTCACAGGTGAGTGTTTGTTGAAAATACAGTGGATCGTGTTTTCTGACAATGAAAAGTGCCTCTTTGACAATGAAAAGTGCATCCTTGATTGTTAATCTGCATCTTTGAGTGTTCATCTACGGTGTTTTCTGGATCTCGATGGTTTTACAGGCGGCAAAGAGGCGGTCTAACTGGTAGGGTAGCGGCGGTCTAACCGGCGGCGTGGAACTGGTCAGACTGGCGGCGGCAAGCGGCGGCAAGAAAGGAGGCAGCAGTCCAACCGGGCGAACAACATTGGTCAGATTGGCGGCATAGGAGCGATCAGACCGTTGCGCACACTGCGGTCAAACCGGCTACATCGTGATCTTCATCAACTACGAGGGTAATTTTTATTTTCGCAAAAAGTTTTTGGCTTTTGGTGTCACAACCATTCACCCCCCTCTGGTTGGTTTGGCTCTTGTGTTCGATCCTAGAAGTGGTATCAGAGGCACATTTGCTCTTTTTTACCTTAACCGGTTTTGAGCTTTTGTGGCAAGCCTACTAGTATGTCTTCCTTGCTATCTTGTGTTTCTTTGGGTGATGACAATGACATGAACTCGAAGGACAAGAAGCGATTGTCAACCAAGCGTGCTCTATTTCGTGAGGTGTTAAATAATTTTGATAATGACGATGATACTCTACTATCAGTTGATTTTCTCTCAAAGCAAAGTGAGTCTTCTGACATTTGTGATTTATTGCTTCAGGAGAATGAAAGGTTGAAGGAAATAGTAGATTGTTTAAAATTTCAAGTTGATGTCTTATAAAAACATTCTACACATTTCAAAAATTCTTGTGATGATTTAACCACTCAGAATAATACAATTGTTGCTTTAAATGGTGAACTGAAATCTTCTCTTTCATGTTTAGCTTCTGAAATTGATGTTTTAAAGTGCAATGCTTCTATGCTATGATTTTTGTGTTGCTTTGCATGATGAGCTTGCTAGTGCTAGAATTGAGATAAGTGATCTTAAGTCTTTAGATAAAATAAAATCAGTTTTGAAGTGCCTACCAACTTAATTGTGATTGAAATGATGATGGCAACAGGTTTTGCTTCTGATTCTCGCACTAACTTGGCTGCTGAAAATGAGAAGATAAATTTGGACTATGCTTCATTTGTCGATCAATTAGAAAAGGCTAGAGTTGAAATTAATGAGATTAAAACTGGTTCTTATATTGTGTGCTCTTTGATTAGTATTGTGAATAGTGATAATCAAGCTTTTTTTAATCATGATAAATTGCAATATATGAGCATGAATCAAGCTTCTACTTCTTGCAATGACTTATTGACTAAAGTTGAGGTTGTTAAACATGAACACAATGATACGAGTATTAGTTCTTCTGAAAATTTTAAAGAACCAAAGAAAACTATTTTCAAATCTATTAGTATTCTGAAAAATCTTTCCATAACTAGTGCAAATACTTCTTTTTCTTCAAAAGAAACAACACGTATGATGTTTCATTGTACCCATTGTCGTAAGGATGGGCATTTTTTACAGTTTTGCTTTCGACCTGCGAGAAAACAGAAAAAGGACAGGGGATATGAACTTGCAAGGTTGAGGTGGCAAAGACCGTGTTTTTCTTCAGGTGGCGTGGTCCGACCGCAAGCTAGTGGGCGGTCAGAACCGGTTGCCAAAGGAGGTCAGACCAGCCTCGGGTACATTTTGGGCATAATTCAAATCGGACTTTTGTCAAGCGACAAGGTAAGTATTCAGGTAAGTCTAGTTATGATTTTGTTCATGCATATGTACCTACAGGTTCCAATGGTGATGTGATTCAGTGTTGGATTACAAAATTTCTTATTTCTAACCAAACACGGAGGCCTCAATATCTTCTTCTTCGTAGGTATTTTGGCGGCATACTCCCCATGTGCGCTCAAAGTGGAGATGGTGATTGCTTTTCAAGGTAACATCAATAAACTTTTGAGTTGGCCTTATTTTCTTCTACTTCTTCGTTTATTAGCTTTTCATGCTAGTGTTTGAAGTAGTAGTTTTGATAATAATACATGTCAATTTATGAGAACCTTGTTGATATCATTGGCAATTGGATGTCTTTTTCAAAATCTTTGATTTCTTCTTGATTTTTCTTTGGGGAGAATTAGAGCTTTATTTGAGGGTAAGGATGATAAGGACGTATCTCAAATAATTGGGAGAAAATAAATAAAAAAAGGCTCAAATAAATGTGAAAATTCTCTTGGTTATTTTTATGACAGAGATAATTTGAGAAAGAGTGATAAATGCAATAGGTATATATGTATAGGGTTTTTCTTTCCATCTATGTACCTGTGAATATGTTGCATTATAAATCATTGAAATCATGAATCTTGATTGTTGATTTGAACTTAATTGGTTCATGTTTATACTCCAATGCATGCTTGTTAACTAGTTAATGGATTTATCTCATTTGTCTTGAAACACATGACCATGAATTGCTTTAGGTACACTTCAAGGCTCTCAAAAATAAAAAATTCAGAAAATTGAAAATAAAAAGAAGTGATCTTTACAAGTAGCAATCATGACACTTGTGCTTTATTGGTTATGTTTTTTGTCACGTCCCGAACTAGCCCTAGGCGGGTATTAGTGTGAGACCCTCCAAATTAACCTATAAGCCGATACCAGTCCTAGGAAACAATGCTGGTATCACAGGAAGACATAATATCACAACAATAGTGGTCTCTTTACTAAGAGTAGTCATACAGTCATGTTGGACTACGGACAGATCCCGAGTTCACAACCGCAATAACCAAGGGAAAGGCAGAAGCGAAGACTGGCCCAAGACCACAAGCATGACTTGGGAACTAAGTCGAAACCTTAGAACTGCTCGAAGCTAGACTGCTCTTGGAGGAACACCTCGTCAGCGGGATCCATCTCCTCTTCTTCAGAGACTTGGGGGGTTGTTATTTATGTAGAGCAAGGGTGAGTACAGGAAGTACTCAGCAAGTCATGGAAATTAAGTGTTTAGTGCAAGTTTGAAAGGAAGGTTGGTTATTTTCACATGTGGTTTTATTTTAACTATTTTCAAATGATTCTAAGGGTGTGCTTCTCAATGACTTGGGCAAGAGAGTGCATCTCGCCTAGTCAGAGTAGTGCAAGGTATCAATCTTTAAATGATTCAAGAGTTGGGTCCCGACCAACAACTTTAGATGGCTTCCCGGGCCCAGCTGATCCCATCGGCCACAAGTTGAAAACAACAGGAACCCAAACCACTAGAACCAGTTCACAAGCAGTAGTCAAAAAAACTGCGCTAAGGAATCACCTCAAATCCGACCATGACCGTGGGCACGGCTGTTTGAACTATTGGTTAACCTCTGCAGAGGGGGTACACTTTACCGACATGACGTTACTAACCCGGGTCACCCAGCCCGTGCAGATCAGCCACGTTTGGTGACTTTGAGGCTTTCATGACAATACATTTCCAAAGCCGATGTAGGGTCACCTTATGCCAACGGAGGGGGTCATCCAGACCATCAACAAGTTAGGTCCCAGACCATGCTGTGCCAGGAAGCCAAGGGGTTCTCCCCGACACCACCCCGGCAAATCCAGTTTTCCCTCGGCATCAAGGTTTCCCTGGCCTAGCTAGTTACACCGCCATGGGTGTCCCACTTCACCCATGTGATCGCACTTGTTCTGTTTGGATGAAATCCCAAAGGAGTCGGTCCCTAAGTGCGAGAATAGGGAAAACCGTACCACCAGTACGTTCTCTACACTGCGATTTCTAGAAATCATTTTATTTCACAGGCATCGACCCATCTGTCGGGTTTTCCAAGAGTTTCATAAACCCAGATTTTACCAAGCGTTGGATATTTTAAATTTGAGGAGGGTCACCGGTGTTCATGCCCAAGGGCACGAACTTCGAGACCTAAATATCAGTCGACAAAGGTGGCACAGTGTAATCAAATGACAAGGAGGTGATGTGCAGCAATTTATGTAGGGCTTATCGGTTATAGAGCAAGCCACGGCCAACATTCAAGGTGTAACCTAGAGGTCCATAGTTTTTGTGAAAATGAAATACTAAATTTTAGATTATAGGTGTAAGATGATCAAAGGTGACTTGCCTTGCTCGAGACCTTGAGCTTCCTCCTTGTAATCCGTGAACTACAAGTCTTCGGACTTCGAAGCTACACGCGAAATGAGGTGACTCAACAAATGGCCAAAGGAAAGCCCTATTAAGGACTAGGTAGATTTCAATTTTTGAGAGGCGGCCACTTTGTCGGGCCCTATACCTATGCCTATCACCGATGTGCCATTAGGTAGACCACTAAGCGGCGCACGTGGGAGAGGGAAATGGGATGAGGAGACGAAGTGGGCCAGCGTGCAGTTCCGGCCCAAGGAGGCGAGGAAAAGATGGTCCGGCTGAGGAAAAACGACCCAAGAACCAGGAGGTAGGAAGAGCAGACTTTTCCAGAGGACTTGAATTTGAAGGAATTTGGACTTGGGATTTGAATTTGGATTTCACGATTTCTCCGGGGTTGTACGGGGGTTGAGAGGGAGAGAACGAGACTTGGCAGGCACAAGAAGACCACAACCATTCATCCTAGCCAATAATGTAACGCAAGTTTTCTATGTCAAGCACATGTCTAGCAAACCAAAGAAGGGTAAAGGACCCGACGAGCCAAAGCACCACATGGTTCTCCCAGGCAAAAGGAAAATCATCAGACTCGAGGATAAGACTGACAAAGATTACGAGCAGTTTGACGAGCAACCTCCGTTCGTGGTGACGGTTGACCCGAGCATCCTCCTATCAAAGGAGGACACCCCTTACTCACGCAACGATCATAGCAAAGGAACATTAGTGAGGAGAAAGTACGTGAGGAAAACAGTGACGTAGGTTGTTGTATGGACGATGCAAATTATTTATGATGTATTGAAAGTCATGCAATGTTTGTGTTTTTTAATTATATATCATTATTGAAATGTAATAGGAGATTAAAACTATTTAAATAGGTCCTATTTTAATTATATATCATTATTGAAATGTAATAGGAGATTCAAACTATCTAAATAGGTCATATGTTATTTATATATCATTATTGAAATGTAATAGGAGATTTAAACTATTTAAATAGGTCATATGTTAATTATATATCATTATTGAAATTTAATAGGAGATTTAAACTATTTAAATAGGTCATATGTTAATTATATATCATTATTGACATGTAATAGGAGAATTAAACTACTTAAATAGGTCATATGTTAATTAGATATCACTATTGAAATGTAATAGGAGATTTAAACTATTTAAATAGGTCTTATGTTAATTATATATCATTATTGAATTGTATTAGGAGATTGAAACTATTTAAATAGGTCATATGTTAATTATATATCATTATTCAAATGTAATAGTAATTTTTCAACTATTTAAATAGGTCATATGTTAATTATATATCATTATTGAAATGTAATAGGAGATTTAAACTATTTAATTGGTCATATATTAATTATATATCATTATTGAAATGTAATAGGAGATTTAAACTATTTAAATAGGTCCTATTTTAAGTATATATCATTATTGACATTCAATAGGAGATTTAAAGTATTTAAATAGGTCATATGTTGATTATATATCATTATTGAAATGTAATAGGAGATTTAAACTATTTACATAGGTCATATGTTAATTATATATCATTATTGAAATTTAATAGGAGATTTAAACTATTTAAATAGGTCATATGTTAATTATATATCATTATTGACATGTAATAGGAGAATTAAACTACTTAAATAGGTCATATGTTCATTAGATATCACTATTGAAATGTAATAGGAGATTTAAACTATTTAAATAGGTCTTATTTTAATTATATATCATTATTGAATTGTATTACGAGATTGAAACTATTGAAATAGGTCATATGTTAATTATATATCATTATTAAAATGTAATAGTAATTTTTAAACTATTTAAATAGGTCATATGTTAATTATATATCATTATTGAAATGTAATAGGAGATTTAAACTATTTAATTGGTCATATGTTAATTATATATCATTATTGAAATGTAATAGGAGATTTAAACTATTTAAAAAGGTCCTATTTTAAGTATATATCATTATTGACATGCAATAGGAGATTTAAAGTATTTAAGTAGGTCATATGTTGATTATATATCATTATTGAAATGTAATAGGAGATTTGAAATATTTACATAGGTCATATGTTAATTATTTATCATTATTGAAATGTAATAGGAGATTTAAACTATTTAAATAGGCCATATTTCAATTATATATTATTACTGACATGTAATAGGAGATTTAAACTATTTAAATAGGTCATATGTTAATTATATATCATTATTGAAATGTAATAGGTGATTTAAACTATTTAAATAGGTCATATGTTAACTATATATCATTATTGAATTGTATTAAGAGATTTAAACTATTTAAGTAGGTCATATGTTAATTATATATCATTAGTAAAATGTAATAGTAATTTTGAAACTATTTAAATAGGTCATATGTTAATTATATATCATTACTGAAAATGTAATAGGAGATTTAAACTATTTAAATAGGTCATATTTTAATTATATATCATTATTGAAATGTAATAGGGGCTTTAAACTATTTAAATAGGTAATATGTTAATTATATGAAACTAGTTATATTTATTAATAATTTTGAACATTTAAGTCGGACATTAATGTCGTAATCTTTAATCCCGGTTGTAAACAACAGCCGGGACAAAAACAAATTTTGGAAATAGCGGGAAATTACTTTGATTGGTAGCAGCGACCGGGATCAAAGATATCTTTAGTCCCGGTTGGTGGAACCACCTCGGACTAAAGGTCTAATCTTTAGTCCCGCTTGGTTCCACCAACCGGGGCTAAAGATATCTTTAGTCCCGGTTGATACCACCAACCAGGACTATAAATATCACTGTGCATATTCATCTCCCCTACACTTAGCCATTTTTCTCTCGCACCGATCGTCACGCCTCTACCTCCGCCATCGTCTTCATCATCTCCACCGTCGTCGTCTTCGTCTTCATCGTCGACCTCACCGCCGCGCCGCCCTTAGGGTTTGCCGCTATCTTCTCTCCTCTCTCTCTCTCCCTTGATCTCTCGCGCCACCGCCGCTGCAACCATGCGGCGCCGCTGGCACCCCACGGGGCAGCTGCCACCCCACGCCTGACCGCGGCGCCGCCCGCACCCCGCTGTGCCGGCGCCACCCCGCGCCTGCCCGCGACGCCACCCGCATCCCGCCGCGCAGCCGCCGCCACGCCGGACGTGTAACGAACGTGACCGAACAAACGATAGAACGTGACCGAATGACAAAACGAACGAATGAATATTATATTGTTTGCAATAGAATGGTAGAACGAACGTGACCACGAATGAAAGAACGTGACTGAATGATAGAACGAACGAATGATAGAACGAACGAATATTATATTGTTTGCAATAGAACGATAGAATGAATGATAGAACAAATGAATATTATATTGTTTGCAATAGAACAATAGAACGAACGTGACCGAATGTACGATAGAACATGACCGAACTCTAGAACGAACGTACGGACTATAGAACGAACATGACCGAACGAACGAATATTATGTTGTTTGCAATAGAACGATAGAACGAACGTGACCGAAAGTGATTCATTTTTTTCTAAGTTCCATTTTAAAGAAAGGATTGAATTATACTAATTGCATCATCTCCAATTATTTCTTTGTCACAGGTGGTCCAGCAGCTGACCGCCGCCGTCGATCAATCTTAAGTTGTCCCAATAACTCCAAGTAAAACTAAGGCAAGTTATATTAATTCCCTGGTGTGTCTATATATATATATAGACACGTAGGTTGCATGTATAACAATTAATTAACTGGTCAACGTACGTATTTCTCAACAATGTCAATATATGTATAACAATATACTCTTAGTTGATGTGTACTACTTAATATTACGAACAGATGGCAGACCGCGATGATGAACAGATCCTCATGGACGAGATTGCAGAGGGCAGCAGCCAATATTGGCCAGATGAGGAGCAAGAAGACCAACTAATATCTAAACGAGGAGGGAAATGAGGGCACAAACCCAGAGGAAAGTGATAGGCAACCGGCCTTTGGAGAGAAGAGGACACACGGACAACGAGGTGCCGCGAGGAAGCTAGAGTATAGCCACATTAATAGTGACGTGGCCCCATACAGTGAACCAGTTGCCCCAGCCGGTATACTATGGAAGTTTGTGGGACAATGTGGTTGGGTTGTGAGGGATCACGTGCCCATTAGCATAGTGCACTGGCATCAATGAAGGTCAGCCGGGGCTAACCAAAGTTATCTCCCAGATACGAAGAAAGACAAGCTGTGAACTAACATGCTCGAGACCTTCACGGTCCCTGAGGTAGATCAGCCAAGAATGAAAGAATGGACGCTGAAGAAAATGGCTGAACAGTTCGAGAAGTACAAGTCAGATCTATACAAGAGATACGTCGTGAAGGGTCTGACACCCGATTTTTTAAGCAAGTGTTGACAATGAAATTTGGTAAATCATGCATCGAATTTGGAGTTAAGACCGAAGCGGATTTGGAAGGAAATCGGTAACAGAAATAGAGTATAAATCGGCTTCGGAACTGCATCGGCTACGGTGTGCATCGGCTGATATTGAATCGGAGAAGGAAGCCGATGTAGCCGATTCCGACAAGGGGACGTTGGAACCATTGTCGGGTTCGTTTAAAGTGCTTCATGAGGATTGCCACGTATGGATTGAGTCCGAAAATGGCAATTGTATCTATTAATTAGGAATAGTTTGTTAGTTTCCTTTTATCTTTTCCAATAAGGACTTTATGTTTTTCCTTTTATCTTTAGGAAAGTTTGAGTCGTGTCTAATATGGACTAGTATCTACCCATGGGTATAAATATGTACACCCGGGGTCTATGTAAATTATCTCTAGATCAATACAACTACTCTCGGCGCATCGCCACCCTCTTTCTGAGGTTTTTACTTATCAACCGGCGGAATTGGCACCTGACGCGGTGCTGCATCGGCTTTCGATCTCCGGCGAAGGGGTAAGCCCTACGTTCCATCGGGTCCTGGTGAATTTATCGGCTACATTGGTGTTGTTCAAGGCTGCATCGCTTCGATCTCTTGGATCGCTCTGGTTTGGTCGATATATTTACCTGATGTCTCAATTCTATCTTAATTGCATTGTGTTTAGAGACGCATCGGTTTAGTTGGGGCTGTCTCGGTTAAGTCTGATCTTCTATCTTAGCCGATATATCTCTACAATCACAATGTTGTTTTAAATAGATTTGTTATATCCATCACATTAGACAGACCTATCGGTTCATCAAGTATTAGATTATCATATACAATCTCGTGCTGCATCAGTTAGGTTCGACCTACTAGATTGTTGTTGATAATATAAATCTTGTTAAGCCGATAGGTTTATGCTAATGTTTTATCGGAGTACTAGCTGATGAGTTATCTGGACGTTGCATCGGCATACAAGCATTACTTACAAGTTGGTTTTAGCCGACGACAACAAAGGTTTCACTGTTTATATAATCGTTTAGATTTAATGACATCGGACCTCTAGCCCATGAATGCTTCAACCTTCAAATCAGTGCTTATTCAATCTATCATTACTAGCCGATTAGTTTCTACTGGATTATATTATTTTATTTTTATCGGCCGATTATCTTTATGTCATTATTTACTCAGGTATCAAGATCTATACTGGATATCGGCTGGTATCGGCATCGGCTGGAATCACTCCATCGTCGTGTCAGCCGATCGGCTATCTTTTGATCTTCAATTTATATATCTTATCAGTTGCAGGATCAACTGACTGGCACGCCCACATTTCATCATTATTTTGGACCTGCACTGGAGCTAAGCAGATCTCCCAGGCCGTCGTGTTTTTACGTCAACACATTTTGGCACGTCTGGTGGGACACGATTTTTCTACCTACATGTCTGAAGAAGAAGTCAACGCCAAGATCATGATCGCAGTGGAGGATTTGACGGAGGAACAGAGGCAAGAGATGGAGCAAGCAAAAGCTGATTTTCAAAAGCGTTGCCTACAATGTTTCGTCATGACACCAGAAGGGCCAATTCAAAAATCTCAACTTCCTGAGCCGATGATTGAAATACTTCAAGATAAAGTTGATGAAGCAGTTCATCGCGCATTGTTTAATCAATCTAGAATTTTGGTGGACACATTGCAAAGTTTGATTAAGGGATAAGTTGATGAGTTAATTGTTCAAAGAGGCCAGCTCGGGGGGCAGAATGAAGAACAGCAACAATATCGGCCAGAGGAACAATGCCATCAGATGAACAATGGTTGGGTCGATAGAATTGCGAAGTTAGTAGAGGAGCAGTTTGGGATTAGACCTAAGGAGCAGATCCATATGTATCGGCAGCCATATCCTGAATGGTTCGATAGAGTTCCGCTTCCATACCGATACAAGATTCTAGACTGCTCTAAGTTTTCAGGGCAAGATGATATATCTACAATGGAACATATCAGCCGATTCTTAGCGCAATGTGGGGAGGCATCGACTGAAGAAGCTTTGAAAGTTAGATTTTTTCCATTATCTTTGACTGGATCGGCTTTCACATGGTTTTCATCATTACCATCAGATTCTGTCAGAGGATGGACCGATCTTGAGAAGCAATTCATGATTATTTCTTTGCTGGAATCAGTGAAATGAAGCTTTTAAACTTAATATTGGTTCAGCAGCAAAAGGGAGAATCAGCTATGGAATATATTCAAAGATTTCGCAATGTCCGCAGCCGATGCTACAGTTTGAGCCTAAGTGATGAACAACTAGCGGATCTTGCATTCCAAGGATTGTCAGCACCTATCAGAGACATGTTCTTTTGCCATGAGTTTGATGATCTAGCTCATCTAGCGCAGACGGTATCGGCTTACGAGAGCCGACTGCAAGAAGCAAAGGAAGATCAATTTTGGAGTAACTAAGGCGAGATAGAAGAGAATTTTGAAGAATGAGTCCCATACACCAAAACTGGGGGGCATGTGTTGACGATGAAACTTGGTAAATCACGCATCGAATTTGGAGTTAAGACCGAAGCGGATTTGGAAGGAAATCGGTAACAGAAACAGAGTATAAATCGGCTTCGGAACTGCATTGGCTGATATTGAATCGGACAAGGAAGCCGATATAGCCGATTCCGACAAGGGGATGTTGGAACCATTGTCGGGTTCGTTTAAAGTGCTTCATGAGGATTGCCACTTATGGATTGAGTCCGAAAAAGGCAATTGTATCTATTAATTAGGAATAGTTTGTGAGTTTCCTTTTATCTTTAGGAAAGTGTGTTTAGTGTCCAATAAGGACTTTACGTTTTTCCTTTTATCTTTAGGAAAGTTATAGTCGTGTCCGATATGGACTAGTATCTACCCATGGGTATAAATATGTACACCCGGAGTCTATGTAAATTATCTCTAGATCAATACAACTACTCTCGATGCATCGCCACCCTCTTTCTGAGGTTTTTACTTATCAACCGGTGGAATTGGCACCTGACGCGGTGCTGCATCGGCTTTCGATCTCCGGCGAAGGGGTAAGCCCTACGTTCCGTCGGGTCCTGGTGAATTTATCGGCTACATTGGTGTTGTTCAAGGCTGCATCGCTTCGATCTCTTGGATCGCTCTGGTTTGGTCGATATATTTACCTGATGTCTCAATTCTATCTTAATTGCATTGTGTTTAGAGACGCATCGGTTTAGTTGGGACTGTCTCGGTTAAGTCTGATCTTCTATCTTAGCCGATATATCTCTACAATCACAATGTTGTTTTAAATAGATTTGTTATATCCATCACATTAGACAGATCTATCGGTTCATCAAGTATTAGATTATCATATACAATCTCGTGCTGCATTGGTTAGGTTCGACCTACTAGATTGTTGTTGATAATATAAATCTTGTTAAGCCGATAGGTTTATGCTAATGTTTTATCGGAGTGCTAGCTGATGAGTTATCTGGACGTTGCATCGGCTTACAAGGATTACTTACAAGTTGGTTTTAGCCGACGACAACAAAGGTTTCACTGTTAATATAATCGTTTAGATTTAATGACATCGGACCTCCAGCCCATGAATGCTTCAACCTTCGAATCAGTGCTTATTCAATCTATCATTACTAGCCGATTAGTTTCTACTGGATTATATTATTTTATTTTTATCAGCCGATTATCTTTATGTCATTATTTACTCAGGTATCAAGATCTATACTGGATATCGGCTGGTATCGGCATCGGTTGGAATCACTCCATCAGCGTGTCAGCCGATCGGCTATCTTTTGATCTTCAATTTATATATCTTATCAGTTGCAGGATCAAACTGACTGGCACGCCCACATTTCATCATTATTTTGGACCTACACTGGAGCTAAGCAGATCTCCCAGGCCGTCGTGTTTTTACGTCAACAGCAAGCTGAGGGATCATTGGGATACTTTGTGTAAGGACCCCCGTTTTGCAACAGGAATCACTCGTGTATGCTGTGCCATTTCCCTGGATCAAGTAGTTTGGCACACACGATACATAGTTGAATTATCAAAAGCGCATACATATGCGTCGAGTACGAATCATTACATCATAGGCCCGAAGGCTTTGTCTTAGAATAAAGGACCAAACGGTCCGGAATACAGTCCAAAAACAGAATATAGATGAGCAACAGAACGGAGGCAGCGGCATCGCCATTGCCACAGGCAACGACCGTGTCTAGATCTAGTGGACACCCTCTTCTTCCGCATCCTCCTCGTAGTAGGCGTATGGATCCTCCGCGGTGTCATCTTCGGCTTCTGATTGAGTTTATAATTGCAAGGGTGAGTACCAACAATACTCAGCAAGTCACCACGGTAACAATGCATATGACAAGTTTTATCCAAGGCAAGGCATGGGTTCTTTTGCATAAAGCTAGTTTTGCAATCCTTTTCACAAACCTAGGATCTAGCATAACTGATCAAGTTTTTATTACCAGAGTTTACTTTAAACAATGACGGTTACGTCCACAATCCGTATGATCCCAAGGATAGCTTCCCGTCATTGGTTCGCCATGGTTTTCTGTGGATGTCCACCTTCCTCTCTGCTCAGCAAGTGGCTTCAACAGCATAAAATTCATCATGCATTAACCCATCCCACACAAGTTAAGAATTTAGAGTCTAGCCAAGTGTAATGCATGTCCCGGTGCTCAATATCCACGAGCACGGCTAGTCGAATGGATTGGTTTACTCACACTGCAGTGGATGTACACTTTACCCGTACTCCACAACTGCCCAACACATGAGCCTCGTCCCAACACATGAGACGCGTCACGGCAAAGCCTTTCGATAACCTTGCATTGGCAGTACCCGCTCCATGAACTATCATCCTCGTGCACTCTAAGCGTATCTGTTTCTAGCAGTGAGAGGAGTTCTGGCACACGAGGATGAACTATCATCCTCGTGCACTCTAGGCTCCCGGGAAAAGAAGTCTCACACACGCGCAAGTTTATAATTTAAGTTTAGCTTCTCACTCTGACACACGTGGCAGTCCTACCAACGGCGACACCGATGCAGGGGTGAACCATCTATGCAAGGATACTGCCTCTGCTCGACTATCTAGTCCGCTAGGTCTATACCCATCCGAGAAGTACGGTTGTACTGGGGTCGTTTCATGCTTAACTTCATGGCTCGGTCCTTAACTAACCGGGGACGGTGCTAGCCTTTTCCGGATACCACCCAAATCCACCATCCGCCCCAGTCGAAGACACTTGTTTAGTTTTATTTCTTCTTTCACAAATCATGTCATTATATCATGGCAATGTGGCGCTCATGTCTCCACATGCCTCATTTCAACTACCTTTCCCAAGGTAATTGCCCAAGCATAAAGCATTTGATAATGTGAGTATGCATGATTGTAGAATAGCATCACTAAGCATTTGTCATAATTGACTAGGAACTCATACTTAAGCGTGGTTACAAAAGGGATATGGGATAAACAATAATCAAGGCATGGCATAATAGCAAGTAGGATATTCATCATTGCATGCAACTTTATTTGTAAACAAAATAATTTCGCAATGTGGGATCAATATGTTCAAGGAATAGTGATGACTTGCCTTGCTCGAAGTCTTGCGGGTCTTGATCCTCGGTCGGACTCACAACTCCCTCGGTGTCTAGAATTACGTGCGAAAGAAATTGAATTCGTTAGAATTCAATTAAAATCCGACAAAATCCAATTAAAGAAATAGATCGAACATGAGTGTCGAATGTTGATATCGATTCCATTATTATTTATAAAATAGTTCTATTCCGATTTTTAATGCTTTTGTCCTACAATATTAGTGCTAGACAATTAGAATATTTATCCGATTTAATTTACGCGACTCGGATAAGTTAGTTCCCGATAATAATACTTAACCTTTGGTGATCAGTAATTGACTAAATAATCGCGACGGCTAATTAAGCGGATAACCTATTCAACGAGCAAGATTAACTAACTAGCGATTAAATGGATATTTAGTAAATATTAAATGGCAACGATTAATTTGGAAGTCTTAGAAATAACCGGCGAGTAATTCCCCCGGTTAATTTATGCA
Source organism: Oryza punctata (assembly GCA_000573905.2). Lineage (NCBI taxonomy): Eukaryota > Viridiplantae > Streptophyta > Magnoliopsida > Poales > Poaceae > Oryza > Oryza punctata. Next base: position 21,518,648 of record CM002499.2, on the reverse strand, counting down.
CGAGTTGGCAAAACTTAATGAATGAAAATCTAAATAAGCGACTAAACATCCTGCAAAAGAATAATCATCTAAATGAATAATCTAATTAAGTGAATATTTGCAAATAAATAATCTGATGTAATTTTACGAGTTCCTAAAACAATTAACGATAACGGGTTTACCGATTCCTAAATTTCTTTCTTCCATTTTATTCTCTATTTTTCCTTTTTCCTATTTTCTATTTCCTCTTTCTTTTCTTCTCTCTCTCTTTTTCTTTCCTCTCTCTTTTTCTTCTCTCTCTCTTTTTCTTCTCTCTCTCTTTTTCTTTTCTCTCTTTCCTCTCCCTCTCTCTGTCTGCTTCTTCTTCCTCCCTCTCTTTCTTCTCTCTCCTCTGCCTTCCCTCACTCTACCGCCTCTCCCTCTCTCTGTCTCGGCCTACGGCGCAGCGGGGAGGAATTACCAGCGACGGCGGCAGCCAGGGAGGCACGGTGGCGGTCGGCGAGGCGCGCGGCGGCCTGAGGCACGGCGGCGGCGCACGGCGACGAGGTGGAGTAGGGGGGGAGAAAAACAGGAAGGGGAGGGCGTGGGAAGGAGAGGGAAGGGGAAGGGCGCGGGCGACGGGACGGGCGCCCGGTGTGGTGTTGTGGGCGGTACGGTGGCGTGGGCGGTACGGCGGCGTGGGCGCGCGTGCGGCGGCGGTGGCACGGGGCGCGAGGGCGCGGGACCGGGTCGAACAGTTGGCGGTCGATGAACAGCGCTTTTCCTAATTTTGCCGATTTAGACCGATTCACATTTAAAAATTCGCCCAAAATTTTGTAATTTCACCTAAATGAATGTTGCCCAATATTTTTAGTGCTCCAAGGTATTTCACTCCAACTTTCCATGTTCCGATAATTTATTTTTATTTTAATTTTTTTCATACCCATTATTCACACATATACATATGTACGCTTATGTATATATATATTTACGCCTAGGATCTACACCTAGGCCCCTATGTGTATATATATATTTATATATTTGCAAAATATATCCGCTTGAATTTGTGTCACCGTATTTCATATTTACACACATTATACACACACACATATATATATGCATAGGCATCGATAATTGTGTATATATATATGTGACGTCTCCTATTAAATTTATATCACCCCAATTAGATTTGTGATATTTATATAGGATGTATTCTTTACTACATTATTGCCTCACACCTATTTTAGTATATTTTCCTTAATTGTGCACTTAGTTGATTTTCATTTTTAGGGTTCGTGCTTAAATGGATTTGATAAATCCGAGCTTTGCAATTAAAGATCGAATAAACGAACGATTAAACGCGGCATGATGCAACTTACTTTAAAAGTTTTTTTTTTGAAATTCCGTATTTTAGTATTTTGCATTCGATGGTCGAATTTTCAGGGCGTTACAAACCTACCCCCTTAAATAAATCTCATCCCGAGATTTCTTACCGGTTGTCGAATAGATGCGGGTACTCGGTCCTCAAGAACTCCTCACTTTCCCAAGTAGCTTCGTCCTCTGTGTGGTTACTCCATTGTACCTTGTACATACGCCAGACTTTGGTTTGGGTCTCCTTTTCAGCCTCATCCAAGATCTTCACAGGATGTTCCGGATACGTGAGGTCATTGCCGATGTTGATTTCTTCTAACGGGGCTTGCTCTTCTGGTACTCTCAGGCACTTCTTTAGCTGGGAGAAGTGGAAAACCGGGTGTACATCGGAAATGTTCTCCGGTAGCTGCAACTGGTAGGCAACTTCTCCTCATCTAGCGATTATCTAGAACGGTCCTACATATCTTGGTGCTAGCTTTCCTTTGACCTTAAACCTTTTTGTACCTCTCAGCGGAGAGACCTTCAGGTATACGTAATTTCCTTCCTTAAATTCTAGGTCCCTTGTTCGAGTGTCCGCGTAACTCTTTTGGCGTGACTGTGCCACCTTTAGTCGGTCACGGATTAGGCGAACCTTCTCTTCAGCCTCTCTGATTATATCTGGTCCGAATACGGCATGTTCTCCGGTCTCGGACCACATCAATGGGGTACGGCACCATCGACCAAATCTCTCCCAGTCCTTGCTAAAGTCCAATGCACGAGCTTAGTAACTATTGTTGTAGGAGAACTCAGCGTAAGGTAGACATCTCTCCCAGTCCTTGCTAAAGTCCAATGCACAAGCTCTCAACATGTCCTCTAAGACCTGATTCGTTCTTTCAGTCTAGCCATCGGTCTGTGGGTGATATGTCGTGCTAAAAGCGAGGTAGCTTCCGAGGGCCTCATGCACTTTATTCCAGAAATGTGATGTAAACTGTGTACCTCGGTCGGATATGATCCTTTTAGGCACGCCATGAAGGCATACAATCCTGGACATGTATAACTCGGCTAGCTTGGCACCGCTATAGTTTGTCTTAACAAGGATAAACCTCGCAGTTTTGGTGAGTCGATCTACGATCACCCAAATGGAATCATAACCAGTTGCGGTCTTAGGTAACCCAACAATTAAATCCATACCGATCTCATCCCATTTCCATTCTGGGATTCTAAGGGGTTGTAGCAAACCTGTCGGTCGCTGGTGTTCGGCCTTCACTTTCTGGCATAATCGCAGAGCGCCACGTACTCTGCCACATCTCGTTTCATGTTGGGCCACCAGTATTCCTCCTTCAAATCCTGGTACATTTTCGTGCTCCCCGGGTGTACGGAATAAGTTGATTCATGTGCCTCCTTTAGAATTAACGTCCTCAATCCTCCTTGCTCAGGCACGTAGATCCTCTTTTTGTACCGTAGTATCCCCTCCTCGTTAACCGAGAACTCCTTCACACGCCCTGCGGCCATGCGCTTCTTTACGTCCCGGATTTCTTCGTTATCCTTCTGAGCTCTTTCTATTTGTGTCCTCAGCAGGGGCTGTATTTCCAGGGTATTTATCTGACCTTGTGGAATTAGATGTAAGTTCAGCTGGGCTATTTCCTTTCTAAGCTCAGGGGCCATGCCTCCAATTCCCAGGTGATTGCAATGGCTTTTGCGGCTTAGTGCGTCGACTACGACGTTTGCCTTTCCTGGATGGTAGTGAACCTTCAGGTCATAATCCTTGATCAATTCTAACCACCGTCTCTGTCTTAGGTTAAGGTCGGGTTGCATGAAGATATATTTCAGACTCTTGTGATCCGTGTAGATATCGCAATGATTCCCAATCAAGTAATACCTCCAAATTTTTAGTACATGAACCACTGCGGCCAACTCAAGATCATGGGTAGGATAATTCTCCTTGTGCGGTCGCAGTTGTCGCGAAGCATACGCCACGACCTTTCCTTATTGCATTAACACTCCTCCCAACCCTTGTCTCGAGACATCGCAATATACCACAAAATCCTTCCGATTATCAGGGAGGACTAGGATAGGGGCAGTGGTTAACTTTTCTTTTAATCGTTCGAAACTTTCCTGACATTGCTCAGTCCACTTGAACTCCTTTTCCTTCTTTAGTAGCTGGGTCATGGGTCTGGCTATCTTAGAGAATCCTTCAGTGAATCTCCGGTAGTATCCGGCCAATCCCAAAAAGCTTCGGATCTCTGTTACGGACTTGGGCGCTTTCCATTCGGTAACCGCCTCGACTTTAGTAGGATCCACTGCTACACCACCGGCTGATATTACATGACCTATAAATGCAACTTCCTTCAACCAGAATTCGCATTTGCTGAACTTTGCATAAAGCTGATGCTCCCGAAGTTTCTTTAGTACCAAGCGTAGATGCTTAGCATGTTCATCTTCATCCTTGGAGTAAATAAGGATGTCATCCAAATACTCCATGAATACCTTCTTCATAAGATTCATGAAATAAGCCGGAGCGTTGGTCAATCCGAAAGACATCACGGTAAATTCATATAATCCGTAGCGTGTCGAGAATGCAGTCTTGGGAATGTCTCCAGCCCTGATCTTCAACTGGTGGTATCCGGATCGAAGATCGATCTTAGAGAATATCTTGGCTCCCTTGAGTTGATCGAAAAGATCATCTATTCGAGGTAGTGGATATTTGTTCTTGATAGTCGCCTCATTCAACGAGCGGTAGTCCACACACATCCTCATGCTACCATCCTTCTTCTTGATGAATAATACTGGGGCTCCCCAAGGCGATGAGCTGGGGCGTACGAATCCCTTCTCTTGTAGCTCTCTAATCTGCTTCTTGGGCTCTTCTAACTCATTGACCGGCATCTGATATGGTCTCTTGGATATAGGGGTAGTTCCGGGCATCAAGTCGATGACGAATTCAATGTCACAATCGAGTGGCATTGCAGGTAGATCTTCAGGAAACACATCGGGGAATTTCTAAACTACAAGCATTCCTCTCAGGGGTAGCATGGTGAATATACCACCGGCACGTTCAGGTAATCTAGGGTCCTGATCCACAGTTGCTCTCATCGCTGATCCCCAGGGTGTGGTCAAAGTAACTTCTCTACGGCTGCAATCTATGATTCCTCCGTTCCTTGTTAACCAATCCATGCCTAGTATGACATCGAGGGTTTGCGGCACAAGGACCATAAGATTTGAGGGGAACACCACATCCTTAAGACGAATGGGTACGTCGACACAGGCTTGGTTCACATTTATCTCCCCTCCCGGTGAATGTACTATCATGGGTTTCCGTAGTTCTACTCGGGTTAGGTTGTGTTGTTGGCTAGCTTTTAGGGATATAAATGGATGCGACACGCCTGAGTCGAAGAGAATTTTAACTGGAGTAGAATTTATAGAGAACGTACCCATTAGCACGCCCGGATCCTCCTGGGCTTCTTCCGCTCGCACGTGGTTCAATTGACCGCGTCCAAATCCGGTCGCCGTCCTGCCGGTCTGTGGCGTCCTGAATAGCCCTCTCCCGGCTGTCGGGGTAGCAGTCCCTTGGGTTGTCGTAGCATTAGCTCCGGTGCGGATAGGTGTCTTGTTTGGATGCAGGCACTTGTTAGCGAAATGCCCATACTCCACGCAATTGAAACAGCTCCCCGGCCTTCTTATCCCGGTAGTAGCCTGGTTTGGCGCAGGTGTGCGGTTCTGGGTAGCAACCGGCCTGTTGTAATTGCTAGGTGTGGTAGGGCGATTGGCCGTCACTATCGCGGGTTTCCATCCTGATGAGGTAGCTCCTTTGGGTCGCTGAGATGCAACTTGAGGCGGGCGGTTCATGGCAAGCCTTCTTTTGCGGTTGTGCTCCACGATCTTCCGATCGTTTTCCAATCTAACCACCTTGTTGATTAGACTCTAGAAACTGTCATGATCTTGCCTGATCATGGGTCCACGCAGCTCATCATTTAAACCTTCAATGAACTTGTCAACCTTTTCTTCCTCATCCGCGAGATCTCCAGTTGCGTAACGGGCCAGCTGGGTGAAACGGTTCAGGTATTCCTATACTGTGGTGCTTCCTTAGCGCAGCCTCCTGAACTCATTTTTCTTCATGCGCATCACTGCGGCGGGCACGAAGTTGTCACGGAAGGCGGTAGCAAACTCCTCCCAGGTTGGTTCACCAGCATCTTCTTCTCGGGCCTCCTTATAAGTATCCCACCAGTCTTCGGCTGGTCCTTCCAGTTGGTTTACTGCGAAAATCACCTTGCCAGCTTCCCGCACTCGCACGAGGGTCAGCTTCTTCTCGATGATACGCAGCCAATCCTCGGCATCCATGGGCTCTTATGCTGTGGCGAAAGTGGGTGGTTTGGTCCTCATGAATTCCCTAAAGCTTGATCCTCCACGATTGCCTTGATTGTTCGCGATGGCTTGCAGAAGTTGGGTCTGGGCGGCCATAATTCCGGTTAAGGTGTTTAGGTCGGATTCGGGGGCTCCATCATTGTTGTTCGTTGCTCGGCGTCGGCTGGCCATCTTTGTGGATTAGTTGGGTAAGTACCCTGATATTCGAACCAACCCTTATGGCTTTATCCCAATCAGGGAGTTGTTTTTGATGTGAACTTTGTTTAGTAAGCATGGTGGAATAAACTCATTCACAACACAGCACAATATATCATAAAGAACATCGTAGAGTTCACAAATCAAGATGCAAATAATTGCATACATATGCAGCCCAAATGAAGTTCAAACATTACAACATCGAACTAAAACATCGAACTACTCGTCAACCTATATAGGGGAAAAGGGTGTCTCGCAATCCAAAAACCATCCAAAGCGAGATCGGAGCCGTAATGGACCTCCAGTCTAGTCGTCCAGCCATCCGCAGGATCCTGGTGTAGGAAGTGGGTAGTCGCTGGCAAGTGCGAACCTGAGCTCCCCCGGCTCGGAGGTGGTAGCCTCTGGGTCTGGCTTGGTCCTCTTGTGCGGTGGTCGCGTGCTCTTGCGGGCCGTGCTGCGAGTGCGAGGGCCCCCGGTGAAGGTGATGCGATAGGCAGGAGTCTCGTCCTCTGAAGGGTTAGTGACGTGCGGCTCTATCTCCTCTGGGTCGTCCTCGTCCTCTGCCCCGGAGTCAACCTGAATCGGGGTCTCTATGCAGGACCCTGGTGGTGGGGAAGTAACAGGGCTCGGCTCTGCAACTGGCGGCTGCATCGCTGTCGGGTCCACCAGGTAGGGTCCTGACTCAGTGGCTAGGGCATCAACCAGTGAGTGAAACGCTGGCGGTTACGGTGGAATGAGGAAAAAGTAGCGATCCCGCCCAATGGCTGCAGAAGTGGAAGCACCAGTGGCACTGACTGTGGTGGCTCTGAGCTGCTCTGCAAGCTGACTAACGTCCTCCTGACTCACCCTCAGCTGCTCCTCAAGTGTATCCATCATCCTGCGACGCTCATCATGCTGGTCCAATAACTGCTGGAACTGGTCGCCGCAGGCTTGGAGCTGTGCCTTCAGTGAGTCTATCTCACCGCCCTGGGTCTGGTGCTCCTCCTCAAGCTGTAGGTGCTGTACTGTGAGGTCAGTCACCTCAGTCTCCAACTCTACCAGACGCCTATGCTGCTCGTCGATCTCCAACAGAGCTGTCTCGTAACAGTCGTCAACAGCCTCCGCCCATCGGGATAGTCGGGTCACCATCGGGTTGTAGCAGCATGGTGTGTCCTGGACGATGCACACGGAGTTGCCCTCCTCTCGGTACGGTGATGGGCAAACTCAGTGGTCGCCAACTCCGATCGGTGGATCGAGCTGAGTTGGAGAAGGGCCTCCCGGGCAGCATCCTGCATCGCGATCTTAGGTGAGTCGCGACGGTAGTGTGTCCTGAACCAATGGCCTGCCTCAGAAGGAACTCGGGACTCAACCACAACTCTAGCCTCCCAGGCTGGTCCAATCTGCCTCACCAGGTAGGTAGGGATCCTCGGGTACCTCAGACACCTCATCATCCTGTGCAACTCCATAACATACCCCTCTGAAAGGGGTAGGTCCATCTCCCATGATGCACTCGAATCCGCCATCTATTTTTGAGAAAGTTTAAGATCAATGAAAGTAAAACTCATTTTGTAAAGAAATAGATACGGGTAAGGTAAAAATGTGCTCGGTTTTACGAAAGTAGATTTTATGAAAATATTCCTAGCTGGGAATCTCTCCCTTGACCATCTACATTGGGGTGGGGCACCATTTGGTCTTTCCTACAGTCGTATGGCTCTGATACCAACTCTGTAAGGACCCCCGTTTTGCAACAGGAATCACTCGTGTATGTTGTGCCATTTCCCTGGATCAAGTAGTTTGGCACACACGATACATAGTTGAATTATCAAAAGCGCATACATATGCGTCAAGTACGAATCATTACATTATAGGCCGAAGGCATTGTCTTAGAATAAAGGACCAAATGGTCCGGAATACATTCCAAAAACAGAATATAGATGAGCAGCAGAACGGAGGCAGCGGCATCGCCATTGCCAAAGGCAACGACCGTGTCTGGACCTAGTGGGCACCCTCTTCTTCCGCATCCTCCTCGTAGTAGGCGTATGGATCCTCCGCGGTGTCATCTTCTGCTTCTAATTGAGTCTATAATTGCAAGGGTGAGTACCAACCATACTCAGCAAGTCACCACGGTAACAATGCATATGACAAGTTTTATCCAAGGCAAGGCATGGGTTCTTTTGCATAAAGCTAGTTTTGCAATCCTTTTCACAAACCTAGGACCTAGCATAACTGATCAAGTTTTTATTACCAGAGTTTACTTTAAACAATGATGGTTCTGTCCACCATCCGTATGATCCCATGGATAGCTTCCCGCCATTGGTTCGCCATGGTTTTCTGTGGACGTCCACCTTCCGCTCTGCTCAGGAAGTGGCTCCAACAGCATAAAATTCATCATGCATTAACCCATCCCACACAAGTTAAGAATTTAGAGTTTAGCCAAGTGTAATGCATGTCCCGGTGCTCAATATCCGCGAGCACGGGTATTCGAATAGATTGGTTTACTCACACTGCAGTGGATGTACACTTTACCCGTACTCCGCAACTGCCCAACACATGAGCCTCGTCCCAACACATGAGACGCGTCACGACAAAGCCTTTCGATAACCTTCCATTGGCAGTACCCGCTCCATGAACTATCATCCTCGTGCACTCTAGGCGTATCTATTTCTAGCAGTGAGAGGAGTTCTGGCGCTCCCGGGAAAAGAAGTCTCACACACACGCAAGTTTATAATTTAAGTTTAGCTTCTCACTCTCACACACGTGACAGTCCTACCAACGGCGACACCGATGTAGGGTACGCATCGCGTCCCCAGCTCAACGGCTGCCCCGTCGTAGCGAACCTACCCCACACACTGGGGTGAACCATCTATGCAAGGATACTGCCTCTGCTCGGCTATCCAGTCCGCTAGGTCTATACCCATCCGAGAAGTACGGTTGTACTGGGGTCGTTTCATGCTTAACTTCATGGCTCGGTCCTTAACTGACCGGGGACGGTGCTAGCCTTTTCCGGATACCACCCAAATCCACCATCCGACCCAGTCGAAGACACTTGGTTAGTTTTATTTCTTCTTTCACAAATCATGTCATTATATCGTGGCAATGTGGCGCTCATGTCTCCAGATGCCTCATTTCAACTACCTTCCCCAAGGTAATTGCCCAAGCATAAAACATTTGATAATATGAGTATGCATGATTCTAGAATAGCATCACTAAGCATTTGTCATAATTGACTAGGGACTCATATGTAAGCATGGTTACAAAAGGGATATGGGATAAACAATAATCACGGCATGGCATAATAGCAAGTAGGATATTCATCATTCCATGCAACTTTATTTGTAAACAAAATAATTTCGCAATGTGGGATCAATATGTTCAAGGAATAGTGATGACTTGCCTTGCTCGAAGTCTTGCAGGTCTTGATCCTCGGTCGGACTCACAACTCCCTCGGTGTCTAGAATTACGTGCGAAAGAAATTGAATTCGTTTAGAATTCAATTAAAATCCGATAAAATCCAATTAAAGAAATAGATCGAACGTCAGTGTCGAATGTTGATATCGATTCCATTATTATTTATAAAATAGTTCTATTCCGATTTTTAATGCTTTTGTCCTACAATATTAGTGCTAGCCAATTAGAATATTTATCCGATTTAATTTACGCGACTCGGATAAGTTAGTTCCCGATAATAATACTTAACCTTTGGTGATCAGTAATTGACTAAATAATCGCGACGGCTAATTAAGCGCATAACCTATTCAACGAGCAAGATTAACTAACTAGCGATTAAATGGATATTTTAGTAAATATTAAACGGCAACGATTAATTTGGAAGTCTTAGAAATAACCGGCGAGTAATTCCCCCGGTTAATTTATGCGCGAGTTGGTAAAACTTAATGAAAGAAAATCTAAATAAGGGACTAAACATCCCGCAAAAGAATAATCATCTAAATGAATAATCTAATTAAGTGAATATTTACAAATAAATAATCCGATGTAATTTTACGAGTTCCTAAAATAATTAACGACAACGGGTTTACCGATTCCTAAATTTCTCTCTTCCATTTTATTCTCTATTTTTCCTTTTTCCTATTTTCTATTTCCTCTTTCTTTTCTTCTCTCTCTTTTTCTTTCCTCTCTCTTTTTCTTCTCTCTCTCTTTTTCTTCTCTCTCTCTTTTTCTTTTCTCTTTCCTCTCACTCTCTCTGTCTGCTTCTTCTTCCTCCCTCTCTTTCTTCTCTCTCCTCTACCTTCCCTCACTCTACCGCCTCTCCCTCTCTCTGTCTCGGCCTACGGTGCAGCGGGGAGGGCTTACCGGTGACGGCGGCGGCCGGGGAGGTGCGGTGGCAGTCGGCGAGGTGCGCGGCGGCCCGAGGCACGGCGGCGGCGCACGACGACAAGGTGGAGCGGGGGAAGGGGAAGAAAAAGAGGAAGGGGAGGGCGTGGGAAGGAGAGGGAAGGGAAAGGTCGCGGGAGCCCTTTTATAGCGCGCGGAGGGGCTCGGAGGTGGCTGGCGCGGCGACGGGACGGGCGCGCGGCGCGGCGTCGTGGGCGCGGTATGGCGGCGTGGGCGCGGTATGGCGACGACGTGGGCGGGCACGACGGCGTGGGCGCGGTACACCGGCGTGGGCGCGAACGGCGGCGTGGGCGCGGTATGGCGGCGACGTGGGCGGCCGGCGACAGCGGCCCGGGTGCGGCGGCAGCGGGCGGCGGCGGGCGCGCGGTGGCCAGTGGGCGGTGCCCGTGCAGGCGTCGTGCGCGCGTGCGGCGCGGGGCGCGAGGGCACGTGCAGGGCACGAGGGTGCGGCGGCGGCGGGCGGCGACGTGCGCGGGCGGCGGCGGTGGCGCGGGGCGCGAGGGCGCGGGACCGGGTCGAACAGTTGGCGGTCGATGAACAGTGTTTTTCCCAATTTTGCCGATTTAGACCGATTCCCATTTAAAAATTCACCCGAAATTTTGTAATTTCACCTAAATGAATGTTGCCCAATATTTTTAGTGCTCCAAGGTATTTCACTCCAACTTTCCATGTTCCGATAATTTATTTTTATTTTAATTTTTTTTATACCCATTATTCACACATATACATATGTACGCTTATGTATATATATATTTACGCCTAGGATCTACACCTAGGCCCCTATGTGTATATATATATTTATATATTTGCAAAATATATCCGCTTGAATTTGTGTCACCGTATTTCATATTTACACACATTATACACACACACATATATATATGCATAGGCATCGATAATTGTGTATATATATATATGTGACGTCTCCTATTAAATTTATATCACCCCAATTAGATTTGTGATATTTATATAGGATGTTTTCTTTACTACATAATTGCCTCTCCACCTATTTTAGCATATTTTCCTTAATTGTGCACTTAGTTGATTTTCGTTTTTAGGGTTCGTGCTTAAATGGATTTGATAAATCCGAGCTTCGCAATTAAAGTTCGAATAAACGAACGATTAAACGCGGCATGATGCAACTTACTTTAGAAGTTTTTTTTTTGAAATTCCATATTTTAGTATTTTGCATTCGATGGTCGAATTTTCAGGGCGTTACAGTTTGTCGCATACAGGACCTCCCAGCACGGGCAAGCGCAGATAGAAAAGAATAAAGCCAACACCACTAAGAAGTAGTACCATCACCAGCTAGGGTGAGGTGGCTATAAGAAGGGACTCCCCAAGTGGGATAAATTGGAAGCCGGGTTGATAGAAAAGGACATTGAGCTGGCCACAATGAACTGGCCCGAACGTTCCAGAAATTGATACTATGCTCATGGTGGAAGGCTCGATCCCGCTGATGGCTCCCTTGTATTCGGCGATACGATTCGCGAAGCAGCTAGCCGACTTACAGAAGTAGTGGAGGCATCTGCTCAGGGAACATTCAAGCCTGACATAGAGAAGGACGAGCTTACGCTCGCACTACAGAATCCCGAGCATCCAGGACGAACACGAGGAAAAGGCGTCGTTTCTTGGAAATACGGATTTCAAGAGGACATCCACACTTACAAGAGTTGCATGAGGAGCAAGAGGGATACCGAGGTGAAATTAAGACATCTCGAGGAGAGGGTCGCCTAGCAGGACATAAGGATGCAACAGGAGGTGTAACGACGGGAGGACCAACAGCTGGCGGAACGATAGAGCCAGCAGACGGTGCAGCCGTATGTCCCTCTAGTCATGGTGAGCCCCTCAGGCAATCGCAGTAGCTGTGCTTCTACAGGGCAAGTAGGAGAACAGGGCATAGAAGGTGCAGCAGGGCCAGTTCAAGACGACCCATCGTACCTCGTAGATGAAATCACGCGGTGGACACCATGTGAGTTGTAGAGTCCCTTCAAGAACATATCACTCAAGGTATGCTCGTAGTTTTATTATATATGTGTTGTAAATTGCGAAAGATGGTGCATGCATCTGTTAATTTCTACGTAACCTCGATTCTCGTGAAGGTGGCATCGGACATGGCCATACCAGTGGACCATTCAGGGACATACCATTGCAGGTCAATTCCACCTGGGTACTCAAGGGTCGAAGTTGAATTGGTGGAACGAGGGTTCGAGGATCTCGAGCTGGACATCCCCGGAGGAGACGGGGAGATGAAACTAGGAGACATAGCTCACGCCATTATACTATGGTGCAAGCGGTACATCGTGTTTCTCGGGCGAGTAGCGACGTCTTCTCCTCCGCCTCCTCCACTTGCACTGTCTCCTCCGTCAACTCCGCATGCACCGTCTCCTTCGGCACCTCCGTCTCCTCCGACACCTCCACCTCCTCCGCCTGCACCGTCATCGTTTGCTCCGCCTTCATGAGCTAAAAAGTCATGTCCACTTCGTCCCGCGCTGTCAAAATCCACCAAACAAACGAAGAAGCCAAGACTTGACGAGCCAAAACTCCCCGCTCTTAAGAAAAGGGCAGACGACTTAACTCCCGAGGAGAGTGATGAGGTCGTCCGAGCGGAAATGAAGGTGTTCTTCAAACCACAGAGCCCATAAAAGAATATTCCCATAGATCCGGCTGCTAAGAACTTTTTTCAGAAAATGAGCGAACCGGTCAAGAGGGCTTTTCTTTCGGATTATGACCAGTCGATGATGAAGTCGTTTAGGAAGCAAAGAGGAAGGACCAAAGAAGTGCATCAGCTCGGAAAACAACCGAAACAATCAGTAGAGTCGTTGCTACCACCCGGTGTAGTGGAATTTAGGTAATGGATGAAAGAGACGGGTCTGAACAGGGAGCAGCTGGTGGGAAACGCACCAATAACCGTAACGAACGAAGCCAATTTGAAATACAAATTTAAACTCGGTGAACCACTTGTCAAGACTGTTTTCAGGTGAACACCCTCTCTACACAAATGTATCGATTCCATCAATGGTACATGGAACGTTCATCCAAAGGTAGAATGATGGTTGGAGCGAGGATAAGATACACAGATTACTATCAAGGATATGATGTCCTGTGGATCAACTTCGAGGATGTATTCGATGTATACCAACTAGACGCCCTCGACGTCTCCATTCTCAGCTGATGGGTTTTGTAAGTATCGTTTAAGAAAAATTTAATTTGTTCCTTAGCTCCTTCTATGTACCATTCAATGGTTACACTGTGCGGATAGTTGACGCAAATTCCTTTATCCTTTGTAGAATGGAGATTCAATCGTGCCGTAGTTAGGGGATTTATAATATTGGATTCATGGACCCCTGCAAAGCCAATGTCGAACTGATACGGAACTTTGAAGAAGCTACATATGACAATATTATTCATTTCCTAGTGCAGCAGCATTACAAGACCTACATACTATTGCCATACAACACAGAGTGAGTTTTAACTGTCTTTCAAATTCATACCAACTTCCTCCTCGTACTCGGACCGTGACATATATATTATGTCACACAATTTGCAGATTCCACTGAGTCTTTTTCCTCTTCGACCTTTCACTATGCAAAGTCCAGGTCTATGACTCAATGGATAAACCGGAGTCTACTTTCGCCAAGATTTTTGAAGTGATAGACTGGTAATGCCATCTATTCAACTGTCATTAATTACGAACAGTGCTATTGCTACTATTCAAATCTCCGATATTTAATCATAGCTTTCAACTGTACATAGGGCATAGGCAAAGTTTCGTACATTGGTCCGCGTGGTTTGGAAACAAAAACTTGGTAGGAGGTTTAATTTTCTGGTGAGTACATGCTCCAAAAACATATTGAATCATTAATTTGTTCTAGAGAAAATTGTACATGAAATCTCTCGTTGTTTCTCCTTAAGTTTGCAAAACAGGAGGAAGGGAATAACTTGTGCGGCTACTACGTCTGCGAATATACTCACTGCACTGTATACCAAATCAACAGTGACAAGGATCTGGAAGTACGTAAAAATCCTTCAGACATTATGTCTCGATTTCTTATTGAATTCATATATTTATATCTCAATTTTTTTTCAAATGATAGATTATTTACATAAAGGAAAAAACTATCTAACGAAGAATTTATAAATGGCTGTTCAAGAACAATTGAGGGGTTTATCAATGAACAAATAATTGATCCCGCTTGAGAATTCCATTACGATGGAAGACCTTTTGATCATGATCCCCATGTATAACATATCTTAAGTTTCTTCGTAATATACGATAGAAATTAGAATTAAGAAGGATTGTAATATATGTATGTATTTGGATGTGTATACATGTACTCATGTGTGTGAGTATATTTCGGTAATATAAGTATATATTTACTTGAGTGTAGATATTTAGGGAATATTTATATGTGAGAAATATGTATTTATACATATATATGCATATTGCATATATATATGTGTAAATACATAAATTACATATATACACATATTATATACACATATATACACATATTATATATACATATAAACAAGCAGCTAACAGAACCAACAATCTTTTTTAAAAAAGAAAATCTTTAGTCTCAGTTGGTAACACCAACTAGGACTAAATATGGTGTTACCAACTGGGACTAAAGATGGATCTTTAGTCCTGGTTATTTCACGCGGGACTAAAGATGGGTATATTTAGTCCCGGATTCATGGACTAAAGTAGGTTACGAACCGGGGTTAAAAACCCCTTCTCCACCAGTGTCATCTCATCAGTTTCAAACACCAGGTATCATCACAGGTATTTGTATGTATCAGGTATCATGGCTAATACCTGTAGATATTATTGCCAATACCTGGCAGGTGTCATGTAACTAAAAAGGTGTCAGCACCGGTATCAAAGGTATCATATAGTATCGGTACAATGTTCGGGTATCATACTAGTACTAAGATCACTGTATACATAAAATAATAACCCTGATAGATAAGTGTTTTATCTTAATACATATGATTTAAATAGATCCATCCCTAAGATTAAAAAAAGAAATGGCACTACTAGGAAAAAGATTTTCGCAGACGAGGACCTTTTATTTTCGCAGGCGGACGTTTCATACAGAGCCCAAATACCGCATGTGAAAATCCATCTTCGCAGGCGGACCACTTAAGGTGCCACCTCCGAAGATGGAGGGGTTTTCGCAGGCAGATTGCTTAAGTGCTCAGCCTGCAATGTTTTTCCTAGGTGGCACCTTATGTGGTCAGCGGAACAAGGACATGAACCGGAAGTATCTCTTGTGTCATATGTCTAGCAAGAAATTGAAAGAGACACTCGGTTTGGAGTGGGAAGAAATAGAACCAGAGGTGTATAAAGACCGATCTTCCCCCAAAGAGGACGTCAGTGCACCCCTGGCACAAGGCAACGAGAAAGATAAGGCCGAAGTGCCAAGAGTGCTACAAAGCCACAACTCCAAGACCGACGATAAACACAAAGGGAGAAGCCGATGGTAACTGCTTTCCGAGGTGGCAAAAAACGTGCTAAGGAACCCACGGACACGGATGATAAGAAAAAAGCTGATGAATTTGCCGATCCGAAATACTTTGCAACTAGCGAATGCCCGGCGGAGTGCCAATATGGCAATACCTTATGGCCCGATTAAGCTCTTGATGACGTTCCATGGGAGATGAGAAGGTTTCATAAATGGCACAAGGACGGTAACAAAAAAAGGGCTTAAGTTCGTAACGGTGCGAACTTCGCTCGAAGCTTTCGCAGGCGATCAAAGTTTTTTCTGGCTCGATTTTGCTGACCTTCACGCTGTGTACCACCAGTAAAAGATGGTCATGAACTATGTTGGTGCATGGTGCCTGTGAGTATAAACATGCATTTACACAACTAAATATATAGACAACATAAGTTCCTGAAATTATTAATAAGGCTTTTTCTTATGTAGGATGCAATACATGGATGCTGAGAAACTCAAAGAACCCATCGGTTTTCTGGATCCAACAAGGATCTGCCAAACCCAGCATACTGTGAGACTCCAGGATAATTCAGACCAGCTAAAGGACAAGACGCTTGAGGAGATACTAGAACATAAGAAGAACTTGCACAAGACCAAATTGCTTTCTATGGCCCAATACATTGGACGAGCATTCCTACAATTCCAAAATAAAAGTCATAAAGGCCGCAGACAACTTTAAGTAAGTTTGAGGGCTGTACACATGTATTATTTCATATGTGATTAACTGAACCATTATTATTATGCGGCAAACATTACATTTGTTTCCAACTTTACCGAATTAAGGTACCGCTACAATCCTGGACCCCCTTGATTATCGTCACAACTCGTACAACCAATTACTTAAAATCTTACAATAGTAAGTGATTTTGATCCATATGTGTGTACTATTTCTGAAGTGTTCACAATTGTTAAAATCCATTCATTAATATGAATAATAAATCATACGGTGCGTACAACTACTGTGAATTCAAAGGTGGAGAACAACTGCAAACGGGGGAGAAATTACTAGTGCATACTTACTAGCCGATAGTAAATTTCTAAATATACTCTGCACATTTATTTTTTAAGTTCATTTTACCTGCATGTAGAACTAATTCCATCTATGTGTATGTCATATTGAAGTGCCACAAGCAACCTAGAGGGACCATCCTTTGCGGTATTACAAATGCGAGTTCATTCGATGTAATGGGAGGTATAGGACCAACCCAAACCCAGAGGATGTAAGTCTCTCAACTGAAAATACAAGCCCAATGATGGAATTCAAATCTAATTGATATTGATATTCTCGTGCTTGCCCAAAATAGAAAATCAAACTAACGTTTGATGACACCGGCATTACAAACGTCCAGCAAGACCCCTGTCGCTTCATCCACCACAAGTGTTGTCATGAAAAAGGACATTTCTTTGACCCTGAAGGCAGCCTAGCAATAAATGATGACTACAAGTCTCTTCAGGATTGGGTCCCCCAGATTATATAAGTAGCAATATGTAACTGAAAATGATGTACTTTTGTTTAATTAACATGTGTATAGATGACCAACAATTTCCACTAATGCATGCAATATATTTATAGTAATATTCGTACCACATGCATACTTACTGTTACATATTTTTATATATTAATTAATTCATTAATTTCATCAATATTTGATTACAATATACCACTACACAATTTGGCGGGAATAATTTTGTAGGTGTTAACACCGAAATTTGGTAAGCCTCGAAGTCATCACTGGCCTTGAGTCAGTATCGGTTTCAGGCTCCTGGAATCGGCTGATGAATATATCAAGTTGCCAACAGTCGGATTCTTAACAAATTCGGTTAAGGAAACTAATAAATAAAAGTAAGTTTATCCAGAAGAGACCGAGTTCACGGATGACAATTTATCTACTAATTATGCAGAGTCATTAGTTTCCTTTCAATGTTAGGGAAGTGTGTTTAGTGTTCGATAAGGATTTTATATTCTCCTTTTATGTTTAGGAAGGTTTATGTCGTCTCCTGTATGGACTAGTATCTACCCATAGGTATAAATATGTACACCCAGGGTCATTGTAAATTATCTCTCGATCAATACAACTACTCTCGGTGCATCGCCACCCTCTTTCTGAGCTTTTACTTGTGAACCGGTGGAATTTGGCAACTAACGTGGGGCTGCATCGATTTTCAATCTCCGGCGAAGGGGGTAAGCCCTACGTTCCGTTGGGCCCTGGTGAATATAGCGGCTACGTTGGTGTTGTTCAAGGCTGCATCGCTTCGATCTCTTAGATCGCTCTGGTTCGGTTGATATATTTGCCTACCTGATATTTCAATTCTATTTTAATTGTATTGTGTTTAGAGACGCATTGATTTAGTTGGGATTGTCTCGTGAGGTCCGATCTTCTGTCTTAGCTAATATATCTCTACAATCACAATGTTGTTTTAAATAGATTTGTTATATCCATCACATTAGACAGATCTATCGATTCATCAAGTATTACATTATCATATACAATCTCATGCTGCATCGGTTAGGTTCGACCTACAAGATTATTGTTGATAATATAAATCTTGTTAAGCCGATAGGTTCATGTTAATGTTTTATTGGAGTGTTAGTTGATGAGTTATCATATACGTTATATAATCTACATTGACAATGTTTTCTACTTGCATCAGCCGATCTCCATCTATGGTTTTGTCGATATCGGCTAGATTACTTTGTTGCCTTAGATTATATAATGTATCCACCACCCTGAAAATCGATCAAAAGCTTGATTGTTTAGATATTATGTTTCTTTTCATACTTACTGTTGCATCAGTTAAGTTTGACCTGCTAAGTCGTGCTTAGAACCATAATCTCTAGCTTGCTTCGTGATTGTCAATAAGGGTTTCATCGGGGTTTCAGCCGATGAGTTATCCGGACGCTGCATCGGTTTACAAGGATTACATATAAGTTGGATTAAGCCGATCGCAGAAAAGGTTCCACTGTTTATCTAATCGTTTGGATTGAACGACATCGGTCCTCCAGCCGAGGAATGCTTAAACCTTCAGATCAGTGTTTATTCAATCTATCTTTACTAGCCGATTGGTTTCTACTGGATTATATTATTGTTTTAATACATTATCATCAGCCGATTGTATTTATATCATTATCTACATTGGACATATAGCCGATTATTCACAACCCTATTGATATTGGCTAGTATCGACATCGGCTGGAATTACTCCATCAGCTTACCAGCCGATCGGCTATTTGGTGATATTCAATTTATATATCTTGTCAGTTGCAGGATCAAACTGACTGGCACACCCGCATCTCATTATTATTTTGGACCTACACTGGAGCTAAGCAGATCTCCCAGGGCATTGTGTTTTTACGTCAACAGTAGGCGAACCTTTTTAATTTTCCTAGGCGGCGTCTGGTCGGCTTGCGAAAATATAATTTCCCCTACCTGGAAACATCAATCTTCCTAGGCGGGCGCAAGGTCATTGTGCAAAAATCATTGATTTTCGCTGGCCTTTGCATAGAGGCGGGCCGCTACCCCGCCTGCGAAAAACAATTTTCCCTTGTAGAGCACACCGAATTTATACCATCTAGTGTCATTTGTTACCACCACATAATTTTGGATAAGTGGGATCCATACACGCATAAATTCTGCAATTCCGAATAATAAGCAAGGGAGATATTGTTGGGACTTAGCGTGTCGGTCAACTTCAGCCTGAGATGTTCTCGTCAAACCACACGAAGGCGGCGACCAGATGTGTTACACATCCCAGGAAACTTGACAAAAATTGCTAAGTTCTACAACATTTTAATTGCTTAAAATTCATACTCATGCCAGCTAGCCCCAAGAAGTTGCTAGCTTTGTACTTTCATCTAAGCCAAGTTATCGATTCACATACATAAAGGGGTGACTTAGATGCAACCGGAATCAAGTAACTAAGTTATATACATATATCCAACTAGCCAAATATATAGTGTCCATTGGAAGCATGTCCACCCAAAATATTCCCACAGGCAACCGACTAGGGGTAGGCCCTAGATAGGACCATCCTAAAAACCAGCACCACACACAGCTAGATAATTGTCACTACGTTGTTTCTCATGTTCTGCATCAAAATGTAAACAAGGACATATAAAGAAAGCAAGAGTCAATACATTAATCAGATTAATGTACCAACAAGTGCACAATCAAACCTACGTACATGAATGCTCTAATTCAAAGAGAGGCTATTTGTAGTTTAAATTTTCAGCATAAAGCCGATTTTAGTTCACAAACATTTTACAACGTATTAAAGGAAAATATTTGTAATGTGTAAAGCATATATAACATGGAATGGTGTCAACGTAAATAAACAAGCACCATTCCTTACTACCCAACCTGTAGCAAGGCAATAATACCACATATAACACATTCATCATCAGTTCAGAAAATTCATGTTTTCAAAAGCACTTGCAAAACACAAAATTATACCCACAATACATCATTATGCCACTTATGATCGCGAGCACGACTAATCGATTAGTTTTCAGAACTCTTCAGAGTTTGTACAGCGTGAACCGCACGATATGAATTATCTAGTTTGTCTTGTGCCGGCCAAAGCACTACCAAACTCGATACGTTGAGTGTGATCTACAGATCATAATGAGGCTTTTACATTGACTACTGTAAGTCCACCCTAGGCTTAAGTCCTTGAGCCATTAGGTGGTGGGCCCACGCCGTAACCTAACACCGTGGTGGCGAACACAACCGTTCCCCCACTAGGCACGTTATCATTGTATTGGACAGACATAGACGCCCATTTTATGAGGCGGAACATTAAACTTGTCCCCTCATAGAATCACACACACGGCTAGTAATATTGGCTAGCTCTAAAATTCAACACACGCATGGGTAGTTCCTAAAGATAGCGCACGGTACACTCGTGGCCACTACCTCTACTATAACAGCCCCCCGAATGCAAGGTTAAATAAGTAACCGACTTAATAGGCCAAGATTACCCCATAATAACACACGTGTACGTACGGTAAACATAAATGAGTGGTATGAAGTTCGGTCCTTAATCGACTCATACGAACACTGCCCCAATCGGTACGTAACTACCACCATATGTACACCACTTACTGTCCAACTTTGAAGTTCACATTTTATTCCATTTTATTTCACAAATATGCAGAGAATCACCTCTGACCATAAGGTTTAAAAAGGTTTAAATAGAATATACAAGAGATCCATAACCATGGTAGATAGTTCTAAGCAAGGGTAAGTAATTTGCATTTATCGAAAGCATATTTATATTCATATGAGTACAAATGAGGTACTCTAATTAATCCTAAGGTTTCAAACAGCATGGTGTTGAAGTTTTAAATGGATATATCTATGTAATTTTTGGGATATAACTACCATTTACAATTTTGGAACACGTTTTGCCCGAAAACATGATATTCAACATTTTCAAAGGGAGAAGGCAAACTTGACTTGATCAATGTCCTCACTGTGGTCAGCAATAAATCCACTTTCCTCACCGACATTGATTTCGTCCTATAAAAGCAATACGGTAACCGGATAAATGCCAAAACATGCAAAAAAAATTCAAAATGCTCTAAAATGCATGAATTCACTATTGTGGATAGATGGTCTGTAGACATGATTTGTGGTGAAGGAATTTCCATTTTATCACTTTGCATTTGGGAGTTACTAAATTTTAAATTTCTATACTAGCAATAAGTTAATTATGTTCTACTAAGCTTTATATGCATTTTAGGTCCAAGTTCTGTGATGTTTTGGGTTACTGCAATTAAGTTTGGGTTCCTATTAGTCCAATAATATTAGTTTCGCAATTTTTAGAGTTAGCATGAATTTATTATGAATTTTATAATTTATGCCATGTATTGTAGTACTTATTAGTTCCTCCTAAATTTTAGAGATGATTCTAGTACTGTATGTGCCACATTTTAATTCATAGAAACTAAGTCCATGTGATTACTAACCAAACCCATCAGAAATTATATTATTTGGGGTTAGAATGAATTTTTATGGATTTTATAGTTTATAGTTCGCACTATGGTATTTATTTTACTACACAAACATTTGGTGATGATTTTGTTACTGAAAGTATGCTTTATGTAAAATCATTTCATATATAAAGTTTAGAGATGCTTGTTCTGCGTTAAATGTCAAGTTTTATGTTACAGTATTAAAGATAGTAATTGTGTGAATCTACAGAAATTTGATTCATCTCAATTCGAGCCAAAATAGATTTTATAAGCATTTTACAAGTTTGTGTATATTTTCAGTTGTATAACAAATGTCTTGGTCATTTTTCTTTAAATTTTCCCAATTTCAATTACTAGGGTCCACTGGTCAATATGCAAAAAGGCCCCTGAGGTTATCAGGAATCGATCCGCAGTATTAGGCACGTTGAATTCAGAGTTTATGGCTGTGTTCGGGAGGTGAGGTTGGGAACTCACCTCCGGCGCATGTAAAACGCAGCAACGTATTTTTAATGATTAATTAAGTATTTATTATTTTTTTAAAAAATGGATTAATATGATTTTTAAAACAACTTTCGTATAGAAATTGTTTTTAAAAAACATATCGTTTAATAGTTTGAAAAAGGGTGTGTGCGGAACACAAGCGAGGTGAGTTGGGTGGGAACACAGCCTTAAGATCCCTGGGTTTTCAAAGTTATTACATCCAGGTCCAGTCCCACATGTAACTGACTACCATTATTTCTAATTAAATCCCTGAAGTTATTAGAATTTACAGATCAAGTCCCTGGTTCAAATGAACAAGCAGAGAAGCTAACTAGCAGCACGACTGAGCTCGCGGCGGCGAACGGCAAGGTTTTGCGAGGCGCGGCCAAAAGCAAAAACGTAGATTGGCTCATTGCGAAACTATTGGTGGTGTTCTTGTGCAAAATGGTGGACGGAATCGGTGTCAGCGACGGCGCAGGCAGCTGTGTCCCTCGGCATGCAGGACCATGGCGAGCTTTAGCTCGTTTTAGTGCGACTTAATGCATGCATGAGCTTACTCGAGATAGCTCATGGCTTGGTGAAGCTTGGACGATGACGGTGACTCTGGGATCGGCTCAGCGGCGGTGAAGATGGCTGGACAATGGCGACAGTGAACAACAGCCAAGGAACTAGCAAGAAGGTGCAAACACAAGGTTAATGAGGCTAACAATAAGCTTCACACTCAAGGAATTGGATGGCGCCTAACCGAGGTGGCCAGAATCGAAAAGGTGTTCGGTGGCCGGAAAGGAGGAAGATGGCATCGACCTCGCCACTGGAGGCTCCTCGGCTTCACGTGCTAGGGCTGTTGGATCATGGTGATGTGGCGACAACGCAGGCGGAGGCTGGGAGCATGACCACGGTGGTGCGGTGATATTGACCAACACATTAAGGGAAACAGAGGGTATTGATGTGTGAGGCGTTGAGCTTAGATCACGTTCACGTGGTTAGCTTGCGGCGAAGCTCACCCCATAGAGCCGGCGATGGTGGTGGTTCTTGACGGCACCGGAGAAGACGAGGTAGTAATTGGAGCTCTGGAGGCGGTCTCCTTAGGTTTCTCCATGAAACGCGGTGAGGGTGACGAAGTGAATCCAGGCGTGAAGCGGCACATCGAATGATGGAGGTCTGTAGGGTGGTGGACGGTGAGGTGGCGCTCTGACGAACTGGCACGTTTCTGCGACGTGGCAGCCGTTCCTAGAGTTGGAGAAGGAGGTGGCAAGGTTGTGTGGCCGACAGGTGGGTCCCACAAGTGCTGGGCCCCAGATGGCAGAGAAAGAAAGGAGTGGGGATGCCTATAAGCTTCAATTTTTTTCAAGTGTTTGCACTATTACAATGTGTTGTTTTATTCTCTTCCTGTCCATTTATGCTGAGAATTAGTGGGAGATAAATTTACAGCTGGTAGATAAAGATGTTATATTATTAGTGTTTCAAGTTTTAAGGTTAGATCACTTTTAGTTTTATCAGAGTAATTTTGTTACTAGGTTGACTGCAGTCCATTACTATTTATGCATTTTGTGGTCATCATTCAATGAGGTTAATTTTCGAATTAGATTACACCAAGACACCTGTCAGTAGAGTACAATATGATTATTGTTCTAACCTAAAGGTTTGGTTATGAGAGCTATAGTTAAATTTTAATGAGGGTGCGCTAAGTGTTATTTAGAATTTTCAGATTTGAGCTGAATTGAAGGATTTAATTGAGGTATCTATTAAAGTGATAAATTCACACAAAACTTACTGTAGGCTTAAGTTGTTGAGTAGTATTTCTGAGAATTTCACACTACAACGGTAACTCTTATCTGTGTCGGGCTGCAACCCACATCTGTATCGAGTATGCCGCCCGACACAGCGTAAAGGTCAGTGATGTGAGGAATCATCTCAAACGGGCATAAGTCCGTCACGGATGAAGCTATCTCAATCGGGTCTAAACTATGGCCCATCACAGATGACCCTCATCTGTGACGGGCTATGGCTATCTCAATCGGGTCTAAACTATAACCCGTCATAGATGACCCTTATCTGTGACGGGCCTAAACTATGGCCCGTCACAGATGAGCACAGATGAGTATAATAAAAATAAATAAATTTACAGATGAGGGTCATCTGTGACGGGCCTAAACTATGGCCCGTCACAGATGAGTATAATCCAAAAAAAATAAATTTTACTTTTTGGCTAGTCTCAGGTATTTGTTAGGCGTGTCATGCAGTCCCGCCTCTCTCCCAGGTGGTATTTTTTGTTCTCACTCGTGAGTACCGTTCTTCCCGTTCTTCCCGGTCAGTCACCCATCCCAAAATTGCTCTAGACCAAGCACGCTTAACATCAAAGTTTTCCCGGTCGGTCACCCATCCTAAAATTGCTCTAGACCGTTCTTCCCGGTCGGTCACCCATCCCAAAATTGCTCTAGACCAAGCACGCTTAACATCAATGTTTTCCCGGTCGGTCACCCATCCCAAAATTGCTCTAGACCGTTCTTCCCGGTCGGTCACCCATCCCAAAATTGCTCTAGACCAAGCACGCTTAACATCAATGTTTTCCCGGTCGGTCACCCATCCCAAAATTGCTCTAGACCAAGCACGCTTAACATCAATGTTCTTTGGAGATCGGCTTCTGGAAAAGTAGTTGTAACTTTTTGTTATGAGTATTCTATTAATCCTATTAAGCCTTGGATGTATTTAACACAACCATATACATTTATTTACATACACAACCATCAATATATTTAACACAACCACATTCACATAACATTCATTTTGATCACATATTTCACATCCCCGATTGAGATGACCTATCTCTATCGGGCATTAAATAATGCCCGTCACCGATGAGTATTTTTCTATTTTTCATATGAAATGTTTACATTCAATTTATGTGGTATTTTTTATTTTCAATTTATGAGAACTTTAAATTTAAGTTTAGGTCGATTTTTTGTGTCAAATGTAAAAATCACAAACAACAAAATTATATAACTCATTGATACCTACAACTATTGTATTGGTCATTTGTACAAATAAGTTCATTTTAACTATTCAAATTTTGAATTTTCAAAATTTGACAACTTCGAACAAAAATTGGGGTTAATAAATGATTTGAAATGGAAAAGTCACGAAAACCAAAGTTGTAGAACTCATCGAGGTGGAAAATTTTTATTTTGGTCATTTCTCCATCTGACACTATTTGAACAATTTGAAATTTGAAATTCAAAGTTTGAGAAATTCAAATAGAATTTTTTGTTAGTGAACGACTTCAACTGAAAAAGTCATCAATAACAAAGTTGTATAACTCATCAAGATCTATAACTTTTATTTTGGTCATTTTTCTATATAACATTTTTTGAACAGTTTGAATTTGAATTTAAAAATATGACAACTTCAAATAATATTTTCAAATACTAAATGATTTCAACTGAAAAAGTTATCAACAACAAAGTTGATTAACTCATCATGATCTAAAACTTTTATTTTGATAATTTCTTCATCCGATAAAGTGATACTAATATTGTTCACAAAATTGACGTATCTCTTATCTGGTTTTATAAACTATAACACATATATGTAAAATTTGTGAACAATGTTACTAACACTTTGTCGTATGAAGAAATGACAAAAATAAAAGTTTTAGATCTTGATGAGTTATACAATTTTGTTGTTGATGACCTTTTCAATTGAAATCATTTAGTATTTGAAAATGTTTTTTTGAAGTTGTCATATTTTTAAATTCAATTTAAACTGTTTAAAAAATGTTATATAGAAAAATGACCAAACTAAAAGTTATAGATCTTGATGAGTTATACAACTTTGTTGTCGATGACTTTTTCAGTTGAAGTCGTTCACTAACAAAAAATTCTATTTGAATTTCTTAAATTTTGAATTTCAAATTTCAAATTGTTCAAATAGAGTCAGATGGAGAAATGACCAAAATAAAAATTTTGCACCTCGATGAGTTCTACAACTTTGCTTTTGGTGACTTTTCCATTTGAAATCATTTATTAACCCCAATTTTTATTCGAAGTTATCAAATTTTGAATTTGAGTTCAAATGAACTTATTTGTAAAAAAAGACCAATACAATAGTTGTAGGCATTAGTATATAGCCCGTCACTGATGAGTCATCTGTGACGGGCCTAGTTGTTATCTCAATCGGGCCTTAAGTTGGTGCCCGTCACGGATGATGGTCATCTGTGACGGGCCTAAATTATGGCCAGATGACTCTTATCTGTGACGGGCCTAAACCTTATCTGTGACGGGCATAAACTTTAGGCCCGTCAGAGATAAGGGTCATCTGTGATGGGCCATAGTTTAGGCCTGTCACAGATAAGGGTCATTTGTGATGGGCCTAGTTGTTATCTCAATCGGACCTTAAGTTGGTGCCCGTCACAGATGATGGTCATCTGTGATGGGCTCCAACTATGGCCCGATTGAGATATTTAAGGTTATCTCAATCGGGTCCTAGTTTAGGCCCATCACAGATATGTGTCATCTATGACGGGTTTCAGTTCTATACATATTTAACATGTCTCTGTGACCATCTATCAATCGGCCTTTTTTTAGGCCCGTTTGAGATGTATTCTTTGTGACGGTTCGCAAAATCCAGTTATATTACAGCCCGTCACAGATGAGAGGATCTGCACTAGTGTCGGTAGGGTTTATTGTTGCAGCATCAAGTTTTAATATTTTCGAATAGCCTTTGCGTGCATATGGAACCTATCATGAGATGCACCAAACGATCCAAAAACAAGCCCAAAATAATAAAATGCACATACAATCAAGTGTATCCTATTATCATTTGAGTTTACATATTTGAAAACCTATATTCCAATTTGTTTGTATTTAATTAAATTATGCTCATCAAGTTCAAAAGAAATATCAGGATATTGGAAATTTAAATTATGGTTAACTTGATTTTATTTGAATTGGATTATGTTAACACATTATTTATAATGAACTTACTTTTGACTTGGTCCAAGAAAAATTATGTGTTTAATTTTTATAGTAGGAGTGTGCTTCAATGCCCTTAAAAATTTTACAATTCAAAAATTTTTAATTTTCCATGCAAAATATTCCAAGTGAATTTTTGGTACGTTACATGGCCCCCTACAAAAATCGTTTTCCTAGTAGTATCATGGAGTGGAACAACTGCTTAGAGACTGGTTGGTGCCCTTTTTCTGGAGTTTAACTACAATCCTAGTGAGAGCAGCGTGGAGAAGATTAGCTAATGTTGATCTGTACTATGAAATAAGAAATTTAACTGCCCTAGAAGAATGCCAGCATTTGCTGGGAATCGAGCAATTTAACTGTCAAACTATTTCTGTACAGATATCAGAGGTATGTAGCATACTGGATGAAGAACCTGAGGGTCGCCAAATGATTTGTTCGTATCTTCGAGGATTTTGTTGAGTCAAAACATTCTGTTGAAAAGACAGTTTGCTTGTGATTCTTTTTTTTTCTGAGTGCTTTTGGGCAGTAATTAAATGGTATACAAAAGATTCTTGAAACATGCTCACAATTATCTAGAGGACCAATAAACCATGTGCCAATTGTGACAATAGACGCACCTAGGGATGGCAGTAATGCCCACGGATTCGGGTATCCGTGGATACCCGACCCGATGGGCGTGGGCACCTTCTTTTATCAGTGGGCACACCTAACCCGATACCCACGACCTCAGCTGGCGCAACCGGGTTTTATAATTCACCACGGGTAACCTATACCTGTCACACCCTAAAAATCTCTAAATTATAAATTGTTATTTAAATGGAATTAGTAGAAATGATTTTAAAATCCTAGAAGAAAAGATCTAATTTTAAGTTAATAAATTCCAATATAAAAGTGGGCTAGATAAAACTTTAATAAATACTTTTCTTGGTTCAATTGTTCCTAGATTTTTCTGGGATTTATTTGAGCCAAGAAAGTATTTTTTAATCAATGGAATTACATTTCATGTAACACATAAAAAGAAAAATAGTTTAACCTCTCTCTTTTGGTTTTGGGCCAAAAGCCCATTTTTTTTTCTTTTTCCCTCTCCCCTCCTTTCTTCGGCTGGGCTGCAGCCCAGCCAGCCCCCAGGCTATGCCGCCCCTCTCTCCCTCTCTCTCTAGCGCGCCTAAGGGTGGGCCCCTCCTGTCGGTATCGTCTTCTACCTCCCGCCGCCTACAGCCGAGCCTGCCGTGCGCCATAGCGCCACTGCCCCTTCCAAAATTGCACCGATGCTTGCCCGATTTGATTAAATTAGTAGAGGGGAAATAATCCCCTTGATCTCCTCTATCTCTTCTCTATAGAAAGTTTAATCTAATTTGCTTGGAAATCGCCGGATTTGAACTTGATTCGGACTCATTTTTCCTTCTTAACCCTAGAATTTCCATCCCCGATTCCGGTTGCCTTGAGCCGAGCCGCCGCCCCTGCCCCTATAAAATGGACCCCCCTGGACCTCCTCTATCCGCCACTGCCTTCGCCCCAACCCCTCGTCGATCGTGGAGCCCTAGCCGCTGCTGCTTGTGCGCCGTCGTCGCCGAGAAAATTTCAGCCGTGCGCCGCCGTCGTTCCTGTCGCCGCCGTCACTCGGGAAAGCCACCGTTGGGTTCGCAGCAATGAGAGGAAGCCCGGCCACCCACTCATCTCCGCCGAAAGCCGTCGGAAAGTCACCACCACCGCCGACCCTAGCCTCTGCTTGTTGTCTGCTCGTCGCCGGCCGTTTTTGTTTTTTTAGGTGAATTTTTGTTAAACTTCGGAAATTCATAACTAAATCATCGTAACTCGGATTCAAGTGGTTCAAGTTGCTAAATTCATCTAAAATCGAGATCTACATGTTAAAAATATCCACATGTACTGTTTATGCTTGTTTTATACTGTTTTATTGATTTTGATCATTCGCTTTAGTTTCCGGAGGAGAGCGTTTACGTGGTGGAAGGTTCCGAAGTGTTTCACGAAGCTCAAGGCAAGTCACCCAGATCCTAAATACCCTTTGATCATGTTGATCTCATTTAAAGCTATTTGTTTTATTCAACTACTGCATTTATTTTTGAATGTCATCGGGTGGGAACAACCTATTGCCTTTGTTATAGCCCTTTGTTTTGATTACCATTACTTTGTCACTTGGTTAATAATTGGATTCGCTAGAACATTATATGGTTTTAGCTAAATTAATTAGGATGCTTAGTCATGCTTAGAGACACTAGCTCAGATGAATGGGATAATTAATGCTTCACTATTATTTGATGATGGATTAATGGTAGATTATGATGGTTAATCATGATAGGGTGATTAATAAATATGCCAGCTAAAACTTGATAATGGTGGGTTGTGAGCACATAGTTTGGATGGTCGTGCTTATGATAGTTAAGGACCGGTTCACGAGTTTCGGTTGTGAAACATTAACCGTGCCAACCACAAGCCAGCGTGGGCAACGGCTTTACCATTCGTGTAGTGAGGTTCATTGTGGGGCACCGGGTTGAGAAGTGGCGGAGATAAGCCCACGGGGGTCGCTAGGGAGTCCATGCCTTGTTTTATAAGGGGGTGATTATGATCCAGGAATGGTGCACTGCTTTGAATTGCATTATGCAGAGGGTAATGTCACAATCTCTATTCGGGTACTTGCTAAGTATTGCGACGCATGGTTGACATGATGTTGAGGTTGTGTCTTGTGGGTACAGTGGTACGTCTCTGGCCAGAGTAGAACTATTCGAATAGCCGTGCCCGCGGTCATGGGCGAGTCTAACAATGTCTTTCATGATTAGTCTCACACTTCTCACCATAATAAATGATTCTATAATTGGTAATAATTTGTTTAGCTCCTGGTTTGGAATGGCATATTCCTGGTTTGGAGATAGGTCTGTACAGCCGAGAATGGTTGTTCAGAATGGTTGGGCCTGCGCAATGGGTGTGTTGCATAGCGTTGGATTAATATTGTTTAATTAAATACTTTACTGTTTTGCTAAATTCTGTAGTATTTATTAAATGCCATTTACGCAAATGAGACTATATTATGCCGTCCTTTGTTATCTCTTGCACTTGCCTGTTTGCTGCGTGGCTTGCTGAGTATACCATATACTCACCTTGCAATCATTCATCAGAGGAGGAGTTCTACAGTGATACTGAAGGTGTGGAGGATTAGGTGTAGCCCTGGTCAAGTTGCTTGTGGATTGGAGTCACCTGCGTTATGTATTTTATATTCCGTTGCTTAGATCTTTATTGTTTGAGAGAAACTATCTACCTCTGTAATGACTTTATATTCGTCGATTAATTAGATAAATATTGCACTCTATTATCAATTTGTTATTGTGTGCCTCGGCTGATTCCTGGACGAGGGATTACACACATGTAAGTGTTTGGAGTTTTGGATAGAAATTCCGGGCGTGACAAGTTGGTATCAGAGCCTCCTTGACCCTAGGTTATGCCAAATGGTTATCCATAGAAGCCCTCTAAAAATATTGGAAAAAATAGGGCTGTTCTCCTCTCTTTCTCTTTTAATTAAACCAAGCTAATGGCACATGCAGATTATAGTCTCTTTAATTGTTCTCCAAAATTTATTTATTATTGTGTTGTTAGTACTGTACATCTGTTACTGTACTAATGGCCCATTTACCAGCAAAAGTTTTACAACATTGTACTAATGGCCCATTTACCAGCAAAAGTTTTACAACATTATTTTTATTTATCTAATTATGTTGCAATTAGTATGCTGGATTTATAACTCTATTTTCTTTTGAAAATCTGTCATTCAAAAGCGAAAAAGTTTATAATCCTATTTCAACTTTCTCATCTTATCTGCAAGGCTAGTTTACTTTATTTATATTTCGCTTTGATTTTCTAACTCTATTTAAATTAATCCAAAAACTTTTGCCATTAATTGGATAAATGTCTTAACTCTCTCCTTTCATTTGTCTTTAGATGCCGCTCTTCAAGCCTGAATACTTGTTCGGTTTTGAGGGTTTTGTTCGAGAACTGCGTACGACGTCCTTCGCCATAGGATTCGGGACTGCCCCTCTGTATGCCCAGATTCCCCATGATCGCGATGAAGAAAAGTGCCGCGTCAAGGTCACCTTGAACAGTGATCGTGAAGATGTCCCATCGGTGATGTTTGAAGCTGGAGGGAAAAGCTATCCTCACGCTTGTCAGGAGGTGGCAAGGATCGCCATAGGAGAGCTTCGCGACCGCTACGATGAGCAGTTGGCCGACACAGAGTATCGCTACCATCCCTGTCAGCCCCAGGGAAGTGACCGTGCCAGCTACGTTGATCCTGAAGGACTTGAGAATGATGCTACCACAACACATTTGGTCGTGATGCTTTGGGCCATGGATGAGACCCGCGCTGACATCGTGTTGGCTGCTCCAGCTCGTGAAGACCGGAACCGTGGCAAGATATGTAAGCTGCAGGACAAGGTTGATCGTCTGGAAAAGGAACTGGCGGAATTGAAGGGTGTAGCGCCACCCCAGAAGTTGAGTGTTAGGAAGTTGGTGAGTTAAGTGGTGTGAGAGTCTTCAGTTATATGTAATAATGAAAACTCAGTTCAGATCAATAAAAGTCAAGAAGAAATTAGTTCCATGTCCTAAGTGGTTTTTCCCCCTTGCTTCCCTCCTTATGCTCTTATCTCTGCCGGATGGTGAACACTCGCAGCAATGGAAATGGGTCTAACAACAACAACAATGGTGAGAATCCCACACTTGCCCAAGTCCTTGCTCAACAAGCTCAACTTATGAACATGATGATGCAACAACTCCAGAACCAACAGAACCAAGGGAACAATCATGCTCCTCCCAAGAACAAGTTAGCAGATTTTCTTCGTGTGAGGCCGCCCAGTTTTTCCAGCACTACCAATCCGGTTGAGGCTAGTGATTGGCTGCACGCCATAGAAAAGAAGTTGGACCTGCTTCAGTGCACTGACCAAGAAAAAGTCTCCTTTGCTTCGCATCAGCTCCATGGCCCTGCCTCTGAGTGGTGGGATCATTTCCGTCTCAACAGAGTTACTGCTGAACCAATCACTTGGCTTGAGTTTACTGCTGCTTTCAAGAAGACTCATGTACCATCGGGAGTGGTGTCTCTCAAGAAGAAGGAGTTCAGGGCGCTCACTCAGGGATCTCGATCCGTCACCGAGTATCTGCATGAGTTCAATCGTTTGGCCCGTTATGCTCCAGAGGATGTCCGCACTGACGAAGAGCGCCAAGAGAAGTTCTTGGAAGGACTGAATGATGAGCTATCTTACCCACTGATGACTGGGGATTATTCTGATATCCAGAAGTTGGTGGATAAGGCCATTCGCCAAGAAGATAAGTACACCGAATGGAACAGAAGAAACGCATGATTGCTCACTTCAAGGCTCAGCAAGGGAATAGTCAGAGGCCACGTCTTACTTTGGGACCTCAGGCAGCACCGCCGGGAGGATCTTCATCGGTTGTTCACCCACAGCGCCAGTTCTACAACAACAATGCTGGCAATAACAACCGTAACCAAGCTCCACGTCCTACCGCAACCCCAGTCCAGCACCAGCCTGTCAGGAGGGAGCAAGGAAACAAGCCAGTAGTGTGCTTCAACTGTGACGAACCAGGTCATTATTCTGACAAGTGTCCGAAGCCTCGACGTGTGAAGATTGTTC
This sequence comes from Oryza punctata, assembly GCA_000573905.2. Lineage (NCBI taxonomy): Eukaryota > Viridiplantae > Streptophyta > Magnoliopsida > Poales > Poaceae > Oryza > Oryza punctata. The sequence goes on along the minus strand of CM002499.2, from coordinate 21,485,875 downwards.
CTGTGCAGAATAACTCCACAGCACCAGCATCAAAGGCTCGCGTCAACCATGTTGCTACTGCAGAAGCCCAGGGTGCTCCAGATGTGATTTTGGGTACGTTCCCTGTTAACTCAGTTCCCGCAACAGTGCTTTTCGATTCTGGTGCTACACATTCCTTTTTGTCTATGAGTTTTGCGGGAAATCATGGGATGGAAATAGAAGATCTTAGACGTCCTTTGATGGTTAGTACTCCCAGTAATCAAGCCCTCTCATCACAACGTAGCCCTTCTGACAGAATAGAGATTCAAGGTGTTCCATTTCTGGCCAACCTTATTTTGTTAGAGTCCAAAGACCTTGATGTCATCCTAGGGATGGACTGGTTAGCTAGATATAAAGGTGTGATAGACTGTGCCAATAGAAAAGTAACTCTCACCAGCAATGATGGTCAAGTTGTAACAGTTCACGCTTTGCCTTCCGAACCTTTAAGGTCAAGCTGGAACCAAATAACTTTGCAAGAGATTCCCATAGTACGGGACTATCCTGAGGAGTTCCCGGATGATTTACCTGGTATGCCGCCTAAGAGAGATATAGAATTCAGAATAGATCTGGTACCAGGGACAACCCCAATTCATAAGAGGCCTTATAGAATGGCAGCCAATGAATTAGCAGAGGTGAAGAGACAAATAGATGATCTGCTTCAGAAAGGATATATTAGACCAAGCTCGTCTCCATGGGGAACTCTGGTCATTTTTGTGGAAAAGAAGGATCATACTCAGAGGATGTGTGTGGATTATCGTGCATTGAATGATGTGACCATCAAGAATAAGTACCCTCTGCCTAGAATTGATGATTTGTTTGACCAGCTTAAGGGTGCCACCGTTTTCTCCAAGATTGACCTTCGATCAAGGTATCATCAGTTGAGAATCAAAGAGGAAGATATACCTAAGACGGCCTTTACCACTCGGTATGGGTTGTTTGAATGTACTGTTATGTCTTTCGGACTTACCAATGCCCCTGCTTTCTTCATGAACTTGATGAATAAGGTGTTTATGGAATATCTGGACAAGTTTGTGGTGGTCTTCATTGATGACATTCCCATCTACTCCCGAACTAGAGAAGAGCATGAAGAACATCTTCGCCTTGCACTAGAGAAGCTACGACAACATCAGCTGTATGCCAAGTTTAGCAAATGTGAATTTTGGCTGTCTGAAGTAAAATTTCTTGGGCACGTCATTTCAGTCGGAGGAGTTGCCGTTGATCCTAGTAATGTGGAATCCGTAACTAATTGGAAAAAACCAAAGACAGTTTCAGAGATTCGTAGTTTCCTGGGTCTTGCAGGCTACTACCGGAGGTTCATAGAGAATTTCTCCAAGATTGCTAAGCCAATGACTCGTCTGCTTCAGAAGGACGTGAAGTATAAGTGGTCAGAAGAATGTGAGCAGAGTTTCCAAGAGTTGAAAAACCGCCTTATATCAGCACTCATTTTGATCTTGCCTGATCCAAAGAAGGGTTTTCAAGTGTATTGTGATGCATCTAAGCTTGGGTTAGGTTGTGTTTTGATGCAAGATGGGAAGGTGGTTGCCTATGCATCTCGTCAGTTGCGTCCCCACGAGAAGAATTACCCTACCCACGATCTTGAGTTAGCTGCAGTGGTTCATGCCTTGAAGATTTGGCGCCACTACCTCTTTGGTACTCGTACGGAGGTGTACACGGATCACAAGAGTTTGAAGTATATCTTTACCCAGCCGGATCTCAATATGCGACAGCGAAGATGGTTGGAACTGATCAAAGATTATGACATGGGTATACATTATCACCCGGGGAAGGCTAATGTTGTAGCAGATGCCCTCAGCCGGAAAGGCTATTGCCATGCTACAGAAGGACGACAGTTGTCGTGGGAGTTATGCAAGGAATTTGAAAGACTGAATTTGGGAATCGTCAGTAGAGGTTTTGCTGCAGCTTTAGAAGTGAAGCCCACTCTCATGGATCAAGTTAGATAAGCTCAAATCAATGACTCTGATATTCAAGAAATCAAGAAGAATATGAGGAGAGGAAAGGCCATCGGTTACTTAGAAGATGAGCAAGGAACTGTGTGGTTGGGTGAAAGAATTTGTGTCCCTGACAACAAAGATTAAAAGATACAATCCTGAAGGAAGCTCATGACACTCTATACTCCATTCACCCTGGTAGTACCAAGATGTACCAAGATCTCAGGGAGAAGTTTGGTGGGCAAGTATGAAGCGCAAGATAGCAGAGTATGTAGCTATGTGTGAGGTATGTCAACGAGTCAAGGCAGAACATCAGAAACCCGCAGGTTTGCTGCAACCCTTGAAGATACCAGAATGGAAGTGGGAGGAAATTGGGATGGATTTCATCACTGGTCTGCCCAGAACAACGTTGGGCCATGATTCTATTTGGGTGATAGTCGACAGGCTTACCAAAGTTGCTTATTTCATCCCTGTGAGGACAACATATTCCGGAAATCGTTTGGCGGAATTATATATGGCAAGGATTGTGTGTTTACATGGTGTTCCTAAAAAAATAGTATCCGATCGAGGTAGCCAGTTTACTTCAAAGTTCTAGCAGAAGCTTCAGGAAGAGATGGGTTCTAAGCTGAATTTTAGTACAGCATATCATCCGCAGATAGACGGACAAACTGAAAGAGTGAATCAGATTTTGGAAGATATGTTGAGAGCTTGTGTTTTAGACTTCGGTGGAAGTTGGGATAAGAATTTGCCTTATGCAGAATTCTCATACAACAACAGTTACCAAGCTAGTCTTCAAATGGCCCCTTACGAAGCGTTGTATGGTCGGAAGTGTCGTACTCCACTTTTGTGGGATCAAACGGGCGAACATCAGGTTTTCGAAACCGATATTCTTAGGGAAGCAGAAGAGAAAGTAAAGATCATTCAAGAAAGATTGCGTATAGCCCAGTCTCGTCATAAGAGCTATGCTGACAATCGTCGCAGGGATTTGAGTTTCGAGGAAGGGGATCATGTGTACCTTCGTGTCACGCCTCTCCGGGGAGTTCATCGTTTTCACACCAAAGGGAAATTGGCACCGCGTTTTGTGGGACCTTATAAGATTGTCAGTAGAAGAGGAGAGGTCGCTTATCAGTTGGAGTTACCTCAGTCTTTGGCAGGAGTCCATAATGTGTTCCATGTGTCGCAGGTGAAAAAGTGTTTAAGGGTACCCACTGAAGAAGCTAATCCTGAGCAGATAGAAATCCATGAGGATCTGACCTATATCGAGAAACCAATTCGGATCTTGGAGACAGATGAGAGAAGAACCAGGAATCGAGTTATTCGTTTCTGCAAGGTCCAATGGAGTAACCACTTGGAAGAAGAAGCTACCTGGGAACGAGAAGATGAATTAAAGACAGCTCATCTGCATCTTTTCGCCAGCTCTTCCGAATCTCGTGGACGAGATTCTGTTTAAGGGGGGTAGGTTTGTCACACCCTAAAAATCTCTAAATTATAAATTGTTGTTTAAATGGAATTAGTAGAAATGATTTTAAAAGCCTAGAAGAAAAGATCTAATTTTAAGTTAATAAATTCCAATATAAAAGTGGGCTAGATAAAACTTTAATAAATACTTTTCATGTTTCAATTGTTCCTAGATTTTTCTGGGATTTATTTGAGCCAAGAAAGTATTTTTTAATCAATGGAATTACATTTCATGCAACACATAAAAAGAAAAATAGTTTAACCTCTCTCTTTTGGTTTTGGGCCAAAAGCCCATTTTTTTTCTTTTTCCCTCTCCCCTCCTTTCTTCGGCTAGGCTGCAGCCCAGCCAGCCCCCAGGCTGTGCCGCCTCTCTCTCCCTCTCTCTCTCTAGCGCGCCTGCGGGTGGGCCCCTCCTGTCGGTATCGTCTTCTACCTCCCGCCGTCTACAGCCGAGCCTGCCGTGCGCCATAGCGCCACTGCCCCTTCCAAAATTGCACCGATGCTTGCCTGATTTGATTAAATTGGTAGAGGGGAAATAATCCCCTTGATCTCCTCTATCTCTTCTCTATAGAAAGTTGAATTTAATTTGCTTGGAAATCGCCGGATTTGAACTTGATTCGGACTCGTTTTTCCTTCTTAACCCTAAAATTTCCATCCCCGATTCCGGTTGCCTTGAGCCGAGCCGCCGCCCCTGCCCCTATAAAATGGACCCCCCTGGACCTCCTCTATCCACCACTGCCTTCGTCCCAATCCCTCATCGACCGTGGAGCCCTAGCCGCTGCTGCTTGTGCACCGTCGTCGCCGAGAAAATTTCAGCCGTGCGCCGCCGTCGTTCCTGTCGCCACCGTCGCTCGGGAAAGCCACCGTTGGGTTCACAGCAACGAGAGGAAGCCCAGCCACCCACTCATCTCTGTGGAAAGCCGTCGGAAAGTCGCCACCACCGCCGACCCTAGCCTCTGCTTGCTGTCTGTTCGTCGCCGGCCGTTTTTGTTTTTTAAGGTGAATTTTGGTTAAACTTCGGAAATTCATAACTAAATCATCGTAACTCGGATTCAAGTGCTTCAAGTTGCTAAATTCATCTAAAATAGAGATCTACATGTTAAAAATATCCACATGTACTGTTTATGCTTGTTTTATACTGTTTTATTGATTTTGTTCATTCGCTTTAGTTTCCGATGTTCCGAAGGAGAGCGTTTACGTGGAGGAAGGTTCCGAAGTGTTTCACGAAGCTCAAGGCAAGTCACCCAGATCCTAAATACCCTTTGAGCATGTTGATCCCATTTAAAGCTATTTGTTTTATTCAACTACTGCATTTATTTTTGAATGTCATCGGGTGGGAACAACCTATTGCCTTTGTTATAGCCCTTTGTTTTGATTACCATTACTTTGTCACTTGGTTAATAATTGGATTCGCTAGAACATTATATGGTTTTAGCTAAATTAATTAGGATGCTTAGTCATGCTTAGAGACACTAGCTCAGATGAATGGGATAATTAATGCTTCATTATTATTTGATGATGGATTAATGGTAGATTATGATGGTTAATCATGATAGGGTGATTAATAAATATGCCAGCTAAAACTTGATAATGGTGGGTTGTGAGCACATAGTTTGGATGGTCGTGCTTATGATAGTTAAGGACCGGTTCACGAGTTTCGGTTGTGAAACATTAACCGTGCCAACCACAAGCCAGCGTGGGCAACGGCTTTACCCTTTGTGTAGTGTGGTTCATTGTGGGGCACCGGGTTGAGAAGTGGCGGAGATAAGCCCACGGGGGTCGCTGGGGAGTCCATGCCTTGTTTTATAGGGGGTGATTATGATCCAGGAATGGTGCACTGCTTTGAATTGCATTATGCAGAGGGTAATGTCACAATCTCTATTCGGGTACTTGCTAAGTATCGCAACGCATGGTTGACATGATGTTGAGGTTGTGTCTTGTGGGTACCGTGGTACGCCTCTGGCCAGAGTAGAACTATTCGAATAGCCGTGTTCGCGGTCATGGGCGAGTCTAACAATGTCTTTCGTGATTAGTCTCACACTTCTCACCATAATAAATGATTCTGTAATTGGTAATAATTTGTTTAGCTCCTGGTTTGGAATGGCATATTCCTGGTTTGGAGATAGGTCTGTACAGCCGGGAATGGTTGTTCAGAATGGTTGGGCCTGTGCAACGGGTGTGTTGCATAGCGTTGGATTAATATTGTTTAATTAAATACTTTACTGTTTTGCTAAATTCTGTAGTATTTATTAAATGTCATTTACGCAAATGAGACTATATTATGCAGTCCTTTGTTATCCCTTGCACTTGCATATTTGCTGCGTGGCTTGCTGAGTATACCATATACTCACCTTGCAATCATTCATCAGAGGAGGAGTTCTACAGTGATACTTAAGGTGTGGAGGATTAGGCGTTGCCCTGGTCAGGTTGCTTGTGAATTGGAGTCACCTGCGTTATTTATTTTATATTCCGCTGCTTAGATCTTTATTGTTTGAGAGGAACTATCTACCTCTGTAATGACTTTATATTCGTTGATTAATTAGATAAATATTGCACTCTATTATCAATTTGTTATTGTGTGCCTCGGCTGATTCCTGGACGAGGGATTACACACATGTAAGCGTTTGGAGTTTTGGATAGAAATTCCGGGCGTGACAATACCTGACCCAAAAATTTTGTGACCCATATATGTCCATCACGCCTTCAATAGTTTAACCTCCCCTCATGGCCCTTTAACCTTCCCTCATGGCCCAATAGTCCATTTGGCCCATTTATATGCATATTCTCACTGAAACTGTAGTGAAACCCTAGCCCATCCCCACCGTCACCCCACCTCAGCACCTCTCACTATCTCTAGGACGGCGGCGGCGGTGCACGGGAAGGAGCAGGCGGCGACGCGGTAACGGATGGGCGCAGGCAGCGGTGCACTGGAGTAGGGGGTGGTAGCTGGCGCCGCGGGGGTGCACCGCGCATGGGAGCAGGCGGTGCTTCACAAGAGGAGGCGGATGCGGACGAGTGCAAGCGCCGCTGATTGGGGGCGGGTGAGGACGTGGCGCAGGGGAGCAAGCAGTGGTGGACGGGCACAGGGGGTGGTGCACTCCGTCCACTCTGTGCTCACAGTGGCAAGTGCAAGCCCATCCACTCCATCCACTACCTATGATACCTAGTGGGTACCCATCGGGCATGCCCTTGCCTAGGCATAGGTATGAGGTTTTGCCCGATAGACTGTTTAGGCGTGCATCGGGTGCGGGCATGTGGGTCTCGGGTCGGTCACGGATTCGCTTTGCCATCCTGTCAATTCGGTATATCGACAATAATAAAAGGGGTAGCGCACGGGACCTAAAAGTCGATGGATGTGGAAGATAATGGTTTAGACAGGTGCAGGCCCTCTCGATGAGAGTTGATACCCTACTCCTATTTGGGGATTGTATTCGTCAGGTGTATATTAATCTGACGATCCGGTTGAGGTTACTTGTGTTCCTCTGTGTTCATCATGGCCCGCAGTAACCGCTGAGACAGTCACAGTCAAAAATATAATCTTATCCCGAGTGCTTTCACCAAATCATGAGACTGTGAAGGATAGAAAAAATTTAGGAATAAAAAAATATATACTTAGGTGCATCGACTAAATGCACCTAATTAGGTGTAGCTCCCGACTATGTGTTTAGTTGAACAAACTAAGCATATAGTCGAGGTATAAATAATTTAACCATTCGAGTGGTTTTTAAAATTTAGCACATACGGTGTGAATCCTCGATTAATATTATCCGAGTGATATACCGACTACTTTTAAATATATAATGCACATAGCCTAAGCCAATTGCTTCTTGAACAAATCGCATATCAAATTGATAACAAAGCCTCATATAATGAATATAAGGTACTGGTTTTATATTGTGCGCACATTGCAAGAACAAATATGCTCAATTCCCTATAAGACACACGATTTTACCATACCTACAAAATTTATGGCACTCGTGGTAAAAAAATCCGAGTGATATAATGTCACGCCCTAATAATCCATCCCAAATTAAAAATCATTTTCTAAAAGGAATAATAGAAATTATTAAAAGCTTAAAAGAAATCTCAAACACTATAATACGTCCAAAATCCAAATGTGGCTTGGAGTATTTTTTATAAATTCTCCATGCTCTAAATTGTCTCCCCAACTTTTAATTGGATTCTCAGAGCACAAGAAACAATTTAAATACAACAACAACCAATTTCAGAATTTATTAAAATAAGAAAACTAAAAATAATCCTCTTCCTCTCTTGAGGCCGAATCCGGCCCAAAGCTCTCTCTTTCTCTTTCGGCCCGCCACCGGAGTCCTCTGCTCTTCCCTACCACTTGGGCCGCAGCCTGTTTTGTCTCCCTCGGACCAACTCCTCAACCCAACTCCTTTTCGTCTCCCTCGGACTGAAGTCTATTTCGTGTCCTCCGCTAGCCCATCCTCCTCATCTCTCTCCCTTGGGCCGCTTGGGCCCAGCTCCTCCCCTCCTCGCTCTGGCGCGGCCCAGCCCGCCAAGGAGGAGGCGTCATCGTCTTCGTCCAGCCGCCGCCCGTTGCACTGCCGGCCGAAGAACTCATGTACCGCCGGCATGCTGATCTCCCTTCTCGGATGTTTCCGCTCCGCAAATACAAAAATCGATTCCCCTCCACCTCCTCCTCAATTCCCCCATATTTCCCCCTCCAATTCGTCCTTAATTCGCCGAATTTATTCTCCGGTGAACCGCCCACCGTCTGCAGCGTCGTTATCCTTCCCCGGCGTAGTTCCTCCTCCCTAGGGTGTTATAAAAGGAATCCTAGACCCCCTCATCCTCCGTGCCACCTCGGATAAAGCTCTCTCGCCCCCACACTATCACACCCAGAAATTCACTAGTAATTTCCGAACTAATTTGTGCATACAATCCTCGTCCAGGAATCAGTGGAGCTACACAAATCGATAATTTATTATACAAATCCATCATCATAATAACGTTAAAATACTTACAGAAGAGGCACATAGTCCTCGCCATAAAGAAAGCTGCAGCGGAAAACAAAATCTAGCGATGGCTTCAGCTCCACTCCCACAGGCAGCTCAACTAGGGTATAAGCCAAACATCTTCTTCTTCGGAAACCTTCTTCAACTGAGGTTGATTGATTATTGCAAGGGTGAGTACATGGAATACTCAGCAATCCACACATCAAATATGCAAGTGCACAAGGATACCAATGGATGGCATAGTATAGAGTTCATTTTTAATACCAGCATTTAGCAAATAGTTGAGAGTAGTAAAACAATAGAGTAATTAAATAAATAAATTAACCAATCACTGAACAACACACCAATGTTGTACAGGCCCAACCATCTCTCAAGAACAATTCCCAGTTGTAAAGATCTAGACTCCATAACAGGAGCTAACAAATTATCATCACCAATTATTATCATTAATGAATAGTCTTGGACTAATCACGAAAAATATTGCTAGACCCGCTCATAACCACGGGCACGGCTATTCGAATAGTTTTATTCTGGCCAGAGGTGTACTACTGTACCCACAAGACACAACTCCCCATCGTGTCACCATGCCATGCTTGACACATCACCATGTGATTAGTTGGTGACAAGACCTTTCGCATAACACGCCCAATAGAATGGTCACCCGCCAAGTCCCCAGTAGAGGTGGCCGAACCTCTAGGCTAGTTCTCTTGGGTCCCAATATGGACTTATTGACATGGCCATTGTGAATTTAGTGACACTACTACCTATCAACTACATACCATGGCGCCTCCTGCTGGGACATGTTACACTACAGACCAAGTCGTTGCCCATTCTGGCTTGTAGTTAGTACGGTTAATGCTTCACAACAATAGCTCGCGAACCGGTCCTTAATTGTCATGAGCACGTCCAAACACAACCATGTGCTCACAACCCACCATTAGTCAAGTTTTAGTTGACAATTAATTAATTAACCAATCATGATTAGCCATCGTGAGCTACCATTAAATAACCATCATTAAGATATAAGTGAAACATTAATTATCCCATATGAAATGATACTAAAGTTTGTAAGGATGGATAAGCAATTATCCTAGTATATCTAGTTGAACCAATATATAAAGTCCAACTAGTCAAATTTATAACCCAAGGTATCAAGGAGGTAGTCAATGCAAATTGGTCGTAGCAAAGGAATAGGTTCACACCACCCAATAACATTCGAAAATAAATGCACATTTGAAATAAATAAAGAATTTAAATATAAGATCAACATGCTCAAAGAAATTGTGTTTGGGATCTGTGTGACTTGCCTTGCAATAATCGGTCTTCAATTAGTTTTTTGGGACACTTCCGATGCACTCACGATCCTCCGAAACGACGGAAACAACAAACTTCCTTGGAACACGGGGAAAAAGACTAAGAAACTCCAAATAAACAGTACATAAAAACAAACAGATCTGTACATCATAATTTTATATGAATTTAGAGACTTGAACAGCCTCATTCCGAATTCATATGAATTAATTATTAATTTTACCAGATTTAATCCAATTAAACCTATTGAAGAAAATACTATTCCAAATTAATTAAACAATTTACAAATGATTTATAACTGAGACAAAAGATTGGAAACAACATCCTCCGGTACAAAGATTGGATAAAATTTAGTAGATGACATAGAGTATAAAGGAACAATACGTCATTGAAAAGAGATAGAAATGATCTATATTGATTGTGGACAGCTGAGATTGATCTTGACCGAGTTGACCAAGATTGGATAAGACCGGACGGCTCGGATTGATCTGATCTAGGGTTTAGAGATGAGCAACACATCAGCATCCATGCGGGATAGATGCTGACATGGTGACAACATGGCAACTACCGGCACTGACGTGAACACGCCACACGGGATCGACGGCCGGCAGCACGGGAATCGATGGTCACCGGTGAACCATGGCACGGCGGTGCAAACAGAGCGCACCGGGAGGAAGAGCACAAAGAGAGGAGCTCACCGAGGGGCGGCACGACGATGCACATTGACCAGCGGCCGACGACGAGCTTCAAATGGCGATGACCTCGGGTCCAAGGCAATGATGGTGAATGGCGATCTTCGGCGGCAACGAAGGAGTGGACAGGCTTCTCCTTGTTTCTGCGAATGCAACGGAGGTGGTGGCGAGGCATGGCGACGACGGGAGGAGCAGCAGGGCTTCGCCGGAGATCAAACATGGTGGCAAACTCGGCCTTCACGGTGCCGGGTACTTCCGGCGAGATTCGGCACAAGGGAACTGGTGGTCGGGGTGGAGCTCGGCCTTGGGAAGCCAGATGAGGTGACGGCGCAGACCGGCGGTGACCGAGAAGATGGCAAAAGGCGACCGGAGGTGAGGCTGGTGATGGAGAGAGAGCGAGCTCGCGGGGAGAGGTGTCTAGGGCACGGCAGCGCGAGAAAAGGTAGGGAAACGGAAGTGGAGGTCTGGGGCTAGCTATTTATAGGCAGATGAGGCAGAGATTGACACGGATGCGGCGGGATTCAGTTATGGAAACTAGGGTTCATCCCGAGTTTGCCGGAAAAAAGGAAAGCTCCAATCCTCATCGCAGCCACCTTCTCTCCCTCGGCCACACCTTTGTTTCGCCTGAAGATCGCCAGAAACCCGACCACACCAGCGAACAATGAGGAGACCATCGTCTTCTTCCTCCAGCAGCCCCTCCCTCCCCACCTCGCTACATCGTCATTGCTGTCGGCTGCACCTTGTCATCCTCATCCTCGGCCACATCTCCTCACTGCTCGAAGACTCCCGGAATGCTGCCCCATCATCATCGCCTCCTTCTGGCCACCGTTCCCGCCAAGATGAAGTATCATCCGTCATTGTCATCAAGTCTGTAGTGCTAAGCCCGTCGTCGTCCGCCTCTGCGCCATACTTGAATATCACCAGAGTCGTCTCCTCGTCATCGACCCGTTCATCTCCGACTCCCTCCTCCATTCATCATCGCCGCTCCAAGCTCATTGTCGGTCACCGCCGTTGCTCCCTCATCGTGTCGTGCCTGTGGTGAGAACCCTCCCCTCACTGCCTGTCCTCGTCCTCCCTGTGTGGTCGCCGCGTGGATTGCCCATGTGTGCAGCTCATGGGTCCCGGCTACCAGTCACTCGATCCTTTCTCTCCTCGAGCGATATTGCATTACACGTAATTTAACAGTATAATAGTAATTAAACAATTCGGAAATATCGATTTAAATTACGCTTAAAATTCGGATGGTCGTTTCTCGACGATACGAGCTCCTAATTGACCTATTTAAATTGTTTAAATTTTTATAATTTAAGGAAGTCGTGTTTGTTGTTTTTATTTGTTGTTATCGTTTCATTCTTATAGTTGTAGCCCTATTTTGTTATTCGTGTAGTTGTTGTTGTTTCGGAAGTTTCCGAAGTGCAGATCAAGTCGTCAGAAGACCTTCTCTTCGAGCAAAGAAAGTCATGCCATATTCCTTGAACATATTAAATCCCATTATTGCAAAAACTATATCGTTTCACTTCTATATGCATCGCTTTTATAAATTATATGATGCTCATTATTATTTATTTAATAGTTAATATTCCTATGGTCCTTGTATATAGCCATGTTGTTTAATTGCTATCCATGCTCTTGTCAGCCTTAGTAAAATGATGAAATGACTAGTATGGCTCCCTATATGATGGACTTACTAGTTGGTCTAGGTTGGGCTTATCTATGCTTGGATCCAACATATAACCCCTTTCTATAAATTAGACTGTGGGTAAGAACTAAAATATGTAAGAGTGATGATTAGTTGGCTGGTTGAGCCAGGACATGATGGAATCTCATTAAAAACTCTCTAAACCTATTTCTGGTGGGGCACGAGTTGCATGGTTTTGTTAGAAGCACCTCGGCCACTATAAGGACCGGTCTTCGGGCATCTATTGTGAAGCATAACAGTGCAACCACAAGTCTAATGGGTAAGGCCTGACTAGACGTCTAGATCATCTCAAAACAAAGGCCATCGGTACGTTAGGTCTGGGGCAAGGGAGGCCGACTATGACCTTGCCCAAGAGCGGGCATGTCTCATCCCAGGGGATCCGGCAACCTTTACGTTGCCAAGGACCAGCGGGCGGAGAAACCTTAGCGGGTCCTTCTGTTTTAGGTTGAGCTAGGTGGATAGTCTTGTCACGATCTTGACTTTTTGGGTACCTTTCTAGTATCGCGATGCATGGCTGACATGAAGTTAAGTATTGTGTCTTGTGGGTAAAGATGTATACCTTTGATCAGAGTAAAACTACTTGAATAGTCGTACCCTTGATTATGGGCAAGCCTAGCAATGTACCCAAGTTAATGTTTTCATTCTAAGTAATAGATGAAATTCATGGCACTTTGTACATGTGGTTAACCTAGGTTTAAGACCGGTATGCGTGGTTTTGCAACCATGATAATACTGTTTAGAAATAGGACCGAGTTTAAACTATGCTTACAAAAAAATTAAAATATTGCAACTTTGGGTTTACGCAAAAAATGAACCGTATTATGCTAACTCTTTGTTCCCCCTTTGCATTATAATTCATTTCCCGGCATGACTTGCTGAGTACAGTGGTTGTACTCATTCTTTCTTAATCTTTCCCCCTTCAGTCAGAGAAGCTTTTTGAAGAAGTCTTAGGTGGATTCCTAGCTTATACCCTAGTTGAGTGCCTGTAAAGATGGAGCAGTAGGCCCGTTAGTCCACTACTGTTTTTCTTTTGTTGTCAGGCCTAATGTGCCTTTATAATAATGTAAATATTATCATGATAATTAATGAAGATATGTCTTTTATATCATGTTTGTTGTGGTGTACCCTGACTTTTCCTGGGACGGGGATTAATACAGTAGCGTTCGGGAAAGGTGTTTTTCGGGCATCTGTATCAAAAAATGCACACATATGTGGCGAAAAAGTAATGATATGATATAAAATCAATTTCTTTATGAAACCCAAACAATATCCTTAACTTACAAAAAAGTTAACAGAGCAGCTATATATAAAGCTTCACTACTTTTAAATTGCATTGTACCAACTCTTAAAAAGTTGTGTAACAACTGTATAAAAGGATTTTAAGGTATTGGGCACTTAAGCACGCGCATATTGCCCAAAACAAATATGCTTAAGTCTCTAGAGAAACATGACATGCCACACCTGAAAATATGGACTACGGACATATTAGGCCTAGGCCCAAAATATACCCACTGATACCCTTAAAACATGACATGTATAGCACGCCTATTAATATGCTCCTGAGTAACAAATCTTCCGTGTAATGTAGATCAAGTGGATCTCATCTGAGCGGCTTCCAATCCAAGTGGTTACCCCTCACGAGGTGCACCAAAGTAGATGCAATAATTGAATCCCGACTGGCACAAGTACTCAGCTGATGGCTCTCGTGAGGAATAACGAATCGTCCAGTCTTTGAGTGTAGGTAGTAGGCACATGACCATGAATTCATGTTGTGTGTATCCAAAACAAGTCTAGATTGAAATATGATTCTTGTGCTTGAGCTGGTAAGCCCCTAAGCATGTAGCTTGTCCTTCTGTCATAGTCGAAATTATCCATTGGTTGGTAGCTGACGTAGTCGGCATGGAAGCAAGATCACCAACATGCAGATGATTGTTGACAGTCGTTATAGACCAATTTTGACTGTCAATACTTTCAAAAAATGATAAAGAACTAGCAATGCTTGCATGCATATTTATTTAGAAATAATCCAGTTCCACATGTACTTGTCAAAATATTTGAATACAGGATATTACCTTATAAAGGAAGGAGAAATGGTGGAAAATACACGTTCAGCCACTCAGAGGTCGATACGTGGTGTACACATGGACGGAAGGGCCAACAAACCCAATGAAACACCTATAAATGGGGCCAACTACCATGCCACTGGACCAATATCCCACCAAGAAGGGTGTTGATGCAAAAAACACACACTGGCCTGAGAGATTTACTTTACTCTAGTGCAGGTCCAAAACTTGTTCTTTACACTGGCCAGTTGATTTGATCCTGCAATCAACAAAAAAAACATGCAAATTTATTAGTAAATGATAGCCAATCGGCCAGTTAGCCGATATCGTATCGTGATGTAATCTAGCCGATGCAATAAAGCATGAATCGGTTGTAAGGTATTTATCAATGATATGCTAACCCTAAACTTGGTACATCGGCTGAAAAGATCAGTGTTACATAATCTATAAATCAATATTACTTTAGAAATAAGCAATTGGGATAGACCGGACTGAACCGAGACATTATAAATTGCTCAAGACTAAAATAACATGAAATAACGATTACATATACTGATGTAATAGCCGAAGTCCAGATTTAAGCATGTATCGGTTATAGCTCCGATACAACCTTATATTAGGATATTCTCTTTCAACAAATATATTCAACTATAACCAATTAAATTGATAACAAGTCCAATATATTTATATTAGATTATATCCTGATATAAAGGGCAGATATAGAACATTAAACAAGCATAAACTATGTAAAACATCTATATCTGGTAAGATCGGCTGAAACCCCGATACTATCCTTATTAACAACCATAAAACAGGCTAGAAATTATGATTCAGAGCACGACTTAGTAGATTAAACTTAACTGAGGCAGCACTAATTATGAAAAGAAGCATAATATCTAGACAATCAAGCTGATGGTTGCCTTTTTGGGATGGTAGATACATTCTATAACTTAAACCAACAAGACAATCTATTGGTTACCAGCAAAACCCTAGATAGAGATCGGCTGATACGAATAGATTGCGTTGTCGATCTAGGTTATATAACGTATATGATAACTCGAAAGTTTACAAAATAGAACAAGAGTGTCATAAAGATGTAAGCTCTAGTTCCGATGATGCAAACCTCCATAACAAGACCTACCTTGTCGTCGAAGATCAAAATGATGCAGCACAACTCGAAAGCAAGAACTTGTCGAAAATAGAAAACGAAGGTTTGCGATGCGCCGAGATTGATTGAACTTAGATGTTGTTTATTTACAAGACCTCGGGTCTATATTTATACCCGAAAATACAAACATTGTCCATCACGGACACGACTCACATTAACCTAATACAAATCCAACTAGCGAACAAGTCTCTTAGGCGGAC
This sequence comes from Oryza punctata, assembly GCA_000573905.2. NCBI lineage: Eukaryota > Viridiplantae > Streptophyta > Magnoliopsida > Poales > Poaceae > Oryza > Oryza punctata. Next base: position 21,470,335 of record CM002499.2, on the reverse strand, counting down.
TGTTACCGATAATATCTATAAGGAAATTACATATATTCCTAATTAATAGATACAATTGCTAATCTTAGACTCTATCCTTGCCCAGCAATGCCATCATAAGTTATCTGTTGAATCCGATATTGACTTCACATGTGATAACAACTACGTCGGCTATCCCAATCGGACTCGGTTTCCAGCCGATACTGACTTCAGCCGATGGGCACTCTGTTTCCGAGATTTCTGCATATCTTCGAATCCGCTTCGGATTGGATCTTATTTCCGATTCTCAAGCTTGCTAAATTTCATCGTCAACACATGCCCCCAATTCCGAAGTATTATATAATGCAACGGAATTATCTCCTTGTAACCGCAAGAATCTAGGGTTTCCTCTGTGACCGTTACACACCCACTTTCATAAATACCAACCGCTTTTCCGAAGATTTCACGGTGTTAACTCCGTTTTCACCGCTCTAAACCACCTAACTCCTCCGCAAATCTCCAGCGATTCTCCCTCTCCCCTTCGGCGACCGCAACAGCGAATCCCTTCCCGACGATCTTCGCATATCCATGGCGTCATCATCGAGCCCATCCAGCACTGCGGCGAAGGAATTCCCTGAGGTAAGCCTCCATCGGCTCAAAATTTACTTCACGTTCCTTGTTTGTTTTTCTACCATCAATCCCCCTTTTTAAAATTTGTAGCACCTAGTTCACCAGATAGCTATTCGAAGCCTGAAAGATCCCAACCACTTCTATCTGGGTCCAATAGGTGACATAGATCCCACTCTGTTTATCAACGCAGAAACAAATAGAATCCCCTTCAGGCAGTCATCTCCGTCTCTCGCTCATTGGGCAACAGCTTTTAGATCATGGCCTTCTCAGGTAGATAAATGGACAAATTGGTACAAGAGAGTTGCTGCTAGCAAACAGGATCATTGGGACGAGATGGGAATAGCCCAATGCCTATCTTTATCCATAGCCGATATGAAGAAGGACGAGCCGATGATGTCTTCGGCTGCATATTTCTAGTCAGATACCCTGAACGCCTTCCTGTTCAACCATGGGCCGATGACCCCCACCCTATTGGACATAACCATGATAACTGGTCTTGACATCACCACATCGGCTAACCCTATCAGCATGAAGACCAAGTGCACCTATAAATTCAAAACCAAAAATATTGGGGGTTGGTCTGGTTTTATTTCAGAGAATATGGGAACAGGCCCTATATCGGCTAGGGAGCATGCTGCTTTCCTGATGATGTGGATAGATAAATTCTTATTATGTGGATCCACCTGTGCCCCAATAGCCAACTAGCAACACCTAGCTGAAGCCATTGTTTTGAAAAGACAATTTCCCTTAGGAAAATATCTGCTAGGTGCAGTGTATGAGACTATGAGCCAGTCATCGGCTAAGTTAATCATGGATTCAAGCATTAGTACCGGTGGCCCATGGTGGTTTGTCCAACTTTGGTTAACTCTGCACACCTTAAAAGTTGCACTAAGGCCATCACTCCTTGAAGCAGAATTCCCATCTCTAGCCGATCCGGATAGTGATGATGAAACAAACTCAGTGCACCGATGTATATCTTTTGGTGAGGCAGCCACTAGTTATGCTGGGTCTGGACCATCGGCTGAGCACATCCAAAACGGTTCGGCAGCTTTTATGATGGATTTCCCAGAGACAGCCGAATTTGGTTTACTTATGAATCCTTTGAGAAATTTGAACTGCCAACCGACTTTAGATTGGACGAAATAAATGATGAGAGATTTGAGAAGCCCAGATAAATCTTAACTGCTGCAATCTCTCCGTGCATACTCCCCACCGGCATCTCTCAAGGCAGAAATGTCCAACCGTCCTATGAATTCTATCATCCAATGACAGCAGCAAGACAACTTGGCATGAGACAACTGCCCATCGGCTTGTATTACACTGACAAAATTCAAACCAGAGGAGAAATAGTATCGGCTCTTATGATGCTCAAGCTGCTTAATATCCCTGGTTCCCCACTCGGCAGCATAGACAGATTCGACATTACCTTCATGAGAAGTATACAATTTGATAGATGGTGGTCTGAAATAATGATTCATGTATTCCATCTACCGGTTGAAACATACCTCACCAGGATCATAACAGACGTAGTCCTTCAAGTAAGTCACCTCTCCTTGTATATTACAATTTTATTCCACCTTTTTCTTAATACTCAATAAATTTCATCTTTCTTTTCAGACGTCAGATTCTCCTCCTCCTCTTATTTGCCGAAGTGGCAAGCCAATAGAATATGCTGCAGCCAAACTTCCTAACGACTGTGGATCGGCTCCCTCTGTTATTAGCTTTAACGCCCCCAAAACAACTACCTTGCTCCAAGGTCAACTCAGGGAGCCGATGCAGACAGGTGACAAGCGGAAATAACTCTATTTCCAGCCAACACTTGTTAATATTACAGCCTCCTCAACCCTCATCTCCTCATCAAATATCCAGTGAACGTACTCCATCGGCCATAGCCAGCCGACATGATGAAGAGGTTGCTGCCACATACTTTTGGAGAACTTCCAGCTATCAAAGAGACAAAAAGCTAGGGGCACCTCTCCTAACTATTGCCAAGCTCAAATTCATCAAATTCCTATAAGTATTTCCTAACCTTATATATATCGGCTGATCTCCAATACTATTGTTCAACAATACTCTTTCTGCTTTTCAGCTCTTGGCCTATACTCTGGATGAAGAGGAAGATGACACAACCAGCAAAGCTATATCTCCTATATCAGAAGACTTGAAGAAAAGCTTGGCTGACATCGCAGATCGGCTCAGTGCCTCTCTAGATGCACTGGTCGTGAACTGTGGGCCGATCAGGGCGCGGTTCGAAGAAATTCAAGATCAGATCCCTGATGAGCTCATTCAGTCAATCTCTCCAGTAGTCTTCCTTGAGCAACATCGTTTTAAGTTGGAGAGAGCAAGACAAAGAATTGCTGATCGGCTAGAGCGTTCTGCTCTTGAAGCTAATGTACAGTCCAGCCGATAGCAAGTGAATGATGAGAAAATCAAACTTGATGAACTTGAAGCTTGCACAACAAAAGATTGAGATGTTGAAAAAGAAAGAAGCCGATCTGCTGCAGCAACTTGAAGCTTGCAGGGCTGAGATCAACAATGAGGAACAAAAACTAGCCGACCTGCCTAAAGCTATCGAGGCCCAAAAATCGAAGCTGAGGAAATCTGTGAAGCATCTTTCTGCCTTGAGCAAATCCCTCAAACCAATTCCTGGCACAGATGCAGCTGATGCTCAAGCTATCGATGAAGTAGAGCAAATTAGGCAAAGAGCAGTATCGGCTATCCAAAAGTAATTGGCTTAATGTAATGAACAGACAATCCTTAAACAATTTTTTCTGTAATATATATGTGTATCGGCCATCAAGCCGATTCAAACATTAAGTTTAATCTTCCATCTGCCTCTTTTGTCTAGGCCATCAAGCCGATTCAAACTTTAACTTGTAATTGTGCTAAAAATTTTTCAAAAATTTCCAACTTTTATATCCTTCATGCCCCCCAAGTTTGTAGTAGAGAACATTATGCTGCAAACTTATATGTCTAAGGGTGATAAAAATATTGACCTTCTAAAGGTGATATAAACACATCGGCTGTAAACCACACATCGGTAGAACTTAGCCGATTATTAACCAATCCAAACACTTGGGTAGTATTTCTTCAAATATTTTCCATTAAGTGCGCGACTAAAAATTTCTTCATCAAGTCCTTTCAACATATAGCCCCTTTTGAAACATATTTATGAATCCGAAAAGGTCCTTCCCAATTCGATGACCACTTACCAAATTTGTTATCTCTCGCTCCTATCGGCAACACCAACTTCTAGAGAAGTTCATCCTCCTCAAAAGACTTTGGCACAACTTTTTTTATTGTAATGTCTAGCAACCTTTCTTTCTCCTTTCTAACTTTCTAAAGGGCTCGCAATCTAGATTGAGCCAAATCTTCTAACTCATCAACCATCAAATTATGATAATCGTCGGCTGTCAACTCATCTTGTAAAGAAATCCTTCTGGAGTCGATATTGGTGTCCCATGGCAACACAGCTTCATGCCCATAAACCAATTGATACAGAGGTACTTGAATTGCACCATGACAAGCCATCTGATAGGACCACAATGCCTCTGCCAATATAGTATGCCACTTCTTGGGATATTCTACAATTTTCCTTTTAACCAACCTAATCAAACTCTTGTTAGATGCTTCAGCCTGCCCATTAGCTTGTGCATAATATGGTGAAGAATTCAACAACTTAATCCCCATGTTGTCAGCAAACTGAACAAACTCATCGGACACAAAAATAAAACCTTGATCAGTTGTAATCGTCTGTGGCAAACTAAACCGATATATAATATGCTCTTTAACAAATTCAATAGCATCTTTAACATCAACTTTTTTCAAAGGAATTGCCTCAACCGACTTGGTAAAATAATCAGTAGCAACTAGTATGAATTTACGTCCTTTGCTTGATGGTGGACTAATCTGGCCAATCATATCAATACCCCAACCTCTGAACGGCCATGGCTAGATAATATGATTCATAGCCGATGTTGGTGCTCTTTGAATAGCTCCAAATTTCTGGCAATCCTGACATCCCTTATAGTATCTAACACAATCCTCCAGCATTGTCAGCCAAAAATCCAACTCTCCTAATCAGCCACTTCATTTCATGAGCCGATTGATGAGTTCCACATATGCCTTCATGCACCTCACACATGACTACATTTGCTTCCTCCAGACTTAAACATCTCAAAAGAATTCCATCTATCGTCCGATAGTATAATGTATCATCCAACAGAACATACTTGGGAGCTTTATATCTTAATTTCCTGGAAACCGATTTAGAAGGATCCTTCAAATAATCAAATATGTCAAACCTCCAATCATCGGCTGGTAGACATGAAACTTCTACTTCGGTTCCTTGTAACATCGGCTTGTAGCCTGATGCACCTTGAGCCAAATCATTGGCCTCAACATTTTGCTCCCTATGGATATGTTTCAAAGTAACTATCTTGAAAGTCTTCATTAACTCCTGACATTTCTCGTTGTAAACCATCAAGACATCATTCTTGCACTCATATTCCCCAGATAATTGACTTATTACTAATAATGAATCACTCATGATCTCAACAGCATCGGCTTCAACCTCTCTCAACAATTCCAATCCTTTCAAAACAGCTTCATATTCAGCTTGATTGTTTGTAGAATAAGGCTTAATAGTGAAAGCAAACTGAAAACTTGCCCCCCTAAGCAATATAATCACTAAGCCGATACCACATCCATGAGTGCATACTGATCTATCAAAAAACAAAGTCCATGGCATGATATCAACATGATCAATACTAGTATCCCTGTGCTCAATTATGAAATCGGCTATCACCTGAACTTTAACTGCCTTGGCCGATTCATACCTCAAATCAAATTCTGATAAAGCAAAAATCCACTTCTCAATCCTTCCCTTCAAAACTGGAGCCGATAGCATGTATCATACTACATTGGCTTTACATATTATAGTGCACTCATTGGAAAGCAGATAATGCCTCAACTTTGTACAAGAAAAATATAAGCACAGACATAATTTTTCCACAGGTGAATACCTTGTCTCAGCATCCAAAAGTCTTCTACATAGATAAAATATAACTATTTCTTTACCGTCAACTTCTTCGATCAAAACTGAGCCGATAGAGTTCTGATCGGCTGACAAATATAGTTTAAAAGGAAGCCCTTTCTGTGGTGGTATGCGAACTGGAGGAGTGCTTAAATATTCCTTGATTTCATCCAAAGCTTTTTGTTGTTTCTCTCCCCAGACAAACTCTTGATCAGCCTTCAATCTTAACAATGGTGTAAATGGTTCTATTTGGCCAGACAAATTTGATATGAACCGCCGAACAGAATTAATCTTGCCAATTAAGGACTGCAGCTTAATCTTATCTGCTGGAGGTTTTATATCCTTAATTGCTTCAATACTCCTCTGAGGTATCTCAATCCCTCGCTCATGTACCAAAAGCACACTTAGTTGGACTCATCTTCAACCCATATTTCCTTACTCTTTCTAATACTTGTCTCAAGTCGGCTATATGTTCATTAATTTCCTTAGACTTAACCACCACATCATTAATATAGATTTCTACCAATAAGCCAATAAGATCATGAAATATATAATTCATTGCTCTTTGATATGTAGCACCAGCACTTCGCAACCCAAAAGTCATGACAACCCACTCGTACAAACCGATTGCACCACGACATCTAAAAGCAGTCTTATGAATATCATCTTAAGCCATAAAAATTTGATTATAACCTGCATTGGCATCCATGAAGCTGATAATTTTGTGTCCAGATGCTGCATCAACCAATTGATCGGCAATCGGCATTGGGTATTCATCTTTTGGTGTAGCTTTGTTTAAATCTCGAAAATCAATACAAACCCTGAGCTTGCCATTTTTCTTGATGACTGGTACTATGTTTGAGATCCACTCAGCATATCGACATGGTCTGATAAAGTTAGCATCATAAAGTCTTGTAATTTCGACCTTGATAGCATCATACATTTTAGCTGTACAACGTCTTGGAGGTTGTTTGTATGGCCGATAGCATGGTTTGATAGGCAGCCGATGTTCAACAATCGATCGGCTATGTCCTGGCATTTCATAGTATTCACAGGCAAAACAATCTCTATATTCTTTCAGAAGTGCTATTAATTTACATTTGAACTCTTTTGATAAACCTTTGCTAATATATGTCGGCCTAGGCCTATCACCTGGTCCAATGTCGATTTCTTCTAACTCATCGGCCGACATAAATCCTTGTCCCAGCTTGCCGTCGAGATCATCTACAGTATCCTTTGTCTAAAAATTGGAACCCTCCAAGGTGCCCTCAAAACAACAATTGGGGCTCTCCATCTCCTGTTGGCTGTATGTCATAATCAGAAACTTTTAAGTAATCTCCTTGCCAAAATTTGCCAGATAAACAATCAATTCCTTCCATCTCGCAAACAGATAAATCGGCACTAGCTACATTCACTGACCTGTCGGCTGGCACGATCTCAATTTGGTCTCGTTGCCATTGAATCAAACTTTGATACATAGTTGAAGGAATACAACAGTTAGCATGGATCCAATCTCTTCCCAGCAACAGACTGTAGGAACCCTTCCCATCAGTAACAAAGAAAGTGGTAGGAATTGTTTTACTGTCGATGGTCAACTCTACATTCAAAACTCCCTTGGTCACAGATGGATTCCCACCAAAATCTTTCAGAATCATATTAGTCTTGATCAAATCTTCTAAGTTTTTCCCAAGTTTTTTGAAGGTAGAATATGGCATTAAATTAACAGCTGCTCCACCATCGACCAACATTTTTGACATCGGCTTCCCATTAACAAATCCCTTGACATACAACGGCTTGAGATGCCGATGATTAGTTCCCTTCGGTTTCTCAAAGACAGCATGCTGTGGAGACAATATTAACTTAGCTCATGGTGACTCATCCACTTGTTCAACGACTTGTTCAACTACATACTCAGCTGGCAGCATGAAACCATGTTTATTGAGGATGAAATCACCTCTTTACCCTTGTTCTGAAGATTTCTATTCTGATCAGCTTGGACCTCATCAGCTGGCACCACCTTGCTCTTCACACACCAAACTTTCTTTGTTCGTTGTCTTAGCCGATTTTCAATTTCACCTTCAACCTCTTGGAATTGTTCCCTGTTCCTCATCCTCTGGACACATCTCTTTTGGTTCTTGGTAAAAATCCCAGAAGGGCACCATTGTGGTTGCACATTTTTAGTTTCCCTTTGTGAATTATCTTCATGATGGTCTTGTTCAATCGGCCCAAGTCTTTCATGAACTGACAATCTCCTTTGTATTGGCCGATTCATCCCTGTATTCTGCCGTCTTGGTCTTTGAACAAATTGGGCACCAGAATCACTACATCCAGGGCAATCCTCAATAGATGGTAACCTCATACCTTCGTTCCAACAGAATCTGAAAAATTCACAGCTCCAATGGGGATCAAAATATCTTTTATCATCATGGTGATATGGCTCCTCTTCCCTCTGGCGCCTTTTTTGGTACCTGTTGATCATACCAGTCAATCTGATGTTTCTGGTATGATTTTTGCCTCCATCGGCTTGGTTCCTGCTAAACCCAGAGTGGACCATGTTCATCAATCTTGATCTTTCCTTGCTCAATAGCCGATTGAACCTGTTGTCTAAAAATCTTGCAGTCATTAGTGCTGTGAGATCCTGTATTGTGCCACTTGCAATATTTCCTCATCTTCCACTCTTCAGCCGATGGAATCACATGTCCTGCCGGTAATTGAATCTGTTTTTCTTGGAGAAGAAGATCAAATATCTTGTCAGCCTTGGTGATATCAAAATCAAATCTTTCCTCTTTTCCCGAATTCCTGACCCATTGACACACTACAGTCTTCTTGTTCCTTGCCACTCGGCTGCATTAAATTCTGGATCATCATCTTCGGAGTCAGAATCATAGCTGTAGATATTATTAACATTGTTGGCCTTTTTTATAAACTTTCTGGCCTCCTGGAATCGTGTTTCGTGAGCTGATACCTTCTGAGCTAAGTGGGCTAAACTTTCAAAGTTCTGAGCTAAAAATCTCTCTCTTATCGGCGCCAACAACCCCTGTAAGGCTAGATCGGCTAACTGTGAATCTGTCAGAGCCAAACTATAACATCTGTTCCTCACATCTCTGAATCTTTGGATGTAATCTGGTACTGATTCATCTGATTTCTGCCTAATAGCTGTGAGATCTGACAATTTCATCTCTTGAATACCACTGAAAAAGTATTTGTGAAATTGTTTCTCCAGATCGGCCCAACTTCTGATAGAATTGCAAGGCAAAGAAGAAAACCATGTGAATGCCGATCCAGATAGAGAAAGTGGAAATAATCTGACTCTGAGGGCTTCTGTAGCGGATGCTTCCCCACACTGAGCTAGAAATTGGCTAACATGCTCATAAGTCGACAAATTGTCTTGCCCTGAGAACTTGGAGAAATCTGGCACCTTGTATCGGTTTGGGAGTGGTACCCGATCAAAGTATTCTGGATATGGAAGCCGATACATGTTGCTATTATCCTTAGGCTTGAGCCCAAATTGTTCCCTCATTACATCGGCAATCATATCGGCCCACGGCTGTTGTGGTGTTGCTCCACCATACTGTTGTTGGATCTGGTCATATTGGTCGTACTGGACCGGTTGAGGCCGTGGAGAATGAGGTTGGTAATTCTGATTTAAATTAGCCGGTAGACCTTGAGAAGATATATAAGGAAGTTGCTCTGTGCTGTATTGTTGGCTCATCGGCTGAGTAATTCTAATCGGCTGTTGAGGAACCGGAGGAATTTGATATGAAGCATCAACAACTGGCGGTTTTGGGTTGAGTATACTCATTAACTGTTCTGGCGTCAACTGATTTGAAGTTTGCCCCCAGTGATCGGCTGTTGTCTTGTTAATATTGTTGGGATAGTTGTACTGGACAGAGGAGCCGATGGTGCTTGGGTTTGAAACATTTGTTGCTTCCTGCCAATTTCTGGCTTCACAGTCCTGTAGCCTGGAAACGTATCGCCTGGCAGATATACTGGCCCTTTTGCCTTCTCCTCGGCTAGAGTTCCATCGACTACTGACTTGATCATGTTTGTTAATGTATTCACGAGTACACTGGACTGATTGATGAGCGCGTGGTGTACTGCCGAATCAATGCGATCTTGTAATGTGTGAAGTTCTTCACTGCTTGAATCGGCTTTGGGCTCCTTGCCTTTCTCTTCACTTGTTCCGGATGTACTTGGATCTGGTTGTACGACCGACGACAACTCAACTTTAGTTCTCTGGATGATTGTGCCTTGTCGGGTTACCGTGAACGAATGCAGATACTGGTTCTGCAGTTGATCCATCAATTTCTTCATCTCCTCCTTCTGCTCTTCGTTCAATTGCTCGATCGTGATCGGCAGGACGTTGTCATCTGAAACTTCAGTAATGTTGGGTGTCATGATGACACAAGGTCCCACTGGGCGTGCCAAAAGCGTGTTGATGCAAAAAACATACACTGGCCTAAGAGATTTGCTTTACTCTAGTGCAGGTCCAAAACTTGTTCTTTAGGTTCGAAGGCGTGCCAGTTGATTTGATCCTGCAATCAACAAGAAAAAACATGCAAATTTATTAGTAAACGATAGCCAATCGGCCAGTTAGCCGATATCGTATCGTGATATAATCTAGCCTATGCAATAAAGCATGAATCGGCTGTAAGGTATTTATCAATGATATGCTAACCCTAAACTTGGTACATCGGCTGAAAAGATCAGTGGTACATAATCTATAAATCAATATTACTTTAGAAATAAGCAATTGGGATAGATCGGACTGAACCGAGACAGTATAAATTGCTCAAGACTAAAATAACATGAAATAACGATTATATATACTCATGTCATAACGGAAGTCCATATTTAAGCATGTATCGGCTATAGCTCCGATACAACCTTATATTAGGATATTCTCTTGCAACAAATATATTCAACTATAACCAATTAAATTGATAACAAGTCCAATATATTTATATTATATTATATCCTGATATAAGGGGCAGATATAGAACATTAAACAAAGCATAAACTATGTAAAACATCTATATCAGGTAAGATCGGCTGAAACCCCGATACTATCCTTATTAACAACCATAAAATAGGCTAGAAATTATGATTCAGAGCACGACTTAGTAGATCAAACTTAACTGATGCAGCACTAAGTATGAAAAGAAGCATAATATCTAGACAATCAAGCCGATGGTTGCCTTTTCGGGATGATAGATACATTATATAACTTAAACCAACCAGACAATCAATTGGTTACCAGCAAAACCCTAGATAGAGATCGGCTGATACGAATAGATTGCGTTGTCGATCTAGGTTATATAACGTATATGATAACTTGGAAGTTTACAAAATAGAACTAGAGTGTCATAAAGATGTAAGCACTAGTCCCGATGAAGCAAACCGCCATAACAAGACCTACCTTGTCGTCGAAGATCAAAATGATGCAGCACGACTTGAAAGCATGAACTTGTCGAAAATAGAAAACAAAGGTTGGCGATGCGCCGAGATTGATTGAACTTGGTTGTTGTTTATTTACAAGACCTCGGGTCTATATTTATACCCGAAAATACAAATATTGTCCATCACGGACACGACTCACATTAACCTAATACAAATCCAACTAGCGAACAAGTCTCCTAGGCGGACTCTTACCGATAATATATATAAGAAAATTACATATATTCCTAATTAATAGATACAATTACCAATCTTGGACTCTATCCTTGCCCGGCAATGCCATCGTAAGTTCTCTGTTGAATCCGATGTTGACTTCACATGCGATAACGGCTACATCGGCTATCCCAATCGGACTCGGTTTTCCAGCCGATACGGACTCCAGCCGATGCACACTCTGTTTCTGAGATTTCTGCATATCTTCAAATCCGTTTCGGATTGGATCTTGTTTCTGATTCCCAAGCTTGCTAAATTTCATCGTCAACAAAGGGCCTTAGATGAAGGACTGCGTCAGGGGGGGCCAGCTAGGGGTTGGGCGACCCCTGGGTTCGTGCGACCCAGGCCTTACCCACCTGGCCCTCAATTTTCATGTGCTGGGAGTTACCAACCTTCCAAGGCAGTTGTGACCGTTTCTACCGGAAGAAACCGCCATAGAAGGGACACTTGGCAGTCCAAGAGAGAAGATGCTCCTTTGGATGCTTAGGATCTCCAGTTCCCCAAGTCTTCTCCACCACTATATAAAGGGTACTCTTCCTCTCCATTACACACCAAGAAGGAATAAGAAAGAAGTTCTCCTTAGTGATTAATATTTTGTTCTAGCACTAGTGGAGTTAGAAATAGAATAGCTCTTGATTTCTTCAAGCCTTCATCTGGGTATGGTTCTAGTAGCTTATATTCCTATTGTAAGACTTTATTCTATAATGAAATATTCTTCTATATATAGTTTTGGTCCTTTACTTTATTCGCACAATTATTTGAGTACCAACTTTAGTCTAGACTCATTTTGTATTAATTATAAGGCTAGCTTACTAGAGATATGCAGTGGTATTGGCTTAGTGTTCATTCGTATGATTGCTTTATGTCATCTGCAGAGATGTAGAGTAATATTTAGTAATGTAAGCACGGTGCTTCGATTATTGAATATCATTAAGTGATGTTATATGCCACGAGACTATAGAGTAGGCCACTGGTGGTGACAACCTAGTACGGGTATTCCTAGTGTGGGTACTCCTCCATATCCATAACCGTTTGGATGGCCATGACAGATTGTCATAAGGAACTCGGCAATCAAGGGTGGTTTCTCGATATACCAGGAGGACATAGTTATAAAATGACTATATATTAGAAGTATAGAAATGATGTTTTTCTTTATTCTTCCTCCACTTAGCCTAGATTTATTATTTAGAGAGAATTTCCTTATAATGTTCCTACAGTGTGTCAACCTACCCTTTACCTTATGATTGATTAACCCTTGCATAGACTTTGATCTACATAAGTATGATTAAATTAGTAACATGGTATTTTCTTGATCATATGTTCCCTTGGGATTAAATAAATACGTTACCTTGAATACTCCCAGTGAAATGCTACAGTGGTATATCCATGCTCTTGCGAATTCATATTTGTAACTATGAGAAATATTGACTAATGTTTCGAGCGCCATTGTTGGGAATTATATTCCTAGCAATGTCGTTAAAAAATATCAACAATGATATCGCCCATCAGAAGTGATAAAGATGTTAGTGGTCGAGATAAAGTTGCCCATTAGTGGTGATGGTGAAATCCACAAACTGTGGAGAGAAAGAAATCAGTCAGTGACGACAACGTGACCAGCGATAATGATGACGTTGCCCATCAACGGTAGCAGAGTAGGTGCGGCCGAAGAGGCATGGCAGGATGTTTATGAAGATGACGATATTGGTAATCCAGATAAATTTTAGCGTTGACAAGCCCAGACTCCTGAAGTAAAAAACCTGGTTGACAGTAGTTGACCAGAGATGAAAATAATGCCGAGGATGAAAGTATCGATGGTGACATCAATGATAATAATTCATCAAACTGGTGAGAAGTTATTCATGCTCGAATAGTTTTGTTGATGTTTAGCATGTGTGTGACGAAGATTGATGAAACACCTCTTGATTTATGAAGATGACAATAGAACTTGGTGTTGTAGCTATTGGAGATGATGAGATCCAAAGTTGTCAATGCTAATGTTGGAGCTTGCTGAAGTAAAACGCTTGCTCTGGAATGAAGACGAAGCTTATTCCTCCCAAAGTTGATTTCATAGGACTCGCTAACTGGTTAATTAATTGTTTCATATTGACATAACGCCTATCGAATTTTCAGTCTTGTGTTTGTGCTGCCCACAACTCTATGCTTAATTGGGGAACAACTGAACATAAAATCAAGAAACTGTAGCCTTTCGTCGTCGAGGAACCATCGCTTGAATGAAGATATGTGTTGAGGATGTCCGAGTAGAAATCTTGAGGATTGTAGCACCACATGATGTAATATATTAGCGGAGCATCGTATTTGGCAATGTGTGTCGTGGTGTCAAGGTTCTCGGAGACGTAAGTTGATTTCATAGAACTCGCTAACTGGTTAATTAATTGTTTCATATTGACATAACGCCTATCGAATTTTGAGTCTTGTGTTTGTGTTGCCCACAACTCTATGCTTAATTGGGGAACAACTGAACATAGAATCAAGAAACTGTAGCCTTTTGTCGTCAAGGAACCATCGCTTGAATGAAGATATGTGTTGAGGATGTCCGAGTAGAAATCTTGAGGATTGTAGCACCACATGATGTAATATATTAGCGGAGCATCGTATTTGGCGATGTGTGTCGTGGTGTCAAGGTTCTCGGAGACGTCGATGTTGATGAAGTAGCGAAGCCAGCAAAGTAGAGGCATCATCATTTGCTAGTGACGAAGACAATGTAGATGAAGTCTCCCAACAATGGTGGTACAGTTGCTGAAAGCGAACACACCAGTCAGCGGTGACGAAGGCAAACCGGAGGTGAAGACGAAGACGCCTATCAACGGTGGCATAATAGGCTAGCCCTGAAGGCAAAGACACCAGTCGACGGCGATGAAGGAAAGTCGGAAGTGAACACGAAGACACCCATCAGCGGCAGCATAGCAAGCCAACCGTGAAGGTGAAGACACTAGTCAGTGGCAACGGAGGCAAGCCGACGGTGAAAATGAAGACACACGTCAACGGTGACATAATAGACCAGCCGTACAGGCGGAGACACTAGTTGACGGTGGCGAAGGCAAGCTAGTTGTGAAGGCGGAGACACGAGAAAGTGGTAAAGGCAAAACGGTGGTGAAGACAAAGATGCCCATCAACAAAGGTAAAATAGGCCAGCCGTAAAGGTGAAGACACCAGTCGGCGGTGACAATGGAAACCCGGCAGTGAACACAAAGACACTCGTCAGCAGCAGCATAACAAGCCAAACGTGAAGGTGAAGACAGCAGACGGTGGTGGCGGAGGCAAGTCTGTGATGAAGACGAAGGCACACATCAACGGTGGCATAATAAGCCAGTCGTGAAGGCAGAGACACCAATCGGTGGCGACAAAGACAAGCCGGTGGTGAAGTCGAATACGCCCATCAACAGCGGCATAGTAGGCCAGCCGTGAAGGCGGAGATACTAGTCGGCGGTGGCGAACACAAGCCGGTGGTGAAGAAGGAGATGGCCATTAACGTGACTTCATAGGCCAACCGAGAAGGTGGAAATACCAGTCGGCAGTGGCGAAGGCAAGCCAGTGGTAAAAATAGGATAGCCATGAAGGCAAAGACACTAGTCGACGATGATGAAGGCTACCAGGCGGTGAAAACAAAGACACCCATCAGCAGCGGCACAAGAAGCCCACCGTGAAGGCGAAGACACAAGTCGGCGGCAGCGGAGGCTAGCTGGCGGTGAAGACAAAGACACACATCAACAGCGACATAATGGGCTAGCCGTGAAGGCAGAGACACCAGCCGACGGCAGCTCAGGCAAGCCAGTAGTGAAGATGACGCCCATCAACGGTGGCATAATAGGCCAGCCGTGAAGGTAGGGACACCAATCGGTAATAGTGAAGGCAAGCTACCGGTGATGACGAAGACGTCCATCAACGGCGGCATAATAGGCCATCCGTGAAGGTGGAGACACCAGTCGAAGGTGGCGACAGCAAGACGGCAGTGAAGATGAAGACAGGTATCAACGACGACATAACGGGCTAACCATGAAAGCAGAGACACCAGGCTACGGTGGCTAAGGCAAGCCGGTGGTGAAGATGAAGATGCCCATCAACGACAGTATAATAGGCTATCTGTAAAGCCGGACACACTAGTTGGCACTAGCTATGGTAAGCTGGTGGTGAAGACGAAGACGTCCATCAATAGCGGTATAACAGGCTGACCGTGAAGGCAAAGATACCAGTTGGCAGCGGCGAAAGTAGTTGAGAGTGAAGATGAAGATGCCTATCAGCAGCGGTAACATAGACCAGCCGTGAAGGCGAGGACCCCAGTTGGTGACGGTGAAGGAAAGTCGATGGTTGTTTGATGAATCTTCATAAAATGCCCTGAAATTGGTATGCCCATGGCATTGTACATCGTGTGGAGAGGATAACCCATCTCTTCCTGGCTGGTGACTAAAGTGTGTCTATCCACATTCCAATAAGTTAAAAAGGCAGCCACTAATAGATCTATGTGGCATTTATAAATGGAGGCCATTATGCTCCGGAGCACGCCGGCCTTCTTGAGATATATACGGTCATACGGATTCACTAATAGCATACGAGCCCATAGCATTAGCTTGTCATTGGGAGAAATTTCCATCGTTAATTGCATTGGCTGATGTTCTAACCATCGTTTGGTTGTTTAGGTAATGAACTGTTGTGCCAATGTAGCAGTATGTCGTGGTACTTCAAAAGTCCCAAAATTATTGAATAAAACCGGCTTTAAGAGACACATGCTGCCAAGCTTCCCTCTTGGCTCTGCCCCCGGTTGATCTTGATGATCCACAAGAATATCCTGACAATTTGCGAGTAATTGTCGATATGGTATCGGGACATGGAATGCCACCCAGTCACGATTTTGCGTTAGCGACATCCAGTCTGCTTCAAGTATAAGTTGTTGATCCTGGTTAATATTTAGACATAGAGCAATCTTACTCGTGAAATCATCTATTTTCTTCGCTTCACCGTTGTTGGTTGAGTGTGCATCCTCGGGTAAATCACAAGTTGGTTCTGCATCTTAAAATAAATCAAAATCCTCTCACCATAATAATAATTCTCCGTCTTCTTCCTGCGGCGCGTTTCTCTTTCATGCCCGCTAAACAGTATGTACATTGAGATCGGTTTCTTATGTAGAAGCAAGAGAGAAATAAAAAAAGAAACTCGGAAAATTCATTAGGTAAGTAGTATGGCCGTGCCCATGCTCTAAAACAATAAAGCGGCTCATGATAAGAGCGGGATCAATGTTGATCGTACCTTGCGAGCTGCTGGTTTAAGGTACCTCTGCGCATGTGATGAGAGCTTCCTGAACTGCCAGATTCCGTGGAGATTTGCTGGTGATTAGTGAGGGTACGTTTGCTTCTCCAAATTAATCAACTCACGATCACGGTCGTGATGGTCTCCGGTGATCTGTTTCTTTTGGGCATACTCACCCTCAGATGGATTTGGACATTTTTTTTGCTCTCTCCCCATCCTAGAGTGCTGTCGAAAGTGGGAAGCGAGAAGAGCTGACAAGATAATTGAAAATCACATGCCTGATCGTGAGGTTTTCAGGGCATTAGCGATATGTACAAAGCAAGAAGAAATAATCAAGCAGTGCAAACCTGATCTTTGTTATGAAGATTGGTTCGTTTGTTCCGACGATCGAGATGAACGAAGATTCGAGAAAGTAACTTTGGAATAAAAGGGCGGCAAATTCGAAACATTAGGCAGGCGTGGCTGCTGAGAATATATATGCCCGGCAATGTGGATTCCATGCTGGATTACTAATCAGTCTCGGACTTGTTCGAGATATACTGGTAATCACCACGGGCAAAATTAATCGTTCGTGGAGAGTACTATTTGAATTGTTGTTTTGTTCACTGAGTATTAGACTGTCCTGCTTCGTGTACAGACTATACTTGCTGGGGCGAGAAAATAATAAATCATTTGGTATTAACTTGCAACCCAATTTTACAAAATAGAAGTGAAGCATGTCTCTATGACGTGAGGACTAGAAAATTTAAATATCATACTGTGTCCAAATATAATCAATATTGGACTAAAATAACAATCCGAAACCAAAACCGATATAGCGTCGGTCGGTCAGATCGCGGGCTAGCCGGTCTAACCGCTCCACACACACGCCGGTCTGACCGGCAACCCTAGCCTGGTCTGACCGGACCCAATAAAACAACAGTCCATTTACACCATCTGAAAATATCCAATCATCTCCAAAACCACTTTGTCAATAATCTCAAAATATCAAAACTAAAATCTCGCATGTAAATTGTTCGTCATTAAATATTAATCAAACACACTTTGATTTTACACCTTGAAGGTAAGTACACCAGTCAGCGATAACGAAGACGGTGTTCTGACTGATCCACTTCTAAAGCGTAGGAGATATAAGCTTATAGCTATGAATCTCTACTATGCATATTTGGATTTGGATCATGCAGTATAAACAAGTAGGATGAGTAGTATCTGATAAAAATATAGTACTTGATAAAAATTCAACCATTTAAAAATATTTATAGATATGTATTTATGCTCTTGTCGATTTTGATATCCCAAGTAGATAATTCCTTACGATTAAACAGTCTGCCCAACTAGTCATTGAGATGAGTTCATCATTCATGGAACAAAGCTTCACATATCGGAATTTACTACTCGAGTACTCTTGCAATTGTTAAGGGCAGAAAAAATTATTCTATCTTTATACTTTTGATTTTGTCTGATTAATACTTAGCACCTTGCATTATATACTCCACCCAACAATCCCCCGGGTGCTATGGATCGGCTCAAAGGCAACCATCAGACGACAAACCAAATGGAAAGCATCGGAAAATAGAGTTTCATAACTCGATCGATACTTTTTTACTCGGATTATTTCGCAAGCAATCAAGATAAATATTATGAAAATTATTGTAAAAATATAATATAACATCTATAGCCCCGACTCACTACTCTCAATGGAGAACCAATTGATGTAGCGTGATAGAGGAAAAAGAAAATATCATATAACGAAGAAAATTAATGATGACTTAAATTTTTACTATTTCCCTTGGTGACGGCAGAAATGGCCAATGTAGGAACAAGAACGTCTATCAATGACGACGAAGACACCAGTCTGCTGCGCAGGAAGCAAGATGGTGAGAAGATGATGAGGCCTATCAGCGGTGTAGGCCAACCGTGAAGGTGATGAAACCAGTCGGCGGTGGCGAAGACGTTCGATGGTGTAAGCGAAGACGCCTATCAACACTAGTGGAGTCCACCAACCGTATAGGTGAAAACACCAATGTACGGTGGCAAGGCGATCGACGGTGAAAATAAGCACTACTGGAGAATGGAGCTTTAACCCCGGTTGATAACCCGTTTTAGTCCCGGTTGTATAACCGGGATAACCAATCCAGGACTAAAGATACCCATCTTTAGTCCCTGTTAAAATAACCGGGATTAAAGATGCGCTTTAACCCCAGTTGACAGTCCTTTTTAAGTACCGGTTGTGCAACCGGGACAACCAATCCGGACTAAAGATACCCCATATTTAGTCCCGGTTGAAATAACCGGGACTAAAGATGCACACCAAGTCAAGAAAATATGTGGCATGTGGGATTTAAACTCAAGATCTCTCACCCCAGCTCTCGCGCGTGTTATCATGCCACCTACTACACACATCTGACTTGGATAGAAATGCTTTCTTTTTAAACTAACCCTGGAGGCATCTTTAGTTCAGATTGGTAACATCAACCGGGACTAAAGATATCTTTAATCCCGGTTGGTATTACCAATCGGGAGTATAAATCAATTTTTAGTCCAGGTTAGTGTTACTAACCAGGACTAAAGATCGTTGGGGCCTGACACGCCCTAACAGCTATTTAACCAGGACTAAAAATGATCTTTAGTCCCGGTTGGTGAAGTTTCGTTGGGCTCTTTAACCAAGGCTAAAAATAATCTTTAGTCCCGGTTCATATTCGGATCGGAACTAATGTGATTTTACCATCTGGGTAAAGATAACTTCTCCAGTAGTGAAGGTGACTTGGTATTTGGTGACTTTTAGTCCCGGTTCATATTCGGATCGGGACTAATATGATTTTACTATCCGGGTAAAAATCAGTTCTTAGCGAAGGTAACTTGGTACTTGGTGTTGTACTGTGTGTCGCTAGAGCTGATCAAGCAATCCGTACCTCGGCATGCATGCAGGACAACACAACAATCCAATTTGATTAGTAGTAATAACAAATTAAATAAATAGATCTTTACATGTGCCATGCACGTGGGTTCACAGGCCATGGTGGATACTCATCACATATGTACTGGTTTTGGTGCATGCTGAGCCGTATGTACGTATGAGCGAAACCATACGGTCAGGTAGCCGTGATCACGTTTGGCGAGGTCGTGTGCTAACGGACGTGATTCGCAGCCTTCTGCAGCATACACGAGCAGCGTGTCGTGCAGGCCGCTGCGCCGCGCCTCGCGCCCTGCCCTCTGCATGGAAATCATGATGGTGGCGGAGTGTCCACATGGAAACACCTCTTCCTCCGATCCTGATCGTTTGGTCCTTGCAACAAGAAAAAATACCAGTGCAGCGATCCATAACTGAAAATTAATCTTCTGATAATACAAATTGGAACACTAGATTGAAACGACAAACCTGGTATCTATTTGTAGATTGATTTGATCAGAAGATGATTTCGGCAGCTGATATTGATTCAAATCACACTTCTTGCCAGATAATTCAGCATTGCCCCTACATGGCGCGCAAACTATTCAGCAATATAAAAGGATCAGCGCACGAGACCTAAAAGTGGATGTATGCGGTAGACAAAAGTTTAGACAGGTTCAGGCCCTAATACCCTACTCCTGTTTGGGGATTGTATATGTCGGGTGTATATTGGAGGGCTCCCTACCCGTCTTATATAGGTTGGGGGCAGGGTTACAAAGGATAAACCTAACTGGACACGGTATCAGTTTCCTAATATATTACATGATGATAGTACCCGATCAGGCCTCTATACTCTACCTTAAGATACAAGGTAAGAGCATCTCCAAGAGACTAGCAATAATTCTAGCTAAATTTAAAGAACAAGAGGCTAGCTAAAAAAATAAAAAGCTTCCCAAAAGCAGGGATAAACCAACAGACTAGGCAAAAATAGCTAGCGTGAATGGAGAGCCCATCTGGCTAGGCAAAGATAGCTAGCGAAGGGGAGGAGATAGCTGGCGTGAAATGATAGCTATCCAGTTGGCTAGTCTGTAAATTTTTCTCTATTTCCTCTTTTTTTAGCTAGCCAACGGGATATACAAGAGCTATTGGAGATGCTCTAACATGGTAACTGAGTCATACTCTATTACGTATTACATGGACCCGGCCCACCTCCTATCTCTAGTTGAATATGAACTAGGGTCTCGTCCTCCTAATAGATTGCCTGTGCAATTGAACCAGGAAGAACCTATCGAACCGGGCGGTTTTTACATAAACCACTGGGTAACGAGTTATTGGGCTTTCGTTAATGGGCTGAGGCGAGGCCCACTGAGCAAACTCCACCAAAAATCACTAGGAAAGAATGTGGGAGTGGGGATTTGACCTTGGGTCACATGATTGAGAGCAACATGCGCTAGCCAATACTCCATCTCTCCACTTCTGTTGATACAAGATATTTTCGTATTATAATACATCGAACCGCGGTTGGACTAGCCTAACCAGTGGTCGAACCACTGGACCAGTTAACCAAGAGCTCGACCAGTTCATTCACTGGTCCGGTCTTAATAACTATGGACGCACTCCCACCCAAACATGAGTAAAGCGCATAGATTAGAGCTAGCCCACCAAAATAAATAGATATGCTGAAAGTGTTCAAATCGGTGTTAAAAGTTTCAAATTGGGAGTTGAAAGTTTTCAATCTTGGATTTGAATGTTTCAAAATCTGAAGTTGAGAGTTTAAATGGGGGTTAAAATTTTCCAATTTGGAATTGAAAATTTTCAAATATTGATTTGAATGTTTCAAATTTTGACATGAAAATTTTTAATAATCAGGTTGAAAGTTTCAATATTTGAGTTAAAAGTTTATTTGGTTTTTAAAATTTTGAATTTATTTTATTGAGAGGACATTTGAATTAATTTAAATCACACTAAAAACTGAAGTTAGCCCAAAATGGTCCATTCGGGCATAAGGCCCACCAAAACTGAAAGAAAAGAAAATCGCGGTACATCGGAGAAAAGGAGGGAACGAGAATAGCTATGTGGAATTATTTACCCGGGATAATGGGAGAAAGGAAAGGATCGAGACTCCTTGCAAGTGGGCATGTGTGGGGTGCACTTGTGGCACATATGTCCTAAATAGGATTTGTGAAGATAGTCAGGGGGATTGCTATCTAGCGCGCGCACCAGCAATGGAGGTGGTGCGCGCCAGTTGGCACCCCCTACCCCGGCGCTTTTTCAGTTTTTTTGCGATTTTTTCCGATTGTGGCACCCTCTCCCATCGGGATGTTTTTCCTTTTTCATGTTTTTTCCGATTTTTTAATCTTCAGCATACGTATTTTCAAATCTTTAAATTGAAAATTACTATATCTTGACTTGAAGTTTTTAAATCTTGAATTGAAAGTTTTAAAATCTGGACTTGAAAGTTTTCAATCTAGAGTTGAAAGTCTTCAAATTTCAACTCAAGTTGAAAGTTTTCAAATCTGAATCGAAAGTTTTCAAAATTTTTTTTACAAATTTAAATTTTGAGTTGAAAATTTTCAAAGTTTGAGTTGAAAGTCTTGAAAATTAGACTTCAACGTTTAAATCTTGAGTCGAAAGTTCTCAAATCTAACTTGAAAGTTCAAATTTCGAGTTGAAAATTTTAAAAAAAAATTTAGTTTAGAGTTTCAAATTTAGAATTGAAAGTTTTAAATTTTATGTATGGCTTTTAATTTTTCAATAGAAAGTTTAAAATTTTACGTGAAAGACTTTCATGTATAAATTTCTTTTATAATAAAAATCTTCCGAAAAAAGACCTTGATTACCATCATTATCCAAAACTTTGGTTAGTTAGACTAACTGCAACCGGAAAACACGCGCCGCATGCGAACTAGCTTTTCCGGTTGTTAGCATCATTGTTGGTGTTGGGACGGGTGATGGTCCGATTCATGTTTGGGCAAAACAGGTGAAAATCAAGAATTCTCGAGAAAATTAAAGCATCAATTTGTTTGTTGTTGAGCTGTAGCTCATTATCAGCAACAGGCTCATATGTCAGTCACCCACTGTTAGTTGGTTCAAATTTATGTAGGAAAGTATGTCAAGCTACTTGATTTAAAGCGTTGCATGTGGCGCTCTGCTTCCAGATCATGAAAACCAGAAAAATCTTTCTTTTTTCTATTGGACTCTATTTCGGCATTTCCACTCACTAGTCAAGGCTTGTGACTCAATTTGACTAGCATGAATGACTCAACTGTACTCAGTTTTCGAGTTGCAACAGTGCTGCTGTATTTTACTGTTTTAACCATGACTTATACATTTGATAAATTAAAAAGGAAATGAAGTGAAGTAAAGTGCAAATTAGTACCTATATACTATCAACTTCTTTTTATGACTGGCAGGAGCCACTCTGTTTGGTATGGGATGTTCATGCCATGCATTATTAATATTTTCCACGTTGAACCTAACAAAATTGGTAGAAAACTACCCCAGCTTACATGCGTGAATTGTCACTTCTCAACATGTGCCATTATTTAAACATTGCGAATAGAATCAACACCTACAACGACGCTACATAAAACAAGGGCTCCTGGATAATATATTCCTTTAGACATTTCATCAGGTGTAACTAACAAGGGCTACCTTACATCGATCTTCTCAGGTCTTCTATCAGCCTGTATCTTCTCAAGGTGATAATATGATCGTTCGGTATCCTACTTGCACCTGTTGGCTTGAGAGGCACTAGGAAATTATATGGTACACAATACTAGTATTGCCTAGCCATTCTTGCAGTAAACCAGTAGGTTATGGGTAAGGCTAGGTACAGGTTTACTGCAAGGTTCGTTGCATGGAGAACACAAGGTGCAGAACGGGGCAATCGTACTACCTAACAGCATGTTGATTGCCATGGTCATTGGAGTAGCATTTTGCCTGCACCGATTGGAGAGGCCGGAGAGCTGATATTCTCTCATGTGGCGCCCCAAGCTTTGTGTTGTACACGACTAGTGGCTACTGAAGTCCGATGTGAGATACTTGTGAATGACCGTGCACCATGTAGCAGACAGGCAAAGAACCATAGACTCCAATAAACATCATGGCATCCCAGATGTAGAGCTTCTATGGTGAATAGCAATGATCAGAGTGTGTATCATGGAATTACCCCAAATTCCAGATGTAAAATCTTACTGTTCGATTTTATTGACTACAAGTGAAGTATTTTGGTCAATGCACATCATCAGCAAAATATCAACTGTATGTTTATAACCTATCAGTCTGGTATAATGAAGTTTGCCAGTGAGATGTTTCAGTGGAAGCTTATCGATTTATGGTATACAAATACAAATTATGCACTCTTTTCAATATTGTTCATGTTTTTCAATATTATGAACAAACTAATAAAACTGACGAAATGTGATGTTACACCCAACATAAAATTGATGCTGTTAATTTGTTCTGGTATATGTATGACGAAGCTACTGATTTACAGTCTCACATTCAACATTTGAGGTTAGTTCTTCAGTTACTCAAGAGGGATTAGTGGCAAGTCAAAATAAGCAAATGTTCTTTTGCACAGCAGCAAGTGCCATATTTGGGCCATGTGATTGGGGTAAATGGGGTGGCAACTGAGCCTAAGAAAATTCAAGATGTTCAAAATTGGGTTCAACCTGTTTCTATCAAGAAATTGAGGGGGGGTTTTGTGCTTGGCTTGATATTACAGGAAGTTTGTCAAGAACTTTGGAATCATTTGTAAACATTTGACCCAGTTGCTAAGGAAGGGAGTGCAGTTCAAGTGGACTGATGAGGCAGCTGCAGCATTTGACCAAACTAAGTTAGCTCTCACCACTGCTCCAGTCCTAGCATTTCCCAACTTTGTTGAACCCTTCACTGTGGAAACTGACGCTAGTGATGGAGGTATTGGAGTAGTGTTGTGACAGAATGGTCACCCAATTGCATATTTGACCAAAGCTTTAGGTCCTAGATCCAGGGGTCTCTCTACATATGAAAAAGAGTGTATGTTTGTGCTATTAGCAGTTGACGGCCTTATTTGCAGCATCAAGAGTTCACAATTCTTACAGATCATCACAGTTTGGTGCATTTGTCTGATTAGAGATTGCATACCCCATGGCAACAGAGTGTTTTCACCAAACTTTTGGGATTACAGTACAAGATATGCTATAGGAACGGTAGTACCAACTCTGCTGCAGATGCCTTAGCCAGAAAGGAAAATACTAGCGAGGATCATCTATAGGCTATATCTTCAGTCACTCCTACTTGGTTACAGAATGTTACACAGGGCTATGAAATGGATGATTTCTCTACCCAGTTATTAACTGAATTATCAGTGGATCCAAAGGCCAGAGAACAAGGACTTCTCAGGTATAAAGGCAGAGTTTGGGTGGGAAAGAATGAAAACCTTCAAAGGAGGCTGATAGCTGAGATGCATGAAAGCCCAGTTGGGGGACATTCAGATTTTCCTGTTACTTACAGAAAACTCAAACATTTGTTTGCTTGGTGGGGAATGAAACAACAAGTTATGCAGTAACTGAAGCAATGTCAAGTTTGCCTACAAGCTAAACCTGAGAGAGTAAAATACACTGGTCTTCTTCAGCCTCTTCCAGTTCCTGAAGGAGCTTGGCAAGTTATTTTGATGGATTTCATTGAAGGCTTACCAACTTCTGAGAGATATAACTGCATCCTAGTGGTGGTCGACAAATTCTCTAAGTACAGCCACTTCTTTCCTCTGAAACATCCTTTCACTGCTCTGAAGGTAGCCTCTGTATTCATGAAGAATGTCTATAAATTGCGTGGAATGCCCAAGGTATTAATTTCAGACAGGGGCAGGGTTTTCACCAGTCAGCTGTGGGAACATCTGTTCACAAAATCAGGTACCAAGTTGCACATGAGCTCCTCTTATAATCCTCAAAGTGATGGACAAATAGAAAGAGTGAATCAATGTCTGGAGATATTCCTTAGATGTTTCATACATGCCACTCCAGCTAAATGGGCATCATGGTTGTATCTAGCTGAATTTTGGTATAACAGCTCTTACCACTCTTCTATTCATAAAACGCCTTTTGAGGTCGTTTATGGCTACCCACCAACACATTTTGGTATTACTATAGAAGATTGTGCTATTCCAGATTTGGATGTTTGGTTAAAGGAAAGGAAGTTCATGCATCAAGTGATCCAACAACATTTGAATCGAGCTTGTCAGCAAATGATGGATTATGCTGATAAGAACAGAACTTTCAGACAGTTCAGTGAAGGTGACTGGGTATATCTGAAACTCCAACCGTATGTGCAATCATCAGTGTCAAAGAGAGCTAAGCACAAGCTGTCGTTCAGATATTATGGGCCCTATCAAATCCTCCAGAAAGTTGCTTATAAGCTACAGCTGCCCAGTGATTGCTTAATTCATTCTGTTGTGCATATCTCTCAGCTCAGGGCAGCCACATGATTCATTCCCCCAGTGCCGCAGTCTTTCCTATCCTCCTTGACTGACTTGCAAGTGCCTTTCAAATTTCTGGATCGACGGGTGGTTAAAAAAGGTAACTCAGTCATCATTAAATTCCTAACACAATGGACAGGAAGTGTGGAGGCTGAGGCCACTTGGGAGGACCTGCGCTGCCGTTTTGCTCATGCCGGTTCTCAAGGAAGGGAGGATGTCAGAGCGATGGATGAACCGGCCAGAACAGAGGAGCAGCAGAGCAGCGGAGGAAGGGGCGGCAACCATCTGGATACTGAACAGAGCAAAGGCGGAAACGAGGAGGGCGTCTTCATGCGGGAGAAGCGCAAACGTAGTAATAACCCTAAGTGTTTTGGGGCAGTGTGGGCCATGTAACTAAATGGGCCTTGCCTGCGTGCGGCCCGCGAGAGAGAGAGAGTTGGTGAGGAAGACGCATCTATATACTGTGGCGCATCTGAAAATGATGACATCGAACTAGAACTTGGTGGCGACGGCGGAAAATCGTGGGAAGTTACAGATAGTTCCAGAGTTCTTCTTGTGTATGTGTTCTTGAGTTTATGGTTGATTTGGTAGGGTTCTACCAATCTCAAAGAAACCAAGCTGTGTGGCTGTATAGTTGGTCAGTTTGTTCTTGACCTTTTCATTTGGAAACACTCTGTTCATGATCTAATAACATGGTTGCTGTACGTTTTCAAAATCTGACCTTACCGTGGGTTGTGCTTGTTCACACATAGGATTGCGAGGTACTGGGAATTATATACGATGCCAATTACAAAGGTGTTTTAACTCGCTGTGGATATGTAAATTATAGAGAAAGGCTATTGATTATATCATTATCATCCATGAAATTGTAGGGATATCATGTTCACATTTATATTGCTGTCTTTTGTGCCTGCACTTTATTGATTGCTGTTTTACTGGGCTTACAAGCAGGTCTTCAGGAGTTGGTGCTGTCGGACATACGGATTCAGCATGAAGGTGAGCTAAATTGGTCGTTGTTCGGCTGCTGATTATTCAGCAAGGAGATGTTGAGGATACTGATGGAGTGATACTGCTGTTTAGAGTCCGGTCAGTGCCCTTTTTCTCGAGTTTAACTACAACCCTGGTGACATCAGCTTGGAGAAGATTAGCTAATGCCAATATGTGATGGCAAATACTTGAAACCTGCTCATCGTTCTTTGGACTACTACCATGTGGCAATAATATCAAGAGAGCCTGCTTCACTGATCTGGAGAAACAAATCACCGAGTACTATTCCGCTCACATTTAATTCATCAAATTTGTAGGATCATATAAAGACAAGAGTGTGCAAAGTAATTATTGGACTTGTCATTAAGCCGATAACATCATTTGCCCATATTATACAATCACATAATGTGGTAAGTGTAAATGATGCTGGGACAGATATCATGACCTAAACGCTGAGATGTCTCTTCAGAATATATACTTTTCCATAAGTGGTAGGATTCCTCCATGTCAAATTGTACGAATACATAAATGTGTGTAGTATATATACACACACACGTGAATACATGACAATCGAGGAGACTAATGTTTGCAACAACCCTGTAGTTTCAACACTTAGTTTCTACAGAATCATTGATTGGTATTTCATGATGAACAATTGGCATGTGATATTATAGGTTTTGATATTTGGAGATTATTGGCGAAGTGGTTTTGGGGATGATTAGATTTTCAGGTGATGAATAGGAGATATTTGTCTGATGCACTAATGGGGAAGGGATTTTTAACCAGGACTAAAGATGCACACCAAATCAAAAAAAATGTGTGGGATGTGTGATTTGAACACAAGATCTCTCACCTCAGCCCTCACGCGCGTTACCATCCACCTACAACACACATCTGACTTGGATAGAGATACTCTCTTTTTAAACTAACCCTGTAGGCATCTTTAGTCCCGGTTGATAACACCAAGCGGGACTAAAAATCAAATTTTAGTCCCGATTGGTGTTACCACCTGAGACTAAAGATCGTTGGGGCTTGACACGGCCTGACAACTATTGAACCGGGGCTAAAAATGATCTTTAGTCCCGGTTGGTATTACCAACCTGGACTAAAGATCATAAAGTTTTTAACCGAAACTAAAAATGATTTTTAGTCCTGGTTCCTATTCGAACCGGGACTAATGTGATTTTTACCATCTGGACAAAGATCACTTCTCCAGTAGTGACGGTTGCGGTCAGACCAGCTAGGGTAGGCTGGTCAAACTAGTGGTATGCGTGCGGTCGGATACTGTGTCGGTTTCGGTTGTGTGTTATTATTTTGGATATCTATGGTTAATTCATGATTATGGCTTTTATACGGATACTATGTGTATGTAATACTGTTGTGTATTAACAGTAATTCAAGTTGGAGAGAACTTGTGCTCAGATATGATTTCTTGATTGATGCATGTGTAGCTGAGTTCTGATGCCTCGGGAGAGTGTTGCTAGTGATGGATCGGAGTCAATTTGGGAGAAGATGACGTCCGAACGGTCAGGATATCATGCAGGATGCTTAGGCTAAAGATCGATGCACGTGGTTGGTGAAGATTCTATATGGCATACAATGGAGATATTGTGTGTGTATGGGATGTGGCATTGAATTTGGAAGGAGACCAAATTTGGTACAATTGGAGTTTGTAAAGTTTGTTTCTTGTACGGGAAGGTTTCCTAGGGGATTAGGAGTTCTTGTACATGTTGTACGTGGCTTTAGACTGTCTACCTCGGGTATAAATAGGGAGGGAGGGTGTAGCCTCCTGGTATCGATTTGCTAGAGTTGAATTTAGAGAAAAGTTAGGGTTTCGAGTTTAGTCGAGATTTTCAAGAGGAGTGTTATTGTTGCACTGTGTAAACAAAGATATAAGTAATAAAATTCAATCTACTTTGAGAAATTATCGATTTGTGTTTGCTCGGGTTTCGACAGTGAGTGCACGGTGGTTAGACCTATGACATTGCGGCGGTCAAGTTGGAGGCAACATGATGATTGGACCGATGACGACGATAGGCGATTTCGGCGCTTCAGGAGGTTAGACCGGGATTACTATGTCGGTCAGACCAGTGCATCTACTCTGGTCAGACTGATCTACATCAAATTCGAGGGTAGCTTTTAATTCCGCTAAAAGTTTGGTTTTTGGGTACTACAACCATTCAACCCCCTCTGGTTGGCTTAGTTATTATTGTGCGATCCTATAGTTTCTGTTTCCCGGTCTGCATTCTCTTGAGGAGCAATGTGTTTTACTTGCTTGTTCATGCAAACCTATGGATGAGAGGCATCAGGATTCAGGGACATACTGAGATGTCCGCTTAAATATATAAGTAGTCGTCATGCTCTTCTAGTGTGAACCATCTTATCTATTATATATTAAAAGTCCATTAAACTTCCTATAAACTCTCCCAAGCTGCCAAGTGGCATCCTATGAACAGTCTCGAGTCAACAAGTGGCACTCTAATAAATAAGAGTAAACCGACCATCGATTTTCATTTAAATCGGTGGACCCATTGTTTTAGATCGTTAGATCTATTTTGTAAAAGAACACATTCGGAACTTAATTCCCTCCTGTTCCTTCCTCTGTCCTTTTCTATCTTCGTGAGAAATTAAAATCAAAATTATTTTTACAAGCAAAATTTATTCCACCTACTAGGTCTAGCAGTTCTCCCTCTGTCACTTTAAAGATAGTACGAACACTTATAATCTGCTACGTAGTGCTTGTTGATGTAGAATCATGCTACGAAACCTGGAGCGCGTTATGTATAACCCGCGGAGGCACCCGGAGATGCGTCACCGTAGGAATTGGGTAGAAGATGCCGCCGAACGAATACTCGGAGGGACCCTGTCAAGGTGAACGTGCGTTGGTTTGTCCTAGACTCGGCAAACCAGCTAGGGAGTCCTCTAACGCCGTAGAGACGAGAGACGATGAGCAATTGGGGATTTGAGGAGAAAAGACTTGGGATAGGTAGTAAGGAGGGACATGTAGAATATAGAGAGTTTGGATAGTAAATTGAATTTGACGATTGATTGGTTGTTGTTTCAATCGGCCTTGGCCCCTTATATTTATAGGAGGGGTGGTGTCACACCCAGAAATTTATCCCAAATTTCCAGACTATTTTGTGTGTAAATCCCTGTCCAGAAATCAAGCCAGGGTACACAAAACGACAAATCAATATATAGATCCAAACGTAAATAAAGTGCAAATACTTACAGAAGAGACACTTAGTCCTCGCACCGGAAAGAAAACAGCAGTGGAAAAAGGCGACGATCCTAACGGGGCTTCAGCTCCACTCCACAGGCAAAACTCAACTGGAGTATAAGCCTTGGTCCTCTAACTTCGTCTTCAGCTCAGAAACACTACACTTCTGAAAAGTGGAATAATAGCAAGGCTGAGTACAACCACCGTACTCAGTAAGCCACACCAACGATGCATTCGTGCAAGGGGAGATAAGGAGGGTTTGTGGCTATTTGCATAAAGGCGGTTGTGAACATTTATAGTTAAAAATGGTAAAACAATTGATTAATTAAGGCAATATTAAATATCTCCACTGAACAACGCTACACCACATTGAACAGGCCCAACCATTCCACCTGAACTAAACCAGTTCATTAAATCATGTTAATTAATAAAGTGGGACTAATCACGGTGAATCTGATCGATCACCCATAACCGCGGGCACGGCTATTCGAATAGTTTTAATCTGGCCAGAGGTGCGCAACTGTACCCACAAGACACGATTCCACACATGTTGCCATGCCCCAAAATACCACCATGGTACTGCAAAGGGGGAAATCGTGACAAGACCCTTCGCATAACTCCCTCTAGCCAAGCACACCATACCCCAGGTTTCACCCCCATCCCCAGCGGGCAACGGGCAGTCCCCTCTCGTGCCTAGGTGAATCCGGAAGTGACAGAGACCGTCGCAGGGCCCGTCCCGCTCCATCACGCCCACCCTTGCCTGGGAGCGTCGGCTAGAGAAAAGCTACACTACAAGCCCAACAGTTACCCATGCCTGCTTGTGGTAAGCACTGTTAGTCTTCCAGGGTTTCCCGAGAACCGGGCCTTAATTGCCATGGGTGCGACTAGCAAAACCATACACCCACAGCCCACCATTAATCCATATTTTAGTTGGATAGTTACGACCAACGAAACGTGGCCGACATGTCTCGAGCTCACAGCTCATCAAGATACTATAAATAGATAATGTAATTATCCTATATTGTGAGCGAGTGGTATTAAGCATGGCTAAGCATAAAATAATTCTAGCTAGGTCAACATGGGACACAAGCTAGCCAAATTATCACCCAGTTTGACAAAGAAAGGATATCAAGTAAATATGGCTCAAGCGAGTAGATAGGTAAACCCTATTCCCGTATAATTAGCAAAACATGCAATTTATTTGTAAACGGTAAAACATTTTATAAATTGGGATCAATATGCTCAAGGGGAATGTGTGACTTGCCTTGCTTCTTCGATTGATCTTCCGAAACTCTTTTCCGCGCGAACGCGATCGTCCGAAACAGCGGAATCTACACGTTGGCACGCAAAACAAGGAAAAACACTAATAAAAACAAAATAAACAGTACATAAAAAGTAAACAAACATGTAGAGCTCAATTTTAGATGAATTTTGCAAGTTAAATGACTCAATTTTGAGTTCGTATGAATTAGTTATGAATTTTAGAAGTTTTGAGCCATTTAAATGAATTTCTGAAATTACCCGATTTATGACGCAATTAATAATATTTTTCTCAAAGAAAAAGGAGGATTATGACCTCAGCGAGAGGCGGGGCGTGGACCGGGTTCACAGAGGGGCGGCCGGTCCACCGTGGACCAAGTCCACGAGTGGGCCACGGCAACGCCACACGGGACCTGCCACGTGGACGGCCCAGATCGCCCCGAGGGCAATCGGGCGGCCACGGCGAAGGGGGGGGCGGCCGGTCCACCGGCCGGCCAGCGAGCGAGCACGGGCGCGGCCGGGTGGCAGTGGGCAGCACGGCCGACGAGCGGCGGTGGGCGGCATGGCCACAGCGGGCGGCGGCGCTTGCGGGCGAGGCGCGGCGTGCACGGGCGGCTCGGTGGGCGGCGCTGGCTCGGCGATGCGGCTCGGGCGGTGGCCAAGCGGAGGGTGGCGAGCGGCGCGGTGAGCAGCGGTGGCGTGTGGCCGGGCGGCGCGGCGAGCAGCGGAGCACGGCGGCGACGCACGCGGGTGTAGCGCAGGCGGCGATGGCGCGCGTGCGGCAGCGAGCGGGCGGCGCGGCGGTGTTCGCGAGGCAGCGGCGCGCCAGCAGGAGGCGGCGCGCGACCATGGCGCGGGCGGCAGGTGAATGGCAGTGGCCGGTGGTGGCGCACGGTCGGTGGGCGACGAGCGTCGGTGGCGCGCGTGCGGGCATGCGGCAGATGCGGCGCGCGGCCACGGCGGTGCGAGCGGGGCGGCTCGGGCGGCGGCGAATGGCGGCGCCGGGGGCGGGAAGCGGCGTGGCAGCGGTCGGCGTGGCGCGAGGGCCGGTGTGGCGCAGCGGCGAGGGCGGCGCGGCTCGCGGGGTAGCGGCCGCGGGCGGTAGCGCAGTGCGCGCGGGAGGCGGGCGGTGCGGCCGGGCGCGGCAGCGACGCACGCGGGCGGCTCGGTGACGGTGCCGCAGCAGCGAGGCGGTGGGCAGCGCAGGCGACAGAGGTGGCGCGCGGGCGCAAGGCCGGGCGGCGACAGCGGCGCAGGCGGCCGGTGACCGGTGGGCGGCGCGGCAGAGCGCGGCGGTAGCGGGCGCACGGGACGGTGGCACGCGGTTCAGCTTTTTTTGGGGCGCCGGTGGCGAGGCGTGGGCGGAGTGGGACGGGCGTCCCGGGCGCGTGGGGTGGTTGGCAACATGGGCGGCGTGTAGCCGGCGGAGGCGGCAACGTGGGGTGGTGGACGGATGGAGTGGGGGAGCCGGAGGTAGGAGAAGAGGCTGACAGGTGGGGCCGCGCGGTCCCACCTGTTAGAGAGAGGGAGAGAGGAAAGCGGTTAGGGGAGGGAAAGCAGACTTCAAGGGAGAGGGGGCCAAACGGGTCGGACTGTGCAGGAGGAAGAGAGAGAGGAAAGAGGCCGGCTCGAGGGGAAGGGGAGAGGGGAAAGGGAGGCCTGGGCCGACCGGCCCAAGAGAGAGGGAAGGAGAGAGAAGGGGGAGGGAAAGAGAGGGGCCGGCCCAAGAGAGAGAAAGACTTTGGGCCAGAAGCGGCCCAAAGTGAGGGAAGGTGGATTTTATTGTTTTCTTTTTATTTAACTAGAAAAAAAGGCCCGTGCGTTGCAACGGGTAAAATTAATTTTTGTTTAATATCTAGCCATAAAGAAAATTTTTTATTATGCGTAAAGTATTGATTATTACTCAATCGGGTTCCATCTAAACTCTTTAAAAATATTTTTGACATACAATTCAAATACCAAGCCCAATGACTCTAGATCGATGGATGATAAATAATAAATGACGAACCAAAGTGATACATATTATTTAAGTAGATACAAATATAAGGATGTTAATACACGACTGACCGCGCACGGTCAGTTTTCCCCTTACGTCCTCCCCTTTATATACTATACGCACACATATATTTGTATACACAATATAAATTTTCTATATACATATACAATTTTTTCATATATAAATTTTATACTTGTCCCTATATACTTTGGAAATATAATTTTTTATATACACATATAAACTTAATATATATATGTACAAAATTTATACATATAAAAAACAGAATATTCTATGTATATATACGCGCAAGCGGGGACACTGATCGCTAATTAAATAGCTCGTGTTGGTGATTAGCGGGGACCCTTTCCTGAGTTGCTAAATGTTTTTATGGTTAATAAAGCATTGAGGATTGGAGATAAAAAAAAGAGAAACAATATTTAGAGATGCAACCCACCTCACCCGCCACTCTTCTGATCTTATCCCACACCTACTCTCACGCTAACGTCCACCCACCTCACAACCAGTCCACTCATGAGTCACGACCTCAATTCTCCCTGTCTCCCCTTCACCACTCTTCTACCTCTCTCCCTCTAATGCTAGGCCCCTAACCTTGGTGGTCCAGGAGAAGCACCAGGATGGCCGTGGAGGAGATAGGCAGCAGCGGAAAATGGGATGGCCTTGGTAAGTGGAGGTGGCAGATCTGGTGGGAAGTGTTCGGGAACGCCAGATCCGATGGTGGCAATGGCAAACAGGATGGGAGGGTCAGATGGAGGCGTGTCGACGGTCTACGTGGAGCTCGTCAATGTCCCGCGGCTGACGACACAGTTGAGCATATGGGGATGGCGTAAGGGGTAGCAGCCGGTGGAGGATATGGTCTTGGGGGCGGTGGTGTCCCACATATTTGGTCGCCGGCATGGTTGTCAGAGGTGGCTCAGGCGGTAGGGAGGAGCCGGAGGATGGAGGAGGCGGGTGTAGTTCAGACGGATCCGATGGAGGGAATCTTGGTGGAGATGATCAGCACGGGCGGTGGGGCCAACGGAACTCCGGTGCTAGAGCTTGGCAAGGGCAACCGGTGACGCGGACCCCTCTAAACGGCAGGGAGGAGTAGAGCGGGGTAGGAACCGGCCTTGCGGGATCCGGTGACTGTTTGAATTTTCATTTCTCGCCTTTGATATGTTTGGTTGAACTTTTTTTGCTTTTCTTTGCTTGGTGAAATCCTGATCTATCCAGACTCCTTCGATCTGTTTGGTTGAAGTTTGCTTGCTTTTCTTTGTTTGGTGAAGTTGTGGTCTATCGAAACTCTAGATATTGGATCTTTTTAGCGGATTTTAGGATTTGTTATCTGTTTCTTTAAGGATTTTGGAAGATTCCGATCGGGTGTAGTGTAACAATTGACAGAGTAATGTAGGAAATTTCACCAGAAGATACAATGTGAGATGACGGACGATTTTTTCGGTAATCTTATGTATTTTTTAATTAGGTATACATATAGATATATGTATAGGTATAGGTATAGGTCCTTTTGCTTGAAAAAACGCGATGTAAAAAATAGCTAGGAAAAAAGGGGACGAAAAATAATCGAAAAAACCCGAAAAAAGCGGATGGAAAAACCGGTGAAAAAACGTGCGAATAAAAACCAGGATGAAAAAAACAGATGAAAAAAACAGATGAAAAATCGCATAAAACGGCGAAAAAAAGAAAAAGGATAGAAAACAAGTACTGTGCCAAAAAACCGGATGAAAAGAAGGCAAAAAAAGGGCGAAAAAAAAGAAAACGAACGAAAAGAAATACTGGAAGCCTTGCATATTTTTTATTATTAAAATTAAAATTAGATAGCATGTTATTATTAAAATAACATGGGTGAATTTAACTTTTATTAAATTCTTCATGAATTAACCACACTCTCTAGAATTGTTTTGAAAGGTTCATAACTCAATTGCTAATTTTAATAGTACAATATTATTTTTATAATTAATTTAAAATAAAAACAAACTAAAAACCCTCTCCTATGGCTGGGCCAAATCTAGGCCATTCTTCCTTCCTCCTCCCTCTTGGGCCAACATCCCTCCCTCTTGGGCCACCATCCCTATCTCCACTTGGACCCAACAGCCACCCCTCTTCCTCTCCTTCCTCTTGGGCCACCATCCTCTGGCCCAACAGCCGTGCCAGCCCATGAAAATAAGCGGATGGGAATAAAACCGAGAAAAAGTGCGAAAAAAAGAAAAAAAAAGAGAACAGCGGAAAAAAAAACCGGACGGACGAAAAAAATCTCGGAATCCTTATGTATTTTTTTAGTAGGTATAGAATTGATTAAGTGAACTTTGTGCTATTAAAATTATTTCTTGAGCTCCGAAATTTCACGAAAAATTCCAAAGACTATTTTAGGGCATGGAGAATATTACAAAAATATTTTCGGCCATGATTTTTTTAAAGGAAATTTTAATTTCCCTCATTATTTCACTTGATTAATTTGCTTTAACTTTTAAAATAAATTCTATAAATGCATTATTTAATGATTTTTAATCCTGATCGAAAATCGGGGCGTGACAGGTGGACTTGCTTCCCAGGGTCTTTCTCACGTCCAATTAGGCCTAGAAATTAACTAGGACTCGAGAAATCCTAGTGAAAAACAAGGAAACACGAGAAATACCTAAATTTGACTCGGACTCTGTGCTGAAGGTATGGCTGCCTGAACACCTGTGGTCTGACCGGCCATACAACGACGGTTAGACGAACTTCGCGAGAACAATTTGATAGTTTCCAAATTTGGCTACTATAAATCCAAACTAGTATCAAATTCTGTTATCAACACATGCCCCCTGTCTTTTCGGCAAAGTTGTGAGCCGAAAAGCACTAAGGATGAGATCATCTAAGGGCGATATCAATCAGTACCGACCATGAATGCCTCTAAGGCTTATGTGTTTAATGGTGGTGTAAGAATACTACGAGAGGCCCCCTCTTGTACAGATTGCGTCTTGCTTTGCTTTGGCTTCCACTCTTGCCTCACCACTTTCTTGTGTTGATTATTTTGTGACCGATTCTTTTCTCTCAACCGGCTATGATAAGAGCACGATTGATTACTCAAAACTGGTTTTTGTGGCAATGCCCAGAATGGATAATAATACGGTGTATAATTAGGCATCATCCATGTACAATTGAAGTTCCATGGTGCATACCAAGGGTAATACCATGAAGAAGGAGAAGTAGGTTGCCGGTGATTCGTTCTTGCTCGTCTCCTACCTCGCTTGGTAGGTGAACTTGAGCTCCTTGGTCGCTTGTCATCTTTTGGAATCTCCGGCTTGTCTTCTTGCCCCCCGAGTATTGAAATCTTCAATGTGGTCTTCTTCTTGCCATCAGGGATCTCTTTCTCTTGCAATTCAACGGTATTCACGAGAACATGTTGTTTATCTATCAGCATATCCGCAAATTTCAACCATCCTTCATCAATGGCCGATTGAACTTGTCTTTTCAATATGTTGCAATCACACTGCATGAGAATCTGAAATGTGCCATTTACAATATGCACGCCGGTTTAGCTCCTCAAGCGGCGGTATGACTTGGTCTTGTGACAATTCGTTTGCTATGCTGTAACAAATAATCAAAGATCTTATCGCATTTGGCCACATCAAATGTGCATTATGTTTCCCGTGTCGGTTTTTTGGAATAACCGCTTAAGGAAAGAGCAAACAAATGGTTCAGACTTACACGTCCTAGCCCATTTGGTTGTATGCACATTAACCGTCTTATCGTCCGTAAATATAACCTCATCAACTACATTGTCATGGGGAGGAAAAGACTTAGCCTTTTGTGATATCTTGACTTCTTTTGCTTGAATTTCTTGAACCGAATACATCAAAAGAATTTTTGAAGCTTCAGCAATTTCATCGCTTAAACTGTTGGATTCTGGATGTGTACTAGTCATAGGATTACTAGGAGCGGTCGATGTAGAAGCCAATCCTAAAAGACACACCGATTGCAGTCTGACTGGCATTGCCCTACCGGTCGGACCGGCCACCTCATGCGGTCTGACCGACAATATTGCAATGGTCTGACCGACTGTTACTACCGGTATGACCGGTGGTGCTGCTGTAGTTTGACCGATTTACTATGCCGGAGGTATGAGTTTAGTATCTACCATATTAAGAAAATTGTAGGTACTTCTCATCATCCAATCTTGTTGTATAGATACCGATGATAAATTATAAGCCGATGAAACACCATACGAGCGCTCGCTGTTGTATGAAGTAGATGCACTACCTAGCAATCGACTATTTAACTGATTCTCTAGTTCGTTCATGCGAGCATCTAGGGTTTTTTCAAAGGTAGAACTAAAGGTTTTCTCAAAGGTAATGCTAAAAGAAGTAAAGCGATTATTTAAGCTAGCAATAAGAGTACCATCTACTATTTGAGAAACATTAGATGTAAGAATGGGGTATTACTATAATCGGCTGTTACCTTAGATGTGATGCAAACGGGCAATGAGAATTCCTATTGTTCGATGATGCCTTGCCTCGTCTTCTAGTAGCATGAAGCTATCTTTCGCTGTAGATCTTCAAGGTCAGTTTCAAACGCTTGGCAATCGGATTCCGATAATTCTCCATAATCCGTGGCCATGTTGTTGTCTTGATCAAGATCGGTTTGAGAGCCCATGGTGGAGAACTAGAGTTTCAGCTAAGCAGTCGAAGTAGTTCCCTAGCGGAGTCGCCAAAACGATGTGTTGATGTAGAATTGCGTCGCCACGCCTTCAGCACGTTATGTGCAACCCGCAGCGACACCCGGAGACGCACCGCCATAGGCATTGGGTAGATGCTGCTGAACGAACACCCAGGAGGGACCCTGTTAGGGTGAACGCCCGTCGATATGTCCTAGACTCGGCAGGCCAGCTAGGATATCTTCTAACGCCGTAAAGACGAGAGACGATGATCAATTGGGGATTGGAGTGAAAAGACTTTGGATAGATAGCAAGAAGGAGGGAGATGTAGAATATAGAGGGTTTCGATAGTAAATTGAATTTGACGATAGATTGTTTGTTGTTTCAATCGACCTTAGCGCTCTTATATTTATAGAAGGAGTGGACTTGCTTCCCAGGGTCTTTCCCACGTCCAATTGGGTTTAGAAATCAACTAGGACTCGAGAAATCCCGATCTAAAACAAGGAAATAAGAGAAATACCTAAATTGGACCTAGAATCTGTGCTAATGGTATGACTACTCGGATACCTGCGGTCTGACTACAGTTCATTGTCTGTTTTAACCGGCCATACAACGGCGATCAGACCGGCCTTCGCGAAAAAGATTCGGTAGTTTCCAAATTTGGCTAGAACTTGCTATAAATCCAAACTAGTGCCAAATTCAGTTGTCAACAGTGCTATTAAATTAGAAAAAAATGCTAAAAAAATCTTTAAAAAGAACAAAGCACCCGACTATCGATTTCTACTTAAATTGAAGGATACATTGTTCTAAATTGTTATTTTTTTAATAAATAAACCCAACCCTCTCTCCTTTCCTCCCCACCCATGTGCGGCGTTAAAGTCCATTAAACACATTATAAGCGCTTCTAAGCTGCTATATGATTTTCTTAAATTAGAGAAAAATCTTAGACATCTAACGACTTTCTACCAACCCAATTAACTTCTCTTAACATGCATATGGGGGATATGTACCTATACAAATTGACCTTGATACTTTTAAAATGATCTTTTTAGGAGATAAATAAATTTTCTTAAGAAAGATGATCATAGCATCCAAATTACACATATTATCTATGAAGTCACTAATAAATTAGAGAAAAATGTGATATCATTTTTTAATCATCACATGTACTCATCTAGCATTATAGACAACATGTTGAAAATAAAGGTGTAGTCAGTTCAAAATAGTACTTATAAGCTTGTGGGTTGCACCAAAGAATCTTAACAGTTAGAATGAAAATATATAAAAAGTTAAAACAGAATCAGACAAAAGAATTGATATTATTGGATTTCTTTTGGAGTTGTAAGATCTTCTTCTAGGGAGTCAAAAGATCTAAATTTTCTCATAGGAACCACCTTCATTGTTTCGACACAATTTTCTCGTAAAGTCAAAACTGCATAATCTCAAGTTATGTTATTTTAGAATTGATATGTTGCAAGGGTAATTATAAGAAAATAACCAGCGTTCTAAGCACGCTAAATAAATATAACTTTTGTTTAGAATATAGTACAAAAATATTTTGATAAAAAGTCAGCCGCAGATAAATATTCATAATAAAATTTCACTCACATTATATAAGGTGCCCACACATGTGCGCAGGTTACCTTTTCTAGTTCATTAATTAAAACCCATGTAATTCACCTGTTTTATTTCAAATTTTCTCCTCCAGCTGCTTGGGATCTACTCCGAGCTCATCCATATGCAGGCCCCTACAATTGCGTGATGGTACACATAATTTTTAGCTAGAGGGAACCATGACAGCGTACAGTTGTTATATCTCGTTGGATGTATGATTGATTATATAACGATAGCTTTTCTGCAACAAATCATTTTCCATGAATAAATTAAAAAATATGTTAATTTCAGTAAACTTTCTCGTTTGAACTAAATAACTCCTTGACCACTACACAATACGTGGTTTAATAGTCGACTAAGTCGAGTGTGTTTGGACTTTTTCCTCCCAGGTATTAGGCGGATCCTCAAGTAAAATTCAGGGGGGCATTGGACTTTTTCCTCTATTTTTACATACTTAATATTGTACATCGCCATCCATTGCTTTTTATTCAATATAGAAGATACTACTATACGGACCTTAACTATAAGATGGTAGGAATTCTAGAGGGTAAAATAGAATTAAACAATCCAGCCATACTACATTTATGATGAATGGTCAAAGTTGTTCCTATTAAAGCTGGACTAGAATGTCTAACACTCATAAGAAACAATGGTGAGATTCAGACTATAAAACATGTGGAAAAAAAGGTCATCATCGAATCATTCAACTCGCATCCAATATTGCAACTTCGTCTATAAATTGTAGGATAGCGAAGAGGCTGAGTCGACAGGAAGTAAGATGCAGTTCCCTCCATCCAGCACACCTGCAACTCAACAATATTCAGTCGTAGAATCGGATTGGAAGACATCGGTGATGAAAAATTATGGCGCCGTTGGAAGAGTAGCAGATGTCTTGCTTAGCAGCTGTCTGAGCAAGCAAAACAAGTACTCTCTTTTAGCTGGAGTAGTACTGTGTATGGAGGATGTTGTAAAACAACATCTGGAAATGTGTCACTATCAGATCAATAGAGAAAACTAGTCCTTCCCTGTTTCCTCTGTTCTCCTGTCCATCCTAATCGGTAGATTAGTGTGGGCCTAGCATGATTATTCTCTTTGAGGCGGCTTTAGTTTGCATTGTTCTGATCGACGCATTGTCCTTGATGTTAATGAAACAATCGTGGAAAAATTGCATGGTCATTAAATACTATTACAATGAAGCTTTAACGATCACCTGATGATCACAAATTTATGGTTGTTAATGACCTTTTCCAGCTACAGTCAGACTTTTCGCTACCATATTTTTCTCCTGTGATACCCCTTTCTCGTTTCTCTAGTGGTATCATCTCATTCTCAGGTCGAAAGATAAAGGTTAAGAAAATAGATACGGCCAAAAACCCAAAGTTAATTCAAACTTAAGTTCTAAAATGCCAAATAAAAGATGCATGCAGGCGATAGGAATGGTTACTGCACCAATTGGACTAGCATAGTTCCGGTTGTGGAACCGTACGTAGTCCCCAGACTAGTTGCCTTATGTTTCTGCTGCAGTATACACCCTAGACATATAACGATGATAAAGATTCCTC
This sequence comes from Oryza punctata, assembly GCA_000573905.2. Taxonomy (NCBI): domain Eukaryota; kingdom Viridiplantae; phylum Streptophyta; class Magnoliopsida; order Poales; family Poaceae; genus Oryza; species Oryza punctata. The sequence continues at coordinate 21,429,140 of CM002499.2, read as the reverse complement.
ATCAATATTCAACTTAGGACTAGATGTTTGATAAACTAATGAAAACCTAATTTAAAATCATGATGCTGCTCTAAAGGACTACATATGCTGCAAAATTTTAATGCAGTACGAACTACACATGCACATATCTGCCGCTGATTGTTAGCTCAATTTGCTGCTAAATTTCAGATAAATTGGCAGGTCTTGGTATTTGGATTTGTGTGCACAATGCTGATAGCTGGCCAGCACGGTACATGTTGCTGACACCTCCTAAACCTATACTGATGCGAATTCGCCACAAAACTCTTGGAAAATGGGTTGCGGCTTATCTCCCATATTCAGACAAATCCTACAATATTGTAAAAAGGGTGGTCTTCATATACCGCAATATTTATACCTAGTCAATTTATTGCCTGCAACTGCCCTAATCATGTAGGTTTGGTTCTTTACATTTATTTCAGAAATCAATTATTGTTACATGGCTTCCTCATGTCATCGATATAAGGCTTGGAAAGAGTTCAACCCCCATCTAACCCATAAAGCTTCATGTGCTGTGAAACAGTATCATCAGGCTGAGAAACATGACACTGCATGAACAACAATGGGCAATGTACAATCATCACATCAAGATTAATCTATGGACCGGACCTCAGGTCAGCTGCAATCTCCTTGGCCCAACTTAAAGAAAACGGTGATGTATATATCTGATAGTTTTGGGCCCAAGTGTAGCAAGCCTAGCTGGGAGCATGATGTCCAGTTAAATTGCTCTCATTTCACTAGCCTTGAAATTCCCTAAAACCACAAACTACAATTCATATTGCGCGAAGCTCGGAACTACCACCTCTTAAAATAGATTAGTACATAACCAATAGGATCTGCCATCGCTTCCTTTGAGGTTTATCCATGAATAAGATTCGACATTACACTCACAAGTCACAAGACCATCCAATCCAATATATTATTCGGCATGGTAGGCATCAGGAAATATTTCGGAAGATGGATATGTTCTTCGTTGTGACCCTAGTATATATATGGTATTCCATATCATCAAGGACTATAACATGTTCATATGTTGCTCATTGTGTCATCAGGCACAAAGTAGAAGCAATGTGCATGATCTTGAAGACAAAACTTGTGATTTAACAAGTCCATAGATACATTTCCCGGGGCTGCATGTAGATCAGTCTGCAACAACATTACATCCAGATGAGGGTGACCTTGCATTCTCCTTCCATCCTCTGAGAAAACAAACTTTGTGGGAAATCAACTCTATTTTTTGTTTCATCTGCACTATACTGCGCAACTGCAAAAGGAATTATAGAATCGTCAGTAAATCCCTCCTAAAATGTAAAATATTTTTTTTCGTTTTTGTTTTTCTGCTACAGAAATCAAAAACTGAAAATTCATTCCACGTGTGGTTTTCATGGGCGGTTGTGGAATCCGGCAGCATAAATAATCGATTTGCTTGTGTAAATGGGTTATCAACCACATGCACAAATGTTTTCTGTACCAGTGTTCTTCGCTTCCTTTCTTTGCCGTAAATCAGAAATGTGACTAACAACACCCCAAGAAGAAGCAAAAATCTTCTACGCGTGATGAATAAATATACATTCAAGGTACTGGTAGTTCGTGATAATGATTTGTTCAATTAGAACTTATTACATCACAGATGGTTTATGTCAACACAGGGGTGTATCCAACACACAGGGATGCATAACATGTAGATTTATATAAATGTTGTACCAGTATAGCTAAAGGACATAAATGGAAGAACACTCGTATAAATAAATCAGCGGGTGTGATCACCTTTATCCCGTTTGAATCTGAGTAGTAACACAGAACAACAATCTCTCTGATCACCTTTTATCCCATTTGAATACGATGAAATAGCACAAGACAACCATCTTTATTCTTAATTATACGAATGGGCCTCTAACTGAGTTGATTTTGTGGCATAGTAGCACTTCTCAGCTACTGGTTCGACTCCCCGTGGGTTAAAAAAATCACCTCGTCTGTCCCACCCCAAAGCATAGATCTAAGGCTGGGCCTAAGTCATTGGTCATTCTCATATGGGTTACGATGCCACCGACCCAAGTCATTGGTCGTTGTCACACGGATTACAATGCCGCTGTGTAAGGGTGGCGCAGGGTTCAGGGGTTTTCTTGATCACACGTGAGAAGGTTCTATGCATGATGCCCAGGTACTATTAACCCCCTCAGGTTAAGTTTTTTTCCTTCTTAATTACAGGCTGAAAAAGTGTCATCGGTCACTTCTTCAACAAAGCTCGAGAGTTGAGAGTAGATCCTCTTGCAGTATGAACTCAGTAAGGAGTAGATACAAGAGGGTGTATCACATCCATCAGAGCATACAGATTATAACTGTGTTACTCCAAGCTGATGGAGTCTATTCTTGGGACTTCCAGAACCCTACACTATAAAAAAAACCATTTTTGACAACACCTCCCGATTATTTTTTGCAAGTGGACTTAAAAAAGCTATGCCTGTGAAAATATATTGAGGGTGGCAGGATTCAGACGCATTGTACAAGTAAAGTGGTTAGAGTATATGTAAAGATGGAGGCATAGGAGCTGTTCTTGACTTCTTGTTGCCATTTCTTTGTAATGAGCTGTATGCGTTTCTGTAGCACATAGGTTTTGGAGGCATTAGGTCGAGAACCTTTGAAGGTGGTTGTTGACAGGTTTGATGCTTCTTTCTGGTGCTCCTCGAGATAATTCACCATGTATTACCAAGAGATAGGAACAACCAAAATAAAATTTGGGAGAGGCTGTGTTTACCGTGTAATTTAGCTATTTGGTGCATTTGGTTGGCAGAGTATTTTGGTTGATAGCTAGCTGGGTTATTTGATAATTTGAGCTATAATTTGGACTCGAGTGCAGGTTAATTGTTATGGAGTAATTCATATTGAGCAGTAGGCCGAGACATGGCCGTGTATGATTTTTTGGTTGCTGGGAGGCTACTGAATTTGCGTTGGTATATGGGTCGCCTGAGTTATGTTGCAATCGAAGGAGGTTTCTGCACCAGTGGCGTCCATTCCATGATGGATGGAGTGCAGCAGGTTGTGAAGAGTTTTGCTGTGCTTGGTTTGCGATGGAGATTGATGAATTTGCGTTGCGTATGCAGGATGGAGACAGATCTGGTGCTGAGCAGGCATACGGGGAGTCGACCGAGGCGTGCAGGAGATGGTTTGGTTGCGAGGGTTGCACGCCGTGTTTCATTTGATGAAACCAATGGTAAAATTTATATTATGCTATAGTTGATTTGTTTATATTGAATCGTATTAGCTGGAGTTTCCGTGTACGTGGGACATATACGTCCGGTGTTTAGATGCCCCTATATATAGTGGGGTATTAGGTCAGTCTTTTTTTATCCCTAAACAATTATCAATAACTATTTTCCTTTACTTTATAGTTTATTCTCTATATTTCTCTTTTTCGTGGTCCTAGAATTTGTTTAATTTTACTGCTTTGTGCTGAAAAAGGTTGTGCTTCTCCACGAAAGTCAGAAGGTTATCCAAATTACACGGTAAACAGGGGATAGGTTGGAGACGCCTTGTTAAGAATGATGTCTTTCTTTTGCTATTTAGACCTGAACATCCACATAGAGGACTAGTAGGTAATTGTTTGTCCGATTTGTAATTTTGTTTCTTGTTTGTACATATAACTCTTTGCCTTCATTCTTAGATGATCTCTTTCTTTTGGTTGTACATATAATTCTTTCTTGATCCTCTACTTAAATAACCAGGTGCTCCTTCTGTGGAGCTAAGCATATATTCTGAAGTCTTTCTGTCAAAAAGTTATTGATTTTTCAGCCAAAATATAACTTTACAGAGAAGATAGTGTTGACATTGAAATTTATTAGAAATTATTCAGGCCAGTATACTGGTAACTGATCACTAACTTACCATGTCAGGGTACAGTACATACATGCTGATAACTGCCGGGATTTTGTCTTGGCCACCCATGCTGCATAACTCTACCATGAATCCCTATGAGGTTTTAAATTGTATACGTACAATTTCTAACATCAGTAAACAACAATTAGCAACTATGAAAACAGTCAAGCAAGCAGTACAGGATTGACTTTGTTTGGAAATCGACCTACGATCAGTTATGTGCATTACGGTTCTAATCATAGGTTGACGGTTTTGTTTAGAAAAGCTTAGGCAGTAACACAGCCGATCAATATACAGCTGTACTCTCACTACTACAATACCCATTTTTCCGGGCGGTTGGAATGATTATCCCGTGCGATCGTCCGGCCCGCCTGCAGCTCCTCATCTGAGAAAATCATTATACAGATTATTCCGTGCGTTCGGGTTATACAGACCGTGAAGGATTATCTATTATCCCGTGCGGTCAAATTATACCGACCACACGGGATAATAGGTTACCCCCACGGCTAGCACGTGCTAGGGCGACCACACGAGAGAATTCGTGCCGTCGTCCGTCTGGGATAACCTATTATCCCGTGCGGTCGGTACAATTTGACCTCACAGGACAATAGATGGAAAATTAACCGAAAATTTAGCGAGCTCAGTTATAAACATCACATTACATAGAAAGTATAGTGTTTATAATATTATAAGTATCCCCGCGACAAATAAACCTTATAATAATTCCATTTAATTCACAAAGTCCATCTAATTAACATCACAAATAACCTAAAATGCGAAACTCACTATATGCACATAACCAGAAAATCAACATCACAAATCAACATATCATCTCATCTATATGCATTCATCTCATCTATATGCACATCACCACATCATATACAAATCCACATCACAAATCATCATCCCTACATGCATATATCAACATCTCATCTCATCTCATCTCACAAATCACCACATCATATACTAATCCACATCACAAATCATCATCCCTGCATATATCAACATCTCATCTCATCTCATCTCACAAATCACAACATCATATACTAATCCACATCACAAATCATCACAACATGCATATATCACAACAAGCAAAATATAAAAAAGTAAAAATGGCTTACCGGAGGAGATGGTCGGCCGACGGCTTGGGGAAGTGGTCGGGGTGGCCAGCGGTAGAGGTCGGTGAGGAGGCGGTTTGGGGACGAGGGCGGCGGCATCGGCAGCGTCGGCGACTTGGGTAGGAGGTCAGCGTCGGTGGCTTGGGGACGAGGGCGGCAGCGTCGGCAACTTGGGGAGGAGGTCGGCAGCGTCAGTGACTTGGCCCGGAGGTCGGCGTCGACGGCTTGGGGAGGACTATGGCACCGGCCTTGCTCGGGGACGCCGGTGGCTTGACGCTGCTCTTGACGCCAGGGGGGAGGTCGGGGAGGCCGGCGGTTTGCTGGTGGTCTTGACGCCGGCGGCGGCGTTGGTCTTCACGGCATGGAGAAGAGGCCGCCGGCGGCCCGGATCTGGTCGGCGGTGGAAGAGGCAGTGGTGGATGCCTGGGAGGAGGCGGCGTCGGTGGAGACCGGGGAGGAGGCGGCGGCTCCGGCCCAGATCTGGCTAGCGGAGGAGATGAGGGTGGTGGCGGAGGGGGATGGGATGGTGGCGGCGGCCGGCGGTGATGGAGAGGTGGAGAAGAGGCGGCGGTGGCGAGGGCGAGGTGGAGGTCGGGGAAGAAGGCGGCGAGGGCGGATGGATGGGAAGGAGGGGGGAGGGAGGCGGCGAGGGGGATGGATGAGAGGGAGGAGGGGTGGCGGCAATGTGGAGTGAGGGGAGGGGCGGACGACGTCAGTCGGGGAGGCGGACAGTGGCGGCGTCGGTCGGGGAGGAGAGGAGAGGGAGGCGGCGAGGGGGATGGAGGAGAGGGAGGCGGCGGTGGCAGCGATGTGGAGCGAGGGGAAGGAGGCGGTAGACGGTGGCGGGATGAGGAGGCGCGCGGCGGCGGTGGATGAAGCCGATGAGTGGGGGAGGCGGCGTGGGTGGAGGATAAGAGGAGGAGAGGAGGCGGCGGAGGCGGGATTTGGGCGGTGGTGGAGGTGGGAGTGGAGGATTTGGGCGGCGCGGCTCGGTGAAATTTTCGGTAGCCTGGCGGCGTCGGTGGAGAGAACGACTGGGACATAGAAACCTTCCCCCCTAATTTGTGGATGTTTAGGAGAGAGAACACCGGAAATTCATGGCAACAATCGGGCTGGGGGCTTATATGCCCCTCGACCATCGCAAGAGGTCGCCTACTGTGGGCCGCACGGGATAATCGATTATCCCGTGCGGCCCACAGCCTAGCCCCGGCTTTCGCCTGGTTCCAGGCGGAGCCACTTATGGCCCGCCTGGAACCAAAAGGAGCCGGCGTTCAGGATAATCACATATGCATAGCTCTGCAACTATTTTTCTTAGATATTGGTAAAACCTGGCCTCAACATCCAACGTAGATTTATGCAGCCAAACGTAGCTGCAACTATTGCTAGTCAATTAGTCATCAGCAGTTTGGCAATATGCAATCACTTTCTATGCACACTACACTGGCCAAGGTCACCTGTGACGGGCCCAAACCCTCACCTTTGACGGCTTTGTGCAGGGTCAATGATTAATGGTCACTGGTGAGTCCAGTCACCTTTGACGGGTGGACGGCCATCACAGGTGACATCCACCTCTCACGGGCACGTTAATAGAAGGCCGTCAGAGGTGTTGGTCACCGCTAGCCTAGGGTCAGTTGGGAGCCGTCACAAGTGACTCACCTTTGACGGCCTTTTAAATAAAGGCCATCAGAGGTGATGGTATCTGTAGATAGAAGCTGTCACAGGTGATCTACCTTTGACGACCCCGAAAGTAAAGGCCCGTCACAGGTAGGTCACCTCTGACGGGCCTTTATTTGCGAGTACGTCACAGGTGAGGTTACCTGTGACGGATTTTGGTTCTGACCCGTCAGTGATGAGTTAACTCCAGAAAAAAAAATAAATCCTAAATATTGGCTAGCCTCAGGATTTGCTAGCCATGCCCTCTGAAAAACAGAAACATCACAGATATATTCACATAATATTACATCACAGTTCCATCTCAAACATCACAGATATGATCCCCAACATCACAGATCCATCTCAAAAATTGACATCATTCACATATGCAGTTGAAATGCCACAATTTTGCTTCAAGCCACAAATTTGCACATATGAAAGTAAATTACATTGCACTCCATAATAAAAAAACAACCTTTTTTTACATCACAATAAATTATTTAGCCAAGTTCATGAGTCTAGTTGACGTGAAAACGTCCTTTTTTGTTCATTATTTCTGCAAGAATGAAGGCGCACACTTCGTCTTTGATAGCGGGGGGTTGATGGGTGAGATCTTGAAAGCCAGCTCTACCTTTCTGTTTAATATATCAGAGGTTAGCACGTTTAGAATAGCAATGTTGGAATTGAAATGAGCTTATTCGCCATTAGTAACAATCTCAGGGTCGAAATCTTTCACCTCTCTTAGAAGTGTTGACATGTTGTGGCACACGTGGAAACCACATTGGTCTCCGATCTGTTGTGCGCATGCGAACTTGGTGTCATGATAGAGTTCATCCTTGCCCTCCTTATGCCTACCACCCTTTTCCACATATGAGCCCCAAGCTTCATTTAAGGCCTTGGTGATTTCAGTGAAATCATAATCTTTCGTCTTTTTGGAGTTAAGGTAGTAAACCCTACTCCACTTTGGTACGACGACTAAGAGAATCCAATGTTGCCTGCGCGGTGGTTACGTACCGTTAGTAATAAGAACCTTAACTTAAAAAACAATATACACGAAGGGTATTGTCCTCTTACTCCTGGTTGTGTGCGCACATGATGTACTCCTTGTCTTGGTGGGTCCATAAACACCGGTTGACATAATCAACCACATCAGTGAAGCTCTGTCGTAAACTAACCTCGTTCACCATGGATGGATCAAGGAACCCAACCTGATTACCAAGGCGACGACTCTCGACCCAACACAACCTTAAAAAATTTACGTATTAGAACTAATTTAATTAGGAGATATAGTCCAATCATATCACAAGTATAGAAGGTCTGCACTTACAAGGAGTAGCATTTTAGAAGTCCTGTGTCCAACTTCCGGATCCTGAAAAGGTCAAAGAGGTCATCAAAGCCTATCGTTACATAGGCAGGCGACAATAGGAACGGCTGGTGGTCGTGATGTCCAACTATGGATGACTCCCTCATTTTCCGCTTGGCATTGCTTAGCTCCATTATTGCTTATGTAGCTCTCGGCAAGCAATACCCATCACGGCTAAAACATTGTCCTCCACCAATGGTATGCCTAGCTCAAATTGGGCTGGCACCCTCACGACCTTCCCCGCTTTTCTTGGGTCAATCGACATCGCAGCCTTGCCCCTTTTTGGCACGGGGGCCAACTCCAGGGCCTTCCCTTTGCCCCGTTCACGCTTCTGGCCCTTGACAACTGGTGGGGAGTTATCGGCCTTTCTTTTGGTCTTTATTGGAGCCAAGCTTTGAGCTATATCTGCCAAGTCCATATCAGCTCCATCAGGAGATCATGGTACTGACAATGCCGGTCCGCGGGGAGCCTCAATTGATAGCTTAGATTTGGGAGGTGTTAGCTCCGTCGGTCGACTTGGACGAGGAGTTATCTTCACAACTATGTCTTCTTTGGGCCATTGTATGAACGTCTTGCGCGCATCGCCCAAAGTCATGATTTCATCATTGGGGGGCACGGGCAGCGGATAGCCCAACCAGTTGTCCTTTACTGTATCGATGGACACCTTGGCATACCCAGCTAGCAGGTCTGCGCCGTGGACCTTATCCGTAACCGAGGGTTTGAAAGCCATGCCCTCAGCGACTTCGGGAGCGAAGGTTGGGTGGACCCTCGCAAGTAGGACACTGTGCTACGCCTTGCATATGTAAAAGTTTGAATTTAGTATTGCAACGTGTAAAGGTTTTTGATTTGATATGGATTGGACAACATCAATTACCTCTATGTGGTCCACTGCAGCTAGTGGTGCGACCGGGAGACCAGGGGCCGACACCTCTACGGATGCACAACTATTCCTATGCTGTGACGGACTCGTGTCGTGTTGTGCACGAGGAGTTGGATGCACAACATGTGTTGTGCCTCAGGGTATATTCATGTCGGCGAGGACCTTGTTAACCCTTTCTTCCACCCTAGCATCCATGCTAGCCTCTAGTTCTTGAATGACCTCCATCTTTAGCTCGGCCTTCAAACGAGCGTCCCTCTCTTCCTTGGAGACTTTCCGTTTCCTGTATTGGGAGCTATACTGCGGCAGTCCATGCTTCCAGGGCACATCACTGCCAATTCCTCGAGTCCGGCCCGGATGTTCTTTGGTTCCGAGCACCTTTGTGAGGATGTCATCTTCGCGCCTCTTCTCCGAAACCTCTACGGATGCACAACTACTCCTATGCTGTGACGGACTCGCGTCGTGTTGTGCACGAGGAGTTGGATGCACAACATGTGTTGTGCCTCAGGGTATATTCATGTCGGCGAGGACCTTGTTAACCCTTTCTTCCACCCTAGCATCCATGCTAGCCTCTAGTTCTTGAATGACCTCCATCTTTAGCTCGGCCTTCAAACGAGCGTCCCTCTCTTCCTTGGAGACTTTCCGTTTCCTGTATTGGGAGCTATACTGCGGCAGTCCATGCTTCCAGGGCACATCACTGCCAATTCCTCGAGTCCGGCCCGGATGTTCTTTGGTTCCGAGCACCTTTGTGAGGATGTCATCTTCGCGCCTCTTCGGCGCGGACTCCACCTCGCTTTGCGAAGCTTGTTCAGCAACCAACCCCAACTATAAAAAATAAGAGTCGTTTATAAACTTCTACTTCATACGAACGGTAATTAGTAAGGTCAAGTAGTGAACTCACCAGTTCCTGATAGACGGTGGCATCACTTTTGTTCTCAAATGTGATAGAGCCGTCAGGGTTGACCTTACCCCTTGCACGCGCCCAGTTGCGAGCTCGTTGCTCTGGGATGTCCGAAAACGGGGCAGGGACATTCGCTGCTGCAGCGGCTGCATCCTCTTGGGCCCATATTGCTTCTTTGCCGATGTACCCTGCGGTGCCCAGCCGATGCGGGTGCTAATTCCGCTGTTGCAGTAGGCGATGTGCCTCGCTTGATTCCCTAAACTCTTGGGTGTTCTTCAGCGAGCAGAATTCCTCCCACACCGCTTCGGTTATTTGAGGGTATTCATCGAATGGCGTATGATTGCCGGGCGTGTTGACAAACTCGGTGAAGAGCTTCGACTTCCAATTCTTCCAAGCTTTGCCCATCTTCTGGAATGCCTTCCGCTTGAGCCTATCCTTTGCTTCTGCCGGAAATGTGAACCATTTCTCCATCGCCGCCCAATCTCGCTCCTTCTTGGCTTCTGGGACCTTGCCAATATCTTTATGCAGGATCCCGAAATTCTCACCTGCCGCCAGCCCGCAGCAGTTAGACCATCTTCCAATGACAGTCCTCGGCGCCGTGGGCCTACCACTAGCGTCAACCTCTCTTATAACTTGGACTATGGTCGGCCATATATTTTGTGTCCGGGGGTTCCTACTCGACCTACTCGCACTTGTCCTGCCCGACATCGACGCATGTTCTTGCTGGGGCGATTCTGCAGCACACACAGAAGACAACATATGCTAAGGGGCAGCTAGCTATAATTCACCATCTCATGTAGTGAAAATTTATCCTAAAAATTACCATGAATTGCAGGTTGTTGGACCGCCGTTGTGGAGGGATGACCTTCGTCAACTTTCTCCGTGGCTAGGTTTGCTTCTTCCTGTATCCTCGCAGGTGTCGGGGAAGATGGGTTTGCCCCGGGCGTTGTCATGGTCTAATTTTTCTGAAAAAGCTTATAAATTTCCTATCATTATACTAATTAGCACTACATACATGTAATACGGGGTATACTATGAAAGATATGGCCTCAGTTTTGCTCAAAAATTAGGCATCAATTACTATCATTTGTATGAATGAAAAAAAGAGGAAATCAGCTGCTAGGAGGAAAAAGCAACCCAAAGTCAGCGTAAGAAAAGAACAAGTGTAGATAATTTGTTCTTATGAAAAAAAAAGAACAAGTGTAGATAATCTGTTCTTATGCACAAAAATAAGAACAAGTGTAGATAATTTGTTCTTATGCAAAGTAGTTGAACAAGTGTAGATAATCTGTTCTTATGTACAAAAATAAGAATAAGTGTACATACAAGTAGCAGCATCAATTCATCAAAAAAAGAACAAGTGTACATAAAAAAATGAACAAGTCTAGACAGAATGTTATGGAGCATTCATCACTGGCCATTTAGCAATAATCCATCACTGAACAAGGGGCATAGGGGCAGCAGGAGCATAGGGGCAGCAGGGACATATATCTCACATCTCCAACATATACAGATATCCAAAATTCATCCTAAAATCATCTAATACCAAAATTCATCCTAAAATCATATATCCAAAATCATCTAATGTCACATCTATTTCACATCTATGTATCATCCTAAATTCATCCTAATTTCTCTAATAGCAAAATTCATCCTAAAATTATCCTAAAATCTCACATCTCATCTCAACACCAAAAATAACCCTAAATCAACATCACTTACCGGCGTGGGCTCGGTGGAGGTGGGCGTGACAGCGGGGAGGAGGAGGCTGGTGGCGGTCGGCGGCATGGGGAGGCCGGCGGCGTCGGACTTGGTCGGCGGCGAGAGGAGGCCCAAGGCGCCGAGGGGGAGGAGGTGGAGACCGGCGTGAAGGACGGCGATGACAGCCGGCGTGGACACGGTGTAGCAGAGGGCGCAGCGGTCGATGTGGAGAACAACGGCGATGAGGGCGGCGGGGTGGGCCTCGGAGAAGTCAATGGCTGGCGAGGACGGACGGCGGAGAGGGCCGGCGAGGACGGACAGCGGAGAGGGCGGAGATGGCGAGCGGCAAGCACACGAGGCGGCGGCGGTGGTTTGAGTGAGTGAGTGAGTGAGTGATTTGAGTGACTGGATCTGGATCTAGAAGAGGTCCAACCCTAGGTCAGCCCTAGTCAAACTCACCTGTGACGGGCTCTCTGACGGGCTCCAACTGTGGGTCCGTCACAGGTGAACTCACCTCTGACGGGCTCCAACTGTGGGTCCGTCACAGGTAAGGTCACCTCTGACGGGCTCAAACTGTGGGTCCGTCACAGGTGAACTCACCTCTGACGGGCTCCAACTGTGGGTCCGTCACAGGTGTGGTCACCTCTGACGGGCTCCAACTGTGGATCCGTCACAGGTGAGGTCACCTGTGACGGCCCTACAGTTAGCGACCGTCAGAGGTGAGTTCGTATTTCCACATACAGTACATATTTTCTTAATTATTTTATTTCACTAATAGTAGTAATTGCACTTTATTATTTTACTAGTGGGTGTTTCACTTAATTATTTTATTTGACTATTTCATAAGCAATATATTATTGATCATTGTGAACATATATATTATAGTCATACAGATATATAACAGACATGTGGACATAACGTACGTACATAAATTACAAAAATAATCCTTCCTCATCTTCTTCTTCCTCCTCGTCTAGAGGTATTTCTTGACCTATGCCGTGGACGTGCTGGTTGTAATCATCCTTGTCTGCAATATTGTCCAATCCAACAATTCTCCTTTTCCCTTCACGGACAACATGTAGTTTCTTATTACACGGGTCAACTACGTAGAAGACTTGAACAACTTGTTTGGCGAGAACGAACGGTTCATCCTTGTACGCGTTGTTAGCCAAGTTGACAGTGGTGAAACCTTCATTATCAACTTTTACATTGCGAAGATCGACCCATCGACAACGAAACAACGGGACTTTGAACTTCAAGTAATCTAGCTCCAATATTTGCTCAACTCTGCCATAGTATTGATCACGCCGACCACCGTCACTAGCAGCCTCGATGCGTAACCCACTGTTCTGCACTGTGCATTTGCTGTCTTGCTTTACCGTGTGAAAGGTGTATCCATTTATGTCATACCCTTGCCAGGTGGTGGCACTCCGTTCAGGACCCTGTGACAACCACTGAAGTGTTTCACTAGACAAGTTCTGGAACCTGGCAATTCGGTTCTTCAGCCACTCGTTGAAAGAAGACATGTGCTTGTTTCTGACCCAATTCTCAGATCGGCCTGGGTTCTCCTGTCGGAGAACTGCAAGGTGTTCGTCAACATACGGCACCACCTCAGTCATATGCTGTAGTACCGTGAAATGAGCTTTATCATACACCTTCCGATCCAACCTAACAATCTTCCTTCCAACAGTACCAACACCATCAAGCCTCCCTTCATGATGAGATCGTGGTAATCCAATTGAAGATGTTTCTGACATGTAGTCCACACAAAAATCGATGACCTCTTCGGTGGTGTAACTCTCGATGATACTCCCCTCGGGGTGTGAACGGTTCCGTACAAAACCCTTAAGGATCCCCAGGTACCTTTCGCAAGGATACATCTACATCATGAAAGCTGGACTACAGCACTTTGTTTGCCTCACAAGGTGCACGGGAAGATGTTCCATTATGTCAAAGAAAGTTGGAGGAAAGTACATCTCAAGATGACGTAGGGTTCTCACAAGTTCTGCCTGTAGTTCATCTAATCCCTCAGGATCAATGATCTTCTGGCTGATTGCATGGAAGAAGGAACACAACCGCTGGATCGTGCGTCGCACCTGAGGAGGCAAAATATTCCTTATTGCAATGGGCAACAGCTGTGTGATAAGAACGTGGCAGTCATGCGACTTCATTCCTACCAATTTAAGGTCTTGCAGTGAAACGAACCTACTAATTCTTGATGAGTAACCAGATGGAACCTTTATACCACTCAAACATGTTAGCAAATCAATCTTCTCTTCTTTCGAGAGTGTAGCAGGCTGGAGGAAGGTACACCCTGCCGGATTCCGTGGTTATGGGATGTAATTCCGAGCGAACACCCATGTCTTCCAGATCTCGTCGGGCGTTGAGACCATCCTTTGTAGTACCTGGGTTAAGTAGTAATCCTATTAAACTCTCACATACATTCTTCTCGACATGCATCAAATTTATGCAGTGGCGAACTTCAAGATCCTTCCAGTATGGTAGTCTCCAAAATATTGACTTCTTTTTCCACATGCTCCTCTCTTTTCTATTTTGTTTTTCCACATGCTCTTCTGTTTTGTCCTTCGACATGCTCTTCTCTTTTGTCTTTCCAACTTTCCTCTTTTTTCCAAACTCGTTGGTTATTCCCATCACTAAGTTGTGCACCTCTGTCCCTGTTAGCTCTGGCGGGGGTCCGGCTGTATCTCTGTGTCCATTGAAATTCTTTCTTATATTCCTATACGGGTGATACCTTAGGAGAAATCTCCTGTGACCCATGTAGACCGTCTTGTGTGAATGCTTCAACCATTTGCTTCTTGTTTCCTCCATACACTCCGAACATGCCCATTTCCCTTTCACAGTTTGGCCAGAAAGGCTGCCAAGGGCCGGATAATCGTTGATGGTACAAAACAGCATCGCATGGAGGTTGAAATACTCTTGTGCATATGCGTCCCATGTTCGTGTGCCCTCATTCCATAGCCTTTCGAAGTCATCGATTATCGGTTCAAGGAACACATCGATATAGTTGCCAGGTTGTCTCGGTCCTTGAATGAGCATGGCAAGCATAATATACTTTCTTTTGAAGCACAACCAGGGAGGAAGGTTATAGTTAACAAGCAGAACTGGCCATGTACTGTGACGACTGCTCAAATCACCAAATGGATTAATGTCGTCCGTACACATGGCGAAACGCATGTTTCTTGGGTCCTTTGAGAATTCCTGATAAATCCTATCGATTGTCCTCCACTGTATTGAATCTGCTGGGTGCCACAGCATACTATCGACTTTCCGTTCTTCGGCATGCCAGCGCACTAGCTTAGCTTGTTCATTATTCGCAAACATTCTCTTCATGCGCTCCGCAATTGGGAGATACCACACCACCTTTACGGGGCCTCCCCTCTTTGACTTCCTTCCTTCACCTTCACTCTTTGCTCGTTTGTATCTAGATACCCCACAGACAGGGCAGACATCCAAGTCAGCGTATTCCTTGTGATACAAAATACAGTCGTTCAGACAAGCATGAATTCTTCTGACCTCCAGGCCCAACGGACATAATACTTGCTTCGCTTCATATGTCGTCTGCGGTAAATTGTTCCCCTCTGGCAACAGGTCCTTTAACATCTCAAGAAGTTCAGTAAAACTCATGTCCGACCAGCCATTACTAGCCTTAAGCTTCATGAGTTCCAACACGCATGACAACTTGCTATGCTTCGACTTGCATCCATCATACAAGGGCATCTGACAATCTTCCACCAACTTACTAAACTTCTCAAAATCTCTGTCGTTGTCCTCTGCGTCTTCAATGTCATGCAGCATTGTAGATAGACATTGAGTATCCAAATCTATGGTCTTTCCACCTAACGGTGAAGGTACAAACATGTCTTCTCGAGCTGTGGCGGTGTTCTCTACATCCTGTTCTAACACTTCTTCAGCTGCGACATCAGGCGCCTCCTGCTCTCCATGCTTGGTCCAGCAGGTATATTTCTTCGTGAATCCATTCGTTATCAAATGAGAACGCACTTCTGAGCTATCACGGATCATCTTTTCATTTTTACAGTCCCTACATGGACACAATATGTACATGCTCATCCTACTTTTTCTGTCATTCTCCGCAAATGTGATAAATTCAGTGACCCCTTGTCTATATTCTGTGGACGAACGATGAACATGATACATCCAACTACGATCCATCTGAAATCAACAACATAGGAAGAAAAATATATGATGATCGATATATATTGAGAATAAAGGCAAGAATAATGTGTATTTTACCTTGAATTTTAGCAAAAAATCGCCCCCTTGCCCTCCCAACTGATTTCTGAACAGTAAATGGTCGGGATGAAAAGTAGTTGGTGGTTTGGGGGGTATTTATAGACCCAACACACCTCAAACGGGTTAGGTAAAAAAAGACCGTCAAAGGTATTGATCATACCTTTGACGGGCCTCAACTGAGCTGTCTGTCACAGGTAGATCGATACCTGTGATGGGACAAGAGACAAACCCGTCACAACTGACGCTAATCACCTGTGATGGGTTGTAGTGAAAGGGACCCGTCACAGGTGGGGTCATACCAATGACGGGTTGGGAGTATAACCCGTCACTGACTCACCTGTGACGGCTTAGTCTTGCGGCCCGTCACAGGTGAGGTGATACCTGTGACGGGCCGCGGCCAGATGCCTCACCGATGACGGTATCCCGTATGACCCGTTAAAGGTGACGGTCATTAGTGACCATTTGCTTTGCCCGTCATTGTATCTCATCAGAGGTGTGAGGATCTGGTGTAGTGGCAAGTGAAGTACACAACGGATGCTAGAGATACTACCATGCTAACCACGATGTCTAGCCCAACAGCGATTGCTTGATAGCCTCCCCAATCAGGGCCAGCTCTATACTTCCGAGGGCCCTATGCAAATTCTATGTCATGAGCCCTTAAGACTTGCGTTCTCTACATATACACATACATGAATTTTTCACTTTTAAAGTATATTTTTATAGCATTCGTCCGTTAATCATGGTGAAATGAAATATTTATAATATCCTCTATATATGTTGCTAGAAACACTAAAAGAGTATTAAAATGGAATTAATATGGTTATCTTGAATAAGGATCGAACTTCGAACTCCAACGACTTCATGATCTGCCACTTCAGGATTGTCATGTTCTGAATCAATATGATTAGTATCATCTTCAGTATTAGAAAAAAAGGAACAAGCTGCAGCCCTAGTTCTTCAATACTTGGATCATCTGCCTCCTCCGGATTTTCATTGGGAACAACATGTATATCACTCTTCTGATATTCAGTAAACTGATGTTCTCGTTTCTTTTTCTCAGCACGGGAAATCTAAAAGTATACAGTCAACCGATCAATAAGAACACCCATATACCATATAGTATTCTTAATTCTTCAGTCTTTACTAATGACTAATTTGTACTACTTGGGTAGTTTGAAAATTGAATCCTGGGACCCTAGAAGACCGGAAATTGAGGGCTTGAGGCAGATTCATAGAGAACTGTGTGCTGCCAACGCCCGCGGCCGTGCGGCGTTGACGGCGAACGGGCAGAGCTGTGAAGGCTGAAGGGCTCACTGGCGACTCGGCGTGCCACAGACTGGTGGACCGTGGAGGCGGACTGGCAGAGGAGACGAGAAGTTGGATCTCCGACGATCGCGTACCGGCGTACCAATCCAGGCAACGACGAAAGATTGGAATCGCTCGGTATATATCTTAACTACTTAAAATTCGTAACTTTCCTTTCATCATCTTATTTTTTCATCCATCAGGGGAGGTTAATTAGACTTTATATTTTTTTCCGAACGTGCGCGTGCGGGCTGAGGCGGAGGAGAGAAAGGAGGAAAGTGGGCCGGTAGGAGATGTAAAATAGACTTTTTTCCCATCGGCAAGGATGCTAATTAGACTTTCGGTTTTTCTGGGCCGGCGCTTGCGGGCTGAGGTGGAGGAGAGGCTAGGCTGAACGCCTTTTTTTTCGTCCGCCAGGGACAAAAACTAGACTTTTAGTTCTTTTGGGTCGCAGGCTGGGACGGAGGATAGAAGGGAGGAAAGTGGGCCGGACGGGGATGTAAAATAAACTTTTTTTCCATCTGCCAGGACACAATGTAGACTTTCAGTTTTTCTGGGCCGGCGCTTGCGGGCCGAGGCGGAGGAGAGGATGGGCTGAACATGGCCAAAAAGAAAAAAAGATTTTTATTTAGATTTTTATTTAAATGAATATTAAAATGGTGTTTGTATTATTAAAATTAGCAATTGACCTCTAGAAATTTCGAGAAAATTTCAATTTCAGCGAGTGCAATTAATCATGGATAATTTAAAAAAATTAAATCCAGCAATTTAATTATATTTCTCACACTTACTTTACTTTAACTATAAATTAATTTAATTCTACACCTACCTACTTTATTCCGGAAAATTTATATTTTAATTAATTACATAATGTAAATTTTTCTCAACTTTTTCTCAACTTTCTCATCTTTTCTCCCGTTGCAACTCACGGACAAGGAGAAGGGGATGCGGGTTGAGCTTGCTGGGTCGAATGTGTCCAAAAAGAAAAAAGTTTTTATTTAGATTTTATTTAAATAAATATTAAAATGGTGTTTGTATTATTAAAATTAGCAATTGATCTTTGAAAATTCCGAGAAAATTAATTTAATTCTAAACCTACCTACTTAGAAATATCCAAGTAATCCGGAAAATTTGTAGTATTAATTAATTATATAATATAAATTTTTCTCAACTTTTTCTCAATTTTCTCGTCTTTTCTTCCGTTGCAACGCACGGGCAGTTTTTCTAGTCTGTACTAATATAAAAGAGAACCAGCTCATCAAATATAGATTTTTTCTAACCCATAGATCAATTCATCCAACAGCTTATATCAAAAGTTGGATCCATCCGTGTAATTAGTCATCCGAACCTCGAGTAAGCAATGGTTACAGTGATCAGTCAGAAAAGAGAAAGAGGAATAAAATTCTTTACTCCCATGTGCCAGCCCACCGCCATCTACCCCTTGCTCCCAGTCCGTTAGCACCGCTGCCGTGCGCCTGCCCACCCATCGGAGCCGCTCACCCTACCCCGGCACTGCCTCGAATCCGGGTGTGGCCACCATCTCTGCCGCTCCACGCTGCTCAGAGCAAAGTGTGGTCGTCGTCGCTGAGGGAGTGGGCCGCTCGGAACCGCTGGCCGCATCGCCACCGCCACTCTAGGCTACCGCCTTCTCCGCCGCTCGCCAGGTCTGCCCTGTTCTTCCTCGAGCCGCTTGGATCTGCATGGCGCCGCCATCTCTACCGTTCGCGACCACTCGATGCCGCGGGCCGCCTCCGCCATTAGTCGTGCCCCTTGGAGCTGCCGTGACTATCGTTCCGCGACACATGCAAGAATGCAACTCGGATCCCCACCACACCTGTTTGATTCGTTGTCCTCGAATATTTGGCTGGATTTTAGAAAGGAGTAGTTGACGCGACATCTTCTGATAGTGATCGTTAACCTTGAGGTTGGTTCCTGAACCCTAGCGCTCGTCGTCCACTTCTATTTGGGGCTTTCAGCGAGGCGTGGAGAGTAGGATGGTAGAAGGGTCAGCTCAAGGACTCCACACCGGTAAGGTGATGCAGGAAGCAACACAGTGGCTCGGGAGCATGCGGAGACCTTGGTGCGTGAGATGTAGGCACGGTGGTCTCTGGGACTATCGCGTTAGATCGGCAACTTGGCAAGGGAACGAAGACGAACATCTGCTATTTCAGATTGCCAATGTTGGCACCATTGAAAGCCTAGACTACGAGCTATAAGTCCCTCAAACCCTGTGTCTTTTCTTAATCTACTCCGTACATGTGGAAATTTTGATCTTTATTATATCTAATGTCTTTGTTCTTGAGTCTTGACGGTTGCATTTGGTAGATGAAAACTTGATCCGAAAACAAGTAATCAATCAGATAATTACGTTGAGGCGATCTTGTTTTGTGAGATTTTGAATAAAAAAATTAATGAACGGTTGCTGTAAATCATTAACTATGGAATCAATTGTATGATGCTGCTGGAATCAATTGTATGATGCTGCTGTTCCAAAAGAAACTTGAAAAGAAGTAGAGCTCTACTTTGGTAATGTGACAATATCACTTCTTTTAGTGTTGGGGTTGTGCTTATATTTGTTTGCAAAACTCTTTTTTAAAAAAAGGAAACTACTTATGTAGAGTTTTCCATCCCGTTGGCATGGTGTCAAAAAAGCACGCACTGGCCTGAGATTTACTTTACTCTAGTGCAGGTCCAAAAGCTTGCCTTCGGGTTCTAGGTATGCCAGTTGATTTGATTCTACAATCAACAAAAATGAACATGTAAAATTGTTAGTAAACGATAGCCGATCAGCCAGAAAACCGATGTTGTATCGTATTGTAACCTAGCTGATGCAGGACAAGTGAATCGGCTGTGAAATATATTTGTAATCATAAGTAAACCCAAAATTCGATCCATGGACTGTAAACATCAACATTATATAATCTACGAATCAATATTACTTTAGAAATCGGCATTTGGGATAGATCAGACTTAACCGAGATAGTATAAATTACCTGGATCCAAAATAGCATGAAATGAAGATTATTTATGTTCATGTCATAGCCGAAGTCCAAATTTAAGCATGTATCGGTTATAGCTCCGATACTACCTTATACTAGGATATCACCCTGTATTAAATATATTAACTAATATCAACTAGGTTGATAATAAGCCTGAAATATTTAAATAGTTGAGATCCTGATATAAGAGGCAGATACAATATGTTAGACAAGATATAAATCGAAGTAAAACAACTGTATCAGGTAAGATCGGCTGAAACCCCGATACTATCCTTATTAATAACCATGAGGCAGGCTAGATATTATGGTTCTAAACATAACTTAGTAGATCAAACTTAACTAATGCAACACTAAATATAAAAAGAAACATGATATCTAGACAATCAAGCTAATGGTTATCTTTTCAGGATGGTGGATATATTATATAATCTATATTAACATCATAATCTAACTATTATCGGTTAAAGTCTATATAGAAATCAACCAATGCAAGTAGAAGATATTGTCAATCTAGATTATATAACATATATAATAAATCGGTGGTTCACGAAAACAAGACTAGAGTGTCATAAAGATGTAAGCACTAATCCGATAACGGAAGCCACCATAACAAGCTTTACCTCTTGTCGAAGATCGAAACCGATGCAGCTCAACACGAAAGCAAGAACTCCTCGAAATAGAAAAGTAACAAAAAGGTTGGCAATGCGTAGAGAGTATATTGAACTAGTGTTAATTATTTACAATACCTCGGGCTTATATTTATACCCGAAAATACAACTTGTCCATATCGGACACAACTCAAACTTTCCTATCTTAACTCCAACCGACAAACAAGTCCCTTAGGTGGACTCTTACCAAAATATCTCCAAGAATACATAATATCCTAATTAATAGATGCAATTACCCAATCCTAGACTCTATCCTTGCTTGGCAACATCATTGAAGCCCTTCATTCAAATCTGACATTGATCAGGTAACGGAACTTGCCAATATTGGCTGTATCAGCCAGCCGTATCAAACTCGGTATCGGCCGATACAGACTTCCAGCCAATGCACACCCTGTTTCCAAGATTTCTGTACATCTTCAAATCCGCTTCGGATTGGATCTTGACTCCGATTCATATGTTTGCTAAATTTCATCGTCAACACTTATCTGCATCTATACTAATATAATATGTACCAGTTTCATCACATAATTCTTTTCTAGCCCTGCATTTGTACAGCTTACATCTATACTAATATAATATGTACCAGTTTCATCACATAATTCTTTTCTAGCCCTGCATTTGTATAGCCTACATCTCTACTAATATGATATGTACCAGTTTCATCACATAATTGTTTTCTAGCCCTGCATATGTATTTTCTAGCCCTGCATATGTACAGCCTACATATAGTATAATTTTAATATTATGGTTGATTCAGTTATCAGAGTCTAGCGTGCACTGTAGAATCCAGTGTGCACAATCTGCATACAGTATAATTTAATTGCAAGATCGATGTTCTTTCTAGGCATGCAAATTGATAAGAGTTTATTTATGTGTGTTCATGGTCTTAATGTAATGATATTTGTTTATTATGGGGAAGAAGTACAGCATGTTGCCCACTGCTTTTCTTCTTGTTTTATACTAGATAAGGGAGTACCAAAGTGGATCAATACACCTTTAGAATTTGGTACATCTTTCAACTTGAGTAAGATGATATTCAAGGACCGGGAGTCACCAGTAAAATAGAAGTGCTTATCTTATCCATTTCATTTACTAGAAGTATACTTTTGCTTTTTCGTTATATGTAGAGAGTAGAGTCGAACTATAGGATTGCAGTTCCGGTTTCATTTATACAAGTACATTGTGTGCAATTTAAAGCAACTAAATTTTGTGTAACATTGTTGCAATTATCAGAACCACCTGATTTGGGTTTTGAAAGAATTATGTTGGAATAATTTTGCCTCATAGATGCTTTAAGAAACATGTCAGTTAGACCTTTGATGTTTACGTTTGAGATGCATTTGCATTCTGCACCTTACATTCTGTGATAATCTCAGTCTATTCCCTTTTAAGGAATAGCATAAAAACTGACGCTCCCTATTCCCAAATGATGTTTGACAAAATGCTTGTTTAGTCAATGTTTTTCCTAGTTATGGTCTGGCAGCTATGCCTCCATTATCATTCCATCCTTCTACATTTTGAAACAATCGAGTTATATCGAATGGGTTGTCAGTGCCATCAAGATCCATGGATTGATGGAAACAATTGTAAGATCAAAATTTTGAAATCAATTAGAGTTTTTTATGATTTTTAGGCTGAAAATCAATGAGAGTTTTTGTGATTTGTAGCCTGGGATCAATTGAATTTAGCAAGTCAGCTACAATTCAGAGTTTGCTTCACCTAAGCAATAGTATGGGCTATAGGCAATCAATTCTTGAATATAGTTTCATGTCACCTGTTGTTGCTACGTACAGACTGCTGCATTCCTCTTTATGTCTGTTGCACCATGCAGTTGGATTGGAGATGGATGGGAAGCATGGATTTGTTCTTTAAACAAAATCAGTAAATAGGTATTTGTGTGGCATCTTATGGTTATATGCTATGTACATTTTCATTCTAGAAAACAAAATGTTGAATCACCTTTGTGGTATGTTCGTAGCTAATGAACTCTGGAGGACATGAGGACCGAACTTTTAGATACAGACATCAAAATGGATTTGTAAGAGGCAATGGATTTTAGTGTTCAGTAACCTCAGTTTTAGGTGATTTAACGTTCATCGCACAATCAAGAAATATATGCTATCATCTTCAGTTTATCTGATTCTGTAAGACAGATAACATATGCCATCATGTTCAGTTTAAGCTATATTGTGTCAATCTTCTAATCACCTATTTATATCTTTAGATTATATAGATTCATGTCACCTTTGTTTTCTTCAGAATTATCTATATTTATGTCAATGTATGTCGTCAGTTTTTGTGATATATTGTGTCAATCTTATGATCACATGTTTATATCTTCAGATTATATTTATTTCAGTGTATGTCTTAAGATTTATATATTTTTAGGTTACCTGTGTATGTATTGAGATTTTTCCTAATTGAATATCATTACAGATTACAAAGATATTTCATGGATTCTATATGGATAATGTACTCTTTTCTTGTTCCATTTTTTCCAAGAATAATTGTTATTTAGAATATGCAGATTCAGTTTGGAAAGCAAATTTTGATATTCTTAACTTGGGCTTTGTTTTTCTTCAGGTGGTGATGTTGGCTTAGTTTCTTTTTTCAGGTTGCTGAGAAGATCTAGGCCAGTTAATTTAAACGACACAAAAAAAATCTCCTGTGAGCTCCCCATGGCTGTTCTTAGCAAGACCAGAGGTGCCACCTTACTGGTTTCAGTGTCTTCCATGACCTGACATAGGCAACAGTCTATTCTTAATTTTTTTTCTTCCATTCCTTTTTATGCTTTGTTGCCATGTCTTGATGCTTGGAAGTTGGTATTTTTGGGCTTTTGGGTCAACAGCGTCGAGAATGAGAAGTTTTTCAGTAAAATTGCATCGCAGTACTAGTTCAGTTGTTGCACTTTCTTTTTGCAATTCTACTTTATTACCTTTCAATCCATTTTTCGCCTAAAATCACAAAGGGCAACGTGATTTGAGATACTCGCAAGGCATGACCAATTTGGGGGATATGGTTGGATATTAACCTGAACACATGTGACATGTGCTACGCTAATTTCTTAGAGCAATTTTCCTTCTTTTCAAGAGGAGGCAAACCTAATGAGCATGGTGTACAACTGACCATTGGTTTGAAGGACGGCATTACTCAAGGCACATGACTTAAATGGAGCAAGTTAATAGCAATTGCAGGTTTGAAGGATGCCATTATTAAAGCGTATTTCCCTACCATTTTCCTTCTTCTATTGACTATTTGTAAATTATCTAAAGTTTGCACTTTATCTATGTACACTGCTTGTTCCTCTCCTCAATCTCATAAAAGTAATTATGTCATTTTCCTTATACCTGCTGGGTACCCCCACCATGCTGTTGACCAACCAAGAAACATGTTTTTTATTGATAAATCAATTATTGTAACAAAGTTCCTCTTGCTTGGTAGCTGAATGAATATTATACAATGAATAGAAGTTATTTGAATTTGGATTTGAAAGGCATGTACATGTAAAATCCATATTTCTGTATTAAGTGAGTATATATGTCCTTGCAACGTTTCCCAATTCAGTGAGCAGGAAAATGTGCCATGAACGTGCATATACATATGTAGGTATGGGCCCTTACTTTTGGTGGGCGCTAGACCGTCGCACTTCTCTCCATAACCAAGAGCCAGTCCTGTCCCCAATCTGAGGTCCCTCACAGCTTGACGGTACATGCATATCATTGTGTGTTCTACATCTATATTATAATATGAACGATTGTGCTACTACAATTACACAACATAATTTGGCTTCATCTTTGCACACTATTTTATAAATATTTTATCTTTCTTTCTTTCCCCTTAATAAAATGAAATACAATCCTCCTGCATTTTTGAGAAAAATCTTTGACACTCTCTTCTGAAATTCTTTGATCATACTCTGTTCTGACTTTATATCTTCACTTGCTCTGATTTTCACTTGCATAGAGATTTCATATATGCAAAAGCACAGAATGTAACAGCCTTGCCGACACCATTATATATAGTGACCAGTAAACTACAAGGAACTATACCAAGATAGCTTTTAGAGAGTTACAGCTTTGTGCTGAACAACTTACCTTTGAATAAAAACATGTCAAGATGTGAATTCATTCCATCATTATAACTGTAGTAATTTAAACTGTACTTTGCTTCCCCTTTCTTGTTGCAGTGCCTCTATCAGTATAACTCCCCTCCCCATCACACACACACACAAAAATGAATATGGTCGATCTGAGTTTCAATATGAGTGAAATGAGGTATCAATAATACGAGACAAATGTGAGATTCTACTTTATACCAAAAACACATCCTATCACATATATATACTACTAGGCATGGCAAGCATCCGAAACAGTATTTTAGGAGAATGAATACTCCTGCTCGGATCTTCCCCCATTGATTCGTGGGACCTGTTGCCTACTCACCGTTCCACTTTAGAATGTCTCTTCCGGAAGCCGTGAGCAAGAAGATGAAATTATGTGCATGATGAACACAAAGTGGTGTAAAGCCTAAGGAGGGTGTTACAATAGGATTTTAAATCATGTTATTTCATGTTTTCTCCTAGCCGGACAATATCTCATATCATCTCCTGATACCGATTCTATAAGTTGGGTGATTCACATACGATTGGTTAAGTGCCTATATATACCGTCTCTCTAGATAATCAATCTATTGCGTTGTGTCTTCCCACTTTTATCTTCAACCATGGTATCAGTTGTAGCTGGAACAATTGCTAGTCAATTAGTCGTTGTGTTCCCTTTGTTTAGCAAAATCTGAAATCACCTCGTACACAGCTGAAATAAACACAACGGATGCTAGAGATACTACTATGCATAGCACAATGACTAGCCCAGCAGCGATTGCTTGATAGCGTCCACCCAATTTAAGGTCAGCTCGCTTGACGGAACATACATATTATTGTGTGTTCTACATCTATATTATACTATGAGCAATTGTGCTACTACAATCACACAACATAATACGGCTTCATCCGTGCATGCTCTGTTTTGAGTTCTCTGATCACACTCTATCCTGACTTTATGTCTTCGCTTGATCTGATTTTTCAGTTGCATAGAAATTTCATATATGAAAAAACACAAAACATACCTGCCTGGCCACCTTGCCTACACCATTATATGTGATGGAAGAGGGACCATTAATAGATAGTACTACTGTAAATGTCACTTAGAGAGTTACAACTTTCGTCAAACAACTTACCTTAAATAAAAACAAGATCTGAATTCATTCCATCATTATATCTGTAGTAAAATCAATTGTACTGTGCTTCCTCTTTCTTGTTGCAGTGCCTCCATAAATTACTCCCCCCCCCCAAAAAAAAAAAAAAAACACACACACACACGCACATAAATGGTGAACATCCTTGAGTTTTGAAATTACCTATCAACAATACATGACCACTCGAGTTTTTTCACAACTAAAATTCGACTTCATACCAAAACACATTCTCTGCTTATACATTACTAGGCATGGCAAGCATCAGGAACAAATTAAGATATTGAATACTCCTGCTCGGATCTTCCACAACAACGCGCGGGACCTGTTGTCTACGATGCTCACCATGCCACTCGTGCGTATCTCTTCGAGAAGTTGTGAGCAAGAAAATAAAATTATATGCATCATCTACCGAAAATGGCAGGAGGTCCAAGGCGGGATTTTGCAGGAGGGTAGAGATCGAGGGAGTCGGCCAAACTTCGGAAGGAGGTGCTTGAGGTTCCCTCATGTCAGACATCGGTGGCGGTGGCTACGAGCTTGAGCTGCCATGGCCGCTTGCACTGGATCACAGGGAGCCGGCATAGCGCCAGAGGAATTGGCATAGGGCAAGGACGAGGAAACGATGCGAACAACACTGTTTTGTCTTGGCCCAATAAAACAGACCACACGTACCCAGCAGCTCGGGCCCGTTAATATGGGTTGTAAGTTCAAGAAAATAAAGTTTTGTGCAAACGAGATGTGCAATTGGCTCGCACATAAACTGGGCTTGCAGCGTACTGTTTTCATACAGTTTGTTCATAATGCGAAGTTTGCTAAACTTCTACATCAATAGTATAGGATGCTCTTAGATTTACACATCATATTTTGGGTTGTTAAGATGGGGCTAAAACTTTTTAGCTCATGTCACATCGGATGTTTGGACGCTAATTTGGAGTATTAAACATAGACTAATAAAAAACTAATTTAATAAATGAGAGCTAATCTGCGAGACGAATTTTTTAAGCCTAATTAATCCATAATTATGAAAAGTTTACTGTAGCATCACACTGTTAAATCATGGTGTAATTAGACTCAAAAGATTCATCTCGTGAATTAGTCCAAAGTTATGGAATGAGTTTTGTAATAAGTGTATGTTTAATACTCTAAATTAGTGTCCAAACATCCGATTTGATAGAGACTGTTTTCCAAACAGACCCTTTATATTCGGCTTCATCTTTGCACACTCTGTCATGTGCTCTGACCTCTGCAAAATTGTTAACTTAGTTTGATTTCGCTTGCCTTAAAATTTTCAGATCCGCACAAACTGTAACTATATCACCTATATATACCACGGAAGAGTGATGACTAAACTACAATGTGGTTATAGCTAGCTAGCTAGTAGGTGGTGGATTGAAATGTACTTCCTCCCCTTTCTTGTTGCTATGCCTGTAGTTGAAGCCTACAAATAGATTCCACACCCCCTCTCCCAACCACACACTCCACTACGCATACAGAGAATTAATTTAGTCTATCGGAGTGTCAAAATGAATGATTGAAGGCACACGCCTTAGACTTTGTCATCCCTTGGTGAAGTTTCTTCACAGATAAGATTCTATGTTACACCCTGAGAAAAATCATCATGTTCAATAAATAATTAGGCATGGCAAGCATTAGGAACAGTTTAGTACAAAGAATACTGCTGCTCTGGAATTCCAAAGTGATACCCGAAATCTATTGTCTACATTGCTCACTGTGCCACTCGACGAGATTCCTTCCAGTAGCTATGAGCAAGAAGATAAATTGATGTGCATGATCTAGGAAAAGTTGCTGGCGCTCTGAGGCAGGGACAGGAAGGAGGAATGAGATCAAGGGAAGTGGTTGATGTTGCGCTACAACATGGACACAAGTCTTACTGGCATGGCAGCTCTGCCTGTAGCAATGCAGTGTCGTTCTCGGTGTTGCTGATGGGCAGAACACATTGCATAATTAGTCTTGAGCCAGATGCTTCCCCGAAATACTTACGGTGCAACAAAGATGTCATGTGCTAAAGATAGAGTTGGAAATGTGTCCTCAAATCAAACCGTTTGGCAGGATTCAGCCACATTGTACAAATAAAACGCTGAGTATAAGTAATGATGGAGGCACAAGTGTTGAACCATTCATGTAATCATCTCTTTGT
Organism: Oryza punctata; assembly: GCA_000573905.2. NCBI lineage: Eukaryota > Viridiplantae > Streptophyta > Magnoliopsida > Poales > Poaceae > Oryza > Oryza punctata. The sequence continues at coordinate 21,400,984 of CM002499.2, read as the reverse complement.
AATGAGTTGTGTGCATTTCTGCATGCACATAGGTTTGGAAGGCATTAGAAAATCCTCATATCCATCATGACCGTACCTCACGGTTTTCTACTGTAATTTTCCAATTTGTAACTTGTAAGTACGGCACTTATTAATATCCCATTACACATTGAATAGAACTCCCCAATACTTAATGGTGACTGAAGACTGCTTTGACACTTCTCAAAATTTCCTCGAGATGATTCTCTAAGTACTCTCCATCAGGCAAGAAGCAAACAGTCAGAGACAGGGAGGGGGGATAGGAATGTTAAAAGGCAGCTAACACCTACATTTTGAACCATCACTACTGGATAACCGATCTTTCTTCGGTAGCCGGAAATCACAAATTTCTCGGTTGTATTACGAACCGGTACTAAAGATGGTCTTTAGTACTGGTTCATAAGTCCAATGACTTGTTATGATCTTTAGTACTGGTTGGTAATACCAACCGGGACTACAGGTGATCTTAATCCCGGTTAAAAAAATTATTGGGCTATGTCAGGCCCCCACTATCTTTAGTCCTGGTTGGTGCTACCAACCGGAACTAAAGATCAACACTTTAGTTCCAATTGTTTATACCAACCGGGACCAAAGATTGAAAAAAATCAGAACGAGCCGAGCCGCACGACTCCCCTCAGCCTTATCTCCTCGGCAACCGCGCACACCTCCCCTCGTCCTTCTTCTCCCCCCGCTTCGCCCTCCTCCTCCTCCTCCCCCTCCCCTCTCTTCCCCTCCTCCCCTTCCCCTCTCCCACTACGTCGGCAGCGGGCGACGGCAAGTGGCAACCACAACCCTCCCCTCCGCCGGATCCGACGAGAGAGGAGGCGGTAGGCGGCGGGGCATGAGGGGGGAGGTAGGCAGCAGTAGCACCCTCCCCTCCGCCGGATCCAGCGGGAGGGGAGGTGGCAGGTGGTGGTGCATGGCTCGCCGAGCTACCGGGGGCCCTCCTCCTCCTCGCCGAGCTGCTGGCCGTCTCTTTAAGTGGCGGCGAGGTTCTTGGTCGGGCAGTGGAGCGGCATCGACGTCGTCCGGTGCGGTGGTGGTGGCGAACATGGACTTGTGGATGATTTTGTGATGACAATTTGTGGATGATTTATAGATGATTTCGTAAATTTGTGGATGATTTTGTTGTTGAGTATGTTCAATCGATCTGAGATGTCAATTTGATGTGGGGATTTGGGGATGTCGAGCGACTCGACGTGGCTCGCAATCAATATACAAGCAACAAAAAAATAATGAAAAAAATGACCTGTCGGATGGAAAAATCCGCAACGGGGGACTGTGCGGACCCCCTTTTTGAGTTCGGCCCAGGGGCGCGCGAAAGAGGCCTCCTCAGGCCCGGCTCCGGTGAGGCCGGTGAGGAACGAGATCGCCTGTCAGAGGACAGTATCACACACGAGCGTTTATACAGGTTCGGGCCGCCGATGAGGCGTAATACCCTACTCCTGTGTCGTGGATTATGTATATGGACTCTATCTCCTCGGAGTTGGGGAAAGTTCGCCGCTCCTTAGGGAGAAGAAGTGGAGAAAAGCATCCAACCTCCTTCCTCTAGGCCTGGGCCTCCTTTTATATCTCAAGGGGCCACCACAGGGACCAAACAGGCGGTTTTCTAGAGAGAAAGGAGCAAAATATTTTACAGATGTATACTATGTTGTGGCTTGGAGTGGAAGCCTTCCGCTCCTATGGATCTGGCATGGCGTTGGTCAGATCGCCCATCATGGCGGTCGGCCCGGCACGTCATTCCTCATTAACCGGAGGGAATCCGGCAATCCACCGGAATCCATGTGGTGCGCCAGGTGATTAGAACTGACGCACCAACCTTGACGTGGCGCAGGAGCTGGTTCGGCCCCTACGATCTTGATGCAGCTTCATTGGGAAGCGTATCATACCTACCGCGCGTGCGCCAGCACGCATGGCATTGTACGTCGTCCCATCGGTCATTCGCACCGGTCTCGTGCCGGTCAGCCATTGGCGACCGGTGTCAGATGAGCGCGCGTCACTTCGCAATTGATGCACCATCATTTAATGCGGTGCAGGCGCACTACGCCTGCACCATCATTTAATGCGGGTAGGTGAGCGCTGGGAGCGCTCACTCACCTCGTGGTACGTGGCGACGGCCCGAGGAGGTCGGTGGAGCCCGACCCCTGCAGGGTCTCCCCCAAGGGGGTAGCGCACCATGGGAGGGCGGCCGCCACGTCATCCTTGGGCCTTCTCGCCCCTCGGGGGATGGCCACGTGGACAGACGGGGCCGCCTCAAGCCCATAGTCGGCATACCCCTGGGCCCAGGACACTGATAGTAGCCCCGGCGTAAAGCCTACGTGGGGCCCAATGCAGGTCGACCAGGTTTTATGCCACCTCGTCAAACCGGTGTGGAGTGGGCCCAGGCTTCCAAAGGAGATGAACAGCCGCTGGCTTTGCGTGTGGGAAAAAACCACCTCTCAGCAATAATGGTCCTTTTCCGTAACGGCCTCATTATTCGGGGCGTAACCCAAATCACCTCTCAACGGAAATGGGCCATTACTGTGTAATGGCCCTATTTCCGGGGGCGGCGCGCAAAACGGGGCATGTCCACTCACCTGCCCAAGAGGATAAGAATGGCTTATCCCTTTGGGAACCGTGCCGCTTTTAAGGCGGGCTTGACCCGTTCTTCCATCTCCATGATGGTGGCGACGTTTCACGGGTGTGCCATAAATGGTGCAGCGTGAATAGCAATGGCCAGGCGCGCGAGAATCGAGCGAGGCGAGCACAGTGGCGGCCAGGGTATAAAAGGGCGTTGAGAGGGGAGGAGATCTTCCACCTCACTCTCCACTTCTCCCCAACTCAGCTTCCCTGCGCCCTACCTTCTCCGGTCCTGACGCCTGCCTTGCCACGCGCTCTGGCATTTCGCTGCGCTCCTCCGCCGGGAAGACGGCAACGATCTCCGGTCGAGGATGGCGCGCTGCCACCGTTGTACGTCGGCAATGGCCATATAGGTGACCCACCGCATAGGCTCGTGTTGGTGGTAATCTGTAGGATCGAACAACAAGAACTAAGCCAACCAGAGGGGGGTGAATGGTTGGTATGCCCAAAAACCAAAACTCTTAGCAGAAATAAAAGTTACCCTCAAAATTCGATGGATCGCGGTCTGACCGAGGGTGTTGTGCCGGTCTGACCGCCGATCTGCCTCTGGTCTGACCGAAGGTGTGCCGCCGGTCTGACCGCCGCCTTGCCGCCGGTCTGACCGGTGGTATGTCGCCGGTTGGACCGCCGAAGCCAGGTGAAACACATATCGAAGAACTCTTAAAGTAGATGACGACTTTATTGATTCTCTCTATGTTTACAAAGTGCACCAACAGCACTCCTTACAAAAATCTCGACTAAACTCGAAACCCTAACAAAACTATCAACTCAATTGCTCTCAAAAGCGATACCCGGAAGCCTCACGCTCCCTCTCTATTTATACCCAACATAAGCAGCCTAAAGCCACGAACCAAACTCATACTAGAAGTCCTAATCACTCTAGGTAACCTTCTCGTATAAGAAACAAACTTTACATAACTAATCCCACCAAATTTGGACTCCTTCCAAATTCGACTCCGCATCCCATACGCACACAATACCTCCATCGTGTGCCATATGGAACCTTCACCTTCCACGTGCATTGAACTCTAGCCTTAGTATCCCGCATGATCTCTGACCACCACGAACGTCGTCTTATCCCCAAGCCGACTCCCGGTCAATTACCGCAAATACTCTTCCGGCATTAATTCATCTACACATGAAACAAACAAAGAAACCATATTCCGAGACCAAGCTATCCCCAACTTGACTCATTGTTAGCAAACAATAGTATTACATACGCATAGTATCCATCTAGAAGTCATATTCATGAAACAATCACGGATATCCAAACAAACAACCCGAAACCGAAACCAACTCAGTGTCGGCCGGTCAGACCGCGGGCTGCGTCGGTTTGACCGTGCAAGACACGCCGGTCTGACTGGCAACCACCGCCCGGTCTGACCGGACCTAAACCAGCAGAACCTATATATATCACCTGTGTAAATCCAATCATCTCCAAAACCACTTCGCAAATAAATTCCAAATAACAAAACCAATAATCTCCAATGCCAATTGTTCATCACAAAATAATAATCAAAAACACCTTTGATTTTACAATCTCCCCTTGATGAACACATTGGCAAACCCATCAAAAATGTTTTGGTGTTTGGAAAAATAAAAACAAAAGTGGTAAAAAGCACACTTCGTACACATCGTGCTCGAAAACCAAACAAAATTCCCAATAGAACCGAAAATTCACCTTGATCACCTTGCTTCTCCCAAAAACACTTCTCCCCTTTTTGACAACGATTTCATCAAGCATAAGAATTATGTTCATTAATATATAAGAGCTTAGCGTACATATAGTATATCAAATCATGTGTGGCAATAAAAAGAAGATGAACCCATCTATAGCATAACAAACATGTATTAAAGTATAATCATGAACCAAAGATTTTACAATTAATCTTGAATCAACAATCAAAATTCATGATTTCATACGATTTATAATGCAACATCTTAACAAGCACATAAGTTGAAAAATAAACACTAAACACATGTACCTATTGCATTTATCATTCTTTCTCAAATAAACTTTAGCACAAAAAAACCAAGAGAATTTTATAACTTTTTCTTTTTCTTGGGCCTTTTTGCTCATTTTTTTAATCATCCCGGGTACGTCCCTGTCGTCAAGACTGTTTCCAGGGATTCGGCACCCATTATTTTGCTCACATCGAGTATGTCCTTGTCGTCAAGACTGTTTCCAAGGATTCGGTATTCATTTTTTATATTTTTATATTCTCTTTGCACAAAAAGCAACAAAGCTATTTGAGGAATAACAATTCAATAAAGCACATATATAGAGCATTTATAAATCAAACCATATGCTAGCATCAATATTGCATATTTACTTAATTCAAGTATAGAATTTAATTGTCATGCATCATCTCCCTTAAGAACAAAATCTAAGTCTCATAAAAAGACTAGAATACATACAAGCTAAGCTAGAGACAGATAAACCTTCATAGTATTGCTAGCATGCTCACCATATGTATAGAACAAAGCTCTCTTTTTCAATTTTTCTCATTATCATATTTTTTGCTTGATAAAACCATGAGGTACAAACTCCCCCTCAAAACATGCCAAAAGGATGAAATGCCCAATTCACCACGAAGAAAACCAAAGCGATTAGAATCCAAAGGTTTAGTGAAAATATCAGCAAGTTGCAACTTCGTGTCCAAAAACTGCAATTCAACTTCTCCCTTCTCAACATGATCCCTCAGAAAGTGAAAACGTATATCAATATGCTTTGTGCGTGAGTGTTGAACAGGATTCTTAGCAATATTAATAGCACTAGTATTATCACAGAAGAGAGGTACTTTTTCAAAAGTAAGACCATAATCTTTCAAAGTAGATAAAAGCCAAAGAATCTGTGAACAACAACTAGCAGCAGCAACATATTCAGATTCAGCAGTTGATTGAGCAACACTAGATTGTTTCCTAGAAGACCATGCAATCAATGATGTACCAAGAAAATGACATGTTCCACTAGTACTTTTCCTATCAATTCTACAACCAGCAAAATCAACATCTGAATATCCACTTAAGCATATAGAAGATGAAGTATAATACCAAATTCCAAACTCATGTGTATGATTCAAATACCTCATTATTCGCTTGACCGCTTGACGATGTGAAGCACGAGGAGAAACTTGAAAGAAACTTGAAAGCGTGCACACAAACACACAACAAATTGTATGTCTGGCCTAGAAGCAGTTAGATACAACAATGATCCAATCATAGTTTTATATTCCTTTTGATCAACAACTTCACCATCTTCATCAGGATCCAACACAGTTGTAGAACCAATTGGTGTTGAAATTTGCTTGCTATTCTCCATCTTGAACTGTCTCAAAAGATCCTTCGTATACTTCGTTTGATGCACAAATATACCTTGAGGTGTTTGCTTAACTTGCAATCCCAAAAAGTATGATAACTCACCCATCATGCTCATCTCAAATTCCCTGCGCATAGTCTCAGCAAACTCTACAAAAAAAGCGTGAGACGAACAACCAAAGATAAGATCATCCACATAAATCTGAACGAACAGTTGATTATCACCATGCTTAAGAACAAAAAGTGTTTTATCAACCTTTCCCATTGTAAAACCTTTCGCAAGCAAAAAGTTCTTAAGCCTATCATACCATGCTCTAGGTGCTTGTTTCAAACCATACAAAGCTTTAGACAATTTAAAAACATGGTTGGGAAAATCAGGATTTTCAAAACCAGGTGGTTGTTTGACATAAACTTCCTCCTGTATAAAACCATTTAGAAAAGCACTTTTCACATCCATTTGATACAATTTAAAACCTTTTGAAGCAGCAAAAGCCAACAAAAGTCTAATTGCCTCAGTTCTAGCAACAGGAGCAAAAGTTTCATCAAAATCCAAACCCTCTAGCTGAGTAAAACCTTGAGCAACAAGTCTAGCTTTATTTCTCACAATCAAACCATCCTCATTTTGTTTATTTTTGAAAACCCACTTGGTTCCAATAATATTATGTCCTGAAGGTGGTTCAACTAAAGTCCAAACTTTATTTCTCTCAAAATTTTCAAGTTCTTCATGCATGGCGTTAATCCACGATTCATCAGTTAATGCATGTGACACATCTTTGGGTTCAAAAGAAGCAACAAATGTGGAATTTGCACAAACATCATGAGTCGTTACCTTAGACCTAGTAGTCCGCTCACCTAAATTACCAATGATTTGTTCTGGCGGATGTCGTCGTTGAATGGGCAAAGGAGCAGCGATTTCTGAAGTTGATTCACGTTCTGTATCAGTACCGGTTGAAGTTGAAGCCTCTGGAAGACCATCTCGGACAGCGTCAACAGAACCCTCAACCGATGACCCTAGCCGGTCTGACCGCACATCCTGTGCCGGTCTGACCGGAGGTGTGCCGGCGGTTTGACCGGCCTGGCACCCGGTCTGACCGGCCGAGCCGACCTCGTCGTCGTCGTCGCTCTCGTCTTCAAAAATATGACCATCCTCCCCCTGAACCTGTGACAATGTACCTGCAATATCAGGTCTAGTACCTGGACTAGCCTCATCAAAAGAAACTTCGCAAGTCTCAACGATTTTGTTAGTCTCCAAAATAAGTACACGATAGCCACGAGAATGTGCGGGGTAACCAAGAAACATTCCATCGGTAGAACGTGCCTCAAACTTATCCAAATTTCCAGATTTCAAGACAAAGCATTTGCAACCGAAGACACGCAAATGTGAAACTTTGGGTTGATGTCCAAATCGAAGCTCATAAGTTTTTCCAAGTTTTGATCTCAAGAAAACCCGATTTGAAATATAGCATGCGGTGTTAATCGCCTCAGCCCAAAATTTTCTAGGAGTGTGATACTCATCCAACATCGTTCTAGCCATCTCAACCAAAACACGATTCTTTCTTTCAACAACACCGTTTTGTTGCGGAATACGAGAAGAAGAAAATTCATGTTCAAGACCTCTTTCGTTGCAAAACTGTTCAAATAAAGCATTTTTGAATTCACCACCATTATCACTTCGAATTCTTATCAAAGAACCAGGATATTCAAGATCCAATTGAAACAGACCACAAAAGTGTTGAAACGCCTCATCCTTAGTTGCCATAAAGAAAACCCAAGAATATCTAGAAAAATCGTCAACAATAACCAACACATACCACTTTCCTCTGATTGCACTCTAGCTGGACCAACAGTGTCCATGTGTAATAGCTGTCCTGGTGCATCCGTCATAACAGAAACAATAGGAGCATGTGAAGAAGCAACCATCTTAGCATGACGACACGGTGTACAAACCAAATCAAGATCTTTCTTAAGTTTAGGCAAACCACGAACAAGATCCAAACCACTTAACCTCGTGAGATGATCAAAACCAACATGTCCAAATCTACGATGCCAAAACACACATCTTTACTAAACTTAGCAACCAAACATGTTATCGCAGGTGAAACAAGATTTTCAAAATCAGCTTTAAACACTCTACCATAGCGAGAAATATTCAACACAGAATCACCACGAGAATCAAAAACTTTACTTCCAGTTTTCTTAAAATAAACCTCAAAATCTTTATCAAGAATTTGTGAAACTGAAAGCAAATTATACTTTAAGTCCTCAACCAAAGCTACATTCTTTAATTCAAATTTGTCATTTACCTTAACCAAACCTGGAGAACGGCACTAGTAGAAGCATCACCAAAGATAATTGATTCAGTCTTGGATGCCCGTTTGTGGGAGGAGAACCAATGTTTATCACCGGTCATGTGCCGCGAACAACCAAAATCCACGATCCACACGTTCTCCTTCCTTGCCACCAACGCCTACACACAAGCAGAAGTTGAAGCCTCAGTACTGGGGTTAGGTGATAATAAAAATTTAGGAATCCAGTACTAAGACACACGACCAGAAGATCCAATAGACATATAACCATGTGTAAAAACAGTTTGGGAATTTTCAAAAAAATTTCTCCGAGGCCGGTCTGATCGAGGTACAGTGGCCGGTCTGACCGTTTGTGTACCGCCGGTGTGACCACGGGACCCACTGCGGTCTGACCGGTTTCCTCGAGGGAAAAACAGATTTTTGCCACTTTGATTTTGCAAAAGCAATCTCTCTCTCCTTTTTTTGTTTATGAGCTAATCTGAAACAAAAACCAACAAGATATCCATCTTTGCCACAAAACGAGCAAGTATATTTTTCACGATGAGTAGAAATATTGGTAGCATCAGATGACTTAGCAGCACAAGCAACAACAGGAGATTTTGCATGCACAACATTGGATTTTAAAGAAGATGCACTCAAAGTAGACATGATGCCAGCAGATTTAAACACAGTGTTCTTAGTTTCAGGTTTAATCAAAATTTCACCACTTCTAGCACCAACACCTAACACAACAGGAGGATGTCTAGTATGATGAGCATAAGGATTAAAACCTAAACCACGGTTATGTGTGCTAACTTTAGTTTGATCTAGGATCATGTTGAGGTTCTTTTTACCATCAGAAAATCTTAGCAAAGAATTTTTCAAATAAGAAACCTCTTTTTCCAAAATAGCACAGTTTTCACAATCTATCATGACATCTTTACTTTTACGACACTTGGGGCAAAAAAACACTTCATTGTTTTTCACACCATCTTCCATGTACTCAACACGACCTAAAGCATCTTTTAATTTCATCTTATTCAAAGTACATGTTGAGCAATCCAAAACATCATGAGGTTGTTTTAACTTTTTAGCACAAATCATGTTAAACATCAAACTAGCATGAAAAGCAATTTGATATTTTTGCAACAACTTTTTAGTTAAAATAAACTCATCCAAAGTGCGTGTGTGCAAAGCAAAACTAAGAGCAAGAGAAGATTTACTTTTCAAATCATGTACAACATTGACTTCTCTAATTTTAGACATTTCATTCATTAAAAACTCACAACTTTGACAATCATCATCATTAGGAATAAGAGATTTTAATCTATCAATTTCAGAATTAAGAGATTCAATGATATACTCCTGTTTTCTCTACATCTTCTCACACTTCATATTTTTTGCACTCAAAATATTAATAGCTTCTTCGAGAGCACTTACCTCATTGTCTTCACACTCTGAATCCGATTCACCACGCGCCATGAAGCAAACACCGGAGATGTTCTTTCCCTTGTCATCATCTCCACTCTCACCATCTACATCGCTTAGTGGCTCAAACGCGGCGTAGACTTGATCAAAAGCCTTTTTGAGAGTCTCCTTGATCTTCTTTCCTCCTCTAACTATACTCTTTGGCTTGTTGTCATTTGTCTTCTCATCACCAATATCTTCCCTCCTATTTCTCCCAAGCTTAGGACAACGTGAACGAAAGTGATCCGTAGCACCACATTCAAAGCAACGATTTGGTCTACCTCTTTTCCTGTACCTAACATTAGTCACAGCTCGAGAAAGTCTGTTAGATAACAAAACCATGTCCTCCTCCTCGATTGTTCGAGTTGATCATCGGACATGGCATTAAACAAAGCAAAAACGGAAGACTTTGATGAAGAAGCATCAACGTCCAAAGAAGTTGAGGAAGAAACCAAAGCACTCGACTTAGAATTAATTTTACGGGAAAGAATATTCATCTCATGTGTTTTCAGTTTTGTGTAAAGCGAATCCAAAGTCAAAGTAGACATATCAACTGACTCTTGAATAGATGCAACTTTCATCTCCCAAATAGACATGTCAAGACTATTCAAAAAGTGGCGAGAAATCTCAGATTGTGTATAATTAACATCATAAGAAGAATCAACAGATCTAAGATCACTCAAAATTTTATTATACCTATAAAGATAGTCATCGAAAGCCTCTCCAGGTTTCATCTCAAATTTAATATACTCCTTTTTGAAAAGATCTTGATGAAACTCTTTAATGTTATTTGTTCCTTCATGAAAATTACTCAAAGCAATCCAAATCTCATGGGTAGTTTGAAGATGAGCAACACGATCATAATCCGAACGAGAAATCCCACTCAAAAGAATATTGTGAGCTTTGCAATTTTGTTCAAACTCAGTTTTTAAAACAACAGTATTAATTTGTTCAGGGATCTCATAAGGATGAGAAACTTTTCTCCAAATATCACAATCCTCAGCCATAATATAAGATTGCATCCTACTACACCAATGAGAAAAATCCGTTCCATCGAAAACATGAGGCTTAGTTGAAAACCTATTAGCAGCCATGGCAAAAACTCTAGATTGATTAAACTCCAAAGAAGAAAACTAGGCTCTGATACCACTTGTAGGATCGAATAGCAAGAACTAAGCCAACCAGAGGGGGGCTGAATGGTTGGTATGCCCAAAAACCAAAATTCTTAGCAGAAATAAAAGTTACCCTCAAAATTCGATGGATCACGGTCTGACCGAAGGTGTGCCGCCGGTCTGACCGCCGCCTTGCCGCCGGTCTGACCAGTGGTATGTCGCCGGTTGGACCGCCGAAGCCTGGTGAAACACAAATCGAACTCTTAAAGAAGATGATGACTTTATTGATTCTCTCTGTGTTTACAAAGTGCACCAACAGCACTCCTTACAAAAATCTCGGCTAAACTCGAAACCCTAACAAAACTATCAACTCAATTGCTCTCAAAAGCGATACCCGGAAGCCTCACGCTCCCTCTCTATTTATACCCAAGATAAGCAGCCTAAAGCCACGAACAAAACTCATACTAGAAGTCCTAATCACTCTAGGAAACCTTCTCGTATAAGAAACAAACTTTACATAACTAGTCCCACCAAATTTGGACTCCTTCCAAATTCGACTCCGCATCCCGTACGCACACAATACCTTCATCGTTTGCCATATGGAAACTTCACCTTCCACGTGCATTGAACTCTAGCCTTAGTATCCCGCATGATCTCTGACCACCACGAACGTCGTCTTATCCCCAAGCCGACTCCCGGTCAATCACCGTAAATACTCTCCCGGCATTAATTCACCTACACATGAAACAAACAAAGAAACCATATTCCGAGACCAAGCTATCCCCAGCTTGACTCATTGTTAGCAAACAACAGTATTACATACGCATAGTATCCATCTAGAAGTCATATTCATGAAACAATCACGGATATCCAAACAAACAACCCGAAACCGAAACCAACTCAGTGTCGGCCGGTCAGACCGCGGGCTACGCCGGTCTGACCGCGCAATACACGCCGGTCTAACCGGAAACCACCGCCTGGTCTGACCGGACCTAAACCAGCAGAACCTATATATATCACCTGTGTAAATCCAATTATCTCCAATACCACTTCGCAAATAAACTCCAAATAACAAAACCAATAATCTCCAATGCCAATTGTTCATCACAAAATAATAATCAAAAACACCTTTGATTTTACATGATCAACCAAGAGTCGACAATGCCGGGCAAGATGCACCCGGCATCGCAGCCTTAGATTGCAGAGTGAGGTGCACCCTTGCCATCCTGTGCCCGCCCGGCGCGCTCCTCTTCGCTGCCGTTACGAACCGGCTGCATCGTGTTGCACCTGGGGTCGTGGCTAGCCGATTCAAAGGCGCTAGGCGGCCCCTTGACCCGCCTCCTCGGTCACCACCCCCTCCAAAGACGAAGGCGGTGACACCAGCAGGCAGCGCTGCCCGGTCACCGCAGTGGTTGGCGTGAGGAGCGAGGATCGCTGTAAGAACTGGGGCCACCGCCACCGACTAGCGCGAGGGGTAGGAATTGCCACTGCTGCTGCCGGAGGAGGGAGGAACTTCTGTGGGAGCGGGAATTGCCCCGCTGTCGCCAACGCCGAGCAGGCAGAAGTTGCCGCTGTCGCTGGCGAAGGGAGGACCCGCTGTGGAAGCAGGCACCGCCCCGCCGGCCATCGGTAGGGGCAGCAATTGCCGCTGCTGCCGTCGGATGAGGGAGGGCCTGCTGTGGGAGCAAGACCCGCCCCGTTGCTACCGCCGACGCGTAGCAGGGCAGAGGCTGCCGCTGCTGCTGGTGGAGGGAGCAAGGACTGCGGCCGCCCTGCTGCTGTGGGAGCAGGCACCGCCCCGCTTCCTCCGCCGACGCCGAGCAGGGCAGAAGCTGTCGCCGGTGCTGACGGAGGGGACAAAGACTACGGCCACCGCCGACCGACGGAAGGGGCGAACGCTCCCGCTGGCGGAGGAGGGAAGGGATTCTTCCTTCTCCATTTACGCCAGCGGGGAGGATGGGGGCAGTCGCCGCTGCTTGCGGAAGGAGCGGGGACGGCCGCCATCGCCGGTGGATGGGGCGAGGGATTCTTCCTCCTCTATTTGTGCCCCCCTTAGACCTTCGTGCCGGTCATGTAGTAATCAGCACGGCCTTCGCGCCGATCTTGTAGTAGTTGAGTCTTCATCATATGCTTGTATATCAATTTCCTGCAATGAAATATGTCATAGTTTGGATATTAGTTGATATCTTGTATGTGTGATCCAAATGTTTTCTTCCCTTGTTGGCTTGTTCGGTGTTTCGTCTTAAACGAGGGCTCGGGTTCGGGTCGCAATCCTAAGTGATAGGAGCCGAGGCTAGAACACTTGGGGAGTTCCGCATGTCGAGACTATTTTTTGAGGACGTTGTACATCTTGGTCTTGTGGCCCTTGAGGATTTCCGTGTTGGTGCGCTCTACTTGACCATTGCTCTTTGGGTGGGCGGGGGAGGCGAAGCAGAGCTTGATGCCCATCTCCTCGCAGTAGTCGCCAAATAGTTCACTTGTGAATTGGGTGCCGTTGTCCGTAATGATACGGTTGGGCACCCTGAAGCGAGCAGTGATGCATTTGATGAATTTGAGCGTCGAGTGCTTATCGATCTTGATGACCGGATAAGCCTCGGGCCATTTGGTGAACTTGTCGATGGCGACGTAGAGGTACTCATATCCTCCCAGCGCCTTCTTGAACGGACCCAAGATATCCAGCCCCCAGACCGCAAAGGGCCATGAGAGCGGGATGGTCTGGAGGGCCTGGGCCGGCAGATGCGTTTGCTTGGTGTGAAACTGGCATGCCCGGCATCACCTGACCAGATCGGCCGCATCCTGGAGCACTGTTGGCTAGTAGAAACCCTATCGAAAGGCCTTGCCGACCAAGGTGTGCGAGGCAGAGTGAGCTCCGCACTCGCCTTCATGCGCATCGGCAAGGAGCTCGATGCCATGGTCCCCAGGGATGCACTTGAGGAGGACTCTGTTGGCACCGCGCCGGTAGAGGGCCCCCTCTACCAGCACGTATCTCTTGGAGATGCGAATGACGCGTTCGCTCCCTTCGCGATCCTCGGGGAGAGTCTCATCTTTAAGGAAGGCCTGGATCTCACTCATCCAGGCAATTTGTCTTGAGGGGTCGGGTTCGACCCCTTTGGGCCCCGAGGCCCGGACTCCTTCGGGCGTCGGGGTAGGTGTGGCAGCGTCTGAGTCCCCCGGGGGATCAGGACGCGCTGACAGCTGGGTGAGCCTTTCTTCAAAGGCACCCAGTGGGGTCTGGGCGCGTGATGAGGCGAGGCGTGACAACTCGTCGGTGAGCGTGTTGTCCCGCCTGGGCACGTGCCATAGTTCTAACCCATCAAAATGGCGCTCCATACGTCGCACTTCGCGAGCGTAGGCTTCCATTTGCGGGTCGGAGCAGCGGTACTCCTTGGATACTAGGTTCACGACCAACTGAGAGTCACCTAGAACCAGGAGGCGATAGATCCCCATTCCTGCCGCCGCTCTGAGTCCCGCAAGAAGCCCCTCGTACTCCGCCATATTGTTGGTTGCCTGAAAATCCAGGCGCACCAAGTATTTGAGGGTGTCCCCGTTTGGTGAGGTCAAAGTGACCTAGCTCCTGCTCCTTGAAGGGCGAGCGGTTCATCGAACTGCATTACCCAATGCGGGCTTGTAGCCGGTTGCGTGGGACCGCTCCGATCTTGGGCTCGGGGAACCCGGGATCGGGGTCGGGGATCGGGCTCCACCCCGCCACAAAATCGGCGAGGGTCTGACTCTTAATCGCGTGGCCCGGTTCAAAGTGGAGATCGAACTCAGAGAGCTCTATAGCCCACTTAACCACTCATCCTGTCCCTTCTCGATTCCAAAGAATTTGCCTGAGAGGGTAGGACGTTACCACTGTGAGTCGGTGCGCTTGGAACTAATGGCGCAACTTCCTCGAGGCCACCAGGATCGCATAAAGCAGCTTCTGGGCCTGAGGATACCGAATCTTCGCATCCCGTAACGCCTCACTGATGAAGTAAACCAGCCGCTGCACCTTTCGGCGGGGCCTAGTTTCATCGTCGCGGGCATCGGGTCCCGCGTGGGAATGTTGGGAGGGGCCGCTCTGGGCCCTCTTCCCCTCCACGGTGGTAGCCTCGGGGTTAGGCATCGTCGGGCCATTCCTCCCCAGTGGCCTCGGGGCCTTCCTGGGGTCCGGGGGCCTCTAACTTCACCCGACCGACAGGCTCCCGCGTCATCCTCTGTCCTGGGCTGCGCCATCGTGGGTCGGTGGGGCACGTGGTCATCCGCTTCCTCAAGGCGTGGGACGAGGAGGCGCCATGCTCCTCGTCGCCGCCCACGGGCTTTGGGACTGCGGCGAGGTTGGTTACGCGTTGTTCCGTGCAAGCCAGTGTGATCTTGAGAACACCGTTGATGGTGATGGGGCCGCGTGGGCGAAAAATCTTCATCTGGAGGTAGGCGTAGTGTGTGGCCGCCATGAACTTCACCAACGCGGGTCTCCCTAGAACCGGGTTGTAGGGCAGATGGAGTTCCGCCACATCGAAGTCTATCCGCTCGGTGCAGAAGTTGTCGGGGCCACCGAACGTGACCGGGATGTCAATGTGACCTCGAGGCCACGTGCCCCGGCGTCACGCCGATGATCGGCAGGTACGGCAGGAGCTTCATCCCCGGGACCTTGATGAGGTCATAGGTCGTGGGGGACAGAATGTTGAGGGCGGCGCCGCCGTCGATCAGGACGCGCCTCAACTTGACATTGCAAATAGTGGGGGAGACAACCATTGCAATTTGCCCACCCCTAGCCACGCACGGGGGGTGGTCGGTTTGGTTGAAGGTGAGAGGAACCTCCGACCACCTGGCTCACCGTGAGGCCTCATGGGTGGGAACCGCAGCCAAAAGCTCGCGCTTCATGGTCTTGAAGCTGCGACGGGAAGCGTGAGCACACGCTCCCCCGTCCATGGTGGCGACGGTGGCCTCCGGCTCCTGAAAGCCTAAGTCATCGTTGCCATCATCGTCGGCGGGGGCCTTTTTCTTGGCCTCACTTTGCCGGTCGCGGGAAGGGGCCGTGAGGTTCTGGCCTTCACGGCGCTCCTGACCCCGCTCGTCCCCCCACTTCTTGATGCGCTCGGCCAATCCCTTGATCGCTCGGTACTCGGTGAGGTCGTGGAGGGAAGTGTTATGTACGGAGCACCATTTGCCCACCCGGCGCTCTCGGCCAGGGACAGCAGGGCTCCTCTTGCTGCCCTCCGTAGCCTTCCCCTTACGCGGGGGCCGCGGGGCATCCTCCTTACGGGCAACGCGGTCCGCGAGCTCGAAGAGCTGCGCGGTAGTCTGGGGCTCCTTGGAGGCGATCTTCTCCAGCATGCAGTTATGCCGCACTCCACCCCTAAACGCGTATATCACCGCATAGACGGGGATACACGGGATGGTGTTGTGGACCTGGCAGAACCACTGGATATATGACCGGAGGGACTCTCCGTCCCCCCGCTGCACTGCGTGCAGGTCTGCTTCCTCTCTTGGGTGTGGATATGTGCCCTGGAAGTTGGTGGTGAACTGCTGGCACAGATCCTCCCAGGAGTGGACCGAAGCGGGTGGCAGGTTCATGAGCCAACCCCGCGCTTGACCTTTTAGGGCCATGGGGATGTAGTTCGCCATGACCCTGTCGTCGCCCCCCGCCGCCTCGATTCCAGTCGTGTAGATCTGGAGGAACTCGGTGGGGTTGATGCTTCTGTCGTACTTCTCTGGGATGCTGGGCTGGAACTTTGAAGGCCATCAGACACTCGGAAGACTCGCCACAAAGGCACGGCATCCAGCCCCAACGACGGGGGAAATGGGGGGCCTACCTTTATGGCCGCTAGGGCGCACGGTGGCCGTGGACACGACGCCCTCTCCCGATTGGGTGGCGCGGCGCTCATCGCGCCGACGCTCGATGCTGAGCCGGGCATCCGGCTCACCGTATAAGTCCTCATGGCGCCCATGAGTAGCCGTGGGCATCGACGAGGATGGTGTGGGTGCGCAGCGGACGTGCGCCGCCGCCCGTCGTGCTCTCCGCCTTGCGGATGAAGAGGATGTAGCTGCGGCGCCAGATGACCCGGCCGTTGACAGATGGCCACCGACGTCCAGCTGCTGGTGCACCGCCTTGACCAGGTTGGCCACGTCGTCCAGCCAACGCTGGACGGGGGCCTCTGGGTCCGCGGTGATGGGCGGATGGCGCAGGAGCGCCCCTGCCGCCTGGAGGGCACCTTGAGGAGTGCCACCGTCACCATAGGCCAGCCGGCGGCGCGTCTTGGAGTGACGCTGTCGCTCGCCGCTGGGACGCTGGGAGGCGACGGAGCCCTCCGGCTCCTCGGGCGCCTTCCCCTGTCCAGGGCTCTGGCAAAGAGGTGGTGACGGAACGCGCGTCTGGCAGCGAGGATGCAGCTCCCCGCCGTCGTCGCCCGTGCTTGGTGTGGGGGTGTGGAGTACCGCCTCTTCAGCCATAGGGCTGACTCGGTGAAGCTTGGCGATCACGCAAGGAGCGGAAAGCTAACTAAGCTTTTGCGCGCCCACTACCTGGCGCGCCAGCTGTCGGATGGAAAAATCCGCAACGGGGGACTGTGCGGACCCCCTTTTGAGTTCGGCCGAGGGGCGCGCGAAAGAGGCCTCCTCAGGCCCGGCTCCGGTGAGGCCAGTGAGGAACGAGATCGCCTGTCAGAGGACGGTATCACACACGAGCGTTTATACAGGTTCGGGCCGCCGACGAGGCGTAATACCCTACTCCTGTTTGGTGGATTATGTATGTGGACTCTATCTCCCCGGAGTTGGGCAAAGTTCACCCTGCTCAGGGAGAAGAAGTGGAGGAAAGCATCCAACCTTGTTCCTCTAGGCCTGGGCCTCCTTTTATATCTCAAGGGTACACCACATGGGCCAAACAGGTGGTTTTCTAGAGAGAGAAGCAAAATATTTTACAGATGCATACTATGTCGTGGCTTGGAGTGGAAGCCTTCCGCTCCTATGGATCTGGCATGGCATTGGTCAGACCGCCCATCATGGCGGTCGGCTCGGCACGTCATTCCTCATTAACCGGAGGGAATCCGGCAGTCCACAGTAATCCGTGTGGTGCGCCAGGTGATTAGACCTGACGCACCAACCTTGACGTGGCGCAGGAGCCGGTTCGGCCCCTACGATCTTGACGTAGCTTCATTGGGAAGCGTATTATACCTACACCTGCACCGTCATTTAATGCGGGTAGGTGAGCGCTGGGAGCGCTCACTCACCTCGTGGTACGTGGCGATGGCCCGAGGGGGTCGGGGGAGCCCGACCCCTGCAGGGTCTCCCCCGAAGGGGGTAGCTTGCCATGGGAGGGCGGCCGCCACATCATTCTTGGGCCTTCTCGCCCCTCGGGGGATGACCACGTGAACAGACGGGGCCGCCTCAAGCCCATAGTCGGTATACTCCTGGGCCCAGGACACCGACATGACCCTCGGGACTAAAGGTGGTAGCACTAGCCACGTAGTGCTACCCTCTTTAGTCCTGGTTGGTAGCACCAACCGGGACAGATCTTTAGTCTCGGTTATTTCAACCGAGATTAAAGATAGGTATCTTTAGTTCCTAATTAGGCGTCTCGGTTTGTAACTTGGAACTAAGGGGTTGCAAACCGGGACTAAAGAGGGTATCCCAGTAGTGCATGGTCGATGTTAAAGCCCCTACGTTACATCATTCTACCATGTATTACTCCTCTGATGCTTTAATTTATATTTCGATAATGAACATAATCCTTCGTGTGAAATCCCCAATAATCAATTAGCAACTACAAAAGCAATTAAGCATTACTCGGCAGACCATGGAAATTATGCTGACAGCAACCAGCTATATGCATTGTTCTTGGGGATGAAAACGGTTATGAAGATTTCCGGACTCCGCACATGTTTTGGGAAACTGAATGTGGAGGTCATAGTGGTTATAGTTCACAAGAGCTTGACTGTTTGTACCGAGGAACTCCATTCATTTCTGGAGCACTGTTGGATAAACAATGACCCGATGAAAGTATTGCTGCAAGTAACAACATAAACTGTTGTGTTGTTTTTTGTTTCCGTTTCAAATTAACGGGATGTGTAAATTTATGCATCATGTGTAAATTTGTACCTTGTATCCATTTATTAATTCTACATTGACTCTTTTTCCATTATTCTGCTGTCACGGAAATTTAATTTTAGAATATAAGCTCCATTTGAGGGAAATGTCATTGTACAAGGTCGCAAAAAAAGTTTCAGAAAAAATCTAAGCTAGTTAATTTTATCCTATTATTAAAGAACTTGCAACAACAACAGGAAAAATAAAATTGCCATAAAGATATGAATTAGTAATGAACAAATAAGTGATGAACAAATCCGATAGAGGCAATTGCACCTCAACTCCACACAGCTTTTTTCAGAAAACTCTGTAGAGATTAGTGCTTGCAAATAATCCGTCGCACCATTTGTGAAGCCTTAAGAATTAAGAATCATAAGTCCGGTTGTCGAACACTTTTTTGATTTTTCAGCCAACTATAACTTATAACCTTGTGTTGTCGAAACGACAACTGCATAATGTGGTCACACAACGGTTGTTGAAAAAGTAAAGTGTATTAAATTCAGGATTTTCTTGGGATTCCCTTTACATGGCCCTAGGGGGCTATTTATAATCCCATTACAGATCCCCTATTAGGGTTTAGGGCTATTACAGAAGAATTTACATGGTCACCCTTATGAAAGGGACATTACATGGGTATTCAATGTAATTAAGTTATGTGGGCCTTTAACGGGCCACCTGGCGGCTGCCGGCCCATCGGTCCCTGGGCCGGAGCGGTTGGGCCGGCCCACTGGGCCTTCCTAGATGGGGCCCGATATGGCGAAGTCATCCTCCTTCGGCGTACGCCCTTCGCCATGTAGCCTTCGCCCAGAGCACGTTTAGACTTGCGGGGACCTAGCGCAACTCTTCGCCTTTTGCCGCCTTCGCCTCGTGGTCTTCGCCATAGGGCTTCGCCCCGATGGATCTTAGGCGCCTCGAGTCTGAATCCTCGCTGCTTGCTTGGTTTCGGTAGGTCTGGTCGAAAAGTCTCATCACATACTACCAACAAGCCCCTCACGGGCAAGGGTAAGATAGGAGCTTCGGCCGAGATCGTGCAAACCATGTAGTATGGTATGAGGTGCCCCTTTTCGACCGATGCTCCTGCCGAAACCTGTCTTGTGCTCCTGCAAAGAATGTGTGCTCCTGCAAACCGAGATCGTGCTATTTTTACTGTTTGTCTGGGCCCAAATGAACAGTGACGGGCCTTCGCCTTCCGTAAACAGCGAAGTTATCCCTTACTGTTCCACTGGGCCGGAGTGAAAAGTGATGGGCTTTTTCCCCCGAGGGCCCACCACTGCACGGCCTGGTCCATGGGATTTTACCGTTTCGCCTATCCTGCGACACGTGGCAGCTCCTGATTAGCCGGGAAGGCGAAACGTCGCTTGGTAGGCTATATATTCTTCCTTCCCCTTTTTACCGCCATTACCCTCGTCAGTTTCACCGCAGGCGCTCGCTCTTCTCATCTTTTTACTTACGGCACTCTAACTCAGCCGAACCCTTTCGCCAGTTAACCCCTTTCACTAGCACACGCCCGCTTCACCATGGCCCCACGCAAGCCGAACCCCGTCTCCACGACAGGTCCTGACCCCGGCCAAATTGACGAAGACACCACCGCATTTCTAGGGGTGTCGCTCATAGACGAAGAAGAGCTGGCAAAGATGGTTAGTGCAGGTATGGTGGCGGAGGGGCGGGCCTTCGCCCCTGGGGATGCCGAAGTGCCGAAGCCCAGCGAGCACCAGACGGTTGTGTTCGTCGTGTTCTTCGAGGCTGGGCTTTGGTTTCAGTGCAACATATTGTTTCCGGAAATTCTTCGCCTCTTTCAGGTGGAGCTTCCCCAGCTGAGCCCTTCGGCTCTGGTCCGCATCGCCATCTTCGATTGGGCATGCCGGACCGCTGGGTTCGATCCGAGCGCCGAGCTCTTCGGCGCTATCTTTTCGGCCACCATAAATTCGAAGACGGTGGTCACTCCTGCTGGGACTAGGAAGACGGCGTTCGGGAGTGTGAACTTCAATGTTCGCCCCGAGCGCTCCGAATTGTGGCCGGTTAACGCCACCATGTCGAAGTGGGATCGCCATTGGATGGCGAAGTGGTTTTACCACTATATCCCCTTCGAGGCTGGGTCCGAAGCAACGAAGGCCCTTCGCTGGCGGCACCGGGCAATCTCGCCAGTCCGGAAATCGAGAGTCGCCATCAACGGCGCTTTGGAGGCACGGTTCGCCCTGCTCCGCAAGGTTTGCTCTCGGCTGAGCTGCTGCGACCTGGTGGAGGAATTCTGCATGCTTCGCGTATGCCCCCTCTCTCTATCATGGTTGGTCGAGGTTGACCAAGCTAAGGACAATGAGCTAGGCCGAAAAAGCTTGGAGATGGAAGGCCTCGCTCGGTCCCTCGAGGAGGTGAAGGCGGAGAACAAACGCCTCCAGGCCGAGCTGGACATGGGAAGTGAGGCGATGGCGGAAATCGATCGCCTCAAGGCTGAGCTGGAGAAAACGCGGGAGCACTCCACCATCCTCACAGACTACTACAACTTGACGGAGCTGAAGATGCAGGCCTTTCGTCAGGAGGTTAACAGGGCAGAGGCGAAGTCCCAACTACATGCGCGAGAGGTGGCGAGGGCCACTGAACCCGCTAAGACCGCCTGCCGGACACTTCGCCTCGCCCTTACCGACATGGGGGCGAAGGCGCGGGGTGTCCCAGGCGAAAATGCCTCTGCCCTGGAGTTCTCCGAGTGGACACAGCAAGCTGGCTGCGCAGTCTCAGACTGTGCCACCGCGTACGGCGATTGCTGTGCGCGCGTGTCCGTGGCCTTCGCCATGGGCCTGTTGCAGCAGTCTGGCTGCGAGCACGTCGCCAAGTTCCCCGACTTCGCGAAGGGGGACTGGGAGTTGAGCACCCAGGACATTACGCCTGCACTCCGCGCCTGGCGTAAGCAGTTCTGGCAGAAGGACGCCCGATCTGCTGCCAAGGCCCGGCTGCTCGAGCAGCTGGCGAAAACCGAGGCGGCGGACCTAGGCGAAGAGCCGATGGAAGAGGGTGGAGGCGATTCCCAAGACCACCTAGAGGTGTGAGGCCCTCCGTCCATTTTTGTAAATTTTAATAGTTTACTTTTGATGTTTGCCATATAAGGCGAACAATGTAAATATGGCCGATGGCCCACCTTGCTGCAGAATGTTTTAATATTTGGAATATATGACGATTTTCGCCAACTATGTTTGATGTGTTTTTTTTTGTACTCGTGTTTTCATTGCTTCACATAATCTTTTCGCCCGATTTATGTGTTCAAGCTTTGCTTTCTGCGTTTCGCCACATGACTTCCCACTGTTTTTAGGGTCTACGCCGAAAACTATGCGTTCGGCCCCCCCTTTGGGGATTGGCGAAGCAGGAATGAGAAGTTTGTTGCGGCAAAATATTTGCCAAAGGCCCGGTACCTGCTTCGACCTATTTACCGCGAGATGATGATTAGCGGCAACAGCTACAAAGTCGTGAATGTCGCCAACTGGATGCGAACACACCCCGGGCGAACATTGGAGGACTACGATCGTGTCCACTCGGCGCGCCTGGAGGGCATGGCTCGCTTCTGGCGAAATCATCAAAGGACTGATCGGCAGGAGGTGATCGCCCAGCGCCGTTACAGTCTTTCTCTTGTTTCGCCCCCTTCTCCACTTAGGGTAGTTTCCAACATTAGTAGTGACGACGAACCCTGTTCGCCAGATCACTCCTTTCGAAGTGGTAGTTGTTTTGGGGGTGAAGATGTAATTTACTTGTAATCTAAGCTATAGAGTCTGTTGTATTCCTTTCGCCTGTGCCATGTTGTACGATATGTATTCTTCGATTATTTTCCCGAAGTTAATAAAGGTGTGCTTTTATTTCCTTTTCTCTATTTTTGCATTGTCACTTTTCTTGCTTTCGTTAGGTCGGAATACATCGGCCCCTTTGCGTATATTAGCAAAATAGTTCTGCTAACTTTTCAGCTTTCGTCTTCCGTTGTCGATCTTTGGTACTCCACACTAAGAGCGGCACACGTTTTTCGTGTAGATCGATTATAACGGTGTTCGGTTAGTTACTTTCCGAAACAAGCTGCCGCGGTTTCAACGTTCGGCGAGCGATGCTTCGGCCGATTCGTTTCGCCCCCCTGGCGTTTTCGCTGATCGGGCGTTTGCCTTGGGGTTTTTCCACGAATTATCATATACACAAGTAAAAAAGGCAAAAGACACAAGGATTTTATACTGGTCCGGGCCTCCAGGGTGGATAATAGCCCTACGTTCAGTTTTTTTCTTTTCTCATTTTCTCCTTTTTTTGTATTTTTGTGCGGGAAGGCTTACATAATGGCAGATGCCGAAACAGCTATATAACAGTATGTACATTTTTACATTTTGGCGAATAGGGTGCCACCCTACCTAAACATAGAAACGCTTAAGAGAAGCGGCGTTCCAGGAGTGATCGAACTCTTCGCCTTCCAGCGTTGCTAGGCGAAAGGAGCCCGTTCTTGACCTGTGCTTGATGAGGTACGGCCCTTTCCATTTTGACTCAAGCTTCCCGACCGCTACTGGGTTCGCCTTTTTCCTTAGGACGAGATGGCCAGGTAATAGCTCTGTTGGGCGAACCTTTTTGTTGTAGGTTGTCGAAGTGCTTGTGGCGTATTTGCGCATGTGTTCTAGCGCTTCGACTCGTACCCCCTCAAGGAGTTCGAGCGACACTTCACGCCCGTCTTCGCCCCGAGAAAACATCACCCTTGGTGAGTTAGCCCCTAGCTCTGTTGGGGTCATCGCCTCGTCTCCGTAGAGGAGCATGAACGGGCTAAACTTGGTTGGCCTTGTGGGATTTGTCCGGAGGGCCCAAAGAACAGACAGCATTTCGTGTGGCCATCTGCCCTTCGCCGCCCCCTCAAGCCTTTTCTTGAGCGCCTCTAAGATCTTGCCATTTGTGCGTTCGGCCGCCCCGTTCGACTGTGGGTGTGCGACCGACGCGAACCTGATTTCCAGGTTTAGCAAGTCACACATTTCTCTGAACCTGTCAGAGTCGAAGTGCTTGCCGTTGTCCGTGATGAACTCCTTCGGCACTTCGAAACGGCAAACAATGTTTTTCCAGACAAACTTTTGTACTGCTGCCGAAGTGATCGCGCTGAGTGGTTCAGCCTTGATCCAACGCGAGAAGTATTCAATGGCTACAATTACAAACTTGTATCCATTTCGTGCCACAGGGAATGTCCATCCCCCACCTGGCGAAAGGCTAGACTAGTGCGATATGCTGCAGCTCATATTGTGGTGTAGTCTGGCTTCGGCCATGTCGTTGGCAGCTTTCGCACTTTTTGGCCTGCTCAACGCAAACTTTCAGCACAGTGGGCCAATATACTCCGTGGAAAACACTTTGGAGGCAACTGTTCTTGCAGCTTGGTGTGCACCGCACAACCCCTGGTGTATTTCCTTCACCATTTCCTCGCCCTCGGCGAAGGAGATGCATCGAAGCAAAGGTTGGAGCACCCAGAGCGATATAGCTGCCCTGAGACCAGCTTGTATTGTTTGGCTCTGATTTGTAAACGCTTCGCTTCTGCATCATCCTCTGGAAGCCAGCCATCCCTGAGGTACTTTACAAACGGGGTTCGCCGTCCTCTGGGTCTTCGCCCAGGTCCATCTGGTCAAGTGCCATGATATCCAGGGTTTCTGTGGGCACGCTTGGTGCATACAGGATCTCAAAAAAGATGCCTGGTGAATGCGGTCCCCCGCAGGCGGCAGATATCGCTAGTGTGTCCGCTTCCTCATTCTGGCCTCTCGGTAAGTGTTCGACCGTTATTCCGGCGAAGCACTTTTCCATAGATCGAACAGCCTCCAAGTACTTTTTCATCCCTTCGTCTTTTGCCTCAAAAGACTTATCAACGTGACACGCCACCAGCTTGGAGTCTGTTCGGATAAGCAAGCGCCAAACCCGCAACGCTTTCGCCTTTCTAAGGCCCAACAATACCGCATATTCTGCCGTGTTGTTGGTCGTGTCGAACTGCAGCCTTGCGGCATAACGAATCGGCACGCCTCCTGGCGAAGTGAGTACCGCCGCGATGCCCGCCCCCCTTTGCTACCATGAGCCATCGGAGTGCATTATCCAAGGATGTTCGATGGGCTGAGGCTTAGGGGCGGATGCCGGTATCCACTCGGCCACGAAGTCAGCTAGGACATGGGATTTGATAGCAAAGTGAGCAACGAAATGCAGGTCGAAGGGGGGTAACTACGCTGCCCACTTGCTGAGCCTGTCAGAAATTTCCTTGCCCCAGAGCACTTCGCCCAAAGGATACTGTGATGGTACAGTGATTTGGTGGGCCTAAAAATAGTGCTTGAGTTTGCGCGAAGCCATCACTAGGGCGTAAGCAAGCTTTTCCATCTCAATGTACCTTATCTTCGCCCCTTGCAAAGCTTCAGAGACGAAGTATACTGGTTTCTGTCCTGACTCTGACTCTTGGGCAAGGACTGCGCCTGACTGCCACTGGCGAAGCCGCTAGGTATAGCAGCATTTCGCTTCCCGGGGTTGGGCTGACCAGGGCAGGTGGGCTTTGTAGATACTGCTTTAGTTCGCTGAATGCGGCCTGGCATTCGGCAGTCCAGCTAAACTTTCCTGCGCCCCCGAGGGTCTTGAAGAATGGCAAGCCCCATTCGGCTGCCTTTGAGAGAAAATGTCTGAGTTCCGCAATTCGGCCCATGAGATTTTGTACTTCGCGTTCGCTCGACGGTGGCCTCATTTGTTGGATGGCATCAATTTTCTCGGGGTTCGCCTCGATACCCCTTTCAGAGACAAGAAAACCCAACAACTTGCCCGCGCAAACTCTAAAAACACACTTCTCAGGGTTTAGTTTCATACCCGCCGCGCGCAAGTTGTCGAAGGTCTCCTGCAAATCGGATGCATGGTCGAAAGCCTTGCGGCTTTTTACGATGATATCGTTGACATAGGCTTCAACATTTTGCCCCAGCTGCTTGCAGAGCACCTTGTACACCATCCTGGCCGAAAGGCATCCTGAGGTGGCAGAAAGTGCGGAACAGTGTGATGAAGGCTGTCTTGGGGATGTCATCTGGATTCATATGGATCTGGTGGTAACCGGAGTATGCATCCAAGAAGCTCATGTGCTCGCAACCAGCTGTCGAATCAACAAACTGGTCGATCCGCGGCAAGGGGAAGTCATCTTTTGGGCACACCTTGTTGAGGTCTGTGAAATCGACGCACATGCGCCACTTGCCGTTCGACTTCTTCACCAAAACCAGGTTCGCCAACAACTCTGGGTGGTCGATCTCCCTGATCGCCCCGGCCCTTAGTAGCTTCTGCACTTCGGCCTTCGCTGCCTCCTGGCGATCAGCGGACATCTTGCGCAGCTTCTGCTTTCTTGGCTTGGCGTCTGGCTTGACCACCAGGTGATGCATGATGAGTTCCGTTGAAACACCCCCCACTTCACTGCTGCTCCAGGCGAAGATGTCAATGTTCTTCTTGAGTACTTCTAGGATGTTCCTAGCCTCCACTTCGCCCAGATTGCCCCCCAGCTGGATGAACTTTGCCGGGTCAACGTCGTTGACTTGCACCTTGATCACCTTACCGTGAGGAGCAGGCTTCGGCATGCGTTTAGCATGCGGTTCGGCCTCAACATTGTGTACTGCCCTGTTGATCACGGCCAAGTCGCCTTTTGACATAGCTGGAGGTTGAAGCCCCTTAACAACAATCACCCCTGCCGGACCGGGCATCTTGAGCTTGAGATAGTTGTGGTGGGAGATGGCTTCGAACTTGTTCAAGGTTGCACGACCGAAGATGATGTTGTAACTGTACGGAATGTCGACCACGTCGAACAGTATCTGCTCTTCGCGTCTGTTTTCACCTGTGCCGAAAGCTACCATCAACCGTGCCTGGCCGAGAACTTGAACTGCCTCACCGCCGAAGCCGCGAAGCGAGGCCGGCGCTTGGGTGAGGGCCAGGGTTGGCAACCCCATCTTGGCATATGCCTCGTCGAAGATGACATCGGCTGAGCTTCCTCCATCGACCAGAATTCGCCGAACTTCAAAACCGGCTACCTCGGCTGAGATTATCAGGGGGTCTTGATGTGGGAACAACACTCCTTCAGCATATTCTGGCCCACAAGAAATTTGCTGGTTCAAGTACTTCAGGACCCCTTCGCCTACGGCAGTGATGTTATGCACCGTTCGCAGCTGCAACTTTTTCTGCCGCTTTGACGGTTGAACTGGTGGATCGGCCCTTGTAATCACCTGGATGACTCTGCGCTGCCTGTCTTGGCGTTGTTCGGCTGGGGGTGATTGCTCTTCGGCCGCCTCGCGAGGTACTTCGACAGTAGCTCCCTGATGGGGCCTTGGTTCTTGAGTGTTGCTTCACTGACGAACGTTTCAGCACTGTTCAGTGGTGTGCAAAGATCACCCATGATAGGCGCAATAGAGGTCTTTTTTGACCTTCTTGCGAACAGGCTGCTGGTGGCTGCCACTCTACTGGGCGTCGAACTCCTTGCGGAGGGCTTGTACCTCTTCGACAGCCATCACAGCCTTGCCAGTGCGGTCAATTCTGAATTTTCTCCAAGTCATATGGGAGCTTGGCTTGGTCTTGGCGGCTGTCCCTGGTTCGTCGGCTGGGGTTGGCGAACGGCGAGGGGAGCTGGTTCGGCGGCTTGTGCTTGCATCTCGGCCTGGGCAGCGGCGATGGAGGCTTTATCGTACTCAGCCTGGATTGCTTGCCTTCGCTTGGAGTCCTCTTCACCCCTCGCGTACCCGTCGATGATGCGAAGCAGGTGTTCGAGAGTTTGTGCTTCCTTGTTGGCGATTTTCCTTGTGAGTTCGCCTTCAAGCAGCCCGGCCGAAGCGGCATTGATGACAGATGCTTCAGTTATATCTTGAACTTGGCATCGGGCTTGCGAGAAGTGGCGCATGTACTCCCGTATTGATTCGCCCGGCCTCTGGCGAATGCCGAGCAAATGTTGCTGCGTCTTCGGCTCCTCGTAAGTGCCTCGAAAGTTAAGGATGAAGACATCGCGCAATTGCTCCCATGTGTAAATGCTATTAGATGGTAAATTGAAGTACCAAGAATGGGCGATGCCGTCTAGAGCAAGATGGATTACCTTCGCCTTAGTATTTTCGTCGCCCTGACCGGCTTCGATCGCGGACTCGTAGATAGACAGAAACTCTTTTGGGTCTACTTCGCCTGAGTACCGTGGAACGGGTGGGAACTTGAACTGGGGTGGGATTGGACGAGTTTTGATTCCCCTGCTCAGCGGCAACCCCTTTTCGCCCCCTGCCTTGCTTATGACGCCCTACAGCGAGGGCCCGCTTGGCTGTGGGTACGGCGTGGCAAAGGGCGAAGCCATAGCTTGTGCATGTGGCTGTGCCACGGCGTTCATCGGCCCGGTTCCGAACGGTAGCGCTTGGGCGGCGTTTTAGAAGTCGAACTGCGGTCCCTAGCACCAGGGCGAAGTCCCCGGCCTAGGTTGGTTCAACGGCGGCCAACTGGGTGCGCCTTGGCCAGTGCTCCCCTCCGGCTGAACCGAAGGGGTTGTGCTTGAGATGTTGTGGGGTTGATTGAGTTGCTGAAGGAAAGCTTGAAGTTGTGCTTGCAAGGCCGAAGCCCCCTCCGCCATCACTTGTGACATTTGACCGGGTGGTGAGGGGTGCAGCTGGACCACAACCGGTCGAACCTGCGGCCGCATGCCAGGAACCGAGTGCGCTGCTGCGGTCGAAGGTTGCCCAGGGAAGTACATCGGTCCTTGCACGGCTTGTGACGGAGGGGCTTGAACCGGCGCTTGCTGGTAGGCTTGAGGTGGGATGTAGCCCGTCGAGTATTGGAGGACTGGGGCCGAAGCACCCTTGGCTTGCCGTGCTGCTTCGTATGCTTGCTGTTGCTCTTGCATTTGGCGAAGCATGTCTTGGAGTCGCGTCATGTTCTACCGCATGGCTTCCATGCTGGCCTCGGCTTGCGCCTGAAGGTTGGGGTCAGCTTGCACAGCAGCGAGTGTGGTCGAAGTCAGCTGACTTGCCGAAGGGATCTCCGGCACCTGCTCCGTCAAAGTGGCCGGAGCCGAAGGCGGTGGTTGCGACGCGGGCGCCGAAGCCGACGGCGCTGCCCCAGCTTTGGCGGTGGGCGCCGAAGGTTCTGCTCCTTCTTCGGTGGCCATCGCCTCTTGTGCTACACTTTCCTTTGGGTTAGCAAACCTCTCCTTTGAGACCTTCTTCGGTGGCATACGCTCTCAGTGTTTTCGCTCGGAGGTCCCCATGATCGGCGCCAGCTGTTGTCGAAACGACAACTGCATACGTCGAAGGACGTGGTCACTCAACGGTTGTTGGGAAAAGTAAAGTGTATTAAATTTAGGATTTCCTTCGGATCCCCCCTTTACATGGCCCTAGGGGGCTATTTATAATCCCATTACAGATCCCCCTATTAGGGTTTAGGGCTATTACAGGAGAATTTACATGGTCACCCTTATGAAAGAGACACTTACATGGGTATTCAATGTAATTAAGTTATGTGGGCCTTTAACGGGCTACCTGGCGGTTGCCGACCCATCGGTCCCTGGGCCGGAGTGGTTGGGCCGGTCCATTGGGCCTTCCTGGATGGGGCCCGATATGGCAAAGTCATCCTCCTTCGGCGTACGCCCTTCGCCATGTAGCCTTCGCCCAGAGCACGTTTAGACTTGCGGGGACCTGGCGCGACTCTTCGCCTTTCGCCGCCTTCGCCTCGTGGTCTTCGCCATAGGTCTTCGCCCCGATGGATCTTAGGCGCCTCGAGTCCGAATCCTCGCTGCTTGCTTGGTTTCGGCAGGTCTGGTCGAAAAGTCTCATGACATACCGCCAGCACCTTGCAATAGAAGATGGATTTCATAATGTCGAATTTGAAACATCAATTTATTACGAGTTATTTGGGCTAGTAA
Organism: Oryza punctata; assembly: GCA_000573905.2. Lineage (NCBI taxonomy): Eukaryota > Viridiplantae > Streptophyta > Magnoliopsida > Poales > Poaceae > Oryza > Oryza punctata. The sequence goes on along the minus strand of CM002499.2, from coordinate 21,371,240 downwards.
ATAGTAACCGGTCACCGTGACTTAGATGTGGTCTGTAGCTGGCCAGTTACTACAGGGATTTTGAGATATGGTCTCTGCAAGGAGAGTAGCTTGTCTGGTCCATCCCATGTGCATCACTCTACAGTGATTCCCTCTTTGGCTTTAATCTATATGTTAATCAGTAATATAGCAATTTCCGTTTAGCAATCGCCTCCTACATAGGGCCGGGGAAATATATATAACTATCAGTACCGGAGGGCTACCAGTTGGGACTACATTCTAGCTGCTGGAACATCCATATTGTATTATGAACAATCGTGTGTTCCTACATCTACATTATCCTGTTAGTATTGTGCTCCTACAATTACACATCATACTCTACCTTCATCTGTGCACACTCTATCTTTATTGAGCTCTTTCGCCTCTGGCTGTGCCAAGCAAAATTGTTACACTTTATGCCTAAACTAGCTCCGCTATTTACTTGGGTCGAAACACTACTGGGGATTGTATTTTTTAGTCCCGGTTTGCAACCTCTTTAGTCTTGGGTTGTAAACCGGGACGCCGATTCCGGGACTAAAGATATCTATCTTTAGTCCCGATTGGTTAGTCCCGGTTGGTATTACCAATCGGACTAAAGATAGACACTTTGGCCCCGGTTGGTAACACCAACCGGTACTAAAGATGTTTTTACATTTTTTTAATTTTCATATATTGTTTACTGTTTGTTTATATATTATGCATATATATGTATAAATACATATATATGCATAATATATAAAATATATATATATAATAAATGTATTTATACCTATATATGTCTACAACCAAAATATGTATAGACACATAAGTAAATATATACATATATAGATTACCAAAATATATACAGACATATAAGTAATCACATATACATATAAAATATAAAATCTATGTTATGTATATATATATATATATATTACAATCCTATTCTAATCGTAGGTGGGATTGACGATTAGGTTTTCCATCGTGGTGGAATTCTTCCGCGGGATCAATAACCTGATCCATGATAAATCCTTCTTAAACGGCTTGTATAAATGCATCGTAGGGGAGTTGCTCGAACCTATCATTTCAAAAAATGAGATAAAAATATATGAAATCAATAAGAAATCGAGACATAACATAGGAATGATATTTACGTACATCGAGATCCTTCCCGCTGTTGATTCCATGTGTTATGGTATGAATATAGTTTCAAACGTAGTAGCCACATAAATTCGTTCCTTGCTTCTGTTTTGGACACTAAAGGAGATTGAAATGATAGATTTAATATATAATTTTATTTTATAACAAATTAAATGATCGAATATAATTTTGGAGCATATACTCACTGGAAAGTTTATCCTGACATCTAGTTTTCCTTTGAAATTCCCGCGGACGAGTGTACGGAACCGTGTCCATGTCCCATGTACAGTTGCAAGCTATTATTAATTATCCAAGATCCACATATATAATAGCAACGACAAACACTCATAATGACAGTGCAATGGATGGCATTACCTATCTAGCAATTTAAAGATTTTGGTGAAAGTTTCCCTCGGTTTATCCATTAAGTCATAGACATGGAGTTTGCTTGCATTAAGGTCTATAACAAAAAGGACCTAGTGGAATCTACAAATTATGTGAGATGATATATATGTCACGGTATGAGTACGAGAAGAAAATTGGTATGAAAAGAGGTAAAAACTCATATGAGGTGTTGTACGGCAATAGTATGAAGGTCTTGAAATGTTGTTGCAATAGGAAATGGAGAATATTATCCTCTGTTTCTCACTCAAAATCCTTTATGACCGTAGTGTTAAGTTTGCGGGGGCCATGAATCCAACCTTGAAAGCTCCCTGCTTACGTTTTCATCAGCTATCCACACTGCAATCATTCGATGCTAAAAAAAAGGAGCTATGGAACGAAATAAAATCAATTAAACAATACTTACAGAACCCATAGACTAAGAAGAGAGACGTCGAGGGCGTCTCGATGGTACACATCGAACATTTCCTGGAAACGGACCCACAACTCATCATCTACTTGGAAGTAATGTGAGTTTTTTACCCTCGCACCAAACATCACTCTATCGGCGGCTGATTTTTCCGTATAGTATTGATGGAATCGGTACATCTGCATAGAGAGGGTTTGAACCTGATCAGGCTTGACAAGTGGTTCACCAAGGGTAAATTAGTATTTCAGATCTTCTACTGTTGCTTTTTTTATTGGTGCGTCGGCCAGCAATTGCTGTAACGCCCGATCCATCGCGGCGTTAGCGGGGGAACTATTTTTAATAAAACCATTATTCCAAAAATTTATTCTTGTTATTGTCTGTGTGCGTGTGCCAAGATCTCAGTTTTCCCTTCCAAACTCTAAATCTACTCCAGATCCGCCCTTCTCTGCAAAAGTCTAAATCGCCTCCCTCCGAGTTGTTGGGTCGAATCTCGCTCGGCCCAACTCCCTCTCCCAACCCCTTTCCTCCCTCCAACCTTCTCCCTATCCTTCGTGGGCCGCGCCCGCACCCCGGTCCATTATCACCTCCGGCCTGCTCTCTCTCTCCTCACGTGCGTCGCACACGCTCCGCTCGGGAGAGAGAGCGCTCCCTCCTCCTCACGCTTTGCTCTGCTCTTCTCTCTCCCTCACCGGAAACCATCACCGGTGCCAGTCAAATTCCAGCGCCAGCCTATTGGAGCCTGCACACGCGTCGTGGCAGACCGACCAGGCGCGCCGACGTCACCGCCTACCGCACCCTACCACCCATGCTCCCATGCCGCGTCGACTCGGCCACGTCATCGTCACCATTGGCGTCAGCCGCGACCCCGCACTCTACCGCGCCCGCGCGCATGCCTCCAAACCTCCGAGCTACCACCACCCTTTCTCTTTCTCTCTCTCTCCCTTCCCATTTCGGCAAGGGACCAAGTCCCCTTTCTCTTCCCCCTTTTCTCTTTTTCCCCCACCGCCGGTGTCACCCTATGCCGCCGTTGGCCGCTAGCGCCGCTGAGCGCTAGCTCCATGTGCGTGCCCGTGAATCGCCTAGCCGCGTACCGCATTGCTACCCCTATAAAACCCTCCCTCTCTCTCACTCGTTTCGCCACCCTCACGCTCTCGCCGCCGAACGCCACCGCCGCCTCCTCTCATCGTCGTGCTATTGCTGTCACCGCAGCTCGGGGACGTGTGATGAGGACTCCGGCCACACCGTTTTCCTCCTCTTCCTCAGCCCGGCACCCCTCCACTTGCGGTAATCCCCCTCGTGTGCCCTTGCCTCCTCTCCATGTAGGTGCTAGCCGTGGTTTAGGCCGTCGCCGCTCGCCATAGCCGACCCACGCCGCAGCCTTCCGCCCGACCGAGCTCATCGACGCGCCGCGCGCCCTCACCTCCTCCCGGAAATGCCGTCGCGACCTTCTTTCCCCTTCTCACTCCCTGGCGGCACTGTCCCTTTCCGCCGCCGCCTCACACCGGCGCTCTACCGCCGGCCGCCGTCGCTCACCCTCTCTCCAATCCGAGCCAGCGAACGGGTTCGCCCTTGCCTCCTCTAGCCGCCGGTGTCAGCCTCTCCCTCCACCTCACTGTCGTTCACCGGTGATTCTCAGCCGCCGTGAGCCATCTGATCTCGGACAAGTTCCTCCTCCCCCCTCTTGCGCTGACGTGGCCGCCCACGTCAGCTTGATCGGGTCAAGCCGACCCCAGTCAGCGCCTCCCGGCTCACGCCACGCCTCAGCACATGGGCCGCGACAGCCTCAACTAAGCGGCCTCGCGCGCGCCACGCCCGCGTGGGCCGCGCCTCGCCGCGTCAGCCGCTCAGCCTGCCACATGCACGCGCCGCGTGGGCTGTACCAAGCTGGCCCATCCATTGACCGGCCTGTCTCTCCCGCTCGGCCACTTGGGCCCTCTCTCCCCCGGCTTGCCTCACGCGTGCCTGTTCGCTATGCCCCACGGCCCAATTTCACCTAAGTCGCCCCGCCCCTATCCCCGGACCAGTGCCAACCGGCCTGATCCGCTCGACGCGCCCTTGGCCTGCCTCGCTCGTGCCTCTTGGGCCGCCTCCCTTACGCGACCGGCCCATTGCTCGGCCGCGCCATGCGTAGCTCAAGGGCCGCCTCCGGCCGCGCGAGAAAGTCTAAATCATGCCCTTAACTCTTTTCTTTCCAAGTGAATTATTTATCCCTTTTTCCTTTAGACATAAAATCACATAATCTTAGAATATCCGTACCTTCTCAACCGTTCATCCGATTGACTCCATTCCACTTCCAAAATTTGTCAAAAAAATCGAAATTTGTCTAATGGCACGCTTAGAGGTCGTTATTAGGGCTATCTTTTCAATGTTTGTTGAGTCGTTTTGTTTCGCGTGTAGTTTCGCACCTCGAAGACTCGAAGTGTGCGGATTACGAGGAGCAAGCTCAAGATCTCGAGCAAGGCAAGTCTCCTTTGACCATCTTGCCCCCATAATTTAAGACTAAGTATTTCAATTTCGCAAACTATGCATTATTAGGTTGCACCTGTTACACTTGGCCGTAGTTTGTGAGATAACCTACCTGTTACACTTGATGCCAAGGGACAACTGGATTCGCTGGGGTGGTGTTGGGGAGGACCCCTGGGCTTCCTGGCATGGTTTGGTCTGGGACCTAACCTGTTGTTGGTCCGGGTGACCCCTCCCGTTGGCATATGGTAACCTTGCGTCAGCTTTGGAAATGCCTTGTCATGAAAGCCTCAAAGTCACCAGACGTGGCGGTTCTGCATGGGCTGGGTGATCAGGGTTAGTAAAGTCGTGTGGGAAAAGTGTACCCCCTCTGCGGAGGTTAACAAACTGTTCGAACAGCCGTGCCCACGGTTATGGGCGGATATGAGGTGATTCCTTAGCGTTGTTTTGTTTGACTACTGCTTGTGAAATTGACTTGATGGGTTGGATATCGTAGTTTTCATATGTGGCTGACGGGTTCAGCTGGGCCAGGGAGGCCGTCACAATCGGTTGGCCAGGAGCCAACCCATAGTCCTTAAAAAGATTGATACATTGCACTACTCCGACCAGGCCTGATGCACTGTCGGGCTCGTGTTGTTGAGAAGCACTCCCTTAGAAAACATTTCGAAAAGTTTAAACCAAAATCAATTGCGAAAACAAACGGCTGTTCTATGAATCTTGCAAGACACATATAATTTCCAAGACTTGCTCAGTACTCCCTGTACTCACCCTTGCTCTATATATTATAATCCCCCCAGTTCTCGAAGAGGAGGAGATGGATCCCGCTGACGATGAGTTCTTCCAAGAGCAGTCCAGCTTCGAGCAATTTTAGGGTTTCGTCGTAGTCCCCAAGTTATGCTTGACGCCTTGGGCCAGTCTTCGCTTCTGCCATTCCCTTTTGTAATGCAGTTGTGACTCGAGGTCTGTCCGTAGCCCAACATGACTATAAGACTACTCTTAATAAAGAGACCGTTGTCGCTGTGATATTCCGTCTCCCTGTGATACCAGCATTATTTCCTGGGACTAGTATCAGCACACAGGTCTTTTTAGAGCATCCCGCTCTAGTACCCATCTAGGGCTAGATCGGGGCGTGAGAAAGATGGTATCAGAGCAAAGCTTGGCCCTAGGGCGAAACCCGACGCTTAGGACGACCATAAGGATATTAAGTTCTAAAAAGCTACTTGCGAAAACTAGGGTTTCTCTTACTCTTCTTTCTTAGTAATTTAATTGATTAAAATTGTTACTAATCTATTTCCCTCTTTCAAAATTGTAGATGGCAGTCAACGCTACCCACAGTTCTCACGGTGTTGGTGAGGGTCACCACGTCGACCAGTTGAGCGACCTTGCTCGTTTCCTTGGCTTCTCCCGTCTGGAGTACGCTGGGTACTCTGTGTACCGCTACCCTTCCCGCTGTAAGATGTTTGTGTACCTCTACCCTCGTGGAGCCCCACACAGCGCAGGCCTTCGCCCCAACCACTTCAATGTGGCCCGACCCACTCTCCAGCTCGCTTACCAGGACCTCTTCTGGACTGCACTCAGTCATCTAGCCTAGGACTACCGTCACCGCCTCATGGGTTCCGCCTTCCAGCTGATCCCACAGCTTCCTTCAGGCCGCACTGACACAAGGTACACCTGCCCGTACATCGAGTCGCACCCTGCGCTGACTCGCCTGGTGGAGCTGTCTGACGCACAGGCCACTCAACACGACCTTCTCCTTGAGGCTTACCGTCGCCTGGCTCGTCGCTACGCTGCTCTAGAGGACCGCCTTGCTGAGGAGAGTGTCACTTTCATGGACACTGCCTCCTGGGACTTCGGACGCCTCTGCCACTCCAGCCACCTATCCCTCTATAGTTCTCGTGGCTCTGCTCGCTCTCCTAGCGTTCCGTGCTCCCCTAGACCGCGCGTCCCGTACTCGCCAGTGTTCTCCCTGTACCCCCACCCTGTCAATTCTTCCTACACTTCCGACCACACCCCTGTCACCAGCCGCCGTGGTCTTCGCCTGATCCGCACCGCGGAAGCGCGTTGTGGGTTCCTCCACTGTGTTCCATTTCGACTACCCCACTCCTGCTCCGCTAGCAGCCCATGCTGCTGCCGTCCCTCGACAGGTTCCGCCGGTCCCTTCACGTGCACCGATCAACGTCTGAGCCTACCACTGGAGCCAGCCAGGCAGGAGATCAGTAGAGGCAGTCTACCGCAGGGGTTCATGTGCTTGACCTTTTGTACCACCACCAACTCTCTTGGAGTCATGGCGAGGTAGTGCGTGAGTGTGTTGATGTGAGTGTTTTTTGGTAGTCTACATCTCTGAGGTGGTGTGCGTACAGTCAAGCTCGGCGTAGCTCTGTGACTTGTCCACACCCGTTGTATCAGATGTTTTATGATTTGAGAACTTGATTTATGTTTAGTGTTACTCTCTGTTTCTGTTTACTGTACTTTTTTCCTTTTAGTATTTGCTCTATTCTTACCTCGCCCTCTTTTGGGAGATTAGATGGCTGGCCGTCCCATTCGTATGGTGCGTGCTCCAGCTCGTTTGGGTTTTGGGTCAAAAAGGGAGGAACCAGAGGCAGATCATGAGTCAGAGAATGAGCCGGTCAATGGTCCAGCCTAGGCAAATTACTCGGACAGGAATGTCCACAATGCTCCTGACTTACCTACACCCCACCACTTGGGACCGATTTCCAACATATGGTGGCAGTGCAGACTCAAATCTTGCAAGGGTTAGCTCAGGCCAAAGCCGGATTTCAGCAGAATGTGCAATCTCAGGCTCCGCAGTATGTGCCCAACCCCAACAATAGATCCAAGCTGACAGACTTTCTGGGGTTCCACCCACCTGAGTTTTCTCACACCATTGAACCCGTTGAGGCTAATTATTGGCTAAAGGATGTAGGAAGGAAGCTCAACTTAGTGCAGTACACACCCATTGAGAAGACGCTCTATGCCGCTCATCAACTAAGGGGTTCTGGAGCAGATTGGTGGGAGAATTACTGCAATGCTCACCCTAATGCCACTAACATTGGTTGGACTGAGTTCGCTGAGGCTTTCCACGCAGCTCATGTGCCAGAAAGTATCATTGACATGAAGCAAGAAGAATTCAACAGGCTCAAGCAAGGTACAGGAAGTGTTAACGAGTACTTAAGCCAGTTCAACAGGTTGGCCAGGTATGCCCCTGAGGAAGTAAACACAGACAAAAAGAAGATCAGGAGGTTCTTGAAGGGAATAGTTGTGGGCTTGAGAATTCAGCTACTCACTCATGACTTCCCTACTTTCCAATAAATGGTCAACAAAGCTCTACGGTTGGAAGATGCTAGGAAAGAGGCAACAGAGGAGTACAAGAAGCGTAAGACCACCCATCAAGGGAATGCATCTCGAGGTGCGCCTCGTCCTCGTTTCGGTCAGCCTATGCAGTATCACCAGCCCACTCCTCAGGCTAGTCGCTAGCAGAACTATGTTCCATGCCCCCCAATGCTACATCCTGCCCCGCAGCCGCAGCAGCGTACCCCCAGTGGCAACACTGTGACCAATAGTGTCTCCTCCTTCAAGTTACCAACAGGGAAAGGAAATGTGAAGTGCTTCACATGCAATCAAATGGGTCACTACGCCAGGCAGTGCCCCCAGAATCAGGGTAACTCCAGTTCAGGACGTTTTAATGGTAGCACAGCCAGAGTGCCAGCTCCTCCACAATCTCGTCCCACCAGCCAGACAAGTGGACAAGGTTCCCGCGCTTCTAATAACTTCGGACAAGGTCGGGTGATTCACATTCAAACTGAAACAGCTCAGGAAGCTCCAGACGTTGTGATGGGTATGTTCTCTGTCAACTCCATACTCGCAATTGTACTGTTTGATTACGAAGCTTCGCATTCCTTCATATCGCAAGATTTTGTGAAAAGAAATGGTTGGAAAACCCAAAATTTGCAAGTGTCCATGATAATACACTCCCCTGGAAGGGATATAAGGGCAACTAAACTATGCCCCGAAGTCAATATTAAAATCGAGGATGTGAGCTTTTTAGCCAAACTATAGTCCTAGACTCCCAAGGCCTGGACATCATCCTAGGAATGTATTGGTTGCCTAAGCACAAAGGACAGATAGATTGTGCTAGGAGGTCCATCACCCTGTAAGGACTTGGAGGGAGACAAGTGTGCTTTACTCCTTCCCCTCTTTCTGCGAGTCACTCGACGCTCAACAGTTTGCAAGCCACTTCTTGGAAATGGTGACCGTAGTTAGTTAGTATCCTGACGTGTTCCTAAAAGAGTTACCAGGCATGCCACCTGACCGTGAGATTGAGTTACTAGCACCAGGCACCGCGCCAATTGCTAAGAGGCCCTACAGAATGGCCGCTAATGAGTTAGCAGAAGTTAAGAAGCAAATCGAAGAGTTGCAAAACAAGGGTTACGTAGTACATCCCCTTGGGGAGCCCCTCTGCTCTTGGTTAAGAAGAAGGATGGCTTCGAAAGAATGGTGGTTGACTATAGAGCCTTGAACGAGGTAACCATAAAAAATAAGTACCCGTTGCCTTCGAATAGATGATCTGTTTGATCAACTGGGAGGGCCAAAAGTGTTCTCCAAGATCGACCTAAGGTCTCGATATCATCAGTTGAAGATACGACCCGAAGATATTTCCAAGACCGAATTCTCGATGCGGTATGGTCTGTACGAGTTCACCATGATGTTGTTCGGATTCACTAATGCACCGACATTTTTCATGAACCTGATGAACAAAGTCTTCATGGAATATCTGGATAAGTTTGTCATGGTATTCATTGACGACATCCTTATTTACTCAAAGAGTGAGCAAGAGCATACTAACCATTTGAGATTAATCATGGAAAAGTTAAGGGAACATCAGTTGTTTGCCAAGTTCCCAAAATGTGAATTCTGGTTGGATCGAGTAGCCTTCCTTGGTCATGTCATCTCCGCCGAAGGTGTCGAAGTAGACCCCAGCAAAGTGGAGTAAGTCCTTGCCTGGAAATCACCCAAGAGTGTGTCGAAGATCTCTAGTTTCCTGGGCTTAGCTGGTTACTACCGGAGATTCATCGAAGGGTTCTCCAAGCTAGCCAGACCTATGACTGAGTTATAAAAGAAGGAAAAGAAATTTGACTGGTCAGAATCTTGTGAGCGCAGCTTCCAAGAGTTAAAGAAAAGGCTGACGACTGCACCGGTCCTCACCCTACCCGACATTTGCAAGGATTTCGAGATCTTCTGTGATGCATCGAGGCAAGGCTTGGGTTGTGTTCTGATGCAAGACCAAAAAGTGGTGGCCTACGCTTCCAGACAGCTAAGGCCTCACGGAACCAACTACCCCACTCATGGCCTAGAACTTGCAGCCGTGGTGCATGCCCTCAAGATTTGGCGACATTACTTGATCGGAAACATATGTGAAGTTTATATTGATCATAAAAGTCTCAAATACATCTTCACCCAGAATGAATTGAGTATGAGGCAGAGAAGATGGTTGGAACTGATCAAGGACTACAATTTGGGAATCCATTATCACCCTGGAAAGGCTAATGTGGTCGCTGATGCCCTGAGTCGCAAAACCTACAGCAACGTCACCTTGATTTGGCCGACTCAGGATTGTTTGTGCCGAGAATTGGAAAGGCTGAGATTGACCATGATTCCATCAGGTGCCCTTGCTAGCCTGACGATGCAACCCACCCAGAGTCCCAGATTCCGGAGGATCAGAAGGATGATGAAGGAATGAAGGAACTAAAGGAGAAGATAAGTAAAAAGAAAGTGACTGGATAAACTATAGACGACCAAGGTACCATTTGGTTTGGACAGCGTATTTGTGTGTCAGCCAAAAAGGAGTTACGAAACCTAATCCTAGTAGAAGCCCATGAGTCAGCTTACTCTATTCATCCGGGAAGTACCAAGATGTACCAGGATATTAAGGAATATTTCTGGTGGGCTGGTATGAAACGTGATGTTGCCGAATATGTGGCCTTATGTGACATTTGTCAATGAGTCAAGGCAGAAACATCAGAAGCTAGCTGGCTTACTACAACCTCTAAGAATTTCGGAATGGAAATGGGAAGAAATCGGCATGGATTTCACCACTGGATTACCAAGAACTTCTTGTGGGTACAACTCCATCTTGGTGATTGTGGATCGTCTCACCAAAGCGGCTCACTTTGTGCCCGTGAAAGCCACTTATGATGGAATGAAATTGGCTGACATCTATATGTCTCACGTGGTTTGCCGATACAGGCCCTAAGAAAATTGTGTCTAATCGAGGCACGCAGTTCACCTCCAGATTCTAGCAGTAGCTACACGAAGCACTAGGCACCAATCTAAATTTCAGCATAGCGTATCATCCGCAGATCGACGGTCAGACGGAAAGAGTTAATCAGATCCTCGAGGACATGTTTCGTGCTTGCGCCTTGGACTTTGAAGGCACTTGGGACCGATGCCTACCTTATAATGAATTCTCCTACAATAACAGCTATCAGTCTAGCATTCAAATGTCCCCGAACGAGGCATTGTTCGGACGAAAGTGTCGCACCCTACTGTGCTGGAATGAGGTGGGCGAAGCTCTAGTGTTTGGTCCAGATGTACTCAAGGCAGCGGAAGAACAAGTTAAGCTGATCCGTGACCGATTAAAGATAGCGCAGATCCGATAGAAAAGTTACGCAGCTAACAGGAGACGCGATCTCGAGTTTACTGTAGGAGATCATGTGTACTTATGATTGTCGCCACTCTGTGGCCTTAAGAGATTTGGAATGTCTGGCAAGTTGGCACCCCAATATATAGGTCCCTATCTGATCACTGCTAGGCATCGTGAAGTGGCCTATCAGATTGAACTACCTGAAGGTCTCGCAGATGTGCACAACGTGTTCCACGTATCTCAGTTGAAGAAGTGTCTTCGAGTTCCAGAGGATCAGGTTCCCTTGGTGGACATTGAACTGGAAAGGAATCTGACCTACAGGGAGAGACCGATCAGAATTCTTGGGGTGGCAGAATGATAGACTCGTCGGAAGACCATCAAGTTCTACAAGGTTCAATGGAGTAATCATTCTGAGGATGACGCAACCTGGGAATGAGAAGATCATCTCTGCACCGAGTTACCGGAGCTGCTCCCTTAGGTGCTGAATCTCGGGGTTGAGATTCTTGTTGGGGGCTTGGTTTGTAACACCCGACCCATCACGGTGTTAGCGGGGAAACTATTTTTAACAAAACCCTAATTCCGAAAATTTGTTCTTGTTATTGTTTATGTGCGTGTGTGTTGACGATGAAATTTGGCAAGTAACTTCATCTACATGAATCGGATGCACGATCCAATCTGAAGCGGATTTGAAGGTACGCGGAGATCTCGGAAACAGAGTTCGTATCGGCTGGAGCTTATATCGGCTGGAGACCGATTCTGATCAGGATAGCCGATGAGGCCGATATTGTATGTGGACTCAGTATTGGATTCGACAAAGGGCTTACGATGAGATTACCGTGCAAGGATAGAGTCCGAATTTGGCAATCGTATCTATTAATTAGGATATTTTATAATTTCCTTATAGATTATCACGGTAAGAGTCCGCCTAAGGGACTTGTTCGTTAGTTGGATTTGTATTAGGTTAATATGAGTCTTGTCCGTGATGGACAATGTTTGTATTTTCGGGTATAAATATAATCTCGAGGTCTTGTAATTAATAACAACAGACGTTCAATCAATCTCGGCGCATCGCCACCTTTGTTTTCTACTTTTTGACAATCTTGTGCTTTCGAGTCGTGCTGCATCAATTTGATCTTCGGCGAAAAGGTATATCTTGTCATGGCAATTTACATCATTGGAGTTAGTGCTTACATCTTCATGACACTCTAACTCTATCTTGCAAATCTCCAAAGTTATCATATATGTCATATAGCTTAGATCAACAATGCTATCTCTTTATATCGGCTAGATCTGTTTTAGGGTTTCGTCGGTATCGGCTAGTTTACTTTGTTGATTCATGTTATATGATGTATCCACCATCCTTATTTGATGATTATTGGCTTGTTTTCTAGATGTTGTGCTTCTTTTATGCTTAATGCTGCATTGATTAAGTCCAACCTATTAAGTTGTTTTAGAATCATGATCTCTAGCTCGCTTTACGATTATTAATAGGTATAGTATCGGAGTTTCAGCCTATCTTATCTGATTAGAATATTTAACATGGTTTTATGCTTTGTTTAATGTTCTATATCTATGTTTCATTGCTTTATCATAAGATTGTATCGGATTTACGACCGATATGCACTTAGATCTAGATATCGGCTATGACATTAGTTTTATATAGTCATTATTTCATGTTGCGATAGACTTAAGCAATTTATACTGTCTCGGTTCAGTCCGATCTATACCAATTGCTTGCTTCTAAAGTAATAATGATCTTTTGATTACATAACATTGATATCTACAGCCGATATACTGGTTTTAGGGTTATTCTCATATTTATTTAAATCTTACAGCCGATTCATGCTTTATTGCATCGGCTAGGTCACATGCGATATGAAATCGGCCCTACGGCCGATTGTCTATCGTTTACTAATATTCTTTGGATATTTCTTCTTGTTGATTGTAGGATCAAATCACCTGGCACGCCCTTGAACCTAAAAGCTTAATTTTGGACCTGCACTAGTGTAAAGTAAATCTCTCAGGCCCGTGTGTGTTTTTGCATCAACAGTGTGCCAAGATCTCGGTTTTCCCCTCCATCCAAACCCCAGCTCAAAAATCAAATCCAAACTCTAAATCTACTCCAGATCGGCCCATTTCTACAAAAGTCTAAATAGCCTCCTCCGAGTTCTTGGGTCGAATCTCGCTCGGCCCAACTCCCTCTCCCAACCCTTTTCCTCCCTCCAACCTTTTCCCTCTCCTTCGTGGGCCGCCCCCGCACCCCAACCCATTATCACCCCTGGCCTGCTCTCTCTCTCCCTCTCCTCACGTGCATCGCACGTGCTCCGCTCGGGAGAGAGAGCGCTCCCTCCTACTCTCGCTTCACTTTGATCTTCTCTCTCTCCATCACTGGAAATCCCCGCCGACGCCGTTCAAATTTTGGTGCCCGCCAGCTGGAGACAGCGCACGCATCGTGGCCGACCGGCGGCCACGCCACCACTACCTGTCGTGCCCTGCCACCCTTGCTCCCATGCCACGTCGACCCGGCCGCGTTGTCGTCACCACCGGCGTCAGCCACAGCCCCGAACAATGCCGTGCCCGCGCGCATGCCCCCAAACCTCGGAGCTGTCGCGGCCCTCTCTCTTTCTCTCTCTCACTTCCCATTTCGGCAAGGGACCAAGTCCCCTTTCACTTCCCCTTTTTCTCTTTTCCCCCACCGCCAGCGTCACCCTCTGCCGCTGTTGGCCACTAGAACCGGTGAGCGCTAGCTCCATGTGTGCGCTCGTGAATCGCCTAGCCGCGCACCGCATCACTACCCCTATAAAACCCTCCCTCTCTCTTACTCGTTCGGCCACCCTCGAGCTCTCGCTGCCAAACGCCACCACCGCCTCCCCTCGTTGTCGCGCCATTGCTGTCACCACCGCTTGGGGACACGTGGCGAGGACTCCGACCACACCGTCTTCCTCCTCTTCGTCAGCCCGGCACCCCTCCACTCACGGTAATCCCCCCTCACCACCCTTGCCTCCTTCTCTTCCCATAGGTGCTAGCCGTGGTTTAGGCCGTCGCCTCTCGCCATAGTCGGCCCGTACCGCAGCCTTGCACCCGGCCCAGATCGTCGACGCCCCGCTGCCGCTGCCGCGCCGCGCACCCCTCCTCCTCCCGGAATCGCCGCCGCGACCTTCATCCCCCCTCTCACTCCATGGCGGCGTCGCCCCTTTCCGCCACCGCCGCACACGGGCGCTCTGCCACCGGCCGTCGCTCGCCCCTTCTCCAATCCAAGCCACCGGCCGCCGGTGTCAGCCTCTGTCACGCCCCGATTTTCGTTCAGGATTAAAAATGATTAAATAATGCATTTCTAGAATTTATATTAAAAGTTAAAGCAAATTAATCAAGTGAAATAATGAGGGAAATTAAAATTTTCCTTTAAAAATCATGGCCGGAAATATTTTTGTAATATTTTCTGTGCTCTAAAATGCTCTCTGGAATTTTCCGTGGAGTTTCAGAGCTCAAGATCTAATTTTAAAAGCACAAAGATCATTTAACCAATTAAATAAATTGAAAAAATAAAGCAAAACCCTCTCCCTCACTTTGGGCCGCTTTCAGCCCAAAGCCCTTCCCCCAGCAGCCCACCTCCCCTCTCTCCCTCCTCCCCTACCTCTCCCGGGCCGGCCTCTTCCTTCTCTGCTCGGCCCGCTTGGCCCCCTTCCCCGAAGTCTGCAACACCTCCCTCTTCCGGCCTCCTCTCTCTGCCTCCTAGATAGGTGGGACACCATGGGCCCCACTGTCATCTTCTACCTCCGGACGGAGCCAGCAACCGCCGAACCAGCCCACGACGCCACGCCGCCCCACGCGCCCCGGGATGCCCACCGCGCGCGTCACTGCCCACCTCCTCCACCTCCCTCTTCTCTCCAGCGAAATCCGGCCGCCCACGCCGCCCCGCTGCCGCCCCACCCGCGCCCCATAAAAGCCTGCGTCACCCTCGCCGGCCATGCCGCGTCGCACCTGCCACCCCCATGTGGCTGCACCGTCTGCGCCGCTGCCGCGCGACGTTGCCGCGCCCGCGCCTCGGCTGCCGCTGCCGCTCGCCCCTGCCGCGCTGCTAGCGCAGCTGCCGCCGCCGCCGCCGCTGCCCGACCATCGCCGAGCCACGCACGCCACCACCGCCCACTAGCCGTGCGCCTCTACCCGCGCCGCCGGCCACCGCGTGCACCACCGTGCTGCCACGCCGTGCCGCCCACGCGTGTCGGCCGCGCCGCCGCGAACTGCACCGACGTGCCGCCCCGCGTGCTGCCTCGGGTGCTCTCACCGCCGCACTGCCCCAGCCGCACGCCGCCCACGGCCGCACCGCCCACCGCCGTCCTGGCGCCGCCGCTGTCGCTCGGCCGGGCTGGGCGGCGCTGGCCCGCGCCGTGGCTGCCGCTTCCCACGGGTCGCTCGTGGACTTGGTCCACGGCGCCACCCTGGCCGCGGTGGACCGAGTCAACCATGGGCCGGCTCCCCCTCCCTTTGACCGGCTAGCCTGTGGGGCCCGCCTGTCAGCCGGCCTCCCCTTCGATGACGTCAGCGCCCTTTTTCTTTTAAGAAAATATTTATTAATTGCACAGTAAATCGTATTTATTTCCAGAAATTCATTTAAATAGCTCAAAACTTCTAAAATTGATAACTAATTCATACGAACTCCAAATTGAGCCATTCAACTTGCAAAATTCATCTAAAATTGAGCTCTACATGTTTGCTTACTTTTTATGTACTGTTTATTTGGTTTTATTAGTGTCTTTCCTTGTTTTGCATGCCAACGTGTCGATTTCACCGTTTCGGACGATCGCGTTCACATGGAAAAGAGTTCAGAAGATCAATCGGAGAAGCAAGGCAAGTCATACATTCCCCTTGAGCATTTTGATCCCAATTTAGAGATTGTTTTACCGTTTACCAATAAATTGCATGTTTTGCTAATTAAATGGGAATAGGGTTTACCTATCTGCTTGTTTGTGCCTTATTTACTTGATGTCCTTTCTTTGTCAAACTGGGTGATAATTTGACTAGCTTGTGTCTCATGTGGATCTCGCTAGAATTATATTATGCTTAGCCATGCTTAATACCACTAGCTCACAATATGGGACAATTACATTATCTATTTCTAGTATCTTGATGAGCTACGAGCTCGAGACATGTTGGCCACGTTTCGTTGGTCGTAATTATCTAACTAAAATATGGATTAATGGTGGACTATGGGTGTATGGTTTTGCTAGTCGCACCCATGGCAATTAAGTACCGGTTCACAGGAATCCCTGGAAGAAACATCGTGCGTACCACAAGCCAGTGTGGGCAACGGCTGGACTTGTAGTGTAGCTTTCCTCTAGCTGACGTACAATGGCTAGGGTGAACGTGATGGTGTTTGGATGGGCCCTGCGATGGTCTATGCGGCTTTCGGATTCACTGTGGCACGAGAGGGGGCTGCCCATTGCCTGTTGAGGAGCAGGGGTGAAACCTGCGGTGGTACGATCGGTTAGAGGGGTAATGCAAAGGGTCCTGTAACAGTCCCTTTCCGGGGTACCGTGGTGGTATACCAGCACGCGGTAACGTGTCGTGGGGCTGTGTCTTGTGGGTACAGATGTACACCTCTGGCCAGAGTAAAACTATTCGAATAGCCGTGCTCGCGGTTATGGGCGATCGACCAGCTCACCGTGATTAGTCTCACTCTAAAATAATTGGACTTAATGAACTGGTATAGTTCAGGTGGAATGGTTGGGCCTGTTCCATGTGGTATAGCGTTGTTCAGTGGAGATGTTTAATATTGCCTTAATTAATCAATTGTTTTACCATTTTCAACTACAAATGTTTACAATCGTCTTTACGCAAATAGCCACAAACCCTCCTTGTCTCTCTTTGCGCGAATGCATCATTGGTGTGGCTTGCTATATACGGTGGTTGTACTTAGCCTTGCTAATATTCCCACTTTTCAGAAGATAGTGCTTCTGAGCTGAAGATGGAGTTAGAAGACCAAGGCTTATACCCCAGTTGAGTTTTGCCTGTGGAGTGGAGCTGAAGCCCCGCTAGGATCGTTGCCTTTTTTCCGCAGCTGCTTCCTTTTCGGTGTGACGACTAAGTTCCTCTTCTGTAAGTATTTACGCTTTATTTACGTTTGGATCTGTATATCGATTTGTCGTTTTGTGTACCCTGGCTTGATTCCTGGACGGGGATTTATACACAAAAAAGTCTGGAAATTTGGGGATAAATTTCTGGGCGTGACAGCCTCTCCCCGCACTTCACCGCCGTTCGCCGGTGATTCTCGGCCGCCGTGAGCCGTCCGATCTCGGACGAGTTCCTCCTCCGATTCATATCATAGATCAAATTCTATCAAAGCAAAAATCCACTTCCCAATCCTTCCCTTTAAGACTGGAGCCGATAGCATATACCGTACCACATCGGCCTTACATACTATAGTGCACTCATTGGAGAGTAAATAATGCCTCAACTTTGTACAAGAAAAATATAAGCATAAGCACAACTTTTCCACAGGTGAATATCTGGTCTCTACATCCAAAAGTTTTCTAATTAAACAAAATATAACTCGTTCCTTATCCTTAACCTCTTGGATCAAGACAGAGCCGATAGTGTTCTGATCGGCTGACAAATACAACTTAAAAGGAAGCCCTTTTTGTGGTGGAATGAGGACTGGAGGAGTACTCAATTATTCCTTTATACTGTCCAAAGCTTTCTGTTGCTTCTCTCCCCAAACAAACTCCTGATCGGCTTTCAACCTCAACAATGGTGTGAACGGCTCTATTCGACTAGATAAATTAGATATAAATCTTCTGGGGGTTTTATCTCCTTTATTGCATTGATACTCCTCTAAGGTATCTCAACCCCTCTCTCATGAACTAAAAATCCAAGGAACTGTCCAGCCGATACAGCAAAAGCACACTTAGTTGGATTCATCCTCAATCCATATTTCCTTTCTCTCTCCAAAACTTTTCCTAAATCGGCTATATGTTCATCAATCTCCTTGGACTTGACTACCACATCGTCTATATAAATCTCAACCAACAGGCCGATAAGATCATGAAATATATAATTCATCACTCTCTGATAAGTGGAACCAGCACTCCTTAATCCAAAAGTCATAACAACCCACTCATACAAGCCGATTGCACTAGGACATCGAAAAGTAGTCTTGTGAGTGTCTTCCTCAGCCATAAAAATTTGATTATCCTGCATTACCATCCATAAAACTAATAATCTTGTGCCCAGATGCTGCATCAACCAATTGATCGGCAACCGACATTGGGTATTCATCTTTAGGAGTGGCCTTGTTCAAATCTCCAAAATCAATACAAACTCTAAGCTTGCCATTTTTCTTGAACACTGGTACTATATTTGAAATCCACTTAGCATATCGGCATGGTTTGATGAAGTTACATCATAGAGTCTTGTAATTTCGGCCTTGATAGCATCATACATCTCAGCTTTACAACGTTTTGGGGGTTGCTTGTATGGCCGATAGCTAGGTTTAATAGGGAGCCGATGTTCAATAATTGATCGGCTAAGTCCTGCCATTTCATAGTACTCCTAGGCAAAACAGTCTCTATAATCTTTTAAAAGTGCTATTAATTTACATTTAAATTCCTTTGTCAAACCCTTACTAATATATGTCGGCCAAGGTCTATCACCAGGTCCAATGACCACTTCTTCTAATTCGTCGGCCGACATAAATCCTTGCCCCAATTTACCGTCAAGATCATCTACAGTATCCTTTGTGTAAAAATTAGAACCCTCCACGGTGCCCTCAAAGCAATAATTGTGGCTCTTCATCTCCTGTTGCCTGTATATCATAATCAGAAATTCTTAGATAATCTCCTTGCCAAACTTTTCCAGATAAACAATCAATTCCTTCCATCTCCCAAACAGACAAATCGGCACTAGCTACATTAACTGACCTGTCGGTTGGAACTATTTCTATTTGATCTCCTTGCCACTGGATCAAACTTTGATGCATAGTCGAAGGAATACAACAATTAGCATGAATCCAATCTCTTTCCAGCAACAGACTGTAGGAACCCTTCCCACCAATAACAAAGAATGTAGTAGGAATGTCTTGTTGCCTATGGTCAACTCCACATTTAAAACTTCCTTGGTTTCAGATGGATTCCCTCTAAAATCTTTTAAAATCATGTTGGTCTTAATTAAGTCTTCTGAATTCTTCCCAAGCTTTCTGAAAGTTGAGTATGGCATCAAATTGACAGCTGCTCCTGCATCAACCAACATCTTTGATATCGGCTTTCCACTAACAAGCCCCTTGACAAACAAAGGCTTAAGGTGCCGATGGTTACTTCCTTCTGGTTTCTCGAAGACGGCTTGCTGTGGAGATAATATCAATTTGGCAGATTGTGATTCATCTGCTTGTTCCACAACTTGTTCAACTGCATGCTCGGCTGGCAACATAAAAATCATATTTATCGAAGATGATATGACTTCTTTCCCCTTGTTTTGGAGACTTTGCTTTGATCGGCTTGGACCTCATCTGCTGGAACAATCTCACTCTTCACGCGCCAAACTTTTCTTATGCGCTTCAGACAATGTTCGATCTCATCTTCAACCTCCTGGAACTGCTCTCTATTCATCATCCTCTAGACACGTCTTTTCTGACTCTTGGTGAAAATTCCAGTAGGACACCATTGAGATTGCATGGACTCGATTCTTTCTTGCGTCTTGTTTGCAAAATGATTTTGTTGGATCGGCCCAAGCCTCTAGTAAACCGACAACCTTTGCGGAATCGGCCAATGCATACTACTACTTTGTCGGCTTGGTATCTCAACATATTGTACGTCAAGATCACTACAACCGGGACAATCTTCAATAGATGGTAACCTTATCCCTTCATTCCAACAAAATCTAAAAAATTCACAACTCCAATGGGGATCAAAATAACCTTCATTGTCATGATGATATAAGTCCTCTTCCCTCTAGCGTCTTTTCTGATATTTGTTGATCATACTAGCCGATTTGACACCTCGTGCGTAGTATTTACTTCCATCGGCTTGGTTCCTATCGGCTCCAATATGAACCATGTTCACCGGGAAAGGATGGCCATCTATCTTCATCGGCCTTTTAGCTTCATTGAACTTTATCCTTCCTTGCTCTATGGCCGACTGAATCTGTTGCCTGAAGATCTTGCAATCATTGGTGTTGTGTGATCCTGTATTATGCCATTTATAATACTTCTTTCTCTTGAACTCCTCAGCCGATGGTATCACATGTCCTGTCGGCAACTAAATCTGCTTTTCTCGGAGAAGAAGATCGAATATTTTGTCAGCTTTGGTGATGTCGAAGTCACACCTTTCTTACTTCCCTGAATTCTTAACCCACTGACACACCACTGTCTTCTTGTTTCTATCCCACTCAGCCGCGTTGACCTCTGGATCTCTTGGCTGTAGATACTATTAACATTATTGGCTTTTTTAGCAAACTTTCTGACCTCTTGAGCTAGATGTGCTAGACTTTCTGAGCTAGATGTGCTAGACTTTCAAAATCTTGAGCTGAAAATCTCTCCCTTATCGACGCCAACAGCCCCTGGAAAGCCAGATCGGCTAACTATGAATCAGTTAGTGACAGACTATAACACCTGTTCCTTCCATCTCTGAATCTTTGAATGTAGTCTGGCACTGTTTCATCTGGTTTTTGCTTAATTGACGTAAGATCCGACAACTTCATCCATTGGATGCCACTGAAAAAGTATTTATGGAATTGCTTTTTTTCCTAGATCGGCCCAACTCCTGATGGAATTAAGAGGTAGGGAACAAAACCACGTGAACACCGATCCATATAATGATAATGGAAATAATCTAACCCTGAGAGCCTCTGTAGCTGATGCCTCTCCGTATTGTTCTAAGAAACACTGACATGCTCGTAGGTTGATACATTGTCTTGCCCTGAAAATTTCGATAAATCTGGTACCTTGTATCGGTTTGGCAGTGGTACCCGATCGAAATACTCTGGGTATGGATGCCGATACATGTTGCCATTGTCCTTAGGCTTGAGCCCGAATTTCTCCCTCATCACGTCAGCAATCATATCGGCCCATGGCTGTTAGGATGCTCCTCCACCGAATTGTTGTTGAGGCTGATCGTACTAGCCATATTGTGTTGGGTACTGGAGCCGTGGAGATCCCTCGGGCCGATACTGAACTTGCGGAGAATGAGGCTGATATTGCTGGCTAAAATTGGCCCCTAAGCCCTGAGGTGAGACATACGGTGGTGGTTCTGACATGTACTATTGGCCTGTCGGCTGGATAATTCCAATCGGCTGTTGTGGAACCGAAGGAATATGACATGTTGGTTCGACGACTGGCGGATTCGCGTTAAGTATGTTGATCAATTGTTCTGGCGTCAATTGAGTTGAAGTTTGCACCCAGTGATCGGTTGTTGTCTCGTCAATAATGTCGGGATGTTTGCGCTGGACG
The DNA here is from genome assembly GCA_000573905.2 of Oryza punctata. Taxonomy (NCBI): domain Eukaryota; kingdom Viridiplantae; phylum Streptophyta; class Magnoliopsida; order Poales; family Poaceae; genus Oryza; species Oryza punctata. The sequence goes on along the minus strand of CM002499.2, from coordinate 21,349,751 downwards.
TGGGAGCCGATGGAGCCTGGGTTTGAAACGAGTGATGTTTCCCGCCAATTTCTGTCTTCACAGTCCTGTAGCCTGGAAAAGTGTCCCCTAACAGATATACGGGACCTTTTGCTTTTTCCTCGGCTATAGTGTCATCCACCACCGTCTTGATCATATTTGTTAAAGTATTTACAAGTACTCCGGATTGGTTAATTAGGGCATGATGGACTGCCGAATCGATGCGATCTTGTAATGTGTGGAGTTCCTCATCATTGGATTCAGCTTTGATCTCTTTGCCCTTGTCATCACTTGTTCCAGATGTACTTGGCTCCGTTTTCACGATCGGCGACAACTCTACTTTGGTTTTCTGGAATGCCCTGGTGGGTCACCACGAACGAATGAAGGTACTGGCTTTGGAGTTGATCCAGCAATTTCTTTATCTCTTCCTTATGTTCTTCGTTCAGTTGTTCGATCGTGATTGGTAGGACGTTATCTTCCATGATTTCAGTTATATTGGGTGTCATGATGACACAAAAGTCCCACTGGGCGTGTCAAAAGCGTGTTGATACGAAAAACACACATTGGCCTGAGAGATTTGCTTTACTCTAGTGCAGGTCCAAAACTTGCTTTCAAGTTCAATAGGCGTGCCAGTTGATTTGATCCTACAATCAAGAAGATAAAATATGCAAATTTATTAGTAAACGATAATTAATCGGCCAGGCAGCCGATATCATATCGTGATATAACCTAGCCGATGCAATATAGCATGGATCGGCTGTAAGGCATATTCGATGATGAGCTAATCCTAAATTTGATACATCGGCTAAAAATATCAGTGTTACATAATCTATATATCAATATTTCTTTGGAAATCAGCAATTGGGATAGATTGGACTTAACCGAGATAGTATAAATTGCTCAAGTCTAAAGTAACATGAAATAACGATTATATATACTCATGTCATATCCGATGTCCAGATTTAAGCATGTACCAGCTATAACTCCGATACAACCTTATACTAGGATATTCTCTGGCAACAAATCTATCTAACTATCATCAATTAGATTGGCGGTAAGTTTGATATATTTATATTAGATTAGATCCTGATATAAGGGGCAGATATAGCACATTAAAAAAGCATTAAACTATGTAAAACAACTATACCAGATAAGATTAGCTAAAACCTCGATACTATCCATATTAACAACCATAAAGCAGGCTAGAGATCATGATTCTAAACACGACTTAATAAATCAAACTTAACTGATGCAGCATTAAGTATGAAAAGAAGCATAATATCTAGCCAATCAAGCCGATGATTGCCTTTTCAGGATGATGGATACATTATATAAATCAAACCAACAAGGAAATCTAGCCGTTATTGACAAAACCCTAAATAGAGATCGGCCGATGCAAGTAGATAACATTGTCAATCGAAATTATATAACATATATGATAACACGGAGATTCACAAGATAGAATTAGAGTGTCATAAAGATGTAAGCACTAATTCCGATAATGCAAACTGCCATAACAAATTTTACCTCTTCACCAAAGATCAAATTGATGCAGCTCGACTCGAAAGCAAGAATTCGTAGAAAATAAAAGAATAAAAGGTTGGCGATGCACCGAGATTGATTGAACCGTTGTTTTTTTCATAGGACCTCGGGTTTATATTTATACCCAAAAGTACAAACTTGTCCATTATGGACACGATTCATATTATCCTAATACAAATCAAACTAGCAAACAAGTCCCACAGACGGACTCTTACCGAAAATATCTCTAAGGAAATTACAGAAAATCCTAATTAATAGAAGCAATTACCAATTCTGGACTCTATGCTTGCCTGGCAACATTGTCTCAAACTCTTCCTCGAACCCGATATTGATCATGCAACCAATATTGGCCACATCGGCTATCCACATCAAACTCGGTTTCCAGCCAATACGGCATCCCAGCCGATGCGCACTCTATTTCCGAGAATTCTGCATATCTTCAATTCCGCTTCGAATTGGACTTCATTTCCGATTCATATGGTTGCCACATTTCATCGTCAACACCCTCGGGCACCGCGTCTTGCACCACCACCATACCGCCTCTATAAAAACCCTCACCCCCTCCCTGTCATCCGGTCGCCACTTGTTTCACCACCGAACACCACCACCGCCCTATCCGTTGTCATCGCCGTTCGCCGTTGCACGTGCTAAGGTTGTCACCGCGCTCTCGGACGTGTGACGCGAACTCCGGCCGCCCCTCTCCTTCCACTTTCCTGGCCCGAGGCCGAGGCGATAATGCCCCGCGCCGCCGGCCGTTCTTCATAGTATATCGGCTGTAGTTATTAGCTTTATGCAATTATTAGATCAGTATTACTATTGAAATAAGCAATTGGTATAGATCGGACTGAACCGAGACAGTATAAATTACTTAAGTCTATTGCAACATGAAATAATGATCACATAAGACTAATGTCCTATCCGATATATAGATTTACTCGTATATCGGTCATAAATCCGATATAAATCTATGATGAAACATTAAGGATTGAGCATGGAACATTAAACAAAGCATAAAACTATGTCAGGTATTCTAAGAACAGATAAGATCGGCTGAAACTCCGATACTATCCCTATTGACAATCGTAAAACATGTTATAGATCATGATTCTAAGATGACTTAATAGGTTGGACCGAACCAATGCAGCATTAAGCATGAAAGAAGCATGATGTGCAACAAGTCAATAACATCAAATCAGGATAGTGGATACATCATATAACATGAATCAATGAAGCAAACTAGCCGATATCGTCGAAACCCTAAAACGGATCTAGCCGATATAGGAGATAGCATTATTGATCTATGCTATATGATGTATATGATAACTGTGGAACTTGCAAGATAGAATTAGAGTGTCATAAAGATGTAAGCACTAATCCCAATGATGCAAATTGCCATGACAAGATATACCTTCTCGCCGAAGATCAAATTGATGCAGCACGACTCGAGAGCACAAGCTTGTCGAAAATAAGAAACAAAGGGTGGAGATGCGCTGAGATTGATTGAACGTCTGTTGTTATTATTTACAAGACCTCGGGATTATATTTATACCCGAAAAGACAAACATTGTCCATTGCGGACACGACTCATATTAACCTATTACAAATCCAACTAACGAACAAGTCTCTTAGGCGGACTCTTACCGAAAATATCTATAAGGAAATTACATAAAATATCCTAATTAATAGATACAATTGCCTCTTCAGGACTCTATCCGTGCATGGCAATCCACATGAATCATGTTAACATAACCCGATGACGTGTATTGAGTCAAATTACCGAAATCGGCTCCATCGGCTAACCTTATCCAACCCTGATTCGGTCGATCAGTTCGTAGCCGATTCGGACTCCAGCCGATGCGTACTCTGTTCCCGACATTTTTACATATCTTCAAATCCGCTTCGGCCTACATTGTGTTTCCGATTCTTGTAGATAGATTTGCTTACCAAATTTCATCGTCAACACATGCCCCCCAATTCCGAAGTATTTATAATGGAACGAAATTATCTCTTTTCAACCGCAAAATTCTAGGGTTACCCCTGTGACCGTTACGCACCTAATTCTTTAAATACCAACCACTCTCCCGGATATTTCACGGCGTTAACTCCATTTTCACCGCTTAAGCCACCAAATTCTTCCGTGAACTCCGGCAAACATCTTCTCTCTCCACTCCGGCGACCTCACCGGCGACCACCTCCCCTAGCGGCAACAACAGCTCTTCGACCCAATGGCGACCACCGCAAGCATCCCCCAGGTATTCTATTCCTCTCAATTCCACTTACACCAGCCATCATCCTTTTAATCCAATCTTCGAGCGTAAATCATTTTTATCTTAATCTCCCTTTTTCCCTTTCGCTCTCTTTTCAGCACCTCAGGGATTTGATCGCAATCCCCATCGAAAAAGAACCGGCCCATTATTTCCTTGGGCCGATGGGCGATGAAGACCCCACACTGTTCATCAATTCTGAAACCAATAGCATCCCCTTCAAGGAATCCAAACCTAGCTCCACCCACTGGCCCAATATCTTCAGATCCTGGCCATCGGCTGTAGACGGATGGAAAGCTTGGTATAAAAGGATGTCGGCCAGCAAACAATCCCATTGGGACGAGATAGGTATTTCTCAATGCCTCTCACTCTCTCTAGCCGATACAAAGAAAGATGAACCCATGTTATCGGTTGCTTCCTATTTTTGGTCCGATACCCTAAATGCTTTCTTGTTTAGCCATGGTCCTATGACCCCCACACTTTTGGACATTCATATGCTAACAGGCTTAGATACCTCCTCATCAGCTAATCCCTTCAGCTTCAAGGTCAAATGTGACCATAAATTTCAAACCAAAAATATCGGAGGATGGTCTGGTTTTATAACCGAGAACATGGGTACAGGATCTGTCTCACCCAGAGAACACACAGCTTTCCTAATGATGTGGCTAGACAAATTTCTGTTCTGTGGCTCAACCTATGGACCAACAGCCAACTAGCAACACTTAGCAGAAGCCCTAGTATCCAAAACGTCCATCCCATTGGGCAAATATCTCCTAGGGGCAGTGTACCAGACCTTAAGCCATACATCGGCCAAACTCCTCTTGGACACTTCCACCAACTATGGAGGCCCCTGGTGGTTTGTTCAAATATGGCTCAACATATACACCATCAAGGTTGCAGACAGAACCCCTCTGGATGATCTATCCTTCCCATCTCTAGCCGATGATGATTCAACACGCCGATGCCTATCTTTTGGAGAAGCAGCATCATCCTACTCTGGCATGGGTACATCGGCCGATCAATTCTGTGAGTGGTTTAAGAGATTTTATGATGGATTCTCACATGAGTCTCGAGTTTGGTTTCCTTATGAAGATTACAGCAACTATGAATTACCAACCAACCTCAGACTTGATGAGTTAAATAATGAAGACTTTCCTGGTTTCAGAGATGTTTTTGTATCGGCCATCACTCCTTGCATCCTACTAACAGGTGTATCTCAAGGCCGATACATACAGTCTTCATACGAATTCTATCACCCAATGATTGCTGCTAGGCAACTTGGCATTGGACAAATGCCTATCGGCCTTTATTTCTCAGACAGAATCCAAACAAGGGGCATTGTTCCATCGGCTTTAGTTATGGACAGACTCCTAAACCTTAAAATTCCCCCTCTAGGATCCATCAACAGAATATCTCTGATTATACAAAGAAGCCAACTTTTTGACAGATGGTGGGGTGAATGGAAAACACGTCTGTTCTTATCCATGCCAGCCGGCTTTTATTTGACAACTATGAACCCATCCATCAGCCCACAGGTAATTCCTTATACTTCTTATTACACTCCTTATTACTATTTCTCTTTATCCTTTAAATATTCTATTTTGCATCTTTCAGAGTCTTGGCACCCCTCCTCTAGTCAAAAGCAACAGTAGCAAAGACATCAGCTATGCTCTTGCCAAAACATCAACTGGCAAGGATCTGGTTCCATCTTCAATCGGCTTCAATGCCCCATCTGTTAAAGATCTTCTCCAAGGTCAAATTAGGCAGCCGATTGCTACAGCTCGCAAGAGGAAAAGAACCAAGAAACCTGCTGTTAAACCAGCTGCACCAAAGAAGAAAATGCCTTCCAAGAAACAAAAATCAGCCGATCACACCCCACTTGATCCTTCTGTGGAAGAATTCCTTGATGAAGCAATTATCGAAGAGGAAATAGATGAAGCTGCTGCTGAAATTAGTGAATCCGGCCACATCTCAATTCCAACCTCCCGAGCCGATTCACCGCAAGTCAATCCATCAAGCCTAGCTAAATCTCCAACTCCCAGACGTCGTCTTCGAAAAACTCAGGTACACAAACTCTTTTCAATTCTGTTTAACTCAATTTTATCCATTGTCTATAATATTTTTTTCAAAATTTTCAGCCTACCCGAGCAATATCACCTCCTCATCAAGCATCAAGTGAACGCACAGCATCAGCTGCAGGAAGTCATCATCTAGAAGATATAGCTGCAATAATTCCTACTCCTCCAATCCCTGTAAGATCACTATCAACCATAACTTATATCGGCCAACTTTATGAATCCTACTCACATTTTCTTTTCTTTAGGCTCTAGCCGATATGTTCTCTTTTGACATAAGGCAATTCATGGATGAAGAAGAAAAAACAGCGAGCAAAGCAAAGTCCCCAATAGCTGATGAGTTAAAAACAAGACTAGCCGATATTGCAGATCGGCTAAATGCCTCATTAGACAGCCTAGTTGCGGATTGCGGCTCAATTAGATCTAGGTTTCAAGAAATTCAAGACCAACTTCCAGAAGATCTGATTGACTCTGTCTCCCCTGCCATCTTTTTGGAACAATACAAACTCAAGCTTGAAAGAGCAAAACAAAGAATGTCTGATCGGCTGGAACATAAAGCCCTTGAAGCAACTATCCAAGTCAGCCGACAGCAAGTAAATGAAGAAAAGACAAAGCTAGATGAACTAACGGCTGGCCCTCGGTCCACTCGGCAAGAATTAGATCAACTTAAATAACAGGAATCTGAACTCCTGGTTCAACTTCGCCAGTGCCGAGTAAGGATATCTGAGGCAGAAAAAAGAATAGTTGATCTACCTCAAGCCATCGAAGAGCAAAAATCCAAGTTGAAATCCTCAATCAAGCATCTAGCTACTCTTAACAAATCTCTCAAGCCTGTGCTAGGAACCGATGCTGCATATGCCAAAGCAATTGATGAAGTTGAGCAAATTCGCCTGCGTGCGATTCTGGCAATCCAAAATTTCTTAGGCTGATGTAATATTTTAACAATCATCACAAACAATATTTTGCTGTAATATATGTATCGGCCATCGAGCCGATTTCGTACTTAACCAAATACTGAGATATCCTATACTATCGGCCATCGAGCCGATTTTATACTTAGTCAAATTCTGAGATAAAATTTGCTCAAAAAATTTGCTCAAGAATTTCCAACTTATTATCCTCCATGCCTCCCAAGTTTGTAGTAGGGAACACAATGCTGCAAACTTATATATCTAAGGGCGATAAAAATATCGGCCAACTAAAGGCGATGTAAAGTCATCGGCTATCAATCATAAACCGGCAAACCGTAGCCGATCATGAACCAATCCAAACACTTGGGTGGTATTTCTTCAAATATTTTCCATTAAGTGCTCTTCCAAAAACTTCCCCGTCAAGCCCTTTTAACATGTAAGCCCCTTTAGAAACACATTTGTGGACTTGAAACGGTCCTTCCCAATTTGGTGACCACTTGCCGAATTTACTATCTCTAGCCCCTATCGGCAGTACCAATTTCCAAACTAGGTCCCCTTCTTCAAAGGCTTTGGGCACAACTTTCTTGTTGTAATGCCTAGCAACTCTCTCTTTATCTTTCCTAACCATTGCAAGAGCTCACAATCTGGCTTGAACCAAATCTTCTGACTCATCAACCATCAAATTATGATAATTATCTGCTGTCAACTCATCTTGCAAAGAAATTCTCCTAGAGCCGATGTTGGTTTCCCATGGTAACACAGCCTCATGTCCATAAACCAATTGATAAGGAGGTACCTGAATTGCACCATGGCAAGCCATCCGATAGGACCATAATGACTCAGCTAAAATAGTATGCCACTTCTTAGGAAATTCGGCTATCTTCCTCTTAATCAACTTAATCAAACTCTTATTAGATGCCTCAGCCTGTCCATTTGCTTATGAATAATATGGTGAGGAATTCAACAACTTAATACCCATGCTATCGGCAAACCGAACAAACTCATCAGACACAAATATGGAACCTTGATCTGTTGTAATCGTCTGTGGCAAACCAAATCTATATATGATATGCTCCTTAACAAAATTGATTGCATCTTGACTATCAACTTTCTTCAATGGAATCACCTCAACCCACTTTGTGAAATAATCAGTTGCAACCAATATGAATTTATGCCCTTTGCTTGATGGTGGATTGATCTGGCCGATCATATCAATACCCCAACCTCTGAACCGCCATGGCTTGATAATGGGGTTCATAGCCGATGCTGGCGCTCTCTGAATTGCTCCAAATTTCTGACAATCTTGACAACCCTTTGTAATATCTGAAACAATCCTCCAGCATTGTCAGCCAAAAATATAAAACTCTTCGAATTAACCACTTCATTTTGTGAGTCGATTGATGTGTTCCACAAATACCTTCATGAACTTCACACATAACAACTTTTGCTTCCTCCGTGCTCAAGCATTTCAAAAGAACTCCATCAATCGTTCGATAGTACAACGTATCATCCAAGAGAACATATTTAAGAGCTTTATATCGCAATTTCCTTGAAACCGATCTGGAAGGATTTTTTAGATACTCAAAAACATCAAATCTCCAATCATCGGCTGGAATGTAGGCCACTTCTACTTCAATCCCTTGTAACATCGGCTTTTAACCTAATGCACCTTGAGCTAGATCATTGACTTCAATATTTTGCTCTCTAGGAATATGTTTCAAAGTAACTATCCTGAAAACCTTCATCAACTCTTGGTATTTCTCATTGTATATCATCCAAGTATCATTTCTGTAATCATATTCTCCAGATAGTTGCCTTATTACCAATAATGAATCACCCATGATTTCAACAGCATCGGCTTCAACTTCCCTTAATAACTGTAAACCCTTGAGAACAGCCTCATATTCTGCTTGATTATTTGTAGAGTACGGTTTGATAGTAAAAGCAAACTGAAAACTTGCCCCCCTAGGCGATATGATTACCAGGCCGATACCACAACCATGAGTACAAACTGATCCATCAAAGAATAAAGTCCATGGCATAATGTCAATATTATCAGTGCTTGTATCCCTGTGTTCAACTATGAAATCAGCTATCACCTGCCCTTTAACTGCCTTAGCCGATTCATATCTGAGATCGAATTCTGATAAAGCAAAGATCCACTTACCAATGCGTCCTTTCAAAACTGGAGCCGATAGCATATATCGCACCACATCGGCCTTGCAAACTATGATACACTCATTCGATAGTACATAATGCCTCAACTTTGTGCGGGAGAAATACAAGCATAAACATAACTTCTCCACAGGTGAATATCTGGTTTCTGCATCCAACAGGCGTCTGCTAAGATAGAATATAACTCTTTCTTTCCCCTCAACTTCTTGAATCAAGACTAAGCCGATAGAATTTTGATCGGCTGACAAATATAACTTGAATGGAATCCCTTTCTGCGGTGGTATAAGAACTGGAGGAGTACTCAAATATTTCTTGATATTATCCAATGCTTGTTGCTGCTTCTCCCCCCAGACAAACTCTTGATCGGCCTTCAACCTCAGTAAAGGAGTAAATGGTTCTATTCGGCCAGACAGATTTGATATGAAACGCCGAACAAAATTTATTTTGCCGAGCAATGATTGTAACTTGGTCTTGTCTTCCGGAGGTTTTATGTCCTTAATTGCTTCAATACTCCTCTGATGAATCTCAATCCCTCTCTCATGAACTAGAAACCCAAGAAATTGACTAGCCGATACTCTAAAAGCACACTTAGTAGGATTCATCTTCAACCCATATTTTCTTGCTCTTTCTAAGACTTGTTTCAAATCGGTTATATGATCATCAACTTCCTTGGATTTAACCACCACATCATCTATATATATCTCCACCAATGCACCGATAAGATCATGAAATATATAATTCATCGCTCTCTGATATGTAGCACCAGCACTCCTTAAGCCGAAAGTCATAACTACCCACTCATACAAGCCGATAGCACCAGGACATCTAAAAGCAGTCTTGTGAATATCTTCCTCAGCCATAAAAATTTGATTATATCCAGCATTACCATCCATGAAGCTGATAATCTTATGTCCAGATGCTGCATCTACAAGTTGGTCGGCTACCGGCATTGGGTATTCATCTTTCGGTGTAGCTTTATTTAAATCTCTGAAATCGATACAAACCCTGAGCTTGCCATTTTTCTTGATGACTGGTACTATATTGGAGATCCACTCAGCATATCGGCATGGCCTGATAAAGCCAGCATCATAAAGTCTTGTAATTTCGGCCTTAATAGCATCATACATTGCAGCCTTACAACGTCTTGGTGGTTGCTTATATGGTCGATAACCTGGTTTGATAGGGAGCCGATGTTCAACAATCGATCGGCTAAGTCTTGGCATCTCATAGTATTCCCAGGCAAAACAATCTCTATACTCCTTTAAGAGTTCAATTAATTTACATTTGAATTCTTTTGGTAAATTTTTACTAATATATGTCGGCCTAGGCCTATCACCTGGTCCAATATCAATTTCTTCTAACTCATCGGCCGACATAAAACCTTGACCAAGCTTGCCGTCGAGATCATCGATTGTGTCTTCTGTGTAGAAATTGGTACCCTCCACGGCGCCCTCAAAATAAGAATTGGGGCTCTCCATCTCCTGTTGGCTGTATGGCATCATCAGAAACCTTTAAGTAATCTCCTTGCCAAACTTTTCCAGATAAACAATCAATTCCTTCCATCTCCCAAATAGATAAATCGGCACAAGCTACATTGACTGACCTGTCGGCTGGCACAATTTCAATCTGGTCTCCTTGCCATTGAATCAAACTTTGATGCATTGTTGAAGGGATGCAACAGTTAGCATGGATCCAATCTCTTCCCAGCAACAGACTGTAGGAACCCTTCCCATCAATGACAAAAAACGTGGTTGGAATTGTTTTGCTGCCGATGGTCAACTCTACATTCAAAACTCCCTTGGTCTCAGATGGATTCCCGACAAAATCCTTCAGAACCATGTTGGTCTTGATCAAATCCTCTGAGTTCTTTCCAAGCTTTCTGAATGTTGTATATGGCATCAAATTAACAGCTGCCCCCCATCGACTAACATCTTAGACATCGGCTTACCATTGACAAATCCCTTGACATAGACTGGCTTGAGATGCCGATGATCTGTTCCCTCGGGTTTCTCAAAAATAGCTTGCTCTGGCGATAATATCAACTTAGCCGATGGCAGATTTTCCTCTTGCTCGACGACTTGCTCCATTGCATATTCGGCTGGTAACATGAAAACCATGTTAATTTCAGATGACATCGCTTCTTTGCCCTTGCGTTGTTGATTCCTGGTGTGATCGGCTCTGACTTCATCAGCTGACAACACTTTGCTCTTTACGCGCCATACTTTCTTCGTCTTCTGCCGCAGCCGATGCTCAATTGCCCTTTCAACCTCCTGGAATTGTTCCTTGTTCCTCATCCTTTGAACTCTTCTCTTCTGATTTTTGGTAAATATCCCAGAAGGACACCATTGAGGATGCATTGGCTTGGGTTCTCTACGTGAATCATCTTCATCATCATCTTGTTGCATCTGCCCAAGTCTTTCATGTAACGATAGCCTTGATTGACTTGGCCGATGCGTAGTTGCACGTAGTCGGCTTGGTCTTTGAATGAACTGGGCGTCAGGGTCACTACAGCCAGGGCAATTTTCGATAGATGGTAGCCTCATGCCTTCGTTCCAGCAGAACCTGAAGAATTCACAACTCAAATGAGGGTCGAAATATCTTTCTTCTTCCTCGGGATATGATTCCTCCTCCTGCCGACACCTGTTTTGATATTTGCCGATCATGCCAGCCGATCTGATATTCCTGGTGTAATTTTTATTTCTATCGGCTGTATGCGGGTTGTATCCAGGATGCACCATGTTGACTGGGAAAGGGTGCCCATCTATCTTCATCGGCTTCTTGGATCCATCAATCTTAATTTTCCCTTGTTCAATAGCCGACTGGATCTGTTGTCTGAAAATCTTGCAATCATTAGTGTAGTGAGATCCTGTATTATGCCATTTACAATACTTTCTTTTCTTCAACTCTTCAGCCGATGGGATGACGTGTCCTACTGGCAACTGGATTTGTTTCTCTTGGAGAAGGAGATCAAAGATCTTGTCAGCTTTTGTAATGTCGAAATCATATCTCTCCTCCATCCCAGAATTCTTAGCCCATTGACAGACCACGGTCTTCTTGTTCCTAGCCCACTCGGCTGCATTGATGTCTAGATCTTCATCCTCAGAATCAGAAACATAATTGTAGACATTGTTGACATTGTTTGTCTTTTTGATGAATTTCCTAGCCTCTTGGAATCTTATTTCGTGAGCCGATACCTTCTGAGCTAGATGTGCTAAACTGTCAAAGTCATGAGCCGAAAACCTCTCCCTGATCGGCGCCAGCAAACCTTGGAAGGCTAGATCGGCTAACTGAGAATCTGATAAAGATAAACTGTAACACCTGTTTCTCACATCTCTAAATCGTTGAATATAGTCTGGGACTGATTCATCTGATTTTTGCCTAATAGCCGTGAGGTCCGATAGCTTCATTTCTTGAACTCCACTGAAAAAGTACTTATGAAATTGTTTCTCCAGATCGGCCCAGCTTCTGATTGAATTGTATGGCAATGATGAAAACCAAGTGAATGTCGATCCGGATAGTGAGAGAGGAAACAAGCAAACTCTGAGAGCTTTTGTAGCCGATGCCTCACCACATTGAGCTAGAAATCGGCTGATGTGCTCATAAGTTGATATATTGTCTTGTCCTGAGAACTTGAAAAAATCTGGCACCTTGTATCGGTTTGGCAATGGAACCCGATCGAAGTATTCTGGATATGGGTGCCGATACATGTTGCCATTATCCTTAGGCTTAAGCCCAAATTGCTCCCTCATGACATCAGCGATCATATCGGCCCAGGGTTGATGAGGTGTAGCTCCACCATACTGTTGCTGTAGTGGATCCATCTGACCAAGTTGGATCGGCTGAGGCCGTGGTGAGTGAGGCTGATAAAGGTTATTAAAACCAGCCGATATGCCTTGAAGTGGTATATATGAAGGTTGTTCTGTACTGTATTGCTGGCCTATCGGCTGAGGACTTCCAGTCGGCTGTTGTGGAACCGAAGAAATTGGATAGGATGTGTCAAAAACCAGCGGTCTTGGGTGAAGAATATTCATCAATTGCTCTGGTGTTAATTGAGCTGACGCTTGCCCCCCCAGTGATCGGCTGCGATCTGGTTAGTATCGATGGGATGTTTGAACTCGAGAATGGAGCCGATGGAGCCTGGGTTTGAAGCACTTGCTGATTTCCTTGACTCCCGTCGATGTCTGTCTCCACGGTCCTGTACCCTGTGAACACGCCGTCTGGTAAATAAATTGGTCCTTTAGCCTTTTCCTCGGCTATCGTCCCATCGACTACCGACTTGATCATGTTTGTCAAAGTGTTGACAAGTACTCCGGACTGGTTTACTAACGCATGGTGTACAGCCGAATCGATGCGATCTTGTAATATGTGTAATTCTTCATTGCTTGATTCGGCTCTGACTTGTTTATCTTTTTCTTCTCCTGATCCAGAAGTACTTGGATCTTGCTTCACGATTGACGGCACTTGGACTTTAGCTCTTTGGATAACCGTGCCTTGCCAGGTAACTGTGTACGAGTGCAAATATTGGCTCTGGAGTTGATTTAGCAGTTGTTGTAGTTCTTCCTTCTGCTCGTCGCTCAGCTGTTCGGGTGTGATCCCGATGATGTTGTCCTCCGAAACTTCTGTGATGTTTGGACACATGATGACACGGGTCCCACTGGGCGTGCCAAAAGCGTGTTAATGCAAAAAACACACACAGGCCTGAGAGATTTGCTTTACTCTAGTGCAGGTCCTAATCTTTTGGGTTTTGGATTCAAGGGCGTGCCAGTTGATTTGATCCTGCAATCAACAAGAAATATGCAAAGAATATTAGTAAACGATAGACAATCGGCCAAAGGGCTGATTTCATATCGTATGTGACCTAGTCGATGCACTAAAGCATGAATCGGCTGTAAGGATATAAGAAATAACCCTAATCATATTATATCGGCTGTAGATATTAGCTTTATGCAATTATTAGATCAGTATTACTATAGAAATAAGCAATTGGTATAGATCGGACTGAACCGAGACAGTATAAATTACTTAAGTCTATTGCAACATGAAATAATGATCACATAAGACTAATGTCCTATCCGATATATAGATTTACTCGTATATCGGTCATAAATCCGATATAAATCTATGATGAAACATTAAGGATTGAGCATGGAACATTAAACAAAGCATAAAACTATGTCAGGTATTCTAAGAACAGATAAGATCGGCTGAAACTCCGATACTATCCCTATTGACAATCGTAAAACATGTTATAGATCATGATTCTAAGATGACTTAATAGGTTGGACCGAACCAATGCAGCATTAAGCATGAAAGAAGCATGATGTGCAACAAGTCAATAACATCAAATCAGGATAGTGGATACATCATATAACATGAATCAATGAAGCAAACTAGCCGATATCGTCGAAACCCTAAAACGGATCTAGCCGATATAGGAGATAGCATTATTGATCTATGCTATATGATGTATATGATAACTGTGGAACTTGCAAGATAGAATTAGAGTGTCATAAAGATGTAAGCACTAATCCCAATGATGCAAATTGCCATGACAAGATATACCTTCTCGCCGAAGATCAAATTGATGCAGCACGACTCGAGAGCACAAGCTTGTCGAAAATAAGAAACAAAGGGTGGCGATGCGCCGAGATTGATTGAACGTCTGTTGTTATTATTTACAAGACCTCGGGATTATATTTATACCCGAAAATACAAACATTGTCCATTGCGGACACGACTCATATTAACCTATTACAAATCCAACTAACGAACAAGTCCCTTAGGCGGACTCTTACCGAAAATATCTATAAGGAAATTACATAAAATATCCTAATTAATAGATACAATTGCCTCTTCAGGACTCTATCCGTGCATGGCAATCCACATGAATCACGTTAACATAACCCGATGACGTGTATCGAGTCAAATTACCGAAATCGGCTCCATCGGCTAACCTCATCCAACCCTGATTCGGCCGATCAGTTCATAGCCGATTCGGACTCCAGCCGATGCGTACTCTGTTCCCGACATTTTTACATATCTTTAAATCCGCTTCGGCCTACATTGTGTTTCCGATTCTTGTAGATAGATTTGCTTACCAAATTTCATCGTCAACAGGTTGACAACCTTCTGTTATAATAACCGGAATGTCGAGTAGTGAGCGCAAGATATAACCGTAAGATAGCTTGCCAGTCCACTTCGTCATATGCCCGTCAACCACTCGAAGGTGGCGACCAAAAGCATACCCCAGTGACTCGATCCAAAGCGCTATCCCCGATTATCTCAAGTGATCAAAACCCGTTACTCATGCTTAGCTTGTCCCCAGGAATACGACTAGCCTCACACTTTCATCGCAAGCAATTAATAAACATAGCAAGTACCATAATAGGATTAAAGTGCAGCGAGGTACATGACACATAATAGGGTCCAAGGTCCCAACATACAACACGTAAATATAGCAGCGGAAGTCTCAGATAGAGTTCATAAGCAAAAGATAAAACCGGTAGTGCCACAACCCCACTAGGGCAAACCAACCGGGCAAGAGCCAAGCTGCAAGAGATCACTCATCGCCCTCGCCGCCCTCGGCAGAACAATGACCACACAAGAAGCATAACTCATAACCGGTATCCTCACCTGAAACAGCGGCGCCGGGTTAAGTACAAGATTGTACTCGCAAGTCTTACCCAAAATTATATATACATAAGGGAGAGAGAAGTATGCAAGCTTTCTAGCCTATAGTGGGTATCTAGGTTCGACATTTGCATAAAGCTAATTTTATTGAGCAATCAGTGAGTAAAATAAGCAAGAACGAGAAAATCTAGCATCATTTTAATTTATGGACAGCAATTATATAATTCTGAAATGTATAAGCAAATGAGCCCAAACGGCGCTCTCATCATCAACCATGAACTACCAATGTCCATACCAACAAGGCACAACATGCCAACCCCACCATCAAACATAATCCCATCCATAATAATCCACATTTGATGCTAACATAACTGACTAACACATCAAGCATTGTCCATAACCGAGGACGCGGCTATTCGAATAGATTATACTCTGATCAGAGGTGTACAACTGGACTCACACGAAATGAACAAGGATCAAAAGCTACACACCCCGTCGAGTGCAATACGCGAGTGATACAAGCTCATTACATGCCTTTCCTAATCCCACCCCAACCACCTATACCACACCGGGGTTCCCGATGACTCAGTCACGTGCGTGTGTGGTGTGACCAAGGCGGGCGCACCACGCGGGAGGCACCCCCGGCCAAACCTAGGCACCCGAGGCCCTCCTAAGGCTACCTGCCTCACGACTCTCTAACGTGGTATAAATGATCACAGTAGAACTAGTAAGAACAAGCCGGTCCCAAATAAGGCATGTGGTAAGTACGTAGGGTGCTTGATTAGATGTCAAAATGTTCGGTCCTTAATGACCTAGACGGGGCTACTTGCATCAGGGGAAACCAACCTCCCATCATCGCCCTATCACCCGTCCAAGTCCAACATATTTCATCAACCATTATTTAGTGTAAGTGCTCAAGTTTTATGCCCAATAATGCAAGTTGTCTATATACCACAATTAATAGCACTGTCCATCAGTATAGTTCTATTAGCACTAAGCATGGCTAAGCATTAATGAATAAGACATCCCAAGTAATCCCAACCAGTGGTAGTAGGGTATAAGTACAGCAATATCACAAGAACTAAATGCATAAATAGGTTCTACCCATACACCACAAACCGACAATATTAATATCAAGGCAATGCATGCATATATATACGTATAGATTGCAACCAAATCATTTTTAGAGAAAGCATAGGTCCTATATGCTTAGGTGCTTTCCTTTCTGCTGAGGGTAGTCACTATCCTCCTCTGGATATGGCTCGTTACTCTCCGGAATCTCCGAATCTATCGAAAAGAAGCAATATGCGAATAAGAGCCAAATAAATATGCACATGCAAAATGATCAATAAATTATGAAATAAATAAATTGGGTAGATCATATTTTAACTTGAATTTAGGTGAAAGGATCAACAGATTATCACTTATGGTTTGGGAGATATGAAAAAGACAAGCTCTCAGGTGCTGAAAATGGCAGTTCTGTAAATATTAATGTTTCCTTTAGCACAATACAAGTAACATGCATTTCAAACCAAGATTTCATAATAATGATTATTTTCAGAGTAAAGTACATCATTCAGAGGTCCTAAGAAAAATTATTTCACAGCTATATGTGTTGCCATTATTTATATATGGGTTTTACAAGTTAAAAACATAGGAATGCTAAATAAACTCCTAATCATGATTTAAGAGGTAGTTTTGTCAAAAACAACACCACAACAGCAAAGAGTACTAAAAGACAAGCTCAACAAAAATGGTTTCACAATTTTAGCTTTTACCAACAATTTCTTACGAATTTATTAAGAGCTAGACCACGCAAGGGATACATATAGCTATTTATATTTTTACTGGGAAAACCAGTACAAAAGTTAGTCATTTTTATTTTACAACATTCAAGAGCTTTGTTTTATGAATCTACGGGAATTTTGTTCACTGAATTCGGAGTTCATATGATTTAGTTATAGATTTTTAAAGTTCATACCTCTTTCAGCTCGACAGCTATTTCAGAAATCGATTCCTATTTTCACTCCCCTTTTCTCCAACTTCCACCGGACTTGGCTCACATGGCAGCAACCTGGATGTAGGGTCTGCGAGGCTAAGGCCTCGGGCTGATGGCAAGAGGAGGAGCAAAGCCTCAGGCTGACGGCAAGAAACATTGCCTAGGGTTGCTTCAAACGAAATCAAAAGAGATGAAAACTCGGGGTGAGTTGCAGCCACCTTCTCGCTGCAGCAATGGAGTGGACAACCTATAGAACGTTGCTATAGATGTTCAACATGGAGGGAATTCAAAATAGGCACCATGGATGAAAAGGAAGCTCACTAAATGGAGGAAAACAAAATGCTGCTGCTGCAGCCCTGCAGGCTGAAACCACCACTCTCTTATTCCTTCTCGATCTCTCTCAACTCTCCATGCATGTGCAAGATGTTGGGATGGATGGAAAGCTTGGATGATGGGGATTCTTGTGGTCTAACATGCAGGGATTGATCTTGGGCTATTGGATGGGATTTGGGGAGGAGAAGTGAGATGAGAGCTCAGCTTGAGGAAGAAAAGAAATCTTGGGCTATTGGATGGGATTTGGGGAGGAGAAGTGAGATGAGAGCTCAGCTTGAGGAAGAAAAGAAAGAACAAGCAGTGAAGATGAAAGGGGAGGAAGAAGAAGGGGTTTTCTCTACCCCCCCCTTAAGTCCTGGGGTGGGAGCACGCCCATGGGTGTGTTGTGGGGGCTAAAGAGGCACCCAAGGTCAGTGACAAGTGGGCCCAAGTCGTGGCTGTCTATGAGGGTGAGACAGGTGGCTGAAAAACTGAGTACAGATTCGTTCTTGTAATTTTCAGGATTTATTTTCTTTCCCTCTCTTGGTAAATTAGATTTTACTAGGTAAAACTTGTTCAAAAATTCAGGAATTTGGTGTGGTGATAGGTGCTGGTTTATAGGTTCCATTTTTCAAAGTTTCACACATAAACTCCAAGTATTTTAAATCTAGTGAAAAGATGAAATTGGTTAGGCTGAAAGTTGGTTTGAATTTTTAGGAGGCCTAAACAGAGAGTAAATATTCCACAAAATTTATATTTGTTGGTGATAAATAAACTAATATTTGAATAAATTATTAAACATGTACACTCCTCTTCAAGTTATTGTTCAAATAGAAGTGGTTTCAATTTTACCGATTAGAGTTAATTTTGTTATCGCATATGATCAAATTGCAATACAGTAAATATGTAATCTAAAGGACAACAAATGCACTTCTAAATACCTGGTTATAAACCTAGGGCTGTTACAACGTCGTGTAGGTAAAGTGTACCCCCTCTGCAGAGGTTAACAAACTATTCGAGCAGCCATGCCCACGGTCATGGGCGGATGTGAGGTGATTCCTTAGTGTAGTTTTGTTTGACTACTCCTTGTGAACTTGCCATGATGGGTTGGATATCGTTGCTTTCAACTGTGGCTGACGGGATTAGCTGGGCCCAGGTGGCCATCTAAAGTGTTTGGCCGGAAACCAACTCTTGATCTTTTAAAAATTGATACAATGCACAACTCCGACCGGGCAGAACGCATTGTTGCCCAAGTCATTGAGAAGCACTCTCTTAGACTCATTTGAAAAGTTTAAACAAAACCGATTGCTAAAACAAACAGCCTTACCTTGAAGCTTGCAATAAACACATATTTCCTAAGACTTGCTGAGTACTCCTCGTACTCACCCTTGCTCTACATAATCAATCCCCCCCAGTTCCTAAAAAAGAGGAGATGGATACCGCTGATAAGGAGTTCTTCCAGGAGCAGTCCAGTTTCGAGCAGTTTTAGGGTTTCGATCTAGTTCCCAATTCATTCTTGTGGCCTTAGGCCATTCTTCACTTCCGCTTTCCCCTTTTGTAATGCAGTTGTGAGCTCGGGGTCTGTCCGTAGCCAAACATGACTGTAAGACTACTCTTAATAAAGAGAACACTATTGCTGTAATATTCTGTCTTCCTGTGATACCAGCACTATTCGCTGAGACTGGTATCGGCTTACAGGTTAATTTGGAGCATCTCGCGCTAGCTCCCATCTGGGGCTAGATCGGGGCGTGACAAAGGGTTGCAAAAAAAACAAATGGTACAAAATGCCTATTAATATTCAACTGAAATTGAATTGGCAAAACGGGGAAGGCATTGCTTACAGTTGAGTTAATTTACTGTTAGGTCATACAATAAGGCTGAAATCATGCTCCCGCCTACTATGTTTGTTTGACGACCTGATTGAGGATAACAAATTTTATGTATCCATTGTTTGTTTTTTTTATTTATTTATTTTCTAGGTGTTTCTTTTCAGCATAATTTGTAACAGTAACCATGAAGAGTAAGAAGCAACAATCTTGTACGGATAATGAACAAATGACATTAAAGATATTGGTATTTTGTGATGATGATTTGCCCAATTGGAACTTATTCCATCTCAGATGGTTTATGACAACACAAGAGTGCACCAAGTACAGGTACAGCTAAAAGTACATGACTAAAGAACACTCACTTATACAAATCTACATGGTGCGATCACCTTTATCCCATTTGAATCTGAATAATAACACAAAACAACAGTCTTCCCGATCACCTTTTTATCCTTTTGAATCTGAAGAAATAGCACAAGACAACAGGTTTTGTTGTTACATGCCCAAAAAAGCGCCGTCAGCTCATTACTTCTTCAGCAAAGCTCGAGAGTAGATCCTCTTGCAGTATGGACTAGTCCTGAGCAGTTCCACATGAGGCCGTATCGCGTTCGTCAGCGCGGAGTGGAGTGAACCCTGAAATTTTTTACGCACAACGACGGATACCGTTAAGTCAGTTTGCTGTCATAATACTCTGGTTACTACCCAATTTTGCATCAGGTGTTTTACCTTGGAGTTCTGGATAGCTGAGTAGATGACATAGTTTGCAAAGGGGTGCTGAAGAAGCTGCTCAAAGTGTGGCACAGCAAGGAGCTCTAGGATGATGGTGGCCTTGTCAGCTTCCTTGAACACTTTCAGGCATTTCTCAACCACATTGCTGCTGAACTTCTGCATGGAGAGGTGAATATACCTGCCCTGAAACTGCTTTGTCAGGCTGGCATTTGCAGTGGGTACCTTCAGGTCTATGACATACTGAACAACATAGTTCCTGAAAAAACAGAGCAAGGTAATGCTTATCAGTTCAGCTTCTACAGATATTCATTTTTGTTTCATATAGCAAATACAAGAAATGCAAATGCAGAGTTTCAAACAGAGTATTACCCGTAGGCATCTTGTGCAAGTTCGAACCCATTCGAAGCGATTGCAGCAACCAGCTTCTCCCTCTGCTCACCCCCTGAACGAGCAATGCACCGCTGCAGGACGCAGCAACCATGGCATTGCATCCCAATGTCGAGGCAGTGAACGGCAGCGGCCTCAAAGATCGGCTGAAAGTAGCAAATTCAGACAGTTCATGTCTCATTTGGGAGAAAGCCTTATCATTACACTACTTACACTACAATCAGAAAAAACAATTTTTTTACTAGTTCAATTGTGGACAGCGAACATTGTTATCTAGAAAATTCAGTCAGCAACCAAAGATCGACAGTTGTTCATTCAGATTGCACATCACAATACCTACAATCTCACATCAGCTTATTTTTCTGAATACATAAACCATAACAAACTTATGAATAGGAATTAGACTATTGGAGTACCATTTTTTTCTCTGAATTCCGTACAGACAGTAGTGGCATATAAACTTAGCCACATTGTTTAGAAGTTGAGATGCGTACCTTGTTGTCATTGGCATCAAAGGATTGCAAGCACCTCTGGACGACATGATTGCCATTAGGATCCTTGATGAGCTCCAAGAACCCGGGGCGCAGCGCCTCCACGACGAGCTGGATCTCCTCCCTTGTCCTCAGGCTCTCGATCAGCTTCTGCACTGCCCTTGTCCTGAAATCAACCTCCACATCACACACAGTTCGCAAAATGATTCAAAAGAAAATTTCACTAATCACTAGTAGTAATTAGCAGTTAATTGTTTCGGATTCCTTACCCGTGGACATTGAGAGAGATCCTGACGAGGACGAAGGGGTCCTTGGTGAGGGTGAGGACGATGGCCATCCGCTGCTCATCGTCGCAGACGGCGAGCAGCTTCTGCATGAGGTAGTTGCCGAATGGGTTCACCATGAGCTCGACGGCGTGGCGCGCAACGCCGGCGAAGATGAAGTCGACCTCGCGCTTGCCGTCGTCGAGCCGCTGCTGCAGGAACCTGCACCCGTGCTGGTCCCTGGCGATGTGGTACATGAACCCGCGCAGCCCAGCGAGGCTCTCGTACCTCGCCGCCGCCGACGCCGCGGCGCACTTCTTCGTCGGGCTCGCCGCCGCGGCGGCGGCGGGCGCCGCGCATCCGCCCTTCCTCCTCGCCGCCTTGCTCCGCCCCCTCGTGGGTGGCGCCTGCAGTGGTGGCGGGGGTGGGGGCGACGAGCACCTGACGTCCCACCCATCGGAGTCCGCGCCGGCGGTGGCGTCGAACAGGCAGAACCCGGCGAACGGGTCGAACAGTGACGACGGCGGCGGCGGCGGCGGCGCGTCCACGCGGCGCCTCTCCAGCGAGAACGGCCGCGACGGCGCCGTGAACCCCACCTCCTGACCCACGAAACAGAGGCTGGACGTCGGCGACAAGCCGCCGCCGCCGCCAAAGAACCCCGGCGGCGACGGCAGCATCCCGTCGTCGTCGTCCCCTTCCACCACCCCCATCTCGGCGAGCTCCCTGATGAGGCAAGACACGTCGAACCCACCACCACCATCATCCGCCGCGTCGCGCCGCCCGAGCAGGTCGCCGTGGTGCAGCATGGGGATCTCGTCGAGCAGCCTCTCCATCTCCGTATCCACCTTCATCTCCTCCTCCCAAACTCCGATCAAATCTTGGCTCAAAAGAAATCAAAATTAACGACCACGAACCGATCGATCAAGAACGCACCATGGAATTCAAAGAACCGATCAGGGGGATCGTGGGGAGAATCGAGATCGAGATCGAGATTGGGATTGGGATTGGGTGGGGTGGGGTGGGGTGAGGAGAGGAGAGGAGGTGGTTTCTTGGAGGTGGGGCGTTGAGGCATGCAAGGGGGAGGGGGGAGGAGGAGGTTTTATACGAGGAAAGCGGGAAAGTAGTGAGGAGTGAGGTGAGGGTGAGGGGAGGAGAGGAGAGTGACGAGTGTGTGTCTCTGGTGAGGAGAGGCTTCTTACCAAGTCGGATTTCCTTTTTTTGGGAGATGCGACTGGGTGTTTTAGCTAATATCAGCCAGTTTTTAGTCAAACATGATACTGAATTGAAGGCATGTGGAGGAGTACATTTTGGCAGTCAAAATATTGTTTTTTGTTGTTAGGTAAAAAAAAGTTAAATTTCAGTGTGGATGTTTTTTAGAAAGAAAA
The DNA here is from genome assembly GCA_000573905.2 of Oryza punctata. Lineage (NCBI taxonomy): Eukaryota > Viridiplantae > Streptophyta > Magnoliopsida > Poales > Poaceae > Oryza > Oryza punctata. Next base: position 21,326,762 of record CM002499.2, on the reverse strand, counting down.
AAAGGGTCATAACTTGCTATGTTTTATTTAGCTGAGATTGTCTTGAAGAATATGCAGCTTTTTTAATTGAATAAGCATGCATTGTGAATTGCCAGTGTATATGGCAAAGCACAAGTCAGAGCAAGCTTCTTGTCTGTGACATTTTGCTCGTTAAATTGTGAAAGAAATTGCCCTGTAAGTTACTGTGGAAGAATTGGCAGATTATTGATTCAATCTATTGTTTTCTCCTAATTGAATAATTTCTCATGGAAATTAGAAATTCTCAAATACTTAATAATGCTGTTGAATAATCAAGATCTTTATTAATCGATTCATATATATTTGTCCATCAAGAAGAACAACAATAGGTGATCTAATATATCCCCTGTCAAAAAGGAAAGAAAGAAAAAGGACCACCACTGAATAGCTTCATTTTTAGCTGAAACAAATGAAGAATATCTCAGAAAAAAATCCTGGCATTTACCAGGTCAGGCATATCTATTTTAAGGCTAATAACGGTCTCCCGGTAACTTGGCCCACTCCCCTCCAGTTGCCTTTCCTATGGACCATGAATAATGCCCCCAAATCTTGATTTGTCTGAGCTTTGTGAAAAAGACATGAATTCGGGTGCAAATGGTGCACTTTTGGCCCCACTTTTCAGTGACTTTTCAGTGACCAATCCATCACCTTTTCTTCTCCCCCCTATAAAAATATCTCTTGCAGGATATTTCTCTCTTTGGGTCCCCCAGCAACAAGGAGAGATATTTCTGATGGTAGGGTCCAAAGGGATGGGCAAGCAATGCTATACAATCAAGAAAGTGGATAAATTGGGGGGTGTTATCCGTAGGATGTGAGCTCTGAGCCATATGGTTTGGACATGGACCATGGCTTCTGCACTTTTTGGTACACAAAACTGCGTATAAATGTATCCTTCAGCTTCAGAAAGGTCAACTGATGGTATTGCAGCTGGAACAATGAATATCCCACTTTGCTAGGTCCTTGTGTGTGTGTGTGATTTGTTTTTATGTCTGTCTGCAGTCGGTGTACTGTGTTGGCATAGATTTGGAATGAAGAGATTAGCCCAACATTAATATTTTTTTGGCTAAACATTAAGATTTAATTAAAAAAGCATAAATATATCCTCAGAGTATAAAAGCACAGAATAATCTACTGAAAAATTCACTCCAAAACATTGTACGAATTTGATACGAATTGGACGGCGTGTTAGACTAGCCTCGAGAAAAAAAATATAAATAGCAATTTTATACGTATATATTTTACATATATGTGCACTTAAACTTTGCACGTGTAAAGTTTATAGTATATGTAAATTAAAACAACTTTAAAAGTGATATATGTGGGCTTTGAGGCCCATGTGCATGCTGGCAGCCCACTCCAAAGAAAAATTCACAGCTAAAAATAACGCCCACACATCAGTCCAGAAAATGAATAAGTTCATCTGACATCACTTAACTTGTCAACTAATCCATTTTTCATCCTTCAATCAGAAACCAGATACAACGGATCCCTCAATTAAAAAAACGGTGCAATATAGGTCCCATGACGGTTTGGATAGTGGTTTTATCTAACGTGGTACCTACATGGTTAATTTGACTCAATTTTCATCTAACGTGGTATTGACATAGCGATTACGTAGCAATTTGATTTGGAAAATAATAAAAGTGTAACCCCACATGTCAGTTACACCCAAATATTAATTTAATTATGGTGGAGCCCACATGAGCCCCACATGTCAGTTACACCCCTCCCCTTCTTCCTCCTCTCTCCCCATCTCCCCTCTCTTCATCTCTCTCCCCTCTCCTCTCTCCAGGTGCCACGGGGAGACAGTGGCGCGCGGTGGCTGGTGGGAGAGGAGCGGCACGTGGAGGCCTGCGGGAGATGGGAGAGGAGGGGTGCGCCATGACCAGCGGGAGACAGGAGAGGAGGGAGCGGCGTAATGGCTAACGGGAGAGGATCTGCACAACCTCGGCCCTACTGCCGCTGGCTCTTGCTATGCCGTGGCATCGATCTGCACGACCTCGGCCCCGCCGCTGTCGACTCCTCCTGCTGCGCCGTGGACGGTGGTGATGGTCGGCGAGATCCCCTCCTCCTTCTCGTCATCCCCCTCGTTGCTGTATGTTGACGACCAAATTTGGTAATTCAAGTATCGGAGATGAAGACAGAATCGAAGAGATTAGTTCGTATCGGAAACAGAGTGAGAATCGGCTGCAGACAGGATCAGCAGAATCAGAGTCGGACAAGGTTAGCCGATTGAGCCGATTTTGGTAATATGACTCGGTACACGTCATCGGGTTACGTTAGGGTGCTTCATACGGATTGCCATGCACGGATAGTCCTGAGGAGGTAATTGTATCTATTAGTTAGGTTATTTTATGTAATTTCCTTATAGATATTCCCGGTAAGAGTCTGCCTAAGGGACTTGTTCGTTAGTTGGATTTGTATTACGTTAATATGAGTCGTGTCCGTGATGGACAATGTTTGTATTTTCGGGTATAAATATAGTCCCGGGGTCTTGTAAATAATAACAACATAAGTTCAATCAATCTCGGCGCATCGCCACCTTTGTTTTCTACTTTTCGACAAACTTGTGCTTTCGAGTCGTGCTGCATCAGTTTGTTCTTCGACGAAAAGGTATATCTTGTCATGGCGGTTTGCATCATTGGAGTTAGTGCTTACATCTTTATGACACTCTAACTCTATCTTGTAAACTTCCGAGTTATCATATATGTCATATAATTTAGATCAACAACGCTATCTTCTTGTATCGGCTGGATTCTTTTTAGGGTTTTACCGGTATCGGCTAGTTTACTTTGTTGATTTATGTTATATGATGTATACACCATCCCAATTTGATGACTATTGGCTCGTTTTTCTAGATGTTATGCTTCTTTTATGCTTAATGTTGTATTGGTTAAGTCCAACCTATTAAGTTGTTTTAGAATCATGATCTCTAGCTTGCTTTACGGTTGTTAATAGGGATAGTATCGGGGTTTCAGCCGATCTTATCTGATATAGATATTTTACATGGTTTTATGCTTTATTTAATGTTCTATGTATAATTCTCATGTTTTGTCATAAAATTATATCGGAGTTATGGCCGATACGTATTTAGATATAGATATCGGCTATGACATAAGTATTATGTAGTCATTATTTCATGTTACAATAGATTTGAGCAATTTATATTGTCTCGGTTCAGTCCGATCTATACCAATTGCTTATTTCTAAAGTAATATTAATTCTTTGATCACATAACACTGATATCTACAGCCGATATAATAGTTTTAGGGTTATATTCATATTTGATTATACCTTACAGCCGATTCATGCTTTATTACATCGGCTAGGTCACATACGATATGAAATCGGCTGTCTAGCCGATTGACTATCGTTTGCTAACACTTTTTGCATATTTTTCCTTGTTGATTGCAGGATCAAATCAACTGGCATGCCCTCGAACCTAAAGAGCTAATTTTGGACCTGCACTAGAGTAAAGCAAATCTCTCAAGCCAGTGTGTGTTTTTTGCATCCACACTATATCCGCGCCGCCGCTGCTACCGGGGGCCCTCGGTGCCGTGACGGAGGACGCCGCCGAGAAGGAGAGGAGGCGGCGGCGACGCGCTCCGTGGAGGACCAAGCGGGCCGCTCCCTCCTCTCCCAAATCACCAAGGAGAGGAGTCGACAGCGACGGGGCCGAGGTCGTGCAACTCCTCTCCCACCGGCCGTCGGGTGCCGTTGCCTCAACATCGCGCCTAGAGTGAGGAGAAGGGAGAGAGGCAGAACTCGCTGAGGCTCTCAGGGCCTTCGACGGCAATGGGTTCATCTCCGCCACCGAGCTACGTGCTCCATGGCGGAGATTGACACTGTCTTCGCGCGCTGGATCTCGCCAGCAACCTCTCCCTCTCCACTGGTGCGGCGCTCCCGCCGGCCACCCTTCTCTCTTCAGCCTGCGACTGGCTACCGGATGCCAGTGGCCTCTCCCTCTCAGCCGGCACGGCACTCCCATCAGCCACCCTTCTCTCTGCCACCCGCGACTGGCCATCGGTGAAGTAGTGGAGTGGAGGAGAAGAAGGGGAGGAGATAGAGAAAAGAGGGGATGAGCCAATTCAACGTAAAACCAACAGATTCTTAGATGCACCCGAGAGTTTATGGCCATTACAACATCTCTCACCCCAATTATGCGATGTATTTTATTCCACCCCGGCACGAGAAAATTGGCAACCAACGATAGCTCAAAATTCGTCCAGAACTCCGGAAGAAGCGAGACAGAGCGAAGCTATACCGCGCGCCACCGCCGCCGAGACCGCACCATGGAAAACTACTTGCCAACCGACGCCGTCGTCGAGATCCTCCTGCGTCTCCCGCCGTTCACCCGCCGCCGGTTCCGCCTTGTCTGCTAGCAATGGCGGGACCTGCTCACAGGGATTGAAATTTCGGCCCCCACCAGCAAGCACATATCTTATCTGAAATTTTCCTTTTTGCAATTTTTTGAGAATTTGGTCACTTTTTATTTAAATTCATTCAAAATTAATCAAATTTTCAAATAATTTCGGTCAAAAATTACTGAAATTTCTGAAATTTCGGTGATTTCGGAATTTCGGTCACCACCGATAAAAAAATATTTCGAAATTTAAAACCCTGCCTGCTCGACGAGCGCACGCCGCGGATCGTCCAGGCCGCGCCAAGCCGCTCGCGTTATTCACGGGCGGCCGCCACGTCCTCCTGACCTCCGCCCACGTACGTCTTCGACGACCTGTCCGGCTAGTTCATTTGCAGCCGGTGAGTCTGGAACGGCAGCCGGGCGGCTGCCGCAACTGGACGACAGCATCGGCGACATCACGCTTGTCAACCAGGCCACCGGCTACTCGCTTGCCGTCCAGCCGCCGTCACGTTCGGGTACCACACTCGGTGACTGGGAGGTACAAGATCGTGCACCTCCCCGTCTACGGCGTGGGCTTGGCGTTCGACGTGGTGGAGGTGTTCACGCCGAGGGACGGCGGTGTCGGCGGCGGCAGCGCAAGCGCGGCGTACGTGGCGGGACGTGGCGGTGCCGCCCGGTTCGAGCTGCGACCTCAGCCGCGGCCTCGTGGTATATTATATTATTATTACAGGCTTCAGTAATGAATGGTCCGGGCCATAGTAAACACGTACCATCAATTCCACTAAGAAAAAAACAAATACACGTGCATGATATAAACCTACACACAAATTAATCCGTGCACATACTTACGTACCGTCAAGGAACCTAGCTATAAAATTCTTTGTTTGAAACTCGATCTGAACCAAGCCATCAAATTTATATACAAGCGTATGCTTAGTGCAAAACTTGACTCGATCATCATCATCATATCAGGGCTTCTTTTTCTGGGAAAGTGATCTCATCCCTCAACAGGATATCCCTTCGGTTCGTGCATTCCACCAAAATAGTCATCAAAAAATTTAAAAAAATTTGGTAAGTTTGAATAATATGAAATATATTACTCCACAAACATACGAGTTAAAATTCAACTTCTACTAGTTATAATGTCACACCTCAATCTGGCACCACCGTACAATAGCACATGACAGGAGCATGTCGTAGGAAAAACGGCACGAACCGCTTCCTACGAAACCACGATATCAGTACCAGTCCTAAGACATAGCGTTGGTACCCACGGTGATAATTATGAATCATTGCAATGCTTAATTTAAATAGAGGACTTATTTACCTTGACTTAAGTTGCAACTCTCGAGATAACCCGAGAATGCAACAGACGATGCGGAAGCAGCAACACCAGAGGCAGAGGCAGCGGAAACTAATGAACTAACACCCAACACCACAGGCAACAGTAGGGAACTAGGACGAAACCCTAATCTTCACTTCAACTTCACCTTCAGAGCTGGCAGAACAATATATATAGAGTAAGGGTGAGTACTTACGTACTCAGCAAGCCAGGAGAACTTAATTGGTTAATGCAAGCTTCAAGGGGAGGCTGTTTATTTTGCAATCGGTTTTGTTTTCAATTTTTCAACAATCGAAGTGTGTGCTTGTCGACAATCAAAGCGAGACAAGTCTCAGCTCGGTCGGGAGTGAGAAGTGACCAATCGATTTTCATGTTCACACAACTCCTAGAGTTGGCCTCAAAGTTGGTTTCCCAAACCAAACCAATTATCCAATCTTTCAGAGATATATGGTCCCCAAATGACCAATTATTTCTAGGGACTCCTTGTCCCGCTATCTCCCTGACAGCCACTTACTTCCCAAGTATTAGGTTTCCAAAACCATACACCTTTTCCCAAAGCAGGGTAAAACAAAAACTACGCTAAGGAATCAGCTCACATCCGTCCATGACTGTGAGCACGACTGTTCGAACAGTTTGTTAACCTCTGCAGTGGGGGTATACTTTACCCACACGATGTTACTAACCTGTGTCACTTAGCCCATGTAGAGCAACCATGTCTGGTGACTTTGAGACTTTCATGATAAGGCATTTCAAACACATGGTCACCTTATGGCAATGGAAGGGGTTATCCGGACCAACAACAGGTCAGGTCCCAGACCATGTTGTGCCAAGAAGCCTAGAGGTTCTTCCCGACACCACCCTCGCGAATCCACTTGTCCCTCGGCATCAAAATTTCCCTAGCCTAGCTAGTTACTTAGCCAGGGTTAGGTCCCACTTCAGCCATGTTGTCGCACTTGTTATATGCTCGGATGTAATTCCTAAGGAATCGATCCTTAAGAGCGATCACACAAGCATCCCACCCAGGAATGGCCTTATATCACGAGTTTTATTTTTAAAACTCATTTGTCTTTCACAAGGCACTGACCCAGGCGTCGGATTTTCCAAAGGTTTCGTAAAACCAAGTTCTACCCAAGTTTGACCCACTCGAACAAAGTGCACGAATACCGAGGCGCATCGATGGTTGTTACGAGGCAAACATGATATAACAATTAAAAATGGAAGGATCAAATACAACAAGTTAGGTAGGCCCGCCAATCTGCCTTACAGATGGGGGAAATAATTCAAGTGCAATCCTATCAATACATAAATATTTTGCAAACAATATAATTAAGTTCAAATATAGACTCACTATGTTCAAAGGTGGCTTGCCTTGCTCAAGGTCTTGAGCTTCACGAATCTTCGAGAAATCCATGCTTGGAGAAAACCCGATAACAGCAACTAGGCTCAAGAAAACAAAACATAAACAAAAGACCAAAGAAAATATCCTATTTAGACTAATTAATAGTGCCATTAGATAGATTACAATTTTACAGTATTACTGGAAGTGGAGCGGGGTCAATCGGAGCTACGGATTGTGAGATATGAATTTCCTAAGATTGATTGAATTTCTAGATTAAATGAAAAATGATTTATTGAATTTATAGAAAAGAATATTCTCAAGAATATTCTTTCGGATGTGGGGTCCACATGACAATGGGAGGGAACCAACGGGTGCACCATGGACTTGGTCCTTGGGTGGCTGGTTCAAGGAGAAGGCTGGTAAGGTGGACTTCTTTGAATATTGGGCTGTGGGAGCAAGGCTCGGATAAAGAGAGGGATGGGTAATAGACTTTCGATGAACGGGCCGACGGGCGAGGCCGTGGCCCAACAAGGCATGGCGCGTCCTTGAGCAAGGCGGGCCGATGAAGGAAACGACCCGACAGGGTGGCTGTCACGGGCGAGCGAAGCCGGGAAGAGAGTAGGCTGGTGCGTGAATGAGACGGCCCACAGCTGGGCGCGGGCACGAGCGGGATTGAGCATGCCAGTAGGCGAGGTGCGGCCCATGCAAGCGAGGCGCGTGCGAGGTGGGCCGGTGGACCGGAAGACCTTGACCGGTCTCCACGGGACCGGGCAGGCGGACGTGGCTCGCCATGTCGGACAGAAAGGGGAGGAGGGGCAGGGCGTCGCACTGGACGGCCGGCGACGTGCGAGGAGCTCCGGCGAGTGACGGTGAACCGGAGGGAGGGACTGGCACCGGCGGGCAGAGGAGGAGAAGCGGAACCCATTCCACGACCTGGATTCGAGAGGGAAGGTGCGACGACGGACGGCAGCGGCGGCCAATCTCGCTGGGATGCCGACGACGAAGCGCGAGAGGAAGGAGTTGTCGCTCGCGCGTGTGGTTCGGTCGAACCGCACAACTACTGCAACGCGCACGCGGTGGTGCGCGAGCTAATGGTCGTCGGGGACGCTCGCGGCGCGACGCTAAGCGGCGACGGTGAGAGCGGCATGGTGTGGGAGCAAGAGAGGAGGCCGGCAGCCAAGGGAATGGCTTGGGGCGGTTTGAAGAGGACTTTAGGAGGGCGATGGCGAGGGGCCTTGATGAGAGGCCGGCCGGCGGTGGCACGCGACTGCACGTGGCGGCGGCAGAAACAGGGCAACAGCGGAGAAAAGGGGAGGCCGCTGGCTAGAGGAAGAAGAAGGCGGAGGCTCGACAACAAGCGAAGAACGGGGCGTTGGCGGTGCGGATGCATTCGTGGCGAGGTAGTCGTGACTGCTGCGCGGCACGGCACCGTGGAGGCGTGGCCGGGGACGAAGAGAGGGAGCACGAGGAATTTGGCGAGGGGAAGGCCGACAACAGCGGGTGGCGGCGCTCTGGGCGGTTCAAGCGGTCACGGGGAGGGTGTTGGCGCGAGGGACGGACGGGAGATAGGCTGACGGTGGCAAACGACCGAGCGTGGTGGCGGCGAGAACGGGCAGCACGGTGCCGAGACAAACTTGGCCCGGGAGAAGGCAGAAGGCGACCAGGAAGAAACAGAGCGCACGGCAAGCTACGCGAGCGCGGGTGCGGCGAAAAAGGAAGGTGGGGAGCTCACCGACGGGAAGGAACGGCGTAGGCGGCGATGGCCCGATGGTGAGAGGGTGGCCGACTACGGAGCACGGACGGGCTTCGCTCACGGAGAAGACATCACGATGGCCGGGCAGCGGCGCACGGTGGCGAGGAAGGGAACGCCGGCGACAGAGACGACCGCAGCGTCGAGACAGTCGGCGAGGAAGATGAAGGCGGCAGGGCTTCACCGCTTGGGCTACAAAGCAAGAGGATGGGCTCAACAGGGTTGAATTTATAGAGGAGGAACGGGGAGTGGCTAGGTCGTTTTCAGGAGGCGAGCTGGCACGGTCGCGTGACTCGGCATCCGAACTTTGGCCGCGAGCAGCGGGGACCATGGATGACAATGGCGATGTCGGCAAAAAGGAGCAGAGGTCGGTTGGAGCCGAGCAACGACAGGGCAGTCGCCGCGGCAGGCGTGACGCGGCGCGCGTGGGAAGGCAGGAGAGCGGTTGTGTGAGAGAGAAAGGGAGAAAAAAGCGAGAGCGAGGGAGGTGCAGCTGCGCAAGGGAGTGGCTCTCCTCGGCACGTGCAACGCACGCGCGAGGGAGATGGACCAGCAGGGCGATGAGCTGAGCGCAGCGCGGCCCGAGAGGCAAAAGGGAGAGAGGGATGGAGTTAGAATGGGTCGAGGGAGTGGAGGCGGCCCAGGAGGCTGGAGGAAATGGAGAAATGGAGAAACTGGGGAATGGGCCGGGAAGGATACGGCCCAAAGAATAGGGACAAAAACAGACTTTTCCTGGAATTTTTTTAAAGGAATTTGAGGAGCATTGGACGTTGGATTTGAATTCAAATTGGATATTTGAACTCAGAAAAATATGGAGGAGCCAAGGAAATAGACCAAGATGGGAACTTAATATTTTTGTATAGGTTTTTATATTTGGGTTTTCGAGGGTTATTTGGGAGGGTGCAAAAGAGGGAGAAGAAGAATCTCGGAAGAGAGGTTTTCAAGGACGAAGTTGAAATTGAATTCATCTCCTGAGAGTTGAATCAATTATTCGGGAGGAGTCAAAGGAAGGTAGAGAGAAAGAGAGAGGGATGGTGGAACTTAAGAGTTGTAGTTCGAATTCGAGAGTTGTTTTGAATGATACAAAGAACGAGTTTAGGAGTTGGAGCTGAATCGTTAGACTGAGTTAGGGTCCCAAGGAGATTTGACTAAATTTATATCTTGGAGTTGGAACAAGTATTTGGAAAGGGATTCAAAGAGGACGACAATATCAGGAAATGAATCAAAAGAGAGAGATATGGTTAGAGAAGGAAAGGGTGTAACTCGAGGGTTTGAATTTGGATTCAAGAATTGATTTTCGGGGCGTCTATTCGGTAGCGTGGAATTAGAGATGACTTGAACGTTGATTCAAATCTTCGGAGGGATTATTGAACTTGGACAAATTCGGGAGAAATTGGTTGAATGAGATTTAAGAGAAATTGGAATACGAATATTAGAATTTCGAGAATTGTTTGAGTGAACCAAGGTAAGATGTTAGGATTCTACGAGGTGGATGCCTTGTCTATATTGGATTCAAGAATTAGACGAAATCTATGGCTAGGGTTCCAGGAGCGAAATCCAAATATAAGGATTCAAACCTCAAAACTATTTTCGAAACAAAAATAGGGATTCGAATTTGCCAAACTTGAGATTTGAAATCATGGGACCTTCGCAAGGAGTAACAAGAGATGATTTGAGCGCAGACTCAAATCTTTGGAGAACAACTGAACTGGAATTATTTGAAGGGGAAATTTCTCGGTATAGGTTTAGAAAGGAGATTTGAGTACGAAAATTCAAGTTATGAGATTATTTTGGGATAGAGATTTTGAGCAGGCGATTTTGACATCACGGAATTGAGATTTAAACTAATATCTAAGGCACAACTTAGACCCCACACTCAAAAAATGAAAATTTTGACATATAGGATTTTCATAAAGTAGCTTTTTTAGTTGCGAAAATAGGCGCGTTCCCTGTAATGAAAATAATAAATATATATATATACCTAATAAAAAAGTACATAAGGCTTCCGGCAAAAATTTTCATCCGTGATCCATCGCACACGGAATTAGCTTGGTTAATCAATTTTTTTGGGCAGTAATCACATCCATTTCCTAATCTACAAAGCCAGACCCACCATCAAGCCCAAATAGACATGGCAAAGGCACAAAATCAAGGATAAATCTAACTATAAGTAAACAAATAAGAAAATAAGAGATAAGATTTAAATGATACTGTGATCGGTGGTAACAGACTAAGAATTCTATCCGGATTGCCCCTGAGCCCCACCAGTGCAAATAAAAAGGTGAAAACGCGTTGAGAAGAGGTGACGAACCAAAGCAAAACCAGACATCGGCTTCAATGGCTTCATCTCAGGTCAGAGAATTAATTTTCATAATTGAAATGTGATTCTTTATAGGCTAAAGCAATAAGATCTTAAATTAGAACTCCAACATTGTGGTATCAGAGCTTAACTTTAGCCTACTCAATTCCTTATTCACATCATCCCTGTGATTAGAAATCATCGGTGCCATCTTGGTTCGACATGAACAATTTTGAGTCAAATAAGTTTAATCTAATATGTTTAGCTTCTTATCTTTACTGCTTAGTGAAGATTAGCTCCTGTTCATGTTCAATTAAAGTTAATAAGATTTAGGGTACATGATGCATTGCTATGTTTAGACTTATTTTAAGTTTCAAGTTTTATGTCCAATTAAGCTTCACTTAGTAGTAGAATTAAGAAATTAAGGGTGGGGAGAATGAGGTCAATCGGTTTCAAATTTCCCGAAATGCCCAAATTGAAAACAACCCTAAGCCCCAAAATCCGAATCAATTCCAAATCCAAATCAAATTAAGAAAATTAAGTTCGACTTTGGATTCTTACCAGATTTGGAGTCCTAATTCTACCGGGAAACCCCATCGCTGTGTGGGTCTTGCTGGGAAGGGGCACCGCCGCACCTTCACCTCCTCGCGGTCATGTCGTGCTCCCCGTGTGCGCGCCGTGTAGGAGTTCCTCCACCATCCCTCGCTGGGGACGGCAAGCGTTGGCTTGGCGTCGCCCCCATGAAGCCCGGTCACTCTCAGCGCCCGTCACTGCTTGCGCGCCCGCTTCATCGGACCGCCGACATCGTGGCTTGGCTTGCTGCCACCCTCGAGCGTGCCTCAAGACACATGCGTGCTCCACCACGGTAGACCGCCGTCACCACCATTGCCGCTGTGCACTCTCTTGCATCGCCGGAGATTGGATCGGAGAGAGTAAGGGAGAAAGGGGATTAGGTTTAGGGTTTTCGGATCCCTCCCCTCTCTGACTGGCGATTTCATGGGCAAGGGACCGATCCGAGGCATCCATCAGATGGACGACTCAGATCAGCCCCGCTCGAGCCTGCGTAAGCGAAGTGGGCCACGTGCGCTCGCCTCATAGGCATGACGGGCCGCACCTCCTGCCTCATGGGCTAGCTTGCCATTTGGGCCGCCACCAGCCTCCAGGCCAAAAATTCATTTTTCATTTATTTTCACCCCAAAATCACTTATTGTTTTATTTAATTAATAAATAATTTTAGTCACCTTGAGCCATCATTTTAAGCTATAAAATTGTAGTAAATTTTGTATACACATTTTAATTTATTTCTAACGAAATGGATCCAACGGGAAGTTTAGTTAGAATATTTAATTATTTTTTTATCGTCTCGGTCCGACGGAGTTGCGATTTAGGAATATTTTTGCACTTTGATTTTGTTTTTTCATATTCTTTTGCCTAAGTGGAACCAACAAGAAATTTAGCAAAAAAAATAAAATTTTCCTTATCATTATGCTGTGATTCTTAAATTTTAATTATTAGTATTTATTTATTGTTAATATTAATATCAGTTTCACCTATTGAAATGCACGGGCATATTGCTAGTGTGCGCGTATATATATATACACATATGCGAAAACACGATAACTATTTTCAGTTTATTTTTTTATTTTTGTTGTAACTTGTAGAAGTTGAATTTGGTCTTACATGTTCGTGGAATCATATATTTCATATTAATTTATGTTGTTAATTTTTTCAAATGTTTTTGATAACTATTTAGATCACACCCAAACAACTATGGGATATCCTTTGAAAATCTGTATCCCTCTTCTCTTTTTCCTCATCCTGGGAAAAATATTTCCAAGAAAAAATTGAGTTCTGAACAAAATTCAAAAGAATCAGAAGCAGTCAACAAACCGCGGCTAGCTAATCTGGAAGAAATTCGAGAGAATCCAAAAATTTTTGACCGATTCCCATGCAAAGCGTAGGCCGTAACGGTATAGGATTCCTACACGGTGCACTGAGTCAAGAGTTCCCTATTTCTACCGTTTAGCCCCAGACGGAGCCGCGCCGCTAACGACATCAACACAAACTCCGGCGACGATGGACGGCGACGGCGACGACCGCTGGGGCGACGTCCCGACGGACGTGCTCTGGGAGATCCTGAGGCGGCTACCGGAGATCAGCGGCCGGCGTCGGGTCCGCCTCGTCTGCCGGCGGTGGCTCGACGTCGTCGACGAGATCGAGCCGGAGGTGCAGCGGAGGCGCGCCAAGCCGCTCCCCTTCTTCAAGAACGGTTGCTACGAGCACCCCTCCGCGTTCTTCCTCGACGACCTCGCCGGAGAGTGCGACGTCAGGTCCCTCTTCCCCGAGGACGTCGACGACGATAGGGATATTTCCGACCGCTATAACGAGGACGACATGGTCGGCTCGTGCAACGGCCTGCTCTGCTTCTGGATCGACCGACATTATTCCGGCGGCTGCGGCGTCTTCGTGATCAACCCGGTCACCGGCGAGACCCTCCACATCCCGTCGCCGCCGCCGGAGACGCTGGCGACCAGCCGCAGCAGCCGCGCGGGTACGCTCAGCTTCGGCTACCACCCGACAACCGGCAAGTACAAGATCGTCCACTTCCCTTCCAATGGCGGGCTGGTGGATGATGTCTCGCTGGGGAACACCACCTCCACCGCCGCGTCATCGTCGTCGTCGTCCGCCTCCCGCCATGGCGGCCACGGCGGTGGGGTGGTGAATGTCCTCACGCTGGGGGATGACACCGGCGGCGGCGGCGCGTGGTGGCGCGCGGTGGAGGCGCCGCCGTGGACCTTGTGCTCCGCCTGGGGCGTCGTCAGCGTCGACGGCGCAACGTACTGGGTGAACAATGGCAGGGAGATCATGTCGTTCGACCTCGAGCACGAGCGCGTCGCGGCCGTCGCGCCGCTGCCGGCGATGAGCAAGTGCCGCTTGCCGGTGTCCATGGCCAAGAAGGACGCCTGCTGCCAGCTGACGGATGTAGGCGGCAGGCTGGGAGTCTCCATCGCCATCCACCGCCGGAACTCAATCTGCATTGAGGTACACTCACCAAGTCTTTTCCCGAGGTCCACTCCTTTTTCCATGTCATCCAAAAGATCATTAAAAATCTGAATAAATTCAACAAGATTAATATGCCATATATTACTCCCTAAATATGTATGTTCATAACTTGCACACGTTTACAAAGAAACAAATTTAATTGTAAATAGTACAAACTATTTACAATTAATTTCTTTTATTTTTATTTTTATTTATTCATTTTGAATTTTAACTTGTATGTTTATGGATATCTTTCCTACCAAGATGGTAATGTTTATTATACGTTCTCTGCTATATAAGAACTAGTCTATTTTTCATATGTAATTTGTGTAATATTTGTTTATCTATAGGTGTGGATACTGGAGGGACGCGGTGATAAACAAAGTTGGAGCCAATGGGGCACCATACAAGGTCTTCAGCCTAGCCAGAAGATCGGAAGGCCATACTTTGCTTATGGCAAGTGCGTCTTAACAAACATTTATCGACAAGTGTTCGATGATAGACTTAATAATATAGTGTACCGGCACTTACCATGCTCCCTCAAGGGTGGGAGTATTCTCTCAAGGGCAATTGAAGGCATGCCAGTGGCAAAGTTTAAAACCAGAGAACTAAGAATGTTCAGCTATATTGAGACGAGAGAACCTTTAAACATATACAAGGAGGAGGAGGAAGAATCATCATCATCATCACTGGAAGAGGAGGAGGAGGAGGAGGAGGAGGACGAAGAGGAGGAGGAGGAGGACGAAGAAGAAGAAGAAGAAGAAGAAGAAGAAGAAGAAGAAGAAGAAGAAGAAGAAGAAGAAGAAGAAGAAGAAGAAGAAGAAGAAGAAGAAGAAGAAGCTGTAGTGTTTTAAAATAATGGTGAAATTCGCCAATTTCCATTAGTCAAGACCGGCCATGATCTTAGGGCATTAGGTTGATGGATTTATTCAAGTTTTGGCAAGCTTCCGGTATAAGGAAGTTGTATTTTAGTTTCTAATTTTTTTTATTAAAATTTTTTCTATTAGAACAGAGTTCCGGCACTACAATGGTCACCCACATCTCAATCGGGCGGTAAACCCCATCTGTATCGGGTATGGCACCCGTTAGAGCGTAGAAGTCACTAATGCAAGAAGTTATCATACGGCCGTTACGGATGGAGTTATCTCAATCGGTCCTCAACTAAAACCCGTCACCGATAGCTTTAACCCAGACGGTCAGTCACACTAGAGCCCGTCACGGATGACCTATCTCAATGGCCCCAACTAGCACCCGTCACGGATGACTACTAATCTTAATCGGGCCTAAACTAGAGCATGTCACGGATGACTACTGATCTCAATCGGGCCTAAACAAGAGCTCATCCCAGATGACTACTAATCTCAATCGGACCTAAACTAGAGCCCGCCACGGATAACTATAACTCAAACGGATTTTAACTTCTTCCCGTCACGGATGACTATAACTCAATCGGGCTTTAAAGTTAAAGCCCGTCACCGATGAGTATAACCCAAAAAAAAATAGTTTTTTGGCTAGCCTTAGGCCTTTGCTAGCCATGCCCGCTGCAAAATGACAGAATCAGATATATTCCCTACCATTCTCAGCATATACACATCCCAGCATCCCCATTCACATACACATATTCCATTCACATATAATTCACACATCCATTCACACAATATCCATATTATTCACATATTTCACACATCCATTCACATACACGTTGTAGTACCCTATTTTCTTTCTATTTATTTAAAACATCTCTCAATTAAAAATTTGAGTTTAAATTCGATTTTTGTTTTGTGCCAAATAGATCTCAAAATCCCTCCTTGAAATTCTTTCAAATTTTGTCAAATCCCTGTTCAAATCCAAGTTCAAATCCCCAAGATTTTTCCTCCAAATTTCATTCTACAAAATCCCCGGAAAAATAAAAATTTCACTATTCAAATCGGGCCCTTTTCTCTCTTTTCCCTCCCCGGCCCAAAACTCTCCTCTCTCTCCCTCCTCCCCGAGCAGGCCAGCCCATCTCACTCCCCCTCTCTCTCCCCTATCCCCGGCCCAGCTCCCTCTCCTCACTTCTCTCCCTCCCGGCCCGGCCCACCCGGGTCGTCTCCCACCTCCGGCTGCCGTGCCTACTGCAGTCGTCGCCGCCGCTCGCCGCGCCGCCGCGCCCGCGCCGTACCCGCGCCGCACCGCACGTCCCCTCGCCGCGCCGCGCGTCACGTCGCCGCTTGCCCGTCCTGTCGCCGCGCCGCCATCCCATCGCCCTCGAGCCACCTGCCGCCGCGCCGCGTCACGCCCCGTCGCGCCCTCACCGCCTATAAAAGGAGGAAAACCCCCCTTCTCCTCGCCGCCCCTCGCCATCGGCTCCCCCTCTCTCTCCCGGCGCTCTCCCTCTCTCTCTCCTCTCGGCCCCGCCGCCGCCGGCCACCCTCCCGACCGCCGCCGCCCCTCCGGCCGCCGCCGCCTCCCCTTTCCTGGCCGCTCGCCGCCCCGAAATCTGCGCCGCCATCCCATCGCCCTCGAGCCACCCGCCGTCGCGCCGCGTCACGCCGCGCCGCGCCGCTGTCGCATCGCCGCGCCGCGCCGCACCCTCACCGCCTATAAAAGGGGGAAAACCCCCCTTCTCCTCGCCGCCCCTCGCCGTCAGCTCCCCCTCTCTCTCCCGGCGCTCTCCCTCTCTCTCCCTCCTCTCGGCCCCGCCGCCGCCTCCCCTTTCCCGACCGCCGCCACCTTCTCCCCCCTCCCCGGCCGCCCCGCCGCCGCGGCACACCGGCGCCCGCCGGCCCGAGCCGAGCTCGGTGGCGCAAGGAGGAGGAAGGAGACAACCTCCCCGGGGGACTGACCAACGGGCCCCACGCCCCTCCTCTCTCTCGGCCACTGATAGGTGGGGCCCGCCCCCTCTTCCCCTTCCTTTGACCGACACGCGGGCCCCACCCCGCGCGTTAACCCTAACGGAATATTCCATCGCCGTTTATTTATCTTCCAGAAAACCCCAAAAAAATTCCTCTAACTTTGAAAATTCCTAGAAATTCAACCGTAACTCCGTTTGACCTCGTTCAACTTTCTAATTTTTTCTAAAAATGAGATCTACAGAGTGGCACACTTGTTTATTTGATTTGAGCTTGTTTTATTGCCTTTTATTTATTTGTTCTCCGTTCCGCGTATAGAGCACGTGTACGAGGAAGCTCCGGATGCCGGTTTCGAAGAAGAAGATCCCCATCGTGTGCAAGGCAAGCCTCTTTGATCACATTGCCCCTATACTTGCAAGTTATTTTGTTTGAAAAATGTATTGTTAGTGTACACGAAAATCTTGTTTAGGCCTCGGATTGTTTATGCAACCGACGGACCGACCTAGTAGTTGCACTCACTTTACGTAGGTTGTTGTTAATCCCTTTATCCTTGTTAGCTACACATACTTACGCTGGTATCGCTATCCATTGGATACGATTGCCGAGGTAGTTTGCTTAGCCGTGCTTACGTTGTACTGTCGTGTGGGAAACTTGGATATTTTCCAAACTTTATGCTTAAATCCGGTACGTTGTACCGATGTGTTGCGAAATAAAATGAGTTGTGAAAATGGTGATGATGCGAGGCCAAGCCTTTGTGGTTCGGTCGCGTATTATCGTTAAGGACCGATTCCTTTGGGAAATCCATCCAAACATGTTACAGTGCGACCTCACGGGTATTTATGGGATACCCCTGGCTAAGTAATGGGTTATGACATGGGAGTTTGGTATGCCAATTGTTGTGGGATGCCGGGAATGAGGAGACGAAGTTTGGATCATTATAGCCCTTTTGGGTGTTTTGTTTGCCTCTATGTGGCACACGGTACCGAGTAGGAGTAGGAGACAACCTCGGTATTCCTGAGTGGATGACGGCAGCGACTACCTGATGCTCGGCTGAGAGACTTGGCCCAACTAGGTGGTGTGTGATTTTCATGGGTTAGCTTTGGAAAGGCCTTGTCACGAACTTCCGTTGCCGACGGGTACACGGTGTTAGTTTCGTGTCGTGTGGGTAAAGCGTACAACCTCTGCAGAGTTTAATGAACTGTTCGAACAGCCGTGCCCACGGTCAAGGGCGAGTGTAAGGTGTTTCTCATAGCGTAGATTTGTTTGACAAATGTTTGATGAAAATGGTTGGTGGGAAGGGATTCGTTTCCAGAGTTCGCCTGAGTGGCAAACGACTAAACTTTGTGGTTAGGAACGGGTCTGTGTGACCTGGGGCGTCGCATGGCTCCAAGGTGTGGTTAGGGCCGAGAAGGCGTTGTTGTGCCGAGAAGGCAATGTTAACTATGTGAAATAGTGTGGTGATGATTTTATGGTTGGAACAGAGTTGCTGTGAAGGCAAAAAGAAACTAATTGAGGAAACCGGTTATCTAATTAATTGCTACTATGCGACAAGTTGTTGCAAAGCAACTTGTGGAATGGGACGAGGCGTGAGCCTCCTCCCGACAACTAAAATTTTGACTCACTAGAGTTTTTGTGAAATAAATCACTTTCGCCAAAAAGGCTGCTTTCACAAATAAAACCCTAACTCTCCTTGTCTTAACCAAGCATGTCATTCTTTCCCCGGCTTGCTGAGTACGTGAAGTACTCACCCTTGCTATATATAATATCTATAGAGCTTGGAGATGAAGACGTCGACCCGACCGCCGAGGAGTGTCTCCAGGAGCAAGCCGAGTACGAGGATTTCTAGAAGATTCGTGCCTAGCCCCAAGCCCTTGCCTGTGGATCAAGATGGTCGCCTAGACGCTTAGCTTCTGCTGCTTTTGACTTCCGCTCTGTGGACTTTTGTAATGTCGCGTTGATCATCCTTGGGCCTGTCCAGGGTGGCAACTTATGTAAGGACTAAAACCCAGTGTTGTAATAATTAGTTACGTTGATTCCATGTTTATTCTGTGTGTACCAGCTAGTGTATTCTGGGACTGGTACTATAAACAGGTAATGCGTAGCACCTCGGCATGAGTTAGCTGGTGTTATCGATTAACGAGTGCCGGGGCGTTACAAAGGCGGTATCAGAGCATAGGTTTGGCCCTAGGACGAAACCTTTGTTTAGTTGTGACCCTAAGGACTATTCCAGAAACTTATATATAGTTGCAAAAGTTAGATAATGCTTATACTCTTCTCCTTACTATAGGATTCTTTTCAAACTACTCACTAATCCCGGTTTCATTTAAAACTTTAGATGGATCGTGCTAGGATTGAATCCGCCAATCTTCTCCCTCAGTTCTTAGAAGTGTAGTGGTTGTTGTGCATCAGACTTGTCATAACGTTGCCGACTCATTAGGAGTTGTGGCACTTAGGGTTCGCTAAGGATGTTTTCCGAACTCCTACGGGGATTCGTTAAACTAGTGTGTTGGTGGGTTATGTAATGTTGGTTTGCTTCTTGATGTGCGTCCAGCTAAGCTTGGCTAAGCTTTGGGCTGGCCATGTCCCTGTCTTTCGGAACTTCCCCGATTTGCGAAAACAGTTTTGTCTATGAAATGCCCTCATCTTACTCTGCCCTTTCAAACAAACCAGATGGCAGGACGCCCTCGTCGCAATGCTCGTACTCCAGCTCGCTTCGGTTATGAGGACCAAGCTCGAAATGACAACAACGCGACTCGGAATGCCGAAGATCAGGAAAATGAGCAAGCGGATGACCAGGTGTCAGAGAATGAACCGACCGCCACCCAAGGAACACATACAGCCACAGCTACCGCCCAAGGAGAAATGCCTCCACCTCCACCCCCTCATCTGGATCCTCAGCAAATCATGGCCATTCAAACTCAGATCCTACAGGGCATAGCTCAGAACCTGGCTGCTTTGAACCCCCTGCACCACCCAGCTCCGCATCACAATGGTCGCTCCAAGTTGACCGATTTCTTAAGAACCCGTCCGCCAGAACTATCGCAAACCTCCGAGCCTGTCGAAGCCGATGATTGGCTGAAAGATGTAGAGAGAAATCTTGACCTTGTGCAGTGCTCCCCTAGAGAGAAAGCTCTATACGCTGCACATCAGCTCAGAGGACCTGCCGCCAATTGGTGGGAAAACTATTGTGTTGCTCATCAGGATGCCGCTACAATTGTATGGACAAAAATCGCAGAAGCTTTCAGAGCTGCGTACGTCCCAGAGAGTATCTATGATATCAAGAGAGAAGAACTCAACAACCTCAAGCAGGGAAACTCCAGTATCAATGATTACCTTAGCAAATTCAATCACCTGGCCCGTTATGCCACAGATGAGGTGGACACTGACAAGAAGATCAGAAAGTTTCTAAAAGGAATGAACGTAGGGATAAAGCTTCAGCTTGTGGCTCATGTTTTCCCTACCTTCCAAGACATGATTAATAGGGCCTTGATAGTTGAAGATGCCAGAAAGGAAGTGGAAGTCTTCCGCAAGCACAAGATGGCCCAGTCCGGACTCCATTCCCAAGGTGGTCCCCGCCCCAGGACCAACCCTCCTCCTCAGTATCGCCAGCAGGCCCCACCGCAGAACCGAGGGTTTCCTACCCGCTTAGTTCCTTCTCAACCATCTGCACCAGCTCAGCCGAGAGCCTATAGTGGTAACCCAGGAGGAAGTAATCTCACCTCTTTCAATACCCAGCCGAGGAAGCCCCAAAATGCAGCCGGACTGACTTGTTACCGCTGCGATGAAGTTGGACACTTTGCTAGAGAATGCCCTCAGAGGAAAGGCCCCGCCACCTCAGGAGCCTCCAACATCAGTACTGCCAGAGTACCAGTGTCAGGGCAAGCGAGAGCCACTACTCAGGCTAGTGGTCAGGCTTCACGTACTACTCCAAGCTTTGGACGAGGCCGCGTCAACCATGTTCAGGCGAAGTCAGCCCAGGAAGCTTCAGATGTTGTGATAGGTACGTTTCTCGTTAGTAATGTACCTGCTGTTATCTTGTTTGATTCGGGAGCTTCGCATACTTTCATTTCTCGAGCTTTTGTGGAACAACATGGTATGGCTACTAAGGACCTAAGGGTACCAATGATCGTTCACTCCCCGGGAAAGGAGACTAGGTCTGATCGATCATGCCCAAAAGTTAGCCTAGTCATAGAAGGTGTTAAATTTATGGCTAGCCCTATTATCCTAGAGTCGCAAGGTCTGGACCTGATTCTAGGCATGGACTGATTCTAGGTAAGTACAAGGGTCAGATAGATTGTGCCACAAGGACTATCACGATGAAAGGACCATCTGGAAGTGTAAGTAAGGTTTACTCCATCAAAGGACCCTAGAGGTCAGCCCATGCTGAACTGCATCAAAGTCATCCCTTTGGAAGAAGTGCCTGTAGTCAATGAGTATCCAGATTCTTCCCAGATGAATTACCCGGAATGCCACCAGACAGAGAAATAGAGTTCTCCATAGAACTTGCACCTGGCACAGCTCCAATAGCCAAGAGACCCTACAGAATGGCAGCTAATGAATTGGCCGAAGTGAAAAGACAGATAGAAGAATTGGAAGCAAATGGTTTTGTGCGACCCAGTACGTCACCATGGGGAGCTCCACTGCTCTTAGTTGAAAAGAAGGATAAAACAAAGAGAATGTGTGTGGATTACAGAGCTTTAAATGAAGTAACCATCAAGAACAAGTATCCGTTACCGCGGATTGATGATCTGTTTGACCAATTACAAGGAGCCTCAGTCTTCTCCAAGATTGATTTAAGGTCTGGATACCATCAGTTGAAAATCAGACCTGAAGACATACCAAAGACCGCCTTCTCAACTCGTTATGGTCTATATGAGTATACGGTCATGTCCTTTGGGCTCACAAATGCTCCAGCATTTTTTATGAATCTCATGAACAAAGTGTTCATGGATTACCTTGACAAGTTTGTCGTAGTTTTTATAGACGACATTCTCATCTACTCCAAGGACGAACAGACACATGCAGAACATTTGAGATTGGTTCTGGGAAAGTTGCGAGAACATCAGCTTTATGCAAAATACTCCAAGTGTGAATTTTGGCTAGACCGAGTCGCATTCCTAGGCCATGTTATTTCATCTCGTGGAGTAGAAGTGGTTCCAGGGAAAGTAAGAGATGTGCTTTCATGGAAATCTCCAACCACGGTCACCGAGATCAGGAGTTTTCTTGGTTTGGCAGGATATTACAGAAGGTTTATCGAGGGTTTCTCAAAAATCGCCAAGCCCATGACAGAATTGCTTAAGAAAGAAAAGAAGTTCGTTTGGACCGAATCATGTGAAAAGAGTTTCCAAGAGCTAAAGAAAAGGCTAACGACTTCTCCAGTCTTAATCCTCCCAGACATAAGGAAAGATTTTGAAGTCTTTTGCGATGCATCCAGGCAGGGTTTAGGATGCGTACTTATGCAAGAAGGAAAGGTGGTTGCTTATGCCTCACGACAGTTAAAGCCACATGAAGTGAACTACCCTACGCATGATCTTGAGCTAGCCGCAGTTGTTCATGCCCTCAAAATATGGAGACATTACTTGATCGGAAACAGATGTGAAGTATACACGGATCATAAGAGCCTGAAGTATATCTTCACTCAAACAGAGCTTAACCTCAGACAAAGGACATGGCTTGAACTGATCAAGGATTACGATGTCGGAATACATTACCATCCGGGAAAAGCGAATGTTGTCGCAGACTTTCTAAGTCGAAAGGTACACTGCAATGTTCTTTTAACCTCGCCACATCATCTAGCATTATGCAAGGAAATGGAAAGGCTAAGAATAAATATGGTTAAGCCAGGAACTCTAGCAACCCTAGTGGTGCAACCAACCCTAGAGAATCAAATCCGCGAAGCCCAAGAAGGCGACGAAGAAATTATGAATATAAACTAATTGATAAAGAAAGATAAGGCCTCGGAATATTCTGTAGATGATAAAGGAATTGTTTGGTTTGGAAAGCGCATATGTGTGCCCAACAAAAAGGAGTTGAGAAACCTGATACTGCAAGAAGCCCATGAGTCAACATATTCTATCCACCCCGGAAGTACCAAGATGTACCAGGATATCAAGAGTCATTATTGGTGGTCTAGAATGAAGAGAGATATTGCCGAGTATGTTGCCCTTTGTGACATCTGTCAAAGGGTAAAAGCTGAACATCAGAAGCCAGCAGGTTTACTACAGCCGCTAAAGATTCCAGAATGGAAGTGGGAAGAAATAGGAATGGACTTTATAACAGGATTTCCAAAGATATCTTCGGGTTATGATTCCATTTGGGTAATAGTGGATCGACTAACCAAGGTTGCCCATTTCATCCCCGTAAAGACTACCTACTCTGGCAAGAAGTTAGCAGAGCTATACATGACGAAAGTGGTTTGCCGACATGGTGTCCCGAAGAAGATTGTGTCAGATAGAGGTACCCAGTTCACCTCCCATTTTTGGAAGAAGTTACATGAAGCCATGGGTACCAATCTCAACTTCAGCACAGCTTACCATCCTCAGACCGATGGACAGACAGAAAGAGTGAATCAGATTCTAGAAGACATGTGAAGAGCTTGTGCTTTGGATTTTGCCGGTACTTGGGATTTGTGCCTACCTTACGTAAAGTTCTCTTACAACAATAGCTATTAGGCAAGCATACAGATGGCCCCGAATGAAGCCTTGTATGGGCGGAAGTGTCGAATGCCACTCTGTTGGATGGATGTCAGAGAAAAGAAAATCTTTGGACCAGATGTTTTGAAAGAAGCTGAAGAACAGGTGAAAGTGATTAGAGAACGCTTGAAAGTGGCCCAGTCTAGGCAGGAAAATTATGCGGATAAACGCCGAAGAGATCTAGAGTTTGAAGTTGGAGATCATGTATACCTGCGAGTAACATCTCTACGCGGAATGAAAAAATTTGGAATGGCAGGAAAGTTAGCGCCACGTTTTATCGGACCCTACCCTATCACTGCACGTCATGGAGAAGTTGCCTATCAGCTTGAGTTACCTGCAGAGCTCGCCGGAGTACACAACGTGTTCCATGTGTCCCAGTTAAAGAAATGTCTTCGAGTTCCGGAAGAGCAAGTTCCACTCGAGATAATCAATGTGCAAGAGAATCTGACCTACGAAGAATGACCAATTCGGATTCGTGATGAAAAGGAATGAAGCACCAGACGGAAAGTGATCAAGTTTTACAAGGTTCAGTGGAGTAACCACTCCGAGGAAGAAGCTACTTGGGAACAAGAGGATCATCTTCGAGCCGAGCACCCTGAGTTGTTCGTGTAGTCGCGGAATCTCGGGACGAGATTCTTTTAAGGGGGGTAGGTTCGTAGTACCCTATTTTCTTTCTATTTATTTAAAACATCTCTCAATTAAAAATTTGAGTTTAAATTCGATTTTTTTTGTGCCAAATAGATCTCAAAACCCCTCCTTGAAATTCTTTCAAATTTTGTCAAATCCCTGTTCAAATCCAAGTTCAAATCCCCAAGATTTTTCCTCCAAACTTCATTCTACAAAATCCCCGGAAAAATAAAAATTTCACTGTTCAAATTGGGCCCCTTTTCTCTCTTTTCCCTCCCCGGCCCAAAACTCTCCTCTCTCTCCCCCCCTCCCCGAGCAGGCCGGCCCATCTCACTCCCCCTCTCTCTCCCCTATCACCGGCCCAGCTCCCTCTCCTCACTTCTCTCCCTCCCGGCCCATGGGCCTTCCCGCGCCGGCCCGGCCCACCCGGGTCGTCTCCCACCTCCGGCCGCCGCGCCTACCGCCGCCGTCGCCGCCGCTCGCCGCGCCACCACACCCGCACCGCCCGCCGCGCCCGCGCCACCGCGCCAGCGCCGCCCGCCGCGCCCGCGCCGTACCCGCGCCTCGCGCCCCGCGCCGCCCCGAGCCCCGCGCCGCGTCTCCCTCCGCGCCGCGCCGCACGTCCCCTCGCCGTGCCGCACGTCACGTCGCCACTTGCACGTCCCGTCGTCGCGCCGCCGTCCCATCGCCCTCGAGCCACCTGCCGCCGTGCTGCGTCACGCCGCGCCGCGCTGCACCCTCACCGCCTATAAAGGGGGAAAACCCCCTTCTCCTCGCCGCCCCTCGCCATCGGCTCCCCCTCTCTCCCGGTGCTCTCCCTCTCTCTGTCCTCTCGGCCCCGCCGCCGCCGGCCACCCTCCCGACCGCCGCATCCCCTTTCCCGGCCGCCCCCACCTTCTCCCCCCTTCCCAGCCGCCCCGCCACCGCGGCGCACCGGCGCCCGCCGGCCCGAGCCGAGCTCGGTGGCGCAAGGAGGAGGAAGGAGACAACCTCCCCAGTGGACTGACCAGTGGGCCCCACGCCCCCTCCTCTCTCTCGGCCACTGATAGGTGGGGCCCGCCCCCTCTTCCCCTTCCTTTGACCGACACGCGGGCCCCACCCCGCGCGTTAACCCTAACGGAATATTCCGTCGCCGTTTATTTATCTTCCAGAAAACCCCAAAAAAATTCCTCTAACTTTGAAAATTCCTAGAAATTCAACCGTAACTCCGTTTGACCTCGTTCAACTTTCTAAATTTTTCTAAAAATGAGATCTACAGAGTGGCACACTTGTTTATTTGATTTGAGCTTGTTTTATTGCCTTTTATTTATTTGTTCTCCGTTCCGCGTATAGAGCACGTGTACGAGGAAGCTCCGGACGCCGGTTTCGAAGAAGAAGATCCCCATCGTGTGCAAGGCAAGCCTCTTTGATCACATTGCCCCTATACTTGCAAGTTATTTTGTTTGAAAAATGTATTGTTAGTGTACACGAAAATCTTGTTTAGGCCTCGGATTGTTTATGCAACCGACGGACCGACCTAGTAGTTGCACTCACTTTACGTAGGTTGTTGTTAATCCCTTTATCCTTGTTAGCTACACATACTTACGCTGGTATCGCTATCCATTGGATACGATTGCCGAGGTAGTTTGCTTAGCCGTGCTTACGTTGTACTGTCGTGTGGGAAACTTGGATATTTTCCAAACTTTATGCTTAAATCCGGTACGTTGTACCGATGTGTTGCGAAATAAAATGAGTTGTGAAAATGGTGATGATGCGAGGCCAAGCCTTTGTGGTTCGGTCGCGTATTATCGTTAAGGACCGATTCCTTTGGGAAATCCATCCAAACATGTTACAGTGCGACCTCACGGGTATTTATGGGATACCCCTGGCTAAGTAATGGGTTATGACATGGGAGTTTGGTATGCCAATTGTTGTGGGATGCCGGGAATGAGGAGACGAAGTTTGGATCATTATAGCCCTTTTGGGTGTTTTGTTTGCCTCTATGTGGCACACGGTACCGAGTAGGAGTAGGAGACAACCTCGGTATTCCTGAGTGGATGACGGCAGCGACTACCTGATGCTCGGCTGAGAGACTTGGCCCAACTAGGTGGTGTGTGATTTTCATGGGTTAGCTTTGGAAAGGCCTTGTCACGAACTTCCGTTGCCGACGGGTACACGGTGTCAGTTTCGTGTCGTGTGGGTAAAGCGTACAACCTCTACAGAGTTTAATGAACTGTTCGAACAGCCGTGCCCACGGTCAAGGGCGAGTGTAAGGTGTTTCTCATAGCGTAGATTTGTTTGACAAATGTTTGATGAAAATGGTTGGTGGGAAGGGATTCGTTTCCAGAGTTCGCCTGAGTTGCAAACGGCTAAACTTTGTGGTTAGGAACGGGTTTGTGTGACCTGGGGTGTCGCATGGCACCAAGGTGTGGTTAGGGCCGAGAAGGCGTTGTTGTGCCGAGAAGGCAATGTTAACTATGTGAAATAGTGTGGTGATGATTTTATGGTTGTAACAGAGTTGCTGTGAAGGCAAAAAGAAACTAATTGAGAAAACCGGTTATCTAATTAATTGCTACTATGCGACAAGTTGTTGCAAAACAACTTGTGGAATGGGACGAGGCGTGAGCCTCCTCCCGACAACTAAAATTTTGACTCACTAGAGTTTTTGTGAAATAAATCACTTTCGCCAAAAGGGCTGCTTTCACAAATAAAACCCTCACTCTCCTTGTCTTAACCAAGCATGTCATTCTTTCCCCGGCTTGCTGAGTACGTGAAGTACTCACCCTTGCTATATATAATATCTATAGAGCTTGGAGATGAAGACGTCGACCCGACCGCCAAGGAGTGTCTCCAGGAGCAAGCCGAGTACGAGGATTTCTAGAAGATTCGTGCCTAGCCCCAAGCCCTCGCCTGTGGATCAAGATGGTCGCCTAGACGCTTAGCTTATGCTGCTTTTGACTTCCGCTCTGTGGACTTTTGTAATATCGCGTTGCTCATCCTTGGGCCTGTCCACGATGGAAACTTATGTAAGGACTAAAACCCAGTGTTGTAATAATTAGTTACGTTGATTCCATGTTTATTCTGTGTGTACCAGCTAGTATATTCTGGGACTGGTACTATAAACAGGTAATGCGTAGCACCTCGGTATGAGTTAGCTGGTGTTATCGGTTAACGAGTGCCGGGGCGTTACAAAGGCGGTATCAGAGCATAGGTTTGGCCCTAGGACGAAACCTTTGTTTAGTTGTGACCCTAAGGACTATTCTAGAAACTTATATATAGTTGCAAAAGTTTAGTTGCAAAAGTTAGATAATGCTTATACTCTTCTCCTTACTATAGGATTCTTTTCAAACTACTCACTAATCCCGGTTTCATTGAAAACTTTAGATGAATCGTGCTACGATTGACTCCGCCAATCTTCTCCCTCAGTTCTTAGAAGTGTAGTGGTTGTTGTGCGTCAGACCTGTCGTATCGTTGCCGACTCATTAGGAGTTGTGGCACTTAGGGTTCGCTAAGGATGTTTTCCGAACTCCTACGGGGGTTCGTTAAACTAGTGTGTTGGTGGGTTATGTAATGTTGGTTTGCTTCTTGATGTGCGTCCAGCTAAGCCTTGCTAAGCTTTGGGCTGGCCATGTCCCTGTCTTTCGGAACTTCCCCGATTTGCGAAAACAGTTTTGTCTATGAAATGCCCTCCCCTTACTCTGCCCTTTCAAACAAACCAGATGGTAGGACGCCCTCGTCGCAATGCTCGTACTCCAGCTCGCTTCGGTTATGAGGACCAAGCTCGAAATGACAACAACGCGACTCGGAATGCTGAAGATCAGGAAAATGAGCAAGCGGATGACCAGGTGTCAGAGAATGAACCGGCCGCCACCCAAGGAAGACATACGGCCACAGCTACCGCCCAAGGAGAAATGCCTGCACCTCCACCCCCTCATCTGGATCCTCAGCAAATCATGGCCATTCAAACTCAGATCCTACAGGGCATAGCTCAGAACCTGGCTGCTTTTGACTTCCGCTCTGTGGACTTCTGTAATGTCGTGTTGCTCATCCTTGGGCCTGTCCAGGATGGTAACTTATGTAAGGACTAAAACCCAGTGTTGTAATAATTAGTTACATTGATTCCATGTTTATTTTGTGTGTACCAGCTAGTGTATCCTGGGACTGGTACTATATCACAGGTAATGTGTAGCACCTCGGCATGAGTTAGCTGGTGTTATCGATTAACGAGTGCCGGGGCGTTACACACGTCCATTATTCACATATTTCACATAACATATTCAAGTGGTAAGCATCGTAACCTGCGAAACTGAGTTAATTGGAACAAATATATATTTAGCAAGTATTTACATAAACATAACAATTATATACATAAATATAAACATCAGTGTTACATAATCACATGTCTTTGATAATTCATTTAAGATGTTCAACAATGTTCATCATTTAATCTTAACTCTAAACATTCCTTTGGGGTAAATTATTTCGCGGAGGATGAAGCCGGCTATCTCCTCACGAATCTCCTCGAAGCTGCTAGCCGGATCCTTGGAAATTTTATCCTACATATACATAATTCAAAATTAGTCGATCGATTTATATATATATATATACACTTTGATGTAGTTAGTATAAATCACAATTGGGACCACATACCTCAAATTCAGCCAAAGTCTTCACCTTTGCACAAAAGGCGCATGTTGTGGCGGAATCCGCACTGGTCACCTAGTTGTTGTTTTACCAGGAAGTCCTTTTTGTGGATAAGGGTGTCATGTCCTGTCTTACGAAGGTCTCCTTTTTCCACATATCGGCCCCACGCTTCATCTATCGCTAGTTGAATCAAGGTCCAATCATATGGTTTCTTAACAATTCTGGAGTTTAGGTAGTGGCATGCACTCCACTTAGGCATTATGACCAGAAGGATCCAATGGTCATTGCGGCATTAATATAGTGAAAGTTAAATATTAAAGCTATACGTGTCATGCAATTGCATATATTTAGGGAACACACTTACTATTGATTATAGGTTCACAGAAAGTACTCCCTGTCTTATCGGGCCCAGAAGGTATTAAAGATGTAGTTTACTATTCCTTGACGGTCGCCTTCGAGGTTTATGACAGTGACTACTTGTGGATCAAGGAAGGCAACTTCCAGTACATACTTCAGACACCACTTCCAACTATACCTATACGCAAGACAAACGCTGTTATGAGCATGTTACATGGATTGTTATTACCAATTTTCATGAGCAACAATACTTATAAGGAGTAGCACTTAAGGAGGTTTGTGTCCACCGCTCGGAGCCTGTAGAGGTCAAATAGATCCTTAAAGTCAATCACGATATAATTTGGTGGCCCACGGAGTGGCGCTCGGTGATGTTCGCCTATTATATCATTCTCTATATTCTTCCTCCTCACGTTGGATCTCTTAATGTAGTATACGTGAAGCTCCTTGCAAGCGGTGCCCATCGTGCCTAGCACGTCGTCTCCAACCAATGGAATGCCTAGTTGGAAGGACGATGGAGGAACGGTCTTCTTCTTTACTTCCTGCCCCTTGCTCATATCTAGCTTCATTAGAGCCAGAAGTGAGCCCTGCAACTTTCCTTCTCCTCCCCCCTTGCAGAAGGTTTTTCGATAGTTATTCTCTGAGGAGAAGAATGCGCCTTCCTACTCTTTTTCATGGGTGGGGGTTTAGGGATCTCCATGCTGTCGGCCTCCATATGCTCATCCCCAAAATCCGTCTCATACTGTAACTCCACATCGTAAGATTGTTGATGACGAGCGGAAGCTGGACGGGCTGCAGGAGCAGGGGCAGGTCTTAGTGGCAGATGACCGCTTGGTCCAGTGGTTGGCCTCGGAATTATCTCAATGAGGTCATTGGGCCATTGGATGAAGGTTGCATTTCCTAGGGTTAGGACCTCGTCGTTCAGTGGATGCTTCAGTGGGAAATGATCGAATTCGGACTTCACCGAGTCAACCTGCACTTTCGCACAGTCAGCCCTAAGTTGCGCCCCATGCACTCTTGTCTCTGGGGTCGGCTTGAACACAAGTCCCTCGGATACCGGAACCATGAAGGTCGGCATCACCATAACTGTCAAGGTGCAGTTCGTTGGTTACTGCGATAGATTCATCCATATTTTTAGAATATTGTATAACATATGGATTCGTTAAGACTTTTATGCATTTTGGACGAGAGTTTTACCGTTATGTGGTCGACAGTGGCACGAACGGATGGTTGATTTCCCACCACCTCAGTTGATGCGCAACTGTTGCGCCTTTGCATGGGACTTGCTAAATCTTGTTGCGTAGCAGCAGCGGCGGCCTCCGGGTTCTGTTGCTCTTCACGGATCTCTTGCCTGATATGGGCCCTCATCGACTCGAGCTTCTCGTTGAATTCAGAGCTCAACTCGGCTCTGACCTGCTCCCGGATCTGGGCGGCAAGGCGTGCATCTTTCTAAGCCTTCGTGGCAGCCCGCTTCTTGTACTGCCATGCGTAATCTGGAAATCCAAATTTCCATGGAACATTTGGACAAGCGTGAATTCTACGGACCTCTAATCCTAGGGGACACAAAACTTGCTTTGCTTCATTTGTTGTCTCGGGCAATGTGTTCTCATCAGGTAGCATGGCCTTGAAAATTCCCAAAGGAATTGTGAAACTATTGTCTGTCCATCCACTACTTGCCTTCAGTTTCATTAGGTCTATGGTAGCTGACAATTTGGTGTGCTTTGCTTTGTATTCGATATATAGAGGTGTCTCTGAGTCACTGACCAACCTACTGAACTTCATGGAATCTCTCTCGTTGTAAGCTGGGTCTTCAATATCACGTAACATGTCTTGCAGTAGATCGTGATCCACATCAACCATTTCACCGTCCAATGGAGAAGGTACAAACATGTCATGCTCATCTTCATCTTCCTGATTTTGCGTACCACTTCTATCTGCAGTTGCACCACTTCCTGATTCTTGCTCTCCATGTTTCACCCAACATGTGTAGCCCTCCATGAATCCACGTTGTATCAAATGAGCGTGTATATCCAATTGGCTATCAAACATATTCTCATTCTTGCAATCTGCACATGGACAACACATGTAATCATTGTTTCTTCTTTTTCTATCCTCCTTCGCGGCGTTTATAAATTTTAATACGTCATTTCTATACTCTTGACTATGACGTTTCACAGATTTCGCATCCATCCAACTTCGATCCATCGCTACAAAAATGAAAAAAAAAATTGGAGAAACATCTTATAAGATAAGTATTGCTAAATTAATGAGAACTGATGAATTTTTTGAATTAATGATTAGTATTTCTCACTTTTATAAATTTTCTGTTTTCCTTGGAAAAAAAGATAAAAATCGCCCCCTTCAACCTCCCACCAAAATAATGAATAGTGGGATACAGTTACACTAGGCGGTTGGGGGTATTTATAGTGTGCAATAAATATTTGTAACGGTCCAAAAACTAACAACGGTGGCGAAAACTAACAACGGTGACGGGCATACAAGTTATCTTTATATGGCCTAAATAAAAACCCCGTCACCGATGAATGTCATCTATGACGGGCGTTATTGCTATCTGCATCGGGCCTCAAGTTGGAGCCCGTCACAGATGATGGTCACCGGTGATGGGCTTCTTTTAGGGCCCGATTGAGATATTATAGGTTATCTCAATCGGGCCTAAGCTAGAGCCCGTCACTGATAGGTGTCATCCGTGACGGGCTTGAGTTTTATGCACATTTAACATGTATGTGTGACCATATCTCAATCGGCCTCTTTTTAGGCTCGTTTGAGATGTATTCATTGTGATAGCCCACAAAATCCAATTAAGTGACAGGTCGTCACGGATGAGAGGATTTGTACTAGTGCGAGCTGATGTGTTCATATTAGAATAGGACTCGGAGTAGATGATGCGAGTCGTATGGGAGTCGGGGTTTGTAATTGTTTCCTTAGTTAGAGATAGAGTCCTGTAATAAGCCGATCGTAATAGAATCGGACTTGGTATACCCTATGGGTGGTGTAAATATGTGCGCTCAAGGTCTTTGTAATTTAATAATAGTTCAATATACAACTTTTTTGAAGCATTTCCACCCTTTAATCTCAATGAGTTCTTGTTTTCGAGTTGAGCTATATCGGTTGAGTTCGATCTCTGATAAGAAGTAAGTTCCGTCAAAATCTTTGCTTGTATCGACGGATTTAATACTTTCTCGGATAGGTTTGATATATTAGTTCACCTTGTGTTTGCGTTGCTTGATTGTTTTCACTATCTTCCTTACTGCATGCACAAAAAAAAGCAGAGTGTTTCATCTGTTGAAGTGCCAGAACCTCCCTGCTCCCATCTCTCATTGCATTACATTCAACGTGAAGATAACAATTAGCTTGTTGGCTGCCAATCTGATTGGCTGGTTGGCTGATAATTGGCATGTTCCATATATTTTCATACGATGCATGTTTAGGCCTTCATATCAACTAGGTCGTGATTGACAGATGAAATGATCAGTGGTGGCTTACTAGCTTTCTATCGCTGCAGTGTCGAGAAGACGTATCATTCCTTACTCTAAACTGAAAGACTACTACTTCACATTTTTTTGCAATTAGCCGGTTTACATTAGCATCCCATCAGTCATGTTTGGTTTTGGTAAAATTTACTTCATCCTCGGCGAACTATTTTGGTGGTTTGCTTTCTTTTCTAAATTTAATATCGTTGTAAACCTGAGAACTCCGGTGAATAACACTTCTGATGTATGTCAAATTGCCATTAATTCAGTCTAAAGTCCGATCTGGTATTATCTTAATACGGTGGTAAAATATACTTCCAAATATATGGATCCATGGATATATACTCCCTCCGTTTTATATTATAAGTCGTTTGACTTTTTTCTTAATCAAATTTTATTAAGTTTGATTAAGTTTATAGAAAAATTAGCAACATCTAAACTATCAAAATAGTTTCATTTAATCCAACATTGAATATATTTTCATAATATGTTTGTTTTGGGTTGAAAATTGTTGTCGAATGGACAACTATGCCACGTCGAAAGGCGTGGTTCTCTCAACAATAGTTGGAGTGTAAAAGCAATTGTATTTATTCGTACAATTTTTGGAGATCCCCCCATTACATAGCCCTAGAGGTCTATTTATAACCTTAGCACAAGCTTACACCTTCTAGGGTTTAGGTTTACAGGGGAATTTACATGGTTGCCCTTATGAAAGGGATATTTACATGGGTACGCAGTGTCATTTGCACATATGGGTCTTTAATGGGCCGATAGGCTGGGCCTGGTCTATGGCGAAGTCTTTGTAGTTCGCCATATGCCCTTCGCCCGAGATGCCTTCGCCCAAGATGCCTTTACTTGCGGAGTACCGACGCGGCTTTCCAGCCTTCGCCATGTTCGCTTATGGCTTTCGCCATAGGGCTTGGCTCGAATGATCTTGACGTCTTTGGCTTGAATCCTTACTGGTACTATGGTTTCGGCAGGTCCGGCCAAAGCGCTTCATGGCATGCCTCCAACAAAAATAGTAATATATTTTTTTTATAAACTCAGTCAAACTTAGAGAACTTTCACTAGGAAAAGAGTCAAACGTTATATATGAAACACTATCTAATATTGTTTCCTCTGTGTGCATCTACCGTTTGAAATTTATGTATGTTTGGGAGGACATATCAGGCGCATGGTCTGGGAGAAGTTAGCAGCAAAGCATTAGTAATACTAGGTAAATTTGCTGCTGTTAAAGGCATAGAAATGTGATGTGTTCTGTTCTTTTTGCGTCTGAGTAATTTCAGGATGCAGTTGACCTTCGACCCAGTGATCAACACACTTCGGGAAAATTTTCCCTCCTAGAGTTACATTAGTAGTGTTCTATATGAGTTGCTCAATTGGCTGTTCAAGTTGCTCTTTATTTTAACACCAGCTTATGCAAAATATTATTTTCTTAAGGTCTATTAAGTAATATTGTTTTGAAATTCTCATATACATTATGAACTAACGGTTAAGAGTGGTCAGGTCTGGTGGAGCTTTCTGGATTCGGTTGATTTTGACGGATGCTCTGGTATCACAAGGTGGGGGAGGAGACTGGGAATGAGAAGCGTGCTGCAGGAGGAAGATAATGGGTGTTGTTATTTTGTTTTTTAAATAGGGGGTAAGCCCTGCTTAAGTTGTAAACAAAAGTCTAAACATAAAGAAAATTTGGACCAATTAACTTAACTATAATTCAACACATACTAAAATTTGTTGTTATTAGTCATGCTAATTCATGCTATTAATCATGTTTAGATTGTAAAATTTGTTGTCATGCTATTCGTGCTAATTCATGATTTTTTACTTAATTCTCAAAACATGTATCTTTTTTATGTCAAATATCTTCGTAGCGTTAGCACAGTCATGAAGTGATATTCATTCATTTCCATTAGGCATACACCAGGTTTGCCTTAGGGCCATCAAAACTATAAACCCGGCCATATAGGCATCCTCCAAACCGTAAGCACCGCATACTGTATCTTCTACATGAGAAAATCCATTTCACCCCTTCGAAGGATATACACTAGTTTTTTCTACCATTGCATCGTGTTGCTACGATGGTGGGGAATGAGAAAAGTAGTAGCATGGGAGGAGAGAAGATATTTAGATGGGAGTTGTGTCTACGTCTGCGTGTGGAGCCAGGCCGCAGGAGTCGTCACAGTATGCCAGGGAACCAAGCCGGAGAACATCGTCCTCTCTACTGGGGCATGACCGCACGACACAACGTCACATTAGTTCGATCCATCGCCATGCGGCATCCATCGCAAGCAAGGCTGCACCGGCTACAATACATTTCCTTAGTTATGGGAAAAAAATTAAAATAGACAATCTTATCTTATCTGACATACTTAGTGTTTCTGTTGGACGATATTTCATCCATTGTCTCCCCTGCTGACGCATGTGTGACGCCCCAAACGGGAGTCCTCATTGGGCTTCGATTGATCCGTCACTACTACAGAATTAATGTTTGCAAACAGTAAAAAATTGTTTTCGCAAATGGGAAGAGCAACAGCCTAGACAGAGGTGTAAGTAAAAAATCTAACATTTTTCCAAGCGGTAGCACAAGCACACAGAAAAAGTGATTTTCAAAGGCGGTCGAGTCAAGTCACCCACCTGAAACATAGAAAACACGAAAAAAATCCAAAAATCTTAAATAGCTAGTTGCGATAAGTGGTAAACCCAGAATAAAAATTACCGGGGGTCCAATACGTACTAATTATCTATTTTTTTACTTACATACTAATTAATATCATATAATTTAGTTAGAATTAAATAATTTACCTAGAGTCCGAGGACCCCGGGAAAATATATGTAGGATCGCCACTTGCGACCCCTAACTCAAGCAGCGACGGATCAGCCGTTGTCCTGCCACCGTCGTCCTCACAGCTCCTAAGGCCCACTCGAAGCTCGTAGCCTGCGAAACGAAGCTATCAACACGGGGCATCTGCGCCATCACCAGTGGCCTGCCGCCTTCACCCCTCGAAGCAGCGGCACTGAATTTACCCGTCACAGGGCTACCGCCTACGGATTTGCCCCTCCTAGAGCCCGTCATCATCGTTGTAGCAGCAAGAAGCTATCGTCGCCTGAGCTTCATTGTCGTGGCCAGTAGCCCGCTGTGGGGCTGCCGACGCCGACTCAAGCCCACGCTACCGCTCCCATGCTGCCCCTCCCGTTGTTGCGACCACTCCCATCGACTTTGTCGTGGTCGCTCCTGTCATTGGCCAGTTGAGGAGGGAGTGAGAAAGAGGAAGGAGAGGAGAGGGGAGAGTAGAGAGCACTTAACACTTTTCTAAGAGAGGAGAAAAAAAGAAAAGGAAGAGGCGGTACTCATAACAAGCCTTTATTTTAGCCAGGCAAGCTGCTATGTGAAAATTGATTTTGGCATATAGGTTTTTCTTGGGAAGTGGACACCCCAAGAACTTTTTACATACACGTCTTCTTATAATCTTTTTGTTAAGACTAGCAATAATGTCCGTGCGTTGCAACGGGTAAAGACCATTTTAAAATAACTTAACAAAATTATTTCATCTAGCCATTTGCTGTTAAGAATAAGATTTGGTTCAGCTTTTAGAATTTCGATCATTAATAATTTCTCAAATGAATTTAAAAACAAAACAATTGAGTTAACTTAGATTTGCTAAGTACATGAGCTGTTAGATTCTATAAATAATTGTAATATAAAATTGATGGTTAGAATTTTAAAATTTTAAATGAATCTTGTCGTAAAAATATTTACGATTATACATACGATGCAAGAGATTGCATATTTGGTTGACTTGTGTGAGACCCATCTAAAGTCTTATCAGTTGGCCATAAGCTGATTATTAGCAAAAACAGTTTATACGCGACTACAAATAATTTATGAGTAGAACTTTTAAATATCTTCTCTTAGCGAATTGAAATAAACCACGTTGAGTTGAAAATATCTAAAATCAAGTTTAAAATTAAGTTTTAAAATTTAACTTTTGATAACGGTTGTTTAATCGAGCAAATCATCAGGCTGTAAAATAGTTCATGCAAATGTGCAAATCACTGCATGATGATCAGAGTTCTCTAACATATACCTGCCTTCGGCCTTTCTTGTGAAGGCTGCTGCTAGCACTGGGTTGGAGATACACTACTGAAAAAAAGCATTTTTCTATATGGCTAAAACCTATTATAATATATGGTTGAACTATCCATCTACCCGAAAATATGTGCAAAAATCGCTATCTTTTCATTTGGGTAGTGCACCCGCATGTGAAAATCCGATTTTCACATAAGTTCACCGAGCCAGTAGCCGCTCCCGCTTGAGCCCGCCGCTGCAACCACCCACCCAATGTCGCCGAGCCGCCCGCGCGCTCGCTGATTTTCACACGCGGGTGCTTATGTCGTCCGCACGCAAAAATAAAAAAAAGAAATTAAAATTAAAAAAAAAATCAAAACCCTAGCTAGCCCTCATCTGGATCTGTCGTTGCTATTGTCATCGCCGTTGCGGGGCCGGCGGCAGCGGATACGCCCGTCGCGGCGACACAGTCGCCATCGCCGTTGTCGAGCCCGCTGCCACCTGCCCGAGGTCACTGAGCCAGCAGCCGGCCGGTCCCGCTCGAGCCCGCCGCCACCATCGCCTGCCTGCTCGCCCATCGGGATGCGTGTAGACCTGTAGCACATAACATATTCTGTTCGACTTGAGCTAGCACGATCAGTTCTGTCAGTGTGTGGTCGCATAAGAATTGGTGAAGAGGCCAAGACGCACGTGGAGTGGTGTGTGACCGCGCAAGGCCACAAGTGCATATGCGGCTTGGTAGCAAGCGAGCCCAGTTTGGATTGGAACTCAAGTTCACAAAGAAACCCCCTGAACAGATGCGTTATGACTTGGCGTTGGTTGTGCAGCAAGTTAGATTAGATTTTTGATTTTCTATTTTCATACAATTGGACTTGAGCACGATTAGCATCGCACAAGAAGAACGTCACGTGGTATGCTCCTGGTATGCTCCTGTGTGGTATATGTGCAGTGGTATGTCAAGTGGAACGACAAACTACGAATCTCTACTATTATAAAAATTGAAGATGGTTCTACCATTTGGTAGATCATTCGTTTGCTTTTGGATATACAGATTCATGTTTGAGTCTGTTAGCTTTTGAAAATACAGGAGGCGTCGTATAAGAAATCTCTTTAAAAAACACGCATGCTAACTTGGGACGCTTTTGAAAATACAGAAGGAGTTGTATAAGAAACCCTTTTAAAAAAACTCACATGCTAACTTGAGATGAGAGTCGGACTCCTAATTATAACTCATGATTTTCTAAAAATATCCAAACGAATTCACACAGTGATTTTCAGTCTAACTAAATCGTATAACAATATTAATAAGACTAAAATAGCCTTAAACCGTTGCAACGCACGGGCATGTTTTCTAATCTTTTAAATAGGTAAAGACAAAGAAAGTAGTAGAGATAAACACTATGAATTTTTTAGTAGGTATAAATATATAAAGATAAAAATAAAGATAAAGACAGATAATAGGAGAGTATCATAGAAAATCATTTTTTTTATAGTGCGTCTCCCTCCCGATCACACGTGCGCGTGTGGGAGTTCGTTATATCCGCCTCCTCTAACGAGAATCGCAAGATCCTCGTAGAGTTCGTTAGCTCTCGAACTCTGATTTATACTTGCCCACGACAGCGCCGACCCGCCACGCCACCAACAAACACAGGCTCAAATCAACACGCGCGCGCGGCGATCGATCGAAGCCACGTCGGCGGCGATATGGACGACGACGACGACCGCTGGGGTGACGTCCACCGGGACATCTTCGGCGAGATCCTGAAGCACCTCCCTCCGATCAGCGGCCGGCGCCGCATCCGCCTCGTCTGCCGTCGGTGGCGCGACGCCGTCGACGAGATCGAGCCGGAGATGACTATCCGCCCCAAGCCGCTCGCCGTCCTCAAGCACCGCCACAACCGGACACTCTCCGCGTTCGTCCTCGACGACCTGCCGCCGCCGGAGCCACGGTGCGCCACCACACTCAGATGCATCTTCCAACACAAGGACGACGGCAACGGCCACCATGACCACTACTACCACGAGAGGGAGAGGCTCGTCGGCGACCAGATCATCGGCAGCTGCAACGGCATCCTCCTCCTGGCGCACTCCCGCTATGTCGGCAACCATACCCTCGTCCTGCTCAACCGTGCCAGCGGCGAGAGTCTCGTGGTACAGCCGCCGCCGAGGGGGAAGGGCATCGTCGGCGGGTCGGCCAAGCTCAGTTTCGCCTACCATCCGTTGACTGGCGAGTACAAGATCGTGCACCTCCCCGTCTCCGACTGGAAGAGGACGTTCGCCGTGGTGGAGGTGCTCACGGTCGGCGATGGCGCCGCGTCATGGCGGCAGGTGCCGGCGCCAGCCGTCGTCAGCGTCGACGGCGCCACGTACTGGGTCGCCAAGGGCGGGAAGATCATGTCGCTTGACCTGGAGCATGAAATCATCGCCGAAGTCAAGCAGCTACCGGCGATGATGGAAGTGCACAATGTCAGTTCGCCGCCGCCTTCGCCGCCGCTGGCAACCACCGCGGTGGACAATGGCGGATGCCAGCTGACGGAGGTAGGCGGGAGGCTGGGAGTCGCCATCGCCAAAGTCGAGGTATACCGTTGTTTCTCATGGCAGATTAACTCATTCATGTGCTTTCTCTACTTTCTAATATACTTCCTTTATTCTATATTAGAAGTCGTTTACTAGGAAAAAAGTCAAACGTCTTCAAATTTGATCAAATTTAGAGAAAAATATAATATTATTTTTAACACAAAACAAACATATTATGAAAATATATTCAGTGTTTGATTTAATAAAACTAATTTAATATTCTAGATGTTGCTAAATTTTTCCATAAATTTGATCAAACATAATAAAGTTTGACTACGAAAAAGTCACATGCTTATAATATGAAACTGAGGGATTAGTTGTTTCTCGTGGCAAATTAACTCATTCTAGGACTTCCTCCGTTTTTTTAATATATGTAATAACTTCGTTGACTTTTTATGTGACGTTTGAATATTCGTCTTATTCAAAAGTATAATTATTATTTATTTTGCTGTGACTTATTTTACTATTAAAGAAACTTTAATCTTAACTTATTTTTTTACATATTTACACTAAATAAATAAGATAAATGCATTTTTAGTACTGGTTGGTAGTACCAACCGAGACTAATGCTGGTGGATCTTTAGTCCTGGTTATGTTATCAACCAGAACTAAAGCTGTATTTTTAGTACCAATTGATAACACAAACCCATACTAAATATATTTAGTACCGGTTAGTGTTACAACCGGTACTAAAGATGCCTCTCTAGACATAGTTCAAAAGGAAAACATCTCTATTTAGAGAGTAGGTGGAGAAAATGCGTGTGAGAAGTGAAGTGAGAGATCTGGAGTTCGAATCTCATATCTCACATTTTTTTTTATTTGGTACGCATCTTTAGTACCGGTTCTTTGAACTAGTACTAAAGATCGAGATATTTAGTTTCGATTTGCTGGTCATAGTTGTTATAACTAGAATTAATGGAGGTTCTATGATTTCTCTACTAGTGTTAGTATGTTATTTTGGTTCCGTTGATTTGCGTGGTACCCAAATAGATGATGTTGCTATTGAAAACAAAATTGAATTTTATGTTAAACCAGGAAAATAAATATGGCTGATATGGCTAGTTCTGTTCATGAAGATTTAACTTTTGGTCATGTGGGTTTTCTTTGAGTTTGTCTGGAAATTTTGTTGGATCATAATTGTCTATTTATAGGCAAACAAATTGCTTCATAATATTTTTATACCTTTTGGTAGATAGAATTATTAGAAACATGATGGTTCTAAAGGTTTGAAAAATATTGAGTACACTCTAAAAAAATCATATACTCCCTCTATAAGCATTTCTAGACAAGTACTGGACCTAGAAAGCCAGAAATGCTTATATTTAGGAATTGAGGGAGTATTCTCCGACCTTCCTTGCTCCAAAAAAACATTTCCGGGCTAGTACCAAGATTGAGGAATAATGTGCTACGCTACAGAAGTGAACAAATTGGGTGGGTTTGGGCTTGTGAGGAGATCTGTTTGTCAACATTTCAAATGTTGGTTATGAATCATACAATTAATATCATTTTATGCATACATAATTAATTTGTCTAATGTATATATCTCTCTGCAGGTGTGGGTGCTACATGGACGAGGAGACAAGCAACACTGGAGCCGCTGGTGCAGCATGCAAGGGCTTCGGCACAACCAAAGGATTACACACCCATGCTTTGCCTATGACAAATATATCTTGACCAACGTACACCACCAAAAGAACAGTGAGCTAAGTAACATCAAGTACATGTACTTGCCATTCCCTGTCGAGGACGGGATCATTTTGATGAGATTCGACGAGAAGACTGACATACAAGTGACATCGGTCAATACCAACTTTGAGATAAGAATGTTGGCCCATGTTGAAACCAGTGAGCCATTGGAAATATACAAGAAGAATGTAAAAACATAATTGATATTTCTTTCGGCATTGTCAAGAATTCCTGGAGTTTGTGTAGAGGCATGAGGCATCCTCCAAATAACAGGCACCACAAACCTTTTAATTTTGTATGGAATATATTTTAGATGGTCTTCACTACAACAAAACTCATTTGACATGCTCATCAGCCACATGTGTACTACTGTTTGTGTAGCTTGTTTCTTCTATGCATGCTTGTCACTAGCATACTGTACCATATAAACATATAGAAATACTGTCAACTCCACTGAGTTGAGTTATGTTAATCCAAACAATTGAGCCTCTTCCAACGTTGAGATCAAATTAGCCAAGCCTCGGTTTTCTACTTTGTCGTGGAATGTTTATTCGCTTACATTTACGTGGAAATTAACCAACTCGCACACGTATGTCGTTTCTTGTAAGAACTTTGCATTCTTTATTAAGATATTCATATGTGTATCGGTGAGTACGTCCGGGTAATATATCCCTATTTTCAGATCTATTAGGGAGGGGAGGTGCATGTAAAAATTATATTTTCATAAACATCTACTAGAGAGACTCACTTGTTAAAATAACACTATTTTCACAAGTGATCGTCTTAGGATACCTTCCTATAAAAATCAAATTTTATAGGCGAATCTTAACTAGGGAGTCCC
Organism: Oryza punctata; assembly: GCA_000573905.2. NCBI lineage: Eukaryota > Viridiplantae > Streptophyta > Magnoliopsida > Poales > Poaceae > Oryza > Oryza punctata. The sequence continues at coordinate 21,284,821 of CM002499.2, read as the reverse complement.
CTACATAAAAATCAAATTTTATAGGTGGATCTTGGCTAGGGAATGCCCTACGTTTTCTCATTAACCGGGAAAAAATGGGTTTCTTCCATTTTTTGGATTATGTAGTTACTGAATTCCGATGGTTTGTAAAGCTGGTGATTACGAGAGAAGTTGTAAAGCTCGACAGGGAGGGACCATGAGTGCTATGTATGGCAACGTGATGAATGTCGTTAGGCCTTTTGTCGCACTACAACTTCATCATGCATGTACATTTCCCCACGGAAAGGAAGCTTCTTTGTGAAGCTCTCGATCCCCCATGGTTAATCCTCCATTTTTCTCCTATCTCTATTGCATGAATTTTGAAGCAAAATCCAAAGGCTAGAAAATCGATAGCTTTTCAAGTGAAATAGCAAATCCGCTGAAAAAAACAGAAAATTCACTAAAGAAATAGGGGGAAAAGGTAGTACTTAATTTATCAACAACCTAGTTAATTCTATGTCACACCCCGATCTAGCACCGCCGTACCACGGCACCTGACAGAAACGTGTTGTAGGAAAACGGCGCGAACTGCTTCCTACGAGACCGCAATATCGGTACCAGTCCCAGGACTTAGCGCTGGTACCCACGGTGACAATTATGAATTATTGCAATCCTTAATTTAAATGGGGACTTATTTACCTTAACTTAAGTTGCAGCTCTCGAGGGAACCCGAGAGTGCAACAGACGACGCGGAAGCAGCAAAATTAGAGACCACGGCAGCGGAAACCAACGAACTAACACCCAACACCACAGGCGACGGCTGGGAACCAGGACGAAACCCTAATCTTCATTTCGGCTTCACCTTCAGAGCTGGCAGAACTATATATATATAGAGAGCAACGGTGAGTACTTACGTACTCAGCAAGTCACGGGAACTTAGGTGTTTAGTGCAAGCTTGAAAGAGGGGGAAAGGTTGTTTTGCAAATCCTTTATTTGGAACCATTTTGAAACCACTAAGTGACTTTCTTCTTTTTAAGTTTAGGTCGAAAAGAGACTTGCGTCTCAAATCGATTTAAGAGATGCTTTTCAACAACTCATCTGGTAATGCCCTGACTTCCCAGGTCGGTTCATTAATTCTCGGCTCACGCAGCCATTTCACTTGATTAAGTGGCTCCCTGAGCCATTTTCATTTTTCTCGGACTCCAAGAGTCCTGCTGCCCCGCAGCACAATATTCTGCTTCCACCCGGGAAGCCTAGTCTATGATGCCCTCAGACATCCCGGATCACACAGACCTGTTTCTGACCACTCAGGTCATCCATCTGCCATATAGGCTGATTCTGGTAACGATTTCCAACCCACAACACTTTTCACAAAGCACAGGCAAACAAATCTACGCAACGGGAATCACCTTGCATCCGCCCATGACCGTGAGCACGGCTGTTCAAACAGTTTATTAACCTCTGTAGAGGGGTACACTTTACCCACATAACACGAACTTACTTCAGACACTGGCCGGTGTCGGAGGTTCATGACAAAGCCTTTCCAAAGCTAATCCTAGGTCACCTCATGCCACATAGAGGGTCTCCCTGACAAACATCAGGCCAACTCCGGCTTTCCATACAGGACTCCCGGTTGCCTTCCTCTGTTTAGGACTCCCAGGATGTCTCTCCCACCACATCCCGGCTTTCCACCCCTATTGGCATACAAGATTTCTCAGAAGAAGCTAATTACTTAGCTAGGGTGTCCCATTCCACCATGTGGTTGCACTTGCTATGCTCGGATGTAATTCCCACAGGAATCGGTCCTTATATGCGAGTACGGGAACAGCACCACGCAGGCGCAACACCCGCATCGCGAGATTTCACAAACATTTTTATTTTCAAACACACCGACACCACGTGTCGGGTTTTCAATGTTTCTTAAACCCATTTCCCAAGTTTTCGACAAACAACGGTGTATGTGGAATAATTGGTACTCGTGCTCAGAGAGCACGGATACCGAGGTACCACAAAGGTGGAGCGACAAGGAATCAGGGTATATCGGCCTACAGGAAGTAGTGCGACTACTAGGTAGGTCCGTCAGTTTGGCACGCAAACCGAGGCCAAGCATGTTAAGTGTGTACTCCTAATAATGCATGTCGCAAATAAAATAATAATAACTTTTCAATTATAGGGGCAATATGGTCAAGGGTGACTTGCCTTGCTCAAGGTCTTCACGAGGCTTCTTGAAATCCGCACTCGGACGAAAATCCGCAATCCGCAACTATACGCAAACAATGAAAACCTATAAAAGGACCAAAAGAAGGACCCTATTTAGACTAAATAATAGTGCCATTAGATAGATCTCAATTTTACGGAAATACTGGAAGTGGAACGGAGTCAATCGGAGTTATGGATCACGAGATATGAATTTCGTAAGATTTATTGATTTTCTGTCTAAAGAAAAGGAATTATAAATTCCTTAGAAAAAGGAAAAAGGGAGAAGGGCTGCTTTCGGACTTTTTTCGGCCGGCGAGGGTTTGGCGAGGCGGCCCATGGGCGAAGCGGCCCACGGCCAACGCGAGCGCGCGGGGGGAGGGGGAATGAGGCAGAGTGGGCCGGCTGGGGCGGTTGGCGGCCCAAGGCTGGGCGAGAGCGCGCGGGGAGGGGAAATGAGGCCGAGTGGGCCGGTCGATGGCGGCCCAGTTACGCAGGTGAGAGAGAGGCCGGGGGAGAGGACCGGGTCAAGGACGTGGGGCCCACGGTGGGTCCCACCGTCATCTCCATCCTCCTCCTCTTTCTTTCTTCTCTATTCTTCTCTCCTTCTCTTCTCTTCTTTCTGTGTTCTTCTTCTCCTCCTTCTTCGTTGCTTGCCCGAGGGAGAGAGTGAGGGGGGGGGGGGGGGGGGGGGGGGGGGGGGGGAAATGGCGTGGCCGGCGAGGTGGTGCGGTGGCGCGGCCGGGCCGGTGAGAGGGGGAGGGAGGCGGCCGAGGCGCGCGGCCTGGCGCGGCATGGCCGGGCGCGGCACCGTGCGGCCGGGCGGCGGACGGCGGCGAGGCGGGGCCGAGTGCGGCGCAGCCGGGCGCGGCGCGGCGGGGGAGAGTGAGAGAGGAAGGGAGGCGACCGCGGCGCGTGGCCTAGCGCGGCACGGCCGGCGAGGAGCGGCAACGCGGCAGCGATTACGCGGAGAGAGGAGCGAAAAGGAGGGCGGCAAGGGAGGGTTACCGCGGGGAGGGGGAGGCGGCGCGGCCGGCGTTCTTAGAGGAGGGAGGCGACGCCGAGCCGGGGAAGAGGAGGCGCGGCCAGCGCCCGCGGCGGCGACCGACGAAGGAAGGCGGCGGCGACAGAAACGGCGGTGGCGGTCGGCTACTTGAGGTGGAAAAGGAGGGTGAGGGGAATTTTATAGGGGCCGAGCGAGGAGGCGGCAAGGTCGGTTCGGGAGGAACCGACCTCGGCGATGGGCGGCGCCGAGCTGGCGATAGCAGGGCGGCAGCAGCGATGTCGGTTCGGGAAAGAAACAAAAGAGAGAGAGAAAAAGAGAGAGACAGAGAGAGAGGCTGCGGGAGAGAGAGAGAAAAGAGAGAGAGCTGCTGTGAGAGAGAGAATGAGAGAGAGAGCTGAGAGAGAAACAAGAGAGAGATGACAGAGAAAAGGAAAGAGGGAGGCAAAGTAGACTTTAGCTGAGAATATTTGTTTAAGGGGTTTGAAGGGTAATCGATGCCGGAATTGAATTCAAATATATATTTGAACCCGGAAAAATACGAATGAGTCAAAAGGGGGATTCAAATTAGGGATTTGATATTTTTTTTTTTTGTAATTGTGAGAAATATTTAGCGAGAATTCAAAGGAGAGGAAGATCAAATTTTGGGGATTTGTTTGGAACAGGAATTTTAGCGGAGATGATTTTGATACCGAGTAGAGGGACAAGGGTAGATTTTAATTGAGATCTATGGCCCGACTTAGACTCTCATACAAAGAACGAACTTTTCGCGAATTGGGTTTTATTAATTAGTTTTTATCGTCTCGCGAAAAGCGGGGCGTTACATTCTATCTACTAGTCTCCTTCGTCTTAAAATTTAAGAGTTTTGGTTAAATGGATCACATTACCTGAACATGCAGTCTGTTCATATTCGTAGTACTAATATGTGTTCTATACAATCAAATTTTTTATATTTTGGAATGGAAAGAGTAATAGGTAGCTAGTCAAATAAGTGGGACGAAGCCATACCACCGGCAATCCACAATGGATGGTTAGATAGAGGCAACGGCAAACTTTGCCTTCGTCCAGAAAGATAGACGATACGCACCCGGCCACATGCTTGTCACTAGTATGATGTACCATATATGTACACCTACAGAGTTACTCTCAACTCCACTTAGTTGAGTTATGTACATAACTTATAGCTTTGAGATCAAATTAACCCAACCTCGGTTTCTATTTTGTTGTACTCATGCCTAAAACTCTCATGTTTCTATCAGGGAGCGCTAGCTAATTCACGGACGATCGCGTGGAAGCCAAATCGCACTCGTATCGGCGTATGCCATATTTCCTGTCATAAAAATGAGCCATTAATCTCCTTAGGATTGTGTGGCGTTACATTATTGCACACCTCAGAACTTTATCATATTTTTGTGTATTTTTATTGTGTTTAACAGCACGGAATACTTGTGTAGCACCTGATATTAATATCACCACTTTATTTATATCAGGACACATAGTCGGCAAGTTCACGGCCTAGCCATACGTAAACAAGTTGTACTAACTCCTGTTTAATTTGTTTCGATACATGCGTACTCCCTGATCTCAAAATTTAGCAACGGAAAACTAGGTAAAATACATACTACTATTATAAATATGGATAATCTCAAATGAGTCCTATTCGATTTTAGATCACTGTATTTTGAGATGGATATATATAGTACGTATATATCTCCTCCAAGTTAGCTGAAATCAAAAAAAAGATGGTCGATCGAGAAGTTGGGCTCTGGCTCGAGCAGGGTCCACGACGGCGCCGCCACTACAGCAGCGCACAACGAACTCAATCGGCCGTGGGCACGAACGCATCACGGAATAAGATGGACTTCGTCTTGTAATTAGTGGAAAAGATAGGGCAAGTAGGTCCAGGATCTGTACGTAATTTATGGCAAGTTTAGAGCTGGGATGAAAGATTGATGAAGTTCCTCTCAATGGCATCTGGACCCAGGGACGCCCCTGTAATATGAAAAGGGAAACGATTTTTGTGAATTATTTTTTAAACTGTAAAATGCTTATCAACTTTGGAAAATCATAGAGGATTTATTTTAAGGATGTGACTACAACAAGAGTGATAGCATTTTAATCCTAAGCAGTGACGCAACGTGTTTGTAAAAAATAGAAACGTCTTTTCCCCATGCGTAGATTTGTTTTAAAAAAGGTCGTGTCACAGTGCACTTCCATTTCTAGTACCATGCAGTTACATGCTAATAGAGTTTACACTATGGGAAACTATTTTGATCCCTCAAGGGGATGTCCCCTCGTTTACTTAAAAACCACTCAAACGGTTATGAAAAATTCCGAAAAAATTTGACAACACTCATATACCATATCTATATAACTCCATAAAATCTTAGGTCCAAACTCAACTCACACGTCGAGATATAAAAAAGACAAATTTAACAAATGAATAGTAGTGTACTGTTCACATCTGAATTTATCTTTTTTGTTTCTCGATGTGTAAGTTGAATTTGAACTTGATTTTTGGTGGAAAGATAAATATCACAATACTCAACATTGTCAATTTGTTTTATCATTTTTTACAACTATTTGTATCGAATTTGAAAGAAAAGGTATACGAGGGGATATCCCCTCGAGGGATTAGAATCCACTCCCTTTACACTATTGCACTAGTACTTTTAAAATCTTTGTTGGCTTATATCTTTTAAACCGTATATTGTTTGTAAGATCTCTACTGAAAATATGTGACAAAACGAGTGAATATATTCAGAGTATTTACTCTTGTAGTAGTGTTGTTACTTTAATATGACGAAGAATTACTTCCCTACAGTAGTATAGTTATTTTTAATACCATTAAGAGTTACTTCCCTCTAGCAGTGTAGTTTCTTCTAACATTCTTAAAAAATTAGTTCTTTCAGTTACTTTCTCTAGAAGTGTAATAACTTCTAATATTATGAAAAATTACTTCTAAAATAGTTACTTCTATTTTATAAAGAGTTACCTCCTATATTGAATAAATTACTTTTATTGAAAATGATAATATATATATATATATGTATATATGTATATGTGGCTTACCACAAATAAAAAAGTCATGTATTTACTTATGAATCTGGACTTTACCTATGAAAATATTTCTTTTAACACATATATGTAATTACTTCTAACGCTATAAAACATTACTTCCACCATTGTAGAGCGGAGTTACTTCTACCATTTAACTAAATTACTTTTAAATAATTCAGTATATTCAATATTGTACTCATTTTATTGTATATTATGAGTGGATTTCAATGGTTAAAACGGATCTTAAAAATAATACATGGCTTGAAATATATAAGTCATCAAAATTTTAAAATAGACTAATACTACGTAGTTATGAATACTCATATTTGATGTTATCAGATCAAAAGCATGGAGATAAATTCAGTACTACATACGCGCACATGTGATGGGTTTCATCAAATGGCTGAGCAGGCGTCGCGCGGTAAGATAAAACCGAGAGCGCTCTCGATTTATATTTCACCTTATTTTAACTCGGTTTTAAGTGAACTAAATTTCTGTGTAACCCTTGTAGTATTGTCCTTGAGACGACCAGGTCAAAATTTTCACAACTATCAACCAAATGTACAGTATAATTCGAAAATATATTCCACCAAACAAATGGAGGTTTTCTAATTTCAGGATTTAAAACTTCGAGAGCTTATAACTAAGGCATGCCAAATCAGATTCGAACAATTCTTTCACCTAAATTCATCTAAAATCATGCTCTATCTACTGTACTAATACAACCCATGTTTAAGCATTTTTAATTTTTTGTCCTTATTCGAATTTCATTTAAATTTGGATAGATGACGAAGTTGCAGCTGTGGATGAGTGGGAGCGGGAACCTGAGACTCTTGACTAGTTCACTAAATAAGGCAAATCCTATTCAATTCCTCCTTCAATCATGCATGTTGTATGCCTATATTTTTGTAAAAGCTATATTGTCTACTTCTTGCATCCGATGTAGAAAAAATTAGGTACCGGTAAAACAACTCCTATTTGCTATATTATTTATCTTGCATTATTATTCATCTTGCTGTTGATATATCCATGATGGGATGTGGTACTGTCCAAGTGCTAATTTGAGTATATTGGAGCTACTAATATACCCATTACTTAGCTATGCTTAGAATTCCACATGTTACAAATGATAGCTCATCCACTCTTTTAAATTGGGTCTTTTTTGAAAATATTCGACAACGGTGATGGCTATTTGTGGATTGAAAACTGAAAAATTATGGTTTTAGATTTGGATGGCAAGTGATATGCATATGATGGTAGTTGCACATTGATAAGGAAAGTATCTACTCGGATCGATTAAGGATTGAACCACATGTCACCAACTAAGATTTTACGGTACAACCACATATATTATTTATGGGCTAATCACTACAATGGTCACCCACATCTCAATCGGGTGGCAACCCCCATCTGTGTTGGGATGGTGCCCGTCATAGCATAAAAGTCACTGATGTGAGAAGTTATCTCAATCGGGTATACGGCCGTTACGGATGAAGTTATCTCAATCGGGCCTCAACTAAAACCCGTCACCGATAGCTTTGACCCAGACGACCAGTCAAACTAGAGCCCGTCACGGATGACCAATCTCAATTGGGCCCCAACTAGCGCCCAGCACGGATGACTACTAATCTCAATCGAGCCTAAATTAGAGCACGTCACAGATGACTACTAATCTCAATCAGGCCTAAACTAGAGCATGTCACGGATGACTATAACTCAAACGTACTTTAACTTATGCCCGTCACGGATGACTATAACTCAATTGGGCTTTAAGTTAAAGCCCGTCACCGATGAGTATAACCCACAAAAAAATAAATTTTGTTTTTTGGCTAGCCTCAGACCTTTGCTAGCCATGCCCGCTGCAAAATGACAGAAACAGATATATTCCCCAACATTCCCAGCATATACACATCCCCAGCATCCCCATTCACGTACACATATGTTATTCACATATATTTCGCACATCCATTATTCACATATTTCACATAACATATTCAAGCGGTAAGCATCGTAACCTGCAAAACCGAGTTAATTGGAACAAATATATATTTAGCAAGTATTTACATAAACATAACAAATATATACATAAATATAAACATCAGTGTTACATATCACATGTCTTTGACAATTTATTTAAGATGTTCAACAATGTTCATCATTTAATCTTAACCCTAAACATTCCTTTGGGGTGAATTATTTCGCGGAGGATGAAGCCGGCCATCTCCTCACAAATCTCCTTGAAGCTGCTAGCCGGATCCTTGGAAATTTGTCCTACATGTACATAATTCGAAATTAGTCGATCTATATATATATATATATATACACTTCAATGTAGTTAGTATATATCACAATTGAGACCACAGACCTCAAATTCAGTCAAAATCTTCACCTTATCTTTGCACAAAAAGCACATGTTGTGGCACACATGGAATCCGCACTGGTCGCCTAGTTGTTGTTTTACCGGGAAGTCTTTTTTGTGGATAAGGGCGTCATGTCCTATCTTATGAAGGCCTCCTTTTTCCACATATCGGCCCCACGCTTCATCTATTGCTAGTTGAATCAGGGTCCAATCATATGCTTTCTTATCAATTCTGGAGTTTAGGTAGTGGCATGTACTCCACTTAGGTGTTATGACCAGAAGGATCCAATGAGCACTGCGGTATTAATATAGTGAAAGTTAAATACTAAAGCTATACGTGTTATGCAATTGCATATATTTAGGGAACACAGTTACTATTGATTATAGGCGCACATAATATACTCCCTATCTTGTCGGGCGCAGAAGGTGTCAAAGATGTTGTTTACCATTCCTTGACGGTCGCCTTCGAGATTTGTGATAGTGATTACTTGTGGATCAAGGAAGGCAACTTCCAGTGCATTCTTCAGACACCACTTCAAACTATACCTACACGCAAGACAAACGCTCTTATAAGCATGTTATATGGATTGTTATTACCAATTTTCGGGAGCAACAATACTTACAAGGAGTAGCACTTAAGGAGGGTTGTGTCCATCGCTCGGAGCCTGTAGAGGTCAAATAGATCCATGAAGTTGATCATGATATAATTTGGTGGCCCAAGGAATGGCGCTCGGTCGTGTTCGCCTATTATATCGTTCTCACTATTCTTCCTCCTCACGTTGAATCTCTCGATGTAGTATACGTGAAGCTCCTTGCAAGTGGTGCCCATCGTGCCTAGCACTTCGTCTCCAACCAATGGCATGCCTAGTTGGAAGGACGATGGAGGAACGGTCTTCTTCTTTACTTCCTGCCCCTTGCTCATATCTAGCTTCATTGGAGCCAGAAGTGAGCCCTACAACTTTCCTTTTCCTCGCCCCCTTGCAAAAGGTTTTTCGATAGTTATTCTCTGAGGGGAAGAATGCGCCTTCCTGCTCTTTTTCATGGGTGGGGGTTTAGGTATCGCCATGCTGTAAGCCTCCATATGGTCATCCCCAAAATCCGTGTCATACTGTAACTCCACATCGTAAGATTGCTCATGACGAGCGAGAGCTGGAGGGGCTGAAGGAGCAGGGGTAGGTCTTACTAGCGGACGACCGCTTGGTGCAGTGGTTCGCCTCGGAATCACCCTTATCTCAATGAGGTCCTTAGGCCATTGGATGAAGGTACCACGTGCATTTCCTAGGGTTAGGACCTCATCATTCGGTGGATGCTTCAGTGGGAAATGATCGAATTCGGGCTTCACCGAGTCAACTTGCACTTTCACACAGTCGGTCCTAAGTTGCGCCCCATGAACTCTTGTCTCTGGGGTCGTCTTGAACGCAAGTCCCTCGGCTGTCGAAACCGTGAAGGTCAGCATCATCCTAATTGTCAAGGTGTAGTTCGTTGGTTCCTGCGATAGATTCATCCATATTTTTAGAATATTATATAACATATGGATTCGTTAAGATTTTTATGCATTGTGGACGAGAGTTTTACCATTATGTGGTCGACGGCGGTAGGGACCGATGGTGGAATTTCCCCCACCTCAGTTGATACACAACTGCTGCGCCTTTGCGTGGGACTTGCTAAATCTTGTTGCATAGCAGCAGCAGCGGCCTCCGGATTCTGTTGCTCTTCTCGGATCTCTTGCCTGATACGGGCCCTCATCGACTCGAGCTTCTCGTCGAACTCAGATCTCAGCTCGGCTCTGACCTGCTCCCGGATCTGGGTGGCAAGGTGTGCATCTTTCTGCGCCTTCGTGACAGTCCGCTTCTTGTACTGCCACGCGTAGTCGGGAAATCCAAATTTCCATGGAACGTTGGAGCCAAGGCCTCTTATCCGTCCACCGTGTTCCTTGGTGCCCAACGCTTTAGTGAGGATGTCATCCTCGCGTCTTTGAGAGCAGGCCTCTTGCGAGGCTTATTGCTCAGCAACCAACTCCTTCTGTAGTACAATTGAGTTCGGGTTAAATCTAAAGTCCATTGGAAACAATGCGAACATATATTGAGACGAGGCATTTACTATATTACCGTACACTTGTTGATCTTGGGGATTTGGTAATGAAATTTTCCCATCTTCATTCTTCTGATACCTTGCCCAGGACCAGTTCCTTGCCCTTGGGTGTGGGATATCAGCAAACACCGGCGACGTGTTCGATACCGCTGCCGCTTCATCCTCCTCCTGCCATTGCTCTTCCTTCACGGCATATCCTGCGGTGCCAAGCTAGTGCAGGTGCAAGTTCCTAGCCTGGAGTGCCCGATAAGCCTCGCTTCTGGTCCAGTGTAAGGACCCCCGTTTTGCAACAGGAATCACTCGTGTAATCTGTGCCAATTCCCTGGATCAAGTAGTTTGGCACACACGATACATAGTTGAATTACCAAAAGCGCATACATATGCGTCGTGTACGAATTATTACATAATAGGCCCGAAGGCGTAGTCTTAGAACAAAGGACCAAACGGTCCGGAATACAGTCCAAAAGCAGAATATAGATAAGTAGCAGAGCGAAGGCAGCGGCATCGTCATTGCCACAGGCAACGACCGTATCTAGACCTAGTGGGCACCCTCATCTTCCGCATCCTCTGCGTAGTAGGCGTATGGATCTTCCGCGGTATCATCTTCGGCTTCTGATGAAGTTTATAATTGCAAGGGTGAGTACCAACCGTACTCAGCAAGTCACCACAACAATGATGCATATGAAGGATTTTTATTCAAGGCAAGGCAAGGGCTCAGTTGCATAAAGCTGGTTTTGCAATCATTCTCACAAACCTAAGACCTAGCATAACTGGTCAAGTTTTAATACCAGAGTTTAGTTTAAACAATGGCGGTTCTGTCTGCCATCCATTGTGATCCCAAGGATGGCTTCCCGTCGTTGGTCGTCATGGTTTTCTGTGGACGCCCACCTTCCCTGCTCTCAGGGAGTGGCTCCAACAGCATAAAATTCATCATGCAATAACCCATCCCACACAGGTTAAGAGTTTTAGAGTCTAGCCAAGTATAATACATGTCCCGGTGCTCAATATCCGCGAGCACGGCTATTCAAATAGATTTGGCTTACTCACACTGCAATGGATGTACACTTTACCCGTACTCCGCGACTGCCCAACACATGAGCCTCGTCCCAACACATGAGACGCGTCACGGCAAAGCCTTTCGATAACCTTACATTGGCAGTACCCGCTCCATGAACTATCATCCCCATGCACTCTAGGCGTATCTGTTTCTAGCAGTGAGAGGAGTTTTGGCGCTCCCGGGATAAGGAGTCTCACACACGCACAAATTTATATCTTAAGTATTAGGTTCTCACTCTCACACACGTGGCAGTCCTACCGACGGCGACACCGACGTAGGGCACGCTTCGCGTCCCTACCTCAACGGTTGCCCCGACGTAGCGAACCTACCTCACACACTGGGGTGAACCATCTATGCAAGGATACTGCCACTGCTCGGCTATCTAGTCAGCTAGGTCTATACCCATCCGAGAAGTACGGTTGTACTAGGGTCGTTTCATGCTTAACTTCATGGCTCGGTCCTTAACTGACCGGGGACGGAACTAGCCTTTTCCAGATTCCACCCAAATCCACCATCCGCCCCAGTCAAAAACATTTGTTTGGTTTTATTCCTCTTTTCTTAAATCATATCATCATATCATGGCAATGTGGCGCTCATGTCTCCACGTGCCGCATCTCAATTACCTTCCCCAAGGTAATTGCCCAAGCATAAAGCTTTTGATAAATATGAGTGTGCATGATTCTAGATTAGCATCACTAAGCATTTGTCATAATTGACTAGGGACTCATGTATAAGCGTGGTTACAAAGGAATGTAAGGATAAACAATAAGCAAGGTATGGCATAATAACAAGTAGGGTATTCATCATTGCATGCAACTTTATTTGTAAATAAAATAATTTCGCAATTTGGGTTCAACATGCTCAAGGATAGTGATGACTTGCCTTGTTCGAAGTCCGGTTGTTCTTGGTCTTCAGTTGGACTCACAGCTCCCTCGGTGTCTAGAATTACGTGCGAAAGAAATTGAATTCTTTTAGAATTCAATTAAAATCCAACAAAATCCAATATAAAGAAAAGATCGAGCGCGAATGTTTGAATGTCGATATCGATTCCATTTTATTTATGAGGTAATCCTATTTTGATTTTTAATTACTGTTATCCTAAAATATTAGCGCTAGCTAATTTAAAATATTAATCCGATCTAATTTACACGACTCGTCTAGATTAGATCCGATAATAATACTCAACCTTTGGTGATTGGCAATCTACTAAATGATTGCAATGGCTACCTAAGCGTATAACCTAATTGACGAGAAAAATTAAATAACGATTAAACGGTTATTACGATAAATATTAATGGCAACGCTCAATTTAGAAGTTCTAGGATTTAACTAACTAGTATACACGCGAGCTGGTAAATCCTAAAAATTGAAATCTAAATATTTGACTACACGCTTCGCAAGAATAACCATTAAACGAATTATTAAGTTAAGTTAACCTTTGCATTTAAATAATCCTATTTAATTCCTTGTATGAGTTTCCAAAATAATCGGTGGTTTCACCCCAAATTCATTTCTTCAAATTTTATTTTCTACTCTAAATTTCCTTTCTAGGTCTAATTTTATTTTTCCCTATTTTTCTTTCCTCCCCTATTTTCTTTTTCTTCCCTTCTCTATTCTTTTCCTTTTTTTCTTTTTTTTTCTTTTCTTTTCCTCTTCCCCTTTTTCTTTTCTCTCCTTTTCCCCTGCTTCTTCTTCCTCCTTCTCCTTTCTCCTTTCTCCTCTCGGCTCACTGGCACCGCTCCCTCTCGCTCTCTCTCTTGCGGCCAACCTAAGGGGGGTTAAGGGGGAGGGGCTTACCGGCGGCGGCTTGCGGGCGCACGGCGGTCGGCGAGGCGCGCGGCGGCTCGGGGCACGGCGGCGGCACCCGGCGGTGAGGTGGAGCAGGGAAGGAAGCAAAGAGGAAGGAATGGCGTGGGGAGAAAAGGGGAGGGGAAAAGGGGCTTAAATAGGCGGCAAGGCGGCCGGGCGCGAGCGGGCGGCAACGGGCGGCGGCATGGGCGCGGTACCGGCGGTACGGCGGCGATATGCGGGCGCACGGCGCGAGGGCGGCGCGCGGCGTGGGCGCGCGACGTGGGCGCGCGGCTTGGGGCGGCATGGCGCGGCGGTACGACGGTACGGGTGGGATGGCGCGGCGGTACGGCGGTACGGGCGCGGGATGGCGCGGCGGTACGGCGTGTGCGGGCGCGGTATGGGCGCGGGGCGTGAGGGCGGCGCGCGGTATGGGCGCTTACGGGCGGCGGCAGGCGGCTGCGGATCCGGCGCGGGGCGCGAGGCGAGGGCGGCGCGCGGTGTGGGCGCGAACGGGCGGCGGGCGGCGGCGTGCGGCGGGCGGCACGCGCGGGGGCAGCCGGCAGGCGGCGCGCGGCAGGGGCGCGTGCGCGCGCGGGTGCGTGGGCGCGGGCCGGGGGACATGGCCGAACACCTGGCGCGCAATGAATAGTGCCGCCAGGTGATTTTTTGATATTTAGGGTTTTTCCGTCCCAAAAATTCGCTTTAAAATTTGTAAATTTAGACAAATCAATGTGACCAATTTTTTTAATGTTTGCAACAATTTATCTACCATTTATATATATATATATTTATTTTATTTATTCTTTTCTTGTACCCATTATTCTTACATATACCTACATACAATTGTACATTTCTTATAAATCCCTCCTAAAATAAATAGTATTTGCTAGGCGTAATATTTGTCTAAACCCCGCATAAAACCTAATTAGAAGCGCGAATAAATCCAACGTGATTTATTTTAAAAGTTTTTGACGGTCCGTGATTTAGGGCTTCGGTTTTTGTTGGTCGAATTTTTAGGGCGTTACATCCAGGATGCGGGGGTCGACTTGTCATAGAATGTCTCCTAGACATGTGTCATGATGAAAGGCCAGTTCTCGGTTGGATTTGGCTAGCCTACTCTTAAAGTTCTTCCAAGCATTGCCCATAGTCTTGAAAGTAGTCTGCTTGAGCCTGGCCTCGTCGGCTGTCGGATACTTGAAGCTTTCCTTGAACTTTAGCCAAGCAGCGTTCTTCTCTGCTTCCGGCACTTACTTGATGTCATCCACTAGAATTGTGAAGTTCTCCCTCCCTATGACCCCGCAGATCAACCTAAACTGGCTCAAAACATTCTGGGGACGTGTCGGCAATCCAACCTGGTTCACCTCTGTTATGGTGTACCGTTCCTTAGGGATTTTGTTCCCTGTCCTAGGAGTCCGTGCCCTTGAGGACCCACTAGTTTTCGCTAACATTGGTTCACCTTGCTGAGACATCGTCTAAATAACTTACAAAATAACAAAATTAATTAATTTCCTAAATCACATCACAATTTTCCTATCTACGTACATATTTTCTATTAAAGTTCGTTGGCACCCGGAGCACCTCGTATTCTGTGATGATTTGATAACCAAGGTACTAAATCCATACGTAAATGAATAATCCATACCCTAAGTCCTAAAATCACTAAGTCCTAAAATGGCTAAGAACCCTAAGTCCTAAAATCACTTAGTCACATAAATAAACTAAATTGCACATCTCACAATAATAAACTAAATTGCACATCTCACATATAAATAAACTAAATTGCACATCTCACATATAAACAAATTATTACTACTAGTATAATACACTAAATTATTCCTAAATTCATCACATTCACTAAAATCATCACATATGCATCACAAATTATTTCCAAATTCATCACATTCACTAAAACCATCACATACGCATCACAAATTATTCCTAAATTCATCACATTCACTAAAATCATCACATATGCATCACAAATCATCACATACCGGTGGAGGAGGTCGAGGTGGCGGCCGGGCTCGGGGTAGGTAGTCGGCGGCGATAGCGGCCGACGCGGTGGTGGAGCAGAGGACGGCGCCGGGCTCGGGGACGCACGGGACGGCGGCGCTCGGTCGCCAAGCTCGGGGACAGCGGTGCTCGGTGGCGGCGAGGGAGGATGATGGCGCCGGGCTTGGGAGGGTGTGAGGGAGGACGACAGCAGGGTCCCACATGGCGGCGGTGGCACGAGGGCTCGGGGACGGCGGCCGACGGTGGTGGCGAGCTCCCAGAAGGCGGCGGCGCTAGGGTTCTTGGAGTGGCAGGACTTAGAAAAATTTTCGATGTAGATCCGAGTGAGAGAACCCTAGTCTTAATACGGTCAAACAAACATCTCAATCGGGCCTAGTGTAGAGCCCGTCATGGATGACTCATCCGTGACGGGCATTAGGTTAATGCCCGATTGAGATGACGTCATCTCAATCGGGCATTAACGTAATGCCCGTCACAGATGGCAACGTCAATGCCCGTCACAGAATGGAAAGACGTGTTCAATGCTGCAATAGAAAATCATAGGAGTATATGTACTTCGTTCGTACAAAAGGTTTTTTACTAATACAAAATACTTCATTCATTACAAGAAATAGCAGAACAAATAAATACAATAGCATCAGTCACAAGGTTATGCCTTCCGTATGATCTGATCGAGCACATGCCACAGACTCTTGGGGATCATCGTTAAGGTCAATGTGAAGTCTTACATGAAGTTGTCAACACCAACAATTCGGCGCTTGTCATCCCTCACGATGTGCACCTTCTTGTTTGCAGGGTCTTTTATGTAGAAAATCTTTTCGACCTGTATCGCAAGTACGAATGCTTCATCGGTGTATCCAACCTTGGATAGATCTACTAAAGTGCACCTTACTTACCAACTTTGACACCAGTGCGTATATTCACCCAACGACAACGAAACAAAGGAACCGCGGCCCGCGCCCCTAGCTCGTAGTTTGTCGTGGTTGCCGTCGTTGCTGTCGCCGATCCATCGTGGTCGCCGAGAGGAGGAGGAGAGGAGCTAGGGGCATAGGATGGGCGAGGGATCGAGGTGAGATGGAGGAGAGGAGGGAGGGGAAAAGTACCTAATTAAGGGAGAGAGAGGGGTTGGTTGGCGTTTTTCCATGAAAAAACAATTTAGTAGCAGTGATATTCATGTATATAAATCCTTACCAAGAAGACAAATGTTAATTTAACATTGGATGCTAATATATTATGCATATGTGATGTGTTTATTGCAGTTGGGTGAGACAGTGTAGGCTAGACGAGCTGAAGTTCGCGAGAGTAATGCCACTGATCGTCTATTTCATCTCTACTGCCACCATGTTCGCTCCCGAGCTCGCCGATGCTCGCATGGCACTTAGCCAGACCAGCCTGCTGGTAACTGTCTACGATTACTTCTTTGACTTGCCCCGAAACATATAGAGAAGACAAGGAGAACTATATTGCTCTAATCGAAAAGTACATACAACAAACATTCACCCACTTATACTCGCTTTGGTTTCACTAATTAAAGCTATCATTATAATTAGTTATTTGCTTGTACTATATACGTATGATGATGATGACGATGATTAATTGTAGGTAGGACAACCACGCTGAGATTGGATTATGCTCTAAGGATGTGGAGATTATGTTCTATGCGTCTGTTTACAACACGTACAAGCAGAGTGGGGAAAAGGCCGCGCTGGTACGGAATCGCAGCATCATGGATCAAATGGTGGAGAAGGTAAGTTCTTCTGTTTATTATTCCTCCTTTTTCTATATGCTATATACTAAGCTTCGTTTTTTAATATATTGCACAATTGATTTTTTTCTGACAAACATTTGATCACTCATTTTATTCAAATTTTTTATGTAAATATAAAAATATTTAAGTCGTGCTTAAAGAATATTTGATGATAAATCAGGTCACAGTAAAATAAATGATAATTACATTAATTTTTTTAATAAAATGAATGATCAAACGTATCTCAAAAAGTTAACCTCAATGGCATCATATATTAAAAAATGAGGGAGTATAATGTTTAGTACTGGTCTCTGTTGCTGCTGATAGTAGAATAAATTACACCCTCCATTTTTCTTATATAAATTGTCATATGTATAGGGATATATCCCGTGAAAGCCATTAAATAAGAGAAAAACCGTGAAAACCATATCTAACAATTCTGTAAATTCGTAAAACAATTCCTAGAGATAGATATAGGTATAGGCATGAAAATATATTCATACCGAATTTATGTCCAAACTCAACTTTATTTGAGAAAAAAAAGATAATTTTTAGGTGTAGTGTTATGCTACTATTCACCCGAAATTTGTATTTTTCCTTACTCCATAATAAAGTTGAGTTTAGACTTGAGGCCTAGAGATAGTAATTTATTTATAAATTTACAAAACTTTCAGGTGTTTGGTGAGAAATAGATTTCACTTGTTTGTTGGTTTTCACTGGATATGTTCTCCATGTGTGTTTAATACTACTACTTCAACTCTGGTAGTAACCATTTGTTTCCTTCTCTACCTCGGCGTTTGACATCTACTCCATTATCGATGGGATGTACTTGGTCACCGTCCAATCTGTCTCGACCATTATGGCCTTCGCTGAGCTCACCAACTGCAACCGCGCATATATAATTATACGTCTTTATTTTTTGTTATGGGACATGACTAGCTATAACCAATTAATCATTATTTATTGTCAGCGTTTGGTGCCTTCGTCTGCCCGCCGCTGTACTTCCTCAGGCCGAAGCTATCAGAGGAGGACGTCAAGAACAAGGAGTACACCCAGCTGCTCAAGCTCACCAACTTCATCGGCCGCCTCCTGAACGACTCGCAGACATATAGGAAGGAGATCCTGGCAGGGAAGGTGAACAGTGTCCTGCTGCGCGCTCTCGCCAACAGCCGTGGTGGTGGTGGCACCTCGCCGGAGTCCATAGAGGCGGCCAAGGAGGTGGTGAAGTGTGCAGCCGAGTCGTCCATGGTGGAGATGCAGAGGCTGGTGTTCAGCGAGGGTGGCCCTATCCCTCGTCCTTGTAAGGATCGCTTCTGGGAGATGTGTAAGATTGTCTTCTACTTCTACCGTGAAGACGACGCCTACCATACATCCAAGGTGATGATGAGCTCGGCCAGAGCGGTTATTCTGGATCCACTGCGACACATTCTTCGTCTTGTCCACGAACATCGTCCTCATGACCGGCGACCACCTGGATTAGTTTGTGTCAAAAGGGTTATTGCAATTTTTTATGCAGGTTAAGCCTCCAAACTTACTATATGTGCTAGACACACCCATATGAGTGTGTGTAGACGTGAGTGTGGTGTGAGTGTGCGCGTCCACCATGTACCGGATAAAAAATTGCACGCTACTAAAAAATCTCTAAAACCTTAGAAAATTAGGGTTAATGGATCCATGCTACTACAAATATGCCATTTTAGATAAATGACACTATTATTCACGATATCAGCTAAGTGCCACTGGAATTTAGGGAAATTGAAACCGTGCCACTCCATCATGTTTTCCATCAAAAATATCCGTTAGCTTCAACTGCATGTGAAGAAAGAAGAGTAAGAATGAAGAAGAAATTTACATGTGGATCCCACATAGGGATCTGACGGAAAACGCAACATAGTGGCACGGTTCCAATTTCTCTAAATTTCAGTAGCACTAGCCGATATTGTGAATAGTAGTGGTATTTATCTAAAATGGTATATTTGTAGTGGCATGGATCCAATTAACCCTAGAAAATTATGGAGAAGGCTTGATGACAAAAATTAGATAGGGCTTTCGGTACAACCATATAAAAAAAACATATACAGTTTATAAGTCATAAACTACCTACAATATATCTTATAGAAATAGAGATTGACACAGCTAGTCCATCCAACGGACATACTCACGTGTATATACCACCCTACTTAAACTTTTATTCTCACTTGGTGTAAAATGGTTCACCCGAAAGTAATATGACTGAAGGGATAAACCCTTATATATTGGGTCCACTCTTACTCAACTAGTAAGGTGGTACTAATCAAGTGCACATACGGATCAAGTGCACTCCCAATTAAGTCAGGATGTCATACAGTAGATACGGATTTAAGTTATTATAAATAATATCACAGAATTGTTGATAAAAATGTAGATAACATCTCCTCTCCTGTATCCCTGCTTGTTCATAATCCATAACCCACCACTGGGCTTTTTACCATTTCGGTCTACTATAAACCGTTAAGTTCATTTTTCTTTTAAAATTTCTTTTTTTTGTATTTCTTGTATATTTCTCTTTTCAAAAAGTGCATCCAAAATTCCATCATTTGATCACAATTTTTTTTTGGAATCTTTTGTGAATTCCCCAACTCTACCTAGATTTGTTTTAAGCTTCCATCTTCAATCCACTCTCCAAACCACTTCCATCTGCCTACCGAATTGTACACTTGCAACTGCAAACACAAAAATTGTTTCCGTCGACTCACCTCTACTCCCATTTACACCAACCTGTTCAACGAATTTTTTTATATTTTTTAAAACATATTTAAAAAAATAAATTACTGATTTAAAATTTTATAAAAGTACACTTCTCCCGCCCTACCATAGGGCGGGGCATATTAATCACCTGACGGTAGGGCGGTTTATGTGACATGGCACTTGGCGAGAGGGGCACACCACTACAATTTTGCACGTTGGCCCTTTTCGGCCTCCCCTAGGACAATTTATCACTGGGAGGAGACGATCTGCAAAATGGACACGACGCGCCCCTCCCAGGCAGGGTGCCGCTTGTAAAATAGCATTCCTCAACCAAGGGGAGGGCTATTTATCAGGCCCTGCTAAAAGCCTCCCATCCCCTTTGAAATTCTCATTTTATTCCTCAAACATCCAGAAAGAAAAAAAAAAGAAAGAAGGGAGGGTAAGAAGAAGTGGTGGAGCCCTACCAAATTGGCTACTTGACTGGAGGTAAATATTTTTGACATTAACTTTCAACATAGTGGTATTAGTAGGGATAATATTATTGCAATTTATTAATTAGTATAAAAGTCTTACGTTAGTAGTAAAATACGATATAGGGTTGTAGATCTAGTATGTATATATCTTGTAGTCACCCTTATGATATGTTTATTCCATTATACATGTAGCAACATAGTTAATAATTGTGTTTAGTTTAATATATTTTAATGGGACTTTAATACATGAACAAATATGTCAAAAAAGTTGATACATAGTTGGATTTTTTATTTTTATATTTCCAACCTATGGAATGCCAAAAATATATATATATTTACTTGGGGCAATTTCGTTTCTACCCCTAGTTTGATGTCTAATATTGATTTTACTTTCGTTTTTGCCCCTACTTTTTTAAATCGAATGATTGTTTTATCCCTACTTTAGATGGTGAAGTTAACGGTGTTAAGTAATCGGTAAAATAATGTTTGTACCCTCTATGATCTAGACTTATAATATGTGGTACTATGTTGGTGTTGGCTACCATGTTATGATACTTTGTGATGTAGTTATATGACTTTATATGATAGTGTAAAATACTGTTGAAATGTTATTAAAATTTTGTTCAAGATCTATCAAAATACTGCTGAAATTTTGTCAAAATTCCATCAAATTCAGAATAAATCCACATTGTTGTATTAGTCAATGTGCATCATTTAATTTTAAATATAATAACAAAAATAAATTCTAAAGCTACATGCATAAAACCGGGGCAAAAACTCAATTAATGAACAGAGATATGAGAGGGTATAAATGTCCTTTTGCCAATTACTTGACACCGTTAACTTCACCATCTTTGGCTCAAAAAAGTGAGAGCAAAAACGAAAACCCTAAAAAGTAGTGGTAAAATCAATATTACAGATCAAAGTAGGGGTAGGAACGAAATTATCCCTTTTACTTGACGGTGACGAACACATAAGTTAACTTACCGGTGACGAACACATAGATTACTAATTTTTAAAACCACTACTAGAAATATATCACCCTACAATAGGGCCGTGCATATAAATCGCCCTATCATAGGATGATCCATGTGATGTGGCACCCAAAGGAGGGGCGTGTTGTGTTAATTTTGCATGTGATCCCCCCACGATAAATTGCCCTAGGAGAGAGCAAGAAGGGGACAATTGCAAAATTTCCACGGGGCACCCCTCTCGTCGAGTGCCATATCATATAAACATTCCTATCGTAGGGAGATTTGTATGTCCCACCCCACGGTAGGGCAGGAGGTTTAAATTTTCATTCGGTAATTTATTTTTAAAATATTTTTAAAATATAAATATATATATATAATCCTGTCCAACTCCATAACCACAAATAAGCATGTATTGACTCATCCAAAATGTGACTTCGTAAATCTCAGGATATGCCGGAGATACTTATAAGGATAGGATATGCGTGTGTGAGTTTATAGGGTGAGTGTGTGCGTGCTGTGAGCGCCTAGAAAAATATGACATGCATCAATTTACTTTTTTTCTGTTAGTCCCGAGCATGTATCGGCCCATCTAAGTATATGCCATTTTCACTCTTTTTATTAAAAAGCATTACGTCGATCAAGTCCGGTTCATCTCTTATATCTTCGGCCCATTTTATTTTCTACGACCCACCTTTCTCCTTCCAAAATCCTGCCAACCTAGATTAATAGTCGTTACAGAGCCTCGGTTTGTTTTCTCTTTCGCCCCCCCCCCCCCCCGACACACACACACACCCACCCAACCCCCTCTCTTTTTTTTCTTATTTTCTCCCTCTCCCTTTTTTCCTTCCACTAGCTTAAATACCCATGCTTTGCTATAAAAAATATATATATATTATAATATGTCATAGGAAAAAAATCAAATATATTAGCATCAATTGTTTACTTATTTGATTATTTGTCCTTTACTTGTTTGAAACAAATGTTGTACTATTCCATAATACTAAAAAATATTAGGGAGTGATTTATAAAAACTATAAAAGCAATAGTGGATGGTAGATTCAATGCTACCGTCACTAGATGTTTCTAAAGGAGTATAGTATAGATTTGTCTATATCCCCCTTTGCTCCTGCCATGCAACCGTCAACCATAGGAATTTTCAGCGAAAGAAACAAGTAGAATCGAGATTTGCATTCTGGATTTGAAGTTTGATTGTTTCTGATATTTTAGTCTAGAACCTTACATGCTTGAAATACAGTAGATATAACATGCAGAGCGCAATCTAAGGTTTTTTCATGAAGGATTTGAATGGGATATGATTGAGTACGGATGCAGCTTGCATGCTTTAGATAAAATGGTTGGGAGGAAAAATTGCTAATTACTGCCACTCTAAAGATTGTGCCTTTAATTTCTGAAAACATTTCAAATCAAGCGCTTCATGCTGGCTGAAAGATTGGACACTCACCTATATGTCCCACTCATTTCTCTACCGCCCTGCCTCGTGCTACCTACTTGCTCCATCCAAAAATAATTAATCTAAGTACTATATGTTGCCACATCTTAGTAGTTATTTTTAGATTCATAATAATATTATGTTATTGTTGATTTTTTTTTTACGGAACGGAGAGAGTACGTTGGATATGGATTTTCATCCCTCTAGAGGATATCTCCTCATTGTTTGCACGTCATCTAAATAGATATAAAAAAATTTTAAAAAAATTAACAATATAGAATAATATAAAATATATCACTCTACAAACATGCAAGACCAAATTTGACTTCTACAAGTTGCAACAAAAAGAATAAATTAAACTGAAAATAGTTATGGTACATTCACATATATATTTGTTATTCTTTTTACAACTTATAGAGTTTGAATTTTAACTTGTATGTTTGTGCACTGATATGTCTCATATTAATCTATCTTGCCAATATTTTTCAAATTTTTTAATGATTATTTAGGTGGTATGCACGAAATGTTAGGATATCTTCTCGAGAGATGAAATCACTTTCCTAGAGTATGTTATCCTTTTTTACAAGCCATCACACTGCCTCGTGCTCCTCTCTTCCCCAAATCAGCTCGCTCTCGCTCCGCCACCAGGAATGAGGAGGTGAAGGGGGTTATATTATAAAAAGATAAAAGTCTACTGGGCCCATATGTCAGTGGGTCTCACTCGCTCTACCTCCTCCTTGCTCCAAACGGGATTCAATGGCGGCAGCAACGGGCAAGGCACTAGTGGCAAAGGTGTCGGCAAGGAGCGAGCCGCGGCATTCCGCGGCGACGGACGAGAGGATGGAGGCGAGGGAGCCGGCAAGCTCGAGCTTGCCATCCCATCGGCAGTGACTCCTCCTCCCTCACTTCCCAACCACACGTGGGTAGTTCAATCCACCACGCCGCTCGCTGTGAGATGGAAGGCGAGCGCGATGGCTGGGGAAGAAGGTGACCGCCAACACAACTCCCCTCCCCCAATCAATTTGAGAGAGGGCCGCACTTTTGTTCCCCCTCTTCCCCTATTCCCTCCCCCATCCACCGCCGAGGTGAGGATGGCGGTGTCAACTAGTCTGCACCCGCCTCGCCTGCTTTCTCCTCTATTGCCACCGCTACCGCTGTGCCACTCTCGCGCACTTCCCCACCTCCATGTTCCTCTCCGTCTACGTCAACCACCGGTAGGGCCTGCCTGCAAGCACCACCGACCTCGACACCATCACCATCGCCGCCTTCCCCACCTGTGACTTCTCCTCCACCGTTGCTGCTGGTGGTGGTCCCCGACATGGCTCAATACCCTCCTCCAACTCCTCCGATGTCCGGTGAGGCCGGAGCCGGAGCCCGTCTGGGCATCGCGCCGCCACCGTTCCTGGGCTTGTACAGGGGAAGAGAGGGAAGAGGAAGAGACCGTCGGCATGAGCACAACTTCAGGAAGGCACCTTCCTCACCGACCACCTCCGTCGTTGTTGTCTTGCCGGTTGTCGTCGTCGTTAATCCCATTTGAAGCGAAGGGAAGGAGGAGATAGAGAGTTGAGGTGGAGGAAGTAGGACCACTGACATGTGGGTCCCACTATTTTTAATCTTGTTGTTTGACTGACATGTGGGGCCACGTATTTTGTTTTAATTTTTAAATTGTTAATCTTTTACTTCATATGTCACATCAGATAAAGATCGAGTCAAATTAGCCATGCAAGCGCCACGTTAGCTAAAACCGCCATCGCCGCCTTTCCCACCTGTGACTTCTTCTCCACCGTTGGTGCTGGTGGTGGTCCCCGACATGGCTCAGTCCCCTCCTCCGACTCCTCCGATGTCCGGTGAGGCCGGAGCTAGAGCCCATCTGGGCATCGCACCGCCACCGCTCCCGGGCTTGTACTGGGGAAGAGAGGGAAGAAGAAGAGACCGTCGGCATGAGCACAACCTCAGGAGGGCACCTTCCTCACCGACCACCTCCGCCGTTGTTGTCTTGCCGGTTGTTGTCGTCGTTAATCCCATTTGGAGCGAAGGGAAGGAGGAGATAGAGAGTTGAGGTGGAGGAAGTAGGACCATTGACATGTGGGTCTCACTATTTTTAATCTTGTTGTTTGACTGACATGTGGGGCCACATATTTTGATTTAATTTTTAAATTGTTAATTTTTACTTCATATGTCATGTCAATGTCACATCAAGTAAAGATCGAGTCAAATTAGCCACGTTAGCTAAAACCGCCATCCAAACCGTCGTAGAACCTATATTGCACCGGTTTAGATAGTTGAGACACTTATGTATCTGGTTTTCCAGTGTAAGGACGAAAATCGGATTTGTTGATAAATTAAGGGATCTGAAATGAACTTATTACTCCGAATAACAACTGCAAATAGTCCCGTGAGCGGCTTGGCCCATGCGATAGAAAGAGAACTGTTAGCTGCTGGCAGATTAAGGTTATCTGAGTGAATTGGGTTCATAGTTTAAACCAAAATAAGAAGATTAAAATCCACGAAAAAGGGGCCAATTCGCGTTACAGTGAAACTATTGATATACACACTCAGCTTTTGATTATTAGTGATTACTCTACGGAATGATTGTTCACTTCAAACATCTAAACTCATCAGGAAACAAGTATGTTTGATAAAAGTTTTAGACTAGCTATTAGGCCTGATCAAGGTGCAGCAATGCACATTCTCCATCCACAATAAGACATAAACAAGCAACACAAAGGGGAAACTTCGTGAAAACAGAATAGACCATAAACCAGAAACCACATGAAACTGCTTGACGATTAAAATGATCCGGACATTGCTAAGTAGAATCTAAATAACCCAAGGCAAAGCGACAAATATCCTTGAGGAAAACGAGACACGAACCAACCAGTGGCCCTGTGGTCTCGAGGGCTTTCAGCTAAAGTACCCATGACACTAGCATTCTTATGATGATCATATTAGGTACATATATTAGGTAAAACATTCTCATTCCTTCACTCACTCCTCATCCTCGTCACCACCACCATCACCACCGCCGCTAGCCTTCTTCATGTTCTTTCTCTTCACTCTGCCAGGGGGGCCTCCTCCGAATGGGCTCGTCAATGAGAAGTCGATGTGCTTCTCAGACTCGAGCCTCACCATGAAAGATGGGACGTTGACGATTTGCCTACCAACCCTGCAATGTGGTTTGAATATAAGTAAATCAAACATTACTTATATTCGAGAGTTCAATAATAGATAACAAGAAAAACTGAAAAGCTACAGTTACAAATCAAATTAACTATATCCTTATTATTGGTGAGGTACATCTGCAGTTTGACATAAATCTCTTAAGGAAAAACAAAACAGCTTAGGAAGATTTCATTGTATTGAGCTATCAGCTGAAAGATTGAAATAGAAGGTAGAATCCATCAATTTTGGTGAAAGAACAATAGAGGGGCACTGATCATGTGTGAACAGGATAACACTGGTTTTCTCATTTGAAAGAAAGCATCAGCAACCAATAGATCATCTCAAAGCAATTGCACTGACTAGCCTGATTAAGTTACCCACTCACTACATAAGACTTTACGTTTCATACTTTCATCTATGATCTACTCATCAGACCACAATGTCATCAACATGGTTAATCCTTATGCAGAAAAGCAAAGAGATGGAATTAATTACATCACGAGTATCTTATGCAGAAAAAAGGGCTTCAGAGAATATTAGTCACATCAAAGAATTCTCAGCAGACCGTTGTGAGATAATTTACATATTCTCATCATTAGGCCCATAAATTTGTAAATTTGGAGAGAACATTCATTTAAGTTTCCAGATCAACATACAGTTATTAAAGCTAGTAATAATGACCTTCGAAGCAGAATTGATAAAACAAAATAGTACCAAAAAAGAAACACAGAAGCACACCTGATGTGGCGTTGCCTGATCAAGACACGAGCATGGTGAATGGACTTGGCCATGCCAGCCTTGAAGACAAGAGTCTGGAGACGCCTTGCAAGGAAGTTCTCAGCAGTAAGAGCAAGGACGTAATCAAGCTTGTTCTGACCCTCAGCGAGAAGCCCATAGCGGTTCATGCGGCGGAGCAGTGCCTCACCCTCAAAGATACGGCGTGGGTTCTTCTCATCCAGCGTAAGCAAGTGCCTTGCAGCATTGCGGATACGGCTCAACGCATACTGAACCCTCCACAGCTCACGCTTGCACCTCAGTCCATACTCACCCACCAGCTTGAGTTCTGCATCAAGACGCTCCTTCTCATACGGACGCCTTGGTTTCTTGAAAGTCTTACCATCTGCACAAGAAAGTATAAAAGAAATGTGAAAACAGTGTACAATATAAAGGAGAACAAAAAGAAATGACGAAAAAAAAAGAAAGTGAGCAAGTCCATTTGATATCTTCAATAGTCAATGCTATATACAAAACCAGATATTATCTAGCAATGGAAACAAAAGTGCACCAAAATCATCAAGGAACAAGCTACCCTGCAAAATCACACTAGGACCAGATCTGCTGCGGTAGTGCGGTGGATTGGAACTAACCAAGGTTTTTACAACAAAACACTAGTATATACTTAAGGCTATGTAAACAATTTTAGTTGGGCAAAACCACTTCTTTTCAGTTGACCCTAGGGCTAAACTTGACAGCAGCTTAACCTAAGAGGCAGGATCAAATTCCCATCTCAAACCACAACTCATATTTCCAAAATCCTACAAGACTATTGGAAATATCTGTTTCAAAACCTAGAACGAACAACATGATCAATAGAGGAAGTAACCCTAAACAATCCAAACACGGACAAACAAGCAGCACTGCCATGAATAAGATCTAGGATATCACGAGACCCACTAAATCGAATTCACAGCACCTAGAATGTGATACAAGCTAAATCTTTCGGCCAACTTCTTGCACCACCCACCATAACCAACGCGCTAATCCACATCATTCACCGTTCAAAAGGACCCAACAACGTAAGACGCTAAAATCCTTCTCAGAAACAACGAACCAACCAAATCAAGAACACATTGCGGGGGGGCAAGGCATAGCACGCACGCGGAAATCCTAACTAGATCTCCCCTGGATCGCAGGGCGCGCGACGGGATCAAGAGCAGGAGCAGGAGCAGGAGAGGGGAGGTGAGGCATGATGCGGTGATCTTACAGTTGCGGTAGAAGCTGACGTGCACCATGGCTGGTGCTTGAGCTCTTCCTCGCCTTCCTCTCCGCCGCCGCCGCCGCCGCTGCTGTGGTGAAATGGCTCGAAGGGGCGTGAGGAGACAGGCTTTTATACGGTAGCACAAAACCCTAGTGGGCCGGGGCGCTATCCTGCATGGGCCGTCCAGTCCGGCCTTGTGATCTCGACCCATCAACTTGTGGAATTTTTTTATTTTTAATTTTTTATTCAAAGTTTTGCAAAAATAATTTTTTTTTTCAAAGCTTGACAAAAGTAGCTTCCACCGCCCTCTGGGAGGGTGATTATTAAAAATCACTCATCCAAAGGGCGGCCAAAGTGATGTGGTAGATGGCCGTTGGCTCTCTGCCAATGGCCGTCTACACATTTTACAGGCGGCCCCCTTGCCGCCCTAGCAGAGGGCGGTTTTTACTGTGCTGGGAGGCCGCCTGCAAAAGCGCGGTGGAGGGTCCTGGAATTTTGCAGGCGGCCCCCTGGCCGCTCTCTGTATGGGCGGTTTTTAACTGTTCAATCAGATTAATGTTTCCATATGTTTTGTTATGTTTGTTATCGAAACATTCGGTATAAAATTTTAGTAAAGCATCATATTGAAAACTAATAAAACAGGAGTAATGATTGTAAATTTGATTGATGTAAACTATGATATTTGGACGAATAAAAGTAGGTAACACTCACTCTGAGAAGAGAAAAATCAGGTATATTTTATAAAGTTAAAGACTAGGTCAAATTGTAGGTCGAGGATGCGGTGTGTGATTTTGAAACATTAGGTTAATGATCTTGTAGAAACAAAAAGAGTATGCAAAATTTAGTAAGTATCAGATGATATATTGTTAGGTATTTGTATTGCGTACAATTGTAAGGAAAGGAGCGTAACGGGGCATCAAAAAACCATGTTAATATATCCGATATTTTTTATTTGTACGCATGCAATACAGCATCATAATTAAACGTTGTAATGATAAGATAGGAAAGAAGTGCTATGGATACACGACACAAATTTGTCGGTCCCGATGAATGTAGATTGTGCTAACCTACTAGCCCATTCTAGGTCGGTCAATATGCGTTGCATTTTCATGGTCCTTCAATCGTTGGTACTCTCTTTCTGTTTCAGAATCTGTTATCTTTTGGCTATGATAGGATGGAGTAACAATGTCGATCCACTAAGTAAATCGACACATCCTTGGATTGCCCTACGAAATTAATAAGATTAGTTAGTAAGGGTAGAAATATTGTGCAAATCGTAGGGCAATTTGGAAAAAGTTAGACATACAACGAAATTGTTGTCTACATTGGGGCAGACAAAATATTTCCTGCCAAATGTTTATTCTGCAAAGGAGGTAGCCACCTGGCAGCGATCTCGACAACCACACTTATGACGCTCCAACCATTTAGGTACCCTAATGGATTGTTCCTCCAGTCTAAGCTTGCAATTTCTACCCGACGTTCGTACTCCATCCAAGCCTGAATGAATTGTGTGGTCAGTTCAGGTTGTATTATCGGCCCGCCATTGGAAGTAACTCTGGCCGTGTCGATCCATTGTATGAATTGACATTTCATTACATCCTCCTACGTACACACATTGTGGGGATATTTAAGGTCATGATAATAGCGATGAGTGATGAAAAGAAGAATTGCACTTAAGACGAAATCATCATCGACAATGTTTGGACACGCGAAGCATCTTTGTCCTCGAGTTCGGTGCCTTACAGACCGTATGACCTGACAACGTTCACCACAATGACACTCTGGACGTTCACGCCATGTGGGGAGTCCCAGGGGATTTACCCGCCATTCTAAAGTTTCAGCAGCAATCCGGCGTTCATATTCATCCTTCCGCCTTAGGTACTCTGATCTTGTCTCACTACGTGGGTATGGACGTGTTCCATCGAATCGTGAGTTCTCCATATCTACCCACTCAATGAAGTTGCACAATGTACGATATGACTGCAAAATATGTTACGATTTTGTACAAAGCAGTTAGTGTTCTATTTATTGGAACTGCGAATAGATGAACCATACCTGATCAATGTTCGTGCATTGGAAGAATCTCCTGGCCCAAGTTTGTACCATGAGGGATGACTTGAGTATGCATCCATCCCCACAATCGCACAATGGACGGTCACACCATGGTGGAAACCAACCGGCGAAAGGATCGCTTCGCTAATTCAGACGCTCAAGAAATGGTGGTTCCATTCCGTAAATTTGTGCGATAGGTGGAACGAAGATATGAACGGGTTACATTCGACTTGTCAATTATATAGCCCCTCACGTAGTGCAATATATCTGCACTAAATGAAAGTTGTATATTTCAATCGATGTGATAACACGAGCACGCACGGGCATGATTCACTTTATGTCAGTAAGCAGCGCCGAAAGTTGATCGTGACAACTCGTGCTGTGGTGTACTATGCACTTTAGTGGAACTGACAGTACCGTGATGCGCCAAAAATGTGCTGTCGTATGCATAATTTATTCTACCATGGTACGAATGATAAGGACGATACAGGGAGAGAACCACAAGCAGTAGTAAAACCAAAAGTAGTACTGATTTACAGGTACATAAGGCAAAAGAAATGTAATGCATAAGCAGTAAAGAGGTAGACACTACTGACGAGGCCTCTTGCCCTTGTCCCTCCTACCCTGCGCCCTAACGTGTCCCTGAGAGTACATCAGCCGGTCCGGTGGTATGGCACGGCCTACCCGTCCCGCCTGTGCAGGTGTGACCTCCGGCTGCTCCTGGGTATGCGCCTCTGGAGCTCCTCCAAGCTGAGAGGAGCCTAGTATGTCCTGCTCCTGCTCACCCTCCAAGTCGTCATCGTAGAAATGGCCAGTAGGACCTGACCCACCGGCGTGAGAGGAGGAGGCACCTCTACTGAAGATCCCCGCATGAAACCCCCTCATCCGCCATGCCCATGGCCTGCTCTACCCTTGTTTGATTTTGCTCACTTTGCATCGATGGTCCAACAACATCACCCGCATTGCTAGGACCCTCGACATCTTCGGTTCGCACTGAAACATTTGCATCTTTCTCTTGCATTAACACAAATATAACAAGGGGCCATGACCGTTCAAAAGTCTTCTCCACATATCGTCTCCATGCAACAGTACTATCCATCGGCATTAGTTCCCAAAAATAACCTTCTGTTGCACGACTCACTACAAACAGATACTGATATTGTGTAGACTTCTGGGTCTATTCTA
Organism: Oryza punctata; assembly: GCA_000573905.2. Lineage (NCBI taxonomy): Eukaryota > Viridiplantae > Streptophyta > Magnoliopsida > Poales > Poaceae > Oryza > Oryza punctata. Next base: position 21,253,545 of record CM002499.2, on the reverse strand, counting down.
AATCCTCTCAACAACCAACTGTAAATTGACTGAAATGTTCTCTCTGCAGGTCTATCGATGCCCTTAGATGTCATTACAAAATCTAACAGATCAACACCATCTGGACCAAATCTAAGGTTCCCTTCACCGTGAACTATCTGAAATAGGACCTTATTTGACATTGTGCCTGATTAAAAAAATAACTAGGTTAACTAAGTTCATACCGTACTAATAAGATCTAACATCATGTTCATCGGTACTCCGCACTAAGTTACAATTTCTATAATATTGTTCTGTGTCCTATGTTCACAATTCTACAAATAGATGGCGTGCTTCAGATCGAACTAAACTACATTTTTCAATTTACACTACGGCCTAAGTCTCAATTCCTACTAAAATCTACTGTGTTCTAGATCTACACAAATGTGTTGTGTTCTACAGATCTACTAAAAATTATGGAACTAAAACTGCAATTCAACATAAATTAACAACACAATGTAATGTGATGTATTTACCTGTGATGAAGTGCGCAAACTAGCAGGGCTTCGCCGCTCTCCTTCTGCGAAGGGTTATATAGGGGACATGCCAAAAACCACCCTTACAAAGGGCGGCAAGGGGGCCGCCTGCAAAATTCCAGGCCCCCCGCCGCCCTTTTGCAGGCGGCCCCCGGCACAGTAAAAACCGCCCTCTGCTAGGGCGGGGCCGCCTGCAAAATGTGCAGACGGTCGTCGGCAGAGAGCCAACGGCCGTCTGCCACGTCACATTGGCCGCCCTTTGGATGGGCGATTTTTAATAATCGCCCTCCCAGAGGGCGGCGGGAGCCTACTTTTGTCAAACTTTGAAACAAAAAATTATTTTTGCAAAACTTTTAAGAAAAAAATTAAAAATAAAAAAAATTCTCAACTTGTGTAGGGCGAGATTATGGGAAGGAATTTAGGCCAACGAATCTTAAGGTAAGCATCTCGTCAAATATTCATGGGCTGATAATTTATGCTGACGGTCTGTTTGGTTGGAGGGAGTTGGTGATAGGGAATAAGAGTTTAAGTCTGTAGTTTAGTTGGAAGACTTGAAAATTTAAGAGGGTTTAGAATGGGGAATTAAGGGGTTCAACTCCCACCGATCTCTTACCTAGGGGAGACATGTTAATTTGTTAGACTGGATGGGAATTCGACACGAAAACCAAACAAGGGATGAGCACTAAAAATGTAACTCTCATGACCAATCCCACCATCAACGCCCTCCTTCAAACTCTCATTCCTCTTCCCTTCTTTTGCCAAACAGGCCGTGAGTCTGAATGGGATTTTTCGCGGCTCGTAAAACATGACAAATCTTTAAAATGGATTTATTTGATTTTTATTAAAGGAACTTCTATAAAAAAGCTTTTGAAAAAAAACTCAACGTGTGCTAATAGAAAACGAGAAAATTATCACCCCTAAACTCACTACCGAAGATGGCTTTTTTTTTTTTGCCAACTATTCACAAGGTGGCAATACATCCATATATTTCATCTCAAAATCCTGTAAAACGGTGCATGTTCCAGCGCCATATGAATCGATTGCAGATGATTCCCCACAAATAAAATGTCACTTATTTAAAAGTTTCACATCGGGTAATCTTTGCTATAAGTCAATAGTACATGCCAAACTTAAAATCTAACGGGTTTGCAAACTTGAAATAAATACTAGAGCTTGGGGTGCTCCCCAGGCGCGCCAGTAGCATAATAAAAATATCATAATACTTTATAAGTATTAATATAGATGTGATAGCAACAGGTACATATAGTCAGATAATGAAGAAAATATTAAAAAACAGGTAATCGTCTTGTTAACTACATATAGGCAGATGGCAGATTGGTAGTGAGTGGTCTGTAGTAACAGCTACATCTATACATAGATGGTACGCTATATTGACAAGTGTGTGGCATGCACGATAAGCACTTAATGTGCAAGGTAAGTGATTCATCTCTGCAGAGATAAATTCTATAGTTTTCTGCAACACCTTAATAAAAAAGGTTAATTGGATCTATATCATTATAACTTTCGCAATTTTGATATATACTATTGCTATTTTCCTATTTGAACATGTACTATTACGATTTTATCATTATTTGATTAATGCCACTACTTACCTCTTCAACACATTTTATAAAAAATTTTAGACTAAATTACCCCTTGCCTCTTTCTTCATCCCCTTCTCTCTTTCCCCTTCATCCCCTTCTCTGCAGGTTCAGCACGCGGCGAGGTTGCTTGTTACTCTGGCGAGGCTACCGGTGGCGGCTGGAACTCAGCTCGACCATGGTCAGGTCGCTCATCAGCTGCCCCTGAATTCGGTACAGGCGATGCAGCTCATGAACCTGGTGAATCAAAATTTAATCAGAAGCAGTTCAAGAAATTTGCAATGGCCAGTGATTAATTAACAAGTACTTGATAGGATTAATTGCAGTGACATAGTCAAGCTAGTTAGCTACCTGCTGCCTGAAGGTCTCCTCATGCTTGAGCATGGCCACCTTCATCACCTTCATATCACATTGCTTCAAAAGCTTGTCCATCCTCATCATCTGCTTCAGCTAACCCCAATAAATATATCAAATAACGGTGTAATTATAGTGGCATGAGTTCAAGTAGATGAATAATAATGGTATTTTCAAAACTATAAAAATTATAATGGCATGGATCCAATTAACCCTAATAAAAATTTACAGGTTGTAATACACAAGCTAAGGGGAAAAAACAAACGAAACAATGTCAGCTTGAAGGTTTTCACTTGATGAACATACAATTTCAGATAGGTAGCATAATCATTTGGATCCAAAAATAAGGATAGAAGCTTATACTTTGGAAAGGAGTGTCTCCGGCTTATCCAATAATAATGCTCATCCTGTATAGGGGCATAAATGGCTAGAGAGTACAAATCTTTTCCTATAAGGGCAGATAATTCAATAAAAAACTATTAAAATAATTCATTAAGAGAAAGGTTAGATAGCTAGACTTGACACAAATATTCTGCCAGTTCAACTACACGTTGTTTCTAAATATTTCCAATAGTTATTGAATCTATCACCTGCTCTGCTGAGAAGTTAAAAAAAAAGTTGATCATCTATTCTACAGATCACTTGCAGTAGTTGACAGTCCTGATCCTAACCCTCATTGATGAGATGCAACTTTGTGAGCCACGATGACTTCATGTGAGGCATCGGTAGGTGACGATTGTGTTATTGATGTAGCAACATGCTCAAAACCGTTTCTTCGCATCTTAAAGGCACTGAAAACAATTTTGCTTATACAAACTGGAAAGGGTTAGGGAATCATTTTGCTAATTTCTTCTCTTCCTGAAGACACTACAAACAATTTTGCTTGTGGAAACTGAACAGGGTTAGTGAATCATTTTGCTTGATGAGAAGAGCCTTGATGTTAACCAGGAATCAGAAAAATGGGCAATACCAGCAAAGACAAGGTGAAGCAGACATACCTCATTATAGGCTTCACCATACCTCTCCATAGGTAATGATGAAAGAGAATGAGAGTAAAATATCCTGCAGTAAACATACATTGCCAGGTAACTAAGTGCATTTCAAAAAAAAACCGAAAGTTCGAATCATAAAAAGTTCACTCTTTCCCCGTCTATTTTTCTTCTCTTTTTGCATTGTTTGTCACTATTTTACTTATTTTTCAGTTTTGTGTGGTTTTTTTCTTCTTTAATTTGATGGCTTGTAATAATACTAAGTATAGCATGAAATTTTTTTCTTAACATATCAAGCAATATTTTCTTTCACTAGTTATAAATTTAAAGCTCAATTATTTAGTAGTATTAGTGCTCACTATAGTAGTTAATTGGCCCCCTCTTGAATTTAGCTCAAGCTCCGCCACTGCAGGTAAGAGCATTTCAAAAAAATAGAAGAATCCAGTCGATTCAATGATCTACCTCAGGACAGTCCCAAGAATCACAAAACACAAAATGGAAGATGCATGTACATCGTAGCGTGTTATAAAACACATTGGATATCACTGCTTTCTTTTTTCTGAAAAGTTCCTGGAAACTACACCAAGAATAGTGACTGATCAGAGAAAGCACACATGAAAAGAACCAATTCATCAGCAGCGAATGCAAGGCTGCAAGCTTATCGGGTGACTGAATCAGATATCCAAGAGCTTTTCAAACAGATAAACTATAAGCACTATTAAAATGGTATATAATTTGCAATTTGAAATGCACCATTTCAACAATATCACTATTTATGTAGTACTGCAAGCATATTTTTTTGCTATCAAAACCTATTTCACTGATTATATAGAAAAGGTGCATAGGCATAATTTCTTCTATTTAGATGCTCAATTTGAAAAGAACGCAGTAGTGCCCTAAAGAGATAATATATCTATTTCTACTGAGTCTAGAAGTGTTACTGGTCCTGAAGAGATAACCGAGTATTTCTTAATAAGTCTCACAACAATTTAGAACCCAAGACCAAATTGTAGAACACAGGCATTAATAGTTAGTTACCTGCATGAAAGCTGGTGTATATTGAATTGGTTTTCATGGTTGTAGTGTTTCCAATCATAAAAATCAGGCAAACCAAGTTATCATGTGTCAATGCTAGTGCCAAATTAAGAATGCATGGACAATTAAATCATGTGCGATAAAAGAAACTGATTCATACAAACAGGTGAAATAAATCAACTTACATGCATTGGTTGCATACTCATCAAGATGATTGCAAGGATCCACAATCCAAACCTTAATTCGTTGGTATGATTGGATTTACATATAGGACGGAAATGACCCTAGAGAGGAGCATCAAACCCCTCAAAGAGCAGAAATCCCAAAAGGAAGTTTATCTTAATTAAGTAAATGTAAGGCATAAATGTCACGCCCGGAAAATACCTTTCCCGAACGCTAGTGTATTAATCCCTAGCTTAGGAAATGTCAGGGTACACCACAACAAACTTGATACAAAAGATACACCTTTATTAATTATTATGATAATATTTACATTATTGCAAAGGCACATTAGGCTTAACAACAAAAGAAAAGCAGCAGCGGACTAGCGGGCCTACGGCTCCATCATCACAGACGCTCAACTGGGGTATAAGCCATGACTCCACCTAAGACTTCTTCTTCAAAAAGCTTCTCTGACTGGAGGGGGAAAGATTGAGCAAGAATGGGTACGACCATCGTACTTAGTAAGCCATGCCGGAAAATGAATGATAATGCAAAGGGGGAATAAAGAGTTGATATAATAGGGTTCATTTTTGCGTAAAGCCAAAGTTGCAATATTTTAAGGTTTTTAAAGCATAGTTTAAACTCGGTCCTATTTCTAAGTAGTATTATCACGGTTGCGAACCCACGCATACCAGCCTTAACCCAGGTTAACCACCTATCCAAAGTGTCATGAATTCCATCCATTACTTAGAAGAAAAACACTAACCTGGGTACATTGCAAGGCTTGCCCATAACCAAGAGCGCGGCTAGTCGAATAGTTTTACTCTGATCAGAGGTGTAATTACCCACAGAACACAATACTTGACTTCATGTCAACCATGCATCGCGAGACCAGAAAGATACCCAAAAAGTCAAGATCGTGACAAGACTATCCACCTAGCTCAACCCAAAACAGAAGGACCCACTAAGGTTTCGTCGCCTGCTAGTCCTCGACAATGTAAAGGTTGCCGGATCCCCCGAGAGGAGACAGGCCCCCTCTTGCGCTAGGTAAAAAAAGCCAGCCTCCCCTGGCCCCAAACCTATCATACCGATGGCCTTTGTTTTGAGATGATCTAGACTTCTAGTTAGGCCTTACCTATTAGACTTGTGATTGCACTATTATGCTTCGCAACAGAGACCCGAAGATCGGTCCTTATAGTGACCAAGGAGCTTCTAACAAAACCATGCACCTCGTGCCCCACCAAAAACAAGTTTAGAGAGTTTTGAATGAGATTCCATCATGTTCTGGCTCATCCATCTAATCATCATTCTTAACCACAGTCTAATATGTAAAAAAAAGATTCTATGTCGGATCTAAGCATAGATAAGTCCAAGCAACTAGTAAGTCCATCATATAGGGAGCCATACTAGTCATTTTATTGTTTTACTAAGGTTGACAAGAGCATGGATAACAATTCAAAAACAGGGATATATAACAAGAATAATAGGAATATTAACTATTAAAATAAACAATAGTGAGCGTCGTATAATTTATAAAAGTGATGCATATACAAGTGAAACAACATAGTTTTTGCAATAATGGGATTCAATATGTTCAAGTAATATGGAATGACTTGTCTTGCTCGAAGAGAAGGTCTTCTGACGACTTGATTAACATTTCGGGAACTTCCGAAACGACGACCACTACACGAACAACAAAACAAGGTTACAACTCTAAGAAAGAAATGATAACAATACATAAAAACAACAAACATGAGCGAGTTCTTTCAGCTATAACAAAATTAAACAATTTAAACAGCTTAATTAGGAACTCGTATGGCCGAGAAACGACCATCCGAATTTTAAGTGTAATTTGAATGGATATTTCCGAGTTGTTTACTTATTATTATACCGTTAAATTATGTGTAATGCAATATCGCTCGAGTAGAGAAAGGATCGAGCGACTGGTAGCCGGGACTACCACACGAGCTGCACACGTGGGCAATCCACGTGGTGACCACCCATGGAGGATGAGGATAGGGCAGCGAGGGGAGGGTTCTCACCACGGGCACGACGCGGTGAGGAAACAACGGTGACGACCTTGGAGCGGCGACGATGAGCGGAGGATGACGACGGAGACAAGCGAGGGGATGGATGGCTCCGATGATCTTCAGGCTTGGCAAAGAGGCGGAGGATGATGGGCTTGGTGCTGCAGACTTGACAACGATGATGACAGGCAGCACTGCGTCTCGACGGGAACGACGACCAGAGGGAGGCGACGGTGACGGGGCAGAGTTCTTGAGCTCTTCACTTGAAGAGGAGGCACACCCGAGGACGAGGTCGATGAGGTGATGCCAGCGGCAGCAATGGCGAGCGAGGTGGCGCTCCGGCGAGGAGGGAGGGGCTGCCAGAGGAAGGAGATGACGGTGTCTTCACTGGTCGCTGGTGAGGACGAACTTCCAGCCAACTTCGGGCTTCCGATGATCTCCAGGAGAAACGGAGGTGTGGCCGCGGTAGAGGAGGCGGCTGCGATGTCGGTGGAGGCAGTGGCGTGCTCCGGCGACGCTTGATTTGATGTTGAGGGCCAGCTGGAGAAGGACGACGGCGGTGGGGCCACTGGTTGCCGATGAGGATGCGCTTCAGGCGTCCCTTGGGCGAAGCAAAGGCGAGGCCGGTGAAGAGGAGGTCGCTGCGATGCCTAGGGAGGTGGTGGCGTGGTTTGGCGCTGCTCCAGTCGACGGGGAGGGGCGGGCGGAGTTCGCCGGTGTGGTGGGGAGAGAGGAACTCGAGGAGATGAGGGAAGACCGGGGAGCTCGAGAGGTGTGTGTGGCGAGTGGGGGAGGTCCAGGCTCCTTTTTATAGGTCGGGGAGGAGGGGATCGGCCGGGGAGAGGAGAGGAAAGGCCGGGGAGCTCGCCGGTCGGCCATCAATGGCGGCGGTTCACCGGAGATTAAATTCGATGATTAAAAGCCGAATTAAGAGGGGAAAATATGGGGGAATTGATGAGAAGGAGGAGAGGAACCGATTTTTGATATTCAATCTGGAGAACGAGTAGGGAGGGAGATCGGCATGCCGACGGCGGTGGGGTTCGACCGGGAGAGATGAACAGGTGGCGGCTCGGCTGGGGGAATGCGACGACGCCTCCTCCCTGGCGGGCTGGGCCACGCCCGAGCGAGGAGGGGAGGAGTTGGGCCCAGGCGGCCCAAGGGAGAGAGGGAAGGAGCATGGGCTGGCGGAGGAGTAACGGACTTCGGCCCGAGGGAGAGGAAGGGGTAGACAAAAAGGAGACTTCTCCCACGGGCTGAGGGAGGAGGGGAGGACTTTGGGCTAAAAATGGCCCAAAGAGAAGAAGAGGATTATTTTTAGTTTTCTCATTTTAATAAACTCTGAAATTGGTTGTTGTTGATTTAAAATTTTTTAGGTTTCTCTGAAAATTCAAGTAAAAATTTAGGGACCAATTTATAGCGTGGAGAATTTAATAAAAAATACTCCAAGACCAGATTATATTTTTCTTAGATGTATTTTAATGTTTGAGATTTCTTTTAAATTTTTAATAGTTTCTATTGTTCCTTTTAGAAAGTGATTTTTAACTTGGGATGGATTTATCAGGGCGTGACAATAAAATAAATAATATAGAATTATTCTTAGCTTGAAAAGTTATATTGACATTTTGTCGTAAATGCAACATGTAGAAACCTAAACATAGGCACACCTAACCATAGAAGCAGGAGTAGAGGGGGAATACATATTATGTGGAACGAGGAATTCATCGACCTCGCAAACTTCACGACTGGCAAGTACAACCACTCGGCCACTGTCACCATCAAGGCTTGCTAGTCATCCTTTTGGCTCACAACGGTGTACGGGGCGACTAGAAATAGCGGCAAAGATGTTTTCCTACAAGAGCTGCGCGATACCAAGCTAGTGGATGTAGTCGACTGGTTGGTGGCTGGGATTTCAACACTATCTACCGAGTAGCGGACAAGAACAACAACAATCTAAACCTACGCCAAATGTCCCACTTCAGAAACACTCTCAATGCTTGCGAGCTTAAAGAGATCACGCTCCAAAATAGACACTTTACCTGGAGCAACGAGCGAGACAACCCGACTTTAGTCAAGTTGGACCGCTTCTTCTGCGACGTAGCCTGGGATGTTGCATTCGACTCTCACCTCCTCAATGCCCCCTCCACATTGCTCTCCGACCACTAACCACTCCTCCTTTCTAACCAAGGCGAATCGCCAAAGACCAAAACCAGTCACTTCGAGAACTTTTGGATCCGCCTACCAAATTTCAAGGAAACGGTCGAGGAGGCTTGGAGCAAGAGGCAACCCCACCATGAATCACACCATATCCTGCACTACAAGCTAGGGGAGGCAGCGATCGCCCTAAGGAAATGGATGTTGATGGTCATTATAGACTAATTTTGACCGTCAATATTTCCAAAATTAATAGAGAACTAGCCATGCTTGCATGCATATTTATTTAGAAATATATTAGTTCCAACTTGGCAAAGTATTTGAACACATCAGATTACTTTATAAATGGAGGAGAAATGGTGGAAAATACACGATCAACCAATCAGAGGTCGGCACGTGGCGTACACATGGATGGGAGGGCCCACAAACCAAATGAAACATCTGCAAATGGGCCTAGCCAACATGCCACTTAACCAAGGATCCACCTAGCAGAGTACTGGAGAAAGAACTAGGACAGGAGGGCCAGCCAGAGGTCGGCCGACCCCTGGGATCGGCCAACTCAGGCCTAGCCCAAAAGGCCCTCAAACTTTACATGTCAGTAGTTACCGACTTCCTAAGGCTGTTGTGACCGTTTCTACCGGTCGAAACCGCCATCAGGAGGACACATGGCAGCTCAAGAGAGAAGATGCTCTTTTGATGCTTGAAATCTCTACTCTCTCCACCACTATATAAAGAGCTCTCATCCTCTCCTCCAGCACACACCAAGAAGGAATCAAGAGAAAGAAGCTCTCTTAGTTATTTACTTTGTTCTAGTGCTAGTGGAGTTAGAATTAAAACAGTTTCCTAGTTCTTCAAGTCTTTCGGAGAATTCGGGTATGGTTCTAGTAACTATTATCTCTCTTGTAAGACTTCAATAATGAAATCTTCTTTTTTTATGTAGCCCTTTACCTTATTCGTACAATTATTCGAGTACCAACTTTAGTTTATACTTGACTTGTATTAATTGTACAGCTAGCTTACTAGAGATATGCAGTGGTATCGGCTTAGTGTTCATTCGTATGATTGCTCTATGTCATCTGCAGAGATGTAGAGTAATATTTAGTAATGTAAGCGCAGTGTTTAGATTAATGAATATCATTAAGTGTTGGTATATGCCACGGAACTGTAGAGCTAGGCCGCTGATAGTGACAGCTCAGTATGGGTATTCCTTCACGTGCATATATAGGGCTAAGAAAGGTTTCTGGTGCGGGTATTAACCATATAGTTGTACATTAGCAAGTGTATACTAGAATAACTATATACTAGAAGTACGGAATTGAGGCTTTTCTTTATTCTTCTCCACTTAACCTAGACCTATTATTTTTGGAAAGAGTTTTCTTATAATGATCCTTATGTGTGTCAACCTACCCATTACCTTATCATTGATTAACCCCTGCATTAGACTTTGATCAACTTAAGTGTGATGTGAATTAATAACATAGTATTCTCTTACCATATCTTTCCTTGAGATTAAAAAAATTTGATACCTTGGAATACTTCCAGTTGAAATGCTACAGTAGTATATTCGTGCGCTTGCGGATTTATATCTGTAACCATAAAAATACCGACTAATGTTTCAGGCGTCATTGCTGGAAATTATATTCCTAGCAATGTGTTGATGTAAAACACGGCGGCCTGAGAGATTTGCTTTACTCTAGTGCAGGTCCAAAGCTTGCTTTCGGGTTCTAGCGCGTACCAATTGATATGATCCTGCAATCAACAAGATTAAACATGCAAATATCATTAGTAAACAATAGTCTATTGGCTAGAAAGCCGATGTCGTATTGTATTGTAACCTAGCCGATGCAATGCAGGGTGAATCGGCTGTAAGGCATATTCATAAGAATAAATAAACCCTAAACTTAGTTCATCGGCTATAAAGATTAACATTACATAATCTATAAATTAGTACCACTTTAGAAATCAACAATTGGGATAGATCGGAATTAACCGAGACAGTATAAATTGCCTAGATCCAAATAACATGAAATAACGATTATATATATTCATGTCATAGCCGATGTCTGAATTTAGGCATGTATCGACTATAACTTTGATTCTACCTTATACAAGGATATCATCTTATAGTAAATATATTAAACTAGTACCAATTAGATTGATGACGAGCTTAATATATTTAAATAGTTGAGATCCTGATATAAGGGGTAGATACAATATTATTGAACAAGATGTAAATCTAAGTAAAACAACTGTATCAGGTAATATCGGTTGAAACCCCGATACAATCCTTATTAACAACCATAAGACAGACTAGAGATTATAATTCTAAATACGACTTAACTGATGCAACACTAAGTATAAGAAGAAGCATATTATAATTATCAAGAAAGTCAAGCCAATGCTTACCTTTTCGGGATGGTGGATACGTTAGATAATCTAAACCAACAAGATGATTTAACCGTTATCGGCGAAACCCTAAATGGAGATGAGCCGATACGAGTAAAACACCTTATTGATCTAGATTATAAAACGTATATGATAACAAGGAGATTCACGATAATGAAATTTGAGTGTCATAAAGATGTAAGCACTAATCCCGATAACACAAACCGCCAAATCAAGCTTTACCTCTTGTCGAAGATCGAAATTGATGCAGCCCGACTCGATGGAAAGAACTCGTCGAAACAGAATAACGAAAGGGTGGCGATGCGCCGAGATTGTATTGAACTAACGTTAATATTTACAAGACCTCGGGCTTATATTTATACCTGAACATACAAACTTGTCCATATCGGACACAACTCATATGTTCCTAATACAACTATAACCGACGAACAAGACCCTTAGGCGGACTCTTACCGAAAATATCTATAAGGAAATTACATAATACACTAATTAATAGATACAATTACCTATCTTGGACTCTATCCTTGTCTGGCAAAATCATTGAAGTCCCTTAGTCGAATCCGACATGTAACCAATATTATCAACATCGGGTGTATCGGCTGCCTTATTAAACTCGGTATTAGCCGATACAATCTTTAAGCCGATGCGCACTCTGTTTCTAAGATTCCCGCATATCTTTAATTCCGCTTCGGATTGGATCTTGACTCCGATTCATATGCTTACCAGATTTCATCGTCAACACAATGTCGTTAAGAAATATCAACAATGGAGCAGAAATTTGTTGTCAGATGTGAAACTATAGCTCCTCATGGCGCTAGAAGTAATTTTAAGGCTGGACATTGCGCAAGATCATAGACAACTCACTCCCCAAGAGGTAGCGTTGAGAATAATTCTCAAATCATGAGCCCTAAGCCTCGCAGTTGTGAAAAGGATGCGTAAGTGACAAGCATCCAGTATCACCACGCTAAAGGAAGGTGACGCAAACACCAAGTTCTTTCACCTCACCTCATGGTGAACGGCCGCAAAAGGAAGAACCTCATCTAAAGACTATGACATGGGTAGATGTGGAAAATTAGACACGAAGACAAGGCGGAAGTCATGAATAACAACTTCTCAGCAATCATGGCCATGCCACAACCAAAGAACCTAGACTTAGCTTGGGAGGGAATCCAGCTAAGTGAAGTGGATCTATCGGTAATAGATGCCCCAATCACGGAAGAAGAGATGCTTACGGCCCTCGGCCAACTACCCTCTGAGAAAGCGCCAGGCCTAGATGACTTCACCGGAGCTTTTTATAAAGCATGCTGGAATCCTCCAGAAAAAGGTTTCCCCTCCGAGATGGCGGAACTTGATCTCAAACATTCTTCGCACCTCGACTACCCGCGTTCCCCTAAACGGATGCCCCAGCCATCGCATCCGTCATGGCAGAGGCCTTAGACAAGGTGATCCACTCACCCCTCTGCTCTTCATCCTGGCCATCGATCCACTGCACCAGCTCCTAGAGAATGCAACGGAAATGGGCTTCCTCTCTCCGCTAAATGGGACAACGGCGCGCCTTCGAACCTCCCTGTACACGGATGACATCGTGATCTTTATGAAGCCCACGAAAGGGGATAAGATGAACCTGGAAAAAATCCTTGCTTCCTTCGGTGAAGTCACCAGACTATGCACCAACATACGCAAAAGTCAAATTGCCCTGATACGCTACAACGACGACGCCCTCCAAGAAATATTGCAAATCTTCCTAGCAAGCATGACACACTTCCCGATGAAATACCTTGGGTTGCCCCTAGCTATTTCCAAATTGAAGAAAGTGCACGTGCAACCCCTAATTGACGGTCGTACAAAGCTAGCACCATGGCAAGGAAAGCTAATGACCGCGACGGCTAGAACAAGCCTAACCAAGTCAGTTCTCATGGCACAATCTATCTACCACCTTACAGCTCTGAAGGTGCCTGGTGGAATTCTTAGTTCAATTGACAAAATGAGGAGAAAATTCCTTTGGGCGGGAGGAGACAAGATCTCAAGGGGGTGAATGCAAAGTGAATTGGGAGAGAGTCTGTAGACCAAGAGACATGGGGGGACTTGGTGTCCTGGACCTAAACCGCTTCACAAGAGCCCTAAGAATCAGGTGGCTTTGGTATGAATGGACTGCACCAAAAACCTTGGGCCGGCACCCTGGTGCCCTGCGACCAATTAGATAGAGAGATCTTTGCAGCGGCCACGACCATTACCTTAGGTGACGGGAAGACGGCGAGCTTCTGGCACTCGCACTGGCTTGAAAACAAGATGCCCAAGACAATTGCACTGGACATCTACGCCTTTTCAAGATGGAAGAATAGAACATTCTATGAAGCCCTATCCTCCGACAACTAGATTCGCGACATTCGTTTGCTACAAATTTCGACGATAGAGCACCTTAGGCAGTATGTCGAACTATGGACCATGGTCCAGCAAATAGGCCTCCTGGGGCACCAGAGAGACACCATTACTTGGAAGCTCACAGCAAATGGAGAGTACACAGTGAAATCGGCTTACCGGCTACAATTCCTAGGTGTGGCAGGAACAACCTTCAATCAGTCAATCTGGAAGTGTTGGGCGCCCTCAAAGTGCAAATTGCAAGTTCTTTGCATGGTTGATCATTCAAAATAGAGTGTGGACGGCGGATAGGCTGCAGAAGAGAGACTGGCAAAATCAACGGGTCTGTCCCCTTTGTAGAGTGTCTTAGGAAACGGCAGTTCATCTCCTCGCAAAATGCAGACTCTCTAAAACAATATGGGCAGCTGTGCAACATTGGGCGAACATAGACGTCAAAATTCAAGACTGGGATATATGCACTACGGTCAAAGAATGGTGGCAACGGGTAATTGATACGCTGCAGATCCCTAAAGGACCCCTAAAATCCCTAATTATTTTGGTGACCTGGGAGCTCTGGTGCAAGAGGAAAGCCAGGATTTTCCGGCATATGGCCGCCACCCCAACCACCATCTTTGCAAAAGTCAAGGAAGAGGCAATGGCCTGGATCAAAGCGGGTGCCGCAAAGCTCACCGAGTTAACCCCTTTGGGAGAACCGCCGTAGTTCTCTTTCTTTTTTTGGCTCCTGTCCTTTGTTCGAGAGGGCCATGTAAATAACACCTGCTTTGTCCGTTTGTTTTCTCCGGCTCTATCAATATATACGAGGCAAAGCTTTTTCCTTCTTTTAAAAAAACCCTGAATCACTCGTTCTCAAAATCCAATTTTTTTTCTTTCCAGGTGGAGTATGAGCTTAAATTTCCCCCCCCCCCCCATTCGACCTTGGACCGATTAGAGCATAGGAGAAATATAGAACAATTCAAGTTGGAAGGCTCACAGGTTCTGAAATCAGGATACTGGTAAATATCATTGCTCAAGGGTACCTATTATTCTTGATTCATTAATAACAGTATGATTAATTCCCAACATTTATGTTGCACATTTTTTCAGTGGCTCCCACTCAAACAAAGAAATTCTAGCTTTGGCTATCAACGACTTCCATTCCAGCCAGTCTCTTTACCAACAAGAACTTCAGTATTTCGAGAGGTGTAATACACGTGTATCTAAATCATACATACACTACTAGAAAATGGGTTTTCACTTGTGGTCAAAATGGGTTTTCGCTGGCGGCCAGAGGTGCCACTAGCGACAAAAGGTTAGTGAAAATAATGTACTTTCACTAGCGGACGACCGCAGCTCATTTTCAATGGCGGTGCAACGGCCGCCAGCAAAAATCTTATTTCGCTGGTAGAAAGTAACGAGACCCGCCAGTGAAAATAATTTTGGAGAAAAAAATAAAAATCGGATCCGCAACCCTAGCCACTAATGCCGTCACCGAGCCCCCTAGCCGCCGGATCCACGCCACCCATCTCCTTCGCCGCCGTCGGATCCACGCCATCGTGACCTGCTGCCGCCGGATCCGCGTCCCCGCGAACCGCCGCCACCGAAGTCCTGGTCGATGGAGAAGTCGACGCCACACGTCGCCAGTGCCATCACCCAAGGGGTGGAGGATGCCTATCCGCAAGAGCTGCCGAGGTTGTCGCTGCCCTCCCAGCCGAGGTCGCAGTTGAGACGAAGCCCCCGCCGTGCTCCGCCTGGATCCGTGCCCTAGGGACCCGAGGCTGCCAGATCCACTGTTGTGCTCCACCTGGATCCACGCGCTGCCGCCTTGATCCGTGCACCCCCGCCTTCACCTTGTAGCTCGTCGTCGTTGCCGAGCCCCGTCAAGCCTCCCCTAGACCAACCGCCGAGCCCCCCACCACCATGCGTCGCCGCATGGATCTGCGGACTGCTGCCTTGATCCGCGCGCCACCGCCTTGATCCACTCGTGCCTGCCTTCGCCTTGCAGCTCGTCCTCGTTGCCGAGCCCCGTCAAGACTCTAGACCCGCCGCCAAGCCCCCCACCCCCCTGCGTCACCGCATGGATCCGCTGCCGAGTCCCACCTTAGATCCGCACCACAGAACCCCGGCATGGCCCTCCGACGACAGAATCCGCCGCTTGTGGCCCTGTGGCGGTCGGATCCACCGACGCCCGCGCCCCTACGGCGGTCTAATCCACCGCGCCAGCGCAACCTTCCGGCCGTGCGGATCCGGGGCCCGCGCCCCTAGCTCGCAGTCTATCATTGTTGCCGTCGTTGTTGTCGCCGATCCATTGTGGTCGCCGAGAGGAGGAGGAGGAGGAGGAGGAGGAGGAGAGGAGCTAGGGGCACGGGATGGGCGAGGGATCGAGAGTGAGATGGAGGAGAGGAGGGAGGGTAAAAGTAGCTAATTAAGGGAGAGAGGGGTTGGTCGGCGTTTTTTCATGAAAAATCGATTTTGTAGTTAGTGATATTCATGTATATAAATCCTTACCAAGAAGACAAATATTAATTTAACATTGGATGCTAATATATAATGCATATGTGATGTGTTTATTGCAGTTGGGTGAGACAGTGTAGGCTAGACGAGCTGAAGTTCGCGAGAGTGATGCCACTGATCGTCCATTTCATCTCTACTGCCACCATGTTCGCTCCCGAGCTCACCGATGCTCGCATGGCACTTAGGCAGACCAGCCTGCTGGTAACTGTCTACCATTACTTCTTTGACTTTCCCCGAAACATCGAGAGAGGAGAAGGAGAACTATATTGCTCTAATCGAAAAGTACATACAACAAACATTCACCCACTTATACTCGCTTTGGTTTCACTAATTAAAGCTATCATTATAATTAGTTATTTGCTTGTACTATATACGTATGATGATGATGATTAATTGTAGGTGGGATAACCACGCTGAGATTGGATTATGCTCTAAGAATGTGGAGATTATGTTCTATGCGTCTGTTTACAACACGTACAAGCAGATTGGGGAAAAGGCCGCGCTGGTACAGAATCGCAGCATCATGGATCAAATGGTGGAGGAGGTAAGTTCTGTTTATTATTCCTCCTTTTTCTATATGCTATATACTATCTCCGCTGTACTTCCTCGGAGCTATCAGAGGAGGATATCAAGAGCAAGGAGTACACCCAGCTGCTTAAGCTCACCAACATCCTCGGCCACCTCCTGAACGACTCGCAGACGTACAGGAAGGAGATCCTGGCGGGGAAGGTGAATAGCGTCCGGATGCCGCGCTCTCACCGACAGCAGCGGTGGTCCATAGAGGCGGCCAAGGAGGTGGTGAAGTGTTCAGCGAGGGTGGCCCTATCCCTCATCCGTGTAAGGATCGTTTTAGGGAGATGTGTAAGATTGTCCTCTACTTCTACCGTGAAGATGACACCTACTTTACACCCAAGGAGATGATGAGCTCGGCCAGAGCTGTCACACTACTACAGAAAGGGTTATTGGTACCGGTTCAGAAGGGCTATTAGGTGCCGGTTTCGGTCCCGGTACCTTTTGCTCGGTACTAATGATCACAGTTATTAGTGCCGGTTATAACCCGGCACCTATTTATTTGTATAGGTGCCGGTTTTAGTCAATAACCGGCACCTATAGTGGTCCAAGGTGTGTTGTACCGCATGCATATAGGTGCCGGTTATCCACTAAAACCGGCACCTATAAAAAAGGTGCCGGTTCTGAAGTACTATATAGGTGCCGGTTTATGTTAATAACCGGCACCTATATTCCTATCCGAAAAAAAAAATTACCTGTTCTACCAGTCTGTCCATTCACATATCATTGCACCATACACACAAAAAGCCCACATCAATTCACAGGAAATATGTAATTCATCTCAAAATATCAATATATTCACAGATTCACATCACCGGCCCAAATCCAAACATACACACATAAATTGTATCCATCTCCACACATGCAAGTTACCATCAATTCCATCTCCAAATGTTTTAATTTGAAGTTAAGCAAGTCTACCATTAATTCACTTTCAAACAAAGGCAATACAAAGTTAACTTGAGAGAAAATTTAAATTGAAATAATGAAGCAAGCCATCCC
Source organism: Oryza punctata (assembly GCA_000573905.2). Classification (NCBI taxonomy): domain Eukaryota; kingdom Viridiplantae; phylum Streptophyta; class Magnoliopsida; order Poales; family Poaceae; genus Oryza; species Oryza punctata. The sequence goes on along the minus strand of CM002499.2, from coordinate 21,235,885 downwards.
CTTGTTAATCTTGTGTGAATGTCCAAAACTGGGTGCACAAGTTTTATCCATTCTAGAATCATGATTCCAGGAATTTATATGGCTGAATGAGAGAGAGAGAGCGTGAGAGAAATATACATTTGCTAAAAACAGAACTGATAATAAAGCATGATAAAAAACTAACATAAATTGCAGTTGGTATTGAACATGGAAACTCTTGCTTTCATAGCACAAATACATGCACACAACATGTCATGAGGTTAGCAAAAGAAAAGTACCTAGGAAGATATAAGTTTATCATGCCATGTACTTTCAACCGCGGTGCCTAGAGTAGATAAGTGTCCAAGGAAGCAAGTAGATAAACATATTACATCCATCTTAGCGAAATCATGGTTCAGACATTACGAAGAACACATCAGTTCAAATAACTAATATACAAAATACTTAGAATATGTTAAGAGGGTACGTTATGCCCACTAAATCTAAGTCTGCCTATCCTGGGTTGTTGAACAGGTTTCTAATGTATCACTAGGGCAACCAGCCTTGATGAAACCCACTAGCCCAGTAGGAGCTTTTGAAATGTTGTACGCGCCATCCGACGAGATGATATGATTGAAGATGAATCCACATAGTTGTTCAGCGAGGCCCAAGCAAGCATGTGGCAACAATTTACTTGTCGGGAGCTTCAATTTCTGCAAATGGAAGGATTGAAGATATGAAAACGTATTATGTGTTAGAAACTTGGATTTAGATCTTAAGAGCATGGCGAACCTCAGCATCCGAAATGTCCCAGTTGCCGTCCTCCATGAAAATCCACATAAACCTCATCACGTAGAACCCACATGTACTCGTGCCCGGATCCTGGCGTAAGCAATAAGGGTGGGCCCAAACCCTAAATGTATTCGCACACGGAGCGTGTCGAATACACTTCTTATACTTCACAAGCCTTATTGAGGGTGTCAATGACAGATTGGAACTTGGCTTGTGGGGTCCTCAATCCATCTAAGACGACAATCTTGGAATCGTTTAAATGGATCACAAGGAGGATCCAGTGAGGCCTACATACAAGGACAGATAGAGCAATTAAAACTTAAGAAATAAATGGGAAGTAGAATGATATATGCCACACTTACTTAAAGTGGTAGGGCAGAAGGATGGTATTCATGCCCTGCAGCTTGACAAAGGATGCGTACACGTAGTTGATGACTGCTTGTGTGGACTTTTCGCCTAGCTGATCAATATTTTTGGAATTGATTATTTCTGGATCGAGGAAACCTAGTTTGCTATGTGTCGTTCTACAATCAAGCGCTGCCATTCTGCATAACGAATGAAAATTAGATGAAACAACAACGATATGTTCTTAGAAAAAATAGCAAGGTGTCGAGTATACTTACAATGTCCATAACCGAATTAGCGATACGTCTATCTCCCTCAGATTGTATAGTTGAAATAGTTCTTCAAATGGGACCCAAATAATACCATCACAGTGATGAAAGTCCTCGTCTCTGTAAAAGACGGGGAACATCTCCTTACCCTCCTTGGCCATCTGTAAGTACCACTCTTCTACCCTCCTCATCTGAGTACAGTTGCCAACGATGTTGCGATATTCATCGGTAGTCAAAGGATGACCTAGCTTGAACTGAGCTACCAATGGGGCACTCGCAATATTCTCTACATCAGATAAACTCTTCAGCCCTGAACCTTCTAGAAAATCTTGAACAGTCTTGTTGGCCTTTCCTTTCTCGAATTCTTCCTTGGAAAAATCTTGCAGTTTCATTTTCCTGATCGTGCGTCTGAAGTCCGAAATAGGTACGGTTGGGCAGGTGGCCTTGCCATGCGAATGAAGTGGTCCTGTACTGCAACTGGCACTTTCACATTTGTCTCGTCCTTTGTTCTCTCCCCTTTACGTCCAGGGAGCGATGTTATGCTCCCACCCATCTCTCTCTTTTCCTTCAAAGTTGGCTCGGACATGTTAGGCAATGGCGTCTTCTTGGTCTTCTTCAGAGATGGTGGTTCAGACATCTGGGAAGTTTTACAGAGGCGCCCCCTCTTCTTCGGCGGGTCTGAAGAACGTAGGCCCGTACCTTCTGCCGGTGGAGGAGACTGGCTCTTACGTGGCAACGGTGGTGGAGTTGGCATCCTTCGGGGAGAGACACCTTGCCCTGATGAGCTGGACCCACAATCGTTGGGCTCGTCATCACCATTTCCCGAAGGGAAGACAATGAAACGCTTGCGCCACAGGATTATGTTGTGGACGGCTTCTCCAAGACTGTTTACCCCCTCCTCTGGAGCAAAATCAAGCTGGACTGCCCTATATCTGCTCGGCACATCCTCCACTTCGACCTTTGAGTACCCTGTTGGTATCGGATTACCATGTATCACTCCACCCTCCATGACGGGATGTGCCATACCGCGTGCAACCTCTTGAGTGATGTTCTGAAGTGGCACATGCAGCCTGCATGCGGTACGTACTTTGATGTGATCCACGGGGTAACGAGCTGTGTCCGGTTCTTGACGAACCTCAGTTGATGCACAACTGCTTTTCCTCCCACCTGGGCTAGTTACACGGCAAACATCGCCTCCATCCTTTTCTTCGAGCCTTGCTAGTATTTGTGTCATCTGTTCCTTCAATTCCCTTATCTCTTCCGATTGGTCTCTCGAATTCTTATTTCCCCGCGAGCGGTATCTATGCCTGTCATTAGGAAAACCTTCCCTCCATGAAACTAGGCCTACCCCTCTTGTGCGTCCCGGATGCTCAGCGTTCTGCAATGCAAGTGTGAGCTCATCTTGCTCTCTGTTCGGAACAAAGGAGCCATCTGAGGACTTCTGATGGGCTTCGTGGAGCCTCTGGGTCACTTCTTGCTCTCGTGGACCCTTGTGTACCAACTCGCCTGTATCCGAGAGTGTTGCCCCTCGGGCGTATTGGTAATTCTTCGACCGTTGGCACCAGTCCTTCGTCTCGATCTCGATTCCCTTTTCCAGTAGCTCATCTTCCCTCTCCTGCCATTTCTCTAAGTTCTTAGCATATCCACTAGGGCCGAGACGGTGAGGGTACAGGTTTTTGGCCGCATTGGCTTGTTTCCTTTCACTGATCTCCTTTGCCTGCTCTGATGTTCTGTAGGCCACAAATTCATCCCAGAAAAGGCGGATCCTTCGGTAATTATTGTCTTCAAAATTTGGTGTCAGCCCCTTCTTAATAAACTTGGAGGTAAGGTCTGTTTTTCATTTCTTGAAAGAAAGTGACATCCTGTGAAGGGCCCTAGCCTTTGCACGTTGTTCTGAACCCTCTGGAAACTGGAATGTCCGCTTTAACCTTTCCCAAGCAAGGTCCTTGTCTCTGCTTGGTACCGTCCACTGCAATTCATCTGCATCACTGTTCTTCCAGTGCCGGTACTTGATGGGGATGTCCTCTCTGGCAACGACACCTAAAGCATTGGAATATGCGGTGAGTGCTGATTTTGGGGCTGTAGGGTTCCCTTGTTCATCCACCTCTGTGATAGTGTACATGCCCGAGGGCATCCTGGTTGGACCTCTAGCCTTTCTTCCTGATGAGGTAGCACTATTCCCAGAGTGCACAGTGGCCGAGGGATTAGGATCCTTTGAAGAACGGTAGAAATTAGTCATTCGGAGCAGAAATCAGATCGCATGAAAACATATTATTTGTTATACATGGCCGAATTTACCTCTATGTTCTCACGGTTATCGCCGGGCGGGTTCAAATTTAGAAAGCCACTTGGGCTAACATTGGCACCGTTGCTTTCTCCAGAATTTGCAGGGATATTGTTATCTTGTTCCCGTGACATTTTATTTTGTAACCTAGACTACAAGTAATAAAAATTGCTACATAAGCAAATTTCCCAATGGGCATGAAGAATTTCAGATATGACAAATAGCACTACTATTAACTTATGGACGTAGCAGGAATCCAGTACATACTGATATGAGCATTGCTAGGCAGTACGACAGAATAATAGAAGGTACTAACTAACTGGCTTTCGGTATATCGAGAGGTCCCAGCCATAGTTTTGAGATGGTAACTGTAAGGGAGAAGAAATAAAGTGGTTAACCAACTATGTCCTCTAGTAGATCTAGCCTTTCCTAATGTTCTTCTACTTTTTGCTAACCCATCATCACAGAGATGCACACATGTGTTCATGTTACTAACTGCGCGCGTAAGCAAATCTATGCTTGGATGTAGTACTAAATGGGCCACATTGTCATGTTTTGGTAGAAAGAAACATTTTGTATTTCACAGAACTATAATAGAAACAACATAATCTGCAATGTATTGCTAATGGTGCCGAACAAATTTATTTAACACTAAATTTATTAGGACAGTAACTGGAAGGTAAAAGTGACTTTGAAACCTCCATTAAAAAACTCTATTCCAATCTGCACTGAACTGAACATCATTAATCTGGCATTAGCTAAAAACTCTAGGTAGAAACTGCACTGAACATCATTAATCTGGCATTAGCAAATTTTCAGGTCAGCTTATGGAAGCCTTAAGTGTATTCCAACTAATTAGCTCTTTTCTTTGTATTAAGATTGGTTATTTTTACATTACTGGTAATAAAGTAACCCCTTCTATTTTTAGGCCAGGGCCACAAAGCCCCTTGAAGTTGTTAGTGCCATAGCATTTTGGTAAATGTAATACAAGTTCTGTTATAGTAACTTGCTTTCAATTTGGTCTGTAGCTATATTTCAGTTTAGTCAGATATATAACACTAGCATTTTGGTTGGTTGCAATTTATACCTTCAAGGCCGGCCTCCATGGTGACTACAGAGTCTGAGTTAGTCATGCACTTATCTCCAAAATTAGCTTATCATACTTTCACATGATTATTCCAAGATTGGCTTGTTAATATATCTCCCTAACAGTACGCAACCTATAAATATGCCATTGATAGCTTAGGTTCTGCCAAATTTTGACTAAAAATATGTCATGATTTGGTACAGCTTTTGTACTATACAATAGCTTAGGTTCTGCCAAATTTTGACTAAAAATACTTTTAGGGAAGACTACTCTCGCCGCACGAGTTAATCTTGCATCCCAAATAAAAAGTTTGTTTATGACAACTAATAGTATGATTAATCCACTGTTACTGACCAGCAGTGCCGTTGGGTCGTTTACTAAGCTTAATTATGCAAGTAATCCCAAATATTCTAGTTCCAGTACTACAGGAACAGGGAAAGAACGGGTATACAGTTCAGGGCTGAAGAGTTGGCAATGTTCTCTGGTACACAGCAACCGGCAATTCAAGCAACCACATGACTCGTATTGTCATTGTTCTTTTTCTGAGAGTAGTTTGGTTGACAAAGATATGTGTGAAAAAAACAAAATAACCTCCCTGTTGGGCGGATAACAGTAATATATACTCCGTACTTATTGGAGTTGCTTTGAACATATTTCTTTTTTTGACTTGTGGCTTATAAGCTGATGAAGACACGACAAATTATCATTAAAAACAATTTTAAAGCAAGAGAATTTGCACTTGTATTATTAGCAGTGTAAAATCTAAAATCCAAGACCGAGTAAGAAAATAATTGTAATAATCAAAATTAACCGCGCCGGAGTTCAAACAAGTAACACCCCAACTAACATTCTATAGTGTACCAGCTACCCCCCATTCTAAAATATAAGTATTTCTACAATTATGTTCATACGGATTATTTGAATGTCGTCTGGCTGAAACCAAAACAAGAAATCTGGTCTTTCAGCTAGGTTCGTTAAATCTTCCTTGGTTTACACCATATTTGTATTTCTGTTTGTATCAGAATCAGGTCAAATTGTTCAGGCTGTGGTGGAACCTCTTCACCGAGGTTCGATCCGACTCGGCAGGAATCTCACACTTACAGAGTACTAAATTTATTATGCAGATGATATACATTTGACAGCGGTACAACTTTATCAATACTTAAATATACACTTTATCAATACTTAAATATACTAAGAGTTGCTTATAAAAATCAGATATGCTTGTAAGAGCGAGTGTGTCTGCTCATAGTGTGCAATATTAATCATTGAGTGGTAAATCCTATTTGAACGGTGTATACTGATGATGTCACTAATTAATCAAGTTCCATTCAAGTTTTATATTATATAATATTTCTATCCAAAGTCCACGATATGATTAAGCAAGAAAATAATCAAACCAACACACATGCAGAGCACTCTGAGTTGGTCTCTCAAAATCTTCAAGAAACCTGAAAACATATATATAGGTTATATTACCTGGGAATGCGGCGGCGGCGGAGAGGCGCTGCGGCGGTGGTGGAGTAGAGGCGCACCGCTGGTCGAGATGCGGCGCCGGTGGAGAGGGCGCGCCGCCGGTGGAGAGGCGGCACCGGTGGAGAGGCGCGCCGCCGATGGAGAGGCGGCGCCGGTGGAGAGGCGGCGCCTGTGGAGATGCGGCGGGGGCGGAGGGGCGAGCCGGCGGTGGAGAGGTGGTGCCGGTCGAGATGCGGCGACAGTGGAGAGGCGGCGCCGGTCGAGATGCGGCGACCGTGGAGATGCGGGGGGGTTTGTGAGGCGGCGCCTGTGGAGATGCGGCGCCGGTGGAGGGGCGCTCCGGCGGTGGAGAGGCGGCGCCGGGTGAGTTGCGGCGGCGGTGGAGAGGCGCTGCGGCGGCGGTGGAGTAGAGGCGGCAGTGGTCACGATGCGGAGGTGTAGGCTCGGCGGCGCTCGGCAGCGGTGGATACGCGGCGGCGGTGGAGACGCGCTGCAGCGGTGGTAGATGTAGGTTGGGGAAAATGCGTATCAATTTAATTAGAGCTACATATATACAAGTCCAATAGGTACCGGTTCTTTCTGTCTAACTGGCACCTATAGGGAGGAAAGGTGCCGGTTTAGTACTTTGGATCCGGCACCTATTACCAGTATAGGTGCCATTTCTTAGATATAACCGGCACCTATTACCAGTGAAGAGCATTTTTTCATCCTTGTACCCAACCAGGCAGTACTCTTTTGTATAAGAAATGCTATCGATATTTCTGGCTAGATCCTGATTATCCAAAAAGTTTCTCCATACGTAATAACAGTACATATAAATATCCAAGGGAATGTATCCGGGAGAGAGAGGAAGATCTACCCTAGGGAATGTATGTGATCCAAAATGCTCCTTGGACCTATAAATATCCAAAGTGTGCAAATGGTATTACAACACGTGTGACTTGGTCAATACATAATTACAGTTAAACATTCCGGTCGAAACGAAAATAACAGAATCATGTTTGTGCCCTATAAATTCAAATTTGTAAATCGATCACAATTACCCCTTCTTCATGATCGCGGCGAACATATGAGGCTTCCTCCTCAATAATATTGTCAACTCCAACAATGCTTCGCTTTCCATGGAGAACCACGTGTCGATCGGCGACGGAAGAAGGGTCTTTGATGTAGAAAACTTGTTTTACGGAGTTTGCGAGCACAAATGGTTCATCTTGGTAGCCCACATTGTTTAGGTCCGCAATGCACATGCCGTACTTGTCAATCTTAAGACCACTTGGAATTTTTACCCATTGACACTGCAAAAGTGGTATTTTTAGTGGTCCATACTCAAGCTCCCAGATTGCCTCTACATAGCCATAGTATGTTTGTTCTACGCCATCACTATCGAAAGCATCTATGCGGACACCACTGTTTTGATATGAGCTCTTGCCATCCTGGGTTCTCGTGTAAAATGTATATCCGTTAATGTCATACCCTTGGAATGAATGAATTGTGCTTGCAGGACCCCGAGACAAAACGTACAACTGGTCACTATCAGGATTCACAGCCATGATATGCATCTGTAACCAATCGCCGAAATTGAGCCTATGCTGCTTAGCGATCCATGCCTCTGATTTCCCGGGGTTATCGCTGCGGAGTATGTTGTAATGGACGTCGACGAAAGGTGCCACCAAAGCCGACTGCTGGAGCACTGCCAAATGTGCTTGCCATAATGTTTCAAGGCTAGGAGCGAATATTGCTTTATGCCCTAATGTCCCTTTCCCTACCAGCCTACCCTCGTGTCGGGACACCGGCACTCCAATGGGATGCAAATCCATATAGTCGATACAAAACTCAACCACCTCCTCTGTTGCATAACCCTCAACGATACTACCTTCGGGGTGAGCTCTGTTACGCACATACTTCTTTATGATCCCCATGAACCTCTCGAAAGCCCACATGTTATGAAGATACACTGGGCTGAGAATCTTTATCTCTTTCACGATATGTGACACGAGGTGAACCATTATATCAAAAAATGATGGGGGAAAACACATCTCGAGCTGGCAAAGAGTAATGATTGCATCTGTTTGAAGGGTGTCTAGCGTGCGTGGATCGATCACCTTCTGATATACAGCGTTGAAGAACGAGCACAGCTTTATGATTGGGTTTCGAACCTTATCTGGCAATATACCTCTAATCGCAACAGGAAGCAACTGTGTCATTAGCACGTGGCAATCATGTGACTTCATGCCCACTAATTTCTTCTCTTTCATATTGACAAGTCTTTTAATATTCGCAGAGTAACCAGACGGGACTCGGACACTCTGCAGGCACTCCAGTAGGCTTATTTTCTCTGCGACACTAAGGGTAAAGCACGCAGGAGGGCGGTACTGCCGGCCATTTGGACGTTCTTCAGGATGTAGCTCGGACCTGATGTTCATGTCTGCGAGGTCTCTCCGAGCTTTCAACGTATCCTTTGTTTTGCCAGGTATGTTTAGAAGGATCCCAATCAAACTCTCACACACATTCTTCTCAACGTGCATCACGTCGATTGCGTGGCGGACATCCAGATCTTTCCAATACGGTAGTTCCCAAAAGATAGATTTCTTCTTCCAGAGAGGTTTCTCACCCCCCTTGCTCGTCGCACTTGTATTGTCAAGCCCCTTACCAAATATACATTCAATATCTTTGACCTCTTCGAAAATCTCTCGGCCAGTACGGTGTGGTGGAGTTGTACCGTCCTCCACCGTGCCATCAAAATCTCTTGTATTGCTACGGTACTGGTGGTCGGCTGGTAGAAACCTCCGATGGCGCATGTACACGGTCTTTCCGGAGTACCTCAACCACCTGCTCGCTGTTTCCCGCATACACTGCACACATGCACAAGCACCTTTCACTGTTTGCCCTGATGTGTTGCCAGCCGTAGGGTAATCTTGGATGGTAACGAACAACATTGCCCTTAAGGTGAAGTACTCTCTTTTGTACGCATCCCAAATCTGCACACCACGATCCCATAGTAATTTAAGATCATCCACTAATGGCCTGAAGTATACATCGATATCGTTGCCAGGTTGCTTGGGCCCTTGGATTAGAAGTGGCATCATGATATACTTGCGCTTCATACACAACCAAGAAGGAAGGTTGTAGATGACAAGTGTCACTGGCCACATGCTATGCCGACTGCTCATGTCACCGAATGGATTCATCCCATCTGTGCTAAGCCCAAACCTTATATTCCTAATCTCGTGTGCGAAATGCTTTTTGTACTTCTTATCTATCTTTCTCCACTGAGATCCGTCGGCGCCTTATCATGCCATCCTTCTTACGCTCTTCATGGTGCCAACGCATCATCTTTGAATGTTTTTTGTTGGCATACATGCGTTCAATCCGAGGGATTATAGGAAAATACCACGCAACCTTAACGGGCACTTTCCTCTTCTTCACGACGGGGCCACCATTGTCATCATCAGCATCTTCATCGTTATGTCCACCTTTATACCGCGGTGCTTTGCAAACTGGACATGTTTCCAAATCTGCATAGTCACCTCGATATAGGATACAGTCATTTCGACATGCGTGAATTTTCTGCACTTCCAAACCGAGTGGGCAGACCACCTTCTTCGCTTGGTATGTTGTTTCTGGCAGTACATGTCCCGCTGGAAGTAGGTCTCCGATCAGCTGTAGAAGCTCTGTGAAGCTCTTGTCACTCCAACCATTAGTTGATTTCATCTGCAGCAACGAGAGTACGACGTGCAACTTGGTGTGCTCCTCGTTGCATCCTGGATAAAGTGGGGTTTTTGAATCCTCCACCATGGTCTTAAACTTCTCGTATTGTCTGTCATTGTCGTAGGTTGTCTCCCCATCGCGTAGCATCTGATCCAATCCATCTGATTCGCCACTGGCATATCCACCTCCATCAGTAGTCAACTCCACATTGTCTCCGTCCATTACATCACCCTGATTGTCCACTCTTTCATTCCCATCTTCACCATGATTGTCCTGACGTGTGTCATTACGCATAAAACCCCTTGTTAGTAGATGCTCGTGAACTTGTTTTGAAGGAAACTGTCTCTCTTTCTTGCAATCAACGCATGGACAACGCAAATATTCCGTCAAGCTCAATGATCCGGAACTCGTTTCCGCAATCACGAAGTTGGTTACTTCCCTGGCATACTCCAAGGTACCGCGCTTCGCACCGTTAAACCCTCCTTCATCCATCTATCCTACAAAAATTCTTAAATTAACCGCTCACATACATCTATCAATCAAATCCATAAATCAATCAAAAATCTTAATTAAAAATCTTAATATCTAAAATACTCGATGATTTAATACCCTTTGCATTACTCAATATTGAAAAATATCTAAATAGTTACATTTACTCGTAGATTACTCCAAGATTAATAACTCATTGGTCTTAAATCATCATCTCGAGACAAATTAAGAATGAAACTATGGGTCCAATTCAACAAGACAAATTACAAAAATACCTTAAAAACTCATGCACTACACCATCTACATTACAAATCAATGATTTTGAGGAGAAATTACATAGACAATCCCAAAAATGAATAAAACTTACATAGAGATTCATGATAAACTAACCTTTAAACATGCAAACACATAAATCTCTTGATGTCCACGCAATTTTTGGGCAAAACCTCCTCCCCTTGTATGAGCAAGAAGAAGAAGACCTCCAAATGGCGAGCTCACATCAGGGAGAGTATATATAGGGCTAGGCAGTGTCATAGGTGCCGGTTCCATATAGAACCGGCACCTTTAAACCCATATATGTGCCGGTTTTGTATATAACCGGCACCTATACGAAAGGTGTCGGTTCTTCCCCATTACGATTCTTGGTGAGCATTGGCGGAAGGGTAATAGGTGCCGGTTTTGTAGTATAACCGGTACCAATAGTATTTTGTCAGATTGATCTTGGCGGGAAACGCCTAATAGGTCCCGGTTTTTGTATAACCGGCACCTTTAGGCCGGTCCTTATGCACGTTTTTGTAGTAGTGTCATTCTGGATCCACTGCAATTGACACATTCATCGTCTTGTCCACAACCGGCGACCACCTGGATTAGATTGTGTCAAAAGGGTTATTGCAATTTTTATGCAGGTTAAGCCTCCAAACTTATTATATGTGCTAGACACACTCATATGAGTGTGTGTAGACGTGAGTGTGGTGTGAGTGTGCACGTCCACCAAGATGTGACATCCCGTCCTAGGGCTTAATAGGATTAATAGAATACTCATATCAACAAGTTGCAACTTCTTTTCCGGAAGCCTATCTCCAAAGAACTATCAGGTTAAGCGTGATTGGCCTGGAGCAATTTGGGATGGATGACCGGGAAGTTCTTCCCGGGTGCGCACGAGTGAGGATAAAGTGTGCAGAAAAGACTTGTGTTGATCTGTGAGGGCAGTCTATGTCCTAGGAAAGCTGCCAGAAGTAAGTGGGCCCGGCCTTGGAGAGGCGGGACATTACAGAATGGTATCAGAGCTGACTCTCGCGGTTTCACGGGCGAGTGTGTCGCAGTTGCGCAGGCATGGTGCGCATGGCTGGCGTGGACTGGGAGTGGTCACACAGCATGGCACATGCGCTGGCACTGGACACACTGATGTGGCCAAGAGAGGACGTTCCTGGCCTAGGGTTGACCGACGAGGACGTCGGTGTCTTAAGGGGGTGAGGATGTGACATCCTGTCTTAGGGCTTAATATGATTAATAGAGTACTCATATCAACAAGTTGCAACTTCTTTTCCGGAAGCCGATCTCCAAAGAACTATCAGGTTAAGCGTGCTTGGCCTGGAGCAATTTGGGATGGGTGATCGACTGGGAAGTTCTTCCCGGGTGCGCACGAGTGAGGACAAAGTGTGCAGAAAAGACTTGTGTTGATCTGTACATACCCACTTACACTTTCGTTCTCGTAGCATGTAAAATGGTTGATCCGAAAGTGATATGATTAGAGGGACACAGTCTTATAAGTTGGTTTCACTTTTATTCAACTAGTAAGGTGATATTAATCAAGTGTACACACGGATCAAGTGCACTCCCAATTGAGTCAGGATGTTATTAATCAAGTGTACACACGGATCAAGTGCACTCCCAATTGAGTCAGGATGTCATAGCGCAAATACAGATTTAAGTTATTATAAATAATATCACAGTATCGTTGATAAAAATGTAGATAACATCTCCTCTCCCATATCCCTGCTTGTTCATAGTCCAGAACCCACCACTAGGCTTTTTACCATTTCGGTCTACTCAAATCTAGCAGGGGCACAAAAATTTTGGATATATTGGCAAAGTATTTTGTAACATCCCTATAAATGCCATCTTATTGAAACCGTTTAATTTTACTTCCTCTAAAGCTATAAACCGTTAAGTTCATTTTTCTTTTAAAATTTCAATTTTTTTTGTATTTCTTGTCTATTTCTCATTTCAAAAAGTGCATCCAAAATTCCATCATTTGATCACAATTTTTTTTCGGAATCTTTTGTGAATTCCCCAACTCTATCTAGATTTTTAAGCTTCCATCTTCAATCCACTCTCCAAACCACTTCCATCTGCCTACCGAATTGTACACTTTCAACTCCAACACAAAAATTGTTTCCGTCGACTCACCTCTACTCTCATTTACACCAACCTGTTCAATGAATGTTTTTATTTTTATATTTTAAAACATATTTAAAAAATAAATTACTGATTGAAAATTTTATAGAAGTATACTCCTCCCGCCCTACCGTAGAGCGGGGCATATTAATCTCCCTATGGTAGGGCGGTTTATGTGATATGGCACTTGGCGAGAGGGGCACACCACGATAATTTTACACGTTGGCCCTTTTCGCTCTCCCCTAGGATGATTTATTGCTGGGAGGAGACGGTCTGCAAAATGGACACGACGTGCCCCTCGCGAGCGGGGTGTCGCTTGTAAAATAGCATTCCTCAACCAAGGGAGGGTGATTTATCTGGCCCTGCTAAAAGCCTCCCATCCCCTTTGAAATTCTCATTTTATTCCTCAAACATCCAGAAAGAAAAAAAAGAAAGAAGGGAGGGTAAGAAAAAGTGGCGGAGCCTTACCAGATTGGCTACTCAAGTGGAGGTAAATATTTTTTGACATTAACTTCCAACACAGTGGTATTAGTAGGGATAATATTATTGCAAATTATTAATTAGTGTAGAAGTCTTACCTTAGTAGTAAAATACGATATAGGGTTGTAGATCTAGTATGTATATATCTTGTAGTAACCCTTATGACATGTTTATTCCGTTATACATATAGCAATATAATTAATAATTGTGTTTAGTTTAGTGTATTTTAATTGGACTTTAATACATGAACAAATATGTCAAATAAGTGGATACATAGTTGGATTTTTTTATTTTTATATTTCCAACCTATGGAATGCCCCTAGTTTGATGTTTAGTATTGATTTACCCTACTTTTTAGGGTTTTCATTTTTCCAGTACTTTTTTAAACTGAACGATCATTTTACCCTATTTTGGATGGTGAAGTTAACGGTGTTAAGTAATTAACAAAAGGATGTTTATACCCTCTATGATCTAGACTTGTAATATGTGGAACTATGTTGGTGTTAGCTACTATGTTGTTATACTTTATAATGTTTTTATATGACTTAATACGGTTGTGTAATATATTGTTGAAATATTATCAAAATTTTGTTCAAGATCTATCAAAATACTGCTGAAATTTTGTCAAAATTCCATCAAATTCAGAATATATCCAAATTATTGTATTAGTCAATGTGCGTCATTTAATTTTAAATATACTAACAAAAATAAAGTTCTAAATCTACATGCATAAAATCGGGGCAAAAACTCAATTAATGAACAGAGATATGAGAGAGTATAAATTTCCTTTTGCCAATTATTTAACACCGTTAACTTCACCATCTTCGGTTCAAAAAAGAGAGGGCAAAAACGAAAACCCTAAAAAGTAGTGGTAAAATCAATATTACACATCAAAGTAGAGGCAGTAACGAAATTTCCCCTTTTACTTAACAGCGATGAACACATAAGTGAACTTACCGATGATGAACATATAGATTACTAATTTTTAAAAATATATCATCCTACAATAGGGCAGGGCATATAAATAGCCCTATCATAGGGTGATCCGTGTGATGTGGCACCCCGGGAGGGGCGCGTTATGTTAATTTTGTATGCGATCCCCTCCCGACGATAAATTCCCCTAGGGGAGGGCAAGAAGGGGATGGCTGCAAAATTTCCACGGGGCACCCCTCTCGTCGAGTGGCATGTCATATAAACCTAGGGAGATTTATGTGTCCCACCCACTAGTAGGGCGGGAGGTTTTTAAATTTTCATTCGATAATTTATTTTTAAAATATTTTAAAAATATAAATATATATATATATAATCCTGTCCAACTCCATAACCACAAATAAGCATGTATTGACTCATAAAAAATGTGACTTCATAAATCTCAGAATATGCCAGAGGTACTTATAAGGATAGGATGTGGATGTGCGTGTGTGAGTTCATACGGGCATGTGTGTACGCGTTGTGAGCGCCTAGAAAAATATGACATGCATCAATTTACATTTTTTCCTGTTAGTCCCAAGCATGTATCGGCTGATCCAAGTATATGCCATTTTCACTCTTTTTTATTTAAAAACATTACATCGACCAAGTCCGGTTCATCTCTTATACCCTCGGCCCATTTTATTTTCTACGACCCACATTTCTCCTTCCAAAATCCTGCCAACCCAGATTAATATTTGTTACAGAGCCTCGGCTTGTTTTCTCTTTCGCCCGCCCAACCCCCTCTCTTTTTTTCTTATTTTCTCCCTCTCCCTTTTTTCCTTCCACTAGCTTAAATACCCATGCTTTGCTATAAAAAATATATATATTATAATATGTCATAGCAAAAAAAATTCAAATATATTAGTATCACTTGTTTACTTATTTGATTATTTATCCTTTACTTGTTTGAAACAAATATTGTACTATTCTATAATACTAAAAAATATTAGGGAGTGATTTATAAAAACTATAAAAGCAATAGTGGGGTGGCAGATTCAATGCTACCGTCACTAGATGTTTTTAAAGGAGTATAGTATAGATTTATCTATATCCCCCTTTGCTCCTGCCATGCAACCGTCAACCATAGGAATTTTCCTCGCCGTCTACGTCGACCACCATTAGGGCCTACCTGCAGGCACCAGTGACCTCGACACCATCGTTGTCGCCGCCTTCCCCACCCGCGACTTCTCCTCCTCTGCTGGTGCTGCCGGTGGTGGCCCCCGACGTAGCTCAGTCCCCTTCTCCGACTCCTCTGATGTCCGGTTAGGCCGGAGTCGGAGTCCGTCTAAGCACCGCACCGCCACCGCACGAGCACAACCTCAGGAGTGCTCCCTCCTGACCGACCACCTCCGCGTGTTGTTGTCTTGCTAGTTGCCATCGCCGTTAATCCCATTTGGAGCGAAGGAAAGGAGGAGATAAAGAGTTGAGGTGGAGGAAGTAGGGCCATTGACATGTAGGTCCCACTATATTTATTCTTATTGTTTGACTGATATGTGGAGCCACATATTTTGTTTTAATTTTTAAATTGTTAAATTTTACTTCATATGTCACGTCAATGCCACATCAAATAAAGATCGAATCAAATTAGCCACGCAAGCGCCACGTTAGCTAAAACCGTCGTCCAAACCACCGTAGGACCTATATTGTGTACCGGTTTTGATAGTTGAGACCATAGGATCTATATTACACTAGTTTTGATAGTTGAGGGACTTATTATCTCACATTTTCTGATCGAAGGATGAAAATCGGATTCGTTGATAAATTAAAGGATCTCAAGTGAACTTATTACTCCTAATAACTACTACAAATAGGCCCGTGAGCGGCGTGGCCCATGCGATAGAAAGAGAACTGTTAGCTGCTGGCAGATTAAGGTTATCTGAGTGAATCGGGTTCATAGTTTCAACCAAAATAAGAATATTAAAATCCACGAAAAAGGGGCCAATTGGCGTTACAGTGAAACCGTTGTTATACACACTCAAAATTTTGATTATTAGTGATTACTCTACGAAATGATTGTGCACTTCAAACATCTAATCTCTTCAGGCAACAAGTAGTTTGATAAAGTTTTGGACTAGCTATTAGGCCTGATCAAGGTGCAGCAATGCACATTCTCCATCCACAATAAGATATAAACAAGCAACACAAAGGGGAAACTTCGTGAAAACAGAATAGACCATAAACCAGAAACCACATGAAACTGCTTCACGATTAAAATGATCCGGACATTGCTAAGTAGAAGCTAAATAACCCAAGGCAACACGATAAATATCCTGGAGGAAAACACGAGACACGAACCAACCAGTGGCCCTGTGGTCTCGAGGGTTTTCAGCTAAAGTACCCATGACACTAGCATTCTTATGATGATCATTTTAGATAAGTATATTAGGTAAAACATTCTCATTCGTTCCCTCACTCCTCATCCTCGTCACCACCACCATCGCCACCACCGCTAGCCTTCTTCATGTTCTTTCTCTTCACTCTGCCAGGGGGGCCTCCTCCGAATGGGCTCGTCAGTGAGAAGTCGATGTGCTTCTCAGACTCGAGCCTCACCATGAAAGATGGGACGTTGACGATTTGCCTACCAACCCTGCAATGTGGTTTGATAAAGTAAATCAAACATTACTTATAATCAACAGTTCAATAATAGATAACAAGAAAAACTGAAAAGCTACAGTTACAAATCAAATTAACTATGGGCCTGTTTAGATCCACCGCCAAATTTTTTTGCCCCGTCACATCGAACGTTTTAACACATACATGGAGTATTAAATGTGGATGAAAAAAACCAATTGCACAGTTTGCGTGTAAATCACGGACGAATCTTTTGAGCCTAATTTCGTCATGATCTGACAATGTGGTGCTACAGTAAACATTTGCTAATGACGGATTAATTAGGCTTAATAAATTCGTCTCGCAGTTTACAGGCGGATTCTGTAATTTGTTTTGGTATTAGTCTACGTTTAATACTTCAAATGTGTGTCCGTATATCTGATGTGACCCGCCAAATTTTTTTACCCCTGGATCTAAACACCCCCTATATCCTTATTATTGGTGAGGTACATCTGCAGTTTGACATAAATCTCTTAAGGAAAAACAGAACAGCTTAGGAAGACTTCATTGTATGTAGCTATCAGCTGAAAGATTGAAATAGAAGATAGAATCCACAAATTTTGGAGAAAGAACAATAGAGGGGCACCAACCATATGTGTGAACAGGATTAACACTGGTTTTCTCATTTGAAGGAAAGCCTCAGCAACCAATAGATCATCTCAAAGCAATTGCATTGTCTAGCCTGATTATGTTACCCACTCACTACATAAGACTTTACATTTCATACTTTCATCTATAATCTACTCATCAAACCACAATGTCATAAACATGGTTAATCCTTATGCTGAAAAGCAAAGAGATGGAATTAATTGCATCAAGAGTATCTTATGCAGAAAAAAGGGCTTCAGAGAATATTTGTCACATCAAAGATTTCTCAGCAGACCGTAGTGAGATAATTTACATATTCTCATCATTAGGCCCATAAATTTGTAAATTTAGAGAGAACATTCATTTAAGTTTCCATATCAACATACAGTTATTAAAGCTAGTTATAATGACCTTTCAAGCAGAATTGATAAAACAAAATAATACGAAAAAAGGAACACAGAAGCACACCTGATGTGGCGTTGCCTGATCAAGACACGAGCATGGTGAATGGACTTGGCCATGCCAGCCTTGAAGACAAGAGTCTGGAGACGCCTTGCAAGGAAGTTCTCAGCAGTAAGAGCAAGGACGTAATCAAGCTTGTTCTGACCCTCAGCGAGAAGCCCATAGCGGTTCATGCGGCGGAGCAGCGCCTCACCCTCAAAGATACGGCGTGGGTTCTTCTCATCCAGAGTAAGCAAGTGCCTTGCAGCATTGCGGATACGGCTCAACGCATACTGAACCCTCCACAGCTCACGCTTGCACCTCAGTCCATACTCACCCACCAGCTTGAGTTCTGCATCAAGGCGCTCCTTCTCATACGGACGCCTTGGTTTCTTGAAAGTCTTACCATCTGCACAAGAAAGTATAAAAGAAATGTGAAAACAGTGTACAATATAAAGGAGAACAAAAAGAAATGACGAAAAAACGAAAGTGAGCAAGTCCATTTGATATCTTCAATAGTCAATGCTATATACAAAACCAGATATTATCTAGCAATGGAAACAAAAGTGCACCAAAATCATCAAGGAACAAGCTACCCTGCAAAATCACACTAGGACCAGATCTGCTGCGGTAGTGCGGTGGATTGGAACTAACCAAGGTTTTTACTGCAAAACACTAGTATATACTTAAGGCTATGTAAACAAATTTAGTAAACAATTTTAGTTGGGCAAAACCACTTCTTTTCAGTTGACCCTAGGGCTAAACTTGACAGCAGCTTAACCTAAGAGGCAGGATCAAATTCCCATCTCAAACCACAACTCATATTTCCAAAATCCTACAAGACTATTGGAAATATCTGTTTCAAAACCTAGAACGAACAACATGATCAATAGAGGAAGTAACCCTAAACAATCCAAACGCGGACAAACAAGCAGCACTGCCATGAATAAGATCTAAGATCTAGGATATCACAAGACCCACTAAATCGAATACACAGCACCTAGAACGAGATACAGGCTAAATCTTTCGGCCAACTTCTAGCACCACCGACTATAACCAATGCGCTAATCCACATCATTCACCGTTCAAAAGGACCCAACAACGCAAGACGCTAAAATCCTTCTCAGAAACAACGAACCAACCAAATCAAGAACACATTGCGAGGGAGCAAGGCATAGCACGCACGCAGAAATCCTAACTAGATCTCCCCGGGATCGCAGGGTGCGCGACGGGATCAAGAGCAGGAGCAGGAGCAGGAGAGAAGAGGTGAGGTGAAGCATGATGCGGTGTTCTTACAGTTGCGGTAGAAGCTGACGTGCACCATGGCTGGTGCTTGAGCTCTCCCTCGCCTTCCTCTTCGCCGCCGCCGCCGACGCCGCCGCTGCTGTGGTGAAATGGCTCGAAGGGGCGTGAGGAGACAGGCTTTTATATGGTAGCACAAAACCCTAGTGGGCCGGGGCGGTATCCTTCATGGGCCATCCAGTCCGGCCTTGTGATGGGCCTAAATCTCGACCCATAAACTTGTGTAGGGCGAGATTATGGGCCGGAATTTTAGGTCCAACGAATCTTAAGGTAAGGACCTCATCAAATGTTCATGGGCTGACAATTTACGCTGAGTCTGAATGGGATCTTTAAAAGGAATAAGTTCATGTTATGTCCTCAATTGATCGCCCAGTCTAATTGTCGTCCTTACACCAAAAACCGGATACAACGCATCCCCCAACTTACAAAACCATCAATCAAGATCCCTCAGCAGTATTTGATCCCGGTTTTACCTGACGTGGCGCCTACGTGGATTGTTTGAATAGGTCTTCGTCCCACGTGGTATTGGGTGGCGCTTACGTGGCAATTTGATCCGAAAAAATAATAAAACCCATGGGGTCCACATGTCAGTTTCACGCACAAAAAATGGTGGGGCCTATGTGGCCCCACATGTCATCTCTGTCCTTTCTCTCTCTCCCTTCTTCTCTCTATACTATTTCTCTCCGGTCAGCAGATCAGGGTGCGCGGCAGCCGAAGCGGCCGACTGGCAGAGCAGGGCGGGTGGCGGTCGGAGCAGGCCGGCGGCAAGAAGGCCCCCTCTCCCTCCTTGCCCGATGACAACGACTACGAGCACCTGTTGACGATGAAATTTGGTAAGCAAATCTATCTACAGGAGTCGGAAACACGATGCAGTTCGGAGTGGATTCAAAGGTATGCGATAATCTCGGAAACAGAGTGCGCATCGGCTGGAGTCCGAATCGGCTATGAACTGATCGGCCGAGTCAGACTTGGATGAGGTTAGCCAATGGTGCTGGTTTTGGTAATATGACTCGGTATACGTCATCGGGTTGTGTTAACATGTTTCATATGGATTGCCATGCACGGATAGAGTCCTGAGGAGGCAATTGTATCTATTAATTAGGATATTTTATGTAATTTCCTTATAGATATTTTCGGTAAGAGTCCGCCAAAGGGACTTGTTCGTTAGTTGGATTTGTAATAGGTTAATATGAGTCGTGTCCGTAATGGACAATGTTTGTATTTTCGGGTATAAATATAATCCCGAGGTCTTGTAAATAATAACAACAGACGTTCAATCAATCTCGGCGCATCGCCACCTTTTGTTTCCTTTTTCAACAAGCTTGTGCTCTCGAGTCGTGCTGCATCAATTTGATCTTCGGCTAGAAGGTATAGTTTGTCATGGCGATTTGCATCATTGGAGTTAGTGCTTACATCTTTATGACACTCTAATTCTATCTTGCAAGTTCCACAGTTATCATATACATCGTATAGCTTAGATCAATAATGCTATCTCCTATATCGGCTAGATCCGTTTTAGGGTTTCGACGATATCGGCTTACTTACTTTATTGATTCATGCTATATGATGTATCTACCATCCTGATTTGATGTTATCGGCTTGTTGCATATCATGTTTTTATCATACTTAATGCTGCATTGGTTCGGTCCAACCTATTAAGTTATCTTAGAATCATAATTTATAACATGCTTTACGATTGTCAATAGGGATAGTATTGGAGTTTCAGCCGATCTTATCTGTTTTTAGAATATTTAACATGGTTTTATGCTTTGTTTGATATTCTTCATTCAATCTTAATGCTTTATCATGAGTTTGTATCGGATTTACGACCGATATATGTTTAAATCTACGTATCGGCTACGATATTAATCTTATGTGATCATTATTTCATGTCGCAATAGACTTAAGTAATTTATGTTATCTCGGTTCGGTCCGATCCATACCAATTGCTTGTTTCTATGGTGATATTGATCTAGTAATTGCATAAGGCTAATATCTACAACCGATATACTATGATTAGGGTTATTTCTATATACCTTACAGCCGATTCATACTTTATTGCATCGGCTAGGTCATATACGATATGAAAAATCAGCCCTATGGCCGATTGTCTATCGTTTACTAATATTCTTTGTCTATTCTTTCTTGTTGATTGCAGAATCAAATCAACTGGCACGCCCTTGAATCCAAAGTTAGGACCTGCACTAGAGTAAAGCAAATCTCTCAGGCCTGTGTGTGTTTTTTGCATCAACAGCACCGCATGCTACCATCCCACCTGGAGATGACAAGGATGGAGATGAGATAGTGGAGAGGGAGGACACAGGTAGGCTGACGAGGGTGGTGGAGAGGCTTCCCGGCGGAAGTGGAGCCGATGGAGCAGCACGTGGTTCTCTTCTCTCCCTCCTGACATATATCCTTGCTCCCTCCTCCCCTCCCCCTCCAGACATCCTTCCTCCCTCCTCGAGCTCCCTCGCCGATCGGCGAGCGTGCGCGAAGAGAGAGAAGGACGGCGGCCAGCGGGGAGAAGGATGGTGGACGGCGGGAAGGAGCTAGGCGACGACGACCTCGTGTCCCCTCTCCCTCCCTACATCCTTCCTCCCTCTTCCCTTCTCCCTCTCGGCATCCTTCCTCCCTCCTCGAGCTCCCTGGCCTATCGGTGGCCGGTGGCCGGTGGGGAGAAGGGCGACAACCTCATCTCCCTTCGAGCACCGGGCACCGCCTCCGCCGCTCTTCTCCATCTCCGTCGTTGTCGTCGCCCATCCCCTCCCCCCAAGCGCTCCCGCCGACACCCTCCCTTTTTCCCGCGTCGCCGGCTGCCGGACCTCCCCGTGTCCCCGTGGCGCTGGAAGAAGTGGAGAGAGATGAAGAGAGGGGATATGGGGAGAGAGGAGGAAGAAGAGGATGTGAGAATGACATGTGGGGCCCATGTGGGCCCCGTCATTTTTAATTAATTTTTTGGTGTAGCTGACATGTGGGGTCACAGTTTTTATTATTTTCCAAATCAAATTACCACGTAAATACCACATTCATACAACGTCAGATGAAGACCGAGTTAATTTAGCCACATAGGTGCCACGTCAGCTAAAACCGTCGTTCAAACCGTTATGGGATCTATTGCACCAGTTTTGACAGTTGAGGGACCCGTTGTGTCTGTTTTTCTGGTTATGGACGAAAATCGGATTTATTGACCAGTTAAGGGAACTCAGATGAACTTATTCTTTTTTAAAACAGGACAAGCTTTAAAAATGGATTTATTTGATTTTTATTAAAGTAACTTCTATATAAAATTTTTTTGAAAAAAACTCAACAGTTTAAAAAGCGTGCTAATGGAAAACGAGAAAGTTGTCACCCCCTAAACTCGCTACCGAATATGACTTTAACCAACTACTTGCAAGGTGGCTATACATGCATATATTTCATCTCAAAATCATGCAAAACGGTGCAACTTCCAGCGCTATATGAATTGATTGCAGATGATCCCCCTCGAATAAAATGCCACTTATTTAAAAGTTTCACATCTGGTAATTTTGCTATAAGTAAATAGTACATGCCAAACTTAAAATCTTACGGGTTTGCAAACTTGAAATACATATATTTCATCCCAAAATCTTACGGTGTTCGGCACATTGCAGTTCCAGTACAATATATGAATGGATTGCAGATTACTCCCATCGAATAATGCCACTTAAAAATTTTCACATCTGGTAAGCCCTAAATAGTACTCCAGATTGACTTGGCTCTTCAAATAGTACTTCCTAAATAGTAATCCCTAAAAGTTTCACATAACAAGTTGAAAACAAATTAAAAGAAACAATGTCATCTTCCTCCAGAGATACTGGTCATAGATGTAGCTACAGATTGACATGGCTCCACAACCTGATCAATGTCTTCAGAAATGTCTGGATCAATGTTCAGAAAACTTGGTGTGAATTCTGGAAGTGGTTACGGTGACGGCTACTTGGTTAGTGTGTCGGCAATAACCAAGTAGCTGGACAAGGTTACGGTGACGGAGATTACCGAGGATGGCGATCTCAGCCATGAATTCCTTCATTCCCTGCTTTGATTCTGGTGACACACGTTTGATGCGACATTCTGAGGATAATATATATGTAGGCAGCAATCCTCTGTATACCTTTCCAAAGCCTCCTCTACCAAGGAGCAACGATTGTTTGTATGTGTAAGATGGTGGACCACACTTGATCTCCAATTCTTCTTGTTCTCCCATCTTCCTCAAACGGCGACATATCAGATAGCAAGAATGAGCATGATGATTGCTGGCACAACCACAGGCGCTGAGAGGATGCGTATGGTGTTAACCCATTGATGCAAATTGCTTCCAGAAGAAGGCAGCAGACCATAATCCTATATACCCATACAATTGGTCCTCACTAAGTGCAATCAATGATATTTTTCAGCCATGTGGTAAAGCCATGTCAACCCAATTAAACCTGACCACTAGATTAAGCTTCAACGTTTGAGATTCACTCAGCCCATTTTCTCTTCTGCATCTACTTTCCACCCACAGGCCACAGGCCATAGGCCACAGCCCACCTTACTCAATGCACCTGGCCCATCTCAGTACAATCTCCCATCGTCTCCCCCGCAGCGGCACAGCAAACACAGCTGCAACATCCCGAGAGTTCAGCCGCCAGACACCGCACGGACTCCTTCCTCTCTGCAAATTGTTGCCCCTACAATTTACTCCAAGAAACTGCTGCCAATATCTGATGTGGTAGTTATTGCCTTCCTCAGTCAAGTGCTTTATAATCTACCCACCTATCGACTGGACAACTCCGCTTGCTTGGATGATGTCACCGGCTGTTTGTATTCTTGCTTCCTCGCCTGAGTCCCTGCATATGTCAATCATGAATCAAGAATGAGAATCTCTCAGGCTGTCTGCTAGCTCCCCCTGCAGCTGAACCTAGTGTTCTGAGGTAAATTTCTCCAACAAATGTGTGCCTTTGTTTGATAAAATGCTTACAAGCCTCCTATATCTCAGGTATACAGGTAGCATCCGCATCAGACCGCATCGCGATTAAAATTTTCCATTTTTCTGTTCTTGAGCAAACTACCTTTGAAATTTGTTGTCCAATGATGTAGCTGTAGAACCACTTTAAGGTGGTTGTTTCTCCCTAATAGTTTGGGCAATGTTATCTCTTCCAAATCAGTATTTATGCATCGCCAAGGATTATCCTCATTTCTTCCCGAGGAAAACATCTATGACCACAGGTTTTAGTACGTGCATGTTAAGAAATAAATCACGGAAGCTACTTTATCAGAGTAAATCTGATTATCAATATATATACTCCTGCACTGCACATCTCCTTTTCCCCCATCATCCGTTTCTCTTTTATTCTGTGTTGTTTACCCATATTTGCATCAGCAATTGCCTTGCTCAAATGCACTGCACAGATCCCCTTTGGCAGTATGCCACTAATATTCGACCCGGTCTGGGGCAGCTATCCAACTTTCAGATGTAATATTTTTATACTACACATGGATGCAGATATTCCTCTTCATAGTACACAGGTGACCATATATATCTTCATGTTTTATACTTCACCGGTAGTTCATTTGGAACATGGATATTTATGTTTGTAAGAGGTTTTATAAGCTTCATTTTATTCCTTACAACCGCTAAGGCCTTTTGTTTGGTTGTGGAAGACTAAGTGTGTTATGAAAATCAAGGTGTTTACTTGGCTTATATTTAGTGACAGGCTTAATACTCGAGATATGTTGGACATCAGACATTGTGCAAAGGAAGATGATGATCTTACATGTGTTCTATGCACAGGGGGTATAGGGAGACCAAGCAACATCTGTTCTTTACTTGCCCTTTTAGTTCAGATGCTAGTAGCACCTGGGTATTGTTTAGAATTCCAAGCTTGATTTCTTCCGGATGATTGTTTTAGCAAGATTGAGGTTTGGGCAGAAAGGTTTTCTAGAAATCTTCTTAATGACATCTTGGCATATTTGGAAGCAAAGAAATAGGTTGATATTTCAGAATATTCAGCCGACCTTTCAGTCTTAGAGGACATTATTTATGAAAGAAGTTCTTCTACATATGTGCTGAATGAAAGATCCATTGAAACAACTAGTTTTTGATTAGTTACAAACTTTGTAATTTTTGATGTCCTCTCTGTATTTAACTCTTTGTAAATATTCTTTGCTTTTTAATGAAAATACACTGTTGGGCAAAGCCCTGGCAGTAATTTCAGTCAAAAAAACAACCATTTGCTCTTCAATGTGCATTATGGCACAGAACAATGAGAAAATACAATTTACTATACATCGGCATGCCTACTCCAGATGACCAAGGCATGACACTTCTCTGATTTGCATTTGAATTCAAAACAAAGGGTGAAAGTCTTATCAAACCAGTAAACCTCATCTGGACAAATTGAAGCTTCTTGAGCTTTATAGCTACCAAAAGTTAACATCGTGTCATACTTTGATTGAGAAGCCAGAAAAGGCTTTCAATCCTGTACATCTATCAAGAGTATTCATTTTTTCATATTCTGTAATCTATACCATGACTCATACTGTGAGTCTCTGAAATAAGAGTGTTACTAATGTATGTATTTCTTACCAATGAGCTTGTAGAGCCTGCTAGGGAAACTGAACCTGCAGAAAAGCCAGGCAGGCTTTCACTAGGAGGGGCGTACCTGTTAGATCGAAGGCTCTATCCTGGGATAACTTCCTTGTCACCGCCGCAGTCCTAAATGGATTAACAACACGATTTGTGATGGACAAGGGCACTGGGAGATCGAGGACGACCATAAGTGGATGTGGAGCGGCTTGGTGTGGCAATCTGGGATGGCCCATCGGTCGAGGACTGAGACAACGGCGAGCCTTGACAATGGAGGATCGACAGTGAAGCTTGAGATAGCACTGATGTGACACGTGGGTGATCTGGGGGTATGGGATCGATGGTGCGACACCCTTGATGATGGCAAGAGGAAGCATTTGATGACGGAGGCTTGATGATGGCGGCAGAGGAGGGAGGAGGGTGTGGTGGCATAGGGTAGGGGGAAGGGAAGAAGGGCTAATCATCTGGGCAACTGCCGAGGAGGAGATCGGTGAGGCGGTGGCTCCGGTCGGTAGTAGTGCGAAGATGTGGAGGGTTGGCTTCGGCGGCGCCGGTCGGTTGCGGCGCAGACGCGACGGTGTGGTCCTGAGGTGGAGGCACGGAATAGATCACCAATGTGGGTGGCGGCACCAGTTGATAGCGGCCACGGAGGAGATCGGCTAGGCGACGGCTCCGGTCGGTAGCGGCGTAGATCAGTGATGCGAGTGGTTGGGATGACGGCGTGATTTATGGAGTTCGGCGTGATTTTGTGCTTTTTTGGGGAATGGAGTTCAAAAGAAGGGTGGGAAAACAGTGGGATGGGGAGAGCTGCACTGTGTGATGTCAGATGTAACTCACTAGATGATTTTGGAATTTGGATGTGTCACATGATGAATAAATAAAACGAATTGGTGAACTATAGGGTAGATATTTGGTTTTTTGTGTTCATGTCATTCACCTTCTCTGATAGGCTTGGTTATTGTATTCGATCATACATTACCTTGTGTCACGTCTCACGTACACACCTATGTGGCGATATATAGTTTCTAGCTCGACCAGTGGAGAAACGAGGAATTTGATTGGTTTTGCCGAATATATAGATACTTCACACTTTCACAGCTAACTAAAAGGAGTGGAATATGGATCGAATCATGGAACGATCTCTGGGCATGGTGAACTTATTTAATCAAAAGACTGTGATCTGAATGCCATCTACTCCAAAAAGTTAAGTCTGAATCCATTCATGCCAAAAGCCACTGCGGATAACAAAAGTTCAGATTTCAGAAAAGTGCGACGACAGTGGCAGTTGTGATCTGAATGCCATCTACTCCAAAAGTTAAATCTGAATCCATTCATGCCAAAAGCCACTGCGGATACCAAAAGTTCAGATTTCAGAAAAGTGCGACGACAGTGGCAGTTGATATCATCACTATTTCTACGTCTGTTAGTCTCTTTTTCTTCTTTGATGTGAAGGCAAATAATTAATCAACCGTTTGGTCGTTGTGATGTACGGAGTAGTGTTACTAGGTGGAGGAGTTCGAACTAATTAAAGAGAGAAGAATCGACTCATCCGCAATAAACAAATGAGCATGATCATGTGTTGCTCTGCTAGTGAGGGGGAAGTAACGAGTGAAAGCAAGGAAAGAAATTTGATTATTTGTTTATTTTGCAAACAGGTCCCTTGATGATGAATTTTACGTACCAGCAGAGGGAGTGAAAAACGAACTGCTTATGTGGAGCTCAATAATCGATTCATGCCAAAAGCCACTGCGGATGCTCTAAGAGATCAGGTGCAACATAACACCGGAAAAAACATTCTCTGCGCCACCCGTGCAACACAGCGCAGACTAGTGACGCGTGTCCAATATCCTGCTGCAGCTGAGTCCATCTTTGGAGCCGAGCCGATCCCCTACACCGATACACCCACGCCTTTGTCAACTCGCTGAAATGGCCACCGAGCAGCATCTGCCAGCTGAACATGAAGTCTGAATAATTTCATTTTTAAATGGGGCTCTTTTGATGTAAGTGTTGGTGATAATTAATATACCTCAGCATTTTTCTAGGGTAATATACAAGTCTTACCATTTACAACGTTTTGGAGATTTCTATTTAGATGTTGGTGTTAACATCTAAATTTGGCACATAGAACGGGAATATGAAAATATAACCACATTTGAAAAGGATCCGGCTCGCCATCGCGAGGCTGGTAAGACCAACGGTGTAGGACCAGTCTGATCGGCAGCATGTGGTCGGTCAGATCGACTGAGTCCGACTTCAAATCCAGTTTTATCGGGTTTCGGGTTTACTTGCTTGGGCTAATGTTTTTCGAGTTCTAATTAGTTTCTACCCCGAGTAGAATGTGAAGAGGAGGCAAAACCTATCCCTTTATAAGAGTTATAACCAGTTTAATTGAGACACCAATCTACTTCTAACACTTTTAGCTAATTGAATCATTTTTTTAATATCGCATCTACTTTTTACCTAATTTTAGCATGGTTTCATCCATCGTTCATCCATTTGCATTGTAAGTCATATGTTCTCATCACGAGAGTGTGAATACTCTTTGTAGGTTTATCCCGAAAATATTCCAATCCACCCATGAGAGGGGTGTTTATCCCTATTTCGTCTAAATCAGCTCCACTAGCCGATTTTGATTTACAAAACCCATCTTTGATTTAAATTTTTCTACATCAAGATGGTTAACGACTCCAATTCACCGTAAAGCGTTAAGTGTTAGATCGGGATTGGCAGCGTGAAAAAAAAAACAGTTGGTCTATTATGAAGATTTTCATTGTTTTGGAGATTTACAATCAGATGACACCTGGTTCACAACACCATATTTGTACAGCATGTAAAATCATTTATATTTGTACAGCATGTAAAATCATTTGGTCTAGATTGGAGAAGCAAAAAGACAGCCAAACCACCACCCTTATATACATCTCATAAGGAACCCAAAAACTTCAGGACTAGTACAAGCTAAATAATTAGCTATATCGGCCATATACCGCCCCAAACCACTAGTTTGAAGACTTTCAAAAGTATTGCACTTCAATAGGTTACTATCTGGATTCTGTTGAGGACAGAATCTCCAGCTCCTCCATCCCGCTGTTAGCTTAATTTCCTTGGATATGTGGCTCGATGTGCTCCTGGTCCTGGACAGCTTAGCTCCAATCAGCGGCAGCAGGATGGGCTCGGCTCAGCTCCAAAGAGGGCTCGGAGTGCAGCAAGAGATATTGGACACGCGTCACTGGTCTGCGGGGTGTTGCGCAGGCGTTTGCCGTGTGGCGAGATTATTTTTGCCATCATGCCGGCCTATGCAAATTTTACTACTATATAATACTTTTTTAATGATAAATATGGTTTCCATCTCTAACCTCTGTCGACAGCCACACAACCAACAAACTTTAGGCCCCATTCCATTTGGCTATTTGGATAGGCCGCCACTTCATAGTATTCCGTAAGCACGCTAGCTTACAGAACCACTAAATAATTATTTTTTTAGAAAAACATAATTCTATATAGAAGAATTTCTAAAAATTAAATAATTTTTTTTCAAGTTTAGACTGGCTAGTACTTAATTAACCATGTGCTACTGATTTATCATATTGTCAGGGCTATAAATACGGCATACCTCATAATCATGGGTTAAGTTCGATGGGACCTACCATATACCAAGTCTTATACGAAATCAGACCACATATACGAAAGGTACTCGGATCATATCTATATTTATCTTTCTAGTTCTACTTGGACAAAGCGACGTATGTGGGAATAAATACAAGACCCATTAGAAGGAGAGAGGGAGAGCTCAGTTAGAAGGGAGAGACGGAATAGTCGGAATGGACATCAATACACGCCGCTAGACATCAATATCAGAGATAAGTTTAGAGGGATCTAGTGCTATCTTAGATCTCGCCAAGTTCGTATTCGAGAATGAAGACTACTCAGTCATTGACTACGAGTGATGGTCTATGTCACCGTGTCGACGATGACTAGATAGGTTACCCAAATATTGTACTCGTATGATTTTGATTAACAAGAGTAACACCTGCTTCGGCCAATAGGAGTAGGGCTATTACCTATCAGACATGGGGGCTCGAACCTGTATAAAAATCCCTATCTTCTGTCTTTTTACCTTAATCTCGCGTATACCCTGCTACCAATGATCCCCACACCATGCAAACACCTTAGTCGTGATCTACAACATCGACAGTGGTCCGCCAGGTAGGGGATCTTGGTGCTTCAAGGTTTTTGACGAGATGGGTTCAAGTGACGGATTCTCCGACAACAAACAACTCGATGACTTCGGCTGTAGGTGGATACGACCCAACCGAAGTGTGCCCTCCGACGGATTGGGACCCTCGTTACCTCAAGCTTCGTCAAGTCATCCCCGCTGTGGATTTTTTGACGAGGGATACTTCAATGACTTTCGCCCTAGAAGATCTGACCCGACCAGAGTATACTCCCCGACTAGATCAGAATCATCGCCATCCTTCAATTCGATCTATCAAGGTCGACCAAGCTGCAAGACATCACTACCATGGAGTACAACGGTTCAATGTTGTCGACCGTGTGGCTTTCGCTCGGACTTACTACTTCTGAACCAATGTCGCCGCCAAAACTCGACTTGATCAAACTGGTCGACCACGATGGAACACGCCAATGAATACATCGTTCTACGACAAGATATTGGGTTTGCTGTTCCAATATACTTCCTTTAATCTTGTTTTGATTATACTAATCTAATTTAATTCGTGGTTCATCCGTCTTACTAGAAATACCGCCGCCGAGTTCAATCGTGATCAGGCCAAAGGCCTTTACCCGACTTTTACTCGGATGCACTAAGCTACTACAGGAGACCCAACATCATGCAACAGCATGTACACGACGTGTCCGTATCTCCCCCGGCTAGCAATCCCAGTGTAATGCCCCGGCATTTGTTAGCCATAAACACCAGCTAACTCATACTGAGGTGTTATGCATTACCTGTGAGATAGTACCAGTCCCATGTTACACTAGTTGGTACACACAGAATAAATTTGGAATCAAAGTAAACTACGTTATAACATCACTGGGAATTAGTCCTTACATAAGTTGCAATCATGGATAGACCCATAGATGAGTAACGCAGCAGTACATAAAGCCATAAATGCGACAATGTGGAAGCTAAAAGTGGCGAGAAACTAAGCGACTGAGTAACTAGGCGCTAGGCGAAGCACCTTGGCAACTAACTTATTCCACAGGTGAGGCTTGGGGTTAGGCACGAAACTTCTAGAAGTCTTCATACTCGGCTTGCTCGTGGAGACACTCCTCAGCAGTTGGGTCGACGTCTTTTGATAAAGGGATTTATTTCACAAAACCTCTAGTGAGTCAAAATTCTACTTATCGGGAGAAAGCTCACGCCTCGTCCTATTCCACAATTGCTTTGCAACAACTTGTCACCAAGATTAATGAATAATAATTGACTTGTTTTCTCTATTAGTTTCTTTTGTCTTTCACAACAACTTAGTTAAATCAATATTATCACAACAACACTATTTCTCATAGTTAACCTAGCTTTCTCAGCACAACAACACATTCTCGACTCTAACAACTCCTTGGTGACTAACGACACCCCAGGTCAAATAGACCCGTTCCTAACCACAAACGTTAGTTGTCTGCCACTTAGGCCGACTCTGGAAACGTTACCCTTCCCACCAACCATTTTCCTCAAACATTTGTCAAACAAAACTATGCTATGAGAAACACCTTACACTCGGCCATGACCGTGGACACGGCGGTTCGAACAGTTCAATAAGCTCTGCAGAGTTTGTACGCTTTACCCACATGACACGAAACTGACACCGTTTACCCGTCGGCAATGGAAGTTCGTGACAAGGCCTTTCCAAAGCTAACCCATGAAAATCGCATGCCACCTAGTTGAGCCAAGTCTCTTAACTGAGATCAGGCAAGATCAGTCGTCATCCACTCCAGAATAACGAGGATATCTCCTCCTCCTACTGGTATCGTGTGCCATAATAGAGGCATTAAAGCTACCCAAAAGGGCTTGTGAAGATCCAAAACTTCGTCTCCTCATCCTCGGCATCCCACAACGAATGACGGGGGGATGGAGGTGTGGACCCGGGCTATCAGCAGCTGTTGGAGGGAAGGAGATGTGAGCCTGGCTGTCAGTGGCTCGGGTGTGGGGGTCTTCTTCCTCCTCTTGCTTGCTCGGCTCGGGGCGCTGGTGCACCGCGGGCCGGTGCACCGCGGAGGTGAGGTGACCGGCGGGGAAACCAGCAGCTGGGGAGGCGGCATTGACCTCCGGCGACAGCGGCGCTGGGAGGCGGAGTGCGATGGTGTGACGCGGTGGCACAGAGAGAGGACAAGAGAGAGAGAGAGATGGCGGTGAGGGAGTGGTGTGGCGAGGGGAAGGGGGCTCGGGGGCCCTTTTATAGACGGCGCGGCTTGGCGTGATGCGGCGAGCTAGCGGCTATGCATCGGGAATCCGGGCGAGGTGGCTAGTGGCTAGGGCGGGATTCCCGGACAGAGGAGATGGTGGTGCGGTGGCGCGGCGAACAACCGTGCAGCGACGCAACAATGATGGCGATGGCGCGACGGAACACGAGGAGAGCGGCACTGTTTCACGGTGATGGGATGATGACGCGGCGATGTTATGGTGCCAGGATCTGCGGTGGAGGAGATGGGTGGAGGCAACGCGCGAGGTGACGCGGGTGGAGTCATGCAATGGTGGAGATGCGACATGACAGAGAGAGACGTGCGCCTGCGGGAGCTCGGGATGGGACGCGCGGCGCTGGGTTTCCTAGAGAGAAAACTAGACCGAGGACGCAGCGAGGATGGCTTGGCACGACACGAGACTTTGCGCGACGCGAGCCTTGGCACGGCATGCGGTGCACGGGAAGGTGGAAGCGGTGCGGCGCGGCACGGCTCGGGAGCGGACACGGCACCGGGTCGAGCACGTGGCGTGCACGTGTGTGGCCGGCGGGAGGACGAAGATGATGAACATTAGGCTGTGGGCTGGGCCATGCGGGAGGGAGGCCGTGGGCCAAGAGGGAGAGGAGGGAGGGAAAGGGAGTTGGGCCGAGGGGAGGAAAAAAGAAAGAAAGAAGGCCCAAGTGAACAGTGACCTTCCTCATTTTCTCTGAGATTTTAAGAGTTGAAATTTGAGGGAGTTTTTGGGTTATTTGAATTTGACCAGGGGTTTGACAACAATTTGTGGGGACTTGTGTTGACGATAAAATTTGGTAAGCCTCGAAGTCATCATCAGTCTAGAGTCAGTATCGGCTTCAGAGTCCTGAAATCGGCCGATGGAAGCTATCAATCGCCAACAGTCAGATTCTTACCAATTTCGGTTAAGAAAATTAATCTATTAAAGGAAGCTTATCCAAAAGAGATCGAGTTCAAGGAGGATGCGGCATGGTAATTTATCTATTAATTAGGCAGAGTCGTTAGTTCCCTTTTAAATTTTAGGAAAGTGTGTTTAGTATCCGATAAGGACTTTATGTTTTCCTTTTATCTTTAGGAAAGTTTGAGTCGTGTCCGATACGGACTAGTATCTACCCATGGGTATAAATATGTACACCCGGGGTCCATAAAAATTATCTCTCGATCAATACAACTACTCTCGGCACATCGCCACCCTCTTTCTGAGGTTTTTACTTATCAAACCGGCGGAATTTTGCACCTGACATGGGGCAGCATCAGCTTTCGATCTCCAGCGAAGGGGTAAGCCCTACGTTCCATCGGGTCCCGGTGAATTTATCGGTTACATTGGTGTTGTTCAAGGTTGCATCGCTTCGACCTCTTGGATCACTCTGGTTCACTGATATATTTACCTGATATCTCAATTCTATTTTAATTGCATTGTGTTTAGAGACGCATCGGTTTAGTTGGGACTGTCTCGGTTAGGTCTGATCTTCTGTCTTAGCTGATATATCTCTACAATCACAGTGTTGTTTTAAATAGATTTGTTATATCCATCACATTAGACAGATCTATCAGCTCATTAAGTATTAGATTATCATATACAATCTCGTGCTGCATCGGTTAGGTTCGACCTACTAGATTGTTGTTGATAATATAAATCTTGTTAAGCCGATAGTTTCATGCTAATGTTTTATCGGAGTGCTAGCCGATAAATTATCATATACGTTATATAATCTAGATTGACAATGTTTTCTACTTACATCGGCCGATCTCTATCTAGAGTTTTGTCGATATCGGCTAGATTACTTTGTTGGCTTAGATTATCTAATGTATCCACCACCCTGAAAATCAGTTAAAAGCTTGATTGTCTAGATATTATGTTTCTTTTCATACTTAGTGATGCATCAGTTAAGTTTAATCTACTAAGTCGTGCTTAGAACCATAATCTCTAGCATGCTTCTTGATTGCTAATAAGGGTTTCATCGGGGTTTCAGCCGATGAGTTATCTGGACGTTGTATCGGCTCACAAGGATTACATACAAGTTGGATTAAGCCGATGACAAAAAAAGGTTTCACTGTTTATCTAATCATTTGGATTTATTGACATCGGACATTCAGCCGATGTATACTTTAACCTTCGGATCAGTGCTTATTCAATCTATTATTACTAGCCGATTGGGTTCTACTGGATTATATTATTGTTTTATCATATTATCATCAGCCGATTATCTTTATGTTATTATTTACTCAAGTATCAAGATCTATACGGGTATCGGCTGGAATCGGCATCGGCTGGAATCCACTCCATCGGCTTGTTAGCCGATTGGCTGTTTTATCTGCTATTCACATATCTTGTCAGTTGCAGGATCAAACTGACTAGCACGCTCACATCTCATCATTATTTTGGACCTGCACTGGAGCTAAGCAGATCTCCCAGGCCGTCGTGTTTTTACGTTAACAATTTCTAAGAGAGGATTTGAGATCCATTTCGGCAAAAAAATAACTAAGATTCAAATTTAAATTCTATGTTTCTAAATGATGGGATTTTTTAAATACAACAGAAATTTAAGGGTGCTACACCCGGCTACATGGAGACCTGCACGCATGAGCACAAAGCACAAAGAGCCACGGGTAAGGAGCTACCACCACAGTACCGATCTATGTCCAGTAAGACTACACTAAGGTATTAGTAAGATTGATTTTTTAATTAATCTACAAATTTCGTGGATATATCCAGCATATATCTACAAAGGCACGTAATATTTTATGTGCAATTTGCTGTACCTATTTTTCAATTTATATAATATTATTAGATCCATAATTTATTATGTTTACCTAGAGCATGTTTTTTGTACAATGTTCGTTGTGCGGGTGTTCCCTATATTAGGCCGATTATGGTTTAATACTGGGGGCTCACTCTGTTTTCTTATGTATAAATCATGTTTGTTTATGGTTCACATAGTACCCAATATTTAATCTGAATCTACTCGTTATATCCTGATAATACTAGAAGTTTCATTCAGTTTTTTTAGTACATACTCGATATTCTCTACTATATGTCTTAGCTTTCTAGAAAATATTTTTCAGGGATAATCGAGCACTCGAGTAGACAGTGGTCGGGTACAACACTATTATCGAGAACATTCTCGGATAAATGCGGAGTTGTCGGACCAAACCTACGAACAAAGACCGACGACCTATCTCACATATAGCATCGGTCACGACCGGACTATTTGAGAAAGGGTCGTTGCGGATAATCTCCTCGTGAACATTATCGACTTGATCACCAGACATAATCGTGAACGGAAGTCCGATATGCTATAAGTTGGGTATGTGAGTCATGCTAGCCACATGAGATGCACATGTAATAACCAACTTTAGCACCCCTAAAAGTGGTCGAGGTACGACTACACACCTTGTCTGAGTACGCCGCCGTAGCAATCTCGCCTCCTCTACGGGTTCTCTCTGAGTAGTCGAGGTACAACCATGGCTGGTCCTCGACCAGCGGCGTAGCGGTCCTACCACCATGTCTCCGAGTGGTCGAGGTACAACTACGGCTGGCCTTCGACCAGCAGCATAGCGGTCCTCCCGCCACATCTTCGAATGGTCGAGGTACGACTACAATTGGTCTTCGACCAATGGCGTAGCGGTCCTCCTACCACGTCTCCGAGTGGTCGAGGTACGACTACGCCTGGCCTTCGACCAGCGGCGTAGCGGTCCTCCCACCATGTCTTCGAGTGGTCGAGGTACGACTACGGCTGGTCCTCGACCAACGGTGGTAGCGACTCTCCCACTGTTCCCACGAAGTGATCGAGTACGACTACACACCTGGTCTTTGACCAGTGTGTCACCTCATCACCCCATGCCCAACAATCTCTGTAAGTGGTTATACATATAATATGCGCAATATTTATCCGTTGTTCCCCTTTTCTTATATCACCTTGTCTCAAAGTCAAACCTATAATCCTCTTACGCTGGTCCGACACACCTCCGAGGTCCTAACGGTCTTCGGTTGGGGAAGCCCAGAGCGGATAAGGTGATGTCAGACACTGCAGAGCTGAACGACCATGTCGTATTTGGTCATGTTAGAGTGCTCAATGGTAGTATATTAACCAATCCTTGTAATCGGGAATTGGTTTTCCCAACCTCAGAGCTGTGGGCTAGGTAATTGCAGTTTGAGCTGCCTTCGTGGAAAAACGACTTTTCTATAAAAGACAGCTAGGGGCTAGGAAGGGTATCATACTCCGATTGCTGAGGGCATCTCTGGCGAGAGTACTCTTATATTGTCATATGTAAATTCAATATTAGTTCAGTAATAATACCCCGAGATCCCTTACCCGTATAACACCGTGTGCCGAAGTCGATGCTAACGTCCTTTTACGCTAATCTGACACACCTCGGAGGTCCTCACGGTCCTCGGCTGGGGACGCCAGAGCTGATAACATGATGGTAGGCACTGTAGAGCTAAGCGACCATGTCATATTTGGTCATGTCAGAGTGCTCAATGGCAGCGTATTAACTAAGCTGTGTAACCGGGAATTGGTTTTCCCATCTTCATGGCTGGGGGCTAGGTGTTCGCATGTCGCCTAGGTTAGGTTATAGGTTTTCAAGCTATACCCTCCGAGAACAAGTTCTCCAAGGCATAGCTAGGGGTTAGGGAGTACTCTTATATTGTCATATGTAGATTCAATTTATTTTCAATTTTCAGTTCATATTATAGCGTGTTACCCCAAAATGTTCGCTTGGGAGCTTTTTCTATCTACAATTTGTTGTAAGTATTGATTTCAGAAAAGTCAGATTGCAGGGCTTTGTCGCAGACTCTACAACTACTCGACTATCCGAGAATGGTCATTGGAATTCGACAAGGATTATGGAATGAAGCGATGGTGTACACGCTGAGATAGAATTTTTTGACTTCAATCCAAATTCTCCATCAGGGTTAGACATTGAACTTAGTCGCAGACTCCACGCCTTCTTGGTCATCCGAGAACGGTCAAGCGAGTTCGACAACTGTTGTTCTAATGTCTTCGGTGAAGAACATCGGCTTGTTCATTTTCATTGAAGTCGGGGGCTACTGTCAGGGTTATGGATAAGACATACCTCATGATCATGAGTTAAGCTCGGCGAGACCCACCATATACCAAATCTTATATGGAATCAAGCCTTGCATACGGAAGGTATTCCGGATAAGGAAGGAGAAGCATAGTTCTACATGGAAACTACAAGGACTACTCGGATCATATCCATATTTGTCTTTCTAGTTCTACTTGGACATGGTGACATCTGTGGGTATAAATACAAGACTCCCTAGGAGGAGAGAGGGAGAGCCCAGTTAGAAGGGAGAGACGGAATAGTCAGAATAGACATCAATACACGCCGCTAGACATCAACATCAGAGATAAACCTAGACATACCCAATCTAGTGCCCGCGGAGGTCGACAAGAGGGATCTAGTGCTATCTTTGATCTCGCCAAGTTCGTATTCGAGGATGAAGACTACTCCGTCATCGACTACGATTGGTGATCCATGCTGTCGTGTCGACAACGACTAGAAGGTTACCCCAAATATTGATTAATAAGAGCAACACCGGCTTCGGCCAACAGGAGTAGGGCTATTACTTGTCAGACGATGGGCCCCAACCTGTATAAAAATCCCTGTCTCCTGCCTCGTTTACCTCAATCTCGCATATACCCTGGTACCAACAAATGTCGTAGTCGTGATCTACAACATCAACACATATAATCGAGTGATGGGAAACCATTCACATGCACACATGTACACTCTACTCTCCCTGTCTCAAAATATAAGAATTTTTAGAATAGTGGCAAGTCAAACATTTTAACTTTAACCATTAATAGAGAAAAAAATTAATCGCGTAAGAATGATGTTACTAGTAGACTTATCATTTAAAAAACTAGCACAATATGAAACTTTCTCATTTAAAAGAACTTATATTTAGAAATATTATTGATCAAATAGCATCTTGAAGATCGTCTCAAAGTCCTGAAATCCCTATATTTTAGGACGGTTTTAGGACGGAGGGAGTAGTACCAAAAGCATATGTGAGTCGAAATGGCGTGATAGCAAAAACCGTCCATATATACCACGATAAAATTTGGTCATGACCACTCTTTGAGTGGAAGAAGCCGCGTCCTGTTTGAATGCTAGGTTAGTAGGTTATATTGTACTCGTTTCATGCAAAATATAATTAATGTTGTCAAAAGGAAACATATCGGATATACACATAATGCCAATTATCGTTTGAACTGTTGAGAAAGAAAGATTCTAGCCCGGTTTCATCATGTGAGTAGACTTGAAGCTTGTTGGAAGCATACCACCAGAACCTTCGACCGAGTCACCGAAACCTACTCAGTCGTCTGGGCGAACCGCAGGCAGCGAAGGCCCAATGACCGCGAAAACGATGGCACTATTGCAAAGCAGTGGGTGGCCGACGGTTGTGGTAGGTTTCAATGGACAATGGGCCCTTTGAGATCAAGTCCCTTCGCCCTCAGGACAATGGGCCCAAGGCTCAAACAGGCCAAATGGCCCATAAGGGCCCACCTGGTAGCCCAAGAAGAGGCCCTAGGCCATATTGTCTATAATTACCATCATAGATGTCACTATCATGAGGGTAGCCATGCAAATTTCTCTATACTTAGTAACCCTAGGGTATATGGGTATGTACTAAGCCTATACATAGGCCCCATAGGGCATGTATAGGGGATCCCAAGAATTTTAACAAAATATCAATATATTGTGTTTACCTTTCCAAAAAAAGTGAGCCTGTCTTTTGACAGGCGCAGTTGTCTTTCAACAACAGCTGGCGCCGACCGTGGGGAACCTAGGCCGAAACCATTGATGCCACCTAAGAAGTTGATACGTGAGAGAATGGTGATGAAGAGACGGGAAAGCGAAGTAGAAGTTGAGGTGGCAAACGAAACAGAAGAGTCTGCGAGGGGTGAAGCTGGAATGGAGCCGTCAAGAGCCGGAGGCGAAGCTCCAAAGCCCGCAGGAGGTGAAGCGGCGCACCAAGTAGAAGCCACGCCGAGTCAAGATCAAGCTTCGACCGCTGCCGCAGCAGCTGTGGGTGCTGAGGGCGACACATCAAATCAGAGCAAAGGACAAAGACGGAAGCTATGCGACAAAACATGATAAGGCTACAAGACACGATTCGTCAATTGCAAGAGCAACACCAAGCATACGAATTAGCCATGCAAGCCAAGACTGCAGCTTCGATCAAGCAAGTGGCCACTTCGGCGGCGGTAACAACAGTGGTGCAAGTTGTGTCCACTGCCCAAGCTTCGACCCAGGTGGTGCACCCATCTTCGGCAACCCATGCACGACCAGCGCGCTAGGCAACTGTTAACCAAGCAGCGACGGCCCCCACGCGTGCAGCTGTCATTCTAACCCAGTCAGTGCAACCGATTCCAGCGTCCATGCTTCAAGCTTCGACTGACGCTGCTCCGGCCCTCGAAGCGTAGTTCCAAGTCTTTCTTCAGCAACTAAGTCAACCCCACACAATCCCAACAACCATAGCCCATCGGCTCAAGCCGTCGGCGGATCAAGTCAAGGCGCAATGGCATGGTAGTCACCAGATCAGCATGACATGCGTTCATCGGCCCAAACACCTTCACTAGCTCCTCAGGGTGCCACGATTGGATCGGGCAGAGCGACGCAAATGATTCAGCCGAATGCTCCCGCCCAACCTTAGGCCCCTAGGATGGTTTCCCCTTTCGCACCACCATACCCAAGCTTTTTGCTGCAGTACCAACAAGTTCGGCGTTAAGGGCAGGGGCAAAAAGACATTACCTCTGAGCTAGGGGCTACGAAATCACCCAATCCCCCCAGTTCAAGTATCCAGCAGTCGCAAGGTATTCGGGTGAAACCGACCAAAGCGAATTCCTGTCAATCTATGAGTCAGCGATTGAAGAGGCTCATGGCGACGAAAACACCAAGGCCAAGGTGATACATCTCGCCCTAGACGGCTTCGCCAGGTCATGGTACTTCAATCTCCCGCCAAGTAGCATCTACTCATGGGAGCAACTACGTGATATCTTCGTCATGAATTTCGAGGGACTTACGAAGAACCAAAAACCCAACAAGATCTGTTCGGCATTCTATAGAAACCGAGGGAATCCGCAAGGAAATATGCAAGACGATTCTCCCAAGCAAGATGCCAAGTCCAAGATATTACCGAAGCCTTGGTTATCAACGCCGCTTCGGCAGGCCTTCTCACAAGCGACATTACAAGAAAGATCATGAGAAAAGAGCCACATACCGTTGACCATCTCTTTCGCATCATTGACGGATACGCTCAGGGCGAAGAAGATACGAAGCGGTGACCTGAAATCCAGGCTGATTATGAAAAGGCAGCAGCCCAAGCATGTCTGCAAGAGCCCATCGCCCCGCCGGTGGCGAACCAAGCCCCCCAGCCCCTCTCCCAAGACAAGGCCCAACTCACATGACATGGAAAAAATTTCGAACTGAAAGGGGTAAAGCTGTGATGGTGGTTGAAGAAGTTCAATATCTTCGCAAGGTAATATAGGTCAGCACAAGGGTGAGCACAGCACCGCGCCTGTCAAAGCGTCAAAAGAAAGTCCAAGCTCGTGCTATCCACAACATAGCAGCATCTTTGGGAGGCGATGACGGTCCGCCTCGCCACCGAAATCTCCTTGGGCCCAGCTGATGAGTAAGGGGTGCTTTTCCCTCGTCAAGATCCCCTCGTTGTTTCGGTGGTAGTCGCAGGGTGTGAAATTCAATGCATTTTGGTTGATGGAGGGAGTTCGACAGATGTCATCTTCGTCGATGCCTGCTCAAGATGGGCTTGCCAACACTAGCTCTCTCGCAGGCCCCCGCGTCGCTCCAGGGCTTCGACAGTAGCGCAGTACAAGTGTTGGGCCAAGTACAGTTGCTAGTGTCATTCGGCCTAAAATATGACAAGCGCGAAGATAGCATCCTGTTCGACATCGTGGACATCAGGTACCACTACAACGCCATCTTCGGACGTTCCACATTAAACAAGTTTGAAGCAATCACCCACCACAACTATCTCATGCTCAAGATACCAGGCCCAACTGGTGTGATTAGGGTGAAGGGGCTACAGCCTCTGGTTATGTCAGGCAGCGAAACATTTGCAGATGGCCGAGAAGTCAACACCGTGCAAGTCGAAGATGGCGAAAAGGCTCGACCTGTGGTGAAGCCGTCCCCACATGGCAAGGTGAACAAGATCCCCGTGGACAATTCCGATCCAAGCGAAGTAATTTCAATCGGGAGCGACCTGGGCAAAGAAGAGGCAAAAGAAATCCTGCTAGTGATCATAAGTAATCTTGACATTTTCGCCTAGGGTCCGGACGAGGTTGGGGGCGTTTCGCAAGAACTTATCATGCACCATTTGGCAGTCAAGTCAGACGCAAGACCAAGGAAACAAAAGCATCGCAAGATGTCTGCAGATTGTTAGGAAGCAGCCAAGGCCGAAGTGCAAAAGTTGCTCAAGGCTGGAGTGATTGAATAAACCGACCACCTAGAGTGGTTGGCGAACCCAGTGTTGGTAAAAAAGTCAAACGGTAAGTGGCGCATGTGCATTAACTTCATCGGCCTAAACAAGGCTTGTCCCGTGGGTGATTTCCTGCTCGCAAGGATCGACCAACTGGTTGATTCGATGGCATGCTGCGAGCTCTTCAGCTTCTTGGACGCCTACTCCGAATATCACCAGATTTTCATCACTCCTTTCATCACCGTTTGCCATCTCGGGATGCCTTTCGGCCTCAAGAATGTGGGAGCTACCTTCGCTAGGCTGATATACAAGGTCCTTATTGCGCAGATCGGAAGGAATGTCGAGGTATATGTCGATGATATTGTTATAAAGAGCCGAAAGACAACCGATCATGCCGTCGATCTGTAAGAAACCTTCAACAACCTGCGGGCCGCAACAATCAAGCTTAACCCGAAGAAGTGTGTCTTTGACGTCCGCGCAAGCGATCAAACTGTTGGGGTTCCTCATCTCTGAAAGAGGCATAGAGGCGAATCCAGAAAAAATTTATGCAATACAGCAAATGCAGTCGCCGAAGAGCGTATTTGAAGTACAAAAGCTCAGAGGGCGCATCGCAACACTTAGTCACTTCTTTTCAAGAGCAGCCGAAAGGGGTCTACCTTTCTTCAAAACCTTTTTAGGGGTTTAAAAGTTCAGTTGGACCCCTGAATGTTAGGCTGCCTTCGACGAGCTAAAACAATACCTTCAGAGCTTGTCAGATAAGGCATATCATCTATCCTTGGAGTCATGTAAATATACGGATACGGTATATCCGTACATATACAGAAAGAGCTTATCAGATTAAGGAAATCGTGTATGAGAAATAGAAATCAGCGGAGTCCTACTCGGAGAAGGGTAGGATGTTAGGCATATCGTACGGGGTCTGGTGTCTCCGAGTTCTACTTGGAGACTAAGGTGATCTGCGTTATAAATATGGACCTCTTGGAGGGGGTATGGGTATCGAATCATAGTTACACAATATTTGTCGTAAGCAAGAGTGTTCGGAGGACTCAAAGGCCATCTCACTGATCTGTCTCGTTGGGTCGATCTCGATGGGAGTTCGTCGATATTCAGTTTTAGTTGTCCTTTGTAATCGCTACGCTTATTCTTGATAATTCCATATAAACTGGACGTAGGGCATACCGCCTGAACCCGTATAATCTTTGTGTCTTTTTTGTTTGATGTTGTTCTTGCTAGATCCTTATACCGGCGTACCTCAATCCGGTCTACGAGTATAGCTCGTCGATAGTGGTGCGCCAGGTAGGGGATATCGGTGCTCAAGGTTTTGCCGAGATGACTTCAAACTATCCCGACAACAACATCTACACCAACTCTGGCCCAGGTGATCCTACCCTGACAATGTTGATGTGGACTTAAGTCGAATTTATCGTCGTCCTGGTCTACGCTGCAACGCCGATCTCGTCCGTCCCAGTGCCTGTCAGGAACAAGAACCACGCAGTCGCGACAACGAGGAAGAACGCTCCTTCGGCTATCCCCCCGACCAGTCAGGAAAAGGGAGGCCGACTAGTTCAAACCTAGGGAAAAGACCTCAAGCAGCCAAGCCCAAGTTACCAACTGAGGACCAAGCGGTAACAAGGAAAACTTCCCGTGTGTACCACTCTTGGTGCACTATTCACAAGACAACCAACCACGCCCTGAGGGATTGTAAAGTGTTGCATCATGTCAAGGCTGAACTCGACGCTTGCGAAGAACGAGATATCTAGAGCGCCTCACCAACCAAAGTCCCTGGGTGCCTAATTCACCGATCAAAGAAACATATTGTTTCGAGTTGCAAGGTTTTTCTCAATGCTACCAAAAATATGACCCCACACCCACATTCCCAGATCCAACAACAACAAGTTCACACTCAGATTGTTGCAGAGGACGAGAACATGGAGGAGTCGTCAGATCGCTTCGCAGGAGTTGTTGAACTCGTTCTCTATGAACCTTTAGTTCTACATAGCATAGAGGATCAAGAATCTTCGGGATCCAACACTTCACGCGACGTATATGCTATTGAAGGGGATAGGCTTCCACAAGACCCGTCTTCTCGAGCGAGCACGGAACATGTTCGCACCCCTGCCCACCATCTTACCGCACTCAATTCAATATTGAGAGAAAGCCCTTTTGATCCAGTCACGTTTTCGGGAGGCGACCACTGGGTTGGAAGACTACGCTTCACAATGGCGAACTTAAACAGTGGCGTTCCAGGCGGTGGCCGGCCCAACGGCTACGGACCCTCCCACCTTCTAGCTCGAGGTGGAAACCAACACGACGTTGAGAACAACGATGCTGACGAAGTCTACAACGAGCACCCAAGCCAAGATCCAGGCCACAACCCTCGGAACATTTCACCAAGAGGACATGCTCGAGAGACCCCACCACCGCAAAACAATCGTGATCTTCGAGATCACCTAAACAGGCATAGGCGAGATCGACATGAGTTGGGAGAACGCCCACACTCGACAACGACATTCTTCCCAATGACAACACAACAACGACTGTAATCAGGAAACACTACCAGGATTGGGACCGACAGGATCGCTAGAGCCACCATGACGAGAACAGTGGAGGGCGGCACAGTCAGGGCTACAACGGTCGAGGTCATCAACGTCATAACGACAACAGGCGATGCCGTGATTCGTGATCTCCAAGTCCTCGGAG
Organism: Oryza punctata; assembly: GCA_000573905.2. Lineage (NCBI taxonomy): Eukaryota > Viridiplantae > Streptophyta > Magnoliopsida > Poales > Poaceae > Oryza > Oryza punctata. The sequence goes on along the minus strand of CM002499.2, from coordinate 21,191,497 downwards.
AAACCACGACCAGGGGCACAGGCCCAATGGTCGTACTCCAGACCACAGTGATCCCTCGTCGTCCTCATCATCTTCAGCAAGCAGTTCTCGATGACCACGTGGGTATCGACCACCGATCGTACCTGGAGGTGGATGCAGGGCGTTCACCCTAGGTTTACGTGAAGTACGATGGCCGGAGAGGTTTCACCCTGGAGGCGTAGAGAAGTATGATGGAAGCACAGACCCCGAGGAATTTCTACATGTCTACTCCACAATCCTCTACGCCACCGGAGCCGACGACAACGCACTCGCAAACTATTTGCCAGCTGCACTGAAAGGATCTGCCCGATCATGGCTCTGCCATCTCCCGCAACACTCAATTTATTCCTGGGAAGACCTATGCCAACAATTCGTCTCCAACTTTCAGGGAACATACAAGCACCACGCAGTCGAGGATGACCTCCATGCCTTAACTCAGGATCTAGGTGAATATGAGATGGTAAGTTGATTTGGATCGTTGGATCTCCATCCAATGAACATATTGAATTTATAAATTGAAGAGATTAATCATGTGAATAAACATGTCAAATTAATAGCAAATAGTACATACTCTTTTTATGCAATAGACGGATAATGTTATTAGATACCCCTCCATCTATAAAAATAAAAAGGTGTATTTTGTTTCCTTAAGACAAAACATTGACCAACAATTACTTATAAAATTTATGACACAAAAATGATGTAATTATATTTGTATCAAAATAAATTATTTATAAATATTTTTATCACATAAATTATATATTGGTAAAGCAGTTGCTAGTCAAAATCTTGCCATAACAATCTTATATACTTTTGAATGAAGAGAGTATTAATATTGTGTTCTTATCAACTACTACATATATGTTTGTCAATCCGTGCGTTTTATAGGATATTATTATTGTTATATAAAAACTAAAAGTTTAATAAAATTTTTAACATGTTAGTTATTTTCCGAGTTATCCCTACTTATACTAGAGAAGAATCTATGCGTTGAATGTGGTACAATAGTTATAATTAAACGTGTCAATGTTTGTGGATCTATTTTTTCTCCAATGATTGATTTTTGTGATTAAAATTATCACATATTTTATTTATATTTGTTTTTAAATCTATGAATCATATTATATTTTGTTTCAACAACTGAAAGTCATTTTTTCTTCAGTTTAGGTTTGTATTATGCAGTTGTTTATGTTTTATGATTTGGAAGCTAAATTGATGTATAATTTCCATTTTCTTGTATTTTTTCAATTTATTTTGAGATTTACATATTAAACTTCGAATTGTTTTTGAACGTTAGGGTGATTTAATACATGGATGCTCAATTTTTAATGATTTTACAACAGAGATGCTAAAGAAAGGGTTTGATCAGAAAAACTAAAAGCTCAAAGTTTATCTGTTTATGTTATAAGGATTTTTTTTCTAGATGTTACAATATTAGCAGTGGATAATTTGGCTCTAGTTATTTGTACATTAAGAAAAATGATAACTAAATATACAATCAACAGAATTATTGTTCGGTGTTAGGTGTTAACTGATGTACTGTAGTGCCCATGATGCTTGAGATTAAACGTGTTTCCATGCAAAATTAATATACTCAGTTACATTCTTATAAATAGAGCATCTTTATTGCTAACTGACAGGTGGACCACCATTTCATCACATATTTATATTCAATGGTTGCTGGGAGTTTTCATATGATCACGCTCGGTAACATTGCCCTCACCGTTAAGTCCTCTGGTCAACGTATTGGTTGGGATGGGTGGTGGTTGATGTTCCTGGTGTAATTGAGGCACTAGGTAATTTTTCATGTTACAGTGTGTACATATAGGACACACGGGAAGTTTCAAGTGTTGCCTGGTGTTTTCCTTTCATACCAGCGGCGAACCCAGAATAAAAATTACCAGAATAAAAATTACCGGGAGTCCAATACCTACTAATTATCTAATTTTTTACTTATATACTAATTAATATCATATAATTTAGTTAGAATTGAATAATTTACCCGGGGTCCTCGGACCCCGGGAAAATATACATAGGATCGCCACTGTTTCATACCCGGTAACTTACGTGGTTTTTACTGTAAACACTCCGTAACTTTGGCAGACACTAGGGAGAGCCTCCCGATCTGGTTGTTATATTATGGTTTTATTCATGTTTTTGACCAGTTTGACCGATTTAATTTAAAAAATCAAATGAAGCAATAAGATAATACCAGATTATCTTAAAGCTTTTTAGCATGTAGTATTTGTGTGAATTTTCCCAGAAAATTTAGACTCGTTGATTGATTAAGTATGAAAATTTTACTTTACGATTTAACGCATGTGGATGAATAGAAATATAAAAAAACATTTTTAAAAAACTTGCAACATAGAGGGGCGCACTTTATTTCTTGGATGGGACGAATTATCCTTCTACACACATGGGTTACATGATATCATCGATGCTAAAATTTTAGACATACCACATATGACATATATACTTGTATAATGCTTAGCACGTGCAGTTTATGCCTTAATACTTGAATTGCGTCTAACATTATCGATTTTATGCCTAGCTCTCAACCCACAATTCAACATACAAGGTTTGCACCCCGGTACCACTACTAAAAAACAATTTTCACTGGCGGTAATAATAGATTTTCGTTGGTGGCCACCTACACAGCAAGCAACCAAAGGCCAGTGAAAATAATTTATTTGTGCTGGCGGGCAGTCAGTCACCAACTAAAATCGATTTTCACTAGCGGTCACGCTAAGACAGCCACCATAGAAATAGATTTCGCTGGCGACCAAGCTAAGATGACCACCAGCGAAAATAGGATTTCGCTGGTGACAATGTTAAGATACCCACCAGAGAAAACATTTTATGAAGCAAAAAAATCCCCAATCCCCAGTTGTCGGTTATCGTTGTCGAGATGCGTTGCTGCAGACGTCATCGTGGATGTCGTCGTTGCCGCCCATCGAGCCACGGTCCCCATGAGTTCCTGCCAGATCTGAGAGTGGGGAGGGGGCCGTCGTCGTCGCGATAATCGTCATTGTGGCCGTCATTATCGTTCTGCCGGATCCTCCTCCTCCACCCACTACTAGAGACTGGAAAGCTCCCGTGTGCATAAAACGCACGGGAACAAGCCAAAACCGCACGGGAACAATGTTGTTCCCGTGTGCCAACACCCGGTAATTTACACTCGGCGGCTTCATCAGTTTACCGTGTACATTACCCGGGAGGAATAGACAAAAACGCACGGGAACACTATGTAACATACCGTGCGTCTCACAGCACGCGAGAACGCTAGTTCATACCGTGTGTACGAATGCACCCGGGAACTTTCACCATAACGGAGCTCACCGTCAACAAAACGGTAGCTTCCCCAGCACGGTAACATCACCTGTGTTACCGTATTTCGTGAAGAACTCGGTATGACCTAGTGGGTTACAGTGTTTTAAGTCACCTGTGTTACCGTATTTCGTGAACTCGGTATGACCTGGTGGGTTACAGTGTTTTAAGTCAGAAACTAACGCACGGGAAGCAAGTCTTACCGAGTCTCTTGCACACTCGGTATACTTTTTCTCATACCAATCATTACGAATTTGGTATAGGATGTCCCGTAGCCACCGCCTTCCTCCTCCTCCGCGGCGACTCCCCGCCGACGGGGCCAGCAAATCCGCCGCTGCCCCTGCCTCCATCGCCACGCTCCCCTTGGGAAGAAGACACTGCCATGATCCCTCGGCTGCGCCGCGGGCCCCCTCCACCTCATCGTCCCTGGAAACCCCAAGACCTCAGGTGAGTCCATGGCGTCCATATCTGGATCGAACCCTGAAAGTACAAAGCAACCTGCAGATCAGAGGGATTTCATCGACCCCAACAGCTACAGCTCCGTTGAAGACTGCAGCAATTACTCCTCAGCAACTACCTCCAACAACTTCTACGCCCTGGATTCAAATCCTTCAACGCCCCAAGTTAAAGTCAGTTATTGTTGCTCCTCCTCCGCCAACACATCGGAGCAGCTCATCTTCAAAGCAGCTGTCAAATCCTACCTTCCTAGGCCATCATCACCAGAGATCCCATGGAGCTGTGTCAAGATTTGCTGACAATTCAAAGTTCAGATCTGACAAAGAGGAGGGATGGATTAAAGTGCGCCCCAAGTATTGGTGGAGAAGTGACACACTTTCAAGGCAAAAGGGGATTTCGAAGGGGGTTTCCTCCCCTTCGGCTGCTCACCAGCTGTTCCTCCTCAAGACCAAGGACCGCTGCTCCAACTGTCTTGCCAGAGATCACAAATCCTTCCACTGTAGAGATCCAGTTAAATGCTTTCGCTGCCTCCGCTCAGGACACAGAGAAAAACAGTGCCGTCTTCCCCCGCTCCACAGTGCTCTTTTGCTGCCGCACTTCAAAACATCCACTGCCCGGGACCTACAATTCCCAAGCAATAGGTCTACTCCACAGCCACCTCCACCCCCACCGCTGCCTCTTGGCAGGCCTCCTCCGCCACTCTCCATGGCAGACGCCAACCTGGGAGCACCGGAGACTCGGCCGGCGGAAGACAACTGCATCACCACAACAACCCATGCCATCGACAGGGAGCTGAGCGACTGCGAGGGGACTGCGCTGGTCGCTTGGCGCGTTTGTGGGCACGCGCGTGTCAGTGTGGCAGAGCTGGACAAGCTGTTGCGTGACAAGTTCCAGCTCCGGTGCTCCGAACTCACTGTTAGCAGACACCACCCCGAGGAGTTCCTCATCAAGTTCGAGCGCAAGTCCCGTTGCGTGGAGGTGCTCAACGCAGGGCGCCTCATTGCTGACGAGCTCGAGTTCCACACTCGGCCATGGCGCGCACTCAGTCACGCCTTTGCAGCATCTATGTTCTTCCGGGTGCGCCTTTGCCTGGAGGGAATCCCCCCGCACGCACGCCGTGCGGACATCGTCGAGCGGGTCATTGGCCGGAAATACGGCCTCCAGCGCTTCGACAACCACAGCAAGGAAGACACCCGAACCCTCGACGTTTGGGCCTGCACCCCAAACCCAAGTGCCACTGCAAAGGTGGTGTGGCTAACGTTGACGCAGCGCCCAGGGAGCAGCGATCCGTCGATGGAGGTCACCTATGCCCCGCCTAAGCGAGGCATGACTTTCAAGGTGCTCATTCACCTTGACTGCATCGAGGACTACACCTCCACCCCAGCAGATCCTTACGGGGGGGCAGGGAATTTCCAGCCCACAATCCGCACCCTCCCCTGGCATCTGGGTGCGATTGATGGCGCGGCGGCTGGCGCAGATGAGGTGGGTACAGGCACCGACCCCAGGCGCCCCAAGCAGACAGACCGGCGGCGACAAGGTGATGACCACCCGCGCTGGTGCCCGCGACGCCGCGGGGACGACGACGACGACGACGACGACCGCCGTGATGGTGACGGGCGCCACGGTGGGAGGCGGGACCACCGTGACCGCCATGACGCGCGATCAAGGAAGGACGACGACGAAGTACGGCGGGAGCGAGATCGCTCCCCGCGGTACTGGTAGCACGGCCGCTATGGCCGTCACAGAGGCCTCCACTCCACGACGAGCCCACCGCACCAGCTACTCCTCGTCAGCGCGCAACCCCTACCCTCCGAAACAGAGGTGAGATCGTGCATAGATAAAGCTCTCCAAGACTCCTTTGCTGCAGGGGCAAACAAGCTTCACAGGGAACTGCTTGAGATGCGAGCGGATGCAAGCCTCACCAACGACAAGGTGGAGGCATGGCTCGGCAAGGCTCGCAGCTACTTGACGTCGGCGGTCTCGGTGGCTGACCGGCTCGGCACCGTGTCAACTCCCCGCGCGGTGTTGGGCGTCAAGCTGACCGAGGACGAAGTGAACGACATCACGAAAAACTCAGTCGGCTCTCCTGCCAGCATGAAGAAGATGACTCGGCCTCACCAGCAGCACCGGACCTGCCACCATTACCAGCAGCGGACCTGCCGCCGACCACGCCAACGCTGTCGTCTCCGTCGGCGCCATCGCTTCCGTCTCCGCCAACGCCACCATTTCAGTCCCCGCCGGTGTCGTCGTCGCCCACGCCAGCCGCTTCGGCACCCCTGACAAGGGTGATCGAACTACAGAAGGAGGGCGAGCTGCACATTTCCGGCATCCTCCGTGAGGATGCCAAGTATTTTCAAGCCGGCGGAGCCAGGGCTGCTTCCGCTACCGCCGGCGACCCGAAAGCCCCTGCTAACAGCATCCGGTGAGCCAGTGCGCACCAGCAAGAGGCTTGCTATGAAGCCGACCCTGCCAACCATGATGAAAGCGCAAATCAACCTCTGCCGCGGCCTCGGCGTGCTGCCGGAGGATGCGCCCCTGACAGATGCGGCGCTTGAAGAATACAAGGCCATGTTCAACCATCGCCTTCCCCCACTTGCACTCCGAGCTATCTCCACCCTGCTCAACCTTGAAGATGCATCTCTCCGTGAGCGTGATGAGGCAATGGCAAGTGAGCTGGGCGTGCAGGACGCCCAGGAGCTGCTTGATGCAGCAATGGTGAGCGCGACTGCCCCATGATCTGCTCCCTATCAAAGGCGAACCTGGCTCGATCCAGGCCTGCGGCTGCACACAAGCAGCGCATGTATCCCCTGCCGACCTCTACTATTTCTGCTATGAACATGTTCGACATGCATCGCCCTACCGAGACTACTACGCCTTCCTCCACTGCAATTCCATCGAGACTGAACCTCGTCATCTCTGCCGCAACTCCGCAGAGTCTGAAAAACAACAATGTTGCCTCTTTTGTTGTGTGGGACTTGATTATCACTACTTTTGCTAATTCACGTCTCTACCAATGCAATTCTGCTCTGTTCACGGGCACCTGTCAGAGTTCCAAGTTGCTGGTTGCTGCCATTGTATCTTTCTCGAGCTTCCCCACCCTCTCATGACAGAACCTCAGCTAAACATAGTCAGTTGGAATGTCCGTGGTCTAAACTCAGAAGCTCACCAGTCTACAATACAACAAACTCTTGCAACCCACCAGCCACATATTGTATGTCTTCAAGAAACCAAGCGGGCAAACATCGATACCTCACTTGTGGCACGAATTGGTGGCCACAGCCTACTAAATTTCCAGCAGCGACCAGCAGCAGGGACACGAGGCGGCATCCTTATTCTCTGGAATGATAACGTGGTTGATCTAAAAGATTTTGAAATCCTTGAGTTCTCCCTCTCAGCCATTGTCACCCTCCGACATTGCGGTAATACATTCAAACTGACAACAGTGTACGGTCCTTCCCAAGACGATTTGAAGCCGGTCCTGAGAGAGCTCCTGATGGTGCGGCCAATAGGGAACCTGCCTTGGCTCATGGCTGGTGATTTCAATCTCATTTACCAAGCATGGGACAAGAACAACGCCAATCTCAACTACAGACTAATGGGTCAATTCAGGAAGGCTATCAACGATTGTGAGATCAAGGAAATTCAACTCCAAAACTGCCGCTACACTTGGAGCAATGAAAGAGACGACCCGACGCTTGTTAAGCTTGATCGTTTCTTCTGCAACGCAGAATGGGATCTTCGGTTCCCCTCACACGCACTTCATGCTCTCTCAACCTCCCTTTCAGACCACTGTCCACTTCTCCTAGCCAACCAACAGCAGCCTCGCCTCCCCAAGACCTTTCGCTTTGAAAACCACTGGACTATCTTGCCAGGCTTCGATGAAGAGGTTAAAAAAGCTTGGACAACCCGCGTTTGGCACACGGAACCCTATCACATCATGTACCACAAGCTGGGTGTGACGGCAAAGCACTTGAGGAGATGGGCAAAATCTTTGTGTTCGGACATCAAGCTACAGCTTCATATGGCCTTGGATGTAATCCTTCGCCTTGACACCGCCCAGGACTACCGCCCCCTATCCATTGAAGAAGCAGCATTGAGACGCGACCTAAAGAAGAGGGTCATCGGGCTCGCAGCAATTGAACGCTCCCGCAAAAGGCAAGCATCGAGAATAAGGTACCTCAAAGATGGAGATGCCAACACAAAATTTTTCCACCTTAGGATGAATGTGCGGCGAAGAAAGAATTTCATCCAACGCCTCAAGAGAGGCCCGACCTGGGTAGAACGACATGAGGACAAAGAGGCCGCAATCAAGGAACACTTCACACCGCTCTTACAAACACCGGGACAACGGTCGGTTGATTTGAACTGGGAATCACTACAGCTCACAAGAATCAATCTACAGGCACTAGATGAGCCCTTCACTGAGGGCGAAGTGTTGCGAGCTATCTCGCAAATGCCTGGGGATAAAGCTCCTGGCCCTGATGGTTTCACATGGTTTCACAGGAACCTTCTATAAGCGATGTTGGGATATCATTAAAGCAGATTGTACGGCAGTCATCAACGCCTTCTACAACCTGCGTACGACAAGCCTCTCCCTCTTAAATTCGGCAAATGTCGTCCTTCTCCCCAAGAAAATGGAAGTTGAGACAGTGGCAGACTACCGACCCATCAGTCTTCTTCATGGAATAGGGAAAATAATCTCCAAGATTCTTGCACTGCGCCTGCAGCCCTATATGGACGCCCTCATCTCCCCTGCACAAAGCGCTTTCATCAAAAAGAGGAGTATACATGAAGTTACGTCCGGAATTTGGCCAAAAGCTTCCACCAAAAAAATAAACCAACGCTACTCCTAAAGTTGGACATAGCGAAAGCTTTCGACACAGTCCGTTGGGACTACTTAATTGAAGTAATGCTGAGGCGCGGCTTTCCTACCCGGTGGAGGAACTGGATAACGCAAATGCTCTCTTCGGCCACCTCCCGTTTTCTACTAAATGGGCACCCTGGGCCTCCAATTATTCATGGCCGAGGTGTCAGGCAAGGCGACCTGCTTTCGCCATTCTTATTCATCCTAGCAATTGACCCACTGCATCATATTTTGGAAAAGGCTACTGAGGACGGTCTTCTCACACGTCTCAATGGACGACCGCCAAGAATGAGAACCTCGCTCTACGCGGATGATGCTGCCATCTTCCTCTCCCTGACACAACAAGACGTCTCGGCCCTCGCACATATTCTCGAATCCTTCGGTGAGGCCACAGGCCTTAAAACAAACTTTCACAAAAGTCAAGTGGCTCCCATTCGTTGCAACGCCGTTGACCTTGAAAGCATTCTTGTGCATCTCCCGGCAAAGACAACTACTTTCCAATGACATATTTAGGCCTCCCTTTGGCACTCACCAAACTTCGTAAGATCCATTTCCAACCCCTAGTGGACAAAGCGGCGGCAAAACTACCACACTGGCAAGGGAAGCTCCTAAACCAAGCTGGCAGATCCACTCTCGTTAAGGCGGTCCTAACCTCGCAACCTATCTACCACCTTACCTCCATCAGGCTTCCGAAAGGAACTTTGGAAGCGCTCGACAAAATAAGGCGGAAATTTCTTTGGGCCGGCGATGACAACCTCTCGGGAGGAAAATGCAAAGTGAATTGGGATCAGGTCTGCCGTCCAAAGGAGCTGGGAGGCCTAGGCATCCTTGATCTACATCGCTTCGCGCGCGCCCTCAGAGTGAGATGGCTCTGGTTTGAATGGCAAGAACCTGAAAAGCCCTGGCTGGGGTTGCCGGTGCCATGCGATGAAACCGATAGGGCACTTTTCAATGTGGCGATGGAAATCACTATTGGAAATGGTGCAAAGGCAAATTTCTAGAACTCCAATTGGCTCAACAATCAATCACTGCGAAGCCAGGCGCCGCTGATATTCTAGACCTCGAAAAGGAAAAATAGGAAAGTTAAAGATGCCCTCACAGGAAACAGATGGGTCTCTGACCTACAACTTCACTTGTTCAGAACCGCGCACCACTTCCGGGAATTCGTCGACCTATGGATGACCCTACACAACGTGCAGCTCCGGCTGGACACAGAAGATATGGTTCGATGGCGATTCACTGAACACGGCCAGTACTCAGCAAAATCTGCTTACTACCTACAGTTCGAAGGCGCTGTTCCGACGGCACTTAAGAAAATAATCTGGGATACCTGGGCGCCGCCGAAATGCAATTTTTTTTCCTGGCTAATCTTCCAAAACAGGGTTTGGACAGCAGACAGACTGCAAGCACGGAACTGGCAAAACCAAGTCTTTTGCCCACTTTGCCGCGCTGAGCCGAAAACAGCAGTCCATCTGCTTGCCCACTGCCGTCTCTCCAAAAGAATTTGGGAAGTTGTAGCTGCTTGGTCAAAACTACACATTCAACCATCAGAATGGGTAAATGCTGAAACAGTTCAAGATTGGTGGATGGAAATCACTTCCGCGCAAAATATGTCAAAGAAAGCCATCAGGTCAATAACTATTCTGGTTGCTTGGGAGCTGTGGAAGGAATGAAATTCAAGAATTTTTAGAAACCTGGCAAACACTCCGACCTCCATCATGGTGAAAATAAAGGAAGAAGCGCATATGTGGGTAATGGCGGGGGCAAAATGCCTAATTGAGCTTTACCCGTTGAGTGAGTAGTCCTCTTTCCTTGCTTGGTCTAGGATGACCCTAACTCCCAATTCCTTGTACCTATGTGCTCTCCTTCTCTATCAATATACAAGGCAAATTTCTTGCCTTCCTTTCAAAAAAAAAAAATTACGAATTTCAATTTCATTTCACATTTATTTCCAGTAATTTTACCAAAATATACAGAAACACCAGAATGCTACACGCACCATAGCATCAGAAGCGATGCAAAATGAAACTATGCAATTCACAAAAAATTGAGGATTGTAATTTATTATAGTTAATAAACAGTAGAGTACAACGGATAACTAAACTTGGACGACTAAAGGAATTGCTACGAGGGGAACACGACACAACAGAGTACCTCAATGGCGAATACATGTAGTAGTTAATAGAAGCTAAATATACTTGGAAAAGACAAATTACATCATTTTATTAAGCAAAAGCACAGAGCAATAGAGGCAGCTAAACAAGAAAGTTCAAAGGAATTGGGTGATACTGAGACTCAGTTTCGCGCCCATGCTGTTTCTGCCTTCTTCATCATATCGGTAACTGGCAAGGAGGCTAGTCATGACCCAATTAATTCTATAAGAAACCTGTTAACTAAAAAGCTGGAATACGGTTAATTTCCATAAAAAAAATATCAGTTGAATATGCAATGCATCTTTCTTCAGTTTTACATGATTACAAATATGGATCAGATCAAAAATTTAACAGGAAAACCTCTTAAATTAGAAACCAAAACTTGATAGGATGTACCAACCTGGAATCTTTAAAGGTAAGAAAGAAACTCCAGGTGCTCCTGAAGAACTTCCACATTATACAAAGTATTAATGGATGAGACGTTTTCAAAGCTGGCCTGAGACTAATAGAAACAACATAATGTAAGAAAGATTGTTCCTATGCCGCTATACATATCTTTGATTAGGAATGAACAAAACTGTTAAGGTAAATTTATCTAAACAATTCTCTAAACAGTTAAGGTAAATTTTCCGGAATAGAAAAACAGGAATGTGACTTAATAAATTTGTATCATCAAAAAGACAAGATATAATGCAGCAACAAAGCCGATTAGTGCAAACAAAATCGCGGGTGTTTACTGCCTAATCCACCCAAGAAGTCAAAAACTGCCACCCTCATTACCTCATAACCCACCAATTAGCAATCTTCCCCTCGAACTCCATCAAGACAGCTAATTCCAGTGCTCAAATCATGGGGTACCACTCACCCGTCCGCCCCTTGCATCAAATCCCCAAATAATCAAGAGAGGGTTCAGCTAATTAAGCTTATGATTAAATACTTTAGTTTACCAGGTCATTTAGGGTATATTATGGCCATGGAGAAAGAGAAAATTAACTGCTATTTATATCAGCGATGGTGTACACACGGTACATTTAACCATGGTTTCTTATACCATATAATTACCATCAGTACCAAAGCAATGATTGTGAATTCCAATAATAAGTTACCAGTTTACACTTGCACATTGTGTGAGAACGACATGGCATCAGCTATTTAAATTATGCATCACATAGTGAGATAACATAATAATTAGGGGAAAAAACCATGCAAATCTACAAAGTAGTGATGGGCGAGCATGCATAGAACATGACCTTTTGTAGTTAAAATGCAAAGGATGGTCATCAAGCTAGTGTCGGCTTGCAGGCATTCTCACAAACACCTGGCATGCACACTCTATCACATTATCTGAAGATGAAGAGACAACCAGAACGACATACGTATTCATGTATTCCTTGCCGAGAATTTGTGCGGTGCTGCCATCATAGGAGCAACCAGATCCGGCGCCCCTAAACCTGCAGGAGCCGGATCCGCGGACCCCGAGCTCGGATCGAACACACCCGCCAGACACCAAGAGATCAGGCTCACCATCGGCCGCATCCGCACCACTATCTGCACGATACGCGCATTAGGAGAAGCTCGCAACTTACGAACAGGATTCTGGTAAGCCTTCGGACTTTACCTTGATGGCGGTGTGCCTCGTCGGCCGGCGGCGGAGATGCCTGCTCCTCCTCAGCGGCGGCCTGCGTCGGAGCCGCAGAGGGAACAACGGTGCTCGAGACGGGCTTCTCCTGGTCGGCGGCGGCGCTGCCCGCGGGGAGGTCACGGTTACGGGCGAAGCCGAGCAGCGAGCAGTGAGAGAATGGGGAATAGACTCAGAGAACAGGGAGATAATTCTCTTCCTCTCTGTTCGATGTGGTGGACTAGCAGGAAACTACAATACTAGCCTTGTTGTGAGAAGGTGTATACCGCTTAGATGAGGGGCAAAGTAGTCTATTACTTACCAGGGCTGAAATTTTTGGTGGGGATTTGGCGGGTAAAGGATGATTGGAGGGAAATTTCTAGTTTAGGTGAGAGGGAAGAATAATTTGGACATTATTTTCTTCAAAAAATGACAAAAAGGGATCATTTTGAGAGGGAAAAATAGTTTTTTATTGATATAACTGAAATGTTGTCTGTCTTTTTAAAATGGATATACGATAAATTGATAGTTTATTTTTTATTATTTAAGTTTTAAAACTTCTTACCCTATTTTGAATACTGCACATTTCTAAATCGTTTTCACAAAAAAATCAAAATAAATAAAATAACATGATCATAAATTCATAAGCATTTTTTATCCCAGACATCCTCAGTTACTATGCCTATCAAGCTAAATTCTACCATAGCTGCAACTGCCCATCGTCTTACTTATTCCTTTACCAAATCATCCGTTACATTGAAGACAAATGGTCAAACGTCATGCATAGTTAACAACGTCACATACATACATACAAGTTACATATGGAGGTAGTATTTTCTCCATACTTAAATATGTTTATGTTTGAATTTTTTACCAGAATTAAGAAAGTAGATGGACTCAAATGGGGAAGATTATGAATGGTTGAGAAGAGAGAAGTAGGAACAGAAATTAAATAAAGTATAGTTATGATTGGTCAAAGAAGTAGCTATATTTTAAATCAAATTTTAAATTCTGAATGTAGCCATTTTGAGACAGATGAAGTGGTTATTGTAGCTCTAATAAAACTATAACGTGCTCATCTAATTGACTATTCTCGTCATCTCATAGAAGCCTAATCAAGTATGTCTAAATTTATAGTATTACGATGTGTCACATCTTAACTAGGTTTATTTTCTATGTGACGAAAGAAGTAGATCTACTTATCGGATACTTGTAATGCTTAATACTTATGATATGGCAAGTTACCCCACATATGAATCATCGTAGATATAAAATTGTCTCTCGCATGTGGAGCAACATAACTCTTTCTCTCGCTCTAGCTAACTCAGTAAGCATCAAAAAAGATGACAAAAAAATGACTAGATAGTTAGACATTTTTAGGCTTTGAAATGAATGTCAAAGGTTACCTTTAAGATTACGTGGCAACACACGAGTAAATTAGCTAGTTAATAAAATTATTATAGATGAAGCCATGAATTTTTCCCTTTGTTTTCACATTGTTTTATATTTTTGATAATTTCTCTACACTTATTAAGATATTCTAACACTTTTTTGAATTTAAATTATCATGCAAAATAGATATGTCGATAGACATGTGGGACATGTGGACCATCCCTTTGTATTATGCTATAGAAGTTCCCGTGCGTCCAAGAAAAAAGAACACAGGAAAATTCCTCTGCAAAGTGGGCCTCAACGCTAGCTAGGCACGTGCATACGGAGTTAACGGGAGGTCTATAGTGAACCGTACGTTACCGGGTGCTCCAGCTGAAACACATGTTACCGTGTGTCCAACTGCAGCGCACGGTATGCTCTGTATGTTACCAGGTGTCAGGACAAACACCGGTATCGTTTAGTACGTTACCGAGTGTAATCACATACGCATGGTAACATTAGTTAGCACACAGGAGCTTTCCAGTCTCTGGTAGTGACCACTGCTGCCCACCACCCGCGCCCCTCCCAGCCATGGATCCGCCTCCTCCAGCCGCGACTGCCTTCTCCTTCATCGCCAGCCGCTGCCCGCACTCTTCTGGCCGTGGATCCACCAACCACGTCCTTCCCGACCGCGGATCCGCTCACCACGCCCCTCCCTGCCGCCAGATTCGCCAACCACGCTCCTCCCCGCCGCCCACGACCCGAGTCGCCGCCAGATCCGCAGTCGTGCCCCTTGCCGCCGCCGCTACCCACAAGGGAGACAAAGGGAGAGGAGAGGGATCTAGTAGAGGTGGGAGAGGCAGGAGGCCACACACCTCCCGTTGCCGTCGACATCGCCGTCGCGTGCCATCGCCATCGACGTCGCCACCTCACGCGCCAGGAGAGGGATGAGGGGATAAGAAGAGAAGATGAGAAGGAAAGAATAAGTCTGAGCCTAATATTATACCATGATTCATTCTTTCCAGGCAGGTCTTTAGTAGCCACCAGTGAAAATTGATGCCAGCGAAAATTCGCTGGTTGTCGTTTAAGAGGACCGCTAGGAAAAATGTAATTTTCACTGGCGGATCCTTAGCAGGTCCACCTTAAAAATAGCTATAAATTTACTAGTGGCCCTCTTAACCCAGCCACCAGCGAAGATCTGTTTTCGCTGGTGGTCCGTAGCCCACCACCCCTCGTAATATTTTTGTTGACGGTTTCCACGTATAAAGCCAGTGAAAAAAATAGAGTGATGCTATTAAAAATCGTTTTTGTAATAGTGGGCAGGGTTTACAATTGCCTAGAATTTGGCCATATGAAGAGGTAAAGATTATCGGTTTAGTATTTGAAATCCTATATTGTTGACTAATTAAGTAGACCATATGGAAAATAAATCATTTTTATAGGGCGTTCTTGCTTACGAAAATCAATTTCCACATATGAGCCTTTGCCGGACACCCCTCAAAGATTTTTACGTATGTGTTTTTAAGTAGTGCTTCTCTCCTAGCCCCCATACGTAAGTATGTACGTACGCGGTACGCCTCCACGCGCACATGCATACATCGCTCCCTCCCCTTTCATCTCTCTTTTTATCACCATAACAATTAAAATTAATATTATCTTTATTTATGAGTCTCTGTATGGTGGGGATATAGATTATTTTACATTTCTCTTTAGAATTTATAATATTTCATAAAAAAATAAAATAAAGATACCAGAGCAAATATTTCTTATATTTTATAAAAAATGATGAAGATGTCAATGTGCATATTTATTTATTGTATCTAAAAATTAAATATATAAGTTGCTCGTATATGGACGTGGGTTTTCTTCCTAGTTAGTGTAAACTTATAAAAAGGTATAAAAAGCTAGAATATTCAGAAACTATATTTTTCGATATGAATAATCTCTAACCTTTCGACTTTCAACAGTTGAATAGAAATATTTAAAGAGAAATTGAAAAACCAAGTATAAATCAACATATTGAATGCATGCTTCTCTATCTGTTTCTTAACTAAATTAAGCTGCTTGCTCCTAATTTGTCTTAGGCCAAAAAAGAAAAAATCATGAAAGGTCTCAAAAATCACAAAGGCGTCTTTTGCGCGTTGGATTCTGTTCTAGAAGGTCGACGTCTCCTATACAGGTTGGAGTGTTGGACAATAAGTCACTGACATGTGGAGCATCCATCCTTCTATCCTAATCCCATACTAGCTCCTCTATAAAAGCCATGCTAGGGCTGGCTCTCAAGTCATCAGTAGCACACAGCTTTTGCTAGTGCACCCACGCCACCACCAGAGGGGCTTTGACGTACGGGCGAAAGAGTTAGCTATCTTTTTCATCCGTACAGCCGCGTCTCTCCCATTTCCTCGCACGATCGAGCAATCCGTGCTTAGCCTTAGCCCTAGCTAGCCGAGGCCGAGCCGGCGGGATGGGGTGGGTGCGTGGCGGCAACATCTTCTGCCTCGCGGCCACCGCCGTCGTCCTCCTCCTCCTCCTCCTCCTCGCCCCACTCAACCCCAAGGACGAGCTCCAGCAGGTTTGTTTGTTTGTATATGCTTATATAAGATGATCCTCGTTGCTTGCTTTGTACAAGAAATTCTTTGGGTGATGCATGCCCCTTCACTGTACAGCCAGTACAGGTGAAATCGTTCAACTCGCCGGAGGACGCGTCGGCGGCCGAGGCGCTGACGGAGAGCAAGCTGGGCTTGATCCGCTGCATCCAGAGGATGGACGACGGCGACATTAAGGTCGACCACGGTGGGGAACCTGTCTACCTTGGGCCCGTCATATTACTGACCCTCTTCTCCATCGGTACGGTGATATTATCGATCGAGCTCCCAATCCACTCGATGCACTGCTGGATTAAATATTGTTGTTTAATTAAATTGCTAGAATTACATTCTTTTACTGCTCGACTGCATCAAATTATATTGTTAACTGTTGTTTCTTAAGAAGAATATATACGTACGCTTGATCTGCAGTGCTTTGGACGCTCTACTACTACTGCCAGAGCCCGCCAAGCCGTCGCCAGAAGAACCGCAGAAAGGACTCGCTCCGTGCGGCCATGCTGCTGTTGTTCAGTTTATTTATCATTCCCACGGCTGATCTCATGGGTAACCCTATCAATCGATTGACCCTCGTCCTTCTTCTGATATCTTTTAATTGATTTTAAGCAATTACCATAGTGATCCATACATACAGATTGCGCAGCTACCACCATTATAAAATTTTCTTACGTTGTAATAGTTTGTATTCTTCCACACTTTATTGTGAAAGAAAAATATTGGAAATAGCAATATCGTTTTGAACGCGGGCGCAACATGATTAAACTTTTACACCTAATACTTTGATTACCATGGTAATTCAAATGCCCAAAAAGCAAATGTGATGTTCTCCTTTTAGCATTCTCTTATACTAGTTCTCCGTTAATTAGTAACCCTCCGTTAAAAGCTATAGCTAGAATGAAAAGTAAGGTGGGATGGATGGAATCCTCACGACGATGGTATTTATGGGATAAAGTTGTTTGTACGATGATATTTTATGAAACTCAAACTCGTAGATGATAATTTTTTGGATTTGAACATTTGTAAATGATTTTTATTTTTTGGATTTTCTCCTGCATAAACGGTAGCTGCAAAGATGCGCCGCTTTGTTGTGAATTAGGTTTCCTGATGTCTGCCGCTAGCCGCTAATTTGATGGGCCTGGGCCGTGCATGTGCGTGTGCGTATGCATCGTCATTAGGTTGTTGATACAGTATATGCATGGTTTTAGGCTAGCCATATGGAAAACAAATATTAAGTAGTGAAAAAACTAATTTTTTTCACCATCACAATACACCACGTCATAAAGAAAATATAAGCCATCCGATTTCACCTACAGATGATGTGAGCTGTCGGATTCATTGATTGGCAAAAGCTCTTCTAGATCCTTGGTAAATTAAAACTTCTTTCGCAATAAGATCCTTTCACCTCCTTAATCTTACCATTTCTTATTTTCACCCCTGCTACCCATTTCGACACCGTCTCGGTCTCTCGCTGCGCCGCCCACTCCCAGGAGGCTGAGGCTTCGGATTTTGTGTGCCCCGCGTGAGTGGGAAAGTTTAACCTGCTATCGGGTTTCTCATGGGATGAGAGTTCAACACTTCAGCTGCATGGTGGCTCGCTTAATTTTCTATCACTTTATTTAGATAATATATTGTGGTATAATTGATCAGCTATGGGTGATATGCATTTATCATTCGTTTATCATTCATCTATGCGTAGTGCAGATTTGCAAGAATTAGTGACACCAATATTTCATCACTTTTTACAATCAACACACCTATATTTAATGATAATACTAATCAATCAATAAAACTTTTATATACTCACTCTGTCTCAAAATATAATACTTGTCTAGATTCGTACCTTAAGGTAACTATATTTTGGGATGGTAGGAGTAACTGGCAGTGATACACTCCTTTGCTCATTTTTACTTCCTTTGTTCCCAATTAATCATCATATAAGTATTTAGAGGTTATTCCTAAATGATCATCACATTAGCATGAGAGTAAATGAGCAATAATTAGTGCATGCATCCATCAATCTATGCATCACACAACCTTTTGCATGCAGTTTGCAATGTGTTGATTTGTCAGTGGCTATTAGGTTGTAGGGGTGGTGCATGCATGTATTTTGTGAGTGCATCAAGGTGGAGTAAGTGGATTACATGGGGTTATTGTTTTTTCTTGGTTATTGTGCACTTCTGTTATGATGATGATCATTTGAGAGCGGAGAGACTATTTCACTGTAGTCACTAAATTGTAGCACTGCTTTTGCCACTGATACTGGTAGGGACGCCAACGGTGCACTCATCTCCTCATGCGACTTGCATCGAGAAGGTCTATGCCAGCAACTCCTACTCCACCATGGCTGCGTACCTGGATGGTTCTAGCAGAGTCATGTTGGCTAGCCGAGACGGCATGATCTGGCTGGCAAATATGCCAAAGCATGGATCCTTTCAGGGCATCGATGGTGACATGGAAGCAAGAACACCGTTCCTTGACCTCAGGGAACGGGTGCACTATGGCGCTGTCGGGTCGCTAGGGATCAAGAGCATCGCTTTCCACCCAAATTTCACCACCAATGGGCTTTTCTACGTCTCGTACACTTGCGATAGTGCCCGGTCATCGGAGTGCGCAGTTGGAAAGGCCGGTAATGGTGTTCAGTGGAGCCGCTACTGGCTCATCGTCACAGAGTTCTATGCCAAAAATTCCATGGTAAGCAACACTCTCTTAGTTTTTATGTATGTCATCAAAATATTTATGTCAAATTCTAACACAAGATCAACAAAGTAGATGATGGCTCCAAATTTTGCTCTACAGTCATATGTTGGCTAAATTATCTATCTATCTATTATATTACTAAGATAGCTCAAAACGAAGACAACACATTCACTTAGGAGGGTAGGATTTTTCACATTAATTGAAGAATAAAAGGAAAGATTTTAATTGTTAGATCGTAGTGGATTCAAACTATATCAGTGTATAGATTGATTAATATAGTTATATAGAAAATATAAGTATATCTATAAAAGCAGTATATAAACTCTAATTTTATTTTTAAATATGTTGTGTACATATTACAATTGTATACGTGGAAGTAGAAAGAAAAACTTTTAAATGAAATCCAATTCTATTTTTTGTTTCATATAAAATTATAATTGCACGTATTTACAGAAATAGAAGTAAGAGTTTGTATATTAAACCCATCTAATTTTATCTATCTCCGTGCAAAATTGTGCATGGAAATTTTGCCAGTTCCTTATTATCATATAAATGCATGACCGCATTTAAGTTTGCAAAATTGTGGTGCATAAAATATAGTGGTGTACTCCTTTTTTCTATTTTTTTCATAACAATTTGAGTATGAGACAGGCCGGAGCAATTCATGCATGTAACAAAACCACTTTCTTCTCAGCTCAGTTTTCATTACGATTTCTTGTTACTCTCTCTTGATCTAAAAGCTAACTTTGGACACTAGTCATAATGTTTATTGAATTATATAATGATTAATTATGAATTGATATTAGGGAATGGCAAAAACATCCAATCCAAAGGAAGTGAAGACGATCTTCAGTATGGCGTTGCCTCCTCCCCAAGAGCTGCTTGTATCTAGCCCTAATCTTGGTGGTCAGGTATTTTTCAAGGACAGATCCATGTACGTCGCCACCGGACATGGCGTAATAAACACACCTGCGGCCGGCTACGTGGATTTGTCTCGGGATGAGAGGTTATTGCACGGCAAGATTATTCGGCTGGATATGAACGATTACTTTCCAGGTAGTAATATATATTCCTATGTGCCATACACATGTACACGCGTATATATAAACTGATTCATGTGATCTTTGATCCATATACCTGACCCTGATCACCTATTTTATGCATTTTAGCTATTTCTCACTCGATTGGCGATGTTTTATTATTTATCGATCACCCTAAACTAAGATATTGGCCTAAGCTTGGACAATAGTTAATTAAAATATCAACTTTAGTATAATTTAGCAGAAACTTTTAGTATGTGTCATTTTATTTGTGTTTCTATCTGTTCACGTATACTTCTACGTGTTTTTATGCATCTCGCGATCCATCATTGATGAAGTCAGCTGGATCCACGCGATGTGACGTACTGGTCGGCCAGATGACACACGGATATTAATGTATATCGATCCAAGACAAACACTATTATAGTTGCGATTTGGACCAAATTAACAATTTACTTGTACACTAAACCTAAGTACTGCACGCGTTTCAGGGAAGCAGCAGCAGCAAGAGATCATCGTCATGGGGGTCGGTGACCCCAAGGGATGCAGCTTCCACCCTAACGACACGCGGTTCGTGTACTGTGGTGTCGTCGTCAATGGAACTGCACAGGTAGGACGCGTCTAGTATTTTGAGATTATCGATCGTTTCAAAGTGCGAAAGGGTGTTGTGCAAATTGGGCTGGGTTTTAATTGCTTCCTAGGTTGAATATGGCCTCATTTTCAATTTTTTTATGCACATATATATTACAAGCTACATATTATTTCTTTTCTAAAAATTCATGAATATAAATCTGAATACCCTTAAATTAATCTGAATAAGTGCCCCCTGCGCGCGCAGGTGCGTTTGATAAACATCAAGGGTGAAAACCGTGGCAGCTACACCGTAATCCACCATGGTTGGCTACCAGAGATAACATGTGGTTTCAGTTACCAAGCCACCACAGATCCTTATCTGAAAGGAAGGTATAATATATGCTACTATCTATTTCTCTTATGTACCGTGCTTTGTTACGGATAAAAATATAAAATAATATAACCTAAAATAAATAAAAATTACATTTTGCATGAAATATATTACATATATCATTTTTCTATAGGGAATATTCACATTAATTGACTTTATATGTGTGGACTATCTATTTAGAGTTGTTTGGTTTTTAATACTAAGAATTTCTTGAGGTAACTGCAAAACCATAATCACTAGCTTGTGAAGGTACATCACTCTTAAGTTCAAAAAGAACGATAGGTGTCGATTCTAGTACTAACACTAATTATGTGAAACTAATAACCCAAATTATTAGTGCCGGTTCTAGACCGACACTTACGAGATATCACTTATGAGATATTATAAGTGTCAGTTCTATATATCTATGGAGCTCTTAGGTATACGCTGGCAACCCCATACATGCCACTTTCATGTTAACATCTATAGTGCATATAGGTGTCAATTCTTAAACATAAGCTAGCACATATGTTTTAAAGTAAGTGTGGTGGTAGATTCACTATCACCATCGCTACCTTTTTAAAGTAGTAGTATAGATCTTCCAGAATACATTGTTAGGTTTAAGGTATTCTCTCTAACCTCTCAAGAGATAGACGTAGTAAAAGCTTTAATTTGTCTAATCCTAATGGTCGATTATTGCCATTTGTTTTGGGTCCATTTGTTTTACTTAGTTACCCACCAAAAAATATTTGAGCACCTTTTCATTAATAGGCTAGTGATGCGATAATTATCGATCGTTTCATATTCATGCACATATGCCATACTATCAATACCTTTCTATGTGCACGAATATTATTCTATATTATCCAGAATCTTAGTAAAATTTGGCTTATGTTTTGTTGAATTTTGGTATGAAACTACTGATCTTATTTTGAATTTCAATCGATCTCGTATTATGTTCTACACCGATTGTAATCTTAATATTCTTTTTTATTCAGATTTTTAGGTTTTTCAAAACTACGTCAGCATTTGATTTAATTAATCTCAAACGTTGTAATCTATACCTACACTTTAATCAATGGCTTATTTTTTTTCTTTTTCTCCGATTAATAAGTGAATTTCTTTGGCCTTGAGAGCAAATGTGGAGACTTCCTTTTATATTACTTTGAGAAGAAAATAAATTTGTTTATATTTATTCGAGGTTTAGCAAATTAATCATTACGTGTCTAAGATGTAATTATTATTTCGGAATTACAGGTACTTATTTATCTACAACTCTAATATGTGGGCTGCCACGGAGACCCCGCAAGGCAGTGGCCACTATACCTCCATGAGGATCGCCTTAGGCTGCTCCACGAGCTCTTCTTCCATGGCCTGTGACCCCAATAGCGCCACCATTGTCGGGCTCATCCACTTCATTGGCGAGGATAACAATGGGGACATCCTCTTCCTCACTACCAGTGGCATCTACCGAGTCGTCCACCCCTCCCTGTGTCACTATCCAACCGGGGAGCCGGTTGATGAGGCTGCAGGTGATGGAATGAATCGTTTGCCATCTCATCAGCAGCCAACGTGGGTGAAAACTTTGCTTGCTATAGTCGGAGGGATAGGCGTAATTTTGATTACCTGGTTTTACGTAATCAATAGCGTTGTCTGTACTGGAAGAAATGATGGCGACGGACAGGAACCACGATCGATAGAAGTTGGTGTGTGCACCCAGAACACCATCAATTGCTGCATACCACATGCCAGCACCAGAGCAGATGAGTGAGACCTATGTGCTTCGTTTTGTTATCCGATAGAATCTCTTGGCGAACTTTTTGGTGATATGTAGTGTTGGATGAACCTGGTGAATGCTGATTTGTGAGTGAAACTATTTCTGTTATTAATATTTTTTGATTTAAAAGCGATTTGTGATGAACATATTGGCCTTGAAAGTTGGTTTAAAATATCTGTGAATGTTGATGTGAGTGCGTGTAATTAACATGAATCAGGTTGTGATATATGTATCTAGAAACGGTTTATTTGATCTATTTGTGTACAGATGACTTGAGATCAATATTGATCAACGGTAAGGATCGGAACTAAGCTCAGAAGAAATCGAGATCTAAGATTGTCGGGATACCATGTGAGAAAATTAGACTATAGTCATGAATCTTGAGATCAACCTTGGCCAACGACATGTACGTTGGCTAGCCGTTCCTCGATTGTGCACATATGCATGCGAAACACAATGTGCGAGGAGAATGTGTGGATAACGCGATGGCATGCGAACGTCTCGGGTAACTCGTTCTCAACATATGAACATGGATATTTCTATTCATGCATGCATGGTTATAATTAGAGTCAAACGCAATGTATATTAATTCCTCTTCTTGTTGAGACCGAGTCACATGCATATGGGTGTCGATGGTAAAGAGATACTACGATCGATGAGAGAAGATAGCCAATCGATTAGATCTAACTGTATACGCAGAGTACTTTAAATAATCGTAGCTTTACAAACATAAATTATATCATTGTATAACTCTTTACAAACATACGTAAATTAATAAGCTATGCAATATCCACTTACATTGGTCAACTCATTATTTTGGACTACTATTTTCAAAGAACACGCCGTTTGAAAACAAATATTGTTTCGAAGAAAACAATCAAACATGCGGGAAAAAAAAGAAGTTAGCTTCAAACAGATATTTTGTGTACTACGAAGATAAGGAATTGTATAGGTGTTGTGTGTGCTAACATTTGAAAACCCTTTAAGGTACGTGAGAATTGTGGAGAGGTGAATTTCTACAGAGGAAAAAAATTTAAACTTTAATCTACCCTTAATTTATTTTTCACAACATCATATGTCTTGATGAGGCGATTCAATCACAAAAACTTTGTGTTTCTATGTTTTGCAATTGTCGTTTATGCTATGGCTATTGTGACTATTTAGATGGTAGACAAAAAAATGAGATGACATCCCTTTTTGGAAAAAAAGAAGTTTCTCAGCAATTGACTATTTTCGGGCATATGGTTTCTGGATAGAACCCCATTTCAATTGTTTCTTCCCTGATTCATTACTTAACGTGTGGAAGCCTAGCTAGCTAGCTACCATGTATCCGTCAACATTTCAACACATATTCCAAATTGACATACTTTTCAGCCGAGTACAAGGACAGATGTTTCGCTGTAAACGTTTGTTGCATCTTGGGAAAAAAGAACTGGCTCATACCTGTTTGGGAGTTGGCGGCAGCGCCTGTGCATCACGCGGAACCAAACATGCACCGGAACTCGATCAAATTCGGCAATTTGTTATCTCGAAAGCCGAAAGTGAGATTAGCAAGGTGATACACACAGATTACAGCGCTGAAGAGCTGAGATTAGCAAAAATGCATGCACGCAGCTAGCAGAAGGAAATTAATTAAGGATGCAGCTAGCAACAAAGCTCGCTGGTAATGGATGCATGCAGAGTGTCACGAGGGTGCTTACCTTGCTCCTTGCAAATGCTGCTGCTCTTCTCAGTTAAGTGCTGAATGGCCACTCTAAATCTGAGGAATGGGGAGTACGTGAAATAGCCAGTCAGGTCGAGCCTTTGTTTCAGAATATAAAACTAAACCATAAAAGAAGGACTCCAAACGTAAAAGTAATCAACAACCTCAGCTTCTTGGGTGTGAGGCTGATAATGGGTCCCATCAGAGACACCAAACCGCAATGTTAGTGTGTGTTTACGATGTCTTGTAGCAAGCGGCCTGCGCCCCCGCTATAAGATAATAACGGAATACAGATCAGACCACGTTTGTGCCATAGAAAGAAACAATCCAATCGATCACGTGGTGACAGCTATTTTATGGACCCATAGATTGAATACAGAATATATATACCTCAAGTCGGCGCAGTTCTCGCATTAAAATAATTTCGACTGCAGCATCGATTTATTTAGTGTCCACTTGTTCTTCACGCAGCAGGTAGAACTAGAAGACCGGATGGCCCAATCTGTGACTGAAGGGGCCAGGAATTACCCGGTTCCTAAATTACTTCGTCCAAAAAAAAAAATCAATTTTAACTAAGACCCTGAGTACATTGAATACGCATATGAAATAGAGGATTGAGTCTTTTTTTAATGAAATAGAGGGATACATAGTACTCCCATTTAACATACGAGGAGACCATAATGCGCTCCAGTTCGCCAACAGCTGGACTACACACCGGTTCCCTGAATCCTCGGTTCCCTGAATCCTTCTTGCTGGTGTCTAAGACCCTATTTAGGAGCGTATCTAAAATAGTTTGATTTTTCAGTTACTAGCTTAGGGAGAATATAATGTGCATAGACTATATATTTGTTTGAACTCGAATATATTTGTTCTCCGAGTGCTAAAATGTCAGAATCCAACCACATAGCCATCAAACATTTAGCTCATCCTATGTTGAGAAAGATAAAGATGAGCTCATCACGATTCGAGGATAGTTTCCAATCAAGACGGGGAGCACTACTACAAAATCGATTTTTCGTGACATCATCCTATTTTTTTCTCTGGTGGTTATACGTGGAAACCGCTAGCGAAAATATTACAAGGGGTGAGAGGCTACGGACTGCTAGCGAAAATAGATCTTCGCTGGTGGTTGGGTTAAAACTCGCTAGCGGTCCACTTAAACAACCGCTAGTGAAAATTGGGTTTTTCCTGACTGTCTTCTTTACCGGTTGCCAGCGAAAATAGGATTTTCATTAGCGGTTATTTTCGCTGGAGGCTGGTAAAGAGGACCGCCAGGAAAAATAAATTCACCATATTAAAATTCACCCCCTCTCCCGATCCCACTATCTCCCCATATTAAAACATAACCTGGTGCATATTTTTCACCACACTTAAACAGAGACCATGAGTTTTTCTGTACTCCTTAAGTTGCTGAGCTTTCCACAATTCACCTGGTAACTTCTAAGGTTTATCAAGCCCTTTTCCCAGATATGGCTCCTTCTTGTGAATACCTTTTTTCATGCGATGTGCAATTTCAAAAGCCAGTACTACCCGAAAAGCTTGATGTACTGTTTCAGGTAATTGAGCAGCGACAGAGTATCACAAGTCTTCTTTTAAGCCCAGAATAAACTGAGACAACAGGAACAGGTTACTAAGAGTGGGATCATATAAACGCAACACATATACCAACTGAACAAATTTTGTGCGATACTCTGCTACTGAACCCGTTTGTGTGAGCAACAACAACTCATCCATCTTAGTACGAGCAACATTAACCTCAAATTCTTCCAATAATGCCTCCCTTAACTGATCCCATGTATGCCACCCTGCCTCTTGTTTCCATGCCCGATACCAATGGGCCGCGTCACCAATCATATTCAGCGATACTGCAGACTGCCTCTTGCTGTCGATCTTCTCCAGCTTCGTGTTCATGATGTTCACCTCCTCAACCTTCTTCACCAACGACTGAATCATGTCGGCGAGACACCCTTCCATCGCTTCCATGGCAGCCACTACTGGCCACACTTGGACTCCTTGCTTCGCCGGCGCCTTGGCGTCTCCTCCTCCAAGCAAATCGAACCAGACACAAGATTTACTGCAGCACTCCAAAAGGAGACCACGAACTTGGCCACAGGATTTACCGATCAAAGCCGAGAGAATTCTAGGGACAGTGCACAGGACCAACAGCTCTGATACCAAGTTGTTACGCCCTAACTCCGACTAGATCGCCGCCGGCGATCACCGGTGTTGGGGAGAAACGAATCCGGAAGAGAAAGGGGAAAAGTTGCTGAGAAAGAAGAAGAAGAAGAAGATAGCGACGAGATTCTATTTTCATTTCTTAATTGTCAAACAGATACAGTTCTGACGGGGTTATATCCTCCCCCACGCCTCCAGCTGGCTTGAGACCCACATGTCACACACATATATTACATTTCCGCTTTCCTTTCACTTTCTCCTGTCGAAGACGTCTTTGCCGAACCCGCCTTGCTCTGTTTCTTCTGTCCAGCTGCATTGCCCATGTCTGTCGCCACCGCAGGTGTGACACTCCATTGGGTTCATGAGTTCATCAATCTCACCTCATCCGATGGGGCAGCCCGTCCTGCGAGCGCTCGTGCGCGCAGTGCAGGAGATATCGTTGGTATTGGAAGTCTTCTTCTCCGGATATGGAGGTAGAGCCGCTCGCCGGCCTGACCCACCCTAGGCATGCACGCCGTCGCCACATCGAGGCGAAATCACAATCACGAGCGCCGGCGAACCGCGCGCGGTAAGCTAATGTCACGCCCCGATCTAGCCCCGAACGGGAACTAGAGCGGGACGCTCCAAATAAACCTGTAAGCCGATACCAGTCCCAGGAAAACAGTACTGGTATCACAGGAAGACGAAATATCACAACGACAGCGGTCTCTTCATTAAGAGTAGTCTTATAGTCATGTTGGGCAACGGACAGACCCCGTGCTCACAACTGCATTACAAAAGAGAAAGGCGGAAGCGAAGACTGGACCAAGACCTCAAGCATAACTTGGGAACTACGTCGAAACCCTAAAACTGCTCGAAACCATCCTGCTCCTAGAAGAACTCATCATCAGCGGGGTCCACTTCTTCTTCGAGATCTGGGGATTTATATAGAGCAAGGGTGAGTACGGAGAGTACTCAGCAAGTCTGGGGAATTAGGTGTATATTGCAAGCTTCATAGAACGGCGGTTTGTTTTCGCAAAGGATTTGGTTTCAAACTTTCGACATGATTTCTAGAGAAGTGCTTCTCAACGACTCGAGCCTGATAGTGCATCAAGCTCAGTCGGAGTTTGTGCAATGTATCAATCTTTCAAGAATCAAGTTTTTGGCTCCCGGCCAAATGATTTCGACGGCCTACCTGGCTTAGCTGAACCGTCAGCCACATTTGATAACAACGTCATCCAACCCATCAAGTCAATTTCACAAGCAGTAGTCAAACAAAACTACGCTAAGGAATCACCTCACATCCGCCCATAACCGTGGGCACGGCTGTTCGAACAGTTTGTTAACCTCTGCAGAGGGGTACACTTTACCCACACGATGTTACTAGCCTGGGTCACCCAGCCCGTGCAGAACAGCCACGTCTGTTGACTTTGAGACTTTCACGACAAGGCATTTCAAAGCCGACACAAGGTTGCCATATGCCAACGGGAGGGGTCATCCGGACCAACAACAGGTTAGGTCCCAGACCATACTGTGCCAGGAAGCCCAGGGGTCCTCCCCGACACCACCCCGGCGAATCCACTTGTCCCTTGGCATCAAGGCTTCCCTGGCCCAGCTAGTTACTCAGCCAGGGGTGTCTCATTTCACCCATGTGGTCGCACTATTTATGTTTGGATGAAATCCCAAAGGATTCGGTCCTTAAGTGCAAGTACGGGAAAGCGCACTCCCGGTGCGTTCCCGCACCGCGGTTTTAGAAATCATTTTATTTTGCAGACACCGACCCAAGTGTCGGGTTTTTCCAAGTATTTCATAAACCCAAGTTTTACCCATCGTTGATAGTTTTAAAATTTGAGAGAGTCCCCGATGTACGTGCCCGAGGGCTCGGACATCGGAAACCGACAGTTGACAAAGGTGGTACGGGTATTCAATAGTCAAGGTAGGTATGTGCATCAAATGGGTTGAGCCGGCAGGTTATCCTGCAAACCGCAGCCAAATACAAACAGTTGTGACCTAATCATGCATAGTTTACGAAATAAAAATAATTAGTTTTAAATTATGGGTGCAAGATGGTCAAAGGTGACTTGCCTTGCTCGAGATCTTGAACTAAATCCGCACACTGCAAGTCTTCGGGCTCCGATACTATACGCGAAACGAAAAAGACTCAATAAACAGCGAAAATAAAGCCCTAATAGAGATCACTAAGTGTGCCATTTAATAGATCTCGATTTTTGAGAAATTTTGGAAGTTGAACGGAGTCAATTGGACGAACGGTTGAAAAGATATGGATTTTCTAAAGTTAATTGATTTTCTGTCTAAAGGAAAAGGAAATATTAAATTCCCTTGGAAAGGAAAAGGAAAGAGGGGCTGCATTTGGACTTGTTCGGGCGACGTAAGACGCGGCCCAAGGCGGCGCGGATGAGAGCAGGCCAAGAGGGAGCGAGTGGGCTGTGGGGATGCGGCCCACGCGGCGCGCGTGCGAGGCCGGGGCGAGCGGGCCAGGCCGAGCGGTGGCAGCAGGCTAGGAGAGGCGAGCAGGCCGGCCGGGACGGCCCAAGGCGAGGCGGGCGAGCGGGCCGTGCGAGGTGGCGGCCCAAGGCGGCACAGCAGAGAGAGAGAGGGTGGACCGGTCAAAGGGGTGTGGGGCCCACAAGTGGGTCCCACCTCCGGTTTTTTCTTCTTCTTTTCTTTTCTTCTTCCTCCTCCTCTTCTTCATTCTTCTCGTTTCTTCCGCTCTCTTCTTCTTTCTTCTCCGACGGACCGAGGTAGCGAGGGAGGGGAGGGGAGCAAAGGCGGCCGGCGGTGGGGCGGCACTGAGTCCGGCCGAGCGGGCTCGGCGGCGGCGCGGGGAGGCAAGGGCGCGGCCGCGGCTACGCGCGCGGCGCGGCCGGCCGGCGGTGAGGGGAGACTACGCGGCGGTGGCTATGGCCTACGGGGGAGAAGGGGAAGAGAAGGAGACGGTGGGATGGGGAGTTACCGCGAGGGAGAGGCGGTTGCCGAGCTGGGGAAGAAGTGGTGGAGGCAGCGCGGCCGTGCGAGCTCCGCGTCGCGCGTCCCTGGCGGCGACTGGTGGGAGGGAGGCGGCAACACGGCGATGGCGGTGGCAGCGGAAACGGCAGTGGCGCGGGCGTCTGAGGAGGAAGGGGAGGAGCGGCATAGGGCGGAGGAAGTGAGGGTTTTATAGGGGCCGAGGGAAGCACGCGAGAGAGCGGCGGCTTCACGGGCGCGCACGCGAGGGCTAGCGCTCCAAGCGCTAGCGACCAAGGCGGCGGCAGAGAGAGGACGCCGGCGGGGGAAAAAGGAGAAAGGGGGAAGGAGAAAGGGGGCTCTGCACTTGCCGTTTCGGGAGGAGGAGGAGAGAGAGGCTGCAGCTCTGCCTCTCGGTTTGGAAGGGAGCGGCGTGAGGGGCAGGGGTGTCACGGCGATGCCGGCGGCAGGCAGCTGGCGCGAGCTGGCGGGCAGAGACAGGCGGGGCCGAGGAGACGCGGCGGTGACGCGGCGTCGCGGTGACCGAGGCAGGCGGCCGGTCATTTGAAAGACGCGGGCGGCAAATCCAACCCGGCGAGAGAGAGAACGGCGAGAGAGAGGGAGAGAGAACAGGAGAGAACAGAAGAGAGAGATAGTTGCTGTGGGAGAGAGATAGACTGACTGGGCCGACAGGAATCGGCCCAAGGAACATGAGGGAGGCTAAGTAGACTTTTACGGAGAGTTCGGTTTTGGAGGGATTTGGATTTTTGGATTTGATTTGGAATCGGAAATTGGACCGAGGGGAAAAGATCTTGGCACACACACATAAACAGAAACAACCAAACAAAAAGTGCGAAATTTCGAAATTAGGGTTTTAGGAAATTAAGTTTTCTCCTAAGGCTAACGCCGCGACGGAACGGGCGTTACAGCTAAGCAAACCCCTATCCTCCTTAATCTCCATTTATCGATTCATTGCACAGGAAAGGCAGCCAACGGTTTTGGATAGCTAAGTGGCCATGTCATTATCATACCATATTGTATGGTTTTGAAAAGTTTAGTGGTCAGTTAGACAATTTCATAGCTCATGAGTTTAGGTTTTTGTATGGACTCTCACAACTCTTGTGGCTCAATAGAATTTTTTTCTTTAAACAAGGGATTGATAGAATCAAGTGAACGGATCATAATTTGTTGTGTCGCGGTCATAGGTCAACTTTAGCCTGAATTATTCTCTAGATACCCTTAACAGTTCTGACGAGGAGCATGTTTTCGTGCAAGGAGGAGTTAAGCTTAAAATAAGAAATCATTATTAACTTCAAAAATAAAATAAGAAATCATTATGCGAAACCATCTATTTGGTGCAGAGCTAGCTGATTGCTAGATGGGTGGACTTGCTGTTGTGTCCTCACAACGATCATGGTTCCATGGTGGGTCTGCATATAGGCCTCGATCGGCAGCCATTGCTACGCAGCAGTTGTGATTGCGGCAATTGAAAGTCGCTGCAAGCTGCGGCAATTTTGGACCGCTGTGCAGACACAGCCACTGCCGCAAAAAAAATCCCATCCAAACACGCCCATAGCTAGGATGGTGCATAGATTACCGGGTTAACTTTGAAATTTCAGTAGTTTCAGACCATGTTAGGACATAAATAAGTATTATATACTGTTGAGTGTGATCGGTATAGGACAACTGATAATTGTTTTCGCCCCTGCATTAGGACTTCATATATACATGGATGCATTCTATTGGAAAGTGCTTTTTGATAATTCCTAACATGTTTAGATTGTATATGCACCGTGTGTGTGCATGGTATGCATCATGAGTGCTGTGTTGAGTTTGTGAGAGACATTTTTCTTTATCTAAAATACCAATAAGGTCAGAACTCATTTGGATGATGACGATGATGATGACGATGTGCCAGTATGTGCTATATTCCCAGAATGCATAGTTTAGTACTTAAACAACAAAAGATGTATGCATCTTTCCTTGGTATAAGTCCATATGAGTACCTTTATAATTAACATCTTACAAGCAACATTCAATAGCCACAACAACAGTGAGTGTGCTAACTTTGTATAAATTTAAATTCATCCTGTACTCCCCAGTATAAGTGCATATGAGTTCCTCCCTAGCTGACATCTTACAAGTAATATTCAATAGCTACACTAATATTGCGAATGCACATTGCACCTACGTGTAAAATTAAGATGTTAATTTATACGCCAGACATCAGCCAGCAGAAAGGAACTCATCAGATAGATTCCAGAGATCGAATGCATGTCATCAGCTGTTAAATTACTAACATGTGAAAGTACATTAGTCATCAAAATTTTGAACTACAAACAAATATTGATAAAAAGTAGGCTGCACAAGGTTGCTGTTCTAGTTTTCTCTTATCATTATAAATAAACTCGATCCTGATCAAACCCATGGAAATGCATGCATGTTAGGTATTTAATACCAAATGATCCATCTATATTTGGGCCTATATGGGCGTTGTATTCAACCATTAATATTTTCATCGTTATTGCATTTCTCTCTTAAGACATCGATTAGTGAGAGAATAACTAAGTGCTTATTATCGTTCACTCAAATCCTTGTCATGAAATCTATGCGTATCGTTATCTATTAAACTATTAAATAATCTTCCCTGTTCTGATTTCCAAACCTATGTGCAGTCTACTGGTTTCAATCATTATTTGCCGTCATTATCCTATTTCTCTCTTATGACGTTCTCACGTTTGTCTAAAGGAACTCAACCCTGAGCCATTCCATGGAAAAGTACGCATATTCAAGGTATTAAACTACTAAGTTATCTTTCTAACTTTGAATCTATGTGCAACCTGCTGTTTTCGATTATTATTTGTTGATGATATTGATTTTACTCTTATGGCGTTAGACAGAGAAGTAAGTCTTGATCGATCTCAAGGAAAATCATTCAACGTCAGGTGTTAAAATACCAAATGATCGATCCAAGTTTGAACTGAGGAATTCTCTAAAATAATTCTCCGCCTTTGTTTTCTATCATTATTTGTCATTCAGTCATTGACATTCAGTTTTTATTTTAAGACGTTGATGAGAGAGGAACTTAATCCTGATCGATCCCATGAGTATTTAGGTGATTGGGACTCAAAAACATTATGGGAGGGTCCACATCCACATGCCTAGCCTATTTGATCGCAGGACAACTTTTAGGTCTACACGCTTAAACACACAAAGACTTTGACATACAGAGGCTCTTCTCTAGCTTTGATGTCTTATACTATAAATGGCTCCATGCCAACTGCAATTAGCAACCACTATACATACTTCTTCTGATTCAAGGAACGCCATAAACTCCATGGAGATCATTGGCATCAAGTGCTGTGGTGTTGTCCTGACTCCCCTGATAAGCCTCGCAAAACAGCATGCTGCCTACTTCTTCAAAGCCCGCAAGTTCGTGCGTGCTCTCAAAACTGCCACCGAGCGTCTAAGGGAGAGGCTCTGCGATGTTGAGACCAAGGTGGAGGGTGCTGCACGAAGAGGTATGCAGCTAAGGCATGAAGTTGAAGGATGGCTGAAGCGTGCTGAGCATGTATGTGTGGAGACTGAAAAAATCCAAGCAAAGTATGATAAGAGGACCAAGTGCATGGGGAGTCTGTCCCCTTGTATCTGTGTAAACTACATGATAGCCAAGAGTGCAGCAGCAAATTGTCAGGCTGTAGAGAAGATATACAGGGAGGGCATATTTGAAGAATATGGTGTCATGGTGCCACAGGCTTCCACTGAAGTGCCCATAACTGACATAAGCCTAACTGGTACAGAGCGGTATCGTAACCTCGCTGTCAAGTTCATCAGTGATGAGGCTGTAAGCAAGGTTGGGTTGTGGGGCCCTGGAGGTGTGGGAAAGACACATCTGCTCTATCAGATCAATAACTTGTTTCACAAAAACCCTGCTTTTGATGTTGTTATTCGAGTTACTGCTTCCAAAGGTTGCTCTGTTGCAAAGGTATGTTGTGCTCCCTTTTGTCTTGAAAAGTTTTGTCTTTAACGAGGGAGTGATCAAAGTTTGTCTTTAACTCTGTGCAAAAGTTTGTCTTTAACAAATTAGATTAAACTAGCCGTTGACCCTTGATGTACATGTTTCTGTAATAAATATCTTGCTAAAGTATATTTGTTGCAAAGATGAAGGCATCCAGCTTGCGCAAAAGACAAAATTACAAATCATCTAGGGTAAGTGGCCTAATGAACAATTCACAGAGCATCAAATCTCCAGCTAAAATTATAGTTTGTTTTATAGGAGCAATGATATCTAGGATTCTATGTTTAACCTTCTTCATATCGACTACCATCAGGTACTACTATTATGTAATACTCCCTCTGGATGGAAAAATTTGTTGTTTCGGATGAACGAAATAACTTTCACGTAGTATATTTTGACTGTCGGAAATGACATATAAAACTGACCGGAGGGAGTAATAAATAGAGTTACATAAGGGTTCCTGGCAGCTAACATTTTGATATTTCAAAAACCTTCATATACTGCTACTTTTAAATACTTTACAACATTATTTAATTAAGCTCTCTGCCAATTTGCTCCAAATGACAAATGTACTTTTTTACTTGTTGCCCTTGAAGGTTCAAGATGCCATTGTTGGGAAACAGATGCTGCTGAGGAAGGATGACACGGAATCTCAGGCAGTGATCATATACGAATTTCTCAAAAGTAAAAATTTTCTTATATTATTGGATGATTTGTGGGAACATGTTGATCTTGATAAGGTTGGGATTCCAAACAAAGTTAACTCAATTGGCAATTACAAACAAAAATTGTTGCTAACAACACGCTCTGAAAGTGTCTGTGGCCAAATGGGTGTCAAGAATGGGCAGAGGATTAAAGTAGATTGCCTGGATGAAACAGATGCATGGCATCTTTTCAAGGAAAATGTTGGTACTGAAATTATTTATAATCACCCCCTTGTACTTCCACTGGCAAAAGAGGTTGCAAATGAACTCGCCGGACTGCCGTTAGCTCTTATTGTAGTTGGCAGGGCCATGTCTACCAAGAGGCATCCGAGAGAATGGCAGAATTGCATCGACTTTCTTCAGCAATCACGCCTTAATGAGATTGAAGGGCCAGTTTGCAACGAAGAAAGTGTGTTTGCTCGACTGAAACTCAGTTATGAATATCTAAGTGATACTAATTTGAAAGATTGTTTCACATCATGCGCCTTATGGCCTGATGATTATCTGTTAGATAGAAACAAACTATCTGAGTACTGGATGGGACTGGGACTGGTAGAGGAGGAGGGTATTCAAAGATGCTACAACACAGGATATGCACGAATTCGTGAGTTGGTAGACAAGTGCCTTCTGGAGGAAACTGATGATGACAGACTGGTTAAAATGCATGATGTGATACGTGACATGGCACTATGGATTGTAAGCAACGAAGGAAGAGATAAAAATAAGTGGGTTGTACAAACAGTATCTCACTGGCATGATGCAGAACGAATATTATCAGTGGGGACTGAAATAGTAGAGCTGCCTGCTATTTCTGGGGAGCAGACCAAGCTTACCGTGTTGATACTTCAGGATAATCATTTAAGTCAAAGTTCAGTAACTGGCTTGTGTTCTTTTATTTCTCTTCGATACCTTGATTTTTCACGGAACTGGCTCAAAACATTTCCTACTGAAGTTTGCAACCTTATGAACTTGTACTATCTGAATTTATCGCATAACAAAATTATCTACCTCAAGAGCTCGGACGCCTTTTTAAGCTGGAGTACTTGCTTCTTAGGTCAAATCCTATCAGAGAAATGCCTGAAGGTATTTTTTCAAAACTCTCCAGACTGCAGGTTGCAGACTTTTGCTCGTTCCAGTTGGAACAACCTGCTACGTTTGAACCACCATTTGGTACTTTTGAATGCATGAAAAACTTGAAAGCTCTTGGAATAACTGTAAATATGATAAAGTACTTCAACAGGATCTGCAAAACCAACTTACCAGTCAGGTCCCTGTGCGTAATAATTTTAGCAAAGTATCTAGATGAATGGAATGGTTTTGCATTTTCAGACAGTTTCTTTGGAAATGATCTGATACAAAAGAATCTATCCGAATTATACATCTTCACATATGAGGAACAAATAGTATTTGAAAGCAATATGCCACATCGAAGTTCTAATCTTGAGAAGCTATACATATGTGGCCATCACTTCACAGACATATTTTGGGAAGGAGTTGAAAGCCAGGATCTCTTTCAGAACCTGAAACGGTTGGATCTTATAACTTGCATTAGCTTGACAAACATATCCTGGATTCGACGATTTCCATATCTTGAGGACCTGATAGTGTTTAACTATGAGGCACTAGAGGAAATAGTTGAAAGTGCTTCGAACTGTGATAATCTACCAAATGCTGATGAAAAAGAAAGAGTACCCCTTTCACAACCTTGCCTCAAAAGGTTTGCTTTGATCAAATTAAAGAGATTGACTTCCATCTGCCATCCCTCCTTCCACTTTCCTTCACTGGAATGCTTACAAGTCTTGGGTTGTCCTCAGCTGACGACGCTGCCTTTCACCACTATCCCGTGTAATCTTAAGGCTGTTCATTGTGACCAGGAATGGTTGGAGCACTTGCAGTGGGACGATGCTAATGTCAAGCACTCCTTCCAACCGTTCTTCAAAGTGATTTCCACGGTTAACGAGTATCTGCCACGGAAATTCCTTTGTGGCTTATACGCTGAATGGTCTTACTATAGGTTTGAGGTGCGTTGACACACCAAGCACCAATAGCTCTTTTGTTTTTGAGGAAGTGGGAAAACAAATGATTTCGTCTAAAGTAAATTTATTTGTTGTTTGTATTGATTCCATTCTGACTTCTGAGGTTCTTTTGGCTTTATCAGTTAACTTTAGGCGGATTCATATGTTCTAAG
This sequence comes from Oryza punctata, assembly GCA_000573905.2. NCBI lineage: Eukaryota > Viridiplantae > Streptophyta > Magnoliopsida > Poales > Poaceae > Oryza > Oryza punctata. The sequence continues at coordinate 21,154,897 of CM002499.2, read as the reverse complement.
ATGGAAGTATGGGAATATCAGGTTGACTAACAATATTATGTCTTTAATGATAGGAAGGCGAGTTTCAAGAGGCTAAAGATGGAGCAGATCGAGGGCTTGATAGTTGATTGGGGCCATAACACAATATATTGATATTGTCCACATGCTTATTATGTTGATTTTCGGCCTGCATGCTTTAAGCCACTATATATACTATTGAAATATGTGCTGTATTAGCCCGAGACGTAACGTCAACGTGTTCGGTTTTCCGGTGTGCTTGGTATGTACGTACGTATACAAACTGCCTATGCCTTTTATGGGTGATTCATTATGTACGTATATAGAAACTACCTATGTCTGTTATGAGTGCTTTACTAAACTCATTATAATAAGGTTCATATGTTTTTGTAAAGAGTTCACTTGGGTGATGTTCACATAATCTGTAGCTATGAATATATGTTAACATGACTCAGAAATTGTAGTTGATGTAGAAGGAAGTGGTTTTCATTTTCAGCTTTTTCCTGATTATTCATTTGTTCATTTCAAAATATTCTTGAAAACTCCCATATGTTTAACACGTGGTTTTACAAACATTACCGCCAAGAAGAACATGAGTATGTGTACTATGCAAAGAAAAATATGAGATGAACCAAAATGCAATTCGAAAAGTTTCTTATAAATTTTTCCCCAAATTGTGTGCATGTCCTAAATGTTCTGCATACATAAATTTTGAAATTTTTGTTTTACTAGTTCAATATAACCAAAATATATGTTAATATGCACCAAGGTGGACTTTCATCAGCTAACTTTGAATCCCCTCTGAGTTAAAAGCTTGGAGTACTTGATCCTGTTTCAAGAAGCAATATTCCAGTTGATTTTGGCTGGAATAGGCCAGATTTTCCCCCTGCTAGGCGCCATCCAAATGCTACTTTAGGAACTAATAGTATAAATAATCAGTGGCGCTAATCAGCGTGTAGAATGTTAGTTCGAGCATCACACAATGCTCCCTCATTCCGGTTTTTCCCTTTTTAACCACCACCTTTCCTCTGCATCTCACCTTTCCTCCCTCCATTTTTTTTCATTTTTTTACCACCCCACATTTCGTGTTTCTTTTTTTCCTCTTTTCCATCTCATCCATGCTTCATCAAAGGACCCGATAGATTATTAACCATCTAGATTTTTTCTTTTTCGTTCCTCCTTTCCAGTTTTTCTGCTTTTGTGTTTTAGTAAAATATTTACCATCTAGTTTTTCTTTCTGAGTTTTTTGTTTCTCTACTATCTCCTCACGTTTCAAAAGTAACGAATTTACTCTACAGAGTTTTCCATTTACTCCCAGCCTCCCACATCTGCTCATTCAAAAGTAATAAAATTTACTCGCATGAATGCCCCCTTCAAAAGTAACAAATTTACTTGCATGAATACCCTCACATCGTACAACACAGTTCCTAGATGGTCGTACAAGAATTACTACCAACTTACAACACTAGTAATTCTTTTACCAGTGTTATAAATATTGTTTAGACTTCGTGATCTGCAAGTAAAACAATTACCATATTTCTCTTGATATAGCCCATAATCTCGTACCCATTATGTAGTAATATGTTTACTGATGTGTTCATAGTAAAAATTGCTACTAAGAGTATTGCTAATCTTGTATCCCAAAATGGTCGTATGAATGAAAACATTACAGGCTCAATCGCACATGAGTGATAAAATTACTAACAAGTGAATCAAACTAGAAAAGAAAAAATTGATTCAACCAAAAATCCATCGTGAAGCAGGATCCTGGTGGCTTTGCTGGATCTTGCTATAAGGATGGAGAGGCTGGTACGTGTATTGTGATTGGTAGTGGAGAGGGCAACCGGATGACGAGCGGTAGTCGACGATGGAATCATGAAAGGATGTAGCGGCGTGGTATAGAGATGAGCTCAACGTTGCGTAGTAGCAGTCATCCATCATCTAGCAAGCATGAAAAAATGTAAAAATAGTCTCGTTCATGTCATAGAGACAATGAGAAAAAAAATAGCAAACAACCTCCATCACTGGCTGACTCCACCCTATCCTCTGTGGCCAGCCACATGAAGCATGATGTGCAAATGTAGGACCTGTGCAGCCCATCAATTCAGATAAGGTAATATTGCAGATTGCACGTTAATTTGATTTAAAAAGAAATTGGGCTTCATGTGTGGAGATTAAGGAGAGTATGCAGATGTAAATTGAAGTGTCATTTCCTTACTTGCTTGTTCTATCAATATCGCCAACGTGGAGCAGTTGTCGGTTAGTGATCTTGGCCTAGGTGAACACCTCCTTGCTAGTGAAAGTGCTACTCGGCGTCCTACAGTGAGGCCCGAAGCAGCGCCTTCGCCTCAACCGCCGTCGGCCACCACCGTCAACCGCCACGGTGCCATCGTCCTCCTCCATGGTGCATCACCGATCTGTGGATTGTGATGATGGATCGATTTAGATCCGAAAAAAGGAAAAACTAAAGTGGGGGCGAGAGTGGTTGGTTGGGTACGGGAAAAATAGAATATATACCTGAAGCAGGGAAGTTGTTTTAATCAAAGTAAATCGTTTACTCCGATAATGGTGGGAGTGGGACGACGGAACGTGGAGTGGGATCGGAAGCATGGAAGTTGTTTTTATTGAAGTAAATCGTTTACTCCGATAAGGGTGGGAGCGGGATGACGGGATGTGGGGTGAGGTGGGCCTGGGATGATGCATGTTTGGTGCTCGGAATACTAGGAGCGTGTTGCGCTCCTAGTAATATCTCTAATAAATAATTGGATATCTCATACTCAGTTGTGGGTACCATTCTTTAATCCATCATCAATACTGCCCTGTATGCTATTATCATTCCTATTTAGGCTATGTTCCCTTAATCCCTAAGAGGAAGGATTAAAGGGGATTTATACCATACGTGGTGTGGAATTATTCTCTCTCAATCCCTTTCAAACCGAACAAGCTTGAGGATCACTTCTCTAATAACTGAAACATACAAAATTGTGCAATCCTACATGTGTGCCAGCAGTGCCATTCTTTTTTCAATCTGCTATTGATGCAACCTACTACAAATGCAGAATCTTGAGGAATGTAGCATCATTTGAAGGACGGATTGCACAAGGGTATTAGGTTTAAAATGAAATTATCATCTCAGGAATGATATTCTCATATTTCTTTATTGCCGGATGGCAACCATCTGATAAAAGATGAGTTTAATTTCTATAACTTGGCCTGGCTACATTATTGGAGAACTTCAGTATGTGGTGCATTATGGTCCGTATTTATTTATTTTTATAAAAAAAATGGTAGTTCTGTTTTCTTCACAAGAAGTCTTTTACCATCAGCTTCAAAACTCAGCTGCCATTGCTACCCAGTAAAGACTACTACATGCTTGATGGAAGAAACAATAACTCTCATTTCTGAAACACCTTGAAAAATCGTACAAAAAAATGCATAAAATTTTGAACCTTTTTAAAAACTTTTGTGTCATGCTGGGGATCTTTGAGTGCCTTGTGTTTGAAAATAGGTTTATTACCAATCCAACATATTGAGTAATTATTTACCAATACGAACCAAGGAAAATGAAAGATTGATTAAACAACCTTGAATAAATAGAAAATTATGCACATCAAGATGCAAATTAAACCAACTTAATTACCAGTTTTGAGAGTTTAAGCAGTGCATAAATATAACAACCAAACTGGGCGCAATACGTACTGTTCGATTCACAAATAATCATGAACACTATTAGTAATTACCTTTAATCAAAAAATGTATCTTTAATTAAATAAAAATCAATAAAAGTGGCCCAGGGATTAAAATGTTTATTCAATTCCCAAATCGAAAATTCTATGCAAATCAACTAATTGATATTTTGATCAAGAACAAATAATTAAATTTCCTAAAGAAAAGAAATACTTGTAACATACCTAAATTATGAATTTCGAAATTTGATTTCAACAAAGCACCAAAAGAATTTCGAATGTAAAGTTTTGCAACCCTTTATGCATAAAATTTTAAAATAAGGTCTAGCTAGCTATAGCATGGGATAAAAAAAAAGCTTTATGTTTTTTTAAGAAAAGTTGATACACAAGTAATGAACCATAGCAAGTTTCACCTTATCCAAGGTTTGGCAACTCAACATGATGTCTAGGTCAATCCTATCAACAATCCGAATTTTCAACGAAAACTACAATTACTATCAACTATACGTTGATGAAACACCAAAGAATAAGATACAAAGACCTGTCCAAACCTTAGCCTTCAGCTCATATATTCAAACTAAAAGCATTTTGGAATCCATTTGACAAATTGGTAACTCACAACAAAAAATCAGTTTTACTCTAAACAATGTATAGATACTTTTTATTTAAATATCACTCTCACAAAAATAAATGGGGAATAAAGTTTAATAAAATCTTAAACATGGTGTGTGTTGTAATGCCTTCTCATCCTTGTGTGCCTTGTGTTATTTTGGTGTGTTTTTTGATTTTCCATACATTTCATAATAGTACTCATATGCATTAAGATGACTAACATAAAATTCTAAAAGAAAATGCTACCATCTAAAATCTTGGAAATATTCTAAAATGTAATACACCATATACTTAGACTAAATAACATTGTTTATAATTTATCACTTAAATTAGTATCTCAATAAAATTCCCTAAAAACAAGTTCTAGAGGTTTACTATAACCTATAACCTATGACGAACTTTACCGTATCACCAAAATTCAATACATGCTTGTAATGCAAAACCATTTGAACCAACATGTAGATAGATATTTTATTTATCAATCATAGATTCAGTTAAAACAAATTCATAATTTAACACAACCATCTCACACTTGTAAAACTCCTATACAATAACAGTTTAGACAGTCTAAGCTGAAACTAAGCTTAGGGTTTAACCCTCGTTATAACTTCACCAGAATTAATCCATAACATTTCCCTCTAATAAACTTCAGCCAAAAAGGCTTCTACCAACCCTGAACTTAACTCGAATTTAATAATTGTTTAAATCTACCATCTTGGGTCCACAAAATCCCTAAATAATTTTATTTACTACAGTGAACAGTATTAACCTACTTTACCAAGTTACTATGGTAAAACCATTGCAATTTAAATATTGGAACTTGATCCATCTTTGAGACCAAACATTAATCTACACTTTTCAGTATGGACCCACCTGTAAGTCTCAAATTAAGTGGGAGAAACCTATGTGGCAAAACAACTCATTGCAACTGTTCTCAGACTTGGCCAAATCCTTGATTTCTTCTCCTTTCTCACTTCCAAATGGACCCCACAGGCCCTATGGCCCACTTAGCAGACGCCCAGCACCCCTGGACCCACATGGCAGTCAAACCACAGTCCTGGACATCCCTAATTGTACATTTGGACATGTGGTTGCCCGGTAACGCGCTAGCCCACCCAGGGTAAGACCACCTACACCTTGACCTGGAAACATAGAGAACGTCCTCAACCATTCACTTTGAATTGTGTATTCCCCCTCCCTAATCATGTTTTTCCCATTTTCATCTCGATAGAAGACCTCTAGGCTCCATTTCCTCCTCGAGTTCTCCTTCAGCCGTGAAGAAGACGACGACCTCCAGTGCAGACGAGTCGTGATCTTCTCTATGTCATTCGCGTTCGCTCTTGTTTGAGATGTGTAATAAAGGATCGATCTTGTTGATGCTCAACTTGAGGAGCGAATGCAAATCATCAGTTCATACTGTGTTTTTGTATAAGGCTAGCCAATCAACGGCAACGTGGGACCACGCCACAGGGACCAACAGTCGCACTGCAGGAGTGGATGACCTCGCGTTCCGGCCGCCTCCTTGCTGTTCTGACTGCACCGTCGCACCACCAATATCCCCTTAACATGTTCTACAAGTTCACCAAAGGAATTATGAAGAAGACACCGTGAACGCAGGGAACTCCATCCTAGCTGCAGCCACCGATCGACATCGCCGTTCCCACTAACTCAAGCCACCTCCAGCCAAACTGCTACACCACCAAGCTTGCATCCCTCCCAGGAGAAGAAACCACAAGAACCATCTCAAGATGAGTCCCAAGCGAGGAGAACGCCCATTGTCTTCCTCGGCTCGGACGTCAAGCTTAGCAGTCGGTTTCTCCATAACCGGTCAGCAATATATCGATTACTTGCACGTGTATTTCTAACCTTCTTGCTAGCCAATGGCCCTAAATCGCCGACGCCGTACGTGCGAAGCCACCGCCACTGCCGAGCCATCCCCGTCGTAGACGTCACTGTCCAAGCTTCGTCAATCCCCGCTTAACCCTCGTTGAGTCTCCTTGTGCACCTCAGCCACCCATGTTGTTGGCAACTTTTTCGGCAAGGAAACAATCACAATCGAGACATCTAAAGCTTTGCGGTGATATGGAGTGACCAACCACCCCGATCTAGCAAAAACTAAACCTAGATGGGTTTTGTAAGAGTAAACCAGCTAACAGAGCCGATTTAGAGATCAAAACCAGCCAAGAGGCCGATTTAGATCGATTTGAAGATAATTACCCATCTTGTGGGTGAACAGAAGGTTTAGGGGACAAACTTACAAAGGGATAACCGCACTCTCGCGGTGAAGACGAATGATTTACAGCGCAAATCGATGAAGATGGATGAAACTAGGCTAAACTAAGCAAAAAGGTAGATGCATATTGAAAAAACGATTCAATTGGCTAATTGTGTTGAAAGTATATTGTATCTCCAATCGAACCATCCTTGATTTTTATAAAAGGGTTGGTTTTGCCTCCTACATGTCCCCCTCCACGTTAAATTCGGGGTAGAGATTAATTAGAACTCGATAAACACCTCCCCATGCAAGGGAACTCGAGACATAGCGAAATTCAACCCAGACTCGACTGCCGTTCTAACCGGCCACATGCCACCGGTCAGACCGGCCCATAAGCGGAGGACAGATCGGCCCTATGAAGGAAACTCTACGTCTTCCAAATTTTGGTAATATTTTCCTATTTCGACTCTAGGTGCTAAATTTGGTTGTAAACACATGCACACACTGGTTTGGCTCCATTAATTTTAGCTAGAGCTCGATTAATCCGAGGTACTGTTCGGCATCCGATAGGGTATAAACACCACAACTGGCCATAGCTCATCTCACTAGGGACCGAGAAAATTGAGATTATACCATCCAAAAGTGGGGTTTCATCAAAATGTCATCCTGCAAATTGGACTCGTCAAAATGCCATTCTCGAACATAAGCAGCATGCTAGAATGCCGTTTGCAAGATAAATGGATGAAAATGCCCTTAGTCTCCATATCTCTTCCACCTCCGGCCTCGTAGCTTCTTCGCCTGCTGGGCATGGACGTGTGGCCCAGTGAGCCGAAGCCGGCATGATGTTGATAGCCAACGGCTGGAGCAGGTAGCAGGCTCGGCAGGAACTTGGGCTCTTAGATGTGCTCCGCTTCGCCGCCGCGATTGACGCAGGACAGGCAAGATGTAGAAGATGTCAGTAGTTAGCCGGTGAGAAGATCAAGCTCGGATACTACTGCATATCAGCCTACGGCTATAAATTGAACTTGAGAAATGGAATAGATGCATTTGGGTGTTGTGGATAGAAGGGAGCTCATTAGGGTTGATAATCAAATTTGACACTTGTTTGGATTTATAGTAAGTTCTAGCCAAATTTTGGAAACTACTGAGTCTTTCCCGCGAAGACCGATCAGACTGCCATTGTGTTGCTAGTCACACCAGACAATCTACTGCGGTCAGACCACAGGTATCCGGACGGTCATACCTTCAACATAGAGTCCGAGTCCCAATTTAGGTATTTCTCGTGTTTCCTTGTTTTAGACTGGGATTTCTCAAGTCCTAATTGATTTCTAAGCCAAATTGAATGGGAAAGTGTAACATCCTGAAAATTAACCATTTGCTAATTATGCATCATGTCAATTCTTATGTTCTTAATAACTTCCTAAACCTAGGAAATTATAATTAGAAGTAACCACTTAAAAATTAAGTTGCATAAGTTTTCCCTTTGATACTTATTTCCTTTTGAAGTTCTCATTTAAAAATTAATCTTGTTTAAAATTGAGATATTGCATGAATTGATTTTATTTTTGAATTCAAAACCTTCCTTTGACTAAAATTCCTTTTCTTCAAATTTAATTCGAAAACCCATTTATTTTATGAATTATTGGTCCAAGAAAATCCTTCAACCTAAACCACCATAATTCCAATTATTATTGGAATTAATCCTCGACCAAGTTCTTGATCTAGACCTATCCTTAAATATCTTTATTTATCCTCCATCCAAAATGTTTAATAAATTCTATTAGATATTCCAATATCCAAATTCCTCCTGTTGACTTAGCCGCCAATTTATTTTCTGTGGCTTGATCCCCTCCTCAGCACGAGAATAATATTATCACAAATATTGGGATGATTTATCTTGTGGCTAAGAAAATAAATTTCCAATTTTATCCTCTCATCCAAAACTTCCAAACTTTCAGTTAGCCCATATTTAATTCCCTAAAATTCAAAACACACATATTTTGGGCTAAAATCCTATTCATTCCCTCTCTTTATTTTCCTACCACATTTCCCAGAAATATATTCAAATTTAGAGCCATATTATTCATGGTGTTGAATATTTTGAATTCCTATTTGAGTGCCTTAAATAAATTCCCTTAAATTCCACCTCTAAAATATTGCACTCAAAAAATTAGGAAATGTCACTTTTGAAAATTATCTCCAATTATAAATTCCTTTCAAACATAGCCACCCAAATTCCTTCTAAAATTTAGAAAACATTTATTCTTTATCTGGGCCGAAATCCTCTCCTTTCTCTCTTAACCTATCTCTTTTTCCCTTTCTCTTCCCGGCTGTGCCGGCCCAACTAGGCGCAGCACAAGCCAGCCCAACTAGCCCGGCCGAGCCACCGCTACTCTCTCCCCTCTCCCTTGGGCGCCACCGCACGGAGCTGGAGCCGCCGTCGCCACTGCTTTGCCAAGTCAGGAAGCGCCACCACCATGCCGTGTGTCAGAACTGAGTTGTTCAGATCTGAAATGAAACACCTCTCTCTCTCCCATGAGTGGACCCCGCAAGACAAACGAAGAAAACTAGGGTTCTAAATTAGTCCAAAAGACAATGATTTGCTTTTTTTCGTCCCTTCATTTCATCACGGCGCTGGGTTATATACCCCCAGTCGCATCTCCATCCGGTTTAATTAAGAGTTACAGCTTTGCGGAAATAAAAACAGCGTAAAAGGCAATGACAAGAAACAGATGGTGAATAGTAGAGGGTAACATTTTTACACCGTAGGATCTCGTGGTAAATTTGAATCACTTCATCCGGGCCATCCATCTTCACTAATGCCACCAGCGAATCGTTATGTCCTTTCCCGACTCTGTTTATCTCCTCTGAATATTCTGAACTAAACTGAAACTGAAGATTTCTTCCATTTCTCTCTTTTGAAACTTCCAACTCTGACAATCCATTCCCCTTGAGATAGACCTTGTCCTCAAGGTCCAAAGTTTGGAAAGGTCCTCTGGATGAATGCAGCATCTTCCCATGTAGCATCCTCAGGTGCCATATTCTCCCAACGAATCAGCCATTGAATCACTGGTTCATTCCTCCTTGGAACTACTCTTCTCGCTAACACAGCAGTAGGCTCTATCTTCACTCTTCCATCTTCATCAACCAATGGAAGGTTTGGCAGGGGTATAGCTTGTTTTCCCACATGTTACTTTAACTGACTTACATGAAACACAGGGTGAATTCCAGCTCCTTCCGGTAGTTGTAACTTATCTGCAACTCTTCCAATTTTGCTCAAAACTCTAATTGGCCCATAAAATTTTGCTCTAAGCTTCAGGGAACCCCTTAACCCAAAGGCATTTTGTCTATATGGTTGCATCTTCAGATACACCATGTCCCCTTCTTCCAGACTCCTTTCACTCCGAAGCTTGTCAGCATACTTCTTGATTCTATTTTGTGCTTCCATCAAATTCTCTTTCAACTTGTTCATCAGTTTCCCCCTCTGTTGCGCAGATACCATGACTTCTTCAGTCACATTCCCAGGAATAGCCTTTCACCAATTTGTGAAGGATGAACACCATATATAGCCTCATATGGAGTAACTTGTAGAGAGGTGTGGTATGAAGTATTGTACCACCACTCAGCAGTAGGCAACCATTTATGCCAATCTCTGGGCTCCTGAAACACCATGCATCTAAGGTAATTTTCCACACATTGGTTAACCCTTTCTGTTTGTCCATCTGACTGTGGATGATAGGCAGTACTAAATCTCAGTGAGGTCCCCATGGATTTGAAAACATTCTGGAACAGCTCGCTAGTGAAAATTCGATCCCTGTCAGACACAATAGCAACTGGCATTCCATGTAACATATATACATTTTCCATGAAAACTTGTATCACGTCTTGAGTTTCAAAAGGATGTGACATGGCAATAAAATGTGCATATTTTGTCAGTCTGTCCACCACTACCAGGATTACATCCTTCCCTTGTGATTTAGGTTATCCCTCGATGAAATCCATTGATATGTGAGTCAGTGGTTCCAACAGTCCTGGTGAGTGAATATATTCTGCCTTGGATATTTGACAAGTTGGGCATTCAGATACAAACTTATCTACTTCCTGCTTGAGTTTTGGCCAATAAAACACCTTCTTTAGTTTGTGGTAAGTCACTCTAATCCCGGAATGACCTCCAAAAGCTGAACTATGGAATGCTTGAATTAGTTGTTGTCTGATTCCAGTCTGACTTCCCACATAAATCCTATTCTTATATCTTAACAAGCCAGAATTAAGTGAAAAATTGTTAGCTCCCACATACAGTTCTGTCCCTTCTACTAATTTGTTGTACTGGTTATCATTCACATAGCTGTTCTTAACATCTTCAACCCACTCTAGGTACACCAAGGTAATTCCCATACTGTGGTCTCTTTCCACTGGGCATTTGCTGTCTCTCCTTGACAGTGCATCAGCTGCTGTATTTTCTTTTCCCTTCTTGTATTCTATTTGGTAGTCAAATTCAAGTAACTTTAATAACAGTTTGTGTTGAATTCCTTCGGTTAGCCTCTGAGTGGTCATATACTTCAGACTTTGTTGGTCAGTTTTGATGATTACCTGACCCCCCAGCAAATAATGTCTCCACTTCTTAAGTGATTCCAATATAGCAATAGCTTCCTTCTCATAAGTGGAGTATCCAGCAGCCTTTTGCCCTAAGGCTTTACTGAAGTAAGAAATTGGTCTGCCCTCCTGCATTAATTAACACTGCTCCAATTCTTGTTCCACAGGCATCTGTCTCAAGCACAAATGGTAAACTAAAGTTAGGCAGAGCTAACATAGGGCACGAAGTCATAACCTCCTTCAGGTGATCAAATGACTTTTGTTGTTCTGACCCCCCAGTGAAAATTATCTTTCTTCAGTAAATCATGCAATGGCCTGCAGATTTCTCCATACCCCTTCACAAATCTTCTGTAATAGCCAGTCAACCCCAAGAATCCCCTCAATTTGGTTATACTGTTAGGTACTGGCCAGTTTAGGACATCCTGAATTTTGGTGGGTTTCGTTGACACCCCCTCACCTGAAATAATATGTCCAAGATACTCCACACTCCCAGCTGCAAAAGTGCACATATTTCTCTTAGCATATAATTTATGAGTCCTTAATATGGTTAGAACAGCATGCAGATGTCTTACGTGTTCTTCCAGATCTCTGTTGTACACCAAGATATCATCAAAAAACACCAGCACACACTTCCTTAGTAAGGTTTCAAATATCTGGTTCATAAGTGCCTGAAAAGTAGCTGGAGCATTTGTAAGTCCAAATGGCATCACTAAATATTCAAAATGTCCCATGTGGGTCTTAAAAGCTGTTTGGGAAATATCTTCATCCACCATTCTGATTTGATGGTATCCAGATCTTAAGTCCAGCTTAGAAAAGATTTTTGCCCCATTTAATTCATCCTGTAAATCCTCTATAATTGGCATTGGCAATTTGTTTTTAACAGTTTTAGCATTTAACTGCCTGTGATCCACACACATCCTCCAACTCCCATCTCTTTTTCTCACCATTACTGATGGGGAAGAATAAATAAGGACCAAGACTGGGTCTGATCTCATCTGAAGATAACAAACTCACTGATGATGTCCTCCATAGCATTTTTCTAGTGGTGTGGTACCCTATAGGGCCTCAGGTTTGGTGGTTCTGTCCCTTGTTTGAGAGGAATAGCATGATCGCATTCTCTTCTTGGTGGAAGCCCATGGGGTTCAGAAAAAACATCTTTAAATTCATGTAACACCTCTTTTATGACCTCTGGTATATCAGGTTCTACCACTTCTTCACTAGCTAAAGTATTGATCTCCACAACAAATCCCATTGCATTCTTTTCCAGTATTTTGTCTATTTTTTTTAAGCTCAGCAGCAATTTTCCTCTAGGCAGAGTGTGATCTTGAAACTTAACCGGCTGCCCATGATATGTAACGGTCAATGTCCTTTGCTTCAGATCTAAACTGATAGGACTATGCTCATAAATCCAATCAGCTCACAAGATAATATCAAAACCCTTAAGAGGAATCAACCTGAAAGTTGTGCTAAATTCTACTCCCTGAATCCCGTAGGAGATCTGCCCTGTCTTCTCTGAAGAAGTTAATACTCCTCCTGCCACCATAATTTTACTTTCTCCAGCACTCAAAATAGTACAATCACATTTCACTGCATATTCATAATTCATGAATGTATTAGTACTGCCACAATCCACCAAGGCTCTGATACCTTCGTCAGAACCGAGTTGTTCAGATCTGAAATGAAACACCTCTCTCTCTCCCACGAGTGGACGCCACAAGACAAATGAAGAAAACTAGGGTTCTAAATTACTCTAAAAGACTAATGATTTGCTTTTTTTGTCCCTTCATTTCATCACGGTGCTGGGTTATATACACCCAGTCGCATCCCCATCCGGTTTAATTAAGAGTTACAGCTTTGCGGAAATAAAAACAGAGTAAAATTCGAGCTCGCAGGCAACGACAAGAAACAGATGGTGAATAGTAGAGGGTAACATTTTTACGCCGTAGGATCTCGTGGTAAATTTGAATCACTTCATCCGAGCCATCCATCTTCACTAATGCCACCAGCGAATCGTTATGTCCTCTCCCGACTCTGTCTTTCTCCTCTGAATATTTTGAACTAAACTGAAATTGAAGATTTCTTCCATTTCTCTCTTCTGAAACTTCCAACTCTGAAACTGAAGATTTCTTTCATTTCTCTCTTCTGAAACTTCCAACTCTCTTCTGAATCTTCCAATTTTGGATGTTTCAGAAGAGAGAAATGGAAGAAATCTTCAGTTTCAGTTTAGTTCAGAATATTTAGAGGAGAAAAACAGAGTCGGGAGAGGACATAACGATTCGCTGGTGGCATTAGTGAAGATGGATGGCATGGATGAAATGATTCAAATTTACCACGAGATCCTACGGCGTAAAAATGTTACCCTGTACTATTCACTATCTGTTTCTTGTCGTTGCTTGCGAGCTCAATTTTTAATCTGTTTTTCTCCTCTGTATAATCTGAACTAAACTGAAACTGAAGATTTCTTCTATTTCTCTCTTCTCAAACTTCCAACTCTGACACTGTGCTCCTCCTCCTCCACCGCCATTGCCACCGCCCAACTCCACCGCAGCAGCCACGTGCGCGCGCCGCCATTGTTGTCCAATGGGAGCACGAAGCCGGCGCCGTCGTCATCTTCCCTACACCGCCACCGCCGTGTCTTCTTTCTCCTCCTCCTCTGCAAGCGCCATGAGCAACCGACCTCCGACGCCTATAAATAGCCGGCCAAGTCCCTCTTCCCTCCACACAAAACAGAGCTTGAAGCTTTGCCTCTCACTCTCCATCCATGTCCGGCCATCACCCACCACCGGTCGATCTCCTCCTCCACAGCTCCACTATTCAAACCCTTGTGCCACCGGATTCGCCTAGACGAGGAGATCCCATTTCACCAATTCCCCCTTCATTTCCCCTTCGAAACAAGCCACCACCGTCACCACCATAGCCGGCCGGAACCGAGCTCCTCCATCCGCCGTTCCGACCCTCTCCCTCTCTCCCTTTACTTGCCACCACACTCCCCGGATGCGCGTTACTCGGGAACACAATCCGCCGCTGACGTTGCCGATCCCCAGCCACCGGAGCACTGGCGCCCTACTCTCTCCCTCTCCTCTGTTACTCGGCTAGAAGGAGAAGAAAGGAAGAAGGAAAAGAAAAAGAGGAAGAAAAGAAAAGCCTGTGGGCCCTATGCACAGTACCTTTCACATTTTCCTGATTTAATTCAAATCCTATTCTTTAGAAGCCCATATCCTCTAAACCGTAGGTCCAATTCCAGTGAAACTTGGGCCTAAATTCATCTAAATTCAAACTCTATATTTTGATACCAGATTTGCTATTTTAAGATTTTATTTGAATGTCCTTAATTACTATTTGAATTTATATTTGATTCAAAATTATATCTGAATTCTCAGTTTAAACTTATATTTGATTATCAAATATCTTTTTTCATTCCAAAAATACCCATTAGCCACTGAAAAAGCCTCCGGTTGGAACTTTACGCCTTCCACGGGGATGTTCGCGCAGTCTACCGGCCCTAATATTGAACCGTACGTTGGTAGTAAAGCCCGGCGTAACCAAACCCAAGGCCGAAGTGCTACTCCTCGCACCCCATACCTCGACGCGTACAGTGGTTGGAGATTCACTACTCCCTCGACCTCCACAGCATGCTGCACAGTTAGCTCTCGGGCTCTGTGTGATCCTAGCCGGCTCCGTCGCCACCCACGGTTATCGGAGTAACACATCCACCCTGCTAAACCTGCACAAGCCTCGTACTCCTCTAGCCGATATGATGTCTGTCGATAGTGGCTAGAGAAGATAACAAACCTAATCGTTATGCTACCCAACTCTAGCAACGACTAGCAAGCACTCGAACACTAGCTGATATTTATCCTATCTCGATATCGGCCTAAACAACTGAAACCTTAGTCAGCATGCTATCCAGACTCCATGCCAACTACAATATCATCTCAATCATTCACCCTACAACTACCCATAGCTTATACATGAAATATAAATACGAGCCCACACGCTATCCTATTTCAGCATTGACTCGAGAATAACTGAACCTAGCCACTGTTCTACCAAAGCCCAACCCCGACCAATATTAGCCACATGCCTACTTAACCATATCAATTATCCAGTATATGTCCTATCCTCCAAACCACGGAAACCCACACATAAAATATAAGCGACATTAATTGCTTAATCCCCTCTTCACCTTAGCCTCCAATCATCTAGAACCTATACAGGAAATATAAGCCCAATAATTCCTATACCTTACAAATGGGGTAGATTATACTCTAAACCTTAGCCTTCATAGCCATTCACCGCTTTCTTGTTATTTTACAGTTTTTATTGAATTTGGTTCTTTCTCTTCTTTAGTAGAGTCTATATATTTTGGAGGCAACCTGTGGTATTTCGAGGATCGGGTAATCAAGTTGCCAATCTTGGATTTCTTTGCGTTGGAGCAAGGCAAGTTATTATATATTCCTCCCCTTTGAACATATGATCCCATATTCTATATCTATTATTCTATGCATTAGTCATACATAGTTTTAAATGCATAACCTGAACATAGAAAACCAGATATATGCTAGCTTTGCTTAGCCCTGCCTAGTTAGATTGCATAAAATATAATGAACTTAGATTAAAGCAGTACACTAGGGAAGGATGATTTCCGGGTGGCTAGTACTGTTTTAATCGGCATAGATTTTGCCAAGTATATGTGAAGAACGAACAAATACGATCGCAATTCTCGAGTGGGTATAGACCTAGCTGATTATGGTATCTAGCAAAAGTGGTACTTCTGCACACAGGTTCTAGATTATGTCCTCGAGGAGGAGGCAAACTTATGCCGATGTTGACGTAAAACACGACGACCTGGGAGATCTGCTTAGCCCCAGTGCAGATACAAAATAATGATGAGATGCGAGCGTGCCACTCAGTTTGATCCTGCAACTGACAAGATATATAAATTGAATATCAAAGAGACGATCGGTTGACAAACCGATGGAGTGATTCCAACCGATACCGATACCAACCGATATCCAGTATAGATCTTGATACTTGAGTAAATAATAACATAAAGATAATCGGCTGGTGATAATGATATATAACAATAATATAATCCAGTAGCAACCAATCGGCTAGTAATGATAGATTGAATAAGCACTGATCCGAAGGTAAAAGCATACATCGGTTGGAGGTCCGATGTCGATAAATCCAAATGATTATATAAATAGTGAAACCTTTGTTGTCATCGGCTTAATCCAACTTATATGTAATCCTTATAAGCCAATGCAATGTCCAGACAACTCATCGGCTGAAACTCCGATGAAATCCTTATTGGCAATCAAGAAGCAGGCTAGAGATTATGGTTCTAAGCACGACTTAGTAGATTAAACTTAACTGATGCAGCACTAAGTATGAAAAGAAACATAATATCTAGACAATCAAGCCTTTGACTGATTTTCAGGTTGGTAGATACATTATATAATGTAAATCAACGAAGTAATCTAGCCGATATCGACAAAACTCTAGATAGAGATCGGCCGATGCAAGTAGAAAACATTGTCAATCTAGATTATATAACATGTATGATAACTCGACGACTTACATGGACAAGATTAGAGTATCGAAGCGATGGAAGCACTTATCCCGACAACGCAAGCCGCCATAACAAGCCTTACATCTCGTCGGAGATCGAAACGGATGCAGCCCAACTTGAAACAAGAACTTGTCGAAAGGTAAAGTAAAAAGGGTGGCGATGCGCCGAAGTTGTATTGATCGAGAGATAATTTACATGGACCCCGGGTGTACATATTTATACCCATAGGTAGATACTAGTCCATATCGGACAAGACTCAAACTTTCCTAAAGATAAAAGGAAAAACATAAAGTCCTTATTGGACAGTAAACACACTTTCCTAACGATAAAAGGAAACTAATAGACTCTTCCTAATTAATAGATAAACTACAATGCTGCATCATTTTTAAACTCGGTCTTTTTTGGATAAACTTCCTTTAATAGATTAATTTTCTTAACCGAATTTGGTAAGAATCCGACTGTTGGCGATTGATAGCTTCTATCGGCCAATTCCAGAACTCTGAAGCCGATACTGACTCTAGGCCGATGATGACTATGAGGATTACCAAATTTCACCGTTAACAGCCGAGCAGGGAAATTGTGATATTTACCGGGTGCAGGTAAATGTATATTTGTGCTCAATTGTGATTATGTGACTTTTGTGAAACCCTGGTTACGATGACGTGGTCATACAATGAGTTCTCTCTCTAAAGACCCCGGGAACGCCAGAACTCCACACACTGCTATTAACGCACGTTTAGAGTGTATGTGGATGTTGATTTCATGGAGCAGGTACCTCTGATGTTAGATAACCAAAAGACTGGGCCGTGACAAACCTACATTTTTACTAGTGCGTCATGGATTGCGGGTACAACGTACATCTACTGCAGTATGAGTATCTTAATCTATTCGAATAACCGTGCTCATGGTTATTGAGCACCAGGACTCACAATGGTATCTTGGTTAGAAATATAATTCAAGATTTTATTAAATACTGCTGCATTTTAGACATTTCAGGATCTCTATCTCTACTAGCTTTCTGCAAGTAACCATAGCCTTACTCAGATATTATTTCATGCATTCATATTTGATATAATAGCTTGCTGAGTACGTTGTACTCATCCTTGCTTTAACCTTTCAGAGTCAATTTGAAGTTCTTACTGAAGTCGGGAGTTCAATCATATAAGTTCTCAAGTCTAATCCATTTAGAAGGTTTGAGTCTATAGCAAAACAGTAGAGTGGGTTTATTCTATAGCTTTTGCTGCAATAGTTAGCCACAATCTTGTAAATGCCCTTGTATTTTATATGATAAATCTCCTTTGGAGCCTTATTCAAATGTATGCAATGATGATCCAGATTGTCGAATCTGTATCAATCTACTGATCCAGGGCTTGATACAGTGTAAACATGTCGGTTACCGAATCTTAATTCTGGGACCCGACAGAAAAACCCTAGGAAGCAAGTCCATCCCTCCTAGAAATATAAAGGGGCCAAGGCCGATTGGAACAACTAGCAATCAATCGTCAATTTCAATTTACTATCCAAACCCTCTATATCCTACATCTCCCTTCTTCTTGCTACCTATCCCAAGTCTTTTCTCCTCAAATCCCCAATTGCTCGTCGTCTCTCATCTCTACGGTGTTAGAGGATGTCCTAGCTGGCCTGCCAAGCCTAGGACAAACCGGCACGCGTTCACCCTGACGGGGTCCCTCCCGGGTGTTCGTTCGGCGGCATCTACCCAATCCCTATGGTGGCGAGTCTCCGGGTGTCGTCGCGGGTTGCACATAACGTGCTCAAGGTGTGGTGGCGCGTTTCTTCGTCAACAAATCTTTTTGGTGACTCCGCTGGGGACGATTTCGGTTGCTATAGCCGAAACCCTAGTTCTCCACCATGGGCTCTCACACCGATCTTGATCAAGACAACATCATGGTTGCAGATTATGGAGAATTGCCGGAAGCCGATCTCCAAGCGTTCGAAACTCAACTTGAAGATCTATGGCGGAAGATGGCTTCATGCTACCGGAAGACGAGGCAAGGCGTCATCAAACAAGAGCAATTCACGTTGCCCGTCAACTTTAAATCCAAGGTAACAATCGATTCTAGCAATGCCCCTGTTCATGCATCTGAAGTTGCTCAAATAGTAAATGGTGCTATTATTGCTAGTTCAAACAATCGGTTTACTTGTTTTAGTACTACTTTTGAGAAAACTTTTAGTACTACCTTAGAAAAAACCTTAGATGCTTGCACGAGTGAGTTAGAGAATCGACTAAATAGCCGGTTCCTAGGTGGTGCGTCTACTTCATATAACAACAAATATTTGTATGGTATTCTATCGAATTATCATGTACCAAAATTTCCTATACAATAGAATTGGCCGATGAATAATACCTATAACTCCCTTAGTACAGCAGATACTAGATTCACCCCTGCGGCACCATACGCCGGTCCGACCGGTGTGTTACCGTCGGCAGACCCAATGCATCGGCCGGTCAGACCGTTATAATACCACGGGTTTGACCGGAGGTATTGATCGGTTCAATTGGGCGGGCAGTACCGGTCAGACCGCTCACAACGTCTTTTGCAGGATCAGCTCATGTTTCAGCCGTTCCTACTTATCCTATGGTAAGCAGCTATGTTCCAGAGCAAGCTTTAACAACTTTTGCTGCTTTTGTCCCTAATCCTCCCTTTGTAGCACCTCAGAATTTGGTGAATCAACAAAGAGTCTTGCTGAATCCTGTAGTCAATGTCACATGAGCATAACCCAAGATCCTAAGTGATCAGATTGCCGAAGATATGAAAAACGCTTCGACATAGATACTAGGGTTAAAAAGCATACATATCAAAATTCCTATCCTGACCACTATCATAATGTTCCATATCCTCAAGGGTTTAGAGTACCTAATTTCGTTAAGTTCACTAGAGAAGATGGTCGTATCGGCCAATTTATTATACAATGCGGTGAAGCTAGTGCTAGTACTATTTTGAAACTTAGCCTTTTTCCATTGTCTTTATTTGGTGCTGCATTTACTTGGTTTATTTCACTTGCACGCAACTCTATTCATGATTGATCTTAGTTAGAACAAAAATTTCATGATTACTTCTTTAGTGGTGAGACCGACTTAAACTTGTCGTACTTAACATTGGTTAAACAAAAGTATAACGAGCTTGTTTCTGAATACATTAGAAGATTTAGAGACATAAGAAACCACTGTTATATTTTAACACTTTCTGATAAGGACTTGGTAGATTTGGCTTATTCTGGTTTACTTGAACATTTAAAAGAAAAGCTAGATGGTCATACTTTCAGATGTAAACCAATTACTTCAAAAGGCTCTAGCTCAAGAAAGCCGAGTTAGAGAAGCCAAAGTATCTCAGAAAGTTAGGTCTGATCTTCCCCCATGTTAATATAGTTGATCAAGAAGAATCTTCGGACGATGAGACAGTTGATGTATACACAACCGAGGCTTGGAACTCCAACTCTAAACCATTCGCTTGCTCCGCTCTTATGCCAGTTAGTCGTAAGAATCAGCAAGAGGAAATAAAGTTCACGTTTGATGTGGACAAATGCGATAGGTTTTTTGACTACTTATTAGAAAAGAGGCAAATAAAATTGTCACAAGGCCACGTCATACCGCCACTTGAGGAGTTAAAGCGGCAAGCGTATTGTAAGTGGCATAACTCCTATTCTCATGCCACAAATGATTGCAATGTATTCCGTAGACAAATTCAATCGGCCATTGATGAAGGACGAATGACTTTTACAAAGATGCAAGTGGATGAGTTAGCTTTTCCTTTACACGCAGTTGAATTGCAAAAGAAGGAGATCCTCGATGGCAAGCAGAAGACCACATTGAAGAATTCAATACTCGGGGGGCAAGAAGACAAGCTGGAGATTCCAAAAGATGACAAGAGGCCAAGGAAATCAAGTTCACTTACCAAGCGAGGTAGGAGAAGAGCGAGAATGGATCACCGGCAACCTACTTCTCCTTCTTCATGGTATTACCCTTGGTATACACCATGGAGCTTCAATGGTACGTGGATGATGCCTACTTATATACCGTATTATTATCCATTATGGGTATTCCCACAAAGACCAGTTTTGAGTAATCAATCGTGCTCTTCTAATAGCCGGTTGGGAGGAAAGAATCAGTCACAAAATAATCAACACAAGAAAGTGGTGAGGCAAGAGTGGAGGCCAAAGCAAAGCAAAATGCAATCTGAACAAGAGGGGGGCCTCTCGTAGTATTCTTACATCACCGTTAAACACATAAGCCTTAGGGGTATTCATGGCCTGTATTGGTTGATATCGCCCTTAGATGATCTCATGCTTAATGATTTTCGACTCACAAGTTTGCCAAAAAGGCAAGGGGGCATGTGTTGATAACTAAATTTGGCACTAGTTTGGATTTATAGCAAGTTCTAGCTAAATTTGGAAACTACCGAGTCTTTCCCGCGAATGTTGGTCTGACTGCCATTGTGTGGCCAGTCAGATCGGACAATGTACTACGGTCGGACCACAAGTATCCGGGCAGTCATACCTTCAACACAGAGTCCGAGTCCAATTTAGGTATTTCTCGTGTTTCCTTGTTTTAGACCAGGATTTCTTAAGTCCTAGTTAATTTCTGAGCCTAATTGGACGTGGAAAAGATACTGGGAAGCAAGTTCACCCCTGCTATAAATATAAGGAAGCCAAGGCCGATTGAAACAACAACCAATCAATCATCAAATTCAATTTACTATCCAAACCTCTATATTCTACATATCCCTCCTCCTTGCTACCTATCCTAAGTCTTTTCTCCTCAAATCCTCAATTGCTTGTCATCTCTCGTCTATACGGTGTTAGAGGACATCGTAGCTGGCCTGCCGAGCCTAGGACAAACCGATGCACATTCACCTTGACGGGGTCCCTCCCGGGTGTTCGTTCAGCGACATCTACCCAATCCCTACAACGACGAGTCTCCGGGTGCTGCCGCGGGTTGCACATAACGTGCTCAAGGTGCGTGGCTCATTTCTACGTCAACAACTAGGAAGCAGTCAAAGGCAGAGAAGCTCCAAGGGTCTCTGGTGGCGGGGAGCAACAGCAAAGATGACGGCGACACCGAGGACAGTTCGATATGGTGTATGCACGCTCAAAACATCAAATGTAGCCATGTAGGAGGTGGAACATCCCCTAAGGTTGCTCCTGCTGTAAGTAATTCACGGATAGTTCACTGGTTATGGATTTTATGCACTAGCAGCATTTGACCAGAGTCAAGGAAGAATACTCCGTTCTCCTCGCCCGGTCCACGGTTGAAGGAGTTTATTGGGGCGTTTACTTCCTAGGTGCTAGGTGAGTCTCCTGGTGAAATCGCGTGGCCTGGGATGCTGTGAGGTCATCAGAACGCCCACGAGACTCTGTGCGTGCCAGCATCAGCGGTGAGGTTATGTTCCCGGGGCTGGGCAGAAGGTAAAAGGATAGGCCGGGTCAGTGCAGCCATCCAAGGTGGCCAGTGCTGGGAATGAAAGGACCTCTCTCCTGCTTGGCCTGCCCGAGCTCTCAGGATATTGCGGCTGTCTTCCTGGCCGACACTGAAGACCCCAAGCGTGAGAATTACACAAGTGGAAGCAGCAAAGGGCAATTTCGTCTGGTCGGGAGGCAAAAAGCATTCTAGCGTATAACTTGTATTTCATAATGGCAATTTGAAGAATCCGTTTTTGAGGATGGCATAATCTCAATTTTCTCCCCTAGGACCACACTTTATAAATTCAATTAAAACCCAGGGTTAAATTCACAAGAGATTCCTCTCACATAGACATGGAGCAGTCCCTGCACCGCGGATTGGTTTCCACAAACTATAGGGTTCTTATTCCAAAACTGCCAGTTTGAAACTATAGATTTGCTGCGTTATTTTTAGTTGTAACGGCAGAGGCAACTTATTAAGATATTGGTGGTGTTTTTTTCTCCTGTAAATGAAGATGAAGATTAAGTGTTTTACGTAAAATGAGATGGTATTAACGTATGATTAATTGACTTTTAATTATTACAAACATGAAAAATAGATTAATCTAATATTTTAAAGCAACTTTCATATTGAAAGTTTTCACACAAAATACACCATTTAATAGTTTGAAAAACGTGCCACGAAAATCTTCATCTTCATCCAACGGTTATATCAGAAAAGAACACCATTGTGTAAAAATTAGTTTTCATCTGGACTGCTTGCTTGAAAAATATAATATGTATATATATATATATATATATATATATATAATGTAGTGAAATGGAACATCACACGAACCGGTTCAAAGTGACAAATAGCACATTCCAATGAATATTGTTGGTAGTATATCATGAGACCTTTAGACCAGACCTGTCGAAACCAAGCAAGTAGCGAGGATTCAGACTCGAAGCGCCTAAGATCCATCGAGGCGAAGCCCTATGGTGAAGACCACGAGGCGAAGGCGGCGAAGGGCGAAGAGTTGCGTTGGGTCCCTGCAAGTCTAAACGTGCCCTGGGCGAAGGCTGCATGGCGAAGGGCATACACCGAAGGAGGGTGACTTCGCCATATCGGGCCCCATCCAAGAAGGCCCAGGGGGCCGGCCCAATCGCTTCGGCCCGTTGGCCTATGGGCCAGCAGCCACCAGGTGGCCCGTTAAAGGTCCATGTATCTTAATTACATTGTATACCCATACAAGTGTCCCTTTCATAAGGGTGACCATGTAAATTCTCCTATAAAAACCTAAACCCTAATAGGGGGACATGTAATAGGATTATAAATAGCCCCCTAGGGCCATGTAAAGGGGATCCCAAGAAGAATCCTTAATTTAATACACTTTACTTTTCCCAATAACTGTTGAGTAACCACGTCCTTCGACGTATGCAGTTGTCACTTCGACAACAAATATAGTTATCGAATAAAATTTAGAAATATGGATATTAGTCCTTTCATTTTATACTGTTTAACCTAATAAAAGAATACCCACATTCGAGCAGACTCAGTAAATATAACATCAATATTGTTATTTTTCTAAATAAGTACCTGATAAATATTGTGAAAAACAGATGGTGCACAGTTTGATACTCCCTCCGTTTCATATTGTAAGTCGCTTTGATTTTTTTCTAGTCAAACATTTTTTAGTTTGACCAAATTTATAGAAAATTTTAGCAATATCTAAAACACCAAATTAGTTTCATTGAATAAAACATTGAATATATTTTCAAAATATGTTAGTTTTGTGTTGAAAATACTACTATATTTTTCTATAAATTTGGTTAAACTTAAAAAAAAGTTTGACTATGAAAAAAATCAAAACGACTTATAATATGAAACAAAGGGAGTAGCTAACAATAGAGTAGGCACACTGTGTTGCAGAAAATGGACATTTCGCCACATTCAAAATGCGGTTTCGTTGGAATGTCATCCCGAAAATGCGTTTCATTAAAATTCCAACATGGAGCGCGCGCTAACCGACACTGCCATTTTCGCCGTTCTATGCATTTCCGAAAACAATTTCGCTTCTCCAACGGGTGATGCAACGGAATTGCCCGTGCTCACCCAGTGAAAGAGGATCGAGATTCAGATGGGGTGTATGTTCGTTTCTCTCTTCCTCCAGTCTCGCTCCTCTTTGCTCGTTCGGTGACATAATCATTTTAGCCGTGGGGAGGGCACGATGTTGAAGGAGCTCACAGCCGGCAACCTCTCCAGCACCGCATGTAGGTGTCACCGTCAAACTGCATCTCGGTGGTTGGGTGAGGGTGGAGACTATGGAGTGTACTTGGCAAAAGCTCCTCGGCGGGTAAGTGAATCCATCCTCAACATTGGTCGATTTGCATTTTGTGCTTGTGATTGTGGGTGAGTTCGTTGTAGTTTGCACATCCTTTAACTTCGTTTAACCTCCTGTGTCTCTCTTTTTTATCTCACCAGGCTCGAGGAGGAGCCTGAGCATAGTTTAGCTCTAGTAGATCTTGATGCGGGAGTGGTATATCCTAACGCGGGAGTGGATCCCATTTTATATGTCTCACCTGATGGGGTTGTTGAACCAGTGCCACCCCTGCCTGATCAAGGCCAAGTTGTTCATGCCTCTGCTGCAGTGGATTGGGATAGCCTAGAAACTTTGGCCAGGAATGAGGAAGAAGGGAGGCTACAAATAGTCGGTGATGACAGGTTCTATGAATTGTTGGGGTTGAGGGATGAGAATGAGCAAGACGAGAGGGATAGGCAAGCTGCTGGTGAAGTACGAGCAACACCAAATGCAAATGGTGAAGGAGCAGGAGCCCCTAATGACAGCAATGGTGAAATAGGAGGAGGCCCTAATGACAACAATGGTGCTGCAATTCCAGTTGATGATGCCATTCCAGGTGAAATGGTAATGGCATATGACCCTGATAACCTTGCATGGATCTTGGTAGTCTATACCCCAACATGAAGGAGTTTATGTTGGCTTGAGACAGTTTGCTATCAACAAGGAGTTTGAATTGGATGTGGTAAAAACTGACCCAACAAGATTTTAGGGGGTTGTAAATTGGATGGATGTGTTTGGCATATTGTTGGAAGTAGGCAGGTTGACATGAAGACAATTAAAGTTGATTTATATACTGTAATTACACATTGTGCTATTTAAATTACATGCATTGGTTATAATGGAATTTGTCAATTGATGCAAGTGACTGTGTTGAGGGATTTGCATACCTGTACATCAAGCAACAAAAGGAGGTCCACTACAACAACTAGTAAATGGATAGCTTCAAAAGTAGTTAGAATCCTCAAGAAGAATCCAGGTATGGGGCTTAAAAGCTTGTTAACTAGGTTGTAAGAAGATCACAAATGCACAATTAATTATGGCACAGTCTGTAAGGGTAGGCAAAGGGCTCTGTTGGAGTTGTATGGGTCATGGGAAGAAAGCTTTCACATGTTGTTTAGATGGAGAGCACAGGTGTTAAGGACTTCACTTGGTAGTGTTAAGATTGACATCAAGGAGGTTGATGGGAAAGTTCAATTCAACAGATTTTTTGTGCACATAAGCCTTGCATTGATGGTTTCTTAGAGAGGAGTAGGCTACACATTAGTGTAGACTCCACTGCTCTCAATGGTAGGTAGCCTGCAGGGGCGGATCTACCTACTGGGCAGGGTGGGTCGACCGACCCAGCTATGACCCGTGTCGCCCCACACCCCCAAGACCCCCATACCCCTTCATAGTAGTTATGGGCCATCAAAAGGTATAACAAGACATGAAGGCTCAAAAGATCAGTCCATCTCTTCACAACTCACACACGCCGCAAACAATGATCAAGGCAGTAACGCTTTGTCTTTGCGACTTCGCGTCTTCACCTATTCAACTTCGAGTCTTCGATGGTTCAACCAGCAATCATGACCGTGTGGATGCCGCCGACATGCCTTATTGTAGCACCTACGTCGATGGTTGATGGCACATCACCACGTGTCCACGGTTGTCTGTTGTTTGCGCTTGCCTTTTGTAGCAGCACGTGGTGTAGCCTGTCGTCTGCATGCCGGCATAGCTGGTTGGCTCTAGCTAGGGCTAGGGTTAGGCAAGGCACAAGGAAGGCAAGACCCTGTTCACTCTCCGTGGCTCCACTCTTGTCCGGTCTCTCGTTTGAAGTTTAATTTTGTAGATTTGTGCAACTTCTAAACTATTGACTTATTTTTTAAATTACTATTATCTTTGTACATATGATGCGAAGATTATTGCTTCACTCTGAAATGAAAGATTCTATTTTAAATGTTCTTTTCTCCATAATTTATTTATTGTACTATAGTTTGTGTTGTGTTCAATTTCTCTTATCGAGTGAACTTTTTCTCCCCATCTGTATTTTAAAGCTACGTTTGCCACTAGCCAGGTCATTTACCTGCTGCCACAGGTATAGATGGACACAATTGGATGTATTTTTTAACTTTTGGTTTCATAGATGCAGAAACTAGGGATAACTGGGAATGATTTATGAGACAGTTACATAAGACTATAGAAGATTTTGATCCATTAGCTATTTATACTGATGCATGCAAATGTTTAGAGAAAGTTGTGCGTACTGTATTGTTGGGTAGAGGGAATGTTTCTAGCATCTAATGAAAAACTTTGTTAAAAGATTTGGTGGTGATGGTCATTCCCATATGTTCCCAGCAGCAAGATCTTATAGGACAACAGTGTGGCAAGAGCATATGAAGAAAGTAATAGCATGCCCTGATGGCTAGACTGGCTTGAGACCTACCATCCATTGAAGTGGATGAGAAGTGCTTTCAACCCTACAATCAAGTGTGACTATATCACCAACAACCTTGCAGAGAGCTTCAATAACTAGATTAAATACTACAAGGAACTACCTGTATATGAGCTAGCTGACAAATACAGAGAATGTGCTATGGTGCTATGGAACAAGAGGAGGATAGCACAGAGAATGACTGGGAAAATTCTACCTGCTGTGACATAGAAATTGAGGGCAATGACCAAGGTTTTAGGTCACCTATCAGTGATTAAAGCTGATAGCTTCACTACTGAAATTGTTGACAACATCACAACTCATGGGAAGTATATTGTCAAGGCTTGCTTGCAGTATTGTTCTTGTGAGGAGTGGCAACACACAGGGAAACCATGCCAGCATACACTGGCCTTTATTACTGCACACCAGAGTAGGGATGTGAATATTGAAGATTTTGTCAATCCTTATTACTCAGTGCAGATGTTTATAAATGCATATAAGAGGGTGATTGAGCCATTGGGTGACAAGTCACATTGGCTAGAAGTTGATTTACCATGGATATTAGGTGCACCACTTCCAAGGAAGACAACTGGTAGAAATAGGAAACTTAGGTTCAAGAGTTGTCTTGAAGGTGGTGGCAAGAAGAAAGCTAAGGCTACAACTGACGCAACTGCTGTTGATAAGAGCAAGAAGCAAATGATTAGAGGCAAGATAAAGAGCAAAGGATGTGGAGAGTTGGGTCATACACAAATTAGCTACAAATGTGCATTGAATGGCACTAAGAAAAGGTTTACTGCTTGCTAATCTGTAAATTATTCGAATCATGTTTACTACCCTCTCTGTCCCAAATTATGAGATCTATATTTTTTTACACGGTCTTCAATGAGATACTTTGACTATTAATTTATTCTATGTAAAGTTTCCAATGAATATGAAATTAGCATCACATGAAAGTACTTCAAAATATGAATCTAGTAATATAACATGCATAATACTTATTATAGATATGGTTAGTATGATCGTTAGAAAAAAATTACCGAGTTTAATTTTCCTAAAAAGGGGGGCATCCTATAATTTAGGACGGAGGGAGTACTTGCTAACCTCTAATACATATGCAGGAAAAGGAAGCGCTTGAGAAATACTACCAAGTATGAACACACTTCTGATATTCCAAGCCTAAAGAGGCCTACTATAGATACAATTCTTCAAGACAGTCCTGGCAGGTTGACAAAGAGGTAAATTTCCATACTTCTCACGTA
Source organism: Oryza punctata (assembly GCA_000573905.2). Lineage (NCBI taxonomy): Eukaryota > Viridiplantae > Streptophyta > Magnoliopsida > Poales > Poaceae > Oryza > Oryza punctata. The sequence continues at coordinate 21,126,790 of CM002499.2, read as the reverse complement.
ACCAGAGCAGTTAGGTTGCATTACAAAAGATTTGCAGTGTTTTAAGATTTATAGTTGATGCATGGAACAGGATCAAGCTGCCAGCCATCGCTGCACACCTAGAAGAACTTCACCAAGGAAGCTTACACCCAAGAAAAAACCCAGAAACTAGATTTCATGACCTGTGCTATGTGACTTGAACTGGGAAGTTTTTATGTGTTCATCAAGACCTATTTAGTTTTTGCTAGTAGCTTAACTGCTCTGGACCTGGGATTGTAATGCAGCTTAACTGCTCTGGACCTAGGAATGTAATGCAGCTTAACTGCTCTGGTTATCCATTAGTTGTGCAAGTGTGCTAACAGCTTGGAATCTATCTGAATATGTCTGAATATATCTGAATTTCAGCTTGGAACCTATATATCTAAATATGTCTGAACCTGGGTTATGTATGCAAAAATTGTTGACGGTCGTTATAGACCAATTTCGACTGTCAATACTTTCAAAAATAATACAGAACTAGCAATACTTGCTTGCATATTTATTTAGAAATAATCTAGTTCCACTTGTACTTAGCAAAATATTTGAATACAGGAGAACACTATAAATGGAGGAGAAATGGTGGAAAATACACGTTCAACCAATCAGAGATCGACACGTGGCATACGCATGGATGGAAGGGCCCACAAACCCAACGAAACAACTGCAAGTGGGCCCAACCACCATGCCATTTGGACCAAGGACCCACCAGTCAGCATCCACGAGGAAGGACTGGGCTAGGGGAGCCGTCCAGAGGTCGGCCAACCCCTGGGGTCGGCCAACCTAGGCCCAGCCCGGCCCAGTCACAACCGCCTTTAGGCGCTACCGACCTCCAATGAAGGTTGTGGCCGGTATATGCGCGCCAAACCATCATACTCAAGGTATAAAAGGACCTCTCCACCTCCACTTCAACATACACCAAGAAGGAATCAAGAAGAAGCTCTCCTAGTTATTTACTTTGTTCTAGTGCTAGTTGAGTTAGAAATATAATTGTTTTCTAGTTCTTCAAATCTTCCGGAGAATTCAGGTATGTTTCTAGTAGCCTATATCTCTCTTGTAAGACTTTATTCAGTAATGAAATATTCTTCTTTATATAGTTTTGGTCCTTTACCTTATTTACATAATTATTTGAGTACCAATTTTGGTTTATACTTGACTCATATTAATTGTATGGATAGCATACCAGAGATATGCAGTGGTATTGGCTTAGTGTTCATTCGTATGATTACTCTATGCCATCTGCAGAGATATAGAGTAATATTTAGTAATGTAAGTGCGGTGCTTAGATTATTAATATCATTAAGTGGTTCTATATTCCATGGAACTGTAGAGGTAGGCTGCTGATGGTGATAGCTCAATACAGGTATTCTCCAAGTGCCTATATAGGGCTAAGAAAGGTTCCTGGCGCGGGTACTCCTCCGTATCCATAACCGGTTGGATAGCCATGACGGATTATCGTAAGTTACTCGACAATCAGGAGTGGTTTCTCGATATACCAGGAGGGTATAGTTAGGGGGTATTAGCCATACAATTGTACATTAGCAAATGTATACTAAACGGACTATATACTAGAAGTACAAAAATGAGGCTTTTCTTTATTCTTCTCCACTAGACTTAGATTATTATTAGTGAGACTATTCTCATAATGGTCCTTCTGTGTGTCAACCTACCCTTTATCTCATAATTGATTAACCCCTGCATTAGACTTTGTTCTGCTTAAGTGTGATGAGAATTAATAACATACTCTCTTACCATATCTTTCCTTGGGATTAAATAAATACAATACCTTGGAATACTTCCGGGTAAAATGCTACAGCGGTATATCCGTGCGCTTACGGACTTATCTGTGAACATAAGAAATACCGACTAATATTTCTGGCACCATTGCTGAGGATTTTGTTCCTAGTAATATCGTTAAGAAATATCAACTGCACTGAATCTATCTGAATCTGTTCACATTTTGCAAGTTGCCTGAATTTGTTCACATTTTGCAAATTGCAAAATGGTGGTGAATCTGTCTGACATTTTGGTCACATTTTGCACATCAAACTGAATCACACATTTTGCACATATAGTTCAAATCTACCATCCATTTTGGTCACACTTTGCACATTTTGACATTCTCACACTTTGCATTACAAAAGGCTTAATCAGTGCATTACATCTAGCTTTTCAAAAGGAATCACTGTATTACATTCCAAAAGACAGATCTTGCAATCACTGCAGTACATCTCAATCCAGGGTTCCAATAAAAAAGACACATGCAACATCTCAATTACATCATTTCATAAGCATAAAAAACACACCAATCACAACTAAGACAACTTGATCTATGTTGATCAACACAAGAAGCTTCATCCGTTTTGTTAGCTTATCCATCTTTCCTTCGATCAAGACTCCTTCACCATCAATTGATCTTGCAACTGGTAGTACAACTTCTTCATTAACATCTAGTTCCATTCCTTTTACCATTCTCCGGTAACTATCCAACCATTTAAAGAAAGTGCATGAATTTGGAACCTACAATAATAACAAAAAACAGAAAAAAATGAATTTACAATCCAAACTGAAATTCCTACCATCTAACAGCTGAAATCAAACATGGAGATATTACTAACAAATTATTCATTGCTCTCACATTTGAAGAACACCTGACCTCATTGCTTCCAAGATTTGCACTCCACTACTGCATTCCCGCAGCTGGGACACTCCACAAGAGGGAGACCACTGGGACCAAGAGGAAATCGCGAGAATTGACGCACGGGAGCAAGAAAGGAGCTACCTTGAGACATGCTGCCCTCACTTGCTGCTCCTATCCGTCGCTGCCTCGCCAAAACCCTAACCCTAACCCTAGGGTTATACTTCTTCTCTCTATTGCGGGCGATGAGCTTCGATGGCTTAGGTGTGTGATAAACCCTGAACTCCACTCGATACACTCAGGGATCTGGTTGTCCCGATCTTTCGGTGAGTTGATGATAACTACGATTTGGGAGAGACGTTAACAACCCGACTACAACCGTACAAGACGTTGTTGTGTTGCGCCTTAGCGATCGATACACCTCTTCGTGGATTGTTGAACCTGCCGGTGCAAATCAACCTTATTCCCACAAGAAAATCGAAGAAACAAGCAAGAACAAGATAAAAGCAATCTTAATTTCAAATAGGAACTGAATACAAATGATAAGTTGGGGTTCCGCAATGAGTAAACCGGGGATCTAACTGATCACGGGATTACACGGCAAAGTAGCGAAGCTAAACTTTAATCTTAACAAAACCCAAGAAACCATGAAAAGGTACCTAGCTATTTAAGGAGGTGGGAGGATGACCAAGGGGTCCCTAGGGTCGTGCTCCACCTGGTTGGGGCTCACCCCACATGGGCCCCACATGGGCCGGGGTCCCAAATGAAGTTACAAGCCCATAGACCCATTACTAGTGACGTAGCACATTGTTTCTTCAATTGCGGCCGACTGAGATGGAGTTTGGTGATGAAGCTAGATCCATTGAAAAGAGGATTCTGAGAGCTTTCCATCAAGTACTCATGGACCCAAAACGGAGCTCGTATGCACATTTGGCGGTCGTTTGAAATCAGTACTGTAGCAGGTGGCCGAATTGGATTCCAGCACTAGGGCAACTTGATCTTGATGTGAACAATGGTTGTATCAATGGTAGCCATGGTCACATCATCCTCCCCTTCTTTACAGAAAACCGTCCTCGGTTTTTCCATATGGTGTTCTTCGCGTAGTCTATTTAAAACAATCTGTTTCTTCCAATCAAAACAAGAGAAACTCGACATAATATGTTTAGTAATAACATTTCCCTCTAGCTTGAAATTTTTATCCACCGATACAGAAGGTTCTAAATCTGAGCATATGTAAACTCTATGCACCAAATATATTCCTATATCATTATATTGCCCAAATATATGGAATGTAGTATTAGTTGAACATGGTAAATCAATAGCAAATAATTTCTCCTTCAAATTATCGAGCTCACAAAATTCATCAAATAGAACATAACCCATAGTACTTAAAGAAGATAGCAATTCACGTTCCTGAACTTCATTAGCAATTTGAACAACATGCTTAAAATCAGCGCAGAAAGAATTAACAACAAGAATAGCATGTTCATTCGTTAGTTGCGGCATGGATATAAGTTAAACATTATCACACAACTCTTCTTTATCACAAGGAAGAGCAAACAAATCAACTTGTGACAAAAGATTATTAGCAATTGGTTCCACTAATGGCTGCTCCACTATAGCATGAAAAGTGGACATGTGTAGCTCAGCTTGATAATACTCACCTTCATTTACTTCATCACCATTTAATTTACCTTGCGAACTTTCTTCAAACATCACAGGTGCTTCATGGTTCTCTTATTTCTTCTCAAGAATATCATTCTCCTCCTCTTGTTGAATGTTCTGAACTCCCTGCAAAATGTTATAACAGGATACACAAAAGATTGCTCCTCCCATGTTTGCACATCATCATTGCACAACGATATAAGAGATTCAAAAACAGGAGATAAATCACACTGTTGATACTTTCTCGCATTTGATATGAAATCTTGTAAAATTTGACTCTCAATTCTATGAGCAAGCATGAATAAATGTCCAATATGATTATATGTCACATTAGCAAGCATAATCTAAATTTCAGACTTAAGCCCCTTGAAAAATCAACACGTTTTGTTCTCATTGCATTCTTTTAGACCACTGTAGATGATACAAACTTTAAATTCATAGATGTACTCTCTAACAGTTCGATCACCTTGTTTCAGATGTTCTAATTTCTCAAGATGAGTACATTTGTAATAAGAACTTACAAAACGTTTTCTCATCATGGTTTTGCATTCATCCCAAGTTTCAGGTTTGTTACTAACATAACTCCACCAAAATAATGCAGAAGACGTAAACTTATTACTAGCAGCCTTAATCATTTGAGCATCTGAAAAATCAAATCTATCAAATTCATTGTCTACTGCTAGCTCCAAATCAATATAAGCAACATAATCATACTTACCATCGTAAATGGTAACTTAGATTCGTCTTGTGCAAAATTAGTCAGTTACCTCATATGCATTACGTGGAGAAGTCGTCATATCTCGTCAAAGGTGAAGAAGTCGATGTTGAGGATGATCATCTTGTATCCCCTTGTGCAATCCTGCCATAGTTAGTAGCAAACAAGAAACACACACAAGAATATGCACACTCCTATCAACTACTAGGTAGTGGGGGCTCAAATATCACACAAACTCAAGCTTTTAACCAAGCTCTTACAAGATCTTACCAAAACAAGCGGAATGGTGACCACACCGACTCAACCTAGATCAAATGGAGGTTGGATGTATCGATGCCTTGGCATGCACTTGCTGTATGGCTGCAATCAAATAATATGTAGCAAAGGAGTAGCATATGCTCAAATCAGAGAATGCAAAGTTGAATAATTGTTCAAAGTTAGTACCGTGCTGATCCTAGGCTAGAACATACTAGACGCGAGCCTTAGCACAAACGATACCACAAGATAACACTAGGAACAACTCAAGCACAACTTTGATATATAAAATCAAACTTTTTAGTGCGGCTTTTTGGTTTCCTTTTTTTAGCACCTTTCTGCCTTTTGTTCTTTTTTCTCTTTTTTTCAGCAAAAACGACTCAAGGACCTGAATGCAAGATTACAGGGACTCAAATGTAAATATAAAAATACAAGTACTGAAATGTAAAAGTTCAAACCCTAAAACTTGATCAATAAAAAAATGGAATGCTCTCCTCGTATGGATTCCGTTTTTGAAAATAGAGCTCGAATACGACACCAAATTTTTTTTTACCAACGTGTAGCAACTCACGGTATAGAGTGAAACCGAGAGGAGAGAGAGGGAGTCGGACTCGAATTGAACCGAGAGGAGAGGGAGTCGGACTCGGTCAAAGTGGAAAGCTTGGCCTTAGATGGAAAAAACCAACCAAATTGATCTAATCTACAAACTTTCCACCCTTCCTTCTTCCTTGCGTGCAAAACAGAAGCACGGACACAACCTAACCACGGCCGAATAGGGCATAAACCACCTTCCTTCTTCCTTGCGTGCAAATCAGAAGCACGGACACAACCTAACCACGGCCGAACAGGGCACAAACCACACGACAGAAACCCTAGCGACTTGATAACTTTAAAACCAACCGACAGAAACTGCCCGAAACGAGAAAAACGGAATCCTAGCAGTGACACAATTCCATTTTCGAAGATCCCAATGACAACGAAGACACGGCAGCGGCAGCAATAGTGGTACCAATAGATGATGTGACTAGAACTCGAAACTCTAAACGGACTAGACGCTATGACTAGCAACATGGCACGACGATGCAACACAACTCAACAATGCAAAAACTAAAAGGAACAATGCAATGGCACAAATATGGCTTGGTAATGGATGCAAATTTCTTTTTATATGGCCATTTTCTGGTTCACATCACAAAAACAAAGCTCTGATACCACTTGATAAATACAACCATTGTTCACATCAGTGCGTCTGCTCCTCCTTAAGATACCAGCCAGTGTCGAGGTGGACCAGCGGATGCAGGCGATGGCGGTGGAGTTGCAGTGGCACTTACCGACGAGGAGGCAAGCCATAACAGAGCTCAAATGGCTCAACCAGCTCGATGCGCACACCGCTTTCAATATCCGACCGAAGGTGCACTTCCATCTCATCACGCCGCGTCCCAGTACAAATCAATTCGGAAATGCACAAAACGGCAAAAATGATATAGTGGCGGTGAGCGCACGCTCCATGTTAGCACTTTAACGGAAAGCATTTTCGAAATGGCATTTCAGCGAAACCGTATTTTGAGCGTGGCCAAATATCCATTTTCTCACTGTGTTGGGACTTACAAATCGTACAGTTCAAATAAATGAAAAACAGTACGATACTACAGGAAGCACTCACATTATGTGCACCGCTGGACCTTTTCTCCAACTCCGTGTCTGCATTTCGAAGTCCTTTTACCCTAAATTACAAATTATCAAAGGAATTATGTGCAGTGCATCAGGGAAGCAAGATTATAACGCTAGAGTTTTCCTTAACCTTGTACAAATGTATAATATAACAGTGCGATCATCAATTTGCCTTGTTTTACCTATCTGATCAAACATTAAGTTGCGACTTACGAGCGTAGAAAATTGCAGCAACAGATAGTTAAATTAATGAAAAACAACTGTCTACAGTCGTAGCATAAGAGTATGTGATCGGGGGAAATTAAAGGGATTGTTATGGCGTACCGTCGAAGAAATTCTGTGCGGTGGTTCGGTGAAGTAACAAGCAAGCAAGGGGTACCACACTTGTTTCCTGAACAATATTACTGTACCGAGGAATTAAGAGAAGGATTAATATGTTGTCATGTACTGATTCACGTTTCGGATCGAGACAAAAAGAAAAGATATTAGGATCGATCAGCAACATCAGCTAGTAACTGATGGTAAACTGCAAGAATTTGTGTCTATGTGTGTGTAAGAGAAATTGAAATTAACCTGACTTTGAAATGATGAGTTGATGACGATGCAAGGCACGACTCTGCTTGGCAAGATGAAGATGGACCAAGTGACGCATGCTAGGAGAGTAAGAGCAACGTCACCGAGTTAGGCGTATTCATTTTTTCATGCATTGGTCTTGTACTCCGTAGCAATAGAGTTTACTGGGCTGGGCTAGTTGGACGAGATGCGAGGCAATGAACTGAACAGACGGGAGGAAATCTTAGCTGTCTTACTTTGATCCAACGGCAACAAAAATTAAGTTGACGTGGCTGCTTGTTTGAGCTGCTTTAGCAGTAACGATAGTTAGTGGGTTACGTTGCAACTATATAGAAAAGGATTCATAATAAATTCATGCTAGCTCCAAAAATATTAAACTCAACTCTATTTAACTTAAAAAATCATTCTATTTACTGTTATGAACTAAAACTTAATAAAATCTGAACAAAAATTACATCTAAGTTTGAATTGAGCAAAAATAACGTATAACTAACATAGAACTTTACAAATTCATAACTCACAAATGCTAAGTGATAAAATAAAAATTGCTTCACCTAAATTCATATTAAGTCAGTACCAACCTGCTGCGAAGGATTCATGCATTTTAGAGCATTTTGGATTTTTCACATTATTTGGATGTTTATTCAGTTTGTACATTATAATTATATAGATTATGAATCCGTTCATGGTGAAGGAGTGGAATTGGTTTTGCTAATCCGATTAGGGACTTTCACAAGTGAGGCAAGTGTCCTTTCCTTTGAACACATCGAATCTATGAATTTGAGTAAGAATGTTTTGTTTATAAGTTTGCATGTGTTTATTTATGTAAAACCTTATGATAATATGGTAAAATGGTAGAAATGAATTAGTTGCTGCATTTTCCTCATTGAAACGTGTATTCGCCCCTAGCTGTAACCATAGAATGGTATAGAGTACATGCCATGTGCTCAAATGGGCTTATATTTGCTTATTATGCCTTATATGCTTAGCCATGCTTAGTGATAATCTAAATATCATTGTGATCACCTTATATATGTTGAAATGAGAATTTTATAACTTCTGGACAGAGGTGATTCTCTGTGTATTTGTGAACTAAAATGATGGAAAATGGGAATTTTAGATTTGGGCATCAAGTAGTGCACATATGGTGGTAGTTCTGCACCGATGGGGAGTATTCGCCTAAGTCGATTAAGGACCAAACTCCATGTCACCTAATATTGTTTATCGTGCATCCACACGTGCTAGTTATGGGATGTCCTTAGCTAATGAAGATACTTAATATCTAGTTTTGCATATGGTAGGCTGAAGTAGTATGAATTAGTCTGAGCAATGATTAGAAACTATTTATTTGCCCGTTGGGGATAATTAGGCATCTAAGTTTATCCAATACAACAGTATAGTACCTCGTAGGGGAACAAATGTATTCCCTGCCAACGGAGTTAGGATTAAGGTGGGCATGTCACCTAACAACTCTAGGTCATTCCTAGGGCGGAGTCACACTTGTCGTTGCTAATACAAGGATAGACGTATGGTACTATAAAGGCTGCGTTGTGACCTCTAGACCATATTCAACGTGTACAATATGGTGGTACCGACACATCCTAGACAAACTAGAGAGAATCACATCATGTGGTTAACATTGTACAAACTCTGCAGGGTTTAAAACAAAGCGATTACCCGTGCTCACGGTCATGAGCGATATAGTGTGCATGCCATAATATAGTTTTGCTTTTTCTTAAATATGTTGGAAAATGGATATGGGATCAGGGATCTATGATTTATGATGAATATGATGTTGATTATGATGACTTGCCATATGGTGCAAGCATGGGGATGATAATTATGTTGATGAAATTATTTGTGGATCACAATGTTTTACATTATGTGCATGTCCTCCTATTGCTATAAAAAAAACTCCGTTGTGAACTGCTTGTGAACAAAAACTTGCATTTATGCTGAAAATATGATACCACATTTAGGGCTTGCATGTATTCAGGTTTGATTGTGGTATGACCCTTGCTTGTTATATATTTTGTTACAAGTTTAGCTGAGTGTTGCAGGTTCCGTTGCTTTTTCAGGACGGTTCATCAGGGGCCTACTCCGAGTTGGCTTGCTTTTTTGAATTGGTATACAAGCTTCCGCGAACCACCAAACTATTTGGCCGGTTGGCCATATGTATCCTAAACATAACACTAAGTTATCTATGTTTTTGTACACCCTTGTTCATGAGCTATCAAATGCTTTGATGAAAGTGTTTAGTTAATCTCTTGTTTTAGGATAAGTTAGACATGAGTATGAATTTTGGGCAATTGAGATGTTTGTGATTTTAGCAATTTGAGTCGAGTCTCGTAAGGTTGAAGTTGACTGGTAAGTAAAATCTGATGAATATCTCCCTTGCCCATTATTCGATACTTGCATGGATTGTTTTTGTTAATATTAATCCATGCACAGTAAAAATGATCCATCCTGCTAGAATGTTTTTTTAGGGTATATGTTAAATTATATCCCGCACAAACGTTAGGCATAAATGGACTATAACTATGACAGTAATTTGGATTCTAAATTACATTACCATTGTGCATAAGTACTAAAGGATTAATAAATATAAGAAATTGACTTGAAATTATAAACAATATTGGTCAGTATATGATTTCAAATCAAAATGATTTTTGAACTAATCATCCGGTGGGTTCCTTTTAGCTAGAAATAATCAATACGCGGAAACAAAATTTAGCACAATTTTACCAGCAAATATATAGCCTCAAAGCAATGAAAAAAATCTTTCTGTAAACAAAAAATTAACATACCAGGCCAGGAACAATTAAGAAACGTAATTTGTCCCAAAATTAAGAAGCGACCCATAATTAAGAAAAATCTGGTTTGGATTTCCAACTGAAATTTCGGGAATGTTCATATTGCTACCAAAATAAACCTTTCTGAATTTCAAGTTGACAACATTACCATGTTTTGGTAGGATGGACTAAATATGATATTGCCAAAAATTGTAAATCCCTGAAAGTTTCGAATTCTAAAATCCAGAAACAAAAATTGGAATAATCAAATATCACTTTCGAACTTTCTTCTGGTTGGTATTTATTGGTTTTTCTTTTCTTGTCTTGTTGTACCAGTGACTTAATTAAATCAATTTGAAGGATTAAATTTAAAGTCTAAATTCATTTATGAATTTAGTATAATATTTATTAAGGAACCATGATTATGAAATAATATAATTTAAGAAACTATTTGCAAATGAAAGCAAATACCCATTATTTTCCTAAACCCACTTTTTACGAATTAATATTCCTTAAGGAAATATGTTGCAAATAAGGGGAAACTAATATTTTATTTAGTAAAGAAAACTCTTTGTGAAACGAAGGAATTATTTTCAAAAGCCTTTTTCGTCAAAAGTCTCTTTTTTCTCCCTGTGGGCCTAGCATAGTGTTGACGGAAAAACACGATGGCCTGAGAGATCTGCTTAGCTCCAGTGCAGGTCCAGAATAATGATGAAATGCGGGCGTACCAGTCAGTTTGATCCTGCAACTAACAAGATATATAAATTGAAGATCAAAAGATAGCCGATTGGCTGACAAGCCGATGGAGTGATTCCAGCCGATGCCGATATCAGCCGATATCCAGTATAGATCTTGATACTTGAGCAAATAATAACATAAAGATAATCGGCTGATGATAATGTAATAAAACAATAATATAATCCAGAAGAAACCAATCGGCTAGTAATGATAGATTGAATAAGCACTGATCCGAAGGTTGAAGCATTCATCGGCTGGAGGTCCGATGTCAATAAATCCAAATGATTAGATAAACAGTGAACCCTTTGTTGTGATCGGCTAAATCCAAATTATATGTAATCCTTATGAGCCGATACAACATCTAGATAACTCATCAGCTGAAACCCCGATGAAACCCTTATTGGCAATCAAGAAGCAGGCTAGAGATTATGGTTCTAATCACGACTTAGTAGATCAAACTTAACTGATGCAGCACTAAGTATGAAAAGAAACATAATATCTAGACAATCAAGCCTTTGACTAATTTTCAGGGTGGTGGATACATTATATAATCTAAACCAACAAAGTAATCTAGCCGATATCGACAAAACCCTGGATGGAGATCGGCCGATGCAAGTAGAAAACATTGTCAATCTAGATTATATAATGTATATGATAACTCGACGACTTACATGAATAAGATTAGAGTGTCGAAGCGATGGAAGCACTAATCCCGATAATGCAAGCCGCCATAACAAGCCTTACTCCTCGTCAGAGATCGAAATCGATGCAGCCCAACTTGAAACAAGAACTCGTCGGAAAGTAAAAAGGTAAAAGGTGGCGATGCGCCGAAGTTGAATTGATCGAGAGATAATTTACATAGACCCTGGGTGTACATATTTATACCCATGGGTAGATACTAGTCCATATCGGACACGACTCAAACTTTCCTAAAGATAAAAGGAAACACATAAAGTCCTTATCGGACACTAAACACACTTTCCTAAAGATAAAAGGAAACTAACAAACTATTCCTAATTAATAGATACAATTGCCTTTTTCGGACTCAATCCATACATGGCAATCCTCATGAAGCACTTTAAACGATCCCGACAATGGTTCCAATATCCCCTTGTCGGAATCGGCTACATCGGCTTCCTTGTCCGATTGAACATCAGCCGATGCACACCGTAGCCGATGCAGTGCTGAAGTCGATTTATACTCTGTTTCTATTACCGATTTCCTTCCAAATCCGCTTCGGTCTTAACTCCAAATTTGATGCATGATTTACCAAATTTCATCATCAACACCTAGCCCATCCAGACCCAAAACCCTAGTTCTCCTCACAATACCTAAAGTCTAGTTTTGGTTTCTAGAGACGCCCAGCTCCGCTACCGCTTCGGTAGCGCGCCGCTCGGCCCAAAGACGTCGCGGTTGCACCCAACAACCGGAGACTCCACACGCCTTCGCAGCTGAACACGAGTGGAAGAGTTCCCCACGGACCTCCCCTCACCGGCTGCACCATCCTCCGTCCCGGTGAATTTTTTATTTTTATATTTTTTTTAATATTTACAGAAATATTATAGCGCTGAAAAAAATTGCAGAAGTAGACCCTGCCGCCCTGGCAGAGGGCGGCAAGCTGACGTGGCTCACGCGCGCGTGACGGCCGTTTAGGGTGGACTGGATATTTTGCAGGCAGCCCCCTTGCCGCCCAAGCAGAGGGCGGCAAGCTGTCGGCAAGGGGGCCGCCTAAAAAATTGACACAGCTCCTCGATCTGGTGCCTGCCATTTTGCATGCGGCCCCTTACCGCCCTCTGGTTGGGCGGCAGGCCCACCCTTGCCGCCCTCTGCTAGGGCGGCAAGCTCCAGTGCCTATATAAGGCCTGCCACCAAGCAAAGCAGCTCATTTGATACTCTCTCCATTCCTCTCACATCTGCACAGTGGGAGAAGGGAAGGAGAAGAGAAGAACAGGCGAAGCCCTGCTGGTTTGAACTTCGATTTCAGGTAATATTTCTATATCATATACGTGATTAAATGTATGATATTAAATAGGTTTTAGTTATATTTCTGTAGAACTATTTTTAAATAAATGCATTATATGATGTAACGCCCTGAAAATTCGACCATCGAATATAAAACACTAAAATACGAAATTTCAAAAAACTTTTAAATTGAGTTGCATCATGCCGCGTTTAATCGCTCGTTTATTCGGATCTTTAATTGCAAAGCTCGGAATTATCGAATCTATTTAAGCGTGAACCCTAAAACGAAAAATCAACTAAGTGGACAATTAAGAAAAACAAACTAAGAAATGTTTTGAGGCAACATTTTAGTGTGGAGAATATTCTAAATAAATGTCACGAATTTATTTGTGGGTGAATGTAAATAATTTCCAAAACATAGGGGATTTTAAGTGACAAAAAAATGAAATAATCTACATAAATATTAAATAATGGACAATATTAAATTTTGGGCAAAATCACTTTGGAATACTTAGAATTGCCACTCAAATACTTAGGTGAAAGTACAAATTTAAATTGCATTTTTTCTCAATTTTTTAAATCAACTAAAATCTAAAAACCTATTAATTCCTAAAGAGCACTGTTTATTGCCCGCCATCTGTTTGGTCCGTGCCTGCCGTCCCATCGCCGTCGCTATCGCCGCTGCCGCGCGTCTCGAGCCGCGCGTGCGCCGCGCGCACGTCGCCTCCCCGTCCGCCTGCACGCGCGCCGACCGCCGGCCGCCGCGCGCACGTCCCCGCCCGCTGCCGCCGCGCCCGGGCTGCTGCCACGCGTGCGCCGCGCGCACGTCGCCGTACCCGACCACCGCGCGCACGTCACCGACCGTGCCGCGCCTTGCGCCCCGTGCCGCTGCCGCCCGCGCACGTCACCATTTCACCGCCGTACCTGCGCCGCGCGCGCACGTCGCCGCCTCCCCGCGCCGCACGCACGACGCCGCGCCGCGCGCCGTCCCGTCGCCGCGCGCGCCTCGAGCCCACCGCTGTGCCGGCCTCCCCGCACTATAAAAGGGCCACCCCACGCCCTTCCTCTTCCCTCCCCACACCACCGGCGTTCCCTCCCCTCCCCTCACCTCTTCCTCCTCCAATCCCCTCAGCGCCGCCCGCCGCACCCCAGGCCGCCGCGCGCCTCGCCGACCTGCCACCGCGCCCCCCCTGGCCGCCGCCGTCGCCGGTAAGTCCCCTCACTGCTACGCCGCCTGTCGGCCAAGCCAGAGAGAGAGATGGTAGAGAGAGAAGGCAGAGAAGGAAGAAGAAGGAAGGAGAGAGAGGGAGGCAGAACAGAGAGAAAAGAGAGAGAAAAGAAAAAAGGAGAGAGAAAAGAAAGAGAGAGGGAAAAAGAAAAAAAAATAGGAAAGGAAAGGAAAAAGGGAAAATAAAATAAAACCTAGGAAAGAAATTTAGGAAGTTAGGAGGGAAAGATTTTAATATATATATATATACCTATATGTATGTATATATATCTTTTTGTGGGCGGTTTAATAGTAGATCATTTTTAGGGATTTCAAGAAAAATACATCGAGATTATTTGCGATTCGTTCATTTAATCAGTAATTCCTTTAGCAAGTTATTTCACTAGCTATTTATTTAGATAATTATTTACTGAGTTATGTATATATGCATATTAATCGGAGGATTAATCGTCGGTCGTTTCTAAAGCGTCTACGAAATAAATCGCGGCGATCTATTGACTATCTACATGTCTATTTAGTTGGTTCGTAGTTAGTTTTTACCCGTTAATCGAGTTATCCATTTAGTTATTCGTTGCGAATATTTAGTCACTTATTTATCAACTAAGGCTAATCATTATGAATCGGGATCTAACTTATCCGGTGTCGCATGAATTAAAATGAGTTAATATTTTAATCGGCTAACGCAATATTTTAGAATAAATGGATTAAACTCGGAATATAAATATTTCATAAAATAATGGAGTAGATACCGAAACTCGACGCTCGCACTCGATCTTTTCTTTAATCGGATTTTATTGGATTTTAATTGAATTCCAACCGAATTCAAATCGATTTCTTTCGCACGTAATTATAGATCCCGAGGGAATTGTGAGTCCGACCGAGGATCAAGACCCGCAGGACTTCGAGCAAGGCAAGTCATCATTATTCCTTGAACATATTGATCCCAATTGCGAAATTATTTTGTTTACAAATAAAGTTGCATGCAATGATGAACATCCTACTTGTTATTATGCCATGCCTTGAATATTGTTTACCCCATATCCCCTTGTAACCATGTTTACGTATGAGACCCTAGTCAAAAAAGACAAATGCTTAGAAATGCTATTCTAGAATCATGCATACTCATATTTATCAAAATGCTATATGCTTGGGCAATTACCTTTGGGAAGGTAATTGAGATGCGGCATGTGGAGACATGAGCTCCACATTGCCATGATGTTGACGACATGATTTGTGAAAGGAGAAATAAAATTAAGCAACTGTTTTTGACTGGGGCGGATGTTGGATTTGGGTGGTATCTGGAAAAGGCTAGTACCGTCCCCGGTCAGTTAAGGACCGAGCCATGAAGTTAAGCATGAAACGACCCCCGTACAACCGTACTTCTCGGATGGGTATAGACCTAGCGGACTAGATAGCCGAGCAAAGGCAGTATCCTTGCATAGATGGTTCACCCCCGTGTGAGAGGCAGGTGCGCTACGGTGGGGCAGCCGTTGAGGTGGGGCCGCGATGCGTGCCCTACATCGGTGTCACCATTGGTAGGACTGCCACGTGTGTGAGAGTGAGAATCTAAACTTAAAATATAAACTTTACGTGCGTGTGAGACTTCCCTTCCCGGGAGCGCCAGAACTCCTCTCACTGCTAGAAACAGATACGCCTAGAGTGCATGAGGATGATAGTTCATGGAGCGGGTACTGCCAATGCAAGGTTATCGAAAGGCTTTGTCGTGACGCGTCTCATGTGTTGGGACGAGGCTCATGTGTTGGGCAGTTGCGGAGTACGGCTAAAGTGTACATCCACTGCAGTATGAGTAAACCAATCTATTCGAATAGCCATGCTCGCGGACATTGAGCACCGGGACATGCCTTACACTTGGCTAGACTCTAAATTCTTAACTTGTGTGGATAATGCATGATGAATTTTATGCTGATGGAGCCACTTCCTGAGAGCAAGGAAGGTGGACATCCACAGAAAACCATGACGAACCAATGACGGGAAGCTATCATTGGGATCACAATGGATGGTGGATAGAACCGTCGTTGTTTAAAGTGAACTCTGGTATTAAAACTTGATCAGTTATGCTAGGTCCTAGGTTTGTGAAAAGAATTGCAAAACTAGCTTTATGCAAAGGAACCTACACCTTGCCTTGGATAATCTTGTCATATGCACTGTTGCCGTGGTGACTTGCTGAGTACGGTTGGTACTCACCCTTGCAATTATAAACTCAATCAGAAGCCGAAGATGACACCGCGGAGGATCCATACGCCTACTACGAGGAGGACGCGGAGGAAGAGGGTGCCCACTAGGTCTAGACACGGTCGTTGCCTGTGGCAATGGCGATGCCGCTGCCTTCGTTCTGCTGCTTATCTATATTCTGTTTTTGGAATGTATTCCGGACCGTTTGGTCCTTTGTTCTAAGACAATACCTTCGGGCCTATGATGTAATGATTCGTACTCAACGCATGTGTATGCGCTTTTGGTAATTCAACTATGTATCGTGTGTGCCAAACTACTTGATCCAGGGAAATAGCACAGAATACACGAGTGATTACTGTTGCAAAACGGGGGTCCTTACATATGATCTAGGGTTTTAGTAGGGGAACTGTAGCATTTTGTATTATCAGATGTAGGTAAATCAGTAGATCTATAGTAATTATAGTAACTAGATTTGTAGTTTTAAATATTTGTGAGTAGCATAACAGTAGCATACTTAAAAATTGTGGTAGATATTACGTTGTACTCGTTTATTACGTAAAATAGTGACAGTGATTTAATATTTCTAGATCATATACCTGATTAAATGTATGATATTAAATAGATTTTAGTTATATTTCCGTAGAACTATTTTTAAATAAATGCATATTTGATCTAGGGTTATAGTATGGGAACTGTAGCACTTTGTATTGTAAGATGTAGGTAAATTAGTAGATCTGTAGTAATTATAGTAATTAGATTTGTAGTTTTAAATATTTGTGAGTAGCATTACAGTAGCATACATAAAAATTGTGGTACATTTGAAACAGGATATTACGTTGTACTCGTTTGTTACGTAAAATATTGACATAGTGATTTACTTACAGATATATCCAGTAAACTTATATTTCAACTATACCATGGTCAAGGAAACGTCCGTTACGGGCCGAGTGGGGTAGATCTATCAGAATTTATTGTAACACCAAGGGGAATTGATAGACCAGCTGAGAGAAGTGTAACTTTGTTGATGCAAAAAACACACACTGGCCTGAGAGGTTTGCTTTACTCTAGTGCAGGTCCAAAATTAGGGTTTCAGATTCAAGGGCGTGCCAGTTGATTTGATCCTGCAATCAACAAGAAAAACATGCAAAGAATATCAGTAAATGATAGACAATCGGCCATAGGGCCGATTTCATATTGTATGCGACCTAGCCGATGCAATAAAGCATGAATCGGCTGTAAGGTACAGTTGATAATAGAACTAACCCTAAAACTAGTATACCGGCTGTAAAGATCAGTGTTATATAATCAATATATCAATATTACTTTAGAAATAAGCAATTGGGATAGATCGGACTGAACCGAGACAGTATAAATTGCCCAAGTCTAAAGATAACATGACATAATGATTACATAGATTGATGTCATAGCCGATATCTAGGTTTAAGTATGTATCGGCTATAGCTCCGATACAACCTTATATTAGGATATTTTCTAGTAATAAATATATTAAACTATAACCAATTAGATTGATATCAAGCTTAATATATTTATATTAGATTAGATCCCAATGTAAGGGGCAGATATATAACATTAAACAAAGCATAACACAATGTAAAACATCTATATCAGGTAAGATCGGCTGAAACCCCGATACTATCCTTATTAACAACCATGAAGCAGGTTAGATATCATGATTCTAAATACGACTTAATAGGTTGGACTGAACCAATGCAGCATTAAGTATAAATAGAAGTATGAGATCTAAAGAATCAAGCCGATGGTTGCCTTTTCGGGATGGTGGATATATTATATAACCTAGACTAACAAAGTAATCTAGCCGGTACCGATGAAACCCTAGAAAGGATCTAGCCGATACAGGTAGATTGCATTGTTGATCTAAGTTATATAACATATATGATAACTCGGAGAATCACACCAAAGAACTAGAGTGTCATAGAGATGTAAGCACTAGCCCTAATGATGTAACTCGCCATGACAAGATATACCTTTTTGCCGAAGATCAATTTGATGCAGCACGACTCAAAAGCACAAACTTGTCGAAAGTAGAAAATAAGGGTTTGGCGATGCGCCGAGATTGATTGAACGTGTGTTGTTTTTTTACAAGACCTCGGGATTATATTTATACCCGAAATTACAAACCTTGTCCATCACGGACACGACTCATATTAACCTAATACAAATCCAACTAACCAACAAGTCCCTTAGGCGGACTCTTACCGAGAATATCTATAAGGAAATTACATAAAATATCCTAATTAATAGATACAATTGCCTCCTCAGGACTTCATCCATGCATGGCAATCCATATGAAACACGCTAACATAACCTGATGACGTACACCAAGTCATATCACCGATATCAGCTCCATCGGCTAACCTCATCCAATTCTGACTCAGCCGATCAGTTCGTAGCCGATTCGGACTCCAGCCGACGCGCACTCTGTTTCCGATATCCTTGCATATTTCCAAATCCACTTCGGATTATGTTGTGTTTCCGATCTCTGTAGATAGATTTGCTTACCAAATTTCATCGTCAACACATGCCCCCCAATTCCGAAGTATTTATAATGCAACGGAATTATCTCTTCTCAACGGCAAAATTCTAGGGTTACCCCGTGACCGTTACGCACCTAATTCTTTAAATACCAACGACTCCTCCGGATATTTCACAGCGTTAGCTCCACTTTCACCGCTTAAATCACCAAACTCCTCCGTGAACTCCGGCAAACATCTTCTCTCTCCACTCCAGCGACCTCACCGGCGACCACCTTCCCCAGCGGCAACAACAGCTTCTTGATCCAATGGCAACCACCACAAGCATCCCCCAGGTATTCTGCTTCTCTCAACCTTACTCATACCATTCATCATTATTTTAGTCCAACCTGCGAACTTAAATCATCTTTACCTTAACCTCTCTCTTTCCTCTTCCCCTTCTTTCCAGCACCTAAGGGATTTGATCGCGATCCCCATCGAAAAAGAACCGGGCCACTATTTTCTCGGGCCGATGGGCGATGAAGACCCTACCGCGTTCATCAACTTCGAGACCAACTGCATCCCCTTCAAGGAATCCAAACCCAGCTCCACGCATTGGCCTAACATCTTCAGATCTTGGCCATCGGCCGTAGATGGATGGAAGGCTTGGTATAAAAGGATGTCAGCCAGCAAACAATCCCATTGGGACGAGATAGGTATTTCTCAATGCCTCTCACTTTCTTTAGCCGATACAAAGAAAGATGAACCCATGTTATCGGCTGCCTCCTACTTTTGGTCCGATACCCTAAATGCTTTCTTGTTTAGCCATGGTCC
Organism: Oryza punctata; assembly: GCA_000573905.2. Classification (NCBI taxonomy): domain Eukaryota; kingdom Viridiplantae; phylum Streptophyta; class Magnoliopsida; order Poales; family Poaceae; genus Oryza; species Oryza punctata. The sequence goes on along the minus strand of CM002499.2, from coordinate 21,107,019 downwards.
TATGACCCCCACACTATTGGATATCCAAATGCTAACAGGCTTAGATATATCCTCATCAGCTAATCCCTTCAGTTTCAAAGTCAAATGTGACCACAAATTTCAAACCAAAAATATCGAAGGATGGTCTGGTTTCATAACTGAGAATATGGGTATAGGATCCGTCTCTCCCAGAGAACACACTGCTTTCCTAATGATGTGGTTAGATAAATTTCTGTTCTGTGGCTCAACCTGTGGTCCAACAGCCAACTGGCAACATTTAGCAGAAGCCTTAGTGTCCAAAAAATCCATCCCCTTGGGCAAATATCTTCTTGGAGCAGTATACCAAACCTTGAGCCATACATCGGCTAAACTCCTCATGGATACTTCTACCAACTACGGAGGCCCCTGGTGGTTTGTTCAGATTTGGCTCAATATATACACCATCAAAGTTGCAGACAGAACCCCTCTGGATGATCTATCCTTCCCATCTCTAGCCGATGATGATTCAACACGCCGATGCCTGTCTTTTGGAGAAGCAGCATCATCCTACCCTGGCATGGGTACATCGGCCAATCAGTTTTGTGAGTGGTTTAAAAGATTCTACGATGGATTCTCTCATGAGTCTCGTGTTTGGTTCCCCTATGAAGATTTCAGCAGCTATGAACTACCAACAGATCTCAGACTCAATGAATTGAACAACGAAGACTTCCCTGGTTTCAGAGATATCTTTGTATCGGCCATCACTCCTTGCATACTGCCAACAGGCGTATCTCAGGGCCGATACATACAGTCTTCATATGAATTCTATCACCCAATGATCGCTGCCAGGCAACTTGGCATGGGTCAATTGCCTATTGGTCTTTACTTCTCAAACAGAATTCAAACAAGGGGGGCTTTAGTTATGGACAGACTCCTGAATCTTGAAATTCCCCCTTTAGGACCCATCAACCGGATATCCTTGATTATACAAAGAAGTCAACTTTTTGACAGATGGTGGGGTGAATGGAAAACACATCTGTTTTTGTCCATGCTAGCCAGTTTCTATCTGACAACTATGAATCCAGCTATCAGCCCACAGGTAAATCCTTATACCCTTCATTACATTCCTCATTATTATTCCTCTCTATCTTTTAAATATCCTATTTTGCATCTTTCAGAGTTTTGGCACCCCTCCTCCAACCAAAAGCAACAGTGGAAAAGATATTAACTATGCTGCTGTCAAAATGTCATCTGGCAAAGATCTGATCCCTTCTTCAATCGGCTTCAATGCCCCAGCCATCAAAAATCTTCTTCAAGGTCAAACTAGTCAGCCGATTGTTACAACTGGCAAGAGAAAAAGAACTAAGAAACCTGCCGTTAAGCCAGCTGCTCCAAAGAAGAAAATGCCATCCAAGAAACAAAAATCAGCCGATGACATTCCACTTGATCCTTCTGTGGAAGAATTCCTTGACGAAGCACTTATTGAAGAAGCAATAAATGAAGCTGCTGCTGAAATTAGTGAATCTGGCCACATCTCAAGTCCAACTTCTCGAGCCGATTCACCACAAGCCAATCCATCAAGCCCAGCTAAATCTCCAACTCCCAGACGTCGTTCTCGAAAAACTCAGGTACACAAACTTTTTTCAATTTTATTTGTCTTAGCTTTTATCCATTGTCTATAATACTTGTAAAATTTCCAGCCCACACGAGCAATATCACCTCCTCGTCAAGCATCAAGCGAACACACAGCATCGGCTGCAGGAAGTCATCATCTTGAAGACATAGCTACAACAATCCCTACTCCTCCAATCCCTGTAAGATCATTATCAAACCATAACTTATATCAGCCAACCTCATGAATCCTACTTACATTCCTTTTCTCTAGGCTCTAGCCGATATGTTCTCCTTTGACATAAGGGAATTCATGGATGAAGAAGAAGAAGAGACAGCAAGCAAAGCAAAGTCCCCAATAGCCGATGAACTAAAAACAAGACTAGCCGATATTGCAGATCGACTAAATGCATCACTGGACAGTCTAGTTGTAGATTGTGGCTCAATCAGATCCAGGTTTCAAGAAATTCAAGACCAACTCCCAGAAGATCTGATCGATTCTATCTCTCCTACTGTCTTTTTAGAGCAATACAAATTCAAGCTTGAAAGAGCAAAGCAAAGGATGTCTGATCGGCTGGAACACAAAGCCCTTGAAGCAACCATCCAAGTCAGCCGACAGCGAGTAAATGAAGAGAAAACGAAGCTAGATGAATTGACAGCTGGCCCAGATTCAACTCGGCAAGAATTAGACAGGCTCAAGCAAGAAGAATCCGATCTCTTAACCCAACTTCGTCAATGCCGAGTGAAGATTGCTGAAGCAGAGAAAAGAATAGCCGATCTGCCTCAAGCCATTGAAGAACAAAAATCCAAGCTAAAGTCATCCATCAAACATCTGGCTTCCCTCAACAAATCCCTCAAGCCTGTACCAGGAACTGATGCCGCAGACGCCAAAGTGATTGATGAAGTTGAGCAAATTCGCCTGCGTGCGATCACAGCAATCCAAAACTTTATGGGTTGATGTAATATTTTAACAATCATCTGAAACATTATTGTACTGCAATATATGTATCGGCCATCGAGCCGATTTTATACTTAACCAAATTTTGCTCAAAAATGCTCAAAAATGTCCAAATTTTGAATTGTCTCCTCCATGCCCCTCAAGTTTGTAGTACGGAACACAATGCTGCAAACTTATATGTCTAAGGGCGATAAAAATATCGGCCATCTAAAGGCGATGTAAACACATCGGCTATCAATCAGCAACCGGCAAACCATAGCCGATCATGAACCGATCCAAACACTTGGGTAGTATTTCTTCAAATATTTTCCATTAAGTGCTCTGCCAAATACTTCTCCATCAAGCCCTTTTAACATGTATTCCCCTTTAGAAACACATTTATGAACTTGAAACGGTCCTTCCCAATTCGGTGACCACTTGCCAAATTTATTATCTCTGGCCCCTATCGGCAGCACTAATTTCCAAACCAGCTCACCTTCCTCAAAAGATTTGGGTACAACTTTCTTGTTATAATGCCTGGCAACTCTCTCCTTATCTTTCCTAACTTTTTCAAGAGCTCGCAATCTTGCTTGAACCAAATCTTCTGACTCATCAACCATCATGCCCATAAACCAGCTGATAATCATCGGCTGTTAACTCATCCTGTAAAGAAATCCTCCTAGAGCCGATCTTGGTTTCCCATGGTAAGACAGCTTCATGCCCATAAACCAGCTGATAAGGAGGTACCTGAATTGCACCATGGCAAGCCATCCGATAGGACCATAATGACTCAGCCAGAATAGTATGCTACTTCTTGGGGTATTCGGCTATCTTTCTCTTGACCAACTTAATCAAACTCTTGTTAGATGCTTCAGCTTGTCCATTGGCTTGTGCATAATATGGTGACGAATTTAACAACTTAATCCCCATGCTATTAGCAAACTAAACAAACTCGTCCGATATAAAGATAGAACCCTGATCAGTTGTAATCGTCTGTGGCAAACCAAATCTGTATATAATATGCTCTTTAACAAAATTGATCGCATCTTGACTGTCAACTTTCTTCAAGGGAATCGCCGAGTTCACACAGATGAACGATCCGATAATAAATATTCCTGATCCATCGAAACTCCGAGACAAGGCTGGAAGAAGGAAGACTCGTCGCATCCGCAACGATATGGACGAGTCCGAGGCTGGCAGGGTGAAGCGGTGCAGCAAATGCGATGAACGTGGCCACACCTACAAATATTTTCCTAAAGACAAGGAAAAACCAAGTGCGGCGGAGGTAGGACTATCAGGATCAGCAGCAGATGGAGCTCGCCCTACGGGTGAAGGCACTACTTCAAGGTGACCCCGTCCTAGACGTCCTCGTGGAACGTCGGGCTACGTTGTGTAGTTCGTGCGTTATATGTTGGAAAAGGTTCGCTTGTAATTTCGTGGATTTGTAATGTCTTTATGTTACGTGGATTGTAATGTATTTATGTTACGTGGCTTGTAATGTCTTTATGTTCGATGGCTTGTAATTTTGTTCGAACTTATCGATGTTATGGCATTGTGTTGTGTTTCGAACCACTTGTTAGAATTTTCCATGTAATGTCTTTATGTCTCGTGACTTGTAATTTTGTTTCCTGTTTTTCATCCTCGTTATGTGCCCCATTATTATGTAAGTTATGTTGTAAATAACATGTACTTTACGATGTTACTTTACGTTTTCTTCGGTTTTACATAACTTGTTTTCATGATTATATTATTAACTTCTTACATGCCCAGAGATGGCGCGTCAGCACACACCTGAGTTGTTGGATCCGTCGATAGATCAACGCCACCGTTCTTACCTTACTGCAGTGGAGGGGGCTCAGCTTGGGACGTTCCGGCCACGGTCGTCATGCGAGCGACTTCTGGTTCACGACTCCTTCGTCGGGAGGTATGGATTTCATGTGTTAATTACTGCACTTTGTACATTTTTTATATCTTTTCACTGCGTTACTAATGTAAATGACATATGAATTTGACTTTGCAGGTTGCGTGAGGCCGGCCTCCTACCGTTGTGTCAGCTTGTGGAGGCCGCCACCGGCGATGACGAGGCGGCCACACGCTGGGATGCGGACAGGTCACTACTAGCAGCTTTGGCCAACCGGTGGAGGCCTGAGACGCACACTTTTCACCTATCGTGCGGTGAGGTAGCCCCCACCCTACAGGACGTGTCGTACTTGTTGGGGCTACCGCTCGCGGGAGACGCTGTCGGGCCAGTTGACACGGGTGCGAACTGGAGGGACGATCTGACGGCACGTTTCGCACCCGTTCAGCGCGCACCAGGCCTCCCGCTCGAGCCGTTGCAGCAGCACCACAACACCGGGCCTACGAAGAGGTGGCTGCTTCAGTTCACCGTAAGTTTTTATCTACCTGAAATGAGTACCGTACTACTTACGTAACTCATAAGTTGCCTAACATTTCATCCAACGCTTGCAGGTCGACCAACTACAGGCTGAGGCCGACGAGTACTCCTTCAGCCGTTGTTTGGAGGCGTACCTGCTCTGGCTATTTGCGTGGGTAATGTTCTGTGGACACGGGCACACGGTCGACAAGGGTCTCGTGCACTACACCAGGACCATCGCCGACGCCGTGCCTAGCGAGGTGCCTCAGTGGAGCTAGGGTTCCGCGTTGCTCGCGGCTCAGTACCGTGGTCTTTGTGAGGCTTGCACCAAGACGGACCCCGGGGCGATATTCGGTGGGTGCCCTCTCTTTATTTCTCTTTGGGAGGCTGAGAGGATTGCGATCGGCCGGCCCGTTGTGGACCACCACCCGTACAAGGCATCGCTGTACGAGAACAGGCCGGAGATCGACTACCCAACAATGGGTACTGTGTGGTGCCGGCGTCAGGTACGTTGCAACCGAGGTTGATATTAGAGTACTATTGTTATGTTCATCGTACATCACATCGAGCGTGTTGTCTTGCAGCGCCGATTGGCTCACGTCCAAGTTAGGCGGTCGTACGCGGAGTTTGTTATGGAGTTTAACCACCTTCTGCCGACCAACGTAGTGTGGGAGCCCTACAGTGCCGCGGCTACCCACTACCGTGCGCCGTTAGGCCTGTCCACACTCTGCACTAGGGACCAGGCGTACTGGATGACTAGGGTTCCGAAGGTTTTCGACATCTATGTCGAGCCTCACGCAGCCTACCGCGTGATGCGCCAGTTCGGCTTCCGTCAGTCCTTTCCAGTACCGTTTCAGACGGGCATCACAGCTGTCGTTCACCGGTAAGTGACTTAACTTTGCTTCAATATGTTGCATTAACAACCACCTCTACACAATAACTTGGTTTTTTTTAATTCACACTAATACAATACATTAATTTGCAGGTACTCGTGCAAGGGTCAGCAGTCAGCTAGCAACTGGCCCGCCAAGCTGGCCCCTTTTGTCGACGACTCGTTGCTCGCAACCGAGGTGTCATGGACCACACGGGAGAGCCACACATGGAGGAGGGGTACCAGACGTACCTAGGCTGGTACCAGCCACGCACCCGTACTAGGGTCACCTACGCTCCCAGGAAGCAACAGGCCCATGTTGCGAGCGTGACAGACCTCTAGGCTAGGCACCGCGACCAGGACTTCGCTCGTGCTGTGAGTACCCTGCATCGCACCAACTCCTTCTAAGCCTTTCTGTTAGTCAAGTGTTACGAGTATTTACGTACAAATGTACCGTGCAGGTCGTTGAGTGCAACAGGGTCGTCGTTGATGCATCAACGGCGATCCAACGGTTAGGTGCGGGGATTGAGGTGAGCGCACATGAGCACCGATCAACGTACACGCGGATACAGGACTCGATGCGCTCGATTCTCTGTGCGCTCTCCTGTCGGGCTACCGACGTTGCTCTGGCAGAAGCAGCACCCCAGGTTCGACCCCGGCCGCTTGCTCCTCGTCAAGCTGCGCACGTTCCTAGGCCAACACCCCCTCCCTTCGGAGGTACGTATATTCAATATTTATTTGTACATGCCCCCACAAGTTTTAAAATTAATATTATATCGACAATCAATTGATATGCAATCTATGTATAGGCTTCCCTCAGTTCGGGACGATGCAAGCCACCCACTCCTGGCAGGCTGCAGGGTCATCGTCTCAGGCAGGTGCGTCGGCCTCGCAGTCTGCGTCGTTCTGGCAGGACGCCGGGACTTCGTCACAGGCGGCTGGCACGTCGTGGCAGGCTCCTAGCAGGACATCGTTGGAGCACGGGTGGGCTTCCGCCACCCAATTCGACCTCAGCGACTTCGACTTGGACGAGTCGACAGAGGACGTCCTCGATCCCTCGCAGCTGGGAGGCGCACCACCGGTGCATACGCAGGAGCAGTTGCCCTCCACTCCGCACCCAGGCACGCACGCTACCCGGGCTGTCCCACCAGATCGCTTCACGTACTCCCAGGACCACGTGCGAGTGCAGGCCCGGAGGACCAGGCATGGTCGCGGTGCGGGCCAGGGCCAGTAGAATAGACTTATGTTTTGTTATTTTCTTGACATGCCAGTACTCCATGCTTGTAGACTTAGTACATTGTTCGTATTCGAGGTTTGCTTTCGTAGACGTCGCCGTTACTTTTTACAAAGCACGATACCTTTCGCCGCATGCACGAATACTTTCGGCTACCCCGATGCAGCCTCATTTTTTCGCGTGAAGTACGTCTGCGGAATCGCTGCTAACGCCCTTACACTTTCTCAAACGTAAAATCTTCCATGTAAAATCGGCACACGTCCATTCTTACTTTCGGCGTTATGCCGAGGGCGGCATGGTATACATCCGCATACGTCCAATCTTACTTTCGGCGTCATGCCATCCAATCTTACTTTCGGAGTCATGTCACCCTTTAAATGGGCGGCAGGGTATACATCCGCATACGTCCAATCTTACTTTCGGCGACATGCCGTCCAATCTTACTTTCGGCGTCATGCCGCCCTTTAAAAGGGCAGCAGGGTATACATCCGCATACGTCCAATCTTACTTTCGGCGTCATGCCGTCCAATCTACTTTCGGCGGCATGCTGCCCTTTAAAAGGGCAGCAGGGATGTACACATGTGAAGATTATCACTATGATTTTGGTGCCTATATAACGAGCGCCACAACACAAGATATCTTCATCTAAGGCCTCCAACAAGAGCTAGCACAACCCTTCATCCTGCCAGCTTTCGGCAATGGCTGAACGCCGAGGCGTTGAGGATCCCAACTGGCGTAGCGATCCTTGTGCATAAATATTTCCACCTTAGTGCCAGCGGCCTCTCTGCCTTTGCGGTGACCGATGCCAACTAATGGCTGCACGGGATCCAGACCTACGAGGAAGGCGCTATTTTAGGTGCCCTAACTATGACCAAGAGGTATTTCACTCTTGTCGACTATGCTTATTCAAATGTGATGCGCGATTGTTCACTCTTCATCCTACTCTACTTGTTAGACCCGCGCTATGGCTTATCGATACATCGAATGGGTCGATACAGAAACTCCAGTTCTCGACATGACCACCTGTTTACAAGAACGACGCTGGTATTTCTCATCAGAAAGTACTGAGCAATATTTGCAGAGAAAGGAAGCTTATGAACGCCAACATCGTGAACAACAGTGCGACTGGCGGGTGCTAACGATGGCACTCCCTCCATGGGAAGCCCGTCCAAACTGCATATGCGGTTATTGTTGTACGGTTCTCCGTTCTAAAAAGCCTAGTACTTTGGGTCAGCGGTGCTTTGTTTGCCCAAATATTCTAGACCGTGATTTTATGGTAAAAATATTTTCATTTCCATGAATCCTATTTTATCACAACATTCTCTAACTTTGTTCGCTTCACATCTATTCATTTCTCCCAGAAAGGTCCAAGAAGATGTCCATACAAACAATGGATAGACACCACAAAGGTTATAAGAGAGATCCAAATTCCCGTGTGGTGCAGCTTGAATTGCCAGAGGAATACAGGTTCAAAAAAGCGCAGTTCGAGAGGGGAGAGGGATCCTCACGTAGGGATTAGCTATTATCGGACAACTTAGTTTACTCAAATATGTAAAGTCCTGTTTCGTTGTCCCATTACTATATCCTCGTCATGTTCAACTCTTGCCCTACAACCCTTCTAGTTCGAATCTATTCTCATCCATGTAACCACAATGGAATCAGATGTATCCTGTTTAAATTGTACTACTACTTATTTACGTGGCATATTCATCCTTGTTTCAGTATATATACTGTTTCTGCGACCTAGACCATGATAGTCCATTATCATTTTCGTACATTAATAACTCAAATAAGTTACAACATCAACTCTTATTTAAAATAGGAATTGCAAAACAACCGACTTCAATAAAATTTGCAAAAAATCATCCACAATATTTATCAACAAGAACTCTTTAAATGTAATCAACAAAGTTTAATTTATTGTAAAAACAAAATTAAAATCAATTAGGGGGAGAAGTGGGGTGGCCCACCTTGCCGCCCTTGCCAAGGGCAGCAAGGGACCCCAATTAGACTTTTTAAAACCTAAGGCTGGCCGGCTAGGGGCCAAATGAAAATTACCCGGCAGAACAGTCAAACGCGCACACGACGCCGTGAAAGCTCACACGGCGCCGTGTGCCACGTCAGCTTGCCGCCCTCTGCAAGGGTGGCAGGGTTTACTTTTGTAATATTTTTCGGCGCTATAATATTTCTGTAAATATTAAAAAATATATAAAAATAAAAAAAATTCCCGTCCCGGCAAGCCGCCGCGCGCGCCAAACCTAGCTCGGGTGCGTGCGTGAGAGAGAGAGCAGAGCGCTAGGAAGAGAGAAGAGAGGAAGAAAGAAGAGAAGGAAGAGAGAGAGACTGACCGGTGGGCCCCACTTTAAAAAATGTTTTTGTTTTGGAAGCAATAAAGGTGATTAAGTTAATGATACGCTTAATATATTTAGAATGACATGTGGGTTATGTCTACTAATAAAAAGTGTTTAAACCTTATTTTGAAAGTTGTGACGCTGACAGCAGGACTCCACCTATTAAAAACTGTGTTTAAATTTGTTTAAATCTCGGTGGGACTGACATGTGGGCACAAGGCCATTTTGATGGTCCACTATGACCAGGTCAATATTGACCCTGGCCCCACCTATCATCTACTCAGTGACTTTTCCACTCAAAAACAATTGTTTCTATAAAAGAAAAGGGCTGTGGGTCCCATCTGTCAAAAACACAAAATATTTTCTTATACAAAAATAATCCCAAAAGGTGAAAAATGGCTGAACAAGGAGGATTCATAATTAATTTGATTTGATTCAAATTTGAACCTTTGAAAGGCCATAAGTCACTCGTTTTAAATCGGATTTTGATGAAACTTTCACCAAAATTCTTCTAAACTCAAGACCTATCCAATGGCACTGGATTTTTGTACCTTCTTCTAGGGTTTTTCCCCTTTGCGTTAGATTAGGAAAGTTGGTCGTTAACCCGACGTTCGTCAAACAAGTTACATCTGTGAAGAAGGTGAAGCTGCAGCAATCGACGAGGAGTCATTGACTGAGCAAGGTAAGTCACTACGCTCTCCTCCTTAAGTATGTTGATTCTATTTTTATAAATGTGTTGATTGCAAATAAAATTACATGTTAATTATAAAATGCGTACCTAAACTAGGTTGTGAGCCATCCTTGAAATTGTTATCTAAATTCCTTGATTGCTTGAGTCTATTATTATCTGTGGTCAATTATTAATACTGCTTAGCATTGCTTGTATAGACGAATATACACTCCATGCTTATTATATGGATGTGGTTGTGGCGATCACTCGGTGGGAGTGATTGTCGGAAGACGGGTGGAGACATGAGCGCCACCCGCAACTACAAACCCTTGTGAAAACCAAAATCTTAATAATGACAAAATTATTTTGACTAGGGCGGCACAGATAGAATATGGGTGGTTCTATGAAACGGCTAGCCACCGACCCTGGTCAATTAAGGATCGAGTCAAGAAACTATGTAGGAAACGAACCAAGTACGACCGCACTTCTTGTATGGGTATAGACCCGACGGACTAAGAAACACGGAAGCGGAAGATGTGACGAATCGATCTGTGATGAATCGATTGAACACCACGACAAAAACCTATAATCCACCTAAGTATAATTATATATTATGTAACCCCCTAGAACCTCAGGAGGACTCCCCTCACTATTGGCTCGAGGTAGGGTTGGTGTGCCGGGGTGCAATGGGGATCCATGGTTCTTGGACCGGGTGCCGCAATGTGAGGGTGACCAAAAAACTGGGCCGTGACAAGTCCCATATGTTGGGTGCGTCACGGAGTGCGGGATTAAAAGCGTACATCCACTGCAGTGTGAGTAAACCAATCTATTCAAATAGCCGTGTTCGTGGTTAATTGAGCGTCGGGACTTGTACTACTCTTGACTAGCCTCTTAAGTTTTAATCTTTCTTAGAATAGGGTTGGGAGGTGTGACCTTGCCCGATGAGAGGGAAGATCGAAATGGTGAAGAATGGTGCAAACTGGTTACAGGGGTAAACCGGACCAAGCGAGGCTTGGGGAAGGTGGATGAACCCTCGTTGATAAATGACAACTTCAGTTTAACGTTGTTTTCAGTTAAAACTGCTAAGTCATAGGTTTGTGAAATCTAGCTTTATGCAAATAAAACAAGCCATCCTTGAATACCTGTGTGCAATAAATGCATTTTGTAGTAGTGGCTTGCTGAGTACAGTTGGTACTCACCCTTGCTTAATTAAATCTTTTAGAAGGAGAAGTTGGAGCCGACCTGTACGTGTGTTATGTTGATGAAGAGGTGTCGAAGACGGTGGAGTTGGGACCTAGGTTCACCAGTCGCTGCCTATGGAATAAGATGGACCATTGCTTCTTCGTTTCTGCTACCTTAGCTACTTCTTTTGATATTTGGTATTGTAAACGACCATGCTTGGTCTATTTGGGTCCCACTCAGGCAACCCTTGTATGTATTGTAAAACCTATATAACGATGTCAGCTTTGTGATATGCAACTTTACCATGTGTGTACCATCTACTGATCCATGGAATGGTATTGTAAACACATGGGATTTTCGGTGTATAAAACCGGGGGCCCACAAAATTCCATAGACATTGCCAATGTTTGGTAGAAAACTAAATGTAGCCATATGATTGTTAATTTTATCAAACAATGGTATGATTTAAAATGACACCAATCTGAACAGACTCTTCATACATATCAGTTTGTACTCACTGCTGAACCTTTCAAAAGAAATTATTAATAGGGGCAGATCCAATGTGAGGGGTATTGGGGGCTCAAAGCCCCCTATCCCCTCTAGAATATCCCCAGCCCAACCCCTTCCCCCTTCAATTTTTGTGCAAGAGAGCTTGGTGTTTTTTTACTATCCCTAGCTAGTATATTTAGCCCCCTGTAATAGTTTTTTTCCTTGATTTACCCCTGACTGTTTACTCAACCGTGAAAACAGAGCTTCCTAGCTAATGAAAACCTCTCAAACTAAAAACTGACAGTAAACCTTGTGAACTCACGTAAAGGCAGGATATGGAAGTGTCAATCCGGGTTTCATTCCGTTCATACAGAAAAAAACTTCTTTCTAGTATGGTTTATTATGTCCTAGTACAATAATAGCTATTGTTCATAAAAACTCGTTGTACCGCATCTCATAACTATCTGATTTGAGTTCGCAACATGCATGATGGAGGTCTAGAAGAGTAAATTAGCTGATTTGTTTTATAAGTCCCCTTCTTCTAATGTGGACAAATTAGCTGATTTGGTTCATTTATTAATAATAAGACATTCCTCATCTTATCTTCCGACTCAACTAAATCTCTCTGGTCATTTCAATCTAGGTTCCTTCTTAACTCTAAAACCCACTCTCCTCCATTCTTGGTGCTAACTAACGCAGTATAAGTAGAGAGAAAGGGTTTTCAAAGACACTCATACCTCACATCTCCCAAATTTGAACATGATTGCCTCTTTTAGCTTTCTTTTAAGAGAACAACGTGGGTGGAACATGTGTGCACAGCGTAAAACTACCACCTCATTCCCTGCAGACTGTGCACAAGGTGTGCACATAACCGTCCTCGTATGTTGCCCCCTTCGGTGGATAAGAAACAACAATGAACTACAGACACAGTACGTGGATATAGCGTGAAAGTCACCAAACAAAGAAGAAGACCACAAAGATCACTACAGAACCCACTGTGATGCCAATAATGTAAACGAACACAATCTATGCAGACCCGCTGAAAAAGTCTGTACAATAAAAGTAACCTATCCTGCAAGAACGATTTTTAAAGTCTATGCTAACTTTTGTTTCGCATCATTTTTGGGTAGAAACGAAGTATAATTAATGATAATAATAAATAAGTAAATTTCAATTGATAATAAATCAGTGAATTTTAGAGAACTCATATATTTTGCAGCCAATTTAACATATTACCATTGTTTTTCTTCTGGCCGAACAGGCATGGCGGTGGTTTAGCGGCGCCAGCGGTGGAGCAGGCCATGGAACGGAGAGAGAAGCCAGCTCCGGGGTCCTTGCGGAGAGGAGAACCCTACCCGGAGGCTGCTCGAAGCCCGGGCACCGACAGCGAGCAGAAACTGGGGTGACAGTGCAATGGCGCGCGGTGACTCCGGTAATCTTGAGTGGAGGCAGGCTTGGGGAGCCCCATTGGGCCATGATGGAGCTGGAAGTGGCGGCGGCTTGAGCAAGGGATGCACAAGGCAGCGCTGCCAAACCAGGGCGGCGACGGTGGTCCCAGCTGTGGCGAGCGGAAGGAAAGAGATGAAGAGGAGCAAGAAATATTGGAAAGACAAAGAGGTGGAAAAGATGATGGACTGCGTGTTTTATTAATTTAAGGGTATCGGTGGGTATTTTTTGGGCCAAAGGCTCGGTATGTTCACGTCCCAATTTCTAGGTGTGGTTAAGTTATGTCCCATAAGGACTTAAGTATGTTTGTTTTTACAATGTGCGCACGGTTAGGACCCAATACCTTCAAAATTCCTTTATTCGCTGCCTAAAAGGATTTTTTTTATTAAAAGTCATTGCTATGTGATTTTAAAAGGTGGCCAACAGTATGCTTTCGTGGCTTTTATAAACTAGCTTATTTATAAGAGTCAGATGTTGTTTGGTATCATTTTCAAGACGTGGTTGGCCTAGTGCTATATGCATTTTTCATACACTGTTGGCCTAGGGCTACGTGATTATTTTTTATAAAGTCGCAAATTGCCTTGAGCTATGCACATTATTTCTTTGATAAGCTCGATTGGTTTAAAGCTATAAGTTATATCTTACTCCCTCCGGTTGGACACGATTATTAAGAAAATAAGTAAAATTAAATGGAAGAAAATTATGATTGGATGAGAAGTGAAGGTAGATGGGGAAATTGAATGGTAGAGGATTGTGATTGGTTGATAAGAAAATGTTAGTGAAGTTGTTATATTTTGGGACAAATCCTAGATGTTAAAAGTTATTATATTTTAGGATAGATGGAGTATTTATTAAATGGCGGTTGGTATATTACCCGGTAATGGCACTCCGAATTTAACACCACATATGCCGGTAATTGATATAAAATACTCGGATGGTTGATTTTATAGTTTTCTACTATATGTTTAGTTGTTTTTCAACTAATAACATAGTCAGGTGCTACAACTATTTATTTATTTTTGGGTGAGCCCAACCCTCCACAACCTTTTCAACATCTTGGTGGTAATGTTGAAGCAATCGGCTTTATTCAAAACAATCCAACGAGAAGATTATTGCTTGAATATGAAGGTCTCAGGTGTTACCAAGGGCGGAGTCAGCCCACCGGGGGGGGGGGGGGGCTTGAGCCCCCTACCCCACTGAACTCCATGGAGACGTGAGGGAGGAGAGGGGGGAAAGAAGAAGGCTTAGCCCCCACCCCCAAACCTGGCTCCGCCACTGGGGGTTACTGTGAAGACTATAGAAGTAGGCCCATAACTACGGTATTTGTAATTGTATATGCTTTAGTTGCTAGAGTTTCCTTGCCGGTTAAGGTAGAACTCTAGGTTTCAACTAAGTTATCTTTTGTAATACTAAAGGAAGCTTAGGTCAAGTCCGGCTGGGTTTCCTGCTTGTACCCATGCTCTTTAACCTATATGAGGGGGTGGGGAGTCCTCCAAGGGCATATACCACAACTTGATTATCAGATCAACATAATATATTTGGTAGATACAATTCCCAAACAGTAGTGACGAACCCCCAATCTATTTTCCTAAGACTCTAAATTTGTTGTTGATGGAAATGTTTCTGTGAGAAGCTTTATACTCTCTAATCTTGAAGACAATTTCAACTGCCTCTATCACAACAAGCTCATGCAGATTTCTTAACTTTGAGGGAATTGATAAATGAGGTGAATGGGACATGATTGTGATCAATGGAACTACATATGGGGCAATATTAGATATACTTCTAAAAATTTCTGTGCACTAAAACTTCGAAATATTTAACTATTTGTCACTCTTACAAGTGGCAATTAAAGATTTGTCATTAGACCAACATATCATAAACACATGAGTACCTACATGTTAAATCCTTAATTGCCACATCTTAAAAGAGCAATACAACCATCTCACCACTTTTGTTGTAATTATTTTCTTTTATTCTTATCAATAAGTTTCCTACCGTGGGGGCCACCCCTGCTGTGTTCTACTAAAGAAAAATGTAGCAATGATGAAACCAGGCACCCCTAAAGGCCTGAACATCCTCAGCACTGGAAGTCCGTATTGTGCAACCCTAAAACCCTTCTGAAACAAGGAAAATTTTCAAAAACAAAAAAAAGAAGTGGAATATTTGAAATTTTGAATCCATAAAAATATTCCACTGAAGTCCAAAAGGACATATACAATTAAATCCCTATTGAACAGCTTGTCTCAGGAATTTTACAGAAAAGCAAACGCATGGTAAGACCTCATGTTTTCTCCTTCTGTCTTGATTTTCGATTTTTTTTCCTCTATCATCCAAATAATTCAAAATGTTCCCAAGTTTTTTATTTGCTTGGTGCCTATCTACCAAAGTTACCAAACACACCTTGTTCTCGACTACATTGAGCAGTGCCTCGGATGCAATGCCTGAGCTGCAGATTAAGTAATGATCATTATCTGTTTGACATAATGCTCATAATGTTTGGATGTAATTATACAGGTAACAGACTAATATTTAGATGGCACTTACCCTGCATTGAAGATGGGTATCCAAAACGTGTCGCATGTTCGTGCGAACACGTCAAAGGAACCAAAGTCGTCCAGTCCAGAAGCAGAATAGTTGGAGAGGCTGACTTGTGACCCAGGAAAGCAGGAGAGCAGAGGTTCAACCCCACCCCAAGCATATCATGATTACATAATCCATATGCAGCAAGAAGCCTGTATTCTTAGTATTCCGCACCAACTGTGTAGTGGTGGCCCCCTTGAGTGCAGGGGTCTCCAGCCTCTGGGCCACCCGGCAGTAACTTCCTCAGTTTAAGTTGTGAACTTGGATTGGCCTAAAATCCAATTTTGGAGGGAATGAGGAAACTTATCACTAGATTCGGTAAAACAATGCGAAGGAAATGAATTTAACACCCATAAGTGCCATAAAAATCAAACATACCATGAAAGCAGATTTGATATTCTTTTGACATCCAATGTGACAATCTGACAGCAAAAGCTGTTAGTAACAAGAATATCACACACCATTCTGGAACTATCAAGCAATGCCTCGTAGTCACAACCCCTTCCCTTCTAAATGTAGCAATGAGGAAACTGGGCAGCCCTGAACATCCTCAGCACACGATCCGTTAAGATGCAAATGACTGGAAGTCTGAACTGTGCATGGAGTGGACAAACAATTTGTTACTATACTTCTCAGCTTGTCAATAAGTCTGCAATTTGCATTACCTCTACATCTCTGATGGTATCGTTATAATCTTTTGTGCAGGTATAATTTCTCATAACACATACAATGCATAGATCCTCTTGATCCAGATATGTATCTTCCATGTCATGAACCTTATGTCAGTTCCATATACAGGTGCTCCAGGATAGTATAAATCTCATCAAATTTGGGATGGCAGAAGTCTCCTGCTAAGAACTCATGAACAACACTATCCACTTCAACCCAGCTGCACCCTGCTGTTTTGTCAATAACCTTTCCCCTCATCGATAGCTGCACATCCTCAACAGCATCCCATTGCTGGCCTCGAGCTAGGGTGTTTCTGAGGAGAACATAGTTGCCAGGATTCTTAGGTTCAATCCTGATGAGTTCTTTCGCTGCAATCTCACCGACATCAACATGGCAATGCTTCCTGCAGGCATTGAGCAATGCTCCCCACACACCTGCATGTGGTTTCACTGGCATTGTCTTCACAAAACAGTGCGCTTCTTCAATGAGCCCAGATCGACCATATAGATCAACCACACAAGCGTAGTGGTCTGGGGATTGCTGAACTGCATATGTGGTTTTCATCGATTCAAAGTAGTTATTTCCATAATCTACTAGCCCGGCATGAGCACAAGCTGATAGTACGCCAAGAAATGTGACGGCATCAGGTTGCAACCCAGAGTCAACCATCACATTGAAAAGATCCAATGCATCTCTTGCATGTCCATGTTGCGCAAAAGCAATGATCATCACATTATAAGACACCGCATCCTTTGGATATGTCTCAGTAAACAAGAATTGAGATTGGCTGATACAACCGCACTTGGCATACATGTCAATCAACGAATTCTGGACATGGCAATTCATCTCAACACAACTCTTCTGTAAAAGTCCATGCACTTGCCCTGCAATTGTCAAAGAACCAAGCTGTGCGCACGCAGACATCAATACAGCCATCGTCGCAGCGTCAGGCTCAAACCCTGTCACACGCATCCTATTGAAAACCTTGACCGTATCAGCCAACGATCCTTCCTCTGAGCATGCCGCAATCATTGTGTTCCAGCTATTCACATTCCTCACTGTCATCTCATCAAACAATTCCCTCACAGTGGCAGTATCACCAGATCGCAGATATCCGGACATGAGTGTGTTCCATGAGATTGGGTCCTTTTCTAACATCCCATCAAACACCTCTCGCGCAGCTGCCACATCACCAACCCTTACATTGCACGCCACCATAGTGTTCCCGACCACCACGTTCTTCACGGGCATTTCATCGAACACCCTCCTTGCATCTCCCACCAGGCCAACATTCCCGTACAGATCGAGCAATGCAGCGCCCACGTGCACGGAGGAGCAGCCCAGCCCGGCCTTCGCCAAGAACGCGTGCACCTGGAGCCCCTCATGGACGGCTCGCAGCTTCGAGCAGCACTTGATCACCGAGGTCACGGTGAAGGAGTTCGGCCGCGGGCCCGACCGGAGCATGCGCCCGAACAGCGCGACCGCCTCGCCCGCGACCGCGAGGGCGGGGGAGGAGGACGACGAGGCGTACCTCGCGTAGGCCGAGATGGTGGCCGTCCATAGGTACACGTTGGCCGAGGCGGCGGGTACGCTGTCGAAGACGGCGCGGGCGTGGCGCGGGCACGAGGACGACGACGCGATGAGCGTGACGGCGGCGCGGGCGGGGAGCGGGAGGCCGCGGAGGAGGAGCTGCGCGTGCAGCTGCCTTGCCCCCACCGGGGATGTCGCGCCGCGGCGGCGGAGGCCGGCCAGGAGCGCCGGGAGCGGGGGCGGCGCCGGCATCGAGGACGGAGTTCGAGTCCGCGTCTCGCTGCCGCCGCACGGCTTGGCATGGCGTGTTCGTGTGGGTAGAGGTGGAGCGCGCGTGCGGGCTTTGGGATTTTGCTCCTCGCATTTCCGTGTTAGGGGACATCTAAACAAGTTAACAATTTGGGATCTAGATTTGGAGAACTAAAAATTTGGGATAATTTGGGATCGAAAATGATACAATTTAAAATTTTGGAGAATTAAAAATGTCTTTCGATAGTCCTGCTATCTAGATGATACATCTAATTTAAGATTGTGTTCATAGGTATGGATTGAACCAGTGGCGAAGCCAGCAATTTAACCCTGTAGGATCAATTAATTACTACTAGTTTATATTTAAGTGGGGTTATTTCTCTAGTTTTTTTGAATTTATACATAAAAATCAAAATCTATAGGGATATTTTTTAAAAAGCTGTGGGATGAGCCGACCCCACAGCTTATATATACATCCACCACTGGGTTGAACACGTAAAGATAGGATGAATTAACACATAATTAATTATAATTTAAAGTATGATTTTCTTAAAGCAATTTTTCCATATTTTTTTAAATATATAGAAACATGCGCATGAAAAACGAGAAAGAAGTTGAGAATATGCACAAAACAACACAGCCTAACAACTGTCCGTGAACTCAACTCTCGTTTATTGAATAAATCCAGTAGATAATTCCATATCTGTTGGATATGAGATGACAAATCTTAAAATTGTGTAAAATACCATGAAAATAAAATATGGCTTTCTTTTTCTGAAACTGACACTTCAAAATGTTATTGTGTATCTCCGCCAAAAAAAAATGTTATTTTGTAATGGTTTCATGAAGGCTTCATAAAATTATGTCCCTCTTAGATCTCATGTAACATATCACGGAGAAATGAGAATCACAACAGTACAAACTAACTTTCAAGATTCAGAACATACATCGGCAAGCCTTTTATTTTTCATGCATGCTTGATAATTGATCCAGCAACCATAAAAAAATGTGCACCCTTGTTTATTATTACTCACCTCAAATTGATATGTCTATACAAGTTAGAAAATACTCGATTTATTTT
This sequence comes from Oryza punctata, assembly GCA_000573905.2. Classification (NCBI taxonomy): domain Eukaryota; kingdom Viridiplantae; phylum Streptophyta; class Magnoliopsida; order Poales; family Poaceae; genus Oryza; species Oryza punctata. Next base: position 21,087,784 of record CM002499.2, on the reverse strand, counting down.
GGGATGGAGGGAGTACCCCTAAATTATTTTCGATATATACATGGCAGTATCGCACTACAACCTTTGGCAGTATGGCACTCTTCCTTTGTCATCTCACTCATCTGTTCAAGTTTTCATATGCTTTTCCACGCAAGAACATGTAGACTGGAGACTGGAGAGACTGGAAATTTATAACGCTGATCGCAAATCCATTGTTCAGCTGTTCTTCCCTTCATCTATTGCCCTCCGAGTGTGGCGAATGGCGGTTGTTTGCACCAGAACCAGGGTAATCATCGAGCTCGAACCCCATACTTCCACTACGGGTGAATTCTGATTCTTCAAAATCGATAGCCTGAACGTTTTCAAAAGTTCGTCAATTCAGCAGTTTTGCCAGATTCAGAGAAACAGACTGAACAAAAACCAGGGTGTTTTACCATGTATATAGCTGATCAGATAGTCTCCAAGATCTTATACATTATATATAGTACCACACAAAGGTTTAAATTAAATTTTATATATACATTATATATAGTACCACACCAAGATCTACTACAAACTGCTGTAAAAACTATAAATTATCTCAGCAATCAAATAAATAGGACCCATAAATCGAAATTGAAACATGAGGGAGAATAGCATCTATATATAGATTGGTTTACACAACTTAAAAGCTGCAGAGAGAACAAGCAGCTAACATCTCTTTGAATAAACTGAGCAAAAACGAGGATAGATAGCACATCTTAATGGATGATCTGAGTTATGAAAACAAAAAACCTGTATTACCTCAGTCGTTGCATCAGAGGTTGGAGTTGCTTTGCTTTCCTGTAGCACTCTTAAACCTATGAATGGTAGAAAAACCACCAGAATTAAGAAGAGATTAAGATCCATATTCAGTATGACACAGAATAGAGTTTGAGAATATTGCCATGGGGAGGTTCACTACTTGATACATGAATGAAACAACATGAAACCAAAAGCACCATGACTATATATGGCAAAGATAAATTTCTCATCCTCCTATGTTGTATGGTGGATATATAGTTGCTTCTCTAATTTCTATGATGTTTTCATAGGACAGTGTATTCATTGGTCTTATATAGCTGCTTATCATGGATTAAAATTCTTTGCTCAAAAGTTGTCCACGATGATGTGTAGCCCATCAATCAAAAGTCCAACTATTCCCTTTACTTTTTAATTGCTTGACTAAAGCTCCATGATCCACTTTCTTGCAAGTGAAGTGAAGGAAACAATTTTCAACTGAGACTGAGAATTGTGTACACACATGACATGCCTCTGGCAGTTCAAAGGGAGCTCTCTTTCCTAGCAAAATAGCAGGTATGTTTTGTCTTAAAAATTAAATATAGAGAATAAAGAAACCGAATCTTGGTGATTAAAATTCTTATATGCCTCGAGTATGAGTACATGTGCTGCAGTGTTACAGCCCCTCTACAGCGCCTCAGTGCAACAGTATACCACAAAATCACTGGTTTATGACATGGTGACTACTGTGCTGGAACTTCTTTTGTTATTGACTATTCTACTACAAAACTTTGGTTGATCAGACAAACCATTTCCATTATTTGTACCTTTGGGGGGAAAATTGGTATTTCTTATCCTGAAGCTGCTGCATCATGCATGTAAAGTTAGTAGTAGTCATTTTCAGTACCTACCAACTTATTTTCTTCATTGAGTATGCCAGTGGTGGGTTCAGCACCAAGCTTGCAGAAAATTAATGTCTTATGAAAAAGTAAAACTGCACATAAATCAAAATCTCCACAACAATAGGACATTGACAATGCAAAAGACCTACCGACATATTTACTAGCTAAACATCTTTTTCACATCTTAAGTCAAAGAAAGATTAACTTCTAGATGTAAACTGGAAATATTCTCTCAAGGACCTAAAAAGCTTCAAATAATATTGTGAGTTGCTATTAGGAAAAAAAAGATAGGTGAACTGTATCAGTGATATAGGTAAATCTGATTTCTCTTGCTCCAAAAGAGATACCAAAAGTTAAGTGACCAAAATCGTACTGTCAAGTTTGTTTTTCTGTGTACCGTCATCTTTTGCCAGTTCCGAGTCATATTCCACCAAAGCATATGCAATTAGGTAAGACAATTTCTAACTGCACTCCATAGTGTGCGATGTATTGGTATTGCACTATGGTAAATTAGTAATTTTGTTAGTTACTTCCATATAGAGGCAATGAAATTCAGATATACTGTACATAACTCAGTTGGATACAATGGAAGATGAGTGAAAAAGCAGCTCTTGCAAACTATGATGAATTAGTATATAACTATATACAAATTTGTATAAAGTTCACATTAACCTTAAACAAGTTAAATTCACAACAAATAACAATCAAATTTACTATGGAGTGTAAACTAACCAAGCGTACGCAAGAGAACGTTGTGGTATACTTTGTCAGGGAATGTAATACATACACCCTTGCAGTGGAATGTTCAACCTGATTCACAAATAACTGCTGTTAGGCTGTTATCTCTATATTCATTGACAGATTGAGATAATCCTTCCATAAGCTGCTAGCTCTCATCAATATTTCATTTGTTTTTGTCTCCAATGAAACCAACTCTGATCAGTACAACATGATAGAGGCATCAAAATTAAATTGCAGATCTTAAGAAAGGTTTTGCACCTTGAGTTAATTAAGCTTGTGACTTGTGGTGGAATATTTTGCCAAGACATGTTCAAGAATAACAAATGTGCTTCATGTCTTTCAGCAATCAGCACAACTTTGTAATGACACGGCATCTCAATTGAACCAGTCACTTCCAAAATATCCCAAAATCATGAGCGGCCAAATTCCAAAATGGGAAATCAGCCCAAATTGGTTTTATCCAGGCCAGAGGATATCAAAGCGATTTCATCACCATTTTCATATTATTCACATCCTCCTCCGTTCTCTCATACTTTGCCGGCTTAAACAGCTTCCACAACCCAACAGGATGCCGCCGCCTCACCTCCTTCTCCCTATCCCTAACAATTCCCCCAAATATCCTCTCGCACTCCGGATACGGCTTCACAAACATATTGTAGAACTTCCGGCGACTGAACCTCACATAATGCTTCATCTCAATTGGGTCACCGAGCCCGCCAATCGACCTCAAGTACTCCACCACATTGTGCCGCGGGACGATCCACCGCTCGAGGTTCACCCCCAAGAACTCTGGGTACTCCACCAGCCACCCAATCTCGAACCCCATCCTGCTCACCAAGAAATCCACCTTCCTCTCCAAATCCTCCAGGCTGTACAGGATCGCCCGCGGCTCGATGGCGAGGACCCGCAGCGCGTCGCGCCGGATCAGCCCACGCGCGTGCAGGAGCTCCACCCTCCGCCGCGCCGCCACGGCGGCGGCGAGCAAGCCGTCCGCGAGGACACGGTCCCTGACAGCGGCCCGGCACCGGAGCTCGTCGCGGAGGAGCCCCACGAGGCGGGACGGCTCGCCGGGAGACATGGAAAGGAGCCCCTCCTGGTCAGACGCGAGGGCGGCCCTGATCTCGCGCTCCCCGAGGCGCAGGCCGCGGAGCTCGTCGAGGAGGCGGTGGTGGTGGTGGTGGTGCGGCTGCTTCGCGCTAGTGGGGAGGCCGTGGCGAAGGAGGGAGGCGGACTCCGCGGCGGTGAGGCCGGCAGTGTCTTCGAGGAGGCGGTGGAGGCTGGAGGTGGCAGCGGCGGCGGTGGCGGCGACTCGTGGGACTTCTTGGCGTTGCGGTGGTGGGGTGGAGAGGATGCGCTCGATGCGGAGGAGCTCGCGGGGGTCGGGAGGCGAGGAGGAGAGGGGTTTGGAATGGTGGAGAGGATGGCGAAGGAGGCGGCGGGGGAGGGCTCGGAGAGCGACAGCCATGGCGGCGGCGGCGGCGACGAGCCGGAGATAAACCACCGTTGAGTTTTCTCCGTTCTGATGGATGCTTGAAATGGTGTGGGTACGAACTGTCTTGGTGGCCCCATTTGTCAGTGACTCATCGATGAGGAAAAACTCATCTTGGGCTCGCTTATTGGCCCATAACTACTGGGTGGGAGTGATGTGGGCCTCACGTCTGAAGCAATCAAGCACGATGTGAGCGATGTGGGGCAGAGCGATGCGATCAAAACGAGTTAATGAGTTGGGACTCATTCCCTTCCCTCCGCACGAAAATAGAGAGATGTATTAGCACATGATTAATTAAGTATTTACTAACTTTCGTATAGAAAACTTTTTTTTAAAAAAAATACACCGTTTAGTAGTTTAAAAGGCGTGCACGCGGAACACGATGAATATGAGTTGGGAAAGTTGAAGGAAGAACACAGCCTAAGGTCAATCCATTTGATTAGCGTCAACCACAAAACCGGATATAAAGACTTGTTAAAACCAGCTCAATTGACCTCTCTTGATTATTTTGAGAGTGGTTTAGCAGACATAGCGCCTATTGTCACACTGACTAGTCCTTATCTTATGTGGTGTTTACGTGGTATTACGATGGTCGGGACGGTGTTGCGAGAGACGCCACTGAGGGGACAGGAATGGTTGACATGCGCATATGGCAGCTCCATCTAGCCTTGGGTGAGGCGACCAAGAGGGCGACAACAGAGTTGGAACAGTGGCTATTGATGGTATTGTCGAGCCGGTCCCTGAACCCACGCACATGCTCAGTGAGTAGGGCACCGGTGGAAGCTATTTGATCTAGTTGGAGAGATCGGAGAGGGAGAGAGAGAGGACCAGTTAGAACAGAGATAGAGAGGAGGGAGGTGTGATGGGGCCAGGGGCAATGCAGTGAGTTGGACATGAAAAACCTCGCCGACGCCCAGCGACGAAGCAACAGTAGCAACCTTCTTCTCCTGGCTCGTCACCAACCACACGTCTACAGTCCACGCCGTCGATCCAAAGCATCGTCGTCAGCCAGGATCCATGCCTTCGAAGAACCCGCTACCACCATGGAGGAGCAGAGTTCGACCCTACCTGTGTGGTGCAGGCAAAAAGGGAAGAGAGGAGGGAGGGGGTGGGGAAAAAAGGAAAAATGTCTCACTAATATGTGGGGCTCATAATTTTTTTTACTTTTTCCATTATCGTAATGCCACGTCAACTCCACCTATGATAAAATGATTGTTGAAACCACTTGAGAAGGTAAAATGAACCGGTTTTAATACTTAAGAAAGCTTTTATAACTAGTTTTGCAGTTAAGGGACGTAGATCGAACTGTGGCTATAGTGAGGGACAAAAAACAGACTTTTTCCTACTCCCTCTCATAAAATTGTGTTTTCGCCTTAATACTTTTGTAGATAGATTTATAAATATAACTTTCACGTGAGCAACAACAACTTTTGTGTATCATCTGAAGAAAGGAAAATGGGAGTGTTGATACGAAAACAAACATCCAGGAAACAAAGTACTACATGAACAAAGTGATTTTGAAGCGCAGCTGCGCAGGGAAGCGAATTTGTGGAGGCCAGCTTGACGTCATGAAGGAACACCATACAGCAGTCCTAAAATCGGAAAGAAAGTAAATAAACAGGTAGTAAAAAAGAAGCTGCAAGACATCAGTAGCTATAGTGTTCTCATCAATACCTGGTAGTAAAAAAGAAGTCCAAAATGATATCTCCAGAGATGTGCAAAGCAAATCACATACCCAACCTAATCATAAATGTAGACCGCACTCAAATTAACTTGCTGTAAATCCACATAGAAATTGTGCTAAAATAAATCTGACTTTCATAATGAACTTATGAACACAAGTAGTTCGACTGGGTCATGTGAAATCAGTTGGGACTTCCACACTGAACACTTGACCAGATTTGAAGGGCAATTATTTTCTAATAAACAATGCATATTTTTCCTTGTAGATGATTTGCTGGCAAGCAAATCAAACTTCATCATTTTACAAATCGTTATGGAGGAATAAATGCATGACCAAGTAGAGTGGATTCATTTTTTGTCATTCTGACAGTGAAAATAAACACTATTCTCATGTTATTCAGGGGATATTATCAAAGGGTGAGAGCTCAATTTGTCATGAAAGAGATGCCAATATGGTAGAGGAAGGGCTTCATCTTTTCTATGAATTTTAGTCAGGAATGTTTCGGTTCCTGATATGTTGGGACTAGCTAGACTTTTAGATAATGGAATTTATTCTGGCATTGACTTCATAGAAGCTACAACCAAGGAACTTGCTAGACCACAAGGTGATAATAATAAATCCTTCAATCCTTCTTGAGAAAGGTCATAAATTGAACCCTGCAATCTATCATCTGATACCCAAATCCATTTGCAAAAAGAGAACAGTAGCAGATGCGTTGCAAGATAAGCATTGGATACATGCCATCAGGGGAGACCTGGGGATACAGGTTCTGCTTGAATACTTACAGCTTTGGGAGAGGCTCGACTGAGTTCTTTTGTTGAAGTTCTCAACTCACATTCCTCGTTTTTCGCGTGCATGCTTTCCAAATTACCAAACGGTACGTCTTTTTTTTAAAAAAAAACTCTATACGATTTTTCAAAAAAAAAACTAATACTTAATTAATCATGCGCTAATGAGTCGTTCCATTTTACGTGTGGGAGTAATTAGTTCCTAATGTTAAGCAACGAACACAGCCTAAGTGGGTTTGTTCTCAACCATGGTGAACAAGACTCCTTTTGTTGGAGATAGGAAAGCATTGGGCCCTTACTCTTGCAGATCAGCCTACAAGCAATTCTTCATTGGTCGTGCCAAGTTTGAGGGAGACAGGCCAATGTGGACAACCTTTGTGTCACCTCGGTGCAAGTACAATACTCTTTAACACAAGAAAGAGCAGAACAGCAGAGTGTTCGACCGAGATCAAAAACTAGGCGCAGCTGATAGCAACTACTGTGGAGGAGGTGCATTTGTAGATAGCAGCAGGAGGCAAGCTGCCTCAGCTGGTGGTCTGCTTGGGACTCCTACTAGTAGGATCATAGGTCACATAATTTGTTTCTGAGAGCAGTATGTAAAATCTGAGGTTGTTAGCCAGATCTCTGAAGTGTGGATAACCATATCTTCTCTTCTAATACAAAGATAGCAAAGCCTTTCGTGTGTTCCGAAAAAAGAAAAAAAGTTGTTTCACCCTGGCATTATGGAATATCTGGGCACAAAGGAACAAATATGTATTTGAAAATGCCCCTCCTAACAAGGTGGAAAATGCCGCTACTTGTTGATTTGGAATGGTTGAAAAACGGAATCCCACATTGATGGTTTCAAGTTTAAACAAGATGAATTGGTTTGTAAAGAATGGAAAGTGATAACTCCTTTATAAGCCCCACCAGTTCATATGAACTATTTATGTTGATGTACTGTTGGCCTCTTTTCTTGTATCTACTTGCTATTTGTCTCTAGATCCCATAGAACCGTTGTCGATATCTTTGTATCGTTTAATTTTACATGATGAATTCACTGCATATTATGTCATAGATTTTTTTCAAATATGTTATTCATTTATAAGGTTTGATAGAGAGTCTACTCCAACAAAATATGAGAATAGGAAAAAAAGTGCAAGAATGGAATGTCCTGTTATCGGACGTGAAACAAGGGTAACACATGAACTTCATAAGAACCATTTGGATGTCCCTTAATTCTATAATGGATATAACCCATAAATTCCATAAGCGCGATACTGTTTAATTCATCATATTTCAAGTATTTGAATCATGTAACCAATTAACAAAGATGATGAAAGCAATATTATACAATTTTATAATATTATATAATTTTATATAATATTATAAAATTGTAGTAACTTTTTTCATCCCTTGGCTGAAAATCAAACATTGTCATCATGTCCCTTGTTTCTATTTAAACACACTCCCCTTTATCATTAGGCTAAAGGTTGAACTATGAATTGTTCTTACTTAGACATATAATAAACTTAAAATTGATAAACCTTTACAAATTTTGAATATAAAAATATTCAAACAAACTTAGGTACGGTAAATCATATGCATACACAAAACGGCAGCAAAATGTAACTCGATTTATACATAACAATATTAGATAGAACTGCAAGTTTAGGCTTAGCAATCTGTAATTTTAGGTGATGAAAATTTAGAAACTTTTACATGACTTGAAAGTTAGCAAATCCCAATTTTTAATATGTAATAGGTGGTAATTCGATGAAAGGAATCAGTTAAGATAAGTACCATTTACTAGTTGGAATCCCCCATAAGAAGGTAACATCACCTCTAGAAAAAGGCTGCTGTAGTTCTTGCAGCATTGGGCACCTGTCAATAAGCACATTATTTATTTCTGCAATTGCTTCTGATGCACCAACAATACGAAGCTCTTGGAAATTACAGATCTCCAAGTAATCTAGCAATGGAAGATTAATCTGCCATATATCCCCAGGGATAAAAGTTGTCCCTGAAAGCCCAACCAACTGCAGGCGGACAAGGGAGGATAGGTTCAATAGACAGTCAGGTATACACTTAGAAACATCCCCACACCTCACCAACGAAAGGCTTGTGAGAGTAGGTGGCAATGCCAGCCCATTTTGCCAACTGATTCTTGGACAATCACGGATCACCAAAACCTCTAAGAAATCAAAACCTCCAAATCTTTCAGCTGATATCGATGCTAACTCCTGACATCCTTTTATACTTATCATTTTGATAGCCGGTATATTACACGGTTGCAGAAACTGTTCGATGTTTGATAGATTTGAGCATTCAATAATGTATAGGTTGGTTAAGGATCGGAATCCTGTGCATGGTAATCTAGGCAATGATATCTTCTTAGCATTATGGCACTCCTCAAATATAAGCGATGTCATGTTTGCTAAGTTGGCAGGCAGGAACCAGCTAGGACAAAAATCTGCTCCTCGGTAACCAGTGACCTCCAAGTGTTGAAGATCCGGATGAGGATGTAGGTTTTCATAGACTTCCAATTGTTCCTGTTCATAACTTGCATCCTCTGCAAGTGGCGATATATGAAGAGAGTAGAGGTCATTCTCCTTTTTCAACACAGCAAGGTCAATATTCTTTTTACTCTTGAGACCAGGCAATTTCACAAGCAAATTTCCCTGTATCTGATTTATATACTTCAACACTTTGATTCTCTTTCCTCTTAGAAACTGCATGCGTGAATCCTCTCCTGGGAGATAACTGAAATTTTTTGCTCTAAATTTCCGTAGGCTGATCAGATTTCCAAAGTCACAAGGCAAGCTTCTGAAAACACATGCTGAAGCATCTAGAGTTTGCAGATTATATAGACAGCAAAATGATGAAGGAAGGATACTGAAAGTACGTTGGCCTGAGAAGCAAATGTAGCCGACAAGCTTTAAGTTGCTGATGCCCTCAGGTACATCTTCTATCATGGGAAGAGAACAACTCAACACCCGGATGTGTTGCAGCTCCTTAAACCAGCTGCCAAGTACTGAAGCGAACTCCCCTTTGCTAAAAGCTTTACTGCACAAAAGGGTGCGCAGTTTCTTATACCTGCATAGTCCCATTAAGTCGAGGCATCCAATATATCTTTTTGTGAAAATTGATAGATGGCGAACATTGGGAGGGATTGTTCGAAGGTCATCAGCATTCCTAATGATGAAGCATTCATCTTGCGAAACTAGCTGTGCCATATCATGCATCAAGTCATGTATCACATATTTGTTGCGCGTCACTTTCTGAAAGAAGGATCGGCTTAGAAGCTCTTCAAAATATTGCTGCACAACAGCTACAGCTGGAATGCTACTCGCATGTTCAACAAAACCTTCTGCCAGCCATATGTCGACTAGGGTATCCTTTTCAAACCTGTAGTCTTTGGGGTACAAAGCACAAAATGAGAAACACCTCTTTAGATGGGGTAGTAAATACATATAACTCAAACGCAGGGCAGGTAAAATATCTGTCCTCTCCTGCTCCAACTTCCATAGTTCACTATGCAATATGTTATTCCAGTGTGAAGCGTGCAGATTAGTCCTCAACAGACGCCCAATAGTTTTGGCAGCCAATGGAGAACCTTTCAATTTCAGAATTATGCTTCTACCAATGTCCTCCAGATCTGGGTAGTTGGATGAACTCTCAGTTCCAAATGCTTGTACAATGAAAAATTCCCAGAAAATATCTTCAGTTAGACCTTCTAGTGGAAAACAATCCATGGTGCGCACCTTATCAGCAACTTTCTGTGACCGAGTGGTGATCAAAATCATGCTTCCTTGAAGAGCATTTGACAACGGTGCACAAAACCTTTCCCAATCTTGCCCACCGTCTGCCATGACATCATCCCAAATGTCATCTAGTACAAGTAAAAATCTTTTTGACTCAACAATATCTTTTAAAATAGACTGAAGAGAATCCAAATTGTCAAATGATGTTTCTTTCTTGGAAGATTGGATTACCTCTTTAGTTAACCTCTTTGCGTTAAAGTCATCTGATACACATGCCCAAAGGATCATATCAAAGTGAGCTTTCACCCTTTCATTCTTGCAGATTTGTTGGGCCAAAGTAGTCTTTCCTACCCCTCCCAGTCCAACGATTGGCAAGACCTCCACTCTACTGCTTCTCTTGCGTTTGTAGCCAGCATTAGCTTGTACTTGTATTCCTAACAATTCCAACACCATTTTCTCTTCTTCTTGTCGTCCAAAAATCTTTGATTCGTTAAGAAAAGAACTTGTTTCTGGCCTAACAATTTTGTCAAATCTCTGTGCTGCACACTGCAAGCCCAAGTCAATAGACTGACGATGTAGATGATCTAGCCTCTCTTGGATTTCTCTTACTCTGTTAAAGCTTCCTCGGATAACACTCATGTAGAACTCCTGACAACCAGACAATGTTTGGCATTTTTCTATTCTCCCCTCTATCTTCGCCTTGAGCTCATAGTAATTAAATTCATCAATGATATCCTCTGCATCTAGCACTGCATCCTTGATATGTGGGTGGAGTTCTGCAGCTGATTTTTTATAGATTTGCCACTCAAGTCTCTCAACAAGGTTGCACATTTTTGGCAGAGTTGTCTGTAGCCGCCATAGATCGCTTTGCAGATTCTGCATTTCTTCCTGCATCTGATGGAGATAATTGTTGTCTGGTTTCTGATGAATGCTGATCCAAGAGCATGCAGATGAAATGGCTGAGCTCACACAATTGAAGAATTCAGCCCATGTATTGATGCTTGTAACAAGCCCTGTGGCTGTTTGGAGCCCTCGGGCAGCAGCTCCCCAGCTCATGCTAGTGAATCTCGCTTGCATAGACCGGTGTGAAGAACAGGGATAAAACTAACAAACCTAACAGCTTCTGTGAACATACTATTGAGAATATGGAAGGTAGAACTTATAGAAAAAATTCCTTAAAATGTCAGGTGAACCCTCACTGTAAGCTTAATTCACACATATGCCTGCAAGAGCAGGGAAAAGTTTGATTATGTCTTCAAAAAGCAAAAGGAAGAGAAAATATCCAGGAGGCATATGGAGTGCAAACCACAGACCATATATTATCATGCTATAACACTGACTCAGCCATAAAAGCAATAACATAATGCTCTTGAAAGTTTTGCGGAATTACTTTCCAATGGAAAACATTCCACACAATTCAATATTCAAACTCAGCCAGATTCAGAAAAAAACAGAGTCCCAATCGCAACATCAGTGAAGTGTTTCAAGAAAATACTTTTAGAGGGCAAAAGACAGTACATAATACGGATCTCGAATAGGGATAGATGACAGCTTATAATTAACGTGAATGCATGGATGCTGGCAGAATTGTAGCCATTTGATGTTAGAAGCAAACATTTGTTCAGTAAAACATAAGGTAACACACAATAACTGCAGTTGGTTTTAATGGATTACAGGCTCCACTGGTAAAATGATGATTATAACCTCCCATTACCTGAGAAACAGCTCCAAGAAAAAGCAAAGCCCTCATGCCTTTGTCTTGAATGTGCCGCTCCCAATTCTTACAGGTGATTAAGGAACAAGGAAGAGTAACACTGTAAATAGGCATACCACCTTAACTACATGAGACCTAAGGATAAAATACTATAGAGTCATATTCCATCTTAATCATGCCTGATGTAACTTCTGATAGTGTTGTCTAAAACTATGGGTTCATACCAGCTCACTGTTTTAAGCCAACTGGATCAAATAACAGAATAATCTTGATACCATTGGACTAATACATTTCGTTAATGAAATGGGAGAGGTGACCCTCTCTTTCTCAACAACAACAAAAAAAGGTACTAATACCACAATAAAACTGATTCAATAGGTCAACCATAAATCCTCCAAATAAATCAGTAACATTAAGAAGGAACATATGTACCATCACATTCAGAAAAATATAGATAGCTCTTTAATCTTGCAAGTAATAGCATGGATGGATTCTAATAAGACGACAATTATACCAAGATACCCTAGAAGATAAATCTGATATCCAACAAATCTGATTAACCAAGGACCAAGTTACCAAGATCAGCATTATCTGAACGTACAGTGAGTCCACCAAGAGATAATACCTCACTAAGGGATGAAAGAATCTCTTACGATCTCTGTTCTTTATTGGCTAGAAAGGATTTAATTTTCTTTGGACGCTTTATTTTTCTCCTGCATACATGTAAATATTTTCATTATATCCAACTTCCACAGTCCACTATTCAACATATTGTTCCAATACGTCGTGTCTAGATTCCTTCTCATCAAACACCCAAAAGTTTTTGCAGCAATGCTTTTACCTATTTCCTCCAGTTTGTGAACAATATTTTTACCTATTTCCTCCAGTTCCAGGTTGTTGTCAGAACTCCTAGAACTAAACGCTTGAAGTTTCTAGGATTCCCAACTAACCTGATCCATGGAGAGCATGCGCATGAAACAAATGAACTGACACAGGTAAATAATTCACTCCATGCATTGGCTCCAGTCACAACCTCAGTGAGCCCTCTTGCTGCAGCATCCCAGTACATGCTTAATGCATTTCTTGCTGACCTGAGTTAAGATCATAGGGAAAATTGAGTAATCTAAGATCGTGGAACAGATGATAATTGGGGACCATGACAAGGTTGTACTCTGTGTTTCTATATAGAGAATGTCCGTTATTTTGCACCCTTATATATCCTGCTAGAGTGCAACTCCAACGGTGAATTGCAGAGAACAGCTACTATTCCATGCACTTTGTGTACTCACCTGATCTGTGTACGGAAAATAATTAGAAGAGGATCCATCATATACTGACATAACCAATCAAACGGGAATATATCAAGAGGAAACACCTTATTGTGAAGTGTGAACCACATATGATATGCAACAATCTCCTTGTTCAGGCTTCAAAATACACATGGAAGTTCTCAAAATTTCCAGGTAGTTGCAGAAAAGAACATATATATCTGTACTTTATTATTCTCCTTCTTGTTTTCCTTGTTTTTCTTGATTTGAGCGAGATATCCCATATTGTAATAAGAGGCTTTGTACGAATCACTTATTCTCCCTTCCCCTGAATAAATTGTAGCCTTGTGCCCAAATCATACATTTAAGAAAACAAAAGCAAGAAAGGTGGTCCAATCGCTGATTGCATGCATACCCAATGCTTTGCAAGACAAGTAGTGCAATATTGCAGCCCTAGAAAGGATGAAAGACCATATTCGAAGCAGTGTTGTCTGATATACCAAACCAACCTGAACACACAAGCAGAAGAAGTAAATCAACACTGCATGCATCTGTGTCTTGTGCAATTTCTCGGATGCACATCCGCAGGACTCCCATAGCCCTGAAAAAGGCAGGAATCCGGCACAAAATCACACTCCAGTTCGATGTCATTTGGTCGATTCACATGTGCAATCAAACACACCACCCCCTTTTCCCCATCGGATGGGGAACTCTATCGCAAAGGAGGTGATGGGGCGGTCACCCCAGATTTTCGATTCAAGCGAGGAAGAGATTACCTGCACGGTGGCCAGGCCTCCGCTCCTGCGCTACAGCCTTTGGTGCCTCCCGGCGGCGGTGACAACACCGGGGAGGTGTGCGACGGATGGGATATGAGCCAGCGACCGCCCGCAGTGAGGAAGCCGTACGTGCTCTTGGGGCGCGGAGCTCCGCGCCATAGCCAGGCAACAGCAAAGCGGCGGCGACTCCGACGAGCGGATGGCGTCGCGAGGCCGCCGCCGGCGAGACCACGGCGTCGCGTCTCGGACGCTCGATGTGTTCTCATCAATTTTCTCGGCCCATGATTAGTGGCCCAGAGCAGTTAGGCCCAAATCTTCTAGTGTGCCCCGATCTTCCCATGCACAGACTACGTATCGGCCCGGACTGGCCCGGTGGTGGCTTGAGCCAGCTCGGGCCAGAATTGCATAGATAAAAATCCTTTATAGATACTTTTAAGTCCTAGTTTGATACATCTCCAGATATCTACTGTAGATTTTTATGCATTTAATTGCAGACTTACAGTGATTTAAAATTGTAAATTTTTTTATCTAAAATATGCATAAAATAATTTATCTTAATGTTATCAAAATTTTCATGTAGAGAAGTGGTGAACTCAAGGTGGCGGGAAACTAATTCACAGCAGTGCGGGCACCTTGGCAGGTGGCAGCGAAAACTGCTTGGCTACGGTGGATTGGAGTTTTTCTCTACTTGGGGAGAACTCAAAACACGGGATTAGGGTCTCAAAATTCTTGGAGCTGGTTTGAATATCTGTTGGATCTACTTTTAGCTTGAAAAACACAAAATTTTGAAATTGAGAGTAGTAGAACCCTTGGTGATGCTCTTGCGGAATGTCAATTTACAGTCTAATAAGTTCATGTACGTTTATCTCTTATGGTTATATTAAAATTTTAATAAAGAATTATTAATGACATAGAATAAAATATCACTGCAAAATTAATTAAATTCAATCCACACGACACAGAATAAAAGCTACAAACAACGTACTACTCATAGCAAAATTTATTTATTTTTCCTCATTGTGTACATAGAGTTTGGAATTAAAATTATATAAGACAATATGTGCGCCTATTATATATATTTTGGGAATCTTTTATAACTACTTCATTCATTATATTTGAGAGATGAGAAACTGAATTAATATTTGAGAGGAATAGATTAAGAGACATATCGATCACATGGTATAAATATATATAATATGGTGCCATACTTTTAACAAAACTGAAAAAAAATGGCAAATCTCGTAACGCAACTGCTGTTCAACTAGCTAAGATATGCATATATGTACCACGAAGTATGTGCATGCATGCAGCTATATGCAAGGCTAGAAGCTTAAAATTAACTACTACACCCTCCTTTTTCATATCATAAGTTCCTTTTTTAACTTTTCTTCTAATCAAAAATTTAGTTTAATAAAATCTAAAGAAAATTAGTGATATTTTTAACGCAAAATAAATATATTATAAAATATATTTAAATATTTAATGAAACTAATTTGATATTGTAGATGCTGCTAAAATTTTTTTAAAGTTGATCAAATGAACCTAAAGAAGTTTAATTAGTTAAAAATACAAAAGTAATTTATAATATTAAACGAAGTGAGTAGTAGCTATCATGATGAACTAAACAATTAAGTAGTAAAACTAATTAATATAACACCTTATTGGAAGAAAAAGCTGCCAACGCCTGTGGAGAAACAAATTAAATCTACGAGCGACCGAAGAAGCAGAAGCACCCTGGCATCTTCTCCTCCTCCTTCTTCGTCTTCTTCTTCTTCATCCCCGGCGCCAACATCCCGCCGCCATTGCTCGTATCGAGCGCCTCCAGCAGCCGCACCACCTCCTCCATCTCCGGCCGCGCCGCCGGGTCGGCGTCCCAGCACCTCGCCATGATGGCCGCCATGCAAGGCGGGCAGCACGGCGGGATCACCGGCCGCATCCCCCGCTGCACCACAGCCGCCGACGCCTCAGCGATGCTGAGGCCGAACGTGAACGGCATCTCGCAGCAGTACATCTCCCATAGGCAGATCCCGAAGCTGTACACATCGCACTTGTGGTTGTACGGCTTCCCGTCGATCACCTCCGGCGCCATGTACCCGACGGTGCCCGTGGCGCCGGTCATCTCCCTCGGGTCCCCCGCCTCCACGCGGGCCACGCCGAAGTCGGCGATCTTGAGGTCGGGGTCGCCGGCGCCGGCGAGGAGGAGCATGTTCTCGGTCTTGACGTCGCGGTGGACGATCTTGTTGGCGTGGAGGAAGCTGAGGCCGCGCGCCATGGACAGCGCGAGGCGGACGACCTCGCCGTAGGGGAGCTTGCTCCGGTAGTGGTCGATGAGGTGCTTCTTGAGCGTCCCGCCGCCGAGGAACTCGACGACCACGCAGCACGCCCTGTCCGGCGGCGGCTTCTTGCCGGTGTTTCGCTGCTCGCCGCCGGTGGCGGCGGCGGAGGAGGAGGGGGTGGTGACCGGGATGTTTAGGTCGGTGGTGCCCATGGACGCGCCGAAGAACCGTGCCACGTTCGGGTGCTCGAACGCGTACCAGACAGCGGCGAGGTCGGCCAGCGACGCGCGCAGGTGGGCGATCTGCTCGGGCGTCGAGTAGCCGTCCTCCCCCCAGTCGAGCACCTTCACGGCGACGTCGTGGCCGCCGTAGTCCGCCCGGAACAGCGTGCCGTGGTGTCCCTGCGCCACGACGGAGCGGATGCACAGCCTCGACAGGTCGATCTCCCACGCCGCCTTCGGCGCCC
Organism: Oryza punctata; assembly: GCA_000573905.2. NCBI lineage: Eukaryota > Viridiplantae > Streptophyta > Magnoliopsida > Poales > Poaceae > Oryza > Oryza punctata. Next base: position 21,071,199 of record CM002499.2, on the reverse strand, counting down.
CTGCCCCCTCGTCCACCTTCTCCTTGCCTCCGCCGCGCTTGGCGGCGCCGGCGAGCTTCTCCTCGAGCGCGAGGTGGATGGTGCTCATGTCGAACTCGTCGGCGTGCACGTACTCCGTCGTCATCACGGTCACCTCGTCGTCGATCACGGCGGCGAGATCGCTGCTGCTCGACGCCATCGCGGGAACGTACTCTCGTCCTTGATTTGTCTCGCGGATTAGGCAAGAGGTTTAGACACGGGGCGTGCATGGCCTGTATTTATACGCGTGGTGGTGATGGTGGGTAGTCTGATACGATTCGAATACAGAATACACACGGATCGTTTCTGTCCGTACCGCATCCGTACGTACGTCTCCAGCTCCCACACGACACCGGATCGGATTAGCGCGTGACCATGTCCGTGTCCCGCTCCCGCACACCAGTAGGAGGGACGGGTTGCGCCTTCGATTTCGGCTAAAATTTCGGTGGCACTGAAATTTACGAAATCTAGAAATTTTCGGCAGTTTCTGGAACGAAATTATTTGGAATTCTAATAAATTTTGTCTGAGTTTAAATATTTTTGACCAAATTTATTTTTTTAGAAAATCCAGAAATTTCAGATGATATGGTTACCTGTCGAGGGTTTTGGAATTTTTGAACACCAGATGATCTATGGACATCACATATTACGGATATGGCCTTAATTCGTCCGTTGCGAGCACATAAGTACAACCAGCAAGAATCTTACGAATTCAAATAGAGTGGGATAAGAATAGACGGATGTCATACTATGTTGAAGGATCAACGAGAATATGTTATTAAAAAATGTGTTTTTGAGAGTTGTGAACTTAATGATGTGATAATTAATTTTCACAGGGGTAACCATATTATCCACAACGGTAGTTCTACATATGGAACTATGACGGTGTCAGGTATGAATCCGATGACTTAACGTGTGTGAAGACTGATGGGAATGTACGATGGGGCATCACATGTTCCCGGACGTGGGTTCTTTTTTTTTATTGGAGAGAGAGGAGGATACAGGCCATCCGGCCATGCTGGTGATGAGGATGGCCATCGGCCCATGGTGGCATGACATGAGTCGCTAACTCGCAATCATGCCTCCTTTTAATCAAACATTATAGAGTTGTGACTGTTGCGAAATTTGAACTCCTGCTAGATGCCTTAGCCGCCTAGATCCCCTTCCACCTTCGTATTAAAAAAGTGCCACTTGTCTAATAGTTGCTCTTTTTGGATAATAAATCACCCACCCTTAGTTTATAGGTCCTCTTCTTTTTTTGTAAGAATTCAATCAGTTGGATCCAATCGATTCCTAGGAATTTTGTAAGAATTCCTAGGCTCTCAAATTGTTAGCCTCTCCCTAAGAGAGTCTGGCCTTCGCGAATACACAGAGCCCTCAAATTCCAGTAGCCTTAACTTAAGCTGTGTATAGTAGATCCAAGTATTGGTAGATTTTGTAGATCACATCGTACGTTTGTCACTCTACCTTTGCACTCACGGCTGGGCCAACAGCCAAACGCGCTAACACATTTGGTCTCTCTGCTTGATGCTTCGCTACCTGCTGCCCTGCCGCTTGCAGAAAAGCCACACCGTCGCACACCTAGTCACCTATAGGGTTGCAGCCGTGTAACGGGAGAGGTGGTAATGGGTCAACACCTATGGGTTCTTTTCACAAACCTATCTAATTCTTATATATATATTTGTAGGTTAAAAATGAATAGAAATTTAGCTCACCCTATTTTAAACTCAGCTAGGTAAAAAAGTTAGTCACTTTACTACCCTTATGGGCCTCACATGCCTGATCACCCATCAGATTCAGGCATCAGGTATTCATGTCAATCTGGCCAGTAGAACCTTTCATCTTGAGTCATTGAAGGTTAACAAACGCATGCAATAGTGTTTTTTTCCTCGCCTCAACTGAGAATCTTTAGACTCACTAATGGGATTTATCCAAATGGACCGCGAAGTATAGTAATGGGTTAAGGTTCCTGGATTTTCGAAATATTTTTAGATAAAAAATATATAGAAATTGAGTCCAGTTTCCTTAAATTTTCTAGAACAAAAAGTTGGGCCCGTTATCAGGCTACGTACGAGAGAGGGAATAAGTTCATCCAGGGTCCCATAATTTGTCTACGAATCCGATTTTCATCCTTCAACCGAAAAACCAGATACAACGGGTCCCTCAACTATCAAAACCGATGCAATATAGGTCCCATGGCAGTTTGGACGGCTGTTTTAGCTGACATGGTGCCTACGTGGCTCTTTTGACTCGGTTTTCATCTGATGTGGTATTGACATGGCACTTACGTGGTAATTTGATTTGGAAATAATAAAAATTATGTCCCCACATGTCAGTTTTTTAACGCCAAAATTGGTAAGATTATTAGTAGATTTGGTCAAGGAAAGAGGTAAATCAACCGATGAAAAATTATCTAGAAATGACCAAGTTCAATAAGGAATCATGAAGATCACGGGATAATAGTTTAAATCTATCTATTAATTAGGCAGAGCTTAGTCGTTTTCCTTTTATCTTTAGGAAGTGTTTATCTAGTATCTGATTAGGACTTGTGTCTTTCCTTTTATCTTTAGGAAACTTGTGCCGTATCCGATATGGACTGGTATCTACCCATCGGTATAAATATGTACACCTGGGGTCTTTGTAATCAATCTCTTGATCAATACAATTACTCTCGGCGCATCGCCACTCTCTTTTCCGAAGTTTTTACCTATCAACCGACAGAGCATGGCACCTGATACGGGGTTACATCAGCTTTCGATCGTCGGCGAAGGGGTAAGTCCTACGTTCCGCTGGCCCTCGCAATTGTATCGGCTACATTAGTGTTGTTCAAGGCTGCATCGCTTTAACCTCTTGGATTGCTCTGGTTCGGTTGGTATATTTCCCTACCTATTTATCATATATCTTAATTAATCTAAGTCGATTATTCAATTTACTTTATCGGTCAAATCTTTTATATAGTTTTGCCAGTATCGGCTAAATCGTTTTATCGATCTTGATTAGCTATGGTATCCACCACCCTGAAAATTAGTCAAAAAAGACTTGATTGTTTAGACTTTATGCTTTTTTGCATACTTTGCGATGCATCATCCCTAGACATGCTTAGAATTATAAAGGCTAACATGTCTTTGATTATAATAAAGGTATCTTTCGGGGTTTCAGCCAATGAGTTATATAGATGTTGCATCGGCTTATAAGGATTACATACAAGTTGGATTTAGTCAATCGTAACAAAGGTTTTACTGTTTACTTAATCATTTGGATGTAGTGACATCGGATCTCCAACCGATGTATGTTTTAACCTTCGGATCAGTGCTTATTTCATCACATCAGTATTAGTCGATTGGTTTCTATTGGTTTATATTATTGTTGTATTACAATATCACCAGTCGATTGTCTTCATATCATTGTGTACTCAAGTATTAAGATTTGTATTGGATATATATAGCCTATAGTTCAAAACGCTATTAATATCGGCTGGTATCGATATCGGCTGATATCGCTCTATCGGCTCTTTGGTGATCAAAATATTTATCTATATTATCAGTTGCAGGATCAAACTGACTGGCACGTCTGTCTTTCATCAATATTTTGAACCTATACTGGAGCTAAGCAGAACTCCCAGGCCATTGTGTTTGTCGACTTAGTTCGTGCTAACACAGATCTGGTACCATCGGCCGAGCGCGTATTTTTCGTCAACACAGTTACACCAAAAATAATTAAAAATGGTGGGGCCCACATGGACCCCACATGTCATTCTCACCCCTCCTCTTCTTCCTCCTCCCTCCCCATCTCCCCTCTCTTCATCTCTCTCCCCTCTCCTCTATCCAGGCGTGACGAGGAGGCAGCGGCACACAACGGCTGGCGGGAGAGGAGGAGGCGGAATTGGTGGAGGCCGGTGAGCAGGGGCAGGGCAGGGAGGAGGAGCGTCACCAGCCTGGCCTCTTCGTGCACTGCTGCCGCCGCTGAGCCTGTGTGTGTCGCAGTCCACCGGCGAGCGTGCAAAGGGGAATGAGCAGCGGCCGATGGCTGGTGGAAAGGCAGTAACGTGTAAGATCACAATATCAACTAGAGGATGAATAGGCGATATAAAAATAAATTACACCTAATCAAAACTAACCTAAGTTGCTAGGCTTGGTGAAGGACAACTCTAACTAAGCAACTAAGTTAAGTTTTGCATTCCTAGGGTGATAAGGGCCCAAGTATGTCTATATGAATGTAAATTACACAAAAGTAAATGTAATAAGTAAATGAGACAAGAGACAAGGAATTTTTCACCCGAGTTTCAGAAATTCACCGATTTTCTGACCCCCATTGAGGCGAGCCCAACATCACCACTCAGAACCACGAAGCCACCACCAGGCCCCTTGGTCAAGGGGTGGGCAAGGTAGGAGCCAACCCACAAACTGAAGTACCCAAGCCATGATCACTAGGGTAGTTCTTCCTTCACTCCGAAGGTGAACTACAACCCACTCACAAACGGCACTGGGCCTTCTCCACATTTTCCTTGCAGAGGTGACCGGGAAAGCACCTCCACAAGCCGTCTAGGAGGCGGCAACCTCCAATAGTAATAAGCGATGACCTAGCTCAGAAATGATCAAATGTCACACTAGCTCTACAATGTACTGGAAATTTAGCGGCTAGAAAACTAGCCGTTACAGTGCATTTAATGAACTGGCAACAGCCTACCGGTCAGATCATCATCGGCTCTGGTCAAACCACCTTCAACTCGGTCGGACCGGCGTTAGCTCTGGCGGCTCTGTCTTGCCAGACCGAGGCCACATCAAAGACACAATAGTCACCCGGTAAGACCAGCCAGACACGCTGGTCAGATCAGCATTTGGTTCACATGCGCCTCGGTCTTGCCAACCCCGAGGCCAACCATTGGGTACAGCCGCTACCCAGTCATACTGGGCTTGGCCCGATCAGACCGGCTGGACACGTCGGTCAGATCAGCATTTGGGTCACGGTTAGACCGCCCACAGACAGGGAAAGCAGAAATGTATGTAGTCGAACCAAGTGACAATGCAAATGACCTAATTTGGCATTTTGATCAATTCTTTGCTTAGGTCATTACCCCTCTTGATAGTACGACAAAGCTAGAAACAAAGCTAGCAAAATTTGATCACGTAGCGCCTCGATCAATCAAAATTAAACACTAGATTTACCACCTTGGTTCCATTTCTTTTCACCATCAATTTTAATCTTCGGTGATCATCCATCGCATATGCATCATGTGGTCCTAACTCAAAATATGTAACTCAAATAGAATAGTTAGTACACAATTAGCGCTTGTCATTAATTACCAAAATTAACAACGAGGGCGTACATGCTTCACAACGACGCTCGTCGATGGCGGCATCCCGGAAGCCGACCTCACCTTCCCTGACCTCCACGGTCACCCGACGCCACCACCTCCTTCCTCCGTTGTCGCTCACGCCGATTCCCGCCTCCCCTTGGCCTCCCAGCAATCCTCTTATGCTCTTAGCACCGCTCGTCGGTCTCCCCTAACAGCGCCATCGTTGTCATCTGATTTCCATCACCGGGGAAGGGAGAGCGCCTAGTGCCACGGTCCTTCACCGCTCCACCCGTCTCATCGACATGTCGCTCGCCAGCCTCCTCCCCATCTGTTGTCATGGACACCGATGGGGAGAAGGACCGACGCGGCGAACGCCCGGCCGCCGGGATAGGAACGCAGTGGTGGCTCTCGGCCGCTCCTACCCCCGCGAACTCGACGAGGTCGAACGTCGCCACCGACACCTAACTCCTCTCCGCCGGCCACTGTAGCCAAGGCCACCTCCCGCCGCCCCCTTCTCTTCCGCCCACAGCCACCGGAGCCGTGCTCCCTCCTCTACCGCCCATAACCGCCCTTCCTCCCTGCTTGACCAGGTAGGGATAGAGAAGAAGGGGAGGAGATAGAGAAGAGAGGAGATGAGGTGGAGGAAGTGGGGCCCACTAACATGTGGGTCCCACTAGTTTTTAATCTTATTATTTGACTGATATGTGGGTCCATATATTTTGTTTTTTAAAATTATTAAATTTTGCTTCATATGCCACTTCAATGCCACATCAGATGAAGATCAAGTCAAAATAGCCACGTATGCGTCACGTCAGCTAAAACTACCATCCAAATCACCATGGGACCTATATTGCACCGGCTTTTAACCATTGAGGGACTCATTTTATCTGATTTTCCGGCTAAAGGATGGAAATCGGATTCGTTGATAAGTTTAAAGGGATCTCATATGAACTATTCCTACGAGATAGCAACTAGTAATATGCCCGTGCTAAACACTACGGTGCAATTCTATTTATCTTTGATAATTTTTAAAATTTCATGTTAGCAAAAAATATTTTTATATGATTTGTACATTTTAAATTTAATTTAATTCATATCGTACATTACATATATTTCACGTAAAGTACAATAATATGATATTGCGTGAGCACCATAAAATTTTATGAGAATTAATTATATATAACCACTTCAGTATACAATATAAAAGGGTAATATACACTTAAAAATATGTTAAAAAAGTATAGAGTTATTCCTATTTGTTGCTGGCACAAAATAAAGCATTTGATACATATATAAAATATACCCTGCAGGTAAATATCTATCCTTATGTTTAGCATTTAATGATACACTTAAGAAATTCTCACGTGCCGCTAGGAATATTGCTTTCGCACTCACTTTGTTGGTACATCAATAGATGTAGCAAAGATTGTTGCCTTAGCTCGTCACTATCCTGCAAATGCATTTGTTTATAAAAAAAATAACTATATTATAAATTAAAATATAATATTCTAAATGATCAATGGTAGTCGGGATTAACCTTAAAAACCAACAAATGTAGTGCTCCATCTTTCCAGCCTCGCATGAAAAGAGATATACGACACAACCCGACAAGTTCCTCAGGAATTTGAATAGTTAGCTACCTTACGTTAGATTAATAAATTTATTGGTTCGAAAAGTTTCTAGAAGAAAACTTACTTGTCAAGAACTAGATTTGTGACTATTATTTGGCGCCACAAGTTGATATCCTCAATCCACCTAGGGCCAGGACATACCACAAGCATGGCTTTGCTAATGTACTCAGCAATGGTTAAGAGTTTTTTTTGGTATATCTCATATTTAGGTTGTTCTTATATGTTGGATTTAGCGGATTAGGAGCTAGTACACAGAGTGTTCTGCTTTCTTGGTATAGTATAACCAGGATAAAGCTTCCCGTGACAATTACTGGTATAAGAATCTGGAAAAAGTCAACCGTCAAAATGATATAAAAAACACAGCTATATAAGAACAAATGATAGCTACCTTATTGAGTTTCATTGTGCAACTTTAGTGGATTTTTGACCAGCTATCAACTAACTCCACAAGATCTATTTTTTTTATGGAACTTTGTGCATACATCAAATCCAGTAGCAGTCTATATGAGTATAATAATTGTTTAAAACATGAGCAAAAGAAGTCAATATTGGGTAGACAATAGGAGATAAATATTTTGGCAATATAAGTTTGAAATATCTCAAAAACTTTATTAGATGGTACTTCTGGTCTTATATTAGTTGTTGTTTTGACTTTTTTATAGTCAAACTTTTTAAGTTTGATTAAGTATATAGAAAAAAAATAGCGACATTTACAAAAGAAAATTAGTTACATATAGGTGGAAAGGTGGAGGCACGGAGGAGATCAGTGAGGCGGCATATCCGGTCGGCCTAGATCGGCTATGCGAGTGGTGTAGACGGATCAGCGATGTGAGCAGTGGCGAGCCTGGTTGATTCCATACTGCAGTGAGTAAGCATATAAAGTACAACCTTATATGAGCATTTCTCCATGTATACTCACTGGGAGATACAAATTAACATAACCAAAACTTCAGAGGTAACCTTAGAGGCATTTTTATCAAGCATATCATGAGCAATGATCCTAATGTAGTCTTTTCCTTCTCTACATCCCACAAATAACGTAAAATGGCAAGTATTTTCAAGGTTGGGCATACTAACCAGACATCCAGATGCAATAGGGAACATAAAGAAAAATCAGTGATGCTATAGACATCAATTTCTATAGGAAAAAATGAGCAATATAACTTTGCTTCCAACTGGCGAGCAGTCAGTACGCAAGGGCTCAGGCAAGCAAATGATGGTGGGGAGGGAGGACAAGGGGATCTGTACCTTTCGGAGATAGCGACAGAGGGTGTGTAGGGGTCGGTGGTCTGGACGGTGGAGTAGGAGGAGAGCTACCCGATGAACGGGCACCGCGGTTCAGCAAGAGGGACCGGCGTAGTGGCGGCCGTGGAGATTGATCTAACAACAACACTCGCTCCAACGACGAGCGTGGTGAAGGGGATTAAGCGACGGTGGAGGACGCGGGATCAGTGGCGGTGCGGACGATATCGGCGCGGGATCAAAGGCCGCCATTTGGGAGAAGGTGCAGGATGGGAGGAAGCTAAGGAGGTGCGGGAGGGAGGAAGCTAATGAGGTGCGGCGGATTGCGGAAGGAGCTAAGGAGGTGCGGGAGGGAGGTGCGATTTGGGAGGAGAGGTGCAGGAAGGAGGCACGATCCCGGAGGGAGGCGTGGCGCCGTCGGATCTATCTCATCAGATGGATTGATGTGCCATACGATGAATGAATAAAACAACTTGCTCACCTATAGAGTAGATTTTTATTTAATTTGTAAGGGAAACTTTGATACATGAAGTTTTCTAAAAAAAACAGACTGTTTATTACTTTAAATGGTATGCTCACTATAAAGAGGAAGTAGCTCTCACTAACAAGAGGATCCAACGCAACTTTAGTGTCACTAAGAACATCATCGTTTCTCTCCTCTTATATTTGCTTACATTCTTTATTGATGTACATCAAATATGAATCATCAAATTCTGTTGGGGCCATAAACAACAGAAGCAAAATCATAACAGACAGCACGGGGGCACATCTTCAATTGTTGACTGATACAACAAAAAAAGTTTATAACTCAAATTAACTTAAATTTACAGTCTATACATGTCAACAGCATAGTAATTCTAATTCTCTATAAGCAACAGCAGTCACAGCTCTGCATAGTGCAGACAATGGCGGTTGAACGATATCGAGTCAACAGTGGGATTAGCCCAGATAAAACTCTAATATTAGTTGTACGTATGAAACTTGAATACTTCAGGCAATCAGTAATTTCATCCACAATGGAATTTAAGACCATCGACAGTTATATGTGATAACTACAATACATATCTTGTAAGAGTAATAATCTAGGCACTCGACAGCTCCTCTCCCCTGATCCTAAGTGAGGTCTATAATGAAATTTGCTTTCCAAGAAGCTCATTTTCCACACCTTCACATATTGCAGCAATGTACGAAGCAACCTGGGCTAAAACAGCATACAATACCAATTGTACTTGTTGGTAGTAAAAACAAGGATTAATAAATCAAGATATGGCAATAGAACATTGATTTTATCGGTAGATAAAATGAATAGTAGGCTAGCTGTCTTGTATTGAGCAATGCGGTGGTGATTGCAAAAATACCAAAAGTCGTAAAAAGCTTATATCTCAAAAATTGTTATTAAAATATAATTGTTAAAATCAATCCATTCCATATACGACAAAAACATTAGGCTTATGCACCAACCAAGAGTGCTTGAGAGGAACTATCTTATAAAGCTTTACATCAAAAATAAAATATAGCAAATGGAGAAAGCAACAGGAGGCTAAGCCAACCATCAAAGGTTCATCTTAAAACCTATCAGTCAATATCAAGTAAAAGGATTTCCATTTTAATCATGCACTTTTGATCTGATAGTTCACATCTAAGAATTTACTTGGCTCAAGAAACCACATTTTGCCTTCCAAATGTTTACAACTATTTTGCCAGCATCATTTTTATTCCTTAATATAGACAGTTTAACAAGCTCATTAACTGTAACAAAAGGGAAATTTGAGCCTTCTTAACTGTACTTGCTAATTCAATGTAAACACATGTAAGCTCTAACAGAAGGGAAAATTTAGAGCCTTTTTTGCTGTACAAGCTCATTACCTGGGAAAAATGCTCATTTTTGAAAAATAAGAGAGGAGATATTGATACGGAAGTCAGCTCCTCCTCTAGTTGCCAAGCTGCAAACACATATGAATGGAAAAAACAACACAGTGAGTAAGATAGGAGCTCTGAAGTAAAGGTTGGAGCTCTGGTCATTATATTAAGAAGAAGAAGTTGATTTCAGAATACAATTCAAGGATATTACATGGAGCAAAAAGCAACTGAACTTTCCCCATAAACTACATTGCATAGCGAACATAGTAAGATGCACAGCCAATTGATTTATGTTAAATTTTCTGCAGATAGAACCTTTGGTGTAGAAAAACCCATCCAAAGAACCTCTGTTTGGGTTCATCTGGTGCCCAACATAGTTCTTTTTGAAATTGTCGCCAGTCCTATTTTGGCTTCACAAAAGATATTTCAGATTACTACCTATGCGTAATTAAAAGAGTCAATTTGAAACCAGCAGATGTTCAGCATATTCAAAGACAGATGTAAATATTAATAGCATCCACAGCTACAACTCATAGCAAGTTCAGAAGTCAGAAATTTACGAGTGGTGTGAGTGGGCTAAATGGCGTTTCTTCTGCAAATTAGAAAAGGTCAAAAATGATCTTATATTGCTAATTCTATCTTAGTGACGACCTGTGTCGTAATATATTGGGTTCATCACTAAAAATATAGTATTTCCACTCTTATATCATTTAAAAAAGTTATCTACCATTTTTTAATCCATTTATTAACAAGTAGTACTCCTGAATTTTCAAAATTATTCCTGCAAGTACTAATTTACCAATTTGAAAAGAGTACAAATCTTTTTTTGCTCTCACAATGCTATAAATAATGGGAAACTACATTATCACCTCTCGGATTAACACTTCAACTCTCCTGCTTTTATGATGCAAAATTTTGTGATGTTCCATATTAAGTGCAGCAGAGGAATCTTTTGAATTATAGTGTAAGGGCAGACCTGAACAAATTAAATTTACATAAAAAAACTCATTTCAACATGCTCCAGTATACGCAGCACGAAAAGAGACACTAACTTTCCCCGCTCCATGCAGGGGTGAGCTTAGTTGCATCCAAGGCAGAGTTATAAAGGCTAATGATGTTTTTTTTTTCTATTTGGGAGGGAAAAGGATAATGGTATCAAACGCCATTTTGCTAGTTTAATCCGCCACGATTGTTGTGATCTGTACGAAACAACCTTCTTTTTTTCTAATACTAATAATTCCATCCACTCAGATGAATCTCAACTCGTTTAAAACTGTGTACATCCATCAGGTATTTAAGTTGATGCATGGAACATATATTACTCCCACAAATATGCACCTACATAGTGAAAGTAGTAGAAAGAACTATCCATGTGACAACCATTAAAAACCTAAGAACAATCAAATTCCCATATCCGAACAATCAGAATTTAGTATCATGGATAGCAACAGCATAGGTATATGAAGGCAATCACTCAATGAGTTGAAAATCCCCATATCTGAAGAACACAAAAGGCAACAATAACCTGAAGAGATGAGATTGACATAAGAGAAGGTTTCCATGACTCACTTTGGAGAGAGAGGAGAGGGCACGCACGATCCTGATGGAGAGCGACCATGATGGGGATGGTCACAGCGAGTAGAGGAGGCACGATGGATGATGACCTAGCAGTGGGTGGTGAACCATGTTGTGAATACGGATCGGCAGCGGTGGTGTCGCGTTGTTGGAGGAGATGAGCGAGCCGTCGCGATGACAACGATCCACGCCGCCGGCCTAGGATCAGTTACTGCCAACATGATATAGTTAATAAAGCCAGCTATTCATCTCAAATTTCATGCAATCTCATAGCTACAACCTAGCAAGTTCCCAGTACTTACGAGAGAGATGCTCCCACCCAATCTAGAATAAGCATCAGAAAATTGGACGAATAGCTCTATTATGAATGTTCCGAAGCACGCACTATATTAACAAAAATAGAACAACATAGACAAATTACTTCTTCAAATTGCAGTGAAAATTCATGCATTATTCATTCAGGGGTAAATTACCATTGATTCACGTATGGCGATCGTCGCCATTTGTTAATTTTATTCCATGATAAATCATCGTGTTCATTTTAAACCACAAGAACCACATGTGAAGGGAGTGAAGGGGCTTGTGCTTTATTTAACCCTAGCAGTGGCGGATCAAACTTGGACTTTTGGGGGGAACAAACAAACGAAACAAGAGAAGAGCTTCGTCCAGATCTAGAAGAGAAGCTAGGGTTAATGCAAGCAAAATTGATCCAAAAGTGGGTGGGAGAGAGAGATGAATCAGAAAGAGGATGTGGATGCTCACTGGGACCACGGTGCCCTCCCCTCCCCTTCTCTGCTCATGAGATGGAGGGATTGGCGGCTGTCGGCGCCGGGGATCCGGTGGCGGCGGCGTGGCATGGCGGTGGAGGAGGATCCGACGGTGGCTGCACGCGGCGAAGGGGAATCTCGGCGACGGTGGAGCGGCGGCGACGGGGATTCAGCGACGATGGTGGCATGGGAGGGACGCGACAAAGAGGGCAGAGCGGGGATGCGGATGCGGCGGATGCAATGCGATGCGGGTGCGGGAGGGAGAGGCGCGATCTGTGAGTAGGCCCGTGTCAGTGTCATGGGCCCAGAGGTATGCTGACTTAGGGCTTGAGGTGGCCCCGTCTGCCCACGTGGCCATCCCCCGAGAGGGGATCGGGCCCAGGGGTGACGTGGCAGCCGCCCACTCTAAGTCCAGGCGCCCCTCGGGGGCAGCCAGATTAGGGGTCGGGCTCCCCTGACCCCCTCGGCCCGCCGCCACGTGTGTTATAGTAGGTGGGTGCTCCCGGCGCTCACCTACCCCCATTAATGACGACGCAGCCGGAGTGCGCCTGCGCGCGTGCGTGTCGCATTAAATGCGAGATAACACGCACACGCGCGCCTGACACCGGTCACAATCGGCTGACCGGTGCGTGACCGGTGCGAATGACCGACAAGACGCAACACAGTACCAGGCATACCGCCGCATGCCTAGTAGATATGCTGCATGTCCCATCGGGTCACATCAAAATCATGTGCCGGTTCGGCTCACTCACTTCACCGGAGTTGGTGTGTCAGGTCTAATCACCTGGCACGTCTCACCGCATACGGTTGGATAAGCAAGTCTCCGGCCGTTTAATGAAGAATGACGCGCTGTGTCACGCATGAAAGATGGGCGGTCTGACAGGAGTCGTGCCGGTGCTACAGGGCGGTGGACTTCCGCCGCAAGCCACAGTGTGACCCTTAATTGTAAAAGAACATTATTTTCCTTTTCTCTAGAGTATAGCCTGTTCGGCCCATGTGGTGTCCCCTTGGAGCATAAAAGGAGGCCCAGGCCTAGAGAAAGGGGGTTCGATTCCTGAGAACAAGAACAAACATATAGTCCATCGCACAGGAGTAGGATGTTACTCCTGGCCGGTGGCCCGAACCTATATAATCTCCTGCGCCATTGCCTCCTCTTGTGCGGAAATATCTCTCTCTCTCCGCGATCGGTGCACCGGAGCCTGAGCCGAGAACGCCTCTCTTTTGCGCCCTAGGCCGAACTCAAAAGGGGGGCCTCCACAGTCCCCCGCTACGGAGTTTATCCTCCGTCAGTTGGCGTGCCATGTAGGGGCGCATAGACGCATTCCTTCCGTACGCGCCAAGTTTCACCAAGTCAGCCCTATGGCTGAAGAGGCAGTGATTCGCACGCCCACACCGAGCGTCAGTGACGACGGCGGAGAGCTACATCCTCGTTGTCGAGCACATACCCCGTCCCTACCTCCACGAGCGGCGGCGCCACCCCAAGGCGCGTCGCCGTCTGGTCTACGGCGATGGTGGCACCCCTTAGGGCGCCCTCCAGGCGGTGGGAGTGCTCCTGCGCCACCCGTCTATCGCCTCAGACCCAGAAGCTCCCGTCCAGCATTGGTTGGATGACGTGGCTAACCTGGTCAAGGCGGCGCAGCAGTAGCTGGACGCCGGTGGTCGCTCGTCGGCAGCCGGATCGTCCGGTACCGCGACTGCTGCCTCTTCGTCTATGAGGCGAAGAGCTCGGTGAGCGGCGGCTCACGCCCACCGCTCTTCCCCGCTTCCCTCGTTGACACCCACGGCTACTCGCGGGCGTCACGAGAGTATATATGACGGGCCGGACGCCCGGCTCAACATCGAGCACCGGCGCAACGAGCGCCGCACCACCCAAATAGGGGAGGGCGCCGCATCTACAGCCGCGGTGTGCCCCAGCGGCCATAAGGGCCGGCCCCCCGTTTCCCCCGTCGTCGGGGTTGGATGCCGTGCCTTTGTGGCGAGTCTTCGGAATGTCCGATGGCCCCCAAAGTTCGGGCCCAACATCCCGGAGAAATACGGCGGCAACGTCAACCCCACCGAGTTTCTCCAGATCTATACGACTGGGATAGAAGTGGCGGGGGTGACGATAGGGTCATGGTGAACTTCTTTCCCATGACCCTAAAAGGCCAAGCGCGGGGTTAGCTTACGAACCTTCCACCCACCTCGGTTTACTCCTGGGAGGACCTGTATCAACAGTCCACCACGAACTTTCAGGGCACATATCCACGCCCAGGAGAATAAGCCGACCTGCACGCAGTGCAGCAGAGGGACGATGAGTCCCTCCGGTCATATATATAGTGGTTCTGCCAGGTCCGCAACACCATCCCCTGTATCCCAGCGCACGCGGTGATATACGCGTTCAGGGCAGGCGTGCGGCATAACCGCATGTTGGAGAAGATAGCCTCCAAGGAGCACCAGACCACCGCGCAGCTTTTCGAGCTTGCGGACCACGTGGCCCGAAAGGAGGAGGCATGGACCTGGAACTCCTCCGGCTCTGGTGCGGCGGTTGCGGCTGCCCCAGAATCCGCTGCCCGTTCCGAGTAGCGGGAGAAGAGGAGGAAGAAGAGGACTGCCCGCACCGGTGACGAGGGGCATGTCCTCACCACTGAAGGCGCTTCACGACCCCCACGCAAGGGGAGAGCCACGGATGACGGCAGGAGGAAAGCCGGCGCTCCCGGTCGAGAGCGCCAGGCGGGCAAATGGTGCTCCGTGCACAACACCTCCCTCCACGACCTCGCCGACTGCCGCGCGGTCAAGGGCTTGGCCGAGCATGTCAAGAAGTGGGGGGAGGAGCACGGGCAGGAACGCCGTGGGGGCCAGGGCCCCACGGCCCCTACCCGCAACCGGCGAAGTGAGGCCAAGCAGAAGGCCCCCGCTGATGATGATGGCGATGACGACTTGGGCTTCCACGAGCCTGAGGCCACCATTGCCATGTGCTCATTCTTCCCGCCGCAGCTTCAAGACCATGAAGCGCGAGCTTCTGGCTACGGTCCCCACTCATGAGGCCGCACGGTGGGCTCGGTGGTCGGAGGTCCCACTCACCTTCGATCAAATCGACCACCCCTCATGCGTTGCCCAGGGTGGACAAATTGCGATGGTGGTCTCCCCTACCATTTGGAACGTCAAGTTGAGGAGCGTCCTAATAGATGGTGGCACCGCCCTCAACATCCTCTCCCCCACGGCCTATGATCTCATCAAGGTCTCGGGGATGAAGCTCCAGCCGTCTCTACCGATCATCGGCATAATGCCGGGGCACACATGGCCTTGAGGTCACATTGACCTCCCGGGTACGTTCGGTGGCCCCGACAACTTCCGCACCGAGCGGATCAACTTCGATGTGGTGGATCTTAATCTGCCCTACAACGCGGTGCTGGGGAGGCCCGCGTTGGTGAAGTTCATGGTGGCCACCCACTACGCCTACCTCCAGATGAAGATGCCGGGCCCTCGCGGCCCCATCACCATCTATGGTGATCTCAAGATCGCACTGGCTTGCACGGAGCAGCGCGCGAGCGACCTCGCCACGGTCCCAAAGCCCGCCGGCAGCGAGGAGAGGCCTGAGGCCTCCTCGTCTCGCGCCCCAAGGAAGCGGATGACCTTACGCGACGAGGTCCCCGTGAAGGAGGTGGCGTTGGCCGGTGATCTGTCCAAGACCGTCAAGGTTGGCGGTCAACTGGACGACAAATAGGAAGAAGTGCTCGTCTCCTTCCTGTGGGCAAATGCCGACGTCTTCGCGTGGAAGCCTTCGGATATGCTCGGGGTCCCCAGGGAGGTGATCGAGCACCATCTAGCCGTGCGGTCGGATGCAAGGCCTGTCCGGCAGAAAGTGCGGTGACAGGCCCCCGAGCGCCAAGCCTTCATCCGAGAAGAAGTGGCGCGTCTACTGGAGGCCGGATTCATCCGAGAGGTCATACATCCGGAGTGGCTCCCGAACCCGATCGTCATCCCCAAGGCGAACGACAAGCTCCGGATGTGCATCGACTACACCAACCTCAACAAGGCATGTCCTAAGGACCCTTATCCCCTGCCACGCATAGATCATATTATCAACTCCACTGCGAGGTGTGACCTTTTGTGTTTCTTAGATGCATACTCAGGGTATCATCAGATTCGCATGGCTAGGGAGGATGAGGAAAAAACTGCATTCAGTACTCCTGCAGGCACCTATTGTTATATAACTATGCCTTTCGGTTTAAAGAATGTAGGCCCTACTTTTCAGCGTACTACTCGCATTACTTTGGGTAGTCAAATAGGGTGTAATGTTGAGGCGTATGTCGATGACTTGGTTGTGAAAACGCGCAACCAAGAGACATTGCTCTGAGATCTAGCGGAGACTTTCGAGAGTCTCCGCTCCACGCGCATGAAGCTGAACCCCGAAAAGTGCCTGTTCGGCGTGCCTGCGGGCAAGCTTCTCGGTTTCTTGGTCTCAGCCCGAGGCATAGAGGCCAACCTCGAGAAGATTAGCACGATAAATAGGATGCGCCCCCCAGCAAGCTTAGGGATGTCCAGCGCGTCACGGGATGCATGGCTGCCCTAAGCCGGTTTATATCGAGGCTGGGAGAGAAGGCGCTGCCCCTATTTAAACTCTTCAAGCGCTCTGGGCCGTTTAGGTGGACGGAGGAAGCTAAACAAGCCCTCAATCAGTTGAAGGTTTACCTCAGCTCCCCCCGGTCCTAGTTGCCCCCGAGCCCGAGGAACCGTTGCTGCTCTACTTAGCAGCGACCCCACAAGTAGTCAGCACAGCGTTAGTGGTGGAGCGCACCGAGGAATGCCCTCGGCTCGTGCTCCACCGACCCGTGTCGACACAGCCCGAACCAGAGGCAACCGAAGGAGCCCGTCAGCTGGGCGAGGGCCCCGGGGCCCCCCAGGTTGATGATGGCCCTCCGTCCCCTCGTTAGACGTTGTTAGGAGCCCCCGGTCCCAGGAAGGCCCCAAGGCCACTGAGGAGAGGAGTGGCCCAACGCCGTCTGATCCCGAGGCTGCCGGCCTGGAGAGGGAGTGGGCCCAGAGCGACCCCTCTCGCCATATATCTGCGGGATCTAACGCCCATAGCGAAGGAGCTAGGCCCCGCCGAAAGGTGCAGCGACCAGTTTACTTCGTTAGTGAGGCGTTGCGGGATGCCAAGACCCGGTACCCTCAGGCCCAGAAGCTGCTCTATGCGGTTCTGGTGGCATCGAGGAAGTTGCACCATTATTTTCAGGCGCACTGGGTCACAGTGGTGACGTCCTACCCCCTCGGGCAAATCCTCCGTCACCGCGAGGTGACCAGGCGAGTGGTCAAGTGGTCCATCGAACTCTCCGAGTTTGATCTCCACTTTGAACCATGCCACGCAATTAAGAGTCAGGCCCTCGCTAATTTCGTGGTGGAGTGGACCCTGACCCCCGAACCCGACCTCGGATTCCCCGACCCTGAGGCCAGAACCGATCCCTCACACCCAACCACCGGCTCCCATTGGGTGATGCAGTTTGACGGCTTGCTCGCCCTCTAGGGTGCCGGTGCTGGGGTCACTCTGACCTCACCAAACGGGGACATCCTCAAATATTTGGTTCGCCTCGATTTTCGAGCAACCAATAATATGGCGGGGTACGAGGGGCTACTTGCGGGACTTAGGACGGCGGCTGGAATGGGGATCCGTCGCCTCTTGGTTCTTGGCGACTCTCAGCTAGTCGTGAACCAGGTCTCCAAGGAGTACCGCTGCTCCGACCAGCAAATGGAGGCCTACGTCCGCGAGGTGCGGCGTATGGAACGCCACTTTGACGGGTTAGAACTAAGGCACGTGCCCAGGCGAGACAATGCGCTCGCCGACGAGCTGTCAAGACTCGCCTCGTCACACGCCCCAACCCCATTGGGTGCCTTTGAAGAAAGGCTCACCCAGCCGTCGGCGTGTCTTGATCCCCCGGGGGACTCAGACGCTGCCACGTCACCCTCGGGGCCCGAGGGAGTCCAGGCCCCGAGGCCTGAAGGGGTCGAGCCCGACCCCCCACGACAGATTGCCTGGATGACTGAGATCCAGGCATTCCTTAAAGATGAGACTCTCCCCGAGGATCGCGAGGGGAGCGAGCGAGTCATCCGCATCTCCAAGAGGTACGTGTTGGTAGAGGGGACCCTCTACCGACGCGGCGCCAATGGAGTCCTCCTCAAATGCATCTCTCGGGACCATGGCATCGAGCTTCTCACCGATATCCATGAAGGCGAGTGTGCCGCACATTCCGCCTCGCGCACCTTGGTTGGCAAGGCCTTCCGACAGGGTTTCTACTGGCTAACAGTGCTCCAAGATGCAGCCGATCTGGTCAGGCGATGCAGGGTGTGTCAATTTCATGCCAAACAAATGCATCTGCCAGCCCAGGCCCTGCAGACCATTCCGCTCTCGTGGCCCTTCGTGGTCTGGGGGCTGGACATCTTGTGACCATTCAAGAAGGCCCTGGGCAGGTACGATACCTCTACGTCGCCATCGACAAGTTCACCGAATGGCCCGAGGCCTACCCGGTCATCAAGATCGACAAGCACTCGGCCCTCAAGTTCATCAAGGGCATCACTGCCCGGTTCGGGGTGCCCAACCGTATCATTACGGACAACAGCACCCAGTTCACAAGTGAACTATTTGGCGACTACTGCGACGACGTGGGCATCAAGCTCTGTTTCACCTCCCTCGCCCACCCCAAGAGCAATGGTCAAGTGGAGCGCGCCAACACGGAAATCCTCAAAGGCCTGAAGACCAAGACATACAACGTCCTCAAGAAGCATGGCGACTCATGGATCGATGAGCTACCAGCGGTGCTTTGGGCCAACCGGACTACCCCGAGTCGTGCCACAGGAGAAACACCGCTTTTCCTGGTTTACAGCGCGGAGGCGGTCCTCCTATCTGAGCTCACCCTGGGATCTCCGCGAGCCGCCCTGTACAACGAGGAAGATCAAGAGCACCTCCGACGAGACGACCTCGACTACCTTGAAGAACGAAGGCGACGCACTGCCCTTCGGTCCACGCGTTACCAGCAGAGCCTAAGGCGCTACCATCAGCGCCATGTCCGGGCCCGATCACTCAACATAAACGATCTCGTCCTACGCTGCGTCCAAACACGTGCCGGACTGAGCAAACTCTCACCCATGTGGGAGGGGCCGTTTCAAGCGATCGACGTCCCCCGGCCGAGCTCCGTCAGGCTGGCCACGGAAGACGACACCGAGTTGCCTAACCCGTGGAATATCGAGCACCTTCGTCGCTTCTACTCATAAAGGAGTCGCTGTTGTTGTACCTCGGGCTCGGGCCAACCCCGCGTGCCCCCTCGGGCACGCCGAAGTTGGCCGGGGGCTCCCACTATCAATATATTCTCCTTTCGCATTTATTTTCTAAGCAGTAGAGTTCCTTTTCATGTATACATCCGATCCAACTGTGATTTCTTCTTCACATGATTTGTTGGGTGTTTTATCTTAACTCGGGGCGCTTGTGTTCGTGTTGCTCCCGGTGATTCGGACCGCCTAGACGCCGACAAGGCCTAGAGCGAGCCATGCCCCGAGACACGTTGAACTCCGGGGGAACTCACCAATGGCCCACAATCGGGTCCACACTTACCCCGGTCATCGTGCTCTCGGCCTGGCTAGTCTTGACACGTGGAACTACCCAAGTGCACTAGCTCCGGTCCCTATCATTTGGGATAACGACCCGAACCCAAGCCCCCGGTTCAGTCAAAACACCGGATAGATCAGCAAGGAAAATACAGTTGGTCCACAAGATAAAATAGCGAACTAACACGAACTCATGGAATATTCATTGCAAGAAAGAAGGCAGACATAGTAGCAAGTGTTGATTATTACAAATCGGCACGAGGGCCTAACAGACAAGCATAATAAAAAGAGGCAAGGAGCGGGAAGCTAGCATTCGTGGGCCTCGGCCTGCGGGGTCACGCCTCGCCGCCGTCATCGCTGTCCCCGCCAGCGTTGTCGTCGGAGGCCCACGGAGGGGCGAACCGGGGGGTCGTCCCCTAGAAGGAGTGGACGATCTCCCGGGCGTCCTCCCGGACTCGGGCTCGGGTGGCTGCCTCGGTCCCCGGTGGGAAGTCATCGAAGACGGCCCACGGCGAGAAGTCGGGGTCGCGCGCCTGGCAGCTGGCCAGCACCAGCTCCACCGCCCCCTCGGCAAGGCCCTTCGAGGAGGCCTTGATGGTCTCCTCGATCTCGTTCGGGAGCCTCCCGAGGTCCTCGGCCATGTTCGCGAGGCGGTGGGCGACCCCGGCCGAGGTGTCGCCGAAGTTGTAAATTCGGCCCTGCCAGATGCCCGCCTCGCGCTCGGCACGCTTCAGCTTCGCGATGGCATCCTGGAGCATGCCGGGGCCCATCGCATTGGCCAGCTGGAGGGCCTCGAGCTCCCTAATTCGGGCCGTCAGGAGTTCCTGCAGCCCTGCGGCGGTCTCCTCTACCGCAGCGAGGCAGGCGGCGAGGCCGCTCTGGGCCTCGGGCGCCCCGACGCCCCGCACCATCTCCTCGAGCTCCTTGGCCCGCGCCTCGAGCTCGGTGGCACGCTTCTCTAGAGCGGCCCTCTCGGCGCAGGCGCTCTCCATATGCGCGAGCTCGCGCGCCATCACGGCCTCCTCACTCTTGGAGACCTCCGACTCGCGCCCAGCAATCCGGGCTGCGCGCTCCTCTCAGACACACAGGCTCTCGGACAATTGCCGTTCGTGGCCTCGGACTCCGCGAGGATTCGGGCCTGCTCGGTGAGGGTGGCCTTGCGGAGCCGGAGCGTAGCCTCCATCTCTGCGGCGGTGGCATCGTGCGTCGCCAGGGTCTCCTCCTGCGCCCTGAGCTCATCGGCGCGGACCCACAACATCCTGTTGCATGCCGCCAGGCCCTCCTCGCGGCGTTGGATGGCGGCTTTGGCCTAGGTCGCCTTCTGCTCCCGGGCCGCGGCAGCTTCCAGGACCCCCCGCGCGGCGTCGCGCCGGCGTGATAGGTCGATGGACAAGGACTCGTATTGGCGGCAGAGGTCCAGCGTGCTCCCCTCCATGGCCGCGGTCGCGGCGAGCACCGCGACCATCTCCTCCTCCACCTCCCTGGTGATCTCGGCCAGGGCATCGGTGCGCGCGTCGAGCAACACGAGGTGGGCAGCGTGTGCCTTCCGGCCAGCCTCCACGATGGCCTCCAAGGAGCGGCGCCCCTCGGCAAGCCGCTCCCACTCCGCGGCCAGCTCGGCTCGCTCCCCATTCCAGCTCGGCCTGCAACTGGGCGTTGAGCCCATCCACCACGGTGGAGTTGGCCGTCTCCATGGCCTGGAGCAGGGGTTCCGCGCCCAGTGGCGTGGAGGCGGAGAAAGAAGTCCGGCGGCCTGACCCCAACGGGGATTCGGGCTCGGCCTCGGGGACCCCACCTTGGTCTGGCCCACCCTCCGGGGCCAGGTCGGGCTCCGGCCCCAGGCCGCCGCTTGCGTCCTTGGCGGCCAACACCAGCGCCCGGAGCCAGGTCGCCTCGGCCTCCTCCTGGGCGCGGGCGACCTCAACCTCTCGGGCGGCAGCCTCGGCTTGCCGCGCACGGGCCGCTTCGCGGGCGGCTTCCTCAGCCTCCCGCAAGCATGCCTTGGTAGCTTGCCGATCGGCCGCCTGTCGGGCCGCCTCTTCGGCCGACAGACCCTCGGCGTCGGCCCCTGCGGGTCGGCCAGTCTTTGATTGGCGGGAGGCGCCTCGAGGGGGGAGGTCGCTGGATGAAAATAGCCAAAAATGAGCCGCACATAAATAACATCAAAGGAAAAAGAGTGGGGCGACCCCTGTTGGAAGAGAAGGTGTACCTGCTGGATGGACGTTTGAACATCCACTTTGGGGGCTCGATGAAGCCCCCCTTGCTGGGTGTAGTCTCCCCCAACTTGCGGAGCTGTTTCCTCCCAGAGGCACCCTCGGAGCCGCCCCCTCGGGGTGGAGGCGGGGGAGGGCTCCCCCCAGGCTTGCCCTTTCCTTTGGGGTCGCTGTGGCGGCTGCCCCCGGAGCTACTGCCGGTGGGGGCTGACGAGTGGCCCTCGCCGGAAGAGGGCCACTCTCCTCCTCCGCTGCCGCTGCCGCCAGCGCCATCGTGGCCCCGTGTTGATGCAAAAAACACACAATAGCCTGAGAGATTTACTTTACTCTAGTGCAGGTCCAAAAGTTACTTTTAGGTTCGAGGGCGTGCCAGTTGATTTGATCCTGCAATGAACAAGAAGAAATATGAAAAAATATTAGTGAACGATAGTCCATCGGCTAGCTAGCCGATTTCATATCGTATTGTAACCTAGCCGATGCAATAAAGCATGAATCGGCTGTAAGGTGTAGTTAATGATAAAACTAACCCTAAAACTAGTACATCGGCTGAAAAGATTAGTATTATATAATCAATATACCAATATTACTTTAGAAATAAGCAATTGGGATAGATCGGACTGAACCGAGACAGTATAAATTGCCAAGTCTAAAATAACATGAAATAACGATTATATGTACTTATGTTAAAACCGATGTCCAGAATTAAGCGTGTATCGGCTATAGCTCCGATACAACACTATACTAGGATATTCTCTGGCAATAAATATATTCAACTATAACCAATTAGATTGGTAGCAAGCTCAATATATTTATGTTAGATTAGATCCTGATATAAGGGGCAGATATAGAACATTAAACAAAGTATAAAACTATGTAAAACATCTATACCAGTTAAGATCGGCTGAAACCCTGATACTATCCTTATTAACAACCATAAAACAGGTTAGAAATTATGATTCTAAATACGACTTAATAGGTCGGACTTAACCGATGCAGCATTAAGTATAAAGAGAAACATTACATCTAAACAATCAAGCCGATGGTTGCCTTTTTGGGATGGTGGATACATTATATAATTTAAGTCAACAAGACAATCTAGCCGTTATCAGCAAAACCCTAGATAGAATCTGGCCGATGCAAGTAGATTGCATTATCGATCTAAATTATACAATGCATATGATAACTCGGAGATTCACAAAATAGAACTAGAGTGTCATAAAGATATAAGCACTAGTTCCGATGATGCAAACCACCATAACAAGACCTACCTTGTTGTCGAAGATCAAATTGATGCAGCACGACTCAAAAGCATGAACTTGTTGAAAAGTAGAAAACAAAGGTTTGCGATGCGCCGAGATTGATTTGAACGTGTGTTGTTTAGTGTATATTTATACCCAAAAATACAAACATTGTCCATCACGGACACGACTCATATTAACCTATACAAATCTAACTAGCGGACAAGTCCCTCAAGCGGACTCTTACCGAGATTATCTATAATACCGAGATTATCTATAAGGAAATTATACATATTCCTAATTAATAGATACAATTTCCAATATTGGACTCCATCCTTGCCCTGCAATACCGTCTTAAGCCCTCTGTTGAATCCGATACTGACTTCACATGTGATAATAGCTTCATCGGCTATCCCAAATCGGACTCGGTTTCTAGCCGATACGAACTCCAACCGATGCGCACTCTGTTTCCGAGATTTCTGCATATCTTCGAATTCGCTTCGGATTGGATCATGTTTCCGGTTCATGTATATCAGATTGCTTGCCAAATTTCATCGTCAACAGATGCCCCCCAATTCCGAAGTATTATATAATACAACAGAATTATCCCTTCAGAACCGCAAAAATCTAGGGTTTTCTCGCTTGACTGTTACATACCCACTTTCATAAATACTAGCCGCTTTTCCAGAGATTTCACGGTGTTAACTCCGTTTTCACCGCTCCAAACCACCAAACTCATCCGCAAATCTCCAGCGATTCTCTCTCTTCCAGCGACCGCAACAGCAAATCCCTTCTCGACAACGATCTTCGTGCATGGCGTCATCATCGAGCCCATCCAGCACCGTGGCAAAGGAATTCCCCGAGGTAAGTCCTCCATCAGCTCAGAAATTTCTTCTATGTTCTTCGTTTGTTCTTCTGTCTTCAACCCTTTTTTTTTCTTTTCAATCTGTAGCACCTAGTTCACCAGATAGCCATCCCCAGTTTGAAAGATCCCAATCACTTCTATCTGGGCCCGATTGGCGACATAGATCCTACCCTGTTCATCAATGCAGAAACAAACAGAATCCCTTTTAGACAATCATCTCCATCTCTTACTCACTGGACTGCGACCTTCAGATCCTGGCTTTCCCAAGTAGACAAGTGGATAGATTGGTATAAGAGAGTTTCTGCTAGCAAACAGGATCACTGGGATGCGATGGGAATAGCCCAATGCCTATCTTTATCCATAGCCGATATGAAGAAGGATGAGCCGATGCTATCTTCGGCTGCATATTTCTGGTCATACACCTTGAACGCCTTTTTGTTCAATCATGGGCCGATGACCCCCACTCTACTAGACATAACCATGATCACTGGCCTAGATGTCAGTACATCGGCTAACCCCATCAGCATGAAGACAAAGTGCACTTACAAATTCAAATCCAAGAACATTGGGGGCTGGTCCGGCTTTATCTCAGAGAACATAGGAACAGGCCCTGTATTGGCTATGGAACATGCAGCTTTTCTAATGATGTGGATGGACACGTTCCTGTTCTGTGGATCCACTTGTGGCCCAATGGCTAATTGGCAGCATCTAGCCGAAGCCATCGTTTCTAAAAAATAATTTCCCTTGGGCAAATACCTCCTTGGTGCAGCATATCAAACTCTGAGCCAGTCATCGGCCAAATTTATCATGGATTCAAGTGTTAGCACTGGTGGCCCATGGTGGTTCATTCAGCTCTGGCTAACTCTGCATACCTTAAAGGTTGCACAAAGACCATCATTCCTTGAAACAGAGTTCCTATCCTTAGCCGATCCTGAAAGTGATGATGAGACAAACCAAGTGCGCAGATGCATATCCTATGGTGAGGCAGCCACTAGTTGTGCTGGACATGGACCATCGGCTGAGCACTTCCAAAATTGGTTTGGCAACTTCTATGATGGATTTCCTAGAGACATCCGAATTTGGTTTGCTTATGAGTCTTTTGAGAAATTTGAACTGCCAGCCGACTTTAGATTGGATGAAATAAATGATGAGAGATTTGAAAAGCCCAGAGAAATCTTAACTGCTGCTATCTCTCCATGCATACTCCCAACTGGCATATCCCAAGGTAGAAACGTCCAGCCATCTTATGAGTTCTATTATCCAATGGTGGCAGCAAGACAACTTGGTATGGGACAATTGCCCATCGGCTTGTATTATGCCGACAAGATCCAAACTGGGGGAGATATCATATCGGCTCTGATGATGGGCAAGTTACTTAACATCCCTGGTCCCCCTCTCGGCAGTATAAACAGGTTCAACATCACCTTGATGAGAAGTATACAATTTGATAGATGGTGGTCTGAAATAAAAACTCATGTATTCCATCTGCCGGCTGAAGCATACCTCACCAAAATCATACTAGATGTCACGCCCAGAATTTCTATCCAAAACTCCAAACGCTTACATGTGTGTAAACCCTCGTCCAGGAATCAGCCGAGGCACACAATAACAAATTGATAATCGAGTGCAATATTTATCTAATTAATAGACGAATATAAAGTCATTACAGAGGTAGATAGTTCCTCTCAAACAATAAAGATCTAAGCAGCGGAATATAAAATAAATAACGCAGGTGACTCCAATTCACAAGCATCTTGACTAGAGCTACGCCTAATCCTCCACACCTTCAGCATCACTGTAGAACTCCTCCTCTGATGAATGATTGCAAGGTGAGTATATGGTATACTCAGCAAGCCACGCAACAAATATGCAAGTGCAATGGATAACAAAGGACGGCATAATATAGTCTCATTTGCGTAAATGGCATTTAATAAATACTACATAATTTAGCAAAATAATAGAGTATTTAATTAAACAATAATAATCCAACGCTATGCAACACACCCGTTGCACAGGCCCAACCATTCCCGGCTGTACAGACCTATCTCCAAACCAGGAATATGCCATTCCAAACCAGGAGCTAAACAAATTATTACCAATTACAGAATCATTTATTATGGTGAGAAGTGTGAGACTAATCACGAAAGACATTGTTAGACTCGCCCATGACCGCGGGCACGGCTATTCGAATAGTTCTACTCTGGCCAGAGGCGTACCACCGTACCCACAAGACACAACCTCAACATCATGTCAACCATGCGTCGCAATACTTAGCAAGTACCCGAATAGAGATTGTGACATTACCCTCTACATAATGCAATTCAAAGCAGTGCACCATTCCTGCATCATAATCACCCCTTATAAAACAAGGCATGGACTCCCCAGCGACCCCCGTGGGCTTATCTCCGCCACTTCTCAACCTGGTGCCCCACAATGAACCTCACTACATAAAGGGTAAAGTCGTTGCCCACGCTGGCTTGTGGTTGGCACGGTTAATGTTTCACAACCGAAACTCGCGAACCGGTCCTTAACTGTCATGAGCACGACCATCCAAACCATGTGCTCACAACCCACCATTATCAAGTTTTAGTTGGCATATTTATTAATCACCCTATCATGACTAACCATCATAATCTACCATTAATTCCATCATCAAGTAATGGTGAAGCATTAATTACCCCATTCATGTGAGCTAGTGTCACTAAGCATGACTAAGCATCCTAATTAATTTAGCTAAAACCATATAATGTTCTAGCTAATCCAATTATTAACCAAGTGACAAAGTAAAGGTAATCAATACAAAGGGGCTTTAGCAAAGGCAATGGGTTGTTCCCACCCGATGGTATTCAAAAATAAATGCAGTAGTTGAATAAAAACAATAGCTTTAAATTGGATCAACATGCTCAAAGGGTATTTAGGATCTGGGTGACTTGCCTTGAGCTTCGTGAAACACTTCGGAACCTTCCTCCACGTAAACGCTCTCCTCCGGAACGTCGGAAACTAAAGCGAATAAGCGAATGAACAAAATCAGTAAAACAGTACAAAAACAAGCATAAACAGTACATGTGGATATTTTTAACATGTAGATCTCGATTTTAGATAAATTTAGCAACTTGAACCACTTGAATCCGAGTTACGATGATTTAGTTATGAATTTCCGGAGTTTAACCAAAATTTCACCTGAAACAAAAAAAAGGCCGGCGACGAATAAGCAGCAACAGAGGCTAGGGTCGGCGGTGGTGGCGACTTTCCGCTGGCTTTCGGCGGAGATGAGTGGGTGGTCGGGCTTCCTCTCCTTGCTGCGAACCCAACGGTGGTCTTCCCGAGCAACGGCGGCGACAGGAACGACGGCAACACGCGGCTGAACTTTTCTCGGTGACGACGACGCACAAGCAGCAGCGGCTAGGGCACCACGGTCGACGAGAGGCTGGGGCGAAGGCAGTGGCGGATAGAGGAGGTCCAGGGGGGTCCGTTTTATAGGGGTAGGGGCGGCGGCTAGGCCCAAGGCAACCGGAATGGGGATGGAAATCTTAGGGTTGGGAAGGAAAAAAACTGATCCGAATCGAGTTCAAATCCGGCGATTTCCAAACGAATTAGACTAAACTTTCTATAGAGAAGAGATAGAGGAGATCAAGGGGATTATTTCCCCTCTATCAATTCAATCAAATCGAGCAAGCAGTGATGCAAATTTTGGAAGGGGCGGCGGCGCTACGGTGCTCGGTCACGGCTCGGCTGCGGGCGGCGCGAGGAAGAAGATGACCCTGACAGGGGGTCCCCACCTGCCGGCGCCAGAGAGAGAGAGGGGCGGCTGCCTGGTGGGCTGACATGGGCTGCAGCGCACAGGCCGTAGGGAGGAGGGGAGAGGGAAAAGAAAATGGGCTTTTGGCCCAAAACCAAAAGAGAGAGGTTTAACTATTTTTCTTTTTAAGTTATGCATGAAGTGCAATTCCATTGGTAAAAAAAATACTTTCTTGGCTCAAATAAATCCCAGAAAAATCTAGGAATAATTGAAACAAGAAAAATATTTATTAAAGTTTTACCTAGCCCACTTTTATATTGAAATTTATTAACTTAAAATTAGATCTTTTCTTCTAGGCTTTTAAAATCATTTCTACTAATTCCATTTAAACAACAATTTATAATTTAGAGATTTTTAGGGTGTGACAAACCTACCCCCCTTAAACAGAATCTCGTCCACGAGATTCAGAAGAGCTGGCGAAAAGATGCGGATGAGCTGACTTTAATTCATTTTCTCGTTCCCAGGTAGCTTCTTCTTCCGAGTGGTTACTCCATTGGACCTTGCAGAAATGAATAACTCGATTCCTGGTTCTTCTCTCATCTGTCTCCAAGATACGAATTGGTTTCTCGATATAGGTCAGATCGTCATGGATTTCTATCTGCTCAGGATTAGCTTCTTCAGTGGGTACCCTTAAACACTTTTTCAGCTGCGACACATGGAACACATGATGAACACCTGCCAAAGACTGAGGTAACTCCAACTGATAAGCGACCTCTCCTCTTCTACTGACAATCTTATAAGGTCCCACAAACCGCGGCGCCAATTTCCCTTTAGTGTGAAAACGATGAATTCCCCGAAGAGGCGTGACACGAAGGTACACATGATCCCCTTCCTCGAAACTCAGATCCCTGCGGCGATTGTCAGCATAGCTCTTATGATGAGACTGGGCTATACGCAATCTTTCTTGAATGATCTTTACTTTCTCTTCTGCTTCCCTAAGAATATCAGTTCCGAAAACCTGACGTTCCCCTGTTTGATCCCACAAAAGTGGAGTACGGCACTTCCGACCATACAATGCTTCATAAGGGGCCATTTGAAGACTAGCTTGGTAACTGTTGTTGTATGAGAATTCTGCGTAAGGCAAATTCTTATCCCAACTTCCACCGAAGTCTAAAACACAAGCTCTCAACATATCTTCCAAAATCTGATTCACCCTTTCAGTTTTTCCATCTGTCTGCGGATGATATGCTGTATTGAAATTCAGCTTAGAACCCATCTCTTCCTGAAGCTTCTGCTAGAACTTTGAAGTAAACTGGCTACCTCGATCGGATACTAATTTTTTAGGAACACCATGTAAACACACAATCCTTGCCATATACAATTCCGCCAAACGATTTCCGGAATATGTTGTCCTCACAGGGATGAAATGAGCAACTTTGGTAAGCCTGTCGACTATCACCCAAATAGAATCATGGCCAGATGATGTTCTGGGCAGACCAGTGATGAAATCCATCCCAATTTCCTCCCACTTCCATTCTGGTATCTTCAAGGGTTGCAGCAAACCTGCGGGTTTCTGATGTTCTGCCTTGACTCGTTGACATACATCACACACAGCTACATACTCTACTATCTCGCGCTTCATACTTGCCCACCAAAACTTCTCACCGAGATCTTGGTACATCTTGGTACTACCAGGGTGAATGGAGTATAGAGTGTCGTGAGCTTCCTTCCGGATTGTATCTTTTAATTCTTTGTTGTCAGGGACACAAATTCTTTCACCCAACCACACAGTTCCTTGCTCATCTTCTAAGTAACCGATGGCCTTTCCTCTCCTCATATTCTTCTTGATTTCTTGAATATCAGAGTCGTTGATTTGAGCTTTTCTAACTTGATCCATGAGAGTGGGCTTCACTTCTAAAGCTGCAACAAAACCTCTACTGACGATTCCCAAATTCAGTCTTTCAAATTCCTTGCATAACTCCCACGGCAACTGTCGTCCTTCTGTAGCATGGCAATAGCCTTTCCGCCTGAGGGCATCTGCTACAATATTAGCCTTCCCCGGGTGATAATGTATTCCCATGTCATAATCCTTGATCAGTTCCAACCATCTCCGCTGTCGCATATTCAGATCCGGCTGGGTAAAGATATACTTCAAACTCTTGTGATCCGTGTACACCTCCGTACGAGTACCAAAGAGGTAGTGGCGCCAAATCTTCAAGGCATGAACCCCTGCAGCTAACTCAAGATCATGGGTAGGGTAATTCTTCTCATGGAGACGTAACTGACGAGATGCATAGGCAACCACCTTCCCATCTTGCATCAAAACACAACCTAAACCAAGCTTAGATGCATCACAATACACTTGAAAACCCTTCTTTGGATCAGGCAAGATCAAAATGGGTGCTGATATAAGGCGGTTTTTCAACTCTTGGAAACTCTGCTCACATTCTTCTGACCACTTGTACTTCACGTACTTCTGAAGCAGACGAGTCATTGGCTTAGCAATCTTGGAGAAATTCTCTATGAACCTCCGGTAGTAGCCTGCAAGACCCAGGAAACTACGAATCTCTGAAACTGTCTTTGGTTGTTTCCAACTAGTTATGGATTCCACATTACTAGGATCAACGGCAACTCCTCCGGCTGAAATGACGTGCCCAAGAAACTTTACTTCAGACAGCCAAAATTCACATTTGCTAAACTTGGCATACAGCTGATGTTCTCGTAGCTTCTCTAGTGCAAGGCGAAGATGTTCTTCATGCTCTTCTCTAGTTCGGGAGTAGAAGAGAATGTCATCAATGAAGACCACCACAAACTTGTCCAGATATTCCATAAACACCTTATTCATCAAGTTGATGAAGAAAGCAGGGGCATTGGTAAGTCCGAAAGACATAACAGTACATTCAAACAACCCATACCGAGTGGTAAAGGCCGTCTTAGGTATATCTTCCTCTTTGATCCTCAACTGATGATACCCTGATCGAAGGTCAATCTTGGAGAAAACGGTGGCACCTTTAAGCTGGTCAAACAAATCATCAATTCTAGGCAGAGGGTACTTATTCTTGATGGTCACATCATTCAATGCACGATAATCCACACACATCCTCTGAGTATGATCCTTCTTTTCCACAAAAATGACCGGAGCTCCCCATGGAGACGAGCTTGGTCTAATGTATCCTTTCTGAAGCAGATCATCTATTTGTCTCTTCACCTCTGCTAATTCATTGGCTGCCATTCTGTAAGGCCTCTTATGAATTGGGGTTGTCCCTGGTACCAGATCTATTCTGAATTCTATATCTCTCTTAGGCGGCATACCAGGTAAATCATCCGGGAACACCTCAGGATAGTCCCGTACTATGGGAATCTCTTGCAAAGTTATTTGGTTCCAGCTCGACCTTAAAGGTTCGGAAGGCAAAGCGTGAACAGTTACAACTTGACCATCATTGCTGGTGAGAGTTATGTTTCTATTAGCACAGTCTATCACACATTTATATCTAACTAACCAGTCCATCCCAAGGATGACATCAAGGTCTTTGGACTCTAACAAAATAAGGTTGGCCAGAAATGGAACACCTTGAATCTCTATTCTGATAGAAGGGCTACGTTGTGATGAGAGGGCTTGATTATTGGGAGTACTAACCATCAAAGGAAGTCTAAGATCTTCTATTTCCATCCCATGATTTCCCGCAAAACTCATAGATAAAAAGAAATGTGTAGCACCAGAATCGAAAAGCACTGTTGCAGGAACTGAGTTAACAGGGAACGTACCCAAAATCACATCTGGAGCACCCTGGGCTTCTGCAGCAGCAACATGGTTGACACGAGCCTTTGATGCTGGTGCTGTGGAGTTATTCTGCACAGGAACAATCTTCACACGTCGAGGCTTCGGACACTTGTCAGAATAATGACCTGGTTCGCCACAGTTGAAGCACACTACTGGCTTATTTCCTTGCTCCCTCCTGACAGACTGGTGCTGGACTGGGGTTGCAGTAGGACGTGGAGCTTGGTTACGGTTGTTATTGCCAGCATTGTTGTTGTAGAACTGGCGCTGTGGGTGAACAACCGATGAAGATCCTCCTGGTGGTGCTGCCTGAGGTCCCATAGTAAGACGTGGCCTCTGACTATTCCCTTGCTGAGCCTTGAAGTGAGCTATCCTGTGTTTCTTCTACTCCATACGGTTGTACTTATCTTCCTGGCGAATGGCCTTATCCACCAACTTCTGGAAATCAGAATAATCCCCAGTCATCAGTGGGTAAGATAGCTCATCATTCAGTCCTTCCAAGAACTTCTCTTGGCGCTCTTCGTTAGTGCGGACATCCTCTGGAGCATAACGGGCCAAACGATTGAACTCATGCAGATACTCGGTGACGGAACGAGATCCCTGAGTGAGCGCCCTGAACTCCTTCTTCTTGAGAGACATCACTCCCGATGGTACATGAGTCTTCTTGAAAGCAGCAGTAAACTCAAGCCAAGTGATTGGTTCAGCAGTAACTCTGTTGAGACGGAAATGATCCCACCACTCAGAGACAGGGCCATGAAGCTGATGCGAAGCAAAGGAGACTTTTTCTTGGTCAGTGCACTGAAGCAGGTCCAACTTCTTTTCTATGGCGTGCAGCCAATCACTAGCCTCAACCGGATTGGTAGTGCTGGAAAAAGTGGGCGGCCTCACACGAAGAAAATCTGCTAACTTGTTCTGGGGAGGAGCATGATTGTTCCCTTGGTTCTGTTGGTTCTGGAGTTGTTGCATCATCATGTTCATAAGTTGAGCTTGTTGAGCAAGGACTTGGGCAAGTGTGGGATTCTCGCCATTGCTGTTGTTGTTGGGCCCATTTCCATTGCTGCGAGTGTTCACCATCTGGCAGAGATAAGAGCATAAGGAGGGAAGCAAGGGGGAAAAACCACTTAGGACATGGAACTAATTTCTTCTTGACTTTTATTGATCTGAACTGAGTTTTCATTATTAC
Source organism: Oryza punctata (assembly GCA_000573905.2). Classification (NCBI taxonomy): domain Eukaryota; kingdom Viridiplantae; phylum Streptophyta; class Magnoliopsida; order Poales; family Poaceae; genus Oryza; species Oryza punctata. The sequence continues at coordinate 21,038,219 of CM002499.2, read as the reverse complement.
ATATAACTGAAGACTCTCACACCACTTAACTCACCAACCTCCTAACACTCAAAAGCAAGCAAATGCATGCCTTTACATCCCACCAACGATGTAAACCACATGCATGACCCACACACACAACCAAACTTAAGCAAGCAAACTAACACAACGAACTAAGGCAACGACTTAATCAAGACGTCTAGGTCTTCCTGGCATCGGAGTTGACTGAAGGCTCATTCGGCTCATCCTCGTCGTCTTGAGTAGCACCCCACTCGACCTCTAAATGAGTGCGTTCTTGGCCTTCTTCCTCATCATCACTCAGAATGATGACCGGAGGATCCGCTGGGGCTGGGATAGCTTCTCTTGCCACCACACGAACCTTGGGCGCCAGCTGGTAGCTGGGAACAAAAAGGGCTCACTTCCTTGCCGTAAGACGAACCCTGGCCTTCTGGGGTGGCGCTACTCCCTTCAATTCCGCCAGTTCCTTTTCCAGACGATCAACCTTGTCCTGCAGCTTACATATCTTGCCACGGTTTCGGTCTTCACGAGCTTGAGCAGCCAACACGATGTCAGCGCGGGTCTCATCCATGGCCCAAAGCATCACAACCAAATGTCTTGTGGTAGCATCATTCTCAAGTCCTTCGGGATCAACGTAGCTGGCACGGTCACTTCCCTGGGGCTGACGGGGATGGTAGTGATACTCCGTGTCGGCCAACTGCTCATCGTAGCGGTCGCGAAGCTCTCCTATGGCGATCCTTGCCACCTCCTGACAAGCGTGAGGATAGCTTGTCCCTCCAGCTTCAAACATCACCGATGGGATATCTTCACGATCACTGTTCAAGGTGACCTTGACGCGGCACTTCTCTTCATCACGATCATGGGGAATCTGGGCATACAGAGGGGCAGTCCCGAATCCTATGGCGAAGGACATCGTACGCAGCTCCCAAACAAAACCCTCAAAACCGAACAAGTATTCAGGCTTGAAGAGCAGCATCTAAAGACAAATGAAAGGAGAGAGTTAAGACATTTATCCAATTAATAGCACAAGTTTTTGGATTAATTTAAATAGAGTTATAAAATCAAAGTGAAATATAAATAAAGTAAACTAGCTTTGCAGATAAGATGAGAAAGTTGAAACAGGATTATAAACTTTTGCACTTTTGAATAACAGATTTTCAAAATAAAAGAAATGAGGGTTATAAAACCAGCATGCTAATTGCAACATGATTAGATAAATAAAAATGATGTTGTAAAACTTTTGCTGGTAAATGGGCCATTAGTACAGTAATAGATGTACAGTAATAACAACACAGGAATAATAAAAAAATTTTGAATGAGAACAATTTAAGAGACTATAACCTGCATGTGCCATTAGCTTGGTTTAATTAAAAGAGAAAGAGAGGAGAACAGTTCTATTTTTTCAATATTTTTAGAGGGCTTCTATGGGTAACCATTTGGCATAACCTAGGGTCAAGGAGGCTCTGATACCAACTTGTCACGCCCGGAATTTCTATCCAAAACTCCAAACGCTTACATGTGTGTAAACCCTCGTCCAGGAATCATCCGAGGCACACAATAACAAATTGATAATCGAGTGCAATATTTATCTAATTAATAGACAAATATAAAGTCATTACAGAGGTAGATAGTTCCTCTCAAACAATAAAGATCTAAGCAGCGGAATATAAAATAAATAACGCAGGTGACTCCAATCCACAAGCATCTTGACCAGAGCTACGCCTAATCCTCCACACCTTCAGCTTCGTGAAACACTTCGGAACCTTCCTCCACGTAAATGCTCTCCTCCGGAACGTCGAAAACTAAAGCGAATGAACAAAATCAATAAAACAGTACAAAAACAAGCATAAACAGTACATGTGGATATTTTTAACATGTAGCCCAGTACATGTGGATATTTTTAACATGGGGGCCGGCGACGAATAAGCAGCAACAGAGGTTAGGGTCGGCGGTGGTGGCGACTTTCCGTTGGCTTTCGGCAGAGACGAGTGGGTGGCCGGGCTTCCTCTCCTTGCTACGAACCCAACGGTGGTCTTCCCGAGCGACGGCGGCGACAGGAACAACGGCAACGCGCGGCTGAACTTTTCTCGGCGATGACGATGCACAAGCAGCAGCGGCTAGGGCACCACTGTCGACGAGAGGCTGGGGCGAAGGTAGTGGTGGATAGAGGAGGTCCAGGGTAGTCCGTTTTATAGGGGTATGGGCGGCGGCTAGGCCCAAGGCAACCGGAATCGGGGATGGAAATCTTAGGGTTAGGAAGGAAAAAAACTGATCCGAATCGAGTTCAAATCCGACGATTTCCAAATGAATTAGACTAAAATTTTTATAGAGAAGAGATAGAGGAGATCAAGGGGATTATTTCCCCTCTATCAATTTAATCAAATCGAGCAAGCAGCGATGCAAATTTTGGAAGGGGCGGCGGCGCTACGGCGCTCGGTCACGGCTCGGCTGCGGGCAGCGCGAGGAAGAAGATGACCCTGACAGGGGGTCCCCACCTGCCGATGCCAGAGAGAGAGAGGGGCGGCTGCCTGGTGGGCTGACATGGGCTGTAGCGCACAGGCCGAAGGGAGGAGGGGAGAGGGAAAAGAAAATGGGCGTTTGGCCCAAAACCAAAAGAGAGAGGTTTAACTATTTTTCTTTTTAAGTTATGCATGAAGTGCAATTCCATTGGTAAAAAAAATACTTTCTTGGCTCAAATAAATCCCAGAAAAATCTAGGAATAATTGAAACAAGAAAAGTATTTATTAAAGTTTTACCTAGCCCACTTTTATATTGAAATTTATTAACTTAAAATTAGATCTTTTCTTCTAGGCTTTTAAAATCATTTCTACTAATTCCATTTAAACAACAATTTATAATTTAGAGATTTTTAGGGTGTGACACCAGACTTGGTTCCTCAAGTAAGTTTCTTTCTTTTGTACTTTACAATTTTATTTCACCTCTTTCCTCAATACTCAAAGTACTTCATCTTTCTATGCAGACATCAGACTCCCCTCCTCCTCTTGTCAGCCGAAGTGGCAAGCCGATAGAATATGCTGCTGCTAAACTCCCCAACGCTGTGGGCTACCTCCATCTATCATCGGCTTCAATGCTCCAAAGACAATCAACCTACTTCAGGGCCAACTCAGGGAGCCGATGCAGACTGGTGACAAGAGAAAAAGAACCAAGCAAGCTGCTGTCAGACCAACTCTCTTGAAGAAACCAGTCAAAAAACAAAAGAAGGCAGCCGATACAGAAATGCCTCTGGACCAAGAGGTAGATGAAATCTTGAAAGAGATTGAGATGGAAGAGGCCATCGACCCCAGTCAGTGAAACGGCCGAAGTTGCCACACCCAAAGCCGATACCCCTCCTGCAGTTCAATCTCAAGTTGCCAAAACTCCAAGTCCTCCAAAACGACCCCAAGTATGAATATTCCAACAGCAATCTTTCCTCTCCTTGATCCATACATGTCCTAACTTAATTATCTCTTTCAACTCAAAAAGAAACAAGTTTCTACTAGGAAGAAACCAGTTCAACCAACTGTATCGGTAACTATATCTCAGCTTAATCTTAATTCTTATTTCCAGCCGATACTAACCAACACTTGTTAATATTGCAGCCTCCTCAACCCTCATCTCCTCAACAGATATCTAGTGAACGCACTCCATCGGCCGTAGCTAGCCGACAAGATGAAGAGGTTACTGCCGTAGCCCAAATTCCTCAAATTCCTATAAGTATTTCCTAAACTTCATATCTATCGGCTGATCTTCAATATTGATATCATTATCTAACAATACTTTCTCTGTGTTTCAGCTCTTAGCCGATATGTTTTCTTTTGACATTAAACAATTTCTGGATGAAGAAGAAGAGGATACAACCAGCAAAGCCATCTCTCCTGTATCAGAAGACTTGAAAAGGAGCTTAGCTGATATCGCAGATCGGCTTAATGCCTCCCTTGATGCATTGGTTGTGAGCTGTGGGCCGATCAGGGCAAGATTCGAAGAGATTCAAGACCGGATCCCTGATGAGCTCATTGAGGCAATTTCTCCAGCAGTTTTTCTCGAGCAATATTGTTTTAAATTGGAGAGAGCAAGGCAGAGAATTGCCGATCGGCTAGAGCGCTCTGCTCTCGAGGCCAATGTCCAGTTCAGCCGACAGCAAGTACTCAGAAAAGGATCGAGATGCTGCAGAAGAAAGAAGCCGATCTGCTACAACAACTCGAAGCTTAAAGTACTGAAATCAATAGTAAAGAACAAAAACTAGCTTATCTGCCCAAAGCTATTGAGGCCCAAAAATTGAAGTTAAAGAAATCGGTGAATCATCTTTCTGCTTTGAGCAAAGCTTTGAAACCAATTCTGGGTATAGATGCAGCCAATGCCCAGGCCATTGATGAAATAGAACAAATTAAACAAAAGGCAGTGCTGGCTATCCAAAAATACTTGGCATAATGTAATGATCAAACAATCAAACAATATTTTGCTGTAAAATATGTATCGGCTTGATATTTTGCTGTAATAAATGTATCGGCCATCAAGCCGATTTATACTTAGTCAAATATTTGAAGTTTCTTCTGCTATCGGCCATCGAACCGATATAAGATATATTGCCTGTCCTTGTGTTGATTTGTGCAATTTTGCTCAAAACGTTTCGAAAATTTCCAACTTTTATCCTCTATATGCCCCCCAAGTTTGTAGTAGGGAACACAATGCTGCAACCTTATATATCTAAGGGAGATAAAAATATCGGCCATCTAAAGGCATGTAAATACATCAGCTGTAAACCATACATCGGCATAGCTCAGCCGATTATGAACCAATCCAAACACTTGGGTAGTATTTCTTCAAATATTTTCCATTAAGTGCTCGACCAAAAATTTCTCCATCAAGTCCTTTCAAAATATAAGCTCCTTTAGAAACATATTTATGAATCCGAAAAGATCCTTCCCAATTCGGTGACCACTTCCCAAATTTGTTATCTCTTGCTCCTATCGGCAGCACCAATTTCCAAACAAGTTCATCCTCCTCAAAAGACTTTGGCACAACTTTTTTATTATAATGTCTGGCAACTCTTTCTTTGTCCCATTTAACTTTTTCAAGAGCTCGCAATCTTGATTGAACCAAATCTTCTGACTCATCAACCATCAAATTATGATAATCATCGGCTGTTAATTCATCCTGTAAAGAAATCCTTCTGGAGCTGATGTTAGTTTCCTATGGTAATACAGCTTCATGCCCATAAACCAGTTGATATGGAGGTACTAATATTGCACCATGACAAGCCATCCGATAGGACCACAAAGCCTCTGCCAATATAGTATGCCACTTGTTGGGATATTCTGCAATCTTCCTTTTGACCAACTTAATCAAACTCTTGTTAGATGCCTCAGCCTGTCCGTTTGCTTGTGCATAATATGGTGAAGAATTCAACAATTTAATCCCCATGCTATCGGCAAATTGAACAAACTCATCGGACACAAAAATTGAACCCTGATCAGTTGTAATCGCTTTTGGCAAACCAAACCGGCATATGATATGCTCCTTAACAAATTCAATGGCATCTTTACTATCAACTTTCTTCAAAGGAATTGTTTCAACCCACTTAGTAAAATAATCAGTAGCAACCAATATGAATTTATGTCCTTTGCTCGATGGTGGATTGATCTGGCCGATAATATCAATACCCTAACCTCTGAACGGCCATGCTTGATAATAGGATTCATAGCTGATGCTGGTGCTCTTTGAATAGCTCCAAATCTTTGGCAATTGTCACGCCCAGAGATTCACTAACCCGAATTCCAAGCAGAATGTGTATTAAAACCCCTGTCAAGGACCAGCCAGGGTACACAAACGACAAAGTTGATATACAGATCCACGTCTTACAAACACCGTAAAAATATCTTACATAAATGCAGCGGAAAAAATAGACAAGTTAAACTAGATAACTAGGCGACTCCAATCCACGGGCATCCTTGACGGTAGCGGCAAGCCTACTCCTCCGAGAAACCATCCTCGAACACATACTCCAACTCTGGTGTGGGGGAAAAAAATGAAGCAAGACTGAGTACTACCCACTGTACTCAACAAGTCATACCGAAATAGAAGAAAATGATGCAAGTAGTTCCAAAGGAAGGCTAAAAAGCTGATTTGCATAAATCAAGCATTTAAAAACAATAGCTGAAAGCGGTAAAACAGTTGAGTAAATTAAGCAATATTAAATTATCACTGTCCAACGCTACACCACGTTGCGATAGGCCCAAACCATTCCACCTGAACTAAACCAGTTCCATTAGGTCAAGTTATTAAGGTTATGACTAATCACGGTGAATCTGGTTGATCGCCCATAACCGTGGGCACGGCTATTCGAAAAGTTTTACTCTGATCAAAGGTGTACAACTGTACCCACAAGACACAGCCCCACAACACGTTACCGTGCGCCAGCATACCACCACGGTATTACCGGAAAGGACACTGTGACAAGACCCTTCGCATAACCCTCATTAACAAAGCGCACCACACCTCAGGTTTCTCCCCATCCCAAGGCAGGCAGCCCCCTCTCGTGCCTAGGTGAATCCGGTAGCCGATCAATGGGTAAAGCCCCCGCCGACCCAACCCCATCACGCCACCCTTGCCTGGATGCGTCGGCTAAGAAAAGCTACACTACAAGCCCAGCTATTACCCACGCTAGCTTGTGGAAAGTACGGTAATTCTTCCAGGGTTTCCCGCGAACCGGTCCTTAATTGTCGTGAGTATGACCATCAAAACCATGTACTCACAACCCACCATTTATCAGGTTTTAGTTGACAATTAATTAATTTATCAATCACGATTGACCATCGTGAGCTACCATTAAATAGTCATCATTAAGATATAAGTGAAACATTAATTATCCCATTAATGTGCTAATGTTTCTAAGCAGGGCTAAGCATGTCCTAACCTAGCAACTAGTCATATTGATTCCCAAGCTATCAAAGGTACAAGGTAATCGGAAGTAAATGACTTAGTACAGTAGGTAAATAATCCCACAAAATGACATTATAAAACAATGCAGTATTTAAGAATAAATAAGATATTTGCAAATTAGGTACAATATGATCAAATAAAGAGTATGACTTGCCTTGCTCTTGCACAGATGGAACTTCGGCGACCACTTCGAAATATTCCGGAGCGTCGGAACTATTAGATTCTACACGACAAACAAAGCACACAAGCAAAACAGACTATAAGACTACTGAAACAGGAAACAAAACTATTTTTAATGGATTCTAGACATTTTTATGAATTTTCTGAGACTTGAACGGACTGAAACGGAGTCCGGATGAATTAGTTATGAATTTTAGAAGTTTAACTGTATTTTTAACTAAAACAGAAAAATACTAAATTATTTTATTGCGCAAAAAATCCCCTAGGGCTGATGTCAGCATCGCAAGGGCTGACGTCAGCGGGCTAGGGCTGATGTCAGCTAGGGCAAACGTCAGCCGCGGCGCGGGCGCGGTGGCGGCGCCGTGCGGGCATGCGCGGCGGCGGCGGTCGAGCGGCGGCCAGAAGGGAGGCAGCGCGGCGGCGGCCGAGCGGCGGCGCGAGGCGGCGCGCGGCAGCAGCGCATGCGGCAGCGGCGCCCTAGAGGCGGTCAGTCGGGCGGCGCGAGGCGGCGGCGAGCGGCGCGAGGCGGCGCAAGGCGGCGGCGGCGAGGGGCGACACGAGCGGCGGCTGGAAAGGGGGAAGGAGGGGCGGCGCGTCGCTTACCGGCGGCGGCGGAAAGGGGAGCGGGGGAGGACGGCGGTGCGGCCTTTTATAGGTTTGGGCGGTGCGGGTAGGGCGGAGGCGGCGGTTGCGGGCGGCGGATACGGCGGTGGCGGTTGCGACGCCGGAGAAGACGGGCCGGATAGGTGGGCCCCACCTGTCGGCGGCCCGGGCACGGGAGGGAGGCGGCGCAGACCTTGCACGGGCGCGGCAGCGGCCTCGGGCCGACCCAGGAGGAGGAAGGGGCGGTGGCCTGGGGGAGAGAGAGAGGGGACGGTGCGGCCGGGTACGGGCCGGCCCAAGAGAGGGGGAAGAAGGCCGGTGACCCAGGGAGAGGGAGGGGGTCGGAGGGGCAGTGGTGGGCCGGTGGCCCAAAGGGAAAAGGATGGAGGGAAAAACGAAAAGGAAAAAGGGGATTTTGGGGATTTAAAATATTGCTGTTGGGGTTTTTAAATGTTTAAAATTATTTCAAATGATCTAAAAATTCCAGTAAAAATCCTGTTAGTGTATTTTAACAAGGGGAACTCCAGAAAAATCTAACCTTGCCAATTCCAAATAATTAAATGCACTTTTTAATTAGAATTTGCTCTTGGTTAAATAGACAATTTTTTTTAGGCAATTAATTTTATGAATTTAGGGCTAGAAGGGGAACTCCAGGGTGTGACAAACCTACCCCCCTTAAACGGAATCTCGACCCCGAGATTCAGAAGAGCTAGCGAAGAGATGCGGATGGGCGGCTTTCAACTCATCTTCTCTTTCCCAGTGGCTTCTTCCTCTGAGTGGTGGCTCCATTGGACTCGACAGAACCGGGTGACTTTGCTTCTTGTCCTTCTCTCACTGGTCTCGAGAATACGAGTTGGTTTCTCCACATAAGTCAAGTCTTCTTGGATTTCAATCTGATCCGGGCTTGCTTGCTCCTCAAGTACTCTCAAACATTTCTTCAATTGGGATACATGGAAGACATCATGAATACCAAGCATGTTGGAGGGGATTTCAAGTCGATAGGCAACCTCTCCACGACGTCCCAAGATTTTGTATGGTCCCACAAAGCGTGGTGCTAGTTTCCCCTTGGTTTGGAAATGATGCACACCCCGAAGTGGCATGACCCGGAGGTACACATGGTCTCCAACGTCAAAGATGAGCTCTCTACGGCAATTATCAGCGTAGCTTTTCTGCCGAGACTATGCGATCCGCAGCCTTGCTCTAATTGTTCTCACTTTTTCTTTTGCGTCATTCAAGACTTCGGTTCCAAACAACTGACGTTCCCCGGTCTGGTCCCAAAAGAGCGCGGTGCGGCACTTTCGGCCATACAAAGCTTCGAATGGTGCCATCTCCAGACTAGCCTGGTAGCTGTTGTTGTAGGAGAACTCGGCGTATGGCAAGCTTTTGTCCCAAGCTCCACCAAAATCCAGTGCACAAGCTCTTAACATGTCTTCCAAGATCTGATTGACTCGCTCAGAGAATGACCATGTTGAGGAAGAACGGAGCGAAAAGACCATAAGGCAAGTTGTACTGAAATTCAGGCGAGTTCCCAACTCTTCTTGTAGTTTCTGCCAAAATCTTGATGTAAACTGGCTTCCTCGGTCGGATACAATCTTCTTGGGTACCCCATGCAAATTCACTATCCTTGCCAGATAGATCTCTGCCAGCTTCTTTCCTGAGTAGGTGGTGTGTACCAGGATGAAGTGAGCGACTTTGGTGAGTCGGTCCACCATCACCCAAATGGAGTCATGTCCGGTGGATGTCCTTGGTAAACCTGTGATGAAATCCATCCCGATTTCTTCCCACTTCCATTCCGGAATCTGCAACGGCTGCAATAACCCTGTGGGTCTCTGATGCTCTGCTTTCACTCGTTGGCACATGTCACAGAGCGCGACGAATTCGACGATTTCCCTTCTCATACTAACCCACCAGAATTTCTCTTTGAGGTCTTCGTACATCTTGGTACTGCCAGGGTGGATCGAGTATTGGGTCTGATGAGCTTCAGTGAGTATTAAGTCCTTTAGGTCCTTATTTTCCGGAACACATATTCTTTCTCCCATCCAGATTATTCCATGCCCGTCCTCGGTAAAGCCTCGTGCCTTACCGACTCTCATATTCTTCTTGACTTGGGTTATCTCTGGGTCATTGACCTGGTCTGCTCGAACTTGCTCCACGAGCGTGGGCTGTGCCTCAAGGGCAGCCACGAACCCATGTTGCACAACACTCAAGTTCAGGCGTTCAAACTCCTGTTGCAAGCTATTACATATTCCCTCTGCACAGGTAACATTGCAGTAGCTTTTCCGGCTCAAAGCATCGGCCACCACATTGGCCTTACCGGGGTGGTAATGTATCCCTATGTCATAATCTTTGATCAACTCTAACCATCGACGTTATCGGAGATTCAGGTCCGGCTGAGTGAAAATATATTTTAAGCTCTTGTGGTCAGTGTAGACTTCACAACGGTTACCAACAAGGTAGTGCAGCCAGAACTTCAGGGCGTGAACCACTGCTGCTAATTCCAAGTCGTGAGTGGGGTAATTGTTCTCGTGTGGACGTAGTTGACGTGAAGCATATGCGACAACTCTGCCTTCTTGCATTAGGACACATCCTAACCCTTGACGGGATGCATCACAATACACTTGGAAATCCTTCATTTGGTCAGGCAAAATTAAAACTGGTGCGGACACTAATTTCCTCTTAAGTTCCTCAAAACTCCTGTTGCATTCTGCTGACCACTTGAACTTTTCATCCTTCTTTAGCAACTGTGTCATTAGCTTGGCAATCTTGGAGAAATTCTCAATGAACCGGCGGTAATAACCCGCGAGTCCTAGAAAACTCCTGATTTGTGAAACAGTCTTCGGTGGGGTCCACTTCGTAACTGACTCCACATTTGACGGGTCTACGGCCACTCCTTGAGTAGTGATGATGTGGCCTAAGAACTGGACCTCTTTGAGCCAAAAGTCACACTTACTGAACTTGGCATACAGCTGATGCTCCTTCAACTTCTCAAGTACTAGACGAAGATGTTGCTCGTGCTCCTCCTCGGTCTTGGAGTAGACGAGTATGTCATCGATGAATACCACAACGAACTTGTCCAAAAACTCCATGAACACTTTGTTCATCAGGTTCATGAAAAAGGCCGGTGCTTTGGTGAGTCCGAAGGACATGACCGTACATTCAAACAACCCATACCGAGTTACGAATGTTGTCTTCAGGATATCATCTTCTTTAATCCTCAACTGGTGATAGCCTGATCGCAGGTCTATCTTGGAGAACACTGTTGCTCCCTTCAACTGATCGAACAGATCATCAATCCGAGGTAGCGGGGATTTGTTCTTGATGGTCACATCATTGAGGGCGCAATAGTCGACGCACATCCTCTTCGTCTTATCTTTCTTCTCCACGAAGATCACCGGAGCACCCCAAGGTGACGTGCTTGGTCGGATGTATCCTTTCTGCAACTGCTCGTCGACTTGCTTCTTGACTTCTGCCAACTCATTGGCTCCCATCTTGTAGGGCCTCTTGTGTATCGGGGCGGTTCCCGGTACTAGATCAATCCGAAATTCAATTTCTCTCTTTGGTGGCATTGTGGTTAGGTCGTCAGGAAAGACCTCAGGGTACTCACAGACTATAGGAATGTCCTCCAACTTCTTGGGGTCTTTCTCTACTGCTGCGGTGGTCTGTTCTGCCCCTTCGACCTGATTCAGGCACACTCTCTGCTTCTGGGGTGTCGGCGACTGGAATGTCACCACTTCGCCCTTCTCATTAACCAGGGTAATGGTGCGGCTTGCGCAGTCAATAACTCCCTTATGCCTTGTTAACCAATCCATTCCGAGGATGACATCTAGGTCTTTGGATTCAAGAAGGATGAGATTGGCTAGAAATTTTGAACTTTGGATTTCTATTGTCACAGAGGGGCAGTAGTGAGCTGCGGCCATCTCATTCCCAGGGGTGTGGACCCACATGGGTGTTCTAAGTTCCCTTACTGACAACCCATGCGCCCCGGCAAAATGCTTGGATAAAAACGAATGCATACCACCAGAATCAAAAAGTACGGTGGCAGGAATTGACTTGACAGGAAACGTACCCAGTACCACTTCGGTGCAGCTTTCGCCTCCTCTGCGGACGCATGGTTGACGCGGGCCTGGACAAACTTGGGTCCAGCACGCTTCGGCTTCGGGCACTTGTCGGTGAAGTGTCCTGGCTCGTTGCAGTTGAAGCAGACCAGCGGCTTTCCGCCAAACTCCTTCTTGGCCGAAGCTGGTTGAGAAGGTTGAGCTAGTTGAGATAGTGCCATCGGTGGACGGGGTGCGGGATTACGGCTGGACTGTCCACTGTTGTAGTTACGGTTGCCCGTGCTGTTGTTGCTGAAGTTGCCAGGATTGTAGGGGCGGTGCTGACGAACAATCATGGTGGAAGGTCCACCCTGCTATCCGGCGATGAGACGAGGCCTCTGCTGGTTCCCTTGTTGTGCCCGGAACTGTGCTGCCTTCCTCTTACGATCCATCTTGTTCCACTGATCCTCCTGGCGCATCGCCTTGTCGACCAGCTTCTCGAAATCGGCGTAGTCCCCAGAGATCAACTGGTTGGTCAGCTCATCATCCAGGCCGGAGAGAAATTTTTCCTGCCTCTCTGCATCAGTGCGCACGTCTTCTGGGGAGTAGCGTGCGAGGCGGTTGAACTCATGGAGGTACTCCGTCACTATCCGGTTGCCCTGATGAAGTGCTCGAAATTCCCGCTTCTTCTGTGCCATAATACCGTCAGGGATTTGGGCCTTCCTAAAGCTGCGGCAGAATTCCGCCCAAGTGACATCCATCCCAGGTGGATGAGTAATCAAGTAGTTGTCCCACCAAGCTGAAGCGGGACCCTGCAGCTGGTGGGTGGCAAAAGCGACCTTCTCTTGGTCGTTGCACTGCAGCAAGTTGGGCTTCTTCTCAATTGCATGGAGCCAATCATTTGCCTCCATGGGGTTGGTGGTGCTCGAGAAGGTTGGTGGGCGAACGCGGAGGAACTCCGGTAGCTTGGACTGAGGTGGAGGACCAAACTACTGGTTCTGCTAGCCTTGCTGCTGGTGCTGCGCCTGCTGCTGCATCTGTTGCATCTACGGCATCATCTGCTGCTGCATCTGCTGATGTTGTTGCTGCATCTGTTGCATCATGGCGGCCATCATCTGGGTCTGACTGGCCAACACCTGAGCAATAGTGGGGTTCTCAGGTGGTGGTGGAGGGCCGTTGTTGTTTGCCCCATTGGTTTGTGCTCTTGTCGAGGGGTCCTCGTTGCCGCTGGTGTTGCCACTTGTCCTGGTGTTGACCATCTGGAGGGAAGGAACCCAAAGAAAGAGATGGAAAAGAAATAAAATAGATGCTCAGAAACTAAACTTCATTATATTATAATTAAACTGTAATTGTTCTGATCTTAATTAAAACACTTAAAAACAGCAACCAGTAATCTTAATGAGACAGCCATACCATAGGCACATGGTATCGACCATCAACTAACCCACAAAACATCAAACCTAGCACACAGAAACTAACAAGGAAACAAACTAAACATGACGATAAGCTAAGGGTGGTGAGCCTAATGCTCGGAGCGGCTACTGCAATCGGTGGAGTCATAGCTGGGCTCCTGCTCATATCCCGGCTCCTCTGATCGACTCCTGGAGTCGGCCATCTCTGTGTCACCGCTGGTAGGCTCGGAACTGGAACCACTGCCGTTGCTGCCGCTGGGTGTGGCACGCAACCAACCTCCGCTGCCACTGGCGGGACCCTGGTATGCAGATGCTGGCACGAAGGCGAGGGTGAACACTGGTGACGGCGACGCGACGGGTGCTGGAGCTAGGGCTGGTGCTGGAGCTGGAGGCGGGTTCCTAGGTGCAAGCTGGGTGCGCACCGGGATAGTGGTAGTCTTCCTTGGTGTCGTGCGGGTCCTGGGTCCACTGGGCGCTGGACGCCCCTGTAGACTGGCGTTCTCGGCCTTCAGACGGGCGATCTCATCCTCCAGGCGAGCTATCTTGATCAACTTCTAGTCATTGAGGGCCTTGGACGCCTTGTGGAGACCAGCATGCATCTTGTCTAGTCCCTTCATCACCGTGCACATGTGCCCAAAAGTGGTGTCATTCTCCGCAGTCGTCGGGTGGAAGGTGCTGACAGTACTGGTAGCGGAGCGGCGAGGATGGTAGCGGTACGCTGTGGCGTAGAACTGGTAGGAGTGCCTATCACCGATCCTGGTCATCATCTTGTAAGCGGCCTCCTGACACGCGTGCACAACCGTGCCTCCCGAAGCCTCGACCACCATGTTGGGAAGGTTGGTGCCAACAAAGCCATGGACCTCCAAACGAACACGGGACAGGAACTCTCCACTGAGGGGCTCGATGGTGGTATACTCTGGTGCTCCCGGATATCCAACAACCAAAGTCATGCGGGCGAGCTTGGCCACACAACCATCCATTTCCTCACCACGGCGCGTAGGGGGAAAGTCTGCCATCTACAGAAGATAAGGGGTGGGAATCAATGCATGCTCAAAGCCAAACTAAAGAAACAATTAAAAGACTCAAGTGAAAGAAAATGTTTAAACAGGGAATATTTTATATGTGAACCAAATAAAAGCTATCACTATATAAGAAGGTAGTATAAAAATAAGTAATGTGAAAATATCATAGTAGTATTAGTATACGTAATAATAACACTAAGACTCAAAATATCCGAACTCCGGAACTGATCATCCCATTTTTTCCAAAACACTAGGCTAACTTTAGTCAAAGTAATCCCCATCAAACGAGTGACCCAAATTTTTCCCATAAACCCTAGGAACAGAAATCCTGAGTTTTCCCGAAACAACTTTGATGCATTGTTGAAGGGATGCAACAGTTGGCATGGATCAAGCTTTCGATTTCGATTTCGATTTCAAATTTTTCCCATAAATGGCTGGCACGATTTCGATTTGGTCTCCTTGCCATTGAATCAAGCTTTGATGCATTGTTGAAGGGATGCAACAGTTGGCATGGATCCAATCTCTTCCCAACAACAGACTATAGGAACCCTTCCCATAAATAACAAAGAACGTGGTTGGAATTGTTTTACTGCCGATGGTTAGCTCCACATTCAAAACTCCCTTGGTCTCAGATGGGTTCCCGCCAAAATCCTTCAGAACCATGTTGGTTTTGATCAAGTCCTCTGAATTCTTCCCAAGCTTTCTGAATGTTGTATAAGGCATTAAATTAACAGCTGCCCCTCCATCGACTAGCATCTTTGACATCGGCTTACCGTTGACAAATCCCTTAACATAGAGTGGCTTGAGGTGCCGATGATCTGTTCCTTCGGGCTTCTCAAAAACAGCTTGTTGTGGAGATAACATCAATTTAGCCGATGGCATATCTTCTTCTTTCTCGACCACTTGCTCCACCGCATATTCGGCTGGCAACATAAAGACCATATTTATCTCAAATGACATCACCTCCTTACCCTTACGTTGCTGATTTTTTCTGCGATCGGCTTCAACTTCGTCGGCTGGCACCACCTTGCTCTTCACGCGCCAAACTTTCTTCTTTTTCTGCCGCAGCCGATGCTCAATTGCACCCTCAACCTCCTGGAATCGCTCTCTGTTCCTCATCCGTTGAACTCTTCTCTTTTGATTTTTGGTGAATATCCCAGAAGGACACCATTGGGGATGCATTGGCTTGGATTTTCTATGTGAGTCATCTTCATCATCATCTTGGTGCATCGGCCCAAGTCTTTCATGCACTGACAGCCTTGATTGCCTTGGCCAATGTATAACTGCATGTCGTCGGCTTGGTTCTTGAATGAATTGGACATCAGGATCACTGCAACCAGGGCAATTTTCGATAGATGGTAACCTCATACCTTCGTTCCAGCAGAATCTAAAGAATTCACAACTCCAATGGGGATCAAAATATCTTTCTTCCTCATCAAGATATGCCTCCTCTTCCTTCTGGCGTCTTTTTTGATACTTGCTGATCATACCAGCCGATCTAATACTCCTAGTATAATTTTTATTTCCATCGGCTGTGTTCCTGTTGTATCCAGGATGCACCATGTTCACTGGAAAAGGGTGTCCATCTATCTTCATCGGCCTCTTTCCCATGTTGGATCCATCAATCTTAATTTTTCCTTGTTCGATAACCGACTGGATCTGTTGTTTAAAAATTTTGCAATCATTAGTGTGATGAGACCCTGTGTTGTGCCATTTGCAATACTTCTTTTTCTTCAACTCTTCAGCCGATGGGATGACATGTCCTGCCGGAAGTTGAATCTGTTTTTCTTGAAGAAGGAGATCGAAAATCCTATCGGCCTTGGTAATGTCAAAGTCAAATCTTTCCTCTGTAGCCGAATTCTTAGCCCATTGACAGACCACCATCTTCTTGTTCCTAGCCCATTCGGTTGCATTGATATCTGGGTCTTCATATTCAGAATCAGAATCATAATTGTAGACATTGTTTACATTATTAGGTTTTTTGATGAATTTCCTAGCCTCTTGAAATCTTGTCTCGTGAGCCGATACCTTCTGAGCCAAGTGTGCTAAACTATCAAAGTCTTGAGCTGAGAACCTTTCTCTGATCGGCGCCAGCAAACCTTGAAAAGCTAAATCGGCTAGTTGAGAATCCGATAAAGATAGGCTGTAACATCTATTTCTCACGTCTCTGAATCGTTGAATATAATCTGGAACCGATTCGTCTGATTTCTGCCTAATAGCTGTGAGATCCGATAGCTTCATCTCTTGGACTCCACTGAAAAAGTACTTATGGAATTGTTTCTCCAAATCGGCCCAGCTCCTGATTGAATTATATGGCAATGATGAAAACCAGGTGAATGCTGATCCAGATAGCGAGAGTGGGAATAAACAAACTCTGAGAGCTTCTGTAGCCGATGCCTCACCACACTGAGCTAGAAATCGGCTAATGTGTTCGTAGGTTGATATATTATCTTGTCCTGAGAACTTAGAAAAGTCTGGCACCTTGTATCGGTTTGGCAATGGAACCCGATCAAAATATTCTGGATACGGATGCCGATACATGTTGACATTATCTTTCGGTTTAAGTCCAAATTGCTCCCTCATGACGTCAGCGATCATATCGGCCCAAGGTTGATGAGGTGTTGCTCCACCATACTGCTGTTGTACTGGGTCCATCTGGCCATATTGGATCGGCTGAGGCCGTGGTGAGTGAGGCTGATAAAGATTATTGAAGCCAGCCGATATGCCTTGTGGTGGCACATAAGGAAGTTGTTATGTACTGTACTGCTGGCTTATCGGCTGAGTAATTCCAATCGGCTGTTGTGGAACCGAAGGAATTTGGTAAGATGTGTCAACAGCTGGTGGTTTTGGATGAAGAATAGTCATCAATTGTTCTGGTGTTAATTGAGTTGACGCTTGCCCCCCAGTGATCAGATCAGATCGGCTGTGATCTGGTTAGAATTGATGGAATATTTGAACTTGAGAAAGGAGCCGATGGAGCCTGGGTTTGAAGCACTTGTTGATTTCCTTGATTTCCACCGATCTCTGTCTTCACGGTTCTATATGCTGGGAACGCGCCGTCTGGTAGATAAATAGGTCCTTTAGCCTTTTCCTCAGCTATCGTTCCGTCGACCACCGACTTGATCATATTTGTTAAAGTATTGACAAGTACCCCGGACTGGTTGACTAGCGCATGATGTACAGCCGAATCGATGCGATCTTGTAATGTGTGCAATTCTTCGCTACTCGATTTGGTTTTCACCTGTTTATCCTTTTCTTCTCTTGATCCAGAAGTACTTGGGTCTTGCTTCACGATCGTCGGTACTTGTACTTTAGCTCTTTGGACAACCGTACCTTGCCGGGTGACTGTGAAGGAATGCAAATACTGGTTTTGGAGTTGATCCAGCAGTTGTCGCAATTCTTCCTTTTGTTCATCATTCAGCTGCTCGGGTGTAACCGCGATGATGTTGTCCTCTGCGAATTCAGTGATGTTTGGAGACATGATGACACGAGTCCCACCGGGCGTGCCAAAAGCGTGTTGATGCAAAAAACACACACTGGCCTGAGAGGTTTGCTTTACTCTAGTGCAGGTCCAAAATTAGGGTTTCAGATTAAAGGGCGTGCCAGTTGATTTGATCCTGCAATCAACAAGAAAAAACATGCAAATAATATCAGTAAACGATAGACAATCGGCCATAGGGCCGATTTCATATCGTATGTGACCTAGCCGATGCAATAAAGCATGGATCGGCTGTAAGGTATAATCAATGATAGAATTAACCCTAAAGCTAGTATATCGGCTGTAAAGATCAGTGTTACATAATCAACAAATCAATATTACTTTAGAAATAAGCAATTGCGATAGATCGGACTGAACCGAGACAGTATAAATTGCCCAAGTCTAAAGATAACATGAAATAATGATTATATAAATTGATGTCATAGCCGATATCTAGGTTTAAGTATGTATCGGCTATAGCTCCGATACAACCTTATGCTAGGATATTTTCTAGTAATAAATATATTAAACTATAACCAATTAGATTGATATCAAGCTTAATATATTTACATTAGATTAGATCCTGACATAAGGGGCAGATATAGAACATTAAACAAAGCATGAGACAATGTAAAACATCTATATCAGGTAAGATCGGCTGAAACCCTGATACTATCCTTATTAACAACCATGAAGCAGGTTAGATATCATGATTCTAAATACGACTTAATAGGTTGGACTGAACCAATGCAGCATTAAGTATAAATAGAAGCATGAGATCTAAAGAATCAAGCCGATGGTTGCCTTTTCAGGATGGTGGATATATTATATAACCTAGATTAACAAAGTAATCTAGCCGATACCGATGAAACCCTAGAAAGGATCTAGCCGATACAGGTAGATTGCATTGTCGATCTAAGTTATATAACATATATGATAACTCGGAGAATCACAACAAAAAACTAGAGTGTCATAGAGATGTAAGCACTAGCCCTAATGATGTAATTCGCCATGACAAGATATACCTTTTCGCCGAAGATCAAATTGATGCAGCACGACTCGAAAGCACAAACTTGTCGAAAGTAGAAAATAAGGGTTTGGCGATGCGCCGAGATTGATTGAACGTGTGTTGTTATTATTTACAAGACCTCGGGATTATATTTATACCCGAAATTACAAACCTTGTCCATCACGGACACGACTCATATTAACCTAATACAAATCCAACTAACCAACAAGTCCCTTAGGCGGACTCTTACCGAGAATATCTATAAGGAAATTACATAAAATATCCTAACTAATAGATACAATTGCCTCCTCAGGACTTCATCCGTGCATGGCAATCCATATGAAGCACGCTAACACAACCCGATGATGTATACCGAGTCATATTACCAAATCGACTCAATCGGCTAACCTAGTCCGACTCTGACTCTGCCGATCCAGTCCACAGCCGATTCGGACCACAGCCGATTCTCACTCTGTTTTCCGATACGATCTTATCTCTTCAATCCTCTTCGATTCCATCTTGATTTCTGATATTTGAATTACCAAATTTGGTCGTCAACAGCGATATGATCACCAAGCCGATACCACAACCATGAGTGCATACAGATCCATCAAAAAAAAGTCTAGGGCATGATGTTAACATTATCAATACTAGTATCCCTGTGTTCAACTATGAAATCGGCTATCGCCTGCCCTTTAACTGCCTTAGCCGATTCATACTTTAAGTCAAATTCTGACAAAGCAAAAATCCACTTCCCAATTCGTCCCTTCAAAACCGGAGCGATAGCATATATCGTACTACGTCAGCCTTACACACTATTGTACACTCATTGGAAAGCAAATAATGCCTCAATTTTGTACAAGAAAAATATAAGCACAGACATAATTTCTCCACAGGTGAATACCTTGTTTCAGCATCCAAAAGTCTTCTACTAAGATAAAATATAACTCTTTCTTTACCTTCAACCTCTTGGATCAAAACTGAGCCGATAGAGTTCTGATCGGCTGACAAATATAACTTAAAAGGAATCCCCTTCTGTGGTGGTATGAGAACTGGAGGAGTACTCAAATATTCCTTAATATTGTCCAATGCTTTTTGCTGTTTCTCTCCCCAGACAAACTCTTGATCAACCTTCAATCTTAACAATGGAGTAAATGGTTCTATTCGGCCAAACAAGTTTGATATAAAGCGCCGAACAAAATTTATTTTGCCAATCAAAGATTGCAACTTGGTCTTATCTGCTAGAGGTTTTATATCTTTGATTGCTTCAATACTCCTCTGGGTATCTCAATCCCTCGCTCATGCTCCAAAAATCCAAAGAACTGCCCAGCCGATACACCAAAAGCACACTTAGTTGGATTCATCTTCAACCCATATTTCCTTGCTCTTTCTAGTACTTGTCTTAAATCGGCTATATGTTCATCAATTTCCTTAAACTTAACCACCACATCATCAATATAGATTTCTACCAACAAGCCGATAAGATCATGAAATATATAATTCATTGCCCTTTGATATGTATCACCAGCACTTCGCAACCCAAAAGTCGTAACAACCCACTCATACAAGCCGATTGCACCAGGACACCTAAAAGCAGTTTTGTAAATATCTTCCTCAGCCATAAAAATCTGATTGTAACCTGCATTACCATCCATGAAACTGATAATTTTGTGTCCTGATGCGGCATCAACCAGTTGATCATCTTCATCATGATCTTGCCGGATCGGCCCAAGTCTTTCATGAACCGACAATCTCCTCTGAGCTAGCCGATGCACACCTGCACTCTGTCGGCTTGGTCTCTAAATATATTGGGCATGAGCATCACTACAACCAGGGCAATCCTCAATAGATGGCAACCTCATGCCTTCATTCCAACAGAATCTGAAAAATTCATAGCTCCAATGGGGATCAAAATATCTTTCATCATCATAGTGATATGACTCCTCTTCCCTCTTGTGCTTTTTTTGGTACTTGCTGATCATACCAACCGATCTGATGTTTCTGGTATGATTTTTACCTCCATCAGCTTGATTCTTGTTAAACCCAGAATGAACCATGTTTACTGGAAAAGGATGTCCATCTATCTTCATCGGCCTCTTGGACTCATCAATCTTGATCTTTCCTTGCTCTATGGCCGATTGGATTTGTTGCCTAAAAATCTTGCAATCATTGGTGCTGTGAGATCCTATATTATGCCACTTGCAATATTTCATCCTCTTCAACTCTTCAGCCGATGGAATCACATGTCCTGCCGGCAACTGAATTTGCTTCTCTTGAAGAAGAAGATCGAATATCTTGTTAGCTTTGGTGATGTCAAAATCAAATCTTTCCTCTTTTCCTGAATTCCTGACCCATTGGCAGACTATTGTCTTCTTGTTTCTGGCCCACTCGACTGCATTGACTTCTGGATCATCATCTTCGGAATCAGAATCATAGCTATAGATATTATTGACATTGTTGGCATTCTTGATGAATTTTCTAGCCTCCTAGAATCTTGTTTCATGAGCCGATACCTTCTGAGCTAGATGAGCTAAGCTCTCAAAATCTTGAGCTGAAAATCTTTCCCTTATCGGCGCCAACAACCCCTGGAAGGCCAGATCGGCTAATTGTGAATCTGTCAAGGCTAGACTGTAACATCTCTTCCTCACATCTCTGGATCTTTGGATATAATCTGGCACTGCTTCATCTGATTTCTGTCTGATAGCTATGAGATCTGACAGTTTCATCTCCTGAATGCCACTGAAAAAATATTTGTGAAACTGCTTCTCCAGATCGGCCCAACTTCTGATAGAATTGTAAAGTAAAGATGAAAACCATGTAAACACCGATCCAGATAAAGAGAGTGCAAACAATCTGACTCTGAGGGCTTCTGTAGCCGATGCTTCACCACATTGAGCTAAAAATCGGCTAACATGCTCATAAGTCGACACATTATCTTGCCCTGAGAACTTGGAGAAATCTAGTACCTTGTATCGGTTTGGCAATGGTACCCGATCAAAGTACTCTGGATATGGATGCCGATACATGTTGCCGTTGTCTTTAGGCTTGAGTCCAAACTGTTCCCTCATAACATCAGCAATCATATCGGCCCACGGCTGTTGTGGCGTTGCTTCACCATACTGTTGTTGAATCTGGTCATACTGGTCGTAATTCCAATCGGTTGAGTAATTCCAATCGGCTGTTGCGGAACCCAAGGAATTTGGTATGAAGTATCAATAACTGGCGGTTTAGGGTTGAGTATGCTCATCAGCTGTTCTGGCATCAACTAACTTGAAGCTTGCCCCCCAGTGATCGGCTGTGGTCTTGTCAATATTGTTGGGACAGTTGTACTGGACAGAGGAGCCGATGGGGCCGGGGTTTGAAGCGTCTATTGTCTCCCGCCAATTTCTATCTTCACGGTCCTGTAGCCTGGAAACGTATCGCCTAGCAGATATACTGGTCCTTTTGCCTTTTCCTCGGCTATAGTTCCATCGACTACTGACTTGATCATATTCATTAATGTGTTTACAAGTACACCGGACTGATTGATGAGCGCGTGATGTACTGCCGAATCAATGCGATCTTGTAACGTGTGAAGCTCTTCGTTATTTGACTCAGCTTTGGGCTCCTTGCCTTTTTCTTCATCAGCTCCAGATGTACTTGGGTCTGATTTCACGATCATTGGCAACTCCACTTTAGTTCGCTGTATAATTGTGCCCTGTCGGGTTACCGTGAACGTATGCAGGTACTGATTTTGGAGTTGATCTAGCATCCTCTTCATCTCTTCCCTCTGCTCATCGTGTAATTGGTCGACGGTGATCGGCCGATGCAAGTAGATTGCATTATCGATCTAAATTATACAATGCATATGATAACTCGGAGATTCACAAAATAGAACTAGAGTGTAATAAAGATGTAAGCACTAGTTCCGATGATGCAAACCGCCATAACAAGACCTACCTTGTCGTCGAAGATAAAACTGATGCAGCACGACTCGAAAGCATGAACTTGTCGAAAAGTAGAAAACAAAGGTTGGTGATGCGCCGAGATTGATTTGAACGTGTGTTGTTTAGTCTATATTTATATCCGAAAATACAAACATTGTCCATCACGGACACAACTCATATTAACCTAATACAAATCTAACTAGCGGACAAGTCCCTTAGGCGGACTCTTACCGAGATTATCTATAAGGAAATTATACATATTCCTAATTAATAGATACAATTGTCAATATTGGACTTCATCCTTGGCCGGTAATACCATCATAAGCCCTCTGTCGAATCCGATAGACTTCAATGTGATAACGGCTTCATCGTCTATCCCAAATCGGACTCGATTTCCAGCTGATACGGACTCCAGTCGATGCGCACTCTGTTTCCGAGATTTCTGCATATCTTCGAATCCGCTTCGGATTGGATCTTGTTTCCGATTCATGTATATCAGATTGTTTGCCAAATTTCATCATCAACACCCCGGTCCCCCAAGGCGTCGATCGCGGTCATGATCACCCGGATGCTGTCGCGGTCCGGGTCGCAGCACAGGGGGACCACCCCTGCAGGGATCAAAGACGGCTCCACCGTGCTGATATTCAGCACGCGCTGGATCACCACCCGAAGATCCTCCGGGTTCCAATCCCAGTCGCGGCCCGGGTGTGACCGACCGGAGTCCTCGGAACCGCTGTATGCCCAGGCGCCCCAGGTGCGCCGCTGGAGTAGGGCGATGCGGCGGCGGAGGTAGTCCCCGAAGACCATGGCGCCGATGAGGCCCTGGGCACGCAGGCCGACCAGGCGGTCCAAGGTGGCGTCGTACGCGTCCCTAAGGGTGACGGTCGACCGCCATGTTAGCCTCTGCACCAGCGGACGGGTCGGGAGTTGGAGGCGGCGCTCGTCGGGGAGACCGGTGTAGAACCAGTCACTCTTCCAGTCGTCCCACTTCTTGCGCAGGATGCAGTGGATGTACTGTTGCACCGACTGCGCGCGCGGCTGGAAGTAGCAGCCACTGATCTCCGTCGCCGGCAACACCGTCTGGGTGGTATAGAACCACAGGAATAGCCGGAGGGTGGGCCTCACCCCCACAAACATCTCACACAGATGTGCGAAGATGGCCAACGTCATTACAGCGTTGGGGGTGAGGTGCGCCATCTGGAGGTCGTAGTGGTCCAAGACATCCAGGAAGAAGCGCGAAAATAGCGGGATGAGCCCCGCCATGGCGAAGGGGAGAAAGAAAACCGACCGGTAAGGGAACTGCGGTGCCGGGCACGCCTCGCTCAGCATTACCGCCTCCTGGTCGGGTACCACCGGCATAAACTTGCGCAGTAGGCTCGCCATTCGGTCATTGTTGATGCGGGATGGCGGCAACACGCTGCCGTCGACCGGCGAAGATCCACGTGCCATCGCACTGAAGGAAGAAGAGCACGAGAAAGAGTGTGAGCGGTGGAGAAGGGCTCTAGGAGACAAAGAGAGCTAGGGCGCAAGGAAGCTGTGTTGGGCAAAAGTGGCGAAGGAAGGGGAAAATCCCCTTCTCGGCGCCCTTTATACCCCCGCCGCTGCCGCGCCCGGCTCCTCGTTTCCCGCGCCCATTATCTTGCCCCCCTCGATTACCACGCGCACGTCCTCCACTATCCCCACCACTCGGTTTCCGGTGCACTTGCGAAGTCCCGCAACCGTCACGGAGATGGAAGGACGGATCGCGTCCACATTAATGGCGCGCGCGGTTGCCGAAAGATACGCCATCATCACAACTCCGGGCATGTAAACGGACGTGTTCCGTTATTCGTGCCACCCCGGATAAATGAGGTCGTTACGGGGTAATGGCCCATTATCGCTGAGAGGTGTTTTGCACGTCGCCCCGGATAATGAGGCCATTACGGGGTAATGGCCCATTATCGCTGAGAGGCGTCCTTCCTCCGCGTGAAACCAGCGACTGTCCATCTCGTCTAAGAACCTGGGCCCACATCACACCGGATCGACAAGGTGGCGCAAAGCCTGGTCGTCCCACAATGGGCCCCCACAGGCTTTACATCGGGGGCTACTGTCGTTATCATGGGCCAGGGGTATGCTGACTTAGGGCTTGAGGCGACCCCGTCTGCCCACGTGGTGATCCCCCGAGGGGGGATCGGGCCCGGGGGTGACGTGGCAGCCGCACACTCTAAGTCCCGGTGCCCCTCGGGGGCTGCCAGATTAGGGGTCGAGCTCCCCTGACCCCCTCGGCCTGCCGCCACGTGTGTTAGAGTAGGTGGGCGCTCCCGGCGCTCACCTACCCCCATTAATGACGGCGCAGCCGGAGTGCGCCTGCACGCGCGCCGCATTAAATGCGAGATGACACGCACGCGCGTCTGACACCGGTCACAATCGGCTGACCGGTGCGTGACCGATGCGAATGACCGACAAGACGCAGCATAGTACCAGGCATACCGCCGCACACCTGGTAGGTATACTGCGTGTCCCGTCGGGTCACATCAAAATCATGTGAGCCGGTTCGGCTCACTCACTTCACCGGAGTTGGTGTGTCAGGTCTAATCACCTGGCACGTCTCACCGCATACGGTTGGATAAGCAAGTCTCCGGTCGTTTAATGAAGAATGACGCGCGGTGTCACGCATGAAAGATGGGCGGTCTGACAGGAGTCGTGCCGGCGCTACAGGGCGGTGGACTTCCGCCGCAAGCCACAGTGTGGCCCTTAATTGTAAAAGAATATTATTTTCCTTTTCTCTAGAGTATAGCCTGTTCGGTCCATGTGGTGTCCCCTTGGAGTATAAAAGGAGGCCCAAGCCTAGAGAAAGGGGGTTCGATTCCTGAGAACAAGAACAGACATATAGTCCATCGCACAGGAGTAGGGTGTTACGCCTGGCCGGTGGCCCGAACCTGTATAATCTCCCGCGCCACTGCCTCCTATTGTGCGGAACTCTCTCTCTCTCCGCGATCGGTGCACCGGAGCCTGAGCTGGGAACGCCTCTCTTTTGCGCCCTGGGCCGAACTCAAAAGGGGGCCTCCACAGTCCCCCGCTGCGGAGTTTATCCTCCGTCAGCCCGGATCAGGAGTAGGTGTGGATGCCATCGGATGCAAATCATCGGATTATTTTCGATCATTGGAAGTGTCACACGATGAATCAGTCAAGTTATTTTTAAGGATTTATGACGCTTTTAGGAATAACTAGCAAAGTGCTCTATGGATAAAAAGTCTATACTTACTTAAATATATGTTAGGCACTTTATTCAAATAAATAATATATTATTACATAATATCGGAAAAATATTAGAGATTAATTTGTAAAACATGTAAAAGTAGTGGTGGTGGGCTGATGACAGAACAATCACCACCACTATTATCTTTGTAGTAGTATAAAAATATGTTCTAAATCTATATTTACCCGGGCTGATAAGGTGCATGATGCAGAGACGCGGGCGGCGCGCTGGAGAGAGAGGAGATCGAGGAGAGCACTCGAAATAACCACCGGCGCCACCGCTGCCTCCGGGCAACCGCGCGACTCCGCATGCAACCGCCGGCGCCATCGCCATCGCCTACTTGTACACCACCCCCGTACGTGGCTCCCACTCGCAGCCTCTCTCTCTCTCTCTCTCTCTCTCTCTCTCAGTCCAGGAGGCCGGTGAACGAGAGCGACACCATGCAGGCGGTGAGGCCGGCGGCGGTGGAGGAGGAGGAGGAGCAGGTGGTGGAGGAGGTGGTGAGGCCGTCGGCGGTGAAGGATGTGGAGGAGGAGGAGGAGGAGGGGCCGGAGGAGAAGGAGGTGGCGGTGGTCGGGGAGGAGACGGCGGAGGTGGAGCACGACGAGGAGGCGGGGGCGTCGGCGAAGAAGAACCGGATCCAGGTCTCCACCAACAAGAAGCCGCTCTACTTCTACGTCAACCTCGCCAAGGTATACACTCGTTTTGTGATTGAAAGCATCGATTTTATTTTATTTGGTTAGGGAAAAATCGATTGGAAACATACTGAGAAATTTGATGAAAGAAGTACGTCAAACAAATTTAGATTCAAACAAAAACGTTCTTATGATTTTGTTGCTGCTACCAATGCAATGACAAAATGATCGATACTACCTCCATTTCAGTCATTTTTACTTTTTTTTTCTAATTAAAGTTATTTGTATTTAATCAACTTTATAGGAAAAATTTAGCAACATCTATAATACTAAATTAGTTTCACTTAATGTAATATTGAATATATTTTTTATTGAAAATGTTGTTAAAATTTTCTATTAGTTTATCAAAACTTAAACATGTTTGAATTAGAAAAAAAAGCAAAGCGACTTATAATATGAAACGAAACGGAGGTAGCTTATGATAAACAATGAAATGCTTTTTGGATGAGAAAAATAGAAATTTGAAAAATCGGTATTTTTTTATTTTTTGAAATAGAGGGGGTACATCAATGTTTATTTTTATCCCAGTTTTATTGACTGTTTCGGTGTGCTACCTTTTCCGAAATTGCGATCCCTTGTTCTGTTATGTTATTTATCAGGATCCCTTCCTAATGAAGTTAAGATTTCTATAGTGTTTTTCCTCCGTGGAACAAAAATCATCTTTAATTCAAAAAGATTATCTACTCATGAATGGATTGCATTTAAGTTTTAATTTTCAGCGTCCTGTTGTTGATAACTGGGAGAAATATTAGGGAATTATATATGCTAGGTTTTATCAGTTCTTTCAACTTGTATATGCATCCTTTTTGTTTAGAAAAGTATTTGTTTGAGATCTCTAAAGCCATATGAATACTGGTTGCAGAGGTATATGCAGAACTACGACGAGGTCGAGCTCTCCGCACTGGGAATGGGTAATGCATGCATAGCAACTTAATTGTTCTTAAGTTTCCTTTTGATCATCCGATGCATATATGTATTCAGACATTCTATTCATTCTAAAATCTGAAGTAAGATGCATTTTTCGCACATCCTTATTTTTAATTACTAGTCATTTCATATTTTTCTGAATCTTTCTGAGGTATCTTCTGTTGCAGCAATTGGCACAGTGGTGACTGTTGCTGAGATCCTCAAGAACAATGGCCTGGCCACTGAAAAGAGTAAGCATCTTTTCTATTCTGCTAATTACTTGCCGAAAAAAATAAATCTATGCGCAAGCTTCTTATTTCTTACTGAAACATAAAAATTTATTAAGACTTGTCAAAATAGTGAAGTAAACTTAGTCTCTTCTTCCAATTTCCTTGTTCAGAGATCCTGACATCAACCATTGGCACCAAGGATGAATCCAAGGGGCGGCTTGTCCGTAAAGCCAAGGTGAGATAAAAAAAAATTCTAGGCTTGTACAATTCAATCACCTTAGCCATCTGAACTCTCACCATTTCATAATTTCTAATGAATATTGACATTTGACAGCTACTCGTCTCTGTATTTGTGTTGTTGGTCTCAGATTGAGATTCTTCTGTGTAAATCAGAGAACTTCAACACCATAATGTCCAGCAAGAAACCGGACCGCCCGAAATCCGCCGAGGAAGAGATCAAGGTCTGATGATGAACACCAGCAATTCCGATCGATCAGGGCCTCCCTGTCCAGAGGTTTAACACCGTGCTTGAGACAGTGGGAGGCAACAGCCATGATCTGATTTTAGTAGTAACTAGGGTTACCTTAGTCCTTGTGTCAAAGGAGGAATGGATCATACTATTGTCAGGCATGCAACTGTGCAGGCAAGATTGTGTCCTTTCCTCTTCCTTGCATCTCTGTCCAACTGAAACCTTCAAAAGAAATTAAGCAACAATTTGCAACTGCGTCAGTATGAGAAGATGGTGATGAAATTAATGGATGTAGAAATAGAGTTTATCTCGGTCGGTGAGGTCCCTAATTAAGGCTGGGACTGGAGGACTCCTATAATTAAGCTCTTACTTTTTCAGTTTGATGTTCCTTTGCTCATGTATGAAGCTTTTGGGCAGAGACAGACAGGTCACTGTCATAATGGAAGGCTGAGGTTTCATGTGATTGTGATGCTTCTGTTTCCATTTCGGTGTAGCAGTTTTTCTATAGATGACGCATTTTGTTGTCTTAACTAACTTGGACAGGATTGGCTTCTCCATCAGCGATAATGTGCTTATAAGGACGTGCGTACTGGGGTAGTTTGTGAAACAAAACTGAGTAGAAGTGGTTAACTTATGAGTGATTTTTACGAATTCTGCTTTTAGAATGGTATAAATATATTTTTTTTGACCGACTCATCATAAATAATTGAAAGAAGTTTAGTATCTCATACTAACTTTATCCTTTTAGATTGTTTAGCATAATAACTGTCCTTCTAGCTTATTTAGCATAAATAATTGAGAAGAAAGGATATGGTGTCTGTTACTAAATGGTGTATCCGAATATGGATGAAGGTGAGAGGATGATTGAGGGTAGAATAGGGGAAAAATTGAATGTGAAGCGATTAATAATGAAATAACTACTAATTTATTCTAGAGTGACGATTATTTTTGACAAATTTTAAATCCTGGAAATATAACTATTTTAGGACAACCGGTAATTAAATTACAAATCTAAAAGGGCTCTGGAATTAAATCTCCCAAATCATTCCGATTTTAATTAACTTCGTTGTTGCATGTGAAGTGCCGTACTAGTAGCAGTTAGTTCAGAAAAAAAATATCCCCTCACGCCGTAAAATCCGGTCCCACAAACTCTACCAATCAAACCACTTGGTATAAATCTGGAGCAATTCGATCTTAGCCCTAACCGCTTTCCAAATCCAATCTGCGCGTTCGAGTTTTTTCCGGCGATGGCGGCGTCGAGCAGCGATTTCGCCGCCGCCGCCAAGATCGAGGAGGTGACGGAGACGGAGTGCGTGCGCGCCGCCGACGACAACGACATCGCGCCGCCGCCCGAGGAGAAGGAGAAGCTCGCCGCGGAAGTGGAGGAGAAGGAGGAGGAGCGGGCGAAGGCGGCGTGGGAGATCGATCTGTCGAGGGTTCACATCCGCGCCGTGGTGTGGCATGGCTCCCGCAGCACGGTGTACCGCGCGGAGTACGGCGGGCAGGACGTCGCCGTGAAGGTGCTCGACCTGGGGAAGGACGGCCTCACGGCGGCGGAGGAGGAGATCGCCCGCCTGGAGGAGCACCTCGCCGTCTGGCACGGGCTCCCCGACCACCCCAACGTGGCCAGGCTCGTCGGCGCGTCGATCCGCACCACGGGCCTCAAGATCCCCGGTGCCGCCACGCCGCCGGACGACACGGCGGCGCGCTGCGTTGTGGTGGTGGAGTTCGTCTCGGGCAGGACGCTGAGGGCGCACCTGATGAACCACCACCGCCGCAAGCTCCCCTACATGGACGTCCTCCGCCTCGCGCAGGGGATGGCGCTGGGCCTCAGCTACCTCCACGCGAACGGGATCGTCCACGGCTGCGTCACGACGGACAACATGCTCCTCCTCCTCGACGACGTCAAGATCCCGGACTTCGGCCGCGTGGTCAGCACGGACCAGATGACGGCGGAGACGGCGGTGTACATGGCGCCGGAGGTGTTCGACGGGAAGCCGTACGACGAGAAGTGCGACGTGTACAGCTTCGGGATGTGCCTGTGGGAGGTGTACTGCTGCGAGGCGCCGCTGGGGGACGTGGTGTGGCGCGGCGTGGTGGAGGTGGCGGCGCACGCGCGGCGGCGGAGCGGGAGCGGGAGGCCGAGGTTGCCGATGTGCTGCCCGGGAGACCTGGCGACGCTGATGGAGAGGTGCTGGGACGCCGACCCGGAGAGGAGGCCGGGGATGGACGAGGTGGTGAGCCGCTTCATGATGTTGGAGGCGCTGGACGAGACCAAGGACTGGGGGATGAAGCCCGAGAAGACGCCCGGCTGCATCGGCTTCCTCTTCGGTTGCGGCTACGGCGGCGACTAGATTTACCCTTCTTCGTTATATACTGTTCGTCGTCGTAGCGGGCGTGGTCGATTTTTATTATTAGTAGGAATGTTTTGTGATAAGACATTTAATCACAAAGATGGCAAAGTTCTCATGTTTTGACAGTTCTGTGTTTCGATGTCTTTGTGTTGAACATGTAGCCGTTGTCGTTGTCGTGCTCTTCATATTTTACATGATTTTCCCATGAAATGGTTTATCATGAAATTAAATTCCCTTGAACGAGAAAGCATCAAGTGGGCTCTTGTCAAACTCGCCACTAAAGTCTTTAAGGTCTCACATTAGGACGTACTGCATCCTGCATCCCTCCCATAATATAGCCTTAAACTTACTGCTCCAAATCTTCTATTTAGGTTTATA
The DNA here is from genome assembly GCA_000573905.2 of Oryza punctata. Classification (NCBI taxonomy): domain Eukaryota; kingdom Viridiplantae; phylum Streptophyta; class Magnoliopsida; order Poales; family Poaceae; genus Oryza; species Oryza punctata. The sequence goes on along the minus strand of CM002499.2, from coordinate 21,007,349 downwards.
TTATTAGATTGTATTAAAACCTAATCAATATATTTTGGGACCTTAAAAGACAGTCTATCCACTATAAGGGCATGAGCAGACACCTATTCAATAAAACAGATATCCTCCTCATATATTAATCCCTAGTTTGTTGAACGCTTTAGTGGGCTTTCTAAAACTTTGGGTCACATATTCTTACCCAAGTTTACATTTCTCTGTATCAATATTTGGTCAGTGCGATACCTGCGCTCATATGATCACATCTTATCTTTTCTCTTCGAGATCATTTTAGTTTTCCCAGTTAACAAGCTTGTACTTTCTAGCACAGCATGTAAAGAGACAAACAATAATGGAAATTATTCCCGTTTGCACAAGCGATGACAAGCAAAGATATTGGATTAAGAAAGGGATTCACGTAATTTTACAACCAAATGATAATGTAAACTGATCTTCATGGGTTGTTAAATCACAACGAATAGAACAGCACCGACACAGGTTATGCTGACAGGAACTGAAAGCTGCACTATCTGGCAAATTATTCTCTTACATTTTCTCAATAGACATGGAAAATTGGAACCAACACCAAACCCCATTATACGATCTCCCACTGCTCCAAGGCTACCAGAAACGGGAGAAGCAAATAAAGCAATCAGTCACGGCTATAATTCTGTATACATGCCCCTACCAAAATCTTTTTCTTATGTACCAGCTTTGCTCTACACAAATAAAGCAACATCTACCTTATCCTAGCGGGGCCATCACATTCGACACAATTGTTTTGCCCGGAAACAAGATGGAAAGCCTTGAAAAAAATCCCTGCCGCCCACTACATCACGAGTAAGCTGCACCAACGGCGTTAAGCAGCGGGAAGCAATATAGGCCTCAGCGCATAAATGGCCAAATGTTTTGTTGCCATGTTTCTTCTGTTGAGGTTGTCTTACTTTGTCATCTCTCTTTGGCATGGCATGCTATCCAGACGAGGCCTTTGTTCAGGGCTTCAAGCCCAGCTAGAAATATTCTCAATTATAAATTTTCACAGGCTTCTCAAAAGTGTGACGATTCTGCACAGTTTGAATAACCATAGTAAAGAACAATTACATGTAAAACATGTCTGCTGTAATAATACAAATAATTTTGTAACACCATTAATCACCCCTGCTTACAATGTAACACATGCACATTGCATTCAATGCAACAAAAATATTAGCCCAAGATAACACATGCAACATTGTAATTCTAAATGTGAGCACACCGAACCCACATTTAAATCTATAGGCAAGATTCTCATGTAGTCATGTGCACTGGTCATTCTATCGAACGGGATATCCATCAAACTAACTAGACGATACCCCGCATGTTGTTGCAGGTATAGTAGAACAATTTCAGATATACAGATTTAGGATGAACTATTGAGCTGAAAAATATTACATTGAGCTGCAGCAATATTGCATTTGAACATAAAGGCAGGAGGAAAATAAGTGTCATCTATATGAATGCATAGGAGTAATGACCATCAATAAATAAAAGAAATGTAACTGAAGACACGAAGGATGGTTGAGATTAAAGGCATGAAAGATCCAATGGCAAATATTTTCTAGGTGATGTGGCTCAATGCATGTAGAGATTTTGGTTCCAACTATATAGGATATAGGATATATAGATTGGATGCTGAATTTAGTATGTATAGATTGGATTTATAGACCAACAACCCACATCCAATTGGACAGTTGGCTTTCATTTTAGAAATTGGAAAAACATAGTAGGTGTAACATTTTTCTACATTTCAAGTCTTATTCATTCGCAAGGATCATCAAAATCATATCTGTGTAAATAATCTTCATTTCTTTTGTATAGCAGTGGTGCATATCAGCTTTTACAAATCATTGTAGCATATATATTTTTCAGTGTAATCTGAATATAGCAAGAGACCTGCACGATTGCTATTAACTGGCAAAGAAGAGAGTTGCTGTGCCTGCTGATTTGCGCACTTTACTAGTAACAAAGCAGCGAACAGCCCATTAATCTCTTGGACATTTAGTTAAACAAACAGCACGCTTATTTTGTTCGGCATCAGGTTAACCGGATTGACAGCACGTTGTTCAGAAATAGAAATACGAACATTGTGTGCTTACGTTCGTAAAAAGGGTTTGCATGTGCTTAGATACCAAAAAATCGGATGCTTACACTCTTAAATCTTAAACTGTTTTTTTTTCCAAAAATACTTTCCACAAATATATTTGAGTGTTTGTTATACGATGAAACTTAGGTCGAGAGTAAATTGAGATAAAAAGTGTTTCACACCCCACCTCACCCCCCCAAAAAAAAATCCCCATACCTAAATATTAGTATAAAATTCCTTGTGAAATTTCTAATTAGATATGCATTTTTTTAATGAGAAAAAACGTTCTTGAGGATTCAGACACAAACATGTCTAAAGGGCATCCAATTGCTACGAGGACACATGCAAGCTTGCACTTTAGCTTTATGTCATGAATTATTTTACAGTTTCATTCAAATCTTAGTTTCAAATTATTTCATGCCAGTTTTGAATTGTACACAAACCCATTATTAGCCAACACTGATTACCTGATTTGCTGTATAAGACCTTTTCGGTGTTGTGTCGGTATGTTCCAAGCCAAGGTATTGTTCCCAAGCTCCATAAACATCTCTCCTCTGCAGAATCAGAAGATACATCATGGCATGAACAGCGGTCAAGAAAAGGAGGTACACATGTGGACATGCCTAGCTTCCTAGCATGTTAAAATTATAACTTGCCTGAAAACGAGCAGATACAACATCGACATCCTGGAGGTACTCCGGCCGATTCATGGATATGAATGCAAGCTTCCACTGATCAAATAAGCATTACCGGTATGAGAGATCCATGTTGGCAGTAAAATTATAGAGAAAAGATGATCAGATGGAAGACAGCAGTTAAAGTACTAACATCTACAGTTGGACAAGAATGGGTTACCAAATTTCTGTTTTTTTAAGTGGTCTTATAATTTTATTTCAGTGCCTACCAAATTAGAACTATTATTTCTCACATTCCTTGTCTCTTAATTTAAATGCCCATATATCCTAGATCCAAATATCAAAGTAGCGGCCCTTCTTGTGGTATTCCTAAGAATTGGTAGTGCATACAATCCAAGGAAATCCTCTTCTATGATTTTACCCGTGATTTTCATTTATGATCTAATAAGAAACATTTTTTTTTTTTTGCTTTTGTTGATAAGAATACATTTCTGTATTGTGAGAAAATAAGAAATACCCCAGGCACATCAGTTGACAGGGAAACGTACACCAGTACTAACCCTTCAGCTCACTAAAGATGATATTCCAACATAATTAAGGAGATCTTGAATATGAAAGCGGTTAAATATTTTGACATTTGAATATGAAAGTGTTACATATACTATGGAGGATTTTTTTTTTAAAACATTGAAGCAACAGATAGATTAAATATAAGCCACCTCCACTTCCATCTAACAGAACAATATACATGCAGGAGAGAACATAATAGTAAAAGAACAGTTAGGAAACATAAAAATGAAGGTTACCTTGGAGAATTCCTCATCAGGAACTCGAAGTTTTTTCTGAATTCGTTCTAATATCTCTGCTGCAGTTTCACCTTCACGGATAACCAGCAAAAATGGATCTCCAAAATTCTGAATCTGCTGTTAGTCATAAAAGCAATGTCAAAACTGATAATGGATGAGAGCTCATCTGTATCTGTAGGCTGTAGCAAGTTTCCCAATGCAATATTTTATACCAGATTAGGTAGTAATTATCAAGGTAATCATATGGAAATTGCGGTACCTGATTTTGATTAGGATCTTTCATGAAATGGTAAACATGAATCAACCGATCATGTGGGCCAAGATTCTTCTCCTCCTCTGGGATCTGTTTCAATTGGTAGCAAAAATGTTGCAAATCAATAAGATAATGACAGTAGTATACTAACTAAATGGAATTATGTCAATATCGTCAGCCAGAGAAGATGTTCAAACAAACCTCCTCAGCACGTAGTGTCCAGTACTGATCATTTATGTTCTCTATTTTCTCGTGAGGTGGAAATATCTACAGATAAATTATTTACAACAAGGGGTTAATAATGTAAGGAAAATATAATACAAATTTCAAAACGGTCTTTAGAAAATAAAGACCGTCTAAATTCAAAACTGAATATACATGGACCTTATAAATCTTGTGGTAGAATACTTCAAGCAAGCGGAGTTCAGCATCAGGATTGGACAGTTCAACCTGTTGACATTAAAAAAAAGATTGTAGGCACTCTTCATGAAAAATAAAACAGGTTATAGTAACAAGATAGAGAGAACTCAATAGATAGCACCAAGTTATCAGTTCTCATGATAGAAGATGCAAGAGAATGGATAAACTGAAAAAACAGATGAGTGATCACCTTGGTTTTTAGGTCAGTAATCACATCACTGATGGTGCTGTTTTTTGGTAGCCTTATGCTATGGATTACAACCTGGCATGTTGTGGATCAGAAATATACTTGCTACTAAAGACAGAGGTAAGAAGTAGTAAAATGTTGGCAGACAAACCTCATCTTTAGTTGCATGGTGGAATGCAACTTTAAGAGTTTTCAAACACTGCAATTCTGGCAGTGGAATGTCCAGAACCTCGTAATACAAGATGTCAGAAGTCTGCAAATGCCAGGCATGCAAATAAAAGATAAGTCCAATGGTCATGTAGTGCTTATGTCGCAAATAAAGAAGAATATACCTGATTGTAATGGACAAGCATATCCAATAGGTGCTCTACACCACGATATCTGATGGGCTGTGGTTTAGGTTGCTGGGAATAACAGTTGTGAGATGTAAGGCGAATTTTTGATGGATCATCCAAGCCAAGTTGGCGTGCAACTCTCTCAACAACATCATCATAAGTATGAAGCTTCGACCTAAGTGAAAACAAGAAACATTGATATGTAAGTTTTTTGCAAAATAACAGTTTAGCTTTTTAAAAAAGAAACGTAGTGATTTGCAAGCCCTCACAATTCCAAACAAAAATCATCCTCCTTTGGTTTCTCCAGAGACCGGAAGTGCACAACCTATAATATAAACAAAAGAAGAGTTACTAGCAAGCTCAGAAAAAGTAAACAAGATTGGATTTTATGTAGAAAGGCACAGATGCACATATATAATCATGTATTTATGTGACAAAAAGTAATGCAAAAAAGCATAGCAGTTCTGTGTAACTAGAATAGTAGAACAAATCCATATAATAGCAATTAGTGATGAGATTACCATGAACACCGAATACATTGAAATAAGTAGACGAGAGACTAGAAAAAAAATGCTAAAACAGCGCATCAAATGACGACTAAAGGACACATAAGTTAATAAAACATAAGAACAAGTTCAAAATGATACACTTGATGTGTATCTGAGTGTACCTGTCTATTATGCACATACTCCAAAAATGAAGGAACGTCTGGATACCGCACTTGAGTCTCCCCATCTGACATAGGTGACTTTTGGAAACATATTATGTCCCCATCTTCAAGCTGCAGCATTAGAAAGAACAATGGAGCACGGGACAAGTTTAGAGAAGCCATCACAATCTTGGAACTAGAAAACTAGAAAAGTTTGCATCTAAAAAGGTGATGATTTCTTTCAAACCTGACTGGAACGGAAAGTTAGTTTCTTGTCAATGTGTTCACACATCACATTTGGCTCAAACTTAATTTCCTGCAGCATAAAATGCCAAATAGCTCAAAATGTTATCATGGGAAAAGCATCACCACGCCACTTTCAAGTCATAAAGTTATGCTATATTAACAACACAATAATGGTAAACTTGAATTATAAGCACTTAGAGGCTGGAGCTATGAGAGCAAAAGGAGCACAAGAGTAGATCATGCGATTGTGCTCTGACAGTAAGATGATTTTGTGTAGCATATAAAGATATTACCACATAATCATCGAGAACTGAATATGACCCTCACCTCATATAGCTCGATTTCTTCATTTGGAGCAAATCCAGCCATTTCATTCAATTTTGTCAGGATTTCAGATGGTTTTCCTGTAGCCTTCACAAAAAGCCTACCAACAAAACTGTGTACAAAATGATTTCACCACGTGAGTCTTTGTACTAAATTATTTTAAAGGATGCTTGCAAAATAAATATAAAAATATACCAAAGTTCTTCCTTTTCAGGGTTATAAAGTTTAAAGAAAAGTAGTATATCCTCCTTGCTCTTCTCAGGTGGACGAATTGGCCGCAGATCCTATACAATAATAAATAGACATGGTCAAATTTCTAAAATCTTGAAAGATAATTGATAGTGAAACAGAAATATAAAGAATAAACAGCTATTGTAGAATGTTACTACCACTCCAGTCTCTACTTCCAGAAACAACTTCAACTCAGCATTGTGCGCCTTGTTAGAGACCTCCCTAAGTTGCCCCACCTATGCAATATAAGTAATAAGATACAATCACAAACAGAATAACACATACAAGAGAGAATGGTAGCAAGTAAATATGTAGGTTATTTCTGACCATAAAATGAAAAGAAAAATATGAAGCAAGAAAAATTCATTGCTGAACTAAAAGTTTGTTAGTGTGATTACAACAGCAACAAAAGAATATTTCCCAACTCTTTAAATTAGTTCGAAGGGCTACAATTTTGAACTTCAGGAAACAATATATGACTCACTGATTGTGATTCTTCATGAGGGCCCAGTGGACGATTCGGTCGGTATGTATGGTTTTGCCTCTTAGCCCACAGCCAGAAGCGCTGAAACTGTACAGGGATCCCACATTCCTTTGCGACTTCCTCCTGTGAACAGTTCATTCAATAATAAATAAATGAGATAAAAGTATTTGGAAGCATAATAAAAATGTTAAATAATTTAGGAAGCTACAGTATTGGTCTAGATAACAAAAGGAACAAAATTAGGTTTCGGAGGGGCTTGAACTTGAGCTCAGGAACACAAAAAAAGTAGGCAGTGCAAAACCATAAAATAGGTTAACAGAAACTTAACAGCATAACCTTGTTATGAAAAACTAGGTGTTTAGGAATGGTTACCTTAAATGAAGTAAAAGGCAGTTGCTTCTGTATGCGGAAGCTGCGAACCTTTTCATGGTCCACCAGATCAAAATATATATTCTTACCAATCTGTTCCTTCAAATCCTCATCTCGAGCAACCTAGGGACATTGCACATAGCCATTATTAAAAAAGTTCACAAGGAGATTTAAGCCATTTAAACTAAAACAAGTTCTCATCCAGACCTTTATGATGGTGTAGAGATGAGCCTCAGCTTTTTCCTTCTTCTTGTGTTCCTTCTCTTCTTGTTCTTTCTTCAACCTTATCTGCAAGAGCACAGTTGAATTCCCTCAAAACACCTGAAAAATGTACAAAATACTGAATAGGAAGGTAGGAGAGAATATGCATAATACTTACCCGCAAATGCTCAGCGATGTCTTTCTCATCAACATTACACATTATTTTATCCTTGTCGCTTTCACGAATATAGACAAGCATGTAGGCATTCGAATACTTTGTGAATTTAAATGGGGTGTTATTGAAACCAGGGTTTATTTGAGGCAACTGTTCCATCCAAAAGAGAAACAAATAAGATGATGACATAAATACAAGATGAGGGAAATTGCGGCAACCACTAAATCAGTGAATTGCACTTAATGAACACTTGTTAATAGTAAAAACGACCTCTTCTTCACCCCCATACTGCTCTTCAAGGGCTTTTTTTGTATCTTCTTTTGTTACCCGTTCATCATCAAATTTATACCTGAAATGACAGCATGCAGCCAAATGAATACATAAATTGTGGCATGTTCAGAATTGTTACCTAGATATATACTACCTCTGTCCCTAAAAGAGTGTCTTTATAGCTATGAACCTGGACACCCTTTTAGGGACGGAGGGAGTAGCTATCAGACAGGACACATTATGGTCAGAAACTCAAGACAATGGATTGGTGCTGCAGCTGGTTAAGTTGTCGATGTGCAAGCAGGCTACTTAGCGAACTTAATTCTATCATGCAATATATGCTGGAAGACATACAATTGAGGATTACCGATTGAAGAACTTGGATGATTGATGAAGCTAGGATGGGTAGTAATGAACAGGCGTAATTTAACTATAGTTCCTTTTAAGTAGTATAAAGACTATATCCCAGTTAATTCCATGCCTGGCATCCATGAGGAAAACATCGTGAGTTATGCGGTGCCAACAACCAGCTACTCCCTCTGTCCCAAAATTACAAGAATTTCTGGAGTTCCGCACAGTGATTAAGTAGGTGGACTTAAATGGGGGATGGTTGTGATTGGTTGAAATGAGGAAATAGGTGGAGAAATTAAACGAGAGATAGTTGTGATTTGGTTGACAGAAGTGGGTGGAGAAGTTGCTATATTCTGGAACAAATTTTGAAGTCTAGAAGTTGCTATATTTTGGGGCGGAGGGAGTACATGTTATGAGCACAAGAATGCCAGGCCCTAGACCCTGCTAATTTAGTCACTCTACCACCAAATGGCTGTGAATGGTAGCATGACCAAAACAAACAGTACCAAGGATATCTTTAACTCAAAGAAAGTATTGAGGTACAAGAGGCATAAATTTTTACACACCACTGGTCTGATAGCGTAGGTCGTATGAAAGCATAGTAGTGACCGCCATGTACTCCTCCGCTATGAACAAGAACACTGAGCAAAAGCACAAGAACATCATTAGCACCGAAAAATTACAGCTGACATGTAGCTGAGACGTGTCATAGAAACAAATGTACTAGTGAAAATATTTTTTTTCAAATTCACACAGCTTTCTCCATTTAAGCTTCATCTATGTGATATGGCAGTGCTCACAAGTCACAAATACAAATTATCAGACAGTCTCCTTTCAAGATCTTGCCTAATACATGATATATGCAATAAATATCAAATCAGTAAAAATCATGGTGCCTCAATTAATTCGGAAACCAAAGCACTATATGCAAGTGCTATATTGGTTTGAATTCCTCGTAGATGATTTTTTTTGTTCATGACTGCTGTGACTAACATAAGAGTATTCACAAAACTGATAAAATTTACAAAAAAAATATAAGATAAAATCACACCTGTGAAGAGTGTAAAGGTTTCTAATACTTCTATCTGCATCAGGAGCAAGATATTTCCCATCATCTCTGTCAAGATCAAGTTGAAGTGGGAACTCATACCGGTCATTAATCTGCAGAATTGGACGTTAATCAATCAACGATGTCTTGCTGAACTTTCAATAATTTATTATATGAGAAATAAGAGGAAAGATATCACGTTAATTACTTAATTGCTTCAAAGTGCAAAAAGAAGTGTTCAAACATAGACTGCTCCTAGCAAAAAAGTAAAAAGTTGAAGAAAATATTGTACTGACCTAAATAAACCGTCATAACTATCTGCTTACTGATGAGTATATTTCTAAAGCAAAGCCAAAACATGGTAACAAGTGTTTATCCCTTACCACCCTAGCATGCTTCCTCCCAAAAGGTGAGAACTGCCTGATTTGTGAAAAACCCACCCAGAAAACCAGTTGTATTTGTAGCCAAGATAGAACATGAAGTTTGTTTTGATTCGGTTGCAAAATAAAGATTTGATCTTATTAGTGCAAAACTGGTTAGTACCCAAAAATGCAAAACATGCGCACCACTGCGAAAATGGCAGTTGATAATTTCAAGGAGCTAGTAGTGGATGTGATCATTGTTGTCAAGAGCTTATCATCAGATGACAGTCCGATATAATCCCCATTCAATTTTTTGGCTAATTCTTCAATGTTGTTTCAGTTAGATTGTAAGTAGTAATGCCAGTAGGAAAAAAAATCGCTACCAGCTTATATGTTATGGAAAAAGTTCAGAAAACACAGCGTCAAATGATTAAACCTATGAAAGCATGTTTGATGCCTTCATAAAAAATAATAACTAGATCAATGCCAAACCCGAAATGGCAATATTTTTATCATCGCAGAAGAAAATAACAGTATTTGCAGAATCTACTTGAAACAGGACAACCATACAATTACAGACAGATGTAAAGGAAATATAGACACTTCAGAATTTAAAGGTAAGGGTGCCACAGTTCCAACCTTGACCATTGTATCTCGCATGTAATCATATTCAAAACGTTTCAGTTGAAGTTGCAAAACAGGAGGGAAATCAAGGAAGAGTACTCCCTTCTTTGCATCCTGAAAAGATTACAGAATATCAAGTGCCAATGCAGTATCAAGGTAAGAAAATATAATCATGGCTGCCATTCATTAACTTGGAAAATCAAATGATTAACATCTTTTAATTTTATATCTACACTAAAGGAAATCGCTCCTCAGTGAATAAACTGTATGCAAGTACACATCAACATTACAGAGTTATTATTTAACTAAACGAACAAAAAAAGAAGAGGTATTAAGCTAAATAGACATCATATGTACCATGTACTCCACAAAAAAACCTGCCAAGAAGTTCACTACATCAAAATATTCAACTTCTGAGTGAAGGATTTGTTGGTACCTGTAAGCCATACTGCTCTGCATGATATTTGTTATCACCCTCTAGACGCTCCACTTCGACATATTTATCAAATGATGCATAAACATCACGACAACCTTTAACATCAAGCTGTAGATCTGCAATGTTATAACATGATGAGTAACCACTAAATTAATACTGATACTGAATGTTCAATGTGACAAAGCTTACCATAAAAGGATTCTTTTCTGTTAGATTTATAGTCAACATTAATGCACTCGATATAATTTATGTGGTGGCCTTCAAATAATTGTTCAATTGTTCCTTCCACAACAGTTTCCTGGATCAACGCAAAGTTAATAATAAGTCATAGACATATAATAAAATGTTTATTATAGTATTCACCTTCATTTTGTCTTCAAGTTTCTCACAAAGAACTCTGTTGAGCTCTTGAACATCATGCTGCATAAAAGAATCATAAGTGTCCCATCCAAAAGATTTGGTCAACTCCTTTGTAGCTACGCTATTGTCACTGTATTGGAGCTTGTAGAAAAGGCTCTGCAGGGCTAAAGGAATACTCCCAGATGGCATGTCATTCTCGGTAGTTGGCATATGATATACAGCCTAAGATGAAATTTCAATTAGTCCAAAGTTCAGGTACTTAACAAATTATGTAGACTAGGAAAAAGTAATGATCTCAGACCTTCCTGAAGTATGGTATATGGTACAGTGTTTGTAGAAGAGAGTTCATATAACAGGTAGCTCCTTGATTCTTTAGACCAACATATCCTGTTTCCTTTTTCGAGTCATAAGTCCAGTAATCAACCATTCGGCGAACAGCAACCTCAGCTTCCACAACAACGGTGTCATTAACAAGGTAGCCCCTACTTGGGTCATATAGATCACTCAAAGGCATAAAAGATGTGAAACCCCAGTCACTCTCACGTGCATTAAATTGATGTTGAGTATCTGCCAAACATGAAAGCAACATGTGTAAGTCAATTGCTGCTAATACAAAAGGCTTTCATTACTTCCACACAGTGGCGGAGCCACGCACAAGCTGTGAGGTCGGCTGAACCCACAGCTTTTTCACTAACACTCTTATGGGTACTAATTTTTCTATGTAAATCCACTGAATTTTACGTGAATGACCCCACTGAAATATTAAGCAATGATAATTGACCCCATAGGGTAAAATTGCTGGCTCCGCCACTGCTTCCACATATAGAAAAAAGTAACCGACCCAACAGAATCTCTGAAAGAATGAGACATGAAATCAAATTCATTTTCAGTCACAAAATCAAGTGGCAATGTCCATTTTATCATTGAGGATGAATATGTCATCAGTAGGAAGTTCTCAAATCTCTGCAATGCTCTTGCAGAATGAATGCTCCCTTCTATTCCACTACTGTTCTTAAAAAACTAAACCTGTTGGCCAATACTCATCAGTTTTTGTAAGTTAGGGTGCAACCGCACGAAGGGGCTTTCAAGAGACCTTTTTCCCCTCATGTACATCTCTACTACTTAAAAGATGGAATCGTCCTCCTTTCCCCCTCCCCCACTTCCTCCTGAAAACCTCTTCCCTCCCGTAAAAAACCGTTCACCCTGAAAGGCATCCTCAAAAAAAAAACAGTATAAAAAAACAAATAGCCCACCTTATCCAAATCCTTCCACTAAACCGAATATAAAAACCCGTTGCAACGCACAGGCCTATAATAACTAGTCTAGTGGAAAAAGAGAGGAAACAGAAGTTGGAACATGGAAATTGGAACTCACATGCCATTGTGATGAAGGGGATTAAAAGGATGCGCTTATATAGAAACAAGAAGTTGACACAGAAGGAACAGGGGTGATTTGTGGGAATGGCGTCCCAGGCTATCAAGTCCATGTTCCTCTTAGTGTTCTAGCCAACTGGAGGAGGAAATGGTGAAGATGCTGGAATTGCTCAACGGCCAATGGCAGATAAGGTAGCAATGCACCAATATAGGATGAAGGGAGGAGATATAGAGTAAGATGGGTAAATATCTGATAGGAATTTTGGGTTTAACAGTGATAGCATTGACAGAAATGGCAAATAAGGTAAGTTTTTGAGAAGCAGTGGTGTTGAAGGAGTGCACATATTGCATTGGCATTTTCAGCTAAAGTAACTTTCCAGTGCCATACAAAAACTTGTCAACACTCCTAAATACATGCTTAAGACTTAACAGCTCAAACTGAAGAAACAATAGTAACTGAACAGAATTAAAGGCAAAACTATCAGGTGTTATTTGCTCATAATGGAACAAAATGTATGAAACATATTGAAATATTCAAATCCATATAAAATTATGATTTATAAACATCACAACAAAGTCTCACTCAGCCAAAATCCCTACTAAGAATTGTTCGGTATAGAAAAACAACAAAACCAGCACCACTATTAACATAGCAATAAACAGTCCAACTAACAGTTGACACTAAAATAATTATAAACTCCATGAGTTGAACCATAGACTAACACCCAACTGCAGGAACTAACAAGCACACTCGATAGTTGGGATGCTAGGTCCATTAATTTCCAGAAGTGCAATACCAACAGAGACAGGCAGATGATGACAAACATCAGATTCAAATAAGTAAATAATAAAAATAAACAAAAAAAATATTTACCTAGGAAGTAAAAACTGTCCATTAAAAGCACAACTAAACTCCAAAAGGAAGTCATGATACTCGCACATGTTACATGTGTTAACAATATAGGCATCCTAATGTAACAGTTAAATTATCTCAGGAACAAAATAAAAGGAGATGCCTTATGGTTATTTGTGGCTTAGTTGTCATTGTGAAATGATAAACAAAAAGTCTTTGTTAGTAGACTTCTGCATCTCCCCTTCTGGTACATCCCATGCATCTAGGGCAACTTTTGACTCGTGATGTTTAGAAACTAGTCATGTGCCACATCATCATTAGTTACTACTGCCAACAAACTACATCCAGCAGTAAATACATAGCATCTTAAAAAGATACACACAGGCCATTTAAATAGAACATTGACAGTTGCTGACGATCACCTCAATGAAAGTTATATCTGACCTGTGGGTGCCATTCTTTAAAAATGATCGGTACAACACCCCATGTTCCACCTCAATCCATGTTACATTGACTAGTAGCGTTCTTACGACATGGAAAATACAACATTAAATGAAAGAAGATAATAATACCTTTCCGAATGGTATACTTCGGATGGATCTGGTTCACAACAGCCAAGCTGAACTGAGCATACCGGTTCCATCCATAAGGGAGATTCGCCGAGTCCGCGACATCCAAGTACATAGAGAAATGGTCCACATTGTTCCCCTTAGGGAAAATCAGCACACGCCTACACGCAAAGGCAGAACATCTATATCAAAACCCTCCTCGCTTCAAGAAATTCCCACGGTAACCGCATTTCCACTAGGAGCCATGACCACGAGAGATCCGAAGCTTACCATTTGAATCCTCCAACAACAAACGGTTCCGAGTAGTGCTTCTTCCCGTTGATCCTAGTGAAGTTCTCGATCGTCCACGTGAACCGCGACGTCTGCGGGTCCTCCGGCGGCTGGCTCTCTGCCGCGTTGGCAGGCTCTGTCTGCGCCACAACTAGCAGCAGCACAAACAACAACAACCACACACGTACTAGATCAGCAAATAAAAATCTCGAAACGCCTAAACCCACAACCCACCCTAAAACACCGCACACGCGCGAGGACTGTGTGAACTCCCAGTCAGTCTCACCTTCCATTGGCTGCGCGGCGTCGGCGGCCACAGCGGCGGCGGCGGGGAGCTCCTGGTGCGGCACGAGCATCTCCTCGTCCTCCTGCTGCTGCTGCGCGAGAGAGAGCGCGTAGTGAGAGGGGCGATGTCATGTCAGCCACTCAGATCCGGCACCCGCGCGTAAACCCTAGCGCAAATTCGCGCGTCACCCCACGATCGCGCAACACCCCCGTCGCGGGGGGACGGCACGCGGCACCCCCCTCGGGAGCCCAACACTGCTGCGGAGATCGGGGTCTCGCGCTCGCGAGGGCGTGGGGGGAGAGGAGAGGAGAGTGGAGGGGGAAGGGAGCACGTACCTCGATGGGGGGAGGAGTCATCATAGTCATGGAGCCGTGGGCGAGACGTCGTAGCGGCGGAGGGGGGACGGCGCGCGCCCGCGGCGGCGGCGGTGGCAGCGGATTCCTTGGGTTGGGGAGCGGGGAGCCGCGAGTGCGGCGACTACGGCGGCGGCGGCGGCGGCGGCGGCCAGGGGGGGGGGGGTTGCTGATGCGGAGGGGGAAGGGGGAGGGGGGAAATTGGTCGTGGTGGTGACGAGGGGCGATTCGGGGATTTCCGGGTGCAGCAAGGAAGAGATCTCGGGGAATTGGAGGGGGAAAGGAAAGCCGGTATTTATGACGTCACCCTTTTTTGTTTTGTTTTTTCTACTGCTACTTCATCCAACCTAAAATATAACAATAAAATTGGATGGAACATATTCTAATTCAAAACATTTAAACAGACTATCCAAGTCATACGGTGCTATAAACGTAGGGAGTTGTAATTTACCACTTTTGCTAGTTAGCACGGACGCGTTGGCAGCGCAGACGATGCCAACGACACACGTGGCGCTAGTTTCTCTTTTTCCTATTTTCTGCGCTACCAACAGCACACGCGGTGCTAGTTTCTTTTTTTCCTTTTTCTTCTGGGAAATCGCTCCTTTTTTGTTTTTAGTTGAAAGTTTTTTAAATTTAAGTTGAATGTTTTGAATTTTGACACAAAAGTTTTCAAATTTAAATTGAATGTTTTTAATTTTGAGGTGATATTTTAAATTTTGAACTAAAAGTTTCAAACCCGAGTTAAGTTTTCAAATCTTGACTTGATTTTTTTAAATCTTGACTTGAAAGTTTCAAATATTCAGTTGTAAGTTTTTGAATCCGAGTTGAAAGTTTCAAATCTTGACTTGAAAGTATTCAAACCGACTTGAAAGTTTTCAAATCCGAGTTGAAAGTTTTTAAATCTTGACTTGAAAGTTTTCAAATCTGAGTTGAAAATTTCAAAAAATCTTGAGTTAAAAGTTTCAAATCTTGACTTAAAATTTTCAAATCTACCTTGAAAGTTTGAAATCTTGAGTTAAAAGTTTTAAATCTTGAATTTAAAAGTTTGTTGCAATTAAGTCTCCGTACCTATCCCAATTTTCCGCGTCATGAAAGAAATAAAATGTGCGGTTGGTTATTTTTTTCCTAAAAAATGAAAAGAAAACAGAATAAGAAACGCGGAAAGAGAAAAACAACTCCGTGCTGCCGAACCCATGTGTGCCACTTAGTCTCCCGGTGCGCATGCACGGGGTAGGAGCCCCCGTAATTTTGGGTATCTTTTCAGAGAAGGGTAATGGGAAGAATGAGAAGATAGATGAATTGAGGTGCGTCATTAACATATTATTGATTCAGTTTTAATTATTTTAAACTTGAAAAAGGATTAATATGATTTTTATGCAACTTTTGTATAGAATTTTTTTTGCAAAATACACATTCAGGAAATGTGCACGTAAAAAACGAGATATTTTTCTTCTCTAGGTCGTTTAGCAGCGAGAAAAAATGTTGAGTTCTATAAGACAACTCAAATAAGCTACTACCTTATTTTTTAGTGAGCACACTTCCCGAAAGACGTGTTTCGTGCGAAATTTTTTATTCATAACTTTTCTTTAAGGATCAAATAGATCTATTTTATAAATTTATAATAGTTATTACTTAATTAATTATGCAATAATTACTCGTTTCATTCTGCTTATGGCTGATTAGCCTAGCAAAAATGTTCGATAAATGCTATATCAAACGCAAACGAAGAGATCGTGGAATGGGAAAGTCTATATTTACGAGGGGTAGAGTTAGAACAAAATGGAGAGGGGTGACACTTGGTTGCTTTACTTTAGACCAAGTTTAGATTGATATGAGTGCCTGAGATTAAATTGAGGGGATGAAAATATGGTGAAAATAGATTAAATATAGTTAAAAAATCTTGACTGGGTTACCGGGTACCCCTCCTATGTAGCTCCGCCGTGTTTATGATGTCACCCTTGTTCTTTTTTTTATTGCTTGTAATTTGGCATCGAGGCAAAGATAGGGAAAAGGGAAATGGTAATTACGACATAACTTTGTTTGTTTCATTTTTTTTCTGCCAGTATTTGGCAGCAAGAAAGAGATAGGAGAAAGAAAAGTAAGATTAGTTATGACGTCACCCTTTTTTTTCCTATTCCGTCTTTCCAATCTTCTCGCGTATGACCAAGTGATAAGAATCTCTTTTTATGGTTTCATTGATGTGTTGTTAAGCTGGGAAATTTTTGGTCATTTTAGATAGCTCTGAGTCATGTATAACTCGGGTTACAGAGGAAAGACTTTTTTGTTGTTCTAGCTTATGTTTCCAAACTTCTCGTATGACCCAAAGGAAATAGGAAACTGAGGAGGGTACAGTATATTTTTTTTCTTTGTATAGTTTCAAGCTGTCTCTTGATAAGAAGTCGTGCGATTCTAAAATTCCTGGTCATCTAGATAGCTCTGACTCGTGGGGTTCTAGAGCAAAGACTTTTTCCCCTTGTAGAGTTCTAGAGGGGGAGACTTGCTAAGTAACGTGTGATGTTTACGTAGCGCACAACCATACTTCTCGTGTTCAAATAAGATGACAAATCGTTTTCAACCGACTTAAATTTGATTTGGTTAAAAACATGAGGGTTTTCATCATGAAACCTCAAAAAACATTAACCAATTTAAATAATATACTTCCTCCATCCATTTTTAAATGTTTGACATTATTGTCTTTTAGATATGACGTTTGATCAATTGTCTCATTCTAATAACTCACTTTTATTTAGAGTTTGGAACCTAGTTTTGGTTTCACGTCTACTCTAAGTATAAAATCACGCACTCAAGTCACCTATATTTTTTTTTCTTTTGGTGCAATTGAGAATGTTATAGAGTTTGGTTTTAACCATACCAATTTTTTTGCTAGCAGCCGGCTTGTCGGCTTCTTATAGTGGCGTGTTGTAATATAAATGATCCCACATATTTCTACGTGAGAGGTTGATAGATGGCTTATCAGCGAATTTTTGTCTTTTTATTAGCGGTTGCATGGCATTAATTGGATTTTATGCGGACAGTGAAAAAGGTAAAATGGCATGCATTATGCGGATCTTTCATGCAATATTTGGAAAAGTGATATTTTATTTCATGCTATCAAAATTTACTCCAACCAATTATTTGCTATTGGGAAATATTAGTTTCCTTATACATTGTTCTGGTCGAAAATTGGTAATATTTTATACAAATAATAGCCTAATAAGGTAGTGTTTGAAGTGGGAAAGAAGGAAGATGTAGGTGAATTGGGTTTGTTCCACGGTTAATCCCCTCCTCCAAGGAGCTTTGGAGAAGAATAATTCCAAATCTCCTACAATCACTTCCTCCTGGGCATTAACCAAACAAGTCCTTAGGAAATATTCCTGCAAATTGGGGATATCATCGTCCTAAGAAATTTGCTAGATAAGGAGGAGCATGAAGGGGTAATTACAAATATATTAGTCTTTATAGTTACAATTAAATTGTTTTAGGTTAATTGGTGAACACCAGTGTTAGGTTTTGTAGCACCCAAATTTTATTTAAAATTTTCTTTCAATTAAAAACTTTGGATTTTAAAAGTTTGGATTTTATTTTGTTTTGTGCCAAATGGATCTCACATTTTAATTTTCCCCAAATTCCATTTGATAAAAAAAGAGAGAAGGAAAATCCCCCTATTCATTTTGGGCCTCCCCCTCCCTTTTTCTTTTTCCTCCCCTCGGCCCAAAACTCTCCTCTCTCTCCCCCGAATGGGCCGGCCCACCTCCCCTCTCTCCCTTCCCGACCCACCTCACTCCTCCCTCTCCCTCCTCTCTCCCGGCCCAACTCCCCTCTCCCTCTCCCTTCCGGCCCACGGCCTCTCTCCCGCGCCGGCCCGGTCCACCTCCGGCCCACCCCGGCCACGAGCGCCGCCCGACCGCCGCCCGCGCCCGCCGCGTGCGCCGCTGCCCGCGCCGCCCGACCACTGCCCGCGCCCGCCGCCCGCGCCGCCCGCCGCACCGCGCCGCCCGCATCGCCGCGCCCACGTCGCCCGCGCCCGCCGCGTGCGCCGCCGCCGCGCCGCCCGCCCATGCCGCGCGCCGCACGCACGTCGCGTCGCCGCCCGCACCACGTCGCCGCACGTCGCCGTCCTCGCCGCACCCCTCGCCGCCTATAAAAGGCCCCGAAACCCCCTTCCCCCTCGCCGGCGACCTCCCTCCCTCCCCTCTCTCTCTCGCTCCCGCCGGCCACCGCCGCCTCCCTTTCCCCCGGCCGCCGCCGCCGCCACTCCCCGCCCCCCCCGGCCGCCGGCCTCCCCCTCCCCTCCCTCCCCGGCCGTCTCGCCGCCCGGCGCCATCGCCGGCCCAAGCCGAGCTCGGTGGCGCAACGAGGAAGAAGAGGCCACCCGACAGGTGGGCCCCACGTCCCCCTCCTCTCTCTCTCAGCCCGACATGTGGGCCCCACACCGCCTAACCCTAACCCTAACCTGGAATATTCCGTTATCTTTTATTTAAAAATTCCCAAAATTTTCAGAAAAGTCCCCCACCTTTGAAAATTCATAGAAATTCAACCGTAACTCCGTTTGACCCCGTTCAAATTCTAAATTTTTCTAAAATTGAGATCTACACAGTGGCACACTTGTTTATTTGATTTGAGCTTGTTTTATTTCCTTTTATTTATTTGTTCTCTGTTCCGCGTATAGAACACGTGTACGAGGACGCTCCGGACGCCGGTTTCGAAGAAGAAGACCCGCACCTCGTGCAAGGCAAGCCTCTTTGATCACATTGCCCCTATATTTGCAATGATATGTTGTTTGAAAAATGCATTGCTTAGTACACACGAATAACATGTTCAGGCCTCGGATTGTTTATACAACCGACGGACCAACCTAGTAGTCGCACTTATATTTCATAGGTTGATGTTTCCATACCTTTGGTAGCTCCACAAATGTTTACGCCGGTATCGTTATACGATTACCGAGGTAGTTTCGCTTAGCCATGCTCACGTTGTTGCCGTGTGGGAAACTTGGGTATTTCCAAATTACATGTTTAAAAAAAAAAACCGGTACGTTGTACCGAGGTGTTGCGAAATAAAATGTGTTGTGAAAATGGGGGTGATGCGCAGTCAAGCCTTTGTGGTTTGGCTACGTATTATCGTTAAGGAGCGATTCCTTTGGGAAGTCCATCCGAACACGTTACAGTGCGACCACACGGGTACTTATGGGATGCCTCTGGCTAAGTAAATTGTTATCACATGGGAGTTGGTGTGCCAATGGTTGTGGAATGCCGAGGATGAGGAGATGAAGTGTTACGCATGTTTTTGCCCATCATGGGTGTCTTTTTGCCTCTATTGTGGCATGGTACCAGTAGTAGTAGGAGGCATCCTCGGTATTTCCTGAGTGGACGACGGCTGGATTTGCCTGATACTCGGCTATGGATCTTAGCCCAACTAGGTGGCATGCGATTTTCATGGGTTAGCTTTGGAAAGGCCTTGTCACGAACTTTCGTTGCCGACGGGTAAACGATGTCAGTTTCGTGTCGTGTGGGTAAAGCGTACAACCTCTGCAGAGTTTAATGAACTGTTCGAACAGCCGTGCCCACGGTCAAGGGCGAGTGTAAGGTGTTTCTCATAGCGTAGATTTGTTTGACAAATGTTTGATGAAAATGGTTGGTGGGAAGGGGTTCGTTACCAGAGTTTGCCTGTGTGGCAAACGGCTAACCTGTGTGGTTAGGAACGGGTCTGTGTGACCTGGGGTGTCGTCCGACACCGAGGTATTGTTAGGGCCATGATGGCGTTGCAGTGCGGAGATGACTGTGTGGACCATGTGTGGTTGTAAAAGTGAGAAGGAACTAATGGAGGAGACAAATCAATTGTTGTTCGTTAATCGTGACAAGTTGTTGCAAAGCAACTTGTGGAATGGGTCGAGGCGTGAGCCTCCTCCCGATAACTAAAACTTGATTCACTCACTAGAGTTTTGTGAACTAAATCGCTTTGCCAAAAAGGCTGCTTTCGCAAATAAAACCCTAGCTCTTATTGCCTTAACCAAGCATGTCATTCTTTCCCCGGCTTACTGAGTACGTGAAGTACTCACCCTTGCTATATATAATATATCTATAGAGGTTGGAGATGAAGACGTCGACCCGACCGCCGATGAGTGTCTCCAGGAGCAAGCCGAGTACGAGGACTTCTAGAAGGATCGTGCCTAGCCCCAAGCCGTCGCCTGTGGATCAAGATGGTCGCCTAGACGTTTAGCCGCTGCTGCTTTTGTCTATTGCTTTATGGACTTTTGTATTGTTGCGTTGCTCATCCTTGGGCCTGTCCGAGATAGCAACTTATGTAAGGACTAAAACCCAGTGATGTAATAATAATCTACTTTGATTCCATGGTTATTCTGTGAGTACCAGCTAGTGTATCCTGGGACTGGTACTATATCACAGGTAATGCGTAGCACTTCGGCACGAGTTAGCTGGTGTCCTCGGTTAACGAGTGCCGGGGCGTTACAGGTTTGCAAGTATATATGGTATATATATGGTAATTATTCACGATTCATGTTACTGAGGAGGATTAACAGATAATTATATAATTTTAATTTAGTATGTGTCACTACAATAAAAACCTTATGTTGAGGTATTTTTAAGAGACAATTGTTTAACCCTCTAAATTAGGGGGTTAGTCTAGACTCTAGAGACACCTTACCAGTTGCCTAGAATACTTTTGCCTTGCAGACATTTTAGACCGTTTTAGAGATATCTGCATCTCTTAGGCACTGTATAATTTGTTTGTAAAGGTACTTTAACATTTGCAGGGACACCTTTAAGGAGGATATATATGCTAGCTAGATATAGGTAATACGAGGCATACACATGAGATTGACATGATGAATGCATTGATAATGATCGAAATGATTTTCTTAAGAGGTCGTGAGTTTAAGGATTGGCATTAACAAGGGTTCATGTCTGTTTTTCTCTTTTACAGACATCCCACTCCATTCTCCTAACCAAGCACCATTTTGAAACCATCCCGTACTATCAAAACATGTTTTTGCTCTTTCCCTACCTTATTATCCAACCTCTGGCAAAATCATGCATCAAGAAGCTTAACAATGATGGGGGCCTGCTTATTGTGATGTTGCTGCCAGATAGAAATAAAGCATTGGGTCGGACCCTTCTATGGTGTTAAGGCAGTAGCTGTGAATAGCCATTAACTACCCGGAAAGGGTAGAAGAATGGGC
Source organism: Oryza punctata (assembly GCA_000573905.2). NCBI lineage: Eukaryota > Viridiplantae > Streptophyta > Magnoliopsida > Poales > Poaceae > Oryza > Oryza punctata. The sequence goes on along the minus strand of CM002499.2, from coordinate 20,985,583 downwards.
CCTATTCTAGGCCATACGATGCATTATAGACGTATGATCATTACCCTTCAACCGGATTATTCTATTCCACTTCTAGATAGAGAAAACAACTAAATGAGAATACTTAATAATACGGCAAAACATTTATACAAAACACCTATCCCGAGCACACGCAAAGGAAACATTGATAGACAAGTGAAACCCAGTCCACGAAATAATTTGATCCATAGATGGTACCGTTGTGGTAAAAGTTATAATTCCAGATGAATCATTACCGCAAAGCATAAAGGCGATGTCATAGGTGCCTATACCGTAAAATCGATTTTTAACGGAATCAAAAAGACATATCTGATATAATCGTAACCATAAAATACGAACCTAATCTGCCGGGTGTAGTGGTCATTGCACAAGATCATGACGAAGAAACAAAAAGGTGAGAATATGATGAGTGAGCCAATGTAATGGTAAGTTGGTCATTTTTCGAAAAAGGTACAAACGCAAAACGCTCATATACATGTGCGCACACTTATCTCTACGAACGTACATTACCCTTATGGTAAGTTGTTTATGTTAATCAAAATGGCAACTGAACCTTTTCTAAGGCATATGGGAGGGCATAAAGTTTCAATCGAGAGTCGCATATAAGGGAACCATCTTTAATCTGAGTAAGCTGTGATTGGATCCTTGGAAAAAGTGTGGAGGGAAGAGCAAAATTAAGGATAGGTGATTAGGTGATCATAGAACAGTGCTCTTGTATTAATCCAATGTCTGGTTGATAGTAGTATGGCCCTCTAGCCAATATGCTTAGTAACTGGAAAAAAATAATTATTCAGCACTTATCCTTTTCGGATCGAATTGGTTTCCTCTTAACTTTGTATGAGTAATACCTCAGTAAAAGTATCAAATATTTTAACTTTTAGTTAGAGTTATAAAATGAAATCTTACGTTTACTGATTGTTTTCGCTTCAACAAAAGGGAATAGCAAAAGAATGTCAGGACCAAACCTGGACCTTCTGCAGTTCTACCCCTTTCTATGTTTTAAACGAACTGATCAACTTGACCAATTTGGATATTTTTTGGGGGTAAAAACAAAACATATATTCTGGGCTGTACATAAGTATACATAGCTTGCTTATGTTTATCATCCCCTTCTTACAAATTGGGAACTTCACAATCTGTATGCAGACATCTGGAGGACTCCAATCAGATTGCAGGCACTCTGTCTCTACACCCTTCTTCTGTTTGCAATCTCTGATCCAATCCACATCTGAAGCATTTCTGAACTCCAAGCTTCTGAAAAATATGCACCTCAGGATGATCACTGGGTTTGACAACTGACAACACTAGCTAGTGACAAACTAAACATTGTCAGACAGCAAAAAAATGTATCACTGGTAGAACTGCTGCAACCTGCAACTAGGTACTCCAGCCTGAAAATACTGCAGTTTGCACCATGTACAACAAGGAACAGAGAGCAATACTAGGGTAAGATCGTTCATGGATGAAAAGGCATTCTAAGTTCAAGTGGAAAGGAGAAAGAAAAATGAAGAGGCTCCCCTGCTAGTTTTGATGCAATGTGCTGGACCTGGAATGAAGACTGAAGACCAAGTATATATGTAAAAGTGCAGGAAACAATCTGTCAAAAATTAGCAAAGCCTGGCTAGCATTTTCCTTTTTCACAAAGTTAACACAGATATCCATGTTTTTAACATTAAGTAGATACATGCATATGCTAAGAACATGGAAACAAATATATTCCAGTATGCACAGAAGACATAACCTTTAAGCAGAAAACTTAAAACAGCGCATTGAAAAACTTTGATTCGCTTACAAACCATTCTACCTCACACAGAAGCAATTTCCTCAGACACAATATCCCCATTTCTCGCAATCGGAAGCGCGGTGTGAGGAATGAAGCCTGGTCCGAGACCCCAAACTCGGAAACAAAATAGAACCAATTGCACTTACTACAATGCCCTAGTATTTTGCACCAAGCAAGGATCTTGGATCAGCCTCCATTCCACACACCATGCTTCCCTTCCTCTCACTCTCCACCCACACAAACAACACCTCTCTCTGAACTTCTCTGAGGGACACTCATGATTTCCCAATCAACACATCAAGCAAGCTACACACACCCCCCACTTTAAAAGAAGCCCCAAAAGATTCCCTCCCTGGCCAAGCCCATGTCCTGGAGGCCACTTTTAGGTCCAGAACAAGCACCTAATTACAGGGTGATTAGCTGTTCCACTGTACCACTAACCAACCCCTTTTGATTTGTTCCTGCATTAGATGTTGTCTTCTTCTTGTCACTGCAGAAAATATAAATAAATATATTTCCCCTGTCGCAAAATATAAGCATTTCTAGGATTACCACGATATAAGCATTCCTGCGCTGACTCCCCAAATTCCAAAGACAATCAAATGCTTCAAAAGGGAATATAAGCAATTCAAAAACTAACAACTAAAGTGACTAAAAAGGAATCTTTAAACCTAAATGTTATATTTGCTAAAGAACATAGAAATCCTTATATTTTGTAACAGATGGAGTGTATGAATATAATGAATGTGTAAGCTTTTTTTTCAGCTCAGGACAAAGAGAATGAGGTGAAGTGTGGGGGAGCCTGAGGTAGTGGGGCAGCTGATGCATGGTCCTTTCAGGGCAATTTTAATGGAGACTCTCCTCACTGTTTTGCTGCAGGAGCAGGGGATGGTTAGCTGCATGTGGTTGTTAGGGTTGGGGAGGCAAAGGAGGGCTGGGATCACATGCAGCATGGATGCCCCCTGCAGAAAAAGAGTACTGTTTATGTCGCCTGGTTTTGTTTTGATGCTTTTTAAACCGTTTGGCTCTGCTTTGATGCAAAGCTTGCATTGGATGAGCCATGAGGTGTGTAGTGTTTGTGTGAGAGAAAGAGAGTGTGTGCGAGGGGGGTGAAAACCGTGACAAAAATGACTGAGGCGCGGTTTTCGTAAAAATGGTACCATTTCCGATTGTAGTCACATATAAATTTTGATTTTTCTTGTTTCTTTCAGCACCGTACTGTAGTCACCACTAAATAGTTAAATTGATAAATATAGAAATTTTCAACTGATCGGGAATTATTTATGTAGAACGTTTCCGACCATACGCCATATATATGCATAGTAGTATGGAAAGCATGTAGGATTGCAGGTGATCATATGACTCTGAAAGCAAAATGGCACTTCTTTTTCTGCTCACTCATATAGGCATCACTTGTGGTTGCTATCAAAATACAAGTATTGTAAATTAGGTCCCACTCGGAATGTGTTACAGGGATTCCGCGGAAGTTTTATGGGAGATAATTCAGTTAGGCTAATTTCCATGTGAATTGGAGAATTCCAAACAGTCCATAGTCTTCTTCCTTATGTCTAAACTTTTAATTACCCATGAATTTAAGTTATGTTATGATGTGCCCTTTTTCCTATTCCCTAATGTCTAAACTCAAATTCCACGTTTCCTATGGAAGTGAATTGTGAATTTTTCTACAAAATTGTGTGCTTTGACCAGGCCTGAATTTATAGGAGACTACAATAAATTGCACAAAGGATGTGTTCACGCTGCAAATGCTATAACTTTTATGATCCCAATGGTTATATTTAGGGATACAACTAGTTGTTTTTAAATATAGTACAAAGTTATTTCTTACCTTGAAACTGGACCAAAGTTTTTTTTTCAAAATACAGTATAAACGCAAGCGCACATATACAAACACATAGACTCTTCTCTATGAACACTTTCAAAACACGACCAACATATATTGAGATTGACGGATTTACCATCACCTACCATAAAACAAATTAGCCGTAAAGACAAACACCCATAAAAAATCTAAAACTTGAACTCGGGTGGATATGTTTCACCACAAGGGCCTAATTAGTTGAGTTGCTCTTTGCGAAATTGGACCAAAGTTAATTATACAAACACTCTGGACACTTACTAATTGTCACTTGGGTAGCTTTGAATAAGATTAATAATCTGCCAAAACAAGTTGTCAAGATTAATAAGCACCCATTAGTACCGTTCAAAGGGAGAAACTAAGAAACTGCCGCAAGTTTTTTCTTTTGAGTGAAAAGCTTTCGGATGTAAGTATAGTATAATTGAAGTGTAATTAATTACACTGTACTACAATTGTATTGCAACTACATTATACTACACTGTAACTACAATATAACTTATATAAAACTTGTATTAAACTATGGTTTGGTTGACTAGCATTGGGATCTTACATGTGACATGTGTGAAATTTTTTTCTAGCAATTTTTCCCTTCGTGCACAAATCTTGAGGTGATCCAATGGTTACAAATCTAAAAAGTTTTAGGGGGCAAAAAAACTTGCAGAAGTTTTATATCAATTCCGCGTTCAAAAATATTCATCAGCAAAACAAAAAGAAAAGGGAAAACTTTCAAAGCCTCTCATCATCTAATAAACAAACAAAGAAAGAAGAACTTCCAAAGCCCAACTATCCAAGAGCCCTTGCCATGACCTGCACAATACGAAATAAGTTCATTTGAGATCCCTTAACTTGTCAGCGAATCCGATTTTTCGTTCTTCAACCGCAAAACCAGACACAACAGGTCCCTCAACTGTGAAAACAGGTGCAATATAGGTATTATGGCGGTTTTGGCTGACGTGGCGCCTACGTGGCTAATTTGACTTGGTCATCAGCTAACGTGGCATTGACGTCGCGTATGAAGCAAAATTTAACAATTTTAAAAAGAAAACAAAATATATGAGCCCACATGTCAGTCAAATAATAAGATTAAAAATAGTGGGACCCACATATCAGTGGCCCCACTTCCTCCACCTCATACCTCTCTTCTCAGCGCTCCCCTCCTCCTCCTTGGCTGGCGCCGCGATGGGGAGGAGCCGACGTGGCCCGCGCGGTGGTGGAGGACGGCCGCGTGGCCCGCGACCGCACGCTCGCCGGCCTCCCCGCCCGATGGCTGCTGCCCCCCCCGCCCTTATCCCCGCTAGCCAGCGGCCGCCGTCCTTCTCCTTCTCCGTGCACGCTCGCCAGCGGGTGCGTGTCGTGCGCCGCCTTCGGGCCGAGGAAAGCGAGTGCTGCTGCCGAGAAGATGGAGAAGGCGCATGGAACCTGGTGATACGGCCCGCGACCTCCACCACCTTCCTAGTCTCCGGCGCCACGTCGCTGTCCTCCTCCGCCACCGCGGGCCACGCGGTTGTCCTTCTCGGCCACCGCGGACCACGCAATTGTCCTCCTTGGCGGGCCACGCGGCCATCCTCCCCGCCGCCGCGGGCCACGCCAGCTGCTCTCCCCACGGTGCCAGCCAAGGAGGAGGATCCCCTGGCGTGAGCCGGCTCGCGCGCCGCGGCGGCTGGCGGTAGGAGCAACGCGTCATGGCACCGACGTACGACGTTGGTGGAGGAGGAGGGGACCGCAAGGAATGGGGAGGCCACTGGCACCGGCGGCCATTGCGTGAGGAGTAGCTGCCAGAGCTTGCTATAGTTGCGGCGGAGTGGCGAGATGAGGAGATAGACAAGAGAGGGAGAAGGGGAGGAGATAGAGAAGAGAAGAGGTGGAGGAAGTGGGGCCCACTGGTATGTGGGTCCCACTATTTTTAATCTTATTTTTTGACTGACATGTGGGTCCATATATTTTGTTTTATTTTAAAATTGTTAAATTTTGCTTTATATGCCATGTCAGCTGAAGACCAAGTCAAATTAGCTACGTAGGCATCACGTCAACCAAAACCGCTATCCAAACCTCCATGGGACCTATATTGCACCGGTTTTCATAGTTGATGGATCCGTTGTATCTGGTTTTACGGTTGAAGGACGAAAATTGGATTCATTGACGAGTTAAGGGATCTCAGATGAACTTATTCCGCACAAGACAGAAGAGAAACCTCCATACATGGCCCTTGGCATGGGTCTGGGCCTTCAGATGGCCAGTTGATACAAGCCCAACCTTTGCTTTCCTCTCCTCCAGGGAGGCCCAAATGCCGCCGCCGCCGAGTTGCCCGGGCCTTCCAGCGACCAGCCTGCCTAAATTATTGCAGCTCATGTTCAGGTTATTTGGGGAAAAAAATATCTCTGTATCATGTTCCCACTTTCTTGAATCAAACGAGCAATACTTCTTCACTGTTACTGACTTACTGTGTCACTGATGATTGTTTAATTCTGAAGAGCAGCGATCGCTAATGAGTTTTGGTTAGAGTTCCGAGAATGGAGTATTAGGGAATTGACACTGATACGATTTTCATCCATAGGATACTCTTTTTTATTGTCTTCCTCTCTGCAGGCTAATGGTTTTGCAAAATTGACACCTGCATCTTGGTTAGAGTTCCAAATGCTGGGAAATCCTGACTCTGTTTCTGAATTTGGTGGCAACTTCTTTTCCATCTGATGGTTAATTACATGTGTAGTCTAGAGACCATTTCTTTCTGTGGAGAAACCTGGTGAGCTCTATTTCTCAAGAAATCGGAAGATGCAGTATTTCAAATGATTTGTATTCTATGTCACGGCGACAGAACATGGTACTTGTAAAATCAAAAACCAAAATCAAAGGTTTTTGATTGTTATTCTGTGATGAACAATTAGCGTTGGAGATTATTGGTTTTGATATTTGGAATTTATTTGCGAAGTGGTTTTGGAGATGATTAGATTTCACAGGTGATATATAGGTACTGCTGGATTGGGTCCGGTCAGACCGGGCAGTGGCTGCCGGTCAGACCGGCGTGTATTGCGCGGTCAGACCGACGCAGCCCGCGGTCTGACCGGCCGACGCTGTGTTGGTTTCGGTTTCGGGTTGTTTGTTTGGATATCTGTGATTGTTTCATGAATATGACTTCTAGATGGATATTATGCGTAGCTTGGTCTCGGAATATGGTTTCTTTATTTGTTCCATGTGTAGGTGAATTAATACCGGGAAAGTATTTGCGGTGATGGACCGGGAGTCGGCTTGGGGATAAGACGACGTCCAGGTGGTCAGAGTTCATGTGGGATACCAAGGCTAGAGTTCAATGCACGTGGAAGGTGAAGGTTCCATATGGCATACGATGGAGGTATTGTGTGTGTATGGGATGCAGAGTCGAATTTGGAAGGAGTCCAAATTTGGTAGGATTGTTTACGTAAAGTTTGTTTCTTGTACGAGAAGGTTTCCTAAGGTGATTAGGACTTCTAATATGAGTTTGGTTCGTGGCTTTAGGCTGCTTACTTTGGGTATAAATAGAGAGGGAGCGTGAGACTTCCCGATATCGCTTTTGAGAGCAATTAAGTTGATAGTTTTGTTAGGGTTTCGAGTTTAGTCGAGACTTTTGTAAGGAGTGCTGTTGGTGCACTTTGTAAACACAGAGAGAATCAATAAAGTCGTCATCCACTTTAAGAGTTCTTCGATTTGTGTTTCACCGGGTTTCGGTGGCCCAACCGGTGATATACCACCGGTCAGACCGGCGGCAGATCGGCGGTCAGACCGGCGGCGTCAACAGGCGGAGGCAGGCGATCTCGGTGGTTCGACCGGAGTTTGATCTCGGTCAGACCAACGTGTACCAGGCGGTCAGACCGGCGTAACACCTTCGGTCAGACCGCGATCCGTTGAATTTGAGGGTAACTCTTATTTCCGCTAAAATTTTTGTTTTTGGGCATACCAACCATTCACCCCCCTCTGGTTAGTTTAGTTCTTACTGTTCGATCCTACAGTACTTGCATGCTCACCTTGACACACAAAGCGAAGATTTTGCCCATTTTGAGATAGTTGAAATTGATGGATTGATGAATAATCTAATTTTAATATAGCTATAAACAAATGAATTAACTAATATAAAGTTGAAACGTTGCTTTAGAAAAATATTTCATAAAAAAGTATATAGAATTTCCTTTCTTTCTATTAAATGGACTGCTTAGGAGATCGGAAAGCGTGCAAACAAAAATCCAGAATCAGAAAGAACATGACTTTGATCCCTTGCCATATGATCCCTTTATTCTAAAATGAAATAGAGACAAAAGGATTATATTTTTTACTGAAAGGTTGTTGTGAATTGAAGTTGCGTTACTATGACTCGATTAATTGCCTTGCGTTTGCCGTTTGGACATGATAGTTAATAGATGCATGGATGCAGAGGAGAGTGCCACTGAAACAGCGTGAGCCATCCAAGTATTCAACAACAATAACTTCAAGAGAGACGGTCGGACGGTTGATTAACCTAAGTTTGGTGAGAGGTGAGAATTGAGATATTGAGAGAGTGGGAGTTGGCATGCTCCCAGACAATTTTTATGCCAACCTCTTATAATTAAAAACAAATACTATAAATAACTCATCTTAGTGGAAAACAAGAAATCCAAAGAACACCCTTGGGAAAAAAAAACGATGATATTGTTTTAGAGTTTATTTTCCTCCTTCACACTACTAGTATCACTTCAAACTTTTAATAATATTACTCTTACCAATTGTTGACGAAAAAAATCCGTGCTCAGCCTATGGTACCAGATCTGTGTTTGCGCGAACTAAGTCGACGAACACCATGGTTTGGGAGATCTACTTAACTCCAGTGCAAGTCCAAAATATTGATAAGATACGGACGTGCCAGTCAATTTGATCCTGTAACTGACAAGATAAATAAATAGGTTAGTCACCAGATAGCTGATCGGCTGACCAGCCGATATAGTAATTCCAGCCCATATTGATAGGGTGTTGAACTATCGACTATATATCCAATGTAGATAATGATATAAATACAATCGACTGATGATAATGTAATGAAACAATAATATAATCCAATAGAAACCAATAGATGAATATGTGGATCACCAAAGAGCCGATCGGCTGACCAGCCGATATAGTAATCCCAGTCGATGTCGATACCAGCTGATATTGATAGGGTTCTAAATTATCGGCTATATATATCCAATATAGATCTTAATACTTGAGTAAACAAAGACAATCGACTGATAATAATGTAATAAAACAATAATATAATCCAGTAGAAATCAGTCGGCTAATAATGATATGATATAATAAACGTTGATCCGATGGTCAAAGCATACATCGGCTGGAAATCCGATGTCATGAAATCCAAACGATTAGATAAACAGTGAAACCTTTGTTGCAATCGGCTAAATCCAACTTGTATGTAATCCTTATAAACTGATGCAACGTCCAGATAACTCAACGGCTGAAACCCTGATGAAACCCTTATTATAATCAAAGATAGGTTAGCCTTTATGATTCTAAGTACGGCTAGAGATGATGCATCACAAAGTATGCAAAGAAGCATAAAGTCTAAACAATCAAGTCTTTAACTTATTTTTAGGGTGGTGAATATCTTAGTTAATATAATCTAGCAAGATAATTTAGCTGATACCAATATAAAGCCTAAAACGAATTTCAGCCGATATGATTAAATTAAAATGCTAAGCTAGATTAACTAAGATATATGATAACCAGCGTTGTAGAAGATAGAATAGAACATCTAAAGCGACGCCCTAATCCGCTAACGCAAACCGCTGAGACAAGTCATACCTCTTGTCAGAAGATCGAAGCCGATGCCCTAACTCGAAGCAAGAACTCATCGAAAAAGTAGAAAGGTAAAAGGTGATAATGCGTCGAAGTTGTATTGATCGAGAGATAATTTACAGGGATATTGGGTGTACATATTCATACCCATGAGTGGAGTCTAGTCCATATCGGTCAATGATACAAACTTTCCTAAAGATAAAAGGAAAAACATGAAATCCTTATCGAATACTAAACACACTTTACTAAAGATAAAAGGAAACTAACAAATCCTTCCTAATTAATAGATAAACTGCTATCCCGCATCCTCCTTGAACTCGGACTTTTCTGTATAGACTTCCTTTCATTGATTAATTTCCTTAACACAATTCATCAAGAATATAACTGTTGGTGATTGATAATGCCCATCGGTCGATTCTAGAGCTCTGAAGCTGATACTGACTCTAGACTTATAATAACTTCAAGGCTTACCAAATTTCATCGTTAACACCAACTAAGGAAACAAGGGGGCCAGATGAGATGACACATGGCATTCAAGTCACATAACATCAATTTGTCCTTGCAACCAACACAAGGCTAAGGCCCCGTTTGTTTCCATAAGTCCTAGGGCTAAAGATTAGTCATAGGACTAAAACATTAGTCCTTTTTAGTCCTAACATGTTTGGTTGAATAGGCTAAATAGGACTAAAATCACATTAATTGAGCTGTCTAGTAGGTATTTATAGAGAGAGAGTGAAGAGAGAGATAGGGTTGAGACCACTCTGCTATAGGTTTTTAGCCCTTATAAGCTCCTCTCCCGGGGACTTATTGCCCTATGCTGTTTTAGTCTGTTTAAGTCCCTCATGTTTGATAATTTAGGGGCTAAAAGAACTAAAGTGGAGGGTCTTATGGATTAGCCCCTCCAAACAAACAGCACCTAAATCTTGTAAGGAAAATACTATGCGTTCGATGTTTTTGGTTACGATCTTTGTACGATCTGACACCGTGTGCTATCCACCTAGGAGAGAACGTTCTTTAGGACTAGAAAATGCAGCTGTTAACAGAATGTTTGATCGTAAGGATATCGTAAGCAAACATCGTATGTGTAGCAGCTCTCATCTTGTAACTAATCATATGTCACTAGCAGTTCAGTTTTATGCCAATAATTAATAAATCCTGTCCTAATCAGCCATCTGATCAGCGGTTATCTAGTCTACACGCTAGGAAGTCAAAAAAGGGGCCTAACCGACACGGAAAAACAAACTAAAATTGAGTAAAATTCTCTAGGAGCTGAAAGCAACCAAGGTGTGTTGCATGATGTTGCTTTCTTTTTCCTTAGGGAGGTTTTCTTTCAGTTTCAGAGGGAGACAGTCAGAAAGAGAGTGCATCAAGCAATTCCTAATACGGCAAAATCAATCCCATGAATCCATGATATATATATGGTCGATGGCTGGGGACTGGGGTGGTCCCTTTCATCACATTTGATGAACAGGCACTGCTCTGCACAATGATGCAGTTTGTGACAGTGATATATATATATATATATATATATATATATATATATATATATATATATATATGGACAAAAATGACAATAAACCATATTTAATTTCGCGGATAATTAGGGTTTTATGGGGGCGAGACTATTTTAAACCGACTTTACGGAGGGTACGATCATATACATTGAATGACATGATAATTTCGTGACACCAAGTTTCTTGGAAATAAAGATCTCTGAAGAAGTGAAGATATGACCGCATACAACAGGGTATTTAGGGAATATGTTTTGTATCGGTATATGCTGGAGCTGTTTTTATTAATGAAACCTACTATATTAGGAAAGGGTGAAGTTACTGGTATGCTTCATGAAAGCTGTGAGAGGAGAGATCTGGCATTTTCGTTCAAATATTTGATGTTTACGATAAGATCCGGTTAAATATTTGAAACTTTGACCATCCATTTTTATTAAAATAAATGTATAAAATCTAATAAGTTTATAATATTATGTATAACTTTTAAAACATTTTTTCCTTTTTAAACTAATCATTTAAGGAACTATTAATGGTTACAGTTTTAAATGTTTGATCAAATAATAACCTAAATATCAAATATTTACAGTGGAGAAACCCTTTTGAGCGGACTTTGTAGAGGGCACGATTACATATTTAGAATACAATATGTATGGTTTTGTGTAAACAACATAATAAGTTGTGATGCGAAGTTTCTCGGAAACAAAGATAGAACCGTATATAACATAGATATGATACTGAATTTTGTCCAATACATTTTGTGAGACAACGTTTTCTTTTTACATTTTCGGAGAAGAAGTTGAGTAGTACTCTCTCTATGCTAGAGATGCCTTAATCAATGAAACTTACTATATTAGGAAAGGGTGAAGTTACCGCTGTGCTTCGTGGAAGCTGCACAAGAGAAAACCAGAAGCTTTGTCCCTGGTTTTCAAGGTGGTTTAGGCTGTGTGTTTGAGAGGTGAGGTTAGGAACTCACCTCCCGGCGCACGTAGAACAACACGACACATTTACTATTTTTTTTAGAAAAGATTAAGATGATTTTTTAAAACAAATTTCATATATATTTTTTTTAAAAAATATACCGTTTAATAGTTTGAAAAGCGTGTGCACGGAACACGAGGGAGGTCAGTTGGGAAAGAGGGAAGAAGAACACAACATTAGGTTTTGGTGGGTGCTGAAGCTTTTATTCCCCTATTTGGAATAAGTAGGTGTGTTCGAACCTTAGCCTTTTTATGGCACGTAAAACAAAACGATTATTTAGCATATTATTAATTACGTTAGCTAAAAATTTAAAAGTATATTAATATAAATTTTAATGTAATTTTTTTATAGATTTTTCGTGAAGCACATCGTTTAATCGTTTAACAGTCTAGACAAACATGCGTGTAGAGAAAATAAGGGATTAAGAATTTAGGAAAGGAGGGTATAGAACACACAAAAAAAAAACACACCACTATCTCAGATGCATTTCGTTTGGATGAAAACCTTTTTTTTTACAAACCCTTAAAATGTGAGATAATTTTCCCTCGAAAAAAGTGAGATGAGTTTTGGTATCACCGACATTTGGTAAGTCAAAGAATGTTTGGTTTGTTTTATCCGACCAAAATTTATTTTAGTACTCCGTAGTAATAAACCAAAGCAAGCTATAGTCTGATTATGTTGCACATGATGGTGTTATTATTATAATCCTGATGGACTAATGGTCATTTAAAACTTTCTCATGCATGGTTGGAGGCTTGGGGCCCACTATTACACTATTGAACCTTTTATTTGTGCATGGGCAACATTGTACTGTCGAGAAAAGTGCAAGCTAGATATCTGCTATTGGAGAATTGGACCAGTCAAAGAACGACAAGTCAGCATAAAAGTGCATAGGGCACCATGGAGTGTACCCCAAAATTTAGCAGTTTAGCACCATAGGGGTGTCACACTGAAATTGGGCATCCATGTAGTTAGACAAGCTAATTTCAAAATTAACATTTTTATAATTTTCTTTGTGGATAGGTTGTGCCTAGCTAACTATTCTAATCCGAATAAATAGTTAATTTATATGATTATAGCTTCTTCTTGGTTTCTTTGATCATAGGAAATAAAACAGCCTAGAATAGTTGAAGAATGATTTATACCAAACATCTAAAAATCTTGAAGGAATTGAAGAAAACTTAGCATCGGCAAACCTCTTTAGCTTTTAGTCTTCCTCCGATGGTTCAATCTTGTAAACCTTCTTTTCTACTGTTTGCTCCTCTTACAGCTATACACATTCGAGTCTCGGAAATACCAGAAAGATAATTTTATTGACATGCATAGGAATGGATGCATTAATAATTTATTTGCTAAGAACGTAATCCCTCCATTTTTTTTGTTTGATATTGGTTAACTGAACTAACCAACATCATACATTAGGAAGCAGAGTAGTACAGTCGGATGTCTTTTCAAGCCTGTTGAAATTTACCTGAAGACATTTTTGTGCACTCTCTAATCTCCACCAACATTTATAATAAGAACTGAAGAAAAACCACGCCGAATCTGATGAAATGTTGTACAAGCAGTATATATGATGGGATTCTATATGCACATTATTGAACAGGTTGATACTTGTGATCATTACTGAATATCACGTATGGCATCACAAAATCCAGAACTTCCATTTGGACTAACGTTCCATGTTTGAGGTCAGTTCCATATTATCCACATCATAAATTATGAGTTCCTTTCGTAAATAACACTTTTTATTTGGTAGCACGCCTTTTTTTTAAGGAATAAAAATCTAATTTAAAATAAAGAAGCTTTCTTTGAAAATTTTGGACCTTGAATGGTGCTCCAACCAAAGACAATTAATGCCCAGAGACGAACCAATGCTAGCCATAACAGCCATGAAAGATTTGCATAGAAACATAAACAAATTCCTCCCAGAAAAAAAGAGGAACCTAAACAAATTAGCATTTCTATGAAAAGAGGAACCTACTTTGGCTAGGTGCTAGGTTCTGAAATTAGGTGGAGCTAGTATTGCCAGGTGAACGGCAAGAAGAAATGACTATAATGTCCTTACTAGATATAAAAGTGATTATAGTATCTGTGCTATAAATGTTTGGGATAAAATAAAAATAAATGAATGTATATAGGAGTACTAGATAAAATATAGTTAATATCATATTAAATGCTTGGACATGCACCGGAGAGTCATATGGTTTATTTATTTTATTACCAAAATAAATCTTACCAACATTTGAAACTATCAATATTTAAAATATTTTCCTGCTATCAAAATTTGGTAACGCTAGACATGTTTAGTTTAAAATATTTCCAAAGTTTGATAGTGTTTCTGTGAGAGAGCTTTCGAAACTTTCAAATTTTGTTAAGGTAGAGATGACAAAGAACATATTTAATTTGTTACCCTATCAAAAATGTTGTAACGCTAAAAATTGATAGGATTGAAAATAGCAATGAAGTAAACTGCACGATAATAAACAACTTACACACAAATAAACTTCTTCTAGGTAAAAAGAAGACAATAACAATTTTTTCAAGCACACATGCGTGTATGTTAAAGCAAGCACTAAATCTCTTAAAGCATCATGATTTAACAACAAAACAATTTTAGTCCAAATTAACTCCACATAACAAATACCCAAAAACCCTAGTAACCCTCCCATAAACCCCACAAATTCCACAAAACTCACATCACATCCAAACACACAAATGCTTGCATGGCAAGAGCCACACACACTCTCTCTCCCTCTCTCTCCTCACAAATTCCCCTAACTGCCCCTACATTTGCTCCCCACAACAGCTACCAAGAGTAGGGGCAAAACGGTCAATCAACACCTGACAAGAGGAGGCACGAAGCAAACAAATACTACTCCACACCCTTCCTCTGCTTCTCTCTCTCTCTCTCCTATTTTCATCAGCTTCCCTTGCAAGCCTTGCTCCTCCTCTTCCACCACCTCCTCCTCCAAAATCCCCCCAAAATCGGCGCCTCCCCGTCCAATTCTGCGCCGCGATCCGCTCCCCGCACCCGCCGGAGCGCTCAGGACCGCGCGGCGACGGCCCGGGCGCGAATGCGTGCGCCCCCTGTGAGGGTTGGAGGTGATCTTCCTCTGCCGTTTTCTTTTGGGGGTTGGGGGGGGGGGGGGTGTGTCGATTTGGGTGAGGGGGATTTCGTCGATCGGTTCTTGCGAGGATCGGTGTTCTCGTGGTGGGTTTCGGTGGGGGCGCGGTTCTTGATGAGGGAGGGGGGTTTTTTTGGTGTTGGTGATCGGGGGGGTTTTCTTGGGGTTTTTGCGATCTTGGCGTGCGTGGGTGGGTTTTCTTGGCGCTCAGCTTCCCCCCCACGGGTTGTGACGGATTTCGTTTGATCCTCGTGGAGCGCGATCGTGGCTTCAATGGCGAAATCGTTGGGGGTTTTTTTTGGTGGTTCCCTTCTCAAATTTTATCGGAATTTTGTTATGTGCGCGTGCGTTTCTTGGGTTTCTTGGGATTGGGATTGCTTTATGTTTTTTTTTGATGGGATCAAAAATCTTTTTCTGCGCATCCATTTGGCCGGGAGAACTCTGTTGATTCCAAGATCTTCAGACGGACGCCGTGTTTGTCACCCTGCTGATGTTGTCGTTATGCCAAATCGCCTCGTACGAATGCTAATTTTACTACTATTTGGTAAAGATTTTTTTAATCCCTTGATGATCATTTGGTTGATCGATGATGCTGGTCATTTCACGGTATTTGTGTGTAGTGTCGAATCGTCGGTGCCGTGGGATTGGTGATTTTGTTCTACATTGTCTGATAGATTTGGCATTGACTGTGTCCTGCTCTGCTGCTCTGCAGATTATTGTCCTGTTACTGAGATGGATGAAGTGCCGGGTAATCAAGAAGATCCCAGACTTGGGGCCTATGCCGACAAGATCACTGATGCGATGTTTGCGGACCATGTGGAGTTGGGGTATCAGTATGCAGGTGATTCTTCTCTAGAGGCAGGATGGGCTCCGATGATTGCGAGAAGGCAGTCGCAGTCGCAGCTGGGGAGTAACCAGCTTGGTGTCTCCTTTGAGAATGACTATTTGCCAGATGACCAGTCATCGTTGACATCGGCATTCAAGAACATGAGCTTGGGATTCAGGGATTGTACTGTTGGCACTCCTGCTAATCCTGTCAGTGTTGCACCCCTAGGTGCACATTATCCTGCAAGTCATGTGATTTCATCTGGTGACAGCACAATGAACTCATTTCATCAGCAGGAGTTTGCTCAAGATGGTTTCAGGCCTTCGTCTCTGAATCTCAATGTTGCTGAATACATGAAGCCGAAGTACGGTGTACACAATGTTCAGATGTTCACCGGGTTGCATGGCTCGGATTATGTTTCTGGGGACCCGCATAATCTACCATCATCAGCTTCACCTTTACAGAAACAGTATTTCATTGATGGGCAATTCCGGGCTAATGCACCATATCAGCAGACGGGCTCAAATTTCAGGAGGCAAGATTTTGATGCTGACAGTCAGTATATTTTGCCATCCCAGTATGCTTATCAGCAAATGCCACAGGTTGCTGGATCTGATGTTCATTGGGTTAGAAGCAACCAACATGGTGTTCACTCCTCTTCTATCCCTGCAGCTTCACCTTATCTCGGGACACCAATGGTTGGTCAACAAGCACATGGCAGTGCTGATACTTACTGGAATGGTGCTGCTATTTCACATGGAAACAACCAGCTGAATTCCACATTTGTGAACAATTGCTCATGTATAATTTACCCTGATTGTTCACATGAAATCTGTGAATATTGCCAGATCAAGCAAGCAGAAAAGTTGAAGCATCGTTATGCGTTCAGGCGTTCATCCAAAGGTTTCCTGCAGCATCAGATTTTTGATAGGGTCAACATTAAATGTTCTCCTGGAAAGACGATGGTGAAGTCTGATGGTATAAATTCAGTGAGAAATATTCAGTCTGTCTTTGAACCTAATGGCCACATTGCAATGAATCAGAGAATCAACCAGCATGGACACAATCAACATCTTAATATTCAGGGCAATGATTTCTTGCGTTTTGACAGGCTAAATTCCCAGGCTCTGTCACCCGTGGAATCTGAACATGGTTTGGCCATGAGAACTCCTCAAATGAGTTATAGTTCAGTAGATGAAATTGTTGGGAAAATTCATCTCTTGGCAAAGGATCAGAATGGTTGCCGTTTTCTACAGAGGATATTTACAGAAGGTACTTCGGAAAATGTTAAAAAGGTCTTTGATGGAATCATTGAACATATTGGTGAACTTGTGGTCGATCCATTTGGAAACTACTTGGTACAAAAGCTACTTGAAGAGTGCAACCATGATCAGAAGATGCATATAGTCTACGAAATAACCAAAAGACCAGGGCAACTTATTAAATTTGCGTGCGACATGCATGGGTATGTATATGGTACTCTGATATTAACTGTTTTGCTCACAATTTACTTCTACCACAATCATTTACTATTTTTTCCTGCACATAATGATCCAGGACACGTGTAGTGCAAAAGGTGATAGAAACAATAAACTCCCCAGATGAAGTTTCCATGGTTGTATGTGCCCTGAGCTCTGGTGCCATCACTTTGATGATGGATGCAAATGGTTGTCATGTTGCACTCCGCTGCTTGCAAAAATTCTCACATGAGCACAAAGCAGTAAGATTATCTTTGCTTTAAATTGAATGTATTGTTATTCTTTGTATGGTAGCTGTGCAAACTCTTGCCTACATTAGCTATATAATGCTAGTGTAGTTATAATGATGTTCATGGCTTGTAGCAGTCATGCTGAGAAATATGTGGATGCTGATCATACTTGTTGAAAGCATTTATTGGCTTTATCTTTTTTAAACTGAAATGAGAGCCCGCATTAGGATTGGAGGAGGTAGGGGGTTTCAACTCCGCGTGAAATGATATTAGCTTTATCTTGACTTGCCTTTGACTTCTCCGTTTGCTTTAGCGTTACACATTTCTATTCTCTGGTAACTTCCACTATTATCATCTGAAGGAAAGTTTTAATATGTTGGCTTCAATACAGTTTGACAATTTTGGAAAGTTTTTAGATTTTAGTTAAGCAAGCAACAGGAATTAAAAACAATGTACCACCAGGGGGAGGGGGTTGTGCAGAACGGGAAGGATGTTCTCGCACATTCCTCAAATATCTCATAGAGGGACTGGTATAGAACATATTATAATTTTAATGCCATCGTAGAGGAGGAAAACTATATACTAGAAGACAATAATGCTTATAGAGTCCACCTTTTTCGTAATTTTAAATAGTATCTCAAATTTGGACTGGTATAACCATTGCAGTTCCTTCTTAATGTGGCCATGGAATATTACTTTGAGCTAGCCCAGGATCGTCAAGGTTGTTGTATCATTCAAAAATGCATTCTTCATGCAAATAAGGAACAGAAGAACCAATTGTTGTACAATATCACATCCAGGGCTCTTGAGCTGTCAGAGCATCAGTATGGGTACGCAAATTCTCTTTTGCCTTCTGAAGTTCAAGAGATTATTGTCTACTCACAGTCCTAGGGCAATATTTTCCTTGCAGGAACTATGTTGTACAGTATATTCTTGATCTCCACATTTCATGGGTGACAGATGAAATACTGGACAAGCTGGAAGGTCATTTCGGATCTCTGTCGATGCAAAAAAGTAGCAGCAATGTGGTAGAGAAATGTTTAAAAGAAGCACCGTGGCCTAAACGTGTTAAAATCATTCACGAGCTTATCAATGACCCTAAGTTACTGCATATCTTGATCGACCCATATGGGAACTATGTGATCCAAACAGCGCTCAAGGAGTGTGAGGTTAGAAAAAATGCTGCCGTTCTGCGACAAGCATATGAGCATTAGATTGAAATATCTCAAAACGATTTCACATTTTAACTCCAACTGTGCTATTGTGCAGGATGCTGCAGTACGCGCTGTGCTGATTGGAGCCATTAGGCCACATGTTGCTGCTCTTCGAAACAACATGTTTGGGAAGAGAATTCTGTCAAAAACTTACCTGAAGAACAGGAAGCACTAATCTTGCACCTTTGGGCTTTTCTTCTGGAGTTCACCTGTCAGGCAATGTGCATAAGGTGCAACACTAATGTATCTGTAAGAATCATATGCTACAGAATAGATCCAGTCAAATTAAGTAGATTAAGAAAGATGAAAGAAAAAAGAAAGGGAAATAATTCGGTTGGAGGAAACACCATTTTGAGCTACTTCAGACAACACCGTGTTGCAAGATGTAGAATTGTAGAAATTTTGTCCAAATAATTATGAGTTGTATTATTTAAGCCCTTTAAGCTATCAGGATGTCTGTATCAGATGCTGTTCTGTAAACCTCCCCAAGTTGTAACTCTGTAATGGTATTTATATTCTACGTGTTGGCAGTTTGGCACATATGTCATGAGATTAGCTGGTTTTTATCTTGTGGAACTGGGCTCAGGGTTAAGAGTTTAAACTTATCGGTATGACAAAGTCCGCTTCATTGAAGAGAGGATATGTTTTACATGGACAAAATTTAACAGAAAATTAGGTGCTTAAAACCAAAGAAAAAACACGAGAAGTGAAAAAGCAGCTCCTACATTGGGAATTTGTGGGAGACATGTTGTGGGAAAGCGTGAAAAGAGCTTATAAGCGCTTGAATTTTGGGCTTCAAGAAGCATAATTATTTGATCTGCACATACAAATTTGAACTAGCCAATAATTTGGCTATGATCCGTTTGATTTTATAAAATCGGAATAATAGAAAATCGACATTTAATCACATTGTACCATATAAGCGTATGTGAGAGTTCCGTAAAAAAATGTAACCTTTCCCTACAAATTATTGTAATATTCAAATTGCAAGAACACAAAATGCTCTTATTGCGCGCAGCTGCGTTAGGACAAAAAGTAGCACGCACCGCGTGCGCCAGGCCTGCCTCTCAAAGTAGCGATTAGTGCTAATGACGATTACCGTTAAGCATGTTTTATAATAAAATAATAAATACACAATCGAGTTGAAATTTTAAAGTATGGTTTGAAAGTTGAAAAATTATAGTTCAAAATTTTAAATGTGAGTTGAAAGTTTTTAAATTTGAGTTAAAAGTTTTCATAATTTGAATCGAAAGTTTCAAAATTTTGGATAGAGTATTTTAAAATTTTGAGTTGAAAGTTTTAAAAGTTGAAAGGAAAATTTTAAATTTGAGTTGAAAGTTTATTTTTTTTAAAATTTCAAATAAAGTCCACTTGGTGTCCCTTAACTAGCTCTCTCGATAACAACTGGGCTATTAGGACATGTCATGTGAGTATGGACCGGTCTGTGGGCCGTGGCCAGGGAGGCCTTGTGCGGGCACCACGCCGCCAGCTATCCTCCTCCTTTCCCCCTCCTTGCGGCGCCGCGCAATCCAACCCTAAGATTGCGGCGGCCGCCGGCGAGGGCTTCGCTCCCGCTGCTAGCTCGCCGCGGCCCTCCGCGTCCACTTCCTCCTTCCCCGCCGCCGACCCCGCCGCCCGCGGCGTCTGCACTCTGCAGCAGCAGCAGCAATGAAGATGTTAGTGTTTCTTGCCAACTCGTGCGCCCTAATTATTCGTATGGAGCTCCTGGTTTTAGATGAGGATTTGGAGTGTTCTTCTTCTTTTATCGCTCTCGTATATCCATGTGCTGTGTCCAGTATTGTGTCTGTACATCTCCGCTATTATGGTTTTTTGAAAATAAAAATCAATGTGCACTTTGATTTGTGAGGGGGCACCATGGTGATTTAGGTTTTAGAGGCATGTATGTACCAGTGCCATGTTTGCCTAGAATTTGCCACTGTAAAATGGGCGGAGTTGTCGATTCCACTTGCGCTTTTAGTTTTACATATTGCTAGAAAAAAAAGTGTAAATTGAGAATATTGCTATTGGTAAATATGTTATGCAATTGACCATCGGCGAGTTCTTCAATAGGAAGTTAGTACTGTGGGATGCATCGATATTCCTGGTTTATTTGTTAGGTTGACTAGTTTTAACAGAAATATACTTTAAGGTAAATTGGGGATTTTTTTTGGTTGCTGAATAGGCAATAATATACTTTTAAATCTTGTCCTGTTTTGTGTTGGTATCCGAATATATGTTTTCAAGAGGATTCTGAATAGTTAGTAATTCTTAGTGCATATCATGTAGTGATTTCTAAATTTCAGTCAATAATTATGGACACCAGTACACTACCATTACACCAAGTATGAAAGGCTGGATTTCAGATCTTTACCATGTTCTACTTGCCTGGTGTTATCTTGTTTTCATGATCTGAACGACTGATGTTCATTTTTGTTCTGCAGAGAGAAAGCAAATGCAGGATTTCTAACAAACTTTGAAGTTCTTGACTTCTTACGATCTAGAGGAGCTAAAACCGATCCCATGGGATGTTTGGGGGCTGTTGCTGCTTCAGAGTGTAAGGTGAGTACTAATTTTTCTGCTACCTCTCAACCCCAATAATGTCTAATCTGATTTTTGCCTGTGTTGATCTCGTGGTCACCACTATCACATCCAGGTATATGAGTACCTTCTGAAAACTCCTGCTTGTAACCAGACAAGGGAATCAATTAATGAATTTGTGACAAGATGTGAGAGCTTCAAGCTTACAAATGCTGACAAGCTAAACATAATCAATTGGAGACCATCCTCGGCTGCTGATGCCTATGCGGTATTACCATGTTTATCTTGTTGGTATTAAATTTTTGGTACTGCTAAGTTACTAGCTGATGTTAACTATGGCACAAATTAAGAATTTATAATAGTGTGGTACACCATGAAAGTGGCTACTTACCTTTTTCTTGAAAAGCTCAGCTGAATGAGGGGATACTCTGGGCAATTATCCAATTATGGGGCAAAGACTGGAAATAAATCTGACTCTTTGCAGTAATGCATGATTCAAGAAGCTGGCTCTATTCAACAATCTTCTTATGGCAAACACTTGATTCATACCATTAAGAATCTCTCTCTATGATCTGGATTTCTATACTATGCCTTTTATACATGCATGCATCTTAATGGACTTTTGGATTTTCTTTGCAATAATTGACAAATGGAAATTAGTTTGGACAGGCTGAATTTCTACGTTTTATGTTTTCTATACATAGATGAATCTCAAGTAAGTTTTGGATTTTCCTTGCAATAATTAACAATGTAAATTAGTTTAGACAAACTGCACTCTCTGGTGTGGCATGTTCTTGCAAATCCCACAATTTCTCGCACAGAGACAATTATGGGAATAGCTATTTAGGTTTGTGTCACAATCAACGCATCTGAATTTTCCGTTCAGAGAATGAGTGAATAGTTCTATGTTACATATGCGAGTAACCTTTTGTAAGGAATTTGTTGAGTAACCGTGGTCTGGGTCTACCTGCTTGTGTTGCGTTGATATTTTCTTTAGGTTTAGATCTCGCTAATCTATTTGACATATTGGTTCCTTTGAACACTGCAGATGATAGAAGAGTGTGGTAAACGATTTTCGAAGGATGAGCGGGGAGAAGCATGCAACGAAGATGAGCGAGTTGAGGAATTCTTGGAGCTAGTGAAGGAGGCTTTTCCACCACCCCACCCAAAGCCAGAGGCAATGACAGAGTGAGTGTGGTAGAACTGTAGAAGAATATCCGGATTTTTGACATAAGACACAAATATTCAACTCCTGTAGCTTGTCTTCTAGAGTCACGTTGCTCATAGAGACACTAGGGGTTTGGTACCCATGTACCTACCTTGTTGGAGGCATCTATATATATTAGAATTAGAAAGAGTAGTTAACATCTAAGCTTCAATGACAGTTTGTAACTTTGAATCCATGCCTCCATTTGCCCCTTCTCATGTGGAGATGAGCAAAACAGAAACCGTAACACGCTGATAGCATATCTGCTGTGCGATGGTCCAACTTGCTGCCCAAATGACAAGATGCGATCTACGCTATATACATCACTGATTCATCAATGTGCTGATGGTGAAAATCGTGCAATCCATATACCAAATGTTAGCTTCTTCTTGGTTCAAATAATTTCATGAACGCAATGTACAAATGCTTCGCTGGTGTTACCTACCCTGTACTGCACAGTCACTCAACCTGAAGAAATGAAGAGTAAACAGCACCGACGAAAATGTATGGAGAGAGAGAGAGAGAGAGAGATAGAGAGAGATCAAAAAACAAAACCCAAAAAAAACAGCAAAATGGCTTCCATTTTGTCACAACTACATTATGCGTGAGCGATAGCAATGCGAAAGCCACCTTGTCATATATGTATATTCAAAGAGCTGAGCAGCTCATCTGGAGAGAAAATTGAGTTGTGCAAGCCTGCAATCATCGGTAGAATGGATGGATGCCATTAGCGTCCTCTAAATTTTCTTGGGCATCTTCTGGTGGCCGTGCCCTGGCCTGGGAGCCTTGTCGAGCAGCAGCAGCAAGCCGACGTTGTTGCCACACTGACCAATTGGGTACCTGCCAAGAGAAAAAAAAGAAGGCGGAATGGGCGATAGAAATGTAGGCCTCCTTTGAAACGCAGGAATTTTACGGAGATAAGATAATGGGGATGAACTCACTTGGTGCGGGGTGTTTTCTTGCACCGCGAAACGATCGATGTGAACCACTGGAAGGGAAATAGAAAAGAACAAGAGCAGATTAGGTTGTGTCAATGCAGAATGCAGATGCAGTAGTAGTATTGGCATTTGGCACAAACTGAAGATGCAATCATGCAGAGCTTGGTATTGGTGCTGTAAGGATACATAATCAGATGCAACAGTGATCATGAAGAAAATGAAGCTGCGTATCATCTTACTGATCAGATATTATGAAAATGTTAAATCAGGTTTTTATGATCAGTATTCTCAATAGAACTTTAGAACAAATCATGCATTGTAAGTAAGGCTTGTGCTGAAGAATGACCTGACTAATTTAACCGAAACAACTCTTGCTTCCGTTCTCCTTGACAAACTATTCTGAACTCCTGATTCTGGAAAGTGTTTCTGCTTACTATGCTCATTTTCTTGACACATAATAGAACATTGTACTAATGGCTAATTGCACAATGCAATAGTTTAGCTTTTCCAACCTCTCTATCAATTAATATGCTCAACAAACTGAATAGAAATCTTGATCGTCTGTACTTCTGATTCAGGAAAATATTGCTGCTTACTGTGCTAATTTTCTTAACATTTAGAACATTGTAATGACTCACAATGCAATAGTTAGCTTTTCACAACCCCCAACTAATTTAACATGATTAACAATACGGCTAGAAATCTTGATCATTAATTTACCTTGGCCACTGCAGCAAAGTAGGACGTCTTCCCAACCGGCGGCGCGTCGATCACCCTCCTGTGCATCACCACCGGCGGAATCGGCGGCCGCACCTTGACGGTCACGGCCGGCGGCGCGGCGGCGCCCTTGTAGAGGTGGTGGCCGACGGTGACGGCCGGCGGCAGCGGCGGCGTGGCCTCCTTGCAGAGCTGCTGCGCGATCTCCTTGAGCAGCACGACCTGCGCCTTTTCGGCGCCCATGGAGACGATGGCCTGGCGCATGGTCTCCCTGTCGGCCTCCAGCGCCTGGAGGCGCGCGCTGAGGCGGCGCATCTCCTCGTCCTCCGCCCACGGCGCGCCGCCGCCGCCGCAGCACGAGCTCCCGGCCGGCGTGCACGAGCCCTCGGGTACGGCCAGTGGGCGGCCGTGGATGGCGTCGACGGTGTAGACGCGGTCGCTGGCGCCGCAGTCGACGTCGTCGGGGAAGTATTCGCCGTCGCAGAAGTCGAGGCTGTCGGCGTCGGAGTAGGCGCGCGACGGACGCGGGAAGGCGGAGCCAGGCGCGACGCGGATGATCGGGGTGGTGGTGGTGGTGGTCGCCGTCGGGTGGACGCCCCGCTCTAGCATGTGGACGCGGTGGGCGAGGCGGGTGAGGTGCTCGCGTGGGGTCTGCGCGTCGAGCGCGTCGGCCTCGGACGCCGTTGGCGGGTGGTCGATGAAGCACCGCAGCGGCGGGTAGTTCGCGGCCACCGCGGCGGAGGCGGGCGTCGGCGTGGATGGGTAGTGGTGCGGCGAGGAGCTGACGTGCGGGGAGGATCCGGGGACCGACGGGGTGGCACGGCCGCTGCGGCAGCCGCCGCCGCGGGAGGAGGACGACGACTGGAGCGCGCGGAGGGCGGCGTCGCGCTTGGCGAGGACCTCCTCGAGCGCGGCGAGCTCGGCGGCGTCGTGGGACATCTTCTCCTCGGCGTACCGCCTGAACTGCCTCGCCTCCATCATCGCCTCGGCCTTCTCCCGCTGCAGCCTGAGGATCATGGTCATGGCCTCGCTGGCGGCGCCCGCGGCCGCGCCGCGCTCCGCGTCGAGCTCAGCCTGGAGGTCCCCGAGCGCGCTGTGCTGACGCGCCAGCGCCTCGCGCAGCGCCGCGGCCTCGTCGCCGATCTCCACACGCACCACCGCGGGTGGCGCCTCGGGTGGCGCCTTCCTCTTCAGCGGCGGCCTCGCCGTCCCAGCCGAGGACGACGACAGGGACGGCGACGGCGAGGAGGAGGCGGTGTAGGAGGCGGTGGGGTGGCCGCAGAGGGGGCAGAGAGGGGGAGGGGGCTCGCCGGAGTCGGCCATGGCGGTGGCGGTGGAGGGGGGAGGTGGCACGTGCGCATCGGCGCGTGGGGCGCACGTGCGTGCGCGCGTGCGGGGGTGGGGTAGAAAAGGGGAGGGGAAACGGAAGCGGCCTTCCGTAATTAGGAGGTGGGGCCGTGGGGTGGGTTTTTTTCTTCCTTTTCAGGGAGAAGTTGAAGGTCCGTTATGATTTATTATAAGCCATAACGGTTTATTAGTGTTTAAGAAATAATATGTGAGTAAAACTTTTATATATATTTTCTTGGTGATTGAAAAACTAAAGCTGAAAAAAATTATGTTGAAAAAGCATCAAAATCAAATTCAAAATCAGGTTTTAAAATTTAAATTTTAGCTTTAGCTTATAAGCTATAGGGCAAACAATGGTTCATGACAAAATTGACATGTACTTCGGAGTGGTAATATGAATTTAATGAGTAGAATGAGTTTATTTAGTGAATGTAGTGACTGAAAATGATTTTATGTAAGGTAGTTGAACAGGTCCAACCATACCACCTGAACTACACCAGTTCATTAAGTCATGTTAATTAAAGGTGTGAGACTAATCACGGTGAAGCTGGTCGATCGCCTATAATCGCGGGCACGGCTATTCAAATAGTTTTACTCTGACCAGAGGTGCACAACTATACCCACAGGACACAATCCACCGACATGTCACCGTGTCAGTCCTGACAAGTTACCATGTCGAGTGATTGTGACAAGATCCTTCGCATAACTCTCCTAACCAATCGTACCCACCTCAGGTTTTGCCCCTACCTCTATATCCAAGGTAGGTAGCCCCCTCGTGCCTAGGTGAATCCGGAAGCGTGCATAGGCCATCGCAGGACCCATCCAAACTCCATCACGCCTACCCTTGCCTCGGTACATCAGAAAGGGGAAAGCTATACTACAAGTCCAGCAGTTACCCATTCTTACTTGTGGTAAGTATCGTTAGTCTTCCAAGATTTCTCGTGAACCGGTCCTTAATTGCCATGGGTGCGACCAACAAAATCATGCACCCATAACCCACCATTAAACCATATTTTAACTGGTTAATTACGACTAATAAAACAAGGCCAGAGGTCACGAGCTTACCGCTCATCAGGATATTAAAGTGAAATAATATAATTATCCCATTATGTGAGCTAGTGGTAATTAAGCATGGCTAAGCAAATGTAATTCTAGCTAGGTCACATAGGTAACATAAGCTAGTCAAATCATCACACAAGGTTGATAAAGAACGGATATCAAGTAAATATGACACATGCGAGCAGATAGATAATTCCATAATCCCATATAATTAGCAAAACATGAAATTTTATTTGTGAACGGTAAAACATTTATAAAGTGGGTCCAATATGCTCAAGGGGAATGTGTCACTTGCCTTACTTCTTAAGTATAATCTTCTGAACACTTTCCCTGTGATTGCGATCTTCCGAATCTATGCAATCTACACGCTGACACGCAAAACGAGGAAAAACCCTAATAAAAACTAAGTAAATAGTAAATAAAAAGTAAACAAACAGGTAGATCTCAATTTTAGATGAATTTTGCAAGTTGAATGACTCAATTTGGAGTTCGTATGAATTAGTTATGAATTTTAGAAGTTTTGAGCCATTTCAATGAATTTCAGGGAATATATTCGATTTATTGCGCAATTATTCCAATTTATGACGTCAACCGAAGGGGATAGGTGGCGTCGGCAAGAGGGTCCCACTTGTCGATGACTCAAAGAGGCGGGTGTACGGTGGACCGAGTCCATGAGCGCACCGTCCGTGGGCACACCACGTGGTGCACACGTGGCGGCCACGGCGGACGGGGAGGGTGAGGTGGTGCTGACGTGGCGCCGATGCAGGGTGGCACCAAGAGGTCACAAGGACGACCCAGATTCACCCGAGGGTGAATCTGACGATGACTGGGACGCGGGCGCGGGCGCAGCGACCGACCTAGCCGGACATGGCAGGGTGGCGGCGCAGCGGCGAGCGGCGACGGTGCGGGACGGTGGTGAGCGGCCGGAAGGCAGCGGCGCGCGTGAAGAGGGAGCCGCTCTCGTGGAAATGAAGGGGAAAAGGAGGAGAGGGGCTGACCGAGGCGGCGGCGACTGACGCGGGGAAAGACGACGACGACCGTGGCGACGGTGATGCTGAAAAGCGATGGAAGAGGAAGGAAGGGAGAGGGGAAGAAGGGGCTCACCAGGCGTACGGCGGTGGAGGGAGGCGACGAGCGGGGGAAGGCGGTGGCGCTCCACGGGAGGCGGTGGCACGCCGGCTTCGGTGGCGCCGATGGAAGCAAAGGGGTGGCTGAGGTGCTTCGTGGCCTCGCGAAGGCGATGGAAGCGGCAACGCAGCGAGAGGTGGTCGGGGGTGGCGGCAGGGGGTGGCCGGAGGGGACAAAGTGGCGGTAGGGCTCGGGTTCACGGGGGGACGGCGGCTCGGTGGTGGAGGGAACGAAAGGGGAGGTGGCCGGGCAACCTTGCGGTGCGGTGGAGCTCGTGGTGACGGCGGTGAAGCGCGGGAGCGGTGGCGGCGCTCGGCCGGAGCACGCCGGCGAGCGGCAGAGAGAGGGGGCGTGTGGGGAGCTCGAGGGGAGGGTCGGCGAGCTCGGGAGGTTGGGGAAAAAGAGAGAGGGGAGCATGGGAGGGGCTTATATAGGCTCGAGAGCCGCGGATGTGGCCGGGGAAGGGGTGAAACCGCCAGCGACTGAGGGGAGAGAGAGAGAGAGGCGGCGGATTCGAAACTCGAATCCGCGCCGATTTGCGAGCGCGTCGCGCGGGCGGAGTGGAGGAGGACGAGCGACGGTTGCGGGCGACGCTAGGAAGTGGGCCGAGTGCGGCGAGGTGCACGGGAACGTGGCAATGTGTGGCACGTTGTGGTCGGGAGAGGCGGCCAGAGGTTGGGGATGGAGCTAACAGGTGGGGCCACTGGTCCCACCTATCGGCAAGTGGGAGGAGGAGGCCGGTTAGGGGGAGGTGAAGTGGACTTCAAGGTGGAGGGGCCGAATGGGCCGAGCAGGGAGGGGAAAAGAGGCGACCCGAGAGAGAAAGGGAACAGCCCGAGAGGAGGAGGTCTTGGGCCGGAAAGGGCCCAAGGAGAAGGAAGGGATTTTAATTTGTTTTCTTTTATTTAATTGATCAAATGAACTTTGTGCTTTTAAAATTAGATATTGAGCTCCAAAAATTTACGGGAAATTTCAGTGTATTTTAGGGCACGGAGGATATTAAAAAATATTTCCGACCATGATTTTTAAAAGAAATTTTAATTCTCTCATTATTTCACTTGATTAAAATGCTTTGACTTTTAAGATAATTTCTAGAAATGCTTTATTTAATAATTTTTAATTCGAATGAAAATCGGGGCGTGACACATTCGTTCAACACTCCTATTCACGGGAACGCGAGTCATTACAAGGGTGTCATGCTGGAGGATGCTGTAAACGTTGAGCCCCTGCATGAACAAAAAAAAAAAAAACATTCTCATGATATGTTTTATGTCCTCTTGGGACTTGGGAAGAAAATTAGCGGCGAAGCAGAGACTTAGCTCAGCGTCTTGTCTTAAAAAAAAGATATTCAGAATGCTAGACATTCACTTACAATTGAAGGAAGCACATTCACGTAGTGGATATTTTGAGTAGCCAGCTTTAGCTTTTTATCGATATCACCTCCATCAACCAGTAACACTTTCTTTGTGTCCTCCATCTGACTTATATAGCTCACAACGTTCTTCGTCTTGTGGCTAGGAACTTCCAAGTCCTCAAAGACCAAAAGCTGTGTATGAAATCACAAAATATTCACATATCAAAATTTCGTTGGTATGGTGCAGACAAGCATGCTCATGTATTTAACAATCATTTTTATGAATGAGCCTGCTTGAGTGTTGCCCAGCATTTCACATTACAGACTAAGAAATGCAGTCACGACTCAGGACATCCAAAACTTACCCAATACCTGGGATCCTGGGTGCCTTACCAGCAGCTAGTTCCGAACCACTGGGATCCTTGTCAGGACATCCAAACCTGGTGGGAGATGCATGCCGACAAAAAAGATGTGCTCAAGAGAGGTCTGCGCAGTCTGATCCTCCTGGTTGTCTGAGAGATATGGAAGGAAAAGAACCAACGAATTTTCAAAAATAAGGAGACTACGCCGCCTAACCTTGTGGCGAAAATAAAGGAGGAAGCAAGAACTTGGGTCCTGGCAGGAGCAAAAAAGCTCCAGGAGCTCCTTCCAGTTTATCTATAGGCTTGTACAATTTTTCTCCTTTTTACCCATTGGGGTTGTATTTTTTCTCCCTCTATATTTAATAAAATAGCACAGTCTTATGCTGATTCCTTTCAAAAAAAAAAAATTGCCCAATACTTGGAGTTCAGAAAACTTGACTAACAAACATCTCCAAGATGGAAAACATGAGTATGAACCGTTATGGGTACCAAAATGAATGAATAATTTTGAGCGTAATGAATACATTGCATAATAAGATGTGAGTTATGTTCTTTGTGAATAAAATTTTCAGTCACCAAGGCTAGCAACAAACTTCTGCATGATATAAGTGATGTTATGTCTTCCTGAACAAAGGTAAAGGGACAATAAAACCCAACACCTCAGATGATTACTCCACCAGTATAATATGAACTAACATTATAATCCTTAGTTTTACCGATAGATCAAATAAAGGAGATAGCAAAATATGCATTCTGAGTTGTATGTGATAAGTGAGATTGCAAGCATGCTTCCGGAATACAGATCAGTTGGCCCTTATATATAAGGAAATAAGGTGGAAAACACAACTATAATAAAGTGACTTATATGAACACAAAGTGCACATGTCTGTACCTTCCCTTCATCAGTCCGTGCAGACAAGGCTATCTTCAGCCCCAGATGACGGACCTTCTTTTGCAACTTGATTGCATGGCTTCGTGGTTTAGGTCCATGCATAGTTGCACCACCACGAACCTGTATCATTTTGGTTTACATTAATTTAATAAACTCCAACTACATATTATGAAAGATGCAAAACTAACTTTCAGTAAATTTATATGAATGAATGTAATAAGAAGTGTTCGAACCTGGGGACCACGCAATGTTCCATGACGTGCTCTTCCAGTTCCTTTTTGCTTGTAAGGCTTTCTTCCTGTGCCACTTACTTCACTAATAGTTTTAGTTGAGTGTGTCCCCTGTTCAAGACAGCAGGTGCATGGAACTATTCAAAATGTTGTGAAGCATAATATACTGTGAAAATAATATAAACAATAACTAAAATTTGCAGCTGATTCTTTCTACATTATTTTCACATTTTGAGTCATATTTTGAAGATTTTATATTCTGGACATATTCACATGGCATTAACCTAACTGTTATTTATCATCACATAGCATAATGGAATTGCCATAATTGCAGTATGACAACCTCAGGATAAAAAAAGAACAAAGAGAATATGCTTCACCATGTTGATATCTTATTCAAGTAGTCAACTATGCAGCATGTACTTGTGAGAATTTTCCACATACCCTGTCATGCAACAAATGATCTAACATAACAACGGTCACATGGATATGAGACTATCAGTATCCCATTGTACAGACAGGAAATAAGCAATTCAGTCACATTCTTTTGACAGACCAAGCATTAGCTATGCACACTAAAGTAAGAAAATAAAACATAATGGTGATTCGTGAGGCAGCAATATAAAGCAGGAAAATCTAAGTTGAGACTATGGATTACAGTTAGGATTAATATTATATTGGAGTCATGATAATGGACGCTCATATTGGAGTGTTGGACCATTGAAACATGAGGTAAGAATCCAATTATTACTGTCATTAATTACCAGCCATAGCAAGAAATCAGGGACTCTAAAAAGAACAAACAGTGTTCCAAGAAAAAGAAAAGAAAATATTGTGCAAGGAACTGATTTTCCAAATTATGCATACTCTGTTCACCATTGAGCAATCGTTTAAGAGACAAAAAAAGCACCCTAAATAAAAGAATATATGAACTGAACACTATGGAGTATTTTTCGAGAAATCTTATAGGCACACCTGTTGCCGTTTAACAAGTTGCCAACGTACAACTCGATGAACAATGTCCTTCCTGATTGGAACATCAAATACATCACCATCCAACATCGATGAACAATGTCCTTCCTGATTGGAAGTTTGTTATTCTAGCTACCAGGTCTTCATATTGGCCTACAACATAAAAACATAAAAACCACATTACAATACCAAGCAAAAAAAAGATGATGGGTATACCATATGAATATATAAAAGATTGGAGAAGCCATATATATATATATTTTGGAGAAGCCACTATTCATCGCTTTAAGAGAAAGAATATTAAAAAGTTTCCATTTCAAAATTGAAAATCTGGTATCCTCTGGTCACATTCTTTTCGTTAGTTCACAAGTGACACCAAATTTTATTTTAAAACAAAAGTTTGTTTAAATTGTAGTGTTTAGGACCTCAAAATAATGATTAGCAAAAACATAGTTAAGTTTCGGGACTTCCCCTTAAGAATGGACCAATGAAACCAACTGTAATTAACCAGTTAACCACTTTACCCTTTCTGTAAATATATGATGAGAGGGCCTTTTTGCAGCTACTGTGCAACTGTGCAAGTATGTAAGATGACCATTTAAATGTTTGTATTAACACGCAAAGGTCGAAAAGAAGGATAAAATCGATATGGCACCTATTATCCTCTCTGGTGTCCCAACAGTTCTGCTTAATAGTAGTTCTGGTGGGACAAGAACCACATCTGATGGAGTTACAAGAGTAGAAAATCTACTGAAACAGACAGCTGGAATATTCTGCAGATAAAATACGTCATCTAGTTAGCAAAGTGGGTTCAAAACCAGTTGCTCTGATTGATGTAACAAGATCTCGAAGTTACACAAATACAGATAAAATAGATTTAATGGATCATAAAAGCAGGGACTTAAACACAGGGGCCAGAAGGTGAATTCTGAAAAGGAATATAATAATACGAAGCAGGTTCTAAGTTAGCCAAAGCAGACACACAAAGCTAGCAGTCTGGAATCAAGTGGAAGATCAAACTTAACACTGAAACAGCCACAACCAACAAAACATAAGCAATCTTTCTTTCTTTCTTTTTTTTTTTTACAAAGGAGGACCCATTTTCTATTTAGAGAAACCCAATGAGTTAGGGTTACAGCCATGATTGACAACAAAAAAGTTCTTTAATCGCAGACAAGGGCAGCATTTCCCTTGAATATGAGATAGGTTAGCAGAGAATTATATCATCTGCTAGACACCGCAAGACAGAACAGAGAATATTAAGTAGGGTGAAAACATAAGCAATGTTGAAGTTTCAAACATGATGTAGATTCAGATAACCGATATTTTTTGTTCATGTTATCCACTATTGAACATTACACAATGCAACATCATGCAATGTGAAAGAAAAGGGAGTTTTTTTCCCCTGAAGACAATCATCTGTCAACATTCATCCAACTAGATTTTACAGTTTTAGCTGACTGTCGAATGACTGATTCACAGACTAAAATATCTTCTAACTGTTCAAGGTAGTCGTTATGCGCAGAAATTACTGTTCAAGAACAATGTTGTGTATTGACATATGCTTCTCTATCCTGCTTAAAGAAAAATATTTTACTAAAAAAAGCACATGGGTAATTCACACAGTTCTGGTGATTTCCTTTGACGCAAAGAAAGCCAAGCATAATGCATCTTAAGATCAATCCCCAAACGAACATTGGTGAAAAACAGCATCAGCAACGGTTTAATTTAGCGCACAACGGTACAGATACTCACGGCAAATGTGATCCTAATTTACTTACCTGCATCTTTCCGTATCTAAGCAAGTGAACCATACTCACAACCATCTCTTCCCAAAATCTTTTAGACTACCACTAATTTACTCCATAGATAAAAGCTACACACAGAATGGCATTTTAAGCCTTCGCGTAATGGAATCACTGCCTTAAACTGCCACGAAACCTGCAGGGCAAACTGCCAACGTTACACGCCATGGGGTATCTTGCTCCGATAAAGGATGCAAAGAGGATCGGAGCGGGAGAGGACAGGGACCAACCGGACCATGACGAGGCGGCGATCGGCGTCGGGGGCGCGGACGGCACGGCGCCGCGGCCGTCGCCGCCCGGAGGAGCGAGGAGGCAGCGCCCCGCGCGAGCGCACGCATGGGAGGGCTTGAGCGGGGAGACCGGGAAAGGCGGCCACTGGTCGTCGTCGTCGTCGGCGGCGGCGGCGGCGACGGCGATGGGCGGCTAGGGGAAGGGGAATCGCGGCGAGATGGATGGGGTCATTCCCACCCGTCCGATCACGTAACGGACGGCAGATCCGCAGATGCACAGCTTATATACTTCGGTGCCACGATTTTCAGTAGAAAGTTGATGAAGATATGAGTGAATTGCATTTTTAGACTGAATACTCCCTCCGTTTTTAATATGACGTTATAATTTTTTATCATTCGTATTATTAAAAATAATCATGTAAATCTTAAAAGTATATGTAATAAGTAATGTTTATAGTTTGTTTAGTGATAAATCAAACCAGAAAAAGATATTTATATTTTCTTTTAATAAAACAAATGATGAAACATGATGTAAAAAGTTAACGATGTTATATATTGAAAAATGAAGGTAGTATTTTTTTAACCTAAGTTACGAATTAAACTAGGCATGGACAACTCTTTTCACCTCTCAATATGGTTAAGCTACCGGTCGTTGCACTTTGGGTAGTGATCCTACATGTCCGTCATTCTTTTTTCTATTTACCTCACCTAGAGCAGATTAGATTGTGTCAATGCAGAGTGCAGATGCAGTAGTAGTAGTGGCATTTGGCATGAACTGAAGATGCAATCATGGAGAGCTTGGCATATGGAGGAACAAAAACTAAACATTCTCTATGTGTCGTTGCATATGTATTACTAGCTGAATGCCCGTGTGTTGTAACGTGAATTAAAAA
This sequence comes from Oryza punctata, assembly GCA_000573905.2. Lineage (NCBI taxonomy): Eukaryota > Viridiplantae > Streptophyta > Magnoliopsida > Poales > Poaceae > Oryza > Oryza punctata. Next base: position 20,951,073 of record CM002499.2, on the reverse strand, counting down.
AAGACTTTGAAACCTCAAATATTAAAATAAAATTATCCCCATTGTAAATCATTCACATCATATTTTCATCATTTTATATATCACTTTAAAATAAATTTTCCTTGTTTGATGGCTTCTCATTGGGGAAATGATAAAAGTCTAACTATCTCACTATTTAGGAGAACCACATGGTACTGGTGGTGGTGGCAGATTCACCACTCACCAGCATTATTGGGGTGTTTTAAAGGGATTGAGAAGCACAATGATGTGACTTTAGGCTATTCTCAGCAATCCAATTTACAGCGAACGGAAGAGAACGATCGGTACTGTACACTACATCAACATATGAACAGTACCTTCGCACAGTATATTTTATTGTTTACCACTATTGCTACAGTAAATAACAGATCACTGTTTTGCACTGTAGCAAGACACAATTTACTGTGTTCTTCTGCCTTTAGCATCTAAAGTCAAAGTCAGAGTAACCGGATTTCTTTTAAAGGAGTATAGATTTCACTGCTTGATTTTGTAAATTTGTCAAAATATATGCATTGATACTGCACTTACGTGTCTGCGTAGTGAGTTATACTAGGAATCCATCTCCTCAAAATTTTTATACAATTATTTATGTCATTTGAAAGTAATTGGTGCCTTTGCACCTAGTCGGCTAGGCCGTTCTACATATGCTTTGAGGGGGTCCACGTAAACCGTGCATACTTCATCCCCTGTACGCCCTGATTCCTTCACGCTGGGCTGAGAGGTCCAAGACCCAAGCCTCCATCCTCCACAGCTGCAAATCTTGTGGTCAGTTGCTGGTCATGACAAACTATTGTGCCCTCCACAGCTTGCCTTGTGCCAGATCAACAAATCATCCAACTGAAACTACAAGGTTTCATGGTCATATTTTTCCTGATGCCTCCTAGTCATAGCAAACTGAGACAAACACTCAGCTTATCTCTATTAATTTCTTTTCTCCTCCTTCTCTTACCACATCTTTCTTACTTTTTTCACTTGCTACAGTTCCTATTATGTCTATTGACAGGATGTGAATTTGTGATGCATAGTGAACTGAATACTCAAAGACAGGGTAATACATAGAAGGTGGTCATAATTACATTTCTCATCAACTTCTTGGGTTGTTCTGAATTTAAGAGAGTGAAAATTAATGCGCTATGATTTCTACATAGACTTTTTGTACCATTAATTACTCACCCTTGAAGAGCTAGAAATAATGAAGATAAGGTTTTGGAAGTTATACGTACCGTAGTCTCCTCAGAACTAAATATATACATGTACATCACTACAAACTGAGGTTCTGATGTATCATCTCTTAGCTGATTATGCACAAGGGGAGGAAATTGAGGTGTGCCTGTATTAGTATCCAGCCGCAGACCTGTATGCGATTGCTGACGAGGTGGTCGATGCAGAACTGAAAGCGGAGGTTGATGCAGTGCCAGAGGGTATTCGACGCAGAGCCCGATGTAGCGGCGGTGGATGCGGAAGGGCGAGGCAGATGCGAACTTGCCAAGGGTAGCGTAGCCGGAGGCGGAGGCGGAGGCGGCGGCGGCGGCGGCGGTAGACGCGCTGGTGGACGTGGTTCGAGGTGGATGCGCTGGTGGACGTGAATAGTTCGTTGGATCCGGGCGGCGGACGCGGTAAACGCGAATTTTCTCTTCAGCGTTTTATTTTCTTTCCCTTTTCACCTTCTAGTGCATTTATACGATTTTATGCCAACATGCATTTTCTGGATCCTTCGAAGCATGACTCTTTTCTCTTTGGATCAATCCAACCATTCTCCCTAGATCCAACGGGTAAGGTACATCCCTGTTTTTTGGAATGGGATGATCCTGTTTTTTGTTTGGTTACAGGGATAGGACGAACCCTGTTTTTTGTTTAGTTTAAGAGATATAATGGGATGGAATGATTCTATACATTGTTTGGATGGAGGGATAAAGGTGGGATGCTTGATAGGGTTACCTATTTGATATTAGTTGGTGAGGTTACCCCAACTAGTCATGAACACCACACAGTTCAAAATAATACTGATTGCTGCAGCAACAGAAGGTTCACAGGGCACCATATAATACAAGCCACACATAATAATAGAAAATTTTAGTCTTACATATATTATCAAGGTCTTACACATAATAGCCCATTTAACACCACCACATGATAGCAATTTTAAGTCTTACTCGTACTAGTAAGTTCTCTGCCTCAAACATATTGGCAGTTTAAGTCTTACAAACTAAAAGCTTGGTCATCTTATCCATCTACAATACAACAACAAAAATAACTATTGACAGTATACCATGAGGCCCTTCGACCAAGCCTGCCAAAACCAGCCAAGCAGCAAGGATCCGAACTCTAAGTGCCCAAGACCCTTCGGGGCGAAGCCCCGTGGCGAAGACATCAGGGCGAAAGGGACGATGGGTGAAGAGTTACACCGGGTCCCTGCCGATCTGGGCGAAGGCTGCATGGCGAAGGCATGCGCCGAAGAAGGATGACTTCACCAGGACGGACCCGATCCAAGGAGATCCAGTGGGCCGGCCCAGTTGCCCCGGCCCATGGACCAATGAGCCAGTAGTCGCCAGGCGACCTATTGAGAACCCATACACCTTAATTACATTGAATACCCATGTAGGGACCCCTTTATGAGGGTGGCCATGTAAATTCCCCTGTAATAGCCCTAAACCCTAATAGGGGGATCTGTAATGGGGTTATAAATAGCCACGTAGGGCCATGTAAAAAGGGGATCCCAATTTTAATACAAAATTTATTACACTTTACCTTCCCAACAACTGTTGAGTATCCACGTCCTTCGACGTACGCAGTTGTCGTTTCGACAACAGCTGGCACCGACCGTGGGGACCTCCGAGCGGAACCACTGAGAGCGAATGCCACTGAAGAAGGTCTCGAAGGAGACAGTTGCGAACCCAAAGGAGAGCTTAGCAGAAGAGGCGATGGTCGCCGACGAAGGCGCAGAGCCTTCGGCGCCCGCCGAAGGGGGGGCAGCGCCCGTCGGCTTCGGTGCCCGCGCCGCAATCACCAACTTCGGCTCCGGCCACTTCGGCGGAGCAGGTGCCGGAGGTCCCTTCGGCAACTCAGCTGACTTCGACCACGCTCGCCACTGCGCAAGCCGACCCCAACCTCGACGCGCAAGTCGAAGCAAGGATGGAGGCCATGCGGCAAAACATGCTTCGCCAGATGCAGGAGCAGCAGCAAGCATACGAAGCGGCACGGCAAGCCAAGATTGCTCCGGCCCCCATCCTCTAGTACTCGGCAGGCTACATCCCGCCTCAAGCCTATCAGCAAGCACCGGTACAAGCCCCTCCGCCACAGGCCGCACAAGGCCTAGTGTGCTTCCCCGGCTAGCCTTCGGCTGCAGTAGCGCACCCACTTCCTGGCGCGCGGCCGCAGGTTCGGCCGGCTGCGATCCAAGTACACTCCTCGCCACCTGGTCAAATATCACAAGCAATGGCGGAGGGGGCTTCGGCCCTGCAAGCGCAGCTTCAAGTTTTCCTTCAGCAGCTCAATCAACCCCACAACATCTCAAGCACAACCCCTTCGGCCCAACCGGAGGGAGGCTCCGGCCAGGGCGCGCTAGGGTGGCTGCCGTCAAACCAGCCCGGGCCGGGGGCTTCGCCTGGGGTCAGAGGCCACAGTTCGACTTCTACAACACCACTCAAGTGCCACCGTTCGGAAGTGGGCCACCGAACGTCGCAGCCCAGCCGCACGCGCAGGCCATCACTTCGCCCTTCGTCACGCCGTATCCGCAGCCGGGCGGGCCCTCGCTGCAGGGCGTCATGGGAAAGGCCGGGGGAGAAAAGGGGCTGCCGCTGAGCGGGGGAATCAAAAACCGTCCAATCCCACCTCAGTTCAAATTCCCACCCGTTCTGCGGTACTCGCGTGAAACAGACCCAAAAGAGTTTCTCTCAATCTACGAGTCCACGATCGAAGCCGCTCACGGAGACGAAAATACCAAGGCGAAGGTACCTATGAGGAGCCAAAGACGCAGCAACATTTGCTCGGCATTCGCCAGAGGCCGGGCGAATCGATACGGGAGTACATGCATCGCTTCTCGCAAGCACGATGCCAAGTTCAGGATATAACGGAAGCATCCGTCATCAATGCGGCTTCGGCCAGGCTGCTCGAGGGCGAACTCACAAAAAAGATCGCCAACAAAGAGACGCAAACTCTCGAGCGCCTGCTTCGCATCATCGATGGGTACGCAAGGGGCGAAGAGGACTCCAAGCGGAGAATGGCGATTCAAGCTGAGTATGACAAAGCCTCCATCGCCGCGGCCCAGGCCCAGATGCAAACGCAGGCCGCTGAACCGGCTCCCCCCGCTGTTCGCCAGCCCCAGCCGGCGAACCAGGGGCAGCCGCCCAGACAAGGCAAAGCTTCCATGACCTGGAGGAAATTTAGGACCGACCGAACAGGCAAGGCGGTGATGGCTGTCGAAGAAGTACAAGCCCTCCACAAGGAGTTCGATGCCCAGCAAGGCGGCAGCCATCAGTAGTCTGTTCGCAAGAAGGTCAGAAAGGACCGCCTATCATGGGCGGTCTTCGCACACCATCGAGCAGTGCCGAAACATTCGTCAGCGAAACAACGCTCAAGAACCAAGGTAGCATCAGGGTGCCGCTGTCGAAGCGCCTCGCGAGGTGGCCCGGGAACAGTCGCCTCCAGCCGAACAACACCAAGACATGCAGCGCAGAATCATCCAGGTGATCACAAGGGCTAACCCACCGGTCCAGTCGTCGAAACGATAGAGAAAGTTGCAGCTGCGAACGGTGCATAACATCACTGCCACGGGCGAAGGGGTCCCAAAGTACTTGGGCCAACAAATTTCTTTCGGGCCAGAAGATGCCGAAGGAGTGCTGTTTCCGCATCAAGACCACCTGGTAATTTCGGCTGAGGTGGCTGGCTTTGAAGTCCGGGGGATTCTGGTCGATGGAGGCAGCTCGGCCGATGTCATCTTCGCCGAGGCATACGCCAGGATGGGGCTACCAACTTCGGCTCTCACTCAAGCGTCGGCCTCGCTTCGTGGCTTCGGCGGTGAGGCGGTTCAAGTTCTCGGCCAGGCACGGTTGAAGGTTGCTTTCGGCATGGGCGAAAATAGGCACGAAGAGCAGATGCTGTTCGACGTCATCGACATCCCGTACAGCTACAACGCCATCTTCGGCCGTGCAACCCTGAACAAGTTTGAAGCCATCTCCCACCACAACTACCTCAAGCTCAAGATGCCAGGTCCAGCAGCGGTAATTGTCATCAGGGGGCTTCAACCTCCTGCTACGCCGAAAGGCGACTTGGCCGTGATTAGCAGGGTGGTGCATAGTGTGGAGGCCGAACCGTGTGTTAACCGCGTGCCGAAGCCAGCCCTTCATGGCAAGGTGATCAAAGTGCAAGTAAGCGAGGTGGACCTGGCGAAGTTTGTCCAGCTGGGGGCGATCTAGGCGAAGAGGAAGCTAGGAAAATCCTAGCAGTACTCAAAGAAAACATTGACATCTTCGCCTGGAGCCCCAGCGAAGTGGGAGGCGTTTCGCCAGAACTCATCATGTATCGCCTGGCAGTCAAGCCAGACGCCAAGCCAAGAAAGCAGAAGCTGCGCAAGATGTCTGCTGATCGCCAAGAGGTAGCGAAGGCCGAAGTGCAGAAGCTTCTCAAGGCCGGGGTGATCAGGGAGATCGACCACCCGGAGTGGCTGGCGAACCTGGTCTTGGTGAAGAAGTCCAACGGCAAGTGGCGCATGTGCGTCGATTTCACGGACCTCAACAAGGTTTGCCCGAAGGATGACTTCCCCTTGCCGCATATCGACCAGCTGGTCGATTCGACGGCTGGCTGCGAGCTCATGAGCTTCTTGGATGCCTATTTCGGCTATCACCAGATCCACATGAATCCGGATGACATCGCCAAGACAGCCTTCATCACGCCATTCGGCACTTTCTGCCACCTCAGGATGCCTTTCGGCCTGAGGAACGCCGGAGCAACGTTCGCCAGGCTGGTCTACAAGGTGCTTCGCAAGCAGCTGGGGTGAAACGTGGAGGCCTATGTCGACGACATCATCGTAAAAAGCCGCAAGGCTTTCGACCATGCGTCCGATTTACAAGAGACCTTCGACAACTTGCGCGCGGCGGGTATGAAATTAAACCCAGAGAAGTGTGTTTTTGGCGTTCGCGCGGGCAAGTTGTTGGGTTTTCTTGTTTCAGAAAGGGGTATTGAGGCGAACCCCGAGAAAATTGACGCCATTCAGCAAATGAGGCCACCGTCGAGCGTACGCGAAGTACAAAAGCTCGCGGGCCGAATTGCGGCACTCAGTCGTTTTCTCTCGAAAGCAGCCGAAAGGGGCCTGCCATTTTTCAAGACCCTCCGGGGCGCAGGGAAGTTTAGCTGGACTCCCGAATGCCAGGCTGCATTCGAAGAGCTAAAGCAATATTTACAAAGCCCACCCGCCCTGGTCAGCCCAACACCAGGAAGTGAAATGCTGCTATATCTTAGTCCAAGAAACAGAATCAGGGCAGAAACCGGTGTACTTCGTCTCCGAAGTCTTGCAAGGGGCGAAGACAAGGTATATTGAGATGGAAAAGCTCGCTTACACCCTGGTGATGGCTTCGCGCAAGCTCAAGCACTACTTCCAGGCCCACAAAATCACAGTGCCTTCGCAGTATCCTCTGGGCGAAGTACTCCGGGGCAAGGAAATCTCTGGCAGACTCAGCAAGTGGGCAGCAAAGCTATCCCCCTTCGACCTGCATTTCGTGGCGCGCACCGCCATCAAATCTCAAGTCTTGGCCGATTTCGTGGCCCAATGGACACCGGCATCCGCTCCCGAACCACAGCCCGTCGAACAGCCTTGGGCAATGCACTCCGATGGCTCGTGGTCACACAGGGGGGCGGGCGCCGCGGCCGTGCTCATTTCGCCAGGGGGCGTGCCGATTCGGTATGCCGCAAGCCTGCAGTTCGACACAACCAACAACACGGCGGAGTACGAAGCGGTGCTGCTAGGCTTAAGAAAGGCGAAAGCGCTAGGGGTTCGACGCTTGCTCATCCGAACAGACTCCAAACTGGTGGCCTGTCATGTTGATAAATCCTTTGAAGCAAAAGATGAAGGGATGAAATGATATTTGGAGGTTGGTCGATCGATGGAAAAGTGCTTCACCGGGATAATGGTCGAACACCTACCCAGAGGACGGAATGAGGAGGCAGACACCCTGGCGAAATCTGCCGCCTGCGGAGGACCGCATTCGCCAGGCATCTTTTTCGAGATCCTGTATGCGCCAAGTGTGCCCGAGGGAACTGAGGATGTCATGGCCATAGACCAGACAGACCCTAGCGAAGACCCAGAGGACTGGCGAACACCATTCGTGAAGTACCTCAAGGAGGGCTGGCTCCCAGAGGATGACGCAGAAGCGAAGCGCTTGCAAATTAGAGCCAGACAATACAAGTTAGTCTCGGGGCAGCTATATCGCTCTGGAGTACTCCAACCTTTGCTTCGTTGCATCTCCTTCGCCGAGGGCGAAGAAATGGTAAAGGAAATACACCAGGGGCTCTGCGGTACACACCAAGCCGTGAGAACTGTCGCCTCCAAGGTGTTTCGCCAGGGAGTATATTGGCCCACTGTGCTAAAAGTTTGCGTTGCACAGGCCAAAAAGTGCGAAAGCTGCCAGCGACACGGCCGAAGCCAGATCGCACCACAATATGAGCTGTAGCCGATCGCACCAGTTTGGCCCTTCGCCAAGTGGGGGCTTGACATCATTGGCCCATTCCCGGTAGCGCGAAATGGATACAAGTTTGCAATTGTGGCCATTGAATACTTTTCGCGTTGGATTGAAGCCGAACCACTCGGCGCGATCACTTCGGCGGCAGTACAGAAGTTCGTCTGGAAAAACATTGTTTGCCGTTTCGGAGTCCCAAGGGAATTCATCACGGACAATGGCAAGCAGTTCGACTCTGACAAGTTCAGAGAAATGTGCGAGGGGCTAAACTTGGAAATCAGGTTCGCATGGGTCGCACACCCACAGTCGAATAGGGCGGCCGAACGCGCGAATGGCCAGATCTTGGAGGCACTCAAGAAGAGGCTTGAGAGGGCAGCGAAGGGCAAGTGGCCGGATGAAATGTTGTCCGTCCTTTGGGCCCTCCGAACAACTCCCACAAGGCCAACCAAGTTTAGCCCGTTCATGCTCCTCTATGGAGACGAGGCGATGACCCCAACAGAGCTAGGGGCTAACTCACCAAGGGTGATGTTCTCTGGGGGCGAAGAGGGGCGCGAAGTGTCGCTCGAACTCCTGGAGGGGGTGCAAGTCGAAGCACTGGAACACATGCGCAAGTACGCCACAAGCACTTCGGCAACCTATAACAAGAAGGTTCGCCCAACAGAGCTCCTGCCCGGCCACCTCGTCCTGAGGAAAAAGGCAAACCTGGTAGCGGTCGACAAGCTCGAGTCAAAATGGGAGGGGCCATATCTCATCAAGCACAAGTCAAGGACGGGCTCTTTTCGCCTAGCAACACTGGAGGGCGAAGAGTTCGATCACTCGTGGAACACTGCTTCACTCAAGCGTTTTTATGTCTAGAGGGTGGCACCCTATTCGCCAAAATATGAAAATGTACACATTGCTATGTAGCTCTTTCGGCATCCGCCATTTTGTAAGCCTTTCAGCACAAAAATACAAAAAAAGGAGAAAATGAAAAAAGAAAAAAAAACTGGACGTAGGGCTATTATCTACCCTAGAGGCCCGAACCAGTATAAAACTTCTGTGTCTTTCGCCTTTTTTTACTTATGTGCATGATAATTCGTGGAAAAACCCCAAGGCAAACGCCTGATCAGCGAAAGCGCCAAGGGGGCGAAACGAATCGGCCGAAGCATCGCTCGCCGAACGTTGAAACCGCGATAGCTTGTTTCGGGAGATAAAAAAAACCCGAACACCGTTATGACCGATCTACACAAAATCGTGCCGCTGCTAACGCAAGGCGCCAAAGATCGATAACGGAAGTCAAAAGCTGAAAAGTCAGCATACCTATTTCGCCAATACACGCAAAGGGGCCGATACATTCCGACCCAACGAAAGCACAAGATGTGATAATGCAGAAAATGGTGAAAAGGAAACAAAATCACACCTTTATTAACTTTGAAAAACAATCGACAGTACACATCGTACAGCATGATACAGGCGAAACGATTTATACGTTCGCTTACAAGTAAATTACATCCTCGCCCCCAAAACATCTATCAAAAGAGCGATCTGGCGAACATGGTTCGTCGTCACTACTAATGTTGTACACTACCCTAAGGGGAGAGGGGGGCGAAACTACAGAAAGGCTATAGCGGCGCTGGGCGATCGCCTCCTGCCGATCGGTCTGTCGATGATTTCGCCAGAAACGGGCCATGCCCTCCAGGCGCGCCACATGGACACGATCGTAGTCCTCCAGTGTTCGCCCAGGGTGGGTTCGCATCCAGTTGGCAACGTTTACAACTTTGTAGTTGTGGCCGTTGATCTTCATTTCGCGATAGACAAGCCGAAGCAGGTAACGAGCCTTCGGCAAATTCTTCACCGCAGTAAACTTCTCGTTCCTGCTTCGCCAATCCCCAAAAGGGGGCCGAACGCAAAGCTTTCGGCATCGACCCTGCAAAAAGGGGGGAAGTCATGCAGGAGAACGTAGAAATGCAAAGTTGGGGCGCACGAACTGGGCGAAATGACCATGTAAAACAACGCAAACATTTGAAACATGTTTCAAACATTTCAAACATGTGCAATGGAAACATGACACAAATGGCGAAAATAGTCATATATTTTAAACATTTCGACACCTAAAACAAGGTAGGCCATTGGCCATATTTACATAGTTCGCCCTATACGGCAAACATCAAAAGTAAAAAAAAAGCAAAATTACAAGAAAACGGGCGGAGGGCCTCAAACCTCTGGGTGGCCTTCGGCTCCACCTCCGCCCTCTTCTGCGGGTTCTTCGCCTTGGTCCGCCGCCTCTGTCTTCACTAGTTGTTCAAGCAGGCAAGCCTTGGCTGCAGCGCGGCCGTCCATTTGCCAAAACTGCTTTCGCCAGGCGCGGAGCGCGGGCGAAATGTCCTGGGCGCTTACTTCCCAGTCCCCCTTCGCAAAGTCGGGAAACTGGGCGACATGTTCGCACCCGTACTGTTGTAGCAGTCCCAGGGCGAAGGCCGCTGACACGCACGCACAGCAATCGCTGTACGCCGTGGCACAGTCTGAGACTGCGCAGCCAGCCTCCTGGTTCCACTCGCAGAACTCAAGGGCGGAGGCGTTTTTGCCCGGGACACCTCGCGCCTTCGCTCCCATGTCGTTGAGTGCAAGACGAAGGGTGCGGCAGGCTGTCTTCGCCGATGCGGCCGTCCTCGCCGCCTCCCAAGCAAGGTGTTGGGCCTTCGCCTCTGCCCTGCCCACCTCCTGGTGAAGAGCTTCCATCTAGGGCTCCGTCATGTTGTAGTAGTCGGTGAGGACAGCGGACTGCTCCCGCTCCTTCGCCAGCTCGGCCTTAAGGCGATCAATTTCGGCCTTCGCCTCGCTGCCCGCGTCGAGTTCGGCTTGAAGGCGCTTGTTCTCCGCCTTCGCCTCCCGGAGGGACCGGGCGAGTCCCTCCATCTCCAGGCTCTTTCGGCCTAGCTCGTCATCCTTCGCCCGAAGGCGGTTCTTCAGGCCGTCGAGGCGGGCCGGCATTGTTCGCTCGGTCGAACAATGGGCTGCAAGGATCTGGCGAACAACACAAAAGAGTGGGCGAAGGATGGGTTAGGATGTCGAAAACAAGGATAAAAAAGAAAACACGTATTACAAAACTGGCTTACCCGAACGGCCAGGCTCTTGACAGCAGAGCAGCCCTCGTCGAACTCGTTGAGCTCGGTGAAGAGGCTGGGGTCGCCAGCCGGCGCGACGATGTTGCTCACCCCCTCCACGAAGGGAATGAGCTCCGCCCTGGTCTCAAAATCCCCGGGGGCGAAGCGGGGCGGCGCTTGAGAGTATTCGGAGCCGGATCCCTCAGCCATTTTCTTGCCCTTGTCGCGGGCAAGCGGCGAAACAATGGGCCGGTGAACCGGGCTGTTGAAAACTTTGGCGGCTGCTATCACCACCTGTTCGTCCGAAGCCGAAGCCCCAGCCCCGCCAGTCGATGGGCCCTGGCTACGCCCCGCGGGCGAAGTAGGAGTCCCGTCGGACGACTCCTCATCGCTAAACGCGTTAGCGATGGCGACCCCTCTCTTCCGGGGGGCGTTCTTCACAGTGCCTCCCTTCGCCGCCCTAGCCGCAGCAATCGCGACTAAGGCCTTTGCACCCTCCATGTCCTTCCGGTGAAGGGGCGAAGAGGCCGACTCCGCCCCAGTTTCGACGCGCTCCGGGCTGGGAGTTGGTGTGTAACCACGCGTCCCGGAGCGGCTATCGCCAGCTTCATCCGCAGCCTCTTCGGCCGCGAACTCGGCCTCCCCCGCCTCCTCCTCTTCGGCGTCGCTCTTGTCTTCGACGTCGGAATCCGCGGAGGCAGGGGCCTTTTGTTTGCGGGGGGCAAATTTCACTTGCCCCCGCGAACGCTTCTGGGACGGCCCGGCTTCGCTATCGGCCTTGAAGGGCTTCGCCCTTGGGGAGAGTTCACCGGTGTGAACCCGGTTCGCCCGGCCAGCTGCTTGCCGAGTCAGCAACTGGCTATATTCGGTGACCGACACGTCACCGATAAGCCTACGGGCTTCGGTGTCAGCCTGGGCTAACGACAACACTGGAAAAATGATGGATCACCGTGTAAGGGGCCGAACAAGAAAAATAGAGCGAAAAGCAAGACAAAAAACAATAGAAACGAAAACCTACCATTCGCCCCGGTGGGTAAGATGAGCTTCGGCAGGCCGTTGACCTCCTCACCTTGGTCAACCTCAACCTGCCATGATTGCAAAAGGGGGCATATTCGCAGCATGCAAAATTCTTCGACTAAGTCCCGGCAACTTAGCCGGGAGCACACCCTGCGAAGCAGGACGAACCGTGCCTCCAGGGCGCCGCTGACGGCAACCCTTGGCTTCCGGGCCAGCGAAATCGCACGGCGTCACCAGCGAAGGGCCCTCGCCGCTGCGGATCCCACCTCGAAAGGGATGGAGTGGTAAAACCACTTCGCCATCCAATGGCGGTCCCACTTCGACATTGCGGGGTTGACCGGCCACAAGTCGGCGCGTTCGGGGAGAACATTGAAGTTCACACTCCCGAACGTGGTCTTCCGAGTCCCAGCAGGGGTGACCACCGTCTTCGAGTTGATGGCGGCCGAGAAGATGATGCCGAAGAGATTGACGCTAGGCTCGAACCCAGCAGTCCGGCACGCCCAGTTGAAGATGGCGATGCGAACTAGAGCCGAAGGGCTCAGCTGCGGCAGCTCCACCTGAAAAAGGCGAAGAATTTCCGGCAACAATATGTTGCACGGAAAACGGAGGCCGACCTCGAAGAAAACGGCGAACACCACCGTCTGGTGTTCGCCAGGCTGCGGCACCTCGGCATCCCCGGGGGCGAATGCCTGTCCCTCCGCCACCAGGCCTGCGTCAACCATCTTCGCCAACTCATCTTCGTCGATGTGCGAAGACCCTAAAAAAGCTGTGGTGTCTTCATCGATCCGGCCGGGATCAGGCCCGGTTGCAGCAACTGGGTTCGGCTTGCGGGGAGCCATGGCGAAGCAGATGTGGATGGGCGAAAGTTGTTGTTTAGGCGAAGCAGTTCGTTCAAAGTCAGCCGTGAGCAGGAGACGGAAAAGAGAATGACCGCAGTGAAAATGAAAGGGGTAGCGACGGTGAAAACGGGAGGTGAGAATATATAGCCTACCAAACGACGCTTCGCCTTCCCATCCAATCAGGAACGGCCACGTGTCACGGGGTAGGCGAAACGGTAAAATCCCATGGACTAGGCCGTGCAGTAGCAGGCTCCCAAGGAAAGACCCATCACTACTCGCTACGGCCCCACAGCCCATCACTGTTCACTACGGCCCAACAAAGTAATATGGGCCACTTCACTATTCATAGAAGGCGAAGGCCCAACATTGCTCACATTAGGACCGATCAAAAACAGTAGAAAAAAACATAACTACTCGCGGTGGGCGAAAGCTATACATAAGAATCCTTTTTCGCAAATACGCATGTCACAAATTTTTTGCAGGACCCAGAAAGACAGGTTTCGGCAGGAGCATCGGTCGAAAGGGGGCGCCTCATACCATACTACATGGTTTGCACGGTCTCGGCCGAAGCTCCTATCTCACCCTTGCCCGTGAGGGGCTTGTTGGCAGTATGCCATGAGACCCTTCGACCAAGCCTGCCGAAACCAGCCAAGCAGCAAGGATCCGAACTCTAGGTGCCCAAGACCCTTCGGGGCGAAGCCCCGTGGCGAAGACATCAGGGCGAAAGGGACGATGGGCGAAGAGTTACACCGGGTCCCTGCCAGTCTGGGCGAAGGCTGCATGGCGAAGGCATGCGCCGAAGGAGGATGACTTCGCCAGGACAGACTCGATCCAAGGAGATCCAGTGGGCCGGCCCAGTCGCCCCGGCCCATGGACCAATGAGCCAGTAGTCGCCAGGCGGCCCATTGAGAGCCCATACACCTTAATTACATTGAATACCCATGTAGGGGCCCCTTTATAAGGGTGACCATGTAAATTCCCCTGTAATAGCCCTAAACCCTAATAGGGGGATCTGTAATGGGGTTATAAATAGCCACGTAGGGCCATGTAAAAAGGGGATCCCAATTTTAATACAAAATTTATTACACTTTACCTTCCCAACAACTGTTGAGTATCCACGTCCTTCGATGTACGCAGTTGTTGTTTCGACAACAATAACACATACCATCATCTACTGTCAAGAAATTTACCAAAAAAAATAACACATTGTTGAACTAATTAAACTACAACATTCTTCAACAAAAACAGACATGCACAGATCTATAAAAGAAACTGAGCTCTGCAGTTTGTGGATAGGGATGGAGAGGATGAGGATGAGCAGCAACCGGCAATGGAGGAGGCACCACCAGTTCGCGCGCCGCTGGCTTGCCCCTACTCCCGCAGCTGTGCCGCCGCGTCGCCCAGCTCGCGCCGCCGCCTCGGCCTGCTCGCGCCGACGCCCAGCTCGCGCCGCCGCGTCGCCCCAGCTCGTCCGCCGCATCGCCCCTGCTCGCGCCGCCGCGTCGCCCCAGCTCGCGCCACCTCAGCTCGCGCCGCCGCCACTAACCCTGACCCGCGTGTGGAGGAGAGAAAAGAGCGAAGGGAAAAAAGAGAAGCGGTGAAAATATGTGGTGGGACGCGAGGGTTACCGCGAGAGGCGCGTGAAATCACGGGCGCGGAAGTGGGATGGCGCCGTCCACGACTTTTTCCCAGATGAATTGGTCCCGAATATATTCCCTTTTAGAGCCATACCATCCCTTCTAGTCTCCCAACCAAACACATCTAAAAATAGGATAATCCCATCCCATCCCGGATATCCCTCCAACCAAACGCTACCTAATATTATGATGTATACGTGGTCCAATGAGGGAGGGAATAAACATTGTTCGTTCATCTAATAATGATGATGATGATGATGGTTTGCATTTATTCCTATGAGTCAATGCATGTGAAAAAAAGGTTCTCATATCCAATGAGGGGTATGACTGTTTTCCCAACCTAGTAAAATACCACCATTTTCTAATAAAGTAACTAAATGGCTCGCGGCAAAACAAAAAGGGAGTGTTAGTAGTCAATGAAAAATCTGCTATACATTAGTAAAACCATGGCTTTGATGAAGAATGGTCCTAAGTGAAACTGAAACTAAGCAACTGAACCAATAATTAATTATACGGTATACATGCAGACCTGCCTGGAAAAATCAGGAAAAATAAAATACCCTTACATGCCCTGTAGTTAGGTAGATCGAATGAATATTTGACATGCTGCAAAATGTTCCTCAGGAGTAAGAGATTTGCTACTAGCCATCATGACCTTGTGTGATAAGATGATTTGGTGAATCATTGTACTTGTCAAAAATTCTATTCGGCTTAGCGTGGTTACCATTTTCATGATGACTCTCATTCGTATCACATAAACAAAATTCGCCAATTTTAACCTCACCATATTTATCCTTGGCCCCTTCCTTTCTATTGTGGTATGTATGTCAATCTCTACAAACATACTATGAGGTGTAGTATCACAAACATTATTAAAAAGATGCTCTCTTTTTAACTAGATAGGGAAATAAGATGTGAATGTTCAAAGATGGGGTGATATATATAGGAGGGTAGGCCAGTAGGGATGAGGGCCGTATTTCTTTATGCACTGCAATACTGTGGGAGCACTCTCCATATCTTATCATCTCTAGACTTCAATGATTTAGGGTGGTCGATGATGCAGCGGCATCACCACCAGAGCTGCAGGGTAAATGCAGAGCAAATGGGAGGGGATGGGATGGTCAGGTGCCGTGCCGGTACGTTGATACCTTTGAGCACCGGCTAGGCCGGGCGGCGGCACGATGGTGGCGGAGGAGGCGGGGAATTTGAACTGACTTGGATATGGAGTTCCCAGTTGGAAAATGGAGGGAGCTAGCCGGAGGGAGGCTGTTACCATCGCTATCGCACCGCCTTAGTTGATCTCCTCATAGTGTCGTCGTGAGCTCGTCTGCCATAAGTGGTGGAGAAGAGGATAGGAAAAGAGAAAGAGAGAGCATGTGGGTTGGCATGTTTCTTTTCATTTCCCCATCGTGCCGCAAGGTCAGCCGTATCCTACAATATGTTTAAACTACTTCACTGAGAACCTATCTTGCAATTTATGCCAATGTACCAAAGTATGTGCGTGCCCAAAGATTGTACTTCTATATCTTGTTTATGAAAATGGTTAGGAAAGAAGGAGAAAATGTTTTTTTTTTCTCTAATCCTGTCCCAAAAGCTAGTTTGATGAACATCTAAGTTCTGCTTATTCACAAGTTCATTTGGTAGTGTGTCCAAACACACTGGTTCTTTTTCATCTTATGAATTCTAGTTTTCATAAAATGGACTATCCAAAAGAACTATGTTTGATTAGATGCACTTGCTTTGTTCGATCATGGAGACCGAGGCATTCAATGCCTGCCCGATTACAATGAGATTCGGGACTACTGTGCTCAAGCAGCTCAAGACCTCATTGAAATTACTAAGTTCAAAATTTATTAGATAAATCGACAAAACCTTTCCTATATTTACGGACATCAACAACAGCCTATTTATGTAAATATAAATCACGTTGTCCAAGAATATAATACCATAAATAACTTCTTAGAGGTACAAGAAAACTACACTAATCCAAATAAGGGGTGGCTCCAAGTGGGTGTTCAGGTGGTCTCTGGACCACCCTGAATTTTGGCTCAGCGTACCTCACTTATCCCGAATACTCAACCCACTAATGGCGTATTCCATTTTCCACCACGCCCAACTCTAGGTTTATCGTGAATGCATCGTGCATGCGCTGCTGCAGTGCTCATCTCATGTTCCGTGGGCTGTGGTGCTGCTATTCAAGTATGCTAGAAATTTTAGAACGTGAAGTAGGCACACCCAACGTAAATCTCCTGGAGCCGCCACTGATCCAAATATGAAGTAAACTATTCTAATGTTATAAACTAAGCTTAGTTTAGATGTATGCACAAGTGTGAATGTCAAAGGGTGCTACTTTCTGTACATGCATGTTGATGTCACTTGGTACCAAGAAACAAAATAAAACAAAGGGTGAGTATAAAATACTTAGCAACTACAATATGAAATTGTAAAAAACATACGTAAAATAAATAGAAATCTTGAACGAATAGGAAAATATTTCTTATTTCATAGAAAAAGAACATCAAACTTTATAATAGTCATTCCCATCTCAGTAAATAGGAGCATGAAAACGCTAGATTATATGAAATAGTATTTTCAACACGAGTTGACATAAAAATCCTTTTAGTATTACTGGTAAGCTGAGTAAGTAGGGTCAACACTACTCACGGACCATGAATAGAGAACCAAATTACACTTTCCTTCGGCTACACATGATACTTGAATTAATTAAATGGAACAAGAATCGAGAAACAGAAACAATCGAGAACCAAGAAACTATAACAACCTCATGTACTTGAAAATTAACCAGATTGAAACTTAAATAGATAATAGAAAGTTAGGCATGATAGAAGCACGAAATAATCAATAGTAATAATAAGCCATCATGTGAATAATTAGACAGCAAGTGAATTAAACATAGCAGCCATCCATTCATCACATGTCAATCATATTCATCATGCACTTGCCTTAAATATAACCCGACATCACGCCAGCGGCACCAAAACCCTCCAGACCTAAAAGAATAAAATAACACTAAAAACCTACTCCATCCATTTTATATTATAAGTCTTTTTTTCTAATTAAATTTCTCTAAGTTTAACCAAGTTTATAGAAAAATATATTAGTATTTTACACCCAAAACAATCATATTATCAAAATATATTCAATGTTATATTAAATAAAACTAATTTAATATTTTAGATGTTGCTACTTTTTTCTATAAACTTGATGTTTTAGATGTTGCTACTTTTTTCTATAAACTTGATCAAACTTAATAAAATTTGACTAGAAAAAAGTCAAACAACTTATAATATGAAACGGATGGAGTACTTCTGAACTAACAGTATGCTACTAGCTAAATACTCCATGTAATCCCTCAGAAGAAACTAGAGAAATCTGAAACCTGGAACTTGAACAACCCAGCTAAAACTCTGTTTCTTACAGTTACCATCAATTACGTTTAAACCAGTAAACCAGACAAAGTAATACTCGTTGATCAAAACATGTGGTACATATAAGGGTACATTGTTTACGCTCTCTGCATGACTCTGTTGAAAAGTAAGGAAAGGTGGACTACAGTATTTTCAACAGATAAAAAAATAATATATATTATTAAAAGAGCAGAACAAACAAGATGTGTCACGATGAGGTGTATGAAAAAAAAATCTGTTACTCAGGAAACTTCTTCCATGCAAAAAAAAAGTAAAGAGCATGCCTGAAGAATCTACATTCAACCTGAACCTGTTTAGACATACTCTATGTAAAATCCAAGTATGTTTATTGGTATTTCATGATATATAATTGGCATGTGATATTATTGGTTTTGATATTTGAAGATTATTGGTGAAGTGGTTTTGAAGATGATTGATTTTCAGGTGATTAACAGAAATTTATGACTGAGTGGTCCGGTGAGACCGGCGGTATGTGTGCGATCGGACCAGCTAGCCCGACGGTCTGATTGGCCGACGCTGTGTCGGTTTCGGTTTCGGGTTATTATTTGGATATCCGTAATTAATTCATGATTATGGTTTCTAGATGGATACTATGCATATGTAATACTGCGCTGTGTTAACAATGACTTAAATTGGAGAGAATTTGTGCTCCGATATGGTTTCTTGGTTGATGCATGTGTAGGTGAGTCTTGATGCCTCAGGGGAGCGTTCTCGATGATGGATCGGGAGTCAACTTGGGAGAAGATGATGTCCAAATGATCTGGATATCGTGCGGAATGCTTAAGCTAAAAATCAATGCATATGGTTGTTGAAGATTCCATATGGCTTTCGATGGTGATATTGTGTATATATGGGATATGGAGTTGAATTTGGAGGGAGTCCAAATTTGATATAATTGGATTTTGTAAAGTTTGTTTCTTGTACAAGAAGATTTCCTAGGAGATTAGGACTAGCTTCTTGTACAAGTTTGGTTCGTGGCTTTATTTGATCCAATCTGGTGCAACAGAGGCCGGCATGAGGGATCTAACGCTACCCTCTATCTCGTCGAGTTCGTATTCGAGGAAGAAGATTACTCCGTCATCGACTACATGTGGTGTTCCATGCCGCTAAGTCGACGATAACTAGATAGGTTATCCTAAATATTGTACTCGTGTGATATTAATATATAAGAATAACACCGGTTTCGGCCATGTGATATTAATATATAAGAATAACACCGGTTTCGGTCAACAGGAGTAGGCTATAACCTATCAGTTGAGGAGGTCCGCCCGAATTTGTATAAAAATCCTTATCTTCATCTCTTTTATATCAGTCTCGCGTATACTCTGATACCAACGATCCCCATACCATACAAATACCGTAGTCGTGATCCACAACATCGATAATGTTATAAGTATGTTACTTTGTCGTATCACCATAAAACAAAATCCCAAAACATTAGAGGAAAACAAAGGATTAGAACGGATAAGTAGCAGGCGTTATACTCAGCATACCATGAAAGAAGAATAAAATTTAAAAATATATATTATTCTTTTACGTTTTTATGGTTATATATATCGTTTTGAACGATTTGTGAAAATATATACGTTCTATAGTTCCGAGATGCACAACCAGTTGTTTTACGCGGCATGGAGACACGGGACTTATGGCCAGAACAATCCGAGACAAAGGCGCACGGTACCGCGCGTCGGTCCCGTGGGCCGGCCGCACGGCACCGGCCAGGATGCAGCATGCATGCGTCACCTTTGCACCTATACTGCACGCATATGAGCATGCATATGTGAAGCTTGGCTGCTCGGTCGCGCGCGGCCACCCTGCGGGACTGCGCGGTGCCGCGTGGCCGCTCCGTGGGATCGACGCGGTACCACACGCCTGTGTCGGGGGATTGTTCCTGTCATCGGTCCTCACCTTTGTACCATGTAAAATAATCTGGTCACACATTTTCGAACTACGGTACATATATTTTCATAAATCTTTCAAAATCATGTATATAATCATAACAACGTAAAAAATAATGTATATTTTTAAATTTTATTCAAGAAAAGAAAACCATAGTGACAACCTGCCACAGTGACACTAGTGTTAATTTTTAAAGTAGAGATCATGTGGATGCGTAAATTTAATTTATAGACAATACCTTTCTTTTGGTATGCAAGAGTATTTGCATGGATGTGAAGAAGTTATAAATATTTGCAATATCAAAACGTCCATTCTGATACCATGTGGATGAGAGACCATTGATAATATTTTCTTTACATGGAGAGAGATGCATGCATTGTACTGCTGATGTTTGGATAATGGTGATACTACATTAATGGTGGTCAGTAGAGCTTTGCTTGCAAAAAATGAGCAGGAATATGTTTCATTTCTGCTTACAGAACAATTACTAGAATCCGTGAAAGAACTATTAAGATATGGAATGCCTCCACTGGCCACTTGTATCGGTGTTAATTTTCCGTGCCACTAGGCCACTGCCGATAACTGCATCCACTAGATTTTTATTTCACTCTCATCCCATGTAACAACTACTCCAAATACTTCATTTGTATTCTATATTTAGGTGATTAATCATTTGTATATACATATAGGAAGATAGAAAATTGCCTATCCATGAAACCGTGGCCCTCATTTTCGATGCCAATGTTAGGTCACAACGTTTTCACACATCCTTGACCCTGCGGAGCAGTGAGCGGTGGCAGCAGCAAGCAAATGTATCAGGGGTGTTGAGCTCTAGCTCATGTCGGCAGCAGGGTTCGGTGCTAGGGAGTGATAGAGGCAGAGCTTGGATGTGAGGGCCAATGGCCGGAGTGACCAGTAGTGCATGTGGTCACTTCTTTGCCGATGCCTCCTACTCCCATCACAAATCGAGACAATGTCAACTCGGATCTCTATCCTCTCTCTGTCCCATTATGTTATTAGCTGTTGCTTGCTATTTAATTTGCTCCTACTTGCAATGAAAAGCCATGCACTGAAAAGAAAGGGGTGCATCCTAAATTTGAAGGGGCATATAAAGAGGTGGAAAATCTTTTTATTGAAGATGGTACAATGTGTTTTTTTTTTACTGCTGATCGAATGGAATATAATGCTTTTTAAAACATAAAGTAAGCTCTCTCATTTATTAGCCAATTACATCAAGATGATACAACCACTCCAAGATCACTTCTGGTCTTAACATTACTAGGATGCACACAACCTATAATATAGAAAGAGAAAATATTATGCCGCAGATTACTATAACACAAGCTATTTCTTCCTAACATCCCACCAAAGCAACACTTCGGCTGCAAAAACAAAAAAAGGCTTTCTGAACAATACCTCCAAGAAGGAAATGAGACTCAAACCATCAAACATGCTGCCATTGCCATGATTCAATCAGTAAAGGCCAAAACATAGGTTTTAACCTTACAGAGAAAAATCTTTGACTCCAGGCAGTGCCTTCAACATGGAAGCGAAACACCATTGGCAGGAACAACCAGCTAGGGGCATTCCTAGGGGGGAAAATGATTTGTAGATGTGGTTTCTTAGATAAATATGTTCATAAAGTATTTTCATATTGTGAAGTACTGAGAGGCATTATGTGTCCCACAGAACTCCATATCTGCCGACTTAAAAAGTAGGCTAAATTTTATAGATACTTGGTTGTTGAACCTTGAGGCATCTTGTGAACATCAGGCCATGTACAATGGGTGTCCCTGGGCGTAGCCCTACTCACGGCATCGACTTTTTTGGCCGGAGCCGTCTCCCAGCAGAGGGCCATGATCCCTCTGCAGGGGATGCGTCTCCCTGCGCTCCTCCGCTCCTTTTCGTGGAGCCACGGAGCCGGGCTCCGCGTTGGGCGCACCGTGGTTAGAGGAGTGGCTCGTGGACACTTGTAGCACCTTAATTTTCTTTTTGTATTTATTTAAAATTTTCTCTCAACTAAAAACTTGGTTTTAAAAATTTGGATTTTATTTGTGCCAAATAGATCTCATATTTTCCCTCCAAATATTTCATCCCAAATTCAATTCAAAATTTACAAAAAAAAAGAAAAGCTCCACTGTTTCAACTTGGGCCTCCCCCTCCCTTTTCTCTTTTCCCTCCCCTCGGCCCAACACCCCTTTTTCCCTCTCCTCTCCTCTTTCCCCGAGTGGGCCGGCCCATTTCTCCCCCCCCTCTCTCCCCTTCCCGGGACCAACTCTCTCCCCCTCTCCCCTCGGCCCACAGGCCATTTTTCCCCCGCGCCGGCCCGGCCCACCCGGTCATCTTCCTCCTCCAGCCGGCCGCCGCCGCGTCGCCGCCGCCACGCCCGCCGCCGCCGCGCCCACGTCGCCCGCGCCGCCCGCCGCACCGCGCGCCCCGCCGCCTCGCGCCCCGCGCCCACGTCGCCCCGCGCCGCCCGCCGCGCGTGCGTCACATCGCCGCCCTCGCGCCCCGCACCCACGTCGCCCACGCCGCGCCGCGCCACCTCGCGCCCCGCGCCCACGTCGCCATCCCGTCGCCGCACGTCGTCGCCGCCCTTCGCCGCCTATAAAAGGGGTCGAAAACCCCCCCTCGCCGGCCGCCCTTCTCCTTCTCTCCTGTCTCTCGCCGGCCACCGCCCCTCACCGGCCACCGCCGCCTCCCCTTCCTGGCCGCCGCCGCCCCTCACCGGCGCCCGCGGGCGCCAAGCCGAGTCGGGCACGCTCGGTGGGGAAGAAAACCCCCCCTTACAGGTGGGCCCCACGCCCCCTCCTCTCTCTCTCGGCCTGACATGTGGCCCCCCCTCGCCGTTAACCCTAACCCTAATGGGATACTCCAACGGAATATTCCGTTACCTTTTATTAAAAATCCCCAAAAATTCCAGAAAAATCCCTTGGACTTTGAAAATTCATAGAAATTCAATCGTAACTCCGTTTGACCTCGTTCAACTTTCTAAATTTTTCTAAAAATGAGATCTACACAGTGGCACACTTGTTTATTTGATTTGAGCTTGTTTTATTGCCTTTTATTTATTTGTTCTCCGTTCCGCGTATAGAGCACGTGTACGAGGAAGCTCCGGACGCCAGTTTCGAAGAAGAAGACCCGCATCCTGTGCAAGGCAAGCCTCTTTGATCACTTTGCCCCTATATTTGCAATGATATGTTGCTTGAAAAATGCATTGCTTAGTACACACGAATAACATGTTTAGGCCTCGGATTGTTTATACAACCGACGGACCAACCTAGTAGTCGCACTTATATTACATAGGTTGATGTTTCCATACCTTTGGTAGCTCCACAAATATTGGCGCCGGTATCGTTATACGATTACCGAGGTAGTTTCGCTTAGCCATGCTTACGTTGTTGCCGTGTGGGAAACTTGGGTATTTTCCAAACTTTATGCTTAAAAACCCGGTACGTTGTACCGATGTGTTGCGAAATAAAATGTGTTGTGAAAATGGTGATGATGCGGAGTCAAGCCTTTGTGGTTTGGCTACGTATCCGAACACGTTATAGTGCGACCACACGGGTATTTATGGGATGCCTCTGGCTAAGTAAATTGTTATCACATGGGAGTTGGTGTGCCAATGGTTGTGGAATGCCGAGGATGAGGAGATGAAGTGTTACGCATGTTTTTGCCCATCATGGGTGTCTTTTTGCCTCTATTGTGGCATGGTACCAGTAGTAGTAGGAGGCATCCTCGGTATTTCCTGAGTGGACGACGGCTGGATTTGCCTGATACTCGGCTATGGATCTTAGCCCAACTAGGTGGCATGCGATTTTCATGGGTTAGCTTTGGAAAGGCCTTGTCACGAACTTTCGTTGCCGACGGGTAAACGATGTCAGTTTCGTGTCGTGTGGGTAAAGCGTACAACCTCTGCAGAGTTTAATGAACTGTTCGAACAGCCATGCCCACGGTCAAGGGCGAGTGTAAGGTGTTTCTCGTAGCGTAGATTTGTTTGACAAATGTTTGATGAAAATGGTTGGTGGGAAGGGATTCGTTTCCAGAGTTTGCCTGTGTGGCAAACGGCTAACCTTTGTGGTTAGGAACGGGTCTGTGTGACCTGGGGTGTCGTCCGACACCGAGGTGTTGTTAGGGCCATGATGGCGTTGTTGTGCTGAGATAACTGTGTGGACTATGTGTGGTTGTGAAAGTGAGAAGGAACCAATAGAGGAGACAAATCAATTGTTGTTCGTTAATCGTGACGAGTTGTTGCAAAGCAACTTGTGAAATGGGTCGAGGCGTGAGCCTCCTCCCGACAACTAAAACTTGACTCACTCACTAGGAGTTTTGTGAAATAAATCACTTTGCCAAAAAGGCAGCTTTCGCAAATAAAACCCTAGCTCTCCTTGTCTTAACCAAGCATGTCATTCTTTCCCCGGCTTGCTGAGTACGTGAAGTACTCACCCTTGCTATATATATATCTATAGAGGTTGGAGATGAAGACGTCGACCCGACTGCCGAGGAGTATCTCCAGGAGCAAGCCGAGTACGAGGATTTCTAGAAGATTCGTGCCTAGCCCCAAGCCCTCGCATGTGGATCGAGACGGTCGCCCAGACGCTTAGCTGCTGCCGCTCTTGTCTTTTGCTTTATGGACTTTTGTATTGTTGCGTTGCTCATCCTTGGGTCTGTCCAGGATGGCAATTTATGTAAGGACTAAAACCCAGTGATGTAATGATTAATTTACTTTGATTCCATGGTTATTCTGTGTGTACCAGCTAGTGTATCCTGGGACTGGTACTATATCACAGGTAATGCGTAGCACCTCGGCATGAGTTAGCTGGTGTTATCGGTTAACGAGTGCCGGGGCGTTACAACACTGCTCCCACCCTCGGATTTTCCCCTTCCACCCCTCGCCTTAGCAGATCCGATGACGGTGAAGAAGGAGAGAGAGGCGGCGACGGGCGGAGAGAGAGAGAGGTGGCGGTGACTTGGAGATGGCGTGAGCCCACCAGATCCGGCTACCGACATGCCAGATCCGCTCGCCGATGAGGGCGGTGTCGCCGGAGCTGCGCCGCTCGCCATCGGCCGCCCCGCCCGCTCGCCGCCGCCGTGCCGCTCGCCATCAGCCACCCCGCCTCGCTTGCCGCTCATCGCTCACGGCCGCGTCTCGCCCCAGCCGTCGGCGGAGGGAGCGGCGTGAGCTCGAGCTGCAGATGGATCTGGTGTGGGAGAGAGAGGAGAGAGAGGAGAGAGAGGCGAGCGGCAACAGGAGAGAGAGGAGAGAGAGGTGAGTGGTGGCGACAGGAGAGAGAGGAGAACGCGATGGCAGTGGCTGGGGAGGGCGAGGAGGGTGATGGTGGTGGCGCCTGCTATTGCGGAGGGCAAGGAGGAAGACGGCGACAGTGGCTGCTGCGGAGAGGAGAAGCAGCGCTCGCGGGAGGGAGATGAGAATAAGCGAAGAAAAAGAGGGGAAGGACAGAAGCCTAGAGTGTTCAGTGGGTATGGGTAAAAAAGGAAATATATATATGTGGCTATGTAGGTTTGGGTACCCCGTTGTGGGCTGGAGTACCTCTACCGGTTGCTTGAGATTTTGAAGAACCCAGCTACGGGTATCGCTCATTAGGAGATGGGTATCCCATGGAATATCTTCGGTTAATGAGAATACCCATGGAGTGGCTTACATTGTACATGCCCTCAGATTTTCCTTTTGGGGCAGCCTTCTCTGCCTCTCAACTTTCAGTTACTCTGAGGCAGACAAAAACTATTGAGGCAGCGTTCTCTGCCTCAGTTGATAATTTGGGGCAAGAGTATACGAGGCATGGGTAGGCTATCTCAAAATCTCTTTTGAGGTAGACTTTGAGGCTGATTCGCTTGCCTCACATTGTCTACCATCCTATAGAGCTTTTCTGTAGTGGCATGCTAATTTCTACAACATACGTAGATTAGAGGAGGATAAATGCCCATTCCATCCTCATTTACATGGTCCTACTAGCAAGGGTAGCTAGGTGTACTACACGTGTATGTTCCAAGTCCTACTACCCTTGGTGGCTTTTGTTTTCTGGACTTCCTTTTGTGAATGGCTGTGTACATGGTCCTACAGGATAAGTGCTCGTTGTTGTTTGAATGGCTGTGTACATCCTCAGTCACGTAACGCTACCATCTTTAATACCGGTTGGTGTTACCAACCGATACTAAAGATCGTGTTTAGTCCTGGTTGTTTCAACTGGGACTAAAAATATCCATCTTTAGTCTTGGATTGTACATCTCGGTTGTACAACTGGGACTAAAAGGTTACAAACCGTGATTAATGATGGGTTCCTCAGCAGTGCCATTATCTTAAAAAAAAGTCATATTTCATAAATATATTTCCTAATAATATTCCTTAGTGGTGTGGCGGATGCTTATCGTCCAACAACTTTAGACTACATTTGATAGCATATCATGCAATTTTTTCCAGTGTCCCAAAGCATGTGCTCAAAGACATGCGAAAATAGTTTCGGGAATGTAATACAATGTCATACTAAAGGAGGAGAAAGGGTATGTTTAAGATGGGTTTAATGGGCTGAACTTCTAATTCTAAAAGCCCCCTAATTTTTCATGACAGAGCAGCAGCCATCCATCGGTTCCTGCACCATGCTATCATCCTATAGGTCTCCCGGGTCATGCATGAGGCGGTTCCTGCTCCTGCGGCAAGGGAGATAGGGTAAGGGGGAGGAGGTATTAGGGATAGAGAGTGAGAGAGGTGGAGGTTACCCTTGCTGTTGCTCATAAGCCTCTTGTTTGCAGTAGGAGGTGGGAGGAAGGAGCTGAGAAGAAGAGAATAGACGTGGAGAAGAATCGGCTCAACAACTTTGGTTTTAGGGGTTGCATACCGTCTCATCTGAGTTAAGGATCCCACTTAAATCAATTCTTTAGGTGTTGCATCGATTTCAAGTTTATTGACTTTTCTGGACCTGATCTCCTTCATAGAACATTCAGTTTAATTTCGAAGTCGTTCAGCCTAGGCAGCATTAGGTTTTGATTTCTTGTTTCGACAACCATAATTTAGGGTTTTATTTTTTTGGAAAACCTTGTATATAAGAGTTGTAAGCTTTCTAACGAATCCAATATTAGGTCAATCCTATACATACAGGAAAAGTTTTGCTCTATGAAACATAATTATTCTGTGAGCAGGCCAAAATGCTGATTCGTTTTTCAGTGGGTACTAGTGTGTCACGTGTTCACGTGACTATAACCTCCGTATCTATTAAATATTTTTATATATTTCTTATAATAATTAACTTAAATTTATAATGATAATATACAATATAAAGCATGATAGGTAGATTGCTGTTTGATAGAAAGTAATGTAATCTGAAGATTTTAAGTTGATTCAGACAAAAGACTTATGGAGCACTTTCATTCAGTTGAACGTTCTCGTTAAGATCATATGAAGTACCTCTTATGAAAACTACTATTATTACCTGTAAATCACTTCATAAGAAAAGTCGGTAAGAAGAAATAGTTGAATCTTTAGAGTTAGAGCAATTAGGAATCTGAACAAATAAAATTTTTGAACATGCATCTGCCAATACTTAATTGCCATATCAGCTTAAATTTTCTGTTGGATCAACATTTTGAAGGCTGAACTTGGATATTCAGCCATGGTCAGAAACTGTAAGGTTCTTAGGGTGCGTTCGTTCTTTTGTATTAGGAGTTAACCCTCCCATCACGTAAAACGGAGCATCTCATTAGCGCATGATTAATTAAGTATTTGCTATTTTTTTGAAAAATGGATTAATATGATTTTTTGAAGCAACTTTCGTATAGAAACTTCTTGCAGAAAATACACTGTTTAGCAGTTTGAAAAGCGTGCGCGTGAAAAAAAGAGTGATGAGTTGGGAAAGTAGTGGGAAGAAGACACCCAATATTGTAATAATTGGGTGCATAACTATTTAAATGGATTTACACCAAGTTACAAATTATCCTTGTTTTGAGAATAAGTTTATCTAATCTTGCAAAGTGCAAAACTGCAAACAGTGTTGTATTCTTCCCTTTGAAATAGCAATAGTACTATATACAAAACATATTCGTATCACCAAAATGTATATTTCTACTTAAAAACAATCATCAATTTGTCTTCTGAATATGTTCCTCCACCATACCAGTGATTGGTTTCCCAATCCATCTTTAAGCCATCACACACGAAAAAATTAATAAGCAACGGCCTGCTGCTTCCTTTCCTTGTTGCCAGACAATCACTTTCCCTTGATACACTTTGGATTCACAAACCATCAACAAAATGGAAATTTACTCTTTCGATGATCTAATTGATGAGATCTAAGGGCCTGTTTGAATTGAGAGACCTTTAGTAGTCCCTAGACTTGTTCCTAGTAGTCGCTGGGACTTTTTTTAGTCCCTCCTGTTTGGGAAGAGGGACTAAAAGGGACTTATTATAGGGTACATTTACTATTTTACCCCTGAGATCCTACCCCTGCCACCCCTGCCAGCTCTGGCCATCGTCTGCTGCTGCTGCTTGCACGTGCTGCTGCTGCTGCTTGCGCTAGTGTCGTCGTCGGCTCCGGCCATCGTCTCTGCCGGCGAGAAGCGCCGCCGGACAGATCGGAAAAGGCGCCCCCGACGGAGCGGGGAGCGACCTGGGCGGCGGGCGGTGACGGCGGCGGGCTGGGATGAATCCGGCGGACGGGGACGCCCTCGGCAGCGACGCACGTCGGCGGCAGGCGGGGACGGCGGCGGGCGGGGACGAATCTGGCGGACGGGGACGCCCTCGGCGGTGGCTGCAAATCACGTGGTGGGAGGCGGGCGCTGCGCGTGAAGAGGGGAGAGAAGAGGGGCAGCGCGTGGAAACGGGGAAAAAAGTCTTTAAAAGTCCCTCCCCAGGGACTACAAAATTTTTAGGGACTAAAAAAAAGTCTCAGAAAAAGTCCCTCCTGTTTGAAAGAAGAGGGACTTTTTTGATCCAAACAGGGTCTAATATGCTAATGTTATAATTTATGGTAGTTAGAATCATATTAGGATATGATTGATTTGTATGGACTTCCATATATGTAATTCTTCCTTATCTCCTCCATCATGCACTCCTATATATTCACAATATTTCTCCCCTCCTATATTATTCAACAGCTAAGATGCATTTTCTTTCAAACTACTTATCTGCTTGAATTTAATTGAACTGAAATCATGCATTAGCAAAGGAGTCCTTTTAACTGTGTAGAAAAGAATGCAGTTCAATTCAACATGATCTACAGGTCAGTACATTGAATAGCAGCAAAAATTTCAATATCCAATTAAAAAAAATTATTTGAGAAGAAAGTAGTATTTCACAGTGTAACTTATATCTGTATAATATCAAACAATACCCACCTACTGCTGCTGCAGAGAAGGAGCTGCGATGTAGTAATGTGTTAACCTTGGAGACCAACAATCGATCTGGCAGTTGGCTCCAGCAGGGGAGGTGAAAGTGCTGCTCTGATCATCCTTGGCGTAGCTATATTCATCAAGGCAATTATCCTTGAAGAACCTCGAATCAATTGACCGGCATGTAGCTATGCTCGTACTGCCTCCAATGGCAGTAGGTGCCGTACCCGCCCGAAACTGTCGTAGTGTCGCAGTTTCCCCATCAACTTCAACTATGGCAGGCACTACGCCGTGATACCAACGGCTCACATCGGCCCACATTTCTTAGTAAAGCGAGAGCAACATTGAAGTTGTTCGTCTATGATGGGTAGGTCCAATTAGTTGGTGCTATCGCCGACGTCGGGTTGCGAGGGACTCGGCCAGCGCTTTGGCAGTGGCCGTGCTCGGCACCGTCGAAGCTGCACCACATGTGTCGCCGCTGTTTGGGATCCAGGAGCATCTCGTCACAGTGAGCGTCGTCGCAACCTTGTGCGGAGATGGTGGCGGTGATGCGTCGCACCACGGCCTGATGACCGGATGAGACGGGGCAGTTAAGGGGATAGAGAGAAGGCAGGGACGGGGAGGAGGATGTTGTGTTGGCGCCGGACGTGGGGAGAAAGGAGGCGGCGAGCTAGATACGATGATGAGGATTGAGGAGGTTGCAGACCTGCGGTGTTGGGATGGGAAGAGGTGGACATGGGCAGGGATGGAAAGAAAACATGACTTTTTTGTTCGAGGGATGTAGGAGTATATGACTTCTCGACTATTCTGGCCATAACAGATGTGACATCTCCTAATTTGTTCGGACTCTCTATATCTCTATATTTCCCATTATAAGTTATTTGACTTTTTATTAGTTAAAATTCTTTAGATTTGATCAAGTTATAAAAAAAATAGTAACATCCACAGCACAAAATTAGTTCCATTAAATTTAACATTGAATATATTTTGATACAATGTTTGCTTTTATTGAAAATGTTATAATATTTTTCTATAAACTTGATCAAATTTAAGAAAGTTTGATTAAAAAAAAGATAAACGACTTATAATATGAAACAAAGGGAGTAGTACCGTTGATCCTCTTCTCAATCTGTCATTGTACTTTCCAAATTTTTTTACCAATTAATCCTACAATGAGTATACGTTGCATGACGTGGCTAATCCTGATATCATCCTCAGATTCACTTTTCACTTTAGATTAGTCTGTAATGGAAGTTTTAGCCCTGTCACCCAACTAAACTTAGGTGGTAATTTCTGTGCAGTTAGTCATGGAGTATTTCCTTGTTCAATTTGGTTGGTTGTGAGCAAATGGGCAGATGGAATGATGTAAAACATTTCTGAATTAGGTGTTTACAGCAGGGGATCATTCAGGGACTCGATTCAATGAATAATTTGCATTCCTGTGATCTGTAAATTAATCTGTGCCAAAAGATGGTTCATTATCCTTCTCGAGATTGCTTTCAGGGAAAAATAGTATTTATGGATGTGTATTGTAACGGGCCCATACCACTGGTAATTAGTTGGGGTGTCAATCTAGCATAAAGCACAGGATCCCCTCTTCTTAACCAACGGCATATTTTTCTGATCTTTTCTCGGAGAAATTCTCTGTTTGTCTTGCGGGAGGGTGCACAGCATGCGAGGGGAGGGAAGGATGAACGACTCTGCTCTTAGGGCGTGCTTTGGCCGAGGGGAGGAAACGACAGACGAATCCAATTTTTAAGTAGTACAGATAAAATTGGAGATTGTCATTCTCTAATTTGCTTAAAAAAGAGCGAAAAAAACTGGCTTTCTTGAAAACCATGTTTTTCTTATGGACAGGTTTATTTGCTCAGTTATCCAAACATAACCCTTCCAATAAACTAGATAATTCTAATTTTACATTTTTTGTAAAGAGCATGGCCCAAACAAGTAGATTTCATTATCTCAAAATAAAAAAAAAACAACCACGTTTGGTTAGACGGCATACCTACTAGCTCTCTTCTATCAAAATGGAGCACGAGGCATTTCTGGTCTATGGATTACAGAACAGTATCGTTTAGAGAAGAAAAAAAACAGAACAAGCTAAAAAGGAGGACGGGCGATCGACTACGCCGCGCGATCTTTGCCGAGATCAGGTCTAGATGCAGACAAAATGGGCACCTTCCGTTGCAACGATCTAGATGCTGATGAGGACAAGATTGAGGTGCAGCTGCTGGCCATGGCACGGCATGTCGACCACTAGTAAAATACTATTTCCCTGGACATGCCCCTATTTAGATTGCAGACAAATCGTAACTGGTTTCATCTGCAAAAATTATTCTCCATTTTCGTGTGCGGGTCCTTAAGAGGATCGCACAGAAAAATCGATTTTCGCAAACGAACCTCTTAAGTGGACCGCACATGAAAATGAGTCTATTTTCACAGGCGGACCTCTTAAGTGGACCGCAGGTAAAAAATACAGATTTTTCCCTCTCAATCTTTTCCCTCTTACACACTTCAAAATTTTCATCTCCTCTCTCTTCCTTTCTTTTTTATTCACTCCGGCTTGTCTCTCTCTTACCTCTCTCTGCCTTTCCTCTCCTCTTTCCCCTCCGAGCGCAACGACGGCGACCGGCTCGACGTTGTCGCCGACGAGGCGGCAGCCGGGAGCGAGCAGGAGGCGGTGTGGCGGCTGGCGACTGGAGGAGGCGCCACGGCGGCGGCTGATGGCGGAGGCGGCGGCTCGGAGGCTGGCGACCGGCGACCGCGCGTGCGACGGCCGTATCCGTGCTGCCGTCGCCGCCGACGAGGAGGAGGAGGCGGCCGGGAGTGGTGCCGCCGCCGCCACCGAGGAGGAGGTAGCGAGAGCAGCGCCGCACTCCCCATTCACGGAGGCGGCGGATCTGGTGGTAGGGATGCGGGCGGCGGCGGATCTGGTGACGGTGAGGCACGACGGCGGATCTGGCGATGGTGAGGCACGACGGCGGATCTAGCCCTACCCACGTGCAGCAGCGGCGGCGGATCGGATGGTGGGGATGGCGACGGCCATGGCGGCGGTGGCGGCAGCGGATCCGGCGGTGGGGAGGCAGGGCGGTGGCGGATCCAGCTCCGGTGATGGCGACGGCGACGACGAGGAGGGCGGCGGATTAGGGTTAGGGTTTCGATCGGATTTTTAGATTTTATTTTTTTTTCATTTTTTTGTTTTTGCGTGCGGGCTGCATAAGCACCCGCACGGGAAAATCAGATTTTCGCGTGCGGTTGGGCCACCCGCACGTGAAAATATTTATTTTCCCAGACATCTGGGTGCAGATGGGTAAGACCTCCGCACGGAAAAACTCATTTTGATCGCACAGAAAAATTCTTTTCGTAGTAGTGGACCGTGGGCAAGAAAGGGTTCGGTAATCGGTAGACACCTCCGATATCGGTGATGCCTCACGCATCTTACTGGAGGTGATGTCCTTGGTTTCCTACTTTGTGCATTCAGGTTGATCTATGGGTTAAAAACCTGATGTCGACTTTCTTCAAGGTGTCGCATTGAAGGTTTTCCTGGTGATGTATCCTTAGTGGCTGTCCGTATTGGATCGGCTTCGACGAATAGGCGGTGACAAGATCCAGGCGATTGAATGCTTGGTGCTCAGTTTATACGATGTAATCTTCCACTTTGGTTCAACATCACTAACTATGGTGGTATGTGTAAAATTCGATTGACAATGATTGCCTACAGATTTTGGAGATTCTGATTTTAGTTCTAGGAAGACAAAGACTAGATACAACTTATAAGCTATTGGGAAGAAATAATGGTTATGTAGATTTTCACAAACCACTGACATAAATTCTCTGTCTTTGAGAAAATATTTTAAGTAGTTTTCTTGTTTTAGTAAAGCTGTGATTTTTGTAATTCGCATTCTTCATCCTGAAACCTCTATAATAATTAATTGATTGTATCTATTTTTTAATTCAAGACCAAAATAAATTTGTTTATCTACATAAATTACTGGGGATGCTAAGCGTCGGACGTCCGATAATTTTGCAAATATCGGACGCCCGACACCACACTACTGCGCGCCTGCGCATGCTGCCTGCATGCATGCATACCAGCCGCTGCATGTGTTGCTAGAGTAGCCTTGTCTATTGCTGCATAGTACTAGTACACTGTTGCATGCTCGTTCTGCTGCTTGCTCTTCCTCTCTCTCTTCTTCTCTCATAGTCATAGTACATGTGTATCTACCTATTTTTTCTTAGAATTTTAAATATCTTTTCCATTAATATATATATGTATGACCTATTATTCAATTATATTATTATATTCATCATAATTAAATCTGTATAACAAAATTCTATATGGTTATATTTTGATAAAATTATATATGTGTGTCTAAAAAAATTAACCATTATTTCACCTCTTATAAAAAATGTTTCATCTCACATCGTGAATTGTTTCAGATTTAAATAAATGCAACAAATGCAACCACTAAACGAAACACTACCTACCAACGTGTGAAATATAAAAATAAATAATATGAAACATATAATGTATTTGCAGAAAAAATAATGTTGAATTAATTTTAAATCACACATTAAGCATAGTTGTAATTGTTGAACAACAGAAAACTTGTGGAAACTTCCAAAAGAACATCATGTGCAACATTGACAAATGATATAATGAAACATCAGAAAATATTTATTGAAACATCCAAATAGTATTGTGTGCAATACTAAAAAGGGTGCAATAAACAAATTAAAAAAGTCACCGAAATATAATCATTCAGGATATTCTAACAAAAAATTATTGTAATGTGTTCAATGGTGTTATCAAATTGCGGAATAGATAAATAGTGTAGGAAAAAAATCCACGAGAGTCCAATCCCTAGATGTGTGAGCCCTATGGATTGAACTTTTGATATTTTCAAAATATCATAAGATATTTTATCTTGTATAATGATTTAGATGTTTTTTCGCTTGGTAAAAAATATTTCAATGAAAAGTATTTTAGTTGTTTCATTACTTGTGAAAAAAGTTCTCATCGTGTGCTAGAAAATGTTTAAAGGACATGCAACATTGAAAAATCGTGTGCTAGAAAATGTTTGAAGGATATGCAACATTGAAAAATGTTAGATTGGAACACAAAGCCCTTACTATGTGAAACATATATATTATATTTTTTTATCGGAATATAATTATGTAAGATTTCGTAATAAATACAGAGGTATAATCGGATTATGGAGCCGATATATATCTCAAAACGAAAAAACATTTGAAACTTTTACCATTTCGAAAGTACGTGGTTGATATGACTGATGTCCATCTGTCCATGGGCTCATGCTAGCTGCTCCTCACGTGGGGCCGTAGGCCCTGTGCATATGGACTACGGCTGCTAGCGAGTAGTTGTTACTATGTGTATACTGCCGCTTGCTTTTGTATGAAGCGTCCGATTTTTCTCTTCGGGTCGAAAGTTCGAGAGGAAACGTTTTCCAAATTGCGGGCCTATATGTTGGGTTCCAATAAAATCCATGCTACGTGGCAATTATATCGTGCATGTTGTCAGTGCTGGTGATATTGTGCACGTAAAAGTGTCTGCAGTGAATACAACTTACTAACAACTGTGAAACCCTCCTCTGGACGCAATCACCAGCAGCACAAGAACCAGCAGTAAATTATCACTACTGCAAAAATATACATAGAGGTGAAGGGTTAAAACCGATACCTATAAATTATTTCCCACCTTTGCGAACTAAAAAAAATATAGAACCAACACCTTTAAGTAATTATAGGTATCGGTTATAAGGAAAAACCACCATGGTTAAAACAACCGACACAAGAAAAATCGAGCCGAGCCGAACCCCTCCCCTCGGTCTTATCTCCTCCCTCTATCTCGCTCTCTCCCTTTCTCATCTCCCTCTCTCAGCTCTCTCTCTCCACCACTCTCTTCCTCTCTCTCCCTCTCTCAGCGGCTTGGCGGAGGCCCAGCGGCGGCGCTCTCCCCTCTGCTAGATCCAGCGGGAGGGGAGGCGGTGGTAGTCCGGTTGCGGTGGCGGCCCGGTGGTGGTGGCGGCAGCGCCCTTCCCTCCGCTCCATCCAGCGGGATGGGAGGTGGCGGGAGGGGAGTCTCGCCCCTCCTCCTCTCCATCCCCTGACGACGCCGGTGATAGAGAAGGCGGCACGGAGGGTTAGGTGACGGTTCTTGATGTGTTCTAGAATGATATTATTGATGTGTTCTTGATATTCTTGAGTGCTCGGGTCGGCTTGATTCGAGCCGAGCCAGTATTTTTTTTTGGCTCGTTCATCTTTATAAGTGTTGGTACTTGGCTAAAACTGGCACCTATAAATTATTATAGGTACTAGTTCTACAACCGGTACCGATGACTTACCGATGACTGAAGTCATCAGTGCCACCTACTGGATGCCGGTTAGGAAATCCGGCGCCTATGACCGGTTTCCAACCGGCGCCAATGGTCTTTTTTCAGTAGTGTACCCTCACACCAAGCATATCAGTTTTGCCGATAATTCTGGTTAATTTGTTGAGGAGCGGTGCTTCCATGTGCTTCCATCTGGATCCTCTGATCTCCAAATGTGGACTATTGTCAACACAAATTTTGCTCACTTCTCCCCAAATGCCTCCTATTCATATGACACCCCTCTCTCTTTCTCTCACTCATTTTGTTTCATTTTAGCCGCTCCTTGTTAGTTGCTACTACTTCCCTATGTGTTTGTGCAGTGTGGAAAATGGAAGCTACAAGCTCAAATATGTGGTGGTATAAAAAGAGTTGGATAAGTTGTTTT
Source organism: Oryza punctata (assembly GCA_000573905.2). Taxonomy (NCBI): domain Eukaryota; kingdom Viridiplantae; phylum Streptophyta; class Magnoliopsida; order Poales; family Poaceae; genus Oryza; species Oryza punctata. The sequence continues at coordinate 20,915,345 of CM002499.2, read as the reverse complement.
CAGTTTTTTTCCCTCCTAGTACAGTTGTTGTTAGCGTGTCCTATGTAGTAGCCAACTGTTAAAAAAGAGGTCAGATAGAATGAAAATGGAGCAGCACACTTAACAACAGCTTCATGCATGTGGAGAAGCTCCACATATATGTTCTTGCACTTAAGTCTTAATCGGCTTCTCCATCTAATTGCAATATGTTTTTTTATTCATCTGCATGATATTGCTAGCGAACATGTGCATGCGTATGCATGCTTACTTCTGAATATTCATGTGTTTGAATAGCAGCTGAAGATATACAAGTGTCAGAGTAGAAAATGTTGACATACCACGTAGGCGCACATGCATACAAGTCAATTAGACAATGCTGTGAGAACGTTGGTTTTGGTAAATTCTGTCACACTGTCAACACAGATTATTTGAGATGAACAATCTATACTGATCTGGGAGATTCTTTCATCAGATTCTCCAACACGGGAAATCAGATTGTTCCACAATATATATTCCCTGATGCCTCCTATGCATATCTCGTGTTGTAATTTGTTTTAGATATAATGAAACCGACAATTCCATGCCTCTGCACTTGAGGGTGTATCACACTGTAATACACCATTATTTCCCTCCCCCTCTCTCAATCCTGTTCCAAATTCTTGTTGGATGGCTCATGCTGCCTTGCTATTGCTTGAATGAGTTGGTGTGGTGGGAAGAACTGCGAGAAAAAAAAGGTGAAGTGGTATAAATACTACTAGGAGATGGATAGATGAATTATATATTAGATTAACTATATATATTGTAGCGGAGACTTGCCTTGTAAATTGAAAAATGAAAGAGTTCAGGGGCCTAGTTATCACATCTACCTCCAGAATTTCTCTTGCCATTAATCCATGGCCACCAAGTGTATCAGCTGCATTTGTACTTCCCTGTCCGAGCCTCATACTCTCATCCCAGCTTCTAAAGATTCCATTTGTGTTCTATATCCAAGTCAGTAATATTGAGTATTTGTAAGGAGATACGGAATTTATTTTTCCAGTGGGATAATAAATTGCCGATCCGTGACCCCACAAAAACAACTCTGGGGTATCCTGTTTTTTACGTAAGTTTGCCGGACCAGCAGAAAAGCCTGGCAAATAGGATTTTCACTTGTAATTTGGTAAATCATTGTGCTCATTAGCAATTTCATATGGCTTAATCCATAAGTGCCTTATGTAAGTTTGCAACCATAATTGTTGATCTTTCATTCTGCGTCATATATATCCGTAACATTTTATGACACACAACAAAATTATCTGTTTTTTACCTTCTGGTGTCCTCAATTGCGCCCTTTTGCCTTGGCGTGCTAGTTTCTACAGCATAATATCTTCATTCACTTTAAAGTTTAAACTACATTGTGACCATATCTTGCCATTTTAACCATGTGGATAAAGATGGCCCTCTGTCTTGTTTGTGTTTGGGTTTTGAAGAAATGAGGAGGATTCTTTTGTTCTCAACCCCCCTCGCCTCACACACACACCACTACCACCACTAGTGGGAAACCATGTTTTGTTACTACAAGTTTATTAACGTTAATCAATGATCAAAAATAGTAAAACTTTTTATAAGTGTTCTTACGACGTAAAAGCCATGCATGGACGAAAAATAAACTACGATAAAAAAACTAAAATTAAATTGAAAATTACGATATTTCCCTCAGGTTGATAAGGTGAAAAACAATGATTTTAGCTTGACATCCTACGAGTTCTATTTTTTTGGAAAAGGCACGGTCCAAACAACTATGTTTGGTTAGATGACACACCTTTCTTGTGTCATGGAGCGCGAGGTATACCCATGACCTATGCAGTTACAAGATTCATGCTACTCTCCTACTACCATGGTCTTTCTATTCCTCCATGTCATTGGTGGTGATATGGTGCACACAAAATCACCTATAGTTCTGCAGATCAATCATATCTCTTCTTGCTTGCGCTTGGTACATAGTGCATGTGCTCAGTCAGAAAGTTGATCCAACTTGAAGCATTGCTAGTTTGCCCACCATTTTCCCGATGCTTCTTATTCATACCACTCTTAGACACAACGGAATTCAATCTACTGTTGATGTCTTCTGTAATCTCCAGCTCCCTTTTTTTCTGTTGTGTGTTACCCCTCTCTAGGGAAACCTGCCTATATAAGTCTTATATAATTTAAGGGGCAGAGTCACATAATATTTCCTGTTCGTGTGTCCACATCTTCTGAACATAATTGCGCAACGTAATATCATGCATGCAACATACAAGAAAAAAATGGATTTTTTCTCCTTGAAGACAATCATCTGCAACCATTCACTGATCTAGATTTTGCAGCTTTAACTGACTGCTGAATGATTGATTCACGGACTATACTGTCTTGTAGATGCATTCTTGACCCTTAAGTTGAACTTCTGGTGTTCAAGGTAGCTAGGTAGATCGAAAGTATTTACATATGCTTCTGTATCCAGCTTAAAAAAAACATGCATATTTTAATAACGAAAATAGTATATGCGGAGTAATCCACGGTTCTAGCGAGTTCCTTCCATTCAATTATCGGGGGCTTCGTGGAAGCTCCTATGGTACTCGCGTCAGTAGTGGGGGCTCGAGACCCGTCTCCCCCATGCTAGCTCCGTGCCTGCATTCAAACGATATAAACTGCTGAAAAATAGCACCATCAATGATTTAGCACACAGATACGTCATCGCAAATGAGATCCTAGGCCCCTATATGTAAGAACAAACAATAAACCGTTATAAATCCTAATAAAATCACTATTTTCCTCATGGATAAAACCTAAAGAAGAAAATGATGAAATATAAGCTTCGCCTAGTGGAATCGCGGCCTGAAACCGCCACTAAACCAGTAGCAAATCAGTGGTCGAAATGCCACACGGGCAACAAAATGTAAGTCGCCTTGGAGCATCTGACTTGACCAGGATACAAATAGGATTGAAGCGGGAGGGTCCAGGGAGCACTTGGACTTCTGCGAGGAGGCGATCGACATATGGCACTGCCCAGATCACATATGGCACGGTGCCATGGTGGTACTTGATAGGAAACGGTAGACAAATAGACGATGAAGAATAAGAGATCAATCACAGAAGACACGAGATTTAACGTGGAAAACTCTCCTAAGGCAGGAGAGAAAAAACAACGGGCGCCAGCTAGCAAAACTTCACTATATTAGATGAGATTACAAAACACCGAACGACGGCTTACAAGGAGTATATATAAAGGTGAAACCCTAAAGGGCGACGATCCATACTGCGGGGTCTTCGCCCCCGCACCCCCAGGCGTCCCCGGGAGCAGGAGTCCAACTTTAATAGGCCTCCGCTTCACTCCGTCCGAAGTAGGCCTTTATATGAATTTGGATCACAACTCAACAAACTTCATCTTGAGACAAATTTCTTCTTGTAGCATAAATCAAACCTTCATCTTGAACACAATAAAGAAAACACTTTCGGCGCCAAATAGCCTCTTGGGTTAAACCGTTATACCAACTAAGCTTGAGCAAAGCTCAAACTTAGCAACGGGAACTGCCTTTGTCATCATATCAGCAGGATTATCATGAGTGCTTATCTTGCATACCTTTAGCTTACCTTATGCGACTACATCACGAACGTAATGGTACTTGACATCAATGTGCTTTGTCTTCTCATGGAACATCTGATCTTTTGTGAGGTATATAGCACATTGACTGTCAGAAAATAGATTAATGCAAGAGTCAACTCCACTAAGCTCAGCAAACAATCCCTTCAGCCAAACTGATTCTTTACACGCTTCAGCAATAGCCATGTATTCTGCTTCAGTTGTAGACAGGGCAACAACAGGCTGCAAAGTTGCCTTCCAACTTACGGCACAACTACCAATAGTAAACACATAACCTATGAGTGACCTTCGCTTATCCAAATCAGCAGCAAAATCTGAATCCACATAGCCAATGAGTCCCTTGTCAGTCCTACCAAATTTCAAACAAGCATCTACTGTTCCTTGAAGGTACCTGAAAATCCACTGAACAGCCTTCCAGTGTTCTTTGCCAGGATTAGCCATGTATCTACTTACCAAACTCATATCATGAGATAAATCCGGACGAGAGCAAACTATAGCATACATCAAAGACCCAACAACACTAGAATATGGAACCCTTGACATGTATTCAACCTCCTCATCAGTACTAGCACATTGTAAAGCTTTTAATTTAAAATGAGGTGCAATGGGAGTACTCACAGGCTTTGTATCATGCATGTTGAAACGCTGAAGAACCTTCTTAATGTAACTTTGCTGACTAAGAAATAACAAACTAGAAGTTCGGTCTCTAGTAATTTCCATACCTAGAATTTTCTTAGGAGCACCAAGATCCTTCATGTCAAACTCACTACTCAACGATTTCTTCAATGTAGTGATGTCTTCCTTGCTTTTGGTAGCAATCAGCATATCATCAACATATAACAGTAAGTATATAGGTGATCCATCAATATATTTAATGTACACACAGCTATCATGTTCAGACCTCTTAAAGCCATGTGACAACATAAATGAATCAAACCTTTTATACCATTGACAAGGAGACTATTTCAAACCATATAAGGATCTTTTCAATTTGCAAACATAATCCTCCTTACCAGGCACTATGAACCCTTCTGGCTGGTCCATGTATATCTCCTCCTCGAGATCTCCATGTAAAAATGCAGTCTTCACATCTAACTACTCAAGCTCAAGATCATGCATAGCAACAATACCGAAAAATATACGAATTGAACTATGCTTTACAACTGGAGAGAACATATCATTATAATCAACACCGGGAATCTGACTGAAGCCTTTTGCTACTAACCTTGCCTTAAACCTCGGAGGATCACTGGGAGATGAACCCTCCTTTGTCTTGAAAATCCATTTGCAACTGACAGTCTTCTTCTGTTTTGGTAAGCGCACAACCTCCCATGTGCCATTCTTCTCGAGAGACTGCATCTCCTCATGCATAACTGAGATCCACTTCTCGCGATCACCAGAAACAATAGCTTCAGTGTATGTAGCTGGCTCATGAGTGTTCTCCACCTGTTCAGCACAACTAAAAGCATAATAAACCATATAACATTCCTCAATTAAACGGACTGGAGCTCCACAACTCCTCTTTGTTCTGCGATGTGCTATAGGCTGATTTTGTGGCTGCAAGACAGGAGGTGAGTGCTGAACAGTATCATGAACATCATTATCAACAATTTCATTTTCCTGATCATCTACGTGCTCCACCTGCATGCTGATATGTTGCTGCTTCTCACCAGAATAATCTGATATAACATCTGTGGACAAGTTGTCATTAAACATAACAGATTCATTGAAAACAAAACTCCTGCTCATGAAAGTCTTTTTAGTTTCAGGATTCCATAACTTATATCCTTTTACTCCTGAACCATAACCAAGAAACAGACACTTAATAGCTCTAGGCTCTAATTTTCCATTATCAACATGAGCATAAGTAGTACAGCCAAAAACTCTCAACTGTGAATAATCAGCAGGCGTACCAGACCATACCTCAGTGGGAGTTTTCTTATTAAGTGGGATAGAAGGTGACCTATTGATCAAGTAACAGGCGGTGTTAGCAACCTCTGCCCAAAAACGCTTGTTCATACGAGCGTTGGACAGCATGCAACGAGCCTTCGAGATGATGGTTCTGTTCATGCGCTCAGCCACACCATTCTGTTGCGAAGTGTGCGGGATGGTGTGGTGCCAGACAATACCTTCCTTCCTACAGTAATCATCAAAAGCATCCGAACAAAATTCACCACCATTGTCAGTATGAAACACTTTTACCTTCCTTTCAGTTTGCCTTTCTATCATAACTTTCCACTCTTTAAAGGCAGTAAAAGTATCATCTTTATTTTTCAGAAAATAAGACCACACTTTTCTAGAGTAATCATTGATAATGGTAAGCATGTAACAAGGACCACCATAAGAGGGCTTACGAGAAGGCCCCCACAAATCAACATGTACATAATCTAGTGTACCTTTGGTGCGATGAACTGAGGTATTGAATTTTACCCTCTTATGCTTACCAAAAACACAGTGCTCACAGAACTTCATGTTACCCTGAGTGCAGCCATCCAGCAGGTTCCTCTTCATCAATTCTGCCATACGAAGTTCACTCATGTGTCCAAGACGCATATGCCACAGGTTAGTCTTACTAGGTTCATCATTAGAAACAACAACAGCGGTAGAACCATGTAATGTACTTACTTTAAGGACATATAACTTTGCAGAATTCAGATCACCTATCATATAAACGAGAGAACCTTTTGATACCTTTAAAACTCCACCTGAACCGGAGTATTTGTATCCTTCCGCATCAAGTGTGTTGAGAGAGATGAGATTTCTAGCCATCCCTGGTATGTGTCTCATATCTTTCAGCGTGCGTGTTATGCCATCATGCATCTTGATCTCAACGGAGCCAATGCCCACGATCTCACGCGGTTTATCATCTCCCATACGCACAACGTCTCCGTTCTGCACAGACTTGTAAGAACTAAACCAATCTCTGTTAATGCAGATATGAAACGAACATGCGGTATCAAGTATCCATTCATCATGACCAGCAACACAACCAGCAAAGACGACAAGACAATCTCCTGAATCATAGTTTTCAGCACTGGAGACGACAGAGGCCTTACCATCGGATTTTCTTTTCTCCTTATTCTGCAGCTTCCAACAATCTTCAATGAAGTGACTTTTCTTCTTGCAGTACTTACAGAACTTCTTGCCCCTGGACTTTAAACGGCCTTTACTGTTCTGACTCTTGTCACGATCATTGTTATCGTTGTAGGTTCTCTGCTCAGATCTGCCTCTGACCTGCAATGCTTCGCCCTTGGAAGACGACACGTCAGACTGAACCATACCATTCATCTTCTCCCTGCTTTGGAGTGCCTCATAAACTTCCGAAAGAGTTAGTTCATCACGGCTTAAAAGTATGGTGCCACGGAAATTTGCATACGAACTAGACAGTGAGCATAACAGTAGGAGACCTAAATCTTCATCATCAAACTTTACCTCCATCAACACTAGGTCGGCAACGATCTCCTTGAAGACCGATGTGTGGTTCAAGACTGAACCAGCCTCCTGCAACGTGTGCGAGAACAACTTCATCTTCATATGCATCTTACTGGTTAGATCCTTAGACATGCAGATCGATTCCAGTTTGAGCCATAGTTCTGCAGCAGTGTGTTCCTGCAACACTTCTTGCAAAATATTATTAGATAGATGAAGTTAAATCAGCGACATAGCTTTACGATCCTTCCGCCTCTCCTCAGCGGTCCAATCATCCTTCTTTTTCTTCCCGAAGTTTTCCAGTGCCTTATCAAGATCCGAAGATTGCGCCAGAACAGCCAGCATCTTAACTTGCCATAGTGAGAATCTCGTCTTGTAGTCCAGCAGCGCTAGATCAAACTTCATCGATGCTATCGCGGAAACCCTAATGTGAAAAACAAGCTCTGATACCACTTGATAGGAAATGATGGACAAATAAACGATGAAGAACAAGAGATCAATCACAGAAGATCGAGATTTAACGTGGAAAACTCTCCTAAGGCAGGAGAGAAAAAACCACGGGCGCCAGCCAGCAAAATTTCACTATATTAGATGAGGTTACAAAACGCCGAACGACGGTTTACAAGAAGTATATATAAAGGTGAATCTCTAAAGGGCGATGATCCATACCGCGGGGGCTTCGCCCCCGCATCCCCAGGCGTCCCCGGAAGCAGGAGTCCAACTTTAACGGGCCTCCACTTCGCTCCATCCGAAGTAGGCCTTTATATGAATTTGGATCACAACTCAACAGCGCTTGTGGGAGGTTAGAGGGTGAGAACAACCGTTGTGGCAATGGAGACCATGGGCGAGGCACGATGTGGGTCGGCAGTGGAACCAGAATCATGGTGTGATTATTCCACTCGCTCCTAGCCGTCCGATCCTGTAACCGACAATAGGTGCATGACTCCACATTGTTGCCTAGATTTACAAACACATAGTAGAAACTTGGTGATATTTAGGTCCTGATTGGTACATGATATTCCTACCTCCCATGGATCTGTAGCTTTTTTGAGAGAAGTTACTATCAGGCCTCGCCCAATAGTTGATTTTTTATACTAAAAGAACGAACAAGATTACAAAGTGTTCAACATTAAGATTACAAGAGTTGTACCCAGCTAGAAACTATATATCGAAAGTAGGGGCTCATTCATTCTGCAGAGATGCAGAAGAATCCCTTGCTTAAAACATGTAAACCAATTGTTCACGTATGAGGCCATATTCTGGAAGATTAAACCATCCCTCTGTTTCCAAATGTGCCAACATGCTATGAGCATTATTTCCAAGAACCCTTTGCTTCTGAACCTGAGTCTGGCAAGAATAATCATCTGAAAAAAAAATTCTAGATTGTGATCCCAACTAAAGCCAATTTTCTCCCAGCAGGAGAAGAACAAGTGTCTCAACGTTTGTCTTTCCCTTGCAGTGCAAAGCACACAACTGAGATCAGCACATTGATAATATCTTGCTGAATATTCTTGTTCCCATTTTAATACCTCAAAAATTTAACTAACAAACTCTAGATCTAGCGTTGATCTGAGATCTGGATATTGCCAATTTAACTCACGTATCTACTGGTTCCGTCTATTGAGCTCGTGTTAAGGAAGCATATTAGTGTGAATTTACATGGGTGTGCTTGTTGTTTTAATGTTTGTTACATATAAAAGTTTTAATCCATTCCATGTCTATTAGTATGGTGTTGCGGATAATAATTGTTTTATAGCTTGGCAGGTTTGGACTTTCCAGTTCAAAGAATTTCTCTTAAGCATGTATTAATTATATGTAGAGTGCATATCACCGGCCGGTGATGAAGTGCCAAATTGACAAACATAATTATTCTGCATCTATATAAGAGGAGGATTAAGCCATTTTATTCTTGTTATGAATTGTAGTATAAGAACAAAACAATATGATAATGTATCTCTCTCCATGTTGGAAAAAAACTTAGTGTATGATTATACATTTTGTTTCCATGCATGACGACAGCTTTTGGAACGCCTGGCTTGCAATTGGCAAATATTTTGTTGCATTTGATGCTTGAATTGTAATTAGTGTTTGTTTGAGACATCATCCGTGCAGGAATGATCGACAAGAAGGCCTCGTGACCTAGCTAGCAGATAGCATGTGCTACTGCGAACATGGCCGTCATCAGCGGTGTAAAAGCCTCGCTGAAGGTTGTTATGGGAACCATGTCTGCTCCTGTGTCAATGATAGTCTGGATTAATCGAAGCAGACATTCACGTTTTCCTTCATGCCTCGTATTCCCAAAACTCTTTCATGTTCTCTCCACATCTTCCTTCTTGTTGTATGCGTACCTCATTCTTGCTACGAATTTTAATAGTTATCTTTTGTGATGGAGTGAACTGTTGCAAGCTTAAAGATGTGATATACAAGGAGTTGGAGAAGAAAATTACAAACATTGTACTTTATGCAATGGATGGTTGGTGGATGCATTTTTCTTCTGGTGTATTAACCCTTGGATGTCTTTAGTTAATGCGGCTGGTTGATAGATCATTTGATGCACTGGCCCAATGTTTTAGGTGATGGAATTTTGGTATGCGTTGGAATGTACAAATGAACCTTTTCCTCGACACAATAATTCCTGACACTTTCACTCGTACAAAAACGATTCCCACATATGGCAAGAGGCTGTTTTCATATGCCAATGAAGCAGCTGTCTGTCCCCTAGAGGTGTCTGCAGAAATCAACACCTTTCCAATCAGGCAGCGCAACAGCGTACGAAAACCCACAAGCACATTATGCCGCCCATCTGCAAAAACAATTTATGTAAAAAAAAATAAAAATCCCAAAAAACCAATTCTCCCAAAACCTTAGCTCCCGAAACCGTCATTGTCGCCACCGCTCCCGAAGCTACAGCCGTCATCGTATTCATCACCGCCGTCGCTGCGCCCGAAGCTACCACCGTCGTTGTTGTTGCAACTATTGCCAACGCTGGATCCGACCGACTCTCTAGTGGCAGACCACCCTTCCCAAGGCTGGTACGTGCTGACCTGCCGCACCTGAGGCCACCGCTGTTGTCGTCGTCGTCGCCCTAGCCATCATTGTTGTCACGAGGCCAGTGACGGCGGATCCACCTGCCGTAGGTTGGCAGCATTAGATCCATGTGCTTCCGCAGGGGCGACGTCAGCCGATCCACCTGCCGTGAGGTCGGTAGCATCGGATCCGTGTGCCACCGACCACCGGCTGCTCCCGCTGCCCGCCTGCTACCTCCTACCGCAGCCCGCCCGCTTCCACCTGTCGCTGACCTCTAGCTGCTCCCATCGCCGGCCATTGAGGGATTAAGGGAGGGGAGGAGAGGAGACGGGATGAGTAGAGGAGAGGCCGGGTGAGGGAGGACTAGAGGGGAGGGAGAGAGAAGTGGAGAAGAGGGAGAGGGGTGACGACTTAAGGAATAGAAAAAGAGATGTGTACGGGCTGTAAAAGGATCTTTGCATGTGGACCTCTTATGTGCCCGTATACGAAAATAAACATATATTTAACAGGCGGGCCTATTTTCATTATGGTAAGAAAATTACAAAAATTGGAAGTACAAATCGAAATGCCATTTAAAAAATGTGAACAATCTCTCTTTTGTGAAAAATTGAACTCCATCAGCGTCTGTCTTTTTTCGATAACTTGTATAACAATCAAATGGAGATAATAATAGCTTTAGTGTGTTTATTTGGTTTTCTCACCAACCGACTAATATTTCAGTGAAAACTTCCAGAACAAAAGTTTGTTGCACTAAATGTCTGACATCTGGATCTGTATTTCTTTGAGGGAGATGACACGAAAATCATGCATGGAGACTACAAACAACAAATTTGGACTAGTAAGAGTTTATGATCATCAGATTAGTTACATGGTGACTAATCTAACCAGCAACCATGATCCCTCCAGTTGACATCACATTGCAGTACAACATGAAATTAATCCTGTGACTTTTTTTCATCTCTTTTATTCCTCCTATCTCAATGTTTATCCATGTTAGGTTCCTATGTGGCATAAAGATCAGATTGGTGCACAGTTCACTATAGTCATGACGCAGGGAGAGAGAGAGAGAAGGGAGGAGGGGATCTTTACAGTGTCCCATGACCAAATAATATACATTATTGTATACAGCCCTAAGAATTGGAGAACATTATACAATTAAGACACTAGGAAAAACTAAGATAGCACGAACCTAAAATAACAATAATAGGTAGATACAACCACTGCCCATTGGCATAATGAGAAATTTACCCGCGAGAACATTAAGATACGATTTCGCCTCTACAAATACCACTTAACTAGTTGAGTGCAAGCTATATCTATGTCGCAATACTACATGAGATACCAAACTTTCCCCTATCTTCTTCCCTTCTTACTATCTTCTCAAGCTCCGGTGCAGCTTCCTGCACCACCAGTGGCGGAGACAGCTCCCGGGCAAATCAGCGACCGCCCAGGCTCCATCACTGCCGTTAGCCATCGACGTCTACAAAAATCAATTGATCACCGGAAAATGCTACTAGTCACCTGAGCTTCACGAAAGTGTTGACTCCGTCACTGTGCACCGCACCAGGTCTAGCAGCAGCAGCAACAAGACTACATGATCAGTACCAAAGGTAGCAACACAGTGGCAGGTAGTGAGCTCGGGTGCTCGTTTGCAGTAGGATCTGGTGCGAGTTGGTGATAGCGTAGCCCACATTCACCAGAGGCAGATGTCATAGGCGCACGGGCCACGGTAGGAGTAGGAGGTGACAGGTGGTGAAAGGAGAGAAATAACAGAAAATGGGTGTAAATTTGGTATTATAGGGGTAGTACTGTCCTTAAAGATATGGTTTTCTTTTAACTATTCAGTATTTTTCCCCAAGCCAATTAACTTTGTGCCAAATCTACCTACAACAATCAATTTTACTACTAGTGTATATATAATCGCGCAGTCGCACGACTTTAACCTTCTTTCATACTTAAATATCTTTACATATTATTTATAGTAATAAATTATATTTACTATAAGGCTTAACCTCCCTCTATATTGAATGCTTTCATATGCTATTTGAACTAATATTGTTTATGGATACACTAATATGGAGGTGGATTTGTAATCTATTTAATATAAGTTGAGGGTTCATTCGTTTTTTAACACTAAACCAATATCCACTGGCTCATGATTCATCTCCTTACTTTATGTTTAGTTAGTAATTAACCTATAAATTTTTGTATGTTTTGTTTTATTTTATTAAAATTTTAGGTAATATAAATTCATAATATTTTAGTTTAGAAGATATGTTCATTGCCAAAAAAAACTTGAGATGGTTAATTTATTTGTATGCTAAACAAAACTGCAAACCAAGTGTACGTACTTTATACAATGGTAAAAACAATCGTAAAAATACAATTTCATTAGTAACACCAGTCTTGAAAACTCAAAACTTCGGAAGTTCTTTAAAAAACATTAGTTTTTAATCACACATAAGGTATATTAAAAAAATACCATTACTGCAAACTCAAAACCTCCAGTAGTATCTAGCACCTTCTTTACCACTCTTTCATTGGACGGCTGAGATTCATTGTCCTGGTGTACTTTTTACCAATCCTATGATTATTATTGCATTACGTGGTTCTTTATGCTTGCATTATCAGATTGTCTCTTCACTAGTTAAAAAGATGGCAAACGATCCCCTCAGCCCAATTTACTTTTACTGTGGTCTTAGCTAGCTGTTGGTATTCTACTACCACTATTATTAAAATTAGAAGTAATCTAAGCCATTGATTTATGAATTTAGAAAAACAAAAGTCTAGTACCAATACAGACATACATAGACATCATCCATAATATAAAAAGAAGGATAAAATGACTAGCTGATGTAATTAACTATCAGTGTGCTACTGTGATAGACCAGTACCGATCCCAGGGATCTCCGCAGTTTACACTGCGGCTCTTCCTTTAGACTCCGATCCGCTGCTCCCACCATCAGCTGCTACCCCTCTGCATCATGCTGTTCGTACAGTTTCCTCTGCACTAGCACTAACACGGGACGTCTCATTTCAATCGGAGGGTAAGACTCATCAGTGTTGGGGATTAGTCCCGTCACGAACCAAAGATCAGTGATGTGATAAGTCATCTCTATCGGGCACATGGACATCACGGATAGCAGCTATCTCTATCGGGGTAAAACTAAAGCCCGTTACCGATAAGTTTGACCAAGCAGACAAATCAAACTAAGGCCAAACTAGGACCTGTCACCAATGATATCATCCGTGACGGGCTCGTACTTGAGATGGTATGGTACAACGCCGGTCACGGATGGTTCCATCTCAATCGGGGTTAAAGTTATGCCCGTCACGGATAAGGTAATCTCAATCGGGCGTAAAGTTAAGGTCGTTACGAATGACCGCATCTCAATCGGGCTTTAAGTTAAGCCCATCACGGATGACATCATCTCAATCGGGTGTTAGTTAAAACCCATCACGGATGTGTATTTTACCCAAAAAATAAATTTTGTTTTTTTGGCTAGCCTCATGCCATTGCTAGCCACGTCCATTCACATATGTCATTCACAGCAATTCACAAATCAAACATTAAGTGATCACATATAGATTCACACATCCATTCACATATGCCATTCACATCCTCAAGAGTTAAGCATCAAAACCTACAAAACCGAGTTATAAATTGGAACAAATTTTTATATGTAATTAGCATTGCAAGTATATGGAGAAACATGATATCGGATTGTATTACATATAATATATACATAATTGATACATAATCTCATGTTTTTGACAAGCATTGGAAATTGTTTCAACCATTTAGAGATGAGCTACGACTGTACACTAAAGTTTCCTTTGGAAGACAACATTTCGTCAAGTATGAAACGTGCTATGTCCTCTGTAATTAGTTCGAAACGGCGAGCCTGAATGTTCAAAATTTTTTCCTGCGTGTGAGGCGCCAAGTTAGTGTATGTATATACTTTAAAGTACTTAGTGCATATTTATTGTATACAAAATAGGAACACAGACCTCAAGGGTTGAGCAATGAACCTCTAATTAAATTCATCACAAGTCCACATATATCCACATGTATCCACAAAATCATCACAAGTCCACATATATATCCACATATATCCATCACAAATGCATCTCTATCTAAATTCATCACAAGTCCATTTGCATGTAAATATCACAAATTCATCACTAACCGGCGTGGAGGAGGGCGACGGTTAGCGTGGAGGGTGGTGGCGTCGGCTCGGTGTCGAGGAGGTTGTGGAGGAGGTCGATGGTGCGGTGGCAGTGGTGGAGCAGAGGGCACGGTGACGGTGGTGGAGCAGAGGGCGGTGCCGGGCTCCTACGGCGGCGGCAGCGATGGGCTCCTACGGTGCCGTGCTCAAAGAAAGGAGTGGCAGCGAGAGAGGACGTCAGCGCCTGTCAGTGCCGGTGTCGATCCGGCAGTGACGGCGGATGGCGGCGGCAGTGGTGGGAGGAGGTGGCGGCGCTAGGGTTCGACGTTGGTGCGGGACTTAGAAATTTTTGATGTGTAGATCTGAGAGCGAAAAAAACCCTAGTCTAAATAAGGTGAAACAACATCTGTGACGGGATTAAAGTTAAGCCCAGTTGAGATTAGCTCATCCGTGATGGGCTTAAACTTAAGCCTGATTACGATTAGATCATCTGTGACGGGCTCAAAACATATGCCCGATTGAGATGAGCACATCCGTGATGGGCTTAAGTTTAAGCCCGATTGAGACTAGATCATCCGTGATAGGCTTAAGTTTAATCCTGATTGAGATTAGCTCATCCATGAAGGGTTTAAGTTTAGGCCTGATTGAGATGATCTCATCCGTGATGGGCTTAAGTTTAATCCCGATTGAGATAATCTCATCCGTGACGGGCTTAAATTTAAGCCCGATTGAGATAGCATTTTTCCTTCTTTCTAGTAAACAAATTACTATTATTTGTGTTTTCTCTTTCATAGATGACCATTGTTGACTTCCTTATTCCTTATTCCTTAGTAGGTTTCGATTTTGGGCTTTTCCTTATTCCTTATTCCTTATAAGTGTCACCGTCTCTGTTACCATGCACGTCTAATGCTTCACCATGGACTTTTTCTTATTCCTTATTCCTTATGAAGTGCAAGAAACCATTCCATTCATCCATCCTTTTTCCTATTGAAGTGTAGAAACCATTTCATTCAACACCTCTATTTATAGAAGAAGAGCCCATGGGGAAACATGAGGAGTCACATACTCCTAGCAACTACGTGTCAATACTTCATTCATTACAAGGATATGATACAAAATACTTCATTCATTACAAAGGCAATTGTACAAAATACTTCATTCATTACAAAAATGGCAAATCAAATTAATACAAAATCTTCTGTTACAAGGATATGCCTTCCGTATGATCTGAACGAGCATATGCCGCATCCTCATCAGGATCATCGTCAAGGTCGATGTGAGGTCTTACATGAAGATTCTGGTTGTATTCCTCTTCATCGATCACATTGTCAACCCCAACAATTCTTTGCTTTCCATCCCTTACGACGTGCAGCTTCTTGTTTGCAGGGTCTTTTATGTAGAAAATCTGTTCGACCTTCTTCGCAAGTATGAATGGTTCGTCCGCGTATCCAACCTTGGCTAGATCTACTAAAGTGAAACCTTCCTTGTCAACTTTCACATCTGTGCGTATATTCACCCAAGGGCAACAAAACAAAGGGACTTTGAACTTCACATAGTTCAGCTCCCAGATCTGTTCTATGCGGCCGTAGTATGTGTTCGACCCAGATTGATCCTGAAATGCATCTATACGGACTCCGCTGTTTTGCACTATGCTTTTGTCATCTTATTTGATGGCGTAAAATATGTATCCATTAATATCGTATCCTTGCCATGTGTCGACATCTCAACATTGTCCTGCCGCCAACATCCGTACTGTTTCATTTGGGCCATCGGTCGACCTTGTAATACGATTCTTAAACCATTCGTTGAAATGAGAGTTTTGTTCTCTATTTATCCACGTATCCGATCGCCTCAAGTTCTCATGTCGGATTTTTGCTAAGTGTTCATCAAAGTATGGGGCAACTTCTACCATATGTTGGAGCATAGCGAAATGGGCCAATGCATAGCAGGCTTGATCGGGCACAACTTTTTTCCTGCCTATTGTACCAGTACCTGACAACCTTCCTTCATGACGAGATGCTGGAACTCCGATAGTATCGGACTCGGACATGTAATCAACACAGAACTCAATAACCTCCTCGGTCGTGTAACCTTGATTGATGCTCCCCTCTGGTTTTTTTCTATTCCGTACATACGACTTCAGAACTCCCACGTACCTCTCGAATGGATACATTTCTCTTAGAAAAGCAGGGCTACATAATTTTCTTTGCTTCACAGGATGAACAGGGAGATGAATCATGATATCAAAGAAAGATAGTGGAAAATACATCTCCAAGTAACAGAGGGTATTGACAATATCGGCCTGCAACCCGTCAAGATCTTCGGGATCTATAACCTTCTGATCGATTGCATGGAAGAAGGTGCATAGACGCATTATCGTGTGGTGGACTTTGGGTGGAAGAATACCTCTTATAGCAACTGGTAAGAGCTGTATTATTAGCATGTGGCAATCATGAGACTTCATTCCAACTACTTTTAGATAATCCAATGAAACATACTTACTTATCCTTGCTGAATAACCCGATAGAACTTTAATATCTTTAAAGCAGGATAACATTGCGATCTTCTCATCCTTCGACAAGGTGTGGCAAGCTGGAGAAAGTTACACTCTTCCTGTCTCTGCATCGGTTACAAGCATGAGTTCACTGCGACTATTCATCTCCTGTAGATCTAGATGCGTGTTCAACTCGTCCTTTGTCTTTCCAGGTTTATGCAGCAGTAGACCAACCAAACTCTCACACACATTCTTGTTAACGTGCATGAGATCAATGCAATGACGGACCTCAATATCTTTTTCTCGTAAGGTAGTCGCCAAAATATGGATTTTTTCTTCCACATACCCTTGTCCTTTGCCTCACTACATTTCCTTTTCTTCCCAAACTCATTAGTTATGCCCTTGACTATGTCGTGGACATCATCACCAGTCAAATCCTTGGGAGTAGATTGAAGTTCTCTCTTACCGCTGAAAATTTTATTCTTCTAAATGCGTGACGTAGCGGGAGCCACCTCCTATGACCCATGTAAACCATCTTTCGTGATTTCTTCAGTCACCTATTGCGTGTATTGTCCATACAGTCGGAGCAAGCCTTATTTCATTTAATAGTTTGTCTAGAAAGATTACCAAGTGCGTGGTAGTCATTAATGGTACAGAACAATAGAACTCGTAGATTGAAGTTCTCTTGACCATACGCATCCCAAGTTTTCACACTTTCTTCTAGAGATTTTCTAGATCATCCATAACAGGCTCCAAGAATACATCAATATCATTGCCGGGTTGTTTCGGACCTTAGATTAACAAGCACAACATAATGTATTTCCTTTTGAAGCACAACCATAGCAGTAGGTTATAGTTTGCAATAAGAACTGGCCAAGTGCTGTGAGAACTGCTCAGGTCTCCGAAAGGATTCATGCCATCCGTACACAAACAATCCTCATGTTTCTGGGGTCGGCTGCGAATTCTGGGTGTTGTCGATCGATATTCCTCCATTGAATCGAATCTGTAGGGTGTCTAAGCATACCGTCGTTCCTCCTCTCTATGGCATGCCAATGTACTAACTTCGCTTCTTTGGGGTTGGTAAAGATTCTCTTGAAACGATTAATGATAGGTAGATACCACACAACCTTCGCCGGGCCACCTCGCTTTGAATTCTTTACTTCGTCAGCACTTTTCTTTTGCTTGTATCGCAAAGCCTTGCAGATAGGACAAGATCTAAGTCCGCGTATTCCTTGTGGTACAATATGTAGTCGTTTGGACAAGCGTGGATTCTACGGACCTCTAACCCCAGGGGACACAAAACCTGCTTTGCTTTATATTTTATCTCGAGCAATGTGTTCTTCTCAGGAAGCATGGTTTTCAATATTCCCAAAAGATCTGTGAAACTCTTGTCTGTCCATCCACTACTTTCCTTTAGCTTCATTAGGTACAAGGTAGCTGATAATTTAATGTGTTTTGCCTAGCATCAGGCGTATAGAGGTGTTTCCGAGTCACTGACCAACCTGGTGAACTTCATGGAATCTCTCTCATTGTAAGCTGGGTCCTCAACGTCACACAACATTTGCAGTAGATCGTGATCCACATCAACCATTTCACTGCCCAATGAAGATGGTACAAACATGTCATCATCATCATCATCTTCCTGATTTTGTGCTCCACTACTGGCTGCAGCTGCAACATCGTCGACTGATTTTTACTCTCCGTTCTTCGTCCAACATGTGTTCCCTTTATGAATCCTCGACGTATTAGATGAGCGTGTACATCCACTCTGCTATGAAGCATTATCTCATTTCTACAATCATCACATGGACAAGTGATGTAATTGTTGTTTTTTCTTTTCCTGTCCTCCTCCGCGATGTCTATAAAATTTGAAACGCCAGTTCTATACTTTGTGGTATGTCGTAGAGTCTCGTACATTCACCGTTTTAGATCTATTGCTGCAAAAATGAAGAAATATTAGGTAAACATTCTGTAAGGTAAGTACTACTAAATTTATAGGAATTGTTTACAATTTTTTAATTACTTTTTTTGAATTTTCTGTTTTACTTTGAAAAAACATACAAAAATTCACCCCTAGACCTTCCACCAAAATAGTGAACAGTCGATAACCATTCCCTAAGCGGCTAGAGTATTTATAATGTGCAATGGATATTGGTAACGGCTAATGAACGGACATCAGTGATGAACATTTAGTTATCTTTATCGGGCCTAATATCACGCCCATCACCGATGAAAACCATCAGTGACGGGCATCTTTATCAGGCCTTGATTAGAGCCCGTCACCGATGAGATCTATCGGTGACGGGCATATGTTTTGGGCTCGACAAAGATTACAAAGATAATCTTTATCGGGCCTAAATATAAGCCCGTCACCGATAGATCTCATGAGTGACGGGCTTGAAATACAAACATATGGATAATGTCTGTACGGGTATATCTTTAGCGGTGTTTAGTTTAACCCGTTAGAGATGATAACGCTGTGACAGTTCGCAATTCCCAGGCACGGGAAAGACTGTTACAGATAACAAGTTCTATACTAGTGCTGGCAGCTGCCACCCACCACAATATGGCCTTCGCTGACTCTAAGCTGCAAACAATGTGTACTGTACTCCCATCAGCCAGCTTTGTGGGCATGATTCCTTTCCATGGCTGGTACTCACACTGGGTAGAGACGCACACACTAGTAGAGAAACGAGATCTAGTCCCGGTTGGGAAACCCCTTTAATCCCGGTTTCCCAACCGGGACCCCCCATTCGGGACCAAAAGGGTACCCCTTTAGTCCCGGGTGGGGTACCTTTAGTCCCGGTTCGTAGCTAGAGAACCGGGACTAAAGGTCCCCCTGGGTACGCCCGGGTACGCCCTTTAGTCCCGGTTTTAGAGAGGCTTTTAGTCCCGGTTTGAGTTACAAACCGGGACTAAAAGTATTTTTTTTGCTTTTCTGTTATTTTATTATGTTTCAATTTTTTTTTCTTTACGCTAATATCTAACGTACTATACGTTTCTTCTTCGTATATGTATATGTACATATATATTACGTACTAGTAATAGACATCATGCATGCAGATAAGTTTAATGCTCTCGTCAAGCTATATTATATAAACATTAGCGCAAAAATATTATATGTACAACCATATTTACATAATGTTCCTGACCATCACACCGCACCTAGATACATGGAGTTATTCGAAATTCGGATCATCCAAATTTGGACCCTCCTGAGTAAAGGTTTTGGGATGCAAACGACATGGAGTTATTCGAAATTTGGATCATCCAAATTTGCACCCTCCTGAGTAAAAGTTTTGGGATGCAAATGACCGTCGAAGTGGTACGCTCCCTCAGGATCATCGTCGCCATCATCGATATCATCATCACCGACATACTATGAGGCTTGATTGATAATGTCAAATATGGCCTCTTTATTTGGGTCGGCCATTTATTCGTTAAATTGATAATGCCAAAAATTATAAATTGAATCCAAAATTGATTGTATCGATTACAATCGTATCAATTAGATTTAAATTAAATCTAAAATTAAATCTACCCAATTTAGATCATCACATTCGTACCAATAACATTTAAATCCAAATATGAGTACAAAATTATAATGCCACACATAAAAAATATTGTAAATTAAATCTACTATCACATTTCTAATTTAGACCATCACATTCGTACCAATTACATTTATTCTACAAATATGAGTATAAAATTAAATCTACCGTATTATTGAATTTAATGGGTACAAAATATGAGTAATTAACATCTAATTAAATGTAATTACATTTATTCTACCAATTTACATCTAATTACATTTAAATCCAAATATGAGTACAAAATTAAATCTACATTTCAATCAAAATTAAATCTACCGTATTATTGAATTTAGACCATCACATTTCAATCAAAATTAAATCTACATCACATAAATATTGTAAATTAAATCTACATCATCAAATTAAAAAAACCTTCACATTTTTTTGGAGGGAGAGGCCAGCGGTGGGCGGCCGGCGGCGTTGGTCTGCCGGCGGTGGTGGAGGTCGCCGGGAGGTCGGGCGGAGGGAACGGAGGCCGACGATGGAGGGCACGGAGGCCGGCGGCGTCGGGCGATGTCGGGCGGCGGAGGGAGAGGACGGTGGCGCCGTTGGGCGGCGTCGGGCATCGGGAGGCAGGGCGTCGGGCAGCGTCGGGCGGTGGGGCGTCGGGCGGCGGCGTCGGGCCAGGCGGCGTTCGTGGAGGCCGGCGGTGGAGGGAAGGGCAGAGCGGGGTGGTGTGGTTGGAGGGAGAGGCCAGTGGCGGCGGTGGAGGCCGACAGCGGGGCGCGCAGCTGCGATGGATCGGTGTGACTGTGAGAGCTAGGGATTTGGGGGAGTGAGAGCTGTATTGGGGAAGAAGAAGAGAGCGGGTGGGGCACCTTTTGTACCGGATCTTGGCACCACCCGGGACCAAAGACCTTTAGTCCCGGTTCTAGGTGGGAACCGGGACTAAGGAGGTACTTTTAGTCACGGTTGCTACTAAAAACCGGGACTAAAAGTTGCCCTTTAGTTCCGGTTCCTACTCCGAGCCGGGACTAAAAGTTGTTTTGGCGCGCGCAACCAAATTTTTAGCCAAAAATTTTTTGCTTCCCGCGCACACTATTACACAATTACTTAAAATTACAAAATTAAAGCATGAGATTTGTAAATTGCATAAAAATTATAATATATGTTCCAAACTATCATAAAAAAACTACAATTTGTAGATTGCATGGAGAATATAATTTGATGATTAAAATGAGTCTTACATATATAGGTCCATTACATTTTACAACGTTACAATTCTTACATAAATCAGTCCAATATTATTACATAAACTATTTAGTATGATCGCGCCGTAGCCATGGTTCATCCTCATTATTTATTATGATGCTTGGGTGAGTGTTAACCGTGAAGGGTGGAATTTCATCATGCTTTTCATAATCTTCAGACATGTCGGACTTTTCTTCGATTCCCACGATGTTTCTTTTCCCTTAAAGATTTATGTGACGCTTTGGCTCACCGGAGAGCTTGTCGTTTCTCCCCCTCTTTGGTTTGGTAGACATGTCCTTGACATAGAAGACCTGAGTCACATCCTTGGCTAGAACGAATGGTTCGTCCCTGTATCCAAGATTATTGAGGTCGGCTGTAGTCATACCGTATATCTTGTCCACTGATACACCACCCCGGTTAGCTTCACCCACTGGCATCAAAACAAAGGGAGCTTGAAATATGGTCCATAGTCCAGTTCCCATATTTCCTCTATACGGCCATAATATGTTTCCTTATTGCCATTCGGGTCTATGGTATCTATGCGTACTCCACTGTTCTGGTTCGTACTTTTTTTGTCTTGGGCTATCGTGTAAAATGTATTCCCATTTATCTCATATTCTTGGAATGTCATGATATGCCACGATGGTTCCCTAGACAACAAGTACAATTGCTTATCAATTGTATCATCCCCCTAAGATGTTTTCGCAACCAACCACCAAATGTTTCCACGTGACGACGCGTAATCTAGGTCTCAGGCTTCCCCGGGTTATCCGATCGTATAATGTTCATGTGTTCTAGGATATACGGACCAACCAACGAGGAGTTTTGCAGAACCGTGTAGTGTGCTTTACGGAAAGAATCTTCATCTGTACTAAATATTGATTTTTTTCCTATTGTTCCTCTTCCACTTAATCGACCCTCATACCACGACTGAGGGACACCAATAGGGTTAAGATCAGGAATAAAGTCAACACAAAATTCAATGACCTCTTCCATTCTGTAACCCTTGGTGATGCTGCCTTCTGGGCGTGCACGGTTGCGTACATATTTCTTCAGGACTCCCATGAACCTTTCAAAGGGGAACATGTTGTGTAGGAATACAGGACCGAGAATAGTAATCTCTTTAACAAGGTGTACTAGTAGATGTGTCATAATATTGAAGAACGATGACGGGAAAACTAGCTCAAAGCTGACAAGACATTGGACCACGTCCTTCTGCAGCTGGGCTAGATTCAATGGATCGATTGCCTTCTGAGATAGTGCGTTCAAGAATGCACATAGTTTCACAGTGGCTAATCGGACATTCTCAGGTAAAATGCCTCGCAATTCAACAGGAAGTAATTGGGTCATAAGCACATGGCAGTCATGAGACTTTAGGTTTTGGAATTTCTTCGCTGGCACATTTATTATCCCCTTTACATTTGACGAGTAGCCCGATGGTACCTTGATACTTTTTAGGCATTCAAACATACTTTCCTTCTCTTCTTTACTTAAAGTGTAGCTCGCTGGACCGAAATAATCAGGTCTATCCTCTGTGTTCTCTGGATGCAATTTATCTCTCCCTTGCATAAATTGTAGGTCTTGTCGCGCTTCAAGTGTATCTTGCAACTTCCCATACACACCCATGAAGCCCAGCAGGTTGACACAAACATTCTTCGTTAGATGCATCACGTCGATCGCGTGGCGGACGTCTAGGATTGACCAATAGGGTAGCTCCCAAAATATAGACTTCTTCTTCCACATGGGAGCGTGTCCGTCAGCGTCATTTAGAACAGGTTGGTTGCCAGGTCCCTTCCCAAAGACAACGTGCACATCTTTGACCATGTCGAATACTTCATCACCACTGTGGTTCTCAGGCTTCGTCCGGTGATCCGGTTTATATTTGAAATGCTTGCCCTTTTTTCTTAGTGGGTGGTTCACAGGAAGAAAGCGACGATGACCAACGTAGACAAATTTTCGACTTTTTTCAAATATACACTTTCAGTATCTTCTAAACAGTGCGTGCAGGCCTTATATCCCTTGTTTGTCTGTCCTGAAAGATTACTAAGAGCAGGCCAATCATTGATTGTTACAAACAACAATGCTCGTAGGTCGAAGTTTTCCTGTTTGCACTCATCCCACACACGTACACCTTTATCTTGCCACAGAAGTAGCAGTTCATCAACTAATGGTCTTAGGTAGACACCAATATTGTTGCTAGGTTGCTTTGGCCCTTGGATGAGCACGGGCATCATAATAAACTTTCGCTTCATGCACAACCACGGAGGAAGGTTATAAATACATAAAGTCACTGGCCAAGTGCTATGACTACTGCTCTCCTCACCGAAAGGATTCATGCCATCCGTACTTAAACCAAACCTTAGGTTTGTTGCGTCCTCGGCAAACCGCGGGAATTCTCTGTCGATTGTTCTCCACTGAGAACCATCAGCAGGGTGTCTCAACATAGCGTCAACCTTACGGTCCTCCTTGTGCCAGCGCAGTAACTTTGCATGATCTCTGTTTCGAAACAAACGTTTCAAACGTGGTATTATAGGAGCATACCACATGACCTTCGCAGGGATCCTCTTCCTAGGTCGTTCACCCTCGATATCACCCGGGTCATCTTGCCTTATCTTATACCGCGACGCACCGCATACTGGGCAAGCATCCAAATTCTCGTAATCCTCACCGCGGTACAAAATGCAGTCATTTGGACAAGCATGTATCTTTTGCACCTCTAATCCCAGTGGGCACACAACCTGTTTTGCTTCGTATGTAGTGGCGGGCAATTCATCACCCTTCGGAAGCATCTTCTTTATGATTTTTAGTAACTCCTCAAATCCTTTGTCAGATGCACCATTCTTTGCCTTCCATTGCAGCACCAGTGTTGTACCCAATTTTTTCTGCCCCTCTTCGCAATTTGGATATAACAATTTCTTATGATCCTCTAACATGCGCTCGAACTTCATCCTTTCTTTTTCAGTTTCGCAGTCTCTATGTGCATCGCGTATTGCCTGACCAAGATCATCAACAGGCTCATCTTCTGGCGCTACCTCCTCGTCCGTTTCCATATCACCGAAGGCACCGTATTCACGAAACGCACCAATGTCGTCATCATCCTCTTCTTCATCTTCTTCCATTATAACCCCACTTTCTCCGTGCTTGGTCCAACATATATAACCGGCCATGAAACCCGACCTAAACAGGTGTTCGTGAATTGTCTTTGAGGAAGAATAATCCCTCATGTTCTTACAATTAATACATGGACAACACATGAAACCATTCCGCTTATTTGCCTCGGCCACACGTAAGAAAGCATGTACGCTCTCAATTATTGCCTCGGCCACACATGAAACCTGGATCGACGGTCGCCGTACATCCATTGCCGGTTCATCTGCATTACATTAACACATGAAAAACAATTATTGCATGACTAATTAATTTTAAGGTGGATTAATAAAAAAATAAAAAACATTATTAATAAAAAAGATTTCAACTAAAAGTTTAGTGCTCTCAGATAGCGGATTGCCAATTTTATTGGCCCTCTCACCAATAGGTCAAATAAAATTTTTGATGTGTGTAGCAAACTACACAACTAAGTCTCGTCACCATGTGCAAAAGCAGGCAAGAAGAAAGCGACTCATCGACGTCGTAGCCGTCTCGAGTCGCCCCTTCTTGCCCACTCCGGCGCAAGGCGACATACATATTCTCTCTTGGTTCTCACAATATTAACATTGCACACACAATCAAATATTTACCATATCATCATCGAGCTATACCATGAACTAACTAAATCAAAACAAACCACAAATTTCTCAAATTTAAACCGTAAAACGAGCAACACTATCAATATATCGTATGAGGAGGAGGTTGCTAACCTTTCAACAAGAAAGAATGGTCGGACGAATGGAAGAAATGGGAGAACGAAAATCTTCACGAATGGAGCCGCCGGCCGGAGCAAAAATACCAAGGTCAACAATGGAGCTCGGGCTGGAGGTTGAATGAGGCGATTTTATACTGAAACTTTTAGTCCCGGTTGGGGGCACCAACCAGGACTAAATCCCCTCTTTTAGTCCTGGTTGGGGGCATCAACCGGGACTAAAGGTTGGGGGGACCTTTAGTCCCGGTTGGAGCCCCTAACCGGGACTAAAAGGGGACTAAAAGGGGAGATTTAGTCCCGGTTGGGGGCACCAACCGGGACTGAAGGTCTCTCCCCCGCTCGGCAATCGACTAGCCGTTGGGACCTCTACTTTTAGTCCCGGTTGGAGTTCCCAACCGGGACTAAAAAGTCCATTATTTTCGGGTACTATTTTAACCGGTACTAAAACTAAATTTCAAAACCCCGTTCGTTACCAGTGACAGATAGTTGGCTACTCACACTCTCGAGTATCTACGGCGGCCACCATAGCAACACATGAGAATGTCCGCACTACTAGTCACCATGGATGTGGTGTGAATCTTTGAATGATTTTTCTTGTTCGGTCCACTTCTTTGCTGATGCTTCCTGCTCCCATCACATCACAAAGCAAGACAACTTGAACAAACCCGAATCTCTTATCTTCCTCTCACTTTCTCTTGTTGGTTGTTGCTTGCCTGCTAATTGCTCCTAGCTAGTTGCAATGACGAGAGCCCATATGTATTGTAGTGAAGAAAGATGTATATACCCAAATCTGGAGGGATGTATGAAAGAGTTGGATAAGCTAGTTATTGAAGTTGGTACTTACTGTTATGTCCTGGATGGTTGGTAGGCACATTTTTTCTGTCGTCTGCCTCACGAAGTATTTTAAAATTTAAATAGCAATTACTAACACCATTTTCTTGGATTTAGTCTTTAAATTTGGACCTGTCAAGACATATGCCATAAATTGTTCCGCCTGTATTATGGTTAAAATAGATGTCGCATATACTGGTCCTATTATAAATTAAACTTGGAGTTATAATAGGTGATAGGGGATAAAGTTAGAGTTGAACTATGTAACCCGGTAACTCTCTTAAATAGATCGGAGGGCACCACAATGTAACCCGGTAACTCTCTTAAATAGAGAGGAGGGCGCCACAATGTAACTATAGTGACTACAATGTAGTGTGGACATGTAGGGAGATGATGCGGCGAGGCCATGAACTCGTAGCGGTTAGGAGCTATGTTGGTTGGGGAGGAGCGTCTATAATCAGAACCCTGGAGATGTAGATTTCGGCTGAACTTCATTAACAAATATCGTGTGTTCATGTGTATCTGGCGTGTCTTGGGTGATCAATAACGGAAACGATCGAGAAGATTAGTTATCGTTCCGCTATATCGACTAACTTTTATAATATTTATCCCAAATAACTATGAGATGAAGGTTTCCGAAAAAAATAGGGGCACCTAGTAACCACGAAAGTAACTAAAGGGCTCGATGCTTGAAAAAAACAATAGTATATATTTATAGTTCTATAAAACAGAAAGGGGTGTAAGTATATAATAACAAGCTTCTCTATGCATTTCTACAACTTTGTCTTTGATAAACAATGTGGTCCTACTAACATATCGATCTACAATGTTTGAAATGTTTGAAGAGACAACTCCATTTATATGTAATTGACATGTACATAGCACAAATAAAATATGTTTTCCTTAGCATATATGACATGTCCTGTAGCTAGGTAGATGGAATGAATATTCAGCATCCTGAATATTTATTGTTCCTCAAGGGTAAGGAGTTTCCAAACAGCCATCACGATGTTCTGTTAAGCTAATTTGGCTGTGTTCGGAAGGTCGGGTTGAAAAATCATCTCCCACGCACGTAAAACGGAACGACATATTTTTTAATGATTAATTAAGTATTTATTATTTTTTTTAAAAATAGATTAATTTTTTAAATCAACTTTCATATATAAACTTTTTTTTAAAAAAAATGTTTAGCAATTTGAAAAGCGTGCGCGTAGAATACGAGGATAGGAGTTAGGAACACATCGCAAAGAACACAGCCAAATAGTGAATCATTGTGCTCACCAGAAATTTTATGCAGCTTAGCCCATACGCTAGCTGCTGCCTGTCGTAGACGAGTTGATGCGAGCGAGTTGATGAATTAGGAACCAGTCGGAGACGCCTCTTGGCCTACCGACTACCGAGGCTGCAGCACGCCAACTTGCCGTTGGGTACGCACTGCTCCAATACGCAGCCCGTGCTGTGTGGCCCTCGCCGATTGGGGGCCCTATGCAGACGCTAACCTCGCACACCGCCAGCTCGATGGAGCTGCGCTAGCATGTTTACTGTTTTCATGTTTTCATGATGCCTCTCATTTGTATCACACAGGGACATACATATATACAAAATTTTCCAGGTTTGCACCACATTTTACCATCTTCAAGTCCTATGTTATTCCAATGTTGCATCCAAACACTGCCTTTTCATTTTTATGTTTTACTGCGCTTTTATCCATGTCAGATTGAGGAATCCGTAATACTCAATTGTATGCAATCTATACTTTATATAAAATTATAGCCCACTAAATCTAAAGCTCAATATGCAACCATGCTACATAATCACCTCCTAGTAGCAATAATTACATATTTAACCTCGTGTAAGCATACAATATCATCTACAATTTATTTAATTCTATAGATCAACATGTAAGCATATCCAATCATCACCCCTCACATCATTTGCACAATATTTTAACAAATCTATCTATCATTTTTTTAATATGTAATGTATGCTTATCAACTACACATTAAAGCGCGAGTATCATTTGTTTTTCATGGTAATACTGATAAATCACCTGAATTTTATTATTTTTTTTCTTTTGAGGAATCGGTAATACTCGATTGTATGCACTTTTTTTTCTATTCCCGTGTTTAAGATATAAGGCCTTAAAACGTGCACATGCATGACTATACAGGAGAGTGAGAGGCACAAGCAAATTAAAAAGAAAAGTAATGGGACAGCACTAGCAAAGGTCCTACATGTAAAATGTCAGGGATACATACCACTGCTACTGGGGAACACTTGAAGTTATTATATATATGCTCCTTTTTTTTTTCAGTTTGTACACTAGGTTGAACCATTATTGTTAACTCTGATGTCACATTGAAATTAAAGTTTGTACCCTCCCAATTTAAAGACAGTTTCTACATTTTAGGTGGGATCATCATGGAAATAACTTTTGTTTGACAATAAAACTTTAGCAAATATGACGTGCACATCAGTTTTCCGT
Source organism: Oryza punctata (assembly GCA_000573905.2). Classification (NCBI taxonomy): domain Eukaryota; kingdom Viridiplantae; phylum Streptophyta; class Magnoliopsida; order Poales; family Poaceae; genus Oryza; species Oryza punctata. Next base: position 20,886,669 of record CM002499.2, on the reverse strand, counting down.
TTTTCTTACCCTTACCATGCATGGATAGTTTAGACTAGGAAATAATTTCTTAATTAATCCACGTTTTCTATTCGGAGTATCGACAACATTGAGTTTTTTACTGTTTATAATATTACCAGGCTTCATATATTGCAAACATGCTTCCAAAATACGTTTGCATGTGCTTCTCCGAGGAGCGAAATGTGCCTCCCGTTAAATCAAGGGCAGAATCGAAAGGTCTCGATCCCCAAGGTTCTGCAACAAGTGTTACATTTCACCTCCTACTCAGTAAATTAGTGGTCACTTCTTTTCTGATGCCTCATACTCCCACACCACAAACGCAACATATACAGCTTCAATCTCTATTTGCTCTTCCATTCTCTTGTTAGTTTTACTTCGCTTGTTAGTCGCTACAAAATACTCTATATATATTCAGTGACGAAAAAGTTGAACTGGTATATGCGTTATTGAAGATGTGAGTTGCTGCTATGTACCAGAATATTGCTACACTACTGGGGATACCCACATTAGTCCCGGTTGATAACCCTTTTAGTCTCGTTTATCCAATCGGAACTACAAATACTGTACTAAAGATGTCCATCTTTAGTCCATCTTTAGACCCAGTTAAAATAATAGGGACTAAATATAGTAGCGCCACGTGACTGGTGCTACCATCTTTAGTTACCACCCAAGATTAAAGATTTTTTCCATTCTTTTTAATTTGCTTGTGCTGCTTGTTGTTTGTATATATATTATGCATATATATTATTCATCTATATATATACACAAATACATACATATTTATATATATTCATTCATATATATATATAATATATACATGTTTATTTTAGACAAATACATATATTTATAAGTACATACGTATATTCATGATTATATATGTAATTAATTGTAAATATATATGTCTTCAAATATAAAGATGTATATATTTATAATTAAGTACATATATACATGCATATATCTATGTAAGGTATATAAATAGAACTAAATTAAGACATGTAAGTTATCGCATACACGTATGATTAATATATACAGACATCTAAGTAAATATATACACATAATTGCAAGTATATATGTAAGTATATATATATATATATATATATTACAATCGTTGTTAATTTGTAATGTTTTATTGTGTATTAAAAAAATCTAAGAGGACATGCGAGGGTGAGGTGGAATAATAGGGCTTCCATCGTCGTGGAATTCTCCTGCAGGATTAATAATTTCATCTATGATAAATCCCATCAATTATTCTTGAACAACCTTTATAAATTCCTCGTGGGAGAGCTTCTTCCTCATCTAAATAACCTATCATTTGAAAAAAACGAGATATAAATATATGAAATCAATAAGAAATTAAGACATAATGTATGAATGATGTTTACGTATATTCAGATCCTTATAACTGTTGATTTGATGTGTTACGTTGTGCATGTAGTTACCGATGTATACTAGTGTAGATCCTCTCATCCGTGATAGCCTGTAACTTAACTGTATTTTGCGAGCCATCACAACGAATACATCTCAAACGGGCCTAAAAAGAGACCGATTGAGATATGGTCGGAGAGACATGTTAAATGTGCATAAAACTCAAGCCCATCACGGAGACACATATCATTGACGGGCTCTAGTTTAGACCCGATTGAGATAATCTTCAATATCTCAATCGGGCCCTAGTTGGTGCCCGTCTCTGATGACTGTCATCTGTGACAGGCTCCAACCTGAGGCCCGATTGAGATAACAATAACACCCGTCACAGATAACATTCATTGGTGATGGCTTTTATTTAGGCCCGATAAAGATAACTTATATGACTGTCAGAGAAGTTATTTTTTAGAAGTTATCTTTTGGACCGTTACAGATATTTATTGCACACTATAAATACCCCCAACTGTCAGCGTAACTGTATCCCACTATTCACTATTTTGGTGGGAGGTTGAAGGGGGTGAAATTTTATTTTATTTCCAAGGAAAACAGAAAATTCATAAAGGTAAGTGACAAATAGCAATCAATAATTCAGAAAATTCATCAATTCTCATTAATTTAGCAATACTTATCTTATAAGATGTTTCTCTAATTTTTTTCATTTCTGTAGCGATGGATCGAAGTTGGACGTATGCGAAAACTGTGAAACGTCATAGTCAAGAGTATAGAAATGGGATATTAAATTTTATAAACGCCATGACGGAGGATAGGAAAAGAAGAAACAACGATTACATGTGTTGTCCATGTGCAAATTGCAAGAATGAAAATATGTTTGATAGCCAAGTGGACGTACACGCTCATGTGTTACAACGATGATTCATGGAGGGCTACACATGTTGGGTAAAGCATGGAGAGCAAGAATCAGGCAGTGGTGCCGCTGCAGATAGAAGTGGTGCGCAAAATCAGGAAGATGAAGTTGAGCATGACATGTTTGTACCTTCTCCATTGGGCGGTGAAATGGTTGATGTGGATCACGATCTGCTACAAGACATGTTACGTAATGTTGAGGAGCCAGCTTACAACGAGAGAGATTCCATGAAGTTCAGCAGGTTGGTCAGTGACTCGCAGACGTCTCTATATGCGGGATGCAAAGCAAAGCACACCAAATTATCAGCTACCTTGGACCTAATAAAGCTGAAGGCTAGTAGTGGATGGACAGACAAGAGTCTCACAGATCTTTTGGGAATTTTGAAGGTCATGCTGCCCGTGAGAACACATTGCCCAAGACGACAGACGAAGCAAAGCAAGTTTTGTGTCCCCTAGGGTTAGAGGTCCGCAGAATTCACATTTGTCCAAACGAATGCATATTGTACCACAAGCAATATGCGGACTTAGATGCTTGTCCTATCTGCAAGGCTTGTCGGTACAAGCGAAAGAAAAGTCCTGACGAAGGAAAGAAGTCAAAGTGGGGTGGTCCGGTGAAGGTTGTATGGTATCTACCTATCATTGATCGTTTCAAAAGAATCTTTGCCAACCCTAACGAATCGAAGTTAGTACATTGGCATGCCACGGAGAGAAGGAACGACGGTATGCTAAGACACCCAGCGGATTCAGTTCAATGGAGGAATATCGATCGAAAACACATAGACTTTGCTGCCGACCCCCGAAACATGAGGATATGTCTGTGTACGGATGGCATGAATCCTTTCGGAGACATGAGTAGTGTAACGCCCTAAAAATTCGACCGACAAAACCGAAATCCTAAAATACGGACCTTCAAAAACTTTTAAAATGAATTGCATCATGCTGGATTTATTCGCACGTTTTATTTAGATTTTATTGCGGGTTAATCAATTGTGCATTATAAGGAAGTAATTCGGGATAGCCCCAAAGTGAGTAGCCAAATGGTTAATCGAGATACACTCTAAGAGATAATTTGGCAAAGGATATAATTACAATACAATTTGGAATGATGTTTTAAGCGGGGTTTAAACAAATATTACACCTAGTAAATACTATAATTTTAGGAGGAATTATAGTGAATGTATAAGAAATATGGTGACATAAATACAAGCGGATATGTTTTGCCAATATATAAATATGTATATATATACATAGGAGGCTAGGTATAAATCCTAGGTATAAATATATATAGGCGTACATATGAAAATGTGAGGCTAATAGGTAAGGGAAAAGAAGAATAAAATATATATAAATAATAAATAAATTATCACAAATATTAAAAACATTGATCACATTGATTTGGTTGACTTTACAAAATTTTTAAAATGAATTTTAGTGGAAAAATTAACCCAAAAAGCCCAAAACAACCTGGCGGCACTGTTCATCGTGCGCCAGGTGTTCGGCCCGGTTCCACCGCGCGCGCCCGTGCCACCGCCGCGCCCTCGCGTCGCCGCCTGCCGCCGCCGTGCCCTCGCGCCCCGCGCCGCACGCGCGTCACCGCCCACGACCGCCGTACGCAGCCCACGTCGCCGCCCCCCGGGCCGCGCCACGCCTCGCGCCCCATGCTGCCGTACACGCGCACGTCCGCCTGCACGCCGCCGTACCCGCGCCGTACGCGCGCACGTCCGTCTGCACGCCGCCGTACCCGTGCCTGCGCGTGCCGCCCGCTGCCAGAGAAGAAAAATAGAAAAGAAGAGGAAAGAAAAAACAAGAAAATAAAATAGGGAGGGATAAGTTAGGGGATCAGGAATTTAATTTGGTTTATCTCAAATATATGTGCACACATGCTAGATTAATATAAAATGTTAGTTTAGGAAATTAGTAAAATCCATCGACATCAATTATTTTGGAAACTCAAGAAATTAAATCGGATTATTTAATTACAACTTGAATTATTCGCTAAACTAGATTACTCATTTAAATAATTAATCCTTAGCGGGGTACTTAGCCGATTATTTAGATTTTCGTTCGTTAAGCTTTACTAACTTATTCAAACATGTTTAGCGAAGAATTTATTTGCCGGTTATCCCTAAAACTTCCAAATTAGTCGTTACCATTTAAATACCTATTAAATATTCATTTAAAAGCTACTTAGTTGGTTTTTACTCGTTGATTAGGTTATCCGCCTAATTAACCGTTGCGACTATTTAGTCTACTATTAATCACCTAAGGTAAAGTATTATTAGCGGGATTTAATTTATTTGAGACGCGTAAATTAAATCGGATCAATATTCTAAATTGGCTAACACTAACATTTTAGGACAACGGTATTAAAAATCGAAATATAATTACTTCACAAATAAAATGGAATCGATGTCAACGTTCGATGCTCGTGCTCGATCTTTTCTTTAATTGGATTTTGTTGGATCTTAATTGAATTCTAAATGAATTCAATTTCTTTCGCACGTAATTTTAGACACCGAGGGAGTTGCAAGTCCGACCGAGGATCAAGACCCGTAAGACTTCGAGCAAGGCAAGTCATCACTACCCTCGAACATATTGATCCCAAGTTGCGAAATTATTTTGTTTGCAAATAAAGTTGCATGCGATGATGAACAACCTACTTCTTATTATGCCATGCCTTGATTATTGTTTATCCCCTATATTCCTTTGTAACCATGCTTACATATGAGTCCCTAGTCAATTATGACAAATGCTTAGTGACGCTATTCTAGAATCATGCATACTCATATTTATCAAATACTTTATGCTTGGGCAATTACCTTGGGGAAGGTAATTGAGATGCGGCATGTGGAGACATGAGCGCCACATTGCCATGATATGATGACATGACTTGAGGAAGGAGAAATAAAACCAAACAAGTGTTTTCGACTGGGGCGGATGGTGGATTTGGGTGGTATCCGGAAAAGGCTAGTTCCGTCCCCGGTCAGTTAAGGACCGAGCCATGAAGTTAAGCATGAAACGACCCCAGTACAACCGTACTTCTTGGATGGGTATAGACCTAGCTGACTAGATAGCCGAGCAGTGGCAGTATCCTTGCATAGATGGTTCACCCTAGTGTGTGAGGCAGGTTCGCTACGACGGGGCAGCCGTTGAGGTGTTGACGTGATGCGTACCCTACATCAGTGTCGCCGTTGGTAGGACTGCCACGTGTGTGAGAGTGAGAATCTAAACTTAAGTTATAAACTTGCGCGTGTGTGAGACTCCTTTCCCCGGGAGCGCCAAAACTCCTCTCACTGCTAGAAACAGATACGCCTAGAGTGCACGAGGATGATAGTTCATGGAGCGGGTACTACCAATGTAAGGTTATCGAAAGGCTTTGCTGTGACGCGTCTCATGTGTTGGGCAGTCGCGGAGTACGGGTAAAGTGTAGATCGACTGCAGTGTGAGTAAAATAATCTATTCGAATAGCCGTGCTCGCAGATATTGAGCACCGGGACGTGCATTACACTTGGCTAGACTCTAAATTCTTAACCTGTGTGGGATGGGATATTGCATGATGAATTTTATGCTGTTGGAGCCACTTCCTGAGCGGAGGGAAGGTGGACGTCCACAGAAAACCATGATGAACCAATGACGGGAAGCTATCCTTGGGATCACAATGGATGGTGGACAGAACCGTCATTGTCTAATTTGAACTCTGGTATTAAAACTTGATCAGTTATGCTAGGTCTTAGGTTTGTGAAAATGACTGCAAAACTAGCTTTATGCAACAGAGCCTTGGCCTTGCCTTGAATAAAACCCTTCATATACATTGTTGCCGTGGTGACTTGCTGAGTACAGTTGATACTCACCCTTGCAATTATAAACTTCATCATAAGCCGAAGATGACACTGCGGAGGATCCATACGCCTACTACGAAGAGGATGCGGATGAAGAGGGTGCTCACTAGGTCTAGTTACGGTCGTTGCCTGTGGCAATGGCGATGCCGCTGCCTTCGCTCCGCTACTTATCTACATTCTGCTTTTGGACTGTATTTCGAACCGTTTGGTCCTTTGTTCTAAGACAATGCCTTCGGGCCTATGATGTAATGATTCGTACTCGACGCATATGTATGCGCTTTTGGTAATCCAACCTTGTATCGTGTGTACCAAACTACTTGATCCAGGGAAATGGCACAGAATACACGAGTGATTCCTATTGCAAAACGGGGGTCCTTACAAGTAGTACTCGCAGCAATTGGCCAGTTCTTATTGCGAACTTTAACCTACCACCATGGTTGTGCTTCAAAAGGAAATACATTATGCTGTGCTTGCTAATCCGAGGACCGAATCAACCAGGCAATGATATCGATGTGTTCTTGGAGCCTGTTATCGATGATCTTGAGATTCTCTAGAAAGAAGGTGTGGAAACTTAGGATGCATATGGTCAGGAGAACTTCCAGCTACCAGTTCTATTGTTCTGCACCATTAATGACTATCCCGTACTCGGTAGCCTTTCTGGACAAACTGTGAAAGGATAGAAGGCTTGCTCCGACTGTATGGAACATACACGCAGCCGGTGGTCGAAGAAATCATGAAAGAGTGGTTGAAGAAATCATGAAATATGGTTTATATGGATCATAGGAGGTGTTTCCCGCTACGTCACGTATTTAGAAGGAAGAAGAAAATTTTTAACGATAAGAGAGAATTTCAGTCTCCTCCTAAGGATTTGTCCGGAGATGAGGTCCACAACTTGGTCAAGGACATAACCAATGAGTTTGGGAAGAAAAGAAAATATATTCAGGCAAAGGACAAGGGTATGTGGAGGAAAAAGTCCATATTTTGGTGATTACCTTACTGGAAAGATCTTGAGGTCCGTCATTGCATCGATCTCATGCATGTAGAAAAGAATGTGTGTGAGAGTTTGGTTGGCCTGCTTCTGAATATTCCCAGGAAAACAAAGGATGGGTTGAACGTGCGCCTTGATCTACAGGAAATGAATATTCGGAGTGAACTCCAGCCCGTAACAGATAAGGAGACAGGTAGAGTGTACCTCCCTCTAGCCTGCCACACACTGTTGAAGGATGCGAATATCGCAATGTTATCATGCTTGAAAGATATTAAAGTTCCAGCGAGGATAAGTAAGTACGTCAAATTGGACGATATAAAACTAGTTGGAATGAAGTCTCACGATTGCCACGTGCTAATCACACAGATCTTGCCAGTTGTTATCAGAGGCATTCTTCCACCCAAAGTCCGTCACACGATCCAATGTCTGATTGCCTTTTTCAATGCAATCAGGTAGAAAGTTATAGATCCCGAAGATCTAGATGGGTTGCAGACCAATCTTGTCATTACCCTCTATCACATGGAGATGTTTTTTCCACTGCCTTTCTTTGATATCATGATTCATCTCCCTGTTCATCTTTTGAAACAAACAAAACTATGCGGTCTAGCTTTTCTAAGAGAAATGTACCCGTTCGAGAGGTACATGGGAGTTCTGAAGTCGTATGTTCAGAACAGAGCAAAACTAGAGGGGAGCATTATTGAAGGCTACACGACCTAGGAGGTTATTGAGTTCTGCATCGATTACATGTCCGAGACCGATCCTATTGGAGTTACAGCGTCTCGTCACGATGGAAGTTGTCAGATGTTGGCACAATAGGGAGGAAAAGAATTAGGCACGATCAAGTTTCCTACGCGCAGGCTCATTTTGCTGTGCTCCAACATATGGTAGAAATTTGTCACACCCTGAAGTTTCCCCTTCTAGCTCTAAATTCATAAAATAAATTGACTAGAAGAAATTGTTCTTTTAACCAGGAGCAAACCCTAAATTAACAATGTGCGTAATAATTGGGATCGTCGGGGAAAATTCTTTTTTCGATTTCTCTTTGCTTCAAATCATTAACTGGACTTTCAGCGGAATATTCAGAGCGGAGGATGGACTTTCAGCGGAATATTCAGAGCAGAGGACGTAATTATGTTAATTTAAAATGTCAGGATTTGAATTAATAATTCCTTCCTTCCCCTCCTTTGGTCGTGAACCGTTCCCGATTCACTCTCCCTGTTCGCGGTTCGTTGTATCCGCCGACCCCTTTTGTTGCCACGGTTTCGTTTTGTATGACGAGCCAAGCCCTACTCCTTTTCCGGTTCAGTTTCTTTTTCCTTTCCCGAAAAGGCACCGCATTTGTTTCCCCACATTTCCTTTTTGGGCTTCCTTTTCTCCCGTATTCTTGCCCCCCCTTGCCGAGCGCCTTTCCACCCTCCCCCTTCTGCCGTGCACCCCCCTTCCTTGGGCCGGTCCAACCCGCACCCCTCCTCCACCTCTATAAAAGCCACCCCACACCCCCTCCCCAGTGCTGCCTAACCCTAGCCGCCACTCCCCTGTGCCATGCCGCGCCGCTGCCGTGCCGGCCCTACCACCCCGTGCCGTGCCGCTGCCGCTGCCCTAGTGCCGCACGCCGTCGCTGCTCCGTCTACCGGCTGCCGCACTGCTATTTTCCTGCAGCCGTGCAGCCGCCGCTGCCGCTGCCACGCTGCCTCCGGCGCGCTGCCTCGCTGCAGCCGCATGCCGCCGTCGCTGCCGCTGCCGCTGCTACCACCGCGCTGCCTCGCTGCAGCCGCATGCCGCTGCCGCTGCCGCTGCCATGCTGCCGCCACCGCGCTGCCTCGCTGCAGCTACGTGCCGCTGCCGCTGTCGCTGCCATGCTGCCGCCAGCGCGCTGCCTCGCTGCAGCCGCATGCCGCTGCCATACCGTCACTGCTGTGCCGTGTGCCGCCGTGCTGCTTCGCCGCAGCCGCGTGCCACTGCTGCACTAGCCGCAGCCGTGTGTCGTTGCTTTGCTGCGCCGCTGCCGTACCGCACGCAGCCGCTGCGTCGCTGCCGCTTTCGCTGCCGCGCCGCTGCCATGCCGCACGCAGCCACCGCATCGTTGCCATGTCGCCGCCGCGGCTGTACCACACGCCACCGTTACCGCGTTGCTGCCGTGTCGTGTCGCTGCGGCGTCGCCTCGCCGCCGCTAGCCGCCGCTGCCGTGCCGGCCCTACCACCCCGTGCCGTGCCACTGCCGCTGCCCTAGTGCCACACGCCGTCGCTGCTCCGTCTGCCGGCTGCCGCGCTGCTATTTTCCTACAGCCGTGCCGCTGCCGCTGCTTTGTCGCATACGGTAGTCGTGCTCCCGACCCGTTACCGTATCGCTGCCGCTTCGCCGTGTCGCTTGCCGCGCCGTTAGCCATCTAAAACCCTAGCTACCTAGCAGCCGCCCAGCCGTGTCGGTTTACCGACCTCGCTACCGCTGCACCTAGCCATAGCCGCAGCCGTGCCCTCGCCGGGGTACGTATGCATTCTCTAGCCGCTCGCTGCCTATGCTCGTGCGTAGTGTGGCGTAGTGTCTTGTCGGTTTGGTCGTACCGAGTCGTTCTAAAACCCTAGAGCCTTTCTGAGCCGCCGGTTCTGTTTGCCGGTTCGGTTGACCGTTTGCGTGGTCCCGTGCCACGGTAGGTTGACTCGTCGAGTCGCTAAACCATGAGGCTCGTTAACCGGAGTTTGTTTTCCGTCAACCTTGTCCTTTCACGGGCTTTAAAACATAGCAATTAAGTAAGGTTTTTGGTAAATAGTAATTACATAGCTCATATTCTAAAATTCATCTAAAATTGAGCTCTACATGTTTGTTTACTTTTTATGTACTGTTTATTTGGTTTTTATTAGGATTTTTCCTCGTTTTGCGTGCCAACGTGTAGATTCCGCCGTTTCGGACGATCGCGGTCGCGAGGAAAAGAGTTCGGAAGATCAATCGAAGAAGCAAGGTAAGTCACACATTCCCCTTGAGCATTTTGATCCCAATCTATAAAATGTTTTACCGTTTACCAATAAATTGCATGTTTTGCTAATTACATGGGAATAGGGTTTACCTATCTGCTTGTTTGAGCCATATTTACTTGATGTCCTTTCTTTGTCAACCTTGGGTGATAATTTGACTAGCTTGTGTCTCATGTTGACCTAGCTAGAATTATTTTACGCTTAGCCATGCTTAACACCACTAGCTCACAATATGGGATAATCACATTATCTATTTCAAGTATCTTGATGAGCTGCGGGCTCGAGACATGTGGGCCAGGTTTCATTGGTCGTAATTAACCAACTAAAATATGTTTTAATGGTGGGTTGTGGGTGTATGGTTTTGCTAGTCGCACCCATGGCAGTTAAGGACCGTTTCGCGGGAAACCCTGGAAGAATTACCGTGCTTACCACAAGCTAGCGTGGGTAATAGCTTGACTCGTAGTATAGCTTTTCTTAGTCGACGCATCCAGGCAAGGGTGGGCGTGATGGAGTTGGGTCGGCAGGGGATTTACCCGTTGATCAGCTGCCGGATTCACCTAGGCACGAGAGGGGGCTGCCTGCCTTGGGATTAAATGTGGGGGCGAAACCTGAGGTGTGGTGCGCTTGGTTAACGAGGGTTATGCGAAAGGTCTTGTCATAGTTTTCTTTCCGGTATACCGTGGTGGTATGCTGGCGCACGGTAACGTGTTGTGGGGCTGTGTCTTGTGGGTACAGTTGTACACCTCTGATCAGAGTAAAACTATTCGAATAGCCGTGCCCACGGTTATGGGCGATCGACCAGATTCACCGTGATTAGTCCCACTTTATCAATTAACATCACTGAATGAACTGGTTTAGTTCAGGTGGAATGGTTGGGCCTGTTCAACGTGGTGTAGCGTTGTTTAGTGGAGATATTTAATATTGCCTGAATTAATCATCTGTTTTACCATTTTCAATTATAAATGTTTACAACCGCCTTTATGCAAATAGCCACAAACCTTCCTTGTCTCCCCTTTGCACGAATGCATCATTGGTGTGGCTTGTTGAGTACGGTGGTTGTACTCAGCCTTGCTATTATTCCCCTTTTCAGAAGTGTAGTGCTTCTGAGCTGAAGAGGAAGTTAGAAGACCAAGGCTTATACCCTAGTTGAGTTTTGCCTGTGGAGTGGAGCTGAAGCCCCGCTAGAATCGTCGCCTTTTTCCGCTGCTTTTTTCTTTTTGGTGTGAGGACTAAGTGCTCTTCTGTAAGTATTTACGCTTTATTTTCGTTTGGATCTGTATATTAATTTGTCGTTTTGTGTACCCTGGCTTGATTCCTGGATAGGGATTTATACGCAAAATAGTCTGGAAATTTGGGATAAATTTCTAGGCGTGACAAAGTGTATCAGAGCCAACTCGACTGTAGGTTGAGCCAAATGGTCAAACCCTAAGGACAAATTTTCTGAAAACCCTAATTGCGAAATTGTCTCCTCTCACCTTTTGGCATTTCTTTGCAAAATGGTTTATCAAATGTCTCTCCTTTCCCCTCCAACTCTCTAGTTGTTGAACTTGGAGGGCAAACCGATGGTTTCGCGTCTACTCCGAAAGTCAAGTCAAGCTTCAAGTTGGAAGGAGCGAGATGATTAGTTCCGAGTTGTCGTTCCATGATGATCAAGTGAAGTTTTTCTCGGAGCTTACCTAAACCCAATCCTTCCCGAAGAGTAGTTTCATTAGCTGCTAGTACGTGTGTTGTTTGCTTGTGTGTAGGAGTATGGTTTGCATCAGTGGTGGGGATGCGACCATACTAGGTTGTTTGCTTAAGCAACTTGAACAATAAAAGTCTACTTACAACATATCAGTAATCAAGTGGTTTAAGGTCTTATCTTTAGCAACCCCTCTCTTTCTTCTCTCCCTGTTCCGGCATCAGATGGTCAGTGTCAAAGAGGAGAAGGGCAACAACAACATCAATGAGTCAAAGTCACAGATCAGTGGTTCAGTTAAAGGCAACGATGTACCCTAGTGCCAGACGAACCTCCGCCCGTGGTCATATTTTGGTGTCCAAGATCAGATGATGGGTGTATTAGTGCAGGAGATGCAAAGCTCGACGCAAGGATATCTGCAGTGGAAGTGACTCCAGCAACGACAGATGCAAGCTCAAATGCAATCCTAGAGTCAGAATCAGAGTTGAAGCTAACATACCGCCAAGTCCTCAACAGACAAGTACATCCAAGCCACCACCAACCCATGAAGCAACCAGTGATGCGGGTGATGCGTCCAATGGTAACAGCAGCAACAATTCCTTCGGTTTTCAACCAGCTCTAACTCCAGTGGAGACCAACAGTGGTTACAGAAGCATCGTCAACAAGGTTCATCAGTCTCTCCTTGCTCATGTTCCAGTTGCAAGCGAGCCTACCTAGAAGAATGTACATCATAATCGACCAAATCAGTATTGTTTTGGCTACCTTGATCCAGGACCCCACTTCAGAGAAGGTTCACCTTGGAGACCAAAGAAGATAGTGTACCATTGCTTCAATTGTAAGAAGACATGTCACCTCTCAAAAGATGGTTCGATGTCACCGCGTCAGTAGGATCAAGTCAACAGTTTTGGGTCCCAACATCCCTGCCCTTCAAGTTTCATCAGTTTCAACACAGAGTAGTCAGATCCAACCTAACGACACCAGAAAGTCTGTGGATGCTGACCACTAGTTGCAACTCTGATGCCTGGCAGCAATCACACGAGTGTGGCACCAACAACTAGAAGGTTTTGTTTGTTTCAGCTAACAAGAAGATTGGAAAATTGATTCTTTTCCGAGGAATGTCAGAAGTCAGGATATTGTTCTTGTGAGATCTCCAGCTAGTTATCAACGATGGAGCCAGATAACCATGACATAATCAAATGGTCAAAGTGTTACCTGATCAACAACTCTGTCAGCAAGGGTCATCAATCGTGCACGAGTCGTTGGCGCTCAAGTACTTCCTTTGTGCAGAAAGTTCCAGGGCAGTTAAGTTAGGAAAAGGGAAAGTTGAATAAAGTATGAGTTAGACACTTTTCGTCTCGTATGATTCATCTTGAGTATCCAAAAGCAAGTTAACTTGTGTATCTGTCAGTGCCGCGAGAAACCTAGAGTTTCTTCTCTAGCTCACCGCAGCTTTGTTGAGCTCTAAATCCAAATGGCCAGTCAATAAAGGAATGGTTGACTAATGAAGTGAAAATGGGTGGACCACAGTAACACTCAGCATGATGCGGTCTCTCTAGAGGACAGTATCAGTGGTACCCCAGGATGATGAAAGGATGAAGGAAATATTTGAGTGTGACAGCATATAAGAATTAACATAACTCTGTAACTTTGGAAGTTCTTTAGAGTTTGGTAAATGTGGACAATACCCTAGTGGTGTGAACATGGATCAAGAATGGTCGCTCTTGATTTAAGGCAACCATACAGCTCTCGGAAACCACCCCAATGTTTCTCGGAAGTCAAGAAGAGACTTGCTCCACCACCTCTGTCTGAGTAATGGATACAAGAGTCAGGTCTAGAAAGGTGTAGACAACACAGTAGAGTGTGTAACGGAGGATCCCTCTCGGTGAATCATCTCTACTCAAGGATCGAAAGTGAACCTGTTTGATTATTAAGCGGATAGTCTTTTCAGTCTCAAGGGCAGTTTTCAGTAGTTGTACATGTTCCGATGCTGGTATGTAAGCAACAACGAAGTTGGTTCCTATCAAATACAGAGGTGTCAGTTAGTGCCACGAGACCAAGTGAAATGGGAAGCAGTTAGAACACTCCTGTGGGCATGATCCGGTAAGTGATCTATGCTTGTTTCAACAAACATCTACTAATTGACCTGTTCAGGCAGTCGACACCGATGTCATGACACCAACAGAACCATCGTTTTAGCACTCAGAGCTAATGGGAGTGTTGATGAAGAGTTTGTAGATTCATGAGCTGAATAAGAGTCACCCTTACGTGGGACTTCATGTCATCAATTACGTGTTAGATTCCGAGTTTCCTTGAATGGGAGTGCACCATTAGTGTTTCATGGGGATTAACTGATAACGCATCAAGTGTTCAAAGTCAGGGCTACAAGAAAAATCAAAGAAGTTTGGGTATTCTCAGAGATAACAGTTTAAGTGTTCACAGTCAGTCAAAAGATCAACGACCTCGGTAAAGAAATCTTGAAGTGAAAATGGGCTTACCTCGTGACAATTTTGCTTGGAGGTCTAACCAGGAAAAGCGAAATGGGATCTAAATGAAGAAGTCAGTTGTGAAGCCTTGGTAGGGCAACACCAACCCCAAGCCATCATATTGAGATCTTATGTATACCTGGGTTGTCGTATCAACTGTTTCTCCTACAAAAGCGGCGACCTAGAGTCAAGCAGTCCAGCTTAGAGAAGCAGCGATCCAGAACCTGTGATCCGAACGAAAGTCAGATCGGACAACTTCTTGGTATAATCGTCGTTGAGATCCAACAACTTCCTGGTAGACTCATTGTGTTAGTCAGGGATAGTTGAAGGCCAGTTCAGAGTTTGTGGGTTAATGAAGGTCAGTGCAAGTTTTCGAGGAGGCCTCACCAATCCCTTGTCTACGTGGGGAATCCTCAGGTTGTCAAAGATGACGACACTAACAGTTCAGTTTAAGCAGATTATCAAGTGTGTCGGTGTTATCAACTCAGTCCACGGAAGTAAGATTTATGAGCACCTACGATCCAGATCAGCGATAGATTGAGCAGAACCAAGGAGTGCAGTCTTAGAGAAAGCAACAGAGAGCTCAGTTTGATGTCAGTCAGGTCAGTGGGTAGATGGGATCAATCAGTGTGTATGAGTCAGAAGGAAACCGCAGAAGTCAGCAAACCAGTCCAGCACCACCACCGCACCCAGCTTTCTTTCTAGCCATCCCTGAATCTCGGGGTCAAGATTCCATTTAAGGGGGGTAGGTTTGTCACACCCTGAAGTTTCCCCTTCTAGCTCTAAATTCAAAAAATAAATTGCCTAGAAGAAATTGTTCTTTTAACCAGGAGTAAACCCTAAATTAACAATGTGCGTAATAATCGGAATCGTCGGGGAGAATTCTTTTTTCGAATTCTCTTTGCTTCAAATCATTAACTGGACTTTCAGCGGAATGTTCAAAGCAGAGGAAGTAATTATGTTAATTTAAAATGTGAGTACTTGAAATAATAATTCCTTCCTTCCCCTCCTTTGGTCGTGAACCGTTCCCGGTTCACTCTCCCTGTTCGCGGCTCGTTGTATCCGCCGACCCCTTTTGTTGCCACGGTTTCGTTTTGTATGACGAGCCAAGCCCTACTCCTTTTCCGGTTCAGTTTCTTTTTCCTTTCCCGAAAAGGCACCGCATTTGTTTCCCCACCTTTCCTTTTTGGGCTTCCTTTTCTCCCGTATTCTTTCCCAACCCCATATCGAGCGCCTTTCCACCCTCCCCCTTCTACCGTGCGCCCCCCTTCCTTGGGCCGGCCCAACCCGCACCCCTCCTCCACCTCTATAAAAGCCACCCCACACCCCCTCCCCTGCGCTGCCTAACCCTAGCCGCCACTCCCCTGCGCCATGCCGCGCCGCTGCCATGTCGCCGCTTTGCCCTAGCCGCCGCTGCCATGCCGCCGCTTCGCCCTAGCGGCCGTTGCATGCCGCCGCCGCGCTGCCTCACCGCAGCCGCGTGCCGCTGCCGCTGCCACGCTGCCTCCGGCGCGCTGCCTCGCTGCAGCCGCATGCCGCCGTCGCTGCCGCTGCCGCTGCTACCGCCGCGCTGCCTCGCTGCAGCTACGTGCCGCCGCCGCTGCCGCTGCCACGCTGCAGCCAGCGCGCTGCCAC
The DNA here is from genome assembly GCA_000573905.2 of Oryza punctata. Classification (NCBI taxonomy): domain Eukaryota; kingdom Viridiplantae; phylum Streptophyta; class Magnoliopsida; order Poales; family Poaceae; genus Oryza; species Oryza punctata. The sequence goes on along the minus strand of CM002499.2, from coordinate 20,870,787 downwards.
GCTGCAGCCGCATGTCGCCGTCGCTTCCGCTGCCGCTGCTGCCGCCGCGCTGCCTCGCTGCAGCCGCATGCCGCTGCCATACCGTCGCTGCTGTGCCGTGTGCCGCCGTGCTGCTTTGCCGCAGCCGCGTGCCGCTGCTGCCCTAGCCGCAGCCGTGTGTTGTTGCTTTGCCGCGCCGCTGCCGTACCGCACGCAGCCGCTGCGTCGCTGCCGCTTTCGCTGCCGCACGCAGCCGCTGCATCGCTGCCATGTCACCGCCGCGGCTGTACCACACGCTGCCATTACCGCGTTGCTGCCGTGTCATGTCGCTGCTGCGTCGCCTCGCCGCCGCTAGCCGCCGCTGCCGTGCCGGCCCTACCACCCCGTGCCGTGCCGCTGCCGCTGCCCTAGTGCCGCACGTCGTCGCTGCTCCGTCTGCCGGCTACCGCGCTGCTATTTTCCTGCAGCCGTGCCGCTGCCGCTGCTTTGTCACATACGGTAGTCGTGCTCCCGACCCGTTACCGTATCGCTGCGGCTTCGCCGTGTCGCTTGCCGCGCCGTTAGCCATCTAAAACCCTAGCTACCTAGCAGCCGCCCAGCCGTGTCGGTTTACCGACCTCGCTACCGCCGCACCTAGCCATAGCCGCAGCCGTGCCCTCGCTGGGGTACGTATGCATTCTCTAGCCGCTCGCTGCCTACGCTCGTGCGTAGTGTGGCGTAGTGTCTTGTTGGTTTGGTTGTACCGAGTCGTTCTAAAACCCTAGAGCCTTTCTGAGCCGCCAGTTCTGTTCGCCGGTTCGGTTGACCGTTTGCGTGGTCCCGTGCCAGGGTAGGTTGACTCGTCGAGTCGCTGAACCGTGAGGCTCGTTAACCGGAGTTTGTTTTCCGTCAACCTTATCCGTTCGCGGGCGTTAAAACATATCAATTAAGTAAGATTTTTCGGTTAATAGTAATTACATAGCTAATATTCTAAAATTCATCTAAAATTGAGCTCTACATGTTTGTTTACTTTTTATGTACTGTTTATTTGGTTTTTATTAGGAGTTTTCCTCGTTTTGCGTGCCAACGTGTAGATTCCGCCGTTTCGGACGATCGCGGTCGCGAGGAAAAGAGTTCGGAAGATCAATCGAAGAAGCAAGGAAAGTCACACATTCCCCTTGAGCATTTTGATCCCAATTTATAAAATGTTTTACCGTTTACCAATAAATTGCATGTTTTGCTAATTACATCGGAATAAGGTTTACCTATCTGCTTGTTTGAGCCATATTTACTTGATGTCCTTTCTTTGTCAACCTTGGGTGATAATTTGAATAGCTTGTGTCTCATGTTGACCTAGCTAGAATTATTTTACGCTTAGCCATGCTTAACACCACTAGCTCACAATATGGGATAATCACATGATCTATTTCTAGTATCTTGATGAGCTGCGGGCTCGAGACATGTCGGCCAGGTTTCATTGGTCGTAATTAACCAACTAAAATATGGTTTAATGATGGGCTGTGGGTGTATGGTTTTGCTAGTCGCACCCATGGCAGTTAAGGACCGTTTCACGGGAAACCCTGGAAGAATTATCGTGCTTACCACAAGCTAGCGTGGGTAATAGCTTGACTCGTAGTGTAGCATTTCTTAGCCGACGCATCCAGGCAAGGGTGGGCGTGATGGAGTTGGGTCGGCGGGGGATTTACCCGTTGATCGGCTGCCGGATTCACCTAGGCACGAGAGGGGGCTGCCTGCCTTGGGATTAAAGGTGGGGGCGAAACCTGAGGTGTGGTGCGCTTGGTTAACGAGGGTTATGCGAAAGGTCTTGTCACAGTTTCCTTTCCGGTATACCGTGGTGGTATGCTGGTGCACGGTAACGTGTTGTGGGGCTGTGTCTTGTGGGTACAGTTGTACACCTCTGATCAGAGTAAAACTATTGGAATAGCCGTGCCCGCGGTTATGGGCGATCGACCAGATTCACCGTGATTAGTCCCACTTTATCAATTAACATGACTGAATGAACTGGTTTAGTTCAGGTGGAATGGTTAGGCCTGTTCAACGTGGTGTAGCGTTGTTTAGTGGAGATATTTAATATTGCCTTAATTAATCAACTGTTTTACCGTTTTCAATTATAAATGTTTACAACCGCCTTTATGCAAATAGCCACAAACCTTTCTTATCTCCCCTTTGCACGAATGCATCATTGGTGTGGCTTGTTGAGTACGGTGGTTGTACTCAGCCTTACTATTATTCCCCTTTTCAGAAGTGTAGTGCTTTTGAGCTGAAGATGAAGTTAGAAGACCAAGGCTTATACCCCAGTTGAGTCTTGCCTTTGGAGTGGAGCTGAAGCCCCGCTAGGATCGTCGCCTTTTTCCGCTGCTGTTTTCTTTTCGGTGTGAGGACTAAGTGCCTCTTCTGTAAGTATTTACGTTTTATTTTCGTTTGGATCTGTATATTAATTTGTCGTTTTGTGTACCCTGGCTTGATTCCTGGATAGGGATTTATACGCAAAATAGTCTGGAAATTTGGGATAAATTTCTGGGCGTGACAAAATTGGCCCATACTTTGAGGAGCACTTAGTGAAAATCCAGCAACAGAACTTAGGGCGATCGGAGACGTGGATTAATAGAGAACATAACTCTCGATTCAACGAATGGTTGGAGAATCAAGTTACAATGTCGACCGATATCCCAAATGAGACAATACAGTTGTTGGGGAGGGGACCGTGTTGGGCCATAGACACATGGCAAGGATACGATATTAATGGATACACAATTTACACCATCAAACAAGATGAGAAAAGCACAGTGCAAAACAACGGAGTTTGTACAGATGCATTCCAGGATCAAGTTGGGTTGAACTTATACTACGGCCGCATTGAGCATATCTGGGAGCTGAACTACGTGAAGTTCAAGGTTCCTTTGTTTCGTTGCCGTTGGGTAAATATACGCATCGGTTTTAAAGTCGATAAGGAAGGTTTCACTTTAGTAGATCTATCCAAGGTTGGATACACTGATGAACCATTCGTACTTGCGAAACAGATCGAGTAGATTTTCTACATAAAAGACCCTGCAAACAAGAAGATACACATTGTGAGGGATGGCAAGTGCCGAATTGTTTGTGTTGACAACGTCGTTGATGAATAAGAATACAACCAGAATATTCATGTAAGACCTCACATTGACCTTGAGGATGATCCCCAAGATCCTGTGGCATATAATCGATCAGATCATATGGAAGGCATATCCTTGTGACCGATTCCGTTGTACTTATTTGACTTGTTATTTGTTGTAACGAATGAAGTATTATGGATTAGTAAATAACCTTTTGTTAATTTGGTGTAGTTTTTATAAGTATTTTCTATTAGTATTTTGTATTACTTAGTGCAGCTTATGAAAATAATAATTTTTACTTTACTTAATTATTTTGACTACAGGTCAACAATGCAAACAAATGTAAACATTATTTATTTCAATCGGGCCTTATTTAAAGCCCGGTAGAGATTGAGTCATCTCAATCGGGCCTATACTAGAGCCCGTCACGGATGACTCATCCGTGATGGGCTCTAGTATAGGTCCGATTGAGATGACTCAATCTCTATCGGGCCTACACTAGAGCCCATCACGGATGATGAGTCATCCTTGACGGGCTCTATTATAGGCCCGATTGAGATGACTTATTCTCAATCGGGCATTAAAGTACTGCCCGTCATAGATGACTCATCCATGATGGGCTGTAGTGTGGGCCCGATAGGGATGTTCATTGACCGTAGTAAGATTAGGGTTCTCTCTCTCATATCTCCATCGAAAATTTTTCTAAGTCCCGCCACTCCAAGAACCCTAGTGCCGCCGCCCTCTGAGAGCTCGTCGCCTCCGTCAGCCGCGTCCCCGAGCACTCGTGCCATCGGCCTCCCCGACCTCTGCCGCCGCCGTCATCCTCCCCAAATCGTCGGCTTCCCCGACCACCGCCGCCGGCCACCTCCTCCCCCAATCACCGGCCACATCCTCCCCCGCCGATGGCTTCCCGGACCTCCGCCGCCGGCCACCTCCTCCCCAAGCCACCGGCCACCTCCTCGCCCCGCCGCCGGCTTCCCCGACCACCACTGCCGGCCACCTCCTCCCTAAACCGCCGGTAAGCTTTTTTAACATTTTAAAATCTTTGTGTTATATGTGTGAAATTAGTAATTAGTAATTAGTGATATTTGTGAAATTTGTGATATGTGTAATATGTGTGAAATTAGTGATTAGTAATTAGTGATATTTGTGAAATTTGTGGGACTTAGGGTGATATTTGTTAAATTTTTGATAATGTAGATGCAATATATTTGTGATATTTGTGAAACTTTGTGATTAGTAATTTGTGATATGTGTGATATATGTAATATGTGTGAAATTTGTGATTAGTAATTACTGATATTTGTGAAATTTCTAGGACTTAGGGTGATATTTGTTTAATTTTTGATAATGTAGATGCAATTTTAGTGTAGATAGTAAGTACGTTATCAAATCATCGCAGAATACGAGGTGCGTATGGTGCGAAGTTGGTTTGATCGAGTTAGTGCATTCACAAAACCGATTAAGACAACTTCAGACCCTAGCGCACCTCGTATTCTGTCATTTTTTGATAATTAGTCATTTATGTATGGATTCAGTTCCTACATTATCAAGTTATCACATAATACGAGGTGCTCCGGCCTCAGGGAGCCAAGTTGGTTTGGTTGGGTTAGTACATGTACGGAACCGACCAAGACACCTTGGCAACCAGAGCACTTCGTAATCTGATATTTTTGATAATTAAGAAACATATGAAAAGAAGCGACATCGAGTGAGGAATCGACTAAAGTACAATAATTCATTCATTTCGAGCGAGTGATTTTAGGACTTAGGGTTCTTAGCCATTTTAGGACACAGTGATTTTAGGACTTAGGGTGTGGATTATTCATTTCTTTATGGATTTAGTACCTTGGTTATGAAATCAGCACAGAGTACGAGGTGCTCTGGGTGCCAATGAACTTTAATATGAAATATGTACGTATTTAGAAAATTAATTAATTTTGTTATTTTGTAAGTTATTTAGACAATGTCTCAGCAAGGTGAACCAATGTTGACGACAACTAGTGGGTCCTCAAGGGCGCGGAATCCTAGGACAGGGAACAAAATCCCTAAGAAACGGTACACCATAATAGAGGTGAACTAGGTTGGATTGCCGACCCATCCCCAGAATGTTTTGGCTAAGTTTAGGTCGACCTACGGTATCGTAGCGAGCGAAAACTTCACAATTCTGGTGGATGACATCAAGCATGTGCCCGAAGCAAAGAAGAACGTAGCTTCGCTAAAATTTAAGGAAAGCTTCGAGTGTCCTGTAGCCGACGAGGCCAGGCTCAAGCAGGCTGCTTTCAAGATTATGGGCAATGCCTAGAAGAACTTTAAGAGCAGGTTGGTCACCGAGTACATCTTAAACCCGATGACTCCGAATCCAACTAAACACTGGCCTTTCATCACGACAGACGCTTGGGAGCAATTCTACGAGAAGAAGTCGACCCCCGAATCCCGGGCCAGAAGCAAGGCTTATCGAGCACTCCAGGCTAGGAACTTGCACCTGCACCGGCTTGGCACTGTAGGATATGCCGAGAAGCAAGAGAAATGGCAGGAGGAGGATGAAGCGGCAGCGGCAGCGAACACACCGCCGGTGTTTGCCGATATCCCACACCCACGGGCAAGGAACTGGGACCGGGCAAGGTACCAGAAAAATGATATGGGACAATTTCGCTGCCAAATCCCCAAGATCAACAAGTGTATGATAATACAGTAAGTTCCTAATGTCAATATTTGTTCACATTGTTTCCAATGGACTTTACTCAATTGTACTGCAGAAGGAGTTGGTTGCCGAGCAACAAGCCTCGCAAGAGGCCTGCTCTCAAAGACGCATGGATGACATCCTCACTAAAGCGTTGGGCACCAAGGAACACCGTGAACGGACAAGGGGACTTGGCTCCAACGTTCCATGGAAAGTTGGATTTCTAGACTATGCGTGGCAGTACATGAAGCGGACAGCCACGACGGCGCAGAAAGATGCACTCCTTGCCGGCCAGATCCGGGAGCAGGTCAGAGCCAAATTGAGCTCTGAATTCGACGAGAAGCTTGAATCGATGAGGGCTCGTATCAGGCAAGAGATTCGAAAAGAGCAACATAACCCGGAGGCTGCCGCTGTTGCCACGCTACAAGATTTAGCAAGTCCCACGCAAAGGTGTAGCAGTTGCGCATCAACTGAGGTGGGGGAAATTCCACCATCGGTCCCCGCCGCTATCGACCAAATAACGGTAAAACTCTCGTCCATAATGTATAAAAGTCTTAATGAAACCGTATGTTACATAATATTCTAAAAATTTGGATGAATCTATCGCAGGAACCAACAAGCTGCACGCTGACAGTTAGGGTGATGCCGACCTTCACGGTTCCGGCAGCCGAGGGACTTGCGTTCAAGCCGACCCCAGAGACAAGAGTGCATGGGGCGCAACTTAGGGCTGACTGTGCGAAAGTGCAAGTTGACTCGGTGAAGCCCGAATTCGATCATTTCCCACTGAGGCATCCACCGAACGACGAGGTCATAACCCTAGGAAATGCATGTGGAACCTTCATTCAATGGCCCAAGGACTTCATTGAGATAAGAGTGATTCCGAGGCCAACCACTACCCCAAGCGGTCATCCACCAATACGACCTGCCCCTACTCCTTCAGCCCCTCCAGCTCCCGCTCATCATGAACAATCTTACGATGTGGAGTTACACTACGACACGAATTTTGGGGACGAGCATATGGAGGATGATACCATGGCGATCACTAAACCCCCACCCATGAAGAAGAGCAGGAAGGCACATTCTTCCCCTCAGAGAATAACTATCGAAAAACCTGCTGCAAGGGGGCGAGGAAAAGGAAAGTTGCAGGGCTCACTTCTTGCTCCAACGAAGCTAGATATGAGCAAGGTGCAGGTAGTAAAGAGGAAGACCGTTCCTCCATCGTCCTTCCAACTAGGCATGCCATTGGTTGGAGACGACGTGTTAGGCACGATGGACACCACTTGCAAGGAGCTTCACGTGTACTACATCGAGAGATCCAATGTGAGGAGGAAGAATAGAGAGAACGATATAATAGGCGAACACGACCGAGCGCCATTCCTTGGGCCACCAAATTATATCGTGATAGACTTCAAGGATCTATTCGACCTCTACAGGCTCTGATAGGTGGACACAACCCTCCTTAAGTGCTACTCCTAGTAAGTGTTGTTGCTCACAAAAATTAGTCATCTCAATCCGTATGACATGCTTATAAGAGCGTTTGTCTTGCATGTAGGTACAGTTGGAAGTGGTGTCTAAAGAATGCACCGGAAGTTACCGTCCTTGATCCACAAGTAGTCACTGTCACAAATCTCGAAGGCGACCGTCAAGGAATGTTAAACTACATGTTTGGCACTTTCTGGGCCTGACAAGACAGGGAGTACATTATCTGCGCCTATAATCAATAGTAAGTGTGTTCCTTAAATACATTGCATGACACTTCTAGCTTTAGTATATAACTTTAACTATATTAATGCCGTAGTGGCCATTGGATCCTTCTGGTCATAACGCCTAAGTGGAGTACATGCCACTACCTAAACTCCAGAATTGATAAGAAAGCATATGATTGGACCCCGATTCAACTAGCGATAGATGAAGCGTGGGGCCGATATGTGGAAAAAGGAGGCCTTCGTAAGACAGGACAGGACACACTTATCCACGAAAAGGACTTCCCAGTAAAACAACAAATAGGCGACCAGTGCGGATTCCATGTGTGGCACAACATGCGCCTTTTGTGCAAAGATAAGGTGAAGACTTTGGCTAAATTTGAGGTCTGTGGTCTCAATTGTGATATATTCTAACTACATCGAAGTATATATATATATTTTATATGTAGAGATCGATCGATTAATTTCGAATGATGTACATGTAGGACAAAATTTCAAAGGACCCAGGTAGCAGCTTCGACGAGATTCGTGAGGAGATAGGCGGCTTCATCCTGCGCGAAATAATTCACCCCAAAGGAATGTTTAGGGTTAAGATTAAATGATGAACATTGTTGAACATCTTAATTGAATTGTCAAAGACATGTGATTATGTAACACTGATGTTTATTATATTTGTTATGTCTATGTAAATACTTCCTAAATATATATTTGTTCCAATTAACTTGGTTTTGCAGGTTATGATGCTTACCACTTGAGCAACATGGATGTGTAAAATATGAGCAATATGGATGTTATGTGAATGGTTCTATCAAATATATGTGAATGTTATATGTGCATGTGAATGGTGATGGTGGGATGTGTATATTGACAATGCTGGGGAATATATCTGTTTTTGTTATTTTGCAGCGGGCATGGCTAACAAAGGCCTGAGGCTAGCCAAAAAATAAAATTTATTTGTTTTGTGGGTCATACTCATCGGTGACGGGCTTTGACTTAAAGCCCGATTGAGTTATAGTCAACCGTGATGGGCATAAGTTAAAGTCCATTTGAGTTATAGTCATCGATGATGGGCTCTAGTTTAGGCCCGATTGGGATTATTAGTCATCTGTGACGGGCTCCTGTTTAGGCCCGATTGAGATTAGTAGTCATTCGTGATAGGCGCTGGTTGGGGCCCGATTAAGATAGGTCATCCGTGACGGGCTCTGTTTGACTGGTCGTCTGGGTCAAATCTATCGGTGACGGGGTTTAGTTAAGACCCGATTGAGATAACTTCATCCGTAACGGCCGTATGCCCGATTGAGATAACTTCTCACATCAGTGACTTCTACGCTATGATGGGCGCCATACCCGACACAGATGTGGGTTGCCGCCCGATTGAGATGTGGGTGACTGTGGTAGTGGTAGTATCCGCACAAGTTGGTCCCTGCTCCTGTTTTGCATACAAATGGAGAAACATGAGATTTAATGTATATTTCTATTTTGCAACAAATGATTTAATATAAGTTTGGAGCACGAACTCACCGGAAAATTCATCCACGGAGACAGTTTTTCTTTTCAAACCCCGCAGACGGTGGTACGTAACCATTCCCATGCCCTATGTTTAGTTGCAAGCTATGATTAATTATCCGAGATCCGCATAGTAGCAATAGCAAGAATCCTAATGATAGTGGAGTGGATGATATTAATTGTCTGCCTTTTCTCTCCTGTCTTATATTCGACAAAAGCATCCCAGTGATCCCTCAGCTTGGGGAGTTTGTCGAAATTCGGTGTCTGGCCCTTTGAGATGTATTTCTTTACCAATCTTTCTTGAAGTTTTGGAATTGTTTGGCCATCTTGTTATGTGTCCACTCCTTCACTTTCTCCTTTTGCTCCTCCGGGACCGTGAAGGTATCGAGCATGGTGGCCCACAAGATCTCCTTCTTCGTATATGGGAGATAACTCTGTTCGTGAACCCCGAGGCTTGTGACTATTTGTTTCCAGTTCTGTATGCTAATGGGTATGTGATCCTTCACGATGCATCTGCTATGGGACACAAATTTCCTTGCTACATCGGGAGGGGGGCAACTTGTTGGCCGTATGCTGTCACTTCAGTTATACTGTCTCTCCCTTGCACCTTCTTGTGAGATCTCATTGTCCGCGTGCCCAATTCGCACCGGGTTGGTTGTCCTGTTGCTCCTGCTCGTCCCCCTCCTCGTTTCCTTCCAGGTTCCCCTCCTCGTTGCCCTTGTTGAAGTATGGGTCTAGATCCTTATTGCCTCCCTCGTTCGCCCAATACTGGCTGCTTCCCAAACTGATCTCATCCAAGAGAAACTGTTCATCATCGCGATCGTCCATCTTGCCCAAGAGCTACACCTTTATTCAAAAGTTCAATAGAAGTTCAGATTAGAATAGCTCTTTCATTCTAAATATATCTTAATTAAAAAAATTACTAAGTCTAAACATTCTAAATATATCTAAATTCCTAAGTCGGAATAAACGATGTATATACTAAAATTTCTAAATACAGAATATTTTCCTATACATAGTTAAGTCCGAAATTCATAAGTCTAAACATTCCCAGAGATAGTGATTCAAGATATTGGGTGAACACAACACGTCGCTCTTTCCTGGCTACAGACGGATAATTTCCAAAACAAATTTTATCTTGACTTCTATTCACGGGTTTGGCCGTAAAATCTTCACCAAATAGACATCCATAGAAGATATTTCTTTTTCCAACAATTTGGCACGTGCGATGAATGTCGGATGTATAGATGAAAGGGAGATCTTGTATTCTGCATGAGGAGTCTCTATTGCTACTGTGTTCTCCGTCGCTGTGATGCCTTCCTTTTCATGACGACGAGGATTCCTCTTCCTCATCAAAAGGAAGTCATCACAACGATGGAGAATACAGTGGCAATGGAGATTCTTGATGCAGAATACAAGATCTCCCTTGCATCTATACGTCCGACATTCATCGCACGTGCCAAATTGTCAGAGAAAGAAATATCTTCTGTGGATGTTTTTTGATGAAGAGTTTAAGATAAAATTTGTTTTAGAAATTATCCGTTTGTATTAAGTCTTGAAAGAGAGAGTGTGTGTCCAGCCGGTACCTTAAACTACTACCTAAAACTCACTACCTCAAATGTCGAGCGAACGAACGTCCATCGAGCGAACATCGAGCAAACGAACAAGCGAACGAGAGAACGTCGTCTGTGCTAGTTCGCACGTTCGTTCGTTCGTTCGTTTACTAGCCTATTGGCATGTTCATTCGTTCGCTACCTTGTTCATTCATGAAACCCTGAGCGAACGAACGTCGAGCTAACAAATGAACGTGAACGAATATCACCCGTGCGCTCAGCCGTTCGATAGTTCGCTTGCCCGTTCGCACTTTCGTTCGTTCGCTACCTCGTTCATGAAACCCCGAGCGAACGACATCGACCGACTGACCAAACGTTTGTTCCCTCATTCGTTCACCTGTTCGTTAGTTCGCTCGTTCTAACATTCGCACGGTCGTTCGGTTCCTCGTTCATCCAGAAAACCCCAAGCGAACTAACGAACAGGCAACAACGTGCGAACGAACGACGTTAGTTCACTCGTTCGTTAGTTCTCTCGTTCGCTCGTTAGTTCATTAGTTCGCTCGTTCGCACATTTCCACGTTCGTTCGCGAGGAAATGGCGGCAACGATAGCTCGATGGTGGCGACGTGCGACAGCAGCATCGATGACGGTGTCAGCATAGGCCGCGGCAGCAGCGGCGGTGGCGACGTGCGGCGGTAGCATCAGTGTCGGCGGCAGTGGCGACGCGACGGCGGCGGTGGCGGGGATGCGGCAGCTGGAGAGGAGAGAGGAGGTGGGGGCCGGCGGTGGCAATGCAGGCACCTTTTTGAAGGACGAAACGATGATGGCGGTGGCGGCGTTGACGACAACGATGGCGGTAGCGACGACGACGACGACGGTGGCGCGGGAGATCGGAGATGAGTGCGGCGGCGTGAGAGAGCCAGAGAGATGATGTGCCCCTTTATAAATGGGGTGATCTTTAGTCCCGGTTCATGCCAACCAGGACTAAAGATCCAATCTTGAGTCCCGGTTATTGTCACAAACCAGGATTAAAAATATGTTTAGTCCCGGTTGTTGGCACGAACCGGGACTAAACATGTTTTCCCACTATTTTCCAAATTTTTTTAGTCCCGGCTTTGGATAACACTCGGGAATAAAGTTTAATTGAAACTCAACCATTGCACAGTAAGAAAAATAAGATAAAATAAATAAAAATAAAAAGAAAACATTAAAAATCATAAAAAATGATAAAACATATAAAATTATTTAAACCTGTTATAAAATTTTAAAAATAATGTATAATTAATCCATGCCCGAATAAGTGCATTAAAAATAAAATAATAATCATAGAAAAATAATAAAACATATAAAATTGTTTAAACTTGTTATAAAATTTAAAAAAAATCATATGTAACTAAACCATGGGCAATTAAGTGCACTAAAAATAAAATAAAAATCATAAAAAAAGGATAAAACATATAAAATTGTTTAAACCTGTTATAAAATTATAAAAATAATATATAATTAAATCATACTTGACTAACTGCATTAAAAATAAAATAAAAACCACAAAAATAATGATAAAACATAGAAAATTGTTTAAGTGCATTACACCATCCACGCACCAATTGAACATATATAATTAAGTCATTGCTAGGAATATAAAATTAAATTGAATTACATCATCACATAGACCAGGACTACATAAGTAATTTACATTGTTAGGAGAATCATTCTCCTAATGTGATGGTTGACCGCACGTACTTTCTCCTTACGAATGCTCCTTCACTATGATCATTGTTTATCGATCATCTTGTACCCATGAGATACCACATGGGTATGGGACGATCAACTTCACCAGGGTCATCTCGTCTATTCTTGTATCGTGAAGCCTTACAAACCGGGCATGCCTCCAGGTTCTCGCACTCCTCGCCACGATAGATTATACAATCGTTTGGACATGCGTGTATCTTTCGGATTTCTAGTCCTAGAGGGCAAACTACCTTCTTAGCTTCGTACGTTGTTTCTGGCAATTCGTTTCATTTCGGAAGAATATTCTTTACGAGCTTCAATAACTCACCAAATGACTTATCAGTCATGCCATTTTTTGCCTTCCATTGCAAAAATTCCAGCATGGTACCTAACTTTTTCGCCCCAGTTCACAAGCTGGGTACAACGAGATTTTGTGGTCCGCTAACATACGCTCCAATTTCTGGACCTCCTTATCGCTGCTGCAGTCTTTCTTTGTGTTGCACAACATCTAACGAAGATCATCCGTAGCATCATTTTCTTCAATAGTTTCATCTGCATCGCCTGTTGTATTTTCTGTGAATCCGTCGTATCAAGCCTAGTCTGGATTGTTGTTCTCTTCTTATTCATCTTCTTCCATTGCAACCCCTAACTCCCCGTGTGAGGTTCAACAATTATAGCTAGGCATGAATCCCGACTCCAACAAGTGGATATGAAGTGTTCTTGATGTAAAATACTCCTTCTGGTTCTGCAATTTTGGTAAGGACAACATAGAAAACCATTAGGCATGTGGACTTTGGCCACATTCAAAAAATAGTGCACGCTAGCAATAAACTCCTGTGACCGTCGGTCTACGGTGTACATCCATTGCCGATCCATTTACAACAAATTCGCAAATATTGTAAAGGAATTTCACGAAAGTGAAACTAAATCAATAATCATACAATAATTTCATACATCAAAACTAAATATATTTACACTTAATGTTTTCTAAAACTTCTAAACATATTTCTAATGAATTATAGAAGTTTTACAAAATTGGGAATATATTTTTTCATCTACTATCCTTATTTTAATTATTTTTAACATTTTTTAGAAAGTTCTAAACATATTTTTAATGAATTCTTCTCATTTATATTATTTTTTCATTTTCTATAATTTTTCTCTATTTTTATTTTGTTTAACATTTTTATAAAAATATTTCTAATGTTATGAATTACCCTTATTTTCTCTAATTTTTTTTCTCTCTCATCTTCAACCATACAATTTTTTAAGAGAGAATGACATATAGAAACATTGCTATAAATGTAATATATTAACCATACATCAATAAAGAATAAAGTTTCTAACCTTTTCAATCCCTTAGATTTGTGTAATATATCACCAAAATATTTTCACAAAAATTTTTGGTAGCACCTCTCTTCCTTCTCCGTCACTTTGTTGGCAGTAATGACTCGGACTGGAGAAAGAAGAAGAAGAATAAAAATGAAAAGAACTTTTATCCTGATTGGTGTAATGATCTTTAGTCCCGGTTGGTATAATTAATCGGGACTAAAGTGACGATCATTAGTCCCGTTTGGTAACACTAATCAGGAGTAAAGATCATTGGCAACCTGACACGGCCTGACAACATTTGAATCGGGACTAAAAATGATCTTTAGTCCCAATTGGTGATCATAAAGTTCCGTTGGACTTTTGAACCTTTAGCACTGGTTCCAATTCGAACCGGGACAGATGTGATTTTTATCTTCTGAGCAAAGATTATTTCTCCAGTAATGCTAGGTGTATTTTTCTGCCATTACCCTCGGAGAAAATATTTTATTTCCATGGTAATTACTACCATATTTTCGTGGTAATTAGGACAATGCAGGTGCAACTGCCTTTGTCCCATGTATCGAATTTCTATAAAGGTTCCCAAAAAATTAATGGCATCTAGTAATATCACCACTAATTTTCTAATGCTGTAATTGATGGCTCGATGCTAGGAATCAACTTTATATATATATAAGCTCGCTATCCATTGGTAAAACTCTGGCTCTCATGAACAATATGTGGCCCTGATAACTAGTATATCAATAATATATGAAGGAACTAACTGAACAGGTATATAATAGTACATGATACAGATGACCTGCCAGGAAAACTTAAAAGGAAAAACTCAAAAATTATATTTCCCTTGACGCACACGACAGCTAGACGTGTTGTACGTACTAATGTACATTTAAAGTAGCCATCACGATCGACCTTCTGTTATAAGGAGATCTTTAATTTGGATACAAGTGCTCGACGAAAAAGTTATTCAGCCTAGCCCGTCGGCTAGCATGGTTACTGTGTCACACATAGATAATTTTCTGGTTTTACTGCACTGTAGTCTGGGCTCCATCCTTTCTGTTGTGAAATGCTACAATGCTAATTTCTACAAAATATTCCTTTTTAACAAGTTAGCTATATAATAGGAGTAAATACTTAGAGATGGGGGTAATATATAAAAGGACAGGGGGAGGAGAGAATGTATTGCTTTTTCACCGCCCTTCGTATCTCAGGATAGTAAAATACATAGTTGGTCCTTAAATATCTACCGGGATATCATTTAGATCAATAAACTTATAAATTGCACATCTAGATCTATAATTATAGTTGATGTGTCACCCAAGGTCTCAAGCACGTTTGGGCACTAATGTGGTTGTCAATGGTGGCAAACATTTAGCATTTAGCTCCCTTAGAAACTCAACATGGCAACAAATTTGCATTTATCTCCTTCATTACAGATTTGTCCCCAACCCTAGTCCTCTCTACTCTATATCTTACAATCTTTCTAATTGGGACAGGTAAGCGGTGGCAGCGCAGGCCGCGAGGTGCAGTGAGGGTAGGGTGGCACAAATTGCAGCGAGGGTAGGGTGTTAGGGAGTGGAGTACAGCAACGAAGTACGGTGTCTTAACATCATCACTGCTATGGCTTCCTCAAGCAGCACGCCTTATCGCTGGAGAAGAAGGCCAGGAATATCGCTGAAACTGTGATCTTCATGCAGATAGAAGAACATCGTGAAGCTCACAACGACCACGGATGCTAATAGGGACAAAGCCAGACATCTGGCTTATCTGTGATGGAGGCATAAGGCCTATTACAAAGGTACTCATCTTTATCGGACCGCAAAAAGCACCATCACAGAGGCACCGAGAGAGGTAGTATCTAAGTCCTTAGGGTCAGGCCTGCCACAAATGTCCATCATCGGTGACGGGGTTTGGTTGTGGCCCGTCAAAGGTAATAATTACCAGGCTATACAACAAAACCATGTTACTGATGAGGGTCATCAGTGATGGGCCTAGTATTACACCCTCATCAGTGATTGGCCTAGTATTACGGCTTGAAAAAGATGATTATGAAGCCCATCACCTATGAGAGTTTATCTTTGATGGGGTTTAGTTGTGGCCCGTTGCTGATAGCCCACACTATATACTCCCCAAGACCTTCGAGAAATAGTTATCCCAACCCAGTGTTATTCACACTTTAGGTGGGGGGGTGGCTAGAAGGGCAAAATTTTGCTCTTTATTTGAAGAAAAAAAATAAAAGAGGCTCCCTGGGTAACAATAAATAAATTACAATTACAACTTTTGTGTAATATATATCTATAGATATTATATCTAATTTTTGTTCGCAATTGCAGATGGATAGAAGGTGGATGTATGGAAGTGATCGAGTGAGGCCAAAGTCTAGAAGTGGTGTTGTCGATTTCATAAATGTTGTAGAGCGAGACAAGAACATAAGGAACAATCAATACACGACTTTATCAGTAGTCCACAAATACACACACATCTGATCTATTGAGGATTCATGAAGGGTTACACATATTGGACCAAGCATGAAGAGCAAGAAGCGTTGAAAGATGGAAATGAAACGAGCAGCGGTGTGAACGAGGAAGGACACGAGGATGATATGTTTATCCTTCCCCGTTGGGTGGTGATCGGGGGGATGTTGATAATGATACCGATGATACCTCTGTGATGGGCTGAAAACCCAATCAGTGAAGGGTGAGAGTTGGGGCCCGACAAATATATCTATTATCGGTCGTGACGGCTACCCACCCGACACAATGTGTTTTTCACATCAGTGACCACGCTCTTTGCCGGCAATTATGAGGGTTCTGACCCATTGATGTCTGGTTCTGTAGTAGTGCGAGGTGTGTTGCCCGCCTTCGCAGCGATGATGGCACCGTGGTAGACTCATGGGATCACCCTCTCCTTGTCGTGCTGCTTGTGTCCCTCTGGGGACCTCTGACTACCGATGATCACATTCGTCCCAATCGTCATGATGGGTGAAATGCAAAATTTTGACCACCATGTAGAGCCACATTAATGCTCAAGTCCCATCAAGGGGCTATTCAGATTGTAACCAAGATAAACCTTACCAAATTTTGGCAACATCAAAATTTTGGCAATTTGACAATATTGTTAAGTTTTGGCAGGATTTCTTATGTATTTACCAAAGTTTAGTAAAAAACTAAATTGGATACATATCTTTGTTGACTTTACCAAAAAATAATATGGTTTAAAATGATATTAATCTAAATAACCCCCGAATGTGCTTTGGACCTTGGGATTTCTGCTACTGCCAAGGTCTCGAAACATCTCCCAGCCAATGATCTTATGCGTGTGATGTAGAAATTCATGTGGAACGCGATAGCTCTGCTAGATGGAACAAAGGACTAAGCTTTGGGACAGGCAAAGCACTCAAGGGAAGCGTAGATGATCTCAGAAACCATCCAAGTGATGTGCATGCTAGTATGGCCACCATATTCCCGATGTCTCTTATTCATATCACACTCTTGACTCGTAACAAAACTCTGGAGTTCTTGCCTCCTCTATTATAGTCCCTACTTGGATCAGTTTTCCTTATGTGGGCTTTGCTAGTACTAATACAATTTGGTGAATTGTGATGCATATATATAAGGATAAAGTATCCATTATTTACGACACTCCGAATGATAAAAGTAAAGGACATATGAACTCACTACTATGGATTTACGCTGGTGGTCCGTGCAGCCCCCCTCCCTCCAAACACTGCTGCCCTATTCATTTTCGCAGGCGGGAGCCAACCGCCAAAAAAACGGTGTGGTGACATGAAAAATCATTTTTTAAGTACTGACTAAAATATTAAAAAGTAGAAAAAGATTTATCACAATGAGGTGCGAGATAACTTTTGTTCCATGCAAAAACACGTTTATAGGATGGCTGAAGAGTCTGCATTCCACTTGACCTTCTTTAGACACTGGTGCCTCCCAACTCATTAAAATCTAGGTGGAAAGGGGTAGTAAAGAAAAAGTAAAAATCATTGATGATGAGAGGGAAGATGATTAATGTCGTGTGATGTCAATGTTGATAATTCAAACAAAATATGTCCATGAAGTGCAAAACTTAAGGACCCTTGACAACTATGTGGTTTCTCCCTCAAAAATAGGCCCTGTTTAGTTCCCAAAATTTTTTGCCTGCTACAGTAACTTCGAACGTTTAAGACCTAATTAGAAGTACTAAATATGGAGAACTGATAAAACCCATTCCATAACCCCGGGTGAAATTGCGAGATGAATCTTTTAAGCCTAATTGGACTATAATTAGATAATGTTGTGCTACAGTAAACAACCTCTAATGACGGATTAATTAGACTTAATAAATTCGTCTCGCGATTTTCCGTCCAACCGTGTAATTAGTTTTGTAATTAGTTTATATTTAATACTTCTAATTAGTGTTAGAAATGTTCCCAAAAGTTTTTTGCCAAAAAAAAAATTTTTTGCCAAAAATTTTTGGCAACTAAACCAGCCCATAGTAAAAGTGAACCATGTAGTTGCATCTTTCATGGCAGATAGGCTTTCTTTAGCTTGTGATTTACATTTAGCTCCTATTCTTTCTTGTATATATTAATTCATATGTGCTTCATGCACCAAAACCCTGCTAAGCTTTTGTTTTCGTTATTGTTTTGTTGTCTTCATCTTTCTGAATTACCTCAATAAAGCAAATGAAATCTTTAGCATTTGAAAAATTCCAGCAGAACATAAGTTTTTTATCCTGTTTGATGCATGGACGTTTTTGCACAACATGATTCGATAATAACATAGCTAGCCTTGAAATCGGTAGTTAACAAACCTACTATCAGTTAATAAGAATACAAGTAGTCTCCTTCACAATCGCAAAAGTCACGCCCGGCTCTGGGGCAGGCCAAAGAGGGTGACGGTCTAGGGCTCGTCTTGGCTAGGGGCCATGCCTAAATATGTATGAGTATTGTATGAGCCAATGTGGTATTTAAGATTAGTTAATTATGTACTATCTACTACTCCTGATTATCTAGTACTAGTATCTCCATAATACTGATTAGTGAAAAATAAAGATTCAAGATTCAACAATCAAAATTGTACATATAGATAGATTCTTCTTCATAATACATATTTCCTTTATAATTTTAGGTGTTAAAAACCTAGAAATTTGCTCAAGAAGCATTTTTATGGTGCTAAGTAAAGAGGCAAAAAAAAGATCATTAAGTGCTGATTTTTTCTATTTCTAATAACATATATATGAGCTGTTATCAATGTTTATTTCTCACTATGATTAGATTTGAAAACACACTTTGAAAAAAAAAACTACGAATATACATATTACATGTGATCTCTCTACAGGCAAGAGCGCGTTAAGGGTCATGATATCAAGTTTGTCTTAGGGCCTTCGAAATTGTAGAACCGGCCCTTGCAAAAGTATGCACAACAGCTTTGAGATTTTTGCTTGGTCAAAGAAACATTGAGATTTGGGCTACTGTACAAGTCAGGGGTCTTGTCCATGTACAAGTTCATCTGGAGCAGACAACATTTTAGACTTCACGAGACTTTGTGACATACAAGCTATGCAACTTGTCGAGAAAGTGAAGGTGCTTGTTTTGTAGAAGCTTTAAAAGAATTCGCAATTGACGGATATGCTAGTATGGCCACCATTTTACTGATGCCTCTTATTCATAATATCAAATCATAACAAAAACTCTGGAATTCTTGCCTCCTCTATTATAATCCCCAGCTCAATCGTCTTTCCTTATGTTCTGTGGTTTAGCTTCTACCAGTACTATCTGGTGAATTGTGAGGAAGAGTAAGATAGTGGCATTTATTCTATCTTTCTGCATTTAGCTTCTACCAATACAAAAGACTGGGTGATGTATATATAAGGATAAAACATCCATTATTTATTTGCACTCTCTGCATTGTACTGCACTTAAGGACTAACGACAAATGGAGTAAAATATTTTCAACACATGAAAAAAATGTAAATGAGCAGAACAAACAAGATTTTCACAAGGAAAGAACAAGGAACATCCCTGTGGAACATTGTTTTCCACGACATGCAAAAAGAGCAAAAAAAAAATAATAGAATTACATCACTTGCACCAATTAAGATGATTGATACCAGGCAGTGCAATGGACCTATTTATTATTGCATATTACTATTCACTATTTTTCTTCGTTCACTGCAAATGTAAAGACTGAATGAAGGTTTGGGCTTTCCGACACTAAGGCTGAGTTCTTTCCCAAACTTGCCTAACTCACCTCTATCGTTTTCCACGTACACGCTTTTCAAACTACTAAATAGTATATTTTTGCAAAAATTTTCTATACGAACGTTGTTTTAAAAAATCATATTAATCCATTTTCAAAAAATACTTAGTAAATACTTCAATAATCATAATAAAATGTGTTGCTCAGTTTTATATGCGCGGGAGGTGAGTTCACAATCTCACCTCCTGAACACAGCCAGAATTCATACAAGCACATGACTTCCACCGGCCTAGCTATCCATTACCACAATTACAAAAACACACAAAGGATACGACACTATATGTGCCGCCGGAACAGCCAAAACCGACACCTATAGTATTTTTTCTACCTCAAATGCACATCCGGGAACATCATCGGCTAGAAACCGCACCTTTATAAAGAAATAAGTGCTGATTATAGAGAAAAACCGGTACCAATACTATAGATGCCAATTTTTTAAAATAACCGATACCATTTATGGTAGGTGCCAATTAATTAAAAAATGATACTTATAATATATTATACAATCCAGTTTTTTAAAAACCCAACACCCACAATAAGCGAGATGAGCCGAGCCGGCCACTCGCGAGTGGATATGGAGAGGGAGGGGTGGTATGGGCATCCTTGTCCATTCCACTCGCCTCCTGGCCACGAGGGCGCAATGCAAGGTGGCGCCCACGGAGGAGGCAGAGCAGCGGTGGCGGTTGGGCGGATCCGGAGACCATGGATGGGCGTCGGTGGATTTGCACGGTGGATCCAGCGGTGACGGTGGCTCCCAGCGGTAGTAGCGGCGACGATGTCTTCCTGCAGCGGATCCAGAGGTGACCACGGCATTGGCAGCTTCCACGGTGGATCCTCAGGTGTCAGTGGGTTCCCGCGGTGATGGCGGTGGTGATGATGGAGAAGCAGGCTCGCCCCTCCTCTCCATTCGGCAATAGCAGCAGTGGTGGATGTTCTTGATGTCTTCAATATTGTAGTGTTCTTGTATGTTCTTTACGTGTTCATGTGTTCTTGATACTGATTAATATAGATGGAATCTGGTCAGGATGAAGGGGAGCTGCCCGATGCATCAGCCCAATTTGAGCCAATGTATCAAGGTGACTTTTTTTTTTTTGCATTTCTGGAACTTCAAAGGTGTTGGTTCCTATATCGGTACCTTTGAATCCTCTCAAAGGTGCCGACTACTGGGTGCTGGTTAGGAAATCCAGAATCTATGGTCGGTTCCTGACCATCACCTATCCCCTTTTCTGTAGTAGTGTACCCTTTGGCACATGAGGTTAACTTAACCAACTATTCCCTCCGGTTTTAAAATTGTTGATGTTTCGGACATGATCTGACATATAAGAAGTAATCTATTAAAGTGTCTATGCCCTATTGTGTTCATATCAAATATGGTTGTGTGCTACTTGTAGTTAGATCTCACCACTGCCTGGTTGGTTTATCCAATTACTTGTATCTATGCTGGCTGGGTTCGATTCCCTATTGTTGCTACATTTTTTAATTGCATGCGTTCAGGACCAACCAGTATAAGATTACATGTTGAACAAAAACGTCAACAATTAGCATTCTCTGGCTCCAAACCTGAAACGTCAATAATACTACTTGATACCCACTCGTTGCCATGGGATATGTAGATAAATGTATGTTATACATTATACAAATGATGTACATGTGAGAATGATGTGAAAATAATGATTTGAAATTGATTGTATATTGAGTTGTAAAATTATAACAAAATTGTAAATGATATGTTATATTTATGTGATATTTAAAATAATCTCGAGAATAATTGTTAATGAGTGATAATGTGACACACTTGTATTTTGAGGTTTAGAAGTTAGTGGGCATCCACTTTATAGTAAGATGGGATTTGTGCCGGAGGGAGTAAATTACATAGCAGCTTGTTCAAACATCAATACTTTTAGTATTGGAAGGAGTAATTACTATCGAAGCAAGAATTCGGTAATATGAAAAGGGCAGCGTATAGGACCTAAAAGTGGATGGATACGGAGATAAGGATTTAGACAGGTTCAGACCCTCTCAATAAGAGGTAATACCCTACTCCTGTTTGGGGGTTGTATCCGCTGAGTTATGTTTGATCTGACGATCTAGTTATGCTCATGCCTACGAGAGGCACCATGTTCTCCTTATATAGCTGGAGGGAAAGGGTTTACAAGATAGAGATTTAACTCCATACGGTTTAAATCTCCTATAACTAATCTACAATCTTAACAAACTAGGACTACAGGTCGTGCCTTGATACATAAGTGAACATAATACCTGATTCCTAGTTTTATACATATTCCATATACATAGTATATTCCATATACCAGTCGGATAACTAGATCTGTGGGTATGTGGTACCCATAATCTTCACAGTAGCCCCTGAGACCTTCACAGTCCATGAGATAATCTTCTCCCGAGTCAAAATACATACAATCGAGTGCTTCAATTATCTCTGTCATAGTCTACTGATTGCTTTTACCAAATTATGAGGCTATGAAGGGCTGGAAAAATTTCAAAAATACACCTAGGTGCATCAACTAGATGCACCTAATTAGGTGTAGCCCCTGACTATGTGATTAGTTGAACAAACTAAACATATAGTCAAGGCCAATAATATCAACCATCCGAGTGGTTTTAAGCCATCCAAGTAGCATAATAATAGCATATGCGGTATGAACCCCCGAGTAAATAAGACTCAAGTGATTAAACCGACTGCTTTGTAAAATATGATGTAAGCACCCTAAAGTTGATTACATATTGGAAAACTCACATAGCATAACAGCTATAAAGAAGCTTGTATGCTGTGAATAAAAAAAATTCCAAAGTATCAGGCACATACCATGCGCACACTGCTTTAACAGATGTGCTTAAGCCCCTAAAAGACACATGGTTTCACCACAACTGGAAATATTCGACATATGTAGTACAAAATCCGAGTAAATAAACTCACAAAGGATTTACCAACTGCCTAAAAAATGACCAAAATATATAATTAGCCTAAGCCATAATATTGGTCAATAAAAGCACACACTTACATGGCAAAAAGCAACGGTATTACATTTAATCAATTGTTTTATGGATCAAACAGTGCCTTGACTTATATATAAAAAAGTCAGCTAGGCAGCTACATAAAGCTTCACTATTTGTAACCTTTCAAAGTGCATTGTACAAACTCCTAAAAAGTTGAGTAACAGCTGTATAAAAGGATTTTAATGTATTGGGCACTTGATCACGCGCACTTTTACCTAAGCACAAATTGCCTACATCCCTAAAAGAACGTGACTAGCCACACCTGATAATATGGGCTACGGACATTTAGGCCTAAACCAAAAATATGCCCACCGATACCCTTGAAATATGACGTGTAGAGCACGTCAATTAATATGTTCCCGAGTGATAAATTTTTCGGGTGATGTAGATCAAGTGCATATCATCTAAGTGGCTTCTAATCTGAGTATTTACCCCTCATGGGATATACCATAGTAGATGTGATAATTGATTCACGACTGGCGCAAATACTTAGCCGATGGCTCTCATGGGGAATAAAGATTGGTCCAGTCTTTGATCGCAGGAAACATGTTCCTGACCAAGAATCCATGTAGTGTGTATCCAGAAAAGTCCAGATTGAAGGTATGATCCTTGTGCTTAAACTGGTAAGCCCCTAAGCATGTAGCTGGTCCTCCTATCGTAGTCGAAATTATCCATTGGTAGTAGCTGATGTAGTCGGTATGGAGGCGAGATGACCAATGTATAGATGATATCGCCCATCAGAGGTAACGAAGATGTCGATGGTAGAGATGAAGTTGTCCATCAGCAGCGATGGTCAATTCCTCCAACCATGGAAACGAAGAAACCAGTCGGCAATGCCAAACTTGACCGGTAGTGAAGATGAAATTGCTCATCCACAGCAACAGAGTAGGCACGACCGAAGAGGCATAGCATGATGTTGATAAACACGATGATGTTGATGATCCACTCAATAACGGTGTAGCAGCCAATAACGATGAGGTCACTCATCAGCAGTGGCGTTGTAGGCCAACCATTAATAGGAGATAACAAATCAGTGATGACGGAGGGAACCAAAAGCAAAGACGTAGTCATCCATTAGCGACGGCGGAGATGTCAGGACCGATGAAGTAGAGGCGATGCCAAGGAGGCTTAGCAGGAAGTCGACGAAAATGATCCAGTCGGATATTGAGTGTTGATTAAGCTCGGATCCCTGAAGCAAACACCTTGGTTGACGGTAATTGACCGGAGATCACGATAATATCGATGGAGAAGGTGCTGGTGATGACTTCAGTAACAATAATCCATCAAATTGTTAAGAATATGTCGAAGCTCGAGTAGTTTCCTTGACGCTAACGCTTGCATGACGAAGATTGATGCAATGCCCATTGATTTATGATGATGGCAGTAGAACTTGGTCTTGTAACTGTTGCATATTCTTTACTTGGAGGAAAGCAAACGTTGTTGTCCAACTCGTCAAATCTGAGTTGATTGGTCGATAACTCCAAATTTCCGGACGTAGATTAAATCTTGAACTTGATACTTAAGAGATTTGGAGTAAATTGTGGCAGCATCCAGAAACCAAAATTGCCAATAAAATAATTGGTGTTGCTGAAGTAGAACGCCTGCTTCTGAGTCGAAGATGAAGATAATTACTTCCTAGAGTTTACTCGTTAGCTGGTTAATTGATTGCTTCATCTTGAAATAGTGTCTGTCCAATTTTGAGTCTTATATTTGTGTAGCCCTCGACTCCGCGCTTAGTTGGGAAACAACTGGTCATAGAGTTAAGAACTGTAGCTTGTCGTCGAGTAAACATCACTTGAGTGAAGATACGCATTGTGGATGTCCGAGTAGAAATGAAGTAGTAGCAACAAAGATTGCCAATTCCGAAGACAATGGAGATGAAGTCGCCCCACAATGGTGATCGAGTTGCATAGCCGTGATGACGTGAACACGAGTCTTCCGCAATAGAGGCAAAATGGTGGCGAAGACGAGGTTCCAACAACGATGGCGAAGATGTGTAGTCGTGAAGATAGAAACACTAGTTGGCAGTGGCAAAATCAGTCGGCGACGGAAGAATCAGTTCAATCGTGAAAGCAGAAACACCGGTTGGTGGCGGCGAAGGCAAGCCAGTGGTGAAGACGTAAGCTCCCAACAACGATGGCGTGACCAACCAACCATAAAGGCGAGGGCACCAGTCGGTAGCGGCGAAGGCGAGCCGACGGTGAAGATGTAGATGCCCAACAACGGTGGTGTGACCAACCAACCGTGAAGGTGAGGGCACCAGTCGGCAGCGGCGAAGGCGAGCCGGTGGTGAAGACGTAGACGCCCAACAACGGTGGTGTGACCAACCAACCGTGTAGGCGGAGACACCGGTCGACGAAGGTGATGACGAGCCAGCTACGAAGACTTAGATGCCCAACGAAGACTTAGATGCCCAACAACAGTGGCATGACCGACCGACTGTGTAGGCGAGGACACCAGTCGATGGCGGTGAAGGCGAGCCAGCGGTGAAGACGTAGATGCCTAACAATGGTGGTTTGACCAACCAACCGTGTAGGCGGAGACACCGGTCGACGACTGTGACGACGAGCCGGTTGTGAAGACGTAGGTGCCGAACAACAGTGGTGTGACCGACCTATTGGGTAGGCGAAGACACCAGTCGGCGACGGCGCAGGCAAGCCAGCGGTGAAGACGTAGACGCCCAACAATGGTGGTGTGACCAACCAACCGTGTAGGTGAAGACACCAGTCGACGGCGACGAAGTCAAGCCGGCGGTGAACTTGTTGATGCCCAACAATGCTGGTGTGACCAACCAACTGTGTAGGCGGAGACGCCAGTCGATGGGGATGAAGGCAGGCCAGCGGTGAAGATGTAAACGGTCAACAACGGTGGGGTGACCAACCAACCGTGTAGGTGGAGACACCAGTCGGCGACGACGTAGGCGAGCCGGCGGTGAAGACGTAGACGCCCAATAACGGTGGTGTGACCAACCAACCGTGAAGGCGAGAGCACCAGTCGGCAGCGGCGAAGGTGAGCCGGCGGTGAAGACGTAGACGCCCAACAACGTTGGTGTGACCAACCAACCAACCGTTTAGGCGGAGACACCTGTCGACGACGGTGATGACAAGCCGACTGCGAAGACGTAGATGCCAAACAACAGTGGCCTGACTGACCGACTGTGTAGGAGAGGACACCAGTCGGCGGCGGCGAAGGCAACTGATGACGGTGTAGAAGTAAACGCCCAACAACGGTGGTGTGACCCACCAACCGTGAAGGCGAGGACACCAGTCAGTGGCGACGAAGGCAAGCCGACGGTGAAGTCATAGACGCCCAACAACAGTGTTGTGACAAACCAACCGTGTAGACGGAGACACCGGTCGATGGCGATGAAGGCAGGCCGGCGGTGAAGATGTTGACGCCCAACAACGGTGGTGAGACCAACCAACCGTGTAGGTGGACGCACCAGTCGGTGACGATGAAGGCAAGCCGACGGTGAAGTCGTAGATGCCCAACAATGGTGGTGTGACCAACCAACCGTATAGGCAGATTTACCAGTCGACGGTGACGAAGGCAGGCCAGCTGTGAAAATGTAGACGCCCAATAACGGTGGTGTGACCAACCAACCGTGTAGGCGGAGACACCAGTCAGCGATGACGAAGCCGAGCCGGCAGGGGATGTTCTGACTGATCTATTCCCGAAGCGTAGGAGATAAGCTTAAAGCCATGAATCCCCACTATGCATATCTGGATTTAGATTCTGCAGTATAAACATATAGGATGAGTAGCATATGATGCAAATGTAATACTTGAGAAAAATTTAAGCATTTTAAAATATTTATAAATATGTATTTCTCCTCTTGTCGATTTTGATTTCCCCTAGTAGATTACTCCTCACGTTTAAACACTCTGTTTCGATTAGTCATTGACATGAGTTCATCATTAATAGAACAAAGTTTCACGGATCAGCATTTACTACTCGGGTACTTTTGCAATTATTAATAGAAGAAAACAAATTATCTTATTTCTATGCTTTTGATTTCTTCCGAGTAATACTTAGCACCCTACATTATACACTCCATCCAACAAGCCCCCGGGTGCTAGGAATCAGCCCAAAGGCTACTATCCATCGACAAACTAAACAGAAAGCTTAGGGAATAAAGCTCTATAACTCGATCGACACTTTTTACTTGGATTATTTCGCAAGCAGTCAAGATAAATATATGAAAATTATTGAAAAAATATGATATAATATCTGTAGCCCCGACTCACTACTCAATGGAAAACCAATTGGTGTAGTGAGGCAAAGGAAAAGGAAAATATCATATAAAGCATAAAATGATGATGACTTAGCTTTTTGGTATTTCCCTCGATTACGATAGAGATGACCGATGTGGGAACATGATCGTCCATGCAACGAAATAAGCCAGTAATGAAAGTGATGTTACCAATCAGCAGCGATGACGGCAGCCGATAGTAAAGACGATATCGCCATCAGCAACGGTGGTGGAGTACACCAACCGTGAAGGCAAAGAAACCGGTTGATAACAACTGATACGGCTGACAATGTACATGCAAGATAAATTGTCACAAAACAATTGTTGGTTAGCATCGTCCAATAAAAAAATCAACTTTGTAAATATGCTATGCATGTTTTTATTAATCTCATGCACTCAGGGACACTAGATCCATCGATGCATGCACAAGCAGTTGGATGCCGCCTTGGTCTCGACGTGAACACCACCACGATGGCTAGATGACGTCGCCGCGTGGTAGTATATGCGTGGAATAAAGGAGAAAACACACCATAGAGTAACACATGATTAGAGATTAATCTAATAAAATTAAATTGGAACAACAAACCGAAAAACAGCTGTGTAGCTCCATGGACGTGACGATGTTAGACATTAAAGGCCATCGAACTAGCCAATTGATCTTAATCTGAAACTTATGCTTGCAGCAGGTGCGTATGCAGACATATGATTAGTTGATCGAGTGATCACGTGTACATGAATCCCATGTGATCGACGGCGGCACGTGAGTTCATGTCTCTCCAGTAGCACCGGCGGCGCCGAAGCTGATGCAGATGATTTGTTCCAGCACACTCATTAATATTGATACTAACTCTTCTTTTTTGAAATTGATTTCATCGTACTTCTCAATGGAAAACTCGACACAACCCAAGAATTCGATAATATGAAAAGGGATAGCGCACGAGACTTAAAAATAGATGAATACGGAGACAAGGATTTAGACAGGTTCAGGCTCTCTCAACGAGAGGTAATATTCTACTCCTGTTTAGGGATTGTATCCGCCGAGTTATGTATTGATCGGACGATCTAGTTATGCTCATGTCCACGAGAGGCACCCTGTCCTCCTTATATACCCGAAGGGAAAGGATTTACGAGATAGAGATTTAACTCCATACGGTTTAAATCTCTTATAACTAATCTACAATCTTAACAAACCAGGACTACAGACCGTTCCTTGATATATTAGTATATCCCCTATAATCAGTCGGATAACTAGATCTGTAAATATGTGGTACCTACAATCTCCACAATTACTTAATTAGCAGCGATGTTCCAGTCTGTATGTGGTCACATAGGAGCCATACTCGGATAGAATTTTTTTCTTACAGACAACCTCGGGGGCAGCCTGAGCCCGGTCGGAAATAGAATTTTTGCAATACATACTTAATGTCGTAATATTAATATGTCTGGGCACTAAAAGTTTTCTAGCTCTGCCAGTGTCCGTACATGTGTTTTTTTGCACGTAGAAGTGCTTCTAGATAGCTCTGCTGGATTGTGCCAACTGGAATATCAGCCAATAACCAATGTTTTCCCCTTGTGGTCAAGAAATATGTGGTACTCATATGTGCTTTCATACAATTTGACTGGTATGTTAGTACGGCCACCATTTTCCTGATGCCTCCAATTCATATCACACTCTCGAGACATATAACAAGGCTTTCTGGAATTCTTGTATCCTCTATATGAAAATATTTATTTTCCTTATGTGGCTTCCTACTTTGTTTCTACCACTACAGTATAATCAGTTCTATTGTGATGAAGAGTAGGAGTGACATCCTCTTTTTCTTTACCAGCAAGGTACCTAAATTTTACACCAAAATTTTTCGTATCTCGAGATACTTAGCATCCGAAAGTACTTAAAATTTACAGTAAAAAATGTGGTACGTTTCGGTACTTTCTCACGGATGGTAAAATTACCCGTAAAATAATACTCATTGGTCAAAAGATGCAGTGATATACATATAAGGATGTTTATTTACAATCTCTGCATGGTGCTCCATACTTCTCAAACGACGCAAGGAAGAGATGAACTGAAATAGTTTCGATAAATGAAAGAAAATATATAATATTAGACAGCAGGACAGACAAGGTGGTTAAATATTCTGAAAATCATTGATGATGAGAGTGAAGGTGAGTATGGTTATGTAAATGTTAATAATTCAAAACAAATCTGTTTGCAAAGTGCAAAACTGATGGATGCTGAAGACCAAGCAGAGCTTCTGCTCTCCATCTCTCCATTCCTGAAGAAGGAAACATGTAAGAACTTTGTAGTTCCTCCCTCAGAAATAGTATAAGTGAAACTTGTCGTTGCATCTTTCATGGCAAATAGGCTTTCTTTAGCTTGTGATATACCAGATGATTCATACGCGCTTCATGCATCTCAACTCAACTCAGTTGCGCATTTGTTTTCCTTATTATTATGTTGTCTGAATCTTTCTGTATTACCTGAATAGAGCAATGGAAATAGTCAGCATTTCAAAAGTTCAAGCAGAACATAAGTTTTATTTTATCCTCTTGAACAAGGGTGTAGGGATGTTTTTGCACAACACGAATTAATAATAACATAAGCTTGGAATCTGTAGTTAACAGACCTCAGCTCCAAATTAATTAATTAATTAGAACACAGGTTTTCGTTATAATCACAAGTGTGCAGAACAACATTCAAAATTGTGTTTGGTGAAAAAATCATTGAGATTTGTGCTACTGCGTAGATCTCTGGATATTTCCAAGTCATTGGCAGTGGTTTTGTGCCCACAGAAGTTCATGCAGAGCTCGTTCCTCGACTGATCTGCTGGAGCCTGGAGCTCACGAGACCAAGCCTTTGTGATAGTCTTCCTGTAAGAACTTTTGCATCTTGTCATCAAGCAACTGATTGTGTTCATAGGTGATTTCATAGAACATAAATGGTATGCTATTGCAGCCACCACTTCTTAATGCCTCTCATTCATATCACATACGAGTACGACAGTTGAATCATAACGGAACTCTCTATTATAATCCCCATGCAGCTCGATCGTTTTTTCTATAGGATCGAATTGTAAGAACTAAGCTAACCAAAGAGGGATGAATGGTTATAGTACCAAAAAAATCAAACTTTTAGTGGAATTAAAAATTACCCTCAACTTTCGATGACAATTGGTCTGACCAGAGTAGATGCGCCGGTTGACCGCTCGATGACCTCCGATCTGACCGGTTGAGTTGTTCCGATCTGACCGTCTGATGCACCGCTGTCGCCTGTCACTGCAAATGGTCTTACCGGGCCTGACCGCCGCGATGCCACTAGTTTGACCGTCGTGCACTCGCCGGTGTAACCTCTGAAACCTCAGTAAACACAAATCGCAGAACTTTCAAAGTAGATTGAACTTTATTACTTCTAATCTATGTTTACAAAGTGCAACAATAACGCTCCTCAAGAAAATCTCGACTAAACACGAAACCCTAACTTTTCTCTCAACTCAACTCTCTCAATGTTGATACCGGGAGACTAAACCCTCCCTCTATATTTATACCCGAAGTAGGTAGCCTAAAGCCACGAACCAATCTTGTACAAGTCATTCTAATCTCCTAGGAAACCCTCCCGTACAAGAAACAAACTTTACAAACTCCAAATTTACCAAATTTGGACTCCGCATCCCATACGCACACAATATCTCCATCGTATGCCATATGGAATCTTCACCAACCGCGTGTATTGATCTGTAGCCTAAGCATCCCTCATGATATCCCGATCGTCCGGACATCATCTTCTCCCAAATTGATTCTCGATCCATCACCAGCAACGCTCTCCCGAGGCGTCAAGACTCACCTACACATGCATCTACCAAGAAACCATATCCGAGCACAAGTTCTCTACAACTTAACTCATTGTTAGCACATAACAGTATTACATACGCATAGTATCCATCAAGAAGCCACAATCATAGAATAATCACAAATATCCAAAATAACAACCCAAAACCGAAACCGACGCAGCATCGACCGGTCATACCGCGAGGTGGCCGGTCTGACCATGAAAAAACCGCTGGTCTGACTGGCTACCACAGCTCAGTCTGCCCGGACCCAAACAAACAGTTATTCCCTGTTCATCATCTAAAAATCCAATCATCTCCAAAACCATTTCACTAATAATCTCTAAATATCAAGACCAATAATCTCACATGCCAATTATTCATCATGAAATAATAATCAAACGCACTCTTATTTTACATTTCCTTGCGTGGTTTTCTAGTTTGCTTCTACCAATACTATGAGGTATATTGTGATGACAGTAAGAGTGGCATTCATTCTCTCTCGTTTCTACCAGTAAATTACAGCTCATTGGTCCAAAGATGGGGTGATCACTTGCTGTGATCAGGGTTCACATTATCGCCAAAACATGGACCAAAATTCCGAAATTCAGGTTTATCGGTGGGTACCGATAAAAAACAATATCGGTCAAAAATTTTGGCTTTTTTTTTAATTTGCAGGCATGATACTGTAATCTTTGACTGCCTACATGATTCTTTGCACTTATCATGGTCATTTACATATTATTATATGTTATTTTTTCATACTAAATGATATAGTGTCGAAACTAGAATTCGGTAATATGAAAAGTGGTAGCATATAAGAAGGAAAAGTTCATGGGTTATGAGACAAAGAATTTAGACAGGTTTAGGCCTTCACAAAGAAGTAATACCCTACTCCTGTTTCGAGGATTAGGTCCTCCGGGTTGTGTATTGATTTCTCAATCTAGGTTAACTTATGCCCGTGAAAGGCACCCCCACCCTCCTTAGATAGTCGGAGGGCACGGTTTTTACAGATAGAGATTTAACCCCTTAAAGTTCAAATCTCTTATAACTAACTTACAATCTTAACCAACCAGGACTACGGACCTCAACTTGATACACAAGCCAACATAATACCCGAGTCCTAGTTTCATATAAATTTTATATACATAATATATCCCCTATAATCCAACCTGACATCTTGATCTATGGGTATGTGGTACCCATAATCTCCACAGTAACCCCTGAGACCTTCACAGTTGACGAGATAATCTTTTTCCCGAGTTAAAATACATACAACCAAGTGCTTCAATTATCTTTGCCATTGTCTCCTGAGTGCTTTTACCAATTCATAAGGCTGTGAAGGGCTGTAAAAAAGCTCAAAAAATATACGTAGGTGCATCGACTACATGCACCTAATTAGGTGTAGCCCCCGACTATGTGATTAGTTGAACAAACTAAACATATAGTCAAGGTTAATAATATCAACCACCCGAATGGTTTTAAGCCACCTAATTAGCATAACAATAGCACATACGGTATGAATCCCCGAGTAAATAAGACTCAAGTGATAGGCCGACTGCTTTATGAACTATGATGCATGCAACCTAAAGTTACCACATCTTTGAAAATTCATATAGCAAAAATAGCTATATAAAAAAAACTTGTATGTCGTGAATAAAGATATTCCAAAGCACTAGGCATACACCATGCACACATTGTTTTAACAGATGTGCGTAAGCCCCTAAAAGACTCATGGCTTCACCTCATCTGGAAATATACGACATATGTGGTATAAAAAAAATTACCAACCAGCAAGAAAATGATCAGAATATATAATCGGCCAAAGCCATAATATTGGTCAAGAAAAGTGCACACTTACGTGGCAAAAAACTCACGGCACCCACTCCTAAAAAGTTAAGTTACAGTAGTATAAAAATCTTAAAATATCATGCTTCAGCGGTATATACTTTTTTGCTCATTACAAAAAAGCTTAAGCCTCTAGGGACATATGTCAGACTTCTTCGGGTATCATGGGCTAAAAACATCCAATAAGCCTCGGCCCAATTACAAACTAATAAACCAAGGCAACCGTTGCCTCTCTCACCCCTTCGTCTTCCTCGTAAAAAATTCCCCAACACGCACAGTATCTAGCTAGGGTTGCAAATCTTCACGCTCACGAACTTCAAATCCTCACCCCCTCCATCAGATCCTGCTGCGGATAACCTCAATCTGCTCTCCCACCTTATTTGCTCCCAAGAAAACCCCTTAATCCAGTCAATTCCCCATCCTAAACATGGCTGGAGAGAGAAAAATTCCTTTCGAGCAATTGGCGAGATCCGACATCAAGGAATCGACTCTTCCGGAAATGGTGAAAGATGGTGTTCTTCCACCAAAAGAAATCATTGGGTGGCGCCCTGCTTACGGCGAGGACTTCCCAACTCTAGACATCGGCGAGATCGTGGTATTTACCCCTTTCTTTTATTCTGGCTTCGCTCTTCCAACTTCCTCTTTCTTCCGTGGTCTTCTTGCATTTTACGGAATCCAAATCTTTCACTTAAATCCGAACTCCATATTACACATAGCCAACTTTATCCACCTTTGCGAAGCCATCCTTGGCATCCAACCTCATTTTGTGTTGTTCTGCATCTTTTATCTCAAACCCTAGCCCGACAAGAACAATCCCTGTGTCGTTGACGGATCTGGATTTCAATTACGCGGAACTCTCACACAAAAGTACTTCTCTCTCCCATTCAAAACCTCCAACAAGGGCTAGCACTCCAATTGGTTTTACATTTCCAGCCCTGCCCCTTGTCTTCCCGACTTCGTCGGTCTTCCACCCGTTCCCCAAGAACATTGGAGAAATCTTCCAATCAGCGATGAACTACTTCTTCGCCTGGTGGAGATCAAACAACAAGGCCTTCAAGGAGAACAAGTCACTCGGCATTTCATCAAATGCCGACTGGCTCCAATCAAAGAGAGAAGCAAACCAACGTACGAATACGAAGGCCAATCTGACCCAAACTGCGAAGTCCCCAACTCTATCGATTACAAGATTATGTGCAACCGCATGTATAAGGTCTTCTCATCCGGCATAGCTGTCGACTACGGGCACAAGCTCCCAGTCACCCCATACAGCTTGATGCGTCCACCTCCGACGGTAAGCAATTAGCCTCAACTCAAATGCTTCAACAATTCTCTCAAAATATTTCTTCTCAAGGAAAATCTACGCTTCTCTTCCAAACCACCTATATTCGCTCCTCACAAACCAGCAGTCAAGAATACTCAGCCTTCCGGCGGCCCCACCGTCAATCTGATTGCAAAGAGCAAACGGGCAGCCCAAGATGATGACGCGAAACGAAAGCTGAAGCGAAGGAAACTAGTTTGTAGTGACTCCGAAGATGATGAACCGAGCAAACAACAAACCGGCACTGCAACGGCACCAACCAAATCTCCTACCACTCGACTCGCTCCAAAATTCCGCAGATCTTCGAGGTACTAACCAATCTCCAAATTTTTCATACTTTAATCATTTCATCGCCAGCTAAGAAAGCTACTGTCTCCTGGAATATTAGGTCTTCTCTACAATCGTCTTCTTCTATTTCTTGATGCAGGAAACTGCAAGACATCGACCCGACTGGCAAGACTGAAGCTTCGCCCACTAGCACTTCATCTGAGTCAAAATCAGAGCCCTCGACTGGAAATCAGTCGAAACAACTTAGCCAGCTCTAGAAGCTGAACATCCAACCAAAAGCCAGTTGGGTGAAGAAGATCCCAAAGCCACCGATCAAAACCCACCTCCAGGAGATCTCCAAGAGGACAACGAAAAACAACCAGCCAGTTCTCTACCACCAAATGATGAAGAGGCAGATCTTGTTAGCCAGCCAACTGATCACGCACAAGACCCACCTTCTAAGCATCCCAAGATCATATCAGGTAAATTTCTTACTGTGCATCGAATCCATCTTTACATTCAATATCAATAACTGTTAGTTTTGCAAATCAGGCCCTTTGATCAGTGAGGGAGAAGAAGAAATTCTCAGGATCATGTCGGCCGAAGATTCTCTTCCGTCGACAACACTTCAGTGGAGGGATAGAGACGACATTTTACAAAGCGTGGTGATAAATAAATAGAAGGAGGATGAAGAACTCCACATGCTGATCAAGAGCTTGAACGAATCCACCCGACTAGTCAACGTGAGCCTTTCTCTCTTTATCTTCGTCATCTACCTTAATTACTTGCTAAATTAAATTATTCCTCAGAGAATCCACCTTCGAAACGAGGCCAAGACAGGTGCACTAGAAAAACTCGTTCCACACCTCAAGACCCTCAAAAAGGTCAAGGCCAAGTTAAAGCAAACCTGAGAGGATGCACAGTCCAGGGAAAGGGAGTTGAAAAAGCAAATCAACCAACTTATGGACATCAGCTTTGACTACCGGGGAACTATTGGAGGTAATTTTCATCCTTTATTTTCTTTACGTATACAACTATCCCAGCGAACTCATCCGACTTCTTTCAGCACAAGCAGCAAAAATTGAATCCTTAACCGCTCAATTGAAGAAACTTGAGGATTCCAATGCTCAGCTAACAGTCAATAAAACCAAAGCCGAGGAGGATCTTGAAGGTAAAACTTAATCCTTCTCGCTTGCAAATATCCTCATTGTATTTACTCGAGCATTCACTTTAGCTTCCCACAATGCAGCCCATAAGCTAAAAACCAAGGCTCAATTCGATGTCTTTGCTGAGCGAGTAAATAGAGCTAAAAGTGTCCGATATGACATAGCCAACGCTGCTGCTCCGATCTTAAATGCTATATATCAAAACGGACTCGGTTCTAGTCATGAAGACGTTATACAAATCTTCGAGGGACTCCGCACTGCTCCAACAAAATACTTCAACAACATCAAAGATGCAGCTTCCATGGGTGCAAGCTAGGCTTTAGCAATAGTTAAATCTTTATATCCTTGAGTCGACATAGAAGCTGCTAGGGATGGTTTCGCTGATGGTACCACCGATGAAGAGGCCCTTGAATTGATCAATCAGGCCCAGGACCCAGCCAACAAGATTGCTTCTGATGTGTTGGATAACTTTCAATCTTAAACTCTTGTTCCTGTATATGGGTTGTCCATGGAGTACTCGATTCATTGTACAGTGACCTATTTATGCCATGCCTTATGTTGTAGATCTAGTTTTAAATTTCTTAAAATTTCTCTCCAACTTCTTCGAGCCTAAAGCTCGTCGAAGCCATTGAAAAATTTTTAGTCATCGTCCACTAGATCTAAACTTAGACAGTGTCGGCGATACGGGCCCGGGGGTTTCGTGAGTAAACGGAGAAGGCCGCCCCGAATACGCGTGGTACGCCCCCCAGAGGGTCGGGCCATGCGTGGAGCGGCAGCTGCTTCCCGCGCGGGGGGTTGGGCTGCCCCGAGCCTCCCTCCCACGTTCAGCCCCACGTGAGTTGGCTGGGTGGTTGTCGCTGGCGCCCACCTACAGCATTCAATGCGGCGAGTGAGCGTGCCAGAGGGCTACGTGGGCTGACAAGAGAGATGTGATGGCGGAGGTGACGGCGCGCGCCGTGCGAATGCGCATACCAGTGTAGGGCGTGCCAGGCGCATGCCCCGTCCCATCACATTTAATGCGGGCCTTTAGCCCGTCCTCAGTGTAGGGCGTGCCAGGCGCATGCCCTTTTTCTCCTTCGGTCGCTGCGGTGCTGCGCCGCCCCTTGAAGAGCGCAGGTGGCCGGAAGTCTTCGGCATTAAAAAGGAAGAATGATCGGGTGTCTGCCCCGTCATTCGGAATGACGGTTGAAGGCGCACTATGATGGGACGTGCACGTCCTGGCACGTTGAAAAGGATGGCGCCCACGTCTTCGTATCTGTAACGCTTTTCTTTTTCCTTCTCCCTCGAAACTAAGTCTGAGGCCTGTGTGGAAACCCCCTTGAGGTATAAAAGGAGGTCCTGGCTGAGGGAGAGAGGTGACTTTTTGGCTGCTAATTTCCGACAAGCACCAAAGAGGAGAGAACAAACGCTTGTATTCTCCCACATAACAATCACACATCAACCACACATAGGAGTAGGGTATTACGCCTCCATGGCGGCCTGAACCTGTAAAAACCCACTGTGTCTTCTCCAACCCCGAGAGGCTCGAGCCCTTCGAAGCTCATTCTCTTCATCCCTCGAGATCTCACCCGTGCCCCTGGTCCGAACGAAAAAGGGGGACCCCACAGTTCCCTTCTAGAGGAGTTTCACCTCCCGATAGAAAAGGGTCAATGACAAATCACATAAATAAATTGTTACCGTACTTTGTTATTATTGATAGCCCCCAACTGACTACTCAAGAAAAATCTTGAGTGGGCAATCGAAAGGAAAGGATTACAAAGAAATCTCTAAGTATAAAAACAATGAAGGTGTTCTATATTCCATGAGTTGTCTACGATCGTTCCATCTTCACGCTTCAGTTGGTAGGCTCCCGGCCGAGTGATTTCCGCAATTATAAATGGCCCTTCCCATAAGGGTGATAATTTGTACCTATACTTGGTCATCTGAATCTTCCGAAGAACTATATCCCCGACTATGAAAGCGCGTGATCTAATATTGCGATTATGGTAACACCGAAGACCTTGCAAATATCTAGCCAACTGGATGAGTGCTGCCTCTCGGGCTTCCTCTAGTTGGTTGAAATCATCTGCGCTGTCATGCTCTTGGCGCTCATCATTGAAGTTGCGAACCCGAAGAGACTCAAACTTCATTTCACTTGGCAACATGGCTCTGCCCCGTATATTAAAAAGAAAAGTGACTAGCCTGTAGCTCGACTCGGAGTAGTACGCAATAACCACAGGACCTAAGGTAACTCTTCTGTCCACCGAGTGGCATAAGGACGCAGCCTGTCGAAAACTCGGGTTTTAATCCCTTGGAGTACCATCCTGTTTGCGCGCTCGACTTGACCGTTGCTCATGGGATGCGCCACTGAAGCATTACAAATCTTAATTCCAAAGTCTTCGTAAAAATCTTTGAACACACCTCCTGTGAACTGAGTACCATTATCAGTAATAATTCGATTAGGCACACCAAAGCAATGTACCCCAAATTGCAAAAAGCCAAGAAAGGGGGATAATCTGCATTTCCTGAGCTGGCAAGTGGGTCTGTCTAGCAAAAAATTGACAACCTTCACAAGTACGGACACTCTTGTCTACATTGCTAACTGCTGTAGGCCAGAAGAAACTCTATCGACATGCCTTTCCAACCAGTGTTCGTGCTGCCGCATGGTTGCCACACACTCCCGAGTGGATATCCTTTAAGAGTTGTAGGCCTTCCTCGACGGAGACACATCTTTGCAGCACGCCGGAGGGACTTCTCTTGTACAATTCCTCCTCTACAAGGACATAAGTCTTACTACAGCGATGAATCCGCTCGGCCTCGTTTTGTCGGGAGGCAGCTCCTGGTGCTTCAAGTACTTGACAAAGGGCGTCCTCCAATCGACATCGAGCAATAAAACTTGTTCTCCAGCTTCCTTTTCCGAAGTTGACTTATTTGAAACAGTTGGCTCATAAAGGTGCTCCACGAAGACATCTGAAGGGGTTGTTTCCCTTTTGGATCCGAAGTTAGCTAGTCGGTCTTGTCGGAGAACATGGGTTAACTCCAACCCATCAAATTTATCTTCCAATTTACAGACCTCCTGCCAGTAGGCAGCCATGTTTTCGTCAAGACATGACCAGTCTTTCATTACTTGATTGACTACTAGCTGAGAATCTCCTCATACGACTAAGCACCGTATCCCTAGGAACATGGCAAGCCGCAGGCCGTACAAGAGGGCTTCATACTCGGCGACATTATGTGAGGCTAAAAAAATGAATCCAGAGCACATAGCTCAAGTGTTCTCCAGTCGGGGATATCAGGACGACTCCTGCCCCAGCTCCAGAAATCCTCTTGGATCCATCAAAGTAAATCGTCCAGTACTCCATTTTCTCCGCAGATACCTCTTCTTGACACTCGGTCCACTCGGCTACAAAGTCGGCCAACACCTGCGACTTTATAGAAACCCGGGGCTTGAAAGTGATGTATAAAGCCATCAGCCCTAGGGCCCATTTGGCGATGCGCCCTGTAACTTTCTGATTGCGAAGAATATCACCGAGTGGAAACGTGTGACCACCGTGACCGAGTGACTGGAAATAGTGGGCCAGCTTCCTGACAGTGATTAGGACTCCATACAACAACTTTTGTACCTGGGGATAGCGCGTCTTGGAATCGGCAAGGACTTCGCTTACAAAGTAAATTGGTCGCTGAACCTTCTGAGTGCGATCTTCTTCACGCTCGATGACCAGGACCGTGCTCAGTACTTTTGAAGTCACCGATACATAAAGTAGCAGCAGCTCATGTGGTAATGGTGAAGCCAACACAGGCCAAGTTGTTAGAAAGGTTTTGAAATCTTCGAACGCTTTTTGGGCTTCGAGAGTCCATTGGAAATCATCGTTCTTCTTGAGCAACTTAAAGAAAGGCATCCCTCGCCCTCCCAGCCTTGAAACAAACCTACTGAGTGCAGCCATGCACCCAGTAAGTTTTTGGACATCTTTCTGGGAACTCGGGGGCTTCATATTTAAGATGGTGTTGATTTTCTCTGGGTTAGCTTCAATGCCCCTATGAGACACCATGAAGCCAAGCAGCTTCCCTGACGGTACTCCGAAGGTGCACTTCTCAGGATTTAGCTTCATCCTAAAAGCACGTATGTTGGCGAAAGTCTCCTACAAGTCTTCTATCAAATTGTCCCTTTGCTTCGTCTTGATGACAACATCGTCGATGTAAGCCTCCACATTGCAGCCGAGCTGCGTCTGAAGGCATCGTTGGATGATGCGTTGATAGGTAGCCCCTGCGTTCTTCAGTCCGAAGGGCATGGTGATGTAGCAGTATGCTCCAAACGGGGTGATGAACGAAGTCCTCAAACAGTCGGATTCCTTCAGGCTAATTTGGTGGTATCCTAAGTAACAATCCAGGAAGCTGAGCAACTCGCATCCCGCTGTTGAATCCACCACTTGTTCTATGCTGTGTAAGCCGAAAGGGTCTTTAGGACAAGCTTTGTTAAGATCTGTGTAGTCGACGCACATCCGCCATTGTCCTGTCTTCTTACGAATCAGGACGGGTTTGCCAACCAGTCGGGATGGTAAACTTCCTTGATAAAACCTACTGCTAGGAGCTTGGTTAACTCTTCTTTAATAGCATCCCTTCTATCCTGTGCAAATCGGCGGAGTCATTGTTTGATAGGTTTAGCGTCTTCTTTAACATTTAAAGAGTGCTCAATCACCTCTCTAGGAATACCAGACATATCTTTATTAGCTTGAAGAAAGGTGATGAGCGTGCTTTCCTATTTGCTATCTAACTCGGCGCCCATTACAGCAGTTTTAGAGGGATCAGAGGAATCTAAAGGAATTTTCTTAGTCTTGGCGTCGCCCTCTCCAGATTTGGTTGCCTTCTTAGCAGGGATCTCGCCTTCTTGTGATGCTGACGTAGCCAGCCGTATTTCCTGTTGGCCGAGTGATCTCTCATGAAACTATGCCAACTCGCAGCTCTCCTTGTCGCAGGTGAGAGCCTGCCTGATGTCGCTACGCAGGGATATGACTCCACGTGGTCCAGGCATCTTTATCATCATGTAGGTGTAGTGAGGTATAGCCATGAACTTGGCTAATGCTGGGCGGCCGAGGATGGCGTGATAGGCTGTTTCGAAGTCGGTAACCTCGAAGTTGATGTTCTCCGTACGGAAGTTCTCTTTCGTCCCAAAGGTGACCAGGAGAGTGATCTGCCGAGTGGTGTTGAAGACAGTCCTACAATGACTCCGTGGAAAGGAGTGGTGCTCTGCTTCATCTCGGAACACGGGATCTGCATCTCATCCAGGGTCTTGGTGAAGAGGATGTTGAGTGCGCTGCCTCCATCGATGAGCGTGCGCTTGAGCTTGACGTTGCGAACGACTGGGTCTAGTACCGGTGGTACCACCCCGGGTGGACCACTCGGTCGAGATGATCCGAGCGGTCGAACTTGACCGGGACCTCCGACCACCGCAAGTACTGGGGGACTCCTAGTTGCGCCGTGTTGACCTTCCTGTCTGTAAGCTTCGTCTTTCTCTTTGATTCGTATGCGAGC
Source organism: Oryza punctata (assembly GCA_000573905.2). Classification (NCBI taxonomy): domain Eukaryota; kingdom Viridiplantae; phylum Streptophyta; class Magnoliopsida; order Poales; family Poaceae; genus Oryza; species Oryza punctata. Next base: position 20,829,760 of record CM002499.2, on the reverse strand, counting down.
GGACCTCCGAAGATGTGATTTAGCTCGCTCCTGGGATCTTGAAAAGCCCCTTGACTTGGTTCATCATCATTCTTCTTTTGCCTAGAGGTGCCTTCTCCTTCGGCCGGCTTCTTGACTTGAGCAGCATACCTTTCTGTGAACTGTTTGTAGATGAAGCAGTCTTTGGTCGCGTGTCCCTTATTAGGATGGTGCGTGCAAGGGCCGTTCATTATCCTGTCGTAAGTGGTGACTCGGGGTCGTTGGTTCTGGAGATTCGAAGTTGTAGCAACTAGATCTTCGGGCTTACGCTTGCGATCCTTGTGCTTCCCGCCACTCCCACTGGCTCCCGTGGCACCATCATTGTCCTTCTTCTTGGAGCTCCAGCCTCCTGCCGACTGCTTGGAGGCCTTGACTGCATCATGCGACTTGGCGTACTCAATTGCCTTTTCAAACATCTGGTTGACTGTCTTTGGAGGTTTGCGGCTGAATTTTTCGATGAGTAAGTCGTTGCGGAATCCTCATGTAAATGCAGCAATGATGTTGTCGTCGGTGACGTCAGAAATCTTGTTGCGCTTTTCGGAGAAACGTGGTATGTACTCGTGCAGGGTTTTGTCCGGTTTCTGCATGATGTTGTATAGTTCAAAGTGCGTCCTAGGGCGCTGGAAAGTACCCTGGAAGTTGGCGATGAAGTGGTCGCGAAGTTCGCTCGAGGAACCAATGGTGCCTCGCGGTAACTCGGCGAGCCAGTTCCTGGCCGAGTCAGTCAGTGCCACTGGCAAATAGTTCGCCATGGCCTTGCTATCTCCTCCCGCTGCGCGAATTGCGAGTGTGTAGACGGTTAACCAAGACTCGGGGTCAGTTTTGCCGTCGTACATCTCGATGCTAGTCGGCTTAAAACCGGTCGGCCAATTCACTCGATGTAGGTCATCGGTGACAGTGGGGATTCCTTCGCAATCTTCGTCGTCTTGGATTATAATGCCTCTTTCTCTGCGTTGTTGGTTAAGGGTGTCCCTCAGGTCGATTAAAGCCCTAGGGGGATTGTGGTAGTCGGAGTGAATTCAGCGATCTCTGGCATGAGGCGATGGGCGGGTGTTGTGGCCAATGGGTGATTGGGCTGACTGCTCTCGGCGTGCTCCGCTGTTGTGCTCGGCGCGGGAATTAGTCTTGCTTCTACTATCTCTTATTCTTGAGGACGGCAGGCGACTGCCGGCTGGAGTTCTCGATGTGGATTCGCTGGGTCGTCGGCTTGCACCGGCAGTCGGGACGGTTGCCGCGACGAGGGTCTTCACTTGATTGATCAGCGGTGTGACATGAGGTGGAGCTGTGCCGAGTAGCGCGTCGAGGAGAGTCACAGACCCGACAGTGTTTTGTTGTGGTGTAAGGAACACGTTGGTGTTGTCAACAACGGTTTGCCCGATGAGGTGTCTTTACTTGCGCCCTGCCACGGCTAGATCTCGTTAAGCTTAATGATGATGGTGACAAGAATTAGGGGGAGGATGTTGAAGTAATCCATGGCGCCATCGGCTACCTACTGCTCTAGTTATCCACTAAGTGCTTGATTCCGGTTTGTTGGATCATGGCGCATGTATAGCTCTGACGCATGATGTGTTCATGCGGGAGTTTGTCTCGTTTTTCCGTTTTTAGGGAGTGCGTGTGCCCTGCGCACACCTCGGTCGTGGGATGGCACGATCCAGACGGAGGTGGGATACGTATGTGTGTTTGTTATTTAAGTTCCCTAATGCATCAGAAAAATAGCCGCCAAGTTGACAGCACAAAACTTGCTTCTCGTTTGCTCTGTTTTGATCGGCATTTCGTCGAACACTTTCTGGAGTTCATCGACAAGATCTGCCGCCATCAGGTCTCGAGAAGCTCTCCCTCATCGTTGTGGTCATCCACATCATAGCAGGAAGCTCTTGGATGTCCTCGTTGTCTCGGCCGGCCTCCGCTATCCCTCACCGGCTGCGATGGTGTTCTTCAGCTTCTTCCCCAAGACGCTGACTGAAGAAGCTGAAGAGGATGCCAACAATGTCCTTGGTTGACTTGTTTCATGAGTCTGAAAAATCTTGTTTGAATTTGTGGTGGTGGAATTGCATTGTGAATTTCTGCTTAATTAGAGGATATTTTGATCTGGATTTTCATTCTTTCTTAAGCTATTTTTTTCAGCCAGGTGACTTAATAGTGCCACCTGCGAAAATCAATTTTCACAAGCGGGGCTCATAGAGTGGCCGCTTGCGAAAGTCAAATGAAGGTCATATCAATTTGTGTAGTGTGTAGTTTGATCTTAGGCAGAGCTTTGGGCAGCCTTCGAAAACGTGTTTTGGCCATCTGCAATAACGTATTTCTGAGTAGTGTCATAGAACCACACACAAGAACAAGATTTCATGAATACATCTTTTTAATTCGGTCTTTAGGATCTAGATCCTCTACGTAAGGATCACTTTTCCTTTTTATAAAGAAAGGTAGCTTTAATGAACTCAACTAATTACATAAAGATGTGCAATCGTACTAAGAACACTTAGCCTCTGCCCAAATACACGCACTCTCCACTTTATATAAAAAAGCAATACAAGAAACCATCCATGTCATCCATGTCCCTAGGTAAAATGCTCCTTGACCACCAGCTCCAAACGTACACATGCCGCAACAACCAAATCATGGGATCTAGGTTTTTGCAGTATAACCAAATATGCAGCCAATGGATAATTGAGAAAATAACCTGCTAAAAATAAGAAACAATTTTTCTATCAAAAACTACATTATTCTAACCATATCGACCATATCAGCCAACAAGTAGCAGCCACTCCTAACAGAACATGTCATCTGAAATTGTTGTGAACACTCCAAAGCCACCTAGTCACATATGAGAAACACTATTGGGTAGAGAGATTGCTAAATGTCTGATATACCAACCGAAATGAGCTAAATGACATTGAAAAGACAAATGTTTTATTGTCTCATTATTGTGACAAAAACAACAATTTTGTTTACCATGTTAGTTATGTTTAGCTAGATTATCCTAGTTAAAACAATTCCATGTCATAAATACCAAAGGAAAATCTTAACTTTAAGAGATACTTTTAACTTCAAGATATGTCTATTTAAATTTGGCACATCACTATGAAGTAGTGCTAGATAATGATATTTCATCGTGAACTCCCCATTAGTAATCGAGCACCATTTAAGATCATATTGCCCCTATTTTAGTTCTACACTAGCAAGGAGCCGTAATAAATTATTGTAGGCCACTAATTTTGAACCTACTAGGCGAAACCCTAAGTAAAAGTAATGTGCAAGATAGCTAGACAATATAAATATGGTTTATATAATTTAAATTTAAATAATATATAGAATGATGATTAAAATGTAAAAGTAAGTTGATGTGGCTTTATGAGAAAAGAAAAGGAGGGAGATATTTGGACCTTAGATTAATCATCTAAGGGTTAAAAACATTTGAGTTCATATGACTTAATAAGAGAAGAAAAGAAGGGAGATAATTTAGACCACAGATAATTATCTAAGGACAAAACAAATGATGTGATATGGCTTAATAGAGAAGAGAAAACTATATGGGTATATAAGATATTATATAAAAAGATGAAGAGACATACTGAAATATTACGTGAATTATGTGAGATGATGATTTAACATGCTTACATTTAAAAAGATATAAAATTTAATAAATTATTAAATTATAGATAATATAACATGCTTGCATGTTGTTTAAACGTAGTAATTGTTAGTGGATGATGACGTGATATCTTTGCATGGTATATTTTAGGATTTAGTGGGCTCTAACTCTATAGTAAGAGAGATGTGAGATGATGATTTAATAAGAGTGAATTACATGGGCGGTTCTTAAACTTGTGCGGATGTATCATTTAGGTATTTGAACTCTCAAAATGCATTTTTAGCTCCCTGAACTTGTCTTTGGTGTCATATAGGTCCAAACGGGCTCCAACCAGCTCCATCCGCTGATGTGGCATGCCACAGTGGTGCCTACGTGTCAGTGGGACCCATATGTCAGTCACATAGAAAAAAAATTTAAAAACATATTTTTTCCACTTAGGTAGAGAGAAAAAGATAAAATTTAAAATATTAATTCCAAGTAGAGATAAGAAAATATCTTTGTACATTTTATTTTTTCTCTATGTGACTGAAATGTGGGTCCATCCCATTGACACGTAGGCGCTATTGTGGCATGCCACGTCAGTGAATGGAGCGGGTCGGAGCCCGTTTGGACCTATATAACAACAAAGATAAGTTTAGGAATCAAAAAATGCATTTTCTGAGTTCAGGGATCTAGATGACACACTCGCACAAGTTTAGGGACCCCGTGTATTTCACTCATTTAATATGCTTGCATTTAAAAAACTATAAAATTCAATAAATTATAAAATTATAGATAATATAACATGCTTACATGATGTTTAAATGTAGTAATTGTTAGTGGACGAGGATGTAACATCTTTGCATGTTAAGTTTTAGGATTTAGTGAGCTCTAACTTTACAGTAAGAGAAGATTAGGTCCCTTCTCCATGAAAATTTTGGAGGATCACTTTTCCTGTAACATGTAGAAAGTACCCTATGGATTTAATGTAATACTTTGATCAAAGTGGCCCATTCCAGATCTAACGGCTAAAAAGGGTAGAAAATGCACATTACTGTTTATCTCTGCCATAGCAGTTGGGGAAAGACCCTTCTATATTGAACACTCTTTACTTTGGGTACCTCGACTACGACGTAAGGGTTATCTATATTGAGCACTCTTATTGGTTTCTATTCTAGCCTAAGCATCGGCATTGCTCATGATTGGATTGTGGGGAATGTTAGACTGTATTGTAGTTGGAGAGATTAAGGATATGAGTGATTTTTGTATCATACTCCTTCCTTATCATCTATATCTTCTACTCTATATAAACCACCTACCATGACTTGATATACATCATTCATCATATGCAGTTCATCTCTTCCCTCTCGTACAATCGTTCATCGTTGAGTTCAGTGGTTTTTCTGGTGTCATGCATGCTGCACATCTCCAGCCATGGATGGCCTGCTTGCAATATAGTAGTGTTAGATTGCCAGGAATGGCTGTTGCAGTCAGTGAAAGAAGAAGAGGGGAGGAGCTGAACACACGTAGTACTTGGTGCGCTGTGAGACGCTCCTTAGGATCCCGGACAAGGACCTTCCGGAGCAGGTCCTTGGCACCTTCCGACACATTTGGCCATGGATCCGCCTCAAATTCCAGCTTGCCGTGCAGCACCTTGTCGAATACCCCCTGCTTTGTAGCTGTGCCAACGACAGCGGCAGCAAGCAAATGTCATAGTTCAAGATTCATGCTGGAAACCAAGTGAAAAGAGGTGATCAGTCAATAGTGTGTGCCTACCAGCCCAGAATGGTGGTACGCCGCAAAGGAGGATGTAGATGATGACACCGGTGCTCCACACGTCAGCCTCCTGCCCGTAATTCCCCCTTAACACCTCTGGTGCCACGTAATATGTGCTTCCAACCACGTCGGTGAACATCTCGCCTGCAACGATCAACACAATGCATGCAGTTCTTCGATGGTGAAGGTGTCATAACTGATCGATTGATTTACCTGGGCGGAAGAACATGGAGAGGCCAAAGTCAATGGCTTTGAGGGGCGCATCCTCCTCGCTGCTAACGAAGAGGAAGTTCTCGGGCTTGAGGTCGCGGTGCATGACACCGAGGGAGTGGCAGGACTCGACGACGGAGACGATGATGCGGGCAACCTCAGCAGCCTGCTTCTCTGTGTAATATCCCTTGCTGACGATGCGGTCGAATAGCTCACCGCCGGCGCAAAGCTCCATAACGATGTGCACTGCCACAGCATCCTCATAGCTGGCCCGGATGGAGATGATGTTGGGATGGCCGGCAAGGTGGTGCATGATCCTGATCTCACGGCGGACGAACTCCACGTCGTTGTGAGTGACGAGCTTCTGCTTTGCAATCGACTTGCATGCATACTCCTTTCCGGTTGCCTTGTCCACGCACAAGTATGTCGTCCCAAACAGGCCCTGCCCAAGCTCGCGTCCAAGGCTATACTTGTCCTTGAGATTCTCCGTCTTTTTTTGGAGCACTGACTCCACCTGCAACCCGGCGCTGGAGATATGCTTCTTGACCTGAGACTGCTGCCTCTGCTGTGGCTGGGTGCTCGACGGCGGCGGCGGCGGCGGTTTGGTGGGTTGTTTCTGCCTGGGGTGTGGTTCAGTTGGCTTTCTCGCTGGCTCAGAGATAAGAATTGGTGCCGGAGATGTGGTATGGGTGAGCTGCGGTGGCGGCGGCGGCGGCGGCTTGCCGGCCGGTGAAGAGGGAGAGGAGGGTGGGATGGTGGGCTGGGATGGGGTGGAGCCGTTTCGCCAAATGGCGCAAAGAAGGCCATTCTTGGACAAGCCGTAGGCCGTGCCAACGCAGGCGTTGCCCATTAGAATGGTGCTATTGTGGACACGGTGGTGGTTAAGGTTACCCTCATCACCGTCCTCCTCTAAGTTTTTTTTGCTTGTGATCAAGATGCTGGTACGTAGTTGTAGGTTATTCCATACAACTTGCAGGTAGTATAGTCATCATTTTCCTAATGCCTCTTGTTCATATCACATTCTTGGAACATAAATAACTAAGCTCTATGGAATTCTTGCCTACTCTTTTAATTAATCCTAGCAGGAAAGTCATACATCCCTTAAGGGACGATGTCCTCTCATTTTTGCATGTTATCCAAATAGATTATTGTTTGTTAACTTGAATATATCAAATTTAAACTTATATATGTTTGTGGTGTGATATATCACATATTAGTTGTGGATATTTTGGTGTAGTCATGAGTGTATGACTCCACCCACGTAGGTTTAAATCATGGTGTCCACAAATATCGATGTATACATTCTTAATTGGTGCTAAGCCTGAAAGTTATCACATATTAATCTATTTATTTCTTTTATAACTGTATAAATAACTTGGAGAAAACGGGGTATCCTTCAAAAGAATAAAAAAATCTCAATCCACAGCTCCATCGTTTTTCCTTATGTCACTTCCAAATTTGAATTTTGACAACGAGTAAGCTAGAGTGACATACTGTGTCTATTTTTACCAGTAAATTATCCATTGTTTGTTTGCACTCTATGCATCATACTTCTTAAAAGTACGGACATATGGACTAAAATATTTTTAACAGATTAAATGTACATTATTAAACAGCAGTACAAACAAAGAAGTGTCACAAGGAAGGAAAGAACAAGGACATCCCATTTGAACTTTGTTTTCCACGACACATGAAAACAACAGAAACTAAAAACAAGTGATGACTTGCAACAATTGGGATATCGATCCTAGATTCCCAAGGGAAGATGATATATCCTCGGCAGTTCAACATACTTATTTAGTATAACATACTATTTCTGGAGCTCGATCTGTCGTTTCATATCAATTATTTGTGTAAATACACTGTAAACAAGTAGCAGTAGTGATAGGTAGGTAAAGGGTATTAAAGGTATAAAACTTCTCATTTTATGTGCCGAGAATAGGTAGAATGTAAGTTGTTTTTTTTGATAAAATTCAAAATCTAGAAGTTAAGTTTTTGTAGGACGGAGAGAGCGGTTATTATATACATGCATTGTGCTTCACTTGTTGGGCCTGAACTCCATGCCCTCTAATAAGACCACTCTTCTCATGGTGGTTCTCCTCGCAGAAGTCCACTATCACCTTCTTCTCACTGAGCAGTTTCTCATCGATAGCGAACTCAACCAGCTTAAAGCTCCATCCAGCCATCTCCCCTGGTCACAGGATAGGCCACGCTAGCCATTCCGTGCGCCACAGGGTCCACACTAACCTTGTTAGTGGAGACAGTTATCTCGCCGTAGAGCCTGAGTGATGATTTCTTGCAACCCCTCAGGCCGTTGGTGGTGCTCATCATCTTATACACAAGGTAAACTGCGTAGCGAGTACGCGGCGTCAGGTCCTCCGTTGCAATCTCCCCAATCACTGCTAGCCAGTACACATTTAGGAGCTTCGTGCATTCAGCAAACCTTGTACCAACAGAGAAAATAAAACAAATTAGGATCCTTTTGATTCGCAGGATAGGAAAAACATAGAAATAGGGAAAACGTATGAATTGAAGTAATATGCTTCTCATATCCTACAGGAATCGATAAATACTGATTCAGTTGTACGGTTCCAGTTGGTCAGCATCATTTATATACTCAGTTGGTAACATGGACTTCCTGTTCGAAATTAGCTAGGTGTGGTTGGTTTTGAAATGCTCCTATGACTGATAAAATCAAGAATTAGTCACACATACCTTATAAACTCTTCCGAAGCCACCACTTCCAATAATATGCTCTTCCGAGAAGTTATTTGTGATGCTTTGCAGTACTGATAGCTTAAGACGCAATGGGTCTCCTATGTCATCAACTAGCAAATCTTCTGGAGTGTTGCACTGTTTACCTTGCGTGGCCATTTATTACCTGTCTCTACCATTTGAGAGAAAAATCAAAATGCTTCTTTTATAAAACTATAAATATAACAAATGATTATTAATTTGTATTGACAAAATTGTGGCCTACCAGGAAGATGTATCAAAATCAATCCAATCTCTAAACACAAATGACAAAAAGATCGCTGCCTTGATAACTTATTTTCACAACAGCTCTGTTAACAATTTTTAAATTTATGATATTACATAAGTATTGCTGATGCAGCAAAAAGATTTGAAAAACCTAGAAATATTTGTCACTGAATCATCTAGAAATAGTAAAATACTACTTGCTGTCCAATTCTTTATTGAGATAATTATAACATATTTGGAGCATAATGCAGAAATCAGTTCAAGAATAAATTCACCATGGTTATCCATGGTGCGACAATTCATCTTGGATAGTTGGATTATAGAACGGCTAGAATCCTTGTAGCATTAATTTTTGTTTTTTCTTTTCTGCTTTTCAGTTCCTTGACTCCTCTGAACTCTGTTTTTATTTCAACTTATTAATATAAAACTAGTAGGATTTCTCTGAACTCTGTTGCAGTTGTTTAAACTTATTAATATATACTCAGTACGAATTGATCTATTGTTTCATAAAAATAAAGAATCCAATTCTGCCATCTTTATATCACGAAATCCACTACATATTCATCTTATGGAAATATGAAAGTTCTCTAAACTCTAATATGTTTCAAAAGGATGGTATAATATATACTGCATAACACACATCTTAGCAGTAAAGCTATGAACTGATTCAATAACTTCACCAGATTAATTAGACAACCACACTTTCCTGATACCTAACCCAACTACTTTCGCTGAGAAACATGTGAGTATATATATAAGCGCTAAAAAGAAAGGCCTGAACGACCCTGCACAGAACAGAATGACCTCATGTTGAGAGCTAGAAAGAATATGAAAAGAAGAGTAATTGGTCAGTGGAAAACGGGGGAATAAGGGAGGGGATTAAAGAGGTGGAAGTTCTGGTTACCTTCGGACTAATCTAGGCATTATACATTTTGGCTTGTTCCTTCAGCTTGCGGCACTGCCCCTTTAGCTCCTCGTTTCCACTATCATGGACATGTAATTCTTGAAGTGAGCTTGATAGGCCGTCCTTGGGCAGCGAGTGGATGGCTGGACAGACATAAATATTTAGTTGTTGCGGTGAATTGAGGAGGCCGTCGAGTGACCTGATGACCGGACAAAAAGGGATATATAATGTCTTGATGCCCAGGTCTCGATTTGTACCTCCCGTACAAAATAAAAACATACATGTTGATGAGTTGTTCAGAAGCTCTAAAGTAGGTTGATGGCGCATCACCTTTTTTTTCTTCTCACCTTTTCCATTTATTGCACACGTACAGGCCCATACCAACTAAGCAAATGAAGGGTAGAGTTTTGTTTAATCTCGGTTCTCTTGCAAAGAGGCATCTCAGCAATGTGATTCAGAGTTTCAGATCCAACATTTTCTCTCTTTTGCCCAACTATCTGACAAAGAGCCCATGTCCATTCTTGCTCCTGGTGTTGTTAATCAGTTCCTTCAGCGTTCATAATATCCTGGTACAAATAGCATCTACATAAAAACACATGAAAGCATAAGATAGTATGCAACAGACAGTCATCAAGACACTTGTTCATTCAAGAAGCACATATTTTGTACTGGACAATAGCATATGTGACAGTGCTACCTCTGTTGCTAAAAAAACTGAAACATAAAAGGTGAGCATTTTGCATAGAAAAGATTAAAAAAGATGCATAGCTAAAAAGTAGTACTATTCCTCTCTGAATTAGTAAACCATATGTCTCCTTTACTGCCTTCAAATTTGATTCAAAGACTGAAAGGCACACAGGCATCTGATGGAATTTTATGCTGAATATGGAAACTATAAAGGTATGCTATACTTTTTATTCAGAGAATAGCATATAGATTAACAATTTTCTTAGCAGCAAGTTAAGCTGGAAGCTTACATCGTCATCAACCTAAACTTCTTAAATTGAGCAAAGCAATAGTCAAGTCATGAACAACTGTAATGCTAGGAGGTTAAATGCATCCAAAAACCAAAACAGTAAGCAACAGGTCTACATACTAACCAATGAAAAATTCAGGTCAGAGTCTTCATGGTTGGAAGTTGGAACACCATGGCAATGAACAAATGCAGATAGAACTGAATTATAAGAAGCTGAAAGGAAGTTCATTTCTTGTCAAGGACCCTGAAGAAATTAAAAGAAAAACAGAATGACCTCATGTTGATGAGCAGAGCTAGGAAGAGGAGCAATTGGGGAAGAGGAGAGAGATGTAAGTGCTTGTTACCTTGGTCTAGTCTAGGCTATTACAATTGGGATAGTTCCTTTAATCTTCTGACACTGCCTGTTTAGCTCCTCATTTTCACAATAACGGACGCATATTTCTTGGAGTGAACCTGGTAGGCCGTCCTTGGGCAGCGAGTGGATGGCTGGACAGGAAGCAATATCTAGTTGTTGCAGTGAATCTGGGAGGCTGCCAATTGAACGGATCGCTAGGCACTCACGGATGTGTAACGCCCTGAGGTTGGGGAGTTTATCAAGCCCTGTGGGGAGGGACACAAGCTTGTTGCAGCGCGAAATTTGTAGGTCCTGGATGGAGGTGAGAATCTGAAGTGCCTCCTCTTGCTCCTTGGTGAAGCACTCGACCTCATCGTTGTCATGAAGGTGTAGGTCGGTGAGCGAGGAAGAGAGGAGACGGCAGATGGGTGCAGCAAGGACCCCTGCAAAGTCATCCGTCCGTAGCACCTGTAGCCCGGAAGTATAGTGGTGAACATCATCTTGTTCAGAACCAAGGAAGAAAGTGGGGCTTTCAAGGACTTGTAGGTAGGTTAGGTGACCTTGTGCAAGGAGAGCCTTTAGAACCTCGCCCCCTGTGAGATTGCGACAATAGCAAATGTCCAGTCTGGTGAGGTTTGGCAAAAGAGGCGGCAGTGTCTCCATGCCCTCCATGTTGAAGAGAGAGAGCTGTTGTAGGGTGGTCGGGAAATGGGAATGCGAGGGGGAAGAGGAGCAGAGGAGCTTGGGGCAATCAAATATAGACAAGGATTGCAGGGAGGGCAAACCGTGGAGCTCGATTGCTGCTATGTCACCGCTGTCGAGTTCTTGGAAGCCCCTGATAGTCAATTCCTGTAACTGGGGAGGCAGGAGTAGCAGCCTTTCGTCCCCAGATGCTGATGCTGCTGCTTCTTCTGTGTCATGCTGTCTTGCGGTTAGTGTGTCTGCGGCATCGTTAGCCGATGGTGATGGTGATGATTCAGGTGCTGCCATTGTTTGCTGCCCCACCACACCAAGCGTTGTTACATTCTGGCAATTCCATATGCTCAGTTTTGAGAGTTTTGGGAAATGGGAGAGCACTTGAGTCAATTCCTTCCCACTTGCACCACATGAAGAGAGGTTGAGTGTCTCAACTGGAAGCTCATACTGGTACTGGATATTCTTCTCACTATCAACTGGCAACAAGATATTACTCGAGTTTGTTATGACTAGTGTCTTGAGACATGTTAGCATTTTGAGGACATCCAATGATATAGGGGGGCAATTTCCGATATACACCTCTTGTACTTCTCTTAAATTATTGAAATCCAACACGTCCCAAAACATGCCTTCACGAGCATATTTTTTCTTCATTCTCAATATTAATTCTGATTGTTCACCATTTTTGTAGTCTAGCTGCTCAAAATCTGAGGCCTTTTCGATAGATACATGGCACAATGACTGAGTCCAAGGTATGGGGCGAAATGACAATAGGTTTGGACAATCTGAAAGACTGATTTCTTTAAGTTCAGGAAAGCACATCATGCTCTGTTGAAATTGACATGAAGTGGAATGTGACAATGGCAACTCTATTAATTCAGGGCAATCTCTAATAGTGAGATTTTGCAAATGAGGGAGCAAACTACAGGTACCGTTTCCATGCCATTTTCTCAGTTTTGGTATGCTAACTAGCTCTAAACTTTTCAGATTATGAAAGTTGTGGCTTGTGATACAGCCTTGACGCTCTTCACCCTCAGTCATGCACAACTTTCCGGGAAGTGGAAATGTGTCCCAATTTACACATTCTATGTGAAGTGATTCCAAATTTCTAATGGAGAAGTCTTCATCCAGCCAGCTTGGGCAAGTGGCACATCCAGGCCCCGTAATGTTTAGTTCTCGAAGATTGCAGTGCGGTTTGAGACTTTCAAGAATGTTTCCATCTCGTATAGGATCCTTGTTACATTGTTCCTTGCCCCAGTCCAATTTTAACCCATATAAACGGTTCAAAAGTGCTATCTTTGCTCCATCAGCTTCCTTTATTTCTTCTACCTTTGCAAGGTTGTAAATGCCTAGTGACCCTTGGAGATATAGTAATTGCCCAATTTGCACTAACTCAAAACCTTTGTTTTCTTTTTTGACTTCAAACCTCCGTAACTCTTGTAAAGATTTTAGTTTTCCCACCTCAGGAATGTTAGAGTGAATACAATCATGTTGTACAACAAAATGTCGTAGTTTTATAAGGTTTCCCATCTCTCTTAGAAAACCCAATTTGCCATAGTTGTATTGTGCATCTAGATACTGTACATCTAAGACCAACAAGTGATAAAACCTTGAGATATTATCAGGTAGATTTGTTCTGGAAGATAGAGACTCCTTAATCCTTAAGTAGCGAAGATGGACAAGATCTGAAAAGTTTTGAAACAAATCCTCAACATTATAGGATGCTCCAGATAGAAAAATAACACGGAGAGATTTTGCGTCTTTCAAAACATCACGAAAAATCTTGTAAAAGCTACCATGGTATTATCCAAATAACATAATTGTACGTAGGTTCCCAGCTTTCAATTTCTTACCAAGTGTACTCAAGTCTTCCTTATGATTTTCAAATGCCATTCTATCCTTAACATGTCTTTGATCTAAAATGACAGACATGTGACGTATAGATGTGGGAATTTGGAAGGACCTAATATCTGAACTGTTTTGGCGAAGTGATTCATATGATGAAACATTTGTTGCCAGTTCATGCAATAAGTCATGGATTTTATAAGGACTATCATGGCCCTTCCCATACTGTTCAAAAAAATCCATTGTCAACCAAGTCACTCAAATAACCGTGTCCTATGTCCTCAATTTTCTTAATTTGATCACCAGCACCAAGTAATCCCAGTCCAATCCACAAGTTAATTAATTCATGCCTACCGAATCTGTAATATTCAGGAAACAAAGCACAATAGGAAAAACACTGTTGTAGATGAAAGGGAAGATAGTTGTAGCTTAGCTTTAATGCTGGCATAATGTCATCATCATTGGCCTGAAGTTCCCATTCCTTACTATCAAGTACTTCTATCCATCTGTCAAACGTAAGTTGGTCTCTCAGTAACCTACCAACAGTTTTTACAGCAAGAGGGAAACCCTTCAATTTCTTTATTATGTCTATCCCAACTTCCTTCAAAGCTGCAGGATAATCCTCCCATGATTTTCTGTTGTCAAACACACAAGCTTGGAATAGCAGCATAGAATCTTTATCTTGTAAACGTTCCAGTTTAATTGAGCAATCCCTCGACTCAACCATTTTTGCTACTTTTGGAATTCGAGTTGTAACTATAACCATGTTGCCTTTTGTTCCTCCTTTTTTAAGTGGAGCCAATAATGTTTTCCATCCATCCTCATGATACGTCCACATATCATCCAAGACAATGATGAACTGTTTTGACTGTATTCTTTTCACAATTACCTCTTGAGCACTTTCATTTTCCTTTTCGTTGTTGCTTTTAGGCATCTGTTTTACAATCTCTTGTGCCAATTTATTTGCATCGAAACTTTGAGAGACACATATCCAGACCGAGACTTGAAAGTGAGCCTTCACTTCTTCATATATATGTTGTATGAATGTTGTCTTCCCAATACCACCTGGGCCAACTATGGGAACCACACTAAGGTCATTATCACAATATTTACCTTTAATAATTTCAGCTGCTAGCCTCCTTTTCTGGTTTTGCCTCCCAAATAACTCAGGTTCAATAATAACAGAGGAGGTTTTTGGTCGGTTTTCCAAATCAAAGTGTTGGTTTTTGGCATTATTGTTGGGGTGGCCTAATGGCACTAGCGACTCGAGAATGGTGGCAACCTTAGCACAAACAGGCTTAAGCCGCTCTACGATATCTTCCATCTTTTTGGAGATTTCCACTCTATCAAACTTAAGTTTAGGTGGATGAACAATGTGTTTTCTTTGTGGCTCCTTCGACAACCCAGCGGGTGTATCATCATATCCAGATGGGAGAAAGCAGCAAGAGAGACGTTTACCAACAGCATCAACCCCAGATGCAGCGGAGAGGCATCGCCCTTGTGATGGCTCTGGCTCAACGCCTTGCTCGTCGTCGACATGGCTCCTGGAGCTGGAGGCAGCGCACGAATTCGAACACTTGAGCTTTCCGGCGACGGCTCTCGCGGTGTGTCGAGCATGGAGGACGAGGCCTCGGACAAGGCGCCGCTCCGATGGCGATCTGCATTATATGGTTGGCCTATCGATCGATCTTTGCTTCCCCTCCCCCGGCCTCCCCCGCTCGCCTGCATGCAGAAACAGCACAAAACAAAAATACTATAAATTAACCATATTAATTCAGACTCTTGCAATGCAATTCATCAAATTAATATGCTGCTATTGCTTCTTCCATCTGAGCAGGAACAGGAATATGCATGTGCAAGAACTAATACGCTTGTGCATACATACATACATACATACATGCACAGCCGGAGTTTAACTGCTGTCTGCTGATATCGCCTAGCTTGCTCCTGGGTCAAGAGGAATTCCAGTTGTTGCTGCGCGGAGTGGAAGGGGAGATGAAGGCAGATAGGTAAGTGATTGTGGCCGGGATGATTTATTCCAGTGCTAGTAAATGCTTTGGCCTACCATAAGACGCTGTCTGTTGTTGCTAGCTAAAGCTTTGTGCTTTTAGACTTTGGTAAGCCTGCTTTGCTTTGCGGATTGCAGGAATCAATCGATTTAGACTACATCAAAAAGAACAATATTCTGTCATTGCCTCACCGCTGCCGCGTGATGTGGTTAGACAGGCGAAAAAAATTGTAAACGAACATTACAAGGCATATTGGTTTAATTATGAGAAAACTCTTTGTTTGTCCTCCAAATTTGATCGGTTTTCTTATTTGACCTCATAAAATCGGTGCTCTCTCTATATCCTTCATTCTCAAATTTGATTCTTTATTTGCCCATTTCGGTTAGTCAACATTAACATATGAAAAGTCATTTTTTCCCATGTCTATCATCTTTTATGTACCAACGAAGTTTGTTGATTAATTATAAATAAATTATAGGTTCGTTCATAATAAAAGTTAAGATACGATGCATCAATAACTAACTAAGCAATCAAGAATAACTTTAGGACAAAACTTCTATTTTTTTAGTTGTTCCTCCTAACGGTAGTTTAAAGAAAACCTAATGGAAAGGGAAAATAAAGGATAAAAGTTGAAAATGACTGGCATTAAAAGAAGACTCAATTTTGCGACGGCAAATGAGAGAATCGATAAACTTTGGAGGACAAATAAAGATTTTTTTTACCTTTAATTATGATTGGATTATTTTTCTACTTTACCAGTGGTGTCCACTGCAGAGAGAGGTTAGCTTCACTTTGGCCCTTCCTTTGGTCCTGCAGCAAGGCTTTACATAAGCTTTCGGTTACCCTCATCGATGATAAAGAGAACATGCACTTTGCTGTTTGCTCCAGAAGCAAAAGGTAAGAGGTTATACTTAGCACGTCTAAGATGAGTCCAAACCACACGTAATAATGAATCTCTTCGGCGTCCATTTAGTACATTGTCATGGCCCAAATCCCAGCTGTGCAATGAAGCTTTAAAAATGTTCCTTGCCTTATCCTTCGTACTTACTATTCCCACTTGTGTGTTGACTATATTGTAAATATAAATGACGTTTTAGGCTGCGAGAAGATGGGGTCTTCTCCTTGTGTAAGCAAAACGAAATGACTCATTAGCACATGATTAATTATGTTTTAGCTAAAAAATTGAAAAATAGATTAATATGATTTTTTTAAATCAACTTTTCTATAGATTTTCCTAAAAAAACACACCTTTTGGTAGTTTGAAAAACGTGCTCATTAAAAACGATGGAGTAAAAATGGGAGCTAGTGAGTATCAAACACACCCATAAAAATGCTCCTCTCCTTATCTTTCATACTTACTATTCTCCTTTTCTTCCTTCTCATCTCTGGCAGATCTCACATACTGCAGATTTTAGAGATCACCCTTGCGTCTATTGCACGGGAGCCCGGACAGACCCTAGGGTCGCCGGGCCCTGGGTCCGCCCCAGAACTATAACAAACTGTATCAAAGCTTACAGTACGTATACAACGGCTTCCAATTTGTTCTACGTTAAATTTTAGGAGTAGTAAGTTCTATTGGTTAGCTATACTCCTCCGTCCCACCAAAAAGACCATTCCTAACATCTCAAGGTGAAATTAGTGAAAAATAGAAATGATCAAATTATCACCTAGTAGGTAAAGGGTATTAAAGGGATAAAACTTCTTGTTTTATGTACCGAGAACAGGTAAAATGTCATAAGTTGTTTTCTTAGAGGTAAAATTCAAACTCTAGACGTTATTATATACATGTAGTGTGCTTCACTTGTTGGGCCTGAACTCCATGCCCTCGATAATAAGGCCACTCTTCTTGATATGGTCGTTCTCCTCGCGGAAATCGACTATTACATTCTTCTCACTGAGCAGCTTCTCATCGGTAGCGAACTCAGCCAGCTTGAGCTCCATCCAGCCATCTCCCCTGGTCACAGGATAGGTCATGCCAGCCATTCCGCGCGCTGCAGGGTCCACACTAACCTTGTTGGTGGAGACGGTTATCTCGCCGTAGAGCCTGAGTGATGACTTCTGGCCACCTCTCAGGCCGTTGGTGGTGCTCGTCAGCTTATACACGAGGTAAACTGCGTAGCAAGTACCCGGTGTCAGGTCCTCTGTTGCGATCTCCCCAATCACTGCCAGCCAGTACACATTTAGGAGCTCCGCGCATGCTGCAAACCTTGTACCAACAGAGGAAAAAAGAAATTAGGTCCCTTTGATTCACAGGATAAGAAAAAGATAGGAATAGGAAAAACGCAGGAATTTAAGTAGTATGCTTCTCATATTCTACAGGAATCGACAAACACTGGAAGACAATAGGAGTCCTTGATAGTGCCATGAGAAAAACAAAGGAAAGTTCACAGAAAGATCACACTGCTTGCTACTTTTCCTATGAAATGTGAACCATAGGAATACACAGTTATGGAAAATTTCCTTTCTTTCCTATGAATCAAAGGAACATGTAGGAAAAAATCCATAGAAATTTGAATCCTATGAAAAATCCTTCTTAATCATATGAATCAAAGAGTCCCTTAATATGTGCCTGTTTTTAAGGATCTGGAAACAAACCTTTGTACCAGCAGAGAAAATAAAACAAATTAATATGTGTCAGTTTTAAGGATTTGGAAATAAGCGTTTGTTCCAACAGAGAAAATAAATCTTGTAAACCTTAGAAATAAGTAGAATCTGTTTTCAGGATTTGGAAGTTTGCTCAGTATGCAAACCTGGAATCGGGGAGGGTGATCCATTTCCAGTGCTCAGGGGTTTCTCCCCATGTAACCTTTAATAATCTCGATGATAGCATGTAGCACTTGGCGTTGCTTGTAGCATCCAACCAACAACTCTGCATGCGTTCGTCAACCAAAATAAAAGTTTGGATCATTCTTTAAATGTCTATCAGTATTTTATTTCATCATTTACCCGATACTTATTATCAGGACATCTCTTGTCCTCTGGCTGAGAAGCCCCGGGTTGCAACGCTTTGGACTCCTCACCTCGAATTGTTGGCTGTCCGGGTGAAGTTACAGTCATTCGCTTTATGCTCTCCATCAACCTAGACAGCGAGCTTATCTGCAACAGAAGCAAAATAAAAAAAACTGATCACAAAACCATTCAATGTAAATGACAATATGAAAGCGCCTGTTGTGTGGTGGTAGTGTTGTGGGGTGCACTACTTCACCATCAATATATTTCTTTTGTCATTCACCTTTCAAGCCATGGTGCACACATTTGAAAAGATAAAAATAAAAATGTTCTTTAAGGGATTACTATCATCATCTAAATAATAAGTAAATGACAAATTCCATTCGTGCAACCCACTACTCGAGGTGAGGGAGGGGTTTGAATGCACACTTTCAATCTATTGGTATAGAACATTCGGGCTCACAGTGATTACTTTCAGTATATGTCTCATCATCATCTAAAATCTTCTTTGGATGTACTTGGTGAATCTGTGAATGCAAGGTCTACTGTTCATGCGATGTGATAGTATGCATATTTATTTATACCCACTCTACAGCTGGAGTAACTGGGACGATAGACCAGTCTCCTGCTTCCTCTTTCTCAAGCTGACGAAGGATATCCCCTGTAGTTGGCCTCTTATCTGGTTTACCCTCTATGCATGTCTCTGATATCTTAATGCACGCTTCTATTAATTGCCGGTAACGCATTTCAATTGGCGTCTGACTCATCTTTGATGGATCCTGTTCCAACCTACGCCTCCAGCTTTCCAGTACCTGACTAGCAATGCAATTCATTAGCAAATAGTATTACGCAAACAATCTAAAAGTTGTTACTACTGATTATTAGTTATTTCTTCTTGAATACATTTTCTGTCGTTGTTCCTTCATTATTAGGACCCATCACCATCTCTCTGATTATCAAACCCAAGCTGTATATATCTGACTTGACTGTGATATCTCCATCAACTAAGTATTCGGGTGCCATGTATCTCCTGCATCCATGGACAACTGTAATCTCAGGTCCAAGGAATACGGATCCACAGAAAAACTCATTTATAAAGTTATATGAAACTCTCAGGGAAACATATACTTAACTAACCTTGTTCCAAAAATTCTCTTAGTGACCATGCGGCTTTTTTCTTCACTCAAGAGCCTTGACAAACCAAAATCCGCAATTTTCGGCACCATACTGTCATCGAGCAGTACGTTATCTGGTTTGAGATCTAGATGAATTATCTGCCTCTCATGCAGATAGTGCAAACCCAGACAAATACCTTTGATTATTTTGTAACAAATCTGCCATTGAAGCACACAAGTTCCGGCTGTACGACAAATAAATATTACACAATAGCCTTGTAGTATAAATTGCAAAATTATTCATAACCCCTTTTATTTTGGCACAACATAAACATTTCGAATATAAGACCATTGCAATATATAGTAGCGGCCATGTTGATATCATAATTTTGCCCGCAACTCAAATTTGGAGTTAATTATATTTGCACAATTTTAGGTCATTAAACCTCTTATTACTATGCTGTATTTACCGATAGACTTGTGGTTTTCTATTACTTTTTCCATAATGTAAATCCTTTTACTCAGAAAGAACATCATAAATGAAGCTAATGGATCACATATAGTTACAATAATTATACCAGTAAGATGACTGCGAAGGCTTCCATTACGTAGATACTCGAAGCAAAGCAACTTTTCTTTTGAATCCACAAAAATATTTTTCTTTCCTTCTCGTACCACATTTGTAGATGTTTCAGCACAGTAACCAACAAACCATACTATATTGCAGTGCCTAATCCTCATGAGACAATCAACCTCGCGTTCAAATGGTTCATCTTCAATTGCATGAAATGAGTAAAGCCTCTTCACAGCGACATGCTCATCTCCAAGCACTCCCTGTGAATTTTCAACTCTGTGTGTTAATTGCTACGCCAGACCAGTTCATCTTTGACAACCTCAAATGTCATCTCTTACAGTTTGGTGCTCGTTAGAGATAAGTGATCAGTGATGACAAAATATCATCTCTGACGTGTCGCAAGTTCTCACCCGTCACTGATGTCAAATCACGAATCATGATTTTTGAATTTTAAATGCAACAAAAAATCTCAAAGATATATTTTGAATTCCACTAGCCATTCTATACATGGCCACATGTCATGTCACTACCCACAATTCCACAATTTTTGAGCAACGTAGAGATGCTTGCATTTGTTGAGTTATGATCTCAAGACCTCACTCTCTACAAAGACCACCCTTACCAACTCACCTATAAAATTGCTTCAATTTTATTGTTTTAATTATTCCTTTCCAAAGCATGTAACATATCTTTAACACTCCAAATGATTTCAAATGAAAACATCATCGACTAAAATGTTTTAGATATCATCATCTTTAATATTATATAGGATATCTTCGTTCAAGATAATTTGAAGAATTCCAACTTTCGTTTTCCAAAATAGATCTCACCTTTGGGCATGTAAACTATCTCAAATAAAATTATTGTCAATTATAATGTTGTAGATATGGTTGAGCTCTAGGACTTTTATGTGAACCATGTTTTCATCCGAGGTCATTTGAAAAATTCAAAATTTCATTTTTAAAAATAGATCTCATCATTTTAATGCATATTCGGTGATGTAAACAATCTCTAATGAAAATATTATCAATTATAAAGTTGTATTGAGATCTACAAATTTTATATAGAGCATATCTCCATCCGTGGTTTTTTAAAAAATTCAAAATTTTGAAATTTTCACCCATTAGTGATATGTCATAACTATCAACCCATCAAAGATAATGTTATTTGTGATGTGCGAAAGTTAAGAACTGTCAAAAGATGTGTGATTTTATCTATGATGCTTCATAACATTGCACCCGTCACATATAGCAATGTCATTTATGACGGGCCCTGGTCATAGATCATCTGTGACAGGTTACAACTACCACTAGAAGAGAAATGATTTTTCTATACGAGGCCCCCCAATAGATTCCAAGCGGGCCATAAGTGACGCCGCTTGGAAAAACCGGTCCACCGGGGACCGGTCATCGCCCGCACGGGATAATCTATTATCCCGTGTGGGTGACTTAAGCCGATCGCACGTGATGATGCATACCATATATTGCCCCCAGCCCGAGCTTGCTCCATTCAAGCCCGACGTTTTCTCTCTCCTAAACTTGACACAAATTAGGGGGGAAGGTTTTCAACCTCAAATCTTTGCTTGGGATCCATATAAAAGGTGACATGCTTGTTGTCCTCCTTCATCTGCTTCCATTTATTTCAATTTTTATTGGTGCAATGCGATGAAATTTGCACTTTTTAAATGGAGTAGTGTAGGCACTTTTATATTTTTAGCTAACATATATTGTTTGCATGGCATGTTTTTAAAAGTATTTAGTAGTCCATACCTTTTTAATGCATTATTGGTTAGGTCTGCCTCCATTTATTTCAATTTTCATCGGATAAAAGCGAAGAATTTTCATTTTTGGATATGGTCAATTTGTTATTGATTAAATATATTGTTTGCATGTATAAATTTGAATAGTATTAAATACTACATATTACTTTAATTTACTATTTGTTTAGTTTCCTCCATTTATTTCAAATTTATTCAGTGGAATGCGATGAATCTACCAGTTTTGCAAATTAATGCTATTGAAATCACTAGTGCGTGAAGAGTAATATAATGTCCGTTTAAGTTGTATCATTTTTTAATATGATTTAATAAAGTGCAATTCGTCCCATCAAAGTTGTTTTTTAGGCCATGGATCGGGTATGGATGTACGACATAAGAATAACTTGGGCGGCGTTCTTAAAGGAAGCCTCTAAATTTGTTGATCAGGCAAAATCACATGCTTTGAGGGAGAACAGTAGGGACGTTTTTTGTCCATGCTTTTATTGCAAGAACGAAAAAATGCTGCAAGACCCGAAGAAAATTTTGGGGCATATTGTAGAGCATGGATTTAAGGATGATGACAAGATATGGAGTTGTCACGGGGAAGTCGCTGTTCATAATGAAGAGGATGATGTTTTTTGCTTTGATATGGGAGAAAATTTTATAATCGAAAACATGTCCCAGGGAACGATCCCGGAATTTGGTGGCTCTGGTATAGATGATGCAGATATGGATTTTGATCAGGAGGATATGTTGTGACAAGTTTCACCAGAGCTCCTAACTTGTACAAAATGAGGGTTGGATAATTGGTAAGCATTGGAAAAAGCAATGAAGGACCTTACTTACGACGAATCGAAAGGATGTGACAGGGACTATACAGTATTGCGCTCTGTGCTTGAACTTCTCAGATTGAAGGCCAGACATGGATGGTCGGACACTAGCTTCAATGATTTGATGGATCTATTGAGAGTTATGCTTCCTCAGCCGAACTTGTTACCGACCAACACATATCAAGCCAAGAAACTGATATGTCCATTATCTCTAGGTATTCAAAAGATTCATGCATGTGTAAATCATTGTATGTTGTACCGCAAGGAATACGCGGATTTATACTACTGCCCAACATGTGGGACGAGTCGGTTCAGGATGAGCAACGGAGCCTCAAACGAAGAGGTGGTCGACCAAGATTCATCGGTGCATGCAAAGAAAAAGATTCCGACTATGGTGATGTGGTACCTGCGAGTGAAAGATTGCCTGAAGCGGTTGTTTTCAAACCGTACCGATGCCGAGTTGATGAGATGGCATCAAGAGGGTCCGAAAACAAATGGTATGATTCGGTACCCCGCCGATGCTCAACAGTGGAAAACTTTGATGAACTATACCCAGAATTTGCAAAGGACCCGAGGAATGTAAGGTTTGCCTTGAGCACGGACGGAATGAACCCGATCGGTGACTTGGCTAGTGTTGCTCACCATGTATAACTTGCCTACATGGATTTGCTAGAAGCGAAAGTATATTTTGTTGACTATCCTTATAGAAGGGCCAAAACAGTCCAGGATTAACATAGATGTGTTTCTTGAACCATTGATGGAGGACATGCAAGAAATGTGGAAAGAAGGGTTACGTGTCTGGGATTGTACTGCAGGGAACATTTTACTCTGCGTGCCATCATATTCATTACCATCAACGACCTGCCGGTGAACTTTTCGCTCTCCAGTCAACTTAAGGGGAAGTTTGGATGTCTTATATGTATCGACAACATATCGTACAAGTACCTCACCTCCTCAAGCAAGGTAGTGTACATGCGTCATCGTCGGTTCTTACCACAGAGGCACAAGTGGTGTGCGATGGCTAGATTATTCGAAGACAGTGGATAATGATCTTCCTCCTAAAACACGAACTGGTACACAAGTCTTCAACATGATAGAATATTAAGGTCGTGTTCGGGAAGGGAAAGAAGAAGTCAGGCAAGAGGAAGAAAGCAACGGATCAGGATAATACAGCTGCAACGGATCAGGAAAATACGTTGCCTTTCAAGAAGCAATCAATATTTTTTAGGTATCTGGAATACTGGAAAGACCTAGAGATTTGTCATGCCATTGACGTAATGCATCTTGAGAAGAATGTGTTCAACAGCACCATTGGCACTTTACTAGACATCCTGAGTACGACGAAAGATGGGCTGAAGTCAAGTACCAACCTGGTAAATATGGACATAAGGCATGACCTTCACCCTAAAGAGCTAGCAAGTGGGAAGATCGATATTCCTTTGGCATGCTACTCACTGACACCAAAAGAGAAAAAGGCTTTCATAGGTTGAAAGTCTCGACTGGGTTCTCATCGAACATCAGAAAACTTGTATCCATGAAAGATTTGACCATCTCTGGGTACAATGTTCATGACTATCATAAGATGTTCACTGTCTTCCTACCTATTGCTATAAGAGCGGTCAAGCCAGTTCACACTAAGGTAGTGATAACAAAGTTGTGCTACTTTTTCAATCAAATATCACAAAAGGCATTAGATCCTGAAGAGTTAGGCCCCCTTCAAACATTCGCAATCGAAACAGTGTGCCAACTTGAGATGTTTTTCCCTCCATCTTACTTTAATATGATGGAGCATCTAATTGTCCACATCGTCCCTCAGATTATCGAAATTGGTCCTGTATACCTACATCAGATGTGGGCGTACAAGAGGTACATGCCGGTTCTGAAAGGGTATGTTCGTAATCGAGCTCATCCGGAGGAATCAATGATAGAGGGGTACACAACTGAGTAGGTGGTTGAGTGCTGCATAGATTACATGAAGGATGCCACTCCCATTGGGATACCCCCCGCTCTACACGAGGGTTGGTTAACTCGGAAGGCGACCGTAGGCAAGAAAAGGTTTTACGATAACGATTACAAAGCTGTAGCAGAAGCACATAGCAGTGTGCTGCAACAGCTCTCCATCCTCGAGCCGTACATTGAGAAACACATGAACGAGATCAGGGCCTGCAACCCCAAAAGGCTAGTGACTTGGATCTCAAAGGATTAGAAGCACAAATTTCATTAATAGTTGAAGTATCAAAACCTGTTATTCGGTGAATCACTCGAGGGAAAAACATTGCAGAGGCTGGCAACTGGCCCAACTAGCCTCGTGACCTCATGGCAAGGGTACGACATCGGCGGATATACATTTTACACGATAGGCAAGGACAAGAAAAGCGTAGCACGGGATAGTGGACTTCGTGTGGAGGTGTTGGATGCAATAGGTGAGAAAAAGTCATACTACGGGATCATACAAGACATTTGGGAGCTTGACTATGGCCTTAACATCCAGATCCCGGTGCTTCGATGCCAATGGGTAAAAGACACAATAGGCGTATCCATTGATTACTACGGCCTTACGGTTGTGGAACGGAGTAAACTAGGCCACAAGGATGATTCGTGGGTTCTCGCTGAGCGTGTTGCATAGGTTTTCTATGTGAGGACCCATCCGACGAGCGGATGAACATTACTGTATCGGGAAAGCAACAGATCATTGGTATTGATAACACTGAAGTCATGTCAAATTACAACCGATAGGACGACATACCGTTATTCACAGATCTTCCTAACTGGATCAAGCGAATAGAGACAACCCTTCACGAAGAGAAGTTTTTGTCCGTGTGGAAGGATGGTGTTGCGAAAATTGAGAAACGTTAGTTTGTTTTCGTGTACAATCTATTTTTGCAAACGAATGTATCAAACTTATGTCTTGCAAATGAATGTGGTTCCATGTTTATTCGTACTATATGTCATTCTCAATTTCTATGGTTGAATAATCTATTTGTATTAAGTCATATGTTATAATCATTATATTGATTAATTAATTTGTGGTTTAATTCATACACATGGGAGTTAATTTAGATAGGATTTAAATTCATTTGTGGATAATTATTTGGGATTACATTTCTGTGGTTGAATAATTTATTTGTGATAATCATATGTGATAATGATTGTGTTGATTAATTAATTTGTGGTTTAATTAATATACATGGGAGTTAATTTAGATGGGATTTAAAATCATTTGTGGTTAATTATTTGTGATTACATTTCTATGGTTGAATAATTATGTTGATTAATTTATTTGTGATTACATTTCTATGGTTGAATAATTTTTCCGTGCGGGCGACTTAAGAGACCCGCACGGAAAGATATTTTTCCGTGCAGTCTCAACTTCTGCATGGACTTGTGCTGGTTCATTCATCGCGATATCTGCAACCATTTAGGTGAGTTCTATGACCCTTATAGCGAACTTGCTACGGACCCCCAATTCAAAAGCCTAAGGGAGTGGGAGAGAGAACATGCTGTAGATTAAAAAAAATCTATTTGTGAGGGAGGCAGGAATTGTAATATTTGTTACACTAGCAATGTCGCTACTTTCATATGTGTACATGTACATATGCTATTTTATTGATATATATCGATGTTTTATATGGTTTAACTTGTGATATCTTCATTATAAAATTCAATCATGTTTGTAATTGAGCGTAAATAACTGCGACTACATTTTGCTACTATACCATTCAAACGAAAAAAGTACAAGTGCATAGATCTTCCTAAACGACTAGCATGTGCTAGGGTACCAGCAAGAACTTGTGAATCTATTATCCCGTGTGGTCGGTATAAATGGACCGCACGAGATAATCGATCTTCCCGTGCGGTCCACTTATCTAGCCTGCACGACATAATCGATCTTCCCGTGCGGTCGTTATAAATAGACCGCACATGATAATCGATCTTCCGACCGTACGGGAAGATGGATTATCCTGTGCGGTTGGGCCACCCCCACGTAAAAATATTTATTTTCCCAGACACCTGGGTGCAGACAGGCACGATCTCCATACGGAAAAATCCTTTTCGATCGCACGAAAAAAATCCTTTTCGTAGTATGGTATACTGATTCAGTTGTACGGTTCCAGTTGGTCAGCATCATTTATATACTCAGTTGATAACATGGACTTCCTGTTCGAAATTAACTAGGTATGGTTGGTTTTGAAATGCTCCTATGACTGATAAAATCAAGAATTAGTCACACATACCTTATAAACTCTTCCGAAGCCACCACTTCCAATAATATGCTCTTCCGAGAAGTCATTTGTGATGCTTTGCAGTACTGATAACTTAAGACGCAATGGATCTCCTATGTCATCAAATAGCAAATCTTCTAGAGTGTTGCACTGTTTAGCTTGCGTGGCCATTTATTACCTGTCTCTACCATTTGAGAGCAAAATCAAAATGCTTCTTTTTATAAAACTATAAATATAACAAATGATTATTAATTTGTACTGACAAAATTGTAGCCTACCAGGATGGTATATCAAAATTAACCCAATCTCTACGGTCACAAATGACAAAAAGATCACTGCCTTGATCACTTATTTCAGAACAGCTCTGTTAACAATTTTTAAATTTATGATTCTACATAAGTATTACTTATGCAACAAAAAGATTTGAACAAGCTAGAAATATTTGTCATTACATCATTTAGAAATAGTAAAATATTACTCCCTTGCTGTCCAATTCTTTATGGAGATAATTATACTATACTTGGAGCATAATGCAGAAATCAGTTCGAGAATGAATTCGCCATAGTTATCCATGGTGCGACAATTCATCTTGGATTATAGAACGGCTAGAATCCTTGTAGCATCAGTTTTGTTTTTTCCTTTTCTGCTTTTCAGTTCCTTGACTCCTCCGAACTCTGTTTTTATTTCAACTTATTAATAATATAAAACTAGTAGGATTTCTCTGAACTCTGTTCTAATTTGTTTAAACTTATTAATATATACTCAGTAGGAATTGTTCTATTGTTTCGTAAAAATAAAGAATCCAATTCTGCCATCTTTATATCACTAAATCCACATATTCATCTTATGGAAATATGGAAGCTCTCTAATATGTTTCAAAAGGATGGTATAATACTGCATAACACACATCTTAGCAGTAAAGCTATGAACTGATTCAGTAACTTCACCAGATTAGACAACCACACTTTCCTGATACCTAACCCAACTACTTTCGCCGAGAAACATGTGAATATATAAGTTCCCCTTCTTGGATCACGTATAATAACAAATCGGGAACACTTCTATGTTCATTACAAAAGAGTACAAGCCTAGAGGGTTACTCGATCAGTAACTGAGAACGACATGCAAGAACACGAACAAACGCAGAAAAACTCAAATGATAGACGATATGGGAGCCAAATTATCACATGGTATAACAACCGAGAGGGAATACAAAACAAAAATAGGTGGCATATGCACAAAGTGAAGAAAATTAAAGAAACTATAAAATATTGCTGGGTGCTTTGCAGAAGTACGAATTTGGAAAGGAATAGGTCTTGCTTCATTTTCTAATTTGCAGAAGAGAAGTTGTGTGTCGTATAAAATCTGAGAAAAGCTTTTTCAGATATAAATGCTTGCCGCACATAAAATTAGTAAGCGCCACTAGCAAAAAAAAGAAAAAGAAAAGTAAAGGTAAGCAAGAACTGAACTAGGATCAACTAACCTGCAAGTGAAGCGTAGAATGGAAGTGGCGATCTTGGGCGCAATTTATGCTGGATCAATCATGGGAGAGCCATATATATAAATATCAATTAGGGAGTACTCCCACTGTCATATTTTAAATACATTTGTGATTGTGAGTTTGTCATCGTTCGTCTTATTTGAAAATTTTATAGAAAAATAAAAAAAATCACACATAGAGTACTATTTATATTTTATCATCTAATAACAATAAAATACTAATTAAATTAGATAGACAGTCAACCGTTCAACCCAACAACTGAACTAAAATGAGATGGAAGGTGTGCTACCGAGTATGCGATACGATAACTGTAGTACGCAAGACTTGCGCCAGTTACTGGGTTTTTCCTCGACGACCGGGTCATGTCCAGCTAGACCATGAACAATTGCAAAATCAGTTGTCTTTGAATTGATTAAGATGACTAAAATGACTTGACTTAGATTTGCGCGTCCATTGTACCAATGCACACCCATCACCGTACCATGTGGTATCAGACAAACATTGTCAGATATACGGAGTCAAACTTGGCAAGATAGGTCGCCTCTTGGCCAACGACACATGCATGCATGAGACCAAGTTCAGCTCGTCGATTGCAGCGATTTGTAGTTATGAATGACAAGTAGGAAAGTAAAGAATCATCCATCCCCACCAGGAAAGGGAGAGGAGTGAGGTTGTGTACCCCATTGATCTCTGATCGTACTATTATTGGAAATTTAATCTTTGCGTGTGTGGACTGACTTGCTGAAGATTAAACAAAGTACTCTCTCTGTTCTTTTAAAAAACTCAACTCAAAATATGAATGTAACCTCTACTAATATAATGAATCTGAACAAACAATATTCTAGATTCGTTGTATTATGAGGGGTTAACCCTCCTAGGTTGAGTTTTTAAGATTGAGAAAGTATATCTTTCCATAAAAAAATCAACTCAGGTGAGGATGTGACCCCTCCTAATACAATAAGTCTGGACAATCCTTTATCCAGATTCATTGTACTGAGAGGGGTTAACCCTCCTAGGTTGAGTTTTTTAAGGAGTGAGGAAGAGTATATCTGAAATGGATGTCTTTCGTGGTTGTTAACAGTCACAATATCGATTCTTGCTCGGCTTTGTTCGTTCCTGCATTGGAACTGAGATTTTAATTGGCACAGAAACCAGAGCAAGCAATTAACACATGATTAATTAATCATTAATTATTATAAATTTGAAACATAGGTTCATTTAATTTTTTAAGAAACTTTTATATAATTTTTTAATCAAAAATACAATATTTAGAAGTTCAGAAAGCATACTAATGGAAAACGAGAAAGTTGAAGTTTAAAGTTGGAGTTTATAACGAACGGAAAGAAAGAACTACTAATAGAACTTTAGCACATCTGAAATAACCAAATAAAATTTTGTGGCTCTTTCACCTTAGACAATCGACACATCACCTCTAGGAGCAGTGGCGGACCCAGAAAAAATTCATAGATATGGCGAAGACGAAACGAGTCAACTAACAACATCTCAATCCAACCCAATGAAACAACAAAGATAGCCAACATGGCAATTACGAAAATAGGTAGATATATTCTTCAATTACTAATTGAGTCCACATATCTATATTAATGAAAAGTAAATTGCAAGATTGGTATGTCCTCTTTTATAGTAGAGTTAGCACTTGAGCCTTGTATCAACTCCTCCTTGGCGCCCGCCGGTGGCACCGTTTCCACAACCTCGGGCATAGTTTGCGTCGATTTAGCCTCCAATGTTCCCGCGGCCACGGTTGTTGCCACTGTGCCCGCTCTGCTAGCCGCCGCTACCACCGTCGCGTCCTTGATTGGCCATATTGACCGTCGCTTCGATGGTTTGTCGATGGGCCAGACACTACTCAAAATTGAGCCGCTAGGAGTATGCCTCTCCCACGGTCATCGGTTCGGTTTTACTGACAATGGATGAGATGATCGGCTCGAAGTTGTCATCGAGCCAGCAATGAAATAGGAGATGAGCTCTTCATCGTCGACCTTCTTGCCAGCGGCGGTCATCTCATCACTAAGCGCACTCATGTTTGCGACATACTCAATGACGGATAAATCGCTCTTCTTGGTGTTGGAGAGAGCGATTCTAGTGTTGATGAAGCACGCTATTATCATCGAGGAGTACATCTCCTCAAGCATCCTGCATGCCTCGGCAGAGGTGATGCATGTGGCTACCTGCGGCAGGATTTCCCTGGACAGGGTAGATAGCAGAAACCCTAGGATTTGCTTATCAATTGCCACCCGTTCTTCATAGTTTGGATTGGGCACCCGTACCTCCGTGTCGCCCTCCTTGTTGCCTTGGTTGGTGATTATAGCAGTCGGAGCTGCCGTTGCACCGGTGAGGTGCCCTTCAAGATGGGCTCCTCGAACCGATCCTAGAATCTACGCTTTCCATAGCACGTGATTGGTCTTGGAGAGTTTCTCCGGGATCGTGCTTCCACTGAGCGGATTGCCGGCTGTCACCTTGGATGAACTCGCCATGAGTTGGAGCAGATGCGATTTCAGTGGATGGCTTTGATACCATATGAAACACGAGAGGTGCAGAAGTGTTGAACCCCTCTTGGGGCCGCACCTTTGTTCATATATTGGTGATAATAAGCATCACCGTGGCTTACAAGATAGCGCTGGTTGTTGGATAGATAAGTATGTATTCTGTTACAACAGATTCTATCTGAACCTATCTATCCATTCAAACCATGCAGTGCATACAATAGCATATATCATATATCATTTTCTTAACAGCGGGTACTTATTTACTGCTAGTATTTTTTTTTTCTCCAAGTGTGGACTCTTGCTGTGAGCCTGTTCTCTTAAGATCTGCATCCACCCACCCACCCAGCTGCCTTCCTGACTATATATAGCCCATACGTGCTTCTCCCTGGAAGAATTGAACAACAAATACACAATGCACACACATAGACACACTCTCGTTACCTTACCATTGATGAATTAATACTTCTGTCTCATACTCAGACGGATGATACAGAGTTTTACCGAGTATGGAAGGCACTGGGAGTATGGAAGTCGCCAACACGTGAAGTCCAAGTACTATAGATATCTAGAAACTTATCCCTAGATGATATGTAATCTCGTCAAAAGGTAAGGTACTGCATACGGAGATGATATGAATTCTCTCTATAAAGTTATAATCCACTATTTCCTAAAACTTAATATATGCAAAGATACCACATCATCGTCCACTAATAATTATTACATTTAAGTATTATGAAAACATGCTATATTATCTATAATTTTATAACATTAAATTTTAGAGATTTAAAATGTAAACATGTTAAATCATCTCACATAATTTACATAATATTTTAATATATCTCTCCATCAATTTCTTATAATGTACTATATACCTATATAGTTCACCCTCACTTAATTAGTTAATATTATTTCTCTTTTCTCTCATTAACATATCACATCAATTGTTTTTAGTACTTAGATGATTAATCTATCTTTCAAATTATCTCTCTTCTTTTTTCTCTCATTAAGCCATATCATCTCAAATTGTTTTAGCCTTAGATGTATGGTCTAAATTATCTTCCTCTCTCATAAAGCCACATCATATTACTTTTACACTTAAATCATCATTCTATATACTATTTAAATTTAAATCACATCAATTTATGTAAACTTATGTTGTTTAAGCTATGTTACACATTATTTTTACTTACTGTTATCATAGTAAACTCCCGCAGCAATGTGCAGGGTTTCACCTAGTAAGATTAAAGGTGATAGTACCTCTACCTCAACAGCATTTACCAGCCTTGGGCGTGGGCTTCCATGAGGTTAGGGGTCGATATATACTTTGTTTACATCCCCACAAAAACTTCTCTTTTGTATGACTCCCTGTTAAGATTTGTTTCGCCTGTAATGCAATGCAAAATCTTGTATTGTCACTCATTAGGCAACTGAAGGATTCTCAAGCCAAAATAGAGGTTCTGCTCACCATGCATGCCTGAAGAAGGGAACAATGGACCTAGTCCAGCAACCAATGTGGTTTCTCCCACAAAATCTGTAGAAAGTGAAACTTTTTGTTGCAACTTTCATGGAAGATAGGCTCTCTTTGGCTTGTGGTTTGATTGATGATTTGGCTCCTTCTCTTTCTTGTGCATATCAACTCATATGATTCATACACCTCAACTCTGGTATGCAGTTGTTTTTGTTATGTTATCTGCATATCTCTGTGTTTCCTCAGAAGGACAAGGGAATTGTTAGCATTTCAAATGTTCAGGCAGAACACCACATTTTTATCTGCTTGAACGTGGGCTCATGGATGTTTTTGCAAAACACCAACCGTCAAGAAACATAAGCTTGAAATCTTCAGTTAAGAAAACTCCTATGAATTGATCAGAACACATTTCCTTTACAATTACAACACGTATGCACAACAACATTTCCCATAGTAAGGGGTATACCAATATACAATATAACACTACAACATTGTCAGCTATGTGACTTCAAGGCATCCCTAAAACCGCTAAAATTATGAGGACCTTTCTTCCCGAACCCTGTTGTTGTTTTCTGCATCATCGCAACAAACTCGTTGTAATCTATACGCCCGTCCTGCAGGAAAAAAAATAGCGCAAAATACATCAGATTTTCTGATGAATGATCTTTCATGGCTAGAGTTGCCAATCCTAATAGCAGCACAAAATTGTAGGATTGAGCCTTCGATGATCTTACATTGTCCTGATCTACTTCGCCTATCATGTCTTCGAGTCGAACGTCCTCGATACCAAACTCGTCGCAGGCTTGCTGGAGCTCATCAGATGTAATGTATCCACTGCCATCTTTGTCGAAGTATTGGAAGGCAGCATATAGATGATCTTCCCTTTCAACTTTATTAAGGTGTAGAGTGGCAGCAATGAATTCTCCATAATCTATGGTGCCACTGTTGTCGATATCGGCCTACAGAATGAACATGAATAACATTTTGTTATGCTCTTTGGGACAAGTATATTTGCACATTGATGATTCGGTTCAGTCTTTACCAGTTAACACAATGTCAAATAACTAAACAGGCAAAGAAGAACTAACAGAACATGTGACAAAACTATGTAGATAAAACTATTTAATGGGCCATTTTTCATATCGTTATGTCACGCTACATGGGACAGTGTTCTCTGCATCTTCTTTGACTAATAAAAGAATACAACTATCTGAAGATCTGGAAAAAGAAAAACAATCTGAAGAATTATAATCTAAAATGCACGATGATATTGTTCATCCTTTACTTTCGTGTCGTTCCAATCTGGTGGTTAAAACATATAACTACTCTTAGTGAATCATGATTATGCAGTAAATTCAGCCACTACATATATTTGATGATTATAACATTATCCAACTTTTCACTCTATTCAAATTAAAAGAATGAGAAATAATATCAAGTAACACAACCTAATCAAGCTGAAAATTAATGTTGTCTGGAAAGCAATTTCACAAACCAAGATCTCCAAGTGAATATGATTAGCACAGGGTTTAGAGCACAAACTTACAGCCTGCATGAGCTGATAAATTTCAGACTCCTTCATGTTGGCACCCACCCTCTCCAACCCGGCCTTGAGCTCCTCGTAGTTGATCTGCCCGCTGTTGTCCGTGTCCATCATCTTGAACATCTCCTTCAACCCGGCGATCTCTTCCTCCGACAAGTTCTCCGCGATCACCTGCGCAATCACCAAATGTCACCATATCACCATGAACAAAACTTTATCTCCACAATGCAAATAGAATGGAAGAACATTGGGGGCTCACTCTCAATGCCATCTTCTTGAGCTTGTTCATTGCCGAGAACTGCCTCAGCCGCGACAGCACCGCCGAGTCCAGCGGCTTGTCCGGCGCCGACCCGCTCATCTGCAGCCATGGATGGCCTGCGAGAAAGAACAGTAGTGTTAGTGTTACAACCATGGTGGATTGCCAAGAATGACAAGTGGAAATCGAAGAAGAAGAAGCGGTGAGAGCTCACATAAGACTTCGTGCGCGGTGAGCCGCTTCTTGGGATCCCGGACGAGCACCTTGCGGAGGAGGTCCTTGGCGCCCTCCGACACGTTCGGCCATGGGTCCGACTCGAAGTCCAGCGTCCCATGCAGCACCTGCTCGAATATCCCCTGCTCCGTCTCTGCGACCACGATGACGACGATGATGCCGGCGGCGACAGCGGCGGCGAGAAATTTGTTCAGCATTCGAGATGGAAATGGAAACCATGTGTGTGGCGTGAGGTGTGCGTCAATGGCGTCCTACCTGCCCAGAACGGCGGCACGCCGCAGAGGAGGATGTAGATGATGACGCCGGCGCTCCACACGTCGGCCTCCTGCCCGTAGCTCTTCCTCAGCACCTCCGGCGCCACGTAGTACGGGCTCCCCACCACGTCGGTGAACACCTCGCCTGCAAGCCACGCAGAACTCTTCACGACGGCGACAATGGCGACGACCAAGACGGTGGTGTCATGGTTGATCGGTTTTGTTTACCTGGGCGGAAGAACATGGAGAGGCCGAAGTCGATGGTCTTGAGCGGCGCGTCCTCCTCGTTGCCGACGAACAGGAAGTTCTCGGGCTTGAGGTCGCGGTGCATGACGCCGAGCGAGTGGCACGACTCGACGACGGCGACGATGACGCGTGCGAGCCCAGCGGCCTGCCGCTCCGTGTAGTGGCCCTTCCGTACGATCCGGTCGAACAGCTCGCCGCCGGCGCAGAGCTCCATGACGACGTGCACCGCCACGGCGTCCTCGTAGGCGCCCCGGATGGAGATGATGTTCGGGTGTCCCGCGAGGTGGTGCATGATCTGGATCTCGCGGCGGACGTCCTCCACGTCCTCGTCGGTGAGCAGCTTCCGCTTGGCGATCGACTTGCACGCGTACTCGCCACCGTTCGCCTTGTCGACGCACAGGTACGTCGTCCCGAACTGGCCCTGCCCGAGCTTGCGTCCCAGGCTGTACTTATCCTTGAGATTCTCCGTCTTTCGCCGGAGCACCGACTCCACCTGCAGGCCGGCGCTGGAGATCCGCTTGATGTGCGCCGGCTTCTTGGCGCGCGACTGCTGCCGCTGCTGCGGCGGCTGGGTGGTGTTCGACGCCGCCGCCGCCGCCGGCGGCGACGGCTGCTCCTGCGGTGGCGGCGGTTCTCGCTCCGCGGGCTGTGGTTGAGGCTGCGGCGGCGGCGGCTCGGAGATGACGACGGGTACCGGAGGGGCGGTCTGGGTGGGCTGCTGCTGCTGCGGCTGCGGCTGCGGCTGCGGCGGCGGCGGCTTGGTGTCCGCGGCGGAGGGGGTGGAGGGGAGCACGACGGGGATGGAGCGGGAGGTGGTGGTGGGCTGCGACGGGGAGGACGGGGCGGCGTGGCGCGACCGCAAGATGCCGAGGAGGCCGTTCTTGGCGAAGGTGCGGCGCGGGCCGATGCAGACGTTGCCCATCAGGGCGGTGCCGCGGCCCGGCAGCAATGGCGGCGGTCAGGATCACCTTTCTCTTCACAACAGCGCTCGTCTTCGTCGGCCTGCTCCGGCGGCGGTGGCTGTGGCGTCGTTCAGGATTATCTTATCTTCGCAACGCCGCTCCTCGTCGTCGTCCTCTTCTCCTGCGGCGGCGGCGGAACGGGGCGCGTTCCGCCGGGAGGCGAGCGATGAGCGGTGGTGGCGAAGGCGCGGCGGGGGAGGAAGGATGGGTGGAGACGAGACGATCGGGGGAAGCTAAAAATGGAGTTGAATTGGGAGAGGAGGAAGAGGAGAAACGGAGAGGCAACAGCGGCGGCGTGCCAAATTTGGCGGGAAACAGGGGGAGGCCGCGGTTGGGAGGCGGGACGCGGGAGCTCCACTGTGTGAGCGTGACAGCGCCGCGGGAAATTGGTTAGTTGGTTGCGTGGAACGGTTTTGCCCGTGCTCAATTTAAATTTCAAAAAACGAAATTTTCGAAAATAAAAAAACAACTGTGCTATTTTCGAAAATCCTAACACTTCGCTCGATTTATTTTTACCCATTGGATCTGCTACAAGATATATGCGTATTATCGAACTATGTGGCGCCAGCGCTGCTATCGGTGTACAAGTCGAAGACACGAGCGGAGGTTCCTACAGCCAGTGACAACGCCTCCGCCATCGGTCATTGAGATGCTCGTCCTTGTTCTCTTCCTCCTCTATCTCTACCTCCTCGTTCTCCTCTCTAATCGAGTTGCTGTAGAGCATGGTAGGAGCTTTGCTCCGGAGGGGCAATGACATGCTCATAGAGTGGTGGAGCTTCACTGGCGACGGCGAGAACTCCGGAAGCGGGAGCGGTGAAGGCGATAGCAGCATCATCACGTCGATTGTTGCCAATATCGACGAGACCCCTGGCAAGCCCGCGCTGCTCATCTGGCCGTTGAGCAGCACGAGCCGGTCCGCCGCGGCCGCAAGCGGTGGCAGGGGCATGGGGACAGGGGCATGCCTTCCCCGTAAAGCGAATTTAGAGAGGAGAAGAAAAGAAAAGGATGAAGGAGGGGGAAGAAAAGGATCTGACGCAAAACATGATGGTAATAGCCAAATCAAATTTTGTGCAAATTCGGATGACATGCATACAAATAGATAGATGGTGTGATATTTATCTAAAATAGCATATTTGTAATGTTATAGATCTCAACAGGCTAGTCATGCTCTGTTAACCTGCAAGGCTGCTTCCTCTGCCCAATTTTTTTTCGCAGCAGGTAGCACGCAGTGGCAGCCGCTACTAAGTGCAGTTTTAACTTTAGTAATAATTGGATATGTGCAATTCAGGTATAGAGTGCAGTTAAGTTCGTTTTTTAATATACGATGTCATTAACTTTTTACATCATGTTTGATCATTTATATATTAAAAAATAACTAAATATTTTTTTGCTTGATTTGTCACTAAAGGACTTTAAGCAATAATTATACTTTTAAGATTTTTTGAATGATAAAAGCTTGTAACAAAAGTTAACAGCATCATATATTAAAAAACAAAGGGTACTATATATTTTTTTTATTATCTCACTTTAATAAGTTGAGTAAAAGACCTCTTTGAACTGTACTATCATTACTATAAGTTGAGTAAAGATCTATTTGAACTGTAATATAACTACTAAGAAGTTACAGGATGCTCATCACTATACTATCATTGTTGCTTTGTTTGGAACTTTGGAGCCCCGCCCCTACATTGTCTTTTTTTTTTCTTTTTGTCATCGTTTTGTCTCGTCGGACAATGCAGATTACACAAGTGCAGATGGCCCAAAATATATAAAATGTCCATAAATTTCAATCTTTTTTAGTCCAAACGAGACAAACGGCCCACAATAATGATCAAAATCCAGCCTAACTTACACGCCCAAACAAAAGAGACGACATTGGGCCACCATCATAAGTGGTCTACACTAAGACCAAAAATTAATAGACCAAACCCACTAATACATCGAACAAACCCATTAGCGGTGTTTTAGGGTTTCATCGTCCGACAAAAAGAATCAGCAGTTATCAAAATTTGAATTTTAATACTTAATTTTGAAGTTAATTTTAGGGTATTTTCGATGTATTTTCTTTACATTGGCTTTTACTCCCTCCAGTTCCTTATTAATTAACGCTTTAGATAGGAATTCAGATATCAGTGACTATTTCCTATTTAACGTATATTAAATACATCCGTGTGGCTAGCTTATTGTGTTTTGCATGCATGTGCGGGGTAAATTAGTCCAAACTAACGACACCAAAGTTAAAACGCTATTTTTTAATCCAAACAGTCCAAGTCTCTAACGTCAACTAATAAGTAACCGGAGAAAGTAAGTTACTAAAAACACATATATATAATTTTTATCATAAATTATTTTCACTAATAAGTCGTCACGGCTTATAATCAATCGAGGTTAACCGATGAGGCTCTCAGGTTTTTGCAGACTTTTTATTTTTTGTACTCTGGCTATTGGCTGAAGATCCGATGGCACACATAATCAACGAACAAAACCAATCTTTTCAGGCACATCTGTGCAACAGGCGGTCCCTAACAAAAATTTTCAGTTAGCATCAACATTACAAGATAACTAAATTCGGTATCGGTCTTACTACGGGATAACCCACCATTGTGGATGTCGGATGGTGTTGTCATCTGCATGGTGTGTGGTTCAAAGCACCCACTGTTTCCATCTTCTCAACACGTGGTTGTCTAGTTCTTGCGAGATGCTTGAGAACGGAAAAGGCTTCTCTGACGTAAAGTGAGAGGGACATGGCTCCCTGATAAGTGGAGCTAGTCTACTATCATGGGCCCACTCATAAGTGGCCAACGTCCCTCTGACGTACGTAGGGGAGCCTCCTCTGTTCAATCGTTAGGACGAAGCACGGTGATAAAGCACCGATTGTCACAAAGACAGAGGCTCTGACGGAAGTCACCAAGCAAAGCCGAAGACCTTCGCCCCCGAACCGAAGACCTCTACCCCCAAGCCGAAGGACTCAAGGCCCTAAGGGGCCAACCAATCAAGGGAGACCTATCTAGCGGTCCAAGAAGAGGCCTAATGACAATACTATGATGCTTGCACAATTCCTCGATTTATTTTCACTGTTTGATGTTTCTTCGTATCCTTTTATAGATGAGGATGAATAGTTTTAGTATTGTTTTATACACGTGGATGAATTGTCATGTAGTACAAAGTTTGATGGGAGTATGTTTTCAGTGTGAAGTTATAGTTCATTAATTTTGTAAGGTCCCTTATTGGTTGGACTGAGTGTGAATGAGCATTTATACATGCACATCAGCATCTGAATAAGTTGTATCAGGTTGATTAAATTTGTCTTCCCATATACTTTCATTCATGACTGGCCTTTTGTAATAAAATTATATAATAAGTGGCTATAGCTTTTTTTAATGGAAATGTTGGATTTTATCCATTATCAAATCAAATGAGCAACCTTATTTCTTCTTCCGATCATGACGCTAATGAAAATTTTGTTCTTCTGGGAAAAAGTTTTTGGCATAATCTTAAAAAATCAAAATAGGAAAATTAGGTCACTGTCACCAAATTTTTTGACTAGTATTGAGAGCTCAACTGTCTGCGCGTGACCACGCACAGGAAATTGGTTAATTAGTTGTTTCCATGTTTCGGAGTGATGTGCCTGTTATGAATTTAATGTTTTTTATATAAAACTTTCGAAAATTGTAACAAGATTACTTGTTTGCTCAACTTTAGAACTAAGTTTTCCAAAAAATATGTCTCGATTACTACATACGTCATCCAACAAAGTGAGTCTCACCGTGTAAATTAAGTACAGATGCAACTGAACTGCCACCCTCAAAATGCCTTGATAGCAACCAAGTTTTCTGTCAGCCCCAAACGTCAAAAACCGATTTTTTTCCAAAAAAAATAATTTGGGATTCGATTACTAGCGAGGCCATCATCTAATTAACATACAAATTGGGTTCATCATGTTTAAGTAGGGCCCGTATGTCAATACCATACTGTTAGCTACTGCTAGAATTTGTAATGAATTGGAGTCGAATCGAGGAGTCGTCTACTCTCTGTCTCACTGGTTCTCTAACTGCCCAGATAATACATATTGGCCCATGTTGGCCTAATACAATTTGAATTGGCTTTTCTATTTATGGCGCCACGTTTGGATCTTCTTGGCTTCTCTAGTTCTCCACTTCTCTTTGCTGCTCTGCTCTGCTTATACCCTGCTTCAGTTGCACCATCTTGATCAACAGCTTCCACGATGCCTTCTTCATCTTCATTGTTACAATTATTAGCACATAGTTTTTGAAATACGTACTCCCACTGATAAAGATATGGGGTCCCTAAAGATATACAGCGTTTTATTTTTCAACGGTTTTCATGGTGAGACTTTGGCTACAATTTTTTAAATAAAACTAGCATAGTGCCCATGCGTTGCAATCGGATTTTAATTAATGAGGATTACCATTTACCCAATATTACCAATATTTTACCTTAATTTCTATGTAAATTTATTATCGACACATGGATCCCTCCAGCCTTACACTATTATTTTTTCTTTCCCAGAAAAAATAAAGTTAGTGATGGGGTGGTTGACATATCCTTTTTCTCATTAAAAAAAGGTATGGAGTTGGTAGTCACGGTGGTAGCAGATTCACCACTCACCACCACCACTACTAAGCTTATAAAATCTAATAAGTGTATGATTTTGTGAAAGTACTTTTAAATATAAATCAACATATACTAGTTTAATATTTTTAAACCAGACATTTTAAATTTATTGATAATCGATGTTTTAAAAGTTTGATAAAGAAAGTCAAACGTCATAAATTTTTTACCTTTTTTACTTAAGCAGTTAGCCTAGGTTAACCCTTTATCCCTAATAAACATATGAATCCGCTATTTCTTCTCAATTCACCGGTCATCAGTCGTCACTAGTTTTGTGTTGAAATTCTGAATTAAGCACGTAGGTAGAACATGTGCTTCATAGTTCATACAATATAGCGATGGAGTTCTCCCAAATTAAAGTTCGTTGCCATACAGAAACTCTTCTACATGCAAGTTTTATCGATTAGTAACACATTCAGTGTCACGGGCTAATGAATTGGAGGAGGATATTCGTCGCATCCAGTGAGGGAATTCGATTAGCTCAAGTTCGTAGGCAGTGAGCTTGGCGTGGCGTGACTTGCTGAAGAACGCCACAGGCCCGCCGTCTTGATGGAGCACGGCGCCGAAGCCCGTACCCGACGCGTCGCATTCGACGATGAAATCCTTACCAAAATCTGGTAGATGGAGGACCGGGTCGCTGTCAAGGCGTGTTGGAGCGTGTGCAACACCGACACGCTGCATCGGACCAGCGGAAACCGTCCTTGCGCAGCAGCGCCATGAGGGGTGCGGTGATGGAGCCGAAGCTGTGGATGAAGCGGCGGTAGTAGCGAGGCTCAGAAAGCCACGTACCGTGTGCACCATCTTTAGCATCGGCTTGTTAGACTTAATCTTGTTGTTTAGTTTTTTGTGTGAGTTGTTCAGTCGTGTCATGTGTGTGTGAGAGTAAATGAATTTGTCTGCGTGTGATTTAGTTAGATCGGTGATAGCTATGAGCTGCATTCAAGTGACTACATGCAGTAGTGATTGCTTGGTGGTGCGGCCAAGTCAGGTGAGTTAAGGTCCTGTTTGTTTCAGCTTAGAATTGTTATAATCTGGATTATTAGTAATAATCTGAAACAAACAGATAGATTATTATGATAGATTATTATAATCTATAAGCTAGATTAGTATAATCTGGTAATCTTCTCTAAACGTGCTTTTTTCAGATTATTGGGTGGCTAAAGACTCACTACCCTTATTCTACCATAATTCAGATAAACAAACAACTTATAATTTATTTTACTATAGCTTATTATAATCTAGTTTATAGTAATCTGACTTAATAATCTGGATTACAATAATCTTAAGTTGAAACAAACAGGTCCTTATAGTCATGGCTAAATATGTGGATCAGCTAGCTTGCACGTAGATAAGTTAGTGAGTGGGTAGTTAGACATGTGAGTGATCGGCCGGGTTTTCCGGCTAAACGTGGCTAAGCGTGTGTGCGTGTGGGGCTATTTAAGCCATGTAATCAGCCTGTTAATTAGTGTGGTGTTGCAGCAGTGTGCGTGTGTGCATTTGGTGCTGGTGTGCAGTGCCGACACAAATACTTTTCTTGCGTGTGCCTTCCAGTTAGAATTGTCCATTGTGTGTGTGATTCTACCACTCCATCGTGTGTGTGTGAGCTTGTGTTCGAGCTAACACGGAATTGATGATCATGCAGGGTTTGCAGCACGATGCGCACGTGATGGAGGTGCTCCGACCATGTCGAGCTATAGATGAGAATATCATCAGAAAAAAAAACAATACGAACCAGCGGAGGAACGGGAGGAAGACGTTCATGAGAGCCTGGAAGGTGGCCGGCTTGTTCGTAAGGCCGAACGGTATGACCAAGAACTCGAAGAGGCCTTGGTGCATCCGGAACGCTGTCTTGTGGACATCGTAAGGGTGCATCAACACTTGGTGTTAGCTGGAATGCATGTCGAGCTTGGTGAAGAGATTGGCGCCACACAGCTCGTCGAAGAGTTCCTCTGCTACCGGGATCAGAAATTTGTCTTTGATGGTCTTGTCGTTGAGAGCATGATAATCGACAGAGAAGCACCAAGAATCGTCGTGCTTCTTGATCGGCAATGCCGGTGAGGAGAACACCGACGAACTTGGTCGGATGATGCCTTGGTGGAGCATGTCGTCATATTGGCACTCGTTCATCTTTCTAGATGTGGGCGTAGCGATACAGCCGCACGATGATAGCCAATACACCTAGGTTCAGCCAGATGCGGTGGCACAGGTGGTCACTCCAGTGGAAGTCCCTGGGGCTCGGTGAATAGGTCAGTGAAGATGTCAAGCAACTCGGCCACATTTTTTTCTTCAAATGAGCATGTATGCACCTCAGGTAAGGGATTGATCAAATGAGCAACATTTTTTTCTTCAAATGATGTGCTTGTTAAAACATCGTTCTTTTCAGAAAAAAAATACCAGAATATTCAGAAATATTGAAATGGAAAATATAGCTCATTGCCACTAAAATGTGAGCCACTATGCGGTGTTTTTATGATAGTTTAGTTTGTAAGAACCCTCTGTACAAGCATGTGTGCACTCACTAGTAGACAAATGATCTTTAATATCGGTTCTAACCTCCATTAATCCCGGTTGTAGCAACTGAGATAAAGAAACCGAGACTAAAGTTCTTGATTTTTAGTACCAGTTAAAATAACCGGTATTAAGAATGCATACCAATAACTCATATGTTCAAATTTACAATTATTATAACTTAGCTCAGGATCGAACACAAGAACCAAGCCAACTAGAGGAGAGGTGAATGGTTGTTATAACAAAAACCAAAAACTTTTAGCAGAAATAAAAGTTAACCTCAAACTTGATGTAGTCATCGATGTAGCCGGTGTGACCGCTCCTATGCCGCCGGTCTGACCGGTCTTGTCCGGCCGGTCGGACCGCCACCTCCTCCTTGCCACTACTGCTCGCCGCCGGTCTGACCAGTTCCACACCGTCGGTTAGACCGCTGCTACCCTACCGATTAGATCACCTCTAAGCCACCGGTCAAACCGTCGAGATCTAGAAAACACCGGTAGATGAACACTCAAAGATGTAGATTAATCTATCTCGACTTTATTGCATCAAATAGTGTTTACAATGTGCACCAACAGCACTCCTCACCAAAATCTCAAACTAAACTCGAAACCCTAACTTTTCTCTAAACTCAACTCTCAAAATCGATATTGGAAGACTACACCATCCCTATCTATTTATACCTATAACGTGGTTGCCCCTAGCCACGAATCCATCTAATACAAGAAGTGCTAATCCCCTAGGAAACCTTCTCGTACAAGAAACAAAATTTACACACTCCAATTTTCCCAAACTTAGACTCCAATCCAAATTTAACTCCACTTTCCGTATGTACACAACACCACGTGTATGTCATATGGAAACCTTCTCCTCCACGTGCATTGTTCTCTCGCCTGAGCATCCTGCATGATATCCTTAATCGTCTGGACCTCAACTTCTCGCAAGCCTTATCCCGATCCATCATCGGTTATACTCCCATGATCTCAAGCAATATCTGCACATGAACAACAAAAAAACTCCATATCAAGTACAAGTTCGCACCAACTTGACTCACACCAGCACACAATAGTATCACATACGAATATAAATCATCTAGAAATCATATCCATGAAGTAATCTAGAAATTCTACGAAAACAACTCGAAACTGACTCCTTCCTAGAGTCTACTAGTTTGACCGTCGCGCTACCCGGTCAGACCGCACCAACACCTTTGATCTGACCGGCGCCACTTGCTCGGTCTGACCGGCCACCCAGTGCCAACCGCACTGTGCACCGACTGAAAAAACTATTCACCTTTTTTTATAAACACTCACCTTTGATAATTGTTCATGATCAATATTAATTATCACATGATTATACAGTCTGCACATGACTATGCATGGAAATTTGGCTAATTAATCGCATGAAATGGCTGCGCACGATTTATTTTATTAAAATAAACTAGTTTTTAAAAAAAACTTAACACAAATCTTCAGTTAACCTTAACTTCAAAAACTAAATTTCGCTGAAATTGGGTCTCGGTTATGACTCGGACCATCTAATAAAGCAGGCTCATCACTTGTAAGTTAAATTCCACATCGCTGAATATAGTTTTTAATTTTTTTAAAGTACTCTAATAGATTCAAAAATTGAGTATATATAGATTTTACTGTTTAGGTACATATGATTTTTCCAAATGAAAGTTTGAAATAAAAGTCTACATATGAAAATATGATTTTATTCAAATATGTGTGTTCTCTCTTCGGAAAAAAAAATCAAATAAAGTATATGAATACAATGTAATCACCATATATGCTGCAATCATTTATATTACTGTTTATAACTTGTAACCGTGGATTAAGCCTTATCCAAACAGTATTTTTTCTCTCTGTTCCACCTGAATTTTGTGTGGCATTTATATGGTGTGCATGTGTAGGCCGAATTGACCGGGTGAGCATCA
Organism: Oryza punctata; assembly: GCA_000573905.2. Lineage (NCBI taxonomy): Eukaryota > Viridiplantae > Streptophyta > Magnoliopsida > Poales > Poaceae > Oryza > Oryza punctata. The sequence goes on along the minus strand of CM002499.2, from coordinate 20,784,948 downwards.
CAAATGGATCCATCTTCTCAAAACGTTTGGATAAATAAGTTGTGCGTCAAAAGGAGAGACATCACCATCAGTCCCACATTATCCGGTAAATGCAAGACCTACCGTACGTGCGTCCAGGTCGGAGCAACCACTGCTGCCAGTGTGAGACAGGACTCATATTGCTGTCTCGCTCTCACCAAATGTCCGTCATGAGACGAATCATCTTCGACCGTGAAATTTGGATGATCACTGTGGCTTCGAGTTCGTCTTACTTATTTTCTTGATGCCTCTCATTCTCGGATCTTATCTGAATATATACCCCAATCTCACTCTTATGGCACTACGATGCTTGCACAGTTACTCGATTAATCATGTTCCATCCCCATCGTTGCCCAATTTTTCTTGATTTCCTTTTATAGGACCAGGTTGAATAGTGTGGCAGTGGAGAGTTTGATGGTTGTGCGTTTACTGTAGTATGGAGCTTTTGTTCAGTTATCTTGTTAGGTCCCATGTTGAATGAACTGAGTGTGAACCTTGGCATTTATGCACGTCAGGAAAACGGTGTTCAAATGAGAAGTATGAAATTTTTTTTGTTTTGAGATAAATTACGGCTTAATCTTCACAACAAATGGGGAATATAGCTAACTTGCCGTTGACGGATCAACTGACTAGCTTTGGTAAACATTGTCTACATTAATGGTAAGAAATCTCCCACATGCGTACGTGTACTCTGCTTCGGTGGAAATTACTAAATTCTAGGGAAATTCATATTAGTGTTCAAGGACCAGATTGCTTAATTAGTCACAGACATGTCTGAGGATGGTAAATCTCAATTTATCTACTACTATAAAAGTGCAAAGTGCAGTTGTCTTCCTCACACCCACCACCACCCGAAAAGGACCGGGCCAATTTCATTGCACACTATACGAAAAAAAACTATAGAAAACCGAATAATTTCATCGTACTATAAGAAAACGGCCCATATAAAAATGAATAGTTTCTACCCATGTGAACCAATGTGAAAACCGTCGAGAAAAAACCCGTTGAAACCAAAAACCATTCAATTCCCACCCTATCCCACGCTCAGAGAAAACACTAAACAACTGATAGAGAAAAAGAAAAGTACAGGAGAAGAATAACTGAAAAAAATATACGGCAGAAGGAGTTCGTAAAAAAGAAAAAAAACACGAGACAAAAAAAAACCATGCTCCCTATATCCTAGGAGAAAAAAAAATGTATTCAGATCGTCCAGTTTATCAGATTATCCCATTGCTAAGGATATGTATGTGACTAGTCAATATAAAAGGTGGGAACATTTTATCTTTTTAGTATAATAGATTTATAAAATCAAATAAGTTTAGAAGACTATAAAAGTGCTTTTTAAGATGACAAATCTAAACATATTTTTATATGTATAAATTAAGTATTTAAAAACTATTAATTGCGCTTTTTCGATGGATTTAAGCAATAGATCCACGTATCAGTGTGTATTTTGATCTATATAACCGTAGGTTAAACCTGAATTCTAACAAATCTGATCCTACTCTTTCTTCGCAATTCCACTGGTCAGAATTAGTTTTCTGTGGCAGGTCTGCATTTGTATATAGAATCTGAATTGACAGAGCTGGCATCACAAGTGAATACATTTCTTGAAAATGCTCTTGTGAAAACTCCAAGCGGTTAATCCAATTCCGTAGACAAAGTTTGTAAAAAGGGATGTGCCTCTTGCGTAGTTGCCTTGTTCAAACTAATGACCTAATTTGTTGTATGTGAGAAAATTGATGCTGGCAGTAGAAGAGTAGCAATAGTCTACTGGCAGTAGATGTAACATTCTAAGTATTTGCAAAAAAAATTCGGAAACTGAAAACCTTCGAATTGTTGTTGCGAAAACTTGCATGTCTTATTACACCTCAATTTTTTTTGGCTCTCAAGAGGTGATGAGGGAAGGAAGACCAACCATCTCCGTATTTGCAACGCGAAAACAAAGCAGGGATACCCAATTTTCCCTCCACAACTCTATTAACGCGCTCTTATTCTCGCCATTCGGCTACTTTGGGTTGTTGATGTTGTCGGCTGTTAAGCGCATGAGCAATCCGAACGGACGGATTGCTTGGACGGTGGATAAACGCTGACTGCATGCTCCTGCCTTCAAGGAGTGAAGGCAGACGACCATGATCGGTCACCGCCACGCATCGTTGTCTAGCTCGCCAAATCTTGGTGATCAGTCAGGTGTTCATCCTGGACTTGCAAGAGTAACCGGCAGCTATGCATTGTTTGTGTTTCGCTTGTTTCCTGAATACCTCTCATTCTCATGGCACTCTGATTTTTTTTTCTGTAATAACTCAAGCATGTGCTCCAACTGGAAATGCACACAAAAACACTGTGATGCTTGCACAAGTCCTCCATTTATGTTGTTTCATATCCTCACTGTTTGATATTTTTCTTTGTGCCCTTTTATAGACGACGATGAATTATCTATCATGCAGTACAAAGTTTGTTGGGTGTATGTTTTCAGTGTGATGTTTTTGTTCAGTAATTTTGTCAGGTCCCATATTGATTGGACTGAATGTGAATGAGCATTTATATACGCACAGCATCTGAATAAGTTGTATCTGGTTGGTTAAATTTGTCTTCTCATATAATTTCATGCTTGGCTTTTTTTAAAAAAAACACTATAATAATTGGCTTATAGCTTCTTAGTTGAAGCAAAAACTGGATTTTATTCATTATCTACAAAAATATGCACATCAGCATGCAAAGAGTGAGCAACCTTGTTTTTTCTTCCTATCATGACGCTAGTGAAATCTACGTTCTTTTGAAAAGAAAAATAATTTGGCATAATCTTAAGAAATAAAAATTGGAAATTTAGATCAGTGGCACCAGATGGTTTGACTAGTTTTGGGAGCTCAACTCTGTAGGCATGACCTAATCGGTTAATTAGTTGCTTACAAGTTTGGGACAGTTGTGCCTGTGCTGAATGTACTTTTCATTTAAAAAAACAAAACAGAACTTTTGAAACACATAACAAGATTATTTTATAGCCCACTTTAAAAATAAGTTTTGCTAAAATTATGTCTTGATTACTACCTAGGTCATCTAACAAAGTGAGCGTCATAGTGTAAATTAAGTACAGATGCAACTAAACTGCCACCGTCTCAAAACGCTTTGATAGCAAGTTAGCAACCAAATTTTCAGTTAGCCCCAAACGTTAAACTACTGAATTTTCCAAAAATTGGGACTCGGTTACCAGCCAGGCCATTATCTAATTAATTAACGTACAAAGTGCGTTCATTATGTGTAAGAAGGATCCACATGTGCCAAACTGTTAGCTACTACTTAGAATTAGCAACGAATTCGACTCGAACAGAGGAGTCTAAATCGCTAATTAATTAGCGATCAGTCTTCCCCAAAGTTATCTTTTTTTCTTTTTTCTTTTTTATTCACCGGTTTCCCTTCTTGCACGCCGTAGTCTTTCTTTTCGTGTATGTTTGTATACTAAAAGTTTACACACCTAAAACTTATACACCCACAATATATAGGTCAAAAATTTATTTACCTGACTCAAATTCAGATTATTTTCTTTTTATTCAGAATGTTTCTATTATATGTATAAAGTTTACAATAGTAATAAATTTCTATGTATAAAGTTTTATACACATGAATATTTATTGAGTGCGGTTAATTTTATTTTCTATTATCTCTTTTAAACTTATTTTAACAGTATTTTAATTCCATCAAGCTGCGTGCCAAGGGGGAGAAGGGGAGGGACGCACGATCGGTGCATCACCTGGATCACGCGCTGCAACCGCACGATTAGACCTCGAAGTTCTTGCCAAATGTTCGAGAACAGTCAGCTAACCTGAATTCGCAATCGTAATCGCACAGAAAAGCCTTTTTTTGCTTCTGACTTGTTTCCTGAATACCTCTCATTCTCATGGCACTTTAACATTTTAATGATAATTCTGATACGAGCTCTAACTTTGGATGCACACAACAACACCATGATACTTGCGCAATTCCTCAATTTATCTTGTTCCATCCTGATCGTCTAATCGTTAATTCTTCGTGTCTCGATTACTACCTAGGTCATCTAATAAAGCGAGTCAGAATCTAATCGTGTAAACCAAGTTGAGATGGTACTGAACTGACACCTTCTCAATGCTTGATAGCAACCAAATTTTCAGTTAGCCCCAAACTTCAAAAACTGAACTTTCCAAAAATACACCCCAACCAACACACACACAAAACAAGATATGTACAATATGATAAGAGCTCTATCTCTCTGGTTCTCTAACATGGGTCACATAATACATATTCATTACAGGGCCCATGTAGCCAAATATAATTTAAATTGGCTTTTGTACTTCTGGAACCAACGTTTGCATCATGCATCGTGGCTTCTCCTCAGTGGAGAATGCACGATTAAATTTGAGAGGGTGCCAATGGGACAATACATAGCATACAGCTATCTATTAAATAGAACTAATTGTCTTGTTTCTGGATTACACATAAAAGGGATGGTAACTTAGAAGAATGCAAAATACATCAAAAGACGGTATGTAATATATTCCTAGAGACCCATAAAAGTATTATAAAAGACTTATCAAAATTATTATCTTGTATTATCTGATATCAGAAATAATACTAAATTCCTAGGGATACTACTAGGTAACCCATCTGTAGGAGGTGCTTGGGCCCCTTTGCTCCCATTCTGTGTCCACTGCTTCTCCTCGCTGCTCTGCTTATACTCTGCTTCAGTTACACCATCTTGATCGGGTCATTTTACGGTACCTCCCACTGGAGGTAGTAGTAGTGTAGCACCATTGATTTTGATGGCTATTTTAGTCATTTGCTTAAGTGAGGTGGAAGGGTAATTAAGTAATTGTGCTCCCAGGCTGAGTTTGCTTTGTAGGCCCAAGCATGGTGAGTTATTAGAAGAACAGCCCAAGCATCCCTTTTCATCGTGAGTTACCGAAGCAGGAGGATGCCCACCAGCAGATTATTGCGCTCCTTGCCGTCTTTTGTCGTCTCTCCCACTCCTCGCGCAACAGTACGGGCACGGGCAATCACCCCGAACTTAATTTAACTAGGCCATATGCTAGACCATATATGTCACAAATGTGTCTTATAATCGCTAACATGTAGGTATGAAATGAAAGTACATATAGTGCCCGGTTTTACATTACACCGTTCGAAATCTTCACGCTAACTGAATGTAAGGATGTTCTCTAGACGCTGTAAATTTTGTCGTAACAAAAACATGAAAACCAATGGCTTTACAGAACAAACTAAAATTTGTGGCTGATTGGCCATAGCTCCCCATGATGAAGTTAGCTGCAAGCTGGTCTAGATCTGAAGGACATAATTCTTATATATATTGAATGTACTCTCCAAAAAACGAAAGTATTACAAACATGTAGAATAACTCTTCAGTCATTGCAACTACAAAAATATTATAGTTACAAAATTCACAAGTAAATGATCTTCTCTATGAGTATGTTGAAATAGAAAGAACAGATAGCTAATCAACACTATGAGAAAAAGTAAGTAGTTCCAGCTAATGTACAGTTGAACATAGGATGATTTCATCCTTCAATCAGAAGTTCAGAACCCATGCATTTTCTTATTTGGCACTTGAGATTATCACAACTAGTTTTGCACTTCCAGTTGCCTTAATAAGAAAGTGAAAATTTCATCAAGATAGTTTATCAGAAGAATTACAGGATGGAGCTGAAAATTTCTCTTGATGTACATTTCATCTCGGAATTTCTGTCAGCTCACTCAGTATATTTGCTGTTGAGGTGAACCTGCCATTGACCAACAGAAATTTGCAGCTATAAAAGACATCATAAATTCATGAGTTTTCATCATCAACCAAGTTTTAACCATGTGATGAAGTTGCTCCTCACAAAATTAATTGTAGTTCATTATGTGCAAGAATGCCATTGCCACCCAAATCTATACAACTGAACCTGAAGAGATTATGTGCACATATCAGAGAGATTGTTAAAATATTCAACACTCAATAAAGAAGTGATTTTTCAGCATGCCATCGCCAAAACTACACATTCCTTTGTTAATTGAATGATTCATATGAAGGCAACTTTGATGGAGCAACCGTTAATAATACATAACCGTGCTATCTTGGTTGGCAGTGAAACTAAGTATTACTGCAGGAGCATGAAGATAATATAGCTATGGCTATGAGCTGTTGAACAGAATTCGAGCCCAAACCAACATTTGGCAAATTTCCAAGTTATGATTCCATCTGATTCCCAGGCGCTCCCAACACAACTTACTATAAGGATAAGTGAAGAATAAGTGTAGCAAGGTTTCTTTAGGGCCTTGACAAATGCCACAGTTTAAAACTGCATCTTCAGGAGCACAATGTCCCCTATCCAACATGTCTCTAATATTAAGCCTATCCCACAAAAGCAGCCACATAAAAATCTTAATCTTCTTCACACATTTTGTTTTCCAGATCCAAATAAAAGGTCTTGGAACAGAAATTCCCACAAATTTAGATCTGTAAAACTTTTGAGCAGAGTAGATATGAGAATTCCAGATGAAAGACTAAAAATCTCCCTTTTTTGAATAGATAGAGAAAATATCTAAGTCAGATTGTAACTGAAGGAGCTACCCATAAGCCTGAGCATCCAAGGAAAGATTAAAGCAATCTTCGAGTTGAGCGTCTGAAAAATGTCTCACGGATTCCCATCTCAGTTTGGGAAAAGAGATCAAGAAACTTCGATTTTCTAATTTCACCATTCCAGAGATCATCCCAAAACAAGACTAAACTGCCAGACTGAATTGTGCATTGAGAAATAGCTCTGTAAATATCAGCCAACTGAATAATATCTCTCCACCGAAAAGATCCTTTATTAAATATCATGTGAGGAACTTTTGTTCTGTAGTAAGAGGCCCAAATATGTCTAACCCAAGGCATGTATTGTGCAGAGTAAAATTTATGCAAATTCTTTAAAAGCAAAGCCATGTTCTGAATATATAAACTTAAAACACCTAGATCCCCCTTGTCCTTGGGTCTACAAACTTTATCTCAAGCAGCTAAAGATTTTCTTTTTACTTAAACATTAGAACCTCTCCAAAGGCAATTCCTTCTTGATGTGTCAATGGCCTCAATCACAGTTTTTGGTAACTTAAGAGAACACATGTAATAAGTTGGAATGGGAGACAATACAAAATTTCTCAAAGTTAATCTGCTCCATAGGGAAGAAAAGAAGTACTAGTTGTGAATCTCCTTTCCACTCTATCTACCATTGGTGCCATATCAATTACTCTTGGCCTTGTGGTACCCATCGGCAAGCCTAAGTAAGTGAAGGGCATATAACCCACTTTACATCCAAACAACAGAGCCAGATTTTTCCAATTTCTCCTCAGGAACATTCGAGGGATAAATATTAGACTTATGATAGTTGATTTTGAAACCTGTGTCTTGAGTAAAAGTGTGCAACGGGCCTTAAGACAAAACCATTCTCTCTGTGAAGCCTTTAAGAAGATGAGGGTATCAACAGCATATTGGACCACTGGAAATCCCCCCATCTTGGTCATTTATAGGTTTAAATAACAACCAAGACTCCTAGCTTTATTTAGGACTGCTTGAAGAAGCTCAACACCCATCACAAAAAGCAAAGGAGAAAGGGGGTAACCCTGCCTAACCCTTCTTTTGCACCTAAAGAAGTTTCCAGGGACACCATTTAGCAAGATAGAAGAACTTGTAGAGCCAAAAACCATATTAACCTAATTTAACCATTTTGTAGGGAGACCCATATGCTTCATTATTTCCAGAATGGTAGAATGCTCAATTGTATCAAATGCTTTTTCAAAGTCCAATTTGAGAATCAAGATTTCCCTGTTAGATTGCTGACATTGGTGAATATAGTCAAAAGACCGAGCTAAGTAGTCTTGAATTGTTCTCCCTTAGATAAAACCATATTGATTTTCATGCACAATTTTCTTGATGACTCCTTGAAGTCTGTCAGCCATTAACTCAGTCAAAAATTTTAAGCTAATACTGATAAGAGAAATTAACCTAAAACCATTAACACATTCTGGGTTAACCTTCTTTGGTACAAGAGTGATGAAATAAGAATTGATACATTGAAGATCCACCAACTCAGCCTGAAAATGAGCAGCCAGTCTGTAAAAATCTTGGGATATTATCGGTAAGCAATTTTTAATAAAGCAACCATTGAAGCTATCTGGGCGAGGGGCTTTGTCAATTGGAATCTTCTGACAAATCAACCAATTCTAGAGTTAAGCTGACAAGGATCCACTAGGCTGTCTAGATTATCATTCCTTGGAAAAAGCTGAGCTAGATCAAAACTCATAACTGGATAAGTATAAACACCCATTCTAGACTGAAAAGTATCAAGAAAGAGGGAAGCCTTTTCATGGTGTGCTGAGACAACAGTTTCATTCCCATCATTTATCTATGCTATTAAGTTATTTCTAAACCTCTAAGTAGCCATGGCATGAAAAAACATGGTGTTTTCCACACCAAGTTGGATCCATCTGTTTGCACACCTTTTTTTCCAATAGAATTTTCTAAATTGAAAGAGTTCTAACAACTATTTTTTCACAATTTCTCTAAAGTTCCATTCCAGCAGAGTTAAAGCTCTAAGTTCCTCTATTAGATCCGGAAAATCTAACGCTTTATTACATAACTTGATCAATTGTAATAACTTAGAAAGATCTTTACTCCAAATCAACATGCTCTTTCTTAACAATTTAAGCTTGTAAGATAGATTTGGCTGGATAAAAAAAACCAGGATCAATACACCAAACTTGGGCAACACGATCAAAAAAATCCTCCATCTGGACCCAATAATTCTCAAAACGAAACACATTCGATTTTGGGATGGAGGATTCAATTTTGATCACAAAAGGAACATGATCTGAGGCAATTCTAGGCATGGTATGAACAACAGTGTTAGGATACCTTAAGGTCCAGTCATTTGATGTAAAAACCCAGTCAAGTTGCTCCAGGAGAGGATTACTTTCCATATTACTCCAAGTAAAAGATCTTCCTTTAAAAGGGATTTCAATCAAACCTAAAGAGTTGATAATATTATTGAAGATGAAAATGTCATACATATCAGCCCCAAGCTTATTTCTATTTTCCACAGATATATAGAAGTTAAAATCCCCAAGAAAAATCCAAGCTTCATCATGCTGCATTTGGAAAGATTTTAACCAATCTACAAAATCATCTCTTTCCTAGCCTCTACAGGGGCTATAAATTGATGTCAGGAACCAGGATTCAGAGTTATGCCTAGAGATAAAGTTTAAACAAAGGGCAAAATTATTAGAGGTTACCGAAGGACCCCTAAAAATAGAACCACACCAACTCACCAAAATGCCCCCTGAAGCACCACGAGAGGGTACAAAGAGAAAACTATCAAATCTTTTAGGCACAACTTTTTAAAGAAAAGCACAGTCCACAACTTCTCTTTTAGTTTCTTGTAAGCAAACCATCTGACAGTTACTATCTTTAATATTCTGTTTAAGAGCATCCCACTTGTCCACTGAATTCATTCCCCTTATATTCCAACACAACATATTCCAACTATGCTGTTGATTCATGAATAAAAAATTGGACAAAGAGAAAAAGCAGACCAAGCAAAGCAAGTTTGACAGCATAAGTGGTATAATACAACAAAAACTCGAACCAGCTGAGTACATTAACAATCATTACAAAATAACCATAAAAGAGTGCCATACTTAAAACAAACTGTTTTCTGAAACAAACTGCCATTGATAAAACAACTTAAACTAATATGTTCTTCAGCTAGCTTGGGCACTAAGTCCAATTTATCTCATCCCAGCTTGCCTTTAGCCACCTCAAGAGATAAGCCACACATTTGAACTCCCATCTTTTGTAAAAGGGAAATAAAAGAATCAGATGGGGAAGAATCAGTTTCAGAATGAATATCAGATTCAAAATCAGATTCCTTAAGAACACTACCAGAGGATAGAACATTAGAAATGCCTGCTAACTCTTTCAATTTCTTCCCAGACTTTCCCCTAGGTTTACCAATTCCTATCCTAGGATCCATGTCCAACCAGTCTGCTGATGAGGCCCTCATCTCGAACTCTTTGTCTCCTTGCTAGATCATAGAGAACTGTTTTGCCATCCCTTTTCTTAACAGGAGCATTAGGGAGAACTAAAGCAACTGAGCTAGAAGCAATAGGGGAGCTTGGCTGTTCATCCACCTCTTCTGAGACAATGATAGAATCAGAAACAAGAGCAGTCAACAAAGGAACTTTATCAGGAGGCATAATGGCCAAAGGAGAGGTTGGTGGTAGAATGGCTAAGGGGGCTGGAGATATCATATGAGCATCTGAAGTAAACATGACATCATCATCCCTAGATAGACTTTTTTCAAGGGCCCAACTTGAGGAATCACCCAGATTGGCCCTTTTAAAAACTGGCGGGGAGCAATCAGTGATGGCTTTCCTTTTGGAGTATAAGAGTTGTGTGAAAGGAGCAACAATTTGAATAGGCCTAGGAATGGGGGCTCTGTTTAGCATTGAGCTCAACAATCTTGCCCTCAAGATGAACTCTTCTATTTTCCCTTGCATCTCAGTTGTTATAGAAAACTATGGAAGATACTCAGAATTGTCAGTCAACATCACAAATTGCATATGTTGACTTCCCCCATGAGAACTTATACCAGACTGACCAGTGCCAAGTTGATTTTCAGCCTGTTGATCCCAGTGATCTCACCTCCTGCATCCTCTTGTTGCTGATTATTATTATCATCCCAAACTGGACCTTGAAGAGGAGGGGGTCCAGGAGGTGGAGGGGCAACACCCACAGGAGACAGATCTTCATCTTGTGGTTGAGGATTAGAAAACTCAATGTTTAAGAGAAACACACCAAAGGTCCAAGATTCACGTTGACCACCATGATTAGGAATCTGCCTGAGAACAATTCTTCTTGGGCACTAGATCAACATCATCGAAATAAGTTCTCAATAAAACACGAACAGGGATAGCATCAACCTCTTGCCAGTAATCTACCTTTCCAAAAAGACCCATAGCTCTAGAGATGTAACTTGTAGTGCGAAAATCAAGAGGAAACCCTAGAAACATGATCCAACCTACTCTATCAGAATGAGCAGCTCTCTAGTTGGCTCCTCTATCATGATTCACAAATCTAACCACATGACCCCCATTGTAGTGAAAGCCAAAAGCTGCTACTAGTATATCTCTAATGAGAGTTGATCTAACAATAAAAAGGCCAACACCAAGAGGATGCGGGGAGCAATGAGTGACCATAATTCCTTGCTCATTCTGAAGATGATTACGAATCTAAAATCTGTGAACATCCCACTCATCTTCATGCACCCGAGGCTCGATCTCCACAAGCATATAAGCTTCATGCTGCTTTTGGGGGGTAGGAACCATGGTATCTGCCCTAGGTAGACGGTTTGGACTCCCATCTTGAACATGCTGACCAGCATCCAGGAAACGCCCCAGATTGAAGACAATGTTGACCATGGCAATGGATTTCATTAGCAGATTGGATTGAGGATGATTGGCGTTTTCTGTAAGAACAGTAATCTGTCGAGAGGAAGTAGGTGAAGAAGCTAGGAGAAAAGATTTGTTAACGTCTTTTCGCTGTAAAGACTCTTTAACTACCCACTTGGAAGTAGACTTCCTCTTCTGGGCCAAGCACTGATGGACCTTATGTCCAAACTGAAAAAAATTTACACTGGATAGGATTGGAACAATTTGAAACCCCGTGATCCCACCTAAGGCAACGATAACAGATCTGATCATAAGACTTAGAATTCTTGGGGGAATCAGCAGGAAATTTCAATCTATCAAAAACCAAAGAACAAATTGGCACATTGAAATCAAGTCGATCTTTGACAGATCTAGAAATCTTATCCGGTGTACTTTATTCTGAAAGAATCAAAAACCTTTTTGAAAAGGATCACCCCAGGACGTTCTGAGCGCTCAGATCGAACAACTTTTGCAAAACAAAGACCATGTTAAACTGAAGCATTAGAACTCAAATTCTTAGACTTAGGTTTTACTTTGGTCCATTCACGATCTTGCTCAGTGATCCATTGAGAATATTCTCTATACCAGTCTAGCCCCCCATTTCGCTAGAGATGAAAAAATAATTTGAAATGATGGCAAGGGTAAGATTTGAGAGAATAGATGCGAAGCCCGACAAATTTATTTGCAACCATAAAACTAAAGCAATTATTTGCAACAAACAAACATGGCAACCATTAGGGTTACCACCAAGGCAGCAACAAAGGGCCAATGCCACAGATTCCTGTGTCAAGCGAAACTTGAAACGACAGAAACATACCACTAACTTGAAGGGCGAATAGCTAAAAAGCCTGGAGAGAAATGCACCGTAGAAGAAAAACGATTTTTGATCTCAGATGCCAAAGCAGATCCAGGAGAGAAATGCCAGCCATCTGCAATCGAGACATCTGCCATAGGAGCAGATCAATCCTCCAGGAAGAACAGAGCTCCATCACCTCGAGATTGCCTCCCAATCACCACTCCACAAAAACCGAACATTCTGTTTTTGTTCTTTTTAGCCACTCTGTGCCAGCGTTCTGTTAAACCTATAGTACTTGTATGACAAAATTATACATTTCCTTATGCCACAAAACCAGGTTAATAAAGGTACCATTCACGGTTTGACCAATGACGATCATAACTATAATATGAGGAGAAATTATAGCAATGCAACAAAATGTCTCATTCATATCCTTTCCAGTCTTAACTAGTCTATTGACTCTAGTCTGAACAGTGCAATAATCAAACGATTGCTCTGCAGCCATTAAAAAAGTTTGTAGCTGCACTGACCTCCAGATGTACAACGAGGCCCATTTCTCGCTGATGTTGCCAGAGCCAGAGCAATGGAGGCAGAATGCGAGGAGAACTGAACAGGAGGGAGACTGTAAAGCGTGCAGTCATGGTAGCAGTCAAGCAGCCAACAGCCAAACTGGAGGCGGAGCTCATGCCACCTATACCGCGTTCCTCATTCCCATCTCGGTGCAGCCGCAATGACCCCTCTCCCACCCCTACCCCATGTCAGCGGCCGATTCAGCGCCACAAATCGACGAGAGGGGGCATGCAAGCACGGCGGGATGGAGGGATCTGACGTGGAGTGCTCGCCGGAGATGTGCCCTCCCCCCTCATCTATGGACTATGGTGTATCCGGAGTTGGGGAGGGGTTCAGTGCAGCACTAGGACGACGAAGGACAGTGCCGACAGCGATCATGTTATCACAACGTGCCGACCTCCGGATTGTCCGGCCGGCAACTCGACGCAGGGCCATGGAGGCACCCCCTCGTGCCGTGTCGGAGGCTCCAACCGGTGGGCGGCTAGCGGCGACACATCACGTCCTCACTCTTGATCCATTCGCATGGGCAATCGCCAATTGGACCGTCCTATGAACCTATAGAGATGAAACCCTATATCAACTACATATTTACAACAATGCCATGTAATTTTTTTCCTGAAAATATCCTCTTTCTACACCATTACACAATCTAATAGGTGTAGTAGAAATACATCTCATCCGTTGGATCAGATACAATGGATGGCTCATATCCATCCGAAGGTACTCTAAAAATATCCTCTTGATCAACAGCTTGCACATTGCCTTCCTCATCTTCATCGGTAAATATTAACACATAGTTTTTATTTTTCAGCTGTTCTCGTGGTGAAATTTTCGCTACAATTTTTAAATAAAATGATATTACAAAATTAAGTTTATGATGTTGTGAAAGTAATTTTAAATATAAATCTACATATACCTTTTATAAATCTACATTAAGTCAAAGTTTCAAAAGTTTGATAAAGAGAGTCAAACTTCATCTTTTTACCCTTTTTCTTTCCTCAAGCAATAGGTCCATGTGTCAATTTCTATTTTGGCCTGAATAGCCATAGGTTAAACCTTTAACCTATATAGATATGCTGCAATCGTTTATATTACTGTTTATATTAATTTGTAATTAACCATGGTAAAGCCTTATCCAAACAGTGTTTTTTCTCTGCGCCACCTGAATTTCTGTGACATTTCTATGGTAAACATATATAGATCGAATTAACTGGGTGAGCAACACAAGTAGATCCATCTTCTCTAAACATTACGATGGATAGCAACAAGTTGGGCCTCGAAAGAAGGGGAAAAGACGCTGTACTATCACCATCCGTCCCATTTTCCAGCAAAAACATCATTTACATGATTTACAGTATGTGCAGGACAAAGAAACCCGCTGCTGCTGGGTGAAACGCAGGCCGTCTCCTTCTCACGGCTTTCTGGTTCTCATCGAATGATCATCGTGAGTTGGATCATGTCGTACCGTCCGAAAACTTGGTGGCTCGGTGTCGCTTCGAGCTCCCCTCGCTTGTTTTCTCGATGCCTATCATTCTCAAATCTCAACTCTGAATGATACCTCTCACCCTTACGGCACTCTGATGCTTGAATAATTACCAGATTAATCATGTTCCATCCCCATCGTTTTCCAATCTTTCCTGTTTCCCTTTTATAGCACAACCATGAATCATCTGGTACTGGAGAGTTTGATGGGTTTACAATAGTATGGAGTTATTGTTCAGTTATCTTGTTAGGTCCCATGTTAAACTAACAAAGTGTAAACCTTGCCATTTATGCACGACAGGAAAGCGTTGTTCATATGAGAAATATGAAAAAAGATTTATTTTCAGAAAGAAAAAAATATGGCTTAATCTTCACAAACATCGAAATGAAAAATATAGCTAAGTCATTGCCATCGAATCGACTGACTAGTTTTTGGTAAACATTGCTTATATTATTTTTTAAGTCGGTAAGAAATCTCCTACAGGCGTATGCTTCTGTGGAAATTAAAAAATTCTACGGAAATTCCCATTAGTATTGAAGGACCAAGTTAGTTAATGAGTCACGTTGAACGGCTGTGCTCAGTTTATATTTGTGAAAAAAGAGAGAAATTTTGGAACAACATAACAAATATTCAGCAAGAGTTTTAACAAAAATTTCTGTTAGCCCCAGCGTTTAAAACTGAGTTTTCCTTAAAATTGGTTATCAGTTATCACCTTAGTCCCAGGCCATCCAACAAACATTAATTCGCTCATCGTGTGTCAGTAAAATCCAAATGCCAGTGCCATGGTTTCGGAAATAAGCACTTCTCTATATGAATGTTCCATTATTCATTTTTACCGTTTTGAAGATAAAATTATATATCCTTCGTTTTGATCGACAATTGAGGATACCATCTCATGCCAATGACATGTGGGACCATTTAAGGTCACTGGCATGCATCTCCCACAATGGTAAATCTAAATTTCAATCTAAAAGGAGGGAAGTTTTTTTTTTTTGAGAGAAGGGTAATTTTTTACCCGGCCTCTACATTATATGCAGCCTTTTCAAACGGGGAACTTAGCCCTCAAACAACCCAATCTGAAGTTCGCTCCTATAGAGATTTGAACTCAGGACATTAGGTGCTACTCAGATCACTGCAACCACTAGGCTACATGCGAAAAGGAGGGAAGATGATCACATTTTACTTTTCTATTAGAATAGATTTATAAAGTATAATAAGCTTATAAGACTATAAGAGTATCTTTTACGATGGCAAAAGTACGCACATATACCATTTTCTATGATTAAACCAAGTATTTAAAATTTATTGCAGTTGTAATCATTTGACAAAAGACTGAAGGGATATTTTTTGTTGGACTTAAGCAATTGACCCACGTGTTAGTGTCTAATTTTAATTTGTTCAAACAATCGGCATGTTAAACCTTAATTCTAACAAATGTGATCCTACTCTTTCTTCTCCATTCCACTCGTCAGAATTAGTTTTCTATGGCATGTCTGCTTTTGCACATAGATTCTGAATTGGCAGAGTTAGCATCACAAGTGAATGCATTTCTTGAAATGCTTGGGTAGCAGCCGAGTTTTTACCCTTGTGAAAACTCCAAGTGGTTAATATTTGTTAAAAGGGAAGTATGTCTCTTGCGTTTTTCAAACTAATGACCCGACGATTTGTGCTATTCAACAAAAGACAGTGAGATCCGAGATCAACACGCAACATCATTCTTTTTTTTTTTCGCTTATACCACTCGGCCGGCTTGTTCACCAAATACATCATCTACAATATTTGCTTGTCAAAGCACCTACTGCAGCTATGCTTGAGGCATACCGTGTGGTTCTTACGCCGGTGTCTTCAACCTTCGATCAGTGAGGCGTCTAGTGCTTCTGACTTGCTTCCTGGATACCTCTCATTCTCATGACCATGTATATACCTTTCATTTTCATAGCACGCTGATTTCTTTTCACTATGCCCTCTGCATCAACTACAGACGAACACTACAATTTAGTTTGTGGGAACTCTGATGCATGCTTGCACAACACACCTAGATTGGTCTTTGTTTCATCCTCATCGTGTAGTCTTTTTAGTTCCCTTTTTACACCAAGATGAATTGTCAGGCAGTGGAGAGATTGGTGGTTGTGTTTTCAGTGTGGAGTTACTGTTCAGTAGTAATCCTGTTAGGCACTTCGGCCCCATGCTGAATGGATTGAGTGTAAACCTTTGCATTTATTTATGCACAAATGAGCAACCTTTTTATGTTTTTTTCAGATGACAACGCTTGCAAAAATTTTGTTCATTTTTAAGTTGTCGCGTGACCTCTAGAAACATCAAAACGGGAAACTGAAGACCAACCTTCCATTAGCCAATGCCAATGGCGAAGGGAGAAGCACTGATGCAGAGTCTTCAGCGACAGGAAGAGCATCGTGCTCTGTATGTGTCTTCCTCTTCCATCTCTCTGACGGTTCTTGTACGAAATCACTAGTTGGACTTGTTACATAAATCTTTCTTTGTGTCCATGAACAGACAAGGAGATGAAAAAAAAATCGAATGTGTTATTTTATGTTTATTTATTGAACCCTTTCATGGTGCTCCACTTACCTCCTTAGGGGTAAGAGCTCGAAGAAATCCTAACCGTTGATTATTGATAATTCCTTTGTTAATTTAAAACATATGAGCTCATTTCATTAATGATGTAATTCCGAAAAGGAAAGTTATGATAGATATACTATACATCCAAATTTAATTATGCATGTTTTTTCTTTTCTGAGAAACACAGTACAAACGTAAGCGCTCACAACACGCGCATATTCACCCGTATAAACACACATGCACACCCTATCTCTATGAGCACCTTCGGAAGACTAGGTTGGTATATTTTGAGATAGATAAAAAAATCACCACGGCCGTCTCGCTATTGATAAGGTATATCGTCTACCACTAAAAAAATGATTAGCTATAAATATAAATACGAGCACCAGGTGAGTTGAACCCATGAGAAGGAACCTGACCAGTTGAGAAAACTCAAAAAGTTCAAAAAAAAGCTAGGGGCGAACATGTCAAAAAAAAAGATAGAGTTTCCGGACATGATAATAATTATTGTATTTGGATTCTCTAAATGTAATATGTGAAATATAAATATAACTCAAAATTTTGAATTATTTTCTAAATTTGAATACAAATTGAAGCAACTGATAAAATAACATTTGACTAATTTGACTATCACAGTTTTCGTTCGAAATTTGAACTTCTACTAACAGTTTATGGTATTAATTATAAGTGGTGCTAACATGTGCGCAGCGCTCGAAACAGTAGTTCGAGCGCTGCAAAACACTCCCTCCGTCCCTATTTTTGGTTTCTTTACCACCCGACATTTCCTGTGTCTTTTTTTTTTTGTTATTTACCACTGACCTTTCATGTTTCTTTTTTTCTCCATTCTATCTCATCATTCATGCTTCCTCAATAGGCCGGTTTTCTGTTTTCTCATTCCTTCTACCGAGACCTTTTTTGTTTTTCTCGTTCTGGTAAAATATTGAAATCTAATTTTTTTTCAAATTTTATTTTTTTCTCATGTCTCCCACGTTTCAAAATTAACAAATTTACTTTGCGGAGTTTTTCATTTGCTCCCACCTCCGCACCTGTAAAAGTAATAAATTCTCTCACATGAATGCTCCCACATCGTTTGACACCATTCCTAGATGGCCGTAAAAAATTAGTACCTACTTACAACATTAGTATTTTTTCACCAGTGGTGTTAATATTGTTTAGATTTCGTAGTCTGCGAGTAAAACAATTACCACCTTTCTCTCGATATAGCACAAGTTATCGTAGTCACCGTGTAGTAATATTTACTGATGTGTTACACAGTCTAGGAGTAAAAACTGATACTAATTATTTCAGAGTATTATTAATCTAAATCACAAAATGGATATACAAATAAAAAAATTACAGGCTCAATCATAGACGTGTGATAAATACTCCCACGTGAAACAAAATGCAAAAGACAAAATTGGTCCAGCCAAAAATCCATCGTAAAGCTGAGAACCTAGTGGCTTTGCTCGATCTTGTAACAGGGATGGAGAGGTTGGTCTATATGTTGTCATTGGTGGTCGAGAGGGTAATCAGGTGGCGAGCGACAGTCGGCGATGGAATCACGAAAGAATGTAGCAGTGTGGTATAGAGATGAGTTCGGTGATACACAGTAGCAGCCTCCCATCATCTACCAAGCAGAAAAATGCAAAAGCAATCTTGTTCATGTCAGAGACGACGAGAAAAATAAATAGCAAACAACCTCCATCACCGGCTGACTCCACCCTATCCTTTGTAGCCAGCCACATGGAGCACGATGTGCAAATGTAGAAACTATGCAACACTTCAATTCAGATAAGGTAATATTGTAGATTGCACATTAATTTGATTTTCAAAAAAAAATTGGGGTTTCGTGCGTGAAGGTGAAGCAGAGTATGCATATGCAAATTTGATACAAATTGTAGTATTATTTCCTTAATTGCTTCTATCAACGTCGCTGATGTGGAGAAACCACCGGTTGTTGCTCTTGGCCTAGGTGAACACCTCCTCCTTGTTGGCGAAGGCACTGCCCGGCGGCAGCAAGTTCCGGAGCACGGTGGCGGCCTTCGCACTCCACCTCAGCCTCACTGGTTCAGGCTGCAGCATTGCAGTGGGGTCCATCCAATAAACATACATTGAGAAACCAACAATGAACACACTGAATTGCCGAAAAGGAATACACACTGAATTGCCGAAGAGGAATCAATCGCTTGATGGGCTCACCTACGGTGGCCTGGCGATGGAAGGAGAAGCGACCTCTGCTGGCTAGAGACCATCCCCTCTCGCATCCGTCGACTGAGCCCGTCTCTACTTAGTGCCTAGAGACCAAAGCTCGCCGCTGCCACCAGAAGAGGGAGATGGAGGTGCGTCCGCACGTGCGGGGGCTGATGAAGACAATGTCGACAACTGGTTCTCCCATCATCACTGCATGTAGGATGGGGGAGCACGTGATGATGTTGAGGGTCGGAAGCCCACCATCAAAAATGGCCTGCTACCGCCATCAACCGCCGGGGTGCCGTTGTCCTCCTCCCAGGTGCGCACCGCTCACCGGCCACCGCTGTCAACTGTCAGGGTGTTGTCCTCCTCCTCCCTGGTGTATCACTGATCTATGGGTTGGGACACTGGATCGATTCAGATCCAAAAAGATGGAAAATGAAGTGGGGAGAGAGAAGTGGATGGTTGGGTACATGAAAAATATAATATACACCGGAAGTGGGAAAGTTGTTTTGTCGAAATAAATCGTGTATTCCGATAATGGTGGGAGCGGGACGAAGGGTCGTGGGGTGGGCCTGGCTGATGCATGCTTGGAGTAGTAGTTAGCATGCTGCGCTTGTAGTAGTAACTCTATGAATTATCAATCTTCTAAATGCAAGGGAACATTGCCTCTTCTTTATTTCAACTAACAATTGATAGTAATAGGATTTAAATGCTAATTAGTGATAAGCTATCACCTAAGAGGTAGGAAGAATATTAACCCTTGGATCCTAGCATAATGGATGGATGGTCCAGAATGTTTTGCTGTACGGTGTAAAATCCTAATTTATTAAATTTGTTCATGTACAACAAAACAATGAGAGGATAAAAACTTAATTTGTTCTTCACCAGAAATTTGACAATGCGCATGCATTTCTCCATCTTGTATCTTCGCAAGTTCATTTGTTTACAAGTTCCATCCAAACAGTCGAAAGCAATGGCTTACCGTTCCATCTGACAACCAAACAAATCAACAATGTGAATTGAGCATAGGTCTAATGTTAGGATCCTCGTGGAACCTGCTCATTTGGATTCATGTTTTAAAAATTTAGAATGGGTGCTTGTATTTTTGTAGATTTTAATCCAAGTTGGTAATACATACATGCACATGTCGGTAGATGCAGGGGCTGACCCAGGACTGGCCCAAGACCCATGGAGAATGTGGCCCACCATAATGATTATATGGTGAAAAATAGCCTATTCCTGTTGGCCTCCAGTCGTAGGCCTTGGGCCACCGCCCAAGGCTTGGGTCCGTCCCTGGGTATGTGGTAAAGTTATTATCCAATACTACGTTAGGCTATGCCTTCAATCTTTGTTGAGATTTGTGCTACTGACGTGAGTAGGTGAGAGCATGATCGCGGAGTGTGTGTGTCTGAATTATAATAAAAAAAATAAACAAAAAAATTTAGTAGATGGATATAATTTACTCGCTTGGCACTGTAGTCATTTATATTGTTGTTTACGTTACCCTGTTCAACCCTAATGCCATCTTAGTAACCATGAGTTACTCCAAACATGTGTGGGCTCATTATATTTCTTCTTTCTTCCTCTTGAATTTACTGTTTAGGTAAAGATTTTTTTCCAAATGAAAGTTTCTAATAAAAGTCCTCAGATGAAACTTTGGTTGATTTTCTTCAAATATATGTTTTCTCATTGGTTTTGTAGAAATTACCTAATTCATGGAAAAATTGCAAACACAATACCAATATCATCAGGGTTGTCACCGCACGAGAGGGTGACAAGAGCCCCGTGTCACCATCCTTATTGATTGGTGTACGGAGAGAGGAATACTGCGAATATTAGACACACTATATTGAGCCTCGGGGGGCCAGTATATAGGACTAAATAGGGAGTAGATAAGGAAAAAATACAGATATGGAAGGAATCCACACAAATCAATCATATCCTAATATGAATCTAACATCCATCCGCAGTCCAAGTGTGAGCAACACAGGCGCTTAGACTGGAGAGAAAACCGTCGAGAGTACTCAACACGGATGATAGCTGCTGTAGTCGACGTAGCCAAGGAGAAGGAGCCAAGAGAGCCGTGGTCGATGAACCCGTGCATAGAGTAGCCGTAGTTCACTAGTACACAAACCGCTACAGGTGCCGGTTGGGAACTGGCAAACTAGGTCATTGGTGCCGGTCTTAGAACCGACACCTTTGTACTCTCCCTGATTTAAAAAAATAGAAGTTGGCTCCAAGCCGCGCCGATGCTTTCATAGATTACAAATCAAATCCATCATAGATAATCATCAACAACAATAATAATCCCTAATCCAGTACATCACCAATCACAGGTGAACAACAATCCATCACCAATTACAGATGAACAACAATCACAGATGAAAGAACTACACGATAATCACATATGAACAACAATGAGATGCACTAACTTCGCGCGACATCGCCACCTGCCACTGTGTCCCTCACTACTCCGAGGCCACCACCGAGGTTCCTCTCCGCACTGAGGTCGCCGCCATCGGATCTGGTGGCATGCGAGCTCTAGACGACTGGATCTGGTACTCCTGAGCTCCACGTGACCGGACCTACGCGCCACCGGTGGGAGGCCGACGGAGTGGGAGAATCGCTCGTGAGGAGGCCGCCCGTCGCGGGCGACGCTGCTCGCCGGCTGGGGGAGGGGGTGAAGGGGGAGAGACAGGAGAGGACGGCTGTTGATATTTCTTAACGACATTACTAGGAATGAAATCTTAGGCAATGGTGGTAGAAATATTAGTCGATATTTTATTACAATCACAGATATAATCCGCAAGCGCACGGATATACCACTGTAGCATTTCACTCGGAAGTATTTCCAAGGTAACATATTTATTTAATCCCAAGGGAAGATATGGTAAGAGTACTATGTTGTTAATCCACATCACACTTAAGTAGATCAAAGTCTAATGCAGGGATTAAGCAATTGTTGAATATGGGTAGGGTGACATACAGAAGAAACAATCAAGCTAACTCTCCCTAAATAATAATCTAGACTAAGTGGATAAGTAATGAGAAAAGCCTATTTCTATACTTCTAGTACATGGTACTTTTAGTATACACTTGTTAATGTACAATTATATGGCCAAAAGCCCCTAATAATGCCCTCCTGGTATATCGAGAAACCACCTCTGATTGCTGAGTTCCTTACGACAATCCGTCATGGCTATACAACCGGTTATGGATACAAAGAAGTACCGTCGCCTGGAACAGTTCTTAGTCCTATATACGCACGTGGAGGAATAGTCGTACTGAGTTGTCACCATCAGCGGCCTACCTCTACAGTTCCGTGGCATATAGCACCACTTAATGGTATTTAATAATCTAAGCACCTCGCTTACATTACTAAATACTACTTTATATCTCTGTAGATGACATAGAGCAATCAATTGAATGAAAATTAAACCAATACCATTGCATCTCTATTGTAAACTAGCCATATAATTAATACAATACAAGTATAACGAAAGTTGGTACTCGTATGCAAGTAAAGTAAAGGACCAAAACTATATAAAGAAGAATATTTCATTATTGAATAAAGTCTTACAAGAGAGAAAATAGCTACTAGAACCATATTAAAATTCTCCGGAAGACTTGAAGAACTCTAGAACTATTCTAGTTCTAACTGCACTAGTGCTAGAACAAAGTAAAATAGCTAAGAGAGCTTCTTCTTGATTCCTCCTGGTGTGTGTTGAAGTGTGTGAGGCCTACTCCTTATATAGCCTTCAAATGACGGTTATTGTTGACGGTCCTTAAATCATAACATCTGACCATCAATGCCTGCATATAATGAAATAAAATATGGTATCCAACTTAGTGGCAGGGATTATTACTAATCATTTCCACTAGTGCTAGTGAAATATGTGTGTGCAAGTATTTTAAGGAGAAAATACACCCGCCATGCGACGAAAACACACCTCTCGGCAATCGGACGCGATTACGCAGATTAGAGGGCCCAAATGCCAATCAAAACCACCTAGGATTGAGCCCAACCATAATACATCATGTTGGGGGCCCATTAAGCAGCCTCCCAGCCAAAGGGGAGGTTGGGTGGTAGCCTAGAAGTTCGGCTGAACCCTAGGTTCGGCCGAACCGCCATCGAGCCCAATCGCGATCTGTTTCCACGTGTACGCTCCTAATGACTCTCCAATGATGGTGGAGGGGTTTCTCCGACATATCCAACTGTCAAAACCGTCATTTGGAGGCTATAAATGGAGGAGCACAAGTCACTTTCAACACACAACTCTTTGAGCTAAATTACAAGAGGCTCTATTGTATCTTTTATAGATTAGAAAATAGGTAGAGAGTGAGGAGAAGCTCTGGAGGAGTGCCCGGAAGTTTGTCGCTCTCTCCAACTTCTCCTTGTTGGAAGTAGCTTTCTAGGAGGAGCTCTGGAGGAGTACCGGAGCTGTTGGTACACTCTGCTTCGGGATCGGAGAAACTTCTTCTATAAAGTAAGCATTCGGGATCTTTTCTTATGTTATTTAATTATTAGTCTACGTGAGATAGATTTCCATCTTTGCGGGTTCATTGTTTAGTATTCATACTAAGTGCGCTAGTGCTATGGCTCTGGATAAAGAAGGAAGTTCCTGCGCAAATATTAGAGTAGTAGTTAATAACTTAGGCGTGTCTAGGTTAGATATTATCTTTGTTTATTGTGTACCCCACAGATTTGTCAGAGGTAGCCGACAGGTGGTGATAGCCCTGAATCATGTCCTATTTATCCTCCACGTTCGAGTACGTCATAGAGCTATAGTCGGAACCACGCTGGCAGACCAGCAGGGGTTGGTGCCTGAAGCAACAAATAGGAAATTACCTTCCGCTTAGCTTAGATAACTAAAACAATTAGAAAGTCCTCTCTAGCCTAGCTAGCCTACCAATAGTTGTTGTCCTTCGATTGTCTTAGCCTTAGGTAGATTACACATGTTTCCTGAGTTCGATATCCTTTTGGGGTCACCCAAAGGTGAAGTGCTACAGCGGTATTCCGTGCACTTGCGGATTTATCTGTGGCCGTAAGAAATACCAACAGTTATGATGGTTGGAATTGTCGTAATCAGCCCTCCACCGTCATTTGGAAATCATCTAGGAAGTCCACATGGAAGGAGATGGTGATTGGAGCCAATATCGGTTCGGCCAAACCCTGGTTGGCTCCCCTGGGCCTCTTCTTCCTCCTGGGCCTTCTCTTGTCTATCCTCAAACTTGTGGTATGGTGGTTCGGCCCATTTGCAGGTATTTCATTGGGTTTATGGGCCCATCCATCCATGTGTACATCATGTGTCGACCTCCGATTGGTTGATCATGAATTTTCCACCATTTTTCCTTCATTTATATAGTGATCTCATGTATACAAATATAATGCCAAGTACAAGTGGACATAGATTATTTCTACATAAGTATGCATGCAAGCATTGCAAGTTCTCCATTATTTCCAGGAATATTAACAATCAAAATTGTTCTATAATGACTGTCAATAGCGGCGGAGGAGGTGAGGGGGAGGGGCCGGAGGTGTAGGGGAGGGTGCGGTGGAGGAGGAGGTGAGGCGGAGGGTGCCGGGGAGGGGTCGGAGGCGAGGGAGTGGAAGGCGTGGCGGAGGAGGATGCGAGGCGGTGGGCGCGCGGTGGAGAAGAGGAGAGGAACGCACACGGTTGTGGATAATGAGACGCGTGAGATTGTGTGGATAAGGAGATACGCGTGAGTAGATCGATATAGGCTGCTGGCTCGGCTTGCCCGTGTCAGCTCAGTTGGGTATAGGTGTTCGTTTTTTAAAAGAACCAACACCTATAATATATTATAGGTGTCGGGTTTTTATTAAACCGGCACCTATAATATATTATAGATGTCGGTTATTTTAAAAAACCAGCACCTGTAGTATTGGTACCGGCTTTAATGAATGAATCGGTACCTATAGTTCTTAAACGTGTTGGTTCTTTATTTCTTCACCGTGCAGAGGTGGGAAAAGGCCTATAAGTGCAAGTTTTAAATGAACCGACACTTATAAGGCCTATCCATATGAGGAGTTTTTTAGTAGTGGTTGGTGCAACCGAAGTAGGGAAGTTGATGTCGAGGTAGCCGAGCCACAGGGCATTAAGGAGTGGTCACAGACACATGGGATGCGCCCTGGACCAATGTGCACAACGACACGCTGTAGACGAAGACGGTGATGCAATCACGATAATCGTTGAGGAAGATGATGCCAAAGAGTCAATGTTGTCGAACTGCGTAGGATGAGATGTCATGCCAGGTTTACCAGAACCGGAGACAACTCGGGACGAACACGCGCAACGGTGTTGTCAATACCGCGCGGGCGAGGTAGGATATCACTATGAATATTCACCAATGTTGAAGGAGACTAGCAAAAAAGGCCACCGAGATGGTCGAGGCGCGAGAATGATTTAGAGGGAGAATTGCCGAAGCAGCACGCAGTTGTCGGAGAAGAGCAACGTGTAGTCAAGGAAGATAAGGTGACGCTGGTGATGAGGCATGATGGACAAAGATGAAGAGGAAGTAGTGGGACCAACGGCCTGGAATGACGATAATGAAAGCCGGAGTAGTGGCAACGGTGGTAGCCTATAGATGTGGCGGCGATGCTCGATATACTAGCCCCCAAGGCTCAATACAATGTGTATAATATTCGCAGTATTCCTCTCTCCCTACACTATTCAACATGGTATCAGAGCCTCGGCGACCGGTATTGTCGGTGTCGTGGGCCCAGGGGTATAGAGACTTAGAGCTTGAGGTGGCCCCCTGCACCCACGTGGCCCTCCCCGGGGGGGAGGGTTGGGCCCGAGAGTAAGGTGGCGGCCGCCCTATCTAAATCTCAGCTCCCCTAGCATTCTACTGTAGAAGGGTCGGGCCGCCTTGACCCCCCGTGCTTCTGCCACGTGTGCAGAGTTAGGTGAGCGGTTCCAACGCTCACCTGACTGCATTAATGACGGTTCAGGCGAGTGCGTCTCACCGCGCGTCACGCCGCATTTAATGCGGTTAGGCACGCGCGTGACCGATGTGACGCCGGTCACGCCGGCTGACCGGTCAGAATGACCGATGGGACGGCGGCGCGGCGTCGGTGCAGGAGTCACGCTACTATGCGACTGTACGTCAGACAGGAGTCACGCTGCGGCTACTATGCGTGCGACTTCTGCGCCAAGCGACAAGCCTGTTGACCCATGTGGTAACCCCTTAAAGTATAAAAGGAGGCCCATACCTAGAGAAAGGGGGTTCGATCCCTGAAGAGCACAAACTCGATCTAATCAACCACGTATAGGAGTAGGGTATTACGCCTCACCAGCGTCCTAAACCTGTATAACTCCCCGTGTCGCATTTTCTTGAGTTTCTGGTTCTCTCGATCCCTCTCACATCGGAGTGTGGATTCTCGCCCTGCGTCCCCGGCCGAGCTCACACAAAGGGGGGCCCTCACTGTCCCCCGTTAAGGAGCTCACGCAAAGGGGGGCCCTCCCCGTCAGGTATATATAGAAGTACGTAGGAAGTATACAAGAAAGGATTACAGGTATGGAAGGAATCCACACAGATTAATCATATCATAATATGACTTTAACTACCATATACTCTAACAATCCTACCTGACGCCACGGAGCGCCCATGCAAAGGGTAACGGGAGCAAGCAGCACAAGGGCACCGCACCCTGCCTGTCCGAACCATGGTTTTTTTTAACTTTCTTAAGATATAGATTATCTCTCGAAGACCAAAGAAAAAAACATATATTTTAAAATATCTCAAAAGTTTGCATCCCCTTACATGTCTTTTATGTAGAGTGTGTTTAGATTTAGTTTTTTTTGTTCCTATTTGAGGGCTCCTTTGAATCGTAGGAATGAAAAAAAATAGAGAAATGGGAAAACACAGGATTCTAATAGGAATGTAGGAATGAAAAAAAAAAGAGAAATGGGAAAAACACAGGATTCTAATAGGAATGTATGTGCAAAACAGAGGAAAAAATACATGAATGATCGTTTTTGATTGGATCGTAGGAAAAAACACTAAGAATCGGATAAGAGAGACAGACTCAAAGGATTTTTTCCAAGAGGTTGGACCTCTTACTAAATTTCCTCCAAAAGTGAGTCATTCCATAGGAATGATATAGTACATGGAAAACTCTAATCCTTTGAATCAAAGGGCCAAATAGAAAAATTTCCTACAGAATTTCAATCCAATAAAATTACTCCATAAATCCTTTGATTCAATGGGGCCCTGTATCTATAAATTTTTTGGAGGTTTCTCTTAGAAAACCTAACGTATAACCCTTGTTTACTTTTTAGCTTATAGGGAAAGTTTTCTATAGAATTTCTTATAGAAAGCTTCATGTGGAAACTTCCATCTTCCAACTTGGAAAACCAGTTCCTAGAAGAACAGGGTGACAACTTTGTAGGATCGAACAACAATAACTAAGCCAACCAGAGGGGGGGTGAATGGTTGGTATACCCAAAAACCAAAAACTTTTAGCGGAAATAAAAGTTACCCTCTAATTCGATGGATCGCGGTCTGACCGAGGTTGTTGCGCCGGTCTGACCACCTGATTCACGTCGGTCTGACCGCCAGTCTCTCTCCGGTCTGACCGCAAGTGTGCCGCCGGTCTGACCGCCGCCTTACCGCCGGTCTGACCGGTGGTATGTCGCCGGTTGGACCGCCGAAACCCGATGAAACACAAATCGAAGAACTCTTAAAGTAGATGACGACTTTATTGATTCTCTCTGTGTTTACAAAGTGCACCAACATCACTCCTTACAAAAATCTCGACTAAACTCGAAACCCTAGCAAAACTATTAACTCAATTGCTCTCAAAAGCGATACCTGGAAGCCTCACGCTCCCTCTCTATTTATACCCAAGGTAGGCAGCCTAAAGCCACGAACCAATCTCATACTAGAAGTCCTAATCACCCTAGGAAACCTTCTCGTATAAGAAACAAACTCTACATAATCAATCCCACCAAATTTGGACTCCTTCCAAATTTGACTCCGCATCCCATACGCACACAATACCTCCATCGTATGCCATATGGAACCTTCACCTTCCACGTGCATTGAACTCTAGTCTTAGTATCCCGCATGATCTCTGACCACCACGGACATCATCTTATCCCCAAGCCGACTCCCGGTCCATCACCGCAATACTAACCCGGCATAAATTCACCTACACATGAAACAAACAAGGAAACCATATTCCGAGATCAAGCTATCCCCAACTTGACTCATTATTAGCAAACAACAGTATTACATACGCAAAGTATCCATCTAGAAGTCATATTCATAAAACAATCACGGATATCCAAATAAACAACCCGAAACCGAAACCAACTCAGTGTCGGCCGGTCAAACCGCGGACTGCGCCGGTCTGACCGCGCACTACACACCGGTCTGACCGGCAACCACAGCCCGGTCTGACCGGTCCCAAACCAATAGTACCCATATATCACCTGTGTAAATCCAATCATCTCCAAAATCACTTCGCAAATAAATTCCAAATAACAAAACCAATAATCTCCAATGCCAATTGTTCATCACAGAATAATAATAAAAAACCTTTGACTTTACAAGCTTGGCTAGGGAAAAATATGAAAGCTCAGGACAGTATTTTTATACTGTTTATAACCTGTAATTATAACCATCGGTTGAGCCATATCCAAACAATGTTTTTTTGCTCTGCTCCACCTGAAATTTTTTGTGGCATTTCTATGGTGATCATATGCAGACCGAATTAACCGAGTGAGAATCACAAGTGAATCCATCTTCTCAAAACTTTAGGATAGCAAAAGGATTGACGTCGAAAAGAGGGAATAAGCTGTACGAACTCATCTTGCGTTTCCTAGCACTGTCAATCCCATTTTCCAGTAAATGCGTGAGCTACAGCGCGTGCAGGTCAAAGCAGCTACTTCTGCTGCGTCAGGTACCGAGGAAGGCAGTCTCCTTCGCATCACTATCAGTCTAGCTCTCGAAAAATGTTCGTTGTGAGTCGCACGGACAGTCAGACAGAACTTGGTGCTGGGCAACATGGACCATGGCTCCATGCTAGGCCCATTGAGTACTCCTATTTTTCACCATGTAAATCTGTGTTATGCCAAAACTTCCATGGGTGGCCCTGGCTTTGGTCCACTTCCTGGTCCGCCCCTCGCGAGTCAGATCATCTATAATTTTGAAACTTGGTGGATTTTTGAGTTTCTCTCGCTTGTTTTCTCGACGCCTCTCATTCTCAGATCTTGGCTCAGTACCTCACGTTCTCATGGCACTCTGATGCTTGCACTACTCATTGATCAATCATGTCACATCCCCATCATCGTCCAGTATTATTGTTTCCCTTTTATAGATCAGGATGAATCGTCTGGCAGTGGAGAGTTTGATGGGTGTGTGTTTACAGTACTATGGAGTTATTGTTTAGTTATCGTGTTAGGTCTCCTGCTCAATTAACTCAATGTGAACCATGGCATTTATGCACATCAGGAAACCATTGTTCAAATGAGAAATATGAAACTTTTGTTGTTTTGAAATGAATTATGGCTTTCTTTCTGGATCAAATACGATCGATCCAGCTTTATAAGAAAACCCAACAACAGAACAGAGTCTTACGAACTAACAAAAAAGGAAAGGAACACCAACATATTTTTACACAGCTGCTGGGTATGCTAGCTTTCAGAAATGCATAATACCTCTTAAGTTTCTGAACGATTTTTTACCTAGAACCCCTCCTGACAAAAACTTCAGATGTCCATCGGCAAAACATCAGATGAAATACGTCTTAATCTTCACAAACATCAAAATGGGAAATATAGCTAACTCGCTGCTGCATGTCAAATCGACTGACTAGCTAGCTTGTAATCATTGTTTATATTTTGTTTTTGAGTCGGTAAGAAATCTCCCACAAGCGTACTTGTACTATGCTTCTGTGGAAATTACTAAATTATACAGAAGTTCATATTAGTGTGGAAGGACCAAATTGGTTAATTAGTCACGTGGAAAGGCTGTGCTCAATTTAAATTTTTGAATAAAATTGTAAATTTTGGAACAACATAGCAGATATTCAGCAAGAGTTTTAACAAAAGAACTTCAGACCTTTAAAACTGAAGTTTCGGTATTGAAGATAAAATCATTTTTAGTGGGAAATTTGATCATGCACCCTTCATTTTGATCGAAAACTAACGATTATCATCCTATGCCAATAACATGCGGGGTCACTAAAGGTCACTGACATGTCCAAGGATGGTGAATCTCAATTTCAATATAAAAAGAGGGAATATGATCACATTTTACTATTTAAATAAGATATATTTATAAAATCTAATAAGTTATAAGATTATGAAAGAACTTTTTAAGCCTACAAATTCCCATATACCATTTCATATGATGAAACCAGGTATTTAAAATTTATTGCACTTTTAAAAGTTTGAGAAAAGAGTAAAATGTCATAAAATTCTGACTGGAGGGAGTATTTTTGTTGGACTTAAGCAATGGACCCACGTGCGAGTGTCTAATTTGATCTAAAAAAACCATATGTTAAACCTCAATTCGAGTAACAAATGTGAGCCTACTCTTTCATCTCCATTCCACTGGTCAGAATTAGTTTTCCATGGCATCTCTGCGTTTGCTTATGGAATCTGAATTGGCGGAGTTAGAATCACAAGTGAATACATTTGTCAAAATGCTTGGGTTAATCTAAGCGGTTAATAGAATTCCACAGATAAAGTTGGTTAGAACGGGAGTGTCTCTCACGTTTTTCAAATTAATGACTGGATTTGTGTTATGCGAGAAAAGACAGTGATACTCTTGCGCCTTCAAGCTCCGTTGTTCAGGGAAGCGTGTATAGCTTCACATTGGTTTCCCGCATACCTCTCACTCTCACAGGCACGCTGATTCTTTTTTTCATATAAAATTCTGGCCTCTACACCAAGTATAGATGCACACAACAGTTTAACTTGTGGGCACTCCGATATGCTTACACACTTATACTCCTCAATTAATCTTGTTCTATCCTCATCATCTGGTCTTTCTTGCTTCAGTTTTATAGACCAGGATGGATTGTCCGGCAGACTGACTAGGCAGTGGAAAGTTTGGCGGGTGAGAATTTTTTGTTATTCAGATGATGTCTGCTTTACATTAATCTTTTTTTGCATCCTCATCATTTGGTCTTTCTTGCTTCCCTTCTATAGAAGGGGCCTCACTCCGGTGCTCTCTGTTGGGTGCTCTCTGTTGGTAGTACAAAACAATATGAACCATTGATCTTATTTAATCGAATGTTTCAGATTGTTTTCTACTATCACCCTAGTTAACGGTAGTAGAAATGTGGAGGAGTATTATTGTCTCAAAAAATAGGGGTATAATTATCATTTAGCAGTGACTAAATTTTCCTTTCCTCTTTTTTCTTTTTATTGAATATGAGCAATGCCAACATAATGGATAACCACATATCGATCTAGCGGGGAAAAACATAAATAACAAAGTTACTCGTGATCATTATATTAGTAAATTACTAATTTACCTTTAGTATTACTGGTAGTACAATACTACAAATAGAGAGAGTACCAGAGCATCACCCTTATAAAACAGGATGAATTGTGAGGCAGTGGAAGGTTTAGCGGGTGAGTATCTTCATTGTGAAGTTATTGTCCTGTAATCTTGGTAGGTACTTAAGTCCCGTGCTGAATGGATCTCCTGCAAAAATTTTCTTCTTACCCTTACCACCTAAGTACGTGATGTGTCGATACTTAAATATCTTTTAAATTACCTTTCATCATTGAGTGTTTGGTTTTTACCACTTTTGCAATGCAAACACCGTAAATGCTCTTGGTTGTATATCTTTGCATTTATGCACGTGAGGATTTTTTTTAATTATCAGCACCAGATAGCCCGATGATCCATTGAATAGAGTAGGAAAGAATTACAAGGTTAGAGCCCTGAAAGGTAGTAGCCAAGAAAGAGGAAACAAATTCCACCACCACGAATCGATAGCACACAAGGAAAACGCTTAGCACCGGATCGGCCGCCGCTAAACCCACAAGGGAACTATAGCCGAGAACGCTCAAAACAAAGCCCCAACAACCGAGCACTGGACTCAACTCTAGCCACATCTTTGGGTTTGAGGGGGGAGAGGATGATAGAGAAGAATGGAACCACTCTCTCCCAAGGCCCTCCAACATGACCAACTTGCATAAACTAGGACGCCACCACAAGAGGACGAGACATCTAGAGTGAGCTTGCAGCACTTGTCTAGGAGAAGTCTTGACAGGGGGGCTTCCTAGAAGACGTCGCTAGGGAGAGGAGCGACGATGACACCGCCACAGCCGTCCGTCAAGGTCTCAAGGAGAACCAAGGGATTTCACCCGGCAGCGCTACAAGATAAGAGGGGACGGCTCAACAAAGCCCCAAAGAAGAAAGACGACGCCCAAAGCGTCATGGTTGCTGGCCCAGCCAAGACTGTGTTGGGGTTACACCTACCATCCTGCCACCTGCTGACCAAAAGCTAACGCTCCATTGCTCCAACTACCATCCACCCTCTGTCGACGCGTGGACACCACTACACCAACACCGCCCGCCAGCCAGCCTCCACGCCTCCAACGCTGCCAGTCGTGCCTCCACGGGCCGCGCCAGCCATCTACGGCTATCGGCCGCACCGTCCTCCGCTGCCACCGGCCACGCTTGCACGCGCCACGCCGCCCACCCCAACCTCCGTTGCCGCCAGCCGCATCTGCCAACGTTGTGCCATCTTTTGTCGCTCCGTCTCCCACGCCTGCAGCAAGCTGCTAGCCCCCGCCGCCATCTCACCGTGCCGGAGGTAGCGTTAGTGCCGGATCCAGCTGCTGGGGGGCCACATCCGGCTGCGGCGACGCTAGTCATTGCCTCGACCTGTGCCGCCGCGTGACCTGCCCTGCGCGCCGCTACGCCTCCTCGCACAAGAGACAGGGCGCCGCCGGGGGGGGGGTGGTGTTGGCCCCGCCGCCACCATCCCGGTGGGCCGCGCGTTTTCCGGCAGTGTGCTCCGGCGGTGGCGAGGTGGGGGAGAGGGGGGAAGGTGGTGACGGCAGGGAGCTTTGGTTCGCCACCGTGTCGTCCGCGCGTGGACGACGCGGGGGTCTTATTCTTGATCATGAGTTGGTGGTTTTTGAGTTCCACGTGAGGAAAATTGTGCTCAAGTTTATGTACTGTTTTCTTTAGGTTTAGTTATTTTTCCTATTTGGAATAATCTATATTTTTGGAGGTTTCTCTGAGAAAACCTAACGTAGAAACCTTGTTTATTTTTACTTAATATTGAAAGTTTTCTCTAGAGTTTCTTATAGAAAGCTTTATGTGTAAACTTCCAACTTCCAGCTGGGAAAAATCGGTTACTAGAAATACAGGGTCAGCTTGGCTAGATTGGGAGAAACAAGTAGCCCAGGAGAAACCGTTCCCTTGGCCATGGCAGGCAGCAAAGGCAGATGGTGCGCATTTGCACCGGAGTCTTCGGCAATGGTGAGCACCATGGCTTGAGGTGCTGAGGTGTTCATATATGTTGACAAATGACAATGACAGCAAGGGCATGATAGCACAGTTACTCTTTAGTTCATACAAAAATTTGGGAATGTGCAGTGCATTGACTTATTCGTTTGCGGCTATCTTCACAAGTTCATATCAATCCGTATGAAGGAAATGGTTACAGTTCATGTGTGGATGTATCCAACTTGTACTCTAAAAAAATCAAATAAATGAATACAAATGTAATCACTATATATGCTGCAAGCAATTATATCCCTCTTTATAACTTGTAACCGTGGGTTAAAGCTTATCCAAACATAAATAGACTGAATTTAACCGGGTGAGCATCACAATTTGTGGATCCATCTTCTCGAAACATTAGGATATGTAGCAACAAGTTGGGCGTCGAAGGGAGAAAAGATGAAGCTGTACGAACTCCTTATGTTTTCTATCAGCATCAGTCCCATTTTCCAGCAAATGCATGATCACTGCAGGACAGTGGCGAACCCAGCACAAAAATTACCGGGGATCCAATACGTACTAATTATCTAATTTTTTACTTATATACTATTAATATCATATAATTTAGTTAGAATTGAATAATTTAGCCGGGGTCCGAGGACCCCGGAAAATTATATGTAGGATCTCCACTGCTGCAGGAGCCACAGCAGGTAAGTGTGAGGCAGGCCGTCTCCTTCATATCGCTGTCTACCTCGCGCCAGTTCCTCGTCATGAGTCGCGAGGAGGGACACATGTCTCAGGCAACCAGAGGCAGAAGCCCCATTGAGTACTTCAATTGTGTTGAGCCAAAAATTCCATGGACGAGGCCCAGGCCTTGGCCTATTTCTAGGTCCATCCTTGGGAAGTCAGATCATCCACAATTTGAAAATTTGGTTGATCCGTGTTCCTTAGAGTTCCTCTCACTTGTTTTGTTGATGCCTCTCATTTTCAGTTCTTAACTGAATATCTCGATCTCACTCTTATGGCACTATGCTGCTTGCACAATTACTCGATTAATCTTGTTCCACCCCTATCATTATCCAATCTTTCTTGTTTCACATTTATAGGACCAAGATGAATCGTCTGACGGTGGAGAGTTTGATGGGTGCATCTGTTTACAGTGGTATAGTTATTGTTCAGTTTTCATGTTAGGTCCCATCTTCAATGAACTGAATATGAACCTTTGCATTTATGCACATCAGGAAAGCGGTGTTCAAATGAGAAATATGAAAATGTTGTTGTTTGGAGATAAACTATGGCTTAATCTTCACAAAAATAAAAATAGGAAATATAGCTAACTCATTGTTGACGAATCGCTTACTAGTTTTGGCAAACACTGTTTATATTATTTCTTTTAGTTGGTATTAAATCTCCTACAAGTGTACTTGTACTCTGCTTTTGCAGAATTGCCAATTCCGCGAGAAAGCAAGTGATGTTCATGTACAAGGACAATATTGGTTAATTAGTAGTGTGGAACGGCTGTGCTCAATTAAAATTTTTGAAAAAAGAAGGTAGGAACAACATAACAAATATTCAACAAGAGTTTAAATAAAAACTTCAGTTAGCCCCAGCTAGCATTTAAAACTGAGTTATCCTAAATTGGGTCTGAGTAATCACCCAGGCCATCTTACATAAGTTGGCTCTCATGTGTCAGTAAAATCCATACGTCAGTGCTATAGGTTCTGGAATAAGTACTTCTACAGTTGAATGCTTTTTCCCAAGATTTTCAAGATAAAATATTAACTTTATAGCGAAAATTGTGGATTACCATCCTGTGCCAATAACATGTGGGGTCATTTAAGGTTTCCTATGACGGTAAATCTCAATTTCAATAATAAAAAAAGAGCGTATATGATCAAAATTTAATTTTTGAATATAATAGATTTATAAAATCCAATAATTTTATAAGATTATAGAAGTAGTTTTTAAGATGACAGATCCACACATACTATTTTATATGTTTAAATATGTATATAAAAATTATTGCACTTTTAAAAGTTTGACAAAAGAATAAAATGTAGTAAAATTTTGACTGAAGGGACTGTTTTTTGTTGGACTTAAGCAATGGACCCACGTGTCAGTGTATAATTTTGTTCTAAAAAATCATATGATCAACCTTAATTCTGACACTTGTGAGTTTGCGCTTTGTTCTCAATTCAACTGGTAAGAATTAGTTTTCCCTGGGATGTCTGCTTTAGTATATAGAATCTGAATTGACAGAGATATCATCACAAGTGAATACACATAACACATTTCTCAAAATGCTTGGGTAGCAGCCGAGTTGCACTCTTGTGAAAGCTCCAAGTGGCTAATCCAATTCCACAGATAAAGTTTGTTAAAAGGGAAGTGTGTCTTGCGTTGTCGAAAGAAATGATCCAATTAATTTGTGCTAGTGCTATGCGAATGCGAGAAAAGACAATGACATCGGAGTCATCGGACCAACGAGCAACCTTGTCTTGCTTTTCCTATACCTGTCAGTCGCCGTTTTCACCCAATACATCGTCTATAATGTCTGTGGGTCAAAGCACCCAGCTGTTCTTATGGCTATTTAGTTGTGCCGATTTGTTCGACACGTTAAGATACTCTTGCGTCGACCTTCTTCGATCGGTGAGGCGTCTAGTGCTTCTCACTTGTTTCCTGCATACCTCTCATTCTCATAGTGTTACGAATATAATACACAACGGAGACACGAGTTTTACGTGAAAAATCCTTACGGAAAAAAATCACGGATATCGACTGGTAAATGATCACTATTATCGTGCTCTTACTGTGCAGCTTATAAGGGATATATATATATATATGAGGAATTTAGAAGTTCTAACCGGAAAATACTTGAAATCCTATTACGAAACTAATCCTATAATGGATTCTTATTAGAAAATAAATTCGAACATATTACATGATGAAATTCGAATCATATGTTTAACATATAGCACTCTGATTTCTTCTACATATATAACTCTGCACCCTTATCAACGATAGACACACACAGCATTAATTTGGGGGAACTCTGATGCTTGTACAACACCTTGATTATTACTCGTTGTCTCATCCTCATCGTCTCCTCTTTTTTACTTCTCTTTTATACAGCATGCATCTAAGTGAGGCATGCTGTCTCATTGACATGGTTGTCAAGTTCTAAACAGATACTCGTCATGAGTCAAAATGCCAAATATTCACATTGTTGTCTAGATCTCAGCGAATGATCAAATGCCTCACTTGTTTCCTGAATGCCAATCATTCTTACCTGAATACCTCTAGCTCTGATGGCACTCTGCTGCTTGCACTACTTATCTATCAATCCCTTCTATAGAGTAGAATGAATCCCTTCCAAGGACCAAACTATGCTTCTTTCCAACGGTCAGCACTTGTTTTTTGTGCCATCTATACATTGGCATATATAATCTGAATTGACCGTGTCAGCACTGAGCATTGTAAGTGAATCTATCTTCTGAAAATTCTTTGATAACAATTTACTTGTACTCCTGTGAAAACTTCTAATGGTTAATCCGATTCCACAGATAAAAATTTTGCTAGCTTGTGATGCTGTTCAGAGTAATGATCCAATCTGTGCCTTCTGCATGAAAATGACAGTAAAATCCAATCACCACGTGCAAGGTCATCTTGTGTCTCCTGATACGATCAGTTGCCTTTTAGAGCTCGATAGACTCAACGCAAATGAATATTACAATGATAATGATGTGGAGTACATATAGGCATGCAACCTTCCTTATCCACTTAACCGGTTTATAGCAACACAACCGCGAGAGATAAGAGGGATCGGCAAAACAAAGGAAACAAACTATACATGAGATATATGTCTAACACCCTCGCAGTCACAACGTCAGTGGAACGAACATTGAGACTGGAATGAAACTTTGTGTAAACACAGATGTCAGAAGTCCTTAACTGTGACGTCGTAGACACATGAAGAACCCGAACAGCAGCAGCAACATGATCACGAACAAAATAAAGATCGATCTCAACATGCTTCGTCCGTTGATGTTGCACTGGGTTGGTGGAGAGGTAAACAGCACTAACGTTGTGTCTCAATAAACCACTGTAGCTCGAGTGGGAGGAGTATGCAACTCATGTAAGAGCTAGCGTAGCCAACATGTTTCAGCCACGACATTT
Source organism: Oryza punctata (assembly GCA_000573905.2). NCBI lineage: Eukaryota > Viridiplantae > Streptophyta > Magnoliopsida > Poales > Poaceae > Oryza > Oryza punctata. The sequence continues at coordinate 20,747,200 of CM002499.2, read as the reverse complement.
GCCACGACTATGTACACGGCTTTACCACTGGAATGGGAGACTGTGTTCTGACGCTTGGAAGACGAAGAGACCAAGTTGTCACCAAGGAACACGGCATAGCCCGAGGTGGACTTCCTCCTGTCAAGACAACTGGCCCAAGCAGCATCAGAATAGGCCACCAAGTCAATAGACTGAGAGAGCTGGAGGTGAAGTCTGTGGTCAAGAGTGCCAAGAACATAGCATAGAATATGGTTGAGAGCGGTGAGCTACAGCTCTTGTGGATCATGCATGGGGAGACAGATTTGCTGAACTGCATACGAGATGTCAGGCCTGGTTAAAGTTGTAAGGCACCAACAAGACTCCTATAGTCAGTCGGGTCGGCAACTGGCGCACCATGAACAGCGGAGAGCTTGGTATTACTATCAACTGGTGTGGAGCAAGGCTTGCAATCTGACATACCAGCACAGTCGAGAAACTGGAGAGTGTACTGGCATTTATTGAGATGCAAACCTACAGAAGTGTGACTGACACTAATCCCAAGAAAGTGGTGTAGGCTCCCAAGATCCTTCATGAAAAACTCAGCTTGCAGAGTCGTGATAGTAAAACAAAGGAGATTGGTGGAGGCGGTAAGCACAATATCATCAACATAAAGCAGCAGATATCGGAGCTAGGATGATAGATGAAGAGAGAAGTATCTGACCGAGCCTTAGTAAATGCAAGAGTGAGCAAAAAGGTGGCAAACCGGCTGTACCATGCACGGGGTGCTTGCTTCGAACCTTATAGTGACTTATTGAGGTGGCAGATCATGTCGGGCTTGGTGGGATCAATGAAACCGGTAGGCTGGGAGCAGTAGACTATCTCTTGGAGAGTGCCATGAAGAAACACATTCTTGACATCAAGTTGATGAATAGGCCAATCCGTAGAGACGGCAAGACTCAGAACTGTGCAAATAGTGGCCAATTTCACAACCGGACTGATGTTCTCGTCGTAGTCGACGCTAGGTCGCTGAGTAAAGCCATGCAAAACCCACCGAGCCTTGTATCTATCAAGAGAGCCATGAGCTTGGAACTTGTGGTGAAAGATCCACTTGCCGGTGAGGACGTTGATGCCAGGCGGACGTGGCACAAGTTCCCATGTGCGGTTGGCGAGGAGAGCATTGTACTCCTCTTCCAGAGCAGCACGACATGGAGCTTGAGCTAGTTGGCGGGGCTTCGTATGCTGGCCTTACCGCGCATGACCATTATGTGGTCGTTGTTGGCTGGAGAAGCACCGAGTCACGGAGGCGGTGCACGATCGCCTGGAACTCTTGCACTGCACGGCTGGGTGGGAGCTTTGGTTGGGGGCAGGCTGAGCGCTAGCGGGGTGGGTGGCTAGTCGGCCCAGAAGATGGTGGAGCAGCTGACTGCACGGACCAATAAGGCGGCCCAAAGGATGATCCAGCAAGGGATGGTGCCGTGAGGGAGCCGGGAGAGAGGGGGACCAATCATGGTTTGGCCCAGTCTGTGCAGGTGAAGCTGGCTAGTCGGTGGCAGTCCAGATGGCCTGAAGTGGGGTGCATCGGGCCCAGCATGGGTTGGCGACTCTGTCGAGCCGAAGGCAGAGCCGCTTGAGGGGGGTTCAGCACCATTGTTACAGCCAGGAGCAGCGCCAGTGCACCGGCCGATTAGAGCGGGACGTGGAGCTGTGAAATCCTCAAGAAAATCTAGGTTAGAAGCATCGGCATTGTTAGTTATCTCAGCAAAAGGAAATGAGTGCTCATCAAACACCACATGACGTGAAATGTAGACCTTATTAAACATAGGATCAATACGCCGGTACCCTTTGTGGTTCTCGGGATAGCCTAAAAACATACACATAACGAAGTGAGGTGAAAGTTTCTGGTGGGTAGTGGTGGATAGGTTAGGGTAACACTTGCAACTGAACACTCAAAGGTGTCTATAGGATGCGTGAGCACCACATAGGGTGAAAAAGGGGGTGTGGTGGTGGAGAGTCTTGGTGGATGACGGTTAATGAGATGCGAGGCGGTGTGAAGGGCCTTAACCCACAAGGAGGGGGCTAGGGCGGCTTGGAAGGGCAGAGAGTTGACAATGTTGTTTAAAGAACGAAGCATACGCTCGGCCTTACAGTTTTGTGAGGAGGTGTGGGGGCACGACATCCGTGGGGAGACGTCTTAGGTGAGAACAAAAGGTGCGGGTGCTGGAGTCGTCAAACTCACGACCGTTGTCACACTGGATGTTCCGGACATTGGCTGCAAATTAAGTCTTCACAGAGGCAAAGAAATGTGATAGTGTTGAAAATGTATATGATTTAAAACGTAAAGGAAAGGTCCATACATAGTGACTGAAATCATCAAGAATGACCAAATAGTATTTATAACCAGACACACTAGATATAGGAGATGTCCACTAATCACAATGGAGAAGCTCAAATTTGGTTGTAGCCCTAGTAAAACTGCTAGTAAAGGGGAGGCGAGTGTGATGGCCGAGTTGGCAAGCATGGCACATGGTGGAGACGCCTTTCGGTGGAGGGATGACCGAGGCTTGAGCCAAGCGCATGAGGGCTTCATGACCAAGATGGCCTTACCGGTGGTACCATAGGTCAATGTTGGTCGTGGAAGCAACAAAGGATTGAGCGGAGACTGCCGAAGGGAGAGAATCCGCCGAGAAGGGGTAGAGGTCACCGGAGCTACTGCACTTGGCGATCTCGATCCTGGTTTGGTAATCCTTCACAGAGAGGCCAAAAGGGTCAAGACACACAGAATACCAATTATCACGAGCAAACTGACGTGCAGAGATAAGGTCATTAATAATGGAGGGAGGCACTAAGACATCATTAATCACAAAGGAGTCATTAGGGTGATGCAAATAAGCAGGGCCGGTGGAGGCGATAGGTATTATTGAGCCATTGCCAACAACAATACGTGAGGAAAATATGTGAGGGGGGTTGGGATGCACTAAGGATACTGGTGTGAGATGTCATGTGAGAAGATGCACCTGAATCCATGTACCATTCACTGGAGGTTGGAGCCGTCAGAGTGGAAGTGTTGAAAGAGCTGGTGAGAGCTTGCGGGTCCCACTACGTCGGGCTAGCCCATGCTTGCGGTGAGGGGGCAGCCATTGGCGAGGGAGGCACCAGGGACGGTGCATAGATCGCCGCCCCAGGAAGTTCAAGTGGCGAGATGGCGGCTTGCTGAGGGAGCCCCACATGCAGCCCATGGATCGGCTGGGGCTTGGAGAATGTCGGAGACCCAGCTATCTGTCATGCCCTGATTTTTGTTCGGGATTAAAAATGATTAAATAATGCATTGCTATAAATTATATTAAAAGTCAAAGCAATTTAATCAAGTGAATTAATGAGGGAATTAAAAATTTCCTTTTAAAAATCATGGCCAATAATATTTCTGTAATATTCTCCGTGCCCTAAATTACTCTCTGAAATTTCCCATGAATTTTCAGAGCTAAATATCTAATTTTAAAAGCACAAAGTTCATTTAATCAATTAAATTAATTAAAAACAAATTAAAATCCTCCTCCTGATCCTTGGGCCATTTTCGGCCCAGGTCCGTTTACCCTCGTGGCCCGCTCGCCCCTAATTCCTCTCCTCTCTCTCGGGAAGTCCGCTTTACCCCCTTCCTCCACCCAGCCCGCTTGCCCTACCCCTTCTCTCACGCAAAGTCCGCTTTACCCCTTCCTTCCCCGAGCCACCGACAGGTGGGGCCCACATGTTGGGCCCTTCTTCCTCCTCAAGCCGGCTGACTGCCGCCACCACCATGCCGCCCACTCCACCGCCAAATCCGCCACCTCCCAGCACCCACGTCTCACGCCCCGGAGGCCCAGTCCACCACCTCCACAGCGTACCCACTTCCCCCACATTTCCCCCAAAAATCCGGCCACGTCACCACCTCCCTCGCCCCTTTCTCTCATTCCAACTCCACCACCGGTTACCGCCCTCCTCGGCTGCAATCCCGTATCCCAGTGCCCATAAAAAGAACCCCCGAGCTCCGTACCTCCTTTTCCCCAACTCTCCCGAGCTCGCGACACCCTCTCCCGCTCTCCCCACGCTGAGCCCGAGCTCGACCACTCGCTGCTGATCTCCGACCGCATACCGTCGCTGCTAGCACCGTCCTCACGCTCTACCGCTGCCACCACGAGCTTTGCTGCTCCGAGAGCTACCCCGGCCGCCACTCCACACCTCCCATCCGACACTAAACCGATGGTTCCACCACACACCCGAGGTTGCTGCCGCATTCGTCGCCTCCGATCGATGATTACCGTCGACCGCCACCACCTCATGCCGTGCCGCTTGCTCCGCCAGCGTCGCCGCTTCGTGCCACGCCATGTCACCGCAACCCACCGGTCGCCGCCGTTCGGACCTCGCCGGCGGAGTCCCTGCCCCGCCGCCACGTGCACGGTGAGGATCTAATGATCCCCTCCTCTTCCTCTCCCTTTTGCCTTCTCTTTCGCCGCCGCTCACTTGCCGCTTGTGGCCGCCGCCACCGCTCTTCGCCGGTCGGCCGATACCGCGCGCCCAGCCACCCGCCTCTATCGGCTATTGGATTGGCCCTGGGTCGATCCGGCCCACTGCTCGCCCGTGGACCACCGTGTGGTGGGACTTTGTCCCGCTGATGTGTGGGGCCCACATGTCAGCGCCGGCCTCCCCTTTGAGGATGTCAGCGGCAGCCTTTCCCTTTAAAAAATTAAATATTAATTGCGCAATAACTCTAATTTATTTTCAGAAATTCATTTAAATGGTTCAAAACTTCTAAAATTCATAACTAATGCATATGAACTCCAAATTGAGCCATTCAACTTGGAAAATTCATCTGAAATTGAGATCTATGTGTTTGTTTACTTTCCATGTACTGTTTATTTGGTTTTTATTAGAGTTTTTCCATGTTTTGCATGCTAGTATGTTGTTTCCACCATTTCGGAAGATCACGATAGCAAAGAAAAGAGTTTGGAAGATCATTTGAAGAACCAAGGCAAGTCACACATTTCCCTTGAACATGTTGAACCTAGTTTACAAATGTTTTACCGCTTGCAAATAAAATTGCACGTTTTACATGGTATTATAGGATTACCTATTTCCTCGCTTGTGCTATGTCTACTTGATATCCATCCTTTGTCAAACTTGGGCGATAATTTGACTAGCTTGTGTCACTTATGTTGATCTTGCTAGAATTATATTATGCTTAGCCATGCTTAATTACCACTAGCTCACATATTGGGATTATTACATTATTTCACTCTAGTATCTTGATGAGTTGAATGCTCGTGACCTCTAGCCATGTTTTATTGATCGTAATTATCCAACTAAAATATGGCTTAATGATGGACTGTGGGTGCATGATTTTTCTAGTCGCACCCATGGCAATTAAGGATAGGTTCGCGGGAAACCCTAGAAGACTTACCGCGCTTACCACAAGCAAGAATGGACAACTGCTGGACTTGTAGTATAGCTCTTTCCTTTCCGACGTTCCAAGGCAAGGGTGGGCATGATGGGGTTGGGTCAGCGGGGGCTAACCCGTTGATCGGCTTCCGGATTCACCTAGGCATGAGGGAGCTGCCTACCTTGGCTAAAAGGTGGCGGCGAAACCTATGGTGTGTTACGCTTGGTTAGGGGGAGTTATGCGAAGGGTCTTGTCACAATCACTCGGCATGGTGACGTGTCTGGCCTGACACGGTGACATGATGGTGGCTTGTGTCTTATGGTTACAGTTATGCACCTCTAGCCAAAGAAAAACTATTCGAATAGCCATACCCGCGGTTATGGGCGATCAATCAGCTTCACGGTGATTAGTCTGACATCTTTAATTAACTTGGCTTAATGTACCGATTTAGTTCAGGTGGTATGGTTGGGTCTGTTCAACATGGTGTAGCGTTGTTCAGTGGATATTTAATCTCGCCCTAATTAATCAACTGTTTATTGTTTTCAACTATAAATGTTTACAATCACCTTTATGCAAATAGCCACAAACCCCCTCTTTGTCTCTCCTTGCACGTCTGCATCATTGGTGTGGCTCTGCATCATTGGCATGGCTTGCTGAGTACGGTGGTTGTACTCAGTCTTGCTGTTATTCCTCCTTTTCAGAAATATAGTGCTTCTGAGCTAAAGACAAAGTTAGAGGACCATGGCTTATACCCCAGTTGAATTTTTCCAGTGGAGTGGAGCTTAAGCTCCGCTAGGATCGCCTTTTCCAGTACTACTACTTTCTTTTCAGTATGAGGACTAACTGTCTCTTCAGTAAGTATTTACGCTTTATTTATATTTGGATCTTTATATTAATTTATCATTTTGTGTACCCTGGCTAATGCCTGGATAAGAATTTTATACACAAAATAGTCTGGAAATTTGGTCCAAATTTCTAGACGTGACACTGTCCTAGTGAAAGGCGGACGACCCAAGATGCCTGGACCGTGGGCTTGTCCGGGCCACATTTGGATGGTGCCGGCCCACGGATTGTAGGGCTTTGGCCATTGTTTGCCAGACGCGCTGTGGGGGCTGACTGGGCCGGCAGGGCGCCTTGGTGTGGGCCTCCTGTCCCGCTGTTGTCGCCGGAAGGATTGTTGCCGTCTGGTGTTCCTCCGCTGCCACAGCTGCTGCCGCCGCCACCGTCGCCGCGTCCATGGAGGCGATTGCGGGAGTTTCCTCTAGAGCTGCCACCGCCTTGAGTATTTGAGCCGCCGCCACTGTGTGTGCCCGTGGCGGCGTTGGTGTTTGTGGTGGATGTCTCGAATGCAGTGGCGGAGTTGGTTGCCGACCGTTGACCCTTGGTGATCTCCTTAAGAAGCAATTGCAACGTTGGCTGGAGGAAGCTTGGGAAGGGTTGCTGCATTGGAAGAAGAGATTGCATATGATCATATTTAGGACTAAGGCCATCAATGAGAGTGAGGATGAGTGTGCGGTCGGTCTACGGTTTACCGAGGTTGGTGAGGTTGTCGGCCATGGTTTTGAGCCAACGACAGTATTCGGAGACGGAGAGATTGCCTTGCGTGAAACCATGGAACTCGGTGGAGAGATTGATGGCACAGAGCTCGCACTTTCCAAGGAACTGGAACTCCAGAGCGCATCAGACAGTGCGGGGGGTGGCGGTCGACGACAACACTTCTTGTCCGGGGAGATGGCGCCATAGAGCCAACTGAGGAAGATGCAGTCGATCTGCGCCCAATCAGCGTGATCGGGGAGAGGAGCATCGCACAAGACGTGGTCCATCAAGGCATATTTGCCGAGAACCACGAGGAAGAGGCCGCGCCACTACGCCTAGTTGCCGGCGGCGAGATCCAACGTCACCGGAACCAGAGCCTTGACGTTCAGCACTGTGGTGGCCTAGGCGTGAAGAGTGGCACCGGCGTCGGCGTTCAACGTCGAGGGCGCCAGGGGCGGCGCGGGTGCGGCACCGGATGTCGGGGGCACGAGAGCCACGCTGGGGTGGCTTGGACGGAGAGCCGGGCGAGGAGCGCCACGAGTTCTGGAGGAAGAGGTCCATAGGACGCGCCCACGAGCGGTGGAGTAGGCGTCACAGGCGAATGCACCTTTTTGGCTGGAGTGGCGGAGGCTGCCAATGGGAGATGCTTGGCGAGCGTGTCACGGACAGCGGACGAGGCCTTGGTCGCCGTGGACTCGGCGATAGACTGCACGGTGGAGTCATCGGTGACGAGCCCTGGTGGAGGCTGGTAGGAGACGCGCACCGCGTCAGCGATGGTGTTCGCGACGGTGGTGATGAAGGTGTCGTGCGGAGAGGAGGATGACGTTGACATGGCTCGGCGCAGGAGAGAAGGAAATTAGGGTAGAGAGCGGAAGCGGTAGATCGGCAAGTCAGATACCATGAGAGCGCGATAGACTCAATGCAAATGATTAGATTGATAATGATGCAGAGTACATATAGGCGTGGAACATTTCTTATCTACTCAACCGGTTTATAGCAACAAAACCAAGAGAGATAAGATAGATCGGCAAAACAAAGGAAACAAAGTATACATGGGATATATGTCTAACAGCCTTCACCAAATGCGTCGTCTACAATTTGTAGCAGGTAAAGCACCACTGCTGCTGAGTTTGAGCAATAGTAGACTATGTACTTCACAATACTATCGAGTTCTCCCCAGAAGTTTGTCGCTGGTGAAATAGTTTTGCAGCTTCAAGCTAACCGGTTTAGTGACGCATATAGTGCTTCTCACTTCTATCCAAATGGCCTTCCATTCTCACCCGAATACTTCTAATTCTAATGACGCTCTAACTTACTCAAGATAATTCTAGCATATGCACCAATTTTAATTTGTGGACAGTCTGATGCATGTACAACTTCTCGATTAATGTTCATTCCATCCTTGTTGTTTGATCTTTCTTGGTTCCCTTTCATACACTAGGATGAATTGTCGGGCAGTGGAAAGTTTGGCGGGTGTCTATTTTCAGTGCGAAGTTATTGTTCAGTAATCATGTTATGCATTTAGGTCCCATGTTGAATGGGATTAAATGTGAATTTTTGCAATTTATGCATATCAGGAAAGCTGGAAAGGGGTGCTCAAATGAGAAACCTTTTTTGCTTCTTCAGAAGATGACGCTTGTAATACTTTTGTTATTTTGATGAAAATTTGTGGCATGACATTCAGAAATATCAAAATGGGAAATTTAGGTCACTGCCACCAAATGGTTTGACCACGCCCAGGAAATTTAAGGTCACAGACACGAAATGGTTCTCTGCTCCACCTGGATTCTGTGTCTGGTACTTGACAAATGGTCGTTCTGAATCGGGTCGTCTTGAATCCGTAAGATCGGTTCATCGGTGACCTATCAAGCGCCTCCCACTTCTTTCCTGACTGCATCTCATTCCCACATGGATGCCTCTTATTCTCATGGCACTCTGATGCTCGCACCCACTCCTCGATTAATCCTTTTCCATCTCCATTAATATCTAATCTTTCTTGTTTCCCTTTTATAGACCACGCTGAATCGTCCGGCTTTGGAGAGTTTGATGGGGGTGTGTTTAGAATATTATGAAGTTATTGTTCAGTTACATTGTTGAATGGACAGAATGTGAACCTTTCCTCTTAGGATCTGCTTATAGTATTATACCACCAGTAATATTAACGGTAAATTAGTAATTTACTATTATAATAATTAAAAGTAATTTTTTATTTATGTTTTTTCCATGCTAGATCGATATGTGGTTATCCATTATGTTGATATTGCATTAAAAAGCAAAAAAAGAGGCAAAAAGTTTAGTCACTATTAAATGATAATTATACCCCTATTTTTATGATAATAATGCCCCTCTATATTTCTACTACCGCTAACTATGGTGGTAGTAGAAAATAAATGTGTTCTCCTTATTCTGGCTTGGTTTCCTTTCGTTTGGTGTGTGCTATTTATCTGAGTTACGCTCTTTTCTAGTCTGATACTGTGTCATATAATTGGCTGTAACTCTTTTTGAGCAAAGGCTGGGATGTTAAATTCCATTATCTAAAAAAATCTGAACCCTTCGATCAAATTAGATTAATGGTTCAGATTGTTTTCTACTACTAATAGAGAGAGCACCGAAGTGAGGCTCTTCCTCTTATGCACACCAGGCAAGCGGTATCCAAATGAGCAATGTAAAATAAAATATAACACTCTGTTACCAAATCGAGTGACTACTAGTGCTTCTCATTCTCATCCGGCAACCTCTATATTTGTGATGCACCTATTGCTTGTCACTTATTTCCCGAATGCCTCTCATTCTCACCCGAATACCTCTCATTCTAGTGACACTCTTAACTTACTCAAGATAATTCTAGCATCTGCCGCAACTACATGTGCTACACTCAGAAATTTAATTTAAGAGCAGTCTTATGCGTGTAAAACCTCTCGAGTAATCTTCGTTCCATCCGCGTCGTTTGATTTCTTGCTTCCCTTTTATATACCAGGATGAATTGTCTGGTAGTGAAAAGTTTGGTGGGTGTGTATTGTCAATGCGATGTTATTGTTCAGTAATATATCATATTACGTACTTAAATCCTATGTTGAATTGATTGAATGTGAATTATCCGCAATTATGCACATCTGTTCTGAAATTAGAAACCCTCGCTCTTTTTGCTTCTTCGGATGATGACTCTTTGTGAAATTTTTGTTATTTTGAGAAAATTTTGTGGAATGTCCTTCAGAAACATCAAAAATGGGAAATTTAGGTCATTGCCAGCAAATGGTTTTACCATTTGACTAGTTTGGGAGCTCGATTGTCTCTGCGTGACCATAGTCAGGAAATTGGTTAATTGGTCGCTTGGAATTCTACATTGTCATATATAGCTTTAACTCGCATCACAAGTGGATGTATATTCTCAAAATCTTGAATAACAACAGAGTTGCAAAAAAAAACAGAGTTGTACTGTTTTGAAAACATCATACAGCTAATCAAAATCCAAACAAATTTGATGCAAAAGCAAGTAGTTTCTTGCGGGCTTGTGATGTTGTTCAGACTTATCAACCAAAATTGCACGATAAAACAATTGAAAACTGCACACGGAAGTCGTAGAAACTACACTCAGAAGTTTCCAATACCCATCGGTAGCATTTTTCACATAACAGAATTCATCCACGATGTGGGCGGTTCAAAGAAACTACTGTTGGTAAGCATGAGGCAAACCGGCTCCTCCGCATGGCTGTCTACTTCTCGCCATATGTTGGTAATCAATTGAACTTCCGAGCCTACTTGATCCACGATGAATTTGGTTCTTGTAACTTGTTTCCTGAATACATCTCATTCCCATCCGTGTAGGGGTGGGTAATGAGCTAACTCGACTTGACTCGGCTCACCTCGTAAAAACTCGCTAGGTTAACAAGCTAGCTTGATAAACCTTGAGCTTCACTTGATACGCTCGAGGCTATGATTAGCCTGATCTTTCCATGAGTTGATGATAACTACGATTTAGGATAAACGTTAACAACCTGACTACAACCGTACGAGACGTTGTTGTGTTGCGCCTTAGCGATCGATACACCTTCCATGGGTTGTTGATCTTGCCGGCGCAGATCAACCTTATTCTTGCAAGCAAATCGAAGAAACAAGTAAGAACAAGATAAGCACAATCTAAATTGCAAATAGGAATTGAATACTAATAATAAGTTGGGGTTCTGTAACGAGCAAACCGGTGATCTAACCGATCACGGTATTACACGGTAAAATAACGAAGCTAAATTTTAATCTAAACAAAATCCAAGAAACCCTGAAAGGGTACCTAGCTATTTAAGGAGGTGGGAGGATGACCAAGGGGTCCCTAGGGTCGTGCTCCACCTGGTTGGGGTGCACCCCACATGGGTCCCACATGGGCCGAGGTCCCAAATGAAATTACAAGCCCATAGGTCCATTTTAGGTGATGCAGCACCTTGTTTCTGTAATTGCTGCCAACTGAGATAAATTCGGAGATGATGCTGGACCATTGAAAAGAGGACTCCGAGAGCTTTCCATCAAGTACTCATGGCTGAAAACGGAGCTCGTATGCAGATTTAGCGGCCGTTTGAAGTCAACGCTGCTGCAAGTGGCTCAATTGAATTCCCGAACTTGGACTGTCTGATCTTTGATATCTTTCGGTTGAACTATGATGTGAGCAATAGTTATATCCATAGTAGTCATGGTCACATCATAGCTCGACTCGACTCGTTAAGATATCCGAGTTGGCTCGTTAAACTCATAAACTCGTTAATATAAAATACATGGTTTAAATTTCACATATAGTGTGATTTGTGAGCCTGTGATCAAGTCTTATAATTAGCATGTTATATATCATGAATCACAAGGTTATGCTAAATAAATAATTAAAAATTTATGACCTGTATACCTACATACCATGGATAATGAACTTCTATTTAATGCATTATGAGTCAAGCGAGCTAACCGAGTAACTCATGAGCTAGCTCGAGTTGGCTCATTAAGGAAACGAGCAAAAGTTCAAACTCAACTCGACTCATTTACTACCCGAGTCGAGTCGAGCCGAGTATTACATGAGTTGAGTTAGCTCACGAGTTTCGAGCTTTTTGTCCACCCCTACGTGTACCGCTCTTTTTTCAAGGTATTCTGATTTTCTTTAGATAATTCTGGCGTCTCCACCAACTATATATATAGATGCACATAACAATTTGATATTTGGATATGTGGATGCTTGCACAACTTCTGGATTAATTAATATTTGCTACCTCCTCAGCCCTGATGTTTCTTGCTTCCTTTTGTAGACCAGGATGCATGGTTACAGAGTGGAAAGTTTGGTGGGTCCATTGTGAAGTTGAGGGTCTATCTATTAATTGCTAGATTTTTCTAATAGGAGCAACTATACTACGTCAACCAATCGAGACTAGTTATATATCAGGTATCTTACAATGCATCACATCTGATACCCATCGATATCGGCTAATACCCATCGGTACCCGACCTGATACCCTCGTTACCAGCTTGACGATATCACCTCCTCCAGTACCAGCCCCTCGCTGTCGCTGCACGTGCAGCATGCGTGCCTTAGGACGAATAGGACCATCAGGACCGCCTCGAACGAGGCCTTCATCTGCCCCTCCAACTGCCTCCGATGGAGGTGCTAATTCCAACTGCAAAATCGTGAAACATACTAGATGTGTAGGCGTGTAGCTGCCGTCTTGTTCAACTCCGATGGACACTATGCAGCATAAGCGTGCAGCAGCACCATTGCGGAGCTTGAGATACCGCAGAGTTTTAGTTGGTTATTTCCTATTTGAATCTTTACATAAATGTTTGAATGTTTTTCTAGCAAAATCTAACATTTAAAAGCTTTTAATTTTTAGTGAAAGTTTTCATAGAATATTTTTAGAAAATTTCCCATGGAAAATTCTAACTTCCTATTAAAGTTTTATTCCCATTTTAAGAGAGCATCCATGTTTTATGGTTAAAGTTACATAAAACCCTACTCACTGTGTCCTAGAAAAAATATATAGAATATAATGTGATACTTCCTACTATTACGAATCTAGATAACTCTATATCTAGATTTGTACTTATAATATGTAGTACTAAAATATATCACATTTTGCTATAGGCTTGTTTTTTATGCAACGAAGGAAGAACGTATTATGACTGGTGATACATAACGTCAAATATTATGATTCTAAAGCTTCATAAAACCCCACATCTATATATGTTGAGCAGGAATTTACTTAAGATTTTAATGTTTAGAGTGTATATGAAATTTTTAATTATTAAGTTCTTGACTAAGGTTGATAGTTTAACTTTTGACTACTTTGAAAAAAAATTTGTTTCAAACATGTTGCAATTAATCAAGATTTGAATACATGTGGTTTTATAAAACAGTTAGACCATAAAAACCTATTGTTAAGTGTCATAAGCCATAATACCTATGGTTTTCTATAACTTTAATCATAAAACTATAAAAAAGAGTCATGCATTGCAAGAAAATAAACATTACAACATTAAGCCATGCTTGCTTTGCTGGCTTCGCCACCTACCAGCTACTTTACCAAAAGGCTACCTTTTGGTGCTAGGTATACCATGATGCAATCGATATCACAACTTTCTGCTCTTCTCTCACCCGCATAGTTTAATAAGAACTGACATTGATGATCACCACCGTACCAATTTATTAAAAAAACTAATATCATAAGTACCGATTTAATTCTAAAACTAGTTTGATTAGCTTAATTTCGTGAAGGGGATGGATGCACATATATACATGTCGACGTGTACACGCAAGTGTTTCTAGCAATATATCTGTGCAGTCCCAGGCTTGATTAATTCAATATTATTTTATTTTGGTGGTGCTACTGCTGGTTTGGTTAGCTACACAGTGACACATCCATAGCACTCACAGACTCAGTCTTATCTCTTTTTCATCTCCCTTATCTCTTTCTTCTCTCCCCCATACCCACACACAACCTTCTCTCCATCTCTCCTATGTAGGATCTAACAACAAGAATTAAGCCAAATAGGAGGGGTGAATGGTTGTAGTACCCAAAAACCATAACTTTTAGCGGAATTAAAAGTTACGCTCGAATTCGATGTAGATCGGTCTGACCGGAGTATATGCGACGGTTTGACCGCTCGAAGACCTTCGGTCTGACCGGTATAGTCAGCTGACCGCCCGATGCGTCGAAGTCACCTGTCGTCGCCGCCGTTCTTACTGCCAGTGTCCCGTCGGTCGGACCGCCACTCACAAGCAAACACATATTGAAGATCTCTAGAAGTATATTGAAACTTCATTACATCCATTCGTGTTTACAAAGTGCAACAACAACACTCCTAACAAAAATCTCGACTAAACTAGAAACACCAACTTATCTTGCAACTCAACTCTCTAAAAATCGATACCGGAAGGCCTCTCACCCTCCCTCTTTATTTATACCAAGGTAAGCAGCCAAAAACCACAAACCAACCTTGTACAAGAAGTCCTAATCCCTTAGGAAAACATTCCAGTACAACAAACAAACTTAACAAACTTCAATTGCACCAAATTTGGACTCCCTCCAAATTTCAACTCCTCATCCCATACGCACACAACATCTCCATCATATGCCACATGAAATCATCATCAACCAAGTGCGTTGATCTCTAGCCTAAGTATCTCGCAAGATATCGTGATCGTCCGGACATCATCTTCTCCCAAATTGACTCCCTGTCCATCTCCGGTAATGCTCTCCCGAGGTATTAAGACTCACCTACACATGAATCAAACACGAAACCATACCCGAGCACAAGTTCTCTCCAACATGACTCAACATTAGGACACAACAGTATTACATACGCATAGAAATCATCTAGAAGTCCTAAACAAAAAGTACACACGAGTATCCAAATAAACAACCCGAAACCAAAACCGCTTCAGAGCCGGCCGGTTAGACCGTGGGCTGGCTGGTCTGACCTGCAACCACTGCTCGATCTGACCAGATCCAATCCAGACAAAATCTCTGTTCACCATCGAAAACCACTATTCACCATCATCTCCTAAACCACTTTGCCAACAATCTCTAAATATCAAAACCAATAATTGCACATGCTAATTATTTATCATAAAATAACAATCAAACGCACTTTGATTTTACATCCTACACGCAACATGCAAGCAGCGCAGTGGGAGAGGTGTCGGCCTTGGCCTCGTCCCCTGCGAGCAGTGACAACAATGGCGACAGTGGCCTCGGCTGGCAAGCAGCGCCCTTGGCCTCGTCGAGCAGCAGGAGAGGCGACGGCCTCGGCACCGGTGGCAAGCAGCGGCCCTGGCGAGCTGCAACCTTGGCCTCACTGAGCAGTGGGAGAGGCAATGGCCTTGGCACTGGTGCAAGCAGCAGCCCCGATGAGCACCGACCTCAACCTCGTCAAGCGGGAGTGGCAACGTCCTCAGCACATGCGATGGCGACTTCAGTGTGCAGCGACCTCGGCATGACAGGTGGCCATGGTCCCCCGTCCTCAGCGCGACAGCGGTGGCGCTCCTCTGCATCCATGCTCTCAGGTGCAATGGCAGTGAGCAGGGAGGGAGCAGCTCATCCATTGCAGCAGTGACCTCGGTGCATTCACCATCCCTAAAGCTAACCCTTCTCAGATTTTTCTTCCTCATACCTGCTTGTGTCGTTACATTATCCATCCGCTTTCCAGACGTCGTCCCGCATCGTTCCCATTCTTCGGAGAAGTAGGACGTGCTGGGTGGTGGTCATGCGTTTTTATTTAGGTTTGCTGCTATTTTTTCTCATCTTGGATCCTTTTGATCTTGTTGTTTGCTTTAGGTTTTTTTCCCCTTCAATTTCATTTACTTTTTTCCCGAATTTTACCGCTTCCAATCGAAATATTTTTGGAGTTCAAGATCTTAAATTTTGAAGAACCTCATCTATCTTATAGCTAATAGTTGTTGTTCGGATCTCACCAGTTCAATTAATTTGGAAATTTTATATACATATGTTCTGACCATCTGTTTTTGTGTTCTGAATCGGACAACAGTATTGCAGGCATGGGGATGTGAGCGACGATGGACAAAATAGATAAAAGAAAACTACGGAAGGCTTACGAAATTTTATTATTATTATGTATAAATATGGGTTTTCTGAAATTTATCTAACTTTGCTATATTTGCATGCAAAGGAAAAATCGTGTGGAACAAACCACCAAGGAAAACCAGATCAACTTAGCCGAGGAAAACATAAGACTAAGGAGGGACAAACCTTTCCATTGGTCATGGCAGGCAGCGAAGGGATTAAACCATTGGCGAGGGATTCTTGGCGCTCAGAAGATTGTGGACGCAGCCACGACGAGAATGATATGAATGGTGCTGCAGGTGCCTTCTTCTTCTATCTCCTTGACAGTTCAGCTTGTACAAAATTCGTACTACTATTTATCTTGTTTCATAAGTTTTTTGTTGATGAACAGACAAGGAGGGGATACCGAAATCCAATTTTATACTGTTACTGTTTATATATGTTTACTTGTTCCCACTGAACACCATCTTCATAACCATGCATGGGTTAAGCCTTAATCCAAACACATGCGGGGCCAAATTTTCTTCTCTGTTCCAGCTGAATTTTCTGTGGCACTGATCTGCATTGACTATATAGACTGAGTTCACGGCGTGAGCATCACAATTGGATCCATCTTCTAAAAATAATGAGAGGACAACAAACGAATTGTACCTTTGCGAAAACAAATACAGTCAACTCAATTCATCACATAAAGCTGTTGCAAAAGCGATGAGTTTCTTGCGATCGAACTTGTGCTGCAGTTCAAAATTATGACCCTAATTGTGCGAATACATGTAACCAAGTCTTATAGAGAGGAAGGGGGGTGAATGGTACGAAAACCAACAAACCAAAACTTTTTAGTGGAAATAAAAGTTACCCTCAATACTGACGAAGTCGTCGACTTAAGTGGTCCGATTGTCGTGTGCATGCTGGTCTGTCCGCTCCTTTGCCGCCAGGCAGACCAGTGTTATCCGACCGGTTGGACTACCGCCTTCCTGCTAGCTGAATTCTCGCCACTGTCGGTCTGACTGGTTGCTTGCCGTCGGATGGCGGTCTGATCATCGGGATCTAGAAAAACACATATTGATGAAACTCTTGAAAGTAAATCAACTTTATTGCATCAACATGTATTTACAAGGTGCATCTAAATCACTTCTCTCTCAACTTGCATATTAGGTTTGAACACTCGAAGAAAACCCTAATTTTTCTCTCCCAAAAAGTTGATATCCTTCTAGCCTCAACCCCTCATTACCCACAATGTGGCCCCTAGCCACAAATCTAACTAGAACTAGTACTCCTAATCACATAGTAAACCTATCCAACCAGGGAAACAACATCCCCATACAACTCCATACTCCAATCATTCCAAACTTGCACTCCGATCCAAATTTGACTCCTCTTTCCATACACGCACAACACCACGTATATACCATATGAAAACCTTCACATCCGCATGCATTGTTCTCTAGTCTTAGCATCCCACGTGATATCCTTGTCCATCTGGACCTCAACTTCTCCCAAGCCTTGTCCTGATACATCACCGGGTATACTCGCATGGCCTTAACCAACACCTGCATATGAACAATAAAGAAACTCTATATCCGACTACAAGTTCGCACAAGTTTAACTTACATCAGCACATAATAGTATAACATATGAATAAAAGACATGATGCAGTCTAGAAATTCTATGAAAACAACCCAAAATCGACTCCCTCCCAGAGTCTGCTTGGTCAGATTGTTGGGCCATCTGGTTAAACTGGCCACACACCTCCGGCCTGACCTGCGTGCACCACCCGGTCTGACCGGCCACCCAGTGTCAGTTGCAATATTCACTGAACGAAGACACTATTCATGATATTTTCAATAACACTTACCTTTGACAATTTATTCATCACATAAATTAAATCACCACCTTGATTTCACAAATTACACAAAATTTCGTGAGTAAATTACATTCATGGTACATCAACTTGGCAGGTGGGTGCAATTCGGTCCAAAAACTTGAGAAATGAGCGTCCTAGTGTAATAACATGGCAGGTGGGTGTAATTTAGTGTAATAACTAATGAGTGAGCATACGTGTGTAACCACTTGCAAGGTAGTGCGATTTAGGTAGTTAAGAATGTAGGATCGAACAAGACCAAACAAGCCTACCAGAGGGGGGCTGAATGGTAGGGTAACCAAAAACCCAAAATCTTTTGTGGAATAAAAGATTTACCTCGAACGGAGTAGATAACGAAGCTCTATCGCAGCCGGTGTCACCACCCACCTACCGCCGGTTAGACCACCATTGCTACGCTGGTTAGACCACCATTGCTACGCGGTCAGACCGCCGAACCACCTTCGATTATACCGTCGCTAACCCACCGATCAGACCGCCGCCTTGCTGTCGGTCAGACCGTCGGGATCCAGAAAACACCTGTAGATGGCAAACTCGAAGATGTAGATTGAATCTTGACTTTATTGTAAAAATTAGTGTTTACAAAGTGCACCAACAACACTCCTCTCCAAAATCTCGAACTAAATTTGAAACCCTAACTTTCTCTCAACTCATCTCTCTCTCAAATCGATACCGGGAAGCGACACCCGCCCTCTCTACTTATACATGAGGTAAGCTGTGCAAAGCCCACGAATCTAGCACAAATTAGGACTCCCAACCACGTGACAAACCCTCTCTTGTAAGTATCCAACTCATCTCTTTCCTTATCTCTATTAATCTTCCCGAATCCGGACTGGCTTACAAATTTGACTCCTTGTCCATACATACACAATCCCTCTTGTATACCATATGCTATTGACGACCAGATTTGGTAATTTAGATATCGGAGATGAAGATAGAATCGAAGAAGATCCAAGAGATTAGATCGTATCGGAAACAGAGCAAGAATCGGCTGGAGTCCGAATCGACTATGGTGAGGATCGACAGAGTTCGAGTCGGACAGGCTTAGTCGATTGAGCCGATTTTGATAATATGACTCGATACACGTCATCGGGTTAAGTTAAGGTGCTTCATACGGATTGCCACGCACGGATAGAGTCCTGGAAAGGCAATTGTATCTATTAATTAGGATATTTTATATGATTTCCTTATAAATAATTACGGTAAGAGTCCGCCTTAGGGACTTGTTCGTTAGTTGGATTTGTATTAGGTTAATATGAGTCGTGTCCGTAATGGACAATGTTTGTATTTTCGGGTATAAATATAGATCCGAGGTATTGTAAATAATAACAACCAAGTTCAATCAATCTCGGCACGTCGCCAACTTTTGTTTTCTACTTTCCGACAAGTTCATGCTTTCGAGTCGTGCTGCATCAGTTTGATCTTCGACGACAAGTAAGTCTTGTTATGGCGGTTTGCATCATCGGAACTAGTGCTTACATCTTTATGACACTCGAGATCTATTTTGTGAATCTCCGAGTTATCATATACATTGTAT
The DNA here is from genome assembly GCA_000573905.2 of Oryza punctata. Taxonomy (NCBI): domain Eukaryota; kingdom Viridiplantae; phylum Streptophyta; class Magnoliopsida; order Poales; family Poaceae; genus Oryza; species Oryza punctata. The sequence goes on along the minus strand of CM002499.2, from coordinate 20,727,836 downwards.
AATTTAGATCGACAATGCAATCAACTTACATCAGTTGGATTCTCTTTAGGGTTTCGTCGATATCGGCTAGATTATTTTGTTGGTTTAGATTATATAATATATCTACCATCCCGAAAAGACAACCATCAACTTGATTGTTTAGATATCATGCTTCTCTTTATACTTAATGCTGCATTGGTTAAGTCCAACCTATTAAGTTGTATTTAGAATCATGATATCTAGCCTGCTTTATGGTTGTTAATAAGGATAGTATCGGAGTTTCAGCCGATCTTACCTGATATAGATGTTTTACATTGTTTTATGCTTTATTTAATGTTCTATATCTGCCCCTTATATTAGGATCTAATCTAATACAAATATATTTAGCTTACTATCAATCTAATTGGTAATAGTTGAATATATTTGTTGCAAGAGAATATCCTAGTATAGGGTTGTATCGGAGCTATAGCCAATACATACTTAAATCTAGACATCGGGTATGACATGAGTTTATGTAGTTATTATTTTATGTTACATTAGACTTGGGCAATTTATACTATCTTGGTCCAGTCCAATCTATCCCAATTGCTTATTTCTAAAGTATAATTGATATCTTGATTATATAATACTGATCTTTTCAGCCGATATACTAGTTTTAGGGTTAGTTCTATCATTAATTATACCTTACAACCGATTCATGCTTTATTGCATCGGCTAGGTTGCAATACGATATGAAATCGGCTAACTGGCCGATGGACTATCGTTTACTAACATATTTGCATATTTTTCTTGTTGATTGCAGGATCAAACCAACTGGCACGCCCTCGAATCTATAGAACTAATTTTGGACCTGCACTAGAGTAAAGCAAATCTCTCAGGCCAGTGTGTGTTTTTTGCATCAACACGATTTTGGCATGCCCAGTGGGACTCTTGTGTCATCATGACGCCAAATATCACTGAAGTTTCAGAGGATAACGTCCTACCAATCATGATCGAGCAATTGAACGATGAGTAGAGGTAGGAGATGAAGAGGATGCTAGATCAACTCCAAAATCAGTACCTGCATTTGTTCACGGTAACCCGACAGGGCACAGTTGTTTAAAGGACTAAAGTCGATGTGCCGATGATCGTGAAGCCAGAACCAAGTACATCTGGAATAAGCGAGGAGAAAGGCAAGGAGCCCAAGATCGAATCAAACAACAAAAAGCTTCACACGTTACAAGATCGCATTGATTCGGCTGTACACCATGCTCTCATCAACCAGTCTGGAGTACTTGTGAACACATTAACAAATATGATTAAGTCAATAGTTGATGGAACTATAGCCGAAGAAAAAGCTAAAGGACCCGTATATTTACCAGGCGATACGTTCCTACGCTACAGGACTGTGAAGAAAGAAATTGGCGGGAAACAACAAACACTTCAAACTCAGGCCTTATCGGCTCCTTTTTCTAGTACAAATATCCCACCAATAATGACAGGACAACAGCCGATCACTGGGGGCAGGCGTCAAATCAGTTAACACCAGAACAGTTGATGAGCATACTCAATCCAAAATCGCCAGTTGTCGATACTTCATATCAAATTCCTTCGGTTCCACAACAGCCGATTGGAATTACTCAGCCGATAAGTCAGCAATACAGCACAGAGCAACTTCCTTATGTATCATCTCAAGGCATATCGACTAATCTCATTCATCATTATCAACTTCATTCTCCACGGCCTCAACCGGTCCAATATAGCTAATATGATCGGATCCAACAGCAGTACGGTGGAGTAACACCACAGCAGCCGTGGGCTGATATGATTGCTGATGTCAAGAGGGAACAGTTCGGGCTTAAACCTAAGGATAATAGTAACATGTATCGGCATCCATATCCAGAGTACTTTGACCGGGTACCGTTACCAAACCAATACAAGGTGCCAGATTTCTCCAAATTTTCAGGGCAAGATAATGTATCAACTTACGAGCATGTTAGCCGGTTTCTAGGTCAATGTGGTGAAACATCGGCTACAGAAGCCCGCAGAGTCAAATTGTTCCCACTCTCCTTATCTGGATCGGCATTCACATGGTTTTCGTCTCTGCCTTACAATTCTATCAGAAGCTGGGCCGATCTGGAGAAACAGTTTCATAAGTACTTTTTCAGTGGCATTCAAGAGATGAAATTATCAGACCTCACAGCTATCAGACAGAAATCAGATGAATCAGTGCCAGATTATATCCAAAGATTTAGAGATGTGAGGAACAGATGTTACAGTCTAGCCTTGACAGATTCACACTTAGCCGATCTGGCCTTCCAGGGATTGTTGGCGCCGATTAGGGAAAGATTTTCGGCTCAAGATTTTTTAGAGCTTAGCTCATCTAGCTCAGAAGGTATCGGCTCATGAGACAAGATTCCAGGAGGCTAGAAAATTCATCAAGAAGGCCAACAATGTTAATAATATATACAACTATGATTCTAATACCGAATATGATGATCCAGAAGTCAATGTAACCGAGTGGGCTAGGAATAAGAAAACAGTGGTTTGTCAATGGGTCAAAAATTCGGGAAAAGAGGAAAAAGATTTGATTTTGACATCACCAAAGCTGATAAGATATTTGATCTTCTTCTTCAAGAGAAACAAATTCAGTTGCCGGCAGGACATGTGATCCCATCGGCTGAAGAGTTGAAGAGGAGAAAATATTGCAAGTGGCATAATACAGGATCTCACAGTACCAATGATTGCAAAATTTTAGACAACAGATCCAATCGGCTATCAAGCAAGGAAAGATCAAAATTGATGAATCCAAGAGGCCGATGAAGAAAGATGGCCATCCTTTTCCGGTGAACATGGTTCACTCTGGATATGATTCCCATTGGAGCTATGAATTTTTCAGATTTTGTTGGAACGAAGGTATGAGGTTACCATCCATCAAGGATTGCCCTGGGTGTAGTGATTTTGATGTTCAATTCTTTCAAAGATCGAGCCGATAGAGTGCAGGTGTACATTGGCCAACTCAGAAAAGATTATCAGTTCATTAAAGAGTTGGGCCGATCCAGTAAGACAATGATGAAGATGACTCACAGAGAGAGCCCAAAAACGTACAACCTCAATGGTGTCCTTCCGGGATTTTTACCAAGAACCAAAAGAGAAGAGTGCAGAGGATGAGGAACAGGGAACAATTCTAGGAGGTTGAAGGAGAAATCGAGCATCGGCTAAGGCAACGGACAAAGAAAGTTTGGCGCGTGAAGAGCAAGGTAGTACCAGCTGATGAAGTCCAAGCCGATCAGAAAATAAATCAACAGAACAAGGGCAAAGAGGTGATGTCATCTACAATAAACATGGTTTTCATGCTACTAGCTGAACATGCAGTTGAACAAGTTATTGAGCAAGCAGATGAGTTACCATCGGCTAAGTTGATGTTATCTCCACAATAAGCTATTTTTGAGAAGCCTAAAGGAACTGACCATCGGCACCTTAAGCCATTATATGTCAAAGGATTTGTCAATGGGAAGCCGATGTCAAAGATGCTAGTCGATGGAGGAGCAGCTGTCAATTTAATGCCATATTCAACCTTCAGAAAGCTTGGGAAAAGTTCAGAGAATTTGATTAAGATCAATATGATTCTGAAGGATTTTGGCGGGAATCCATCTGAGACTAAGGGAGTTTTAAATGTGGAGCTAACAATCGGTAGTAAAACAATTCCTACCACGTTCTTTGTTATTGATGGGAAGGGTTTCTACAATCTGTTGCTGGAAAGAGATTGGATCCATACTAATTGTTGTATTCCTTCAACAATGCTCCAAAGCTTGATTCAATGGCAAGGAGACCAAATCGAAATCGTGCCAGCTGACAGGTCAGTTAATGTACCTAGTGTCGATTTATCTGTTCGGGAGATGGAAGGAATTGATTGCTTATCTGAAAAAGTTTGGCAAGTAGATTACTTAAAGGTTTCTGATTATGATATACAGCCAACAGGAGATGGAGAGCCCCAATTATTATTTTGAGGGCGTCGTGGAGGATTCCAATTTCTACACGAAGGACACTGTTGATGATAAGGGTTTATGTCGGTCGATGAGTTGGAAGAAATCGACATTGGACAAGGTGATAGGCCTAGGCCGACATATATTAGTAAGGATTTATCAAAATAATTTAAATGTAAATTAGTAGCACTTTTGAAAGAATATAGAGATTGTTTTGCCTAGGAATACTATGAAATGCCAAGACTTAGCGGATCGATTGTTGAACATCGGCTCCCTATCAAACCAGGCTATCGGCCATACAAACAACCTCCAAGACGTTGCAAGGCTGAAATGTATGATGCTATCAAGGCCGAAATTACAAGGCTTAATAATGCCGATTTTATTAGACCATGCCGATATGCTGAGTGGATTTCAAACATAGTACCAGTTATCATGAAGAACGGTAAACCCAGGGTTTGCATTGGTGTCAGAGATTTAAACAAAGCCACACCGAAAGATGAATACCCAATGCCAGTAGCCGATCAACTAGTTGATGCAGCATCTGGACATAAAATTATCAGCTTCATGGATGGTAATGCAGGTTATAATCAAATTTTTATGGCTGAAGAAGATATTCACAAGACTGTTTTTAGATGTCCTGGTGCAATCGGCTTGTATGAGTGGGTAGTTATGACTTTCGGATTGCGAAGTGCTGGTGCTACATATCAAAGATCTATGAATTATATATTTCATGATCTTATCGGCTTATTGGTAGAAATCTATATGGATGATGTGGTGGTTAAATCTAAGGAAGTTGATGAACATATAGCCGAAGTAAGACAAGTACTAGATAAGGAGATATGGTTTGAAGATGAATCCAACTAAGTGTGCTTTTGGTGTATCGGCTGGGCAGTTCCTTGGGTTTTTGGTGCATGAGCGTGGAATTGAGTTACCCAAGAGGAGCATTGAAACGATTAAAGGTATAAAACCTCCAGCAGATAAGACCAAGTTGCAATCTTTGATCGGCAAAATAAATATTGTTCGGCGTTTCATATCAAACCTATCTGGCCGAATAGAACCATTTTCTCCATTGTTAAGATTGAAGGCTGATCAAGAGTTTGTCTGGGAGAAAAACAGCAACAAGCATTAGATAATATCAAATAATATTTGAGTACTCCACCAGTTCTCATACCACCACAGAAAGGGCTTCCTTTCAAATTATATTTGTCAGCCGATCAGAATTCTATCAGCTCAGTTTTGATCCAAGAGGTTGAGGGTAAAGAAAGAGATATATTTTATCTCAGTAGAAGACTTTGGATGCAGACACAAGGTATTCACCTGTGGAGAAATTATGCCTGTATTTATATTTTTCTTGTACAAAATTGAGGTATTATTTGCTTTCCAATGAGTGCATAATAGTATGTAAGGCCGATGTAGTACGATACATGCTATCGGCTCAAGTTTTGAAGGGACGAATTGAGAAGTGGATTTTTGCTTTATCAGCATTTGACCTAAGGTATGAATCGGCTAAGGCAGTTAAAGGGCAAGCGATATCCGATTTCATAGTTGAACACAGGGATACTAGTATTGATAACGTCGACATTATGCCATGGACTTTGTGTTTTGATGGATCTGTGTGCACTTATGGTTGTGGTATCGGCTTGGTGATCGTATCGCCCAGGGGGGCAAGTTTTCAGTTTGCTTTTACTATCAAACCTTATTCTATAAATAATCAAGCTAAATATGAAGTTGTTTTGAAAGGATTGCAACTATTGAGAGAGGTTGAAGCCGATGCTGTTGAAATCATGGGTGATTCATTATTGGTGATTAGTCAGTTATCTGGGGAATATGAGTGCAAGAATGATGTTTTGATGGTCTATAATGAGAAATGTCAAGAGCTGATGAAGACTTTCAAGATAGTTACTTTAAAGCATATCCCTAGGGAGCAAAATGTTGAAGCCAATGATTTAGCTCAAGGTGCATCAGGTTACAAGCCGATGTTGCAAGGAATTCAAGTAGAAGTTGCATGTCTACCAGCTGATGATTGGAGGTTTGAGATATTTGAGTATTTGAAGAATCCTTCTAAATCGGTTTCCAGAAAATTAAGATATAAAGCTCTCAAATATGTTTTGTTGGATGACACATTATACTATCGGATGATTGATGGAATTCTTTTGAGATGTTTAAGTCCGGAAGAAGCAAATGTTGTTATGTGTGAAGTACACGATGGCATATGTGGAACTCATGAATCGGCTCACAAGATGAAATGGTTGATTAGAAGAGTTGGGTATTTTTGGCCGACAATGCTCGAAGATTGTTTCAGATATTATAAGTGATGTCAAGATTGTTAGAAATTTGGAGCTATTCAAAGAGAACCAACATCGTCTATGAATCCTATTATCAAGCCATGGCTGTTCAGAGGTTGGGGTATTGATATGATCGGCCAAATCAATCCACCATCGAGCAAAGGACATAAATTCATATTGGTTGCTACTAACTATTTTACCAAGTGGGTTGAGGTAATTCTTTTGAAAAAAGTTGACAGTAAAGATGCCATTGAATTTGTTATGGAGCATATCATATACTGGTTAGGTTTGCCACAGACAATCACAACTGATCAGGGTTCGATTTTTGTGTCCGATGAGTTTGTTCAATTTGCCGATAGCATGGGGATTAAATTGTTGAATTCTTCACCATATTATACAACACCAAATGGACAGGCTGAGGTATCTAACAAGAGCTTGATTAAGCTTGATTAAGTAGGTCAAAAGGAATATTGCAAAATTTCCCAAAAAATGGCACACTATATTGGCAGAGGCTTTGTGGTCCTATCGAATGGCTTGTCATGGTGCAATTCAAGTACCTCCATATCAACTGGTTTATGGGCATATGACGCTGTGCTGCCATGGGAAAATAATATCGGCTCCAGAAGGATTTCTTTACAAGATGAGTTGACAGCCGATGATTATCATAATTTGATGGTTGATGAGTCAGAAGATTTGGTTCAAACTAGATTATGAGCTCTTGAAAAAGTTAGAAAGGACAAAGAAAGAGTTGCCAGACATTACAATAAAAAAGTTGTGCCAAAGTTTTTTGAGGAGGATGAACTTGTTTGGAAATTGGTACTGCCGATAAGACCAAGAGATAATAAATTTGGTAAGTGGTCACCGAATTGGGAGGGGCCTTTTTGGATTCATAAATGTGTTTCTAAAGGGGCCTATATGTTGAAAGGACTTAATGGATAAATTTTTGGTAGAGCGCTTAATGGAAAATATTTGAAGAAATATTACCGAAGTGTCTGGGTTGGATCATAATCGGTTGTGTTATGCCGATTCACATAGATGGCCGATGTGGTTTCATATCGCCCTTAGATTTTGATGTTGAGCATAATCGGCTATATTGTGCCGATGTATGATGGCCGATATATGTTATATTGCCCCTTAGTCAAATTTTAATTTTATCCATGTTTGTCAACATAACAAAATTAAGGGGGCATACATATATAGAAATCATGGATTTTCAACGCAAAATATGATCATGGATTTTCAATGCAAAATATATTAATCAGCATAAGGGATCAGAGAATGTATATTACACAAGTATCAAAGGTTTTTCAGCCGATTACAAAAAGTTTCTAAGTCCCTATTATAGGTAATCACTGAGAGAGATAGCGCTGGATGGCCGATATTGCCCTTTGCCGAATTTCCTCAACTTCAGCGATTACTTGGGCATACTGAGCATCGGTTCCGGGGATGATCTTGAGGGACTTGGTCATATTGGCCACATTTTTGATAGCCGATTTTAATTTTGCTTTCTGCTTTTCGACAGCCTTCGGGAGATCGGCTAGTTTCTGCTTTTCCATTTCAAGCTTGGGATTGCATTCTTCAAGCTAAGGAAAGAGAACAATCCTTTCAGCTTCTAGCTGATCTATGACAGATTTGATTGGCTCTTCGGCAAGTTGATCAAGCTTAGCTTTTTCAGTATGCACAAGTTGTCGATTGGCTTGAATTGTGGCTTTGATACTCTTCTTCTCCAGCCGATCAGCTATTCTCTGCCTAGCTTTTTCCAGTTTGAACTGATGCTGCTCAAGATATACGGCTGGGGTGATGGTGTTTGATAAATCATCCGGGATCAAAGCTTGGATCCCTTGGAATCTTGCCCGGATGGAGCTGCAATCGACCACCAAGCTATCTAAGGATGCATCTAGCCGATGAGATATGTCTTCAAGATTTCTCTTCACGTCTTCGGCTAGGGCAGCTAGGGCTTTGCTTGTTGTTTCTTCATCTGCCTCTTCATCAAAATAGTCCTTGATATCAAAAGAGAACAGATCGGCTATGACCTGCAAAAGGAAGAATTCAAAAGAGCTATGTATCAGAATATGCTATACAGCTGATTTAGGGTTTTCTGAGGATATAAAACTTACAGGAATAGCAGGAGCAGTGGTTTGTTCTTCTTCTTCTATGTGATGGCTACCCACAGCCGATGGGGTGTGTTCACTTGAAATTGGTTGTGCTTGAGATGATGGTGGACGAAGAGGCTGAAAATATTTTCAGAATTTAACAAGTGTTAACTAGTATAGGCTCAAGTAAGGCTAAACTTTAAAGAGAGAAAGAATTACCGATGAAGTCCGAAGAGTTGGTTTGGTTGGTGCTGAAGCTGGTTTTTTCTTCTCAGCTGGCCTCTTTTTCTGCAAAAGTACAAATTTCGAATAAGGAGATCGGCAATAAATAATTTTATTACAATTTAAAGATTGTTTTACCCTTGGTTGCCGAGAGAATACAGCTAGAGTAGCAGGAGTTGGAGGAGTTTTCTTATGGGCTGGAGAGGCCGACAGTGTTTTTCCCCTGCGTCACTAAGTTCAGCTGTAGCTTCAATGTCTGGATCAAGGTTGGGCAGATCATCGGTTGGTTTAACTTGTTGCCTCTTGGATTTCTTTTTAGCAGCCGATGGATCAACAGCCGATGTTCTGGTTTTTCTCTTTTTACCGGTGTCGGCTAGTTCCCTTATTTGCCCTTGGAGCAAGCTTGAAGTTTTGGGGGCATGGTAGCCGATGCTTGGAGGAGCCATTCCACATCCATTGGACAGGAGGCCTGCAACATATTCTATATCTTTGCCGCTGTTGCTTTTATGAGGAGGAGATGAGTCTGTTGTCTGCAAAATCAAGAAAGAATATGAATTTAGTACAAGTCGGCTGGTAAAGATAAAGCAAGAATTGATAGAAGAGGTAAAAGGGCTTACTTGAGGGATCATGTCAGGAAATAGATCTGTCATATAAATTGTAGCCGATTGATGGAAAATATGTTTCTTCCATTCGACCCACCATCCATTAAAAGCCCTGCTCCTGAACATGGCTAATTCTATATTGTCAATACTGCCAAGGGGAGGTCCTGGAATATTGAGGAGCCGATCCATCATCAAAGTTGAAGAAATTTCTCCTCTACGTTGAATCTTGTCGGTAAAATATAAGCCGATTGGCAGCTGACCCATACCAAATTGTCTGGCTGAGCTCATTAGATGGTAAAACTCATAAGATACTTTGATATTCCTACCTTGATGGATGCCGACAGGAATGATGCAAGGACTAACGGCAGCAACAAAAACTTCTCTGGATTTCCAGAATTTCTCATGATTTATTTCTTCAAATCTGAAGTCCAAAGGCAACTCAAAATTTATTGAATTTTCATAGAAGAACCAGATTCTAGCATCTTTCCGGAAGCCTTCATAGAAACTGAAGAACTAATCCTTTAGTAGTTCAGCCGATAGCTTTGCTCCAGCATCGGCTGGTGTGGATGCATACTCCCCATAAGAAATACACCTGCGGTGGGTGAGTTCTTTTCCATCTTCATCTATAGTCGGTTCTAGTCTTGGGAATTCAGCTTCTGTTAGTGCTGGCCGATTCACAGCTTTCATGGCCACCAAGTTTAGCCAAGACTGTAATAGCCACCAAGGGCCACCTGCGCTGACTACTAAGCCGATGGCTATCTTAGCCGATGCATTGCTCAGCATCTGATACAAGTAGTCGAGAAGGATTTTGCCCAAGGAAAATTGTCTTTTCTCTTCAAGGGCTTCGGCTATATGCTGTCAGTTCGAAGTTGGGCCACAGCTAGATCCACATAAGAGATATTTTTCGAGCCACATTAATAGGAAAGTTGTGTGTTCTCGGGGGGTAACAGATCCCTGGCCCATATTTGCTGCAATGAACCCTGACCATCCTCCTATACTCTTGGTTTTGAAATCAAATCTATTCTTGGAGTTTAGGTTCATGGGGTTAGCCGATGAGGTGACATCTAGGCCGGTAAGCATAATGATGCCGAGCAGAGTGGGGGTCATTGGCTCTTGGCTGAACATAAAGGCGTTAAGGGTGTTGGACTAAAAATAAGCTTTAGAGACCATCAATGGTTCATACTTAGCCGAATTTGCTATAGTTAGAGCTAAAGCCTGGCCAATTCCTAACTCATCCCAGTGGCTTTGCTTACTAGCCGATATGCGCTTATACCATGCAGGCCAACTTTTCTCTAGAGACGGCCAGGATTTAAAGGTGTTCTTCTAGTGTCCTAGGTTGGGGTTGGCTAGTCTGAATGGAATTCTATTGGTTTCCGTGTTAATGAATTCAGAGGGATCAGAATTGCCGATCAGACCAAGAAAGAAATGATGCTCATGGGTTAAGCTGGGAATTGCAACCAAACTCGCAAGATGCTACAAAAGAAAAGCAAAAAAGAAAAGAAGATGGATTGAGACCTATAAAAACTAATCTATTGCATAAAAAGGGAATCTAGCCGATAAGGGCCTACCTATGCGTACTTGGCCGATGGAGCGGTGGATGGACTGGCGGAACACGACATTGCTGCGGGCGGAAGTTGATTGGAGAAGGAAGTCGCTTTGAGGTCGCCTTTCTGCGCCGAAGAGATCGCCGGAGAGAGAAGATGGAGATTGCTAAAGCGGTGGAAACGGTGTAACGGTGTGAAATTTCTCGAAGGTGACGGTTAATATTTAAAGCGGTGCGGTAACGGCCGGAAAACGGCAAGTGCGATATTCTCTCGGAGATAAAATACGGCAAATCCGAAACATTACCAAATATTCCGGACTTGGGGGGCATGTGTTGATGACCAGATTTGGTAATTCAGATATCGGAGATGAAGATAGAATCGAAGTAGATCAAAGAGATTAGATCATATCGGAAATAGAGCAAGAATCGGCTGGAGTCCGAATCGGCTGTGGTGAGGATCAGCAGAGTTCGAGTCGGACAGGGTTAGTCGATTGAGCCGACTTTTGTAATATGACTAGATACACGTCATCGGGTTAAGTTAAGGTGCTTCATACGGATTGCCACGCACGGATAGAGTCCTGGAAAGGCAATTGTATCTATTAGTTAGGATATTTTATGTGATTTCCTTATAAATAATTACGGTAAGAGTCCGCCTTAGGGACTTGTTCGTTAGTTGGATTTGTATTAGGTTAATATGAGTCGTGTTCGTGATGGACAATGTTTGTATTTTCGGGTATAAATATAGACCCGAGGTCCTGTAAATAATAACAACCAAGTTCAATCAATCTCGGCGCATCACCAACTTTTGTTTTCTACTTTCCGACAAGTTCATGCTTTCGAGTCGTGCTGCATTAGTTTGATCTTCAACGACAAGTTAAGTGTTGTTATGGCGGTTTGCATCATCGGAACTAGTGGTTACATCTTTATGACACTCTAGTTCTATTTTGTGAATCTCCGAGTTATCATATACATTGTATAATTTAGATCGACAATGCAATCTACTTATATCGGCTGGATTCTCTTTATGGTTTCATCGATATTCGGCTAGATTACTTTGTTGGTTTAGATTATATAATGTATCAACCATCCCGAAAAGGCAACCATCAACTTGATTGTTTAGATATCATGCTTCTCTTTATACTTAATGCTGCATTGGTTAAGTCCAACCTATTAAGTCTATTTAGAATCATGATATCTAGCCTGCTCTATGGTTGTTAATAAGGATAGTATCGGAGTTTCAGCTGATCTTACCTGGTATAGATGTTTTAAATTGTTTCATGCTTTGTTTAATGTTCTATATCTGCCCCTTATATTAGGATCTAATCTAATACAAATATGAGCTTACTATCAATCTAATTGGTAATAGTTGAATATATTTGTTGCAAGAGAATATCCTAGTATAGGGTTGTATCGGAGCTATAGCTGATACATACTTAAATCTAGACATCGGCTATGACATGAGTTTATGTAGTCATTATTTTATGTTACATTAGACATGGGCAATTTATATTGTCTTGGTTCAGTCCGATCTATCCCAATTGCTTATTTCTAAAGTAATATTGATATCTTGATTATATAATACTGATCTTTTCAGCCGATATACTAGTTTTAGGGTTAGTTCTATTATTAATTATACCTTACTGCCGATTCATGCTTTATTGCATCGGCTAGGTTACAATAATATGAAATCAACTAACTTGCTGATGGACTATTATTTACTAACATATTTGCATATTTTTTCTTGTTGATTGCAGGATCAAATCAATTGGCACGCCCTCGAACCTAAAGAACTAATTTTGGACCTGCACTAGAGTAAAGCAAATCTCTCAAGCCAGTGTGTTTTTTGCATCAACAATTGTTCTCTAGCCTTTTAGTATCCCATATGATCCCTGGATATCTACTTCTCCCAACTCGACTCCGATCTATCACCGGCAACATTCTCCCGAGGCCTCAAGCAAAACCTGCAGATGCAACAAACCAAGAAACAATATTCCGAGCACAAGTTCGTCCCAACTTGACTCATATTAGCATAACAACAGTATTCATACGCATAGAAACCATCTAGAAGTCAAATCCCCGAAGGAAATATCCAAAACCGACAAGATAACCCGAACCAACATTGAACAGAAATTTGCCGGTCAGACCATCGGGCTGGCCGGTCTAACCGCTCCCTGACCTGTGGTCTAACCGGTGGCACCCGACTGGTCTTACAACCGGGGTCAACCGAACTCGCTCACTTCACAAAATCAACCGTCCAACGAACTCCAAAATATCATCATTAAATATCGCAAACCACCTATATTTTCATCACACAAAATCTAAATCGTCCTTGATTTTACAAACAAGTGATGCAACAACTTAGTTATTTTGAGAATTTTCATTGTACATATTCAATTTTTATCTTTACATTATATTAGCTTGAATTTGTATAAGTATATTTAAATTTTCATTCTAATATATAACTGAAAGTTTCTTAAACTTTACTTTGTAGAAAATATTATATTTCAGTCGAGATTTGAGAAAGTGGTGAAAAAAAATCAAATAATGGTAGGCAAATTGGAGGCACAATGTAATTCTAGAAGATTAAATTGAATATTATCAGGTAATATCTGTAGGATTGTGTGATGTGATGACATATTGACATCGTGAAAAAAAACTCACCTAAGAACCTATTAAACTCACCTAAGAACCTATTAATCAACACAACACATGCTTAGCTATGTTGTTGTACCAAAATACTAAATTGTCAACTTGTTGTACCACTAGAATGCATTCACTTATTAAGTTGTTGTACTTGGACACTTAATTCTTTAAGTTCGTGTACCGTGGATTACTCAAATTTTGCTAAAAACAGATGCTCTATAAACTCGTCTTACGTTTCCTTTACCCATCAGTCCCATTTTCCACCAAAAACGGCAGATACAGGCGTACAACGCGCGCAGGTCAAAGCACCCACTGTCGCATTATGTGCAAGGCAGCCAATCTCATTCAGATAGTTGTCTGGAAATGCAAGATGTTCGTCGTGAATTGGATTGTGTTGAATCCAGACGATCGGTTGTTGATTGTGTACCGATCCAGCGCCTCTCACTTCTTTCCTGAATGCATCTCATTCTCATATCGATACCTCTCACTCTCATGGCACTCTTGGCACTCTGATGCTTGCGCTACTCCTCCATTAAATCTTGTTCCATTCCCATCATCGTCCAATATTTCATGTTTCTCTTTTTTAGACCAGAATGAATAATTGTCTAGCAGTGGATCGGAGAGTTGGATGAACGTGTGTTTGCAGTTGTATGTGGTTAATGTTGAGTTATCTCTCCGTCCTGTTATTTTTCAAGGAACGGAAAAATGAATGGACGAATCTGCATGTTTGCCGAACTTATAAACGGTGCGAGTTTTGTCATAACTTTCTAATGTACAAATTTCTTAGAAGACTTCTTTTAAATCGATTTGTCAGCTTTATAATATTTAATTCATTTGTTTGTACTCTTGAATAATGAACAGGGTATACCATGTTGAATGGACTGGGACGCTGGGTGTGAACCCTTTGTATTTAAGCACATAAGGAAAACGGTGACAAATGGGCAATGTGAAAAATTCGTACTTTTGAGAAAAAATACGTCACAATCTGGCACACATCGAAATGGAAATATATCATTTTCATTACTCTGTAAAAGGTCTCTTATAAGCATACTTGTACTCTTATTTTTGTAGGGTAAACATTGCCGCACTGTAAAAACCAATCTAGAATGAGAGGAAGATGTTTCCTAGGACAATGAATCTAGACAAAAGCATATCCAGATTTATCGTACTGTGAAATATTCAATCACATGCTAAGTTGATTTTTTATGAGACGGACGGAGTAGAGTTCAACGACCAAAATGCTTCCTTCCACCGGTCAGCCCACTTTTCTGTGGCATGTATGTCTGCATTTGCTTATATATAATACGAATTGACAGGGAAATGAATTCATTTTCTCAAAATGCTTTGATAGAAATCAGAGTTGTACTGTTTTGAAAACCCCAAACAGTTAATCCACACATAAAGTTTGTTTATGTTGAATATATAAGCACATATTGATTTAATTTATCCCATAAATAAATCATGACATTGCAAACCTAAAGCAGCATGATCGCATCATTCGATCTACACATGTAAACTAAACAGTAAAACATGAATGAATCAAATATGCGCAACATAATGAAAACATACCGAGAACCTTCGAAGGTTGATTGCGTAGCGGGAAGAACTCGCGGTACCAGATGTTAACGAAGGCGTGCACCCGAGCGAAGAGGAAGACGAGCCATCGTGGAAGACCAGCAAGCGGTCACGCGAAGCGCTTCCCTAAAACCTTATTGCCGCCTTCTCCCAGTGCAGGATGTCAAAGACGAAGGCTCCGGAGACATGCTCTCCTAATCGCCGGTGCACGTTGGCTAGCAGGACGGAGTAGACTACGAACGACGACGCCATACAAAGAAGGAGGCAAAGCCTAGATTGATTTCACGTATGATGCGTAGGGGCGGCGGTTATGTTTATATAGAGATATCAGGATGCTTCATCAGATCACCTGCATGTTCTCCACTCTGCATAACCGAACCGGATAAGTCGCGCATAATTTATCCAGACTCCATGCCGCTTCACGCACCGATTTATTCGATGTGTTTCCAAAAACTAGGATTCTAAAAACAAAACCGAATTTTTGTAGTAAAACGAAACTGCAAAAGAAGACCGCATCTATGGAAAGGTGAGGAACAATTTTGGCATACCATTCACGCGCATGTTGCGTACGCCTCCTGGCCAGGCGAGCGAGCGAGCGTGTGTGTTCCCCTTTTTCTCTCCGCCACACATGCCTCAAAATGGCTAGGAGAGCATCCTCCCTTATAAGGAGGTCTCGCTCTCCTAGAATTCGAAAGGTGGTACTAAACTCCCCATGCATGCCATCCCATGAGGTGGGCTTTTGTGATTTTCCAGATAATTAATCTTCATATGGGCCTTAGCCCATATATTAATTCCAACAATCCCTCACCAAATCGTAAAATTCCACAAAGATTTGCCATTTTCCAATATACTGTTTATATACCAGCAGTTCGATGGAGACCGATTAAGGTTGAACATCTACCTAGAACTCCAAGCTACACTTACTCACAACTTGAACAATGGACTATGCCTTGAATTGCAAGTCTTGTGCAAGCAAGTTTCACTCAGAGTCTTATCTGGTACTAGGCTGTCAGTAGACTATCCCTCAGGTGGAGCGTATAAGTCATACTCCATGGTCTCTTAGTAGGCTTCCTAGAAGATTCACCCAAGATCTTCATAGACTGCGACTAATAGTAAAGCTTACATACGTGTGTTCTTTCAAGAGTGCTCTGTAGGATAGCATCTTCGCTAAATAAAGCCAACATAATGCATGAAGGCATAGCCAACCTACCTTGCAGCTCATGAGAGTACATGCATCTTCATTTAGAGAGGACTAATGGCTTGTTCTTCCCAAGTCCTAATTCACGAGATCTCCGATCACATAGGTTGGGTTGCCACGATAGTATAACTCACGTAGGTCTCATGCCCATCTCCTTCTATGCACTATCACATTCCGTGATAGTTCCTTTGTGAATGGATCTATCAGGTTTCTAGCTGTTTGGATGTATTCCATTGTTATAACCTGGAGTTTCTCAATTACCTAACAGAGTTCAATCGTCATTTCACATGCCTAGACGATTTCATGTTATCCTTAGAACTGTCCACCTTGACAATTATCGTTTGGTTGTCACAGTTCATAAGAATAGCCGGTACAACCACAGGTAGATCCATCAGTAGATCACGTAGCCATTCTGCCTCAACAATAGTAGTATCTAGTGTCGTAAGCTCTGCTTCCATGGTTGACCTCGTCAAAATGGTTTGTTTGCAAGACCTCCATGAAACAGCACCACCACCTAGTGTGAAAACATATCCACTAGTGGCTTTGATCCCATCCGCATCAGAGATCCAATTAGAATCACTATATCCTTCAAGTACCGCAAGGTAACCGGAATAGTGAAGACCTAAGTCCATAGTACCTCTTAGATAGTGCATCACTCGCTCAAGCGCATGCCAGTGATCATCTCTCGGGTTAGAGGTAAACTGGCTCAACTTGCTCACAACAAAGGAGATGTTAGGCCTAGTTGCACTAGCTAGGTACATAAGTAAGCCAATAATTTGGGAGTACTCCAATTGATTTCTAGCATTTCTCTTGTTCTTTCGAAGTAACAAGCTAGAATCATAAGGTGTTGGAGAAGTTTGCTATCAAGGTAGCCAAAGCGACTCAAGATCTTCTCCACATATGAGACTGCAAGAGTGTAATCCCATTCTCACCTCTAATTAGCTTAATGTTCAGGATAACATCAGCTAGTCCCAAATCCTTCATATCGAAATTCTGAGACAAGAATGATTTAACCTCATTAATCACCTCAAGATTTGTCCCAAATATGAGTATGTCATCAACATACAAGCACAGAATAACTGCCTCACCCCACCATGAGATAGTATACACATTTATCTGCCTCATTGACTGTGAAGCCTGCAGATATTAATGCCATATCAAATTTCTCATGCATTGCTTAGGCGCTTGTTTCAGACCATACAATGACTTCAACAATTTGCAAACTTTGTCTTCTTGACCTTCCACTACAAACCCATCAAGCTGATCCATATAGATCTCCTCATCCAGCTCTCCATTAAGAAAAGTTGACTTAATGTCCATTTGATGAACGAGAAGACCATTTGAGGCTGCCAGTGAAAATAGCACGCGAATTGTGGTCAATCTAGCCATAGGTGAGTAAGTGTCAAAGAAGTCTTCACCTTCTTTCCGAGTATAGCCCTTTGCAACAAGACGGGCCTTGTACTTTTCAATAGTACCATCAGACCTAAGCTTCTTCTTGAACACCCACTTGCACCCCACGGATTTACAACCATAGGGTCGCTCTGTCACCTCCCAAGTACCGTTAGTGATAATGGAATCCATTTCACTACGGATAGCCTCTTTCCAGTAGTCTGCATCAGGAGATGCATATGCTTCTAAAATTGATTTAGGAGTATCGTCCACGAGGTACACAGTGAAATCATCACCAAAGGATTTAGTTCTCCTTTGTCTCTTGCTCCTTTGAGGAGCTTCACTGTCATCCTCCTCAGTGACAAGTTCATGTGTATGTTCAGTTTGTTCTGGTGATGTGATTTAACTAGCAATTATTTTAGAAGGTTGACTAGAAGTACTATGTGTATCATTCATTGGAAAAAATCTCTCAAAAAAGTAGCATCACGAGACGCCATAATTGTACCAACATTCATGTCAGGTACCTCGGATTTAACTATTAAAAACCTATAGGCAATATTGTGGTGAGCATATCCTAGAAAGACACTATCCACTGTCTTAGGTCACATGCGTTTATTTGTTATTCGTACATTGACTTTCGCGAAGCACCCCATATACGCAAGTAAAATAGTGATGGTTTTCTCCCAATCCATACCTCGTATGGTGTTTGTCCTTGTTTCTTTTAGGAACTCTATTTAACACATGATTCGAGGTCAACAATGCCTCCCTCCACCATGCCTTAGGTAGTCCCGTAGTATCCAACATAGCATTAACCAAGTTAGTAAGTGTGCGGTTCTTCCGTTCAGCAATCCCATTAGACTCAGGAGAATAGGGAGGCGTCCTCTTATGTATGATGCTATGTTCCTCACATAATAAGTCAAATTCGTTTGAGAAAAACTCTCCACCACGATCAGACCTAAGTCTTTTTATCTTCCTATCTAGTTGATTTTCAACTTTTGCCTTATAAATTTTAAAATAGTCTAGAGCCCCATCTTTCGTTTTTAACAAATACACATAGCAAAATCTAGTAGTATCATCAATCAACATCATGAAATATCGTTTTTCACCCTTCGTCAACACCCTATTCTTTTCACAAAGATCTGAATGTAGGAGTTCTAGAGTTGCCAAGTTTCTCTCTTCGCAGCCTTGTGAGGCTTTCGAGGTTGCTTTGATTGCACACAACTATGGCATTTAGAACCTTTGACAATGGAAAACATAGGAATTAAACACATACTGGAAAGCCGAGCCATCAAGACAAAATAATGTGACATAACCGTGAGTGCCAAACATTAGCCTCATCATCCACACTACCACAAATATGGTTCATAGACTTATTGCAAAAATCAGAAAGGGAAAAGCGGAACAATCCTCTGCATTCATAGATTTTACCAATAAAATATCCATTTTTAGACACGACTACTTTATTAGACTCAAACACCAACTTAAATTCGTCTCTACATAGATGGGAGCCACTAACGAGATTCTTGTTGAAAGTTGGGACATGCTGCACGTTCTTAAGCTACACGATCATTCCCGAAGAAACGTCAGATCTACCGTGCCAACACCATGAACAAAAGCATGTGACCCATTCCCCTTATGACGGAGGAATCCGGTGCGACCTGATAAGAGGAAAACAACAAGATGTCAGCACAAACATGTACATTCGCCCTTGTATCTACCCACCAGTTAGTAGACTGATTAACTGAATAAACAGTAGGTAAATTATCATACCCGCTTCCTTCTCTTGTGTTGCCAATGGTCACATAGGCAGACTTAGAATTCTGCCCTGCAGGTGCCTTCATCCCCGTTGTGGACATTTCTTGGCCAGATGACTAGGCAAGCTACACAAAAAGCAAGTTCTCTCATCCTGATTCGGATTGTTACTGTTCTTCTTCTTCTTGAACTTGGTGGTCTGTTGTGCTTTGTATTTCCCTTTGCTCTTGTTTTGGGCCTTGTGCACCACATTGGCACTAAACTGCCCACCATCGCCTTTAGACGCAGCATCCTTTTCCCGAGCTCTTTCCTCAACATCAAGAGACACTATTAACCCCTCAACGGAGTACTCCTGTCCCTTGTGTTTGAGTGAGTACCGAAACTTCTACATGGGGGAGGAAGTTTTGCCATAATGCACCCGGCCACAAAATTTTCGCGTAGGACGCACTTAAGGAGTACTACAGAATGTTATCAGCCTGTAGTCATGAAACTGCTCCATGACATACAGATCATTGCTAGCATCGGTAGCACCGAATTTGGTATTCACTACAACCCACAACTCCTTAGCATCGGCATATGCATATACACCTCGACCATACGATCCCCAAGAACGCTAAGAATGCATCCGACCAAGACATTAGTGGCCTCCTCGAATTCTTTCTACCTTTCAACAGTAAGAACACCATCAGGTTTGCCATTAACAACTCAAAAGCATTTCATAACTGTCAGCCACAGAGCGACCCTGATCTGCCATCTCTTGAAGTGCACACTGATGAATTTATCCAGCCTTAGTGCCTCGGCAAAAACAGCCATAGTAAAATCACAGTGCCTACAATAAGGTTTTTGGATTGTTGAATATATAAGCACATATTGATTTAATTTATTCCATAAATAAATCATGCGATTGCAAACGTAAAGCAGCATCATCGCATTATTCGATCTACCCATGTAAACTAAACAGTAAAACATGAATAGATCAAATAGGCGAAACATAACGAAAATATACCGAGAACATTCGATGGTCGATTGTGTAGCGGGAAGAACTCGCGGTACCAGATATTGACGACGGCGCGCATCTGAGCGACGAGGAAGACGAGCCGTTGTGGAAGACCAGCAAGCAGTCACACGAAACGCTTCCCAAAAACCTTCTTGCCACCTTCTACCGGTGCAGGAGTCAAAGACGAAGGTTCTGGTGACCTGCTCTCCCGATCGACGGTGCACGTTGGCGAGCGGGATGGAGTAGACTACGAGCGATGGCGCAGTATAGAGAAGGAAGCAAACCCTAGATTGATTTCGCGTATGTTGTGTAGAGGTGGCGGCTGCGTTTATATAGACATATCGGGACGCTTGATCACATCGCCTGTACGTTCTTCACTATGCATAACCAAACTGGATAAGTCGAGCGTAACTTATCCAGACTCCACGCTGCTTCACGCACAGGAATATTCGGTGTGTTTCCAAAAACGTGCAGGATGGAGTAGACTACGAGCGATGGTGCAGTACAGAGAAGGAAGCAAATCCTAGATTGATTTCGCGTATGTTGTGTAGAGGTGGTGGCTACATTTATATAGACATATCGGGACACTTGATCACATCGCCTGCACGATCTCCACTATGCATAACCGAACTGGATAAGTTACGAGTCGTGCGTAACTTATCCAGATTCCACGCTGCTTCACGCACTGGAATATTCGGTGTGTTTCCAAAAACTAGGTTTCCAAAATCAAGTTCTCCACTATGCATAACTGAACTGGATAAGTCGCGTGTAACTTCTCCAGACTCCACGCACTGGAATATTCGGTGTGTTTCCAAAATCAAAACCGAATTTTTGCAGGAGACCGCATCTGCACAAAGGTAAGGAATCAATTTTGGTGGACCATTTACGCGCACGTGACGCCAGGCCAAGCGAGGCGAGCGAGCGCGTTCCCCTTTTTTCCTCCACCACACATGGCTCAAACGGTTAGGAGAGTATCCTAACTTATAAGGAGATCTCTCTCTTATAGAATTAGCGAGGTGGTACTAAACTCCGTATGCATGCCATCCCATGAGGTTGGTTTTTGTGATTTTCGAAAGAATTAATTTTCATATGGGTCTTGTCCCATATATTAAATCCAACAGTTTAAACGAATGTGTATCTTGGAAATTTGCGATGTTGTTCAAACTAATGACCCTGTGCGTCGTAACTCCAAGAAGCACGTGAAAACTCATCTCGCATCTAATCTAATATACGAGATACCCCCGAGTCTCCTCGCACTACAATGTGTCCAGGTCACAGTAAACAAGCAGTCACATAGCTATGGAGTTCTTTTCTTCGATGGCCAGAATTTCTTGCACTGGCTAAGCGATCTCAGCATACAGCTAGATATATAAAAAAAGCCACTAAATACCGGGCAAATTACACATTGAGCAACAAACATACAGAGTAGGGCTCAAAAAGATTGTACAAAATTAAACAATCGGGTCCCTATCTGTACTTCTTCATCTGCTCCGTACGTCCAGATGAATAACGAGAGATGGTGACGGCGAAGAGGATGCTAGAGAAATCACTACCAATATCGAAAAGGGATAAGTCCATTTTACATCCTTTAACTCTTTGCTTTCTCTAAAATATACCCTCGAACTATAAAACTGGGTATGTGACACCATCAAACTATCAAAACCAGACATTTTACAACCTTTAGCTGTTTTAGGGTGGTTTTGGTACAGGTGGACGACACGTTAGATGCCACATCTAAAAAAATCCACATAAGCAAAGAGGAGAGTCCCACTAGTCAGTTCCATTCCACCCCTCTTCTTCTTCCTTCCCCTCTACCTCGCTCTCCCCTATTCCACCCCTCTTCTTCTTCCTTCCCCTCTACCTCGCTCTCCCCTCCGTTCCTAGAGCAGCCAAAGCACCCTCTCCTTTCGGCACAGAGCTTCACGCCCTTCCATGGCCATCAGCAGTAACACCACCCAACGAGCTCGAGTTGGAGGTGAAGACAGCACGGGCGGCTCCAAGAGCTCACGGAAGATACAGTGCAGGCGACGACAAACACGTGGTGGTGGAGGCCCAGCGGCGTGGGTTCCTCCATCGAGCTCGTTGTGGGCTCGAGGCCGAGCTGTCAGCACCCGTCTTCTTCGACCTCAGCAAGGGGGGCGGGGCGTGGAAGGCACCGGGTCTACGATGGTGGCGGTGCTTGGATAGGACACCATCGGCGAGCTCCCCGAGATCCAGATGAAGTGCTGTCAATCCGCATACATCAACCATCGCCGGAGCTTGCCGGTGACCTCTCTTTTTCGAGCTCACAGCCAGACCCCTCTTCTCCGACCTCGGCCAAGGAGGCGGCCTCCGTGTCGAGCTCGCTGCCAACCTCCCTCTTCTCCCGAGCATGGCCAAGGTGGTGGGCTCCGCATCAATCTCACTGCCGACCTCATCGTGGCTGCAGCCAACCTTCCCAGAAGAGGCAGACCTTGCTGGAGCAACACGCGCGGGGAGGAGTCATCCGTATGGAGGGCTGCCACTGCTTGGTCGAGGACGAGGTCGATCTCAAGCTCCGCATCTGCCACCGCCTCGTTGAGCTTGAGTTCCTCATCCCCAAGCCCCGTCGCCTCCGCCGAGCTCTACGTCCCCAAGCAGCTCGAGCTCCACCGGCGAGCTCGATTTCATCGAGAAGATAGAGCTCGTGAAGGCGGCAGGAGAGGCGGACCTTGAGCTTGTGCTCGCCTGCGGTTGGCGCGGAAGGGAAGGCTGGGGATGTGCTTGAGCTCCGTCGTCACAACGAATCCCCTGCTCCACCGACACCGATCTCCTGCTCCACGAGCTCAAGAATGCCACTGCCGTTGCTCTCCTAGTCTGGGAGGAAGAAGGAAAGAGAGAGAAAGGGAAGAGGAGATGATGGGGAAGAAGAAGAGGTGGCTATGGCTGACATGTGATCCTAATTTTTATTTTTATTTTTATTTGCTGAGGGAACTTCCACATCAGTGCCACATAGGTGAAAACCAGCTGAAAAACCACCCGAGGGTGTAAAGTGAACTGTATTGGAAATTAGAGGGTGTGAAATATCCGATTTTAGAGTTTTGGGTGTATTTTAGATAAAAACAAAGAGTTGTAAGGTGTAAAATGTACTTATCCCTGTGTAAAATATGGAATTCTTAGATGCGTGAGTTGTACACATACTAACGCGTGTCGCAGTGTAGCTAATCATATTCTTCCATCATGCTCCTCGCCGGCGTGAGGCACCCACTTCAAGTGCTCTGGGCTGGCACGGTGTGAGATTCACCTCGTCAGCTTTGTTGTCGTACACCATGCCGGTTAGGGGTGGCCAATGAGTCGAGTACTCGGCTCAACACGTAAAAACTCGTTAAGTTAACGAGTTAGTAACATAATAAGTTGAAAATAGAACTTAGACTTGACTCAGTGAAAAATACGAATTAGCTCATTAAACTAATTACACCGAAGTATATGAAGTACGTGGTTTAAAATTTATATACAGTATAATTTGTAATTTTATGATAAAATATTACGAGCATACTATGCATCATGACTCACAAGATTATACTACAATGTATAATTATGAGTTTATGATTTTTACGCCTGCAAAATATGAACAAGTATAATTTGTAATTTTATGATCAAATATTATAAGCATACTATGCATCAAGATTCACAAGATTGTACTACAATGTATAATTATGAGTTTATGATTTTTACGCCTGCAAAATATGAATAATTACTTATAATGTATCACGAGCTCAACGAGCTAACCGAGTAACTCACGAGCTAACTCGTTAAGCAAACGAGTAAAAGTTCAAACTCAGCTCAACTCATTAACTGCTCAAGTTAAGTCAAGTCGAGCTGAGTTTTACATGAGTTAAGCTATTATCCACCTCTATTACCGGTGTCCTTATCCTGCACCCTGCTAGCGTCTTGCCGAGAAAACTATGAATAGGAAAAATATGGAAATACCAACAGACATCTACCGCTAAAAAAGAAGTCCATCGGTAGATATTTTCTCAATCGTTGGACCCTAGAAGACACGCGTGGCAGACTGTGTCGGGAAAAATCTTTGCCAATGGACAGTTTCCCAACAGATCAAGTGTATCCCAACAAATCAAGGGTATAAACCTTCTATCTTCTCTTTGTCCTTTTCTCTTCTTTTGATTTAGAACCAGCCGTAGGGGTGAAGCCACGTTATCGCTGTATGGTGCACAGGACACAGGGTCCAATTTGTATTGTTCATATATATATTATTATTAATTAGAGTACAAGTCAGTTAGATACGTAGGTGATGTATATATATAGGACAAACGTTATATATCTAACATCGCCTACGTATATTTGTATATTCTAATAAAAATTCGTGTTCTAAAAATATTTGCATCACATACACGAAATACAAGAATGCTACGAGCTGAGGTGATGTCTAATTATTGTAAAACACAATTTATATTAGATACATGCGGATTCGAATTTGGAAGAATTCTAAATTTGATAAAATTAGAATTTGTAAAGTTTATTTCTTATACAGAAAGACTTCCTAGGAGATTAGTATGACTTGTACTGAATCGGTTCGTGGCTTTAGGCTGCCTACCTCAAGTATAAATAGAGAGAGGATGTAGTCTCCCGGTATCGATTTTGAGAGAGTCGAGTTGAGGAAAAAGTTAGGTTTTGAGTTTAGTCGAGATTTTTGTGAGGAGTGTTGTTATTGCACTTTGTAAACATAGAGAGAAGTAATAAAGTTTCAATCTATTTTGAGAGATCTTCGATTTGTGTTTGCTCAGGTTTCGGCAATCACACCGGCGAGTGCACGGTGGTCAGATCGGTGGCATCGCGACGGTCAGACTGATGGCACCACTACGGTTAGACCAGCGGCGGTGACAGGCAACAGCAGCACATCAGGCGATCAGACCGGAGCAACTCCATTGGTTAGACGTACCGAAGGGCATCGAGCGGTTAGACCAGCACATCTACTCTGGTTAGACCGGTTGCCAATCAAATTTGAGGGTAACTTTTAATTCCGTTAAAAGTTTTAGTTTTTGGGTACCACAACCATTCACCCCTCTCTGATTAGCTTATTAGCTTAGTTCTTGCTATTCGATCCTAAACTATATTCTCTTTGTCCTTTTCTCTTCTTTTGATTTAGAACCCATCCGTAGGGGCGAAGCCACGATGTGGCTGTATGGTGCACAGGACACTGGGTCCAATTTGTAATGTTCATATATTTGTATTAATTAGAGTACTAGTCAATAGATATGTAGGTGATGTATATATAGAACAACCGTTACTATATCTCACACTGCCTACGTATATATGTATATTCTAATACAAATTTGTGTTCTAAAAATATTTTCATCACCTACACGAAATACAAGAATGCGCGGAGCTGAGGTGATGTCAAATTCTAGTCGAACACAAATTTATATTGTGATACATTTCTTGTCACCCTCAGCTCCGAGCATTCTTGTATCTAAGTACATACATCTGTATTGGTTGTGTTTTTATGTACGTGGACATTGCAACCTTAATTTTTCTTTGTTTTTTTTTCTCAAGACGAAATATAATCTACAACGCATTATCTCCTGCTTTTCTTTTATGAATAAATATATGACGAGTTGTTTCAAGTATCACTAAAAAAAGATTTTTCAGACGACCAGATTTAGCTTTCGTATACCGCTCACTGGCTCATCAACACGAGAAGGTCTACAAAAATAGTGATTTTCACTTTCGGGTAGCGCACCCGCATGTGAAAATCGTTATTTTCGCATGCGGGTGCTTATGTGGGCTGCATGCAAAATATAAATCCAAAAAAAATAAAATCGCAAAAAAAATCACGCCGGCCACGCGCCAGCGTCGCGCCGTACGCTCCCGCCGCTGGATCCGGTCAGGGCTAGTTGGGGGACAGCCGCCGCCACTGGATCCGGGTGAGAGGAGCCCCACCGCCCGTTGTCGCCGGCTCGTCATCATCAGCAATGGTGGCGGTGGGGGGATGGAGCCGCCGCCTCCTTCTTGTTGTCGTCGGTGGCGATGGCTCCTGGTAAGGAAGGGGATGGCAGCGGCGGCCCCTTAAGAGGACCGCATAAAAAAATAGGATAATTTTTGCGTGCGGCGTCTTAAGAGGTCCGCTGCGAAAATCGATTTTTGCAAAAGGGCTTCTTAAGGAACCGTATGCGAAAATGAAGATTTTTAGAGCGGTGATTTATCACTACTAGGAAATGCATCTTTAGTCCCGGTTTACAACCCCTTTAGTCCCGGGTTGCAAACTGAGACGTGCAATCCGGGAGTAATGATGCCTATCTTTAGGTCCGCTTAAAATAACCAGGGCTAAAGATGTTTTTACAATTTTTTATTTGCATATGTAGCTTGCTGTTTGTTTATATATTATGCATTTACATATATGTATAAGTACATACACTGCTTGGTGTTTTTTAATATATATGTATTTATATATATATTATGCGTATATATGTAATATATATATGTAATAAATGTATTTATACATATATATGCATATATATGTATAAATACATATATATGTATTACATATTTATATATGTACAACCAAAATAGGTAGAGACACATAAGTAAATATATACGTATATAGATTACCAAAATATATACAGACATATAAGTAATTACATATACACATAAAACTTTGTATATATATATTACAATCCTATTCTAATCGTGCGTGGGGTTGATGAATAGGCTTTCCATCGTGGTGGAATTCTCCCGCGGGATCAATAACCTGATCCATGATAAATCCCATCAGTTGTTCTTAAACGGCCTATATAAATGCATCGTAGGGGAGTTGCTCCATCATCCAAAGAACCTATCATTTCAAAAAATGAGATATAAATATATGAAATCAATACAAGACATAATGTATGAATGATGTTTATGTACCTTGAGATCCTTGTCACTGTTGATTCCATGTGTTATGGTATGAATATAGTTGCACACGTAGTAGCCACATAAGTTCGTCCTTGCTTCTGTTTTGGACACTAAAGGAGATCAAAACGATATATTTAATATATATTTTTTTAGAACAAATTAAATGATTCAATATAATTTTGGAGCATGTACTCAAAGTTCATCCTGACATCAAGTTTTTCTTTGAAATTCCCACTGACGAGTGTACGGAACCGTGTCCATGCCCTATGTATAGTTGCAAGCTCTGAGTAATTATCCGAGATCCGCATATATAGTAGCAACAGCAACACTCATAATGACAGTGCAACGGATGGCATTACCTATCTAGTATTTCAAAAATTATGGTGAAAGTCTTTAGTTTAGTTTATCCATTGAGTCATAGACATGGAATTTGCTTATAGTAAGGTCTATAACAAAAAGGACCCAGTGGAATCTACAAATTGTGTGAGATGATATATATTTCACGGTATGGGTACGAGAAGGAAATTGGTACGAAAGGAGGTAAGAACTCACGAGATGTTGTACGGCAATAGTATGAAGGTCTTGAAATGTTGTTGCACCAGGAAATGGAGAATATTATCCTCTGTTTCTTGCTCAAAATCCTTTATGACCGTAGTGTTAACTTTGTGGGGGTCTATGAATCGAACCTTGAAAGCTCCCTGCTTACGGCATATTTGAATCTCCATTCTACAATGGGAAAAAAGGACGTTTTTCTATCAGCTATCCGCACACTGCAATCATTCGATGCTACATACAAGGAGCCAAGAAACGAAATAAAATTAACTAAACAATACTTACATAACACATAGACTAAGAAGAGAGACATCGAGGGCGTCTCGATGGTACACGTCAAAGATTTTCTGGAAACGGACCCACAACTCATCATCTCCTTGGAAGTAATTTGAGTTTTTTACCCTTGCACCAAACATGACTCTACCGGCGGCTGAATTTTCCATGTAGTATTGCTGGAATCGGTACATCTGCGTAGAGAGGGTTTAAACAAAATCAGGCTGGACGAGTGGTTCACCGAGGGTAAATTTGTATTTCAGATCCTCTGTTGTTGCTTTTTTATTGGTGTGTCGGCCAGCAATTGTTCCCACTTTAGTTCAGTCTCCACCATAAATTATCTTATCTCCATTTCACCAGGCGGTAGCAATGGATTAATCAATTGTTTTGGTTGCTTTCCGAGTTGAGGGACCTCTTTGGACTTTCCTTTTGCCTTCTTAAAATACTTCGTTCTTCATTGGTCATAGTCGGATAGTAAGGTCTTTTTTACCATGTGTTCAATTTCTTAAAGAACTCCTTAGATGTCGGGTCTGTTGGAATCTTCTTTACTAGACTTCGTGGCTTGAAGTGTGACTTCACTTGCGCTCTTACGATCTCGTCAGTCTCCTCGGGAGTGCGGTCGTACGCCCTAGTCTTGAGAGCGGGGAGCTTAGGCTCGTTAAGTCTTGGCTTCTTTGTTTGTACGCTTGACTTTGACGGCGCGGGATGAGGTGAGCAAGTCTTTCTTGTACTTGCAGCTGGTTGCAGTGTTGAAGACGAAGCAGATGGTGCCCACGGCGGAGACCTCGGAGGAGTCGGTGCCCACCGAGGAGGCGGTGCAGGCGGAGGAGATGGTGCAAGAGGAGGAGATGTAGGAACAGACGCCGTTTCTTTCCCGGGAAACACTATGTAGCGCTTGCACCATAGTATAATGGCGTGGGTTGTGTCTCCTACTTTCGTCTCCCCATATCCTCCAGGGATGTCCAGCTCGAGGTCCTTGAACCCTCGTTGCACCAGTTCTACTTCGATCCTTGAGTATCCAGATGGAATCGGTCTGCAATGGTATATTCCTTAGGGTCCACTGGTATGACCATGCCCGACACCACCTTCACGAGAATCGAGATTAATTAGTAATTAATATGTGCACAAACTTTCGCAATGTACAAGACATATATCATATAACTATGAGCATACCTTGAGTGATATGTTCTTGAACGGACAATGCAGCTCACACGGTGTCCGCTGCGTGATTTCATCAACTGGGCAGGGTGGCTCATCGTGAGCTAGCCCTGCTACATCTTCCATGCCATTTTTTTCTACTTGCCCTGTAGAAGCGTAGCTGCTCCGATTGCCTGAGGGGGCTCACCATGATGGGTGGAACATTTTGTTAGGTATGCTGCCTCTGATGCTCGGCCAGGTGTTGGTCCATGTAATGTCGCAATGCCATCGCCGTCGCTGTCGTCGCGCTGTGCGTGTCCCGTCGCTGCACGCCGCGCCGCAAACCGAGCCCCGCGCCGTCGCTATCACGGCGTCGCCATCACCACATCGCCGCCCACTGCACGCCGGCCGCCTTCCCTCTCCCTACAAATACCCCCTTCTCCCCTACCTCCACACCTCCTCCCCCTTCCCCCTTCGGCGCCGGTCGCCACCACCATGCGCCCACCGCCACTGCCGGGTGAGCCCCCCTTCACCCCTTCACCGTCCGTCGCCGCGCTACTAGGGTCGGCTCGGTAGAGAGAGAGGAGAGGAAGAAGCAGAGGGGAGAGGAGGAAGAAGCAGGGAAGAAGAGAGAAGGGGAGAGAGCAAAGGAGGAGGAAGAAGAGAAAAAGGAGAGAGAAAATAAAAAGGAGAGAGAAAAAAGAAGGGAGAGAGAAAGAGAACGGAGCGAGAAAAAGAGACTAGAGAGAGGGAGAGAGATGTGGGCCCCACATGTCAGTCCACGTAGCTATGGATAGGATTTTTGGGGACAAAAAATCGTTTATGAATAGTAACTTTTCACAATTTCTCGGGTTAATTCAAATTTGAATTTTTAAACTAGCATAACTCACTCGTTTTAACTCGGATTTGAGTGAAACTTGAACCTAAATTCATCTAAAGTCAAGATCTGGCTATTGGTACCACTTTTGCAATTTATTTTGTATTGCATGGACTCTTGGTGATTTAATTTGAATTCTAACCGAATTCAAACTGAATCTTTCACACGTAAAAATAGATTCCGAGGGAGTTGCTAAGTTGATCGAGAATCCAGGTCAGTAGGTTTGTGAGCAAGGCAAGTCATCACTAATCTTTGAGCATGTTGAACCTAGTTGCAAAATTAGTTTGTTTATAAATAAATATGCATGCAATGATGAATATCATACTTATTTAGATTCATGCATATTCATGATTATCAAAATGCTATATTCTTGGGCAATTACATTCGGGTAGGTAATTGACATATGGCATGTGGAGACATGAGTGCCACATTGCCATGACATTGATGAGATCAGTTGTGAAAGAAACTAAAATAAACAAATGTTTTCGACTAGGGCGACTGGATGACTTGGGTGGATTCCGGTGAAGGTTAGTGCCGTCCCTGGTCAATTAAAGACCGAGCCATGACGCTATGCCTGAAACGACCCTAGTACGACCGTACTTCTCGCATTGTGCATAGACCTAGCAAAGTAGATAGCCGAGCGGAGGCGGTACCCAAGACGTGGCGGATTCACCTAGGTGTGTGAATAGGCAGGAAACCTACAGGTGGATAACCATCGGTGGGTAACCTAAAATGGAACTCGATTTAATCACAACTTAACGCATGTGTGAGTTCTTCCCTCCCACGAACACCAGAACTCCTCTCACTGCTAGAAACCGTGTACGCCTAGAGTGCATGAGGGCTCAAGTTCATGGAGCGGGTAATGCCAAAGTAAGGTTATTGAAAGGCTTTGCCATGACGTGTCTCATTCGTTGGGACTTCGGCTCATGTGTTAGGCAAGTCACAGAGTGCGGGTTAAAGCGTACATCCACTGCAGTGTGAGTAAACCAATCTATTCGAATAGCCGTGCTCGCCGATATTGAGCACCAGAACATGTACTACACTTGGCTAGACTCTAATTTTTAAATTGATTGGGTTGGGATTATGCATATTATTTTATACCGGTGGATCAACTTCTCAAGAGGCGAGAAGGGATAGACCCCAGAAAACCATGACGACCCAGTGGCGGGAAGCCATCCTTGGGAACATAATGGATGGTGGACAGAGTCGTCACTAATTAAAGAACAATGGAGTTAAAACTTGATCAGTTATACCGAGTCTTAGGCTTGTGAAAAATAATTACAAAATTGGCTTTACGCAAAAGAAACCTTAGCCACTCCTTGAGATTATCCCTATCATATGGATACTTAATGTGGTGGCTTGAGGAGTACGATTGGTACACCCCTTGCTATTTACAAATTCATCAGAAGCGGGTGATGGAGTTTCCGATGATCCCTACGACTACTATCAGGAGGATATTGAAGACGATGGCGCTTGGTAGGTCTTAGTTACGGTCGTTGCCTGTGGCAATAGCGTTGCCGCTACCTTATCTAAATTATGTTTTTGCATGTATTCCGGACCATTTGGTCCTATGTTCTAGACTATGCCTGCGGGCCTATGATATAATAATTTACTTTTAACGTTGTATGTATGTGCCCTTGATATTCCATTGATGAACTCGTGTGTACTAGACTACCTGATCCAGTGAAATGGTACTATTAACACAAATAATTCCTGTTATAAAAACGGGGGTCTACAGTCCACCCGTCTTTCCACCTCCTCTTGAATCCTTAACTCTTGCATCGTGACCCTATACTCAATATTTGTTAACTTCGCCTCAGTATCTCTTTTGCTCCTCATGCGACTCTTGTACGTGTGGATGTCCTCTTGAAATCCAAATTTTCGTGCAACCAAGCCTTATCCTCGTGTTCGGCCTAGATGCTCGGCATTCCGCAGTGCGAGCGTAAGCTCGTCCTTCTGTCTGTCAGGCCAGAATGTTCCCTAAGCAGAGGCCTATACTACTTCCATCAGTCGGCTTGCTGCTTCGCGAATCTGATTGCCGAATATCAGGGAGCCGTCACCGAGATCGAGCGTTCCACCGTGAGCCTAGTACCAATGCTTTGATAGTTCCAACC
Organism: Oryza punctata; assembly: GCA_000573905.2. Taxonomy (NCBI): domain Eukaryota; kingdom Viridiplantae; phylum Streptophyta; class Magnoliopsida; order Poales; family Poaceae; genus Oryza; species Oryza punctata. The sequence continues at coordinate 20,695,767 of CM002499.2, read as the reverse complement.
AATCGGCTTTGGCCGAAACGATACCTCTTTCTAGCAACCCTGCTTCCATTTTTGCCCACTTCGGCATTGCCTTCTTATAGCCGTCTGACTCTAGTCAGTGATTGTACTTCTTTTTAGCGGCATTGGCTTTATTCTTTTATATTTATCATTGCCCTTGCTCCCCTATCTTGTATGCGACAAACGCATCCCAATGATCCTTCAGCTTGGTCATTTTGTCCAAGTCAAGTGTCAGGCCTTTCACGATATATTTCTTGTACAAATCTTTCTTGAACTGCCGGAACTATTTGGTCATCTTCTTTAAAGTCCAGTCCTTTACTTTTGGCTTTTCTTCCTAAGGGACCGTGAATGTCTCAAGCATCATGGTCCACAACATTTATCTCTATATCAAGGAGATAAGGTTGTTCCTCCTCATCCCTATGTGCCCTTGTTTGGCGCCAGTTTACTATGCTGATGGGCACGTGATCCCTCATGATCCAACCGCTGTGTAACATAAACTTCGTCGCTGCATCGGCAGGGGCAACTAGTCGGCCGTCTGGATTCACTTCAGTAATAATGTGTTTCCCCTCCACCTTCCTCACGGCACCTTGTTATCCATGTGCCCTCTTCTCTCGAATGGCCCGTTGGTTGTCACTGTTCTCCTCGTGCCCCTCCTCGTTTCTCTCCTCATTACCCTCCTCATTACCCTCTTCGTTCAGGTACTGGTTGGGGTCCTCATTCCCATCCTCGTCCACTTAGTTTTGGTTGCTACCCTCTGCGATCTAGTCGTAGATGATCTGTTCGTCATCGCGATCAACCATCTGTTCGTTCGTAACAATAATGAGGTATACATTCTTGAGACCTATGATGACTAGCTAATTTCCACCTACCTAAGAAATATCAAACCCACGTTAAATTTCACCTATTTAAGAAATATAAAACCTACACATGTACATTTTAAATACAGCTAATACTATGATTTCATAGGACTGTACGGAAACTTTCATAGTTTAGTTTTGTTTGGAAGTTGGGATGGTTGTGTTTGTGCTCGTTTTAATTTTTTTTTTAAAACGACAGTGTTGAAAAAACATAACAAATTTTTCAGTTATCCCCAACTTCAATTACTGCCTAGGCCTTCTAACAGAGTGCATCTCATCATGTGTCAGTTGTAGGATCGAACAACAAGAACTAAGTTAATCAGAGGGGGTGAATTGCTGTAGTACCCAAGAATCTCTCAAGTTGACTCATGATCCATCTCTAGTGACGCTCTCTCAAAGCATCAAGACTGACCTACACATGAATCAAATAAGAAACTATATCCGAGTTCAAGTTCTCCCTAACATGACTCAACATTAGCACACCACAGTATTACATACGCATAGAAACATCTGGAAGTCATAAACATGAATTAATCACATATATCCAAATGAACAATTTGAAACCGAAACCGACACAGAGCCGGCCGGTTAGATCATCAGGCCAGCCGGTCTGACCGCTCGCACAGGTCAGTCAAAACTGCAACCATTAGATAAAAATTTCCGTTCACAATCTGAAAAGCACATATCTTCAAAACCACTTCGTCAATAATCTCCAAATATCAAAACCAATAATCTCACACGCCAATTATTCATCAGAAAATAATGATCAAAAACACTATGATTTTATATCAGTAAAGTCCACATGTCGGTGGATTGTCATTATCTGAAACCAGTTTCTGATTATATCTTAATAACCATGGGTTAAACCTTTATCCCAACACATTTGGACCCGCTGCTTCTTCTAATTGACAGAGTGAATATCAAAGTGAACCTATTGTCTAAAATTATTGTTTGATAGCAAACGAGAAAGTGAACCTATCGTCTAAAAATGTTTGATAGCAAACGAGTTTACCTCTAGCGAAGACTCGATATAGCAAGACCATGTGGTGCTCTGCAGGAGCATTCCTTTTCCATCACTCTGACGGTTCTTCTTGTTGTAAGAAATTTGTATTCCGTCTTGTTTCATCAATTATTGTTCATGTCCATGAAGAGACAAGGAGAGGATAAAAAAACCAAATGTGCGTTTTGTTAATATTTTTTTATCATGTACATGTGCAACTATATGGTTCTGGATTTGTGCGTGTACATCATCGAAAAGTTCATTTGTTGTTCACTAGAAATTTGAAAGAGATTTGCTCCGGTCCAGTAAAAAGTACCTTGAGATACCGGTAACTTACGGTACTAAATCCTTTTTGATCGTTGGATCTAGCTGGGCAGAATGGGTATCGTTAGATTCAATGATCGGAAACGATTTGTTACCGTGAGGTACCGATACCTTGAGTTACTTTTTGTTGGACCGGAGCAAATCTCAATTTAAAAATATGCGTCCACTTAGGTTGTGTTCTTTCCTCGAGGTTCCCAGCCGTACGTCTCAACTTTTCCGCGCGCACACGTCCCAAACTGCTAGACGGTACGTGTTTTTAAAAGTTTCTATACAAAAGGTACTGAAAATATCATATTAATCCATTTTTTATTTTTTAAATCAATATTTAATTAATCACTTATTAATTCATCGTTTCGTTTTGTGTGCGAAGAGGAGGGGTTCCAAATCCCTTGAAAAGAACACAGCCTTACTCATCTTCTATCTTCACAAGTTTATTTCTTTGCATGTTAAATCCAAACAGTCTAAAGGAAGTCGTTACTTGTTCCATCGGGGAACCAAAACGAATAACTAAATGCGAATTGAGCATAGGCCTAATGGTTAGGATCCTTGTTCTGGAACTTGCTTATCCGGATTCTAAGTTTTAAGGCTTCGATGGGTGCTTGTATTTCCGTAGGATTTAAACCTAGTAGGTTATACATGCACATGTAGGTCATTTAGCGGTAAAGTAATTATCCGTCGCTATGTCTATCCAAATGTTCATCCTAAGTTGGGTCCTCTTGAATATGGAAGCTCAATCAACCCGTGAGTCATCAAGTATCAGTTACTTCTTTCCTGAATGCCTCTCATTCTCATCTGAATTTGCACTCATGCTTGCAGAACTCCTTGATTAATCCTGATATTCCATCCATCATCATCCAATCTTCATTGTTTCCTTTGTAGACTAGGATGAATTTTCCGACAAAGGAGAGTTTGATGGGTTTGTGTTTATAGCAGTTATGAAGTTATTGTTCAGTTATCTTGTTAGGTCCAGAATTTGGTTGCACATCAGCAAAGGCAGTGTTCAAATGATCAATAAGAAAATTTAGGTTCTGTTGAGAAACATTGTGGCATGATCTTTCCAAACGTCAAAACAGGAAATATATCTAACTCGCTGCTGCTGAATGGACAGACACTAGTTTTGGTACACATAGCTGTTGAATGTATATATAGGAAGAAAGATTACTGCGTAATATGATCCAAGACTATCTTATTGAGCCTCGGGGTCAATATAATTTAAGTATAAATGATATGGAAGAGAAATATTATTATACATGTCAACACTATCATAAGAGATAGGATGAGGCTTTTACATCGCTAAGGACATGTATAAAAGTTTTATCTTTAAACTATTATTTTTTTACTAAAAAGCCGTACAGATAAATACAAGCGTAAACAAAATGATAGGGTTTCAGTCCCGTTGTTCGCAGACCATGTTCTTCGTATGGCTACTTAAATTCTTCCAAAGAGTTCGTCATCAGATAGTTAGTCTTCCGACTTCAATCTTTGTTGATTGGTGACGCATGCATCTAGTGCTTCGTACTTCTTTCCAGAATACTTGTCATTCCTTTCTGAATATCTCCTATTCTGATGGCACTCTGTATTCTTATGATAATTCTGACATCTGCATTAACTACATACAAAAAGAAAAGAATAATTTGTGGGCATTCTGATGCTTTCACAGCTCCTCGATTAATCCTTTCAATCATCATTGTCTGATCTTTGTTGCTTCACTTTTATAGACCTTATTGCACATGGGATCCACATGTCAGTTCTCTCTTCTCTCTTCTCCCTTTTTTCTCTCTTCTCTCTTCTCTATTCTCCTCTCCTCTCTTCTCTCTTCTCTCTTTTCCTGTCCTCCACTCGCTGGATCCAGCTGAGGTGATGGCGGCGGGCCAAGGCATTGCGTGGGCGGGGAGAAGGTGAGGTGACGATGGTGGGCCGAGGCTATGTGCAAGCGGAGAGAGTGCAAGGTGGCGCCGGCGAGCGGCGAGAGGACATGGTGGCGCCGCCGAGAGGGCGAAGGAACGCCGGCGGCTCGCACGACCAGCGCCCGCCGGACCCACCTGCTACAGCCCAAGCACCGCTGCCACTCCTCGTCACCGCCAAGCCGTCCCAGCTCGAGCTTCATGCCCGGGCCCACTACCGCCGCCGCTCCTCTTCATCGATGAGCAGTCGTCACCCCTCCCTTGCTGGACCCAGCCATTCCATCTCGATCTCCACTGTCGGGCTCACCGCCGCCCCTCCTCCTCGTCGTGCTGAGCTGTTGTCGCCCTCCTCTATTGGTCACCGCCCCAGCTCGGCCGCTACCTCCTCACGTTGGCTCGGTCGCGGCCCACCCACTACCGCCGGGCCCAGCAGCCACCGCTAGCGCCGACGCGTGACGGTGCCATCGCAGATCCTGGGAGCCAGCACTGCTCTCCCTTCACGAGCTGATGCCGACACCGCCCACCCTCTCCACGCCCCGTCATCGCTCCCTCCACGAGCTAGCACAAGCGCCATATCCACTCCCTCTGCACCCCGCCGCCGCCGCCCCTCCCCCCACGGAGCCGGTGCGCCCTTCCTATCTGTGCGCCACCGCCACCTAAATCCGATACGAAAGAGAGACAAAGAGAGAGACGGGTCTGTTCTGGATAGGGTTAGATGGGGATAGGGTTTTCTCGAGGGTATTTTGGTCATTACGAATAATAATTGTATTTTTTGTTTTTAATCCAAACCATAACGGTCAAGTGAAAACAGGGTTAGACGTTAGCTTCGTTTAGGAAAAGCAGGGTAAAAAAACAAAGTAGAAAAAATATGGCCAGATTGGTAGTTAGATATCTAAACGGGGTCAAATAAGTAATTGTCCCTTATATTTACGCAAATCAGGAAAATAGTGCTCAAATGAGCAACATTCTCACCCGTTTTTTTTATAACCGAAGTTTTATTAAAGTCAACCAATTACACTAAGATGAGACAACTGTACTGAGAACATTTCTAGCCTCCGCAAAATTAAGATGCACATAGCCTAAACACATACCCTCGCTAGATTTGGAAAAAGTAAGTAAAAGATAGGAAGGATTAAACACCACCAATCTCTAGACTAGATCATTACCCACTCTAATAGCTGACAAGTGACAACAACAAAATTTTACAACCCTACTCCTGAAGGATAACCCAAGAATGAAACCTATGAGATAACCAGTAACTGCTGTACAGCCGCAGTGTTGTACCACAAGTCTGTGAGGTAACCCTACTCCCGAAGGATAACCCAAGGATAACCCTACTCCTGTGAGGTAACCCTACTCCTCAAGGATAACCCAAGGATAACCCTACTCCTTTGGCTGTGTTTGGCAGCGATTGCTGTGCAGCCGCAGCGCTGTACCACAAGTCTGCAACAACTGAATTAGCAACAAAAATACTGTTCAAGCTGCTGCAGTCAGCCGCAGTAACCGGCTTCCGAACATAGCCAAAGTAGAATCAATGTTTATGTTATAAAAAACCACATCACTTCTATACAGCCATAACGCCCTCCGCCGTCTCCACCTCGCATGCGGCAAATTAAGGGGAACGGGGATGGGACCTCATCCCCTAGCATTAACATTTTCAAATTCATAGGTCAATTCTTTTAGGTGATAAACGTGTGCTAGGACGCACCACGTAGACTTAGGTGTGTGTGGGCGTGAGTGCATTGGTAAGTGCGTTCGACTTGAACTTAAAAACAAGTCAAATAAATAAATACAATCTTCTAATCACCTACCACTCCAATCGTTTGTATTACCGTTTATGTTTGCATCTTCCCACCGAACACCATATCTAAATAATCATCATGGGTTAAGCCTTAATCCAAACACATATGAGCCCGGTAATTCTTCTGATCTGTTCCACCTGAGTCTTCTCAAATTGCTAGGGTAGCAAATGAAATTGTACTTTTGCGAAAACAATATGCAGCTAACCCTATTCCTCGCATAGAATTGTTGCAAAACCAAACAGCAGTTACCTTTTTTTAGCGAACGCATAAAATAATTACACGGCATTTTGTTAGAAGAAGCAAATGAAAATTCTTACACGACGTGACAGCCTGACAGCCACTCGCAACCAGGCTAAACAGAAAAGAAGAAGAGACGAACCAGGAATGAGTGGCTAAGTAGAAGACCCTGGTGCCGTTCTAGCAAACCAGATCAGGTCGATGACAGCAAAAACCAAAGACAACACGTAGTCGAAGACCCTGGCGAGGAAAGAAACACAGATTTGTGCTGAAAAAATTGCTCCAACAAAAGCATCAGTTACATACTTACGTTCTTGCAGGTGCTCAAAGCACCCAGTGCTGCTAAGTGTGAAGCAGACTGTCTCACTCAGAATGTTCGATCGTCGTCAATGGGATCGCCTTGAATCCTGAAGATCAGTCAATCGGTGACGGATGAAGTGCCTCTCACTTCTTTCCTGAATGCATCTCACTCTCACATGAATACCTATATCTCACTCTAATGGGACACTCTGATGCTTGCACTACTCAGATTAATCTTGTTCCTTTCCAATTATTATCCAAGCGTTCTTGTTTCTCTTATATAGACCAGGATGAATTGTTCAGCAGAGTTTGATTGTGTGTTTACAGTATCTACGAAGGTGGGCCGCACGCATGCGTGGACTCTGATATTGTTAAAAGGTAGATTATAAATTGTTCAGAATCCATGTACTATAGATGGTAAATTAAAGGTCGGGCAATGTTCTTTTATAATGGTTGAGGGGTTCTATTTTTCTTTAACATATCTTAAAAACAATTCATCGACTTTTAAATACAGAATCAACTATAACTTCGTATGACTTTTGCATTGAATAAATAATTAACTACCGCTAACTAATCGTTGAATTCTGATATCGACAATATTATTTATGGGGTGCACTAAATCGAGGAGAGATGGTGACACAGATTTATACTGGTTCAGTCCCTCGAAAAACGTAATACCCTACACTAGTTAGTGTTGATTAGATCTATGTCAAAGTACGCAGATCAGCAATGAGATAGCTGATGGCGCATATGTATGTGAGTAATCTCACGTCGCAATCTCGGGACCCCTACTCCCTCATATATAGGATGTGGGGGAAGGTTACGGAAAGTATCTAGTTGATAACAACTAAATCTCCCCATTCTATCTATGAAAGATATGCGTGATCCTCGGTATTTATATTTTATCCCGATAATATTTCTTACTTAATTTACAAGTATCCTGCATGGACCTAGAGTTCTTGGCCCACTCCATACCGCAGGGCCCAATTAAAGGCCTCTCCTTGGGTACCTAGGTACCGTATACCCTACACAAATTATCATGCATACCATCTGTACTCGTACCGGACAATATGTCTATAAGCAAACATTGTGATAGTAACAACTTCAAAAGTATAAGTTCTTTTGTTTGAATCGCTTCATAAAGACGCATTATGTAGTGTCAAACAAATAAGGATAGACTGAAGGTTGTTCTTTTTCTCTGTTGAAGTTCAACAATTTCATATTTTCTTCACAATTTTAAGGAACTTAATTTAAAGGGTTTTTAAAGGGTTTTGGTATGTTAGCACACAAATCACATACACAACTGCTTTAGTAGTGCAAAAGATCAACAATTGATTAAACAAACAACTCATCAACCCAGTATGTTTAGAGCGCATTCTAACTGTATTATTGGACAGGTTGAGCTTGGAAGCGTGCAAATGAAAATTTAAAATACAGAATTAGAAAAAAAAACAGGGTATTAGATTTCCTTATGACACCTTGTCCTGATACGTAGGTCTATTTCTTTTATTGAAATTATTACCCTATTAGTTATATTATAGTACAAATTAAACAAATAGTTATGTTGATATTGGTTAATATATATTATGCTCACATTACTAACGTAATATTTTATTTCTTATACAAAATCTAAATAACCATTATAGTTATGAAATCAACTCATGTAATCTAAACATGGAGGTAAATGTTGAAAAAACTCAACTCACGGTGCTAGCTTGATTCTTTCTCTCTTTGCAACACACCTTCAATTTATTTTCACGTTATTAAAAAAACCAATCTTATCCTTTGATGATTTGATACATCTCCACCTTGCCAAAACAGTAACACTGCAGCGTCGTAATCACCTTAGCTATATCAGGTACCATGCTTAATTGCGTGTGCAGAAGGCAAAGTTGCACACGTGTGTGGTGTGCAGTGGGCTCGAGAGAGGTGTTTAGAGGTTTCATTTTTTAACAGATAGATCCGATGGTCTACATAATATGTACACTGGTTCAAGTGCAAATCGACAGTTAAAATATTTTTAATAAAAAATAGGTCTAAAATAAATCAGTATAAATTAGTCAATATGTATCTCAAATTGTTAATTTAATGGGTACAGAATATAATGGTTATTTACGTCTATTTCTAACTAGTTATGTGATGATATAATCTATGTTTATGTTTAAACTTCATGATTATTTAAAATTTATTATCATCAATAATAATTGCTATCGCAACAATTATATATGAAAAAGAGAGGGAACGAGAGGGAAGCGTGCGTACGTACGTACCTGCGGGAGGAGAGGTGGGACTGTAGTATTTGTTTTGCCATCAATCTAATCTAAAAGTTTATAATATTGGACCCATCGATTTAAAGTGAAAATAAACAGATAAATATTTTTTCTCGAAATTTCTAGGATTTTCTTTAATTTATTAGAGTGTCATGCGATAGCATTAGAGCGTTTTAAGGAAGTTTAAATGACTTCTAGTATACAATACAATAGATATGAGTGCATTTCTGAAAAAAAAACAACTTTCCACTGTTTTTTAAGGAGTGGAATGAACGATGAGTGTGCATGCTTCTGTAAAATGGAAATGTGTTTAATTATTATTGGTTTGATAGATAATTGGTTTGATATTTGGTGATTATTGACGAAGTGGAGCTGTTGCTAACTGTGTGGTCCTATTAGACCGAGTGGACAAGGCCAGTCAGATCGGCATTTGTTGCGTGGTTAGACTGGACAGTCCGACAGCTTGACCGGATGGTCCGACGGCTTGACCGGCCGGTTCTATATCGGTTTCGGTTTCAGGTTATTTATTTGGATACTCGTGATTAATTTATATTTATAACTTCTAGATGATTTTTATACGTATATAATACTATTGTGTGCTAATAAGTTTCTTGTTTGATTTATGTGTAGGTGTGTCTTGATGCATTGAGAGAGTATTGTCGGTGATAGATCGGGAGTCAACTTGGGAGAATATGACATATATCCGGATGATCAGGATATCATGTGAGATGTGCTTAGGATAAAGAGAAATGCACGTGGTTGATAAAGATTCAATGTGGCATACGATAGGGAGATTGTGTCTATATGGGATGAGTCGCCGAATTTGGAAGGAGTCACTACTACAAATTACATTTTCCTGTGCGGGCAAAACACGTTTTTCCGTGCGGAGGTTTCTGCCGTCTGCGCGTAGGGATCTGCGAAAATAAAAGCTTTCGCATGCGGGCGGCCCAACCGTACGGAAAATTAGGGCTTCCCATGCGGTCGGCTTAAGACGTCCACACGGGATAATCTATTATTCCATGCGGTTGCGTTATACCAACCGCACGGGATAATATATTACCCCGTGCGGCCATGTTAAGCCGACCGCATGCCAAGGGCCAATAGCCCTATCGACGTGTTATTTTTTTTAATTGTTGTTTAGGTGTTTATGAATGGTGCAGTGGAAAATAGAGTCATAGTTAATCACGATCAATTGCAAACACGACACAATTGTTCTTTATAAAGAAAGTGTCACAAGTTAAACTTTATAATACATCGTAACGAACAATTATTTAGCATATATATGTACATGGAAGTTGCTAGAATGCTAGTTTAACAACTATTACAAGTTCGGTCTCCCTCGCAAACAAATGTTTTTATCGTGGTGCATGTTCTTTCTCCCACTCCTTGAGGCATTTGAATTTGTCGTCGGAAGCGAGTTCGCTCTCAGGGTCATAGAACTCCCCTAGATGGTTGCAGATGTCGCGGCGAATGAACCGGCACAAGTCCTCACACAAATTGAGAGGCGTCTTTTTATCGAAATGGTTTGCGGTACAGGGAATGCTCGGAAGCTATTGAAAGCAAGAAGAAAAATGTATTCTCGTTAAAATCAATGTATGCAAACTAGACCGTACATGAAAGCAACACGATAACTTACATCTGTGAACTCAGTTCTGTATCTCCCGCAGACTCTGAGCATCGCACACGTAATATCCGCAGAGGCTCGTACCCGGGGGTTGCTTGTAACACTGCGTAAGAATAGTAGACATGTTAGTAGTAAAAACTCACAATGGCATCATAAAGTTAACGAATATATGATAACATACCGACCAGCGTGCCTTTACGAGGAGCTTTGTTCTCTGTTGATCCTTCACGAATCCGCCATGTCTTTTGTAATAGTCGTGTCCTCTACACAGATTAAATGTTTGTTTGTGCCAACTTGAGAATTACATCTGAGGAGTATGGGATGTAGGAGGTTTGTTTAAACTTACAAATTCAGTAAGACAAGGAACTCCATTAACTTCTGCTCATCGTAGTGGGCCGGATCAAGAACTACGACCAAGTGGTCCCTTGGATATACGAGGAATAGTATGTAGTGATCGCTGCAAACAAGGGTTATGAATTACATAAGACATCTGGTACATAATTTGATGTGCTATGATATTATATGAACGGAACAAAGGGGATGTTGCTTACGTTAGGTGGTATGGGACCATCAAGACTCTTTTGTCGGCGTGCGTGAGCATAGCTTGTCCGAGGTAAGTTGTCACCTCGACCCTCTTGTTCTTGTGCAACCTGTCCACATATTCTTTTTGTTCCTCCGTCGTCTTATTCTTCAGTTGCGGACCATCCAAATTTAGCCTTACGGTGTGTGTCGTCATGCAAACCCTCATCGGGTTGGCGTAGCCTATTGAGGCCCCCGTTCGTTGGGCATCCACCCATTGTGACCTAACAAATTATACAAGTTAAACGCCTTTTAGTTATGTGGCACACATTCGATAAGCAAATAACAAGCCATGAAACTTACAGGCACCACGCGCCGACGAGATTGATATCCATTTTTTCCATCTTGAAGAATGCGTGCAGGTCATTGAAACTGATGATGAAGTTTCCGTTTGGTCCATCGATGAAAGCGTTATCCGGGACCTTAACACTTATCATCCCAAGCCCCTTCTCGCTTGCTCTTAGGTACCAGTCATGCAGCAACCTCATTGGCCATGGGAGTTCGAGCATGACATGGTACGGCAAGAATGGCTTGCCATACTCGTACATCTTCGGCACTTCTGTAGAATCCCAAGTTTGCATATTGTCTGCATGACCTAGTACACTTTTATGTGCATCCGTTTGCGGTTCAGATTGGCCTGGCTTTGTCGGACCCTATCTCCTGAATGACTTGAATACCAATCTTGCCTCGTACTCTGCCATTTCCTTAGGTTTGCACGTGGAAACCATCTGTGATACGAGCTTGCGGGCTAGCGAAGTACTGGCCTTTTGGATGGTTGCATCTTGAAGCGTCGGTGGCACAGGTTGAACGGGAGCAGATTGCGGTGTAGGAGGTGAGTGGTGAACGGGAGATGGCTACTGAGGTAGCGGAGTTGGGGATGCTGGTGCAGCATGCTCTTTCGGTGGAGAAGGCACTCTCTTCGGGGACGGAGATCTTGCTGGCACCGGTGATCCTGGTGGGGTTGGGGAATTCGGTGGAGATGGCGGTGCTGGAGGGGCGGCTGTCTGTCGCACTTATTGAGCTTAGGTCATCGTAGTCGGTTGTCCCGTGATGATGATATCTCGACGATGCCAGAGGATGAACTGGTTCACCGCATCTCCGAGTAGTTGTATCCCCTCTGGTGCTGGGATGTCCAGCTCCAACGTCATTTGATCGGCATTGACCCTCGATACTTGCATCCTTGCGTAGTCCTCCGGAATTGGCATATTTATGGAACTGTCTCCCTGGTATCGCTAGTCCGGACCCAACCTCCTTCGTTTTCCCAGCTTTGCCTATCGGGACGACAAGGCTGCATGGTGTCGGACCGGTTATAAGATCGACCGGGTAGGGTGTTGTTTCTACGGAACCGACACTGCTTGGGATCTGTACCGTCTGCTCCGCTTGAGGGACTAGGCCCGGAAAGGCTTGGGGATGTTGTGCGGCTAGCCTGTAGAATTGTTGGGTGACTTGCTACGTTACTTGTTCGGTTAATCTTCGCGCAACTTCGCCTTGTAGGCATCCCGCTTCTTGTAACTTTTGGATTCTGTTGGAAACCCTACCTTCCAACTCGTTCTTGAAGATTTTCCCCTCATCCTACTGGAGTGTTCGGCAGTCCCCAACGCTGCCGTTAGTTCGTCATGCTCACTTCTGGCGACGAACTCTCCTGACCTCTCCTTCTCGGTGATCTGTTGGAGAGATGTGGTCACATTCTCAATTTCAGGTGACTCGAAGAGCATCTCACCCTCATCCATCACTTGCCCCGTGCTTTGTGCCCAAACCCAGTTTCTACTCCGTGGATTTAGGGGCTGGACCAACAACGGCTTCCCTTGAGCTGCGAATTTTTCCTCTGTAGCTCGCCATTGGTCCACGTGACCGTCGTATCCACTAGACCCCAATCGGTGTGGATATTTGTTTTTCTTCGCCAGGTCCGACATCTTCTTCCTCCTTGCCAGGGCTTCAGGGGTTGTCATCTTAGCCACAAACTTGTCCCATTCAGCTAGCGGGATATTGCCGTATTTTTGAAACGGAGTTTTGTTCTGCTGAACATAATAAGTGTTCATGTCGGATTTCCACTGGCGCCACCGATGGGCCATTGTACTTAACGCAAATCTGCTCCCGAGGACCTCCGATCCAGGCGGATACACAATGTACTTCTGCAACTCCTCCCACATTAAATTCTTAATGTTCTGGTTAACATCCTTCCACTCATCCACGTTTAGCGGCCCATGGAGTCTTGCCACCGTCCCGCACGCGTTGCTAAACTTGGCCATCACGTGTTTCGGCTCGACGGGCTTCCCATCTTCATTCAGAGTAGTAATGTAGTACGACTCCTTCGGTAGCTGATTCCTGCTCCTCTTACCACGTTGTTTCGTCGCACGTCCACCTAAACTTGCTGACGTATCAGTTGGGTCTGGCCCTGATGTGGCGGTGTCGGCCTCTGCTTGAGCCCTGGCGGTCATTTGGTTGGCCTTCCATTTGGACCTACGCCGAGTAGCCATCTGCACGAGTAAATTATTAGACGCCTACGATCTGGAACGCTAACAAATGTGTAACGAGTTTAGGGTGTGAACTTACGACTTGCTCGATCGGAATGTAATCAGGATCATTCTCCTGTTGCTCAGTGGCCATTTGCGCTACTTCTATTTCGAACGGATCGCTCGGTGTGCGCCAAGATTCCTCGCTAGAGGCTGCATCATGTTCGACAGCTGTATCTGTGCGCGGATTGGGCGTGAGCACTGCGCCCGACGCAACTAAGGGAGTCGGGTCCAGTTGATTGACCGTTGGTCCTGTGGCCGATGTTGGTACCACCGTCTCGGAGGGAACTTTGTCGTTCGATATTTTCTTCTAGAGACATAAAGTGTACGAAATGCATACTTACATAGCAAAGTTAGTTGCCTATGGATAGTTCCTGAAGCAATATATCCCTATAAATTTATAATGATAAAATATAATATTTGTTTATTTATTTTCCTATATAGCATAAGTACAGTACTTTTATTCAACGCGTAATACATTCGCAATATTCATAAATATGATTTGGTTATTTACGTACAGAGCGTAATTACAATCACTTCGTACAACAAAAATTATACTTGTGCAATATCTATTTATTTATTTGTTAAGTTTGATCAAGTTTCTAGAGAATTTTAGTAAGATCTAAAATATTAAGTTGATCCCATTAAAAGAAATACTGAATATGTTTTGATAATATCTTTGTTTTGTTTTGAAAATATCACTACATTTTTATATAAACTTGATTAAACTACATAAAAAATAAATATTTTTGGAGAAGTTTTGTTAAAAATCTTAATGTGAGATGTTATTAATTTCAATTACATAATGCTCTTCATATGTTCTTCAAAATTTTAATAATGCACATATCTATTTGCACAAACAAATTAAAATGGATTCATTCGTTCTGTGTTCACTCTGTTTTCATGAAAAACATAATGTTTCACTGAATGTAGTAGAGAAAAAAAATACAAAATACAAAAAAAAACATCACCCTAAGGAGGCAGCGGTAGTTAGGGCAGAGGAGCTGGGGAAGAGTTGGCGGCCGGGGAGGAGGAGGCGGTGGCCGGTGTCGAGGCGTGGCCGGAATGGAGGCGGCGGCGGCGGCGTCGAGGTCCGGGGAGGATGGAGGCGGCGGCGGCAGGCTGGGGCACCCAGGAGGAGGATGCGGCGGTCGGCATCGAGCTGTGGCTGGGGAGGAGTCGGCGGTGTCCGGCGTCGAGGCGTGGCCGGGCTGGAGGCGACGGCGGCCGTGTCGAGGTCCGGGGAGGATGGAGGCGGCGACGGCAGGCTGGGGCGCCCGGTTTGGGCAGCCTGGCGGCGTAGACGAAAATATTCACCAGGACTTAGAAATTTTAGGGATCCCGCCATTCCTTATATAGGCGGCAGTCATCCCATGCGGGCGTCTTAACACCACCGCACGGGATAAGTATTATTCAGTGCGGGCGTCTTAATGGACCGCACGGGATAATACTTATTCCATGCGGGCTTCTTAAACAACCACACGGAATAATACTTATCCCGTGCGGTTGGTTAAGAAGCCCGCACGGAATAAGTATTATCCCGTGCGGTCCTCTAAGATGCCGGCACGGAATAATACTTATCCCGTGCGGTTGTGTTAAGCCGCCCGCACAGAATAATGATTTTCAGAACTGTCTTATTTAAGTACATAAATATTTGTGTTGCAATTACATATGTAGTTAGACAGACACAACTATTTACAAAATTGTTGTATTTTAAAATAAGTAACAACTTGAAAATTTGTGTTACAATTTTTTACCATATAAATAAACCATACGACATACCCTACCTTCAACTTATATTCAATTGTCCGTAAATAAATCATTACGAAATATTAGCATTTCCACGCACCAACGACACCTCGATCACATATTTTCACAGAGATAAACAATTACAAAATGTACTATCGTTTCACACTCTTTACAACACCGTCCGTCCGCTTCTTGCTGAAGTTCTCTTCATCACTATTTCGCTCTAAGTGTTTGATCCTGCTTGGAAGATCTGCGAATAACGGTACATCCTCGTATTGGTTGTAATCTGACGCATCTTCGATGTCATCAATACCAACGATTTGTTGCTTTCCAGGTACAGTTACATCCATCCGCTTGTCATATGGGTCCTTCGCGCAGAATACTTGTGCGACATGCTCAGCGAGAACCCACGGATCATCCTTGTGGCCTAATTCATTGCAGTCCACAACCGTAAGGCCGTAGTCATCGATCCATATGCCTGCCGTGTCCTTCACCCATTGGCATCGAAGCACCGGGATCTGTATGTTAAGACCGTAGTCAAGCTCCCAAATATCTTGTATAATTCTGTAGTATGATTTCTTCTGGCCTGTTGCATCCAACGCCTCCACACGCACTCCACTATTCTGAGCTGCGCTCTTCTTGTCCTTCGCTACCGTGTACTATGTATAACCGCTGATATGGTACCCTTGCCATGATGTCACAAGGCTACTTGGGCCTGTTGCCAGCCTCTACAATGTTGTTTCCTCAGGCGATTCACCAAACGGGAGGTTTTGATCCTTTAACCATTCTGGAAATTTGCGCTTCTGTTCCTTCGAGATTCAAGTAGCCGGTCTTCTGGGATTGCCGGCTCTTATTTCCGTCATGTGTTTCTCAACCTACGGCTCGAGGACCGCGAGCTGTTGTAGCACGCTGCTATGTGCTTCGGCTACAGAAATATAATCATTATCACAGAACCTTTTCTTGCCTACGGCCCCCTTCCCCGATAGCCGAACCTCGTGAACAGGGGCGGGTATCCCAATTGGTGTGGCATCCTTCATGTAATCTATGCAGCAGTTGACAACCTCCTCAGTTGTGTACCCCTCTATCATTGATCCCTCCGGATGAGCTCGGTTACGGACATATCCTTTCAGAACCGCCATGTACCTCTCGTACGCCCACATCTGATGTAGGTATAAAGGACCAATTTCGATAATATGAGGAACGATGTGGACCATCAGATGCTCCATCACATTGAAGTAGGATGGCGGGAAAAACATCTCAAGCTGGCACGCTGTCTCGATTGCGAACGTTTGAAGGTGGCCTAACTCTTCAGGATCAAAAACCTTCTGCGATATTTGATTGAAAAAGTAGCACAACTTGGTTATCACAACCTTAGTGTGAATTGGCTTGACAACTCTTATAGCAATAGGTAGGAAGACAGTTAACATCTTATGACAATCATGAGCGTTGTAACCGGAGATAGTCAAATCTTTCATGGATACAAGCTTTCTGATGTTCGATGAGAAACCAGTAGGTACTTTCATACCATCCAAACATCTACAGAAAGCCTTTTTCTCTTCTGGTGTCAGTGAGTAGCAAGCCGGAGGAATTTCCATCTTCCCATTTGCCAGCTCTTTTGGGTGAAGCTCATGCCTTAAGTCCATATTTACCAGGTCTGTACGTGACTTCAGCCCATCTTTCATCTTAGAAGGGATGTCGAGCAAAGTGCCAATAGTGCTGTCAAACACGTTCTTCTCAAGATGCATTACGTCAATCGCATGACGAATCTCCAGGTCTTTCCAGTATTTAAGATACCTGAAAAATATTGAATGTTTCTTGAAAGGCAACGTATTTTCCTGATCCGTTGCATCTGTATTACCTTGATCCGTGGCTTTCTTCCTCTTGCAGGCTTTCTTCTTTCCCTTCCCGAACATGACCTTAATATTCTTTGTCATGTGAAAGACTTGTGTACCAGTTCTTGTTTCGGGAGGAAGATCGTTCTCCACTGTATTGTCGAAAAATCTGGCCATCAGACGCCACCTGTGCCTCTGTGGTAAGAAGCGACGATGACGCATGTACACTACCTTGCTCGAGGCGGTGAGGCACTTGTACGACGTGTTGTCGATACATACAAGACAGCCAAACTTCCCATTGAGCTGACCTGAAAGCGAAAAGTTCGCTGGTAGGTCGTTTATGGTAACGAATATGATTGCACGCAGAGTGAAATATTCCGTGCAGTACTCATCCCACACTCGCAACCCTTCTTTCCACATTTCTTGCATGTCCTCCATCAATGGTTCAAGAAAAACATCTATGTCAATCCCTGGCTGTTTTGGACCTTGAATAAGGATAGTTAACAAAATGTACTTTCGCTTCTGACAAATCCATGTAGGCAAGTTATACATGGTGAGCAGCACTGGCCAAGTGTTGTGTGAGCTGCTCAAGTCACCGAAAGGGTTCATTCCATCCGTGCTCAATGCAAACCTCACATTTCGCAGTTCCTGTGCAAATTACGGGTGTAGTGCATCAAAGTTTTTCCACTGTCGAGCATCGGCGGGGTGTCGGATCAGACCATCTGTCTTCCGACCCTCTCGATGCCATAGCAACAACTCGGCATCGGTAAGGTTTGAAAACAGTCGCTTCAGGCGATCTTTCACTGGTAGGTACCACATCACCATACACGGAATTTTTTTCTTCGGTCGCACCGATGACTCTTGGTCGCCAACCTCTCCATCTGGGGATCCTTTCCCCTTCGTATAGCGACTCGTCCCACATGTTGGGCAACATTCCAAATCCGCGTATTCCTTACGGTACAGTATGCAATGATTTACGCATGCATGAATCTTTTGAACACCTAGAGATAACGGGCATATCAGTTTCTTGGCTTGATATGTGTTGGTCGGCAACAAGTTCGGCTTCGGAAGCATAACTCTCAACAGATCCAACAAATCGTTGAAGCTAGTGTCCGACCATCTATGTCTGGCCTTCAATCTGAGTAGTTCAAGTACAGAGCATAACACCGTGTAATCCCTGTCACACCCTTTCGATTCATCGTAAACAAGATCCTTCGTTGCTTTTTCCAACGCTTTCCAATTGTCCAACCCTTGTTTTGTCGCAATCACAACCTCTGGTTCAATGTGTCGCAACATGTCCTCAAGATCGAAATCAATATCTACATCATCTATACCGGAGCCACCAAATTCAGGGATCGTTCTCTGTGACATGTCTTCGATTATAAAATTTTATCCAGCATTAAAGCAAAAAACATCAGCCTCGTCATTACGAATGGTGACTTCCCCGTGACAGGTCCATGTCCTATAATCGTCCTTAAATCCACGCTCTACAATGTGCCCCAAAATTATCTTCGGATCTTGGAACATCTTTTTGTTCTTGCAATCGACGCATGGACATAAAATGTCCCTCCTGTTCTCTGTCAAAGCATGTGCATTTGCCTGATCAACAAATTTGGATGCTTCCTTCAAAAACATCGAAGAAGTTCTTCTGGTGTCATACATCCATGCCTGATCCACATATCTCCTAAAAATGTTTTTTGATGAGTCGGATAGGACTATATATATTAAATCATATAAGAACAATACAACGAAAAAGCCCATCTTATTACTCAATGTGCACTTTTGAGGTCAATAACATTAATTTAATAATGAGAAATAAACTACAATTACTAAACTTGCAAAATTACACGCATTGCACCGAACAAAGTTTGAAATAAATTAAGGTAACTAAACAGAGAGTAAAGTAAAGTAATATGCAAAATTGAATACCATTCAAATTTATTCATTCAAATAATACATTTAATCAACAAACAAATAGTCCATTTTCAAAAATAGATAAATTCTTCGCTTTTAACCGATAAAATTTGAAATAAATTGAGGTAGACGTAACCAGGCAACCATAAAAAAGGTATGGACATACTACAATCATTTTAATACCTAATTTGCAAAATAATATATGTTAGCTAAATTGAAAATGTGCCTACACTACCCCATTTGAAAGTAAGCAAATTACTTCGCATTCCACCGATAAAAAATGAAGAAAATGGAAGCAAATGAAGGAGGATAACAAGCATGTCACCTTTTATATGGATCCTAAGCAAAGATTTCAGGTTGAAAACCTCCCCCCTAATTTGTATGAAATATATGAGAGAGAAAACACCAACTTGAATGGGGCTAGCTCGGGCTGAGCTCAATATATGGTATGCATCATCGCGTGCGGTTGGGTTAAGTCGACCGCATGGGATAATAGATTATCCCGTGCAGTTGACTTAAGCCGACCACACGGGATAATCTATTATCCCGTGCGGTTAGTTGCCCGGCCCAGGTGGATCGGTTTTTCCAGGCGGAACCACTTATGGCCCGCCTGAAACCAAATATTACCCTCGTACAGAAAAATCTTTTCTGTAGTAGTGAGTCCAAATTTAGTATGATTGGACTTTGTAAAGTTTGTGCCTTGTACGGGAAGGTTTCCTAGGGGAGAAGTAGGACTTCTTGTACGAGTTGGATTCGTGGCTTTAGTCTACC
The DNA here is from genome assembly GCA_000573905.2 of Oryza punctata. Taxonomy (NCBI): domain Eukaryota; kingdom Viridiplantae; phylum Streptophyta; class Magnoliopsida; order Poales; family Poaceae; genus Oryza; species Oryza punctata. The sequence continues at coordinate 20,676,094 of CM002499.2, read as the reverse complement.
TATCCATGGGTATAAATAGAGAGAGGGGTTAAGGTCTCCCGGTATCGATTTGGTGAGAATTGAGTTTAGAGAAAAAGTTAGGGTTTCGAGTTTAGATGAATTATGTGAGAGGAGTGCTGTTGTTGCTCTTTGTAAACACGAATAGTAGTAATGAAGTTCAATATACTTTCCAGATTTATTTGATTTGTGTTTTCTCGGGTACGGTGGCTCCACACGGTTGGACCAACAGTGACGATAGTTGGCGGCTGCTCAACAGATGGTCAGACCGGCGGCGATCAAACCCCGATCGGACCGATTTCCATCAAATCTCGAGGGCAACTTTTAATTCCGCTAAAAGTTTTCGCTTTCTTGGTGTCGCTACCATTTACCTCCCCCCCCCCTCCCGACCCTCAGGCTTAGTTCTTGGTGTTGGATGCTACAACTTCTCAAGCTCCTGAACCATGAGATTTCTAAAATATTTCTATATATGGATTTCTTAGAAGACTATTTTAAATCAGTATTTAACTTCATAATATTTAATTTATTTGTTTATGCGCTCAAATTAACACATCATTGAGCTATTCAAACCATTTAGCTATTCAGCAGACGAACATGGTCGTCCCATGTTCAATGGACTGGGTGGGAACCTTTGTGTTTATGCACATTAGGAAGATGGTGTCAAATGAGCAATGAGAAAAAATGGTACCACTCTTGAGAAAAATTACGACACTATCTTTAAACACATCAAAATGGAAATGCAGCTAGCTCGTTGCTGCTTAATCGACTGACAAATTTTGGTACACTTTATTTTGTTCATTTTTTACTATGTAAGAAATCTCCTATAAGCTACTTGTACTTTACTTTTGTGGAATTACTAAGTTCTTGGGGAAACTTTGGTTTCTATATAGAGTTCAAGGACCAAAATGTTTCTTTCCACCGGTCAGCACTTAGCTTTTCTGTGGCATCTCTACATTTGAACAAATATAATCTGAATTGGCAGAGTTAATAACCAAAGTGGATTCACTTTCTCAAAAATGCTTTGATAGAAAACGAGTTGTACAGTTTTAAAACACCAAGCATTTAATCCAAACATAAAGTTTGTTAAAACGACATTGTTTCCTGCAAAAAGATTTTGTCCTTCAAACTAATGACCGAATTTGTTCACTTGGCTATGGAACTCTCCCCGAATGTTCATCGCTGGCCAAAATTTCTATCGCATCGCCAGCAGAGCTTGATCGATCAGTAAAGAGTATAGTGCTACTCACTAATTTCCCGAATGCCTCTTATTCTCACCGGAGCATATCTCAATCTCATGGCAATCTGAATCTTTTTGATAATGTTGGTATCTACTATCAACTATAGATGCACACAACAATTTAATTTGTGCCACTTTGATGCTTGCACAGCTACTCAATTAGTATTTTTTTCTCTATCCTCATCGTCTGTCTTTTTAATTTACTTCCGTTTTATACACCAAGATGAATTGTAAGGTGGTGAAAAGTTTGGCGGGTGCGTTTGTTTTCAGTGTGTAGTAATTGTTCAATTGTGTTTTCTGAATTTTCTCAAAAAATTGAATTTTGTCAAATTTTATTCAAACTGAGTCAAAAATTTAAAACTTTACAAAAATTACAGTTTGAAAAGTGCTGAAAATTACGAAATTTTCACACAAATTGAAAGTGCAAACCCTGGTTAGGCCCCATATTGAATGGACTGGATGTACGACATGGACTTTGGACACATGTGATCGAACTGGTACACCCCTTACATGCGTCAGTGGTGCGACTCGTCATTCTTCCTGAAAGCTAGGAAGGCTCAAAGCGATATCGATTAATCACGGAACATGTGTACATATAGCCGCAACCATACCATAACCACTCTACCGATTTATAACAACAGAATCAGGAGGATTTGGATAGGAGATCGGCAAAACAGAAAAGGGATAAACATGCTATTTTATCTCTTACACCCCCCCGCAGATGGAACATCGTTGGGACGAATGTTCAGGCTGGACCGAAACTCTGTGAAGACTGGAGTTGGGAGCCCCTTGGTGAAGATGTCAGCATACTGTAATGTGGTCGGCACATGAAGGACACGAACAGAACCAATGGCGACCTTCTCTCGGACGAAGTGTAGATCGATCTCAACATGTTTCGTGCGCTGATGTTGCACCGGGTTAATCGAGAGATACACTGCGCTGACATTGTCAGTGTAAACCAGAGTGGCCTTAATGGGAGGGACGTGAAGCTCATGAAGAAGCTGGCGCCACCAACATGTCTCGACAACAGCATTAGCAACAGCCCTGTACTCAGCCTCTGCACTCGATCGGGAGACAATATTCTGGCGCTTGGAAGACTAGGAGATAAGATTGTCCCCCAGACACACAGCATAGCCCGAGGTGGACTTACGTGTGTCAGGGCAACCAGCCCAATCAGCGTCAGGGTAGGCAACCAAGTCATGCGTGGCGGAGCGACGAATGTGGAGACCAAGGTCCAGTGTGCCTCGAACATAGTGAAGAATCCGCTTGAGAGTGGTGAGATGAGACTCGAGAGGATCATGCATGTGGAGGCAAACCTGCTGAACTGCGTACTGAATATCAGGTCGAGTGAAGGTTAAGTACTGCAAAGCACCAGCTAAACTGCGATAGTCCGTGGGATCAACAACGGGAGGCCCATCAGTAGAGGATAGCTTTGCAGTGGTGTCGACTGGAGTGCCACACGGCTTGCAATCAGACATGCCCGCACGCTCCAATATCTCCAAGCAGTACTGTCGCTGAGTCAGAAACAAGCCGGTGGTCTGGCGAGAAACTGAAATACCAAGAAAATGATGGAGCTCACCAAGATCCTTCATGCTGAACTTAGACTGAAGGGCGGAGATGATCCAGTGAAGCAGAGATGTTGAGGAAGCTGTGAGAACAATATCATCAACATACAGCAAGAGGTAGGCCACATCACCGCCACGCTGATAGATGAACAGAGAAGTGTCCGCCTTGGCTTCGACAAACCCAATGGAGTGCAGGAAAGTAGCAAACTGGCTGTACCAGGCACGAGGGGCTTGCTTGAGACCATATAAGGACTTGTTCAAGCGGCAGATAGAGTTAGGATGTGTAGGATCAACAAACCCGGATGGCTGCATGCAGTATACTGTCTCGGCGAGGGTGCCATGAAGAAAGGCATTCTTCACATCGAGCTGATGAATGGGCCAGTTGCGAGAGACTGCCAAGCTGAGCACTGTGCGAACCGTGGCTGGCTTGATGACTGGGCTGAAAGTCTCATCAAAATCGATGCCGGGATGTTGGGAGAAGCCACGGAGGACCCACCGTGCCTTGTAACGATCCAGACTCCCGTCGGCGAGGAACTTGTGGCAAAAAATCCACTTGCCGGTGACGATGTTCGCGCCTGGTGGAGGAGGTACAAGATCCCAAGTACGGTTGGGTTGGCGAGCAGCGCCGAGTACTCCGCTTGCATGGCGTCACGCCAGTTGGTGTCGGCGAGGGCAGCACGGTAGGTGCGAGGTATCGGAGAGAGAGCAGCGGCGTGGAGGTTCAAGCGTGAAGTAGGAACCCGGACGCCGGCCTTGCCTCGTGTTACCATGCCGTGGTCGTTGTCGACGGGAGAGATGCCGAAGCCCACGACGGGTGGCCGAGCGATAGGGACGCAGGTGCTCCGTGCGCGCGTCGGGACGGCAGGCGGCGGCTGTAGAAGAGGAGCACGTGGCGAGTGCGTACTGGACGAGCCATCAGGAGCCGTGGAAGATGGCCCCACGGGAGCGGGCGACGATGCGTCGACGTGAGCAGGCGACGACGCGTCGACGTGAGCAGGCGACGACGCGTCGACGTGAATAGGGGGCGACGCGGCGTCCTGGCGGGATGGAGCACCATCATGGGCCGGTGAAGTGTGGGCCGATGCAGACGATCCAGCAGGGGAGAGCCGCCCAGCCCAGCCGGGCGAGTAGGGAGTGGCCGGCCTGTGGGCGCCAGCCGCGGTTGGCCCAGTAGAGGAGGTCGGCCCGGATCGTTTGGAGCCGATTGGAGCCTGAACAGGAGAAGTGGAATCCTCCAAGAAAGTAAGATCAGTAGCACTTGTTGTGTCACTAGTCATATCAGCAAAAGGAAAAGTAGCCTCATCAAACACCACATGCCGAGAAATTATAACCCTGTTCGTAAGCGGATCGAAACACCGGTATCCCTTATGTTCGCTAGGGTATCCAAGAAACACACACATAGTGGAGCATGGGGAGAGTTTGTGGGGTGCGGTGGCGGATAAGTTGGGGTAACAACGACAGCCAAAGACGCGAAGATGTGTGTATGAGGGGTGGACACCGTGGAGGGCGAAGTAGGGAGTGTGTTGGGCTAAGGTTTTGGTTGGGTGGCGGTTCATGAGGTAGGTAGCGGTGTTGAGAGCCTCAACCCAGAAAGATCCGGGGAGATGGGCCTGGAACAGAAGCGAGCGTACAATGTTATTGAGAGAACGAAGAGTACGCTCAGCTTTACCGTTTTTAGGCGAGGTGTGTGGACAGGACATGCGCATGGCAACATCGTTGGTAAGGAAGAAAGACCGGGCAGCGGAGTTATCGAACTCGCGACCATTGTCGCATTGGATGTTGCGAATAGTGGTAGCAAACTGTGTCCTGACATAGGCAAAAAAATGTGAAAGAGTGGTAAAAGTGTCGGATTTCAAACGAAGAGGAAATGTCCAAACATAATGAGAGCAGTCATCAAGAATGACAAGATAGTATTTAAAACCAGACACAATGAGAACTGGGGAGGTCCACAAATCACAATGAATTAACTCAAAATTGGTCTTAGCCCTAGACAAAGAGGAAGTAAAAGGAAGGCGTATATGGTGACCGAGCTGGCAAGCGTGGCAAACTGTGGAGGAACCGCCTTTGAGAGGAGGGATGACCGAGGAGTGAGCCAAACGGGTAAGGGCTTCGTGACCAAGGTGGCCAAGCCGGCGATGCCAGAGTGTGGTGGTGGTGGCAGCGAAGGAACTGGCAATGGAGTTGAATAAGGTCGCCGGAAAGGAGTACAGGTCGCCGAAACTATTGCACCTGGCGATCACGGTCCTAGTAAGTAGATCCTTCACAGTGAAACCAAACTTGTCAAACTCAATGGAGAGATTGTTGTCAGTAACAAACCGACGAACAGAGATTAGGTTTTTGATAATGTCAGGCGAAACAAGAACGTTATTGAGAGAGAACATTCTATTAGCATGGACAAAGGAAGCATTGCCAGTAGCGGTGATGGGCAAAAGTGAGCCGTTACCGATGATAATATGGGTGGGAGTAGAAGAAGTAAGTTGGGAGGGAGAGGATAGGATACCGGCGTCCGAAGTCATGTGCGAGGTGGCCCTAGTATCCATGTACCAGTCGGTGGAGGTGGGCGTCGCGAGTGTGCCGATCTGGAACAAACTTGCCAAAGTCTGCTGGTCCCATGCAGGAGTTGGGCCAGAAGCGCCGTACCAGGCCGTCGGTTGGGCCGACAGATGTTGTTGTTGGTGCTGAGGGAGGCCGGCCGGGAGGAGATACGAGCTGGCCTGGGAGGCCTGCGGGAGGGTGGCCTGCCCACCGGCCACGGCTGAGCCTGCAAAGGGAGGAGTGCTGGGCCGAGGGCCCAAGATTCCTGGGGCGCGCAGCACTGGGCTGCCCGGCCACATCTGAATTGTGTCGGCCCAGGGTTGCTGCGGAGTGGGCAGACCAGCCCAGCGCGAGGCTGAGCAGCCTGTCCAACAGCCTGGCCGCCTGCGCCCTGGTGTGCACCGCCAGCATCGGTGTTGCCGCCGTTGCCGCCGGCGTTGCCGTCCCCGTTCCCATTGCGTCGATGCCGATTCTTGTTGTTGCCGCCCTGAGAGTTGTCGCCGCCTTGGTTTGGGTTGCCAAACCCCGTGGCGTGCGCCGGGTCCATGCCGCCGGAGCCGCCGCGGTTCCCGCCGCCGGTAGCAGCGACGAGCGCGGTGGAGGAATTGATGGAGCGGTTGGAGGAGCTCTTGTTGATCTCGGCGAGGATGAGTTGACTCCGAGCTTCGACGAACATTGGGAAGGGGCGCTGCAGTGGAATAATGGTTTGAAGATTTTCATACTTAGGGTTTAATCCACCGAGCATGGTGAGGACGAGCTGCCGGTCGGTGAAGGGGTCGCCGAGCTCGCCACGAGTGTCCGCCATGGCCTTGAGACGTCGGCAGTAGTCGTTCGCGCTGAGGTCGCCTTGGACGAAGGTGTGAAACTCAGCCGAGAGGTTAATCGCGCGTTGTTCCTGGTGGCCGAGGAACATCTGCTCGAGAGAGAGCCAGACGACGCGCGCGATAACGGCGGACTGCATGACGGACTCCAGGAGGTGGGCGGCGATGGTCCCATAGAGCCACGTGAGCACGACGCAGTCCATGCGAGCCCAGGACGCGTGGTGAGGGAACGTGTCGTCGGAGAGGACGTGGTCAGAGAGGGCGTATTTCCCGAGCGTGACGAGGAGGAGGCCATGCCACTTGGTGTAGTTGGCCGTGCCGAGGTCGAGGACGACGGGAACAAGTGCCTTGACGTTGAGGACGGACACCACCTGCGCATGGAGAGCGTCAACGCCGTCGGTGACCGGAGGCGCGCCCCCGAAGTCAGAGCCAGCGAGCGCATCATCGCGTTGGGGAGGCTGGACGCCAAGCGCTGTGAAGAGGCTGGCGAGGTTTGGGCCAGTGGAGTTGGCCGGCGCGTCACGGGAGGGTTGCTCGTCGACGGGTGGAAGGCTGAGGACGGCACGAAGTGCTGCAGCCTCATCGGTGACCGTCGATGGAGCAGGCGGGCTGGATCCCGAGGTCGCCGTGTTGGATGGAGGAACGACGAGCGCCGAGATTGCATCCTGGACGACGAGGCCGAGTCGTCGGCGGGGCGGAGGGTCTTCCGGATAGCTAGAGTGGCTGCATCGGTGATGGAGGTGATGGCCGCCGAGAGGGCCGCGTCGTCGATCGACATGGCGTCGGCAGGGAGACGCGGCAAGAAGGGGCTAGGGTTAGAGGAGAGCGGAAGCGATTGGATCGGTCGAATCTGATACCATGAAAGCTAGGAAGGCTCAACGCGACATCGATTAATCACGGAACATGTGTACATATAGCCGCAACCATACCATAAACACTCTACCCATTTATAGCAATAGAATCGGGAGGATTTGGATAGGAGATCGGCAAAACAGAAAAGGGATAAACATGCTATTTTATCTCTAACACTTCCTGCCGGCATGGCCGGTGGTGTCACTCGTCATGCTCCTCGCGGGCGTTGTGCACCCCTTGGTTCTCCGGGCCGGGGCCAGGACGTACCTCATCGGCTTTGTTGCCGTACACACCTCGCCGGCGTCTTCATCATATTCAGCTTGGCAGCCTCGTCATGGTGCCTCTCGTCCTTGTGATCGCTATGGTGAATAATCTCGCTGGTGCTTGTGTCTTTGGTTTTCTTTCTCAATGCAAACAATCTGCCTTTTGTTATTTTGTGTATATATGATGACAAGAAGACACCATATCTCTCCTGCTTTTGTTATGTAAAAATATGAATCTGAATTGTTCGAAGTACGTCTATGCATGCAAATTATACACGAGTACACCACCAAATTGCGTCTGAAATATATTTTGGCTGCTCAAAGGAGTACTTTATACAGAGATGTGTTTCTTGGTCTGTATAACACATGGTGCTATCTTCTATTTACATTATTTTCGACAAAATTAATAACATTATTGTTCATGTAATACATAAATGCAAATTGGTGTTTTCTGAAAAATGAAAAATACAATCTGGTAAAAAAATGAAATACAAATTTATGTACATTCCATACAGCCCTCGAGTACCAGCTTGAATTTGAAATCTCAAATCACAACGGAGGGCGACTACATGTCAAATCGGCTTGGACTATATGTCAGATCGGTGGGCATGCTTTTTTTCAGAAAAATATTGGCATAATCAGCAATATCGAAATGGGAAATTTAGGTCACTGCCATGAATTTGGAAAGTCAAATCGACATAGCTGCTGAGTTCGCCCCCGAATAGTCGCTGTCACTGCATTACTCAGATTGTTTAGAAACTGCGAGACAACCTGATCATTTATGCATCTAGTGCCTCTCACCTGTTTCCTTGATATCTCTCATTCTCACTAGCGTATCTCTCACTCTTATGGAACTCAATTGTTTCTATACAATTCTGTTACCTAAACCAACTATGGGTGCGCAACGATTAAATTTGTGGGCATTCTCATGCTTGCACAACTCATCGACTAGTGTTCAATTCTCATCTTCTTGTTTCTTTCTTCAGTCTAGTACAGAACTTCTTATCTATAATGGCATTTCCCGTGTTAGAGGTTTACGGACTGTCACACCATCGTCATCTCTAACGAGCCGAAATAAACACCGACGAAGATATACTCGTACATATATCATCCATATGCATGTATTTCGAACCCGTCACTGATGAGACATATCGGTGACGGACTTATGTTTGGGTCCGATAAAGATTATTAACGGAGCGTAAGCTCCTCAATGGGGGACAGTGAAGGCCCCCATCTGTGAGTTCGACCGGGGATGCAGGGTGAAATTCGCGCTCCGATGTGAGAGGGATCGAAAGAGAGATGTCTCGAGGGAACGTGACACGGGGGATTATACAGGTTGAGGCCGTCGGTGAGGCGTAATACCCTACTCCTACGTGTGGTTGATCAGAGTTTGTTTTTTCAGGAATCGAACCCCCTTTCTCTAGGCTTGGGCCTCCTTTTATACCTTAAGGGGCTACCACACGGGCCAATAGACGGCTTCCTAGAAAAAGAAAAACATTCTTTTACATCTAAGAGCGGTCTTGTCGCTCGCCACAGAAGTCGCACGCATAGCAATCATGGCATGACTCCTGTCAGATCAGTCGACTGACCAAGGGGATGCCCATGTCGTTCCCTATTAAATAGGCGGAGACTTCTATGCTCCGTTCGTACCCATCTGGCCGGAGCTGATATACTAACTCCGGTTGGATAAAGAGGCAAAAAAGCTCTCATCATTTTGATGGGATATGATAGGGCATGCTGCGCACCGACGTGCAGCCAGTGCACAAGCGCCGCGTCACCGTCCCATCAGTCATTCTGACCGATCACAGACCGGTCAGTTGGCGTGACCGGCGTTAGACCGGTCACGCGCACTCCACGCCGCATTACGGCGAGGCGCTCTCGTCTGAGCCGTCATCAATGTGGTTAGGTGGGCATTGGAGTTGCTCACCTAACCCCACACACGTGGCGGAAGCGCGTTGGGGTCGGGGTGGCCCGACCCCCGTGGCAGCAGAGTGTGAGGGGAGCGGAGATTAGAGAGGGCAGCCACCACCACACCCTCGGGCCCGACCGCCCTCCCTTGAAGAGGACCACGTGGGCGTAGGGAGCCGCCTCAAGCCTTTAGTCTCTATACCCCCGGACCCATGTCACCGACAATTATCCTTGTAATCTTTATCGGACCCTAAAACTAAGCCTGTCACCAATGTGTATCTCTAATTGAAACCCGATAAAGATAATATTTAGACCCGTTACCCATGGTTATCATCGGTGATAGGTGTAAACTTAGGCCCGATAATGATACCTGCAGATAAAAAGTTTGATAGGTGTGTCTTTCTAGTATGAAGTTATTGTTCAGTAATCTTGTTAGGTCCCATCTTCTTGGAGTGACCATCAACGTTGTTTCGATTTGATTGCTTGAGGTGATCCTCTTTGTGATTGTTAAATATGGGTTGTCAGGCAACAGAATTGGTTACATCAAGGAGAGGGAATTTTTTGACTCTGTACAGAGCAACAAAGTACAACTGTTTTGACAATTTGGATTGACACTGGTGCTATACATCTGTTGATCTGACCATTTTTAATTATTAAAGCTTCTCCCATTTTATACTTGATTATCAAAATATACTCCTTCCATTCCAAAATATAAAAGATTTTGGAGACTCCGTATCTAGATTGGTACAATTAAGATGTGTTACATCCACCCAAAATCCACCCAAATCCCTTATATCTTAGGACGCAGGGAGTAGATTTGACAATTTCGATTGATACTGGTGCTATACATCCGACCATTTTTAATTCTTAAAACTTATCTCATTTTATATTTGATTGTCAAAATATACATGGTCTTTCGATTGCTTAATATAAATACCGGCATACCGTTAGAACACATGCTACTCGTGAGGAAATGGAAATGGGTGTAAAAGATCATCCTTAATTATTTCTTCTGATGATGATGATGGCCAATGAAAATTTCATTCTTTTGAAGGGAGGGGAGGGGGTTGGAGTTGGCATAACTTTAACAAACACCTGTACATATCTTTATCGGTGTTTATTTCGGCCCATTAAAGAAGATGATAGTGCGACGATCCGTAAACCCCGACACGGAAAAGCCCGTTACATCCGCAAACCCCCAACACGGGAAAGCCCGTTACAGATAAGAAGTTTTTTACTAGTGAATTTGTTAGATGGCCTAGGCAGTAATTGTGACCTAATTTTACGAAAACTTGTTATTTGAAGGTGAGGATAATGGAAATCTTGTTATGTCTTTTCAAAATTTCGTTTTTGAAAAATATAAAGCGAGCTAAGACACAACCGTCCCAACTTTCAAGAGACCAACTAACTAATATCAGGCACAAACTAGTCAAACCATTTTGGTGGTAGTGGCCTAATTTTCCCCTCGTACAGACATATTCATATACATGTATTTTAAGCCCAGCACCAATAAAACCTATTGGTGATGGGCTTTTATTTGTAATCTTTGTTGGGCACTATATATATGCCCGTCACCGATATGTTTCATCGGTGACGGACTCTAATATAGGCCTGACAAAGATAATATTTCGGCCTATCACCGATGGTTATTATCGGTGACGGGTTCACTCATAGGTCTGATAAAGATAACTGCAAAACCCATCACCGTTATCCATTCTTTGACCATTACCGATATTTGTTGCACACTATAAATACATACTCCAGCTGCCCAGGGAATGGTTATCCCACTGTTCACTATTTTGGTGGGAGGTTTAGGGGGTGATTTTTATCTCTTTTTTCCAAGAAATTTCATAAAAGTAATTAAAAATACTAAACAATTCCTATAAATTTAGAAATACTTATCTTACAAAATATTTATCTAATATTTTGTTCACTTTCATAGCGATGGATCGAAGTTGGATGCATTGAACTCTGTGACATACCGAAGAGTCAGTAAAGTCCACATGTTGGCGAATTGCCATTCTCTGAAATCAGTCTCTGATTGGATCTCAATAACCATGGGTTGAACCTTTATCCGAACACATTTGGATCCGCTATTTATTCTCAGTTCCAGTTGTCAGCACTAATTTTTTGTGGCATGCCTACAGTGCGTATATAGTCTAAATTGACAGAGTAAACATTAAAGTGGACATATCGTCCAAAAATGTTTGATATATATTGTCGAACGACCACGTCTGTCGAAAGGACATGCTTCACTCTGGTTTAAATGGAAAGTAAATACAAAATATTAATATTGGAATTTTTGAGATCACCCTATTACATGCCCCTTGGAGTCTACTTATAGATTCAGTACATGATCAGGTAGTCCTAGGGTTTCTATAGGGGAATTTATTGCCTTCTTTTTGTGATAAAACTCATAAGGGGTAAACTCTTTATCACTGTATAATGTATCAACTAACGGATGTCTTATTGGAGGTGATTGAAGTTCTTTTCACCTTTCCCATACTTTTGAACCTTCTAAATGAATGTCATTATGTTTTGATACTACACGATTTTTAATAAGGCTTTGCCCGCAGCTTGTAAAAGATATGGAATCCTACGAGGAGATACCATTCCCGAGAACAGCAAGGGTTTAGTGTAATTACAGACAATTGGCCGACCTGTCCAGCCTTGGGCCCAAAGTCCTATTCTTATTCCCAAAAATGGGCCTCTCTTTGCTGGGCCAATCCACTCGGAGCTTGGTTCGCTATAGTGGGATGCTGAAGGTCCTCACCTTTGCCTTCCTCCCTGGTCGTTCGCCCAGCTCAGCGTTCCAACACTTTGATCTTGTGTAATGATGGTGCTTCGCCCAAAGTCCTCCTACGGCGTTACCATATCATGGGCTTCGCCTGGACTTCAGCATAGTGTTTCGATAGGTTCGGCCGAAGGTTCTCATGGCATACCTCCAACAAGCCCCTCATAGGCAAGGGTGAGTAAGGAGCTTCGGCCGAGACCGTCTTCACTGCTAGGCATGGCTTGAGGCACCCCTTTTGGCCGATGTTCCTATCAAAACTTAAACCAACTTGTTAATAAAGTGAAAAAATTTCAACAAGTCTTTTCTTCTTCTTCCTTCCCTCCTGTTTTGCGGACCATGGGCTACTGCGGCCACGGAGCAACAGGCAGTAGTCGTTTGAGCTGACCATTTGCGCTAGCCGTTGGCCCTTCCTTTCTGCCAGGTGGCACGCCGTGATTGGCGCCGTAACCGAGCGCTTGGGTGGTTATACATACCCCTCCCGCTCCAGCAGTCATTTCTCCTCTTCTCACTTTTTACCTCGCTCTCAGTACTTCTATGCTCTTTTAGGGCTCTTTTATGGCTCCTTGCAAACCCACGACAACTTTGACCTCAGGGGCCTATCTGGGCAGGATAGGCGATGACCTATGTTACTATCTTGGTCCTTCGCTGATCAAGGAATCGGACCTCATCACCTTGGTCTCTTCTAGGGCGATCATCGACGGGCAGCCACCGTGGCGGGCGAAGACGTGGTGCCAAAGCCCTTCGGGACCCAAACTATGGTCTTGTCGCATTTTTCGATACAGGGCTTCGCTTTCCCTGCGACGATCTTCTCCCTCGCATCCTTCACCGCTTTCACCTGGAGCTCCCTCAACTGAGCCCAACAGCCTTGGTCTGCATCCCAGTTTTTTACTAGATGTGTCGGACTTCGGGTTTTGCCCCCACTGACCTTTTCACTATCGAAAATGGTGGCATCGCCAACAGGGCCCAAGAAGATGGTGTTTGGGAGTGTTAAATTCAATGTTCGCCTCGAGCGGGCGGACTTGTGTCCTATTCTCACCTCTATGCCGAAGTGGGATCGACACTACATGGAGAAGTGGTTCAACCACACAATCCCCTATGCTGCTGATTCGGAGGAGGCAGGTGCACTTCGCACGAAGCGTGGTGCGATCGACAGGGAAACGAAGTCGCGTGTTGCTCTCGACGGGACCATCCCAGCCCGCTGGAGTCTTCTTCGGAAGATATCCCTGAAGTCCCACTTGCTTGCAATTGGGGGTGACACTTGATCAGAACGATCGAGTTTTTGGTCTCGCGCGCATTGTTCCCTCAGCTCGAGCCGAACGTAAGACTGCTTTGCCTATTTCATTTTTGTTTAAACTACAGGCCTTCGGCTTCTGTACCGCTCTTTGCTTTTCTTTATTTGTTATCACTTGCCCAAGCCGAGGCAGAGGCGAAGAAGATGATTAGGGATTTTATCCCTAAGAAGTACGGCTTGCTCTTGGTTCGCTAGGCCGAAGGGTGGCGAATCACCTTTACACCGAGGAGTTGCCGCCGCGTGGCGATCCCACATGGGAGATGTCGGCACCCGGGGATGGAATTCCCGAATACCTGGAGCGTAAACCGTACTAGTCCCATGATCAGTGGCTAGTACACGCATCCACAATATTGTTATCACATCCATACAATGTACATGATACATAAGTACATAAAAGGACTCTTATAACTTAGCGGTGCAAGAGTCATACAAAATAGTTGGGCCAACTAGCCAAATAAAAGAGTTTAAAATGCAGCGGAAAAGATACGTAAGTTCTTCGGTATGCCCATCTACCAAACCACACAGGCAACCGACTAGGAATCACCCTAGAAAGAACCATCTCTACAAACTCCAGTAACCGGCGTAAGCATCCACTTCCTGCAAACAAGGCTAAAAACAACAATGAGAGGTGGGTCAATACATGAGGTATTGGCAAGTCCTACCCAAACCTTGGGAAACCTAGGACTATTGCAAGCTGAGATTAAAGATGTCTATATTTGTGGCTTATTTTCAGCGTAAAGCAAATTTTGTTTCTCAACAGTAAATAATAATAGATTGCAACGGAATTTTTAAATCAAAACGTAAACCATAATAATAGTAGCATAAACCTCATCACAGTATCATTCTTGTTCCTTCCATGGCAGTAACTACACATTTTGTTCTTAGCCCACACTAGGCAAAATCATCATCATTACCCACCATACGCATTTCACAAATCATTTAGTAAATCACCAACACTATAATTGTATCATTTCACCAAGTCTCTCATGACCGTGAGCATGGCTAATCGACTAGTTTTAGACTCTGCAGAGTTTGTACAACTTTTCCCACATGATGTGATTTGCTATAGTTTGTCCGGTACCCATCGGTACCACCACACTCTACACATTGAGTGTGATTTAGAGGTCACAACGAAGCTGTTACATTGCTTAAAGCCCAGCCTTGCATGAGCACGGCAAGTATTTATCCACACTAGGAGCAACCCTAGTGCCGCTAGTCCAGGGGCCCTCATTGGTCCTAGTGCTGCGAGGCAAACCCTTCGTTCCCTCGAAGAGGCACTTAAACCATTATATTGGACACGTTTAGACGCCTAGGCACAATCGCACTAGGTAGCTCCGTTGATGCAAAAATCACACGCTGGCCTGAGAGATTTTCTTTACTCTGGTGCAGGTCCTAAATGATGATTAAATGCGAGCGTGCTAGTTGATTTGATCCTACGATCAACAAGACAAAATATGCAAACGTTATTAATAAACAATAATCGATCAGCTAGGAAGTGGATGTCATATCGTGATGTAACCTAACCGATGTATTGTAAGGTGAATCGTCTGTAAGGCATATTCCCAATAATAAATCAACCCTAAAGTTGATCCATCGGCTGTAAGTATCAACATATCAACATTATAAAATCTATAAATCAGTATTACTTTAGAAATCAGCAACTAGGATAGATCGGACTTAACCAAGACAGTATCAATTGCCCAGATCTAAAATTACATGAAGTAACGATTATATGTGTTTATATCTTAGCCGATGTTCAGATTTAAGCATGTATCGGCTATGGCTCTCATATTACCTTATAATAGGATATTCTCTTACAACAAATATATCAAACTACCATCAACTAAGTTGGCAGTAAGCTTAATATATTTATATTAGTTAAGATCCTGATATAAGGGGCAGAAATAGTATATAAAACAAGGCCTGAAACTATGTGAAACAACTATACCAGGTAAGATCGGGTGGAACCCCGATACTGTCCTTATTAACAATCATAAAGAAGGCGAGAGATTACGATTCTAAGCACGACTTAATAGATCAAACTTAACTGATGCAACATTAAGTATAAAAAGAAGTATAATATCTAGATAATCAAGCCGATGGTTATCTTTTCAGGATGGTAGATATATTATATAATCCAAGCCAACAAGTCAATCTAGCCGTTATCGATAAAACCCTAGATAGAGGTTGGTCGATGTCAGTAGAAAGCATTGTCAATCTAGATTATATAATATATGATAACTCGACGGATTACATGATCAAGATTAGAGTGTCATAAAGATGTACACCCTCTGTCCCATAAAAAATCAACTTCTGGCTTTGAATCTGGACATACTCTGTAAGGACCCCCGTTTTGCAACAGGGATCACACGTGTATTTCGTGCCATTTCCCTGTATCAAGTAGTTTGGCACACACGATACAAAGTCGAATTACCAAAAGCGCATACATATGCGTCGTGTACGAATTATTACAACATAGGCCCGAAGGCATAGTCTCAGAGCAAAGGACCAAACGGTCCGGAATACAGTCCAAAACAGAATATAGATAAGTAGCGGAGCGAAGGCAGCGGCTTCATCATTGCCACAGGCAACGACCGTATCTAGACCTAGTGGGCACCCTCATCTTCTGCATCCTCTTCGGAGTAGGCATATGGATCTTCCGCGGTGTCATCTTCGGCTTCTGATGAAGTTTATAATTGCAAGGGTGAGTACCAACCGTACTCAGCAAGTCACCACAACAACGATGCATATGAAGGGTTTTTATTCAAGGCAAGGCAAAGGCTCAGTTGCATAAAGCTGGTTTTGCAATCATTTTCACAAACCTAAGACTTAGCATAACTGGTCAAGTTTTAATACCAGAGTTTAATTTAAACAACGGCGGTTCTGTCTACCATCCATTGTGATCCCAAGGATGGCTTTCCACCGTTGGTCGTCATGGTTTTCTGTGGACGCCCACCTTCCCTGCTCTCAGGGAGTGGCTCCAACAGCATAAAATTCATCATGCAATAACCCATCCCACACAGGTTAAAAGTTTAGAGTCTAGCCAAGTATAATACATGTCCCGGTGCTCAATATCCGCGAGCACGGCTATTCGAATAGATTTGGTTTACTCACACTGCAGTGGATGTACACTTTACCCGCACTCCGCGACTGCCCAACACATGAGCCTCGTCTCAACACATGAGACGCGTCGCGGCAAAGCCTTTCGATAACCTTGCATTGGCAGTACCCGCTCCATGAACTATCATCCTCATGCACTCTAGGCGTATCTGTTTCTAGCAGTGAGAGGAGTTCTGGCGCTCCCGGGAAGGGAAGTCTCACACGCACGTAAGGTTTATAGTTTATAGTTTAAGTTTAGATTCTCACTCTCACACACGTGGCAGTCCTACAAATGGCGACACCGACGTAGGGCACGCATCGCGGCCCTACCTCAACGGCTGCCCCACCGTAGCGCACCTGCCTCACACACGGGGGTGAACCATCTATGCAAGGATACTGCCTCTGCTCGGCTATCTAGTCCGCTAGGTCTATACCCATCTGAGAAGTGCGGTTGTACGAGGGTCGTTTCATGCTTAACTTCATGGCTCGGTCCTTAACTGACCAGGGACGGTACTAGCCTTTTCCAGATACCACCCAAATCCACCATCCGCCCCAGTCGAAAACAGTTATTTAGTTTCATTTCTCCTTTCACAAATCATGTCATCATATCATGGCAATGTGGCGCTCATGTCTCCACATGCCGCATCTCAATTACCTTCCCAAAGGTAATTGCCCAAGCATATAGCGTTTTGATAAACATGAGTATGCATGATTCTAGAATAGCATTACTAAGCATTTGTCATAATTGACTAGGGACTCATACGTAAACATGGTTACAAGGGGATATGGGGTAACAATATTCAAGGCATGGCATAACAACAAGTAGGATGTTCATCATTGCATGCAACTTTATTTGCAAACAAAATAATTTCACAATTTGGGATCGATATGTTCAAGGATAGTGATGACTTGCCTTGCTCGTACTCCGGTTGCTCTTGGTCTTCGGTCGGACTCACAGTCTCCGCGGAATCTATAATTACGTGCGAAAGAAATTGAATTCCTTTAGAATTCAATTAAAATCCAACAAAATCCAATATAAGGAAAAGATCGAGCGCGAACGTTTGAATACCGAAGAGGTAATCCTACTTTGATTTTTAATATTGTTATCCTAAAATATTAGCGTTAGCCAATTTAAAATATTAATCCAATCTAGTTTACACGACTCGTCTAGATTAGATCCGATAATGATACTCAACCTTTGGTGATTGGTGTTCTACTAAATAATTGTAATGGCTACCTAAGCGTATAACCTAATTGACGAGAAAAATTATATAACGACTAAACAGTTATTACGATAAATATTAATGGCAACGCTCAATTTAGAAGTCCTAGTATTTAACTACTAGTATACACGCGAGTTGGTAAATCCTAAGAACTGAGATCTAAATATTTGACTACTCGTCTTGCAAGAATAACCATTAACAAATTATTAAGTTAAGTGAACCTTTGCATTTAATTAATCCTATTTAATTCCTTGTATAATTTCCAAAATAACCGGTGGTTTCACCCCAATTTCATTTCTTCAAATTTCATTTTCTACTCTAAATTTCCTTCCTAGGTCTACTTTTATTTTTCCCTATTTTTCTTTTCCTCCCCCATTTTCTTTTTCCCCCTTCTATATTCTTTCTCCCTTTTCTCTCTTTTCTTCTTTTCTTTTCTTTTCCTCTTCCCCTTTTTCTTTTCTCTCCTTTTCTATTCTTTCTCCCTTTTCTCTCTTTTCTTCTTTTCTTTTCTTTTCCTCTTCCCCTTTTTCTTTTCTCTTCTTTTCCCTGCTTCTTCTTCCTCCTTCTCCTTTCTCCTTTCTCCTCTCTCCTCTCGGCTCACTGGCGCCGCTCCCTCTCGCTCTCTCTCTCTTGCGGCCGACATAGGGGTTAAGGGGGAAGGGCTTACCGGCGGCGGCTTGCGGGCGCACGGCGGTCGGCGAGGTGCGCGGCGGTCGGCGAGGCGCGCGGCGAGCCAGGGCACGGCGGCGGCACCCGGTGGTGAGGTGGAGCGGGGAAGGAAGCAAGGAGGGGGGGAAATGGCGTGGGGGAGAAAAGGGGAGGAGGAAGGGGCTTAAATAGGCGGCCGGGCGCGAGCGGGCGGCAGCGGGCGGCGGCATGGGCGCGGTACCGGCGGTACGGCGGCGACGTGCGGGCGCACGGCGCGAGGGCGGCGCACGGCGTGGGCGCGCGGCGCGGGGCGGCAACGGGCGGCGGTACGGCGGTACGGTGGTACGGCGGCGACGTGCGGGCTCGTACGGCGGCGCGGCGTAGAGGCATGGCGCGCGCGGCGGCAGGCGGCGGCGTGCGGCGCGCGCAAGGCGCGTGCGGGGCGCGAGGGCGCGGCGGCTGCGGCGGGCGGCACGCGCGGCGGGCGCGTACGGCTGCACGGGCGCGAGTGGCCGGCGCGCGGGGGCGGGCGGCGCAGACGTGCGGCGCGGCAGGGTAGCGCGCGGCGCGGGGCACGACACGGCAGGGCGGTGGCGAACGGCGCTGGCGCACAGGCGCGGGGCGGCTCGAGGGCGTCCGGCATGCGTGGGCGCGCGTGGCGCGGAGGCATGGCGGCACGCGGCGGCGCGCGCGGGGAGGGCGCGGGGCGACGGGTCCGGGCGTGCGCCAGCACGTGGGCATAGCCAGGGGACACGGTCGAACACCTGGCGCGCAATGAATAGTGCCGCTAGGTGATTTTTGATATTTAGGGTTCATTTCAACACTAAAATTCATCTTAAAATCTTGTAACTATACTAAATAAATGTTGCCTAATATTTTTAGTGTTCTTAAGCATTGATCTCTATTTTTGCCATGTTTTGATAATTTTAGTGTTATTATATTTTTCTTATACACCTTATTCTCACGTACACGTATATATGCCTACGTACACATTCCCCATTTAGGATTTATATTTGTGCCTCCATATATACATAATTTGTTGCAACAATTGGCCACCTAAATTTGTGTCACCACATTTGATTATCTCTTTTTAGTACGTTATCGATTAATCCACCGTAAAATCCACTAACACGCGTGTATAAGTTCGGCATGATGCAATTTGTTTTAAGAAAATTTTGAGGGTCTGTATTTTAGGGTTTCGATTTCGTTGGTTGAATTTTTAGGGAGTTACATACGCTATGTCCGGATTCAAAGCCAGAAGTTGGTTTTTTATGGGACGGAGGGAGTAAGCACTAATCCCGAGAATGCAAACCACCATAAAAAGTAATTACCTCGTTATCGAAGATCCAAACCAATGCAGCTCGACTCAAAAGTAAGAACTCGTCGAAACAAAGTAATGAGAAAAGGTGGCGATGCACAGAAATTGGATTGAACTAGTGTTAATATCTTTCAAGACCTTGGGCTTATACTTATACCCCTGAATGTACAAACTTGTCCGCAATGGATACGACTCATACTTCCCTAATACAACTCTAATCGACAAACAAGTCCCTTAGGCAGACTCATACCAAAAATACCTACAAGGAAATTACATAAAAATCCTAATTAATAGATTCAATTGCCTATCTCGGACTCTATCCTTGTCTGACAATATCATCGAAGCCCTTCTTCTGAATCTGGCATTGATCACACAACCAATTTAACCAATATCGGCTGTATCGGCTAACCATGTTGAACTCGGTATCGGCCGATACAGACTTCCAGCCGATACGCACTCTGTTTTCGAGAATTCCGCATATCTTCAGATCCACTTCGGATTGGATCCCGATTCCGATTTATATGCTTACCAAATTATATCGTCAACAAGCTCCTATAAACCATCGTACCGACTAGTTCATACTACTTGTACCTCCCAATGCAAGGTTAAACAATAAACAACTTAATAAGTATGGTATACTTATTATAAGTACAGAATACTTAATAAGCAAATATGGTTGCACGGTATGCTTACTTGGTGACACATAGTTTGGTCCTTAATCAACTCAGGCGAATACTCCCCCTATCGATGTGCAACTACCACCATATGCATATCACTTGCCGCCCAAGTCTAAAATCCATCATTTTCATTTTTCCATTTTCACAAATAACAGAGGCAACCGCTCTGTACAACATTTTCAAATAACCCATTTTGGAAAGAGTGATTATCATGTCACCTGTAACTATCGTAAATTTTCTAAGCATGGCTAAGCAATAGGCTATATTAGTAGCTCGAATACAACTCAATTTGGCACTTGATTGTACCTATCCATGATCTAGGGTTATCAATGGTAGGGTGAACAATAATCAAGGTAGATAATGCAGCAAATAGGAGTTGTTCTACCAAGGTCCCATACTTTTGCAAACATCGCATGCAAATTTTAAACATAATAAAGAATTTGCAAAAATATAGAATTCAACATGATCGAAGGAGGAATTGAATAAGACTTGCCTTGCTTAGGAGTTACTCGAATATTTCTTGGTCCCACACACTCTCATCAACGGCAACAATCGGTTCATCCTCTATTTAAATTTAAACGTATAATCAAACAAAAATCCAATAAAACTCCAAGATAAAATATGATTCATGTTTCATTAACATGTTCAGTGTGTAGAGGGTGATTTAATATAAATTTAGGAGAAAGAATCGCCTAAATCCGATGTCGTATGTGCAAGTTATCGCGTTTCTAATATCAAAAGTACGACAATTACGAAAGTTACTATTTAAATATAAATTAGTAAAATTTTACACAACAGTGGTGCCAAGTTTGAGTCCACAGTATTAAAGGGAATATTTTTATGAATCTATCAAAATTTGGTTCACCTCAATCGGAGTTAAAATGAATTTTCTATGAGTTTCTAAAGATTTATCATTTTTCGTGCATAAATAATTTACCGAAACCATTTTCTCGGATTTATTAATTCTTTATAAAAGAAACTAAAAGCGTACTTGGTAGAGTACGTCTTCCTACTGTGAAGGCGTGTTTCTATATTACGCAACTATTTTAAAATAGCGGGATCCACATGTCAGTCTCTCGGCGATTTATAACTCGAACCCTATTCTTTCTGTTATTTGCACATAAGTCCAAGTTCCCACTTGTGTGTCTATTAGCGCTTTGTATGAGGAATCCTAGATTTTGTAAATAGGTCATGTCTTCTTCCTCCCATCCCCCCGATGGGAAGGACGAGCGTGGGGGCGGCACGGGACGGGTGCGACGGTGGCTAGCGGCGGTGGGGCCTGCTTCTTCGAGGCTCGGGGTGGCTAGGGGTTTTCCACATTCACCTCCTAGAGGCGATGGCGCGGTGTTCCGTTCGGCCGGTTCGGGCACGATGGTGGCGTGGCCGTTCCTATCAATCCGGACGGGTTCGGGCTTCAGCTAGGAATTGTGGATGACGAGTGTGGTGTGGGGAGGTGGCTGGCATGGGGTCTCAATTTATAGGCGAGGGAGGAGCGAGAGGCACATGCGAAGGCGGTCGTGACGTGTTCGGCGTCTCGCGCATGCGCAGTTAGGATCAGTCGGCGGAAGGCATGGTGTCAGCGGGGGAGAGGGAAGGCTGGCGCTGCATCGGCTTTACAGGCTTTGCAGAGGGAGCAGCTGCGGTCGGGGTTTCACCTTGTCACGTCGAGCATCGGCTTTGGCAGGGGGCAACGGCTCCGGGTTAGTTGAAGCCCGGCGAGCGAGGTGGTCGCCAGCGAGATCACTGGAATGCTCAACACACACACGCGCGAGGAAGACACAGTCGCACACAGAATTTGTGTTGCACAATACGGCGCAGCTTTTCTGTTTCTTTACTTCTCATTTTATTTGCGAAATACAGGACGGCGTGATCGACGTGATCCGCATTGCCCGCCACACGACCCAGTGCGTCGTGTGCCATCCCACACGATCGGATCGTGCAGCCGGCGACTCGCTACACTACTGCCACACCGTGAACATGCACACGGTTCGGGCTTATGGACGCGCTCATTCTAACAACCGAGCCCTGAAAACATGTAAATAAAACAGGAGCTAAAACCTAGCCTAACAAAGCGATAGTGCAGGTGCTAACTTAATCAATAAATCCAACATTAGTGAGGTGCGAGGCGAAATCAGCGCCTGGCAGCGCAGAGCATCGAGCAGGGATGAAGTCGGCTTTGCGCAGGGAGGAGGCAGAGGAGGAAGGCTGCAGCGGTCAGGCTTGGTCAGCATCGGGTAGAGGGATTTTTCTTGAAATTTTGGAGAATGGCTGAGATTTGGGGGAATTTTCAGGTATGCTATATTGCTCAAAAACTTGTGCCAACTTTTCTGAAGGTTGGTATAGCCATGAACTTCATTTGGTGAATTTCTGGGATTTTTCTCATGTATAGTTTACTTTTGAAAATTCAAACAAGTTTTATGATTTTTGTTCCAATATGAATAAATTTTGATGTTTTCTTCCTTTTATTTGAGATACAAAATAGATCTTTAACTAACTGGATTTTTCTGTTCAATTAATATTCTTTTTCTCAATTTTCATTTATGTATGCAACATGAAATGATGTATAGAAAATCCAAAAACAATAAAAATAAATTCAAAACATAAAGACAAGATCAAAAAAAATTTCTAAGTCTTTCTTTTCTCTTTTTTTTTCTCACTTCCATTTTTTGGGTATGTTATAGGAGATCATTATGGGGGGTGATGCCAAACCCCCACTGAAGCGGAAACGTGCAATGGCGAAGGGATGGATGCATTAACTGCCCTCGTCTGCCAAGTCGTTCCGGGCACTCGAAAGAAGGTGGTGAAGGTCACCCCTCTCCTGAAGATGGTGCGAGTCGTGCGGCTTGCTTGGGGATTTAGTGATGGCGAATCTTCTACCCCGAGCACCCCGGTTCGGCCCACGGCTACGACTACCGGCACCCGGTCAACTCCGCCTGCCCCTAGGCCGCTTCCATCGGGGTCTGCTTCGGGTGCGCCCTTGGTGGGCCTTGGCACGATACCCTTGGAGCATGATATCGCAGCCACTTTCGATGGTCCTCGGATCGGCCCATCACTATTCCCCCTCGCACATCGCGAGGGTAAGCACGCGGCGACGGACACTTCGGCTTCCGAGGGGATGTTGTCCGCCCTGCGTTTGGTCTGTTCGGACTTTCAGACGTGGGTGGAGCTTGACCCTTTCGTCAGGGGGCTCGCGCAATTTGTTTCACCGGCGGCCGGCGCATGTCCGTTCACCGAGCTCAACGAGTTCGATGAGGGTAACATTGTGTCAAGAGTTTTCTCGTTCAAGTAAGGATTTTTTGTTGTCCTTTCTGTTTGCTAAGTGCTACTTCTTTTTATCGATTTCTCCATTGCAGGCTCTTTCGGCCCAGAGCAGCGCTGAACAGGCCGCTCGGGCACGTCTTAAAGATTACAAGCGTCGTCTGCATGAGAAAGAGAGCAAAGCCAAACATGCCAATCTTGAGCGGTCCGTTTTAACTAAAGCCTTCAAAAAGGCGAACAGGCTAGCTCAAAGGCATTGAAAGTGGAACAGGGGAAGCTAAACCAGCAAGTCAAGGCGCTGACGGAGTACTATAATACTTCCAAACCCAACTTAATTCCCTCCGCTATCAATTGAAGTCCACTCAAACCACGCTTGCTATGTCCTCAAGCTCCTTGGCCTAGACCTAGGAGTCCGCCAAACAGGCCAGTCACGTGCTTCCCCTGGCCTTGGACAGGCTTGGGGCTGCGCCTGAAGATCTCCTGGCCAAAAACACTCCTCCAATGGAGTTCTATGAATGGACCTCGAGCACTGGTGGGGCAATCACCAATGCAGCCAACATTTATGGCAATTGCTGCGTGAGCATCCCTGCCAACCTCGTCTTGGCTCTGCTTCAGGGGAATGGCTGCGAAAATGTTGCCCGCCTCCCGCAGATGCTTAAGGACGATCTCCTAGGCGTCACCGACACCGTCAAAAGCGAACTGTCTACTTTTCGGCGGTTATTCTGAGTTCATCAAGGCGGCGAAGTCGCTCGAGAACACCTTCAGGCCTAACTGGAGAAGCAAGCGAAAGCTGAAGCCGAAGAGCGCAGCGGATCACTATTTCGTCTTCGACCGCCGGTGGAGCTGAGGCGGGCAAAGCAAAGCCATGATCCCCCCCATGGGCGAAGGCGCTAAGGATCACCCTAAGGTGTGAGGCTCTTCGACCCTTCTTTTAGTTTTTACTTTGTTCTTAGGTCAAGCAGTTGTTTTTTTCGTTTTTCTTCTTTTCGGCTTTTGTAGAAGAGACCAAACTTTTGTAACTAAGTTCTAGCAATTGTATCTACTAATCTACTATTGGCCTATATCAATATATGTGTGTTACGCACACGTTTGTTTCGCCCCACGAATACTTTGTTTCTAAAACATTCATATCTGGCCAGTCCGCTTTGCAAGGCTTTTGCCGAAAGACATGTGGTCAGCATCTGGCTCAACTTTGGCCAAGGACAAACTTGAAGGTGTTGGTGAACAGAGGTTTTCGCAAGCTTAGGTACACGGACATTTACCGTCACTACAAAATGGCTATAAGTGGGTGCCATTACACCGTACTTAGCGTGGCGAAGTGGATGCGTAAACATCCTGGGCGAACGCTTGAGGATTACGACTGCGGTTAATGATATGGGAGGTCAACCACATAGAATGTGATTAACTCCTCACACCTGTTTTGTTCTGGGCTGAAAGAAACTTGCAGTTTTACTTGGCCAAGTGCTTGGACCGATCCGTTGCTGAAGCCTTCAAGTGGGGTGGTTGCTTGAGAGAGAACGAGCATGGGCAAGCCCATCTTCATGCAAGCATCGGCGAATATCACATCAGCCGATTTGCTCCCATTGACAAGTATGCATCTCGCCTCACACCCTGCCGCCACCGCCAAAACAACTAGAGGGTCTTGGTGTGGGAAGATTACCCCCTCCGCGTATGTCGGGCCGAAGGAGATTTCAGTTTCACGAAATTGTGATCCCCTTAACCCGGCGCGTTTAAGGTAATGTGATTGATCGCCCTAGCGTGCGCTTTCTTTTGTCGCTTGGACATGTGGCCTTTGGGAGCTCACCGAGTTATGACTTGTATTATACTTCTTTGCCCATCGACTTGCACCTCGACTTGCATTGGCCTTTCGTTCCCCCACCACGCGGTGCATCTTTGCCAACTTGTACGTTTGGCGGTAGTGGTGGTTGATGGTCTTGTTGTTGGTGTTGTATGTTTCGACATTGTTCTATCGTGTGGGCGAACATGCCATGAAATGCACAATTTCTTCATGAGCTGCGATGACTGTCCAACCCCATGTCGCATGTCGAATCCTTGTGAAGGTTTTGGACCTTTTCGACTACCATGACAGGTTTGCCCTTCTTGCTTGGGAGTCTTTTCCATGTCATCGGTGTCGAGGCTTGCCTTGTCTGGGGTGGGAACGAGGCTAGGTTCGCCACTTGTGGCATCAGTTCTTGTGATTCAACTTGAGTTGTCTCCTTGTCATAGTCAGCTTGTATTTCAAGTTGTCGCTTAGTATCCTCTTCGCCGCGGGTGAAACCTTCGATGATGTAAAAAAGGTGATCCAGCGTTTTCAGGTCCTTCCTTGTGAGCTTCCTTGTCAGTTCACTCGGGCGAAGCGCTTCCGAGGTAGCGTTGATTACCCAATCTTCTATGATGTCTTGAACTTGACAGCGTGCTTGCGAGAATCGCCTTGCATACTCCCGAGTTGATTCACCAGGCTTTTAGCAAATGCTGAACAAGTCCTATTGCGTTTTTGGTTCTTCGTATGTTCCACGAAAATTCATGATGAACATATCACGTAGCTGCTCCCACGAGTAGATGCTGCTTGGTGAAAGATTGAAATGCCATGACCGGGCGAAGCCGTCCAAATCAAGGTGTATCACTTTTGCCTTGGTGTTATCATCACCGTGAGCTGCTTCGATAGCCTACTCATAAATCGATAGGAATTCACTTAGATCAGATTCGCCCACGTATCTTATCACGGCTAGGTACTTTAACTATGGTGCAATTGGATGATTTTTCAATCCCCAACTTAGTGGTGACTTCTTTTCGCCCCCAGCCCCCGATGCCAATAATTGCTGGAGATGTGGCGAAAGGGCCAGAATGATTGCGCGAATGGCAAAGCTGGGCCTTGTGCTTGTGCCTGCGGTTGGAGCGGTAATGACGCTTGAGGTGCGTGAATTGTGTAGCTCGGTCCAACCGCAGGGTCTTGAATGGTGTGTGCGGGCGTAGGAGCTGGTCAATGAGTGCCTGGGAGATTCGACACTTGCCATGCCGCCGCCACTTGTTTGCTCCTCCGACAGGTTGCATCGAAGAGGATGGAATGGTTGTAGATGGTAACTGAGTATGGGATTGGCTTGAATTCAGTTGTTGAAGGAAAGCTTGAAACTAGGCTTGAAGAGCCGAGGCAGCGTTTGTCGCTGCTTGAGAGGCCAAAGATTGTGCCAGTGGCGCCGTTGGATGCACCGTATGCGGGGCCGAAGGTACAGTCGCGACTGGACATTCGCCATTGAAGCTGGGTTGGGGGCAAAGGTCTGTTGAGGTTGAGGGGTCACGAGATGGTTCCTTGGGCCTGAGTCAGCACGACCGTCGAAGTGACGGCGTGAGTTGGATTTGCCGTAGTAACGCCTGGCCTTCCCGAAGCCGTAGCCTTAGCTTGCATGGCCGCCTCTTGTGCTTGGTGTTGTTGCTGCATTTGCCGAAGTGTTTCTTGTAGACATGTCATGTCTTGGCGCATGGCTTCATACTCCGCACTTAGCACCACTGACGCTTCGGTTTCCAGCCTTTGGCCTCCTACGGGCTCGACTTGAGGCCTGGTAGGTTCTTCGCACTTAGTTTCGGTCCTGGTCTCACTTATGGTTTCTACTTCTCCTTCGACTTCTTGCCTTCTCGGGGCCACTCTCTTTCTCACTGTTTTCCTCTTGGGTGGCATCAGCTTCGGCAAGGGTTCTCCAATGTTGGCGCCAACTGTTGTCGAACGGTAATAGCGTCTGCTGAATGGATAGACTTCACTCTGCTTTAAGTGGAAAGTAAATAGAAAATATTAATATTGGATTTTTTTGATCCCTCATTACATGCCCCTTGGGGTCTATTTATAGATCTGGTATATGGTTAGGTAGTCCTAGGGTTTCTATTACAGGGAAATTTACATGACTACCGTTATGATAGCGACATTTAAGGTGGTAATTATAGATAATTGGTCCACATATCTTGCCTTGGGCCGTAACTCCTATTCTTATTCCCCTATGTGGGCCTCTCTTTGATGGACCAGCCCACTCAGGGCTTGATTCGCCTTAGTGTGATGCCGAAGGTCCGCACTCTGATCTTGCATACTGATGGTGCTTCGCCCAAGGTCCTCCTATGGCGTTAACATATCTTGGGCTTCGCCTGGACTTCAACATAGTGTTTCGGTAGGTTCGGCCAAAGGTTCTCGTGGCATGCCTCCAACAATAGCAAACTGGAGTTTACTGTAGCAAAGACCATGTGCTCTGGAGGTGCATTCCTCTTCCATCTCTCCGTGGTTCTTCTGTTGTAAGAAATTTGTATTCCGTCTTGTTTAATAAATTTTTGTTCATGCCCTTGAACAGACAAGGAGAGGATAAAAAATCCAAATGTGCTTTCTGTTAATGTTTTTATTTATTTATTCTGCATGTGAAACTACTTGGTTCTGAATTTGTGCATGTACATCGTCGAAAATTTCATTCGTTGTTCACTAAAAAATTGATGATGTGCATGCACTGCTCCATGTTCTATCTTCACAAGTTCATTTCTTTACAAGTTCCATCCAAACAGTCTTTAAGGAAGTGGTTACCAATCCATCGAGGAACCAAATAAATCAACTAAATGCGAATTGAGAAAAGGTCTAATGGTTAGGATGTTGTAGAGCTTGCCCATCCAGATTCGAATTAAATTTGAAAATATACTGTTCATTTAACATTTTTTCAAGATTATTCGCGAGGTAAATTTTTTTACAAAAATATTCACGGTATCGTGAATTGAAAGCGCGAGACCGCGCGGTCTCACGCGATGACGGCGCGAGACCGTGCAGTGCGCCGGAATCACGGCCGGTATCGCTCTACGCAAGAGCGACAGCGGAATCACGGCCGGAATCATGGTATAATTAAAAAAATAATTAGTGACTAATGATGTAATTAACTATTTAATTAATAATAATTAGTGATTAATTAATCAATTAATTCGCTAACAATAATAATTAATCACTAATCCAATCCGGTTTCGCAGACTGATACAGCGAGACCGAACCTTTCATTTCGCGAGACCGCATGGTCTCGCTCTTTCATTCCGTGAGACCGCGCGGTCTCGCGCTTCCCCCGCGCGATACCGCCCGCAAACGTCACGCCACCTCACTTTCGCGTAATGATTACGCGAGATCGACGGTATATTTTTGTAAAAAGTTTTGAATCACGAATATTTCTAAAAATAAAATGAATGATAAGTATATTTTCAAATTTAATTCATCCAGATTCTACCCACTGGCCACCGCTGCTATTATCAGTGAGGCTGGCCCTCTCGTTCGCATGGCTCTTTAGTTCTTGTCAAATGTTCGACATGAGTCAGGTCGTCTTGAAGCTATAAACTCAGTTGATCGGCACATTCTCACTTGAATGACCTCTCGCTTGCTTTCTGAATGTCTCTTATTCTCACTTGAATGACCTCTCACTCACACGGCACTCAGATGCTTGCACAACCCCTTGATACATCCTCATCCATCCCCCATCATCATCCAATCTTACTTGTTTTCCTTTCATAGACCTGGATGAATCATCCGGCAATGGAGAGTTTGATGGGTTTGTGTTTACAGTAGTTATGAAGTGATTGTTCAGTTATATTGTTTGGGCCCATATTTCAATAGACTGAATGTGAACCTCGCATTTATGCACATCAGACAAGGCGGTGTTCAAACGAGCAATATGAAACTTTGGTACTATTGTGAAATATTGTGGCATGATCTTCGCAAACGTCAAAATGGGAAATATAACTAACTCGCTGCTGCTGAATATGGACTGAAACTAGTTCTGATAGTTCTAGGGGAAAAGCAATTCATTTTATAAGTTCATGGTGAAATTCATATTCTGAGTTCCATGACCTTGGTTTTTTCCAGCGGTCAGCACTAGTTTTTTTAGACATTTCACCAAAAAAAAAAACTCCAGCGGTTAATCCAATACCACAGGTAATTAAAGTTTGTTAAAAGGGAATGTCTCTTGCAAAGTTTTGATGTTGTTCAAACTAATAGCCTAATTTTTGCTATGGCAGAAAAAAAATGTGAGATCCAAGACCAACGTGCAACCTCGTCTTGCTTCTCTTGTGCATGTCATGGCCCCATCGTTTCACTTAGGATTATGATTATAAACCAAAAATTAAATCATAAAATTTAATCGTGGAGTTGATTTTGTGATTTTTTTCATCGTAGTTTATTTTACAGTATTTGCTTTTAAATCACTAAAAATACACATATATAAATTTTCCCCTTAGTGTTTTTATTGCTAACAAACCGTACTGATAAAGATAAGAATCAACCAAAGGACGGGGCTTTCAGTCTCCTTATTCGCCTAATGCGTCATGTACAACGTGTGCAGGTAAAAGCACCTACTGCGGGTATGCCTAACACGCGATCACTCGCGTGCGTCAGGAGGGGCAATCGGAATGAGAAAAGACGGCCTGTGTACTTTATTATCTACGTATATGTGGTTTTCCTTTTCTGTTTAAGATAAAACTAGTAGTTTGTTGGTACTCTTAACAAACTTACTATGCACTAGTTGCTTCACATATTTTTCAGCAATTATGGTTGTGGACCACAACGTGTTATTTCCTATATTCAAACTTTTGACATACAAATTTACCGTGTATACACTATACATACAAGAAAATTTATACACATAAACTTTTAATATAGAAACTTTATGCTTATAAACATTAGATCTGCAAAAAAAATTTAATATAGAAACTTGATGCGTATAAACATTAGAACTGTAAAGTTTCTATAGATGAATTTCAAATGAATTTAAAAATTATCTATGAAGCAGTCACTTATAGGTATTCGAAAAAAATGAACATACACACATCTCGTTAAAAAAATGACAAAAAAAAAAGGAAGCGCTAACTTAGCTCAATACAAATTGGTAACAGTAAAAAAAAAAAGATAATAGTCAAAAAAGTTTCAGAGCAAGACCACACGTCCTACATATGGCTACTGAATACTTCCAAAGTGTTCATCATTACAGGTATGGTCTTCCAGCGTCAGGCTTCGTCGATTGGTGACGCATCTTGTTCTTAGCACTTCTTTCCTGAACACCTCTCATTCTTATATGAATATCTCCTATTCTCATGTGGCACTCTATCTTCTTAAGATAATTATGGCATTTCCACTAACTATATATGCAAAGAAAAAATTAATTTGTGGGCACTCTGATGCTTGCACAGCTCCTCGATTAATATTTTCCATCATCATTGTCTGATCTTTGCTGCTTCACTTTTATAGACCAAAAGGAATTCTCAGAGGAAAGTTTGGTAGGTATTTGTTTTCAGTGCAAAGTTATTGTTCAGTAATATTGTTAATTAGGTCCCATGTTGAATGGATTAATTGAATGTGAATCTTTGCATTTATGCAAATCAGGAAAAGAGTGCTCAAATGAGCAACCTCTTTTTGTTCTTCAGATGACGACCTCTTTCCTGAATCGTTTCATTGTCACCCACGTACTTCATGGTAATTCTCGTGGCACTGATCTTTTTATATAACTCTGACATCTATACCTAGTAAAAATAAATCATAGGAAAATACGAGTACCCGTATCAAATTTTACTTAAACCCTGGTGGCAGATTCAACCATCAAGCAAGCCTTTTGTTTCGTCATATAATGGTGTGCATGTGAAAATCTCGTTCTATTGAGAAAGGTGGCATAGTATATGTGCAGAAACATCAAAATAGAAATTTAGGTCACTGCCACCAAATGGTTTGACCGTTTGACTAGTTTTGGGAGCTCAAATGTCTACGTGACCACAAGTGGGAAACTAGTTAAAATAGTCACTCGGAAGTTGGAACCGCTGTGCCTTTGCCCAATTTAAATTTTTAAATACGACTTTTTAAGACATAACAAAATTTTCAGTTGGCCCCAACTTCGCAAACTAAATTTTCTTTTTCTTTTCAGTTTATTCAAAAACGGCTTATTTGTCGAGAAATTAACTATTGTAAACTGTTGTGGGGATGTTCTCGTTGTTTACATATCACTCAAATGGTTATAAAATATTTCAACAAAATAGATTATTATGTAATAAATCACTCCACAAACATGCAAGATCAAATTTAATTTCTACATATTACAACGAAAAAACAAATTTGATGGTAAATATATATTAACTAAATGTAGTTTAACTTTTTTAGCTATATTTCGTACATGTTCTCAATTGTTTTAAAAAATTATAATTATTTGAGTGGGGATATATGTCCACTCGAGTGTTTACAATCCTATAATCAAGAAGATTGTATGTTTGTTTATTTTATTCCTGTAATCAAGAAGATAATCTGCATCAATAATCTACTCAACAATCTAAACCAAGCTAGGCCTAAATACAATCGTCTACAATGTATGCATTTGAAATGGGAAATACAGCTCACTGCCACCGAATGGGCTGACTATCTAGGTTTCGTAGACATTGTCTTTTTAACATTTTTAGACTGTAAGAACTCTTGTATAAGTTCATGTAGCAACATGTAGAAATTACTCTGCTTTCATCAAATTTAATTCACAAGAGCAGAGTACAAAAATGTGCTCTTTTACTCTGCTTTTGTGAATTACTACGCTGTATAAGGACAGCAAGCTCCAACAGCCATATCCACATGCAAATCTTTCGTTCACTGTACCCATCAGTCCCAATGTTCACCAAATGCAGCATCTACAATGTGTGCAGATCAAAGCACCCACTTCTGACCGTGTGCTTCATGGTTATCACTTGTTTCCTAAATACCTCTCATTCTCACTCGAATACCTCACGTTCTCATGCCACTCGGACTTTACTACAGGCTTCAAACAGGCTGGGATGTTTCATCAATTTTGATCGGCATTGCATCCCAACGGGTGGGATAATGCGTGCGGGGCGGCAGGACTGGCGTTGGCACCACACCTCACTGCCCTCCCCCCCCCCCCCCCCCCCCCCCCTCTCTCTGCTTCTCTCTTGGCTTTCTTTTATGTTTTTCCTATTATGATTTGCCACCTTAATTAGTCATCCACTATGGTTTCTGTTCTTCTTTGCAGCAGCTGCTGATAATTGTAACAAAATGATACTTTCACTCCTACCTCAAGTGATTAAACCGAAATTATTAGCATCTTTGACTGTTTATGAACTACCTTGCCAGTTTAAAGATCAACATGCAACCAAGCCATATCATCACCCACTAGCGATAATTATATATTTAACCTCATGCAATACAAATCAACATGCAATATCCAATCATCACCCCTCACATCCTTTGCATAATATTTTAACAAATCTATCTATCATTTTTATAATGAACAATTGCATCCATGCTCTCACTAGAACCCCAACAACTGTTTTACCTCTACTCTTTAGGGTTTGCAATTTTTTCCTCAGTTTTTGAAAACGAACCAGTCGTTTGACCTTACTTTTGACGCCCGTTCGGTGCGTCCCACGATTCTAGATTTAAGAAATACAGATGGAAATAAAAAAGGATTTGTGAAATATCAATTTACCGTTCTACCCTCCTGAGTGAATCGATAGGGATCCAAGCACTCATTCCGGGCTCGGCCATGTTTGTCAACACCCAAAACCTAGAGGAGGAGGCGGCGGCGGCGGTTCCAGCGTGCGTGACGATGACGCTACAGCGTGAGTCGACAGCAAGTCTCCAGCGGGATGGCGGCTAGGCGGTAGCTGCGGGGATTCACGCTCCCTTGAGCGCCGAGCCAACCGGCGACCACGAGGGTTCCAGCAGAGCGAAGGCAAGCAGCGGCCGCGGGGCTTCCGGCGAGGCAAGGCAGGCGACAGCCGCAGGGGTTCCAGTGCAACGAAGGCAAGCAGCAGCCACGGGGTTTCCAGTGCGGCGAGGCAAGAGACAACGGGGCTTCTGGCACGGCGAAGGCAGGGGTCGCTGGGGCTCCCGGCGCGATGAGGCAAGCGGCGGCCCTAGGCCTTCCGGCGCGGTGAGGCAAGCGGCGGCAGGGCTCCCGGCACGGTGAAGGCAGGAGGTCGCGGCCCCTAGCATTCCGACGCAGCGAGCGGTGACCCCTGGGCTCGGTGGAAGGCGGGAAGAAGGGAGGCTCGGTGTAGGTGAGATGAAGGTGAGAAGAAGGGCTTCATGGAGGAAATCCTATCAACGGAGCAAATTTTCATTTAAGAGGTTAACAATTAATTTGATCTATTCTTGTCATTGTGGTTGTCCCTTAATTCAGTTTAATTTGTAGGTTAAATTACCTTTGGTATTTAGGATGACTTACCGAAATGTGTATCTTTTGTTGAGATTTGTAAGCCAACTCACAGTGATATGACTTGTGTTACTTGTGTTGAAATTATATCAAAATTATGTACTAGTGTAAGATCAAGGATGTCGACTAGAGGGGGGTGAATAGGCGATATTAAAAAAATTGACACTTAATCAAAACTAACCTAAGTTGCTAGGCTCGGTGAGGGATACTTCTAGCTAAGCAACTAAGTTATGTTTTGAAATCCTAGGGTGAAAGTGGCTCAAGTATGTCTCTAAGAATGTAAATTGCACAAATGTAAATGCAATAAGTAAATGAGACAATGAGACAAGAATTTTTTCATCGAGGTTCGGAAACTTGTCGGTTTCCTACGTCCCCGTTGAGGCGAGCCCAACTCCACCGCTCAACCACGAAGCCACCGCACGCCTCCTTCGTCAAGAGGTGGGCAAGATGGGAGCCGGCCCACGGAGAGGACTACCCAAGCCTCGATCACTAGGGTAGTTCTTCCTTCACTCCGAAGGTGGTGAACTCCAAACCACTCACAAACCGCACCGGGCCTTCTTCACAATCTCCACGGAGAGGTCACCGGGCAAGCACCTCCACAAGCCGTCTAGGAGGTGGCAACCTCCAAGAGTAACAAGTGATGACCCGGCTCAGAGATGATCAAGTGCCACACTAATCCAACAATGAAGCAAATGAACTTGACTCTTGGCTAATCAACACTCAAACACACCTAATGGATGAACACTAGCTCAAATGTGTGTGAGAGGAGAGGCAAGGGGTGTATGCAATTGTAAAGGGTGCCAAGAGAGTCCCCTTGCTGCCAATGGGGGGTATTTATACCCCACACAAAGAAAACTAGCCGTTGTGGACGAAATCCACCAACTCTGTTGTCTGCCGGTCAGACCGACGAAGGGTGGCCGGTCAGACCGGCCTCAAGTGTAACGGCTAGAAAACTAGCCGTTACAGTTCATTTAATGCACTGACAGCAGAGGGTCCGGTCAGACCAGCGGCCAAATGCCCGGTCAGACCGACCACGGCTCGGTCAGACCGCCATTAGCTCGGTCTGACCAATTGCGGCTCTGGCGGCTCGGGATCGCCAGGCCAGAAGCGGCAATCCGGTCTCCCAGCCGACCAGTCAGAACGGCGGCAAGTGGCCGGTCAGACCGCCAGGAAGGGCCGGTCAGACCAGTTGGTCCACTTCGGTCAGACCGCCCAAAGACAGTCAAGCTGGAGAAATAAAAAAATGCAAACCAAGACTTTAGTGCAAATGACCTAATGTGGCAATTTGATCACCTCTTTTAAAAAGACTAGGTCATTACCCCCTTGATAGTACGGCAAAGCTATAAATAAATTCTAACAAATATGATCGCCCAAACTCCTCAATCAATTGAAAATAACACCGCTAATTTTACCGTCTTCAATCCTTTTGCTTTGCACCATCGAAAAACGTCCTCGGAGATCATCCATGCACTCATGTTGTGTGATTCTAACTCAAATATGTGTAACTCAAGAGAATTGGTAGTCCACAATTAGCGCTTGTCATTAATTACCAAAATAAACCGTGGGGGCCTAGATGCTTCAATCTCCCCCTTTTTGGTAATTGATGACAAACACCACAAATTACATAATAGGCATGAATTTCATAGATACAAATGAGCGAAAAAAATAGTGTAAGCTCCCCCTAAACATGTGCATAACAATCACAAGAGTTAAACAAATGACATAGGAAGTTTACACTATACTTTGCACAATTCAACAAACATGTCACACGTATAACAAAGATTTGATGATCATCACACATAAGTCTCATACAAGCATAGGATGATCACAATAGGATCTCAAAATATCCATAGAACCATCAAAGCACATAGA
This sequence comes from Oryza punctata, assembly GCA_000573905.2. Lineage (NCBI taxonomy): Eukaryota > Viridiplantae > Streptophyta > Magnoliopsida > Poales > Poaceae > Oryza > Oryza punctata. The sequence continues at coordinate 20,640,540 of CM002499.2, read as the reverse complement.
GTTCTCATCCAATCCACAAATAGACTTCACTTAAGCTATTACAAGACTACAAAGGGCCTAAAACTCACAAGGGTTTAACAAAACGATAAAAGCGCACAAGATAGATAATAATAGCCCATTATATATAAATATAACCCAACCACCTTAACCTATTAGATATGAGGGCTAACCTCACTCAATCTACTCCCATCCCACCTAAGATAAAAGAAGTCCTTTCTTCTCCCCCTTTTGGCATCAAGGACCAAAAAGCTTCACTCTTGAGGAGGTGATGGAGGACGAGGAATAGGATAGTGAGATGGACCGGATGAATCACGGCGACGAGAGTGAACATAGGCATGAGAGCTCTCCAAAGATGACATGCGCCGTTCCAAAGTAGTCACTTGGGTTGACAATCTTCCCACATTGGCATTCAAATGCCCCATGTCGGTCCTCAACCCCCTAACATCCGCATACATGGCCTCTTGCCCAGTGCTCAACCTTGCCATGCTTTCATTTAGGGTATTGATAGCCCCTAGCACCGGGTTGAAGTAATCCTGTGGAGGCATCCCAAAGTATGCATATGACGGAGTGAAATACTCATTGATACCTTGAGGAGGAGTAGGTGGTGGAGGTGCCGCACTTGAACTTGCTCCATGATCAAAGCGCGGTTGTGCCATCCTAAGAGCACGGGGGGTGCTAAGCTGAAGGCGAGGCTTGTACTGCTTGTGTTCCTTGAGATTGTTTCCAACGCCTCCTTCCTTGGCTTGAATGAGCCTCATGATGTAAGGGGCATAATAGATGCCTTGTCCAAGAGTCCCCTTTGAGATAGCTATCTCCTGCATCATGAGGTTAATGACATCGAAGTGCTGCCCTTGCATAATGGCATCAATCACATGCCATGCCACTCCCCGAATGTCGTCATTGTTGCCACAACGTGGGAGAATTGTGGCTCTCACAATCCGGTTAACAACACTAGGGATGGTCCTCAAGCCGGCAACCTTGCCATAAGAGTGCCGCCCTCCATCTTCATAAAACTGCTCTAGGTCATCAATGGAGAACGGGTTGTGGGCATGCTCCTCATGAAGGTCGTCACCACTGTCAAACCGAATGTTTTGGAGACGCCTGAAGTCCCTCCTGTTGATTGTGCACTCAAGTGTCCCTGACATCCACTTCAAGCAATCAAAGTCACTAGAGACCCACACTATGGCATAGAACTGACGAATAAGCTGTTCATCATAATCTTGCTTTAGAGTGACAATCCTGTCAATCCCCACTGCCTGAATAGATCCTGCAGCCCCTCAAACTCCTGGGTCTCATTTATGTTCCTCCAAGAAATCCACTTATGCTCAGCAAAGGCCTTATTTTTGTAAATCTGCTCATACACAGACTTCTGGAAAGCTATGTGAAATCGGGCATCTGTGGTGTCTCTAGGCCTCTTGAACTGATCATGATGACGCAACAAGGTATATTGAGTGAGATTTCTAATGTTCAGCACATATTGGATAGAGGGGTCTATCTCCATTTCATCTCCACTTTCTTCCTCATCACTATCACTCCCATCTCCATCTCCGCTTTCCTCATCCTCTTCTTGCTGTTCTTCAGACACTTCTTGCTCTTCTTCCTCACTTTGAGCATATTGACCTCCACTAGACTCCTCATGCTCGCTCTCTAATTCTTGCACTTGAGCTTGACGGCCACGGCAAGTGCGAGGAGGCATCTCTGAATTCAAAAGAGTAATAGATAGAAAATTAGCAACTATTTAGAGGTAATTTGCAGTTGTGGAAGAAAAGAGACATGCTCTGCCTGTCAGGTGCGGTCAGACCGTCAGTGCATGGCCGGTCAGACCGACAGCACATGGCCAGTGCATAGCCGGTCAGACCGCCAGCGCATGGCCGGTCAGACCGTCGGCCACAGCCGGTCAGACCACCCAAGACAGGGAGTTCAAACCTCCAATCTTTCACACCCACAAAGTGCATCTAAACATGCTATGGATCAAGGTTTTGCACAAGGTAAAGAGCAGCCATAGCAAAAGGATAGGTCTATTTCATCAAAAATTTGATTTTAGAGGGAGAAACTACCCTTAACCCTAGAAATTGAAATAGACCGATTTCAATGAGCACAAGAGGGGAAAGAAGAGATTACCGGTTGTAGGAGACGATTTGCACGAAGAACAAACCCTAAAGTGTGCAAAATCGAAAGCACCTCTTCCTTCACCTAGGGTTCCAAACCATGGATCAAAAACTCAATAAAAACACAAATTAATCCATGGATTTGAGAGAGGTAGAGGAGGGGATTCACTTATGGTGTAACCGGAGTGAAAACCACGGTCAAACCAAAGGGATTTGATGGGGAAAGGTGTTAGGGTTTGAGGGAAGAGAGAGAGAGAGTTTCTTTTCGGGTTGGAGAAGTGAGGAGAAGAGAAGAAGAGAGAAGGGGTCGGGTAGAAGAAGAAAGGGTAAAAACCCTGGGCCCACCTGACTGGCCGGTCAGACCAGCGGCTAGTGGCCGATCAGACTACCCCATCTGGCCTGTCAGACCGCGCTTATAGCTCCGGTCAGACCGCCAGGCCCCCTACCGACTGTGCACAGCCCTTGCACAAGCCAGCAATCCCCATACAATAAAGTCCAATGAAATTTTAATTTCTGGAGCAATTTGAAATGTATGAGTTGAAATATTGCTAACCATCCATAATATTTAAAGATTAAGATGATTTGCAACTTAACTCAAATAAGTGCTATTAGGTGACTTTTTATGGTCTATAGGGGTTTTTGGGCCAAATTGATTTCCAAATAACTTTTGAAAGATTTAGTTTTTGAATTTGATTTGAATACAAAAATATTTGAGAATGTCATCTCTACCAACTTTGTTTTGACACTTTTCTCAAAATCCTTCTCAAACTCATTTTGGAGATAAATCTCATTTTAGGCAAAACTAAGAATCTAGTTTCTTCAAGAGAGGGCCAAAATGGCATTTTCAACCAAACTCCATTTTTTCTTGCAATAAGAAACTTGGAAAACATATAGGAAACCCTTTTAAACCTTTTCAAAGAGATAGTTTTGAAATTAATTTGATTTTCCAATAATTTTGACTTATGTTGACTTGGGCATTTTGAAAACTCTTCTAGCACTTGTATTTGATTGATTCACATGTAAAGAGTAGTAGAGCACATATAGAAGTACAATACTCCCCCTTAATGTGACAAGCTCCATTTTCGCAAAGAAGAGCCAAATAGCAATTAATCCCAAGCAAAAGAGCAAAAAATCAAGCAAATAGGCACTATGAAAAAGTAGTAAACATGGTGCATAATCTCAAGCGACATTTGAGAAATCTATGACATTTAACTCATTCCTCAACTTGCAAAAGCGGGTTTCATCAAGAGGCTTGGTAAAGATATCGGCAAGTTGATCTTCGGTTCTTATGTGGCTAATGACTATGTCACTCTTGGCAACATGGTCTCTAAGGAAGTGGTGGTGAATGTCAATATGCTTGGTTCTTGAGTGTTGGACCGGATTGTTGGCTATCTTTATGGCACTATCATTGTCACATAGAAGTGGGGTTTTTGTGAAGGTTATGCCATAGTCCAACATGGTTTGTTTCATCCAAAGCAATTGGGCACAACAACTACCCGCCGAAACATATTCCGCCTCGGCGGTCGAGAGGGCTACGGAGTTTTGTTTCTTGGATGACCATGACACAAGGGATCTACCAAGCAATTGGCAACTACCGGATGTGCTCTTTCTATCCACTTTGCAACCGGCATAATCCGTACCGGAATAGCCAACTAGCTTGAACTTAGCACCTTTTGGGTACCATAAGCCAATTGTTGAGGAATGCTTTAAATATCTTAGAATCCTTTTCACGGCCACGAGGTGACACTCTTTAGGAGCGGCTTGAAACCGTGCACACATGCAAACACTAAACATGATATCCGGCCTAGATGCGGTAAGATAAAGCAACCTACCAATCATAAAGCGATAAAGCTTTAAATCTACCGGTTTACCTCCCTCATCAAGGTCGAGGTGGCCATTGGTTGCCATTGGAGTCTTGATGGGCTTTGCATCTTCCAAGCCAAACCTCTTGAGTAGATCCTTGATATACTTGGTTTGGCTCACAAATGTTCCATCCTTAAGTTGCTTGATTTGAAACCCTTTGATAAAAGAAAGTCTCTCAATCTTTCATACCAAGCTCTAGGAGCTTGTTTCAAACCATAGAGAGCTTTTGAGAGTTTGTAAATATAGTTAGGATTTTTAGGATCCTCAAAACCGGGTGGTTGCTCAACAAAGACAAGTTCGGTAATTTCCCCATTTAGAAAAGCACTTTTCACCTCCATTTGAAAAAGCTTTATATCAAAGCATGATGCAAATGCAAGTAGGATGCGAATGGCTTCAAGCCTTGCCACGGGGGCAAAAGTTTCACCAAAATCCAAACCTTCAACTTGTGTGAAACCTTGAGCCACCAATCTTGTCTTGTTTCTTACCACCAACCCATTCTCATCTTTCTTGTTCCTAAAAACCCACTTTGTCCCTATGACATTGTGGTCTTTAGGCCTTTCAACCAAAGTCCACACCTTGTTTCTTGCAAAGTTGTTGAGCTCTTCATGCATAGCATTCATCCAATCCGGATCACCAAGAGCTTCATCTACATGTTTTGGCTCAAGACAAGAAACAAAGGAGTAATGCTCAAAAATTGAAGCGACACGAGATCGAGTTTGAACACCCTTACTAATATCACCTAAAACTTGATCAATTGGGTGATCCTTGGAGAGAGCGTTGTGAATTCTTGGTAGCATAGGTGCATCTTGTGCCTTGTCCTCCTCGACATCAACTTGAGCTTGGTTTGGCGTAGCGGAAGTAGTTTCCTCAACTTGAGTAGAGGTGGAAGGCTTGTCTTACACTTCAATGGGCTTGATGTCTCCAATAGACATGTTCTTCATCGCTCTCATCAAGCCCTCATCACCTACATCATCCAAATTCTCTTGCCCCTCTTGGGAGCCATTAGTTTCATCAAATTGAACATCGGCGGTTTCCTTCACAATACCTTTGTTCTTGTTGTAGACCCGGTATGCCTTGCTATTTGAGGCATAACCTAGAAGAAACCCTTCATCACACCAACTTTCAAATTTGGTTAGTCTAACACCTTTTCGATAAATGTAACATTTGCAACCAAAAACTCGAAAATAGGCAATATTAGGCTTCCTCCCAACAATTAGCTCATAGTAAGTCTTTTTCAAAAGACGATGCAAATAAATCCTATTAGTTGCATGGCAAGCGGTGTTTATGGCTTCCGCCCAAAAGGAATCGGAAACACCATATTTATCTAGCATAGTCCTTGCCATCTCAATCAATGTGCGATTTTTCCTCTCCACTACAGCATTTTGTTGAGGTGAGTAGGTAGCGGAAAACTCATGTTTAATACCAAGATCATCACAATAGTCCTCGATATTGGTATTTTTGAACTCCGAACCATTGTCACTTCTTATTTTCACAAGAGTACAACTAAATTCATTTTGGGCCCTTTTTGCAAAATTTTTGAAAAGCTCGGCAACAATAGACTTGTCATACAAAAAGAACACCCAAGTATAACGAGAATAATCATCAACAATGACAAGGCAATGACTATTTCCACCAATGCTCTTATAGGTTGTTGGGCCAAACAAATCCATATGTAAGAGCTCCAATGGTCTAGATGTGGACATGATGCTTTTAGAAGGATGAGAGCATGCTACTTGTTTGCCGGCTTGACAAGCACTACAAAGTTTATCTTTCTCAAACTTCACATCTTTCAAGCCACAACTAGATCATGTTTTGAAAGTTTACTCAATTGATGCATACCAACATGAGCTAGCCTCCTATGCCAAAGCCAACCCAATGAAGTTTTCGCAACTAAACAAGTTTTCAAATTTGCTTCACTAGAGTTGAAATCAACCAAATAAAGATTTCCATAACGAAAGCCTTTGAATATGCAAGATTTGTCATGAAGGCTAGTAACAGTCACATCTTGAGGGTTAAATGTACATGACAAACCAAGATCACAAATTTGTGCAACCGATAGCAAATTGAAATTGAGTGATTCAACAAGAGAGACATTTGTAATTGATAGATCATTGGTGATAGCAACTTTACCTAAGCCAATTACCTTTCCTTTGCTATTATCACCAAAGGTGACTCTCTCTTTATCTTTGCCTCCTACTTCAAATGTGGTGAACATCTTCTTCAAAACGCCGGTCATGTGTTGAGTGCATCCACTATCTAGCACCCAATGGTTTCCACGGGTGTGGTAGTTCACCTACAAAACAAGATCAAGCTCTTTTAGGTACCCAAATTTGTTTGGGTCCTTGAAGGTTAGAGATCAAAGCTTTGGGCACCCAAATGGCATTCTTTTTACCACCAAGGATAGGGGAACCCACATATCTAGCATAAATAGAACCATCATGAGCCTTCCTAAGCATATAATGAGAATCAAACATGCAAGTCTTAGAAGACTTACCACCGGAGTAATCATTTGTCATATGCCCAACTTCACGGCACCTATGACAATACTTACCATTGCTCTTGAGAAAACTAGGAGCACGGTGAGAAGGTTTCTTACCCTTCTTTGGAATGAATCCAAGTCCCTCCTTGTTAAGGATGCACCGTTGCTCACTCAAGATTTTGTCAAGAGTGTTCTTACCCTTAAAGCACCTTTCCAAACTTTTGTTAAGCTTGGCCACTTGCTCCTTGAGCTCATTGTTCTCCACAACAAGCGAGGCATCACAAATAGAAGCACTAGAGCTAGAGCTATGCATATCCACAATATCATCACAAGAAGTAGATATGCTAGATGATGCAACATGAGCACTATGACAAGAAATACTATCATCAAGCAAATCACAAGATATGCCAACATCAATTTGAGCTCCATGTTGTGTAGTGGTAAGGAGAGTGTCATGAGCTTCCTTAAGCTTCTCATGAGAAATTGTGAGTCTCTCATGAAAAGTCTTTAGCTCCTCATACAAGGTCTCCAAAGAAGCATGATCCTTCTTTAGAGCCTTGAACTTGGCAATCTCCTTCTCACTATAAGTATGGAGCTCCTCAAACATGCTCACAAGCTCATCATAGGAAACATCATCAACATCATCATCACTTTTACTATCACTACTTGATGTTACCTGGTGGAGCCCCTTGCCATAAGGCAAAATGGAGAGAAGAGTGATGGAGCCTCCTTGATGGCAACTCCGGCCATGTTCTTCTTCTTAGAACCTCCATCATCATCACTATCATTGTCGAACTCGGATTGAGAATCGGAGCTCTCAACATTTGAGTCCCATTGTCCAATGAAGGCTTCAATCTTCTTTCCTTCCTTCTAAAGCTTCTTCATAAGCTTGTAGCCTCCACTCTTCTTCTTGGATGCCTTGTCTCCATCATCACCCTTTGAAGGACACTTAGAAGCAAAGTGCCCTTTCTCTCCACACTCAAAGCACCTTAAGTTGGAGAGAGTCTTGTTGGGTCTTCTATTTGAGTTAGAGTCATTTCCCTTCTCCTTCCTTCTTCCCAAAAGATCGTTGAATCTTCTAGCAAGGAGGGCAATCTCTTCCTCCAAATCATCATGGCCTTCACTCACTATGGCCTTTGCCTTGTCTTCCACCTTGGCTTGAAGAGCAATGCTTGTCTTCCTTGATGGTGATGCTTCCACCATCTCCTTCTTCTTCAACTTGTACATATCATTTGTGTTGATCTTGCCCAAGAGGCTAGCGGGTGTCATCCTTGACATGTCGGAGTTGATGAGGAAGGTGACTAAGTTCTCATACTTGTCCGGTAGAGCCCTTAGCATCTTTTGTGCCACCTCAAGATCGGTGTAAATTGCCCCAAGCCCCTTGAGATCATTTACTATCACATTTAGTCTTCCATACATATCATTGACACTCTCATGAGGTAACATAGCAAAAGTCTCATATTGGATCTTGAGGAAATAGAGCTTGGCATCCTTATACTCACTAGTGCCCTCATGAATTTCACTCAACTTGTTCCATATCTCATAAGCCGTCTCAAGATTGCTCACTCTATCAAATTCTTCTTGGCTCAAGGAGTTGAATAAGGCATTCATGGCTTGGGCATTAAGTTGTAGGTTGCGTTGATCAATATTCGTCAAATCATTTCCGGTGATTGCAAAACCTACATCAACAATACTCCAAATTTGGAAGCTCATGGCCTTAAGGTGAGTAGCCATCTTAATCTTCCAAATAGAATAGTTAGTACCATTAAACATAGGAACTCTACCTACATGGTTCACCTCGTTCGACATCTTCTCTCTAGGCGGTAAAGCCCAATCAAGAGAGACCAAGCTCTAATACCACTTGTAAGATCAAGGATGTCGACTAGAGGGGGGTGAATAGGCGATATTAAAAAAATTGACACAATCAAAACTAACCTAAGTTGCTAGGCTCGGTGAGGGATACTTATAGCTAAGCAACTAAGTTATGTTTTGAAATCCTAGGGTGAAAGTGGCTCAAGTATGTCTCTAAGAATGTAAATTGCACAAATGTAAATGCAATAAGTAAATGAGACAATGAGACAAGAATTTTTTCATCGAGGTTCGGAAACTTGTCGGTTTCCTACGTCCCCGTTGAGGGGAGCCCAACTCCACCGCTCAACCACGAAGCCACCGCACGCCCCCTTCGTCAAGGGGTGGGCAAGATGGGAGCCAGCCCACGGAGAGGACTACCCAAGCCTCGATCACTAGGGTAGTTCTTCCTTCACTCCGAAGGTGGTGAACTCCAAACCACTCACAAACCGCACCGGGCCTTCTCCACAATCTCCACGGAGAGGTCATCGGGCAAGCACCTCCACAAGCCGTCTAGGAGGTGGCAACCTCCAAGAGTAACAAGTGATGACCCGGCTCAGAGATGATCAAGTGCCACACTAATCCAACAAGGAAGCAAATGCACTTGACTCTTGGCTAATCAACACTCAAACACACCTAATGGATGAACACTAGCTCAAATGTGTGTGAGAGGAGAGGCAAGGGGTGTATGCAATTGTAAAGGGTACCAAGAGAGTCCTCTTGCTGCCAATGGGGGGGTATTTATACCCCACACAAAGAAAACTAGCCGTTGTGGACGAAATCCACCAACTCTGCTGTCTGCCGGTCAGACCGGCGAAGAGTTGCCGGTCAGACCGGCCTCAAGTGTAATGGCTAGAAAACTAGCCGTTACAGTGCATTTAATGCACTGACAGCAGAAGGTCCGGTCAGACCGATGGCTAAATGCCCGGTCAGACCGACCACGGCTCGGTCAGACCGCCATCGGCTCGGTCTGACCGATTGCGGCTCTGGCGGCTCGGGATCGCCAGGCCAGAGGCGGCAGTCCGGCCTCCCAGCCAACCGGTCAGACCAGCGGCAAGTGGCCGGTCAGACCACCCAGAGACAGTCAAGCTGGAGAAATAAAAAATGCAAACCAAGACTTTAGTGCAAATGACCTAATGTGGCAATTTGATCATATCTTTGACTAGGTCATTACCCCCCTTGATAGTACGGCAAAGCTATAAATAAATTCTAACAAATATGATCGCCCAAACTCCTCGATCAATTAAAAATAACACCGCTAGTTTTACCGTCTTCAATCCTTTTGCTTTGCACCATCGAAAAACGTCCTCGGAGATCATCCATGCACTCATGTTGTGTGATTCTAACTCAAATATGTGTAACTCAAGAGAATTGTTAGTCCACAATTAGCGCTTGTCATCAATTACCAAAATAAACTGTGGGGCCTAGATGCTTCAACTAGGCTAGTATTTGTCAATTTTTTCGACCTAATATAAAAACATCACACGAGAAGCTAATATTTGAATTATTTAACACAATCTTATTTCATATAGAGGCAAAATTGCGAGATGAAAAATAAAGGGGCAAAAATACAACAACAACCAAGGGCATAAATGTCATTTCGCCCTAAAACTAACACCGTCAAACTAGTGAGGGCAAACAGCTGATTCGTTTTCAAAGTGGGGATAAAATTGCAAACTCCAAAAAGTGAGGGTAAAACAACAGTTGAGGTTCAAAGTGGGGGCATGGATGCAATTGTCCATTTTTATAATGTGTAACATATACTTATAAATATATAAATATGTTTCACAATAAAGCGCGGGAACCATTTGTTTGTTTCATGATAAGTACTTATAAATCTTTATGTTCCATTATTATTTTTTCCTTATAAATCTTTATGTTTCATTATTATTTTTTCCTTTTTACTCCTAGTTTGATTATCTTAAAAAAATATATTGAGAATTGCTTCATAATTCCTACAGAAAAGCGTGGGGAATCACCTAGTATATAATATATATGCCACCGGCTCCTTTGCAACTTACAAGGTAAGCTTGGCTTTCATCGAGAAACAAAGATTAATCCAAACTGTTGGCATCACATGGTAATTAAAGCCAGCTGACAAAAGCATATTAAAATTTTAACCAAGATGTGCAGAGTCACATTACTAATCGCGACTGAGTAGATGGCATTTGACAGAAAAATACCTCACAAATCATACGAATTCTAGACCATTGGATCGCTTTAAGATTCGTGCTCGCAGTTCTAACCTTAAGCCCTCTCCCTCCCCTCATCATTCCAGGCCACCGCCGCCTCTCCCGCGTGCGCTGCCTCCGTGCCACCCCACGTGCTGCTGCCCGGCCTCGCCGGCTAGCCAAAAGGGGTCAACAGCGCCAGCAAGCCCCCCTCCTCCCCTCCTCCCAGCCGGCCTCCTCCTATACCCCCCTCCCCCCTCTCTTCCTCAACGGATGGCCTGAGTGCCCCCGCCCCGCCGTCTTCCCCGTCTCCGGTGGCTCCCCGCCGCCGGATCCGCTGTCTACTAGCCGTTTGCCCCCGCCACTGACACTGGCCCACCGCCCTCCTCCATCCCTATGGCTTCGGCGCCACCGCCGGCGCCTCGCCGCCCACCCGTGTCCACCGCCCACAGTCGGGGCGCCACCTCCCACGGCCATCGCTCTAAGCTCGGCGATCCCCATCACTCCCACCCCATCCCAACCCAGGACCCTAAACCCTAATTCTATTTCTTTTGTCGGGATCGTCGGAGTTGGAGAAGGTGTCGCCGGAGCTGGAGGAGAAGAGCTAAGTTCGCCGGAGCACGAATCATGAAGCAGATCCCAAGGTCAGTAATCTACATGATTCTAGCCTCCAAAATCATTCGCCAGCCATTAGCCAATTAGTGGATCATCAAGGGCTTTCTTGTAAGAGTAATAGGTTTTCATGGCAGTGTGCAATGCATGTACAATATTGTTTACCAAAGCTAATTAGCTCTAACAATTCTTTATTTTGCGTGGATCTAGAGGGTAGAAAACAATTAACCCACATCTGGCATCAAGGTACTCTTCCTTGAAAACCAGAAAACAATTAGCCATATACACGATCTGAAGTCACTCCACTCCCTCAGGCCACAGCACCACACTCCCTCCAGGGAGCTCACTAGATGAGCAAAAATGGCTGCTGCAACAGCTGTTGTGGGTGTTACCACGGGGGTGATGAAACCCCTCCTGTCCAAAGCTCACCAAGCTGCTGGGCGATGAGTACGCCAAGCTCAAAGGCGTGCACAAGCAGATCAAGTTCTTGGAAGATGAGTTGAGCACCATGAGTGCCGCACTCGAGGTGCTCGCGGTTTCGGACCAGCAGCTCAACCCAGGAATGAGGGACTGGTGGTCTGGAGGGACAAGTTACGCGAACTGGCCTATGACCTGGAAGATTGCATTGATGATTTCATGTATCGTGTTGACCATGAGCACGATGCGAAGAAGATGAGCTTCAAGAAATTCTTCCACAAGTTGAAGAAACTGAAGCTGCGCCGTGAGATTGCCAAAGAGATCGAAAAGCTCAAGATCCGTGCGGCCGAGGTAAGTGAGAGGCAAAAGAGGTATAATTTTGATCAATTAGCACACAACGCTAGCACTTTTGGCATTAATGCAAGGCTGCCGGCATTCTACGAGGAGGTTGATAGACTTGTGGGCATTGATGGACCTAAGAGCATATCATTGAGCTGCTAGCTATGGAGATGAAAGAGCCTTTGGCAAAACTAAAAGTGGTCTCTATTGTTGGGTGTGGAGGTCTTGGTAAGACTACTGTTGCAAAACAAGTCTATGACACCATTCAAAGCCAATTTTCTTGTGCAGCATGTGTCCGTTTCTCAGAACCCCGATATGAAAAAAGGTACTAAGAGATATTGCTAAAGGAATAGGGAACTATTCTGATATACTGGCTGATGATGATGAGCAGCAAATCATTAATAAACTCCGAGAGCATCTCCGGACTAAAAGATAAGCCTGGTCATATTATCAAGGTTTGCTCTTCAGCTTATCGAAGTTTTAGAGTTAATTTGGTCGATTTTTTTCATCATAGTTTATTTTTCAGCATAGGCTTTTTCATCATAGTTTATCAAGTCTAGGTCTTCGAACTATTATATTTGAGTCTATGAACTTATTAATCTTGCACACAGTGTCCAAATATTAGTAATCATCTTATGCTTGAGCCATCTCTCTATCCAATCCATCACACTCGAATCTCCATTTCAATTTTCCGGTTCTTATCACAATGATTTGATTTTTCAGCCTTTTTGTCTTAGCTAACCGCAATTAATATTGCCAACATTTTCTATTATTATCAACTTCGTGGATTTCAAGAACGAATTACTAAATCTATGTAAATATCTTGTGACAGATACTTTGTTGTGATTGATGATTTATGGGATGCAAAAGCGTGGAAAACTATCAAGCTTGCATTATTGAACAGTAATTGTGGCAGCAGAATAATCACTACAACACGAAGTGTTACCATTGCATCATGCTGTTCTTCTCAAGATGGTTATATTTATGAGATGAAGCCTCTTAGTTTCGATGACTCCAAATGGTTATTTTTGCAAAGAGCATTTGTGTAGGATCGCACAAGATCAAACAAAACTACCAGAGGAGGGGTGAATGGTAGGGAAAATCAAAAACCCAAAAATCTTTTGCAGAATTAAAGATTACCCTCGAACGAAGACGTCGACGAAGTCCTATCACCGTCGGTCGAACCGCCCTCCTGCTGTCGGTCAAACCCAACTCCTCACCGGTCAGACCGCCCGGACACCCACGGTCAGACCGCCGCTATCCCACCGGTCAGACCGTGCGCACACCTGCGGTTAGACCGTCGGGACCCAGATACACCGGTAGATAACAAACTCGAAGATGTACATTGAAACTTTTCGACTTTTTTACATCAACTAGTGTTTACAAAATGCACCAACAGAACTCCTCACCAAAATCTCGAACTAAATTCGAAACTCTAACTTTCTCTCAACTCTAGTCTCTCTAAAAAATGATACCGGGAGGCCTCACCCTCCCTCTCTATTTATACATGAAGTAGACTGTGCAAAGCCCACGAATCTAACACAACTTAGGACTCCTAACCCACGTAGGAAACCCTCTCTTGCAAGTAAACAACTTATCACTTTCCTTATCTCAATCAAACTTCCCAAATTCGGACTCCCTTCCAAATTCGACTCCTCTTTCCATACGTACGCAATCCCTCTTGTATACCATATAGATTTCTTCATCACCACGTGCATTGTCCTCTAGCCTTCAGTATCCCGCATGATCTCATGATCCCTGGACATCAACTTCTCCCAAGTCGACTCTGATCTATCACCGGCAACACTCTCCCAAGGCCTCAAGCAACACCTGCACATGCAACAACCAAGAAACCATATTCCGAGCCCAAGTTCGTCCCAACTTGACTCACATTAGTATAACAACAGCATCCATACGTATAGAAACCATCTAGAAGCTAAATCCCCAAAGGAAATATCCAAATCCAACAAAACAACCCGAAACCGATATTGATCAGGATCCTACCAGTCAGACCGTTGGGCCGGCCGGTCTGACCGTCGGAACACCTGCGGTCTGACCGGTGGCACTCAGCCGGTCTGACCGCCAAGGTCAACCGAAACTGCACACTTCACAAAATCAACCATCTCAAAAATCTCCAAATTAACATTAGCAAACCACCAATATTTTCATCACAAAATCTAAATCAACTCCTTGATTCTACAATCTCCCCCTTGATGAAAATCATTGGCAAACAACAAATGGTTTGTGGTGTTTTATGAAGCAAATTCAAAAAGCATCTTCAATGCCAAAAATTTTCAAAGAAAAATCTCTCACTTTTTAAAAGAAAAAAATTCCTTTTACTTATGATAGTTATGCACAATTTGTTACCTTGTTCTCCCCCTTTTGACAATGAATTCATCATTCTCGGAGAGCTTTGCTATACCAAAAATAATTCAAGAACATGTGTTGCAATAACAAGGTAGATAACATGACAATCTAGATAACAAGCATGCATAGAAGTGTAAACATGAACCGAAGATATTGTCAAAAAGATCAAATCAATACTAAAGATTCATGACTTCAAACGATTTATAATGCAATACATTAACAAGCACATAGGTTGAAAAACAAACATAATACATATATACCTATTGCATTTATCACTCTTTCTCAAACTAGCTTTAGCACAAAACAATCAAGAGAATTTTTCGCTTTAATTTGTGGCTTTTTGCTCTTTTTTTTAATTATTCCGGGTACGTCCTTGTCGTCAAGACAGTTTCCAAGGACTCGGTACCCATTATTTTTGCTCACATCGAATACGTTCTTATCGTCAAGATTGTTTCCAAGGATTCGGTATTCATTTTTTTTCATTCTCTTTCACAATGAGCAATTACAAAATTATTTGAGGAATAACAATGCAATAAAGCATATATATAAAGCATTTATAAATCAAACCATATGCTAGCATCAATATTGCATATTTGCTTAATTCAAGTGATAAATTATATGTCATGTATCAAATCACTTAAAGACAATATCAAAAGCTCACAGAAAAACTAACATGCACACAAGCTAGCATAGTCATCATACCACCTAACATGTATCGCTAGCATATACTAGAATATACTAAGGCACAAACAAAGCTCTTCCTCTTTTTCAAGTTTTTAATTTTTTATGTTTTTCATTTTTTTATCACACCATGCATGAATAAAACATGTATGCAAAAAGAAAAATCAAAAGAAGAAAAGAAAACATGAATGTAACAAAGAGCCAAAAACTCCCCCTCAATTGATGCCAAAAGGATGAACAATCCTCAACTTGCCTCGAAGAAAAGCAAATCGAGAAGAATCCAATGGTTTCGTAAAAATATCCGCCAATTTCAATTGAGTATCAACAAAAACCAATTCAACATCTCCCTTCTCAATATGATCCCTCAAAAAATGATAGCGAATATCAATGTGCTTCGTGCGTGAGTGTTGTACAGGATTCTTAGCAATATTAATAGCACTAGTGTTATTACAAAGAAGAGGAACTTTCTCAAAAGTAAAACCATAATCTTTCAAATTTGAAACAAGCCAAAGAATCTGAGAACAACAACTAGCAGCAGCAACATATTCAGACTCAGCAGTTGATTGAGCAACATTAAATTGTTTCCTAGAAGACCAAGCAATCAAAGAAGTACCAAGAAAGTGACATGTTCCACTTGTACTTTTCCTATCAATTCTACACCCACAAAAACCCGCATCCGAATAACCACTCAAGGATATAGAAGATGATGTACAATACCAACTTCCAAATTCTAGAGTATGTTGCAAATACCTCATGATGCGTTTAACAGCTTGACGATGTGAATCACGTGGAGAAGCTTGAAAACGAGCACACAAACACACAGCAAATTGAATGTCCGGTCTCGAAGCAGTGAGATAGAGCAAAGATCCAATCATGCTCCTATACTCCTTTTGATCCACAACTTCACCATCTTCATCCGGATCCAACACAGTAGTTGATCCCATTGGTGTAGAAATTGGCTTGCAATCCGCCATCTTGAAGCGCTTTAAAAGATCCTTGGTGTACCTCATTTGATGCACAAATGTTCCTTGCTTCATTTGCTTGATTTGAAGCCCCAAAAAGTAAGTCAACTCTCCCATCATACTCATTTCAAATTTCCTGCGCATAGTCTCAGCAAACTCCACAACCAAAGAGTGAGATGGACAATCAAAGATGATATCATCCACATAAATATGAACAAAAAGTTGATCATTACCATGCTTGAGAACAAAAAGTGTTTTATCCACTTTTCCCATTGTAAAACCTTTATCAAGCAAAAAGTTTTTCAATCGATCATACCATGCCCTTGGAGCTTGTTTCAAACCATACAAAGCTTTTGACAAACGAAAAACATGGTTGGGAAAATCAGGATTTTCAAAACCGGGTGGTTGTTATACATAAACTTCCTCCTGTATATAACCATTAAGAAAAGCACTTTTCACATCCATTTGAAACAATTTAAAACCTTTTGAAGCAGCAAAAGCCAACAAAAGTCTAATTGTTTCAATTCTAGCAATAGGAGCAAACGTTTCATCATAATCCAACCCCTCCATTTGAGTAAAACCCTGAGCAACAAGCCTAGCTTTATTTCTCACTATCAAACCATCCTCATTTTGGTTGTTTTTGAAAACCCATTTAGTTCCAATGATATTATAACCAACAGGAGGTTCAACTAAAGACCAAACTTTGTTTCTTTCAAAATTCTCAAGTTCTTCATGCATGGCATTGATCCACGATTCATCAGTTAAGGCATGAGTAACATCTTTGGGTTCAAAAGTAGCAACAAATGCAGAATTCACATGAGTATCACGAGTTATTACCTTAGACCTTGTGGTACGTTCTCCAATGTTACCTATTATCTGTTCTGGAGGATGTCGTCGTTGAGTATGAAGTGGAGTAGTAACATCTCATGAAATTTCGTGTTCTGCATTATGATTTGACAAAGTAGAAACTTCTGGAGGTCCTCTATTATCAGCACTCAACGAACCCGAAGAACCGCCCCCAGGCCGGTCTGACCGCTCCTCTACCTACGGTCTGACCGGCGGTGGGTCGACGGTCTGATCGGCCGTGGCCCCGGTCTGACCGGCCGTCGGTTCGTCATCTTCCTCGTCATCGCTTTCCTCCACGAAAATATCCTCCCCTGAACCTGTGATAATGTACCTAAAATTTTGGGTCTAGCTCCAGGACTAGCCTCATCAAAAGTGACTTCGCAAGTCTCAACAATTTTGTTAGTGTCTAAAACAAGTACACGGTAACCTCGAGAATGTGCAGAATAATCAAGCATAAGCCCATCAGTGGAATGTGACTCAACAACACCATTTTGTTGAGGAACCCATTTCAACCAAAGAACGATTCTTTCTTTCAACAACACCATTTTGTTGAGGAACCCATGGAGACGAAAATTGATGTTCAAGACCTTTTTCTTTGCAAAAGTTCTCAAAAGAAACGTTTTTGAACTCACCACCATTATCACTTCGAATAGTTCTTAAAGATCCAGAAAATTTAAGAGCCAAACGAAGATACAAACTTTTAAAGTGTTCAAACGCCTCATCCTTAGTAGCTATAAAATAAACCCAAGAATATCGAGAGAAATCATCAACAATAACCAACGCATACCACTTTCCTCCAACGGATTGCACTCTAGCCGGACCAACAGTGCCCATATGTTGTAGCTGTCCCGATGCATCCGTTATCACAGAAATAATAGGAGTATGTGAAGAAGCAACCATCTTAGCATGACGACATGGCAAACAAACCAAATCAAGATATTTCTTAAGTTTAGTCAAACCACGAACGAGATCAGAACCACTAAGTCTAGTGAGATGATCAAAGCCTACATGTCCAAGTCTACGATGCCAAAACATCACATCTTTAGAAAATTTTGCAACAAGACATGTAATCTCTGAAGAAACACTTCTTTCAAAATCAGCCTTAAAAACTCTTCCATAACGAGAAACATTAAGCACAACATCGCCGGAAGAATTAAAGACCTTACTTCCAGTTTTCTTGAACAACACATCTGAATCTTCATCCACAATTTGAGAAACGGAGAGCAAATTGTACTTCAAATTCTCAACCAAAGCGACATCATTCAATGTAAACTTATCACTTACCTTGACAGATCCAGTAGCAGTGATCATACTAGTAGAAGCATCACCGAAGATGATTGAATCCTTCCTTGATGCCTTCTTGAGGGAGGAGAACCAATTTTTATCACCGGTCATGTGTCGCAAACAACCGAAATCCACAATCCACACGTTCTCCTTCCTCGCCAAAAGTGCCTACACACAAGCAGAAGTCGAAGCCTCAGTACTGGGGTTAGATAATAAAAATTTAGGAATCCAGTACTGAGACACACGACCAGAACCAACAGGAGCATAACCAGTAGAAAATTCAAACCATTTCCTGTTAGAAAAATCTACCCGAGGCCGGTCTGACCGCGGAGGAACCTGCGGTCTGACCGAAGGCTTACCGCCGGTCTGACCGGGGGTAAAGCGCCGGTCTGACCGCCGGTACTGTTGCGGTCTGACCACCTGTGTCGGGACAAAACGTGGTTTTTTCCATCTCTTTTTCGCAAAAGCAATTTCCCGTTCCTTTTTCTATTTTCTAGCAAGTCTAAAACAGAAACCAACAAGATGACCATCTTTTCCACAAAACGAATAAGTATATTTTTCATGATGATTAGAAGCATTTGTAGAAATAGATGACTTAGCAACACAAGCAACAACAGAAGGTTTTGCATACACAACATTAGTTTTTGAAGATGATGCACTCAAATTAGTCATGATGCCAGCAGATTTAAACACAGTGTTCTTAGGCTCAGGTTTAAGCAAAATTTTATCACCTCTAGCACCAGCCCCTAAAACAACAGGAGGATGTCTAGTATGATGAGCATAAGGATCAAAACCTAAACCACGATTGTGTGTGCTAACCCTAGATTGATCAAGAATCATGTTGAGGTTCTTTTTACCGTCAGAAAACCTTTGCAAAGAACTTTTTAAGTAAGACACCTCTTGAGTAAGACTAGCACAATTTTTGCAAGCATCCAAAAGACCTTTTTATTTTCTACAAGTTGAACAAGAAAGCACCTCATCTTGTATGACAATTTCCTCCATGTTCTTAACACGACCTAGAGCATCTTTTAGTTTCATCTTATTAGCAACACATGTCAAACAAGGTTTTTTACTAGATTGTTTAATCCTCTTAGAGCTAATCAAATTAAACATCGAACTAGAAAACAAAGCAATTTGACATTTATTCAAAGCTCTCTTAGTCAAAAATAATTCATCAACCAATCTAGTGTTCATGGCAAAGCTCAAAGCAAGACATGATTCAAATTTCTTAATCTTTTTAACATGAGACCTATTAACATCTCCAACAGCTTCAATTTCTTCAAATAAAACCTCACAAGACTTACATTCATCATTATCAGAAACAACAGATTTTATTCTAGAATTTTCATCATTAAGAGACTCAATAGTAGCTTCATGTTGACAAATCTTTTTCTCAAATTTAAAAATTTTATAACCAAGTCTAGCAATCACTTCTTGAAGATATTCAATACTAGGAATATATGTTACCTCATTATCATAGTCAGAATCTTCATCCACGCTTCTAGCCATGAGACAAACATCATTCTTGCCTTTGTTCCCCTTGTCATCATCTTCATCACTTTCAAACTCAACATCACTTGATTCTTGCACAGCTGCAAATGCCTTATCAAGCGCCTTCTGATAGAACTTATTCATCTTCATGTTCTTGAATTGCTTCTTATTCTGCTTGGTGTTCTTGGTTTCATCTTGAGATTCTTCCTTTGGATTCCTACCAAGCTTGGGACAATGAGCTCGAAGATGACCAAGTCCTCCACAATGAAAGCAACGAGGTGTTCCTCCTCTTTTCCTGTACCTGACATTACTTATAGCTCGAAAAAATCTGTTAGCAACCAAAACCAAGTCCTCCTCACTGATCTCTTCCAGTTGATCATCGGACATGGCAATTAAAACAGCAAGTACATCTTTAGGAGAAGTATCCAAAGAAGATCCAGATGAAGACACCATAGCAGTAGATTTCGAGTCTGTTCTTTTTGAAAGAATATTCATCTCATAGGTTTTCAATTTAGTATAAAGAACATCCAAAGTCAAAGTGTTCATGTCAACAGATTCCTGAATAGAAGTCACTTTAACATCCCAAACTCTCATATCAAGACCATTCATAAAGTGACGAGCAACCTCAGATTGAGAATAATTAACATCATAAGAATCATCAACAGATCTAAGATCACTCAAAATTTTATTGAAACGTCCCAAATAATCATCCAAAGACTCACCCGAACTCATCTCAAATTTAATTTAGTCCTTTTTGAAAACATCTTTTCGCAACTCCTTAATGTTAGTAGATCCAGTATGAAAATTCTTTAAAGCTTTCCAATCTCATTAGCAGTTGCAAGATGTGAAACACGATCAAAATCAAAACGAGAAATCCCACTAAGAAGAATATTTTGTGTTTTACAATTGTTTTCAAAATCAGTATTCTGGGCAATAGTTTCAAACAATCAGGAATCTCATAAACAGTAGCAACTTTCATCCCGATATCATAGCCTTGAGATGTAATATAAGACTCCCATCTTTTTCTTCCAGTAATCAAAATCAACTCCATTGTAAATATGAGGTTTACTTGAAAACATTTCAGCCATGGCAACAAATCTAAAGACCGGTAAAGATCAAATAGAAAAACGTGGCTCTGATACCACTTGTACGATCGCACAAGACCAAACAAACCTACTAGAGGGGGGTGAATGGTAGGGAAAATCAAAAACCCAAAAATCTTTTGCGGAATTAAAGATTACCCTCGAACGAAGACGTCGACGAAGTCCTATCGCCGTCGGTCGAACCACCCTCCTGCCGTCGGTCAGACCCAACTCCTCACTGGTCAGACCGCCCGGACACCCACTGTCAGACCGCCGCTATCCCACCGGTCAGACCGCGCGCACACCTGCGGTTAGACCGTCGGGACCCAGAAACACCGGTAGATGACAAACTCGAAAATGTAGATTGAAACTTTTCGACATTTTTGCATCAACTAGTGTTTACAAAGTGCACCAACAGAACTCCTCACCAAAATCTCGAACTAAATTCGAAACCCTAACTTTCTCTCAACTCTAGTCTCTCTAAAAAACGATACCGGGAGGCCTCACCCTCCCTCTCTATTTATACATGAAGTAGGCTGTGCAAAGCCCACGAATCTAACACAACTTAGGACTCCTAACCCACGTAGGAAACCCTCTCTTGCAAGTAAACAACTTATCTCTTTCCTTATCTCAATCAAACTTCCCGAATTCGGACTCCCTTCCAAATTCGACTCCTCTTTCCATACGTACGCAATCCCTCTTGTATACCATATAGATTTCTTCATCACCACGTGCATTGTCCTCTAGCCTTCAGTATCCCGCATGATCTCATGATCCCTGGACATCAACTTCTCCCAAGTCGACTCCGATCTTTCACCGGCAACACTCTCCCAAGGCCTCAAGCAACACCTGCACATGCAACAACCAAGAAACCATATTCCGAGCCCAAGTTCATCCCAACTTGACTCACATTAGTATAACAACAGTATCGATACGCATAGAAACCATCTAGAAGCTAAATCCCCGAAGGAAATATCCAAATCCAACAAAACAACCCGAAACCGATATTGATCAGGATCCTGCTAGTCAGACCATTGGGCTAGCCGGTCTGACCGCCAGAACACCTGCGGTCTGACCGGCGGCACTCAGCCGGTCTGACCGCTAAGGTCAACCGAAACTGCACACTTCACAAAATCAACCATCTCAAAAATCTCCAAATTAACATTAGCAAACCACCAATATTTTCATCACAAGATCTAAATCAACTCCTTGGTTCTACAATTTGGTCATGAAAATTCACATTATCCTCATCTAGAAGATGTTCTGGATAAGATATTACGAAAATGTGGTGGCCTACCGCAATCATTACTATATCTAGCTTGTTATCAGATCAGCATGCAATTGATGAATGGCATAGGGTACTTAATGCTATTGGTTGTGGACTTGCAAGGGATCCTAATGCAGAGACAATGTCAAATATATTATCGCTGAGTTTCTTCAATCTCCCTCACCATCTAAAAACTTGCTTCATGTACCTGAGTGTATTTCCAGAAGATTGTGAGATTAAGATAAGACATTTGATTAGTAAATGGATTGCTGAAGGATTCATTCAGGAGGAACAAGGGCAAAGTGCATATAGAACTGTGAGTTGTATTTCAATGATCTCATCAATAGAAGCCTGATTGAACCTGTTAATGTAGAGTATGGTCAAGCAAAGGCATGTCGAGTTCATGACATGATTCTGGACTACATCAAACGCAAGGCGCCTCATTAGATGCTTCAGCGCATGGTTACACTTCAGAGTGTAAGGTTCGAAGGCGGTCAGTCAACAGCTGCAATGAAGATGTCAACATACAGACAAGCCTGGATCTGTCTCATGTAGGATCACTTGCTATATTTACACACTGCAAGCAAACTTCTTTATTGTCTTCCAAGTTTCTTCGTGCGTTGGACCTAGAATATTGGCACAACATGGATGGTCTTCTTGCAAATATTGATCAATTATTACTTTACATCTGAAGTACCTGCGTATCTCCTCATGTTTAATGGATTATCTCCCAGAAAAAATTGGAGAACTGCAATATTTAGAAACGTTGGACATAAAATATACCTCTGTGTTGACATTGCCATCAACTATCACAAAGCTTCAACGACTAGCTCGTCTATTTATTAGTCAGGTAACTTCATTTTCAGATGAAACAACTATTGGACAATTGAATAGCCTGGAAGAGCTAAGAGAATTTGTAGTGTTTGAGTCTGAACAAGTGACGGTCCTCCAGGAACTCAGTAAGCTAACCAAGCTAAGGGCGTTAAAAGTTATTTTGGATTCTTATGATAGTTGTGTGGGAACATTATTGCTATCTTTATGCAACCTTCATGATCTATATATCATGCTCCGATCTGATGAATACTATCCGGTTTCGCTAGATTCATGGCACATTGCTTCTCCTTGTAGCCTTCGGAAGCTTGTAATCAAAGAAGCACTCTTCAAGGTGCCAAATTGGATGGGCATGCTTGGAAAAATTCAAGTACTAGTTCTAGTTATCCTGTGTATGGCACCAGAAGATATTGAGATCCTTGGAGCAATACCCAGGTTGGTTTTTCTCGAACTAGGAACTTTCGGTGGCACCAATGGAAGGATCATCATCCATGGAAACAAAAGATTCATAAGTTTGAAATATTTCTCCTTGGTTATCCATACTTGTGGGACTGCATTGGAGTTTGAAGCAGGATCGATGCCAAAGGTTGAGCACCTCAAGCTTCAGTTTTCTCTGCACAGATCGGAATGCTTGAATGGTGCTTCTGAATTAGGCATCCAAAACCTCTCCGCTCTCGGCAAGGTTGAGGTCACAATTATGAGCCATTGCTTGAAGCCCATACGCTCTGATGATTTCTTTAAGTTGAATTGTTTGGACTTTGATCCTATCGAAGAAACGAGTGATTTCATCGTCAGATGTGTTGCAAGAACCATTGAAACTGCCATTGAGACACTCCCAAACCATCCCACTATCAGTTTCAAAATAGAGTGTGCGGGATGTGTACATTTCAAATTAGTAAGTTCTCCCTCAGAATTGCAGGCATTGATATTGTTCACTGTATCGCATATGCTTGATCATCGAAATAAGCAATTTCTAAGTTATTCTGATGCGCGAGTTTATGTCCCTTGCTTTTTTCCACTTCTGTTCTAGCGTGTCAAGAAACTAAAGGCGCGGTCTGACAGAGTGAACCCAAAAATCAGTCAATTGAAGAGAAGCAGACAGGACAAGCACAGCTGGACCGTTTCCTCGTCTTCTTCATTTCCCTTATGGTATCACAAACAGAATAATGGCGACAAATCCAGGGGAAATCGGCCATAGCAGCGCTCTAAGTAACTGGATATGTTTCTACTGGGAGTCATCGCTCTGATGTTGTTGCTGGATATGTCATACTTTTTTACTTGTTTCTTTGGATGAATCTAGTGCTGGGACTCTGCTTGCTGAAACAATTTTTGTGCTGAGGCGCATGCTGCCTGTTTTTGTACTGATTCAGGTCTTCAAAACCCAACAGAGGTTCTAAGACTATTCAAAAACAAATCTTCCCTTTAACGTTCTATATATGAGCTTGTTTCTCACTGTGGTTCATCTGTACAACTCAGCACATTTGTTTACTGGTTAGTCTCATTTAAGTAATCAATGAATTCTATATGAAGGTTCTTGGTCGGTATCTTGTTTCTAGCGATGTCGCTCATGTTAGGGCCATGTTTTGGCTCGAACCTAGGATGGAAGCCTTTGTGAGATCACAAGGTTAAGAGAAAAAAGCCTTTTTGTTTAAAAGATGATTTGAAGCTTTCGGTTAAGTTTGATTTGAGCTAATGTTGCTTGTGACTAACCGGAGGCGTTGAGATGATGTGTGCTTGTGTTGGAGAAACATGCCTCTTGGCTTTGGATGTAGTGTGGGTGATGGATGTGGCAAATTTACACTTAAAGGTCAAGCGATCCTGGGAAGCTCCGATCACTCTGTTCCCTTCACATGCTCACGAAACATGTTTTTATCTCGTGTGTTGTATTCACAAACATTTGAAATGGGAAATACAGCTCACTGCTACAGAATGGGCTGACTACTTTTTGTAGAAATTGTTTTTATAATATTTTTGTAGTGTAAGAACTCTCATATAAGTGTACTTGTACTCTGTTTTTTTGGATTACTACACTATAAGGACAGTAAGCTCCAACAACCACATCCACATGCAAATCTCGTGTTCACTGTACCTATCAGTCACAATGTTCACAGAATGAAGCATCTACAATGTGTGCAGGGCAGACCTTTTGCATCAAGGTTATGAACTGTTCGTTATCAGAAAGAATGTATTGCACCTGCAACTCCAGTCGACCAGTGAAGCATCCAGTGCTTCTCACTTGTTTCCTAGGTACCTCTCATTCACACCCGAATACCTCGCGTTCTCATGGGACTCTTTTGAGTTTCTAAAGATGGTCCTAGACCAAATATAGATGCACATTAAGATTTAATTTGTGGGCACTGCTCTAATGCTCACACAACTCCTTGATTAATCTTTGTTTCATCCACATCGTTCGATCTTTATCGTTTCCCATTTATAGACCAGGATGAGTTGTCTGGCAGTGGGAAGTTTGTTTTGAGTGTGAAGTTATTGTTCATTAACCTTGTGAGGTCCCATGTTGAATGGACTGATTGCGAATCTTTGCATTTACGCACACCAGGGAAGGGGGTGCTCAACTGGGTTTCTTCTCCTCTTATTTTTTTTAATTTTTGCTTCTTCAGATGATGATGTGCTTGTGAAAATTTTGTTCTTTTGAGAAAAAAAAATTTGGCATAATCACCCCATATCACAATGGTAAATAGCTCACTGCCACCGAATGGGCTGGTTAGTTATGTAGGCATTTGGTTTTGCTAGCTTCTTTAAACTAAACTCTCATGCAAGCATATTTTGTACTCTGCTTTGTGAATTACTACGCCACACTACAAATATTTTTTTGGAAAAAATACATGTGCATAAATAATTTCACCAGGATAACTGATTACTAGACTGAAAGAAATGTAACTTCTGAAATCCCGATCATTCTCTAAACAATCAGCGGACAAGAACTGAAGAAAAAGAGGAAATGGGTGTCAACAGTGAGATTGTTTAGTAAGTTCAAGAAGCAAATGATATTCGAGTTCATGGTAAAAGTAGAGATCAAGAACCAAAACCAGAATTACTCCAATTTACTTTAGAACAAGCTTCCATAATAGAGAGAATAATGCGCATTACCAGTGAGAAACAAATTATCCCATTATTACTGATATTATCGAAACAACAATTGGATATTACTTAGTACATCCACCTGGACCACCGCAGTAGAACATGTTATCCTCAAATGGGCTAGCCTGATAGCATTTCTTGGATTAATGTTCAAAACCATCTGTGTTTGGATTTAATGTGAGATAAATCGTCTAAGAAATGCGATCAATCAATAAGACGCAACTGAGACCAAAATTGCATGTTGCGCAGAGTATAATTGTATCCACGGACTAGCTTACATACATGCAACAACAGAACAAAACTGCAGAACTACAATGCTAAAAGACTGGGGAACTGGTCAGATAACAATACCATTGGATAAAGTCTACTGTCAAAGATGTATGGTACATAGCAAGTAACATGGAAATTCAACCATTGCCAAAAATAACAGCAGAACAGTGGATCATGAGCGTTCCTAATAAAACTGGATTCAAAAAAGAGAAATTTCAGTTTATAAGGAACATTATAATTTTATCACTTCTACTGCCCAGAGGCAGGGCCTACAAGAACACCCTGCGCGGATCCTTCCTTCGTGCTGCCTTCTTCCTGGGTGTCACTGTCTGCTTTCCGGATTCTGATCTTGTACTTCAGCTCAAACTCTGTGATTTCCTTCTTCTTCTTCTCCAGTGCCTCATTCATGCGAGCAATGACTTCCTCGAGGCCCTCCTTGTTGCGTTGAACTGCAGGCAAGACCTCCTTTATAGTCCGTTCAACCAGCACTCCCCCAATCATTCTGTAGCAGCGCCTCGAGGGGTCAAGTGGCTCGATTGCACCAATCACGAGGGAGTGCTCACTGACTTCCATTTCCAGCTCTGTGATCTTGGAGTAGAGTTGATTCATTTCAGAGCGCATGTTGGCATACATGTTTGCAACCATTTGCTCGTTGATGACTTCTTTGCCAGCACCACTTGGTTGACCAGCCATTTTGCTTGGAATCCACTAAAACAGAAATAGATTACAAAAGAGGCCTGCAGAGAAAGAACAGTTAGCTTGCTAACAAAGGTAGGTATCATGAAGTTCTGTGTAAACAAATTCATGGGCATATTTTACAACATGTCTACAGATGGGTTTAGGCAGCGTTCGGTCCTGGGTGTTCCGAACCTGCATAGTGATCACGGAAAACGGAGCGATCCATTAGCGCATGATTAATTAAGTTTTTGATATTTTTTTTCAAAAATGGATAAATTTGATTTTTTTAAGCAACTTTTGTATAGAAACTTTTTACAAAATACACACCGTTTAGTTGTTTGAAAAGCGTGCGCGCGGAAAACGAGGGAGAGGAGTTGGAAAGGGGAGGAAAGAACGCTGCCTTAGTAATTACTCCCTCTAGTAATAAAGAGCTCTTTTACTTTAAATATAAGAAGCTACTTTGACGGCTAGACCACAATATGCAGTTATCATATATGAAGAAAGGTTACAAAAGCGTAATGCTATGAAGTTCTTTTAAAAACAAATTTAGTACATATGTCACTTTTTTACTGGAGGAAGTACCAAGCATGAAAGTAAGGCAATATAGAGGGAACTTTGGTAGTGGAAATCCTTTTGGAATTACAGAAGAATATAGATGACTCCTATGTACCATGCAAAGGCACGAATTGAAGGAACTGACACATATTTCATAAGAACATAATAACCCTCAGTATTCAAGGCTTTTCTGCATTTCCATCTGCCAGGGTACAACTCATTAACTAAACCCTATAGTCCCATAATTTCTGTACCATCCATCCCATCACTGCCATAAAACTCAAACCGTTGGCTCAAATCCCTTATCTGGAAAGAGCATTATTTCGGTAGATCACAACTCCCCTCTTACCCATCTTGTGATCCCCACAAGGCCCATTTAAAAGTTAGTCTGCCTTTTAGGACAGCTTGCCCCTATTCTGGTAGCACACTGTCCTTGTACCATTACTCTGGCAGATCAGATAGATCAAAGCCTACACAAGGAAGGTGCCCACATAGTGCATAAGTGAAGTTGTATTGCCAATGACTCCATCAGCTAAAAGAAGCTCCATCTATTACAGTTTGCTAACTGCTTAAGGAATATTTATATTTCCGAAAATGTGGTGTTAGGGATGCAACATGGCTAGTCAAATAATGCACATGTAACACATCTACCACGCAAGGTTGGTGGGTTGGAATAACTATAAATTTCAAAGTAGCAAAGATGTGTAAAATGATTGTGTGGAAATTCATTTGCTCATGCTACATGGGATACTGGGATTTTTGCACACGCTGTCCAACAAAGAGAACAGCCCACTCAAGTTTTAAATTTATAAAAGTGAATGCAATCTTTACACATGAACACAGAACAAAATAGATGTATTTCAGATGTTTTGGCATGATAAAAAACTACATGCTAGTCCAGACTCTGGGGGTCACCTGGAAATCAGAACGAGGAAAATGACTACATGAGTCAGGATGCACGCACAAAGAGCTACCAGTGGTAAAAACTTTTATCTAAGCTCCATGGTTTTCGCGCCAAGCATTTGCAGACTATGGTATTTTCCCTTTGTTAAGCAATGAGCATATGCCATCTGAAGGTCAATTACTCAGATAAGCAAGTGCAATAACCAATCAATATCAGTATAGCATCCTGCATCCTAATTTGAGTTTTTGCTGCCTGAACTTAGCCCAAGGTAAATTTTACTTCACTACGGAGATAAACTGTAAGCAACTATTTGCTATATAATTAAAAGATAGATAATGCGAGCTTGGACCAGGCACAGCTAGAAAGAAAACACCAGCTTAGAAGGGAAACACTGTGATGACCACACTGAAGTACCTAACCAATCCACCTTAAGACCTCATTTGGGATGCATGAATTTTACAAGGAAAAATGCGATATATACATATATGTTACGCATGCTACCATCGGCAATCAGACGAAGGGGATCAAAAGAGTATACAGATCGCCAGGGGCGGATCCAACTTGGGACTATTAAGGCTAAGGCTCGGAAATTAAGAAGAGAAGAGCTTCTTCCAGATCTACAGAGGAGAAGCAACGGTTAACGCACGCAAGCAAATTCGAGACAAAATTGCTCCCCGTGGGAGAGAGAGAGAGAGATGGATCAGAAAGAGGATGCGGATGCTCACCAGGATCCAGCAGGACGACGGCGCCTCTCCCCTGCTCTGCTCGCCAGATGGAGATGGGCGCAGGCGCAAGGAGCGGAGACGACGAGACGGGAGATTTTCTTTCACGCAGATGGCCAGATGGGAAATCCTTGCTCTCTCGGCGGGGACCCCTCTACCGGCCGCGGGCCGCCGGGGGGCGAACTCCGGTGGACGGTGGTCGGCAGCTGCGCGGCGCGGGCCGTGGTCACCGTGGTCGGCAGCGCTCACTCCCCGTCTGCCATGGAATCGGGGTCTTTGTCGATGAGCAAGGAGTACGGGCCCCTTCTGGGCCCACTTGGAGGGTTAGGTCCAAACCAGGTGAGGCAGCCCTTATCCATTGGGCCCAGTTAAAGGGCATGTTTGATTGCGCTTTATCATGAAAGCACATGAATCAATAATTAATCTTAAATACAATCACATGTACGTATTCTAAAACTTAAACATATGTCGATATGATCCACCATCAGAAGCTATACCATCTGAACTACGCTCAGTTCACTAGATACGGTAAATTAGACGTCCTACCGATCTGTCCTAACCTCCATCATACGATTAAAAAATTTCCCTTCTCTCAATAATAATACGAGGTTTTCACATGAGGGTGAATCCCATCCAACCAATCAGATCCGTGGTGGGACCAATTTGATTCATGGATCATGTAGTGTCCCAAGACTCTTGTTTCTTTTTCACACAGTAAAATTCATATTTGTTAATTGAATTTTGCAAAAGATATTTGATCCTTAGAAACTACTATGTACATATCTGGCAATAAATTTAATCAAAACTTAGGTCACTACGTCATAAATTGGTAATGTTACATGTGCCTCACGACCCATGAGTTTGTTACATACTCCCTGATTGATTCAAACGGAAGTTAGAGGAAATTAGGAATTTTGGAGGATTTTATTTCTATGAGATTTTTTTCCTAAATGACTCTTTGAATAAAATGAATGAACAAAATTGAATCCTATAAAATGTCTCGTGCCATGCAAATTTTGAACAAAATATAACATAAGGTAGAACCTTATAAAAATTTTCATTTCAGTTATTATCTCTCCTCTAATTTATGCATTTTTTATGTGGTCCAATAAAACGGTTATTCCTGTATTCTGCAATACTTTGTTTTACAGTTTTATTCATAGCAAAATCCTACCTTTTCTCAATCCTATGATTCAAAGAGGCTCTATTCCACTCCCTATTCCACCACCCAACGTTCCGATCCAAATCAGGGTTTATTGTGCTCCTCTTATTCCACTCCCTATTCTAGCACCCAATCGGGGTTGCCGCCTATTGTAGTCCTCCCCCAACACATGACCATCAAACCTCCTCCAATATACAAAGGAAAAGAATTTATCAACCAATTTCTCGTATGCTGCTTTAACCCGCCACAACAAAATAGCTAGGTCTCGTGTTTTTAAACTTCTTCAGGACTCATTTTCTCTACCTTCAAATCGAAGAGTTAACTCAAAAGTCCATGTGCAAGTTTCTCTATAGCTGCTCATCCTAGCTTTTATCCGAGGTGCTGCCTGCAACTTGCATGGGAGAGGAGGGCTAAACCGCAAACTTTCATGGTCACAACACTGCATTGTTTAAGGGAGTATCGTGAAATGAAACATTCTAATCCTAATATGAAATATAAAGGCAAAAGCAATATTGCCACCATCAACGAAGCTCTTACTACTTACATTAACCATGGTATCATCCCGATGCGACCGTCTTATATTGAAAAATCGAAAAGCATTGCATGGCTAAAATTTATTGTGCCAACACGAGTTTACATTAAATATTTGTTACAAATATCCTCTCTCCTCCTCGATTGGTCTTGATGAAAGCCGGATTGAGAACCTCTTACTTTAGAGTCACGGACATATACTTACTATCCATAGCAAAGAAAGCCGTATTGTCAGTGATTCGAAGTCAGTCAAGTGACTTGAATAAAATGATCTTGATCTGATGAAAGCCTCACATATATAATCCCATGCCCCAACTAGGTATGGCAATGGGATGGGGTGGGGCAGATATGGGATGGACAAGAACGTTCCCGCCCCATGCTCCCCTACAGGTTGACCCACCCCCAGCCCCGGATGTCCAAGCGGGTGAAAATCAGCCCTAGTCCTAGGCCCCTCCGGGGCCCCGCTGCTCCGCATGGAGCTAGTCTCCCTCCGATGGTGAGACGAGTAGGACAAGCGGGCTGGCGGCGGGCTGATGGCACGATGTTGAGACGAGCAGGATGTTGTGGACCATTCGAGCGATGAGCTAGTTGCAAGGTGTCGAGGTGATGACTAGGGCTGTCAAAATAGTTCAAGGCTCACGAGCTGCTCGAGATTGACTCGTTCTAGGCTCGATTCGAGCTCTAGACGAGTCGAGCCCGAGCCTCTCCCAAAGCGCGCAAGCTTTGTCGAGCCGAGCTCAAGGTTCTAACGAGCCTAGCAATATATGCTTTTTACTGCTTATTTAATAAATTACGGGATGAAATTCGCTATTCGTATGTATCCTACACAATGAAGTATCTTGTATTGGTATTATATATTTATTTTAATCTATTTCTCCTATTTTATTAATGTGCTGAACTAAAAATTAATTAATTTTTTAAGAGATTATCCTTGAAATATAGATAGTTGTACTATAAACAAGCTCGGTAGTTGAGCTCAAACAGAACCTGTCTGAAAGCCCGAAGGTTTATAGGCTCGGCTCGAGCTTGTATCGAGCTCGAGCCTAGGCAAGCAAGCTTGCTCAAGCTCGGATCGTTGACATCCCTAGCAATGACTGTTGGGTGGTGATGAGCTAGTGGCACAATATCATGGAGCAGCTGCTAGCGTCAACGACCAACGAGGCAGCGCAGGCTAGCGATGAAGGGACGAGATGGGTGGTGTCGAGATGGTGCGATGGTGAGGAAGGTGGGAGGGTGGCGTGTTGCTGACACCGGCCAATAGAGATGAACCGGCGCAGAGGAGCAGCCGTCGATGTCCTAGCTCTCGGCAACCTTCATGGGGGCTAGCGGCTGTGAGGGAGTAGAAGAGAGGATTTAGGGTTTTGTTTACTTTATATATGACTCCATCTTACTGGGCTAATCTGGCTTTACATTTTGAAGTGAGCTATTTTCATAGGAGTAACACACATCCTTGGGTCCCAAGGATCACCCACAGGTGGATTCCGGGACATTTAACTTTTTACCATTGATTCGCTCCCCCGTCCCTACACCCAGGGGCGGTTCCAGTGGGTGGCCTAGGTGGTCCCTGGACCACCCTGGAATTTGGCCTACGAGGACCTCCCCACCGACGGCCCAAACCAAAAAAAAGCCCACTGAGACCTACAGCCTAGAAAAAGCTAGGGTTAGGGTCAGGGAGAGGCACCAGGCCACCAGTAACAACCGCAGGCCCGCAACGGCCTCCGCCTCCGCCTCGGCACCGCCTCCTCACCTCCTCCCTTCCCGGGCTGGTGGCTCCTCCAGTCCCCCTCCCCCACTCGGGCACTCCGTTCGATGTCGGTGCCTTGCCGCCTCCGGGCCTCACGACTCCACCTCAGCGCAACGGCGTTGCCTCCTCCCTTCCCCGCCTCCTCGGCTCCCCCACTCCCGTCGGCTAGCGCTAGCACCGGCGGGCGGTGGCCAGCGTGTAGCCGTGTACAGGGCGGCTGCCTGGGCGCTTCGGCCAGGCGCCCAACCCGGTGCACCGGCGCAGCACCCTAGCCGGCGGTCGCTCCCTCCCCCTGCCCCCTGGTGCCTTGAAAGGGAAGACAGGGAGGCGTTGAAGTGACGCCACGACGCCATTCTGCCGGCGCCTGGCGCCCGACGCCCGGCACCGGGTCCCCTCTCCGGCGCCCAGTGCAATGTCACTTGTACCTTTGGCGAAGGAAAGAATGCAAAAATTAAGATATGAAGGATGGGATGAATTTTTTGAAGGAATAGTTATTTCATTTTGCAATAAACATAGTAACCAAGTTCCAACCTTAGATGGTAAATATGTGCCTCATGGAAGATCTCCAAGGTTTTATCCAGACCAAACAAATGATGATCATTTTAGAAGAGAAGTG
Source organism: Oryza punctata (assembly GCA_000573905.2). Lineage (NCBI taxonomy): Eukaryota > Viridiplantae > Streptophyta > Magnoliopsida > Poales > Poaceae > Oryza > Oryza punctata. The sequence continues at coordinate 20,607,611 of CM002499.2, read as the reverse complement.
TATATTGGTGTGATTGACAAAATTAGCCAAGAGCTGAATAATAGGTTTGATGAGGTTAATATAGAATTGCTCATTTGCATGTCAGCGTTGAATCCATTGAATCCATTTGCCTCTTATGATGCACAACAAGTACTTAAGCTTGCCAAAATTTATCCAAAAGACTTTTCAGCCTTGGATTTGATTAGACTTGAATTGCAACTTGGGACTTTTATTGATGATATGAGAAAAGATGAAAGGTTCAAAGGCCTAGAAACTCTTGCTGAGCTCTATATTAAACTTGTTGAAATAAAGAAGCATGTTCTTTATGATTGGGTCTATTTACTTCTCAAGTTGGTTTTGATATTAGCTGTAGCAATCGTAAGTATTGATAGGGTGTTTTCTGCATTGAGTGTAGTGAAGAGCAAGCTGAGAAATAGCATGTGTTATTTATTGAGCGGGATGTCTTCTCTCAAGTTAGTGAAGAAGACATTATACAAAATTTTATGTCTATGAAGACCCGGAGAGTAGGAAAGGAGTATTTTGTAATCTTGTACCTATCTACTGTAAGATATTTGAATGATTATGTTCTAACTTTCGTAACTTCAAACTTTGTTAGTTTTAAGCAAGTTGTTATGTTATGAGATATATTGCTACATTCAATTATATTTTTTTTATTTTTAGTACATTTAGCTTGAATTTATAACATCGTCGTAATTTAGAACATATCACCCAAAGATTCATTTCTGGAACCGCCGGTGCCTGCACCCACCCAATTCCGGAGCCTCCACCCCGGCCCGGCCCCACGGAGTAAATTGCCAACTCTCTGCTCCCAACTCCCAAACCACAGTTGCAGAAACGGGCGTCTACAGACACCCGGCGGCAGTATGAAAAACTCCTCGCAACGACCGACGCCGCACTGCATGTGTGGCAAATTTGTCAACGGTCAAAAAGTCCTCAATCCTGTCATCCACAAAACACACTCTTTGAGTAGGAATAAGTACATTACCGTACAAACCCTGCACATAAACTACTCCTAGTAGTCGTCCGTAGTAGACGACGTGTTCCCACCTGTCCGTACGCAAGAGTGCGAAAAAGTCAACAGTGCCACTCATCACCCGACACACGTGCGCCCGCTCTGACACCCAACCCGAAACCCGAAACCCTCTTTCCCACTTTCACACGCCCGCACGGCACAACGTCCCATCCCGTCGCGTCGCCGCACATTCTCACCGTCACCGTCACCGTCACCGCGCCGCCCGGCGAGCCTACGTACCTAGGCCTAGCCTAGCTGAACCCAGCAAGCAAGTGCAAACAGTGCCCTTCCACCACGCCATTGCCACCACCTCTGCTACAGTCTCCAGCTGTTCGACTACTACTCCTACGCCATTGTCGTCAGTCACTCCACCGTACTCCTTAACTCTCCTCACTCCCACTCACCTTCTTCTCTCTCCTCCAAGAACCCCCAAGAACTCCAAGAAATTGCCAAGAAGGGCGGCAATGGCGATGGCGATGGCGGTGGAGGGTGGTGGGGTGGGGAGCGAGCCGGAGGTGGTGTCGATACCGGCGACGCCGAGGGGGATGTCGACGCCGGAGGGGACGACGACGCCGCCGGCGGGGAGGAGGGGGGTTGGGGGGACGACGCCGGCGAGGAGGATGGTGGAGGGGCTGAGGGGATACCTGGAGGAGGTGGGTCACCTGACGCGGCTGAACCCGCAGGACGCGTGGCTGCCCATCACCGAGAGCCGCAGCGGCAACGCACGCTACGCCGCCTTCCACACCCTCAACGCCGGCCTCGGCTTCCAGGCCCTCCTCCTCCCCCTCGCCTTCCCCGCCCTCGGATGGTCAGATTACCTCCATTGATTCATTTCCTCTGCTTCCTTCTTCAGTTTTCCCTCCTCTCTGCTTCTTGCCTTGCCATCTTTCTTTCTTTCTTTCTTTCAGTTTCAGATGTGAATTAGTGCAGTTTCTCTGAATTTGTAGTTTTTTTTTTAACTTCAGATTTTACTGATTTGGTCTGAGCTTGTGATTGTTGTTCCTTTGTTAATCTGAGGATGCATGTGCATTCTGTGTTCTTCAGATGTTATGCAGTTCCTCTGAAAGTTTTTTTTTTTAGTTCTGCTTTTACTAATCGCCTTGCCGTTTTTCTTTCTTTCTGTTTCAGATGTGAATTAATGCACTTTCTCTGAATGTTTTTTTTTTCTTTTTCACTTCTGCTTTTACCGATTTGGTCTGAGGTTATGGTTTTTGTTGATTTGGTGACTCCAGACTGAAGTGTGCATTCTGTGTTCTTCAGTTGCGATGCGGTTTCTCTGAAAAATGTAGTTCTTTTACTTTTTGGTTTACTGCTCGAATGAGAGCTTATGATTCACTGTAATTTTGCATTCTGTGTTGTTTGTAGGAAGAGGTAATTGGATTCGGTGTGGGATTCACTGAAGATTTCAGTATTTCACTTCGATTTATCTGAAAATATATATTATTTTTTCGCTTCTGATTTTACTGCTTTAGTCTGAGCTTGTGATTCTTGTTGTTTTGGTGATTTGAAACTACAAATGTTGCGTTGGTGATTTGAGACTATAATGTGCATTATGTGTTCTTGATTGGAAGATGTACTAATTGGATTGTGTTTGAATTCAATGAAGATTTCACGTACTCCATGATTGCAGTGCATAGTCTCCATGTCCATTCAAAAAAGATCTACTGAAAGCCTCATCCAAGAACAAGACATTGTTGCTTTAATCATGCTCTGGGTGTGGAGCTACCCCTTTTGCCACACTTTTGACTTTGTTGTCCAGGATTCTTCTTCCTTTTTTTAAAATTTAGATTCTTTAGATGGATATTCAGTCCCAAAAGTTTTAAAGCGGTGGTGAAATTGTATTGTTTATTTGTTTTTCAGATTGTTCCAGCTTGGGAGTTCTTACATGGTTGGGAACGAAATGTTTTGATGATAAATATATTTAACCAAAAAAATTACAACACTTTTAGCAAATGCAGAGAAAATAACTGAAACTGAGGGGAGAAAATGCTGACCTGAAACATCTGGATTCTTTTTTTCAGTTTCAAGGATTTATACCTGAATCTTCAGTTTATATATGAGTTCTTTTGTTAGCACGTGCAACTGCCTCCTCTGAAAAAGCATGTTCAGCACTGAAAGCAAAAACTGTACAATGATTCAATACAATCATTTCATACTGGACACAGTATCAACTAGTAGTATTAGATTCTCTGAAGTGCATTGTTTTCAGCTGAACTGTTGTACAGTTTGAAAACACATCCTAACAAATGGTTCTTTGCACTGTAGGAGCTGGGGAATAATATCACTTACTGTTGCTTATTTCTGGCAACTGTACACACTCTGGATTCTTGTCAAGCTCCATGAAGCTGTACCAGGAAGGAGGTACAATAGATATGTGGAGCTTGCACAAGCTGCATTTGGTGAGACATGTTCTTTAGTCTTTAACTATTTTGCATGTCCGTTACAATTAGCTTTTGATTCCAAGCTGGATATCTCTGACATGATTTCTGCTAATAGTAGCACTTAAGCACTGAGTTATGAGTAATGCAATGTATATAATCATGGCCTTAACAAGATCTGTGTCAGAAAGATAGAGAGAATCTCCTAACAGTATAATGTGCTCTTCCAATAGGAAATTTTGTGTGTTTTGGTGGGACAGTGGCTAGTTAAATGTACTAACACCCTCATGATTGGGTCACATCTGGATAGCTTGAACTGTCTCCATTGATGGATAATAGATCACTCTCATGTTACAGTAATGCAAAACGTGGAATCTTTTTTGCTCCCACCATTAATTACTATGTCATCATTTTAATCAAACTGTTGCATTTGACAGCTCAAGTAATTATTGCCTCTGGTTACACCAAACTGAGAACATGCAATGTTGCTAAGATTCTCTCTGCCGATCCGATCCATTTGACTGGTGAAATGCAAAATCAGCAAGAATTTCTGATTGCTTTTGTGTTTTTTTTTTTCATTCATTCAGGAGAAAAACTGGGAATGTGGCTATCTCTTTTCCCAACTATTTATCTGTCGGCAGGCAGTGCAACTGCGTTGATCCTTGTTGGAGGGGAGACCATGAAGCTGTTTTACCAAATAGTTTGCGGCCCAATCTGTTCACCGAGTCCGATTTCGACGATCGAATGGTACTTGGTGTTCACATCCTTGGCCATAGTCCTTTCCCAGCTTCCAAATCTCAACTCGATCGCCGGTGTTTCGCTCATCGGTGGCACCACCGCGATAACATACTGTACCATGTCCTGGGTTCTCTCGGTCAGCCAGCCGCGGCCACCAACGGTCTCTTATGAACCATTAGCATACACTTCTCTTGGTTCATCCTTGTTCTCCACCTTGAATGCTCTTGGAATAATAGCATTTGCATTCAGGGGCCACAATCTTGCACTTGAGATACAGGTTTGTCCTCAAGAACCAATTCACAAGAGACTTTTTGTACTCTATAGTTACCATTTGGAGATTCAGTGTTTGAATGAAGTGGAATCTGTAATTTTTTTCAGGCGACAATGCCGTCGACTTTCAAACATCCAGGACATGTCCCGATGTGGCGCGGGGCCAAAGTCGCATATGCCCTGATTGCAGTGTGCCTCTTCCCTGTCGCGGTTGGAGGTTACTGGGCCTATGGAAACATGGCAAGTACTACTTGATCATTAGACCCAATTGTTGCTGCACCTAAACACTCTTAAGTCTTAACAATCCTTGGAACATTCTGCCTGTTGTTTTCCAATGCCTGCAGATGCCACAGGGAGGGATGCTGACCGCGCTCTATGCCTTCCACAGCCACGACATCCCCCGGGGCCTCCTCGCCGCGACGTTCCTCCTCGTCGTGTTCAACTGCCTGAGCAGCTTCCAGATATACTCCATGCCCGTCTTCGACAGCTTCGAGGCCGCCTACACAGGCCGGACCAACCGGCCTTGCTCGGTCTGGGTGAGATCAGGGTTCAGGGTGTTCTACGGCTTTGTGTCGCTGTTCATCAGCGTCGCGCTGCCATTCCTCTCCAGCCTCGCCGGCCTGCTGGGGGGGCTGACGTTGCCGGTCACCTTCGCTTACCCGTGCTTCATGTGGATCTGCATCAAGAAGCCTGAGAGGTTCAGCTCAGGATGGTACCTGAACTGGGGGCTGGGGCTGCTTGGCACTGCATTCAGCCTGGCTCTCTGTGTGGGTGGTGTCTGGAGTATCATCAGCAGTGGGATGAAGTTCAAGTTCTTCAAGCCCCCAAGCTAGATTGATCAGCAATTGCCAGTTTCAAACTTGCAAAATCAGTACAAATTCTGGTGTGTTTGTGATATTTTCAGACAATGGAAAGCATATCCCAGCTGGCCTCCGCATTGTGGTTGTGCTTGTCATATGGTTATATGAATGATATATGATGATGATATATATGGTTTATCTTACATGCCTTGGCAAGAACAGAATTATGTATTTTCCCATCAGATGAGATATTTTACTATTTTGAACACAGAAAAAACAACAATGGAATTTCACCGAAACAATTATAAATGATCCAAGATTCTTTGCATGATTCCTAGCAAGAATCAAGTTATCATTAATAAGGCTCTAGGACAATTCAAATGGTTCTGGGCCGATTATTAACTCTTTTATGCTCTACTTAGCTGCTAAGAACCAGTTAGGAACATAATAATTTCATTGGAGTGTTTTTTTGGAAATGTTTTCTCAAAAGACAATGGGCACTATCTAGCAGGAACTTATTTAATCAGAGGCAATATTGCGATCAAATGAAATTATTGCATCCAAAATTGGGTTAATAATATCAAATTTACCATTTTTAGTTTTTTTAACCAAACAAAAAAGATACGGTAACATCATGGAAATAAATTATCAACGTCATGGAAATAAATTATCAAGCTGACTATGATAAAACAGCTTCGGATGGCATGAGGCAGCACCAACTGTTTTGTCAATTATATATATTTTAAATGATAAAAATTGGAAGATATCTTTGGTTTCTGTATAATCAAGGATGCCCAAAGACACATTTGGTTAACTGTATGCCTTGCACACTATTGCATGAACCCACCGCCTCACGTAAGATATGATTAAAGTCATTCTGGGCTTCCATATTATTTAGTCTCATTCTTTTATCCTGTAGCATGAAAATATGCTTTGTGGAGATGGATGTATACACAAGTAATTTATAGTTTTGCATGCCCTTGACAAATATGAGTACCATGACATTTAAAGCCTATATTTGTATGGTAAGGCTGATGTTAAGAGCATCTAAGTTGGTGGAATACGGAATTTTACTTTCTTTTTATTCTCATGTGCGTGCTTATCTAGTGGACAGGAGCACAGATACCCTTGTGCATGCACTATCTAGCAGATTGTGCAAGAGCTCTGTTCTCCATTTAGCCTATCAGGTAGTTTTATTTGCAGAATGCTGTTCACCAAATTGAACACATCCTTATTTGCTTTGTTCATTGGGTAAGGCAAAACTTTTTAATGTGATTTTGCCATGTATTTGTTTTAACTTAATTTTGTTAGTTTGAATTGCCTTCTCTAAAACTTAATGTTGGTATGATCTGACTTGGCCCTCTATAGAATCAGTTCCAAAATGTGGGACCTTACATTTGTTGAGCTCATAAAGAATGTATTGCGATCAATTATAAGCATTGATTCTTTTTTCTTAGAAAAAAATATCGTTTCTACTCCTTTTTCTATTACATACTCGAGCTGAAAACTCTTGCACACAACAAAAATGTGAAGAACCAATATTAAGTTTGGTCATGGCATAGGTTAATTCATCGGTATGAAATAATAATGATGCTACTAGTCTTGTTTACAAGGGTACGTCACAAACATCCAAACATAAAGTTCCTTTTAATCTCTACCTTTTTAGAGAAAGAGCAATGATATGACAATATCATGTAGAACTGATGCCTGCGCACCCGGAATTCAAGTTTAAACTAAAGTCTTTTTCTATTTCAGAAGTGCACGCTATAACTCTTTGCACTTTATACCATTTTATCCAAGGTGAAGACGAGAAGATAAAAAAAACATGCAAGAGGTTCCCTTGATACATGGCTTGAAATTTGCCAGCCTATCCAGTGGTCTGAAAATTTGGATTACCTCTTCTGGCTTGTGCCTCAAGGATATGAGCAAAGCACCTAGCACTAGAAAGTATAAGGAGGAGGTGGCATCAGCAAATGAGTAAACAGAAATGACTTCTAGCTTTCACCCCATTAATTATGGTTTTATTTAACCTAATAATTAGCTGATTAGTTTAATTAGTTACGGGTCAATCAAGGCTGTTGATTTAGAACGGATGGGTTGGATGAAGAAATGTCATGTGCTGACATTAAGAGGATACAATTCCGATTCACATATATGCAATCTTTGCAACCGTTAAAATAAAAGATTGCTTTTTCACCATGCTAAAAGTATTTTTTATTTTATACTCCAACGTTCCCTAATTATTTTCACCTACTTTCTTAATACTCATGTTCAACTCTATAAATGCTTATATTTTGTGATATACGCCATACTTAACAAGGCTCTATGACAATTCAAATTGTTTCGGGCTGATAATTAACTTTGTTATGCTCTACTTTGGCCACTAAGAACAGGTTAGGAAAATAATAGTTTCATTGGTATTTTCTTATAGGAAATGTTTTCTCAAAAAAAATTTCCTATAAACTTAATTAGTCAGAGGTGGTGTTGCAATCAAATGAAATTCTTGCATTCAAAATAGGGTTAATAGTATCATTTTTACCATTTTATGTTTTTGAGACCAGACAAACTAAAGATACAGTAGCGTCACGGGAAAGAAAACAAGATGACTACCATAAAACGGCTTCGGATAGCATGAGATGGCGCCAATGGTTTTGTCAATTATATATTATCTTAGAAAGAGTGCAAGGCATCTTCGGTTTCTGCATAATCAAGGATGCACCCAAACAGGTTTGGTCAATTGCATGCCTTGCACACTATTGCAATCTATCCGCTTTCCCCTACCGCTACGTAAGCACATCGCCATGATCGGTCTCATGATCACCTTCCATCCAGTGGCTACCTCCGATACTAGGAGACAAGCCAAACACACAGTTTGCTTCACGTAATCATGTTGCAGATCGCCGAAAGGGTTCCATATATATACCATCCTTGTGGTTGGTGATTTCTTCCATCCCATCAACTGTTTGGCTTCAAGAGTGGTCAGTCTCACTCTCTTCCTCCTCATCGTTGGTGCTGCTGTTACCGTGTATGGTAGATGAACGGCGCTGGTGGTGTGGGAGGAGCGGTAGCAGGGAAGTTGCCAGTGGCAAGCCTCCGGCGGGTGCAATGGAGGCTAGCGGATGAGCAGTGCGAACTCCAGGAGGAGATGGAGTACATCCAGCGGTTCCACCACCATGAGCCCAGCAGTAGCTGGTGCACCTCATTCGTCGCCAAGCACATCAGGGCGTCCCTCCAAACCGTAAGCAGCGATAATAGCAAACATTGTCTGGTTTGAGTGTGTGATCATTTTACTATATATATTGATCATGATACCTTGAAACATTAGGTTATGAACTGCTTGTTTTCTTAGATTATATATGCTATATATGGTTTTGTATTATGTTAATATAAATATCAGTGTTTTTTCAGATATATTAATTTTGAATTGATACCAATAATTAATTTGTTTGAATAATTACATGAAGTTTTATCACTCACCAGTAGGATTGATTCTTAACATTGATTTGAATTAATTAATATATTTCTTTAGTACTCTCTCCAAAAAAAAAAAGGATTTCTAGACTTCTTAGAGGGATTAAAGATCAAAACAAAGGGTGGTTGGGGGAGTGGAACTCGTAATTGTGTATAAGATTGGGTAAAACTAAACTAGTGGTTGAGAGGGAATATTCCAGAATTTCTTATATTTTGGGATAAAATGCAAACACAAGAATTACCTATACTTTGGGAATAATGGTGTCTTATGTAACGATGTATTTCAAGCCCCCACTTCCCACCACCAACACATGCACGCACACGCACACACAAACACACACACACACACACGCACGCGCGCACACACACACATTTTGGACTTCACAATATATGTGAAAACCACATTATCTGTGTAAAAGGCACTCATGAATTGAAGGTTCTAAACTACTTATATTGGTATTTGATACTCTTCAGTCTCTTTTCAAACCTGTCGTGAGAAAGTGTGTAATGAGAGGGAACATTATCACGACCGGAAGTATTAGGGAGGTCAATGTTCAAAGTGGGCTTCCACCCACAAGGAGCATTGAGGTTAGAGTTGCTTGATGATAACGAACACATCCTCCAAGTAAAGTTTATTGGGGGCGATCATATACTTAAGGTAAAATTTAATCTTGATAATCTGTCAAAGGTTTTCTTTTGCTTTGTTATTCCTACGAAACAAAATCGTGATACACGATATAGACAATTTTTAAGCTAATGGAACTATATATAAAGAAAATGAAATAATAATAAAATCCCATAAGTAGCGGCTTGGCACCACATCCTTATTTGCAACTAGAAATTCGCATGATTCATTGTTTGTTTATGATGTCTCGTTAATATGTGGGCCCTAGACACACTTTTCCTTGAGAGAATGAGAGGCAAATAAGGAAGCATGTCATCTTGCAGGGGAACATAATTATATTATAAAAATATGCTTATTTTTCAAAGATTTTAATTGTAGTGACAATGACAGGCCATCTTCTTTTGTCATTATACTAGAACTACTCATCCATCCTGACCGTCCACTCTGAGCCATCCTGACCATCCACTCTGAGGTCATCAATGGCCAGCCAAGAACAGTGGTGGTTGAGTCATTTTTGGTGGAAATTCCAGAAAGGAACACCAAAGATGATATCAGCTATTTCATCAAGAACGTGCTTAGGTGCAACCTTAGGACCCTTACTGATGTGTCAGAGGAGCAGCTTGCCAGTTCTTGAGCTCACCCGGCTTTCTTCGCTGATTGATAATTAGAATAATTCAGATATAAAATTGGTGGACCTTATCGAAACTCTTAGAAAACAGCATAGCTTCTTGATCAGCACTGGATACTAAAGCTTCTTCTATAGAATTTAGTTATTACCAATGCAATCAAGGTGCTCACTTCAGTTTACCACACACATATGTGCAACTTTGTTGTTTAGTTCACTCTAGTGTTTCAAAAATGTTGAACTAAAATAAAACAACAATACTCTGAAGGATTGTTTCCAGACTTCCTATGCATTAATTCATATGTCTTCTGATAGGCGATTAAAATAATGTTCCCGTAGATGCATGCCCCTCTTTTTCTTAGTGTCATCTTCCATAGCTTCTTTGAATTCAAGATAAATACTTCATTTAACATTGCCTTAATTGTAACATCATATCTCCACATTGAACACATACATTTTAGTGAACGACAGTCTTTTCCTACTCTCCATTCCAAGGACCAAAGTAGCCGTGTGTGGATACCTTGAAGTCTTCACCTTATTGGATCTTGATAATGATGGTGTGTGTTATTGAATCATGGCATGGTTTCTCTAGACAAGACTTGGCATAAAGAGAGAAGTACAATACAGGACATAATTAAGTTGCCAGTGAAATCAAGAAACCAAAGATGAGGGTGGATGTAATCAATTTCTTTTTGTGTTTACATAACTAAAGCTTCAGTAATAAATGTGAATGTAAACACAAGTGATATGTAGTGTTTCATGCCCTGAACAAATATGAGTACTGTCACGCTTAAACCATTTTGACAGGTTGATGTATACACCGTTCAGTTGGTGGCTCGTGGAATTTTTTTCTTTTCATTTTAATGTGCTTTCTTATCGATTGGACAGGAGCAAAATGCCCTTCTGCATGCGCTATCTGGCGGATGGTGCAATAGCTATATGTTCACCATTTGGCCTATCAAGTGTTTGTATTTGAGGAATGTTTTTCACCAAATGAACATACCCTCATTTAATTTGTTGTTGGGTAAGGCAAAACTGTTAGAAATGTAGTTTTCCTATGTTTTCGTGTTAGGTTTGGCTGCATGCATGGGTTAGCTATACATCTACTAGTTGATTTTGTTAGTTTGAATTCCTTCCGTGAAACACAGTGTTGGTCTGATCTGACTTGGCCTTCTATGTCTAGAACTTGTACGAAAATATGGGGCCTTGCGTATGTTGAACTCTCACCAAGTATGTATTTCGTTCAATTGTAAGCACTAATCCTTTTTTCTTTTTGTTTTTCTACTCCCTTTGTTTGTCTGTTGTACATGATAAAAGTGTGAATGGCCAAGTATTAAGTTTGCTCATGACCTGGGTTAATTCATAGGTGTGAAAGAAAAATGATGTGCCACTCCCTTTGTCTACGAGGGTACATGTAACAAACGTCCAAGTATAAAGTCCCTATTGATATTGATCTTTACCTTTTCAGAGAAAGATAAATGATTTGACAATGTCATGTAACATGTGAACAAGCAATTGTTTAGTTTTGTGCGTAGCCTGCACCGGCTGTCTGCGCACCCAGGATTCAAGTTTGAACTGAAGTGACGTTCGTCCTTGTGCAGCATGCTAGAGTTCTTCCCACTTTATACAAGGTGAAGACAGGAGAGGGTATTAAGGAGAAAAATGTAAGAGGTTCCTATGGTACTATGCCTCAGGAGATGAGCAATCTACTTGGCACTAAAAAGTACAAGCATGAGGTTGATTCGCATATATGATGCAAACTTAGCAACCCTTAAAAATAAAAGAACTATTTGTAAGTTTGTTGTTCATGATGTTAGAGGCAAAAAAAAAGGTTTTGTACTATATGCTCTAACCCTCCAACATCTGAACCTTGGATTGGTTTCAAATCTAACAAAAAAAAGAAGTCCTATGTTTGCAAGGGTTACACTCGACTCTAAGTAGCAAAATAGTAATCTTATGTTCTCCTATCTCACATGGCTTCAGGTGCATACCAAACAGTAAAAACTTTTGAAATATTTGACCAGTTGGAATGCAAGAAAAATAGCATGGGATTTTCACCGAAAACAATTATAAGCTACACAGGATTCTTGCACACGATTCCTAGCTAGAAACATGTTCTTAAGGTTCTAGGACAGTTGAACTGGTTTTGGGCTAGTTAACCGGTTACAAACATAATAATTTCATTGGAATTTTGTTTTAGGAAATGCTTTTTTTCCAAAAAGGCAATGTGAATTATATCATTAATAGAGACAGTACTACAATCAAATGAAATTCTGGCATTTGAAATGGGGTTAAAAATATCAATTTTACCATTTTAAGTTTTCGAGACAAAACAAACAAAATATCATATAGGAAAAAAAATCAAGATGATTACGATAATCAACCTGGGATGGTATGAGATCGCCAACAGTTTGATCAATTATATATTATTTTATACAACAAAAGCGTGCAAGATACATTCAGTCTCTGCACACAGACACATTTGGTTAATTAGATGCCTTGCACACTTGCATGAACCCACCAGCTAGCTTTCTTCCTCCACACCTCACGTAAGTGCATCACCATGATCAAGCTCATGACCTTCTATGGCTATCGCTGAGGCTTCAAGACAAGCCAAGCACATAGTGTGCTTCACATAATCATGAAGCAGAAAACCAAAAGGGCTATGCTGATGATCATATATATACCACCCTTGTGCTTGCTCACCTCTTCCATTCCACCTTAATCGATCGGCTTCAAGAGCTAGCAGCTGACCTTTTCCCCTTCTCCTAGGTTGTTTTTCAGTGTTTCTACTGCCTACCAGGGATGAACAGCGGTGCTGGTGGTGCAGGACAAGCGGCGGCGGGGAGGCTGCCAGCAGTGAGCCTCCGGCGGGCACATTGGAGGCTGGGCGATGAGCGGTGTGAGCTCCAGGAGGAGGAGATGGAGTACGTGCGGCGGTTCCACCACCACGAGCCTGGTAACAACCAGTGCAACTCCTTTATCGCCAAGTACGTCAGGGCGCCTCTCCAAACCGGAAGCAGCAATAAGAATAGCAAGCATCATTTGGTTTTGTGTTTGTGATCACGTAGCTATATATATTGATCATGATATGGAATCAATGCATGCAATGTGCTATATATGGTTTTGACCTTGAATCATTAGGTTATTAACTTATTTTTTTTAATTGTATCGGGCTTGGGTTGCACTACTCAATTGAGAAATGAGATTTTATTGTTAATTATTTTGGGTGGTCGATATATATGATTTCAATGCACAATTCAGTTTAGGAGAACAATTAGGATTCACATACAGTTTGATAATGCCTGAATTTTAAATTTGTAGATTTTGAGTTGGTGGATTAGCATGCCAAAATACCATCTTAAGAAAATTGTCTATATGCTCCCTCCTGTCACAAATAAGCCACCTTTGAGACAGTGACATAGTCACCATGAAATTTTTTTGATTACTAATTACTAGTATAAAATCTACGGAAAATGTAGGAAGGTTATAATATCCTCAAACTATTTTTAATGAAATATCAACCCATATCAAATCTGGAAGTTGAATTTGGAATACTCAAAGCAATATTGTTGGTGAAATGTTAAATATGTTTGATTACAGGTATTCTAAAACATCACTTATTTGTGACCAGAGGGTGTATATTTGGCAAGAACAGCATTATGTAATTTCCCAACCGATGTAATATTTTACTATGTTGAACACAAGAAAAACAACAATTGAATTTCACCGAAACAATTATAAATGATCCAAGATTCTTTGCACGATTCCTAGCAAGAATCAAGTCAGCTTACAACATGTTCTTAAGAGCCAGCCTATTTTATGGTCACTGATCTGATCTGATCTACGGACAGCTTAACAATCACATGTTTACATGACAAATGCACAACCTTTTGTTCCTATGAATGCTTAATCCTGTAACAATCTACCGCCTAACAGACATTTTTCTCTGACTAAGTCAGCTCCTTTCACCTGCGAAAACAAGAATGCTACTCAACATTTGTGCAGTACAACAAAAGGTGACCACATTGATATTGTCAATGGAAGGCAGTGACACAAGAATAAAGACATCGAATTTACCTCACCGAGTATCAATAAGGCTCTAGGACAATTCAAATGGTTTTGGGCTGATTATTAACTCTTTTATGCTCTACTTAGCTACTAAGAACCAGTTCGGAACGTAATAGTTTCATTGGAATTATTCTTTAGGAAATGTTTTCTCAAAAGACAATGGGCACTATCTAGCAGGAACTTATTTAATCAGAGGCAATGTTGCGATCAAATGAAATTCTTGCATCCAAAATAGGGTTAATAAGATCAATTTTACCATTTTAATTTTTTTTAACCAGACAAAAAAGATATGGTAACGTCACGGAAATAAATTATCAAGATGACTATGATAAAACAGCTTAGGATGGCATGAGACAGTGACAACGCTTATGTCAATTATATATTATTTTAGAAAAGAGTGCAAGGCATCTTCAGTTTCCACATAATCAAGGATTCACACAAACAGGTTTGGTTAATTGCATGCCTTGCACACTATTGCAACCTAGCCGCTTTTCCCCACCACTTCATGTAAGCACATCGCCATGATCGATCTCATGATCACCTTCTATCCAGTGACTACCTCCAACACTAGGAGACAAGCCAAGCACACAGTTTGCTTCACATAATCACGTAGCAGATTGCCGAAAGGGTTATGTTGCTGGCCATATATATATATCACCCTTGTGCTTGGTGGTTTCTTCCATCCTACCAATTGTTTGGCTTGAAGAGCAGTCAGTCTCGTCTCTTCATCCTCATCATTGGTGTTGCTGCTACTGTGTACCGGAGATGAACGGCGCTGTTGGCGCGGGACGAGCGGGGGCAGGCAAGTGGCCAGTGGAGATCCTGGCAGGCGCAGTAGAGGCTAGCGGACGAGCGGTGTGAGCTCCGGGAGGAAGAGATGGAGTACATCTGGCGGTTCCACCGCCATGAGCCCGGCAGCAGCCAATGCACCTCATTCTTCACCAAGCACATCAGGGCGTTCCTCCAAGCCGTAAGCAGCGATAATAGCAAACATTATCTAGTTTGTGTATCTGATAATTTTACTATATAAATATTGATCATGATACCTTGAAACATTAGGTTATGAACTGCTTGTTTTTAGATCATATATGCTATATATGGTTTTGTATTATGTCAATATACACATCAATGTTTGTTCAAATATATTAATTTGAATTGTTACCAATAATTAATTTGTTTCAAGAATTACATGAAGTTTATCAATCACCAGTAGGATTGATTCTAAACATTAATTTGAATTAATCAATATAATTTATCAGTATACTCTCTCCGTTAGAAAATATAACGATTTCTGGACCTCTTAGAGGGATTAATGATGAAAACAAAGGGTGGTTGGGGGAGTGGAACGGTAGTTGTGTGTAAGATAGGGTCCAATTAAACTAGTGGTTGAGAGGGGAAGCAGTACTCTAGAATTTCTTATATTATAGGATAAATTTTAAATGCAAGAATTAGCTATACTTTGGGAATGATGGAGTCTTATGTAATGATTTATTTAACCCCGGACCTCCCACCATCAACACACATGCGCGCACGTGCGCACACAGAAACACACCCGCACACGCACACACACGCAACACACACACACACACACATGCAACACACACACATTTTGGACTTAGCAATTTATGTGAAAACCACATCATTTGTGTAAAAGGCACTCATGAACCGAAGGTTCTAAACCAACTAGTTATATTGGTATTTTATACTCTTTAGTGTTCATATTTATTCAGGTTTGGTCACTAGTGAGGAGGTTTGACCAGCCGCAACTTTTCAAACCTTTCATGAGAAAGTGTGTAATGCGAGGGAACACAATTGCAACTAGAAGTATTAGGGAGGTCAATGTTCAACGTGGGCTTCCAGCCACAAGGAGCATTGAGAGGTTAGAGTTGATTGATGATAACGAACACATCCTCCAGGTCAAGTTTTTGGAGGCGATGATATGCTAAAGGTAAATTTTAATCTTGATAATTTGTCAAAGGTTTTCTTTTGCTTTGTTATTCCTATGAAACGGATTCGTGATACAATATAGACATTTTTAAGCTAATGGAACAACAAAAAAAATCCCGTAAGTAGTGGCTTGGCAGCACATCGAAATTTGCATGATTCATTGTTTGTTTATAATGTCTCGTTAATATGTGGGCCCTAGCCACAATTTTCATTGAGAGAATGAGAGGCAAATAAGGAAACATGTCATCTTTCAGGGGAACATAATGATTTTATCATTTTTTTTCTAAAATATGCTTACTTTTCAAAGATCTTTAATTGTAGGGACACTGATAGTTCATCTTTTTGTGTCATTATACTAGAACTACTCATCCATCCTAACCGTCCACTATGTGATCATCGATGGCCAGACAAGAACACTGGTGGTCGAGTCATTTCTGGTGGACATTCTAGAAGGGAACACCAAAGATGACATCTGCTATTTCATCGAGAACGTGCTTAGGTGCAACCTTAGGACCCTTGCTGATGTGTCAGAGGAGCAGCTTGCTAGTTCTTGAGCTCATCCGGATTTCTTCACTGATTGATGATCAGAATAATTCATATATAAAGTTGGTGGACCTTATCAAAACTCTCAAAAAGCAACATAGCTTCTTGATCAGCACTGGATACTAAAGCTTCTTCTATATAATTTAGTTATTACTAGTGCAATCAAGGTGCTCACTTCAGTTTACTACGTACACACATATGTGCAACTTTGTTGTTTAGTTCACTCTAGTGTTGCAAAAATATTGAACTGAAAGAAAAAACAATGCTCTGAAGAATTGTTTTCAGAATTCCTATGCATTAATTTATGTCTTCTTCTTGGCTATTAAAATAATGTTCTTGTAGATGCATGCCCCTCTTAGTGTCATCTTCCATAACTTCTTTGAATTCAAGATAAACACTTCATTTAACATTGTCTTAATTGTAACATCATATCTCCACATTCAATACCTACATTTTAGTGAACAACAATCTTTTCCTACTCATCATTCCAAGGAACAAAGTAGCCGTGTTTGGATACCTAGAAGTCTTCACCTTATTGGATCTTGAGCCAATCGACTTGACACAATCATAAATTTGAATCATGGCATGGTTTCTCTAGACAAGACTTGGCATAAAGAGAGAAGTACAATAGATGACATAATTAAGTTGGCAATGAAATTAGGAAACCAAATATGGGGGTGGAGGTAGGTTGTCTGAAAGCAAAATGTGAATAACCCTACCGGCCTCATGTCATGAAACTTTAGTCTCCATATGAGGGCCACATAAAGGCAAATTGGGCTAAGAGGACCGCTGTCCATCTCATCTCATCCCTCGTATTTTTACCTGAAAAAAAAAACTCTTACGACTCAGTCAAAACCTTCCTAGTAGTTCAGTTTTCACAAAAAAAGCACATGGCTCACCGGTTTTCCTAGTCGCATTGTACACATGAAAGGTGGTCTTAATTTGAAGTAAACATAAGAAGTTTAAACCAACAGTTTGTTCTAGTTTTAATTTATCATCTACGAGCTAGTTACATCCTCAAATGGTTCTCTCCTAGATGAAAAATTAATGATCTTACCTTCATTGGTCACTAAACCTATAGCTTGTCCACCCCTTTTTCCTTCCATGAACACACCATCCGTTTCACAGATTATGTGCTAGCTTTCAATTTTTTTTATCGAAATGTGTGGCAGCATAACTAAAGCTTCCATACTAAATGTTAATGTAAACACAAGTGATATGTAGTGTTGCATGCCCTGAACAAATATGAGTATTGGGGACGCTTAAATCCAGTTTGATAGGCTGATGTATACACCGTTGAGTTGGTGGCTCGCGGAATTTTATTTCTTTTCATTTTCATAGATTGGACAGGAGCAAAATGCCCCTGTGCATGCGCTATCTGGCAGATTGTGCAAGAGCTATCTGTTCCCCATTTGGCCTATCAAGTGTATTTGAGGAATGTTGTTCAGCAAAATGAACATATCCTCATTTGATTTGTTTGCTGGGTAAGGCAAAACTGTTAAAAATGTAGTTTTGCTATGTTTTCGTGTTTGGTTTGGCTGCATGCATGGGGTTTGTCGATTCAGCAACAACTTCTACTAGTTGATTTTGTTAGTTTGAATTCTTTCCGTGAAACACATTGTTGGTCTGATCTGACTTGGCCTTCTATGTCTAGAACTTGTGCGAAAATATGGGGCCTTGCGTATGTTGAACTCTCACCAAGTATGTATTTCGTTCAATTGTAAGCACTAATCCTTTTTTCTTTTTGTCTTTTCTACTCCCTTTGTTTGTCTGTTGTACATGATAAAAATGTGAATGGCCAAGTATTAAGTTTGCTTATGACATGGGTTAATTCATAGGTGTGAAAAAAAAATGATGTGCCACTCCGTTTGTCTACGAGGGTACATGTAACAAACGTCCAAGTATAAAGTCCCTATTGATATTGATCTTTACCTTTTCAGAGAAAGATAAATGATTTGATAATGTCATGTAACATGTGAACAAGCAATTGTTTAGTTTTGTGCGTAGCCTGCACCGGCTGTCTGCGCACCTAGGATTCAAGTTTGAACTGAAGTGACATTCATCCTTGTGCAGTATGCTAGAGTCCTTCCCACTTTATACAAGGTGAAGACAGGAGAGGGTATTAAGGAAAAAAATGTAAGAGGTTCCTTTGGTACCATGCCTCAGGACATGAGCAATCTACTTGGCACTAAAAAAGTACAAGCATGAGGTTGATTCGCATATATGATGCAAATTTAGCAACCCTTAGAAATAAAAGAACTATTTGTATGTTTGTTTTTCGTCATGTTAGAGGCAAGAAAAAAAGGTTTGTACTTTATGGTCTAAGCCTCCAACACCTGAACCTTGGATTGGTTTCAAATCTAACAAAAAAAGAAGTCCTATGTTTGCAAGGGTTACACTCGATTCTATGTAGCAAAATAGTAATCCTATGTTCTCCTATTTCACATGGCTTCAGGTGCATATCAAACGATAAAAACTTATGAAATATTTGACCAGTTGGTATGAAGAAAAACAACATGGTATTTTCACCGAAAACAATTATAAGCTACACAGGATTCTTGCACACGATTCCTAGGTAGAAACAAGTTCTTATTAATATGGTTCTTGGATAGGTGAGAATTGGTTTTGGGCTAGTTAACCGGTTACAAAAATAATAATTTCATTGGAATTTTCTTGTAAGAAATTTTTTTTCTAAAAGACAATGGACATTATATTAAGGGAACTAAATTAATAGAGGCAGTATTGCAATCAAATGACATTCTTGCATTCGAAATGGGGTTAAAAATATCGATTTACCATTTTAAGTTTTTGCGACAAAACAAATAAAAGATACGGTAGCGTGTATGAAATAATTATCAAGATGATTACGATAACCAACCTGGGATGGCATGATACCGCCAACAGTTTTATCAATTATATATTATTTTATATAACAAAAGCGTGCAAGACACTTTCCATCTATGCTCACAAACACATTTAGTTAATTACTTGCCTTGCACACTTGCATGAACCCAGACGGCTAGCTTTCTTCCTCTATCGCCTCACGTAAGTACATCACCATGATCAAGCTCATGACCCTATTGCCGAGGCTTCAAGACAAGCTAAGCACACAGTTTGCTGCACACAATCACGAAGCAGATAACCGAAAGGGCTATGCTGATGGTCATATATATACCACCCTTGTGCTTGCTCGCCTCTTCCAATCCACCTCAATCAATCAGCTTCAAGAGCTAGCAGCCGACCTTTTCCCCTTCTCCTCGTTGGTGTTTCTGTGTTTCTACAGCTTAACGGGGATGAACAACGGTGCTGGTGGTGTGGAACAAGCGGTGGCGGGGAGGCTGCCAGCGGTGAGCCTCCGGCGGGCACAGTGGAGGCTGGCGGATGAGCGGTGTGAGCTCCAGGAGGAGGAGATGGAGTACGTGCGACGGTTCCACCACCACGAGCCTGGTAGCAACCAGTGCAACTCCTTCGTCGCCAAGCACGTCAGGGCACCCCTCCACACCGTAAGCAACAATAATAATAGCAAGCGTCATCTGGTTTTGTGTGTGTGATCACATAGCTATATATATTGATCATGATATGGAATTGATGCATACAATGTGCGATATATGGCTTTCACCTTGAATCATTAGGTTATTAACATTTTTTATTTTTTTAATTATATTGGGCTTGGGTTGCCACTACTACAAAAGAGAGTTTTCCGTGCGGCCCAAATTGGGAAGTGAGAGTTTATTGTTAATTATTTTGGGTGGTCCATATATATGATTTCAATGCACAATTCAGTTTAGGAGAACAATTAGGATTCACATACAGTTTGATAATGCTTGAATTTTAGATTTGTAGATTTTGAGTTGGTGGATTAGCATGCCAAAATACCATCTTAAGAAAATTGTCTATATGCTCCCTCCTGTCACAAATAAGCTACCTTTGAGACAGTGACATAGTCACCATGAAAACTGTTTGATTACTGATTACTAGTATAAAATCTATGGAAAATGTAGGAAGGTTATAATATCCTCAAACTATTTTTAATGAAATATCAACCGATGCCAAATCTGGAAGTTGAATTTGGAATACTCAAAGCGATATTATGGGTCATGTTTTAAATGTGTTGAATACATGTATTCTGAAACATCACTTATTTGTGACCAGAGGGACTATATGTAATTATCTTATCCTAGTATCATAAATATGTATTGTAATCACATTTATATATGATTACATATGGATATAAATATTTAGTCTTTAGCACCTTAGTAATTCTATATCCTATAGACCACATATATTTGATTTTGAAAGTAATAATGTTTATCTAAAATGCCAACAAGAAAGAACTCATAATTCATCTTGCTTAAGTTGAATGGTTTTATATCTTTTGTCCGCAACGCACTTAAAAAACATGTTTTCATCCTTTATAAACAGTGTAGTGAATCTGCCATGTTTGGCTTTATATATAATTCGAAAGAAAGGGATCCATCAAACATACCTTAATGAATTCAATGAGGTAAGCATACAGTGCACATTGATGTTCAAATTGTATGTATTATGTTAATATGTGTATAACTATATTTCAGATATGTTTGAATCAATACCAATAATTAAGTTGTTTTTAGAATTACATGAAGTATTATCACTTAGCAGTAGGATTGGTTTTCAATATTACTAGTCTATAAAGTCGCACATTCGCACGACTCTAACCATCCTATAAAATAGTGTCAAAAATTGTGAAACTTTTGGTGTAAAAATTTAGGTATAAATAACCATCTTTTTTTACTTCTGCATGAGCCACTGCCTTCCCACCATCTCTATTGTTGGGACCGTCTTCTCTGAACTTGAGAAATAGTATAAATTAATCTTCTGGGTAACAGCTATGTTCTAGTGTATTAATCGAGCGGTTTTGATTTTGTAAACCTATATAAAATTCATATATATCTGGGACATTACATAAGCCAAGTAAGTTTTAAAAACATCAAGTCCTTAAGTCTCATCCATATGTAAATAAGCCATGGATCCATTTAAAATAAGTTTTACCATTTTGAAATAGTGACATACTAAATTAAGGGCTTACATGTAAAATAAATTTCATAGAAGGATCAAATTGTAAGATTGACATCAATCCTCACGCCTCTTCCTGATGCTCCTGACCATCTCTCTCCGTCACTAATTTCTCCCATCTGACTACTATTCTGGAAGCCTCACGAACATTTGCAAAGCACTTTCTTTCTACCTCCATGGTAAATTGTGTCTTACTGTTTGCATTCAACGGCTAATATTAATTAAATGACATGGCACGCTCATATCACAACATGGGATTTACTTTTCCATAGTTAAGATTTCAATTATTTAATATCATTTCAGATCATGTTATGTACTAGTTTATTTCAATACCCTACAATGACACACACACACACAACTATTTTGCATAGGCAGCTTTTGTGTTGCATCTAGCATAGACTTTGGATTTTTCCCTCAGACAAAAGGGTTTACTTGGAAACTAGTCAATTCTCCTTCGCCATACATGTGAAAATTACTCATGATACTAGCTATATTCTTATTTGATACCCTTTTCATAGGTTTGGTCACTGGTGAGAAGGTTTGATCAACCACAACTTTTCAAACCTTTTATCAGAAAGTGTGTGATGCGAGGAAACATCGATACCGGAAGTGTTAGGGAGGTCATCGTTCAAAGTGGGCTCCCAGCCACGAGGAGCATGGAGAGGTTAGAGTTCCTTGATGATAATGAACACATCCTCCGTGTCAAGTTTATTGATGGTGATCATATGTTGAAGGTACAATTCAGTATTTATCATCTATCTCACAAAAAAATATTTATCATGTATCCAAGATTTTCTTTTGTTGTGTTATTGCTATGAATTAAGCCAATCTGTGGAATACACAATATATACATTTTTTGAGATAGTGGAACATTATATATACCTAATTATGGAGAAAGAAATAACTGTAGAATTCTGTAAGTACCTTGGCATCACATCCTTACTTGCCACTAGAAATCCACGTGCTACCTTACTTGTCCATGGTGTCTCACTGACATGTGGTTCTTCGACCCACATGTTGTTGAGAGAATGGGAGCAAATAAGGAAACATGTTAACTTTAGGGGGAAATGATTTTATCATTCTTTTAAAAATATTGCATGTATTTTCGAAGATCTTTATTTGTAGTGGTACTGACAGTCGATTTTTTTTGTTATTATACCAGAACTACACATCCACCCTGACTGTCCACTCTGAGGTCATCGACGGCCAACCAGGAACACTAGTGATTGAGTCATTTGTGGTGGACATTCCAGAGGGGAACACCAAAGATGACATATGCTATTTTGTCGAGAACTTGCTCAGGTGTAACCTAAGGACCCTCGCTGATGTGACTGAGAAGAGCCTTGCCGGTCCTTGATCTCACTTGCCTTCTTTGCTTATGGTCAGAATAAACGAGATATTCAATTGGTAGAACTTGTTAAAAATCTAAGAAACAATGGAGCTCCTCGATCAGCACGAACTACTAAAGCTTCTTCTGAAGAATTTAGTTACCAGTGCAATCATAGCGCTCACTTCAGTTCACTACATATACATATGCAACTCTCTGGTTTGGTGCGCTCTAGTGTTTGAAAAATGTTAAACTGAAATAAAATAACAATATTCCGAATCATTGTTGTCGGACTTCATGTGCAATCATGTGTCTTATTCTTGGGTATTCAAATAATGTTTTCTAGATGCATGTCCCTCTTCATCATGTTCCATAACTTCTTTGAGTTCAACATAAACACTTGTTTGATTTAAAATTGTCTGAACCGCAACACCATATGTACAAATGCAATATGTACATTGTATTGACTAGCAAAGCTAATTTGTATTTAGAATAAAAACAAATCGTGATATCAGCTTTCAAGAACAAAAAACAATCAACTTGACAATTATGAGCATGATGCACCTAGTGTGGACATCTCCGCCCTTTGGATGTTGAAGAGGACACTCCTCAGCCACCATGCGCATCCTACCCCTACATCTTCATTGAAGACCCAAATGGCAGGGTGCCGTCCACCAAGCTGTGCATCCAGTGGCCCCTGCCTCCACACCATTGGATCTCGAGATCTAGGGATAAGGGGCATTACGCATGGGCCTTAGAGCCATCGGCATCACACGCAACCAGTGAACTTCCTTTGCTACCAAAGGGCTGGTGACGGTCGTTAAGTGCAAATTTTAACCGTCAACTCCTACATAAGAGAATATAAAATATAATATCAAACTTAGTGGTAGGGGTTCATTACTAACCATTTCCACGAGTATTGATAAATATATGTATGCAGGTAATTTTGGATAAATTTACACCCTCCATGCGACGAAATCCATTTTCGGCCAATCATACGCGAGCACGAAGATTGGAGGGCCCACATGTCAGTCAAAATCGATTGAACTTGAGCCAATCCACTGCCAACCGCTATACGGACCCACCACTCATCCACTGAGCAAAGTCAGTGACCAGAGGCGGTGTGCCTGATTCGGCTGAACCAGGGGTTCAGCCGAACCAAACTTGCCGCCCCCGACTCCCCTCTTGCACGTGGCAGTTCCCTATTGGTTGGTAATGGCGGTTATGGGTGCACCAACCATCACAATTATCATTCCAACCGTCATATGTGTCACGTCCTGACTTTTCTTCTTACGTTCTTTTTGCTGAATTATGAAAATTCACCTTTGGTTTGTTTATCTAAAATAGCTTAATGAAAATTTCGTCAATCGAAAGGATTTAATATTATTAATTAATTAATTATGTAGTTTGCTTTGTGGTTCTTAATCGAAGTTATTTGAGTTTAATTTGTATTCGGGTGTGGAGCTCATAGTCCAAATCAAATTCATCCTAATCCAAAATGTTCCTATTCAATTCCTTAGTTCATAAATCCCCTAAAAATTCCAAATATTCTAAATTTGGAATTTTCCAGAAAAGTCCCTAGCTTTTCCGTTATTTCTCTTCCTTTCTTTTTCTCTCTTTTCCATTTTCCATTTTACCCCTTCTCTTTCTTCCTTTTTCTTTTTCCCTCCTTCTTCCTTCGGCCATGGGAGGCCAAAGCCTCCTCTCTCCCTCTCCAGCCCAGTCCGTGGAGGCCTCCCCAGCCCGGCCGCTCCTCTCCTCCACACTATTGCCCTCAGCCGACACCACCACCGACCCAACCTGACCCGGTCCATGCCACAATGGAGCTGCTTCTTTCCAAAAACTGGCGCTGGCCTTCCATAAACCCGGCGCCGCTAAGCCCTAACCCTAGCCCTTTTCCTCCCCTATAAATACCACCAGTCGCCACCACCTTTTTCCCTTTTTCCCGAAGCCGTGCGCTGCCACCCAAGATCGCGCCGCTGCTGCTTTCTCATTGTCGTTGCGAGCGAAGCCAATGCCGCTATTGCTTCCAACCACTGACTGGACCTCCATAATCATCGCCGCATCCTCCCGAGGCTGTTGCCCCTTTTCTTCCCAACTCAGGCAATCATCCACACCGCCATGCGCCACCGCCGGTCCACGTCGGAGTCTCGTGCTACGCCACAAAGTCCACCTCCACCTCCTCTTTCCAGCGCCGCCGCTCGCTCTCATCTCCGGTCGCCGTCGTCGCTGAACGTCGTCATGCTCTGGCCGGTCCCGGCAGGATTTGCAGTCCCCTGCCTTACCGCTTGGCCATGCCGCCAAAAAATACATGGTAGCTGCGTCCATGGCGCCATACCATGCCATGGCCGGTTGTGCTCCCTTTCTCCCTTCTCTGTTCCACTGACGAGTGAGTCCCGTGATCGAAAAGCCCCAATCAACCACCGTCATCCAATTTCCTATATCAAATCTCCACCATTGGATCTACATAAATCAAACCGGTGCCACGTCAGTCCTTAGATCCAACCACATCATCACCACATCATCCTCTTTTGTCCATGTGTCACCGCGTGGCATCCATATCATCAGTCTGCATCTCCTTTCACCCTTCGGTCTGTGGACTTAGTCCACCATACTCCATGCCACTGATCAGTGGGCCCCACCTATATTTTCCTATTCAAAGATAATTCAATTCCTGAAATTAAATATCCAGAGAACATTCTTGGAATATTGCTTTTCTTTTATCCTCGGATTTTCTCCGAATTCAAACTTCTGGAGGTCATAACTTTTTAGTTCGAACTCTGATTCGACCCGTTCTTCTTCTTAAATTCCTCTAAAATCGAGCTCTACATCATGGATTTATTTGTTGTTTCATATGAAGTTATTTAACTAGTATTTTCTTTTATTTAGTTGGTTCTCGATTGCACCCATGTAGACGTTGGAGCAAAGGAGTTGTTCACCGCAGAAGACGTAGTGCAAACACAGTACTTGGATGCAAGGCAAGTGCACTCTTTAAATATATTGAACCCAGTTTATAAAATGTTTTGTTTTGAACATGCATGATTTTAATTATATATTATCGATGGGTAGCGTGGCCTATTTGTTATTATATCCCACCGTTGATGATTATTGATTACCTGTGATACCTTGTCACCCTAATCTTTGTGAGTTGAATATTGGGCTCAACTCAAAGAAGAATAGTTATGCTTAGCCCCGCTCAAGCTTGTTTTACAAGCAAAATATAATCTTGATTAATCATATACTTATAATTATTTTTATATGAACTTTGTGGCTGTGTGTTATCCTTCCGGTAGCATGTGTTGCACCGTGTAGTAAATAACGGGTAGATAAAATGATTTGGACTGGGGTGATGGATGGTTCTTTGTGAACCTAGTTAGGTGATAATATATCTGTGTGATCATTATCATTTATGGTCTCTATGTGAGCCAAATGTGAACCTGTGTGCTACTTAGTTGCTCAAAGGACCAACTTCGTGTCCTTAAGCTGCTATCCTATGCTATGTGCTATTGTAGTTTCGGCAAGATGCACTGGTCATCTAAGGACTTCACTTCATAAGCCATTGAGAAGAATCTAGCCCAGTAAGATTTCGAGTCTTAGCACTATCGGCCCAGGTGGCTAGATGATAGGCGTTAAGGTTAGCCATGGGTACTTTCATGTACGTCTGAGAGAAAGTATCTCATGAAGGAAGATAGTGTTGAGGCGGAGTTTCTAAAACACCTTGTTATTGACTACTTGGCTGCACACAACCTAAAGTGTAACATTGTTGACTGGTTGTTAAAAGGACGGTGTTTCTTGTAGGTCAAACTGTACAACATATGCACAGTGTTAACTAATCTATTCAAATAGCTGCATCTGCGGTCATGGATATGCTCGGTGATATCTCATGAGGGGTAGTTTGCGAAAATATAGAATGAGAATGAGTTGTGTGTAGATTAATGACCATGGATGTGTGGTCCTGTGTGGACAGGTCCTGTGTAACACCTGTTATTTATAAATGTTGTTTTAAATTTCTTTTCTTAAATCGTTTACAAATGCAATTGTTCTAAAATGCAAAATAGCCATAGTTTTTTGCCAGCTGTGTATATGCATATTTCCGTTTACTTGCTAAGTATTCCATGCACTCGCCTTGCAATTCCCCAACTCTAGAAGGAAGGTTCCTATTGTTCTTTGAGGAGTTTGCTGTTGAAGTCGAGGACTAGACCATGTACCCTAGTTGACTGCCTGTGGCACGTTGAATGGAGCTTCCACGCTTTTATCTTCTTTTTCACTGTGCTATCTTATTATTGTGTTGCTTTTAAGGTAAATAAATATAAGTGAGTCATATGGCTTATCACAATTATTTTATTATTAAAGTGTTAGTTTCCCTTCATGATATTGACTATGATATTATCTTTGTAATTGTGTATGGTAGGTTGATTCTAGATTATCACATATACATAGGAGGTTCTATTTTAGCTCCTCACGGTATGAAGGCTATAAAAAGAGTAGCTCAACTCACTTGCAAAACACATAACAGACACTACCAGGATGGAAGACTCCGGGGTGGGAGTACAATGTGTTTCATCTAGCAGCAGTGAGTAAATTACGGAGTGTTTTCGACGGACACCCCGTAACTGATCCTGTTACGGAGCGTTCATTTCTAAACACTAAACACTATGTAAGATAGGAGATTTACCAATTACATCCGGGATCATGGGGCCCACATCCATCAGCCGAACTATTTTCGTTGGCGCGAACAGGAATGCGTTTAGCGCCAATATATTCACGGTGGCGCGAATGCTAGTTTTTGGGCGAATGTAACGGAATCTAATCCACGTTATCATCAATTCTCAATCGTTGGATCGGTAGAGTATATTGTCTCTGAGATTAAATAAAAAAACATAGTATAGGGTCAGATTAAACACAGCCCAAAACAACTCATACCACCATGCGATACCTGTATATATTTTCCACGACGGGAAACCCATCTAATTCGATTGTTATTCATATTAATCATATTGTGAAAGTAGTTTCTTCAGAAATTATATCTCATGAGCAAACTATAGTAACCATGTCACATCATCACCAACTAGCAATAATTACATATTTAACCTCATGCAAGTATAAAACATCATCTATAATTTATTTAATTATATAAATCAACATGCAAGCATATCCAATCATCACCCCTCACATCATTTGTATAATATTTTAACAAACCTAGCTATTATTTTTATAATATTTAACATATACTTATCAATATCAATATGTTTCACATTAAAGAGCGGATATCATATGTTTGTTCCATGATAAGTACTGATAAATCCTGATGTTTCATTATTTTTTTCCTTTACACTCTTAACTTGATTATTAAAAAAAATATATTAAGAATTACTTGTAATTCCCGTATCGAAGCGTGAATCACCTAGTGTTTAGTATGTGTTCCGGTACACATACCCGGTAATTCCAACTACCAAACGGACCAGACGGTACTTGGGGCCACACGTCACGTTAATCAATGGCCTGAAAAACTTTCCGTTACTACTTAGTAGAGATTGCAATGTTGCTCCGTTCCCTATTTTTCCACAGTGAATTCACCCATATTACTCCATTAGGGGATGAGGATGGTTAGAATTGGTGCACTATGAAGAATTAAATGGGAGGAGACATGTCCCCGTCGGTTTTTACGGGGATGGGTATGATCCTTCATTCCCGGCCCCCGCTTCCCGTGAAGACCCGCATAGGGTACAAGCTTATTTTTTTACTTATCTTATACGATTATATTACTTGTAATCGTTAACTAATAATAATCTTATAATTTTTGTCATGCAAATTAGTAGATATATATTAATATATTAATATAAAGTACGAATATTAACATATATTAATACAAAGTACGAATATATGTTGCATTGTATATATAATTTGACATGTGTCTATATATTGTTTGAAGTGGGGACGAATAACCCGTGGTGATTTATTCCCCGTACGAGGGTGGGGATGGGAATAAAGTTTCCCGTGTTGTATTTTGTGGGGATGGGAACGAGAGAAGTTTTATCTCACGGGACTAGGATAGGGATGCATTTGCTAGTGATGAATTACACGTTGCCATCTCTACTACTACGGTTCCATCGGGTGAAAAATGAACCAGAAAAATATAAAAAATAGGATACTGTAGATAAAACTCACCCAACCAATCGATATCCACAGACGCCATAATGAGCACTTGTTTTTACTGATAAATAAATAAATAATTTATTTTCTTTTGACAAAAGATCATAGGATTACTTACTGGAAAAACTAAAATAAAGTATATATCATAGTATTAGAGTTGGATTCTATACATAATTCTCTTCCTTTTAAATTTCGGGAGTATGACGTGCAACTTTAATTTTCATAAAACTAATTCACTTTCTCAGACCAATGGTGCACGGCTTCTCACCATGTTTTTATGTTAGGAAAAAGCCCAAATACCCCCCTAAACTTTAGATAGTAGTTCGTCTAGCACCTTGAACTTTAAAACCGGACATCCAACCCCTAAACTTTGCAAAACCGTTTATATTACCTCCTAAGATTGTTTTTTATCTAATTTGTATATAATTTGTATATACATACACATTGGACATATATATTAAAATCTCCACTCAAATCTTTCTTTTTACCACTTGTTAGCTCTCGCTTACAAAATATAATAATAGTGTGGTATCACTGTATAAGTATAAATTGATGAATTAGAACTGATTATATGCAATTTTTTATGTTATTTGTTTATAAAGTTATTCGTTTAAGCTTCCAAAATATGCAAAACCACCATCCAAAATCACCTTAGGAGCTAATATAAATGATTTTACAAATTTCCTAGTGTTAGATGTCGGTTTTAAAGTTTAGGGTGCTAGATGGACTTTTATCCAAAGTTTAGGGTTTATTTGGACTTTTTCCTTTATGTTAATAAAACATTGTAAGATTTTGATTGAAATAGGTCCAAACTTGTGCTTGTTTTGCTCAAAAACCAGCAAATGTTATTCAAATTCCACTTTCCAAAAATGCAATGGTTTTTGAAATACCTGAAATTTGACGCATTTAGTTGATTTGATGGTTTGATTTGTTTGAAAATTTTGTTCAGCGATATTTCTTAGATTTATTTTAAGATTAACATTTCAACTTCCTAGTATTAAATTCATTTGTTTGTGCCTTCCATAATTATCATAGAACTCAATTTCATCCATCATATTAATCTGTCTAAACCATGTAGGCTCAAATGAGAAGCTGGGGCACGATGTCAGCGAACTCACGAGGATCGTGCGATCTTGTTCGTGGGATTGATCTGACTGTTCGCTTAGCCTAGCGCTACTGGTCCATCCACTACTAGAGAACCGATATTTCTTCAGTGACCGTAAATCATAAATTTCTTGGTTCTATTATAAACCGGTATTAAAGATAATCTTAGTACCGGTTCGTAAGTCGAACGACTAGTTATGATTTTAGTACCGGCCTAACACCAACCGCTAAGTCCCGTTTCACATATTGTCAGACCTTGTTAGGACCCCCGATAGCTTTAGTCCCGGTTGGTGTTACCAATCGGGACTAAAGATGGACACTTTAGTCCCAGTTGGTTACACCAACCGGGACTAAAGATCATATTGATCTTTAGGACTGGTTGGTGTTACCAACTTGTACTAAAGATTATGTCCTTTATATGATCGTCTTCCTCCTCCAACCCGAACCATTGCTGCAAAAATTGGCAACAAGGAGATGGGGAGGTGCTGCCAAAATTTTTTGTGAAATATTTTGGTGATTATACAAATCAAAGGGTTATAAAAGGTTAGCAACTTCATGCTCTGTTGATATATGGTTAACATATTATATTTCTAGCTATATTTCTATACGTCATTATCTATCAAATAATAGGTATATGGAAAAATATGAGAGAGAAAATTGATGTAGGGAATATTATTAGAAACGTTCGGATAAAAATGTTCAAAAAAGTCAAAAAAGGACAAATATAGATAATGTGGACAAAAGAATAGAAAACAAAGTCCATTTAAACATCATTAAAATAATTACAAATAAGTAGAATAAATTAAAAAATGTTTAGAACTTTAAATAACTTTTTTGAATATAAATAAAATAAGATAAACCATATAATTAACCATGGAGAAATATATTTATAATTTTTTAAAAATGATAGGGTTTATATATAATTAACCATGACTCCGGTTAAGACCATTTAAAACTCAATAAAGTGTTTAGAAATAAGAAAGAATCATTAAAAATGTGTCAGTTTAATTACGATGTTTTAAATTATTATATAATTATTTAATTAGTTTCATTTTCATGGACTTCCTTTACATTTGGTTTTTTCATGTAGATGGATTGGCAAAGGATGTATACCGCGGACCGGCGGTCGAATGAATTTATTGATGGCGTGCATTATTTTTTGAGTGTGGCCAATGCCAACAAGGGTAAGGGTTTTATACGTTGTCCATGCAAAAAGTGCAAAAACCAGAAGGAGTATTCTACATCAAGAACTATTTGTGCCCACTTGTTTGAGTCGGGATTCATGCCTAGCTATAATTATTGGACCTAGCACAGACAGTTAGGGGATGCAATAGAAGATGAAGAAGATGACAACATTCTGGACTGGGCTCAATACGGTGGATTTGAAGAAAATACAAAAGGCGAGGCAGACGGGGCTGTTGAAGATAACATTGGTGCGGATGATCTTGGTTAGATGTTGTGCGATGTAAAGAAGGACTGCGAAAGTGAAAAGGAGGTCTAGAATTTAGAGCGTATGTTACGGACCACAAAACATCCTTATACCTAGGTTACGAAGAGGGGCACAAAAAGTTGGGTACCACGCTGGAATTCTTGCAATATGTTGACGATGAAATTTGGTAAGCATATGAATCAGAGTCAATATCCAATCTGAAACGGATTTGAAGATATGTGGAGATCTCGGAAATAGAGTACGCATCGGCTGGAAGATTGTATCAGCTGATACCGAGTGTTATACGGCTGGCTGATACAGCCAATATTGACAAGTTTGGTTACGTAGTCGATGTTGGATTCGAGTGAAGAGCTATAATGATATTGCCGGGCAAGGATGGAGTCCGAGATAGGCAATTGTATTTATTAATTAGGATTTTATGTAATTTCCTTATATATATTTTCGATAAGTCCGTATAAGGGACTTGTTCATCGGTTAGAGTTGTATTAGGAAAGTATGAGTCGTGTCTATCGTGGACAAAAGTTGTATGTTCGGGAATAAATATAAGCCCGAGGTCTTGTAAATAATTAACACCAGTTCAACATAATCTCGACGCATCGCCACCATTTCGTTATATTGCTATTTCGACGAGTTCTTGCTATCGAGTCGGGCTGCATCGGTTTCGATCTTCGACAAGAGGTAAAACTTATTATGGCGGTTTGTGTTGTCGGGATTAGTGCTTACATCTTTATGACACTCTAATCTTGTTTTCATGAATCACCAAGTTATCATATATGTTTTATAATCTAGATTGACAATATGTTCTACTCGTATCGGCTCATTTCTATTTAGGGTTTTGTCGGTAATAGCTAGATCATCTTGTTGGTTTACATTATCTAATATATCTACCATCCTGAAAAGATAACAATTGGCCTTATTGTTTAGATATTGTGTTTCTCTTCATACTTAGTGTTGCATAAGTTAAGTTTGATCTACTAAGTCGTGTTTAGAACCATAATCTCTAACCTGCCTCGTGGTTGTTAATAAGGATAGTATCGGGGTTTCAGCTGATCTTACCTGTGTATTTGCCCCATATATCAGGATCTCAACTAATGCAAATAGATCAAGCTCATTATCAGTCTGATTGATGTTAGTTTGATATATTTATTACAAGATGATATCCTAGTATAAGGTAGTATCTATCACACCCTAGAGTTTCCCCTTCTAGCTCTAAATTCATAAAATAAATTGCCTAAAAGAAATTGTTTATTTAACCAGGAGCAAACCCTAAATTAACAATGTGCGTAATAATCGGAATCGTCGGGGAGACACTTCAAATCGTTAACAGGACTTTCAGCGGAATATGCAGAGCAGACAAAGTAATAATGTTAATTTAAAATGTCAGGATTTGAATGAATAATTCCTTCTTTCCCCTCCTTTGGTCGTGAACCGTTCCCAGTTCACTCTCCCTGTTCGCGGTTCATTGTATCCGCCGACCCCTTTTGTCGTCACGGTTTCGTTTTGTATGACGAGCCAAGTCCTTCTCCTATGCCGGTTCTGTTTCTTTTTCCTTTCCTGAAAAGGCACCGCATTTGTTTCCCCACCTTTCCTTTTTGGGTTTTCTTTTCTCTCATTATTTTTCTTTCCTCCCCTCTACCGAGCGCCTCTTTTCTCTCCCCCTTTTTTTTCCTGCTGTGCGCCTCCCTTCCTTGGGCTGGCCCGACTAGACCCCCCTTCTCCACCTCCATAAAAGCCACTCCCCCTCCCACTGCGCCACCCTAACCCTAGCCGCCCCTCCCCTGCGCCCCCATCCCTAGCTGCCGCCTCCCTGCGCCGCCGCTAGCCACTGCCGTGCCGCCGCCTCCCTGCGCCGCCGGTGAGCTTCCTTTTTCATCACCGGCATGGTCGTCATCGTGATATGTCCCGTTTATGTTTTTAGCTAATCGTCGCTGTCTCGCTGCCGCTGCTGCTACTGCCGCGTGCCGCCGTCGCTGTGCGCTGCCGCGTGCCGCTGCCACTGCCTAGCTGCCGCTGCATGCCGCCGCTTTGCCCTAGCCGCAGCCGCGCGTCGCAGCTGCCCTAGCCGCCGCCGCATGTCGCTGCTGCCCTAGCTACCGCTGCCATGCCGCCGTCGTCCTAACCGTGCCACCGCTAGCCGCTGCATCGTTGCTGCTGTCGCGCCGCTGTTTTGCCGCACCGCACGCAGCCGTTGTGTTGCTGTCGCTGCCGCGCCGCCGCCGTATCACGCGCAGCCGCCACATCACTGCCAGGCCACCGCCGCTGCCGTACCTCATGCTACCGTGTTATCACTGCCATACCGTGTGTCACCGCCGCTCTAACCCTAGCTGCGTTGCCGAGTCGCCGGCCGTGCTGCAAGTGCTTGCTAGTCGTTTGTCGCATACGTTCGCGCTTAGTGTGGCATAGTGTCATATCGGTTTGGTCGTACCGAGTCATTCTAAAACCCTAGAGCCTTTCTGAGCCGCCGGCTTTGTTCACCGGTTCGGTTGACCGCTTGCGTGGTCCCGTGCCACGGTAGGTTGACTCGTTGAGTCGCTGACCCGTGAGGCTCGTTAACCGGAGTTTGTTTTCCGTTAACCTTGTCCGTTCGCGGGCATTAAGCATATCAATTCATTAAGGTTCTTCGGTTGATAGTAATTACATAGTTCATATTCTAAAATTCATATCTTAATCATCCGAGTTCCGTTTTAATCCATTCAAGTCTCAGAAAAATTTATTAAAATGTCTAGAATTCATTAAAATTGGTTTCTTTTGTTGTTTCAGTAGACTTACTGCTTGTATTGCTTGTGTGCTTTGTTTGTTGTATAGAATCCGATAGTTCCGACGTTCCGGAGTAATACGAAGTAGTCGCCGACGTTCCGTCCGCGCAAGAGCAAGGCAAGTCATGCTATTCATTTGATCATATTGTACCTACTTTGCAAAATATCTTATTTACTCTCTAATACTGCATTGTTTTATAATGTCATTTTATAGGCTTAATTATTTGTTGTACTTAGTCGTAGGTTCTATTACCTTGTACCTTTGATAGCCTGGGAATCAATATGACTAGTTGCTAGGTTAGGACATGCTTAGTCCTGCTTAGAAACATTAGCACACTAATGGGATAACTAGTGTACCACTATTATTCAATGATGAATGATTAATGGTAGCTCAACGATGGTTATTCGTGAGTGGTTAATTAATTGGTCCAACTAAAACCTGATAAATGGTGGGTTGTGAGTACATGGTTTTGATGGTCGTACTCATGACAATTAAGGACCGGTTCGCGGAAAACCCTAGAAGAATTACCGTACTTTCCACAATCTAGCGTGGGTAATAGCTGGACTCGTAGTGTAGCTTTCTCTTAGCCGACGCATCCAGGCAAGGGTGGGCGTGATGGAGTTGGGTCGGCAGGGGCTTTACCCATTGATCAGCTGCCAGATTCACCTAGGCACGAGAGGGGGCTGCCTGTCTTGGGTTAAAGGTGGGGGCGAAACCTGAGGTGTGGTGCGCTTGGTTAACGAGGGTTATGCGAAGGGTCTTGTCACAATTTCCTTTCCGGTATACCGTGGTGGTATGCTGGCGCACGGTAACGTGTTGTGGGACTGTGTCTTGTGGGTACAGTTGTACACCTCTGATTAGAGTAAAACTACTCGAATAGCCGTGCCCGCGGTTATGGGTGGTCAACCAGATTCGCCGTGATTAGTCATAACCTTAATAACATGATCTAATGGAATTGGTTTAGTTCAGGTGGAATGGTTTGGGCCTGTTGCAACGTGGTGTAGCGTTGGACAGTGATGATTTAATTTTGCTTAGTTAACTCAACTATTTTACCGCATTCAACTATTGTATTTAAATGTTTGATTTATGCAATTCAACTCTCAACTTTCCTTTGGAACTACTTGCATCATTTTCTTCTATTCCGGTATGACTTGTTGAGTACAGTGGGTAGTACTCAGTCTTGCTTTATCATTCCCCACACCAGAGTTGGATTTCGCGTCGGAGGATGGTTTTTCGGAGGAGTAGGCCTGTCGCTGCCGTCAAGGATGCCTGTGGATTGGAGCTTCCAAGTTGCGAGTGTCTAGTTATCTAGTCTAGTTTATTTATCTTTTCCGCTGCATTTATGTAAGATATTTTTATGGTGTTTGTAAGACATGGATCTGTGTAACAACTTTGTCGTTTGTCGTTTGCATGCAATGATGAATACCCTACTTGTGGTTATGCCATGTCTTTGATAATTATTTGTCTTATTCCCTTGTACCCATAATTACGTATGAGTCCCTAGTCACTTATGACAAATGCTTAGTAATGCTAATTTAGATTCATCCATTCTCATACTTATTAAAGGCTATATGCTTGGGCAATTACCTTAGAGAAGGTAATTGACATCCGACATGTGGAGACATGAGCGCCACATTACCATGACATTGATGAGATAATTTGTTAAAGAAACTAAACTAAACAAATGTTTTTGACTGGGGCGGCTGGATGATTTGGGTGGATTACGGTTAAGGCTAGTATCGTTCCTAGTCAATTAAGGACCGAGCCATGAAACTATGCATGAAACGACCCTAGTACGACCATACTTCTCGCATTGGGCATAGACCTAGCGGAGTAGATAGCCGAGCGGAGGCGGTACCCAAGACGTGGCTGATTCACCTAAATGTGTGAATAGGCGGGAAGCCTACAGGTGGATAACCATTGGTGGGTAACCTAGAATGAAACTTGATTTAATCACAACTTAACGCATGTGTGAGTTCTTCCCTCCCGGGAACGCCAGAACTCCTCTCACTTCTAGTAACCGTGTACGCCTAGAGTGCATGAAGGCTCAAGTTCATGGAGCGGTGTACTGCCAAAGTAAGGTTATTGAAAGGCTTTGTTGTGATGCGTCTCATTCGTTGGGACTTCAGCTTATGTGTTGGGCAAGTCACGGAGTGCGGGTTAAAGCGTACATCCACTGCAGTGTGAGTAAACCAACCTATTCGAATAGCCGTGCTCACAGATATTGAGCACCGGGACATGTAATACACATGGCTAGACTCTAAACTTTTAAAGTGAAGGGTGGGATATGGATAATGATTTTTATACTGGTGGATCAACTTCTCGAGAGGCGAGAAGGGGTAGACCCCAGAAAACCATGACGACCCAGTGGCGGGCAGCTTTCCTTGGGAACACAATGGATGGTGGACAGAACTGTTGATGATTAAAGAACAATGGAGTTAAAACTTGATCAGTTATGCCAGGTCTTAGGCTTGTGAAAAATAATTAAAAAATTAGCTCTACACAAAAGAAACCTTAGCCACACCTTGGAACTATTCCTATCATATGCATACTTGATGTGGTGGCTTGCTGAGTACGGTTGGTACTCACCCTTGCTATTTATAAATTCATCAGAAGCAGGCGATGAAGTCTCCGATGATCCTTACGAGTACTATCAGGAGGCTATTGAGGACGATGGTGCTTAGTAGGTCTTAAATATGGTCATTGCCTGTGGCAATGGCATTGTCGCTGCCTTATCTAAATTCTGCTTTTGCATGTTTTCCGGACCATTTGGTCCAATGTTCTAGACTATGCCTGCGGGCCTATGATGTAATAATTCACTTTTAGCGCTCTATGTATGTGCCTTTGATATTCCGGTTATGAACTTGTGTCTACCAGACTACTTGATCCAGGGAAATGGTACTGTTAACACAAATGATCCCTATTATAAAAACAGGGGTCAACATTACAGCCGATGGACAAAGTTTAGGGTTTATTGATTCTTACGAATATGCCTTATAGCCGATTCACCTTGCAATGCATCGGCTAGGTTATACTACGGTACGACATCGGCTTTCTAGCCGATCAGGTATCAGTTACTAATAATATTTGCACGTTTTATCTTGTTGATTGCACGATCAAATCAACTGGCACACCCTAGAACCCGAAAGCAAGGTTTGGACCTGCATTAGAGTAAAGCAAATCTCTCAGGCCACCATGTTTTATGTCAACACAATGGAAGGAAAAAAATGGTGTGAGTGACAAGGCATTTGGCGAGTTATTGAAACTCGTAAAGAAGATCCTTCCGGAGGGAAACGAATTGCCCGAAATAACGTACGAAGCTAAGAAGGTACTTTGCCTTCTAGGTCTGGAAGTATAGAAGATACATGCATGCCCGAACGATTGTATCATCTATCGTGGTGAGGAGAACAAGAACCTAGAAGCGTGCTCGGTTTGTAAGGCACTACGATACAAGATTAGACGCGATGACCCAGGTGATGTTGACGGACAGCCTTCGAAGAAGAGAGTTCCTGCTAAGGTGATGTAGTATTTCCCTATAATACCACGGCTGAGGTGTTTGTTCAGGAACAAGGCGCATGCAAGAATGATACTCTAGCACGCAGAAGAACGTCAACAAGATGGGATGCTAAGACACTCCGCTGATGGGTTGTAGTAGTGAAACAACGACATAACGTTTCAAGACTTCGGAGAGGATGCACGAAACGTAAGGTTCGGTTTCTGTACGGATGGCATGAATCCATTTGGAGAGATGAGCAGTGGTCATAGCACTTGGCCTGTGACCATATGTATCTACAACATACCCCTTGGTTATGCATGAAGCGGAAGTACATCATGATGCCGATTATTATTCAAGGCCCAAAGCAACCTGGTAATGACATTCATGTGTACCTAAGACAATTGCTTGACGATCTGAAACTGCTGTGGAAGAAAGAAGGTGTCCCTGTGTGGGATGAGGACAGACATGAGCAATTTAACCTACGATGCTACTGTAACCATTAACGATTGGCCTGCCTTTAGCAACCTATCTGGACAATCAAACAAGGGGTATAAGGCTTGCACCCACTGTATGGATGATACTGATAGTATGTACTTGAAGCATTGTAGGAAGGTTGTGTACATGGGCCATTGTCGATTTCTTATTGCTGGCCACCCTATCCGAAAGAAAGGCAAACATTTCGAACAAAAGGCAGATCACCGTCTGAAGCCTAACATCCTAATGGGGAAACCATGTTTGCATTGGTGAAAGATCTGAAAGTAGTATTTGGAAAGGATCTGGAAGCTAACCTATAGCGAGTGAAGATGGGCACGTAACGATGTGGAAGAAGAAGTCTATTTTTTGAGAGTTACCCTATTAGGAAGTCCTAGATGTCCACCACGCAATCGACGTGATGCACCTAACTAAGAACCTTTGCATCAACCTGGTGGGCTTCCTTGGTGTTTATGGGAAGTCGAAAGATACACTTGAAGCACGTAATGATCTGAAGCATATGAATCAACACGAAGGCCTTCATCCGTCACTGAAGGAGAAAGGAAACAATTACTTGAGTCCAGCCAGCTACACTCTGAGCAAGGCAGAGAAGGAAAGTATGTTTGAATGCTTGAACAACATCAAGGTACCATCTGGCTACTCGTCGAATACAAAGAGAATAATAATCGTGAAAGAGAAGAAGTTAACAAACATAAAGTCTCATGACTGCCACATGTTGATGACACAACTGCTTCCTGTTATAATTCGAGGTATCTTTCCTGATAATGTCTAGACAAGAATAACAAAGCTATGTGCTTTCCTCAATGCAATTTCATAGAAGATTATCGATCTGGACAGATTAATAGCCCTTTAAATTATTTGTAACTATTATCAATGTGTTCTAATTATTTTTGTGATTTTATTTCAACTTGGTTAATTAAATTTTAGTCCCAGTTGTTATCACAAGCCGGGACTAAATATACATTTGGAAATAGCGGGAAACATCTTTACTCCCGGTTGGTGGCTACAACCGGGAGTAAATATCTCTTTAGTCCCGGTTGTAGCTACCAACCGGGAGTAAAGATAAGAATTTTACTCCCGATTAGTGGCTACAACCGGGACTAAAGAGTTCTTTACTTCCGATTGTATCCACCAACCGGGAGTAAAGATTTTTCTATATATACATAGAGGAGGCGTATCGTCTTCTCCAACACGTAGCAGTTTTCATCATCACCACTGCGCGCCATCACCTAAGTCTTCGCCTTCGCCTTCGCCACCGCCGTCATCACCGTCACCGTTGTCGCCGCCCTCACTGCTGTCGTCTCTTCAAGATGAGGCGCCCAGATACGGCCGCGCGCGCGACCTCATGCCCTCCCCGATCTCTCTCGTCTGGCGCCCTCAACCTCCACCTCAACATCGCGAGATGGCGCACGTCGCCACCGTGCCATTACACCGCGCCTACACCGCGCCACCACCACGCCGCCACCATCACCATCACCGTCGCTGCCACCACTGCCTGCTGTCGTCGACTTAGCGAACGATGACTTAGCCTGAACGAACGACGTCCGAACGAAAGACTAAGCGAATGACCGAACGAATGACTTAGCGAACAAGCGAACGAACGACTTAGCGAACGACCGACTTAGTAATGAACGACTTAGCGAATGACCGAACGAATGACTTACTGAACTAGCGAACGAACGACTTAGCAAACGACCGACTTAGTAATGAACGACTTAGCGAATGACCGAACGAACGACTTAGCGAACTAGCGAACGAACAACTTAGTAAACGACTAACTTAGTAACGAACGACTTAGCGATCGACCGAACGAACGACTTACCGAGCTAGCGAACGAACGACTTAGCGAACGACCGGCTTAGTAATGAACGACCTAGCGAATGACCGAACGAACGACTTTGCGAACTAGCGGATGAACGACTTAGCAAACGACCGGCTTAGTAACGAATGACTTAACGAATGACCGAACGAACAACTTAGAGAACTAGAGAACGAACGACTTAGCGAACAATCAACTTAGTAACGAACGACTTAGCGAACGACCGAATGAACGACTTACCAAACTAGCGAACGGACGACTTAGTGAATGACTAAGCGAACTAGCGACTTAGCGAATTAGCGAACGACCTAGGGACCTAGCGAGCGAACGACCTAGCGAACTAGCAAGTGCACGACCGAGCGAACGACCAACGTACGAACGGACATGGTTCGCTCGACGTTCTTGTTCGTTCGCCTATTCCAAGGAGGGTCTAATTTAGGACATTGGCTAAAAACAAACACTCGCTCTTTCATGACTAAACACAAACAGGTAATTTCTAAAACAAAACTTTTCTTGACTCCTATGCATGAGGTGTCAAAACAAGATTTGTTTTGGAAATTTTCCGTGTTCAGCCATGAAAGAACGAGGTGTTGTTTTCACCCAATATTTTTAGTCACTATCACTTATTTAACGATGTATATGCAGATGTTCTGAATTTAGAAGGACCAATTCGACTTAGGGCCAATTATCTTGTGTTAACTCATAGGCAATGTACATGGTTTAACTAATTATTTTTTTCTTGTCAGAATTTTACGTGGTCCAGTTGCTGACGGTGGTCGTCGATCAAGCTTGCGTGGTACTAAGGCCGCCAAGAAAAAGTAAGGGAAAGTTACCGTAAAACTAATTGTATTATTTAAGGGAATTATTTAGTTGTTGACAATGTAGATGTGTATTATTTAATGGTACAAACAGATGGCAGATCGCGATGACGAGCAGATCCTCCTAGACACAATCGCAGAGGGCAGCAACCAATATTGGGCGGATGAGGAGGGAAACGAGGACACTAACCAGTATTTGAACGGTGAGGGAAACATAGAGGGGAACGAGGAGGGCCAGAGTGATAGCCAACCGAGTGTAGTGAGAAGAGGGCACACAGACAACGAGGTGCCGCGAGAAAGGTGGAGGGAAGGCATATTATAACCGAAGTGAGTCCAGACGGCCAACCTGTAGCCCCTGCTGATGCTGCAAGAAAGTTTGTGTCACACACCAGTTGGTGCGTGAGGGATCACATGCCGATCAGTACAGCAAACTGGCGCCAAACAAGGTCACGTGGGGATGAGGAACAATCTTATCCCCCTAATTCAGAGAAAGACATGTTGTGGACCACCATGCTCGAGACCTTCATGGTCCCTAAGGCAGAACAAGCCAAAGTGAAGGAATGGACCCTAAAGAAGATGGCCGAACAATTCCAAAGCTACAAGAAAGAACTGTACAACAAATTTGTAGTGAAGGGTCTGACACCGGGCTTCGACAAATTCCCCAAACTAACAGATCATTGGGATGCGTTTGTCGCCTACAAGACAGGAGAGGCAGGGCAAGCGAAAATAGCCAAGAACAAAACCAATGCCATAAAGAATAAAAACTTTCACCGGCTAGGATCAGGCGGCTACAAGGAAGTGCCCCAGTGGCAGAGAATGGAAGCAATGTTAGAACACAGAGGTATCGTTCCCGCAACAGCTGATTGGCCTGAACGTTCCAAAAATTGGTACTATGCTCATGGGGGAACACTTAATCCCGATGATGGCTCCCTAGTCTTTAGCGACGATATACGCCAAGTAGCACACCGTCTTGTCGAGGCCCTAGAGGCCTCTGCTGAGGGAACTTTCAAGCCCGACAGAGAAAAGGATGAGCTAATGCTCACACTAGAGAATCCGGAGCACCCAGGACGAACGCCCGAAAAAGGCGTGATTGCATGGAAGCATGGGTTTGAAGAGGATATCCACACGTACCGGAGTCGCATGAGAAGCAAGAGAGCTCAAGAGGCGAAGCTCACAGATCTCGAATTGAAGGTCGAGACCTACCACGCACGGATGCAAGAGGAGGTTTGAACGATGATTAGACGAATGCTTAAGTCAGTCATGCCAACCATCTGTTCCTCACGTCATGGTGAGCCCGTCAGGGAAAGGAAGTAGCTGCACTTCTACAGGGCAACTGGGAGATGCTCAAAGCATGGAAGCTGCAGGAGGGCTTGATGTCGAGGAACCACCCTGTCCCGTGGATGAAATCACACAGCGGACATCGTGTGAGCTGCATGTTCCTTTCAGGAACATATCAATCAAGGTTTGTTCGTAGTTTTGTGATATATTTCTCGTTACATTGTGAAAATTGTTGCATATGTTAAGTACTAATAACCTCGATTATCGTGAAGGTAGCGGATGGCATGGCCATACAAGTGTAGCAGAACGAGACGTACCATTGTAGACCGATTCCACCTCAGTACTCAAAGGTCGAAGTTGAGCGGGTGGTCCCCGGCTTCGAGGATCTCGAGTTGGACATCCTCGAAGGAGACGGGGAGACAAAACTAGAACACACAGCTCACGACAGTGTACTATGGTGCAAGCGCTACATCGTGTTTCCCACGCGAGCAGCCGTGTCCGTTCTTACTTCACCTCCGCCTGCACCATCTCCACCTAGGTCTCCGCCACCTGCACCGTCTCCTCCGGGGGCACTGACTGTTCCGCGGGCATCGACTCCTCCGAGGTCTCCACCGTGTGCACCATCTCCTCCGACTTCAACGTGCAACCAGCAACAAGTTCCAGGAAGTCTTGCCCACCTCGTCTTGCGCCGTCAAAGTCCATGCAACAAACGAAGAAGCTAAGACTTGGCGAGCCAAAACTCGCCACTCTCAAGAAAAGAGTGTATGATAGGACTGACGAGGAGACTGACGAGAACGTCATAAAAGAAATGCAAGACCACGTCAAGTTGCGGATCCCACAGAAGTAGACTCAAATAGACCCCGTCAACAAAGGAATTTTTTCTGAAGATGAGTGAATGGACAAAAAGGCCTTGTCATCTGACTACAAAAGATCAATGATCAAGTCTTTTAAGAATTCCAAAGGGAAGAACAAAGAAGTCCCTCAGCTCGATCAACAATCAAAGCAAGACATTGAGCCGATGTCAATGAGCTTGCAATTGATATTGAAAGATTTCTCAAAGATACAAATCTGACTAAGGAGCAACTGCTGAGCCTAAAGCCTATCCAGACAGCGACAGTGGCGGATCTGTCATACAAATTTACCTTAGGCTCGTCAAGCCTAAGCATGTGAATAGCCTCTCTACACAGATGTACCGCTTCCATCAATGGTACATGGAAAAAACAGCCAAAAGCAGAGAGATGTTCGGTGTGAGGATAAAACACGTCGATTACTTCAATGGAGAAGAGAATATGTGGGTCAAGTTCGAGGACGCCTTCCCTATATACCACCTGGACTCCATGGACGTCGTTTTTATGAGCATATGGGTTTTGTAAGTGTCATTCAATTTTATTTCGTTACTTACTCATTGTAGGCTCCTCACAATTTTTACCGTGTTAGGATACCTGATGACATCTGTTTTTCCCTCTGTAGAATGGAGATTCAACGATGCCGTAGGCAGGGATGTTACAGGGTTGGTTTCATGGACCCATATAGAATTAATATACAGCTATTGGAAAGCTTTAAAAGATACAGAGGATAATATCTTAAAATTTTTGGTGCAACAACATTACAATACCTATATACTATTCCCTTACAACACAAGGTGAGTCTTTACCGCAAATAGCATCAATTTTCTTCTCCTATTCATACCATAAAATGTAAATCATCTCACCAATTTGCTTGCAACCACTAAGTCCTTTTTATCGTAGACCTTCCCGCAAGCAAGATCCATATCTATGACTCCATCAGGAAACCCAAGGAAACCTTTTCCCACATTTTTACCGTACTTAACAGGTATTACCATCCATTCCACTATCATTATGATTGTTGCTATCGATACTATAATGCGCACCTCGAATCATTAATCGTACGTTGCAACTATGTATAGGGCATGGTCATGGTTCCGTACAACCGTCCGTGGGCCGTGGGCAGAAGAACTGAGTATGAGGATGGACTTTTCGGTAAGGACTTAACCCAAAATTATATCTCACTTATCTTACCGAAGTAATATATAATTCTTAATTTTGTTACTCCTCTAGAGTGCACAACAAGGATAGGAGAACAACTTGTGCGGCTATTACGTTTATCACTACATGCACACCTTAACGCACAACATCACTACTGACAAAGATCTAGATATACGT
This sequence comes from Oryza punctata, assembly GCA_000573905.2. Classification (NCBI taxonomy): domain Eukaryota; kingdom Viridiplantae; phylum Streptophyta; class Magnoliopsida; order Poales; family Poaceae; genus Oryza; species Oryza punctata. Next base: position 20,563,199 of record CM002499.2, on the reverse strand, counting down.
AAACATCATTCAATAAATAATGTTTCTTATTAACTTCATATATTTATATCGAAATGTGTTTCCAAATGACAGATTGTTTGGATGATGGAGAACATCTCCCACACTGCCTTCGTAAAGGCTGTTCAAGAACAATTGATGGGATTTGTAATAGACGAGATTATTAGTCCTACGGGAGAATTCCACGAAGATAGAAAGCCTATTCGTTATTCTAACCCTAACTCATCGTCTTAGCTTTTGTAACATACGATAAAATATTAGAAATTAACAACTATCGTAATTAATATATATATACCAGTAATTACATTTATTTAATTACTGATATGTTTATCTAGTCTATTTTCATATCATGTATATATGTAATTAAATAAAAATTTATATGTTTTTATATATGAAGATATATAAATTCATAACTAATTATATATATATATATATGCATATATCCATGTACTTATAAATATATATGTGTATGCATGTATATAAAAAGCAACAATAATAAAAAGCATATGAAAAAATATCTTTAACACCAACCGGTACTAAAATGTATTTTTAGTCCTGATTATTTCAACCGGAACTAAAAATACTTATCTTTAATTTCGGATTGTACTTCCCGGTTATACAATCAAGACTAAAGGAGACTGTGAACCGGTAGTAAAAATCGATTCACCCGGTAATATTCCTTCATCTTTGGATCAGCAAGACAACCCAAATTCTTCGAGCCAATGTAAAGAAAACCATAGGTTGCCCCATATTGGCCTCCTCGCATCCGTCACCCTCGCTCCTGCAGTGATGCTGCCGCCTTGCCGTGCTCAGATTCTCACTCCTGCTATGCTACAGTCAGACAGAGGCATCAACATTCCCTTGCTCCTCCTCGCACCTGTTGACTCACCCTACTTCCATATGCCGGTTTTAAATTATACTTTTATTAAATTAGACGATTGGCATTTAAATCAAATGAATGGAATTTAAATTATATTTATATCAAATTGTACTTTGATTAATACTTACCTATATGAATTGCACTATTCATAAACAAAGATATGGGAAATATATTTATATATATATATATATAAGCATGTAGAAATTAAAAGAACAAATATGTATACTAAGTAGATATGGCTTGTTTGTTTTAGTTTTAGTTTATAACTTGCAATAAATATAAATTTTAAGTTCTTTGATCACTCAATCTCAGGATTTGAACCATTAAGAATCTTTTTGTTGCTCTAAAATTGTTAAAGTATAAAAATCTTACTCTATAATTATCCTATTAGAAGTTTGAAAGTTTTCATTATAAATTTTATTTGAGTGAAATTATTCTTTACCCAGCAGAAGTACATGTTTTTAGTGATATAATAATCTACAAGTTACAACAAGTAAAAAAAATAAATTAGTTAATTTGGTAATGAAATAAAATATTTCCATCCAAATTCCCAAATTCTGGTAGTGAGCGGGAATACAAATACCCATATTTCTAGGACAGCAGTAACCTTCCCTCGCGTGAGCCCTCTGATCCATCGGTGACAGACGAATCAAAGCCATCCGTGCGCCCATCACCACCCCAAATCCAGTCGAGTCCTCACTCTCACACTCGCACACTAGGCCCCCATGTTTTGACCAAATACGGATAATACACCATATAGCATATTAGCAAAATAATAATAACTTGTATGTATGTATATATACATATATATATATATATATATATTATTGGCGACTTAAACGCCAATGCTAAAAAATAAATTTGGATGAAAAAAATTTTGAAATTAAGTTTTGAAATTCAAATTTTGCAATTGGGTGATGCTGAATATAGAGCAAACGATGCTAATCCCTCTCAGCCTCCCATCCGCCCCCCTCCCACGCGTCGCCGCCACCTTGGCTCCTCCGCAGGCTGCAGCTCGTCAACGCCCGCTTTGATTCCGATCGTCTCACCCTCTCGTAGTCTCCTCGCCTCGCCGCACCGCGCGCGTCATCATCGTTGGCTAGGCGAGGGAGGCATTGTTGTCCAGCGATTGCGGTGCCAGGACAGGACACCAAAAGACACCCTGCGATGGCTCCAACTCGGTGGCTACTTCTCCGCCTGAGCCTCCTGCTCCACTTTGGTTTGGTGCCACCACCACCACATTCCCCTGGCCTCTCGTCCTCCCTACCTGCCGTGCCGCCGCTGCTGGAGTGCTCGGTAAGTGCTACCTAGATATACTGATGGTCAAATCTTCTACCGTATGTATATACATTCACAAAAGAATCAATTCACTGTCCTTTTTTAAACTAAATATTATAGCTAGGTTTGGTAGAGGAATAATCTCCTTAATTTCAGCACTCATCTTTCACATCTGTGTGTACTGCATGTCATGTCATGCCATTGTTTTTCCTAGGTGACAAGTGAGATTAAACTTATCTGAAGCTATCGAGCAACAAACTTATACCACTTCCCAATTTTGTCCAGCTGTACTTCATTTGTCGCACTCTTTGTATCTGAAGCTATTTTTGTAAAGACTGTGTTAATTTTATGCTTATTATTTTTCTGGTATATGTATATGACAACTCTCCCATGTTATCTTGACCAACAATAAAATGGATTTACACTGATCAACATTTTGACAGTATTCTTTTTCTTGACAGGAACGCAAACAACAATAGAACCGTACGTGTTGAATGTACCACACAATGGTATGGCCATGCAGATCCCATTAATGCAAGCTACCATCATGTTCAGTCTAATCCAAAGACATATGATCATTTAATATGGGTCTTTGACTTTTCTTGTGGACTTATCTAGCTTCCTTCACTTTGCTGGAGTATTTTGGTGGGGAATAACAACCATTGTAAGGAGTAACTACTAACTAACAAGTCCTTGTATTGTCTAATTTGTGTAGATGATTAAATTGCTACCCCTCTTTTATGCATTTAAATGTGTCAAGTGTATCGCACATAGTTGAGCATTATTTCAACTAGTGGCCCATTGCCGCAGGTCTGATTAATAATCCAATGATCTTGGCCAGGTCAATTATTCCATTGGTTTGTATGAGTCGTGCAAGTTTTTTCCTCCACTTGGGTAATGTAGTCTGACAAAGCTCATTTTGTTAGCTCCCATCATATGCAAGCTCGTTTCCTTCTTTGAAAAACTAGGAAGGTAGCCCGCGCATTCACGCGGATATGAATTGTAGGTTGCGTTTGAGATACTTAGTGATAGTCGGTTGTGCTAAAATATCATATTTGGTATATAGCAAAATATAGGCATAGATCTTATATCGTTGGTTTGATTATAAATAAAGCAATAGTTAAATTAGAAATCAGACATGTAGCTTATAATTATTGATTGTTTCTCTTTTAGTTTGACATCTTTTAGTTTGATAGTAAAAAAGAGGGATGGGGATAAGAATGAAGAGCGTAGAGTTCAAGCGGAGAGGGGAAGACGGAGTGGGTGTGCATTGATGGGTGTGTGTGTGGGTGACGTGGAGGAGGCTTTTTTCTAATTTTTTTAAGTGATTTAAGTGAAAGCCAATTATTAGATTTTTTTTCCTAGGATCTGTAAGATTTGTTTTAAAGTGTGACATGTCCTGGATTAAGATTCTTCTAAAAGTAGATTTGATGGTTCAAAACAATATTAATAGGTTACCGGTCTAAGTGAAACCGTTGAATTTACAGACGTGGTAACTTAATAGTGACACACAATGACTTTGTTTTTTTTAATTTCTATTAAATAGAATGATTTAAGATGACATAATAGTGTTAATTTTTTTAATGTTTCACTGTTGTTTGGTTGTTGTTCTACTTTCAAATTACGTATTCTAATTTTTACATGATTTATATAAATCCTGATCATTTATTTATAAAAGCATCAAATCATTAATCATTTATATATTTATGCATGGGGCATGCAACCAAGAGTCCACAGCCACACTCGTGAGATAGAAGTGTAGAAATTAAGTAAAAAAAGAAAAATATGTAAAAAAAGAAAAATACTAACTACCATATAGAAAAAAAAAGAGAGACAGGGAGAAAGGGTACAGAGGAAGGAGAAAAGAAAGTACTCCCTCTGTTTCCTATTATAATCCCTCTCTTTCCTATTATAAGTCGTTTAACTTTTTTATAGTCAAATTTTATTAAGTTTGATCAAATTTTATAGAAAAAATAGCAATATCTAAAATATTAAATTAGTTTCATTTAATATCACATTGAATATATTTTGATAATATATTTGTTTTGGATTGAAAATAGTAATATATTTTTCTACTACATCACGCGACACTACAATACGGGAACTTCCCTTCCTGATAACTCGGGCTGCCTGAGCTTAGGGGACAACAGATCTGGCTACTCCCAACCTCGTAACATCTGAACCTGGCCACCTTAAAGCTCATGTTGGCTGGATGTGGCATTTCCTAAGGTTGGGATGAGTGGAAGGGAGGAAGGTGGCAAAAAGATGGAACTAGTGGCACTGTCGGCTGAAGGGAGACGGCTGAAGGGAGAAGGAGTAGGTGGTACATCATCCAGAGGAGAGGAGGGAGAGCTAGAGAGGGAGGAATGGAGATATAGGGGAAGGAATGGGACCTCGCGTGGACAATGGACATATCACATGGACAATGGACATAGTGTGGGATTGATGCATCTAATTCAACTTTTGTTTTTGCTGATTTTTACTAAAACCTAGCAATGTTATTTCAAACATGATATATGGTTTTTGACATAAACAGGTTCTTTAGAAAAACAGCAATAAGGGGTGTTTTGATTGATGTTTTAGGCAGCGTTCGCGCGGAGGAGTTCGGAACACGCACAGTGATTACGGAAAACGGAGCGATCCATTAGCGCGTGATTAATTAAGTTTTAGCTAATATTTTTTTCAAAAATGGATTAATTTGATTTTTTTAAGCAACTTTTATATAGAAATTTTTTGCAAAATACACACCGTTTAGTAGTTTGAAAAGCGTGCGCGCGGAAAACGAGGGAGAGGAGTTGGGAAAGGGGAGGAAAGAACGCTGCCTTAGTGCTAGTGGTTCTTTATGCCACATCTTCATAAGTCGATTCATGTATGCAATGATCTCCTCCATATGCTATTTATTGCATTCAAGTTACACTCTGGGTGTCTTTTGGTAAAAGTAGGAATCTAGCACTTGGAAAAAAAATTCTCATCTCAAGGAGTTGAATACCCTGATCAGATTTTCAAAAATGGTGTAGTAGAGTTGGGGGAAGCATCCATGAAAATGAACTAGGAGGGTTCTACTGGTCCATGATACATAAAAAAGAAATCAGACTTACCTACTTGAATATACCAGCCAACTATGGAAAACAGATTAAAAAAAAAGGAGTAGCATGGTCATTTTTTACCTGTTCCTGGTTTAAGTTTTTTTGGAACTAATGTTTAACCAAATGTTTTCCTATCGGGACTGTCTAATTCCTACTTCCTGAAAACAAATAAAACAATCAATTTTTTGGACATCTAGGATTGTCTTGAGATTCATCATGAACAGTTAATCTTATCTTCTCCTCTTGTTTTCCCGTTCCAAGCACGACCGCACTAGTGGGCACTCGCGGGCGCCGCCCTCCTCCCCTAGCCCGACTGAGCCGCCGCTGCCGCCCCGTCTCAACAGTTGGCTGAAGGTCGTCAACAGTGCCAGGACATTCACTACTAGGAAAAACATTTTACGTGGCAGCCAAAATAGATTATTGCTGGTGGCCTTCAACTCCACAAGAGACCAAAGGCAATTGAAGAAATACACCATTTTCTCTGGAGGCGGCAAACCACGAGTGAAGAAGAATTTTCACTGGCGGTCATCATAATGCAGCCGCCAGCAAAGAATCTTTTGGCGGCTGCTTATACCCACCGCTAGCGAAAATGCGTCCACACTGGCAAACTTAAGCTACGTGGCCCGCCAGCGAAAATGCACTTCGCCAATTGATTGCTAACACGTGGCCCACCTGCGAAGATACTTTTTTTTGCAAAATTTGAAACTATGTTTAGTTTGATTGCGCATTTGAGAATCACACACAGAGGATATATTTGATCGAGCAATCGATAATAAAGGTTTTCTTATTATTGCTTGCAACTACTATTGATTATTAATATACATGAGCAATATAAAAATTATATATATTTATATGAATATATATTGTTCAATATTATTAATCTTTATAGCATTCTATATTATGTTTAGCAAAAATATCTTACCGGTTCTTAAAAAACTGGAGAAGTACATTATATAAATATAATATCATTAAAAAAGATAACAATTATAATTTACTCATGTAAAAACATAGATAATATATATTACGGAGCATAGACACATAAGCTAGTTGCTAGTATTCATAGTATTCATGTGCAAGAATAGTGCTCGCTCTAGCAATATTATTATCGAAAATAAAGAAGAATGAGAAAACAAGAAGAAGATGGAACAACGAGAGAATACAGGGTTACAGTTTTAGTTTCACACCGTATTACAGTTGAGAACAAATTTAATAATATTTTGAGGGAAATCAATGTAGGGGAAGACCCCACAGTATGAATATATTAAATATAAAAAATATTTACGAAAGATTTATCCAATGTGATAAGATAGCTCTCTCATGTACATTAAGTCTATAAACTAAAAGGGAGAGGTCATTATTAAAGAGTACCCTCCAAGAGGAAACAGAAGGTGGAACATTATCAAAAATTTAGACCATTCCTTTGTTTCCAAATGTTTCAGGCTGCATAGAGAATTTTCCCAACAAAGTGTGAAGATCTGTAGGAACTTTTGGCCTGGTAAAGCATTTCCTCAAAAGCAAGAGATATGTCCCAAACAATATCAAACTATGCCCAGCACTAAGAGCTGAAAGGACATTGGAAGAAGAGATGTAAATATGTCTCTCTTACTCCAGTTAAGCATAGTACACAGTTAAATCTGCATTGACAAAAGAAAAGTGTCTTCTATCAAGAATGTCATAGGTATTTAAACAATCAATTAGAAGGAGCCAACCACAAAAACCTTGACCTTCATAGTGCATTTACTCTTCCAGATCCAATTTCAATACCTAGGCACTTGGATATGCATAAAATTGATGGCATAGATTTTCTGGGAAGAAAAAAAAGACCATTTCCTCAAGCATAGGTCCACAGGTCCCTTTCATCAGTGAGTTGATCCAAAGGATCAGTAGCCGATATAGACAAATATCCTTGGAAAGCTTGCTCTCATAAAGGAAGTGCAAAAAGTTGTGGAAGATCTTTTGATGAAATTTTACTGACTGAGTCCTTTAAATTTGTGGCATATGAATGGATCCTGGGATACATTACTGACCTAACCTTATAATTCCACAAATCATCCCAAAACAAACACAAATCGTCCCAAAATAAACAGGTTTTTCCATCACCCAATTTACAGGTTGAAAATATCTGCAAATTGAAGAACATCTATCCACCAAAAGGATCCTTTTGGAGAAACAACATGTGGAACCTTACCAGAATAGTAGGAATTCCAAATCAATTTAACCCATGAAACAGAATGCCTATTATAAAATTTATGCAAATTCTTCGTCAACATAGCATTGTTTTGAAGTCCAAGATCTATTACTCCCAAGCCTCCTTTTTTTCTTTGGTTGATAAACCCTTTCCCAAAGGACCAAAGATTTTTTTTATGGAATTGATATCAGAACCTATCCATAAGCAATGTCTTCTAGCTCTATCCATACTTTCAATTACTAATTTTGGTAGATAGAGAGCACATATAGTAAGTTGGCAAGGAGGATAGGACAAAATTTACCATTGTCAATCTATCACCATAGGAAAAAAGGGCAGAAGTTGCAGATAACCTTCTTTCAACTCTATCAACAAGTGGAGGAAAATCAATAACTTTAGGTCTGGTAGTTCCCAAAAACATACCCAAATAGGTGAAGGGCAAAGTACCAACTGAGCAGCCAAACAATTTAGAAAGATGCTCTACTTTTTCAGGATCCACATTCAAGGATATCATGCAAGATTTACTAAAATTAATCTTTAACCCTACTGAGGAAGCATAAGCATTGAGAAAAGCTTTCAAGCAAAACAACTCCTTTGAAGAAGTTGTTAAGAACAAGGTATCATTAGCATATTGGACAATTGAGAAGTCATTGTCAGGTGTTGGTGTTGGCATAGTTAAAACTCCGTGAGAATAAGCTTTATTAATCACATATTGTAGTAGATCAGCTCCTAGCACAAACAACAAAGGTGACAAAGGGTCCCCTTGCCTGACACCTCTTTTGCAATTAAAAAACTTTCTAGGAACATCATTTAGAAGGACAGAAGATGAAGCTGATGAAAAAATTAGACTAATCCAGTGAAACCATTTGGAATCAAAGCCTTTTTGTTTCATAATGTCCAAGATAACTGAATGCTTTATAGTATCAAAAGCTTTCTCAAAGTCTAAGTTTAAAAGAATTATTTCTCTTTCTAACAGCTGGCATTGATGCAAATACTCAAAAGACCAGGCCAGACAATCTTGTGTAGTCCTAGCTTTGATAAAACCGTAAACCATATTGATTTCAGTCATATATTGTAACCTATCAGCTAAAACCTTTGTTTTTAACTTAAGTGCCACACTTTGCAGGGAGATAGGTCTATAATCATTAACTTTTTCAGGTGTTGACTTCTTAGGGACAAGAGTGATGAAAGATCTATTAATACTTTCAAGAGATAAGGTACCTTCACAGAAATGTGCACATAGAATATAGATATCTTGTTTGATTATAGCCCAGCAACTTTTCATAAAACAACCATTGAAGCCATCAGGTCAAGGTGCTCTATCTATAGGTATCATCTTAACAACCTCACCAATTTTAAGTGAAGTAAAACTGACTAACAATTGCTTAATGGGAGTATATACCATATACCATAGATGTGAGCAACTTTTTCCCTCTTGTGTGTGGGCTAGTGACTAACCTCCGTTTTTTCTTACCTTGTCTCAAAGTTCTCCTAATAACATATTTAAGTAAGAAATGTTTTGTTTCAAGTGAAATGAAGAAACGATATGACTAGATTATTTTTTTAGAGAGAATCCATTGTATACCACTGACTTTGTTCTCGTTCTATAATATGCCACTGAGTTTATCAAGTGTACAAATACCATCGTATTTTGTTTAACTTCATCACCATCCAGTTAGCATCCGTTAGTAATTTATAACTTTATCCTAATGATCGAAATACCCCTGGGACGAAAATTTCCAAAATTAGACCAACGTAAACTAGTACAGAAGTAGACCATCTCAAACTTTGGAAGTTTTACAATCTGATAACTTTTTACCAAAAATTTGGAAGTTTTCGTTCAAAGGGTATTTCAGTCATTAAGGAAAAATTGTACTAGTATAGTACTATGGCTAACTGGACAAAACGAAGGCTAACCACCGCTGCGCCCTCGCGTATTTTCCCCTTACCCTTGCGTAAAACAAAGAAAATCTCCCGTCTCGTCTCCTCCGCTCCTTGCGCCAAGACGAGTCGCGGCTGCCGATCTCCATCTGGCGAGCAGAGCAGGGGATCCTGGTGAGCATCCACACCCTCTTTCTGATTCATCTCTCTCTCTCCCACCGGGAGTACTTTGGTCTGGAATTTGCTTGCGTTAACCCTAACTTCTCTTCTATTATATCTGGAAGAATTAATTTCAGAGCCTTAACCTTAATGCAATTAACTCTTTGTTTGTTCCCCCCCACAAAAAGTCCCCATGTCCCAAGTTGGATCCGCCTGTTCGTCGAGAGGAAATCATCACGGATGTCAAACAATTTCGTCTGATGTCTTTCTGAAATTACCTTTTCAGCTAGTACATGTAAACTGGAGTTCTATAGCGTTGACGCATTATTTTCTCTACCGATTATGATTTGCAGCTTAATTAAGCAGAATTGGATTCAATCGGTGCGGTGCAAGTGCAAAGCAATGGCTTCCTCAGTGTTCAAGGCAATGGCAGAGAAGGCAGGGCCCTCTGTTCGTAAGCAGGCCCTTACGCTGACCGATGCGGCGGCGTCGCGGGTGCGCCAGCTGCTTGGAGTCCGCCAGCGTGCTTATCTCCGTCTCGGCGTCAAGGCCCGTGGTTGCAACGGATTGTCGTACACAATGAATTATGCTGGTATGCTGTTTCCCCAACATTAATTAGACCTTGTCATCTTGATATGCGAATAAACTCTGGTCTCTTGTTCAACTGTGGTCAACACAACTTGAAATTACTACTGGGATGCCTCGCTTCCTGATATTTTAGCTTGGTGCAAAATTTATCATGTCCATTGCAAATTCCTTTTAGAGCCTTGTGACAAGATAGGTCAAAACCATCAAATGTAGTGAGTGCTTGTCAATATCCATGAAAGAGGTCGTATGCGAATAAGCTATTTGTCTCTTGTTAAACTGTGGTCAAGACAAATATAGATTCCATTGTCACCCTTTCTTAAATTCCTTGGATGCCTCCTGATATTTGAGCTTGATGCAAAATTGTCATAAGTTGATCATGTTCCTTTCAAAATCCTTTTAATGCCATGCCTAACATCACAGTTGTCTTGCAAGCAGTAGCAAGAGAGAGTGTTCTTTGGTGTATGGCTGGAGCCAGGGCTCTCAATGAGTTTCTGTGTAGGTTGCTTCCTTTGGATGGTTAGCTGCTCGGCTGCTCCTAGGGGGTCTTTTTGTTGCGTGTTGATTTTTATGATGCTCTTTCCTCTCTAGAGGGTTCCTTCTTTATGGATCACTCTGTTGTACATATTTGTTCTTCTTAATGAAATGAAGCGCAAGCCTCTTGTGTTTTCAAGAAAAAAAAAAGATATGTCAAAACCGTCAAATATGTTTGCCACTATCCACAAAAGAGGTATTAGCTTGAGTTCATAATACCAGTGAACAAACCATTTCTGCATGCTAAAGCTCACATTTGTTGTGTCTACAAAGGTCATACCTCCGTTATAATATCAGGTATAACTCAAGCGTCTAGCAAATGAAATTAGCTCTCAACTAAGTTGAGCAATTTGGCTTTGTTTTTTCGTATCCTTATATTTTCAGCTCTCTAGCATTAGCACATATAAGTTAGCCTTCTAGGATGTTGGTTGGTTCCATATATGAACTTTATATTCCAAAAGGTAGCTTTGAGCCAAATTAACAATGGTTTACCTGCACATGTTTTAGGGTGTCTCTCTTTTGTGACTGGCCACTGAAGGAATATGTATGCATGTTTATTTGGAATGACACCTATTCTTCTTCGCAGCTTCTGAGATTATACTATCTTGCTAAAATGTGTAGTTATTTCAATCCCGTAGTCACTTGTTTGTGCCATAATTATCAGATGGGCTTATTTCTGCGCGTAATTGTTTTGCTACAAATGATGCAGTTAATTTGACTAGTTTATGAAACTTATATTAGTATTGTAATTTATGCTCATGATTTCTCAGATGAGAAGGGAAAGTTCGATGAACTTGTGGAAGATAAAGGAGTTAAGATACTAATTGACCCGAAAGCTCTTATGCATGTGATTGGAACCAAAATGGATTTCATTGATGATCCACTTAGGTATGTTTAACATGTCACCTCCTTGTACATGTTTCCTTTTCCTTTTCTTCTTTTGCAAATTGTCATTAGTGATTCTTTGTATTGTAGGTCTGAGTTTGTGTTTATGAACCCTAATTCCAAGGGAGAATGTGGTTGCGGCGAATCATTTATGACATCAACCAAAAACAAAGGCTCGGCATAGTCCAGCAAGTTTTGGCAGCGATTTGTTGATTATTTGATGTATAGAAGTATGTTGGTATACACTTCAGTGACCCATTATAGGGGCAAATTTCATTTCAGCTCCATTGAGCTGATTATCCTTCGTCGCTCAGCATGGTTGGCACTTAGTTACCTTTCACCTCTGGATTGGATCATCTGCAGCAAAGGAGGATACTACCATTCCCCTCTAGCGCGAACCATCCAATTGCAAGATGCCTCCTGATTGCACACTCTGGTGAGAACAATGGAGGTCAGCGTTCCAGCAACTCGCTGAGGGATCATCTAACAGGATTTTCGGCACTCCAGCCACTCGCTAAGGGGTTATATAACAGAGGTTTTGTTTACATCTTGTTAGATGGCATCCAAGGATAGATGTGGAATTGTTTTTTTTCTTCTCTTTTGCACCATGATCTGATAATCATCTTGCTGCACGTTCAGCTGTCCACGCTCCATACTGAGATTTTGATCTCTCATGTAACGGGACTTTCTGCCATTTATGCTTTTCCTGGTTGGAAGTTGATGTTAATCTAAACCATGATTATTAACCTACGAGTTGTCCTGAGTGAAGGTGATCGTCATATCATAGGATTTGGTTGTGAATCATATTGTTCCATGTTGATGAGATAAAAATCACTAAAGATAGAAGGGTAGATCAGTGTCCTAAACATGACACTAAAGCTGTCGTCATAAGCTACCATAGTTTGTAATGGTTTAGTAGTTTAATGGACAAATGCAAAGTTGGCTGATGCCTCCTGGATGATCTCAGACGACCTGTTTCCAACGAGAGGGTTCTCCCCGTAGACCCTTGGGTCCACATGTTAGTGAGGGTCTATGTTCACATGTCAGTGAGCAGTAATGCATCTCAATTGGTTTCGAACATGAACCATCACCCAGTTTCCCAGCCATCATCGTTCAACAGAAGCATACAATCTGATAGAACATATAAAACGAGGAAAATTGAACCCATTTCATTTCCTGCACCCCATGCACATAGTTTGATAGAACTTTTGAACGCCATCCATTCGAGATTCCAGGTTCAATGTTGGGAAGGAAGAAAGTACGCCACCTTAACAAGCTAAAATACTTCAAAGTTATGAATCAATGCCAACTTCTCGAGCTAGTTAAGGGGCAGACAGCCTGCAAAAGCATATTCAATTCATCTAGTGGACAGTTGAACCCTAGCTAATCTACGCAACGTCGCTGAAAATTCGCCTAAAAATAAAATAAAATAAAAAAGAATTCAACGCAAATGGAACTAGAGGCTTTCTCCAGTGTATTTACTCCAATACTTGTTGGAACACAGATTTTATCATGAGTTTCCTCCCAAACTGTCCCCAGTACAAATCCAGGGCAAAACACCCGTTGCAGTCAGTAGCGAGGGACAAATACAGCTGGGTAAAAACATGAGCATCCTTATGTCTGTCACTCCACAGCATATGCCCACTTTGATGTCACATGGCAGCGATCTCAGGCAGAAAATGCATATGTTCGAGTAACATATGCTGATCTTAATATGTTAAGTTCCAAGCCAAGTGCTCACTTTCCAGCAAATTGCTCAAAATCACACATGATCTCTCAATGTCATCAAAGCTAACCTTCAGGCCGAGGCCTTTTATAGTCTCTTTCACCTCGCTCATGAGCAGTATCATGACTGTCATGGTGCTTTGAGCCATGGGAATTGCGCTGTTCTTTAATGTCGTCCATTGGGGCATCTTGAGCAGTCTCTGGTGTATTCTGCTTGCCAAGGTGCCCATTGCCTGTAACTTGATCAGCATTTCTATGATCCCCCCAATGCATAACATGAGGGGAACTTTGCTTCCTCTCCTGCTTTATCTTATTATCCTCAACAGCCAATTCAATGTCATGTTCTAGTTGCCTCTCAAGATCATCATCATCATCTATTACCTCTACCTTCCTAGCAACATCACCTTTCAGTTTCCTTTGCTTTTCCATTTGTGCTTTCACCTTATCCTTGTCAATTTTATTTACCATCAAGGATGTCACATTCGTACCATCATTGCCATTGCGGTTGACATCTTTAATTTCACTGGAGTTGCCATGTGACAGAAGATTCTTATTTTCTGTCATGGATTGTTTGTCATGATGTAAACCATCGTTGGCACCAAAATCAACTCTACTTCCACTCTGATTGCTTCTGGTTTTGTTGCTCCCATGGTCACCATTGTCATTTTGAATCATTTTCTGGTCCACAGTTTGCTTTTCTAGATTTGAGTGCTCGACACCATGATGACTTGGAGCACCAGATGAATGCTGTGAATTTGACTGTTTCGACTGGTGAGGAACAGGTGTTTCCTCGGATTTTACAGAGACTCGCTGATTAGGAACACTAGCAGAGCTCCCTTCAGCTTCATTTCCATGAGACGTTTGTCCCTGTGCTGCACGGTTTTGCTCATACAGCTCCAACATTTGATTGCTAACTTCTGCAATCAAGGGAGACATGCATTATTATCTGATTTAACAAGAACCCAGAAAGGAATGTGTCAAATGATCAAATTGTATCATCAAAAAGTTAAATAAACATAACTAGGGTAACAAGAATAAAAGGACTTAGAATATACAGCACCTAGTCAATGTAAATTTGGATTGTTCATAGCAACTTAGCAAGCACAAATCAGATTGCACAAGATGACGACCAAAAGAAACTGGTTTCTGGACCCTGTCAAATTTTCAAAAACTGGCCACAATTTAGACTTTTCCAGAATTTCTGTGTATCCTGGTCAGCTTTCATTGTAATGTTTATACTTAATATATTGTTTGGCAGGTCCCCACTAAGAAAATAAGAGCCTTCAGCGAGTTCAGTTAACCATTGCAAATCAGCAGGCCAAGGTATGAAGATAAACACTTGTGAACTCTAAAATTGACCCCTAATGCAGTGCGCTCGTTTGCCAACTGACCCCAAAAATTCTAGCCATCAGATCAACTCAATTAGCACATAAACCCTCAGATCCTAACCAACCGGATGCTTTGATTAGACAGCTTGCAATTGAAAGTGTGTTTATGAAACCACGTGAACTATTTATGAAATCACACATGCCCATGTAGAGATTTTTAATAGCTCCCTTTAGAAGGTACAACATACAAATAGTAATTACGAAGATCTGAGACTGTATGCTAGTAATTCATTAGAAAGACTCAGTACATAAGCTCCAGATTATGACCCAAATTTCAATAAATACAGCAGAAAACAAGAACATGCTAATGAAAGGCACAATTACTATTCCACCAACACCCAGTACGAATTAATCAACTACGTAAATCAAGCCTTTCACAAGAAACCAATTATCTGTTCAAAGCAGGGCATAGCAGATCAGTAAAGAGGCGAGGATCTGAGCATAGCATCACACAGAGAGCAATGCCAAGATAGTCGTGCCAGAGGACAGGATGGAAGCCAGCACCTCAGTGCTGCAGGCCACAGTATAGACCACAGCATCAGCCTCAACCGGCCACATTGCTCCAGGTACATCATTCCCAGACTCAGTGAGGGGATGAAGAGGGGAGGAAGAAAGAAGGGCAAAAATGATGAAATGGTATAGGTAAGAAGTTTTAGCTCAAGTTGTGGTATTACTACTTGGTAACCAGAAAAAAATAATGTTTTTTGGTACCTGGTCAAATTCTTGTGAAATTTTTTTCCCTTGCCTTTCTTGGAAAAACCTTTGTGTATGACGGTATGTCAGTCTTAACCCATCCCCCCAGAATGTTGCAGAAAGTTAATGTAGAAAACAACAGGGTGTAAACCTTTTAGAAAAAGGACAACTGAAGATGTGAAATTTAAATTTCTGCTTGATGAAGGCATAAGAATAGGAAAATCTGCACAAGTTGAATACAAATATGTACTTTTCTGAAACAGAGAATTATCAAAAAGGAAGACGCATAGTGTGAAAAGTATTTCTACAAACCATGACCAAACATAGCATCTGATGATTTCAAGATGATGCTGAATACTTTAGACTTATATTCCCTGCTCTTCTGATGATTAATTTCTATTTCCTAGTACTACTATGGAGGCATGGACTAATAAAATAGACCATCCTATATCCATAGCAAACCTAACGAACAATGTGTTCTTTTCTAGATGTATATTATTTTTTGTGCAAAATCCAGGAATGAAATCTGTTGATGAATAGAGTAATAAACTAATGCATCAGAAAAGATTCTCCATTGCTTCAACTAGTATACAAAATTTAAATAAGCCGCAGCGCAACATTAACTGCTTCAGCAGCCAGCAGTAAGGTGCCAAAGCAACCTAGTCAACATGTTCGGAAAAAAAAAACATCCGGTTTAAAACTCAGGAGATTGTTGTAAACCGTAATATAGCGCTTTTTGAATAAATGAAGTATGGCCCAAATAGAAGTATAGAACACAACATTTTGTTTACTGACTTTGCATCTAGGCACCAACCTTCCAGCTGTCTTGGAGTCACATCAAACTCCTGCCACCAAACCTTATCACCATCAGATGGAAGCTTCACTTTGAGAAATTTAGCAGCCAAAAAGATAGCACCTGCTGCAATATGATGAGGCTTGAATTGCAGGCAAAGCGAAGTACGCAGCCTGTACAATATACACCCTTTTTAACGTGTTATATACATGATTGAGTGATATCTCTAAAGATAATAAGGGTATCAATAGCATACCCATCATTGACAAAATTCCATGCAACCTGAGCAAGCGCATTTTGAGCAACTTTAAATTTTCTTATTGCTTCAACCAAAGGCTTGTATGGATGGTGCACATTCAAATCAAACCCAAGTGTTGCAAGTACAACTCGCTCCGCAAGTAAAATAAGTTCTTTTTGTTGATCATATACTTCCTGCAGAGACAATTACAGACCATTCATTAAAGTATCCCAGTGGAAATCATTGTATGGTGCAGGAAGAAAAATAACTCTGCCCAGACATTCTCCCAAAGCAGGAAATATCACGTGCAGGGAAAAAGCCTATACTACTGTCAGGAGTCATAAACGCTATAACCCTATATGGCAGCCTTGGATTGTTTTCAAGAAGCATTAGCTGAGAATGGAAGCATGCAAAGGTGACTATTTACTTCCATTTTTTTTCACTTGTGCACGCAGTAAAACCAGGACAGAAGTAATTATCACAGGCAGATGCCTTGATGGTTAGGTTAATCACAACCAACATGATATAATGCAATGAATAACAACTGTCAGATGTTGAAGTTTGTTTACATGTAATTTAACCTCACATTCTTGATTCTTCCATTAGCTAAATTCTAGGATTCAAAAATGCCGCAAAAAAAAATCAAAAAGGCGATGGGTGATAGTTGTCAATATAGCCAGTAATGTTTACCAGGAAATGGAACAGTCAAAATACTTAGAACATCAAAGAAAACTAAATATCAGGAAAAACGGATGATTATGCTGCCAAATGCAGATCAGAGGGATTTTTTTTGTGAGAAAAAATAATTCATAAAATTAAAGTATATTGCAAAAGAAGCATCTAATTTACTGTTACCTTCTGCTTGATTCTCTGACCAGCAGCAGGATCCTTTTTATGAATAATCTCATAAGAAACCAGAATAACATCTTTCAAAGGCCTAGGCGTCTCTTCGACTTTTCCAGCCAAGAACATGCATACTGTGGCAATTGTCTGTAAGAACAGTCAGTATAAATTATAAGTTATCTCTTCAAACAGGTAACTACAGATCTATAGGACAGCACTTTCAGAGTAAAATTAAGATCATGCAATCAAAAGTTTGCAACAGGAGAATGCTAGGAAAATGAGAGTACAAAATTATTTCATTTGATACATGGTACAAAATACTAAACAATATCAGGACAAGTAAAACAAACTCGCATGCACTACAATACTGTTTCTTTCCATTGGCAGTAAGAATTTGTATTCATTTCTCTTTCTGGTTATAGCTCTGAGCTTTTGATACTACAATACTATACACATAGCAAGTTCTACATTAGACTTGTTCCAGTTAATTCCAACATTTAAGGCATTATCCAGAAGTATCTCACTTTTTCATGTGATTTTCAATGCTTTCATGTGTATTAGCTTAAATCAAATATGAAAGCATTGTATTATACATGTGATGGCTAAAAGCATTCAAGATTTGCCAGCTCTGGTCTGCACACAGATAGCGCAGAAGATTGAGGTATTCCGTTTGAGAAGCCCATGGTTGGTTTCCATTCACATTGGTTCTCTCTTGTTCATTTTATAGCAAAAACTTGGGAAATGTAAAATTTTTCCAATGTTACGGTAGGGACAATGCTCCCCTAACCAATGCTCCCTAACTCCTAACAACATAGAAGATTGATAGTGGGGCGGCCACTTGTCAACTTTAATCTGGACCATTAATCCGTAACCTACACCAACAACTATCAAATATATGTGGTACTTTTATCTCATGACAAACAGTGCAGTCAAAAGCGCAAAAGGCGCTCGCCTAGATGCAAAAGCAAGCGAAGCGCAGGGCCGCAACTAAAGTACCTAGAGTAGCTTAAAGCACAATGCGTTGGTGAGCCAACTTTAGGCTTAAGGACAAGGCGCTCAGACGCTTGTTGCCTTTTTTTTCTGCCAGCTTGATTCAGGACTCATATTTTGGGCATCTTTTGTTGAAGGATTAAGTGATTAACTTCTTAGCAGAACTATATTAATGTGGCACGCTATGTATATTATGGCAGTGTAAAACTACTTGAATTGCAGTTTGCTAGTCTCAGACCTTATCCGTTATATATTTCTGAACTGTTAGTTTGATTTTGGTCATCTTTGACAGCTGCCAGAATCAGGAATGGAGCTTCCTACTTAGGGGTAGACATTTATGTTTTTATATTGTGCTCCATGTGTCTAAGGCACACACATTTTAATGCTTTGTACCTAAGGCAATATGATACCATTGCGTCTTAGAGTGTACTTTTCGCTTTAACTGCACTGATAACAACTTCAGTCCCTATAAATTAAGTAATGAAGTCCCCATAGCTCTTGTGATTGTAAAATGCAAATGTCAAAGTATGTACTTCCCCGCTACACAACTTCTATACCTATAAAACATTGCACTTTTCATTGCTCCTACATTACTATCCATACAGATAGAAACCATTTTCTTGTTAAACATGTTTCCGAACTACAAAAAAAATGCAAATATGTCGTCGTAATAAAAAGGCTACTAACTAAAAGAGAAATAGCCATCCATAAAACCACAAAAGGAGGAACGAACCAAGCATTGAAAGTACTTACTCGTCTATCATTTTTTGCATGGGACTGACGAAGGTAAAAACGGTGACAGAACACAATAGCTGTAGCAATAGTGACTTGTGGCCTACCACAGAACAAAAGACAGTCATTGATTGAAAGGATAAGTAAACAGAATGATATTATACTCCATAAATAAGAAAAACTAAACAATATGTAGTATTCACATGACCAGAACAATTTGCATGGCACGCAAGGGCTAAAATCAATGAGATAAAGCTCACATTTTGCTTCCATATTTTAATAATATACACATTCAACAAGTCGAAACCAAACAATTACCAGGTCCTCATAACAGCAAACCATACAGTTTCAAAAAACATCTTCTGCTTCTATGTTGATTATATACACATATATGGATCTCACATGGATGTCCAAATAAAGGGGTAAATAGATTGATCAAGCTTATTAGAACAAATCAGGCCAAAAATAAGCTAACGACTTACAAATTACAACCACAATAGATATACTTCAGTTAAGTTTAGCATCCTTTGAAAATAATAAAGTAGAAATTCATGCATCATGGTAATTGAGATCATAATAATCATTAAAAGGAACAAGTTAATATCATCAACAATGAAAAATAGAAGTTAAATCAACTATGATCTTACACTTTAAGCCTCATGCCCAAATCTTGTAGAAAAGTACAATATGATTTTCGGAGGTAAGACTCTTTCTTCAAATCAATGCCATCCCTCCTGGATGGGGAATTCTCTTCTATTTCCTTTCTACTGAAATACCATGAAGCACCAAGTTCACCAGTTTCCTCATTCCTGCCCTGGGTAGTTCTGTATGGGCTATTTTCTACAATTCCATGATGTGATGAATCACTTGGCATCATAGCCATGTAAACTTGCTCTCAACTATATTGACAAAGGACTGATGAAGATATTACTTCTATATCTGTTGAGAGTGGCCTGAGCAGTCACTGAACGAAAAAGATACAGTAAGTGTTAATAAATTTACTAAGGACAAAGGACAGGATAATAAGTTACAGTACAACTAATGATTAATTCTAAAGTACTAACATAAGGCTTTATGCTCATTCCAATATGTAAGGTCGAAATAGAAAGAGCAATAGGATGATAATCATGCTTTACAAGTCACTAGGCCCATTAATACCCCAATACCAGAGAAAATGGCAAAAAGCCAAGAATACCTCAGTACACGTTGTCGAACTATGAATGCGGGGAACTAATACAGTTTATGGTTTATAAAATTATCAGGATGGTGCTGTCTAAAGTTTCTCAAGTATAGAACTAGACAAGTAAAATTTAATCAGAAACCCTCGTTTACTTCCCTAAGATGCAAACCTCATTCAAAAGCATAAATCACTTTAGATCAATTCCAATGTCTATGTACGTATTGGTCCTGATATACCAATCAAGGGTGGACATCTGGTTAAACAGAAAGAGAATTCAAATCGATTATTGATTTATATTATGTTTGCAGGCTGATTAAGCCCTATCCCCAGGGATATTCATCGCCCACAAAATGCATCATACATCTCCTAAAATTGCCCATCCAGTCAAACTCTTTACACGAAACCTAATTACAGTCTTACACAAAGTGGGGATTCAAGATCTTGCAAAAACATGACCCCTATTCGAGCATGGCAAACAATCATCGAGCAAACATACTGATCCACAGGTAAACCCTCCATCCTTGTAGCGTGCAACCCCCATATCCTTGCTGACGTCGTCCACCCGTCTAGCTGACGTTCTTTCCTATTCGCGCAGATCCGCGATTCGACCCTACTCTTCTCCTAAAAAGGCGATCTTGAGCCCAATACATCTCGCAAGATCACACCTTGAACCCCCCCCCCCAACATACCCCCGCACGAAGACCATATATCGAGCCGAAATGGCACCAATCGCGACACCTAGGGTTTCGAAATTCATTGAACCACGCAGCTATCGAAAAATGGCAAGAACGCCCGCACCTAGGGTTTCGAAATCCCACCACCCCCAACCCCCCGAATCCCCCCCCCCCCCCCCCCCAATTCCTTCTCGCCTCCCCATCACGAGACTACACTACCCACGGGGGGCCATCGCAAGAATCGAAATAGAGAGGCATCGACGCCTACCTCGTCTCCCTCCCCACGCTAGGGTTTCGCCTCCTCCGCCTGAGCCGCCGCGGGATGCGTGGCGGATGGCGCCGAGGCGCCGGGGCGCAACGCCCCTCCACCACCACCACCACCACCGAGCTTGCTTGCCCCGCTCGCCGGCGTGCGCGCGTGCGGCCGCCGCCTTCTCCTCCTCGGCGAGGGCTGGAAGGCGGAAGGGGGAAGAGAGGAGGAGGGCGGCGGCGGGGGGTTCGGGTGCTTCTTGGGGATAAAGCCCAGTGGTTGCAAAAACCCTAGTCTTTCCTGTGATTTTTTTTGTTCCCCTTTGGTTTAAGAGTTTCTCTTTCATTTTTTTTCTATGGGGAGAATTTATTTTATGTTTTTATATAATTGTGTTACTACGTGTATAATGTTATGGTGCTACTGTCCGATACAAATTATGTGATTGGAAGTTTTGTTCACCTGTTTATGGGCCATAGCCCATCAGCAATGGCGCGGTGCATATTCTATTTTGCGTTACGCTTACTTTCTTAGCAAACTTTTTCAGTTTTCTAAAGTGAGAAAACTTTCTTTCTCTAGCGTTGAATCAACATAGAATGGAAGACGTCACTATGGCTTCAGCTATATCCACTCTCTCATGTAATATACTCTTAAGTGTTTCAATGAATAAATATTTCGTTGCAGTAAAGATTTTTATTGATTAGACGGAAGCTTTCTTTCAGTTCAAACAAGTTCTTCATTTCCTTTCGTTAAGTATTTTGTTCTTTAGTTTGTTACAGTAAGTACTTTCATTTCAACTCATTTGTTGAAATAAGTATTTTTATTTCCTACATATCTAGTTAACAAAATTGTTCAAGAAGGAATTTGATTTCTTATAGAGGAGTGCTCATTTTGTGGTATAGATATTTTCAGGCTATTGCTTTCTTGTATTGTGTGATATGTCAAGCTCGCTGATGGAATTTTTTGAAAGGAAGAAGTTTGCTGAACGGATTCACTATTAATTGGATGATTTAATTGTTGATTATTTTTTTAGTGGAGATGGGAAAACCAAAGCTTAGTAATGGTTGACGTATGAGCCTCAATCAATTAAAATTTTTGTGGTATTATTTGAATTTGACAAAATATTTGTGTTGTGAATGAAACTTTTCCCATGTTATAAGCCACACATGCCATTATTCCTACCTCGCCTCATATTCTCATTATATTCTAATCTTATGATCTTCCTTTCATCATCTTGTTATTCCTATTATTGCCAGACAGCTCTGTGCCACCTTCACTTAGATGGAAGTGAATGTGAAAAATCCATTGGAAGCAACTTTGGTAAGTTGTGGGGTTGTGGGCAAGTGAATCCACCTAATTGGGTTCATGTCCTCAATTTGAGTAGGACAAAGTAGAACTTTTGTAAGACCTAGGGATTTTGTATTTTGTAGTTTACTTTTGACGTGTACTATGTCTCTTCATAAAAAAATTGTTGGTTGCCAAACCAAACATCAATCATAATATATTTTATTCAGTTTCCATTTAAATGTTACTGCTACCCAATTCAATTCAGATTACCATTTTCATTTCTAGATGGACTTGAATAACCCAGTTCATTTTATCCAAACTAATTCTACAAATAAAACAGGAGCTTGTAGAGACAGATGGCTCTAATACAATCAAAGATATGTATCATGTTTTGTTCTAGGTGTTTATCGAAGTTATTTTGGGTTTTTTCCGACATATTTGTGTGTAATTTATAGCATTATATGTTGGTTCTGTAGTAGTGTTTGTCATTTAAAGCTTAAGGCCCCATTGTTTCCTCTATGCAGCATCAGCCGCTGCTAAAATTTTAAATGTTAAAACTTATTTTTGAAAAGTTGATTTTAAGTGTTTTTTATCGAAGTTTATGTTTTTAGCATTGTCATTTAAGTCGCTAACAATACATGTATAAAAGTTTTACCCACAAATTATTATTTTTTTAATACGCCGTATGGCGTATTATCCGTATTTGGCCAAACGATGAGGGTCTAATAGCATTGCATCCCTTGAAAAAAATATTGTAAATGAAACCAATGTTTTTTACTACATGAACCTGGACTAAATATTGTAAATGAAACCAATATTTGGCCAAACTATGAGGGCATAATCCTCTTTTATTGTAAAGTTATAGTTATAGTTCACTACATGCAAAGATGTCACATCATCATTCACTAACAATTATTACATTTAACCATCATGTAAGTATACTATATTATCTATAATGTAATAATTTATTAAAATTTAGAGATTTAAAATGTAAGCATGTTAAATCATCCCACATAATTCACATAATATTTCAATATATTTTGTCCATCATTTTTTATAATATCTATATGCCTACATAGTTCACCCTCACATGTTATTTTTCTTTTCTCTCATTAAGGCATGTCATATCAATTGTTTTTATCCTTGAATGATTAATTTATGGTTCAAATTATCTCTTTTTTCTCTCATTAAGCCATATCATCTTAATTTTTTTAGTTCTTAGATGTATGATCTAAATTATGTTCCTTCTTTTATTCTCTCATAAAGCCACATCAATTTACTTTTACATTTAAATCATAATTCTACATACTATTTAAATTTAAATTATATCAACTTATTTAAACTTACGTTGTTTAAGCTATCTTACACATTATTTTTACTTATTGTTATTATATTAAACTCCTGCAGCAACACGCGGTGTTTTACCTAGTAGTAGTATGTTTTTATGTTGGCTCGTGGCCTAAACCATGTGCACTTAAGGCCCTATTTTATTAATAAAGTTATTCACCGTATTATTGAATGGATTATTTGTTTAAACTTTAGAAAATATCTTCTATTGTATTATTTAGGCCATTTGTTTTAAACTGTTTGTTACGTTTATTTCTCAAAATATTTAATTTATCATCTACCCTATAATTCACTAACTGGGTGCTACATCCTTCATACTTCATTCATCAAATCCAACGCTCTGTGTTCACCTGCATCAGATCGAATGGGTATCGAATGGGTGAGATTGTCTTCCCCATCACCCACCGCTCCCCGCTTCGACCCGACCCCACGCAACTGCCAGCCACTCACGCCCCCAGCCCCTGCTCACATCGGTCACGCCGCTCTACTCGCATCTCCTCACCCAGCGCCGCAATCACCGCTCGCCTTCCGCGCCGCACCCATTCCCCGCAGCTGTCGTTCTCCTCCGCCTTGTCAGCCGCCGTCGCCAGGAAGGCGACGCCCCCACCTAACCACACCGCCGGACACCGACGCCCACCTCGCCGATCCCCTCTCATCCTCCGCCGCTCCCCTCGCGCCGCCGACGATCTCCGCCTCGACGATTACTCCCTCTTCCCTCCGCGATCCTTCGGTCGTCCTCCACGCCCCTCGATCCCCCAATCCGCGCCCCCATTCCCTTCTCTCCGCCGCCCACTGCCTCACGCCAACCCGCGCCCCTCAGCCCCCTTCCCTTCTCTCCGCTGCCTCGACCTCCCTCCGCCGCCCGCCGCCTCACCCCAACCCGCGCCCCCTCATCCCACCTGACCCACGCCCCGCCGCCCTCTTCCACTCGTGATCTCTCCCCTAACCCTAATCATCGTCTGCCGCCGCCGGGACAGCAGCGCTCGCCATCCTCCCCTCACTCTCGTTCGCGCCATCCCCGATGTTCGCCTGGGCGCCCGCCTCTGCGCCGCCAGATCACCATCATCCGGAGTCACCAGGGTCGTCATCCTCGCCTGCCAAGCCGATCTCCTCCACGTCGCCATAATTTCATTGCCTCCCTCACCGATCTGCTCCGCCTGCGCCGATCTCTCCCACTCGCGTCACCAGCGACGGTCATCTCGCCGATCTTCTCCACGCCACCGCCGGAACACCCACACCCGCGCCTGGGTGGCGCGTCGGAGGAGCGCCTAGTGGACGGTGAGGTAAGAGGAGGAGTGACAGAAGACGTGGAGCGGGAGGCCTCTCCTCTGATCCATCCCACACCACCTGCGGCGGCGGAAGACGGGGAGACGAGGCAGAGGGGATTTAGCTGCAACTGGGAGTATCATCTACAAGAGCAACAGGCATCGCTAACCGGCTTCGACGAAGCCCTCACTGTCGATCCTGCCACCCGCCGACCTCCTCAAGGTACCCGTCAACATCACCTCGCCCTAATTAATTCTCAATCGGCCCATGCTACTGATTAGTTTTGTATGACCTTACGTGGATGCGGTGGGCAGTCTTCCCAGTTCCCACATTGTTGGAATCTTTGGGATGGGTTGTATGACAGGGGTTGTGCATATCTCTCTCTTGTAGTTGTGGGATTAGGTAGTATGTCCTCTGGTTATAGCATTTTGTATGTGATTTGCCCAGGTTAGGGATAATTTTGCTGGGGATAGATTAGTTGACTCATCTATCATGCCTTTGGCAGCACAGCACATCAGCTAATATGACAAATTAGTAGAAGATGAGTGGTAACTTTAGATGTTGACTCAACATGTCGAGTTTGGTATGTCAAGAGTTTAATGATGTTCACATTATAACTGAAGTAATTAATACCTTTAGGAGATATGTTTCTGATATGTTAATATTTCATTGTATCCAAAAAAATCTTCAGATAAAAATATCAAACAAATATTCAGAGAAGACAATGGGCCTTTTATGGGGGATATTTCAAACCATATATCATAATACTCGTTAAATCTGTACTGTACTGATGTACTTTACACTTCTACTATGCAAATGCTAAGTTATAGGGTAGATGCATACTGGATCACACTTCTCTGTTTTCATGATTTTGTAGTGACACGTGCCGCCATCCCCTCCACCAGTGCCCCGCTGCCACCTGATCGTGGTCTGCAACCATCACCCTCTCTCCTCTCCGTTGCCGCCACCGCATTGGAGCCGCGTCGGAGGGGCACGTCTGGCCGGGTGAGTTAAACTGAATTCTTACTAATTAAGTATTAAAGTGTACTGAAGATCGTTAGGGTCTAATCTACGCTATAATTTCTTCAGTTAGTTTTTCTCAGGCATAACTGACACTTTTTAGTTCTTCGATCTTACTACAATTGGAGGCAAATCCAACACCCATGCACAAAAATAAATACATTAATTTTCCAATGTGTTGCTTTCTTAGGAAAAAAAATACACATGTATGAAGAATCTGAATTCTGATATAATGCTACTGCTAGAGCCATATTCCAATTCTTCTTTGTTTTTTACATGCCTTCAATTTTCCATAGTCCGATTTCCATGAGCCTTTATGTGTTCCATCTTGTGTATTACAACAAGCTATTTGATCCATTTGTGTTCTCCATTTTTCTTAAATGCAGGGTATAGTCGGTGAGGTGTACCTCGCTAAACTCATCTGCATCATTGCCTGGGTGTCTGGCTCACTGATCTCATTTGCGCCGCTGCAACTTTATCGGCAAGCCTTGCCGATCTGGTCCGCCGATGCACCACCAGGACTCTATAACCTTCCTCTCCAATCTGCTCCACTGACGAGCCGCGGACTCCTGCATCGACGCACTGCCACCGCCTCCAACTTGAGCGCCACCGCTGCCAACAGGTACAGAAAACCTACTCCACCACCCCTCCACCTTCTAGCTGATCCCCATCCTTAATATGACCGTAAATATTATGTCCTATGAAGCATCAAGCATGTATGTCTTCTCAC
The DNA here is from genome assembly GCA_000573905.2 of Oryza punctata. Classification (NCBI taxonomy): domain Eukaryota; kingdom Viridiplantae; phylum Streptophyta; class Magnoliopsida; order Poales; family Poaceae; genus Oryza; species Oryza punctata. The sequence continues at coordinate 20,536,576 of CM002499.2, read as the reverse complement.
GTAATTATGCATGATACAAATACCACAATCTGCAGGTGATATATAATTATACATCCAATTCTCTGTTTTGCTGTAAAACATATATATAGTAGATGCAATGCAATTCTTTTAAGTTTTCTGTTTATTGTGCTTGATCGACTATAAAATGTTGGTATTGATCTAAATCGTATAATCCTCAGTTCGAGTTTCAACAAGGTTACCATCACGTTTCCAATTTTAATTTTACAGTATAATGCAAATGATTTATTTTGATGCTTATGTCTGAAAATTCAGATAAAGCGTTTTAATTAGTGCCGTGCATATGGTTTAAGAAGCAAATGGTTTATGAGTAAATATCTCTGAATATGCGTGGTTAAGAAGCATATGGTTTATGAGTAAATATACTCTATCCATTTAAATTAAACTCATCTTTTTTGCTACAAAGTAACAAAGGTGAGTGAATAACTGTTTTTTCCTTACCCACTGTAGCTAGATAAGTGCATTACAACGAGGATTAAACAATACAGATTTTAAATTTTATTTGTGGACCCATGCGACTGAAAATGGGATAGAATGTGGATTTCCTGACTACATGTTTAGCTATTAAAATAATAAATATACAGACTGCTTTTCATGAAAATATTACCAATATCATTTTCTCATGGAAAATTCTAGCATTCTAGCATTGCAAGCCCGTTCTGTTCTTGAGGCTGCTTGGAATTGCCCCTTGCAGTGTATTGTAATATATATTGTGTCCTTGCAAAAAAATTATGTGCGTGCCGCTCCAGACATATCAGTCTCAAATATTAAGCATAAATTTGCTAAAGGATGTACTTTTGCTAATTCTGATGACATCATATTTAACTTTCATGACAAGATGAAAGTGGGGTTGCAGGGATGCCGGCACATCAGATGTTGCAGTTTGCTGCTTGCAATTGTTCGGAAATAATCTGATAAGTGATGTGAACTAATTGTTTCTACAAGCTAAGTTATACCTGAATGAGTAGAACATTTTGCAGCATGTACATGTTTAATTCCAGATTAATAAGAATGGAGAATGATAACTATACGATTTTTAATTGTTTTCTTATGCAAAGTTGTTTGAATCTTACAAAAAAATCCCTCTAGGAATTAGGATGATGAAAGGCTGTAAAGAAAATCTGCATAACGATGTGGAAAAATCTACAGAATCATGTGAAGATAAGCTGATGGTTGATGCTTCAATATTTGTTATTATGGACAGATCCAAGGATTTCAAGTAGTTGCAAAATATTTTATGGGAACTTACGGGGTTTTTCTGGTCATTTTACAGAACTCCATACAGATGTATAATTCAGTTGTAAACCGTTGATCACAGATAATCTATTATTGTCTTCTGTTTGCTTGATTTGTATTCTCCGTAGAGCTAGCACGGTAAATTACTAGTTACAATCAAGCAACAATGTGAATAATCTATTCCAAACGCACCTCGTGTAGGAAATCAGGAGGGAAAACATGTGTATGGAAGCTTGTGCTCGTTTCTACCACTTGACCAAAAAATTACATTTCATTTCTTTTCCACTTATTTGTACAGCTAGCAATTCTTATCAGCAAGCACCTTCTAGGACCAAAACCGTTATTCCGAATTCAACAACCATAGGAGTATGTAACAGCTTCTAGCACCAAACTTACCTGACCTCATGATCACATCTTCTCATCATTACAAGCTCATTACTACTCATTCCTCTAGAATCATGTCATGTGGTTGATGCCGACTGACTCTTGTCATCTCTGTTCCTCTATTTGTCACCTCTGTAGCTCTAAGCTGCCGTATTGGGAGGGCTCTACGGGCAAGCAAGCAAACAAGACATTGATGGACAAGATGCCATGGTGGCAATCGGGGACGGATCCAGAGCAAAATCGAAGGGGACTCATCTCCTCCTTCCTTCTTCAGTCCCCCTACTCTTCATTTTCTCATTCTTCTTCTCCTTTCCTCTCTCCTTCTATTAATGGCCAGCAGGGTAGGGGATACCCGAATCCCCCCAGCACCCATGCTGGATCCGCCCCTGGTGGCAATGCAGCAGTCATGGCCGATATTTTTGATCTATGAGGATACTCTTGGGCACCTTACGAATCAGGGTTGGACATACCTATTAGGCGGCATGGGGCGACTGCCCCAGCCCCCATATCCCCTTGGGCACCTACCACCACATCCTATTCACAATTGGCCCATAAGTGAGCAACCCAAGTATCCAATTTAGATTTTCCAGGGAATTACGGAGTCATGGAATTACGGAGTCACCGCTTCGCCTCTCGCTACCCGCACGCAACGCCTCGATATCAGCGCCATCATCGCTTTGTCTCTGCGACTCCGCACGCTACGTCCCACACAGTCACTCCAGCGCACCGCACGGTCGCCCGCCAGTCCACCACGGCGCACACGAGATGCGACGCCTAGCCGCCTACCGCCGCTCGCCGGCACCTAGCGACGGCTGGCTCGATGCCGCTCACACCTCGCAACCGCAGCTCCCTCCTTGCCTCCTCTTGCTCGGCGCTAACGCGACGCGCCGATGGCCCGACACCATCACCGACTCGTCATCACGGCTTCACCGCCTGCCACCTCACCGTCGTCTGCCACGGTGCCACCGCCCACTAGCGCGTAGCGATGATCGGCTCGACACCCCGACGCAGCTCGCACCTTGTAGACGCAGCTCGCATCCCGCCGTCGTCTGTCGCGCCGCTGCAATGCCGCTGCAGCCCGCAAGGTAGTTGGGTAGGCTGGTAGAGGTAGCAAAGCAAGCCATCCTCGATACACACTCGACAATCGACACTTGACGATGGTATGTCTTCTCATACATAGTTATTTTTTTTCAAGATATCTATCAACCATCTTTATGAATATTTTGGTATAGATGAATTATGTATGGCACAAGATAATTTTTGTTTTGAAATAATTTTGTTTGTCTTAATTTATTGATTATATTATATTTTTATATAATTACAGTATAAATATGGTATTTGTTCCATTTAGTTGTGCTTATGAAGCGAACATTTTCGCTCTATCTTGATTTTAATCCTGCGTCCGTCAGCTACAAATTTAGTACTATCTGAGATACACAAGCAAGCAGCATCAAGGGGAAACAAACAACGGTTCTTGCAGTATCGATCTGTGAAGATGTGTACCACTCCCAACATTGCAGGCACTACTAATGCGCCCTGTGGTGTGGTATCTCGTAGTATCTTCTTGTGAAGAATTCAGACTGCAGACCCGACGCAGTTGGGCACACGCTACTGCTCGAATGCAGGGTTTATTTGGTTTGAAGCTAATTTTGTACTTTACCAAAATTTTGACACCTTCAGGAATATCAAAAGAATATTTGATTTCCTACTAATTTTTGTCCACACTATTTGAAATTCTAGACGCTAAATTTGGTAGTGTCAAAATTTATTCACACAGCGAAAGTTTTGGTAGGGCAAAATTGATACCAAACCAAACTAGCCCGCAGTGTTCAATAGAGGTCTTTGCATTATACGGAGCGAAATACTGTGGCACGATTCATATATGCTCCAATCATGCGTTCATTATTAGGAGTACGATGCATAATGAATTTGTGATAGATTGTGTTAGGCGTTCAGTATACGAACAACTTGACTTAAGGCTAAGTTTTTTGAGCAACTCCAAAAGGCAACTTCCTCGTTTTCTATTAATATATTTCCCGAACTACTAAATTCTGCTTTTTTAAAAGTTTCTTCAAAATATCAAATAGATTTATTTTTCAAGTTTGAAATAGTTAATAATTAATTAATTGCTTGTTAGTGACTCGTCTCATTTTTGCGTGAAACATATTGGCTAAACCAAATTGTTGAATAGAATACACTACCCTTGACACTTTAACACAGTCATGTTTGAGAGAGCTTCTAGCTATGCAGCTTCTCTCAGAAGCTCCAACTCTCCCAAACAGTTTAGATTCTCACTCAAATTCTTAAAATCTGTAGTTATAGAATCCAAATAATGAACTGAAAGTTAAAAGCTGGAAAACCCAGCTTCTCCAGATTCTCAGAAACCGACTATCAACCAGTTGATTCTCAAATCTTAAGCTCTCCTAAACAAATCCACGAGGACATATGCAGGGAATAAACCTGAAAGACTGAAACTAGAAACATCAAGGACGACGTACGTCACATACATACATAGCACCATGATCTCGCACTTAAATATTTTCTTCATCTTAAGATTTTAGATTTATGATACATATCCTATTACTATAAATCTAAATAGGGAGTTTATCCAAATTTTTTTTTATTTTGTGATAGAGGAAGTATAACCATGAACAGTTTGAAACTTTAGGCGAGTACTAGAACACAAAGAACTCACAAGAGCAACAAGTGGAGTGCAATAGTGCAAAGTACCCGGTACCCGGCCGGCCATATGGCGCTAAGCTCTGACTGCCTCTGCCTTTTCACCTGTGGCGACTGGACTGGCCGGCGAGCAACCGATGCCTCGTCCAATCCATCCATCCATCGATCATGGCGTCGCAGAGACCAGATGACCACGGGAAATTAACAATCGCCTGCAAACCTGCGTACGTGGATCGTCGACTCGACGCCGTTTCTGCATGCGTCTTGGGCTCTTGGCACATGTGTAGATTCGGCGACAGGAGTACACAGGACGCTTCAGGGTTCAGAAATTTTGGCGCAGAAATTTTCAGTTCGAGCTTGTGCGTATCGGTGTTCAACGCGAGTTTCAGTGCTGCTGGGTCAGTTAATTACTCTGTCCACGCATAACTGGGGATATTGTGGTGAGTTTTTGGGCCTTGTGGTACAGGTCAAGGCCTGCACGTTTTATTTACTAGCAATGTGTTCATGCTATATAATTAGGGATTGGGACTGCCTATATATATTTATTAGGTGATTTCTAAAAAAAATCACCCAGATTTTTTTCTACCCTTAGATTTACATCCAACGAACTACAAAAGAAAACAACAAATATATATTTACTTACACAATATTTTTATTAAAATTACAGTGCACTTACATGTCATATCAACTAAATTTATAAATGTAATTTTAGTTATATAGGACTGTAATTTTATATTTTACAAATGTAATTTTAGTTATATAGCACCGTAATTTTATATTTTAAAGAAAATAATAAATACATATTTACTTACACAATATTTTTACCAAAATTACAGTGCACTTACATGTCATATCAACTGAATTTACGAATATAATTTTAATTATATAGGACTATAATTTCCTGCACTAATCTTGACGCACAATTCTACGGTAAAAAAAACGTCAAATATCATAGAAAAAAATCATCCGATGAATGTTTAGCAAAATCGTAATTGGATAGATTGGTTGGGTGATGGATTGAGAATAAAACACGAGCTAGGCCCATATAATTAAGGAGTAGATCATACGGTGGTTACTAGTTACGTATGTATGATGAGAAGGGGCTGGACACAAGGAGAAAGACCGTTCTTTTTAAAGTACTATAAGAGAAGAGATGAGCTAGAGCGTCGCCACTTCCTCGAATGTACAGTTATAGTAGCAACCTAAAGGGACCACCAACTTAATTACATCTAGCTAATACAATGAATTCATTTTTCCTCTCATCTTGCATGCCTATACATTTGCATGATAGTGATAGAGATAAGGTGTAAGATGGATTTATTTTGTAGCTAGACAATGTAAGATGCATATTTTATCGATCATGTTAAAAAGAATTTATAAACAATTCAGATGGTATGGTTTATGACCATTTAAATCATATATGTAGATTGATTGTCCAAAAATAAAACTAAAGTGATGCCAGTTCATGAGAGGAGAAAATGAAGGAAACAATACATATGGATGATCATCCAAAGACAAAACTGCGGTGTTATGGTTTTATGGGAGAAGAAAAGAAAAGGTTATTTTGACCGTAGATTAATTATTCAGAGTTATAAATAATTAAGGTGATGTGCTTAATAAGAGAAGAGAAAAATAACATTAACTATATACTTAGTGAGAATGAATATATAATTATTTGGGTATAATGTATATCTCAATTTTCTTAAAATTACTGTGTTTATGTTACTGTATTTTTTATGTTTTGGACTATAAATATTTGAGAAATATCTCGTACCTGGTTGTTAGCTACGAACTTCAATTCTCAACAAATGTCCAAAATGATTTTTAATGATGTACTACCTTCGTTTTATATTATAAGTCGTTTTGATTTTTTTTAAGTTAAACTTATTTAAATTTGATCAAATTTATAGAAAAATATAGCAATATTTCAACACAAAACAAAGAAATTAACAAAATATATTTAATGTTCAATGTAATGAAACTAATTTAGTGCTATAAGTGTTACTATATCTTTCTATAAACTTATTCAAACGACTTATATTATGAAACATAAGGAGTATATTTCACAGTTTACAATTCAAATTGAACAAAATTATATATAAAAATATTGTTAATTGCTAGTTTGAGCGGTATGCTATTGATTGTCTTTTAATAAAGAACATGAATCATGAAAGGAACTTTGTTTTTTTAGTGTGCTCACCTTTGTAGAACATGATTTGTCGTTGTAGAAGAGAGACGGGATGAGAGGGGTTGCTAAAGATAAGGCCTTAACCCTCTTATCTACTATGGTCATATCCCCACCATTGATTTGTAGACTTTTGTTGTTTAAGTTGATTAAGCAAACAACCTAATATGGTCACATCCCCACCATTGATGCAAACCATACCCCTACACACAAGAAAAACAACACGTTCTAACAGCTAGCGATACTACTTTTTAGGGAAGGATTGGGTTTAGGTAAACCTCGGGAAAACTTCACTCGATCCTCGCGGAACGACGACTCTGAACTGACCTTCTCGCTCCTGCCTGAAGCTTGAGGGCTAGACTTAGACTTCCGGGGTAGACGTGACCATCGATTTGTTCTCCAGTTTCAACAACTAGAGGGTTGGAGGGGAAAGGAGAGGAAGTTTGATAAACCATTTTGCAAAGAAATGTCGAGAGGGGGGAGCAAACATTTCGCACGTAGGATTTTCGGAAAACTTGTCCTTAGGGTTTGACCATTTGGCTTAGCCTACAGTCGAGTTGGCTCTGATACAGCTCAGAAATTTAATCCAAATTTCCAGACTATTTTGTGTATTAAATCCCTGTCCAGGAATCAGCTAGGGTACAAAAAAATGACAAATTAATATACAGATCCAAACGTAAATAAAGCGTAAATACTTACTGAAGAGGCACTTAGTCCTCGCACCGAAAAGAAAGCAACAACAGCGGAAAAAGCGAAGATCCTAGCGAGGCTTCAGCTCCACTCCACAGGCAAAACTCAACTGGGGTATAAGCCTTGGTCCTCTAACTTCGTCTTTAGCACAGAAGCACAACACTTCTGAAAAGGGGGAATAATAGCAAGACTGAGTACAACCACCGTAGTCAGCAAGCCACACTAACTATGCAGACATGTAAAGGGAGACAAAGGGGAAGTTTGTGGCTATTTGTATAAAGGTGGTTGAAAACATTTAAGGTTGGAAAACAGTAAAACAGTTGATTAATTAAGGCAAGATTAAACATCCACTGAACAACGCTACACCACGTTGAACAGTCCCAACCAAACCACCTGAACTACATCAGTTCATTAAGTCAAGTTAATTAATAGAGTGAGACTAAGCACGACGAAGCTGGTTGATCGCCCATAACCGCGGGCACGACTATTCGAATAGTTTTACTCTAGCCAGAGGTGCACAGCTGTATCCACAAGACACAACCCACCGTCATGTCACCGTGTCCGCGCAGACACGTCACCATGGCGAGTGATTGTGACAAGGCCCTTCGCATAACTCCCCCTAACCAATCGTACCCACCTCAAGTTTAGCCCCTACCTTTATATCCAAGGTAGGCAGCCCTGTCGTGCTTAGGTTAATCCGGCAGCCGCATAGACTGCAACACGGTATATCCAAACTCCATCACGCCCACCCTTGCCTCGGTACGTCAGAAAGGGAAAGCTATACTACAAGGCCAGCAGTTGTCCATTCTTGCTTATGGTAAGCGTGGTAAGTCTTCCAGGGTTTCCCGCGAACCGGTCCTTAATTACCATGGGTGCAACTAGCAAAACCATGCACCCAAAGCCCACCAATAAGCCATATTTTAGTTGGATAATTACGACCAATAAAACATGGCCAGATGTCTCGAGCACGCAACTCATCAAGATATTAAATGTAGAGATTGTGATTATCCCATAATGTGAGCTAGTGGTAATGAAGCATGGCTAAGGATAACGTGATTCTAGGAAGATCAACATAAGTGACACAAGCTAGTAAATTATCACCCAAGTTTAACAAATGATGGGTCACAGGTAAATATGGCACAAGCGAGCAGATAGGTAATTCCATAATCCCATGTAACTAGCAAAACATGCAATTTTATTTGCAAATGATAAAACATTTGTAAATTAGGTTCAATATGCTCAAGGGGAGTGTGCGACTTGCCTTGCTTCTTCACTTTAATCTTTCGAACTCTTCCTCGCGAACGCGATCTTCTGAAACGTCTGAAACTACACGCTAGCACACAAAACAAGGAAAAACACTAATAAAATCAAGTAAACAGTACATAGAAATAAAAAAACATGTAGAGCTCATTTTTATATGAATTTTGCAAGTTTAATGGCTCAATTTGGAGTTCGTATGAATTATTTATGAATTTTAGAAGTTTTGAGCCGTTTAAATGGATTTGTGGAATTAAATAAGATTTATGACGTAATTAATATTTATTTTATAACAGGAAAACACGAATTATGATGTCAACCTTCAGGGGAGGAGATGGCTGAGCAACTGACATGCGGGCCCCACATGTCAGGGCACGAGGGGTCGGTCCACCATGGACGGGGACTGTCGAGGCGGTCCGCCACCGGTCCACGGGAACCGACGGCCTGGATTGGCCCAAGCTGATCAGACGGCCACGGGGCGGCATGGCTGGACACGGGCATGGCACAAAGCCAGCCCAGCCGAGCCACGGTGCGTGGCTACCAACGGCGAGGGCCGGCGGTGCGGGGAGCGGTGGAGCGCACGGAAGGCGGCGGCGCACGAAGAAGAGGAGGAGAGGGGCTCATCGGGATGGGGCGGCCGACGAGGCGGAGCGGGAGAGCGGCCGGCAGCGAGAAGAGGCGGCGGCGTCACGGGGTGCGGCGCGGAGCTCCGGCGGCGTCAATGGAAGCGGAGGGGTGGCCGATGTGCTCCAGGGCCTTGCAAAGGCGATGGAAGCGGTGACGCAGCTAGAGGTGGTCAAGGATTGTGGCAAGGGGTGGCCGGAGGCGGCAATGTGGCGGTGGGGATCGGCTTCATGGGAAGATGGTGGCTTAGTGGTGGATTGGGGAAGGAGAGTGGCGGCTGGGTCGCGGCACGATGCGGTGAAGCCGGTGGCGCAAGCGGCGGGGCAAGATGGTGGCGAGAGTAGTGAGAAGTGGTGGCTGGAGAGGACCGGGGAGTGGCGGAGAGAGGGGCACCTGGGGAGCTCGAGGGGAGGGCCGGCGAGCTCGGGATGAAGGGGGAAAGAGAGAGAGAGGAGGACGGGGAGCATTTATATAGGGGTTTGGGGCAACAGGGAGGCCAGGGAGGGGGCGGATTTGGAGAAGGGGGTGTCGACAGCGAGGGAGAAGTGGGCATTGTGGCGCTAGATTTACCGGGAGGAGTGGGGAGAAGGTTGAGGTGATGGTGGTGGTCACGGCTGGGCGGAGTGGGAGAGAGAGAGGGGTGCAGGAGGCGGCGACGTGGGGTGGTTGCCAGCGTGGGCGGCGCGAGCGGCGCTTGGCCGAAGGCAGCAGAGGAGGAGGAACAGGGGATGGGAAGGCTCACCGGACGCACGGCAGCGGAGGGAGGTGGCGAGCGGCGGTGAGGAGAGGCAGCGGCGCGAGCGGAGCGGTGGCGCGGGCGGCAGCGGTGCGCACGGGGCAGCGGTACGGGTGGTGAATTATGCCGCGAGGCAGAGGCCAGGGTGTGGCACGGTGCGGCAAAGCCAGAGGCGGCCTCATCATTGTTTGGCGGAGGCTAAAACGGTGGCGACGCCCGGCCAGAGCATGCCGACGCTCGACGATGCGCGCGGCGCGGAGAGGACAGGAGAGGGTGCGGCGGGCTCGGGCGCGAGGGGAAAGCGGGAGAGGGAGCTCGGGGGATGCTTTTTATAGGGCCGGGAGGGGCGGAATCGCCGGCCGGAGTGAGGCGTCGACTTCGGGGAGTGGAGCTCGAACCGACGCTGATTTGCGGGGAGAGAGGGGGGAAGGTGGAGGAGGTGGACGAGATCGGGTCCCCGCGGTTTGAGCAAGAGAGAGAGGGCGCGGGCGTGCCAAAATCGGGGGCGACGTGGGCGGCAGTTGCTGGCTTGACCGGCCGGCCGGTGGTAGGAGATGACAGGTAGGGCCGCGGGTCCCACCTATCAGAGAGAGGGAGAGAGGAGCTCGGAAGAGGGAGGTGATGTGGACTTCAGGGAAGAGGGGAGGGAAGCGGGCTGGTGGCCTCTAGGCCGGGGAGGGAGGGGAAGAGAGGGCCGGCCCGGGGGAAGAACTAGGGGGAGGAGGAGAGGTGGGTCGAGTAGGGAGGAGAGGTGGACTTTGGGTCGAAAGTGGCCCAAAGTGAAGGAGGAGGATTTAATTTGTTTTTCAATTTATTTAATTGATTAAATGAACTTTGTGCTATTAAAATTATTTCTGGAGCTCCGAAAATTCGCGGGAAAATTCAGAAGGTATTTTAGGGCACGGAGAATATTACAAAAATATTTCCGACCATGATTTTGAAAGGAAAATTTTAATTCCCTCATTATTTGACTTGATTAATTTGCTTTGATTTTTAATATAATTTCTAGAAATGCATTATTTAATGATTTTTAATCCCAAACGAAAATCAGGGCGTGACAAATCTACCCCGCTTACAGGAATCTCGTCCCGAGATTCGGGGATGGCTAGAAAGAAGGCTGGGGTACAGGGGTGGCGCTGGACTGGTCTGCTGACTTCTACGATTTTAAACTGACTCACACAGACTGATTGACCCAATCTGCCCACTAACCTAACTGACATCAAAATGAGTGCTCTATTGCTTTCCCCAAAAACTGCACTCATTGGTTCTGCTCAATCTAACACTGATCTGGATTGTAGGTGCTCATAGATCTCACTTCCGTGGACTGAGTTGATGGGGCTTCCTCGAAATCTTGCACTGACTTTCGTGAACCCACAAACTCTGAACTGGCTTTGAATTGCCCCTTACTAGAACAATGAGTCCTCCAGGGAGTTGCTCGATCTCAACGACAAGTATACCAAGAAGTTGTCTGATTTGACTTTCGTTCAGATCATGGGGTTCTGAATTGCTACTTGTCTAAACTGGACTATCGGTGCTTTAGCTTGGGGTACTCTAGAATTCAACCTGTTAACTTGAGGTTGTTGAAGCTCGATTGGCACATTGAGGCTGACTTTTGGTGGAACCATATACTTTGGATTTGCTTGAACTGCTTCAACCTGAATAACAGCGCTACAACAAACTGCTAGGCCTGCTTTTCCGCTGGACTGTGTTCTAGGTCGCTACTTTTGTAAGCTGAATAATTGATACTACAACTCGGGTATACATGAGAACTCAATACGATGGCTTGGGGTTGGTGTAGCTCCGCTAAAGCTTCACAACTGACTTCTTCATTTAGACCCCATTTTGCGTAACCCGGTTAGATCTCCAAGTAAAACAGTTCCGGGGCAAACCCAATTTCACTTAAGATTTCTTTACCGAGGTAGTTGAGATTTCACCTGACTGTGAATACTTAAATTGTTATCCTTGAGAATACCCAAAGTTCTTTGATTTTTAGTGTAGCCCTGACTTTGAAAACTTGATGCGTTATCAGTTAATCCCAATGAAACACTGATGGTGCACTTCCATTCCAGGAAACTTGGAATCTAACACGTAATTGATGACATGAAGTCCCACATAAGAGCGACTCTTATTCAGCTCATGAATCTACATACTCTTGATCAACACTCCCATTAGCTCTGACTGCTGGAACGACTGTTATGTTTGTGTCATGACTTCAGTGTCGACTGCCTGAAAAGGTCATTTGGTAGGTGTCTTCCAAAACAGGCTCAAATCACTGGCTGTATCAAGCTCAAGAGGTTATTCCCACGGTACAACATTTCACTTCTTTGCTTATCCTTCACTGGCTCCTCTAGGTTGAAAAACTATAAGTTCTGTAGTTGCTTTCCCACAAATATTGCAATCTGTACGACTGTTGGAAACTGACTTTGATCCTGCCAAGAGTTTCAACTCTTTGATCATTTGGTCATAACAACTTCACCTTCAAACCTTGGTTAGAGATGGTTCACTGGTGAGGATGCTGTGTCACTTAATCTGTTGGTTGTATTTTCTGGCCTGACATTCGCATCCATTTACTACGGACCAATGTGATGGAGCAATTCAATTGGCATCTTCCAAAAATTTTGAGGTGCTTTCTATCATACTCTCTGTTGGCTATATGTTTCTGGAGCTAACTTACATAGTTTTTCTGACTCATGTGTGGAATGTTTTCATTGCTGACTTCCGAGAAACATTGAGAATGTTTTTCGGAAACTGTAACGGTTACCTTGAATTAAGAACATCCATTTTTGATCCATATACGGAATGATTTCTTTGTCAACTTTCGAGAAACATTGAGGTGGTTCTGAAAGCTATAACCGTTGCCTTAAATCAAGAACGACCGTTCTTGATCCATGTTCACACCACTAGGGCGTTGTCACCATTTACCAAACTCTGAAGAACTTCCAAAGTTACAGAGTTCCGTTAATTCTTATATGATGTCACACTCAAATATGTCCTCCATCTATCCATCATCCTGGGGTACCACTGATACTGTCCTTTAGAGGGACCTCATCATGTTGAGTGTTACTGTGGTCCAACCATTTTCACTTCGTTGGTCAACCATTCCTTTATTGACTGGCAATTAGGTCTTAGAGCTCAACAAAGCTGTGATGAGCTAGAGAAGAAACTCTAGATTCCTCGCGACACTGACAGATACACAAGTTAACTTACTTTTAGATACTCAAGATGAATCATAAGAGAAGAAAATTGTCTGACTCATACTTTATTCCACTTTCCCTTTTCCTTACTTAACTGCCATGGAACTTTTCTCCACAAAGGAGGTACTTGAACACCAAAGACTCGTGCACGATCGATGACCCTTGCTGATAGAGTTTTTGATCAGTATAACATTTACCCTTCGATTCTGCCATGGTTGGCCTATTCGTTCATTGATTACCAGCTGGAGCTCCCACAAGAACAATATTAAGACTGCTAACATTCCTCAAAGAAGCATAAATTTTCCAATCTTCTTGGTAGCAAAGACAAACAAAACCTTCTTATTGTTGGTGCCACTCTCCTGTGATTACTTGCCAAGCATCTGAGTTGGAGCATTACGAGGTGCATGGTTGATGTTGACAGCAATCTTTAAGCCTGGTACTGGAGACATTGACTACTGTCGATACTGAGGAATTAAATTCTCTCTGTAGTTAGAGTAGATCACTGATTTTCTCGCATTGCTTGCCCTGCATGTGTTGATTTTGTAGCCTTGAAGCGGTTGCTACTGAAACAATAGAGATCTTGTCGGTACCCTTATTGACAATTCATTATGGTGGAGTTTACACATTGCAACTAAAGATCGGCATCCACTGACTTTCTGGTGTCTTTTGGTTGGAATCAGACTACTCTATGTTGAAACTGATGTAACTTGAAGGGCAAGGATGTTGCAACCAGTACCGGTGACTTGATGATGTTGATGCTTCGGCATTGGACACCCTTTTGAGAAATAACTTGTCTTTCCCACAATTGAAACAACGGTAATTACCTTCTTTGGTCTCGGAAGTGAACACTCTCTGAGGTGGGGTCCTGGCTCAAGACAGCTAGAACAATACTGATTTGGCTGACCATGATGTGCATTCTTCTCGGTCGGCTCACTTGCAACTGGAACAGGAGCAAGGAGAGGCTGATGAACCTTGTTAAGGATACTTCTGCTACAACTGTTGGCTTCCACCGGGGTTGGAGCTAGATGAAAACCAAAAGAATTGTTGTTGTTGCCATTGAACGCCATGGGTGGACAAACGGGCCACATAGATGTCCTATGATTTTTCTGTGGTCTTAACAAGGACCAAATCCAACTGGCAATCTTTGGGCCCATGCCATATTCCCTCACACAGGATGCATATATGACCTTCTTCATAGAGCTTGGCCTTGCAGGTGGTTGTCTCTGCAACGAGGTGGGTCAGGATGCATACGTTAACGGAGTGTCCAGTTTCTCCTTTATTTATTAAATGCTTTGGACTCCATTTCTTTTCACTGAAACCTTCAAGGATTTCTTCACTTTCCTCTTCAGCAGAGGATACTCCTTCATGTTCATCACCTTCAAACTTGGGCGAACCATAAAACCTGAGGTGCCGAGTCAGCTGACGTGCACCACAAGAAAAGTTCTTCATATCCTCTAGAGAGAATTCTGCGTCGGACATGACCACGTTGATGATACCTTCTAGGGTCCATGCTGCTACCTTTCACTACTTAGGTTCGAGCTGTAGTGCACCATAATTCTTGATGATCAGTCGGCCTGAAGCTTCAGTCCTTCTGGGGCACTGCATCTCATCTTCTGTCGGTGACCTGCATACACCTTCCATGGACGATCGGACACTTTGCAAAAACTGCCCTTGTAAACCATAACCATAACACGCATCACTAGTTGCTTCATGGATTGGTGGTGGCTTGGATGTACTTGTTTGTTGGGGACCTAGTGATATACTGGTTGAAGTTGCGGGTGCCTTGCTCTTGAATATACTAGCTTTGACTCTGATTCTAATTCTAGGATTGCGTCTGAGCTTGCATCTGAACTTGCATTTGTTGTTGCTGGAGCCACTTCTACTGTAGTTAACCTTGCGTCGAGCTTTGCGTCTCCTACACCAATACACCCATCATCTGATCTTGGACACCAAAAGTTGATCACGAGCGGAGGTTCATCTGGCATTGGTGGTATATTGTTGCTTTCAACTGAACCACTGATCTAGAATTTTAACACACTGATGTCGTTGTTGCTCTTCTTCTCTCTAACACTGACCATCTGTTGCTGGGATGGGGAGAGAAGGAAGAGAGGGGTTGCTAAAGATAAGACCTTAAACCACTTGACTACTGATCTGTTGTGAGTAGACTTTTATTGTTCAAGTTGCTTAAGCAAAGAACCTAGTATGGTCACATCCCCACCACTGATGCAAACCATACCCCTGCACACAAGCCAACAACACAGTACAAGCAGCTAACGACACTACTCTTCAGGGAAAGATTGGGTTTAGGTAAGCTTCGGGAAGGCTTCACTTGATCCATGCAAAACAACGACTCTGAACTAACCTTCTCGCTCCTTCCAACTTAAAGCTTGAGGGCTTGACTTGACTTCCGAGAGTAGACGTGAAACCATCGGTTTGCCCTCCAGGTTCAACAACTAGAGAGTTGGAGGGGAAAGGAGAGACATTTGATAAATCATTTTGCAAAGAAATGCCGAAAGGTGAGAGGAGACAATTTCGCAATTAGGCTTTTTGGAAAACTTGTCCTTAGGGTTTGACCATTTGGCTCAACCTACAGTCAAGTTGGCTCTGATACCACTTTGTCACACCCAGAAATTTATCCCAAATTTCCAGACTATTTTGTGTATAAATCCCTATCCAGGAATCAAGCCAGGGTACACAAAACGACAAATTAATATATAGATCCAAACATAAATAAAGCGTAAATATTTACAGAAGAGGCACTTAGTCCTCACACTGAGAAGAAAGTAGCAGCAGCGGAAAAGGCGACAATCCTAGCGGGGCATCAACTCCACTCCATAGGCAAAACTCAATTGGGGTATAAGCCTTGGTCTTCTAACTTCGTCTTCAGCTCAGAAGCACTACACTTCTGAAAAGGGAAATAATAACAAGATTGAGTACAACCACCGTACTCAGCAAGCCACACCAACGATGCATTCGTGCAAGGGAGACAAGGAGGATTTGTGGCTATTTGCATAAAGGCGGTTGTAAACACTTACGGTTGAAAACAGTAAAACAGTTGATTAATTAAGGAATGATTAAATATTTCCACTAAACAATGCTACATCACGTTGTACAGACCCAACCATTCCACCTAAACTAAACCAGTTCATTAGGTCATGTTAATTAATAAAGTGGGACTAATCACAGTGAATCTGGTTGATCGTCCATAACCGTGGGCACGGCTATTCGAATAGTTTTTACTCTGGTCAGAGGTGCGCAACTGTAACCACAAGACACGATTCCACACATGTCTTCATGCCCCGAAGTACCTCCATGGTACTGCAAGGGGGGAAATCGTGACAAGACCCTTTGCATAACTCCCCCTAACCAAGCTCAACACACCATAGGTTTAGCCCCCACCTTTTAGCCAAGGTAGGCAGCCCCCCTCGTGCCTAGGTGAATCCGGAAGCCGATCAATGGGTTAACCCCCACCGACCGAACCCCATCAAGCCCACCCTTGCCTAGATGCATCAGCTAGGGAAAAGCTATACTACAAGTCCAGCAGTTACCCACGCTTGCTTGTGGTAAGCACTGTTAGTCTTCCAGGGTTTCCCGAGAACCGGTCCATAATTGCCATGAGTGCGACTAGCAAAACCATGCACCCACAGCCCACCATTAAGCCATCTTTTAGTTGGATAATTACGACCAACGAAACATGGTCAGGTGTCTCGAGCTCGCAGCTCATCAAGATACTAGAAGTAGATAGTGTGATTATCCCATATTCTCGACTAGTGGTATTAAGCATGGCTAAGCATAATATAATTCTAGCGAGATCAACATAAGTGACACAAGCTAGTCAAATTATCACCCAAGTTTGACAAAGGACGGATGTCAAGTGAATTGGCACAAGCGAGTAGATAGGTAAACCCATAATACCAAGTAATTAGCAAAACATGCAACTTTATTTGCAAACGATAAAACATTTATAAATTAGGTTCAACATGCTCAAGGGGAATGTGTGACTTGCCTTGCTTCTTTGATTGATCCTCCGAACTTTTTTCCTTGCGAACGCGATCGTCCGAAACGGTGGAATCTACACGTTGGCATGCAAAATGAGGAAAAACTCTAATAAGAACCAAGTAAACAGTACATGTGAAGTAAACAAACGTGTAGAGCTTAATTTTAGATGAATTTTGCAAGTTGAATGGCTCAATTTGTAGTTCGTATGAATTAGTTATGAATTTTAGAAGTTTTGAGCCATTGAAATCACTTTCTGGAATTAATCCGAATTATTGCGCAATTAATATCGATTTATGACATCAGTCGACAGAGTGGCGGCTAGGGTTTCTTGCATGATGTGATACCTCCGCCGGTCACACCCCCTCATGAATATATAGGATTCGCGACTGGGCCTCTGAGGTCCATTTGAGTCCTATTCGGATCCCTATCCGAATTAAGCTCATATTGGATCTCCATCAAATCCCCTTATTCCAGCCGGTTAAGCGTGCGACCCTGTAGGTTCGTGTACTCTTGGCTACAACCCGAAAACTCCTTTTCGGTCCACGTGCCAACAGTGGCCCCTAGTAGAACGTATTGACCCACCGGGCATACATAAAGATCATATCGCTAAACCTCTAGTGTATATTTGTATGAACCCCTTTGCCTCACGATATCTATTAAGCTCAAAGCTAGATATGTGCCATCCTCTAATAGCTCATTCATTGACTCGAACCTGTGATAGATTATTTAACCTGCGATTGACTCCTCAATCACTTTTGGCATGACCATGCACTTCCATAATCTATAACATCGAGGGGCCTAGAGATTTCTCTCCATAGGAGGGGCAAATCCATCTTGACTATTTATATCCCACTGCATGTTTCATAGCTATCGATGCAAAAACACACACTGCCCTGAGAGATTTGCTTTACTCTAGTGCTGGTCCAAATCTTGCTTTCAGGTTCAAGGCGTGCCAATTGGTTTGATCCTACAACCAATAAGAATATACAAAGAAATATTATTAGTAAACAATAACCGATTGGCTAGAGAGCCGATGTCGTATTGCCTTGTAACCTAGTTGATGCAGGAAAGGTGGATCGGTCATGATGTAGATTTATAAGCACAAGTAAACCCTAAACTCGTCTCATCGGCTATAAAGATTAACATTATATAATCTACATATCAATATTACTTTAGAAATAAGCAATTGGGATAGGTCGGACTTAACCGAGACAATATAAATTGCTTAGATCCAAAATAACATGAAGGAAAGATTATATATGTTCAAATCATAGCCGATGTTCAAGTTTAAGCATGTATCGGCTATAGCTTCGATACAACCCTCTACTGGGATATCATCTTATAATAAATATATTAAACTAATATCAACTAGATTGATAACAAGCTAAATATATTTAAATAGTTGAGATCCCAATATAAGGGGCAAATACAACTTGTTGAACAAGATAAAGATAGAAGTAAAACAATTGTACTAGATAAGATCGGCTGAAACTCCAACACTATCCTTACTAACAATCATAAAGCATGCTAGAGATTATGGTTCTAAGCATGACTTAGTAGATCAAACCTAACTGATGCAGCACTAAGTATGAAAAGAGAACACAATATCTAGACAATCATACCGATGATTTCCTTTTCAGGATGGTGGATACCTTAGCTAATCTAAATCAAAGAGATCTATTTAACTTATATTGATATTACCCTTGGGAAGGTATTGATCAATATAATCAAATAGATCTATCAACTTATATTAGCTAAGATATATGATAACAGACAAGTCTTATCTCTTGTCGAAGATCAAAGTCGATGCAGTCCGACTCGAAACAAGAACTCGTCGAGAATTACGAAAAGTAAAAAGTGTGACGATGCACCGAGAGTTTATTGAACTGGTGTTAAATATTTACATGGTCTCGGGCATATATTTATACCCTGAAAATACAACTTATCCACATCGGACATGACTAAAATTTTCCTAACTTAACTCTAACCGACAAACAAGTCCCTTAGGCGGACTCCTACCAAAATATCTCTAAGGAAATTACATAATATCCTAATTAATAGATACAATTGCCCAATCTCGGACTCTATCCTTACTTGGCAATGCCTTTGAAGTCCTCATCTTGCAACCAAAACCGACTATATCGACTTCCTTATCCGATTCCAACTCCTATAGGCTAACCATCTCCAATCCGGTGATCAACCGATACCATCTTAGCCGATACGAACTCCGTTTCTGGGATTATCGCATATCTTCAAATCCGCTTTGGATAAAATCTTGACTCCAATTCATACTCTTGTCAAATTTCATTGTCAACAATAGCATACCCGAAGACTACTTTCATAACTACCCAGTTATGGAATAGTGTTTAGTAGCCCCTAAGCAAGCTACTACACATGTTGGGAACCTTGATAATCTCAGGTCTAAGGATTCTATACCAACACTAAATAAGACCACTGATGGCACATTATATATAGCTCTTGCAGTGTCTCATGTTGGGTTTATCTAAGAACATGTTCCCCAACATGTGTCCACATTATTAATTTGATATCTCCATACCATGATCTATGAGATATGATCATCAATCAATATATGTGCTGATCATTTAACCATATTTGTTCCACATATGATATTGGATCAGGGATCCTTTAGAAATAGTAACATACAACATAAAGAGTCTCATGAATGAATCACATATTCATTAACCAATAATGAGTTATCTATTTCGAGAAACAATGTCGGATAAATATGTAAACATAATATGTGATACAATCATCTCTATGATTATCTCTAGGGCATAACACCCACAATAGGATCGCTGTGAAGTTTTAATATAGGGAATATCTTTTCACACTCGGTGCTCCTTAGCTTCCACCAATGAAAATAGCTATATTTTCGTTGGTGGTCTATGTAATCCAACCACCAGCAAAAATTGATTTTCATTGGTGATTCTTAGCCCCTTACCCCTCCTTACAATTTTGTAGGTGGAGTGCGCACATGGCTGCCAGTAAAAATATGGTACCCAAAGCTCAATATATAACTCAAGATTTAGCAAGAAATCCTCCTATCTCTTTCCAGGGTGGGAACCAGAATCATCAGTTCAGCTCCTACCAACCTCTAGATAGATGCCAATGGCAACCAAAAGCAACCACCTCTTCTTCCCCCTTTGTCCTGATGCCATTGGCAAAAAGAAAGGATGGCATTGTATGTGACGGGTGTAACGACGACGGAACATAGCACCCACACTACTTTCGAAAACCGATGGACCAAACAAGCTGCCTATTCACCTGCAAAAAAAGGGAGAGTACAGATTCATGTAATCTTGTACATATAGGAGTGATGTGAAATTTCATCCGCAGACAGCCTAAAGATTTTGCACACAGCACACAGTACCTTGTACCGATCTAAAAGTGATAGTTGATCTCCCTAGTGTCACTTTCTCACCTCTACGTACACGTATGATCGTATGGGTATGACCACCATACGTATAGACGTGAAATTGAAGCAAGCTAGGGTGGAGACGATACTCCTTTGTCCGATCACGAAAAGCAGGTTGTCTGGGCCTCTGGGGTATTTCTAATTAATTTAACTTCTTAAAACCATTTAAATTTAGTACCTTAATTTTTGAATATTCATACTATAGTAGTAACCATGCATGGTTCATGGTTCAAAATTCCGGAATGAAATTTCCGAAATTCCGCTCCTACCCCAATACAAAACTATTCCTTCTTTTTTAGGATAGCACAATTTATTCTAAATTTTATTCAAATATATTTAAAATTTAAATTATTTCAATCGTAATGTTTGTTCGAATGGTTCCCCCTCCCCCGGAAATAGAAAGGGCAAAACCAAAAATTTTAAATAACATGGTAATCATAAAACTGACTTTATACTTTATTTACTTATCGTTTAGGACATCATCATAGTCTTAGTACAATGTACGTATTTTATTAGGGAGTTTCTAGATTTTAGGTGACTGAGATTTTCAAACATTTTAGTCACTTTTTTATCCTTTGGATGACAGTCCAATGGTTCCCATCACTCCTCCCTCTTTTTACGTAGAAGGTTAAGCAATAAATTATTGTAACCTGCAAAATTTTAAAAAATACAGAACTACATGAAAGAAACTTACAATTCATAAAACTTTACATACTTACAAGTACAAAATATTCAAACTTAGCTAACAATAAAAAAACCATATATAATAAAAAAAGTTAAAATTAAGTAAAATTGCATATTGCATACTTCAGCAATTTTAGGCTTAGGAATATGGAATTTTTAGGTGACCAAAATTTCACAAATTTTTAGCGCCTGAAATTAATCTAGCAATACCCATTTTACTATTATTGGTTTTCTAGCACATATTTGTGATAAATCTACTAATATAACTTTTACAGTTGAAATCTTAACTTTTTTTTCTTTTCTAAATGTATTAGTGATTTAAGTTGCGAACGGATGTTGTATCTGTAATTCATTTTTATAGGGTTAATAATTATAGTCAGTTTTTTTAAAAAAAAGTTCATTAGCTTAAAGTATGTTTTCATGACAAAAAGAGAAACTACAATATAGTTTGGTAACCAAAATAGACATTTCAGACTTTCAGTCTTGTTTCCCTCCACCTTTATAAGCCTCCATCCATCCATTCGGCGCCGTCCACCAACCTCCTCTCTCCGACCTCTCATGGCGACCCTCCTCTCGCCGTCGCCGGCGTCGGGAAGCAGCCGCAGCAGCGACGGCGGCGGCGGTGGCCGCCGCCTGTCAGAGCTGCTGGAGGAGCAGCAGGAGCCCTTCTCCCTCCACATCTTCCTCCTCGACAAGGGCTGCTCCCCCGCCCTCCTCGACGCCGCCAGCGCCGCCTGCTGGCCGAGGAGCCGAGCCGCCGCGCCGGCGCTGCGGCGGCGCCGGCGCCCGGCGAGCGCGCTGCTCAGCGTCATCCTTTCCAAGATTCTACTGCGTGGCGCGGCGGCGGGCAAGAAGGTTGGCGGGGAGAGGCAGCGGCAGCAGCAGCAGCCGCCGGCGGCGGCCTTCGGCGACGGCGCCGGCGAGGCCGACATGGAAGACGAGGAGGAGGAGGAGGAGGAGTCGAAGCAGCTGAGCCCCGTCTCCGTGCTGGAGCAGAGCCCGTTCCAGCCGCCGGCGTCGCCTGCCTACTCGAAAAGTAAGCAAACATGTACACTCACCTCGCGTCTCTCCCGTCTCCGGCGCGGCGGCGCCATTGCCGCCACCTCGTAGATAGCTCAGAGCTCACTCGCTCTACGTACTCCAACCATCGCAGAGGCCATAATCATCTTCAGGGAGCTCCTGGCGGCCGCCTACACGCCGGCACTACCCGACCACCCCGTCAACCACACACCAAGCTCGCCGCCGCCGCCGCCGTCGACGAGGACCAGCTCCTCCGCCGCCTCCGCCTCACGCTACTGGGAGGAGGAGAAGCTCGAAGCAGAGCTCGCCAAGGTGCACGACCTCATCGCCGCCGAGATGGCGGCCGGGTGGAGCGTGTGCCCCGTCGGCGACGCGCGGCGGCACGTCGGCGCCGAGGTCGCCGCCGCCGTGCTGGAGTCCCTGACGGAGGAGGCCGCGGCGGCGCTGATGCTGACGTGGAACAACGGACGGCCGCGATGCGATGATGATGACGCCATGGACGACGATGCGATGTGTGTGGTTGTTGCGGAACAGAGTTGCTGGCGATGTTGATATGTGTTTACTTTAATTTTAACTTAAATTAATCTTAATTTTTCTGGTGGCGATGATGATTATGTAGTTGATGCGTATTAATTAGTATAAAATATAGTTAATGATGAGATTTTTTTTTGGGGGCGGTAGCAGTAGTTGCTGCTATTAGGACTGGCTAGCTACCTCTGTTTCTTGGCATGAGTTCTCTTATGCCAAAATTATTAAGTTAGGAAAGTCGTATATGTGGTATATTTAACACAAAGTGAAAAATTTCTGAAATGTTCCTTTATAATAAAAAAAACTATATAACACATTTTGAATTGGTGTGACGTATTGTACATGATTTTTGGCATCAGTCAAATATATTTGAGTATAATATGTTTCCGAAAGCAAGGCATTTGATTTTGTAGCTTTCCCACTAAACACACAGAAGGAAAATATTAGGTGAGAACATGCATTATTTCCTCTCTAGAAAAATATGCATTATTTCGCCTAATTAAACTGCTAAATAATTGTTAAGAGTGGACCATCTCTCAATTTTATTCATTTATGTGAAAGACAAGTTTCAACTATTTAAACCGGCATGGTAAGTTTGATCCGGAAGTTCATACGGCGACATCAACACAAGCACGGTTGATCTGTGCTGTCCTCTCTTCTACCCTATATTAGAAGTTATTTTATTTTTTTTAGTTTTAAATTTGATTAAGTTTATAGAAAATTATATTAGTATATTCAACCTAAATCAAACATATTATTAAAATATATTCAATATTAGATTAAATCAAACTAATTTAATATTTTAGATGTTGCTAATTTTTCTATAGACTTAATCAAACTTAATAAAGTTTAACTAGAAAAAATCAAATGATTTGTGATATGAAACGGAGCAGTAGGATCCATGAAGTCATTTAATTTCTTTCGATTATCGTGGAGAAGAAGCATACACACATACACCACCTATACATGAACACAACACTCACAAGTCTATAAATACAGTCTCCAACACATATATTTGAATAGATGAACACTAGATATAACATCATTAAATTCCTATCGAAATCAAAGAGCACATCACTATATATCGGTAGTTCTTGTCCTCCGGTCAACCTTTTTATTTTCAAAAACAATACAATACATACTAGTACCATCCACACAATATTTATCTGCAGTCAGCTGAAAAAAATCTTTAGAGCCCGAACAAATCACACTATACTAAATGTTTATAATAGAGAACATGTGTTTTGTTGTTAACCCCTACAATATATTAAAATTTCATGACATATTCGACGACTACCACGGATCAACGGGCCCCATTAATCGGCCATATAGTATATTTGTATTCTTTGGAGGATTCATGTGTAAATAAACTTCAAAAATTTTGAAGAAGGCCAACCAACTTTTTGGTGGTACAAGTACGTCATTCTACGACGCACACGTGTGTCAGGGCAGCAAAATGTACGGATGGGATGAATTGTGTAGCGCTGTGACACTTTGGGTTCAAGCAAAGAGAACATATTTCTTCCATTCCGTTCCGTCCTGGCTCGTGGCCAATCAATCCTCACGGACGCACAGCGCCGTTGTCCGGTTACTATTGGGTACGTTGGGCTCGACAAGGACGTCCGAGCTACTTCTACTTTATAATCTACTAATACTCCATACGTTTTGAATTAATTGTTGTTTTAGTTTTATTATAAGTTAAACATTTTTATCTTTAACCATCAACATAAAAGTTCTTATAGTTTAAAATATGTCAATTATATACACACGTACATATATATATATATATATATATATATATTATGAAAGTATTTCCTCATGATGAAACTAAAAACATAAAATTATGCTGTTAAATTGTATGAATTAATATCATTTGATGGTAAAAATATAAATGTTTGACAGGTACAAAACTCTTTTAAACAAAGGTGTATACACACTAGTAAAAAAGTGCAATAGGTGCCGGTTGGGAAAACCTATAGGTGCCGGTTTTCCCAACTGGCACCTATTGGTCGGTATTGATGTGAAGAAAAATAGGTGCCGATTTAGAAACCGGCACTAACGATCGATGAATACAAAAAAAATACCGACTCGATGAATCGGCTCGATTCGAGCCGATGCATCGAGCCAGCTCTCCATCATCATCATCCCTAAGACCAACATCATCCTCATCAAAATCTTTACAAAAATCATCCACAAAAATCACTAACACAATCACAATCATAAAAATCATCTAAAAAATTCACTAACACAATCACAATTAGAAACAGAAACACAAACACAAAAATTATCAAACGGTGCCGAGGAGAGCCTGCTACTGACGCCATGGGGAGCCCACCGCCGATGCCTATGGGAGTTCGCCGCCGCTGATGGGAGCCTGCCGCCGCCTTCCCTCAAGCCGGATCTAGCGGAGGGGAGGGCGCTGCTGCTCGTGGGGAGCTCGCCGCCGGCTGCGGGAGCCCGCCACATCCCTCCCACTGGAACTATTGGAGGGGAGGGCGCGGGCGCCGCCGATGCTAGCGCCGCCTCCGCTGGCGCCGCCCATGGGAGCCCGCCGCCACCGCCCATGGGGAGCTCATCACCGCTCGTGGGGGGCCCACCGCCAGCCACAGGAGCCCGCCGCCTCCCCCCGCCAGATCTGGTAGAGGGGAGGACGCGGCCGCCACCGCCGCTAGCACCGCCTCCGTCGACCACCGCCCGTGGGGAGGCCGCCGCCGCCCATGGGGAGCCCACCGCCGGCTGCGGGAGTCCGTCGTCTTCCCTCCCGCCGGATCTGGTGGAGGGGAGGACGCAGCCACCGCCGCCGCTAGCACCGCCTCCGTCGGCGCCGCCCATGGGAGCCCACCGCCACCGCCCGTGGGGAGGCCGCCGCCGCTCATGGGGAGCCCATCGCCGGATGTGGGAGCCCGCCGCCTCCCCTCCCGCCCGATCTGGTGGAGGGGAGGGCTCGGCCGCAGCCGCTGCTAGCGCCGCCTCCGCTAGGTGCAAGCGCCATGAGAGAGAGGGGAGGGAGAGAGACGTGAGAGAGGGGAAGGAAAGAAAAGAGGATAAGGATGGGTGCGGGTGCTGTGGCCGGATAAGACGCTAGTAAATAAGGACGCAGTCGGCTCGCCGGCTCGGCTTGGTTTAGTATAGGTGTCGGTTTTTTAAAAAACCGATACCTATAATTATATTATAGGTGCAAGTTCTTTAATTAACCGGTACCTATAATATAATATAGGTACCGGTTCTTTTACAAACCGACACCGATAGTATAAGTGCCGGTTTTTCCTTTAGAACTAGCACCTATAGTGTTTAAAGGTATCAGTTCTATATTTTTTCATCGTGTGGAGATGGGAAAAGATCCATAGGTGTCGGTTTAAAATGAACCGGCACCTATGAGCTGTTCCCTATGAGGTATTTTGTAGTAGTGACACTTTTATACTTTTATGAGCTTAACATCACAAAAGAATTTGTGTACCCTACTATAGTAATAATACTACCAAATGTCATCATGTATTTTCGTCATTGATTTTTTTTTTCTTTAGCCTTTCGGAAAAAAAGGGCACACATGTGGGATGCAAGATCAGTGTTTGTTGAGAGATAAATGTAATGTAATGATCCCACGACAGATACGGAGAAAGCATGGGTGTTTGATTTTTTAGGTGGAAAATTAATTTTGTACTTTGCTCCCAATAGTGTGTGTACGATGAAATGGTTTAATGCTGTTTCCTACGAAACATGAGCTTCATGTGAATAATTAATGTTATCTCCACTTATTTTTTACAATTATACATAAGACGCGTATACACACTTACCACTATCCATGCGCACCATATCAATCGCTCAAAGAGACAAGGACCGGAAGCGATTCCTATCCTCGCTAAATTCTTATCGGAAGCGTAGCCGCGTACGTGTAACATTTGTAACAATTGTGGGCAACATGATTTTCATGCGAAAAAGTAATATTAAATATTAACTGTAAAAGTAAATTTTATAAAACAACATATGCTTAAACCAAATTATCATAAAACTACAGATTTTAGCTTGGTATATCATAAAACTATAGATTTAATAATAAATATATCACAAAAATACATATTTATGATAAATATTTGGTAACAAAACTATCACAAAACTACAAATTTAGCACCAATTTAATCCCAAAACTATTATATTTACAGCTTGAAAATAGCATTAGTATTAAAGATTTAAACTCTGAATTCCGTAATTTTGCGATAACATCAATATCAAATGTGTAGTTTTATGATACTTAGTATTAAATATGTAGTTTTGTGATAAGTTTGGTGCTAAATCTGTAGTTTTACGAAACATCATGTTAAATTTATAGTTTTGTGATAGTTTGATATCAAAACAGTTTTGTTAAATTTACTCTATTTGTAATTATCTTTATTTTCTATCCCCCATAATTATTAATTGTGAGATTTTCTTGACATCAAAGTAAAGGATGAGATGCCTTGAATTTCATCTACATTTTAGGATAATGTATTATTATTGTAAAATCTTCTTACTCACAAAGCAAAGAAGATGCCTTCTTTTTCTTCTAGAAATTAAATCTATCGATGCTCTCTTCATATCTAAATAGTATATTGAGAGAGAGAGAAGGAAAGATGTCAAACACATCTCGTTAGATATATGCCAGGAGGTTGCATGGTTGTTGATTTTTTGGTGAGAAAATGCATTCGGATATCGCGCTGATTAACTCCTGCATTGAAGGGATATAAGACATCCAACATGTCGATGGTTCCTGCCTTTTTCATATCGGTTTAAATATAATCTTTTGACTCCGAATATCCTTTTTGTTACAAATTACTAGCATGGGATATTGAAGGCATGCTGCTCAACCTTCTAAACTTGTATAGTCCAAAAATTTTCTTCATCAGTATTTCTTTCAAAAGAACTTTTTTAAATCAACTTTGCAATGCTTAATTCATTTATTTCTATCCTCAAATAATCACCGAAAACTTATTTTCATCCATCGTCTATTATCTATCAGCTATAAAGAATTAATAGGCCCTAACATGTGGAGGAGAGATCTACAAAATCTCCAGGATTGGACCACAATCGATCGATCCCGGCTTAACCTGGCCCATCAAACAAAGCCGAAGAATACGGGCGAAAATTAACCTCTGACAAAGAACCAAGTGTGTTTCTTGCAACATAGATCAGCGAGATGCCTCTTCGAAATATCTGAGTTTGTTTTGCCTTTTCAGAGAAAAGAAAAATGTCCGAGACCGGTTAATTGGCCAGTAGTATAGTGTTGGCTGTTTTTAATTGTCACCCCTTTTTTCTACTTTGTTGATATGAAAAACTCAGTCGACTATAAATCCCAGATTATATTTCTTTTAAAACAGTAGGAACATGATTTTTTTATATTTAATGCAATTAGTTGTGTTGTTTTATTACTCCATCTATCGCATAATATAATAACCTATACTGGATAAGATACTACATCCTATTATTATTAATCTAGATAGGACTTATGTCCAGATTTATAGTATTATTATGTATCACATTCAGTACTAAGTTTTTATATTTTGGAATGGAAGAAGTTTATACTAGCATACTACTCGTGCGCTGCAACTGGATTTTAATTAAAAAATATTAACTCATTATTATCATCATATTCTATACACCATATCTTAATTTATGTACTCACACTATCCTTATTCCTTTTTATAAAAATAGGAAGTTGGTGGTGGTGATTGACATGTTGACCTTCTAGTCCCATATGTTCTTTTCCTTTTTCGAAAAGTAGAGCGTTGGTAGTGATAGTTTCACCCCTCACCACCATAACTACTCTCTTTTATAAAAGTACAGATTAAATATGTAAGAATATTTATTTACATTAATATGTATAACAGCACATATATGAAAACATCGAGATAATTAAAAACTTACCCAACTAGCTAGATAGGGTTAGATTGATGAACCAATATAGATTAGTGAATATTCTACTTGTTGGCTTATTAGCCACAACTAAATTTTAAATATTGAAACTAATTTAGAGTTGATTTTAATTTCTCATTGTAGATTATTATTCTTCCTTAACTTGTTTTACGGCTAACAACCCAAATTTAAAGTCTTACCTATATTTTTGTTTGGCTTTATTTATTTTTGAAACTTATCAGCCGTAGCTCAAACCTTCACAATTTCCTATCTCATTCACATAAACGGAACAAAAAAAATCCCGAACTATAAACTGGGTGCAAAGAATCCGAGTATTATTATTACATTATTTGCCAAAAAGAAAATCCCTTTTTACGGTGCCACTGCCGACAGAGAAAAGACAAAGGATCAGCAGCTGGTTTTGGTCTGATAGGCAAAATGAACCGTGAAAGAAAGGCTGCTGCCGCTTATACGCTCCATGTCTCGTTTGTCCAACGCTAGCTTAGCTTGTTCGATTGTCTCTAATTATTAGTCCTTCTTTTTTGTCTGACTTGATCGATCATTAGTTCTGCCGTTATGTTTGTTATACGATGCACCACGGCACGGCATCGTGTCTTCGTGATCGGCGGGAGAACACATAAGAAGATCGACAAAAGGTACCATCGTATTCTTTATGACGATGAAGACTCTATTTGTCATTAGGTCATTAGGATGTGGGGAAATCAATTTGTGATTTAAATCATATGCTCACTCATCTTTTACTTGTAGTATATATAAAAATAGTCATCAAATAAAGTAAAAGAAATACATGCTAAATTCAATTTACACATCTCACAGTTCTAAAAAGTAAATTACACTTTGCATCAAATAAAGTGCACCATAATTCATTTTATATACTATATTCAGTACAATTGAAAGGAGATCTTGTAAAATATGACTGGAACTTATAAAATTGACTTCTTGAATTTAAACCATGATCCACGAAGTTTTATTCATATGTTATAAAATTTCATGAAGTTTCTGTTGGTTTGATGATGTATAATGTTGATTGAAAAAATATTTTTGGGGCGAGACAACCTGATTATATGTATAATTTTTTAAAAAAGAAGATGAGAAATCACAATCCCTTTTGTTACAATGAAAAGAAATAAAACATCAACCAGAATAAAGTGAAACCTATTTCAATAATGTCCGGTGTTAAGAAATAAGTTGCGCTTTACTGTGCAAATTATAATTTACTTTCTATAAATAGCTATTCTACACCCCTCTCCTAGAATAGCTATTCTATATCCCCTCCCCTCTCAAGGGCCCAACCCACTTTCTTGGACCCAAAACCCACCTCCCACCTCAGTCAAAGCGTGGTTAAAGCACTCCCACGTCGGTCAAATCCGCCTATTGACTTCCCCCACGTCCACCTATTTGATGTCCTTATCTCGTACGGATGATGCAGTAACGGGACAACCACCATGCAATAGCGTTGCAGTTTATGTGTAGTAACCAAGATGAAATATTGTTAAAATATAATCATGACGGATCTAGTTTTGTAGAGCTCTTTTTAAAGCATTATAGTGTAAACGGTTCGAAAATATAAAATGTTGTGTGAGAGATATCATTGTTTAAAGATGTGAATTTAAAGATATAACCTGTAGTTAGGTTTGCTAGTGCAAAGTGGGTGGGAAGTCTTGTACCTGTGTTCGGTTGCTACCACATGTTATTGTAGTAACACTATCAAGATATTGTAGTAACATGATATGTAACAGCAAAATTTATAGTTGTTACTGCACTCTTGTAGTAACGTCACGATGAAATTGTGGTAACACAAAACAAAGAATGGTAACAATAATGCATAGTATTAGTACTTAGGAGGTCAATTTCAAAAGAAGAGCAATCTCTCAGATGATATACTAATTTCTTAAATCGTTTGCACCATGACGCTAGTTAAAAGTGTTTATTAAAAGTAGACCCATTAGGACTATATTTCAACTATATTTTAGCGTTGTTACTGCATGTAAGACACAGTGTTACTGCGCAGTGACCATCACGCTACTGCATGATTCCGACGAGACGAGAGCTGAGAAGAGGCGGGTGGTGAAGGAAGTCAGCACATGGGTTGATCGAGGTCTGACCGGCGAGGGGCTCATAACTTGTTGGTTCTTACTATGTGTTCTTATAGTAACACAATCAAGAAATTACAGTAACACGCTATGTTACTATGAAACTTATAGTACTTACTGCACTCTTGCAGTAACATCGTGATGAGATTATAGCAATGCAAAACAAACAATAGTAACAATAGTGTTACTGCAACACTGCTTGTGTTGAGTCAAATTTCAAAACAACCGATCTTTGAAGAACAATATTTCTCACGTGATGTACTATGTTTTAAACCATTTGCACCATGACACTAGAAAAATGCTTATCAAAAGTAGATCTGTCATGACTATATTTTAACTATATTTCAGTGTTATTAATACACACAAACACAATGTTACTGCACGGTGACCGTTGCGTTACTGCACCGTTCCGCGAGACGAGAACTAAGAAGAGGTGGGTGTTGGGAGGAGTTAGCAGTCGGGTTGACCAGGGTTTGACTAACATGGGGGCACTTTGACCGATTAAGGTGGCAGGTGGGTTTTGAGCTCTTAGAAAGGAGGGGAGGTTGGTTTGGCTCTTAGGGGGGAGAGGTATAGAATAGTATTCTATATCCCGGATATAGAATAGTTTTGCTATATATATACATACATATATATATATGTGTATTTGTACATTTGTATATATGTCTATATGTATAATTATATATACATATACATAATATATAAATATATAGATACATATAGACATGTAGACATATATACAAATGTACATATATATACACATATACATATATGTCAGGGTTATGGATAAAGCATATCCTATGATCATGGCTTAAACTCGGCGAGGTCTACCATATACTAAATTTTATACCGAATCAGGTCTCACATACGGAAGGTAATCCGGATAAGGAAGGAGAAGTGGAGTTCTACAGGGAAACTACAAGGACTATACAGATCATATCCATATTTACCTCCCTAGTTCTACTTGGATAAGGAGATATCTGTAGGTATAAATGCAAGACCCTCAGGAGGAGCGGGGAGAATCCAATCAGAAGGAAAGATGGAATAGTCATAATAGACATCAATATACGCCGCCAGACGTCGATATCTTCGAGGAGGAAGACTACCCCGTCGTTGACTACGTGTGGTGGTTCATGCCGCCGTGTCAACAATGACTAGATAGGTTATCCCAAATATTATACTCGAGTGATACTGATATATAATAGAAACACTGGCTTCGGCTAGTAGGAGTAGAGCTATTACCTATTAGACGAGGGGGCCCGAACCTGTTTAAAATTCCCTGTCTCCTGTCTCTTTTACTTTAATCTCGCGTATACCCTGGTACCAACGATTCCCATACCATATAAATACTGTAGTCGTGATCTACAACGTCAACAATACACATATATATACATATGTACACACATATATAGGGATGCGCTAAACCGCACCTGGGGTACCCAATAACTAAACTACTCCCCTCACATCACCCCCTCCCCTCCCTACCCCCCAACCCCACCCCCACTCCCCCTCACACACATCCATCCCGCACAAACACTCCCCCATCCCTCTCTCTCCAAAAAAATTCTTTCGTTAAGTAAATAAATTACTGTCAGTGGTTTTAGTTCGATAAATAAACAAGTTACTATCAAAATGTTCCTCACACCATCAATCCCGTGGAACTAGCCCGCTCATTTTTTCTTTCCTCCCACACTTTTTTTGTGATTGACCCATTAGTAACAAGATTATTGAGTCTATCAGACTATTAGTAAATTAGTTACTAACACTCTAGGAGTGCGGGCTGGGGGAGGGGGTGTTGGGGGTGGGGGTGGATGTGCTGTATTATACTACACCCTAGATGTAGTATAGTATATATGTATGTATGTATACATACATATATATATACATATATACATACATATATACATACATATACATACACACATATATATACATACATATATACATATATACATACATATATATACATACACACATATATATAATATATATATATATATATATATATATATATATATATATATATATATATATATATATATATATATATATATATATATATATATATATATATATATATATATATAACCTAAAACTTTTCTTGACAGGTAAATCCCTGCCAGACACTAGTAACAGAGATTGAGTGTTAACAAAAGATTTTCCGATAGACAACTTGTCACACGCCGATATATAATACTTCCTCTGTTTAAAATGTTGTTACTTAATATGGGGTTTGCTTCCTCCATTCCAGCAGGATCAATCTAGATTCACTGTTTCAGGATGAATCAAATCTCATTTTAGAAAAGAACAATATTTTAGGACGGACTAATACTTAGCTTCTGAAGCTATACCGGGAGACCGTGTTTTTGCATCTCAGATGTGGTGAGATGTAGGGAGGGAACTTTCGTTCACCAGTCAACACTATTAGAGCAAGGATAATAAGGATAATAGTGGGGAGAGCACTACGTGTCGGACGTACGGCGTGAGATAAAAAATCGGACGCATCCATGAGCCGTCCGATGCGCACACGCCATCAGCCATCAGCCATCCATGGAGAGCGCTACTAGCATGCATGCATGCAAAACTATTTTAAACTATTTTTTCTCCTAAATTATTTATCCAAATCATGATCTGATTACACCATTAAATTCGTTACAATTAAATCTTTAAAACAAGACCACATATGGATATATTCCGGTGAAAAAACAATTTAGCTTATTATTGAATTATTTTTAAATGTTGCACACTGTTCCACCAAGTATATCGGAATTGTTTTACTAGGTAGATCAAAAATCGATGTATGCCGAAAAATCGATTGTTGCCTACGCGTCGGATGTCCGAAGGATGCCGAAAAATCGGACGCCCTCTCTAACAACGCTTTCTCTCTCATATAGCCCATGCCTCTTCTTCTATCCATGTACACCTACTTATTTTCCAAACTATAAATGGTTTTATCTAATAAATTATTTATCTAATAATACGGTATAATTACATTATTGTATTCAAATCTTTGTAACAAGAGGTTATATTTTGGTAGAAAAATCGAGCATTGTTTTACCCCTTATAGAAAATTGTTTCAACACTTGATCAAATGTGTTTTACATATATGCAACACTTAGAAAATATTGACTGGAACATCGGTAACCACTACATGAAACATTTAGTGCCAACTAGTGAAACATTGAAAAAAGAGCATGTGAAACATATATACAATATATTCACAAGAATAATTGATTTTGCTAAAACATTTTGTAGATGGTACGAAACAAAAAAAAATCACATGCAACATTTATAAATGAAATAGTGAAACATTAAGAAATACTTATTGAAACATTTAGATAATATTATGCGCAACATTAAGAGAAATGTTGTAAAAAAATAATTAGAATATAATTAAGTGAGATCTTATTGTAAAGATTTAATTGTAACGAATGTAGAGGTATGATCAAATCGTTGATCGGATAAGTAAAATATAAGAAAAAATGTTGAAAACGAAGTTATAGTATGCATATACGTCATCACACGTATGAGCAACCAAGCACCAGAGAAAAAGAATCGCAACGGCATCACACATAAGCATCCTAGCACCAGAGAAACACCTTAAACTTGTACTACTAGTGTGGAGTGTAGATATCCGATATTTTGGGTAAGCCTACGCGTCGGACGCCCGACGGATGCTCCAAAATCGGACACCCTCAACGCTTTCTCTTTCACTTCTACGCATATATATCTACTTATTTTTTAAACTATAAATGTTTTTCTCTAATAAATTATTTATCTAACCTACAGTACAATTACATCAGAGTACTTGTTAGAATTTAATCTTTATAATAAGATCTCACACGATTATATTTTGGTAGAAAAAACAAGCATTGTTTCACTATAGAAAATTGTTTCATCATTTAATCAAATGTGTTTCAAAGATATGCAACACTTAGAAAATATTGACCGGAACATTAATAACCACTACATGAAACATTTAGTCCCAACCAGTGAAACATTTAAAAAAATACATGTGAAAAATATGTACAATATATTCACAAGAATAATTAAGATTGCTAAAACATTTTGTAAACAGTACGAAACAAAAAATTTGCATGCAATATTTATAATTGAAATAGTGAACATTAAGAAATACTTATTGAAACATTTGAATAATATTGTGCGCAACATTAAAAAGTATGTTATAAAAAAATAATCGGAATATAATCAAGTGAGATCTTGTTGTAAAGATTTAATTGTAACTAATGCAGTGGTATGATCAGATCGTTGATCGGATAAGTAAAATATAAGAAAAAAATATTTAAAATTTGAAAACAAAGATGTTACATGCATATACGTCATCACAAAGCATCCGAGCACCAGAAAAAAAGAATCCAACATCATCACGCATAAGAGTATTTTAGCACCAGATAAACAACGTGAACATGTACTCCTAGCATGGAGACTCCTGTCCGATATTTATGATTGCATCGGACGTATGATTGTAAGCATTCTCCTAATAGTGAGCTATAAGTCAACCATATACTTATGTGGAAAAGAAAGATAAAAAAAAGTGGGTAAATGAGCTCTCATGCACGACCTAGCTATATAATTGCTTTAAAGCATTTACATTAAATTCATAGTGAGAGAAGGAGAGTGGAGAGAAAAAAATGGAGCAAACATTATAGTTAACCTATTATACATGTTAGCTTTAAAATAAACTAACAACCAATATGTTAACTATACTATTAAACTTGCTCTTATACCTTTGGAACACCTCTGGGTCCGCTCTATTTGTATGTACATTCATGTCTACCTATACACACGCCTTTAAGGTGCACCACTATTGATTTCAATGCCATGTTAATTATCATAGAAAAACAGAAGAATCTGTTGGTAATCCATCCCACGATATAGAAAATTCTACCCCTCTAACTAACTTGTTTCGGTAGATATGTTTAATCACTCATATAATTATTATTTATTTTACTGAGACTTGATATATCGATCGTTAAATGTTTAAGAAAACATATTATTTTCATTTATTTTACTGTGACCTGATATATCAATCGTTAAATGTTTCTTAAAAATATGATTTAATTTTTTTATATTTACATTAAAATTTTAAATAACTTGAATAACTACACGATAGTTAAAATGAAGGCAGTATTACAACGGAAGTACTATATCTGCATGCGCATGCAAGTACCACGTATAGGTCGTACAGCATACGAGAGCGAGGTCAAACGGTTGTGGTTGTAGGGTCACTGTTATGTCTCGCCTCGCTGTTTTGCATGCACGCACGCGTGCGAGTCTGATCCCTTTTTATCATTGCACTCGTGCACCGGCCGGTGCTCGTACGAACGGTCCTTCTAGTTTGTGTACTAGTTCATCATTGACAAACTCAGAGAAGACATTCATCTGTGATGTTTCTGGACACACTTAAAATAAGGTATTTGCTATACAACAGCCTGCTAAAATTTTTAGTTTTATCAGCTGAATTTAAGGTCGCCGAATATCTTCAAGATTTGTGCAAAGGTTTTCGGGCCCGCCATGCAACCGGGCTGAACCCGTTTTGTTTTGTTCGATCCGAATCCATGTGCACAGCTAGATGCTCTCCATTTTTCTCCACCACTCACACAGCACAGTGAAGAGAGAGTGGAGGGATTGGATAAGGCACTCGTCGGCCGCGACGCGGCCGGGGTGCCACCGACATTTTCTCCGGTGGCCGGAGCGGAGGGCGTTGGCGCCAGCTGCAGCGGACACGGTGTCGTCGACGTCCTTTCCGGAGGGG
Source organism: Oryza punctata (assembly GCA_000573905.2). Taxonomy (NCBI): domain Eukaryota; kingdom Viridiplantae; phylum Streptophyta; class Magnoliopsida; order Poales; family Poaceae; genus Oryza; species Oryza punctata. Next base: position 20,500,130 of record CM002499.2, on the reverse strand, counting down.
AGGAGCTCCCAAGGTTCGCTCTTCTCCAGCAGGCGGAGCTGCCGAGCTTGGTGCTAGCTGCAGCGGACGCGCGTGGCATCGTCGACGTCTTCTCCGGCGGGCGGAGCTCCCGAGCTAGGTATCTTCTCCGGTGGACGCGGAACGCCGGAGCCTGTAATGTTGTGTTTTGCCTGCAAGCCAAGGATTGCTGTTCCATGGAGGACGGTGTAGTCTCGGTGCTTCTTGTGCCGATGGGAGAGGCAGCCAAGACCTCTCTCGTAAGTATTATTGCTCTAGTTTCCTTTTGAACTCTTATCCCTTGTCTCTCTATGTACATGTTCATGCTAGTTAGGCTACCCACTTTGGTACTGCAAAATTTGTACAGATTTCAATTTAGAGTTTTTCTGTCAAGATCCTGCACTAGTATAGCAGTAGCAGTATATTTTACTCCTGCATCAGCATACTTCGTACCTCCACTGCTATGTAAGCATGAAAAGAAATATTAGTTTTGTCATTTTTGTTAGAAATAGTGCAGAGAAATATTAATTTTGTTACTTCAAAAAGATTTCAGAGAGAGTTTTGTTATTTTTGATAGCCCTGTTTTGTTCGAGCCTAGATATGTCAGCTTATCTACTACTTATTTCATTTCACTGGTTCGGTTAGTTTCAATAAAAATTTCATCTAGGAGGTTTTAAGTAGGGTACTTCAAGTTCTTAGTTTTTGTTTAAATTTCAGCTAGCAAGTATTAGGTTAGGTACTACAATTTCTTAGTTCTGTTGTACTAGTTTTGTTATTTTGGTTAAATACATTGTTTTTTTGGTGCTGTCAATTTTTTTTTACTAAGAAATGTTTCTTGTTTGTCCCAATTGTAATTTTGTCAGTAATTTTTTTAGGTGTAATGAAGACTTTGTGCTAGTATCTCTGTTACTACTGTTTTGTTTCCACTAAAATTAAACGAGGAGTTCTGTAATTTACTAGGAAATGGACAATGTAGTTTTGTTTTTCTGTCAATTTTTGTATTTTATTACTAAAAAATGTTTCTTGTTTGTCCCATTTGTAATTTTGTTAGAAAAATTGAAGGTTTAATGAGTAGTTGTGCTAGTATCTCTGTTATTTCTATTTTATGTTTTGTTTCCACTAAAATATTTTAGTAGAATCAAATAGTTTGCACAATTTGTCCAGTAAAATATTTACTCTAGTGGAAACACATTGAATGGGCTCTCTGTTCACAATTTCACACTGTACAAACTGTAGAGCCTTAACATTTGTCTTCACTTTGTGCAAAATATTTGCTACTTCTCATTTATTGGAGTCTTGTCATCTCGGGTGAGACTGAACTGGATGGAGGTTTACATGTGCAGAGCTGATGACACGGGATTCATATATTACATGTGCAGTCCACGCACTTCAGCAGTTCAGAGCAAGAGGAGCCCAAGAGCCCAGGGGCCATTAGTTAGATAATTGGGATAATTGCTTATTTGATCCTGTTTTGAAGGCTAACTACCAATCTGATTCTATATTTTCTAGTTTGCTTATTTGACCTTGCTTTTCAAAATCGAATCTGCCATTTGACCCTATTTGCACTGCAACGTTAGGATATCATTTAGGAAAAAGAAAAAAAAATCTATTTAATATTTAAACTGACCAAAATACTCTCCTTTAATCTTATCTATCTCCTACCTCTCTACCTAACCCTTATCTCTCTCTCTCTCTTCTCTCTCGGCGTGAGCAGCGACGGAGCCAACGCCGGCGCGTGGAGGGAGTGGGAGGCGGCACCGGCTCCGGCACGCGGATCGAGGTTGGAGGCGAAGCTGACTTGCGAAGGGTTGGTGGCGGCGTTGGCGAGCGGAGGGAGGAGGGGGCGGCGGCGTCACAGGCGTGCGGCTGGAGGGAGGCGGCGCCGGTGGCGCCGTCGCGCGGATGGAGGGAGGTGGCGGCGTCGCTGGCGCGCGGAGGGAGGGAGCGTGCCGCTGCCAGAGTGCGCTTCAGCGGCGGCGCGTAGCAGCGGAGCCGACGACAGCACGCGGAGGGAGTAGGTGGCGACGCCGACTCCAGGATGCGGATGGAGGGCGGTGGCAATGGCACCGATGTGCAGAGGGTTGGTGGCGACACTGGCGAGCGGAGGGAGGAGGGGGCGGCGGCGCCACTGGCGCGCAGAGGGAGGGGTCAGCGGCAGCGGCGCGTGGTGTCAGTGGTGGCGCAGCGTCAGCCGCAACAATGGCGGCGGCGCGGAGGGACGAGCAGGTTGAGTGTGGGAGGAGACGATGTGTACCAAATTTGTGTCAAATTTTGTTCAGTTTATTTTGTCAAAAATCTGTCAAATTGAAATTAAATCTATCAAACTTGTGTCAAATGTGAAAGATATGTCAAATTTGTTACGAATATGTTAAAAGTTCCGAATGTATGCACGTTTTGATATAATAGGGTCAAACAAGCAAGGGCAAAAGAGACTATTTGCCTCTTAGTTAACACTGTTAACTCCTCTTAACGGAATAGGTCAGTTTTCATCTTCGATTTTGAAAAGCGTGGCCAAATAAGTAAACTAAAAAAAGGGTCAGATTGGTAGTTAGCTTTTGAAACAGGGTCAAGTGAGCGATTGCCCCTAGATAATTTGGTAGCATGAAATCACCCATACTTATGTTAGTTTTATTTGCTACTTGTCATAATTAGCTTTTGTACTTAAAGTTAGTATACTAGTTTTGTTAGCTAAGTTAAAGTTAATCATGCATAATTACGGTATTGTTGTTTTGTTTGTAGCATAATGATGCATAATTTACCTGCCTTCTAGGAGTTGCTTGCAATATAAATACTATGTGTGACTTCTGCTAATTGAATTGCACTGCTCTGCTCCTGTTAATTGAGTCTGAGACTGATCTGGGACTGGTTTAATTTGTATAGGTGCAGTCCTTCTCCCAGGCCTTGTTCAATGGCAGGGACGCATCGTCGCCTGCGCCATTTCCATTTTGTAGAGAAGGGCCTCAAGATTCGTTTGCCAATTTAAATTAAAGTTAAATAAAGAGGGTGTGAGGAGGTTGTGCAGACCACACATGGATCATTTGTCATTTGTCTTTTGTCTTCTGTATTCTAAATTTTGTTTTCTGTATTTAAATAAATGGCCTCCGTTGTTAGCCATTTCACAATTTTGTTTTTGTTTTCTGTATTTAGTTCTGTTTTTTTTGTCCGATTTCTATAATTTTGATACATAATAATCAAGCTGATGCGCTATCTACATGATACTAACAATAAAATTAGTTCCGTTTTCTCTGTTAGTTCTTGTAATTTTTACTAAGAAATATCAAATTTCACTTAATAGTTTTGTTTTATCTATTGCTATTTTTGTGAGTTATTAGTAGTACATTGTTTTGTGAGCTATTTATATTTTCTATGGGAGTCGTGTTCTGCTTCGACTAGTGTGAGAGGAACGCTTTGTCTGCGGATAATTTTTTTTTATGTTTTGTGAGATCAGGATAGCTGAGGAATTTTGTCCGCTCTGAGAGTGATTAATTTGTTGGAAATAGTTATGTTAGCCCTCTTTTGTTTGAACCTTGATGTGTCAGCTTGTGATTGGGGGGTTTGACGAGTTGTGCCGATACAGCAGGGCCGCGGTGAACCAACGACGAGGAGCGGAAGAGGAGATAAGGAAGGAAATAATGCTCGGAAGCCTACTAGAGGGCAGGGTTTACGTTACCGCGGTAAACCGTGCTGTTACCGTGAGGGTATGGTAAAAAGAAAACCACAGTAACAGTCTTAAATTTAAATAAATTTAAAAAATAATTTAAAATAATAATTTGAAATTTTGATAATTTTTATATGAATTTCGTACGGTTTACCACGGTTACCGCGGTTATCGCGCAGTAACCGTGCTTACCGCTGGAGCACGGTAACCGAACGGTAAACGGTAAGGGTAACCCTGCTAGACGGTATGCGATTGGGCATATAAGCCTGGACAGAGGGGTGTGCATTTGGGCGAAGTGCTTGCAGCTCGCAGGATTAATGGGAGGTGATTTTAGAATTTGCTTAAGAAAATAAAAGTAAGTGCTCCTAATATATCTGCTTGGTCATAGAATTTTATAAAATATATGGTTATCTCAAAGTAGAAAGGAGTTACATATTGTATCATTTTGTGAGCTATTAATTTATTTGTAGGTGATTTTGATATTGAGAAATGAGTATTTGTTCGGAGAACTTCTTTTCCACAGTTTACATCTGTTCGATGACTTTATGCTATCCACCTCTCCTTCCTTAATTAATGTTTTTCTTTTATGGTGATAGTATATGCCACAAATGCTGATTTTTTCTGGAATAATTACCGATGAATTTCTTAAAGTGCAGGAATAATTCAAGCTAGTACTCATGTCGGGGTAAAATGAGTACTCATTCTGATTTGGGGTAACTATCCCTAATTTTCTAAGCTAATACTCATTCTGAATTTTGTGACCACAAAATTCAATCTGAAGATGTACAAGATTTTCTTTCTGTCACATGAATTGGAACCGAAATATTTGCATCTCGGTAACTAACTAACATGTACAAATTTTTACAGGTTCTAATTGCGCTATGGATGACTAGGAAACTAACAGATAAAGTCAATCTTGTGGTGTTTTCTGGCAAATCTTCCGGTGGAGATAATGCTCAATCTAGTTAGTCACTACTAATCCTACTAATCGTTTCATATCATAAATCGTTTAACTTTTTTCCTAATCAAACTTCTTCAAGTTTAACTAAATTTATAGAAAAATATATCAGTATTTTCAACTCAAAACAAACATATTCTCAAAATATATTTAATATTATATTAAATATAACTAATTTGATATTTTAAAAGTTCTTAATTTTTTCTATAAACTTAATCAAACTTAATAAAGTTTAACTAGAAAAAAAATCAAACGATAATAAAACAAAGGGAGTAGTAATTAGGTGGTTCTAGTGCTTTGCTTTTTTTTTCATGGGTTTTGGTTAAGAGAAATTTGAACACAATATAGATTACATGTTTTTTTCATAGCCCAACATATGTTCAGAGAAAACAAATGCCAGTAGCTTATCTACCCTATAGTTCACCAATTGGGTTTTACATCCTTCATACTTCATTCATCGAATCCAGCGATCCAAATACATCATATCCAACGGCTCCGATCGGCTCCCATTCCCACACGCGGAATCTTCTCCCATCGCCCACCGCGACACAATCCCCGCTCCCCGCCTCCTTCGCACACCTAACCCATCGGCACCCCCATCCTCCTCTCCACACGCGAAATCCTCCTCCCGCGGTCCCGCCCATCGCAACCCTAACCCCGCAGTTGCATCCCCTGCGTGGCTGCGCGGCGCTCGCCCTCCACGGGTCCCTGGCCTCTCCCTTCCCCGTGCAGGAGTTGCGCCCCCTCCCCAAGTGGATAAACGGTTGTGCCATCCTCGCCGTCCACTCCGCTGCCAAAGTCTCCCTACGGTGCTGGCTCCACTCCCTCATCCGCCCCGCTCCCATCTGGGCTCTCTCTTACTGTCTTCGGTCCTCCACTCTACGGCCGTGGTTGACCCCATCGTCGGGCCATCGTCCGCTCAAAGCCACTGCCGACCACCGCTACGTCGTAAGGTTGAATCAGGTATGTATTTATGTTATTTGCTACTCTAAGATCACACATACATTACTTATTACTTCATGCTGCTCTGGGACAACATGGGTATCGACATCCACGCAAGCACGGGTGGCAGAGGTGCTGCTGAAGGTGTTTCTTCCTCTAATGGCCTTCCAGATTAGCACACTACTTGTAAGTTTTGCATCTTTATCAAACCATGGTTCATGAGTCCCTTGTATTGACTGCCACACTACACTTTTAATGATGAGAAATTGTTGTGTAATGGGTAAGTTTTTCTTGTTTTTTTTGTACTGACATGGAACTTTCATTCAATCCATTTTCTGATTTGAAAGGGATGTGGCTGATATTTGACAACGGCCAAGAACATTTTCTCATCATGGTTCCTCTTTGCTACGAGGAGCAGTTCTGCCCCTCGCAGGAATGTCGTTGCCAATCTCAACTGCCCTATCGTTTGTTAGCTATAGAATGGGACTGGAGAAAGACCAAAGGAGTCGGCTCACCCAGTACGAATGTACAATTGATTCTACGATCTCATGCAAGTGCAAAGCGATTACATTCGATCCCTCTTTCTCAAACGCTGTTGTCTATTTGTTTATGATTAGCAAGAGTTCTTTTTTGCTTGCAGTTTGCCCGGCCAGGAGGTGTTCGACTCAATGCTGCCCAACCAATAGACAACTTACTCCAATTTACTCGATTCAAATTAAGAAAGTTTCAAGAATTAATCAAGAGTTTAACTCTTTGATCTTTCTCTGGTTTCAGGTCCTGATATTAAAGTTTTAAAGTAGTTTCAACAAGTTTTAGCAACATTCAGGAGTTTAACTCTATTGTTTCCATCGTTTCAGGTCCTGATATTGAAGTTTTGAAGATTCAACAAGTTTTAGCAATATTTGGCCATTCCTATTGAGGTAAGCGTCGCTGACCTTCACTTTCTTCCTTTTTGGCAACAAGTGCTGGGATTGAGGGCAAAGATAAATCTACCTGGAGGCTTCAGAATTCTAACTATCAGCTCAGCAAGATTAAAAAGTTATGGTTTGGGTATATTAGTACTTAGAATTATGTGATGTATATTTAACAGATAGTTGCTATATGACCACTATACAAGTGGTGTGTGAGCTGATTTTTTACCTCTCTGTACATTGTAAACTTTTGGCTTGTATGTTCACTTTTTAGTTATATGGTTTATTAAATTAGCAAATTCATATTTGCTGCACAGTAACACGTTAGTTTAGTTTCGAGCAGAACACAATCCCTGCAGGTGAACATCAAAATTTACAATTATTCATACAGAATTATTTTCTGTTTGGCATCAGATTTAAATTATTCATAGATGGATTGGTCTTTTGTTGTACTTGACATATAGCACGTCTAATTTTGTCAGATACTTGAAGATTAGTCCCAGGAAAACTCATGGTGGATTCCCTAATTTCTGTATTCTGTATTGACTGTAGCTCAAACACTTTTCCCATGGTCCTAATCTTCATATTATGATCTTATCATTTAGTATCTTGAAACTGAATTATATTAGCTGAATATTTATGTTCTTTCACTGTTTATCATTTTCTATTTCAGGGTGATGAGATATATGATGCCATCATGAACTAGACTGTCAATGAACTATCTGGCATCAGTGACAACCAGTAAACAGGCAAGCAAATACATTCATGTATGTATCTTGATCAACCTCATTGGCTAATTGTTTGACTTACAATTCATAAAGTTCTACATGCCATGTTTATGTTATCGTCATTGCTGAACAGAGACACGGTTGGAGGCTTGAAGCTGCTAGAAAACCAACGTACATCTTGACAAGCGAGGAGTAAATTGATCCTCTCACTCCCCCTAGCTCAACAAATAGGCTCAACCTTTTGGTGAGTGCATACATCCATCCACCCTTTTTGTTAATCTTGCTCTACGATATGAGTACTTCTGATGATAATATGGTACTGGATGGCATTTGATCACACACACACACATATATATAACTGTGTTGTTGTGCTTCTATTTTTTTGGCTAGAATGCAAATTTTGTGCAATCCAAAATGTTTTCCTTCATAATATACTAGGTGTACGATGACCTATCATGATGCTTTAGTTTGGAAAATTTTGCAATATTATTATAGTTGCCAACTAATAAATTTGGCAATCTTACTAAAGAATCACAAAGGCAACCTGAATTCAAGTAACCGAATATCTGTAGCATCGTGTTTCTGTATATGTGGTACGCCGTACACAACAATATTGCTTGCTTGGCTGAGCAGCTGGCTTAACAAATATTGTATTGTATTTCACAGTATCATTTCTTTACCGCTATGGTGTAACTTAATCTTAATGAAATATTTTTGAACAACATAAATGTGTTACTTAATTATCATCATAGCGTTAGCACGGGTAAATTACTAGTAGATGAAAAGGTTGAGAATGTTTGCTATTAACAGAGCTTTCGTTGCAACGTCTGATAGGTTTTGTTATGTGGACAGTGGTTGGGCCTGTGTTTTTTCAAGCCCGTTTGTTTGTTGGACCTTTTATAATAGACAAAACACAAACATGCTTGAGGCCCATACCCGATCCAACATGACGTAGAAAAAAAAAGAAGCGCGCTAGGTGCGGCCGCGCGGGCAGTGAGCGCAAGGTTAGGATGCTGGCAAGAGGTCTATCTGACGGCTAGAAATCTGGCTGAAAAGACAAAAAATTTCAACTGGATATCACATAGACAGTCCCAAAAATAATTGCAGTTACCTTTTGTAGTCTTTTTAGGACCTATTCGGTTCACATGATTTCTAAATCACAGGAATAGGAAAAACGTAGGAATACATGATTGGAATACATGATTTTTTTTCCTACATTGAGCTGAACAAAAGAGGATGGAGTGGATGTTTTCATTCCTATGGAATTAGTACATTTTGGAGGGTTTTTAGAGGATTGGAATACATGATTTTTTCCTACATTGAGCTGAACAATGATGACGATGAAGATGAGGTGCGACCAATGATGACGTTCGGTCAAGTACCACGAGGACGACGTTCGGTCGAGGTTGCGGTTCGGCCGACGACGATGATCGGCCGAACAAGGGGTTTGACTGAGGATGAGGTTGACGGCCGAGGATGAGGAGAGGGCGGCGGCTGCGGCAGCCGGGGAAGAGGCGGTGATGTTGGAAGAGGTCAAGGTGGCAAGACAGGAGGTCGTGGTGGCATTGGAGGAAGAAGTGGTAGTGCGGGAGGCCGAAGCGGCGGCGGCGCGGGAGGTGGAGCGGGTGTTGACGGTCATTATTGACCAATTTCGACCGTCCATATTCCCGGAAATAATGGAGAACTAGCAATACTTGCATGCATATTTAATTAAGAAATAATCTATTTCTACTTGTACATGGCATTGTATTTGCTTACAGGAGATAACCATATAAATGGAGGAGAAATGGCGGAAAATAATCATTCGACCAATTAGAGCTCGACAAGTGGCGTGCATATGGATGGGAGGGCCCACAAACCCATAAAAGCATCTGCAAATGTGCCTAACCACCATGCCACTAGGCTATGGATCCACCAGAGAGGACACTGGAGAAGACTCTGGGCCAAAGACGCTGGCCAGGGTTCGGCTAGACCGAACCAGGCCCAGCTCCTCTGGCCCAGGCCCAAGCCAATGACGGTTACTACCAACCTCCCAATGACGGTTATACCAAATTTAGCGCTCACAACTTGATTCCAAGGCTATAAAAAGATCTCTCATCCTCTCCTTCAACACACACCAAGAGGAATCAAGAAAGAAACTCTCCTTAGCTAGTTTACTTTGTTCTTGTACTAGTGGAGTTAGAATTAGAATTGTTCTAGAATTCTTCAAGTCTTTCGAAGAATTCGGGTATGGTTCTAGTAATTATTTCCTCTCTTGTAAGGCTTTATTCAATAATGAAATATTCTTCTTTATATAGTTTTGGTCATTTACATTGTTTGCATAATTATACGAGTACCAACTTTAGCTTATACTTATCTTGAATTGATTATATGTCTAGCTTACCAGAGAGATGCAATGGTATTGGCTTAGTGTTCATTCAGTTTATTGCTCTATGTCATCTGCAGAGATGTATAGTAATATTTAGTAATGTAAGCGTGGTGCTTGGATTATTAAATATCATTAAGTTGTGCTATATGCCACGGAATTGTAGAGGTAGGCCGCTGATGGTGACAGTTCAATACGGGTATTCCTCCACGTGCATGTATAGGTCTAAGAAAGGTTCCTGGTGAGGTTACTCCTCCATATCTATATCCGGTTGTATAGCCATGACGGGTTATCGTAAGGAACTCGGCATTCAGGGGTGTTTTCTCGATATACCAGGAGGGTATTGTTAGGGGGTATTGGCTATATGATTGTACATTAGCAAGTGTATACTAAAATGGCTATATACTAAAAGTACAGAAATAGGTTTTTCTTATTTCTTCTCTACTTAGTGTAGATTATTATTTAGAGAGAGTTAGCTTGATTGATCCTTCTGTGTGTCAACCTACCCTATCCCATAAATTGATTAACCCTGCATTAGACTTTGATCTTCTTAAGGGTGGTATAAATTAATAACATAATATTCTCTTACCATATCTTCTCTTGGGATTAAATAAATTCGATACCTTGGAAATACTTCCGGGTGAAATGCTACAGCAGTATATCCGTGCGCTTGTGGATTATATCTGTGATCATAAGAAAATACCGACTAATATTTCTGGCGCATTTCCTGGGATCAAATTCCTAGTAATGTCATTAAGAAATATGAGCAAGCATTTTCGGCGCCATTGCTGGGGAAGATAATTGGTTTAAGAGTTTACTACTTGTTATTAATTAATATCCACCTATGTAGGATCACTGTCCTTTGCATGCTAACCTTGGTCGTTCTCGGTTTTATGTGAAAACCGGATAGTTCATGACTGGTTTCAATTTGCTGACAAACTTTAAAGAAGACCTAGAAGCATTCCTGAGGAGCGTCAAACCTCGTGCTGTCCCTCCTCAAAAGACTCTATCGGTAAGTAAACCCGTCATACCAACGCCTCCAATTTTCACGACAATGGCTGAGAAGACACTCCGCGAGTTCGCCGCTCCCTCCGCTGACAACGTGCCTGTCGGGCCTAGAATGAACGTGGGAGATGTGGACTTTGATCTCAAGGCCAGCCTAATCACCAGGGCGCAGGCTAGCCCGTTTTGTGGCAAGTCGAATGAGGACGCAAGTGCTCATCTACAACAGTTCCTGGAGATCTGTAGCATGTACACCATCAAGGGAGTCAGCCAAGATGCTATCCAACTCCGTCTGTTCCCGTTATCTCTTCTGGGGAGAGCGAAATAGTGGTTCTATGCTAACCGTGTTATGGTCGATACCTGCAACAAATGCTCAACAGCGTTCCTCGCAAAATTCTTCCTGATGGGCAAAACCAAAGCTCTTCGTGGAAGGATATCCAGCTTCCAGCAAACAAGAGATGAGATGATCTCGGAAGCGTGGGAATGACTGTAGGAATACGTCGCCGCCTGTCCTCATCATGGGTTGGATAAGTGGTTGATCCTGCATATATCGGATTAACTCCCTCGTCACATGATCATTTGGACGCTATTGCTGGAGGAGCCTTCTTCTCGAAGACCGTTAGAGGAGCGACTGAGCTAATTGAGAAGATGGTCTCCAACATGGGGTGGAGTGAAGAACGACTCCAAACCCATCAAAGGGGCATGTGCACTGTTAAGGACATGCTTGCCACCAAGCTAGACCTCCTAATGAAACGATTGGATGATCAAGAGAAAGACACAAAGCAGGGTACTGTTAAGGCCCTGGACTCTCACATTATGTGTGAAGTCCGCGGCAATACCGGTCACACTGGCACGGTTCAAGGGCGTGCCAGTTGATTTGATCCTGCAATCAACAAGAAGAAATATACAAAAATTAGTAAACGATAGTCCATCGGCCAGCTAGCCGATTTCATATCGTATGTAACCTAGCCGATGCAATAAAGCATGAATCGGCTGTAAGATATAGTCAATGATAAAACTAACCCTAAAACTAGTATATCGGCTGTAAAGATCAGCGTTATATAATCAATATATCAATATTACTTTAGAAATAAGCAATTGGGATAGATCGGACTGAACCGAGACAGTATAAATTGTGCAAGTCTAAATTAACATGAAATAATGATTACTTATACTCATGTCATAGCCGATATCTAGATTTAAGTATGTATCGGCTATAGCTCCGATACAACCCTATACTAGGATATTCTCTAGAAATAAATATATTCAACTATAACCAATTAGATTGGTATCAAGCTTAATATATTTATATTGGATTAGATCCTAATATAAGGGGCAGATATAGAACATTAAACAAAGCATAAAACAATGTAAAACATCTATACCAGGTAAGATCAGCTGAAACCCCGATACTATCCTTATTAACAACCATAAGACAGGCTATATATCATGATTCTAAATACGACTTAATAGGTTGCACTTAACCAATGCAGCATTAAGTATAAAGAGAAGCTTGAGATCTAGACAATCAAACCGATGGTTGCCTTTTCGGGATGGTTGATACATTATATAATCTAAACCAATAGAATAATCTAGCCGATATCGATGAAACCCTAAATAGAATCCAGCCGATGCAAGTAGATTGCACTGTCGATCTAAATTATACAATGTATATGATAACTCGGAAGTTTACAAAACAGAACTAGAGTGTCATGAAGATGTAAGCACTAGCTCCGATGATGCAAACTGCCATAACAAGGCCTACATTTCCGTCGAAGATCAAACTGATGCAGCACGACTCGAAAGCATGAACTTGTCGAAAAGTAGAAAACAAAGGTGGCGATGCGCCGAGATTGATTGAATGTCTGTTGTTTTGTTTACAGGACCTCGGGACTATATTTATACCCGAAAATACAACCAATTTCCATCACGAACACGACTCATAATAACGTAATACAAATCCAACTAACGAACAAGTCCCTTAGGCGGACTCTTACCGTGATTATCCATACGGAAACTACATAAAATATCCTAATTAATTGATACAATTGCCTCTTCAGGACTCTATCGATGCATGGCAATCTGTATGAAGTACCTTAACTCAACCCGATGACGTGTACCTAGTCATATTTGCAAAATCGGCTCAATCGGCTAACCCTATCCGACTCGAACTCTGCCGATTCTGTCCGTAGCCGATTCGGACTACAGCCGATTCTCACTCTGTTTCCGATATGATCTAATCTCATGGATCTTCTTTGATTCTATCCTTATCTCCGATATTTGAATTACCAAATTTGATCGTCAACAGACGCGTGATGAGGCGAGCCTTGAGAGCTTGTCGGCGAGCGTGTTGTCCCGCCTGGGCACGTGTCGTAGTTCTAACCCGTCAAAATGGCGCTCCATATGCCGCACTTCGCGGATGTAGGCCTCCATTTGCGGGTCGGAGCAGCGGTATTCCTTGGAGACCTGGTTCACGACTAGTTGGGAGTCGCCAAGAACCAAGAGGCGGCGGATCCCCATTCTAGCCACCGCTCTGAGTCCTGCAAGGAGTCCCTCGTACTCCGCCATATTATTGGTTGCCCGAATATCCAGGCGAACCATGTATTTGAGGATGTCCCCGTTCGGTGAGGTCAAAGTGACCCGGCGCCAGCACCCTGGAGGGCGAGCGAGCCATCAAACTGCATGACCCAGTGGGGGCTGGAGGCTTGCTGCGTGGGATCGGCTCCGGCCTTGGGGTCGGGGAACCCGAGGTCGGGTTCGGGGGTCGGGGTCCACTCTGCAATGAAATCGGCGAGGGCCTGACTCTTAATCGCGTGGCGTGGTTCAAAGTAGAGGTAAAACTTAGAGAGTTCGATGGCCCACTTGACCACTCGCCCGGTCCCCTCTCGGTTGCGTAGGATTTGCCCGAAGGGGTAGGACGTCACCACCGTGACCTGGTGTGCTTGGAAATAATGGCGTAGTTTTCTCAAAGTCATCAGAATTGCATAAAACAATTTCTGGGCTTGAGGGTACCAGGTCTTGGCATCCCGCAACACCTCACTAACGAAATAAACTGGCCGTTGAACCTTTCGGCGGGGCCTAGCCCTTTCGTTATGGGTGTCAGATCCCATGCGCTGATCGTAGGAGGGGCCTCGCTGGGCCTCCTCGATCTCCATGTCAATGGCCGCGGGGTCAGAGGGCGTCGGGCCGCTCCTCCCCTTAGTGGCCTCGGGGCCTACCTGGGGTCGAGGGCGCCTAACAATGTCTGGCGAGGGGACAAAGGGCCACCGCAAATCCGGGGGGCCTCGGGGCCGTCGCCCGGCTGAGGGGCTCCTTCGTCTTCCTCTGGCCCGGGCTGGTCTGACATGGGATAGTGGAGCACGGCTCGAGGGTCTTCATCGGTGCGCTCCACCACTAGCGATGCACTAACTACTTGCGGGGTCGCCGCTAAGTAGAGCAGCAGCGGCTCCTCGGATTTCGGGGCTACTAGGTGTAACACCCTAAAAATTCTACCGACGAGATAGAAACCCTAAAATATGGACCCTAAAAAAAAACTTTTTTTTAAATGAATTGCATCATGCCGGATTTATTCGCACGTTTTATTGGACTTTACGGTAGATTAATTAATTGTTTATTATAAGGAGGTAATTAAATCTGGTGACACAAATTTAGGAGGACAATTTCTTACGTACACATAAATATGTACACAAATATAGGAGGCTAGGTATAAATCCTAGGTGTAAAAACAATATATAGATGTACGTATGAATATATGGGGTTAATAGGTAGAATGAGGAGAAAGAATAAAATATATATATATAACTAATAATAAATAAATAACCACAAATATTAGACGATATCGATCACATTAGTTTGGATGACCATACAAAAATTTTAAATGAATTTTAGTGGTGAATTTAGCGCCAAAAGCCCAAAAATTAACTATCGGCACTGTTCACGGGCCGCCACCTGTTCGGCCCGGGCCCCTGCCCTCGCGCGCGCACGCGACCGCGCCCGCGCCTGCGCACCCACGCCCGCGCGTCGCCCTGCCGTGCCGCCCGCAGCTGCCGCCGCACCCGGGCCCCTGCCGCGCGCCGCCCGCCGGCTGCCCTCGCGCCCCGCGCCCCTGCCGCGCACACCCGCGCGTGCGCCTCGCCTCCCGCCCGCGCCGCACGCTCGCTGCCCGCCCGCGCGCATGCTGCCCACGCGCGCCGCCCGCTCGCGCCCCGCGACCTCGCCGTCGCCGCGGCCGTACGCGCCCATGCCCGGCCGTACCATGCCTTGCGCCACGCGCGCGACACCGTACCCCGCGCCATGCCGCCGCCTGTCGCCGCCGTATCCGCCGCGTGCGCACATCGCCATGCCGTCGCCTGTTGCCGCCGTGTCCGCCGTACGCGCCCATACCGCCGCGCCACGCCGCCGCCGCGTCACGCCGGCCGTACCCCGCCCACGTCGCCGCCCATTGCGTCGCCATGCCGACCGCCTCCGTGTTTTTCTCCCCCTCCCGCACTATAAGAGCCGCCCCGCCCCCCTCTCATCTCCCCACACCGCCGGCAACCTCCCCTTCCTTCCCCCCTCTGTTTCCCCCACATTCCCTCGCTGCCGCCACCGCGCCCCAAGCCGCCGCGCGCCTCGCCAACCGCCGCCGTCGGTGAGCCACCCCCTTCTCCTTCCCCTCCCCTTCTGTCGACGGTGAGAGAGAGAGAGTAGGATCGGTGGTAGTAGAGAGAGAAGAAAAGAGAGGAAGGAAGAAGAAGGAAGGCAGAACAGAGAAAGAGGAGAGAGAAAAGAAAAAGAGAGAAAAGAAAAAGAGGAAAGAAAAGAGAGGGGAGAGAAGAAAATAGGAAAAAGAAAAAGAGGGAATAGGGAAATAAAAAAATTTAGACCTAGGGAAGAAAATCTAGGATAGAGAATGAAATGGGAGAAATAAATTAGGATAAGAAATTTAGGATGAAATCCGTCGATAATTTTTGAAACCCGTACAAGGAATTAAATCCGGGTTATTTAAATACAAGTATTCACTTAATTAAATAATTTGTTTAACGATTACCCTTTTTGTGAGATATTCAGTCAAATATTTAGACTTCCATTTTTAGGTTTTACCAGCTCGCATGTATACTAATTAGTTAATTCTAAAACTTCTAAATTAAGCGTTGCCGTTATTGTTTATTGCAAAAACCGTATAATCGTTATTAATTATACTCGTCAATTAAGTTATACGCTTAGGTAGCCATTGCAATTATTTAGTAGATTACCGATCACCAAAGGTTGAATACTATTATCGGATCTAACCTAGGCAAGTCGCGTAAATTAAACCGGATAAATGTTCTTTTTGGCCAACGTTAAAATTTTGGGGATAAAGGTATTAACCATCGGAATGGAACTATTTTATAAATAATAATAGGAGCGAAGTCAACATTCGACACCCTCGTTAGATTCATTTCTTTAAATTGGATTTTTGTCGGATTTTAAATGAATTCTGAGCGAATTCAATTCCTTTCGCACATAACTCTAGACACCGAGGGAGCTGTGAGTCCGACCGAAGACCAAGAACAACCGGACTTCGAGCAAGGCAAGTCATCACTATCTTTGAGCATATTGATCCCAAGTTGCGAAATTATTTTTATTTACAAATAAAGTTGCATGCAATAATGAACAACCCACTTGTTATTAGGCCATACCTTGATTATTGTGTAACCCCTATATTCTTTGTAGCCATGCTTATATATGAGTCCCTAGTCAATTATGACAAATGCTTAGCGATGCTATTCTAGAATCTTGCATATTCATATTTATCAAATGCTTTATGCTTGGGCAATTACCTTGGGGAAGGTAATTGAGATGCGGCATGTGGAGACATGAGCGCCACATTGCCATGATATGATGATATGATTCGAGGAAAGAGAAATAAAACCAAACAAGTGTTTTCGACTGGGGCGGATGGTGGATTTGGGTGGTATCCGGAAAAGGCTAGTTCCGTCCCCGGTCAGTTAAGGACCGAGCCATGAAGTTAAGCATGAAACGACCCCAGTACAACCGTACTTCTCGGATGGGTATAGACCTAGCCGACTAGATAACCGAGCAGTGGCAGTATCCTTGCATAGATGGTTCACCCCAGTGTGTGGGGCAGGTTCGCTACGTCGGGGCAGCCGTTGAGGTGGGGACGCAATGCGTACCCTACATCGGTGTCGCTGTTGGTAGGACTGCCACGTGTATGAGAGTGATAATCTAAAACTTAAGATATAAACTTGTGCGTGTGTGAGACTTCCTTCCCCCGGGAGCGCCAGAACTCCTCTCACTGCTAGAAACGGATACGCCTAGAGTGCACGAGGATGATAGTTCATGGAGCGGGTACTGCCAATGTAAGGTTATCGAAAGGCTTTGCCGTGACACGTCTCATGTGTTGGGACGAGGCTCATGTGTTGGGCAGTCGCGGAGTACGGGTAAAGTGTACATCCACTGCAGTGTGAGTAAAACAATCTATTCGAATAGCCGTGCTCGCGGATATTGAGCATCGGGACATGCATTACACTTGGCTAGACTCTAAATTCTTAACCTGTGTGGGATGGGTTATTGCATGATGAATTTTATGCTGTTGGAGCCACTCCCTGAGAGCAGGGAAGGTGGACGTCCACAGAAAACCATGATGACCAACAACGGGAAGCCATCCTTGGGATCACAATGGATGGTAGACAGAACCGTCGTTGTTTAAATTGAACTCTGGTATTAAAACTTGACCAGTTATGCTAGGTCTTAGGTTTGTGAAAATGATTGCAAAACTAGCTTTATGCAACTGAGCCTTTGCCTTGCCTTGAATAAAATCCTTCATATGCATCGTTGTTGTGGTGACTTGCTGAGTACGGTTGGTACTCACCCTTGCAATTATAAACTTCATCAGAAGCCGAAGATGACACCGCCGAAGATCCATACGCCTATTACGAAGAGGATGCGGAAGATGAGGGTGCCCACTAGGTCTAGATACGGTCGTTGCCTGTGGCAATGACGGTGCCGCTGCCTTCGCTCCGCTACTTATCTATATTCTGCTTTTGGACTATATTCCGGACCGTTTGGTCCTTTGTTCTAAAACTACGCCCTCGGGCCTATGATGTAATAATTCGTACACGACGCATATGGATGCGCTTTTGGTAAGTCAACTATGTATCGTGTGTGCCAAACTACTTGATCCAGGGAAATAGCACAGATTACACGAGTGATTCCTGTTGCAAAACGGGGGTCCTTACACTAGGACCGGGGGGAGCTAGTAAGCCTTAACCTGATTGAGGGCTTGCTTAGCTTCCTCTGTCCATCTAAACGGCCCGGAGCGCTTGAGGAGCTTAAATTGGGACAACGCCTTTTCTCCCAGTGTCACGTCCTGATTTTTCGCTTTCCGTTCTTTTCGTTGAATTGCGAAAATTCACATTGGTTTAACTGTCTAAAATAGCTTAATGAAAATTTTCGTCAAACAAAAAGGTTTTAATGTACCTAATTAATTAATTACATCGTTGGCTTTGTCGTATTTTAATTGGAGTTTATTTGGATTTAATTGGAGTTTCGGAAGTGGAGCTCAATTCTCTAATTAAATTTGTGCCCAAATTCAAATTCCAATTCAATTCCTAATATCCTAAATCCTCAAAAAATTCAAAATACTTTATATTTGGAATTTTCCAGAAAAGACCCTATCCATTTTTCCTTTTTCCTTCCTCTCTTTCTCTATTCTGTTTTTTTTGCAGATAGGCCCCTTCCTTCCTTTCTTTTTCTTCCTCCCTCCATCTTCAACCTCTAGCCATTTCTTTCTCTCTCTCCTCCTCACAGGTTGCAGGCCGAGGAGGCCAAGTCCCGGTCCACGTGCGCACCCTCGGCCCGGCCACCCTCTCCCTCTCGCGTCGCCGCCCCACTCCACCGCCCCAGCCCAGTGCCGCCGCAACCCACGCCGCACCACACCGGCCCAAGCCGCCACTGCCGCAAGCCGTGCCGTGCACCGCCACCTTTCCTTAAACCCGGCGCCGCCCTAACCCTAGCTTCCCCCTCCCCTATAAATACCGCAGCCATCGCCCCTTCTGCTCTTTTCTCCGAAGCCGCCGCCGCCCAATTCTGTGCCGACGCCACCTCTTCTGCCACCGCAAGCCGCCGCCACCGCTGGGAGCCACCACCGCCGCTGGGTGCCGCGCCGTCGTCGCCGTCTCTTCCTCTCACGCTGCGGCACTGGTGAGCCCGTGGCCGAGCCCTCCTCTCGTCCACCGGCTGTTCTCTCTCTTCCCCAACTCCGGCAAGCCCATGTGCCGCGTCCCCGCCGTCCCGGAGTGTTGTGCTGCGCCGCCGAGCTCGCCTCCATCCCCTCTTTCCAAAGCTGCCGCCCGTTCTCGTCGTCGGTCGTTGTCGACGCCGAACACCGCCGTGACACCGGAGCGCGTCCATGGTGCCCATGGCACCGAGCTAAACAGAGGAGCAGCTGCTCCCTATCTCTCTCCCTTTTGCCACCAACATGTGGGCCCCACATCTCAAAATCCTCAAACCAATCTGAGCCATTCATTTTCTAGATCCAATCTCCACCCTTGGATCTACATAATTCCACCCCATGCCACATCAGCCTTAGATCTATCCAACATCATCGCCACATCATCTTTTATAGTCCATGTGTTGCCACGTGTCAGTCCATGCCATCGAGTCCATATACACCGAGTCCACCAAATATTTCATGTCACTGACTAGTGGGTCCCACCTTATTTTTTCCTAATAAAAATAATTCAACTCCCGAAATTAAATATTCAGAGAATATTCTCGGAATATTCCTTTTTCTTTTATCCTCGGATTTTCTCTAAATTCAAACTTCCGGAGGTCATAACTTCTCTGTTTGAACCCCGGGCATGTCCGACGGCTTCCACGCGAAGACGTCGGCGTTTGCCCGTAGGAAAGAGACGAGCACGTCTTCCTATTTACAGTCCAGGCAACCGCCGATCTTGACGGTCTTGGCGGGTCTCTGGCTAGCGCCACCTCCTTCACGGGGACCTCGTCGCTCGAGGTCATCCGCTTCCTCGGGGCGCGAGACGAAGAGGCCTCGAGCCTCTCGTCGCCGCCCACGGGCTTTCGGACCACGGCGAGGTCGCTCGCGCTCTGTTCCGCGCAAGCCAACACGATCTTGAGATCGTCGTGCATGGTGATGGGACCGCGCGGGCTCGGCATCTTCATCTGGAGGTAGGCGTAGTAGGTGGCCACCATGAACTTCACCAACACGGACCTCTCTAGCACCGCATTGTAGGGCAGATTAAGATCCGCCACATCGAAGTTGATCCACTCGGTGCGGAAGTTGTCGGGGCCACCGAAGGTGACCGGGAGGTCAATGTGACCTCGAGGCCACGTGTGCCCCGGCGTCACGCCGATGATCGGCAGGGACGGCCGGAGCTTCATCCCTGGGGCCTTGATGAAGTCAAAGGCCATGGGGGAGAGGATGTTGAGGGCAGCGCCGCCATCTATCAGGACGCGCCTCAACTTGATATTGCAGATGGTGGGGGAAACCACCATCGCCATCTGCCCACCCCGGGTGACGCACGGCATGTGGTCGGTCTGATCGAAGGTGAGCGAGACCTCCGACCACCGCGCCCGCCGCAGCCTCATGAGTGGGGACCGCAGCCAGAAGCTCACGCTTCATGGTCTTGAAGCTGCGGCGGGAAGCATGAGCACATGCTCCCCCATCTATGGTGGCGACGGTGGCCTCGGGCCCTTGGAAACCCAGGTCCTCGTCGTCGCCTTCGTTAGCGGGGGCCTTCTGCTTGGCCTGACTTCACCGGTCGCGGGAAGGACCCGTCGGGCCCTTGCCCTCGCGGCACTCCTGCTGCCGCTCCTCCCGCCACTTTCTGACGCGCTCAGCTAAACTCTTGACCACGCAGCAGTCGGCGAGATCGTAGTAGGAGGTGTTGTGCACGGAGCACCATTTGCCCGGTGGGCGCTCTCGGCTGGGAGCGCCGACGTCCTTCCTCCCATCGCCCGTGGCCCTCCCCTTCCGCTGGGGCCGCGAGGTGCCTTCGGCGGTGAGGACGTGACCCTCGTCATCGGAGCGGGCTGACCTCTTCTTCCTCCTCTTCTCCCGCCGCCCGGAACGGGCTACGGACTCAAGGGCAGCCGCAGCCGCCGCGCCAGAGTCGGAGGAGTTCCAGGTCTAGGCCTCCTTCCGGGCCACACGGTCCGCAAGCTCGAAGAGCTGCAGTGGTTTAGGGCTCCTTGGAGGCTATCTTTTACAGCATGCGGTTATGCCGCACGCCTCCCCTAAACGCGTATATCACCGCGTGCGCAGGGATGCAGGGGATGGTGTTGCGCACCTGGCAGAACCGCTGAATATATGATCGGAGGGACTCATCGTCCCTCCGCTGCACTGCGTGCAGGTCCGCTTCTTCTCCTGGGCGCAGATGTGTGCCCTGGAAGTTCGTAGTGAACTGTTGGCACAAGTCTTCCCAGGAGTGAACCGAGGCGGGTGGCAGATTCATGAGCCAACCCCGCGCTTGTCCTTTTAGGGCCATGGGAAAGAAGTTCGCCATGACCCTATCGTCACCCCCCGCCTCCTCTATTCCAGTCGTATAGATCTGGAGAAACTCCGTGGGGTTGATGCTACCGTCGTATTTCTCGGGAATGCTGGGCTGCAATTTTGGGGGCCATCGGACATTCCGAAGACTCGCCATAAAAGCGTGGCATCCAGCCCCGACGATGGAAGAAACGGGGTGCCGGCCCTTATGGCCGGAGGGGTGCACCGCCGCCGTGGAAGAGGTGCCCTCCCCCGTTTGGGTGGCGTGGCGCTCATCGCGCCGGCGCTCAATGCTGAGCCGGGCATCCGGCTCGCCAAATATGCTCTCGTGACGCCCATGAACGGGTGTGGGCATCGACGAGGGGAGTGGGGTCGAACGGTGGGCGTTAGCCGCCGCCCGTCGAGCTCTCCGCCTTGCAGACGAAGAGACAGCAATTGCGGTGCCGGATGACCCAGCCACTGACGAACGCTCAACGGCGTCCAGCTGTTGCTGCGCCGCCTTGACCAGGTTGGCCACATCATCCAGCCAGCGCTGGACCGGGGCCTCCAGGTCTGAGGCGATGGGCGAGTGGCGCAGAAGCGCTCCCACAGCTTGGAGGGCACCCTAAGGAGTGCCACCGTCGCCATAGACAAGGCGGTGGCGCGCCCTACCACGGCGCTGCCCTCCGTCACCGGGCGGCAGTGAGGTGGCGGATGCCTCCGGTTTCTCCGGCGCTTTCCCCCGCCCAGGACTCCGGTGAAGGGATGGCAACAGAGCGTGAGCTCAACGACGAGGGTGCAGCTCCCTGCCGTCGTCGCTGGCGCTCGGTGTAGGGGTGTACACCACCTCCTCTTCAGCCATGGGGCTAACCCGGCGAGACTTGGCGCACACGGGAAGGAGTGGGACCTGAAAACGCGTATACACGCCCCTGCCTGGCGCGCCAGCTGACGGAGAACAAACTCCTCAGCGGGGGACTGTGAGGGCCCCCCTTTGTGAGCTCGGCCTAGGGCGCGAGACGCGATTCGACACTCCCTCCGTCCGGTACGCCGGGGTGTAGAGCGTATTAGCATAAGAAAGATCGTGACACGAGGAATTAGACAGGTTCGGACCGCCGGTGTGGCGTAACACCCTACTCCTGTGTGTGGTGGATTATATGTGTTTTCTCTAGGCCTAGGCCTCCTTTTATACTGCCAATGGGACACCACATGGGCCAATAGGTTACATTCTAGAGAAAAGGAGGAAACATTCTTTTACAAGCAAGGGCCACGCTGCCGCTTGGGGCAGAAGTCCACTGCTCCACCATGGCGATCTGACCCTTATCAGGTTGCCCATCATCCGCGTGTGATATCGTGCATCATTCCTCATTAAACGGTCAGAGACTTACGTGCTCCACCCGTACACAGCGGCGTGCGCCATGTGATTATACTTGGCTTACCAACTCTGGCTGGATTAGAGCGCAAAAGTGAGCTCTCACAGCCTTGATGCGACCCAACGGGACGTGCAGCGCACCTAACGGCGTGCAGCTATCACACCTGGCACTGTGCCACGTCCCATCGGTCATTCGTGCCGGTCACAGACTGGTCAGCCGGCCATGACCGGTGTTAGGCGCGCGCACGCGTGTCTATTCGCATTTAATGCGGCAGGCGCACTTCACCAGCGTCGCCATTAACGGGGGTAGGTAAGTGTTGGGAGCACTCACCTACTACGGCATACGTGGCGGTAGCGCGAGGGGGTCGGTGAAGCCCGACACCTGCTACAGTAGTGAGCGGGAGGCGCTGAGAAGTAGAGAGGGCGGCCGCCACGTCACCCCTAGGCCCGATCCCCGCTTGGGGGATGGCCACCTGGGCGTAAGGGGCCACCTCAAGCCCTAAGTCAGCTTACCCCTAGGCTCATGACACCGACACGGCTAGATTATCTTGTTGGTTTGAATTATATAATGTACCCACCATCCTGAAAAGGCAACCATCGGCTTGATTGTCTAGATATTATGCTTCTTTTCATACTTAATGCTACATCAGTTATGTTTGATCTATTAAGTCATGTTTAGAATCATGATTTATAGCCTGTTTTATGATTGTTAATAAGGATAGTATTGGGGTTTCAGCCAATCTTATCTGGTATAGTTGTTTTACATAGTTTTATGCTTTGTTTAATATGCTATATCTGCCCCTTATATAAGGATCTAATCTAATACAAATATATTGGACTTACTATCAGTCTGATTGGTAATACTTGAACATATTTGTTGCAAGAGAATATCTTAGTATAGGGTTGTATCGGAGATATAGCCGATACGTGCTTAAATCTGAACATCGGCTATGACATGGGTATATATAATCATTATTTCATGCTATTATAGACTTGAGCAATTTATAATGTCTCGGTTAGGTCCGATCTATCCCAATTGCTGATTTCTAAAGTAATATCGATTTATAGATTATATAACACTGATATTTTCGGACGATGTATCAAATTTAGGGTTAGCTTATTATTGAATATGCCTTACAGCCGATCCATGCTATATTGCATCGGCTAGGTTACATCATGATATGATATCGGCTACCTGGCCGATTGAATATCATTTACTAATAAACTTGCACATTCTATCTTGTTGATTGCAGGATTAAATCAACTGGCACGCCCTTTGAACCCGAAAGCAAGTTTTGGATCTGCACTAGAGTAAAGCAAATCTCTCAGGACAGTGTGTGTTTTTTGCATCAACACGCCTTTGGCACGCCTGGTGGGACCCGAAAGCAAGTTTTGGACTTGCACTAGAGTAAAGCAAATCTCTCAGGCCAGTGTGTGTTTTTTGCATTAACACGCTTTTGGCACGCCCAGTGGGACTCTGTGTCATCATGACGCCCAATATAACTGAAGTCACGGAGGATAACGTCCTACCAATCACGATCGAACAATTGAATGGAGAACAGAAGGAAGAGATGAAGAGATTGCTGGATCAACTCCAAAACCAATACCTTCATTCGTTCGCGGTAACCCGCCAGGGCACGGTTATCCAGAAAACCAAAGTAGAGTTGCTGCCGATCGTGAAACCGGAGCCAAGTACATCTGGAACAAGTGATGACAAGGGAAAGGAAGCTAAAGCAGAGTCAAATGATGAAGAACTCTACACATTACAAGATCGCATTGATTCGGCAGTTCATCATGCTCTCATTAATCAATCCGGAGTACATGTAAATACCTTAACAAATATAATCAAGACGGTGGTGGATGGCACTATAGCCGAGGAAAAAACAAAAGGACCCGTATATCTTCCAGGGGATACCTTTCCAGGTTATAGGACTGTGAAGATTGAAATTAGCGGAAACATCAGTCGTTTCAAACCCAGGCTCCATCGGCTCCTGCGTCAAGCACAAACATCCCGACGATATTTACCAGACAACAGCCGATCACTGGGGGGCAAGCTTCAACTCAGTTAACACCGGAACAATTGATGAACATACTTAACACAAAGCCACCCATTGTCGAGCCAACATATCATATTCCTTCGGTTTCACAACAGCCGATTGGAATTACCCAGCCGACGGGCTAGCAAGATGACTCAGAACCACTTCCGTATGTCTCGTATCTTAATCAGCATTATCAGCCTCATTCTCCACGGGCTCAGTATCAGCTTGAAGGATCTCCACGGCTCCAGCCAGCGCAATATGGCCAGTACGATCAACTGCAGCAACAATATGGCGGAGGAGCGTCGCAACAGCCATGGCCGATATGATTGCCGACGTAATGAGGGAACAATTTGGGTTTAAACCTAAGGATAATGGCAACATGTACCGGCATCCATATCCAGAATATTTTGATCGAGTGCCATTGCCGAATCGATACAAGGTGCTAGATTTCTCAAACTTCTCAGGGCAGGACAATGTGTTAACCTATGAGCATGTCAGCCGATTCTTAGCACAGTGTGGAGAAGCATCGTCTACAGAAGCTCTCGGAGTTAGATTATTACCACTATCCTTATCTGGATCGGCGTTCACGTGGTTTTCCTCTCTGCCTTATAATTCCATCAGGACCTGGGCCGATTTAGAAAAGCAATTCCATAAATACTTTTTCAATGGCATTCAAGAGATGAAGTTGTCAGATCTTACGGCAATCAAGCAAAAATCAGATGAAACAGTGCCAGACTACATTCAGAGATTCAGAGATGTAAGGAACATATACTATAGGTTGGCCCTCACTGATTCACAATCAGCCGATCTGGCTTTCCAGGGACTGTTGGCGCAGATAAGAGAGAGATTTTCAGCTCAGGACTTTGAAAGTCTAGCACACCTGGCTCAGAAAGTATCGGCTCATGAGACACGGTTCCAAGAAGCCAGAAAATTTGCCAAGAAAGCCAACAATGTCAACAATATCTATAGTTATGATTCTGACTTCGAAGATGAAGATCCAGAGGTCAATGCAGCCGAGTGGGCTAGAAACAAGAAGACAGAAGTATGCCAATGGGTTAAGAATTCGGGGAAAGAATAAAGATTTGACTTTGGCATTACTCATGCTGACAAGATATTTGATCTTCTTCTCCAAGAAAAGCAGATTCAGTTGCTGGTAGGGCATGATACCATCGGCTGAGGAGTTGAAGAGAAGGAAGTATTGTAAATGGCATAACACAGGATCTCACAGCACCAATGATTGCAAAATCTTTAGACAGCAGATTCAATCGGCCATAGAACAAGGAAGGATCAAATTCGATGAAGCTAAAAGGCCGATGAAAATAGATGGCCACCCTTTCCCAGTGAACATGGTTCACACTGGAGTCAACAAAAATCAAGCCGATGGAAGCAAATACCATGCAAGAGGTGTCAAATCAGCTAGCATGATCAACAAATATCAGAAAAAAACGCCAAAGGGAAGAGGAGTCATATTATTAGAATGATAAAAGCTATTTTGATCCTCATTGGAGCTGTGAATTCTTTAGATTTTACTGGAATGAAGGTATGGGGTTGCCGTCTATTCAAGATTGTCCCGGTTGCAGCGATCCTGATGTTCAATATGTTGAGAGACCAAGCTGGCAGAGTAACGGTATGCATCGGCCGATCCAGTAATGATTGTCTGTTCACTAGAGGCTTGGCCAATCCAACAAGATCATCTCGAAGACAATTCACAAGGAAGAACCGAAACCATGCAACCACAATAGTATCCTGCTGGAATTTTCACCAAGAGCCAGAAAAGATGTGTCCAGAGGATGAGGAATAGGGAGCAATTCCAGGAAGTCGAAGATGAGATCGAATATCGGCTAAGCCATACAAGGAATGTTTGGCGCGTGAAAAGCAAGATTGTTTCAGCCGATGAGGACCAAGCTGATCCAGACAAAAATCGACAAAATAAGGGAAAAGAGGTCGCATCGTCTTCGATAAACATGGTTTCATGCTACCAGCCGAATATGCAGTTGAACAAGTGGTGGAGCAAGCAGACGAATCTCAATCGGCTAAGTTGATATTGTCTCCACAACAAGCCATCTTTGAGAAGCCAGAAGGAACTGACCATCGGCACCTCAAGCCTCTGTATGTCAAGGGGTTTGTTAATGGAAAGCCGATGTCAAAGATGCTGGTTGATGGAGGAGCAGTTATCAATTTGATGCCATATTCAACTTTCAGGAAGTTTGGAAAGAATTCAGAAGATTTGATCAAGACCAATATGATTTTGAAGGATTTTGGAGGGAATCCGTCTGAAACCAAGGGAGTTTTGAATGTGGAGTTGACCATCGACAACAAGACAATTCCTATTACATTCTTTGTCATTGATGGGAAAGGTTTCTACAGTTTGTTGCTGGGAAGAGATTGGATCCATGCTAATTGTTGTATTCCTTCAACTATGCATCAGAGTTTGATTCAATGGCAAGGAGACCATATTGAAATCATGCCAGCCGACAGGTCAGTTAATGTAGCTAGTGCCGATTTGTCTGTTTGGGAGATGGAAGAAATTGATTATTTATCTAGAAAAGTTTGGCAAGGAGATGGAGAGCCCCAATTATTACTTTGAGGGCGCCGTGGAGGGTTCCAATTTTTACACAAAAGATAATGTAGATGATCTTGATGGCAAACTGGGGCAAGGATTTATGTCGACCGATGAATTAGAAGAAGTGGACATTGGACCAGGAGATAGGTCTAGGCCGACATATATTAGGAAGGGTTTGTCAGAGGAATTTAAATGTAAATTAATAGCACTTTTGGAAGATTATAGAGACTGTTTTGCTTGGGAGTACTATGAAATGCCAGGGCTTAGCCAATCGATTGTTGAACATCGACTCCCTATTAAACCTGGCTATCGACCATAGAAGCAACCTCCAAGACGATGTAAAGCTGAGATGTATAATGATATTAAGGCCGAAATTACAAGACTTGATGATGCTAAGTTTATCAGACCGTGCCGATATGCTGAGTGGATTTCAAATATAGTACTAGTGATCAATAAGAACGGCAAGCTTAGAGTTTGTATCGATTTTCCAGATTTGAACAAGGCAACTCCTAAAGATGAATACCCAATGCCGATTGCTGATCAATTGGTTGATGCATCATCTGGGCACAAGATTATCAGTTTTATGGATGGTAATGCAGGATATATAATCAAATTTTTATGGCTGAGGAAGATATTCAAAAGGCTGCTTTTCGATCTCCTGGTGCAATCGGCTTATATGAGTGGGTTGTTATGACTTTTGGATTGAGGAGCGCTGGTGCTACATATCAAAGAGCGATGAACTATATATTTCATGATCTCATCGGCTTGCTGGTTGAAATTTACATTGATGATGTGGTGGTCAAGTCTAAGGAAGTTGATGAGGATATAGCCGATTTAAGAAGAGTCTTCGAAAGAGCAAGGAAGTATGGATTAAGGATGAATCCAACCAAGTGTGCTTTCGGTGTATCGGCTGGACAGTTCCTTAGATTTCTAGTACATGAGAGAGGGATTGAGATTACTCAGAGGAGTATCAATGCTATCAAAGAGATAAAACCTCCAAAAGACAAGATTAAATTGTAGTCATTGATTGGCAAGATCAATTTTGTTAGATGATTCATATCGAATTTATCTGGTCGGATATAGCCATTCACACCATTGTTAAGTTTGAAAGTCGATCAAGAGTTTGTTTGGGGAGAGAAGCAACAAAAGGCTTTGGACAACATCAAGGAATATTTAAGTACTCCTCCAATCCTGATTCCGCCACAAAAGGGCTTCCTTTTAAATTGTATTTGTCAGCCGATCAGAACTCTATCGGCTCAGTCTTGATCCAAGAGGTTGAAGGAAAAGTGCGAGTCATATTTTATTTCAGTAGAAGATTCATGGATGCAGAAACCAGATATTCACCTGTGGAGAAGTTATGTCTATGCTTGTATTTCTCTTGTACAAAGTTGAGGCATTATTTACTTTCCAATGAGTGTACTATAATGTGTAAGGCTGATGTGGTACGATATATAATATCAGCTCCAGTTTTGAAGGGAAGCATTGGGAAGTGCATTTTTTCTTTGTCAGAGTTTGATCTAAGGTATGAATCGGCTAAGGCAGTAAAAGGGCCGGCGATAGCCGATTTTATAGTTTAGCATAGGGATAATTCAATTGATCACGTTGATATTATGCTATGGACTTTGTTTTTCGATAGATCAGTTTGCACTCATGGATGTGGTATCGGCTTAGTGATTATATCGCCTAGGGGGGCAAGTTTTCAATTCGCTTTCACTATCAAACCTTATTCCACTAATAATCAAGCTGATTATGAGGCTGTTTAAAAGGGTTGCAGTTGCTCAAAGAGGTTGAAGCCGATGCTGTTGAAATCAATGGGTAATTCGTTGTTGGTGATCAGTCAATTATCTGGGGAATATGAGTGTAAGAATGATGTCTTGATGGTTTACAACGAGAAGTGTCAAGAGTTGATGAAGACTTTCAGGATAGTTACTTTGAAGCATATTCCTAGAGAACAAAACGTTGAAGCCAATGATCGAGCTCAAGGGACATCAGGTTATAAGCCGATGTTGAAAGATATTGAGGTAGAAGTTGCATGTTTGCCAGCCGATGATTGGAGGTTTGAGATATTTGAATATTTAAAGAATCCTTCTAGATCAGTTTCCAGGAAGTTAAGATATAAAGCTCTCAAGTATGTTTTGTTGGATGATATATTGCACTATCGGACCATTGACGGAGTTTTGTTGAGATGTTTAAGCCTGGATGAAGCAAAGGTTGTCATGTGTGAAGTACATGAAGGCACATGTGGGACTCATCAATCGGCTCATAAGATGAAGTGGCTGATTAGAAGAGTAGGATATTTTTGACCGACAATGCTGGAGGATTGTTTTCGATATTATAAAGAATGTCAAGATTGTCAGAAATTTGGAGCTATTCAGAGAGCACCAGCATCGGCTATTAATCCAATTATCAAGCCATGACCGTTCAGAGGTTGGGGTATTGATATGATCGCCCAGATCAATCCACCATCAAGTAAAGGTCACAAATTCATATTGGTTGCTACTGATTATTTTACTATGTGGGTTGAGGCTATTCCTTTGAAGAAAGTTGATACCAAAGATGCAATAGAATTTGTTAAGGAGCATATCATATACATGTTTGGTTTACCTCAGACGATAACAACTGATCAAAGGTTAATTTTTGTATCTGATGAGTTTGTTCAGTTTGCTGATAGCATGGGAATCAAGTTGTTAAATTCTTCACCATATTATGCACAGGCTAATGGATAGGCTGAGGCATCTAACAAGAGCTTGTTCAAGTTGGTTGAGAGGAAGATTGTTGAATATCCTAAGAATTGGCAAACCGTATTGTTTGAGGCATTATGGTTCTATCGGATGACTTGTCATGGTGCTATTCAAGTTCCACCATATCAATTGGTTTATGGGCATAAAGCTGTGTTACCATGGGAAGCAAACATTGGCACCATAAGGATTTCTTTGATGGTTGATGAGTCAGAAGAGTTGTTCAATCTAGATTGCGTGCCCTCGAAAAAGTTAGAAGGGATAAAGAAAGGGTTGCTAAGCATTATAATAAAAAGGTTGTGCCAAAGTCTTTTGAGGAAGATGAACATGTGTGGAAATTGGTGTTGCCGATAGGAGCACGCGATAGCAAGTTTGGTAAGTGGTCACCGAATTGGGAAGGACCTTATCGGATTCATAAGTGTGTTTCTAAAGTAGATTATATGTTGAAAGGACTTGATGGAGAAATTTTCGGACGAGCTCTCAATGGAAAATATTTGAAGAAATATTACCCAGTGATTGGATTGGTTCATAATCGGTTGTGTTATGCCGATCTATGGTTGACAGCCGATGTTGTTTACATCGGCTTTAGATGGCTGATATTTTTATCGCCCTTAGATTATGCTTATAAGTTTGCAACATTATGTTCTCTACTATAAACTTGGGGGCATGGGAGGATAAAATTTGGGGATTTTCAAGGAAAAAAATTTTGAAAAAAATTTATAAGACATATAGACCAATTCATGTCGGCTCGATGGCCGATATCAGCTTATACTTGAGTTTAAATTGGCTCGATGGCCGATAGAGATAGTGTTATAATTACATAGCAGCAAAAAGTTTACAAATATTAGAAGCTGCCAAAGTGTTTATCACATTATGATAGGTACTTTTGGATAGCCGATATTGCTTTCTACCTAATTTGCTCTATTTTGTCTATTGCTTGAGCATCGGCTGCATCTGTACCAGGGATTGGGTCGAGGGATTTGCTTAAAGAAAATAGATGCTTGACAGATTTCTTCAGCTTTGTCTTCTGGACTTCAATGGCTTTAGGCAGATCAGCTAGCTTTTGTTCCTCAGATGATATTTCAGCTCTACATGCTACAAGTTTTGCTAGCAAATCGGCTTCCTTTTTCTTTAATCTATCAATATTCTGCTAAGTTGAGCTTGACCAGCCTCCAGTTCATCTAACTTGGTCTTTTCATCGTTGACTTGTTGTCGGCTAGTTTGTATGGTGGCTTCAAGAGAAGAACGTTCCAGCCGATCAGCAATTCTTTGTCTGGCCCTCTCGAGTTTGAAACGATGTTGTTCCAGCAAGACAGCTGGGGAGATCATATCAATGAGTTCATCAGGGATTTGATCTTGGATTTCCTGGAATCTTGCCCTGATTGGCCCACAGTCTGCAACCAATGCATACAAAGAGGCATTGAGCCGATCAACAATATCGGCTAGCTTGTTTTCCAGATCTTCAGATATAGGAGATGTGGCCTTGCTTGTTATTTCTTCTTCTTCCTCATCTAATAATTGCTTGATATGAGCTGAAGATAAGAAAATATTGTTAAGTAACAGTATTAAGTTAGCCGATATATGAGAATTGGGTGTGAGCTTACAGGAATTTGGGGAGCTGAAGTTGAAACGATGATTTCCCCATCATGACGGCTTGCCGTAGCCGATGGAGTATGTTCGCTTGAAGGCTGACGAGGAGGTGAATGTTGAGGAGGCTGAAATAATAATAAGTGTTATTTAGTATCGGCTAAGACTGAAATTAGAGTTAAGATAAGTAAAAGTTACCGATGTTGGTGGTGAAGTTGGTTTTCTTCTAACAATAACTTGCTTCTTCTTTGGCTGGAAGGAATAATTGAGTTAGTAATTATGATACAAAGGAGGATAGAGGTGTTAGAATATTTATACCTGTGTTTTCCGAGGGTGGCGTTTTGGAGGACTTGGAGTTTTGATAGATTTGGACTGGACAGCTGGTGGAGTATCGGCTCTGGGTATTGTAGCTTCGGTAGTTTCACTAATTTGAGAAGCTGCTTCGTTAATGGCTTCCTCCATCTCGATCTCCTTCAAATATTCTTCTACTTCTTGATCCAAAGGAGGATTTTCATCGGCTGCTTTCTTTTGTTTCTTGGTGGGCTTCTGAGTGATGGCTGGCTTAATAGCAGCTTGTTTTGTTCTTTTAGTTTGTCACCAGCTTGTATCGGCTCTCCGAATTGACCCTGGAGTAGGGAAGCCACCTTGGGAGCGTTAAAGCCGATGGCAGAAGGGGCTGGGCCACAGCTGTTAGGGAGTTCTGCTGCGGCATATTCTATCGGCTTGCCACTTCGGCTGATGAGAGGAGGAGGTGAATCAGATGTCTGCAAAAGGAAAATGGAAAGTGTTGAGTATTAAGAATATTGTTAAATGAAGATGAAGGGTGTGAGAGGAAATAACTTACTTGAGGAGCCAGATCTGGTAATATCTTGATGAGGTATGTTTGGGCCGACAGATGAAATATATGAGTTTTCCATTCAGACCACCATCTATCAAAAAGAATGCTTCTTATCAATGTGATATTGAACCTGTCGATGCTACCAAGAGGAGGACCAGGTATATTTAGCAGTTTATGTATCATCAAAGCCGATATGATTTCTCCTCTGGTCTGGATCTTGTCAGAGTAGTACAAGCCGATGGGAAGTTGTCCCATGCCAAGTTGTCTAGCTGCTACCATTGGATGATAGAATTCATAGGATGGTTGTATATTCCTACCTTGAGATATGCCAGTAGAAAGGATGCAGGGGGAGATTGCAACAGTTAAAACTTCTCTTGGTTTCTCAAATCTGTCATCATTAATTTCATCTAGCCTGAAATCGGCTGGCAGTTCATATTGGGGAAAGGACTCATAAGCAAACCAAATTCTGCTATCTCTTGGAAATCCATCGTATAAATTTCCAAACCAATTCTGGACGTGTTCAGCTGATGGACCTGAACCTGTATAGCTAGTGGCTGCCTCTCGAAAAGATGTACATCTGCGCATTGAGCTGGATTCATCATCACTGTCCGGATCGGCGAAGGATGGGAATTCTGCCTCATGAAGTGCTGGTCTTAGTGTAACTTTTAAGGTGTGAAGGATGAGCCAAAGCTGCACAAACCACCAAGGGCCACCTGTGCTGACACTTGAATCCATAATGAGCTTAGCCGATGATTTACTTAAAGTCTGGTATACTGCACCCAGCAGATATTTGCCCAAAGGGAATTGTTTCTTTGATACTATGGCTTCAGCCAGATGTTGCCAGTTGGCTGTTGGACCACAGGTAGAACCACAGAAAAGGAATTTGTCTAACCACATGAGGAGGAAAGTTGTGTGTTCCCTAGTCGATACTGGTTTGTTCCTATGTTTTTGCAATAAAACCTGACCAATCCCCAATATTCTTAGTTTTAAATCTATGAGTACACTTGGTCTTTAAGCTGATAGGATTGGCTGATGTGGTAATATCCAGACCAGTAATCATCATGATATCGAGCAAGGTGGGGGTCATCGGCCCTTGGTTGAACATAACGGCATTTATAGTATCAGACCAGAAATATACAGCAGAGAACAACATTGGCTCATCTTTTTTGATATCGGCTACAGATAAAGATAGACATTGGGCTATTCCCATCTCATCCCATTGATCTTGTTTGCTTGCGGCAACTCTTTTATACCAGTTGGTCCATCCATCTACTTGAGATGGCAAGATCTGAAGGTGGTTGTCCAGTGAGCTAGAGTTGGGTTGGATTGTCTAAAAGAGATCCTCTCTGTCTCTACGTTGATTATGGGGTTGGATCTATGTCGCCTATTGGATCCAAGAAGAAGTGGCTAGGATCTTTCAAACTTGGGATAGCTATTTGGTGGACTAGGTGCTACAGATTGAATAAGAGAGATTGAGAATAGAAAATAAACAAGAAAGCACGAAACAAGTTGTGAGCCGATAGAACTTACCTCGGGGAATTCCTTGGCTGGAGCGCTTGATGGGCTTGACGAAGATGCCATTGGTGCGTTGAGGATTGTCGCCGGAAGTAGGATCGCTGATGTGGTCGCCGAGGAGGTTGAGAGCAGCCACCAGAGTTAGCGGAGATGGTTGGTGGCTTAAGTGGTAAAAACGGAGTTAACGCCATGAAAACTCCGGAAAGGGGTTTCTATTTATGAAATTAGGTGTGTAACGATCACAGGGGTAACCCTACGTTTTTGCGAGATCGAAGAGATAATTCCGTTGCATTATATAATACTTCAGAATTGGGGGGCATGTGTTGAACGATGAAATTTGGCAAGCTTATGAATCAGAAACATAGTCCAATTCGAAGCAGAATTGAAGATATGCAGAATCCTCGAAAACAGAGTGCGCATCGGCTTGAAGACCGTATCGGCTGGAATCGAGTCTGATCTAGATAGCCGATATGGCCGATATTGCATGCGTGGTCAATATCGGGTTCGAGGAGGAGTTTGAGACGATGTTGCCAGACAATGATAGAGTCAAGGATTGGCGAATGTATCAATTAATTGCGATTATTTGTAATTTCCTTATAGATATTTTCGGTAAGAGTCCGCCTAAGGGACTTGTTTGCTATTTAGATTTGTATTAGGACAATATGAGTCGTGTCCATCTTGGACAATGTTTGTATTTTCGGGTATAAATATAGACCCGAGGCTTTATGAATAAAATAACAACAGTTCAATCAATTTCGGCGCATCGCCAACCTTTTATTCTTTTACTTTCGACGGGTTCTTGCTTTTGAGTCGAGCTGCATCAGTTTGATCTTCGGCAAAAAAGTAGGTCTTGTTATGGCGATTTGCATTATTGGAATTAGTGCTTACATCTTTATGACATTCTAATTCTATCTTGCGAATCTCCGAGTTATCATATACATTATATAATTTAGATTGACAATGCTATCTATCTATATCGGCTGATTTCTATTTAGGGTTTTGTCGATAACGGCTAGATTGTCTTGTTGGTTTGAATTATGTAATGTACCCACCATCCTAAAAAGGCAACCATCAGCTTGATTGTCAAGATATTATACTTCTTTTCATACTTAATGCTACATCAGTTAAGTTTGATCTATTAAGTCGTGTTTAGAATCATAATCTCTAGCCTGTTTTATGATTGTTAATAAGGATAGTATTGGGGTTTCAGCCGATTTATAGGGTATAGTTGTTTTACATAGTTTTATCCTTTGTTTAATATGCTATATCTGCCACTTATATCAGGATCTAATCTAATACAAATGTATTGGACTTACTATCAATCTGATTGGTAATAGTTGAACATATTTGTTGCAAGAGAATATCTTAGTATAGGGTTGTATCGGAGCTATAGGCGATACGTGCTTAAATCTGAACATCGGCTATGACATGAGTATATATAATCGTTATTTCATGCTATTTTAGACTTGAGCAATTTATACTATCTCGGTTATGTCCGATCTATCCCAATTGCTGATTTCTAAAGTAGTATCGATTTATAAATTATATAACACTGATATTTTCGGCCAATGTATCAAATTTAGGGTTAGCTTATTATTGAATATGCCTTAGAGTCGATCCATGCTATATTGCATCGGCTGGGTTACATCACGATATGATATCGGCTGCCTGGCCGATTGACTATCATTTACTAATAAACTTGCACATTCTATCTTGTTGATTGCAGGATCAAATCAACTGGCACGCCCTTTGAACCCAAAAGCTAGTTTTGGACCTGCACTAGAGTAAAGCAAATCTCTTAGGCCAGTGTGTGTTTTTTGCATCAACAACTATCCAAAGCATTTTGTTGCTTCTCCCCCAGACAAACTCTTGATCAGCTTTCAACCTAAGCAATGGAGTAAACGACTCTATTCTATCAGATAAATTAGATATAAACCGTCTAACAAAATTAATCTTACCGATCAAAGATTGCAAATTTGTCTTGTCCTCTGGAGGTTTTATGTCTTTGATAGCATTGATACTCCTCTGAGGTATCTCAATTCCTCTCTCATGAACTAGAAATCCAAGAAATTATCTAGCCGATACGCCAAAAGCACACTTAGTTGGGTTCATCCTTAATCCATATTTCCTTGCTCTCTCCAACACTCTTCTCAAATCGGCTATGTGTTCTTCAACCTCTTCTGATTTAACCACCACATCGTCAATATAGATTTCCACCAATAAGCCGATAAGATCATGAAATATATAATTCATTGCTCTTTGATATGTGGTGCCAGCACTCCTTAATCCAAAAGTCAAAAAAACCCACTCATACAAGCCGATTGCACCAGGACATCGAAAAGCAGTCTTGTGAATGTCTTCCTCGGCCATAAAAATTTGATTATATCCTACATTACCATCCATGAAACTGATAATCTTGTGTCCAGATGCTGCATCAATCAATTGATCGGCAACCAGTATTGGGTATTCATCTTTAGGAGTGGCTTTGTTCAATTCTCTAAAATCGATGCAAACTCGAAGCTTGCCATTTTGCTTGATGACCGGTACTATATTTGAGATCGACTCAACATACCGGCATGGTCTGATGAAATTAGCATCATAAAATCTTGTAATCTCGGCCTTAACAACATCGTACATTTCAGCTTTACAACGTCCTAGATGTTGCTTATATGGCCGATAGCCAGGTTTAATAGCGAGCCGATGTTCAACAATCGATCAGCTAAGTCCTGGCATCTCATAGTATTCCCAGGCAAAACAATCTCTGTAATCTTTTAAGAGTGCTATTAATTTACATTTAAATTCTTTGGACAAATCCTTACTAATGTATGTCGGCCTTGGTCTGTCGCCTGGTCCAATGTCCTGTTCCTCTAGCTCATCGACCGACATAAATCATTGCCCTAACTTCCCATTGAGATAATCTACATTATCCT
Organism: Oryza punctata; assembly: GCA_000573905.2. NCBI lineage: Eukaryota > Viridiplantae > Streptophyta > Magnoliopsida > Poales > Poaceae > Oryza > Oryza punctata. The sequence continues at coordinate 20,463,519 of CM002499.2, read as the reverse complement.
TTGTATAAAAATTGGAACCCTCCACGGCGCCTTCAAAGTAATAATTGGGGCTCTCCATCTCCTGTTGACTGTACATCATAATCAGAAACTCTTAGACAATCCCCTTGCCAAACTTTACTAGACAAACAATCAATTCCTTCGATCTTCCAAACAAATAAGTCGGCACTAGCTAAATTAACTGACCTGTCTGCTGGCACGATTTCAATCTGGTCTCCTTGCCACTGAATCAAACTTTGATGCATAGTTGAAGGAATACAACAGTTAGTATGGATCCAATCTCTTCCTAGCAACAGACTATAGGAACCTTTCCCATCAATCATAAAGAATGTAGTAGGAATTGTCTTGCAGCCGATAGTCAACTCCACATTTAAAACTCCTTTAGCCTCAGATGGATTCCCTCCAAAATCTTTCAAAATCATGTTGGTCTTGACCAAATCCTCTGAATTCTTTCGCAGTTTCCTAAAGGTCGCATACGGCATCAAGTTAACAGTTGCTCCTCCATTGACCAACATTTTTGACATCGGTTTCCCATTGATAAATCCTTTGACATACAAAGGCTTGAGGTGCCTATGGCCAGTTCCTTCTGGTTTCTCAAAGACAGCTTGCTGCGGAGACAACAACAATTTAGCCGATGGTGGTTCGTTTATTTGTTCCACAACTTGTTCTACGGCACACTCGGCTGGTAGCAAAAAAACCATATTTATTGAAGATGATGCAACCTCTATTCCCTTGCTCTCAGAAAAACTTTTGTCGGCTCTGACTTCATCGGATGGAACGACTTTACTTTTAACACGCTAAACATTCTTTGTATGCTTCAGCCGATGCTCAATCTCATCTTCAACGTCTTGAAGCTGCTCTCTGTTCCTCATCCTCTGGACACGTCTTTTCTGACTCTTAGTGAAAATTCCAGAAGGACACCATTGAGGTTGCATGGTCTCAGCTCTTGCTTGCGGCTTCTCTTCAAAGTAGTCTTGTAGAATCAGCTCAAGCCTCTGATGAACTGGCAACTTTCGCAGAATCGATCGATGCATAGTACTACTCTATCGGCTTGGTCTCCCAACATATTGCACATCAGGATTGCTACAACAGGACAATCTTCAATATATAGTAGTCTCATTCCTTCATTACAACAAAATCTAAAGAATTCACAACCCCCAATGTGGATCAAAACAACACGCATTATTATAGTGATACGTTTCTTCCTCCCTTTGGCGTCTGTTCTGATACTTGTTGATCATACCAGCCAATTTGAAACCCTTTGACTGATATTTGTTCCTATCGACTTAGCTTCTATTGGCTCCAGTACGAACCATGTTTACCAGAAAAGGATGACCATCTATCTTCATCGGCCTTTTAGCTTCATCGAGCTTTATCCTTCCTTGCTCTATGGCTGATTGAATCTGTTGTCTAAAGATCTTGCAATCATTCATACAGTGTGATCTTGTGTTAGGCCACTTGCAATATTTCCTCCTTTTCAATTCTTCACCCGATGGTATCACATGTCCTATCGGCAATTGAATCTTCTTTTCCTAAAAAAGAAGATCAAATATCTTGTCGGCTTTAGTAATGTCAAAATCAAATATTTCTTCCTTCCCCGAATTCTTGACCCATTGGCACTGTCTTCTTATTCCTGGCCCACTCGGCTACATTGACTTCTGGATCTTCATTTTTGGAGTCAGAATCATAACTATAGATATTATTGACATTGTTGGCCTTCTTAGCAATTTTTCTAGCTTCTTGGAATCATGTTTCATGTGCCGATACCTTTTGAGCTAAGTGTGTTAAACTTTCAAAGTCCTAAGCAGAGAATCTTTCCCTTATCGGCGCTAGCAGTCCCTGGAAAACCAGATCGGGTACCTGTGAATCGGTCAGTGCCAAACTGTAACACTTGTTCCTTACATCCCTGAATCTCTGAATATAATCTAGCACTGTTTCATCTGATTTTTGCTTGATGGATGTGAGATCTGACAGCTTCATCTCTTGTATTCCGCTGAAAAAGTATTTATGGAATTGCTTTTCCAGATCAGCCAAACTCCTAATGGAATTATAAGGTAGGGAAGAAAACCATGTAAACGCTGATCCAGATAATGATAGTGGGACTAATCTAACTCTGGGAGCCTCTGTAGCCGATGCTTCTCCACATTGTGCCAAGAAACAGCTAACGAGCTCATAAGTTGACACGTTGTCCTGTCCTGAGAATTTTAAAAAATCTGGTACCTTGTATCGGTTCAGCAATGGTACTCGAACGAAATATTCAGGGTATGGATGCTGATACATGTTACCATTGTCCTTAGACTTGAGCGCACATTGTTCTCTCATCACGACGGCAATCATATCGGCCCACGGATGCTGCGATAGCCCCTCGCCATACTGTTGATGTTGTTGATCATACTGGCCATACTGGGTTGGTTATTGAAGCCGTGGAGATCCATCAGGCCGATATTGGGCTCGCGGAGAATGAGGCTGATATTGTCGGCTAAGATTGACTCCTAAGCCTTGCGATGAGACGTACGGTGGTGGTTCTGTCATATTCTGCTGGCCTATCGGCTGGGTAATTCCGATCGGCTGTTATGGAATCGAAGGAATGTGATATGCGGGTTCAACAACTAGCGGCTTTGCGTAGAGTATATTGGTCAACTGTTCCGGCGTCAATTGAGTCGAACTCTGCCCTCAGGGATCGGCTGTTATTTTGTTAATATTGTAGGGATCTTTCCACTAGACATGGGAGCCGATAGAGCCTGGGTTTGAATTGAGTGGTGTTTCCCGCCAATTTCCGACTACACAGTCCTATAGCTTAGAAACACATCTGCTGGAAGGTAAACGGGCCCCTTTGCTTTTCCTCGGCTATAGTGCTATCCACTATTGACTTGATCATATTTGTCAATGTATTCACGAGTATACCGGATTGATTGATAAGGGCGTGATGGACTGTCGAATCGATGCGATCTTGCAATGTATGGAGTTCTTCGTCGCCTGACTCGGTCTTGAGCCCTTTGCCTTTTTCGTTGTTTGCTCCAGATGTACTTGGCTCTGTATCCACGATCTAGGGAACTCGACTTTTGTTTTCTGGATTATCGTACCCTGGCAAGTCACTGCGAACGAGTGAAGGTATTGGTTTTGGAGCTGATCGACTACTCGTTCAACTACTCGATCATGATTGGTAGAACGTTGTCCTCCGTGACCTCAGTAATGTTGGGCGTCATGATGACACAAAGGTCCCACCAGGCGTGCTAAAAGCGTGTTGATGCAAAAAACACACATTGGCCTGGGAGATCTGCTTAACTCCAGTGCAGATCCAAAACTTGCTTTCGGTTTCAAGAGCGTACTAGTTGATTTGATCCTGCAATCAACAAGATGAAACATGCAAGTTTGTTAGTAATCCTTTTGCACGTTCGCGAAAAAAAGCGATTGCTACATCAATGGCTACATTTTACTTGATTTATTTTAGTTTTTCATAATCTTCAAGATTTGACTTCCACCAGTATTTTTACAACTTTGCATTATGTGTAATAATAAAATTATTATATTATAAACAATTCATGATAAATCAACATATATGCAATTTTGTAGAAACAATTATATACAGAAAGCAAACATATTATTTATCAAAATTTAAAAGGTTGACGAGATGAATTCTAGTACCTTAAATAACAGAGAACACAAGTAGCATTAATTAAACCACAATTTTGTGTATATTGGTTAGGTTATGGTTTGTGCAAGCTGAACTGACGAACAAACATGCAAGCTGAAGGGAGCCCGGGTTTCTCACCAAGTCCTGAGACCCTCATGAAATATCCAGATGACCTTCGCAGGGATCCTCTTCCTAGGACGTTCACCCTCGGTATCACCCGGGTCATCTTGCCTTATCTTATACCGCGACGCACCGCATACCGGGCAAGCATCCAAATTCTCGTAATCCTCACCGCGGTACAAAATGCAGTCATTTGGACAAGCATGTATCTTCTGCACCTCTAATTCCAGTGGGCACACAACCTGTTTTGCTTCGTATGTAGTGGCGGGCAATTCGTCACCATTCGGAAGTATCTTCTTTATGATTTTTAGTAACTCCTCAAATCCTTTGTCAGATGCACCATTCTTTGCCTTCCATTGCAGCAATTCCAGTGTTGTACCCAATTTTTTCTGCCCCTCTTCACAATTTGGATATAACAATTTCTTATGATCCTCTAACATGCGCTCGAACTTCATCCTATCTTTTTCAGTTTCGCAGTCTCTATGTGCATCGCGTATTGCCTGACCAAGATCATCAACAGGCTCATCTTCTGGCGCTGCCTCCTCGTCCGTTTCCATATCACCGAAGGCACCGTATTCACGAAACGCACCAATGTCGTCATCATCCCCTTCTTCATCTTCTTCCATTATAACCCGGCTCTCTTCGTGCTTGGTCCAACATATATAACCGGCCATGAAACCCGACCTAAACAGGTGTTCGTGAATTGTCTTTGAGGAAGAATAATCCCTCATGTTCTTACAATTAATACATAGACAATACATGAAACCATTCCGCTTATTTGCCTCGGCCACACGTAAGAAAGCATGTACGCCCTCAATAAACTCCCCGGATCAGCGGTCGCCGTACATCCATTGCCGGTTCATCTACATTAAATTAACACATGAAAAATAATTATTGCATGACTAATTAATTTTAAGGTGTATTAATAAAAAAACATTATTAATAAAAAAGATTTCAACTTAAAAGTTTAGTGCTCTCAGATAGCGGATCGCCAATTTTATTGGCCCTCTCGCTAATAGGTCAAATAAAATTTATGATGTGTGTAGCAAACTACACAACTAAGTCTCGTCACCATGCGCAAAAGTGGACAAGCAGAAGGCGACTCATCGACGTCGTAGCCGTCTCGAGTCGCTCCTACTTGCCCACTCCGGCGCAAGGTGACGTATATATTCTCCCTTAGTCGTCACAATATTAACATTGCCACACACAATCAAATATTGACCATATCATCATCGAGGTATACCATGAACTAACTAAATAAAAACAAACCACAAATTTCTCGAATTTAAACCGTAAAACGAGCAACACTATCAATATAACGTATGAGAAGGAGGTTGCTAACCTTTCAACAAAAAAGAATGGTCGGACGAATCGAAGAAATGGGGGAACGAAAATCTTCACAAATGGAGCCGCCGGCCGGAGCAAAAATACCAAGGTCAAGATCGGGCTGGAGAAGCTCGGGCTGGAGGTTGAAGAAGGCGATTTTATACTGGAACCTTTAGTCCCGGTTGAGGGCAATAATCCGAACTAAATCCGCTCTTTTAGTCCTGGTTTGGGGCATCAACCGGGACTAAAGGTCCCCCAGACCTTTAGTCCCGGTTTGGGGTACCAACCGGGACTAAAAGAGGGGATTTAGTCCCGGTTGGGGGCACCAACCGGGACTAAAGGTCCCTCCCCCGCCCGACACTCGACTAGCCGTTGGCAACCGGGACTAAAATTTCCATTAGTTCCGGTTTTTATTTTAAACGGGACTAAAACTAAATTTCAAAGCCCTGTTCTCTACTAGTGAGAACAACTCCAACGCTCCTCATCCACATAACCCAGAATAGGTTTGGGAGCTATGGGGAAAAATGAGGTCCACGGGATCGCGCCCCATTCGTGGGATCCTAGGTCATTAATGCCATCCACTATTCACTAGCACAAAATACATTTCCCCTTCCACTGCCATCAGACCACGAGCTCCTCGGTCCCTGGCCCCAACTCCCGCCAAAAAATGCCACGTAGCTTGTCCACCACCCTCTGTGTGGTGCCATTCCTGATCTTCCCCGATGTCGTGCTACCGTTCCTATTCCCAAGCTCTCCCAAGATGTTGTGCATCCATCCTTCTTTATTGGGTTCCGTCCAGGCTACTGAGCTCCTCCATCCCCGTCGGGTTCGTTGGTTGTCATCTTGGGAACCCAATGGATGGAGAAACTCAGCATCCTGCATGAACCCAAAAGCCGAAAGAGGAAAACGTCCTTTGTCATTGTTCTTCTCAGACAACTCTATCAGTATACGGTTGTCCTCGTTTTATTGTCAATGGCTGCCTTCTTGCCGTTGTGCTTGGTAGTGTGTTCGACCTCAAATGCATCAATTTCCCCTACAAAATAATAATCAACTTATCCGTCGTATCAAGGAAGAGCTTCCCAAGCTCGGTGTTGTTCTTCCCGGAAGTTAGATGGTGGCTGTAGACGTCATAGTCGTGCGGCATGCGACGGTCAAATTTGTAACCTTTGGATTGCCATTGAGGTTTGTGCGGCGTGCAATGGGTAAAAGTCAAAAGTTATATGGAGCAGGGATTCAAACCTGCTATCTGGGAAAAAAACTATGGGTTGAAACCTTCCAAAGCTAGCCACAACAACCAAATGCTTGATTTGATAAGTTATATACTAGTTACATCATATAAGTTACACAATAATTACATTGTAGTTGTAATGTAATTACACTTTTATTATGCTATAGTTATATTTGACAGTTTTTTACCTTAAAAAAATCGAATGTTGTATAACTAATTGATAGGAGGTGTTGTGGATTCCACCCTGGCCTTCTTTAGTATTTCCACTAAACCTTTCAGGCACTCGTCCGCGTCTCTGTCTCTCTTCCTCTTGTACCGTAGACTAAGGTTGTTGGCCACGTCTGCCGGTGCCTCATCTAGCAGTTGACTGATTTCATCGTTCCTCTTTCCCCGCGGAATGAGGTTATCAGCGACGTCTGCCGGAGTCGTGTTAGTCTCGTCGAGCAGTCGCCCGATTTCACAAAATAGTGAGTGCTCGGTGATGTCCAGGTAGCTCTTGGCGAGCATCTTGAAAGCCTCGAAGCGGCAGTAGGACATCTCAATGTGCTTGTCCATCCTCCCTGGCCGGATCAGCGCCGGGTCGAGCCGATCAACGTGGTTTGTCGTGAACACGAAGATCCGCTCACTACCGCATGCCGACCACAGCCCATCAACGAAGCTGAGTAGGCCAGACAGCGTCACCTCTCCTTTATCATCATATTTGTCAGAAAACTCTATCCGCACATGGTTGTCGCCGTTGATTTCGTTGCCGTTGGCTGCCTTCTTGCCCTTGCGCTTAGTAGTGAGTTCAACCTCAATTGCATCAATGTCCTCTATAACAATGATGGACTTGTCCGTTGTATCAAGGAAGAGCTTCCGCAGGTCGGCATTGTTCTTCACCGAAGTTAGGTCGAGGTCATAGACGTCGTAGCCGAGGAAGTTGGCCATTGCCCCAATCATGGTGGACTTTCCCGTGCCCGGTGGCCCATACAAAAGATAGCCCCGCTTCCACGCCTTGCCGACCTTAGAGTGGTAGTCCTCCCCCTCCAGGAACGCTGTGAGATCGTTAACGATCTCATACTTTTTGTCGGGGTCCATGGCGAGCATGTCAAATGTTGTTGGGGGATTGTATGGGACGTGGGTCCACTCGCTCTTCCTGTCTTTGGTGTGGTTGGTGAACAGTCGTCTCTGTCGGTTCTTTTCGGTTAGCTCTCGCCAATGCCTGACAACGCTTGGCAGGTAGGAGTTGAGCACAAGATGGCGATGGCGCCTGTGAAACACCAGCCTGAAGCACCGCGGCTCATCCGCATCTCCAGGCATCAAGCTGACGGTGACGACCCCCTTGTTCCTGGAGGCCTTGGGGTACAGCCTCCACCACATGCGTGCGCCCTCGAAGGTGTCGGCGACCTCCTGGTTCTCGTCCAGAGTGATAAGTGGCTCGTCCTTTCTGTTGTTCCTGAGCTCGGCTTTCAGCTTACTGGCGCCACCGGCGCACACGCTGCTCAGGTACGTGGAGACGGCGTCGAACATTTTGTTCCGACGGTACCGCTCTTCGCCGTGCTCGGAGATGGTGATCTGCTCGTAGGGGTTGAAGTAGGACATCACCATGGGGACCAAGCTACTGATGATGTACCTAGCCTCCTCATGGACGTGCTCCGGCATCCTGGACCAAAGCAAGCCGACGCCGGCCATGGCCGACCCAAACCCTACCCACTTCTCCACCGATGCCATGACTTGTGCGTGCAGCAACTGCTCGCCTAATCAAGCTAGCTAGCTCTCTGTAATGGTTGTGACTCGTGGATGTTTGTGCTTGTTTACCGTTGCTTCTGTGGCGGTGTGGCGTCGGCTTATATAATGGTCCGCGCCTTCCGTCGTGTCGAAGTTTCGTCCAAGCAAACGCGCCACATGAAAAGAAGTAGAATTTGCAAGGGGCTCAACCGCTCAAAGAGACCACGAGACAGTACTGTTGGAACCATCATCAGCGTTTGTTTGCATGCGTGGGGGAGACCGCGCGCGAGAGTTGAGACCATCATCACCCATCCTAGACGCTCCCTATGTTTAAGTCGTTTAATTTTTTCTTAATAAAAGTAGCATAAGTTTGATCAAATTCATGGAAAAATTTAGTATCATCTCAACACAAAATAAGTTTTATTAAATTTAACATATAAATATTAAATATATTTTGATAATATGTTTGTTTTATATCGAAAATATTAGTATATATTTGTACAAATTTGATGAAGTTTGACTAAAAAATCAAACGACGGAGGGAGTAGCTAGCTAATAGTTTGGTTTGGTTCAAAATTGCCCACGAATTTACTAGTGACGTTCCCATGCGTTGTAGTGGGATTTAAGAAAAGTAAAATGTGCCAATAATTTTACAGGTTTACTTTTCTTTGGTCTAATGGTTTTACGGATTCAGTTCGCTATGGACTTGTTAGATAAATTTATTGGTGACGTACTCTATGCATTACTTTTTTTTAAATAAAAAGTATGAGTGAAGCGGGGAACAACATTTTGCAATTGACTCTTCTACAGTTACTCAACCCAACTTATACAGCCTCGGTTAATTAATTAACACCCTTAGCCTAACCAAACCTTGTACCGAAGAAAAAAAAAAAAGCCTAACCAAACCCATTTCAATCTCCTTCCCTAATCGAGCAGCCACGGTGACCGAGTCATCCTCAAGCTGCAATGATGACGGCATCTGAGGTTTGGCAACCCGAGCACGGAAAGCTGCTGGCCTATTGCAAATGTTCTTACGCTCCAAGACAGAGATCACACTTCCTTAAAAATTGCCAAAATCAGAAATCAATCATATTAGGAAAGAAACATCGCGATATAATAAACAAATTGAACGGTCCAGCCGTCCAGCGCAGGTGAGAAACAGAGAAGATTAATTGCTGTAATTAAGCCACTAGGCACCGAGGTCCAAGTCCAACTAGTGATGACACCAGAACAGGTCGCACTCGCAGCTGACCTCAGATCGGTTCGCTTATTTCCTAATAAGCCAAAACGACTTATTAGAAAATAAAAAATAATTTATAGGTAAAATTTTTATATATTTGTTCGTAACGATTTAAAAACCAAAGCTAAAAAAATTTACGTTGAAAATATCTTAAAATCAACTTCAAAATCAAGTTTGAAAATTTAAATTTTGGCTTTTTGCTTTAGCTTATTAGATTAACCGATGGGGCTCGGAGAGTATATCACAGCAATCACAACCAAGGCGTCCGAACCAAGACGAGATGAAGAAGCCGCACGGTGCCTCCATCTACCCGCTCGTTTTCCCTCCTGTTGTGCGGGTAACATCCTGAAAATTAGAATAAACTTAGAAACTAAATTTCAGAGCCATTAATTTTTTTCATGCTACCATGCTGGGTCTTCTCACACCAGTGCCATTAAAACTAACAAGAAGGTAGCCCGCGCATTCGTGCAGGCACGTGTCGTAGGCTAGGTTTCTATATACGATTTCTCCATAAACTGCTTTCATCAGAATTTGTTTTTATAATTTTCTAATCTAGCTGTTAGTTAGCTTTATAACATATCATATTTAATCAATACCTACAAGTAATTATTTATAATCTTGTCGATACTATAATTCGATAATATGAAAAGGGGTAGCGAACAAGATGAAAAAGTAGATAAGTTATGAGACAAAGGATTTAGACATGTTTAGGCCTTCATGAAGAAGTAATGCCCTACTCCTGTTTCGGGGATTTGAGTCTCCGAGCTATGTATTGATCTGACGATCTCTTAATGCTTATGCTCGCAAAGGACACCCTGTCCTTCTTATATAGCCAGAGAATTAGGGCTTACAAGATAAGATTTAACCCCTTACGGTTTAAATCTCCTATGACTAATTTACAATATTAACAAATCAGGACTACAGACCGTATGTTGACAAACAAGGCAACGTAATACCTGAGTCCTAGTATTGTACATATTCTATATACATAACATATCCCCTATATTTAGTCGGATAACTAAATCTGTGGATATGTGGTACTCATAATCTCCACAAATCTTCTTCATCATCTAAAAAGAAGGTAGACTTATTTTGTGTTAGAAAACATAGTAGAATCTTGTGATAATTAATCTTGGTGATGAATAATTGTCAAATGTGAGTGTTCTGTAAAATACAATGAATAATGTTTTCTAATGTTGAGCAGTGTGATCGGCACTGGGTGCCGGTCAGACCGGGCAGGAGGCGTCGATCAGACCGGAGGTGTATGGCCGGTACGACCGGGTGATTCCAGGAGGGGATTGGTTTCGGGTTGTTTTGTGGAATTTCTAGATTGCTTCATATTTATGGCTTCTAGATAGTTTCTATTCGTATCTGATACTATTGTGTGTTGATGTGAGTCAAGTTGGTGCAAACTTGTGTTGATCTTTCTTAACGATATTACTAGAACCATAATCCAGGGCAACAGCGCCGGAAATATAAGTCGGTAATTCTTACGGTTACAGATATAAATCCGCAAGCGCACGGATGTACCGCTGTAGCATTTCACCTAGAAGTATTCCAAGGTATCGTATTTATTTAATCCTAAGGAAAGATGTTGTACGAGAGTATTATGTTATTAATTCATATCGCACATATATATATCACTGCCTAAGCAGGGGTTAATCTTTTATATAAATAAGGGTAGGTTGACACACAGAAGTTACACTCCAAGGATAGAATAGGGAATATGGTCCTTTAGTATACACTTACTATAGTACAGCTATGGCCAATACCCCCTAACTATGCCCTCCTGGTATATCGAGAAACCACCCCTGGTTGCCGAGTTCCTTACGACAACCCGTCATGGCTATCCAACCGGTATCAGATGTGGAGGAGCACCCTTGCCAGGAACCTATCTTAGACCTATATACGCACGTGGAGGAATACCCGTACTGAGCTATCACCATCAGCAGCCTACCTCTACAATTCCGTGGCATATAACACCATTTAATGATATTCACTAGTCTAAGCACCACGCTTATACTAATGAATATTACTCTACATCAGTGCACTTGACATAGAGCAATCAAATACTTGAACATTAAGTTAATACCACGGCATATCTCCAGTAAGCTAGTCATACAACTTATACCGAGCAAGTTTAAAATAAAGCTAGTACTCAAATAATTATGGAAATAAAGTAAAGTACCAAAACTGCATAAAGAAGAATATTTCATTAATGGAACAAGTCTTACAAGAGAGATACAAGCTACTAGAGCCATACCCGAATCTTTGAAGACTTAAAGAACACAAGAGCTCCTTGGAACAAAATATTAGAGAGAGCTCCTTGGAAGTGCTCCTTCTTGGTGTGTGTTGAAGTGAGTGAGGAGAGCTACTTTTATAGATGCTCAAGGTCGGTAACAGGTACATCCGCCATTAGGAAAGCATTTACAACCGTCATAACCTTGGGCTCTGCTAGGCTGGGCCTTCCTTGGGTCAGCCGATCCCTGGTCAGCCCCATGTTGACGACGAAATTTGACAAGCATATGAATCGGAAACAAGATCTAATTCGAAGCGAATTTGGAAATGTGCAGGAATCTCAGAAGCAGAGTGCGCATCGGCTGGAAGACCGTATCGGCTGGAGCCGGGTTTGACATGGATAGCCGATATGGCCGATTTTGGTTGTGTAATCAATATCGAGTTCGAGGAGGAGATTGCGATGGTTTTGCCAGGAAAGGATAGAGTCCTAGATTGGCAATTATATCTATTAAATAGGATTCTATGTAATGTCCTTATAGATATTTTCGGTAAGAGTCCGCCTAAGGGACTTGTTTGCCAGTTGGATTTGTACTAGGCCAATATGAGTCGTTTTGGACAATATTTTCGAGTATAAATATAAGCCCGAGGTCTTATGAATGAAACAACACCAGTTCAATTAATCTCGGCGCATCGCCAACTTTTTACCTTTTACTTTCGACAAGTTATTGCTTTCGAGTCGAGCTGCATCAGGTTTCGATCTTCGGCAAAGAGTAAGGCTTGTTATGGCGGTTTGTATCATTGGAATTAGTGCTTACATCTTTATGACACTCTAATTCTATTTTGTAAATCTCCAAGTTATCATAAATGTTATATAATTTAGATTGATAATGTTATCTATTTGCATCAACCGATCTCTATTTAGGGTTTTGCTTATAACGGCTAGATTGTCTTGTTGGTTTAAATTATATAATGTATCCATCATCCTGAAAGGCAACCATCGGCTTGATTGTCTAGATATTATGTTTCTTTTCATACTTAGTGCTGCATTAGTTAAGTTTTATCTATTAAGTCATGTTTAGAATCGTGATCTCTAGCCTGTTTTATGGTTGTTAATAAGGATAGCATCGGGGTTTCAGCCGATCTTACCTGATATAGTTGTTTTACATAATTCCTTGCTTTGTTTAATATATTATATTTGCCCCTTATATTAGGATCTAATCTAATATAAATATATCAGACTTACCGCTAATCTAATTGACGATAGTTAGATATATTTGTTGCAAGAGAATATCCTAGTATAGGGTTGTATGAGAGCTATAGCCGATATATGCTTAAATCTGGACATCGGCTATAGTATGAAAACATATAATCTTTTTTTCATGTTATTTTAGACTTGGGCAATTCATACTGTCTCGGTTAAATCCGATCTATCCCAATTGCTGATTTCTAAAGTAATATTGATTTATAGATTATATAATACTGATATTTTCAGCCGATGTACCAAGTTTACGGTTAGCTCGTCATTGAATACGTCTCTCAGCCGATTCACAATTCATTACATCAGCTAGGTTACATCACGATATGACGTCGGCTTCCTAGCCGATCGATTATCATTTACTAATAAAACTTGCATGTTTCATCTTGTTGATTGCAGGATCAAATCAACTGGCACGCCTTTAACCCGAAAGCAAGTTTTGGACCTGCACTAGAGTAAAGCAAATCTCTCAGGCTATTGTATGTTTTTTACATCAACACGCTTTTGGCACGACCAGTGGACCTTCCTTTTCATTATAACGCCCAATATCACTGAAGTCACGGAAGACAACGTTCTAGTGATCACGATCGAGCAGTTGAACGAGGAGCAGAGGGAAGAGATGAAGAAGTTGCTAGATCAACTCCAAAGTCAATACCTCCACTCGTTCGCGGTGACACGCCAAGGCAAAATAATCCAGAAGACCAAAGTAGAGTTACCGCCGATCGTGAAAGTAGAGCCAAGTACATCTGGAACAAGCGATGACAGAGGCAAAGAGATCAAGACCGAATCAAGCGACGAGGAACTCCACACATTACAAGATCGTATTGATTCAGCAATCCATCATGCTCTCGTTAATCCGTCCGGTGTACTCATGAATACATTAACGAATATGATCAACACGGTGGTGGAAGGCACTATAGCTGAAAAAAAGCAAAAGGACCCATATATCTTCCAAGAGATACTTTTCCGGGTTATAGGACTGTTAAATCAGAAATTGGAGGGAAACATCATTCATTTCAAACCCAGGCTCCATCGACTCCCATGTCCAACGCAAGTGTCCCGACGGTATTAACAAGAGAACAACCGATCTCTGGGGGGCAAACCTCAACCCAATTGACGCCAGAACAGTTGATCAACATACTCAACACGAAGCCATCAGTTGTTGAACCAGCATATCATATTCCTTCGGTTCCACAACAGCCGATTGGAATTACCCAGCCAATAGGTCAGCAATACATATCAGAGCCGCCACCGTACGTCTTATGTCAAGGCTTAGGAGCCAATCCTGCCCGACAATATCAACCTCATTCGCCACGAGCCAAATATCGGCCTAACAGATCTCCACGGCTCCAACACCCAATGCAATATGTCAGTCTGATCAACTGCAGTATGGCGAGGGAGCTTCGCAGCAGCCATGGGCTGATATGATCGCCGACGTGATGAGAGAGCAATTTGGGTTCAAGCCTAAGGATAATGGCAACATGTATCGGCATCCATACCCAGACTATTTTGATCGAGTAACATTGCCGAACCGATACAGGGTGCCAGATTTTTCAATATTCTCGGGACAGGACAACGTCTCAACTTACGAGCATGTTAGCCGTTTCTTAGTGTAGTGTGGAGAAGCATCAGCTCTCAGAGCTAGATTATTCCCACTATGATTATCTGGATCAGTGTTTACGTGGTTTTCTTCCCTACCTTATAATTTCATCAGGAGTTGGGCCGATCTAGAAAAACAATTCCATAAATACTTCTTCAGCGGAGTCCAAGAGATGAAGTTGTCGGATCTCACATCCATTAAACAAAAATCGGATGAAATAGTGCCAGATTACATTCAGAGATTTAGGGATGTAAGGAATAGGTGTTATAGCTTGGCACTGACCGATTCACAATTGACCGATCTGGCCTTCCAAGGACTATTGGAGCTGATAAGGGAGGTTTTTTCAGCTCAAAACTTTGAAAGCCTAGCACATTTAGCTCAAAAGGTGACGACCCATGAAACACAATTCCAGGAAGCCAGAAAATTTGTTAAGAAGGCCAACAATGTCAATAGCATCTATAGCTACGATACGAGCAAGTATCAGGCGAGGGGGCTCAAATTGGCTGGTGTGATCAAAAATATCAGAACAGACGCCGAAGGAGGAAGAAGCTTACAGCTATAACGGTGAAGGTTGTTTTGATCCTCATTGGGGTTGTGACTTTTTTAGATTCTGCTATAATGAAAAGATGAGGTTACCATCTAACGAAGACTGCCCTGATTGCAGTGATCCTGATATACAATATGTTGGGAGGCCAAGCTGACAGAGCAATAATGTGCGTCAGCCGAGTCAGCAAATGTTGCCGGTTCATCAGAGGCTCGGGCCGATTCAACAAAATTACTTTGCAGACGAGCCGCAAGAAAGAACTGAGACTATGCAACCTCAATGGTGTCCTGTTGGAATTTTCACTAAGAGTCAGAAAAGACGTGTCCGGAGGATGAGGAATAGGGAGCAGTTCCAGGAGGTCGAAGATGAAATCGAACATCGGCTGAAGCACACAAGAAAGGTTTGGCGCGTCAAGAGTAAGATCGTTCCAGTCGATGAAGTCCAAGCCGATAAAGACGAAACCGTGTCTAGAAAAGACGTTGCATCATCTTCAATAAATATGGTTTTTATGCTACCAGCTAAGTATGCAGTTGAACAAGTTATGGAACAAGTAGATGAACCACAATCAGCTAAGTTGATATTATCCCCTCAGCGAGCTGTCTTCGAGAAACCAGAAGGAACTAATCATCGGTATCTCAAACCTTTGTATGTCAAGGGGTTTGTTAATGGAAAGCCAATGTCGAAAATGATGGTTGATGGAGGAGCAACTGTCAATATGATGCCGTACTCAACTTTTAGAAAGCTGGGAAAGAGTTCAGAGGATTTGATCAAGACTAACATGATTCTGAAGAATTTTGGAGAGAATCCATCTGAAACAAAGGGAGTTTTGAATGTGGAGTTAACCATTGGTAGCAAGACAATTCCTACTACATTCTTTGTCATTGATGGGAAGGGTTCCTACAGTTTGTTAGTGGGAAGAGATTGGATCCATGCTAACTATCCATTCCTTCAACTATCCACCAAAGTTTGATCCACTGGCAAGAAGACCAGATAGAAATCGTGCCAGCCGATAGGTCGGTTAATGTAGCTAGTGCCAATTTGTCTGTTTGGGAGATGGAAGGAATTGATTGTTTATCTGGAAAAGTTTGGCGAGAGGATTATCTAAGAGTTTCTGATTATCATATACAACCAACAGGAGATGGAGAGCCCCAATTGCTACTTTGAGGGCGCCGTGGAGGGTTCTAACTTCTATACAATGGATACTTTAGATGATCTTGATGGTAAGCTGGAACAAGGGTTTATGTCGGCCGATGAGCTGAAGGAAGTAGATATTGGACCAGGCGATAGATCTAGGCCGACTTATGTTAGTAAGGGTTTGTTAAAGGAATTTAAATTTAAGTTAATAGCACTCTTGAAAGATTATAGAGATTGTTTTGCTTGGGAGTATTATGAGATGCCAGGACTTAACCGATCTATTGTTGAACATCAGCTTCCTATTAAGCCTGGATATCGGCCATATAAACAACCCCCAAGACGTTGTAAAGCTGAGATGTATGATGCTATCAAGGCCGAGATTACAAGGCTCTACGATGCTAACTTCATCAGACCATGCCGATATGTTGAGTGGATTTCAAATATAGTACCAGTAATCAAGAAGAACGGCAAGCTTAGAGTTTGCATTGATTTTTGAGATTTGAACAAAGCTACTCCTAAAGACGAATACCCAAAGCCAGTTGCCGATCAATTGGTTGATGTAGCATCTGGGCACAAGATCATCAGTTTCATGGATGGTCATGCAGGATATAATCAAATTTTTATGGCCGAGGATGACATCCACAAGACTACTTTTCGACGCCCTGGTGCAATCGGCTTGTTTGAGTGGGTTGTTATGACTTTGGTATTGAGAAGCGCTGGTGCTACATATCAGAGGGCAATGAATTATATATTTCATGATCTTATCGATTTATTGGTTGAAATCTATATTGATGATGTGGTGGTTAAATCTAAGGAGATTGATGAACACATAGCCGATTTGAGAAGAGTCTTGGAAAGAGCAAGAAAATATGGAATTAAGATGAATCCAACTAAGTGTGCTTTTGGTATCGGCTGGACAGTTCCTTGGATTTTTAGTGCATGAGAGGGGGATCGAGATACCTTAGAGGAGTATCGATGCTATCAAAGAGATAAAACCTTCGGAAGACAAGACCAAGTTGCAGTCATTGATCGGCAAGATTAATTTTGTTAGACGGTTTATATCCAATCTATCTGGCCGAATAGAGCCGTTTACCCCATTGCTCAGGTTGAAAGCCGATCAGGAGTTTGTTTAGGAAGAGAAGCAACAGAAAGCTTTGGACAATATAAAGGAATATTTAAGTTCTCCTCCAGTTTTCATTCCACCACAGAAAGGGATTACTTTTAAGTTGTATCTGTCAGCCGATCAGAACACTATCGGCTCTATCTTGATCCAAGAAGTTGACGGTAAAGAGTGAGTTATATTTTATCTAAGTAGAAGACTTTTGGATGCAGAGACCACATATTCACCAGTGGAGAAATTATGTTTATGCTTATATTTTTCTTGTACAAGATTAAGGCATTATTTGCTTTCCAATGTGTGCACTATAGTATGTAAGGCCGATGTGGTACGGTATATGCTATCGGCTCCAGTCTTGAAAGGAACGATTAGAAAGTGGATTTTTGCTTTAACAGAGTTTAATTTACGGTATGAATCAGCTAAGGCGGTAAAAGGGCAAGCGATAGCCGATTTTATAGTTGAGCACAGGAATATTTCCATTGATCATGTTGACATTATACCATGGACTTTATTTTTTGATGGATCAGTTTGCACTCATGGATATGGTATCGGCTTAGTGATCATATTGCCTAGGGGGCAACTTTTCCATTTCTTTCACTATCAAACCTTATTCTACTAATAATCAAGCTGAGTATGAGGCTGGTTTAAAAGGGTTGCAGTGGTTAAAGGAAGTTGAAGCCGATGCTGTTGAGATCATGGGTGATTCGTTGTTGGTGATTAGTCAATTATCTGGGGAATATGAATGCAATAATGATGTCTTTATGATTTACAATGAGAAGTTTCAAGAGTTGATGAAGACTTTCAGGGTAGTCACCTTGAAGCATATTCCTAGAGAACAAAATGTTGAAGCCAATGATCTAGCTCAAGGAGCATCGGGTTACAAGCCGATGTTGAAGGATGTTGACATTGAAGTTGCATGTCTGCCAGCCGATGATTGGAGGTTTGAGATACTTGAATATTTAAAAAATCCTTCTAGATCGGTTTCTAGGAAGGTAAGGTACAAAGCTCTCAAATATGTTTTGTTGGATGATACATTGTTACATCGGACTGTTGATGGGGTTTTGTTGAGATGTTTGAGCATGGACGAAGCAAAGGTTGTAATGTGTGAAGTGCGTGAGGGAATATGTGGTACTCATCAATCGGCTCATAAGATGAAGTGTCTGATTAGGAGAGTAGGTTATTTTTGGCCGACAATGCTGGAGGATTGCTTTAGATATTATAAAGGATGCCAAGATTGCCAGAAGTTTGGAGCTATCCAACGGGCACCAGCATCGGCTATGAATCCAATCATTAAGCCCTGGCCGTTCAGAGGTTGGGGTATTGATATGATCGGCCAGATTAATCCACCATCGAGTAAATGTCATAAATTTATATTGGTTGCTAGTGATTATTTTACCAAGTGGGTTGAGGCTATTCCCCACAAGAAAGTTGATACCAATGATGCAATCGAATTTGTTAAGGAACATATCATATATATAGGTTTGGTTTGCCATAGACGATAACAACTGATCAGGGATCTATTTTTGTGTCCGATGAGTTTGTTCAGTTTGCCGATAGCATGGGAATCAAATTTTTTAATTCTTCACCATATTATGCACGAGCTAATGGGCAGGCTGAGGCATCTAACAAGAGCTTGATCAAGTTGGTTAAGAGAAAGATTGCTGAATATCCTAAGAAGTGGCATACTATATTGGCTGAGGCATTATGGTCCTATCGGATGGCTTGTCATTGTGTTATTCAAGTTCCACCATATCAATTGGTTTATGGGCATGAAGCAGTTTTGTCATGGGAAACTAACATCGGCTCCAGAAGGATTTCTTTGCAAGATGAGTTGACAGCCGATGATTACCATAATTTGATGGTTGTTGAATCAGAAGAGTTGGTTCATTCTAGATTACGTGCTCTCGAAAGGGTTAGAAAGGATAAGGAGAGGGTTGCTAGGTATTATAATAAGAAGGTTGTGCCAAAATCATTTGAGGAGGAGGAACTTGGTGTTGCCGATAGGAGCCAGAGATAGCAAATTTGGGAAGTGGTCACCGAATTGGGAAGGACCATTTCGGATTCATAAATGTGTTTCCAAGGGGGCTTATATGTTGAAAGGGTTTGATGGAGAAGTTTTTGGCAGAGCTCTTAATGGGAAATATATGAAAAAATACTATCCAAGCGTTTGGATTGGTTCATGATTGGCTGCATTCTGCCGATGCATGGTTGACAGCGATGTTGTTTGCATCGCCTTTAGATGGCCGATATTTCTTATCGCCCTTAGAACAAATTATAAGTTTGCAGCATTATGTTCCTTACTACAAACTTGGGGGGCATGGAGAGATAAAATTGGGGAGATTTTTATGCAAAATCTTAATGCTGTTAACATCGGCTCGATGTCCGATGGCAGTATAATTACATCTGTTGTCGAAACGACAACTGCATACGTCGAAGGACGTGGATACTCAATAGTTGTTGGGAAAGTGAAGTGTAATAAATTTTGTATTAAATTCTGGATCCCCTTTTACATGGCCCTAGGTGGCTATTTATAACCCCATTACAGATCCCCCTATTAGGGTTTAGGGCTATTACAGGAGAATTTACATGGTCACCCTCAAAAAGGGGCCCTTTCATGGGTATTCAATGTAATCTAGGCGCGTGGGCCCTCAATGGGCTACTTGTTGGCTACTGGTTCTTTGGCTCATGGACCGGGGCGATTGGGCCGGCCCATTGGCCCTTCTTGGGTCAGTTCCGTCCTGGCGAAGTCATCTTCCTTCGGCGCATGCCTTCGCCATGCAGGCTTCGCCCAGGTTGACCGGAGCCCCATGTGACTCTTCGCCCATGGCCCCTTTTGCCCTGATGTCTTCGCCATCGGGCTTCACCTCACGAGCCTTGGGCACCGGGAGATCGGATCCTTGCCGCCAGGTTGGTTTCGGCAGGCCTAGTCGAAGGGCCTCATGGCATACTGTCAACAAGCCCCTCACGGGCAAGGGTGAGATAGGAGCTTCGGCCGAGACCGTGCAAACCATGTAGTATGGTATGAGGCGCCCCCTTTCGACCGATGCTCCTACCGAAACTCATCTTTCTGGGTCCTGCAAAAAATTTGCGACATGCGAAAAAGGATTATAGTGTATGGTCTTCGCCCATCTCGAGCAGTTGTGGGTTTTTTTTTCAGTCGCCAATGTGTGCAATATTGGGCCTTGAACCGTAAAGTGGCCCACATCGCTCTGTTGGGCCGTAGTGAATAGTGTTGGGCCCTTGGACCGCGGCGAACAACAGTGGGCCTTTTGGTTGGGAGCCCGTTACTGCATGGCCTGATCCATGGGATTTTACCGTTTCGCCTACCCCGCGACACGTGGCCGCTCCTGATTGGCTGGGAGGCGAAGCGTCGTTTGGTGAGTTATATATTCTCACCCCCCGTTTTCACCGTCGCCACCCTTGTCACTTTCACCGCAGTTACTTTCCTCCCCACCTGCTCTCGGCTAACCTTTGAACGACCTACTTCGCCTAATTAACACTTTTCACCAACATACTTCCTGGGGGCTTCGCTCGTCGACGATGACGAGTTGGCCAAAATGGTTGACGCCGGCCTGGTGGCGGAGGGGCAGGCGTTCGCCCCCGGAGAAGCCGAAGTGCCGCAGCCTGGCGAACACCAGACGGTGGTGTTTGCCGTGTTCTTCGAGGCCGGCCTTCGCTTTCCGTGCAACATCCTGTTGCCGGAAATTCTGCGCCTCTTCCAAGTCGAATTGCCCCAGTTAAGCCCTTCGGCCCTGGTGCGCATTTCTATCTTCGACTGGGCGTGCCGGACCGCGGGGTTCGAGCCCAGCGCCGAACTCTTCGGCGCCATCTTCTCCGCTGCCGTCAACACGAAGACGGTATGTGAACTTCAATGTTCGCCCCGAACGTGCCGACTTGTGGCCGGTTAACACCGCCATGTCGAAATGGGATCGCCATTGGATGGCGAAGTGGTTCTACCACTCCATCCCATTCGAGGCAGGTTCCGAAGCGGCGAGAGCGCTGCGCTGGCGACGCCGCGTGATTTCGCCGGCGCGGAAGCCCAGGGTTGCCATTACCGGTACCCTGGAGTCTCGCTTCGCCCTGCTCCGCAGGGTGTGTTCCCGGCTGAGTTGCCGGGACTTGGTGGAAGAATTTTGCATGCTGCGGATTTGTCCGCTTTCGCAAGCATGGCAGGTCGAAGTCGACCAGGGCGAAGTGGTCGACGGCCTGCCCAAACTTGTTTTGCCCCCAGGGGCGAATGGTGAGTTCTTCTCTTTTTGTTTTACTTTTCATTTTGTCTTTTCGCTATGCTTTTGCTTCCCTCCTTAACTTAGCGTTTCGTCCTTTTCCAGTTTTGACGCTAGCCCAGGCCGACACCGAAGCCAGAAGGCTTGTTGGCGATGTGTCGTTGACCGAGTATAGCCAGCTGCTGACTCGGCAAGCGGCTGGCAGGGTGAACCGCATCTACACCGGCGAGCTCCCCCAAGGGCGAAGCCCTTTAAGGCTGACTGCGAAGCCGGCCCGTCGCGGAAACGCCCGCGGGGGCAGGTGAGGTTCGCCCCCCGCAAGCAGAAGGCCCCCATCCCAACAGGCTCCGACGTCGAAGAAGACGAGGATGCCGAAGAGGAGGAAGCGGAAGAGGTCGATGCTGCGGCCGAAGAAGCTGGTGACGAGGCGGGCAATAGCCGCTCTTGGACGCGCGGTTATACGCCAACTCCCAGCCCAGAGCGTGTCGAAACGGGGGCGGAATCAGCCTCTTCGCCCCTGCGCCGAAAAGATGTGGAGGGCGCCAAGGCCCTAGTTGCTATTGCCGCGGCTAAGGCGGCAAAGAGCGGCGCTGCGAAGCCTGCCCCCCGGAAGAAAGGGGTTGTTGCCATCGCCAGCGCATTCAGCGACGAGGAATCGTCGGGCGGCACTCCCACTTCGCCCGCGGGGCACAGCCCTCGGGCGACCGGCGAGGCTGGAGCTTCGGCTTCGGCCGAATTGGTGGTTGATGCGGTCGCCCGGATCTTCAACAGCCCGGCTCGCCAGCCTATTTCGCCGCTCGTCCTTAATAAGGGCAAGAAGGCTGCTGAGGGGTCTGGCTCTGAGTACTCTCAGGGGCCGCCCCGCTTCGCCCCCCGGGACTTCGAAACCCGGGCGGAGCTCATTCCCTTCGTGGAGGGGGTGAGCAAGATCGTTTCGCCGGCTGGCGGCCCCAGCCTCTTCGCCGAGCTCAATGAGTTCGACGAGGGGTGCTCCGCCGTGAAAAGTTTAGCCGTGCGGGTAAGTTTTGGTAACCTCCAAGTCTCTTTTCTCTTATTTTTTTTTACACCTGGCTTACGCTTCACCTTTTCTTTTTCGCCAGCTTCTCGCGGCCCATTGTTCTACCGAACAGACAATGCGGGCCCGCCTGGATGGCCTGAAAAACTGGCTCCGGGCGAAGGACAATGAGGTTGGCCGAAAAGGCCTTGAGATGGAGGGGCTTGCCCGGTCCCTCCATGAGGCGAAGGCGGAAAACAGACGCCTTCAGGCCGAGCTCGACAAAGGCAGTGAGGCGAAGGCCGAGATTGATCGCCTCACGGCCTAGCTGGCGAAGGAACGGGAGCATACCGCCATGCTTACCGCGTACTACGACTCAGCGGAGCCCCAGATGGAAGCCCTTCGCCAAAGGGCGAGCAAGGCGGAGGGGAAGGCAAACCGTCTCGCCCGAGAGGCAGCCGAGGCGACCGAGGCGGCGAAGACATCATGCCGCACCCTTCGCCTTGCCCTTACGGACATGGGGGCGAAGGCTGGCGGTGTTCCCGGCGAGGATGCCTCCGCCCTTGACTTCTGCAACTGGAACCAAGAGGCCGGGTGCGCAGTTTCCGACTGCGCTACGGCGTACGGTGATTGCTGTGCGCGTGTGTCGGCTGCCTTCGCCCTGGGGCTACTTCAACAGCATGGGTGCGAGCACGTCGCCCGGTTTCCCGAGTTCGCGAAGGGGGACTGGGAAGTTAGCTCCCAAGATGTGTCACCCGCTCTCCGCGTCTGGCGAAGGCAGTTCTGGCAGAAGGAGGGCCGTTCTACCGCTAAGTCCCGCCTGCTTGAATAAATGGCGAAGACAGAGGCAGCGGACCAGGGCGAAGAGCCGGCTGCAGGGGGCGGAGGAGGAGCCGAAGACCACCCCGAGGTGTGAGGCACTCCGCCCGTCCCCCTTCGTAATTTCTTTTCTTTTGATGTTCGCCTGTAGGGCGAACTATGTAAATATGGCTAAGGCCTTCCTTGTTTTTGGATATTAAACTGATTGAAATATATGACTTCTTTCGCCATTCATATCATTTTTGTGTTGAGACGCGCGAAATATGCCCGAGATGTTCGCGACCCCTTCGCCTAGTTTGTTCGCTTCGACCTTCTCTCCCCCGTTCGCTTTCATGACTTCCCTGTTTTTGTAGGGTCGGTGCCGAAAGCTTTGCGTTCGGCCCCCTCTTGGGGATTGGCGAAGCAAGAACAAGAAGTTCGTTGCGGTGAAGGATTTGCCGAAGGTTCGCTACCAGCTTCGGCCTATCTACCGCGAAATGACAATCAATGGGAATAACTACAAAGTTATAAGCGTCGCTAACTGGATGCGGACCCATCCTGGGCGAACGCTAGAGGACTTCGACCGCATCCGTGTGGCGCGTTTCGAGGGCGTGGCCCGCTTCTGGCGAAACCACCAACGAACCGGTCGGCAGGAGGCGATCGCCCAGCGGCGCAACGCCCTTACTGTAATTTTGCCCCCTTCCCCCCTTAGGGTAGTGTATGACATCAGTAGTGACGACGAACCATGTTCGCTGGATCACTCTTTTGATAGCTTTGCTGAGGGCGAAGATGTAATTTATTTGTAAGCAAAACATGTAAGTCGTTTCGCCTGTATTATACTGTATGACGTATTGTCGGAATTAATAAAGTTGTGCTTTTGTTCCCTTTTCGCCATTTTCTGCATTATCACAACTTGTGCTTTTGTTGGGTCGTAACGTATCGACCCCTTTGCATTTACTGGCGAAATAGGTTCACCGAATTTTCAGCTTTCGACTCCCGTTGTCGATCTTTGGCGCTGTGTTAGCGACACGATTTCTGCGTAGATCGAACATTACGGCGTTCGGCCTCTTTTTTCCCGAAACAAGCTGTTGCAGTTTCAACGTTCGGCGAGCGATGCTTCGACCGATTCGTCTCGCCCCCCTGGCGTTTTCGCTGATCAGGCGTTTGCCTTGGGGTTTTTCCACGAATTATCATGCACATAAGTAAAAAAGGCGAAAGACACAGAAATTTTATACTGGTTCAGGCCTCCAGGGTGGATAATAGCCCTACGTCCAGTTTTTTTTTCTTTTCATTTTCTCCCCTTTTTTTGTATTTTTGTGCCGAAAGGCTTACAAAATGGCAAATGCCGAAAAGCTACATAGCAATATGTACATTTTTACATGTTGGCGAACAGGGTGCCACCCTCTAGACATAGAAACGCTTGAGCGAAGCGGCGTTCCACGAATGATCGAACTCTTCGCCCTCCAGTGTTGCTAGGCGAAAAGAGCCCATCCTTGACTTGTGCTTGATGAAATACGGCCCCTCCCATTTTGACTCAAGCTTTCCAACCGCTGCTGGGTTCGCTTTTCTCTTTAGAACGAGATGGCCCGGTAGGAGCTCTGTCGGGCGAACCCTCTTGTTGTAGGTTACCGAAGTGCTTGTGGCGTACTTGCGCATGTGTTCCAGTGCTTCGACTCGCACCCCCTCCAGGAGTTCGAGCGACACTTCGCGCCCATCTTCGCCCCCCGAGAACATCACCCTTGGTGAGTTAGCCCCTAGTTCTGTTGGGGTCATCGCTTCGTCTCCGTAGAGGAGCATGAATGGGCTGAACTTGGTTGGTCTTGTGGGAGTTGTTCGGAGGGCCCAAAGGACAAACAGCATTTCGTCTGGCCATTTGCCCTTCGCCTTCCCCTCAAGCCTTTTCTTAAGTGCCTCCAAGATCTTGCCATTTGTGCGTTCGGCCGCCCCGTTCGACTGCGGGTGCGCGACCGATGGGAACCTGATCTCCAGGTTTAGCCCTTCGCACATTTCTCTGAACTTGTCAGAGTCGAACTGCTTGCCATTGTCTGTGATGAACTCCCTTGGAACTCCGAAATGGCAAATGATGTTTTTCCAGACAAACTTCTGCACTACCGCCGAAGTGATCGTGCCGAGTGGTTCGGCCTCGATCCAGCGCGAAAAGTACTCAATGGCCACAATTGAGAACTTGTACCCATTTCGCGCTACCGGGAATGGGCCTATGATGTCCAGCCCCCACCTGGCGAAGGGCCAAACTGGAGCGATCAACTGCAGCTCATACTGTGGGGCGGTCTGGCTTCGGCCGTGTCGCTGGCAGCCTTCGCACTTTTTGGCGTGCGCAACGCAGACTTTCAGCACCGTGGGCCAATATACTCCTTGGCGAAACACCTTGGAGGCGACAGTTCTTGTAGCCTGGTGCGCCCCGCAAAGCCCCTGGTGTATTTCCCTCAACATTTCTTCGCCTTCGGCAGTGGATATGCAGCGAAGCAAAGGTTGGAGCACTCCAGAGCGATATAGCTGTCCTGAGACCAGCTTGTACTGTCTGGCTCTGATTTGCAGGCGTTTCACCTCCGCTTCATCTTCTGGAAGCCAGCCATCACTGAGATACTTTACGAATGGCGTTCGCCAGTCCTCTAGGCTTTCGCCTGGGTCTGTTTGGTCTATGGCCATGACATCCTCAGTTCCGCTGGGCACACTTGGTGCGTACAGGACTTCGGAAAAGATGCCTGGCGAATGCGGTCCCCCGCAGGCGGCGGACTTCGCCAGGGCGTCTGCCTCCTCATTTTGCCCTCTGGGTAAGTGTTCGAGCGTTATTCCGGTGAAACACTTTTCCATTGACCGAACGGCCTCCAAATATCTTTTCATCTCTTCATCTTTTGCTTCAAAAGATTTATCCGCATGACAGGCTACTAGTTTGGAGTCCGTTCGAATGAGCAAATGCCGAACCCCTAGTGCCTTCGCCTTCCTTAAGCCCAGCAGCACCGCCTCGTATTCCGCCGTGTTGTTGGTTGTGTCGAACTGCAACCATGCAGCATACCGAATCGGCACGCCCCCCGGTGAAATGAGCACGGTCGCGGCGCCCGCCCCCCTGTGTGACCACGAGCCATCGGAGTGCATTTTCCAAGGCTGTTCAACAGGTTGAGGCTCAGGGGTGGACGCCGGAGTCCATTCGGCCACAAAATCAGCCAGGACTTGAGATTTGATGGCGGTGCGCGCCACGAAATGCAGGTCGAAGGGGGATAGCTCTGCCGCCCACTTGCTGAGTCTGCCAGAGATCTCTTTGCCCCGGAGTACTTTGCCCAGAGGATACTGCGATGGCACTGTGATTTTGTGGGCCTGGAAGTAATGCTTGAGCTTGCGCGAAGCCATTACCAGGGCGTAGGCGAGCTTTTCCATCTCAGTATACCTCATCTTCGCCCCTTGTAGGGCTTCGGAGACGAAGTACACCGGTTTCTACCCTGATTCCGTCTCTTGGACTAGGACTGCGCTGACCACCACTGGCGAAGCCGCTAGATACAACCGCATTTCGCTTCCTGGTGTTGGGCTGACCAGGGTGGGTGGGCTTTGCAAATACTGCTTTAGCTCTTCGAATGCGGCCTGGCATTCGGGAGTCCAGTTGAACTTGCCCGCGCCCCGGAGGGTCTTGAAAAACGGTAGGCCCCTGTCTGCTGCTTTCGAGAGAAAATGACTTAGTGCCACAATTCGGCCCGCGAGCTTTTGTACTTCGCGTACGCTCGACGGTGGCCTCATTTGCTGGATGGCATCGATTTTCTCGGGGTTCGCCTCGATACCCCTCTCAGAGACAAGAAAACCCAACAAATTGCCGGCGCGAACACCAAAAACACACTTCTCTGGATTTAGTTTCATACCCGCTGCACGCAAGTTGTCGAAGGTCTCTTGTAGATCAGACGCATGGTCGAAAGCCTTGCGGCTCTTCACGCCGATGCCGTCGACACATGCCTCCACGTTTTGCCCCAGCTGCTTGCGAAGCACTTTGTACACCAGCCTGGCGAACGTTGCCCCAGCGTTTCTCAGGCCGAAAGGCATCCTGAGGTGGCAGAAAGTGTCGAACGGCGTGATGAAGGCGGTTTTGGCGATGTCGTCTGGATTCATGTGGAACTAGTGATAGCCGGAGTAGCGTCCAAGAAGCTCATGAACTCGCAGCCAGCCGTCGAATCGACAAGCTGGTCGATCCGCGGCAAGGAGAAATCATCCTTCAGACAAACCTTGTTGAGGTCCATGAAGTCGACGCACATGAGCCACCTGCCGTTCGACTTCTTCACTAGGACCAGGTTCGCCAGCCACTCCGAGTGGTCGATCTCCCTGATCACCCCGCCTTGAGAAGCTTTTGCACTTCGGCTTTCGCTGCTTCTTGGCGATCAGCAGACATCTTGCGCAGCTTTTGCTTCCTTGGCTTGGCATCTGGCCTGACGGCCAGGCGATGCATGATGAGCTCTGGCGAAACGCCCCCCACTTCGCTGGGGCTCCAGGCGAAGATGTCGATGTTTCTCTTGAGTACTTCTGAGATTTTTGCAGCTTCTTCTTCGCCTAGATCGCCTCCTAGCTGGACAAGCTTCGTCGGGTCTGCCTCGCTCACTTGCACCTTGATCACCTTGCCGTGAGGAGCTGGCTTCGGCGCACGGTTAACGTGTGGTTCGGCCTCCACGTTGTGCACCGCCCTGCTGATCACAGCTAAGTTGCCTTTCGGCGAAGCCGAAGGTTGAAGCCCCTTGACAACAATCACCCCTGCCGGACCCGGCATCTTGATCTTGAGGTAGTTGTGGTGGGAGATGGCTTCAAACTTGTTCAAGGATGCGCGGCCGAAGATGGCGTTGTAGCCGTACGGGATGTCGACGACGTCGAACAATATCTGCTCTTCGCGCCTATTTTCACCCGTGCCGAAAGCAACCCTCAACCGCGCCTGGCCGAGAACCTAAACAGCCTCACCGCCGAAGCCGCGAAGCCAAGCCGGCGCCTGAGTGAGAGCCAAAGTTGGTAGCCCCATCCTGGCATATGCCTCGGCGAAGATGACATCGGCCGAGCTACCTCCATCGACCAGAATGCGCTGGACTTACAAGCCGGCCACCTCAGCCGAAATCACCAGGGGGTCTTGGTGCGGAAACAGCACTCCTTCGGCATCTTCCGGTCCGAAAGAGATTTGCTGGCCCAAGTACTTTGGGACCCCTTCACCCGTGGTAGTGATGTTATGCACCGTTCGCAGCTGCAACTTTCTCTGTCGCTTCGACGGCTGGACCGGTGGGTCAGCCCTTGTGATCACTTGGATGACTCGGCGTTGCGCGTCTTGGTGCTGCTCGGGTGGAGGCGACTGTTCACGGGCCGCCTCGTGAGGCGCTTCGACAGTGGCACCCTCGTGCGGCCTTGGTTCTTGAGCGCTGCTTCGCTGGCGAATGTTGCGGCATTGCTCGGTGGTGTGCGAAGATCGCCCATGATAGGCACAATAGAGGTCCTTTCTGACCTTGCGAACAGGCTGCTGGTGGCTGCCACCTTGCTGGGCGTCGAACTCCTTGCGGAGTGCATGTATTTCTTCGACAGCCATCACCGTGTTGCCTGTTCGGTCGGTCCTGAATTTCCTCCAGGTCATGGGAGCTTGGCCTTGTCTCGGCGGTTGCCCCAGGTTCGCCGGCTGGGGTTGGCGAACGGCGGGGGGAGCCGGTTCGGCAGCCTGCGCTTGCATCTGGGCTTGGGCCACGGCGATTGAGGCTTTGTCGTACTCGACTTGAATCGCTTGTCTCCGCTTGGAGTCTTCTTCGCCTCTTACGTACCCATCGATGATGCGAAGCAGGTGCTCGAGGGTTTGCGGCTCCTTGTTGGCGATCTTTCTTGTGAGTTCGCCCTCGAGCAACCCGGCCGAAGCGGCATTGATAACGGATGCTTCCGTTATGTCTTGGACTTGGCACCGTGCTTGCGATAAGCGGCGCATGTACTCTTGTAACGATTCGCCCGGCCTCTGGCGAATGCCGAGCAAATGCTGCTGCATCTTCGGCTCCTCGTAGGTGCCTCGGAAGTTGAGGATAAAAACATCAGGCAATTGCTCCCATGAGTAAATGCTATTGGATGGCAGATTGAAATATCAAGAACGGGCGATGCCATCAAGCGCGAGATGGATTACCTTTGCCTTGGTGTTTTCATCGCTGTGAGCAGCTTCGATCGCGGACTCGTAGATTGAGAGGAACTCTTTTGGGTCTGTTTCGCCCGAGTACCGCGGAACGAGTGGGAATTTGAACTGAGGTGGGATCGGACGATTTTTGATCCCCCCAATCAGTGGCAGCCCCTTTAAGCCCCCGGCCTTGCCCACGGTGCCCTGCAGCGAAGGCCCGCTTGACTGCGGATACGGCGTGGCGAAGGGCGAAGTGATGGCCTGGGGGAGCGGCTGGGCTGCGATGTTCGGTGGCCCACTTCCGAACGGTGGCGCTTGGGTGGTGTTGGCGCCTGCCCCCAGGACAAAGCCCCGGGCTGGTTCGACGGCGGCCACCCTGGTACGCCCTGGCTTGAGCCTCCCTCCGGATGGGCCGAAGGGGTTGTGCTTGAGATATTGTGGGGTTGGTTGAGCTGCTGAAGGAAAGCTTGGAGTTGCACCTGCAGTGCCGAAGCCCCCTCCACCATCGCCTGCGACATCTGACCAGGTGGCGAAGAGTGTACGTGGATTGCGGCTGGCCGAACCTGTGGCCGTGCGCCGAGAAGCGGGGGCGCTACTGTAGCCGAAGGCCGATTGCGTACGCACACTGGTCCTTGTGCAGCTTGCAGCGGAGGGGCTTGCTGATAGGCTTGAGGGGGGATGTAGCCTGCCGAATATTGGAGGACAGGGGCCGAAGCGATCTTGGCCTGCCGTGCCGCTTCGTAGGCAGACTGCTGCTCCTGCATTTGGCAAAGCATGTCCTGGAGTCGCGCCATGTTCTGCCGCATGGCCTCCATGCTTGCTTCGGCTTGCGCGTCGAGGTTGAGGTCGGCTGGTGCAGCGATGAGCGTGCCCGAAGCTGGCTGAGTTGCCGAAGGGGCCTCCGGTACCTGCTCCGCCGCGGAAGTCGGGGCCGAAGTAGGTGGTTGCGGCAAGGGCGCCGAAGTCGCCGGCGCGGCTGCCGCTTCGACCGGCCCGAAGGCTCCACGCCTTCGTCGGTGGCCATCACCTCCTCCGCTACGCTCTCCTTCGGGTTCGCAACCCTCTCTTTTGAGACCTTCAGTGGCATTCGCTCTCAGTGGTTTCGCTCAGAGTTCCCCACGGTCGGCGCTAGCTGTTGTCGAAACGACAACTGCATACGTCGAAGGACGTGGATACTCAACAGTTGTTGGGAAAGTGAAGTGTAATAAATTTTGTATTAAATTCTGGATCCCCTTTTACATGGCCCTAGGTGGCTATTTATAACCCCATTACAGATCCCCCTATTAGGGTTTAGGGCTATTACAGGGGAATTTACATGGTCACCCTCATAAAAGGGCCCTTACATGGGTATTCAATGTAATTAAGGCGCGTGGGCCCTCAATGGGCCACCTGGCGGCTACTGGTTCTTTGGCTCATGGACCGGGCCCATTGGCCCTTCTTGGGTCAGTTCCGTCCTGGCGAAGTCATCTTCCTTCGGCGCATGCCTTCGCCATACAGGGTTCGCCCAGTTTGACCAGAGCCCCATGTGACTCTTCACCCATGGCCCCTTTCGCCCTGATGTCTTCGCCATCGGGCTTCGCCTCACGAGCCTTGGGCACCGAATCCTTGCCGCCTGGTTGGTTTCGGTAGGCCTGGTCGAAGGGTCTCATGGCATACTGCCAACAACATCAAAGCAAAAGTTTACAAGTATCAAAGATTGTTTGAACCTATTACATTATGACAGATATTTTTGAATGGCCGATATTGCACTTTGCCTAATTTTCTCTACTTCATCTATCTCTTGAGCATCGGCTGCATCTGTTCCAGGGATTGGTTTGAGGGCTTTGCTCAGAGCAAATAGATGTTTGACGGAATTCTTCAGCGTTATTTTCTGAACTTCAATGGCTTTTGACAGATCAGCTAGTTTTTTCTCTTCAGATGTTATTTCAGACCTACACTCATTGAGCTGTGCTAGCAAATCGGCTTCTTTCTTCTTCAGTTTATCAATGTTCAGTTGTGTTGAGTTTGAACCAGCCTCTAGTTCATCCAGTTTGGCCTTTTCATCATTGACTTGTCGGCTGGTTTGTTTGGTAGCTTCAAGGGATGAGCGCTCCAGCCGATCAGCAATTCTCTACCTAGCTCTCTCGAGTTTAAAAACGATGTTGTTCGAGGAAGACAGCTAGGGAAACTAGATCAACAAGTTCATCAGGGACTTGGTTTTGGATCTCTTGAACTCTTGCCCTGATCGGCCCACAGTTTGTGACTAGGGAA
Source organism: Oryza punctata (assembly GCA_000573905.2). NCBI lineage: Eukaryota > Viridiplantae > Streptophyta > Magnoliopsida > Poales > Poaceae > Oryza > Oryza punctata. The sequence continues at coordinate 20,431,996 of CM002499.2, read as the reverse complement.
ACATTTAGCCGACCAACAATGTCGGCTAGTTTGTTCTTTAAGTCTTCAGATAAGGGGGATGTAGCCTTGCTTGTTTTATCTTCCTCTTCTTCATTCAGGAATTGTTTTATATCGAAGGAGAACATATCATCCAAGATCTGATGGTGGCAGTCCAGTGAATTAAGGCTGGGTTTGTTTGTCTAAAAGGGATCCTTTGTCTCTGCATTGATCATGGTGGTTGGATCTATATCGCCTATTGGACCTAGGAAGAAGTGGTTGGGATCTTTCAGACTTGGGATGGCTATTTGGTGGACCAGATGCTACGAATTGAAAAGGAGAGGTTGAGAATAGGAAAGAGGTGAGAAAGTGACAAACAAATTCTGAGCAGAAAGAACTTACCTCGGGGAATTCCTTGGCTGGAGTGCTCGATGGGCTTGATGAAGACACCATTGGTTTGTGGGGGATTGTCGCGGGGAATGAGGTTCGATGCGTTGGTTGGTAGGGTCGTCGAGAGCAATCGCCGGAGTCGGAGGAGATGGTTGGATGGATTAAGCAGTGAAAACGGAGTTAACACCGTGAAAATTCCGGAAAGGTGGTTGCTATTTATGAAAATAGGTGCGTAACGATCGACGGGATAACCCTGGGATTTTACGGGGTCATTGAGATAATTCCGTTGCATTATATAATACTTCAAAATTGGGGGGCACGTGTTGACGACGAAATTTGACAAGCATATGAATCAGAAACGAGATCCAATTTGAAGCGGATTCGGAAATGTGCGGGAATCTCGAAAGCGGAGTGCGCATCGGCTGGAAGACCGTATCAGCTGGAGCCGGGTTTGACATGGATAGCCGATATGGCCGATTTTGGTTGTGTAATCAATATCGGGTTCGAGGAGGAGATTGCGATGGTTTTGCCAGGCAGGGATAGAGTCCTAGATTGCCAATTGTATCTATTAAATAGAATTTTATGTAATTTTCTTATAGATATTTTCTGTAAGAGTCCGCCTAAGGGACTTGTTCGCCAGTTGGATTTGTATTAGCTCAATATGAGTCGTGTCCATCTTGGACAAAGTTTGTATTTTTGGGTATAAATATGAGCACGAGGTCTTATGAATGAAGCAACACCAGTTCAATTAATCTCGGCGCATCGCCAACTTTTTACCTTTTACTTTCGACAATTTTTTGCTTACGGGTCGAGCTGCATCAGGTTTCGATCTTCGGCAAAGAGGTAAGGCTTGTTATGGGGGTTTGCATCATTGGATTAGTGCTTACATCTTTATGACATTCTAATTATATTTTGTAAATCTCCAAGTTAACATATACGTTATATAATTTAGATTGATAATGCTATCTACTTCTATCAGTCGATCACTATTTAGGGTTTTGCTGATAACGGCTAGATTATCTTGTTTGTTTAAATTATATAATGTATCCATCATCCCGAAAAGGCAACCATCGGCTTGATTGTCTATATATTATGCTTCTTTTCATACTTAGTGTTGCATCAGTTAAGTTTGACCTATTAAGTCGTGTTTAGAATCGTGATCTCTAGCCTGTTTTATGGTTGTTAATAAGGATAGCATCGGGGTTTCAGCCGGTCTTACCTGATATAGTTGTTTTACATAATTCCTTGCTTTCTTTAATATATTATATATGCCCCTTATATTAGGATCTAATCTAATATAAATATATCAGACTTGCCGCTAATCTAATTGACGATAGTTAGATATATATGTTGCAAGAGAATATCCTAGTATAGGGTTGTATTAGAGCTATAGCCGATACATGCTTAAATCTGGACATCTGCTATGAGATAAATATATCTAATCGTTATTTCATGTTATTTTAGACTTGGGCAATTTATACTATCTCGGTTAAGTCCGATCTATTCCAATTGTTGATTTCTAAAGTAATATTGATTCATAGATTATATAAACTGATATTTTCAGCCGATGTACATAGTTTAGGGTTAGCTCGTCATTGAATACGTCTCTCAGCCGATTCACAATTCATTGCATCGGCTAGGTTACATAATCATGACATTGGTTTCCTGGCCGATCGATTATTGTCTACTAATAAAACTTGCATGTTTCGTATTATTGATTGCAAGATCAAATCAACTAGCACGCCTTTGAACCCGAAAGTAAGTTTTGGATCTGCACTAGAGTAAAGCAAATCTCTCAGGCCAGTGCGTGTTATTTTGCATCAACACCCCCTAGCCCACCTGTTAATGTGTTCTTGAATGTTGTTGATGTTCATGTGTTCTTTGATCTGGTTGGTTAGGGTGAAGATGAGTTGCTCGATAGATCGGAGTTGGCTTTTTTTTATTCGTGGAACCTCAAAGGTGCCGGTTCTAAACCGACTCCGGAACCAACATCTATTTCCTCTCCATATCAATACCGCTTTCTATGTGTCGGTTGGAAAATCCGATAACGTTGTGGGGTTTTCAGCCGGCCCCTATTACCTTTTTCTGTAGTAGTTATGAGGCCGGCCGTCGTTACGGTACATTATATATCATCGCAGCAGCAAATAGTACTGTTTTATACGGCATTTATGTATCATGTTGTTTCTTATACTACATACATCTCACATGCATTGCATATGCATAATTAAAGATCGGTCATGCCAGATCGATACAATTCTGGAGTAGCCAGCTAGATAGCAGACTAAACGAACGATGTATGTATTTTATAAAAATTTTATATACAAAAGTTGCTATGAAAAATTATATTAACTTATTTTTAAAACTTTTTAAACTAATACTTAATTAATCATCTGTTAATTTATCGTTCCGTTTTACGTGTAGGAAGGGTTCCAGCTCCTCTAAAAGAACATTGTGGATGCACATCAAACAGTTTCACCAAAGAACGAGTCTGCAGTAGTACATCATTAATTGTTTACATCATTTACATATGGATGCTAAGATTAGACACCTCACTGATGCAATGCAATAATAACTGGAAGCAAGCAGAGTCAAGGAAGTTAAAACTCGCCTGCGTCACCTCCTGCTCGGGCGGCGACCCCAGCCACCGCCATCGCCTTTCTCCCCTTCTCCCCTCTACCTCGCCGCCGCCTGAGCAAGTGGCCGGCAAAGCCAATAACTTGCTAGGATGGTGGCAGCGGACACCTTAGATCTGTCGCGAGCGGATCTAAAGGTGGAGATCGGCCAGAGCGACGCTGGTGTCGAGGCTGGAGGCAGCGCAGGGCGCGTGGATGGCGGCAACAGGCGGAGATGGAGGCGGGGAAGAGGGAGGCGACATGCGGCAATGGGCGCGCAGATGGCGGCGGCAGGTGGAGGTGGAGGCGGGGAAGAGGTAGGCGACAAGCGATGGGGTGTGGGCCGCGGGTGTGGAGGCGACAGCGACGGAGTCCGCGACCGCGGGCTGAGCAGATCCACGTCGGCTGCCGCCGGATCGAGATCTAGACGCGGGAGAGGAGGAGGCAAGCAGTGGGGATGCGGTGGCAACGGTAGCGACGGGGTGCCAGCGGCCGTGGTGGACGCCGCCAGATATAGACACCCTTGGCCAGATCCGGTGAACGGCGGCAACTAGAGCAAAGGAGGCGTGGTCGGCGGTAGCGAAGGCCGGCGTGGTGCGTGGAGGCGCAGCCGGCGGTGGTGGGAGGACAGCGCGGCGCGTGGAGGTGTGGTCGGTGGCGTGGAGGCTGGTGACGGCGCGTGGAGGCATGGTCGGCGGTGGCGAGGTTGTCGTGACACGTGGGGGCGCAACCGACATGAGGTGCAGGCAGCGTTTGGCATCGGCGCAGCAGACTCCACATGCTAAAAGAGGATGGCCGATGGTGGAGCATTGGAGCGCTAGCAGTGGATCAGTAGGGAGAGGACGGTAGGTGTAAACCTAGCCTGGGTTTGACCGGGCCGGTAATGACGGCGCTTCGGGTGTCATCTTCCTTCTTGGGGGCGTTTTCGAGCCGTCCACTTCCTCTGGTGGGGCTGCCGAATGAAAACCCTATCGTGGTGGTCTCCCTGAGGCCTCGACGGACAGAGGTGGCGGTCTCATTGTCGCTCTTCTCCTTGGAGACGTCGTCTAGGAAGCCCCCTTGCCAAACTTCTCTCAGGCAGTTGTTGTTGGCTCGCTCTAGATGTTTCTCCTCTTGCGGTGGCACCCTAGCTTTTGCAAGTTGGCCACGTTGGTGGGCCTTAGGAGGAGAGCGGTTCCATCTCTTATGTCACCCTCTCCCCCTTAATCCCAAAAAATGTGGACAAAGTTGAGTTCGGGGGCTAGCTGTTAGAGTTTGGTTTTGGACGATCTCGGCTGTAGCTTCCTTGTTAGTCTGACAATGGCTGATCACGCTTAGCGGTGGTCGGTCCGGTGCTAGCCTTCTCTTAGTTGTGTATAGCAGCCTTCTCTTAGTTGTGTGTAGCAGCTATCGGTGCGTGGTGGTGGTAGTGGAATTTTTTTCTTTCCTGACTATTGCCCTCTAGGGCACTAGTCTTATAACATTTTCCTGCTCTATTCAATGAATCATCTGATGTTGATCGGTCCAAAAAAATAACTAGAAGCAAGGTTGTTAGCCGTTCAAATTGAGAATACCCTTTCTTATTCACCTGCTCCGATCCATCCATCTCTAAAAGGCTGTCTTTTTAGCTTTAAAATTTATCCCACAGATTAAAAACTTTATTTTTATAATGGGTCTACTGACCTTTTAATATTATTTGATGTTTTTCTTCTTTAGCCATCCGTACTTTCTTTTCCTCTCCTTGTTTTCTTATCTCTCTATATTAATAGTTTTCTGATCTCTCTATATTATATTAATAAAGGTGTGGTAGTGTTTTAGTCTGTTGCTTGGTATGTGTTTGATTTTCTAAAATAACCGTCTTTTTTTTTGGACACGGAGGGAGCAATTTGGATCCTCTGCAGGGAAGAGAATGCTGAGGGAGCTACAGTTCTCTGCATTAGGGTGTGTTGTTTGTTGTTGGATCCACATCCAACGGTCTAAAACAAATCGCTACAGTAGATCTAAACAGGAAATAAAAACAGTAAAAGGATTACTGGTTACACAGTACTTTGCTGCATTTCAGTTTTAGTTTATACATCTGTAGAACACAACACATTTATATAGATCTAGAGCACAGAAGATTTTAGTAGGAATTGAGACTTAGGCCGTAGTGTAAATTGTAAAATGTAGTTTAGTTCGATCTGAAGCACGCTATCTATTTGTAGAATTTCGGACATAGGACATAAAACAATATTGTAGATACTGGAACTTAGTGCGTAGTGCCGATGAACACCAGGTTAGATCTTGTTAGTACGATATGAATTTATTTAACCTAGTTATTTTTTTCATCAAGCACAATGTCAAATAAGATCATATTTCAGATAGTACACGGTGAAGGCAACCTTAGATTTGATCCAGATGGTGTTGATCTGTCAGATTTTGTAATGACATCTAAGAGCATCGATAGGTCTGCGGAGAGAACATTTCAGTCAATTATAGTTGGTTGTTGAAAGGATTTAGAATAGACCAAGAAGTCTACACAATGTCAGTATCTGTTGTAGTGAGTCGTGCAATAGAAGGTTATTTTTGGGAACTAATACTGATCGACGGTACTGTTGCTTCGAGACGCTATGTGGAGATGGCTTTTGAACGGTCATGGCCGCTTGTTATATTTCTGTCTGTGCAAGAGAAAGATATAAATGTTTCAATGGAAACCGAAAATGTTGAGGGTCCTAGCAATGCGGGGGATGTTGTTAGACCATCATCGCAAAATGAGGAAAATCAAACAAGGGTGGAGCAGGCCATGGGCATGGCAGATGAGGGGGAGAGAGTCAGTATTATCGCTAATCAAATGGAGAGGGAAGATTCGGATAATGAGCAAGCGGAGGGCGACGCATCATCCGATAAGGAAGGTGATGTAATGCCCACTGATTGGACAAACGAGGACTTCTCTGGACTTGTTATCTCAGAGGGTCATCATGTACCTGTTGATGCAAAAAACACACACAGGCCTGAGAGGTTTGCTTTACTCTAGTGCAGGTCCTAACTTTGGGTTTTGGATTCAAGGGCGTGCCAGTTGATTTGATCCTGAAATCAACAAGGAAAAAATATACAAAGAATATTAGTAAACGATAGACAATCGGCCATAGGGCCAATTTCATATCGTATGTGACCTAGCCGATGCAATAAAGTATGAATCGGCTGTAAGGTATATGAATAATCATGAAAGAAACCCTAATAAAGTATATCGGCTATAGATATTAGCTTTATGCAATTATTAGATCAATATTACTATAGAAATAAGCAATTGGTATAGATCGGACTGAACCGAGACAGTATAAATTACTTAAGTCTATTGCAACATGAAATAACGATCACATAAGGCTGATATCGTAGCCGATATTTAAATCTACTTGCATATCGGTCGCAAGTCCGATATAAATCCATGATAAAGTGTTAAGGATTAAACATAAAACATTAAACAAAGCATAAAACCATGTCAAATATTCTAAATAGATAAGATCGGCTGAAACTCCGATGCTATCCCTATTGACAATCATAAAGCATGTTATAGATCATGATTCCAAGATGACTTAATAGGTTGGACCGAACCAATGCAGCATTAAGCATGAAAGAAGCATGATATGCAACAAGCCAATAACATCAAATCAGGATGGTGGATACATCATATAACATGAATCAATGAAGCAAACTAGCCGATATCGTCGAAACCCTAAAACGGATCTAGCCGATATAGGAGATAGCATGATTGATCTATGCTATATGATGTATATAATAACTGTGGAATTTGCAAGATAGAATTAGAGTGTCATAAAGATGTAAGCACTAATCCCAATGATGCAAATTGCCATGACAAGATATACCTTCTCGCCGAAGATCAAATTGATGCAGCACGACTCGAGAGCACAAGCTTGTCGAAAATAGGAAACAAAAGGTGGCGATGCGCCGAGATTGATTGAACGTCTGTTGTTATTATTTACAAGACCTCGGGATTATATTTATACCCGAAAATACAAACATTGTCCATTGCGGACACGACTCATATTAACCTATTACAAATTCAACTAACGAACAAGTCCCTTAGGCGGGCTCTTACCGAGAATATCTATAAGGAAATTACATAAAATATCCTAATTAATAGATACAATTGCCTCTTCAGGACTCTATCCGTGCATGGCAATCCATATGAAGTACGTTAATACGACCTGATGACGTGTACCAGGCCACATTACCGAAATCGGTTCCATCGGCTAACCTTGTTCAACTCGGACTCTACCAATCAGTTCACAGCCGATTCAGACTCCAGCCGATGCGCACTCTGTTTCCGAGATCCTTGCATATCTTCAAATCTGCTTCGGACTACACCGTGTTTCCGATTCTTATAGATAGATTTGCTTACCAAATTTCATTGTCAACACATGCCCCTAATTCTGAAGTATTTATAATGCAACGGAATTATCTCTTTTCAACCGCAAAATTCAAGGGTTACCCCTGTGACCGTTACGCACCTAATTCTTTAAATACCAACCGCTCTCCCGGATATTTCACGGCGTTAACTCCGCTCTCACCGCTCAAGCCACCAAACTTTTCCGTGAACTCCGGTGAACACCTTCTCTCTCCACTCCGGTGACCCGGACAACAAATCCCCTCCGGCGACATCCTCCACGTAGCAATGGCCACTCCATCGAATCCACCGCGGTCCGCCGCCATGGCATATGCCGAGGTAAGTCCCCTATCGACTCCAATTTTTTCCTTAAATTCCTTCATTTTACTCTGTCTTCATCTCCCTTTTTCCTTTTTAATCTGTAGCATCTAAGTCACCAAGTAGCTGTTCCAAAACTCAGCGAGCCCAACCACTTCTTCTTGGGTCTGATAGGTGATTTAGATCCTACCAATATCATTAATGCAGAGACAAACAGAATTCCCTTTAGGCAGGCAAATCCATCCCTTTCCCACTGGACCACAACTTTCAGATCTTAACCCTCTCAAGTCGATAAGTGGGTAGATTGATATAAAAGGGTTGCAGCTAGCAAGCAAGATCACTGGGATGAAATAGGGATAGCCCAATGCCTGTCCTTGTCTATAGCTGATATGAAGAAAGATGAGCCGATGCTGTCTTCGGCTGCATATTTTTGGTCAGATACCTTTAACTGCTTCATGTTTAACCAAGGGCCGATGACTCCCACTTTATTGGACATAATCATGATTACCGGTCTAGATATAACCACATCGGCCAACCCAATCAGCATGAAGACCAAATGCACCTATAAATTCAAAACCAAGAATATTGGTGGCTGGTCCGGTTTTATCTCTTAAAACATGGGAACAGGCTCTGTATCGGCTAGGGAACACGCCGCCTTCCTGATGATGTGGTTGGACAAGTTCTTGTTTTGTGGATCCACCTGTGGCCCAACAGCCAATTGGCAGCATCTAGCCGAAGCCCTAGTCTTGAAAAGAGAATTCCCCTTGGGAAATATGTGCTAGGAGCAGCATATCAGATGCTAAACCAATCATCGACCAAACTGATAATGGACGCCAATGTAAATACCGGTGGCCCATGGTGGTTTATGCAACTCTGGCTAACCCTGCACACTCTAAAGGTTGCAAAGAGACCATCACTCTTAGAAGCAGAATTCCCCTCTACAGCCGATCCTGACAATGATGAAGAATCAAGCCAAATGCGCCGATGCATGTCATTTGGAGAAGCAGCAACTAGTTATGTTGGACATGGACCATCGGCTGAGCATTTCCATAACTGGTTCGGCAATTTTTATGATGGATTCCCCAAAGACAGCCGAACCTGGTTTGCTTATGATTCCTACAGAAGCTTTGAACTGCCAACTGACTTTAGGTTGAGTGAAATCAATGATGAAAGATTTGAAAAACCTAGAGAAATCCTGACTGCTGCAATCTCTCCATGCATACTCCCAGTTGGCATATCTCAAGGCAGAAATATTCAACCCTCCTATGAGTTCTACTATCCAGCATCGGTAGCAAGACAGCTTGGTATGGGCACATTACCCATCGGCTTGTACTATGCCGACAAGATTCAAACTAGAGGTGATATTGTGTCGGCTCTCATGATGGACAAACTGCTCAACATCCCTGGACCCCCTCTTGGCAGTATTGACAGATTCAACATCATCTTGATGAGGAGCATCCAGTTTGATAGATGGTGGTCAGAAATAAAAAGTCATCTATTCCATCTGTCAGTTGACTCATACCTTACCCGAATCTTTCCAAACTTGGTCCCTCAGGTAAAACTTTTCCTTTCAAACTTCTGTATTTATCATTGTCAACTGCTTAATACTTACACTTTAACAATTTTGCTTGCAGTCAACAGATTCTCCTCCTCCTTCAACTAGCCGAAGTGGCAAGCCCATAGCATATGCCATCGCCAAACTCCCAAACAGCAGTGGACCAGCTCCATCCATCATCGGCTTTAATGCCCCAAAGACTGCCACTTTACTTCAAGGCCAACTTAGAGAGCCGATACAAGCAAGTGATAGGAAAAGAAGAACAAAGAAAGCTGCCACAAAGCCAACGCTCTTAAAGAAACCAACCAAACGGCAGAAGAAAACAGCCGATGTGGACATCTCTCAAGCTCAAGAGATAGATGATATCTTAAAAGATATTGAGATGGATGAAGCAATCAATGAAGTCGCTGCCCAAATCAGTGATACAGCCGAAATAGCTACACCTCGAGCCGATACACCCCCTACAGCACAATCTCAAGCTGCAAAAACTCCAAGCCCTCCGAAGCCACCTCAAAAAGCACAAGTAAGATGACACTGACTACCATTATCTATTTCCACACTTTAAATTCTTCTTAACTTAATCATCCCTTTTCAGCCCAAGAAAAACAAGTTGCCACAATGAAAAAACCAACTTCTCCATCAGCATCAGTAATTTCACCTTACCCCATCTTCAATTTCATTTTTAACCGATACTGATCAATTGTTATTATTGCAGCCCCCTCAAGTACAATCCCCTCAACATGTATCCAGTGAGCATACTCCATCTGCCGCATCTAGCCGACGAGATGAAGAGGTTGCTACTACAGCTCCAACTCCTCAAATTCCTGTAAGTATTCTTCATGCTTAAATCTATCGGCTCACTTATAACTATATCACTCACCAAACTTTCTCTATTTCAGCTCTTAGCTGATATGTTTTCCTTTGATATAAATCAGTTCCTGGATGAAGAGGAAGAAACAACTAGCAAGGCCATCTCTCCAATTTCTGAAGATCTTAAAAAGAGCTTGTCTGACATTGCAGATCGGCTAGGTGCTTCACTTGATGCACTAGTTGTGAACTGTGGGCCAATCAGAGCGAGATTTGAAGAAATCCAAAATCAGATTCCTGACGAACTGATCGAGATGATCTCCCCTGCAGTTTTTCTTGAGCAACATCGTTTCAAACTAGAAAGGGCACAACAAAGGATATCAGATCGGCTAGAGCGCTCTGCTCTTGAAGCAAATGTTCAATCCAGCCGACAACAAGTCACCGAAGAGAAATCCAAGCTAGATGAGCTAGAAGCTGGACCAACTTCAATACAGCATAAGATCGAAGAACTGAAAAAAAAAGAAGTCGATCTCTTGCAACAATTGGAGACTTGTAGAGCTGACATTATAACTGAAGAACAAAAGCTAGCCAATTTGCCAAAAGTAATTGAAACCCAAAAGTCAAAGCTCAAGAAATCTGTGAAACACCTTGCTACTTTAAGTAAGGCCTTGAAACCAATTCCAGGAACAAATGAAGCCGATGCCCAAGCTATTGAAGAAGTAGAACAGATTAGGCAAAGAGCTATATCGGCTATTTAGAAATATTTGGCTTGATGTAACTTCAGACTATAACTGCCTTGAAACATTTTTGCTGTAATATATGTTTCGGCCACCGAGCCGATTTTATACTTAACCAAAAACTGAGATATCCTCTGCTATCGGCCATCGAACTGATTTTATACTTGATTACTTTCTGAGATAAAAATTTGCTCTGAGGGAAAAATATGCTCAAAAATTTCCAGTCTCTCATCCGCCATGCCCCAAGTTTGTAGTAGGGAACATAATGCTGCAAACTTTCCTACCTAAGGGCGATAAAAATATCGGCCATCTAAAGGCGATGTAAACACATCGGCTATCAACCACAAACCGGCAAACCATAGCCGATCACGAACCAATCCAAACACTTGGGTAATATTTCTTCAAGTATTTTCCATTAAGTGCTCTTCCAAAAACTTCCCCATCAAGTCCTTTTAACATGTAGGCCCCTTTAGAAACACATTTGTGAACTTGAAACGGTCCTTCCCAATTTGGTGACCATTTGCCGAATTTATTATCTCTAGCCCTATCGGCAGTGTCAATTTCCAAACTAGCTCACCTTCTACAAAGGATTTGGGCACAACTTTCTTGTTGTAGTGCCTGGCAACTCTCTCCTTATCTTTTCTAATTTTCTCAATAGCTCGCAATCTAGCTTGCACCAAATCTTCTAATTCATCAACCATCAAATTATGATAATCATCGGCTGTCAACTCATCTTGCAAAGAAATCCTCCTGGAGCCGATGTTAGTTTCCCATGGTAATACAGCTTCATGCCCATAAACCAGTTGATAAGGAGGCACCTGAATTGCACCATGACAAGCCATCCGATAGGACCACAACGATTCAGCCAAAATAGTATGCCACTTCTTGGGGTATTCGGCTATCTTCCTCTTAACCAACTTAATCAAGCTTTTGTTAGATGCTTCAGCCTGTCCATTAGCTTGTGCATAATATGGTGATGAATTCAATAATTTAATCCCCATGCCATCGGCAAACCGAACAAACTCATCAGACACAAATATAGAACCCTGAACAGTTGTAATCGTCTGTGGCAAACCAAACATGTATATGATATGCTCCTTAACGAAATTGATTGCATCTTGACTATCAACTTTCTTCAACGGAATCGTCTCAACCCACTTTGTGAAATAATCAGTTGCAACCAATATGAATTTATGCCCTTTGCTCGATGGTGGATTAATATGGCCGATCATATCAATACCCCAACCTCTGAACGGCCATGGCTTGATAATGGGATTCATAGCCGATGCTGGTGCTCGCTGAATTGCTCCAAATTTCTAACAATCTTGATAGCCCTTGTACTATCTGAAACAATCCTCCAGCATTGTCGGCCAAAAATATCCAACTCTTCGAATTAACCACTTCATTTTATGAGCCGATTGATGTGTTCCACAAATACCTTCATGAACTTCACACATAACAACTTTTGCTTCCTCCATACCCAGGCATTTCAAAAGAACTCCATCAATCGTCCGATAGTACAATGTATCATCCAAGAGAACATACTTAAGAGCTTTATACCTTAATTTCCTTGAAACCGATTTGGAAGGATTCTTCAAATACTCAAAAACATCAAACCTCCAATCATCGGCTGGAATGCAGGCCACTTCTACTTCAATCCCTTGTAACATCGGCTTGTAGCCTGATGCACCTTGAGCTAGATCATTGGCTTCTACATTTTGCTCCCTAGGGATATGGTTCAAAGTAACTATCTTGAAATCTTTCATTAGCTCTTGACATTTTTCATTGTATATTATCAAGGTATCATTTTTGCAATCATATTCCCCAGATAATTGCCTTATAACCAATAATGAATCACCCATGATTTCAACAGCATCGGCTTCAACTTCCCTTAATAACTGTAAACCTTTGAGAACAGCTTCATATTCTACTTGATTATTCGTAAAGTATGGTTTAATAGTAAAAGCAAACTGAAAACTTACCCCCCTAGGCGATATGATTACCAGGCCAATACCACAACCATGAGTACAAACTGATTCATCAAAGAATAAAGTCCATGGCATAATATCGATATTACCAATGCTTGTATCCCTGTGTTCAACTATGAAGTCGGCTATCGCCTGCCCTTTAACTGCCTTAGCCGATTCATACCTGAGATCAAACTCTGACAAAGCAAAGATCCACTTACCAATGCGTCCTTTCAAAACCGGAGCCGATAGCATATATCGCACCACATCGGCCTTGCAAACTATGATACACTCATTGGATAATAAATAATGCCTCAACTTTGTGCAAGAAAAATACAAGCATAAACATAACTTCTCCACAGATGAATACCTAGTTTCTGCATCCAACAAGCGTCTGCTGAGATAAAATATAACTCTTTCTTTTCCTTCAACCTCCTGAATCAAGACTGAGCCGATAGAATTTTGATCGGCTGATAGAAAGAGTTTGAATGGAATCCCTTTCTGTGGTGGAATAAGAACTGGAGGAGTACTCAAATATTCCTTGATATTATCCAATGCTTGTTGCTGCTTCTCCCCCCAGATAAACTCTTGATCAGCTTTCAACCTTAATAAAGAAGTAAATGGTTCTATTCGGCCAGACAGATTTGATATAAAGCGCCGAACAAAATTTATTTTGCCGATCAATGATTGTAACTTGGTCTTATCTTCTGGAGGTTTTATATCCTTGATTGCTTCGATACTCCTCTGAGGAATTTCAATCCCTCGCTCATGGACCAAAAACCCAAGGAACTGACCAGCCGATACTCCAAAAGCACACTTAGTAGGATTCATCTTCAACCCATATTTTCTTGCTCTTTCCAATACTTGTTTCAAATCGGCTATATGATCATCAACTTCCTTGGATTTAACTACCACATCATCTATATATCTCCACCAAAGCACCGATAAGATCATGAAAGATATAATTCATAGCTCTCTGATATGTAGCACCAGCATTCCTCAAGCCGAAAGTCATAACAACCCACTCATATAAGCCGATAGCACCAGGACATCTAAAAGCAGTCTTATGAATATCTTCTTCGGCCATAAAAATTTGATTATAACCAGCATTTCCATCCATGAAGCTGATAATTTTATGTCCAGATGCTGCATCTGCAAGTTGATCGGCTACCGGCATTGGGTACTCATCCTTCGGTGTAGCTTTGTTTAAATCTCTGAAATCGATACAAACCCTGAGCTTGCCGTTTTTCTTGATAACTGGTACTATATTGGAAATCCACTCAGCATATCGGCATGGCCTGATGAAGCCAGCATCATAAAGTCTTGTAATTTCAGCCTTAATAGCATCATACATTGCAGCTTTACAACGTCTTGGATGTTGCTGGTATGGCCGATAACCTGGTTTGATAGGAAGCCGATGTTCAACAATCGATCGGCTAAGTCCTGGCATCTCATAGTATTCCCAGGCAAAACAATCTCTATACTCTTTTAAGAGTGCAATTAATTTACATTTGAATTCTTTTGATAAACCTTTACTAATGTATGTCGGCCTAGGCCTATCTCCTGGTCCAATATCAATTTCTTCTAACTCATCGGCCGACATAAAACCTTGACCAAGCTTGTCGTCGAGATCATCGATTGTGTCCTCTGTGTAGAAATTGGAACCCTCCACGGCGCCCTCAAAATAGGAATTGGGGCTCTTCATCTCCTGTTGGCTGTATGGCATCATCAGAAATCTTTAAGTAATCTCCTTGCCAAACTTTTCCGGATAAGCAATCAATTCCTTCCATCTCCCAAATAGATAAATCGGCACAAGCTACGTTGACTGACCTGTCAGCTGGCACGACTTCGATTTGGTCTCCTTGCCATTGAATCAAACTTTGATGCATTGTTGAAGGGATGCAACAGTTAGCATGGATCCAATCTCTTCCCAGCAACAGACTGTAGGAACCCTGTTCCTTCCCGTCAATGACAAAAAATGTGGATGGAATTGTTTTGCTGCCGATGGTCAACTCCACATTCAAAACTCCCTTAGTCTCATATGGATTCCCGCCAAAATCCTTAAGAACCATGTTGGTCTTGATCAAGTCCTCTGAATTCTTCCCAAGCTTTCTGAATGTTGTATAGGGTATCAAATTAACAGCTGCTCCTCCATCGACTAGCATCTTGGACATCGGCTTACCGTTGACAAATCCCTTGACGTAGAGTGGCTTGAGATGCCGATGATCTGTTCCTTCGGGTTTCTCAAAAATAGCTTGCTCTGGTGATAACATCAACTTAGCCGATGGGAGATTTTCCTCTTGCTCGACGACTTGCTCCATTGCATATTCGGCCGGTAACATAAAAACCATATTAATCTCAGATGACATCGCTTCCTTACCCTTGCGTTGTTGATTCCTGGTGTGATCGGCTCTGACTTCATCGGCTGACAACACTTTGCTCTTCACGCGCCATACTTTCTTCGCTTTCTGCCGCAGCCGATGCTCAATTGCCCCCTCAACCTCCTGGAATTGTTCCCTATTCCTCATCCTTTGAACTCTTCTTTTCTGATTTTTGGTAAATATCCCAGAAGGACACCATTGAGGATGCGTTGGCTTGGGTTTTCTACGCGAATCATCTTCATCATCGTCTTGTTGCATCGGCCCAAGTCTTTCATCTACTGACAGCCTTGATTGACTTGGCCGATGCGTAGTTGTACGTAGTCGGCTTGGTCTTTGAATGAACTGGGCGTCAGGATCACTACAGCCAGGGCAATTTTTGGTAGATGGTAGCCTCATACCTTCGTTCCAGCAGAACCTGAAGAATTCACAACTCCAATGAGGGTCGAAATATCTTTCTTCTTCCTCGGGATATGATTCCTCCTCCTGCTGGCGCATGTTTTGATATTTGCCGATCATGCCAGCCGATCTGATATTCCTAGTGCAATTTTTATTTCTATCGGCTGTATGCTGGTTGTATTCAGGATGCACCATGTTAACTAGGAAAGGGTGCCCATCTATCTTCATCGGCTTTTTGGATCCATCAATCTTAATTTTCCCTTGTTCAATAGCCGACTGGATCTGTTGTCTGAAAATTTTGCAATCGTTGGTGTGGTGAGATCCTGTATTATGCCATTTACAATATTTCTTTTTCTTCAATTCTTCAGCCGATGGGATGACGTGTCCTACTGGCAACTGGATTTGTTTTTCTTGGAGAAGAAGATCGAAAATTTTGTCAGCTTTGGTGATGTCGAAATCATATCTCTCCTCCATCCCAGAATTCTTAGCCCATTGACAGACCACCGTCTTTTTGTTCCTAGCCTACTCGGCTGCATTGATGTCTGAATCTTCATCTCAGAATCAGAATCATAACTGTAGACATTGTTCACATTGTTTGTTTTTTTGATGAATTTCCTAGCCTCTTGGAATCTTGTCTCGTGAGCCGATACCTTCTGAGCTAAATGTGCTAAACTGTCAAAGTCCTGAGCCGAAAAGCTCTCCCTAATCGGTGCCAACAAACCTTGGAAGGCTAGATCGGCTAGCTGAGAATCTGATAAAGATAAGCTGTAACATCTATTTCTCACATCTCTAAATCGTTGAATATAGTCTGGGACTGATTCGTCTGATTTCTGCCTAATGGCTGTGAGGTCCAATAGCTTCATTTCTTGAACTCCACTGAAAAAGTATTTATGAAACTGTTTCTCCAGATCGGCCCAGCTCCTGATTGAATTGTATGGCAGGGATGAAAACCAGGTGAATGCCGATCCAGATAGTGAGAGTGGAAACAAGCGAACTCTAAGAGCTTCTATAGCCGATGCCTCCCCACACTGAGCTAAGAATCGGCTAATGTGCTCATAAGTTGATATATTGTCTTGTCCTGAGAATTTGGAGAAATCTGGCACCTTGTATCGGTTTGGCAGTGGAACCCGATCAAAATATTCCGGATATGGATGCCGATACATGTTGTCATTATCTTTTGGCTTAAGCCCAAATTGCTCCCTCATGACATCAGCGATCATATCGGCCCAGGGTTGATGAGGTGTAGCTCCACCATACTGTTGCTGTAGTGGATTCATCTGGCCAAATTGGATCGGCTGAGGCCGTGGTGAGTGAGGCTGATAAAGATTATTGAGGCCAGCCGATATGCCCTGAGGTGGTACGTATGGTAGTTCTGTGTTGTACTGCTGGCTTATCAGCTGAGTGATTCCAATCGGCTGTTGTGGAACCGAAGGAATTGGATAAGATGCATCGACAACTGGCGGTCTTGGGTGAAGAATATTCATTAATTGCTCTGGCGTTAGCTGAGCTGGTGCTTGCCCTCCAGTGATCGGCTGTGATCTGGTTAGAATTGATGGAATATTTGAACTTGAGTAAGGAGTCGATGGAGCCTAGGTTTGAAGCACTTGTTGATTTCCTTGACTTCCACCGATGTCTGTCTTCACGGTCCTGTACCCTGGGAACGTGCCATCTGGTAAATAAATAGGTCCTTTAGCCTTTTCCTCGGTATCGTTCCATCGACTACCGACTTGATCATGTTTGTCAAAGTATTGACGAGTACTCTGGACTGGTTAACTAGCGCATGATGTACAGCCAAATCGATGCGATCTTGTAATGTGTGCAATTCTTCATTACTTGATTCGGCCTTGACTTGTTTATCTTTTTCTTCTCCTGATCCAGAAGTACTTGGGTTTTGCTTCACGATCGTCGGTACTTGAACTTTAGCTCTTTGGACGACCGTACCTTGCCGGGTGACTGTGAAGGAGTGCAAATACTGGGTTTGGAGTTGATTCAGCATTTGTTGCAATTCTTCCTTCTGTTCGTCATTCAGCTGCTCGGGTGTAACCGCGATGATGTTGTCCTCCGCAATTTCAGTGATGTTTGGAGACATGATGACACTGGTCCTACTGGGCGTGCCAAAAGCGTGTTGATGCAAAAAACACACACAGGCCTGAGAGGTTTGCTTTACTCTAGTGCAGGTCCTAACTTTGGGTTTTGGATTCAAGGGCGTGCCAGTTGATTTGATCCTACAATCAACAAGGAAAAAATATACAAAGAATATTAGTAAACGATAGACAATCGGCCATAGGGCCGATTTCATATCGTATGTGACCTAGCCGATGCAACAAAGTATGAATCGGCTGTAAGGTATATGAATAATCATGAAAGAAACCCTAATAAAGTATATCGGCTATAGATATTAGCTTTATGCAATTATTAGATCAATATTACTATAGAAATAAGCAATTGGTATAGATCGGACTGAACCGAGACAGTATAAATTACTTAAGTCTATTGCAACATGAAATAACGATCACATAAGGCTGATATCGTAGCCGATATTTAAATCTACTTGCATATCGGTCGCAAGTCCGATATAAATCCATGATAAAGTGTTAAGGATTAAACATAAAACATTAAACAAAGCATAAAACCATGTCAAATATTCTAAATAGATAAGATCGGCTGAAACTCCGATGCTATCCCTATTGACAATCATAAAGCATGTTATAGATCATGATTCCAAGATGACTTAATAGGTTGGACCGAACCAATGCAGCATTAAGCATGAAAGAAGCATGATATGCAACAAGCCAATAACATCAAATCAGGATGGTGGATACATCATATAACATGAATCAATGAAGCAAACTAGCCGATATCGTCGAAACCCTAAAACGGATCTAGCCGATATAGGAGATAGCATGATTGATCTATGCTATATGATGTATATAATAACTGTGGAATTTGCAAGATAGAATTAGAGTGTCATAAAGATGTAAGCACTAATCCCAATGATGCAAATTGCCATGACAAGATATACCTTCTCGCCGAAGATCAAATTGATGCAGCACGACTCGAGAGCACAAGCTTGTCGAAAATAGGAAACAAAAGGTGGCGATGCGCCGAGATTGATTGAACGTCTGTTGTTATTATTTACAAGACCTCGGGATTATATTTATACCCGAAAATACAAACATTGTCCATTGCGGACACGACTCATATTAACCTATTACAAATTCAACTAACGAACAAGTCCCTTAGGCGGGCTCTTACCGAGAATATCTATAAGGAAATTACATAAAATATCCTAATTAATAGATACAATTGCCTCTTCAGGACTCTATCCGTGCATGGCAATCCATATGAAGTACGTTAATACGACCTGATGACGTGTACCAGGCCACATTACCGAAATCGGTTCCATCGGCTAACCTTGTTCAACTCGGACTCTACCAATCAGTTCACAGCCGATTCAGACTCCAGCCGATGCGCACTCTGTTTCCGAGATCCTTGCATATCTTCAAATCTGCTTCGGACTACACCGTGTTTCCGATTCTTGTAGATAGATTTGCTTACCGAATTTCATCGTCAACAGTACCCTGGGAATACAAGGAGAACGAGGTAATTGAGGGTTCTAGGTATGCTCATAAGGATGAGATGAAGGAGGTGGTCAAGCATTGGGCAGTTTCCTTGCAGAGAGGTTTAGAGTGGTCAAGTCAACTAATTATGTGTATGAAGTGAGGTGCATGAAGAAAGATTGTCCCTGGCGTGTCCATGCATATAAGGGTAAATGGAATGATTATTGGAAAGTTAGTATTGTGACCGAGCACCAGTGCTACTTGCAAGAGGTGGAGAAGTATCACCGGAACATCACATCAGCTTTTGTGGCAAGTGAGATGTACAGCAGTGTTGTTTCTAACATTGGCTTTGAACCAAAATCAATTATCAGTCATATTGAAAACAAATTCAAGTACACCATAAGCTATGCGAAGGCCTGGATAGCTAAACAAAAGATTCTTAAGATGAGATATGGAACATTTGAAGCATCCTATGATAATTTACCTCGTCTGTTAGCAACCATTGCCCAGAGGAATAGTAATACTTACTATGACCTCCACACATTTCCATCGGCTAATGATCCAACGAAGAGGGTGTTGCAAAGAGCCTTTTTCTCATTGGGTGCTTGCATCAACGCTTTTGTGCACTGTCGACCTATTCTTTGCATAGATGGAACTTTTTTGACAGGTAAATACCGTGGTCAGATATTGGCAGCAATTGGGTGTGATGGGAACAATCAGGTTCTACCTATGGCTTTTGCATTTGTAGAGAGTGAGAACACTAAAAGCTGGTACTGGTTCCTGGAGAGAGTGCGCATAGAAGTTGTGCGTATGAGGCCCAATGTTTGCCTTATACATGATCGTCATGCGGGCATGTTGCGGGCTATTGACTACTTGCAAAACGGTTGGGATGAGAAGGGACTTCCAACAAAGTGGGCTGATGTTTGGAGTCGGTGGTGCATGCGTTACATGGGTGCTAATTTTTACAAGCAATTCAAGAACAAGCATCTTATGGATCTTTTCAAGAGGCTCTGTTCACAGAACCAAGAGAAGAAATTTAATGAGTTGTGGAGAAGGTTGGATGAGTTGACAACGAAGCAAGCTGACGAGCAATCTCGCCGACCACAAGTTGAAGGTAACGAGCCTCCAATACCTCTTGGTGCGTTACATGATGACCCACCAATAATGAGAAGGAGGTCGGGGTCGTCCATCAGATGTTTTACTCATTGGATTGAGAATGAACCTAAGGAGAAGTGGTCTCTGTTGTACGACACTGGTGCATCTTGGTATGACATAATGACAACCAATTTGGCCGAGGTATACAACTGGGTAATGCGAGGAGTGCGGGTACTTCCATTGGTTGCTATTGTTGAATTCATCCTTCATAGCATACAGCCTACTTCAGGGATCGATACAAGAAAATTGGTCCCTCAATGGCTAATAACAAGATAGTATTTGGCAACGTAGTGACTAAGTACATGGAAGATAAAATCACAAAGGCACGGAGGCATAGAGTTGTTGCTCAAGGCACACAAGTTCATCGGTATGAAGTAATGTGTGTTGATAGGAGCAGGCGTGGTATCTATCGCAAGCAAGCCGTGCAGGAATGTGTCATGAAGGTGGATGGTGGATGTAGTTGCAGTTGTATGAAGCCTAAGCTTTGACACCTACCTTGCTCACACGTTCTTGCTGCTACCCGTGATTGTCGCATATGTCCCGATGTGTACGTCTCACATTATTTCAGGAAAGAAGCAACCTTTCATACATGGAGTGAGGAGATATATGGGTTTGGGATCTCAGGATCGTACACAACTCTGAGGCCCCAAGTTTTTTACGTTCCAGATCCAACCAAGTTAAGGGTGAAGAAGGGTCGAAAGACAAGACACATCGAAAATGACATGGATGAATCGGAAGCAGGTGGGAGGACTCTACGCTGCAGCAGGTGTGATGACCGCGTCCATACGTACAAGAAATGCCCGAAGAATGCAGAAGTTCCTAGCGGCGTGGATAGTGGTCCGTCTGGACAGGCAAGTGATGGAAAGCGACCACCTGGGGAAGGAACAACAAGCAGGCGTGCACGGCCGAGGCGTCCTCGTGCAGCAGGCGATTCCATGGTGTAACATTGCTATCGAATTATGAATTAGACTGCTAGTGTGTCGTGATGAGTGTTCGTACTAAGTACTTGTATTGTGTAATTTCAATAAATGTTGTTGTAATGAGTAAGCAGACTATTATTATAATACTAGTGAGTATTCCGACTCAGGGCACTAGTATTTGTATTGTGAACTATTCGGTGTTGTATCGTAATGTTGTCGCATTTTATCTTTATGTTCTCGTAGTAAGTACTCATATCATGTAATTGGAGTCATTGTTGTAATGCGAAATATTCTGTATTGTAACCTAATATTTGTTTATACTCTTGTTTACTATGTATAAATAATTTAGTTATGAAGAGTTGTAAGTTATGTTGAACTAATAATTTTTATGTTTTTGATCATTCTTTTTGATACAGGTACGGCGGACGACACACCGGAGCTCTTGAACCGTGGGATTGACAGGAACCACCGCTCATTCCTATCAGCAATCCAGGGTGCACAGCTCGGCACCTTCCGTCCACGTACGGGACGCAAGTTGTTGCGTGTCGACCCATAGCACGTTCCTTGGTACGGCTCTGTAAATATTTGTTTAAGCACTTTTGAGGCGTACCCACGACACTTTGTTTTGTACTAATGCTTAAAGTGTACTCTACGCAGGTTTCGTGGGGTAGGCCTTCTACCGCTTTGTAGGCTTGACAAGGCGGGGGCGGACGAGCGTGACCCGGCGAAGCGGTGGGATGCAGATCGGTCACTCCTTGCCGCTCTGGTAGACCGCTGGCGACCGGAGACGCACACGTTCCATCTTCCCTATGGGGAGATGGCTCCGACACTTCAGGACGTGTCATACCTGCTTGGGCTACCACTAGCAGGAGACCCAGTAGGTCCCATGGATGGTGGTGCTGGATGGAAGGAGGATATCACCGCGCGCTTCTCGCACGTGATGCGCCTTCCAGTTTTAGGAGCGCCCAACCCCCTTCCCCTGTACACTACCACCGGGCCTAGCAAGGCTTGGTTGCTTCAGTTCACTAAGTAAATGTCGGTCCTTTTTATTTGTCTTTTGTGATCAACGCATTGATTTATACTAACATTTGGTTATTAATTGTAGGCGGACCATCTCCACCCTGATGCTGATGAGTACTCGGTCCGACGCGCCCTTGAGACGTACCTGCTGTGGCTTTTCAGGTGGGTGATGTTCACTAGCACACATAGCCACGCGCTGTGGACTTCTGTCTGGTCTATTACGCACGGTCCATCGCGGATGTTGAGCCAGAGAACGTGCCCCAGTGGAGCTGGGATCTGCCGTGCTAGCAGCCACGTACCGTGTCCTCTGTGAGACATGCACGAAGACTGACGCGGGAGCGATCTTCGCTGGTTGCCCTCTATTGGTTTAGCTTTGGGCAGCCGAGAGGTTTGCCATAGGACAACCTGTGGTGGACCGCGCACACTATGGAGTTGGTCGCAGCGCGCAGTGGCCAGAGGACGGACCCACTATGGGGACGTACTGGTGTCGACGTACGATACGTGAAAACTAAGCTGATTTAACCGTTTATTTTTCATCTTTCATTTGTATCATTACATAACATGTCTCATTCTGTTCATGTTTATGTTGCAGCATCGTTACGCTCACGTCCAGGTGAGACGGAGTTACCCGGACTTCGTGTTCGAGTTCGACCGTCACCAGCCGAACGACGTCATCTGGGAGCCGTACACGGATGAGCCAATCGCTGCGAGAGCACCGCTAGGACTTTCGTCCTTGTGCACACGCGACCAGGCTTACTGGCTCACAACCCTGCCGTTGGTCTTCGACATTTGCGTCGAGCCTCACTGCCCGCAGCGTGTGATGAGACAGTTCGGCTTGAGGATGGTTTTCCCGGGCAACATGCAGCTGACCGTCCTCCCTGGAGACCACTCGTGAGTTCGGACAGTAAAATTTAAAATTGCGATGTTACTTTTTTCATTGAGCCATATAATTTACCTCTCTTCACAGGTTGACTCGATGGGGATAGCAAGCAGGCGCACTTTGGGCTCCACGTGTATAGCAGTACGTTGACGACTGGGTGTTAGTTACAGAGGAGGTGATCAACGAGCTCTTCCCACACACTGAGGACAACTACCGTGATTACCTCCGCTGGTACCTACCTCGCACTCGTGCACGTGTGACCTTCACTCCAGCCGCCCTAGAGCAGCACCTTGCCGCTGTCACGGACATGTATCCCACGCACCATGACCGAGACTACTTCATGGGAGTACATCAAAATTGTACCACTTCTTTCAATTCTTTCATTTATCTTGCATAATATATGACCGGTACTAACTTTTTTACTTTCACCTTGCATAGGCCGACACTGCACAGGCTATCACTGCCGATATCACCACGGTCCAAGTAAGGTTGAACGCAGGGTTGTACTTGAGTGACGCTGAGCATAGGCTCACCTTTGACCGGATGCAGGACAAGATGCACGCGGTCATGCGCGTCTTCTCCTGTCGTAGCACTGTGGACGCCGTACCTCCACGTGGTCTGATACAACCATGCCCATGCACCCCTACAGGCGGAGCTATGCGACCTACAGCAGCAGGTTCGTAGGCACGTCTGCCGGCTTCGCAGGCACGTCAGGCGTCTTCGCCGGCTCGTCCGACGGCTTCGCCGGCACGTC
This sequence comes from Oryza punctata, assembly GCA_000573905.2. Taxonomy (NCBI): domain Eukaryota; kingdom Viridiplantae; phylum Streptophyta; class Magnoliopsida; order Poales; family Poaceae; genus Oryza; species Oryza punctata. Next base: position 20,408,205 of record CM002499.2, on the reverse strand, counting down.
CACCGTGTTCGCCGACACTTCCGGTGCCTTCGCTAGCTCTTCCTCACACAGAGCGTCGATTCCTTGCCCACACGGTAATGTAATCTTTGTTATTACTATTAAATACATGTATGAAACTGATGGTCCTTCTCCAACAGTGTTTCACGCGGGGATCTTCGGTACAGGTGCCTCCTCTCACGCTGGTGGGTCAGGTCCTACTGGTCATTTCTACAATGACGACTTGCATGGTGAGCAGGACCACGACATACTAGGCTCCTCTCAGCTTGGAGAAGCTCCAGAGGCGCACACACAGGAGCAGCCAGAGGTCACACCTGTACAGGTGGGACGGGTAGGCCGTGCCGTACCACCAGACCGGCTGACCTACTCCCAGGGGCATGTTAGGGTGAGGGGTAGGAGGGACAGGGGTAACAGGCCTCATCAGTAGTGGTCTACCTCTTTACTGCTTATGTGAACATTTCTTTTGGCTTATATACCTGTAGACCAGTACTACCTTTTCTTTTACTACTACATTACGGTTTGTGTTTCTCTCTCCTATATCATTCTTGTCATTCGTACGCTGCTAGAACAACTTATGCATAGGACAACACACTTTCGGTGCTTCACGGTAGTGTCAGATCCACTAGAGCGCACAGTACACCACAACACGAGTTGTCACGATCAACTTTCGGCGCTGCTTCCTGACATAAAGTGAATCATGCCCGCGCATGCTCGTGTTGTCACATCTAATGAAAAATACAACTTTCATTGAATGCAGATATATTGCACTGCATGCGGCGCTATATAATTGACAAGCCGAAGGCAACCCCTTCATATCTTCGTTCCAACTAGCACACAACTATAGAGAATGGAAGCGTCATTTCTTGAGCGTCTCAACTGGCGAACCGATCCTTTCGCCGGTTGGTTTCCACCATGGTGTGACCGTCCATTGTGCGGGGATGGATGAATACTCAAGTCATCCCTCATGGTACAAACTAGGGGCAGGAGATTCTTCCAATGCGCGAACTTTGATCAGGTATGGTTCATCTATTCGAAGTTCAAATAGATAGAACACTAACTGGTTCGTACATAATCGTAACATATTATGCAGACATATCGTACAATGTGCAACTTCATTGAGTGGGTAGATAGGGAGAACCCACGAAACGACGGAACATGTCCATACCCACGTAGTGAAACAAGATCGGACTACCTAAGGTGGAAGGATGAACATGAACACCGAATTGCGGCTTAAGCTTTAGAATGACGGGTAAATCCCCTGGGACTCCTCACGTGGCGTGAACATCCGAAGCGTCGTTGTGGTGACCGTTGTCAAGTCATATGGTCTGTAAGGCACCGAACTCGAGGACAAAAATGCTTCCAGTGTCCAAACATTATCGATGATGATTTCGTCGTAAGTACAATTCTTCTTTTCATCACTCATCACTATTATCACGAACTTAACTATCCCCACAATGTATGTACATAGGAGGATGTAAGGAAATGTCAATTCATACAATGGATCGACACGGTCAGAGTTACTTCCAATGGCGGGACGATAACGCAACCTGAACCGACCACACAATTCATTCAAGCTTGGATGGAGTACGAACGTCGGGTAGAAATACAAGCTTAGACTGGAGGAACAATCCATTAGGGTTACCTAAATGGTCGAAGCGTCCCAAGTGTGGTTGTAGAGATCGCTGTCAGGTGGCTACCTCCTTTGCAGAACAAACATTTGGCAGGAGATATTTTGTCTGCCCCAATGTAGACAACAATTTCGTTGTATGTCTAACTTTTTTCCAAATTCCCCTATCATTTGCATAATATTTCTACCCTAACTGACTAACCTTATTAATTTCATAGGGCAATCCAAGGAGGTGTGGATTTACTCAGTAGATCGACATCGTCACTCCATCATATCATGGCCAAAAGATAACAGAGTCTGAAACAGAAGTAGAGTACCAACGATTAAAGGACCATGAAAATGCAAAGCATACTAACCGACTTAGAAGGGGCCGGTAGGTTAGCATAGGCTAGATTCGTCGGGACCGACAAATTTGTATCGTGTATCCATGGCACTTATTATGTATCTTATCATTACAATATTTAATTATGATGGTGTATTGCATGCGTACGAATAAAAAATTAATGTGCTTTTATCATTTCGATTAACATGGTTCTTTGACGCCCCCTTACGCTAATTGTACGCAATACAAATAACTAACAATATATTATCCGATACTTACAAAATTTTACATACTTTGTTTGTTTCTATAAGATCATTAACCTAATGCTTCAAAGTCACACACCGCCTCCTTGGCCTCCAATTTGACCTCATCTAAAATTTTAAAAAAACTAACTGATTTTTTTCTTTTTAGAGTGATTATTTACCTACTTTTCTACGTTCAATTACGACAATTTACATCAAAAAAATTTACAAACATTACTCCTGTTTTCTTCGTTTTCAATATGATGCTTTACTAAATTTTTATACCAAACGTTTCGATAACAAACATAACAAAACATATCGAAAACATTAAAACTTTTTGAGTCAATAGTACAAAACCGCACTCCCAAAGGGCGGCAAGGGGGTCGCCTGCAAAATTCTAGGCCCCCTCACCACCATTTTGCAGGCGGCCCCCTCAACAGTGCAAAACCGCACTGTGTAAGGGCGGCAAGAGGCCGCCTGGAAAATAGCCAAGCCGCAGCCCCCCGCACAGTGCAAAACCGCACTTACAGAGGGCGGCAAGGGCGCCACCTACAAAAAGATGCACGCCGCCCGTTGACGGCTGTCGCTCGAGAGCCAACGGTCGTCTGCCACGTCAGATTTCCAGCTCTCTGGGAGGGCAATTTTTAAAAATTGTCCTCCGAGAGGGCGACGGGAGACTAGTTTTGTCAATTTTTGAAATAGAAAATTATTTTTGTAAAACTTTTAATAAAAAAATAAAAATAAAAAAATCCTTTAGACGTCCTGGGGCTGTGTTTTCCCAACCTCACTTCCTATTTTGCCACGTGCATGTTGTCCAAACTATTAAATGGTATATATTTTAAAATAAATTTTCTATAGAAAAGTTACTTTAAAAATTATATTAATTCATTTTTCAAGTTTTTTAAGGTAATACTTAATTAACCATGCGTTAATATGTCATCCTATTTTCGCACGTGGAGGGGAGGGACTCCCAACCCGTTTGAAAGAACACAGCCTGAACTTGGGCAAAAATTTCATTATTTGCCATCCAATTGGTAGGCCTTTAAGTAATTTCTACTTCATTAACAAGCCTTTCATATTTTATTACTGGGAGTGCAAATTTCTTTATTTTGGTACCACTCCGTCTGCCCGACTGTGCAAAGCCATTTTCGAGGTCGGTAGCACGCTTGTTGTACCTCGGCTCATTCGATGCGGTCTCCAAGCTCATGTCCTACTGCCGCCGCCGCTTCATGACCGCTGCCACCACCACTCCTAGATACAACCACCGTCACCTTCCGTCTGCGCCATCACCAGCCATCCCCAATTTCTGTGGCCACCCACTGTTGCTCCAACATTCCGCCACCGTCATCTTCAATCTGTGTCGTCGCCGGGTACTGCCATCGTGGCTAACGCACCTCTGGCAGTCCGCCTCATTGAGTTCCTGACCGCGCCGTCTACCACCTACGACGTTGGTCTCTACGCCCTCATTTTGTTGTCCTCCCTTATCATGGCGGCGAGACACGCAAGCTCATTGCTCGCAGTGACCCTGGCGGATGGACGACACGACACTCGGAGCGGCGGTGAATCAGCGGTCATCGACTAAGTGACCATCGTCAGAGCCGTCGGTGAGTGCGAGGAGGAAGGGAAGTTGATGGAATCAGTGTTGGGGAAGACGGACGGAATCAGTGTTCAGAAAAAACGGACATTGTGATGTGAGTGGCACGGAATGAAAAAAATGCACTCCCAGTGATAAAATATGAAAGGCTTTGAAACAAAATGGTTTATTCATATCCTTTTCCTTAAAATTCCATTGGATTTGAAATGGACAATCCTATGAAGATTTTGGAGAAAAGTTAGTAAGAGCTCCAAAGTCTTGGAAATTTTCCTTTCGATCTATCTCTCATCCAATTCCTCTGTTTTCCAGCGGTCTGTTTAACTGAAACTGTCATTCCTACGGTTTTCGTATTTTGTAATTCTTGCATTTTTCTAAAATTATGCGATTTTCATATTCCTTTATTATTTTCAATCATGTGTTTCGAAGTAACCATAAATTGTTATCATAATAGGAGTACAAATAAACTATGTTACAGTTATAAACAATGGACTAGCGCGTGTACCCTTGAGTTTTTTATGTGATAAAAGAACGACATTTTTGGGCTCCTTGTGAACACGGGAAAAAAATTGCAGGAATGGGATGTCATGACATATGCATAACTAAATAACAGGAATAAGTCCAATCAACCATTTGTCCATTTCCATAGAAATCACACATGAATATTAGAGGAAAAAATATTATTAGAATGAGATGTTTTACATTAGTATCTGCTGGTAGTAGAAATCAGTATAGATTATTCATCTTTTCTAATCTAATGCATCGTATCTATTTATACTACTATCTTAACTATTTGTCTACTACTATCTTAACTATTTGTAGCAAAATAATTATTTATACTACAAAGAACTCATCAATCAATGGTTAAGGTTAGTTTCACTAGTGATAATACCGATTGCGGAATATTACCATCAGAGACCATTGTAAAGATACTCTATTAGGATATTTCTGTTGCTAATAGAACTCATCAATCAACGGTTAAAGTTAGTTCTACCAGTGGTAATACCAATAGCATAACCACAATAAAGGTACTCTATTAGAATATAGTTGAGAGGAGAGAAACAAACCCATATTTTTACTTATACTTATTATAAGCAAAATATCTTATTAGCAATTAAAAAATAACTTATGAGTGAAACATTTTCTATATGTGTGTTGATAGTAATTTAAAGCAAATACTAAAAAATAAACTACGATAAAAAACCGCAAGAAGCAACTCTAAAATTAAGTTTCTTTAAATGGAAAATTTTGTTATAGGATATTGTGACTTCGTGGTTTTAGCTGGATAGCGCACGAAGTGACTTTTGGGTGAAGACACTTCTAAAAGTTGGATATTTACTGGTGGACACCACACCTATTAAAATAATAATTTCCGGTTGACGAGGAGAGAGAAATCGCGTGAAATATCAAAAATACTCCTAGCGCACATGTCAGTTCTCCTATCTCTCTTCTCTCTCCGCTCCTTCAAACCGCTTGGTCACGCCGTGGAGGTCATCATCACCGCAAGCCATGGCCGGCGCCACCGCCGCAGCTGCGACAACCTCTATGGCGACGTCAACCTCAGCTGCCTCCCCCTCTCATCACCATATCCTCCCTAATATCCCCTCCCAAAACCCCCTCCCCCAACCACTTCGTCGTGTTTCCGTCCCCACTATCACTGAACCGCATCCCGCTCCCGGAACCCTAGCCGGAGCCCCAACCACCAAAACCCACCCTACAGCAGCAACATCAGCCACCGTTCTTCTCGGCAACAAAACCCACCCTGTCGTGGCAGCACCACCGGCCGCCACCGACGCAGCATGCGTCGCTGCCCACCACGATGGTGTTCATCAACGACCTCCCTTACTGGATGACAGACACGGAGGTGGAGGACGCGCTCACGCCGCACAACTCACTCCACAACCTCCACTTCTTCACCGACAAGCTCACCGGAAGTCCCGCAGATTTTGTCGCGTTGACTTCCTCCGCCCCTATGTGGCCATGTCGGCCGCCACCGCGCGCTAGGGACACACCTTTGACGGCTGCCACTGCGTCACCTCCTTCTCCTGCCTGCTCAGGCGGCTTCCCGTCAACAATGATGACCCTCACGACACCGCCCAAGCAGTGTGGAAGGAGGGGATAGAGAGAAGATAATGGGAGAGCTAACATGTGGGTCTAGGGGTATTTCTGATATTTCACGTGATTTCTCTCTCCTCTTCAATTGAAAATTATTATTTTAATGGGGACGGTATTCACCAGCAAATATCCAACTTTTAAGAGTATCTTCCTTCAAAAATCACTTCGTGCGGTGTCCTGCAGCTAACACCACGAAACGACGATGTCCTAAAGCAAAATTTACCATTAACTTTTTTTTTCCTTATGTTTATAAGATTAAGCCTAAACGATGGAGCTGAAAGAGACGGTGCATTGGAGTTTCAAAGGAAATCAAAACAATGAGGTTTAATCTCATGTTTAAAATCCTTAAAAAAAAGAAGGATTTCATCGTATATTCAAAAACAATGATATTATATATTAAAAACCGGACGGAGTACTTCATTTATACTATTTCATAATCCTACATCATGCAGTATACTCCCTTCGGTTCATCATGCAGTATACTCCCTTCGGTTCCTGTTCCTAATTTTTAATGTTTTAAATAATAACACGGTCTCAAACTCAAAATATATATTTAACTTTGTTTTTCTATTATAATATATAATAAATAAATGTATGCTCTTACAGTATTTTGAAAGATAAATCTATATGTGTTACTAAATATTTTTAAATATTTTTAAAGTTATTGATAATTAATAAGAACCGGAGGATTATATCTTTCGCTTCTCTATTATCCTGTGAACTGCAGAACATCATGGCCACAGCTGTCCAAAGGCTCCTCCTCACTGCCTGCAAGCTAGCAGCAGCAGCAGTAGCGGCTTGCAGCAACTGCCACAGTGAAGTCCACTAGCTCCTGTCCTCTGGGCTATGGCACATTGGCACCAACCAATCATCATCCATCTCTCCCAAGCTTGTGTTGCATGCCATGGTAATATCATACTACCAAATGTAGACGATTAGCAAGAGGAAGGGAAAAAAAAACCACTGCTTTGAGAACAGTGGTAGCTAGAGAGAGAAAGGATGAGAGAGACAGTACTCACTTGTAGTTGTAGCTTTCTCTGAATTCTGGAGAGGGTCAAGTGTTGCATGGAGTATCTCAATGAGCACACAGCTGGAAAATGCTTGGAAAGAACACTAGTACTCACACTGGTGCCTGCAGATAACTGGAAAGATGCTTTTAGTTCCTATTCCCTTGCTCAGAACTTCAGGAAGGGTTTGTTTCATTCAATTCATTCATTCAACAGAAAATGCAGAAGGTGTCACCAGATTGCATGATTTTAGTGCCAGTTCTGACGAGCGACGATGAGCGAGGCGTAAGCTTTCACTCATACGCTCTCGTCAGACCAACTGTTGATCTGCAGTGAACTAAAGCTGAGAGTAGTAGTAGTGAAGTCCAAAGGAGAAAAGAAAAGGAAACAAGAACTGTGAGCAAAGTTACCATGTTGCTGTAAATCTCATAGGTTAGTTTGTTTCAGACAACAGAATGAAAGTTGGTTAAGCAGCCATGACAAATATGATGAGAATTCAGTCAGAAACATGGAACAAATTCCTCACGAGGGCAACTGGAACACAACAAACTGAAACACAACAAACTGAAATAGTACAATACGGCACTACCGCTCGCTTAAAAAACGGAGGGAACTCAAAGCATGAAAAAACAAAGATTAAATAAAAATTATACATGAGCTAGGAAATCATACAGGGTGTGCTCTGGGGACAAAAACATCAGTAGATAGCCTCATGGCTGTTCCCTGATGATCAGACCGATGATTCACAGTGTTTGGACAATCTGGGCATTCACCAGGCCTGAAGTGAGCAAGCCATTGCAGAGGCTGCCTGCAGGACTACTGACAGTGCTGCTGGGCACTGAACTGAAGCTAGTCATCTGCAGGACTCCGGTGGGCGATTGCAGCTGTGGACTTGTAGTATGTCCATCAACTAAGAGGTTCAAAGATGGTGGGTGGTGGCTTTTGCCTTTGTTGTCTGATGCGTTGCTGGTGTTGGTGAAGAACTCACCCAGAGGTCCACCCATGGACGCTTCCCAGGAGCCCGGTATCCAACTTGCTCGCGTGTTGTTTCTGCCATTCGATGAACTGCCTACTACATGGTCCATTTGAGCTGTGTTGTAGTCAGTGGGTAAGTCGGAGTTATCCACGGGAATGGATATCGACAGCTGAATGTCATCATGCTGTATCCCTTTGCCAAAGAGTGACTGCTTACAGCATTGTTGCTGGGGAATTGGATTTAAATTCGCCGATTGCGGTGTGTTCATGAGAGAGCTAGCAGGGAGTACTGCATAGTCTGCTTGTGAGGACATTTCTTCAGACCAATTTTCACCTTTTGTGTTGTTCTGTAGGATGTTGTGTTGCTGATTAGTGTACTCCTGGGATCGTTCAATAAGATTTGCTTTATCCAACATCCTACAAAAATAAAAATATATCTGTGTTAGAAGACAGATTACATTGATAAATCTAGATTATCAACAGAAGTTAGTCAACTACCAGCATACAAAATAACTAACCCATATTTTGTGAAAAAAAATGTAACCAGTCAAATTATGTCAAAACTTGCAGAAATGTTTTATCTTGTCAGATGCATTTTAACAGTATTACAATAATACGATGTAGCAAAAACAAAGCCTACCTTGTTCCACTCAAACAATTACATAACAAGGTAAAAACAGTCTCAAGTAAAAAACATACTTATGAGACATTCACTAAAAAGATTACTGGTAACACTATAATGTCGCACTTCCTAAGATACATTGTACTCCCTTCTGTGAATATAACATGTCACCCTGGAATGTCTGCAATCAAATTATAGTATTTTAACTAAAAATGTTATCTCATATATGTATGTCTTGTAAATGGAAATCGTTTGAGCAAATTTGTGAAGTAAAAATCCCTCCCTCCCACCCTAATTCATCCACCACTCACTCGAGGGAGTACCGTTTCTGTCGTGTTGGATACAAGGGACTAGAGACATGATGCAAAACTATCCCTCAGGCTAAGAGTTTTGAGTCAAATAACTGTTGTGCAGTACTGTAGTGCAATGAAATCAAATTAGGTAAGTGTCTATTTGGCAGCAGTCACAATACTGCAGCAGCACTACCTAGTATTGGTATCAAGACATAAGAAATTATCTCATTACCAAATAGGGCATAACGATTAAACCATGTAAGATCAGATAAACTCACCGGTTAGTAGCCAAGGTTTTTGTGAGGTCATGTGACACGCCATGGCCGCCTGACGATTTGCCATTAGATGCACCCATGAGTGGTTGTGCTATGGCGGCAACCGTTGCTTTTGCGGGATGGCTAGATTGGCCTTCCACATGCTTTCTTGAACGGTGGCGACCCCGATTTACGTGTCGCTCACAGTACTTTTGGTCGACGACTGCGTCTCTCGAGCACCGCCATTTCTTGCCATCGGTTCGACGGCATCTCCCGGGCTCGGAGTCAGCACTCCCAGAATAGCCCAGCTGAAATGTCCCCCATCCCACTAAAATGAAAGAATCATGATTTAATATTCGGATGTGCAGACCTCTAAAGATATATATCTCTATCACTAATCCATTAGTGTTTAGCAAAGTATGCTCAAGTGTCACATGTTCTCTATTAAATATTTAAATCTCTAATAATGTTAAGTCTGGTTATTCAGATCCAAATTCCAAAGACTTTGCAGGATACAGAAAGGATCCCTGAATAAACTAATGGCAATCCCCAACAAGCTAATCATAGTTAACAAACCCACACCTTTCCCTCAAAAGACAAAACCAAAATACTAACCATAGCAGAATCCCAATGTATCATTGCTTTATCCAGGATTTAAAAATAGGTATGACATTGGGACAAACCAAAACTAATGGTACAATAGCTTACAGGAGCTGGAGCCAAGAATGCCACCAGAGGAGAAGTGTGGGAACACTGGTGGATGGAGGCTTCTCCTGATGGTGAGGAGCAAGCCGGCCGGCACAGGCGCATTCGCCACAATGTGCTTGTAGATCAGAGCCTGGTGCTCCAGCTCCATCCATTGTGTTGGTGTGAATGGCCCCCTGACCCTTGCTAAAACCCCCTGCATTCTTGTCACATCTGAGCTTCCACAATCCAACCCTGCGAAAAATGGATCAATAATAACAACAAATGCAATGTCAGGATCACAAAGCAAATGAAAATAAGATGAGATGAGTGATGAAAAGTGAAAAACAGCATTGCCTGTAAGGCTGTAGCATGCAATATTTGAGGAAGCAACAGCATCTAGGTTCCTGAGTTGAGGGACACTACTCTTTTGCTAGCTTCACTCATGGTTGCTACTGAACTAGCTCTCTCCTCTTTCCTGACCTCTCTCACTTGAAGATGGAAGTGTGAAAGGAGAGTGAGAGCCATCTCTCCACAGGATTTAAAAAAAAAAAAACTGCATCTTTGGTGACGAGGGGCACATCTCTGCAGTGCCAATGCAGAAAAGCAAAAGTTTGGGGAAGCAAACAGTAAACGGCTCCTCCTTTTGCACTTGACAAGACCCATAAAACCAGTTATCTTTTTTGCCAAGATGCCATTGGGAGGGTCAAGCAACCAATCAACTAACTGAATCTACTATCAAGTTGAGTAGGTGACCACCACAACACCAATGCAACACCACCCACCCCCAACAGATGCAACAGTCCCCTCACCACAACAGCATGAAAAAATCCATAACAAAAAAAAAAGAACATATTTTTGAACGATAAGAAGAAAAAAAATATATGAGCAATGCTGAAGAACATTGATTGATTTCTCTACCAAGAAGGCATCCTGAGTTCCTCACCTGCATTGCCACTGTAACCTGAGGAGGAGAAGCTCAGCATCTGGGCACCGGGATAGCCACCTGATCCAAGAAGGAAGCTGCCGTTGGTGGTAGGGGTCGCCATTGCCATCCTTCTTCAAGAATCAAGAACCGGGGTGACCACAGCAGCAACCCAGCAGCTTCAGAAGCATCTGGCTGTACTGTCCTGGGAGCAAAATGGCTAGCAGGTTCCCGAATCCTGGGCTTGAGGAGGTGGAAGGCATTAAATGGGAGGGTAGTTGAGGAGGAAGAGAAGCATCTGTGAGTCACCAGTTTGGATAGAGAGGAGAGGAGGGGGGGGGAGAGAGGAGGAGGAGGCAGTAAGGTGGTGTTTGGATTCACAGTTAAATGTTAATCCCTATCACATTGAGTGTTTAGGTGCTAATTAAGAGAATTAAACATAGATTAATAATAAAACTAATTGTATAAATGAGAGGTAATTCACGAGATAAATTTTTGAACTTAATTAATCTATAATTAGCACATGTTTACTGTAGCATCACATAGGCTAATCATGCATTAATTAGGCTCAATAGTTTCATCTCGCGAATTAGTCCAGGATTATGAAGTGCGTTTTGTTTTTAATCTATATTTAGTACTTCTAATTAGTGTACAAACATTCAATGTGATAAGTACTAAAAAGTTCTAATCCCATCAAAACATGATCAAAATGCACTCCCCAATCTTAGAAATGGGAACAAAAATAATATTCTTTTCTTATAAAAATGAAGATTTTACCTCGATTTTCGTTCGTACGTTTTTCAAACTACTAAACTATACGTGTTTTGTGTGAAAACTTTCTATATGAAAGTTGCTTTAAAATATCAAATATATCTATTTTTCAAATTTGTAATAATTAAAATTCAATTATCATGTGCTAATGACTTATCTTGTTTTTCGTGCATGCACTTAATCTTCATCTAGAATATTCGAGCGAGGCCAAACTCTTTAAGGTGGACATAATCCATTATATATCACTGAGTTTATTATAGATCTACGATTTGTTACTGACTTTTTCACGTTCTACAATATGACATCAATTTTTGTGTAACTTCTACGATTTACCATCATCATTCGGTTAGTCTTCGTTAGCACTGTACAATTTTATCCAAATAACCAAAATACCCGTAGGATAAAAATTTCCAAAAATTGAACAAAAATTCCGAAATATCATACTATAACCATAAGATTATAAGCATCTGAAATTTGGCCAAAAACTTAAAACTAATATTTTAGAATGTTTATCAAAGTTTTTATCCTAGTAGTATTTTGGTTATTTGGATAAAAGTGTACAGTACTAACGACGGAGGCTAATCGGACGATGATAGTAAATCATATAAGTTAAGCAACAACCAATGTTATATTGTATAACGTGACAAAGTTAATAGCAAATCGTAGATCTGTGGTAAATTTAATGACATATAATGGATTCTCTCTATATACATTTATAATAGAGTGAATATTAACAATGTGCTAAAACACTATTTATTTAATCTGCAGGACCAAAATCAACAGGGCATGCAATATATTATTTTGAGTTAGTTTCACATCAAGCATTCTAAATCCTAGATCGATTAAACTTATACAATAAATAATAAATGATGCCTACTCATTTTTCACACTTAACACTAGGTTGGCTAGGATTCACAGTTTGGTCCACCACATTGGCTTCAGCCTCAGGCAATCACTTGCACCCTATCCATATGACATTAGTTGCCACGCAGTTGGTCTCATCGTGCAGAAACTCCCATGTATTATACATTCTTTACCAATCACCATCAAACCCATCCCATGCTCATATGGTGTGAGCTGAAGCCAACACGCTACTCCAAATAGTAAAACCCTAATCCAGTAGCATATCTGTCAAGTGAAATATGCGTGTAAGGTTGGTCCATTGTAAAACATAGATTTAGATCAATATGGATACCTCAATAAAAAAACTAATAAATATGTTTTTTCATATAATTGTACATGTGAGGAATAGCACTACGGTATGCTGAATTACATTTAGATTCCTTTAATATTTTTTCTCATTTCAAATCATCTCAGTTTTCTGTTTACAATACCACTAACATCCATTAACACGATATACCATGCTTGACCTTCGACATTCAATTCTAGCACAAATATTTACCATGGGTTAGAAATTGATTTCAACCACCCATCCATTCCATAGATATACTCAACAATACCACGCATACATAAAACGTTAATGTCACCCTATCCGACCCTCCATCCACCATTCAATCTTCACACATTGGAAAATGATTATTTTACACTAAGAAGATTTTACAAAAGTGTAAGGACCTTTTTGTTTGAGTTTAGATTTGTTTAGCCGTTTAAGTCAACATTTTGGCTTATATGAATTTATAAGATAGTGGTTTTTAAGTGTTATGTTTAATTGTAGAGTCCTATTTCACTTTAATTAAAAGAGTAAATTTCACGGTCCACCTAAAGTGACCAAAGTGGTACATTAAACTAGGGTTAAGCCTATATTTTCATTTTGTACCACCTATGTTTATCATCCTTTGCAAGTTGGACCGGTGATTTATAGTTTGAGTCATGCACCTATTTGGCCTTGGAGTAATTCTTCCCGTATGTCCTGCTACGAAGGAAACTCTTCATCTTCTTCTTCGCATCTGTGTATGCAGTTGCCATCGCTGAACTCACAGTGACGCAACATTTGCTTTCCTCTCTTATTATTCTTCTTGCTAAAGCATGAGCTCATGGATAGAGGTATAGAGCCATGGAGGTGCAGCTACTTGGTAATGGTATAGGCTTCGAGGCGGCGATGGCGTCCACTACTCCACCAAATTGAGGTTCTTCCTATGCGCTAACGCACACCATCGCGGATGCTCTGCATGCACTTGGTATCACCCCGTCATGAGCGTACACCCAGCTGCTCGCGTGGATTAGGCCGAAGCCACCCAAGTGACTCAAAACTGTAAGCCCGGTTCAACTTGTTATGGATAGCAAACATAGGTGGTGCAAAGTGAAAATATAGGCTTAGCTCTAGTCCAATATGTCACTTTGGTAATTTTAGGTGGTCCAAAGTGAAATTTATTATTTTAAACTATATTTTAAGCTAAATAGTATAGGAGGAGCTCATGAGCTTTAAAAAAACTAAACAGAAACGATGTTAATGTGTTTACAATTAGACTCATCGGCTCATTCATTAGCTTATTCATACCATCTATAAAGTTATAAATCACTAAACATCTAAAACTCAACATAAAAGCATAGTATTTATTAGGTTCTCTTTGGCACAACTATTTTTTGGAGCTGGCATAGCCACACAGATCCATGGATCTAAATCCAAGATTACGTTGATAAAATTTGAATAAATCATTTTATTCTCATTTTAGATAAAGTTTAAAATTTTAAACCACTGTAATTCAATATACAAACTTCAAATCCACTATGGATCTGAGATCTCTTAGATCTACAACTGTGTTAAACATTGCCTCGGTACTCCCAAAATCTACATGCCACGTTAACTCACTAAACACCCAAAATTCAACGTGCTAACATAACAATTACATTTACAATTTATTTTATTGTAGAACTCAACATAACCACGCTAAATCATCATTCCCAAATTATTTTCGCAATAATTTAATCCAAATAATTCCATCATTTCTACCGTATATTTAATGAAACGCAAGACATCATCTACTAAGTCTAAACAAACTTTGCCTAAATTTCCCACAAAAGACTTTGCTTTGCCTCTTGGCCGATCCTCTCTAGTCTCAACTCTCAAGTCTCAACCAACCTCTCACCAAAACTCCGGCGGCTCCTCCGCTAATCCCTTCCGGCGGCGCCCCCACCTCCGGCCACGCCCGATCGGTGAGTACTTTCTCGGATCCCACCCTTTCACCGACGTGTTCAATTCACTGCCAACCTCCCGATTTCTGCTTCTCCCCACGGAGTAAGAAACCCCCCTTTCCCCAACAAATCGGGGGACCAAGGGTTTCTTGGAACCCAACCTCCCCCTTGTTTCTCGAGTTCTTGTTGCAATTTGGGGTCCCAAGTTCGATTCTTTTTTTTTTATTATTATTATCACTAGCCACGAGATGGTGTAATTCGCGTCTCGATTCTTTGCAGAGGATTGGTTGAGTTGCCTCGAGGGATTTTGCTCTCGAGGTGGTGTTGATGGCGGAGCTGGTTGGTCCGCGGGTGTACAGCTGCTGCAACTGCCGGAACCACGTCTGCCTCCACGACGACATCATTTCCAAGGCCTTTCAGGTCGGCCCTCGGCAGCCGGGGAGCTTTTCCTTCTCCGTGAGTTCTTTTTTGTTCGTAGGAACTTAGGGCTCCTGCTTGATTGAAGAAATGATATCAGTTGTTCAGATGAGATACATGCTAGTTACTAGGTTTTAGTGGGAACTGGTTGGATATGTAGTGATCAAGTAGTTCGCATCATTGCGGTAACGGCGATTAGACTGACGGAAAAACCTTGATGCGGCATTGGTTTCTGATTGCCTGTGCAGTTAAGGAGTTTTATGTGATTAGCAGAGTAGTCGATGGTCACAAACTCATTTTTTTTTCTAGTCATGCATACTACATAAGAATAATTGTAGATTATAACCCTTGGTGTAAATTGGCATGATTTCAGTAAAGATTTGAGGTATTTAGCACGCCTTTTGCTTACCTTACTACCGGGGTTGTGCGTAATGTTACGCTAAAGAACCAGCACCTCAATTCTGTGCGCTGCATTTTATTCCTCTTCATACTTACAATGAAACAACTTGACACTAAAGCTTAAAAGTTAACACAAAAAAAAAGCAGTCTTATATTTGTTAAAATTTGTACCTTTGCTTTCCTAAAAGAACAACTCAAAATAACTGAACACAAGCACAGTAGCTTTCTGAGGAAATACTGCATCATTGGGCCTTTAGACAAATGTTTGAAGGCTGATGCCTTCTACTTACCATTATTTTGGTTATTTTAGGGCAGGAATGGCCGTGCCTTTCTGTTCTCTCATGCCATGAATGTAGTTGTGGGCGCAAAGGAGGACAGGCAGCTTATGACGGGGCTGCACACAGTTGCTGATATCTACTGCAATGATTGCCGGGAGGTGTTGGGCTGGAAGTATGAGAGAGCCTATGAGGAAACACAGAAGTACAAGGAAGGGAAGTTCATATTTGAGAAGTCAAAAATCGTCAAAGAGAACTGGTAGAATCCAAAAGATTAGGCACTCCAAACTTTCTTCAGAGGATGAAACATTCATTGTTCCAAGGTTATCAGTGTGCTCTGGTTCTTTATGTCTTTGTAAATATCAGTCATCCACAAGTTTTAATCTTAAGGCTGCCTGTTCTTGCCTTGCCGTGAAGTGTAAATTGCACTTGCTCCTGTTTCTTTCTGTGAATAAGATATGGCCTGTGGGTATTTATTCTTGAACCATGTTTGCTAATGTGCGTAATTTTATAGGTACTAAAAGAATGTTTTATCTTTCTCCTGCACAAGAATAACGCGTGGAGATTTACAGTCAAATATAGCGTGACATGATTTAATCTAAATTTGTTGGGAAGTTGCAAAGTAAGACAGTAGATACCTTTATACTTGCCTATGGTTCAGTTGGAACTCCAAATTCTCTACTCTACTTGGGTTGGTAAATCAATTGTGATATCTGAATACCTGAGCTCAGATTATGTATTCAGACAATCTGATGTATTGTATCTTGATTTGTTTATCTTAAAACTGCTGCATATTCAGATTATGTTGTTGTCATGGCAACATGCTCTGCTATTTAATAAGAGAACTCAACTTGGGTTAGCAAATCAATTTGATACGCTTAGTCAATCAATTGGTTCTGCATTTGCCAATTAAGTAGGGTAATCTCTTCATCATCATTACTCATCTTTGGTCCTGATTTCCTGAGCTACTGGGAAATTGAGAATGATGGCCTTTTCTTGTGAGGCATTCGTAAAGCTCTGCTATTTTTGTTTAGGCATATATAACCTTTTTGATCAGGTTGCACATTCGAAGAAAATCACATTTAGTTGTCACTTTGTTCTAACTTCAATTTGTATCTTACTCATACTTAATTGGACAGCTTTGGTGCTCATGTCTAAACAGGGTACTGTTTTTAGTTACCATTTTTTTCTTGTCGAAACTTTATTTTGGACGAAATCTTCTCTTCCTACCCTTATCAACACTGGAAGAGAAGTGACAGCTTCAGACGACAGGAACTCGAGTTCAGAGTTCAGACCAAAGGAGCGTAAACTGCAAAGGTTTGTTTGAATCCTCAAATCTTTTGCAATTTTTGATTACTCAAATCTTCTGCAATTCATGAGTATTAAGTGAAGACTAGGTGAGGCTAAAAGCCTGAAAATTTTGCAGTATGAAATGAAAACAGAACATTATTTCCGTATATACTGATTAACTTTGCCATCGTCTGCCTCATCACACAAAGCAGAGGCAAGCGCCAGATCTCAAATGGTACTCCAGAGAACCTACTTCAAATTTGAATCTGAATTCTTATCTTATGATTTAATTTGAATATGATTTTTAACAAGCAGCATCAGTGATCCGCGTTGGGAGAGGCGACGACCTTGACTGCCAAATTTGTTTCAGAATCTAATGATCTCAGTCGTAGTTCGTTTGATGAACTCCAACTTACAAACTCCAACGAAAATTCCCAGACTGAAAACTATCTTAGCCATGCAAATTTACACAAATAATTACACAGATTCACCAGTAATAATACACAAACCTTTTCATCTTCCCACTAAATTACCTCTAAATTTTGCTCAACTCAACTGAAAAAAGTATAGGTCAATTAGTCATACATCAGGGGAAACTATCTAGTGGATGCCCACTTGTCTATTATATCCCAACTAAATAATTATTAAAAAAATTCAACAAATTTGACAAGGTAGATTAATATGTAATATATCACTCCATAAACATGCAAGTTCAAATTTGATCTCTATAAGTTTTAACAAAAAATAACAAATTAAACTCTAATTAGTACACGAATATTCAGAGTCAAATTTGCTATTTTTGTTAGCATAATTTTAATGGTACTAAAAGAATGTATGTTATCTTTTATCCCGAACGAGAATACTGCGTGGAGATTTACATTCAAATATAACCAGACATGATTTAATCTGAAATTGTTGGAAAGTTGCAAAGACAGTAGGTCCCTTTATACATGCGTATGGTTCAGGGTAGGACAGTAGGTCTCTCTATACTTGGGTTAGTAAATCAACTGTGCTATCTGAATATCTGAGCTCAGATTATGTATTCAGACAATGTGGTGTTTGGTGTTTTGATTTGTTCTTCTTAGAACTGCTGCATATTCAGATTATGTTGTTGTCATGGCAACATGCTCTGCTATTTAATAAGAGAACTCAACTTGGGTTAGCAAATCAATTTGATATGCTTAGTCAATGAATTGGTTCTTCATTTGCCAATTAAGTAGTATAATCTCTTCATCATCATTACTCATCTTTGGTCCT
This sequence comes from Oryza punctata, assembly GCA_000573905.2. NCBI lineage: Eukaryota > Viridiplantae > Streptophyta > Magnoliopsida > Poales > Poaceae > Oryza > Oryza punctata. Next base: position 20,390,049 of record CM002499.2, on the reverse strand, counting down.
GATTTCCTGAGTTACTGGGAAATTGAGAATGATGGCCTTTTCTTGTGAGGTATTCGTAAAGCTCTGCTATTTTTGTTTAGGCATATATAACCCTTTTGATTGGGCTGCACATTCAAAGAAAATCACATTTAGTTGTCACTTTGTTCTAACTCCAATTTGTGTCTTACCCATACTTAATTGGACAGCATTGGTGCTGATGTCCTTTTAGGGTACTGTTCTGAGTTACCACTTTTCTTGTCGAAACTATATTTTTCGATGAAATCTTCTGTTCCTACCCTTATCTTGAAGCATGATCAACACTGAAAGATTAGACCGAAGTGACATCTTCAGATGACAGAAACTCGAGTTCAGATCGAAGGTAGCGCAAAGGTCCTCTTGTTTGAATGCTAAAATCTTTCGCGTTTCCTGAAATACCAAATGTTCTGCAATTTCTGAATATCAAGGTAAGAATAGGTGGGGCGAAAAGCCTGAAAGTTTGCAGTATGAAATGAGAACAGAACATCACATTTCCAGAGTATATACTGATTAACTTTGCTATCGACTGCCTCATCACACCAAGCAGAGGGAAGCACTGATCTCAAATGCTACTCCAGAGAACCTACTCAAAATTTGAATATGAATTACTTTTTGTGATTAATTTGAATATGAATTCTGAATCAGCAGCATCAGTGATCTTCGCTGGGATAGAGGCGACCTTTACTAGCAAATTCTTTTTTCGAAGGGAGTAGGCCTACTCATCATACAAAGTGATAAACTTCTATACATTACCACATAGTGTGCAGTTTGTGTATGAGATCGACGGTGGGTTCTATACACTGCTGAACTTTTCACCTAATTACGATGACATAAGTGGGTCCTACCTTTAGATCTCTTCACGAATTATTAAAATAAAGTTACAACTGGTAACCTCTTACAAAATTTATATACAAAAACATCCAAACTTAGAGAAAAATAAATTAAAACCATATGCACACTAGAATATATTCCTTTAGTGTTTGACGTCAACCGTGGACTTGTTTGACCATTCATTTTATTAAAAAAAATAATTATCATATATTTTGTTGTGATTTATTTTATTAATAAATATACTTTAATTATAACTTATAATTTTACATATTTACATTAAAAATTAAATAAGATAAATGGTTAATTGGCTAAACACGTGTCCAAAACATGAGTGAGCAGTAAAATTTGATATTCCCCGGCTCCAAATCCCCCCCCCAAAAAAAAAAACTGTACCTGAAATATCAGTACAAATTAATCTTAAAGTGGTAAAAGTTTAGAAGATACAGTTGATTATCTGTTTATCCATGCTTGACAATAACTTTTACGGTTGGTATCAGGGGAATGGGGGCAGGAGCTCTGCCAATTTCATTAAATAAGGAGAGAATATTCCAATGAGAATTCCCAGACTGAAAACCATCCTAAGCCATGCGAATTTACCTTGTCACATTTCGCACAGATTCACCAGTAATAATACACAAACTTTTTCAATTTCCCATTAATTACTTCTAAATTTTGCTCGAATCAACTGAAAAGTATAGGTTAATTAGTCATCCATCAGTTAGACTCATGTTCAACTCCATCTTTCTTGTTCTTCTCAGTGCCCTTCTTCTCCTCCACCTCCGGCGATCTCGCCGGCGCCATCGCCGTGGCCGGCGCCACCTTGAACCTGGCGTAGATGTCCCCCTTGTAGAAGCTCCTCGTCCTCCACACGAGCAGGAGCGACACGAGCGCGCCGGCGAAGGTGACGCCGGTGATGATGAGGAACGAGTGCTTGAAGCACATCACCCCCTTGCAGATCTTGTCGCCGGCGACGGCGACGCCGCCGTGCTGCCTCGCCGCCTCGGCGTCGTACATCCTCCCGGCCACCCTCACGTTGAGCACGTAGGCGCCGATGGGGCTCGCCGCGGAGCCGAAGTTGAAGAGCGTGGAGTAGTACTTGAGGCCGAACACCTCGGAGATGATGGCGAACAGCAGCGGCCACTGCGCGCCGAAGCAGAAGCCGATGATGACAGAGGCGGCGTAGAGCGAGTTCGGGACGCCGAAGGCGATGAGAAGGTGGCCGACGCAGGAGACGAGGAGCACGGCGGTGAGCGCCAGCGGCCGCGGGAACCTGTACCTGGCGAGGAGCATCTCCGAGAGGTAGCCGGCGCCGACGCGGCCGGCGTAGTTCCAGATGCTGATGAGCGACACGAACGTGTTGATGCTCTTCGCCGGGTAACCCAGCGACTGCCCGATCTGCGCCATGTTGTCGATCGCCGTCAACGTGCCGCCGATTCCGAACACCGACACGACGAACAGCACCAGCATCTCCACGCTCACCAGCGCCTGCATGATGCTGTAATCCTCCCCCAACTCCGGCGGCCTGAACATGTTCCCGATGCACCCGCCGCACGACGCCGCCGCCGGCTTCGCCATGGCGCCGTTCGTGGGGTGTTCGACGGCGATGGAGGGTGGCTGCTGGAGAGAACGCTCGAGTTGGGACGCGTTCTTGTGCTCCTCCTTGATGACGACGGCGAGAGGGAGGAAGAGGATGAGGAGGAGCGCGGCGGCGCCGACGACATAGGCCGGGTGAGAGAAGTGAACCTGCTTCTGCACGACGATCATGACGAGCAGGTAGGCGGCGAGCGCGATGGAGATGTAGAGGAAGCAGAAGAACGGCTTGCTGTCGAGCTCCTCGCCGTCGCCTCGCCGCCGATACGGCAGCACGCGGATGGTGTGCACGAAGAATATGTACACCGCGGCGGGGAGCCACGCGATGAGCAGCACCAGCGACTTGGCGTCGTCGCCATAGATGGCGAGGTAGAGCTGCGTGTAGATGGCGCCGCTGAGGCCGACGAACCCCTTGAGTAACCCGATGACGATGCCGCGGCTCTCGGGGAAGTTCTTGACGCAGGAGACGAGCGCGCCGGTGTTGGAGAAGGTGAGCGCGTTGGCGCCGACACAAATATACACGCACATGAGCCAAACGGGCGGCGTCGCCGTGCGGCGTTCCAGGGCGAGGTAGATCATGAGGTATCCGGCGAGGTTCATGGCGGCGCCGATGAGGAGCACCGCCCACGTCGGCGCCACCTGCTGGACGAGGCCGGAGACGACGCCGACGTTGGTGCCGAGGTCCTTGAAGAAGCTCAGCGTGTTGAGCGTCTGCTGGTTGTAGCCCAGCGTCGAACGGAGCTCCTTGGAGTAGAGCGCGAAGATGTAGGTGGAGCCCGACGCCGCCATCACCACCATCGACGCGAACACCACGAACCACCGGCTACGCACCACCCGCGCCACGAACGCCGGCGTGCACATCGCCGACACCGACGTCGTCGCCGGCGTCGGCTCGCCGCCGGCCATGGCCATCTCGATCGATCCCCCTCCCTCCTTTGCCTAGCTTAGCTAGCTAGGCGCACCAATGGAGGTAGACTAGACAGTGGAGACGAAGTGTACATGTGAGCTGAGCTAGGTAGCTACTTATAGAATGTTCTTCACTGTACCGTGTAGTGTAAAACACTTTTCCGTCATCCGAAAAACATACAACGACCGTATGTGCTATTTGCACGACTAGTTGATTAACGGTTTCATTGTTTTGATTATACTTATATTCGTAAATATAAGTCAATTTAAACATTAGAACTTAATTTTGAATTTGATTTTTTTCTTTCATCGTAGTTTATTTTACAACATTAACTTTTGAGTCGCTAAGAACACATATATAAAAGTTTTACTCACAAATGATCTTTTAGTTGCTAATAAGCGATTTGGATAAGCATGCAAGTAAGCGAAACAATGGACTGTAATTTTGTGTGTACACACAATATAATATAAGTTGTTTTTTTATTGTATAGTATAAATGGTACAAAGGCCAGAGATGTGAAACATTTTTACATTATTTCAAAAGCTTTAGCTAGTAATAACGTTTGTACCGCTCTTGCGTACGACTAGTTGACTAGCTAGCTAGCTGTGTGCCTGTGTGTACATGCGATATAATATTATGGAACTGAATTATTATCACGAGTATATATATACATAATTAATAATAGATTGGAGATCTGGGACATCTCCAAGCTTGGAAAATCTTTGCAAGTGTGCAAGTGGATCTTTAGACGGTAGTAGACTTTTTGGGCCATGCTAGTGCCACTCCTGGACTTCTGCATTGACTAACTGATAAAGAAGTCGAAATATATTGCCATCTCGAGGGACATGTGAGTGGAATTGTTTAGCAATGTGCAGCTAAGCATGCATTTAGTAACTTAATAGTCTCAATTAGTACGTCTTAAGCATGTATAATGGCAGCTTAATTAGTTAGGCAGCGGCAGTTGCACGCTCCAACGATTGAGGAATTTGTAGATTACGTATCACGGAGATTCTCTAGGGTTAATTATATTGGTCTAGTTTAAGCTCGGAGGATTCCATGGGTTTTAGTCTGTATATGTGGATCATCCTAACATATCGCAGCTTGATTCTCGTTGACTTTGGGGATATTACGTGACTGGTACTACATGCATATATGCATGATATCGATCGATGAAGGACACATATCGATCATGGACAGAAGGAGATATTAATATTGGTGTGCTGCCAGCATAATTATCATGAATGTCATGCATACAATTTTCTTTTGTATGTTTGAAGATACGATCCAGCTAAGTAAAGATCATATATGTTCTGGTAGGACACCTGAGCTAGATAGGAGAGACTGAGTGATGGATGATAAGAAATAGGGTTATATATGATGCCATTTATATATCATGGTTGGATCGATCTGACATATAATATTTTTTAGAAAGTTGTCATATAATTTGCAAGAGGTACTATTAGAAAACAGATTTCCTCACGGGTGTTTACCATTAGTAATGACATTAAACCCCATAGGGGTTGATCCAGGGCGTTTATATAGGCACATGCAAGATGAACGACTACACATGGCCCAAAATTTCTTATAATCTTTGGCAAACAATATGTATTTCTAATAATCTCCGGGATACCGATAATTTTTGCTCTAAAAGAAGCTAATTTAAATTAAGTTTCTAGTAGTTTCTGTTAACTTATATATATTTCCTTTACTTCAATATGAGAAATGCATGTGGATCTTCCGCCAGCTAGCACAACAGGTGGTGGGCTAGCTAGCCTAGGTTCGAAGCCTCACAATCCCTCTTAATAAGTTGATACGAGAGTCTTTCCTCTCATATCTAGCTTTTTTTCATCTGCCAAATGTATGTGTAGGTCATATAATGCATTAGAATCATCTATTGAGCAAAACTTTTTTAAAGAAAACATAATTGTATATATAAAAACTAGTAAAGTGCAAATTTACAAGGGTTGCAAACAAAACAGAGTTAATTAGGAGGTGGTTAGGTTATATTTAACATTTCTTAATTATGTTGAATTTTTAGCCATCAGATCTATATCAAATATCAATAATGAACCTGCATCTCAACCCAATCCCCATCTTCCTTGGCCCCCCCTAAACCCTAACATGTTGTCATATGTGTTAACCTCTACTATTGTGCTAGTCGTTCCCATTGCCATTGTTACCACTGCTCTCCCACTGTATCATCATCTTCCCTATCTTCGTCTATGCTATGGCGCAATTCACCTTCTCATATTTTAGAGATATATTTTATCCCCTACTTTTTCACGTGTTAGTCGGTCCAACTTTTAGCTCTCGCAGCACTAGTCATCACCACCACCTATACCCCCTCCCACCCTACTCCCAGAAACTATGTTGTGTGCCGCTGCCACTCTTTACAGTTGGCATAGAAGGAGGAGTTCTACTATGGTACTCTATATTGTAGTAGAAAGTAATCTGAATCATTAATCTTATTTGATCGAAGAGTTCAGATCTATTTATACTATCACCCTAGTATGTGGATCAAATATCGATGTCAGTGCAATGAATGATCACATATCGATCTAGTTAGGAAAAAATATAAATGATAAAGCTACTCCTAATTACTGTATTAGTAAATTACGATTTACTGGAGCATCGCTCAGGAGAAGTAGGAAGAAGCTAGTTACCTGATTGGAGTTCTCAGATCATCATGTGGATCAAATATACAATATAGTAAAAAAATATGATCACTCTTAAAAATATTAATTTTCAATCAGTAAAATATTTGATATTGCAGTAATATCTGTTACAAGAGTTTCTGATTCTACCATGAAACCTTCCGCAACGTTTGCCGCAACATATAAGAAGCGATTGTAATGTAATCGACGAATCTGGGATTTGTTATAGTCAACTTTGACAGCGATTACCGATTGGTACGTATCCTGCAGGAGCTGATTCTGCCACGAAAACCATCCACATTTTAGCACCGATCGAGATGCGTGTTGTTAATGCTTAATGTAATACACCTTAATTATTATATCTTGGCTCGTTTGACGTTAATTAGCTTAGCTTGGACAGTCTTCATGCTTGCTCAGCTCCTTCAAACTTGGACTAAGAATTGTCAAGGATCATCGTTAATTTATCATCTCTCTCGCTTTCAGGGACTGGCCGGATTGAATCATGCATTGAACAAACCAGACGAAGAATATATCCATCATCTATATAATTATTATTATTACGCTCTAGATCGATAGGGAAGTGCGGTTTTCACGACAGAGACAAATAAATCAACGTACAAATCGAAATTATTTAAGCTGAAATGATATTGTAGGGCCCACGCATGCATAATATATACTTAGCCATGGGTTGATTTGTCGTCCTAGCTAGGTAAATTCTGAAGCAAGCAACACATCACCTCTGACTCTCTGACAGAAAAAAGAAATATTTATCCATTTAATTTGTCTGATCATGCATCCAAGTGAACAACGTACGTACCCCTCTTTGTTTTTACTCTACTTTGTAATTGTACCAGTAGATCAGTTTGATCATCGTTTTTGTATCAAACGTGAAATCTATATACCACCGTGTCGTGCATATAGAATTTAATTAAGAATATCCTCGAAAATTTTAGTCCCTTTTCTCATTTGTACGGATAGAATTGTAACCACTTCCATCCTGTCAGCTTGTTTGGTAACTCGAGGGAAAAGGATTGAGAGTTTAGAGTAGGGAAGATTGAGAGTTTAGAGTAGGGAATTGATGGTGAGATTAACATGAGAATTTAATTTTTAGTTCCCATCTCTTGTTTGATAGAAATGGTGGAAATTGATAAGGAGTTTAGTTCGAGATTAGATCTTAGATGAAAACGAGGCAAAGTAAAGGGGCAATTCTCTCCCAATTACCATCCCCTACCTAGGTACATATGTTTTCCAACCAAACGGAATAATTAATAGTCGCATCCCTCTAAACTCTCAATCTCTACTAAAAACTTCCCCCAACCGAACGACCCGTCAGCGAATATAGGAGTGATTAGTTAGGGCTAGAGCCCTACTCGTAAGTCTAAATACCCATTGAAATTATATTTGAAAATTTTAAAAAGTAGAATATAAAAGGAAATGTTATACAAATTATAAAAGCCTTACTCTTAAGAAAATTTTGGCTCTACCACTGTCACAACCTTTTCCTTATCAGATAAAGTGCTAAGTACAGTGAATTATTTCCAAGTAAAAAAAATAATATAAACTTACAACTGATAAACTTTTCGAAAATTTAAATACAAAGCACCCCAAAAAATAAACTAAAACCATATATCTACACTAGAATGCAGTAAAACACTCCAGGTGCCTCCTGAAAGAGAGAGAGAGAGAAAGAACAAAAGTCAGTAGCTGAAATGTCAGTACAAATTAATTTTAAAGTGGTAAAAAAAGTTAGCAAATGCAGTTGATATTATCTGTTTATCCATGACAGTAACTTTTACGGTTGGTATGATACTATATATGTGGTAACTATCAAGATTCAGATATAAGAGTAATTTAACAGGGCGGGCGGTCAACCGGTCCGTGCACAGCAATATATATCATGTGGTGTTGGTGACTAGCAACAGTGACCTCCTGGCTGGCCGGCCGGCCTGCAAACGACGTGTACATACTACTAGTAGCTATACGTGTGGTGGAGGAATTGTAGGTATCGGCGGTGCATGTCAGCATGGCGGCAATGTGATGCACGCGCCATGCCATTGCGTGCGCCCATACTTCCGGAGCCGAGAGCGATGTGTAGTGTGTACGTGCGTACGTATACTCCCGTCGTCGGTCGATCGGTCAGACCAAATTAAAATGTATCGGGGAGGAGATCCAATACATGCATCATCTATTTATTATTACCTGTTATAGTAGTTAATGTGGTACAATTTAACTAGAGTGTACCCACCGAGACATAATGTGGGCACGCTACTAGTCTCTCTCGAAAAAGACTATTGGTATAGCTAAAAATAAAACCTTTTTAAAATAGAGGTACGTAGTACTTATGTCTTTTCAGGTGGAGTGAGCTAGATCACTAATTCACTCATACTACGTGTGCGAAACAAGGACCGTTTATTGGATTTTGTACGCATGTCCCGTACTTAGAGGGAGCTTTAATTTCTTTTATTACATGGAAAACCTAAATAGTCATGATGAATTATAAATAATATTCGGTACATATACTCCATACAGCTTGCAACGGATGGGTTTATGGTTAAGAACACACTGTAGATAGATAGCCTTGTAAAAAGGACACCATATATCTTTAATTATCCTCCTTAGTTTGTTCAGTCGTGAGTTAAAGTTAAGGTTTTCTCTACGATTTTGGTATGGTTGTCACTACTCGACGGTTTTATAGTTACCACAAAAACTACGAGGTTATCACGAAAACAAAAACTGAGCTTGCTAACCATGAAACTATAAGCTTACTGAGAAAAGCCAAAATATTTTAAAAAACTGAGAGAGTTATCTTGTGAGGTTACCATGATAACCATGCGTAATCATGGGAAATTACGTATAATACCCTGGTCAGAGTTTGTGAGCTCGCTCGCGAGTAGTCGTTGCCGAAGCAAGGTGAGGTGGAAACCAAAATTTCCAAGTTTTTCACACTCCCAGGCGGTCAGGGCCGGGGTCTCCCTCGTTAGCTAGAAATTAAAAGTCTACTGTAGTCTGGAATATTAGTTACTCCAATTCAAGTTAATTTGTATGCAAAGCAATGCATTTATGCAAGCTAGAGCTAGCATATAGCATGCGTGCGTTCGCAGCTTTGACTTGGCGCAGTGCCGCTTAATTTTTTTGTTAGGGCGTGCACGTTTATGTCGCTGCGATCATTCTGACCCTCTGACTCTTCACTCTGGACGCGCAGCCATATCCAGCCATATCCGCCGTTCAGACCTGGGGCATTATCGACCAAACAATTGAGAAACTGAGAATCTAAACTAATAGTAGTAATGTGTTAGCATTCGTAGGTGTTCTTTGTTTGAATTTCCCAACTCACATCTATCGTTTTCACGCGCACGTAAATTACTAAACAATATAATTTTTTTAAAAAATTATACGAAAATTGATTTAAAGAAATCATATTACTCATTTTATATTTTTACATATTTATACTAATTAAATTTTTAAATAAGATGAATAATAAAATATTATACGAAAAATCAATAATATCGTTCATTTTAGACGAAGAAAGAAATACATACTTACGTAGTTTCTACTTAACATATAACATGCGCTCTTATACTTAACATGCATAGTTACAGTTCAAGTTTGTATGCAAGCAATGTAGGCAGCTATCAAACTATGCATTCATGGCAGCTATCAAACTATCAAACTATGCATTCCTGCGTGCGTTCGCAGCTTTGACTTGGCGCAGTGCCGCTTAATATTTTTGTCAGGGCATGCACGTATATGTCGCTGATTATTCAGACCCGGCCACTGAATCTGCACGCGCAGCCATATCCGCTGTTCTGACCTGGAGTAATATCAAGCAACTGAGTGAGAGTGTAAATTGACAATTTAAACTAGTCCTTCCATTTAAATATTAAAATATAATAACTTGTTTAGATTTGTAATACTAAAATATATCTAATCCAACACTTTATTTTTATATTCCGAGATGGAAGAAGTAGTAATGTGTTAGGTGGCTGAAAGAATCTCTGTACTTGGGATAGGATGGGTTTATTTTGATTGAAACTAATTTTTGTCTTATTAGTTCTTTGGTAATATTAATAGTATTATACGGACTTACCATTTGAGGTTAAATTTTATCCACACTTATAAAAGTCTTACTTGATCTTATAAATTAGAAGTGCCAAAACTTAGTAAGGTTTTGGCACTGTAAAATCAAAGTGTGTTTAATTAATATTTGATGATGAACAATTGGTATATGATATTATTGGTTTTAATATTTGGAGATTATGGGTGAACTGGTTTTGAAGATGATTAAATTTTTAGATGGTGAACAGGGACTGCTGTTTTATTGGGTCCGGTCAAATCGGGCAAGTGTTGCCGGTCAGACCGGTGGTATATGCGTGGTCAGACCGATCAGCTCGCGGTCTGACCGACCGATGTTATGTCGGTTTCGGTTTCGGGTTGTTATTTTGGATATCTGTGATTATTTTGTGATTATGGCTTCTGGACGAATACTATTCGTATGTAATACTGTTGGGTGCTAACAATGAGTCAAGTTGAAGAGAACTTGTGCTCGGATATGGTTTCTTAGTTGATGCATGTGTAGGTGAGTCTTGATATCTCGGGAGAGCGTTGCCAGTGATGGATCGGGAGTTAAATTGGAAGAAGATGACGTTTGAACGATCAGGATATCATGTGGGATGCTTAGACTACAGATCAATGCATATGGTTGGTGAAGATTTTATATACATATGATGTAAGTATTGTGTGATGTATGGCTTCAAATCAAATTAGGTCCAATATTTGCTTCGTCCAGGAAATGAGGATACTTGTATAGTTCGATGGGAACAATCTCGATCGCTTGTCAACACACTGTGTTTTTGTTTCTGTACTCATAGCCCAGCGATTGGTTAATTATTGGTACCAAGAGTTTTGAGAGGAGTTACATAATTTGATCCTAACTTACTCGGGTCCTGTTTGATTTAATTATTAAACGGATTATTATCATTAAATATTTCAAGAAATGTAGCTTAAACAAGTAGTTAGAATTTTTCTTGGAAAACATATTTTTTATAGCGTGGAGCAAATATTTATTTCAATAATCTGATAAATAAAATGGAAAAACATAGCCTAAGTTTGGTAGGATACTATGATTAATTGATGACGCCATATGAGAGCACAGTCCAGCGATATATCGTAATTGGTCCTTGAGCCGTTGAGCTCTCTCGATCATCAGGCCGGCTAAGGCTGTGTTCTTCTCCCCCACTTCCCAACTCCTTTCTCTCGTTTTCCGCGCGCACGCTTTTCAAACTGCTAAACGGTGTGTATTTTATAAAAAGTTTCTATACAAAAGTTGCTTAAAAAAATTAAATTAATCCATTTTTGAAAAAAAAATTAGCAAAAACTTAATTAATCACGCGCTAATGGATCGCTCCGTTTTCCGTGTTCACTGTGCGGCTTCCCATCCAGCGCTTGCGAACGCACCCTAAGTAAACCTGACAACATTTTTACCGTTAAAATTAAATAAATTAAATAAAGGAAAAAAGTTTCATCACCAATAAATATTCCTCCGTCTAAAAAATAAAAAAACAAATAAATATAAGTTGTTTTATTTTAGAATGGTGGGAGTAAGTACGTAAGATTATTGCAAACAAAAGGTACAGCTTTGTTGAGAAAAGAATACTCCTGTGTGACCGTTGGTTTTAACCAGTGGGCTGTTAAATGGGCTATTGATGATTTTGTGGAGACAACCTGCTGGCCCATTTGTCCATGGGAATAAACCGTTCAATGTTGTTTTTTTTTTTTTTATCTTTTCAGATTACAAGGAAGACGTGTATCTAAAACACATCTTGCCGATACACTCAACACTGCACACGCACACCTTGTATGCACACCTGCAAAATGTGTCTTCTAGCACACACTAAAAATACGGAGAGCTCCTATTGATATTATGCACACACGGTTATGTGTTATTAATCGTAACGTTTGTAACTTGTCAACAAATATTAGGCTGCATTCGGAACTACCAGTATTAACGTTTTACTCTATTGTTTTAATTTTCACACATACATTTCCTAAACTATTAAATTACATGTTTTTTTACAAAATATTTTCTATAGAAAATTTGCTTTAAAAAATAATCTATTTTTTAGAATTTTTTAGCTAACAATTAATCATATGGTAAGAAACTATCTCGTTTTCCGTGTGGAAAGGGAGTTCCCAACTGCTTCTACCAAACGCAACCTCAGCTAGTTCAATAAGACATGTCTCTAGCATCCATTAAATCGTAGGTCCTTAAAGGACCTTTAAGAAATATATATTGATTTTTTGTTGTTAAGTCACAATATACTAACTTTCTATATATCAAAGATCATGCTAATTAAGCTAAATTAACTACATGTCACATAAGAAATACAACATATGGCTATATACTTTGGGGACGGTGTGAGACTGCGAGTAATAATAATTTCGATACTATTAAGGTTAAACTACGAGTTTACAATAGTTTCGAACCTACTAAAGCTAAAATCTTAGGTTTGTGCGTGCGTACAATAATTTCGAAAGTTCAATGAGTACATGTGTATCTGGCTGTCCGTATTGGTAATTCTGTCTTACAAGAGATTTCAGTGCCTCGAGTAATTTTAATCCATAATTCTAGTCTACTTTTAACTTCCTAGGAAAAAAATACAGTATATATATATATACACACACACATATATATATATATATATATATATATATATATATATAAAAGTAATGAACAATTCCTAGCAAAAACATCAGTGATCTCTAAAGATGGATCGAGTTTGCAAATTATAACCAATTTCTGGTGGGTAGGCTCTGCATTTTGAATTTATTTAACGGATTATTTACACCACGCTTAAAAATCATTTCCATAAATAGCTTCTCTAACCGGATTACTAAGACCCACTTGATTTTAACTATTTTTTAAATTATATTTTAAAATAGCTAATTTTTCTCTGGGATAATTATACGGTTGACCGTATTTTAAAGACCAACAATTAATTTGACCCTGTTATTTGAATCAGTTTTTTAAACCAAAACTACACTTTTATCCTATTATAAACACAACGTTACACTGTAGCTAGAAAATGCATTTAGAGAAGGAAAAAGATCGAAATGCCCCTCCTCAACTAACTGGCCTTATCCTTGTTTTTATGGGATATTTAACTTTTTGCCACTTTTAAGATGTGACAATTAAGGATTTACCACTCTATCTATAACACGTGGATTCTTATGTGCCTATGATATGTGGGTACAGTGGTAAATCCTTTATTACTACTTATATAAGTGACAAATAGTTAAATATTCCTGTTTTCATCTCCTCCCTCCTCAGCTCTCTCTCACCCACCACCACACAGTGGGCCATCAAGGATCACACTAAGGTGGTATCCGGTGCTCGATGTGCGCACACGAACAGAGTTGCAGAGGTTGCAGAATGGGGAGGCGGCAGCGGAATGGGAGTACTTGGAGCTGCGGAGCCGGAGGTGGAGTTCGACTCGATGCGCCATCGTGAAGATGGAGAAATCTCATCAAGGATCACACTAAGGTGGTATCCGGTGCTCGATGTGCGCACCCGGGCCAGCGCTGTAGAGGTTGCGGAAGACGGGGGAGGCGGCAGCGGAACGGGAGTACTTGGAGCTGCGGAGCTGGAGGTGGAGCTCGACTCGACGCGCCATCGTGAAGACGAAGAAATCTCGGCCTGTGCGCAGACGCGGGAAGCTTGGCCCGACACGAGCGTGGGGCTCGGTCGTAGGCAGGTGCAGAGGGTGCTCGGTTCTTATTGTTTATGGTGCGGAGGGTGATCGGTTCTTACTATTTATGGTGGATATATGGATATAAATACGAAATTGTTTTATTTGTTCAGTAAATATGTAAAATTTTATCAAATTCATCACATATCTAATTTTTTTAAATTAGCATAAAATGGATTGAAATCTTTTAAAATATAAGGTCAAATAAGTAAGGGCATAAACACCATTTTTATCTAAGTTAACACCGTTATGGTGCTTTCATATAATAAAGCTAGACCTGGCCTTTTTCTTTGGAAAACAGAGTCAAACAAGTAAAGTTAAATAAGTAAGGCTAAATTAGCAGTTAGGTTTGAAAATAGGGTTAAAGCACAGTTACCCCCTTTTTCTCTATGCCCCAATCATTTCTTATTAAGATACATATTATACCTCGATTTCTATTAGCATATTTTTCAAACGACCGAATGTTGTGTTTCATGTAAAATCTTTCAATATAGACGTTACTCTTTGAATTTCAATATAGACGTTACTCTAAAATATCAAAAAATGAATTTTTAAAAATTTAATTATTCATGTGCTAATGACCTTCTCCAAAATTGATACTTGTTCGAATTCATCGTTAAAAGTTGGTTTTCTCCTAGAACGGATGGAATTGTCTAGGATAATAATCAGTTTTATAATTAAACCAATCTATATTTTCTATATATTTGGTACCCACTAACAATTATTAGAAATTAAAACTTAATAAAGCAAGCATACCACATCATCACCCATAAGCAATTACTATTCTAATCTATATTAAATCCCATACAAGTATGTCACATCATCACTCACTAACAATTAGAATACTATTCGAGCTCATTTTAAATTCTATGCAAGTATGATACATCATCTCGTAGAGATACAAGTATATTAAATCATCTTTTATTACGTTATTTTTCTAATATATTAACTTTCATTATTTATATAGTATTTAACATATATTCAATCATAAATCCCAAAAAACGCGTATGATATTTTTCTAATATATTAACTTTCATTATTTATATATAGTATTTAACATATATTCAATTATGATATTTTTCTAAGGACAACCCCCACGCCACACACCACAGCACAGCACAGTAGGTAGAGTGTGAGTCAGGACCGTCACCGTCGGATTCGCCGCTCACGACACGACGCCGACGCCGCAGGCCGCATCCACCACTGCTGACCTCTCCCACCCACCCAATCTCCCGCTGCGCAGCGGCGTCGAGCGACATGGAGCTCCGCGAGCTCGGCGCCACGGGCCTCCGCGTCAGCCCCGTCGGCTTCGGCGCCTCCCCGCTCGGCCACGTCTTCGGCGACGTCCCCCGCGACGTCGCCCGCGCCGCCGTCCGCCGCGCCATCGACCTCGGCATCAACTTCTTCGACACCTCCCCGTACGTACCACCACCGCCTCCTCCTCCTCCCCCCCCGGGGCTCTCGCCCGGCGCGGCGGATCTGAGAGTGAGCCAGCCCGGGCGGCGTTCTCCCCCTTGTCGCATCGCAGGTACTACGGCGGCACGGTGTCGGAGTCGGTGCTCGGGGACTGCCTCCGCGCCGCGGGCGTGCCGCGGGACCGCGTCGTGGTCGCCACCAAGTGCGGCCGCTACAAGGAAGGGTTCGACTTCAGCGCCGCCCGCGTCACCCGCAGCGTCGACGACAGCCTCGCCCGCCTCGGCCTCGACTACGTCGACATCCTCCACTGCCACGACATCGAGTTCACCGACCTCGACCAGGTCCACGCGCCCACCACCTGTTCGACGAATTGCTCCCTGTTCCCAATTGTACAGCCTTCAGCTTCACCCAAGTCTCTCTAACTCTTATATTGGTGGATGTGTCCTCAGATTGTGCATGAGACCATTCCGGCGCTCCAGAAGATCAAGGAGAGCGGGAAGGCACGGTTCATTGGGATAACCGGGCTGCCGTTGAGCATCTACACCTACGTGCTCGACCGGGTGCCGCCGGGCTCTGTTGATGTGATTCTGTCCTACTGCCACTATGGGATCAATGATACCGCGCTTGTGGATTTGCTTCCCTACCTGAAGAGCAAAGGTGTTGGCGTGATCAGTGCTTCACCGCTCGCAATGGGGCTTCTCACAGATAACGGGCCGCCCGAATGGCACCCTGCACCGGAAGAACTGAAGGTACTGCTGGGATATGAATTGTATTTGTTCTGCACCTGGTGACTCTGTGGAAAGCTAACTCTTAGCAACTTATCTGTATTTGGAAGAATAACCACATATAGAATGTCACAAGGGGGTCCAAATTTGTTTTCAATATATTCAATTATGCAGGAAGGGTGTTGGGGAGTAGTTAGGAGTTTTGAGGGGAAAACAAGACAAATAAGTACGGCAGATTGTATACTAAAACATATTTATAACTATAATGCTCAAGTATCAATTCTTTTGCTGATTGCTGTTGATTACCACTTAGTTGAAAGCTTTGGCATTGGTAAAACATGTGTCTCTAGTTGACATTTTTTAAAATCTAGTGCTATGTTAATCTGAAGGTGAAAAATCTGTACTAAAATCGATCATTTCTAATTGAAACTTTCACTGAATAACAGTTTGGATCATAGTAATTGAAATGTACAGTCTTAAGAAATCTAGCGTTAACAGATAAGCTATGAATTTTGATTTGTGAGGATGGCTACTAGCACATTGTTTTTTCCCAATATAATCCAAGGGAGATGTTTCAAAGAGTAAATGGGGAAGCTCACAAATTATAGTGAGAGAAAATAACCTTTTCCCTCTGCTGTACTGCTGTTCTACACTAACCCAAACTCCAAATTCCTTGATGATCACTAAGATAACCATCGATTTCTCCCAAAGTCATTCCCATTTCTTTTTGCTTGAGCCTTCAGGTAGACTCTTTGATTACCCCTACCAGACTATCTTAAAACGAGATTACTTTTTTGTTGTTAAAAATGCTTTCATAATGTTATAATTTTATTAACACATATATTTGCCTAAAGCTATTAGTGAAAGGACTAGAGTGAAAAATGATTAGCATCAATTTAATAAGAATATAGTAGTAGGATGTAATGAAAGTAAACTTAAGAAATTCACACAGTTCTTACCTCGAAGCTCTCAGATGTCCATCGGTTTACTACTGCAACCAGTAAATAATGTCAACATATTGATAGCCTGGCAAGACAATAAATGCTCATATGTCTTTATCCTTACATTAATCTGAAATTCTCAAATTGACTTGCTCATGTTTTTAAAGGCTTAGTTAGATTTCTCAACCAATATCAGAAAATCAAGTGTAATACCCCCTGTTATCAGTTGGCATGCAGGGCAGCAGCAGATCATTGTAGGAAGAAGGGAAAAAACATTACAAAGCTAGCTATGCAGTACAGCTTGATGAACAATGAAATTTCCACGGTTCTTGTCGGAATGAACTCTCCAGAGCAGGTATTCAGTTGTCTATTGGTTTTCTACCTTGTACTACCTCCTATGCAACATATTTATGTAGTAACATGCCAGAAATGAGCAGATACATAGCCTGTACATGTTGAATACCATTTCCATGAAAATCCTCGCCTGCCTTAATCTGATTAGATACAATCACCTGTTGACTCTTAATGAAGGATATTTGGTTCAATCTAGTCACATCATAAGGTGAAAAGATCTAGTCTCTATTTTTAATTTTGACTAAGAAAATAATTGTTGTTCTTAGGATAATCTAATCATGGGAGGTATTTTTTGGATGGTGTTACTGGTGAATATTTGTCTGACTGTATTTATATGAAAAGAAATGGAATGTTTGTTTAACTTGTTGACACAGGTTTTGAGACTAAATGATGTGAACCAGAATGTAACTCAAATATAACTGCTTCCTTCCACATGTTTGCCTAACTACCGTATCCACTCTTTTACCAAAAGCTGTACTATTTTTTTTCATAGTTCGAGTAAAAGAACATATAATGACCTATGTTCCCTGATTATAGGTAGAGGAGAACGTGGCTGCTGCAATTGAACTGTCTACTTCAGGCATTGATAAAGAACTTTTGCATGAAGTTGAAGCAATTCTTGAGCCTGTCAAGAACATAACCTGGCCCAGTGGCATTGAGCAAGCCTGATATCTGGCAGCAGTCTGGCTCGTTGAAATTCATTCTCTGAGTGCATTGAGTCAATTGTTTGCATTGCAATGTTGAATGGTGAGAAAAGGAAAGGCATCATGGAAGTTCGTTGGTATGTTGTCTGTACCAATTTACAAGTCTGTGAATAGACAAACAGTTAAACATGGATGCTGATAATGGAATAAGTTGTGCCCATGCACCTTGCTGGAATGAGGCTTGTACATTGCTTCAATTACAAACTGTACCAAAAAACAAATTGCACATCAATAATTTGCTGATGCAGAAAGAAATATGACGAATTCTGTACAAGATCAGTGCTGTCTCACAGTGGATTACAATTTATGCTTGCATAATTGCATACCCTATCAATGCTGGAAACCTCCTCTCTAGAACTGATCATTTAATCGTGCAGAAGCTCAAAATTATACTAGGTGTGAAGTTGACACCATTCTCCATAGCCTAAGGAGACTTCACCGGCCGGCCATGGCCGCCGAGCCCGACGACCCCCTCCACCGCCGAGATGATCTGCGGCACCGACATCCCGCCGGAGAGGACGATCTCTGCAGCGAAATTCCCCAAAACACCAAATCAAGTCATCAAGAACCGAACTGTTCTTCTCCGGCGAAGGGCTTGATTTTAACTTACCGATGGCCTCGCGGACGGAGAGGTCGGGGACGATGACGTCGGCGCGGCTCATGAGGAAGATGTCGCCGAGGTAGAGGTTGTTCGTCGGCACGTACACGCAGGCGAGCTCCCGGCCGCCGCCGCCACCACCGCCGCCGCGGCGGCCGTCGGCGACGCCGCGCAGCGTCAGCGTCGACGTGATGAATCCCAGCGCGTACTCGCCTATCCTCGGGTGACGTATGATCACCACCTCCTTGAACGCCCGTGAGCTCTGGTCTGAATTGAACATAAAATTAATCAATAATTGATTTTTTTTTTGCAGTTAATTTTGTTTGGGATGGACAAACCTGGTGAGATTGCAGCGCTGATTTGCTTTGAAGCAGAGTAGATGTGTCGAACCAGCGGCGTCTTCTTGATGAAGAGCTCGCCGAGGCCGAGAAGAGATGCTCCCAGCCACGACGACATGAACACGCCGGCGAGGAAGATAAAGGTGATCGACGTCGCAAACCCCAAACCTTTGCTCGAGAAGGCAACGAACATCATCAAATTCCAAAATCAACACGAAATATCAATATATCATCAGACTAAATGCTCGATCTTTTATGAATGGTTTGAGCGAATTTGTGTGTTGGTTATTTGACAGTGGTGATGAATTACGCACCGAAGACATTGATGCCGAGACGGATGTAGATCGGGGAGAAGAAGCCGTCGACGAGGCGGATGAACCACCAGGTGGTGTAGAATGTGATGGCAATGGGGAGCAGGATGACACTGCACAAGTGAAAGATCATACATGAACAGAACAAGTTTGTTCAGCACACAAGTTGAGTCTAAAAAATCTCTGAATTTGCTGAATATGAATGTATATAGTATATCCCTGAGGCCTATGAAACTGAAAAAGAAAGGAAGGAATTAAAGTACAAAGTATGCAATCCTTGCAAATGCATTAGGAAGTAAGGAAATTAAGGAGCTGGTATATATTGTTCAGTAGTACCATCCAGTCATGAACTTCTTCCATGCCCAGCTGCGTATCACCCTTGAAAATGCCTGCTACGAGGCGATAGTTGTTAATGTTATATACTCTTATTACAACTACGTTAAGTTACCACAAATGGTTTTACCTTTTCTTTTCCCAAGTTAAAATACCTGTATCTTATATTATGTCACCATGTAATGGTTCAACAAATTAAATTTTCTTTTTTGCTAAAACAAAATTGTTCAAATGTTCAACCTTTTATCCCTGAAAGGAGGGGATTATATATGCAGTTAGATAGAAGAACAAGTTACTACTTATCCCTCCATTTTAAAATGTATGACGCTATTAATTTTTACAATAACGTTTGATAATTCATCTTATTAAAAATATATAAATATCATATATTTTGTTATGAATTGTTTTATCGTCAAATAAAACATAATCTTAACTTATACTTTTATATATTTATATTAAACTTTTAAATAAAACGAATGAACATACATTATGCGACGGCGCCATACGTTTTAAAAAAAAGGTAGTATCAACATTGAATTTGAACGAAAGAATCACCTCACCTCGGTACGGTGGCGGTGGATATGGTGGCCGCGCGCCGACGACGGCAGCGGCGGCGGCGAGCCGGCCGCCACTATCCCTACCGGCAGCAGTGACGACGTCTCCTCCTCGTGGCCGCTGGCGGCGGCGGCGGCGGCGCGCTCGGCTGCCACCGGGATGAGCAGCAGCTGATCCTTGTCCCGGTCCCTCTCCCTCTCCCTCCCGGCCATCTCGATCACTTCTCTCACATCACCATCTCGATCTCCTAAGGCGAGCGGCAATGGCGGATCAGCTGCTCGCATGCTTCATCCGTCACTGGCAGACTGCCTCACTGCATGCATGCACAAAACACGTCGGTCAGATTTGGAGATGGTGTGATTGGCAGTGAAACTTCGCACGATGTAGGCACGCTTGTGGCAGACTGGCAGTGAATTGAAACTCCTGTGGATCGATCGAATTCGAAATGGGCTGGAATTTGATCAACATGGGAAAATTACAAAAAACCACGCCAAATGTTAGTCCTTGAGCTTGAGATTTTTCTCCTATAAGACGATTTGTTGCAAATATACCTTCCATCTAATTCACATTGGTTCGCGATTCCTCTCTAATTCAAGCTGCTTGCATGTTTTTTTTTCCACTTTTTGCACGTTATATGACTTACTGCATGTATTGATTAGATGGCCTCAAACATATTTTCTTTCTCAGTGACACACCAAGCTCACTTCCTCATATTGAATTTGGCAAAGAAACCTACGGCGTCGAAAACCAAATGAGGTAAGTATAATAACTCATCTTCTAGCGATCTTAATGTCTACATTTTATTAAGTAGGATTGAATAAAAAGGACATGTTGTACAAAATGAAAAACAACTCCTTGATGAGGGGAGCCTTCTTGAACATGTGGCTAGCTAGACAAGCACGCAGCACACACACGAACATTCCCACACTAACCCACGATACAACTAATAGCGACAAAGCCGAAAACGCATAGCCTCGTTGCCAAGCTTACAACATAAGCAGTATGACAGACTTCGTAAAAAGCATGACATTGTTGTTGTTGAGCCTGTTGCCTCCAGCAACACAGCAGGCTCTGAATTCATAGCAAAAGCTTCGTTTTGCCAAGCCAGCCTCGATCAAAGTGACCGACCAACTTCGACTTCCCACGATGGTTATCAGCCAAAACCACTAATTAACATGCCATTTTGTACACACGACTAGCACGTACAAGCACCCCTAAAGTGAGACCATAATGTGCCAATATCGTTGCCTAGCATCGTACTCTAGCTACCCCCAACGATTAGCAACTTCTGACTCCATCTAGTGAAATCCAATGAAGAGAGTAGACCACCTACAGCAAGGTCTCGTCGAACAGCATAGGCAGGTGGGGGTTAGCCGTATTTATTTTGGGGTTGTCTGTATGGCATTTGATCGTTAGATCGCTTTAAGATTCGTGCTGGTAATTTTAACCCTAACCCCTCCTCCCTCCCCCGTCATTCTAGGCCGCCGCCGCCGCCTCTCGTGCGCGTGTTGGCTCCTCTGCCGCCCCACGCGCCGCCGCCCCACGTGCTGCCGCCCGGCCTCGCCGGCTGGCCGGAAGGGGTCAACGGCGCCGGCGAGCCCCCCTCCAACCCTTCCTCCCGGCCGGCCTCCTCCCCTACCCCCTCCCCCTCTCTTTCCCAACGGACGGCGCGAGTGCCCCCGCCCCGCCGTCTTCCCCGTCTCCGGCGGCTCCCCGCCGCCGATCCGCCTCCACAAGCCGCCGCCTCCTAACACTAATCGTCGGATCCGCCGTCTCCTAGCCGTTTTCCCCCGCCGCCGATGCCGGCCCACCGCCCTCCTCCAACCCCGCGGCTTCGACGCCGCCGCCGGCACCTCGCCGCCCGCCCATGTCCACCGCCTGCCGCCGGGCCGCCACCTCCCACGGTCATCCCTCTAAGCCCGGGGATCCCCTCTCTTCCCCCTCCCCCACCCCCTTCCCACCCCCATCCCAATCCGGGACCCTAAACCCTAATTCCATTGCATCCATCGGGGTCGCCGGAGTTGGAGAGGCTGTCGCCGGAGCTGAAGGAGAAGAGCTAAGGTCGTCGGAGCACGAATCACGAAACAAATCCCAAGATCAGTAATCTGCATGATTTTAGCCTAAAAATCATTCGCCAGCCATTTAGCCATTCCGTTTATTTTTTTAAGCCTTTTTATGTTCTTGAAACTACGAATTGTATAAGTTAGAATTACCAGGTTCTTTAAATGTTAGTGGAACTAGTTTGCTCTGTTTTATGATTGTTGCCGAAAGTAATTAAATCTGAGCATTACGTTAGCACTACTACTTGAGAGGGCGCCACCTAGGACTAGTCGGTAGCCACTTTCTACAAAGTGCACGCATTCATTTTGGCTCCATCTATTAAGGTCACAAGTTTATCCAGTTCATCGGAAGAGCATTAAGGCTTGGTTCGTTATTATGGATTAGGAACCATCTCCTCCGCACGAAAAACGGAACGATCCATTAACGTGTGATTAGTTATTTTTTAAAAAAAATAGATTAATTTGATTTTTTAAGTAACTTTTGTATAGAAATTTTTTGTAAAATATACACCATTTAGTAGTTTGAAAAGCGTGCGTTCGAAAAATGAAAAGAAAGGGTTGGGAACATGGTGAAAAGAACGCAGCCTACAGTCGAAATCGTCAGCCTTAACAAAACCTGCATCACGCATATATTATGGCCCTTGATGAGTCCATGTGTCATCGTCGTTTGCACAAACATCAATCAGACAATCACTATCCGATTTGCACAAAAACCAGCTAAGCTTGAGTGAACTTATCCATCACTACGAGTCAAAAACTCTGCAACGGCACGACTCCTATGTAAATGTTCACCTTTTTACCGTAAAGAATATATAAGCCACGTACGCCATCATCCACAGTGACTTCGTGTCAATTCTGTCCTGGAAAAATTAAACAGCTACTACGAGTGTACGACATATATATAATTAGCCGACGTAATATTATAAAAGCCCTTTTAGTCATCACACTAATATATATCAAATCCATATGTTACTAGCATTCTTTTTAGTGAAAATTGACGTAATCCAGCTGATTATATTTAGGGCGTTATTCACACGAAAAGAATGGAGTAGTGTCTCACCGGATAGTATGACACAAACATAGGGCAAATGCTAGATGCTTTCTAGTTGTTGGCTAAAAGGCAAAATAGAATGCTGCCATCCTTTGTTGTCTCTGGCGAGTACATGGATCCAACGTAGTACCGCAGGTGCTACATACCAAATTACCAATACCACATAGAATTTCGTTGTATCCGAAGTTTCAACTACTTGTGTTCTTGGATCATCACCTTCTCCAAAACTGCCACCATCCACCAAGAACTGGGTCATCATCACCTTAAATTACAAATTTCCAAAAAGCAATTGAACAAAATAAATAAAATGAACTTTGAGAAGAGTTATTAGTAGTACAACCCTAGCCCATGACGTCACTCCATCCTTCTCTTTCTCCTTTTCTCAAAAGTGTCTGTCCCAACCAATTCTATCATACACACTATTCATTTTTTCTCTTCTTCTGCTGTTTAGTGGTGCTCCATTTGCAAAGTTTGACACTTGATCCAATGATCACCTCCTCCACCTACCTACCCCAAATTCCTTTCATCTCCTATCCGTTTCTTGATTGATCCAACGAAATCTTGCAAATTTCCAGCCTTTCTTTCTTCTGAATTTTGCTTGATCCTGAGCTGAGCTGAACCATTAGGTGAGGTTGCCATCGCCGGTGACGCCAGCGGCCGGCCATGGTGCGGGAGCTCATCGCCGTGGTGGCGCGCGCGGCGCTGCAGTGGGCGCTGTCGTCGCTGCTGCTCGCCAACGGCGCCGCGTTCTGCCTCATCGCCGCCGCGGCCTCGTGGCTCCGGCTCGCGCCGCCGTGCCTACTCTGCGCCGGCGTCCACCGGCTGCTCTGCTCCGCCTCCGCCGACGACGACGACGCGCACGGCCAAGAACGCGTTGCCTTCCGCCACCTGCTCTGCGACGCCCATGTCGCAGCCATCGCCACGGCGGCGGCGTCGGAGCCAGAGAATAAGAAGCAGCAGCAGCCGGATCAGCAGAAGATGATATCTGCTTCTGATGGAGCAGAGGAGAAGAGAGATGCAGCAGAGGTTGAAAATTCAGACAAACCTGGAGGTAATCAATCTATGAACAACCTTCAAACTTGAAAGTACTAGTGTTAAATTGCGAAACAATCGTGTTATACGTGTCGGTTTGGAGAAAATTTGTTTGAGAATTCGATCAGATTCAGGTCATTGTTCATGCAATCAAGAATTAGAGTGAAGCTTTGCTAGTAGGTTTGATTGGTTGTTCACTTTGTAGAATGGCATTGGTATCATTTCATCTTTTGGTTGGTGCAACCTTTACTAGTTGAGCTTTCACAATATGACATTGGTTGGAATTTTTAGGGATAAAAAGTTGGGGCCTTGGGGGAAAAAAAACATTTCACAGTAGAATGATCCTGAAAGGCTGAAAGTGAATTAGTGATTCAATGATCAACCACATAAAAATGCATTGCCACATTTTAAATAAATGGTGTAGTTAGATATCAAAATCTTAAACATTAATAGACGCGCTAGGATTTTAGATTTGAAAATGATATTAGTACATTTTTCATGGAACACACTTTCATATATTTATGTTTAAATTTTTTTTAGCAATATAGTTAACAAAATGTAATAATAAAGTTTTTACCTTTTTAAAGTACCGTAAAATTTCTCAATAATGAAACGTGTGTGCACAGTAGATTGTTGTTGATATGTCAACAGAGAGATTAATTACTAGAGTAGAAGGGAGTAAGAATGAAGTTAACACAACGTTAGCATCTGTCAACTTCAATATCTGGAACTTTCTGTAATTACAAGTTGTGAAGTTTAAGGCGTGTTTTGAATGTAGGAATTTCACATGAGACTTTTAAATCTCCCATAGGTATCGAGAACAGATCTATGTTCTGAATGGGCTTAAATTCTAGTGCAGATTATCCAATTGATAATGAAACTTATTATGGCATTCGAGTTATTTGAGAGTTCATCACGTTATTCTCTTGGAGCAGTTTTATGAAAATTCAACCAAATTTGAAGGTGTGCGAAATTTTAGTCTGGTTAAAAGAATTACATGACAGGAGTGTCTAGAGACATGGCGAGATCTCTCACCAAGAAACTGATCCATGAGTTTAAGCAAAACTGGTAATTATCAATTTATAATCAAGAAAATCTGCAAAAATTACTGTTGTTAATTCCCTTGAACTACTGTCATCAAGAAAGATTGGTTGTTGATGATGGACATGTCCGCAGGAATGGAGGGTCACCGCGTCGTCTCCATCGGCAGCGAGATCTGCGAGCAGGACCACGCCGGCGGCGACCAGCGCTCCACCGCCGGCGACGATGGAGACGGAGACGGCCCTTACGTCTCCCTCTTCGAGCTCGCGCCCATCGTGGCGCGCGCGCCGCAGGACGAAGACGGCCATGGCCACGAAGACAGCCATGCCCAAGAAGTGTTCGACGACCTGCCGGCCGAGGTGCGGCGCGACGGCGCGATGACCGTGGGCAGGCTCGTGGCGGCGCTCCGGGCGCAGCGGAGTGAGCTGGAGGCCGTTCGCGCGGAGCTCGACGGCGAGCGGCGCGCGGGCGCGGAGGCGGCGGAGTACCAGCGGCAGCTGGAGGAGCAGGGGGAGTTCGACCGGGAGGCGGTGCGCCTCGCCATGCAGCTCGTCCACGAGGCCGAGACGGAGAAGCACGCGCTGCAACGCCAGCTCGACGCGTGCAGGGTCAAGGCCCAGCTCTACGACTACGAGGCCGCCGCCACGGACCACGACGCGGCCGGCGACGGCGGCGGCGGCGACAACAACAACTACCAGTCGCTGGTGGATTTCTTGCCGGCGTCGGTGTTCTCCTCCTCGCCGGACTTGGCCAACCTGCTCAAGCTCTACACCGAGGGCAATGGCGGCGGCCGTCGTCAACGGGACGGTGTGACCGACGCGCCGGCGCCGGTGGTCACCGAGGTGGTTGAGGAAGAAGAGGAGGAGGAGGAGGAAGTCGCCGTCGTGGCCATCGGTGGCGTGGATTCGAACGAGAACGGTGATGCTGCCACCACCATCGCCATTGCCGGCGATTCTTTGCACGAAAGAAGCAGTGATCACCTCGAATCCACAGAAGTTTCAATGATGCGGTGAATTGTGAAATCTTGGGACGAATAGAACATGCCAATACGCATAAAATCTAATTTTTATTTGTTCACTGTAAATAGCAGGTTTTTTTTACTTTTTCCCATTATATATTTAGAGCTTGAAAGTGTGACTGGAAGAAACAATTGGTACTTTTACCAGACTACTAACCTCCGTCGTAAAATATAGAGTTTTAGGCTTGAATATGGGTATTAAGAAATTAGGTAAAGTTTTAGGCTTGAATATGGGTTAGACCGGCATCGACGACAAGCGACAACGGCGTGATTGGACGGTTTGACCGGAGCGACTACATTGGTCAGACCGAGGTATTCACGCGGTCAAATCGGTGCATCTACTCCGGTTAGACCGAATGATATCGAATTCGAGGGTAATTTTTATTTCTGCTAAAAGTTTTGGTTTTGAGTACCACAATCATTTACCCCCGTCTGGTTAGCTTAGTTCTTGCTATTCGATCCTACAGAATATACAAGATTTTTTATCTACATTGGGGCCTCCCGGGTAGTATTTTATACGGTGCATGAAAGAAAGTACAGTGCTCGGGAAACTATTTTGATACATTAAGGGGATGTCCTCTCGTTTGCTTAAAAATCATTTAAACGGTTATGAAAAATTCCGAAACAAATTGACAACATTCATACAACATATCTACGCAATTTCATAAAATCTTAGATCTGAACTCAACTCACACGTTGAGATATAAAAAAGATAAATTCAACATATGAATAGTAGCATACTGTTCATATCTGAATTTGTTTTTTTTTCTTGATGTGTAAGTTGAATTTGAACTTCATTTTTGGGGGACAGATAGATATCACAATACTCATCATTATCAATTTTTTTATAACTTTTTGTAACTATTTGTATCGAATTTGGAAGAAAAAAGTATACGAGGGAACATCCCTCGAGGGATAAGAATCCACTCCTATGCTCGAGGAAACCCAAACCCCTCTCTCACTGCTGGAGTAGTCGCAGGTTCTGCGGCTCCCTCATGTCTCCTGCCAGTCAATCGCCTTCCAGCAACGGTTTGGACCTTTTACCTTGGAATCAATTAGACGATTATATTAGAGGAATCTAATTATATTATCACTAATCACCAAAATCAGTTGGAGGGCCTATATGCACTTTCAGCTTATCCAAGCCGAGCGAAAGGCCGTTTCGGAAGAATACATCCATGGCCGGCGAAGAGAGGGAAGCACGAGGCGATGAAAAGGCACCGGAGCTCGAGATGGCGAAGGAATTAGCGATATGTGGTCCTCGTGGGCCATGCCAGGTAATCTTCTCGCGGGCGTGGTGAATATGACCATCGCCTCGGGCAAACTAAGTTAGTATGGCCAAGCTAGTCATGAAGCATAAGCATGCTGGTAGGTGTGCGCAAAAGGGGTTCACAAGCCCGGACTAGGGCACTGGAGGAGAGGCCGGAGAGAGGAATGTGCCGAAAATACTTCTTTTTAGAGAGAAGAAAGTGATCCGAATTTCGTTTTCAGTGTCTCCAAAAGGTTCAAAAGGGATGAAAACGGAGTGGATATGAACGGATAATAATGGCACTATATTCGTTTTCATATTTTTTACCGCATACGAAAAACGAATTTGAATAGCTCGGATACAGAAATAAATATGGATTAACTCGAATACGAATAAGGATCGAATATGATCAGACACGAATACGGAAACAAATATTTCCCGGACCATGAAAACCACCTCGACTTCTAATTGAAACAAATACCATAATATATAGTTAGCTTGTTTTACATAATAAGTTTGATCATAAACTAAATAATGCTAATTAGGTTTCACACATAAACAATATTGATATAGATACATGTCTAAATAATATTATAATTCATAATATATAGTATAATTTATAAAAAATATTTAAATGTATAAATAATATTAATAGTGTGGACTAGTGTTGTGAGATGTGCTACAATTAAAATCTAAAGGGGTAGATTGAAAGTAGAAAGTTAGAAAGAAATGGGGTATGTCTTATGCCTTCAGCGGATATCCGAATAACACTGTTCACCGGATTTCCGAATTATTATCCTTATCCATCGGAAACTGTGATACCATATTCGTATTCGTATCCGGGAAAAAAATATCCATATTCGTATCCGTATACGGACTATCCGAGAATTGTCCAATCCAAACGAAATCTGTATTTGTTTTTCTCCAGAGTGGACGGAAATTATCCGCTCCGTTTTCATCCCTAGTGAAAGTGGATGAGTAGGATGGTGGGGAGAGAGAGTTTGGTCCAGAAACGACCGAACGATGGAAGCTGGTTTATTTTAGGTTTTTATTTTTTATAATAAATCTAAAATTGGTTTTGTTTTATTAAAATTATTATTTTTCGTGCTCTAAAAATTCAAGAAAATATGTTTGAGTATGGATAATTTGTGAAAAATATTTTTTGTTTTTATTTTTATAAAAAAATCTAAAATAGTTTTTGGTTTATTAAAATTATTGTTTTTTGTGCTCTAAAATTTCAAGTAAAAATGTTTGAGTATGGATAATATGTGAAAAATACTGCAAGGCACATTAAAATTTTTACTGGACTTATTATTTGAAATTTTCTTTTAGGTTTTTAACTGTTTATATAAAACATTAAATTCCTCTCTTTTTTCTTGTTTTGGGATAAATTTATCAGGGCGGGATAGTGTGTTTTATCACACAAAATTGAAGACAAAAAAATTACAAATTGATTCACAAGAAAGTAATGTCAACAGAGAATACTCAAACAAAAATTCAGTAAGGAAATAAGTAAAAGCTTCAATCTAGGTTCACCGCATATCATAGATAACAAAAGCAGTCAGGTGCAGATAAGTTGAAGCATCTAGTCACACGAATTTGATATTGCGAGAGTTAAAAACAAATGCACAAGTAATAGCCTGGTTGAGCAGCAATGTCTTCATTATCTATTTGCTGCCAACCTACTGAAGAAATTGCTCCGTTTCCACCATTGAACAGACCTGATACTACATGGGGAACCACTCAAGGTTTGCAAGCTAAAAGTGACCAGACCTGATACTACTACTACATGGGGAACCACTCACAGTTCGCAAGCTAAGCTGACTATTATATGACTGTTTATCTCAATCACCGTCTGACTGATTCATTCATTTCAGGTGTTGATCCTATTTGCATTCATTAGCATTTGGACAAACTAAGGGCGATAGCAAAGAGCCATTATTCTTATGACTGTCAAAAAGGTTCTGAGTCCATTGGAATCGTTATCAGGTCACTCTGGAGAACATAGAAAGAAAGCATGTCAACAGAGATAAGCTTTTGCAATCAACAAAACTAGTCTACACAGTTTCTAGATTGGCTCGAGGGCTCCAAATTGAAAACATTAGCACACAAGAAAACATGTCAAGAGAGCAGTCAACAAAACTAGTCTAAACAACAGACTGGTTCTGTCTATTCCAAGTTAGACATTGAGTTCCTGAACAAGAAGATGGATCAATGCTGCATAAGGTCAAAACATAGTAGAAAATAACTAAGAATCAAAGCAGCACCGTACAAATCGAAGAATCATAGTCAAACCACAGTACATTATTATATTCATGAAAGAAGGGGGAAGTAACTCCCTACACAAATTAAGTTGGATTAATGTCAACACTGATGATTATTCAGTTTACTAATCTGAATAAATTGAACGGTTTCACTGCATTACCTGACACCTGTGATCACAGTGATTAGGTCTGATTAACTCCATGGGGAACCATAAAAGGTTTGCCAGCTAAAAGTGATAGGACCTGATACTACACTATGATGAGGAACCAACTCACGGTTTGCAAGCTAAACTGAAAAAAAAATGTCTCGAGCGTACTGCCTGAGTGACTCATTCATTTCAGGTGTTGATCCAACTTACATTGGCATTTGGAGAAACTGGTGACAGCAGAGTGCCATTCTCATATGACAATGTCAAATTAAAAGGTTCTGACTTCTCAGTCGATTGGAATCATCTTACTCTGGAGAACAAAAGAATGTCAACAGCGGGAAGCTTGTGCAAGCCACAAAACTAGTCTAAAAAAAAATTGTAGATTGGATCGACAGCTCCAAATTGTAACCATTTGCTACTAACAACAATTTCTAAGTTGGCTCGAGGACTCCAAATTGTAAAACCATCCGCACCTAACATTTTCAGGTGTGCCTCTATGGGTGCTCAACAAAACTAGTCTAAACAAAAGACTCTTGGTTGTGTCTATTTGAGTTTCTGAACAACATGATGGATCAATGCTGAATAAGATCAAACCATAATAGAAATATAAATCAAAGCATATCACCAATTGGAAAAAACCAGTCAAACCACAAGTAATATAACACTATTATATTGATGAAAGAAGTGGGGAAGTAAAAATCCACACACTAAGCTAGATTGATGCCAAAAGACAAGACTTGATGGATTATTCATCATATCTTTCTAACGCTACCTCCTCCCGACTGGTTCTTCTTCACGGTAACCCCGCTCCGGAACCTTCTCCGGCCAGGGGGAGCAACAACTCGAGAAGGAACTTTACTGTCATCCTCTCCATCGTCGTTGACAACGACCTTGTACTCGGCGTAGCCTTTGGTGTAGTACTGGTTGAGGATTCCATCCCGTTCCCGCTGAAATGGTTCTGAATCTCTATAAAGCTAGCCTTCTCTGCTTCCCTGCCATCTTCATACGCCTTCAGCCTATCGATGAGGTCCTGAGGAAAATTGGCGAGGGTTTCCTCGCCTAGGGCCTCCAAGAGGCTGGGCATGTCGTCGTCGTCTTCATCATCTTTTTCTCCATCACCGGTGCCTTGCCTTCGTTGGAGGGTTGAATCACCCAAAAAGCCTTACCTTCTCCCGAAGGATCCATGCCCAGAGCTTTGTCTTCTTCGGATGGTTTTGCTGCCGAAGGATCCATCATTGGAGGGAAGATTCGTCGGCGTCGGAGTCGATCCCGAATTCTCGATCGACTTAGCATGTGTTTGGGAAACTTCTCACTAACACACCCTTAGGTTGATCCAGGAAACTTCTCACTAACAAACATAGCAACCCAATGTAGC
This sequence comes from Oryza punctata, assembly GCA_000573905.2. NCBI lineage: Eukaryota > Viridiplantae > Streptophyta > Magnoliopsida > Poales > Poaceae > Oryza > Oryza punctata. Next base: position 20,358,793 of record CM002499.2, on the reverse strand, counting down.
TTGTTGGTGAATGGAAGTTCATCGAAAGCTCTAGCAATGTGAGGGTTGGCCATCAAATGAGTATAGTAGAAAGAGATGTGGATGTCCTGAAAACCCGGAAGGCTTTGAAGGGTGTCAAATAAACCTGCTGGCAGTTTATTATCCGGCTCACCGGCTTTCACTATAGCAGCGGCAAGCTTATCACCAACGCTCGTGAATGCACGAATTAGACCATCATCTTCAATATCAATTTGTTTGGCCTTCTTTGGTTTGCTCGCAGATGATGTTTCAACATCAAGATCAATAGTGGCAGGGCCATTATTTCCCTCTTCATTTTCAGTTTCAATATCTTCTGTACCTAAAACAGAACTAGAGTCCTTTGCATATTTTTCTGTAGCCATGGTGCTGCCAAAGATTTTAAGCATCTCACCATAGTGCACTAGGGGTCTATTGAAATACTCAGCATCACCCTTGTGGTCCTACCATGGACCAGAAAATACATGATCATGTAGATGCAGTTCAAGGAAAAAAATAACTTGCATGAAGGCAAAATATACCTTGATATAGTCGTTGTAATGCTCAGCATCAAGAGTAATGGTGAAATTATCTTCATCCCAACCAGCAGCACTCACTTTCCTAAGCCTATTTATCTTCGTGAACCTCTTTTGCTATGTCTTCAAAATTATTTGCCAATATCACAAATTAATACTTGAACTGATTTTGTATGCAGCAAAGGGCAGTCATCTCATATAAACTATATCACACAGATCTGACCATGAAAACAAAAACTCATCCAATGCTAGAGTTTCCTTGCCTTGGCTATGTAGTATGCGACGATGAGAGAGGAGGGCAAGGGGTGATGTTGCTAGGAGCCGCTAGCTGCGTCCTGCCACCACCACTTCCTGGATTTCGTACCTGCAAGGAGGGAAAGGGATGAGGAATGATGGGGGAAGGGACGAGGGAGGAGGGAGGAGGGAGTAGGTCGCGGCCGCTGCTACCTCGGGTGGACGAGTTCGTCGGTCCTTCCTGCCGCCACAATCACCGGTCACCGGTCTTTCCTGTGGCCACAGCCGCTGCTTCAAGCCGGCAAGGGAGGGGAACCAGTGAGGGAGGATGGGGGAGTGCGGAGGGAGCACGAACGAGGGAGGAGGTCGCAGCTGATACGAGCTCGCGCGCGGCGCGCTCAAGCTCACTGTCGCCTGGCGCACGCACCACCGCCTCCGCCTCCCACTGATCTTGATCGGAAAAAAAAGAAAACTGAGAGAGAGAGAGAGGGACCGGGTCCGAGTGAATCGAGCGAGAGATATAGGGTTACCCCCAGGAGCGTCGTGCGTGCGCTGCACGTGACCCAGCAAGCGAGCTGGGTCCGCGCGGTCCGTCAGATTTTGGTGGATCAAATCATCCCGGATATCACTGGAATGTTCTTTTTTGATCAACCCAACCCACCTAGTCCTTCAACCAAGCACCTATAAAAATGGGATGGACCCCTCCCAACCCACCAAATTCCACCAACCAAACACATAATTAGGGTTACGGGTCGCAAGTCGCAACTAGCACCAAGTACCCACCCAACTGGCTCGGGTTCGGAATTGCTTCTCAATTCGGGCTCGATCTTTTACGTACTATACTACTCCGTACTCTATACCGGCATTCCGAATACGCATCCGAGGCCGCCATCTGTGTGTAAATCGAGGATGCGGTAGTGGATCGCGCTTGGGCCTCCATCTGGCCCATTAACATGTGTTGTGAAGCCTGTTTTGGATTTCTCCTTGGTCTGACCCTTATAATCCCTTCCTTTGTTTTTTAATAAAAATGGTGTTTACACACTTCGTGCAATTCAAAATTTTTATGTAAATGCATAAGATATAAATCATATTTAGTGATAAAACAACTCACAACAAAACTAAATTATAACTACGTTTTCTATAATAAGACGATATAATCAAATGTGTCGTCATTCTATTAAAGACAGAAGTAATATATTTTAAGCCTAAATTTAAAATTTTGGCCTGTTGAAATATAAAAGACAATATAACAATCTATCGAATAAACAATGTTATATAACCTTGACCTGTATAAACATTTGTTCCGACACAAAATTAAGGGTTCCATGCTAGTGTAAATTTCACGTTTTGAAATATGACATCTCTATTTATCTATTTGGCATCATGCTACTACGATATATTTAAAATCGACATATGTACGTCCGAGACAAACGTTTGAATCATTTTCTACCTAGAGTTATGTATTTTTGTATGGACCTAAATACCATGCCTACATTTTACGGTTCAACCAACCCCAGCGCCCCAAATCCCCGCAGCAGCAGCGACGGCAGCTGAGCAAGCAGGCAATGATGACAGGTCCGGGTCGGGCAGAGGGATGTGATGGCTGCGACAAGCTCAGCGCGAGTACTACACGCATCGTCATCGTCGCCACCAAGAAAGCGGCATTCCTCGCCATGCTATGCTATGGCAGCAGTACTAATTATAACCGTCCAATTGAATGCATAGGTTAATTATGCTCGAATATTTGAAAGTGCATCTAGCAATCTTAATTTGTTTTGCTATTAATGACAAAATAAATAGAGGTACACTAATAATTTATTAAGATGGTTGCAAGGTTGAAAAGGAGTGGAACATTCATCAAGAGCTTAACGGTATCATAGTTGTGGTAATCATTTTTTGAACTTTGTAATTCTTGTGTTCTTAAGTTTAAGATGCCGTACTATTAAGAGGGATACCACATGCATATAATTGGTTGAACACCAGTGCTCAAAATCTTATCTTTATAGTGTTCCTGTTTTTTCACTGCCAAACTATCTGATGCTCACACTATCCAAATTTCACAGAACTTCGATCTCTGTCTTTGGATTGAGTGTTGGCTTAAACATCGGACTATCCGATGTGAGATCAGATTGTCTGAACCATCGGATTATCTAAGATTTCACATAACTTCACTCACTATCTTGAATTGATTTTTACTCCTTTTGAGTGATTTTTCTAAGTGCCAATCAGAGTATCCAATGTGATCCGACTATCCGATGATCCAGACACTCCTAAGTTCAATGGAACTTGAGTCTCTGTGAGAGGATGAAGTTATTACTTCAAAAACATCAGACTATCCGAAATGATTTCGGATTATCCGATTGATCAAACAATCCGAAATTCTTCAAAACTTTGTCCTTTATCTCTAGCTTGCTTGGGGGTCAAAAACATCGGACCATCCGATACCATCTCGCACTATTCACCCTGGGATGAAAAGATTCCCCTCAACAGCCAATTTTGGGGGATCTGTAAATACCCCTTACCTAACCCTTTTCTAGGGTTACCCAACTCATTCAACTCACATTCACTTTGGATTGAGCTTAGTGCTTCAGTGCTTTGGATCTTTGAGCTCTCTCTCTCAAATCCCTCCTCCTTTTTGTGTGGTGAATCTTGGTGATTGTGGATTTGGTGTTTGAGGACCTAGTGTGTGTTTCTCTCGATCTTTAGCACTAGGGTTTGTCCAAGAGTTGTGTGGTGTTTGTTACTCTTGAAGGTTGAGGACTTCTAGATGGCAAGGCATCGCTTTTGAGCCATCGATCTACTTGTGGTGAGACAAAAAAGTTTGTGAAGAACGGATCTCGCCTGTGCAAGGAAAGAGATACCTCCAGTGGAAGGAGGAGTGTATTTGTGCAATCTCAAGAGGAAAAGGGTTGGAAAAGGTCTGACTCTTTGTGAGTCCCTCAACGGAGAGTAGAATCTCCTCAAGGATTTGAACTCCGGGAAATACTTCGGCTCGAAACCTCAGTGATATTTACTTTCCCTCCTCCTCTCCTAAGTGCTTTGCTGTGCCGCTATAGCCTAGTCGCCGGTTGTACTTATATTCTTGTTTGTGAGGTAGATCTATAGGTTGTTGGTTGTGTCTCTGATTATCAGACAGTCTGATCACTTTGGACTATCTACTCTCATCGGATAGTCCGACTGTGGATCAGATTATCCGACTTTGTTTGAAGTTTTAGCTTCCGCTTTCATTTTAAATTAGCCTATTCACCCCCTAGGTCTAAGTGACCCTTTCAATGTTATACCACAGCAAATTTTACCCTTGAAATACTAGGTGATATATAAATATGATTATTAGATACATTTAAAAAGAAAAGAGCACTAAAACAATGGTTTTTCAAGGCATTACCATTTTTCGCTGGCGTCTCGACCCTACCGTCACTTGCGCAAATGAAACGATGGGTGGGGGCCTAAGTACCACTAGCGGCTGGGTAAAGCGGGCTGCCAATGAAGATAATACCATTTTCGCTGGCGGCCCGCTTAAGGCCCTGTCACCCCGATTATTTTAGTTGCGATGCCATAAGCAGGCCACCAGTGAAAATCTCTTCTCCTACATATCGATGTTGTAGATCATGACTACGGTATTTGCATGGTATGGAGATCGTTGGTACCAGAGTATACGCGAGATTGAGGTAAAAGAGATAGGAGATAGGGATTTTTATATAAGTGTAGACCCCTCAACTAACAAGTAATAGCCCTACTCCTATTGGCCGAAACCAGTGTTGCTCTTTATTCATTAAAACCACTCAACTATAATATTTGGGATAACCTATCTAGTTGTTGTTCATCTAGGTGTTCAAGTTCTATGCTTATGATAGATTGGTGCTTAATATAAGACTGTGGCTCTTAGATGTTTCAGTTATGTGTTGTCCTGTATCTTCTAGCCACTAACGTCCTCTTGTTAACTACTAATAGCACTTGCTATTGTTTATTCAGCTTTGATTTCAGTTATGCTTCAATATACCTTATCCATATAAATTTTGGTTTGTCATAAAACTGATTTGGACATTTCACGTTGGGTCTGGTTCAGGTCGGAAGTTGCACTTGATGATGCATTTGTTAAATCTGTTTAAGCTGTCACTAACAAAAATTGGAGAATATGGAGAGTCAGTTCATAACTGAAACAAAAGGTTAGGTGCTAAAAGCTGGGGCTGTTGTCATTTTGCTTGCTTGGGTAGCTAGTTGGCACTTCTAATAGTGCTACTCTTATATTTGTTTTATTGATTTGTGGTCTTGTTTTCGTTAACTGGTTATTTGTCAGAGGCTGAGCGCTAGGTGGATTCACAGAATTTTTTGCCTGATCTATTTTGGGGGCGGAGTTAGGTAGCTTTGCATGAGATAAATGGAGACTCTCCAGCTGTTTCTTGCTAAAGAAAAGATAAATGGATCAAATGATTCGGTATCTTTTGAATGATTTTTGGGGTTTTGTGATAGCTTTTTGGTAGCAGCTGATAATTTCGTTAATTTTGTGGTGACCTCCTTATTGTAAAATGTGAGAATGAACAGTGAAACCGTGAATTCAGCTCATTTCCATTGATCTCAAATATCCCATTATATAGGGAGATTACAAGTTTAGGATTCTAGGCATTTAGTATATTACATCAATATAGCAATTAAAGTTAATAATCAAGGTTTACGTGGCTGATTTATGTGGCTGTTACAATGTACATAAAACTCCATAATACTCTTGATTGCTGCCCTTGATGAGGTCAAATAATGGCCAAGTAATGGCTGTTGTAACACTCCCCCTTTTGATCAAGTCCATCTTGAGATCAATTTGTTTTTAATTCCTTTGAAAAACCCTGTGGGAAAAAAATAGGAATAATTTGACTTGTGATTGCTCTAATATAAACCTGCAAGGTTTAAGGAGTAATCAATGCCTTGTTTTATCTCTAGGAAAAACCCCTGTGGGGAAAACATGAGATAAGACATATGCTTGCATTAATCATTGTCTCGTTAAAAACTTTGTATGAGAAAAACCTGATAGTAAAAACTCATAAAAGAAAAGAGTACAATGTGAAGCGTTTAACTAGCTCATCATTCATAGAGTCTCTCCCTGAAATTTGCAAGTCTCTGAGCCATCTCATACCAATTCCCTTAACACATTTCTCGAATGAGGAAGCGGGTAGGGATTTAGTGAAGAGATCTGCTAGATTGTCACAAGACTTTGTCTGTAAAATGTTTATTTCTGCACTTTGCTGAAGCTCACGGGGATAAAACAATTTGGGAGCAATATGTTTGGTGATGTTGCTCTTGATGTAGCCTGTTTGCATCTGCGTAACACAAGCAGCATTATCCTCATAGATAATGGTAGGTGATTCTGAGGAACCAATACCACAAGATTGTTCAATGTGGTTTATCATTCTGCGGAGCCACACGCATTCACGTGATGCCTCAAATAGTGCAATGATTTCAGAATGATTTCTGGAGGTAGCCACTAATGTTTGTTTAGATGACTTCCATGATATGGCAGTTCCTCCACGGAGGAATACAAATCCTGTCTGTGATCGGGTATTGTGGGGATCAGACATATAGCCAGCATCGGTATATCCAACCAAGCTAGGGTCATCGGTTTTCTGAAAGAATAAGCCAAGATCCTTAGTACCATTTAGGTACCTAAGGATTTGTTTTCCTCCGGTCCAATAACGCTTAGTTAGGGCAGCACTATGTATCGCTAATAGATTTACTGCAAATGCAATGTCAGGCCTGGTACTATTTGCAAGATACATGAGTGCTCCGATGAGACTGAGATAGGGATATTCCTATCCTAATATCTCTTCTCCTTCCTCCCGTGGTCGGAAAATATCCTTTTCTTTATCGAGAGATCGAACGACCATGGGGGTTTTATTTGGGTATGCTTTGTCCATATTGAATTTCTCCAATAATCTCTGGACATAGACAGATTGATGTACTAAAATTCCCGAGTGAAGGTGCTCGATTTGCAAACCTAAGCAAAATCTGGTTTTACCCAAATCCTTCGTCTCAAATTCCGTGTTAAGATGGTTGCGAGCTTCATGTATATCTTGAGTGTTGCCAATGATATTCAAATCATCTACATACACTGATATAATGCAAAATCCTGTGGAGGACCTTTTGATGAAAATACACGGGCAATCATCATTATTTGAGTAACCCTTCTACAGAAGATACCCCTTCTACAGAAGATACTCTTTCAGTCGGTTGTACCACATTCTACCCGACTGTTTAAGACCATAGAGTGATCTTTTGAGTTTTACAGAATACATATTGCGATTTGTGCTATCATTCGGTATGGGGATCCCATCAGGGATCTTCATATATTTGTCCGAATCTAGTGACCCATATAAATATGCTGTCACGACATCCATCAACTGCATAGATAGACGCTTTTGAATTGCCAGTGATATTAAATATCGGAACGTAATTCTACTCATGACCGGAGAGTATTTTTCATTGAAATCAATGCCGGGTCTCTGCGTGAACCCTTGTGGTACAAGCCTCGCCTTATATCTCACCACCTCATTGTTCTCATTCCGCTTCCGGACGAAAACCTATTTGAAACCCACAGGGAAGGTTTTTGGAGATGTAGGTATTACTGATGAGAATACCTCTCTTTTATTGAGGAAGGCTAACTCTGCTTCAATTGCTTCCTTCCATTTGTTCCAGTCCGAGCGCTTCTTGCACTCTACCATGGATTTTGGATCTGGATCATTTTGGATGGTGTCTGCAACTGATGAGGCAAAGTATATGTCGACAATTGTAGTCTTACGATCGAATGATTCTCCAGATTCAATATAATTTATGTAAATTTCATGTACCCCAGTTGTCGGCTCAGTATTTCCCAATATGACCACGTCGGGGTGTCCCAATGTCCCATCATCAGAAATTGAGTGCACTGTTGATGTGGGTAATGGATTGGATAGATCCACTTGGTGTCTCTCAACATGAGGTTGAGTTTCATTTACTGTGTCAGAGGATTCTTTCCTCTGTTTCCTCGTGTGCTTGCGAGGATTTGCCGTACTTCTCCCACTCTCTTTTGAGGAAGGGAGTTGAATAGTTTTATTTGGTACCTCTATTTTGTGACACTTTTACTCACAGTATATGAGTTTTGCAAATTGTTTGCAGCAACCTGCAAATCAATGATTCTTTTAACTTGAAGTTCAGATTCTGTGGTACGAGGATCCTCCTTTAGGGTGTCTAAAGCATCTCAATTTATTTCCGAGCATTCAGTGTGATACTTGAATTCTCCCCCTAATGCCGGGAAATGTTCTTCATTAAAGATACAATCCGCGTACCGGGCTGTGCGTAAATCCCCTGTAAGGGGCTCCAGGTATTTAATGATCGACGGAGATAGATACCCCACGTAGATCCCCATTTTCCTGTGAGGGCCCATTGATGTACGTTTCGGTGGTGAGATCGGTACGTATACAGCGCAACCGAATTTACGCAGATGGGAAATAAATGTTGCAAAGTTATCGTGAAATAAAGGACATGGAAATGCTTAGAGTGCTAAAAATAGACTCATATTTATAATAAAAGAGAATTACAGGGTGCTAAGAGCAAGTGTACATTCTCTGATTATTTGCTGAAAGTAAATTGACCAAAGGTCAGGTACTAAAATGTAAATTTAAGAAATATAAAGATAATTGGGTGGTGGGCCGAAACAATCTCAGTTTCGGCCCACCACCTCTTTTGGTCCAAGAGGCCTTGAGGGGGGTGGGGCGCATGGGCCGGTGGCCCATTGGCGTGGGCGGCTTAGTGGGCTGGCCTGGCCTGGTCGGCTAAGTGGCAGGGAGGAGGGTGTGGGAAACCCTAGCTCCTTCTCCCCTTCAAGCCACCGCCGCCACCATGGGAAGGGCCGGGCGGCACGACTACCGCCGCCATGGCCGGCCGGGAGGTCGTGCGCCGCCTGTCGTGATCGGGAGGCCGGGCGTTGAGCGCGCCGTCGTCGCCGTCGTGGAGGGGCCCAGGCGCCGCCAGCGCGAGGCCGGGCGCAGCCACCGTGGCCGGTAGGCCGGGTGCCGCCGTGGGGAGGCCGGCGTGGCGGGGTTGCGGCTACCGTGGCCGTGAGGCCGATGTGCCACCGCCGCCATGCCACCAATCCACCTCCGATCCACCGCCACCACCATACCGCCGTTCTGCTGCCATCGCCGCCACCCTGTACCCCTCCCCCTCCACCTCCTGGACCTCGTTACTCCCCATACTCAGGCCTCTCCCTCACCCGAGGGTGGGGGATGGCTGGCCCTGCTGCCGCTGCTCGTCTTGGCCGGGATATGCCCGGTCTTGATGATGCGGCGGAGGCCGGGGCATGCATTTGCCGCCGCGGCTGCGGTCGGGCGATCGGGGAATGGAGGCACTGGTGGTGGGGATGGAGGTGTGAGCACAGAGCCGCTGGAGCCGCCCGCTGCCATGTAGAAGGGCGGGGCTCCGCGGCGTGCGGCGATGGTGCCTCTGAGGAGGAACTCCGGTGGATCGGTCGGTGTTGGTGTGTGCAGCGGTGTCGCCGGTGAGTAGTCCGGCGACGGTGATGGAGAAATGTCGCGGCGGAGATGTTTTGTCCAACCGTGGTGAGGACAAAAGGATGTCACCACATCGGGCATCTCCTGCTGCGTTCGCACCTTTGTTTTCCACCCATGGGGCTCGCAATGATGCGGTGACTCCACTAGGATCCGTTCCGGTGCCGTGCAGATCATCGGAGGCCCTCGGCGAGTTGCGAGGGTGTTGGAGTCGGTGCTACCGGCTCTAGTGGTTCTGTGAGCAGTGGCGCCGTTGTCGCGGCATCGTCCTCCACGTCTGGCGAGGCCAGAGGGAGGAGAACGGGGGCCATGGCCGGCAATGCCGGCACCACGGCCCCTACCGCGTCGAGGACGGTGCACCGGGGCCCGGAGAATCCTCTTGAGTTGTTGCATGAGACGACGGAGGTTGCGGGGAAGGGAGGATTCGGCATCGAGAGGAATGGGGCGAGCCATCTTACCTTCACGTGTGGTGAGTTTTTCACCGTTCTTGCTCGTGGAGCGTGCTGTAACGTGTTATAAAATGTGAGAATGAACAGTGAAACCGTGAATTCAGCTCATTTCCATTGATCTCAAATGTCCCATTATATAGGGAGATTACAAGCCTAAGATTCTAGGTATATAGTATATTACATCAATATAGCAATTAGAGGTGATAATCAAGGTTTACGTGGCTGATTTATGTGGCTGTTACAATATACATAAAACTTCATAATACTCTTGATTGCTGCTCTTGATGAGGTCAAATAATGGCTGTTGTAACACTCCTTACGGAAGTCAAATAATGGCGAAATTCTTTGAGTGTGCATACTGGAGTTTTTTTTGGCAGAGTAGATTGGTTGTAGGTCTCAAATTAACTTCCTTTCTACTCTTGTTCTGGTTGTTATGTGTGGCGAATTTCGTTTGCCCGAACTAGTTTACCAGCACTTTTCACTGATGAAATCACAGATTTTTCTTTCCAGGACTTATCATGGTGCCAAACAAAATCTGCAGCACAGTGCTGACAGGAGCGCCTGCAGTGAGCTCAGAAGTTAGAAATGACAGCAGGTATTATTTAACAGCAGCTTAAGGGAATAATTGTGAAGGTTACTGGTTTTTAGCTTTTTATCGCTGTAGAGGTCCCAGAATTTTTAGTATCAGTTGTTATGGTGCTAAATATAGTCTGCGTGATTGCAGTAACCAGAGCACCTGCAAATGAGTTCAGAAATTAGAAATGGAAGCGGGGTAGCCAGATGCTGATAAAATGCAAAGAAAACATCAATCCTGACGAGGCTGCTGCACAGGAGTATTGGTATGATATGAATACATGAATAGTAGCATGGTTAACTTAATAAGAAGCTGTTCTGTCACATATTGTTGAGCTTCTAACTGTACTTTATTTTGTCAGCTATTAAGTAGCAATAATCCATAAAGGAATCTATACATCATGCAATGATAAGTTAGTTTTGGTTAGTTTTGCTCTGTTAGCAATGAAAGTAATAATATTTTTTTTTCAACATGCAGTACACAATTTTAGTCACTAAATTTTCTCTAATCTTGTAATATGTGTTAATGTGTAGCCTATTCTCACAGACATGCGTTACATAGCTACAGAAGCAACCAGCTTATCACCTTCTCTTTCTGTTTCATCTTGAAGCACTCATTCATGGAGTTTTTCTCCCCCTGGTAACTTGGTGCTCTTCCATTTCCCGATCAATCTCGCTGCCTTTTTTCTTCCCTTTCTTTCTTGGTTCTCAAATCTTACTATTTCTGTTTTTTGCTGGAGGTTTTGTAGCGTCGGAAAAAGCAGAATGTTTTTATTTTTAATTTTATTTATTAAAAGATTTACAAAAATAATTTTCTATTTTCAAATTTTACAGAACTAGTCACCTACCGCTCTCTGGGAGGACGATATTTAAAAATCACCCTCCCAGAGAGCGATTTTTGTTATGTGGCACACGGCCGTTGGCCGTTGCCTAACTGCCGGTAAACGGGGCCGTAAAAAAATTGCAAGTGGCCCCCTTGCCACCTTCCCAGAGAGCGATTTTTCGCTCTAGGGGCTGCCCGTAAAAGGGCTAGGAGGGTGGCCTGGCCTTTTTGCAGGCGGCACCCTTACCGTCCTCCCAGAGAGCGGTTTTATACTGTGCGCAGGGCCGCCTCCTTAGAGGGTGGCCCGGGTGGTACTTTTGTAGGCGGCTCCCTTGTCGCCCTCCTGGAGGGTGATTTTTAACTGTTAAGTTAGTTCTAATTTTTCAGAGGTATGTTAGTTCTTATTTTGTATTGTTTTGATAATTAACGAAGTAGAAAGATTGTTTTACAGTTGCAATGATTTATTTCTCACTCAGATTGGACCCCTAGGAGGGGGTTTTATACATCTAAATTGCGTATAATTCTCGCTTAAATTGAATCAGCTAATCATGTGCACAATTGAAGGTAGAAATTAGGAAAATATAAGCATTTACTTATAAATATGAAGGAAATACAACACATTGGGGCGTCAAAGGAACTTTGTAAATTGAAATGATACAATCCCATTAATTTATAATTCGTGACGCATAGAATAACACACCATCATAATTAAACATTATTATGATAAAATAATTTAGAAGTGTCATCGATACACGATACTAATTTGTCGGTTCCGACGAATCGAGTCTGTGCTTATCTACCGACCCCTTCTACGTTGTTCAATGAGTATTACATTTTCATGCTCCTTTAATCGCTGGTACTCTACTTGTGTTTCACACTCAGTTACTTTTTGGTCATGATATGTTGGAGTGACATTGTCGATCCACAAGGTGAATCCACACCTCCTTGGATTGCCCTGAGAAATAAACGTAGTTAGTCAGCTAGGGTAGTAATATTATGGAGATGCTAGTGAAATTAGAAAAATGTAAGACGTACAACGAAGTTGTTGTCTACGTTGGGGCAGACGAAATATCTCATGCCAAATGTTTGTTCTGCAAAGGAGGTAGCCACCTAATAGCGATCTCTACAACCACACTTTGGACGCTCCGACCATTTGGGTACACCTAATAGATTGTGCCTCCAGTTTAAGCTTGCAATTTCTACCCGACGTTAGTACTCCATCCATGCATGAATGAATTGTGTAGTCGGCGTAGGTTGCATTACCGTTTCACCGATGGAAGTCACCCTCACCGCATCGATCCATTATATGAATTGACATTTCCTTATATCCTCCTATTTGTACAATTTTATTAGGTACGGTAAGTGCATGAAACTAGTGATTAGTGCTACCAAAAAATGGTACTTACAACGAAATCGTCATCGACAATGTTAGGAGACACGAAACATCTTTGTCCTCGAGTTCGTTCTCTTACGGATCTTGTCACCTGATAACGGTCACCACAACGATACTCTGGACGTTCCCACAACGTAGGTTCTCCCAGGGGATTTACCTGCCATTCTAAAGCTTCTGCAGCAATTCACTTTTCATGCTCATCCTTCCGCCTAAGGTCGTCCGATTTTGTTTTACTACGTGAATATCGACGCGTGTCGTTGTTTTGTGGGTTCTTCGTATCTACCCAGTCAGTGAAGTTGCACACCGTACACAAAAACAACAAGGGGCCATGACCGTTCAAAAGCCATCTCGACATATCGTCTCCAACCATGAGTGCTATCCATCGGCATTAGTTCCCAAAAATAACCTTCCGTTGCACGACTCACTACAATAGATACTGACATTGTATTCAATTATGGGCCTATTCTAAATCCTCGCATCAACCAGCTATGAATTGACTGAAATGTTCTCTCGGCAGGCCTATCAATGCCCTTCGATGTCATTCTAAAATCTGACAGATCAACACCATCTGGACTAAATCTAAGGTTGTATTGACCGTGAACTAACTGAAATATGACCTTACTTGATATTGTGCCTGATGAAAAAAAGTAGGTTGACTAAGTTCATATTCATCAATATTTACTACGCCATAAGGTAAAGTTTCTACAAATATGTTGTCTGTCCTTGGTCTCAAATTTAACAAATAGGGTGTGCGCTCCAGATCTACCATCTAACTAAAATATATTCTCAAATTTCCATTATGCCCTAAGTCTAAAATACCCTAAGTTGTATTCCCTTGTTCTTAAATTATACAAATATATTGCGTGCTCCAGATCTACTAAAATATATGGTAATAAAACTAAAATGCTACAAAATTTGCAAACACGATACGATATAATGTATTTACCTACGATTGAGTCAGCAAATCGGCAGGGCTTCACCGCTCCCCTTTTACTCCCCCTCACCTCTCCCTCCTTCTCTTTTTTTTGATTTTGAGTGAATATAATGAAAAATCGGAGATGATAGAGAGCTTTTATACCGGAGGGGATAAAATCGCCCTCCCAAAGAGCGGCAAGGGGGCTGCCTGCAAAATACCAGGCCGCCCTTGCCGCCCATTAGCAGGCTACCCCCGCACAGTATAAAAACGCCCTCCCAGAGGACGGCAAGGGGGCCAACTGCAAAACAACCAAGGCGTCTCGCCGCCCTTTTGCAGATGGCCCCCCGCACAGCAAAAAATAGCTCTCTGGGAGGGCGGCAAGGGGGGGCCCTACAAAACGTGACTCCCCGTTGGCCGGCCGTTAGAGACGACGGCCGTTTCCGTGTGCCACGTAAGAAAAATCACCCTTTGGGAGGGTGATTTTTAAATATCGCCCTCCTTGAGGGTGGTAAGCGGCTAGTTTTGTAAATTTTCAAAATAGAAATTATTTTTTAAATCTTTTAATAAATAAAATTTAAAATAAAAAATTCTGGAAAGCATGGGTTATTTGTGCTGGATATGGGTCTTTTGCTGAGCTTTTTAATTAACAAACAGAACAACAAAAAAGAGCCCATTTGTGCCTTTTCTTATCCTTTCGCAGAGTGGGCCTTTTTACTCACTCAAAAGCCCAAGCCCACATGACTGTACAACAACAAAAAAAGAGAGGCCATCTGTGCCTTTTCTTATCCTTTCGTGGAGTGGGCCTTTTTAACTCGCTCAAAACCCCAAGCCCACATGATTTTGTTGGGCTTCTTTTTAAGTGATAAAACAAAAAGGCCAAATCCCAGATTGCTCAGATCGGGCAGCAGATGGGTGACACATGTGTTGATCGTGTGGTGAGAAATCCTGCTGAAAGGACAAAATTTTTCAGCTGTGAGACACATAGACGGTCTAACCCCCATTTATATGTCAGTACCTCTTCTTTGTTCTTGGTTTACCAACCCATCTTCTGTTCTTCTTTGTTCTTGGTTTACCAACCCATCTTCTGTTCTATTTATTGTGATGATCATTGAACTCTGTAGTATTTTCTAAAACCGTCTAACAGTTTTGTAATAGACAAATTTTTATATGTGTTCTGCCGCCTCCTCTCTTCCTCTCTCACAACTTTAGTCCTTGCTTAAAATGATGAGGTGGAGACAGATGGTAACAAGCACTTCCATTTCTATGCTTTTCTCTCCTCTTTCCCGTTTTCCATTGACCAATTGTTCTTTCCATTTTCCTATCTCGTCAACATGAGCTAATTCTCTTTTTGCTGTAGAGTCTTTCCTGGACATGAGTACATGACCTTGCCAGAGAGTTCCATACATTAAGACTCCGATCTGTACTTTCCGTTGTGTACATAGAATTGGTTAGGATATGCAAAATCACTCCTACATAACCTACATTATTTTTTTTTGAAGGGAATCAGAAGACCTATTGTGTATTGCTTTCAATGTTTCTACTTTTAGGATGCTATTTTGAGACAATGAGAGTATGCTTTCTACTGGCAGGAAAACTAGTTTTTCCAGTTGTTCAAGACTTCGTTTTATTTTATTTTATTTTTGATAAAAGGCAGTTACCCGGTTTTAATTGAAAGCATAACAGCATCTTACAATAGGTGCTGCCGTTGCCAGGTTATAATCCAGAACCACCCAAATCTGCCACGTCTAAACCAGTTACTGAAGAGAATAGAGACCAAAAGTGAAAGCATTAATTTCTTATCAGTTTTTTTTTTCAATGGAGCAAGCTGCATCTTTGTATCTCACCTACTTGTTGAAGTGGCGTCACCCTTGAGAGCCAGATCCTGACCAAGGCCGAGTAGGTTGGCATGGAGCAGGCATCTGAACTTCTGAAGTTGTCCACCACCACCTCGGTAAATCTCGCTGGAACCAAAAGCCTCCACTGTGTCAAAAACGACAAAACCTTGTAAGCTAACTGCGTAATGTTGGTCAAGACCAGTTTTTTTAAACATGTTCATCTTAGAACCCTCCTATTTCAAACAGAAATGCAAACACTTTCTGCACAATCTGCACCAACCTCATATTTTTCAAGTTCTGTAACCAGTTTGAAGCAAACATAAGTAACAATCAGATGGGCCTGAAGTGTTTAATAAGATTATTAGCATCTTTTATCTTCTATCACTATGATAAAACCTTCTCGATTACAATTCACCTCTAAACAACTCTTCCATCATCTCATAATTTGATATTTGATTTGAGGCTAGAAACTCAATAGATCTTTCTGTTCCTATTTTAAGTTTGTGGGATCATAATCTTTCTGAATCAACTCTTCTTCAAGTTGTCTTGTTTGAGTTTTTTTAGTTATGAATCATGATACATAAGTAGTTCACTTCTGTCAATAAATAACACAAGGAGTTCTATTGTTTGAGACATGCAGAATTGTATTCCATTAGTTGGTTGTATTATCAGTAGATCAAATTTGAAGATAACAAAAGCTACAGCTTGCTTATTACTTCAGGAAATGGTAATAAACTGGTTTCGTGGTATAATATTTTTCTCACCCTTCTGTTGCAACAGAATCAATTTTTATGATACATGTAAACTGTTTTGTAGTCAGTATGGGCTTCTTTAATGGATCCAAGTCTTGATAATATTTTTTTCGCGAGGGTATATCTTGTTATCTTGATGGTATATAGTACCGTTCTTAAATTTTATACTGTTGTGTTCTTAGTTGTAAATGCGCTTTGCCTCTTTGTAGCAGGATATTAGTAATTTTACCATGAAGTTCAATCATTGTAAGCCAAGGGCAAGAGTGAGGCTACTTCAGTTTGGTTCTGTGAATACCAAGTAGAGGAGATGCAACAATAGACTAGTTCGTAGATATTAATGTCAGATCTGAAAATTAACAATTGGATGACTGTCCTTTTGTCAGGTGGATTTAAATCATTTCAGTGTGTTCTTTACTTGGTTACGTTTCAGCCGTATAGATTGAGTGAGGATTTGGTTAAAACTCAGGGATTGTTTGTTTGCAACAAATTCAGCAGTGTGATGACTAGGAAGTAAATTCTTTGGGAAATTTTCAGATTGTTAATAGCTTGGATCTGCATTCAAGAAAAGGTTCAGGTTATTTGGATCTGTGCTTTTGCTATTTACTATCTGAACTGTGGAAAGGGTTAATGATTATTTGGTGATTAATCTGATCAGAGCTCCTCCTCCAACTTCTTTTGATC
The DNA here is from genome assembly GCA_000573905.2 of Oryza punctata. NCBI lineage: Eukaryota > Viridiplantae > Streptophyta > Magnoliopsida > Poales > Poaceae > Oryza > Oryza punctata. Next base: position 20,342,076 of record CM002499.2, on the reverse strand, counting down.
AAACCAGTAGCATACTTAACTGGTCTCTCTCTTCATCTTGCTTCACACAAATATGTAAAGAACCAACACTTATACCAATCTTGGAATCTCTTCTCCCCCTTTTGACAATGATTTCATCAAGCATTAGCAATTAGTAATCATTTATTTTCAAGAGCTTAGAATCATACATAAAGCAATTCATGTTCATGTGACACAGTATAAGAAAGATAGACTCATTAAGTAGATAGGAAGCATGCATTAGAGTAAAAACATGAACCAAAGATATTACTAGCAAGATCGAATCCGCAATCAAGATTCATGATTTCAAGTGATTTATAATGCAACATTTTCACAAACACATAGGTTGAAAGAAAAACCCTATACATATATATACCTATTGCAAGTATCATTCTTTCTCAAATTAGCTCTATCACAAAACAAGCAAGAGAATTGTAGACATTTACTTGAACATGTGAATTTTGTGCTCATTTTTCTCTCAATTATTTCGGGTACGTCCTTGTCGTCAAGACTGTTTTCAAGGATTCGGCACCTATTATTTTTGCTCACATCGAATACGTCCTTGTCATCAAGACTCTTTCGAAGGATTCGGTATTCACCTTTTTCTCTCATAGAAATATTTTATTCTCTTGCACAATGAGCAATTAAAAAGCTATTTGAGGAATAACAAACCAACAATCATATCCATATAAGCATTAGTCATCCAAACTAAGCACTTGCTTCAACATTGCATATTTCCTTAATTCACATATAAGCATTAGTTTTATGCATCATATCACTTAAAAGAAATATCTAGATCTCATAAAAATACTAGAATGCATACAAGCTATACTAGCGACAAAAAAAACCTTCAAAATATTGCTAGTATGCACATGAATATACAATAGGTATAAACCAAAGCTCTCTTTTTCTCATATTTCTTTTATTTTCAGTTTTGCTTGATAAAACCAAGAACACAAACTCCCCCTTAAATCATACCAAAAGGATGAACAATTCCCAATTCTCCATGAAGAAAAGCAAAGCGATAAGCATCCAACAGTTTCGTGAAAATGTCAGGTAGTTACAACTTTATATCCAAAAACTTCAATTCTACATCTCCATTTTCAACATGATCCCTCAAAAAGTGAAAGCAAAAATCAATGTGCTTTGTGCATGAATGTTGTACAGGATTCTTAGCAGTAGTAGTAGCACTTGTATTATCACAAAAGAGAGGAACTTTCTCAAAAGCCAAGACCATAATCTTTCAAAGTTGATATAAGCCAAAAGAATAAGTGAACAACAACTAGCAGCACAAACATATTCAGATTCAGCAGTTGATTGAGCAACATTAGATTGTTTCCTAGAAGACCATGCAATTAAAGATATACCAAAAAAATAACATGTTACACTAGTACTTTTTCTATCAAATGTACAACCAGCAAAATCAGCGTCACAATAACCACTCAAGAATATAGATGATGAAGTAAAATACCAAATACCAAACTCAAGTGTACTATTCAAATTCCACATAATCTGCTTGACTGGTTGACGATGTGAAGCACGTGGAGAAGCTTGAAAATGAGCACACAAACGCAAAGCAAATTGTATGCCTAGCCTTGAAGCAGGGAGATACAACAATGATTCAATCATACTTCTATACTCCTTTTGATCCACAGGTTCACCATCTTCATCAGGATCCAATACTGCAGAAGAACCAATAGGTGTAGAAATTGGCTTATAATTCTCCATCTTGAAACGTCGTAGAAGATCCTAGGTATACTTTGTTTGATGCACAAATGTACCTTGAGGTGTTTGCTTAATTTGCAATCCCAAAAAGTACGATAACTCACCTATCATGCTCATCTCAAATTCCCTGCGCATAGTCTCAGCAGATTCTACAACCAAAGCACGAGTTGAACAACCAAAGATGATATCATCCACATAAATCTGAACGAAAAGTTGATCATCACCATATGTTTTAACAAATAGAGTTTTGTCAATCTTTCCCATTTGAAAACCTTTTTCCAGTAAAAAGTTTTAAAGTCTATCATACCATGCTCTAGGTGCTTGTTTCAAACCATACAAAGCTTTTGACAATCTAAAAACATGGTTGGGAAAATCAGGATTTCCAAAACCCTGTGTGACGGAGGGTAAACTCCTCAGCGAGGGACTATGGGGGGCCCCTTTGGATTCGGCCCAGGGCGTGTGAGAGACGCGTTCCCAGCCCCGACTCCAGTGCACCGGCGAGATGGAGAAAATAGAGAAAGAGTTTCGTGCAAGAGAGGGCAGTGGCACGAGAGATTATATAGGTTCGGGCCGCCGGCGAGGCGTAATAACCTATTCATGTGTGATGGACTATCTGTGTGTTCTTGTTCTCAAGAACCGAACCAAAAGCCCCTTCCTCTAGGTCTGGGCCTCCTTTTATACTCACAAGGGGACACCACATAGACCGAACAGGCTATATTCTAGAGAAAAAGGAAAAAAAACTCTTTCACAATTAAGGGCCACACTGTGGCTTGCGGCGGAAGTCCACCGTCCTGTAGCGCCAGCACGACTCCTGTCAGACCACCCATCCTTCATGCGTGACACCACGCGTCATTCTTCCTTAAATGGCCGGAGACTTACTTATCCCAACCGTATGCGGTGATGTGTGCCGGGTGATTGGACCTGGTGCACCAACTCCGGCGAGGTGAGTGAGTTGAACTGGCTCACATGATTTTGATGTGACCTGACAGGATACGCAGCATACCTACCGCGCGTGCGGCGGCATGCCTGGTACTGTGTTGCGTCCCATCGGTCATTTGTACCGGTCACCGGCCGGCCAGCCACTGTGGCCGGTGTTAGGCGTGCGCGTGCGCGTCATCTCGCATTTAATGCGGCACGCGCGCGCGCAGGCGCACTCTGGCTACATCACCATTAATGGCTCCGACACACGCGGCGGCGGCCCGAGGGGGTCGGGGGAGCCCGACCCCCTGCCGCAGTATTCATTGGGAGGCGCAGGACTTTGGATGGGCGGCTGCCACGTCACCCTCGGGCCCGTTCCCCCCTTGGGGGATGGCCACGTGGGCGTACGAGGCCGCCTTAAACCTTAAGTCAACATACCCCTGGGCCCATGTCACCGATACTAGCCCCTGGCGTAAAGCCTGCGGGGCCCACTGTGGGTCCACCAGGTTTAACGCCACCTTGTTGGTCCGGCGCTACGTTGGCCCAGGCTTTCGAAGAAGATGAACGGTCGCTGTTTCCGCGCAAAGGAAAGAAAAGACGCCTCTCACCGATAACGGACCACTACCCGTCACGGCCACATTATCCGGCGTGACGTGCAACACACCTCTCAGCGATAATGGGCCACTACCCCGTAACAGCCTCATTATCCGGGGCGACGCGCAAAATGGGGCACGTCCTCGGCAACTGCACGCGCCATTAATGCGGAAGCGATCTGTCCCTCCATCTCCGCGACGGTTGCAAGATTTCGCACGCGCGCCCGAATCGGAGTAGTGGGGATAATGGAGGAAGTGCGTGCTATAATCGAGGGGGCGAGTTAGTGGGCGCGGGAAACGAGGAGCCGGACACGGCAGCGGCCAGGGTATAAAGGGCTTCAAGAAGGGGATTTTCCCCTTCCTTCGCCACTTTCGCCAACACAGCTTTCATGCGCCCTAGCCCTCTTCGTCTCCCAGCGCTCCTCTCCGCTGCTCACACCCTTTGTCGCGTTCTTCCTCCTCAGTGCGATGGCACGGGGATCTTCGCCGGTCGAGGGCAGTGTGCTGCCACTATCCCGCATCAACAACGACCGAATGGCTAGCCTGTCGTGCAAGTTTATGCCAGCGGTGCGCGACCGGGAGGCGGTGATGCTGGGTGAAGCGCGCCCTGCGCCGCAGTTCCCACACCGGTCGGTCTTCTTCCTCCCCTTCGCCATGGCGGGGCTCATCTCGCCATTTTCGCGCTTCTTCCTGGACATCCTGGACCACTACGACCTCCAGATAGCACACCTCACCCCAACGCCGTGATGACGTTGGCCATCTTCGCACATCTGTGCGACATGTTTGTAGGGGTGAGGCCCACCCTCCGGCTGTTCCGGTGGTTCTATACCGCCCAGCTGGTGTCGCCGGCGATGGAGATCGACGACTGTTACTTCCAGCCGCGCGTGCAGGCGGCGCAGCAGTACATCCCCTGTGTCCTGCGCAAGAAGTGCGACGACTGGAACAACGACTGGTTCTACACCGGTCTCCCCGATGAGCGACGCCTTCGACTCCCGAGCCGTCCGCCGATGCAGAGGCCAACATGGCGGTCGACCGTCACCCTCGGGGACGCGTACGACGCCGTCTTGGACCGTCTGGTCGGCCTGTGCGCCTAGGGCCTCACCAGCACCATGGCCTTCGGGGACTACCTCCATCGCCGCATCGCCCCGCTCCAGCGACGCACTCGGGGCGCCTGGGCGTACAGCGGTTTCGAGGACCCCGGTCGGTCGCACCCGGGCCGTGACTGGATTGGAGTCCGGAGGATCTCCGAGTGGTGATCCAACGCGTGCTGAATCTCAGCACGGTGGAGCCATCTCTGATCCCCGCAAGGGTGGTCCCCCTGTGCTGTGACCCGGACCGCGACAGCATCCGGGTGATCATCACCACGATCGGCGCCTCGGGGGACCGGGGCCACTATGGCACTGGCGGCACCCGCAGCGGAGGAGGAGAAATGCCCCTCTTCCGACGAGGGTCGCTCGTCGGCCCCCCACGGCGGTAGTTCCGGGGGCAGCCGCCCCAGTGACCCCAAGGGTAAACGTAAGCACGGGGAGGGCCCCCCATCTCCACCCCGAGGGGGTGGAGCCGAGACCGCCCCGGGGAAGCAGTCGGCGGGCGGCTCACCGTCACCCCCTCCCGGGGGAGAAAAGAAGACAAAGCGGCTCCGCAAGCTGGGGGAGACCGCACCCCGCCAGGGGACGAACCCAGCAAGGGGGGCTTCCTCGAGCCCCCGGACATTCAAGCATCCAGCCAGTAGGTATGGCCCTGTTCCGACAGGGGCCGCCCCCCTCTTTTCCTTTCACTCTTTATATGTGCGTTTCGTTTTTTGCTTCTCCTGTCTAGCGACCTCCCGCCCCGGGGCGCCTCCCGCCAGTCAAAGACCGGCCGGCCCACAGGGGCTGAGGCCGAGGGGCCGTCGGCCGAAGAGGCGGCCCGACAGGCAGCCGACCTGCAAGCTGCCGAGGTACGCCTACGGGAGGTTGAAGAAGCCACCTGTGAAGCGGCCCGTGCCCGGCAAGCCAAGGCGGTTGCACGAGAGGCCGAAGAGGCCCGCGCCCGGGAGGAGGCCGAGGCGACTCGGCTCCGGAAGTTGGTGCTGGCTGCCAGGGACGCGAGCGGTGGCCCGGGGCCCGAGGCTGACCAAGCCCCCGAGGCCGAGCTCGAGTCCCCGCTGGGGCCAGGGCGCCGGACCTCCTTCTCCGCCTCCACCCCGTTAGGCGTGGAGCCCCTGCTCCAGGCCCTGGCGACGGCCAACTTCACCGTCGTGGAAGGGCTCAATGCCCAGATGCAGGCCCTGGCGGGGGAACGGGCCGAGCTGGCCGCGGAGTGGGAGCGGCTGGCCGAGGTGCGCCGCTCCTTGGAGGCCATGATGGAGGCTGGCCAGAAGGCTCACACCGCCCACCTTGCGTCCCTCGATGCGCGCATCGACACCTTTGCCGAGATCACTCGGGAGGTGGAGGAGAGGGTCGCGGCGCTCGCTGCGACTGCAGCCATGGAGGGGAGCGCCATGGACCTCCGCCGCCAGTACAAGTCGCTCTCCATCGACCTATCACGCTGGCGTGACGCCGCACGGGGGGTCCTGGACGCCGCCGCAGCCCGGGAGCGGAAGGCGGCTGATGCCGAAGCCGCCATCCAACGCCGCGAGGAGGGCCTGGTGGCGCGCAACAGGACGTTGCGGGTCCGCGCCAACAAACTAAAGGCGCGGGAGGAGACCTAGCGACCCATGAGGCCGCCGTCACGGAGATGGAGGCCACGCTCCGTCTCCGCGAGGCCATCCTCACCAAGCAGGCCCGAACCCTCGCGGAGTCCAAGGCCGCAAACCGTCAATTAGCTGAGAACCTGCGCGCCCGAGAGGAGCGCGCGGCCCGGATTGCCGGGCGCGTGTCCGAGGTCTCCCAGCGCGAGGAGGCCGTGATGGCGCGCGAGCTCGCGCAGATGGAGAGCGCTTGCGCCGAGAGGGCCTCCCTGGATAAGCGCGCCGCCGAGCTTGTGGCGCGGGTGAAGGAGGTCGAAGAGATGGCTCGGGGCGTCGGGGCACCTGAGGCCCTAAGCGGCCTTGCCGCCCGCCTCGTCGCGGCCGAGGAGACCGCCACGGGGCTGCAGCAGCCAACGAGGTGGGCCCCGGCATGCTCCAAGATGCCGTCGCCAAGCTGGAGCACGCCGGGCGTGAGGCGGGCGTCTGGCAGGGCCGGATCTATAGCTTCGGCGACACCCCGGCCGGAGTCGCCCACCGCCTTGCTAACATGGCCGAGGACCTCGGGAGGCTCCCGGAGGAGATCGAGGAGACCATCAAGGTTTCCGCTAAGGGACTTGCCGAGGGGGCGGTGGAGCTGGTGTTTGCCAGCTGCCAGGCGCGCGACCCCGACTTCTCGCCGTGGGCCGTCTTCGACGACTTCCCGCCAGGGACCGAGGCAGCCGCCCGGGAGATCGTCCACTCCTTTGAGGGGACGACCCCCCGGTTCGCCCCTCCGCCAACCTCCGACGATGAGGATGAGGGCGACGACGATGATGACGCCGGCGGCGACAGCAATGACGGCGGCAGGGCCGAATCCCACAAGCTGAGGCCCGCGGTTGGCGGCTCCCTCCACCTTTCTTTTTTGTTATGCTTGTCTATTAGGCCTTCGTGCCGATTATGTAATAATCAACAATTCCTCATTATGTTTGCTTTTGTTTTTTCCTGCAATGAATATCCCATGAGTTTATGTTAGTTTGCGATATTGCCTTGTGAACTGACCGGACTTTTCTCGTTGGTCCGTCCGGTGTTTTGACTTAAACGGGGGTTTGGGTTCGGGCTGCTATCCCGAATAAAAGGGACCGTAACTAGTGCACTTGGGGATTTCCATGTGTCGAGACTGGCCAGGCCGAGAGCACGATGACTGGGGTAAGTGCGGACCCAATTGTGGGCCATTGGCGAGTTCCCCCGGAGTTCAACGTGTCTCGGGGCACGGCTCGCTCTGGGCCCCGTTGGCGTCTAGGCGGTCCGAATCACCGGGAGCAACACGAACACAAGCACCCCGAGTAAAGACAAAACACCCAACAGATCATGCGAGGAAGAAATCACAGTTGGTTCGAATGCATTCATATCAAAGGATTCCGCTACTTAGAAAGTAAATGCGAAAGGGGAATATATTAATAGTGGGAGCCCCCGGCCAACTTGGTGTGCCCGAGGGGGCACACGGGGTTGGCCCGAGCCTGAGGTACAACATCCAACGACTCCTTTACGGGTAGAAGCGACGAAGGTGCTCGATATTCCACGGGTTAGGCAACTCGGTGCCGTCTTCCATGGCCAGCCTGACCGAACCCGGCCGGGGGACACCGATTACTTGAAATGGACCCTCCCACATGGGTGAGAGTTTGCTCAGTCCAGCACGCGTTTGGAGGCGGCGTAGGACGAGATCGTCTATGCAGAGTGATCGGTGCCGGACATGGCGCTGATAGTAGCCACGGCCCGAAGGCTCTGCTGGTAATGCGCGGCCCGAAGGGCGGCGCGCCACCTTCTTTCTTCAAGGTAGTTGAGGTCGTCCCGTCGGAGGTGCTCCTGATCTGCCTTGTTGTACAGGGCGGCTCGTGAAGATCCCAAGGTGAGCTCGGATGGGAGGACCGCCTCTGCTCCGTAAACTAGGAAGAAGGGTGTTTCTCCCGTGGCACGGCTCGGGTTAGTCCGTTTGGCCCATAGCACCGCTGGTAGCTCATCGATTCACGAGTCGCCGTGTTTTTGAGGACGTTGTACCTCTTGGTCTTGAGGCCTTTGAGGATTTCCGGGTTGGCGCGCTCCACTTGACCATTGCTCTTGGGGTGGGCGGGAGAGGTTTAACAGAGCTTGATCCCCATGTCTTCACAATAGTCGCCAAACAGTTCACTTGTGAACTGGGTGCCATTGTCCGTAATGATACGGTTGGGCACCCTGAACCGGTCAGTGATGCCCTTAATGAACTTGAGGGCCGAGTGCTTGTCGATCTTGATGACCGGGTAAGCCTCGGGCCATTTGGTGAACTTGTCGATGGCGACGTAGAGGTACTCGTACCCGCCCAGGGCCTTCTTGAAGGGACTCAAGATGTCCAGCCCCCAAACCGCGAAGGGCCATGAGAGCGGGATGGTCTGCAGGGCTTGGGCCGGCAAATGCGTTTGTCTGGCATGGAATTGACACGCCCTGCATTGCCTGACCCGATCGGCTGCATCTTGGAGCACTGTCGGCCAGTAGAAACCCTGTCGGAAGGCCTTGCCGACCAAGGTGCGTGAGGTGGAATGAGCGCCACACTCGCCTTCATGGACATCGGTGAGAAGCTCGATGCCATGGTCCCAAGAGATGCATTTGAGGACTCCATTGGGGCTGCATCGGTAGAGGGCCCCCTCTACCAACACATACCTCTTGGAGATGCGGATGACTCGCTCGCTCCCCTCGCGATCCTCGGGGAGAGTCTCATCTTGAAGGAATGCCTGGATCTCAGTCATCCAGGCAATCTGTCGTGGGGGGCGTCGGGCTCGACCCACTCGGGCCTCGGGGCCTGGACTCGCTTGGGTCCCGAGGGTGACGTGGCAGCGTCTGAATCCCCCAGGGGATAAAGACACGTCGACGACTGGGCGAGCCTTTCTTCAAAGGCACCCGGTGGGGTTGGGGCGCATGACGAGGTGAGTCTTGACAGCTCGTCGGCAAGCGCATTGTCTCGCCTGGGCACCTCGTCAAAATGCTGCTCCATACGCCGCACCTCGCGGATGTAGGCCTCCATTTGTGGGTCGGAGTAGCAGTACTCCTTGGAGACCTGGTTCACGACTAGCTGAGAGTCACCGAGAACCAAGAGGCGACAGATCCCCATGCCAGCCGCCGCTCTGAGTCCCGCAAGTAGTCCCTCGTACTCCGCCATATTGTTGGTTGCCCGAAAATCGAGGCGAACTAGATATTTGAGGATGTCCCCGTTTGGTGAGGTCAAAGTGACCCCAGCACCGGCACCCTGGAGGGCGAGCGAGCCATCAGACTGCATCACCCAATGGGGCTGGTGGTTTGCTGCGAGGGATCGGCTCCGGCCTCAGGGTCGGGGAAATCGAAGTCGGGTTCGGGGGTCGGGCTCCACTCTGCCACAAAATCGGCGAGGGCCTGACTCTTAATTGCATGGCGTGGTCCAAAGTGGAGATCGAACTCGGAGAGTTCAATGGCCCACTTGACCACTCTCCCGGTCCCCTCGCGGTTGCGGAGGATTTACCCGAGGGGATAGGACATCACCACTGTGACCCGGTGCGCCTGAAAATAATGGCGCAACTTCCTCGATGCCACCAGAACCGCATAGAGCAGCTTCTGGGCCTGAGGGTACCGGGTCTTGGCATCCCGCAACGCCTCACTAACGAAGTAAACTGGCGGCTGCACCTTTCGGCAGGGCCTAGCTTCTTCTCTACGGGCGTCGGATTCCGCACATAGATGATGGGAGGGGCCGCTGTGGGCCCACTCCATCTCCATGCCAACAGCCTCAGGGTCAGACGGTGTCGGGCCGCTCCTCCCCTCAGTGGCCTCGGGGCCTTCCTGGGGACCGGGGGCGCCTGACGACGTCTGACGAGGGGACGGAGGGCCATCATCAACTTCGGGGGCCCCGGGGCCCTCGCCTGGCTGACGGGCTCCTTCGTTGGCCTTTGGTCCGGGCTGTATCGACACGGGTCAGTGGAGCGCGGGCCGAGGGCATTCCTCGGTGCGCTCCACCACTACCGTTGCGCTGACTACTTGCGGGGTCACCGCCAAGTAGAACAGCAGCGGCTCCTCGGGCTCGGGGGCCACTAGGACCGGGGGGAGCTGAGGTAAACCTTCAACTGATTGAGGGCTTGTTCAGCTTCCTCCGTCCACCTAAACGGCCCAGAGCACTTGAGGAGTTTAAATAGGGGCAGCGCCTTCTCCCCCAACCTCGATATAAACCAGCTAAGGGTGGCCATGCATCCCGTGACGCGCTGGACATCCCTAAGCTTGTTGGGGGGTGCATCCTATTTATCGCGCTAATCTTCTCGGGGTTGGCCTCTATGCCTCGGGTCGAGACCAGAAACCCGAGAAGCTTGCCCGCGGGCACGCCGAACACGCACTTTTCGGGGTTCAGCTTCATGCGCGTGGAGCGGAGACTCTCGAAGCTCTCTGCCAGATCCGAGAGCAATGTCTCTTGGTTGCTCGTTTTCATAACCAAGTCATCGACATATGCCTCAACATTACGCCCTATTTGACCGTCCAAAGTAATACGAGTAGTACGTTGAAATTTAGGGCTTGCATTCTTTAAACCAAAAGGCATAGTTGTATAACAATAGGTGCCTACAGGAGTAATGAATGCAGTTTTTTCCTCATCCTCCCTAGCCATGCGAATCTGATGATACCCAGAGTATGCATCTAAGAAACACAAAAGGTCGCACCCCGTAGTGGAGTCAACAATCTGATCTATGCATGGCAGGGGTTAAGGGTCCTTAGGACATGCCTTGTTGAGGTCAGTGTAGTCGACGCACATCCGGAGCTTGTCGTTCACCTTGGGGATGACGGCCGGGTTCGCGAGCCACTCCGGATGTATGACCTCTCGGATGAATCCGGCCTCCAGTAGACGCGCCACCTCTTCACGGAAGAAGGCTTGGCGCTCGGGGGCCTGTCGCCGTACTTTTTGCCGGACGAGCCTTGCGTCCGGGCGCACGGCCAGACGGTGCTCGATCACCTCCCTGGGGACCCCGGGCATGTCCGACGGCTTCCACGCGAAGACGTCCACGTTTGCCCATAGGAAGGAGACGATCGCGTCTTCCTATTTGCCATCTAGTTGACCGCCAATCTTGATGGTCTTGGACGGATCGCCGGCCAACGCCACCTCCTTCACGGGGACCTCGTCGCTTGTGGTCATCCGCTTCGTCGGGGCGTGAGATGAGGAGGCCTCGGGCCTCTCATCACTGCCCGCGGGCTTTGGGACCGCCGCGTGGTCACTCGCGCGCTGCTCCGCACAAGCCAACGCGATCTTGAGATCGCCGTGGATGGTGATGGGGCCGCACGGGCCCGGCATCTTCATCTGGAGGTAGGAGTAATGGGTGGCCGCCATGAATTTCACCAACGCGGGCCTCCCCAGCACCGCGTTGTAGGGCAGATTAAAATCCGCCACATCGAAGTCCATCCGCTCGGTGCGGAAATTGTTGGGGCCACCGAACGTGACCAGGAGGTCAATGTGACCTCGAGGCCATGTGTGCCCCGGCGTCACGCCGATGATCGGCAGGGATGGGCTGGAGCTTCATCCCCGGGACCTTGATGAGATCATAGGCCGTGGGGGAGAGGATGTTGAGGACGGTGCCACCATCTATCAGGACGCGCCTCAACTTGACGTTGCAGATGGTGGGAGAAACCACCATCGCAATCTGTCCACCCTGGGCAACGCACGGGGGTGGTTGGTTTGGTCGAAGGTAAGCGGGACCTCCGACCACCGAGCCTGCCTTGCGGCCTCATGAGTGGAAACCGCAGCCAGAACCTCGCGCTTCATGGACTTGAAGCTGCGGCGGGAAGCATGAGCACATGCACCCCCATCCATGGTGGCGACGGTGGCCTCAGGCTCCTGGAAGCCCAAGTCATCGTCATCATCATCATCGGTGGGGGCCTTCTGGTTGGCCTCACTTCACCGGTCGCGGGTGGGTGCCGTGGGGCCCTGGCCCCCACGGTGTTCCTGCCCCCGCTCCTCCCCCATTTGCTGACACGCTTGGCCAAGCCCTTGACCGCGCGGCAGTCAGCGAGGTCGTGGAGGGAAGTGTTGTGCACGGAGCACCATTTGCCCGCCTGGCGCTCCTGACCGGGAGCGCCGGCGTTCTTCCTGCTGTCGCCCGCGGCCCTCCCCTTACGCGGGGGCCGCGAAGCGCCTTCGGCGGTGAGGACATACCCCTCGTCACCAGTGCGGGCAGTCCTCTTCTTCCTCCTCTTCTCCCACTACCCGAAACGGGCAGCGGACTCGGGGGCAGCCACAGCCGCCGCGCCAGAAATGGAGGAGTTCCAGGTCCAAGCCTCTTCCTTTCGGGCCACACGGTCCACGAGCTCGAAGAGCTGCGCGGTGGTCTGGGGCTCCTTGGAGGCTATCTTCTCCAACATGCGGTTATGCCGCACGCCTCCCCTGAACGCGTATATCACCGCGTGTGCAGGGATGCAGGGGATGGTGTTGCGGACTTGGCAGAACCGCTGTATATATGACCGGAGGGACTCATTGTCCCTCCACTGCACTGCGTGCAGGTCGGCTTCTTCTCCTGGGCGTGGATATGTGACCTGAAACTTCGTGGTGAACTGTTGGCACAAGTCCTCCCCAGAGTGTACCGAGGCGGGTGGGTTCATAAGCTAACCCCGCGCTTCGCCTTTTAGGGCCATGGGAAAGAAGTTCTCTATGACCCTATCGTCACCCCCCGCCACTTCTATTCCAGTTGTATAGATCTGGAGGAACTCGGTGGGGTTGACGCTGCCATCGTATTTCTCCGGGATGCTGGGCCGGAACTTTGGGGGCCATCGAACATTCCGAAGACTCGCCACAAAGGCACGGCATCCAGCCCCGACGATGGGGGAAATGGGGGGCCGGCCCTGATGGTCGCTGGGACGCACGGCGGCCGTAGATGCGGCGCCCTCTCCCATTTGGGTGGTGCGGCGCTCGTCGCGCCGGCGCTCAATGTTGAGCCTGGTGTCCGGCCCACCATTTATGCTCTCGTGACGCCTGCGAGTGGCCGTGGGCGTCGACGAGGGAAGCGAGGGCGAATGGCGGGCGTGGGCCGCCGCCAGTCGTGCTCTTCGCCTTACCGACGAAGAGGTAGCAGTCGCGGTGCCGGACGATCCGGCTGCCGACGAGCGGTCGCCGGTGCAAAGCTGCTGCTGTGCTGCCTTGACTAAGTTAGCTACACCGTCCAGCCAACGCTGGATGGGGGCCTCTGGGTCCGAATCGATGGACGGATGGCGCAAGAGCGCTCCCACCGCTTGGAGGGCGCCCTGAGGGGTGCCGCCGTTGCTGTAGACCAGACGGCGGCGCGCCTTGGGACGGCGCCGCCGCTCATCACTGGGCTGCGGGAAGGTGGCAGAGCCCCCCGGTGCCTCCAACGCTTTTCCCCGCCCAGGGCTCAGGTGCGGAGGTGGTGACGGTGTATGTGCCCGGTGGAGAGGATGCAGCTCTCCGCTGTCGTCGCTAATGCTCGGTGTGGGCGTGCGGATCACTGCCTCTTCAGCCATAGGGCTGACTTGGCGAAACTTGGCGCGCACGGAAGAAACGAGAGCTGAAGAATGCGTCTATGCGCCCCTACCTAGCGCGCCAGTTGACGGAGGGTACACTCCTCAGCGGGGGACTGTGGGCCCCCCTTTGGGTTCGGCCCAGGGCGCGTGAGAGAGGCGTTCCCAGGCCCGACTCCGGTGCACCGGTGAAATGGAGGAAATAGAGAAAGAGTTTCACGCAAGAGAGGGCAGTGGCACGATGTTGACGACCAAATTTGGTAATTCAAACATCGGAGATAAAAATGGAATCAAAGAGGATTGAAGAGATAAGATCGTATCGGAAAACAGAGTGAGAATCGGCTGTAGTCCGAATCGGCTGTGGACTGGATCGGCAGAGACAGAGTCGGACTAAGTTAGTCGATTGAGCAGATTTCGGTGGTATGACTCGATACTCGTCATCGGGTTATGTTAACGTGATTCATATGGATTGTCATGCACGGATAGAGTCCTAAGGAGGCGATTGTATCTATTAATTAGAATATTTTATGTAATTTCCTTATAGATATTTTCGGTAAGAGTCTGCCTAAGGGACTTGTTCGTTAGTTGGATTTGTAATAGGTTAATATGAGTCGTGTCCGTGATGGACAATGTTTGTATTTTCGGGTATAAATATAATCCCGAGGTCTTGTAGATAATAACAACAGACGTTCAATCAATCTCGGCGCATCGCCACCTTTTGTTTCTTATTTTCGACAAGCTTGTGCTCTCGAGTCGTGCTGCATCAGTTTGATCTTCGGCGAGAAGGTATATCTTGTCATGGCAATTTGCATCATTGGGATTAGTGCTTACATCTTTATGACACTCTAATTCTATCTTGCAAGTGCCGCAGTTATCATATACATCATATAGCTTAGATCAATAATGCTATCTCCTATATCGACTAGATCCGTTTTAGGGTTTCGACGATATCGGCTAGTTTACTTTATTGATTCATGCTATATGATGTATCTACCATCCTAATTTGATGTTATTGGCTTGTTGCACATCATGCTTTTTTATGCTTAATGCTGCATTGGTTCGGTCCAACCTATTAAGTTATCTTAGAATCATGATTTATAACATGCTTTACGATTGTCAATAGGGATAGCATCGGAGTTTCAGCCGATCTTATCTGTTTAGAATATTTGACATGGTTTTATGCTTTGTTTAATGTTCTATATTCAATCCTCAATGTTTTATCATGAGTTTATATTGGATTCACGACCGATATGCAAGTAGATCTATATATCGGCTACGACATCGGTTTTATGTGATCGTTATTTTATGTTGCAATAGACTTAAGTAATTTATATTGTCTCGGTTCAGTCCGATCTATACCAATTGCTTATTTCTATAGTGATATTGACCTAATAATTGCATAAAGCTAATATCTACAGCCGCTATACTATGATTAGGGTTATCTCATGTACCTTACAGCCGATTCATGCTTTATTGCATTGGCTAGGTCACATACGATATGAAATCGGCCCTATGGCCGGTTGTCTATCGTTTAGTAATATTATTTGCATATTCTTTCTTGTTGATTGCAGGATTAAATCAACTGGCACGCCCTTGAATCTAAAACTCAAAAGTTAGGACCTGCACTAGAGTAAAGCAAACCTCTCCGGCCTGTGTGTGTTTTTTGCATCAACACGCTTTTGGCACGCCCAGTGGGACCAAGTGGCATCATGTCTCCAAACATCACTGAGGTTGCTGAAGACAACATCATCGCGGTTACACCCGAGCAGCTGAATGACGAACAGAAGGAAGAATTGCAACAAATGTTGAATCAACTCCAAACCCAGTATTTGCACTCCTTCAGAGTCACCCGGCAAGGTACGGTCGTCCAAAGAGCTAAAGTCCAAATACCGACGATCGTGAAGCAAGACCCAAGTACTTCTGGATCAGGAGAAGAAAAGGATAAACAAGTCAAAGCCGAATCAAGTAATGAAGAATTACACACATTACAAGATCGCATCGATTCGGCTATACACCATGCGTTAGTCAACCAGTCCGGAGTACTTGTCAATACTTTGACGAACATGATCAAGTCGGTAGTCGATGGAACGATAGCTGAGGAAAAGGCTAAATGACCAATTTATTTAACAGACTGCATGTTCCAAGGGTACAGGACCGTGAAGACAGACATCGGCGGAAGTCAGGGAAATCAACAAGTGCTTCAAACCCAGACTCCATCGGCTCCTTTCTCGAGTTCAAACATCCCATCAATTCTAACCAGATCACAGCCGATGACTGGGGGGCAAGCATCAACTCAATTAACACCAGAGCAGTTGATGAATATTCTTCACCCAAAACCGCCAGTTGTTGACACATCTTATCCAATTCCTTCGGTTCCGCAACAGCCGACTGGAATACCTCAGCCGATAGGCCAACAATATAGTACAGAACAACCTTCATATATATCACCTCAAGGCTTATCGGCTGGCTTTAATAATCTTTATCAGCCTCACTCACCACGACCTCAGCCGATCCAATTTGGCCAGATGGATCCACTACAGCAACAGTATGGTGGAGCAACACCTCATCAAACTTGGGCCGATATGACCGCTGACGTCATGAGGGAGCAATTTGGACTCAAGCCAAAGGACAATGGCAACATGTATCGGCATCCATATCCAGAATACTTTGACCGAGTTCCATTGCCAAACTGATACAAAGTGCCAGATTTTTCCAAGTTCTCAGGACAAGACAATATATCAACTTATGAGCACATCAGCCGATTCTTAGCTCAGTGTGGTGAAGCATCGGCTACAGAAGCTCTCAGAGTTCGCTTGTTTCCTCTCTCACTATCTGGATCGGCATTCACTTGGTTTTCATCCTTGCCATATAATTCAATCAGGAGCTGGGCCGATTTGGAGAAACAATTTCATAAGTATTTTTTCAGTGGAGTTCAAGAAATGAAGCTATCAGACCTCACAGCTATTAGGCAGAAATCAGATGAATCAGTCCCAGACTACATTCAACGATTTAGATATGTAACAGGTGTTACAGCTTATCTTTATCAGATTCTCAGCTAGCCGATCTGGCCTTCCAGGGTTTGCTGGCGCCGATCAGGGAAAGGTTTTCGCCTCAAGACTTTGACAGTTTAGCACATTTAGCTCAGAAGGTATCGGCTCACGAGAGAAGATTCCAAGAGGCTAGAAAATTCATCAAGAAGACAAACAATGTGAACAATGTCTACAATTATGATTCTGATTTTGAAGATGAAGATCCAGACATCAATGCAGCCGACTGGGCTAGGAACAAAAAGACGGTGGTCTGTCAATGGGCTAAGAATTCTGGGATGGAGGAGAGATATGATTTCGACATTACAAAAGCTGACAAGATCTTCGATCTCCTTCTCCAAGAAAAACAAATCCAGCTGCCAGTAGGACACGTCATCCCATCGGCTAAGGAGCTAAACAAAAGGAAGTATTGTAAATGGCATAATATAGGATCTCACCATACTAACGATTGCAAAATCTTCAGACAACAGATCCAGTCGGCTATTGAACAAGGGAAAATTAAGATTGATGGATCCAAAAAGTCGATGAAGATAGATGGGCACCCTTTCCCAGTCAATATGGTGCATCCTGGATACAACCAGCATATAGCCGATAGAAATAAAAGCTACACCAGGGATATCAGATCGGCTGCCATGATCGGCAAATACCAAAACAGGCACCAGCAGGAGGAGGAATCATATCCTGAGGAAGAAGAAATATATTTTGACCCCCATTGGAGTTGTGAATTCTTCAGATTCTGCTGGAATGAAGGCATGAGGTTACCATCTATCAAAAATTGCCCTAGCTGCAGCGATCCTGATGCCCAGTTCATCCAAAGACCAAGCCGACAACATGCAACTATACATCGGCCAAGTCAATCAAGGTTGTCAGTACATGAAAGACTTGGGCCGATGCAACAAGACGATGATGAAGATGATTCGCGTAGAGAACCCAAGCTAACGCATCCTCAATGGTATCCTTCTGGGATAACTACCAACAATCAGAAGAGAAGAGTTCAAAGGATGAGGAACAGGGAACAATTCCAGGAGGTTGAGGGGGCAATTGAGCATCGGCTGCGGCAGAAGACGAAGAAAGTATGGCGCGTAAAGAGCAAAGTGGTGTCAGCCGATGAATTCAGAGCCGATCGCACTAAGAATCAACAACGCAAGGGCAAGGAAGCGATGTCATCTGAAATCAACATGGTTTTCATGTTACCAGCCGAATACGCAATGGAGCAAGTCGTCGAGCAAGAGGAAAATCTGCCATCGGCTAAGTTGATATTATCACCAGAGCAAGCTATTTTTGAGAATCCCGAGGGAACAGATCATCAGCATCTCAAGCCACTCTATGTCAAGGGATTTGTCAACAGTAAGCCGATGTCCAAGATGCTAGTCGATGGAGGAGCAGCTGTTAATTTGATGCCCTATACAACATTCAGAAAGCTTGGGAAGAATTCAGAGGACTTGATCAAGACCAACATGGTTCTTAAGGATTTTGGCGGGAATCCATCTGAGACCAAGGGAGTTTTGAATGTGGAGTTGACCATCGGCAGCAAAACAATTCCAACCACATTTTTTGTCATTGATGGGAAGGGTTTCTACAGTCTGTTGCTGGGAAGAGATTGGATCCATGTTAACTGTTGCATCCCTTCAACAATGCATCAAAGTTTGATTCAATGGCAAGGAGACCAAATCGAAATCTGCCAGCTGACAGGTCAGTCAACGTAGCTTGTGCCGATTTATCTATTTGGGAGATGGAAGGAATTGATTGCTTATTTGGAAAAGTTTGGCAAGGAGATTACTTAAAGATTTCTGATGATGCCATACAGCCAACAGGAGATGGAGAGCCCCAATTCCTATTTTGACGGCGCCGTGGAGGGTTCCAATTTCTACACAGAAGACACAATCGATGATCTCGACGACAAGCTTGGTCAAGGTTTTATGTCGGCCGATGAGTTAGAAGAAATTGATATTGGACCAGGTGGTAGGCCTAGGCCGACATATATTAGTAAAAATTTACCAAAAGAATTTAAATGTAAATTAATTGCACTCTTAAAGGAGTATAGAGATTGTTTTGCCTGGGAATACTATGAGATGCCAGGACTCAGCCGATCGATAGGTTAACATCGGCTCCCTATCAAACCAGGTTATCGGTCATACAAGCAACCCCCAAGACGTTGTAAAGCTGCAATGTATGATGCTATCAAGGCCGAAATTACAAGACTTTGTGATGTTGGCTTCATCAGGCCATGCCGATATGCTGAATGGATTTCTAATATAGTACCAGTCATCAAGAAAAATGGCAAGCTCAGGGTTTGTATCGATTTCAGAGATTTAAATAAAGCTACACCGAAAGATGAATACCCAATGCCGGTAGCCGATCAACTTGTTGATGCAGCATCTGGACATAAAATTATCAACTTCATGGATGGTAATGCTGGTTATAACCAAATTTTTATGGCTGAGGAAGATATTCACAAGACTGCTTTTAGATGTCCTGGTGCTATCGGCTTGTATGAGTGGGTAGTTATGACTTTCGGCTTGAGGAGTGCTGGTGCTACATATCAGAGAGCTATGAATTATATCTTTCATGATCTTATCGACGCTTTGGTGGAAATATATATAGATGATGTAGTGGTTAAATCCAAGGAGGTTGATGATCATATAGCCGATTTGAAACAAGTCTTAGAAAGAGCAAGAAAATACGGGTTGAAGATGAATCCTACTAAGTGTGCTTTTGGAGTATCGACTTGTCAGTTCCTTGGGTTTTTGGTCCATGAGTGAGGGATTGAAATTCCTCAGAGGAGTATCGAAGCAATCAAGGATATAAAACCTCCAGAAGATAAGACCAAGTTACAATCATTGATCAGCAAAGTAAATTTTTTTCGGCGCTTTATATCAAATCTGTCTGAACCATTTACTCCTTTATTAAAGTTGAAAGCCGATCAAGAGTTTATTTGGGGAGAAAAGCAGCAACAGGCTCTGGATAACATCAAGGAATATTTGAGTACTCCTCCAGTTCTTATTCCACCACAGAAAGGGATTCCATTCAAACTCTATTTATCAGCCAATCAAAATTCTATCGGCTCAGTCTTGATTTAGGAGGTTGAAGGAAAAGAAAGAGTTATATTCTATCTCAGCAGACGCTTGTTGGATGCAGAAACCAGGTACTCACCTGTGGAGAAGTTATGTTTATGCTTATATTTTTCCTGCACAAAGTTGAGGCATTATCTACTATCCAATGAGTGCATCATCGTTTGCAAGGCCGATGTGGTACGGTATATGCTATCGGCTCCAGTTTTGAAAGGGCGAATTGGGAAGTGGATTTTTGCTTTGTCAGAATTCGATCTCAGATATGAATCGGCTAAGGCAGTTAAAGGGCAGGCGATAGCCGATTTCATAGTTGAACACAGGGGATACAAGCATTGATAATATTGACATTATGCCATGGACTTTATTCTTTGATGGATCAGTTTGTACTCATGGTTGTGGTATCGGCCTGGTAATTATATCGCCTAGGGGGCAAGTTTTCAGTTTGCTTTTACTATTAAACCGTATTCTACGAATAATCAAGCAGAATATGAAGCTGTTCTCAAAAGTTTACAGTTATTAAGGGAAGTTGAAGCCGATGCTGTTGAAATCATGGGTGATTCATTATTGGTTATAAGGCAATTATCTGGAGAATATGAATGCAAAAATGACACCTTGATGATATACAATGAAAAATGCCAAGAGCTGATGAAAGCTTTCAAGATAATTACTTTGAAGCATATTCCTAGGGAGCAAAATGTAGAAGCCAATGATCTAGCTCAAGGTGCATCAGGCTACAAGCCGATGTTACAAGGGATTGAAGTAGAAGTGGCATGCATTCCAGCCGATGATTGGAGGTTTGGTGTTTTTGAGTATTTGAAGAATCCTTCCAAATCGGTTTGAAGGAAATTAAGGTATAAAGCTCTTAAGTATGTTCTCTTGGATGATACATTGTACTATAGGACTATTGATGGAGTTCTTTTGAAATGCTTGAGTATGGAGGAAGCAAAAGTTGTTATGTGTGAAGTTCATGAAGGTATTTGTGGAACACATCAATCGGCTCATAAAATGAAGTGATTAATTCGAAGAGTTGGATAATTTTTGGCCGACAATGCTGGAGGATTGTTTCAGATATTACAAAGGCTGCCAAGATTGTTAGAAATTTGGAGCAATTCAGCGAGCGTCAGCATCGGCTATAAACCCTATTATCAAGCCATGGCCGTTCAGAGGTTGGGGTATTGATATGATCGGCCAGATTAATCCACCATCAAGTAAAGGACATAAATTCATATTGGTTGCAACTGATTATTTCACGAACTGGGTTGAGGCAATTCCTTTGAAAAAGGTTGACAGTCAAGATGCAATCAATTTTGTAAAGGAGTATATTATATACAGGTTTGGTTTGCCACAGACGATTACAACTGATCAAGGTTCTATATTTGTGTCTGATGAGTTTGTTCAGTTTGCCGACAGCATGGGGATTAAGTTGCTGAATTCTTCACCATATTATGCACAAGCAAATGGGCAGGCTGATGCATCTAACAAAAACTTGATTAAGTTGGTTAAGAGAAAGATAGCCGAATACCCTAAGAAGTGGCATACTATTTTGGCTGAATCATTGTGGTCCTATCGGATGGTTTGCCATGGTGCAATTCAGGTACCTCCTTATCAATTGGTTTATGGGCATGAAGCTGTGTTACCATGGGAGACCAACATCGGCTCTAGGAGAATTTCTTTGCAAGATGAGTTGACAGCCGATGATTATCATAATTTGATGGTTGATGAATCAGAAGATTTGGTACAAGCTAGATTGCGAGCTCTTGAAAAAGTTAGAAAAGATAAGGAGAGAGTTGCTAGGCATTACAATAAGAAAATTGTGCCTAAGTCTTTTGTCGAAGGCGAGTTGGTTTGGAAATTTGTGCTGCCGATAGGAGCTAGAGATAATAAATTTGGCAAGTGGTCACCAAATTGGGAAGGGCCATTTCAAGTCCATAAGTGTGTTTCTAAGGGGGCATACATGTTAAAAGGGCTTGATGGAGAGGTATTTGGCAGAGCACTTAATGGAAAATATTTGAAGAAATACTACCCAAGTGTTTGGATTGGTTCATGATCGACTGCGGTTTGCTGGTTTATAGTTGATAGCCGATGTGTTTACATCGCCTTTCGGTGGCCGATATTTTTATCACCCTCAGACATATAAGTTTGCAGCATTGTGTTCCCTACTGCAAACTTGGGGGGCATAATTGAAGTTGGAATTTTTTTTAGCAAAATTTGAAAGCAAAATTTGGCTCGGTGGCCGATATATGAGTTAGCCGATACATGAATTATAGAATTGAATACAGGCTATGGGATCGGCTCGATGGCCAAGATGATATCAGAGTATATATTACAAACCAAGATTGGCCGATTTCAGAGTTGATTACAAAATTTCTCTAAGTCCTATTACATGCTATCATTGAGAAAGATAGCGCTGGATAGCCGATTGTGCCCGTTGTCGTATTTCTTCAACTTCTGCTATAGCTTCGGCATCTTGGGCATCGGTTCCAGGGATCACCCTCAGGGACTTAGTCATGTTGGCCACATTCTTTATAGCCGATTTTAATTTTGCCTTTTGTTCTCCAATAGCTTTTGGCAGATCGGCTAATTTTTGCTTTTCTAATGCAATTTTGGCATTGCGTTCTTCAAGCTTGGCCAACAGATCTATTCTTTCGGCTTCCAATTGATCTATTGTGGCTTTAATCGGTTCTTCAGCTAGTTGATCAAGCTTGGTTTTCTCGTCATGTACTAGCTGCTGATTGGCCTGAATGGTAGCTTCGATATCTTTTCTTTCTCGCCGATCGGCTATCCTTTGTCTTGCCTTCTCCAGCTTGAATTGGTGTTGCTCGAGATACATAGCTGGGGTGATCATATTGGATAGCTCACCTGGCAGAAGAGCTTGGATCTCCTGGAATCTAGCTCGGAGAGTACTGCAATCTACCACCAGGCTGTCCAGAGATGTTTCCAGCCGATGTGAGATGTCTTCAAGATTCCTCTTCACATCATCAGCTAAAGGAGTTAAGGATTTGCTTGTTGTTTCCCCTTCTGTTTCTTCATCGAAGTAATCTTTTATGTCAAAGGAGAACAAATCAGCTAAGACCTGCAATGGAAAGAATATATAAGTCAGAAAATGTTTTGAGTAAGCTGATATGGTATTTTTGAGGGTTTGAGACTTACAGGGATTGCAGGGGCAGCAACCTCTTCTTCTTCAATGTGATGGCTGCCTGCAGCCGATGCGGTATGTTCACTTGAAATTGGCTATGCTGCAGGCGATGGAGGGGGAGTAGGCTGAAAATATTAATACAAGTGTTAGATGAAATCGGCTAAGTAAAATGATTCAGGGTTTTAGTAAGATGGAATTTACCAGAGGAGTTTGAATAGTTGGTTTAGCCGATATTGCTGTCGGTTTCTTCTTTTCGGCTGGTCTTTTCTTCTGTAATTGACAAAGTTTGGGAGTTTAGATTGGTATTAAACAAGAAGACTTTGTATTAAAGAAGTTGAACTTACTCTTGGTTGCCGGGAGAAGACTGCTGGGGCAGCAGGTGTTGTGGGAGTTTGTGCTGGAGCTGGAGAAGCTGGAGGTGTTCTTTTTCCCGCATCACTTGATTCGGCTGCAGCTTCATCTATTGCCCGTTCAATCGATGCTTCTTTTAGATCTTCATTTGTGTCATCGGCTATTGGAGGTGGTTGTTTTTTGGCCTTTTTCTTGGCAGCTGGTGGCATTATGGTTGATGCTCTAGTTCTTCTTTTTCTGCCAGCATCGGTTGGTTCTCTTGTTTGACCATGAAGCAGACTTGATGTCTTGGGGGCATGATAGCCGATGATAGGAGGAGTCATGCCACACCTGTTAGGTAACAGCCCTGCAGCATACTCGATATCCTTGCCACTTCTGCTTGTGCGTGGGGGAGATGAGTCTGTGGTCTAGAAAGGGTAAAATAATTCATAAGTCAGAGACAGAATCGGCTAGTATGTTAAAACAGAGATGATATTGAAAGTAATAAAGGTGTACCTGGGCGATCATATCTGGGAAGAGGTCTGTCATATAGATAGAAGCCGATTGATGGAAAAGATGTTGTTTCCACTCAGCCCACCATGAGGTGAAGATCTTGCTCCTGAACATAGCTAGCTCAATATTTTCAATACTGCCAAGAGAAGGTCCTGGAATATTTAGCAGCCGATCCATCATTAGGCTTGAGGTTATTTCTCCTCGGCATTCAATCTTGTCAGCGAACCATAAGTCGATTGGGAGTTGCCCCATACCAAATTGTCTTGCTGAGCTCATGGGGTGGTAAAACTCATACGAGACTTTTATATTTCTGCCTTGATGGATGCCGACAGGGAGTATGCATGGGCTGATGGCAGTAGTATAAACCTTTCTGGACTTCTGAAATTTATCATGGTTGATTTCTTCAAACCTGAAGTCCGATGGCAGCTCAAAGTTGATTGAATCCTCATAGAAGAACCATATTCTAGCATTTTTTTGGAATCCATCATAAAAGCTGAAGAACCAATCTTTGAGCAATTTGGCCGACAGCTTTGCACCGGCATCGGCTGGGGTGGTGGCATATTTTCCAAAAGATGTGCACCTCCGATGCGTCACTTCTTCCCCATCATCGTCAGTGATCGGCTCCAACCTTGGGAATTCTGATTCTGTCAGGGATGGCCGATTGACAGCCTCCATTGCAACCAAATTCAACCAAGTTTGTAAAAGCCACCATGGGCCACCTGCACTGACTACTGAGCTGGTTGCTAGTTTGGCCGATGCGTTGGTTAAGGTCTGATACAGGTAGCCGAGCAGGATTTTTCCTAAAGGAAACTGTCTCTTCTCTTCAAGGGCTTCGGCTATATGCTGCCAGTTTGAGGTTGGGCCACAACTTGATCCACAAAATAAGAATTTTTCCAACCACATCAGTAAAAAGGCAGTATGTTCTCTGGGAGAAACTGAGCCCTGACCCATGTTAGCCGAAATGAAACCAGACCATCCTCCTATGCTTTTGGTTTTGAAATCAAATCTGTTCTTTGAGTTCAGCATCATAGGATTGGCCGATGATGTGATATCTAGCCCAGTCAGCATAGTGATGTCCAGAAGGGTTGGGGTCATTGGTCCTTGATTGAACAGAAACCATTGACAGTATTGGACCAAAAATAGCTAGCAGAGGCCATCAACGGCTCATCCTTAGCCGAATTTGCCAAAGTATGGGCTAGGGCTTGGCCGATTCCTATTTCATCCCAATGGCCCTGCTTGCTAGCCGATATGCGCTTAAACCATGCAGGCCAGCTTTTTTCCAAGGATGGCCAGGACTTAAACGTATTTTTCCAATGTCCTATGTTGGGGTTCGCTAGCCTGAAGGGGATTCTGTTGGTTTTGGCAGCAATGAACTCAGTTGGGTCTAAATTGCCGATTGGTCCAAGAAAGTAGTTGTTCTCATGGTTAAGACTGGGACCACAATTAGGTTTGCGAGATGCTACATTAACAAAGCAAAAAAGAAAAGAAGCGGACTAAGATTACGGAAAACGAGATTGGATGAATAAAAAGGAGATCTAGCCGATGAGACTTACCTCAGCATATTCGGCCGATGGGGCGGCGGATGGAGCGGATGAGGAAGACATCCTTCGCTGGCGGAGGTTGGACGAAAAAAGGGATTGCTTGAAGTTGACCGCTTGCGCCGAGGGGATCACCGGAGTTGGGAGAGACGGAGATGGCTAAAGCGGTGGCAACAGTATAACGGTGTGAAGTTTCTCGCGGCCGTCGGTTAGAGTATTTAAAGCACAGCGGTAACGGTCAAAAACGGAAAGAGCGAGATTATCTCGGAGATAAGATTTGGCAAATCCGAAACATTACCAAATATTCCGGACTTGGGGGGCATGTGTTGACGACCAAATTTGGTAATTCAAACATCGGAGATAAAGATGGAATCAAAGAGGATTGAAGAGATAAGATCGTATCGGAAAACAGAGTGAGAATCGGCTGTAGTCCGAATCGGCTGTGGACTGGATCGGCAGAGACAGAGTCGGACTAGGTTAGTCGATTGAGCCGATTTCGGTGGTATGACTCGATACTCGTCATCGGGTTATGTTAACGTGATTCATATGGATTGTCATGCACGGATAGAGTCCTAAGGAGGCGATTGTATCTATTAATTAGAATATTTTATGTAATTTCCTTATAGATATTTTCGGTAAGAGTCTGCCTAAGGGACTTGTTCGTTAGTTGGATTTGTAATAGGTTAATATGAGTCGTGTCCGTGATGGACAATGTTTGTATTTTCGGGTATAAATATAATCCCGAGGTCTTGTAGATAATAACAACAGACGTTCAATCAATCTCGGCGCATCGCCACCTTTTGTTTCTTATTTTCGACAAGCTTGTGCTCTCGAGTCGTGCTGCATCAGTTTGATCTTCGGCGAGAAGGTATATCTTGTCATGGCAATTTGCATCATTGGGATTAGTGCTTACATCTTTATGACACTCTAATTCTATCTTGCAAGTGCCGCAGTTATCATATACATCATATAGCTTAGATCAATAATGCTATCTCCTATATCGACTAGATCCGTTTTAGGGTTTCGACGATATCGGCTAGTTTACTTTATTGATTCATGCTATATGATGTATCTACCATCCTAATTTGATGTTATTGGCTTGTTGCACATCATGCTTTTTTATGCTTAATGCTGCATTGGTTCGGTCCAACCTATTAAGTTATCTTAGAATCATGATTTATAACATGCTTTACGATTGTCAATAGGGATAGCATCGGAGTTTCAGCCGATCTTATCTGTTTAGAATATTTGACATGGTTTTATGCTTTGTTTAATGTTCTATATTCAATCCTCAATGTTTTATCATGAGTTTATATCGGATTCACGACCGATATGCAAGTAGATCTATATATCGGCTATGACATCGGTTTTATGTGATCGTTATTTCATGTTGCAATAGACTTAAGTAATTTATATTGTCTCGGTTCAGTCCGATCTATACCAATTGCTTATTTCTATAGTGATATTGACCTAATAATTGCACAAAGCTAATATCTACAGCCGATATACTATGATTAGGGTTATCTGACGTACCTTACAGCCGATTCATGCTTTATTGCATCGGCTAGGTCACATACGATATGAAATCGGCCCTATGGCCGATTGTCTATCGTTTACTAATATTCTTTGCATATTCTTTCTTGTTGATTGCAGGATTAAATCAACTGGCACGCCCTTGAATCTAAAACTCAAAAGTTAGGACCTGCACTAGAGTAAAGCAAACCTCTCAGGCCTGTGTGTGTTTTTTTGCATCAACACACGAGAGATTATACAGGTTCGGGCTGCCCGCGAGGCGTAATACCATACTCCTGTGTGCTGGACTATCTGTGTGTTCTTGTTCTCAAGAACCGAACCAAAAGCCCCTTCCTCTAGGCCTGGGCCTCCTTCTATACTCCCAAGGGGACACTACATGGCCCGAACAGGCTATATTTTAGAGAAAAAGGAAAAAAGCTCTTTTACAATTAAGGGCCACACTGTGGCTTGCGGCGGAAGTCCACCGTCCTGTAGCGTCGGTATGACTCCTGTCAGACCGCCCATCCTTCATGCATGACACCGCGCGTCATTCTTCATTAAACGGCCGGAGACTTGCTTATCCCAACCGTATGCGGCGATGTGTGCCGGTTGATTGGACCTGGCGCACCAACTCCGGCGAGGTGAGTGAGATGAACCGGCTCACATGATTTTGATGTGACCCGACAGGATACGCAGCATACCTACGTATGTTCTGTGAACTTCTTCATTTGACGGTGTTGTTCGTTTGTTCTGTGAACTTTGACGGCGCTGGACGAAGTGGGCACGACTTTTTAGCTCGTGAAGGCGGAGTAGACGATGACGGTGCAGGCAGAGGAGGCGGAGGTAGAGGAGCCGGTGCAGGCGAAGGAGAGGGTGTAGGTGGAGGAGACGGAGGAGAAGACGTCGTTGCTCGCCCGGGAAACACGATGTACCGCTTGCACCATAGTATAATGGCATGGGCTGTCTCCTAGTTTCGTCTCCCCGTCTCCTCCGGGAATGTCCAGCTCGAGATCCTCGAACCCTCGTTCCACCAATTCAACCTCGACCTTTGAGTACCCAGGTGGAATCGGTCTGTAATGGTATGTCCCTGAAGGGTCCACTGGTATGGCCATGCCCGACGCCACCTTCACGAGAATCGAGGTTACTTAGTAATTAACAGATGCATGCATCACCTTTTGCGATTTACAAGACATATATCATAAAACTACGAGCATACATTGAGTGATATGTTCTTGAAGGGACTGTGCAGCTCACAAGGTGTCCGCCGCGTGATTTCATCTACGAGGTACGATGGGTCGTCGTGAGCCGGCCCTGTTGCACCTTCTATGCCCTGTTCTCCTGCTTGCCCTGTAGAAGCACAGCTGCTGCGATTGCCTGAGGGGCTCACCATGACAGGAGGGACATACAGCTGCACCATCTGCTGGCTCTGTCGTTCCACCAGGCATTGGTCCACCCGTCGTTCGACCTCCTGTTGCATCCTTATGTCCTGCAGGGCGACCATCTCCTCGAGATATCTTAATTTTGCCTCCGTATCCCTCTTGCTCCTCATCCGACTCTTGTAAGTCTGGTTGTTCTCTTGAAATCGGTATTTCCAAGCAACCACGCTTTTTTCTCGTGTTCTTCCTGGATGCTCGGGTTTCTGTAGTGCGAGCGTAAGCTCGTCCTTCTCTCTGTCAGGCTTGAATGTTCCCTAAGCTGCCATCTTCACGCGGGTGGCTCGGGGTGAAACCCTAGCTGCCCTTCGTCGCCCCTCTTCCCCCTCCCCCCGCCTCGCTGCCGCCGAAGCGCGTCGCCTGGAGAACCAGGCGGCGAGCTGGGATGGTGGCTGTAGGGTGGAAACCCCAGTGATGCTTCTCCTCCGGCGCGAAGGAGTTGGGACAAAGCTCGGCAAGCTGGCGCCGTGGTGGCGAGCTCCTAGCGTGGGGCTGCGATTCCGGCGCCATAACAACCTGATCCGGCGGCTCCGCGTCGGATCTAGCCGGAGTCACAGCTGGCGCGGTGGAGGCGACAGGAAGCCGGTGCGGCCAATAGCTGCGGCACGTCTCCTCGCCTCATCGACGTTCGTGCGACGCTCGTGCTAGTCGCCGAGCTACTCTTGCTACCTCTACCGTTGCTCCGCCGCCTGCAATGGTTCTGTCTATGGCAGTGGTAGAGGTCTCCGGCTGGTGGATGAGATGAGAGCTCCGGCGATGAGGGCTCCACCTGACCTGCAGATGGATGAGGCATCCCATGGGGCGGTGGCTCCGTAGCCGCAGGCAGCCATGACGACGGCTCCTCAGACAATGGTGAATAGTGGTGGCAGAGCTTCCGTGGCCTGCGGGCATCAGCGGCGAAAGGTCCCAGGGACGGTGGTAGCAGTGGGGCAGCCTGCTGGCCATCGATGGAGGCAATGCCGGTGGTGGCAGGCCCGGATTTGGGGTTCCACACCTAGGTCCAGCTGCTCACCGGCGCTGTTGGTGGTGGTGACGGTTTCAGCTCTTGGAGGATGTTGACGGCTTCGGTGTAGGAGAGAATATACCTCAGCTTGCTGCGATGACTAATACGCCTGTGTGCGGATGCAATGTTGACAATGGTATTGCCTTCACATTGGAAGGTTGGTAGAGGCCATGGTGAAAGCCGGACGACGACGCCTATGGGCACCGTTCTCTCCTTGGAGGCATCTTATTGTGCCTCCGCCATGTTTGGATTCTTCGGATGAAAATCTGGTCCACTCTTGGGCCGGCGATGGTGATGTAGCTAGCGTCGCATCCTTCTTGAAGGCATCATTGAGGAAATCCGAGGCAATTTCTAGTTTTGCTCCGCTTTGACACCTAAAGAGGGCCATCAGGAAGTTGGAGCTGTTGCGTTTGAGGCGTTCAACGTGCTTGGCAACAATAACTTATATAGCTTTGCTTGGTATTGGGAGGGGTTTTGCTATTGTCCCCTTGGGAAGTCAAAGCTGCTACGTGTTTGCGAGCTCGGCAACGATGACTCAAGTAAGATTTCGTGTATCGCGTTTCGCTCTAGTGTGGGGTTTTAAGCTTTTCGATCTGCACGGTTTGACAGCCTGGCTCACCCTTGTCTCAATGAGTCTAGTGGTCGTGAAGTTGGAGCTGCAGTGTCAGCGGGGCATGATGTGTGGCAACGATGACATGAGCCTAGTTGAGTTGTGCTTTGGCGTGGTTTAGATTGTTGCCCTAACCCTAGTGTTTCCTGGTGAAGTCGGAGTCACCCAATCGGGTTTGGTTTGATGACGATAACGCCATGGCTTTGTCCATATGTTCGTCTAGCTTGTGCCTTGTTAGCGGTTTTTGTTGGGTGTTGAGATCCACTGTCCTATTCTCGTTGTCATGGTAGCTTAGATTAGTTGGTGGTGTTGTGTGATAGTTGTAGTTTTCGTCCAGTTTTTCCTAATTAATTGTGTATTGTAAGATTTGTTCCTATTTTCTCCTTAAAATAGGACACCTTCTTCTTTATATAAAACATCGACGAAGATATGACCGATCGAAAGACAACTTGACCTTGCAATTATGGTCCAGCTTGGCCTGAACCTTAGCAACAATACATGCCTAATCATTCTCCCACCCACTCCACCCACTTCCCCTCAGGCTTCAGCGTTCTTCTTCCCTTTCAATCCTCCCAAATGATAACATACCTCCCTTTGTACACCACGCAGCTAGCATGTGAAAACCTGCTGATTGCGTTCCATGTGAGGCACACAAGCGACGGTGTGTGTGTGGATCAACACTAGGCTTTCCTGAAGTCCCAGTTCTTGCTTTGTTCTTTGACAGAGAGAAGATCAACCTGGAAAAAATCGAGTATGCATGTGCTCACTGCAGCCTATCCAGACGTTTCAGTTCATGCTTTGTTCTTTCACTATGGTTTTCCTCTCGGTCGTGTAATTTATTCACGCAGCGATAACGGTCTTACCACATCGATCTAGTCACTAACTGCATCTGAAAACGAATTGCTTTTGCAGTTGCAGCAGCGTCACCATCTGTGCAGACTGTAGATCGACGCGCATCATCATTGACCATGGAGTTCGCCGTCAGCGCAGCACGGTGGGTGGTGGGCAGGGCGCTGGGCCCCGTTACCGGCGAGCTGCTGGAGACATGGGCAGCGAGCAAGAAGCTTGGCTCTAACATCCGTGAGCTCAAGCTCCTACTGCTTCAAGCGCAGGCGATGCTCGAAAATTCCGAGGGCCGGGAGATCCGTAGCGATGCACTGGCTCAGCTGCTGTTTCAGCTGCGGGACCTGGCGTACGCTGCCGACGACGTGCTGGACGAGCTCGACTACTTCCGCATCCAGGATGAGCTCGATGGCACGTACGAGGCGGTCGACGACGCTGAGGAGGAGAGGGGCCTTGTCCGTGGCCTCGCCCTGCACGCTCGCCACACCGCGAGAGCCATCGCCAGAAAGCTGGCGTGCACGTGCGGTGCTTCCAGGAGCCACGACGATGCAGAACAAGGGCGATGCCTCCATGCCACTTCTGCGGCTCACGCTGTCGGTAAACGCCTCCCTTGCTGCTCCCTCCCTACTGTGCATAACGATGATGCCACTGGTGCCAAGGCAAATGAACAGCATTTGCAAGCCCCTAAATTGAAGTTTGTTAGGATTGAAATGTCGAAGAAGATGTCAGAGATAGCAGAGCAGCTTAAGCCTGTTTGTGACGCAGTTGACAGAATTCTTGGGCCACTGCAGCCTTCAGGCCACTCCAAAAATGCCAAAACCCAAGGCATTGATTTAGAAAAACGACCCAAAACCACCCCAACAATTATAGAACCTGAATTATTTGGGAGGAAAGACCATAAAAGGTTCGTGGCAAATGAAATTATGAATGGCAAATACCGTGATAATGACCTTACCGTGCTTCCCATTGTTGGTCCGGGTGGTATCGGGAAGACAACCTTCACACAACATATATATGAAGAAGTGAAGAGCCACTTTCAGATCTCCCTTTGGATATGTGTCTCTCAAAATTTCAATGCTAATATATTAGCAAAGGAGATTGTAGAAAAAATACCTAAGGGAAACAACGAAAAGGAAAATGAAAGTGACCAAGAGAAAATCGAGAAAAGAATACAATCACAGCAATTCTTGCTTGTCTTGGATGATGTGTGGGAATATCGTGAGGATGAGTGGAAAACCTTACTAGCTCCATTTAAAAAAGGAGGAACACAAGGCAATATAGTTATAGTTACAACTCGAAAGCGAGGGGTAGCAAAGGAGATCGATTCAACCAATTGCTTAATAAATCTGAAGAGCTTGGATCATGAAGATTCTATGCGGTTATTCCAGGCATGTGTGTTTTATGACAAGAAGACATGGGAAGATTATCCAGCGGGCTTACAGCAAGTTGGAATAGACATAGTGAAGAGATTGAACGGTTTCCCTCTTGCTATAAAAACCGTAGGTAGACTATTGAGGAAAAAAGTTACTTTGGACCGATGGACTAGAGTATTTGAAAGTGAAGAATGGAAATTTCAGTCCAATGATGATGATATTATGCCGGCATTAAAGCTAAGCTATAACTATCTTCCTTCTCATCTACAACAGTGTTTCTCCTATTGTGCTTTGTTTCCTGAAGATTCTAAATTTCATAGCCAAGAACTAATAAACTTGTGGATAGGACTAGGATTACTTGGTGCTAGTGATCGAAACAAGAAAATAGAGGATATAGGACAAAGTTATTTGGATGACTTGGTTGACAATGGATTTTTTGAACAGGATGGAAAAGAACATGACAACCGTTATGTAATCCATGACCTATTACATGAGTTGGCAACAAATGTTTCATCAAATGAATCTCTCCGTCTAAATAGTTCAGATGCGAGGTCCATCCAAATTCCAACATCTATACGTCACATGTCTATTATCATTGATAATACACATGTTAAGGATAGAATGACATTTGAAAATCATAAGAAGGACCTGAGTTCACTAGGCAAGAAATTGAAAGCTGGGAACCTGCGTACAATTATGTTATTTGGAGAATACCAGGGTAGCTTCTACAAGATTTTGGGTGATATTTTGAGAGATGCAAAGTCCCTCCGAGTTATTTTTCTGTCTGGAGCATCCTACAATATTGAGGATTTGTTGCCTAACTTCTCAGAATTTGTACATCTTCGGTACTTAAGGATTAAAGATTCTCATATGTGTAGAGCAAGTCTACCCAATAATATCACAAGGTTTTACCACTTGCTGGTCCTTGATCTACAATACCACAAAGGTGAACTAGGTTTTCTAAGAGAGATGGGAAACCTTCTAAAACTACGACATTTTCTTGTCTATCATGATAATATTCACTCTAGCATTTTCGAGGTGGGAAAACTAATTTTTTTACATGAGTTACGGAAGTTTGAGGTCAAAAGAGAAATGAAAGGTTTTGATTTGGAGCAAATTGGGCAACTACTAGAACTCCGTGGGTCACTAAGCATTTATAACCTTGAAAAGGTAGAACTGATAAAGGAAGCAGATGATGCAAAACTAGCATATCTAAAGCACTTGAATAGGTTAGTATTGAATTGGGATAATAGCCGATGTAACAAGGATCCTGCAAGAGAAGGAAATATTCTTGAAAGACTTAAACCACACAACAACATTCAAGAGCTGCACGTTGCAGGGCATGGAGGTGCAACTTGCCCAAATTGGCTAGACGGAGACTTCTCCATTAGAAATCTGGAATCACTTCATATAGAATCTGTAAATTGGGACACATTGCCTCTTCCAGGAGAGTTGTACATGACTGAAGGTCAAGAGCTTCAAAGTTGTGTGACTAGCCATGGCTTTCATAATCTAAAAAGGTTAGAGCTAGTTAGCTTACCAAAGGTGAAAAAATGGTGTGGAGATGGTACCATTAATTTGCTCCCTCATTTGCAAAGTCTCACTATTAGTAATTGCCCTGAATTAACGGAGTTGCCACTGTCACATTCCACATCCTGTCAATTTCAACAGAGCAAGATTTGTTTTCCTGAACTACGGAAAATCACAATTTCACAATGTCCAAAATTGTTGTCATTCCCCCCTATACCTTGGACTAATTCGCTGTGCTATGTATCTATTGAAGGTGTGGATTCAGATTTTAAGAAGTTGAGTTACAGTAAAGACGAACAATCAAAATCAAGATTGGTTATCACGGGAAAAGATGGTCCAAGTAGCATGTTTTGGCACATGCTGGATTTCAATAATCTAACAGAACTGCACCAGTTGGAGATTTTAAACTGCCCCCCTATATCGTTGGATCACATAAAAATGCTGACATGTCTCAACACCCTTTTGATAAGTGATTTGGGTAGTATATTGTTGCCAGTTGGTAGTGAAACCCATGTTCAGTACAAGCTTCCGGTTGAGAAACTGGTGATCGAATCATGTGGTGCTAGTGGGAGGGAATTGACACAAGTGCTCTCTCATTTGCCCAAACTATCAAATTTGATTATTCAGAAGTGT
The DNA here is from genome assembly GCA_000573905.2 of Oryza punctata. Classification (NCBI taxonomy): domain Eukaryota; kingdom Viridiplantae; phylum Streptophyta; class Magnoliopsida; order Poales; family Poaceae; genus Oryza; species Oryza punctata. The sequence continues at coordinate 20,308,121 of CM002499.2, read as the reverse complement.
CAGAACGTAGCAGTGCTCGGTGTAGCGGAGCAGCGAACAATAACAACACCTGAATCATCACTATCACCATCAGCTAACGAAGCAGCCAAGACACTAACCACAAGACCGCAGCAGGAAACAGGAGAAGTGGAGGAGATGGAAACAGCAGCAGCAGCAGCAGCAGATGATGGGCTGCTTCTCCTGCCTTCCCAAATAAAGGAGTTGGCAATCATTGGCTGCAGACAGCTAAGCCTCGATGGCGGTGGAATCCAATCGTTGGAGATATCTGATTGCCCCAAGCTCCTCTGCTCCTCTCCATCCTCGTATTCCCCTTTCCCGACCTCCCTGCAAAGTCTCGAAATCTGGAAAGTGCAGGGCATGGAGACCCTGCCTTCTCCTCTCCCTAACCTCACCTCTTTGTCGATTTCCTGTTGTGGCAATCTCAGAGGGGGCGAGGTCCTGTGGGATCTCCTTGCGCAAGGTCACCTCACCGAGCTATCTGTCTACAAAAGCCCCAATTTCTTCCTTGGTTCAGAGCACTCCTGCTCCCAGGTGGACGAACAAGAAGACGTGCATCGTTCTTCCAGGAGGCAGCAGGAACTCTGGACGGATGACTCTGCAGGGGTTCTTACTGCACCCGTTTGCCATCTCCTCTCTTCATCCCTAACCAAGTTAGTCCTTGGTGGGAACGACGAGGTGGAGTGCTTCACAAAGGAGCAAGAGAAGGCCCTTCACATTCTCACCTCCATTGAGAACCTAACATTTTGGTCCTGCATAAAACTGCAGTCCCTCCCTGCTGGGCTTAGTCAAATCCCCACCATCAAGGCATTACAGATCCGTAATTGTCCAGCCATCACTTCACTTAGAAACCTCCTCAATTCACTGCAACAACTAGAGATTTCTCCATGTCAAGCCATCACTTCACTTGGAAACCTCCCCAATTCACTGCAAAAACTAGAGATTTTTCACTGTCCAGCCATCAGCTCGCTTGATGGCACAACCATCTGCTCGCTGCCCAAGGACCGCCTACCAACTTCACTCCGAGAAATAGACGTCCGTAACTGCAGCAAAGAGGAGCTAAAAAGGCAGTGCCGCAAGCTTCAAGGAACTATCCCAATTGTAATGGCCTAGCCTGCACCAAGGTAACAAGCACTTCCATCTCTCCGCTACTCTCTCTTCTTCCCCATATTTCACTAACCAATTGCTGCTCTTTCCATTTTCTTCCTAGCACATCAACATCAGTTCATGCTGTTTTTTTTTTTTTGCAGGTATCATGCAGGGTTCTTATAGTCCTGCTCTATCTGCATTTGTTGCTGCGACTTGGTACATACATACAAGTATACAACTGATTAGTCATCACTCATCATCCCCATAGAACCTTCAAATGCGGAACTGATGCCTATTGTTTTGTTACTTGGATGCTTCCAACTTTCTTATATTCCGATGGTCACAACATCACTATCTTTTACACAATTTTAGAATTTGTTGTTGATAACGACATAATCAAGCTTCTGTGTAAACCCCCTCTGCTGTTTTCTGAAAAAATAACATTTTTTTTGAAACAAATGAACAAATAACATAACTTGTTAAAATCTCTGATATTCAGAATAGGATTCCACCAGTTGCTTGTAGTGCCTTTGAATCAAATTAGAATATAGTAAAGGAGATATATATATAGTTTTCTACTTAGAAAGGAAAACATGATTTATTATTTTTTTATAGAATATGACAATTGGTTTTCAGGTACAGTATACTAAGCTTTACAATGAACTGCAGATCCCTTTTCTTTCTTTCCTTTGTCTGGCAATGGAGGAAGCATATTGATGACATATGTAAACATGGGTTTCTTGAATGAACGAGTGCCTTGATGGCTTTATGTTACATATAAGATCTATTATTTTTTTAGTACTGGTATATATTATCGGTGATGCAAGAAATGGATTTACCATGTGAAGAGCAAGAATGCGCATGGGCTCTGTGTCATATAGTGGGATGAGTCCTAATGAACGATGGGAGAAACCTCTGCTTGGCTGGGTTAAGGCAAATTCTGATGGAACTTTTCTGGTGGCGAACTCAAAGGGTGCATCTGGAGTGGCCTTGAGAAATGAAAGTGGCGATTTCCTTGTGGCAGCTGCCCACTTCTACCCTTCACTGTGTGATGCTACAATGGCAGAAGCGTTGGCGTGTCTTTGGGCAGTGCACTTAGTTTGTGAATTGGGTGTTTCAAAGGTAATCCTTTAGACCGATAGTCTGGAGGTTCAGAAGATGGTGGCTGATGAGGAAGTTAACAGATCGATGTATGGAGCAATACTCCAAGGTTTTAAGCATTGGCTAAGTTTTTGTTTCAAGATTTTAGGATCAAATGGATCCGTCGGTTGGCCAATATGACTTCCCATACTTTAGCCAAGGAATGTTGTGCTAGTGAATATTTGTTGACCTTGTTCTCTGTCTCGCCGGAGTTTTTAAGGTTCCAATTAGTTAAGGACTGTAATCAAAATAATATTATTGAATAAAGTGTTAGTAGGTTCCCCTAAAAAAAGTTTAGTGAGACGAAGTTTGTAATAGTGTGGCATGCTGCATGCACACAAGAACTGGACAAATGGAGAAGAAAAAAGAAAAGGAAATGCAGCATCAACCTACTGTAAGTCTGTAATAGCCCTGCAAAATCTTTATCAAGTTCACTTCACCTTTGGAGTACTTATTTTTGTTGGATCAATTTCATACTTGGTCAGTATATTCTTGACTAGTCCAACTCTCCGAGGTATCAGGTACTTTCCACTCTCTAGAGCTATTCTGAATTTCCACATTCCCAACTCACCAACATGAGGTCATTCTGTTTTATGACAGGATAGCTCTCTCTAATTTTTTGCGACAAAATATTATATAATAGATGCTCTTCTATGCATAATTAATACAAAAAGTTCGATCGTTTCAAACATACAACATTGGATATTGTCAATTGTAAAATTTTTAAGAAAATACGGCAACAGAAAGCTCATTGTTGTTCACTGTTTCTCCAGGCTGCACATGCTGAGGATGGATGACTTTGCAGGGCTCCTTGCTGTATTACTTTGTCACATAGTCCTCTCTTCCTTCGTCACCACTTTAGTCCTTGCTTGGAACGATGAGGAGGAGACATATGGTAACAAGCACTTCCATGTCTATAATTTTTCCCATTTTCTACCGACCAATTGTTGTTCTTTCCATCTCGTCAACATGAGCTTATTCTGTTTTTTCTGTGTGCAGAGTCCTTGCTGGACATGACCTTGCTTTTAGCATCTTATAATTGTACTATATACTGCATCTATCAACTCAGAGAATTCCCTGTACTTTCGGTTGTGTACATAATTGGTTAGTATGCACAAAATCCCTCCCATATAAACTACAGTATGAAGACCTATTGTTTATTGCTTTTGATGTTTCTACTTTTATGATGCTCTTTATAGGCTAGGAGAATGAAATTTATACTATCTCTTCTAACGTTCTATTTGTTTTAGTTGTTGATCATGACTTCATTTTTTCAAAAAGAAAAGTAAGTTGCCCAGTTTTAACTGAAAGCATAACAACATCTTGCAATAGGTGCTGGAGTTTACAGCTTACAATCCAAAACCACCTACATCAGTAAGACTAAACCAATTCACTGAACAGAGTGAAATCATTTTTTAGCAGCCCTTTTTCAATGGAGCAGGCAGCATTGATCTCTTTCGTATCGTCTACTTGATGAAGTGGCATCACCCTCAAAAGCTAGAACCTGACGAAGGCAAAGCAGTTTGGCATGGAGCAAGCATCTGAAAGTTGTCTACCGCCTCTGCCAATCTCGCTCGAACCAAAAAACCTCCACTGCTTCAAAAGCAACAAAACCTTGTAAGGTAGCTACAACAAAACCAAAAGCTTCTTTGATTTGAGGCTAGCAACTCAATAGATCTTTCTGTTCCTACTCTAAGTTTGTGGGAGCATAATCTTTCTTAATCAACTCTTCTTCAAGTGGTCTTGTTTGTGTCTTTTTTTGAAAACAAATTTACTAATGAAAAATGCATTGTTCTTTCAGACATACAGAACTGGATGTTCTAGTTGCATTTAGTTCATATGCATTAAATTTAGTGATAACAGTAAGGATATTTGTAGCCTACCTTCTCAGAAACGGTGGTATGATCTTCTTGCTTCTTCTTATTCTTTCCTTTTTGCTATTAACTCTTGAAACGGGCTGCTCTTATCTGTACTACGTTACTTTTTGTATCAGGATAACACAATACTGCATGAATTACACAACTAGCCTCGGCCTCCAGTGTTACACTCATATCCTATCAGGTCTCTGGCCGGTGCTCGTAACATACTTTCTGGTTTACTGTCTGCTTTAAGAGTTAAATAGGTACAGCTCAAAACCTTAAAAAAACAAGAATCCACGTATACTTTTCCTAAGTCATAAGCATGAATTCGTTGTGCTTTTTGTTTTGTTGCATAGTTTGTTTTGAAATGTACTATGTTGTACCTTAGTATAAAATTCTATTCTATCTGCATTTACCCAAAGTCAAATGCTCTGGAAAATGATTATTTTCCATCTGGTTAAAAGAGAAACTGGTCAGTGCATGCAAAATGACCATAGCACACTAACAAGAAACTTAAGTTGCAATCCTCGCAGAAAAAAAAGATATTTAACCTACAGTAGAAGATTTGTTACATTTTTTCTAGTTATTTTGGAGCCCTTAAAGAATCCAATATTTCTGGATTCCACTTCTGTTTTACTTAATCACAGATTTGTTTTACTTCCAGGTTTTAGGCTTATGAATTGTGATACATAAGTACTGTCGTTTGAAAGTTTCTGACAAAAAATATCTATTCTATATTCTCTTCTGTCAATAAATAACACCAGAATTTGTATTGTTTCAGACATCCAGAATTCGATTCCATCAGTTAGCTGTACTATCTGTAAATCAAATTTGAAGATAACAAAAGCAACAACTTGTTTATTACTTCAGGAAATGAGAAGACTGGCTTCATGGTATAGTACTTTTCTCATCCTTATATACATATATACATATATATATATATATATATATATATATATATATATATATATATATATTAGATAGTGCAGTTTGTTCTTTCCCTTCTTTTTGCAACAAAATCAATTTTTATGATCTATGTGAACTGTTTTGCAGTCAGTATGGGCTTCTTTAATGGACTTAGTCTTGGATAATTTTTTGTTTCGCTTGGGTAAGTCTTGATAATTTGATGGTATATACATCTCTTCTCGAATTTTATATGATTGTGTTCTTAGCCGTAAATGCTCTTTGCTCTTTGTACCAGGATATTAGTAATGCTATCATGAAATGCATTCATTGTAAGCCAAGGGCAAGAGTGATGCTACTTCAGTTTGGTTCTGTGAATACCAAGTAGAGGAGATGCAGCACTAGACTACTTCGCAAATATCAATGTCATATCTGCAAATTCACAATTTGATGACTATCCTTTTGTCGGGTGGATTTAAATCATTTCAGTGTGTTCTTGACTTGGTTACTATTTCAGCTGTATAAATTGAGTGAATATTGGGTTAAAACTCAGGGATTGTTTGTTTGCAGCATATTCAGCAGTGTGGTAGATGAGTAGGAAGTAATTTTTTGGGAAATTTTCAGATTGTTAAAAAGCTTGGATCTGCATTCAAGAGGTTCAGGTTATTTGGATCTGTGCTTTTTCTATTTACTATCTGAACTGTGGAAAAGGTTAATGATCGTTTGTTAATTCATTCGATCAGAACTCCTCCTCCAACTTCTTTTGATCAAACAAGTAGCATACTTAACTGGTCTCTCTCTTCATCTTGCTTCACACAAATATGTAAAGAACAACACTTATACCAATCTTGAAATCGGTGTTTGGTGATCTATGAACGGTTGATCGGCACACAGATCACGAGTATGGTCTACATGGGCCACGGCAAGCATAATTACAACATAAGTAAATTTTACAAAACCCCTGGTTGGAATTTTGGGAACCAGGTAACGCAAAATGCCAGGTTTTGTGATTTATTTCTAGGACGTGGGGCAAATTAATCAATTCACAAAAAAAAATCAAGGATTAACCACTGCTCAATGTACTTATTGGGGAATATTTAAAATATCGAGATTTCCGTATTTTGAACGGACAAATTTGTACAAGAGCAGAAGATCATGCCAATTACAGATCAACTAGTAAGTTACGAAAAACAACAGCTGCATTTTGCTTGTTCTGACAATCAAAGCACTAGGTCAGTTTTCACCATCTGCTGAAGCATTGGCAGAAAGGTTTTGAGCTTCTAAAAGCTTCATCTGCCGCTCAGCATGCTCCCGCTCACATTGGCTAATGCCCATGATGATGTCAAGCATAGTTCCAGTAGTGCCAAAGAAAACCAGTGGTGCCAAGGATTTCTTCTTTATCCCCACAGGAATAGCAACAAGAGCACCAGCAACTGAGAAGAACCAGGTGCCGAGAGCACTGCATGCACATGAAACGTTGTATATTAGCAAAGCATAATTATTTCAAACAATACTGATGCCTGAAGGGCCATTTTTACCCAGTCTACTACCAAATACTTAGTCATGTAAGTTTCACATATCTATATATATGTTTAGTTTTTTTTTTTTTTTTGCAGCAATTTTGACAAATTGAGTCCATCTCAACAACGGGAATTGCATATTCATTCTTCACTGGGTATCAGCCACACTGTCTATTGACAAAAGCATCGGACTATCAAACTAATGCAGTTCTAGAATGACAGCATATGCTATCCTGTGGCATATATTGTTGTCCTTTTGCACTACACAAAATGATCTACCTAAAATTTTGTTTAGCTACATTGGTTCCTATCCTTTATCCTTTTAGTTTAATTCTATTTTCTCGCCTTTGCATGAGATAGGAGAAGTCAGCACATAATTACTAGAATATCATCCTAAAACTATGTGCATCTTCATTTCTTCTACCCTACCCCTACTTTATCATACGAATCTATACAATGCATATACATTTAATCCTAAAGCACATTCTTCTGACATAGCGAACTTGCAAGAGCGATTCAATACACAAATTGACATAAATCTATACTCTTCTAAATTAAAGCCCACCACACCAACACTGTTGTATAATTTTTTACCAACAACTCCTTCATGTGCATTAAGATTACAAAAAAGTCCTACATATTTGTTCATCTTATTTCATCTCTAAAATACAAGTTTATCATGCAAAGGGATCTATAGGGACAAATTGTTATGAAAACATTACAATTAATTTGGCCGTATAATTCATATTTATCCATAGCAAAGAGCGGGTATTTAACTAGTACACAACAAAATTGCAGTGTTCTCACATTCAATACTACTATATGGATTCACGAGTGTGGGGTTTCAGGATTGTAACAGGCATCACATCAGGAAATTATTCAAGTTACTTCATACTACAAACCATCCAAAGATGCAGCGAAATCTATCTTTTCTGATAATATCATAATTAACATGTAAAATAAAGGGTAAAGTCCATTTTTACTCCTCGCACATTGCTCGAAGTCCATTTTTCATTCTCAACTACAGAACTGGTTATTTTTTAAACCTTAACATTCAAAACCAGAAAAATGACACCCTAAAAGATACTAATTTCTAGTGGTTATGTTTCAAATGGAAGTGTTTTCCTAGTTAAATTCTTATTATGCATATTTTGCTAATGTAGAAGTCATTGCATTAGGTCTGTGGCCATGAAAGTGACCAATTTGAAGCACCTGTTACCAGAAACCACTATTATATCATTCAAAACAACCATCAAATATGGCCTAAGGTGTTATTTGTTTGGTTTTGAAAGTTCAGGATGAATAACGACCGGTTTTGTAGTTCAGGATAAAAAACGGAATTCAAGCAAAGTTCAAGGGCTAAAAATGGAAAATAAATGATGATCGATGCCAGAAGGGATTGTACAACAGTACATAGAATGTAGAAATTTCATGCTACACATAAAGAACAAGGCAGTGCAAGATAGAAAAGTGAATTACAGGGGGTCCTTATTACATAAGGCATAAAAAATAAGAAATTTACTTTTGCCACTTTCACAACAATAATACCATGTCCTCTCTTATGCCATAAAAAATATCACACTTCTCTCCTTTTTGCCATTACTCCATTAGTATGCATCTATTGCCATTGCCATCTAGTCAACCTGGGTTAACTGTCAAATTTTGCCCAACTTAAAATTGTATTGCTGGGATTTTCAATGATTTTTCATTTACGTAAGGGCATTGTAATCAACTAGAGTTGACTGGATGGCAAAGGCAGCAGAGAGATGGGCACCAACAAAGGAGTGGTAAAAGAGAAGTGCAGAATTTTGATGGCAGAAGAGAGAATACAGTGTCAAAAGCTACAGCCTAGAAGTCTGTAGAGTGAATACAGAGGTGAAAAAAGTGTGAACACACTAAACTCAAGCTAAGTTTGTTGCTATTTCAGTGCAAACCTGAGATAATTCAAGCTTTGCTAAGTTTAAACACTGAACACATCATGCAGTAACTATCTTACAGAGTTTTGTACCAGCAACAAGGTCAACAGCAAAACAGGATGGCATAAACTATGTAAACAATCCTGGCCATAATAACAATCAGTGTTAAGTACTGACCTATATGTCAAACAGTCAAAAGAAAATAATTACAGGTTTACCAAAATTTATACCCACTAAGACGATATCGTAACTCCACCCAGTGTCATCACACTGTACTAAAAGTTAGCCACATTATTTCAAGACAAACTTTTTTTCTAGTTTGCAATAACATATAATTGGCATCAAAATTATGATCTTAAGTGTGCACTCCCCATAGAAAGAATGGGTCACTGAAGAATTGAAATCCTTCTACTTATTCCTCCAAATGCAACCTTTTCTGTCAATCATTGTATTTAGCCCCAAAAGGGGACTCTAATCACCAATTCAAAGGAGGATAATCACAAGGAAATCTCGACCCAAAACCTCGCAGGACGCAAGAGACCAGATAGCTCCGCGATTTGTTGAAATCTAATAGCCACAAGAGATTCGCGAGTCACCTAAATCTAAGCCACGACACAGTTAGACCGATCGCGATTGCAACGCCGCGAGAATCGAAATGACCAAAACAAGGGAGGGGAGAGGGATCGATCTAGTGACTGACTTGGACACGGTGCAGTCCTCCAGCTGCTTCTCCCCGCCCCCGACTCGCTCCATCTCTTCTCCTTCCCCTTCCTCTTCCTCCCTCCAGGCGGCGCGGCGCGGTTGCAGTGGCGCTGCTCGACGCGGTGGCCTAGTGCGGCGGCGGCGGCGCAAGAGGAGGGCGGCGGCGTGGAGATGACTAGATGAGAAATGGATCCCGGCCCATTACCGCCGGCCCAACTAGGTGAAATACCGCTTCTGACCTTCTCGCAAGAGACGGCCCACGAAAGCCCATCAAGTCGCTCCCTTCCATCTCTCCCCCCCCCTCTCCCCCACACGAAACCCTCGATTAAACCCTCGCCTCCCGCCGCCGCACGCCGGAGGCGACCACCACCACCACCAACCCCCGCCGCTCGCCGCCTCCTCTCCCCGCATGGACCCCGATTTCCGGTTCGACCCGGACGGCTCCGACGACGACGGGGCGGCCTCGGCGGCCGCGGGGCGGAAGAAGCCGGCGCAGTCGCCGTGGGAGTTCTCGTCGTACGCGGAGTCCGTGGCGGCGGAGCACGCGCGCCGCCGCACCACCTCCATCGACGAGAAGATCTCTCAGGCCCTGAGTGGTAGCCGCCGTGGCGGGAAGCCTTCTATCCCCGACGGGGACTCCGAGGGCGACGAGGATGATTCGGAGGTGGAGGATGATAGCGAGGAGGAGGAGGAGGTGGTGGAGGGGGAGATCGACGACGAGGACGACGAGGTTGAGGAGAGCGAGGATGATGAAGATGGGGTAGAGGTGAGCGACGAGGAGGTGGTGGAGGAGGAGGTGGGCAAAGGGGAGGAGAAGAGTGACGAAGAGGAGGAGGGCGAGGAAGGACAAGAGGGGGAAGGGGAGGAGGAAGGAGACGAGGAAGCTGCAGAAGAGGTGAACCTGTGTCGCTGCAATTCCATTCCTCCCATTTGTTTTCGCTTAATTTAGCTCTGGATGCGCTACTTGCACGCTATGCTGTCAAATTCTAGTGCAATGTGGTGTGTCATGCACTATTTTCTTGCAATAATCGTGACATGCTTATGCATTGGTATTCGCAGGAAGAAGAAACGGACAAGAAGAGTGGTGTAGTGGACCCTTCTAAATTTTTTGCATCTTCCGAAGGAGCGTCGTTCCATGCAAATTCATTTCTTGAGCTGAACTTGTCAAGGCCACTTCTTCGAGCCTGTGAAGCACTCGGCTACCAAAAACCAACGCCAATCCAGGTTTACAACTGCGAGCTTCTCTTTGCTCATGAATAAGATAGTAAACATGAATGCCATCTTCAGCCCTTCATATATGCTGGACATTCAAGACTTTGGAACCATAAAAAAAAATGAATGGATGATATAGTTTATGTTTATTAGGATATTTCTCTTCTGAATGTTGTCTTGATATGTGACTCAAATGCCTTCAAAGTACACAAACTGCTTCTTAAGATGTACCTTGGGTCTTTTGTGTGGCTTTGTTAGTTTGGTTTGCAAGTCTTAATATGAAGTTTCCATGTTTATCTTGACCATGAGAATGTATGGTTCATGTAGCGTTAGCTTGACATTAATCTATGTTCCATATATATCCACATATATCTGTAAGGACTAAGGAGTGTTATCATGAACTATGGTTTTCCGTGCTGTTAAACTCTTTTGTTTTAAGTGAATTCTGTTCCTGTATGCTCTTACTGAGGTGGAAATTGGATTTTGTAATTATAACAGGCCAACCCTAAAAGCATTCAACAGTTAGATTATTTTATTTTAATTATAGCCAAGATATTTCTCTTGTCAGAATTTGTGCTTCCTTGTCGGCTGCCAATATAGTTTGATAAAACAGTGCATATTCTAAGCTAATAAGGTCCTTTGCACAACTACTTGCATTTTGATGAAGCTGACAATTAGTGCAAAAAAGGCAAGTCGTGATTGTAGTTTGATACCACAATTTTTTATTATAAATGGGATTCCTTTAATTGGTCAAAAACAGAAGTTTCTGTTATTATTTTCGGTGAAGTAACATTTTATTTTTAAATAATGTAATAATTCCTTATTGATGCATGTTGGCAAGTTAATTTGGTTGCCAATTTCCTTTGTTCTTATTTTCTTTCTTATTCCAGGCTGCATGCATACCATTAGCATTAACTGGACGGGATATATGTGGCAGTGCTATAACAGGATCTGGGAAGGTATATATAATTAACAAAAATTTCCCTTTGGGAGCATTTTGAATCATTATCTATCTTTAGCTTAATTGAACTCTTTATAGACAGCTGCTTTCTCATTACCTGTGCTGGAACGTCTACTTTTCCGGCCCAAACGTGTACCTGCAATTAGGGTGCTTATCCTTACTCCAACAAGAGAGTTGGCTGCTCAGTAAGTTCTATATATTCAGTTCTCATTGAAACCACTTTGATATTAACTCATTCCTTCTATTATTTTGTTTCATCATGGCTGAAGCTCCAATAAGGAATTTCCTAAGTTTGCTCTGTTTTATTAGTTTTTTGTTTGAGGTTAATTTCTTTTTCTGCACTGTTTTATCAATTACCGGCAATGTTCTGATCATATGTTTTAATATGTATTTTTCTTGAAGCTATAATTTAGGGATGCTTGCTGTTTGTTAATTGTATTTAGGGTGTTCATTATTTTTACCATTTCAATTTTGTATTGGAAATTGATATATGATTAAAATGTCGAATTCCCATTTTCAAATAGTCAAATTTGAATGTTTGAATCTCTTGCTTGACATTTGTTTCTATAATCACTACTTTTAGGCATCCTAAAATCGTAGCAACAAAGTTTACTGCACCTCAATTATCTAAGAATACCACATTTCGCATAAAGAGATCCCAAATGAATTTGTTGTGTAACATTACTTATGAAAAAACTATCTTAAATGTTGGCATATATCACATGGTGCTTATCAGTTTTATATTATTACAGTAGTTTTAAGTGTACTTACCATTCATATAACTATAAATGCAGGGTCCATAGTATGATCGAGAAATTAGCTCAATTTACTGATATCAGATGTTGTCTGATTGTTGGCGGACTTTCAACTAAGGTATTGCATTGCATTTTGTTCTATTTGTTTGCTGATCTTCTGCGAGGGACAACCTCTATTTTTTCCCTTGTGTTTTCTCCATGGAAGTAGAACCCCATGTTTTTATTGCATTTTAGTTATCATCCTGCTTATTGAGCCAACAAGTTTTAAGGTGTTCAAATGTTATCCATCCATGTACCATTTCCCTTGATAGAAACTTATTTGAATTTGTGATCGGACATACTAATGTAAAAGGAAGAGGGCTGCGTCGGCTCAAACTAAGAGCAGCAGAAGAAATAGAACTGTTTGTATGTTGTAGTTGCTCTTTTGTCACCGCGCTAAATATGGCTGCTTAAAATTAATGTTATTTAGATATTTAACAACAATTAAACAGCGAATGGGCAAGTTTGATATTTGCTAGTGCTATAAGTTTCTATCGATTTTGGAACTATAGTGTCCACTTCTGTGGTAATATATCTGATTGTTTACATGCCTTTTTCTATTATCCTTTATTGTATTTTCTGCCTAGTTTCTGGGTTAAATGCTGATAGAATGATACATACCTTACCAGGTACAAGAGGTAGCTTTAAGGTCGATGCCTGACATTGTTGTAGCTACTCCTGGGCGTATAATAGATCATCTACGCAATTCACTTTCCGTTGGGCTTGAAGATCTTGCAATTTTGATCCTTGATGAGGCTGATCGTTTGCTAGAACTCGGTTTCAGTGCTGAAATTCAGGAACTGGTAACTTCAAATTCTCTGCTTTCTATGCACTTTGGCAGTTTGACATTTGGTCTCAAGGAATGTTCTTTCAGTGGGTCTGTTGGAAGCAGAGCAGCTGAATTAATGAGATGCTTTTTCATCAGCAGCATGCTGTAGATTAGGCATTGTTCACTGAACATGGTTACAGACTTGCAGATTTTTTATGTTGATGCAGAAAAAACATTGTATAGAAGTAAAAAGTATCATACATGTTATTTCATTTTCTTGTTCGTCTTCTACATTTGGAGAGATAACAAAATTGCATTTGGACAGAGAACAAAATTGCGATAAGTCTTTATTTAAATACTGAATAGCTTTCTATTGTTTGGGATGAATGGCATTGCTGGAGATTGGGAAGGGAGGCTGTGGAAGTTTGTAGGGCTGAACTGGGTGTTGGGAAAAGGGTATTCAATGGTCAATAGATCCAGAATTAGCCATTTAAATCTTTCTGGGTCCTTATATCTACTCAATTGTCAAACATTCAAAGAATGATTCTGTTGTCATCTATATCTTTAAGTTTGGACTTGCAGGCAGTTACTCTCTCTAGAAATAATTGATTTTATCCTTGTTTTCATAAGGAGACCACAATTCTTTGACTGTAATGGGGTTCCATAATAAATGCAGATTCGCATGTGTCCTAGAAGAAGACAGACAATGCTATTTTCTGCTACGATGACAGAAGAAATTAATGAGCTTGTGACACTTTCACTGAACAAACCGGTCCGTCTTGAAGCTGATCCTTCTCTGAAACGGCCTGCAACATTGACAGAAGAGTACACGTTTTTCCTAAGTCTAAACATTCAGGTTATGTGTGCTGTATTTCATGACTAACAGCATCTCCATTTCCTAATTATTTGCTCATCATCAGGGTGGTTAGAATACGAAGAGCACGTGAAGCAAATCAAGAAGCTGTTCTGCTTGCTCTCTGTTTGAAGACTTTCAAGGATAAAGTAATCATTTTCAGGTTAGTGTTCTGGATAATCTGATCGTAATTTATGGCTTTATGATTTTGTCAATGACTCAATGTAACAGTTCCTCAGTTTTGGGCATTATAAGAGGTATAGTTTGGCTAACTCTGCTCAGTGCTAACCGAGAGTATGTTTAGGGTAGCACAGTCTAGTGGGCAGCACATGTGTTTCACCGGATTCTATGAATACATGATTGACTCGCTAAGCCCAGCAACAGATGTAGTGCCTGTGCATGTGTGCCACCATTCCATAGGAACTATTATCATTTGTCTGCATCACATGTTGACATATAGTTAATGCATGCTTGTGTCATACTATTGCTGTTACTCCTAGACTCCTATTTACTGTCCTACTGCATGTTTGTGTACTGGATGATCCTAGTACTTAACATATGCATATTTTGTATAATATGTTGATATTTCATGTCCCTTTGCAGTGGGACAAAGCATTCTGCTCACAGATTGAAAATAATATTTGGTCTCTCCGGGATGAAAGCTGCTGAACTTCATGGCAACCTTACACAGGCCCAGCGGCTTGAGGTTATTTTATGTTACAGTTCTTCCTTTTACCGTCTCCTTAGCTCACATCCATGCTTCCTAATTGTAATTTTTAGTACCATGGTAGCTTTTGTGTTATGAACCCTTTATTTTCCAGTATCTTCATTAAAATGTGCTCACAGCATTGCGGTAACATTGCATATTATCAGATTTCAGATAGTGTACAATCTATAAAACTTATCATTATGAAAAGTAGCCTACATGCCCTTTACTAGTATTTTCAACCCATAAGTTTCCTCTTCTACTGACTGTGCACATGTAACATGTTTCCAAATTGTTTTGGCAATATAATAGTTCTTTTTTTGCATTGTATATTTTGATACTTCTGCTCACTGATAAATAGCTCTAGCATCTTCACTAACCTAATGAAAATTTTCATTCTTCTATAGGCTTTAGAGCTTTTCAAAAAGCAAGAAGTGGACTTCCTGATTGCAACTGACGTTGCAGCTCGTGTGAGTAAAATTTTATATCTTTCATAATTTTCATATGTGCAATAATAAGATTATGTTATGGGATAATAAAAACAGAAAAGATAACGTAAGAGAAATATAAATACATTTTTTATATATTTCATTGTTTTTTGTTGATGTTGTTGGTTTGACTTGTAGGGGATTGATATCGTTGGTGTTCGAACTGTAATAAATTTTTCCTGCCCGCGTGATGCCAGAACGTAAGCACTAAATATGTGGACACAGTTCTGCTACATTTGTTTTTTTGCATGGCTTCCGTTTAGTTTTTGTGAAGCTTCCAATGATTATGAAATATTCGTACTTATGTGTTATATGGTTGATGAGAGTATTGTTCATTGGAACATAATTTAATTGCTCCTGGTTCTGTTTGTATATTAATTTTTATGATATGAATCTCATACTGCCGTGCTGCTTAGCTCATTACCAGTGGCATATTTATTTTAAATTTGATTCTTGGAATTGTTGTACTTTCTAATGAGTAATAATAATTCATATATGTATGAGACAAGTTATATGAATTTACCAGGGAACGATGTAGTTTTGGCGATTAATACAAGTGAGTTGGTCATTTTTGTTGAATATTGTTTGTGGGTCTTGCAGAATCTATAGTCCTAGAATATGTGCCATTTTACTGGTCTCTGTCTTTTATCTGATTATTTGGACATCTTTCTACAACATTTCAGAATTTTGCATTGTTGGTTTAGGAGAAAAAATAGTTACCTTCCAGATGTTGTATGCATTTTGTGTGTTCTGTTTGTGAGCCTGTACATGTACCAGCCCAATATCATTTTTCTCTAATACCATTAGTTTTTTGCCCTTTTTTTGTCTTGCAGTCATAAGGAAGAATTATGCCTTTTAATTTTGTTCTTTCATAGATGTTACATGTTTATGCTGTTGCAGTTATCTACATCGTGTTGGACGCACTGCTCGTGCAGGCAGAGAAGGATATGCTGTGACATTTGTTACTGACGATGATAGGTCCCTCTTGAAAGCTATTGTAAGTATATTGTTAGTCTGTGAACCAAAATAAATTCTTAAAAAAACTTCACAGAACACTAAAAGCCTTGTGTTATACTACCATATAATAAGTAATGAATACACCCATATGATGTAAGCTGTTGGTAAACATTTAGTGGGAAAATGTCAGTATCTGTATCTTTTTTCTGATTGTAAATCATCAGTGCTAGTTATCATCAGATTCCTACAACTGCACTTTCCAGCCTTGGCTTTTCTAATTCCCTTAATTCTAAACAAGGTGTGGCGGTCATTGTCTAACCAGCATGTTTAATGTGAATAGTTATGTGTGGGTCCTTTCATGATGTTGCAGTTAGTAAATAATTTCTATGATATGTGGGAGAGTACTATGCACTCAACATAGAGGCTGGTCCACAACTGATAAGTGATAACGTTGTTTATTAGGGGCATTTGCAAATTTGCACATAACTATCTGATCCTCATATTCTAAATTGGTTTTAGATATGCACAAATATGTTAATATATGAGCATCACTGTGACTGATGATCAATGTTCTTTTTCGTTTAGCTACTGCTTTTGATTGTTACTTATTGGTATCATTGAATTGCTTTCAGGCAAAGAAAGCTGGTTCACAGCTGAAAAGTCGCATTGTTGCAGAGAAGCCTGTGGCTGAGTGTGCAAAATTGATTGAGGAACTTGAAGATCAAATTTCTACCATAATTCAAGAAGAAAGGTTTGTTTCAAGGAAGTTTACGGTAGACTTTTGTTCAAACTACAACTAGTATTTATACCCTTTCTTTGCAGGGAGGAAAGAATATTAAGAAAAGCTGAAATGGAAGCTACAAAGGTAGTATTTCTTTACAAGTTTCGAAATTTCCTTGATAATAAATCATGTTTTGCTTGCAATAGTTATTACTATCAAGTGTTCTTTAATGCTATATAGATTAACACCTTTTTCTGCCAAATCTTTATGACTATCAGGCAGAAAATATGATAGCTCATAAGGATGAGATATACTCAAGACCAAAGAGAACCTGGTTTGCTACTGAGAAGGAAAAGAAACTTTTGGCAAAGGCTGCTAAAGTAAGTTTGCCTTAAATTGTATTTACATTTCTTTGATGCCAAATTGGCAATTACGTATGCAAATTCTAGCTCTCAAATTGTGCCTGCTGCATGTCATTTGACAATTTCCTGTTTACCTCCTTTTACCATTTAACTCTGATAAACCCCTTTAGCTATTTACATTGTCTTCATTAACTAAATAGACAGCCTAATGCCCTTGCTTTTGTTTTGTCCTGTCTTTCCCACAATCATTTTCTGGGTTTCCATGTGTGTTGATTGTGACAGTAGTACCTTTCGTTGATTTGCTCAATTCTTTTTTGGCTAATGTGATTTTATGCTCGTGGATGGAATCTATCCATACTTAACATATCTTGTCAGTCTTTTACATGTCATTAATATCTGAGTTATTCTTTATCAAGGAATCTACGAGTCAAGGTAAGAGTAACTCTGGAGTTATTAGTGCTCAGCAAGCTGAAGATCTTCGTCTGAAGGAGAAAAGGAGAAGGGAGCGTGAGGTATGCTTATGAATATGTTGTTTGAATGAGTTGGTAATGCCCATGAGGTTTTCTTTAGTTGATGTTTTATTTTATCTTTATTCTACAGAAAAATCTACCTAGGAAGAAACGGAGACGGTTAGAGGCAGAACGGGAGATGTTAGAAGATGAGAGTGAAGATGAGGAAGAAGCTAAGGTACATTTCCATTGATGATGTTGATAATTATTGCATACTACTCTGGCATTGACAACTAGTAATAATAACCATAGAAGGCATTGATAACTAGGGCCTGTTCGGCTGCCATTCCTGTGACAGCACTGCGGCTGCAGCGTTTGCATTGTGCGGCAGCAGCTGTGCTGCTTGCTGTTGTAGCTAGCTGCCATGCAGCGGTAGAAAATGGCAGCCGAACAGACCCCTAGTTATTAAGTGGAAACTAATGAGACTTACTTAGTTGATTGAATCCTGTTATTCTATATTTGGGTTTAGTGCTGATGGCTGGCATAAACAATTTGTGACTTCTCCCTTGTCACAACTCTGCCACTATACACATCTTGAATGTCTGGTGTATCGAAATTAATTTTTTAAGTAGTTATATGTTTTTTCTATACTATGATCAAAAGAATACTTGCACATGTTGGCATCCACCTTATAATTGAATAACTGTTGAGCTACATTTAGCCCTAAGCTTTGAAGTGCATCCTGCAGGAAAGAAAAGGTGGGAAAAAAGAAAAGAAAGGTCAATCCTTAGTTGATGTGGCTTATCGTAGAGCAAAATCAATGAAGGCCAGCGGTAAAAAGGGTGCTGGCACTGGCAAAGGAAAGAATGATAAAAAGGCAAAACAACATTCTGAAAAGGATCCAACTAGGCAAGAGGAGATGCAAGACTTGTTCCAGAATGATATGAGTGAATGGAAGCAGGGCCGCTCCTTGAAGAAAAATAATGTTATGCGAAAGAAATCGAAAAATTCTTTTAAGAGCAAATCCAGGTATGTAACAATGTTATCGCTTGCCCTTGTATTTTGAGTGGAGAAAAAGATGAAAATACAGCTTAGCATTTTTTTATCATACAAAACTATTGTTATTCATTTTATTACCACTGACGCTAATACTAGGGTCCTCAAAATTTCTAAATGAGAGTTCCACTTAACTTTTTCAGGTACAAGCGCCGAAAGTAGAAGACCGGCTAACTTGTAGTGTGTTTTTCACACTGGGAATTTATTGCATTCCCTTGTATCATTTTTGACCGGCTGATCCTGAAGAAATGTCAGGATATGTTGTGCCCATCTTGTGTTTACTAGTTATATACAAATTTCTCATATCGTGTAATCACATTCGCCATGATTTTTAATGTAATGACCTGTGAGGTCCATCCACAGTTTAGAAGTGTTTCTCATAGTATTTTGCATCGAAGGCTTTACTTGAATCCATTGCTCATCCTTATAAATACCAGTGCCCATTGTTGGTCAGCCCGTTTCTATTGTAATGTTTATGCAGGAACTCTTTGCTGAACATGGCATGCCAACCCATTGCAGGATCGGGTCAAGTTTGCTGTCACAGGTTGTGCAAAATATAACATGTTTCCTACTTAATTATTTTTCTATTACTATTTCCATTGGTACTACTATTTCCATTGGGGCAATAAACAAGAGTACATACTATGGAGGGCTTAAAAAATTGACCACTTATGTGAAGAGCGTTCGCTCAGTAAATTTCCCGTGTGATTGTATTGTCAATCGATGATCCTCGTAATATGCACCCGTTTTAGCTACAATTTTCTATGTGATTGGATTGCGATATCGAGCAGGTGAGTTTTGCCCAAATAGCCAGATTCGGCTCCAATATTAAAATATTATTAAGTGAGAATAGTTTTTCCTTACATGACTACTTCATTTTCATTTTACAGTACTCCACCCATTCTATAATATAAAATTATTTCCTTCTGTATACTATTAAAGATAGAAAGAAAAGACTAGAATACACATATTAAATGTGATTTTGGTTGGTGTGAGTGAATATTGGGGTTAATATGTAGAAATTTGAATTGGAGTTGATAATAAACAGTATATCAAAATTCCTTATATTGTGTGATCAGTGGAATGAGTAAAATCTCCTACATTACGAGAAAGAGAGTATTCTTTCATCAGTACAAATGACACCTTGCTATATGATGGTATGTTTGGCTGTGCTATGCAGCGCTACGTGGCAGCTGTGCCACAACCTGTCAGCACAAAACAGTAGCTGCAATGTACAACAGCTGGCTACAGAGCAGCCGAAAACGACATGAACTTATTAATTTTGTTTTACGAGTTGCAAGACCTGCTGTATTCCTATATCCTGCACCACCCGTTTAATGATTTTCATGTTGAAATTTAACCTACTTATTACTTCTGATCTTAGCCTAAACATAATCACCTTCTGCGAAAATTAATTGATCTACTAATCTTGGTGTGAAGTTATTGAAGCCGGTATTTGATTTTGCTATTCTTCCGTTGCTTTTCTCCTTTCTTCATCTGTTCTTGTCGTGGGGGAAGCAGGGGCACTGGCTTAATCACGAACGTATCACCAGTGTTCTATGTTGAGAAAAAGAAAACCTTTTAGAGATACTCATGAACCCTAGCGTCTAATCGATTGCGCAATTGGTTCAGGATTTTAGGATTCGAGAGTTCAAGGTGTAGCATTTTGGCTCTCCTCCTTTTTACTTTTATAGTGGTGCTACTGGGGCTCAGAATTTTATCTCCAATTGAAATACGAATCCCTTATTTGATTCTTGTTAGGAACAGACTAGTGGGATTTTATCATTTCCCTAACTAGCTAATAAAATCAATCAACATTATCCCCTTGATTTTGAGATTAACTAACGAGTCTACTAAATAAAATAGCTCATCAAAGGTAATATGTCACAACAACATTAAACGTCACTGAGGTAACAAGACTATAATTCATTATAGTACTCAAGTAAACTCAATTTTAAATTAGTATGTGTTGATTGATAAATTTAAACCTCCCTCATCCAGGATCTTAGTCAAGGCTCTAATTTATACATGTATTGGCTAGAATATAATTTTAATTAAACTTAACTTATGAGACTTTATAGTATGGATGCACGAGCGGATGGTCAGCTTAATAATTCAATCTTGGAACATATCTTTTACAATAATATCAATGTGTCATGCACAAAACACACAACATGTTGTTACTAGAAAAGAAAACTGCATTTATTATCGTGTGATTTATTATGCAGCATAATTAGTGGCTCAAAAATTATATGCCACTCTTAGTTTGGGAAATATGTGTAAAACATTTAGTTTGTTTAATTATAAGATACTACAAAATCTAAGTGTATCGTTGACTATGTAGTTTGAGGTCATTTGAAGCTTTTCTATGGTTATTGCTCCCATGCGAGAATGTGGACATAACTTAATGTGAATTTATTTAAGATCGATCTAAGTATCTACACATCTCACAAAATAATTATCTGAATGACTCATAATTTTAGAGGCCATTAGACTTTATAGACATGAGCATGTTACTTAATTCCATTTGCCTTGTAAATAACACAACATTTTTTAACACCAGTGGTTTAGTTTGGATTTAATAAAATACTGCCAAGATTCTCAGTAAATAATGTATGCTAAATTTGTATGCATCCAGACTTGAACTAATAGCAAAATTCTGTCAGTTGAATCATAAATAATTTATCTTTCTAATTTAGTTCTAACTAACTGATAACTGAATTATCTTGAATCATAAACAATGTCAATATATGACTTACTAATATATGCCTAGTACTCCTCCAGACCAAAGTTTGGTGACCAAAAATTCATTTAATTTCTCGCATCAATATACATTGCTAGTAAAATGTCATCAATATAAAGTACTTGAGTATAAACTTTCCACCATTATGTTTCATGTAGTTGTACACCTCATTTGAATCGTTTAAATTTTCCTTTAGAGCCTAGCTTATATTGTATAGACCCATTTATGGCCTACTATTTTGACTCATTTAGACACTTCTACTAAATTATTTACTTTATTTTGAATAAACTCATTAATTCAATTAATCTCACATGGTTTAAAAACCACTTGGATGAATGCTTAATTTTTATAGTTTATGAGGTGAGGAAGCTTTGCATAGTGTTTACCACCATAATAGTCCGATCTCACAACTTTATTTTATTTTTAGCACTGGTATCTCAAATTTCTTAAAGGAAATCGGATATCTCTTATGGGTAAACGTAGCCATAAGTAATCATTTGTTGGCTAATTTCTTGATTTAGTGAACTTTTTCTTAAAACTAAAAAACATCCTGAAAATTAAATTCTAAGGAAAATAATATTTCTATCTTATGAGACATTCCAATCTCCCCTAGAAATGTGGCATAAACAACAATGAACAATTTCAATGACGTCTCACTACAGATATTTATTATAATAATCACATAGTCGTCCAAATAGAGCAAATAATTTTATCATCAACTTAATATAGCATGTTCTCTTTGTAAATAACAGACATAACCCGTTTTTAAGAAGACTCTAATTAACTAAACTAATAGAGTTTTTTCTCTTAATAGAGGAACAAATAAGACATTATATATTAATTGCAACTGCTAAAGAAAGGTTGTGTGAGGTCTCCAACAGCCCTCACTTTTATCTTCACCCGATCCGCTATTCTGAGTATGTGCTCCCCCTAGTGTTGTTGTTTGGATAGTATGGGATCCATGTAATGAGTTAGAAATATGCACAATGGCATTGAGTCAAATCCACCAAGTATTATGGGAAAAATTCAACATAAAGGATTTACTAAATTTAATTTCACTTAGACCTTTCTTAGCTAACCACGCTTTGAAACATGGATAATTTCTTTGCCAATATCCATCTGAGTCACAAAAGTTGCAATAGGGACTTGCTCTTGAGGGAACAGTTGAAGTAGAGGTCTTACTCCCTCCTTGCTTCTGAGAGTTGTCTGGTTTGCTCTTCTTATTAGAATATTCCCCTTGATAGATATTCTTCTTGCCTTTATTGTTAGTATTAGTGAGGTTGAGCTGGTCTTTAATACGCTGTTTTCAGCTTTCTGGCGCTCTTCCTCTTCCACTGAGTGTGAGGTCAGTTCCTATGGTTCACTTTTCTTTCTGAGTAATATAATTGATTTTGAATGTGAAAGTGCATCTAGGACCCCTAATTTGTTTTGGTGTTAATGACAACACAAATAGAGGTACACTAATGTTTTTGTTGAAGTTGATGCAAGGATGAAAAGGAGTGGAACATTGATTAAGAGCTTAGCGGTGTCACACTTGTGGTAATCATGTTGTGAACCTTGTATTTCTTGTATTCTTGTGTTTAAGATGCCGTACTATTAAGAGGGATATCACATGCATATAATTGGTAGAATACTAGTGCTCAAAATCCTTTTCTTTAAGTGTTGCTGAAATGTTCCTATCAGACTATTCGATCACTTCGGACTATCCGATCCTCAGACTATCCGACATTTCACAGAACTTTTCTCTCTGTCTTTGTACTGAGCATTGACTTAAAAACATCGGACTATCTGATGTGAAGTCGGACTATCCGATGCTCGAACTATCCGAAATTTCACAGAACTTCACTCTTTATCTTGAATTGATTTTTATTCTTCTTGAGTGATTTTTTCTAAGTACCTGTTGGACTATCCGATGTGATCGGACCATCCGATGAACCAGATACTCCGAAGTTCAATGGAACTTGAGTCTCTGTGAGAGGATAAAGTTCTTGGTTCAAAAATATCGGACTATCCGACATGACTTCGGACTACCCGATCGATCAGACAATCCAAAATTTTTCAGAACTTTGCTCTCTATCTCTAGCTTTCTTGGGGGTCCAAAACATTGGACTATCCGATGTAATCTCGGACCATCCGGGGTGGGATGAAAAGATTATCTCCCAACGACCACTTTTTGGGGATCTATAAATATCCCCAACCTAACCCTTTTCTAGGGTTACCCAACTCATTCATTCTCATTCACTTTGGGTTGAGCTTGGTGCTTAAGTGCTTTGGATCTTTGAGTTCTTTCTCCCTCTCTCAAATCCCTCCTCTTTCTTTGTGTGGTGGATCTTGGTCGTTGTGGATTTGGTGTTTGAGGGTCTAGTGTGCGTTTCACTCGATCTTGAGCACTAGGGTTGTTCCAAGAGTTGTGTGGTGTTTGTTACTCTTGGAGGTTGAGGACTTCTAGACGGCTAGGCATCGCTCTTGAGCCACCGATCTACTTGTGGTGAGCTAAGATAAGTTTGTGAAGGCCGGATCTCGCCTCCGAAAGGAAAGAGATACCTCTAGTGGAAGGAGGAGAGCTTTGTGCAACCTCTTGAGGAAAGAGTTAGCAAAGACCCAGCTCTTTGTGAGCTCCTCAACGGAGAGTAGAATCCCCTCAAGGATTTGTACTCCGGGAATTACTTCGGCAAGAAATCTCGGTGATATTCGCTCTTCCCTCTCCTCTACTACTTGCCTTGGTGTGACTCTATAGCCTAGGTTTTGCCTGTGCGTATACTCTTGCTTGTGTAGCGGATCTGAGGTTACTTGCTTCTCTCTTGAGTCAGACAGTCTGATCCAACCTCGGACTATCTGATCACATCGGATAGTCCGACTGTGGATCGGACTATCCAACCTAGTTTTTGTTTTTAGTTTCTGTTGTTTAATTTTAAGTAGCCTATTCACCCTCCTCTAGGTTTAAGTGACCCTTTCAGAATGGACCATAGTCAGGACTAAGAGAACTCATGATGAAGAATACTAAAAACCCATCAGAAATTTCCGTATCCTTGGAGTTAAGCTGATTTGCCACATGAGTCACCTAAGGATGTGCTTCAATATACTACCTTCGCCATCGTAATGGCTAGTAATCATCTTACTAATCAGAGTACTAGGATAAATCCTAGAGGAGAATTTGAAATTTTCTTCAATATTTGCCAGATACGTCTTAGCGTTGTTAGAGTTAATGATTTATGGAGTGATGGCACCTTTGACGTACATCAAGCACATTATGTTGGTATTATCCTAGTCGGCTAACTTTCCATCGTAAGTCCACCTGAGATTATCATATTCTTCATTGCTTATATTATTTTCCTCAGCTAGTAGAGGCTCCTCGGGAGGATCCTCTCTTATGGCTAAGTCAAAGTCCAACATGGCTAAGTTAATAAGCACATTATTTCTCCACTCAACGAAATATGACACATCAAGGGACTGAATAGTCTTAAGCTGTCCTATTGCTGAAAATTAATTAATCATTATTAATGCATGCAACTAATTTACGTTGGCTTAATTAATCGCATACAAATTAATTTAAATTTCCATAACCAAAACACCGTAGGGTAGAAAAGATCATAAAAAATAAAAAAATCCTTAATTATATCACTGTTGGGCATAAAATAACCAAGGAATAGTAATATGAAAAATATGTCATGAAGTCATAAAAAAGTTGATAAAAAATAATTCCACATCTAAATACTTTCTAGTTAAATTTGTCGTTGGTTCCATTGAACTAAAAATAATTTAGAAAACTAATGAAATAATTGTCATATGACATGTAATCATATGAACATTGGTCAAATATAATATTATATCATTAATTTCTTTCTAGATGAACGTCCCGTTGGTTCCATTTAACCAGAAATAATTTACTGAATGAGCAAACAATTGACTATAATTTTTCAGCAATTTAAATTATCTAAGAAAGTGTGTAAACAAAATTCTGTAAAGAATAAATATTTAAACTCTATGGAAATAAAATAAATTCTTGTTTTGGCCCAGGTCTACCGTGTTGGCTCATTACTGTGCCAGCCCGTAGAGGCGCACATGCGCATGCATTAGCAAAGGCCCGAAGAAACGTAGACGTCCCATTTAAATCTTCCACAGCCGAAAAAGAACTCGCATAGCCCATTAGAGATGGCGGCGCGATGCGGAGAGGAGGTGAGTAGTCCGATCTAACGGACGGCTCAGATCGCTCTCACACCGGATGAAGTCACTGAAGTCACTGATGAGGAGAGGGAAAACCCTAGCCCCAAATCGATTCAGTCCTTGTTCTCCTCTCTTCTCCTGACCCCCTTCTCCCCCAATGTTGTGCTCGGCGAGCGAGCGAATGAGACGGAGATGACGGTGGTGATGGCGGTCCGGTGATGACCCGCTGCGTAGCTCTAACGGTCGTCGGCTGGGGGGGCACTGCTCAAGGTGGCGCCAACCCGTGCCCTCCCATCCCAGCGAGGCGAAGATGTTCGCGGAATCCAAGATGGCGCGGATGATAGAGCCCACACGATGGCGAGGAGATGGCGAACACGCGCACAGAGGCACTCCCGGACGGAGGGATGCCTGCGTGGCAACAGTGATGATGCCTGTTACCCGGCGAAGCCCGCGCGACGAAGCTGAAGTCGAGTGACAACTCCAATGCTTAGGGCTTCAATTCGATAAGAATTTAGTCCGAGTTGATTGGAGCCTAACTGTAATTTTGGGTCTTTGCATTTCTAGGGTTTCTGAGGATTTTCTTGATTATATTCAGGGTTCTTGGGCTTGAAGAATTTTTGGGATTTTGTGGACTTAATGTATTTTGCTCGATTCTTACTTCTTGTACTGCTAATTAAAACTTAATTGAAAATAATCTGAGATAAATAGTAGAACAGGAAAACCTAATCCGAAGCTAATGACATGAACAATGAACATTAGAACTAATCTGACTTAATCAATCCTAATTTGATCATAATCTTCGTTAATTTTGCTCTTCTATTGAGGATCGAGATCAACAGCATAATAAAACTTGGATAAGAATTAAAAGCATGCAAGAACAGTACACCATGAAGGGCTAAACCGAGCTAATTAACTTAGATTGAAAACAATTCTCACTTATTTGCATCATGTCAAATAGATAGGTTTTAATTGGCATAATGACTTCATTAAGGATGATGGGATTAAGAAGGCTAAGATTTACTCTAATACCACAATGTTGGAGTTTAATCTACTTAATTACTTCTAATCTTAGACTTAGTCTAAACATAATCATCTTCTGCTTATGTGAAAATCAATTGATCTATTGACCTTAGTATGATCATATTGGAGCTAGGTTCCTTTCCTTGGCTTCCAAAAAGCAACATTATGTATCAATACCTCCCTCGCTCCTCACTCCATACACCTTCTTTTCACCTTCCATCTTCCTTGATGCTCCATGCATGATGCGACCTCGTGTATATGCAGGGGCGTAGCTAAATGTTAGAGAGCGAGTGCCGAGGAACTTGAAGAAAATGTTTTATCTATAATTCGTCTATATTTTTATTATGTGTGTACTCTTTCATTGTAAACTTAGGTACACACATCAGCTTAAATTTGATTCTCAGAGTAAAGCAAGCATGTGATACTACTCTCCATTTCATTCTAGCTCTGTCCCTGTACATATGCATAGCTTGAACTAGCTGTATGCCTGTATCTCAGAATGGCCTCCGGTGTCGGCAACGCCAGCAACAAGAGAGCATGGGTGGCTGACCTGGAGAGGGACCTCACCGGCGCCAGCGCGGCGTCGGAGTACGCGCTGTGGACGAAGCACTCCGTCCACCGCGTCCCTGCCGCCGTCAAAAGGACCACCACTCGCACGCCTACCGGCCGCAGGTGGTGTCGCTGGGCCCCTTCCACCACGGCGACCCGCGGCTGCTGGCCATGGAGCCGCACAAGCTCCGCGCCGTGTCGCGCTTCGTCGGGAGGAGCGGCAGGCCGGTGGAGGTGTACGTCGCCGCCGTGGAGGCGGCGGCGGCGGAGCTGGAGGACGCGTACCAGGACCTCTCCGGCTAGTGGCACGGGGAGAGGTTCTTGCAGGTGATGTTCACCGATGGGTGCTTCCTACTCGAGATGATGAGGACGGAGAAGGTGATCGGCGGCGGCGGCGGCAAGCACGACGAAGCGAGCGGCGGCGGATACGCGCACAACGACCCGGTGTTCGGCCGCCACGGCGCGCTGTACATGGTGCCGTACGTTCGCCGCGACATGCTCATCGTCGAGAACCAGCTGCCTCTCCTCCTCCTCCTCCAGAAGCTCGTCGCCGTCGAGACCGGCAAGGACTCCCAAGATATGGTAATGGACACGTACGCGACTCTTTCTTCCTCCATTTCCATGGATTCACCAAGCTTCTTGCTGACAATGGGGGTTTACTTGAAGAAGGTTGACATCGAGTACAAAGTCAAGAAGTGAAGAAGATGGTGCTGAAGTTCATCTCGCCGTCGTACAAGACGCCGCCGGCGAAGGAACACCGGGCGCTCCACCCGCTCGACTTGTTCCGAGAGAGCTTGCTCAGTAGCTAGCACCAGAGACCACGCGGCGACATGGGTAGCGGCGGCGGCACCGGGGGAGACGACCGCCGCCATGACGATGATGAGGAGGCCAACGGCGGCATCATCCGCTTGGCGGCGGAGCTCTACGAGGCAGACATCCGGTTCAGGCGTAGCCCGACGGCGAGCCTCCACGACATCACCTTCCGCCGCAGCGTACTCACCCTGCCGTTCGTCGTCGTCGACGACTCCACCGAGTACACGTTCCTCAACCTCATGGCGTTCGAGCGCCTCCACGCTGGCGACGGCAACGACGTCACGGCCTACGTCTTCTTCATGGAAAACATCTCATCGACCGTCCCGCTACGTGGCACTGCTCACCTCGAAGGGGATCATCCAGAATGCCGTCGGCAGAGACAAGGCGGTGGCGAGGCTGTTCAACGGGATCTCCAAGGACGTCTCGCTGGATGCCGACGGTGAGGTCGACGCGGTCCAGCGGATGGTGAACCGCTACTGCCGCCGGCGGTGGCACCGGTGGCGCGCGAACCTGCAGGTGCACAGCTACTTCCGGAGCCCGTGTGCGTTCATGTCGCTCGCCGCCGCCGTCTTCCTCCTCATCATCATGACCGTGACGCATGTTGATGTTGTTACTTCAGCTATGGCCCGAAGGTGTTTCAGACTGTGGAGGTTGCAAAGGCTGGATGAATAATTCAGTTTTGAGTTTGTTATGCATGCACGAGAGATGTGGCGAGCTGCAGCAGTCGGCGACCGCGTTAGGCGTGTGTTGTGGGCGTGAGTTTTGCACGGCATTGGATCTAGGAGTTCCAGATCGTGGGATGGCGCGATTTTAGGCTTGGATTCCTTTTTTCTGTTATTGGAGTATAAGTAGCAGTAGCTAAGTTTCCATTTGTAAGTTTTTGCATTCAGTTGAATCAAAGAAACCAGAAAATTGCCCCACAAATTCTCTCTCTCTCGTGATTCTCTGAAACTCTGAAAATACTCCGCTTCTATGTTCTGAATTCTCTCCTGCGTTCTTCAGTCATCTTGTCTGTTGCCGTGCTAGACGTGTGCAGTGTGCGCACAAAGTGTTCGATCGGGAGATTAGCAACTAACAAGTGGTATCAGAGCTTCTCAGGTTGGGGCGGATATGACACCATGGCGTTGGTTCCGGCGATGGCGGATCCGGCGAGGGGGAGCTCGGGAAGCACGTTCCTTTACCCTCGACTCACGTCAACCAACTACACTAGTTGGGTGATACGGGTGCAGGCAATGATGGGAGGATCAAGGCGTGTGGGAGGCAATCGAGCCGGCGGCCGGAGCGGCTATCGACCTGAGGAAGGACAAGAAGGCGAAATCCCATCAACTCCAGTTGCTGCCAGAAGATCTCTTGATGCAGGTTGCAAAGAAGAAGACGACAAGAGAGGTTTGGGACTGTCTCAAGACGAGGTTCGTCGGGGTAGATCGGGTGCGCGACGCGCGCCTACACTCTCAAGGGAGAGTTCACCAGCATGGTGATGGAACCCGGGGAGACGTTGGATCAGTATGCTGGGCGCATCACCACGATGGGAGTACGCCACTTCGCCCTGGGCTCAACGCTCAGCGATTGTCACACCCTGAAGTCTCCACTTCTAGCTCTAAATTCATAAAATAAATTGCCTAGAAGAAATTGTTCTTTTAACCAGGAGCAAACCCTAAATTAACAATGTGCGTAATAATCGGAATTGTCAGGGAGAATTTTTCTTTTCGAATTCTCTTTGATTAAAAACATTAACAGGACTTTCAGCGGAATATTCAGAGCAGAGGAAGTAATAATGTTAATTTAAAATGTCAGGATTTGAATTAATAATTCCTTCCTTCCCCTCCTTTGGTCGTGAACCGTTCCCGGTTCACTCTCCCTGTTCGCGGTTCGTTGTATCCGCCGACCCCTTTTGTTGCCACGGTTTCGTTTTGTATGACGAGCCAAGTCTTACTCCTATTCCGGTTCAGTTTCTTTTTCCTTTCCCGAAAAGGCACCGCATTTGTTTCCCCACCTTTCCTTTTTAGGCTTCCTTTTCTCCCGTATTCTTTCCCCCTCCCCCTTGCCGAGCGCCACTTTCCACCTTCCCCCCTTCTGCCGTGCGCCCCTCTTCCTTGGGCCGGCCCAACTAAACCCCCCTCCTCCACCTCTATAAAAGCCGCCCCACACCCCCTCCCCTTGCGCCACCTAACCCTAGCCGCCAATCCCTGCGCCACCGCAGCCGCGCCGCCGCTGCTGCCGCTGCAGCCGCGTGGGCTGCCGCTGCTGCCGCCGCCGCATCGCCCTAGCCGCCTAGCTGCCGTTGCATGCCGCCGCCACGCTGCCTCGCCGCAGCCGCGTGCCGCTGTCGTGTCGCTGCCACTACAGCCGCGTGCGCAGCCGCTGCCGCTGCTGCCGCGTGCTGCCGCCGCTGTGCGCTGCCGCTGCCGCGCCGCCGCTGCGTGCTGCCGCCGCGCTGCCTCGCTGCAGCTGTGTGCCGCTGCCGCTGCCACTGCCACGCTGCCGCCGGCGCGCTGCCTCGCTGCTGCCGCGTGCCGCCGTCGCTGTGCGCTGCCGCGTGCCGCTGCCACTGCCTAGCCGCCGCTGCATGCCGCCGCTTTGCCCTAGCCACAGCTGCGCGTCGCTGCTACTGCTGCATCACTGCCGCTGCTGCCGCGTGCCGCTGCCGCTGCCACGCTGCCGCCGGCGCGCTGCCTCGCTGTAGCCGCATGCCGCCATTGCTGCCGCTGCCATACCATCGCTGCCGTGCCGTGTGCCACCGCGCTGCTTTGCCGCAGCCGCGTGCCACTGCTGCCCTAGCCGCAGCCGCGTGTCGTTGCTTTGCCGCGCCGCTGCCGTACCGCACGCAGCCGCTGCGTCGCTACCGCTGCCGCTGCCGCGCTGGTGCCATGCCGCACGCAGCCGCCGCATCGCTGCCATGTCGCCGCCGCGGCTGTACTACACACCGCCGTTGCCGCGTTGCTGCCGTGTCGCATCGCTGCTGCGTCATCTCGCCGCCGCTGCCGTGTCGTGTCGCTGCTGCGTCGCCTCGCCGCCGCTGTCATGCCGGCCCTACCGCCCCGTGCCGTGCCGCTGCCCTAGTGCCGCTGCCCTAGTGCCGCACGCCGTCGCTGCTCCATCTGCCGGCTGCCGCGCTGCTATTTTGCTGCAGCCGTGCCGCTGCCGCCACTTTGTCGCACACGGTAGCCGTGCTGCCGACCCGTTGTCGTGTCGCTTGCCGCGCCGTTAGCCGCCTAAAACCCTAGGTACCTAGCAGCCGCCTAGCCGTGTCGGTTTACCGACCTCGCTACCGCCGCACCTAGCCATAGCCGCAGCCGTGCCCTTGCCGGGGTACGTATGCATTCTCTAGCCGCTCGCTGCTTACGCTCGTGAGTAGTGTGGCGTAGTGTCATGTCGGTTTTGTCGTACCGAGTCATTCTAAATCCCTAGAGCCTTTCTGAGCCGCCGGTTTTGTTCGCCGGTTCGGTTGACCGTTTGCGTGGTCCCGTGCCACGGTAGGTTGACTCGTTGAGCCGCTGACCCGTGAGGCTCGTTAATCAGAGTTTGTTTTCCGTCAACCTTGTCCATTCGTGGGCGTTGAAACATATCAATTAATTAAGGTTTTTCGGTTATAGTAATTACATTGTTCATGTTCTAAAATTCATAACTAATTCATTCGATCTCCAAATTGAGCCATTCGACTTGAAAAATTCATCTAAAATTGAGCTCTACATGTTTGTTTACTTTTTATATACTGTTTATTTGGTTTTTATTAGAGTTTTTCCTCGTTTTGCGTGCTAACGTGTAGATTCCGCCGTTTCGGACTATCGCGTTCGCGAGGAAAAGAGTTCGGAAGATCAATCGAAGAAGCAAGGCAAGTCACGCATTCCCCTTGAGTATTTTGATCCTAATTTATAAAATGTTTTACCATTTACAAATAAATTGCATGTTTTGCTAATTATACTGGAATAGGGTTACCTATCTGCTCGCTTGTGCCATATTTACTTGATGCCCTTCTGTGTCAAACTTGGGTGATAAATTGACTAGCTTGTGTCGCATGTTGACCTTGCTAGATTTACATATGCTTAGCCATGCTAAATTACCACTAGCTCACATAATGGGATAATAACGTTATCTACTGTTAATACACTGTTGAGCTGCCAGCTCATGACAAGTCGGCCATGTTTCATTGGTCGTAATTAACCAACTAAAATATGGCCTAATGGTAGGCTGTGGGTGCATGATTTTGCTAGTCGCACCCATGGCAATTAAGACCGGTTCTCGGGAAACCCTGGAAGACTAACAGTGCTTACCACAAGCAGGCATGGGTAACTGTTGGACTTGTAGTGTAGCTTTTCCCTAGCTGACGCATCCAGGCAAGGGTGGGCGTGATGGAGTTGGGTCGGTGGGGGTTTACCCGTTGATCGGCTGCCGGATTCACCAAGGCACGAGAGGGGGCTGCCTACCTTGGCTTTAAAGGTGGGGGCGAAACCTGAGGTGTGGTGCGCTTGGTTAGGGCGAGTTATGTGAAGGGTCTTGTCACGATTTCCCCCTTTGCAGTACCATGGTGGTATTTTAGGGCATGGCAACATGTGTGGAATCGTGTCTTGTGGGTACAGTAGCGCACCTCTGGCCAGAGTAAAACTATTCGAATAGCCGTGCCCGTGGTTATGGGCGATCAACCAGATTCACCGTGATTAGTCCCACTTTATTAATTAAATTGACTTAATGAACTGGTTTAGTTCAGGTGGAATGGTTGGGCCTGTTCAACGTGGTGTAGTGTTGTTCAGTGGAGATATTTAATATTGCCTTAAGTAATCAACAGTTTTACTGTTTTCAACTATAAATGTTTACAACCGCCTTTATGCAAATAGCCACAAACCCTCCTTGTCTCCCCTTGCACGAATGCATCGTTGGTGTGGCTTATTGAGTACGGTGGTTGTACTCAGCCTTGCTATCTTTCCCTTTTTCAGAAGTGTAGTGCTTCTGAGCTGAAGACGAAGCTAGAAGACCAAGGCTTATACCCCAGTTGAGTTTTGCCTGTGGAGTGGAGCTGAAGCCCCGCTAGGATCGTCGTCTTTTTCCGCTACTTTTTCTTTTCGGTGTGAGGACTAAGTGCCTCTCTTGTAAGTATTTACGCTTTATTTACGTTTGGATCTGTATATTGATTTGTCGTTTTGTGTACCCTGGCTTGATTCCTGGACAGGGATTTATACGCAAAATAGTCTGGAAATTTGGGATAAATCTCTGGGCGTGACAGCGATGCCGCCATGGTGAAAAAGCTCTTCGACACCGTCCCGGAGAGGTTTGTCGGCCTCATTACCGGGATCGAGCAGTTCTACAACGTGGACGACATGTCGTTAGAGGAAGCGGTAGGCCGCCTCAAGGCGTATGATGAACGGGTGCGGAAGAAGAAGGCGGCTGCGGCTACCACCACCGCCGATGGGCAGGTGCTCCTCACTCAGGCCGAGTAGGAGGCGCGCTTCAAGAAAACCGGTGGTGAATCATCGTCACCACAGAAGAACAAATCCTCCGGGATGGGGGAAACCGTGGCCAGGGTGGACGCGGTCGCGGCAGAGGCCGTGGTGGTGGCGGACGCGGCGGCGGGCAGTCCAACTCTGGTGCATGGGGCTCGGGCGGCGGTGGCAGCGGGTCTGGTGGCGGTGGCCGTGACAAGAGCCACATAAAGTGTTTCAATTGTGAAGAATATGGCCACTACTCCATGCAATGCCCACTATAGCGTTGAAGCTACTGGTGGAAAAGGAGATGGCGACAGGAGTGCTCGCAGTCCACCACCCAAACCAGCTGTGTCAAGCATGTCTGGTGGCGAAACAAATCCGGCAGCCATTCCCAGCAATGGCCAATTATCGAGCAGAGACACCGCTCGAGCTGCTTCACATGGACTTATGTGGGCCGGTCACCCCAGCGACACTGGCCGGTAATCGATACTTTATGTTGATCGTTGATGATTTTTTTTGTTGGATGTGGGTGTTTGTGATCAAGTTGAAGGACCAAGCGCTCGCGGCGTTCGAGAAATTCAAGCCATTGGCGGAGAACACGGCAGGCCGAACATCAAGACACTCCGAATAGACCGCGGCGGCGAGTTCTTGTCCGGCAAGTTCGCGCGCGTCTGTGATGAGGCCGGCATCGAGCGCCACCTAACGGCACCGTACTTACAGCAGCAGAATGGCGTCGTTGAACATCGCAACAGGTCGGTGATGGCAATGGCGCGCTCTCTCCTTATGGGGATGTCCGTTCCAGGTAGGATGTGGGGGGAGGCAGTGCGACACGCCATGTTCTTGCTCAATCGGCTGCCAACCAAGGCGATGGGGGATTGCACTCCGTTTGAGGCATGGACGGGGAAGAAACCACACCTGGGACACCTGGAGGTGTTTGGGTGTACGGCGCACACGAAGGTGACTACACCGCATCTGAAGAAGCTGGACGATCGGAGCATGCCGCTCGTGTACCTGGGGTCGAGGAAGGCAGCAAGGATCACCGCCTGTTTGATCCGCGTTGTCGGCAAATCGTTGTAAGTCGTGACGTTGTTTTTGATGAGGACACGCCTTGGCAGTGGAGTGTTGTTGTAGGAGAGGTGAATTCCACCGAGTTCAAGGTAGAAGAAGCCGTCGGCAAGGAGCAGCCGGCGTCGGCAGAGAAGGCAGGCTCGGCGCCGCCGGTAGGAAGGCAAGCCGGCAAGGAGCCAGAAGTGGCAGAGCAGCGAGGAACACCTCTAGCAAGCCCGGTGAGGTCCTCACCAACCTTGCCTAGCACGCCTACCCCCGGCTCATCATCAACGCCCTTTGCCGAGGTGGAGGCGTCACCGTGCACGGCCGGCAGTGACGACGGGCCGGTGCGGTACAGAAGCTTGGCGGAGATCATGCTTGAAGCACCTCGGGTGGACCTGGTGGAGGAGCCGTCATCCTACCGTGAGGCTGCCGGCGAGCTGGCGTGGGAGAATGCGATGAACAAGGAGTTGGAAGCCATTGAGAAGAACTGAACGTGGTCGCTGTGCATGCTACCAGCTGGCCACAAACCAATTGGGCTCAAGTGGGTGTTCAAGCTGAAGAAAAACACAGCCGGCGAGGTAATCAAACACAAGGCTCGTTTGGTGGCGAAGGGCTATGTTCAAAGGCAAGGTGTGGACTTTGATGAAGTGTTCGTGCCGGTTGCGAGGCTGGACACGGTGCGAGCCATTCTCGCAGTAGCTGCTGATCGGAAATAGGAGGTGCATCATCTTGACGTCAAGTCAGCGTTCCTTAATGGCGATCTAAAGGAAGAGGTATATGTTTTCAGCCGGAAGGATTTGTGAAGCAGGGGAAGGAGCATCTTGTGTACAAACTGAGCAAGGCTCTCTACGGCCTGAGATAGGCACCATGGGCGTGGAACACGCGTCTCCGCCCTGAGTATGAAGGAACTTGGGTTCAGCAGGTGTGCACAAGAACAAGCTGTCTACACCAGAGGTACAGGGAGTGCCGGACTAATTGTCGGAGTTTATGTTGATGATTTGATCGTGACAGGAGAAAACCCAAGCGAGATCACAACATTTAAACAGCAAATGATGGGGGAGTTTGAGATGAGTGATCTTGGATTTGTCACTTATTATTTGGGGATTGAAGTGATGCAAGGTACTGATGGGATCGCCATCAAGCAGGCTGCTTATGCAAAGAAAATCCTAACCCAGTTTGGGATGCTAGATTGCAATTCCACCTCAATTCCTATTGAGCACCGTTCACAGTTGCATAAAGATGCTGAGGGAAGTGCAGTTGATGCCACTAAATTCAGGCGAGTGGTAGGCTGTCTTTTTTACTTGTTGCATACACGGCCAGATTTGTCCTATGCTATGAGTGTAGTGAGCAGGTTCATGGAGCGACCGACTGTGATGCATTTCAAGGCGGTGAAGCAAATTCTCAGGTATCTCAAGGGTACAATCAACTGTGGGCTCGTGTTTGCTGGTGGCAACGGTGCAGTGGAGATCACCGGATTTACAGATAGTGATCTAGCCGGTGACAGTGATGATCGTCGGAGTACTAGCGGGTTGGCATTTTATCTCAACAATAGCTTGGAGTTCACAAAAGCAGAAAACAGTGGCATTGTCATCATGTGAAGCCGAATTCATGGCAGCCACTGTGGCAGCTTGCCAAGCTCTATGGCTCAGGGGACTGCTGATTGAGATGATTGGCGCAGAAGCTAGACCGGTGAAGTTATTTGTTGACAACAAGTCGGCAATTGCACTCATGAAGAACCTTGTGTTTCATGGGAGAAGTAAGCACATAGATACACGCTACCATTTCATTCGGGAGTGTGTTGAAAGTGGGAAGATTCAGATCGAGTTCGTTCCGACTGAGGAGCAGCGGGCGGATGTGTTAACTAAAGGGTTGCCAGCAACAAGATTGGCGACGGTGCGGCACCTGCTAGGTGTTCGTGATTTTGGGCCATAGCAGAATTAAGGGGGAGATTGTTGATGTTGTTACTTCAGCTATGGCCCTAAGGTGTTCCAGACTGTGGAGGTTGCAACGGCTGGATGCATAATTCAGTTTTGAGTTTGTTATACATGCACGAGAGATGTGGCGAGCTGCAGCAGTCGGCGACCGCGTCAGGCGTGTGTTGTGGGCGTGAGTTTTGCACGGCATTGGATCTAGGAGTTCCGGATCATGGGATGGCGCGATTTTAGGCTTGGATTCCTTTTTTCTATTATTGGAGTATAAGTAACAGTAGCTAAGTTTCCATTTGTAAGTTTTTGCATTCAGTTGAATCAAATAAACCAGAAAATTGCCCCACAAATTCTCTCTCTCGCGATTCTCTGAAACTCTGAAAATGCTCTGCTTCTATGTTCTGAATTCTCTCCTGCGTTCTTCAGTTGTCTCGTCTGTTGCCATGCTGGACGTGTGCAGTGTGCGCACAAAGTGTTCGATCGGGAGATTAGCAGCTAACAATGCAGACCGTCTACACCGTCCTGCCCTTCTACCGGGGTAGCAATGGCGGAGGCACTTCGTCGTCGTATGCTGCTCCGGCTTCACATTGACAATCGATTTGATGTGTATGTCTCACGTACAAATTGATCATCTGTTTGGATGGATCGGTTGTGGCTCTCACTTCTCACCGAGAAATGTTCCGTTTTGGTTTTTCTCCAAATATTCAAATCTTGAGATGACACGCCCGTGCTTATCTATTTAGCTTTAAATCGTATAATTCACCAACATCAATCCTTATTGTTTATTCATGAAATCGTACCATCAAATTTATCTATTATATGCTAGAAGTTCATTAAACTTTTTAAAACGCTCCTAAACCATCACGTGAACCGTCACGTGGTGCTTCAATAAATTAGAAAAATTCATAAAAAATTGTAAGGAAAAAACAAAATATCTACTTATTGATTTTTATTAAATTTGATGAACATATTATTTCCATCCATTAGATTTATCTGTTGAGCTATATTCAGCCCCAAGCTTAGAAGTACTTCTCTGCAGGAAAGCAAAGGTGGGAAAAAAGAAAAGAAAGGTCAATTGCTAGTCGATGTGGCTTATTGTAGAGCAAAATCAATGAAGGCCAACGGTCAAAAGGGTGCCGGCGCTGGCAAAGGAAAGAATGATAAAAAAGGCAAAACAACATTCAGAAAAGGACCCAACTAGGCAAGAGGAGATGCTAGAGTTGTTGCAAAAGAGCGATACTTCAGTAGCTCTCTACTACTAATACTAATAGTATTATACTACTAATATTATTAGATCTAAATTACTAATTTACTAATACAATTATTAGGAGTTATTTTGTTATTTATGTCCAGCTAAATCGATTTATGATCATCTATTACGTGACGTCGCTCATATTTCATTGAAAAAGCCAAAAAAAGGAGAAAAAATATATTTAGTCACTGCTAAATGACGATTATACCCTCTGCATCTATTTTTTCGGACAATAATATCTCTCTAAATTTTTACTACAGCTAACTGAGATGATAGTATAAATAGATCTGAACTCTTCGATCAAATAAGATCAACGGTTCAGATTGATTTCTATTACCAGTATAGAGCATTGTAGTGAGGCTCATTACAAAATGATACGAGTGAATGGAAGCAGGACTGTTCCTTAAAGAAAAATAATGTTATGTGAAAGAAATCGAAAAATTCTTTTAAAGAGAAAATCCATGTATTTTGAGAACAATGTTATCACCAGCCCTTGTATTTTATGTGGGAAAATAGATGAAAATACACCTTAGCATTTTTTTAATCAGACAAAACTGCCTAATTCATTCTATTACTACTGACGCTAATACCAGGGTCCCAAAATTTCTAAATGAGGGTTCCACTCCTTTCCCTGCAGGTACAAGCGCCAAAAGCAGAAGACCTGCTAACTTGTACTCCCTCGGTTCCATAATTCTTAATATTAATATTTTAGATAAATTTGAGGTTAAACTTTTATAACTTTAACTATCAATAATTTTAAAAATACTTAGTTTAAAGGCACTAGAACATCATATATAGATTTGTCTTACAAAAAATTATAGTAAAAGTAAGAATTTATTTATTTATTATATATATTATTTTGGAAAAACATAGCTAAAGATATATTTTAGATACCGTATCATTACCCAAAATATTAATAATTATAAAACTGAAGGGAGCAGTGTGTTTTCCTCACTGGGAATTTATTGCATTCCCTTGTTATCATTTTTGACTGGCTGATCCTGAAGAAATGTCAGGATATGTTGTGCCCATCTTGTGTTTACTAGCTAGTTATACAATTTTCTCATAACGTGTAATCACATTCATCATGATTTTTAATGTAATGACCTCTGAGGTCCATCCACAGTTTATTAGAAGTGTATGGTCTCTCATAGTATTTTGCATCTAAAGGCTTTACTTGAATCCACTGCTCATCCGTGCCTATTGTTGGTCAGCCCGTTTTTCTCTTGTAATGTTTATGCAAAAACTCTTTGCTGAACAATGGCATGCCAACCAATTGCATGATTGGATCAAGTTTTTTGCCACCAGGGATTGAAATTTCGGAAATTATTTCACCCCCACCGGCAAGCATATATCTCATCCGAAATTTTCGTTTTTCTTCTGCAATTTTCTATGAATTGGTCCAAGTTTTCAAATCCATTCAAAATTAATCAAATTTTCAAATACTTCAGCCAAAAAAGTACTGAAATTTCGGTCATTTCGTGAATTTCAGATCCCCGGGGCAAAAAAACTCTATTCCGAAATCGAAAACCCTGGCTGCCACTGTTGCATTGCAATGTTTTGCAGTTTTGTCATTCAGCTGGAGGTTCCTTGCCTGGAAGGCAAACATGTATGGTCTCTTTCGAAAGAGCCATCATCAGTTCCATCGCTCTTTTCTGAAAGCCTGCAATATCCTCCCATCACAGACACACATCCCAATCTCTCCCAGATCACTTGCATGTGCTGTAAAGAATGATCTTGCATGAGACCATACCATCTTCTCTGAAGTACTCTTCTTTCGATTCGGTGGTCCTGTTCTGCTCACTTTGCCTGCACCGAACTGCCAATGGTCATGCACTATGCTCTGATGTGGCGTGTGGCTCTAGTCCACCACGTCCTAGCATGCATGACAGTTGGCTATGGACCGTGCCCTGGGGAGGCGCGCGTTCCCTGCAGAGGCAACGGTGGCTCTGTCAGAGAGAAGAGAGAGGGGAGAGAGAGAGGGGGTGAAGTGTGAAGAGAAGAAAGGGAAAAATAAAAGAGAAATTTTTTGGTAGGACCCACCTAGAGCACCTTGCACTGTGAGGTGTGTGGCTTCATCCTACGTGGCATCTCTTTTTTTCTTGAGGACATTCGATGAAGGAGCTTGTACTGTGTATGCCCTTGTCGATCAGTATTGCAACATGACAACAAAACAGACAATCTAATGTCGTTTCATGTTGCATATTACACTCCACCGC
Organism: Oryza punctata; assembly: GCA_000573905.2. Classification (NCBI taxonomy): domain Eukaryota; kingdom Viridiplantae; phylum Streptophyta; class Magnoliopsida; order Poales; family Poaceae; genus Oryza; species Oryza punctata. Next base: position 20,268,515 of record CM002499.2, on the reverse strand, counting down.
CAAATCACGTGTGGTACATGTGCACGCAAACAAATGTAAGTGCTGCCCTGTTTATAAATATTTGATCTTTAAAAAACTCTAGTCGAACTTTAGAACTCCGACCCTAATGATTTTTAAAATGTTGAGGCTAAAAGAGAATAAACTGATTCATAGTATTCGTGGGTTTAATAGATTTTATAAATGTAAAAATCTATATTTTATCGCAATAATTCTAAATGTTTGACTGAACCTTGTGTAAAATATTTTTAATTTCGACCTGTACCAATCCTTAACTATACTACTTTCTCCATTTTATATTATAAGTCGTTTTAACTTTTTTCTAATCATTTTCTTTAAATTTAACTAAGTTTATATAAAATTTAATAACTTCTACACCACCAAATTAGTTTCATTAAAACTAATATTTAATATATTTTAAAAATATGTTTGTTTTGTGTTTTAAGTTTACTATATATGTTTCTAAAATTGGTCAAACTTTTTATTAAAAAAGGTCAAAATAAATTATAATATAAATCAGACGGAGTATATGTATATATAGTGACAACATGAGAACGAGTGTAATGAGTGTACGCACATTGTAATAAATGTCACTGGAGTCTCGTCTTGGAAACCTTGAGAGCCACTGATCATCAGGTGTGATCCAATGGCGTCGACGTCGTGGCGGAGGACGGCCGAGGAGAGCGCGTGGGTGGTGGAGGTGGAGAAGGCGGCGCGCGACGGCGACGGCGACCCGTCGGCGGAGGAGGCGGCGCGGTGGCGCCGCCACTCCATCTACCGCGTCCCGGCGTGCATCAAGGACCTCAACCGCCGCGCCTACCAACCTCAGGTGGTCTCCCTCGGGCCCTTCCACCACGGCGACCCAAACCTCCTCCCCATGGAGGAGCACAAGCGCCGCGCCCTCCTCCACTTCCTCCGCCGTGTCGCCCCGCGCCGGCCGCTCGCCGAGTTCGCCGCCGCCGTCGCCGACGCCGCCGAGCAGCTGGTGGGCGCGTACCAGGGCCTCGCCGACGAGGTGGCGGAGACGAAGGAGAAGAGGGAGGCGTTCTTGGAGATGATGGTGACCGACGGGTGCTTCCTGCTGGAGGTGATGAGGACGGCGACGGCGGCGGCGGGGTGGGAGGTGAGCGACTACGCCGACGACGACCCGGTGTTCAGCGGCCATGGGCTGCTCTACACCGTGCCCTACATCCGCCGCGACATGATCATGATCGAGAACCAGCTGCCGCTGCTCGTCCTCGACAAGATCGTCGCCGTCGAGAGCGGCATACAAGAGGTAACTGACAACGACTAAGTAAGCAATTAATTAATTATCCTTAGTACCAGTAAAAGTAAACGAGTTGACCTTGATCACGTTTGCTAATTAAGCTTAGTAAACAAATTGATCGTTCATTAGAAAAAGACTAGAACTATATTAGTTTGTGCTAATTAAGTAGAAGATCCAACAAGCTACAAAGGGTATTCGAGTTCTTCTTTATGAATTGCTTGCAAGCTTTCCTTTTTATTTTATGCTTTTTACTTTCGGCCATATGCATCCATCATGCATGCATGTACCTACCAAAACTAAATTAAAGCCAGGTGATTTATCGAACTGTTAGGTTATATAGCAATGATGCAAGATGTGTCTGATATAGTCACAGTGAATTTGGTAATTAGTGAAATAAAGCTGTTAAGCATTTGATAATTGGTACCTCCTCCGTTCGATATTATAAAACGTTTTGGCTCCTTCATCAAAAGTCTAGATTCATTAACATCAATATAAAATATATTTAAAACCCAAAACTTCTTAACGGTTAGCTGATACGTTCTTGTAATGCACGCATGCAAGCAGAACGAGGACTTCATCAACCGGCTAGTGCAGAGGTTCCTGTCGCCGATGGCGTGGCCTCCGGTGACCGGCGTTGGCCTGGCGCTCCACCCGCTCGACATCCTGCGTCGGAGCCTCCTCTTCGGCCCGGCGCCATCTCCGCGCGCGCCGCCGGAGACGGCGACCACCGACGACATCATCCGGTCGGCGGAGGAGCTCTACGAGGCCGGCATCCGCTTCCGCCGGAGCCCGACGAGCAGCCTCCTCGACATCAGCTTCCACCGCGGCGTGCTCCACCTCCCCGCCATCGCCGTCGACGACACCACCGAGTACATGCTCCTCAACCTGATGGCGTTCGAGCGGCTCCACGCCGGCGGCAGCGCCGGCAACGACGTCACGGCCTACGTCTTCTTCATGGACAACATGATCGACTCGCCGCGCGACGTGGCGCTGCTGGCGGCGCGGCGGATCGTGCACAACACGCTGGGCAGCGACAAGGCCGTGGCGCGGATGTTCAGCGGGCTGTCGCGCGACGTGGTGCTGGAGCCGCAGAGCGCGCTGGACGACGTCCACCGGGAGGTGAACGCCTACTGCCGCCGGCGGTGGCACCGGTGGCGCGCCAACCTGGTGCACACCTACTTCCGGAGCCCCTGGTCGTTCATGTCGCTCGCCGCCGCCGTCTTCCTCCTCGTCATGACCGTCATGCAGACCGTCTACACCGTCCTGCCATTCTACACCGGCGGCGGTGGCTAAGAGATCTTCTTAATTAGAAACCATTTGACACACTGCTATAGAACAAGCTATAGTATTTTCGATCTTGAAACCAACAGTGCACAAGCGGCAATGGTGATAGTCCCCCATTACCGCTGGTTTAGGAACCAAGAGTGGTATCAGGGCCGACAGTGCTAAGCTTGTATAGTTATGTTCAGTTATATTTGTTATAAATTGTAGCAGTTGAATTTGAACTTTTATGTGTGTGAAGTAAATGAGTGATATATCACATATTAGTCTAATTTATCATTTTTGTTTAAAATTCCTCATAAATATTTAGTTGACATGTTAGAAACAAAGGGACATCTTCTTGAGATCGGAGAAATTATTTTGAAAATGCTTACCATATGTCAACAGAAAATCCATCGCCAAGTTAATCTTGTAGATATTGAGCCATTTGATATGTTCCGTGATTCTTGCTTTCGGTTGTTCTCATCTAGCTTTGGTGACCTTCTCTTATTCTCTGGGATAGACGACACTCCAAACTCCAACGGTGAACCTACGGATTAGGGTTCTAGGTTGGGGCAAGGGTGGGAGGTGGGAGAAGGATAGGAGATCCCCGGGTTTAGAGGGATGTCAGTGGACATGGGAGAGTGGCGAGGCGTTGGCGGTGGCGTCGGAGCCATGGAGGAGGACGGTGGGCTATGTTGGTGCCAAGAGCAAAGCAAGCTTGTGGTTAGGACTTAGGAGACAACGGTCGATGTTGACAAATCCAGCGGAAGGGAGCCGTCGGAGACGATGGTGCGAGACACCTCGCTGCCATCATCTTGAGGAGGAGGAGAGGGTGGGAGGGGGAAGGGAGAGGAGGCGAGGCCGTGTGGTTGTGTGGGTTAGGTTTAGGGATGGTGTATAATCCAAAACCAATTTGATGGTCCAAAATTCACACGATTTTTAGGAGGTTTTATGTCAAATACATATAGATAATCCCATGTGACTATGTAGTGCACGTTAGTGCATTAGTCCTAACCGAAGACCACTTCATCCCATATATAAATCTCCCTTTAATGACTTATATATTTTAAATCACATATTATTTTTAAGATATATTTGCATCATTGTACTCTACTCAAAATATGTGACAAAACGAGATCCATGTTGAATATATTCAACTATTTTATTAATTTAGAAGTGATTTGTTTAAATTGTAGAAGTAACTTAGATATGCCATAAAAGTAACTATCTATAACATAAGAATTAATTAAATTATGATTGAATTGTAGTAAGAAACTATGTTTACTAAAATTACAAGTAAAGTGTAGAGAAGATTTTCAAGTAATACATTTATGAAAGTAAGTTCAATAAAGTCTAAAAGTAATTTACAAAAACCATACACAAAATGGAAGCAAGATGTTACAATATTAGAAATAAATCCGTTGTAGGGATAAAAACATGAGTATATCTAGAAATTAAATTTAATCAACACAAATTATGGAATTAACTAAAAACAATAATAAAAGTAATCAACTATTATGAATGTATAAGAAGTAATTTAATCAAATCTGAAAGTAATTGATATATATGTTAAAAATAACTTATGTACATAATAAATATAACTTACAAATATAAATATTTCTTCATCATAATATAATCATGTAGTATCTTGTTATAAAAATTTAATCGTAACTGATACAGTAGAGTAATTGAATTTTAGATTGGATAGGTAGTTTTAAGAGAAAATTTTATAAGAAGGAAAAAAAACATGTATGACGTAATAAAAAGAAGATATGTATGTGTAGTATTACTTCTCTCTCTTCTATTATTATTTTTTTGCTCTCTGCTGCTCCTGCTATGTGCGTGCGTCTGCATGTGGTTAAAGAGTGGAGAAAGCGACAATGTAAGTAGAATATGGCTGGAGAAAGAGATCGGATGGTTCTTAGGCGTGTCACGTGATAAGACTAAAACGCGAGGCTCATCGATTTAGATTTTACGTCCAAAACATTTTACCGGAAAAGATGTCAAGCTAAAAGGAAGGACAACGTGTCACCTCAAGATTTGAATATTTCGACGATCAAACAGAAAACAAAACAGAACATCTTCCCAGTGAAAAGTGAGCCAATCCAAAACAGAGGTCAATGCGTACATGAGACATATTGTCAACGTGGAGTCGGAGCAGCATACGTGGTTTCACCGCCATTGCCACCCCGGTAGAACGGCAGGACGGTGTAGACGGTCTGCGTCACCGTCATGGCGAGGAGGAAGACGGCGGCGGCGAGCGACATGAACGCCCACGGGCTCCGGAAGTAGGTGTGCACCAGGTTGGCGCGCCACACGTGGCACGGCTTCCGGCAGTAGCGGTTCACCGCCCGCTCGACGGCGTCGAGCTCGCCGCCGGCATCCAGAGCGACGTCCTTGGAGAGCGCGTTGAACAGCCTCGCCACCGCCTTGTCGCTGCCGACGGCGTTCTGGATGATCCCCTTCGAGGTGAGCAGAGCCACGTCGCGGGACGTGTCGATGATGTTATCCATGAAGAAGACGTAGGCCGTGACGTCGTTGCCGGCGCCGGCGTGGAGGCGCTCGAACGCCATGAGGTTGAGGAACGTGTACTCGGTGGAGTCGTCGACGACGACGAACGGCAGGGTGAGTACGCCGCGGCGGAAGGTGACGTCGTGGAGGCTCGCCGTCGGGCTACGCCTGAACCGGATGCCCGCCTCGTAGAGCTCCGCCGCCGACCGGATGATGCCGCCGTTGGCCTCCTCATCGTCGTCGTGGCGGCGGTCGTCTCTCCCGGCGCCGCCGCCGCCGCCCCTGTCGCCGCGTGGTCTCTGGTTCTGGTCACTGAGCAAGCTCTCGCGGAACAAGTCGAGCGGGTGGAGTGCCCGGTGTTCCTTCGCCGGCGGCGTCTTGCACGACGGCGAGATGAACCTCAGCACCATCTTCTTGACTTCATACTCGACGTCAACCTTCTTCATGTAAACCCCACTGTCAGCTAGAAGCTTGGTGAATCCATGGAAATGGAGGAAGAAAGAGTCGCGTACGTGTCCATTACCATATCTTGGGAGTCTTTGCCTGTCTCGACGGCGACGAGCTTCTGGAGGAGGAGGAGAGGCAGCTGATTCTCGACGATGAGCATGTCGCGGCGGACGTACGGCACCATATACAGCGCGCCGTGGCGGCCGAACACCGGATCGTTGTACGCGTATCCGCCGCCACTCGCTTCGTCCAGCATGCCGCCGCCGGCGACCAGCTTCGCCGTCCTCATCATCTCGAGCAGGAAGCACCCATCGGTGAACATCACCTGCAAGAACCTCTCCCCGTGCCACTCGCCGGAGAGGTCCTGGTACGCGTCCTCCAGCTCCGCCGCCGCCGCCTCCACGGCGGCAACGTACACCTCCACCGGCCTGCCGCTCCTCCCGACGAAGCGCGACACGGCGCGGAGCTTGTGCGGCTCCATGGGCAGCAGCCGCGGGTCGCCGTGGTGGAAGGGGCCCAGCGACACCACCTGCGGCCGGTAGGCGTGCGGGTGGAGGTCCTTGACGGCCGCGGGGACGCGGTGGACGGAGTGCTTCGTCCACAGCGCGTACTCCGACGCCGCGCTGGCGCCGGCGAGGTCCCTCTCCAGGTCAGCCACCCACGCCCTCTTCTTCTCGCCACCGGAGGCCATTTTGAGATACAGGTAGTTTGAGCTATGCATGCATGATTGCATGCTGCCATTGGCGTTGTTTTTGTAGCTAGGGTGGGTGCTACATGAGCGATGGACATGCATGGAGCATCAAGGACGATGGAGAGGTGGAAAGAAGGTGTATGGAGTGAGGAGCGAGGGAGGTATTGATACAAAATTGCTTTTTGGCAGCCAAGGCAAGGAACATAGCTCCACTATGGTCATAGTAACGATTTTCGTAATAGTGACTATCGTATGTTTGGGTGATCCGTAGGTAATGCTCACTACCACGTATCCTACTGAAGTTTATACATGACCTCGATCATTGCAGCGGGTCACGTAATAGCACATCGGTGCCCCATATCATTGATAACGGTACGATAAAACCAGACATTGAGGATGGTTTCCCGCGGGCACGGTTTTTCTGCACCTAGGTGCAGCTGCACCTAGCTGCACCTAGGACGTCTACCGTCCGATCGATTAAACCATTCAGCACAACAGCATCAGAGTCCGAATCTTGGGATATCATGTACTAATTCCGAATCTTGAGGTGCATCCAGCGGTAATGAGCCTAGGTGCAGCTGCACCTAGGTTCAGAAAAGACTTTTCCGGTTTCCCGCCCCAAAAAACGAGTCCCCACTGTGCGCATGTTTCAACTGACACTGATAGCGATACATCAACGTACACTAGGTCTTATAATCATCCGACACTGATTGCTCGACAACATATCAGTGTTAGGTCTTGCCACTAACCGGCAATGATGAGTAACACATCAGTACTAGGTCTTACCGGTTGGAGCCGGGTTTTATCGGTTGGAGCAGGATAACTGAACTTTTGGTCGGAAAAGATATCAATACCAGGTCATTAGAATATCCGGCACTAATGCCATTCACATCAGTGTTGGGTACTCTTATGACCCACAACTGATGACCCTAAACATATTGGTACTGATTTCGGATATATAAACTTATTTCCAGTGTATGAACTCGGATTGTGATAATATTTATATGAAAAGTATAGCTCTCGATAAGATCTATGATTTTCAAGTTGAAAACTTTTTTATTTCAATTTCTTTTACATACAAAAATCCATACTAAAAGCAAAAAAACCTACAGTAGCACTACTACTGAGACCCATCACAAATCATCGTTGTCCAGCTGGTCAAAAGCAAACAAGCATCTTCATCTTCCTGTGTAGCATAGGGTTGGACCTTCTAGGCGAAGCCTTCAAGGAGGATATGACATTAAAGATGCTACCAACGCCCATACAAAATCAAATTAGGTTTTGACCTAAAGGAAGAGAGGGCCACAAAAACGACCCCTCCAAAAAGGAAAGATGCCCATGAATGTTGATGTCACCGCACCAGTCAAAGACCACGCTAGGCTTTCACCCTATGCTCTCTTAGCTACTTACCACCTTTGTGTTGGGTTGTGGGTTATCGTTGCGTAGCTCACCACACCCAACGCAACAGCTCCGACTCCGCCACAACCCAAACACCACCATGTCGTCAAGGTCGTCAGCACCATTCCACCTCTAAACCCACGTAGTGCAACCAAAACAGAGGCAATTGAGGGTTATTATTGCCGAGCTTGCCATACCCGACCAAGCACCTCCGATTTTGCCCCAACGCACCAACGGACACCCATACAATGGAACCTCCGCCACTGATGTTTCTCCTGAGCAGGAGAGATCCATACACGGGACACCCCGTTGCTGCAAGCTTCCAGAAGCACCATCGTAGCTAAGATTGTCTGTCCTCTACAGTGCATTACCCTCTCAGCCAACCCTACCACCACCTGCCTTTCCAGGACATCCTTGGACCAAGGTTTCAAAGCAAATTGGACATAAGATGGGAGGAGCTTCACGAAGAGAGATGAGGCCCGGTTGATCGAAAGGAAGGCATGCTCGCTATCGTCCGGGCTGCCAACCGCGCCAATGCCCACCCTGTCAATGTCACCTGGGTTGCTATGCCACCAAACAACTTCAGCCCCAGCAGCCGTGAGTGGCCTTACTCCAACAGTCTTCCTTTTTCCCCCGGGGGGCTCTTCTGCACCAGCCTTGCTCTGCGCCGACTCCACTCTGGCCAACTTCACTAACGCTACACTGGCTTACAAGGTTTACGAGCACATATATTTATACCCTTAATCTAGCTAAGTTCAATCCGAACACAATTCAATCAACTGGAGATTTATCTCCTAAAAAGAAAAGGAAAATTACTGTCACACCCTGATTTTTGTTTCCGGGGCTAATAAATTATTTTGAAAATTTATATTAAACAAGTGAAATTAAAATGTGGGAATAAAATTTCCTAAATAAACCATGGATGGATTTAATTTTTATTAAATTTTCCATGACTAATTATACTCTTTGAAAATTTTCAGATTTTTTAGAGCTTAATTGCTAATTTTAAAAATATAAACATCGTATTAGTATTCAGCACTTATTTATAAAATAAAAAAGCAAATAAAAATCCTTCTCCAAGCTCTGGGCCATTTTTGGCCCAATCTCCTTGCTCTTCTCCTCTGCCTCAGCTCAGCCGCCCCCTCCTTCTGTCGCGTGGGATCCAACACAAACAGTGTCGTCTTCCTCCTCCGAACGGGAGTCCTGTAGCAGCCGTGATGTCAAAGTCGGTTCCTCCACGAAATCCAGCCGAGTTCTTCCCGAAGCAAAACTCCGAATTAGCGACCAGCCACATGGGGTTGGTCGCGCGCGAGTCGCGACGCACCTTCCCCCTAATCCTTTTCCATCGCGCGCTTTCCCTCCTTGTCACTTTCCTTTTCCTTTCTCGGATGATTTTCGGTCCGGCCCATATATTTCATCTTTTTTAGTATAGCCCACTTGGAAGGCATGTATTTATGATTTCATGGGCTCAGCCCATTTTGCAATTTGGTATTTTTTTTGTGTGTTTTTAAGAACACAGGTTCATACATATAAATATGTACAACTTGTATGTATACATATAAAGTTTACATGTATAATTCTGTGCACATATATATATACATATAAATAAAATGTTGTACATATATACATATAGACTATAAACTTTGTACGTATAGGTATAAACTTTGTATTTATATCGGCCAAGGAGAAAGAGACCGGGACAGATATGGCTTGGCGGCGGCTAGGGAAAACTAGGGTTTTATCCCAACATTGCAGGATTGGGCAGCGGCGATATGGCGTGGGATTTGTTCCGATTTTGAGAAATATATGTTTGGATGTTACCTAGGATCAAAATCTAACCAAAACATGTTCAAATTCAGTTCAAACTTGTTTTGAACTAGTTATTAAAATAGTTAATGTTAATACCTAAACATTTACAAAAATTTCATACTCATTTGAATTGAGTATATACTCTATTTGAATCATGGAGCTCGAGCACCCAGGAGCACCAAACAAATTTAATATATATATATATATAGACTAGAAAAAATGTCCGTGTATTGCAATGGGTAAAAACGTTTTACCCATTATACTCCTCGTTTGGTTTTGAACCAAAAGCTCATTTCTTCCTTCCTATTCAACCCCAACCCAGTCCACTACCGCCCTCCGCTTGGTCTACACCTCTTTGGCCCAACCCATAAGTGGAGCTGTAGGCACAGGTCACATAGCCGATTGCCGTCTTCAACCTGCAGAAAACAGTCCCGTGTTCGTTTGGTGCTAGAACCGATCCTCCCCATCAAATCTGATCAAATCTTTCTCGATCTCCCAAATTGGTTCATGGTTTTGATCCACTCAACTACTCTTTCTGTTTTTATGAAAATCGAACCGAATCGCAAAACTCTGGATAAAAATGGCGGCTTCTAAATGAAGATTAAATCCGATGAATTAAAGCAAAATCGAAAGGGAAAATTATGGCGAAAATGATGGTGGGCAACGTTGCTTCGGTAATCCACACCTACGTTGAATCCCTACTTCCACTCCCGCAGCTTATTTTTATACAAAAGGCCCATGGCCTGGCTTAGAGCTGGGACTTGGGCCGTGCTTTCTCGGGCCGGCCCAAGGCACGATGGCCCAGCACGAGGAAAGCACGGCCCAGCACGGCACGGAAATTGGTTGGGCCAGCACGGCCTGTAGTTGGGCCGTGCCTGAGCCGTAAGTTGAGGCACGCTGGGCGGCACGGCACGGCACAGCCATTGGGCCGTGCCTGGGCCAGCCTAGCACGAAAATTTTTCCCTCTCTTATTTTTCCCCTCCCCTGATTTTTCTCCTCTTATTTTTCTATGCGCGGCCACTCAGCGTCAGGTAACAAGTGTGCTGGCCCGAACAACTTCCATCGTGCTTTGGGCCATGCTTGGTTTCTTCTCCACCTCGGGCTGGCACGGCCCGGCACGATTAGTTGGCCGTGCCGGACCGGCACGGCCAGTTCTAGCACGAAGCACGACGGGCTGGGCCGTGCTAGCCCGGCACGGCCCAAGTCCCAGCTCTAGCCTGGCTTATATGAAAGCCAAAGTGGCAAGGTGTAGTTATGCGGATTACCCATTACAAAAGGATCATAATCAACATAAAAACATCAGGTTTCAAAGACTGGCTACCTCTATAAAACAACCAGCCTAGGGGAGGAAAGCTCTTACAAAAGGTTACCACCTCTACAAAAGCAGCCTGAATTAATAAAGGAAAGAAAGGTTCAGCCAATCCAGTTCTTTGCTCTCTCAAATCTGATACCACCCTTTTCATCTTCTCTGTCATCAGGTCTATCTCCTCAGCCTCCTTAGTGCGACAAAGGGCATTCCACTGCAACAAATGAGAAACGATTTGGAAAGGCAGTATTAGGAGAGAGTAAATCAACTTATATCTGAATATCATATTATTTCTGGTTATTCGCATCACCCAACAAATAGCAGCTAGTAAAGCAATTAAAACTTTGGACTTTGCAAGATTAGTATTGCTATTTAGCATAAAAAGACATGAAAAACTCCCGCAGCTTCCCATTGCATGTTTGGGAAAGTCCTGTACGTTTCATGCGGCCTTGCAAGAAAACGAAGAGATGTTGATAAGTCTTGAATACTTAAGTGAATGGAGGGAGTAGCAGCTTTGGGTATGTCGAAAGGCTGATAGTTCAGATACGGAGTACAAAACTACATTCAATAACGGTGATAGTGGAGGCTAAGGATGTAATACATTTGCATTATCTAAAAAATATATATGGTAACACATCATATGTGAATGTGCTAGATGATGTATGATCTACAGTAGCTAATAGATAAAAGATCTCAATGGATCTAACGGAGGTGATCGACCACTAGGGTGGTATCAAGTTCCTTGGGTACCTAGTTCACGAGGAAGGGCTCATAATTATTTATAACTAGATAAAACCTCGTGTGTTGCTACGAGAGTTCTATATAATAGTAGAATAAATAATATATAAAATAGCTAGACGACATAACATTACATGATCTTTAATCGACCACGAAAAAAGATATAAATAATTAAGATGACATGGTTTGTAACAATTTAAATCATATATACAGGTTAATCATTCAAAAGAAAAACAAAGGTGATGTGTCTCAATGACAGAAGAAAGATAATATAGATTTATCTATTGAATATATAAGCACATATTGATTTAATTTATTCCATAAATAAATCATGATAACGCAAACGCAAAGTAGCATGATCGCATCATTCGATCTACACATGTAAACTAAACAGTAAAAATATGAACAGATCAAATATGCGAAACATAATCAAAACGTACCGAGAACCTTCGATGGTCGGATGCGTGGCAGGAAGGGCTCGTGGTACCAGATGTTGAAGACGGTGCACACCCGAGCAAAGAGGAAGACGAGTCATCGTGGAAGACCAGCACGAAGCGTTTCCCAAAAACCTTATTGCCGTCTTCTCCCGGTGTAGGACGGCGAAGATGAAGGTTCCGGAGACCTGCTCTCCCGATCGCCGGTGCACGTCGGCGAGCAGGACGGAGTAGACTACGAGCGATGGCGCAGTACAGAGAACGAGGCAAACCCAGATCGATTTCGCACGTGTTGCGTGGAGGCGGCGGCTGCGTTTATATAGAGATATTAGGACGTTTGATCAGGTTGCCTACACGTCCTCCACTTCGCATAACCGAACCGGATAAGTCGCGCGTAACTTATCCGGACTCTACGCCACTGCACGCACCGGATTATTCGGTGTGTTTCCAAAAACTAGGTTTCCAAAAACAAAACCGATATTTTACAGCAAAACAAAACTGCAAAAGGAGACCGCATCTGCGTAAGGGTGAGGAACCAATTTTGACGGACCATTCAGGCCAAGCTAGGTCAGGCGAGCGAGCGCGCACGTGTTACTCTTATTCTCTCCACCACACGTCTCAAGTGGCTAGGAGAGCATCCTCTCTTATAAGGAGGTCTCCCTCTTCTAGAATTGGCAAGGTGGTACTAAACTCCCCATGCATGCCATCCCATGAGGTGGGTTTTTGTGATTTTCTAAAGAATTAATCTTCATATGGATCTTAGCCCATATATTTATTCCAACATAATCATCGAAAGATAAAACTAAGGTAATATAACTTCACAGGGGAAGGGGAAGGAAAGAAGGTATATAATTTAGACCATAGATCAATCATCCAAAAGCTAGAAACAATTAAAAGGTGATGTAACTTGATGAGAGAAGAGAGAAACAACATTAACTACACTTAGTTGGGATGAACATTATAAATATATAGGATTTAACACACACACATGTATGTCTCAGCTTCATCTGACCCTCCACATGGAATACATGTGACCTACCATTTTAGGGGTTAAATACAGTATATGCCAATAGTGTTTTATCTATTTGTCAATCTACCAGATTACCACTACTACTCATAAATTTCTATTATACACTATTTTGGATATGAAGACGAGGTCGAAATGTTATTTATCCGTTAAATGATAAACATTGTGCGTTAGTTCAACATAGGTCGACTTGCTATTAGACAAGAAAAGCACCTTAGACAAATTAATAAATGATAAAATAGACATGACAGTGTTAGCACTACTACACAAAAGATTTTTCTATACGAGACCCCCAGTAGATTCCAGGCCGGCCGTAAGTGATGCCGCCTGGAAAAACCGGTCCACCAGGACCGGGTAATCGCCCGCACGGGATAATCTATTATCCCGTGCGCGCGTCTTAATACGTCCGCACGCGATAATATTGATTATCCCGTGCGGTCGGCTTAAGACACCTGCACGGGATAATCGATTTTTGCGTGCAGGCCTCTTAAAGGCCCACCTACAAGTCTATTCTTCCTCCTCTTTTCCCTCCTCAACACTTCAAAATTTCATCCTTATCCACCCATCCTCATCCATATCCTCTCTCTCCTCTCTCACTCTCTCACTCTATCTCCTCTCTCACTCTGTCAAGTGTGTACGGTGAGCACGGACGATGGTGGGTGCGGACAATGGTGGGCACGAACGGCGGCACTGAGCGGCTCGGCGGCGGGCGCAGCCGGCGGCACCGAGCAGCTCGGTCGCGGGCAAATCCACCTCAGCCGATCTCGCGATGGGCGGCGGGCGGCGCAGTCGACGGCGAAGGCGTCGGCTCCCTCGCCCTCCCCCGTGAAGCTCCGGCGGTGGCCGCGAGCGACGATAATGACGAGGAGGCGGTCGGGAGTGGCGCTGCTGGCCCCGCGCGCACGCCTGCCGGATCCGCGCTGCCCCGGCCGATGACGACGAGGAGACGAGGTGGCCGGGAGCGGCACTGTCGGCCCCACGCGCATGCACGCTAGTCGGATCCACGTAGCCCCCGCCGATGATGACGTGGAGGCGACGGCGGCTGGGAGCGGTGCTGCCGGCTCTGCGCGCACGCACGCTGGCTGGATCCGCGCCACTACCGCCGGATTATGGGTTTCCTTTTTTGAATTTTTATTTTTTTTGGAAATTTTTTTCCTTGCGAGCAACATAACCCGCCCGCACGTGAAAATCCGATTATCCCGTGCGGTCTACTTAACCCGACCGCACGGGAAGACGGATATTTCCGTGCGGTTGGGCCGTCCGCACGCGAAAATATTTATTTTCGCAGATACCTGGGTGCAGACGGGCAAGATCTGCGCACGGAAAAATTCTTTTTGGCCGCACGGAAAAAATCCTTTTCGTAGTAGTGTAGGTAAGTGGTCTTTTCGGTCATAATAAAATGTCTTCGGACTATTAACAAATTTTCCTTAGTTTCAAAATGATTAATTATCTCCGTTTGAGGAAAACTAATAGTGGAGGCATATTACTAATCCATAGTTCCACACCCAATGGCATAACAGCAATAATTAGGTAATTTTCGATGGCTGGTTGTATATATAATTGCAACATGCACCAATGGCAAATATACAATTGCTCTGGGTGCTTCAGGACCTTTTGGTTGTGTATGCATGTCATCTGTGGTAAAAATCAGAACTTTTTTTTTGTGAAATGGTAAATATCAAAAACATAACAATATGAAAAATACCGTACCACACCTAGTGCGTTGTACGCTGTATTATAAAACATCCCAATATGACGCAGGTGCAAAATTTTTACTCGCTCTGCATTACATATTAGACCACGCTGCTATAAAAGATCCCAAAGGATTTATATGCATTATATTTAGGTTAAAGTTCAGAACTCTTGGATGTATGGGCACGGCGCAGTACGCTCGCTATTTAAAGGGAGGGCGCTTGGATGCTATTGGCATTCATGAAACGATAGCTAGATTGATAGATACTGTAGCTTACCTGTGTTCAGCAGCTTACGAAACCGGCCGGAACTGGAGAAGCCCAGCCGGATCGCCGGATCGATCGAGATCAATTAATCATCAATGTCGCCGGTATCGTCGCTCACTCTGATCGTGCTTGCTCTTGTGACCCCAGCAGCGAGCTTCATTGGCAAACCTGGCTGCCAGACAAGATGCGGAGGCGTGGACATCCCATATACCCGTTCGGCATCGGCACTAGTATCAGCTTGGAAGGTGGCCAACTGCTCGCTATCAGGCTTCGAGATCAGCTGCGCCAAGAACGGCAGCGGCGGCCTCACGCCGGTGCTGGCGGACACCGAGATCGAGGTTGCTCGGCCTGTCCGTGATGCCGAATCCCGAGGCGCGGCTGCCGGTGTCATGGAAGTGCTACAACTCCACCGGCAATGGCACCGGCTAGCTGGTCGTACGGCACGGTGAAGTTCAACCCGGCCGGTGTTTACCCACAACGAGCTCTTCGTCCTCGGCTAGCTGCAACACCCTCATGTACACCAACAGCGGGCCGATCGAGTGGCCGCTATACGAGTACACAGCTTCTACACCGGCTGCATGACCTACTGCGCGCGCGACGGTGCATGCTCCGGCGTTGGGTGCTGCCACGTCGGGCCTCACCGATAACTGGATGCAGTTCGGGAGTGTGGTCGCACGCTGACCAGGAGTTCAGCCCGTGCGACTACGGCTTCATCGATCGTTGAGAAGGGACAGTACACGTTCCGGGTGTCCGACCTGACGACCATGCATGCCGCTGCGGCTGGATTGGGCTATTCGCGACAGCCGACAGCAACATCAGCTCCGACGTGTCCATGTCGTGCCCCGCGGCTGAACGGAGTGCAGGGTACGCCTGTGTCAGCCAATGAAGTGAGTGCGTCAACTCCACCAATGGACCCCGGCTACTTGTGCAACTGCACAAGCAGGTTACGAAGGCATGCAACCCCCTGTATCATCGGCGGATGCACCAGTAAGTCGTGATTTCGCACGTACACCATCAACAAATTAACCAGTACGGGCCCTTATATTTATTCTAAACATGTAAAAAATAGCTAGGAATTTCTACATTAACATATATATACTTACTACTCCTTCTGCCCAGCATTTAAAGCATTTGAATTTCGTCTACGAATATATGCATTCATAAACTACTATTTATCACATCAATCAGTGACGGGTCATAGTTTAGACCCGATTGAGATAACATTCCATATCTCAAACGGACCTCAAGTTGGGACCAGTCATAGATGACCAGCATCCGTGACGGCCACCAAGTTGAGGCCCGTTTGAGATAACAACTAGACCCGTCACAGATGACCATCATCCGTGACGGGCACCAACTTGAGGTCCGATTGAGATAACAACTAGGCCCGTCACATATGACCCTTATCTGTGACGGGTCTAAACTATAGCCCGTCACGGATGATCCTTATCTGTGACGGGCCTAAACTATAGCCCGTCACAGATAAGGGTCATCTGTGACGGGCTATAGTTTACGCCGTTTACACCCGTCACGGATGATGGTCATCTGTGACGGGCACGAACTTAAGGTCTTATTGAGATAACAATTAGGCCCGTCACTGATGACTCATTAGTGATGGGTTATATACTAATATCCGATTGAGATGACTTAATCTCTATCGGGTATTAACTAAAGCCTATCACCGATGAGTATTTTTCCATTTTTCATATGAAATGTTTATATTTGTAAGTTGAACTATAGCGAAATAATTAACTACAGTATAATAATTCATTTTATGAGTCAAAATAATTTTACAGGTAGTAAATGATTTGAAATGGAAAAATGGTCCACAACAAAGTTGTATAACTCATCAAGATCTATAACTTTTAGTTTGGTCATTTTTCTATATAACAATTCTTGGACAGTTTGAATTTGAATTTGAAAATATGATAACTTCAAACAACATTTTTAAGTACTAAATGATTTCAATTGAAAAAGTCATTAACAACAAAATTGTATAACTCATCAAGATCTAAAACTTTTAATTTTATCATTTCTTTATCCAAAAGTGTTAGTAACATTGATGACAAATTTTACATATATGTGTTATAGTTTATAAAACCAGATAAGAGATACGTCAATTTTGTGAACAATGTTACTATCACTTTGTCGGATGAAGAAAATGATCAAAATAAAAGTTTTAGATCTTGATGAGTTATTCAACTTTGTTGTTGATAACTTTTTTAGTTGAAATCATTTAGTATTTGAAAATGTTGTTTGAAGTTGTCATATTTTCAAATTCAAATTCAAACTATTCAAAAAATGTTATATAGAAAAATGACCAAAATAAAAGTTATAGATCTTAATGAGTTATACAACTTTGTTGTTGATGACTTTTTCAGTTGAAGTCGTTCACTAACAAAAAATTCTATTTGAATTTCTCAAACTTTGAATTTCAAATTTCAAATTGTTCAAATAGAGTCAGATGGAGAAATGACCAAAATAAAAATTTTGCACCTCGATGAGTTCTACAACTTTGGTTTTGGTAACTTTTCCATCTGAAATCATTCATTAACCCCATTTTTTGTCCGAAGTTATCAATTTTTTAAAATTCAAAATTTGAATTGTTCAAATGAACTTATTTGTACAAAGAACTAATACAATAGTTGTAGATATCGATGAGTTATACACTTTTGTTGTTGAAATGAACTTATTTGATCCAATTAACTCGGTTTTGCTAGTGAAATATGTGAATGGATGTGAAATATGTGATCAAAATGGATTTTATGAGAATGTAGTTGTGTTAAATATATTGATGGTTGTATATGTAAATGAATGTATATGAATGTGGGATGTTGGGGTGTGACATCCTGGCCCAAGGCTTAATAGGATTAATAGAATACTCGTACCAAAAAGTTACAACAATTTTTCCGGAAGTCGATCTCCAAAGAACTTTGATGTTAAGTGTGCTTGACCTGGAGCAATTTCGGGATGGGTGACCAACCGGGAAGTTCTTCCCGGGTGCACACGAGTTAGGACAAAAAAGTCCCACCTGGGAGAGGATTGAGATAACTTTTCACATCTGTGACCTCTAGGCTGTGACAGACGCCATGCCCGATTGAGATGGTGGTTACCGTTCCACCGAAGTTTTTCCTCCTTAAGCTTAACCTTTGCTAAAAGCCTTATAAATACTTATATGGTTGAACGGAGAGAGTATTTTAAAACAAGCAAATAGTAGAGTTAGTGCTAAAAGTATTACCAACCACACTACCAACTCCCTAACTACCTGCAGGGTGTCCCTAACCCTGAAAGTCTAAGAGGGTAGGAGATTCAAGGGAAAAAAGTGAAGAGAGAGGAAACAGTAAGGACATAGACCTATGCTCATGTAGACCCCCGTTTTTGTAACAGGAGTCACTCGTGTTCATAGTACCATTTCCCTGGATCAAGTAGTTTGGTACCCACGAATACATTGCCAATAATCAAGAGTGCATACATAATTATCTTACGCGAAATATTACAATAATAGGCCCGAAGGCAATAGTCTAGAACACAGGACCAACCGGTCCGGAATACAACCAAAAGCAGAAATTAGGTAAGGCAGCGGAGATAAGGCAGCGGCACGCCATTGCCACAGGCAACGACCGAATCTAAGACCTACTGGGCTCCATCGTCTTCCGTACCCTCCTGGTAGTACTCATACGGATCTTCGGGAACCTCATCGCCCACATCTGAATGTTTTATTTATAGCAAGGGTGAGTACCAACCGTACCCAGCAAGCCACCACAACAATAATGCATATGCTAGGGGAAATATCAAGGGCGGCTGTGGCACTTTTGCATAAAGCCAGTTTTGCAATTCCTTTCACAAGCCTAAGACCTAGCTTATACTGATCAAATTTTAATACCATAGTTCATTAATCAACGGCGGTTCTGTCCACCATCCATTGTCCTCCAAGGATAGCTTCCCACCATTGTGTCGTCATGATTTTCTGGGGTCTACCCCTTCTCGCTTCTCGAGAAGTTGAACCACCAGCACATAAAAGTCATTATGCATACCCATCCCATTCAGTTTAAGAATTTAGAGTCTAGCCAAGTGTAATACATGTCCCGGTGCTCATTATCCACGAGCACGGCTATTCGAATAGATTTGATTACTCACACTGCAGTGGATGTACACTTTACCCGTACTCCGTAACTTGCCCAACAAATGAGCCGAAGTCCCAACGAATGAGACGCGTCACGGCAAAGCCTTTCAATAACCTCACATTGGCAATACCCGCTCCATGAACTATCATCCTCATGCACTCTAGGCGTACACGGTTTCTAGCAGTGAGAGGAGTTCTGGCGCTCCCGGGAAGGGAAAAACTCACACATGCATTAAGTTATATTAAAATTTAGGTTCACACGTGACGGTCCTACCGGTGGCTACCCCACCGTAGGCCCCGCCCCTCATACACACTAAGAAGACCACTATGCAGGGATACTGCCTCCGCTCGGTTACTTACTCCGCTAGGTCTATACCCATCCGAGAAGTACGGTTGTACGAGGGTCGTTTCATGCTTAGCTTCATGGCTCGGTCCTTAATTGACCGGGGACGGTGCTAGCCTTTTCCAGATACCACCCAAATCCACCATCCGCCCCAGTCGAAAACAATTGTTTAATTTTTATTTTCCTTTCACAAATCATGTCATCAATGTCATGGCAATGTGGCGCTCATGTCTCCACATGCCGCATCTCAATTACCTTCCCAAGGTAATTGCCCAAGCAAATAGCATTTTGATAGATATGAGTATGCAAAGTTCTAAGATAGCATTACTAAGCATCTGTCATAATTGACTAGGGACTCATACGTACATGGTTACAAGGGGATATGGGGTAAACAACATTCAAGGCATGGCATAACAACAAGTAGGATGTTTATCATTGCATGCATCTTTATTTGTAAACAAAGTAATTTCGCAATTGGGTTCAACATGTTCAAGGGATAGTGATGACTTGCCTTGCTCGAAGCCTTGCGGGTCTTGATCCTCAGTCGGACTCGCAACTCCCTCGGTGTCTAACATTACGTGCGAAAGAAATTGAATTCATTTAGAATTCAATTAAAATCCAACAAAATCCAATTAAGAAAAGATCGAGCGCGAGCGTTTGAATGTCGATATCGAATTCCATTTTATTTATGAAGTAGACCTATTTTGATTTTTAATACCGTTGTCTTAAAATATTAGCGCTAGCCGATCAAAAATATTAACCCGATTTAATTTACGCGTCTCGAATAAATTAGATACCGATAATGAAAGGTAACCCTATCCGGTGATTAGTCGGCTAAAATAATCGCGACGGCTAATTTAGCGGATAACTTAATTATTGAGTCGGAACTAACTAAATACCGGCTAAATAGATATTTTAAATGATTAACGGACAGTCGCGTACATTCAATAGCAATTTAAAAATGACCGGTAATTAATCCTCCGATTATATATAATCGATTTAGTGAAATTTAACTAATAAAAACCTATATAATCGGCTAAGTTCCTTGCTAAGAATTAATCATTAAAAGAATAATCTAGTTAGGTGAATATTTTAGATTGCAATTAAATGTCCGATTTAATTTTACTTGTTTCTAAAATAATCGCCTAGTATTTTATATTAATTTAGCACGTGCTCATATATTCAAGATAAACATAAATAATTAAATTCCTAATCCCCAAATTTTATCTCTCCATATCTTATTATTTATTTTTTTTATTTTATTTTTTTTTATTTCTCTCTCTCTCTTTTCTATCTTTTCCTTTTTTTTTTCTTTTTTCTCTGCTTCTTCTTCCTCTGTCTCGCTCTGCTCTGTGCTTGCTCTCTTCTCTCTCTCTGTTCTTGCAGCAACCGGCAGGGGAGGGGAGGGGGGCTCGGGCGGCGCTTACCGGCGGAGGCGGTGGCGGCGGTGGCGGCGGCGGCGACCGGGCGACGGCGGCCGGTGGCAACGGCGGCAGCCCGGCGGCGGCGGCCAGCGGCAGCGACGGCCAAGCGGCGACGGCGGCGCACGGCGATGGGGCGGCGGCAGCGAGGGAGAAGGGGGAAAGGGGAGGGGCGGTGTGGGGGAGAAGTGGCTCGACCGGGGGGGCTTTATAGCCGGCCGGGGAGGGAGGGGAGGTGGCCGGCGCGGGGCTCGACGGTGACGGCGACGTGGTGGCAGCGGCGCACGGCAGGCGGCGATGGGACGGCGGCCAGCGGCAACGGGGCTCGAGGGTGGTGCGGCGATGGCGACCGGCGGGTGGAGCTCGAGGAGGGAGGGAGCGGGGCTCCAAGCGCCCGCGGCGCGCGGCGCGTCACAGACCTAGGGTTAGGTCTAGCTGTTCATCGGGGAAGATGAACAGTGCATTTTTCTTTCTTTTTTTTTTAATTTATTTATTTATTTATTTTATTGTAATTTTTATTATTATCCATATATTGTATTTGTACAAATTTATAACTCATTCGCACGAATGAAATAAACCCGGTATTGGAACTATTCCGCCCTAAATCTTTCCTGATATTTTATATTTATATTCGTTACGCCCATCCATATGCGTGGACGATTATAAAATTTTTATTAACTAAATAAATTCATGACATTAATACGAAATACGTTATTCGCTAAAATTCTATCTAGAACTTTATTTTATTCTATGTACCGTAATTATTCCTCCTGTCGATTTCCGTTCTTGGGTTCGCGCCGAAATAATTTCGATAAATTAAACACCCGCACAATAAAGATTCAAATAAACGAGTCATAAAATGCGACCTGATGCAAATTAAATTTTAAGGTTTTAAACTGTGTATGTTTAGGGTTTCGATTTCGACGGTCGAATTTTCAGGGTGTTACAGCTCAGGAGAGAGAAAACTGCCTGCACTCGGGAGAGAGAGAAAAGTGGAGAATAGGTAGGATGGGGAAAGTTCCTTTGCTGATGGGTCCGCTTAAGTTCCTAGCAATGTGAACATAGTAATTTTAAGGGGGTTCCAACTATTTTTCCTCATGCGGAGATTTGAACCATGACTTTGAGCCACAATGCATTCCTCATGCCCTCACGTATCATATTCACTACTACAAAATAGATTTTTCTGTACGAGAATCATATTTGGTTCCAGTCGGGCCGTAAGTGGCTCCGCCTGGAAAAACTGGTCCACCTGAGCCGGGTAACTGATCGCACGGGATAATAGATTATCCCGTGCGGTCGGCTTAACTCAACCGCACGCGATGATGGATACCATATATTGAGCTCAGCCCGAGCTTGCCACATTCAAGCTGGTGTTTTCTCTCTCATATATTTCACACAAATTAGGGGTGAGGTTTTCAACCTAAAATCTTTGCTTAGGATCCATATAAAAGGTGACATGCTTATTATCCTCCTTCATTTGCTTCCATTTTTTTCAATTTTTATCGGTGGAATGTGAAGTAATTTGCATATTTTCAAATGTGGTAGTGTAGGTACATTTTCAATTTTCGCTAACATATATTATTTGCATAATAGGTATTAAAATGATTGTAGTTTGTCCATACCTTTTTTATGGTTACTTGGTTACGTTTGCCCCAATTTATTTCAAATTTTATCGGTTAAAAGCGAAGAATTTTTCTATTTTTTAAAATGGACTATTTGTTTGTCGATTAAATGTATTGTTTGAATGAATAAATTTGAATGGTATTCAGTACTGCATAGTACTTTACTTTACTCTTTGTTTAGTTACCTTAATTTATTTCAAAATTTGTTCAGTGCAATGCGTGTAATATACTAATTTTGCAAGTCTAGTAATTGTAGTTTATTTCTCATTATTAAATTAATGTTATTGAACTCAAAAGTACACATGGAGTAATAAGATGGGTATTTTCGTTGTATCGTTCTTATATGATTTAATATAGTCCTATCCGACTCATCAAAAAATATGTTTAGGAGATGGATCGGGCATGGATGTATGACACCAGAAGAACTTATCCGATGCCTTTGAAGGAAGCATTCAAATTTGTTGATCAGGCAAAAGCACATGCTTTGAGAGAGAACAGGAGGGACATTTTCTGTCCATGCGTCGATTGCAGGAACGAAAAGATGTTCCAAGATCCGAAGATAATTTTGGGGCACATTGTAGAGCGTGGATTTAAGGATGATTACAGGACATGGACCTATCACTGGGAAGTCGCCGTTTGTAATGACGAGGCCGATGTTTTTTGCTTTGATGAGGGAGAAAATTTTATAATCGAAGACATGTTACAGGGAATGATCCCTAAATTTGGTGGCTCCGGGATAATGTAGATATTGATTTCGATCTTGAGGATATGTTGCGACACATTGAACCAGAGGTTGTGATTGCGACAAAACAAGGGTTGGACAATTGGAAAGCGTTGGAAAAAGCAACGAAGGATCTTGTTTACGACGAATCGAAAGGGTATGATAGGGAGTACACGGTGTTACGCTCCGTACTTGAACTACTCAGATTGAAGGCCAGACATGGATGGTCGGACACTAGCTTTAACGATTTGTTGGATCTGTTGAGAGTTATGCTTCCGAAGCCGAACTTGTTGCCGACCAACACATATCAAGCCAAGAAATTGATATGTCCGTTATCTCTAGGTGTTCACAAGATTCATGCATCCGTGAATCATTGTATGCTGTACCGTAAGGAATACGCGGATTTGGACTGTTGCCCAACATGTGGGACGAGTCGCTACACGATGGGCAACGGATCCCCAGACGGAGAGGTTGGCGACCAAGAGTCATCGGTGCCAGCGAAGAAAAAGATTCCGGCTATGGTGATGTGGTACCTACCAGTGAAAGATCGCCTGAAGCGACTGTTTTCAAACCGTACCGATGCCGAGTTGTTGCGATGGCATCGAGAGGGTTGGAAGACAGATGGTTTGATCCGACACACCGCCGATGCTCGACAGTCGAAAAATTTTGATGCACTACACCCGGAATTTGCACAGCAGCCGCGAAATATAAGGTTTGCATTGAGCGCAGATGGAATGAACCCGTTCGGTGACTTAAGCAGCTCACACAGCACTTGGCCAGTGCTGCTCACCATGTATAACTTGCCTACATGGATTTGTCAGAAGCGAAAGTACATTTTGTTGACTATCCTTATTCAAGGTCCAAAACAGCCAGGGATTGATATAGATGTTTTTCTTGAACCATTGATGGAGGACATGCAAGAAATGTGGAAAGAAGGGTTGCGAGTGTGGGATGAGTACTGCAGGGAATATTTTACTCTGCGTGCCATCATTTTCGTTACCATAAACAACCTACCGGCGAACTTTTCGCTCTCAGATCAGCTCAAGGGGAAGTTTGGCTGTCTTGTATGTATCGACATCACGTCGTACAAGTACCTCACCGCCTCAAGCAAGGTAGTGTACATGCGTCATCGTCGCTTCTTACCACAGAGGCACAGGTGGTGTGCGATGGCCAGTTTTTTCGACAATACAGTAGAGAATGATCTTCCTCCCGAAACATGAACTGGTACACAAGTCTTTCACATGACAAAGAATATTAAGGTCGTGTTCGGGAAGGGAAAGAAGAAATCATGCAAGAGAAAGAAAGCAATGGATCAAGGTAATACAGATGCAACGGATTAGGAAAATACGTTGCCTTTCAAGAAGCAGTCTATTTTTCAGGTATCTGGAATACTGGAAAGACCTGGAGATTCTTCATGCCATTGACGTAATGCATCTTGAGAAGAACGTGTTCGACAACACCATTGGCATTTAGCTCGACATCCCTAGTAAGACGAAAGATGGGCTGAAGTCACGTACCGACCTGGTAAATATGGACTTAAGGCATGAGCTTCACCCAAAAGAGCTGGCAAATGGGAAGATGGAAATTCCTTTGGCATGCTACTCACTGACACCCGAAGAGAAAAAGGCTTTCTGTAGATGTTTGCTTAGTATGAAAGTACCTACTGGTTTCTCGTCGAACATCAGAAAGCTTGTATCCATGAAAGATTTGACTATCTCCGGTTACAACGCTCATGATTGTCACAAGATGTTAACTGTCTTCCTACCTATCGTTATAAGAGCGGTCAAGCCAATTCACACTAAGGTTGTGACAACCAAATTGTGCTACTTTTTCAATCGAATATCACAGAAGGTTTTTGATCCTGAAGAGTTAGGCCACCTTCAAACGTTCGCAATCGAGACAACGTGCCAGCTTGAGATGTTTTTCCCTCCAACGTACTTCAATATTATGGAGCATCTGATTGTCCACATCGTTCCTCAGATTATCGAAATTGGTCCCTTATACCTACATCAGATGTGGGTGTACGAGAGGTACATGGCGGTTCTGAAAGGATATGTCCGTAACCGAACTCATCCGAAGGGATCAATGATAGAGGGGTACACAACTGAGGAGGTGGTCGACTGCTGTATAGATTACATGAAGGACGCCACACCAATTGGGATACCCGCCCCTGTTCACGAGGGTCGGCTATCAGGGAAGGGGACCGTAGGCAAGAAAAGGTTCTATGATGACGATTATATTTCTGTAGCCGAAGCACATGGCAGCGTGCTATAACAGCTCGCCATCCTCGAGCCGTACGTTGAGAAACACATGACGGAGATAAGAGCCAGCAATCCCAGAAGACCGGCTGCTTGGATCTTGAAGGAACAGAAGCGCAAATTTCCAGAATGGTTGAAGGATCAAAACCTCCCGTTCGGTGAGTCGCCTGAGGAAAAAACATTGCAGAGGCTAGCTACAGGCCCAAGTAGCCTCATGACCTCATGGCAAGGGTACCATATCGGTGGTTATACACTGTACACGGTAGCCAAGGACAAGAAGAGCGCAGCTCAGAATAGTGGAGTGCGTGTGGAGGCATTGGATGCAACAGGCGTAAAGAAATCATACTACGGAATCATACAAGACATTTGGGAGCTTGACTACGGTCTTAACATACAGATCCCGGTGCTTCGATGCCAATGAGTGAAGGACACGACAGGCATATGGATCGATGACTACGGCCTTACGGTTGTGGACCACAGTAAATTAGGCCACAAGGATGATCCGTGGGTTCTCACTGAGCGTGTCGCACAAGTTTTCTATGTGAAGGACCCATCTGACGAGCGGATGGACGTAACTGTACCGGGAAAGCAACAAATCGTTGGTATTGATGACATCGAAGACGCGTCAGATTACAACCAATACAAGGACGTACCGTTATTCGCAGATCTTCCAAGCAGGATCAAACACGTAGAACGAAAGATTGATGAAGAGAACTTCAGCAAGAAGCGGACGGACGGTATTGTAAAGAGTGTGAAACGATAGTATATTTTGTAATTGTTTATCTCTGTGAAAATATGTGAGGTGTCGTTGGTGCGTGGAAATGCTAATATTTCGTAACGATTTAATTATGGACGGAAAAATGTTGAAGCTGTGTTTTGTCGTATGGTTTATTTATGTGGTAAAAATTTGTAACACAAATATTTAAGTTGTTACTTATTTAAAAATTTGAAATTCTGTAAATAGTTGTTTGTCTAACTACATATGTAATTGCAACACAAATATTTAAGTACTTAAATAAGACACTTCTGAAAATCATTATCCCGTGCGGGTTACTTAAGAAACCCGCACGGGATAATCATTATTCCGTGTGGGTGTCTTAGAGGACCGCACGGGATAAACAATATTCCATACGGGCTTCTTAACCAACCGCACAGAATAAGAATTATCCCGTGCGGCTCGTTAGGAAGCCCGCACGGAATATTGTTTATCCCGTGCGGTCCTCTAAGACACCCGCACGGAATAATATTTTCCCGTGCGGTTGTGTTAAGCCACCCGCATGCGATGACTGCCGCCTATATAAGGAGTTGGCAGGATCCCTAAAATTTCTAAGTCCCGGTGAAACATATGTTCTACGCCGCCAGGCTGCCCAAATTTGCCGCCGCCGCCTCCTCTACCCTAGCCACTACCGCCCGACCGCCGCCGACAAACTGCGCCTCCTAGACGACCGCCGGCCGCCGTCGCCTCCTCCCCGGCCCTAGCTGGCCGCCACCGCTTCCTCCCGGCCCCACCTCGACACCGGGTGCCGCCGCCTCCTCCCCGGCCCCAGCCGGCCACCGCCGCTTCCTCCCGGCCCACCTCGACACCTTTTTTTAAGTTTTGTGACTTTGTGTATTATTTTTGAAATATGCTAAAACGTGCGAAATAATATATTCTTTTGTTATATGAGAATAGAATGTATTTGTATTTTGTGCTATGTTTACCGGAGAATGTGCTATCAAATAAATAACCCAAACATATTCATGGATAAAAGACATGTAGTTGGATTTTGTGATATGTTTACGTATGAAACAAATAAACATAGGCTTACGGAATATGGATTATGTTTTATAAATAGATATTGCACAAATATGATTTTTGTTGTATGAATTGATTGTACTTACGCTCTCAAATAAGTAACCAAATCATATTAATGAATAAAAGACATGTAGTTATATATTGTGATATGTTTACGTATGAAACAAATAAACATTAATTTACGGAATATGGATTATGTTTTATAAAAAGTACTGAAAAAAAAAATAAATAAATAAATAGATATTGCACAAATATGATTTTTGTTGTATGAATTGATTGTACTTACGCTCTATAATTAATTAACCAAATCATATTTCAGAATATCGCAAACGTATTATGTGTTGAATAAAAGTATTGTACGTACACTATATAGATAAATAAATAAACAAATATTATATTTTATCATTATACTTTCATAGGGATAAATTGTTTCAGGAACTATCCATAGGCAACTAACTTTGCTATATACGTATGCATTTCGTACATTTTTTGTGTCTAGAACAAAATGTCGAACGACAAAGTCCCCCCCGAGACAGTGGTACCAACATCGGCCACAGGACCAACGGTCAATCAGCCGGACCCAACTCCCTTAGCTGCGTCCAGCGTAGAGCCCATGCCCAATCCACGCACAGATACAGCTGAAGCAGCTATCGGACATGATGCAGCCTCTAGTGAGGAATTTTGGCGCACACCGAGCGATCCGTTCGAAATAGAAGTAGCGCAAATGGCCACTGAGCAACAGGAGAATGATCCTGATTATATTCCGATCGAGCAAGCCGTAAGTTCACACCCTAAACTCGTTATACATTTGTTAGCGCTCCAGATCATAGGCGTCTAATAATTTACTCGTGCAGATGGCTACTCGGCGTAGGTCCAAATGGAAGGCCAACCAAATGACCGCCAGGACTCAAGCAGAGGCCGACAGGACCACATCAGGGCCAGACCCAACTGACACGTCAGCAAGTGGAAGTGGACGTGCGAAGAAACAACGTGGTATGAGGAGCAGGAAATCAGCTACCGAAGGAGTCGTACTACATTACTGCTCTGAACAAAGATGGGAAGCCCGTCGAGCTGAAACACGTGATGGCCAAGTTTACCAACGCGTGCGGGACGGTGGCAAGACTCCATGGGCCGCTAAACATGAATGAGTGGAAGGATGTTAACCAGAACATTAAGAATTTAATGCGGGAAGAGTTGCAGAAGTACCTTGTGTATCCTCCAGGATCGGAGGTCCTTGGGAGCAGATTTGCTTTGAGTAGAATGGCCCATCGGTGGCGCCAGTGGAAATCCGACATGAACACTTATTACGTTCAGCAGAACAAAACTCCATTTAAAAAATACGGCAATATCCCACCAGCTGAATGGGACAAGTTTGTGGCGAAGATGACAACCCCTGAAGCCCTGGCAAGGAGGAAGAAGATGTTGGAACTGGTGAAGAAGAACAAATATCCACACCAATTGGGGTCCAGTGGATACGACGGTCACGTGGACCAATGGCGAGCTACGGAGGAAAAAATTTGCAGCTCAAGGGAAGCCGTTGTTGGTCCAACCCCTAAATCCGCGGAGTAGAAACTGGGTTTGGGCACGAAGCACGGGGCAAGTGACGGATGAGGCTGAGATGCTCTTCAAGTCCCCTGAAATCGAGAATGTGACCACATCTCTCCAACAGTTGGCCGAGAAGGAGAAGTCAGGAGAGTTCATCGCCAGAAGGGAGCATGACGAACTCACGGTAGCATTGGGGACTGCCGAACACTCCGGTAGGATAAGGGCAAAATCTTCAAGAACGAGTTGGAAGGTAGGGTTTCCAACAGAATCCAAAAGTTACAAGAAGCGGGACACCTACAAGGCGAAGTTGCGCGAAGAATTAACCGAACAAGTAACGCAGCAAGTTACCTAACAATTCTACAGGCTAGCCGCACAACATCCCCATGCCTTTCCGGGCCTAGTCTCTCAAGCAGAGCATACAGTACAAATCCCAAGCAGTGTCGGTTCCGTAGAAACAACACCCTACCCGGTCGATCTTATAACCGGGCCGACACCGTGCAGCCTTGTCGTCCCGATAGGCAGAGCCAGGAAAACGAAGGAGGTTGGGTCCGGACTAGCGATACCAGGGAGACAGTTGCATAACACGCCAATCCTGGAGGACTACGCAAGGGTGCAAGTATCGAGGGTCAATGCCGATGAAATGACGTTGGAGCTGGACATCCCAGCACCAGAGGGGATACAACTACTCGGAGATGCAGTGAACCAGTTCATCCTCTGGCATCGTCGAGATATCATCCTCACGGGACAACCAACTATGACGACCTCAGCTCAAGAGGTGCGACAGACAGCTGCCTCTCCAGCACCGCCATCTCCACCGAATTCCCCAACGCCTCCAGGATCACCGGTGCAAGCAAGATCTCCGTCCCCCAAGAGAGTGCCTACTCCACCAGCAGAGCATGCTGCACCAGCTTCCCCAACTCCGCTATCTCGGCAGCCGTCTCCCATTCACCACTCACCTCCTACGCCGCAATCTGCTCCCGTGCAACCTGTGCCACCGTCGCTGGAAGATGCAACCATCCAAAAGGCCAGTACTTCGCTAGCCTGCAAGCTCGTACCACAAATGGTTTCCACGTACAAACCTAAGGAAATAGCAGAGTACGAGGCAAGGTTGGTTTTCAAGTCATTCAGGGGACAGGGTCCGACAAAGCCAGGCCAATCTGAACCGCAATAGGATGCACAGAAAAGCATACTAGGTCATGCAGACAATATGCAATCTTGGGATTCTACAGAAGTGCCGAAGATGTACGAGTATGGCAAGCCATTCTTGCCGTACCACATCATGCTCGAACTCCCATGGCCAATGAGGTTGCTGCATGACTGGTACCTAAGAGCAAGCGAGAAGGGGCTTGGGATGATAAGCGTTAAGGTCCCGGATAACGCTTTCATCGACGGAGCCAACGGAAACTTCATCATCAGTTTCAATGACCTACACGCATTCTTCAAGATGGAAAAAATGGATATCAATCTCGTCGGCGCGTGGTGCTGGTAAGTTTCCCAGCTTGTTTTTTGCTTATCGAATGTGTGCCATATAACTATAAGTCATTTAACTTGTATAATTTGTTAGGTCACAATGGATAGATGCCCAACGAACGGGGGCCTCAATAGGCTACGCCAACCCGACGAGGGTTTGCATGACGGCACACACCGTGAGGCTAAATTTGGATGGTCCGCAACTGAAGGATAAGAGGCCGGAGGAACGAAAAGAATATGTGGACAGGTTGCACAAGAACAAGAGGGTCGAGGTGGCAACTTACCTCGGACAAGCTATGCTCACGCACGCTGACAAAAGAGTCTTGATGGTCCCACACCACCTAACGTAAGCAACATCCCGTTTGTTCCATTCATATAATATCATAGCACATCAAAATATGTACCAGGTGCCTTATGTAATTCATAACCCGTGTTTGCAGCGATCACTACATACTATTCCTCGTATATCCAAGGGACCACTTGATCGTAGTTCTTGATCCAGCCCACTACGATGAGCAGAAGTTCATGGAGTTCCTTGTCTTGCTGAATTTGTAAATTCTAAACAAATCTCCTACATCCCGTGCTGCATAGATGTAATTTTAAAGTTAGCTCAAACAAGCATTTAATCTGTGTAGAGGACATGACTATTACAAAAGACATGGCGGGTTCGTGAAGGATCAACAGAGAACAACACTCCTCGTAAAGGCACGTTGGCCGGTATGTTATCATATATTCGTTAACGTAATGATGCCATTGTGAGTTTTTACTACTAACATGTCTACTATTCTTACGCAGTGTTACAAGCAACCCCCCGGTACGAGCCTGTGCGGATATTACGTGTGCGAGATGCTCAGAGTTTGCGGGAGATACAGAACTGAGTTTATAGATGTAAGTTATCGTGTTGCTTACATGTTCGATCTAGTTTGCTTAGATTTATTTTAACGACAATACATTTTTCTCCTATTTTCAATAGCTTCCGAGCATTCCCTGTACCGCAAACCAATTCGACAAAAAGACGCTTCTCAACTTGTGCGGGGACTTGTGCCGGTTCATTCGCCGTGACATCTGCAACCATCTAGGGGAGTTCTATAACCCTGAGAGCGAACTTGCTTGCGACGACAAATTCAAATGCCTTAGGGAGTGGGAGAGAGAACATGCAGCACGATAAAAACATTTATTTGTGAGGGAGACCAAACTTGTAATATTTGTTACACTAGCATTCTAGCGACTTCCATGTACATATATATGCTAAATAATTGTTCGTTTCGATGTATTACAATGTTTAACTTGTGACACTTTCGTTATAAAGAACAATCGTGTTTGCAATTGATCATGAATAACTGCGACTCTAATTACCACTGCACCAGTCATAAACAACAATTAAAAAAATTACGAGCTGATAGGGCTAGTGTTCCTTCCCGTGCGGTCAGCTTAAGAAGGCCGCACGGGATAATAGATTATCCCGTGCGGACGTCCTAAGCTGACCGCACGGGAAGAACTACTTTTCCGTGCAGTTGGGACACCCGCACGCGAAAATATTTATTTTCGCAGACCCCTACGCGCAGACGGCATAAACCTCCGCACGGGAAAACGTGTTTTGCCCGCACGGGAAAATGTAATCTGTAGTAGTGATTGTTATAAAAACGTTTCTTGTTAAAATTTTTAGACATGTATAAAACAAACCGAATCATACGTAGATACCATGATTCTATAGTAATTTTGCATGTTATTGAGTAAATTGCAAAATGGTGGTACTGAATTTTCAAAGTTTGTGCAGTTCAGTTATATATGTTTGATGTCTCACTAGTCTTGTTTATGTACCGCATTTAGATATCAACGAATGTGAACGGCTGGACTTATATCGATGCTATGGTGTTTGTCATGACACTGAGGGTTCATATGATTGTAATTGCCCAAGAGGTTACCAAAACAGTGGTAGTCCAAAAGAACAATGCTGCACCCCAAAGTTCCCTCTTGCCGCACAACTTGCTCTAAAAAGCATCAAGCCCCCTTGTTATCTATCATCTATCATAAGCATAACTAGGTGAAACCTCATGTTGCTGTTGCTGCAGGAGTTTACTATAATAACAATAAGTAAAAATAATATGTAACATAGTTTAAACAGCATAAGCTTGTATAAATATAAGTTTACATAAGTTGGTATGATTTAAATTTAAAAAGTGTATAGAATGATGATTCAAATGTAAAAGTAAGATGATTTAGATCATACATCTAAGGGCTAAAAAAATTAAGATGATATTGCTTAAGGAGAGAAAAAGAAATAACATTAACTAATTAAGTGATGGTGAACTATATAGGTATTATATGGGCTATTAAAAAATGATAGAGAGATATATTGAAATATTATGTGAATTATGTGGGATAATTTAACATGCTTATATTTTAAATCTCTAATATAGCATGTTTGCATGATGCTTAAATGTTATAATTGTTAGTGGATGATGATGTAGCATCTTTGCATGTTAAATTTTATGATTTAGTGGTTGGTAGTGGATGATGATATGATATTTTTACATGTTAAGCTTTAGGAATTAGTGGATTATAATTTTATAGTAAGAGAGAATTTAAGAAGTGATCACTTTATAATATACCTTTATAATATTCTCAAGCTGGCCTTTTGCTGACGTTTCATTGGTTCAGGTGGCGCAATAATTTGTTAGCGATTTAATGCATACTAGGAAATAAGTGTGCCTGGTTGCCTCGCTGGCTAGTAGCCTGGTATATTGCTTGCAAATATTATTTATATTATTTAGGGCATGTGTACAATATACGAAATGTACCCACTCCTCGTTTTAGATTATTTGTTATTTTAGCAAATCTTGTATCAATGTCGCAAATTATGTTGTTATCCTCATTAGCTACATGGGCTTTTGTTTCCCAGCCACACTTTACCACTATTTAATTACCAAATCTAATGTTAGTTAAGTTTGCAAAAATTAGTAAGTGTTTGGTTATAGCCAAGAATTTAATCACCTCAACTTAGACATGTGTGGCATCTTTTTGTTAGCATGTAGTTGCAAAGTGTAGTTGAGAACCAAACAACTCCTACATCCTATTCACTTTTTCAAACAACAATAATTTCGATTAATAGCTATTGCATTAATGAATGGTGCAGATAAAAGAACACCTCTTAAGATACTTTGAAATGTGATAATGCCAAGTAATTTGAACATCAATTTCATCACAAAAATACAGTTTTTGTAACGTTAAATAAATATTAGTTCTATTGATCTAAACTCTAAAATCTATAGTTTTTCAATAATTTCATCACTAAATATGTACTTTGTGATATCATACCTTAATATGTAGTTTCATGAGAAATATAACGCTAAATTTGTAGTTTTGTCATCAATCTATAGTTTTACGATAGTTTGACCTATGTATCTGTACTTTTGTGAAATTTACTCTATATTTTGACACAGGTTATTTTGACACCATATAAATTATTTTCATAAGGATATATTAGTGGAATACAATTTTGTGTTTGTCCAAGAAGAATAAGAAAACCAAAGTTATTTTTCATTTTAGCAAATCTTACATCAATGTGGCAAATTACATTGTTATCCTCACTAACTTCATCCTAATCATTAGCTTTATATGGCTGCATTTATGAATGGTGAATCTAGAAGATCACCTTTTAAAATGCTTTGAAATGTGAGAGTATCAAGTAATTTTAAAGGGATGGAGTAACATATTTTTACACGAGCTAGTTTCACACCCATGGAAATTACTTTCAGAGGATTTGTTTTGTTGAAGAAGAGTGATAAAATCAAAATAGGATTATAATTTATGATTGTCAATAATTTGACAAATGAATAGAGATGCTATTAAAAAAGTAAAGATATGTTTTCTCAAAATTGTAGTGATTTCATTAACCAAATTTTTGTTTTTAGCCATAATATATTGTTTCTATCTAGATTAATTTTACAAAAATTATTTGAACTTTTTTCTTTGTCAGTTTATCTCCTTTCACTTTCTCACAATTCTCCTAGCTGCTGACGAAATTAGCATGAGAAAACGTGCAATGACCATGCCCAGACATGTTTGACTGGGCTGGACACCCCAGCTTTGTCAGCCAGTACATGCCAATGGCCTCTTTTTTTTTCTCTCTCTTCAAGGTACAGCATCCAGACTAATCGAGGCTTCCAGCCAGCAAAGACTCCATATTCATTAAATCGCTGACAAATTATTGTGCCACGTGGACCAATGAAACACCAGCAAAACGGCCAGCTTGACAACAGGCGCGCTTATTTCCTAGTTATAACTATTATTTCCTAGTTATAACTAGTAATACAGTAGGTATATATATATTATTAAGGGTGTGTTTGGTTGGGTTTTTCAACCTGCTTTTGCTTTTGCAAAAGCCAAAAGCCAACCAAAGGGTCCAAAAGCCATAGATGCTTTTGCCCAAAGCCAGCTTTTGGTGTAGTACAAATCCAAAGCAGCCCCTACCCATGCTTTCACTGGCTTTTGAGGGAAAAAAATACCTACCTATGCCATTACGGAAGAAAACGGTTCGCTCTTTTTTTTCGTTCCCCTTTCGCGAGCACGCGGCGCTAGGGTTAGCCGCTGCCAGGACGCGCCGCCGAGTTGCATCGGTGCCCCTCTCCGCGTCGCCCGACCCCACGCTGCCCGACGTCGCCCCAGGCCGCCCCCATGTCGGCCGACGACCCCCGACGCCGGCCGTCGCCGCCTCACGCCGCCCCACGCCGCACCCACGCTGGCTGATGACCCCCGACGCCGGCCGACTCCGCCCCACGCCGCCCCAGGCCGCCCGGCGGCTGACGGGCATCTCTTCGTCGCCTGGCCGACGCCGCCCCCATGCCGGCCAACGACCTTCGACTCCGGCCACCGCCGCCCCAGGCCGCCGGAAGCTAACCCTGCCCCCACGCTGGCTGACGCTACGACGCCTTCTGCTTCACAGCTGCTCTAACCAAACGGGCTTCTGCTTTTCCCACAGCTGATTTTCCACAGCTGCTTTTCCACAGCCCACAGCTCACAGCAGCTTTTCCAAAAGCCACAGCTCAACCAAACACACCCTAAGTTGAGTAAGTTAGCTTATGTCTTTGAGAGTCTAGGCTACGAGAATGGATCCACACATCAGTGATTGTAATGATATTGATATTATGGTAAAGGATCCATACCCGCGCAGGAGGCGTTGAAGTGCCACTGCCTCCAGCAGGATTATCACCGCTGGTACGTAGAATTGTAGGACGGTGAAGATAGTTTGTACGACGGTCATGGCGAGAAGGAAGATGGCGCCGGTGAGGGAAAGGAACATCCACTGGCTCCAAAAGTAGGTGTTCACCAGGTTGCCAAATCAGATGTCCCACAGGCGCCAACGACTCCGGTAGTAGCTGTTCACCGCATTGTAAATGTAGTTCGGGTCGCCCTGCGGATACAGCACGACGTACCATCTGGAGAGGCGATTTAACATCTCTGCCACCACCGTGTTGGCCACCCACAGCATCCCGGATGATTCTCTTGTTGCTCAGTAGCTCCCCGTTCCTCGATGATCTGATGACGGAGTCCATGACGAAGACGAAGGCGGACAAGTCGTTGCCGCCTTCTGGGTGAAGCCGCTCGAACACCATGAGGTTGAGGAACATGCACTCGGTGGAGTCGTTCACAGCGATGGTGGGGAGGTGGAGCACGACGTGGCAGAATCGGATATGGAGGAGGTTGTCTGTCCTGTTCGGCCCCTGAATCGGATGCCCATCTAGTAGAGCTCAATCGCTGAGCGGGTCGTGGAAGTAGCTATTGCAACTGAGCATGATGTTGCGGAGCAAGTCGAGCGTGTGGAACGTCTTCAAAAGCGGCTTCTTCCACGTCGGCGAGACGAAATGCAGTACCATCTTCCTGATATTATACTCGACTAGGAAGGTGGACGGAGTGCTTCGTCCACAGCGCGTACTTCGACGCTACGTCGGTGCCGGCGAGGCCCTTCTCTAGGTCAGCCACCCACGATCTCCTGTTGTCGCCATCAGCGGTCATTCTGAGATACAGCCAGTTCGATTGAGCTATGCATGATTGCATGCTGCCATTGGCGTTGCTTTTGTAGCTAGGGTAGGTGCTACATGAGCGCTGGCCATGCATGGAGCATAAGGGACGATGGAGAGGTAGAAAATAGGGTGTATGGAGTGAGCACTACTACAGAAACACATATATGTGATGGTTGGGAACCTGGTATAGGTGCCCACACCGCCACCCACACTGCCACCACTGCAAGATCCACCCGCGATCGCCAGAGACACCGCCACCGCCGCTAGATCCGTTGTGGGAGGGAGGCGAGAGGGAGAGGAGGAGGCGGAGGGAGGGGTGGAGGGGGCGAACACTGCTGGGCGAGTGAGGCGGAGGGTGGAGGGAAAGGAGAAGGGGGACGGGGAGAGTGAGAGAGAGAGAGGGAATTGGGGGACGGATAAGGATGGCGCGGGGGGTGTGGGGGGATAAGGACGGGCCTGTCTCCCACTCGGCTCGGCTCGGTTTTTTGGTGTCGGTTTTTTAAAAAACCGATACCTATAATATATTATAGGTGTCGGTTATTTTTAAAATACCGATATTTATAGTATAGGTGCATGTTTTTCTTTAGAACCGATACCTGTAGTTTCTAAAATGTGTCAGTTCTATATTTTCCACCCGACAGATGTGGGAGAAGAACTATAGGTGTCGGTTTTACCACTTCCGGCACCTATAGTACCAACTTGTACTAGGGATTCTACAGTAGTGGAGGAGCGAGGCAGGTATGATACAATATTGCTTTTTGGCAGCCAAGGCAAGGAAAGTAGCTCCACTATATGGGTAGCGTAGATCACTCACTAGCTACTTAACACCTGGAAAAACGATTTTTCGTAATAGCGACTATCGTACATTCGGTGATCCCGTGGGTAATAGCCACTACTCTCTCTCTCCCAAATTGTAAGATCTATATTTTTGTTTCACAGTCTTCAATAACATACTTTAACCATTAATTTATTTTATATTATGTTTCCAACGAATATAAAATTAACATTACATGAAAGTACTTATACAATACTTAATATAAATATGGTTTATATGATTATTAGTCAAAAGTTATCGAGTTTAATTTTCTTTAAAAAGAGGACGCCCTGTAATTTTGGAAGGAGGGGAGTACATGTATCCCGTTAAAGTGTTTTACCACATATGACCTCATCCCTGACATGCTAAAAATATGATCCGTTCAAGATGAGACTGAGAGGCATAACACATCATAGGTGAAATCTATCACCAATGAGGGATCACCTACGATGGTTGTTGAGTTATGGCCCGGTACTCATCTGTGTTTGGTCTAAACCAATACCTGACACAGATGATCCCTCAACTGTATCGTGTTTTAACTTAGCAACCTATCATAGATCACTTTGCAGCTGGTGATTACATAAATCAGTTGCTACAAGCCTCGTTGCTACTAACCTCCGGAAGGACCATCATAGATGAAGACCGCCCGTCCTCTACCGTGTAGAACCCTGTTGGCCAACCCTGCCACCTGCCTTTCCATGGACCTCCTCAGACCAAGGTTTGGAAACAAACTAGCCATAAGAAGGGATGAGCTCCGCGGAGAGAGATGAGACCTGGCTGATCGAAAGGGAGACATGCTTGTTGTTGTCTGCGCAGCTAACCGCGCCGATGCCCAATGTGTCAATGTCAGCCGGATCACTATGCCACCAAACAGCCTCGCCCCATTAGCCGTGAGCTGCCTTCCTTTGCCCCTCCCCCCCCCCCCCCCCCCCCCAGCGGTTCATCTGCACCATCCCTGCTCTACGCTGACTCCACTTCAGCCGGCCACATTCACCGGTGCCACACCTGAGCCACCTAGCCGGACATCTACTTAAGCCACACATGCACCACTTGGGGGGCCACCACGGCTACAATCGACATCGGACTCCTTGCCACCAGCCAAGCACGGTAAGGGAGGGGACACCGCCCAGCTCCCGTAAACGCTCCTCCTCAACCTTGACCCTGCTCCTGCCATCGTTGCCACTGCTCCTCCGGATCTGCCATAGCTCCCACCAACTCGCCTACCGAGTACCAACCTGGAGCAATCTGGATAGATCCATCCTTGCACCGCCTTGCCCGGCCTCCATCCCTGGCACTGCCGGTCGTTGCCTCCCAGCACGCCCATAGTTTTGTTGCCTCGCCGCCCCAAAAGCCATCGCCACTAGCGCTCCTCCTTGGTCTCCGTCGCTAGATCTAGGCATCGCGCGCTCATTCTTAGTATGTGTTAACTTAGTCCACTACCCGACCTAGCGTGGCTTCTTATTCTGAACTCAGGGCTCATTCTTATACTGAAGTTAGCTACTTAAGATAAAATATAACATATGTTGCGTAATTTTTAGTTTCTTGTCTACTACTATTTCCATTGGTGTAATAAACAAGAGTACATACAGGGTTTAAAAAATTAACCACCTCTGTGAATAGCGTGCGCTTAGTAAATTTCCCATGTAAATTTCCCATGTGATTGTGTTGTCAATTGACGATCCTCGTAGTGACTTAGTCGTATGCACCCGTTTTAGCTAAGACTGTAGGATTGCCATATATAGGGTATTTGCTCGAGATATTTGGATACCATGTCGGTATTTAACCACTAGACGCGAGATACATTATATATCTCACAAAAAACAAATTGTTTAATAAAAAAATAAATATATGATGAGTTCAGTGAAATAATATAAAGAACCGAATATGATCTTAAAAGTTTTTTTATAAAAATCATTACATTCGGTGTAAAAATCTATATGTTTCGTTCAGTGAAAAAATTACTGACATACAAATCATGTTAACCTTGCATACCGTCTAGTGGTAAAATTTTAGCTCCCCTTATTATAACATCGTTATCCTATAAGAGACTGATAGTGGATTCTCTCTAATGAATAAAAATTTTACTATCGATTGTGAGAGTGAGTGGAGAGGTGCATACACTGGGAGATGGGTTCGGGGCATAGGAGACGTTGTCACGTGTCGTATAATTAGTAGAGCGCTACATGCAGTAGCTCTATATATATATATATATATATATATATATATATATATATATATATATATATATATATATATATATATATATATATATATATATATAGAGAGAGAGAGAGAGAGAGAGCAAGA
Organism: Oryza punctata; assembly: GCA_000573905.2. Classification (NCBI taxonomy): domain Eukaryota; kingdom Viridiplantae; phylum Streptophyta; class Magnoliopsida; order Poales; family Poaceae; genus Oryza; species Oryza punctata. The sequence goes on along the minus strand of CM002499.2, from coordinate 20,229,227 downwards.
GAGTGTTTTGCCCAAATAGCTTGATACGGCTCCAATATTAAAATATTATTAAGTGAGAGAATAGTTTTTCCTTATATAACTATCTTCATTTCCATTTTACAGTACTAATGTGGCACAACCTAATAGCACAAAACATGTAGCTGCACTATACAACAGCTGGCTGCAGTGCAACCAAAAACGCTATGAACTTAATTTAGTGTTTTACGAGTTGCAAAACCTGCTGGCTGCAGTGCAGCCAAAAACGCCATGAAATTAGTTTCGTGTTTTACGAGTTGCAAGACCTGCTGTATCCCTATATATATCCGCCACCTCTCATTTAATGATTTTCATCTCTTTAACAATATACTAGTACGTATTAACACATTTGTGTATGTTGTGAACGTAGTTTCACACGATTGATAGATTAGTCATGGTGATGTACGTTTTCGTGTACATATTGTGAAACACATCGTTATGAATTACGAAACGAGCACAAAACATATATTAATTAATCGGAAGGCCAGAGCCCAGAAGTTATACTTCCATTATAAAAAAAGATCAGATATTTCGGTTACATGGTATGCAGAACTAATTTCTCTGCTCAAAACAAGTACCGCTATTCGCTGGTACAGATCGAAAAATTACAATAATTTAACAGTAGGCGCTGCATACTCAACATATATCAATTTCTCTAGACTGCAAAACTGCTATAAGAACTAATGAAAATAATCTTGAACCGGGCCACCGACAACATAGTTCCTAAATATAGAAAATATTACTAATTAATTAAATTCGTCATGTCGGCAATATTGAGAATCATTTTGAAATTAACTAAGATTTCCTGGGAAGATGCCTCGGAAAATTCAGGTTTTCTGAACTGTTCTGGTGATTAATTTAGAAATGGTTTCCTGTCCATGCATGCTGGTTGGGAACAGAATGTATTTGAGGTGGGGAACTAATAATAGGGTCATAGTCCACGGAGATCAATTGGTGGAACTGATTTCTGTAACCACCTGCAAAAATAAAATAAAATTACATTACCACTCTGAGATAAAGATGATTTCTTGGTATAAAAAATCACTTTGTCGTTAAGAACATATATATGTGCCGCAAAATCATAATTCTCATATATAACCTTACCAGATATGTATGGTTTCTTGGTGAGTTGGTGGGAGCCGCTTGCGAGGTTCTTGTAGTTCACTGAAAATAATTTGGTTTTCAATGTCCTGGTGAGGTTAATTCGTTTAAGGAAGAAAAAATAAAAAACACAATAGTATCATAGCAATAAAAAGTAGTGCACATCATATCACTACCACGATTCATAATCATACATGGGTGTACAATAACACTCCAAGCGGATCTAGAAAAACAAATTTGGAGTGCTAAATATTTTTGGGGAAGTTTTAACAACCCCAATCCGCCCTTTATCCGTGTAAAAAAATAAGGGGGCTCATGGTACATGATCAAGCCCCCTCGCACTCACGTTAGATTCGCTCCTAATAACATTCAGGAGAAAAAAGTCAAAAGATTTGTAAAAAAAAAAGAAAGAGAGAGTTTTTGAAATAATTTACTGAAGTAACGAGGAATACCGCACTTCAAAAATCTAAAAAAAAACGATGAAATAAATAGAAGAGGCCAGTGCAAGAGGAAAGGTAATATAAGTACCAGCTTGAAAGGCCCCTTGACGTATAGCTAGTGCTGGCGAGGTAAGCAGAGATACCACACAGAAGAAGAAAAGAACAAGATGGGAGAAATTGCTCTTCATTTTCCTAGCTAGACGAAGAGTTTCTCTCTTCTTTTTCTTTTTGATTTTGCTTGTAGCCAGTCACTAAGATACACGTGTTGTGTGATGAACAGCTACAACTTGACCGCTATTTATGCACGAGGCAATGCAGTCTTCTTAGGAATGCATTGTATTGCGCATTTAATTACAAAATCATCAGTGATTTTCTTTAATTAATTAGATGCCGAACCTTGCTTGATATGGTTTGCTGTATCGATCGTGTTGGCACACGACGATTGTACATTGCTGGCGGTTGCGCATTTCCGCATCCATCTTAATTGATTACCATTGTTGGAAGAAAACCCAGAGTGAACTGTGTGACAAATAAATGCCACAGAGCGCTAGCGTGCCCCCTCTGGTAATAATATATTCACTTTTAATCAGATACGTGTCTCTAACCGACAGCTGGAACCAGCTGGGCAGTTCCGTAAATTCGCATCTTAACAAAAACAACTGGCCATTGGGAGGATGGACTGACCAACGGCACGAGAATCCCGGGAAGAACGGGTGGTAGGGTCACCGGGATTCTCGGACCTTCTCAAGCATTGTACAGAATCGAAATGCACGCTGCCTCACCGGCTCAGGTGACGGGGTCTGGGGTGCTAACATTCCCTCCTTGGAGCCTGTGTGGGAGGCTCGAAGGACCGTCTCTTATAAGGACTTTCACAGTGCGGTGTGATGGTATTCAGTTAGCACGGAGAAGAATTTCAACGTCACGTTGTTAACCGGGTCCACCGAAACCAAGCACGCGCATCCAAAGAACGCTCTCCGTTCTTCGGTAACCCCGAAGACGCGTGGTGTAGAGAGAGCGCGAGGCGGCCGCGCTGTGGAGCGAGTGGCTTTGGCCTCGTTCCTCTACGTGCATCCTCGCCCTCGTTTCCAGATTCGCTTTTGCACTGTGGTTCAAGTGTCTGTTGAGGTTCCTCAGCCTATTTAGCAGTCCAAACATAGCAAATTGAGAGACGCATTGCTAATGCCCTAAGATCTCCTTCGGTCCTCCGAAGCCTCCCCATCCCCTACTTGGGGTGGATATTCGGTTTTCCAGTTAAAATGATTTATTTATAATTTTGACTTCTTATAAATAGCAATGATAGTGTATAATAAGAAATAAAACTGTACGAAATAGCCGAAGCACGTCAGCTTGGTTTCTCGGTTTACCGACATAACCGATCGACCAGCTCACCTTGCATGCGTTCCAGAGAGCGTTAGGACTGCTATGTGCGATCTCCCTTGTGGCCTCCACGGAGCGAACATCTCCCACATAAAATAAATATTAACTAATCAACTGACATTTTAGAGAGATGATAGCAAATTAATAGCACAATGGATACAGGTTTACAAATACATGCACAAACATGACAATAGGTTCTCTTTCTGCAGATGAATACTTGCATCGGCACTTATCTATAGTCCTTTAGAAAACTCTAATGGTGGTAGCAGTCAATCTGTCACCCCACCTAATCATATGGTAGATTTTCCATAATATCATGCCACGTGTTAGCTTGAATACTGACTATTTGGGCCTCATCTGTTTGGGCTCCAAACTCAGCCCATCTACACGTATTTTATATTTTCGTTGAAATAGGTTCACACTAGGTACCTCAATTTGTTGTTGAGTCTGAAATTCGTTCTTGAACCATAATACCAAATATGACGCGTTCCTCAACTTTTAAAACCAGTGCAAATAAGATCCCAAGGTGGTTTGGACAGCGGTTTCGGCTCACGTAGAGTTGACAAAGTCAAAAAAGAATAATGGGCCCACGTATCAGTGAATGTTGGTAAAAAAAATTGCTGAGGGACCTACGTCATCACCCCACTTTCCCCTCTTCTCTCCATTCGTCTTTTCTCTCCCTCTTCTGTTCTGAGGAGAGCAGCACGGCTAGCAGAAGCACGAGACGGCAGACATCTTTGCAGATTCCGGGTGTCCTTCGATGGTTTCTTCGCAAAGCTGCTGGGGTGGTACGCTCACTGGAGCTTCGGGAGGTCACTGCGGCACTCGCCAAAATCCGTAGAGATAGACATGCGCAAGGGCGCGCTAGGTGCTGCAGTACCCCCAAATTCCATTTCTGGAGCATCCGTTGCTCCCTTCTGTGTGCGCATGATGTCGCACGGTTTCGATTCAATTCAATCACGTACAAACATTTTCTTTCATGTCGAGAATAAGGCATACCTTGTATACATAGGTACTTGGAATATGGCAATATCATATACCTAGTAGTATACGAGAATGTATCCTTAAATTAAGGAAATATGGTAGATAAACAAGGAAATTATACTCCCGGAATAGAATGTGTTAAGAGTCCTAGTCGGGGAAAATAAGGTCTCCTTAGTTCGTATACTGTTCTATTTCTACAGGTTCTACTTGGAGAGCAAGATGATCTTCACTATAAATACAAGACCCCTAGAAGGAGAGGAGATATGCCAAGTCAGAATACAAGCCAATACAGATATAGAAAAATCCGGGGCAAGCCTAGACATACCCAATCTGGAACCACAAAGACCGATATGAGGGATCTAGGGCTACCTCCAATCTCATCGAGTTCATATTCTAGGAAGAAAACTACATTATCCGTCGACTACGTGTGGGAGATCTATACCGCCATATCGACAGAGACTAGATTAGGTCCTCCCAAATATTGTACTTGTGTGATACCAATATATACATGCAACACCGGCTTCAGCCAATAGAAGTAGGGCTATTACCTATCAAATAAAGAGCTCGAACATGTATACAAATCCATATCTCCGGTCATTTTTACAGCAATCTCGCGTACATAGGGATAAAAACAGGAGGACATATCCGGTGAAAATGAGCTATGTCATGGTTACGGATAAAGACATACCTCCTATACTACGACTTATGGAATATACGAATATGGTATACCTTTGCATATATGGTTTATTTCCGTATATAATAAGTGAATTACTAAAAGATTAGGGAATTTACTCTCACGGGCAAGTGATTAACGGAGTCCTACTCGGAGAGGATCAAGTTTGTACCATATCGTACGGGGTTCGTGGTATCCGAGTCCTACAAGGAGACTAAGGTGATTCACGGTATAAAAGGTACACCCCCTGAGGGGTTTAGATCATAGAATTCTACTACCAACACATCCACCATAGTCTACAAGCCGGATGGCACGAAGCCTACTCGCCGAGATATCTCGTCGAATCATCTCGACAAGGATCTCGCAGGTAACATCGGAATCATCGGTTCTCATTGTACTCTGTGGTTTTCCATATCAATCTCATATAAACTGGATTAGGGCTATTACCTTTCGAGGGGTCTGAACCAGTATAATCTTTGTCTCTTTGTCTGCTTGATATCGCTTCCTATAGATCCTAGTATCAATGTATCCCAATATCCTATACATCCGATCTACGGGTATCACCCGTCGACAAGCTAAGTATTAGAAACTCGTGAAAATTATACCTAAAAGTTTAATAAATTCATGAAAAATTACTAGAGATAGGTGTAGATATAAAATACATTCTCACCAAATCTCAACTCTGTTTAAGAGAAACAAAAAAACATAAATTTCGGTGAATAGTGTCATGTTACTATTAACCTGAAATTTGTCTTTTTGTTAAAGTTTGCATCATGCTGGTTCTCTCGAATTCCATTCTTCCACTAGTAAAAATGTCTGTGCATTGCAACAGGTAAAGATAATTTTCACGATTGATAAAAATTTTATCAATTTAAATGACAAACCGAAATAAGACAAAACAATAGCAAAACAAAGTCAGAATATCATATATAACATTGAACCCGGTTACGCTCGCTTCATGCGTCATCACACAAAAATTCTTAATGTACACTTTTCCATAGCCTCATTAATCGATTTGGTGGTTATTCCATAAATTAACGTATGTGTATTTTGTTATACCTCATCGACCAAAAATTGGAACTTTGATTATTCAATTAGTGAAAGTTTTTTTAATGTAGATGAAAAACATTTGCAAAGTAACAAACTTATCGCATACACCTTAAACAATGATAATTCGGAAAGGAAAATATTTATGAGGAGAGAAATTTGGAAGAGAAAAAGGGATGAGGAGAGAAATTTGGAAGAGAAAAAAAGGAGGAAAGAAGATAGGAGATTGGGCGTATCGGGAGAGGATTAGAATGCTCGGGAGAAAATAAAAGGAGAAAAATAAAACGAAAAAAATTGAAAGAAAAAAGACGCTGATCAGTAGAGCGGCACGTGCGGAGCCGAGTGGAGACGGGCAGGATGGGGTGGCGAGATGGTGTGGGCCGGTTGGGTTAGGGCTGGGAAGAGGATGTATAATAGTTATTTTAGACTCACATCGAATTAGATGCGGATGACTTATAACTACCTTAAAAGCCAACTTAAACACGGATGACGCCCTAAATTTTTTGCGGAAACATCTTCAATTTTTATAATAGTAGAGATAGAGATGTGTTGGTGCCAAACCAAATATGTATTTATTCAAATCTAATACTATTTATTTTTCTAAATATACTGTTGGTTATTAAAACCCTTAAAGGGGTTTAGTTTCTTTGAAAAAGGTTTAGTGTCAAAGTCTGGTTTAGGTCCCTGATAAGCCTAGCTCAATCCCAACTTTTTGGTCTCCCCATAAGTCTAAATCGTATCCCCTCTTTCTTTTTTCGCCCCAACTCGGCCAGGCCGACCGGGCCCAGCAGCCTCCAGCCAGGGGAGCGAGCCGAGCCAAGCCGACATGCCCGTCTCAATCCCCTCCGCCCGACGGAGCCCCCGCCGCCGTCGTCCTTTTGCCGTGACCCAAACTGGCCCCGCCCCTTCGCTGCACTTCTCTCCCAGCCGTGCAACGCGCGTCCGTCCTCGCCGCGGATTAAGGGAAGGGCGAGGACGACACATTGAGGGCACACGAACGGCTATAAACGCTCCGTGTCTCGCCGCCTTGCTTCTTTCTCCCCATTCACGCCCGTGTCGAACACCTACCTCGCCTCGCCTCCACCAGCCATGCGCACGCCGTCGCCGCCCCGCTTCGCGCCGCGTCAGCCTGCTTCAGGAAATGCCAATGTAGGGGCAAGCCAAGGGCCGCGCCACTCCTAGCCATCCTCCTGCCGTCGTCAAGAAGCCCTGGACGAACACCTCGCGCGCGTGGACGAACTGCAAGCCCAACCTTCACCGACCCGTTCCTCGACGCCCGTAGTTCCGCCCGTGTCTTCGCTCGGTGTGCCACTTCCCGGATCCCGCACGGTGAGCACCCGCCCTCTCTTTCCCTCTTTCCCCCTCCCACACCATGTTCCTGTATGTTGCAGCCGCCGTGGCGCGGCGCCGTCTGAATGGCGTGTCGCCTCGCCCGCTCGCCGCAAGCGGTCGCCGCTGCGCCCACGCGGTGCATGGTCGCCCGCTTGCCGGGCGCCGTCTCCCGAAGCCAAAATCGTGCTCCGCTCGAGTACCCGTACCCCCTAGACGCCGGAACGGCCGCGCCGCCGTAGCACCCGCACGCACCGCTCGTCGGGGTCGTGTCCTGTCTTGGCCGCATCCGGCCTTGACCGGCCGGCCGCCACCCGCACGACGCCCCCGGCCCTTTCCTCCCGCCGGTAACCACCCATAGCCACCCCGTGCCTCTCGCGGTCAATTAAGCCCCCTCGCCGGCGTTCTTCCCGCGCCGCCGTGCCTAAGGGTGATATTGACCTTGGCACCAGGTCCACGTTGACCTTGGCCCCACCTGTCAATGACTCAGGGTTTATTCCCTTTGAAAATAATGATTTTCTAAAAGAAAATGAATGTCAGGCCTACCTGTGAGTGAGACAAAGGTTTTTCTATGGAAAAATAATTCCAAAAATTATAGGAATATTCCAACAGTGAGATTTTGCAATTATTTGAATAAATTCAAATTCAAATCTTTGAAAGGCTATAGCTCACTCGTTTTAAATCGGATTTTGACGAAACTTTCACCAAAATTTTCCTAAAATTAAGATATACCATGGTTTGGCATTTTTGCTATTTTTCTAGAATTTTGGCGCCTCTTGTTAGAGTGACAAGATCGGTTATATTAATCCGTAATTCGAACAAACATGTTACATCTATGAAGACGAAGTTGAAACAGTCGAGGAGGAGCCCTTGAGTGAACAATGCAAGTCACTACGCTCCCCTACTTAAGCATGTTGATCCTATTTCTGATAAATGTGTTGATTGTAAATAAAATTGCATGCTAATTATAAAATTCGTAGATAAACTTGTGTGTAACCATCTTTGAAATTGTTTCTTGTATTCCTTGTCGCTTAAGTCTATAATTATGTGTGATCAATTATTGGCACTACTTAGCATTACTTTTTTAGATGAATATACACTCCATGTTTGGTATATGGATGTGAATACGGTGATTACCCGGTATGAGTAATTATTGGAAGACGAGTGGAGACATGACGCTACCTGCAATACAAAACCCAAAAACTTAATAAAACAAAATGATTTATACTAGGACGGCACAGATAGAATATGGGTGGTTCTATGTAACAGCATGCCGCCGACCCTGGTCAATTAAGGACTGAATCAAGAAGTTATGCAGGAAACAAGCATAGTACGACCACATTTTTTAAGTGGATATATACCCGATAGATTAGGCAACTCAAGTGGGGCAGAGTTCTGCAGTTGACATGGATGTAAGCGAAGTGTGTTTTGAATTGATCAATTGACATGTCAAAAACCTAAAATGCACCTAAGTATATATACTATGTAACCCATTTATACCTCAGAAATGCCACGACAACTCTCAGCACCAGCTTGAGGTAGGGATGGGTGCTGGTGTGCACGAAGATTCGTAGTCCTTGGAGCGGGTGCCGCAATGCGAGAGGAACCAAAAAACCGGGTCGTCATAAATCTCATGTGTGGGTGCATCACGAAGTGTAGGATTAAAAGTGTACATCCACTGCAGTGTGAGTAAATAACTCTATTCAAATAACCGTGCTCGCGATTAATTGAGCATCGGAACTTGCACTACTCTTGACTAGCCTCATAAGTTTTAAACCTGCTTAGAATAGGATTGTAGGAAATGTGGGACCTTTTTAGGTGTACGGGAAGGTTGGAATGGTGGGAATGTGAAAAACTGGATGCGAGGGTAAACCAAATCAAGCAGGGCTTGGGGAGGTGGACGAATCATCGTTGTTTAACTACAACTTCAACTTAACGATGTTTTAAGTTAATATTGGCTAAGCCGTAGGTTTGCGAATTGTTTAACAAAAATCGACTTTATGCGAAGTAAACCCAAGTCATTCCTTGTTATTCCCTGTATGCACTTACGTAGTAGTGCCTTGCGAGTACTTTTGTACTCACCCGTGGCTATTAAATTCTATTTTAGACTTAGATTATGCGGACATTCAGTACGAGACTTTCCAAGAGGAGGGTGAACCTAAGGAGGTGCCTTAGGGTTTGATCCCCAGTTGATGCATGTGGAGTATAGGTCGACCGCCGCAGCTTTGCTTCCGCTTTCGTACCTTATCTTTTGGATTATGGATAATGTAATCGACCAGACTTTGTCTATTGGGTCCCACTCGGCCAACACTCGTAATATTAATTATTGTAAGACTTAAGTGATGTGGAGTATGATGTACTAGGTATATATTGTGTGTATGTCAATCTACTAATTCAGAGAGTTAGCATTGTGAACCCATATGGTTTCCCGTGTTATAAATTTGGGGGCCGTTGCCCCCTTCCCCCAACCCCATCTTAGGTTGTCTTGGTTGTCCTTCCTGGCTGGTAAGGGAGTCCCCTCTGCTCTTTAGAGGACTATCTCATCACTTACGGAGTACATGTATATGCATTATTGACCTACTAATCGTTTATGTAATATTTTTTGTTCTCTATTGTTTCCTTTCTATGTATAAGAGAGAGGGAGAGAGATGATACATATACTAGATGGATACAAAGATTTTTTATTCTAGGTATGAGACGCTCATTACAATATATAACCCCACACACACCACACACCAAACACAGTGGAGTACTAGTACGTGTGCAACAGTGCGAGTGAGACATGCAAATATATAAACTAGTTGATATCCCACGCTTTCTTGCGGGATATATGCACAAATGCATGCTATACATTATAAAAATGATAGATGTGTATATTTAAATAATGTAAAAATGATGCGAAGATAATGATTTGACATTGTTTGCATATTGAGTTCTTTCTATTGGTGCAATGGCATGCAATATTTAAAACATGAGCAGTCCGAGGGATACGAAGCGATGGAGCACCTCAACCGATGAGGATTAATTTGAGAATGATAAATGTTTTGGTGTCCTTGATCTCAGTGCCCTTTCCTTAGGGGATGATCAAATTGGTATGGATGGAGTAATTGCTAGTGGGTGATAATGTGGTTTACTTGCATGTTGAGTTTCAGAGGTTAGTGAGTATCAACTTAGTTTTAGAGGTTAGTGAGTATCACTTAGTGTTTATTGTTTCTTAGTCAATGTAAATCATCACTTACAGAGTACATGTATATGCATTATTGACCTACTAATTGTTCTGACTAGATGGATTCAGAGAATTTTTTATTCTACGTGTGAGACACCCATTACAATATATAAGGCTACACACACTACATGCCAAACACAGTTGAATAATAGTACGTGTGCAAACAGTGCTAGTGAGACATGCAAATATATAAACTAATTGTTATCACACGCTTTGTTTCAAGATATGTGGATAATGCATGTTATACATTATAAAAAGATAGGTATATATGTTTAAATAATGTGAAAATGATGTGGAGATAATAATTTGACATTGTTTGCATATTGAATTCTAAAAATATAATAAAATTGTAAATGATATGTCATATTTACATGATATTTAAAATACTTTATATTATAATTGCTAGCGGGTGATGATGTAGCACACTTGCATGTGATTTAAAATATTTTAGATAATAATTGCTAGTGGGTGATGATGTGGCTCACTTGCATGTTAAGGTTTAGGAGTTAGTGAACATCAAGATACAATTAATCTATATCATATCTGTACTATCCGGTGACTGATCAACTAAAAAAAATCAAAATAGATTTCATAATTACAAATGTACCATACTTTTCTTTTCTATAATACCCTTATACCACATCGTACTAGTGATATATATACTACACCATACTATAAGTGCTAGTTTTTAAATAGTATAGAATGGATCTGTTGGGCCAATAGTACAACTAGTATGGTATACCGTAGAGGAACACTTAGTTTTACCTTGAACCAGGACCAGCAGTATGTGTGAGACTGGCATGTCGTCTTTAAAAAAGTTCATAACTTGTTAATTCTAAATTGAGTGGAGACAAACTTCGTATATAAAAAGTTGTAGATCCTGATGAGACCTTCAACTTAGTAACCTTTATATTTTATGTTTGAGGTGATGTATTTACCAACAAAAAATGTGGTAGAAGTTTCAGCGAACAAAGGTCATGAGCAAAAATGTGGGAATTAAGACAATACAAGGCCACGTCTCAAAAGAAAATATACGATTTTGAGATATGGCCCCATGGGCCATATCCCATAGAGCCAAAATTTTCTTTTATTATCAGTCCAAGTGAACTCTCGTAGCCCATTTTATTACACAGGCCATTCAAAGTAATTAAGGCCTGTGCCTTCAGCACTTCAACACAGGGTTGCACACACAATATATCGGCCCATCTTTGCATTGTACGTCTAGGTTAATTTGAATACCTTTGCTTATAACACATGCCTGCTACTGACACTGCTAATTAATTAGCTAGTAACTTAGGGATCTTTTGAATGTGATTTTTTTTCTGAATTTTAAGGAAAAGGAACTGCTTCGTATGCAATTCTTGCAAAAAAAAATTATCGTGTTCCAAGGTAGCCCTCAACAACAGGGGCAGATCCAACTTGGAACGGTGGGGATTCGAGCCTTCACTAATGTCACGAGGATTATGAGAGTCCGCACGAACTTTTTTTTTTTGTCATATGTATAGATGAGAGGGGGCTATAGCTTTGTCTAGTTTAATCAGACCCGTTACTCTTTCTTCCTGGATCTGCTACTGCTCAACAAGGAAAACTAAAAATTCAATCCAATAAAAGCTATTAGTGACATATTTCAACATCCACAGCCACAAGTGACAAAAGTATCATAAATAGATTTAGAAGAAAAGAAAACTGCAGCAATACCGAATGAAGCCTTAGCCACTACTAGAAAAATCGTTTTCCTAGGAGGCCAAAAATCATTTCCTAGGTGGGGGGAAGACCCACCGGTAGGCATAAGCCTATGAAAATAGATGATTTTCACAGGCGTCATAGCCACCCGCCTACGAAAATATTTTGAGCAAATAAAAAGATCGCCACCACCCCCACCCCCACCCTACCCACCTTCGGCCGCGCCTCCCACCTCCCGGCGGATCTAGGTTTAGGGTTTTGGGAGGGAGAGGGAGAGGAGGTGAGGGGAGGCCATTGCAGGGGCGTCGCCACCGCGCTCCCCCTGCGGCCAGATCTGGGAGGGAGTGAGGGGAGCCGCCACCACCGTCATCCCCTATCCGGCCAGATATGGGAGGGAGGGAGGCAGGGGAGCCACCACCGCCGGGAGGGAGGGAGGGGAGGGAAGTCGTGTCGGGGGTAGGGACACCACCGCCTAGAGCCGCCACTGCCACCGTCCTCCACGGAGTGCGATCCACAAATCTACTTATAGAGCAAATAAATCATAGAAAACGGGTTTTAATTCGTTATTAAAAAAACAAAAAGAGCGATATACTATTTTCCACGGAGAGGCAACTCCGCGACACCGCAAAACTTTGAACTTCACACAGCTGGGGGTGACACAAAATGCCATTCCAAGTGCTGTTCATTCATGCCCAACAATGAAATTGCTGGTAGCAGCTAGCTAAGCCAGATTCCTCTGATATGTTAGATGGCAACAACCATGGGGCTGGCTTATCATGCATGGCCGGCACTGATCGTCCAGCCAGCCAGCTAAGCTATACTTTGCCCCCAATTAACCTCACCACATCATCATCATCATCTCTCTGATCCAATTCCTCTCCTGCTAATTGCATTGTCCTCCGAAGCATGTGCAGATCGAGCAGAGCAAAGCAGCAGCAAACCGCATGGCGACATTCTGTTGGTAGATGCAGATGCTGCTGCTAGCTGCAGATTGCAGGCATATGCCTCTGTCGAGTACACTATGCTGCAATCAGAGCGTTAGGTGCGTGTTACGGACTTACTGCTGCAGTGATCGATGTCCATGGTCCATGTGGCATGTGGCTCCTTGAAATGCCATGATCTGATGATCCCGGGGAAACAGTGCCAACCACTGTTTAGGCTGCACGTTTGGAATAATAATGCGAGTTTGGTCCTGCTTATTACATTGGAATTGATCACTATTTCATGTTGGATTCGAGTGTTCTAATGGGTAATAGTGGTAGTAGTTTACGAGGGTTATGATCTGATACAAGACAAGAACAGGAACAGCTTGATCCTTCGTTTGTTTCTCCAGGAAACCACCGAAAAGAGCAGGGAGTTCGTGCTTTTCATTAAGAAGAAAATGGTAGGGAGCTTGGTCTTTAGATTGGTCCTTCTTCTGTTGTGTGTTATAAGCTTGCAAGTTGTACTTGGTATCAATTGATACCAAGTGAGAATTGCGTGCATTTGTTCAACGGGGCATGTTTAGGATGAAAATGGATTATATATATCCAAAACAATATAGTTGGAAAAGAAGTTTCGCTATTATAGAAAAGGAAATTGTTGGAATACTACACAATTCAAGTATAGAATATATGGATCCTACTTAACTGAATGTGTAGGAAATCAACAGTTTTTGTGATGTTGATGTGAAATTGCAATTTGCTACAAAGTACAACTTGCAGGTTGCAGCGACCATATCATGAATCATGAAGGCATTGAATTTTTTTATTCAAGACATCGATTTCCCTCCGAACAATTGTTATCATTCATATCCTTTTCGAGCACGGATATATCTCTTTCAAATTGAATATTACACAATTCATTTAGCAGATATAGACCAAATGAAAATGTGTACAATTTCCAGCCATGCATATATAGCCTTGTTGTACTTGAAGAGAAAAAAATGCATGAATGCAATTAAAGAAAGAAAGTGAGCACCTTTAGGCACACATGGTTCTGATTAATATTTTTCACTTCTTCTGCTTCTTCTCCTAGTTAGGGCCACACAGAGTACTGTTTGTGCATTGGATGGATCATTGGTGCCCTAAAAGGCATGAAAAGGACGCTTGCTTATGGAGGCCATCATGAGCCAGTGTGTGACACGACCGACATAGTTACAATTAAACCACCCTTAATCGTACACTAATTGAAAATTACATCTTCTTCATGGGATCTCTCTTTTTATATTTTTCTTGATTTTTTTAACGATGGTTTTGTAAGCAAGCAAGCAACACTGTTATAATAAGCCGGAACAACCAACGGAAAGTTGGTACCGATGCATGATCTATAGGTCATAAATTTACCAAAACTATACAAATATGAGGCATGTAGTTGGTTTTGGCCAAGCGATTGTTGTATGTTCAAACTGACATGATTAACTTATCATGTTGGTTTAAACATATGACATTCAATACTATTTTATCATATACATTAGTTTTCATTATTAATCACAGTTGTGATATAATAAATGCATTTCAAAACCATGTTTGAAACATGAGGAAATTTTCCGATTCTCACTTAATCGAACCGTTTTGTCTGAATTTCCTTTAAAATTCCAGTGATTCAAACAGGATTTTAAATGCTTTTGTCTAAATCCCATTTAGTATATAGCGTACCACAAAAGAAAGGAATTGAAGGTAGTGGCTGTGTGTGCATGGCATGTACTATACCACTATAAGTTACAATGTAGCAACCTTTGGAAGGTTCCTAGTTGCTGCACATGATGAAACAGTGCCCTTTTCGGACCACTTTTGCAGCAGCATCCAAAGAAGCCGCCATTCATGCAGCAGTTGGGGCTCTTTGGGAGAAGCTAAGTTTAGAGTACATCTAAATGATGATCACCGTATCTACCGTACCCCCACATTAATTTGATGTACATGACACCAATTTGTAGATATATTGCTTTTGATGATGATGCCAACAAAAATACGGTGTACAAATCAACTAGTGCCAAACTTTTATGTGACTCTAGTGCTCTCAACATCATTTCCAATTTCACAAAGAAAAAAGTTGTTTTTTTTTTTGGCAAAACTATATATACTGTTAAAAATGAAAAAACAAAGTGCAGTTTTGGGACAAGTACGTGCAGCAACAGATAAGTCAAATTTGCTGTTCTTTCTTTCGTAATATTTCAACCCCGATTTAATTAATTTGCAGGTAATTAATTTGATCTCTTCTCAGTTTTTCTTTTTGCAAGATGGGTAGATAATCTGTTGCATCGCATTCAAACTTCAAAGTACGTAAGAAGAAAAGTTTCACTACTCTTAATTTCTGCTTTGGTGGTGACCAGCAATAAGGACTAAAGGTACAATTTGCTTATTAATTATCCGTTCAGTACATAAGGTGAATCGTGTATGTGTTGACCCATGCTGGCTATTTCTAGATATCTCTCTCTTTCAAGTTTCAACACCAACTCTCACGTGCCAACAACGCGCTATATAGGCGACTACATGGCGTCGATTTATAATTCAACTCCCTAATTAATTCTGTTTCTTTAATTATCAGTAGAGAAAAGAGTGTGAATGGTGTGGTACAATACAGTACTCCATCGATCTCCATCGATTTGTTTCATATTATAAGTTATTTTTTTATTCTTTTTCCAGTTAATCTTTTTAAGTTTAATCAATTTTTTTAAAAAGTATCATTTTCAAGACTAAATAAACATATTATTAAAATGTATTTAATGTTAGATTGAAATAAACTATTTGATGTTTTAGATGTTGCTAAATTTTTCTATAAATTTAATCAAACCTTAAAAATTTAACTAGATAAAATTTAGAGCGAACTTTAAATATATAAAGTGTTTTATTAGTCAAATTAAATAGAGGAAATGTAAAGCATATGGGCTAATAGAAGTCACAGTTCTGAGGCGTATGAAGATTATCATCATAGCATGTCATGGATGTTGTAGGATATATAATTACTTCAGACTTAAGGGGGGAATAATTAACCATAATTTGAGCTTGCTTACCGAGGTAAACAAGCTAGCTATAGCTGTAGCTTAATTTGCTCCGTTCGAAATCACACACTCTACTCAATGATTGGAAAATTGTGGCACATGCTATGCATTTTGGTGGTCACGTCACACAAGATAAACAAAAGAATATATTACCCGCGCGTAAAGTGTAAACAATATATTAGCCCCATGCATAAAGTGTAAAGGTAGTCACCATTAGCGGAGTCAAAGTAATAAACATACAATGGGAGAGTACAATGTAATTACAATTAATTTACAGCCCTAAGTCTTGTAGCATAATTTTTTTTCTTTATACTGATTGAAGTGCACTACATAAATATTGTATTGGATTGTTATACCCTTTGTTTATAGTGAAATACTAGTATTTATCTACGCTGATCTAATCCATTGACATACACATGTACCTTAGTTGACTCAACATATCATTAACATATGAGGATAAATTATCAATTTTCAATATATCTAAATTGAGGGTATATGATCCAGTTCTCTCATTAATATTTCATTTTTGCACGTCATGAAAAATGAAGCGCAAGCCATTTTCTCTTTGGACACACATGTTCCTTGAAGAATTCTTGGGAAAATGCTCTTAAAAAAGGAGCTACAGAAACAAATTTTAATTAGTGTATGAGAAAATGCTGGAGATTTAATTTCTCCAGAATTTAATAAGCTGAAACCATCCTTATCAAGAGGATGACAACAACTAGATTTGTTGGTTACGACGGATAATAAAGACGTCAGCACCACGTTTTGTGCAACTATGCTATATTAAATTTTCTCAGATCTTTATTAACCCTACATACAATTCAAACTCACACACTTAACGCATATACTACCACGCTCCCACCACTAAATATACCCACGCTAAACGAATTTGGACATACACGTGTATATCAGTTAACTATAAATGTAGCTTTTGACTTGAAACATGACTAAACAATAAGCTGCATCGTCTACTTTTTAGCTTATTAACCACAATCAAAATTTAATTTTAAATCTTAAATTTAAAGTTAATTTTATTATTTGTTATTGTAGTTTATTTTTTATTATTGACTTTAAGTCGTTGAAGAAACATACATATAAAACTTTTATTCACAAATAATGTTTTTAACACTAATAAGCACCTATTCACTCAATCCCATAAAAAACCAATTTAGTATCAGATGTAAGATATCTTTGTACTACGAATCTGGACAATAAACGTATCATATCCGATTCTAGATTCATTTTTTTACGGGATAGAGTATAGACGAAATGAGGGGACTGCAACACTAGGTAAATAAATTGAAGCCCTTACAAATTAACTAACGTTTGAAGGGTTTATTTCACGATTTAAAAAAGGCCACGATTCAATATGATATCTTATTCATAATCCAGCCAACACATTTACAAGGAGAGAAAAAAGAAACAAAAACGAAACTAAGCGACAAGATTTGTTGGATAAATTTGGTTATTATACTAGTTTGAAGGCGGTCCGAATCCGATCCAGCGATGCTCTCTCCAAATGATGCGATGCACCCGACGGTCAGTGTTGTCGCGCCGCGTGGGCCCCACCCTCTGCTCTCCTCTCAAGTCTCAACCGTGTTCTTCTGCGGCCATGGTTGGTGTGTGTGCAACTGTCAACCCGACCGTGTATGGTATAGCATTGTCAGGGTTTTTTTTCCACATTTTAATCCTTTTAAAAAACATATATTATAAATAGATGTTTATGAATTTTATTGCGTGGATATGGTATGGGCCTATAGCTCTCGGCGCCGAACCTACAAACAATTTCTTCCTCCTCATACCCTCTTCAAATTCCACTGATTTGATGTTAAATAGGAGGAAAAATGAATCGATATATCCTAACTTGTTTCCACTAATTTATTTTTATTTAAAGGAAACTTTATCTGAGATGAGGATATGTGTCTCTCTCTACTGATTAAGAAAAATAACAGATCAGTGTCTCGTGATTCATTTATTCTAATTTGTTGTTTTTAAAAAACAAATTGACTGCAAGTCAATATGATTTATGAATAAAGAGGAGAAACTCATGTTCCCTCCCAGTTTTGTAAAAATAATTATACGTTAGTAGAATAAATTAGGATAAATTAATTTGTCAGTTTTTCTTTTCAAAATTTGATAGCAAATTAATTGGAAAAGAGAAAGGGATGTTGATAGAGGGCGGAGGTCGGTGCCAAACTAATCTATATCTTCTGTAAAGTACAACTCACTATAAACCTAAAACTTAATATGAAAATATAGTAGTTATTAGTATACTGTAAAGGTTAATATATAAACATGCTACATCAACCTGTTAAGCACCTAGAACTCAACATGCATGCATAGTAATTACTTCCGTAATTCATTACATTTTAAATCTTAACATATAAGCACACTAAATTATCATTCTCATAATATTTTCATAATAACCAAATAAGTTCTACAATATTCAACGTAAATTCATCCATATATCACATAGCAAAACATAAGGCTTCATCTAATTACATAGAAGATTAGGTGCCGACGCTAACTTATTTAGCACCAAGGCATCCAACCTCGACACCCACAGCCATGGTGCCGAGCTAAGTCTTATCCAACCTCAACATATTTATGGGTCTATTCGTAAAATATATTTTCTAAGGCCCTGTTTAGATCCACCGTCAAATTCTTTTTCCCGTCACATCGAACGTTTGAACACATGCATGGAGCATTAAATGTGGATGAAAAAAAAACCAATTGCACAGTTTGCGTGTAAATCACGAGACGAATTTTTTGAGCCTAATTTCGTCATGATCTGACAATGTGGTGCTACAGTAAACATTTGCTAATGACAGATTAATTAGGCTTAATAAATTCGTCTCGCAGTTTACAGGCGGATTCTGTAATTTGTTTTGATATTAGTCTACGTTTAATACTTCAAATGTGTCCGCATATTCGATGTGACTCGCTAAATTTTTTTGCCCCTGGATCTAAACACCCCCTACCATAACTAACATGTCAAAAAAGAAATCCAGGTATAGCTAGCAGGCATGTATGGCGTGTACATGGAGCTTGCTTGCTGAAAAATTGCGTGTCCCTGCAGGCTGGCTGCTGCAGGTCGATTGTGTGGAGACAATTATTGCGCTTCACATCATAGGGTCAAATCTACAGCTTTGTATACAGTGAAGTAGCGTCGTTCATTAAAAAAACATAAATATCTTATGTATTTTATATACTGTTTTCACGGGAATTTTGCTCGATTCATTAATGGGGATCATATGAAAATATACGTGGATCAGAAAAGGAAAAGACTAAGGTCATGTTTGTTTCAGGAACTTATTTTTAGTTCCTGTCACATTGAATGTTTCTACATTAATTACAAGTATTAAATATAGACTAAAAATAAAACTCATTTCATAACCTGGACTAATTTGCGAGACGAATCTATTGAGCCTAATTAATCCATAATTAGCCTATGTGATGCTACAGTAAACATGTGTTAATTATGGATTAATTAGGCTTAAAAAATTTGTCTCTTGAATTAGCTCTCATTTATGCAATTAGTTTTATTATTAGTATATGTTTAATACTCTTAATTAGCGCTCAAACATCCGATGTGACATGAACTTAAAAATAAGTCCCTGGAAACAAACACCCCCTAAGCGTTCGGCGCGTGATCCGGAATTTTCTTTTTTAAAAAATAGATGGTCACGTTTCTTTGTTCATTAGTGAAATATTTGTGAAACAGAACATCTGGTCATTGAACACAGTGAAAATAGATATATGAGAAACTAGCTTGAACCGAAACATCAAAAAAACTTAAATAAAAAACTTAAATGAAGCGCGTCACACAATCATGTTGAAACATTTCTCGCACGTGAATGTTGTGTTTCAACTATCGAAACATTAAAATGAACTGCAAAAGGTATACCAATCCGACCTTATCCCTCCATCTAGATCCAGCATTCTCTTGATCGCTTGTGTCACCATCCTGTTGCTCCGGCGACTAGCTTCGACTGTCACTGTCACTGTATGGTTCCACTTGTTTCCGCTGTTTCAGCTAACTCAGTAACGTAAGCGCCTCTATATAGTGCTAGAAATGGTGTCGCTAGAGTTCATGTCCACCACCACCCGGTCACCGGTTGTAATTCCATGGCATGTAGTGCATTCTTGTTGTGCAGCGTCATCTTCTTGAATGTATACACAATATAATCCATGGTGGCAAGTCCGACGAGAACACGTCGCTCGCACTGAGGCAGGTATCCCTAAAAACACGAGGGGACAATGCGTACAACGACACACCAGCAAAATGGACTGAACTTCCTCCTCCTGACCTTCTAGCGACAGTGGCGAGAGAAGAGTTGAGGTGAGAACAAGGAGATCAGCAGATGGGGGAAAACAAAACGGTGAAAAAATGGAGCTTAGAGTGTCTAATATTGCTAGGATCGAACGCCCAACATGGAGCATTATCGAATAGGAAAGGTTCAAAGTTTGAATGAAGCCCTAGATATGAACAAAACTCTCAGAAAATTCCAAGCCTAGCAAGATAAGATTTGTCAAACCAATAACTCGTATCAGAGATGGATTTGAATCGATTTAATTATCCGATTTCAAGCCAATTTTGTGCTATCTACTATTCAAGCATATACTTATGTGACACAATTATTTGTATATTTTTATTTCTATGGGATTTGCTAAACAAAAATCCCATAACTGGCTAAACTAGTGACGACAACCTTGATGTTAAATTTTGTGGATCAAAATTGAATAGGTAATTTATGGAGTGTTAACATGAGGAGTTTTTGTAAGTGCTGGTGAAATTTGGCTATGTAGATGAACAAGAATTTTTTAAAGTAATACTCCCTCCGGGCTGATAATACTTGTTGTTTTGGACAAGTACACAATCTTTAAAAAAATAACTTTTACCACTGTTTTCCATTAAAATATATACAAAAATATCAATAAATATATGACTTTATTGATGTATTTTTAAGATCAATTTATATATATGGTCACCATATTTTCAAGATGAATATTTTAGATGTTATTTATAGTCAAAGTTTTTAAAGTTTGACAATAACCTTGTCCAAGACAACAATTATTATCAACCAAGAGGAAGTATTATTTTAATTAATAATCATAAAAAGAATTACTCAGCTAACGAAAATCGCAGAAATAGTAGCATATGAACCTTTGGAAAAACAATAAGGTTATGTTCGTTCCTGGTAGTGGGAACAAATCTCCTGCATACACAAAGCGGAGCGATACATTAGCATGTGATTAATTAAATATTAGCTATTTTTTTTGAAAAATTGATTAATATGATTTTTAAAGCAATTTTTGTATAGAAAATTTTTGCACAAAAAACACCGTTGGGTAGTTTGAAAAGCGTGCGCACGGAAAAAGAGAGATGAGTTGGGAAAGCTTGGAAAAGAACTCAGCATTAGCCACCTATTTGAACATTGCAAGAAAGATACACTAGCATGGAATAGCTCGTCTGCGTCGGGCAGTTCATAATTACAAACCTTCACATATGAGAATTTACCATTTTTGAATTTTAAATGCATAAAAAACCCTAAAAATATTCAAAATATTACTAGGATATTCCAACCATGGTCTCGCGTCACTAGCTAAAAATTCATGATTTTTCAAGTGATATATGAATGCGTGACTTCATGGGATTCGAACCAAAGACCTCCTAGAACATGCAAACAGTTTTACCATCTCACCTACAGAGCACATGTTGATAGGTTATAACATGTTATTTTTTTAAACTATTCTTGTCCAAATATGAAATACAAATTAGAAACTCTAGATGATTTCAAATGAGAATGCTTTCAACTACAAAGTTGCAAATCTTGTCGAGCTCTACAACTTTAGTGTAGGGTATGTCTTCATCCAAGGTCATTTGAAAAATTCAAAAAAATATGTTGGAAATAGAACACATCACTTGTAACATATATTCGGGAATGAAAACAATCTTAAATGAAAATTTTGTCAACTAGAAAGTTGTAGATCTCATCAAACCCTTTGACTTTGATATAGGGTATGTCTCTATCCGAAATAGTTTGAAAATTTTCAAAAATTTGATTTTTTCCTTATCCATGACGGGTTGTAACTACCACCCTTCACGGATAACTTTATTCGTGAAAGGTGGTAATTAAGACCCATTACGGATGAGTGCTTTCATCTTCATCGGGTCATCTCATTACACCCGTCACGGATGACATGTTATCCGTAACGGGGCATGGTTGTGACCCTTTATAGGTCATCCGTGATGTGTTATAACTACGACCCGATAAAGATGACCTTATATCGGTGACGGGGTATGGTAGTGACCTCATCCGTGACGTGTTAGAATTATGACCCGATAAAGATAACCTTATATTGGTGACGGTATCCCCGGTAGTCATATCTTGAACATGATAGTTTTTGAACCGTCGGAGATGAGTTATCCGTAACGGGTTGTATTAGTCCGATACGGATGATGTCAAGGATGCTAAGATATGTATTAGTGATAGGGCACACCATGGGCATATGCATCCACTAGCCTTTCCATGTGTTAATTACATGTATTAACATGCATGTATTTTTTTAGCCTGCCAACAACCCTGTCGACAGTTATATACCTATCTAACGACAATGATTCGACAGGCCACAAATCATATCGTGGCTATTCTATGAATTATTTTGGTCAAATGCTAAAATTACATTTTCAGTTATCTAACCTATATTTTTTAAATTTTTTTTATTAAAATAGTATATTTTAATAAAAAAATTGATGAACAATGGATCGATGAAACAGGTCCAGAAAAGACATGCTAGAAAAAAAAATAGTGTCATTTTCTTGCACCATGCATGACCTAGCTAAGAAAAAAACTTATTTAATGTCTTCTTCATTTTACTGCTACACAGCAACGAATACAGTGAGTTGGACAAACTGGGAACTATCGCAATATTTGAAGGTGTTTTTTTTTTACGATCGATCGATCGAGGAATTCCAAGGTACTTATGTTTGGGTTGATGATTGAAACGAACCGCCCATCACCGAACCAAATTAAATTAACCTAAACGTAAGCATCCTTCCTGGTAACAATTAATTAAATTAGCACTTAATTATCTATAGAACGGATGCTAATTAATCACCATATAATTATTCACCACACCTAGAGTAGCTACAAACCATCGATAGGCCTAGCTAAGCATCGATAGGCTAATGAAACCTGCAGCGCAACTAATCAATCAATCAGTCATCGCCGTTACCGACTAAGATTCGCTTTTCAGATATAAATAGCCGTGGAAGTACTACTCCTCCGGTTGATTAACTTTTCTCTTAAATAATTCTAGCTAATTAACACGTCACCTTTAAAAAAAATTCACTCTCTTCTCGGTCTCTCTCGTGAGGTGAGCAGATCGTCTATCTATACTTCTAAAAGCTAGCAGGGAAGCTGCCATTTGATTGGGCCACTTGGCGTGGCTAAATTTTAAGATAAAATTAGAGAATATATAGTAAAAAAATCTAGAAAAAGCAAACTCTAGACATTCTATCTAATTCTAGAGGCTTCCAAACTTTAAATATAGTAGCTAAATTCTAAAGGCTTCCAAAGAGAATTTGGCCTACACTATAATAGAGAAAATAAGTAAAATTAAATTAAATAAATAAAAAGGCAAGAGAGAAAGGACTACATAAGACCACTGAATTTGGTTTTGGTAAATACACTACTATAGGTCTAATAGAAGTTTTAACAATAAATTTATCTAAATGAAAACAATAAAAAGGAAACTAGATGTATGGGAGTAGTAATAAGAAATTGCTAGGATTGTTGAAGATACTTGCATAAATTAAAAGTTGTCATGCATTTTTTTTTGCAGTTTTAGTGATAAATGATGAACATAAATCGATAATCAAGGTACTTTTATTTTAGGATATTCTATTACTTTGTGTGTGAAACTGGAAATAGCCCCCAACTTTTTTCCTAACATGATTTTCACTAATCGGGATATATTATTAATCGTTTGAGCTATTACTGGTAAGTCACAATGAATTAAGCAATCAAAAATAATTTATGATAATACAGTTGTATTAATAGCGGTTTAAATGAAATGCTAGAAAATATTCTACGATGGAAAAAAAATTAGAACCAACTTTAAAATTAACTTCCAAATTTTTTTCATCAATTGATAAGCTAACTATCAGATGATGAAAGAGTAAACAACAAATATGGGTTATAAACCGGTTAGTGCGCCGACAGGTGCGCTTATTTTGTAGTTGTTCATCTACTGTTTGTGAAAGATGCATGAAAGCATTGAAGCTACTCTATTTGTCTTTTTTTTTTCCTTTTGTTGTTTTAGACTTGCAATAGTAATATAGACGGTTTTAGTCATAATATATATTGTGATCTATATGTCACTACAGTGTACAAAATATAGTCTCAGTTTCATATTTATATGCGAGTGAAATTAAAAATCATAATGGCATGAGTTTTCTTAAGCATAATACAGTGAAGTCACATGAAAAATATGTATACTACTCCATTCGTTGCATAATATAAATGATTATACGCGTATAGGTAATCTCATAATATAAAAAATTTGTGACCCCAAAACAGTACTTTGTGCCCCATCTATCAACTCTTACATTAGTTTATTCCTCCACATATCAAATCATGTAGTACTAATTTATCCCTCAATTTAACATATTTTTTCCTTGATACTTCCTTAATTGTTTTTACAAAATAGCATAATCCCTTATATTATACTCCCTCTATCCCACTCACTAAGCGCACACACATTTTAATATTAAACTTTTTAAATATTTGACCAACAAATAGTCTATTATAAATTAATTTTGTTTTGATGAATATAATATTATTGAATTGTCATTTAAATTTACTTCCATATGATTATTATTTTGTTGGAGAAATTTATAGTTAAAATATTAGTTTTTAAGAGGACAGAGGGAGTAGGGAATAGTGATGAGGTCATCATTCATGTTTAGTGACAAATCATACGAAATTCAGAGAAACTCTGTAAGTTTATTTTAAGGCACACCATTTTCTTAATTTGTATGTGTACCTTTTATACTCAGCTTAAATTTATCTACTTACTTAAGCCTCAAATGTTCAACAGCTAAAAGATAATTCTTTTTTATAGGGACAAAATTAAAAACATTTACTTCTATCACTTTCGATGCATGTAGTATACCACCCTTTATTCCTCTTGAGATGAGCAAATTCGATCTTCAACGTTAACTTAATTATTCGTTGCCCCCATTTATAAGTATCAGCATCGTTGCAAAGTCCACCAGAATCCAACAATTCATGGAGATCTTTTGCCCCATTCGTAAGCAACTCCATTCTTGAAAGAGACATTTGCAACTAAGGTTTGAATGCCAGTATAATATGTACATATACTAATACTATAGTTAGAAACAACAAAAACGTACTGATAATTAATGGGACTTCCCAAAAATACTGGTGATTAAGTAATTAATTTTCCATTGAATCATTAGAATTCCCATTAGAATTTTAGGTGCTATAGATTGGACAGTTGCAGGCACAAATATTTGTTTGTAATGCTTTTAGTTAACATTTGATCGTGGCGTTGTAACACGATGTTCATTTGTGTCCCCATCGAACTGGTCGGATCTCATTTTCTTGATGTAAAGCAAGGAAAATCTGAAGATGAAATTGGAACCATAAGATCTGAAAAATCCGGAATTTGTGTTTCTACTTTTTAAATATATTTTAGTACAACATAAGTACAAAAATAATTAATTTGGATGGGTACTAGAAATTCTTACTAGAATTAGTAAAGATTAATCCCCCTTATAGTCCATAGTCCAACAAATATTGTAGCAAGAAACTGCACAACCACAAAACTTATTTCCCTGATCTTTGTGATGAATGGATGAATAGCAGTATGATTTATGATAACTATTCAATGGTATAAACGAATGAAACTGTTGAGAAATAGAATTGAAACAGTATTTTAAGAAATCCAGATATCATTTTCTTTTCTAAAAAAAAGGCATGGTTTAGAAGCTCATGAAACGTGCTCTTTCATCCACCGTTCCATTCCTTTATTAGGAAAAGAACCGAACGGGGCACCACGTCAAGGAATTTCGTGAAATTTTCCATCAAGAATATGTTCTTCATTCCAAATTCCTACTTTTAAGATTTTATGTCTATCCATCTCAAAATAAACCAATAACTAATCAATTTTTATTTAAGTTTATTCAAGTTGATTTATTTTACCACAGAGGAAGTATATACGTGCTAAAATATTTTGTTTAAGTTTATCCTATGTTGATTTATTTTATAATAGAGGAAGTATATCCATCCCAAATAAGTAGAACTCTCCGAATCACGAAAACACACTCCCCTTTCTAAAAAGGAAAAAGCAAAAAAAAAACACAAAAAACGCACTCCCCGAAAGTCCCCATCCGTCGACCAATCCCATCCGTCCGTACCAAGATCCAACGGTCCAGATCTCTCCCTCCCCACCCCACAATACTACGTACCACACGCCACACGTGTGACGTGTTACCCCAACCCTCTGCAGAGAGAATCCGGGATCCCCTGCTCCTCCTCCTCCCCACCCTTTTAGCCTCCGATTCGTCTTCTTCGTGGGTCGCACCACCCTCTCCTCTCTCTCTCTCTCCTCTTCTCTTTCTCTCTCTAGCCCAGCTGAGCTCTCTCTCTCCAGCTCCACCTTCTCCGAGGCCGCCATTCCCAAGGCTACCGGCCACCACGCAGCAGCCTAGGTGTACTCTCTTCCGCGCGCTCGGCGGTGGTGGCGGCTGCTTGATCCCTTCGGTTTTTCTTGGTAAGCGTTCCTCTCCTCGCCGGAGACCTCGCCTGATCCGGGATCCGGTGGCTGTGTGCGTTCGGTGGGAGAGGAGGGGAGCTCTCGAGGGGTCGGGGGTGAGTGGTGGTGGGCTCCGGCGGAATGTGGCCTCGCCGGAGCTCGCCGCCGCGCCGGATCTGTGACTGGGAGGGAGGGGGTGGTTGGCTGCTTCTTCGGTTCTTCCCTCTTGTGTGCTAGTTTGAACACGAAAGCTTCGGTTACCCTTTTCTTTTTTTTCTTTCTTTCTTTGTTTGACATCTCCGTTTTTTTTTTTTTTTTTGCTTGCGGGCGGTTTTTTTCTTGGGAGATTTCAGTGGCGTGTGCGCTTCGCGTTTTCTGGGTTTGAGTCTTTGCGGTTTCATCTGCTTCTCAAGTGATGGGAGGAAAATTTTGAGTCTTGCAGTTTCATCTGCTTCATCAAGTAATAATGGAGGGAAAAAAAAACGGTTCTTGCCGCGAATCTGGGGCTTTCCTGTCGTCTGTTCTCTACAGTTCTTTTGCCCATGTCGAGTTCTTGATTTGAACTCGTTTGATGTGAATTTGTTTGTATTTTTCTTCTTGGATACTGCCTTGCTATAGCTTCTCTGTCCAGTTTCTACACGTTTAGGTGATGTAGCTACTGCTGCCCATGTCTCAATCACTAATAAACTCTGGATCTCATTATCTTTGCAGGCTCGTCAGTTGCAGTATTCACTCCTCCAAATATATATTAAAAAAAGTTGCTTTTTCTGCTTTGAGGAAGGAGCTCCCTGAGGCTTCGGATTCGGATTCGGATAGTTGGATTGGATGACGTCTCGGTGAAAGTTGCAAGTGATGGTGCTCTGACTGGTCTTTGCCTTTGATGTCTCTGCTGGTGATGGGATAAGTTGGCGCACTATCTGTCTGTGTGTTCTGTTGAATCTTGTCTAGTTGTGTGTGGTGTGTGTGTGTGATGGGGTCATCCGGTTGCAGCTCTGAGATAGTTGAGTTCACCGAAGAATTCGGTGATAATGCGCCGGTTAGTTGCCCCAATTTGATGCATATTAAAGTGAAGCCTGAGGAGAAAGATGGGAGGTGTTACCCTGTGGAGGATGACCTTGAGCAGCTTCTCAAGGCGATCGATAGCAGGACCTTCCGTCGGACGCTTAGCCCTGGTCAGGCTGGCACGGACGCTCTGCGGAAGAATGGTCAGAAGAAATCGGCTAGGTCTGGGCCGGTTCAAGCTGCGGGGATCGGGATTTCATCCAAGCCTGTTAATATGAAGCAGGCACTGAGGAGGCTGTGCATTTCGCAGGCGTCGGAGATGGCCGCGATGAAGAGGCTGTCGATGTCGCCTGGATCGTCGAGTTCGTCAGAAGCGGGGACTATTCATAGGCTTTATGCCTCCTTGATGGTCCAGAGCAACGGTGAGAGCCATCTGCATGATGATGAGAAGATGAACTTGATTGAAATATCAATCACCCCGGAAAAGTTTAGTAAGAACTCGTCCAGAGCAACAAGCGAGTTCAGTGAAGACTGTGATTTTGAGACAGCCGACGGGAGTGCAGTCACCTCCCTGCATTCTGCATCATCTACCTCAGCTGAGATACGGAAGATCAGGATCCAAGATGTCATCAGTGGTGACCCTATAGACAGTGAGAGTTCTATGGTGGAAAATGAGAAATTAGACAAGAAAGTTTCCACAGCTACCGATGGTAGCTCTCCCAGAGCCCCTATCTTGAGCAAACCGATCACTTCCTCGCGGCTTGTTAAGCCAGTCTTTCGATGCAAGACCATCGGAAAGAAGAAACTGAAAGAAGAACCACCTTCATTGGGTACTTCCTCCAACAGCACAAAATTCTGTTCTTCAAAGGAATCCATTTCCCTTGCATCAACTAGTTGCTCTTCAACATCCAGCATAACAAATCCTACTAGCTGTGCAGACGATGAGAAAACAAATCTTGGGCCAGAAAAGTCTGATGATAAATCGCCTGAGTGGTTAAGAGCAGAGGAAAAAGGGGAGTGCTCCCAGAATTCAAACAGCATTAGTGAGTATGGATGTAGTACGAGCATCAGTGATGAGAGCCAATTTGGATTGTGTAGCTACAACAACAGACCACACATGGCAAAGGATCTGCGTTGGATAACCATCCGTGAGTTGGCATTGCAACAAGGATCCTTAGGTCTTGACAATTTCAAGCTTCTGAAGAGACTTGGTTGCGGCGACATAGGAACTGTGTATCTAGCTGAGTTGGTTGATTCAGAGTGCTTATTTGCTTTGAAGGTTATGGACATCGAGTATCTTATTAATAGAAAGAAGATGCTGCGTGCACAGGCTGAGAGGGAGATTCTAGAAATGCTGGATCACCCATTCCTTCCGACTCTTTATGCCCATTTTACCACAGACAATCTTTCATGCTTGGTCATGGAGTACTGTCCAGGAGGTGATTTGCATGTTCTTCGTCAAAGACAACCTGGGAGAAACTTTCCAGAACCAGCTGCAAGGTAAATCCTGCTAGTAGTTACTTCTTGTAAGTTAGAACTTAACGTATCAAAATTTAGTACTCTGGAGGTCTCCATGGTTTGTGAATTGTGCAGTTCTTTGTCTTGATTTATTTTTTATCAATTAACTTGCTAGCGTAATTTTTTAATATGCATGTGAAAAAACACACAACTCTAGTCCATATTGATGTCATGTATATGTTTCTTTTCTCTGTTCTCTAGCATTAGCTCTATTGCAGTTCAACAAAAATTGTCCTTGTACTTTACAAATAGCTAAATTTGATTTGTCTTCTGTATAAAGTCAAATGAACACTAGGTACAGATGTGGCATTTTTTTCCTTTCGAATTTGTTATAATAGCATTGAATTTGTCCAGTGTGTATGGAGTATGGATCATATCATGTGCTAGGTTCAAGCTATCTAGATCTTCACTTCTAGGTGTTAGCGAGCCATATTTTAGATACTTCTTCTGATTTGTTCAGTAATGCGGTTGTACATTTTTCAACCTTTTATTCTTTCTTGTGCATTCGTAAATTTCTCACCAGTTCGTTTTTATTTCACTGTACTGATGTCAATTGTTGCTTTGCAGGTTTTATGTTGCAGAGGTTCTCCTTGCACTTGAATATCTTCACATGTTGGGGGTCATATACCGTGATCTTAAGCCTGAGAACATCCTAGTCCGTGAAGATGGTCACATTATGCTATCGGACTTTGATTTGTCCCTAAGGTGCTCAGTGAACCCTGTACTCCTCCGATCATCCTCTGTAGCAGCAAACCATCAACCAAGGAAGCTTGCAGGACCTTGTGCAGAGAGCAGCTGCATCAGTTCCTCATGCCAGCCTTCTTGTGCCCAAACATCTTGTTTCATGGCACGTCCTCCATTGCCAAAGCCTCGGAAGCCTAAATCTTCGCATAGAAAGCTCCCTCAGCTTGTTGTAGAGCCTATAGATGCGCGATCCAATTCCTTTGTAGGAACACACGAGTACCTGGCACCAGAAATCATCAAAGGGGATGGTCATGGTAGTGCTGTGGACTGGTGGACCTTCGGCGTCTTCCTTTATGAACTGTTGTACGGTAAAACACCCTTCAGAGGTCCTGGGAATGATGAAACATTGGCAAATGTGGTTTCGCAGAATCTCAAGTTCCCAGAAAATCCATCAGTCAGCAGTAACGCCAAAGATCTTATCAAAGGTTTGCTAGTAAAGGAGCCAGAGAACAGATTGGGGTCATTGAGAGGAGCGGCTGAAATCAAGCAACATCCTTTCTTTGAAGGCTTGAATTGGGCCTTGATACGATCTGCTGCTCCTCCAGACACGCGACCCTGTGATGTTGTGACCCTCGCGACAGCGAAGAAGAAGAAAGAAGGCAAGTGCTTGGAGTTCAGGAGTAACTCTGAGGACCTGGAATTTGAAGTTTTTTAGCAAGTGTCTTTGGTACAGTTTAGCACTCTTCTGCCAATAGAGTCTGCATTTTTCTTTTGGGTAGCCAAAGGCTGGGGGTGTACATTGTACAAGTAGATTCTTGTATTTCTGGTTACTGCTATGTACCTGTTAATAGATCACTAAATTCAAAGGAATGATGAAAGCTGAAACCATCTGTTGCATAAAGATCACTAGATTTGATCAAACACTGATGACTATACTCTTGTGCAGTCTAACACTGATGAGTCATGTAGCTTTGCTGCTGTTGTTCTTGCTAACTCATCATAATTTTCTTGTCGAAGTTACAAGCATGATTTGGTTATGTATATATGCAAATGACAATGAAGTTGACCTGAGCAACACCTAAATGGTGAAATTGCTAGGTTGCTAAGTTTGTTTTTGGACAAAAATTTCTCCAGCTGTAGTTTCAAGGCAATCCAGGAGACAAGCTGACAAGTGTAAACCGTAAAACAAAAATATACTGTTTCCCAGATCAACTGAGAGGACATCAAATTATTGAACAATTTGAAGATAAGTACACACTCTTTATGCCCAAAAAAAATCAACTCCGATTATCATGAAAAAATAACTCAACAAGAATCACCAAAATGATCAAATTATTGGGACTTCTGCAGTGCATCTTTGTCTGGTTCCTCCCTAGGATTCTGCTGCTGTGCATCATTGCCACTTGTCTTCATATGTATCCAATCAGATGCATGTACTCTATCCACATGTTTAGGCACCCAATGCCCCAGCTGCACATGTGTGCATGCAGTATCACAGCATCAGATCCAGCATTTTTTTCCTTCAGTTAAGCAATTGTTTTTTTTCCTCTTCAGAAAGCCTGGCCAAATCGAAATGTGCATTATTCAGGATACTCACTAGCTACATTATCATTTATTTGAAAAGAACAATTTAAGATGCATCACATATTTCACAATTTAAGTAGAACCAGAGAAATGCCATCCAGAACTCAATTAATTTCACATCTTCTCTGGTAGGCCAGCATTTCAACCAACCATCCTGAATTGTCGAAGTAGCCACAGTGGAATGAAAAGGACCCTTGCTTCATTGCTTGTTTATATGAAAACCATCACTCATGTCATGAGCATTGACCGACACTACGCAAGTAGGGAGAGCAAAACATAATAACACAGTAAACGAAATGCAAATGACGCGTCGCCATGTTTTTTCCTGAATTTTCTGAAATTTAACATAGTTTTGTAAGTGGTTTATACCGTTTCGCCGAATTAGCGGTTTTCGCCCGATATTTCTATGTCCAGGTGTCTTTTCATTTTACAGGAGTTTAACAAACTCCTCTCCAAGTCAGATCTGAAGGCAGAAAAGCCTGCCTTACCTTTGTGCTTCAGGCATGGAATTGTTTAGGAGATAGTGGTGGCCATGAGGGCCTTTAGAAGGTTCAGCTATATTCTTATGACAGTGTCCATGCACATCACTTTTGTAGGATCCAATGAGGAAATATATATCCACCCCACTTTAAAGGTTAGTTTAAAGAGTGTGGTTAAGTACAACCCTTGTCCAGATACATCACCCATGTTCCTGTAATGATTTAGCCCTATGACCCCTACAACAATATTCTGGTGCTTTACACTTAGTGTGCAATTATCCATTAGTACAATTGGGGAACTTTTTTTTTATGGATGATGAGGCAAGGAAGACTGGACCGTTGGATATTCATGCAGGGTGATGATACGTGAAGTTCATCATACTAAAAATTATTGATCAGAGTCGAATTGACCTAAATACAATTTTCTTGTTTATTTAGATCAATTTGCATGAGGTAAATGTAAATTTTCTTTATCTGCTAAAAATTGCGGTTAGTGTATGGTATTTCAGATAATTGATATAGTTGTAGATAATTGGTTCTTGATACCAACAATCATGTGAAGTTTTATGCAAACTTGGTAAAAATATATTGCCTGGTATGCCATTATTTTTTTAGAAATCTGTTATCTTGTTCTGAAAGTCAATTGAGTACTCTTTCTAGGTTTTATATCTGAAGAGAAGAAAATCTTCAGAAGAACACCAGTCTTAAACCACATGTAGCAGCATCAAAGTGTCAAGTTGTACTCTCTATCTTAATTACTCAGTCTAAAGCAATATAAAGGACCAAAATGCAGGTAGGAGTGAGACAGGTTGGCTGTGATTATGCAAATTCCATTTGGGTATCAAGAAATCCTCCTTGTAGACCTCAAAAGTCAAAAGAACAACCTCTACATTGCTCAACAAACAGATGCTATTGAATATACAGAAAACCAAGGTAGGTTTGAAAAATCTACGGCCAAAAGTGTGTTTCCAAAAACATAGTTTCACATATCCTGGCACAGCATGGTTACTACTAGTTGAGTAGTGCATGGTTGCAGAACAAATTGTAAAGGTGCTTTAAGAATCTGTGCTTCACTTCTGTCCTCTGGGTAGAGCATTTGCTGCATTTCTTTACCTCTCTCTCTCTCTATCTTTGAAGGAAAGAAAGATGGCAGCTCAATGAGTCAATGTGTTACCAAATTACTGAATTACACTGATGACTGATGCAGTGGCCCCAAAAGTGCTATTCAGAAAATATCTCAATTCAACTGTTGGATTTGACAAGATGAGTTACTATTTACCACTGTATGACAGACAGGCTATTATCAGTAAGCACAAGGCTTCCGACAAGATAGAAGGAAGTACCTGCAGTAGCTCTGAAATGGTGCCAGGGTAGTTATCTCCAGTCCTATGCTGTGATGATACATTGAGCTTCAAGTTTGTCAATCTGAATTCTTTTATGTGCATCTGCCAACTGATGATGGGCATTTCCCTCAACCGGCACCGACAACAATTTTCTCGTCAGTACTGAGTACCGTCATTCTACATAATGTTTGTTCAGGTGCTGCAGAGTTCATGCCTCCCTCTCAATTTGGAGGAACACGATAGGCATCAGAAATTCAGTTCAATTCTTGAAAACCTTCTAAAGAATTTTCAGATAAACAATTTCTCAAAGAAACTGCAGCATCTGAATTACTAAGTTGCTAATCGAACATGAACTCGAGAAGTTCTAACCGTTTGATCTGTAACACAAATTCACCGTCGTTAGGAATATCTTGTGATGAAAATCTTGTTGATTACTCTGGCGATGACAAAATATGCTAAATAACAACGGGATGGAAGGGGCTTAGCAAGTTAGCATATATATTTAGTGCATAGCCTTAATTGATACATCCAATCTTTCTGAAGAAAAAAACATGGCACTCTAATCCTGAACTTTCAACCACAGAATCCTGAAGAACTAGAGTGGAAGATCGAGTCCTTTCCCCACTCCCACACCAATTGTCTGAAGAACACCCTTGGTCAGCACCTGAAATTAAGAGCCTCTCCAATTCACTCATCACACAATTAAGCAGTCAAATCATCCTAACAAGTAATTTTTAAGCCTAATATTACTTAAACAAGGATTGATTACCAACAATTGCATACTACATACCAGCTCCACAATGAGGCCAATCATGCAGGCCCTGGAGTTCCAAACCTCTGCAGTCTTGGTGAACCAGAGGCAAAATTGGTTCTACGACATCGAAAGATCTAGCAAATATATAGTTCGCTCTGTCTGTCCACTTACAATTGCTGGGAGCTTTGCTGCTCTAACTCTGACAGTTCTTGCTCTTGCTGTGCTGACAGAATTATTCCTCTTGAATCTGATGCTCTGGAGGGGTTGGATTGCCAAGAGAAATGGTGGTTGAACTGCTGACATTGCTAGGATTTCTTGTGTTTCTTTCCTATGTTTTCTTTAGCTGCTGTTCAGTGGTACTTCAGTTTTCTATCGTCGTCCAGTGCGTCGATCCAGCCATCGTTGTTGTGGACAAGGCAAAGAGAAGGACCCGATTGCTTTTCCTGTTTATTTTTAGGTCTTGGCATATTCCAAGGTTAAAGTGTAATTTGCCCATCTGTCAGGGGCCTCTCTGTAAGACTTACAGCCTCAGTTTGTTCTAAAAAAAGAGTAAATATCACATAATCCTAAGTTTTAGGACACATCTATCGTAAAACCATAGGTTAACTAATTTTTATCACAAAACCCCACCCTTTGGAGCATACTATATCACACCACCCATATTCCGTTGCTCTCCTCCTGTGTGCCATTTCATCTGCTGTTTTCCACTCTGTTGCTATTCCGTTCCCACAGCAAACCCTCACTACTGATGAATCACGACATGATGAACTAAATGTAAATTAGTGAATAGTTATCTTAGTGAGTGCTACATGATATAAATAAGTACTCTTGTGGCAAAGTACTTGCATCCTTGTGTTTACCATATCAGAGAGAGATGTTTCTTCACCATGTGATCATTACAGACCAACTGCCCATTCACCGTATAATGCTAGCATCCATAAATATGATTAAGTTACATTCCAGGTGTAACAATATGCAAAAACCAAAAGATGTAGCTTCTATAGCTTGCAGTGGGCATCACATATTAACCAGTTCAGATGATTAATGGTTAAGTTTGATGCCATGCTATTACTAATTTCCTATGCACAAAAAACCAAAAAAACTGCATATTTATCTTGAGAGTTACTCCTGCCCAACTGTGCTGCTGCAACTACCTTCACCCAACCAGTTCATAACTCTTCCTAGTCCATTTGTTGACCTGCCTCTTCCCCTGTCTCTGCTAGATAGCATCTTGCTTGCTCTACCTCCTCCTCTACCAACTATTGCGTTATTAGGAACTCTAACACCAAAACATTCTTGGAAATTAGCAATAAATCTTGGTTCTTGCACATAGCTTGACTCAGTAGGTATGGTTCTGTTAGCCTAAAAAAGAAAAACATGTAATTGATATATGCATTCTTAGTTGTAGAATTAAAGTTCAGTTTTACCTTATGCTTGCTTTTCCTAATTTGGAGATCTGGTCTAAGCTTCTATGAGCAGCTGGTGTACTTGTGGCCTTGTTTATGGCAATTATAACAAGTAATAGTAGTCATCCTTGCTCTGCCACTAGGTTATGATGGCTCATCTCCCCCCTTTCTTCTTTTTTTTTTGCCTGCCAGGATGTTTTGAAAATATGGGAGGATCTATATCTGGTGTATCCGTTTTGGTCTAGTCATCAGAGCTAGAACAGGATATATGATATATTGATATGCTCTTTGGTATGCTAGCTTCTTAAAGAAATCATGAACAAAATCTTCAGGTTGTTGCTTTGACTTGTAAATGGCTGACACAACATGTTTACAAGGAACACCAGTGACATCCCATTTGAAACAACCACATGTCCTATGCTGGAGATTTACTGCATATGTCATTTCACCACATGTTACTTGCCATATCCCCCTCCCTGCACAGCCAGACCTGCAATACCTAGCATCTCTCTTCTCTATCTCTAACTTTTCTGCATAACGAGGAGTAATTTCCCATTGTGCTGTAGCAATACCTTCTCTGTTCGAGTTAAACTGCCCCATCAACTTGGTTCTAATCAGATCCAACATTGTAACAATGGGCTTGTCCCTGTAATTAATGATGTGGTTATTGAATACTTCGCTTATGTTATTGACCACTAAGTCCGTCTTGCATGTTGTGTCAAATGCATGCCTAGCCCAATGCTTAGTAGGTATTTTGGTAAGCCACTCCCATGCACCTTCGCTCTCCTTCTTCAGTTCTTCCATTGCAGTCTCAAAATTATGTTTAGTGTATGCATATACAGAAGAGTCCATGTGTGCCTTGAGATACCCACCCCTAAACCCAGCTGTGCAAAAGTTTTGGTGTATATGGCGCTTGCAAAACCTCTGTTCACATGCAGGAAATACATCTTTAATTCCACCAAGAAGACCCTGCATTGAAGTGATATATGAGTTAGATAAAGAATGCAAAACTTAAAAGGCCATGTAAATAACAAAAATAAACTTTACCTTTTGCCTATCTGACATTATCGTCCATTTTTCATAGGGGCCAACCTCTCCACCAAGAGCATACTTCAGTTCTTGCAGGAACCAATACCAACCTTCATAATCTTCTTTCCCTACCACCCCAAATGCTAAGGGGAAAAGATTATCATTGCCATCCCTTCCAGATGCAGCAAGTACTTGAGCGCCATTAGTAAGCTTCACAAAACATCCATCTACTCCTGCATAATTACACAATGGATTGTTCAACAACAAAAAATGGCATGCAAATCGTATAATAACACCCAAAATAGTATACTTACCTATGAAGGGACTACAACCATACTTGAAGCCTTCTATTTGTGCATTGAGACATATGAAGAGGCCCTTGAATCTAGGATTGCTACCAGGTGGGTATGGATCATAGGTAGACACAATCCATCGGCTACCAGGGTTCTTATCTAGTACAGTCTGCAAGTAATCCCTGATCCTTAGGTATTGTTTCTTATGGTTCCCTAACACCACCTCAACTGCCTTGCTCCTTGCCCTGTAAGCCATGATCTTTGATATGTCAACTCCATATTTTCTCATAACTGCATCCATCATAGAAGTGATTTCTAGTTTGGGTCACTTCTAATGTCTTGCTCATACACTTTACTTAACTATTCACTACTCACTCTGCTACTGTCCATAGTTGTACCACATGTGTGAGGATCAACCATATTCCTGATGGCAACTGTTTTCTCATTAGCAATCTGTGAGGCCAACATGTAAAAGGGCAAGAGTCATTCACACAACATACTTTTACTCAATCACTATCATTTCTAAGATACCTATAGTCTCTACAATTGACAATGTGGTGGCTTTTAAGTGCCCATCTGAATTGATGAACATCTTGAAAACACATTTTCTCACACAATGCATCAGAAGAAAGAAACATGCTCTCATCGTACCAAATCCTTTGTACTGAAAGCTTTTTGGCCCTACTCTTTCTTTTATTCGGTGCTCGACAAGGTGCTGCCTCATGCCCATCATCATCACTGGAACACAAGTCCACAATATCACCCTCATTGTCTTCCTTACCCTTCATTGTAACTATTGGTGCTATAGGTTGCCTACATTTTGCTCTGAATGAATTGACATAAACTAGAGGGCTTGGTGGACTGTCATGTTGAACTGCAAATTCTTTGCCCTTCCTTCTATCTATTGATGCGGATCTTGTGTCTAGTAGGTTAATAGCCAATGGAAATATATCCTCCACATCAGTATCTCCCTCGCAACGCTCATCTGATCCTCCTTTTGCCTCTTATCTCCTTTAACTTCTCCAAATCATTATTGTACAGTTGTAGAAAATCTTCATCAATTGATGATGGATTTGAGCTATCTGACACGGCATCATTTTCCAAAACACACAATTCATCCACCTCTGCAATTGCATCACCCAAGTCTGTAACCAATTCAGTGTTTGGACCATGCAGAGTGCTTGACTGAGATACACCTTGTCTCTGCATGATGTACAAGTTTGCAATTTTTTCACTCTCAAACTGCTTACACATTTCATCCACTTGCCAATCACTTTCTATACCAACCATGCTAGCTACACCCCTCCCATCTTTCTTGTTGTAGTAGATAAAATCACAATCTGAGTAGCCAATGTCCACAATCAGTCCAACCAAATTGAAGTAGCAAATGATATCTCTATCCATCTTTTTCTGCACATGCATCGGGCCATTAACAGCACCATCACGGAACAAATTCAAGGTCCAAATGTCATCCTCCATCCTATCATATCAAGAAAATCACCGATGACTAAAAGCATAATTTAGCCAAAAAAATCTGCTACAACATTTTCTTATCCAATTAAGATTATCACAGGTTCAACAACTAGAGGGGAAATTACAAACCCATCATCCATATAGATAATTAGGGTTCGTTTAGCAAGCCGAATCTACATAAATAAGTGGGGGGAAAGCATTCATACCTGCTACAAAGTTCAGAACAAGGCTAATCTGCTCCCTCCATGGGTCTCCTTGATCCTTTGTTGTGTATCGACCAAGTTATGTACTATGCTGTTGTCTAGGGCAGAGAAGTGGCGGGAGATGGCCCAGGTTGGCGCCAATTCTTCGCGCCTAGTAATGATGCGGAGGCGGTTCCAGCTTTAAGTATGGATGTCCTCATCGCGGAAACAAGAACAGAACGTCGGAAATGGTGACAGGAGCGAAAAAACGGTGAACGAAACGGTGCACAAGAGGAGAGCAACGGAATACGGGTGATATGAAACAGTATGCCCCCAAAAGGTGGGGTTTTGTGATAAAAATTAGTTAACCTGTGGTTTTGTGATACATGTGCCCTAAAACCTGGGGTTTTGTGATATTTACTCTAAAAAAAAGTTTAGTTATTCTCATGTTGAAAGGCTTATTTGGTTTAGTGCCTTACCAAACTATTGGTAGCGCCAATACCAAGACATGTTTTGGCACTAGCGCCAATACCAAGACATGTTTTGGCACTATCAATATTTTGGTAGCATAGTATTTTAAGTGAGTGGATTTAGGTTGATACCAATTATAAGCCAAATTGTATGTTATAGTGAAGAAAGTTCTAGAGTTGTGCTAAATTAACCATAGGCATTACCATTCACTTGGCTCTAAACCAAACCATTACATTTACTATTGAAACTACCAAAAAAAATTGGTAGGGCACATTTTGGCATCAATCCAAAATTATTAAAAGTGTCAACACAGGTAGACACTTGGCACCGAGCAAAGGTGCATTTGCAATCTGCACCTCCGATTTCTCCCAGAATTGGTGGCAACATCTAGACCACATGGCAAAATGGCAAGTGAAGATGATTTTGGAGGAATGGAGGGTGTGATTAAGGATTTCAGTGTTTATTGTTCAATTCTTGCAAGGGATTTATTGGGGGGTTTTTTCTAGAAAGTGCTTGTTTTTGAAAACAATAGCAAACATTAGACCGAATTTTACCGCAAGCCAAAGAGGAAGCCTGATAAAAAACACCGAGAACACCAACACGCGGCACTTTGTCTTCAGCATTCCTGCCACAACTCGAACTCAAATACACATTTTTCTGACACAAGTAGGAACAGTTTCCTACTAAAGCTTGTGTGCTCAAAACCAACCTATCAGTTATCAACCATCCCTGATTTCAAAAGGAAAATGGTGGAACTAATCTACCACAACGATTGGATCTCAGCCCACATAGACACACGTCTTCAGCTTGAAAATGTACATGCGGTCATGTACTTCACATGAACAACCAGGCCTGACTCTCTGAGGACATCTATAGGTGCATCTCATGAAAAAGGCATGCATGTTTCCACAGGCGAAAAAGAAAAGGCAGAGGAATTACACTACACAGGCTAAGCATATGCTTCCACATGTAAAAAAAGAATGCTATAGTAGTAACATATATTGACATGTACAAGATCAACAGCACCGGCAGCAGATTATATCGCGGCACGTGTAGGGAGCAGCTCTGGCTTCCAACTCTTCAAGTGGGGGCACCTCTTCCAGATCATATCCCTTCTGTCTAGAGAAGCAGAAGACGTAGATGTTCCTACAGATGCCTTTACTAAATGGATGAACTTTGTCAGGTATACCCCTGCGAATGATACAGCTTGAATGTATATCACCTGATCGCACTAATAAGTTAGCATATCCGAATTCATTCCTAAATATTCCATACCTCATGTAGAATATCCGTTTCCTTCGGGCAACTTCGTAGGTTGTTTGATTTGTAAGAGCGATGTAACTGAGATCAGAAAACATGAATTATTATACACAAAGTGTTGTTTGATTTGGGCTTTGCAATAGTCAAAGGATATAAACCACTTGGAAAGCAAATTAAGCTCTGATGATGATTCGGTGAGCAGAATAGAAAAGGTTTAGCTCTTTGGTCATCCGCCTATTGCAATCATATCTCTACTACTTTAAAAGCGGAGTCATCCTACTTTCACCCCATCGCCACCGTGCGGAGGTCGTCCGCTCCTTCTCGTGTGGTAACTACCACAGAATCCACTGCTTTATCCTTAATCCAACCACCCAGCCAATCCTTAATTATATGGGCCTGGTCCGTTGCAAAGTACAGGCATATTACTAGTTTATAGGTAAACAGTAACATTTCATCCACACCACAGCTAAAAATCACATTTCTCTAAAGGAAAAGATAGGAACTAACCTACAAATTCAACAAAAAACTCTGCATTCATTTCTCTGTTTTGGACAGGTAGCTGTTTGGCTTATCAGAGAAGACACTCAATCACACATGGTTAATTAAGTAATAACTATTATAAACTTGTAGCATTCATTTCTCCGTTTTGGCCAGGTAGCTGTTTGGCTTATCAGAGAAGACACTCAATTACACATGGTTAATTAAGTGATAACTATTATAAACTTGTATATATATATATATATATATATATATATATATATATATATATATATATTTTAAGAAACTTGTATATAGATTTTTTTTCAAAAAATGCACTGTTTATTGGCTTGGGAAGCGTGCCCGTGATAATTTAATAGCTGAAAAGAACACTTGTGGAGCTACTGTTTTGTCATTTCTTTTCAGCAACTAAACGCTGATCCTACAAGTTGCATTACAAATGAATAAGACTTACGTATGAAAAATCAACAATAGCAGCAAGAATATGAGAATAAAGATCAACACAGCCAACAGGATTACGCCAATAAAATCCTTCCACCTGCCATGGTAAGAAATAAGGTGCTGAGATGTGGGGAAAAATAAAAAAGTGAGGTTCGATAGAAAGGACTAAAGCAATGTTACCAGAACAGTGATGTTAAAAGGAACGACATCATACCAGGCCTTGTCAACATCTAAACGTAACGAGTCAATGTAGAGAGCAACCGTCCAGATACTCAGGATTGTTTCTTCAAATATGTACCACCTAAGAAAGATTTTATTTTAATTGTAAGGTGACTGTAATAACAGGATTTTAATAGTAGCACCAAACAAGGTAGTACTACAATATTAACGTTGCAGCATATCCTGTGTAGTGTAAAAAAAAGTAGCTCAGGTGCATAGATCAAATTTCACCATTTAAAATAGCATCCTGCAAGGTGTTCCTGCATAATTGAACCCTTGAGCAATCATAGAAATTTAAAGTTCAAACATACCGCAAGGGACGGGTGCATCAAATTAGTGTAACCTAGAACTTACGGTTTTAATGAAGTGGTGTGTACATTTACAAGGCAATCCTATATTTCACTCTACATTCACCAGAAACTCTTATCATAGTGCAGACATGGAATAGAAATTTTCAAATCCTTAATCAACAAGATCCCCGTAAATATTTAGTTCA
This sequence comes from Oryza punctata, assembly GCA_000573905.2. Classification (NCBI taxonomy): domain Eukaryota; kingdom Viridiplantae; phylum Streptophyta; class Magnoliopsida; order Poales; family Poaceae; genus Oryza; species Oryza punctata. The sequence continues at coordinate 20,187,453 of CM002499.2, read as the reverse complement.
GTCATATACCCATATCAGAATAAAGGAAGATCTTTTAAAAAAAAACACTTTGCACCACATGCTTAGGAACAAATAGAACTGCTGTGCAAAACAATATTTATGCAGTGTCAGTGTGTATAGTAAACAACCAAGGTGTTCTTCCTAATGTATAATATCACATAGAGCAGCAAGTGCAACACAAACCCTAATGATATCTCCAGGCTGCAGCACAATTATAATGTAAGCGTGCAAAATATACATGTGCCAAAACTCACCAGAACCTGCAGTGGTTCTTTTTCCCAATGCATGTTCCGAGCCAAACACAGTGATGATCAAACTGAAGGACACATTTGTCACAGTCATGGCAGTGCCTAGTACGAGGTGGCTGTAGATTGCAGCAGAAAATGAACGTGAGCTGTTAGCAGCAGCTTTACATGCAAGAAATGTGAGGACCTGGGCAACTCAAATCAATATAGCAAAACGGCATTTCAGAAAAGAGAAATTCTAAAGTAACAGGGAAGCATTAGTCCACTTTGTAAAATTCACAGTTGTTTATCCAAACATTGCTAAATGCTAATTACTCCAACAAAGCATCAAATTGTAAATGTCCTCATAAGAATGCAAGACTGTCAGTAGACTACTTTGATTGTATCATCAAATGCGACCACTTTTCCCACAATTCTGAATTGTCACTGACCAGCATAGCAAATCTTGAATAGGGTCGTCGGTTTCACTGAATATAGTCAAACATATTTGAGTACTTTGCAACACACTTAATGTGTAGTACGGTTACTACTATTTTATAAATGATGAGTGATAATTATAATACAACATTCTAAGTACAGGAGCTTTAGTGCTTGAAGTTTAGAGGTACAGGAGCTTTAGTGCTTAGAGTTTAGAGGAGAATGACTACCTGAATAACCCTGCAGTAAGTGCAAGTCCAATCCCTACAATACAATACAATAGTATTGCCCATATAACAGTGAGTAGACAAACAGAAAGAAATCAATTGTTGAAAATATCTTTAAAATAAAATTTTCTTTTACCAAGACTTGGAGCTTTACCTGCTACTTGACCCAGGGGGGTATAAATCTGCAACGCGCTGCAACCATGACGATGTGGAAGTGACCGGATTAATTTTCTGCTGTTGAGGGAGGCTCAAAGGGGAATTTAAGCTTCCATTGTTTGGACTTGATTGTCTTTTCTTAATCATCAAAAACAGACACATACGAAAGTATAAATATCAGCTTATACTCAGTTTTGAACACTACAATTCTGTGGATTAAGACATTACTTTGAAAGAGTGGCAGTATTGATGTAGGTTGCGTGCATCGCCGAGCCAGCTTTCATCGCGTCTATAACATACCTGATAGCACATAAGCCCAAAATACACAATCAAACACTTGACAAATTGAATCAGTGACATCCCTGGTGGATGAGAATAGATTCAGGAAACTCCATACCCAGGAGATGAACCAGCTGTGCAGAAATACTGCATTAAGGCGATCATAACAAGCGCTCCGTATGCCCCTATGTACCTGCAATCAAATGACGCCATTAAAACAGAGATCCCGGCTCCGAAAAACAGACACGGAAATATAAACTCGTCACAAGTCAGAGCACAACTTGTAGGTACGAAAAAAAGAATCACAATGTGATCAGATCTCCGATGGAAATCCCGAGCTGAAATTCTTCTCAGAAGAGACCATGTTCTCTCCCCGATGTGTATATAGTGAGCTTTTTGCTGGAGTATCACTGATCCGATGCAGAATCTCACGCGAGCTCGAGTACCACAAAAGCTACTTTCGACTAAAACTAGATCAAAGGTTAAACTGAAAAGGGGAAATCAAATGTACTGCCACCTAGCGCTAGAAGAAGAAAAAAAACAGCTAAATCCACAAATCTACCCAAAATCTAGAGAGAGCAGCGGCACCCAAAAACTGAGCTTAAATTCGAGCGGAAATGGAGCCTTTGTCAGCGGAATCGGGCGAGGATCGTCTCGTTCCGTACCAGGGCTCCTCGCGGATTCGCCTATCGATGGCCGAATCGAGGAGGAAGACGGCGCCGACGAAGACCACGTGCATCAGGAGCACCATCGACCTCAGACCCAGGGACGACCTCCTCGCCGCTGCGCGAGAAAAACCCCGAAGATCAAATCGAGCTAGGGCGAGAAATCGGGTGAGGCGGAGGGCGTGTACCTCGGTCGGAGAACCGGACGCCAGGCTCCGCGGCGGATGTGGACGCCATTGTAGGCCGGCGGGGAGGCGGAAACCGCCAGCGGCGGCGGCGGCGATTAGTTGGAGTGCGGCGACCGGCCGGCGTCGCTGCTCCAGAGGCGGAGACGACGCTTCTGGTGGAGAAGCGGTCAGGTTTGGTGGGGACGGAAATGGGACCCACTTGTCAGAGGGCATTATTACTGTACTAAGGTGTGGGCCCATCTGGTAGTGAGAATGGGGACGACACGCTACAAGAATTGGATGGGAGAAATATCCGATGGGAGGAAAAAACTAGAAGATCGGAGAGCTTTTAAATTATACTGATATAGTATAAGCATAAACGAAATTTAAACTTTACGATTTAATTTTAAGTTGATTTTAGAGTTTTCTTTATCGTAATGTATTTTTTATGTGATTTTAAATCACTCGAAACATGTATATAAAATTTTACCCATAAATTATTTTTTTATAATAAGTATAAGCTAAATGACGAGATCCCTCATTATATGACTACTGAACCAAAACCATTGCAGCTGGCCTGCTACATAATAACAACCATTGCAGCTGCCCTGCTACAGAATAATGCTCATGCCACAGAATTTCGGATGTTATTATGCGTATGACAGAATTGGTACGATTTTATTAGAAACTTGTCTTGCATGCGTATAATTGGACGTCTTGCATACGTATAATTGGACCATAAAACATTTCATAGTACAATGTATCTTGATATAAATCCTACCCGTGTCTTAAAATATAAAGAACCTATAATCAAATGAGATATTTCATGAGTCCTATCCAATTCTAAATTTTTATATTATGTTATATTATGAAACGGAGGGAGTAAGAAATTACATCATGTTATATTATGAAACGGGGGAGTAAGAAGTTACATCGTATGTACAACCGTGCTCTATAATTTCAGCTCTTGGCGGTGAATCCAACAGAACAGCATTCATGGCGTTCCTATGGACAACAGATTCAGGTCATCTTAACAATCATTTGTAAAGGAAGCAAGCAACAGTGGACTCGTAAACCTGCCAGTAAAAAGAACCAAGGCAGGTATGAGGGTTTTTGTACAGTTGTTTTTATTACACGTGCTATGTACAAATCACCCGTACCCATTTTAAACTAAAGCATAAAATAGTTACACATTAAAACTCGCCGAAAAGAAATAGAAGCCTAACTATAGTACAGAGCACATATGGTACATTTGCCAACAAAACATGAGGGACTGTTTTCAGGATGAACAAAGTGCGTCATGGCAGCGTGATTTACACAAAGTTGAGAAGTGCATTCCAGACTTCCAGTCCAACTGTCCAAAGTGAAACTTAAGCAGCTGGGCTCTGTTGCGCTCGCATCACCAATTCTTCAGTAGTGTTGCCTAATATCTCATTTGCACGCTTCAATGATACACACACGATCCTTCCAATCGAGTCCTGAGAAGCAAAAATGTCCTCATAAGCATACAAGAAGATACCTTGGAATTCATCATGCCGGTATTCATTCAGATATATCAGAGAATCCAGGAGCCAACAACTTGGCAGCAGAAACAAAAAGCCAACAATTTGACATGCACTCAGGATAAATGTATGCTCCTGCTCCCAAAAGCATTACTACCTCCATCTCATAGTATAGGCGTATAGCTACTTTTGCCCTTTTTGGAGGTATTAATGTTGAGGTGAGAAATGGTTAAGATAAGAAATTAGGTGAGGAAATTTAATTAGATGGTTGTAATTGGTTGATATAGGAAAGTAGATGGAGAAATATCTACATTTCGGACATAATTTGAATGCTAGAAGCAGCTATAATATCGAACGGAGGTAGTAGGTTAAATGCAAGGCTTCGTAGTCCGAATAAAGCTTATGGAAATTCAGTCTGAAGACACATCTTCCTTCCATTACATGATTGTCACCATGCCCATGGACAACTTCTTTATATTTGAAAAATCTTTTAAAATATTTTCTTATGCTGCTCAGAGACTTGCAAGAAAGATTAACAACATATCACTCTTGTATTGCTATGTTCTTTTTTTAATATCCCGCAATAGAAACTAGCACCCAAGTTTGTACCTCGGTGATCATTCAGATTAATCAATTTTGAGTTAAAAGAATTTCGCATATTTTCAATTAAAAAGTAAGGGAGATGTGAGACGATGACCCCAGTGGCATTATTTCCTGGATCTGCCCCTAGTTCCAGCTCCAGTTCACCAGCTGGAACTGATACGGTTCTCAAAACGGACAACTTTGATATATAGAGGCCTTCAGTAAAGATGGTTCAATATTTTAGACTAGAGTCAGTTGATTAAGAGATTTACCCGATGAACAATACCAAGCCTCTCCAATTTCTTTACAGCATCACGAACATCAAAATTGCACTCTGCACCGAATTCGTCCTTAATTAGCTCTTCACAACGCAAATCAAGATCCTGTAAGGCATGAATAAAACATTGTTAGGATTCTAGGTTCATGTTAACAGTCCTCACAAGAGATAAATCTGTATATGTTTGTATTTAGCTGTGATAACCCAAATTTTATTCCTTACAACAATCCAGAAGTTTAATTTTGTTAATTCCCAGGCATAAACCAATGCTAAAGTTACCGTGCTCACAACTCATAACAGAGAATACACAGGAAAGTTTTGTTCCTGACCAGTGTCAAGGACCGAAGGTGCCAATGTATTAAGAAATCACTGTCAGCTGTACTACTTGATAACAACAGCTGGGTAAAACGTACTAGTTAACTGATGGAATAAGTAAAACAAAGAAAAATAATTAATCAGGGAACTGATGCGACAGGAGTTCTACCAAACAAACAGAATGGTCTAAGGCATAAAATAACTCGGTGTGTACAAAGAGATACAACCAGGGGAAAACAACGGATATTGCATAATACTGATTAGCCATGCTTACTTGTTCAGTTGCCTTGCCCTGTTCCATTAAGATGTAGTAAGAAATTATGACTTCTTTGACCTTCATGAAAGAAGATGGAGTATCAGTACTCAGGATAACTTAGATACATTTACAACTTATGGTGCAAAAGAGGTTTTCATTTGTTTCGTACTTCTTGCTGTATCACATCATCACACAGGTGAAGTAGTGTTCCTTTCCCGCTATCAAGCTGTTTGTCATACATTGATTTTGTGATCAAATTCTGATATATTGTCATATTTTGCTGAAACCTGTATCACAAAAGACAAATATATCATATAGTAGCAATGATACGTTGCACTACATTTGCCCTAGGAAAATTTCCTTCCCCATGTAGAACGATGTTGATCAAATGGCTCATAATATACAAAACCTAAGAACTTACGTGAAGTAGATCTTAGCACAATATCCAATCACACCAGACAAGATTGCTATGACAACCCATATATCAGCCTTTGGCATTTCAAGAGAACCAAATAAAGTGACCTGCAAGATTAAGGGGTCGATATAGTAAAATATTGCTAGAGCTGCATGTAGGGATAGCCAAAAAGATCAGAAACATACCAGACCAATAACAGCAGAAATAAGAAACTTGACCCAATCCATTGGCGTTAAAGTAGGGTTCTTCTTCTCTGGCTACAAAATAAGTTTCAACTCAGGTCCTTGCTAACAACCACAGATGTAACTAAAAGATGCTAAAAATGCTACACATTTATCTCAACTCTAGTGATTCATCTTACAAGAACAATTTCCATGTCAGCCATTGGGATATTCTTGAAATGCTTTACAAATATTCCTCGATCAGGCTTAGTCTTAGTACCAGCCCTCCTGCACATATACAATCATCAGAAGGAACCAATTTCACTACATCAATACTTCTAAACTGATGAATGAGGACATTGGGTAAAAAAAATATCAAAGGCCCAAAGCAACCTGTACACCACAATCATCCTATCAAATGTAGGTTCTTGAATTGTCATCTTGCTCATCAGATTTCTCATGCTGTTTCACCAGAAAAGATAATGCATCTTAAAGTAGGCCCAGTTATAGTTCAAAATCGATTTGAGAAAACCAATTACCAACCTTAGCTCGATTTTTTCTAGCCGGATACGCTCGACAAATAGTTCTGGTTCTTCTATGTCTTCATTAATTTCATCGGTCTTCTTTGTGTCTTTCTTGGACTTCACCTGTGGTTTTTTTGAGAACAATCTATCAATCCTGCAAGAAAGTAGGATTCTATCAGTACTGTGCACCACAATAATCTTGTTTTCTGGATTGATTTTCCAAGACCTAAAAGTTTTTGTTCAAAATGTCAGATACCTCGTAACTCTGAGCAATGAGCTCCAAGCTCGGGATATGATCACATCCAGTTTCTCCATGATAAAGTAATCAGTTGTACGGTCAATTCCAATGCCCCGACGAAAGATAATATACTGCAAGAATGTGGCCAGTGTAAAATAAGATAAGAATATCTCCAGCATTAGCAGAAAATGATTTACTGTCCTTGTGGGACAGGCAAGTGTAATAAAGGATATAAAATCATGAGAACCACCAAACAACTGGAGTGCTTCTATGTACAACCAGTCATAAATATAAAACATGAAATTGAGGGAAAGGATGACAAGAAAAAGAAACCCTCTTACTGAAATGAAGATTACCTTATTAGCAAATGAAGGCAGATTATCATGTGGATGCTCTTTAAAGTATGTTGACAACAGCTTACTGTCTAGCTACAATTCAACGAAAACAATTCAGTCATCCGAACATGAAACGTTACAGTGCTTACATGAAAAGGCCATAGCTCCAGACCTTAGGCTCATCAACTTTTATGGGAAGGTTTAGAAGATATTTTCCAGATTGTGCAACATCATACTCTTCATCAGATAACAACTTGAAGTTGCTCTTTTCCATAATCTGATTAAAACAAAGACCAAACAGTTACAACTTACACAGGATAAAATACATATATGCAGAGCTTTGTTACAACGATGTCAATTGGGTGTCTTGCATCATCAAATAAGCATAATGATCTTTCCTATGTTCAAAATATTGGAAGGTAATTTTTCTCAGTACAACAGCACCTCTTCTGATGAAATGCATAAAGTCGATCCGTTTCAACTAACCCAGTTTGCCTCTAACTGGAGTACTGAACACAGGAAGGATAGCAATTCAACAGTGAAAGGTCATTTGGGTACAAATTCAAATCTTCCAAAGTTCCCATGCCAAGAGAGAGAGAGAGAGAGAGATGATTCAATGAAAAAGAAAAAAGAAGTAAGGCCAGAAGCTTCATGCCAGAAGCAATGTTTGCAATCACCGTTTGGAATATCACACATTTGACTTCGACTATCCTTCCAAGGGGTTCTTTCACATGTTCACCATGAGAAATCAGTGATTGCATATGCATGAACAGGAGCAGCCCATATGTCATTTCCATAATATATATGCATATTTAGTGAACCAACCTGGAAAAGATATGTCATGAAATTGAACTCCAGAGTTTCAATCTCTTCAGGTGTCAGGTTCTGTTGCTCCAGCCTCTTCTCACCAGAAACAGGATCAAACAGAGAATACAATTGCTGCATGAAAGAAACAGGATCAAACGTAGCATACAGTTGCTGGACCCAATACAAACATGAAACAGGAAGTAAAAAACTGCTGCATAAAAGAGTTGATAGTCAGGCTTGAAGAAGTTTGAACTATAAAAATGATCCTAAAGAACACAACAGGCCTACCATTAAATCCTCGAATTGGAGAAGATACCAAGCTCGGATGGTGTACTCGATCTTCTTACATAGCTTCAAGAACTCAGAACGGTCCAAATCATGCTCTGACCATGAATTGCATAAAATTAAATGAATATGGAAATAATTTCTAAGATTACACTTCCTTTCCATACATTCCATTAGCATAAACAAAAAAAAAGAAACACTCACATTATTATCAATTCAACAAGATCTTCAAAATTGCACAATTAATGGTTCATTGCTATGAGTCCATATCACACCTATAGACTATGTGTTATCATCCAAATCACCTTCCATTATCCCTATGACATTGACACACATCACACATGCCCCAATTTCAGCCAACATATCATGCCAGCGTCGCAGACTGTGCCACAACTGCGGTGGCGCTACTCGCGAAAGTTTAGTCTTGCTGGGAATGCGAATTCATGCGCCAGCAGATAACATCTAGGAAACAAAAAGCACACCATGGAGCACTGAACTGAACTGAACTAGTACTTGATCAGTCGACTGCGGCGAAAGCGAGAGGCGGCCGCGTGAGGACGGCGGCGATGGCTACTCACCGATGAGGTAGGCGAGCTTCATGACGAGCTTGGGCTTGAGCACGGGGATGACCGCCTCCCTCTCCATCCGTATCACCTCCCTCGCCACCCCATCCTTCCTCGCGTCCCTCACCCCCTCCCTCTCCCCCTCCTTCCCCTCCCCATCCTCCGGCCTCAACCTCCTCCTCTCCTCCTCCTCCTCCGCCATCCTCACCGCGCGTATACTCACTCCGGCGAGCGGCGGCGGCGGCGGCGGCGAGCAAAGCGAATGAATGGGGGGTTTTGGAGGAAGGCGAAAGGGGAGGTGGAAAAAAAATGCTAGGCGCACACGGTGGTGGCGTGGTGGCTGGGCGGTCCACGTCGTGGGGACAGGTGGCCGGGTGGGGTTAGCGAAATTTTTTTATCGGGAGGCGGGGGAGCACGTGGCTGTCGGCGCGCGTGCTTACCGGTAGGGTAGCGAAGGTTGGGTGGCTGACGGGTGGGGTCGGTGAGTCGATGGGGGTGATGTGTCAGTGGGTGAGAGGAGGAAAGTCCGGAGGGTAGAAGAAGGTTTTTTTTTTGTTAATTATTAACCGAGGTGGCCAAGCCTAGAAGCGGAAACCGTTTCTGAGTACTTTTGACGTGCCTCGTTCCCGTCAGCCAGATATGCTATATTGTCTGAAATTTGGACAAATTAATCCTTCCAAAAAACTTATTTTAGAAATAAACCGTGCTAAAAACTAACTTCAGAAATTAGCTGTGATCTTAGCACCAAACCGGTTAGCGCTAAGCTATAATATCTTAGCACCGCTACCGTTTACACTGAGATCTTATTTGACGTATCACAAATTTGCTAGGTCGAGCGGAGCTCAGCTAGGGGTGGCAATTTCCCCACTAAGGCTAGGTCCTCGGCAAGTACCCACCCCAACTCAACTATTTAAGGGGTATATGCTCCTTGTAAAAAAACAGCTAATTTCAAGGCTTATCTGGTCCATTTAGATGGTGGGATATATAAGCTCAACTGCTCAACCCTAGTTTCTCCACTACCCCACATCCCCACCCTCCCAGCTGCCACCATTCTATTCTCCCAGCCAGGGGCGGATCTACCTATTAGACAGGGTGGGTCGACCGCCCCAGCTACGACACGGGTCACCCCACACCCCAAGACTCCCATACCCTCTTATAGTAGTTATGGATTATCAAAATTAGGTATAACAAGACATGAACGTTCAACAGATTAGTTTGTATCTTCACAACGCGCGCACGCACACACGTAGTTATACGATTGAACTATAAATATGATATGTGTTGTGTTCGATTGCACTTATCAAGTAAACATCTCCATTCTTCGCCCCATCTATATAGTAAAGTTGCGTCCGCCACTACTCCCAGCCAAGCGAGAGCAGGGTCGCGACTCGTGACCAAAAGTCGCCGCAACCGTCGGCTCCCCGTGTGGCCGTTCCCCGTCCCTCCTCCTCCATCGCAAGAAGACGGCCCTAGCATCGGCCAGCCTGCCATGCCCCCTAGCGAGGCTACGATTAGGCGTCGGCGCATAACCGCGAGCACCACCGCCATGGACGCGACCAGCCGCGACTGCCGGCTCTCCGTGTGCACGGTCGTTCGCCGTCCGTCCCTCTCCGTCGCAAGAAGATGGCGCCCAATGTCGACCGCCCCGCCTTACCCCCTAGTGAGGCCGCAACCAGACGTCGGTGTATCGCCACGACCACCACCACCTTGACCGCGACCAGCCACGACCATCGACTCCTTGTGTGGCCATCTGTCAGCCAGCCCCACCCCCCAGCGCGTGACCACCCTCCATCCCTTCCCTTTGTCGGAGCTCACCTATCATTGACGCTGCGGGGCTCCGCTCACCCGTCAGGTCCCCTGCGGGGGCGGGGGCAGGCGAGGTTTTTCACCCGGCGACTAATGCGGGCTAGGGTGAGGAGGAATGCGGGGAGCAGGGACGAGGACGTTTCTGTCCAACCTAGCCTGGCTCCGCCCTGCCCCGCTGCCACCCCTAGGCTCAGCACCATATGTGCTGGCGCTGACCTCGCACCGTCCAAACCCTGGAGCAAGCTTAAAGAAACACTAAGACAATTTAGTCTAGTGGCTAGTCAGTTTTGTCCCAAGTGGCAGGTATCTGGTTTGAACCCTATCAATGCATCTTTTTTTCAGCTTTTTTCTTACACATATCCGCCTTGAATGTTTTGTCTATTAATATCTTTCCAAAACAATCACAGATTTTGTTTGTAAATTTATTCTATAATTTTGAAATAAACAAATTTAAGAACTTAAATTATAATGTTAATCTTAATAAGAATACTTACATCAATAATTATAATTTTCATTTTTGAACTTGGAAGGAAAAGGTGAATGGATGTGAAAATTTATAGTTAATAAGCCAAAATATTTTTAAGATTAATATTGAATAATTTATGTCCTCATATTTGTTTTTTCCAAGTTTAAAAGTAAAAGGAGTTCTAAAAAGCACGTGAACTAAAGCAGCCTAAGAACCCTGCTCCTGGTTCGGAACGTGCATAGTGATTGCGAAAAACGGAGCGATCCATTAGCGCGTGATTAATTAAGTTTTAGCTAATTTTTTTCAAAAATGGATTAATTTGATTTTTTTAAGCAACTTTTGTATAGAAACTTTTTGTAAAAAAACACACCGTTTAGCAGTTTGAAAAGCGTGCGCACGGAAAACGAGAGAGGTGAGTTGGGAAAATGGGGGAAAGAACAAAGCCTAAAAGAGCAAAGGGTAAAGAAGAGGGACGATAAAAACATGGGGTAATTACTTATTTGACTCTATTTCAAAGCCAATATTTTCAGCTTGCTTATTTGACTCTATTTTTCAAATCGAAACTGAAGGATGACTCTATTGCGTTAAATCGAGTTAACGGTGTTAACTAAGGAACAAATAGTCTCTTTTGCTTTTGCTTATTTGACCCTGTTAGATCAAAACGTGCATTTGGACCTTTTGACATATTTGTAACGAATTCAGTATATCTTTCACATTTGAGACAAGTTTCACAGATTTAGCTTCAAATTTTAAATTTGAAATTTTTGAATCAATTTAACAAATTTGACTTTAATTTGACAGATTTTGACAAAATAAGGCGAATAAAATTTGGTAGAATTTTTTACAAAATTTTGACACAATATTGTTTTATTTTGTAGATTCCAAATTGCATACATTGAAACAGAAACACGGATGATGGTCAAATCCAAATTGATATAAATATCTCACAACAAATTCACGGCAAGTCCATAGCAGCGGCTGCCGATTCCACGTGAAACAGTTGCCGCTCCCCACGAACCGGCGCCAACACCGCCTGTGCCTTCCTCCACGTGCCGCCGCACCACCATCCCTCTCTCCATGCATTGGCACACCGCCACCCATAGCCCCCTCCCCCCATCACACGCCGGTGCATTGCCACCCCTCCTCCCTCCACGTGCTGGCCGCCCCCACCTCCCTCCTTGCGTGGGCACCATCGTCGCTCCTCCGCACGCCGGCCCCATCACCGATCCTCCCTCCGTGCACCGGCACCACTGCCGCGCCCACCCTTCGCACGCTGCCGCTACCTCCCTCCGCACGCTAACGCAGCTATCGTCGCCTATCTCCATGCACCGGTGCCACCGCCGCTGCGCCCTCCCTCATCAACCCGGCGCCGTTGCCACCTGCTCCTCCTTCCCCGTGCCGCCGTCGCCGGTGCCGTGGGAGATGCAGGTGAGAGAGAGGGTTGGGGAGATGAGAGAGATAGGATTGAAGTGAAGTGTATTGAGGGTATTTTGGTTAGTTTGAATAGTAAATAGTTGATTTTTTGTCTTTTCTTTTTGTGAAACCCTAACAGTGCAGTGCAAATAGGGTTGGACGGCATGTTCGATTTTAAAAAGCAGGGTCAAATTAGCAAACTAGAAAAAAGTAAGATCAAGTTAGTAGTTAGACTTCGAAACAGGATCAAATGAGCAATTATCCCTAAAAATAATTATTCGATAAAAGGTAAGGAATCAAACCCTTGACCTTATAGGTAGAAGTTGCACACACACAAACCACCAAGCAAACTTCATTTCTTGTTTCCCATTACCTGCGCTCAATTTTAAACATAGGTCACGCCAGCACACTTTAGCCTCCTTGACCTGGTGAATTTATGACACATCGAATAAGATCTCAGCGCCAACCGGATTGACGCTAAGGTCACGACTTATTTCTGAAGTTAGTTTTTTGGCACGGTTTATTTCTAAAATAAGTTTTCTAGAAGGGTCAATTTGTTAAAATTACGGCTATATTGTTGTCACAGTTGAGATCAGAGTAAAATCTTTAGTAAATCTAAGTTTACATTTGTACCACAAGTTTAATTCTAGGTTCTGCATAGTACTCCCTTATTTTTATTTTTTTAATTGACGTTAGAGGGTTAGAGGTTTTGGATGCAAATTGTTGACGTTTTGGCCTTTGAAAGGTCACTGTGTACCAATATACCCCCATGCATGCATGCAAACTCATTAAACGTGCATTGCTTCGCCTCCCATTCCATGTAGCTCTTCCACAACTGACATTCGAACCTCGTGGGCTGCTACAAATCTCGTCTTAGTTTGGCCGTTGCGGTCATGTCGTCGCTGCTTCATTCCCTCTCGCCTCTCTCCGCAGCTCACCTCGCCGCTCGCTTCTTGCCACCGGTGCTCGCCATGCCCCGGCGCCGCCATGGATGTCAAGAAGTTGTGTGACGCCGTACGTCGTCGCGCACTGCGCACATGAAGGCGAGGTCCCCGTCGTCGGTGCCATGGATTGGCGAGAAGCTGTGTGATGCATGCCGTCGTGTTCTCATTCGAGGTTGCTAACATGCCGAGTCGCGCAAGAAGTTGCATGACGTTGGTGCCATGAATACCAAGAAGCAGCAAATGCCAAAACACGAACTAAGACACGCAAAACTAGAGGCGAAACACAGATTAAAATTTTCATTAGCAAGTGCAGCTCATGTTTGAAAAAAATAGTATGTGGTTTTTAAGTATATATACATATTACCCGTATTTTTAATATATGTTAATTATTAAAAGTATAAACACTTGTGCGTTTACTAACCGGTTAATCTATCATTAATGCCGAGGGCCGTGTTGTGTTTGTGCAATCATTATATGCAAAGTGAGGAAAAGGATAAATTAGACATAAGGAATGTGCATTCGAGCCTATTTATATGTGAATATATATTAAGAATACTATATGTAATAATGGAAATGAGTATTTTATATAGATCCGAGGTTGGTTCTTGAAACAAATTGCAGTGGGCTTTATATTATACATGCACTAAATTTTAGGGTTTTCTGAAATTTACTGAATAGATAATATAAACTTAAATATGACGTTTTATTTTCTCTTAAAATACACTACTACAGATTACATTTTTCCGTGCGGTCAAAAACACATTTTTCCGTGCAGAGAATTAGACCGTCTGCACCTAGGGGTCTGCGAAAATAAATATTTTCGCGTGCGGGCATCCCAACCGCACGGAAAAATAAACTTCTCGTACGGTCCGTTTAACTCGACCGCACGGGATAATAGATTATCCCGTGCGGTCAAATAATACCACCCGCACGGAACAAAAAAACCAAAAAAAAAAGCAAAAATCGCCACCAGCCCGCTCGTCGCGTCGGCCCGCCGCCTCGTCCGGTCGTCGTCGCGCTCGGCTCGCCGCCGCGACCAGCCGCCGCCTCACCCGCTCACCGCGCCGGCCCGCCCGGCCATTGCCTCATCCGCTCGCCGCGCCGCCCTGCCACCTCGCCCGGCCGTCGCGGCGCTCGGCTCGCCGCCTCGCCCGCTCACCGCGCCGGCCCGCCGCCGGGGAGGAGGGGAGGGGGAGGAGGAGTGGAAGGTGTGGAGGGAGTTGACTGGGGGAAGAGATAAGGTAGAGAGAGAGGGTAGTTGAGAGATAATAAAAGGGAAGAAAGTAAGAGAGAGAGGATGTGAAAAATTTGAAGTGGATGGGAGGGAAAGGAGGGAGGTATTTTCCTGTACGGTTCACTTTAAAAGCCCGCACGGGAAAATTGATTTTTCCGTGCGGTCCACTTAAATCGACCATGCGGTTGGATTAGGAGGCCTGCACGGGAAAATCGATTTTCCCGTGCAGGCGATAGTCCCACACCGGTCCCCTTATTTTTCTGTGCGGTTCCACTTACGAACCGCTTGGAAACAAAAGGGGGTGGCGTCCAGAAAAATCTATTGTGTAGTAGTGATATGAGGTTCCTTGAAATAAAATGTAATTTATTTTATGTATGTCCTAAACATGAGTTTTATAAAATCTACTCATTTTTTCATTATCAGAATGGCCAAACAATAACATAACAAAGGAACCAACAATTAATGACAACCTTTATCTTAGCAATGAAACACTGAAAAAATATTGGTTGAAGGGGCTGGTAGTGTTGGTGTTTTCCCCTTCAAATTAGGTATTACATCTACAATAAATTTAGTGTAAATTTTGAAGCCATGAAGCCTGTCCGACGGCCCCCACTCGTCGGAGTCAGAGGCCGGTCGAACCCGTACGCCATTCCCTGGCACCCCGTTCGGCAGGGTATAGCTTGGAGAGCCGTGGGGGACGGCGTGCAGCAGCGGCTCGTGGCAGTGAGTCAACGAGGGAGTGAAGTACGACGGCTCCCCCCTGCGCGTGGCAAGAGTCCTGGTCCAGTCGAAACCCGGTGGCGTGGGAGTGGGGGAGCGGCTTCAGCGTGGTGGAGGTGGTGGAGACAGGGTCGGTGACAGCGGAGTGGCGACAAACGGAGCCGATGATGACTCCATCTCCAGCGGGAGTGAGCACTGCTCACCGGCGGGCGTCACCACCACGGTCCATCCATGGTAGGTACAAAAACTGTACCCCCTGGACTTGGACGTGGCGAGGCGCCAGTGTACCTGAGACGGGCACTGGTGGTGGCGAGGTTGGAGAGGCGGCAGCGACGGTGATGCAGTGCTGAGGGTGGTGGCGGAGACCACCTAATACGACACCCATTATGGCGATGGTGGAGATAGCGAAGGCGACGAGCGCGATCATGGCGAGGAAGGCCGAGAACAACATCAATCATGGAATCGAAGGTAGGCATTGTTACCTTTGCTTCGATCTCTTTCACTTCTTCTCTTTTTCTTGAGAGCGAAAGTGCTTGATAACGTATTGAATACAAAGCGGGAGCGAGAGAGATTGAGCGAAAAGGAGTGATTCCTATTGATCATCATGTTCCAATTCATACAAAAGGAAAGAGTGGCAACCGTAGGGATGCAATGGTTAGAAACCATCACATTGTTGTCGAGGAGCACCCTAGAGGAAGAAGGGGTGCGGCAAACCGCTGTGTTCCCTCTGTCGGTTGTAGTAGCGGAGGTATGGCAACTGCCAAGCCACTTCCTCCTGATGGAGGAGATCATCCATTTATTTCTTTAACACCTTTCATGTCTCCGTCTCTTGTATTTGATACGGAAGATTTTCCAATTGTAAACGAGGTAATGAAATTATCAATTATAAAATTCTTGGAATGGTGAGAAAATTGCAAAAGATAAACGATAGTACAATGCAAGTCGGGGAAAACGGTGAAACGGACAGAACACAGACTAAGGGGGGAAAATTGTTCAAAAAATATGAAATTCAAGAGGGGCATTCCGAGAATTGAACTCGGGACCTCTCGCACCCTAAGCGAGAATCATACCACTAGACCAAATGCCCGTTTGTGATTGGGATTTATTTTATAGCTTAGATTATGTCTGAAAACTCAAATTTATTCCAAACTCTTCTTCATCCACCACTACCAAACGAAGAAAATGACTGTATTACTACTTGTTCATGTGCAGAATATTGGTTACTCTAATAAATCAAAGCAAAAGTCATAATTTTAATTTTTCAAATTTAATTTTGAAGTTGATTTTAAAATATTTTTAATGTAGTTTTTAATAATGGTTTTATGTTTCTAAGAAAACACATATACGAAAGTTTTACCTATAAATTATTTTTTATTCTCTAATAAACTGTTTAGATTTATTAAAAAATATAGGTAACCGATGATGACATTTATCCCTCCTCAGAGCACGTTAATTCAATGTCTGCAAGGCCAGCTCTCCCGACTCTAACGCAAAACCTGCAGTGCATAGTGCACTAGTGCAGGTATGGACAATGTAATGGAACGAACACAGGTACTGTCACTAAAGTGCTAGAATATCCGTCCTATAGTAAGTTTTAATTATAAATCTAATCAAACACTTATCTAAATTGATAGCTAAAAGTTATTATATTTTAAGACAGATGTAGTACTACTTCATTAGATTATTACCATGGATTATTTGCTTCATGCCACACCTATAGAGATACGCCTTCTGAAAAAAATAGTTTTACTACTGTATTGTTTAGTGCATTTTGTTTTAAGCTATTTAAGTTTATTTATTAAAATATTTAATTTATCTCTATAATATAATTCATAACAATTATTCAATGAAAGATATTTTCCAAACATGGCCTTAAGTCAGACAGCCCTGAAAGCCGTCTCCAAGTTTTTGGTCCGGGGGGCCAACAAGGCCGGTAAGGCCGAGGCCCACACCCTAAACTGCAGTTTGCTGCAACCTATGCAACGTATTTGTTTAGCCGTCTTATAGATTTCCAATGCAGAGTTGCAAACCATTTGTGGCTTCTGCAAAGGGATCAATTTCTCTCTCTTTTTTTTATATAAAACATCTCGGGCAGAAACTTGTCCAGAGATATTCAAATTATGAAAACATTTTAATTATATTTGGAGGAATTTCACCAACAAAATTTTAAATTATTATATATACATTTATAAAGATGAGCATACACGTATCTACATGAACATCTGCGTTTGTTTTGTATCTCAACAAAAATCAAATCCTCAAAAAGTTTTTCTTTCACTAGGATCTCAAAAGGTTTTAATTAGATTTGTAGCTGTCTGAACAAAACTCAACCAAATATTCCTCAAAACATTTCAACGGATTTAATGCCACCAGCATATAATTCTATTGTAATTTTTAAAATTATCCCTTGAGTTTCTTAATATTAAAAAACAATCAAAGCTACATAGATAGGCACATATAAAATCAAATTAAAGTCAATATTCGCTTTAAGAAAATAATAGGTAAATAGAAAATATATTTTTATTTATTTAAGATAATATTATAATATATTTCTTTTTATTTGTAGCAAAGCATAGTTGAACCATGAAGGAACATCTCGTCAAGATTCCGAGCCCTGCTTCTAATCTGCCCTCAAACCATGCACTGATACACCAGGCGTTCGATTAGTATAAAAACAAAACAACAAAGCAGAAAAAGATTATGGGAGTGTTCGAAAGACCGGCCTGCGGCTGCAGCTGTAGCAGCCGCACGTTATCCTGATGCTTGCGGCACTGTTATCATCGGTTGCGCTGCAACCACAACCACGACTGTCGAACACACCCTGTACCGATCCAAGGTACAAGCGTACAAACGATCACAGGATATCTAAGAGCATGGAAATCTCAGCCTCTAGTTCTCCAACAAAAGCACCCCAATCTCACTACCAAACACGTACCAAATCTTATTGACACTTTGACACGATCACTTTCCTGATATGTACATATTTGTCCTACTACATGATTATGTAACAATAAGGAATAATACAGCCAGATGCTACATTTCGTAGACCAAGTTATAGCATTGGAGATGCCAATCTTTTGTCACTCCAGTCATCGGCAGACACATAATATCGGCCAAGCCAGGCCCGGCCCGACCCGGTGGCCCTGGGCAGCCATTCGGGCTCGTTGGCCCGATAGTACAGTAGGCATGCTTATATATAGTAATA
This sequence comes from Oryza punctata, assembly GCA_000573905.2. Lineage (NCBI taxonomy): Eukaryota > Viridiplantae > Streptophyta > Magnoliopsida > Poales > Poaceae > Oryza > Oryza punctata. The sequence continues at coordinate 20,169,249 of CM002499.2, read as the reverse complement.
TGTTAGAGTTCAATGATATTGGGTCATGTGGATTTCGCTCAGGCTCTATAAAATTTATGAATCCGCCACTGGTTTTGAGTAATGGGACAGCTGAACATATCATAAACTGATAACTTGTCTCCTTTTGTTCTCTGTCTTCTCATAACTAGTTAAAGCATCTTTCCTTTATTTAGATAATGACTAGTTAATACAGCTAGTAATAAGGCCAATAAAGAAATAAGTAGTACTAACTGAGTAAGCAAGGCCACTAACAAAATACAGTACATCTAAATTAACAAGCTCAGCTCGAGATTAACCCGGTGTTCTACATACATGTAAATGTGTTGATGTAGTGGTAATTTTGTGGGCCAGCTCATTAACGATTTTGCTTATTAACTTCATGATGATGTTCGTGATGGCACCAAACACTTTTTCCCCTAAAAGCATCGTTATGTCTAATTTGAAATATATATACTGCGTTCCAAAATATAATAACTTTTAGGTGGGTGGAACATATTCTATTACTATTAATTTGAATATATGATTATCCAAATTCATAGTGATATGTCTCATCCAAAAAATATATTATATTTTAGAACAAAGAGAATAGTACATTATTATTGGAATAGAGATACAACTCTAGGTCATTTCATGGTGATAGTGTTGACTAGAGCTCCGATAGAAGAATAATACTGATACGATCGTTGGCATCAAACAAGTTTGTCAACAAGGCAATGGGTGGTGTCGTTGACGTAGACACTAGGAATGACAGTGACTTGGGACCTGTTTGGTACACTTTCATCTTTTCTGGAGCTGAAGCTCAATCAAATAGTTTCAGCTTCACATAAAACGGGAGTGGAGTTGGGTGAAACTCTTTCATAAATTAAACTAGAGAGATGGAGCTGAGTTTTGTCAGCTCCACAATTTCACTCTAGACCTAGTTCCTATAGTTAAATATAGGAGATGTAACTCTACCAAACAAACTCTTGAACTCTAATTGTTATGATCTACAACTGATAAACCGTGAAAAAAAAAGCAATATGAATTTCTTTTGTCATGTTCTTAGCAGTTTAGATTGTTATTAGTGGTTGAAAACAAACTACGATAAAAACCTTAAAACCGACTTAGAAATAAGTTTTTGAAATTAAATTTTAACTGCAGCTAATAAGATAATAAACACACGATGGAAGGTTTCTAAGCTAGCTAGACAATGGTGGTCACACGAACACTGTCAAGTGTCAACAATAGCTCAGGCATGAGCTCGAGTTCTGGTCACGTCAACATCAAATGCATTTGATCTTAAGTTTTAGTCATGTCAGCGTCACCACAGCCTCACGCACACGAAAAATTCAAAGAAGTTTCGACAAAGATTTGTTCTACTACGAAATCATAGAAAAAGAAAAGATGCGTGTTCAAAGTCCAAACAGGGAATAATTGTTGAAATCACTGAACAAAATCCCTCAAAATTCCAACTTGACTAGCTGGGACGGATCTACCGCTCGACATCCACGGGTAATAGCCAGGCTCGTCGGCAATTAATCATTGAAATTTTATGTAATTAGAAACTTTGAAATAGAATTTATAACTGGTAATCAACTTGCTCCGATCATAATTAAACTTGACCCTAGTTATGATCCTGCCACGTCGGACGTACCGTCACACGCGTCATAGCCCAGCGTGTTCCACGTGGCACTGCTCGACACGGACGGGTCTCGCGTAGCTCACGCCCGAGATAATCAGGGTCCAAGCCCAACGAGGCGGTCAGAAGGTGGGCCCGTAAAGGCAGCAGCTGCAGCGGGATGGGCCCCGGAAGCAGTGGGCCCGTGTGCGTCCCCACCTAGCAGTAGCAGGCCACTTTGCTGCTGCTGCTCTAGCTTCCCGCCTTTTTTATTTTCCTTCTGGGAGGCCTTTCTTCCTTTTTTTTTTCTTTTTATTGTTTCAGTGCGTTCAGTAGACTGAATCGGCAGATGAGTGACAGTAACCTAAGCTGTATAGCAACAGGAGTGCAACTATGTTGGGCCACCTCTTGCACTACGAGTACTTTGGTACTTGTAGAAATTGCAGTATTATCCATTGGTCTAAGTTCATTATAGGTTATCGAACTATTTCACCGGATTACTTAACAACAAAATTATTTGAGCTCATTTATCTTATAAACTAATAAAAACCGTTCACTCTACTGACTCTACTGTTGGGTAGCACTTTTTCCTTTGTTTCTCTTTGTATACAGGTATATAGATGCCACTATTAGTTCTAAAATAGTTTAAAACATTTTCATAACTATTTTTCTTAACATTTAAAAAATTCTCGATGTTTAAATCAGTCTTAGTATTTCCAATCTATATCAAAAGTGATAAAAAATTCTAAAAAATACTGAGAGGTAAATTATAATGCATGTATAATCATACCAAAATTTAGTACAAAATATGATTTCAATAGTTCGGGTTGCGAAATACGTCAAAAATTGTTTAGGGGTTAAGTGCTTCAACAAAATAATTCGTGTGAGTAAAATAACTTCTTTTTTTATTCATCTCACAAAAAGAAAATTATAGTACCGTTATCAGCTAGGAAATTATCACTACTACAAAAACCCTCATATGGACCGACCTTATAGGTGTCGGTTCATTTAAAACCGACACCTATGAGCTTTTTCCCACCTCTCCGCAGGATAAAAAAATATAGAACCGACACCTATACTATAGGTGCCGGTTTTTCAATAAAACCGACACCTATAATATAAATATAGGTGTCGGTTCTAGAGAAAAACCGGCACCTATAGTATAGGTGCCGGTTCTGGTAAAAAACCGGCACCTATTTAAAAAATCCGGGAGCCACGCGGTACCGCCGGCCGGCCTTATCCATCCATCCTCTCCCTTATCCATCCATCCATCCATCTCTCTCGTCGTCTCTCTCTCTCGTCCTCTCCCTTATCCATCTATCCATCTCTCTCTTTCTCGTCGTCTCTCTCTCGAAGCCGACGGAGAAGATGGGCGGCGGCCCTCTCCTTGCCCGGGGGCCCTCCCCCCTTCTCTCCTCCTCCAGGGCGGCACGGCGGTGGAGAAGGCCGACTGACGCGGGCGAGGCTGGCGCAGGCTTGCCCCCCTCTCGCCTTCCTCTCCTCGCGGCGACGCGGGTGAGGTGGAGGCCGGCGCGGCGAGGTGGCGGCGACGGTGGTGGTGGTGGAGGGGGTCTGGATCTCGCCGGCCTCTTCTCTCCCAGGGGACCTCCCCCCTTCCCTTCTCCTCCTCTTCCGGCACGGCGTTGGGTGGCAGCTGACGGTGTGGAGACAGGCACGTCTAGGTGGCGGCGTGGAGGCCGGGCGAGGTGGTGGTGGCGGCGATGGAGAAGGCCGGCGGCAGTGTAGGGGGCCATCTTTTTTTATTTTTTTAATAGTATAGGTGCCGGTTTTAGAACCGGCACCAATAAGATTGAGGCAAAGGTGCCGATGAATAGGTGCCGACTGGGAATCCGGCACCTATAGCCAGTTCCCAACCGGCACCTTTAGGGGTTTCTGTACTAGTGTATGTATGTGCATATTTGGTTGCTAGTTGTAGGTTGCCACTAACTTGTCAAATTTGTCTAAAGTTGGATGCTCAAAATGTTTACCACACTTTAATAAGTCTAAGAAAATCTTCTCATGATTTTCCACGTTATTGAGGTGAGACCTATATTTATTATAACTTGGAAGGAAATCCATTTGCCTGGTTTATTCTCTACGATGGCATGCTCAAATCAGTACCAAATGAAGGTGTCGAAGGTCCGTCTCTCATTTTCGTTAGTCCGAACTCCATGCCGGAGGTAATACTTAGTTGTAGATTATTGATTAATATAGCACAATTTTATCATTATTTGGTTGAGCTCCTTTGCAGAATTGTTTCTGTTTGGCACCTCTCATTGGTATGATTCATTTGTTACCTTCTCTTTATTCAGCACTTCAGCTTAGAATGTATTGGTACCCTCATATGTTCATCTTTGCTCTGTCTATCTACAGTGCCTAATGGTGAACCTTGTTAGTGTACAGCCCAACCCACCAACCGTGAGCTACCCAAGTTACATTGGACCTGCTCTACCACAGGTCCAACCGAAACCATAATTTTAGGTCATGAGTCTACACAACACAAAACACAAAAGACTAGTCTGATACTGTCCCCCACCTTTTAAGTCGTGCTCCCCCATCATCAATTTCCGATGTGGGACTAAACCCAACAATTTTCCCCGTCACACATCGGGCGCAACAATCTCTCTCGTCACATCAACCCATTTACTCCGAAGACTTGTTACCTAGCCTCCCCACCATGTGACCCATGAAAATTGTTGATCCAAACCTGTACCACTTGTTATAGTGCGCAGCCCGGCCCACCAACTGTAGGCCACCTAGGTAACATTGAGCCTGCTCTATCACAGGCCTAACCGGATCCACAACTTTAGGTTCTGAGCCTACACCCAGGTCACATTGAGCCTGCTCTACCATAGACCTAACCGGGGCCACAACTTTAGGTTCTGGGCCTACACAACCCAAAAGACTAGTCTGATGGTGAGGACTGCTCCCTTTTTAGTCATGCTCTCCCATCATCAATTACCAATGTGTGACTAAACCCAACAATCTCCCCCATCACACATCGGGCCCAACGATCTCCCCCATCACACATCAGGCCTAACAATCTCCCACGTCACATCAACCCATGTGACCCCGAAGACTTGTTACCTAGCCTCCCCACCATGTGACCTATGGAAATTGTTCTAGGTTCCAAACCTAGGCTCTGATATCACTTGTTATAGTGCGCAGCCCGGCCCACCAACCGTGGGCCACCCAGATCACATTGGGCCTGCTCTACCACAGGCACAACTGGAGCCACAACTTTAGGTCCTGAGCCTACACAATCCAAAAGACTAATCTGATGGGTGAGGACTGCCCCTACCTTTTAGGTCGTGCTCCTTTATCATCAATTACCGATGTGGGACTAAACCCAACAAACCTGCACAAAATCATTAACATGCCCCTTGCCCTTGTAGACTCACTCATATGTATCAGTTTCTACCCCTTTGGTTCTTTTGAAGTGGTTTGATTTGAAATTATTGGTAAGATCAACCTAGGTTCAAATGAATAAATTCCTGGAATTCTTTTGTTATATTATCTTCCTGGCATTCCCATTACAGAATTTCCTCTGTTATCTTCAAAATAGATTATGTATATGCTTAAGTAGACTCCTATTTAAATCAAATGGGCAAAAGGAACTTCCAGTCGTATGTAGTTTGTTTTTCCTATTATAATCATTTTTTTTACTTATAGGAAGTAAAGGAGAGTACAATAGTGCAACTTTGTCAGCATCACAAGTGGAGCCTGCTGCCTGCAGATAGTTCTGAATTCATTGTCCTAAAATCATGCCACTGATAACCCTCAAGTTTTGTAACAGCTACCACTAACAAGTTTAAGATATACTTTTGATAGCTACCTAGATTAATTAGTTCTTTCCATGCTGACATAGCTTACCAATTACCACCATCAAAGTAAGCCCAGTTCTATTCATATACATTCATGCTAATGGCTTGTTCTTATCGTGCTAAAAGTTTACGCAACAATGCGCCGAATATTATCTAGTAGAATTATACACCAATGACTACACTACCGACGTTTTCCCGTGATTGATAATCTATTCGCTCAACTCCGGTAACCTGAACCACAATCGTCAGCGTGAAATGTGAGCGAGTGTTCCTCAATATATAACGTATGGATTTTACAGGATTTTCGTAAGATTTTCTGTGCAGGAATCGGTACAAAAGATTTCTGTGTTCTAAAAGAGGCCCCGCATTGGCCTTAACAGATTTCGTGAGCTCAAACAAGTCTCTCTCACAGTGACAAATCCATTATAGGGTCCGTGGGTCTCGAGCAGGGTTTTAATTATCGGTAGCTAAAAAATATCGGAGGGTAGCGATAAACAGGATTATCTGAATTTTATTGGCGATAGGCAAAAAATTTCAGATAAAATTTAAAAAAATTTGAAAAAAATTTGTTAGGAAATCACATAGATTATATCTAAACCATTTTGGGGCCTGTTTGGTACAGCTCCAGCTCTTCTGGAGTTCTAGAGTTAAATTTAGGAGTTAGAGTTCTACCAAACAGATCCTTGTATTAAAATAACACATACATTATTCTATAAATAAGATGATATCGGTATTTTTATAGCACACACGCAGCAGGCAAATGAAAGTAAAAAAGAGAAGAAAATCATAGTTTTGCATGAATTGAACCCAAAACCTATTGCTTGAAAGCTACAATTCCTAACCAGGGCATCAAAGCAACTTTATAGTAGTTTTAGACGCTATATTCATCAGATTATATTAGGAAATTAAAAAACCCTGCATTTTCTTGGCCGTTAGGAGATTTTCTCGGAGGGTAGCGATAAATGGGAAAATTGGATTTATCACCGACCTTATCGGTGATAATTGAAACCCTGGTTTCGAGTCCTCACTACCGGTGTTGTAATTTTGGGAGCCCCATGAAGTTTCCGCTAAAATTTTTTATCAATGAAGTTATAATTTTGTATAGTTTATTCAGACGCCTGTTAGTCTCTCTTGGATCCGCCCCGGCTCTCCCTCCTATGCATAGTCCAATGTCCATTGCCCAGGCTCACACAGAGTAACCACAGTCACAAAGTTACAACACCCCCTACCTAGAATGTAAAATCGGATTACTCGATCGGTGCTTGCAAGATTTATGAGTAGCAGTAATAAGCCAGTAACTGAGCACCACACTACTGAGTGCGGCATTCAAAGAGAGCACTTGGATTTTTGGGCATGTGAGCGAGACCTGCGACTGCGAGCTCCCCAAAAAAGCAGGGAGATTGCAGGGACTGCAGCGACAGCAGCAGCGTGCAGAAGAGAGAGGAGAGGAGAGGAGAGGAGAGGGCATAGCCATAGACCTGCGTTGTGGCTTGCTGCTCCTGTTCGCCCAAAAGAAGATGGCGCCTGCCTGCCCCGGGGGTAAATGAAGCTTTTGGTGGTGTAGTAGTACCACATCGCATCATGTCAAATGCTGCTCCTGCCTGTCGCTCGCCGAGGGGCCGTGTCACGAGCTCACCAGTTGGGGTTAGCAGCTCACCTCGGTTCGACTACCAAAGCACAGAGAGGGTACTCCATATCTGATGGAATTTCATGTTCATCAACATGATATGTGGAACGTATTCACAGTGCACCGATCTTGGCTAGTGACTCCGGTTCGCCATGCCGTGTAGCAGCTCTAGAATATAAGCTCGGCTGAACTCGTTGCCTTATTGGGCTCGTCGTGTCCTCTACAGGGTTTAGGTGCCTTGATAGGCGTGAAGCTACTTGGGGGTAAGGTCATTACGGTGACATATGTTGGGGAGGTTGTTGCTCCTCGTATGGGCTATAGAGGGAGGCAGGACAGTTACTGAGAGGAAGCAACGGTGTCTACCGCCGCTACCTTGCGTCTACACAGATTTAACAAGCTCGTGGCTAGAAAATAGCATCGCCTCAATCTGCGTCGACGGCATCGAAGAGGAGGAGGGTACCGCAGCCAAATCTGAGCGAAAGAAGTAGATTTGGTCGAGCATGCTGCTGATCTACCCTCCTCCTTGACCGTCGAGGCCCCCCGTGCCATCTACCTTGTCGACCGCTACAAGGGCACCAAGGTGACTACCCTTGCACCATCCATACTCTGAAGAGATTTGGACATTGCTAAAATTTTTGTAAACTATATAGCCATTTAGTTTAATGTTAAAAATTTGGAAAGTGTATACGCTGAAGTATGGTTTATTTGAATGTTGATCTTGCGTCAACAAACCAAATAAACACTTCAATTTATCTGGGCATTGCCGATCAAATATTTTATGGTCAAATTAGGATGTAAACTAATATAGTAAGCTCATATTATACCCTACTATTGTGCTTGTCTAAAAAGCTACTACATGTCAACTCCGGATATATATATATATATACATATATATACATATATATATACATATATACATATATATATATATATCCGGAGTTGACATGTAGTAGCTTTTTAGTAGGGTATAATATGAGCTTACTATATTAGTTTACATCCCAATTTGACCATAAAAAATTTGATCGGTAATGCCTAGATAAATTGAAGTGTTTATTGTAACCCTGCAAACGTAACCCTGCCATCGAGGAGAACCACGATTTCATGTTGCTAATTGCAATGCCATTTTTTAATGGTTTGGGGGAGAGGGAGAGTGTGATTAGGCTTTTTAAACAACATGCTCTAAAATAGAATTGTTCGCATATCAAATAGCCACAAAATTAAATTACTAATTCGATGTGTACAATTGTACGAAACACCAAATAAAAATTTTGATTTGATTTCTTCATGCAATTTATAGAGTTACCTGTTAGTGTCATGGATATGGGATACCCAATACTTATGTATTAAGCTTAAGGGGGGCACCGTATACCAAGACTTATACGGTATAAAACTTCATACACGGAAGGTGTTCCAGATAAGAAAAGAGAAATAGAGTCCTACTCGGCAATACAAAGTATATTCGGATCGTATCTATACTTGGCTCCCTAGTTCTACTTGGATAATGGGACACCCGAGGGTGTAAATACAAGACCCTAAGAGGAGAGAGGACATGAAAAGACAAACCAATATAGATCAACACAATACAGGACAACACCAATCTTGCCGAGTTTGTATTTTAGGAAGTCGACTACCGCTAGTTGGCAACCACATGTGAGAGCTTTACGCTGCTAGGCTGACAGAGACTAGATTAGGTTATTCTTAATATTGTACTCGTGTGATATTGATATATAAAAGCAAAACTGGCTTCGATCGATAGGAGTAGAGCTATTATCTGTAAGTAGGGGATCGAACCTGTATAAAAATCTTTGTCCCCCGTCTCTTTTACCTTAATCTCATGTATACCCTAGTACCAACAATGCCCATACTCTATAAATACCGTTGTTGGGTATAGCCCCTTGACAACACCCAAACACAAAATTTGTAATTAGCGTGAATTAAATTCTCAATTCTAAAATAACAAGAGTTGGAATCAGATTCTATTGACCAAATTTAAATTCATTAGAGTCAAATGAGGTGCAAATTGTATCATTCTAATTGGAAAAAAACTTTGCGTCATGAATGCACCTACATTGCCGCTCTTTATCTTCATCGATTCATGTGTGGTCCAACTGCCAACGGATATATATGTCTACGTAGATCCTTGTGGCTTCTAGCGAAAGTGTTACCTAGACATGCCAAAGTGTTGCATATGGGAGTTATGTATATATCAACATAGTATATAGTATACTAATTTGCATACCATTATCATCTTCTTGGCCACGTGCATCACTGCATGTCATTTATGAATATAACATCCATCAAACATACACTAGTGCAGATCCTCTCATCTGTGACGGGCTGCAACATAACTGGATTTTGCGGGCTGTCACGAAGAATACATCTCAAACGGACCTTAAAAGAGGCCGATTGAGATAGGGTCGGAGAGACATGTTAAATGTGCGTAGAACTGAAGCCCGTCACGGATGACACATATCTGTGACGGGCTCCAACTAGGGCCCGATTGAGATAACCTTAAATATCTCAATCGGGCCCCAAGCAGGGGCCCGTCACGGATGATAGTCATCTGTGACGGGCTCCAACTTGTGGCCCGTTTGAGATTTTAAGGTTATCTCAATCGGGCCCTAGTTGGAGCCCGTCACAGATATGTGTCATCCGTGACGGGCTCTAGCTTGAGGCCCGTTTGAGATAACAATAAAGCCCGTCACAGATTGCAGTCCTCTGTGACGGGCATTTTTTTAGGCCCGATAAAGATAACTGATATGCCCGACAGAGAATACAATTTTATGGACCGTTACAGATAGTTATTGCACACTATAAATAGCCGTAACTGCCGATGTAACTGTATCCCACTATTCACAATTTTGATGGGAGGTTGGAGGGGACGAAATTTTATTTTTTTTCAAAAAAACAGTAAATTCATAAAGGTACTTAAATAGTAATCTGTACTTTAGACAATTCATCAATTGTCATTAATTCGGAGTATTTATCTTCTAAGATGTTTCTTTGATTATTTTTTCATTTCTGCAACGATGGATCGAAGTTGGATGTATGCGAAATCCGTGAAACGTCATAGTCAGGAGTATAGAAATGGGGTATTAAATTTTATAAACACCGCGGAGGAGGATAGGAAAAGAAGAAACAGCGATTACATGTGCTGTCCATGTGCAGATTGCAAGAATGAGAATATGTTTGGTAGTCGAGTGGATGTACACGCTCATCTGATACAACGAGGATTCATGGAAGGCTACACATGTTGGGTCAAGCATGGAGAGCAAGAATCTGGAGGTGTTGCAGCTGTAGACAGTACTGGTGCGCAAAATCAGGAAGATGAAGATGAGCATGACATGTTTGTACCTTCTCCACTGGGCGGTGAAATGGTTGATGTTGATCACGATCTGCTGCAAGACATGTTACGTGACGTTGAGGATCCAGCCTACAACGAGAGAGATTCCATAAAGTTCAGCAGGTTGGTCAGTGACTCGCAGACGCCTCTGTACGCCGGATGCAAAGCAAAGCACACCAAATTATTAGCTATCTTAGACCTAATGAAGCTGAAGGCAAGTAGTGGATGGACAGACAAGAGTTTCACGGAGCTTTTGGGAATTTTGAAGTCCTTGCTGCCTGATGGGAACACATTGCCCGAGACGACATACGAAGCAAAGCAGGTTTTGTGTCCCCTGGGGTTAGAGGTCCGTAGAATTCACGCTTGTCCAAACGACTGCATATTGTACCACAAGCAATATGCGGACTTAGATGCTTGTCCTGTCTGCAAGGCATCTCGATACAAGCGAAAGAAAAGTCCTGACGAAGGGAAAAGATCAAAGCGGGGTGGTCCCGCGAAGGTTTTGTGGTACCTACCAATCATTGATCATTTCAAAAGATTATTTTCAAATCCCAAGGAGGCGAAGTTAGTACGTTGGCATGCCACTGAGAGAAGGAACGACGGTATGCTAAGACACCCAGCGGATTCAATTCAATGGAGAAATATCGATCGAAAACACAGTGACTTTGCTGCCGACCCCAGAAACATGAGGATATGTCTTTGTACAGATGGCATGAATTCTTTCGGAGACTTGAGTAGTACTCACAGCACCTGGCCAGTTCTTATTTCAAACTTTAACCTATCGCCATGGTTGTGCTTTAAAAGGAAATATATTATGCTGTGCTTGCTAATCCAAGGACCGAAACAACCGGGCAATGATATCGACGTGTTCTTGGAGCCTGTTATGGATGATCTTGAGATGCTATGGAAAGAAGGTGTGGAAACTTGGGATGCGTATGGTCAGGAGAATTTCAAGTTACGTGTTCTACTGTTCTGCACCATTAATGACTATCCCGCCCTCGGTAATCTTTCTGGCCAAACCGTGAAAGGAAAGAAGGCTTGCTCCGACTGCATGGAACATACACGCAGCCGATGGTTGAAGAAATCACGAAAGATGGTTTATATGGGTCATAGGAGGTGGCTCCCGCTACGTCACGCGTTCCGAAGGAAGAAGAATGTTTTCAACGGTAAGAGAGAACTTCAGCAAGCTCCCAAGGATTTGTCCGGGGATGAGGTGTACAACTTGGTCAAAGATATAACCAATGAGTTTGGGAAGAAAAGAAAACGTAGTCAGGCAAAGGACAAGGGTATGTGGAAGAAGTCCATATTTTGGCGATTACCTTACTGGATAGATCTTGAGGTTCGTCATTGCATTGACCTCATGCATGTAGAAAAGAATGTGTGTGAGAGTTTGGTTGGCCTGCTGCTGAATATTCCCGGCAAAACAAAGGACGGGTTGAACGCGCGCCTTGATCTACAGGACATGAACATTCGCAGTGAACTCCAGCCCGTAACAGATGCAGAGACAGGTAGAGTGTACCTCCCTCCAGCTTGCCACACACTGTCGAAGAATGAGAAGATCGCAATGTTGTCTTGCCTGAGAGATATCAAAGTTCCATTGGGCTATTCAGCGAGGATTAGTAAGTATGTCAAATCGGAAGACCTAAAACTGGTTGGAATGAAGTCTCACGATTGCCACGTGCTAATCACACAAATCTTGCCAGTTGCTATCAGAGGCATTCTTCCCTCCAAGGTTCGACATACGATCCAACGTCTGTGCGCCTTTTTCAATGCAATCGGTCAGAAAATTATAGATCCCAAAGATCTAGATGGGTTGCAGATCGATATTGTTAATACCCTCTACCACATGGAGATGTTTTTTCCGCTGTCTTTTTTTGATATCATGGTTCATCTCCCTGTTCATCTTGTGAAGCAAACAAAACTATGTGGCCCAACTTTTCTAAGAGAGATGTACCCGTTCGAGAGGTACATGGGAGTTCTGAAGGCATACGTTCGGAACAGAGCAAAACCGGAGGGGAGCATCATTGAAGGATACACGACCGAGGAGGTCATTGAGTTCTGCGTGGATTACATGTCCGAGGCAGAACCTATAGGAGTTCCAGCGTCTCGTCACGAAGGAAGGTTGTCAGGTGCTGGCACAATAGGGAGGAAAAGAATTAGGCCCGATCAAGCTTCCTACGCGGAGGCTCATTTTGCTGTGCTCCAACACATGGCAGAAGTTGGCCCTTACTTTGAGGAGCACTTAGCGAAAATCCGGCAGGAGAACTTGGGTCGATCTGAGACGTGGATTAATAAGGAACATAACTCTCGGTTCAACGCTTGGTTCAAGAATCGTGTCACAATGTCGACGGATATCCCAAATGAGACAGTACAGTTGTTGGGGATGGACCATGTTGGGCCATAGACACATGGCAAGGATACGATATTAATGGATACACATTTTACATCGTCCAGCAAGATGACAAAAGCACAGTGCAAAACAGCGGGGTCCGTATAGATGCCTTCCAGGATCAAGTTGGGTCTAACACATACTACGGCCGCATTGAGCAGATCTGGGAGCTGAACTACGTGAAGTTCAAGGTTCCTTTGTTTCGATGCCGTTGGGTGAATATACGCACTGGTGTTAAAGTCGATAAGGAAGGTTTCACTTTAGTAGATCTATCCAAGGTTGGGTACGCCGATGAACCATTCGTACTTGCGAAACAGGTCGAGCAGATTTTCTACATTAAAGACCCCGCAAACAAGAAGATGCACATCGTGAGGGATGGCAAGCGCCGAATTGTTGGTGTTGACAACGTCGTCGATGAAGAAGAGTACAACCAGAATCTTCATGTACGGCCTCAAATCGACCTTGACGATGATCCACAGGAGCCTGTAGGGTATACTCGCTCAGATCATACGGAAGGCATAACGTTGTGATTTTAGCTGTGCTTAATTGTTATATTGGTTTTCGATAGTAGTGAAGTAAAATGGAAAGGAAGTATTTTTTATTAGTAATAGCTAGCTTGGTGCAACTTGTAATTTTATGATGAATTTACTAAATTTTAGTGAATTATTGTGCTTCACTAAATTATTTGGTTTAGGAAAATTAATTATTTGTGGTGAAATGAGCACATGCATGTTAAATGTGAAGTATTGTATATTTTATTACATGAACAGGAGTCAAATACAATCTCTATCGGGCCCAAAGTAGAGCCCGTCACGGATGTCAACATCCGTGACGGGCCTCGGTTAGGAGCCCGATAGAGATGATGTCATCTCTATCGGGCGTACAAGTGGAGCCCGTCACGGATGTTGACATCCGTGACGGGCTCTTGTTAAGGCCCGATTGAGATGTGAACTACCGTACTAAGAATAAAATAACCGCGCTGGATCTGGATCTAGCCGGATTCGAAAATTTTCGAAGTCCTCTAACCCTAGCTAGCAACGCCGCCGACGAGCACACCGCCGCCAACCCGCCGACGACGCCGATGCACGACGCCGACGAGCACGACGCACGACGCACGACGCCGCCAAACCCAAGCCGGCCGCCTCTCCTCCCCAAGCCGCCGGCCGCCTCTCCTCCCCAAGCCGCCGGTGAGTTTTTTAGGTTAGGGTTACAAATTTTTAGTTAAATTTTTAGTGATGACAGTGACTTAGATTATTAGGGATTTTTAGTTAGTGTGTTTTTTAGGTTTTTAACTTAGGTAATTTTAGTGATTTTAGTGATGTTAGTACTGAGATTTTCAGTGATAGTGCAAATTAGGTTTAGATAAAAATGAGGTTTAGTGAAATTTAGATATATTGATTTTTAGGTTAACTGATTTTTAGGTTTAGTGATTTTTAGGTAGGTTTAGTGAAATTTTGATTTAGTGATTTTTAGGTTTAGTGAAATTTAGATTTAATGATTTTTAGGTTTAGTGAAATTTAGATTTAGTGATTTTTAGGTTTAGTGATTCCATTGATTTTAGTTTTAGTTAGGTTATTTTAGTACATTTTAGTGATGTGTTGCCGAATGGAAGATAGATGAGTGAACTTTAAGGGATGTTAGGGTTACTTAGGTTTTTTAAAGTTAAGTTTACTACATTTTATGAAATATACGCTTTATTGATTCAATTTTAGTGAACTTTTGAGAATTTAATCCAATGTATGGTTAGTTTAGTGATTTTAGTTTTACTTAGGATATTTTAGTGAACTTTAGTGATTATAGGTGAAATGTAGGTTATTTTAGTGATGTTAGGGTTACTTAGGTTTTTTTAAGTTAAGCTCAGTACATTTTATGAAATATATGTTACTTTATTATTTCATCTTTAGGGATTATAGGTGAAATGTAGTTTTTGTTATTTTTTGGTAATTAATCGACTCTAAAATTAAAGTTGGTACAGGAAAATATTATCGAAACGTCGCAGAATCCGGGGTGCCTAGGGTTAGAAGTTAGTTCGGTCGAGTTAGTGCACTCACAACACCGATTTGAAAAACTTCTGATCCCAGTGCACCTCGGTTTCTGTCATTTTTTGATAATTACTCATTTACGTAAGGACTTTGTTTCTAGGTTATCAAATCATCATAGAATACGAAGTGTTCCGGGTGTCAAGTTGGTTTGATAATTACTCATTTACGTAAGGGCGTGCCCGAGGCGGAGAAGAACGCTGCTTGGCTCAAGTTCAAGGAGAGCTTCGAATATCCTGAAGCCGACGAGGAGAAGCTCAAGCAGGCCGCGTTCAAGGTGATGGGCAATTGCTGGAAGAATTTCAAGAGCAGGCTGGTCACGGAGTTTGTCCTAAATCCGATGACCCCTGATCCAAAAGACCAATGGCCCTTCATAACGGAAGAGGTATGGGAGCAATTCTACGAGAAGAAATCAACCCCCGAATCCCGGGATAGAAGCGAAGCGTATAGAGTACTGCAGTCTAGGAACGTGCACCCGCACCGCCTAGGCACCGCAGGATATGTCGGGAAGCTGGAGGAATGGCAGCAGGAGGATGAAGCGGCAGCGGCAGCGAACACACCTCCGGTGTTTGCCAACATCCCACACCCACGGGCAAGGAACTGGGCCCGCGCGAGGTACCAGAAGAATCAGGATGGGTCGGTTTCGCTTCCAAATCCCCAAGATCAACAAGTGTACGATAATATAGTAAGTGCCCTATCTCAATATTTGTTCGCATTGTCCCCACCGAACTTTTCGTTTAATCCGAACTCATTTGTACTACAGAAGGAGTTGGTTGCCTCCCAAGAGGCCTCGCAAGAGGGAAGCTCCCAAAGACGCGAGGACGACATCCTCAGTAAAGCGTTGGGCAACAAGGAGCACCGTGGACGCACTAGGGGACTTGGCGCCAACGTACCGTGGAAAGTTGGATTCCCGGACTACGCGTGGTAGTACAGGAAGCGGACAGTAATGAAGGCGCAAAAAGATGTCCGCCTTGCCGCCCAGATCCGTGAACAGGTCAGAGCCGAGTTGAGCTCTGAATTCGACGCGAAGCTCGAATCGATGAGGGCCCGTATCAGGCAGGAGATTCGAGAAGAACAGAATATCCCGGAGGCTGCCGCTGCTGCTGTGCAACAGGATCTAGCTAGTCCGACGCAGAGGCGCAGCAGCTGTGCATCAACTGAGGGGGGGGGGAATCCCCCATCGGTGCCCGCCGCCGTCGACCAAATTACGGTAAATCTCTCGTCCACAACGCATATAATTCTTAACGAATATAATTCATAACGAAATCATACGGTAAGTACTGCTCTAAAAATTGTTATTAATATATCGCAGGAGCCAACTAGCTGCACCCTAACAGTAAGGGTGATGCCGTCCTTCACGGTTCCTGCAGCTGAAGGCCTAGCTTTCTAGCTGACCCCGGAAACTAGAGTGCATGGGGCGCAACTACAGGCTGACTGTGCGAAGGTCCAAGTCGACTCGGTGAAGCCAGAATTCGATCATTTCCCGCTCAGGCATCCACCGAACGACGAGGTCCTAACCCTTGGAAATGCACGTGGAACATTCATCCAATGGCCCAAGGATCTCATTGAGATAAGGGTGATCCCGAGGCCAACCACTGCACCAAGCGGTCGCCTGTCGATACAACCTGCCCCTACTCCTTCAGCACCGCCAGCTCCGGCTCGTCACGAAGATACAGATGATCTTGAGTTACAGTATGACACGGACTTCGGTGACGAGCCTATGGAGGTCGACAGTGGGGCGATCATCAAACCCCCACCAATGAAGAAGAGCAGGAAGGTGCATTCTTCCCCCCAGAGAGTTGCTATGGAAAAACCTGCTGCAAGGGGGCGAGGAAAGGGAAAGCTGCAGGGCTCACGACTTGCTCCAACAAAGCTAGATCTGAGCAAGGCGCTGGTAGTTCCTAAGAAGCCCGTACCTCCATCCTCCTTCCAACTAGGCATGCCGTTGGTTGGAGACGACATGCTAGCTACGATGGGCACCGCTTGCAAGGAGCTACACATGTACTACATGGAAAAATGTAACGTGAGGAGGAAGAAAAGAGAAAGTGATATAATAGGTGAACACGCAAGAGCGCCATTCCTTGGGCCACCAAATTATATCGTGGTAGACTACAAGGATCTATTCGACCTCTACAGGCTCCGCTCGGTGGACACAACCCTCCTCAAGTGCTATTCCTTGTAAGTACTCTTGCTCACGAAAATTATTCATCTCATTCCGTGTAACATGCTTATAAGTAATGTTGTCTTGCGTGTAGGTATAGTTGGAAGTGGTGTCTCAAAAATGCACCGGAAGTTGCCTTCCTTGATCCTACGGTAGTGAATGTCACAAATCTTGAAGGGGACCGTGAAGGAACGGTAAACTACTTGTTTGACACCTTATGGGCCCGACAAGATAAGGAGTACATCATGTGCGCCTATAATCAATAGTAAGTGTGCTCCCTAAATTCATTGCATTACACGTCTAGCTTTAGTATTAACTTTAAATATTTTAATGCCGCAGTGGACATTGGATCCTACTGGTAATAACGCCTAAGTGGAGTACGTGCCACTACTTAAACTCTAGGATTGACAAGAAAGCATACGATTGGACCCCGATTCAACTCGTGATAGATGAGGCGTGGGCCCAATATGTGCAAAAGGACGGCAATCGAAAGGCAGGGCAGGATACACTTATCCATAAGAAGGACTTCCCAGTCAAACAACAAATAGGCGACCAGTGCGGATTCCATGTCTGCCACAACATGCGCCTACTTTGCAGAGATAAGGTGAAGACTTTGGGTGAATTGGAGGTTTGTGGTCTCATTCGTGAAATGTTCTAACTGAATTAAAGTACATACATATATCTAAAGATCGTTCGACTAATTTCGAATTTTGTACATGTAGGACAAATTTTCAAAGGACAAGGGTAGCAGCTTTCAGGATATTCGTGAGGAGATTGCCGAGTTCATCCTCCACGAAATTATTCACCCTAAAGGAATGTTTAGGGTTAAGATTAAGTGAAAAACAATTTTTAACATTCTATTTGAATTGTCAAACACATGTTACTATATAATATTATTGTTTATTACATTTATTATCTCTATGTAAATTCTTTCTAGATGAATATTGCAGCTTAATTATGATGCTTACCACTTGACCAATATGCAAGTGTCAATATGGATGTTATTTGTCTAAAATATATGTGAATGGCATTTGTGAATGGGGATGCAGCGATGTATATATGTGAATGGGGATGCTGGGATATATATATGTGATTGGCATATGTGTTTCTGTTATTTTTGCAGCGGGCATGGCTAGCACAGGCCTGAGGCTAGCCAAAAAACAATATTTATTTTTTTGTGGTCATACTCATCGGTGACGGGCTATAAGTTAAAGCCCGATTGAGAATACAGTCATCCGTGACGGGCTGTAAGTTAAGGACCGATTGAGATTAAGTAATCTGTGACGGGCTGTTGTTGGGGCCCGAGTGCGAATATAAGTCATCTGTGACGGGCTTCTGTTTAGGCCCGTTTGAGAGGATAGACATCCGTGATGGGTGCTAGTTGTAGCCCGATTGAGATAGGTCATCCGTGACGGGCTCTCTTTGATTGGTCGTCTGGGTCAAAGCTATCGGTGACGGGCCTTAGTTAATGCCCGATTGAGATAACTCCATCCGTAACGGACTTATGCCCGTTTGAGATGATTCTTCACATCAGTGACCTTTACGCTGTGTCGGACTCCATACCCGACACAGATGTGGGTTGGAGCCCGACAGAGATAAGGGTTACCGTTCTAGTGATAGAATATAATTAATCAAGAATAAGGACATCACAAAGTGTTAAGCATAGACTTTTTGGACAATCTTCTCAAGTACTGCTAATGCACGAGTGATGAGTTGCTAATGCACTATGTTAGCAATAATACAATTTACACGCTTTGCTACTAAGGTTAATTGTTTTGATGTTTGTTACCTAAAAATAGTGGATTATTATTTCACTATAACACACCTATTTCCAATTTTGATCACATATGCTTCCAAGGCATTACAACATATCAACCTTTAACTTCAATGTAATTTTAAATAAGGGATCTTTTTGGTGGAGAGATATCATTCGTCTTTTTGACATTTTTAGAGGCATTGCAAATTGTTCAATAATCTTAGGAACTTCGGCTCTTTTTTGGAAAGATCTCTGGAATGGGGAAATCAAGAAATTGAAATTTCCTCATCTCTTTGATGCTGCTCTTCATAAAGGTGAAACTGTCAGAGTAATGACTTTAAGGCCTCTAGAGGATTCTTTCCTTTTACCTCTATCTTAGCAAGCTTACAAAGAATTTCTTCAGTTAGAAATTGAGTTGTCTCAGCTCCAGTTACAGTCAAGTTTTGGGGATAAGGACTTTTATCTGGAATTTAGAGTTACACACAGCTAAAAGATTTAATAAACTCAATTTCCTTTCTATCCAACCACCAAGGCCCTTTATATGGTGAAAGGACCTTGATGTCGCCTAGAGGAGGGGTCAATAGACATTTCTAAAAATTATCACAACAAGAGAGGAGACACGTTGATTTATTCCCGAAGTTCGGATCCACAGATCCTACATATCCATTGAGGGGCCACAAAGGCCGGGTCTATTTCAACTCTTTCCTCACGAGGTTGCACAAATGCACTCCTCGATTTCACTCTTGATTTCTTCCCTTGCGGAGGCGAAATCGAAGCCTTCACAAACTTTCCGAGGCACACCACAACCTTGGGTGCTCACCGGCGACACCTAGCCGTCTAGGAGACCTTAGTCCCAAGAGTAACAAATACAATCGAAGATTTGCTTGCTATGAACTCGAGTGCTCAAAGTATGGAGTGAAGCTCACGCTCTCAAATTCTCAATCTCAATCCAACTCTCTTCCCTTCTCAAATCCCTCTCACAAACAGGCACCACAAAGGTAGGGGAATAGGGGAGGCTATTTGGCTTTGGATGTGTCTAATAATGCCTATAAACAGCAACCACTCAAAGGAGGGGTGGAGGAGTTTATATACTCGAGCCTCTCAAAACTAGCCGTTGGAGGCCAAAACTGCAATTTTCGGAATTTCCGAAATGCATTTTCGGATAAGTCCGAAAATCAACAGAGGGCAATCTCAGTTTGCAGCCATTTTCAGAATTTTAGAAAATTTTTGGACTTATCCAAAATATTTTCGGACCTTCCGAGATTTTTTTTTCGGAATTTCCGAAAAGACAGAGTAAAACGATCATAACTTTTCGCTCGGGAGTCCGTTTTTGATGATCTTGATCTCTATGGAAAGGTCACTCAGAGAGCTACCCAACTCAAGCAATAACAAGGTTTAAAACCACTCAAAGGATATGTTAAAGCTTGGATTTCTTTCAAGGTAGCACTAGGATGGGTCACTTTGAGTACCGGGACATACACAAACACATCGACGTTGCATCCCTCTTGATAGTACGGCATTACTATACTCAAATTTAAATAACAAGTGAATTATACCAATATTTATTTCTTTGTCTTAAGGGACACAAACGTTAGAACCGTTTCACCGTATATTCTTCAAATGATTGATGCGCTTACTTGTAGCTTCAAAAGACCTTACACGGTCCGTCATGACAAAGCCATCACTCGCCCTTCTCCACCGAATTTGGTTCTTCGACACCAAGCCCCTTGCTTGCCCTTCACCACCGCATAGTCCATCGCGACCGAGCATCTCTTGCCCTTCACCATCTTGCCTTAGTAGCCACTTCGTATTGCACATTTTCAATATCTTCACTTTGTCATCCTTGGTATCTTTAGATGTAATGATATCACTTGAGCATCAACACCTTTGCAATCCTTGGGAGCTATTTCTCTCATTCAACTCAATGAAATTATTAGTCTCAATGATCCGGTTGTCAACCTCCACATGTTGACCAATCGATCGCGTATATAAAATGATATGAATATGTGATGAGTATTAATCAACACTACAAGTGTCATATACTCAAATATATGCTCAAATGTAAAGATCCCAATTAAATGAAAGTGATTAACTTGGATCAAATACATTTATGAATAAGGCATAGGATTTGCTCCCCCTAAATGTATGCATACAGAATATTTGTGTGAAGCAAGAGTATGCATATCTAGAGATAAAACATTGGGAGCTTACCCTATACAAAAATAGAAGATATTGATCATATGTAGATATTAAAATATAAGCATACCTTCATCATATCCATGTTCTCAATGTGAAGAGACTAAACAAGACATGACTCAAACAAAATATTAGTCTCGCATGCATATGTCAATCACATGAAAAATATTATATATGAATATATCAATATGTGCATGGAGAGAAAGAGTAATACATAGAGCTTATCTCCATGTATTTCATCCTTGTGATTTAGGTCCACCATCAATGAACGTTTCTACTCAACTCATATGAAATCCGGGAATCACCTCCAACACATTACACTTTCATATCCACATGAGACTAGGCAATGAAATGCTTATAAAAACATTAGTCTCATATAATTGGATTTGTCATTAATCACCAAAACCAAAATAATGGCACTTGAACTTTCATATGGTTATGGAAAACAAGATGTGTTATGAAGATCAAGGTGTTTGCTTGGCTCTTATTGAGTGACAAACTTAATACACGTGATATGTTAGATCAACAGCATTGTGCAAAAGAGGATGACGATGTTAGTTGTGTGCTTTATCCTGGGAGACTAGGGAAACAAGGTTATATCTTTTCTTCACGTGTCCTTTCAGCAAGAGGTGTTGGCAACATTTGGGAATTGATTGGAATGTAAATTTAAATGTGGCTCAAATGATTGTGTTAGCCAGAACCCACTTTGGGAGGAAAGGCTTCTTGGAAATATTTTTTATTGCCTGTTGGCACATTTGGAAATAGAGGAATGGACTTATATTCCAAAATATTCAGCCAACTTTTGAAGCCTGGAGAGGTCTTTTCAAGAATGAAATTCTTCTGCATATGTGCATAATGAAAGACCCTTTGAAACAAGTTGTTTCTGATTGGTTACAAACCTTGTATTTTTTCAGTTCTGGTCTTTCTGTAATATTTTGTAAATAACTTTTGTTCCCATTATAAAAGCTACACTGCTTGGAAAATGCTAGGTAGTATTTCATCTCAAAAAATGTACTATAGATGTTGGGTATCTTAAGTGATATGAGACCATTCATTTGTTAAAAAAAAGGATGATGAGATAATTCACTTGTAAGGCATCGTGAATTTATGCTTTCATGCCCATGTATATGAGTATAAATCATTCATGTGGCAAAAATAGGCACATAATTTTTCCTTATGCAACGGCAATTAGTTGGATTTTTTGTGATTTTTTTTACCTTTCCAAGTGCACATACCACATTTAATATACATTTGTTTTTCGTGGAAGTATTGTTGTGTAATTTTAGTATCTCTACAAAATGAAATAGCGATAACTACAAAGTCATCTAATTGGCCTCTGACTCTTATAACATATCCATGTAATACATCCAATTGCTTTGTCACTAAGCACAACAGATGGGATCAACTTCAAATGTGTGATTGTTTGTCAAAGAATAAGAATTGTCAGGTACATGCTTTGTTGATAGTCGCAAGTTGGAAATTCCTCGCTAACAACGCTATGTTGGTAGTAAAGGCTAATTGCACATATACATGTTCCTTGGTTTCTACTACGTTAATTAATTCTTGAGATTTATACCTACCTTCTTAAATCTAGATGTGTGCATTGTACATAAGAAACATTTGTGCTTGTTGCATCACTGTTAATTTCAGTATAGAATGGAGAAAAAAAAGCTTTTATACCCACATACTTGGCCTGTAACTATTGTTCACAAAAGCTTTCCTAATACTTCTTACATATTGCTTACTTCCATCCTATTTGTCATCTATGACGCATATGTATGATTAAGTGCTTTCCTAATACTTGTTACATGTCGTTTACTTCCATCCTATTTATCATATGTGACACACATGTATGATCAAGTGCAAACATTCCATGCACTATGGTACGTTTTAAAATTATTTTTTCTTGCACTGCCATGACAAGATACCCTTTTTTCCTCGAGAAAGGGCTGTGTCATGCCAAGATACTTAAACTATACAATGATGATAATATGTATTTGCATACAAGTTAAATTATGATTGTATCTCGATATGATCACTTACCACCAACTTTGATAATTGTTCTCATATACACTAGGTTTATTGCACTTCTTATTTCTCACCGTCTTGCTTCTGACTTTCTTCTCCATGGCATTCATAAGATTTACCTATCTCACCTACCATCCTTTCATCGTAGCATCACTAGTAGCATATTTAGATATTTCACAATTAAACATAAGAAAATATGGCCATGCCTTATGTGCTGATAGTGGCCATCTTATATTTCCTATTCTTACACGAAGTTTTTTTCTAAAAAAAAGAAACAAATCCCGTTTTGAAATTTATGCGCCAGTTCTCATGAAAATGAAATATATTTGAGATAATAGGGGGATTAAGGATCATTAAGTGGCAGATGTTACTATGACGTCCATCTACAAATAGCTATTTTCAATTTTCATTGGCTTCAACAAGCACTTTGACTATATGATATTGTCCCAATATCACAAAAACATAAAAAAAATTCTAACTAGTGTATTATGTAGAAATCCAATAACATATGTGTATCACTTATCTTATGCAATATGTATCACATTGCAAGGTAATACAACAGTCTCTCTAGCATTGGTGCATATTTCATCCTCATATGTGTGTATCACTTATCTTATGCAATAGTCGTATAAGGTTGGCAACTATTTATTTTTTTAAAAAAAATTTGCTTTCCAATATCATATATGGCTACGAAACTATGCATCGGTCTCGTAGACAACATTCTTATACCAAAAATAGAACAATTTAATTTGATGTGACCGAACCGTTTCCAACCTTCATTACTCCTCTAAAGCATTACGACAATGTGCAACCTCAGACTTTGACCGATTGCAGCCATCTCTTGTCTCAAGTGAGAGTGTTGGGTGACGTTTGCATTGGTTTTATTTGCTTGCTTATGTTGCCGAGCCAAGAGATATGGCATTATGATGACTTTCAACACTTGATATCACAAGATAAGTGATGACCAACTTTTCATTATTTATATTTGTCTCAGCATTGTATCTACCTCCAACCTTTATCACTTATCCCTCTCCTAGAACACGGTGCATATTTGCTTCAACTTGGCTAACAACATTGCTATTTAGCAAGACATTCATAATGACTTCTCGTCTACCACTCACTTCCTTTGACTGTCTTCATGGAGTATATGTCCCTAATTTCTTGGCGTCTTGTCCACCTACTATCAGACATGACGCCATTCACTTATGTGTAGCATAAATGTTGACACCAACACACCTAGCCATAGAAAATAGTTAAAATTATTTACATATCATTGTCAAAATCAAGTTATATGATATACATATATGTCATTGGTAACTCTCGGTCTTTCTTATTACTATATACTATTACTGGTTAGTCAACCTCATTAGGTAGGGTGCAAGGACAAAAATTTCCCCAAGGTAGTAGTATGTACACTCACAAAAAGAAAATCAAGATTTAGTACATTGCATTAATCTAGTAGTAGTAAAATAATACTACTTGACGATAGCATCTATTGAGAGGTCTTTGCCTTTTAAGAATGTGTGATATAACTGCTACTTCCACCTTATTTCCAGAAAAGAAAATGAGAACGGAAATGTTTATTAAAGAAAATGAGCCTACTTAATAAAGTTTAAATAACAAGTAACAAGGAATAAAATGAGTTAACCGACGTTACAACACAAAAATCAATTTCGTGAGTAACTTTACTGTAGAATTGGCTATTTTCAGGTGGTGTATGATATATTTTCTGGAGATAGGTTGTGTTCGGTATGGTAGATTGGGAGCTAATCGTTTCGGCACACAAAACGGAGTAGGTCATTAGTGTATGATTAATTAAGTATTAGCTTAAAAATTTTAAAAATTAATTAGTATGATTTATTAAAGCAAACTTTCCTATATTTTTTTTAGAAAAAATACATCGTTTAGTAGTTTAGGAAACATACACGTGTAAATGAGAGGTAGAAGATAGAAAGGAGAGGAAAGAAGACAGCCATAGTAGGTGTCTGTGGTCATTTTATACTTTATATTATTTTTCTTCCCTTTTTATTACTGTTGAAAAATCATTTTACGTAAACAGAATGCCTACGAAATACTCAGACGAAAAAAAAACTCCTCTCGATCCGAAGGTGAAAAAAGTGTCTCCTCCTCTGACCACCGACAGGCCGGTCCCAGCCGTCCGGGAGATGTGGCCCCACACTGTCAGTGAGACGAGGCATCACGAGGCGGGGGCAGGGGAAAAGAGCTGGCTAGTGGCGGGCACACGCCGGGCAGCGAGGGCCACGTGCCTCCCCGGGGTCACTGACCCCGTGGGACCCACCCCGTCACGTGCCTCGCCACAGCGCCCGGTGGGCTCCCACCACAAGGCAAGGCAGGCAAAGCCACGCCCGTACGTAGTACGTCCTCCGCTCCACGTGGCGAGCCAGCCTCCCCGCCTGGGCCCAGCCCGGGCCCAAGCCCAAAAGCCAAGCCCCGGCCCTCTCGTCGCTAATCCAGGAGGAGTAATCGGCTAATGCTAATGACGCGCGGCGGCGGCATCGGCGAGGTAGTACGGGGCGCGGGGTGAGTGGGCCCCACGTGGCAGTGCACGGCGGCGTGAGCTGCCGAGTCCCATGAGGCCAAGAGACCCCCCGGTGGCCGGTGCAGTCACCGGCTCACCGCTACATTTCCTCTACTTCAGCCATTTTGTTTTCTGGTTGAGGAATTCACCAAACTTGTTCACGTCTCGAATAAATGCGTATTTTTTTTCTTAATTCTAAAATTTAGATTTTCACGCGTCTCATGCCACCAAACTGGTGTAGAAGTTTGGTTTTCTTGGAATATTTTTATAGAGGTAAAATTATATAAACCACCCCATTTGTTATTGTTGTTTTGAGATTTCATCTTCCTATCTGTGTTTTTTAAAATAGATGATACTCTTGACTTTAGAACATATTAGTATCCATATTATTTTAAAATAATACATAATTTTTATTTATTTTAATGCGATTTGGTTTATCATTAAAGATACTTTAAGCATAACTTACTTTTTTATAGTCACACAATTTTTTTAATGAGATGAATGGTCAAATGTATGTTAAAAAGTTAAAACGTCATCTATTTTAAAAAATAAGTATAATCTATTTAATTGCAAAAACCCACACACTCAACATCATCAGTACGAAATTGCCCTCCTCTGTTCACGTGCTTAGTTGATTTGGCTCATTTCTTCCGACGTGGATTCACAACGGGCCATTTAACCATGTCGTTGCTTTGAGGTGAGTTTGACTCGAGCTATTTTTTTTCTTTTTTTTTTTGCTATTTCTCCACTCAAGATCGAATAAAGGGCTTGTTGGATACGAGCTAGAAGCAACACCATTCTTTGACTGAGATTAAATTAGAGTCACACTGAACAAGCTCGACCTAGCTTAAATGGTCTGCCATGGGTCCAAATTAATAAAATATGGCCAAATCAGCTACTCATGAGCACGGGATAGTGAAGGGTTGGTAATCTTCAGACTGGTAGTGTTGAATGGGTGTTCTTTTTTTTTTTTTACAATAAATCAGATTACGGTGAAATCTCAAAACAAGGGTGACAATTAGGATGGTTTATACAACTTTTATCTTTTTCTTTTGTAAAAGTTAATTTATCTGTTAACCTTATATTATCACAAAATTAGATTATCCATCAACCGACCCATTTCAGCTATCTCAAACGGATCATTTTAAAGAGCGAGTTCTGAGTTCCCAGATATCGTGATGCCCTGATCAGCTACCTGATGAACAAACAAGGCATTTTTGCACGGAGATGGAAAGCATAGCACAATAAAACGACGGCGAGTTTTGCCTCTGTTTCTACTCGTAAATGATCAGAGGCATCGTCGCCCAGCCGATGCGCGTGTTTTGTCAGTTTGGACGTGGTCCCTCTCTACATGTCGATGTTAGCCCAGACATCTCCCCAATGCCACCCCCCGTGTGTCTCTCGTCCTTCTGCAACTCCAAAGCCTCCCATGCAAAATTAAGTACCCATCGGTTACCCTAATAAACTAAAACCAAAATTTAAATTTTCAAATTTAATTTTAAAATTGATTTTAAAATATTTTTAATATAGTTTTTATTAACTTTTAAGTTGCTGAGAACACATGTATAAAATTTTTATCTATAAATTATTTTTTATTTTCTAATAAGTTGTTTTGATTATTAGATAATATGGCAGTCGATGAAGCTATAAAATTTGTGTGGCCTGGGCCTTGTCTGGCCGTCGAATTGGAATTTTTTTTTTGAAAATTGCGTTCGATTCTTTGTAATGTGTACGGGAAATTAGATTGTTTCGTGTAAAAGGCTTGTGAAATTTCTCATGTTAGATTAAAACGCATGTCCATGTCCATGTTCATGTCCAGCCAAAGCAAGATTCTCCGGGCAGCATGGAAATCTCAGCCCCCACGAAAAGCACAGCAGCAGGCAGCAGCCGAGTCTCCTGAACCCACCAATCACATCGCTCCAAGCACCCCGTCGGTCCACCCTAACCCACACTATCTTACTCCGAATCATAATCCTCGGATTATCTTACTCTTAATTGCTGGATTATCTTAATCCACTCCAGCAACAAGGCAGAGCCCACCTCCTCTGACCAAACCAAGCTTAAAGCTTGGGTTTGTTGGGGGGGGGGGGGGAGAGAAACTTCTCTCCCGCGCATGTAGAATGGATAGCTCATTAGCGAATAATTAATTAAATATTAGTTATAAAAATTTAAACATAAATCAATATGTTTTCAAAAGTAAGTTTTGCACATAATTTTTCTGAAAAAGAAAAAACCGTTTAGCAGTTTTAAAAATACGTACGAAAAACAATGAAACAATAGTCGGAAAAGTACATATTTATAAAAGCTATCATAATAAACACAAAATCATAAAACAAAAAGTAAAATTATTTCGTATTGTATCCTTTTCACCCTTTGATTGCCGGGTAAGGAGAGACAAAGGCCCAATCCCAAACCCAAACCCAAACCCAGCCTAACCGGTGAGCTCACCCCCCTCTAACCCAAACCCAAGACGACCGCCCCGAGGCAAGCGGAGCTGACACCCTCACCTCACACCCCCACACCCACACCCACAGCAACAAGAGAGAGACGGACACAAGCCACGCAGCAGCAGCAGCGGCAGGGACACAAACTGACGTCGCCTTCGTCCTCCTCCTCCTCCCCCCTCGCCTCCTCCGCCTCCTCGCCTACTTAAATCCCAACCCCGACCTCCTCCGCCGCTTCTTCCTCTTCTCCGCCTCCGCCTCCTCCCGCCTCAGGGCTCGTTTCACCGGCGAGTGAAGCGGCGGTGCGGAATTGGGGTGGGGTTGCTTGAGCTTGAGTGGACGATTGGGGTGCGGGTGAAGTGGTGGATGTGAGATCCGATGGCTGCTGCAGCGACGGCGGCGGCGGCGGCCGCGCCGGCGCCGGTTGAGGGTCTCGCCGGCGGTGGTGGTAAGTGCTCGTGTGGGCGTGAGAGGGTTGGGTTGTGCTGTTCCTGACGAGGATTTGAGGTGGGTTTTTTTTTGGGTGTGCAGGTGGAGGAGTGGACGGGCTGTTCGTGGAGCTGTGGCGTGCGTGCGCGGGGCCGCTGGTGACGGTGCCGGCGGTCGGGGAGAGGGTCTTCTACCTCCCGCAGGGCCACATCGAGCAGGTGATGAGGAGCAGGGAAAGCCTCCCGCCGTGCGACCCACGGGCTGGGTGGGGAGCTGCGTGTGTTGCTGTTTCGTTTTCTTTTTTGAGGGCGGATTTGGTGTGCTTGAACGCGAAATTCTCTCTGAATTTTGGGGGGTTTTTTGTGTGTGTGTGTGTGGGGGGGGGGGGGGGGGGGTTCAGGGTTTGGGGGTTTTTTTTTCCTCTCCGCGATCGGTCACGAATTGCCGAGTTTTTCGGGGTTTTGGCGCGGGATTGTGCCGCTCTTCCTCTCGATCTGGGGGAATTTGGGTGCTTTTAGCTCCGAGGTGCTCCTCGATTTGAAAATTTCTTGCCTCTGGTTCGTCAAACACGGTAGCCCTTCGCGCTGAATTTTCGATTTTCCTCGTCTCCCATGATTTTCCGAATGTGAGCGCCATTGCCACCTCGGTCTTGCAAAATCCGCGGATTTGGGCGGAAAATTCTGTGCTCCCCTGTGACCGCGGACAAATTCTAGGGTTTTTTTAGTGCTTTTTTTACTGGTTACTACTACTGCTACTGCTGCTGCTGCTGCTGCGGGGGTGAGTTCATTTGACCTGGGAGATTTGGTCTTTTTTTAGTGCCTCCAATGGCATGAGTACCTTTATGTTTTTTTTAATCCCAAAGTTTGGGACTTATATAATTTTTTAACCGCGATAGGGGGGGGGGGGGGGGATGCGCAATGATGTTCTTGCCTTGCCTTTGTGATTTTGGAGACCTGATTCTTTCTGCTGCTGCTGCTTTCTTCTGTTCCAGGTGGAGGCGTCCACGAACCAGGTCGCCGAGCAGCAGGGGGCTCCGCTCTACAATCTGCCATGGAAGATCCCGTGCAAGGTCATGAACGTCGAGCTCAAGGTGTTCATCCTGGCTGCCGTTCTACCCAGTAGCTTCTTTGCTGCTATATTTTATCATTTTTTTGTTAGGGGTATATGAGGGTGTAATACTTGTTTCTTGTTTGGATAGGCTGAGCCTGATACGGATGAGGTGTATGCGCAGCTCACCCTGCTTCCGGAGAAGGTGTGTGTGGCGCTTTCGCTTGCCTTTTCGGTGTAGAATTGGGGTATTGAACGCTAATGGCTGGTGTTTTCTTTGTTGATTTACAGCAGCAGGATGGGAATGGGAGTGGCAACGGGGATGTCTCTAAAGACAAGGTGGAGGAGCAAGAGGTGGTGCCACCAGCTGCAACCGAGCGGCACCGGGTGCACTCCTTCTGCAAGACGCTTACTGCCTCGGACACAAGCACGCATGGTGGCTTCTCAGTGCTGCGCCGGCACGCGGATGAGTGCCTCCCACCACTGGTTAGGCCCTTGTAACCTTTGACTTGATGCTGGTTACGTTGTTGTCTTTGTTGTTGGTCCAGTACAGCTTTTTGATAGGCTAATTATAGCAATGCCTTTGACGTCGCTGCTTGATCAGGATATGAGTCAGCATCCCCCAACACAAGAGCTGGTGGCCAAGGATCTTCATGGGGTCGAATGGCGCTTCCGTCACATCTTCCGAGGTGATACTTCATCCTCCTTGTAATGGATTTTTGCCAAAAGAATGTATCAAACGCTTTCATATTTGTTTCCTCAGCCTCCATGACATGAATTCTTAACCTCTACTTGTTAGTCTAATGCAATACAGACCATTTTTGTGACTGGTGGAGCCATTTATTTTGATCTTAGATGCATAATCTGATATGGCACGTATAAACAATAATTTGGTTCAATGAAACGGTCCATTTGTCTGCAAATATTTTGTGCATTTAGGTTTTTTTTGGCATGGGCCTGCCTTTGATACTTAGTGCAAAATGATGACTATCAGACAGTTGTTCATTTGCGTGCTTAGCTTCATTTGTTAAGGCTCCCCTGCTCCATTGTCCTCAATGGTGACATTGCAGCTTGCTTAATTTTAGTTGGTTGAATATCTCTTGAAACTAAGAAGTCTCTGTTTGCATGATATCAGGTCAGCCACGAAGACACCTTCTCCAGAGTGGTTGGAGTGTTTTTGTTAGCGCCAAACGTCTTGTTGCTGGAGACGCCTTCATATTTCTCAGGTGTGGAATCTTTTCATGCTGAACAATTCATGTTACTTGTTTGTTGCTCTGGTCTACTTAACCAATGCTTCCCTTTTATTATATGAATAGAGGTGAGAATGGGGAACTACGAGTCGGAGTTCGACGTGCAATGAGACAGCAAGCTAATATTCCTTCTTCAGTCATATCAAGCCACAGTATGCACCTTGGTGTTCTTGCAACAGCATGGCATGCAGTGAACACTGGGACCATGTTCACTGTGTACTACAAGCCAAGGTTTGTGATAACTGGCAAAATTGTACACTTAAGCAATTCTGTTTTCAGTTTAGAAGTGATGCTATTCCATTTGTCTCTCACTGTTGCATTAGAATCCATAATCCTACATTTGAGAGAGCTTTTTTGATGCAGCGCTCCTTTGCCAATCTTGCTTGTTTTTAATTGAGTTAGTGACACCGATATTGCAGGACTAGTCCATCTGAATTTGTGGTGCCACGCGATCTGTATGAGGAATCTCTGAAACGAAATCATTCAATAGGGATGAGATTCAAGATGACATTTGAAGGCGAAGAGGCAGCAGAGCAAAGGTAAGCAGCTCTCTGTCGTGGCTTTTAAATGATGTGGAACATTTACAAATCGAGATAAATTCCTCTTGGAGAGATGGTATAAAAGCTTTAATTTTGTTTGCTAGATTCACTGGCACAATTGTTGGAATAGGTGATTCTGACCCATCTGGTTGGGCCGACTCAAAATGGCGTTCCCTTAAGGTATTTTACCTTATGTATTATTCTTCACCTTATGGAATCAATTGAGTATACCAGTTTATTCTAAAGCTGTTCTTGTGAAAATAGGTGCGATGGGATGAAGCTGCTTCTGTTCCTCGTCCTGATAGGGTTTCTCCTTGGCAAATAGAACCTGCCAACAGCCCTTCCCCTGTCAACCCTCTTCCAGCACCCCGAACCAAGAGGGCTCGTCCAAATGTTGTAGCTTCCTCACCTGACTTGTCTACTGTAAACAAAGAAGGTTTGCCTTTGATGTTGTTATTATCGATCTGGAATATGTGTAGTCTTATTGCTACCATTACTAATACATGTTTTGCCTTCTGATTCAGTTGCTTCAAAAGTCATGCCAAACTCTCAGCAAAATGGTCTTCCAAGGGCCTTCCACAGTCAAGAAAGCATGAATTTGAGAAGTCGTTTTGGTGATAGCAGTGAGCTAAATACTTCCCAAAAGCTTACATTGTGGTCTTCAGGAAGCAATCAAGAGAAAAATAATGCTTCTGTCCAGAGGGAGCTAGGTTCACAGAGTTGGATGCAGATGAGAAAGCCTGATGGTTCTTCTGAGATATTATCTGGATTTCAACCACTGAAAGATACGCGGAACCCTCTGAGTTCATTTCCTAGTCAGATATCTGGAAACCGTTCAAATACGTGGAACACAATCAATGTTCATTATCCCGACCAAAATGCCAATCATAATATGTTCCCTGGCACATGGTCTCTTATGCCTCCAAACACTGGTTTTGGTGTGAATCAACAGAACTACCTAATGACGCCTGACATCATACTCCCTCAAAGGTCTCTTAATGCAAAGTTTGGTGGGAATGGAGCATTCACTTCACTTCGGGCCCATGGCATTGATCAGCGCTCCTCTGGCTGGCTTGGGCATATTGAGCCAAGTTCTCACATTGATGATGCCTCATCGAGTCTTATCAAGCCACAGCCTTTGGTTATTGATCACAATGTTCAGAAAGCTAAAGGTTCTTCATGCATGCTATTTGGGATTTCTCTTGACAGCCCTGCAAAACCTGAACAATTGATATCCCCACCAAGTGTTGCGTTTGATGGGAAGCTCCAACAGGATGCACTTGAAGAGGATGAATGCTCTGATCCTTCCAAGACTGTGAAGCCACTTGATGGAGCTCAGCACGATTCTGCTACAGAGAAACATCAGTCATGTCCAGAAGGTGCCAGAAATATTCAGAGTAAACAGCAAAATGGTTCCTCCCGAAGTTGCAAGAAGGTTCGCCGCTCTTGCTTTGTTGCACTTATCCCTTTGATTATGTTGCTTCAATGCATCAACTACTCCGAGCCGAAATCTCTAATAAACAATTTTTGAAGTATGCTCCAATTTATATATATCATGCTTGCTGCTTGATTTTCCAGCTTTATTGCCTCTGCAGCATTGTTGTTCCCTTTATTTATCAGCTAAGTCTGTCACAGGTTCCAAACACCTAAAGACCTGCTAGTTATTTTATAATGCCTGTGGATGTTACATATTTGGAATTGAGTATCAATCTTTTAATAATGGTTTTAGGTCCACAAGCAAGGAATCGCACTTGGAAGGTCGATAGATCTTACAAAGTTTACTTGCTATGATGAGTTGATTGCTGAACTGGACCAGATGTTTGACTTCAATGGTGAGCTGAACAGTTCAAGCAAGAATTGGATGGTCGTTTACACTGATAATGAGGGTGACATGATGTTGGTCGGTGATGATCCTTGGAAGTAAGTAGTACTTCCACAGAAACATTTCCTGTTGTTGAGTTGACTGATATGCATAACTAGATTTGATGTTAACTGGACCCATCTGTCCATGTAGTGAATTCTGCAACATGGTTCATAAAATCTTCATCTACACGAGGGAGGAGGTCCAGAAGATGAATCCAGGTGCCCTAAACTCAAGGTCAGAGGATAGCCGGTCTACTTCCGTGGAACGAGGGCTGGTTGGCGAAGGGCTCCAAGGTGGTCTATCCACCCCATCACTGAATTCTGAGAACTGCTAATTCGTTGATTCACTGAGGTACGCTTTTAGCAGCAATCCCTGCTCCTGGTTGCAACTGCAGAACAAACAATCAAACTAACTACACTGATGTTTAACAGATCTTCCCTTCTTGCAGGTCTTTTGTGGTTTGCAAGAACAGAAGACGACATATCCATGGTAGGAAGGAATCTTTTCGTGGTGTAGTAGTAGTAGCTGGTGCTTTATATGTATTGGGTAAGCCCCGCAGTACCCCATTTGTAGATGGTGCTTGTCCTGGTATCAGTTGCCCGCTCTGAGTTTTCGACAAGTTTTGGGTGTGCTTTGTTGAGGTTTTAAGTTATTGTATGATATGCCCCGTAGTAGTGAAAGGTGCTGAGGCCAAGCTGCCGCGCCCGGTGCGCTTGCTTGCTTGCTCTCTTCCTCCTCCTAAGCCTTGTAAATAGCTTTGCTTCCCCCCCTTTCTTCGGTCAGTTCTAATATGTTGCGAACAGTGGTAATCGATGTACCCCCTCAAGAAGGCAAGGCAATTTGACCCTAAAATGTTGCCATTTTAACATCCTGTTTGTTTGCCCGTTCGCTTTGGTTCCTTGTGTTTTGTATGGCCCGTTTGATTGAGATTCTGGTCCATCCATCAGAAATTGTTGTTTGCATTTGTTTGGTTCTTGTTTTTCGTCTAGAACACATAGAATGAGAGAATCCAAGGTGACAACACACCTGTGGAGCCTGTGAGCTGAAAGCAAAGGGTTCCATCTGCTCCGGTTCAGGCTGACATGTGCAGAAGTTGTCAAACAAGGGTTCCATCTAGTCCCTCCGATCCTGTTTGACATCTGCAGAGGTTCCAGCTGTTCTCTCTTTGGCTGGCTGCAGTGAAGTACTCCGTCCGTTTGTCCCAAATAAGTTAACCTATATTTTCTGCATTTTCTATCCTAAAATAAGTTAACCTAGTATGAAACTATCCTAAAATAAGTTAAATAAGTTAACCTAGTATGAGACGTGTTATATTACCTGTTCGTTCCACGTTCCAAAATATGTTATTTGGAACGAAGAAACCAACAGCGCTGATTCAGACCTCCTACAACGTGCTGCCACTGTTACACACTTCTTCTGTGTTGCTGCTGCTGCGTACATCTTCCGTCCCCAGAAAAATGTAGGACTGCCTTCAATTCTATGGATTGGAAAACCTTCTATGGAACATAGGATTGAACCTGAAAAAAATGTAGGATTGAAGTGTTCTAACCTTATCCTATGAAAAAAACACAGGAAAACTACATAAATAAATAATAGTTTGGATGGAACCTTGACTCAGAAGAGGCATGCAGACATAAAAACATTTTTTTTTCCCTAGGAGGAACGATCTCATGTTAAAAATCCTTCCGAACTCTTAACATTCTGAACCAATTTAAAACTTTTTAATACTAACTTCATCACAAAATATAAAATCCCAGTATCTTAATATTATCTAGATTCATAGTACTAATATGTATCTCGTTTACTAAGTTACTATATTATACGACAGAGGGAATATGATTTTTGGATAGCATTCCATCAAATGGGACGGAGGGTGTAATTCAACCAAATCATTTGGCACGCACACCAATTTTTACAGAGACATTGGGTATGAAGTATTCCATCACTATTCTTAACCATCTAGCACAGCCGCAGAAGTTACAACAAGTATGTAGTACTTCCTCTAGATTCATGATAGTAGGATGTGTATCATCCATCTAAAACCCTTTATATTTAGGATGGAAAGAGTAGTCGGTAAGGTGCACAGAGAGAACAGAGAAGCTGTACACATATCTGTAGGGTAGAAATAGAATCATCAAGATCACATTTGCTCCTGTTCTTCTTCTCCTCCTCTTTGTACCCTGACGTGGTACGAGTACGAGTACGTACACGGGGCGCGAGTGACCGAGTTCAATGCTGTACTCCACTACTAGTATTACTACTTGTAGTAGCTACAAGTTGCTCTCTGCTGCTGCTGCTCCTAGGTTGTTGCTGTTCCCGGCATTGTTCCTGCACTGTGCTCTGCTGCTGCTGCTACGGCGTTTGCAGTTAATGGCGCCATTAACGGCGGCGGATCATTCATTTCGCAGCAGCAGCGAGGGGATTGGGATGGCACGGTGATCGATCTCCGACGATCCGACGGAATTTATGGCCGTGTCGCCCGGCCGGCGACTAATAACCAGCTCGTATAGCCGAACGCCAATGGCGTACGAGGTTTTGTGGAAACCTTAGCCACTTGTGTTGCACTTAAGGCGTACTACTAGTAGCAGGCGAAGCCAGCATTTTAACAAGTAATAATACGATTATAAAAAATAGCTTAAAAATATGTGTTTTCAGAGGTAATCACTTCTCATATCAACGTAATATTATTATATATATGATAATAAAAAAATTAGGCAGGTAGCTACACCGTATATAGTTTATTTATCCATTTCAAATTAGCGAGCAAACAGATCATGAGGGATGATAATATTATATTATCTGAACTAACAGTCTTCTAGATAAATAAGCAAACGATAAGGCAAAAAACTAGCTAGATCTTGGCAAAATAAGCAACAAACAATCTAGCTTGTATAACGTATTAACTAATATTTTAGAAATGTGAAATTAAAGAGGAGAGGTTCAATTAATTTTCATATTAATCAAAAAAATTATAGTTTAGAAAAAGGAGCCTCCACGTTCACTCTCATGGTCTAGAAATTTTCATATTAATAAGAGAAAAAAGAAAAAAATAGGATCCACATAAAAATATAATTTAAAAATAAGAAATATTGGAAGAGGAGACTGGAGTCCATACATATCTACAATTTAGAACTAATTTAAACTCAGAATTAAAAATAAGAAGAAAAAGAAGTAGACATTAGAGTCCATATATAAATACAATTTAGAAATAAATAAAATTCAAAATTAAAATAACAAGGAATATTGGAATAAGAGTATATAGTTCATATAGAATAAAATTTATAAATAACTAAAAGTTGAATTAAAAAATATGGAATATTGAAAGAAGAATTTAGAGTACACATAGAAATACATTTTAGAAATAATAGAAATTCGAAATTAAAATAATAAGGAAAATTGGAAGAATAGTATATAGTCCCTATAGAAAATAATTTATAAATAACTAAAATTTGAATTAAAAATATGGAATATTGAAAGAAGAATTTAGAGTCCATATAAAAATACGATTTAGAAATAATAGAAATTCGAAATTAAAAAGTAAGGAATATTGTAAGAAGAGCATATAAGAATTTAGAACTAACTAAATTCAGAATAAAAAAATAATATTAGAGTTTAGAACCCATATAGAAATACAATTTAGAAATAACAAAAAAAAATCAAAATTTTTAAAAAAGAAATAGTGGAAAAAGATGCTAGAGTACATATATGAATATAATTTATAAATAACTAAAATTCGAAATTAAAAAAATAAGGAGTATTGAAAGAAGAGTTTAGAGTCCATATAGTAATACAATATACAAATAATGGAAACTCAAAAATTCGGAGGCGGCTCTGGCGAGGAGTTGTTTGCTGTCGACGCGAATATACAGTAGACAGTGGAGGTTCCTACCACAACGGTGCACGAGGTCACGCAAAAGGGGAGGAAAAAAATTGCGAGACGTTGTGATCGGCACAATCTGTGAGTGACAGTGTGGAAAATGGGAAGGAAAGGGGAGGGAATCGCGAGGAAGACACGAGATAGGATGACACGATTGCAGTGTGAGGTGAAGGGGAGAGCAATCCGAACGTTGGATCTCAGTGACAAGATCCTGATCGATCCATGAGGAATAAAGTATGTTGGATTGTGTTGGTGAACTGTACCCTATATACCTTATATAGATTAACTATTTTATGTGTTTTTGAAACATGCATCTACCCTTCACATGACACATGGGTGTTGGGGATGCTGCTAACGTAGTCACGTTCAGTTGTCAAATATATACTCTATTACTTTTTGAGTCAAATATCAAATTTGAAAAAAAACAATTGGTGGTACCATGGGCCAATGTACTCATGACCCTACGTATCAAATTATCAAGTGCCCCTAATTAAACATCTTCAAATAAACCGAAATACTAATAAAATGTTTTTACAAAGACTTCCCAGATGGCAACTGTGGGCCTGCAGCCCACCATAGCCCACTGACACGTGGCCCAGCTTCTCAGAAGCCTCCCCTTTTTCTGGGCCTGGCCCGACGACCCAGCTCACGCGCCGAGCCTGTCCTCCTCTCCCGCGCTTTCATGGCGCCGCCGCGGCGGCGTTACAGTTGGCGAATTTTTTTTATTTTTAATTTTTTTATTAAAAGTTATGCCAAAAATAATTTTCTATTTCAAAATTTGACAAAACTCTCCAGCCGTCCTTTGAGAGGGCGATTATTAAAAATCGCCCTTCTCGAGAGCGGTAAATTTGACGTGGCAGACAGTCGACGGCTGTCAACGGGCGGCCTGCACATTTTGCAGGTGGCACCCTTGCCGTCCTCTGTAAGGGCGGTTTTACACTGTGGAGGGGGCCGCTTGCAAAAGGGCGGCGAGGGGGTCTGGAATTTTGCAGGCGGCCCCCTTGTAGCCCTCTGTAGGGGCGATTTTTACTATTCATCCAAAAATAATGTTTTCGATATATTTTGTTATGCTTGTTATCAAAGCTTATAGCTGATCTTGTAAAGATTGTTTCTTTGGAATTCCTAGTTTCTGGTGGGTAACTCCCCACAGTTGTCCCCTTAACATTATTACAAGAAAACTGAAAAAGGGATATTTTTTTGCAGTACGTACCAAACAATCACTAATTTGTCCCTAAAAGAGAAAACAAAAAACTGAAGACAAACGGTAAAATTTTCGATCTCAAGAAGCTTGCATGTGCAGCGCATACCACAAAATTTTTCATTAAAAAGTTTTGTTTGTATTCATTACAAAGTTGATCCTCTAACAAGGCTAAATTCACACATTAGATTCATCAAGGAAACAGAAAGTGTGTGTGCAGTAACTAGGAAGTACTACTCATCAACAAGAGGTGAAATAGAAAACTCACATCGCAGCACATCTTTGATCTTAACAAGAGATGAATCCAATATATTTTTTTACCATTCATATCGAAAACATTATTATTGGATTAATAGTAAAATCGCCCTTACAGAGGGCTACAAGGGAGCCGCCTGCAAAATTCCAGGCCCTCTCGCCGCCCTTTTGCAGACGACCCCCTCCACAGTGCAAAACCGCCCTTACAGAGGGCGGCAAGGGGTCCGCCTGCAAAATGTGCAGGCCGCCCGTTGATGGCCGTCGATCGAGAGCCAACGGTCATCTGCTACGTCAGGTTTGCCGCTCTCTGGGAGGACGATTATAGGGCGGCAGGAGCCTAGTTTTGTCAAATTTTGAAATAGAAAATTATTTTTGCAAAAATTTTAATAAAAAAAATTAAAAATAAAAAAATTCACAGTTGGCGCGGCCCGCGGCGGAGGCACTTCTCCGGCGTCCGCTCTACCCCAATCTACCCGTGGTAGGTAGGACGATCGCTGGATTGAATTCCTGCCCGTTGGAAAAACTGGGTAAATGCCCAATCCTCCCCCCCCCCTCCCTTTTGTGAACAATGGCATTTCATTTACGCTTTTGCATTCTGTATTAGTGTTATGCGGCTTCGTTTGGGGGTGATTAGGAATCTTAGGATGCTACGTATTTAGGAGGCATTGAGTAGAAACGGTTGAACCAACGGCCAACTGCGCGTTCACTAATTTCACGAAATAATGCAATGCTTTGAGCGTAGTCTAGATGAGATTTTCATGGTGGTAACTGGTAAGGTGGCCTCAATCCCCATAGCTATGCACATGCCACTTGTGTCTGCTTAATGTTATTTCGTTCTGGTGTGGATTCTCATCAAGCTATAAGCATCTGTAAAGTGGATTGGCAACTGATTCTATCCTCTTGCACATTTTCAGGCAATCTGTCATCTGAAGGACATGCCCAAATAATGAGGTGCTCCCTTGTTTTCTTCCTTTGAACTTATTTATACGAAGTTACTGATTTTTGCTTCATTTGTATATCTGTTTATGATGGCTATGGGCCCAGAATATACTGTGGTTTAACAGACTGGCTTGATTGAATGGAACTATGTAAGAGAGACAGGTCGATGGTTATAGTATTGCAGTAAGACATATTGCTATGTCTTGTAGAGTAGACAAGAGGGAAGATCTAGGCAGGAGGGCTCTAGCCTCTAGGTAGCAGTCAGTGGCCGAGGCCAGTGTCCTGTGGTAGCAATGTTTGGTGTCTGGGTTGAAGAATGCAGATGGGAAGAGAGGGAGGAATCCCTGATCTTATCTTGGACTCTTGATACCATGTTCAGGCAAGTCAACTTGGTATTTTAATGGGTGGATGAGCAAACCTGTATGCAAGGCAACTAATACAAGTATGCAGAGAACACCTTGTACTAGTAGACGGTTATGCACACTATACTCCCGTCCGTTTGAGAATACTTATTGATTTTGGCTTTGACTTATCATGCTTTAGTTGACAATATTTGAATTATATAATTATTTTGCATCAACATGGTCTTGTTAGATTTGTAATAAAATACACACCACTAATGTTCTGCATTTAGCGCCATTCACTTTGTATTGCTTAAAAATCAGTGGTCAAAACCGACAAATTTTCATGAACGAAGGTAGTACAATACACCTAGCAACCATCTTCTTTGCCAGCAATTTCGAATCCGTGGTACTTGACAAGTGGATGCTTGGACTCCATGGCAACGAAGCAGCAGCTGCACCTCTTGGCATGCCAACCACAGCAGAGGCTCCACAGTGCAGACGAGCACGTCGAAGAATTGGAATTATGCTCTGGCTGGTCTTCATCTAAAAAAAAATGCTTGGGCTGGTATGTTTTCCCTAGCACTGCACCTAGAAATTTCTTTGGATTAATCTTGAATGTTTTACTGTCAGTCAAAGCTTGACTAGAATGTACATCTGTTAGTTGTTTTGAGTGTTGTTTTTGTGAAAATAGCAGGTAGGGAACTGGATATGGATTGTGAACAAATACATTGAATCGAACTAGTTATTGTCATTATTAATGTCATATTTGCATGTAGGTACAGATGAGAAGCATACAAATATTTATCTGCACATAGCTGCGTGTCTGATAAACAAGCAGAACGGAAATTAAGAGGACAAATCATCACGGCTAACTGAAAAGCTGCGCACAATATTTGAGGCGAGTAAATCATGTTGTACAACTTAGTGAACAAACTTGTACATCACTGAAATGAAACATTATTGTGAATCATCCATGACATAGTTAAAAGAAACCTCCAACCTCCATTTTTCTCCAAGAAACATTGGGCTCTAAAAGTATTATAAGCATTAGAGTTGTCCTAAAAATCTACTTCTATCGAATATAAGGATGTGTGTGGTTGTATTTTGCCACACAGTTGCTTTGGTTCTGCTATGGTTTCATAATTAATTTTCAATGTAGACAGATATGATAACCACCGTACGGAAGCCGAATCTACAGAATTAGACTGCCAGAAATACTCTTACATTCCTACGTTGGTAATACCACAATTGATGCCAATGCACCCAATTCTTTTCATAATCTTATTCTGAACATGATCAATGCAGGTTAGAACAGTAATTCTCCATAAATCAATGAAGAATAGTGTGCCAAACCATAGCCAAAATCCAATAACAACTCCTATGATTGTGGCATAGTAAAGACCTAGATTCATCCTTATTTGGTTCAGATCCAAATCTGGAACTTTCAATTGGGCATGCACTCAACACAGTTCCACAAAGCCCAAAATTGTTGCTGTAAATTGATGGATCGTTCAGTGTCTCAAGCTGGCCACCTGTGCGTGCCTTCGTGAAGGTGTTATTGGAGAGATTTAAGGAGCTAAGAAATGTTAAGCTAGAGATGTTGGTCGGAATAAGACCTGAAAATGCATTGCAAGACAAATCCAGGGACTCTAGGGCAGTCATATTGCCAATATCATTTGGGATACTGCCAGATAGATTATTTCTTGATAAATTTAGGAACTGGAGACCTTTAAGGTTTGCAAACTCTGCAGGTATCATAAGAAAAAATGTTGCTTGTAAATCAATAACTGCCAGAAGTGAATTGTTCTTTCAAATGTATAAGATCTGCTCTTCCAATTAGTTCAATTCTGACAAAAAGTAATTTGAATGTGTGAACAGAACATATGTTGATCCCATGCCGAGCCTTTTGTTCTGTCGCATCATTTATTTGAAGTTAGCAAACTGTGCTAGCCAGTTGAACCTACCAATTGATTGGTAGCTAGAGCAAGTAGCTGCAGTTGAGAATGATTTGACAGTTGCCAGGGTATGCATCCTTCGAACATATTTGGAGCGTAGCTGAAGAAACTTGAGAGAAGGCTTGCTTTCCGTTATCCTTGAAGGAATTTCACCAGATATTCTATTGTTATTGTCCCGAAGATATACCATTGTTAAGTTCTTATAGTATCTTAGGGCGGATGGGTAGTGCTTGTTGAGGTTGGGATTTTGCCAGAGAATGCATTGCTCGACAAATCTAGAAAAACCAATTGTTTAAGATTTGACGAGCAAGTAGGGAGGTGCCCATAGATCTGATTGCTTGATAGGTCCAAGAAGTTCAGGAAAACCAATTGACAGAACTCCTGAGGAAGCACCCCTGTAAATTGATTCGAATCACCTATGCAATGTCACCAGAGAAGTAGTTTTGCTATTTTGGACATGACAGAAGCATTCCCGTTAAGTTGTTATTTCTCACCACGAATTGCTGAATCTGAAATCCACTGCATAGATCAGGTGGTAATTCCCCCAAGAAATTTGTTGTTGGACTAGTCTAGAATAAAGAGTGCCATGCTTTCCTAGTTCAAAAAAAAAAAGAAGTCTAGAATAAGGAGTTCCTGCATCTGGCCAAGATTCTTCTCTCTTC
The DNA here is from genome assembly GCA_000573905.2 of Oryza punctata. NCBI lineage: Eukaryota > Viridiplantae > Streptophyta > Magnoliopsida > Poales > Poaceae > Oryza > Oryza punctata. The sequence goes on along the minus strand of CM002499.2, from coordinate 20,126,947 downwards.
GGTACAACACTAGTCAATCTGTTGGTGCTCAGTTGCTCACAGAGAGATACATTAGATTTGGCAGGTCGGAGATGGCTGCAGGCAGCTCTCCCTCCAGTTTGTTGTTCCAGAGTTCGAGCCGTGTCAATGCTACTGATGCTGATCTTGGTGAGAACAGCATGCGCAAGTTCCAGTAAGATCTTATTCTCTTGCCGTTTGTTTCTGATTCAATTTGTTTTCAGTTAATTTGTTAGATGGATCTTCTTGACTTCTTTTCTGGTCAAAAAGAAAAAGAAGTAAGAGTTGCACATTATCGTTATCATCATCGTCATCAACCAATGAAATCTGTCCATAAAGAAAAAAGGTATGGATTTAGTAGGGATGTCCATAAACTGATAGGCAGCCAACCTTGATCACCTGCAGCTGCCAAGTCGCGAATGCTGAATACTTACTTAAGACTTAGGCTGTTAACAGAATGACATATACTGATGTAGGAAAGTTGGACTAGCTAATTATTACTACTTCTGGAACCAGCTTATAGAACCTATTTATCGAATTGTTTTTCCCTTTCTCTACATTTTCTGTACCCCAAATATTTTCGTCTGTATTCTTCACCAAACTGCTAGTGACAAGAGTACAGTGGCCTCTGCATTCAGTCTTGCCAAATGGTTAGGCATGAACAAAGCCTTCAATTGTTTTGTTTGTAAATAGTACTGTAGTAATAGCTAAGCTGGGTTTTTTTTTTGTGTGCAGAGATATTACCCTATTGGTGGGCATCAGAATGGTTGATCGTTAATATTCTCCAAAGTGCAGCAACAGAAACACTTGGCAAACTACATGTCAGACCGTTTGAATGTCTCAATACTTCAAAATAGAAAGAGAGGGATCAAGATAGCAAGCTAGTTTTTTTTGAAGCTGAAGGTATCTCGTCAGCTTCTCTGCTTGGTACCATATTATTTACCAGCAAAGATCATACCCATTCCCCATGCTAGCTGGTTGTCTTGTCATATATGTATGCAGAACTTTTCATTTAATATCTACTAGTAGTAAATTCATCATCTTGGGATAACAAACTTGTCAATTTCCATTCAGTTTAAAGTTAATTAAGGGGAGAAATATTGACTCAGCAGTTGTAAATTGTAACCTGACAAACAATTCCTCCGTTTTGTTCCTAGATTAACCTGATAAGTTATAAGAAAAAAAAAACACATGTACACTTGTTTGTTTTGTTTTTTCACAAATATCATGTTTGCATTCTTGAATCATACATTTATTCTGATCTAGTACATTATCTTGAAAAAACTATATTCTTATGTAGTAATATGGGTGCTGTTGGAGGACACAACATTGTATTCACTGTACCAGATCTTTGTTTTCAGCAGCGAACCCTTCAGCCCTGAAGACCAATGTGCCTGAGTCTTCGAAACGGTCAGGAGTAGATGTCTTTGAAACCGTTTGGTGTTGGTTTGACAATCTGCAAGCCTTTATTCTTTCCTGTACACAAATACACAAGGTAAGCATGCAGACAGGCAAGGCTTATGAGATCTCAACAATGCTGCATTGTCTACAACTGTGGTGAACTGCCAGTGAGTCTTTGCTGAATTACTCTTTTTTATCTGCAGTCTTGGATGGGTGCATACCCCTGCATTCTTGCAGGGATCATGGATTCATGGATGAGTTTTCCTTGCTGGATCCATTTGGTGTTTGGGACGGAGGAACATATTATAAAAGGTTGAACTACAGCAGAAGAAACTGGGAATGATTCTTATGTTTTTATGTACGCGATACTGTATGAACTGAACCTTTATGGTCTTGTGGTACCTGGACTTATAGCCCATATTGGTCAAATGTAGATTAGTCTATGCATTTGTTTTTATAAGCTACTCCCTCCGTTGAAAATATAAACATTTCTAGCTTGTTTAGCAGAGATTAAGGTTACGGAGAAAATACTTTGGTGCCTCTCAATGAATATAGAGTGAATGGAGGTGAGAGGGTAGGTGGGGGTAAGATGAGAAGAAAATTGAACGTGAAATGATTGATGGAACAAGTAGTACGTAAGTGACAGAAATTCTTATACTGTGGATCACGATTTATACCTTAGAAATCCTTATATTTTAGAATGGAGAGAGTACATATGCATTTTAAAATACAAGTAGTACTGCGAATAATGGTAGAAATCCTTACATTGTGAAACAAGATTTCAATCCTTATATTTTGTAATGGATGGAGTGCATATGCATTTTAAATTTTTATCTTTAGTAATTTTAGTTTTGAAATTGTATTAGCCTAACTATCTTATTGATAAACCATGACACACTTCAATGAATTTCCACATGATCGATTCTCTCCACATCTTAAAAATATGAAAGGATAGAGCAGTAAAGTTTCTTCATATTAAGAGCAGATTCATAGAAGCATTGATTGAATTACAAGTTATAAAATAATGACATTATATTCTAGAAATGATCTCAAAGATATTTTTGCAAAATTTCGTCCAGCTTGGTCTGGTTGATTATTTTATTATTTAAACCTTTTTTATAATAATGTTTTATTTATAAACCATTTAAATATTTTAAAACCTGGATCTTTCAGACATGCTGGAGGGACAGTATAACGAACGTGGCAGGGAGTTGTTCAGAAATTGACAAGCTTTCGGTTCTCTTGTGTAAGTCTGCTCTGTTTTTTTTATCCAATGGAGGTCTTTTTTTTGTTTTTTTTTTTAAAATCATAGTCTACTCTGTTTACCTCTTGATCACCAGACCTTCCTGACTGATTCTTTTGGCCTAGGTAAATAAAAAAAGACGGTGGTGAACTGGTAATTGGCTGGTGCTTGAACCCGAAACAAATAGGTAGAAACAGATTAAATTTCAATTTAAAATTAGCTACATTTTGTTAGGCCTATTACCAACCGTGGTAACCATTATTTGAATTCACATATTTGATATGAACTCAAATATTTGAATTCAAATGTTTGGTAAATTTCGGCCAAGGCCAGTATCTTCGCAAATTGCAAATACCGGCTTTCTAAAACATTGGGCCTGGCTCGCCAAATTAATCAACAGGCCAGTGCTAGACCTAGAAGCAGGCCTAAGCAAAATCCAGTTTTGATAAAATTATCGTGTGCATTTTTTTTCGATGTAGAATAAATTATTCTACCCTATGGAACACATAATAAACCTAGTGATTCTACACCAAGTAGTTGAAAAGAAATGACATCAAACAATTTGAAAATTCAATTCTAAAACTTAATTTTAGAATTAATTTAGGGTTTTTTTTCTGTCGCTCAGCTCATGCTAGACTTCCAAGAGAAAAAGTATAAAAATCTTATTTTTAAACTGTTCCTCTGTAGAAAAAGTGTCTTTGGCTTATAAGCCGCATCCTAAAAAAAATGCCTCCCTAACATTCCTACGTTTTTCAATAATTTTTTATGTGCTGAATAACTAATATATAGTCTACATTAGGGTGTAAAATGGTCTACTTTTCCATATATATTGGCCATTTGGCCTGCTATATACGATCGATGGTTCTGCACTACTTTTGGGCTGATGTGATTTGTTAACCATATGAGAGGCCTTAGATGTCCATTAATCAAGGAGCTAAGCTACATCCTTTCTGAAAAGAAGTAAAACCACTGAATTCAATCAAATTTAAAATACAATAATAGCCGTCACGGTAATGTCCTTTTCTGCGTCCCTTTGTTTGTTTCTTCTCTTTAGAAACCAAATTTATAAGTCCTTCTTATTAGACGTCTACATGCTAATACACCCTAAACTTATTTGTTTTGTTTAGTATTTACTAGGCAGCTCCGTTCCAAAGTGTGCATGGTCCTGATGCCGTACGCTTCACCAAACATACTCCGGTTCACGATTTGATGTCTGGCTGTCGGCGGCCAATTGAAGACTAATACATGCTTAGAGTGTAACAACATGCGGTTTGTACATTGTGTGCAATTCGTTTTAGAAAAATAAAACTAATTGATTAATCAGTTACTTATCCATGCAAGTAATATTAACACACACACACACACACACACACACACACACACACACACACACACACACACATATATATATAAATATAAAATTGAGCTTTGGAATGCATGCATACAAACAAATATTACAATTAATCTATAAACATATATTAGTAGTATATCATAAAAGTACTTTTGTTTTTCATTTTAATAATATTGTAAATGTAATAATGAACCATATCTAATGAAGAATGTGTCAATATCTAAACAATAAGTCAAATAGAACTATCGGAGTATATATACGAGAGAAACTATGTCCCCGTAATATAAATAAAGAAGTTGGGCAATCCAATTTACACTAAGATGAACATTTTGATTCAGAGATACTCCCAAAATAATTCGAACCATCACATCCCAAGAAAAAGTTAGCGGTGTAAAAAGAAATGCAAAGTGTCCATTATTAATGGAAAAAGTAGTATTGATGTATGAATAAAGGAAACTGAAGGGATAAAATTTCTTAATTTATGGACTAAGAGCTTTTGAAATAAAATTTGAACTCAATTTATTTTGAGATAAAGGGAGTAACTCTCTTATAGTATGGTTGAGTTCTTTTGCTGTTGTTTATAGGCTGAAAACACGTGATTAAGCAATGAAATATAATTTCATGATTAATATTTTGGCAGCAATGTCGCTGTATATATATATATTTTTGGAGAGAAACCAAGTCCCTGTATTTGATAGCTTAGCTAATGGCATCTCACATATATCATTATCATTCCCTTAATAAGGACTATATTATTTATGTAAGCAGCACGTGAGACTATGCGAATAATTAACATTAAGTTATGCCCTCAATGAAGTGCTAAATAAATAAATATTAAGGCGACACAACTTTTAAGTTTTAACGAACATCCCATCATAAGTTCACAACCACTTTCTCCGGCCTCATGTGCCTTACACATTTTGTACTTGTACCCTTGCATCCCAAGTACTCAATGCCTCAGAATTAGGTACCATCTAGAACACCACTTTTTTATACTATAAATCTCTTATACAAAAATTGAAATTAAACCCCTTATATCCTATAATCCGATTGTTGAATAATAAGCCCTCTTCATCTTGGCTTACCCAAACTGCATTTGTGATGGTGTGGAAAAAAGGTTTATTTCGAAAAGAAATACGAGATAGTTTACTTTTCAAAAATTTATTTAGAAAGATCTGGCAAATAAAAATTACTAGAACATCGTGGGTGTATGTTTTGTATTTGTAGTCTGCATCAGGTACTCAAATGCATAAAACTTAGGCACCATATGCAATGTGTCTTCAATGTAATAGAAATACAATGCTACTTAACACACTGCAACATTTATATATTTGAAAAATATTTTACAAAAAAAAATCTGTAGAACATTACCCTTTATTTTTGTTCTTGGTCTATGCATCACATATAAATAACAAAAAGGAGAAATCACACCATATATTTTCTGGAGAAAAGAGAGCAAGAAAAGGAAAACTTGGCATATTCCCTCATGAACCCTCTCCTCCAATTACCAAATGATTCCTCTCCAGGTTTTTCGTGGCTCTTTTGGTGATGTTAATTATGCTATAATTGTGTGCATTAGCCATTGGAAGGCTGCCTGTCTACTACTACTCATCATCCATCATCTCCACCGGTGATACTGTTGCCTCTTTGTTAGGTGAAGTTGATGATGCTCCTATCTAGCTAGTGGCGTTTGGTTGAGCCTTTGCTTATGACAGTATGACACAATATCTACCTACGTCTTCATGCACACAATTTAAGTTGTCCTTTGATGTGTGTAACATATTGTTTTTCATATTTGTTTCTTTTCAAATTAACCTTTACTTTTGGATTGGTTTTTCTCCTAAAGAGATTTTGGTTTGATGGTGCCAGAATGGAGGAGATTTAAGAAAAGGATGACAATTATGTAGCAACAAATAGAGAAAACCATCAATAACACTGTGTCATCGTGTTGAAACAATAATAACGTAGAGAAGAACAGAGTTCAGACTTCATTAGGCTGTTGGGTTTTTTTAATGAAAAATGAAAAATAAAAATAAAAATGTAAACAGGAACATGCAAAGTTAAGATATGCACTCATAATAATTGGTGCAGATGTCTTATCATTTTCCCTGATGAACTAGCACATGAACAGTCCCATGACATTGTGTGCAGCAGCTACCAGCAGGAAGCCTATATTCTGCACCCTGTAGAACTTTCTTTTTCTTGCATTCTTCACTGAAATTCCATTACACCTTCTTTTACTGGGTTTTATTGGAAAAAAAATTGAAATCAAGATTTGATTTTTTTACTTAAATTTGAACTCATAGCCTTCTTAACAGTAACCATACCACTCAACCATTTTTGAAGCTCTGAAAAATAAAGATCACTGAGTCTGTTAGATAAAAATGGTCCATGTTTGCAATGCCGGGGATTTCATGATAAACTTGCTTAAAAATTGCTTTCATGCCGGCAAAGTAGAAACACAAGTTCCAATTGTTTGGAGATGCAACAGCTCCACTTTCCTACTACTCTATATTACCCTGTCTTGGCTTCAAAGTTCTTCCTTTCCTTACCCAAAAAAGATAAGGTAAATAACACCGATGATTTGGCCTAACTTGTCTGAGAGACATCGAGCTCAAAAAGGAAAACACAATTTGCAAGATCATATAGATTTTATGCACTGGGGTGAGTGACCTAATGTTGCTGCAAGGTGGCACACAGAGAGGAAGCACCTTGCAGCAGAATCTGATACTCTGATGAAAAGTGTTCAAGTAGCATGTCAGCATCATGGAAAGGGAATGCAGCTAAGGGACAGTAGGAGGTCAGCATCATGGAAAAGGAGCTGCAAACTATTCCTAGCAAGTCAAGGCACCCAGCAGCTGCAATTGGAGAAGAAGGCATGATCATCAAAACAAACACCTTGTCCGAAAGCGAAACCGCAGATAGACTGATTCGCGTGAATTGAGCAATGTAGTATGTAGAGCAAGATGTTTCTGAAAAAGAGATGAACAGGCGACATTGCTGCCATGAGGTGTGTGTGCCTCTCTCCGAGAGATTTCAACCACCACCACCCCCAAGAACATGAACAGAAACCAGTACTTGGGCACCCATCATCAAAGGTACAATCGTTGATCGCGCCTTCGTGACGATCGGCGTCTCACCGACGGATGATATGGTGTTAATTTAAGGCACAAGACATTCTCGGATTCCCCAATGCAGCACTCCAGGTGCAGCTGGGGATGCAGCAAGGAGAAGGACATGTACCTGATAGGACGGTCAGGCTTAATGGTGCTATTGACTGGAAATTAACCTGAAAATGGCTGAAATGTCTTCAAGGGTTGCCAGGTACCCGTGCAAGTGCATCAAGAATGTGACGTGAGAGAAAACAACATTTCTGCAGCAAAGTGTGAAGCATATGCATGGTAGGAAGGGCAGATTATTATATGGTTTCATTTTGGCAACACTACAGAGAATGCATTTCAGATAATATTTGAAACAATTAGGGTTATGGTAATTGCACTGTGCGATTGAGAAGAGCATCTACAAAATTGATCAACTAAGAACACTCTACTCATAACATTGAGAGGCACTACAAATCAAGTATACATATATGTTATCATACCCATGTTAAATTTAAGAGCTACACTATAAATTGACTACTCAGTTCATGTCAAATTAAGCCCAGCAGTGAGATTGACAGATAGCAAACTAAGAGGGCCAGGGTCAACAATTTTGATTAAAAAAACACTAACTGTAACCAAAAGGCATCACTAACAAGTACTAACAACATTTAAGCACGTCCTTAAATAGGTTTTCCAAAACTATACGGCATTAATAGCAGTGAGTCACTTTCATGCAGGGTCTGAAAAACTAGATTATGAACAGTTTCTGCACTTCTGCATGGCTACCTCATATTCAACACAGTTAGTTAGGTGAATGCTCAAGAACCAGTTGTTCACGTTTACTTGAAGCATTGCAAGTGGGTAGCAGATTATTTCCTGTAAACAAGTCATAGATTTAAGATGCCACTATTAAATTATTGAAGGATCATGAGGTTATTCTAAGTTTTCAAATGGATAATCTAGTTCTGGTTTCTGAAACAACTGATAATTTGCCTATCTTACTATTGCACCTGCAAAAATATCATCCTACTGAATCAAATGGCACTTGCTAGATATAGGCATCGAGAGATATGTAGTTACTTAATGAAATGTCCATTATCTAAAAAACAAATCAAGAGACATATTCATGTACAGAGAGATATAAGTTGGAAACAAAGCTGGTAGTATGATTCAGATTTCAGAATGCATGTAAGAGAAATGGCAACAGAACATACGAAACAATCTATTCTGTTCATGGGAAAATACATAAACATTTACCATGACCATTCCTACCGCCTCATAAAAAGTATCTATGTACTTTCTTTCATATAAACCTATAATGCCGTCCTCAACAAATGAATTGCCTTCCAAGCCTAATGCATTTTCATTTAATGGGAAGTTATTGAGGCAAATATTCTCTGATGGACACTTTCTTGAACAGTTTTGGATTGCCTATCAGAGAAAAATTAAATGTTTGAAGGATGCCACCCAAATAGTTTGATACATTGGTGTCACCTAACTAACCATAGTGAAGCAATCACATTATGTCATTCAACATCCAAACAAAACAAGAAAGAGTAAAGGGGTACCAACAGTATCAAACAGATACCAAAACACCACCATCTACAGCCGATGAGTATCTCTCACCCACTGAATGCATCAAAGGATCTTTTTTATAAATTCAATGACAGATAAGCATCCCTATAATAATTTACTGTACTCCAAAGAGTCAAGAAAGTAATTGATGGAACACATTCTCTGCCTCAAAAGGGAACTTGAACCTGTATAACTGAACATCTTACGCATTTATCACAATGATTGACTGAATGAAACTGTTGGCAAAATATGAGCTCTGAAATACATAAGTCATAAAGCATCACTCATATGATCCTGCTTTTGAATGAAACTAGAAAATAACAGCGCAATATTCTGAATTTAAAATTCTTTAGAGCATATAATGGTAAACAGAAAACTCTGACAAAAGGATCTCAGTTGGTAAATAATAAACAAAATTGAGACATCACCAAAAGTACTGACACTGAAAGAACTACCCAAATTGCGGGAAAAAAAAACTTTGACCAAATGGTCAAAAAAACCCGACCAATTCAAGTTGTACTAACGTCATTATCAGCAAGAATTTGACAAGGAACAGAGCGTTCCACTAGGAAAACCCGAAGATTAGCACAAGGTCAAAAAATTCAAAGTGCATAATCCTGAAGAATTAGGTAGTAGGCTATAAGCTGTGACACAACAGAAGCTTGCAAAATTCCGCTGTGGAGGCAAAAATAGCTGGCATTATTCTCTCTGTACAGCATAGTGGACTTCCCCATGGCATGCACTAGTAAAGTTGACTACTCGTTTTTCTTTTTCAAATGATACTTTGCTGATAATTGTCATGAAGCCAATGAGTCCTTGAATTAGTTAGGCATATGCGTTATCATGATCAATAATACAAAATCAATTGAAAATTGCATTTTTTTTCAGGGATACAAAACGCGCATTTGAAAAATTTATATATAACCAATTTAGGTACATAATCTATGTGCATTCTTCATCAGTATTGCAAACAATGATTCATGAAATTAAGTAATCCAAATCATGTAACTATTTTTATTTGCAATAGATAATGGCAATTCTATTCCGATAAGTCAGTTCAGCAAAGGAATTAATTAAGAAATGTGCAAAGTCCATGTAGGCATGTACCGGACAATACTTCAGTTCCAGAATTTAAAGTAGGAACTTGGACGAAATTATAGCTGAAATATGCCATTTGGCTCGAAATTCGGTTGTTTTTATCTTCCAATGTTCCAAGAAAATTAACATTGAAAACAAAGAGCAATTGGAACTTTTCACCTGTACTTTCACAGTTGCAGACTCCATGGGGCGGCCATACAAAAGTCCTCCAAGGAACTCCAGAAACAGAGGCACTGCAGAGTGCAGAGTGGAAAATAGAGCTGCGAGGGAATTCAAGGGTTTAGGCCCCTTTTGGAACAAAGGATATTTAAAGGAATTTTTTAGGATCTGAATTTTATGAGAAAATCTATTTAGTTATGTGGAACAATGGATTGAGACTCTGCCTACCATTTTCCTGTTCATATGTTTTCTCAATCATCTGTTCTAAATGGGGCTCTGCCTCACATGTTATAAATTCATTTCTAGCTAAAACTTGCCATAAGTGTGGGTAAATTATTTTGAATCTTTCCAGGCTTTTGGGACCAAGTTTTGACATAGTCTCTTATGTACATGTTTGGTCATTTCCTTCTCTAATCGTATCTTTATAAAATTACTAAAAAAAATTAAATAGAATATTTTCCAAGACAAATCTATTTCTATATCATTTTTTTACATAACAAATCTATTTTTTTTTGCATCTATTAGTAATTTAAGGTTTCGAGGTTAAACCACAAATATCAATAGATGAGAAGTGCTCCCTCCGTTCTAAAAATAAACCAACAAATATGGATATAAGCTATATTATGATTCATGAATAAATTAGAATTGATCTCACTAAGCACAAGCCCATCTATGACGGCTTGAAGTGCCTTACCACGAATGGCCTCATCTGTAACGGGTTGGACCAGAGACCGTTGCAGATGAGGCCGTGGGCTGAGTCCCGTCATAAGTAAGGAGTTATCTGTAACAGGTTCATATGTGCACTCGACAAAGGTAACATTTGTCGGGTGCAAATGTTAGTTCATCATAAATGACCCTACACATGTGACGGGTTTATAAATATAGTCTGTCAGAGATGAGGACACTCATACGTAACAGGTGATAAATACAACCTGTTCAAAGGTAAAAAAAAAATAAATCCTAAATGGCTTTTTGTTTTTACCTGTCATTGGTAATGAGTTCAATCTTATCTATTCGCCCATTCGACCGAGCCTTATCTCTTCAACCCTCTCTCTTGATTCCCCCGCATCATCTCTATCTCTTAACCCAATGCTCGCAACCCTAGCTCCACTTCCACCACCTCTGCCCCGGGCCACTCGCACCAGCCACCGCCTCCACCTCCACCCGCGTGCCGGCCTCTACATTCTCCGGCTCGAGCGCGATGGAGGGCGCCTTCTCTACCGCGAGTGTCGGCCATCGTATCCTCAACCCCAAGCATCGGCTGTCACTCAGCCTCCGCCCGCGGGCTGGCCTCACCTAGATTGAGCCTTTACGGAGCTCGCGGTGGCCGGATTTGGTCACCGCACCTTGGAGACCGGTGGAGGTGACCATGACTATGGAGAGGCACAACTCGGCAGCATCATCGACAGCCTCCACCTCCTCAGCCAACGTTGGCGCCTGTCCCTAGATTTGAATGCCCCGTCCGCTTGGTGCGCGTATCCGGCCCCCAAACGCTGGATCTGGTGGTGGCGAACGATCTGCTCCACTAGACAAACAGTTAGACAAGCTCCACCGTAGCTGGGTGATTTTGTTTTGTGCCTAGATGAATGTGAATGTGATTGTGTTAACAACGAAATTTGGTAAGACTTGAAGTCATAATCGGTTTAGAGTCAATATCAGTTTTAGAGTTCTAGAATCGGCCGATGGAAGCTATCAATCACCAACAGTCGGATTCTTACCAAATTCGGTTAAGGAAATTAATCTATTAAAGGAAGCTTATCCAAAAGAGTCCGAATTCAAGGAAGATGCGGCATGGCAGTTTATCTATTAATTAGAAAGAGTCTGTTAGTTTCTTTTTATCTTTAGGAAAGTGTATTTAGTGTCCGATAAGAACTTTATGTTTTCCTTTTATCTTTAGGAAAGTTTGAGTCGTGTCTGATAAGGACTAGTATCTACCCATGGGTATAAATATGTACACCCGGGGTCCATGTAAATTATCTCTCGATCAATACAACTACTCTCGGTGCATCACTACCCTCTTTCTTAGGCTTTTACTTATCAACTGGTGGAATTTGGCACCTGACGCGGGGCTGCATCGGCTTTCGATCTCCAGCGAAGGGGTAAGCCCTACGTTCCGTCGGGCCCTAGTGAATTTATCGGCCACATTGGTGTTGTTCAAGGCTGCATTGCTTCAATCTCTTGGATCGCTCTGGTTCGGTCGATATATTTGCCTACCTGATATCTCAATTCTATTTTAATTGCATTGTGTTTAGAGACGCATCGGTTTAGTTGGGACTGTCTTGGTTAAGTCTGATCTTCTATCTTAGCTGATATATCTCTACAATCACAATGTTGTTTTAAATATATATGTTATATCTATCACATTAGACAGATCTATCAGTTCATCAAGTATTAGATTATCATATACAATCTCGTGCTACATCGGTTAGGTTCGACCTACTAGATTGTTATTGATAATATAAATCTTGTTAAGCCGATAGGTTCATGCTAATCTTTTATCGAAGTGCTAGCCGATGAGTTATCATATACGTTATATAATCTAAATTGACAATGTTTCTACTTGCATCGGTCGATCTCTATCTAGAGTTTTGTCGATATCGGCTAGATTACTTTGTTGGCTTAGATTATATAATGTATCCACCACCCTGAAAATCAGTCAAAAGCTTGATTGTCTAGATATTATGCTTCTTTTCATACTTAGTACTGTATCAGTTAAGTTTGATCTACTAAGTCGTGCTCAGAACCATAATCTCTAGCTTGCTTCTTGATTGCTAATAAGGGTTTCATCGGGGTTTCAGCCGATGAGTTATATGGGCGTTGCATTGGCTTATAAGGATTACATATAAGTTGGATTTAGCCGATGACAACAAAGGTTTCACTGTTTATCTAATCATTTGGATTTATTGACATCGGACCTACAGCCGATGTATGCTTTAACCTTCGGATCAAGCTTATTCTATCAAATCATTTATCGGTATTGGCTGGAATCACTCTATCGGCTTGTCAGCCGATTGGCTATTTTATCTATTGTTGATATATCTTATCAGTTGCAGGATCAAACTGACTGGCACGCCCGTATCTCATTAAAATTTGAACCTGCACTGAAGCTAAGCAGATCTTCCAGGCCGTCGTATTTTTACGTCAACACATTGTGATGTTTTTGTGATTTGTAAAAGCCCATATGAAGGCCCTGTGACTAGCTAGGTGAACAACATTTTGTATTTTTGTTTTTCCCCTTTTTCACATCTGTGACGCGTCCTAATTATAATCCATCGCAGATAAAAGTTACCATTGATGGGTTAAAATATCTGTCCGTGATAAATAAAGGTCACCAATGATGAGGTAAAATGACTACCCGTCACATATGAAGGTTAGTTGTGACGGGTTTTGGTTGCGGTCTGTTAAAGGTAACTCTTACATCTAATGGATATTAGTAACCATTTATCTATGATAAGGGTCTAACCCGTTACAGTTAAGGTTCTGGGTTCGTCCCAAATGATCGATTTGATCCAACGTAGTGTTTATTTTGAGATAGATCTGGAGTAAATCTGTATTAATTTGTGATAACTCTATAAATCTCACTCTCCAGGCAACATGTACACACATTTAGAAATGATGCACATATCTCACTCTGTAGGCCATCCGCAACATTGCACAAATTTGGGACGACCGACAATTGCCCACACGAAGAGATGATCTGATCATCAAGTGGCCTGGAGTTGGGTGCGTACTACTGCATGCAGTGGCCATCATCAGCTGAAAGGATGCTTAAGCAGATTCCGTTCCAAAACCCTTATAGTTTTGCAGTTCCATTCCAGATTGCTCTCAGTCTCTCTCATCTGCCCGGGATCATATCGATCGAATGACGTGACAAGGACGTAATATCGGCACTGCAGTGCATCCAGCCCGCCTATAGCTCGATCACGTACACGTAACTAGCGATGCATGATGCGTACTATCTCATCAATTTCTACTGTGGATTGAATTAATGTGATGAGTAATATTGTGGGGTCTCGTCTAATTAATAAGATGCATGCATGGATATTTCTTTTTTCCCCCCTTATCTATAGCTCACTATTCTTATCAACCACTAGATTCTGAATTAGTACACTTACGTATGTATCAACCAAAATTTCTGACATGACAAAAGGATAGAATTTTTATCATAGGTGGAACCTTACAAAACATAGAGAACAAATTTTTAAAAGTAAGGCAGCTTCGCATAAAATTGTATACTCCCTCCAGTACCAAATATATTTCGTCGCCATTTTACTTTTGAAATTTTTGTCATCACTAAATTTTAAAAATACTATTAGTTGAACATTTTAAAAATATGCTATGCATATATTGTCTTAAAAGTACTTTAATATTAAAAATTTATTATGTTTCATAAGGGTATCCTAATAAACTATTATGATCTGAGTCACTAAAATCAAACATATGTATTCATGATGTGATCAGGTACTCCCTCCATCCCAAAATAAACTTCTAGCATTTAAGATTTATCCTCTAAAATATAGTAACTTCTCACCAACATTAATTCTCTTTCCAACCGGTGACAATTCTCCACTATTCATTTTCTCTACCTACCTCTACTTTTAAACCAATCACAACCTTCCTTCATTTAATTATATCTACTTTCTTAATACTTGTCTTTAACCCTAAAAATACATATATTCAGGTTAGAGGCAGTATATACCAACAATTATTGTTGGCCCGCGGATTTATCTCAGCCGTCTGATTTTTCATACCATGTGGAGAGGCTAGCTGCACATATATATGGCACGATGAAAAAGGAAAAGGATGGTCAGGCAAGGGAGGACCCTGAAGGAAGGAAGAATATAGCGTGGATCCCAGTTAATTGGGCATCATCAAACGCACACCGTACGTACTCCCATCTGAGGTGACAAAACAAAGCGTACTACGACGTTGCGAAAGCAGCCAATCACCTTCCAAACTTGTGTTTCATCCAACAGTATATATGGGTTTAAGCAATGACCATGAAATGCACTCACATAACTACAAAATCAATATAGGTGCAACGTACGAAACGTACGTACAATATGCGATGCACAGGCCCATCGATCGATCATTAATTAACTTGGTTAATTACAGCTCGTATGTTCCATCCATGTAGTCACAAGCAAACAAAACATATGAGACAAATTAATTAAAATTAAGGGGAAATTAAGCATAAATGCACAATTAACAGAAACCTCGAGGACGTTTTCGTTGCACGAATTGAAGCTTATCCCCCGAGCCATCGGATTAAAAGACAATCTCAGCCATCAATCCTTTTCTTTTTCCTCCCACCTCCGATCAACCCCCTTCCTCCCCCTCAAATGCGTAAAAAAAGAAGAAGATGAAAAACAGATCATATAGTATATATTTTTTGAGAAACGCAGTACAAACACAGGAGCCGACAACACATGCACACACACCCCTATCAATACACACGCATACCTATTACTGGAGAACTGATCTTTGCTCGGATGATAAAAATCACATTTGTCCCGATTCGAATATCTTTAGCATCGGTTCAAAAACCCGATGGAACTTTGTGATCTGTAGTCTCGGTTGGTAACACCAAACGGAACTAAAGATTATTTTTATTCCTGGTTCAAATGTTGTCAGGCAGTGTTAGGCTGCTAACGATCTTTTTTCCCAGTTAATTTTACCAACCGGGACTAAAGATCGTTATGACCTTTTGTTCCGGTTGCACCAACCGGGACTAAAGTTCTTTTCCTTTTTATTCTTCTTCTTCCTCCTCTAGTTCGAGCCATTGCTACCAACAAAGTGAAGGAGGAAGCGAGAGGTGCTGCCAAAATTTTCTGTGAAAACATTTTGGTGATATATTACACAAATCTAAGTGATTGATAAGGTTAGCAACTTTATCCTCTATTGATGTATAGTTAATATATTAAATTTATAGCTATGTTTTTATGTGTCATTCTCTTAAGAAAATTGTATGGTTGAAGATTAGAGAGAAAAAAATTTAGAGAAAATAAGGTAATTCATAATATTAGAAACATTTGTATGAAAATGTTAAGCAAAAAACAAATGGGAAAAATATAGAAAATGAAGACAAAAGAATAGAAATGAGAAGAATTCATTAAAAATATGTTTAGAAATTTTTGACAAATTTAAAAAAAATTAAAATAAGGATAGTACATGAAAAAATATATTCCTGATTTTATAAAACTTATGTAATTCATTAAAAAATATGTTTAGAAGTTTCAAAAAACTTTAAGTGTAAACATATTTAGTTATTATGTATGAAATTATTGTATCATTATTGATTTAGTTTCACTTTCGTTAAATTCCTTTACAATATTTGTGAATTTGTTGTAGATGGACCGATAATGGATGTATACCGCGGATCGATGGTCGCATGAGTTTATTGATGGCGTGCACTACTTTTTGAATGTGGCCAAAACCCACAAGCCAAATGATTTTCTATGTTGTCCTTGCAAAAATTGCAAAAACCAGAAGGAGTATTCTACACTAAGAACTCTTCATATCTACTTGTTGGAGTCGGGATTCATGCCTAGCTATAATTGTTGGACCTCACACGGAGAGTTAGGGGTTGCAATGGAAGAAGATGAAGAAGAAGACGACAACAATCCAGACTGGGCTCACTACTGTGGATTCACAGAAAATAAGCAGGCGATGTGGACAAAACTGTTGAAGAAAACGATGCTGCGGATGATCTTCATCATATGTTGTGTGACGCAAAGAAAAGCTACGAAAGTGATAAGGAGGTCCAGAAATTGGAGCGTATGTTAGCGGATCACAAAACCTCGTTGTACCTAGGTGTTGATGCAAAAAACACACACTGGTCTGAGAGATTTGCTTTACTCCAGTGCATGAGTAAAACTTGCTTTCGGGCAAGAGCGTGCCAGTTGATTTGATCCTGCAATCAACAAGATGAAACATGCAAGTTTTATTAGTAAACGATAATGGATCGGCCATAAAGCCGATGTCATATCGTAATGTAATCTAGCCGATGCAGTATAAGGTGAGTCGGCTGTAAGGCATATTCAATGACAAACTAACCCTAAACTTGATCCATCGACTGTAAATATCAGTATTATATAATCTATAAATCAATATTACTTTAGAAATCAGTACTTGGGATAGATCGGACTTAACTGAGATAGTATAAATTGCCCAAGTCTAAAATAACATGAAATAACAATTATATGTATTCATATCATAGCCGATGTCTAGATTTAAGCATGTATTGGCTATAGCTCCAATACTTCCTAATACTAGGATATTCTCTTGCAACAAATATGTCTAACTACCATCAACCAAATTGATAGTAAGTCCAATATATTTGTATTAGATTAGATCCTTATATAAGGGGCATATATAGCATATTAAACAAAGCACATGACTATGTAAAACAACTATACCAGATAAGATCGGCTGAAACCCCATACTATCGTTATTAACAACCATAAAGTAGGCTAGAGATTATAATTCTAAGCACGACTTAATAGGTCAAACTTAACTGATGCAACATTAAGTATGAGAAGAAGTATAATATCTAGACAATCAAGTCGATGGTTGCCTTTTCGGGATGGTGGATATATTATATAATCTAAACCAACAAGTCGATGCGAGGTCAAAAACCCTAGATAGAGGTCAGTCGATGCGAGTAGGAAGCATTGCCAATCTAGATTATATAATATATATGATAACTCGGTGATTCACATGATAGAATTAGAGTGTCATAAAGATGTAAGCACTAATTCCGATAATGCAAACCGGCTTAACTAGCTTTACCTCTTTGCCGAAGATCGAAACCGATGCAGCTCGACTCGAAAGTAAGAACTCGTCGAAACAAAGTAATGAAAAAGGTTGGCGATGCACCGAGATTGATTGAACTGATGTTAATTATTTACAAGATCTCGGGCTTATATTTATACCCGAAAGTACAAACTTGTCCATGATGGACATGACTCATATTGTCCTAATACAACTCCAACTAACAAACAAGTCCCTTAAGCGGACTCTTACCGAAAATATCTATAAGGAAATTACATAAAATCCTAATTAATAGATACAATTGCCTATCTCGAACTCCATCCTTGCCTGGCAATATCATTGAAGCCCTTCTTTCGAATCCGGTATCAAACTCGGCTGTATCGGCTAACCATATCAAACTCGACATCAGCTGATACAGTCTTCCAGCCGATGCGCACTCTGTTTCCAAGAATTCCGCATATCTTTAAATCCACTTTGAATTCGATCCTGTTTTCGATTCATATGCTTGCCAAATTTCATTGTCAACACTTGCCCCCAATTCCGAAGTATTATATAATGCAACAGAATTATCTTGTTAATCCTGTAAGAATCTAGGGTTATCCCTTCTGACCGTTACGCTCCTACTTTCATAAATAGCAACCGCCTTTCCGGAAATTTCACGGTGTTAACTCTGTTTTCACCGCTCAAACCACCAAACCTTCCTCACCAACTCCAGTGATTTTTCTCGACCCCTCCGGCAATCAGCTCGGTGAACGTCTTCGGCGACAATCCAAGCCGTCAAGGCCATCAAGCGCTCCAAGCACAGAATTCCCTGAGGTATGCCTCATCGGCTCAAAACTTCATTTCCGCTTTCTCACCTTTTCCCTGTTTTCAATCTCTCCTTTTTAATCTGTAGCATCTAGCTCACCAAGTAGCCATCCCAAGACTGGAAGAATCAAACCACTTTATTTTGGGTCCGATAGGCGACATAGATCCAACCACTTTGATCAACGCATAAATAGAGAGAATTCCTTTTATTCAAACAAGCCCAATCCTATCTCACTGGAATGACACCTTCAGATCTTGGCCATCCGAAGTCGACGGATGGACTAACTGGTATAAGAGGATAGCCGCGAGTAAACAGTATTACTGGGATGAGATGGGAATAGCCCAGTGTTTATCTCTGTCAACAGCCGATATAAAGAAATACAAACCAATGCTATCGGCTACCGCTTATTTCTGGTCTGATACCCTTAACGCCTTCATGTTTAATCATGGATCGATGACCCCCACCTTGCTTGACATCGTCATGATCACCGGTCTAGATATCACCACATCAGCTAATCCTATCAGCTTGAAAACCAAATGCGCCCACAGA
The DNA here is from genome assembly GCA_000573905.2 of Oryza punctata. Taxonomy (NCBI): domain Eukaryota; kingdom Viridiplantae; phylum Streptophyta; class Magnoliopsida; order Poales; family Poaceae; genus Oryza; species Oryza punctata. Next base: position 20,107,892 of record CM002499.2, on the reverse strand, counting down.
TTCAAGACCAAGAATATTGGAGGGTGGTCAGGATTTATGTCAGAGAACATGAGAACATGCCCAGTATTGACCAGGGAACATACTGCCTTTCTTCTCATGTGGTAGACAAATTCCTCTTCTGCGGCTCTACTTGTGGTCCAACAGCCAACTGGCAACACCTAGCTGAGGCCATAGTATCAAAAAAGCAATTTCCTTTGGGCAAATTCCTGCTAGGTGCAGTTTACCAAACCTTGTGCCAGTCATTGGTTAAAATCATCATGGACTCAAGTATCAGTACAGGTGGCCCCTAGTGGTTTGTGTAACTTTGGCTTAACCTGCACACCCTAAAAGTAGCACTGAGACCAGCACTTCGTGAAGCTGAATTCCCCTCCTTGGCCGATCCGAAGGATGATGATGATGATGACTCCAACTCAACACGCAGATGCATGTCTTTTGGAGAAGCAGCCACCAGCTATGCTGGTTCAGGCCTATCGGGCTGAATATTTCCAGAACTGGTTTGGAAACTTCTATGATGGATTTCCAAGAGATAACAAAATCTGGTTTGCTTATGAATCCTTTTCTGAATATGAACTGCCAGCCGATTTCAGACTAGATAAGATCAATGATGAAAGGTTTGAGAAACCAAGAGAAGTCCTGATTGCAGCAATCTCCCCCTATATTCTCCCTACATGCATATCCCAAGGCAGGAATGTATAGCCATGATATGAATTCTACCATCCAATAGTTGTTGCACGCCAACTTGGTATGGGACAACTTCCAATTGGCTTGTACTTCTCTGACAAGATTCAGACCAGAGGAGAAATTGCATCGGCTTTAATGATGGACAAGCTCCTAAATATACCTGGTCCTCCTCTTGGTAGCATTGACAGGTTCAATATTATCTTGATGAGAAGCGTCCTCTTTGATAGATGGTGGTCTGAGTGGAAAACACATATATTCCATCTATCGGCTCAGGCATATTTAACAAGAATATCACCTGACCTGATTCCTCAAGTAAGTTATCTTCTCTTATCTCTTTTCGTTATGTCTTAATATCAACAACCTTCTAATATTTACTAATCCTTGTTCTACACCTGCAGATATCTGAGTCACCTTCTCCTTTAATCAGCCGAAGTGGCCAACCGATCGAATATGCTACTTCAAAGCTCCCAAATGGCTGCGGCCCAGCTCCTTCTGTCATCGGCTATAACGCTCCTAGAGTAGCTTCCTTACTCCAAGGCCAAATCAGAGAGCTGATACCAGCTGGTGGAAAATGCAAAAGGACCAAGCAAGCTGCCATCAAGCCTTCCATTACTCAGAAAAAGCCCACCAAGAGACCAAAGACATCAACCGATGAAAATCTTCCCTTGGACCAAGAGGTGGAAGAATATTTGAAAGAAATTGAGATGGAGGAGGCCATAAATGAGGTAGCAACCCAAATTAGTGAGACAGCAGAAGCTACAACTTCTCGAGCCGATACTCCACTAGCTGTTCAATCAGGCCTAGTTAGAACTCCAAGCCCTCCAAAACGTCATCCTCGTCAAGCACAAGTATACATCTTTCAAAATCTTCATCTTCTTTTTCAAACACTATGCTCTATAATTCAATCATATCTTTCAGCCGAAGAAGAAACAAGTGGCTACCAGGAAGAAACCAACTCCATCACCGGCATCAGTAATTTCTTTACCAATTTTAATTTTAGTTTTCTTCAGCCGATACTAAATAACACTTCTTATCATTTCAGCCTCCACAGCCTCTATCACCTCCTCAGCAACATTCAGGTGAACACACTCCATCAGCTGTAGCAAGCCAACATGACGATGAAGTAATCACCGTGATCCCAGCCTCTCAAGTTCCTATAAGTTCATATCAAACCTTCATACATCAGCTTAACCGAAACCGTTATTCATAGCATCTTTCTTTATTTGCAGATCTTAGCCGATATGTTCTCTTTTGATATAAAGCAATTTCTGGACGAGGAAGAAGAGGATACAACAAGCAAGGCCAAATCACCACTATCTGAAGACTTAAAGACCAAGACCAAGCTAGTAGATATCTCTGATCGGCTAGGGGCTTCTCTAGATGCATTAGTTGCAAATTGTGGCCCAATCAGGGCAAGATTTCAAGACATCCAAGATCAAATCTCTGATGAGCTTGTTGACATGGTATCTCCAGCAGTCTTCCTTGAACAACATCGCTACGAACTTGAGAGAACCAGGCAAAGGATTGCTGATCGGTTTGAATGCTCATCTCTTGAAGCAACCATACAAACCAGCCGACAACAAGTAAATGATGAGAAGGCGAAGTTGGATGAACTAGAGGCTGGTCCAAATTCGACTCAACAAAACATTGATATCTTGAGGAAGAAAGAAGCCGATCTATTAGCACAACTCAATAAGTGCAGGTCTAAAATAGCTTCTGAAGAGCAAAAGTTAGCCGATCTGCCCAAAGCTATCGAAGCTCAAAAATCCAAGTTGAAGACTTCTATCAAACATCTATCTTCCTTCCTTGAGCAAAGCCCTCAAACCAATTCCTGGGACAGATGCATCCGACGCTCAGGCGATAGAAGAAGTAGAGCAAATTAGACAGCGTGCAATATCGGCTATCCAAAAATATCTATTTTGATGTAATAAGTCTAAACAATTTCTGACACTTGCAAACTTTTGTTTTTGATGTAACCATACCGCCATCGGCCATCGAGCCGATTCTAATTCATGTAAATACTGCTATCGGCGATCGAGCCGATTTGAACTTATACCACTACAATCTTCAATTTTTGTTTTTAAAATCCCCAAATTTTATATCATCTCCATGCCCCCCCAAGTTTGTAGTAGGGAACATCGTGCTGCAAACTTACACATTGTCTAAGGACAATAAGAAATATCGGCCATACAAAGGCAATGTAAACAACATCGACTGTCAACCATACATCGGTACAACTCAGCCGATTATCAACCAATCCAAACACTTGGATAATACTTCTTCAAATATTTTCCATTAAGAGCTCTCCCAAAAACTTCTCCATCAAGTTCTTTTAACATGTAAGCTCCCTTGGAAACACACTTATGAATCCGAAAAGATCCTTCCCAATTCGGTGACTACTTTCCAAATTTATTATCTCTTGTTCCTATTGGCAACACTAATTTCCACACAAGTTCCTCTTCCTCAAAAGATTTTGGTACAACTTTTTTATTATAGTGCCTAGCAACCCTTTCTTTATCTCGTCCAACCTTCTCCAGGGCACGCAACCTGGATGAAACCAACTCTTCTGATTCATCGAACATCAAATTATGGTAATCATCGGCTGTCAACTCATCTTGTAAAGAAATCCTTCCTGAGCCGATGTTAGTTTCCCATGGTAATACAGCTTCATGACCATAAACCAACTGATATGGTGGAACTTGAATGGAACCATGACAAGCCATCCGATAGGACCATAATGCCTCAGCTAATATGGTATGCCAATTTTTGGGATATTCTGCAATCTTCCTCTTAACCAACTTAATGAAACTCTTGTTAGATGCCTCAGCCTGCCCATTAGCTTGTGCATAATATGGTGAAAAATTCAACAACTTAATCCCCATACTATCAGCAAACTGAATAAACTCATCGGACACAAAAATAGATCCCTGATCAGTTGCTATTGTCTGTGGTAAACTAAATCTATATATGATATGCTCCTTAATAAACTCTATTGCATCTCTAGTATCAACTTTCTTGAGAGGAATAGTCTCAACCCACTTGGTAAAGTAATTGGTAGCAACTAATATAAACTTATGACTTTTACTCGATGGTGGATCGATTTTGCCGATCATATCAACTCCCCAACTTCTGAACAGCCATGGCTTGATAATTGGATTCATTGTCAATGCTGGTGCTTTTGAATAGCTCCAAACTTTTGCAATCTTGACAGCATTGTCGGCCAAAAATATCCCACTCTCCTAATCAGCCACTTCATCTTATGAGCCGATTGATGAGTACCACATATTCCCTCATGCACTTCACACATGACAACTTTTGCTTCTTCTAAACTCAAACATCTTAATAGAACCCCATCAATAATCCGATGGTACAATGCATCGTCCAACAAAACATATTTAAGGGCCTTATACCTCAATTTCCTAGACACCGATCTAGAAGGATTAAATACTCAATTATCTGAAATCTCCAGTCATCGGCTTGCAAGTATGCAGCCTCTACCTCTACATCTTTCGACATCGGCTTATAACCCGATGCTGCCTGAGCTAAATCATTAGCCTCAATGTTTTGTTCTCGAGGAATATGCTTCAAAGTAACTACCCTGAAAGTTTTCATCAACTCTTGACACTTCTCATTGTAAACCATCAAGATAACATTCTTACACTCATATTCTCTGGACAATTGGCTAATCACCAATAATGAATCATCAATAGCATCGGCTTCAACCTCTTTTAGCAATTGTAAACCTTTCAAAACCGCCTCATAATCAGCCTGGTTGTTAGTAGAATATGGTTTAATAGTGAAAGCAAACTGAAAACTTGCCCCCTAGGCGATATTATCACTAAGCCCATATCACATCCATGAGTGCAAACTGATCCATCGAAAAACAATGTCCAACGCATAATCTCGACATGATCAATCGAACTATCCTGATGTTCAACTATGAAATCGGCTATTGCTTGCCCCTTGACTACCTTAGCTGATTCATATCTTAGATCAAACTCTGTTAAAGCAAAAATTCACTTCCCAATCCTTCCCTTCAAAACTGGAGCCGATAGCATATATCGTACTACATCGGCCTTATAGACTATTGTGCATTCATTAGAAAGCAAACAATGTCTCAACTTTGTACAAGAAAAATATAAATATAAACACAACTTTTTCACCGGTGAATATCTGGTCTCCGCATCCAAAAGCCTTCTACTTAGGTAAAATATAACTCGTTATTTACCTTCAACCTCTTGGATAAGGACAGAGCGATAGTGTTCTGATCGGCTAACAGATACAACTTAAAAGGAACTCCTTTCTGTGGTGGAATAAGGACTGGAGGAGTACTCAAATATTCCTTTATACTGTCCAAAGCTTGCTATTGCTTCTCCTCCCAAACAAACTCCTGATCAGCCTTCAATCTGAGCAATGGAGTGAACGGCTCTATCCCACCGGATAAATTAGATATAAACCATCTTACAAAATTAATCTTGCTGATCAATGATTGCAACTTTGTCTTATTTTTTGGAGGTTCTATATCTTTGATAGCATTGATACTCCTTTGAGGTATCTCAATTCCCCTTTCATGTACTAAAAATCCAAGAAATTACCCAGCCGATACACCAAAAGCACACTTAGTTATGTTTATCCTTAATCCATATTTCCTTGCCCTTTCCAAGACTCTTCTCAAATCGGCTATGTGTTCATCAACCTCCTTTGATTTAACCACCACATCATCAATGTAGATCTCAACCAACAATCCGATAAGATCATGAAATATATAATTCATTGCTCGTTGATACGTGGCACCGACACTCCTTAACCCAAAAGTCATAACAAACCACTCATACAAATTGATTGCACCAGGACATCGAAAAGCAGTCTTGCCATCCATGAAACTAATGATCTTATATCCAGATGCTGCGTCAACCAACTGATCGACATTCGGCATTGGGTATTCGTCCTTTGGAGTAGCTTTATTCAAATCCCTAAAGTCAATACAAACCCTGAGCTTGTCATTTTTCTTGATTACTGGTACTATGTTTGCAATCCACTCAGCATACCGACATGGTCTTATAAAATTAGCATCACAAAGTCTAGTAATCTCGGCCTTAATAGCATCATACATCTCAGCTTTACATCGTCTTGTAGGCTGCTTATATGGCCGATAGCCAGGTTTGATAGGGAGCCGATGTTCAACAATTGATCGGCTAAGTCCTGGCATCTCATAGTACTCCGAGGCAAAACAATCTCTGTAATCCTTTAACAGCTCTACTAATTTACATTTAAATTCTTTTGATAGGACTTTACTAATATATGTCGGCCTAGGTCTATCGCCTGGTCTAATATCCACTTCTTCTAGTTCATCGACCGACATAAATCCTTGTCCAAGCTTGCCGTCGAGATCTGTTGATGACCAAATTTGGTAGTTCAAGTATCAGAGATGAAGATAGAATCGAAGAAGATCCAAGAGATTAGATCGTATCGGAAACAGAGCGAGAATCAGCTGGAGTCCGAATCGGCTGTGGACAGAATCGGCAGAGTTCGAGTCAGACAAGGTTAGTCGATTGAGCCGATTTCGGATATATGATTCGGTACACGTCATCGGGTTGAGTTATGGTGCTTCATACGGATTTCTATGCATGGATAGAGTCCTGGAGAGGCAATTGTATCAATTAATTAGGATATTTTATATAATTTTCTTATAGATATTCCCGGTAAGAGTCCGCCTTAGGGACTTGTTCGTTAGTTGGATTTGTATTAGGTTAAGATGAGTCGTGTCTGTGATGGACAATGTTTGTATTTTCGGGTATAAATATAGACCCGCGGTCTTGTAAATAATAACAACATACGTTCAATCAATCTCGGCGCATCGCCACCTTTGTTTTCTACTTTTCGACAAGTTCGTGCTTTCGAGTCGTGCTGCATCAGTTTGATCTTCGACGAAAAGGTAGATCTTGTTATGGTGGTTTGCATCATCGGAGCTAGTGCTTACATCTTTATGACACTCTAGTTCTATTTTGTAAACTTCCGAGTTATCATATATATTGTATAATTTAGATCGACAATGCAATCTACTTGCATCGGCTGGATTCTCTTCAGGGTTTCGTCGATATCTGTTAGATTACCTTATTGGTTTAGATTATATAATGTATCTACCATCCCGAAAAGGCAACCATCGGCTTGATTGACTAGATCTCATGCTTCTCTTTATACTTAATGTTGCATTGGTTAAGTCCAACCTATTAAGTCGTACTTAGAATCATCATATCTAGCCTACTTTATGGTTGTTAATAAGGATAGTATCGGGGTTTCAGCCAATCTTACCTAATATAGATGTTTTACATTGTTTTATGCTTTGTTTAATGTTCTATATCTGCCCCTTATATCAGGATCTAATCTAATATAAATATATTGAGCTTAATACCAATCTAATTGGTTATAGTTGAATATATTTATTTCTAGAGAATATCCTAGTATAGGGTTGTATCGAAGCTATAGCTGATACATACTTAAATCTGGATATCGGCTATAACATAAGTCTATATAATCATTATTTCATGTTACATTAGACTTGGGCAATTTATACTGTCTCGGTTCAGTCCGATCTATCCCAATTGCTTATCTCTAAGGTAATGTTGATATATTGATTATGTAATACTGATCTTTACAGCCGATATACTAGTTTTAGGGTTAGTTTTGTCATTGACTATAACTTACAGCCGATTCATGCTTTATTGCATCGGCTAGGTTACATACGATATGAAATCGGCTAGCTGGCCGATGGACTATCGTTTACTAATATTTTGTATATTTATTATTGTTGATTGCAGGATCAAATCAACTGGCATGCCCTCGAACCTAAAGTACAAGTTTTGGACCTGCACTAGAGTAAAGCAAATCTCTCAGGCCAGTGTGTGTTTTTTTGCATCAACAAGATCATTTACAGTATCCTTTGTATAAAAATTTGAACCCTCCACGGCACCCTCAAAGTAATAATTGGGGCTCTCCATCTCCTGTTGGCTGTATATCACAATAAAAAACTCTTAGATAATCTCCTTGCCAAACTTTACCAGACAAACAATCAATTCCTTCTATCTCCCAAACAAACAAATCGGAACTAGCAACATTAACTGACCTATCGGCTAGCACTATTTATATCTGGTCTCCCTGCCACTGGACCAAACTTTGATGCATGGTTGAAGGAATACAACAATTGGCATGGATCCAATCTCTTCCCAGCAACATACTGTAGGAACCCTTCCCATCAATGACAAAGAACGTAGTAGGAATTGTCTTGCTGCCGATGGTCAACTCCACATTTAAAACTCCCTTAGTCTCGGATGGATTTCCTCCAAAATCTTTTAGAATCATGTTGGTCTTGATCAAATCTTCTAAATTCTTACCCAATTTTCTAAAAGTGGCATATGGCATCAAGTTAACAGCTGCTCCTCCATCGACCAATATTTTTGACATCGACTTCCCATTAACAAACCCCTTGACATACAAAGGTTTGAGGTGCCGATGCCCGGTTCCTTCTAGTTTCTCAAAGATAGCTTGTTGTGGAGACAATAGCAATTTAGCCGACGGTGGTTCACACACTTCTTCCACGACTTGTTCTACACCATATTCGGCTGGCAACATAAAAAAATGTTTATCGAAGGCGATGCAACTGCTTTCCTCTTGCTCTCAGCAAGACTTTCACCCTTATTAGCTCTGACTTCATCGGCTGGGACAACCTTACTTTTAACACGCCACACCTTTCTTGTGCGCTTCAGCCAATGCTCTATCTGATCTTCGACTTCTTGAAATCGCTCTCTATTTCTCATTCTTTGGACACGTCTTTTCTGACTCTTAGTGAAAATTCCAGAAGGGCACCACTGAGGTTCCATAGTCTCAGATCTCACTTGCGACTTGTCCTCGAAATAATCCTGTAGAATCGGCCCAAGCCTCTGATGAATAGGTAACTTTTGCTGAATCGGCCAATACCCACTATTACTTTGTCGGCTTGACCTTCCAATGTGTCTTTCGTCTAGATCGCTACAACCAGGACAATCTTCGATAGACGGTAGTCTCATCCCTTCATTCCAGCAAAATCTAAAGAATTCACAACCCCAATAAGGATCGAAACAACCCTAGTTATTATAGTGACATGTTTCCTCTTCTCTTTGACATATGTTCTGATACTTGTTGATCATACTAACCGACTTGAACCTCCTTGCCTGATATTTGTTGCCTATCGGCTTGGTTTCCATTGGCTTCAGTGTGAACCATGCTTACCGGAAAAGGATGACCATCTATCTTCATCGGCCTTTTAGCTCCATCAAACTTTATCCTTACTTGTTCTATAGCCGATTGAATCTGTTGCCTGAAGATCTTGGTGTTGTGTGATCGTGTGTTATGCCACTTGTAATACTTTCTTCTCTTCAATTCCTCAGTCGATGGTATCACATGTCCTATCGGTAGCTGAATTTGCTTCTCTTGAAGAAGAAGATCAAATATCTTGTCAGCCTTAGTGATGTCAAAATCAAACCTTTCTTCCTTCCCCGAATTGTTAACCCATTGGCACACTACTGTTTTCTTATTCCTAACCCACTCGGCTGCATTGACTTCCGGGTCTTCATCTTCGGAGTCAGAATCATAGCTGTAAATATTATTGACATTATTAGCCTTTTTAGCAAATTTTCTAGCCTCCTGGAACCGTGTTTTATGAGCCTATATCTTCTGAGCTAAATGCGCTAAACTTTCAAAATGCTGAGCAGAAAACCTTTACCTTATCGGCACCAACAGTCCCTGGAAAGCTAGATCGGCTAGCTGTGAATCAGTTAATGCCAAACTATAACACCTATTCCTTACATCTCTGAATCTCTGGATATAATCTGGCACTGACTCATCTAATTTTTGCTTGATGGATGTGAGATCTGATAGTTTCATTTCCTGGATTCCACTGAAAAAGTACTTATGAAACTGCTTCTCTAGATCAGCCCAACTCCTGATAGAATTGTAAGGCAAGGAAGAGAACCATGTGAACGCTGATCCAGAAAATGATAGCGGAAATAATCTAACTCTGAGAGCCTCTGTAGCCGATGCTTCTCCACATTGCGCTAGGAAATGGCTAACGTGCTCATAAGTTGACACATTGTCCTGCCCTGGGAATTTTGAAAAATTTGGTACCTTGTATCGGTTTGGCAGTGGCATTCAATCAAAATATTCAGGGTATGGAAGCCGATACATGTTACCATTGTCCTTGGGCTTGAGTCCAAACTGCTCTCTCCTTACATCGGCAATCATATCGGCCCACGGCTATTGTGATACCCCTTCGTGATATTGCTACTGTGGTTGATCATATTGACCAAACTGGTTTGGATACTAAAACTGTGGAGACCCCTCAAGCTGATACTGGACTCGTGTAGAATGAGGTTGATATTGACGGTTAAAATTGGCTCCTAGACCCTGTGATGGAACATACAGGGGTGGTTCCGGTACATACTGCTGGCGATTAGCTGAGTTATCCCAATCGGCTGCTATGCGGACGGTTAAAAACGTGGATATCTGTGGCATGGAGGGGACGTGATACGCAGGCTCGGAAATCGGCGGTTTCATCTTTAGCACGTTAACCAGCTGCTCCGGTGTTAATTTAGTTGAATTCTGCCCCCCAAGCATCGGCTGTTGTCTTGTTAATATCCTTGGGATAGACCCACTAGACATAGGAGCCGATAGAGCTTGAGTTGAAATTGTCTGCTGTTTCCCACCAATTTCTGACTTCACTGTCCTATAACCTAGGAAAGCATCTCCTCAAAGATAGATGGGCCCTTTTGCTTTCTCCTCGACTATAGTGCCGTCCACCACCGTCTTGATCATATTTGTTAATGTATTCACAAGCACACCGGACTGATTAATCAAAGCATGATGGACTGCTGAGTCGATACGATCTTGTAATGTATGGAGTTCTTCATCGCTTGACTCGGTCTTGATCTTCTTGCCTTTATCATCGATTGCCCCAGATGTACTTCGCTCCGTGTTCGCGATCAGTGGCAACTTGACTTTGGTCTTTTAAATTACCGTACCGTGGCAGGTCACCGTGAACGAATGTAGGTATTGACTCTGGAGTTGATCCAGCAACTTTTTCATCACCTCCTTTTGCTCCTCATTCAATTGTTCGATCGTGATAGGTATGATATTATCCTCTGTAACTTCAGTGATGTTTGGTGCCATGATGACACTGGGTCCCACTGGGCGTGCCAAAAGCGTGTTGATGCAAAAAACACACACTGGCCTGAGAGATTTGCTTTACTCTAGTGCAGGTCCAAACCGTGCTTTCGGGTTCAACGACGTGCTGGTTGATTTGATCCTGCAATCAACAAGATGAAATATGCAAGTTTTATTAGTAAACGATAATCGATCGGCCAGAAAGCCGATGTCATATTGTGATGTAATCTAGCCGATGCAGTATAAGGTGAATCGGCTGTAAGGCATATTCAATGAAAAACTAACCCTAAACTTGATCCATCGGTTGTAAATATCAGTATTATATCATCTATAAATCAATATTACTTTAGAAATTAGCAATTGGGATAGATCGGACTTAACCGAGACAATATAAATTGCCTAAGTCTAAAATAACATGAAATAACGATTATATGTATTCATATCATAGCCGATGTCCAGATTTAAGTATGTATCGGCTATAGCTCCAATACTTCCTTATACTAGGATATTCTCTTGCAACAAATATGTCTAACTACCATCAACCAAATTGATAGTAAGTCCGATATATTTGTATCAGATTAGATCCTGATATAAGGGGCAAATATAGCATATTAAACAAAACACAAGACTATATAAAACAACTATACCAAATAAGATCGGCTGAAACCCCGATACTATCCTTATTAACAACCATAAAGTAGGCAAGAGATTATGATTCTAAGCACGACTTAATAAGGCAAACTTAACTGATGCAGTATTAAGTATGAGAAGAAGTATAATATCTAGACAATTAAACCGATTGTTGCCTTTTCGGGATGGTGGATATATTATATAATCTAAACCAACAAGTCAGTCTACCCGTTATCGACAAAACCCTAGATAGAGGTCAGCCGATGCGAGTAGAAAGCATTGCCAATCTAGATTATATAATATATATGATAACTCGGTGATTCACAAGATAGAATTAGAGTGTCATAAAGATGTAAGCACTGATTCCGATAATGCAAACTGCCATAACAAGCTTTACCTCTTTGCTGAAGATCAAAACCGATGCAGCTTGACTCGAAAGCAAGAACTAATCAAAACAAAGTAATGAAAAAGGTTGGCGATGCATCGAGATTAATTGAACTGATGTTAATTATTTACAATATTTTGGGCTTATATTTATACCCGAAAGTACAAATTTGTCCGTGATGGACACGACTTATATTGTCCTAATACAACTCCAACTAACCAATAAGTCCCTTAGGCGGACTCTTAACGAAAATATTTATAAGGAAATTACATAAAATCCTAATTAATACATACAATTGCCTATCTCGGACTCCATCCTTGCCTGGCAATATCATTGAAGCCCTTCTTTCAAATCCGACATTGATCATGCAACCTATATCGGCTGTATCGGCTAACCATATCAAACTCGATATTAGCCGATACAATCTTCCAGCCGATGCGCACTCTGTTTCCGAGAATTCCACATATCTTTAAATCTGCTTCGAATTGGATCCCGTTTCCGACTAATATGCTTGCCAAATTTCATCGTCAACACCAGATTGAGAACAGGGGCAAAAAAGTTAGGTACCACACTGGAATTTCTGCAATGGAAGCCAAAAATGGCATGACTGACAAGGCATTTGGTGAGTTATTGAAGCTCGTAAAGAATTTTCTTCCGGAAGGAAACAAATTGCCAGAAACAACGTACGAAGCTAAGAAGGTAGTTTGCCCTCTAGGATTCGAAGTCTAGAAAAAACACACATGTCCAAACAATTGTATCCTCTATCGTGGGGAGGAGTACGAGAACCTGGAGCCATGCCCGGTTTGTAAGGCTTCACCAATACAAGATTAGACGAGATGACCCAGTGAAGTTGATGGACAACGGTCCAAGAAGAGAGTTCCTGCTAAGGTAATGTGGTATTTCCCTATAATACTAAGTCTAAGGCGTTTGTTTAGGAACAAAGCACATGCAAGAATGATGCGCTGGAACGCAGAAGAACGTGAACAAGATGGGATGTTGAGACATCCCGCCGACAGGTCGCAGTGGCGAAACATCGACAGGACATTTGAGGACTTTGGTAAAGATGCAAGGAACATAAGGTTTGGTTTAAATACGGATGGCATGAATCCATTTGGAGAGATGAGCAGCGGTCATAACACATGGCCGTGACCCTATGTATCTACAACATTCCCCCTTGGTTCTGCATGAAGCGAAAGTATATCATGATGCCGATTATTATTCAAGGCCCAAAGCAACCTGATAACAACATTGATGTGTACCTAAGACCACTGGTTGAAGATCTGCAAATTTTGTGAAAGAAAGACGGTGTTCCTTGTGGGATGAAGACAAACAGGAGCAATTTAACCTACATGCATTCTTGTTCATAACCATTAACGTTTGGCCTGCACTTAGCAATCTATCAGGACAATCAAACAAGGGGTATAAAACCTGCACCCACTGTATGAATGAAACGGAAAGTATGTATTTGAAACATTATCGGAAGGTTGTGTACATGGGTCATCATCGATTTCTTGTTACAAGCCACACTGTACGGAAAAAAGGCAAGCATTTTAAACAGAAGGCATACCACCGTACTAAGACTAAACATCGTAATGGAAAAACCGTGTTTAGATGGTAGATCTGAAAGTAGTATTTGGAAAGGGACCTGGCAACCAACCTATGGCAAGTTTAGATGGTGACACGGTGATGTGGAAGAAGAAGTCTATTTTTTGGGAGTTACGTTATTGGGAAGTCTTGGAGGTCCGCCACTCAATTTACATGATGCACCTCACTAAGAACCTTTTGCATCAACCTGCTGGGCTTCCTAGGTGTATATAGAAAGTCTAAAGATACACTAGAAGCACGTCATAACCTCAAACATATTAAACAACGTGACAGGCTGCATCCCGAATCGAAGGAGAAAGGAAACCATTACTTAAGTCCAGCCAGCGACACTGTAGGTAAGGCAGAGAAGGAAAGTATGTTTGAATGCTTGGATATAATCAAGGTACCATCTGGATACTTGTCGAATATAAAGGGAATAATAAGCATGAAAGAGAAGTTCACAAACCTAAAGCCTCATGACTGCCATGTGTTGATGACACAGCTGCTTCCTGTTATAATTCGAGGTATCCTTCCTGATAATGTGCGGACAACAATAACACAGCTCTGTTCATTTCTGAACACAATTTCGTAGTAGGTAATCGACCTAGACGGATTAACGACCCTATGAAATGACATGGTTCAATGTCTTGTTAGCTTTGAGATGATATTTCCACCATCCTTCTTCAATATAATGACATATCTTCTATGTCATCTTGTCAAAGAGATCGGTATTCTCCATCCAGTGTACCTACACAATATGTTCCCTTTCGAGAGGTACATAGGCATTCTGAAGAAGTACGTCCATAATCGTTCTCGTTTGAAGCTAGCATCGCCAAGGGGTATGGAACAAAGGTGGTCATGGAGTTTTGCGTCGAATTTATTGAAGACCTTCGTCCAATCGGGGTCCCTGAATCAAACCATGAGGGGAGACTACGGGAAAGGGGACCCTTGGAAGGAATGCACTCATGACCATAGACAATGATTTATTCCGTAAAACACATTTCACGGTTTTGCAACAATCTTCGTTTGTAGCTCCTTACATCGAGGAGCACCTAGTGATTGTTCACTCCAAAAACATCGGTAAGTCTGATGCTTGGATTATACGTCATCACATTTATACTTTCCCCGCTTGGTTGCAACAACATATCATGGGTAACGAGACGATCGATCAACATCTAGCCTTGTTGGCTAGAGGACCATCTTGCTCAGTCACCACATTCTAAGGATACGAGATCAATGGGTATACATTTTACACAAGAGCCCAAGACAAAAAGAGCACAAACCAAAATAACGTTGTTTGCATTGATGCCATGAGATATGATGGGACAACCAACACCTATTACGGTGCCATCGAGGACATATGGGAACTGGAGTATGGACTTTTGAAGGTCCCTCTGTTTCGGTGCCAATGGGTTAGGCTGACTGGTGGAGGCGTAATGATTGATGACCGCGGGATGATAACAGTTGGGTACTCAGACAAACTATTCGACCTAACCAATTATGTAACACAAGTTTTCTATGTGAAAGACATGTGTAGCAAACCAAAGAAGGGCAAATCGCCGGACGAGCCAAAGCGCCACGTGGTTCTCCTAGGAAAACAGAAAATTGTTGGAGTCGAGGATAAGACTGACGAAGATTATGATCAGTTTTACGGGCAACCTCCGTTCACGGTGACGGTTGACCCGACCATCCTCCTATCAAATGAGGACACCCTTACTCACGCAACAATCATAGTGCAGGAACATTTGTAAGAAGAATGTACGTGCGGTCAACCATCACGTTAGGAGAATGATTGTCCCGACAATGTAAATTATTTCTGTACTTCTTGGTATATGGACGATGTAATTTAATCTGATTTTATATTTTTAGCAATAACTTAATTATATATATATATGTACCATTGGTGCATGGACGGTGTAATGCACTTAAACAATTTTATATGTTTTATCATTATTTTTATAGTTTTTATTTTATTTTTAATGCACTTAATTGGGAATGGTTCAATTATATTTGATTTTTAAAATTTTATAAGAGTTTAAAAAACTTTATAGGTTTTATCGTTAGTTTTATGATTTTTATTTTATTTTTGGTGCATTTAATCGGCCATGGTTTAATTATACATGATTTTTAAAATTTTTTAAAAAATTTTATATGTTTTATCATATTTTATGATATTTATTTTACTTTTAATTATATATGATTTTTATTTATCATTTTAATGTTTTCTATTATATTTATGATTTAATGGTTTAATTGTATATGACTTAATTATATTTATGATTTTTATTTTTAATGCACTTAATCATTTTATTTATGATTTTTAATGTTTTCTTTTTTCTTTTTATTAGTTTTATTTTATTTTTA
The DNA here is from genome assembly GCA_000573905.2 of Oryza punctata. NCBI lineage: Eukaryota > Viridiplantae > Streptophyta > Magnoliopsida > Poales > Poaceae > Oryza > Oryza punctata. The sequence continues at coordinate 20,092,054 of CM002499.2, read as the reverse complement.
TTACTGTGCAATGGTTGAGTTTCAATTGGACTTTTTAGTCCCGGTTGTCATCCAAAGCCGGGACTACAAAAATTTGGAAATAGCGGGAAAACATTTTTAGTCCTGGTTGGTGCCAACAACCGGGACTAAAGATATCTTTAGTCCCGGTTGTTGGCACCAACCGGGAAAAATAAACCCATATATAAAGGGGCGCATCATCTTCTCCGATCCAACACTCACACGCCACCGCCATCGTCTTCGATCTCCCGCGTCGTCGTCGTCGCCGCCGTCATCGTCGCCGTCATCGTCGCCACCGCTGCCACCATCGTTTCGTCCTTCAAAAAGGTGCGGGCATTGCCATCACCGATCCCCCACACCTCTCTCCCATTCGGCCACCGCATCGCCGCCACAGCCGTCCCTGCCGCGTCGCCGTTGCCTCGCCGCCGCCGACGCACGTCACCCCCCGCTGCTGATGCCGACGCCACACATCGCTGCCGCCGATGCCAACGCCCGCTGCTGCCGTCGTCGCCGTTAATTTCCTCGTGAACAAACGTGAGAATGTGCGAATGAGCGAACTAACGAATGAGCAAACGAACGACGTTCCTTTGCACGTTCGTTAGTTCACTTGGGGTTTCATGAATGAACGATGAAGTGAAAGACCATGCAAACGTTAGAACGAGCGAACTAACGAACGGGCGAGCAAACGGCGTTTGTTCGTTTGCTCGACGTTTGTTCGGTCGAGGTTTCATGAACGAACAAGGTAGCGAACGAAAGACCGTGCGAACGTTAGAACGAGCGAACCAACGAACGGGTGAGCGAACAACGTTCATTCATGTTCATTCGCTCGGGGTTTTATGAATGAACAAGGCAGCAACGATGGACGTTTGTTCGTTCGATGGACGTTCGTTTGCTCGATGTTTAAGGTACTGAGTTTGAGGTACTGGTATAAGGTACTGGCTAGACACACATACACTCGCTCTTTCACGAGTTAACACAAACGGATAATTTCTAAAACAAATTTTGGCTTTACTCCTATGCATAACCTAAGCACAGATTTGGCCGTAAACTCCTCATCAAATAGACATCCACAGAAGATATTTCTTCATCAAATTTTGTCTTTACTCCTATAATCCCCGTCATCATCAAAAGAAAGCCATCACAACGATGGAGAACACAGTGACAATGGGGACTCTTGATACATAATACAAGATCTCCCTTGCATCTATACATCCAGCACTCATTGCACGTGCCAAATTGTCGGAAATAGAAATATCTTATGTGGATGTCTATTTGGTGAAGATTTTACGGCCAAACCCGTGCATAGGAGTCAAGATAAAACTTGTTTTGGAAATTATCCATTTATTGCCATGAAAGAGTGAGGTGTTGGGTTCACCCAATATCTTCAATCACTATCTTCTGTATTTAGAAATTTTTGTATATACATCGTTTATTCCAACTTAGTTATTTAGAAATATTTAGAATGCTTAGACTTAGTAATTTTTTATTTAAGATATATTTAGAATGAAAGATCTATTGTAATCTGAAAGTTTTTTGAACATTTGAACAAATGTGTAGCTCTTGGATGAGATGGACGATCGCAATGATGAACAGTTCCTCTTGGACGAGATCGCTTCGGGAAGCAGCCAATATTGGGCGAACGAGGGAGGCAATGAGGATTTGGACCAATACTTCAACGAGGGCAACAGGGAGGGGAACGTGGAGGGGAACAAGGATGGGACGAGGAGGAGCAACAGGACGACCAACCGAATGTTGGTGCGAATTGGGCATGCGGACAACGAGGTATCGCAAAGAAGGTGGAGGGGAGACACATTATAACCAAAGTGATAACAGACGGCCAACCAGTTGTCCCCCTATGCAGCAAGGAAATTCTTGTCCCACAGCGGATGGGTCGTGAGGGATCACGTACCCATTAGCATACAGAACTGGAAACGAACATTCACAAGCCTCGGGGATGACGAACAGAGTTATGTCCCAAATACGGAGGAGATGTTGTGGGTCACCATGCTTGATACCTTCACAGTCCTGGAGGAACAAAAGAAGAAAGTGAAGGAGTGGACACCTAAAAAGATGGCCCAACAATTCCAAAACTTCAAGAAAGATTTGTACAAGCCAGACACCGAATTTCAACAAACTCCCCAAGCTGAGGGATCACTGGGATGCCTTCGTCGAATATAAGACAGGAGAGAAAGGGCAGACGAAGATAGCTAAAAACAAAGCCAATGCTACTAGGAAGTAGTACCATCACCGGCTAGGGTTGGGTGGCTATAAGAAGGCAGTGCCCAAATAGCAGAGAATGGAAGAAGCGTTAGAGGCAAGAGATATCGTTCCGGCCACAACTAATTGGCCAGAACGATCAAAGAATTGGTACTATGCTCACAGCGGTACACTCAATCTTGCTGATGGCTCGCTGATGGTTGGCGACGTCATAAGCCAAGCAGTCAGCCGTCTCAAGAGTGCCGTAGATGCATATGCTCAGGGAACATTTTGGCCTGACAGAGAGAAGGATGAGCTTACACTCGCATTGCAAAATGCCGAGCACCCAGGACGAATACGCGGAAAAGGCATGGTTCCTTGGAAGTATGGGTTTCAAGAGAACATCCACATGTACAAAAGTCGCATGAGGAGCAAGCGAGATATGGAGGTGAAGATCTCTGATCTTGAATATACGGTCCCGAATACGAGCAAAGGTTGCAAGTTGTGGTGGCAAGATAGGTGGATCAACGCTTGAGTGAACAGCGAAGCCAGCTGACCGGCCAGCCATCAATTCCTACCGTAATGGTGAGCCCCTCAAGCAATCGAAGTAGCTGCACTTCAACGGGCTAGGTAGGAGAACCATGCACGGGAGCTACAGTAGAGCTAGCTGACGATGAACCACCCTACCCTGTTGATGAAATCACGCAACGGACACCATGCGAGCTGCATATTCCTTTCAAGAACATATCAATCAAGGTACGCTAGTAGTTTTATGATATATAGCTTGTAGATTGCAAATATTGATGAATATGTTAATTGCTAACCATGATACTCGTGAAGGTGGCATCGGGCATGGTGATACAAGTGGAGCAGGGCGGGACGTACCATTGTAGGCCGATTCAACCTGGGTACTCCAAGGTCGAAGTTGAGCTGGTGGTCCCAGGATTTGAGGATCTCGAGCTGGACATCCCCGAAGGAGACAGGGAGACAAAACTAGGAGACACCGCCCACACCATTATACTATGGTGCAAGCGGTACGTCATCTTCCCCGGGCAAGAATCTGCATCCGTTCCTAGGTCTCCACCGCCTGTATCGTCTCCTCCGCGGGCACCCACTCCTCCGAGGTCTCCTCCACCTGCACCGTGTGCTCCACGGGCACCGGCTCCTCCGAGGTCTCCAGCTGCAAGTACCAGACAGTCTTGCCCACCTCATCCTACGAAGTCGCCATCGAAGTCTGCAAGTACCAGACTGGCATCGTCAAAGTCCACACAATTAACGAAGAAGCGAACACTTGACGAGCCAAAACAAGCCGCTCTCAAGAAAAGAGCGTATGATAGGACAGACGAGGAGGTTGACGAGGTCGTGAGAAAAGAAGTGGAAGCCTACTTCAAGCCACGGATTGTAGATGAGAAGACTCCAATAGACCCGAGTTCTAAGGCCTTCTTTCAGAAGATGAGCGCCCGGTCAAAAAGATCTTAGAATCAGACTACGACCGATCAATACGCAAATCTTTTCACAAGGCTAAGTCGAAAGCTGTCCCTCATCTCGGAAAAGCAAGCTAAACAAACGGTTGAGCCACTGCTATCTGTAGAAGAACTCGAATACAACAATTTATGAAAGAGACAGGTCTTACGAGGGAGCATGTGGTGGGTCAAAGAGCTATCGAAAAACCCAAAAAAGAGGAACTGAAATACAAATTTACCCTCTTTGAACCTCTTGTCAAGCCTGATCAGGTGAATCACCTACCTACACAGCTGTACAGATTCCATCAATGGTACATGGAACATTCAGCCAAAGGTAGACATATGTTTGCTGCGAGGGTTAAAAACGCAGATTACTTTTTAGGAGATGATAATTTGTGGATCCGTTTCAAAGATGTCTTCGACGTCTACCAGCAAGATGCCCTTGACGTCTGTCTTGTCAGTTGTTGGGGTTTATAAGTATTGTTTATTTTTATTTCATTCATTAGCTCCTTCTGTGTAGCATCTAATAATTACAGTGTGCTGATAGCTGATGAAAATTCCTTTTGTCCGTTGTAGAATGGAGACTGAACTATGCCGTAGCAAGGAGCTTTTAAGATTGGATTCATTGACCCTTGCAAAGTTAACCAGACCACTCTATGGGATTTTGAGAAAGAAACAGAGGATAACATTGTACATTTCCTGGAGCAGCAACATTACAAGACCAATATACTATTGCCTTTCAACACAAAGTCAGTTTTTACGGCCTTTTGTACCAATTTCCTTCTCGTATTCATACCATGACATATACATCATCTCACGCAATTTGCAGATTCCACTGGGTCCTTTTTGTTATAGACCTTTCTGCAGGCAAAATCCATGTCTACGACTCAATACATAAACCGGAAAAGTTTCGCCAAGTTTTTCGATGTGCTAGACAGGTAATGCCATCCATTCCACTGTCATTATGATTCTTGCTATTGCTACTATGAGGATCTCGGATAATTAATCATAGCTTGCAACTGATCATAGGGCATGGGCATGGTTCCATACAACCGTCCACGGGGTTTGGAAAGAAAAACTGTCTCCGCGGATGAATTTTCCGGTGAGTTCATGCTCCAAACTTGTATTAAATCATTTGGTGCAAAATATAAATATATAATAAATCTCTCATTTCTCCTTTAGTGTGCAAAACAGGATAAGGGGATCAACTTGTGCGACTACTACGTCTGTCACTACTACGTTATGTCTCAATTTCTTATTGGTTTCATATATTTATATCTGTTTTTTTCAAATGATAGGTTATTTGGATGACGGAGAGACTCTCCCACGAGGAATTTATAAAGGTTGTTCAAGAACAACTTATGGAATTTATCATGGATGAGATTATTAATCCCACGGGAGAATTCCACGATGATGGAAAGCCTATTATTCCACCTCACCCTCGCATGTCCTCTTAGATTTTGTAATATACGATAAAACATTACAAATTAACATCGACTGTAATATATATACATACTCACAATTATGTGTATATATTTACTTAGATGTCTGTATATATTAATCATATGTGTATGCGATAACTTCTCTATTTATATGTCTTACATAGATATATGCATGTTTATATGTACTTAATTATAAATATATACGTCTTTATATATGAAGACTTATATATTTACAATTAAGTACATATAATCTTGAATATATGTATGTACTTATATATTTTCTAATGTATAAACATGTATATATTATATATCTATAGATATATATATAAATATGTATGTATTTGTATATATGTATAGATGAATAATATATATGCATAATATATATACAAACAGCAAGCAGCATAAGCAAATTAAAAAAATGGCAAAAAACCTTTAGTCCTGGTTGGTAACACGAAACAGGATTAAAGATGGTAGCACCAGCCATGTGGCGCTACCATCTTTAGTCCCGGTTATTTGAATCGAGACTAAAGATGGGCATCTTTAGTCCCGCTTTCGTGGTCCCGGTTGGATAACCGAGACTAAAGGGGTTGCTAACCGGGACTAATGTGGGTATCCCTAGTATCGCTGTCGACGGTTATGTCGACTACCACTGAAAGAATAATTAGTCGTAAATACGAGCACCTGTGTCAAATCTAGGATTTGAACCTGAGTGGACTGGTTCCACCACAATGAACCTAACCAGTCGAGCTACGGTCACTTCACAGATCATATAGTATATATGGTGCGCATCGGATTTCGATGTGATATAATGAAAAAAACAATGGATGTGTATTATCCGATATTTTCATTAGATTATTCGGTAGACTGTTTGATGAATAATCCGACTTCTTCAACCTACTATGAAACTTAATGGCCAATTAATCCATCAATTAACCTAGTCAGCGGTGGATCCAAGCCTATGGCAGCTAAGGATTAAGCCCTAGGCCGAGGACAATAACTTCATGTGATTTACATATAAATGTCAGATTTTTTAAATTTATTTATAGAGAATTAGGATAAAAATAATACATTTAAGCCCAGGGTGTGGTTCCAAGATTGCTCCGCCCTTGAACCTATATTTCATCTCACCATCTAAACTTCTTTCAATAATCTCTCACCCGTTCGTCTCATGACACCATTGCCACCCACAGCCGACGGTAGATAGAAGCTAAAAGGATGTGCTATTACTGCACCCACCAGGCAAGCGACGAGCGAAGAGCCCTGACAGTCGCCTCGCGCCTCCAATTGTAACACCTGCACGTCGATGACTCATGCCTCCACCCCATGATGACACAATGAAAGATGACACTCCACACGACAATGGCAAACCGACGCCCCTCCCGGTTCCCACTTCTGCCTTTGCTAATTTGATGTTGTATTGATTGCATATACATGTAACTGTTGACGATGAAATTTGGTAAGCATGTGAATCGGAAATAAAGTCCAATTCGAAGCGGAATTGAAGATATGCGGAATTCTCGGAAATTGAGTGCGCATCGGCTGGAAGACCGTATCGGCTGGAGTTCAGTTTGATATGGGTAGCCGATATGGCCGATTGTTGACGATGAAATTTGGCAAGATAATTGATGCACATGAATCGGAAACAAGTTCCAATCCGAAGTGGATTCAAAGACATATAAAATTCTCGGAAACAGAATGCGCATCGGCTGGAGCCCGTATCGGCTGGAAACCGAGTCCAATTTGGATAGCCGATATGGCCGATATTGCATGTGAAGTCAGTATCGGATTCAAGGAAGAGTTCGGGATAACTTTGCCAGATAAGGATATAGTCCAGAATTGGCAATTGTATCTATTAATTAGGATTATATGTATTTTTCTTTTAGATACTCTCGGTAAGAGTCCGCTTAAGGGACTTGTTTGTTACTTAGATTTGTATTAGGGCAATATGAGTTGTGTCCATGTTGGACAATGTTTGTATTTTCGGGTATAAATACAGACCCGAGGTCATATGAATAAAGTAACACACGTTCAATCAATCTCGGCGCATCGCCAACCTTTCGTTTTCTACTTTCGACAAGTTCATGCTTTCGAGTCGAGCTGCATCAATTTGATCTTCGGCGAAGAGGTAGGTCTTGTTATGGCGGTTTGCATTATCGGAATTAGTGCTTACATCTTTATGACACTTTAATTCTATCTTGCGAATCTCCGAGTTGTCATATACGTTATATAATTTAGATTGATAATGCCATCTATCTCTATCGGCCGATCTCTATCTAGGGTTTTGCTGGTAACGACTAGATTGTCTTGTTGGTTTAAATTATATAATGTATCCACCATCCCGAAAAGGCAACCAACGGCTTGATTATTTAGATATCATGCTTCTTCTCATACTTAATGCTGCATCAGTTAAGTTTGATCTATTAAGTCGTGTTAAGAATCATGATCTCTAGCCTGCTTTATGGTTGTTAATAAGGATAGTATCGGGGTTTCAACCGATCTTATCTGGTATAGATGTTTTACAATGTTCCATGCTTTGTTTAATATGCTATATCTGCCCCTTATATTAAGATCTAATCTAATACAAATATATTGGACTTACTACCAATCTGATTGGTCACAGTTGAATATATTTGTTGCAAGAGAATATCTTAGTATAAGGTTGTATCGGAGCTATAGTCGATACATGCTTAATTCTGGACATCGGCTATGACATGAGTACATATAATCGTTATTTCATGTTATTTTAGACTTGGGCAATTTATACTGTCTCGGTTCAGTCCAATCTATCCCAATTGCTTATTTCTAAAGTAATAATGATTTATAGATTATGTAATACTAATATTTTCAGCCGATGTACCAACTTTAGGGTTAGCTTATCATCGATAAACACCTTACAGCCGATTCATGCTATATTGCATCGGCTAGGTTACAACACGATACGATATCGGCTGGCTGGCCGATTGACTATCCTTTACTGATAAATTTGTATATTTCTTCTTGTTGATTGCAGGATCAAATCAACTGGCACGCCCTTCGAACCTAAAAGCAAGTTTTAGACCTGCACTAGAGTAAAGCAAATCTCTTAGGCCAGTGTGTGTTTCTTGCATCAACACCGATATTGGTTGTATAATCAATATCGGTTTCGAGAAAAAGTTTAGGATGATGTTGTCAGACAAGGATAGAATCAAGGATTGGCAATTGAACCTATTAATTAGGATTATATGTAATTTCCTTAGAGATATTTTCGGTAAGAGTCCATCTAAGGGACTTGTTTGCTAGTTGGAATTGTATTAGGATAATATGAGTCGTGTCCATCTTGGACAATATTTGTATTTTCGGGTATAAATATAAACCCGAGGTCTTATAAAAAAATAACAACAGTTCAATCAATCTCGGCGCATCGCCAACCTTTTACTTTTACTTTCGACAAGTTCTTACTTTCGAGTCGAGCTGCATCAGTTTGATCTTCGGTGAAGAGGTAAAACTTGTTATGGCGGTTTGCATTATCGGAATTAGTGCTTACATCTTTATGACACTCTAATTCTATCTTGTGAACCTCCGAGTTATCATATACGTTGTATAATCTAGATTGACAATGCTATTTACTTATATCGGCCGATCTCTATTTAGGGTTTTGTCGATAACGGCTAGATTGACTTGTTGGTTTAAATTATGTAATGTATTCACCATCCCGAAAAGGCAATCATCGTCTTGATTGTTTAGATATTACGTTTCTTTTCATACTTAATGCTGCATCAGTTAAGTTTGATCTAATAAGTCGTGTTTAGAATCATGATCTCTAGCCTGCTTTATGATTATTAATAAGGACAGTATCGGGGTTTCAGCCGATCTTACCTGGTATAGTTGTTTTACATGTTTTTATGCTTTCTTTAATACGCTATATATGCCCCTTATATCAGGATCTAACCTAATATAAATATGTTGGACTTATTACCAATCTGATTGGTGGTAGTTAGACATATTTGTTGCAAGAGAATATCCTAGTATAAGGTTGTATCGGAGCTATAGCCGATACATACTTAAATCTGGACATTGGCTATGGCATGAGTACGTATAATCTTATTTCATGTTATTTTGGACTTGGGCAATATATATTGTCTCGGTTAAGTCCGATCTATCCCAATAGCTAATTTCTGAAGTAATATTGATTTACAGATTATATAATACTGATATTTTCAGCCGATGTACCAAGTTTAGGGTTAGCTCATCATCGAATAAGCCTTACAGCCGATTCATGCTATACTGCATCGGCTAGGTTACATCATGATATGACATCGGCCGCGTGGCCAATCGATTGTCGTTTACTAATAAGCTTGCATGTTTCATCTTGTTGATTGCAGGATCAAATCACCTGGCACGCCCTTGAACCCGAAAGCGAGTTTTGGACCTGCACTAGAGTAAAGCAAATATCTCAGACCAGTGTGTCACCTGGCACGTCCAACAATTTTAGTTAGTTTATGTGCCTTGTCTACATCGACTCCATGATATTTATGACATCCGAACCCGCATCCACACACCTAGTGCACCCCCTAAATCACTCACAAAATATGGGATAGGATGTAATATAAATTTTATTCATCCGAATCCGTTCTATTTTCAACCCTAGAAGTGCAAGGTGAAGATGATGACCCAACATAGCTATAAGCTCATTGGCCTCACCGCATCGAATTTTCCTTTTGTCACTTCTCTGTGATATTTTTATGAGTTTGAATGTTGATTTAACATTTTTTGTATTTTTATATATTCCAGATTTGGAAGTTATCTTTTATTTGTTAAATTTCTAATTATTTTAAAATTGCTTTTGTAATTCCTAAAATTCAAGTTGGTTTCTAAGAAAAAAGCCCCTTTTCATAGTTAAAGTTGTTTAGAGAATGGTTTTCTATACTGAACCAATTTACAGTTTTTTGATAGTTGATTTTTAAATGTTATTTTCTTTCATCTACATGGAAAGTCAAAGGGACATAAATGGATGTACAATGAACAAATGTTAGTTCTCAAAGGAAAAAAAGTATTGATAATTATCTCTCTACGAAATCACCTGAAGGCATGGAGCGATTACCGGCCATGTATATATTGCACTAAACGTCACCAGTAATGTTAAATATGTGATCCGAATTTCAGCATGCAATATATACGGATTAGTTTTCTAATAGAACTTTGTATTATAGGATTAATTTCCAATTAGGACTTCGTGGCTTTGCCTATTAGGACTCCTAGATTTCTCTTATATATATCCCTTGTAAGCCGTATCGGGAGGGTGCAATAGCCCAACGTATCCCGTGCGTTTGTATTCAACTCCTCTATAGTGATTATTATCGGTCAGCGCCCGTGGTTTTTTCCGTAAGGGTTTTCCACGTTAAATTCGTGTCTCCGTTGTGCATCTATTTTCTTAACAAGTGGTATCAGAGCATTGGAGATCCGATCTACTACCACGCCGCTATCGTCGCCGGTTCGTCGCTCCTACCTTTCGATCTCATCGAGTTGTTCGGCGAGATTGGCTTTGTACCGAAGCCGACTCTGATCTGCGCATGCTCCAGAGCAAGGAGAAAAGTGGCAGTCCACGCACAACCACGTTCCGGGGAGAAAAGCAGTAGTAGCAGCCAGAACCCATCTAATCTCAAGTGCACGGTTCCCGAGGAGAGCAAGTCAGGCATTCAGAGCCATCATTGCTTTTGTTCATGTGAATTAAATTTCACGTTGGTGTTTTTGCTAGGCACATACGGCCAGGAATTTAGGTTCAGTTTTTTGCTACACTCACACGCCAGTTTATCAGGAGGTTTTCTACGGAGCTCAAGATACTTCGTTTTATACACCTAGAGTGTTTCGCGTTTCTGCTAAGGTTCCACAAAATTATACCAGCAGATTCAGGATTTTATTCCCAAGGCGAGTTTGAAGTTTGATCTACCGCTCCTGGATTGAGATGCAATATTCTCGTTATGGCAAGTGAAGATGCAAGTTGGCACATCTACTACGGAGGAGAAGCTAATACTATTGTGCACCAATCTATCAGTTGCGCATATATGTATCAGGACATACAAGCGAAGTCGTCAAGAGGGAGCCTCAAGGTTCCTGTCCAGATCATGTGGAAGTGGTCAAATTTCCGGCGGAATTGCTGCGTCCGTTTGCCCAAAATACCAGGAGGTTTTAAGTACTTCATTTTGAGCACGAGAGTTTCGCGTTTCTGCTATAGCAGATTCAGGATTTTATTCCCATGGCGAGCTTAAAGTTTGTGCATCAGGTTTCATGTCTCTGCTAGGTTCAGACAGCTTTATACTAGCAGATTCAGGACTTATTCCCTATGGCGAGTTTGAAGTATGGTCTATCTCTTCTGGATCGAGGGTGTTATATTGTAGTCATGCAGACTATTTGGTGTGTAATGATTTTATCTACATGAGGTTATTTGGAGATTGAAGATTTTTATGCTATAAGGGAAATTCGTCTCAAGGTGGAGATTGTTAAATATGTGATCCGAATTTCAGCATGCAATATATTCGGATTAGTTTTCTAATAGGACTTTGTATTATAGGATTAATTTCCAATTAGGATTTCGTGTCTTTACCTATTAGGACTCCTAGGTTTCTCCTATATATATCCCTTGTAAGCCGTATCGGGAGGGTGCAATAGCCCAACGTATCCCGTGCGTTTGTATTAACTCCTCTATAGTGATTATTGTCGGTCGGCGCCCGTGGTTTTTTTCCGCAAGGATCTTTCACGTTAAATTCGTGTCTTCGTTGTGTATCTATTTTCTTAACAGGTGATATATACTCCGATTCATGGTTTCTTTGGCAAATCTGTGAGCAATGATTCACATGCAGATCTAACGAAAAAAAAACTGTCTTGCATTATTACACAACGCGAGACCAGGAGCCCTACCACTGATTTGTCTGTTAGATCAGCTGCTTAAGCTCAGGCTTGCAGTGAGGAGGAGATTAATTTGGTCCATATATTCTTTTGTAGATCCAAGGTTAGAAGATTTGGTGAAGGGCCTGCTTTAAATTTTAAGCTTACATCCTAGCTAGGATGTATTTTGTTAAACCTCAAAATCTTGACTCGCTAGCTAATAATATTTTAATAAATATTGAGATTTTGATATGTGAAATATGATATATTATTAGATTCATTAAAAATACTTTCATGTAGTTCTCTTTTTTATAGTTTTATAAATATATTATTAGAAAATAAACAAAATTTATAAAATATGATCATTAATTGGGGACTATATCTATATATGTCCTATATACACAAGTAAAAGAAATGGAGGGAGTATATTTACCTTGGTTGAAAAGAGAGGGAGATGGTTTAGATCCACTTCTTTTGTTATTTTAGTTGGACAAGAGAGAAGAGATAGCTTAGATCCTTTTGTTCTTTCTTGTAGGTCTAGTTTTAAATAAAGAGATAATTAATGCAGACAGTTTTGATTCAATTGGCTTAGTACTTATAATTAATTTATACAATTAATTGCTACTAGAGCTAGCTAGATCTATGTGTTCATCTAGGGTCAACTCGATCATTTCATCATGCATCATCCCTGAGCAGTGAGCACTGTCTCATGCTCTCATCCATGTGTGCCCCCACCATCAGACGAGCACCACTATTAGAGTAACAATAATTGAAAGTTTGTAGCAACAGAATCGTCCCTGATATGTGTTATCACACAGAGGGTCGTGAACCATTTGTGTTGACTTATATATAGTTCGAGTCCAGAGAAATTTAGAAAATCATAACCCCCCTTCCCGCTCCAGTTCATATTGCGATGTAACATTATGTGGGTTGGATGAATTTTTTTTTTGGTCATTAGAGTACGTACTGGTGAATAGTTTAGATGAGGGGGTGTTTGGATCCACCTGACTAGAGACTACTTGACTAATTTTAGTCACACTAGGGAACTAAATCTCCAAACACCCCTGACTAAATGGTGACTAAAACTAGTCTAGTCTCTAGTCAAGGGTGACCCAACTTCTAGTGACTAATCCCCTCTCTCACCTAATTAATTGCTCATCCCATGGAGAGAGAAGGAGAGAGAAGGGGGAGGGAGAGGAGAGAGAAGGGGAGGTAAATCTGAACTTTAATGTACTTTAGTCCCATCTTCCAAACAGGGGTAACTAAAATTTTTTAGTCTGTCTAAACTTTAGTCAGGTGACTAAAGGGATCCAAACAGTTTACCCGATAGTTAATGTTGCTGTTGTTTAATTGCTCCATTGAGAGAAACACCAGTTTAAACATATTTAATATGAATAGAACAGGAAATAAACACCTTAATTAATTAATTACTTTTTGATAAATAATTACTCTTTGATAAATGAGATTATGTTCCAAAGGGCACTACGACAAATATATAGAATTGGCCGGAGGAGCAGATTACACATTCAATGTTTTTTTAATAAAGAATGTCACACATCAATGTTATATATTTTGTAGCTCACATATATGATCTTTATGGTGTTACTGAGCAATTACTTGCCTGATAATGTATATTAACTAAAACCACACAAATTAAACATGCACACAAGCTAGCGGATGTGCACATAGTATGTGTTGGTAACCATAAACTAGTACTAGTCATGATCAGTGGCACAGCACAAAATGCACTATATAGTGCATGGCATGTGATGACCTCAGCACAATATGTGCCCTTTTCCCATAAAGAATGGGGAAATTATTCCTGTCTTGTAGTACATCCATCCATCCATTCACTTCCATCCACGGATCAAAGTTGGGCACTGTGTAATCGCCGTTGACGTCTTACCAGCAGCTTCTCTCTCTCTCTCTCTCTAAACCCTATTACCACTTAATTAGCACTTAATTAAAGATTAATTACTGAGAGTGAGAGAGATTAAAAAAGTGATTAGTGTGTGTGTGCATTAAATGAGCTTGTCTATCTATATATGAAAGGCACTCTTCTCCTTTGAACATTCTTCTTCTTTTCCTTCTTGCATTGCACCTTCTTCTTCCTCCTCCCATGGTGGCGTCGGCCGCGGCGCGGCGCAACGCCACAAGAGGGGAGGAGGCATGAGAGGATGGTGACGTTGGTCCGGCCGCACCGCCACGCCCATGGGCCGGCCGCCGTCGACGTTCGCCGCCTCCAGCTCATCGATAGAAGAAGAAGAAGAAGAAGAAGAAGCAATAGCCAACACCCGCCGCAATCGCCGCCGTCGTCGTCGTGGTGTTGCCGCCGGTGCAGCAGCGACGTCGTCGTCCTGAGGTCCATGGCACAGGACCCCTCGCACCCCCACCGGCAGAGCAAGGACACCGCCGCCGCCCCGCCGCCGCCGCAGGAGCAGCAGCAGCATCCCGAGCAGCCCGAGCTAATAACGGCGCCGCCGCCGCCGCAGCCGCCTCGCGACGTCGTCCACCAGGAGCCCAGCACCAGCGGCGGCGGTGGAACCGACGCCGCCGACCTGTCGCTGCAGCTCGGGCTCGGCCCGTCGCCGGGCTCGCCGTCATCGTCGCGCCGGAAACGGCCAAGAACCGACGTCCATGAGGCGGCAGGCACGTCGACGTCGGTGGCCGCCGCCGATCCGCAGCTACCGGAGCTGCGGCTGTCGGTGCTCCAGCCAGGTCCAGGGCCTTCGTCTTCGGCGTCGGCGGCGGCGGTGGGGGCAGTGGTGGCGGCTGCGCCGCCGCCGCCGGCGCACGAGGCCGGCACGTGGTTCGTGCTCCGGGCGGCGCAGAACCAGTGAGTAGCATGGATGATGATCTCCACGAATGGGTTAGGCAATGTGGGTGGTTAGTTCATGCGGTTGCCATTGATCGATGCAGGAGGAGAGAGCCGCCATTGCCGCAGATTCCCCGGAGCTTCTTGAGGGTTAGGTTAGCTAGCTCCTCCTCCTCTCCTACTAGTAAATTAGTTATTATTTTCATGCATCTCTAGCTATTACAAGTTAATGACTTGATCGATTTCTTTCTTGGTTATGTGATCGAGCGCCTGTGTTGTACTGTGTTTCTAAACAGAATTTAGAGATTTTTTTTTTTGAAATTAGTTGATTACTTTTATAGTTTTGTTTTTGGTCTTGTTGGTGATGGATTATTGTGTTTTGATGATGCTACATTGACTTTGTGTTTGTGTGCACACATGTTGTGTGTGCATGGTGGCCAATTAACAGAGATGGGAGGATGACAGTTAGAGTAGTGATGAGGTACCTGGTTAACAAGCTGAGTCTTGAAGATGATTCACAGGTATGTCATGCATACCTAGCCCCCTGCTTATTATATTATATTATATTTTTCACTGTCTTTGCCTTGTCTTTATGTTTTATGTTTTTTTCCATGTTTGTTTTCTGTGTGAATGAGTGTGGAACAATGCCTGTTGGTTTACTGTTTTCGATTCGTCGCGGTTTTGAGAGTTTCTTAACTAGAGTTATTAACTTTGCTAGTTTAGTAGTCCCCACTGTGGGTCATGGGGGCCTCATGGCTCTTGGTAGAAACAAACAATTTAACCACTGAGCTATAATAGGACTCTAACAAGATTCTAAGCAAATATTAACACATATAAATTAAGTTTTCAGTTGCTACAGCTATATGCTAAAGTATCTATACAATACACGAAATTTCGTAGTATCGGGCCCAACACGGCTAGAATAATATGCATCATGTTCTTGCGAGAGACTGTCACTGCCAAGTTCCATGATGGAAGTACATTAATTTGGTTTTTATGTGGGGAAATAAATTATTTTGTTTTGTGGGGAGAAGCACGTTAATTTGTTTTGTGGTGAGAAATACATTATTACACATAATAAATATTATCCCCGGTATATATATATATATATATACATAAATATATCTTCCTGGTATCATTATATATAGTATTTTTTTAGAAAAAAGAAAAGTAGTGCAACAATACTAACTCAACTGAGAAAAATACATGGACTAGAGAACAAGTTTCTTGGACAAGTGTCATGCACAAATAAGGGCAGGCCAGCAGGGTGTGTGGAAGGGTGGTTTTGCTACTTCTACTAACCTATTGTCAACAGCCACTTAATTACATTCCATGCCTAGATCTAGCTAATCACGCATCTGGAATTGAGTGGCGTTTTATATTAATTACCTTGGAGCTTGTTGCTAGCTTAAGCAGATGATCAATTATAATCGTTGCAGAGCGCAAAAATATTGGTAGGTGAAAGGAGCTTTAGAGCTACGGACAGTAGTTTGGATGTCGGGATTCCAATAGGTCTTTGTTGTTGTTGTTGTGACAAATTGGTGTAGGTGAGGGGTGTCCGTCCAAGTGTTACATCATGGGTGACCCCCCATGATTAAGGGGGCTACCTCTCCTCTCTCTCTTTCTCTCTCTCACTCTCTGCGTGATTTTGTTGCTGCTTAAGGTTCCATTTCTTAATTAGTTTCCATTACTTAATTCATCAATGAGCTCACTTAGTTAATTAGTTGTGTCTTGGACATGGACTTATGGCATACATAGGGAAAAGCTAGCCATCTCTTCTCTACCATATATATTTTGACTGTTTTACAGTCTAAGGTTATAATATATGGTGGTTGGGAGCTTCTGTGTTGGGAAAAGCACCAAAAAAAGTTCAGCATATATATGTATTGCCCAACATGATGGCAAGTTCAACCTTTTCCCAGTTGTTTTGCCTAAAATGAACTTACCAAAGAATTGCCAAATATGTACTTATCTATAGTCATGTCCCCTCATCCTGCCGGCTAGGGGTACCAATGAAAAGCATAATACATATTTACTGACCTGATTCGGTGAAAATAGCCTATAAATTTCCAAGATTCAAATTTTAGATCAGATTTAAACTCATGTTATTGCATAAAATTAAGTTAAAAATTTCTCTTCTCTTTTAAAAATAACATGTATAAATTAAGACATACCTGCAATTTATTCGGAATAGGGACAGGAGCGCGGTATCTATATATAATTTGCAAGAAACCGATGGGAAGTGTGTGAGGGGTATTGAGTTTACTTGAAGATATTACTGTCCCCAAAAAAGCCACGTCTCACCTAATGCAATGAAAGTCATGCACCATCCTATATACCACAATGTATGCTTTTGTTTGTGGCATATATATGCCTTCCCAATAAGCTAGCTGACTGAGAAGCTTTGATAGATGGTTAATTGCTAGCTAGCTAGCTCGTAGCTAACATTGCACAAATGTATATCTGCCAGAGAAATCAAGAGATCTGATCATCATAATGGCCTCTGGATCCTTGTTGCGACCAGCCCGGCCGTGTGTGGTGGACCTGATTTCAATCTAAGCTAGATGCAAATCGACGCACAAACTATGGCAACATCGATCTGATCTCATCCATATATGTTCTTATATTTATTTTGTTTTTGCTATATAGGTTGTGGTGAATTCTCTAAAACATACGTTTGTAGCTAGCCATGCATACATGTTACTATAACAGTACCAACATCGATCTCACGCGCATGAAAATACTTTTTTTCTATTAATTAGTTTATGATACCTTAATCCTAAATATATGTACCCAGTAGGTACCACAAATTTATGGTATAGAAATTCCCTGCATATATATATAATTAGCACAACAACTTCCTAATATTAAGAAATATATTTATTCAGTGCTAAATGAAAATCTATCCCATCCTATTAAACAGATTTTGTAAATATGTACATGTACACTTAGATATTGTTATCCCGTATACAAACTCCATTATAAAATATAAGCATTTTTATAATTTTTTAAAATTAATGTATCCGTGTATATAGTACTCGGTACTTGGTCAAAAGGGAGACCTGCCAGTTTAAAAATCATGTGCTGAAAGGCTGCACAACTATTCACTGCATATACTAGATCAATATTGTCGGTGCTGCATGCAGATGGGTGGTTGCTGCATGAGAGATGGATGGATCGAACACACTGCAGCATACGCATCACTCCAACAAAAACAACAACTGGATGCCAATTGCAAAAGGACAAAAATTAATTAAATGTCATACAAGACATGGAATTCGATCGCAAAAAAACAAGTATTTGCTACATTTCTCAATCTGCTGGGAACAGAAAACTAACTACCTTTTCAATCGCACGATGGACAAAATTGAATAACACAAAAACTCTCCTGAAAAAGAAAATAAAATGATAAGTCAACTTGACTTTACGAGTACCGACCAAGTATTTAAAAGGATATTTAATAGCAAGACGTACAAATTAACCATCATATATAGGAGCATATATATGTAAATTAACTCACGTGTCTACAGTAAGTATAATGTTATAGAGTTCAATTCGGTCATTATTATAGCGATTGACGAATCTTTACAGCAGTGCTATCTGATTCCAAATCCAAAGAGAGTTAATGATTCCTTAGCCCTACATTGTACTACTACCTTTTTCTTCTTGATACTATACACCTTTTATTGTACAGATATTAATTGCTTGATTTTCTTTTAGTGTACATAGGACAAAAAAAAGGATGTAGTGCAATAATATTAATTTCTGAAATCCTGAAATATAATAATTTATTATATATTTAAACTCCATTATACATGATATATCCTATATAGTTCCTTTCGCACACTCAATTCATACATCTTTTAGTCGCTGATTTCGTTATGTATTGCCACCTCTAGCATGTGCAGTCCAAAATACACATTGGCCACACACGTGCTACGTGCTTAATTAATTATTGTAAGTTTAATAAATATGTTGTAGTGTAGACATATATGCTTATATTCCTATTGATTGAAAATGTTATACATTAATTCCAACCACTAGATCTTGTCTGACACAAACTTCAAAATGAGCGGATGAAAAAAAGAACTTACATATATCTTTGACCACAACTGGAAGAAATAAACCATGAATAACAGTTGCAATATATATAAAAGGCTGTCATGTGGTACATCGTAAATTAAATCAACCTTTCAATTTTTATTAAGCATTTGTAAAACCGTGTCCCACCAGGAAAACTATATCAAAGATTCAAAATAAACTTTTCAAAATTTGCCTGAAAGGTCTTGCTATCATTGATTTCATAACTTGCGTTCACCTTAACTACCACATTAAATTCAGGTTTTAGCTAGTGTCGGAGATATATCAAGCTGACATGGAACTTGGGATATACCGTACTATATATTTTATAAGGAAAGGAATTCAAGATATTGTTAACGATCTTTTCAAGATAATAACGTATTATTATTTTTTTGTTCTGATTTATTAACAGCACCCCTCTCTAGCTATCTAGCTACCCTCTAGAATAAAGGCTACACAAAACATCATTATTTTTCCTGAAAGGGACACGTCATTTTTGTTTTGTTTTAGCTAGCTGTGCATGCTTTCACATTAAAAATGTATCATAAAATGTCAAAATACTACTTTTTACTAAATTGTATTGATTGTTTTATTGTTCAGTCGTTATCCTCTATACATATATTGATCTATATATCTAGAGTGGTAGTTGAGCCATGCATGTACAGATCCTTTGTTTTATGTTTGGACATCTTCTAGTAGGTGGCCCATTCATCTTTGCCATCTCTCATCTTTTTTTTTCCTCTCTCCTTTCCTTCTTTCTTGCTTTCCTTTTGTTAGACACTGGCCTTAGCTTTTGATGGATTATTCATACTCTATACATGCATATTACACAAGCTAGGCATTTCTGTAGCGAGTTAATTAACAAGCATGCATTCCTATATGTCTTCTTTTTTCAAAACTTAACGAGTAATGAGATGATGTATTCTATTTAATAGGAGGAAAATTGAAACTACAAAAAGAAAACAAAGAATTGGAAATAAAACAGTGCCAAATTGAGGGACATGGGAGGATGTGTGCTTGTGGGGGCAGTGTGTGTATGCGTTTTTTGTACAATTATAACAAAAGACGTTGGATGATTATATATTATATACTGTTAGACATTGTAAAAAGTGCAATTAGCCAAGTTATTAATACCACTAGCTCATCACGCTTTAAGTGATTTTCAGTATTAAAAACATCTCTACCCTAATCTAAAAGTTCAAGGCGTATATTTAAATTGGTAGGTTGCTTATAACTTTATTCAACACCTTAATTAGCTCGAGGCCATCCGTCTCTGATTTAATTTTATGTAGTTGTTCCCAAAACTTGATTTTCATTGATCTAAGCACATATGCACTCAATAAACTTACATGCAATAAAAAACCTTTAGTTTATATTACTTCTACGAAATATGGAACTTAGAAAATTTTCGGCAAAAAACATAGGATATATTAGTTCGTAATTTTACATATATAGATTCCTATTATGTGGGACGTAAAATATGAGGATAATTATTTATTCCATAAACTAAAATAACTATGTTTATGGGTTTATTTGTATACTAGCAAAAACATCTGTGCGTTGCAACAGGTGAAGATAATTTTCACGATTGATAAAAACTCTGTCAATTTAAACGATAAACCGAGACAATACAGACAAAACAATAGCAAAACAAAGTCAGAAATCATATATAACATTAAACCCGGTTAAGCTCGCTTCATGCATCATCACACGAGGAACCCCTTATGTACACCTTTTTATAGCCTCTCAAATCGATCCAGTGACTATTCCATAAGTTGACGCATGTGTATTTTGTTATACCTCATGGACTAAATATTGAAATTTTGATTATTCAATTAATAAATTTTTTTTACTATAGATGGAAAACATTTGCAAAGTAACAAACTTGTTACATACACCTTAAACAATGATAATAAATTCAAAAGAAAAATATTTATGAGGAGAGAAAAAAGAGGAGAAAAGAGAGGGGATTGGAAGGAGAAGGAAAGGAGCAAGATTATTGGGAGAAAAGAAAACGAGAAAAAGAAAACGAAAAAAAGGAGAGAAAAAATATATCGCTCGGGGGAGGGCATGCGCGGCGCCTAGGGGAGGAGCGCAGGATGCGGCGGTCGGATGGTGTGGGTTGTCTGGGTTTGGCTGGGAGGGAGAGGGGTTGGGCTGGGATAGAGGTGTGTAATAGTTATTTTTAGACTCACATTGAATTAGATACATACGACATATAACCAACTCAACCACGGATAACGTACCAATATTTTAACAAAAATATTTTCAACTTTTATAATAGCTGAGATAATCATATTATTTTACTGAAGGTGGATAAGCTATCTACAATCATTGTAAGTTTAATTCTCGTCTTGCAAAAAAGTAAGGTTATTTTTCTTTCAAACATGAAAAAGTATTGCATGTCGATGTATTAGTAGAAGAAAAGACTTTTATAACTACGACCTGCTGACACGATCATTGGGGGTTACAGGAGAAGGGTAAAAGCACACTGTGCTAACTAGCTAGGAGGGAACCGGACCCCGAACAGCAAAAGGGGAAACGTGAAAAAGACAAGGTCATACGTTTAGTGATACGGTAATCAAGGTCTATATATATACGTTGGTACGCTGTTGTAAGTTAAGCCAGTAAGCCACACACAACAGGCCACACGAAGTGGACGTCCTAGCTTTCTTAGCCACTTTGAGCTGTCAACTATCACTGCACTAGCTCCCTACGTACTATGTCGCGCCCCAGATCGATCACGACTAGAGCCTAACGTTTCTCCTGCTCAGAACATACATTTTCTGGCAATAAAATGTCACGTCTTCTATATGCCACTTTGACCATCATCCATAATAAGTTGTTCATACGATATATTTTCTCCAAAAGTTATGTTACTAACAACATGCATGTATAGTTTTCACCAAAAGAAAAAAAATCCCAATATATCCAAATACTAGTATTTATATACGCTAATAGTATTTTTTGCCAAATGCTAGATAAGTTTTAAAGTGAATATATGTATAAATATCTAGGAATTAAGGCTTATTTGGCACAGCTCCAGATCCAAGATTTTTTTGGGGAGCTAAGTATTTCAAGCTCTAAAAATTCATAGATCTGGATATGTTATTATATATACATCGATAATAATTTATATATGAATCAGTTTTTTTTCCTATTCTAAATGCATGAAACATAGAATTTTAAACCACTTATTCGGTACATCAAATCCAGTGTGAATTTGAGAACTACTAGAGCTATGTCAAATTAAACAAAACCAAATTAAGTGAGAGACAAGAGATGCGTGACGCCCGCGTACGTAACTCATGAGCAGCTTGCAAGGTGGCCATATATGTTGGAGCTTTCACGGGTGAATGGACGTGAGACCTAACACACAATACAGACCGGCAGCCAAACCCTGCTGCAGCAGTAGCCATATATATTAGCTCTCTCCATATCGTTGCATATGTAATATATATATTTATATAGCTATAGCTAGATCATGCATGCATGCAAGCAAGTTGTGCAATGTATACGTGAACCTTGCCATGGCGATGATGCATGTCTGCTGAAAAAAAACTATATATAATGGTACTTAAGCTACTGTAATTACAGTGGAAATTTTTTAGATCATGCTCTGGTGAGATTAATTAACACACGCTGACAATTAATCATCATGCATGGGGACGGGTACATGGTTTGTGTTTGTAGGTCAACTAACTAATAGTACTATACTAATTAACAGTAGTACCAGTTATATATATTGTTTGTTACTATTAATCTATAGCTATATGCTCCTTTTTTTATGGGTTGATGCACACGTTATAGTTAACGCTTTTGGAATCATGCATGCGTGCGTGAGTGGTAGTACAGCCTAGCTAAGCTAGCTTAGCTGCCTGTTTACTTAAAAGAGATGAACAAAATGCCAGGAATTCGGTGGTGGCTACGCCATTTTTGTAGTGGGATTAATTACTTACTGAATACGTGCATCATCATCATGGGATCATACATGTTCTCTTATTCTCCATTAATTAATTAATCTAGTATAATATTAGGACAGTCTCATACGTCGTTTAAGTTGTACTAACCACTAAATATAGTTTCTCCCCCGGCCGAGATGATTAAATATTAGTTAATTAAAGGTGTTTTGAGTTCAAAGAATATAAAACACACAAACACATACGACAAACTAAGCACAATAAGATTAACGAGATCACAGTTAAGGAAAAAAGGGTTAATTCATGACACATGCATGTCCCTTTAATTATTTCAAAATAGATGCATTATTTGCAAGCTAGCCTAGCTAGCCGTTTGATACTGTTCTTTCGAATTTGAACAGGTATTTTTTTAAACACTGTTTAGTTAGTCCTAGCTAGAGCAAGAAGTCCCTATCACAAACACTAGCATATATTTATTATAGCGACAGTATTATGCTATATATAATTGACAACATCGAAAGTCACTTCAGAATTGCACAAAAAAATTCTTATATGTTCATGGATAGATGTTTCTCCCTCCGAGCTATTACTTGCATGTCTATCTAGCTAATCACCAACGCCCATGGATAGTCATAAAATTCGAACGAGGATTTTGATTTTGGATGAACTTAACTTAAAGAGTACCTAAGTAAAGAAATGGGTATACCTGCTCAGTTCCCTAAATTAAAAGATCATATTTGTAGCTATGCTCTTAGACGAAGTAATTGTTCAGATACATAGCTAGAAATAGATAACTTAATTTGACATGTCAGGAAATTGTTGGTCCAGACCTAATTGGATTTCTACAAGTAAAAAATATTTCAAATCTGGTGTATTAATATATAGATTTGAGAATTGAACTGAAAAATTATTGAAAACGAGCCATTTTTTCAAATTGTATTGGCGAATAGAGTACATAGTATAGCAATTAAAGATGTAGCTTGATAGGGTAAACGGGTGTAGCCAATGGGAGGTCCTTAATATTAATTTATTGTGACCATCTCGATCGACCATATATATTTGAGAGCAACTAATTAACGTCTAATTCACCAACTTGCCCTAGATCCAGGTTAGGTTGATCTTTGAGTTTGAAAAAAAATTGGTCGTCGATCGTACACTGCATTCTCCATGCTCGACAGCATCAGCAGTAGCAATCGATCGACAGGTGATGAATGGCTACCAAGTATACCAACCACCGCGACATTATATTCTACTCAGTTTATTATGGGTGTTTCCGTTAGCTAGGGCTGTCAAAAAAAAAATCTCAACTTCTGAATAATATTTTTAAACAGTGGTCAAGCCTTGGACAAATTATAAGCTCGCAAATCTATTGACTTCTTGAGCTCGATGTGAGCGTACATGCAAAAGCGATCCATGTGGTAGCCCAACATAATTTTTTGAGACATGCTGACACAAGTTCCCAAATGAACCAAATTTTGTTGTATTCCTAAAAATTTCATGTGAAAATATTCCTACATTCCAAACATGGCCACATTACAAACTTCATTAATTAACAACGGTTTTCACAGAGAATAATTATAAAGTACTTGCATGGTACTTGGCTGCCTCGTGTCTATATATGAGTAGCTCGTGCCATGATTAATTTTAGTTTTATTGTATATATGCGTGCAAATGTATTATGAATTTCCAAAATTAAGGAGTTACTTTTTTCCTCTCCTTGTCGTATTGCTTTAATTATTTAGTACTCTTTAGTAAAAATAACATAGTATCATATGGAACCAACTTAATTTCAGTTAATTAATTAGGGAATCAGAATATTATGCATTTTTTCTACGTTTCAAATAATTTGTGATCATCATTAATTTCCCAGCAAATTTGACATATCCTTGGACGTGCTAGCTGGTCCTCCTGACACATCATGCTACAGTACACCGCGATTCGCTGTTCACCAATCGCAGCCTCGATCTATCGCAGGGTGCACAGCTATATATAGCTGGACGAAGAAATTAACTATTTATTATTAGTACTATATATACAATCTATTATTATTATTATTATTATTATAATACTGTACGAGTACTAGTGTGTTAGCGAAGTAGCGTCGCGGTGTCGTATTCTCCCTTAATTACATAGGGAGCGAAATGATGAGACGAGAGATCGTTGCTGTACTTGTATATTCCCCACCGACACAGCAGCCTCCTCATTGGTGACACTGTGCATGGGGCAGCGGCCCTGTAGCAAATTAATTACTATTTTATATTATAAATCGTTTAATATTTTTTCTAGTTAAATTTTATTAGGTTTGATTATGTTTATAGAAAAAATTAGCTGCATCTAAAATATCAAATTAGTTTTATTTAATCTAACATTGAATATATTTTGATAATGTGTTTGATTTGGGTTGAAAATACTAATACATTTTTCTATAAATTTAGTCAAACTTACTTAGATAAGTTTGACTTAAAAAAATCATAACGGAGGAAGTAACTAAATTAGCTATATATATATATATATTTATATGAGTATTATATTAGCTTGCGAGATGTAGAGATGACTGAACAACTAACAATTGTCTTTAGAAAAACTAGTACAATTAACACCTATCATTTATAAGGATTTATATATAGTATTGGATATTTCAGAGTAAAATGATTTTTTATATGCATCCAATTCGTAGTGCCTTTTGGTTTCTTGTCATCTTGCGAGTTTTTATTGACAGTCCTATGAGCTGTAAATGGTGAAATAATTGGCTGTACAGCTTGTTATTGGTCAGGATTTCTTTAATTATTTGTTAAAAAATCTTCTCTTAATTAACAGAGTATATGATGGATGCACTTTCTCGATATACACCACACTCACACACTTCAAATTATTGGGTACATCAAATATCTTAGCTATGTGAGTGCAAATACACAATTGCTCTCTAAGCATGCATAAATATGTCTAGGATTTGAACATCTTAATTACAGGCTGTGTGCACCCGGCATGCTGTTAGCCGCTAGCTAGACATCACACAAGCCGGCCAGCTTCTAGTGCCACTCAATTCTTTATTTGCTCTATATTGCTTGCAAATTATCTCACGGGAACCCTTTCCAAATATGACTGTATAATTAACTAACCCTGATATACCTTTTTAGGGTCCCTAATAGAGTATGAACTGTACGTGCTTTATGTACTATTGTTGTCGCATAAACTAGCCGATTTTTTTTTGTGAAGCTTAATTTGTACACGACTAGATTGAGTTTATTTTAATATAGCGGGGCATCATATATGGTTTTTTCTTCATTCTTAATTTCTTAATAAAGAAACTATAGAAATCCTTATATTTAAAGATGGAGAAACCGTTAATCATATAATGTGTGCGTGCATGTTCTCTTTTCGGTAGAATCCTACTTCATTTCCTTGTTTTGAAGACATGTCATCGGGGAAATATGTAATGTAAACCACGTATATATTGGAAACCTAAAAACTACCGTTGGATTCACAAATGGATGTCTGAGATTTATCCACATTACTAAGAGTAAACATTTTACTTCTAGATTTAACCATGAGTAATCTTGATGATGTGGAAAAATCTCAGACGTTTAATTTTTATCCAACGATAGTTTTCAGGTTTTCACTATATGTGGTTTACACTGCATATTCTCTTATGTCACCAGCCTTAAATTAAAGCTAATTAAGCAGTCTTGTACGTAGCGAGTTCATCTACAAATTTTATTTTTCTTTTCCCAAGAGCGATTTCTTGTTGGGACAATTGTAAATTTGTAACTGGTTTAAATCGTTATTGCAAGACTGCTACTAGAAAATTGCAAAAATACCACTAGAACTATCATTAGAGTGACAACCTTGCAAAATTGAAAAACCAGTGACAAAATTGCAAATGCCCTTTTTTTCTGGCATATATGTTAGCAATCATAATCTCAGTTTATTTAAAGAAAACAAACATTAATTCAGCTATCTGAAGGCTTTACACTAAAAGTATGTATAATTCAGTACAGTATATATTAGTGAGAACAGTCCTAAAGATATACTTTTTTTAACATGTTCGTTGATGAATTGATTAATAAGGCCGGAAGGTAAAACTTTCAAAGTATTTAATTCCATTCGATTGAACATGCATGTCGAAAAGTATGTCTATACAAATACAAGGCGAGTAGTTGAGTAGTGGCCTTGCATGCAAAATTTTAGTGCGTGCCGGCTTCCATTTAAACCATGTATGTTTAGATGTACATATATACGTGTATAATTTCTACATGAATTGGTCCACCACTACAAATGCCTTTCTGCATGCATGCCAACCATGCATGCATTTATAATTGTGTACTAACCTCTCTTTATTAGTTTAGCTCATCATCATTATTATAGCTGATGAGATCGATGTGTAGTAGTATCTATTATTGGTTCCACCTTGTATGGTGCTCTAACGTTCTTATAACTGGTGATCACTCTCGATGACTTTATATATACGTGCATGTAGGTGTGGTACTGCTGCAATGCACTTTACCTAATTCAATTCGAAAAGGTAAGAGAGGCTACATATATATAATTGTAGCAGATTAATTGTTATTTGAAGTACTATAAAAATAAAACGGAATTGATTCCTGTGAAATTAATACTCTCCTCGTAAATAAATTATACTTTTTAGGCACTAAAAAGTTCTTTTTTATATAAGATGCAGCTTATGCATGTGTATATTACATAAATATGGTTCTATTGTGTTACGCCTGTTTATGGCTTTTTATTTAGTTTTTTTTATAAACCTAGCTTAATTAAGATACCATGAATCCACAGAATTATGGCACATGTACATCGAGGAATATTGAAGAGAACAAGAGGAGTACAAATCGTTTTTTATAAAAACAATCTAAAAAAACTAACAAATGAGTTGTTTTAATTGTTTAAAGATGTGTTTAATTCTATTAGATATAATACTAATAGAAAAGTAAAATTACAAAGAAGTATTTATTTATCACAATGATAGGGACATGTACGTACAATGAGAGCCCGAGAGAGAGAGAGAGAGAGAGAGACAAGTATCTACTCCAGGCACCAGTATTTCCCATCTTTCCTAAACATAGGTGCTTTGCGCCTCTTTGTTTGTTTCCCCAGAAAAATGTGGCCCATAATACTGTACCATATCTGTCACCAGTCCAGTAACACGCAACTCACAACTTGCTCAGGGTTGTCGGTGAAGAGGCCCTGCCCTAAAATGGTACTCACCTTTGTAAAATTTTACACGATATAATAACGAAATTAAATAGAGCAGACTTATGACAGATCGAGATAAGAAAGTAAAAGTCATTATATTATGTTTATTTTCGGTAACTTCCTTCCTAGATTTACCGAAATTACCTCGAATTAAAACTTAATTGTGTTTGTTGATCTCTTTAAGAATCGTAAAGTAACTTGTACTAGTAAAAATTGTGGTACCTTCTCTGTATTAACATTGGAATTAAAGTGACCTTAGAAAGGCACAAGAATAGCGTGAAATTCATGGCTCCTAAGCGTGCAGCTAAGCCATCTTTACTGGTCCCTCCTAAAACGTTTGATTTAAAGTTTGAAACTAGTTTCAGGGCGAGTGACACGTCTTCTAGGCGACAAGGCAGCATCATTTGCTAAAGATATTGTAGTATAAGCAGCTAGTATTAGGTGGATGGGTTCCGGCCTCCTAACAAACATCTCAATCGAGATCGACAGTGCCCTTCATGGGCACTACTACTAACCATCTCTTGATTTCTGCATTCTATATTTGCACTTTCTTTTTGGGCTTTCCAATCCAACCTCAAAGTAAACAAAGCAGCCCTTTCTTGCATCATGTATGTTGAACTTTGTTGTTAGTTATAAAATGTAACTGTAGTATTAGGTATTAAGGACCTGAAGGATTCCTGACTGGATTCAGATAATCAATCAACCCTGTATTGCTCTGGGTCCAGATGCATTGAACTGCATCAACAAAATAGTTTAGACAAAACTATTTAATTAACGGTAAAACGAAGACATTATATATATAGTCTAAGAATACAACAAAATAAGCTTAATACAGGTGTGCCCCACTCATCAGCCCCTATATTTTTTTCTTCCTCTTTTCCCCCTCCTCTGACATGACTCTCTGTCTGGCTAATGCTATATCCATGAATCAGTAAAGGACATCATCCACATTGAGACGTTTGTAAACTTGAAGGAAATAAGTTGCCAAAATATATGTATACATATCAAAATTAGGCTCTTACTTTTCCTATTGCTCTGAGTGGAAGAAACCATGATACAAAAGTGAATTATTTGTTCCAAAGTGACCATATATTGCGCTGTGAAATTATTTTAATAATCATTGCCAGTAATTCATTCAATGAAAAATTTGATAGCCCAGATGCTGCCAAATTAAGCAAGAAAACAGATCACCGAGAACCATCAACATTTATTTCCCCTTGACATGGAAAAACAAAACACTGTTTTCAAACTGGAAATTTAGCAGAGTACACATTTCAGTCTTTTTCTTGATGATATGTTATACTGGTTGTACAATCAAGAGTGGTAGCAGTGGCAACAGAGTTCACAGTACAAGTGCATTGACATGTATAAATGTGGATTGATGTGCAGTTAGAGATTACCTGTCGAGGGCAGCGCCTTCCTCCGGAGATGACACTGCAACATGTCCGCGACACCATCTGGCGCACCCCGCCGGCAGAGGCTGCAGCGGTTTTGCCGGCCCCCGGCTCGCTGAGCACGAACCAGGTCATGACGTTGAATTACGGCAGGAGCTAGCACCTGGAGAGAACGGGACACCGACAGACAGACACAACAAATTTTCACACTGTAATTAGTTTTCACAGCCCACACAGGCACTGATCCCCCCTCCCCCCCTTTTTTTCCCTCCCCTAACATCTAATCCTCACCACACAATTCAATGAGAAAGAATAGCATTACACCCAAGGATACTAGATTATAGGTAACACCCAAATGTAAGTGTACTTCAAAAACCCTGAGAAATAATTCTTTCATATTTATTTAACTCCAAGATATTGTTTTTGTTACAATCACATTGTTTCCATATGCAATTCCTCCTACCTTTTTCCAAATATTTGGAGGTGCAGCAAGTCCAGAATCTCATATGCCCGTCTATTAAGCTGTTAATAGAATTTCTGCAACTCAGAAGGGAGAAAAGGAAGGTATAAGATCCAGCCTAACTACAATGTTCAGGAGTCTGGACTCTGTATATCTGTAACACAGAAACTTTTTGTACAAAAGATTTAAAAAGAAATGCAGACAATGACCTAATGATGTCGCAATGTAGCACAATGGAAGTGCCATGAAGCAGCATCCTAGTGTTCAGGTAGCATGTCAGGATCAATGAAAGAGAGTGCAAATGGGTAGTACGAAGTCAGCATCAAAGACAAGGAAGTGCAAACGATTACTCACAAGTCAAGATACCAACGAGAGTAATGCAAGCAAGCATAAGTGCATAACCAAGCATAGATCAGAGTATCAATGACAGCTACAGACAGGTCAAAATATAATAAACAAAATGTAACAATGACAAAGTTAATTAATGGATGGAGACCTGCAAAATTAAACCTTTTCTAATAAATAAGGAAGAACCCCAATTACTCCCTTAAAATATTTTGCCTGAATATTTAGCCTTGCAAACTATTTTTCGGTTTACTCTACCCACTAAAATACAAAAATGGACTCACTTTACCTAATGACATTTCTCGATTTTTTTTCTGTTCATCTTTATACAGGTTTATGATATATGGCACTATCAATATTTTCACTTAAAACATGTTTTCTATAAGGATTAATAAAAAAGAAAATTCTATCAGGGAGCAAAGTGATTCTATTTTAGAAATTCAAAGGGGTTAAGTGCTAATATTTTGGGGGTAAAATGGTTTTTTTTTCCCCAATAAACAACTAAATGGAGCATTAAATTGCAGTCAACATACGTTGGAACATAAACATCGTTTAAAATAAAGTAGTGTTAGTCAGCAGACACAACTCCAATAGAGAGTTCTCACCGACAGAGGATGCAAGGATATACTATGACATGGTACTTACTGACTGTAGTAAACATAGTTAAGAACCTTTGATGTAGCATGCCAGGAATGAGTAAGACAAAGTTGAGGCAGGTGGGGGTAGGTCCCATTTAACAGAAGACAAAGCACCATACCAGTGAGAAGCACCTGCTATAGTCCTCACCGACAGTTGATGAAAAGAAAAGGATGAAGTAACTGATAAAAAAAAAATGAAATTTTAATTGATTGGCTAGTACCGGCTAAAAGTAACTTGGTAGTACCAGCAAGATACTTCCATCCAAGTAGCTTTCACTACAGGAATAAAAAATACATTAATACCGTAAGAATATCATAGAACCAAAAAAGCAGATTGATTTGACAGCATATCTGCATGGCTCGTGCCATCTTGAAAGTGAAGGAAATGACAGAGCCAATCAGTTATGCAAGTATA
Source organism: Oryza punctata (assembly GCA_000573905.2). Taxonomy (NCBI): domain Eukaryota; kingdom Viridiplantae; phylum Streptophyta; class Magnoliopsida; order Poales; family Poaceae; genus Oryza; species Oryza punctata. Next base: position 20,060,820 of record CM002499.2, on the reverse strand, counting down.
TACTATGCAGCTTCAAATCTGAAAAGAAGGATGAAATGGTTAGTTCATGTTGATTGCTTGGTTATTATATTCACAATTATGATGATAATAAAAACTAAAGAGAACTTCCCAGGTAAATTAAGATAACATAAAAATGGTGGGTCTGACACTAGTGCAGACAGCAGACCCAGTATCCCAGAAAGAACATGTTCATGCGTACTCAGAGAAAAGAAAATGATTTTACATTTTACAAGGACTGTGATGAACAAATGATTTCATAGCACTTTAGGCCCACCACCTGAATCCACTCACACAAGTATAGCACAATATAGGCACAACCCCTTCAGTAATAATATGTGTTCCAATTAATATACTAGAAAACTTCCTCAAGCATCACACGCTGAATTGACTTCAAATGATTCATTAACATACTATAATAAGGTGGCCCCATAAGGTTAAACTATCAATCCACTTTTGGCACTGTCTTTTCATATAAGCCACAACTAGTGCCATGAACAAAATAAAGTCAGAAGCTAATTGGATTAATAATAGTATATTAAAATGTCTATATAATGCTAGGGGCATGTGATGACATCTTAGTAGTAAAATAGTTCATAAATCAACATTTGCATGACACTCTCCCTTTACACATGTCAAGATAAAGCTGAAGTGCATAGCTCCCTCATCATATCAGGAGAAGGCCCATCCAAAATTCTACATGTCAAATCTCAAAAGAAATGTTTTTTTTTCTGCATGCAAATATTTCTGTTTAATCAAACAGTCATGCCTTTATCTGTTGTTATTCGATTGGACCTACATATGGTGCACAAACTGCATCCAACGTACACTGCACGTCGAAACAAACATTGGAATATTGAGCATCAAACACTCCTGTTTTCAGTAGGCCTTCAAAAATGACTAAGAAGGTGAATTGGCCTTCAGGGAGCAACCCTCAATCTTGTACAAGAAAATATCTTCTAGCAAAATATTGATACCATCTAGGATGCTGCCATTGATCCCATTCCCAACAAAAAGAAAATGAGAACCTAGAGAAATACCAATATTTTTACAGTTTTGTACAAGGGTATGCTACATTTGGTCCCAGAATCACTTGAGATTCATCCTAAAATCGCCTATCTGGCTGCACTTTACAGCCGCTACGTCGCAACCAGCTGCTGCTTGGCACGGCTGTGTCGCAGCCGCAGGTAGCAGCTGTAAAGTGCAGCCAAGCAGGCCGCTATATTGCCATATAGCCCAGACATTTAGGATCCCCTTCTGAACATCCCTATAATGTCCCCTGAGTAATTGGTGCTATCTAATGTTCCCATCATATTACCCTAGGAAATAGCATTGGCAGAAACTTCCATCTCTGTCATTTTCCATTTCACCTATACACCCTTGCATCCATCCATGTGACATCACAGCCAGATTAGATGAACTCATTGAGGCCCATGAGGAGGGACAAATGTGTTGATGCTGTGAATTGGTACCAACTTGCTAGTTAGTGCGCACAGTGACCAATATATAGGCCAGGGTGCAAAAGAAATTGTGCATTAAGTAAACCCTTTTACGGAAAGCGAAAAAGAGAGCATAACTGGGGCTAATGTGAGTGTGGTAGTTCATGCAACAAGCAGGCAAACCTAAGACATTTTGGACCATGAGGCAATACAAAAAACTACAACTTGAGATAATTAGTTTAGACTATCAGCCCCTTCTACTAGGTAGTCTGTATACTCCCCTAGATTGAACACTATCTCTAGCCCCGTACTTACAATGCTTTCCTGAATAAACTGCACCTTATGCAAAGACTGGGAAGGTACATTTAGAACTTCTTGATCTCATTGCTGATGTTATGCTAGCAGGCACAACATGCTAGGAACTAAATGAAAACTAATAAAGAAACACTGATTTAGTTCTTTCATTAGACATCAGGATATTTTGTTGTAAATTTAACATGAATAAAACTAGTTGTCACAATGAAACACATTAAAAAACTAGAAATTCTGTTGTTTAAGACATGACCCCATTTTGAAGGACTAACTTAGAGTTAGGTAAAAAAGGACCGACTTAGAGCAAATAGTCTTAACGAGTTTGAACAGTCGCCAGCAAGGCAACAACATTGTTTGTGCTTTTGCATTATAAGTTCTAGAATCCCACATTAGCTACAGAGTAGGTACCTCGAGTACCCTACATGCTATTGGATCTACATAAGCCACATTGTAGGCAGCTGCAGGCAAAAAGATGGCAAGAGGATCCAGAACATGTCTGTAAATGCACAAAAAATAAATAGAGTAGTTATTTGAGGAATTTTCTGCAGACTGTCCAACATAATCCATGTATTTTAGTTCTAAGGAAAACTTTGGTACCATTAAATTATTCCTTATTTCCTTTGCATTTCATATGTATTTCTTCACTCTTTTCCAGCAAAACACATGTTCAAAAAAGTACAAGTGATTTTGTCTAAATTAACAGTTTAATAGTTGTTCAAAGAAATATTCCATGATGGGCAGCACACACATTTTCTGACAGACAAAAGAAAGTTAACTTTGTACTGGGAAGCCAAATGGTATGATTCACGAGTCAGCCAAAATCAGATAATAAGAAAAGCATGCAAAGAAAGATCAGATATACCAATCAATACCAAATAAGAGTTAAAGAGCATCACACCGGAAGGCGATTAACCCAAAAGTGCAGAATGTACTTGAGGTGGATCGATGAAGTTACTGAGTGTACTAAAGCAAAGAGATCTTGAGTTTTCAAAATCATTATGAGATGCTTTAAGTTCTTCCTTATACTTGAACATTTCAAAAAAGTGAACTAAGAATACGCAAGGGTTTGTTCCGGAGAATTCAATTACTTTGATTTCATTACTGGCAGATGGATTACCTCTCAAATTGGTTAAGCCACTGGTCTCATGTTCTTGCGGTGAAAAAAAACTAGAGCATATATACCTTCATTTACAGCATGAAAGAAACAAATTAACTACTGAGAGTCCTGAAGATTTGTTCTTTGTCATCAACAATTTAAGACAATGTTAACAAATTAACAGAAGCATATAAAGCAGATGCAGCAAGAATGTGGGAGGATATAGCCTTGAATCTCTAACTGGAAACGGCACCTCCTTACTGGAAATAGTAAAAAACACATAAAGGCCCAAAAGCCCATAACACTAGCATTGTAAAAGGTGACATTTGAACCAGCAAAACTTGCAAGAAAAATGAGATAACGACTGACCAGAAAGAAAGCCAATCCAGTGAACCGTTACTATCTAGGCTACATGAGCCATGGACAAGGACGTAAAGCCTTATCAACAAAGGTTAAGGAAATGAAGAAGAATTCAACATTTAACGGATTAGCCATGTCGAACTTCTCTGAACATCTGTAGATTTGATTCCAAAGTCACATGATTTCAGGCATTGGCATCTCAATATGACAGAAACTTGACTTATGTCATTCAATGATTAAGAAAGCTAGAACTGGTTAGCATAGTGAAAGATGGCCACCGACCTCCTTCACAACAGTACTTTCCAAAACCAAGAGGAATCTGAGTGCACTAAGCAAATTTTTCCAGTAAAAACACATTCCCGACATACTCTAGTTCAATCTAAAATTGGAACCAGCAAACCTGAAAGTACACAACTACACACTATAGTCATTACTGCCATACAGAAACCAACTTGTGAGAAACAATGTTGCATATAACATTTGTACATGTCTTTTTATGTGTTTGTCACATGTCTTTTTATGTGTTTGTCACCTATGAGAGGAACCAAACTGCATAGCAAAATACGAAAATCTACTTGGAGGGCATATTATCCTTTATCACTGAGCGGTCATTTAGGGGCCTTAGCTGGTGATCTGGGCTGTTTCCCTTAACATGCAATATTATTGTAGTTGCAGGAGCTAATCCTATCAATTGCAAACAACAAAACATTAGATAAACACCGAACAGAGTTAAACATATTTTTCACACTACACGTTATTCAACTAATACCAAAGCATGTGGCTACTTCACCTAATCCAATTAACATGCATCTCCAAACACTTGCAAAAGCATTGCAGTTACCATTTCGATCTCATCTTTCCATAGTCACAAATCCTACCACTCCACGGAGAGAATTTGACAACATTAAAACAGGGCAGTTAGCATTTCCATTTCACCTCTTTGCATTTGTACACAACACTAGTGACACTACCATGGGCCAACACTACCATTCCACAGGGAAGCACAGATCAAACCTTCCTCCCCATCTTTTTTACACTTTCTTACACCTCCCAAATCTATTCGACACGGTGATACCGACGCATCCTAAGTTTCCAACGAAGTTAGGGCCGAACTAAGCTAAGCTACTACCAACCACAGGAAGACCAACCAGAACGTTTTCACCTCCGTGGCTGTGGCGGAGGCAGAGCAGGAGGAGGAGGGGGCAGCCTCTGGATGGCGCAGTAGAGCTTGCGGCGAGCCCCGACGGCGCCGATGCCCATGTCGCGGAGGTCGTCCATGGTGAGGCAGGGCAGCACCTCCCCGTCCACCTCGTGCGCCTCGAACGCCGCCGCGTACCTCCCCATCCCGATCCCCCACAGCCACTCCACCACGTCCACCACCTCCCCCACCTCCTCCTCCTCCTCCTCCTCCTCCGCCGCCGCCGCGACGGTCTCTCCCTGCGCCGCCTCCAGGGACCTAGGCTTGCGGGGGAAGGCGGCGGCGAGGACGAGGTCGTCTTCCTCCTCGGGCTTGGGGAGTTGGAGGTGGAGGGGTTTGCGGGAGCGGGAGGCGGGGGTGATGGGAATGCGGCGAGGGTGGGGGAGGTGGGAGGGGAGGGGGATGGAGCCGGAGAGGCGGACGCTGGGGCGGCGCTGGCGCTTGCCGCCGGGGTCCGGCGGCGGCGAGGCGGAGGAGGAGGAGGGGAGGCGGTGGTGGTGGTGGGGCCCAGCGGAGTCGGCCATGGGGTGGTGGGGGGGGGGGGGGGGGGGGGGGGGATTGGGGATTGGGACGGAATGTTGGGGGAAATGGGGACAGGTGGTGGAGGGTTTCGACTTTCGTGTCGTCTTGTGCGGTTGCCTCCCCTTTCACGGCCACCGAACCCCGTCTTGCTACCACGCCACGCCACCGCATCCACATGTGCAAAGTGCAACCGCCACGAGGAGATTTGCAACATCCGGAACACGAAAAAAATCAGAAAAACAAATTATTATAGTATTATTTTATTACGGAAAAGTTAACCCAAGTTCTGGAGATTTTATAAAATGGTGCGAGACTTAAATGTTTCGAAAGAAACTTAAATATATTATTAACAGCTATACATATATTTATACATATACTGAGAGTATAATGGTATCCACAATATATATTAAAAATATAAACCACAACCATTAAATGTTGCAAGAGTAAACACTTTAACCACTGTGGAAACAAAGCAAAAAAAAACTTTAAGTTTAAACCATTGTTAGAAGACATTCTTCTGGATGACCCAATGAAACATCACCTTATGTTAAAAAGAACCATATTGATATAACTATTGTTTTCTATATAATTGGTCTTACTCCTGTATATCGATGGAGCCACAAATATTTAGCCTTACCCTATCTAGCGTGCTAATTTTACTAGGAGAAACGAATACACTAGCATCAGTACCACACACTAGTATAAAAAGTTGATACCATATGGAGTTTGGTTCCACTTTCACTATAGAACCAATGCATATGCCATAGTCATTACTTAAATGTATCCTTGCGAAGCAACATGTTGGAGCACATAGGCATGGGAGACAAAGCAAAGTAACATAGGGTTGAGAAGTAACATACCTAAACCCAAAGTAACATCTTCATTCCCACATCTCGTTGAGAAGGAGCAGGTTGTGCCTCCACTGGAGACGATGTTTTCATGGTCTGGCTTGCTGTGTTACTGGTATGAAGCTTGAGTCGACATCGCTGATGGAGCTCAATTTCACATTCTTTGCTTAGATCATGGGAAGAGAAGAATATGACATTTGCTTCTAGATTGCTAGGAACAACAGCGTTAATATCAAAGTAGATTAACTCTCCTCGCAAAAGAGACGGGGGATTAACCCTAACATGAGAAACGTGGGATCAAAGAGAGAATATGTTGAATGAATGTGGATTGTGGACGTAGATATTTTTACTTACTATGGACCATGCATATTGAGATTGGAGAGGATACAACATTTACAATTAAAGTGGTTTAGTGATGTAGTCCCACGAGAAAAGGTGCGCCACTTAGGTGAAGTCATGTATAGAGATACAACTCTTATAATGTTGGATAGCTCTAGATAGGCCCTACATAATTTTGCAATTTAGCTTTTCGATTTTTCTTTCAAATTCTTATATATATATATATATATTCACTTTTAGTCTAGAAATTATAAAACAAACCTTGCGTAGAAAATCTCTCCCTTACTTCTTCGTTATCCCCTCCTCTTCTGGTTATATCTCCTTCCCATACCAAAACACCACCGACACTCTTTTTCTTCATCCCCAACATGTGCCAACGGAGCCCTATCCTCCCCAATCCCCTCTCACCTTAGATCAGCAGGACGAACTATATCCATGGCAGTGCTCACTTCCTACTTTTTCTCTCCCTTGGATTATCGTTCTCTTGTAACACCACACCTGTATCTTGCAAAAGACAAACTGATAGCATTTAAGGCTTGACTGATAACATTTGAGGCTACTCCAACTCGGCATTCGAGCATAAGGTCGTGACCAATGCATCGAGCCCTCAACTAGGATCCCCGTCTTCCACATAAGAAAAAATAATGGAGTTGAACAGCAGGTCACATGCTCCACACGTGTGATAGACTCAATGCACCCATAATTTTTATGTTTCAGCCCTATGGTTTATGTGGTTCAGCCCCTACACTATGTATTAATTATAATTATGTTGAAAATTTACAACAAGAACCATATTACAGGAAAATATATCTCATAAGTACTCTTTGCCCCACTTATGAGGGTGGCAGACGTGGGGTCGACGCTCTTGCCCAGTGCGGCTTGGGTGCCATGGCTGGGGTTTACATTACCGTGATAAACCGCGCGGTTACTGCGGGAGTACGGTAAAAGGAAAACTGCGGTAACCGTCTTAAATTCAAACAAATTTAAAAAATAATTTAAAATTTTGATAAAATTTATACGAATTTCGTGCGGTTTACCACGGTTACTGCGCGGTAACCGTGCTTACCGCCAGGGCACGATAACCACGCGGTAAACGGTAAGGGTAACCCTGGCCATGGCTCTGAACGCGTGGGCCATCGCCCTGACAAAGCAATCGTATCCTTTGCAGGAGACGAGGAGACTCGCAGAGGCACGGACAGAGTCGAGCTGGATGCTGGACCACGTTCTCTCTCCGATGTGGAAGGCTGAAGCTCCTTGCCAGCATGGTGCATTGATCATGCTCTAACTGTGGTGGATTGGAGCCAGAAGCTAAAGGCACGACGTTGTAAATACTCCAAGACAATGGGAAGTGTGGGTTCTAACACCAGTATGATATGTTATTTATTAGCACCAATAGAAATTCCACACGGCCCACCCTAGTCATTCTGTCATGTATCAGTAGAAATGGATTTCATTTTAACACAATTTCTAAATTCTTAATTTTGTTTACAGCAGAAGGTGGCGAACTGAAATTCAGAAATTTCAGGCTTCAAACGGAATGGTGTAAAGCATAACGAAGTAAACATGAGGATTTGCACATTATGTTGACCGCATGGAAACATGCTACACGCCTACACCAACAACATCTACTGTTATTTCCACGCAATTCTCTACCTGCCATTGTTTTGCTCTGCTTCCAGCTCATATCGGCGCTTGAACTTGGCAATCTGCCCTAGGCTCTGAGTCATCTGACGCTTCGCTCTCATGTGGTGCACTTTGCCGGTGTGGCTGATCTTGGTCATCATGATGTTCATCAGCCTGCCACTCTTGAGTCACATATGAAATCCACTGCATCTGAGGATGCAGTCCCTTCCTCATCTTTCCAACCTGACAAGTACAGGTGCAACAGGGAACAAGAACAAGCATTGAGTGATGGAACATATCTCAAAGCAGTAGTTTCTCCTTTGTTTACATTTACAGAACCAAACCAGGGTAAATTTTGCTCGCTACATGAATACATGATAATGGATTGTTTAATCTAGGTCAATGCTCAAAAAACTACATTGCAAAAATAACAAACAGCGGAATGCACCATGTGACTAATGGTAATGGACATGAAACTAGTGATGATACCAGAAGAAACCAGCCTAGTACAAGTCCAAAGTACAAGAGAGAAACACTGCCTACAACTACAATACAGTCCCCAACTACAATACAGTCCCTTACCGTGTGTACATCTTATTCAAACATTGATTATTGATTTGTTATTGTGTCAGCACTGTCAAGAGTTACCATACATCAAACAAATCAGTAATATACTAACACATGACAGGGGACAAAAGTTTGGTTTTTGTTATGCAGTGCTCTCGGAGGAAAGAAATGCCATGAAAGGTAGTTGTTAAGGATGTATCCCTGCTTTCACTTAATTGAAGCGACCACATGAGTGCAAATACAAAAATATCATATATGATTAAGATGATGATGGCACCATCCAGTTATATGGTCAAAGTAATTAGTATCGCTAACACTCACATTTGTCAGACAATATACCTGTTTAGTGTAACTTCTGCTCACAGGCCTCATTAGCTAACGATAGTTGTGTACAATAAACTGGAGTAGTATTCAAAATTCTCACTTAAATTAAGTCCCACTGGAAAAAATCAAGCCTGTACCAGGGGAAGGTGTCCTGCCTACTCTTATAGATGCACAACTTAAAAGCTGGGTAAACAACAAAAAAACTTTAGGATAATCTCATAGGTCTCAAATCCCATGCAGCATAGAGATGAAAACATGGCTACACAATGTAAGCATCCGAGCTAATTGAATATGACTAAAATAGTTAAGCACATTCTTGAACATTCAGAATATCATTTGGATCAACACATTTACAATGCTATGGATCATTACAAAGTCGTCTGGGTGATTAAGCTGTAATATAATGATATCTTAACTACATATCCTCTCTTACTATAAAGCTATAACCCACTAAATCCTAAAACTTAACATGCAAAGATGCCACATCATCATCCACTAACAATTATTACATTTAAACATCATGCAAGCAATGCTATATTATCTATAATTTTATAATTTATTAAATTTTAGAGATTTAAAATACAAGCATGTTAAATCATCCTACATAATTCACATAATATTTCAATATATCTCTCCATCATTTTTTATAATAACCTATACACCTAAATAGTTTATCCTCACTTAGTTAATGTTATTTTTATTTCTCTTATTAAGTCATATTACATCAAATATTTTTAGTCCTTAGATGATTAATCTATGGTTCAAATTATCTATCTCCTTTTCTTCTCTCATTAAGCCATATCATCTCAACTTTTTTAACCCTTAGATGTATGGTCTAAATTATCTTCCTTCTTTTGTTCTCTCATAAAACTACATCATCTTACTTTTACATTTGAATCATTATTGTATATACTATTTAATTTAAACCACATCAACTTATATAAGCTTATGTTTATGTAAGCTTGTGTTGTTTAAACTATCTTACACATTATTTTTTCTTTTTCTATCATAGTAAACTCTCGCAGTAATGCGCGGGGTTTCGCCTAGTTTGTAATGATATTTAATCCTCCATTCACCCATACTGGTAATGCAGTAATGTAATGATGGCTGAGTTTATAATAGAATCATATTATTTGAACAAGTTGATTTCTTCAAATGGGGGAAAAACAGTGCAATATTGAGACAATGTCCGTAACTATGAATTGAGAATACAACGTAATAAACAAATAGTTGCGACGGAAAATATATTATTTCCAATACTTTTTACTCCCACCAGTGATAAATATTTGGACGTTTAGGATAAAATTTTATCAAATATTTACAATTCTGTCCATCAATAAACTCAAATGCTTAGTTTTAAAAAAGAAGAAAACAGTACATTTATATTTGCCTAAAAAAGTACTATCATAATATCATAAACTTAGTAGATTTATAAAGTTATTCTAATATAAAATTGACGGTTGCAATTTTAAGAAGTTTGACCGAATCTTGTGCTAAACATCTATGACCAAAGGGAGTACATCGTACTGTGGTATTGCGCACTGTTTACAACTAAATTGATACTTCCTCATTCTAACATATCGAGTAATCTAGCAACAGAGCAGTGAACGCAATGTACCAATTTGCCTAACACATTCCCCTCCACGGAAGACCTCTGTAGTTTGTTAGGAAGCTCCCAAATCCAACTGAATACTATTAGAACAGAATAGCTCACAGGCACTCACAGTTAAGGATATGATCCAAAAAATCACATAAAGCCTTTTTCTACTCCAGCTATTTTATACCGATGAACAGGGGAAATTAACCAATCTTTCTCATTTCATCATTTCACGGACGAAAAACCAGAACTTGTTAACAAAATCGCCGAAGGAAACCTCTACAACGAAATAGAGACCAGTTTCTTCCTCTTTCTCCGAATTGTGATGTTGTTGGAAGCTGCGTCATATCGAACATTTGAATTGTGCCCAGCAATCCAGCATTAGACCTAAACCATTCAACACCTAAACGCACACTATATACCAACGGGCAAAACAAAAAGGAAGTCAGAAATCCAGCCAACCCAAACGGGGAGCTTGAAGAGGCAATCAAACCCCCGCGTCTCTCACACCACCATCCTTTTTCTTACCCCCAGGTTGATGCTCTTTTCACCGGCAACGAAGCTGGTGTGGTGGTGGTAATCCTACGCCTACCACTTCTACTACCAGCTAGATCTGGGGTTGGAACGGATCGAAAGGCGGGAATGGAGGAGGAAGATCGCGCTTTCGGGGTGTACTGACCTTTCCCCTTGCTTCGCGGAGGAGACGGTGTGGCCGCTGGTGTTTCCCGGTGAGATGCTTCGCCGGTCGGCTGCCACCGCAATCTGCCGCCGCCGGCCCAAGACTAACGGGACGGGAATTTGTTGATGAAAATCCCACACTGGTACAAAAGATTTGTATTACTGCACTGTTCAAATTTTACTTTCGGATTCAAAGCGTGCTAATTGGGTTTGATCCTGCAACCAATAAGAATAAACAAAGAAATATTATTAGTAAACGATAACCGATCGGCTAAAGAACCAATGTCGTATTACCTTTTAACCTAGCCGATGCAGGAAAGGTGAATGGGCTATGATGTGAATTTATAAGTAGAAGTAAACCCTAAACTCATCTTATTGGTTGTAAAGATCAATGTTATATAATCTACATATCAATATTACTTTAGAAATCAGCAATTGAGATAGATCGGACTTAACCGAGATAATATAAATTGCTTAAATATAAAATAACATAAAATAAAGTTTATATATGCTCATTTTATAGCCGATGTTCGAGTTTAAGTATGTATCGGCTATAGCTCCGATACAACCCTATACTGAGATATCATCTTATAATAAATATATTAAACTAATATCAACTAGATTGATAACAAGCTTAATATATTTAAATAGTTGAGATCCTGATATAAGGGCCAGATACAACTTGTTGAACAAGATAAAAATAAAAGTAAAACTTAAGATCGGCTGAAAGTCCGATACTATCATTATTAACAATCATAGAACAGGCTAGAGATTATGCTTCTAATCACGACTTAGCAGATCAAACCTAACTGATGCAGCACCAAGTATGAAAAGAAACACAATATCTAGACAATCAAACCGATTACTACCTTTTCGGGATGGTTGATAGCTAAGCTAATCTGAATCAATGAGATCTATTTAACTTATAGTGATATTATCCTTGAGAAGGTATTGACCAATATACTTAAATAGATCTATCAACTTCGATTAGGATATATGATAACAGACAAGTCTTACCTCTTGTCGAAGATCAAAGCCGATGTAGCCCGACTCGAAACAAGAACTCGTCGAGAATTACGAAAAAGTAAAAGTGTGGCGACGCGTCGAGAGTTTATTGAACTGGTATTCATTACTTACAAGGGGTCGAGCATATATTTATACTCGAAAATACAAATTGTCCATATCGGACACGACTCAAACTTTCTTAACTTAACTCTAACGGACAAACAAGTCCCTTAGGCAGACTCTTACCAAAATATCTCTAAGAAAATTACATAATATCCTAATTAATAGATACAATTGCCTAATCTCGATTTCTATGCTTGGCTAATTAATTTCACACCATTAACTCCACTTTTCACCGCTTTAGCCACGCAATCTTCCTCTTGAAACTCCGATGACTTTCTCGGCGCTCCGGCGATCCCCACTGGCAAACTCCATCTTTGGCGGCAAGCTCCCCTATTTCATTCCATGGCAACCCCATTGGAGCCATTCTCCCCAAGCCAAACAGCTCCATCTGAGCTCTCTGAGGTAAACCACTTTTACTGTATTGGCTCATTCTTGAATCTTCATATTTCCTTTCCTTTTTTGATTTTCGGTCTTTGATTCCTTTTCTCTTTACTTTGTAGCACTTACCACACCAAATAGCCATCCCTCTCTCCAAAGAACCAAACCATTTTTTCTTGGGTCCGATGGGTAACACAAATCCAACTTGGCTTATTAATTCCAAAACACATAGAATCCCTTATCGGCAAACCAATCCAAATTTAGCTCCCTGGATAGGAACTTTCAGATCATGGCCCTCCCAAGCTGATGGGTGGAAAGAATGGTATAAAAGAGTAGCAACCAGCAAACAAACTCATTGGGATGAGATAGGCATATCTCAATGTATATCGCTCTTTGTCGCCGATATGAAAAAAAGATGAACCTATGCTATCGGCCGCCACCTATTTTTGGACCGACGCCCTTAACGCCTTCATGTTCAATCATGGGCCGATGACTCCTACTCTCCTTGACATCATTATGATTACTGACTTAGATATTACTACATCGGACAACCCAATCAGTTTGAAGACCAAGTGCACATATAGGTTTAAAACCAAGAATATTGAAGGTTCGTTGGAGCTATGTTTCTAAAAACATGGGCATAGGCCCCATATCGGCTATAGAGCTGTTAATGACGAAATTTAGTAAGCCTCGAAGTCACGGCCTAGAGTCAGTATCGGCTTAAGAGTCCTGGAATCAGCCGATGGGCATTATTAATCGCTAGCAGTTGTGTTCTTGATGGATTCGGTTAAGCAGATAGATTAATTAAAGGAAGTTTATCCAGAAGAGTCCAAGTTCAAGGAGGATACGACATGGCGGTTTATCTTTTATTTAGGCAGAGTTGTTAGTTTCCTTTTATTTTTAGGAAAGTGTGTTTAGTGTCCGATAAAGACTTTATGTTTTTCCTTTTATCTTTAGGAAAGTTTGAGTCATGTCCGATATGGACTAGTATCTACCTATGGGTATAAATATGTACACCCAGAGCCTTTTTAAACTATCTCTCGATCAATACAACTTCGGCGCATCGCCACCCTTTTTACTTTACCTTTCGACAAGTTCTTGTTTCAAGTTGGGCTACATCGGTTTCGATCTCCGACGAGGGGTAAGGCTTGTTATGGCGGCTTGCGTTGTCGGATTAGTGCTTCTATCGCTTTGACACTCTAATCTTGTCCATGTAAGTCGTCGAGTTATCATATACATTATATAATCTAAATTGACAATGTTTTCTACTTGCATCGGCCAATCTCTATCTAGGGTTTTATCGATACCGGCTAGATTACTTTATTGACTTAGATTATATAATGTATCCACCACCCTGAAAATCAGTCAAAGGCTTGATTGTATAGATATTATGTTTCTTTCATACTTAGTGCTGTATTAGTTAAGTTTGATCTACTAAGTGTTGCTTAGAACCATAATCTCTAGCCTACTTCTTGATTGCTAATAAGGGTTTCATCGGGGTTTCAGCCGATGAGTTATCTCGACGTTTAATCGGCTTATAAGGATTGCATACAAGTTGGATTTAGTCGATTGCAACAAAGGTTTCACTGTTTATCTAATCGTTTGGATTTAACGACATCGGATCTCCAACCGATGAATGCTTTAACCTTCGGATGAGTGCTTATTCAATCTATCATTACTAGCCCATTAGTTTATACTGGACTATATCATTGTTTCATTGCATTATCACCAGCCGATTGTATTTATATCATTATCTACATTGGATATATTGCCGATTGTTCACAACCCTATCGATATCGGCTAGTATCGGCATCGGTTGGAATAACTACATCGGCTTGTCATCCGATCAACTCTTTTGATCTTCGATTTATATATCTTGTCAGTTGCAGGATCAAACTGATTGGCACACTCGTAACTCATCATTATTTTGGACCTGCACTGGAGCTAAGCAGATATCCCAGACCATCGTGTTTTACATCAACAAGAGCATACTGCCTTCCTTCTCATGTGGCTTGAAAAATTTATGTTCTACGGTTCAACATGTGGCCCAACAGTGAACTGGCAACACTTAGCTGAAACCCTGGTATCCAAAAAGCCATTCCCTCTGGGCAAATATCTTCTTGGGGCAGTGTACCAAACCTTAAACCACACATTGGCCAAACTTATCATGGACACAAATATTGGCACAGGTGGCCCCTGGTGGTTTGTGCAACTATGGTTGAACCTACACACTTTGAGAGCAGCCCATTGACCACCATTGGATGAAGCCAAATTTCCCTCTCTAGCCGACTCGGAGAACGATGATAATGAGACAGCCGACACTCGTCGTTGTATGTCTTTTGGAGAAGCAGCCTCAATATATGCTGGTTCGGGATCATCGGCGGAGCACTTCGAGAATTGGTTCGGTAATTTCTATGATGAATTCCCAAAGGACAATAGAATCTGTTTTGCATATGACTCCTATGCTTTATATGAGTTACTGACCGATTTCAGATTGGATGAGATCAATGACGATAGATTTTTAAAACCCCGGGAAGTCCTTACCACAATGATCTCTCCCATCCTTCCTGTGGGCATCTCTCAAGGCAGATATGTGCAACCTTCATACGAGTTTTATTACCCGATGGTTGCTGGAAAACAACTAGGTATGGGCCAACTCCCAATCGGCTTGTATTTCTCTAACAAAATCCAACCCAGAGGAATAATAGCATCGGCTCTAATTATGGATAAACTCTTAAACATTGAAGGTCCTCCTCCAGGCAATATTGACAGATTTAACAAAGTTCTGATCAGAAGCCTTCTTTTCGACCGATAGTGAACTGAATGGAAAAAACACATCTTTCATCTATCGGCTCCAATGTATATGACCACTATCTTCCCTGACTTGTACCCTCAGGTAAATTATCTTTGCTTGTTCATTTTGCACAACCTCTATTTTTATCACTATATCTACTCACATTTATTATTCCTTTATAGATTCAGAGTCTTCAACCTCTCGTATCAGTTTGAGCGGTCAGCCGATCAAGTATGCAACTACCAAACTCCCAAACGGCTGCGGTGTAGCCTCTTCTATCATCGGCCACCATGCTCCCAAAGTAGCTACTCTCCTTCATGGCCAAATTAGGGAACCAACACCCTCCGATAATGGCAAACGCAAAAGGACAAAACAGGCTGCCATAAAACATCAGCTATCAAGAAGAAACCTACTGCCAAGAAACCCAAAACAGTTGATGATGAAGACTTGCCCCCCCATTAATCCAGATGTTGAGGAATGCTTCAAAGAAGTTGAAATGGAAGAAGAAGTAGATGCTGCAGCAACTGAAATCAGTGACATAGAGGAAACTGCTGTCAGTGCAAGAACTCAACCTGACACTCCTCCATCTGATCCATCCAGCCTGGCCAAAACTCCAAGTCCACCTAAACGGCATCCTCGCAAAACCCAGGTATTCTCCCTCTCAACACTTATTTACTTATTAATATTCTTCTTACATTTGTCATATCAATTCCCAGCCAAGAAGAAACCAACACCATTAAAGAAACCAAGTCCACCAACTACTTCGGTAAACTATCCAATTTATTTTGTTTATCAACCAATTTTTAGCCGACGCCTAATCCTGCATTTTTGGTATTTTTTCAGTCTCCTCGAGCTTTATCACCTCTTCATCGGCTAGCTTCGAGTGAACACACACCATCAGCTGCAGGGAGCCGTCATGGAGAAGAAACAACTGTTGTAGTCCCAGCTCCTCCAATCCCTGTAAGAATATATCTATCCATCCCTTATATCGGCTAGAATTCATCACTTATCATGACTTTTCTTCTGAAGACTTTAGCCGATATGTTCTCTTTCGACATAAGGCAATTTTTAGACGAAGATGATGAGGACATAACTAGCAAAGCAAAATCCCCAGTGCCTGATGACTTAAAGACAAGATTAGCCGATATTGCTGATCGGCTAGTAGCATCTCTAGATACATGGTTGTAGTGTGGACCTATCGGGGCAAGATTTCAAGAAATTCAAGATCAAATTCCTGAAGATCTTGTAGATGACATATCCCCAGCAGTCTTCCTTGAACAACACAAGTTTAAACTTGAAAGGGCTAGGCAAAGACTTGCAGATCGGCTGGAATGTATAGCACTTGAGGCAACCACTCAAACCAGTCGACAACAAGTCAATGAAGAAAAAACCAAACTAGATGAATTGATAACTAGCCCAGAATCAACTCAGCAAAACCTCAATAGGGTGAAGAAGAAAGAAGCCGATTTGATGGCTCAACTAAATGAGTGTAAAGCTGAGATCACTGTGACAGAACAGAAATTAGCCGATTTGCCAGAAGCTATCGACAATCGGAAGTCAAAACTCAAATCTTTATCAAGCATCTATCAACCCTCAACAAATCTCTCAAGCTAGTTCCTGGAACAGATGCTGCCGATGCAGAAGCCATTAATGAAGTAGAACAAATTCGTCTGCGTGCGATATCGGCCATCCAAGAATACTTGGGCTGATATAGTAGTCTAAAACTTGAAACATTATCTAATATCATTTTTGCTATAATATATTTGTATATATGTATATCTATCGGCCAACAAGCTGATTACTTTTAACTCCAAAAAATTGTTTTTAAACTCCAAAATTTATTTTTTAACTTCAAATTTATCATCCATGCCCCCAAGTTTGTAGTAAGGGGAATCATGCTTAGAACTTGCAATTTGTCTAAGGGCGATAGTTTTTATCGGCCATCTAGAGGCGATGTAACAACATTGGCTATCTGTCATGCATCGGCACATTTAACCAATCACGAGTTAACCCAAACACTTGGGTAATATTTCTGTAGGATCGAACAGTAATAACTAAGCCAACCATTCACCCCCGCCGCCTTGTCGCCGGTCTAACCGGTGGTATGTCGCCGGTTGGACCGCCGAAACCCGATGAAACACAAATCGAAGAACTCTTAAAGTAGATCACAACTTTATTGATTCTCTCTGTGTTTACAAAGTGCACCAACAGCACTCCTTACAAAAATCTCGACTAAACTCGAAACCCTAACAAAACTTTCAACTCAATTGCTCTCAAAAGCGATACCGAGAAGCCTCACGCTCCCTCTCTATTTATACCCAAAGTAGGCAGCCTAAAGCCACGAACCAATCTCATACTAGAAGTCCTAATCACCCTAGGAAACCTTCTCGTATAAGAAACAAACTTTACATAATCAATCCCATCAAATTTGGACTCCTCCCAAATTAGACTCCACATCCCATACGCACACAATACCTCCATCGTATGCCATATGGAACTTTCACCTTCCACGTGTATTGAACTCTAGCCTTAGTATCCCGCATGATCTCTGACCACCACGGACATCGTCTTATCCCCAAGCTGACTCCCGATCAATCACCACAATACTAACCCGGCATAAATTCACCTACACATGAAACAAACAAAGAAACCATATTCCGAGACCAAGCTATCCCTAACTTGACTCATTGTTAGCAAACAACAGTATTACATACGCATAGTATCCATCTAGAAGTCATATTCACGAAACAATCACGGATATCCAAACAAACAACCCGAAACCGAAACCGACTCAGCTTCAGCCGGTCAGACCGCGGCCGGTCAGACCATGGGCTGCGCCGGTCTGACAGCGCAATACACGCCGGTCTGACCGGCAGTCACTCCCCGGTCTGACCGGACCCAATCCAGTAGTACCCATATATCACCTATGTAAATCCAATCATCTCCAAAACCACTTCGCAAATAAATTCCAAATATCAAAACCAATAATCTCCAATGCCAATTTGTTCATCACAAAAACATAATAAAAAACCTTTGATTTGACAATCTCCCCCTTGATGAACACATTGGCAAACCCATCAAAAATTGTTTTGGTGTTTGGAAAAATAAAAACAAAACAAAAATGGTAAAAACGTACACATCGTGTCATTTGCTTCTCAAAAACACTTCTCCCCCTTTTGACAATGAGTTCATCAAGCATAAGAATTATGTTCATTAATGTAGAAGAGCTTAGCATACATATAGCATATCAAGTCATGTGTTGCAATAAAAAGAAGATGAACCCATCTATATCATAACAAGCATGCATTAAAGTATAATCATGAACCAAAGAGTTTACAATTAAACTTGAATCAACAATCAAAATTCATGATTTCATACGATTTATAATGCAACATCTTAACAAGCACATAGGTTGAAGAATAAACACTAAACATATATACCTATTGCATTTATCATTCTTTCTCAAATAAACTTTAGCACAAAACAACCAAGAGAATTTTACTTTTTCTTTTTCTTTGAGTCTTTTTGCTCATTTTTATCCCGGGTACGTCCCTGTCGTCAAGACTGTTTCCAGGGATTCGGCACCCATTATTTTGCTCATATCGAATACGTCCTTGTCGTCAAGACTGTTTCCAAGGATTCGGTATTCATTTTTTTATATTTTTTATTCTCTTTGCACAATAAGCAATAAAGCTATTTGAGGAATAACAATTCAATAAAGCATATATATAAAGCATTTATAAAACAAACCATATGCTAGCATCAATATTGCACATTTGCTTAATTCAAGTATAAATTTTAAGTGACATGCATCATCTCCCTTAAAAGCAAAATCTAAGTCTCATAAAAAGACTAGAATACATACAAGCTAAGCTAAAGACAGATAAACCTTCATAGTATTGCTAGCATGTACAAGAAAATACCATATGTATAAAACAAAGCTCTCTTTTTCAATTTTTCTCATTATCGTATTTTTTGCTTGATAAAACCATGAGGTACAAACTCCCCCTCAAAACATGCCAAAAGGATGAATTATGCCCAATTCACCACGAAGAAAAGCAAAGCGATTAGAATCCAAAGGTTTAGTGAAAATATCAGCAAGTTGCAACTTTGTGTCCAAAAATTGCAATTCAACATCTCCCTTCTCAACATGATCCCTCAAAAAGTGAAAGCGAATATCAATATGTTTTGTGCGTGAGTGTTGAACAGGATTCTTAGCAATATTAATAGCACTAGTATTATCACAAAAGAGAGGTACTTTCTCAAAAGTAAGACGATAATCTTTCAAAGTAGATAAAAGCCAAAAAATCTGTGAACAACAACTAGCAGCAGCAACATATTCAGATTCAGCAGTTGATTGAGCAACACTAGATTGTTTCCTAGAAGACCATGCAATCAATGATGTACCAAGAAAATGACATGTTCCACTAGTACTTTTCCTATCAATTCTACAACCAGCAAAATCAGCATCTGAATATCCACTTAAGCATATAGAAGATGAAGTAGAATACCAAATTCCAAACTCAAGGGTATGATTCAAATACCTCATTATTCGCTTGACCGCTTGACGATGTGAAGCACGAGGAGAAGCTTGAAAGCGCGCACACAAACACACAGCAAATTGTAAGTCTGGCCTAGAAGCAGTTAGATACAACAATGATCCAATCATACTTCTATACTCCTTTTGATCAACAGCTTCACCATCTTCATCAGGATCCAACACAGCTGTAGAACCAATTGGTGTTGAAATTGGCTTGCTATTCTCCATCTTGAACCTTTTCAAAAGATCCTTCGTATACTTCGTTTGATGCACAAATATACCTTGAGGTGTTTGCTTGACTTGCAATTCCAAAAAGTACGATAACTCACCCATCATGCTCATCTCAAATTCCCTGCGCATAGTCTCAGCAAACTCTACAACCAAAGCGTGAGACGAACAACCAAAGATAATATCATCCACATAAATCTGAACGAACAGTTGATTATCACCATGCTTAAGAACAAAAAACGTTTTGTCAACCTTTCCCATGGTAAAACCTTTTGCAAGCAAAAAGTTCTTAAGCCTATCATACCATGCTCTAGGTGCTTGTTTCAAACCATACAAAACTTTAGACAATTTAAAAACATGGTTGGGAAAATCAGGATTTTCAAAACCAGGTGGTTGTTTGACATAAACTTCCTCCTGTATAAAACCATTTAGAAAAGCACTTTTCACATCCATTTGATACAATTTAAAACCTTTTGAAGCTGCAAAAGCCAACAAAAGTCTAATTACCTCAATTCTAGCAACAGGAGCAAAAGTTTCGTCAAAATCCAAACCCTCCACCTGAGTGAAACCTTGAGCAACAAGTCTAGCTTTATTTCTCACAATCAAACCATCCTCATTTTGTTTATTTTTGAAAACCCACTTGGTTCCAATAATATTATGTCCAGAAGGTGGTTCAACTAAAGTCCAAACTTTATTTCTCTCAAAATTTTCAAGTTCTTCATGCATGGCGTTAATCCACGATTCATCAGTTAATGCATGTGACACATCTTTGGGTTCAAAAGAAGCAACAAATGCAGAATTTGCACAAACATCATGAATCGTTACCTTAGACCTAGTAGTCCGCTCACCTAAATTACCAATGATTTGTTCTGGCGGATGTTGTCGTTGAATGCGCAAAGGAGCAGCAACTTCTGAAGTTGATTCACGTTCTGTATCAGTACTGGTCGAAGTTGAAGCCTCTGGAGGACCATCTCGAACAGCGTCAACAGAACCCTCAGCCGACGACCCTGGCCGGTCTGACCGCACGTCCTGCGCCGGTCTGACCGGAGGTGTGCCGGCGGTCTGACCGGCCTGGTTCCCGGTCTGACCGGCCGAGCCGACCTCGTCGTCGTCATCGCTCTCGTCTTCAAAAATACGACCATCCTCCCCCTGAACCTGTGACAATGTACCTGCAATATCGGGTCTAGTACCTGGACTAGCCTCATCAAAAGAAACTTCGCAAGTCTCAACAATTTTGTTAGTCTCCAAAATAAGTACACGATAGCCACGAGAGTGTGCGGGGTAACCAAGAAACATTCCATCGGTAGAACGTGCCTCAAACTTATCCAAATTTCCAGATTTCAAGACAAAGCATTTGCAACCAAAAACACGCAAATGTGAAACTTTGGGTTGATGTCCAAATCGAAGTTCATAAGAAGTTTTTCCAAGTTTCGATCTCAAGAAAACCCGATTTGAAATATAGCATGCGGTGTTAATCGCCTCAGCCCAAAATTTTCTAGGAGTGTGATACTCATCCAACATCGTTCTAGCCATCTCAACCAAAACACGATTCTTTCTTTCAACAACACTGTTTTGTTGCGGAACACGAGGAGAAGAAAATTCATGTGCAAGACCTCTTTCGTTGCAAAACTGTTCAAATGAAGCATTTTTGAATTCACCACCATTATCACTTCGAATTCTTTTCAAAGAACCAGGAGATTCAAGATCCAATCGAAGAAACAAACCACGAAAGTGTTGAAACACCTCATTCTTAGTTGCCATAAAGAAAACCCAAGAATATCTAGAAAAATCGTCAACAATAACCAACACATACCACTTTCCTCCAACTGATTGTACTCTTGCTGGACCGACAGTGTCCATGTGTAATAGCTGTCCTGGTGCATCAGTCATCACAGAAGCAATAGGAGCATGTGAAGAAGCAACCATCTTAGCATGACGACACGGTGTACAAACCAAATCAAGATCTTTCTTATGTTTAGGCAAACCACGAACAAGATCCAAACCACTTAACCTCGTGAGATGATCAAAACCAACATGTCCAAGTCTACGATGCCAAAACATCACATCTTTACTAAACTTAGCAACCAAACATGTTATCACAGGTGAAACAGGATTTTCAAAATCAGCTTTAAACACTCTACCATAGCGAGAAATATTCAACACAGAATCACCACGAGAATCGAAAACTTTACTTCCAGTTTTCTTAAAATGAACCTCAAAATCTTCATCAAGAATTTGTGAAACTGAAAGCAAATTATACTTTAAGTCCTCTACCAAAGCTACATTCTTTAATTCAAATTTGTCATTTACCTTTACCAAACCTGTAGCGAGAACGGCACTAGTATAAGCATCACCAAAGATAATCGATTCAGTCTTGGATGCTCGTTTGAGGGAGGAGAACCAATTTTTATCACCGGTCATGTGCCGCGAACAACCGGAATCCACGATCCACACGTTCTCCTTCCTTGCCACCAACGCCTACACATAAGCAGAAGTCGAAGCCTCAGTACTGGGGTTAGATGATAATAAAAATTTAGGAATCCAGTGCTGAGACACACGACCAGAAGATCCAATAGGCATATATCCACGTGCAAAAACAGTTTGAGAATTTTCAGAAAACTTTTTCTGAGGCCGGTCTGACCGAGGTACAGTGGTCGGTCTGACCGGGGGCCGGTCTGACCGCCTTTGTACCGCCGGTCTGACCGGTCGCCGGTCTGACCGCGGGACCCACTTCGGTCTGACCGGTTTCCTTGAGGGAAAACCATATTTTCGCCACTTTGATTTTGCAAAAGAAATCTCTCTCTCCTTTTTCTGTTTATGAGCTAATCTGAAACAAAAACCAACAAGATGTCCATCTTTGCCACAAAACGAGCAAGTATATTTTCACGATGAGTAGAAATATTGGGAGAATCAGATGACTTAGCAACACAAGTAACAACAGGAGGTTTTGCATGCACAACATTGGATTTGGAATAAGATGCATTCAAAGTAGACAGGATGCCAGCAGATTTAAATACAGTGTTCTTAGTTTCAGGTTTAACCAAAATTTCACCACTTCTAGCACCAACACCCAACACAACAGGAGGATGTCTAGTATGATGAGCATAAGGATTAAAACCTAAACCACGGTTATGTTTGCTAACCTTAGATTGATCTAGGATCATGTTGAGGTTCTTTTTACCATCAGAAAATCTTAGCAAAGAATTTTTCAAATAAGAAACCTCTTTTTCCAAAATAGCACAGTTTTCACAATCCATCATGACATCTTTACTTTTACGACACTTGGGGCAAGAAAGCACTTCATTGTTTTTCACAACATCTTCCATGTACTCAACACGACCTAAAGCATCTTTTAATTTCATCTTATTCAAAGTACATGTTGAGCAATCCAAAGCATCATGAGGTTGTTTTAACTTTTTAGCACAAATCATGTTAAACATCAAACTAGCATGAAAAGCAATTTGATATTTTTGCAACAACTTTTTAGTTAAAAACAACTCATTTAAAGTGCGTGTGTGCAAAGCAAAACTAAGAGCAAGAAAAGATTTACTTTTCAAATCATGTGCAGCATTGACATCTCTAATTTTAGAAATTTCATTCATTAAAACCTCACAACTTTGACAATCATCATCATTAGGAATAAGAGATTTTAATCTATCAATTTCAGAATTAAGAGATTCAATGATAAACTCCTGTTTTCTATACATCTTCTCACACTTCATATTTTTTGCACTCAAAATATTAATAGCTTCCTCAAGAGCACTTACCTCATTGTCTTCACACTCTAAATCCGATTCACCACGCGCCATGAAGCAAACACCGGAGATGTTTTTTCCCTTGTCATCATCTCCACTTTCTCCATCTACATCGCTTAGTGGCTCAAATGCGGCGTAGACTTGATCAAAAGCCTTTTTGAGATTCTCCCTGATCTTCTTTCCTCCTCTAACTGTACTCTTTGGCTTGTTGTCATTGGACTTCTCATCACCATTATCTTCCCTCTTATTTCTCCCAAGCTTAGGACAACGTGAACGAAAGTGATCCGTAGCATCACATTCAAAGCAACGATTTAGTCCACCTCTTTTCCTGTACCTAACATTAGTCACAGTTCGAGAAAGTCTATTAGATAGCAAAACCAAGTCCTCCTCCTCGAGTTGTTC
Organism: Oryza punctata; assembly: GCA_000573905.2. Classification (NCBI taxonomy): domain Eukaryota; kingdom Viridiplantae; phylum Streptophyta; class Magnoliopsida; order Poales; family Poaceae; genus Oryza; species Oryza punctata. Next base: position 20,036,695 of record CM002499.2, on the reverse strand, counting down.
GAGTTGATCATCGGACATGGCATTAATCAAGGCAAATACAGAAGATTTTGATGAAGAAGCATCAGCATCCAAAGAAGTTGAAGAGGAAACCAAAGCACTCGACTTAGAATCAACTTTACGAGAAAGAATATTCATCTCATGTGTTTTCAATTTTGTGTAAAGCGAATCCAAAGTCAAAGTAGACATATTAGCAGACTCCTGAATAGATGTAACTTTCATCTCCCAAATAGACATGTCAAGACCATTCAAAAAGTGATGAGAAATCTCAGATTGTGTATAATTAACATCATAAGAAGAATCAACAGATCCAAGATCACTCAAAATTTTATTAAACCTAGAAAGATAGTCATCCAAAGCTTCTCCAGGTTTCATCTCAAATTTAATATACTGCTTTTTGAAAAGATCTCGACGAAGTTCTTTAATGTTATTTGTTCCTTGATGAAAATTACTCAAAGCAATCCAAATCTCATGGGCAGTTTGAAGATGAGCAACACGATCATAATCCGAACGAGAAATCCCACTCAAAAGAATATTGCGAGCTTTGCAATTTTGTTCAAACTCAGTTTTTAAAGCAGCAGTATTAATTTGATCAGGATTCTCATAAGGATGAGAAACTTTTCTCCAAATATCATAATCCTCAGCCATAATATAAGATTGCATCCTACTACACCAATGAGAAAAATCCGTTCCATCGAAAACATGAGGTTTAGTTGAAAACCTATTAGCAGCCATGGCAAAAACTCTAGATTGATTAAAATCCAAAGAAGAAAACAAGGCTCTGATACCACTTGTAGGATCGAACAGTAATAACTAAGCCAACCAGAGGGGGGGTGAATGGTTGGTATGCCTAAAAACCAAAACTTTTAGCGGAAATAAAAGTTACCCTCAAATTCGACGGATCGCGGTTTGACCGAAGTTGTTGCACCGGTCTGACCGCTAGTCTGCCTCCGGTATCCCGCATCCCATACGCACACAATACCTCCATCGTATGCCATATGGAACCTTCACCTTCCACGTGTATTGAACTCTAGCCTTAGTATCCCGCATGATCTCTGACCACCATGGATGTCGTCTTATCCCCAAGCCGACTCAATCACCGCAATACTAACCCGGCATAAATTCACCTACACATAAAACAAACAAAGAAACCATATTCCGAGACCAAGCTATCCCTAACTTGACTCATTGTTAGCAAACAACAGTATTACATACGCATAGTATCCATCTAGAAGTCATATTCACGAAACAATCACGGATATCCAAACAAACAACCCGAAACCGAAACCGACTCAGCATCGGCCGGTCAGACCGCGGGCTGCGCCGGTCTGACCGCGCAATACACGCCGGTCTGACCGGCAGTCACTCCCCGGTCTGACCGGACCCAATCCAGTAGTACCCATATATCACCTGTGTAAATCCAATCATCTCCAAAACCACTTCGCAGATAAATTCGAAATATCAAAACCAATAATCTCCAATGCCAATTTGTTCATCACAAAAACATAATCAAAAACCTTTGATTTTACAATTTCTTCAAATATTTTCCGTTAATAGCTCTTCAAAAAACTTGTCCATCGAGTCCTTTCAACATATAGGCTCCTTTTAAGACACACTTGTGAATCCGAAAGGGCCCTTCCCAATTCGGTGACCATTTTCCAAATTTGTTATCTCTCGTTCCTATCGGCAACACTAGCTTACAGACAAGTTCCTCTTCCTCAAAAGATTTTGGCACAACCTTTTTATTATAATGCCTTGCAACTCTTTCTTTATCTCTCTTGGCTTTCTCTAGGGCTCGCAATCTTGATTGCACCAACTCTTCTGACTCATCAACCATCAAGTTATGATAGTCATCGGCTGTCAAATCATATTGCAAAGAAATCCTCCTTGAGCCGATGTTAGTTTCCCATGGCAAAACAGTTTCATGCTCATAAACTAGTTGATAAGGTGAGACTTGTATAGCACCATGACATGCCATCCGATAGGACCACAATGACTCTGCCAATGTAGTATGCCAGTTTCTAGGCTGCTCAGCAATCTTTCTTTTAGCCAACTTGATTATGCTCTTGTTAGACGCTTCTGCCTGCCCATTGGTTGCGCATAATAAGGAGAAGAATTCAATAATTTAATCCCCATACCCTCAGCAAATTGCACAAACTCATCGGACACAAAGATCGATCCCTGGTTAGTAGTTATCGCCTGTTGCAATCCAAATCTATATATGTATGTTCTTTAACAAACTCAATGGCATCTTTTGAGTCAACCTTCTTGAGAGGAATAACTTTAACCCATTTAGTAAAATAATCTGTAGCCACCAAAATAAATTTATGACCCTTACTTGATGGTGGGTTGATTTAGCCGATCATATCAATTCTCCAACCTCTAAATGGCCATGGCTTAATTATTGGATTCATAGCCGACGCTGGTGCTCTTTGAATTGCTCAAAACCTCTGACAATCTTGACAACCCTTATAATATCTGAACCAATCTTCTAACATCGTTGGCCAGAAATATCTAACTCTTCTAATCAACCATTTCATTTTATGAGCCAATTGATGAGTACCACAAATTCCTTCATGCACTTCACACATGACAACCTTGGCTTCTTCGAGATTTAAACACTTAAGTAGAACTCCATCAGTCGTCTGATAGTAGAGATCATATCCAACAAAACATATTTAAGAACTTTATATTTTAATTTCCTCGATGCCGATTGGGAAGAATCCTTCAGATATTCAACAATCTCAAATCTCTAGTCATCGGTTTGCAAAGATGCAATCTCTACGTCCATATCCTTTAACATCGGCTTGTACCTTGATGCACCCTGAGCTAAATCATTGGCTTCAGCGTTTTATTCCCTAGGAATATGTTTTAAAGTCACCATCTTGAAAGTCTTCATCAACTCCTGACATTTCTCATTATAAATCATCAAAGTCTCATTCTTACATTCATACTCCCTAGATAGTTGATTGATCACCAACAATGAATCTTCCATAATTTTAATTGCATCGGCTTCAACCTCCTTCAACAATTACAGTCTCTTCAATACTACATGATATTCAACCTGATTATTACTATAATAACGTTTGATAGTAAATGAAACTCAAAGCTTGCCCCTAGACGAAATAATCACTAAGCCGATACCACATCCATGAGTACAAACTGATCCATTGAAAAATAAAGTCCAAGTTACTAATTCAACATACTCAACTGAATCATTCCGATGCTCGACAATGAAATCGGCTATTGCTTATCCTTTTACTGCTTTAGCCGATTCATTCCTCAAATCAAATTCTGTCAAAGCAAAAATCCACTTCCCCATCCTTCCATTTAACACGGGAGCCGATAACATATATTTAACCACATCAGCCTTGCAAACCACCGTGCACTTGTTTGAAAGTAAATAATGCCTTAACTTTGTACATGAAAAATGCAGACACAAACATAACTTCTCCACAGGGATGTACCTTGTTTCTGCATCCAATAATCTGCGACTTAGATAAAATATTGCTCTTTCCTTGCCTTCAATTTCTTGGATTAGAACTAAACCAATTGTGTGTTTCATTGGCTAATAAATACAATCTGAAAGGAACCCCTTTTTCGGTGCAATAAGGACTGGAAGGGTGCTCATATACTCTTTTATATTATCTAGAGCTTTCTGCTGCTTCTCCCCCAAACAAATTCTTGATCAGCTTTTAATCTGAGTAATGGAGTAAACGAATCTATTCTGCCAGAAAAATTAGAGACAAACCGTCTTATGAAATTAATCTTGCCGATCAAGGATTGTAATTTAGTCTTATCTTCTGGAGGCTTGATATCTTTTATAGCATTAATACTCCTTTGAGTGTTCGATCAAAAAAAATACTCCTTTGAGTGATTTCAATCCCCCTCTCATGCATAAGAAACTCGAGAAACTATCCAGTCGATACTCCAAAGGCACACTTGGTAGGGTTCATTTTCAACACATATTTCCTTGTTCTCTCCAAGACCCTTCTTAAATCAGCCAGATGCCCATCGACCTCCTTTGATTTAACAACCACATCGATGATTTCAACCAACAAACCGATGAGATCATGAAATATATAATTCATTGCTCTTTGGTAGGTTGCACCAACACTCCTTAAACCAAAAGTCATGACAACCCACTCAAAGAAGCCGATTGCACCAGGACACCCAAATGCAGTCTTATGGATATCTTCCTCTACCATAAAAATTTAATTATAACCCGCATTGCCATCCATAAAACTTATAATCTTGTGTCCAGATGCTGCATCAACCAACAAATCAGCAATCGGCATTGGGTACTCATCCTTAGGGGTAGCCTTGTTGAAATCCCTAAAATCAATATAAACTATATTTGTAATCCACTCAACATATCGATAGGGCCGAATGAAATTTGCATCATATAATCTTGTAATTTCTTCTTTAATAGCATCATGCATCTCGGCCTTGCAACATCTCGGAGGTTGTTTGAACAACCGATATCCTGGTTTGATTGAAAGCCGATGTTCGACAATCGGTCGGCTGAGTCCTGACATTTCATAGTATTCCCAAGCAAAACAATCTCGAAACTCTTTGAGTAGCTCTATTAACTTAACTTTAAATACATCAGATAGTTTAGCACTTATAAATGTCGGCCTAGGCCTATCACCTGGTCCAATATCAACTTCCTCTAACTCATCTGTCGATATGAAACCTTGTCCTAGTTTGCCACTGAGATCATCTATAGTGTCTTTGGTGTAGAAATTCGAACCCTCCACAACACCCTCGAAGCAACAGCTGGGGCTCTCCATCTCCAACAGACTGCATATCACAATCAGATACTTTTCAATAGTCGCCTTCCCAAACTTTTCCGGACAAACAATCAACTCCTTCCATCTACCAAATAGATAAATCGACGTTGACAACATTAACTGACCTGTCGGCTGGCACGATTTCTATCTGGTCTCCCTGCCATTGAATCAAACTTTGATGCATAGTCAAAGGAATACAACAGTTGGCATGAATCCAATTTATTCCCAGCAACAGACTGTAGGAACCCTTCCCCACAATGATAAAGAAGGTGGTAGGAATTTTCTTGGTGCCGGATGTCAACTCCATATTCAAAACTCCCTTAGTTTCCGAGGATTCCCCCCAAAATCTTTCAAAACCATGTTAGTCCTTATCAAATCCTCTGTAGTCTTAGCCAACTTTCTAAAGGTAGCATATGGCACCCCCACCATTGACTAACATCTTCGACATCGGCTTACCACTGACAAACCCCTTAAAGTACAATGGCTTGAGATGCTGATGTTCAGTCCCTCTGGCTTTTCAAAAATGGCTTGCTGTGGTGATAGGACCAACTTAGCCGATGGCTCCTCATATATTTCCTCATTTGCTTGCTCTGCACCATATTCAGCTGGCAATATGAAAACCATGTTGATTGAAGATGAGGCAATTGCTTTCCCCTTAGTTGTTGCAAGATCTCTGCTTTTATCGGCTTTAACTTCATCGGCTGGCACTACCTTGCTCTTGACACGCTATTCCTTCCTGGTGCGTTTCAGCCGATGCTCAATTTCTTCCTCAACTTCTTGCATTTGCTCCCTATTCCTCATCCTCTGGACTCGTTTCTTTTGGTTCTTGGTAAATATACTAGACGGGCACCACTATGGTCTCTTGGTTCTTGATTCATCTCTAGATTCCTCTTCAAATTAATCTTGATGAATCGGCCCAAGTCTCTGATGAACATGCAATTTCATTTGAATCATCCGATTTTCATTAGTTCTGCTAACTTGCCTACTTGGTCCCCCAACATATCCTACATCAGGATCACGGCAACCAGGACAATCGTCAATAGATTGTAACATCATCCCCTCATTCCAGCAAAACCTGAAGAACTCACAACTCCAATGAGCATCAAAGCAATCTCCATCATCATACCCACGTATCTCTTCCTCCTTCTCCTATCTCTTTTGATATTTGTTTATCCTGTGTTATGTCATTTGCAATATTTCCTCCTCTTTAACTCTTCAGCTGATTGAATAATGTGTCCTACTCGAAGTTGAATCTGTTTCTCATGGAGAAGTAGATCAAATATCTTATCGGCTTTGGTGACGTCAAAATCATACTTCTCTTCTTTCCCAAAACTTTTTACCCATTGGCATACCACTTTTTTCTTGTTCCTGGACCACTCGGCCGCATTGACTTCTGGGTCTTCATTATCAGATTCAGAAGTCTAATCATAAACATTATAATGTTGTTAGCTTTCTTAGCAAACTCTCTGGCTTCCTGGAATCGCAGTTCATGAGCTGATATCTTTAGAGCTAAGTGTGCCAAGCTCTCAAAGTCTTGGGCAGAAAATCTCTCCCTTATCGGCACCAATAATCCCTTGAAAGCTAAATCGACTAGCTGTGAATCGGTCAAGCCCAAACTGTAGCACTTATTCCTCATATCTCTAAATCTCTGAATATAATCTAGCACCGATTCATCCGATTTTTGCTTGATAGATGTTAGATCTGATAGTTTCATCTCTTGAATTCCACTAAAAAAGTATTTATGGAACAGCTTCTCCAGATCGGCCTAACTTCTGATAGAGTTGTAAGGTAGAGAAGAAAACCACGTGAACACCGATCCAGACAATGAAAATGGGAACAACCTAACCCTCAAGGCTTCTGTAGCTGATGCCTCCGCACATTGTGCTAAGAATCGGCTAATATGATCATAGGTTGATACATTATCTTGCCGTGAGAATTTTTTAAAATCTAGCACCTTGTATCGGTTTGGCAATGGTACTCGGTCAAAATATTCGGGATATGGATGTTGATACATGTTGCCGTTATCCTTAGGCTTGAGTCCAAACTGCTCTTTCATCACATCAGCATCATATCGGCCCAAGGTTGTTGTTGCACTCCTCATCCATATTGCTGTTGCATCTGCTCGTACTGGCTATACTGTGGTTGAGACACGTACTGGAGCTATGGGGATCTTTTTGGCCAATATTGAACCTGCGTGAGTGAGGTTGCTATTGATAATTATAATTGCCCCCTAGATTTTGCTAGGTAGGTTATGGTATATACTGGTGGCCGATGGGTTGAGTTACTCCTATCAGCTGCTGCAACGGTGGTTGTGGTGCCATCGGCTTTTGAATGGGTATCTGAGGAGTCGGGTCCGTGACCGCCGGTTTCATCTTTAACATGTTGATTAACTGATCCTGAGTATGTTGAGTTGAGCTCTGCCCCCCATGTATCGGTTGATGTCTTGTCAATATCATTGGAGTATGTCCATAAGGTATATGAGCTGATGGGATCTGAGCTGATCCTGAAGTCGTCTGATGTTTACCACCCAACTCAGCTTTCACAGTCCTATAGCCTATAAAAGTATCTCCCGGAAGATATATTGGGCCTTTTGCCTTTTCCTCGGCTATAGTACCATCTACCACTGTCTTGATCATGTTAGTTAAAGTGTTGATAAGCACACCGGACTGATTGATTAATGCATGATGGACAGCCGAGTCGATGCGATCTTGTAGTGTAGGAAGTTCTTTGCTCCCTGGCTCGGTTTTGACATCTTTGTCTTTGTGCTTGTCATTGTCTTCTCCAGATGTGCTTGGTTCCGTGTCCCCTATGGGAGGTAATACCACTTTATTCTTCTGTATCACGGTGCCATGTCGAGTTACGGTGAACGAATGCAAAAACTGTGCCTGGAGTTGATCTAACACTTTTTCATCTCATCCTTCTGCTCTTCACTTAAATGCTCAACCATCACAGGGGTCATGTTTTCTTCTGAGAGATCAGTGATAGCAGGCGTCATGATGCGGAAGTCCCACTGGGTTTGCCAAAAGCATGTTGATGCAAAAAACACATACTGGCCTAGGAGATTTGCTTTACTCTAGTGCAGGTCAAAATCTTGCTTTCGGGTTCAGTGCGTGCCAATTGGTTTGTGTTGACGTAAAAACACGACAGCCTGGGAGATCTACTTAGCTCCAGTGTTGGTCCAAAATAATGATGAGATGCGGGCGTGCCAGTCAGTTTGATCCTACAACCGATAAGATATATAAATTGAATATCAAAGAGCTGATCGGCTGACAAGCCGATATAGTAATTCTAGCCAATGCCGATACCAGCCGATATCCAGTATAGATCTTGATACTTGAGTAAATAATGACGTAAAGATAGTCAGCTGATGATAATGCAATATAACAATAATATAATCCAATAGTACCCAATCGGCTAGTAATGATAGATTGAATAAGCACTGATCCGAACGTTAAAGCATACATCGGGTGGAGATCCGATGTCGATAAATCCAAACGATTAGATAAACAGAGAAACCTTTGTTGCAATCGGCTAAATCCAACTTGTATGCAATCCTTGTAAGCCGATTAAACGTCGAGATAACTCATTGGCTGAAACCCCGATGAAACCCTTATTGGCAATCAAGAAGCAGGCTAGAGATTATGGTTCTAAGCAACACTTAGTAGATCAAACTTAACTGATGCAGCACTAAGTATGAAAGAAACATAATATCTAGACAATCAAGCCTTTGATTGATTTTCAGGGTGGTGGATACATTATATAATCTAAGTCAATAAAGCAATCTAGCCGGTATCGATAAAACCCTAGATGGAGATCGGCCGATGCAAGTAGAAAACATTGTCAATTTAGATTATATAACGTATATGATAACTCGACGACTTACATGGACAAGATTAGAGTGTCGAAGCGATAGAAGCACTAATCCCGACAACGCAAGCCGCCATAACAAGCCTTACCCCTCGTCGGAGATCGAAGTCGATGCAGCCCAACTTGAAACAAGAATTCGTCGAAAGTAAAAGGGTAAAAGGTAGCGATGCACCGAAGTTTTGTTGATCGAGAGATAATTTACAATGACCCCGGGTGTACATATTTATACCCATGGGTAGATACTAGTCCATATCGGACACGACAAAAACTTTCCTAATGATAAAAGGAAAAACATAAAGTCCTTATTGGACACTAAACACACTTTCCTAGAAATAAAAGGAAACTAACAACTCTACCTAATTAATAGATAAACAGCCATCCGCATCCTCCTTGAACTCGGACTCTTCTGGATAAACTTACTTTAATTAATTAATTTCCTTAACCGATGCAACCCGACTCGAAACAAGAACTCATCGAGAATTTCGGAAAGTAAAAGTGTGGTGATACACCGAGAGTTTATTGAACTTGTGTTCATTATTTACAAGGTCTCGGACATATATTTATACTCGAAAATACAACATGTCCATATCGGACACAACTCAAATTTTCTTAACTTAACTCTAATCGACAAACAAGTCCCTTAGGTGGGCTCTTACCAAAATATCTCTAAGGAAATTACATAATATCCTAATTAATAGATACAATTGCCCAATCTCGGACTGTTTCCTTGCTTGGCAATGTCTCTCAAGTCCTCATCTTGCGACCGAAACCGACTATATCGGCTCCTTTATCCGATTCCAACTGCCATCGGCTAACTGTCTCCAACCCAGTCTCAGCCGATACCGCCCCTGCCGATACGAACTCTGTTTCCGAGATGTAGGGCCCACATGTAATAATAAATATGTGGGGCCCACATGTAAGTGAGAGAAAATGATGTGGGCCGCACATATCTTCTTGCTTTTCTTTTTCTCTTCTCTTCTCTCTTTACTAGCTTCTCTTGAGTAGGCGCGGCGGTGCAGCAGGCTCTGTGGCGGAGCGGGTTTGTCAGCTGGCAGTGGAGCGGGGATGGCGCGAAGCGGGCGCGATGGCGCCGGTGGGAGAGGTGGAGAGAGGCAACCGGCGCGGGTGCGTCAGCTGGCGACACGGAGCGGGGGCACCGGCGCCATTGGGAGAGGGAGAGAAAGGCGGCCTGTGCGAATGCTCGCGCTGGTGAGAGAGGGGGAGAGGAGCCAGCTGACGCGATGGTGCTAGTAGGAGAGGGGGAGAGGAGGCGGCCAGCACGATCATTCACAACAGCGGGAGAGGCGACCAGCGCGGGCGCGACAGCGGGCAACACGGAGCGGGTGCGCGGCCAACTCTCTCCACCTCTCCCACCGGTGCCATCACGGCGCTGACCACCTCCTCTCCCATCTCCCGCTTCTTCTGCGCGCACTCGCCCGCCGCTGCGACTACTCCGCGCGTCGCGACGCCGGCTCGAGAGAAGCAAGGAAAGGAGAGAAGAGAAGAAAAAAAGAAAAGAAAGAAGGGATGTGGGGCCCACATCATTTTCTCACTTACACGTGGGACCCACATATTTATTATTATTATTATTTTCTGGCTAGGATGCCACGTCAGCGAAACCAATAATCTATACTACCATGGGACCTAAATTAATCGATTTTGTATAGTTTATGGGTGAAGATTTCTGATATTGAGGATAAGAGATGTCAAACAAACTCGATATAAGGTTGAGGGATGGCAGGTGAACTTATTCCAAAGTTATATATACCTTTTCGGAATGGTAGCTCAAGCTGTTTCTGATCCTTTGTTCCTATTGGTGCCCACAAAAGGTCATTTAGTGCGATAAAACTCAAATTCTGTGAAGCCACGTCATCCACAAAAAAAATCAACCGTCAGATCATTTGAGGGAGTTATTCTCAACCATCCGATCATCTCTAATATGCTCCTTTCTATGGCCCATTCACTTGATTAGGCCCATTGGAAATTCTTGTTAGCCCACCAAAGACCAGGCAACGAGGTATGGATGGAGTCCTTCGACCTCCCCTGCACGGCTACAAGTGGTCACCAGGGGGCGCCTGGCATGCGGAACCCTTCCACTCCTCTGCTGCTTCATCTCCATATTAGAGGAACGATTGTTACGGCTGTTTTGTCCCATCGCGCTGGCGGCGGAATCAGCGGCGGAGGCGGCGGAATCCGCGGCGGAGGCAACGTTTTCGTCTCATCGTGCCGGCAGTTGGGGGGGGGAGCGGAGGCTGCGGTTTCCTCTCCACCAAATCGGGCGGTAAGCTTCGGCGTGCAGAGGTGGTTGCGGTTTTTTGCGCCGGAGAGAGGGGAGCGATCCATTTTTGTGTGTGATTTTTGTGCCGGCAGAGGTGGAGGCGGGAGCGATTTTTGTGTGCCTTTTTTGTGCCGGTAGAGGTGGAGAGGTGGACCGATTTGTGTGCGTTTTTTGTGCCGGGAGAGGTGGAGCGATTTGTGTGCGTTTTTTAACTGCGCAAATCAGTGTGCGATTTTTTTATGCTCCATAAACCTCTCGGTTTGTTTTCTCTCTAGCTCGATCTCCTCATTTTCCCCCTCTCTCTTCCTCATCCAGGGGCTAGTGGTGGTGGTGGATCTCGGGCTCTCTTTTGCTGCGCGCTCTCTGCATCCTCTCGGCGAGCGCAAGTGGTGGTGGATCTCTTGCTCGATTTGAAGGTATTTCTATTTTTTCTCCATTTTGGCATTTGCACATTTGCTTGCATATGTCAGGTCATTAGTCAGATTGTAGCCTCAGCATAAAGAAAACTTGGTGCCATTTTAGTAGGATTTCTTTGTGCCCCTTTGATAGCTTTTTTAGGGTTCCATGCTTCATTTACAATATAAACCCAGTGTGATCTTTTTCAGTTACCATGTTACTAATTGTAGATGCTAATATTCAGTTATGTTATTTGTGTACATTCAGAGAACAGAGGTTTTTTGTGTACTTGTGCTGCCATTTTTTACCAGGGTTTTTGTGTGCATTCAGATAACAGAGGCTGCAGATAGGGGGGTGGAGCATGCATGTCAGCATGTATGTGCATGCATGTATATGCAGCATGTAATTCGATAAATCAAATGTGTTGAACATTTGATTTATTGAATTACATCTAGTCTAGTTAAAACTTACTTTTCCCGTGGCATGTGAGTAATATTTTTAGAACAATGAAATTAAGTTTGCATTTTTTACTAGTTGTTAAGTTACTTCGAAAATGTACTGACTTACTTCTAAACACATAAATGTTACTTCCTACTAGTTGTTAAGTTGTAATTAGTTAGTTTTTGAAACTAATATTTAAAATGATTTTCCAGTGATGGCTAGGAAGAAATCCCATGCAACGAAAGGCGCGTTGGACAAACCAGAGTCAAGTCAGAAAAAAGGGGGTGTATCACAACACGGGAAGAAGAGAGATCACGGTGGAGATGATGCAACACAACCTCCTCCAAAAAGGAGTAGAACAAAGGTTATTGAAACAAACATCTATCTTTCTACCCTTGAACCCTGTGTTTTTGCTTTTTTTTATTTACTGCACTACACTTTTTTTTATGCTGCTGCACTAGACTTTTATTTGTATTTTTCTAGAAGTAACTTAACTAGTTTTAGAAGTAACTTAATATTCCATAAAAAGTAACTTAACATGTTCTAGAAGTAACTTACAGTACTTTTTTTGAAACGGTATTTTTGATGTTGAATATGGACTTGGACATGTGTACTACCTATAGTTATAACTGGATGGTTAGTAAATCAGAATGATCCAGTATTGAATAAAATTTGGTTAGCTAATCCCTGTCACATTATGTGAGATTGCATGTCTAGCCTTGTTCTATGTACCCATAATCCTTTTTATGGTAGAAGTATGAAATGCAACCAGTTTTTCGAAAATCCAGATTTATGATGTTGCAATCCAGTATTGAATGAAGTTTTGGTTTGCTTCGGAAGGAGTATGACTATGTCCCCATACAATTGCACTACATGTTAGAAAACTTGTAAAATCCAAGTGGAAGTGTTTTTGTCTTTTTTTAAATGCACTAGACTTTTTTTTGCTAAAGGATTGAATCATATGACTTTTATCTGTATTTTCCTAGAAGTAACTTAACATGTTCTAGAAGTAACTTCATCTGTTGTCAAAAGTAACTTAGCATGTTTTAGAAGTAACTTACAGTACAATACCTTAGTAGTGTAACTTACAGTACAATACATTTGCAGCAAGAGAGTAGCAGGGCTTCACCTATGAAGCTTATAAAGTTGCATCCCCATATGAGTGGTGAACAAAAGCGACTAATAGAGGGGACTGGCTTCCATGGCCTCGTAGATCTCAAGTGCTCGAAGCTCAGACCTGATTTGTGCAGCTGGTTGATGGAGCATTTCAATCCAGCAACCAATCAGCTTGTATTTCCTGGACGTGGAGCCATAGATGTGAACAGGGAGTCAGTGAAGTCTGCACTTGGTATCCCTATGGGTGACAAAGATGTCTCATATGAGATGGAGTCTGAAGCTACAGAATTTGTGCTAAATTTGCTTGGAATCAACGATGGTATGTCACCATCACTGACTTCTATTGGGATTCAATTGGAGAAGTTGAAGTTAGCAGATGATAAGTACCTGCGCATGTGGATCATCTACGCCATTTCTTCTGTTTTAGCACCAACGACGACAACAACAGTCAGCCTAAGATGCTATCCTTCTGTTGTTGATGCTGGAAATATCAAGAATCTTAATTGGTGCAAGTTTGTCATATCTACTTTGCAAAAAGCTGCTACAGCTGGGAAGAATACCAACTCAGCATGTCTCCTGTGCATGATGGTAACAATGCTCACCTTTTTTTATTCGATCATTGTCCAATGTAACTTTTATGTTTTTTAGAAGTAAGTTAAGCTGCCCAGGAAGTAACTTGCATGTTCTGAAGGGACCATATTGTTTGGAAGCAATTTAGATTTTTCAAGCTTCATAAATTCAAATGTGCCCAATACTATGCAGCAGCAGGTTTATCTTTTTTCCGCACTTCTCTGTTTTACCTTTTTGTCCACTTGGTAGATGTAACATCCTCAAACTGCAAAAGTAACTTTGTGAAATCTGCATATGTAACTTCTCTGTTTTTTCTTTTTATACAGGAAAAGGACAGAATTGTGATCGCTGTGCAAAATTTGTGTGAAGGTTTCTCAGGTTTGGTCACCAAATTTGTGAGACAGATTTCCGGCCATGATTTTATGGATCCTAGGGGTAGCCAACCAAGGCAAATGCGAAGGAACTGGAAGAGACTTGCACAAAGGCCAAAAAAAAGTTCAGCAAGATGAAGATGTAGGTTTGGTTTTTTCACTATGTTTCTATTAATTATTGCAGAGAATAATTAATATAGCCATGTTCTACCACGCTGCACAATTTGAATCTGATTAGTATCATTGTTCTACCACACTGTTTTTTTACAATGATTTGAACTGAATTTTTAGTTTTTTACATTTTGTCCAAACAACTTCCTACAGTACACTAAGTTACTTTTGTTTTTTTGTTTTTTGGTAGGTGTAATTTCAAGCGATGATGAATATTTTGTTGCTGATGAAGAAGTGGAAGACACTGAGGAAGATGAATATACTAATGAAGATGGGGATTCTGATGATGATGAGGATGAAGGAGAAGAAGATGACAATGATGAAGGAGAAGATGACGATGAGGATAGGTCAGAAAATGATGACAATGATGGTGCTGAAACTGCAAGGAGCGGTGAGCAGGCTGATGCTGCAACTGATGTTACTGGATGCAAAGGAGATGACATAAATGAAGGGATTGGCAGCGGAGGCAAAGGCGCTGATGATGTTACTGGATGCAAAGGAGATGACACAAATGAAGGGATTGGCAGCGGAGGCAAAGGCGCTGATGATGTTATTGGAAAAGGGAAACAAGTAGATGAAGGGATTGGGTTTGGAGACAAGGAAAAACATGAAGAAAAGCAAGCACCCAATGCTGCAGCACAAAATGTTCCAGAATCAGAGAAGCAACCAGTGGAAAAGGTAGAAAAATATCCTTTCCTAACAACAAGCATTGATTCACATGAAGTTCCAAACTTCAACCTTGGTTTTGACAGCTCTCAGGAAGTTGTGCAAACACCAAAGGGGCAAGAAGCAGCAGGAACATCTCGAGGTAAAAAATTTTCTGGAATCATCACAAATGAGGACTATGGATGTTTTACTACTGAAGACTATGAAAAGGTTGGGAGAGAAGCAGATGAGGCCATTGCCAATAAATCTGCCACAAAATCACCTGTCGCTGAAGTAATCTCCAAGGAAGCTATTGCTGATGATTGTGAAGTAGAAGAAGAAACACCCGTGCCCCATGAGTACAATAAAAGGGTGGTGAAACCAGCGAAATTCAACAGGTCACCCTTCATTGATTATGAGAACAAGAAGCAGTTTGTGGTTTCTCGAGTTATATATGAGGTATATGACGACATTTGCAAGAATGGAGGGAGAACCAAGTCAAGAAGGAATAGGTAGAATCACTTATTTTTTGCTGTACACAGTACTTTTTTACTTTTTAGTAAAATGATGTTTGTAGAACTAACTTCACTTCTCAGAGAAGTAAAATTACCTTTTTAAATAAGTAACTTCACACGCCATTGAAGCAACTGCATTTTGGTTCATACCTTCCATTTGTTGTTTGCATATTGATTCTGCACACAACCCAACTTTTTTTCCAGACAAACTTCTACACACCCCTGTGCAGTAACTTTACATGTCATAGAAAGTAACTTTACATGTCATAGAAAGTAACTTAACATGTCATTGAAAGTAAGTTAACATGTCATTGAAAGTAACTTAACATGCTAGAGTAGTTGTACAAGGTATACTAATTTGCTTATTCATTTTTTTTCTTTTGCTTTTGTTAAATGCAGCATAAAGATCATTGATACAGGAGAATATTATATTTATCTTGGCGATCTTGCTAACTCTGTCAAACCTATGGGCTCACTGGATAATAACACATGTGAATTGGCATTAATTTTTCTGTCTGCTGATATCAAGGACAATTCGAAGATAATTTTTCCTGCCAGAATAGGAGTGAGTATATAAATTTACAAAAATCTCTTACTTTTTAATGTACTATTACTATCATTGCAACACCTTATGTTTTTTTTCCACATGGTGCAGGGATATTTTTTGGATTCGCAGTTGGACTGGAATGAGCTTAAGAAACACTTGAATCAAACGGGAGCGAACCATCTTGAACACAAAGAATTAGTAAGAAAATATATATTCCAGCTGTCAATATCATGTAAAGTTACTTATTCATGTCTGCTTGTAGAAGAATTAGTAAGAAAATATATATTCATACTTCTTTCCACTTTTTCCTGTCTGCTTGTAGAAGTAACTTAAATGTCTCTGCAAAGTAACTCAGCATGTTTGTGGAAGTAACTTTTTCTGTTATATTGACATAAAATGTTATTCTGAAACACTTTTTATTATCCTTTAATACTTAGTAAATTCTGATTCTATTTAGTGAAAAACCTATTTTCCACCCCCTCCCTCTTTTCACTTGAATGCAGACATTTTTTCCCATACTCCAGGAATTGGGTAATCGGAATGATAAGGCTGGTCACGATTTCGTGGTGTGCCTTAATCTGAAAGCTGAAAGATTCGAGGTTTACGATTCGCTGAGGGGAGAAGATGACGAAGAGCTGATTTCAGCAACTAATCTTGTTGTTGCATCCATCAAGACCATGTGGGATAGGGTTTACATGAGGTCTTCGAAGAAAACCATCCAGAATTACCCACTGATTTTCATTGATGGCCCAAAGCAAGATAACATGTACGTAACATGCTTTTTTTAGTGAGTGATTTTCATTTATGGTTGTTACTCAAACTTATCCCTGTTTTGTTTTTGCAAACAAAAACAACCGGGATGGTGGTTTTTACATGCTGAAGTTTGTTGAGTTGTGGGATGGCAAACAGTTGCCAGCATTTGAACCAAGTGACATCCTCAACATTAAGAAACTACTTACACACAAGATGCTCTCGTTTCAAGGAAATCGTGTGCAATGGATGCAAGTATTACGGGGCAAACAGCCTGATCCTACACTTAAGGTAAAGTAATGAAACACTGCATTTTTTTGTTTCAGAACCAGCAGATAAGTTATAGCCACATAAATTAGGTTGGGTAACAAATTAAAATAGCATATTGGTTCTGCAAAGAACTTAGCATGGTCTTCCTGAGAACTTACATATCACTGTGAAGTAACTACTATGGAAGCTAAAAGTAATTTAATGCAACTATGCAAGTAAGTTTCAACAATCTTGTCACAACAATATAAGTTACATCTCGTAGCTCTAACTCACTTCTCAGTACTAGTTAGGCCTTTCCTAACTGATGTCTTTGATGCCTTTGCATGGACTCCAGGCTTGCGTCTTGTTGAAACTGGTCTCCCTTGCTTTTGTATGATGGGGGGTCATTTATCTGTACTGTAGGGTTAGTTGATGCCGAGGGGATATTCTGAGCATTATGCATTATATGCCAGCGGTAGTTGCGATGCTTAACATGTGGGAAAACTTGTGCTATAGCTGCCTTCATAGCTAGGTCTTGATCAGTTATTATGTTTGTGGGCTCTACACCTTCCATAGCCTCTAGAAATGCTTGAAACAACCATACAAAGGTTTCTGTCTTTTCATTCCTTAGAAATCCACAACCTAGGTGAATATCAAAAAAATGCACATAAGGAAGTCAGTACAGTTTGGAAGCAAGTACTACAATTTTGCGTAGTCTGTACAGTTTGAGCTTGCTGGAAGTAAATCAGTACAATTTTGAACTATAGAACAGACACTAAAAGATGTAACTTGTAAACTTAGTTACTTTTTTACTTTTAAAAAAATGTAACTTCCCATGCTACTGGAAGTAACTTTTATCATGACTTGATGTAACTCAATGAATCCAACAAGTAACTTAAGGTGTACTATAATGTACAAAGTTATTACAGATTTTTTAGATTTACTTTTTTGCAAAAAAGGAGTACCTGTATTGATTGCCCATGTCTGTTTATCCCAATGAATGGTGCACAAGGCATGTTATACATGTTCATCATGTATATGCAGTCAAACGAGATGCAATCTTTGAAGTCTTTGTAGGCATTTCTTGCTGCTCCATCAACCCAAAATATGTTCTGCACCCTGTCTTCCTTATCAAGTTGAATCTTGTAGAAGAAATTTGGATCATCCTTTTTTATTTCCTCAAAGTGAGCAATTGTTCGAGGAATATCTCTACACCTATACTCGCTCCCCAACTTTGACTTGAAATTGCTTATGTCTTTTCTAGTGTAGGGTACATTCCTAGGCCCTCCATACAATTCCGACATCAATTGCATAATTCTACCAGCTGAGAGATTAACTCCGTGCAGCACTGTGATGAAATATTTTTCCTCTTTCGGTATTGCTCTATGTGACCTTAGGAATTTCTTGAGTGAAAACTTTCTAACCAAAGGATGTGTGTGTTTTTCAACAAACTGAATTACTTCCCACCTAGCTCCTTTCCTCTTCACTGTCATCCTTGCTTTGCAGGCAGCCTGTCTTGTTCTACTTCTTTTCCTTTTCTTTGGGGCGCACGCTTCACCCGTTCTTTCTTCTGGACCACATTTGTTGCACACAAACATTACTTTGTCACGTTCTCCATTTTTGGCTGACTTCCTTGAAGTGTTGATTTTGATTGAAATTCCAACGCGCTTTGCATACCTGTTGTAGTGAGCCCTTGCTTCCTCCTCTGTGTTGAAAGTCAAGGTGAGGTACGACACTTGTGTGCTGCACGGAAAATCCTGTGATGGTGCTGACTGTGCTTCTGAATCATCTATGCTAGAGTCTTCACTTGAAATTGTGTTGGCAATAGCAGTTGTTGCGCCAGTTGCAACACTAGTATGCATTGTGTCTGCATGATCTGACATTTCTTCAAATACTTGCATCTCATCATTGGCTTCAAATACTTGCATCTCATCATTGGCTACATTGTGTGCTTGTAAACTTCCAGCATCACCAGCAATATACATAGTTTCAAAGTCAAAGTGTCGTCTAAATTTATAGCAGGAATCTCCATGCTAGTGTCAGTTGGATTTATAGGGAAGCATGTTTCACTTCTTTCTTCATCATCAACTAGAAAATGGTGTACTGGAGGTTTATTTTCACCAGAAACTAATTCTGGGATACTGTTGAGGTCAAAATACATTTTTGCTGCATGTGTTTCAGGCTATTAGTAATAAAGTTTATACAGAGCATTCATTGAGGTAATTCAGAAATTGGGGGGGGAAGTAACTTGCACATCACATGAAAGTAAAGATTTTATTTTTTCAGAGTAGTAACTTTGTGAGACAATTACATCTGTGGTATAGAAAGTTACTTGCATGTTTTAGAGGGAGTAACATTTATATGTTTTGAAGTAAGCCAGTACAGTTTGGAAGTAAGTTACATGCAACAGGATAGTAACTCTTTATAACTGGACTCGATGTAATTAAATAACCCTTACAAACGCTTCTGTCTGTTTAGATACTTTATAGGAAGCAATTTTCTCAAATTAAGACCAGTGGCTATACTAATGATTTTTTTTTCACAATTTGTTTTGATGTAGAATAAGATGTAATTGAGACGCAACTAGGTGATGCATCATGCTGTATATAGAAACAAGGTACAAAATGTGTTACTAGGAAATGTAAATTCAAGTTTATAGGGAAGTAACTTCCATGTTTCTAGGAAGTAACTTATTGAATTGTTACAAGTAACTTTTCTGTTAAAAATGCACTGAGTCTGTTAAAATTGCTATGAGAACCTAATGCACAGTGAGAGGTAACTTAATGCACAGTGAAAAGTAACTTAATGTTTCTAGGAAGTAACTCATTGAAGTGTTAGAAGTAACTTTTCTGTTAAAAAAGCACTGAGACTTCTGTTAAAATTGTTATGATATTTCCAACACCAGCACTCATGCCTATGTAACTAGGGAATGCAAATTCAAATTTATTTTGGGAAGTAAAGTAACTTTTCTATTCAAATTGCACTGAGGCAACTAGATGGAATGTTTCATGCTGTATAAACTAGGGATTGTGAATTCAAGTTTATCTGGAAGTAAGTTGCATGTTCCTAGAAATTGTTTTGAGATTTTTGAAACACCAGTACTCATGCATTTTCTACAACTTTTTTCTCAGCAACACTAGAAAGTGCATTCGGGGTATAAAGGAAGACAGAAATCAAGAAGGAAGACAGAAAACAAGACTATAGCTCATTACTTACAAAATTACAGCACAAATTCATATCAATTTGTTTCTCGAAGAATACAGAAAAGATCTAAAAGTTTCTAGGTTAGTTCTATTTTTTTGGATGGATCTCAAAGAAGACAGAATTTGAACTCCATGTGTACTTTACCTGGATATTTTCTTGGATTTGCTCCTCCTCATTCCCCTCTTCCAAGATGGCGATTTTTTTCAGAATTTTACCGCCGTGGCGGCTGTGTGGGGATTGATGTCGTTGGATGTCCCGATTTGATGGGTTGGAGTGGGGGAGAGGCGCATCACGCTGTCTTAGGTGGGGCCCACGCCAGCTAGCGATGTGTGTGTTGCACGGCGCTTGCGCGCTTTTCTTTCTGTTTTTAGCCATGGCGTGCGCGGGGGCCCGGGAAAACGCGGTTTCCGTTTTTGGCATGGGCGCGCGCACACGTCGCGTGATAGCCCTATCGCGATACCGGTCTCAGTGTAGTTGCGTCCTTTTGCTAAACACCACGATGCTCATAACATCTCGAGGGGAGGTGAAGCAGCCCGCGCCGGAGGTGTAGACACCGCTGGACATGGTGAAACCTCAGCGGACATGCCTTGCCTTCAGGAATTGATGGAGCTGCTGCAACTGCAACGGTAAGTAATCGAGAGATCCATCAATCTTATTTCTTTCTCACTTTTGCCAAATTGGTCGCAAGTATGGTGGTTCTAGGGATGCAAGGTTTATAGTCTGGAGATTATGCTTACCACATGCTCATAGATCTAGTTTATCCGATTGGTTATAGGGGATAGATTATA
Source organism: Oryza punctata (assembly GCA_000573905.2). Lineage (NCBI taxonomy): Eukaryota > Viridiplantae > Streptophyta > Magnoliopsida > Poales > Poaceae > Oryza > Oryza punctata. Next base: position 20,015,997 of record CM002499.2, on the reverse strand, counting down.
TATATATAGATTATGTAACAAGTTAGAACGTGGGTGTTTCGTTTACTTGAAGATCAAGGAAACAGCCTATTGTCCTGGTTTGATAAGATTATAGAGTAGTTATAGGAGATTTAAACCGTAAAGAGTTAAATCTCTATCTTGTAAATAGCTCCCCTCCGACTATATAAGGAGAGGATGCCTCTCACGGGCATAAGCTAATCAAGATCGTAAGATCAATACACCACTCGGCGGATCCAATCCTCAAAACATGAGTAGGGTATTAGTTCTTTCAAGAAGACCTGAACCTGTCTAAATCCATTATCTCATAACCCATCCACTTTCCATCTTGTGCGCTACCCCTTTTCATATTGCTGAATTCTAGTTTCGCTAGTTGGCGTGCTAGGTAGGGGAGCATCAAGTTCTTCGCCAATCAAGTGAGATGGGATCTTCGTCAGGCATCGACGACTTCGCCTTTGATCCGGGGCAGGCGTACCGCTTCGGTAGCCTCGATTTCTTCATAGATAACTTCTGCAAGATATCTATTCTCGACTCGACATCTAAGCAGTCGGGAAGAGACGACATCTCACCACCATTTGGCCTCCCAAACATGGCTGAGATCTATTCCAAGGCACCCTTTCTCGAGATTTTTTCAAACCACTCGGGGGAGGAATCTACAACAACTTCTCTTCCTACGCCAAGTCCACCTCAAGACGTGCAAGCATACTCGACGATCGTCATGCTGCTCCGGCCAGACCTTGCCACGGTTTTCAGATCAAGGCCGCCGTCCCCTCGAAGGTCCAGATCCAATCTGGACCCGACCAAGATCGGATCTGACTTCAGAGAGGTCGGCGTCATTCTTCCGTCGCTCAGCACCTGCTCCTCCACCGAGCTCGCCGCCTACCCCAGCTCCTCGGAAGAAAGCGTCCATGGAGTTTGCACCAACACGTGGGCCGGAGACGACTCCAACTTCGATGACGACTATACTTCGGTCTTCAACGGAGTTTTCATGGCCAACAAAGACGCAGAGGTAGCCGCGAGGCTACGAGCTAAGGAAGTGGTCCGAGCTGGAGTGGAGCATGAACGAGTCAGGCTGGAACAAGACAGGATCAGATTAGATCAAGACAAAGCTAGACTGGAACAAGAACGGCAAGCACAAGTAGATCAAGACCACCTGCGTAGGGAAGACGAAGAAATGAGGCGCAAGGAAGAGGAGGATCGCAGACTTAGAGATCTGGCCGAGGCCGGACGCAAGGTTCGACAACTCATCGGGCAGACCGTCATCGACAACACCAATGTGTTCCTTATACCACAGCAAAATGCCGTCGGGGCCGTCACCCTCCTTGACACGCTACTCGGCGCAGTTCCAGCGCACGTCACACCGTTGATCAACCAAGTGAAGACCCTTGTCGTGGCAACCATCCCACCTGCTAGCACGAGTCAACGACCCAGTGAATCTACGTCGAGAACTCTTACTGGCAGTCGTCCACCATCTTGCAGAACAGGAGATAGCAGAAGCAGAACTAATTCCCACGCAGACCACAACACCGAGAACGCTGGGAGCAGTCGGTTCAATCACCTGCCGACCATATTGCCCATCCGTCACCTCGCACCAGAGATCATAGAGCTCATTCGGATTATCATAGTCCCCCCTAGGACTTTAATCGACTCGAGGGACACTTTGAACCAACGACGCAGAGAAAGAGGCGTCACAATTCAAGGCGATGATGGTTGCGGAGGAATCCCCGCCTTCATCAGCGACCTGTGTCGAGTGAATTGGCTAACCAGTTTCAAGCCGACTGACACTGAGAAGTACGACGGCAAAACCAACCCCGAGTCATGGCTTACCGTCTACACGCTCGCAATTTGCGCAGCAGGAGGAGATAGCAAAACCATGGCAAACTACATGCTGGTGGCACTGACCGATTCGGCTAGGAACTGGCTCGCTGGGTTACCACGAGGCACCATTGGTTCATGGAGCCAGCTTCACGACCGCTTCATCGCCAACTTCCAAGGCACTTTCAAGTGCCCTGGGACACACTTTGAGCTGTACAACATCGTGTAGAAGATGAAACCCTGAAGGAATACATACGATGCTTCTCTGAGAAGTGCAACAAGATTTTGGACATCACCGATGACAACATCATCGCCGCGTTCACAAGAGGACTCCGCAACGACTTACTCATTGGAAAATTCAGCCGCGAGCCTCCTAAGACAATCAAGCAAATGTTCAAGAAGGCAAACGAGTATGCCAAATTGGATGATGCAGCCAAGGCCTCCAAGCAGTCGGAAGGAGGGTCGAGCTCCAAGAAGAAGGACAATGATGGTGGGGCCAGCGCTAGCGGAATCGACGGAAAGCACAAAGATCACAAGCGTAAGCCCGAGGATCTGGTCGCCACCACTTCAAACTTCCAAAACCAATAGCCCCAAGTCAACACCTATGACAAGATAATGAATGTCCCCTGCACGCATCACCCTAACAAAGGGCACGCGGCCAAAGATTGCTACATCTACAAGCAGTTCGCAGAGAAGTACGCGGCCCAAGTCAAGAAGCCGTCCGACGGAGAAGGCGCCTCTAGACAAAAGAAGAACAACGACGACCCGAGTCAAGGAGCCTTTAAAGATCCCATAAGCGAGTTAAACCACATCTTCGGTGGTCCACTCGCCTATGAATCAAAGAGAAAACAAAAGCTGACCAACAGGAAGGTCAACACGGTGCAATCATGAGTCTCCCAGTACTTGCGGTGGTCAGAAATTCCAATCAAGTTTGACCGCTCGGATCATCCCGACCGAGTGGTCCACCTAGGGCGGTACCCCCTGGTACTAGACCCAGTCGTCCGCAACGTCAAGCTCAAGCGCGCTCTCATCGATGGCGGCAACGCACTCAACGTCCTCTCTCCCAAGACCCTGGATGAGATGCAGATCCCACTATCCGAGATGAAGCCGAGCTCTGCTGCAGATCCCACTATCCGAGATGAAGCCGAGCTCTGCTCCTTTCCACAGAGTTATCCCTGGACTGTCTTCCACACCACTCGGTCAGATCACTATTTCGGTCACCTTTGGCACAAAAGAGAATTTCAGCATGGAGAACATCTGCTTCGAGGTTGCCGACTTCGAGACAGCCTACCACACCATCCTGGGCCGACCGACATTAGCCAAGTTCATGGTTGTACCTGTTGATGCAAAAACACACACTGGCTTGAGAGATTTGCTTTACTCTAGTGCAGGTCCAAAACCCGCTTTTAGGTTCGAAGGGCGTGCCAGTTGATTTGATCCTGCAATCAACAAGAAGAAACATGCAAATTTATCAGTAGACGATAGTCAATCGGCCAGTTAGCCGATATCGTATCATGATGAAACCTAGCCGACGCAATAAAGCATGAATCGGCTGTAAGGTGTTTTATCAATGATAAGCTAACCCTAAATTTAGTACATCGGCTGAAAATATCAGTGTTACATAATATATGTGTTAATATTACTTTAGAAATAACCAATTGAGATAGATCGGACTGAACCGAGACAATATAAATTGCCCAAGTCTAAAATAACATGAAATAACGATTATATAAACTCATGTCATAGCCAATGTCATGATTTAAGCATGTATCGGCTATAGCTCCAATACAACCTTATACTAGGATATTTTCTTGCAACAAATATATTCCACTGTTACCAATCAGATTGATAGTGAGTCCAATATATTTGTATTAGATTAGATCCTAATATAAGGGGCAGATATAGCATATCAAACAAAGCATGAAGCTATGTAAAACATCTATACCAGGTAAGATCGGCTGAAACCCCGATACTATGCTTATTAACAACCATAAAGCAGGCTAGAGATCATGATTCATAACACGACTTAATAGATCAAACTTAACTGATGCAGCAATAAGTATGAAAACAAGCATAATATCTAGACAATCAAGTCGATGGTTGCCTTTTCAGGATGGTGGATACATTATATAATTCAAACCAACAAAACAATCTATCTATTACCAGGAAAACCCTAGATAGAGATCAGCCGATATAAATAGATGGTACTGTCGATCTAAATTATATAACATATATGATAACTCGGAGATTTACAAGATAGAATTAAAGTGTCATAAAGATGTAAGCACTAATTCCGATAATACAAACCGCCATACCTACCTCTTCGCCAAAGATAAAATTGATGCAGCTCGACTCGAAAGCATGAACTTGTCGAAAACAGAAAACAAAGGTTGGCGATGCGCCGAGATTGATTGAATTGTGGTTGTTGTTTATTCATAAGACCTCGGGTCTATATTTATACCCGAAAATACAAACATCGTCCAACATGGACACGACTCATATTATCCAAATACAAATCCAACTAGCAAACAAGTCCGCGGACTCTTACCGACAATATCTATAAGGAAATTACAAATATTCCTAATTAAAAGATACAATTGCTAATCGTGGACTCTATCCTTGCCTGGCAACATTGACGCAAACTCTCTATCGAATCCGATACTAACTTCACATGCAATATCGAATACATCGGCTATCCCAATCAGACTCGGTCCCAGCCCATACAGTCTTCCAGCCGATGCGCACTTTGTTTCCGAGAATCCCGCATATCTTCAAATCCGCTTCGGAATTAGATCTCGTTTCCGATTCATATGTATCAATTAGCTTGCCAAATTTCATCGTCAACACATGCCCCCAAATTCCGAAGTATTATATAATGCAACAGAGTTATCTCTTCGTAACCGCAAAAATCTAGGGTTTCCCCTGTGACCGTTAGGCACCTAATTTCATAAATACCAACTGCTTTTCCGGAGTTTTCACGGCGTTAACTCCGTTTTCACTGCTTAAGCCACCAAACTCCGCCGCGAATCTCCAGCGATTGCTTTCTTCTTCTCTGGCCACCGCAACGACGAACCCGCTCCCGGCGACGATCTTTGTGCACCAATGGCATCTTCATCGAGCCCATCAAGTGCCCCGGCCAAAGAATTCCCTGAGGTAAGTATCATCGGCTCAAAACTTATCTTTGCGTTTTCTCTGTTTGGTTCCTGTCCTCAATCCCTCCTTTTTTTCAATCTGTAGCATCTAGTCCATCAATTAGCTATCCCAAGACTCAACGATCCCAATCATTTCTTCCTGGGTCCAATAGGTGACATAGATCCAACTCTTATCATCAATGAACCCCTTTTAGGCAGTCAAATTCATCTCTTACCCACTGGACAGCAACCTTTAGATTCTGGCCCTCTCAAGTAGATGGATGGACAAACTGGTATAAAAGGATCGCTGCTAGCAAACAGGATTATTAGGATGAGATGGGAATAGCCCAATGTCTATCTCTATCCATAGCCGATATGAAGAAAGACGAGCCGATGCTGTCTTCAGCTGCATACTTTTGGTCAGATACACTGAATGCCTTTCTATTCAACCATGGGCCGATGACTCCCACTTTACTTGACATAATCATGATTACTGGTCTGAATGTCAGCACATCGGCTAACCCTATCAGCCTGAAGACCAAATGCACTCATCGCTTCAAAACCAAAAACATTGGGGGTTGGTCTGGTTTCGTTGCAGACAATATAGGAACAAGCCTTGTATCGGCTAGAGAACATACTGCCTTCTTGATGATGTGGATGGATAAATTCTTGTTCTGCGGCTCTACCTGCGGCCCAATAGCCAACTGGCAACACCTAGCTGAAGCCATTGTATCAAAGAAGCAATTTTCCTTAGGCAAATATCTTCTTGGTGCAGTATATCAAACTCTGAACCAATCATCGGCTAAACTTATCATGGATTCAAATGTCAGCACAGGTGGCCCTTGGTGGTTTGTGCAACTCTAGCTAATCCTTCATACCTTGAAAGTTGCATTAAGACCATCACTTACTGAGGTAGAATTCCCATCTTTGGCTGATACTGATAATGATGATGAATCAAGCCCAGTGTGCAGATGCATGTCTTTCGATGAGGCAGCCACTGGCTATGCTGGTTCTGGACCATCGACTGAGCACTTTCAGAACTGGTTTGGGAACTTCTACAATGGATTCCCCAGAGACAGCCGAATCTGGTTTGCCTATGTGTCCTTTTCAGACTATGAACTGCCAGCCGATTTCAGACTGGATGAAATAAATGATGAAAGATTTGAAAAACCCAGAGAAGTTCTGACTGCTGCAATCTCCCCATGCATCCTTCCAACTGGCATATCCCAAGGCAGAAATATACAACCATCATATGAATTCTATCATCCAATGGTTCAGCAAGGCAACTTGGTATGGGACAACTTCCCATCGGCCTGTATTATTCTGACAAAATCCAGACCAGAGGAGATATTGTATCGGCTCTAATGATGGACAATCTTCTCAACATACCTGGTCCTCCTCTTGGTAGTATTGACAGATTTAACATTATCTTAATGAGAAGCATACTATTTGACAGATGGTGATCTGAATGGAAAACTCATATATTTCACCTATCGGCTCAGACATACCTTGTCAAGATATTAACAGACTTGGCTCCTCAAGTAAGCTATCTTCCTTTCTTCAACCTTTATCCTTATTTTATCATTCTCTTTAATACTTAACATGTTCATCTTCTTTTGTAGACATCAGATTCACCCCTCCACTCATCAGCCGAAGTGGCAAGCCGATAGAATATGCTGCAGCAAAACTTCCAAACAGTTGTGGTCCAGCTCCTCCGACCATCGGCTTTAATGCTCCAAAAGCAACTACCCTGCTCCAGGGCCAACTCGGAGAGCCGATGCAAACGCGTGACAAGCGTAAAAGGACAAAACAAGCTGCTGTCAGACCTCCCATCTCAAAGAAGCCAATCAAAAAACAGAAGAAGGCAGCCGATGAAGAAATCCCTCTGGACCAGGAGGTAGAAGAAATTCTGAAGGAAATCGAGATAGAAGAAGCTATAAATGAGGCTGCTGCCCAAATCAGTGAGACTGCTGAGGTCACAACACCCAAAGCCGATACTCCTCCTGCAGTTCAATCCAAAGCTATCAAGACTCCAAGTCCCCAAAACGACTCCAAAAAGTACAGGTAAGAACATTCTAACAACCATCTTCTCTTTCATGACTCATAATTTTTTTAACTCAATTATCTCTTTCAGCCAAAGAAGAAACAAATTGCTGCCAAAAAGATACCAACTCCACCACCAGTATCGGTAATTCTAACTCATCTCAATTTTAATTTCATCTTCAGCCGATACTGATCAACACTTGATATCATTTCAGCCCCCTCAACCTTCATTTCCTCATCAACCTTCAAGTGAACATACTCCATCGGCTACAGCAAGCCGACATGATGAAGAGATTGTTGCTGCAATTCCTACTTCTCAAATTCTTGTAAGTATATATATTCAGACTTCATATATTTCTACATATCGGCTAACCTTGATAATTTGTAACAATATTTCCTTATTTGCAGCTCTTAGCCGATATGTTCTCTTTCGATATCAAGCAATTTTTGGATGAGGAAGAGGAAGAAACAACCAGCAAAGCTACTTCTCCTGTGTCAGAAGATTTAAAGAACAAAACTTGCCGATATTGCAGATCGGCTGAATGCTTCCTTGGATGCGCTGGTTGTAAACTGTGGGCCGATCAGGGCAAGGTTTGAAGAAATCCAAGATCAAATCCCTGATGATCTCATTGAGATGATCTCTCCAGCAGTCTTTCTTGAACAACATCGCTTCAAGCTGGAAAGAGCAAGACAAAGAATTGCCGATCGGCTAGAGCGTTCTGCCCTCAAAGCTAACATCCAAACTAGCCGACAGCAAGTTAATGATGAGAAGATCAAGCTGGATGAACTAGAAGCTGGCTCAAGCTCAACTCAATAGAATATTGAGACATTGAAGAAGAAGGAAGCCGATATGCTAGCACAACTTGAAACTTGCATAGCTGAAATCACAAGTGAAGAGCAGAAATTAGCCGATCTGCCTAAAGCCATCGATGCTCAGAAATCAAAATTGAAGAAATCCATCAAGCATCTTTCTTCCTTGAGCAAATCTCTCAAACCAATTCCTAGCATAGATGCAGCCGATTCTCAAGCGATAGATGAAGTAGAGCAAATTAGGCAGAAAGCTATATCGGCTATCCAGAAATATCTATCTTGATGTAATAGTTAAACAATCCTTCAACAATATTTTGTCGTAATATATTGATATCGACCATCGAGTCGATTTAAACTCAAGCATAATCTGTTACCGGCCATCGAGCCGATATGATATAATATCAACTGATCAATCTTGTCTTGTATGATTTCGCTCAAAAATTATCAAAAATTTCAAAAATTTGCATCTTTATTTTCCTCCATGCCCTTCAAGTTTGTAGTAGGGAACACAATGCTGCAAACTTATATATCTAAGGGCGATAAAAATATCAGCCATCTAAAGGCCATGTAACCACATCGGCTGTAAACCATACATCGGCAAAACACAGCCGATTATGAACCAATCCAAACACTTGGGTAGTATTTCTTCAAGTATTTTCCATTGAGAGCATATCCGAAAATTTCTCCATCACGTCCTTTTAACATATAAGCCCCTTTAGAAACACATTTATGAATCCGAAAAGGTCCTTCCCGATTCGGTGACCACTTCCCAAATTTATTATCTCTCGCTCCTATCGGAACACCAATTTCCAAACAAGTTCATCCTCCTCAAAAGACTTTGGCACAACCTTTTTATTATAATGTCTAGCCACCCTTTCTTTGTCCTTTCTAATTTTCTCAAGAGCACGCAATCGAGATTGAACCAAATCTTCTGACTCATCAACCATCAAATTATGATAATAATTGGCTGTCAACTCATCCTATAAAGAAATTCTTCTTGAGCCGATGTTAGTTTCCCATGGTAGCACAGCTTCATGCCCATAAACCAGTTGATATGGAGGAACTTGAATTGCACCATGACAAGCCATCCGATATGACCACAATGCTTCTACCAATATAGTATGCCACTTTTTTGGATGTTCAGCAATTTTCCTCTTAACCAACTTAATCAAGCTCTTGTTAGATGCCTCAGGCTGCCCATTAGCTTGTGCATAATATGGTGAAGAAATCAACAACTTAATCCTCATGCTATCGGCAAACTGAAAAAACTCATCGGACACAAAAATAGAACGTTGATCAGTTGTAATTGTTTGTGGCAAACCAAAGCTGTATATAATATGCTCTTTAACAAACTCAATAGCATCTTTACTGTCAACTTTCTTCAAAGGAATAGCCTCAACCCACTTGGTTATTTGTAATCCTTTCAGAACAGCTTCATACTCAGCTTGATTATTTGTAAAATAATGCTTGATAGTAAAAGCAAACTGAAAACTTGCCCCTTTAGGCGATATGATTACCAAGCCGATACCACAACCATGAGTGCATACAGAACCATCAAAGAATAAAGTCCATGGCATGATGTCAACATTGTCAATACTGGTATCCCTGTGTTCAACTATGAAATCGGCTATCGCCTGCCCTTTAACTGCCTTAGCCAATTCGTACCTTAGGTAAAATTCTGATAAAGCAAAAATCGACTTTCCAATTCGTCCCTTCGAAACTGGAGCCGATAGCATGTATCGTACTACATCGGCCTTACATACTATTGTGCACTCATTGGAAAGCAAATAATACCTCAGTTTTGTACAAGAAAAATATAAGCACATGCATAATTTCTCCACAGGTGAATACATTGTTTCAGCATCCAAAAGTCTTCTACTGAGATAAAATATAACTCTTTCTTTACCTTCAACCTCTTGGATCAAAACTGAGCCGATAGAATTATGATCGGCTGACAAATATAACTTAAAAGGAAGTCCTTTCTGTGGTGGTATGAGAACTGGAGTAGTACTCAAATATTCCTTGATATTGTCCAATGCTTGCTGCTGTTTTTCCCCCAGACAAACTCTTGATCTGCTTTCAATCGCAACAATGGAGTAAATGTTTCTATTCGGCCAGATAAGTTTGATATGAAACACCGAACAAAATTTATTTTGCCGATCAGAGATTGCAGTTTAGTCTTATCTTCCGGAGGTTTTATATCTTTGATAGCATTAATACTCCTTTGTGGTATCTCAATCCACCTCTTATGTACCAAAAATCCAAGAAATTGTCCAACCGATACACCAAAAGCACACTCCGTCGGATTCATCTTCAACCCATATTTCCTTGCTCTTTCTAATACTTTCCTCAAATCAGCTATGTGCTCATCAATTTCCTTAGATTTAACCACCACATCATAAATATAGATTTCAACTAACAAGCTGATAAGATCATGAAATATGTAGTTCATTACTCTTTGATAAGTAGCACCAGGACATCTAAAAGCAGTTTTATGAATATCCTCTTCAGCCATAAAAATTTGATTGTATCCTGCATTGTGTCGACCCCCAAATTTTGCAAATCGGAGATCTGATGTGTTTATCCGCACCAATCCCTGGATCAGTAGTTAGTACACACATACATAGCCGGATCACAACATATCACGAATGAATTCAGTCTAAAGAGAGTTAAGTACTTACATTAGGGCCAGGCAGGCCAACAACTATCATAGAACAGCGGAAGACAAAACAATACAAGAGCCCGATTGACATGCCACAGGTAGTCGACTGGGGAAACGAGACCTAGAACGGGTCCGCACTCCGATCATCCTGTTAAGTACGCAAGCGTACTAACAAGGGCTTCTCTTCAGGCACTCTTCTAAAAGATATATATAGAACAACAATGAGTACGAAAGTACTCAACAAGCCACCACACAAGAATGCATATGATAGAGGGTATTTCAAGGAGTGGCTTCCGGTTCTTTTGCGTAAAGCAAATTTTGTAAATCCTTTCACAAGCCTAAGACCTAGCATAGACTGGTCAAATTTTAATACCATAGTTCATTAATCAACGACGGTTCTGTCCACCATCCATTGTCATCCCAAGGATAGCTTCCCGTCATTGAGTCGTCATGGTTTTCTGAGGACGTCCACCTTCCCTCCTCTCAAGGAGTGGCTCCACCAGCATAAAAATCATCATGCATCATCCCATCCCACACAAGTTAAGAATTTAGAGTCTAGCCAAGTGTAATACATATCCCGGTGCTCAATATCCGCGAGCACGGCTATTCGAATAGATTTGGTTTACTCACACTGCAGTGGATGTACACTTTACCCGCACTCCGTGACTTGCCCAACAAATGAGCCGAAGTCCCAACGAATGAGACGCGTCACGGCAAAGCCTTTCGATAACCTTGCATTGGCAGTACCCGCTCCATGAACTATTATCCTCATGCACTCTAAGCGTATCTGTTTCTAGCAGTGAGAGGAATTCTGGCGCTCCCAGGAAGGGAAGTCTCACACGCACGTAAAGTTTATAGTTTAAGTTTAGATTCTCACTCTCACACACGTGGCAGTCCTACCAATGGCGACACCGACGTAGGGCACGCATCGCGGCCCTACCTCAACGGCTGCCCCACCTTAGCGAACCTGCCTCACACACGGGGTGAACCATCTATGCAAGGATACTGCCTCTGCTCGGCTATCTAGTCCGCTAGGTCTATACCCATCCGAGAAGTGCGGTCGTACGAGGGTCGTTTCATGCTTAACTTCATGGCTCGGTCCTTAACTGACCAGGGACGGTACTAGCCTTTTCCAGATACCACCCAAATCCACCATCCGCCCCGGCCGAAAACAGTTGTTTAGTTTCATTTCTCCTTTCACAAATCATGTCATCATATCATGGCGATGTGGCGCTCATGTCTCCACATGCCGCATCTCAATTACCTTCCCAAAGGTAATTGCCCAAGCATATAGCATTTTGATAAACATGAGTATGCATGATTCTAAAATAGCATTACTAAGCATTTGTCATAATTGACTAGGGAATCATACGTAAACATGGTTACAAGGGGATATGGGGTAAACAATATTCAAGGCATGGCATAACAACAAGTAGGATATTCATCATTGCATGCAACTTTATTTGCAAACAAAATAATTTCGCAATTGGGATCAATATGTTCAAGGGATAGTGGTGACTTGCCTTGCTCAGGATAGTCCTTACTCTATAATCTTGATCAACCTTCTCCTCCTGGAAGCTGCATACGTTGCCTCACGACTAATCGATACACCAATACTATAATACGCGAGAAAAACCAATATTCAACCAACAATCAACATGCGCAAACAATTATCAATATCGGAGTCATACCTAGGGCTGCTCATGCTACTCGTGCTCCTATCTAGATACAACGATCATACACTAAAGGAGGTTTTATTCTATCTAAAATTTGTGGTACCGTTCTGTAGTTGGATAGACTTAGGGTTAACCAGATAATAGCAGTGAATCTTATATATTATTATTTTATTAGTGGAGTTGTTATTAAATTATGGACATATTTCACTCATCATTATAAAAGTTCAATAATATCAAAGTTACGGATTATCCCTCCGTATGGTTTGTAATGAGCTACCCTAGTGAGTTACAATTTAAGCTGGAATGTCGCGAGGTAAGGATTAATTATTATTTACCTACTATTCATGTTTGTCTCATGCTCTTTGTTGGGTATATACAGATGGTAGGGTAGTGCTCCCTTGTAAAGTTTGATTGAGATATACCGCACGTGTGAGTTCGAGAATATACGAGGTTTGATTATTTACGGAACGTGAACTATTTTCTACAAGTCATACAATATATGTGATATAAGTGGGTTTGATGAGTTGGTGCTGGTTTTATTAACTTAAGGATTGATTACCAACCTAAATATATACTATGGTAGGGGGTGTGGTTAATTAACTTCGTGTAGGTGATTTAGTCAAGCTAGCCCTGTAAACAGACCACGGTTTTATCCATGAGTATCCTATTTTAGTTGTAGCACTGATAAGGTCAGGCTTTCTGTAAATAATTTATAAGTCATGGATGCATCCATATATGGACGTATATTAAAAATTGGCACTAGTATTTCTTTAGGCTTCAACTAATTTGAAATAGTGTGTATAATTGGTTTACATGGGCTTTACGGTGATGAAGTATGTTAAAAATAATCATCCTCGGGTCTACTCTACTGTTCACAATAGATGCCACACTTTAAGGTATTATTTAGTTATTAAGTGATATATTCGTACCACCCTCACGATGTATGCCATTAACGGAGTCTGTACAGATGATTTTAATCACACTAGCTCTGTCTTTATTTCTCATAATTGGGGACCTAGGTATTTCACACCAGTATACCTTGAGCTATAAACCTATTAAGTTAATCCCCTAGTTGAATAATGCCTAGACCATGAACTTAATTATACGACCATCGAATAATAAATAGTACTAGTATTTCTTCTCTCTATACCTCCATTAATTTGAAATATTAGCTATAATTTAATTTATACGATCGCTATAGCAATATAACAGGTCAAAGATAATTATTTTACTCTACAATAAGAATTTTTATTTATTAGCACACTATTAAGGTTAACTTTTATTTTATTGATTGATATTATAAAAATAAATACATTTTAGTAAATAGTGAATCATATACCGTTGGAAAGAGCATGAATTTAGATAAATTTAGGTTCAAGTTTCACCCAAATCGGAGCTATAACGAATAAGTTACGCTTGTTAAAAGATTTCGATTCAAATTAAATCCAAAAATTGTGAAAATATACTGTGCACAAAACAGAGGTGGGGCCCACCTGACAGATTCCTCTCTCTCTCCCTTTTCTTTTTCCTCTTCTTCCTCTCCTTTCTCCTCCTTTTCCTACTGCTTCTCTCTTTCTTCTCTCTGCTTCGCTGCCTACCTCGGCCGTGCGGCGGTTGGCGGGCGCGGCGGCGGGTGGGCGCGGCGGCGGGCGAGCGCTCGGCTACGGCGGGCGCGGGGGCGAGCGGGCGCGCGGCTGCGGCGGGCGCAGTGGCGAGCGGGCTCGGCGGCGAACGCGCAGCGGCGTGGCACACGGTGGCGGACAGGAGAGGGGGGATTTATAGGGGGCAAGGGGAGACGGTGGTCGGCGCGGGGGCGCGCGGATGGGACGCGCGTGCGGCGCGGGGAGGACGGCTTCAGTGCGGTGATGCGACGCGGCATGGCGCGACGGGGCGGGGGTACGGCAATGAGGGCGCGGCATGGCGCGACGTGGGCGGGAGTACGGCGGCGAGGGCGGCGTCGTGCGCGCGTGCGGCGCGGGGGCGTGCGCGACAGCGGCCCGGGTGCGGCGGACACGGGCGACGGTGGAGCGACGTGCGCGCGGCGGCCAGCGGGCGGCGCGCGTGCAGGCGGGCGTGCTCGCGTGTGGCGCGGTATGCGTGCGCGCGGCGTGACGGCAACGGCTGGGACGGCGCGGGAGGAGCTCGAGGTGGCCCGGCGCGAACGGGCGGGCGCGGGGCTCGGCGCCGACGCGACGGCGACGCGACGCGCCGTGCGGCGCGCGGGGCGCGAGGTAGATGCGACGGCGATGGTGACGCGCCGCGGGCGCAGGCGGCTCGGCAGGGGCGTGATAGGGTGGCGGTAGGCGGCTAGGGATCGGGTCGAACACCTTGTAGGGCGATGAATAGTGTATTTTCTGTTTTATTAGATTTTTAGTGTTTCGGTCGATTTTAAAAATTGAACAAAAATGCAATTTGAATTTGTGTTTCCTCCTAGGCCTTTGAGTGACAAATTTAGGCATCAAAATGTGAATTTGACCAAAATTTAATATTGTGCATTATTTAATATTTATTATAGATTATTTCGTGTTTTGTCCTTTAAAAGCTCCAATGTTTTGGAATTTATTCACCCACAATTAAATTCGCGTTATATTAATTTAGATTTTACCCTAAAAGTTGCAATGGTGCGAACATATCTTTATCGTATTTATTAAATGAGGCTAGCCCTAAAATTGGTCTAGATAGTTCGGAAGCTTTCGATATTTCTAAAATTAATTAAAATATTCTAAGGTAGCTTCTGTCAATACGATAGCACATTTGTCTCAACTTATTTATGGGTTAGTTTATTTTATGTGGGTTTGATATATTTAATTACAATCTCCCAATGCAATTTGGATTTTGGTGCAGCGCATATCGAATTAAATACGCCCGCAATTCTATATAGGGCTTAGTTTATTCGAACGATTATTATCTCATGTGTATTTATATTTCATGGGATATTCTGAGACTTGGTACAATATTGATCCCAATATTGAATCAAATATCCCCATGAGCCTATTTTACATATAGAGGTGAATTTAGTTATATGACCAATTATTTATATGAGCGAATTTTATGTAACGGGAGACTTGATAAATTGTTTTAAGTATTAATTTAAATATTCCAATGAAACACCCATATATAATAGGGTCATTGTAGCGGTGACCATTATTTCATGTGTACTTATATTTCATGACACCCATCACGCGGTTAAAGTATTTATTATTTGATCTGTACTTTATATTACAGAAGTTAATAATTACATTGCACTTTATTTGGCTTGCTTCCTTGTGCAAAAAGGTTTATAGGATTAATAATAGATTATGTATTCTTGTAGACTAGATTTATTACCGAGACGTTTATCCTCAATTTGGCAAACAATAGCAACCATAACGTCCAGCATGATGCAAAAGTTTTAAAAAGTTCGAAATTTTAGTGATTTTTATTGCCGGAATTTTCAGGGTGTTACACATTGCCATCCATAAAGCTGATAATGTTATGTCCAGATGCTGCATCAACGAATTGATTGGCAATCGGCATTGGGTATTCATCCTTAGGAGTAGCCTTGTTTAAATCTCGAAAATCAATGCAAACTCTAAGCCTGCCGTTCTTCTTGATTGCTGGTACTATATTTGAAATCCACTCAGCATATCGGCATGGTCTAATAAAATTAGCATAATAAAGTCTTGTAATTTTGGCCTTGATAGCATCATATATCTCAGCTTTACAACGTATTGGAGGTTGCTTGTATGGTCGATAGCCTGGTTTGATAGGGAGCCGATGTTCAACAATTGATCGGCTAAGTCCTGGCATTTCATAGTATTCCCAGGCAAAACAATCTCTATATTCTTTCAAAGGTGCTATTAATTTACATCTAAACTCTTCTGTTAAACCTTTGCTAATATATGTCGACCTAGGCCTATCACCTGGTCCAATGTCTATTTCTTCCGGTTCATCGGCCGACATAAACCCTTGTCCAAGCTTGCCGTCGAGATCATCTACAGTATCCTTTGTGTAAAAATTGGAACCCTCCACGGCACCCTCAAAATAACAATTGGGGCTCTCCATCTCCTGTTGGCTGTATATCATAATCATAAACTTTTAGATAATCTCCTTGCCAAACTTTTCCAGATAAACAATCAATTCCTTCCATCTCCCAAACAGATATATTGGCACTAGCTACATTGACTGACCTGTCGGCTGGCACGATTTCGATTTGGTCTCATCAAGCTCTGATGCATAGTTGAAGGAATACAATAATTAGCATGGATCCAATCTCTTCCCAGCAACAGACTGTAGGAACCCTTCCCATCAATAACAAAGAATGTAGTAGGAATTGTCTTGCTGCCGATGGTCAACTCCACGTTCAAAATCTGGTTAGTCTTGATCAAATCTTCTGAATTCTTCCCAAGTTTTCTGAAAGTTAAGTATGGCATTAAATTGACAGGTGCTCCTCCATCAACCAGCATCTTTGACATCGGCATCCCATTAACAAATCCCCTGACATACAAAGGCTTGAGGTGCCGATGATCAGTTCCCTCAGGCTTCTCAAAAACAGCTTGTTGTGGAGATAATATCAACTTAGCCGATTGTGATCCATCTTCTTGCTCAACCACTTGTTCAACTACATACTCAGCTGGTAGCATGAAAACCATGTTTAATTAAGATGACATCACCTCTTTGCCCTTGCTCCGGAGATGTTTATTCTGATCGGCTTGAACTTCATCGGCTGACACCACTTTGCTCTTCACACGCCAGACTTTCTTTGTACGCCTCAGCCGATGCTCAATTTCACCTTCAACTTCATGGAATTGTTCCCTATTTCTCATCCTCTGGACACACCTTTTTGATTCTTGGTAAAAATTCCAGAAGGACACCATTGTGGTTGCACATCCTTAGTTTCTCTTTGTAAATTATTTTCATGATGGTCTTGTCAGATCGACCCAAGTCTCATGAACTGACAGTCTTCGCTGAATTGGCCGATACATATCCACATTCTCTCGGCTTGATCTTTTAACATATTGTCCACCAGGATCACCACAGCCAGGGCAGTCTTCAATAGATGGTAGCCTCATGCCTTCATTCCAATAAAATCTAAAGAATTCACAACTCCAATGTGGATCAAAATATTTTTCATCATCGTGGCGATGTGACTCCTCTTCCCTCTGGCGTCTTTTCTGGTACTTATTAATCATGCTAGTCGATTTGATGCCTCTCAAATGATTCTTGCCCTCATCGGCTCGAGTCTTGTTGAATCCAGTATGAACCATGTTTACTGGGAAAGGATGTCCATTTATTTTCATCGGCCTCTTGGATTCATCAATCTTAATCTTTCCCTGTTCTATAGCCGATTGAATCTGTTGTCTGAAAATTTTGCAATCATTGGTGCTGTGAGATCCTGTATTATGCCACTTGCAATATTTCCTCCTCTTCAACTCTTCAGTCGATGGTATCACATGTCCAGCTTTTCTTGAAGAAGAAGATCAAAAAATCTTGTCAGCTTTGGTAATGTCAAAATCAAACCTTTCCTCTTTCCCCGAATTTTTGACCCATTGGCACACTACTGTCTTCTTGTTTCTAGCCCATTCGACTGCATTAACCTCTCGATCATCATCTTCGGAGTCGGAATCATAACTGCAGATGTTGTTAACATTGTTGGCCTTTTTGACAAATTTTCTAGCTTCCTGGAATCGCGTTTCATGAGCCGATATCTTCTGAGCTAGTGAGTTAAACTCTCAAAGTCTTGAGCCGAAAACCTCTCCCTTATCGATGCTAACAATCCCTGGAAAGCCAGATTGGCTAGTTGTGAGTCTGTCAGAGCCAGATTGTCACATCTGTTCCTCACATCTCTGAATCTCTGGATATAATCTGGCACTGTTTCATCTGATTTCTGCCTGATAACTGTGAGGTCCGACAATTTCATCTCCTGGATGCCACTGAAAAAGTATTTGTGAAATTGTTTCTCTAGATCGGCCCAAATTCTGATGGACTTATAAGGTAAAGATGAAAACCATGTGAATGCCGATCCAGATAAAGATA
Source organism: Oryza punctata (assembly GCA_000573905.2). NCBI lineage: Eukaryota > Viridiplantae > Streptophyta > Magnoliopsida > Poales > Poaceae > Oryza > Oryza punctata. Next base: position 19,997,848 of record CM002499.2, on the reverse strand, counting down.
GTGGAAATAGTCTGACTCTGAGGTCTTCTGTAGCCGATGCTTGCCCACATTGAGCTAAGAATCGGCTGACACGTTCATAAGTCGATACATTATCTTGCCCTGAGAACTTGGAGAAATTTAGCACCTTGTATCGGTTTGGCAGTGGCACTCGATCAAAGTATTCTGGATATGGATGCCGATACATGTTGCCATTGTCCTTACGCTTGAGTCCAAACTGTTCCCTCATCACATCGGCAATCATATCGGCCCACGGCTGCTGTGATGTTCCACCGTACTGTTGTTGGATCTGATCATACTGGTCGTAGTGCGCCGGTTGAGGCCGTGGAGAATGAGGTTGATAATGCTGATTGAGATTAGCCGATATACCTTGAGATGACACATAAGGAAGTGGCTCTGGACTATACTGTTGGCCTATCGGCAGAGTAATTCCAATCGGCTGTTGTGAAACCGAAAGAATATGATATGTAGTGCCGACAACATGCGGCTTCGCGTTGAGTATATTCATCAGCTGTTCTGGTGTCTTGTCAATATTGGTGGAATATTTGTGCTAGACAGGGGAGCCGATGGAACCTGGGTTTGAAACGTTTGTTGCTTCCCGCCAATTTCGGTCTTCACGATCCTGTAGCCTGGAAACGTATCGCCTGGCAAATATACTAGCCCTTTTACCTTTTCTTCGGCTATAGTTCCATCAACTACTAATTTGATCATATTCGTTAATGTATTCACAAGTACTCCGGATTGATTGATGAGAGTATGATGTACTGCCGAATCGATGCGATCTTGTAATGTGTGAAGTTCTTCATCGGTTGATTCGATCTTGGGTTCCTTGCCTTTATCCTCGGTAGCTCCGGATGTACTTGGGTCTGATTTCACGATCGGCAGCAACTCCACTTTAGTTCTCTGGATAACCGTGCCCTGTTGGATTACCGTGAGTGAATGCAGATATCGGTCTTGAAGTCGATCCAGTAATTTCTTCATCTCTTCTCTCTGCTCTTCATTCAGCTGGTCGATCCTGACTGGTAGGACATTGTCCTCTGTAACTTCAATTATGTTGGGCGTCATGATGACACAATTGTCCCACTAGGCGTGCCAAAAGCGTGTTGATGCAAAAAGCACACACTGGCCTTAGAGATTTGCTTTACTCTAGTGCAGGTCCAAAACTTGCTTTTTAGTTCGAAGGGCGTGCCAGTTGATTTGATCCTACAATCAACAAGAAGAAACATGCAAATTTATCAGTATACGATAGTCAATCGGCCAGTTAGCTGATGTCGTATCGTGAAGCAACCTAGCCGATGCAATAAAGCATGAATCAGCTGTAAGGTGTTTTATCAATGATAAGCTAACCCTAACTTTGGTACATCGGCTGAAAATATCAGTGTTACATAATCTATGTGTCAATATTACATTAGAAATAAGCAATTGGCATAGATCGGACTGAACCGAGACAGTATAAATTGCCCAAGTCTAAAATAACATGAAAAAACGATTATATAAACTCATGTCATAGCCGATGTCCAGATTTAAGCATGTATCGGCTATAGCTCCGATACAACCTTATTGTTGATGCAAAAAAACACACACTGGCCTAAGAGATTTGCTTTACTCTAGTGCAGGTCCAAAATTAGTTCTTTAGGTTCGAGGGCGTGCCAGTTGATTTGATCATGCAAATAACAAGAAGAAATATGCAAATATATTAGTAAACGATAGTCCATCGGCTAGCTAGCTGATTTCATATTGCATGATTACCTAGCCGATGCAATAAAGCATGAATCGGCTGTAAGGTATAGTTAATGATAGAACTAACCCTAAAACTAGTACATCGGCTGAAAAGATAAGCATTACATAACCAATATATCAATATTACTTTAGAAATAAGCAATTGGGATAGATCGGACTGAGCCGAGATAGTATAAATTGCCCAAGTCTAATGTAACATAAAATAATGATTATATATACTCATATCATAGCCGAAGTCTAGGTTTAAGCTTGTATCGGCTATAGCTCTGATACAACCTTATACTAGGATATTCTCTAGCAATGAATATATTCAACTAAAAACCAATTATATTGGTAGCAAGCTCAATATATTTATATTAGATTAGATCCTGATATAAGGGGCAGATATAGAATATTAAACAAAGCATAGAACAATGTAAAACATCTATACCAGGTAAGATCGGCTGAAACCCCGATACTATCCTTATTAACAACCATAAAACAGGCTAGATATCATGATTCTAAATACGACTTAATAGGTTAGACTTAACCAATGCAGCATTAAGTATAAAGAGAAGCAGAACATCTAGAAAATCAAGTCGATGGTTGCCTTTTCGGGATGGTGGATACATTATATAATCTAAACCAACAAAGTAATCTAGCTGATATCGACGAAACCCTAAAGAGAATCCAGCCGATGCAAGTAGATTGCATTGTTAATCTAAATTATACAATGTATATGATAACTCGGAGATTCACAAAATAGAACTAGAGTGTCATAAAGATGTAAGCACTAGTTCCGATAATGCAAACCGCCATAACAAGACCTACCTTGTCATCGAAGATCAAACTGATGCATCACGACTCGAAAGCACGAACTTGTCGAAAAGTAGAAAACAAAGGTTGGCGATGCGCCGAGATTGATTTGAACGTGTGTTGTTTATTTACAAGACCTCTGGTCTATATTTATACCTGAAAATACAAACATTGTCCATCACGGACACGACTCATATTAACCTAATACAAATCCAACTAACGAACAAGTCCCTAAGGCGGACTCTTACCGTGATTATCTATAAGGAAATTACATAAAATATCCTAACTAATCGATACAATTGCCTTTTCAAGACTCTATTAGTGCGTGGCAATCCGTATGAAGCATCTTAACTTAACCCGATGACGTGTACCGAGTCATATTACCGAAATCGGCTCAATCGGCTAACCTTGTCCGACTCAATCTCTGCCGATTATGTCCGCAGCCGATTCGGACTCCAGCCGATTCTCGCTCTATTTCCGATACGATCTAATCTCCTGGATCTTCTTCGATTCTATCTTCATCTCCGATACTTGAATTACCAAGTTTGATCGTCAACACATGCCCCCCAAGTCCGAAATATTTGGTAATGTTTCGGATTTGCCATATTTATCTCCGAGAGAATTTCGCGCCTGCCGTTTTTTGACCGTTACCACACCGCTTTAAATATTAACCATCACCTCCGAGATATTTCACACCGTTACTCCATTTCCACCGCTCTAGCGATCTTCGCCTTCTCTTTCTCCGGTGATCCCCTCGGTGCTGCAAGGTGATCTCAAGGTGACTCCCTTCTCCAACCTGCTTCCATCCGCAGCAATGTCGTCTTCCGCTAGTCCATCCATCGCTCCATCGGCCGAGTACGCAGAGGTAAGCCCTTATCGGCTAGATCCCTTCTTTCTATGCAGTAGATCGATTTTCCTTGGTCTCAATCTGTTTCCTTCTTCTCTATGTTTATGTAGCATCTTGCAAATCTGATTGCGATTCCTAGCTTAGCCCGCGAACATCACTATTTTGTTGGTCCAATCGGCAACTCTGACCCTACTAAATTTATTATTACCAAAACCAACAGAATCCCATTCAGATTAGCAAACCCCAATCTAGGGCACTGGAAGAACACTTTCAAATCTTGGCCATCTCTAGAAAAAAGCTGGCCTGCATGGTACAAGCGCATATCGGCTAGCAAGCACAGCCACTAGGATGAGCTAGGAATCGGCCAGGCTCTTGCTCTAACTATAGAAAATTCAGCTAAGGATGAACCCCTGATGGCCTCTGCAGCTTATTTCTGGTCCAACACCCTCAATGCCTTTATGTTCAGCCAAGGACCAATGACCCCTACTCTGCTCGACATCATTATGCTCACCGGCCTAGATGTCACTTCATCAGCTAACCCCATGAACTTAAACTCCAAGAATAGATTTGATTTCAAAACCAAGAGTATAGGAGCATTGTCAGGGTTTATTTCAGCAAGCATGGACCAAGGATCTATTACCCCTCGAGAGCACACATCTTTTCTGTTGATGTGGCTCGAAAAATATCTTTTCTATGGATCTAGCTGTGGCCCAACTTTGAACTGGCAGCATATAGCCGAAGCTCTTGAAGAGAAAAGACAATTTTCTTTAGGCAAAATCCTCCTCGGCTATCTGTATCAGACGTTAAATAATGCATCGGCAAAGATAGCCATCGGCTCAGTAGTCAGCGCAGGTGGCCCTTGGTGGCTATTACAATCTTGGTTAAACTTGGTAGCCATGAAAGCTGTAAATCGGCCAGCTCTGACAGAAGCTGAATTCCCAAGATTAGAGCCGATTATAGATGAAGATGGAGAAGAACTCACCCATCGTAGGTGTACCTCTTATGGGGAGTATGCATCCACACCAGCCGATGCTGGACAAAGCTATCGGCTAAATTACTGAAGGATTGGTTCTTCAGTTTTTATGATGGCTTCCAGAAAGATGCCAGAATCTAGTTTTTCTATGAAGACTCAATTAATTTTGAGCTGCCATCAGACTTCAGATTTGAAGAAATCAATCATGAAAAATTCCAGAAGTCTAGAGAAGTATTTGCTGCTGCCATTAGTCCTTGCAACATTCCTGTCGGCATCCATCAAGGCAGGAATATTAAAGTCTCTTATGAATTCTACCACCCAATGAGCTCAGCCAGACAATTTGGCATGGGTCAGCTACCAATCGATTGTACTTTGCCAATAAAATCCAGTGCAGAGGAGAAATCTCTTCAACCTTGATGATGGATCGGCTGCTCAATATCCCAGGACCTCCCGTCGGTAGTATTGACAATATTGAGTTAGCCATGTTCAGGAGCAGGATCTTTAATGCATGGTGGGCTGAATGGAAGAAACATCTTTTGCATCAATCAGCTACAATATACATGACAGATCTTTTCCTTTATATGATCCCTCAAGTAAGTCCTTTTACTTCTCTTGTCAATTTTTTCTTTATATCTGCCAGCCGATTCTGTACTAACTTCATATTCTATCTTTGTTTCTACAGACAACAGACTCATCTCCTCCTCGTAAGAGCAACAGTGGCAAAGAAATTGAATATGCTGCAGGCCTCCTACCCAATGGATGTGGGCTAGCTCCCCCAAGCATCGGCTATCATGCCCCCAAGACCTCGAGTCTACTTCAAGGGCAAATAAGAGAACCAGCCGATGCCGTAAGAAGAGAAAAACCAAAACATCAGCTGTTGATCCATTGGCTGCTAAAAAGAAATCCAAGAAGCAACAAGTTAAACCAGCCGATGATCTGCCAATCCTTGATCCAGTCATTGAAGAAACCTTGGATGAGGCAGAGATTGAAAAAGCCATCGATGAAGCTGCAGCTGAACTTAGTGATGTAGGAGAAAAAATGCCATCGGCTTCTCCAGGTCCTAAGAAAACACCTCCAAGTCCTGTTACCCCAGCCGTATTCTCTCGGCAACCAAGGGTAAAACAATCTTCAAATTGCAATAAAATTATTTATTGCCGATCTCTTTATTTAAACTTTGTACTTTGCAGAAGAAAAGGCCAGCTGAGAAAAAGAAACCGACTCCAGCACCAACCAAATCAACTCTCCACACTGCACCGGTAATCTCTCAACTCTTTAAGTCTTAACCTTACTTTAGCCGATGCTAGTTATCACTTGTTGAACTTAAAATTTTTTTAGCCTTCTCCTCCTCCATCACCTCAAGCACAGCCAATATCTAGCGAACACACTCCATCGGCTGTAGGCAGTCACCATGTTGAGGAAGAAGAACAAGCTGCTGCTCCTACTATTCCTGTAAGTCTTATATCCCTAAGAATCTCAAATCAGCTGTATAACATGTTGTAATACTTAGTTCTTTTCAATTCTTCCTATTGCAGGTCTTAGTCGATTTGTTTTCCTTTCATATCAAGGACTACTTTGATGAGGAGGTAGAAGGAGAAACAACAAGCAAAGCTCTAACTCCCCTAGCCGAAGATGTGAACAGAAATCTTGAAGACATATCCCATCGGCTATAAGCATCCCTAGACAGCTTGGTAGTCGATTGCAGCTTCATCCGGGCAAAATTCCAAGAAATCCAAGCCTTGATCCCGGATGATTTGTCGAATACTATCACCCCAGCTGTATATCTTGAGCAACATCAGTTCAAGCTGGAAAAAGCTAAGCAAAGAATATCTGATCGGCTGGAAAAGAAAAGTATCGAAGCCACAATCCAAGCCAACCGGCAGCTTGTGCATACCGAGAAAGCCAAGCTTGATCAACTTGCCGAAGAGCCGATTAAATCTGTCATAAATCAATTAGAAGCCGAAAGGATTAATCTCTTGGCTAAGCTTGAAGAATGCAACGCCAAGATTGCAATGGAAAAGTATAAACTAGCTGATCTCCCGAAGGCTGTTGAAAAACAGAACTCAAAATTGAAATCGGCTATCAAAAATGTGGCCAACATGACTAAGTCCCTCAAGATCATCCCTGGAACCGACGCTCAAGATGTCCAAGCAATTGATGAAGTTGAAGAAATCAGGCAAAAAGCAATATCGGCTATCCAACGTTATCTTTCTTAATGATAATTTGTAATAGGGACTTAGAGATTTTTTGTAATCAGCTGAAAAACCTTTGATACTTGTGTAATATATACTCTCCATCTCTTTGTGCCAATTAATATATTTTTCTATAACATATGTATCGGCCATCGAGCCGATTTATACCTGGCCAAATATTTGAAGTCTCTCCTGTTATCAGCCATTGAGCCAATATATGATATATTGACTGACATTGTTTTGACTTGTGTACTTTGGCTCAAAAAGTTTCGAAAATTTCTGTCTTCCATGCCCCCCAAGTTTGTAGTAGGGAACACAATGCTGCAAACTTATATGTCTAAGGGCGATAAAAATATCGGCCATCTGAAGAGGATGCGAACACATCGGCTGTAAACCATATATCGGCAGAACTCAGCCGATTATGAACCAATCCAGACGCTTGGGTAGTATTTCTTCAGATATTTTCCATTAAGCGCTCGACCAAAAACTTCCCCATCAAGTCCTTTTAACATAAAAGCTCCTTTAGAAACACATTTATGAATCCGAAAAGGCCCTTCCCAATTCGGTGACCACTTGCCAAATTTATTATCTCTTGCCCCTATCGGCAGCACCAATTTCCAAACAAGTTCATCCTCCTCAAAAGGCTTCGGCACAACTTTTTTGTTGTAATGCCTGGCAACTCTTTCTTTGTCTCTTCTAACTTTTTCAAGAGCTCGCAATCTAGATTGAACCAAATCTTCTGACTCATCAACCATCAAATTATGATAATCATCGGCTGTCAACTCATCTTGTAAAGAAATCCTTCTGGAGCCGATGTTGGTTTCCCATGGTAACACAGCCTCATGCCCATAAACCAACTGATATGGAGGTACTTGAATTGCACCATGACAAGCCATCCGATAGGACCATAATGCCTCTGCTAATATAGTGTGTCACTTTTTGGGATATTCGGCAATCTTCCTTTTGACCAACTTAATCAAGCTCTTGTTAGATGCCTCAGCCTGCCCATTTGCTTGTGCATAATATGGTGAAGAGTTCAACAACTTAATCCCCATGCTATCGGCAAATTGAACAAACTCATCGGACGCAAAAATAGAACATTGATCAGTTGTAATCGTCTGTGGCAAACCAAACCGGTATATGATATGTTCTTTAACAAATTCAATGGCATCTTTACTATCAACTTTCTTCAAAGGAATTGCCTCAACCCACTTGGTGAAATAATCAGTAGCAGCCAATATGAATTTATGTCCTTTACGCGACGGTGGATTGATCTAGCCGATCATATCAATACCCCAACTTCTGAACGGCCATGGCTTGATAATAGGATTCATAGCCGATGCTGGTGCTCTTTGAATAGCTCTAAATTTCTGGCAATCTTGACACCCTTTATAATATCTGAAGCAATCTTTCAGCATTATCGGCCAAAAATATCCAACTCTTCTAATCAGCTATTTCATCTTGTGAGCCGATTGATGAGTTCCACATATGCCCTCATGTACTTTACACATAACTACCTTTGCTTCTTCTAAACTCAAACATCTCAAAAGAATTCCATCAATCGTTCGATAGTATAATGTATCATCCAACAAAACATATTTGAGAGCTTTGTATCTTAATTTTCTGGAAACTGATTTAGAAGGATTCTTCAAGTACTCAAATATCTCAGACCTCCAATCATCGGCTGGTAGACAGGTAATTTCTACTTCAATTCCTTGCAACATCGGCTTGTAGCCTGATGCACCTTGAGCTAAATAATTGGCTTCAACATTTTGCTCCCTAGGGATATGCTTTCAAGCAACTATCTTGAAAGTCTTCATTAGCTCTTGACATTTCTCATTGTAGACCATCAAAACATCATTCTTGCACTCATACTCCCCAGATAACTGACTGATCACCAATAATGAATCACCCATGATTTCAACAGCATCGGCTTCAACCTCTCTCAACAATTGTAATTCTTTCAGGACAGCTTCATATTCAGCTTGATTATTTGTAGAATAAGGCTTGATAGTAAAAGCAAACTGAAAACTTGCCCCCTAGGCGATATGATCACCAAGCCGATACCACAACCATGAGTGCACACAGATCCATCAAAAAACAAGGTCCATGGCATGATGTCAACATTATCAATACTAGTATCTATGTGTTCAACTATGAAATCGGCTATCGCCTGCCCTTTAACTGCCTTAGCCGATTCATACCTTAGGTCAAATTCTGACAAAGAAAAAATCCACATCCCAATTCATCCCTTCAAAACTGGAGCCGATAGCATGTATCGTATTACATCGGCCTTACATACTATAGTGCACTCATTAGAAAGCAAATAATGCCTTAACTTTGTACATGAAAAATATAAGCACAGGCATAATTTCTCCACAGGTGAATATCTTGTTTCTGCATCCAGAAGTCTTCTACTGAGATAAAATATAACTCTTTCTTTACCTTTGACCTCTTGGATTAAAATTGAGCCGATAGAGTTTTGATCGGCTAACAAATATAATTTGAAAGGAAGCTCATTCCGTGGTGGTATGAGAACTGGAAGAGTACTCAAATATTCCTTGATTTCATCAAAAGCCTTTTGCTGTCTCTCTCCCCAGACAAATTCTTGATCGGCCTTCAGTCTTAACAATGGAGTAAATGGTTCTATTCGGCCAGACAAGTTTGATATGAAACGCCTAACAAAATTTATTTTACCGATCAAAGATTGCAACTTGGTCTTATCTGCTGGAGGTTTTATACCTTTAATTTCTTCAATGCTCCTCTAGGGTATCTCAATTCCACACTCATGCACCAAAAATCCAAGAAACTGCCCAGCCGATACACCAAAAGCACATTTAGTTGGATTCATCTTCAACCCATATTTCCTTGCTCTTTCTAATACTTGTCTTAAATCGGCTATATGTTCATCAACTTCCTTAAATTTAACCACCACATCATCAACATAAATTTCTACCAATAAACCGATAAGATCATGAAATATATAATTCATAGCCCTTTGATATGTAGCACCGGCACTTCGCAACCCAAAAGTCATGACAACTCACTCATATAAGCCGATTGCACCATGACATCTGAAAGCAGTCTTGTGATATTTTCTTCAGCCATAAAAATTTGATTATAACCAGCATTACTATCCATGAAACTGATAATTTTGTGTCTAGATGCTGCATCAACCAGTTGATCGGCTATTGGCATTGGGTACTCATCTTTCGGTGTAGCTTTGTTTAAATCTCTAAAATCAATGCAAACAAATATTCAACAAATATATTCAACTGTTACCAATCAGATTGGTAGTGAGTCCAATATATTTATATTAGATTAGATTCTAATATAAGGGGCAGATATAGCATATTAAACAAAGCATGAAACTATGTAAAACATCTATACCAGGTAAGATCGGCTGAAACCCCGATACTATCCTTATTAACAACCATAAAGCATGCTAGATATCATGATTCATAACACGACTTAATAGATCGAACTTAACTGATGCAGCATTAAGTATGAAAAGATGCATAATATCTAGACAATCAAGCCGATGGTTGCCTTTTCAGGATGGTGGATACATTATATAGTTCAAGCCAACAAAACAATCTATCTATTACCAGCAAAACCCTAGATAGAGATCAGCCAATATAAATAGATGGTATTGTCGATCTAAATTATATAACATATATGATAACTCGGAGAATTAAAAGATAGAATTAGAGTGTCATAAAGATGTAAGCACTAATTCTGATAATGCAAACCTCCATAACAAGACCTACCTCTTCGCCCAAGATCAAATTGATGCAGCTCGACTCGAAATCATGAACTTGTCGAAAACAGAAAACAAAGGTTGGCGATGCGCCGAGATTGATTGAACTGTGATTGTTGTTTATGCATAAGACCTCGGGTCTATATTTATACCTGAAAATACAAACATCGTCCAACATGAACACGACTCATATTATCCTAATACAAATCCAACTAGCAAACAAGTCCCCTAGGCAGACTCTTACCGACAATATCTATAAGGAAATTACAAATACTCCTAATTAATAGATACAATTGCCAATCTTGGACTCTATCCTTGCCTGGCAACATCGACGCAAACTCTCTATCGAATCCGATACTGACTTCACATGCAATGTCGAATACATCGGCTATCCCACTCAGACTCGGTCCCAACCGATATAGTCTTCTAGCCGATGCGTACTCTGTTTCCGAGAATCCCGCATATCTTCAAATCCGCTTCGGAATTAGATCTCGTTTTCAATTCATATGTATCAATTAGCTTGCCAAATTTCATCGTCAACAGTACCTCACTACACCTACATGATGATGAAGATGCCTGGACCACGCGGAGTCATATCCCTGCGCAGTGACTTCAAGCAGGCTATCACTTGCGGTAAGGAGAGCTGCGAGCTGGCCCAATCTCGTGAGAGATCTCTTGGCCAACAAGAAGTCCGACTGGCTGCATCAACATCAGAACAAGGAGAGGTCCTCGCCAAGAAGACGGCCAAATCAGGAGAAGGCGACACCAAGACTAAGAAAATCCCTTTAGATCCCTCTGATCCTTCTAAAACTAATGTAATAGGCGCTGAGTTAGATATCAAATAGAAAAGTGCGCTCATCACCTTTCTTCAAGCTAATAGAGAAATTTTTTCATGGAAACCATCTGATATGTCTGGTATCACTAGAGAGATGATTGAGTACTTTTTAAATGTCAAAGAAGATGCCAAACCTATCAAAGAACGACTCCGCCGATTTACACAGGACAGGAGAGATGCTATCAAAGAAGAGCTAACCAAGCTCTTGGCGGCTGGATTTATCATGGAAGTCTACCATCCCGATTGGCTGGCGAACCCAGCCTTGGTCCAAAAGAAGACAGGGCAATGGCACATGTGTGTCGGCTACACGAATCTTAACAAATCCTACCCCAAAGACACTTTTGGCTTGCCTCGCATCAACCAGGTGGTTGACTCGATAGCCGGCTTCGAGCTGCTCAGTTTTTTGGATTGCTACTTGGGATATCACCAAATCAGCTTAAAGGAATCCGACTGCCTAAAGACATCATTCATTACCCCGTTTGGATCATACTGTTACATCACCATGCCCTTTGGATTGAAAAATGATGGGGCTAAGCTTTTACTTTTCTAGTTAGAGATCAGCGTCTTGGAGCTAATGTAGGATCTACCCAAGGACACACAGGTTTAGGTAAATATCTAATGCGTTCCCCAACGGGAGAGGTTATTTTTGGAGGGGAAACTATGCCTTTTTGGGACCTTCGTGCTCCATGGGTAGAACCTCTAAGGGGCCCCAACGGTTTGGACTTGAGAAGGTTGAAAAAAGACTTACCAACGCATGATTCAAATATGTCTCTAGTTGCAACTCGATAGCAATGTGGAAGCATATGTGGATGACGTCGTCATCAAGATCAAGCAGACGGACAACCTGATAGCTGACCTGGAAGAGACATTCGCCAATATTCGCGCTTTCAGGATGAAGCTGAAATCCGAGAAGTGCACCTTCGGAATACCATATTGGTTGTTGAGCGCGAGGAGGAAGATCACATTCAGAAAGTTCAGCGGCCAATCTACTTCGTTAGCGAGGTCCTAGCGAGTGCAAGACACATTATCCTCAGGTAAAAAAAATTACTGTATGGAGTCCTAATTACCGTTAGGAAGTTGGCCCATTATTTTCAGAGTCACTCGGTTACGATGGTTACGTCATTCCCAACCGCGAAGTTACGGGGCGCATTGCCAAATGGGCCTTGGAGTTGATGGTATTAGACATTACTTTTAAGGCCCGGGTCTCCATAAAATCTCAGGTATTAGCTGACTTCGTGCCCGAGTGGACCGAGTGGCAAGAAGTACCTGCGGAAAAGTTAGAATACTAGACAATGCACTTCGACGGGTCAAAGAGGATTACAGGAGCTGGGGCTGGAGTCGTTCTAATCTCCCCGACCAGGGAATGCCTGAGCTACGTACTTTGGATCCACTTTTCAGCCTCGCATAATATGGCCGAGTATGAAGCTCTCCTTCACGGGCTACGGCTTGTCGTGTCTCTTGGGATTTGGTGTTTGGTTGTACGTGGCGATTCCCAGTTGGTAGTCAATCAGGTAATGAAGGACTGGACATGCCTCGATGACAACATGGCTGCCTATCGATAGGAAGTTCACAAGTTGGAGGACAAATTTGATGGACTAGAGCTAACTCATGTTCTTCGGCACAATAATGAAGCTGCAGATCGACTGGCTAATTTTGGTTCCAAGAGAGAAATGACCCGATCAGATGTTTTTGTCGATCACCTTTATGAACCAACTGTTTCAAAGAAGCCAGTTCTAGAAAAAGAGGCAGTGACCAAGTCTTACTGATCGATGTCGACTGGAGAACACCCTTTATCAAGTATTTGAAGCATCAAGAGCGAACCCTTGACAGGAATGAGGCTGAGCGGATTTCTCATCGTAGCAAGGCTTACATCATGGTCGAAGAGGACCTGTACAAGAGGAGCCCGTTTGGCGTCTTGCAAAGATGTGTCTCATTCGAAGAAGGACTACAACTTTTAAAGGACATCCACTCGAGAATATGCGGCAATCATGCAACAACACGTACTTTGGTTGGAAAGGCATATAGGTAGGGTTTCTTCTGGCCTACAGCGGTTACTGATGCTGACAAGATTGTTCGTTCTTGCTAGGGTTATCAATTTTTTGCTAGACAGATTCACTTGCCAGCTCAGGAGTTACAAACTATTCCGCTCTCTTGGCCTTTTACGGTGGGTCCTTTCAAAAGGGCTCAAGGTGGATATACACATCTCTTTGTTGCGGTAGACAAGTTTTCCAAATGGATCGAGGCTAAACCAGTTGCTACAATTACTAAGGACAAAGCCTGAGATTTTTTCGTTAACATCGTACATCGCTTTGGCGTGCCTAATCGAATTATTCCTGACAATGGTACTCAGTTTACAGGAGGTGTGTTTAAAGATTTTTGCGAATATTTTATGACTAAGATTTGTTATGCATCTGTGGCGCATCCTATGAGTAATGGGCAAGTTGAGCGCGCGAATGGTATGGTTCTTCAAGGGATTAAAACTCGAGTTTTTGACAGATTGTGTCCCTATGCTGGCCAGTGGACAGAAGAGTTACCCTCAGTTCTATGGTCATTACGCACCACACCAAGTCGGGCTACGGGCCAGTCACCTTTTTCTTGGTATATGGGGCTGAAGCTATGCTGCCAAGTGAAATGTAATTCGAATCCCTGCGTGTGCGCAATTTTGATGATGAGCGTTAAGAGCAAGACAGGACAGATGACTTGAAACGACTGGATGAAGCCCGAGAGGCAACCCTCATTCAGTCGGCCAGATATCATAATGTCAGATTACGTGCTCTTATAGTCGGGGATACAATTCTTCGGAAGATTCAAACGACTAAGGATAGGCATAATGGGCTACTCGCTTGTTCTTTGTTGCTGGATTAATGGTGGGGCTATCAGAAGGTTGTGCTTTTCTAACAGTTGACTTGTGAGGAGCGTTGAGGGGAGGCTTGGAAGAAAAAAAGTAGATTTTCCTGCATAGGAGATGTTATATAGAGTTGTTAAGACATTTATATTGAAGATAACTTTATTACATAAAGAGGATGGTAGTTTTCTTACCGTAGGAGGAGGTCGATGCAAGCAGTATGGTGTAATTGGGAGCTTGTGGCCGTAATCAATGGCTATGCCGGATGAGAAGACTTTGTACATGTGGCTGCACATGACCTTGTAGTCTATGGAGTTTGGATCTTCGTGGTTCGGATCGGTTTAACCCTCATATTCATATGCTGGTTTACTTCTCTCTTTGATTGGAGCCAGTCGATACTTGATAAAATATCGTGCGACTTGTTCTCCTTGAAGACCTTTTTGCTTGATCTCCATTAAGCGACTGAGCAATTGATTTGCTTGGGCAAGCTAGTCACCGATTGGGAGGTTTCTCCAGTGTTCTTGAGGAATTGGTGGGAGGCCGACAATGTCGGGCAGACAAGGAGCCGGATTGGAGATGTAAAACCAGTTAGAGTGCCAGCCTTTGTTAGAGGTTTTGAAGGGAAGAGAGAAATATTTCTGGGTCAGCGTTCCACGCAACTGAAACCCATATCCGCCAACAACGCAGGGGTTGTTTTTGTATGGTTGAGGTATGAGGTAGAAGATGTCGCGGAATAGAAAGAAATGTGGAAGGATGCCTAGAAAGGCTTCGTAGAGATTGATAAAATTTGCAATGTCCAGAATAGAATTTGGGTTCAGATGATAAATTTAGATTCTATAAAATTGGAGAAGTCCGCGGAAGAAATTGGAGATTGGAAGGGCAAAACCAGCGTAAAAGAATGGGGTAAATACAACGATTTCATCGGTGCCTCAAGTTGGAAATTCCTCACCATAAGTGGGGCGCTTTCACATCAGATGTTGCCCATTGGTCAAAGGGGATTTTTCTCTCTCTGGCCATTGTTACGGTGTGGAAGTGAGTGGATTTGGGAGTTTTCTTAAAGGAGAGTGGTGCGAGGAGTGAATCGGAGTTATCCGCGATGGGATCTAGCGGAGAGTGCAGGATTTGGGTTGTTGAAAATGTGGGGAAATGGAACCCTAGCTGGAGTACTGTTGGTGGTAAACAGGGGCGCCGGAAGATTTTCGCGAGGAAAACGAAGAGGCGAGAATAGCAACGGTTGCTTCGTTGATTTTCATATAAGGGTATCGGGAGGCGACCGATTGGGCCGAGGTCCATTAGGCGTTTTCAGCCCATATTGCTAGGTGTGGTATATTGCTAGGTGTGGTCTGACATATGTCCCTAGGGGCTTAAGCATTTTTTGTGATGAGCAAAAATGCGTATGTCAATGAATCCCAATACCTATAAAAATCCTTTATATAGCGGTTATTTCACTCTGTAAAGAGTTAGTGCGATGCAATTTAAAAGGTCCTAAGGAATAAGAGTTTTATTGTCGATCCGAATAACTTTTTTATAATTTAAGGATATTGTTTAGGTTAAAAAATAATTGGCTAAGTATCATACCATTGTTTTTTGCCACGAAAGCGTGCACTTTTTTTGACCAATGTTATGGCTTAGGCTGATTATATATTTTGATCGTTTTTCCAGGCGGTTGGTAAATCCTGTATGAGTTTATTTACTCAGATTTTATACCACATATGTCGTATATTTCCTAGTATTGTGAAACCAAGTGTTTTTTAGAGACTTAAGCACATTTGTTAAAGCAGTGTGCGCATGGTGTGTACCCAATGCTATGGAAATTTCTTTATTCATAGCAAGCAAGCTTTTTTATAGCTGTTCTGTTATGTGAATTTTCAAAGATTTAGTCAACTTTAAGCTGTTCACATCATTTTTTTACAAAGTAGTCGGTTTTATCACTTGAGTTTTGTCTACTCGGGGGTTCATACTGCATATGTTATTATTATGCTATTTAGGTAGCTTAAAACCACTCGGATGATTGATATTATTAATCTTGACTATATGATTAGTTTGTTCAATTAATCATATAGTCTGGGACTACACCAAATTAGATGCATCTAGTCGATGCACCTAGGTATATTTTTGTAATTTTTTCCAGCCCTTCACAGCTTTATGACTTGGTAAAAGTACTCAGGAGACTATGGCAGAGATGATTGAAGCACTCAGTTGTATGTATTTTGACTTGGGAGAAGATTATCTTGTCGACTGTGAAGGTCTCAGGGGCTACTGTGGAGATTAAGGGTACCACATACCCACAGATCTAGTTTATCCGACTGGTTTATAGGGGATGGATTATATATATAGATTATGTAACAAGTTAGGACTTGGGTGTCACCTTTACATGTAGATCAAGGAAACGGCTTATTGTCCTTGCTTGATAAGATTGTAAAGTAGTTATAGGAGATTTAAACCGTAAGGAGTTAAATCTCTATCTTGTAAACCCCTCCCCTCCGGCTATATGAGAAGAGGGTGCCTCTCACGGGAATAAGCTAATCAAGATCGTAAGATCAATACATCACTCGGTGGATCTAATTCCTGAAATAGGAGTAGGTATTACTTCTTTCAAGAAGGCCTATACCTGCATAAATCCATTGTCTCATAACCCATCCACTTTCCATCTTGTGCGCTACCCCTTTTTATATTACCGAATTAGTTTCGACATATAGATTGTAGACTCATCTATTCAATCCACTGTACATCACTGAAATATGAATAAATTTAATCTTACAGCAGACCGGAAAATATTATTGATGGAAATGATATTTTTTCAAATTCATAATCATATACCACAGATCTCTCGAAACCGCTAGTTAGCGGCTAGCCGCGCGCGCTCTCCCTCGCGCGGCGCGGCACGTGGGGCGCGCGGAGGGAGGGGCGGCGGCTTTTTTCGGTTTTTTTCCTTCGGTTTTTTTCAACGGTTTTTCCTTTTGTTTTTTCTTCGTTTTTTTTCTTTGTTTTGTTTTTCGTTTTATATGTACGGGATAAGTTTGTATACGTGTATACAAAGTTTGTATACACGTACACAAAGTTCTTATACGTGATTTTTTTTCTTTTTTTCTTCCTTTTTTTCGGTTTTTCCTTTTTTATATGTACGGGATACACAGTTTGTATACGTGTATATAAAGTTCATATACGGATATTTTTTCTGGTTTTTATTGATTTTTTCAATACGTATGTATATAAAGTTTGTATATGTATGTATATAAAATCTGTATACATCGTATACAAACTTTGCATATGTGTATGTTATATATATATATAGGTACGGGATACAAGTTTGTATACGTGCATACAAACTTTGTATACACGTATACAAAGTTCGTATACATGATATTTTTCTTGTTTTTTTCTTCCTTTTTTTGGTTTTTCCTTTTTTATAGGTACGGGATACAAAGTTTGTATACGTGTATACAAAGTTCGTATACGTGATATTTTTCTAATTTTTTTGATTTTTTCAATACGTATTTATATAAAGTTTGTATACATGTATGCAAAGTTTGTTTATGCGTATACAAACTTTGTATACGTGATATATTTTCTAGTTTTTTCATTTTTTCAATATATATGTATATAAAGTTTGTATATATCGTATACAAAGTTTGTATATATCCTATATATACTTTGTATACATCGTACATAAACTTTGTATACGTCATATACAAAGTATGTGTATATTCTTTTATACATTAAAAATGTATTTATAAAAAAATTATATATATACATACGTATATACTTATATATACACACGTATACGTATATACGTGTATATATATTGTATATATATACGTATATACATATAATGTATACATGAGAGAGATGAGAGAGATTTTTGAGGGGGAAACTAACCGCGCGCGCGTCGGGGCGCGCGGCTGATTGCGTATCAGCGCTCCCCTGATCTCTGGCTTCATGACATGTACAAGTCTCCAGCGGTGTGTATGTTCCACATATCAGTACAGTTCGTCTCTCTTTACTTCTTTTTGGAAAAATCTTATTGCTTTAAATGTTGATATTCTTGTTTCCAAATAACTGTCTATTAAACCCGTCTATACAATATGGAATAGATTGAAAAAATTGGTTATATAACTTACAAGAGTAAAAATTTTACAGGTACTTTCCTATGTATAATCAGACAAATTGAGGTGTACGGATAAGCTAAGTTCCTCCTCTTTTTTTTCTTTTTTTACTGATTACTTTATCTTTACAATCTCAGAGGAATTTGATTATTAAGGAATGTAAGAGCAGGCACCATTGTGTATTCAGCAAAAGAAAAATGATTACTGGCATCATTTTCAATTACATTACAAGACATTGTGCTTAAGGTTCAGCGCTATTGGTCTTGCTGGCTGAGTACATCTGACCAACCCCTACATGAGTATTTTCTCTTTCTATTTAATTAGTTACTTTTTACTAAGATTTACAATTACTAATCCAATATTAAAATCTAACAACTGCAGTGTTTACATGAGTATCCCGCAGCAACGTACGAGGTATCATCTAGTTTACTACATGTTTACCTACACGAGAAAATCCTATTAGGATATCTCTAGATTTTTTTTCCAAAGTAAATTTAACTTTGGACCACATAGGGTCAATCCCATATTTTCATTTCACACCACATCTAGTTACATTGCTTGCATTTTGGACAGGATTTATGACTTATGATTATGAAAATGCTAGCACCGGAACAACAAATGTAGCACGTACATTTATACTACATCCTATCAAATACATGTGATTTCATTACTATATATATAAGCATTGGGAACCAGATTTCACTACTTGGCAATTGAGATACTAGGGCATAAGCTATGAATCCCGATCCAAAATGCAAAGGATTGTAACTATATGTGGTGTCAAGTGGAAAGATTGATCTAACCCTAATCCACTCTTATTTTTTAATCATTTCAGTGGAGTCCTTTTTTAGTTGGAGTGTAAGAGAGACGGAGATAAAGCTGTGCCAAACAGTTTCTTAGCGTTCCTTGTTACACAATGTGAGTGTGTCGTATAAGATTATGACACGAAGACATTGAAATCATGTTTTATGTAAGACACACTAGCAAAGTGAGAAAACAAATGTGAAGAGCAATGATGACAAAAATAGATTCTGGTTCATGGTGTACATATGGGACTGCTTACCGTTTTGAAACAATTGCTATATTACTTCAATTGTTCTTTTAAAGAATATATGGTCCTTTTGCGTCATAAACAATTTTTTATAGTTAAAGAGTAAAATTTTATAAAACCCCACATTATATTTATGGTTGGAAACCATACTTTAATACGAATTGTGGCATATTACCACAGGTTTATGGTCTAAGGATATCTTCGATACAAACAGATTGAGTGGAAAAGTCCCTTGTTTTTCTCATGCACGCTTCCCAAACTGCTTAACAATATGTTTTTTAAAAAAATCTATTCGAAAGTTTCTTTAAAAATTATATTAATTTATTTTTCAAGTTTAAAATAATTTACTTAACGTTGGTACACCTCGTTTTGCGTATTATCTCAATCTCCTCCAATCCTCTCAAACACGGAAAGGAAAAGACTGAGAAGATATGTAAAACGAGGTAAGCCATTAGCGCATGCTTAATTAAGTATTAGTTATTTCAAACATAGAAAATGAATTAATACATGCGTAAGCTAGTTTGCTGAGCTGCGCATCACGTCAACACATGCATGTGTGAATAAGCTTGGGATTTTGCAATATCACAGCCACAATGGAACCCTAGGGGATCCCACCATAAAGGAGGCGTATTAAGATCGAGCATTCCATTCCATCTTAGGTACCCCTACATTCCATAATATAAGGTATTATGTTATTTTTTCTAAAAACCATAGGAAATTAGCAAAATGATGAGTTATAGTATAAAAGGTGTTAGTTATAAGGAATAAACTAAGGGCTCATTTGGGTTACAGAATAGGACAAAGTATAGGAATGGAAAAAGGAATCTAAGTATAAAGCAGAGTGATTAAAAACAAAGAAATACGAAAGTTGAGTGCATTTCAATTACAGGAAGTTGATTGCCTAGGACTTGTAGGCAGGATAGAGAAAAAAAGAGCTTGAGGTGGATGGGTTTTTTCTGTACTTTTCCTTTGAAATAGGCATCAAAGTAAACTTTACTTTGGATTTCCTACAATCGATCTCCACTGTCCAAATGGTACGAAATGGAAAAATTCATGTGCACAGTATACCTCCAAAATTCCTCTGAAAATCCTCTAATCAGAAGAAACCCTAATATAGAAAGTTGGTAGGTGAGGAATAACCTAGTGCAAAAGTTGGTTGGTGGGATCACACAATCTTTTATGTTATGAGACGAAGGGAGTAACAATATTGCGTATATTGCTAATTTATGCATGTTGGATCGAACAACAATAACTAAGCCAACCAGAGGGGGGTGAATAGTTGGTATGCCCAAAAACCAAAACTTTTAGCGGAAATAAAAGATACCCTCAAATTCGACGGATCGCGGTCTGACCGAAGTTGCTATGCCGGTCTGACCGCCTGGTCCACGTCAGTCTGACCGCGGGTCTCTCGCTGGTCTGACCGCCACCTTGCCGCCGGTCTAACCGCAAGTGTGCCGCCGGTCTGACCACCGCCTTGCCGCCGGTCTGACCGGTGGTATGTCGCCGGTTGGACCGCCGAAACCCGATGAAACACAAATCGAAGAACTCCTAAAGTAGATCACGACTTTATTGATTCTTTCTGTGTTTACAAAGTGCACCAACAGCACTCCTTACAAAAATCTCGACTAAACTCGAAACCCTAACAAAAACTTTCAATTCAATTGCTCTCAAAGCGATACCGGGAAGCCTCACGCTCCCTCTCTATTTATACCCAAGGTAGGCAGCCTAAAGCCACGAACCAATCTCATACTAGAAGTCCTAATCACCCTAGGAAACCTTCTTGTATAAGAAACAAACTCTACATAATCAATCCCATCAAATTTGGACTCCTTCCAAATTCGACTCCGCATCCCATACGCACACAACACCTCCATCGTATGCCATATGGAACCTTCACCTTCCACGTGCATTGAACTCTAGCCTTAGTATCCCGCATGATCTCTGACCACCACGGACGTCATCTTATCCCCAAGCCGACTCCCGGTCAATCACCGCAAATACTCTCCCGGCATTAGTTCACCTACACATGAAACAAACAAAGAAACCATATTCCGAGACCAAGCTATCCCCAACTTGACTCATTGTTAGCAAACAACAGTATTACATACGCATAGTATCCATCTAGAAGTCATATTCATGAAACAATCACGGATATCCAAACAAACAACCCGAAACCGAAACCGACTCAGTGTCGGCCGGTCAGACCGCGGGCTGCGCCGGTCTGACCGCGCACTACACGCCGGTCTGACCGGCAGCCTCTGCCCGGTCTGACCGGACCCAATCCAGTAATCCCTGTATATCACCTGTGAAATCCAATCATCTCCAAAACCACTTCGCAAATAAATTCCAAATATCAAAACCAATAATCTTCAATACCAATTTGTTCATCACAAAAACATAATCAAAAACCTTTGATTTTACAATCTCCCCCTTGATGAACACATTGGCAAACCCATCAAAAATGTTTTGGTTGCTCAAAAAACCAAAGAAACCATTTTGAGAAATCCAAAGAAATCCATTTGCTTCTCAAAAATTCACCTTCTCAAAAATTCACCTTGCTTCTCCCAAAACACTTCTCCCCCTTTTGACAATGATTTCATCAAGCATAAGAATTATATTCATTAATGTATAAGAGCTTAACATACATATAGCATAACAAGTCATGTGTTGCAATAAAAAGCAGATGAACCCATCGATAGCATAACAAGCATGCATTAAAGTATAAACATGAAACAAAGATTTTACAATTAAGCTTGAATCAACAATCAAAATTCATGATTTCATACGATTTATAATGCAACATCTTAACAAGCACATAGGTTGAAGAATAAACACTAAACATATATACCTATTGCATTTATCATTCTTTCTCAAATAAACTTTAGCACAAAACAACCAAGAGAATTTTATAACCTTTTCTTTTTCTTGAGCCTTTTTGCTCATTTTTATTATCCCGGGTATGTCCCTGTCGTCAAGACTGTTTCCAGGGATTCGGCACCCATTTTTTTCTCATATCGAATACGTTCTTGTCGTCAAGACTGTTTCCAAGGATTCGGTATTCATTTTTATATTTTTGTATTCTCTTTGCATAATGAGCAACAAAGCTATTTGAAGAATAACAATTCAATAAAGCATATATATAGAGCATTTATAAATCAAACCATATGCTAGTATCAATATTGCACATTTGCTTAATTCAAGTATAGAATTTACGTGTCATGCATCATCTCCCTTAAAAGCAAAATCTAAGTCTCATAAAAATACTAGAATACATACAAGCTAAGCTAGAGACAGATAAATCTTCATAGTATTGCTAGCATGCACAAGAAAATACCATATATATAGAACAAAGCTCTCTTTGTCAATTTTTCTCATTATCATATTTTTGCTTGATAAAACCATAAGGTACAAACTCCCCCTCAAAACATGCCAAAAGGATGAATTATGCCCAATTCACCACGTAGAAAAGCAAAACGATTAGAATCCAAAGGTTTAGTGAAAATATCAGCCAGTTGCAACTTTGTGTCCAAAAACTCATTATTCGCTTGACCGCTTGACGATGTGAAGCACGAGGAGAAGCTTGAAAGCGCACACACAAACATACAGCAAATTGTATGTCTGGCCTTGAAGCAGTTAGATACAACAATGATCCAATCATACTTCTATACTCCTTTTGATCAACAGCTTCACCATCTTCATCAGGATCCAACACAGCTGTAGAACCAATTGGTGTTGAAATTGGCTTGCTATTCTCCATCTTGAACCGTCTCAAAAGATCCTTCGTATACTTCGTTTGATGCACAAATATACCTTGAGGTATTTGCTTAACTTGCAATCCCAAAAAGTATGATAACTCACCCATCATGCTCATCCCAAATTCCCTGCGCATAGTCTCAGCAAAATCTACTACCAAAGCGTGAGACGAACAACCAAAGATAATATCATCCACATAAATCTGAATGAACAGTTGATTATCACCATGCTTCTGAACAAAAAGCGTTTTATCAACCTTTCCCATTATAAAACCTTTCGCAAGCAAAAAGTTCTTAAGCCTATCATACCATGCTCTAGGTGCTTGTTTCAAACCATACAAAGCTTTAGACAATTTAAAAACATGGTTGGGAAAATCAGGATTTTCAAAACCAGGTGGTTGTTTGACATAAACTTCCTCCTGTATAAAACCATTTAGAAAAGCACTTTTTACATCCATTTGATACAATTTAAAACCTTTTGAAGCTACAAAAGCCAACAAAAGTCTAATTGCCTCAATTCTAGCAACAGGAGCAAAAGTTTCATCAAAATCCAAACCCTCCACCTGAGTAAAACCTTGAGCAACAAGTCTAGCTTTATTTCTCACAATCAAACCATCCTCATTTTGTTTATTTTTGAAAACCCACTTGGTTCCAATAATATTATGTCCAGAAGGTGGTTCAACTAAAGTCCAAACTTTGTTTCTCTCAAAATTTTCAAGTTCTTCATGCATGGCGTTAATCCACGATTCATCAGTTAATGCATGTGACACATCTTTGGGTTCAAAAGAAGCAACCAATGCAGAATTTACACAAACATCATGAGTCATTACCTTAGACCTAGTAGTCCGCTCACCTAAATTACCAATGATTTGTTCTGGCGGATGTTGTCGTTGAATACGCAAAGGAGCAGCAACTTCTGAAGTTGATTCACGTTCTGTATCAGTACTGGTCGAAGTTGAAGCCTCTGGAGGACCATCTCGAACAGCATCAACAGAACCTTCAGCCGACGACCCTGGCTGGTCTGACCGCACGTCCTGCGCCGGTCTGACCGGAGGTGTGCCGGCGGTCTGACCGGCCTGGCGCCCGGTCTGACCGGCCGAGCCGACCTCGTCGTCGTCGTCGCTCTCGTCTTCAAAAATACGACCATCCTCCCCCTGAACCTGTGACAGTGTACCTGCAATATCGGGTCTAGTACCTGGACTAGCCTCATCAAAAGAAACTTCGCAAGTCTCAACGATTTTGTTAGTCTCCAAAATAAGTACACAATAGCCACGAGAGTGTGCGTGGTAACCAAGAAACATTCCATCGGTAGAACGTGCCTCAAACTTATCCAAATTTCCAGATTTCAAGACAAAGCATTTGCAACCAAAAACACGCAAATGTGAAACTTTGGGTTGATGTCTAAACCGAAGCTCATAAGAAGTTTTTCCAAGTTTTGATCTCAAGAAAACCCGATTTGAAATATAGCATGCGGTGTTAATCACCTCAGCCCAAAATTTTCTAGGAGTGTGATACTCATCCAACATCGTTCTAGCCATCTCAACCAAAACACGATTCTTTCTTTCAACAACACCGTTTTGTTGCGGAACACGAGGAGAAGAAAATTCATGTGCAAGACCTCTTTCGTTGCAAAACTGTTCAAATGAAGCATTTTTGAATTCACCACCATTATCACTTCGAATTCTTTTCAAAGAACCAGGAGATTCAAGATTCAATCGAAGAAACAAACCACGAAAGTGTTGAAACGCCTCATCCTTAGTTGCCATAAAGAAAACCCAAGAATATCTAGAAAAATCATCAACAATAACCAACACATACCACTTTCCTCCAACTGATTGCACTCTAGCTGGACCAACAGAGTCCATGTGTAAAAGCTGTCCTGGTGCATCAGTCATCACAGAAACAATAGGAGCATGCGAAGAAGCAACCATCTTAGCATGACGGCACGGTGTGCAAACCAAATCAAGATCTTTCTTAAGTTTAGGCAAACCACGAACAAGATCCAAACCACTTAACCTCGTGAGATGATCAAAACCAACATGTCCAAGTCTACGATGCCAAAACATCACATCTTTACTAAATTTAGCAACCAAACATGTTATCACAGGTGAAACAGGATTTTCAAAATCAGCTTTAAACACTCTACCATAGCGAGAAATATTCAACACAGAATCACCACGAGAATCAAAAACTTTACTTCCAGTTTTCTTAAAATGAACCTCAAAATCTTCATCAAGAATTTGTGAAACTGAAAGTAAATTATACTTTAAGTCCTCAACCAAAGCTACATTCTTTAATTCAAATTTGTCATTTACCTTTACCAAACCTGTAGCGAGAACGGCACTAGTAGAAGCATCACCAAAGATAATCGATTCAGTCTTGGATGCCCGTTTGAGGGAGGAGAACCAATTTTTATCACCGGTCATGTGCCGCGAACAACCGGAATCCACGATCCATACGTTCTCCTTCCTTTCCACCAACGCCTACACACAGGCAGAAGTCGAAGCCTCAGTACTGGGGTTAGATGACAATAAAAATTTAGGAATCCAATACTGAGACACACGACCAGAAGATCCAATAGGCATATATCCACGTGCAAAAATAGTTTGAGAATTTTCAGACAAATTCCTCCGAGGCCGGTCTGACCGAGGTACAGTGGCCGGTCTAACCGGTGCCCGGTCTGACCACCGTTGTACCGCCAGTCTGACCGGTCGCCGGTCTGACCGCGGGACCCACTGCGGTCTGACCGGTTTCCTCGAGGGAAAACCAGATTTTCGCCACTTTGATTTTGCAAAAGCAATCTCTCTCTCCTTTTTTCAACAAGATGTCCATCTTTGCCACAAAACGAGCAAGTATATTTTTCACGATGAGGAGAAATATTGGTAGAATCAGATGACTTAGCTACACAAGTAACAACAGGAGGTTTTGCATGCACAACATTGGATTTGGAGGAAGATGCACTCAAAGTAGACATGATGCCAGCAGATTTAAACACAGTGTTCTTAGTTTCAGGTTTAACCAAAATTTCACCACTTCTAGCACCAACACCTAACACAACAGGAGGATGTCTAGTATGATGAGCATAAGGATTAAAACCTAAACCATGGTTATGTGTGCTAACCTTAGATTGATCTAGGATCATGTTGAGGTTCCTTTTACCATCAGAAAGTCTTAGCAAAGAATTTTTCAATTAAGAAACCTCTTTTTCCAAAGTAGCACAATTTTCACAATCTATCATGACATCTTTACTTTTACGACACTTGGGGCAAGAAAGCACTTCATTGTTTTTTACAACATCTTCCACGTACTCAACACGACCTAAAGCATCTTTTAATTTCATCTTATTCAAAGTACATATAGAGCAATCCAAAACATCATGAGGTTGTTTTAACTTTTTAGCACAAATCATGTTAAACATCAAACTAGCATGAAAAGCAATTTGATATTTTTGCAACAACTTTTTAGTTAAAATCAACTCATCCAAAGTGTGTGTGTGCAAAGCAAAACTAAGAGCAAAAGAAGATTTACTTTTCAAATCATGTACAGCATTGACATCTCTAATTTTAAAAATTTCATTCATTAAAACCTCACAACTTTGACAATCATCATCATTAGGAATAAGAGATTTTAATCTATCAATTTCAGAATTAAGAGATTCAATGATAAACTCCTGTTTTCTATACATCTTCTCACACTTCTTATTTTTTGCACTCAAAATATTAATAGCTTCTTCAAAAGCACTTACCTCATTGTCTTCACATTCTGAATCTGATTCACCTCGTGCCATGAAGCAAACACCGGAGATGTTCTTTCCCTTGTCATCATCTCCACTTTCTCCATCTACATCACTTAGTGGCTCAAACGCGGCGTAGACTTGATCAAAAGCCTTTTTGAGATTCTCCCTGATCTTCTTTCCTCCTCTAATTGTATTCTTGGGCTTGTTGTCATTGATCTTCTCATTACCATTATCTTCCCTCTTATTTCTCCCAAGCTTAGGACAACGTGAACGAAAGTGATCCGTAGCACCACATTCAAAACAGCGATTTGGTCCACCTCTTTTCCTGTACCTGACATTAGTCACAGCTCGAGAAAGTCTGTTAGATAACAAAACCAAGTCCTCCTCCTCGAACTGTTCGAGTTGATCATCGGACATGGCATTAAACAAAGCAACTACGGAAGACTTTGATGAAGGAGCATCAATATCCAAAGAAGTTGAGGAAGAAACCAAAGCACTCGACTTAGAGTCAACTTTACGAGAAAGAATATTCATCTCATGTGTTTTCAATTTTGTGTAAAGCGAATCCAAATTCAAAGTAGACATATTAGCAGACTCCAGAATAGATGTAACTTTCATCTCCCAAATAGACATGTCAAGACCATTTAAAAAGTGACGAGAAATCTCAGATTGTGTATAATTAACATCATAAGAAGAATCAACAGATCTAAGATCACTCAAAATTTTATTAAACCTAGAAAGATAGTCATCTAAAGCTTCTCCAGGTTTCATCTCAAATTTAATATACTCCTTTTTGAAAAGATCGCGACGAAGCTCTTTAATGTTATTTGTTCCTTGATGAAAATTACTCAAAGCAATCCAAATCTCATGGGCAGTTTGAAGATGAGAAACACGATCATAATCCGAACGAGAAATCCCACTCAAAAGAATATTGCGAGCTTTGCAATTTTGTTCAAACTCAGTTTTTAAAGCAGCAGTATTAATTTGATCAGGGATCTCATAAGGATGAGAAACTTTTCTCCAAATATCATAATCCTCAGCCATAATATAAGATTGCATCCTACTACACCAATGAGAAAAATCCGTTCCATCGAAAACATGAGGCTTAGTTGAAAACCTATTAGCAGCCATGGCAAAACTCTAGATTGATTAAGATCCAAAGAAGAAAACAAGGCTCTGATACCACTTGTAGGATCGAACAACAATAACTAAGCTAACCAGAGGGGGGTGAATCGTTGGTATGCCCAAAAACCAAAACTTTTAGCGGAAATAAAAGATACCCTCAAATTCGACGGATCGCGGTCTGACCGAAGTTGCTACGCTGGTCTGACCGCCTGGTCCACGTCGGTCTGACCGCAGGTCTCTCGCCGGTCTGACCGCCACCTTGCCGCCGGTCTGACCGCAAGTGTGCCACCGGTCTGACCGCCGCCTTGCCGCCGGTCTGACCGGTGGTATGTCACCGGTTGGACCACCGAAACCCGATGAAACACAAATCGAAGAACTCCTAAAGTAGATCACGACTTTATTGATTCTTTCTGTGTTTACAAAGTGCACCAACAGCACTCCTTACAAAAATCTCCACTAAACTCGAAACCCTAACAAAAACTTTCAATTCAATTGCTCTCAAAGCGATACCGGGAAGCCTCACGCTCCCTCTCTATTTATACCCAAGGTAGGCAGCCTAAAGCCACGAACCAATCTCATACTAGAAGTCCTAATCACCCTAGGAAACCTTCTTGTATAAGAAACAAACTCTACATAATCAATCCCATCAAATTTGGACTCCTTCCAAATTCGACTCCGCATCCCATACGCACACAACACCTCCATCTTATGCCATATGGAACCTTCACCTTCCACGTGCATTGAACTCTAGCCTTAGTATCCCGCATGATCTCTGACCACCACGGACGTCATCTTATCCCCAAGCCGACTCCCGGTCAATCACCGCAAATACTCTCCCGGCATTAGTTCACCTACACATGAAACAAACAAAGAAACCATATTCCGAGACCAAGCTATCCCCAACTTGACTCATTGTTAGCAACCAACAGTATTACATACGCATAGTATCCATCTAGAAGTCATATTCATGAAACAATCACGGATATCCAAACAAACAACCCGAAACCGAAACCGACTCAGTGTCGGCCGGTCAGACCGCGGGATGCGCCGGTCTGACCGCGCACTACACGCCGGTCTGACCGGCAGCCTCTGCCCGGTCTGACCGGACCCAATCCAGTAATCCCTGTATATCACCTGTGAAATCCAATCATCTCCAAAACCACTTCGCAAATAAATTCCAAATATCAAAACCAATAATCTTCAATACCAATTTGTTCATCACAAAAACATAATCAAAAACCTTTGATTTTACATGTTTATCTATCGAAATTCCTGAATTTCGTATTTTATGATTTTTTAGGTTTAACCATCATATTAGGAGTTAGAGGTGATGTAAATATTTTATTAAGGAACTTATCACACCTTTCATAACACAAGTAAAGCTTACATAAGTTGAAAAATATAAAATAGAGATTGGTGAAAGAATGATCTTTACGTTATAGGAGCTAGAGAAAGCATCGAGCAATTTTGTTAAAACTCGTGAGGTTGGTAATAGAAGACATTGCATTGTATACAAAAGAATATTACACCTAGATGGTGATGCAATTAAGAAATTAATCAAGGATCTTAGTGCGGAGAGAAATATATGATTTTATAAATGAAGTTAATTGTTGATGAGGTCAATCATAAAATGTGTTAAAGCTTTTAGGATGATGCCTTAAGACATTAGTTACAACGTTAGTTTATGAAAATCCATTTTAAATGGAACTCTTGATATCATCTTCACATCGAGGAACCAAAGGATTACACCTGAATTCAGTAGAGCATTGGTCTATCTACATCCAACCGCTACAAAACACCAATATTTCACACGGATATTAAGGCATCGAACATAATATTGTCTGGTGAAGGCATATATTGCTACTTACTATTTGTTTTCTTCCTACAATTCTATTTTGTAAACAAAAGGGAGAAAAGTACGGGGGGCCAATGCCCCCACTTAGTATTGTACATTATAAAATTAGCTTATAGTTGTCATATATTTATTTATTTGAAATAATTGTTGTTATTATTTGTGTAAACAAAACACACATGCTACATTCTGATGGAAACACACAAATTTATAATTCTTCATATGAAATCAAACATCGTACACATGGGTACATTCATTCTGACACTTGATGCGGCCTTTATAAGATACAAAATAAAGTTGAATAATGTAAAGAAGATGAAAGAGAGATATTTCAGGCAAAAACATGGGTTGCTTCAGCAACAATTGATGTTACAAAACACAAATTAATATTGGTGAAAGGACAATCTTCACCTTACAAGAGTTAGAGAAAGCCACATGCAATTTTGATAAAACTTGGGAGGTTGGCGGTGAAGGACATGACATTGTCTATAAAGAAATTTTGGACTTGCATGTTGTTGCCATTAAGAAATCAAAGATTATAGTGGAGAAAGAAATAGATGATGTCATAAACGAAGTTGCAATTTTTCCCCAATTTAATCATAGAAATATAGTAAAGCTTATATAGGGTGTTGCCTTGACGCAGAAGTTCCGTTGTTTGTTATGAGTTTATTTTCAATGGATCGATCACCATCTTCATGTTGATGGACTGGTATCTCTATCATGGGATGACCAAGTAAGGGTTGCTCTTGTAGTTGCAAGATCTTTAGTCTATCTACACTTAGCTACTATAGCAGCAATATTCTATAGAGATAATAAGGCATCCAACATAGTTCTTGATGATAATTTAACAACAAAGATATCAAACTTTGGAGCATCAAGGTACATTCCCATTGATCAGACTGGAGTGACTACAGATGTTCAAGGAACCATTGGTTACCTAGATCCCATGTATTACTATACCGATCATCTAACAAATAAAAGTGATGTTTTCAGTTTTGGTGTTCTTCTTATAGAACTGCTTACCGAAAATAGCCTATCTATAGGACTGATAAATGTGATGTTTCTAGTTTTAGTCTTGTTTCACATTTTGCCTTCCTACTGAAAGAACGCAAGACGTGAAACAAGACCAAAACTAAAAACATCACATTTATCAGTCCTATAGATAGGCTTTTTTTGGTAAGCAGTTCTATAAGAACACCAGAACTAAAAACATCACTTTTATCTGTTAGATGATCGGTATAGTAATACATGGGATCTAGGGAACCAATTGTTCCTTGAACATCTATAGTCACTCCAGTCTTATCAATGGGAAACTGTTAAATTATCATCAAGAAGTACGTTAGATGCCTTGATATCTCTATGGAATATTGGTGTTGTAGTGGCTGAGTGTAAATAGACCAAGGTTGTACTAACTTCAAGTGCAATCCTAATTCGATCAACCCATAAAAGAGATATAAATCATCTATTTCTCTTTGCACTACGATCCTTGATTTTTTAATGGCAACAACATGCAAGTCTAAAATTCCTTTATATATAATGCCATGTCCTCCACCACCAACTTCACGGGTTTTATCAAAATTGTCTGTTGCTTTCTCTAGCTCCCGTAAGTTCAAGATAATTCTTTCGCCAATATTTACGTTTTGCGATATCAATTGTTGCAGGAGTAGCCCATGATTTTGCTTGAAAAATCTCTGTTTCATCTTTTTCACCTTATGTAGCTCTATTTTCTGTATTATGAAAGGTGCAGCAAGTACCATAATTAAAATACTTATGCCACCACTAACTCCTAACCCAATGGTTAAACCTGAAAATTCGTAAAGGAAAGAATTCAAGAATTTGGATCGAGAACATAAATGCATAAATTAGGAATATATGTTACTCCATATAAATAAGAGGTGGTGGGGAGTAGGATGGTGGTTGGGGCTAAGATAGGGAAAATTGATTGAGAGGTGTTTGCATAGAAAGTTATTCTACAATTGTATATATATTTTTTTAATAAAATTTGAATGCTTGGATTGTATTCTTTGTGGACGGGGTGCAATATTTGTACCTGACACACACAGAATGCTTGATCTTAATACACCCTCCTTTTATTGTGGGATCCCCCTCGGTTCCATTTTGGCAATGGTATTGAAAACCCCAAGCGTATTCACACATATTCTATAGCATGAGTAAGATTCCGGGAGCATACACTCATCAATGTCTAGAATAAATAGAACACAAAGAACAATATGAGCAAATTAATTAATAATAGGATAGAAGAATGATCAGAACTCGAGAGAAAAGCCAGATTAGTGAAGACAAACCAGGTTGATAAATATGAAAGTTGAGTGCATTTCAATTACAGGAAGTTGATTGCCTAGGACTTGTAGGCAGGATAGAGAAAAAAAGAGCTTGAGGTGGATGGGTTTTTTCCGTACTTTTCCTTTGAAATAGTCATCAAAGTAAACTTTACTTTGGATTTCCTACAATCGATCTCCACTGTCCAAATGGTACGAAAGGGAAAAATTCATGTGCACAGTATACCTCCAAAATTCCTCTGAAAATCCTCTAATCAGAAGAAACCCTAATACAGAAAGTTGGTAGGTGAGGAATAACCTAGTGCAAAAGTTGGTTGGTGGGATCACACAATCTTTTATATTATGAGACGAAGGGAGTAACAATATTGCATATATTGCTAATTTATGCATGTTTATCTATCGAAATTCCTGAATTTCATATTTTATGATTTTTTAGGTTTAACCATCATATTAGGAGTTGGAGGTGATGTAAATATTTTATTAAAGAACTTATCACACCTTTCATAACACAAGTAAAGCTTACATAAGTTGAAAAATATAAAATACAGATTGGTGAAAGAATGATCTTTACGTTATAGGAGCTAGAGAAAGCATCGAGCAATTTTGATAAAACTCGTGAGGTTGGTAATGGAGGACATCGCATTGTATACAAAAGCGCATTGTATACAAAAAAATATTAGACCTAGATGGTGATGCAATTAAGAAATTAATCAAGGATCTTAGTGCGGAGAGAAATATATGATTTTATAAATGAAGTTAATTGTTGATGAGGTCAATCATAAAATGTGGTGAAGCTTTTAGGATGATGCCTTAAGACATTAGTTACAACGTTAGTTTATGAAAATCCATTTTAAATGGATCTCTTGATATCGTCTTCACATCGAGGAACCAAAGGATTACACCTGAATTCAGTAGAGCATTGGTCTATCTACATCCAACCCCTACAAAACACCAATATTTCACATAGATATCAAGGCATCGAACATAATATTGTCTGGTGAAGGCATATATTGCTACTTACTATTTGTTTTCTTCCTACAATTCTATTTTGTAAACAAAAGGGAGAAAAGTACGGGGGGCCAATGCCCCCACTTAGTATTGTACATTATAAAATTAGCTTATAGTTGTCATATATTTATTTATTTGAAATAATTGTTGTTATTATTTGTGTAAAAAAACACACATGCTACATTCTGATGGAAACACACAAATTTATAATTCTTCATATGAAATCAAACATCGTACACATGGGTACATTAATTCTGACACTTGATGCGGCCTTTATAAGGTACAAAATAAAGTTGAATAATGTAAAGAAGATGAAAGAGAGATATTTCAGGCAAAAACATGGGTTGCTTCAGCAACAATTGATGTTACAAAACACAAATTAATATTGGTGAAAGGACAATATTCACCTTACAAGAGTTAGAGAAAGCCACATGCAATTTTGATAAAACTTGGGAGGTTGGCGGTGGAGGACATGACATTGTCTATAAAGAAATTTTGGACTTGCATGTTGTTGCCATTAAGAAATCAAAGATTATAGTGCAGAAATAAATAGATGATGTCATAAACAAAGTTGCAATTTTTCCTCAAGTTAATCATAGAAATATAGTAAAGCTTATATAGGGTGTTACTTTGAGGCAGAAGTTCCGTTGTTTGTTATGATTTTATTTTCAATGGATCTCTTGATCACCATCTTCATGTTGATGGACTGGTATCTCTATCATGGGATGACCAAGTAAGGGTTGCTCTTGTAGTTGCAGGAGCGTTGGTCTATCTACACTTAGCTACTATAGCAGCAATATTCTATAGAGATAACAAGGCATCCAACATAGTTCTTGATGATAATTTAACAACAAAGATATCAGACTTTGGAGCATCAAGGTACATTCCTATTGATCAGACTGGAGTGACTACAGATGTTCAAGGAACCATTGGTTACCTAGATCCCATGTATTACTATACCGGTCATCTAACAAATAAAAGTGATGATTTTAGTTTTGGTATTCTTCTTATAGAACTGCTTACCGAAAATAGCCTATCTATAGGACTGATAAATGTGATGTTTTTAATTTTGGTCTTGTTTCACATTTTGCCTTCCTACTGAAAGAACGCAAGATGTGAAACAAGACCAAAACTAGAAACATCACATTTATCAGTCCTATAGATAGGCTTTTTTTGGTAAGCAGTTCTTTAAGAACACCAGAACTAAAAACATCACTTTTATCTGTTAGATGATCGATATAGTAATACATGAGATCTAGGGAACCAATTGTTCCTTGAACAGCTGTAGTCACTCCAGTCTGATCAAAGTGAATGTACCTTGATGCTCCAAAGTCTGCTATCTTTGCTGTTAAATTATCATCATGAAGTATGTTAGATGCCTTGATATCTCTATGGAATATTGGTGTTGTAGTGGCTGAGTGTAGATAGACTAAGGTTCTACTAACTTCAAGTGCAATCCTTATTCGATCAACCCATAAAAGAGATATAGGTCCATCGATATGAAGATGATCATCAAGAGATCCATTTGAAATGAATTCATAAACCAACATTGGAACTTCTGTCTCAAGGTAGCATCCTAGAAGCTTAATCACATTTCTATGATTGACTTGGGAAAGGATTGCAACTTCGTTTATAAAATCATCTATTTCTCTTTGCACTACGATCCTTGATTTTTTAATGGCAACAACATGCAAGTCTAAAATTCCTTTATATATAATGCCATGTCCTCCACCACCAACTTCACGGGTTTTATCAAAATTGTCTTTTGCTTTCTCTTATATTTATGTTTTGCGATATCAATTGTTGCAGGAGTAGCCCATGATTTTGCTTCAAAAATCTCTGTTTCATCTTTTTCAGCTTATGTAGCTCTATTTTCTGTATTATGAAAGGTGCAGCAAGTACCACAATTAAAATACTTATGCCACCACTAACTCCTAACCCAATGGTTAAACCTGAAAATTCGTAAAGGAAAGAATTCAAGAATTTGGATCGAGAACATAAATGCATAAATTAGGAATATATGTTACTCCATATAAATAAGAGGTGGTGGGGAGTAGGATGGTGGTTGGGGCTAAGATAGGGAAAATTGAATGAGAGGTGTTTGCATAGAAAGTTACTCTACAATTGTATATATAATTTTTTAATAAAATTTGAATGCTTGGATTGTATTTTTTGTGGAGGTTGTGCAATATTTGTACCTGACACACACAGAATGCTTGATCTTAATACACCCTCCTTTTATTGTGGGATCCCTCTCGATTCCATTGTGGCAATCGTATTGAAAACCCCAAGCGTATTCACACATATTCTATAGAATTAGTAAGATTCCGGGTGCATACACTCATCAATGTCTAGCATAAATAGAACACAAAGAACAATATAAGCAAATTAATTAATAATAGGATAGAAGAACGATGAGAATTCGAGAGAAATGCCAGATTAGTGAAGACAAGCAAGGTTGATAAATAGCGTAGCCATATATGGAGCCAAGATTGCATAAAACTCTAGCAAGCTAACTATACTTCCTATGTTCACAAACACAAATCATTTTGTGTGTGTGTATATATATACATTAGAGAGCACGAAATGACTTGATGATGCCTGACTAAAGATTCCTGTTACTTTGTCAAGTCGTTGTACCTTTACATCCATTTGGAATTGAAGCATTGCTCGTTAAGCCGAGCGGACACTGGCTATGATACCCTCCCTATGTGTTCTTGCAATCTCCATAACAGTAGCCATGGGAATGACATTCATCGATATCTAACAAATAACCATGAGTGTGTATTTTGGTTAGGCGAGTCGTTGAAACATTGATGAACCTGAAGAAATTAAAGGGAGCAATGACTAAGATATTACTCCGATTATAAATATAAATATTTTATAATTTTTGAGAGAAAAAGACATTTTTAATGTATGCACATACCGAAATAAGGAAAATAACCTTATTGCTCTTCATTTATACCCCTTTATTTGTGAGAGTGGTAACTATTTTTTTAGTAAAATCAAACATAGGAAAAAAGGGAAAAGGTAATGCATAAAAGTTCTACAATAACTTGTGTTAGTACTACTTATATTCTTAAATAGATGTCATCTAAAATTAGTGTGTGCAATCAAATAACCTTGAAACCTTAAATAATTGATAAAGGAAAATATTAGAGAAGCGAAAATGGTATTGATAGATTATTTGTCATGAAAAAACACATTTATATTGTTATCATTCTTTTAATTGTTTTTATAAAAAGTAATGATAAAATGTGTATTAAAGATTGTATAGATGTAAATAACGAAAAATAAAGAAAACCGAGATAATCCTTTGTTTCATATTATAAGTAACTTTTAACTTTTTTACTTTTTTTCCTAGTTAATTTTT
This sequence comes from Oryza punctata, assembly GCA_000573905.2. NCBI lineage: Eukaryota > Viridiplantae > Streptophyta > Magnoliopsida > Poales > Poaceae > Oryza > Oryza punctata. The sequence continues at coordinate 19,961,564 of CM002499.2, read as the reverse complement.
TTAAGTTTGATCAAGTTTATAAAAAAATATAATAACATTTTCAACACAAAACAAATATATTATCAAAATACATATTCAATATTACATTTAATGAAGTTAATTTAGTGTAGTAGATATTATTAATTTCTTAATAAATTTAGTTAAAGAAGTTTGAAAAAAATCTAAACAACTTGTAATCTGAAACGGATAGAGTATTTAGTTAAGTAATTAAGACATATAGTCGAGCATTCTAAAACGACCTACATTAATTATCGAAGCGAGCACGTACCATGACATCCACCGGCAACGTAGGGATTTCCTCTGTAACCCTCTGAGCAGAGGCAGCTATACCCAAGGATGTCATTACCACCACCGTAGTAATCTTCACAAACGCTGTGTTCGCTGCGGCACTCTGCGCCGGCCGGAGGAGCAGCCGTCGTTGTCGACGTCGATGAGTTCGCCGGCGTCGAACACGACGAGTTACTTCTGATCATCCAGTCTAGCGTGGCCGGGAGCGCCCGCCGGAGTGGTGTTGCGGCCAGCGATCTCTTCGCCTCTTCGGTGAAATTCAACGTCTCATCCGTGATGTAGACGATGTATTGGATGTCGTAGCTTTGGAGGTTCTTCTTCTGAAGCTGTAGGAAGGTAGCCCAGCACGATGTTTGCCTGGCAGCAGCCGATGCCGGAGCACTTGCCGTTACCGGCGCCGACGATTGCAATGGTGTGGCCGCCGCTGGCGTCGTCGTCGTTGTCAGCGGCGTAGTCGTCGTCGGTGCCGACAGGTGGGCACAAGGCGGTGCAGGAGCTGACCAGATTATTGCTGTGGCGGCGGTCTCCGCCGCGGAGGTCGACACGGGCGTTACATCCCATCAGCGCGGACGGCAGCGCGGGCGGCTCGGCGACAGCGGCGCACGCAGGCGGCGCGGGCATGGGGGCGCGCGAGCGGCTGCCGAGCGGGCGGCGGCGCGGGGAAGGCGGCGCGGCAGCGACTGCACAGGCGGCGGCTGGGCGGCTGCAGCGGCGTGGCGGTGGGCGGTGAGCGGCGTGGCAGAGGGCGCGGGGGGCGGCGCAGGCGGAGGCGGTGTGGCAGGCGGGCGCGGGATCCTCACGGCGCGCAACATCCGGGAGGGAAGGTCATCCTCACCGAGCAGCCGCTGCTCCTCTACCCGGCCTCGCTCGCCTCCCTCCCCTCCTTCTGCTCCGCCTGCTTCCGCTCCCTCTCTGCCGCCGCGCCCTGCCCCTCCTGCCGCGCCGCGGGATTCTGCTCCCCGTCCTGCGCCGCCGCCTCCCACCCGCGCCTCCTCTGCACCGCCCTCTCCGGCAGCGGCGGCGGCGGCGGAAACCTCGCGTCCGCCGCGGAGCCGCACCAGGAGCCGCTCCTCTTCCTCCTCTCCGCCTACTCCCTCCCGGAGGACTCCCTCCGCGTGCTTCCCCCGGGGTTCTCGCCGGTCCTCACGGCGGCACTCCTCTCCAAGGACAGGGTACAGGGCACCACTACACACGCCACCGTCGCCCTGGCCGCGCGCCACCGCCGCCGCGCCCGCGCGCTGCCTCCCGCGCTGCTGCCTCGCGGGCGCGCCGCCACCACCGCGCACCGCCACGCTGCCAACCTCGCCGCTGCGCCGCGCGCGCCGCGCGCGCCCACACCCGCGCCCCGGCCGCGTGCGTCACACTTACATGTGGGTCCCACATGCTGAGTCAGCTCGTCAACCGGGTCAACGACGTCACGTCGGACGAAACCGTCTGCCAAACCGCTGAGGGAGGTCATTTGCTCTGGTTTTAAGAGATGAAGGAGGCGTTATATCCGGTTTTCCGGTTGGGGGATGTTATTCACACAAGGGCAAGAGATGAGGGAGGTAAAATGGACTTATTCCTTAATAATATGAAAAATAATGTGTAAATCCATCTTCAGTTGAACTTGGCCCATAGATGACCATAAACAGGTTACTCACTACATGGCTCTTAACAGACTAATAGTGTGAAAATTGCAATGGCTTAGATGGATTAGGCCCAATCTAAATGGGCGTGCAATTGGGCTGGGCCCATAAACAAGATAACAACTACATTGCTCTTTGAATTTTATGGTGTTTCCTAGGCTCGATAGTGACGAAAACGAGCATCATAAATTTGACGAAAGACGGATCGTCACTACCTTAATGATGAAAAAATATGTTTTCACCATAGAACAAGATTAGAGATACATGATAGGTGATGAACAAACTTTCGTCACGATAACGTCATAGATTTAAAACGTGACGTAATTTTCAATTTTCATGATGTAAATGAAACGCCATCTATCATAAGATTTCTTATAGTGGTGTGAGTGTAGAACTTAAAGGTGTAGTAGATCAAAGTTAAAATGATTTATGAAACTTTATGGCCATAATACTTAGAGTTACTTACCACATGTCAGAACTTACGTAGTTTTGTGTAACTTAGACAATAATACCTAGAGTTACCTAAAATTATTCTTTTAAAAAAACCCATCACACGGTAGCAAAAATAAAATTATTTCCACTCTCCAATCTTTGATCATAGTTGGTATTATTTTTTATAAATATGTCCAGCTACATAGTTGTTTCAACTGATAAATAACGAATCGAATAAATTATCAATATGCTAGACAATTGTACTTGATCAATGTAAGTTTTCTTCCCGCATCTGTCGGCTCACAACTTTTTTTTCATGTTTTGTTTTCTTAACTATTCTAATCTGCATAAAAGTATGATTTTAATTATGCTACTCCCTCCATTTCAAAATATAGCAAATTTTAGCATTGAATCTCGAGGTGTTTGTCAAGATTCATAGCTAAAAGTTACTATATTTTGGAATGGAATTAGTAGTATATATGATTTTTTACCATTTGAACTATTATTTTCATGAAATAGTAAAAAAAAGAAACAAATACGCTAGGAGCTAACCTGCTAGCAACAAGTTGTAGGAAGATATCTAGCAGCATACAGGTTGTGGCATAGAAGGTTATTGAAGGGAACCAGGGAAATAGGTGAAAATCTCCTTTCAGTGGTCCCACATGTTAGTGGTGGTGGTGGGATGGATGAACCACCACCACTACTATCTTAATAGTATAGATTAGTGCATTATCCTCAGGGCCGGGGGGAGGGCAGGCGGCATAAAAATAGATAAAGTTTAGGGCTGAAAATATATGTAATATTGAAATTTATGTCTCTTCCATGGAAGTTTAGCTGTCTAAGGGCTTGCTCAGTAATCGCCAAAAGGAAGGAAGAGGGGGATTGAGGGGATTAATTTCATACCTATTAAGGCTTATTTTGTGTGACACGCACTCCTCCATTCATTCTATTGGGAAAATCCCTACAAGGAAGGTTTGCCAGCTCCTATTTGGAAATCTAGGGGAAGTATCCCATGGAGAAATTACATGAAAAAGTACAAATTACAAAAACAGAAATCACAGAAAATATAAAAGGAAAATCCAGATGTGTTGGGGTGGGGTGAGGGGCTGCAGAAAATCAAATAATTAAAAAAATGCAAATAGAATCAACAACAAATATGAAAAAAAAAGTACAGAGAAATATGAAAAATGGGGAATTCTTTAAAACCTGACACAAACAAACAGAGTAAGCACATGATAGTACATCTCTTAATAACATGTAGGTAAAATCACCAAAGGTACAATTATGGTATGAATTACCATAACATCTAACCAGCTTTACAATATCCATAATATCTAATCAGCTTTACAGTGTGAATAACTCAATTATCAAAACCTCAAAATTCAGATTCAGGTATCACTGCATCCATGGGTCCACACGTACAGAATTATAGACCATATTCGTAAAGTCTTGACCAAGAATGATGAAAAATCTCCGTTTCAAAAAAGAATGATGAAAAATCAAAGCATTAGGGCTGAAGTCTATAGACTATAGAGAAAAGTCATGCTAGCTAGTTTTCTATATCATGATGGGATAACACCTGTTTTTACGTGTGCCAACCATCTCTACAAGGCATCATAGGCATCCTGAATCTCCCAATCATCCTCAGCACAACAAGAAGAAGAAAAAAAATATTCTGTCATGGTATATACCCACAGATATGGAATATCCGACTGAATATAGGAATATGTCATGTAAACAGAATATGAGTAATACTAGGGGTTCGGGTAAAGTGTTACCTTGTTTGTTAAGGTATAGTTCGGATACCTAATACGATACGATTGTATATCAATTAGGAAAGATCTAACCGTGTCGGACTAGATCTTATCTTGTAAATCTTCATCTTCCGGGTATATAAGGAGGATAGGGGACCCCTTGAGGACATAAGCTTTTCGTAAGATCAATACACAACTCGGAGGCAAAACCCCGAAACAGGAGTAGGGTATTACTTCTTCATGAAAGACTGGACCTGTCTAAATCTTTTGTCTCATAACCCATCTACTTTTCCATCTTGATAGCCACCCGCTTTTCATATTACCGAAATCTAGTTTCGACACATATCATCAAAATAAACAGGCCTCGTCTTATCACAATGAAAACCATGTTCCTTGAAAAGAGATATTGCAGATTGTCATAATTAATACAGATTATCTTAGCTGTAAGAGATATTACTAAGAAAGTTATGCTCTTGAAAAGAAAGAATATAGATTCCAAAGCTGTACAGTCACCCGTACCAGCTACCCTATGCCTCAGTGCAAAATGCAAAAATGGGCACTTAGTAATTACTGTACTGAACAAACTTGGACCAATATATGACAGTATGCAACTAGTGACAGCTGTTTGAGTCAGCTAGCATATACAGTATATATGTAATTTTATAGTGAACAATGTGTTCGTACTTCTTTTTGTGGTTGCAAATCAAAATTTTTAATGCAGCCGCATCTGTTGTAATGGAGAGCAACTGTCTTTTCCATCCTATTTCAAGAGTAGATTATCACAATGGGATCACTACAGCAGAACTAGGTTATTGTAACACAGTTATGTGCTACTACAGTCCTTAAAACGTGTTACTGGGATTTGCAGTAACACAACTTATATGTGTTCTTATATGTGTTCTTGTTGGTCATGTTACTGCAGCAATCTCTAGTAGCACATAACTAGTGTTCCTACGTCATAAAAAAGGTGTTACAGTCATTTGTAGTAACACATATAGGATGTTCCTACATAGAAAAAAGGTGTTACAATCATTTTGTAGTAGCACATAGAGGGTGTTACGATGGAGGACTAGTAACACCTATTTCAGCCTACAACCTCATGGTCATGCAGCTTGGCATGCTCCCAGTAACACGTAATTTTAATACTGGTAACACAAATAATAATATGCATGTTAAGTAGTAGCACTTTTTTATTGCTTGCTTTCACAAATGTAAAAAAAAATTGTATAAAAACTATCAAAAGCCTCAAATAGCACTTTAACATCACACATTCCATGTATTACAAAGGGAACAAGTACAATGTTATTTACATTAATCCATAAAACAACTCTCAAAACTACATTTTTTATAGCATGATTTACAAGTACACATATTTCTACATATATTTCCTCATGAAACTATTGCTTGGTTCACGCATGAGAAAAACACCTAAATACTCATTTTTTCTTCCTTGAGTTGAACTGATCATGTACTAGCAATTGTGTACCCTTGCATGTTGTATGACATAAGAGCCTTCGATGTGTACAATATACAAGTATCTGTAGGAGATCAAGGTGAAGACATGCTATTATTAGCTCATAGAAATTGACACGAATCATTGAATTGTATAATACAAAGCATCAAAAAGGCTTCACAACGCATTGAGTTATAGACCAAAATGAAGTATCTAAGACATACATAATTATAGTTTTGGAATAATTATAGTTTTCATTATTTTGAGTATAGTCAAGAAAATAATTTGGTAGTATGATTGAGCTTAGGATAATAAGGCTAAAATAATCTAGCAATTTGAGCAACAATTAAAGCTTTTTTTCCTAGGAGTAAGAAATAGCAGGTTATCTATAATTGCTTACAGTTAAGAATTAACATAGAAGATTATTCTTAATCAGGGGATAATTTTTCCATAGTGCACCAAGCTGATTACATGGTAGATGAACAAAATTGAATAAAATTGATAATTAATGTTTGATGCAGCAGTATCCTTTGGCATCTACTTTCTGTAGATGTCAAATCTTAGATTGCATTATTCTTTATTTACCTGAACACCTGAATTGTTCAATCTGAAGAGAACTTCCCTCAAGAGTAAAGACCACTGCATTTTGACTAGTTCCTTTTCCTGCCCTGTCATTGGAAACAAAATACAATCAAGAACTATGGAAATAATTGGAACTGAAACATGTACTAATTAATACTACGTATATACTAAAGCGCAGCTTAGTAAAGCAAGCATCATTGCAGATTTGCAATTTCTCCATCGGTAGACTGCCCGGTAGCATTCAACCCAGCATGGTGAACACTTTATATACTTGATTAGAGTAGCTTCCTCATGTGGTCAATGAAGATCAACAGTAACATTGCTGTTTAATGTGGCATGTAACTACTAAATAAATGACATGCTAATATCAACTACCAGACTTCATAAAGAGGTTTGACATATTTAAAAATTCATGTCATTACATTTTTCTATAGAACCTTGAATGGATATAAGAAATCAACAAAATTTTATTTGGTCATGCAATTCATAAATTTAATTTGACACCAAGAAGCAACTTACTGCAAGGAAGTGTGTTATGTGAAATCTCCTATACAGTCAAGGACAGAATGGGAGTTCAATGACTAAATTGCTCGAATACGTCAGTGTAAATTTTTAATTAACTAACCAATGCTTTGATTGCTCTAAAAGGCCACCTCCAGGACAATAAGAGGAAAAAGGTGACTATTTGGTAAATACAATTTAACATGACATGTGACTAAATATAAAATACATGACGAATTTTGTATATCTAACTTTGAGTTGGCACTTAATTAAGAGATCAGGTCTACAATGAAAGTTTGCACTAGCTGCTTAATTAGGCAATGACTACAAATCAGAGCTGGTTCTGCCTCCATTCACCTAGCAATAGAAGGAAAAAAAAACTTGCATGTACGATAAATTGATCTTGCAAGAAATCTAGCAAATAAACCAAGTAGCTTATGGTCTAGAAAAGGGATAAACAAAAAGAAAAACAAGGGAATATCATCATGGTTCAGCAAAATTGAATAATTAAAGAACAGACAACACTCCCTCAAAAAGCTAGATATAGAAAACCAAAAATGCTCGCAGGTCCACACCTCCACAGGGAACAGACTAGGAGCTGGGGAACTAAGGGGTACTCTCAGAAATGTACAAATGATTTTAGCAGCAACCATAACAGAGTTAATATTTTCAAGAAGAAAGATATGGCATAGATGTACCTAGGCACCACACTGGAGTTGAAGGCTAAGATGGCCACTTGTGCTGCATGTCAACCACACGCCAAAATTTGTGGAGATCAACTCGGAAGAGGAGTGGTGATAGGCCATGCCGGCGCTAGCAGGGCCTGTTCGTGCTAGGACAGCAAGGGTTAGGGTACCTCGTCCATGACGCCACTGCCGCGCGCCTTCCTTCTCTATGCTGGCCGACCACCGGCGCAGCGGAAGCCACTCTCCGAACAAGCAGCCCGCTGCCGCGAGTTGTGGAGGCTACGATGCCCTCCGCCGTGCCGTCCGTCACCTTGAGCCGCCTCTCGCTGATTGACTGATATGAAAATGAAGCAGGAAGCTGAAGGCACAAAAAAGAAGGGGAAAGTAAAATAAAGAAAGAGGGAGCAACCGTATCAGCAACGCAGAGGCAGTGCTTGCTTGCCTGCTTCTCCCCGGCGCTGGCCGGCTCGCAGCGTGGAGCTGATGGGAGAAGGGAGGAAGACGACGAGTCTGGACTGTGCGTGAGGACAAAAGTCAAGATGGCATTGATATATATCTTTCTCGGAAGATGAACAGATACGGGGCTTTATTAATGAATATTTGGAGGGAAATTTTACTCCTAAGGCGCTAAAACTTTTTAGCGCCAATAATTTTAAGCACTGCAGCTTAATTTGGCCATATATTTATAACTAGAAAAACAAAAACCGGTATGTTGCAACGGGTGAAGGTTATTTTAATTTTGTTATTCTTATACAGTTTAGTTAAGATGACATACGGACAAATACGAATATGTATTTTCAAAAGTGAACGAACTTAAAAACCGACTCATCATACACGGATGATGTACTAAAGTACCGGTAAAAACATCTTCAATTTTTATAATAATAGAGATCTGGGGAAGGAAGGATTTGTGAGGGACTCGGACGGGAAAATTGGTCGCTAGATTTGGGAGGGAGAGATCTGGGTGGGAATCAGATAGAAAATTTGGGTGCTACAGATGCGATTGATCTGAGAAAAGATATTAGGAGCGATCTGGAGACGGAGTCGAACAAAAAAAATCACTACGGATGCGTTGATATTTGTTTCTATTAGAGGTTGAGTTAGTTTTCGTGTCCCGAGAAATTTTTGTTTTCGTATTCGTGTCCGATCATATTCGACTCTTATTCATATTCGAGATAATCCAAGCTATCCATATTCATTTTTGCATCCAGCAAAAAAAAATGAAAACAAATCCGGTATGAGTATTATCTGTCTGTATCCGCTCCGTTTTCATCCCTAAAGCATGGTAGCTCGCCAAGGAGAGCGGGGGTGACGCGGCGACCTGGATCTAGTGCAACGGCGGGTATGTGGCTACATCCGCATGGAGTTGGCGATGGCGAGGCCTCATACTGGTGAAGGCCCTTTAGGTGGCAGAGTGTGGGGTGACGACGGTAGGGGGTGAGGGTGCTGCAAGTGAAAGCCTAGCTCGGTGTTTTCCCGGGCCAGCAACGACGACGCCTTCAAGTGTTGTTTTCCCCTTTCGGGCGTTGTCGAGCTATCACCCTCCCCTTTCTAACCAGACTATCCAGATGAAAACCTAGTTCATGTTTGGACGGGTGCGATGATGGCTTCCTTTGCGTCCTTGGAGGCATCATTCAGGAGGTCTTGTTTCCTCGTCTAAAGAGCTTTGATCTTTTTGGTCGTTAGCGTTCTCTCGGTCGTTGTCATTAGGTTGGTGTGAGGGACGAGTGGCTCTTCTTCTCTCTCGCCCTCTCCCTTCTCAACCTTTCTATGTGATGATGATCGTGAGCCCGTCGATGACCTCCTAGTTTGGTGCCTTGCTCGGAGGGGCGTTTGCTACCTTGTGTGTGACTAGCGGTGTTTGGTCTCGCATAGCAGTGACCGACTTGGTGCTAGCTAGCGCTTCTCCTGGGGTGTGTGAGAAGACAATAGGATATGATGGTGTGTTTTTTTCATAGGTGGTAATATTGTAACATTTTCCTTACTATATCAATATCAATATGAAACTTCGCACTGTATTATTATGCGGGTCATTTAAAAAAAATAACGATTGTAACTGCTCTATCAATTTCAAGGAATAATATAGTTTAGGAAATACAAATCAGGATTTCAACTTAATTATTTGTCGAAAGTCGAAACGTTTCGTTAGTTTGACCGAATTTTTCACCTGTCATCTCAGCAAAGCAGTTCCCGCTTCCTTGCAACTATTCCCTCCAGATCTCCCAATTAGTTTTGGCAAGGCGCGAAATTTTAGCGCGAAGCTTTTCGTTTTCTTTATGGGCATCGTATAAAAATACGAATATACTCCGTACGAGACAACCAATTCCCCATTACATCCATCTCTTCATCTTCTTCCCTGTTCGTCTTGTGCTGTTAGCCATCGAGCCAGCCAGGGTTCCAGGGAGACAAGTGGTACTGTCGCACCGGAGGTAGACCACGGGCGAACGCCGAAGCCCGGATGCCGCCCCCAACCACGCCGCCCACCACCAAAGCGTCGATTCGCAGGCGCAACCTTGGTTTGAGGCTCTGTGCCTGCGCCCTACCCTAGTCCTCGTGGCCTCGCTTGGATCTCCATTGCCGGCGCCGGTGACCCGCGTCTCGACGGCTTGGCTCTCGCAACGAACTGACGCCGTCTCGGATTTGGTGGCTCCCCACCCCCTCCCTCCATCCATCCCACGCCATGGCCGCCGGCATCGCTCAGCTCTTCAGGTCGGTCTCGTCTTTGGGTCTCTGTTCAGAATCTCAGTGGCTAGTACTAGAATTGGAAATGCTTTCCTCAGTGAACCATCACATAGTAAATATTTGGGCTCAAATCCCACTGGTGTGGCATTAAGTTGTCTTATGCAGCTTAATGTAAGATTTCAAGAGCTTATTTTTTTTTCTGTGTAACTATTTGTTCTGTTTAAGAGCAGTGTGTAGGTAATTTTTTTTTATCTTTTGAATTCATATATACGTTCATGCTGTGTTTCAGCATTTGATTGCCCATTGCTTGCCTAACAAAGGCTTATATTAGTTGAAATGTTTGCTAAAAATTATAACATTTTACATCTAAAAAAACAAAGTCTGCTCTAAATTGTATGATCAGATAATATCTGTGCTTCCTTTTCTTATCCACAGCACCACTAGAGTATCAGTTGGTTAACTGGTCATTCCCTTCCATTTCTATTTTTTATAGACTATAGAGTATCAGCATGATCTATGTCGGCTCATATATCATACAGATGGAAGTTCTACATTTCCGATGGTCACTCTGCAATTTTTTTTTTTATGGAAGTCACTCTGTACTGTTGACCATATTCACATGTCTAAATTGACAACATGGTACGTTAAGATTTAGTTAAAAAAATACTAGGTAAACTAAATCGGTTTTGTATGGAGCATGGTCATCGACTTCTAGTGAGTGATAAATATAATCTCAGTTTTTTATTGAACTAGTACTGACCAAAAAGGCATTTACCATATGTTAGATTAATTTATATTATATGCTCTAATAAAATAAAACACTAGTTTTGCATACACAAACGAGCATGCTCTTTGAAATATATTCTGCTTGAGAACCCTGATCATGGGTGATTCTTGGGTTTATGTTTGTTGGTAAGCTGGAATATTTTTGGCCTGCAGGACCATGGAGATCAAGCATAATTTGGCTTGCAGACCTATGGAGAGTTGGGGAACTGTTATACTTGTGCATAGTTTGGTTCTAACTGCTTGTACCAGATGCATGTTTTTCTCATGACTACAACAAATGTGGACCAAGGTGCTTTCAGCAGAGCACAAGATGTCTCGAAACTGCCTTATGTAATACTGGCACTAAATTGGCCCTTGGTGCTATCAACTACCCACATGCTTCAATTAATCGGTATTTTTCTTACATGATTGAAATGCTCTTCCTACAAAGCATTTGATGGTTTCTACCAATTTGTACGTCAACTGTTAAAGAAATACATATGTATTTTCTATTTTGTGAAAGCTTCTTATTTTCCTTAAGAGTAGCAGTTTAGATAGATAACACTAGCATTAAGTCCCAATTTGCATTTTGCTAAAACTGAACAAGACCTACCGAAGAATTAGTGCAAGCTGTAAATTACATTCTTATAAAATGGTGATATGCCCCAAACGCATCAACTGACCATGCTTAATATATAACAGCGAAAGTGAGCAAGGTTTAGTTCTTGCTTGCATAGATAAATATATTGATGAATATAGTGCATCCTAACTATTTTTACATTAAACTGATTCTGGTATCCTGAAATTTTAATAGTGCTTGTCGTGAGGCTACCGAAACTTGCTTCTGATTCACTAATCTATTGATCATAACTAGGTTCACTGTCAACGCCTGTGCTGTACAACTCTCCAGATGCAAGCTTATATAAGTTGTGAAGAGATCCTTGCAGCAAACAAAATGATGAGAATGCCACAAGCTTTATTTGTAGCCTGTGTTTTTGTTCTGTGCAGATATGTGGTACAAGTTTTAATCTTCAGATAGTTTCAGAAGATTCTTTTTTTCCCAATATGAGCACATTTTTGTATTCTATCATGGGAACTATAGGTTATTCCTTAAACTATTTGTTATTCTTAGTTAGAAATTTGTATTTCACATGTATGTATTTATTTTGTTTTGTTTTACATGAATGTCAAGTGCGCACCACGTTTTAAAACTTATTGTTATTATATCTCAAGGTTTAACATGTTGGAGTAAATATTTATTGGCTCCGACATATGCACGAATGGTTTAGCCTTTCGATCTTCATAATTGATATGATGTGCCTTTGGTACATATCCTTTGTAACATATATTTTGTGATCCTACTAGTGTATTCTTGGAACAAAATTTTCTTTCTTATTCCAATGTGTTACAGACTACTCTTGTAGCACATATGATGTGTTACTGTGATATTTCCTAGCAGCACATCTATTAATATGTTACAGGGTAATGTTACAATAGCCCTGTCCTGTAGTAGTGGATGGACAGTGTATAAAATGGACATAATATTTTAATGTAAAAACCATTCATTTGGTATAACTAGGACTACTTGTACAGTAACAAGTTTTAGAGATATAACATAGGCACATCATAAATACATAGTTACTTAGACAGAAAAAAAAGTAAGCAAAAGAAAGCATTCCATCCAGGACAAATATATATTAAGAGGGTGATCTTTGTGTCAGCGTGTTTATGTTCATCATGTAGAACATACAAAAAAAAATAGCGCTACAATGATGGGAGACTGTTAGTGAAAAGAGGAGAAAAAACAGTGCCATGCTGTCACCCCTATTCTATTGATTTTTCCAGTAAACTCAACAAGAGATTCGGCAAAGAGATACCACCACTCTTCTCCTACATGATTCAGTGAACTCACTAACATGAGTATAGACTCCACATGTTGCAGAAAAAAAGATAAGTAGGGGCGGGTATAAGTTCCCCGAAGACTGTAAACCGGACCAAACCTAACCGATTTAAATCAAGCCAAACTAGCTCGGTGTTCGGTTATTGGTTCATGCATCAATTCTTATTTTCCATAGCTCGGTGTTCGGTATTCTGTTCGGTTCACAACCTCCGGAAACTGACCATATATTTTCTTTCTGTGTATGTATAGTTGCAACCACAAACTCAACATGCGTGAAGCCACAACAAGAACTGTTAGATCTCTCCCATGATTGATTTCAACAATTCATGTTGTGTTTTATTATACTTCCCTAATAATGCAATAAATCTCTATTATAACTTATTTAGTATAGTTGCTACCATAAGCTCAACATGTGTGAAGCCACAAGAAGAGTTGTTAGATCTTTTCCATGCTTGATCTTAACCGTTCATCTTGTGTGCTCTTATTATTCCCTATTAATTGCTATAAATATTCACTATAACTTATTCAGTACCTATTAATATAGTTATTGCTGATTATTTTTCCTTATGTATTTAAAAAACACTTCCACCTATTGTTACCTATAAGTTCTCGTAGCAACACGTGAAATTTTACCTAGTATACCATCTAAACCAAACAAACAGTGCAACTCCTGAAATCAGCCCAAGGCCCATTGGGCCTTTATATACTCTTTTTTTTGCATATGAATAGCGTCGTTCTGATAACCCAGTGAACAGTAGGGCCCAGGGTAGATTTGTGCGGGATGTTCGATTACCTGCATGTCAGATCGCCGTTTCTCTTGCGTCGGTAGAATACCGGAAACTGCAAAGCCAAACCGAAGTAAATCAGAATTTTTAGCTTGGTTTTATTTTTATTTTAACTACTTCGGCTTGCGTTATTCGAACATCAGGTTTTAAAAATACTGGAGAAACTGACTAACCAAACAAACTGAACACCCATCCCTAGTGATAAGTGCTTCAATGTTCTTTTGAGACTCTTCCCTGCCTGGACATCGTACCTCCTTCCTGACCAATGGGAGGTTGATGATCCGATACTACTACTATATCATATTAAACAATTCAAAATTCATGCAACATCTTCTTAGTTCATTTGTTCAAAGAAAAGAACACCTCAATCAGTTCGATTTTTTTAGTCATGCTCGGTTACACCAATGTAGGCTTACCGCTTACCATCTCTTGATCTTCTTGAGGTCCTTATCCGTCACTATATATGGAGTTGGGGAACAGCCTCTGGACAGACATGGCCATCAATCACATGGGTATACTCGGGCAGCCAGGTAGGACTCAAATTAACCAACAATATAGTAACACTTGGGACACTATGCAAAATCAACACAAAATTAACCCTACGATAAGAACCAAATCAATGACAGGTAGAGAAATGAGAAATGTAAAGGCGAAGAAGCAATACGGTGTGGTGCAAAACAGACGGTCGTCAGATTCATTGGTTGGGAGCATGACGTACTCCGTGTCACACCCGGAGTTTACCTTCTAGGTTTAAATTCATGAAATAAATCGCTCAAAATAATTTTTTCCTTTTAACTTAGAGCAAATTTCTAATTTAAAAATATATTTCATCAAGTGGAAATAGCAAGGTGGGATTTTTCTTGGATTCCACTCGTTAAAATACATTAACAGGAATTTTAGTGGAATTTTTAGAGCACTAGAAATAATTTTAATCTTTTAAAAACCCCCACAGCAATAGTTTAATCCCTAGGAAAATCCTCCTTTTCCTTTTTCTTTTTTCTTCCTCCATTTTTCCCCTTTGGGCCGCCGGCCCACTCCCTCCTCCCGGCCGCTCGCGCGCGCCCCTCCCTCCTGGGCCAGCCCACGGTCTCCCCGCATGCGCCCTCTCTTTCCCGGTCGCCCCTCCTCCGCCTCTCCTTCCCGGGCCACCCCTCCTCCCCCTCTCCTTCTCGGGCCTGGCCCGTGGCCGCCTGCACCGTGAAGTCCACCGCGCATCCCTCCTCCTCCCGGGCCACCGACAGGTGGGGCCCACCTATCGGACCCATCTTCCCCGTGTCGCTTGACCGCCACCGCCGCCGTCCCCGCCGCTCGCCCACCTCGCCCACCTCCCTGCACCTCCAGGCCACCTCGCCCACCTCCCTGCACCACCCGGCCACCCCACCCCCATTTATTGTGCCGCCACCTCCCCTCTCCCCCGTTTCCGTCGCCGGTGAGCTTCCTTCCCCCTCCTCTCCCCCTTCTCGGTCGCCCGCGCCGCCCTACCGCCGCCTCCCCGAGGTGCCGCGCTGCTGCCCGGTCTTTCCGCCGCTAGGCCGCTGCCCGCCGCCGCTCGCACCCGCACCGCCCGGCCGCGCCCCTGGCCGCCACCTCCCCCTTCTCGGCCACGTCGCTGTCGCTCCTCGCGACGGCCGCGCCGCCGCCCGGTCCGGCCACCGCCGCTCGGCCGGTTGTCACTCCCTGCCGCCCGCGCCCGCTGCCGTGGTACCGCGTGGCCACCACGTCGGCGCCACGCGTGCGCCACGTGGCACGCGGCATCCTGCCTATCCGGTGGACCCGGTCCACCGTGGACCGGGGGCCCGAGCCACCGACAGGTAGGGCCCACCGGTCGACACCGCCGTCCCCTTGCTGACGTCAGCCCTGGCTTTGCTAACATCAGCCCTAGGGGTTTATTGCGTAATAAATGAATAAGGACTTTTTTGTTTATAGTAAAAACATAGTTAATATTCTAAATTTCATAACTAATTCATCCGGACTCCGTTTGAGTCCGTTGAAATTGCAGTAAATTCATAAAAATACCTAAAATCCATTAAAAATGGTTTTGTTCCCTGTTTCAGTAGACTTATAGCCTGTTTGCTTGTGTGCGTTGTTTTTCGTTTAGATTCCGGTAATTCCGTCGCCCTGGTTTACTTCGAGGTTGTTGCAGAGGCCGATCCAGCACAGGAGCAAGACAAGTCATGCTTATTCGCTTGAACATATTGTATCTAAATTGCAAAGGTCTAATTTTTCCTCTAAATATTGCATCGTTTTATAATGTCATCTATGGGATTAATTACCTGTTGTACTCAGCCGTATGTTCTAATACCTTGTTCCTTTGATAGATGGGGAAGCAATTAATGTAGTTGCTAGGTTAGAACATGCTTAGAGCCACTTAGAAACAATAGCACACTTTTGGGATAACTAGTTTACCACTATTATTCAATGATGAATATTTAATGGTAGCTCATAATGGTTAATCGTGAATGGTTAATTAGTTGGTCCAAATAAACCTGATTAATGGTGGGTTGTGAGTACATGGTTTTGACGATCGTACTCATGACGATTAAGGACCGGTTCACGGGAAACCCTGGAAGAATTATCGTACTTTCCACAAGCCAGCATGGGTAATGGCTGGGCTTGTAGTGTGGCTTTTCTTAGCCGACGCATCCAGGCAAGGGTGGGCGTGATGGAATTGGGTCGGCGGGGGTTTACTCGTTGATCAGCTGCCGGATTCACCAAGTGTTGATGCAAAAAACACACACTGGTCTGAGAGATCTGCTTAACTCTAGTGCAGGTCCAAAATTAGGGTCTTAGGTTCGAGGGCGTGCCAGTTGATTTGATCCTGCAATCAACAAGAAGAAATATACAAAGTATGTTAGTAAACGATAGACAATCGGCCATAGGGCCGATTTCATATCGTATGTGACCTAGCCGATGCAATAAAGCATGAATCGGCTGTAAAGATGTAAGTAAGTATGAAAATAACCCTAAAACTAGTATATTGGCTGTAGATATCAATGTTATGCAATCAAGGAATCATTATTACTTTAGAAGCAAGCAATTGGTATAGATCGGACTGAACCGAGACAGTATAAATTGCTTAAGTCCATCGCAATATGAAATAATGATTACATAAAACTAATGTCATAGCCGATATCTAGATTTAAACGAATATCGGTCATCAATTCGATATGATTTCATGATAAAGCAATGAAGATAAAATATAGAACATTAAAGAAAGCATAAAACTATGTCAAATATTCTAAACAGATAAGATCGGCTGAAACTCCGATACTATCCCTATTGACAATCGTAAAGCAAGTTCTAGATTATGATTCTAAAACAACTTAATAGGTTGAACTTAACCAATGCAGCATTAAACAAAAAAAGAAGCATAACATATAACAAACCAATAATCATCAAATCGGGATGGTAGATACATCATATAACATGAATCAACAAAGTAAGCTAGCCGATACCGACAAAACCCTAAAACAGATCTAGCCGATATAAGAAGATAACATTGTTGATCTAAGCTATATGACATATATGATAACTTTGGAAACTTGCAAGATAGAATTAGAGTGTCATAAAGATGTAAGCACTAACTCCAATACTGCAAATCGCCATGACAAGATATACCTTTTCGCCGAAGATCAAATTGATGCAGCACGATTCGAAAGCACAAGCTTGTCGAAAGTAGAAAAACAAAAGGTGGCGATGCGCCGAGATTGATTGAACGTATGTTGTTATTATTTACAAGACCTCGGGATTATATTTATACCCGAAAATACAAACATTGTCCATCACGGACACGACTCATATTAACCTAATACAAATCCAACTAACGAACAAGTCCCTTAGGCGGACTCTTACCATGATAATCTATAAGGAAATTACAAAATATCCTAATTAATAGATACAATTGCCAATTTCGGACTCTATCCTTGCACGGCAATCCCATCGTAAGTCTTCTGTCGAACCCGATATTGACTTCACATGCAATATCGGCCTCATCGGCTATCCTAATAGGAATCAATTTCCAGCCGATACGAACTCCAGCCGATGCGTACTCTATTTCCGATATCCCTGCATATCTTCAAATCCGCTTCGGACTAGATTGTGTTTCCGATTTGCTTACCAAATTTCATCGTCAACACATGCCCCCCAATTCCGAAGTATTATATAATGCAACGGAATTATCTCTTCAAAACCGCAAAAATCTAGGGTTACCCCTGTGACCGTTACGCGCCTACTTCTTTAAATACCAACCGCCTTTCTAGAGATTTCACGCCGTTAACTCCGCTTTCACCGCTTGAACCACCAAACTTCTCCGTGATCCTCGCTGATTACTTTCTCTCTCCGCTCCGGCGACCCGAACAGCGAATCCTCTCCGGCGGCAACCTCCGCGCAGCGATGGTAGCATCATCGAGTCCATCCAACACCACCGCCAAGGAGTTCCCTGAGGTAAATCTTCCATCGGCTCAAAACTTTTCTTCGAGTTCTTCATTTTTCTTCCATCTTCAACCCTTTTTGTTTTTCCTTTCAATCTGTAGCAGCTAACCCATCAAATAGCCATCCCAAAACTCAACGAGCCCAACCATTTCTATCTGGGTCCGATAGGTGATATAAATCCCACTTATACCATCAACGCAGAGACCGAGAGAATTCCTTTTAAGCAGTCAAACCCATCTCTTTCTCACTGGACCACAACCTTCAGATCTTGGCCCTCTCAAGTCGACAAGTGGATAGATTGGTACAAGAGAGTTGCGGCTACTAAACAGGATCACTGGGATGAAATAGGAATAGCCCAATGCCTATCTTTATCTATAGCCGATATGAAGAAAGATGAGCCGATGCTGTCTTCAGCTGCAAACTTCTGGTCAGATACCCTAAACAGCTTTATGTTCAACCATGGGCCGATGACCCCCACCTTGCTAGACATAACCATGATCACTGGCCTAGATATAACCACATCGGCCAACCCCATCAGCATGAAGACCAAGTGTACTTACAAATTCAAAACCAAAAATATCGGTGGTTGGTCTGGTTTTATCTCCGAAAATATGGACACAGGTCCTGTATCGGCTAGAGAGCATGCCGCCTTCTTGATGATGTGGTTAGACAAATTTGTATTTTGTGGATCCACCTGCGGCTCAACAGCCAACTGGCAACATCTAGCTGAAGCCATCATCCTGAAGAAGGAATTTCCTTTAGGAAAATACCTACTAGGAGCAGCATATCAAACGCTAAGCCAGTCATCGGCCAGATTGATCATGGATTCAAACATTAATACTGGTGGCCCATGGTGGTTTATCCAACTCTGGCTAACTTTGCACACTCTGAAAGTTGCAAAAAGACCATCGCTCCTACAGGCAGAGTTCCCATCCACAGCCGATCCTGGAAGTGATGATGAAACAAACCAAATGCGCCGATGCATATCACATGGTGAAGCAGCCACTAGTTATGCTGGACACGGACCATCGGCTGAGCACTTTCACAACTGGTTCGGCAACTTTTGTGATGGATTTCCTAGGGACAGCCGAATTTGGTTTGCTTATGAGTCTTTCCAGAACTTTGAACTGCCAGCCGATTTCAGGCTAGATGAGATAAATGATGAAAGGTTTGAAAAACCCAGGGAAATCTTGACCGCTGCAATCTCTCCATGCATACTTCCAGTTGGTATATCCCAGGGCAGGAACATTCAACCCTCTTATGAATTCTATCACCCAATGTCAGCAGCAAGACAACTTGGCATGGGACAACTGCCCATCGGCCTATACTATGCCGACAAAATCCAAACTAGAGGTGACATTGTATCAGCCCTAATGATGGATAAATTGCTCAACATCCCTGGTCCTCTCGGCAGCATAGACAGATTCAACATCATCTTAATGAGGAGTATTCAGTTTGATAGGTGGTGGTCAGAAATGAAGACTCATATATTCCATCTGCCAGTTGAATCATACCTCACCCGAATCATACCAAACTTGGTCCCCCAGGTAAATCTCTCCCCTCAAACTTTACACTTCATCATCATTGACTGCTTAACACTCACAATTCATTATTTTTCTTTGCAGACAACAGATTCTCCCCCCTCTTATCAGCCGAAGTGGCAAGCCTATAGAATATGCTACTGCCAAACTTCCAAACGGCTACGGGCTAGCTCCATCCATCATCGGCTTCAACGCTCCAAAAACAGCCATCTTGCTCCAAGGCCAACTCAGGGAGCCGATGCATACTGGTGACAAGAGGAAAAGGACTAAACAAGCTGCTGTAAAGCCAACTCTTTTGAAGAAACCAACCAAGAACCAAAAGAAAGCAGCCGATACAGAAACCGCTCAAGCCCAAGAGATAGACGATATCTTGAAAGACAATGAAATGGAGGAAGCAATTGATGAAGCTGCTGCTCAATGTAGTGAAACCGAAATCATCACACCCCGAGCCGATACGCCTCCTGCAGTACAATCTCAAGCTGCAAAAACTCCAAGTCCTCCAAAACAACCTCAGAAAGCACAAGTAAGACTATTCTAATCGTCATCATTCATTTCTATGCTCCAAAATTTCATAACTGAACTATCTCTTTTCAGCCTAAGAAGAAACAAGTTGCTACGAGGAAGAAACCAACTTTGCCATCAGTATCGGTAATCTTAACTCACTCCAGTTCTAACTTTATCTCCAGCCGATACTGACTAACACTTGCCATTATTACAGCCTCCTCAGGTATCACCCCCTCGTCAAATATCTAGTGAACGCACCCCATCGGCCACAGCTAGCCGTCAAGACGAAGAAATCGCTGCTACAGCTCTGACTCCTCAAATTCCTGTAAGTAACCTCTCACATCTATACCTATCGGCTTGCTCTCAATAATTTTAC
Source organism: Oryza punctata (assembly GCA_000573905.2). Lineage (NCBI taxonomy): Eukaryota > Viridiplantae > Streptophyta > Magnoliopsida > Poales > Poaceae > Oryza > Oryza punctata. The sequence goes on along the minus strand of CM002499.2, from coordinate 19,941,256 downwards.
CTAACAAACTTTCTCTATTTCAGCTCCTAGCCGACATGTTCTCATTTGACATCAACCAATTGTTAGATGAAGAGGAAGAAGAAACAACTAGCAAAACCATCTCTCCAATACCAGAGGACTTGAGAAAGAGTTTAGCCAACATCGCAGATCGGCTAAGTGCTTCCCTTGATGCACTAGTCGTAAACTGTGGGCCGATCAGGGCTAGATTCGAAGAGATCCAAAACCAAATCCCTGATGAGTTAATTGAAGTGATTTCTCCAGCAGTTTTTCTTGAGTAACACCGCTTTAAACTAGAGAGAGCAAGGCAAAGGATCTCAGATTGGCTAAAACGTTCTGCACTTGAAGCCAATGTTCAGTCCAGCTGACAGCAAGTTAATGATGAAAAATCCAAATTGGATGAACTGGAAGCTGGACCAAATTCCACTCAACAGAAGATTGAGATGCTGAAAAAGAAAGAAGCCGATCTTCTACAATAGCTTGAAGCTTGCAGAGCTGAGGTTATCACTGAAGAACAAAAACTAGCCGATCTGCCGAAAGCCATTGAAGCCCAAAAGCTGAAACTCAAGAAATCTGTAAAGCACATCTGCCTTGAGTAGGACCTTGAAACCAATTCCAGGTACAGATGCAGCCGATGCCCAAGCCATTGAAGAAGTAGAACAAATTAGGCAAAGAGCTGTGTCAGCTATCCAATGGTACCTGGCCTGATGTAACAAACTAAACACTACCACAATATCTTTTGCTGTAATATATGTATCGGCCATCGAGCCGATTTTATACTTAACCAAATTCTGATATATAACTTGCTATCGGCCATCGAGCCGACGTATAAAAATCGCTTGTATAACTTGTGTTCAAAAATTTGCTCAAAAATTTCCAACTTTCGTCCTCCATGCCCCCCAAGTTTGTAGTAGGGAACATAATGCTGCAAACTTATATATCTAAGGGTGATAAAAATACCGGCCATCTAAAGGCGATGTAAATACATCGGCTATCAACCATACATCGGCAAATCATAACCGATTATGAACCAATCCAAACGCTTGGGTAATATCTCTTCAAGTATTTTCCATTAAGTGCTCGTCCAAACACTTCTCCATCAAGTCCTTTTAACATATAAGCCCCTTTAGAAACGCATTTGTGAATTTGAAATGGTCCCTCCCAATTCGGTGACCACTTGCCAAATTTATTATCTCTAGCCCCTATCGGCAACACCAATTTCCAAACCAGTTCTCCTTCCTCAAAAGATTTGGGCACAACCTTTTTGTTATAATGCCTAGCAACTCTTTCCTTGTCTTTCTTAACTTTCTCAAGAGCTCGCAATATAGCCTGAACCAAATCTTCCGACTCATCAACCATCAAATTATGATAATCATCGGCTGTCAACTCGTCTTGTAAAGAAATCCTTCTGGAGCCGATGTTGGTTTCCCGTGGTAATACAGCTTCATGCCCGTAAACCAGTTGATAAGGAGGTACCTGAATTGCACCATGACAAGCCATCCGATAGGACCACAATGCTTCAGCCAAAATAGTATGCCACTTCTTGGGATATTCAGCTATTTTTCTCTTAACCAGCTTAATCAAGCTCTTGTTAGATGCTTCAGCTTGCCCATTTGCTTGTGCATAATATGGTGAAGAATTCAACAACTTAATTCCCATGCTATCGGCAAACTGAACAAACTCATCAGACACAAATATAGAATCTTGATCAGTTGTAATCGTCTGTGGCAAACCAAATCTGTATATGATGTGTTCTTTGACAAAATCAATTGCATCTCTGCAGTCAACCTTCTTTAAAGGAATTGCCTCAACCCACTTAGTAAAATAATCAGTTGCGACTAATATGAATTTATGCCCTTTACTTGATGGTGGATTGATCTGGGTGATCATATCAATACCCCAACCTCTGAACGGCCACAGCTTGACAATAGGATTCATAGCTGATGCTGGTACTCTTTGAATTGCTCCAAACTTCTAACAATCTTGACAACCTTTGTAATATCTGAAACAATCCTTCAGCATTGTCGGCCAAAAATATCCAACTCTTCGAATTAACCACCTCATCTTGTGAGCCGATTGATGTGTCCCACAAATACCCTCATGAACTTCACACATGACAACTTTTGCTTCTTCCATACTCAAGCATTTCAAAAGAACTCCATCAATCGTCCGATAATATAACACATCATCCAAAAGAACATACTTGAGAGCCTTGTATCGTAATTTCCTTGAAACCGACCTAGAAGGATTCTTCAAATACTCAAAAATATCAAACCTCCAATCATCGGCTGGAATACAAGCCACTTCGACTTCAATCCCTTGTAACATCGGCTTGTAGCCTGATGCACCCTGAGCTAAGTCATTAGCCTCAGCATTTTGCTCCCTAGGAATATGTTTCAAAGTAACTATCTTGAAAGTTTTCATCAGCTCTCGACATTTTTCATTGTAGACCATCAAGATGTCATTTTTGCACTCATATTCTCCAGATAACTGACTTATCACTAGCAATGAATCACCCATAATTTCAACAGCATCGGCTTCAACTTCTCTCAATAATTGCAATCCTTTGATAACAGCTTCATATTCTGCTTGATTATTTGTGGAGTATGGTTTGATAGTAAAAGCAAACTGAAAACTTGCCCCCTAGGTGATATAATTACCAGGCCGATACCACAACCATGAGTGCAAACAGATCCATCAAAGAATAAAGTCCATGGCATAATATCAACATTGTCATCCCTGTGTTCAACTACGGAATCGGCTATCGCTTGCCCTTTAACTGCCTTAGCCGATTCATACCTGAGATCGAATTCTGACAAAGCAAAAATCCACTTACCAATTCGCCCTTTCAGAACTGGAGCCGACAGCATATATCGCACCACATCGGCTTTGCATATTATGATACACTCATTGGAGAGTAGATAATGTCTCAACTTTGTACAAGAAAAATATAAACACAAGCATAATTTCTCCACAGGTGAATACCTTGTTTCTGCATCCAAAAGACGTCTACTGAGATAGAATATAACTCTCTCCTTCCCTTCAACCTCTTGGATCAAAACTGAGCTGATAGAGTTCTGATCGGCTGACAAATACAGTCTAAATGGAATCCCTTTCTGTGGTGGTGTCAGAACTGGAGGAGTACTCAAGTATTCCTTGATATTATCCAATGCTTTTTATTGCTTCTCTCCCCAGACAAATTCTTGATCGGTTTTCAACCTTAGTAAATGAGTAAATGGTTCTATTCGGCCAGATAGATTTGATATGAAACGCCGAACTAAATTTATTTTGCTGATCAATGATTGCAATTTGGTTTTATCTTCTGGAGGTTTTATATCTTTAATTGCTTCAATACTCCTCTGAGGAATTTCAATCCCGCGCTCATGTACCAAAAATCCAAGAAATTGACCAACCGATACGCCAAAAGCACATTTAGTAGGATTCATCTTCAACCCATACTTTCTTGCTCTTTCTAAGTCCTGTCTCAAATCGGCTATATGTTCATCAACTTCCTTAGATTTAACCACCACATCATCAATATATATCTCTACCAACGTGCCGATGAGATCGTGAAAAATATAGTTCATGGCCCTCTGATATGTAGCACCAGCACTTCTCAAACCGAAAGTCATAACCACCCCCTCATATAAGCCGATTGCACCAGGACATCTGAAGGCAGTCTTGTGAATATCTTCTTCGGCCATGAAAATTTGATTGTAACCAGCATTACCATCCATGAAACTGATGATTTTGTGTCCAGATGCTGCATCGACGAGTTGATCGGCTACTGCCATTGGGTATTCATCTTTCGGTGTAGCCTTGTTTAAATCTCTGAAATCAATGCAAACCCTGAGCTTGCCATTTTTCTTGATGACTGGTACTATATTAGAAATCCACTCAGCATATCGACATGGTCTGATAAAATTGGCATCATAGAGTCTTGTAATTTCGGCCTTAATAGCATCATACATTGCAGCTTTACAACGTCTTGGGGGTTGTTTGTACGGCCGATAACCTGGTTTGATAGGGAGCCGATGTTCGACTATCGATCGGCTAAGTCCTGGCATCTGATAACATTCCCAGGCAAAACAATCTCTATACTCTTTGAAGAGTGCTATTAATTTACATTTAAATTCCTTTGGTAAACCCTTACTAATATATGTCGTCCTAGGCCTATCACCTGGTCCAATGTCGATTTCTTCTAGTTCATCGGCCGACATAAAATCTTGTCCTAGCTTGTCGTCGAGATCATCAACAGTGTCCTTTGTGTAGAAGTTGGAACCCTCCACGGCGCCCTCAAAACAAGAATTGAGGCTCTCCGTCTCCTGTTGGCTGTATGGCAAACCTTTAAGTAATCTCCTTGCCAAACTTTTCCAGATAAACAATCAATTCCCTCCATCTCCCAAACAGATAAATCGGCACTAGCTACATTGACTGACCTGTTGGCTGGCACGATTTCAATTTGGTCTCCTTGCCATTGAATCAGACTTTGGTGCATAGTTGAGGGGATGCAACAGTTAGCATGGATCCAATCTCTTCCCAACAACAGACTGCAGGAACCCTTCCCATCAATAACAAAGAACGTGGTAGGAAGTGTTTTACTGCAGATGGTTAGCTCCACATTCAAAACTCCTTTGGTCTCAGATGGATTCCCACCAAAATCTTTTAGAACCATGTTAGTCTTGATCAGATCCTCTGAGTTCTTCCCAAGTTTCCTGAATGTTGTGTATGGCATTAGATTGACAGCCGCCCCTCCATCAACTAGCATCTTTGACATCGGCTTGCCATTGACAAATCCTTTAATGTACAACGGCTTGAGGTGCCGATGATCGGTTCCTTCGGGCTTCTCAAAAACAGCTTGTTGTGGAAATAGCATCAATTTAGCCGATGGTAGATTTTCTTCTTGATCGACAACTTGCTCAACTGCATATTCGGCTGGTAACATGAAAACCATGTTTATGGCAGACGACACCACCTCTTTGCTCTTATGTTGTTGGTTCTTACTATGATCGGTTTTGACTTCATCGGCTGGCACCACTTTGCTCTTCACACGCTAGACTTTCTTTGTTCTCTGCCTCAGCCGATGTTCAATTTCTCCTTCAACCTCCTGGAATTGTTCCCTGTTCCTCATCCTTTGAACTCTGCTCTTTTGATTTTTAGTGAATATTCCAGAAGGGCGCCATTGAGGACGCATTGGCTTGGATTCTCCAGGTGAGTCATCTCCATCATTGTTTTGCTGCATCGGCCCAAGTCTTTCACGAACTGGCAACCTTGACTGAATCGGCCGATGTATAGTTGTACCCTGTCGGCTTGGTCTTTGGATGAATTGTGCGTCAGGATCACTGCATCCAGGACAGTCTTCAATAGATGGCAACCTCATACCCTCATTCCAGCAAAATCTAAAAAATTCACAACTCCAGTGAGGATAAAAATATCTTTCACTTTAATGAGAATATGACTCCTCTTCACCTTGGCGCCTTTTTTGGTATTTGTTGGTCAAACCAGCCGATCTGATGCTCCTGGTATAATTCTTACCTCCATCGGCTGTATTCCGATTGTATCCAGAGTGCACCATGTTAACTGGAAACGGGTGTTCATCTATCTTCATCGGCCTCTTGGATTCGTCGATCTTGATCTTGCCTTGTTCAATAGCTGACTGGATCTGTTGTCTGAAAATATTGCAGTCATTAGTATTATGAGAGCTTGTATTATGCCATTTGCAGTATTTCCTCTTCTTCAACTCCTCAGCCGATGGGATAACATGTCCTACTGGCAGTTGAATCTGTTTTTCCTAGAGAAGAAGATCAAAAATCTTATCGGCTTTGGTAATGTCAAAATCAAATCTCTCCTCCTTTCCTGCATTCTTGACCCATTGACAGACCACCGTCTTCTTGTTCCTAGCCCACTCGGGTGCATTGATTTCTGGGTCATCATCTTCGGAATCAGAGTCATAACTCTACACATTATTGACATTGTTTGCCTTTTTGATAAATTTCCTTGCTTCTTGGAACCTTGTTTCGTGAGCTGATACCTTCTGAGCTAGATGAGCCAAGCTCTCAAAGTCTTGGGCCGAAAATCTTTCCCTTATCAGCGCCAACAAACCTTGGAAAGCCAAATCGGCTAGCTGAGAATCTGTCGAGGCTAGACTATAGCATCTCTTCCTCACATCTCTGAACCGTTGAATGTAATCTGGAACTGACTCATCTGATTTTTGCCTGATTGCCGTGAGGTCCGATAGCTTCATCTCTTGAACCCCACTGAAAAAGTACTTGTGAAATTGTTTCTCCAGATCGGCCCAACTTCTGATTAAGTTATAAGGTAGAGATGAAAACCAAGTAAACGTCGATCCAGATAATGATAGTGGGAACAATCTAACTCTGAGAGCTTCTGTAGCCGATGCCTCACCACACTGAGCTAAAAATTGGCTAACATGCTCATAAGTAGATACATTGTCTTGTCCTGAAAATTTAGAGAAATCTGACACCTTGTATCGCTTTGGCAGTGGAACCCGATCAAAATATTCTGGATATGGGTGCCGATACATGTTGCCATTGTCTTTCGGTTTGAGTCCAAACTGCTCCCTCATGACGTCAGCGATCATATCGGCCCATGGTTGATGTGGTGTTGCTCCACCATACTGTTGCTGAAGTGGATCCATCTGACCATATTGGATCGGTTGAGGTCGTGGTGAATGAGGTTGATAGAGATGATTGAAGCCGGCCGATATGCCTTGAGGTGGCGCATATGGAAGTTGCTCTGTGCCGTACTGAGTAATTCCAATCGGCTGTTGTGAAACCAAAGGAATTTGATAAGATGTGTCTACAGCTGGCGGTTTTGGGTGAAGAATACTTATTAATTGCTCTGGTGTCAATTGAGTTGGTGCTTGCCCCCCAGTGATCGGCTGTGACCTGGTCAGAATTGCTGGAATATTTGAGCTTGAGTAAGGAGCCGATGGAGCCTGGGTTTGAAGCAATTGTTGACTCCCTTTATTCCTGCCGATGTCTGTCTTCACAGTTCTGTATCCTGGGAACGTGCCGTCTGGTAAATATATAGGTCCTTTAGCCTTTTCCTCGGCTATCGTCCCATCAACCACCGACTTGATCATGTTTGTTAAGGTGTTCACGAGCACTCCGGACTGGTTGACTAAAGCGTGGTGTAGAGTCGAATCAATGCGATCCTGCAATGTGTGGAGTTCTCCATCACTTGATTCAACCTTGGTCTGTTTGTCCTTCTCTTCTCCTGACCCAGAAGTGCTTTGATCTTGTTTCACGATCGTCGGTAGCTTGACTTTAGCTCTTTGAATAATTGTGCCTTGCCGTGTGACTGTGAATGAGTGCAGATATTGGTTCTGGAGTTGGTTCAGCATCTGTTGCATTTCTTCTCTCTGCTCTTCACTCAGCTGTTCGATCGTAACCGGGAAGATGTTGTCCTCTGAAACTTCAGGGATGTTTGGCGACATGATGACACAAGGTCCCACCGTGCGTGCCAAAAGCGTGTGGATGCAAAAAACACACACTGGCCTGAGAGATCTGCTTAACTCTAGTGCAGGTCTAAAATTAGGGTCTTAGGTTCGAGGGCTTGCCAGTTGATTTGATCCTGCAATCAACAAGAAGAAATATACAAAGTATGTTAGTAAACGATAGACAATCGACCATAGGGCCGATTTCATATCGTATGTGACCTAGCCGATGCAATAAAGCATGAATCGGCTGTAAAGATGTAAGTAAGTATGAAAATAACCCTAAAACTAGTATATCGGCTGTAGATATCAATGTTATGCAATCAAGGAATCATTATTACTTTAGAAGCAAGCAATTGGTATAGATCGAACTGAACCGAGACAGTATAAATTGCTTAAGTCCATCGCAATATGAAATAATGATTACATAAAACTAATGTCATAGCCGATATCTAGATTTAAACGAATATCGGTCGTCAAATCGATATGATTTCATGATAAAGCAATGAAGATAAAATATAGAACATTAAAGAAAGCATAAAACTATGTCAAATATTCTAAACAGATAAGATCGGCTGAAACTCCGATACTATCCCTATTGACAATCGTAAAGCAAGTTCTAGATCATGATTCTAAAACAACTTAATAGGTTGAACTTAACCAATGCAGCATTAAGCAAAAAAGAAGCATAACATATAACAAACCAATAATCATCAAATCGGGATGGTAGATACATCATATAACATGAATCAACAAAGTAAGCTAGCCGATACCGACAAAACCCTAAAACAGATCTAGCCGATATAAGAAGATAACATTGTTGATCTAAGCTATATGACATATATGATAACTTTGGAAACTTGCAAGATATAATTAGAGTGTCATAAAGATGTAAGCACTAACTCCAATGATGCAAATCGCCATGACAAGATATACCTTTTCGCCGAAGATCAAATTGATGCAGCACGATTCGAAAGCACAAGCTTGTCGAAAGTAGAAAACAAAAGGTGGCGATGCGCCGAGATTGATTGAACGTATGTTGTTATTATTTACAAGACCTCGGGATTATATTTATACCCGAAAATACAAACATTGTCCATCACGGACACGACTCATATTAACCTAATACAAATCCAACTAACGAACAAGTCCCTTAGGCGGACTCTTACCATGATAATCTATAAGGAAATGACAAAATATCCTAATTAATAGATACAATTGCCAATTTCGGACTCTATCCTTGCACGGCAATCCCATCGTAAGTCTTCTGTCGAACCCGATATTGACTTCACATGCAATATCGGCCTCATCGGCTATCCCAATCGGAATCAGTTTCCAGCCGATACGAACTCCAGCCGATGCGTACTCTATTTCCGATATCCCTGCATATCTTCAAATCCGCTTCGGACTAGATTGTGTTTCCGATTCCCATAGATTAGATTTGCTTACCAAATTTCATCGTCAACACCTAGACACAAGAGGGGACTGCCTGCCTTGGTTCAAAGGTAGGGGTGAAACCTGTGGTATGGTGCACTTGGTTAGGAAGGGTTGTGCGAAGGGTCCTGTCACAGTCCCTTCCGGTGTACCGTGGTGGTATGCCAGCAAATGGTAATGTATCATGGGCTGTGTCTTGTGGGTACAGTTGTACACCTCTGATCAGAATAAAACTATTCGAATAGTCGTGCTGGCGGTTATGGGCAATCAACCAGATTCACCGTGATTAGTAATACCCCTAATAACTGGATTTAATGGAACTGGTGTAGCTCAGGTGGCGGTTTGGGCCTGTCGCAACGTGGTGTAGCGTTGGACAGTGATGATTTAATTTTTGCATAAATGCTTGTTTTATGCACTTCAACCCTTTAGCCTCCTTTGGAATCACTTGCATCATTTTTTCCATTCCGGCATGACTTGTTGAGTACAGTGGGTAGTACTCAGTCTTGCTTTATCATTCCCCACACCAGAGTTAGAGTACGTGTCTGATGGTGGCTACTCGGAGGAGTAGGCTTGTTGCTGCCATCAAGGGATGCCTGTGGTTGGAGTCGCCATGCTACGAGCGTCTAGATATCTAGATTAGCTTGTTTATCTTTTTCGTTGCATTTTTGTAAGATATTTTTATGGTGTTTGTAAGACGTGGATCTGTATGTCAACTTGGTCGTTTGTGTACCCTGACCGGCCCTGAACGGGGGTTTAATACACATTCTGCTTGGAAATTCGGGTTAGCGAATTTCTGGGCGTGACACTCCTCCTCCCCCTCCTTGACATCAGCTTCAACTTGGGCAGACATCTCTCAGTTCTTGAGGAGAAAACCCTAGGAGAGGAAGAAGAAGAGGGCTCACCCTAGATCTTGAAGAGAGAGGGACTAATGGAGTGTCCCGTATGAGGGAGGTCGGGCAGATGGCAGCTGCGGCTCACAAGAAGAGAGACACTTCAAGATCAGTGATGAGAAATGGAAGCGAGCTCTGAATTAACTGGAGAATAGGGGAAAGAAGTGAAATCGGCCGAGGCGAATGTTTCGCAAATTACAGCTAAAAGATCCTATGGCGGTGGTGCGGCCAAGACTATCACCGAATTGATCCCACGGTCCATGGCCAGCTTGGGGACCACTGTAGCAATCAAATTTTGTTGTTTAAGCTGAAGCTGAGTGCCAGCTATTTTTTCTTTTTCTTTTTGACTGAAGCTTCAGATGTAAAGCTACTTATAGGGATAAATCTAGAACGAAAAATACTGGGTGTCCTATACCTATCAATCATAGGTATAACACTCTCTTTACATACTAACATGAGCTAACACTAATGGGATTACAGATACCCTACATCCTGTGCATCAGATACCTTATATGAGGATTCACCCCTAGCAACTTATATTGGCCTTTGGCCACAAAGAAGGATAGCGTAAAACTAAATTTTGTTGTTCACTAGGAGTAGAGTAGAATAGAACTCTCCTTTTGTTCCCGTGGCAACCACACCAAAATATGCAATTATCTACTCCACTTCTTTTGTTTCCATTTTGTTTGCCTCTGTTCTCGACAGACACGGTGACTCTGCTCCAGTGTCCCGTTCACGTATGAGACTGGGAAAATTCCTGGCCTCGCGAGGCCGGGGACCTTTCCCAGGGAAATGACGCCAATCGGGCTAGGAATCCCCGGTCCGTGGACTTTCAAATGTGTAGGTAACTTTTCTCCGAAGGAATGGGCCAAGATCTCATGCTTCCAAATGAGTCCTGTAGGAAAGATTAAGAAAACAAGGTCTAAAGTGGACTTCTTTCCTTCAACAGCCGGGGACTAATGAATACTATCTTTGTTTTATAGTATATGAAGCGTTATGTTTAACCATTTATTTTATTCAATTATTATTTGCAAACATTAAAAAGTGTAAGACAGGCTTAAAAGACCTTTACTAATGAATAAAATAGAAAAACATGTTAAATTGTTAATCACATAAATTTTTAATAATGCTCAACATCGGGTTCCAGCTGATGATCATCATCGCCATCCTGGCAGCAGAGCTCATCAACTACGGGACGGCCAAGATCAAGGCCGGGTGGGGTTGGCGCGTCAGCCTCGTGCTCTCCGCCACGCCCTCTTCCTCCCCCGACACACCCAACTCGCTCATTGACCGCGGCCACCCGGAGGCGGCGTCGCATCCGTACCTACGCCGACGTGGTGGCGGCGAGCGAGGAGTCGAAGCTGGTGCAGCACCCGCGGCGCGCAACATCCTCCGGCCGGCGCAGCTGACCATGGCCATCTGCATATATATCCCGTTCTTCCAGCAGCTCACCGGCATCGACGTGATCATGTTCTACGCGCCCCTGCTGTTCGACATGCACGCTGGGGGTTCAAGAGCGACGCGTCGCTCATGTCCGCCGCCATCACGGTCATGGGGCTGGTGAACATACGTGTTCGCAACGCGCGTGTCCATCTCGATCGCCGGAAGCTGTTCCAGCAGGGCGGCCGCAGATGATGGTGTGCCCGCGTGGTGGTGGGGGACGCTGATCGCCGTCAAGTTCGGGACGAGCGGCATCGGCGAGATTCCCAAGGGGCCAGTACGCCGCGGTGGTGGTGGTGTTCATCTGCATGTACGTGGTCGGATTCGCGTGGTCGTGGGGGCCGCTGGGGTGGCTGGTGTCGAGCGAGATATGTCGGCTGGAGATCCGGGCTTAGAGATTAACGGATTTATGTTTATGTCAATCAAAATTTGAATTTTTAAACTTAAACTTAAGTTGATTTTGGAGTTTTTTCATCGTAGTTTATTTTTTTATCTTTTGCTTTTAGATCATTTAGAACACATATATAAAAAGTTTTATTCACAAGTTATTTTTTATTTACAGATATGTCGTTTGGCTTATTCCACCAAACAACCAAATAATAGGGCTGTAAACCAAACTCTAGATCATCGATTTAGATAGATATGGAGGTAAACGCCCATCTTATTAATGAATCGGAAGGTTTACGGAACAAATCTACAAACATATCATGCTCTCGTAGCGAAGATATTCGATTTTTGTCGCAAATCAATAAAGGTAAAATAACGATTCGATTCTTGTAGCGTAAAGGTTAGAGTTAGAATCGAACCGGTCATAACGCTTATAAAAAGGCTCGTCTTACCTATAAAAAGGTTCGTTTTACCTTTACAGACTTTGTCTATATTCTATATCAATTAGAATATAAAAATTATTTTAATTTGACTCTAACTCGAGACCGTCGGTCGAACCGGCTGAAAACCTGTGATCAGACCAGCCATACGTAGAAGGCGAGTCTTTTCTAACTCTACCAACTTAATTAACCATCGACACAATCATTATGCTTCGTCAATTTGATGCGCCGGTAGAATTTGTTGATCGGGTCGCTTTGCCTTTTTCACATAATATATATCGCGATAATATATTATAGTGTGACCGCCTGCCACACACAGGTAGTTAGGGCTGTTCAGATTTGTAGCCAAAACAAATCTTATCAAATTGTGGCAATTTATCAATAATGCTATGTTTTGATAGGATTTCTTATGTATTTATCAAAGTTTGATAAAAAACTAAATAAATGCATATCTTTGATAACCTTATAAAAAATATATGGTATAGTTTAAAATAACATCAATATGAATAACCCCTTAATTAAAAAACTCATGCTTCTGCCGAAGTGTGGGAGGTTTCACATGGCTGTTGGCCTCTTTTGTAACTGCCACCAAACAGAGAGAGGGAAATTGAAACTTTTCGCTCGAAAGCACAAAAGGAGCACCTAAAGTACTAACAAGTACACTTTTGCATGTAAATTAACCACCACGAATGGGATTATTTATTCCGCCGGCGTGTAGCACAATGGCGCACCCAACTACAAACAAGTTTATCTTGTTTAATTTTTGCACGATTCTCACATGGATCGACTTGTTTTACTATCCGACATTAATTCTCTGACGGGACTATCTGAATATCACTCGACGTATTTTTTGATAAAAATGATACCAATATATGTAAAATCCATATCTATACCTAATTAAAAAATACGTAAGGTTTACGGTTTTTATTAATCCATCCGGTTTAATTTTTTGTCATCGTTTTTTGGAAGGTTGTTTTTTGCGCGCATGCGGTAACTCCGATTTTTTTCCGTCACCAGTTTTTTTAATCTCAGTTCGATCCTTGAGGCCAACCTAGCACCTCGGCCACATCGATTAACGTTTCCTCTAATTGATTGCAAAAATCGATTCTCCCACTCCTTTCTTATCATTTTCCTATGATTTCCCCTTTCAATTCGGGTTTAATTAGGTGAATTTAATCTCTATTTAAACCATGATGACTAGCTAGCCGACGAGCTTGATTCGCTCCGATTTTGGAAAAATGGAAAGAAGAGATCGAGTGGATTAAAAGTCCTCAACCAATTTTGGGAGTTCGACAAAAATTCAGCCAAATTTGATGGGGAGCATCGGATCTAGCATCGTACGGGCACAGTAGTCTTCCGGAGGTTGAAGATGGCAGTAGACTATGTGGGCTGAGCCGAAAAGAGGCAGGCCAAATGGAGGAAGGCAGCAGACTAGGCTAGGGTTGAAAAGGAAGAAAGGAATGGGATTTCAGCCTAAAACTAATGAAGAATTTTCATTAGTTTTTTCAATTATAATGTATTGTATAGTGATATCAATGTTTCAATTTATTGCTTAGCTCCTAATAATTGTTGTATCACTAAAAAACGTCTTTACCCATTGCAACGCACGAGCATTTTTTAGTATAATAAAATTTATAGTGTAATTAAAAAAACACTCGTAACTCCATGGTAGAGGCACGTGCATGCGTGGGATCGAGTCCCACGGTAGTTAAACATCTAGGAATATAAAATGGTTGCACAACATGACTAAACCCCCTCTACTCCTTTGTCGTTATCTTTCCTCTAAATCTCCCAACTTGTTGTCCTTCCCTCGCACACAGCCACTGCCACTGCTCTCTCCTAGCGGAACGACTAGTTCGCGAACGTGTGCGAGATGGACAGTTCGCAAACACGTCACGACAGGTGTTCGGGTTAGGGTTCGAGGGTGCGGTTGGGGAAGAGGGTAGAGTTGGGGAGGGGGAAGTGGGGATCCGGCTTAGAGGGATGGCCTGGGAGGTGGTGGCAGCCTAGCGGTGAGTGGTGGACAAGGGCGGGCAGCGAGGCTACGGTGGCACCGCCAGAGCCACAGGGTTGGCCATTGGCGGTGGCCCTATGTTGGTGGTGGGGGAACGTTGATGCCTTTCGGCGTAGGGAGGCTGGATGGCGGAACAGTGGGGGCTTGTGGTGGAGAAAAGAACTAACTTGATTTTGAAGCCTGCCAGAAGAAGGAGAAGGGATCTCGCCGGAAGAAGGCTGCTCACCCACGATTTCTCACACTGTCACATTCGTGTCTCCTCTTGTCCGTCGAAGGAAACTCACCGGAGGGACAACGAGGGGGGTTGTTGGAGGATCATTGCATCATCGTCATCTCGCCGCAGGGAGGTCATCGGAGTCATCATCGCTCGTTCACTCAGTAGCGTGCATGGATGGAGAGGAGAACGAAGAGATAAGGTGAAGAAAGGAGGAGATAAGATGGAGGGAGAATAAATGAAGATGGGTTGGGCCATTGGAGCATTCGTGGGCCACCCGCGGACGCAGTAGACCCACCCCTCTCATAGTGGTCGCATCTGCCAGTGAGGATGCTAGGGATGTCAGATCCGATGACCCTAGCCTCCCCACTAGCCAATGCCACTTTATTCTCATATCATTCTCCGCTCACCATCCACCTAGTGGTTGCATCTACTAATGAGGAGGCTAGGGATATTAGATCCGATGACCCTAGCCTCCCCACTGGCCAATGCCACTCTATTCTCATATCGTTCTCTGCTCGCCAACCACCACCCCCTCTCTTGTCCACCCCGCATTGATTTGCCCCGAATCTAATGATTTGCAACTCGACTTGCCTGGCCCAGATCATCACAGTTGCTGTCTTTTTTTTACCCTAGCAACATTATCATTATCGGTTCTTGGACCAGTAGAATTTGACGTTTTGGAACCAGTAGCGATTGGGATTTTTTTTAAAGGAGAAAGAGAAAAGGAAGAAAAGTACACTAGTACAAAACCTCTTATTGGTACCAGTTGGGAACCGGCTATAAGTACCTATTTCCTAGCCGGTACCAATGCCAAAAGTCATAGGTACCGGTTCTAAAACCAGCACCTATAGGTATTATAGGTACCGGTACAGTGGTCAGAACCGGTACCTATACTATATTAACTGCAGATTCGATCGATTCGGGGTGCATTTGCTCGATCTATGCAAGGGAGAGAGGGAAGGGGGCGAGGCGAGGGTTTTGGCTTCGAATGCTAAAGCCTGCACCTCCTCCCTCCACTGTCGCGAGCCTAGCACCGCACCTCCTCCCTCCGCGGGAGACGGCACGGGAGAGAGAGGGGAGGAGATGCGGCGAGAAGGAGAGAAGGGATAAGGCGAGGGAGAGAGAGGGGAGGGGGCGGATCGCGAGAGAAGAGATGCTAGCTCAGCTTCGGATAAGGATGAGTGGAAAATAAAAAGCGGAGAAAAAATGGTATAATTTATTATAGGTATCTGTATGAAAAACCGGTACCTATATTTTATTTATGGTACCGGTTCTATATTAACCAGTACCTATAATAGTATAGGTACCGATTTTAAATGAATCGGTTCCTATGGGTCAGTTTCTATTGGAGGTTTTGTAGTAGTACTGTATGACGTGAGTGTATGGTGTAAGAGGGTAAATACCGCGGCATATATTATATTCACCATTTAGAAGAGGCACAACTTTATTTGATGTAGCATTGTTTATCCGCGACTTACGCATAGAGAGTGGAATATAATTGCATGCACGGACATGGACTTGACCTAACTCAATCGATCGACGCAGCTTTGTTGAGACTGCACTGTGTTTAATATAATTAGAGCCTGGGGCGTGCCTTGGCGCACCTCTTGCATCGAGTTGGGTGAATCAGGTTATGACACAACTTTGTAGAAGAACCGATGAGCATAAACTGAAACAATAAACATGATTTTTGTATATTTACACGAACATAACGACATATAGATTCGTTCCTCATTAATAGCTTGCAATAGTGATTCTAAGCGGTACAATATTCGTAGCAGCAGAGGTAAACATCACAAATTATCATATGTAGCTTATAGTTAATAGTTGGTCCTTTTTTATGTGGTTCACGCAGATTATCATATGTAGCTTATAGTTAATAGTTGGTCCTTTTTTATGTGGTTCACAGGAATACAGGATATGAATGGTTGCTTGTAAGCCATTAGCCTTGTAGAAGTGGAACATGTAGATTAGTTACAACATATTACTTGCCACAATTTTTTCACATCCATTTATTAGGTTACAACGGTCATCTGTCAACTTGAGAAGAAGCATGGTGGTTGAGTCACCTTCTGTAGGTTGAATCCGAATTTTGACTTCTTTTTATCCATGAGCAACGTTATATATATAGTGTACTGAAAATTACTTTATGAAGTACACCTGTGTTGATGTTTCCACTTGGAGCTCCTCCAAGCAAGTTTCTGAACAAATCCAGTTGAATAAAATAGGTTATGGTGCACATTGTACATCCTATAAATATTATCATTAGTTAGTTTAGGGCATGAAAGAATATAAAAAGCACCAAGGAGCGAGCACGCACGCTGGAGACCTTGATCCATCTTAGCCAGCTTCAACTTGATGTCCTAAAGTTGCTGAATATAAGCCTACAATAATATCATTGAAATATGAGTTTAATTAAAGCAACCGAAAAGTTCTTTCTAACGGTTAAACATCTTTGCAGGTAATTCTCAAATGTTCAGCTTGTTTTGCAGCTATCTTTTATACACAAACTCTTGCTTAACATTGTCTTGATCTGTTGACACCAAAATAAAAAGGAAAGAACAATCACAACGTGAAATTCGAAGACCCCACCAGTAACAACGGTTGGTGCTCTCCCTATGGTAAACCATAGTTTCTTTATTGACTACATGTACTGATTTGAATCTTATTGACGTTAACCAACTTTGATAGAAAAAAATCATTGAAGTAATAATAAATTGATATGGGAGGAGCTGTGAAAAAAAAATCTACTCACAAGTTGGAGTAGTTGCTAACTCTTTCAACTGCTAAAGTATTGTTAAATGAAGAGCTACTTCAAACTAACGTATATACTACTGCAATTTAGTACCAATTTATGCACATTCGGATTGAAATTGAAAATCATCTTCTATAAGGGAATGCATAAGCTAACATCGAAGGTACTATAAATCAGATTGACAGATAATTAACCAGTAGTGCTGGTTGATTTAGCATTTTTTTAAGATTTTCAACGCATCATTAGGACAACATAAAGTTGGCATACCGTTAATAAACACTCGCCATGATTAAAGGGCATAAGTGGATTATTCTATAGTTAGGAGGTATTTCCACAAGTACCCTATTAGCATGTTAGTACACTGTAGTGAAGATCAATATATAGCTAATTGCAATTCTAATATATTTTTTCATCATAGACAGTTTTCCCATTCAAAACTGCTCTTTTGTTTTCTCTTTAAAAACTTTTATATACAAAAACACAAAAAGCTCAAATAAGAATTTCATCGAGAACCTAGCAACCCAATGAAAACAACACCAGTTTCTACAAAAACTGATTATCATTGGGTTAAGTTTAAATAAAGTCCAATCCAATACAACATTAAGTCTTGCGTTTTTCCATTATTTCCTATAGGTTTTTCTTTTGCAGAATTTCTTTAAATAAAGGTACAAATCAAGGAAAAGAAATACGTGCATCCTAATGGTAAAATGGGAAGTTAAGGTTATAATTGAAATATATCAATAACCATTGATTTGCCCATTGACAGCTAAAACCATTAACATGAGTTTCCTACTATCACACTTATCGGCCTATAGGACATAAGAGAACATGAAAATAACTGTAAAAATCCAAAATAGGACATGATGGTTTTTAGTCTCAACCATTTCTGTAACCAACACATTGAACATCAACCTAACCTTCCATTTGCCACATTGCTGTCCTTATCATCCACCCATGTGAAGTTAACATGTTTTTCAAGCTTGCTATAGAAAGAAGATGAAAATAACAAAATTAGTGAGTACTTACCACGGTGCCGTAGCAGCTCTGCGGCAGCCGCCTTTGCTGGTGACGGCACAGGTGACGACGGCCAAGAACTGCACCACCCGCTGCGGCGACATCAGCTTCGAGTACCCATTCGGCATGGACCCTGGCTGCTACCACCCGGCTTCAACCTCACCTGCAGCGGCATCGACGGGCGGCGAGGCGGCAGCGCCCAGGCTGTTCATGGGCGACGGCACCGTACAGGTGCTCGACATCTCCATCCCAGACTCCAAGGTAGAGTAGCATAAAATATAGATTTTATAATAAAGTTATTATAAAACTGCATGTTTAGTGACATTTTAATCACAAAATATACATGTTTATAACTCAAACATAGCACTAGTGCTAAGGATTTAAACTCTAAAATATGTAGTGCTAAGGATTTAAACTCTAAAATATGTAGTTTTGTGATAACTTTGTGATACTCCAATTTAAATATATAGTTTTGGAATAAATTTAGTGTTAAATATATAGTTTTATGATACATCAAGTTTTGTGATAATTTGATCAGAGTATGCATGTAGTTTTATGAAATTTACTCTTATATAAATAATAGCTTACATATTATAGATGCTCTAAGCATCCATGGGGTGCCAAATGAGTAATTTGGGAATAGTTTTTGTTTTTTCAAAACCAAATAGTCAACACAGTTTTCTCAGTGTTACATTTGGCATCGCTACGCGACTGAGATTTTTTTTTTAAGACGGCTGAGATAATTGATGCACCGCAAAACTGTTGTGCTCAAATTTGGGCCGGCTCGATCACTTGGCGGACCGACGGCCCAAGATCGAGGGAATGAGCCTAGGCTGAGGGAATGAAACAACCAATGATATATTTGTCATGCTGTAATTACATCGTGTAACTTTCATTTAAGTAAATATAATTTGCATATAGGGATGAAAATGGTAAAAAAATTACCGTACCAATACCGTTTCTTAAAAAAATAAAAATATATTGTTTTCTATTGTTTTCAGTTTTTCTAATCTATATCAGCATCGTATTAAAGTTACCACTAAATAGTTAAATTTATAATTATGAAAATTCCTGATCAACTAATACTTTTCTAAAAAATAATATCGTATCCAACAATTTCCATCCTACTTGTATCTAGATTTGGGACCTAAGCTTCTCACCGTGCGCATGATATGGATTGTTTTTTCATGTTAATATGTACAAATATATCGTAGTTCCAAGCACGTCATAATATAATTATGTTATAATTATATTTTATTTATATTTAATAAATGTTTGGTGAAAATTATAGCAAAATAGTTCTTTCTATCTTTCGTCGTCCTGACACGTTGACGCCGACCCGACGATCCAGGAGAAAAGTTGTTCAGATGAGAGAGAACAATGCAAATGTGACAACGAAGTCCTCTCACACTACGAAAGAAAACTGAAAAAAAAAAACCCGAAAAACGTGCGATGGACACGTTGTCGCCTCGGCTAAGTCACCCGGTGGCGGTGTCCATGTGGCCAAGTGGGGCCCACCCTCGCGGATTATTTAGGTTGCCGCGCCTCGAAGGTTCTGGCTCTCGAAGAAAATCAATCTGACTCGCTCCTTGCACCCCGCTTAATTAATTAATTTAATTTATCCGCTATCAACAAAACACTTTACTACACTAATAGTACGGCATTTGCTGGGATCTTGTTCGAGCCTTCGTGTTTATTCTAGTAATTGCCAGATGGTCTGTTGGATGAAAATGCTTTTAATTTGGTATTCTGTACCTACATATTTAAACCACAATATCACAGAAACCTCACATTTATCTTTAGTTTTGTATTTTGTAGCTTGCCTTTTATCACAATACTACATATTTTATGCCCTCTTTAGGACAACAATGACATGTTTGATGAAGCATATAAAATCTATAGTTTTCTAATGTGACATTATTTTAATTCATAAATTTAGACCATATAAAATGTATAGTTTCATAATACGACTTAAATTCGTAGTTGTATTATTGTCTTGTAAAAATATACGTGGTTCGGTGAAAGTTACCCAAAATTTTCAATGGGAAGTAAAATTATTACCACTCTTACTTAAATACTACCTTCGATATTCGTATTATTTAAAATTTAGTTTAAATATGTAAAATTATAAGTTAAGATTATATTTTATTTGATGATAAAATATGTTACAACAAAATAAATGATATTTATATTTTTTTATAAGATAAGTGATCAAACGTTATATAAAAAATCAACAATATCGTATATTTTTTAATGGAGGGAGTAAAAGTTTAGCTTAAAATCTCAATTTAAATTTCATAGTAATTCAACAGATAACACTCGTACGAAACCAGAATTCCGTCCCTGGGTGTGGCCGTAGCAATTAGCTGAGATGATCAAATCATCCAGAAGCCGACACCACTGCCCACGCTATAAAACCAAACCACCACCCGCTCATCCAATCCAATTCCATCCCCCATCAAATTCATCTCGCGCTTTCCGATTCCCAAACCATTCCAGCACCATCCATCTCTCCCTCTCGATCTCTTCTCCCTCTCGTAGTCGTCGTAGCTAACTACCTCGCCATGGACGCCAAAGACGGCAACAAGGACGCCACCACCACCCCCACCCCCGCCGCGGCGGCGGAGCATCAGACGGCGACGGGGAACACGCCGCCGCCGCCGCAGCAGCAGCAGCAGCAGCAGCCGGAGGCGGCGGCGAAGTGGGGGACGAGGCAGATGGGCCCGCCGGCGGCGCCCGGGGCGCACCCGGAGAACCAGCAGGCGGCGCGGTGGACGGCGGCGAGGGGGGACCAGGAGCTACCTCCCTACGTCATCATGGGCGAGGCGGCGGCGGCGGCGCCGCCGGCGAGGGGGCGGTCGGAGAGAGGGGATAGCCCGATGGAGCACATCCTCGACTTCTTCAACACCTGGAGCCGTAAGGCCGAGGAGCTCGCCTCCAACATCTGGCTCAACCGTAAGTTTCAATCTTGTAGTATCAAAAGTTTCCATTTTGAGTCTAATTCAAAAAATAACCTTGCATGTTGATGTATTTTTATGGAAAAATAAGCTAGGGTTAGTAAATATAGAACTAACTAGTTCTACTCAACGCCGGAGCAGAGAACCTTCTCTGCTTCAAGCTCACCTGTGCCACGTGTCATTTGACGAACGACACGTGTCAGTCACAACGTTTCATTTTTCGATTAAAAGTTCGGATTTTGAGTCTACTTTTAATTTTGACGTGTTTTTACGGGAGAAATCAACTAACTTCACCTCACCTATGAGACGTGTCATAGCACAAGCGTGTTGACCAACGACACGTGGCATAACACAAGCCCGGTTAACTTGCTGACGTGTCACCTTCATGCTTTGCTCCTCTCGCAGTGAAGACCGCGCCGTCAATGTCAGACGCGGCGATGGGGAAGCTGAGCCTGGGAGCGAAAGCCCTCAGCGAGGGCGGCTTCGACAAGCTCTACAAGCAGACCTTCACCGGCGCCGGCGCCGACGAGCGGCTGAAGAAGACGTTCGCCTGCTACCTCTCGACGGCGACGGGCCCCGTCGCCGGAACGCTGTACCTGACCGACCGGACCGTCGCCTTCTGCAGCGACCGCCCTCTCTCCTTCACGGCGCCCTCCGGCCAGACGGCGTGGAGCTACTACAAGGTGATGATCCCGATCGCCAAGGTCGCCGCCGTCGAGCCGGTGACGATGAAGGAGACCCCGCCGGAGAAGTACGTGCATGTGGTGACCGTGGACTCGCACGATTTTTGGTTCATGGGGTTCGTTAGCTATGACAAGGCCGTGCACCACCTCGTCCAGGCCGTCTCCTCCCGTCACGGCGGCGCCGCCGCCTCCGCGGCTACCACCGACACGGCCGTCGCCGCCGCCCCCGGCGGCGGAGACGGCAAGTGATGACATGATCGGACGATGAGCTTTGTCTGGGGGCGGCGGCGACGGCAAGTGATGACATGATCGGACGATGAGCTTTGTCTGTTTGGTTTGTACAGTGTGGTTGTGTTGCATTAGTTGTGGTTTGATGTGTTTTGTGTATGGTTTGGAGCGATGATGCATTTTTGGTTTTTGGTTTTGCATATACGTCGTGTGCGCATATATATATATATATATATATATATATATAATACCTACATACATACATATACACATACATACATACATATACACATACATACATATACACATATACATACATATACACATGTATATATATAGAGACGTACACGTATATACATATATACATGCATGTGTATATATATATACATGCATACATATACACATATACATACATATACACATGTATATATATAGAGACGTACACGTATATACATATATACATGCACGTGTATATATATATACATGCATATATATTTATATATACATACACGTATATACATATGTATACATACACGTATATACATATGTATACATACACGTGTAAATATATATAGACATATGTATATATATTTATATACCTACACGTATATATATGTATAACACGTATATGTACACACGTATGTATATACTTATATACATATGTATAATATGTATATATATGTAAAGTATATACCAACGTATGCATATAAATTATATACATACGTACGTATACAATTGTATATGTATATATACAAACTTTGTATATGTGTATATATTTTTTAAAATCCCTTAAAGAGAAATTTAAAGAAAAAATCAAAAGAAAACACCAACGGCGCAGTCCCCGCGTGCGTCCCCTCTCCACGCATACAAACTTTTGGATATATACATACATATTAAAAAATCAGAAAAAAATCAGAAAAAGAATGAAAAAAATCAGAAAAATCACATATACACTTTATATGCATACATATTAAAAAATCAGAAAAAAGAACAGAAAAAAATCACATATACAAACTTTATATATGTATATATTAAAAAATAAAAAACTAAAAAATATATCACGTATGCAAACTTTGTATACGCGTATACAAATTTTGTATATGCAGCTATAAACTTTATATTCCGTAGGTACAAAAATGGAAAACCGTAAAACGGAAAGAAAAAATCTAGAAAAAAAAAGAAACGAAAAAACCTCAAACGGCACTGTCCCCACGTGCACCCCATCTCCACGCATACGACATACCCCTTCTCCACGCATAGGACGTATACAAATTTTGGATATATACGTATATAAATTTTATATGCATACATATTAAAAAAAATAAAAAAACAGAAAAAAAATCACGTATACAAACTTTATACATGTACGTATTAAAAAATCAAAAAAACTGAATATATCACGTATGCAAACTTTGTATATGCGTATACAAACTTTGTATATGCGTATACAAACTTTATATGCATATAAAGTTTGTATATGCGTATTCCGTATGTATAAAAACGAAAAACCGTAAAAAAACTGGAAGAAAAAAACCAAAGAAAACAAAAAAAATGAAAAAAAAAAGCCAATGGCGCTGTCCCTGCACTCCCCCTCTCCGCCGCATCACGTGCCGCGCCGCGCGGGGGCGGGCGTGCAACCACCCGCTAAATAGCGATTTTGGTATTTTGGTATGGGAAACTATTTTGGTCCAACAAATTTGACTGTAAATATACGTTAATTAGTTGTAACTTAATTTATTTTTTTATTGCGAAATGCAGAAGTTGAATTTGAATTTCTATGTTTGTGGAGTGATATATCGCATATTAATACATCTTCTTGAATTTTTTTAATTTTTTCAGAACTCAAAAATTTGAGTGATATACAAATAACAATGGGATATCCACTCGAGAGATTAAAATCCACTCCCCTAGTTGTTGGCATATACGGAAGATGATATTAGTAATATATACTAGTATACTAAATCTTAATTTTATTTTGTCGAGGTCGCTATGTGTATATAGGATAATTTAAAGTCAGTTCACCGTATTTACTGTATGATATCTAAAGAATGTATATGTGTTACGTGACACCGTGAAAACTATAATTAACTATACGACACCTGATATAAATGTAAAAAAACAACTTACCAATTTGCTCATATGTCTTATTGGCATTGGGTCTGGTTGGAATCAGGCTCGGTTCACTTTTACTCTACTCTCTTGATTAGGTTCATTCTCACTTCTCGTCCCAGTATAATCTATTCTCACTTCTCTATTCTGGACCACCTCTACTCTAGGTATAATTCGAACTAGATCTCTGATCTGGTTAAAACGAAGCAGGCATCATCGACGAATTTGTTTATTTTCTAAAAGATTTTAAATCCATTTACATCGAGTATAATAAAATAATATATCATATGTTCAGTAACTAGTGGTTCCATGTTTTTTTATGTGCAACAGTAAATACAAAATTTAGGTCTTTTGCAAGCAAATACCGTAAACTTGAAGGGTCCTATATAATATAATAAATTTTATAATTTAACGAACATTATACGTTTTTTCTGCACTGGTGAAGCAAGTGATTTGGCATTATTTCTGCTACATTTCTGCAAAAATCTTTTGCTGCAAACCAGGTTTGCATCATCACCACGGATTGCTTGTTGTTAGGCTCGGTGCTCCTAAGCTTTGTCTGGCCTCCCTTTAAACTTCATTTGCTGCCTAATAACTAGGCCCATAAATAATTCTATATTTTGCCAAGCGAGCAATTCTACAGAATTTCGCCATTGGCAAATACGATCGTACACTGTTTTTCTTTTGTTTTTCTTATCACAAATAGGGATAAATTAAATAAATTCCGATAGTTTATGATATCTGGATGTATTTGTGAAAACGGATAGTCTTGAACAGGTAGTTCCAGGAGATATAGGAAAGCAACTCGTAAATTCACGCGGGGTATGTATTATAGTTTATGCTTGAAAAACTTATATAGCCGGAATATCAACCGAATAACACCTGTCATATTTCAAAAGTATTGTTTCTCAATAAATTTTCTTCATCAACATTGCTTTGATAATTTTCCTAAACTATTGTTAGCTTTTAAAATATATAAAATTTAATACATCCCTATAAACAATTATCTATGATTGGAGTTAGATTCAGTTTGTTTGAAAAAAGTGTGTAATAAATGTAAATTGAAAGTAAGGTGTTTTGTCGTTTAGTTGAATAGTGACTCTTTTAAT
The DNA here is from genome assembly GCA_000573905.2 of Oryza punctata. Lineage (NCBI taxonomy): Eukaryota > Viridiplantae > Streptophyta > Magnoliopsida > Poales > Poaceae > Oryza > Oryza punctata. The sequence continues at coordinate 19,916,123 of CM002499.2, read as the reverse complement.
CAATCCTAAAGAACTATTATTGTTCATAAATATATATTATTTGTATCATTAAGTTAGTCCTCCTCCTGATTGGTTCTGACCAATGCAAGTTGTTACATACATAGATGTAAATTAACAAAGACATGCTGTACTGTTAACGACAGAATTTGGTAAGATATGATACGGATTTGAGGACCAAACAAAGGTGGATTTGGAAGAGGAGCGATATTCTTGGAAACAGAGTATGTATTGGCTAAGAGTTGTATCGATCGATACCGGGTTGAATACGGTTAGCCGATATGGACAAAGATAGATTTGGATCAAAGCTTTAGAGATATTGCCAAGCGTGGATGGAGTCCATTATAGGTAATTGTATCTATTAGTTAGGAATATTAATTCGGTTTCTTAGAGATCTGGTAAGAGTCCACTTTTTCATATAGTTTTGTAACTTAGGAAAGATTAAGTCGTGTCCATTATGGACAAGTTTGTATTATGGGTACAAATATATGCCTAGGACTATGTAAAAGAAAACATATGTTCAATATATTCTCGGTGCATCGCCACCCTTTTTCTTTTAGTTCTTTTTCGACAAGTTCTTGCTTCGAGTTAGGGCATCGGTTTTGATCTCCCGACAAAAGGTAATACCTTTTCCAGTGGTTTGTGTTATCGAGATTATTATGTCGCTTAAGATATGTTAATCTTGTTAATTAGATTACTGGTTATCATATATCATAATCTATATCAATGATTCAATTTATCTATATCAGCCTTATCTTTCTTAGGGTTTTGCCGATATCAGTTAAGTTATCTTGTCGATATAGATTAGCTAAGGTCCACCCTGAAAATTAACCAAAGACTTGATTTTTTTAGACTTTATGCTTCTCTGCATACTTTGTGATGCATCATCCCTAACGTGCTTAGAATCATAAAAACTAACCTGCATTTGATTACAATAAGGGTAGAATCGGGGTTTCAGCCAATCTTACTTGATATAGATGTTTTAATATGTTTAGTTGATCTAATCATGCTTTATACGTTATATCTGCCCCTTACATACATATATCACCCTACATAAATATATTGGTATACATCAAATATATTTAGTTAGATTGATATAGTATATAAGGTTGTACCAGAGCACTAGCTGGTGCATTATCCTATTCTTTGCCTAAGTATCATATCATTGGCTATGATATAAATATATGTATTTTTTAAGTTGATTAAGTTTAGTCTATGAGCAATTCCGTATTGTCTTGGTTTGGTCCAATCTATGCTATTTGCTTACATTTTAAATGAGTTTGATCTAGAAATTACATAATTGATTACATCTTTAGCTGATGCAACATGCTTTAGGTCCTTTATGTTATTTTAACACTATACCTGACAGCCGATCCTAATCAACAGCATCGGCTAGGCTAAAGACGATATGTCATCGCCTTTCCAGCCGATCAGCTATTGTTTACTGATTTAACTGTGTATTTTTATTCTTGTTGGTTGTAAGATCAAACCAACTGGCACGCTCTGAACCCGAAAGTCAAGATTTAGATCTGCACTAGTGTTAAGCAGATCTCTCAGACCAGTGTGTGTTTTTCCATCAACACGTACCTAGCTTCCTTGTGATATGCATGGTCTATACTATCCTTTCTAAAAGAAACTACCGTGTTAACATGAATCCAAAAAATTAAATTTAATAGCAACAAATATAACTTATCGACCAACTATGTACTACAACCTTTGCATGGCTTATATATAGAATAATATGCAGAGAAAATCATAATATCTAAGTATTTAAAAATTGTTATGAAAATGAAATATGCAATGGTTGGTCCAATCTCTGTGAAATGTATGAATCAATTCTTTTACGAACTTATTACATTTTCTCCAAATAGTTCAATTTAGTCCCTATTGACATTTTCTATTTCCTATTTTATTTTGTACCAGTTAAAAGTATAGGCATTACGGATCTTTAGTATGTTGTTGCCATTAAGAAATTAAGGATGTAGTGCCAGATATAAAGAGATGATTACATAAATGAAGTTGCAATTCTTTCTCAAGTTAATTATAGAAATGTGGTGAAGCTTTTAGGATGTTGTCTTCAGGCAGAAGTTCCATTGTTGGTTTACGAGTTTATGTCAAATGGATCTCTTGATCATCATCTCCATGTTGATGGACTAGTGTCTATCTGGGAATAATTGAGTAAGGATTGCTCTTGAAGTCGCTAGAGTTTTGGTCTATCTACACTCACCTACTACAGTACCAATATCCAGTAAAGATATTTTAAGGCGTCCAACATTTTTCTTGATAACAATTTAATAGCAAAGATATATGACTTTGGAGTTTCAAGGTACATCCCAGTTGATCAAACCGGAGTGACAGTCGTCTAGGAACAATTGGCTACTTAGATCTGATGTACGGATAAAAATGATGTTTTTAGTTTTGGTGTTTTTTTATAAAACTGCTTACCAGAAAAGAGGCCAATTTATAGGACCTATGATAGTGATAGTCTTGTTTTACAATTACAATAAGGATGGGGGCCAATGCCCCCACTTAGTAGCATTGGGTTTGTCTTATGTTATTTGTACAAAATAATAGATGTCCTTCTTATGAATTGCGACTATAAAACACGAATATCACTCTCCATTTATATCATTTGTATCATTGATTTTAAGAACTACAAGTAGCATAAAATTCACGAGTCTATATAAAGGTGTTCCTACGTACCAAATCGATCTTATAGGACTGAGTGTGCGAGATTATCGGGCTTGAGTTTGAACTTCCCTGGCTTTGCAGTGAATGACTCAACTGTCAATGTCAAGGTATACTGAGCCCGACATCATGGCGTCCGGCAACAACATAGTGTTAGGCTATTAGGGAGAGGGGCAGCTGCCGGGACAGTGCCCAAGGAGATGTCCACCATAGTCATAGCAGTTCTGATGATGCTGCAATCGTTGTTCAATCTAGGGAAGCATGTCGTTCAATACGAGCCAATCTTGGTTCATCACATCTTGAGATTTGGTGCTCGATATTTTGGAGAACTAACAGCGCGTGCCAAGGACTGCTCTGCCTCCCTAAGTACCGAGGTAAGGTAGTCATACTAAGGGGGCATGTTTAGTTTGTTGCCACTTTCAACATTATCAAATTTTGGTAGGGCGACAAACTAAACACACTTCAACCATTACTACATTACCAAACTTTGGCAATTCTAGAATCTTCCTCTCTTAAGACTCTATCAAAATTTGGTAAAGGCATCAAACTAGACAAAACCAATGCTACCAAAATTTGCTAAAGCCAAAATGTGCCAAAATTTGTCATTACCAAAATTTGGTATGGTTGATTCGGATAACAAAGTGAACAAGTCCTAAATAAAATAGAAAGAAACATATCTGATGAGTTATGAGTGTACCTATATACAACTTGTTGAGGCAAGAGGATTTAGGTGGCGTTTGTATTAAGCATCAATGATGAAAATCAAAATGCTCAAAAGAGAATGAGACAAACTATTCTTGAGAATGATGAAAAAAAAGAGAGATAGAAAATAACCATGTTTTCCAAATAAAATATAAGGAGGAGAATAAAAAAAATGAGTCGTCATTCCATTTTCCCATCATTCATCTTCATATTCCTTTCCACAAATATAAGTGCACAAGCTTGGTCATGGCTATATGATTGGTTATCTTCGTAGGTCCTCTGATTTACTTTACAATATATCTGATGCTAGTATGTCATTTCTTACTCCTACCCTGAGCTTCACAAAAGCGTTGGTACAAAGATGGGATAAGGAAAGGCAACATCGATGCCTTGGTGAGGAATAAACACTTTGAGTGACTCGAGAGAATTAATTGAGGAGTATAGTAAAAGTTATATTTTGATGAGCATCAAATAGAACCCCAAAGTAATTCACCAGAAGAAGTATAGGTGACTTGAGTCAAGGTCCATTTTTCAATCACCCAAGATAACAAGGTAGACACATCAAAGTTCACAAGTACATGTATGTCTTGGAATAACCTGTATGTTGTGTGATTAACAGAAGTCATTACTCTATTGATCCATGAACTTTAGTCATGGACGAGTAAAGAATAAGTTTGGGGGTGTTGTTGACGGTCAAGTGCAAACTTTTACCATCAACTAGATATCAAATATAATATCAAACCTTAGTGGTAGGGGTTTAATATTAACCATTTCCACTAGCTTTGGTAAATATATGTATGCAGGTTAATTATGGATGAAAATACAACTGCCATGCGATAAAATGATCCTCCGGCCAATCATACACGAGTACATGGAATGGAGGGTCCACTTGACAGTGAAAACCAACTTAAAGTGGGACCAAAACAGCCTCAACCACCATAGGGTCCCACCTGTAAGCGACTAAAGAAAGTCGATGGACAGGGGTGGGGCACAGGGGTCGCCCTGGTTCGACCGAACCGCCATTGACCCTCCTCATCTCCACATTCCACATGGATGTCCTTGATTGCCTCCCAATAACGGTTATCGGTGCACTGACCTCCCAAACCGCCATACAACCGTCATTACCACACTATAAAAGAAGGAGCTCAACACACAACATCAACTCAACTAGAGTACAACTCACTTGTTAGTCTTTATTTTAGTATGTGGGTTTAGTGAGAGAGTGAGGGAAAGCTACGGAAGGAGTGCCCCCAAAGTGTCGGAGTTCACTCTGAAAATTTTCGGAGGAGTGTGGGGTTTGTCGGCATTCTTTAATCGGAGTTCCGGAGAAGCGCTGAGCTGTTAGTCTTCTTCTTGCTTGTACCTTGATGGATGCTTATTTTATAAACTAAGTATTCGCAATCTCTTATGTTATTTAGTTAGTTTACTTAAGTGAAATATATCCTCATCAGTGCGGGTTCATAACTTAGTGTGTAATTAAGTGCTCTAGTATTAGGATTCTGAATAAAGAATGAAGTTCCTGCGTGAGGCTAGAGTAATAATCAATAACTTAGGCGCGGTGTCTAGGTTAGCGGTTACCTTAGTTTGTTGTGTGCTCCACACAAAGTGAGATAGATGGAAGGTGATGACAATCTTGTCCGTACTTTGCATCCCTCCACATTCAGGTGCATCATAGAGCTCAAAGCAACGGAAAGGGCTAGTGTTTGAAGCATTCGATAGAGTTTTAACTTTAACTTAAGATAAGTAATTGAATCCATAGAAATCCTCTCTAGCCAATCCTGTCACCTCTTGTTTTCCTTGGGTAGAATCTTGTTCTTAGATATACGTACATGTTTCTTATGTTCGATACCCTTGAAATACTCCAAGGGAAGTGCTACATTAGTATCTGTACGTCTACAGATTTATACGTGTACATAGCAAATATCAACCGTTACCAATTATTTGGTACGACTGAGTTAGCCTCCAAACCAAACAATTAAAGTACGCAACAAGAAAGCAGATACAGATACAGTTCCACTCAAAAAGGAAGAAAAAGGGAAACCATTGCTCTCAGAATATACTCAGGTTGGTACCATTTTAAACCATACCAAGGGTAACATTGATAAACATGTAGGCATATTTAATTTGTTAGCTAATATTGATAATACCTAGATAATTTTAACAAGTTTATGGTACCAAACTTAATAATATTATTAACTTACTAAAATATTTGGTATTATCTAATTTTTAGAGACTTTAGGTTGACAGCAATCTGAAGGGGCTCTTATCCTAGGCTACCTCGATCCCTAGGCGGGCCGACAACTCAGAATCGAGAGAATGACACGTGGACGCCGGCCGACGTTCTGGCTGCACCGCCACGGCGCAACCGCGTACGTGACGCCTCCAGAAGAAAAGTGTGTTCAGATGACAACACAGTCTTCACAGTAGGAAGAAATTAAACTGGGAAAGCAAAAAAGAAAAGATCGAAATGGATTTGAGATGGACACGTTGTCACCTCGGTTAAGCTTCCGCTGTCCACGTGGACGTGGGTCGCGCCCTCGGGGATCAGTTGGATGCCGCGGATTGAAGCTACGTTCTTGCTCCCGAAGAAAATCAGTTTGACCAACTACTCGCTCGCTCCCGTTTGGACCTGGTTAGGTTAATCTTTTTCAAAAAAAATTATAGAGATTTGATTTATTCCATAATAATTATTATGGTGTACAATTATTTTCTCACGATCCCCCATAATCTCATCCTCTTGGGATTACACGAACAAAGTCTTAATTAATTATTTCATCCTCTATCAACAAAACACTGTACCACTGTAACCTTTGGAGCCTACATATTTAGTCTACATATTTAGTCTAGTATTTACCGGATGGTCTGTTGGATGAAAATGATTTTGACCTTTTTGTGGCTACACATTTAAGGTCTTATTTATTTATTTTTTTATCAAGTTCAGCCTTACTAAATCTTGGTAATATAAATTTTTTTATAAGTTTTAATCCTGCTAAATTTGGTAGCGTAGATATATTTAGTTTAATGCATTTTCAAAATTTGGTAGTGTTTTTTGATAGGAAAGTTTCGAGCCATCAAATTTTGGTAGGATATCATTGGTAAGATAATGTTTAGCGTATTATCATACCAAAATTTGATAGCTTGTTTAATCTTAAAAATAAATTTGTTTGAATTTTTAAAAATATTATGTACAAAATTATTGAAAAAACGTAGTATTAGTAGCCTTGAAAGCGTGTTTACAAACGAGGTACTAGCCAAAGTGATATGCTGATTCAAATGCACCATTAAGCCACAACATCATAAAAAGATCAAAAAATGTTTTTACTTTTCATAAAACTATACTATATTTTATAGGTTGGCTTTATCATAATACTACATATTTTATGCACTCGTTACCGATATTCAATGCCATGTTGACCAAGCATATAAATTCTGCAGTGTAGTCTTGTGATGTAACATTTATTTCCTTTGTAAAATTTGACCCAAAATTGTATAGTTTCGCGAAACGACTTAAATTTGTATTTATTTATATCGTTGAAATGTCTGGTTACGTGAAAGTAATCCAAAATGTAAGACCTATTTGATTTGAATATGATAAAATTTACCTTACCTATTATTTGACAACTTTAATAGCAAATACTAGCCATTTTGATCGATATCAATTTCTTCCAAAATCAAAGAAAAAATTGATACTACTCTTCCCTACCAATATTTTGGTAGGGCTTAAAACCAAACATACCCTTAAATGCGTTACTATGTACTCTAAAAACGTTTCTAGATATAATGATTCAGCAGATAACTAGTGCAACCTCATAATTTCAATGCTTATCCGAATCCCTTATTAGCAAATGAAAACTTTAGTTGGAAAAAAACAAACACTAATAAAATAAACTATATGAAAAAATTAAATTTAAAATTAAATTTTAGTTTATAAGCATAAATATAAGTAATACGATGAGCCTATGTGGACTCGTAGTGAACCAAAGTTGCCTATTTTGTAGTCGTAGCAATTAGCTCACATGATCAAATCACACAAGCCGACAGCAATATTAAAACCCATCACCCGCTCATCCACCTCGCTATCCAGTTCCATCCTGGATCAAATTCATCTCTTGCTTTCCGATTCCCGAACCATTCCAGCATCATCCATCACTCTCTCGATCTCTTCTTCCTCTCGACTCGATCTCCTCGTAGCTAGCCACGCGGGCAGGGCCAACCATGGACGCCAGTGACGGCAAGGACTCCACCACCACCACCGCCGCCCCCGTCACAGAGCCGGTAGCGGTACAACCTCAGACGAAGTGGTGGACAAGGCCCACCAGCGGCGACCGAGGCGCACTCGGAGAACCAGCAGGCGGCGCGGTGGATGGCGGCGAGGGGGGACCAGAAGCTCCCGCCTTGCGTCATCATGGGCCGAACCAATCCTAGCCCACCTCATCTTCACCTTTCACGTGACATCCCTATTGGCCTCCCAATAACGGTTGTAGTTGTTACCGACCTTCAAACCGTCATAACCAGCAATAAAAGGAGGAGTTCACACACTTAGAAGATACACACGAAGTAGAGTACAACTTACTTTTAGAAATTAGACTTTACTTTAGTATGTCGACTGAATAGAGACTGAGAGGAAGCTCCGAAAAAAGGGTCTTGAATATCGGAGTTTTCTTCAAGACTTTTACGGAGGAGTGTCAGTATTCTTTCAATGAAGTTCCGAAGAAGCGTCGGGACTGTCGGCCTTCTTCTCGCTTGTACCTTGGCGAATGCTTTCTTTTATAAAGTAAATATTTAAGTCTTCTTTATGTTATTTAATTAATTTACTTAAGTGAGATATATTCTAATCGATATGAGTTTGTTGTTTAGTGTGCAATTAAGTGTACTAGGATTGGATAAAGAATGATGTTTCTGTGCAAGACTAGAGTAGTAACCAATAACCTAGGTTTGGTGTCTAGGTTGGCGGTTACCTTCGTTTGTTGTGTGCTCCACGGGAAATGAGGTAGGCGGCAGGTGGTGATAGCCATGTCTGTCCTTCGTATTCCTCCACGTTCAGGTACATTATAGAACTCAAGGCTGAACTCAATCTGGCAGACCAGGGAGGACTGGTGCCCGAAGCATTCGATAGAGTTTTACCTTTAACTTAAGCTAACTAGTTAAGTCCATATAAATCCTCTCTAGCCAAACCTACTATTAGATATTGTCCTTGGGTAGAATCATGTTCAGAGATAGTACACACACGTTCGTTGCGTTTGATTCTCTTAGAATACTCTAAGGGGAAATGCTATAACGGTATCTATGCGCTTATCGATATATCTGTAAAAATAGCAAATACCAACATATTTCTATACTTAGATGCTTAGTTTACAACCAACATACATATACATATATAGACTTGGGGACTACCAAGAGATCACTACCTACTAGTCTACCAACATGGTTACGATATTTTACTAGGGAAAATTGCTTATTTGACCCTCTTCTAATGTCTAACTAACCAATTTGACTTTACTTTTTAAAGTTTGCTTATTTGACCCCGTTTTTCAAAATCTGAGTTGCTGTCTGATCCAATTTTCACTATACCGTTAGGGTTTTATTTAATAAAAAGAAAAAATGTATTTAGGGTCCAACCTTACCAAAATACCCCTAGGACTTCAACCTTATCCCCAAATTTCTCAACTAGTCCCTGTCCTTTCGTCTTAGCGGCGCAACTGGTAGTGGCGCTGTTGATGTAAAAACACGACGGCCTAGGAGATCTGCTTAGCTCCAGTGCAGGTCCAAAATAATGATGAGATGCGAGCGTGCCAGTCAGTTTGATCCTGCAACTGACAAGATATGTAAACAGTAGATAAAATAGCCTATCGGTTGATAAGCCGATTGAGTGATTCCAGCCGATGTAGATAAGTGATATGATAGAATAAGTGTTGATCCAAAGGTTAAAGCATACATCAGCTGAATGTCCGATATCATTAAATCTAAATGATTAGATAAACAGTGAAACCTTTGTTGAGATAAATAGTGAAACATAATCTAAATAATTAGATAAACAGTGAAATCCAACTTATATATAATCCTTATAAGCCGATGCAACGTCCAGATAACTCATCGGCTGAAACCCCGATGAAATCCTTATTGGCAATCAAGAAGCAGGCTAGAGATTATGGCTCTAAGCATGACTTAGTAGATTAAACTTAACTGATGCAGCACTAAGTATGAAAAGAAATATAATATCTAAACAATCAACCCTTTGACTGATTTTCAGGGTGGTGGATACATTATATAATCTAAGCCAACAAAATAATCTAGCGGATATCGATGAAACCTAGATGGAGATCGGCCGATGCAAGTAGAAAACAAGTTCAATCTGGATTATATAACATATATGATAACTCATCGGCTAGATATTCAACTGATACGGTTTTCTCGAGGATATAAGAACCTAAAGCAAGGCAAGTCACTACGCCCCCATCCTTGAGCATGTTGATACTATTTGATTGCAAATAAAATTGTATGCTAATTATAAAATGCGTACTTAATCTTGTTTGTGAGCCATCATCTTGGTGAATATCTCCAATAACTTGGTATGTTCGTCAATCAACTTAGTCTTGGTCTTCTCTTGAGTAGCTTGTAGCAGCAGGTTGGTTGTCTCAACCTTTTCCTCAGAAAGCTTCTGCTAGAACTCCTTCATTGTAGTTGTTTCCTCCTCTTGGCTAGCATGAGCACCTACCAAAGACTTAACCATCTCGTTCATCTCCAATGAGATACCAACTTGCTTGGCCTTCTTTTTCCTCTTTATACCCATAAGCCTCACCTGAGTTTGGGGCTCCTCAACCGGTGGTGAATTCACGTCAAACCTAGCCCTAATCTTCCTAGGGGCATGACCAAGCAGAGAGATGTGAGCAATCCACCTGTAAGTTAGGGCAAAGGGCTGACTCAATCTTGACCTATACAGTTCCATAGCTTGCTCCATGAGCATTTCTTCACTCCTACCACTTTGGTGCTAATCCCTAAGCTAACGTAGACGCTATTGAACTGTTATATCTTCTTGGTGGTCTTATGCCAATGACCCTTGAGGTGCTTGGGGTCTCTTTTCCTATCTTCTGTGGTTGAGTTATAGGTAGCAGCTACTTGCCTTCAATATGTGTCACGTTTCCTAGCATTTCCCTCATTGGGTCTATGGAGTTGTTTAGTCAAGCACTTACCTACCTACCATCAAGTCAAACAACACTACATAAATAAACAGCAATACATAATATTAATAACATCAGCAATAAATGTTATGCTATCAGCCATAAACCATCTAATATCATCGATAAATCAGCAACTTTCACCCATAAATATTCTAAATTCAACCATATTGACTGCTCCATACATAATTTTGTAAATCAGACCTAGGCATCATGGACTGACTACATCATGGATCCAATTTAGCTACCACAGTACAAACATTTCATTTATCACAACATAATTAAATTTGGGACACAACACAACTTCGGCAAAATAGATACATCTACAATATTTAGCCAAGTCTCTAGTTCCAAATGTACATCCATCACAATCTCATAAACTAGGCATGAAAAATCAAAATTTTCTAGACATGGGTACTGATGTGAACAACAAAAAACAATTTAATGCGCTACTACTGATTTGGGTCTCAAAACTAAGCATGAAAAAAGAAAATTTCTTACCAGGCGTAGGTCCTCATCACGAGTGTAATACATCCTGACCTTCCCATCATCTTGGCTGAGAGGGTTTGCCTGCACTACTGCCTCATTCCAGATCTGGAGTCCGATGTTGGGCCACCATTGCCTCCCATGGCTGCTGGTGGTAGCTGCGTCGAGTATGGAGGGAACTGAGCATGAGCATAGGGGAAGTCTGCGTGGGGATGGTTGAAATCACCTTGGCTCGACGTTTTACCGAAAGGGGACGCTAGATCTGGATCATTCAAGAAACCATAGTACCCACTTGACCAACCAGAATCCATGGAGAAGCTGCGAGATTAAGATTAAACCAATTCCACCAAGGAAATCACCAAGAAAACATGGGGGAAAGAAGAAAAAAGGGGGCGACGACGGCTAGGGTTTCATGGCACCAACCTGGTTTCTTGCTACCGATGTCAACAAGGCTCCTAGATCTGCTGCTCTCGCAGCGATAACGATGATGGCAGATGGCAAGGTGGAGAAAGAGAGCGAGCGCGACGAGACCGGGGGCGAGAGCGAGTGGGGCCAAGGGTGGAAAGGAAAATATCAAGGGTTAGGAGCGGTGTCCACGAGCTCCACCCCTAGCCACGATGCGTCCAACGCAGAACCTGGCGCCGTGGCTTAGCGAAAAGGAGCCGAGGAGCTCGGAGAGGCACATGCCTTACAGAGCAAACACACGTCTCTACTAGAGGTGGTGTGGACTAGAAAGGCGACGGGAGCCGAAAGATGGGCTAGAAAAGTGGTACGAGCTTGAGCTACTCATTAGTGATGGCCTTAGTACAGCCATCAATTCTGGGAAACTTTGCTTTTGCTCTGGGCATGTACCCTCTGCCATAATGGCAGGCAATATTGTTCGCAGACACCTAGCTAGTACAAGGAGCGAGAAGAAAACTGAAATTAGTCGATCCCTCCATACTAAAAAGATCTTTTTACCATATCTTTTTTTATCACAAAATAAATTTGTTTTTAGCCATAGTTACATTGGTGTTAGTGAAAGTAGAAAATAAATACAATGAAAATAGAGAAAATGGGGAACAGTTGCATTGGAAATAGAAAAAGTGAGGGACAATTACAATTGCATTATGATTCGATTAAGTGAGGATATTAATTATACTCACTACGACCTAAATTATATGGCTATATTTTTTACACGATATTCAATGATATATTTTAACTATTAATTTATGTCAATGTTTTGTTTTCAACGAATATTTAATTAGCATCATATCACAGGAAAGTAGTTTAAAATATAATAACATGCATAATACTATAATTATAATTATTAGTTAAAAATTATCGAGTTTAATTTTAATAATTAGGGATGGGGGAGTAGTAATTTTGCTTTTGTATTAGTACGTGAGATAGGTGGAAATAGGACTAGCTAGTAGTACATTCAAATATTTGTAACTTTTTTATTAATAAATGTACAGATATTTTTGAAAAGAATAATTTCCTGTCGAAGAGTTACACTAGTATTGAATGATAAACAGAACAATATTATATTCCTGCGTAATAACATAAAAGACTGTTAATCGTTAAATTAAGTTAGAATAGTAGTGGGTGATCATTATGGCGAAGTGAAGAGACGGACGGCATGCAACGATTCGCCTTCCCGCGCGCGCGATCACCGAGGAGCCGGCTGGCGCGTCGATCGATTCTCTTCGCCCTCATCAAATACTAGTAATAACTAAACGCAATCAGTCATGCAGATAGCTTAATTTAGCTTCCTTCTTCTCCCTCGCTAAGGACGACCTAAGGTTTCATTGGACTGTGAACTACAGTTGGAGCTACTACGAGTCTACTCCGACGACAGCCATGGCGGCCTCGCCGGCGGCGGCGGCGGCGGCGAGGGAGCACGTGGAGAGGATCCGGCGGGAGCGGTTCTACATCGGGCGAGGGGAGAGGAACCCTCTGGCGGAGGATATTCACCAGGCGGTCACCTACCTCTCCGAGGAGCTCTACTCCAAGGACGTCCATTTCCTCATGGAGCTCATCCAGGTACTGCAAATAATTTAGGATTCATTTACCTGAATATTCATCCATGCGTGCGTGCGTGCTAATCCCGTTGTTAATTACTCGTTTCTGAGACAAAAATTAATTAATGCTAGTCGATCGTATGTTTGATTGAACAAAAGAAAGAGAGAGAGACTATATAATTGTTTTTTTTTCCTCTCATGGTCATACATGCATGAAGGGAAAAAGAAATACCAGAACTAATATAATCTCTCCTACCTCTGCATCTTGATCCCTGATGGGATGATAGTTTTGGACAATTTTTTTGTTGAATTTATTGTTTGAAAATTGATGGATTTCTCGAAAACCATTCAGAATAATATGGCTCGATATCTACTAATTATTTCGTCCTACATCAAAGTATTGAGGTATAGTGCTTTGATTTTTTACCGGTTTGCATTTGGTAAACATGGACCGTCTTGTACAATACTACTAGTACAAAACATAAAAAGGCGAAAACTAAGTTTATATCTCTGTTCATAAACATCTACGATTTAGTTCGTCAAAGATGATTTTCTCGATCACCTAAGCTAATATATCATATGTTTTATTATAATATATACGATAAATACATTCTATATATTTTTTATTGTAGTACCTTGTAAAAAAACTATACATGTTGTTCTATTGTTCTAAAATTAAATATTTTTATTGATAGCGAAAGTTATAAAAGTTCAATCTCACACCTATTTCGAAACGTTCAAAAATATGAAACTGGAGAAGCGACCCAAACTCCCCACAGCTGTTTTGTTTGGTCAGCCTAATGCATCCCATCCTATGTTGGCCTGCGAATTTTGGGAGTCGTCTTCACATCAACATTCAGGGTGTCTTTGGATGGGACTAAATTTTTTAGTCTCTATCACATCGAATGTTTCTGCACTAATTAGAAGTATTAACTAAAAATAAAACTAATTTCATAGTCCTTGACTAATTTGCGAGACGAATCTATTGAGCCTATTTAACCCATGATTAGCCTATGTGATGCTAAAGTAAACATGTGCTAATTATGGATTAATTAGGCATAAAAAATTTATCTCGCAAATTAGCTCTTATTTATACAATTAGTTTTATTATTAGTCTATGTTTAATACTCTTAATTAGCACCCAAACATCCGATGCGACATGACGTAAAATTTAGTCTGCTAGTCTCTTCCCCCAACTTCAATATAGGCGGCAGGCAACTGCGAAAATCCGTAGAAGCTGCAGCTTTTCCTGGTTCGGTTTTCTCCTCTTTATCTACTATCTCTTGATTTGAGGAACGCCCCCATTCTTTTTACGGATCAAAACATGCCTGGGTCTGCCCTGCAAATCTGTAGCCACCTAATGACGCCCTTGGGGTGCTGGACGGATCGCCGCTGAAGTGAAGCCCTGGAGGTGTTCGACGGATTGCCGCTGAAGCAATTTGTTACTTAAGAGCCGGTTTTTGTCGTGGCACACTAACTTTGGTTAGGAGGGGTTGAAATTCTCAAAATAGAATGCTTTGAGCTTAGAAAATTAATCCAATCTTGGATGAAATTAAGAGGTAGAATGACAATGTCGAAGCTAACTAAATATACACACTTTGAACAGAATTTGAACTAGTATATGTACTTCAATTTCTTGTCTAATTCAAGAATGACATCTTATTGAAGAAGCATGGGTCATTTGATTATGTCTTCTTCATCATGGAATATTTAAACTGTACTACAGACTCAACATTCTCTAATCTGCTGACTTTTGGTAGAATGCGGAGGACAATGAGTATCCATCGGATGTGCAACCTGCACTGGAGTTTGTTATCATCAAAAAAGATATTACTGCTACAGGAGCTGGTTCAACTCTTCTTGTCTTCAACAATGAAAGGGGATTTTCTGCTGCAAACATTGAATCCATTTGTAGGATTGGTAAATCAACTAAGAAAGGAAACAGACATCTTGGCTATATTGGTGAAAAAGGTGATCTCTGTCTCTGATTGGCAGTGCAACCCCTGTTGCTTACCTTATTGTATTACCTTATTTAGACAAGTATGCAAGGACCTGCAATGCAAATTGTAATGGCTATTTCAAGTTCTTAATATTTTTGTATTGAATTAGGATCATTTTTGGCGGGCTGGATCAATATTTTGGTCCTATTTTTGCTGTGACTATTTAAATATTGGTTCACCTTTTACTCTGGATTAAAAGATTTACTTGCCTCTACCTAGTGCTAATAGTACATTTGAATTTACTAGTCATTTATACCTTGTCGATGGTCTAAAGATTTCCCTACAATTTGTTATACACTGTATCAAGCATTAGAGTTTGCATATTAGCCAACACTTTTTCTTTTGCAGCAAATAATATTGATTTTTTAAAGCTACCCCATTGGTATTTAATACTACATTTATAAAATCTTGTACTATTGCATTTGTGGTTGTTTGTCCTTCTAAGAAAAGGTAATCACCTTTCATTCAGGTATTGGATTTAAAAGTGTATTTCTGTATCTAGTCAACCACACATCTTCAGGAATGGATATCAGATAAAATTTAATGAAGAACCCTCAGAAGATTGTGATATTGGATACATTGTTCCTAAATGGGTTGATGAGAAGCCAAGTATTGATGACATACAAGCGGTATATGGCTATTCTAAAAAGCTTCCTACGACCACTATCATCTTACCCCCGAAGAGTGATAAGATACTCCCAGTGAAGAATGAACTATCTAGCACGCATCCTGAAATTCTTCTGTTTCTTTCGAAAATTAGGAAGCTGTCTGTCAGGGAAGTGAACGATGATCCAAAGGCCAGTAAGCTTAGCCAGATATCAATCTCCAGTGAAGTGGACTATAAGACACAGAAGGATATAAATGCGGAGTCATACACTCTCCATCTAGCTATGCAAGAAAACAGAAGGGGTGATAAAGAGGAGTGTACCTACTATATGTGGAAGCAGAAGTTTGTGGTCAAACAAGAGTGCAGAGACAAGAAAAGAATGGAGGTAGATAAATGGGTGATTACCTTAGCGTTTCCTCATGGACAGCGACTAAGCAGAGGAGCACGGTCACCTAGTGTCTATGCATTCCTGCCTACAGAGATGGTTACTAATTTGCCCTTCATTATTCAAGTTGATTTCCTTCTTGCTTCGTCCCGTGAGTCCATCCTGTTTGATAGCCAATGGAACCGTGGTATACTTGATTGTGTGCCTTCTGCTTTTGTCAATGCCTTTGAAGCTCTGTTGAAATCATCAAGCAATGCTCCATCATTTGCCCTTCCTCCAATTTTTAGGTTTCTGCCGATAGCCACTTCTTCCATACCTATGTTTGATTCGGTAAGGTTGTCCATAAAAAACAACATTGCAACTAAGGATATAATGCCTTGTGAGTCCTTTGATACACAGAAGGTCTTCTGCAAACCCAGTGAGGTCGCTAGGCTGGATGGTGCATTCTGGAGAATTCTAATCATGGCCAAGAAGCAAGGAATTAATCTGCGGAGTTGATGTTCTCATGGCACTTCTGTCCTGAACTCCTATCTTGATAGCAAGGAATACAATGATGTATTAGGATTTCTGGGAGTTGGATATGTCAACTATGAATGGTATGGTAAGTTCATTGATGGTTCAAATCTTGTGAAACAGGCTCCGGAAGAGATTTATCTTGAAATATTATATTTTATTGCTGATAATTGGTGGTTGAGGTTTTCTAATACGAGCATGTCGGATGTACCCCTCATAAAATATGTGACTGGAGCTGACTGTCCGTCATATTGTAGTGTAAGTGGAGCTAACATGCGTTATAAGAGGATTTGTATAGCATCCAATGTTAATGACTTACCATGGCTTATTGGCTGGAGCAAGGAACTCTCAACTACATCTAGCATGTTCTTTCTGCCCCTCAACACACAGAAGTGTCTTAACACGTTCTGTAGGAGAACACAGATTATTGAGTGGCTTCAGAAAATTGCGAAGCTGGAAATTCGGAACCTCTATGAATATGCTTTTGCAGCTGCGAAGACTATTTATAAGGCAAGTTCTGCTGTTGCTTACTGCCACTTCCTTTATCACTCACATGCAAAGAAATACATTACTGAGGGGAGCATTATCAACCTGTGTCATGCAATGCCTTTGGTAGATAAATTTGGATCTGTGATAAAACAGAAAAATGCTTTGCTTGTTCCTGCTGAAGGGAGCAACTGGTTTACTTTGATTGGAACGAATCCTTGGAGATCTAAAAATTATATTGATCTATCAGCAGATTACAAGTCTTCTGGAACTTATGCCGGAAATTATACACCTGAAGGTCAGCTCGTAACTTTCTTAAGGACTTATGCACAAGCAGTTGATGTGCCGTTTATGCACCCTCCCAATGCTAGTTTCCCCACTGTTTCATCTCCTTTAGCTAGGGAGAATGCACTTTTGCTTCTGCAATGGATTAAGAATATAAGATCAAGTAATGTCAGTTTACCACAGAACTTCTTGAGCTGTATCAGAAATGGGAAGTGGCTAAAGACATCTGTTGGTTACAAGTCGCCATCAGAATCTTTTCTGTCAAGTGTTGGATGGGGAAGCAAGCTACAGATTCAATTCATTTTTTCTGGCGTGCCCATAGTTGACGAAGAATTCTATGGGAGTAAACTGTGTGGGTACGTGGAAGAGTTGAAAGCAATTGGAGTGCAGTTTGAGTTTGCAAATGCTAATTTACACATTGCCGACCAACCTTTAATCATGGAAAATGTTATTTTACTTCTACAATGGATCAGGGATTTAAGATCGATAGGTGTCCAGCTACCTCATAACATCAGGAACTATATTAGGAATGGAAGTTGGCTGAAGACATCAATCGGGTATAGTCCCCCATCACGATCTTTTCTGTTGCCTGCACATTCAGGAAATTTGGGGCAGATCATATCTGTATTTTCTGATGTGGCCATCATTGATCAAGAATTTTATGAAAATAAAATAAGCGCATACAAGGACGAGCTGCGTGGTATTGGAGTCCAGTTTGAGTTTGCAGATGCATCTGTACATATTGTCAACTATCTTATGTCAAAATCATCAAATGGTGCTCTTTCTCGGGTCAATATGTTTGCAATGCTGCAGTTTATAAGAAACCTGACCGAGAATAACCTGACCTCTGTAAATTTCATTGGAAAAATAAAAAAGGGCTGCCGGTTCAAGACTTACCTTGGGAACAGATTGCCAGTAAATTCTATCCTGTTTAATTCAGAATGGGAAAATGCTTCCGTCATCAGCTCATTGCCTTTTATTGACACCCTGTTTTATGGCGAGGACATACTTGAGTACAAACCAGAGCTTGAGCTACTGGGAGTTCATGTTGCCTTTAAACAGAATTACCAGCTGCTAGTTGACAATTTCAGGCTCCTTAGAGATGAAATTACTCCTGATGTAACCATACTGATGCTCAAGTGCCTTCAATATGCTGAGACACCTAAACATTTTGTTAAAAAGCTGAAAGAGCTGAAATGGTTGAAAACTTGTCTGGGCTTCAGAGCTCCTCCTGGAACTTTCCTCGTTAATGACGATTGGAAATGTCTTCTGAATATTGTTGATGATGTACCGCTGCTTGATTTGAACTTCTATGGAGATGAAATTAGGGTGTATGCAGGAGAGTTGAGGAAGGTTAGTGTAATCGTTGGCTTTATAGAGGCAAGTAAGGCAATTGCCTGTAGAGTCACGAAAATGTTATGTTCTTCCTCGTTTACAGTGGAGAGGGGAGTTGCAATGCTGGAATGCTACAGAGAACTTAGCACCAGGAATGGAAAGTTACCTGTTGATCTTGTCAATTGCATGAAGCATGAGAGATGGTTACATACATCACTTGGATTGAGAGCTCCGCAGGAAGCAATTCTTTTTGGTTCAGAATGGGAACATGTTTCTGAAATTTCCAGCCTACCCTTCGTTGATGATAATTATTATTCTGAATATGGCCAAGGGAAAGGTATTAGCATCTACAGAGATGAACTGGTGGCCTTAGGTGCCAAGACTGAACTAAAACACGGAGCACCATTTGTCATCTCTGGACTCGAAATTCCACATGATGCTTCAGCTATTACACCAGAAGCTGTTATATCACTGCTAAAGTGCATCAGGAGCTGGAAAATGCTTGGCTCAGCTTTACCTGACAATTTCATGAGCTCAATCAACATGAGGTGGGTGAAGACGACTGCAGGATATAGGCATCCCAAGAATTGTCTCCTGTTTGGTCCTGCCTGCTCTTCTCTTCACAAGGATGATGGCCCCTTCGTAGATGAAGTGTTTTATGGGCAGGAGATATTGTCATATGAGAGTGAGCTGCAAACATTAGGAGTTATTGTGGATGCTAGGGCTGGTTGTGCGCTGATGGCGCAGTGCCTAAAAAGTTGCTCTAATGGCGATGCAATTTCCAGGATATACTCATATTTGGAAGCATTACGTTGGAAACCTCGCAATGCTAGCGATAATTGGATTTGGGTACCAGAGGGAAGTGACAATGGACAGTGGGTGAACCCAGATCGCTGTGTTCTTTATGACAGAAATAGCCTCTTTGGCTCTCAGCTCCATGTTTTGGTAACATGGTACGACTACAAGCTACTTAGGTTTTTCAAAACTGTTTTTGGTGTGAAGGGTCATCCAACGATTGGCGACTACTGTAGGCTCTGGATTATGTGGCAGAACTCCAATTCCACTCCGACACCAAAAGGTTGCGCTGCTTTCTTTGAATTTGTTGATAAGAATTGGAACACGGAAATTGGCAAGTACCTTGCTGGATCCATCACAAAAGTTCCTGTCTGCTCAGGAGATCAGATCTTGCTACTTCCGAAGCAGGATGTGTTCATTCCAGATGACCTGCTGCTGGAGGATTTGTTCAGGATGCAGGCTGAGCAACCTTTATTTGTATGGTATCCACCAGCTAGCTTGTCTCTCTTGTCTCCTGCAAAACTAAATGAGATTTATAGCACTATTGGTGTCCAGAAAATATCCAAGGTTGTTACGCGGGATGAATCTGAGGACTTGAAGCTCGATCATTCGCTAACCATGGTTCAGAAAGGAACCGTGATCAAACCTGGCTTGCTCAGGATCATACTAGCATTTCTTGCAGATCCTTCTCTCGACCTTCCTGCTGAAAAGAGGCATGAAATGATATCACGCCTCACCAATGTGGTTGTCTATGAGACAGCTATGCCTCTCACAGCGAGCTATCAGGTAGGGCTTTCTTCAGGAAGAAGCTTGAACGTTAAATCTGCACGGATTTTCCGCTGGGAAAGGGAGGAGTCCAGAATTTTCATGACTAAGAATTACGGGTTGGTATCACTGGCGAATGCAGAGAGGGTACAGTGTGCAGCATATTTTGCTGAGGAGATATCAAAAGGGTTGTTGTTTGAGAGAACAGACCGAGTTCCTGCTCTTGCCGAGCTTATCACGGCTGGGTTTCTATTGGACTTTGATGTTCCCGCTGTTCGGTTTCTGTTGAAGTTCAAGAACGTAAGGCTGCTTGAGGAGGATGAACAGTTCTGCAGCTACCTTGCATAGTAACAAATCATGTAATGCTCCTACATATATGCTCTTTCGCTCTCTCTGTGGACTGTGGGTAACATACTAACAATCCTTGCCAACTTTTCATCTCATGCAGGTTAAATGTTCACCATTTGGATACTGCAACTCTGCAAGTCACTAATTTCCGACCGTTTATCTGCATCAAAGTTCATTTGTTTTTTTATGTGCAAAGCCGCAGGTACTGATCTACTGCTCTTAATTCCTAATTTATGCAACATAAATATGTCCATTTTGCTGTAACCTATAATTTCTGACTGCTTGTGTTCTGACTAACTATAGGACTTCTGGATCACTAGATGTGTACTCGTACGGAGAATGGTGGTTTTTTTATCGGGGCATAGGAAAACTTTTGTTCTTGGGAGACTGAGTTTGAGGCTGCAGGATTGAGCGATGCAAATTCTTGCATTGTTATGTTCAAGAGTTTGTTGTTTCGTAATGCTATCTCGTACAACTTTTCCATACTGCCATTTGAATTGTTTGCCCCCGCATTATTGATGCTAATTATCAACTGTGGCATAATGCTTCCGAAAAAGAAAGTGTGGCATGAAAGTGTTTGTGTTAGTCATATATTGGTGCCTTCATACTTTCATTTAATCTTTATCGATGGTATTCGATATGAATGATAATCTCCTCTATAAATTATGTTTTCCTTAGTTAACCATTATCTTCCCTTCTTTGAAGTAATAAATAAACTATGGTTTCCTCACTATTTGTTCATTGAATAGATAGTTAATTTGCCGAGTTGCATTTTGTTGAATTTTCTCCAATCATGCCTCTTATATACTTTGCACTCTTGGTTTCGGAATGAACGAAAAACCTTTTGTAAACCAAAATAAACCTACTGGTTATTATTGTGGGCTGGAAGCCTGGAAGCATCTCTTTTTTTTTTGAAAGGGATCTGGAACCATTACCTGGGGCTAATAAAATGGTAAGGAAACTGTATGTAAATAGTTTGTCAGGGGAAAAGTTATACTCCCTCCGTTTCATAATTCATATTATAAGTGGTTTGACTTTTTTCCTAGTCAAAGTTTGTTAAGTTTGATTAAGTTTCTATAGAAATTTAGCAACATCTAAAATATTAAATTAGTTTCATTAAATCTAATATTGAATATATTTTAATAATATCTTTGTTTTGTGTTGAAAATATTATTATACTTTTCTATAAACTTAGACAAACTTAAATAAGTATAAATAAGTATGTAATATGAAATGGAGGGAGTAGTTCTTATTATCAGTATATATGTTTAAAAAATTACAAGCTATTCCTAATTTTCAAAGAACTTTAGGGCTCCTTTGGATTGGAGGAATTTTCAAAGCAAAATTGAGGATTTGAATCCACATGAGAAATTTTCTAACCGACGTCATTTGGATCATAAGATTTGGTGTTGTCAAATACCTATGAAATACATTACTGTGCCTCAAATCCTTAGGAATTTAAATATGAGATTGCACCTCAGATTTTATTTTTGTTTGCTAAGTCCAATGCATATTCTCTCTTCGTCCCTACTCTCTCTCTTTCGTTCATGCAAGATTTATCGTAAAATTCCTTTGTTTTAATTCCTATAAACCAAGAATCACTTTTATTTGTTCCTCTGTTTGAAGATCCTGTATTACTGCATATCATTTGACTACATCTTTTTGTTTTGTTCTATTCCTCTATTTTGAAATGTTGTGTTCCAAATGAGCCCTAAAGTTTTGTGCATTACTACACAGGCTAACAAGCTATACAACACCTTACAAATATTTTGCTGAACAGTCTACTGAAACTAAAGTTAGTTTCATATGGTATAGTAAATGGGAATTTAGATAAACGAGTGAGGTGCGACATATTATTGTCTTTTCTCGGTGAAGGAGAGAGAACTACTCTTTTGAGACAAAAATAAAGCAACGAATGCTGGTGCAAGGTGTATGCTTGATTATCTAGCTACTTGTTGGTTTACAAAAGTGACCACAGCTTGAACATTGGAACTTTTCTTTTATTGTTTTCTATTTTTCAGTCTTTCCTTTTAGCCACTAAGAATAGAAATATGAAAGTACTCTCTCCATCTCAAAATATATTACACCGTTAAATTTTCAATTAACGTTTAACATTCATCTTATTTTAAAATTAATAAAAATATATAAAAGTATAAGACAGTATTATAGTTTCCTCTATCAATGAGACAATATATACTTAGTGGGCATAAGTTAGGGTTGCACTAGTGGAGAACCAATCTTTATCGTAGTAATCAAATTTTTTGAAGTACCGGTTAGATTTAAAACCAGTACTAAAAAAATTTTAGTACTGGTTCTAAAAGTCTAAATCCTAAAAACATCTTTAGTTTCGGTTGGTATTACCGACCGAGACTAAAGATGTAGGATCTTTAATTCTGGTTAGTAATACCAACCGGGTCTAAAAATTTATTTGGGACTAAATATGTTTTTAATACTGATTGGTGTTACCAGTCATGACTAAAGATCCCTCCAGAGTTAGTTAAAAAGAAAAGTGTCCCTATCCATGTTAGATGGGTGGAGCTTGTTGGATGGCTACGCGCGTGAGGGCTGAGGTGAAAGGTCTTGAGTTTGAATCCCATCCCCCACACATTTTTTCAATCGGTATGTATATTTAGTACCAGTTATTTCAACCGGTACTAAAGATCTCGATCTTTAGTACCGATTTATTGATCACGGTTGGTGTAAAAGATAGGTTTCCCAGTAGTGTTAGGAATCCCTCTTTCCTCACACATAAAACGAAGCGGTGGATTAACACATGATGAAAAATATTAGCTAAAAAAACTTTAAAAATAAATTAATATGATTTTTAAAGTAATTTTTTATTAAAAATATTTACAAAGGATACACCATTTAACTATTTGAGAAATATAAACGCGAAAAACGAGATACAGAAGTTGAGAAAGCATTTAAAAGAACGCAGCCGTAGAGCAAGATCAACAGTGTCGCTACATGCTAGCAGAGAAGCTCTGTTTAATCTCTGCACAGCTCCCAAGCTTCCTTCCTCTTTTTTTAATCTCACTTTCCCAGTTCAATGCATGATAAGACTTGATGCGATTGGTTTGGGCCTCACAAGACATGTTCTTTTAGCGCTTAAAAATTTCCGCTGGCGCCTGCGGTAAATTCGTTCTTTCACATCGGACGGATCCGGCTCGTCTGACGTAGCGTAGTAAAATCAGGGTTGTGCAAGAATTGATCATATCCACCGTTCATTTTAATCCTACGGCTCCTGCTTGCTCTCTCCTCCTTCAAGTAGTGCACAAGCTCATTCCTAAGCAATGTTTCGTGCAAAGCAATGCCCACAAAATTGGCCCAACAGCAAGGTGCGGCCGCGCAGGAGCATTCATCGATTGGCTACTAATTTTGGAGGGAAAACAACAGCAACATGCTAGTTTTGGCGCCAGAATAACAATATTAGCTTTCCATACCACAACAAAAATTAAGAAAGAAGAGCAAGGAGATTCAACAGCAATCCATGGATGCATCCAGTAGGAGATTGTGCTTTTGTTAATCATCAAGTTTTACACCATCGTCAACATCGAGAGGAATGGCAGAACACGAAGGTGCATGCCAACATGTATCTAATAAGTCCTCTAATCTGCTTTTTTTATGCAGCTGTACGCTTATACATGTATACCAACTTGCAAGATATTTTAATCTGTATGTTAGATATAGCTAAACCAGTTGATTTTACAAGTTCTTTTGTACATCTAACTCCCAATTTTGTATCGATGTGGTTATATGTACATGAACTGAAACTTTGCCTTTTCTTTTCTCTTCCTGGTGTAGAAGGGTTGTTATGCCCAGCTTGGTAACTCAAGTTGGCATGAGATTTGGAACTTTAGATGAGGCATGGAAGTTTTCGGTACATTATGGAGGCTGAAACAAGAACTGGTTGTGAAGTCCGATGGGTCTTTCATTGGATCGAGTGGCAGCAGATTATGAAGTGCTCCACCTACAGCTTGTACACAATAATAATTGTCGAGAAAGCGATTTCCCAAGACAACTCGAGGGATGCAGAGCCCGCCCCTTGGGTTTGGAGATCCGACCAGGGGATTAGCTGTGAACGGTAGTTGGCACCAATGCGCTGATGATCAAGCTAGCGAAAGTACCAAGAGATATAGGGAATTATATAGGCTCAGGTCACCTGAAGGTGTAATACGCTACTTCTGTTCTTGTTTGTTTTTACCTGGATCTGGCAAAGTACAAGCTAGCTCTTTTTGACATGAGACAATATCAAAAGATTCAACCCTCTTCTAAGTGGCATGTCCCCTTCCTTTCATAGTTGAAGGATGGGCTCACAAAGCCAGCTATGAGCTACTTTGAAACTTGTTCCTTGCCTTATCTTGTCGTTGCTAGTTGGTTCTCTTCAACATATCCTGAGAAATCTACCCAAATTCTACTGTTAGATTGCCTTTGGGCTCTCCGGGCACCGACCTAGACCAACTGGGCCTTCGTCTTGTCCACTACGTGTCATATGGTGGGCTCGGAAAGGCCTTGACCTCAGCATGAAAGCGCCATGGCTCCCTCTCCACCCAGTTGGCAAATCTAGGTGTCGGTAGGTATGTACGACGCATGTCCATACCCAGCGCTTAGCCCGCATGACTCAGTGCTGCTATCTTTTCAGCATCCTTTCAATCTCATCGGCTTGGAATTTTTCTCCAAACCTGTTTCATTAATGGCTGTGTGTCACGCCAAGAAATTTAACCCAAATTTCCAGACTATTTTGTGTATAAATCCATGTCCAAGAATCAAGCCAGGGTAAACAAAATAACAAATTAATATGCAAATCCAAACGTAAATAAAACATAAATATTTACAGAAGAGGCACTTAGTCCTTACACCGGAAAGAAAACAACAGCAGCAGAAAAAGGCGATCCTAGCAGGGCTTCAGCTCCACTCCACAGGTAAAACTTAACTAGGATATAAGTCTTGATCCTCTAACTTCGTATTCAGCACAAAAGCACTACACTTCTGAAAGGGGGAACAATAGTAAGGCTGAGTGCAACCACCGTACTCAACAAGCCACACTAATGATGCATACGTGCAAGGGGAGATAAGGGAGGTTTGTGGCTTTTGCATAAAGGCAGTTGTAAACATCTATAGTTGGAAAACAGTAAAACAATTGATTAATTAAGGCAAGATTATATCTCCACTGAACAACGCTACACCACGTTGAACAGGCCCAACCAAACCACCTGAACTAAACCAATTCAATAAGTCAAATTAATTAATAAGGTGGGACTAATCACGACGAAGCTAGTCAATCGCCCATAACCACGGGCACGGTTATTCAAATAGTTTTACTCTGACCAAAGGTGCACAACTATACCCACAAGACACAATCCACCGTATGTCACCGTGCCATGCCTGACACGTCACCATGCGAGTGATTGTGACAAGACCCTTCGCATAAATCATAACCAATCGCACCCACCTCAGGTTTCACCGCTACCTTTATAACCAAGGTAGGCAGCTCCCTCTCGTGCCTAGGTGAATCCGGCAGCCGCATAGACCAGTATAACCCCGATCCATCCAAACTCCATCACGCCTACCCCTGCCTCGGTACGTCAGAAAAGGGAAACCTATACTATAAGTTCAGCAGTTGCCCATTCTTACTTGTGGTAAGCGCAATAAGTCTTTCAAGGATTTCCCGTGAACCGGTCCTTAATTACCATGGGTGCGACTCGCAAAACCATGCACCCACAGCCCACCATTAAGCAATATTTTAGTTGGATAATTATGACCAATAAAACATGTCCAGATGTCTCGAGCTCACAGCTCAACAAGATACTAAATGTATAGTCTGATTAACCCATATTGTGAGCCAGTGGTAATTAAGCATGGCTAAGCAAATGTAATTCTAGCTATGTCACATAAGTAACATAAACTAGTCATTATCACCCAAGTTGACAAAGGACGGATATCAAGTAAGCTTGGTACAAGCGAGTAGATAGGTAAACCCTATTCCCATGTAATTAGCAAAACATGTAATTTATTTATCAACGGTAAAACATTTTATAAATTGGGCTCAATATGCTCAAGGGGAATGTGTTACTTGCCTTGCTTCTTCAAACAATCTTCCAAACACACTTTTCCTCGTGGACACGATCTTCTGAAACAACGGATTCTACACGCTGGCACGCACAATAAGGAAAAAATCTAATAAAAACCAAATAAACTGTAATATACCAGGAATTTCACCTAGGAAAATTTTTGGGAAAATTTAAAACTTTTTCAGAGCTAAAATTTTTGAGAACAAATTAGCTCATCTTAGAGCTTAAATTCTGTAAATAAACTGAAAACACATATTCTGTTAGGCAAGTCAGACCTAGGCCCAAAATAAAAGTTTGCAAATTTTGTTGTAACAATTATATACTCAAACATTTTGGTTCAACCTTAAATTAGAAACTCAAACATCTCGGTTTTGCTTTTTGGCCTTACAAAAATATTTAAGTTAAATATAAAACAACTGAAAATGTAGGTGTCCGAATATGCACATCTAAATGGAAATAATGTATACTTGGTTGCATGTGCATTTTATTATTTTAGACTTGTTTTTGGATTTTCTTGGTGCATCTCATAATAGGATCCATTTGCATGTCATGTCTAGGAAAATTCCTAAAAATAAATGAAGCAATAATAAATCATATCAAACTTCTCATAGATACTACACAACACTCTAAGCTCCCAGTAATTTTAGTTGGAATTTATCACTTCAATTGGTACCCGAAATAAATTCCTACATCTCAGCTAAAAATCTAGAAACAGCGTACCACTTAGCCTATATTGCACCTTCACCAAAATTAAATCATAATTAATCTAGCAAAACCCTTTGGTCAGCATGTTAAACCTAAGGGAGTGGATTCTAATCCCTCGAGGGGATATCCCCTCGTATACCTTTTCTTTCAAATTCGATACAAATAGTTGTGAAAAATTATGAAAAAAATTGAAAATGTTGAGTATTGTGATATTTATCTTTCCACTAAAAATCAAGTTCAAATTCAACTTACACATCAAGAAACAAAAAAGATAAATTCAGATGTGAACAGTACGCTACTATTCATTTGTTAAATTTGTCTTTTTTATATCTCAACGTGTGAGTTAAGTTTGGATCTAAGATTTTATGGAGTTATATAGATATGGTATACGAATATTGTCAATTTTTTTCGGAATTTTTCATAACTGTTTGAATGGTTTTTAAGCAAACGAGGGGACATCCCCTCGAGGGATCAAAATAGTTTCCCTAAACCTAATATACTTTACCACCTGGTGCAATGGCTTAATTAAATTCGAAATGTAAGCACATAAAATGAGAGTCACAAGTTACTTAAATGGTATTTTAACTGTAGTCAATACTTTAACTAGTCAACTTTACTAAATTGCCATAGTAATTCTAAAGGTGGTCTAATCTTGGAACTTGGCACATTGAGCCATCAAATCCTTGTCCACCTTCCTGACTCCTTGTCTCCCCCTAAATTCTAAATTAAGTAGAGAGGAGGAGGAGAATAAAACTACAAATTAAACTAGTTCCAACACTTAGAAAATTTAGAGTTCTAGGTCTTTCCTTCTATATATCTCACTTACATGTGGGACCAAGTCCTTGTGGGACCCATGTGTCATCCAAACCACAGCTAACACATCATCTACTCACCTCTCATTCAACTTTTCTATTATTTAACAAAAGGTGTGAGAGAGAGAGATTAAACTACAATACATACCTAAACTACTACTCTACCTCTCACATATACCTAGAATGTATCTACATGGACCCATTTGTCATCCATTCTTCAGCAAACAACCTTGGTTAAAACACCCCTTTGATCTATCTTTTGATTTAACAAAAAGACAAAAGAAAGAGAGAGGGAGTATAAATCAATTCTCACCACAAACTAACCTACCTCTCCATTCTCCTAGGAAATCACCACTTGGGGCCACTTAACAATCTCTCATGCTAGCATAGCTGGAGTACATGATGAAGTCATGAAACACACCCCTAAACTTTGCCAACTCCCTTAAATCGTGTCCTTATCTAATGGTGCGGCACCATTGGTGCCACCTAAGTCGAGTTGGGCCACTCACTCTCCACCGTTTAGTGCTCCACTTCGCCATAATAATATACATCCCTTCCTCTCAGCGTTCCCGGACATCTCTAACACGTTCCATATTAGCACAGGTGTCGAATATACTAGTTCTATTTGGTTACAATTGGATTTGGAGTTGTAATAGGTGTTAGGACTAGAGTAAGAGTCGAACTCTATCCTACGATCTCTCTTAAATAGAGAGGGGGCACCACAATGTAACCATGACGACTATAATGTAGCATAGACACGCAGGGAGATGATGACGGCGTGGCCATGGACTCGTAGCGGCTAGGTGCTATATTGATTAGGGAGGAGCGCCTATAATCAGAGCCCCGGAGATGTAGGCTTCGGCTGAACTCCGTTAACAAATATCGTGTGTTCCTGTGTCGTCATCTGGCGTATCTTAGGTAATCAATGATTGAAGCGATCGAGAAGGTTAGTCTTCGTTCCGCTATATCGACTAACTTTTATAACAAGTGGTATCAGAGCAGAAGGTTTCAGCATTGGATCAAGAAGACATGTGGAGGAGGAAACACGAGGTGGAGGTCGTGCATCGACAGGAGATCGTCTGCCGTGGCGATGAGATCGATGGCGACAACGAGGACGTTGCGGAGGCGGCGACCTCGCTCGCGATCAGACCGACGATGGCGGAACGTGACCGGAAGACGGGGCCGGGCGTGGCCGAAGGCGACCGAAGAGATCGGAGGGGTAGCGCCATGGACGACGCGCCCGACGCACGCGGTGGTCGTGGATCCTCAACGGCAAGGAGGCTATCGGCGGAAGGGCGAAGCCGACGAGCATGGCGCGGTGTGGCGGACGTGCAGGACCGAGGATGACGTGGTCGTGAACGGTGAACATGAGGGCTACGACTGCGGTGCGTGCGATGGCACGGACATCGCATATAGAGTATGTGCTATACACGTATACAAGCGCATGGTGACTGAGCAGGAAGCCATGAGCAGAACTAGCGAGCAAGGAGAACGATTGCAAACAGGGATTGCAGGGGTGTCGGAGATGGAATCGGTGACTCGGATCAGGATACGGTAGTGCAAGCTCGAAATCGAATCAACCTCTAGGAGGCTCGGCTTGGTTCTGTGGCAGACTGACTTCAGATGGCTACTGAGCTTACTTAGCTGCATGCAAGAGGTCACATGAATAGCTAGCAAGATGCAGTGTTTGTGCGGTGGTGTTGCAGGTCAGCGTGGCTCACGGGCATAAGTCGAGAGGCATGGTGCAGTTATGTGGTGATCAAGGTGATGCAGTGAGTATACGGTTCGGGAGGAGGTGCGCGAGGTGTGCGTGTGTGACGGTTGGACTAGGTCGACAGGGTGGTCAGATTGACGGACTGGTTAAGACTACGGAGCTTGGACAGTTAAACCGGGTTGTAGCTGACGGGTGGTTTGCTACAGAAACATGTAAACAGATTCAAAAGAAGGGCAAGAAGGCTCTACAAATGGATAGTTTACAGGTGAAAAGGGTGAGTAGACTGGTGGCAACAGGCTAGTTAGGTCGCATATGAAATTATTTGACAGAAACATGATATATCTGGGACTTGACGAGGAGTTGAGATATATGGAGTTAGACCAGAACTGAAGAAAAATCCCGGGCAACAGCGGGTGAAATATCGTTGATGGGGTCAACGATACTGTTTAACAGTACAGGATATATCCAAGATATGCAGGTCAGCATGATGGGGATATATGAAAACTGCGTCACTGAAGAGGAAGAGCAAGCGTTATGGTGTAATTTCTTCGATGACTCGAGGCAATGGTGAATTTCTCAAAATCTCATGGATTCAGTCTACGGATGCGGAAAGCGTGGATTTTGGATTTGTTAGCTTGGTTTATAAGACTACAAGGAAGAAAGGGTTCTGTTCTCTGTCAGTCTGGTGTTTTTGATTTATCTATTTGGTGGATGACATGGGTTATCTGGCCATGGATTAGATAAGATCAAATTAAAGATAGAAGATGAAGGTGAACATGGTCTTCGAGGAGTCTATGATGTGATAGCTAAGGAGGAGTCCAATTTCGCTTGGCAATACGACTGAGATGATAGGTGAGAAGGTGGAGCACTATTGCAGGTGGAGTCCAGAGGAAGAAGTTACAGGGATAGCAAAGTCTCCTGAAGACGGTGAGTCTGGTGCAGGCTCGTCGGGTGGCTCGTGGTGAAGCTGCAAAAGGAGACAACCCAAGTCTGGAGGACCAGTGGATCGGCATGGTGATTCTACTGCTTCTAGGTGACGTATATTCGTCAAGGTGGAGTTTGTTAGAATAGGTGTCGAATATACTAGTTCTATTGGGTTACAATTGGATTTGGAGTTGTAATAGATTTAGGACTAGAGTAAAAGTCGAACTCTATCCTAGGATCTCTCTTAAATAGAGGGGGGCACCACAATGTAACCATGACGACTATAATGTAGCATAGACACGCAGGGAGATGATGGCAGCGTGACCATGGACTCGTAGAGGCTAGGTGCTATATTGATTGGGGAGGAGCACCCATAATCAGAGCCCCGGAGATGTAGGCTTCGGCTGAACTCCGTTAACAAATATTGTGTGTTTCTGTGTCGTTATCTGGCGTATCTTAGGTAATCAATGACTGAAGCGATCGAGAAGGTTAGTCGTCATTCCGCTATATCGACTAACTTTTATAACATTCCACTCTTTTTCTTGGTAGCCCGAAGTCCAGAAGGTGGTCGTCATCGTCGCTCCACCATTTCCGCCGCCGCCGGAGCATCCTTCACATCGCCATCGCCATTCAAGCATCGCCAACCCTCGTACAACCTCCATTGAACATTTAGGGACCTCTTAGACGCATGAACAAGCATTAGTTTATACCAGCTGGCATGCCGAGAGAACCCGCTGCTCGTGCTATCCGCCTTCACTACTCTGGTCACCATATTGCACAAAACCACCACTTATGGATTCTCTTGGAGCCTCTCTACCATTTTGCTTTTGGTCGCATCGCGAGATCATTCACCAATCGCCGCCGGCGACGGCAACAAGTTCGCCGGCCGCCATTGCCCTGCCGCTGCTCTGCTCTCTCCCTCACTGTGACACTGACATGCGGGCCCCAGTCATTAGGCGCTAAGAATCCTGCTTAGTAAATGTTTAAAACATGTAAGGTTCTCTCTGTAAAAGCTCTCTGAATGACATGTGGGGCCTGGACTTATTTGTAAGTAGATGAAACCTTGTGATTGTTAAGATGCATTTAAACATGTGCTAAGGACCTCGGGACCTATTCCTAGAAACCCCCAGAGACTTTAATGCAAAACTGCTGTCACTGACCGGTGGACCCCCTGTTATTAAAATCTAGAAAAGGATAAAGAAAATAGCTAAGACACTTAATAGCAAACAGAAAAATAGGTACAATTTGTAAAATTCATATAAAATCCATTTTAGGTCCATTTGAGTTTAATAAAATTTATGTGAATTAATAAAGCTATGAACTATAATTCATAAAACTTGGCACTTACAGTATAAGAAATGGCTCTAAAAATTCATATAAGGAAAAATGAACATAGAGCAACCTCCAACTTATAAAATACATAGAAAATTCACCTTAACTTATTTTGGAGTGAATCAAGTTCCATTGTACTCAAATAAACATACTCTTAATTTCCATGAACTAAAACTTGACACATTCTGTAATAAAAACATCACTACATGTTTATCTAGTGAAATAGCTAGTATAATACAAACTAGAAACTACAAAAATCCATAAGTAATTCTTTATCTCCAAATAGGCAAAAGTAAAATTTGTTAGCTTTACAAAATAATGTACTTTACTTCTGTAGACAAAAAACTAGAAGAAACCATATCCAAAACATCACTAAGATTTGAATAGAGAATTAATGCTAAAAGAACGGTATAGAAACTTCTCAAATTCATATAAAAATCATGTTAACTCTAAAAATTGTGAAACCAATTTTGTTTAAATCCTGGAAACCAAGCCTTCACTGCAGCAACCCAACACTTCACAAAACTTAGACGTAAAATGCACCTAAGGACTAATAGAGCCTAATTAATCTAGTGTTAGTATTAAACTTTGAAAATTAATAACTCTCAAATGCAAAGTGATAAAATATAAATTCCTTCACCAAAAATCTTGTCCACGCAGTACCTAACCACACTAGTGAACTCATACATTTTAGAGCATTTTAGATCTTTACATGTTTTGATATTTATTCGTTACCGTTATTTCTATTAGCGGGCAAATTCATATCGGTTAGGAGATTGGTATTATAGCTGATCCCAGGGAGGTCATACATAAATCAAGGCAAGTTTTTCCCTTCCTTTGAACATATTGAATCCCACGCTTTCAAGGTTATAAATTTGCATGCGTAATTCTAACTATCGGTAATTTCAAAACTATAAGATGTAGTTATACCATAAAAGATGCATAACTCCCCTTTTGAAAATCACCCCCTGGCTGCCTTGAATCTTAGGATTAACTAAAGTCTTTAATTGTGCTCATATGACTATAATATGCTTTTATGAAGTGCAAATGCTTAGCCTTGCTTAGTGTTAAATAAAAACATGGTTATGGGTCACTTACTCTATTATTTGAACTCCTTTCTAAACACTATGGACAGAGGTAATTCTCTGCGTATTTGCAAAATAAATGAGATACAATGTGATTTTAGACTTGGGCGGCAAGTGGTATGCATGTGGTAGTAGTTGCATACCGATAGGGGAGTGTTCGCCTAAGTCGATTAAGGACCAAACATTGTGTCACCCATTATGTTTACTGTACATCCACATGTGTTATTATAGGGTAACCTTGGCCTATTAAATTAAGCACTTGTCTGACCTTGCATTGGGAGGCCGATGTAGTATAGGTAGGGGCCACGAGTGTACTGTGGGCTGCCTAGAGGAACTACCCATGTGTGTGTTGAATTTTAGGATGACTAAACTGTTCCTACGTGTGTTTTCCGTGAGGGGACGGCTTGTCCTTCTTATGGCATGGGCATCTAAGTGTATCCAGTACAACGATAATGTGCCTCGTGGGGGAACGGATGTGTTCGCCGCCACAGCGTTAGGTTTAAGGCATGGGCCTGCCACCTAACAGTTATAGGACTTAAGCCTAGGATGGATTCACACTTATCGTGCTCATGCAAGGTTAGACAATACTTAATGTAAAACCCTCGTTGTGATCTCCAGACCATACTCAATGTGTAGAGTGTGGTAGTACCGATGGGTACCAGACAAACTAGAGCGACTCACATCATGTGGTTCATGCTGTACAAACTCTGCAGAGTTCACAAAACTAATCGATTAGCCGTGCTCACGGTCATGAGCGACATGATGATGTGCTATGGGTATAATTTTGTGATTTCTAAATACTTTTTGAAATTTAATGCTTTGAAATGATGATGAGATTGATTTATGTGTATGATTGCCTTACTACTGGTTGAGTGGCAAGGGAATGATGCTTATCTATTTATGTTGACCATGCCATGGCTATTATTCTTTACATTTTGTAAAGTTGTTTTGCTTAAATACGTTGCAAAATGTTTGTGAACTAAAATTTGCTTTATGCTGAAATTAAACCATATATTGCCTCTCTTTGAATAGAGCATTCATGTATGTAGGTTTGATTGCCCCCTTGCCAGTACATTATTTCTAATAATGTAATGACTCTTGCCATACTGGATTATCCATTTTTGCAGGTGATAGACTTAGTTTAAATTGAATGGTGCGGGTTTCGACTGCTTCTTCTAGGACTTGATTCATAAGGGGACAATCCCCTAGTCGGTTTGCTTGTGGATTGGATAGCCAAGCTTCTGCAAATCTCTGATTTATTTGGCCGGTCAGCCTATGTATAAATTAATTAGTTGTAATCCAAATTTTATTTGTGTTAAGTTGTATTTGCTTAGGTGTATCATTGCTTAAGATGAAAGTGTGGAGCTAGTGCACATCCTTGGAACTAGCTTCACATGACTATGAGTTTAGAATATTTGGGATGCATTAGATCTTTAGATATTTTGTCAAGTCTCCTGAATGTGTAACACATATGGTCGTCGCCTTCGTGTGGTTTGATGGGCACATCTCAGGTCGAAGTTGACTGGCAAGCTAAAGGCCTAGCTTCATCCCCTATGTTCTCTACTCGAGGCTTCGGAGTTTATATTATGCTTGCAAATTGATTTGATATGTTCACTTCGATTTGTAAATATAATGTAAAGTCCGCGTGTCCTCCACATAAATAGTACATGGAAAGTAAACAAACATGTAGAGCTCAATTTTAGATGAATTTTGCAAAGTTGAATGGCTCAATTTGATGTTCGTATGAGTTAGTTATGAATTTTAGAAGTTTTGAGCCATTTAAATCAATTTCTGGAATTAAACTCGATTTATTAAGCAATTAATACCATTTATAGCGTCAGCCGAGGGGATAGGTGGCGTCGGGAAGCGGGCGCCACCTGTCGGTGACTCAAAGGAGGCAGGCGCATGGTGGACCGGGTCCACGCGTGCACCGTCCGCAGTTGCACCATGTGGCGACCATGTGGTGGCCACGATGGACCATCGGGTTGAGGTGGCACCGACGTAGTGCCACGCTGGCACCCACATGGGGAGGCACCAAGGCGACCACGTGGACGCCAGGGCACGGGCTCGGCTCAAGCCGAGCCGACCAAGCATGGTGCGGCGGCGGCACGCAGGCACAGGCGGCAGTGGCCGTTGGAAGGGAACGGCGGCGAGTGGCCTGATGGCGGCGACGCTCACGGGCGGCGGTGGTGCGCGCCAAGAGGCGGTGGCCAGCAAGGAAGGGAGAGGAAAAAGGAGAGGAGGGAGGAGGGGAAAAGGAGGAGAGAGGGAGGAGGGTTTCCACCAGAAAGTGACGACGGCGACCGGTGCAGGAGGAGACGGGTGATAGTGGTGCGACAACAAGGAGTGGACGGGCTTCGCTAAGACCTAGGGAAGGAGAGGAGAGAGGTTAGAGGGAGAGAGAGGGAGCACAACAGCGAGCATTACCGGCCGGAGAAGGAGGTGGTGGAGGAGCTCTCCGGGGAGCACGCGGGAGGCTGATTTCGGCGGCTCTCGGTGACGGAGAAGTGGCAACCGAGGGTCTCCGAGGGCGGGGAAGGTGGTGGTGGAGACGTTGTAGCCTAGCTCGACCTCAAGTGGCGGCGACGAGCGGGTGGAGCGGCGGCGGATGGAGGCGGCTCACATTGGTGGCGGGGAGGGCGTTTCCGTGGTGATGAAGGGGATAGGAGCGGTGGCCGGGCTCATGCTTGGAATGGCGAAACCGGTGGTGGTGGTGGCGTAGCGCGGTGACGGCTAGGGCGGCGGTGGTGCGCGATTGAAAAGCTCCAGCGAGGGGAGCAGTGTGGGGAGAGCGAGCGAGGACGCGACGAGCTCGGGGAAATAGGGGAAAAGAGAGAGGGAGGCACGTGGAAGCTTTTTTATAGTCCGAAGGAGCGACGGGGAGGCCGGGGAGAGGCCGTATAAGGCGGGCGGAGTGGGGCTCCAACAATGTGGGGAGTGGTGGCCCTAACCTGCGCCGATTTTGGCGGGAGGAGAGAGGGAGGACTAGCGGCGGTTACGGGCGACGCGAGGAAGTGGGTGGTGTGCGGCACCGCGCGTGGGGAATTCAGCGACGTGGGCGGTAGCCATGGTGGCGGGGTGGCTGGAGGTGGGAGAAGGAGCTGACAGGTGGGGCCCACGGTCCCACCTATCGGAGAGAGAGACAAAAGGCGGGGGAGGTAAAGTGGACTTTAAGGGGTGGGCTCAGCCCTCTTGGGGAGAGAGAGAGGAGAACGACTGGCCCGAGAAGGAGGAGGGAAGGAAAGAGGAGGGGATGGGCCACGGGGAGGAAAGATGGACTTTGGGCTAGAAGCGGCCCAAAGTGAAAGAAGGGATTTTAATTTTTTTTCCTTTTATTTAATTGGTTAATTGATGTTTGTATTATTTGGGATTTTAATTTTTTTTCCTTTTATTTAATTGGTTAATTGATGTTTGTATTATTTAAATTAGAGATTGAGCTTCGAAAATTCACGAGAAATTCTAGAGAGTATATTAGGGCATGGAGAATATAGCAAAAATATTTCTGGCCATGATTTTTAAAGGAAAGTTTTAATTCCCTCATTAATTCACTTGTTAAATTGCTTTGACTTTTAATATAAATTCTAGAAATGCATTATTTAATGATTTTAATCCTGATAGAAAATCGGGGCGTGACACTGTGACCGTTAGTTTACAGCTGACAGGGATGACAAAAGCTGACTTTCATAAGTCTTCGCCCGCGTCCCCGTGTCCCTTAATAGGGAATTTGGATGTTTGAGACGAGCTTCTTGAAGATGTCATTGTTGAGGGGGATATGCATGTATATCTTATATGTCTCAATACTTCTCTTAAAGAGAAATGTGTGACTTACAAGGGCAATGTGGGCCGGGTCTTAGACAGGCCGGGACCTAGGATCCCGATTGCTTTATATTCTTAAGATGTAGATCTTGTAAGTCTCGCCGCTCTTCTCGGTTGAAGAACGTGAGTCTTCCGAGGGCAGTAGGAAACCGGGTCCCAGACATATTGGGACCAATGCTTCCCCATCGCTTTCTAACCTTGAGATATAGATTTTGTATGTTCCCACGCTCTTCTTAGCAGAGAACGTGAGTTCCACTAAGGTGGAGAGGGGGGCCGAATCCAAGTCCGGGCTGGGATTCAGGCCCCTCTAGGTTTGTAATCTTATAGGTAGATCTTGTATGTTTTGATGCTCTTCTTAAGGAAGAGCATGAAACCTACAAGGGCAATGAGGGGTCGGGTCCCGGGTACCCTATTGCCTACAAACCTCAAGTTATAAATCTCATAGGTCTCGACAATGGAGGGGGGCCCAGAATCCTAGGCTAAGTTGGGATCCCGGCCTCTCAGGCTCCTTAAGACAGGCAGTGGCCTCAGACATCATTCTAGAAGTGGGCCCCACACCCATGTTCATTGATATGCGTCTTGGCTTGATGATGGCTTAATTATCATTTTATTCCTTAGTTAATAAGGATTATGTGTTAAGATCCCGGGGAAAGGGGTACCCTAGTTCCCATTTCACCGACAATGACCTTCATTTGGCTGAAACCTGCCACCTTATGGCATCACAACAGAAGATTTCAGAATTACAAGCATTTGAACTTGAAGCAGCAGATGATTCTGGAATTGCACCTAAACTTGCACATGAATTGGCTAGTCGACAAGTTGGTGGATCATTAATCTTAGTTACACCTGTCGTGTCGTGAGCACAAAAATTATTTGCGAACCAAGCGTCAAAAGGACTTGGCATATGGTGAAGCATGTAGCATGTTGCAGTACTTCCAGTATAAAACCATTGATAACCCTTCATTTCATTATGCTCTGCAATTGGATTGTGAAGAACAGATACAAAATATATTTTGGGCTGATGCTACCATTATTATGCACACACTTTGGTGATGTGGTCACTTTTGATACTACTTTTGTAACAAATAAAGAATCTAGACCTTTTGGTGTTTTTGTAGGATTCAATCAGTTTAGAGAAACTGTTATATTTTGTGCTACTCTTATGTATGATGAAACATTTGACTCGTTTAAATGGCTCTTTGAAGCTTTTCTATCAGCACATAGTGGGTGACAACCTAAAACAGTATATACAGATCAAGACGCTGCAATGGTAAAGGCAGCAGAGAAAGTGTTCACGGAAGCATAGCATGGGCTTATGCACCTTTCGCATAATGCAAAATGCTATTAAGCATTTTTCTCATCCGAAGGACAAAAGCAATAATATTCTTTCTGATTTTAGTGCTTGCATGTATGACTATGAGGACAATTCATCTTTTGAAGAAGCATTTGATGCACTAAGGAAAAAAGTGCACAAGCAGAGTTGGCTTGATAGTATCTACAAGTTTAAAGAAAAATGGACTAAATGTTACATGAGTAATGCTTACACATTGGGAATGAGAAGCACACAATTAAGTGAGAGTTTGAATGATGACTTAACAGGTCATATGAAATCAGATTTAGACATCATACGGTTTTTAAAGAACTTCGAAAGGGTAGTGAAAGGAAAGGAGATAAGGAGCTAGCTTGTGAATTTGATGCAAGGAAAAGCTACTGAGAATCAAAATGAGGACACCTATGTTGGTGCAAGCAAGTAAATTGTACACGCCATATTTGAAGCTTTCCAAAATGAATTTGAAAGATCCATGGCAGCATGCAGCAGAGCATTAGATGGAAATAATGAATATGCCATTGCAACAAGTAGTCTTGATGGTGATTTGAGCTTTGAGGAGGAGCGCATAGTTATCGGTAACCCTTTGGAGCAAACAACTATATGCAGTTGTGGCCAATTCAAAAGAATTGGAATATTATGCGGTCATGCTTAGAAAGTTCTTGATTTGATGAATATTAAGTCATTTCCGGAACATTATGTTTTAAAGCGGTGGACAAGGGAAGTACACCATAGAACATAAAAGATAATCATGGCAGGAACATAGTTGAAAATCCAAAGCTGGATGCTATGCTTCGATACAAATTTCTTTCCCATAAACTTCTCACCATGGTTTATCAAGCAGCCAACTCTCTGGACTGTTGCATATTGTTGGACACTGCACTTGATGGCCTTGGTAAGCAAATTGAAGACAAAATCAATGCAAGCACAAGTACTATAGGTGAACAAAATGATGCACAACCCAAATCCACAGGCTTCGCTATGTGAAGCACGCCTAAAGAAAAAGGTGGTTCCAACAAAAAGTTCAAAACGAAAAAGATCTTGGCTTGATAAGACACATAATTCAAAGAGAAAAGAAACAGAGGTAGGTATGCTACTCAATAACAGTCACATTATATTGTTAGTATCTAATTCTTCCATTAGAAGGTTCTCTGGTTTTTTGAGTTAGTTTTGTTTGTAGCAAAAGGAATCGGCTAGGAGCAAAGCCATGGAAGCTCAAGTACCATTGGAGAATGTTTCCATGACAAATGAAGAAGAGGAGAATGTTGCATGAGAAATGAAAAAGTCTAGCGCTACATGGCCATTAATAGCTTCACTCAATTACTTACGGTATACTTATTAATATAATATGTTTGTGTGCTCTTTACTAATATTATCATATTTTCACTTGTGCCTTCAATTTTGTAGGATCCAACTATTGGTCATGACTTTTACAGTGAAGATATTTACTCAAGTATGTGTAGGATGTAGGATAACCTTTTGTTTTTGGGCAATCTCATAACGTAATTCTATTCACGGTGGAGGGTGATAATATGATTTAATTATTTCGGATGGTGATAATATGGTTCAATTGT
Source organism: Oryza punctata (assembly GCA_000573905.2). Lineage (NCBI taxonomy): Eukaryota > Viridiplantae > Streptophyta > Magnoliopsida > Poales > Poaceae > Oryza > Oryza punctata. The sequence goes on along the minus strand of CM002499.2, from coordinate 19,876,193 downwards.
TATTTTGTAATTTCGTGAGAAGCTGATTATGAATGAAATGCTAACCTTACTCTGAATTTAGAACCACAGCCTTTCAGCCTTTCAGGCCGAGCAGTAGCCAGCAGGAAAATAAAATAAATTGCCTAGCAGCTGACCTGCTGATTATTGGGCTAAGATTTCAGTCCTATGGGCCTGTGGCCTGTGTACTGCTGGAAGGAGGAGAGAGCAAACAGGAGCCATAGGATGAAAATGAACGGTGGATATGATCTTAACTGCACACCCGTGACTTTACATGTGTTCTTGTAGTACTCCTCGTTTTGGCACTTGGGGGTCCTACTGGCAGCGAGCCAGAGTCAGTTCACCACTGACTGGGCCCACTGGGCCGGAGGCCCAAAACCCCAAACAAGTCCCAAACCCTCTCCTCTCTCCTCTCCTCAACCCTTCTCTCCCCGAGCCGCCCGCCGCCGCCGCCGCCACCGCCACCGCCGGAGAGCGAGAATACGGAGGAGCGAGCGGGTCGTCGTCGTAGTCGAGGGATATGGCGGGAGGCGGGCTGTTCGCCGGCGCCGGCGCGTTCTGGGCGACGCGGGCGCTGGATGTGGTGAAGCGGAACGACTCCCCTGGCCTGCTCTGGAAGCGGATCAAGCTCACCACCACCCGCAAGAACAACGCCAAGAAGCGCCTCAAGCGACTCTGGCAGGTAATCCCCCGCGTCCGCGATCCCCCCATGCTCTTTCATCTCGTTGACGTTTACCCCCGCGTGGATGAACGTTTCTTGGGGGCGGCGTTCTGGTGATCTCCTCCCAACGATTTCCGTCAGTTTGGTGCGCGGTTTAACTGTCTGTGATCCAATTTCAGTGATTCCGTTTGGTGTAATCTGGGATCGGTAACATTTTGGGGTAGTTTGATTGTGTCTAGTTGTGTATAGTTGGTATAGACTTGCACTTGATTCCGTAAGTACTTGTTTGTGATTTTAATTTAATCATTTAAAGGAGAGGGGTTGAGTGGGGATGAACAGTCAGTTTCAGTGGTGAAAATGGGTGGATGTTAAATTGGACCTTATATTCGGACGGAGGCAACCATTCCCGATAAATTAGTCATATCATTTTTACAATATAAATTGCCTACACTTACATTGTAATTACACTGTAAATTTCAAACTTACACTGTAATTACATTTTCATTTTTTTCTATACACAATGTATAAGAGAATTAATATTAAAAGTAATTTATTATTTACTCAAAAGAGTAGATAGGAGAGATAGAAGCATACTTATTATATACAGAAGAGAGTAATCACATAGGAATAAAAGTGGCCGCGATTAAATGAAAAATGTGGCGCCATAATTTTAGCAATCCCTCGATTTTTGCTCCTTTGGCATGAAGGAGAAATTTCATATACCACCTCCAATGTCAAATTCACACGCATAAGTATGCAGTTCGATAGGATACTTGATGTAGATTGACCAGTAGTCTGGTAGTAGAAAGTTAGGGCATTGGAATTTGGAACTTTGTTAATTTCATAGGGAAGAGTTTACCTGCTCTTAGAGGAGTGAGATTTTATTTTATGGAATTTCTCTGGGAGTCCTACATACCTAACAGGACAGCTGCTTTGCCAATGTTCTATGTAGCATCATCAAATTTTACTTCTTAATAATAGGATCGAATTAACTGTTTCTAGTGACAGGGCCTAATGACCCAAGTTTGGTGGCAATCGGAAATACAATTCAAATCAGACTCTACTCTGGGAAAAAAAATTATGAGTCCAGTTTATGAGAGAAAAATAAGAAAAATAAGACATGCAGAAGCCCTGACCTCTCCCATTAGGCCCTCATCCCATTCCCATTTGTTGTTATACACCCATTCATCCGCAATTCGTGTTCCTCATCAAGTCACTAGACCCTACCTCTGCTTCTCATCCTCACTTGTGTGGTCTTTGCCTTGATTGTGAGTTCAAACCATCCATGTGACCTGTTCCGGTTTCATGGATATCAGTTCTTTTCTCTTGATACTACCCATGGACTTATTATTAGTTTTTAATAGTAGATTAGTGGGCAGACTTGGGGACCCCGACTTCTATAGTGTATTAAAATCCAAGTTTGGTTGCATAGGTGATAATTTGTGCTGTTTAGAATTAAAAGTTCATTATTGTGACAATTTGTTGCTTTCTTTGACAGTAGCTATTCATTGCAAATTAACCATTGAAAGTGCTTGAATAACTTTTAGATTTAGCTTTAGTCTTTAAAAACATATAGTAAGTTGTGTAGTTGCTGAAAGAAATTAATCAAGGTTGCTTTCGCAAAGTTACTTTGGTTGATTTCGCATGTTAATTCAGGGTACAAGGCTCAAAACAATGACCAGTTGTCTGTATAGCACTGAGCAGAACTTTTAGGGTGTGTTCGGCAGCATGTATTCACAGCTCCTCTCCCTCGTGTTCCGCGCGCACACATTTCAAACTACTAAAGGTGCATTTTTTGCAAAAAGTTTCTATACGAAAGTTGCTTTAAAAAATCATATTAATCTATTTTTCAAAAAAAAATTAGTAAATACTTAATTAATCATGTGCTAATGAGTCGCTCCATTTTCCGTGCGGAGGGAATGAGTCCCACTTTGGGGATGATCTTAACAAATTTCATATTCATTATTTTTTTTCGCTACATCAGGAAACGGCCCTCAAAAAAGTGAAGCATTATGCTGACCCCCATATTAATGTATCAAAAAGTTATCTTTCTACCTCCAAATTATGAAATCACCTCCACTAATATACACCAAAAAATTCTAATCAAGATTACTAACTAGGGTTTAGGGAATTTGAACTGTGACTCCAACAAAAGCAAACATCGAATTCTCTTTGGAGCCGTTTTCATGTAGTGTATGTACCTTATGAGTCTTCACCTTCATAAACATGCTCAGTAAGGAAAAGTACAAAAGAGACAAAACTCAAGAGTTTCTAATTTCTACACCTATATTAAGCTTGGAAATCCCTAGAAATACCTTCCTCTTGAGAGGAGTCTACATGGATTCATACACTCAGTGGTGTACCTTCTCATCTACGATTTATTCTGAAGAGTAGAAAATGTGCATAAGATGAACATGTAATAAGACATCACAATGTATGCTGCATTGCTGCATTTATAGAACACTGATAGTCTCAAACACAGACCATTCCCTACATCAGAATTTAGCTATTTGACCACACCACCTGTCACTCCCAGAACCTCAGGCCTCAGCCATATGAGGTGCAATATGATATAACCATGTTAAGGATATATGCCTATATCTAAATATTCATTGTGTACAAAGCAAATAGTCCTTCCATGCAAAAGATATCTATGCAAGCAAATAATGATTGTGTTACATTAGAACCCACTACCCCCTGATTCCTGTTGATTTCCACCTGGTTTACAGATTCAACATTTATAGCCCGATGGAAATACAAAATTAAATAACTGCATATGAATGCCTGTGTGAAATAAAAATGCAAACTCCTAAGTGCTTTCTGGATGACATTAGTTTAGTTGCAATTATTTGTTTTCTGCTGGTACATCAAACTTTATCTAGAGCCTACATAAGTATTAGTGAGACTCATGAAGTACCCACACGCTGATATTGAGGAGTGAATCAAAGGAATCAATTGACACTTTAAAAGAGTGGAAAGAGTTTCTGATTTCATCAGCAATACCTAAAGATATGAAGGCTAGTGAATTGTAATGTGTTATTGATTGAACAGAATGAAGATAGACACATGCAAATACGGAAGGGGGTTCTTTTTTATTGCACATGACTTTCTAGTGTTAGTAGAGTATTAACTTTGTATGCACGTAAAGATTGTTGATCAGCAGATATGGATGTAATTGATTTGCTCTAGGCAGGAGGTAGGTAGGATGCAGGGAAGGCACTTGATTGTATCCTATGCTGAGATACCACAATCAGTTAGTTAAAAAGTCCGTGACCAGTTGCACTCAAAGTGTTGAAAAAAACTATCTTTGCTACTGCTTCTTAGTATATACATTTGGTGCATGGAGTGCATGAGTTGAACCTTTTGATCACCAACAACTTGTTACTTGAACCGATATTTTGTCCTTTTTCTGTACTGACCTAGTCACCTTTCTTCCTCTCTGTGAAGTTTGTTCACATAAACAACTATACTGCCAATATTATTTTTCTGCTGTTCTTATTCAGTTTGTTAGATGCGGTTAATACCCTCTCACTTAGACTAACTTTAGTGAAGCATATGGAATTGCAATATGCTAGTTGAACTATCCAGATCTTCCGTCATTACTCCCTAATGAATAGCTTAAGAAATTCATGAGTTCAACTTAGCAGTTCTGTTTGTCCAGAACCCATAAGAACATCCTTCATGTTGTGCAGCCACAATTACAGAGTGTTATTTGTTTGGATGATCATCACTGGTATTTATCTTGTTCAGTTTATATGCATGATTGAAGATCATTTTAGTTTTGAGAACTCAAATTATTTGCATAATTTCACATTGCTTGTTATTTGCTCACATTTACAAAGTTATCATGTTCCCCTCATTTGACTATTTTGCAAATTACTCATGATACATTATATCTATATTTTTCCAACTAAATATTACTCGGTGGTTACTTCAAATGGAATGCATGAGTGCATTGTTCACTTTTATCTATAAGTTTCATTTCGAAGTATGATTTGGAGTTTAAATTCTATGATTTGTTTAGATTATTTTATTCCATGCAACAAGAACATATCAAACGAGGTGTAGCAAAAACCAAGAATAAATAAAAGAAACTTTCTTCCCTCCTAAGCTTTTTCCCTGAAATTTTGTTGGACAATAATATGCTATGATTTGTTAGAACGTAGTTTTTATTAGATACTTACTTTATTTTCTGCAACAATAACAGTTCAAATGAGGCAGAGCAAGAACCCTAGGATAGACTAAAAGAACATTAATTTGCTGTTATTAGTAATTGGCATCAGCTAATTTCTAAGACAATTAATTTACAAAGTTCTCAACCAAGGAATCTGCAATAGAACCTCAAATTACCCCACTTATATTATGATTATGTGCGTACTCCTAAGTGATTATTTATTTCCACATTCCAACCAAGCTGTGCAGTTTATCCCACTGAATTTGAGCCAGTATTTGTTGGATGGCGGTTATGAGGCTCTTTTACTATGTTTTGGTTAAAAATTTGTGATTGCGTGTACTTCCATAATGATGATGCGAGAGATAAGGCAAAGTAGCATTTACGGCTTGTATCTGTTGTTTTCACTTTGAACTCTATTGGCCAGTCATCACTTAACCTTCTAGTGTTCTTGCATTTCATATTTATTCTCAGATCAGATGAGTGAACTGCTAATGACTGTTTGCGACGTTTTTGTTTTCAGAATGAGGCAGTTATAAGGGCTTGTGGTGAAGCAGAATCGTCGTCGTCGTCAACATCAAGCACCGCATCCTCCGCTGGGAAACAACAGTAGATCCCAAAGTCAATCTGATGACATGCACAGGCTTAAATGCAATTTGAAAAGGCCCACTCAGTGACCTTTGCATGACAATGCTGAAAGCCTCTCTTCTTCCTCTCCATGTTTCCAAGCTTTGTTACTTCATCAATTGGAACAAGTACATGCATGTACACATCCAACCTTTTTTCATCAGGAGGACATCATTGCTTGCTGCCATATGCTTCCTGTTCTGCTTACATCATTCTTTAGCATCTTCCTCTCCCCACTGAACCCCACAATTTTGTGCTTTGCATCACTTCTCTGAAACTTCATATTTGTCTGTTTGCTTCCATCCACTATGCATCATGCTTAGATCAATACTCACATCTACTGTTATGCAGATGCTCTATTCTAGAATTTTATTCTCTATATTGCAATAATGTGAAAAAATTGAAAAAATGCAATGCACCCCATTATGTCGTTGACGTCAGACGGTCACCATTTCCCAAGCTTGCAAGTTTGGTTAAAGACATGAGAGAGGAGGAAGGAAGAACCTGTTGCCATCACGGACAGCTCTTGTCCGTTGTGATGTTTTTGCCATGTAATTGCTCCTCTCCCATGTGCCAGCATCTGCATCTGCATTAAACATATGTGTTTGGTGCTAGCAAACACGCAACAAAAATATCTGTCCTGCGTGCGACCTTTTCACCTGGGGATTGGGTCGGCAGGAGGAACCAAGAAAGGCAAGAACCGAGCGGCGGCAGCAGATAAAACAGAGGCTTGCAAGCATGTGTTATTGATGGATTGTTATGGTTTTTTCTGACTTTGTTCACACTACCTAAGGTTGAGGCTGGGAATTTCAATTTTTTTTCCGCACGTAAAACGGAGTGATCGCACGATTAATTAAGTATTAAAAAAAATTAATATGATTTTTTAAAAAATAACTTTCCCACGTGTGGAGTTCATAGAGCATGTACTGTCTGTGAAGTGACCTTACGTTGAGATAACGGAAAGAGAGTTGTCATGCAACTTGGCAAAATGGCCAGGGATTGGCCAAAATGACTTTGTGGCGTGGAGACAGGGTTCTGAATAGTACTACAGAATACTGCTGCCCCGGTGAAATCCAGTAACCGTACGTCCGGTTATTATATTTGGGTATAAGTTCAAGTCTAAAATTTTAAATTTGTACTAATTGGTAACCATCTAGTTGTTGCATAAAAGAGTTGTAGTATATTAAAATTTGAAAGAAAAGGTTATACGTATTAACTTTTCTTTACTAAATTCTTACTAACAGTAACAGTGATGTATCATGCTAGGTATGCATTTAGATTTTATATAAGTTCCATCTACCGATGATTGTAGTACACATCTAGTAAGAGAAATTTAGTACATGTAGCAGTGCTCAAATTTGAATTTATATCCTTTCAGTCGGTAAAGAGGGATGTAAATGATGTTATTTTTACGGTAACGATTCTTGGACCATCGTGAATTTTCATATTTATCGATTTTAACTGCAATATGACACTAAAAAAATAATAAATCAAATTGTATATATGACTGATCATAAATGGTCGAAAACGGTGCCACCTTTATGGAAACAATCTCCTACTTGGTCCACTGGTCAATGGTTTGTTATTGGTCACTCCTCTGGGTAGATTATTTTTTGTAACCACTGTATTTTCCCATTTCCATTTGTGTATGTGATCAGTTTTGACGAAAAAATTGCAAATCAACTCGAAAATCGAAGAAAATAAGAAATAAGAGATCGCAAATCAACAGCTGCAACCCATGATAAAGCTGTTACAACCTGTGTTGAGCAGTGAGTGCGCTGACAAAAGTAACAAGCAGGTGAAATTAAAACAGCCCCGTTAATTCCTCCATCAATTTGTGACGAAGAAAACAAATACTCCCTCAGTTTTTTTTGAGAGACGATATCATTAACTTTTTTGACATATGTTTTAAAAAGTCAACACCCTATATTAAAATTAAAATATGGAGTGAGTATTAACAACAGCCTGGGATGCGATCTCCGTGATCGCTCAGTGTCGCTAACGTACACAACTCGATAACCGATTAAAGACAAAACGCTTCCCCCCTTGCAGCATGGCACTAACAAGTCGTATATAGTATACGTAATTTTCAGTTTGACACTCCATGGAGATCGGTGGATGGAGAGGCAGATTCTCTAAAATTCTTCCCCGGTTTCAAGTTTTCAACTCCCCGACCTATGGGCCAGTCGATCGATCGGCAGCGCGCGGCAGGTCACAGCATGAAACCATCCGTCTGCTGGTACGCAACGCAACTCGATCATCGGGGACGTATTCTCGTACGGTCGAACGCAACAAACGCGACGCGACAAAACCCCACGGTGCCGTGCCGTCCCCTGCAGGCGCCTTGGCTTAGGCAGGCGTACGTCGTCCGTCGTCGGGAGGCTGGAGACGGGGACGGCGACTACTGCGTGTAGCGAGCTATTACTGTAATACGATCCATGGAGATGGGCACGGCTGGGGGTTGGTAGATTGGGATGGAGAGGCGCCGGCACCGCGCCGTGCATCGCACTACTAAAGATGTTTTTTTTTTCACGAGATCCCATTTAGGTTTAGGTGGACCATACTCTCGCCAGCATTCCTCCAGGGGTATTTTGCAGGCCGAACACGCCATGAAGTTCATGAAGGGGATATTCTACAGATATGGACTACCACACCAGATTTTGACGGACAACGGCTCCCGGTTCTCTAGCAGTGCTTTTCAAAACTACTGCGATGAGTTCGGAGTTAAAATCTACTTCGCGTCAGTCTCCTATCCTCATAGTAACATGCAGGTAGAGTGGGCAAACGGCATCGTGCTCCAGGGGATCAAAACACGCATGTACGTTAGGCTCATGGCCTATGACACGCGATGGGTTGAGGAATTCCCTTCAGTCTTGTGGGCCGTGCGTAATACTCCGACAACCCCCACTAAGGAAACTCCCTTCTTCCTTGTCTACGGTTCCGAAGCCATGCTCCCCTCTAAGCTTCGGCATCGTTCTGCACGTATCGAGAAGTATTTAAACGAGGAGCAAGAGGAGCGACGAGCAGACGATGTCAATATCCTAGAGGAACATCGAGAACCTGTTACTATATGAGCAGTCACATACCAATAGGCCTTACGTCGATACCATGAGAAACGCATCCGTGCCCGCACACTCAACACCAATAATTACATCCTCCGACAAGTTCAGAATCAGGCAAGATGAAACAAGCTCTCACCTAAGTGGGAGGGACCATACAAGGTAGTAAAAGTCTTGAGGCCAGACGCATTCGAAATCGTAGACAACAAAGGCCGCGAGTTGGCAAAATCTTGGAATATCAACCAATTACGTAAATCTTATGTATAATATCGATGTAAACAACGTCTGTGGGTAATAATGTACAATATTTTATTCGTATTTAAGTGTTTTGCCATGCAACCCCTCTTTCTTATATTGCTTTGTCCCGAAGTCGACCTTGTTATCCTTTTACGCTAGTCTGACAAGCCTCCGAGATCCCACAGATCTCGACTAGGGACACAAGTTGATAATAAGGTTTTGTCACGCACTGCAGGGCCAAACGACCACGTCAGATTTGGTCATGTCATAGTGCTGTATGGATGCGTATTAACTAAGCCGTGTAATCAAGAATTGGTTTTCCCAAATTCACAGTTGGTGGCTAGGAATTCGCACCTTCAGCTTAGTTTGTTATAAGACTAAAGCCACCTTACCGGAAAGCGACCTTTCCGCAAAGATGTTTGGGGGCTAGGGAGAGTATCATACTCCGCCAGCTAAGGGAAGCCAATGAGAGAATACTCGTACACATCCCTGAACATATTACTTAACATGCATTTCAATTATTACATATCCAGATATACAAAAGTCAAACTGGTTTACAAGAACTTGATTGCAGGCACACGAGATTACCAAGACGGCCATTGCTAGTCCGTGGTAGAGAAAACCTTCTCGACTAGTGGGGTGAAGGACTGCGCAAGTTGGTCGACTGGGCTCATCCAAGAACGAGAGAAGCCTTCCCGAAGAAATCCAAAATTCATCTGCGGTTTACCGTCCCGAATACAGGCGAAAATTTGACCACCTACATACCGACTAGCGTGGCGATACTCCTTCTTTAGGCTGTAGTTGATACTCTTTCCAATCCCTGCCAGTTGGTTGCACGTACTTCACATCCAGGACAGGTAGCAGTTAGTCGTCTTATCGGGAGGAGGACGCATCACACGCAGCTCCTCACAGAACCGTCCCAGCGCCAAGTAACAACCTCCGAGGTAGGCAGTAAGCCAAACTTCTCGACCTCGAAGGGTTTCGACATCATGTTCCGTACGAACGGTGTCAACCGTCCTCGAGTTCCACCCTCTGAAAATGAGTTTTCCAGTACTCGACATGACGTCCCCTTTCTTCAAAAGCATTCTCAAGGGCTGCAGACATCATTTGATCTCAATTAGCAACCTGTTACCTGTGAACGGGTGGACACTACATGACCAAGTGATGATACCTGAAATTTGTTCGAGAAGAGGGCTAAACACGAGTCCCTGAGGACCATGCGCATCGACGGTATCAACAACGGCCAGAGCCTTTTCGTCGATATTGGGCGTCGAGGAAACATCAGGCGATGGCAGTACTGTGGCGGGTTCTTGAGGATGCCCTCCTTGCTGGACGACCTCATCTTCTATACATCTACAAGACAATGAGACAAACCCCAGGAAACTTGATTACAATAAAGAAAGGCATTGTTCTAACAAGGACAACAAGCCTAACTCGTTGTCATCAAAATTACAAGAGGAGAGCATACGATTACTGCTCAAGGAAGGGATCACACCCTCCCTCAACTCCTCCAACTCCTCCATCACGTCCTTGCGTGACTCGTCGGCCCCACCCTTGGTCAACGCCTCTTGCAGGTCAATCTCGGGGTGGGAAAGCTTCAAGCATGTGAGGATGTGGCATGCATCAGTCCGAAGACCAGTGCACATATCCTCTATTACCCGCCCGGCGTGCTTGGTGGCCACTTCACCAATCCTCTTGATAAGAGTACCCAGAGATCCCAAGACAGTTGTCTCGTTAGGGAACTCGGGCCCTTTTCGTGAACCCCCAAGCCACGAGCGATCGTGTCCAGCTGCCCGTAGTTGTCTTGAAGGCCTTGGCGAAGTGCTGCCAGGTTGTCCGGCACCTCCCCCATACGCTGCTCCCAGCCCTACCGTTGTCGCTCATGGCCGGCAACACGGTCCTTGAATTTCTTCAAGTCTCCCTCCGCTTCCTTGAGTCACCTCTCAAGTCCTAAGCGCGGTCCTCGTGAGTCGCAGCGGCCTTCTTGAGTTGCTCGAACTCCGCGAGCATGCTGCAGGTGTCGACTTGTAGCTGGCGTCTGGTCTCGACCAATCAGCCAATGGCTGATGAGGGAGCGGCAAGTGGAGGGATTCGTGGCAGCAACGGAGGTGGCATCGGCGAAGTGACTACGATGGCGGTCAGGAGGGAACTCGTCTCCACATCTCCCGTGCTCTGGGCGGACGTGGAAGGGGATGAGCTGCATCATGATGACAAGGGAAAGATATGGTGAGCAGTGTACGAGAAGAAACGATAAGAGTAAGGATAGGGGTTTTGCTTACTCGGTTCTCTGCCGTTTTAGGAGGCCTCCTCTCTTTCTGGAGATGGGCCTAGCATTTGAAGCAGTCTATAGAACAAGTGAGCCATAAAACTGTAAATGTAAAGACAACAAGCTAGAGATGAGTAAAGCTACCAACCTCAGAGCCGCTTGTTGTCGATAACGTTCCGGCTCCACACCACTTCGCCACAGCTACCCATCGGCTAATGATAATGTAATAAAATAATAATATAATCTAGTAGAAACCAATCGGTTAGTAATGATAGATTGAATAAGCATTGATCCGAAGGTTAAAACATTCATCGGCTAGAGGTCTGATGTCATTAAATCCAAACGATTAGAAGTGTGTTGTGATCGGCTTAATCCATCTTGTAAGTAATCCTTATAAGTTGATACAACGTCCAGATAACTCATCGGCTGAAACCCCGATGAAACCCTTATTGGCAATCAAGAAGCAGGCTAGAGATTATGGTTCTAAACACGACTTAGTAGATCAAAATTAACTGATGCAGCACTAAGTATGAAAACAAACATAATATCTAGACAATCAAGCCTTTGATTGATTTTCAAGGTGGTGGATACATTATATAATCTCAGCCAACAAAGTAATCTAGCTGATATCGACAAAACCCTAGAATGGAGATTGGCTGATGCAAGTAGAAAACATTGTCAATCTGGATTATATAACATATATGATAACTCATCGGCTAACACTCCGATAAAACATTAGCATGAACCTATCGGCTTAACAAGATTTTAGATTATCAACAACAATCTAGTAGGTCGAACCTAACCGATCCAGCACAAGATTGTATATGATAAACTAATACTTGATGAACTGATAGATCTGTCTAATATTATGGATATAACAAATATATTTAAAACAACATTATGATTGTAGAGATATATCGGCTAAGACAGAAGATCAGACCTAACTGAGACAGTCCCAACTAAACCGATGCGTCTCTAAACACAATGCAATTAAAATATAACTGAAAGATCAGGAAGACAAATATATCAACCAAACCAGAGCGATCTAAGAGATCGAAGCGATGCAGCCTTAAACAACACCAATGTAGCCGATATATTCACCAGGGCCCGACGGAACGTAGGCCTTACCCTTTCGCTGGAGATTGAAAGCCGATGCAGCCCCGCGTCAGGTGCCAAGTTTCACCGGTTGATAAGTAAAAATCCCGGAAAAGAGGGTGGGCATGCGCCGAGAGTTATTTTATTGATCGAGAGATTATTTACAAGGACCCTAGGTATACATATTTATACCCATGTGTAGATACTAGACTATATCGAACACGATTCACACTTTCCTAACTTTAACTGATGAATAAGTCCCTAGGCAGGCTCTTGCCAAAAAAATCTCTAAGGAATTTACATAACATCCTAATTAATAGATAACTTTCTATGCCACATCCTCCTTGAACTCAAACTCTTCTAGATAAGCTTCCTTTAGTTGATCTATCTGCTTAACCGAATCCATTAAGAACACAACTGTTGGCTATTGGTAATGCCCATCAGCCAATTCCAAGACTCTGAAGCCGATACTGACTCTAGGCTGATAATGATTTTGAGGCTTACCAAATTTCATCGTTAACATATGTCCACCACTTTTGGAGTATGAGAACTCATGCTTCAAAATTCTCTTCTATCTCGCCTTTATTACTCCAAAATTGATCCTTCCTTGTTTCTTGCCATCGTCTCTCATAAGCCGATAACATCTGCACTAGATGAGCCAAATTGTTAAACTCATGGTAAAAAAATATGTCTCTGATATAGGTGCTGACAATCCTTGGAATGCAAGATTAGCTAGCTGCTCATCACTTAGGCTCAAACTATAACATCGGTTGCGGACATTACGAAATCTTTCAATATATTCCATAGCCAATTCTCCCTCTTGCTGCTGAACCGATATTAAGTCTAAAATCTTCATCTCATCAATTCTAGCAAAGAAATATTCATGAAACTGTTCCTCTAGATCAGCTCACCCCTAGATAGAGAATGGAGGTAATGATGAAAACCATGTGAAAGCCGATCCAGTCAAAGACAATGGAAAAAGTCTAATTTTCAGAGCCTCTTCAGCCAATGTCTCCCCACATTGCGCTAAGAATCAGCTGATATGTTCCATTGTAGATATATTGTCTTATCCTGAAAACATGAAGAAGTCTGGAACCTTGTATCGGTGTGGCAATGGAACTCTATCGAACCACTCAGGATATGGTTGCCGATATATGTCGATCTGCTCCTTAGGTCTAATTCCAAACTGCTCTTCTACTAACTTTGCAATTCTATCGGCCTAACCATCGTTCCTCTGACGGCATTGTTCTTCTCCACATTGATGATCACAAAGTTCTTTTGGCTGATATTGTTGATATGGTTCGTCATGCCAGTACTGATGTGCTTTCCCTCCTCGCTGATATTGTTGATGTTCTTCAATGAGCTGACCTCTTTGAACAATTAACTCGTCCATTGTTCTCATGATCAAACTTTGCAATGTACTCACCAAAACAACAGATTGATAGAACAAGGCATGATAGAATGCTTCATCAACTTTATCTTGAAGTGTTTGAACTATCGGCTTGGGAAGTTGAGTCGTCTGAATTGGCCCTTGTCGCGTCATGACGAAATACTGAAGACAACACTTTTGAAAATCAGCCATAGATTGCTCCACCTGTTGCTTCTATTCCTCCAGCAAATTATCCATTGTGACCATGATCTCGGCATCGACTTCTTCTTCTGACAAGTAGGTATAAAAATCGAGTCCCACAGGGCGTGCCAAAAATGTGTTGACGTAAAAACACGACGGCCTAGGAGATCTGTTTAGCTCCAGTGCAGGTCCAAAATAATGATGAGATATGGGTGTGCCAGTCAGTTTGATCTTGTAACTGGCAAGATATATAAATTGAAGATCAAAATAACTAACAAGTCGATGGAGTGATTCCAGCCGATACCGATACTAGCCGATATCGATAGGGTTTTGAGTTAATGATATAAATACAATCAGCTGATGATAATGTAATAAAACAATAATATAATCCAGTAGAAAACAATCAGCTTGTAATGATAAATTGAATAAGCACTGATCCGAAGGTTAAAACATTCATTGGTTGGAGGTCCGATGTCATTAAATCCAAACGATTAGATAAACAGTGAAATCTTTGTTGTGATCAGCTTCATCCATCTTGTAAGTAATCCTTATAAGCAGATACAATAACTCATCGACTGAAACCCCGATGAAACCCTTATTGGCAATAAAAAGCAGGCTAGAGATTATGGTTCTAAACATGACTTAGTAGATACTGATGCAGCACTAAGTATGAAAACAAACATAATATCTATACAATCAAGCCTTTGATTGATTTTCGGGGTGGTGGATACATTATATAATCTAAGCCAACAAATTAATCTAGCCAATATTGACAAAACCCTAGATGAAGATTGGCCGATGCAAGTAGAAAATATTGTCAAACTGGATTATATAACGTATATGATAACTCATCGGCTAGTACTCCGATAAAATATTAGCATGAACCTATCAGCTTAACAAGATTTAGATTATCGACCACAATCTAGTAGGTCGAACCAAATCGATGTATTGTATATGATAGTGAGGCATGAAGAGAGGAAATTAGATTTTTAATGTGGTGGTGTGCTGGTGACAAGCAGGCCTCTTAACAGGCCCGCCTACGAAAAATATCCTTATTTTTGCATTCGGATATGTTAAGAGGTATGCGTGCAAAAATTGATTTTTGCATGTAAGTCTTCTAAGGAGCTATATGCGAAATTGAAAGCTGATTTTTGCAGACGCGACTATTTATAGTTCGCCTGCAACTTATAGGGATACTTATCTGCAGGTGCTGATTCTAGAAATCGATAATGAGAAAAGGGGGTAGCGTATGAGATCTAAAGGGGATGAGTAAAGGAACAAAGATTTAGACTGGTTCAGTCCTTCTTGATGAGAAGTAATACCATACTCCTGTTTCGAGGATTAAATCGGTCGGGTGTTGTATTGATCTGACAATCGAGTTGTGGTTATTCTCGCTATGCCCTTGGAGTGCTCCCTGCCCACCTTATATAGGTTGGGGGTAGGGTTATAAAGATGAAAACCTAGCTAAATATGGCATCGGTTTCCTAATCTATTATATGGTATTACTCAGTTGGTACTCTATGTCCTACCATACAACACAAGGTAACATTGTGATCGAGTCCTACTCTATCATATAATACGTGGATCTATCCCACCTCCTATGTCCTATCTCTTATCGAATATGGAGGTCGTATAAGTATCCGGTATCTATATTCTCCACATCTAGAGAAAATCATTTTTGTAGTAGCGATAGGTGAGAGGAGTGGGAGAACTTAGCCCTTAATGAGTTGACGGTTCAACCGGTCAACCCATTTAATATGGTCCTTGAGGTATCGTTGCTGGTTCAGAATAAAGACTAGCAGTAATGTTTATTGAGACCTAGCAGCAACATCTGTTTAGACGGGAAACATGCCTAAACCAAGATGAACCAAGTGATGCTTCTACAGGAACCACAAGTGATTTGATTAATTTGGTGGTATCTTTTATTCATCTTTGTACATACTAAGTGAGACTATTAAATGAATACTACTGTCAGCAACACTGGGGAAAGGAAACAAACTGTTCCTCCAACCCCAACTTGGCTAGCTACTCGACCGATCAAACGTGTCACTCGTTTCAAGAACCTTCAAATTTCCTATTCCCGTTCGATTTAATTTGTTCCCCTTCCTTCGATCCGGTGACGACGACGACGACGACGGACAACGACATCCCAAATGAGACGGTCAAAACGGGGCAACCCAACCCCATTTCTGCCGGGGGAGACAGCTTCGCTTTCGTTGAATTTTTCAGCCCCCGGTCGCCGCCTCAAAACAAATCACTTACACACACACACAAAATAACGCTACCAAAGGCATCTAGCTACCCCTATCATCAGCTTCTTCTTCTTCCTCTCGCCATCACCCCCGGTTGCGTACGCGACCGGCGACCGTCTCCTGGCCGGTGTCGTGAGCTGACCCTCCAAGCAACCAAGCTACCCGACGAACGTCGTACGAACAATCTTTCCATCATCGTCGGTCGGCCAATCAGCCGACTGCTAGCTCGGCCGGCCGACCTGCCATGATTTATTATTATTCAGCTCGATCGCGACGACGATTCCTCGTCGCCGTGATCGAGCTAGCGAGCGAGCTCACTATGGCTGCTCCAACGTCGCAAGCAACTGAACGGTCGATCGATCGACCTGGTCGGCTACGGCTAGCTGCAGCGGCGTCTCTTCCATCGTTTTCTCTCTTAATGTTAGTTTAATTTAATTTATTACTTTGCATGCATGTGTCATTGTGATGTGGGTACATGTTGGGTGTGGATGAATAAGTAAGGAGTATGTGAAGTGTGCGTGTATGTATGGACAGAATCACTTGCCATTTGCTGCAAGTAACCTAGCTAAAAAAGCTAGCTTGATGAAATTGGTTGGTTCATGTGCTGTTTGCTGCCGTGCTGCGTCGTCCGTGGGCCATGCATGCATGTACACTACCGGGCCTAGCTCGATCGATCATTCATTCGGTTTTTCATCGTTTGATTGGCCTATTTGTTTAACAGGGCGTGATTTGTAAAGAGATTAGCAAGGTTGTTTTTTGTATTTTTTTTTTCAATTCGGATTAAATTAATTAGGAGATAGTGTATGCCTCAGTCAGCCACTGTTGGTTGTGTGGTGCAACTGTGCACGGTAGTAAAATACAAGTTTATTGTCATTAATCTTTGTGGGTTGTCGGCCATGTTCTTCACATTAAAAACAAATAATTTTTCATGTGTATTCTGGTTCCAGCTCTGTTATTTCTTACTTACTGTTGTAGAACAAGTTTGGCTGCTAACATATATGAAAATTAGTTATCTAGACAGGTATTCTATGTGCAAAATGAGACATTGGATTTGTGGTTTTAAATTCTCACATATATAATTTTATCATCAATATAATGCGTTTTACTAATGTTCTATACAAGTACGTACTACCTCCATCCCTTAACATTTTAAACTAACGAACGTCAAACAAAAACACAGGAGGAAGTAAAATTCGATCACATCATAAATGAAAACAGAATATATCTACTGTATAAGAAACGGACTCATCCTCCTTTCATACGTTCATGTGCAAAACTTAATCACCAATGTTTTATCCTCGATCATTCTTCTAGCCCACCCCTAATTATATAAGTCTGGTCAATGGATATTTTACTAGTCAAAGTAAGAACGAACAGAGGTAGTCAATCGTCCTCAGCGAATCAGAAATAATTCTGAAGTATTTTCAGCAACAAGTGAAACAAATGCATGGGCCAAATTGCAAATGGGGACGACCGTCTAGATGAAATCCAGATAGAATTAAGCTTGATTCCATTTCGAGAGCTCGGTCGTACCACGGAGAATCAATCTTGCAAGCTAGCTAGTTTGATCACATACAAACTAAATCAAATCTAATCATCCGTAGATGCTCGATTGAGTGTCTCAAAACGCAATAGCCAAAATAAAAAAAGGCACCTTTTACACACGCACCCTGGCTTCTTTTTCTTTGATCATTTTAATGATGAATTTCAACTTGCTCGTCAACGTTCCACCAAAACGACACGTTGCTGTCAGCCTTTTCGGACCTTTCTCACTTCTCGCGGTAACGTGCGCCGCGGTACTTTGACAAAAACACCATATATTTTTTTATATAAGTATATATTTATCCATATCTAGCATACATGTTATATATATATATACACTTCCAAACAAATAAACATATACTCCTAAATTGCTACGTACCTATATGTTCAAAAAAGATTTTATATCTGACTATGCACCTGGACAATAACGGAACCACTGCCTCGGGACTCCTAGCAGGGGTTCGGGCTCAATGAATGTGCGGTAGAATTTTCATATTATTATTTAAATTGAAAATAAATGAAATTTTCATAATAAATAGTCAACGTAGTTAGATTTGCTCTGGCCTTGCTCCGGCACTGCACTTGCAGAGTACTTGTGCAGCTGCATAAGCTAGTAATGAAATCTTTTGAGGAGTAATATATAGATTGTGAGATAGAGAGAGAGAGACCTTTTCGCTGTTGGGATGACGGCAAAAGCTTAGAGAGGAGTGGAAGCCACACTGTCGCATATGCATGCAGCTAGCTAGCTATAGCTTGATTTGATTGGTTTGGTTTGGTTGAAACGGGAATTAAATTTGGAGGAAATTTGGGATGGATTTGGTGTGCATGTAACACCTTCCTATATATTCTGCGGCCGGTGCATGCTTAATTTGTCTGACACGGCAGGCAAGCGTATGCATGCAAGGCTGCTAATTATTGCCAACTTATCAGTACTACTGCTGTGTCCTTTGCGTTGCTTTCTTTCAATTAATTTCAGACCATATTAATTGGTTCATGTGATTAATGGACTTGCCATGTTAGCAAAATTTATAAATTAGTGCAAGTTGCCTGCCTTTCTGTGATTAGTTTTTCAAACTGGTTGCTGTGCGCCTCTGTTTGTGATATGGGGGCCACAGGTGGTGTGCGTGTGATCACTTTTGAGTCTTTGACAGGGAAATTATAATGCATGCCCTGTGATGTGATGCAACCTAGCTTTGCTTTGCTAATTGCTTGTCATGCACGGCAGGCTAACCGGAAATTAACTGCCATGCAAATATGACAATATGCCCTGTGTCATGTGCTTCTTCTCTATATTTCTATTTCGTACAGTGGTTGGGTCGGGATTTCGTGAGCTTCCAATGCAACCTCATATTTGTTTGTTCCATAACTGCTACATGTACGTAGCATAAAATAGACGGAAGCGCCAAATGGCACCGGGAGGGATATATGATGTCCCAACAGACTATAGAAGTGTTCGTGTAAAATACTCCCCCAGTTTTTAAATAATTAATAATAGGTAAATTTTGCTACATAACACCTAAAATTTGTGTAATTAATTTGCTATAATAGACATCGAAAAAACGTGTCACGGCTGAAGGACATTAAAAAACTGGTAATTTGCTAGAGACCACTTTCGACTCAATTGGACAGATAATTCTTAAGAAAAATGAGAATACCCCTACAACCACATGCTTCAAATATGATGTTATAGTAAAATTTTAGATATTATGCAACCTAAATGTGTCATCACCCTAAGTACCGTACGTGTAGGGATACACGTAGACTACGACAGCATAAATCAAAATTTTTCTACCATGTAAATCAGGAACCATGCACGTATGAGATCATGAATCGTTACCACTCGACACGCTGTGTAGCGAAAATAGGTGCTAAGAAGCTGAAGAAACATCGGAGACGTATCGCGTGTCGATGTGGACGAAGGAGTTGATCGCAGTAGCCCAACCGTCTCTTCCTCGTGCGTTCGCATTGCCGTGATCTTACGCTGATCAGCACTGCAAACCAGCGGTAGCTCTACCAGTATCCACACGTCTAGGGATGGAACGCCACGCGTGGACGTGCTAAGGTTTCTCACATGGACACCAGTCACATTACCTCAAGAATATATAGGATCCATAATTGGGCATTCAAGGTCTATAGGAGTTCTATTCCGATCCCTATCCGAAATGACCACATATTAGATCTCCATCCAATCCCCTTATTCCGGCCTATTAAGTAAGCAACCTCGTAGGTTCATGTACACTCAGCTGTAACCCGAAAACCTTTTTTTTCGGTCCATGAGTCAACAGCGGCCCCTAGTAGAACATATTGACCCACGAGCATATATAAAGATTATATCGGCTGAACCTCTTGTGTATACTTGTATGAACCCCCTTTACCTCACGATATCGATTAACCTCAAGCCTAGATATGTGTCATCCTTTAATAGATCAATCATTCACTCAATCCTGTGATAGATTACTTAACCTATGATTGACTCCTCAATCACATTTGGCATAACCATGCACTTGCATAATCTAACATCAAGGGGTATAGAGATATCTCTCCGGCCAGAGGAAGGGCAAATCCTATATTGTTTTTTCATATCTCACTATATGTTTCATAACATGCTCAAAGACTACTTTTATAACTATCCAATTACGGAGTAGTGTTTGGCAGCCCCTAAGCAAGCTACTACACAAGTTGGGAACCATGATAATCTCAGGTCTAAGAATTCTACACCAACACTAAGTGAGATCACTGATAGCATATATATAATATAACTCTTGCAGTGTCTCATGTTGGGTCTATCCAATAACATGTGTTCACATTATTAATTTGGTATCTCCATACCATAATCCATAAGACATGATCATCAACCAATACATGTGTTGATCATTGAACCATATTTGTTCCATATATGATATTTGATCAAGGATCCTTTAGAAATAGTAACGTACAATATAAATAGTCTCATGAACGAATCACATATCCATTAACCAATAATAAGTTATCTATTTCAAGGAACAACGTGTGATAAATATGTAAACATAGTATGTGATATAATTATCTCTATGATTACCTCTAGGGCATATCACCAATAATCACTAACATACATCATATTTTATATTTACTCTAGCCTCAGTCAAAAGCTTTTGACCCTAAGAGCATTCTTGTCTTTTTTGAAGAATTCCTCTCTTCATTTGAGAAAAAAATAATCCTCCAACAAATTACCAATTTCTTAGAGTGTCTTTTAGCCGTGACACATTTTTCGATGTTTACCAGCAAATTATACAAATTTTAAGCGTCCTATAGTAAATTTTGCCTTAATAATATTGATTTTTTTCAACTTTAACCATTAACTACTCAGTCGGCACCGAGATGACATCCTAGACATGATTGTAAAAATCTTTATGTAAAGTACTTCCTTACTTTTTCAAATAATTGATAATATTAATTTTTATTGTTTCAACATTGGCTAATATTTTACTCTTAAATAATTATACTATAATTATTTAAAGTTTCATGCTTATATTAAGGATGATACACCCTTTAATAATATTGTATCTTTTTTGTATTTGTAAATATATATTTTGCAGAAAAGATAAGCGGTCAGTGTGAAAATGAATATTGTCCGGTGTCCATTATTAAAGAAATGGGAATAGTAAATATATTTCACGAGGCGGTCAAAGTTGTGAACGATTGCAAATATTTACTACTTTGTGGAAATACATTTACAATAATAATAAAAAAGGTCCGTGCTTCCGTGTAAAATCGTCTAGGAGTACCACAAATGCAACACAATAATCCCACTGGTCTGTGAGAAATTAAGCATCTTCAAAGAATTACACAGTTTGTGACAGCATTGTACCTCAGAAGGACTACAGGACACTAGGACGTACTTGCTACGACTATGTGATTCTTTCCTCACAAAAGAATGTGTGGTTCTTGTCCCCATGTACACCTATGCGCAGAAGAATCGCAACTCTCAAGTCATGTAAACTTTTAGCATGTGTGATTCTTTCGGGACAAATTGAAGAATGTGTGGAGTAACTTTTAGCATGCACGTTATACCGGCGTTCATAAAACATTCCAAGCCCCCGCACCTTATAGCCGAGACTAGGGATCTAATACGTTTTCATCTATTTATTATATACTGAAAATATGAACGGTTCTAAACTGCCACGTGGTGCTTAGGAGTGGTAATGGATCAAAACTTATGAGTCCTTTCGTAACCCTACGTACCTAACCCATCTAAAAAAATATAAAATTCAGTTCACCTATTTTAGATCCAACCTTCAAATTTTCTTGGTTAAAACATTAGGCCTTAACCACCCCGAGTAGTGTTCCTACAAACACTCTCAAACCACCATGTGGTACTGTTTAATTTCACTGTTGATTTTTATTTAAATTAGTGGACCTTATTATTTTATAGACCATTAGATTAGATCTATGTGTACTGTTGATTTTCACTTTTATATATATATAGACACACACAGAGATACATACATACACACACCTTTCACATGTACAAACGAGAGAAAACAGGTTCGCACCGGAAAAAAAACAAAAAAAGTAAGTACTTTTGATTGGGAAAAAGCTTACCTGCGTTTTGGCAGGAAGAATAAAAACATGCCCACAAATTTATGGTAAAAAAAATGCAACGTATAAATTAAATAAAGTCAAAAAATATACGTAGTATCATAAAAAAATCGAGAATAGAATTTTCTACTATATACCATAAAACAAAAAAACGTACGTAGAACCATAGGAAAAAAATCGAGAGTCTCTACAATAGAATTTTCTACCATATTAAAAGAAAGTATATATTAGTCCACAAATATACATGGTTAAACTAGATTTATGATACAAATATGAAATATCAAATTAACGTTCTATAAATGTTCACACTTTAAAATATTTTTAAATTATATATTTAATTTCTGATCCCATTGTATTCCTTTAATTAAATAATTTCTTTGTCTATTATAAACGTTTGATATATCACGACACATGAGACCAACAAAAAGTAATTAATGTTATGATATTTTTGTAAATAATTTCACATCATAATTTTGGTGTCAAAAATTACTTGACAACTATACCGCGCTATTTTAAATCTAAATCTATAAAAAAAATTAGTTGTATATTTTTTCTCAAGTAAATCTGATTTAGTTTTAAGGTTAAATTTCACAGAACAACGTATATTTTCACCAAACTGTTATAAAACTATAAATTTAAGAATGTGTATCATAAAACTATAGATTTAACGTGAAATTTAGCACATTACATATTTAGTAATGAAGCTATGAAAAAACTACAAATTTTAGAGTTTATATCCATAGCACTACGAAGGCTACAAAAGTTATAGTTTTGTGATAAAGCTGTTGTTAACTCTGTAGTTTTTTATATATGATACTTTATTTATGAAAAATATGATTTTAAATCTATAGTTTTGTGATACACTTTCTCAAATCTTTAGTATTGTGATAGATATGACCGATCAAAGTACATGTAGTTTCATTAAATTTACTCAAATTTTAATTTGAATTTGTTTGAGATTACGATTCTCAAAGTTTTTTTATTTTTCAGAATCTTGATTGGTATTTGAGAAGTGAGCAGCATACATGGTACTAGATGTGAAAAAAATCTTCAAAATATTTCGAGATAAAAATGTTGTTATAATACAACCCTTAATCAAGGTCATATCTGTATATTTTGTTTCCTTTGCCACATAGTTTTGACAACAAATAAACAATCAAGTAACATGTGCGATAAACTATTCATGTTGTATTTTCTTATGCTTGAGGAATTCAAACATGTCAGCCATAACTGATGGATGTATGCCATACACCGCACCAACGTGACTATAAGTATACTCCCTCAAATTAGTTGTTGTTAATAAGTTTGAAAAAATAAATACATTCTTCAAATTAGTAAAGGTTTCTCATGTGATTATCAACAATAGGTGTTAACAAAACCAAGCACTAAACTATAGATATTTATCAAAATATAAATAACAATATGGTGCTTTGAAAATTATCATGGTGGTATGTCTCTTTAGCTATAATTTTTTTAGTACTATCAAATGATAACCTCGCTCATTTTAAAATTAGAGTATTCTATCTATACTATAAAAATTTGAGTAGTACAGAGTGATGATTAACACTATAAACTCAAACGGTGTCTAATCTATACCACGAAAATCTACTCAAAACTTAAAGCAACATTATTTTGATCACCTCCATCTTCTCTTTATCCTTCCTTGAAGGGCTCCAAGCATGAAAAACAGAGAGTTTGGTGCGTTCTTGTAAGTATAGCAGCGACATACATATAGTTGAGTTGATACGGACGCAGTGGAGATCACCGTTACCAACCAATAGTGCTCAACTTACTACTTACCGACGCAATAGTCCACGAGGGTGTGATAGTGAATTTGACATTAAAATTGTACTCCATTGATAGTTGGTCTAGAGGTACAACTACATTGGTATAGGACCCATGTTTCAAGGTAATACACAAAGAAAGTCTTACTGCTACAATTGGCTCCACTCATTAGAGAGGCGTTTATGTTTAACTATAATGATGTTATCCTGTTAATTTGTACAACTAGCATTTTTACAATAATTATATATGGATTTGAAACTAGGAGAGACATGAAACACTTAAGTGTAGTGGATATTTGAGTGTATATATGATGTATTAGGCTTATTTTATTGGTGCATATATAGTTTTATCTATGAATAGTACTTGGCTTTTAAACGGTGATAATAGGTTAAAGTGAAAATAAGGAAATTTATTTGTAACCGGGGCAAAGTGATTTTATTTAATCTAGGATATATTCTTATCGTTTAAATATATTATAGTCTACAATTTATTTCATGGTGTAGAAATGATGAGATATGAGTTAGCATTGTTTTCATAAAACAGTAAATAAGATGCATGCACATCCGCGCGGGCTTCTTCTTTGTTTTGTAAAA
The DNA here is from genome assembly GCA_000573905.2 of Oryza punctata. NCBI lineage: Eukaryota > Viridiplantae > Streptophyta > Magnoliopsida > Poales > Poaceae > Oryza > Oryza punctata. The sequence continues at coordinate 19,851,760 of CM002499.2, read as the reverse complement.
AATGAAACATTCAAAGCCCTTGGACCAATTTTGATCGTTTAGCTTGCAGACAAGCCTAGAACAACGTATAGGTAACAAATAAATAAAAGTGTTTATATTCTATTATTTACGATTTAAAAAAGGCTGAAAATTAAAATATGATAAACAAACTATAAAATCATATTTAATATCATGTTTTAAATTAAGTTATGTCAGTGATGATCGAGGGTGAGCGCAGGTCGTATGGCTAATTTTTCCACTGTTGATTGGCCCCTTTGTCGAGGAATTATGGATAATCAAAATTTTAAAATTTTCATTGAACTTGTAGTCCTGGACGTCAATATGTATGACCAGAAGAAGTAAAAATTTTCGGTTATAAAATGGCCCAAAATCACAAGTTTTAGCATGGATCTCGCATGATTTTTCCTTTAAATCAAGTTCCCATAACGATTAATCTCATATTACAAAAATAATTTTCGCTGACGGTTAAAATGGATTTTCGCTGGTGACAGGAGGTGCTACCAGCGATCAAAGACCAGTGAAAATAATGCATTTTCACTGGCAGTAGTTGCCAGTTACCAGTGAAAATTGAGTTTCGCATGCTAAGACAGCCTCTAGCAAAAATAATTTTCTTTTTTGCTGGTGCCAAGCTAAATAGGACTGCCAACGAAAACATTTTGGGATAATTTTTTTGTAAAATCAGGGCCGCCGACCGCAACCAGCACCACCGACAACCATAGCTGCAAGCACCACCAGCCACCACGACGCCTCCCTACCAATGCCAAGACCAGCCACAGCCGATCACCGCCCCAGATTCCCGTGGAAGTCCCCCACGGCGGTCCACTACCCGCGCGAGTCCCCGTCAACACGAGATCCGTAACGTGCGCCATTGTCATCACCGAGCCCGACCGCCGCCGAGCTTGGTCCCCGCTCGCGGGAGGCCCCGCCACCGGATCCGTCGCCGGGACCAGCCACCACCGCCTGATCCGTTGCCCGTGTCGTTGTCACCGCCGAGATCGGTCCTCGTCATCGGATCCGACGCCCGCGGGAGTCCCACTGCTGGATCCATCGCGCCAACACCGTCCCCGCCATCAGTCCGTTGCTTGCGGGAGGCCCCGCCACCGGATCCGTCGCATGCGCCATCATCGTCGCCGAGCTCGGTCCTCGTCGTTGGATCCGACGTCCGCGGGAGTCCCCACAGCCGGATCCATTGCGTCAACACCGTCCCCGCCGTTGAGCCCGGTCACTGCCGCCACCCCTCCCCTTTGCCGTCACCGGAGCCACCGTCGCCTGCGGTAGTTGTCACTGGTGGGAAGGGAGGAGGAGGGGTGCGTCGTTGGTTGGGAGGGGGGAAGAAAGGTGCATCGTCGGTGGGGAGGGAGGAGAGAAGAGAAGACTGGATCTGGAGAGGAGAGAAGAGAGGAGGAGGAGGAGGTGTGCGGGTGGAAGGCGCAGTGGGTGAGTGTTTTTTTTAATGTGGCGGTCCACGTGACCCATCCGCCAGCAAAGGTTTTCCATCTTCGCTAGCGGCGCACTTAAGAAACCACCAGCGAAAAAGCAACATTTTCACTAGCGGCTCGCTTAACTTGGACGTTAGATAAGATCAGTGAGAGATCAGTTTTCACCGGTGGTCCGAAGCCCCCACCCCTTGTTACCTTGTTGCTGGTGATTTTCGCGTATGACCGCTAGTGAAAATGTTAGGTGACATCATAAAAAATCGTAAAACAGAGGTGAGTTTAGGAACTAACCTTCCACGCACGTAAAACAGAGCGGCAACATTTTTATTTAATTAAGTATTTAATATTTTTTAAAAATAGATTAACATGATTTTTTAAAATAACTTTTGTATATATTTTTTTTAAAATATACACCGTTTAATAGCTTGAAAAAACATATACGCGGAACACGAGGAAAATAAGTTGAAAAAGTTAAGGGGAGAACACAGCCTAAACTAATCTTAATCCAAGCAATGAAGCAACCAAGCTCGCTCGACCAGACCACCACGAGCGGCACGGCATGCAAAGCAACACGTACGGCGGCATCTTCCCCCTCTCGTCGTCTTCTTCTACCTCCATCCATCCCATGGCCCATGGGGGCCGCCACCACCACACCCACCCATCGCACCCCGCACGTTCCGTGCAACATGTGATTGCATTGCATTGCTTCTCTGATCTCTCTCTCTCTCTCTCTCGGTCAACACAAAATCCGTGCAAAATATTCTCGACCGGGACGAGCTCCTCGATCAGGGGGCCCCATCACGCTTGACCTTCTTCCCCCCTACTTTCCTATATCACATTTCTCATTTTTCACATGAACACTTCGTATGTTATTAAATTTTATAAAAAAGTTTATATAGAAAATTACCTTAAAATTCATATATAACTAATACTTATTTAATTATGTACTAATAAATTATTCCGTTTTACATGCGTGAGAGATTAGCTTCTAACACCATCCAAGAAATGCAGGCTAAAAAAGCTCCCCCATCAACCATCACACACATGACCTTCACATAGGTGGTATTCATTTCTAATGAAGATGAAATAAAGGTAAAGATGGAAGATACTCCTACAAAATAAGAAAATCTTTAGCATATCATTAATTGAGTTTTAATTATTGTATAATTGAAAATACATTTATTTGATATTTTAAACTTGAAAGTAACTTATATATATATATTGCACACGAACATGTGGTTTTATTTAAAATACATGCTAAAAAATCAAGATAAAAAACGAACACCACCTCCGTTGCTAGAGTCTCCTCCTCCAAGCTAAGATGGCCCATACTCTACCACCAACTAACAGCTAGGAGTAGTTATCGTTTCATTTCCATTTCATTTCACCACCAACAATTCTGCTGCATATGCACCAGCAACTTCAAAGTAAATTAAACAACCCGAAATAATTTATCGAGAGCAAAAATTTTATAACCATATTTAGAAAATGCTGGAAAATAAATCATGATGAAAAAAAATACCCCCTGAAAATTAATTTTAGAATTCAAATTTTTTGTTACGATTGATAGGGTAACAAGCAGGCGACTGGGAGGATGTTGCCTCCTGCTTTCCTTCATTTGTTTCTCCATCTCCATCCATCATCTTCTTCCTTGCCCAACATTCCAACCTTTTTTACTTTTGTTTTGTGTGAGATGGAAGTGGACCCACCAGTGCTAACCTTAATTAATTTATTAATTAATCTCCCTTGTCATGAGTGGTGGCATTGTGAATAATCATGCATGCTGATGCCCTATTGCATCCGGTTTGGTGGCATCCCTAGTGATTAATCTAGTCAGATGACCGTGTGGGATGGGAGATTGAGAGAGAGAGAGAAACAGGGAGGAGACTGACCCAATTGGAATTGAGAAAACGGGAGAAGATCAGAAGATCCCCTTTAGCTTCCCGTCGCAAATTTGCCATTTTCGGCCGGTTCTCGCAACATGTTCAAGGATCTTATAGAAATTTATATGAAATCGAGATAGTTACCTTTTAGAAAATTCGGACAAAGAATTTAAGTCTATCTATACCTTTGATAATCCGCAGGACATTCTGTTAATTTATGACTATGATAAAAATTTAGGACATGTGAAATTGATTCTTCTAATTAAAAACCTAGGACGTGTCAAACTGAATCTCCAACGAATCACAATTTACACATTTTCTTGGGACGAACTTGGACATTCTGCTAGTAGTTTATAAGCCAAACTGAATTTTCTAAAAACTAATCCAATTAATGCGAATTTGCGATTGAGCTCACCGAATTTGGGACGAGCACCGGGTGCGTATGGCACTGTGACATAAAAAAAAACAGCAGATTAAAATCAGATACATTAGTTTAACAGATCTTGAGCTACACTGAACACTCTTTGAGCTAGTCTCTGTCGTCTCCTGCATTTTGTTGCATTTTTGGCGATTTCGTTAAGCAAACTTACAAACAAAGCTTAACCCTGCCTGTCTTGCTACAAGCTTGCAAGGCTTGCTTGCCTTGCTCGGCGTGCGCCGTCGTGCCTAGCTTAGTCGGAGGCGTCGCCGGCGCCGGCGCCGCCGCCCCGGCTCGTCGTCTCCTGCTCTCTGCAATGCTCCGCCGACGCGTCCGTCACGCAGCTAGACGACACCGGCGACGCCGCACGCCGCCGCCGCGCGTCGGCGCGGGCGAAGAAGTCGATGAACCGGACGCCCGCCGCGGTCACTGCGCCGTCGCCGCCGTCGTCGGCGCGCACCGTGGTGGCGTCGTCCTCGTCGGCATCTGCGGTGGGGCTGGCTGTTGACGCGGCCGACGAACCTTTCTTCCGGAACACGCGGCAGAGCACCCAGCCCTCGGCGGGTCGCGCCGGGTGGTCGGCGGCGCGGCGGCACGGGGCGAGGCCGGCGCCGGCGAGGCGGTACTCGTGCATGACCCAGTCCGTCTTCTTGCCGGTCGGCGGCTTCCCGCGGTAGAACACGAGGGAGCGCTTCATGCCGACGACGACGGCAGCCTGGCTCCTCGGCGCCGCCGGCACGGACACCGCCACCGGCTTCTCCTTCCCCGTCGCCTTCCAGTACCCGGCGCCCGTTGCGCGGTTCGCGCGGCGTCCCTTGACGTACTTGGCCTCCTTGCACGTGAAGAAGTACCTCTCCTGCTCACTCCACCCTGCCAACCAACATCACGCACGGGAAGCTCGTCAGCGCCGGCCAGCCACACTCCGACGACGCGCCACGGCCTGACCGATGACTCACTCACCTGGGGGGAGGAGGTCGGAGGGGTCATGCGCGAGGAGGCGGACATCGGGGATGTCGACGGCGGGCGGGAGTGGGGAGTCGAGCGCGCGGCGGCGGAGGTAGTGCACGACAAGCTCCTCGTCGGTGGGCCTGAACCTGAACCCCGGTGGCAGCGCCGCCGCCGCCCTCCTCGCCGCGCACTCCTTCGCCGTCGTCTCCATCGAATCTTGGCAAATCAAGAACTCAACCAAATCACCCGCTCGCCGCCGTCTCGTTTCTTGGCCGCGCTAGCCGAGCTAAGGTTGAGCTTGTCGCGGGTGTGGGGTGTGGAGGGGAGAGGGGGGAGAGGTGGAGGAGGGAGACGAGAGGGATTTATAGCGGGAGGTGGAAGGAGAAGGTGTTCGACGGGGGGAGGGGAGCAGTGGCGTGAGGAAGACTCAAGCTCGGGAGCTGAGCTGAGCTGAGCAGAGGCGATGACACGCTCTGTGTCACTGTCCCTTGCGCTGTCGCGTTGCTCTGCGGCGCAAGGCAGCGACCACCACGACACCATCACCATGGATGGTTGGTTAATTGTGGCGCTGCCTTCTACGGCGATTTGGAGTGATTTTTTTATTTTGGCATGGTGAGGAAGAAACGAAAAGAAAAGAAAAGAAAAGAAAAGAAAAGGGATGGGTTGAACCTAGGGCAGTATGTACAAGCAAGTTGGGTATCCATGGCGTTGGTTGATTTTTCTGGATTAAAAGCCTACCAAATCCAAACTAAATTTAGATAAGAGATAAGATTGTTTTGTGACTGGTTAAAAAACAACTTTTGATTCCTAAATTCAAGATAAACTCCCGGACCTCACCAGCGCTATAAAAGAGAAGGAGATTGCAGGAGGAGAGGGATGCTCTATTCTTGCGTTAATCCAAAACCCTAATTCGCAATTGATCGGCTTGTGCACTGGAAGGGGTTTGTTGGCTGTCTCAGGGCACTGCCGGTGGAGAACTGAAGATCGACTTGATCTAGCGAGAAAAAGAGAAGAGAAACAAAAAGAAGAAGAGAAAGAAAAGCAAAACAAGAAGAATTAATGGCTTCAAATCCGACATATCAAGAATCAATTTTGTAATTTAAGAGTGATTGATTTATATGCTAAAGTTAAGATTTTGTAATTTAGAATTCCAATATTGTGGTATTAGAGCTGATCTTTAGCCAATCAATCCCCTAATTGATCTCATCATCCCAGTGCTTAACCATGAGATTCGGCATGTGTTAAATTAGGGTTCATGCTTACTATTTAGCTTATTCAATTCAAGTTCTTTAGTTTAATTACTTGCTTAATAGTAGAAATTAAGAAAAGAATGGGAATTGGGATAGACAAGATTGAAATTCCCAACCCCTGCACTCAGGAAGCCTAGACCTAAGCTAGAGGCTTTCGGCTAGCACCCAAAATTAAGAGAAAAGGGGATAAACTAGATTAAAATTCCCCGAAATTGAGCAAGGGGATAAACTAGATAAAAACTCCCCACTGTTAAGCACAAGGGAATAAACAAGATTGAAATTTCCCGAAATCCCCAAATTCGAAGAACCCTAATTCAGTTCTAAGAACCCTAAGCCCAAAACCAGAATTAAATCCAAATTAAAATCAAAATTAGGATTTTGAGTTCGGGTCACTTACTGGACTTGGATCCTAAGCTCGCTAGAGCACTCCGGTCTCCTCGGTGTTGCGCCGCTTAACCACCGTGCACGCTATCTTGGAGTCCATTCCTCATCGCTCCTCGCCAGGGACGAGAAGCGCTGGCTTGGCGGCTACCTTCAGGCTCCCCCCGGCCGACGAGGTCCGGGCCACTCAACACTCGTCACCATTTGTGCGCTCGCCTCGCCAGACCGCCGATGCTGTGGCACGGCTTGGACCGTCGTTGCCATAGCCGCCGCTCCCTCGCTCGCCCACGGGAGAGAGAGCCGTCAAAGAGAGGGGAAATTTAGGGTTAGGGTTTTCGAAACCCTTCCACCCACGGTTGGCTGGTTTGATCAGCGCGGGACCGATCCGAGCCGTCCATCAAATCGGATGACTGAGATCAGCCCTGCGTTGAGCGGCCACCGTCACTGGGCCGCACGCTCTTGGGCCACATCCGTCTCAGCACCGCGCGCGTGTGCGCGTGTGAAAATGGGTCAGCTTTCCGATAAGAGTGGGCCTTTTATTTAATGTTTATTATTTTTCCAGAATGTGTTATACCTTTTCTTAGCTAAATTAAATTGTTGAAAATACTATTTGATTAGTAAGTAAATTATTTCTGCTTAAATGAAACCAACAAGAAGTTTAGCCAGAAAGAAATAATGATGTGAAATTATTTTTGACCAACGTTATTATAATTTCATGTCACATATATTTGTTATTTTATTTCTTAATTATTTTCTGCACAACGGTGTTTTAACTATGTGAATTTCAAGTTTAATTTTGCATGTAATTAATGAAGCCAACGTAAATTAGTTACATGCATTATTAATGTTTTAAATCCTTATTTTCAGCAATGGGACAACTTAGGACTATTGTTTCCCTTGATGGTTCTAATTACACTGAATGGAAGAACTCTATGTTTCTGAACTTAGCCTTGTTGGACTTTGACTTATCCTAAGAGAGGATCCTCCTGAGGAAGTACAACCTCTTGAGGAACACAATATGGCTGAGGAAGATTATGAGCAACTTAGGTGGACTTACGATGAAAAGTTGGCTGCTTGGGTAAAATCCAACAGATTGTCTTTGATGTACATTAAGAACCACATCTCTCGAAGATTATTGATGGAATCGTTGATTCTAACAACGCAAAGACATACTTAGCCAATATTGAAGAGAATTCCAAATCCTCCTCTAAGACATATGCTAGTAATATCATAAGCAAGATGATTACTAGAACCTATAATGGCAAAGGAAGCATCAGAAAGCACATCCTTGAGATGACTCATATGGCACATCAACTTAAGTCCATGGATATGGATGTCAATGAAGGTTTCTTAGTGCACTTCATCATGAGCTCTCTTGGTCCTGACTTTGGTCATTTTAAGATCAATTTATAATACTTAAAAAGAAAAGTGGACCATACAGGAGCTAATTGCACACTCAGTAGAAGAAGAAGAGCGTTAGAGAGCTGAGAAACAAAAGCCAAAGATCAACTCAACCTCGTTAATGCGAATCCCAGAGGCAAAAGAAAGATGTACCAAGGGGAAGGGTCAAACAGCAAGAAGAACAAATCAAGATGCTTCAGGCCCTCAAACTCAAGCCGGTCCTCATAATACTCCACATTGTCCTTTCTACGAGGCAGATGGACATTGTTAGAGGAACTCCAGAATGTCCTTTCTACGAGGCAGATGGACATTGTTAGAGGAACTGCTCACGCTTCAAGGCGTGGTTAGCTAAGAAAGGTAACACTAATTTGGATGAAATATCTAATGTGGATGAATCCCTTTATACTGAATTTTCCCTTAATACTTGGTGGGTTGACTCAGGTGCCCCTGTGCATGTTTTTGACTCATTACAGGAATTTTGTACCCTGCGGAAGGTAGAAAGAGGGGAGCAAAGCCTAAGAGTAGCTGATGGAGCGGAGATTGAAGTGAGGGCTGTTGGAGACCTCACACTTAGACTCCCTAGCAGCTGCAATTTAATTTTAAATAATGTTTTATTTGCTCCCTCTATTAAGAGAAACCTTATTTCAGTTAGAGTCTTAGCAGAGATAGGTTATGACTGTCATTTTACAAAGAGAATATGTTACATTAAGCTTGATAATAAAGTTGTGGGTCTTGCCGTCGTGCGAGACAAACTCTATTTGGTCTCTTTGGATGACTCTATGATGAATGTTATAAATGCCTGTAATGATAAAGCTGAGACATCATCGAAATTATGGCACTATCGTTTGGGCCACATTTCTAGGGGGAGAACTGATCATCTCATTAAAGAAGAAATAGTCCTCCCCTTAGATTTTTCTGACGCATATCATTAAGGGAAAATTCGCTAAGACAATTAAGAAAGGGGCCAATCAGAGCACAAGTCCACTTGAAATAATTCACATTGATATTTGTGGACCGTTCCGAGTGACATCTGTGGATGGCTTTGACTCGTTCATTCCATTCACAGGTGATTATTCCCGTTATGGCTATATTTACCCCAATTAATGATCATCCTGAATCTCTTGATAAATTTAAGATATTTAAGGCCAAAGTGGAAAATCAGCATAATGCTAAAATCAAAGTCGTGAGATCAAATTGTGGTGGTGAATACTATTGGAAGCATGCCCCATTTGGGCAAATTCCTGGTCCATTTGCCTTATATCTCCAGCAACATCGGATTGTTGCCCAATATTCCATGCCTAGAGAACCTCAACAGAATGGAGTAGCAGAACGACGCAAGCGCACACTGATGGATATGGTGCACAGTATGCTAAGTCATTCTACTCTATCAAATAAATTATGGATTGAAGCATTAAAGACAACTGCCCACATAATAAATAGAATCCCAAGTAAGTCGATGCCTAAGACTCCTTATGAATTATGGACTGGAAGAAAGCTGACATTAAAATATTTACGCGTCTGGGGTTGTCGTGCAGAAGCTAGAATATTCAACTCACAATTGAAGAAACTAGACCCTAAGACTGTGAGCTGCCATTTCATCGGATATCCAGAAAGATCTAACGGATACCAATTTTATTGTCCAGACCGTGTCACTAAATTTGTAGAGACTAAACACGCTGTCTTCTTAGAAAATAATGAAGCGGGGAGCTCACAAGATATGGAGATTAATCTTGAAGAAATTCAGGCTAATGTTCCGGTGTTGACGACCAAATTTGGTAATTCAAGTATCGGAGATAAGGATAGAATCAAAGAAAATCCAGGAGCTTAGATCGTATCGGAAAAAGAGTGAAAATCGGCTGTAGTCCGAATCGGCTGCGGACAAGATCAGCAGAGTTCGAGTCGGACAGGGTTAGCCGATTGAGCCGATTTTGGAAATATGACTTGGTACACGTCATCGGGTTGAGTTAAGGTGCTTCATACGGATTGCTATGCATGGATAGAGTCCTGAAGAGGCAATTGTATCTATTAATTGGATATTTTATGTAATTTCCTTATAGATTATCACGGTAAGAGTCCGCCTAAGGGACTTGTTTGCTAGTTGGATTTGTATTAGGTTGGTAAGAGTCGTGTCCGTGATGGACAATGTTTGTATTTTCGGGTATAAATATAGTCCCGAGGTCCTATAAATAATAACAACACATGTTCAATCAATCTCGGCGCATCGCCATCTTTGTTTTCTACTTTTTGACAAGTTTGTGCTTTCGAGTCGTGCTGCATCAGTTTGATCTTCGACGAAAAGGTATATCTTGTTATGGCAGTTTGCATTATCAGAGCTTGTGCTTACATCTTTATGACACTCTAGTTCTATCTTGTAAACTTCCGAGTTATCATATACATTGTATAATTTAGATCGATAATGAAATCTACTTGCATCGGCTGGATTCTTTTTAGGGTTTCATTGATATCGGCTAGATTACTTTGTTGGTCTAAATTATATGATGTATCTACCATCCCGAAAAGGAAACCATCGGCTTGATTTTTCTAGATGTCATACTTCTTTTTATACTTAATGCTGCATTGGTTAAGTCCAACCTATTGAGTCGTATTTAGAATCATGATATCTAGCTTGCTTTATGATTGTTAATAAGGATAGTGTCGGTGTTTCAGCCCATCTTACCTGGTATAGATGTTTTACAATGTTTTATGCTTTGTTTATTGTTCTATATCTGCCCCTTATACCATGATCTAATCTAAATATAAATATATTAAACTTGACACCAATCTAATTGGTTATAGTTGAATATATTTATTACTAGAGAATATCCTAGTATAGGGTTGTATCGGAGCTATAGCCGATACATGCTTAAAATCTAAATATTGGCTATAACATGAGTTTATATAATCATTATTTTTTGTTACATTAGACTTGGGCAATTTATACTGTCTTGGTACAGTCCGATCTATCCCAATTGCTTATTTCTAAAGTAATATTGATGTATTGATTATGTAACATTGATATTTACAGTCGATATACTAGTTTTAGGGTTAGTTGTATCATCGACTATACCTTACAGCCGATTCATGCTTTATTGCATCGGCTAGGTAATCATCGATATGAAATCGGCTAGCTGGCCGATGGACTATCGTTTACTAATATTTTGCATATTTTTTCTTGTTGATTACAGGATCAAATCAACTGGCACGCCCTCGAACCTAAAGAACTAATTTTGGACCTGTACTAGAGTAAAGCAAATCTCTCAGGCCGGTGTGTGTTTTTTGCATCAACAACCGGAAATCCGAGAGACTAATATTCCAATTATTCAAATTGTGCCACAGAATGTAGTGCCACCAACAATGGGTAATTTTGAACCCTCTAGCTCTACACCTAATGTTGAATAAAGTGTTGATGGGAATAATGATGAAAATAATGAGCCTTAATAGTATTCTGCAACACAAAATGAAGAAGTATCTCCACAGGAAGATGCTGAACTGCATGTGAACAATGATGAAAATCATCAATTAAGAATATCATAGCGGGCAAGGAAATCTGCCATTCCCAATCATTATGAATTTTATATGAACGAAGATATAGGGAAGGTAGATGACCCCACCTCATTTAAGGAAGCCATAAGCAATAAGAACTCATCCAAGTGGTTTCAAGCCATGGAAGATGAACTAAAATTAATGAGCCAAAACAAAGTGTGGGATCTAGTAGAAGTTCCTAAAGGAGTCAAAACAGTAGGCTGTAAATGGGTCTACAAAACCAAGCTAGACTCTAAAGGGAACATCAAATGATTCAAAGCAAGGCTTGTGGCCAAAAGGTTTTTCGTAGAGAGAAGGAATTGATTATAATGATATATTTTCTCCTGTCTCTAAGAAAGACTCATTTCGAATTGTCATGGCTTTAGTGGCTTACTATGACTTAGAACTCCATCAGATGGATGTGAAGACTGCATTTCTAAATGGTGATTTAAATGAGAATGTCTACATGGCACAACCGGAAGGTTTTGTTGTGGAAGGAAAAGACAATTTAGCATGCAAACTAAAGAAGTCCATTTATGGACTTAAGCTGGCATCCAGACAATGGAGCCTTAAATTTGAAAAAGTAATTAAAAATTTCGGATTTAAGGAAAATGAGGTGGACAACTGCATTTATATGAAGAATAAAGGTGCGAAATTCATCATACTAGTACTCTATTTCGATAAGCAGCGATAAGAATTTGTTGCAAGAAAGTAAAGAATTTCTATCATCAAAATTTGATATGAAAGATATCGATGAGGCATCTTATGTCTTGGGCATTGAAATTCGCCGAGATAGGTCCAAAGGAGTACTAGGATTATGTCAAGAAACATATATTGTCCGAGTGTTGGAAAGATATAATACGAGCAAATGCTCTATGACACATGCTCCAATAATAAAAGGGGATAAATTTGGTTCATTCCAAAGCCCAAGAAATGACTTAGAGACTAAATAAATGAAGACGGTACTGTATGCTTCAGTTGTCGGAAGCTTAATGTATGCACAAGTCTGTACGCGACCAGATTTGGCTTTTGTTACTGGGATGCTTGGTAGATTTTTATCTAATCTAGGATTGGACCACTGGAAAGGAGTTAAGAAAGTCTTGCATTATTTGCAAGGAACTAAGCATTACATGCTCACATATAAGGAGTTTGATAAGCTTGAGGTCTTAGGCTATTCAGGCGCTGACTTTGCAGGGTGCTTAGACATTAAGAAATCCACTTCGGGTTACATCTTCACCCTGGCAGGGGGAGCTATTTCATGGAAAAGCTCCAAACAGATGCTTACTGCATCGTCAACAATGCAGGTAGAATTTGTGGCATGCTATCATGCAACGGGGCAGGCCGTATGGCTTAAGAATTTCATCCTGAAATTAAGAGTGGTTGACAGCATAGCCAAACCACTGACAATATACTACGATAATGAGGCTACAGTATTCTATACGAGTAACAAGTCAAGTGAAGCTGCCAAACACATTGATAGTAAGTTTCATGTTGTGAAAGATAGAGTACAAGATTAAACAATTAAAGTTGAGTACATCAGTACTAAATTAATGCTCGTGGATCTGCTAACCAAAGGCTTACCTCCCAACTTACTTAAAGAACATGTAGTCGGCATGGGATTAAGTCATTGCCTTTGAATATGATCCTGTAAATGGGGAGCATAAGCATCGATCAACACCCACGAAGCAAAGTTAAGTTTATTTAAGTATTATAGTGAACTATAAGTCTTGTTGTCTTAATGACGCTTAATGTTGTTATGACACATTGCTTTGGAGAGCTATAGTATTTAGTGGACTGGTTAGTAAGTCTCAAAATCAAGGGGAGAATGTTGGTTGATTTTTCCAGATTAAAAGCCCACCAAATCCGAACCAAATTTAGATAAGAGATAAGGTTGTTTTGTGATCGGTTAAAACAACTTTTGATTCCTAAATTCGAGATAAGTTCCCGGACCTCACCAGTGCTATAAGGAAATTGCAGGAGGAGAGGACGCTCAATTCTTGAGGTAATCCAAAACCCTAATTCACCACCGATCGGCTTGTGCAATGGAAGGGGTTCATTCGGGTGTCTCAGGGCAGTGCCGGTGGAGAACTGAAGATCAACGTGATCTAGGGAGAAAAAGAGAAGAGAAACAGAAAGAAGAAGAAGAGAAAGAAAAGCAAAACAAGAAGAAATGATGGCTTCAAATCCGACAAGTCAGGAATCAAATTTGTAATTTAAGAGTGATTGATTTATAGGCTAAAGTTAAGATCTTGTAATTTAGAATTCCAACACTTGGATCACCTCTTTTGGCATAAGTTAAGCATAATGAGTTATGCAAATCTCAAAACATGTGGAATTGTGGATGGTTGTAGTGGGTTATGTTAGGTTGATGTGTGTTGTAGATGCGGCGATGAGAGTTTTTATTTTCTTATCTGATGGAAAATATGATGCCGAAACTTCGGACTGGGATTCGGCTTTAGTTTTGTGAATGTATAGATTTGGAATGTTCTTCTAGGTTTGGTTGTTTGAGAGAAAATTGTTGTAAAAAGTTGGTCATAAAAACCGATATGGCACTACTGTGGAGAAACAGCGATTCATCTATTTGTGTGAGGAAAAACAAGAAAGATATTTAAGACGTGGTGAAATTTTTGTAATTTAAAATAAGTTGAACCTTCTCCTATGAAATTGTGTGTTTTATTAGCTCCTTACTAGACCATTTCTCTGCGGCGCAAGGCAGCGACCACCACACCATGATGGATGGTTAATTGTGGCGCTATCTCTACGGCGATCGGGAAGATTGGAGAGTGATTTCTTTTGTCATGGTGAGGAAAAAAAGAAAAGAAAGAAAACGGGTGGGTTGAACTAAAGGGAATAGATTTAGCAAGTTATGTTTCCATGGATAACCTCTTTTCTGTAAGTTAAGCATAATATAAGTTATGCAAAACTCAAATTAAATGTGTGAAATTGTGAATGGTTGTAATAGGTTACAACAGGTTACAGCAGATTTTTGTGTAGTTTGGATGTGAGTGTTTATTTGTGTACCTGATGAAAAAAATGCGAGTGTCAAATTTATCGGATTAGAACTTGACCTTACTTTTGTTAATGTATGGATGTGAAATGTTCTTACTTCAAGGTTTGGTTGTTTGAGAGGAAAATTGTTATACAACGTAGACCATAAAAACCGATGTGGCACTATCGTGGAGAAACCAATTATAAAAATAATGGGTTGTTTAGATTCGTAGATGTAGGATATAGCATTATATCTTATTTTGGTATAGAGGGAGTATTTGTGTGAGGAACGGTGAATCAAGTGATGTGGCATCCAATTTCGTTAAGTTGGCAATGGCTGATGTGGACCTCTTTTACGGTGACGTGGCAAATAGGCCAGCATGTCAATGTCTTGCACTCTTCCCTTATTCGTAGCTCACACGGTCGCACCCCACCATTGATTTTCAAGCGGTTTTAATGTATAAGTCTTTACAACTCTACTATTGTATCCTCTTCAACTTAAGATTCATGAGATATCTTTAATATTACTTTATTTTTTTTCTCTCGTTTTAACCATTGAACGAGTAATAATTTCTTTGCTTTCTCACTTTTTCTCCATATTAATGAAGGGCATATTAGTTTTTTATTTTCTTACTTAATTTACCTTTGACTAGCTAAAACAATAAAGTAGTCTTTTAGGGATGGAGGGAGCAAAGAATAATTACCTGGGTAGAAATGGATAATCCATGAAAATTGAAAAAACAACAAAAGGAATATAGGTAAAACCTTTTTTTCTTTGTTATTTGCTGTGCTAGAAAAGAGACAATGATGAAAACAATCCAAAATCAACTATAAAGTTTTAAAATTCAAAATGTAGTTGTACGTGATAAGTTAACAAGTAGATAACGAGATTGAAAAATGTTTCAATTTCACCCTCCACAACTCATTTATGTTTGCATTTCCCTAGTCATTTTTTTTAAAATAATAGATGAAATCCGGCTTTAACTTTAACAGAAGCTATAACCAATTATTATACAGTTGTTGGCTTACAAGCTAATAAAAAATAGCTACCGTAGGATGAAAAGAAAGACAAATAACCTGTGGGCGCCTGGTTTTGTACACGAGAAACACCATGTTTCCAATACCATTCTCTGGATCAGTAGATGGTACACACATGTTAAAGATGTATATCACAAAGCTGACATCGTTAAACATATTTTACAATACATTAATAATACAAGGTTACCCAAGTGAGACTCAAATAGACCAAACATGATCGTCTATAATACCAAATATCCAAAGAAGTAGATAAGATAGCAGAAGCGAAGCAGCGTGGTCCAACTTAATCCACGAGCAACGACTAGTGAACATAGGTTCCTACTCCACCGTCTTCGACACCTCTTCATTGACATAGCACATGTACATGCCGGCTCCAACTTCTCCTTCTCAAAGATTTAATTAAGCAAGGGTAAGTACCAACCGTACTCAGGAAGCCACTGCTACAAAATGCATACAATGCACATAGGGGTTACCTGGTTTATTTACATAAAGATAGATTTCACAATTCATTTCACAAACCTATGATTTAGCAGTTTTAACTGAAAACATGTTAAGTTGAAGTTATCGTTTATCAGCGAGGGTTCATCCACCTTCCCAAGCCTCGCTTGGTCCGGTTTACCCTCGCTTGGTTCGGGTTACCCTCGCATCTAGTTTTATACCATCTTCGCCGTTTCGACCTTCCCGTACATTGGACAAGGTCAAACCTCCCAAACCTATTCTAAGCAAGATTAAAACTTATGAGGTTAGTCAAGATTTTTACAAGTCCCGGTGCTCAATTAACCGCGAGCACGGCTATTCGAATAGATTGGTTTACTAACACTACAGTGGATGTACGCTTTTAATCTCGCACTCCGTGATGCACTCAACACATGAGACTTGTTACGGCCAAGTTTTTCCGTCACCCTTGCATTGTGGCACCCGTTCCAAGGACTATGGATCCCCATTACACCCTAGCACACCAACCCTACCTCGAGTCGACAGTGAGGGGAGTCCTGGAGCTCCCGAGGTTCTAGGGGGTTACATAATATATAATTATACTTAAGTGTATTTTAGGTTTTTGCCATGGCGTCCATTCAATTCATCATAGTGCAGAACTACCATGACTGGGGTATCGCCCCACTCGGGTTTCTTATTCTGCTAGGTCTATACCCATACGAGAAGTGTGGTCATACTCGGTTCGCTTCCTCCATAGCTTCTTGACTCGGTCCTTAATTGACCAGGGTCGGTGACTTGCTGTTTCATAGAACCACCCATATTCTATTCATGCCGCCCCACTAGAAAATGTTTTTATTAAGTTTTTGGGTTTTCGCAAAGCTTTTGATTTGTAGGTGGCATTCATGTCTCCACCCATCTTCCGACAATCACTCCCACCGAGAGTGATCACTACAACCACATCCATATTATAAGTATGGAGTGTATATTCGTCTATACAAGCAATGCTAAGTAGGATCAATAATTGACCACGCATAAATAGTAGACTCAGGCAATCAAGGAATATAGATAACAAATTCAAGCATGGCTTACAAACAAGTTCAAGTATGCATTTTATAATTAGCATGCAATTTTATTTGCAATCAACACATTTATAGAAATAGGATCAACATGCTCAAGGAGGGGAGCATAATTACTTGCCTTGCTCAGTCAACGACTCCTCGTCGACTGATGTGGTTTCTCCTTCTTCACAGACG
The DNA here is from genome assembly GCA_000573905.2 of Oryza punctata. Classification (NCBI taxonomy): domain Eukaryota; kingdom Viridiplantae; phylum Streptophyta; class Magnoliopsida; order Poales; family Poaceae; genus Oryza; species Oryza punctata. The sequence goes on along the minus strand of CM002499.2, from coordinate 19,834,807 downwards.
TAACATGTTCAATGAACGATGGGTTAACGATCAGCCTTTCTAATCTAACCGCAAAAGGGCAAAATCCTAGAAAAGGTATAGAAATGCAAAACCAACGTACGCCATTGGATAGGTCTTGATTTTATAAGAATTTTGGTGAAAGTTTCATCGAAATTCGATTTAAAACAAGTGAGTTATGGCCTTTCAAAGGTACAAATTTGAATTAAATCAAATTAATTGCAAAACCATCTATTCATCCATTTACTAAAATTTTGGAATTATTTTTGTATAGAAAAATAGCTTGTATCACTGACAGATGGGACTCATACCCTTTTCTTTTATAAAACATTATTTTTCAAAGGGAAACTCCTTGAGTCACTGACATGTGAGGCCAAGGTTTTTAAACAATATTTTAAATAATTTTATTAACAAATGGGACAGTCTAATATAATAGGAACTTTATTAAATTAATTATCTTCATTAGTTTTTAATCCAAACTTTACAGGAAAGGGCCCACAGGTCAGCCTCTCTCTCTCATCTTCTTCAATACTTCTCTTCTTCCTCCCTTCCCTGTCCCCAAGCGCAGGCTGGCGCTGGCCCTAGGGTTGGCCTGCACGGCGGCAGAGTATCCTCCCCTCATTTCTGGGCTGGTTAGGTTGGGACACAGGTCGGGCTGTGACAAGAGGCCGTCCGAGACCAGGGCCATCTATGGATGGTGGCGTGCCGGGCGCGTTGGCCTGGAGTGATGGGAGGCGGGGATCTAGGTGGTGACTAGGCTTTGGGTTTTGGGCACGTCGGCGAGGTGGCGACTTCTTCATGGAAGTGAGGCCGACGACGGCTTCTAGGGCTCCTAGGAGCTCTTCCTGAGGTGGCTCAAGGGCTGTCGAGACTAAGAGTTGGGGGAATTGATGACGCCGTCAGGTTGGGTCTCGACGAAATTCGTTGAACCCGGCTATCGAGGAAGCGATTTTTCCCGAACAACGGGGGGTGCATAGCCCGCCCCTCTGGTTTGAAGATCCGACCAGGGGGTTGGTTGTGAATGGTGAAGATGCTATGCACGGGGGATCAAACTAGCCAAAGGACAAAGAGGCACAAAGAATTATGCAGGTTCAGACTACCCGGAGGTCTAATAGCCTACTCCTGTTCTTCGTTGTTTTATATATGGATCCGATAGAATACAAGCTAGCTCTTTCTTGTCTGAGACAAACTTCAAAAATTCAACCTTTTTCAACCCTTTCTAAGTGGTATGTTCCCTTCCTTTCATAGTTCGAGGGCTAACAAAACCATCTAACAGCTACTTGGAAACTTGTTTCTTGTGTTATCTTATCGTTGCTAGTTGGTTCCCTTGAACGCATCCCAAGAAATCAACAAAAATCCTACTGTTAGATTGCCCTCGGGCTCCCCGTGTACCGTCCTGTGCTGGTCGGGTCCCCTTGCTATCCACCATGTGCCATGTGGTGGGCCCGGAGGGGCCCCGACCTCACCAAGAGAGTGCCACGATTCCCCCTCCACTCAGTTGGTGCAACCGGGTGTCACTGGGCATGCACGACGTGTGTCCAGACGCGTGCTAGTCCCACATGACTTAGTGTTACCGTCTATTCAGCGTCATTTCAATTCCATCGGCTTGGAGTCTTTCTCCCAAGCCTATTTCATTTATGGCTGCGACCATTGGGTTGTAGATGGCAAGGATGACGGAGGCTTGACTTTTGCAAGTCTTCCCCGCATCCCCGTGCCCCTTAACAGGAAGTGAGGATGTTTCAGATGAGCTTCTCGAAGATGTCATTGATGAAGGGGATATATGATCTTATACGTCTCCGCACTCCTCTCAAGGACGTGAGACTTGCAAAGGCAATAAGGGATCAGGTACTAATCAAGTTGGGACCCACACACCCTCATTGCTTTTTATCTAAAGATATATTTCTTATACGTATTCACACTCCTCTCAAGAGTGTGAGACTTATAAGGGCAGTGAGGGGCCAGGTCCCAAACAGGTTGGGACCCAGGCTACCTTTATTGCCTCTTTATCTTAAGATTTAGATTTTGTAGGTCTTCACGTTCTTCTTAGTGAAGAACAGGAGTCCAATAAAGATGGGCCTAGGATCCCGGCCTAGGCTACCATTCGGGTCCCACTAAGTTTGCAATCCAAGAAGTAGACCTTATATGTCTTGACGATCTTCTAAGGAAGAGTGTGAAACCTACAATTATAACAGGGGGCCGGGCCCCAAGTAGGCTAGGTCCCAGGCCCCTCATTATCAACAAACTTTGAGATATGAATCTTATAGGTCTCGACACTCTTCTAAGGAAGAGTGTGAAACCTATAAGGATAACGGGGGCCGGGCCCCAAGCAGGCTGGGTCCTGAGCCCCTCATTATCTACAAACTTTGAGAGATGAATCTTATAGGTCTCGACACTCTTCTTTCATGAAGAATGTAAGCCCTATAAAAGTAGTGATGGGGGCCTTGGGTCCCAGACAAGACCAGGACCCTGGTCCACCAGGTTACCCAAGATAGGCCAGGGGCCCCAGGTTACTTCCCATAAGTGGGCCGCATACTCCTGCTTACCGATTCACGCTTTGGCTTAATGATGGCTTAATTAGGGTTTGATTTTCTGGTTAAACCATTAATTTCCCAGGGAAAGGGGTACCCAGTTCCCATTTCACCAACACCGGTGAATAATCGGCCACAATACAATGTGAGTTAGGTTCCTAGTGGGTAGGGAAGTGTTTCACCCAAGTGAGCACGACTGGAGGCGGGGTGCAGGGGAGATGTTATTGATGGCCTCAAGTCCATCGTGGTGGCGTTGGCACGGTGCTGGCGGCGAGGCCTAATCGATGGCAGAGGGAGGGGGTTGGGTAAGGGGGTGCTAGGGACGGCTACCACCGAAAGGGTGGCAGCTGAAAACACGTAGGTGCAGTGGAGCGACCCACGCGGATCGGTATGGAGCCAAGAAGAGGTGCGGCGCGCTCTAGCGCCGCTGCAGGCCTGACGTGAGCGCTGGCGTGGGTGCGGCAAGCGCATGGCATGGGCACAACACGAGGGAGAAGGAGCGGGGAGGCGACTTCGGTTTCTCACTGGGGCAGCAGCCAGGGAGAGGCACACCGGGCGACAATCAAGGCAAAAACGATGGGCATAGAGGTACGGGTTGACAATGCTTGGGATCATTATACGTCCATGCTCCTCCGGTGCGACGATGGTGTTCACGTGCAGTTCATCCTCGTGTTCATAGCAGCCGCACGTTGAGTTCGCTCGTGATTCATCCGCGCGCGAGGTGTTCGTCCGCGGCGGTGAAGAGATGGCAACAACGCGAGCGTGTTTCGTGGTTCATTCTAATGGTCGAGGATGGTAGCGGTGAAGGTGTTCGACACCGGGATGGAAAGACGGAGGGTCGTGCACATGCAGGAGATGGAGATGCTCAACAAGGGCCAAAACGGAGAAAGGTGAGGCGGGGCTTTTTATAGGCGTTGTCGGCTTGGAGACGAAACCGAGGGCGAGAGCGGTCATCGCCCTTGCGCTCCAGCGCTTGCCGTGAGCGGGAAAAGGAGCGGGTCACGAAAGTATTCGACACCATTAATGGTGGTATAGCGTTCGTCCTTGCCCTCCTGTGGCTGACGTGGGTGCGGTACGACGTGGGGCCGGTGACATGATGGTCGACGTCTTTTGGGCGCGATGGGAACGGGATGGCTAGGCGAGAACAGTTAGAACAACGGGTGGCAAGGCGGTTTCCATCAGCGAGGCATGCGACACGGAACGCGGCCAGTAGGTGTCCGTGCCGCGACTGTCTTGTTGCGCCATTTCATCGAGCAGGCATGTGCCACGGCGCACCGGAGGAGCTAGAGAACAGCGTGTGCAAGAGGGCAACCTTGGCGTGTGGGAGGTGAAAATGGGGCGGCACACGGGGAGGATGGAGACGCGTGCGGTGCGCGATGCAGCTAGTCGGCGTTCTTGCCACGTCCGTCATGTCCTGGGGCCAAGTCGAACATGTGCGGCGCACGAGAGGAGCGGGGGTGCGATGACGGCTCAGCGGCTCGCTAGGGTTAGGTGACACCATGGTGGTTTCTAGCGGTGGGAGGGCACGACGGAAGGGGCGGTGCATGGCGGCTAGCTCACCAGCGACCAAGGTGTCCGGATGCTAGTGGATTGGTGACGATTGTCGTACGTTGACGGTCGGTGCTCAGAGAGGATAAAATGGGATTGAGCCAGAGGTAGGGGCTAGCTTGGCTCGACGGCTTATGGGCAGGCTTGGCTCGTTGGGCTGATTCAAGCTAGGCTGTCTTATGAGGTTGAGCTAGGGAGGAGGAAAGGAAGAGGAGGAAAGGAGGATAAAAGGGACCTGAAATAGACTCCACATGGAGGAAGATTGGACTTCTGCGCAACTTGAGACCTGAGATTGGGCTAGGGTTACTAGGGAGCAACAACAGACTTCTTAAGAAAAGGCTTTTGAAAATAGTTCCTTAGTTTCCCAAGGGGTTTTTAGAAAATAAAATATTAGTTTTCTTTATTTGCAAAATAATTAGTACTTGCTTTTGTTTGCAAATATTTTTTTCAAATTATATTATTTCATAATCTTGGTTCTTTAATAAACATCATTCTATATACACAAATGAATTTAGAATTTGAATTTAATCCTAAAAATTGATTTAGTTAAGGCACTAGCAAGGAAAAGAAAATCCAAAAATACCAGCACGAGGAAAGTTTGAAAAAGATTTTTGATTATTTAAATTTTTGTTCCTGGATTTTAAAACTTGAAATTTTCAGGAAGTTACATAACCACTCTGCCAACAAAATAAAATATACTAGTCCAGACAAAAATCCTATTTAAAAATCTCCATTGAAAGTTAACGAAAATCTGCATTGAAATCATATATTGGTCCTCCTTCTACAAGGTGAGATTCCTTCTCACCACACCTTCATCGATTGGTTCAAAACCGAAACCGGTATGTTGTTCTCAAAAAATATCTGCATATAACATTTAGTTGGAGCTTTATCAAAACCATGTCATACGAAGTCACAAAACTCAATACAAAGCAAATACACTTATTAATATAAGTTTTTACACATATATGACTACGGATTAACACTAAGTAAGGACAAAATTGCTCATGTAATACGGTCGCTAAAAATTAACTCTAGTATCACCCTCGAATAATAATTATTACCACAAACTAACTTCATAATAATTAATTTATTATCCACATGTATCTATAATGAATTAATGACCACAATTTATTCGTAGGCTATTCAACCATTCTGTGGAGAATATGGGTACCACATACCCACAGATCTTATCTGACTGGTTATATGAGATATACTATGCATATAGAATATGTATAATACTAGGACTCGGTTATTATGTTGACTTGTTTATCAAGGCACGGCTTGTAGTACTGGTTTGTTAAGATTGTAAGTTAGTTATATGAGATTTAAACCGTAAGGGGTTAAATCTTATCTTGTAAACCCTTTTCTCTCCGGCTATATAAGGAGGACAGGGTGCACTATGCGGGCATAAGCATTACGAGATCATCAGATTAATTCACAACTCGGAGACTCAAATCCCCGAAACATGAGTAGGGTATTACTTCTTCGTGAAGGCCTGAACCTGTCTAAATCCTTTGTCTCATAACCCATCCACTTTTCCATCTTGTTCGCTACCCCCTTCTCATATTGCCGAATTCTAGTTTCGACACTTGGCGTGCTAGGTAGGGGAAGCGTCAAGTTCATTGCCGATCAAGTGAGATGGGATCGTCATGAGGCATCGAAAACTATGCCTTTCCTCCAGGGCAGGTGTACCGCTTCAGCAGCCTCGACTTCATCACCAACGATTTCGGCAAGATCTCTCTTCTCAACTCGGTTTCCAACCAGTCGGGGGGAGACGGCATCTCTTGGCCACTAGGTTTGCCTAATGCGGCCAGGACCAGCGCCAGGATATGTTCCCACAAGATGGCTTCAAACCACTTGGGAATAGCGTCTGCATCGACTTCTCTTCCTACACCAAGCCTGCCTCAAGACGGACAAGCGTACCCGACAATCATCATGCAGCTACCTTCAGATCTGCTCACGGTTTCCGGGTCAGGGTCGCCATCCTCTCGTGGGCTGAGATCCGATCCGAGCCCATTAAAGATTGGATCTAGCTTCAGAGAGGTCAACGTCGTGCTCCCACCACTCAGATCCTGCTCCACCACCGAGCTCGCAGCCTACGCCAGTTCTTAAGAGGAAAGCGTTCATGGCAATCCACCCGACGCCGAGATTGAAGATGGCTTCGACTTCGACGACGACTACACCCCGGTCTTCAACGGCGTCTTCATGGCGAACAATGGGACCGATGCTGAAGTAGCCGCAAGGCTGCAAGCAAAGGAGGCGGCTCGAGTTGGAGTTGAGCAAGAACGGATCAGATTGGATCAAGAACGCGTAAGATTGGATCAAGACAGGGCCAGACTGGATCAGGAACGACAAGCACAAGCAGAACAAGACCGCCTACATAGGGAAGACGAAGACAGGAGGCGTAGGGAAGAAGAAGATCGCAGAAACAGAGATCTGGCTGTGGCAGGGCCCAAGGCAAGAAATCTCATTGGGCAAACTATTGTCGACAACAGCAACGTGTTCCTCACGCCACAATAAAATGCTATCGGGGCAGTCACCCTCCTCGACGCACTACTCGGCACAGCCCCACCACATTTCACTCCGCTGATCAATCAAGTCAAAACACTTGTTGCGGCAATGGTCCCGACCGCCGGCGCAAGTCGGCGAACCAGCGAATCCACATCAAGAGCACCAGGTGGCAGTCGCCCACCTCCCTCAAGATTGAGAGACAACAGAAGCAAGACGAACTCACGCGCCGACCACAACAGCGGAGCATGCCGAGAGCAGTCGGCTCAGTCGCCTATGGGCCACTTCGCCCGACCGTCACATCATACCAGAGATCACAGGATGCACTCCGACTATCATAGTCCCCCCAGGGCTTCAATCGACTTAAGGGACACCCTTAACCAGCGGCATAGAGAAAGAGGCATCGTCATGCAAGATGACGAAGATTGCGAAGGGATCCCAGCTTTCACCAGCAACCTGCGTTGAGTGAATTGGCCGACTGGCTTCAAGCCGACCGACATCGAGAAGTATGATGGCAAAACCGACCCCGAGTCGTGGTTGACCGTCTACACACTCGCAATTCAGACAGCAGGAGGAGACAGCAAGGCCATGGTGAATTATTTGCCGGTCGCATTGACCGACTCGGCTAGAAACAGGCTCGCCGGGTTACCGCGAGGCACTATTGGTTCCTGGAGCGAGCTTTGGGACCACTTCATCGCCAACTTCCAGGGCACTTTCGAGCGTCCTGGGACACACTTCGAGCTATACAACGTCGTGCAGAAGCCGGATGAAACCCTGCATGAGTACATACGGCGCTTCTCTGAGAAGCGCAACAAGATTTCTGACATAACAGATGACATCATCGCTGCATTCACACGAGGGCTTCGCAACGACCTTTTGATTGGAAAATTCAGCCACAAACCTCCGAAGACAGTCAAGAATATGTTCGAGAAGGCAAATGAATACGCCAAGTGAGATGATGCAGTCAAGGCCTCACGGCAGTCGGCAGGAGGTTGGAGTTCCAAAAAGAAGGACTACGACACTACGGCGGGTGCCAGTGGGAGCGGTGGAAAGCACAAGGATCTGTTGACGTAAAAACACGACGGCCTGGGAGATCTTCTTAGCTCCAGTGCAGGTCCAGAATAATGATGAGATGCGGGCGTGCCAGTCAGTTTGATCCTGCAACTGACAAGATATATAAATTGAAGATCAAAAGATAGCCGATCGGCTGACAAGCCGATGGAGTAATTTTAGCCAATGCCGATACCAGCCGATATACAGTATAGATCTTGATACCTGAGTAAATAATGACATAAATCGGCTGATGAAAATAAAATAATATAATCCAGTAGAAGCCAATCGGCTAGTAATGATAGATTGAATAAGCACCGATCCGAAGGTTGAAGCATTCATCGGCTGGAGGTCCGATGTCATTAAATCCAAACGATTAGATAAACAGTGAAACCTTTGTCGCGATCGGCTAAATCTAAATTATATGTAATCCTTGTGAGCCGATACAATGTCCAGATAATTCATCGGCTAGCACTTCGATAAAACATTAGTATGAACCTATCAGCTTAACAAGATTTATATTATCAACAACAATCTAGTAGGTCGAACCTAATCGATGCAGCACGAGATTGTATATGATGACCTAATACTTGATGAACCGATAGATTTGTCTAATGTGATGGATATAACAAATCTATTTAGAACAACATTGTGATTATAGAGATATATCGGCTAAGACAGAAGATCAAACTTAATTGAGACAGTCCTAACTAAACCGATGCATCTCTAAACACAATGCAATTAAGATAGAGTTGAGATATCAGGTAAATATATCAACCAAACCAGAGCGATCAAGAGATCGAAGCGATGCAGCCTTGAACAACACCAATGCAGCCGATAGATTCACCAGGGCCTGACGAAACGTAGGGCTTACCCCTTCACCGGAGATCGAAAGCCGATGCAGCCCCACGTCAGGTGCCAAATTCCACCGTTTGATAAGTAAAAACCTCAGAAAGAGGGTGGCGATGCGCCGAAGTTGTATTGATCGGGAGATAATTTATATAGACCCCGGGTGTACATATTTATACCCATGGGTAGATACTAGTCCATATCGGACACGACTCAAACTTTCCTAAAGATAAAAGGAAAAACATAAAGTCCTTATCGGACACTAAACACACTTTCCTAAAATTAAAAGGAAACTAACGACTCTGCCTAATTAATAGATAAATTGTCATGTCGCATCCTTCTTGAACTCGGACTTTGATCTATCTCCTTAACCGAATCCATCAAGAACACAACTGTTGGCGATCTGATAATACCCATCGGCCGATTCCAGAACTCTGAAGCCGATACTGACTCTAGGCCGATGATGACTTTGAGGCTTACCAAATTTCGTTGTCAACACATGCCCCCCAGTTTTGGAGTGTGAGGACTCATGCTTCAAAATTCTCTTCTATCTCGCCTTGATTACTCCAAAATTGATCTTCCTTTGCTTCTTGCAATCGGCTCTCGTAAGTCGATACCGTCTGCGCTAGATGAGCCAGATTGTCAAACTCATGGCAAAAGAACATGTGTCTGATAGGTGCTGACAATCCTTGGAATGCAAGATCCGCTAGTTGTTCATCACTTAGGCTCAAACTGTAGCATCGGCTGCGGACATTGCGAAATCTTTGAATATATTCCATAGCCGATTCTCCCTTTTGCTGCTGAACCAATATCAAGTCCGAAAGCTTTATCTCATCAATTCCAGCAAAGAAATAATCATGAAATTGCTTCTCAAGATCGGCCCATCCTCTGATAGAATATGGAGGTAATGATGAAAACCATGTGAAAGCCGATCCAGTCAAAGACAATGGAAAAAATCTAACTTTCAAAGCTTCTTCAGCCGATGCCTCCCCACATTGCACTAAGAATCGACTGATATGTTCCATAGTAGATATATCATCTTGCCCTGAAAACTTGGAAAAGTCTGGAATCTTGTATCGGTATGGAAGCGGAACTCTATCGAACCATTCAGGATATGGCTGCCGATACATATAGATATGCTCCTTAGGTCTAATTCCAAACTGCTCCTCTACTAACTTTGCAATTATGTCAGCCCGACCATTATTCTTCTGATGGCATTGTTCCTCCGGCCGATATTATTGTTGTTCTTCAATCTGCCCCCCGAGCTGGCCTCTTTGAACAATTAATTCATCAACTTTTCCCTTGATTAAATTTTGCAATGCATCCACCAAAACTCCAGATTGATTAAACAATGCGCGATGAACTGTTTCATCAACTTTATCTTGAAGTATTTCAATCATCGGCTCGGGAAGTTGAGATTTCTAAATTGGCCCTTCTGGTGTCATGACGAAACATTGAAGGCAACGCTTTTGAAAATCAGCTTTTGCTTGCTCCATCTCTTGCCTCTGTTGCTCCGTCAAATCCTCCATTGGGACCATGATCTTGGCGTTGACTTCTTCTTCAGACATGTAGGTATAAAAATCACTGTCCCACCGTCCCACCAGGCGTGCCAAAATGTGTTGACGTAAGAACACGATGGCCTGGGAGATCTGCTTAGCTCCAGTGCAGGTCCAGGATAATGATGAGATGCGGGCGTGCCAGTCAGTTTGATCCTGCAACTGACAAGATATATAAATTGAAGATCAAAAGAACCGATCGGCTGACAAGCCGATGGAGTAATTTCAGCCGATGCTGATACCAGCCGATATCCAGTATAGATCTTGATACTTGAGTAAATAATGACATAAAGATAATTGGCTGATGAAAATAAAATAATATAATCCAGTAGAAGCCAATTAGCTAGTAATGATAGATTGAATAAGCACCGATCCGAAGGTTGAAGCATTCATCGGCTGGAGGTCCGATGTCATTAAATCCAAACGATTAGATAAACAGTAAAACCTTTGTTGTGATCGACTAAATCCAAATTATATGTAATCCTTTAGAGCCGATACAACGTCCAGATAATTCATCGGCTAGCACTCCGATAAAACATTAGTATGAACCTATCGGCTTAACAAGATTTATATTATCAACAACAATCTAGTAGGTCGAACCTAATCGATGCAGCACGAGATTGTATATGATGATCTAATACTTGATGAACCGATAGATCTGTCTAATGTGATGGATATAACAAATCTATTTAGAACAACATTGTGATTATAGAGATATATCGGCTAAGACAGAAGATCAGACTTAACTGAGACAGTCCTAACTAAACCGATGCGTCTCTAAACACATTGCAATTAAGATAGAATTGAGATATCAGGTAAATATATTAACCGAACCAGAGCGATCAAGAGATCGAAGCGATGCAGCCTTGAACAACACCAATGCAGCTGATAGATTCACCAGGGCCCGACGGAACGTAGGGCTTACCCCTTCGCCGGAGATCGAAAGCCGATGCAGCCCCACGTCAGGTGCCAAATTCCGCTGGTTTGATAAGTAAAAACCTCAGAAAGAGGGTGGCGATGCGCCAAAGTTGTATTGATCGAGAGATAATTTACATAGACCCCGGGTGTATATATTTATACTCATGGGCCACTACTTTCAGGGTCACCCGGTCACGGTGGTCACATCATTTCCAAACAGCGATATTCTTCGCAATCGGGAAGTTACAGGTCGCATCACTAAGTGGGCCCTAGAATTGATGGCCTTAGACATCACTTTCAAGCCCCGGGTGTCTGTGAAGTCGCAGGTGCTTGCCGACTTCGTCGCTGAGTGGACCAAATGCCAAGAAGAGGTGCCTGCGGAAAAGATGGAATATTGGACGTTGCACTTCGATGGGTCAAAGAGAATTTCTGGAGCTGGGGCAGGAGTCGTCCTGATCTCCCTGGCTGGAGAACACCTGAGCTATGTTCTCTGGATCCATCTTTCAGCGTCACATAATGTAGCCGAGCATGAAGCCCTTTTGCACGGATTGCGGCTCGCTGTGTCTAGGGACTCGACGCTTGGTAGTTCGAGGAGATTCTCAACTCGTGGTTAATCAAGTAATGAAAGATTGGTCATGCCTCGACGACAACATGGCTGCTTACAGACAAGAAGTGTGTAAATTAGAAGACAAATTTGATGGGTTGGAGCTAACCCATGTTCTCCGACACAATAATGAGGCCGCTGATCGACTGGCTAATTTTGGATCAAAAGGGAAGCAGCCCCTTCAAACATCTTCGTAGAGCATCTTTACCAGACAACTGTTTCAAATAAGCAAGATTCGGACAAAGAAGCTGGAGAACAGGTTTTACTGCTCGACGTCGACTAGAGGGCCCCATTTATCAAGTATTTGAAACATCAGGAGTTTCCTCCCGATAAAAACAAGGCCAAACGAGTTCAACGCCGTTGCAAGACTTATAACCTCGTAGAGGAAGAATTATACAAGAAAAGTCCCTCTGGAGTATTGCAAAGATGTATTTCTCTCGAAGAAGGCGTACAGCTTGTAACACCCTGAAAATTCGACCATCGAATACAAAACCCTAAAATACGAACTTTCAAAAACTTTTAAATTAAGTTGCATCATGCCGTGATTAATTGCTCGTTTATTCGATCTTTAATTGCGAGACTCAGATTTATCAAATCGATTTAAGCGTGAACCCTAAAACGAAAGTCAACTAGGTGCACAATTAAAAAGAATAAAATAAAATATGTGGTGAGGCAAGATTGTAGTGAGGAAAATATTTTAAATAAACGTCGCGAATGTATTTGGGCGAAATAAATTTAAATGGGAGATTTCACGTATATATATATATATATATATATATACACCTTGCACAAATATATAAGCATGTGTAAATATATGTATATGATGTGAATAGGTATAAAACGAGGGGCATAAACCCAAATGGGTATCCTTGCATATATATAGATGTGTATGCATGAGGGCGTAGGTATAAACCCTAGGTATGAATATATATGGACCAACTTAAAAATTGTTTAAATATTTCATATAAAAATATTTAATAAATAATCAAAACTTGGGAATTTAGAGTAAAATAATTAAGAACATTAAAAACATTGGTCAACATCTATTTGGTTAAATTTACAGAATTTTAGATGATTTTTTTTGTGGAAAAACTACCCCAAATCATCAAAAAAACCTGGCGGCACTATTCATCGTGCGCCAGGTGTTCGGCCCGGTCCCGCCGCGCGCGCCCGCACGCCCACCGCCGCCGCGCCCTCGCGCGCCGCGCCACACGCACGTCGCCGTACGCGCCCACGCCGCCGCACGTGCCCACGCCACCGCGCCCACGTCGCCGCCGCGCCCATGCCGTACCGCGCCCTCGTGCCCCGCGCCGCACGTCGCCGGCCGCCCACGCCGCCCATCCCGTCACCACGCCGGCCGCCTCGAGCCCTCCCCCGCGCTATAAAAGGGGCGCCCACGCCCTTCCCCTTCCCTCTTCTCCCCACGGCCTCCCCTTCCTTTTTCTCTCCCCCATCGCTCCATCTCGTCGTTGTGCGCCGCCGCCGCCGGTAAGATTCCCCCTCTCCTCCGCTAGCCCTCGCCGACACGCCGGCCACACCCGGCAGAGAGAGAGGATAGTAGGGAGAGAGAGAGAAAAGAGAGAAGAAGGAGGAGGAAGAAGAAGCAGAAAGAGAGAAGGAGAGGAAAGAGAGAGAAAAGAAAAGAGAGGAAAAAGAAAAAGAGAGAAAGAGGAAAAGAGAAAGAGAAAAAAATAGAAAAAGGGGAGAAAATAGGAAATAAAAAATAGAGAATAAAATGGAAACTCATGAAATTTAATCGGATTAGTTGCAAATATTCACTTAATTAGATTAATTATTTAAATAATTATTCTTTTGCGGAATGTGTAGTGGAGCGTTTAGGTTTTTATTCGTTAGGTCTTCCTAACTCACATGTATATTAATCGGAAAAATTTATTAGCCCATTCATTTCTAGAACCTCCGAATTAATCATCGCTATTTAATATTTATTAAAATGTCTACTAAATCGCTATTTAATTTTACTCGTTGATTTGGCTATCCGTAAGTAGCCGTTGCGCCTAAAGTTAAACATTACTATCGGGATCTAATTTATCCGAGTCGCGTAAATTAAATCGGATAAATATTCTAGTTGGCTAACGCTAATATTTTAGGGCGAGAGCATTAAAAATAAATCTGAATAGAACCCTTTTATAAATAATAATGGAATCAATGTCAACATTCAACCTCACGTTCGATCTATTTCTTTAATTGGATTTTGTAGGATTTTAATTGGATTCTAAGCGAATTCAATTTCTTACGCGCGTAATTCTAGACACCGAGGGAGTTGTGAGTCCGACCGAGGATCAAGACCCGCAGGACTTCGAGCAAGGCAAGTCATCACTATTCCTTGAACATATTGATCCCAATTGCGAAATCATTTTGTTTACAAATAAAATTGCATGCAATGATGAATATCCTACTTGTTATTATGCCATGCCTTGATTATTGTTTATCCCATATCCCTTTTGTAACCATGCTTACGTATGAGTTTCTAGTCAATTATGACAAATGCTTAGTAATGCTGCTCTAGAATCTTGCATACTCATATTTATCAAATGCTTTATGCTTGGGCAATTACCTTGGGGAAGGTAATTGAAATGCGGCATGTGGAGACATGAGCGCCACATTGCCATGATATGATTACATGAATTGTGGAAAGAGAAATAAAACCAGAGTGGAAATGGGATGAGATCGGTATGGATTTTATTGTTGGATTGCCTAAGACCGCGGCTGGTTATGATTCCATTTGGGTAATCGTAGATCGACTCGCCAAAACTGCGAGGTTTATCCCTGTTAAGACAAACTATAGCGGTGCCAAGGTAGCCGAGTTATACATGTCCAGGATCGTATGCCTTCACGGCGTGCCCAAAAGGATCATATCCGACCGAGGTACACAATTTACATCACACTTCTGAAATAAAGTGCATGAGGCCCTTGGAAGCTACCTCGCATTTAGCACGGCATATCACCCACAGACCGATGGCCAGACTGCAAAGGACAAATTAGGTCTCAGAGGACATGTTGAGAGCTTGTGCATTGGACTTTAGCAAAGACTCGGAAAGATGTCTACCTTACACTGAGTTCTCCTACAACAACAGTTACCAAGCTAGCCTAAAGATGTCGCCCAATGAAGCATTATTTGGTCGACGGTGCCGTACCCATTGATGCGGTCCGAAATCGGAGAACGTGCCGTATTCGGACCGGATATAATCAGAGAGGCTGAAGAGAAGGCTCGCCTAATCCGTGACCGACTAAAGGTGGCACAGTCACGCCAAAAGAGTTACGCGGACACTCGAAGAAGGGACCTAGAATTTAAGGAAAGAGATTACGTATACCTGAGGTCTCCCCGCTGAGAGTTACAAAAAGGTTTAAAGTCAAAGGAAAGCTAGCACCAAGGTATGTAGGACCGTTCCAAATAGTCGCTAGACGAGGAGAAGTTGCCTACCAGCTTCAACTGCCGGAGAACATTTCCGACGTACACCCGGTTTTTCACGTCTCCCAGTTAAAGAAGTGCCTGAGGGTACCAGAAGAGCAAGCCCCGTTGGAAGAAATCCACATCGGAAACGACCTCAGGTATCCGGAACACCCTGTGAAGATCTTGGATGAGGCCGAAAAAGGAACCCGTGGCGTATGTACAAAGTACAGTGGAGTAACCACACAGAGGATGAGGCTACTTGGGAAAGCGAGGAGTTCCTGAAGACTGAGTACCTGCATCTATTCGAGAACCGGTAAGAAATCTCGGGACGAGATTTATTTAAGGGGGGTAGGTTTGTAACACCCTGAAAATTCGACCATCGAATACAAAACCCTAAAATACGAACTTTCAAAAACTTTTAAATTAAGTTGCATCATGCCGTGATTAACTGCTCGTTTATTCGATCTTTAATTGCGACTCAGATTTATCAAATCGATTTAAGCGTGAACCCTAAAACGAAAGTCAACTAGGTGCACAATTAAAAAGAATAAAATAAAATATGTGGTGAGGCAAGATTGTAGTGAGGAAAATATTTTAAATAAACGTCGCGAATGTATTTGGGTGAAATAAATTTAAATGGGAGATTTCACGTGTATATATATATATATATAAATATCTACACCTTGCACAAATATATAAGCATGTGTAAATATATGTATATGATGTGAATAGGTATAAAACGGGGGGGCATAAACCCAAATGGGTATCCTTGCATATATATAGATGTGTATGCATGAGGGCGTAGGTATAAACCCTAGGTATGAATATATATGGACCTACTTAAAAATTGTTTAAATATTTCATATAAAAATATGTAATAAATAATCAAATCTTGGGAATTTAGAGTAAAATAATTAAGAACATTAAAAACATAACTCAACATCTATTTGGTTAAATTTACAGAGTTTTAGATGATTTGTTTTTTGTGGAAAAACTACCTCAAATCATCAAAAAAACCCGGCGGCACTATTCATCGTGTGCCAGGTGTTCGGCCTGGTCCAGCCGCGCGCGCCCGCGCCCCACGCCGCGCGCGCACGCCCGCCGCCGCCGCGCCCTCGCGCCCCGCGCGCGCCTCGCACGTCGCGTTGCACGCATGCCGCCCGCACGTCGCCCCCCAGGCCGCCGTACGCGCCCGCCACCGCGCCCATGCCACCGCGCCCACGCCGCCGTACGCGCCCACGCCACCGTACGTGCCCATGCCACCGCGCCCACGTCGCCGCCCCGCCCACGCCGTACCGCGCCCTCGCGCCCCGCGCCGCACGTCACCGGCCGCCCACGCCGCCCGTCCCGTCACCACGCCGGCCGCCCCGAGCCCTCCCCCGCGCTATAAAAGGGGCGCCCACGCCCTTCCCCTTCCCTCTCCTCCCCACGCCCTCCCCTTCCTTTTTCTCTCCCCCACCGTGCCATCTCGTCGCCGTGCACCGCCGCCGTGCCGCGGGCCGCCGCTCGCCGCCCCACCACCGTGCCCCCCAAGCCACCGCCGCCGGTAATATTCCCCCTCTCCTCTGCTAGCCCTCGCCGACACGCCGGCCACACCCGGCAGTGAGAGAGAGATAGCAGGGAGAGAGAGAGAGAAAACAGAGAAGAAGGAGGAGGACGAAGAAGCAGAAAGAGAGAAGGAGAGGAAAGAGAGAGAAAAGAAAAGAGAGGAAAAAGAAAAAGAGAGAAAGAAAAAAAGAGAAAGAGAAAAAAAATAGAAAAAGGGGAGAAAATAGGAAATAAAAAATAGAGAATAAAATGGAAACTCATGAAATTTAATCGGATTAGTTGCAAATATTCACTTAATTAGATTAATTATTTAAATAATTATTCTTTTGCGGAATGTGTAGTCGAGCGTTTAGGTTTTTATTCGTTAGGTCTTGCTAACTCACGTGTATATTAATCGGAAAAATTTATTCGCCCATTCATTTCTAGAACCTCCGAATTAATCATTGCTATTTAATATTTATTAAAATGTCTACTAAATGGCTATTTAATTTTACTCGTTGATTTGGCTATCCGTAAGTAGCCGTTGCGAATAATTGGTCAACTATTTATCACCTAAAGTTAAACATTACTATCGGGATCTAATTTATCCGAGTCGCGTAAATTAAATCGGATAAATATTCTAGTTGGCTAACGCTAATATTTTAGGGCGAGAGCATTAAAAATAAATCTGAATAGAACCCTTTTATAAATAATAATGGAATCAATGTTAACATTCAACCTCACGTTCGATCTATTTCTTTAATTGGATTTTGTCGGATTTTAATTGGATTCTAAGCGAATTCAATTTCTTACGCGCGTAATTCTAGACATCGAGGGAGTTGTGAGTCCGACCGAGGATCAAGACCCGCAGGACTTCGAGCAAGGCAAGTCATCACTATTCCTTGAACATATTAATTCCAACTGCGAAATCATTTTGTTTACAAATAAAATTGCATGCAATGATGAATATCCTACTTGTTATTATGCCATGCCTTGATTATTGTTTATCCCATATCCCTTTTGTAACCATGCTTACGTATGAGTCTCTAGTCAATTATGACAAATGCTTAGTAATGCTGCTCTAGAATCTTGCATACTCATATTTATCAAATGCTTTATGCTTGGGCAATTACCTTGGGGAAGGTAATTGAAATGCGGCATGTGGAGACATGAGCGCCACATTGCCATGATATGATTACATGAATTGTGGAAAGAGAAATAAAACCAAACAAGTGTCTTCGACTGGGGCGAATGGTGGATTTGGGGTGGTATCCAGAAAAGGCTAGCACCGTCCCCGGTCAGTTAAGGACCGAGCCATGAAGTTAAGCATGAAACGACCCCAGTACAACCGTACTTCTCGGATGGGTATAGACCTAGCAGACTAGATAGCCGAGCAGAGGCAGTATCCTTGCATAGATGGTTCACCCCAGTGTTTGAGGCAGGTTCGCTACGATGGGGCAGCCGTTGAGGTGGGGACGCGATGCGTACCCTACATCGGTGTCGCCGTTGGTAGGACTGCCACGTGTGTGAGAGTGGGAATCTAAACTTAAATTATAAAATTTGCGTGTGTGTGAGACTTCTTTTCCTGGGAGCGCCAGAGCTCCTCTCACTGCTAGAAATAGATACGCCTAGAGTGCACGAGGATGATAGTTCATGGAGCGGGTACTGCCAATGCAAGGTTATCGAAAGGCTTTGCCGTGACGCGTCTCATGTGCTGGGACGAGGCTCGTGTGTTGGGCAGTCGCGGAGTACGGGTAAAGTGTACATCCACTACAGTGTGAGTAAACCAAACTATTCGAATAGCCGTGCTCGCGGATATTGAGCACCGGGACATGCATTACACTTGGCTAGACTCTCAATTCTTAACTTGTGTGGGATGGGATAATGCATGATGAACTTTATACTGTTGGAGCCACTTCCTGAGCCGAGAGGAAGATGGACGTCCACAGAAAACCATGACGAACCAACGACGGGAAGCTATCCTTGGGATCATGATGGATGGTGGACAGAACCGTCGTTGTTTAAAGTAAACTCTGGTAATAAAACTTGATCGGTTATGCTAGGTCTTAGGTTTGTGAAAAGAATTGCAAAACTAGCTTTGTGCAAAAAGAACCTATGCCTTGCCGTGGATAAACTTGTCATATGCACTGTTACCATGGTGACTTGCTGAGTACGGTTGGTACTCAGCCTTGCAATTATAAACTCAATCAGAAGCTGAAGATGACACCGCGGAGGATCCATACGCTTACTGCGAGGAGGATGCGGAAGAAGAGTGTGACCACTAGGTCTAGACACGGTCGTTGCCTGTGGCAATGGCGATGCCGCTGCCTTCGCTCTGCTGCTTATCTATATTCTGCTTTTGGGCTGTATTCCGGGCTGTATTGTCCTTTGTTCTAAGACAATGCATTCGGGCCTATGATGTAATGATTTGTACTCGACGCATATGTATGCGCGTTTGATAATTCAACTATGTATCGTGTGTGCCAAACTACTTGATCCAGGGAAATGGCACAGAATACACGAGCGATTCCTGTTGCAAAACGGGGGTCCTTACACAGCTTTTAAAAGATATCCACTCGGGAGTATGTGGCAACCACGCAGCAGCACGAACGCTAGTAGCAAAGGCGTACCGACAGGGTTTCTTCTGGCCCACAGCAGTTAGCGATGTAGATAAAATTGTCCGTACTTGTGAAGGCTATCAATTTTTCACCATGCAGACTCACCTGCCAGCCCAAGAACTACAGACTATTCCCCTTTCTTGGCCTTTCGTGTTCAGGGGGCTGGACATGGTAGGTCCCTTCAACAGGGTGCAAGGCAGATACACACATCTCTTTGTTGCGGTGGACAAATTTTCCAAGTGGATCGAGGCAAAACCAGTGGCGACCATCACCGCGGACAAAGCACGTGACTTTTTCATCAACATCGTGCATCGCTTTGGCGTGCCAAATCGAATCATCACCGATAACGGAACTCAATTCACAGGAGGAGTGTTCAAAGATTTTTGTGAAGACTTTGGTATCAAGATCTGTTATGCTTCGGTACCTCATCCCATGAGTAATGGACAAGTCGAGCGCGCAAATGGCATGGTACTCCAAGGGATTAAGACTCGAATTTTTGACAGACTGCGTCCGTACGCCGACCGATGGACAGAGGAGTTACCCTAAGTTTTGTGGTCATTGCGTACTACTCCGAGTCGCGCTACGGGCCAATCACCTTTCTTCTTGGTATATGGCGTAGAAGCTATGTTGCCGAGTGAAATGGAGTTCGAGTCCCTCCGTGTCCGCAATTTCAATGATGAACGCTAGGAGCATGACGGAGTTGACGATTTGACCCGACTGGAAGAAGCCAAGGAAGCAGCACTTATTAAGTCAGCCAGATATCTGCAAGGTCTACGACGCTATCACAATCGCAATGTCAGATCACGTGCTTTCATAGTTAGGGACATGGTTCTTCGGAAGATTCAGATGACTAAATATAGGCACAAATTGTCACCTTTGTGGGAAGGGTCATTTATAATAGTGGAAGTCACTCGGCCGGGAGCCTACCGACTGAAACGTGACAACGAAACAATCGTAGACAACACATGGAACATAGAACATCTTCGTCGTTTTTACACTTAGAGATTCTGTTGTAATTCTCTCCCTTTGACTGCCGACTCAATATTTTCTTTTGAGTAGTCAGTCGGGGGCTATCAATAATAATGGAGTATGATATTAATTTGTTCATGTGATTTATCATTGACCCTGTTTAAGTTTAGATCTAGTGGATGAGGACTAAAAATTTTTCAATGGCTGTGACGAGCTCTAGGCTTGAAATTGTCGGAGAGAAGTTTTAAGAAATTTAAAACTAGATTTACAGCTTAATACATGGCATAAATAAGTCACTATACAAGAATAAAGTACTTCACAGTCAACTTATACATGGAAGCAGAAGTTTAAGATTTAAAGTTTTCTAATACATTAGAGGCAATCTTCTCGGCTGGATCTTGTGTTTGGTTGATCAATTCAAGGGCCTCTTCGTCTGTGGTGCCATCAGCAAAGCCATCCCTAGCTGCCACTATGTCAACTCGGGGATACAAAGATTTCACTATGGCTAAAGCTTGGCTCGCACCCATTGTTGCTACATCCTTAACATTATTGAAATACTTTGCTGGAGCAGTTCGAAGTCCTTCGAAGATCTGAACAGCGTCCTCATGACTAGAGCCGAGTCCATTTTGATATATAGCATTCAAGATCGGAGCAGCGGCGTTAGCTATATCATCCCTGACGCTTTCTGCCCTCTTCATTCGCTCGGTGAAGACGTCGAACTGAGCTTTGGTTTTCAGCTTATAATCTGCATCTTTGGGAGCTCAAGTCAATGCCCGAGTAACTATGGTAAAATCATTTGTAAGCGAGGAAGACAAAACTTCACCTTTAAGAGCTACTTCGGCTTCTACTTTGTCGGCTGCAAGCTGAGCATTGGTCTCCTCAAGCTTTTTCAACTGGGCAGTCAGGGACCCAATTTTCGTTGTTTGAGCTGCAAAAAGACAAGATGAGTTTGCCAGGCTAGATTGTGATTACAAATATATAAAGAAACGATGATTACCCCTGATTGTACCCCGGTAGTCAAAACTGACATCCATAAGTCTGCTGACTTGTTCTTTTAGTTCCCTCTCCTTGTTCTGGGCATCTTCTTTGGCTTGTTTCAATTCGTTCCTGACCTTTTCAAGGGTTTCAAGGTGTGGCACAAGTTTCTCCAATGCGCTTGTTTTAGCTTCATTCCGAAGATGGATTCTCTGAGAAATATTTTAATTTAGCGAGCAACTGAGGCAGATGATAAAGATAAAGGAAGGACTTACGTTCACTAGCTGAGTGGCCGATTCATTTAGACTCTTGATCAGCATGTGGAGTTCTTCATATTCTTTTTGCCTGTTTATTACCACGCCTTGCAAAGTGCCATCTCTATCCCTCCATTGGAGCTTGGTTGGAGGAAGAGAGTCTTCGGCCGACTTGATCCTTAAAATTTCTTCTTCTTCCTCATTAATTAAAGGGCCTGGTTTGCGAAGTTTCGAGTTATTGAAACGAAGTGCAGAGATGAGTTTGAAATGGAGTAAAAGGCTTACCTGATATAATTTTGGGACGTCTAGAGGATGGATCCTATGTTTGGTTAGTCAGCTGGCTGACAGGACTGGGCTCTTCAACGCTCGGCGGTGGAGAGATTGTTGTTTTTTCTTTATCCCCTTCTTGATGATCTCCTGGAAGCGGGTCTTGGACAGAGGTTTTAGGATCTCCTTCGCCCGACTGAGTTTCGGCTGGGAGTTCGGTTTCTGGAACAGGGGCAGCTTTCTCCGACTGACTTCTAGTCGGGGGCTTAGATTTCGAGTCGGATGGATCATTGACAGACGGAGTTTTATCCTTGACACTCAGGTCAATATCTTGTGGTTTTCTGCATTTGGTGTATTGAATTCTTGATATTTCCAGCCTTCTAATTGATGATGAGATGGTACAAGTATGAAAAATCTAGAGACTAGATAATACCTTGAGGATCTGCGGAATTTAGGAGCCGGCCGAGTGGGAGGAGATTTGGTCGGAGCTGGAGTAGAGTTGGCTTGCTGCACATTTGCTTCGTCATCATCTGAATCACTGTCGACCAGTTTTCTCCGCTTCATCTTTTGCTTTGAATTGTCTTCCTCGGCGGCCCGTTTGCTCTTGGCAGTCGGATTGATGGTGGGACCGCCGGAGGGTTTAGCTTTCCTCACTGTTTGTTCTTGATGAGCAGGTGTTGGAGGCCTAGAAGAGAAGTGGCGATTTTCCTGGCAAACAGATTTTGGAAAGACTGTTACAATATTTGAGTTGATGTCAGTAAGTCACAGTTAAGTTGAAAGTTGCTTACCTCTGGAGGTGGGCGCATCAAGCCGTATGGAGTGACCGGGAGCTTGTGTCCGTAGTCAACGGCAATTCCGGAGGAGAAGACTTTATACATGCGGCAGATAGTCGATGGAGTTTGGATCTTCGCGGTTAGGGTCCGACTGACCCTCGTACTCGTACACCGGCTTGCTTCTCTCTTTGATGGGAGCCAGTCGGCATTTGATGAAATGCTGAGTGACTTGTTCTCCTTGGAGGCCTTGTTTCTTGATTTCCATCAGACGAAGGAGTAATTTGTTTGCTTGGGCAAGTTCGTCGTCGACTAGAAAGTTTCTCCAGTTTTCTTGGGGAACAGGAGGAAGGCCGACAAAGTTGGGAAGACAGGGGGTTGGATTGGATACATAAAACCAATTAGAATGCCAACCTTTGTTTGATGTTTTGAATGGAAGGGAGAAATATTTTTGGGTAAGGGTTCCGCGCAACTGAAACCCGGATCCACCGACAACGCAAGGATTGTTCTTGTTAGGTTGGTGTTTGAGATAGAATATGCGGCGGAACAAAGCAAAATGGGGTTGTATTCCAAGAAAGGCTTCATAGAGATGAATAAAAAGTTGGCTATATGAAGTATTGAGTTCGGATTCAAGTGAAAGATCTGGATTTCATAAAACGCGAGAAGACCGCGGAAGAAAGAAGAAGTTGGAAGAGCAAAGCTGGAATAAAAAATGGAGTGAATACCACAATTTCGCCGGTATCTGGGGTCGGAAAGTCCTCGCCGAAGGTGGGGCGCCACCCGATGATTTCTTTGGGCGGGAGAACGCGATCCTTCACCATCTCCAAAAGAGTTGTTTCCTTGACATCGGATCTTGCCCACTGTCCGAAGGGGATTTTTCACTCTCCAGCCATGAGTGTAGGGGTGGATTCGAACGGATTGGGGAAGCTTTTTTGGGAGTGATTGGAGCGAGAAGCGAATAGAGGCTATCCGTTGTAAGATCTGATGGGGGGAGCAAAGGTTTGGAGGCTGTGTACGCAAGGATTTGGAACCCTAGCAGGAAGCACTATGCGAGATTGGGGATTTTTGTGAGGAAGAAGAAGAGGCGAGAGATTTAACGGTTACTTTGGATCCCTGTTTGGAAACTGGGCTAGGAACTGTTGCATAATTTCAGCCCGTGAGTTTGGAAGAAGTCTGATATACATCCCTAGGGGCTTAAGCTTTTTTGTGATGAGAAAAAAAAAGAATATGTCGTTGACGTTCGATATTTATAAAATTTATTATTGTGGCTCAACTTGTTAGGAGTGAGTGCGGTAAGTTTTTGCCACGTAAATGTGCCTTTTTATATAAAGACCAAGTATTATAGCTTTGGCTTATTAAATATTTTGGTCATTTTTGGCGGTTGGTACAATCTTTATGAGTTTGTTAACTCGGAATTGATGCCACATATGCCTTATTTTTCCAAATATGGTGAAGTCATGGATCCTTAGAGGCTAAAGCACATCTGTTTAGAAAGTGTGTACATGACATGAGCTTGATATTTTGGAAATTCTTTTTAATAACATATAAGCTTTTTATAGTTGATTTTGTTATGAAAATTTCTTGATGTCGTTAAATTTAGGTTGTTCACATCATATTTTATAAAGCAGTTGGTTTAATTACTCGAGTTATGTTTGCTCGGGGGTTAATGCTGCATATGTTATTATTATGTTACTTAGGTGATTTAAAACCACTCGGATGGTTAATTTTGTTGACCTTGCCTATATATTTAGTTTGTTCAACTAATTATATAGTCGGGGGCTACACCTAATTAGGTGCATCTAGTCGATGCACCTGGGTATATTTTTTAAAGTTTTTTAGCCCTTCACAGCCTTGTGATTTGGTAAATGCACTCGGGAGACTCTGGTAGAGATGATTGAAGCACTCGGTGATTATTGTTTTAACTTGGGAGAAGATTATCTTGTCGACTGTGAAGGTCTCAGGGGCTACTGTGGAGATTATGGGTACCACATACCCACAGATCTAGTTATCTGACTGGTTATATGGGATATACTATGCATATAGAATCTGTATAATACTAGGACTAGGGTATTACGTTGACTTGTTTATCAAGACACTGCCTGTAGTCCTGGTTTGTTAAGATTGTAAGTTAGTTATAGGAGATTTAAACCGTAAGGGGTTAAATTTTTATCTTGTAAACCCTTTTCTATCCGGCTATATAAGGAGGACAGCGTGCCCTATGCGGGCATAAGTATTACGAGATCATCATATCAATACACAACTCGATCATCATATCGATACACAACTTGGAGACTTAAATCCCTGAAAGAGGAGATACACAACTTGGAGACTTAAATCCCTGAAAGAGGAGTAGGGTATTACTTCTTCGTGAAGGTCTGAACCTGTTTAAATTCTTTGTCTCATAACCCATCCACTTTTTTATCTTATTCGCTACTCCTTTTTATATTACCAAATTCTAGTTTCGATACATTCAGCATAATAACTTTTCATAAGTAGTATCACAAATTGAATCCAAGAAACTAAATGAAATTTAAAGTTAATGAACGAGAACTGAGACGAAGGCAGGTGGTGACATTGAATGTACTGTATACTACCACTGACTACTCGGGGTAGCTGGAGGTATCCGGCCTGGCGACGTTGTTGGAACTCGAGCAAAGCCGGTCAAACGACTGACTCTAGATTCTAGAAACGACAGAGCCTCGCTCCTCCTTGTGTAATCACTAATCACCTAGTACTATTACACAAGGTGCAATGGTAGTGGAGCTGCGTGTACTGTGGCTGCCTGCCGACCTGCAGGCTGCAGCTGCTCCAGAGAAGCAGGGCCCGTTAGTCCATGCAATACAAAGTGTGTGATTCTCTTTGTCACAGTACGCGTGCAGCAAGATGACCAAGATGCCGATAGTACCAAGTGGCAAGTGCTTGTTCGCTTAGTCGGAAAAAAAAACTTATCAAACTTTAATGATGTTAAATTTTAGCATTATGAAATTTTAATAAAATAAGATAAGAATAGGCGATGTTTAGTTTAAGGGCATACCAATTTTGGTTCAAGTTTTGAGATACGTACAAAGTGTATAAAGGTGATATTTGGTTTATTTGGTGACGGAGATCCAACGCGTCGATGATCGGGCCCACGCGAGGGAGGCCGAAGCCAAACGTTGACGATGAGACTATGCAGCCAAGGCGGTGGGGAAGATGACTACTCCTCGGTGGATGTCACATAGAGCGGATCTGGTCAGCACGGTCACATCGGGGTAGCGACGAGCAGATCGGCCGGCTAGATCCGAGCTGATGGTGATCGGTCGGCGCGCCTCGAGGATTTTGATAGGTGTGGAAGTGGCGGCAACTAGGAGATGGCGCATGGGCATTGGTAGCTGAGGCAGGCATGGCAACTATCGGAGTTGACTCGTCTTTGCTAGCATCCCTCCTCCTCTCGAGGGAGCTCCACCCCTGTTATGGCTGAGGTAGGCTTGGCAACTATCAGAGTTGACTCGTCCTCGCTAGCATCCCTCTTCCTCTCCAGGGAGCTCCACCCTCGCTATGGGGAGCTCCATTGACGAGACGATGGCGAGGGTAGGGGACGTTTTGGTGGCGTGGCTTTGCGGGATCTGACGTTAGGCCTGGTCACACTGCAGACCCAACAAGCTAGGTTTGGTCTGGCCGGTGGTGGGGCAAAAGTATGGCTAAGCTGCATGCTAGCGGAGGTTATTTGAGTGATGGAACTTGGGGGTCGCAACGACAGGTGTAGGAGAGGGTTCGGTAGACAAAAGCCTAGCTCTAGATTCTCGAGCTATAAACGATAATGTCTTCGGATGTTGTGATCCCCTTGAGATATTATCAAGCTACCATCCTTTCTCTTCCTGGTAGGACTCTCAAGATGATAACCTAGTCTAGTTGGATGGGAGATGGTGGCACCTAAGGCGTCATGACCTACCTGGAGGCATTGCTTAGGAGATATTCGTTCCTCGCCTTGCTGCCTCGCCTTAGCTTTGGTGTTACCGGTTTCTTGGTTGTCATTATTAGGTTGGTGTAAGGGACAAGTGGATCTTATGCTCTCTCGCTCTCTCTCTCCTCAACCCTTCTACGTGAGGACAATCGGGAACCCATGTATGACCTTTATGAAGCCTTTGTTT
The DNA here is from genome assembly GCA_000573905.2 of Oryza punctata. Lineage (NCBI taxonomy): Eukaryota > Viridiplantae > Streptophyta > Magnoliopsida > Poales > Poaceae > Oryza > Oryza punctata. Next base: position 19,808,327 of record CM002499.2, on the reverse strand, counting down.
TAGTACGTGATGATGATTGATTGAATTACTTAACAGAAGTCCTAATATAAGATGCATTCAAGTATTTCCCTGAACTTATATGATTCAATCTAAGCCAATACGTTCTGATATATCGACCTATACTTATGTATGGCTCCTCTGCTATGTGCTCTGCTACCAGCTGCTGGGGTTGTTTTGCCACAAGCAAGAAAATGAATCCTCTTTCTTGGAAGAACATGTAGAGAAAATTATTACTTATTAGAGAAGGAAAGCAAGCTCGATGCCTGTTATTAATATGAGAAGAAATTTAAATGAGTGGTGATTAGAAGAAGAAAGAGTACCTATAAGTACACTTATTTCGCTCTGTCGCCTCCCTATGCGTGTGATTGCGGTCTATCGAGTGGATCCCCTCTAGCTGGATGGTTTTCAAAACTTGAATTCAAAAATAATTTTACAAAAAATACTAACAAGACAAAAAATACAAACATTTTACATAAAAATATATAAATGAAAACTTTACAAAGTTTGTGTATATAATTTAGCCCAATTATACAAAGATTTATACGTTAAGCATTATACACGTGGGCTAAAAGGAAATGACATGGATGCTAAGAAGGAGAAAAGGCTGATTCACCCTGTGTAAAACGGATTGGGTTGGCATGCCTTTAAAAAATCAGCCCATGAAATATATTTAAAAAAAGTGAAATGCCGAAACAGCGTGGGCAAAAATAAATGAAATGGGATAATTTGATCTCACGGATTGGATCACATGCGATCGACCGCCCATTAGCATTTTCAGATAACTATGCATTTGATCCTGTTTATATTATGGTCTTGTTTGGTATAGCTCAGATTCACACTAAGGTCTAGTTTTTTTTAACTTCAAACTTTAACTTTCTTTTTTTTTGTTAGTGCGCTTTTCAAACGGTTAAATATTGTATTTTTATAAAAAGTTCCTATGTAGAAGTTGTTTGAAAAAAATCAAACAAATCTATTTTTTAATTTTATAATAATTAATATTTAATTAATTATGTGCTAATGAGTTTTCTTGTTTTGCGTATGCTGAATGAGAGAACGAGCGGGGCCTAAATTTAAGGTTTGTATCTTAGTGGTTTAAAATTTTATATTCTGTTAAAATGAAAATAAAATGATTCATTTAAGTATTACTACCTCAGTCCAATTAGAATGGAACAACTGAATCTAACTCACATCCTATCATATTGATAGATTATACTCCCCCGTTTTATAATCACTCACATCTATGGTTAGATTATACTCCGTTTCATATTATAAATCATTTGATTTTTTCTCTACTTAAGATTTTATTATAGTTTAATCAAGTTTATATAAAAATATAGTAGTGTTTTTAATAAAAATAAATACATTATTAAAATATATTCAATATTAAATTTTATAAAACTAATTTAATATTTTCGATGTTGCTAAATTTTTCTATAACTTTGATTAGATTAGTAATATTTAATTAGAAAAATATTAAATAACTTGTAATATGAAACGAGGGAATAACATTTTAGGACGACGAAGTTAGTAAATCAGATGCATGGATTTGTGGACGTCTCCGAAATCTCGGCATGCCGTGTGTGATCACCCGTCACCACGGTCTAGATGGACCTACATGTCAGGCGCTGCTTTCCGTTGTTTTTTTTTTCCTTTTTACCAAAGAAATCTCCTTCCTTCCCTTTTCTCCCTTCTCTCGCTGCTACATGCTCGGCGCCTCCATCGGCGGCTGTTCCTGCCGGAGATGGATGGATCCCGCGGGCGGCGGCGCCCGGAGCCGTTCAGTCCGCTTCTCTCCCTCCCTTTCGTGTGAGGTTCGAGCGGCGATCGCATCGATCGCCGGCGGCGGCAAAGGTTAGCCTGTCTCTCCCCCATCTCTCTCATACGGATGAAATAATGCTAGATCCACTGATGTATAGTTCCTGCATAAGGGAGAGAGTGTATTAGAAAGAACGTTGGTGCTGATTATTGTCCACCGATGTGACCGGTTTAATTTCTGGATCAATTTATGAGCACTAGTTGTCTTTCCTAGTGTCATCACTGGTTCAATCGCATTAGGAATACAACTAATACTTCCTTTCCGTTTCATATTATAAGTCGTTCTAACATTTTTGCTAGTTAAATATCTTTGGGTTTGACAAATTTTATTAAAAAAATTAGCAATATCTACAACACTATATAACACCAAATTAGTTCCATTAAATATAACATTGAATATATTTGTTTTGTGTTGGAAATGCCGCTATATTTTTTTTCTATAAACTTTATTAAACTTAAACAAATCTGATTAGATAAAAAGTCAAAACAACTTATAATATGAAACGGAGGGAGTAGAAAAAAATATCATGCTTGTTCTGCTCATAGGGCCATTGCATCGAGCCATCAATGGCTGGCAGAAACTGTTATGGCACCGATGGGCCTTCAAGATAAGCTCCTTTGGTAGCCTCATCTGATCATTTCACCTGTTTACCCACACTGACCAAGGTAGAAACTATAAACAATCCTGTCGCGCCATGCTTGCTCTTCGATGCACCCACATTACTACCTAAATGGCTACAATTACATGCGTACTTAAACAACTCAGGCCAAATCATGGCCGGACATCAACGATTCGAGAATAAATGAAATGGCAAACTTCATTATTTGTACTAACAATAAAGCGTTGAGATTACTTTTAAGTGGTCTCTATCGGATCAACTTGGCATTTCCCACGAGGATTTGCTGCTATGCTGTGTGTTGTCTTTGTTGCCACATTTTCTGTTGCCCCTTGTCAAGAAACTAAACATGTTGCAAGGATGCAATCAGATTTGAAGAAGACTAAGGTTTCTGGCATTTATTGTTGTAGCCTGTTGAACAATCGTACTTTTCTTTAAAATTCACTTATTCTATTTTAGTTTGCTAGAGCGTGTAGTTATGCTATTGCGCATGATAGTTGTGACTGGTCACCATGAATTCAAATACTTCACTAAAGCATGTTCTTATCGACACAATTATCGTGAGGCAACATGGTTGATACATAATTGAGACAATTATAAAATGCATATAGGGATACATAGTTGTATTACACACAAGATACAATCACCTATTATTTAAAAGACAATACACAGCATTTGATAGTAATGTTTTTTTCACAATAACTGAGCTCATGCCTTTGTAGCACCAATATATCACATCTTCAACCACATGGTGGTTAATTTATAAGCACATATCTGCATGCAAACATATGAGTCAAATGAACAACTCTGCAAATGTTTTGGATATTATCTCTGATAAAATGAGTGTAAATTCTATTAAAGACAAGTAACTGGATAATGGATTTACTATGGAAGTATAGACCACTCTAGAGTTAGATGTACTTACTCCTATGCCCAGGTTATAATGGGAGGTCGGCTTTTAGGGATCTCAATTTTCTTCAGAGAGGAGAATCTCTTAATGAAATCTGGCAACTCCTCGAATTGAGGGCACTCACTAACCTTCAGGTATTGAAGAGAGGAAGAAGCTGATGCAAAGCTATCTGGAAAGGTCTTAAACTTGGGAAGTCCTGCAAGTTCAATTGATTCGAGACTCTTCAGCCCACCCATTGCTTCCTCTGATTCCATCAAATCTAACTCATCACAGTTATGAATCACCAATTTCTGAAGGGTGACAAGCCGGTTCATGCTGGAGGGGAGAGATGGCAACTTTGGACAATTAAAGACAAATAGCTCTCTGAGTGCACTGAGGTTGCCAAATCCTTCTGTTAGTGATGTTAACATTGGGCAGGCACTAATCTGTAGAAATACCATGGAAGTCCAACCACCAAGGGCATCTTTAGGTAAATATTGTTGCTTAGATGTGAGAATTAAGTACCTCAAGCTGACAAGTCTTTTCACATCTCTTGGCAGCTCCTCCAGTTCTTTGCACCAAGCGAGTTGAAGTGTTTGTAAATTCACCAGCTTACACAGAGAATTGGGTAGGAATTTTATCTTCGTATTCCATTGAAGATCTAGGTACCTTAGGTGCTTCAAATTTCCAATTGAACTTGGTAACTCCTCAAACTCAACTTCAGAGAAAACCAAGACTCTTAGGAGCGTGAAGGTTGCTAAGAGATCTTCAAGAAAGGATTTGCTCACAGTACCATAGTTATGCCTAGATGCAAATGCCCTTGCCTTTCTTGCCCTTCTCAGTTGTTGTGGAAATCTTAGTTCTGTAGAGAAGTCTTTGTGGTCCCACACTAGGTTCTTAACTCTATCAGTGGGACTAAAGTTTTCACAGCTAATTGTTGCATGCTCATTGAGAGATACAGATATGGCTAGGTCATGAACAAAGCTATGCATTTTACAACGTGAGATGGTGCCATCGTGACTAAAAACATAGTCTTGGAAAAGAGATCTCCCAGCAAGCTCACTAAAATATCTCTCTCCCATTCTTATTGCCTCCTTACTTCCACTAGCTGTATTCAACAGACCCATTGCCATCCAATACATTATTAAAAGTTCTCTGAAAATCTCATAGTCCTTTGGAAAAGTGGATAAGCTGGCAAAACATGCTCTTAAATCAGATGGAAGTGCATCATAACTCAGTTTTAATACTGACAAGATATCATCTTTACCTTTCTTGGTACTCAGCAAATTATTTTCCTTTACTTCTTGCCACATAGAAATATCTTTTCTAAACAATAGGGATCCCAATGTTCTAGCTGCTAAAGGAAGGCCATCACATTTCTGTACAATGGATTCTCCAACTTTTAGTAACTCTCTATCCTTTGCCTTTTCTCCTCTGAAGGCATATCCAACAAATATTCTCATGCATTCTTCATGTGGAAGTTTTGGCACTTCATATGGTTCTAATGTTTTCAATTCTGATGCAATTTTTGAAAGACGTGTGGTGATTAAAATCATGCTTCCACTTCTACCACTCGGTAGCAGGTTTATCAATTCTTCCCAGTTGACATTATCATTTGATATGTCATCTAACACTAGCAAGTATCTCTTGTCCCTTAAAAGCTCATGAAGTTTCTTTGTTATTGCTTCTAGGGTTAATTGGTTATTGCTTTCACCACTATCTGATTGTATGATTATATTTACAATCTGTTTTAGATTAAACGCATTAGATACAGATGCCCATAGCATCTTATCAAAGTTTTCTTTGGTTGATTTATCATTAAATACCAGTTTTGCTAGGGCAGTCTTGCCTACACCTCCCATTCCAACTAGTGGAAGCACTGACAGGGTATTAGAATTAGATTCAGCAGCTTCTGAAATCATCTTCACAATATCATTTTTAGCTTTATCTCTTCCAAAAATATTTTGCTCGCCTATAAGGGAGTGTGTTTCTCTCTGGGAAAATTGATCTGAAGGTGTGTCTATTGGTTCTTCTTTTAATTCAAAATCTCTTTTAAGCGCAGCTATTTCATTTAGCCTTTCACGGACCTTTCTTATTTTTCTTCCCAGTTCAAAAGGAAAGATGGTTAGTTGAGCAAAATAAGTACAGATTTCACCTTTTCTAACTTTCTGCTGCAACACTTGTGTACCAACATCATCCAGAACATCATCTATGTCATAGACAACATCTTTGAGATTTTCAAGCCAATTCTTAAGTAAAGTATGTGTAGATTGCTTCTTTTCTGCATCTTTAAGAACAGCACAAATAGCTCCCAATGAGTTTTTCAACTTTTCCAGCTCACTCTTAACATTCCAAGCAAATTTAATGTCGTCGAGAGCATATTCAACAGCAAATGTGGTGACCTTTGACAGTATTGATGAAGCAAAGACAGACAGCACAGTCATTTCTTGAGAAAAACTACTGCATAAGAAAAATGAAATATTTAGGGCCCATGATGCTGTTACAACAATGTAAGAGGAAATATTGATACAGAAGAGCATTTGCGCTGATTGCAGTGCTTTTTTTTCTTTTGAAAAATGAAGAGTAAAGAAGGATCATTAATTCATTGGTGTTTTAAAGAGTGCTGTTGGTAGTTGAAAAAGGAAATGAACAATCCTTATTTTGATCAATTCATTTAGTATTCCCTCCGTTCCGAATTATTTGTCATTCTAGCTTTGTCCTAAGTAAAACATTTTCTATCTGTAACTATCAATTTTTAGAAATTCATTTAGTTTAGTAATATGTGAATTATATATTATGAAAATATTTCTCATGGCTAATTATGTTTTATGATGTTAAACTATATGAATTTCTAGAAATTGATAATCAAAGATACTAATGTTTGACTTAGGACAGAACTAGAAACATACATAATTAAGTTGAAATATAGGTAGTACTAATTATAAGAGTTTCCGTTCCAGGTGAAAGCAGTGTGTGCTTTGGACAGAATATGGACAATTGTAGGGATTAATTAAATGTTAAATATTATAAAACTAATGGATAGCTTATAACAAGTTACTTAAGAAATGCTGACGTAGAAAGCTTTTGGAGAACTTGTACTTTTGGAACAGTGGCATAAATAATCCCCATATAATTTGTCCCCTGTGACTAAAAAAGGGTCCTTCATTGCCAACTTAATAGGCATAAAAGATATTCTGCTTCAATTTTATTTACGTTTCCAAACTTAATTATATATTTGCAATGTCACATTCATTATGTTGATTCAACGAGATTTTTAATGTGCACAAATCATTACAATATGTTTCTGGAGTCGACTATTATACCAAATACGAAATGCTCTGCTTTCTGGGTATTGAAACTTCTGGTGTTGTTGCTCTGAGTATTGAAAATTACAGTTTTGATCCAGCAAAAGGAAAATCCAGCTCCTGGATTTCAATCATAAATTTAGCTTATATTTGAAACAGCTGGGGGCATACACATACCGTTATTTCTCGCTTAATGTTGCCGTGAACTTGTGAAGCCTGACGGGGTGATGGCTATATTCAAACAGAAGTACCAGACTTCCAGTCTACCAGACTTCTATCCACTTTACTGCCACAACATGGTGCTAATTCTCATCAGGAACACCAAGATGTACATTATACAGTACTGAAACTGTCATGTCAACAAAAAAGAGAAAAAACATGTAGTATTTAAATATCGATCTGCTGCATCTGCACTAACAGATCAAGTAATGCAACCAGCAAAGTTACTTGTACCTTGTAGAATCTGGTTTTCTGCTTGTGAACTCTTGGTGAAGGGACAAGGAACTCTGCAGTAGTCTGAAAATGCAGGTGCTTAATGTGCTGAAACTGTCATTTGTAGTTCAGTCTTAGCTCTTAGGGCAGCTTCTTTGGGCCCTATTAATACTCCCTGAAGCTTGCTCTTTCATTAAGAAAAGCATGTCAGTCTTCCTGATTCCTTCCCTTTCTTCAGATAATATACCTTTGAGAATGTAAGTAGACCATCATATTCTTTGACAAAAAATAATAATGGAAAGTAGAACCTCATAGGAGAGGAATACAGCTTAGCTTGCTACAAGGATCAGACTTTTCATTCCAAAGTATAAAACAAAATTTTGAGAACATATGGGCCCTACTGGGCCAGAATTTTCCTGGGCCTACTTGTCAGTTGTCAATGCCTGTTCATAACATTCTTAGAAGTGAACATTACAACTAGTTTATTATCGGAAGAGAACTTGTGATGAAGGAAACTCCTTCCATTTTATGAATGTAATAAATGCAAAGCCAGAGGATACCTCCCTTAACATCTGAATTGACGATCCTACAAGAAAGGCCTTGAGATCGCTAAGATGCCAAGCAATCCTTTTAAAATAATTTGTTCAAAACAAACAATTTTGCAAACTGGTGCGAGCAGGATGGTGCATTCAGCATTCTTATAGAATTGGCTTTTTCTTGAATCAACTTGCAAAAATTACATCTGAAAGAACTTGTAAAACTTTTATTTTCTGAACTAAACTCTTTGCAATTTCGGTAGATGGTGCTTCAGTTCAGGGCGCTAAATTTCGGTAGATAGTGCTTCATTTCATGGTGGATGTTACTGTGCTGCATAATGTTTTTGAAAAGCGTTTTTCTAGTGTAAATAAAATGTTATCGAGAATTCGATGATGTTACTGTACTCCCTCCCTTATAGATATTTGATATTTAAGGATAATATTTAGCTAAATTTTTAAAAACCCTACCAAAAAAGAAAAAACACTAGTTGTGCGGTGATATAGTCATGGGTATTTGTCTTCACCCACTAGTGTCTAAATACTGGTGCCCATGAATATTACTCATATGCAGGTGAAATTTCCACAGTATTTTAGTCTTTCGAGCAGGGGTGGACACACAATGGGATATGGGTACAATTGTATCCCTATTTATTTTTTATATGTATATTGCCTTATATTCATGAATAGCTGAGCTGGCCCAGAAGATGTTCTACTAGGTCTTAACAAAGAAGGTAAAATTTGCTACAAAGAAATCCAAAATTTGTGTAATTGGCTGGAGAACACCGTAAAATTGTCACTGATGAGAGACACTACAAAAGTGGTGTAATTGGCTGTAGGACACCGGAGATATTATTATATAATATTTGGGAAAAGCGTGCAAAGAGAAATAAAAAAGAAGGCAAATTTGCCCTTGCTTGCTCTTTCTCCCCCAAATTCCCATCCAAAACCGGCAGCGACGAGAGTCTTTGACAGCGGCTAGCATGACCGGTTGCGAGTGGCGATGCAAGCAAGCTGGGGTCCGTCGTGCCCATGGTGTCACTGCCCGCCGCCACATTACATGTCATCATTTGCACCAAGCATGAAGGACATGGAGCCGTCGGTTGGAGGATGGTGGAGCCTGGTGTCTTGAAGAAGTCGTTGTTCATGGCGAGATGCGCCGCGTCTGCGTACACGTGCAGCATCCGGAGGAGCTCACCGTGCTCTGCACCGGCTGCAAGTGGGGCACCACCGAGTCCCCCGTGCGCTGGCGCCGTGGAAGCGGTGGTACTCAACGTGGTCGTCGGACGGGGAGAAGAAGGGGTTGTAGTGGTGGAGCTCTGGGTTGAGGCGCTCGGCGTCCTCGCGTCCAGCCACCCTGCCATCGTCCCTGTTTCCTCTCCCTGACCCAGGCCCCCACCTCCACCGCTTCCTCTCCTCGACCCCATTCGCTGACGCTCCACCATCAAGCCGAACCGCCGCCGGAGTGGCTTCTTCGTCTCCTCGATCCCGATGACCCCAACTAGTCGGTGACGTAATAATCGGCCTCGTTGACGCCGCGACTTTGTCCCCTACCTCGACGCCCAAGCCCATTCCCTTTGTTGCTCTTTCTCGAGTTGAAGCAGAAGAACAATGCTCAAGGACACATTTGTACTTTCCACGATTTTTCTCTCTCCATTTGCATTAAATATAATAAAATAATACCTCCGATGTCCAACAGCCAATTACACTACTTTTGTGGTGTTCATCAGCATTGACACGAATAAATTTGGATATCCTGTGACAAATTTTGCCTAACAAAAAACAGTCCAAAGCTAGTATAGATAGACCTTTATCCAAAAATACTATTATCATTGAATCATAAAGCTTTTCCAACATAAAATTATCTATCAAAATTTAACTGAATTATGTCCCAAGTGTAAAGAATTTATGACCGAACGGAACTTTTTTTAATATAGGTGATTGTTGGTGTCATGGGCCTAGGGGTATGCTGACATAGGGCTTAAGACGGCCCCTTACACCCACGTGGCCATCCCCTGAGGGGGGATCGGGCCCGAGGGTGACGTGGTGGCCGCTCTCTCTACTTCCCAACGTGCGGCGGTCACCATTGTAGCAGGGGTCGGGCTCCCCCGACCCCCTCAGGCCGCTGTCACGTGCGCCGGAGTGGGAGGGCGCTCCCAGCGCTCACCTACCCCCATTAATGGCGACACAGGCGGAGTGCGCCTGTGCGCGTGCGTGCCGCATTAAATGCGAGTAGACACGCACGCGCGCGGCTGACACCGGTCACAGCCGGCTGACCGGTCTGTGACCGGTACGAATAATTGATGGGACGCGGCACAGTACCGGGCGTGCCGTCCGCACGCCGTTAGGTACGCTGCATGCCCTGTTGAGTCACATCAAAATTATGTGAGCCGATTCGGCTCAGTCATCCGGCTGTAGTTGGTAAGCCAGGTCTAATCACCTAGTACGTCGCTATGTACGGGCGAGGCACGCAAGTCTTCGGCTGTTTAATGAAGGATGATGCACGGTGCCACACGCGGTCGACGTGCATCCTGACAGGGTCACATCGCCATTGCAGTGCGGTGGACTTTTGCCCCAAGCAACAACGTGGCCCTTGTTTGTAAAAGAAAGTTTTTTTCCTTTTCTCTAGAATGTAACCTGCTGGCCCATGTGGTGTCCCCTTGGGAGTATAAAAGGAGGCCCAGGCCTAGAGAAAGGGGAGTCGATCCCTGAACAAGAACACACATAATCCATCACACACAGGAGTAGGGTATTACGCCTCTCCGATAGCCCGAACCTGTATAATCCCTTGCGTCATCGCCCTCTCTCGTGCGGAACCCTCTCTCTACGCCACCGGCGCACTGGAGTGAATGCCCAAACGCGTCCCTCGCGCCCTGGGCCGAACTCACAAAGGGGGTGCCCTCACAGTCCCCCGCTGAGGAGTTTACCCTCCGTCAGCTGGCGCGCTAGGTAGGGGCGCGCATACGCGTTTTGAGCTCCCACTCCTTTCCTTGTGCGCCAAGCTTCGCCGAGTCAGTCCTATGGCTGAATAGGCGGTGGTGCACACTCCCACACCGAGCGCTAGCGACGGCGGCGGAGAGCTGCCTCCACGCTGTCGAGCTCACACACCGTCGCCTCCCCCCGCCGGAGTCCTGGGAGGGGGAGGTGCTGGAGAGCTCTGCCACTTCGTCGCCGCCTAGTGACGGAGAGCGGCGCCGCGGTAAGGCGTGCCGCCACTTGGTATACGGTGATGACGGCACTCCTTAGGGTGCCCTCCAAGCTACGGGAGCGCTCCTGCGCCACCCGCCTATAGCCTCAGACCCGGAGGCACCCGTCCAGCGCTGGCTGGACGATGTGGCCAACCTGGTCAAGGCGGCGCGGCAGCAGCTGGACGCCGGCGGTCGTTCGTCGGTGGCTGGGTCGTTCGACACCGCAACTGTTGCCTATTCGTCTGCAAGGCGGAGAGCTCGACGAGCGGCGGCCAACGCCCGCTGTTCACCCCCGCTCCCCTCGTCGATGCCCACACCTGTTCATGGGTGTCACGAGAGCATATACGCTGGGCCGGACGCCCGGCTCAGCATTGAGCACCGGCGCGATGAATGCCGCGCCTCCCAAACGGGGGAGAGCACCGCCTCTACAGCAGCGGTGCACCCCTCTGGCCTTAAGGGCCGGCCCTCCGTGTCTCCCGTCGTTGGGGCTGGATGCCAGGCTTTTGTGGCGAGCCTTCGGAATGTCCGATGGCCCCCAAAGTTTCGACCTAGCATTCTTGAGAAATACGACGGCAGCGTCAACCCCACCGAGTTCCTCCAGATATATACGACCAGAATAGAGGCGGCGGGGGGTGACGATAGGGTTATGGTGAACTTCTTTCCCATGGCCCTAAAAGGCCAAGCGCGGGGTTGGCTCATGAATCTGCCATCCGCCTCGGTCCACTCCTGGGAGGACTTGTGCTAGCAGTTCACTACAAACTTTCAGGGCACATATCCGCACCCAGAAGAAGAAGTGGATCTCCACGCGGTGCAGCGGAGGGATGATGAATCCCTCCGGTCATATATTCAGTAGTTCTGCTAGGTCCGCAACAGCATCCCCTACATCCCCGCGCAAATGGTGATATATGCGTTTAGGGGAGGCATGTGGCACAACCGCATGCTGGAGAAGATAGCCTCCAAGGAGTCCCAAACCACCGCGCAGCTCTTTGAGCTCGCGGACCGTGTGGCTCGGAAGGAGGCCTGGACCTGGAACTCCTCCAGCTCTGGCGCGGCGGCTGCGGCTGCCACCGAGTCCGCTGCCCGTTCTGGGTGGCGGGAGAAGAGGAGGAAGAAGAGGACTGTCCGCTTCGATGACAAGGGACATGTCCTCACTGTCGAGGACGCCTCGCGGCCCCAGCGCAAGGGGAGGGCCGCGGGCGGCGGGAGAAAGGATGCCGGCCCTCCCAACCGAGAGCGCTCGGCGGGCAAATGGTGCTCAGTGCACAACACCTCCCTCCATGACCTCGCTGACTGTCGCGCGGTCAAGAGCCTAGTCGTGCGCGTCAGCAAGTGGGGGGAGGAGCGAGAACAGGAATGCCGTGGGGCAAGGGCCCGATGGCTCCTGCCCGCGACCGGCGAAGTGAGTCCAAGCAGAAGGCCCCCACTGACGATGATGGCAACGACGACTTGGGCTTCCAGGAGCCCGAGGCCACCATCGCCACCATAGATTGGGGAGCATGCGCTAATGCTTCCCGCCGCAGCTTTAAGACCATGAAGCGCGAGCTTCTGTCTGCGGTCCCCACTCATGATGCCACGCAACGGGCTCGGTGGTCAGAGGTTCCGCTCACCTTCAACCAGACCGACCACCCCCTTGCATTGCCCGGGGTGGGCAGATTGCGATGGTGGTCTCCCCCACCATTTGCAACATCAAGTTGAGGCGCGTCCTGATAGATGGCGGCGCCACCCTCAACATCCTCTCCCCCACGGCCTTTGATTTAATCAAGGCCCCGGGGATGAAGCTCCGGTCGTCCCCGCCGATCATCGGTGTGACGCCGGGGCGCACGTGGCCGCGAGGACACATTGACCTGCCGGTCACCTTTGGTGGCCCCGACAACTTCCGCACCGAGCGGATCAACTTCGACGTGGCGGATCTCAATCTGCCCTACAACGCGGTGCTGGGGAGGCCCGCGTTGGTGAAGTTCATGGCGGCCACCCACTGCGCCTACCTCCAGATGAAGATGCTGGGCCCAAGCGGCCCCATCACCATCCACGGCGATCTCAAGATCGTGTTGGCTTGCGCGGAGCAGCGCACAAGTGACCTCGCCACGGTCCCAAAGCCCGCGGGCGGCGACGAGAGGCCCGAGGCCTCTTCGTCTCATGCCACGAGGAAGCGGATGACCTCAAGCGACGAGGTCCCCGTGAAGGAGGTGGCACTGGCCGGTGATCCGTCCAAGACCGTCAAGATCGGCGGTCGCCATGATGGCAAATAGGAAGACGCGCTCATCTCCTTCCTGCGGGCCAACGCCGACGTCTTCGCGTGGAAGCCGTCGGATATGCCCGGGGTCCCTAGGGAGGTGATCGAGCATCGTCTGGCTGTGCGATCGGACGCAAGGCCCGTCCAGCAGAAAGTACGGCGACAGGCCCCCGAGCGCCAGGCCTTCATCCGTGAAGAAGTGGCGCGTCTCCTGGAGGCCGGTTTCATCGGGGTGGTCATACATCCGGAGTGGCTCGCGAACCCGATCGTCGTCCCCAAGGCAAACGATAAGTTCCGGATGTGCATCGACTACACCGACCTCAACAAGGTATGTCCCAAGGACCCTTATCCCCTGCCACGCATAGATCAGATTGTCGACTCTACTGCGGGGTGCGACCTTTTGTGCTTTCTAGATGCATACTCAGGGTATCATCAGATTCGCATGGCTAGGTAGGATGAGGAAAAAACTGCATTCATTACTCCTATAGGCACTTATTGTTATACAACCATGTCTTTTGGTTTAAAGAATGCAGGCCCTACTTTTCAGCGTACTACGCGTATTACTTTGGATAGTCAAATAGGCGCAATGTTGAGACGTATCTCGATGACTTGGTTGTAAAAACGCGCAACCAAGAGACATTGCTCTCGGATTTAGCGGAGACCTTCGAAAGTCTCCGCTCCACGCGCATGAAGCTGAACCCCGAGAAGTGTGTGTTCGGCGTTCCTGCGGGCAAACTTCTCGGGTTCTTGGTCTCTGCCCGAGGCATAGAGGCCAACCCCGAGAAGATTAGCGCGATAAATAGGATGTGCCCCCCAGCAAGCTTAGGGATGTGCAGCGTGTCACAGGATGCATGGCCACCCTAAGTCGATTTATATCAGGTTGGGAGAGAAGGCGTTGCCCCCTATTTAAGCTCCTCAAGCGCTCTGGGCCGTTCGAATGGACGGAGGAAGTTGAGCAAGCCTTCAACCAATTGAAGACCTTCCTCAGCTCCCCCCAGTCCTTGTAGCCCCGGAACCGGAGGAGCCGCTGCTGCTCTACTGAGCGGGCACCCCGCAAGTAGTTAGTGCGGCGCTGGTGGTGGAGCGCACCGAGGAGGGTCCTCGGGTCACGCCCCACCGTCCCGAGTCGGTGCAGCCCGGGCCAGAGGGCAACGGGGGAGCCCATCAGCCAGAAGAGGGCCCTGAGGCCTCCCGGGTTGATGATGGCCCTTCGTCCCCTCGCCAGACGGAGTCAGGTGCCCCCGGACCCTAGGTAGGCCCTGAGGCCACTGAGGGGAGGAGCGGCCCGACGCACTCTGACCCCGAGGCCACCGACACGGAGATGGTGCGGGCCCAGTGCGACCCCTCCCACCATCAATGTGCGAGATCTAATGCACCTAGCGAAAAGGCTAAGCCCCGTCGAAAGGTGCATCGGCCAGTCTATTTTGTTAGTGAGGCGTTGCGGGATGCCAAAACCCGGTACCCTCAAGCCCAGAAATTGCTTTACGCGATTTCTGGTGACTTCGCGGAAACTTCGCCATTATTTCCAGGCGCACCGAGTCACGGTGGTGACGTCCTACCCCCTTGGGCAGATACTCCGCAATCGAGAGGGTTCCGGGCGCATGGTCAAGTGGGCCATCGAACTCTCTGAGTTTGATCTCTACTTTGAACCACGTCACACCATTAAGAGTCAGGCCCTCGCCGATTTTGTGGTAGAGTGGACCCCGACCCCCGAGATCGACCTCGGGTTCCCCGACCCTCCCTCGCAGCAAGCCTCCAGCCCTCATTGGGTGATGCAGTTTGATGGCTCGCTCGCCCTCCAGGGTGCTGGCGCCGGGGTCACTTTGACCTCACCAAACGGGGAGACCCTCAAATATATGGTTCGCCTAGATTTCCGGGTAACCAATAATATTGTGGAGTACGAGGGACTCCTTGCGGGACTCAGGGCGGTGACTGGAATGGGGATCCGCCGCCTCTTGGTTCTTGGCGACTCCCAGCTAGTCGTGAACCAGGTCTCCAAGGAGTACCGCTGCTCCGACTCGCAAATGGGGCCTATGTCCGCGAAGTGCGGCGTATGGAGCGCCATTTTGACGGTTTAGAACTACGGCACTTGCCTAGGCGGGACAACACGCTCGCCGACGAGCTCTCAAGGCTCGCCTCGTCACGCGCCCCGACCCCACCGGGTGGCTTTGAAGAAAGGCTTACCCAACCGTCGGCGCGTCCCGATCCCCTGGGGGATTCAGACGCTGCCACGTCACCCTCGGGGCCCGATGGAATCCAGACCCCGAGGCCGAAGGGGGTCGAGCCCGACCCCCCACAACAAATCGCCTGGATGACCTAGATCCAGGCGTTCCTCAAAGATGAAACTCTCCCCGAGGATCGCGAAGGGAGCGAGCGAATCGTCCGCATCTCCAAGAGGTACGTGTTGGTAGAGGGGGCCCTCTACCGGAGCGGTGCCAACGGAGTCCTCCTCAAATGCATCTCTCGGGACCATGGCATCGAGCTTGTCGCCGATGTCCATGAAGGCGAGTGCGGTGCTCACTCCGCCTCGCGCACCTTGGTCAGCAAGGCCTTCCGACAGGGTTTCTACTAGCCGATAGCGCTCCAGGATGCAGCCGACCTGGTCCGACGGTGCAGGGCGTGTCAATTTCACGCCAAGCAAACGCACCTGCCGGCCCAGGCCCTACAGACCATCCCGCTCTCATGGCCCTTCGCGGTCTAGGGGCTGGAGGTCCCTTCAAGAAGGCCCTGGGCGGGTACGAGTACCTCTACGTAGCCATCGACAAGTTCACCAAGTGGCCCGAGGCCTACTCGGTCATCAGGATCGATAAGCACTCGGCCCTCAAATTCATCAAGGGCATCACTGCCCGGTTCGGGGTGCCCAATCGTATCATCACGGACAACGGCACCCAGTTCACAAGTGAATTGTTTAGCGATTACTGCGACGACATGGGCATCAAGCTTTGTTTCGCCTCACCCGCCCACCCCAAGAGCAACGGTCAAGTGGAGCGCGCCAATGCGAAAATCCTCAAAGGCCTCAAGACAAAGATGTATAATGTCCTCAAGAAACATGGCGATTCATGGATCGACAAGCTCCCAGCGGTGCTATGGGCGAATCAGACTACCTCAAGCCGTGCGACAGGAGAAACCCCATTTTTCCTGGTTTACGGCGTGGAGGTTGTCCTCCCATCCGAGCTCACCCTGGGATCCCCTCAGGCCGCCATGTACAATGAGGCTGATCAAGAGCAGCTCCGACGGGACGACCTTGACTACCTTGAAGAATGAAGGCGACGCGCCACCCTTTGGGCCGCGCGTTACCAGCAGAGCTTAAGGCGCTACCATCAGCAGAAACAATCTCGTCCTACGCCGCGTCCATACGCGTGCCGGACTGAGCAAACTCTCACCCATGTGGGAGGGGCCGTTTAGAGTGATCGGCATCCCCCGGCCGGGCTCCGTCAGGCTGGCTACGGAGGATCGCACCGAGTTGCCTAACCTGTGGAACATCGAGCACCTTCGTCGCTTCTACCCATAAAGGAGTCATTGTTGTTATCCCTCAGGCTCGGGCCAACCCCACATGGCCCCTCGGGCATACCGGGTTAGCCGGGGGCTCCCACTGTTAATACACTCCTTTTTGTCATTTATTCTCTAAATAACAAAGCTTTTTCCTTTATATCCGAGCGGTAGTGTCTATTTTCGTTTTCTGACGGTTGTTTTGACTCAACCCGGGGTGCTCGTGTTCGTTTTGCTCCCGATGATTCGGACCGCCTAGACGCCAACGAGGGGGCCCAGAACGAGCCGTG
This sequence comes from Oryza punctata, assembly GCA_000573905.2. Lineage (NCBI taxonomy): Eukaryota > Viridiplantae > Streptophyta > Magnoliopsida > Poales > Poaceae > Oryza > Oryza punctata. The sequence goes on along the minus strand of CM002499.2, from coordinate 19,791,536 downwards.
CCCCGGGACACGGTGAACCCTGGGAGGAATCGGCAATGGCCAACCAACGGGTCCCCACTAACCCCCGGTCACCGTGTTCCCGGCCTGCCCAGCCTCGACACGTGGAACTCCCCAAGAGCTCTAGTCCCGGCCCTTGTTGTTTGGGACAGCAACTCGGGCCCGAGCCCCCCGTTCGAGTCAAAAACAGCAGACATCAACAGAATAGTCCAGCCGATTCACGGGCATTATCACAAACTAACATCGAACTGAAATTATGCATTCATTGCAGGCAAAATAAAAGCAGAGTGTTCAAACGCGAAGCAGATAAAACAAGAAGTGCTGGTTATTACAAGATCGGCACGGAGGCCTTATAAACATGTAAAAAAGAGAAAGAAGGGAGGAGGAGGCAGCGTCTGCTGGGCTCGGGCCGCTCGGTCACGCCTCGCTGTCGTCTTCGTCACCACCGTCCTCGTCGTCGGAGGCCGGCGCATGGGCGAACCCGGGGGCCGTCCCTCGAAGGAGTGGACGATTTCCTGGGCGACCTCCCGGACTTGGGCGTGTGCGGCTGCCTCGGTCCCCGGTGGGAAGTCGTCGAAGACTGCCCACGGCGAGAACTCGGGGTCGCGGGCCTGGTAGCTCGCTAGCACCAGCTCGACTGCCCCCTCGGCGAGGCCCCTCGAGGAAGACTTGATGGTCTCCTCGATCTCCTTGGGGAGCCTCCCCAGGTCCTCGGCCATATCGGCAAGGCGGTGGGCGACCCTAGCCATGGTGGCGCCGAATCGGTACTGCCGGCCCTGCCAAACGCTTGCCCGACGCCCGGCGCGCTCCAGCATGGCGACAACGTCTTGGAGCATGCTGGGGCCCACCTCGTTAGCCAACCGAAGGCCCTCGAGCTCTCCAGCTCGGGAGTCCAGGAGCCGCTGTAGCTCTGTGACGGACTCCTCGGCCGTAGTAAGGCGGGCGACCAGGCCGCTCTGGGCCTCGGGTGCCCCGATGCCCTGCACCATCTCCTCCACCTCCTTCGCCCACGCCTCAAGCTCGGCGGCGCGCTGCTCTAGAGCGGCCCTCCCGACGCGGGTGCTCCCGAGGTGCGCAAGCTCGCGCGCCGCCGCGGCCTCCTCACGCTTAGCGAGGAGTTCCTCGCGGCGCTGAGCCTGCACGTCACGGTGGGAGACCTTGGACTCGCGCTCGGTGATCCTGGCTGCGCACTCCTCTCAGGCGCACAGGGTCTCGGCTAGTCGTCGGCTCGCGACCTTGGACGCCGCGAGGGTACGGCCTACTCGGCGACGGTTTCCTCGCGGAGATGGAGCGCGGCCTCCATCTCCACGGCGGCGGCCTCGTGCGTCGCCAGGGTCTCCTCCCGCGCCTTCAGCTCGTCCGCGCGGACTCGCAACGCCCTATTGGAGCCCCGGTGCGTAGCCCTCGTCGGAAGAGGGCCGCTCTCCTTCGCTATGACTACCACCGGCGCCGTCATGGCCCTGGTCCCCCGAGGCGCTGACCGCGTCCATGATCGCCCGGATGCTGTCGCGGTCGGGGTCGCTACACAAGGGGACGATCCCTGCTGGGATCAGGGATGGCTCCGCCGTGCTGAGGTTCAGCACACGCTGGATCACCACCCGGAGGTCCTCTTGACCCCAATCCCAGTTGCAGCCCGGATGCGATCGGATGGGGTCCTCGGAGCCGCTGTACGCCCAGCCGCTCCGAGCACGTCGCTGGAGTGGGGCGATGCGGCGGCGGAGATAGTCCCCGTAGACCATGACACCGGTGAGGCCCTGGGCACGCAGTCCAGCTAGGCGGTTTAGGACGACGTCGTACGTGTCCCCGAGCATGATGGTCGACCGCCATGTTGGTCTCTACACCGGTGGTGGGCTTGGCAGTCGGAGGCGACGCTCGTCGGGAAGACCGGTGTAAAACCAGTCGCTCTTCCTGTCGTCCCAATTTTTGCTCAGGATGCATGGGATGTACCGTTGCGCCGCCTGCGCGCGTGGTTGGAAGTAGCAGCCGCCGACCTTCGTTGCCAGTGACACGGACTGCATGGTGAAGAACAACCGGAACAGCCGGAGAGTGGGCCTTACCCCCACGAACATCTCGCACAAGTGTGCGAACATGGCCAATGTCATCACGGCGTTGGGGGCGAGGTGCGCCATCTGGAGGTCGTAATACTCCAGGATGTCCAAAAAGAAGCGGGAGAATGGTGGGATTAACCCCACCATGGCAAAGGGGAGGTAGAACACCGATCGATGGGGATACTGCAGAGCCGGGCGCGCTTCGCCCAACATCACCGCCTCCCGGTCGTGTGCTGCCAGCATGAACTTGCGCGGCAAGCTGACCACCCACTCGTTGGTGATACGGGAAGACGGCAGCACGCTACCGTCGACTGACGACGAGCCCCGTGCCATCTCACCGGAGGAAGCGAGCGCGAGGGAGAGAGTGTGTGGTGGAGAGAAGCGCTGGGCGGCGAAGAGAGCTAGGGCGCAAGAAAGCTGTGTTGGGCAAAAGTGGCGAAGGAAGGGATAAATCCCCTCCTCGACGCCCTTTATGTCCTAGCCGCTGCCGCGCCAGGTTCCTCGTTTCCCGCGCCCACTAACTCGTCCCTTCGATTAACGCGCGCACTCCCTCCACTAGCCCCGCTACTTCGCTTCCGGCGCGCATGCGAGATCCCGCGGCCGTCATGGAGATAGAGGGGCAGATCGCGTCCGCATTTATGGCGCGCGCGGTTACCAAAGGTGCGCCATCATCACAACTCCGGATGGATAGATGGACGTGTCCCGGTTTTGCATGCCGCCCCGGATAATAGGGCCGTTATGAGGTAATGGCCCATTATCGAAGAGAGGAGTTTTCCCCTGCGTAAAAGCAGCCACCGTTCGTTTTCCTCCGAGAACCTGGGCCCACATAACGCCGGATCGATGAGGTGGCATCAAGCCTGGTCGCCCCACGGTGGCCCCCACAGGCCTTACGCCGGAGGCTACTGTCGGTGTCATGGGCCCAGGGGTATGTTGACTTAGGGCTTAAGACGGCCCCTTACACCAACGTGACCATCCCCGAGGGGGAATCGGGCCCGAGGGTGACGTGGTGGCTACCCTCTACTTCCCAGCGCGCGGTGGTCGCCACTGTAGCAGGGGTCGGGCTCCCCCGACCCCCTTGGGCCGCCGCCACGTGCACCGGAGTGGGAGGCGCTCCCAGCGCTCACCTACCCCCATTAATGGCGACACAGGCGGTGTGCGCCTGCGTGTGCGCGCGTGCCGCATTAAATGCGAGTAGACATGCACGCGCGCGGCTGATGCCGGTCACAGCCGGCTGACCGGTCTGTGACCGGTACGAATGATTGATGGGACGCGGCACAGTACCGGGCGTGCCGTCCGCACGCCGTTAGGTACGCTGCATGCCCTGTTGAGTCACATCGAAATCATGTAAGCCAATTCGGCTCAGTCATCCGGCTGGAGTTGGTAAGCCAGGTCTAATCACCTGGTGCACGTCGCTATGTACGGGCGAGGCACGCAAGTCTCCGGCTATTTAATGAAGGATAATGCACGGTGCCACACGCGGTCAACGTGCATCCTGACAAGGGTCACATCGCCCTTGTAGTGTGGTGGACTTCTGCCCCAAGCAACAGCGTGGCCCTTGTTTGTAAAAGAATGTTTTTTCCTTTTATCTAGAATGTAACCTGCTGGCCCATGTGATATCCCCTTGGGAGTATAAAAGGAGGCCAAGGCCTAGAGAGAGGGGATTCGATCCCTGAACAAGAACACACATAATCCATCACACACAGGAGTAAGGTATTAAGCCTCGCCGGTGGCCCGAACCTGTATAATCCCTTACATCACCACCCTCTCTCGTGCGGAACCCTCTCTCTCTACGCCACCAGCGCACTGGACGCGTCCCTCGCACCCTGGGCCGAACTCACAAAGGGGGCCCTCACAATCCCTCGCTGAGGAGTTTACCCTCCGTCAGGTGATTTCTTTGACCATAGCTAGATGGTCCCACAGGTCAGTCCCTGCTTCATTTCTCTCCACCTCGTGGATTTGCTTGTCATCTCTTTCTCCGCTCTCTCACCGGCTCACCGCTCCCCGGTCGGCGGTGGTCTCCGGCGGAGATGGATGCTGCGGGGCACCGCCAGTGGTGGCCACGGCGGGCGAAGGTTAGCCTGGGCCTCCCCATCTCTCTCTCGACACCTTCCCTCGAGACCAACCGTAGAGGAAGTGGATTCTGGAATCTGTGCAAATCAGATAAAGATGCTACTAGATTCATTATTGTCTACGAATTTCCTGCAAAAGAGCGAGAAAATTGATCCCCAAAATAGATACTCTGTCTAATTCTCGTGCTAATTTTGACTCAGTGACTCGATCGATTTTAAATTCTGGATCAAACTATCGCTGGCTCAGTGAAGTTAGGAAAGAGAATTAGCAGTAGAAAATATCATTTCTTGTTGTATCGATATGACCTGATTATCAGTATCAGATGAGCGTTTTATCGAGTTAAGTGGGTACAGTACTAAGCTCCCTTGATAGCCTCATTTGGTTTGTTTCCCCACCCGTGCCAAGCGAGGTAGAAAGAAGCCATAATCTCTATCTAAATGCCTGCGGTTAAATGCATAGCACTGAGCAATTCAGATCAAACAAATGAAATTGCAAGCTACTACATAGTTTGTGCTAACAATGAAACAGCAAGATTACTTTGAAGCGATCTCAGCCAGAACATCCTGCTCGTTGTCAAGCAACTAAAATTACAATCAGGGGGTTCTTCCATGCAGGAAAGAAATTCTGCAAGAAAAGATCACACTTGTTGCAAGGATGCAAGCACATTTGAACAATTCCAAGGTCTCCGGCCTTTATTGTTAGACCTGTTGAACAATCATATTTGCTTTTAAATTCACTCATTTTATTAGGAGTAACGTACATAATTACATATGACCAGTGACCATGAATAATTCAAATGCTTATAGCTAAAGCATGTTTTTATTGACACAATTATTGTGCAGCAACGTATAAAGTGCTTATAGGGATACATTGGTGTATTGCACGCCACACGCATAGCCACGTATTTTTTAGAACAAGTAGTAAGCAACAGTAAACACGGAATTGCAGAGTGATATTTTTCATAAGAACTGAGCTTGCGCTTTTGAAGCAACGGTGTAGCAGAACTTCAACCACCATGGTGGCTAATTTATAAGCGTATATCACCTGCATGCAAACATATGGGTCAAGTGAACAAGTGTGCAAATGTTTTGAATATTATCATTAATAAAATGAGTAGTAAAAATGATTAAAGACAAGTAAATGGATTGTGGATTGACTATGGAAGTATGGACCAGTCGAGGGCTAGCTGTACTTACTTTACTTCTATGCCCAGGTTATACTGGAAAATTGACGCCTTTCAGGGATCTCAATTTTCTTCAGAGAAGAAAATCTCTGAATGAAATCGGGCAACTTCTTGAATTCTTTGCAGTCACTAACCTTCAGGTATTCAAGAGTGGAAGCAGCTGATGCAAAGCTATCTGGAAAGGTCTCAAACTTTGGAAGCCCCACAAGTTCAATTGATTTGAGACTCTTCATACCACCCATTGCTTCCTTTGGTTCCATCAAATTTAACTCATCACAGTTATGAATCACCAATTTCTGAAGGGTGACTAGCTGGTTCATGCTAGAGGGGAGAGATGGCAAATTTGGACAATTAAAGACAAATAGCTCTCGAAGTGCACTGAGGCTGCCAAATCCTTCTGTCAGTGATGTTAACATTGGGCAGGCACTAATCTGTAGAAATACCATGGAAGTCCAACCCATGAGGGCATCATTAGGAAGATATTGTTGCTTAGATGTGAGGATTAAGTACCTCAAGCTGACAAGTCTTTGAACATCTCTTGGTAGCTCCTCCAGTTCTTTGCACCAAGCAAGTTGAAGTGTTTGCAAATTCACCAGCTTACACAGAGAATTGGGCAGGTATTTGATCTTCATATTCCATTGCAGATCTAGGTACCTTAGGTGCTTCAAATTTCCAATTGAACTTGGTAACTCCTCAAACTCAACTTCAGAGAAAACCAAGATTCGTAGGCATGTAAAGGTTGCCAAGAGATCTTCAAGAAAAGATTTGCTCACAGCACCATAGTTGTGCCGACTCGCAAATGTCCTTGCCTTCCTTGCCCTTCTCAGTTGTTTTGGAAATTTTAGGTCCTTTGAGAACTCCTTCTGGTCCCACACAAGATGCTTAACTCTTTTGGAGGCACTAAAGTTTTCACAGCTAATTGTTGCATGCTCATTGGGAGATACAGATATGGCTAGGTCATGAACAAAGCTATGCATTTTACAACGTGAGATGGTGCCATCATGACTAAAAACATAGTCTTGGAAAAGAGATCTCCCAGCAAGCTCACTAAAATATCTCTCTCCCGTTCTTATTGCCTCCTTACTTCCACTAGCTGTATTCAACAGACCCATTGCCATCCAATACATTATTAAAAGTTCTCTGAAAATCTCATAGTCCTTTGGAAAAGTGGATAAGCTGGCAAAACATGCTCTTAAATCAGATGAAAGTGCATCATAACTCAGTTTTAAAACTGACAAGATATCTGCATTCGGGATATTTGTTTCCTTAACTTCTTGCCACTTAGAGATATCCTCCATAGACAATAGGGATCCCAGAGTCCTAACTGCTAAAGGAAGACCATCACATTTCTGTACAATGGATTCTCCAAGTTTTAGTAACTCAGTATCCTTTGCCTTCTGTCCTTTGAATGCATATCGAGCAAATACTTTCATGCATTCTTCGTGTGGAAGTTTTGGAACTTCATATGGTTCTATGGTCTTCAATACTGATGCAATTTTTGAAAGACGTGTGGTGATTAAAATCATGCTTCCACTTCTACCACTCGGTAGCAGGTTCATCAATTCTTCCCAATCATTAATGTTATCATGTGATATGTCGTCTAACACTAGCAAGTATCTCTTATCTCCTAAAAGCTCATGAAGTTTCTTTTGTAGTGCTTCTAGGGTTAATTGCTTATTGCTTTCACCACTATCTGATTGTATGATTATATCTACTATATGTTTAAGATCAGACACATTAGCTACACATGCCCATAGCATCTTGTCAAACTTTTCTTTGGTTCGTTTATCATTAAATACCAGTTTTGCTAGGGCAGTCTTGCCTACACCTCCCATTCCAATTAGTGGAAGCACTGACAGGGTATCAGAACTAGATTCAGCAGCTTCTGAAATCATCTTGACAATATCATTTTTAGCTTTATCTCTTCCTACAATCGTTCGCTCATCTACAATGGAGTATGTTTCTCTCTGGACAATTCGATCTGAAGGTGTGTCTATTGGTTCTTCCTTCAAATCAAAATTTCTTCTAAGTGCAGCTATTTCATTTAGCCTTTCACGGACATTTCTTATCTTTCTTCCCAGTTCAAAAGGAAAGATGCATAGTTGAGCAAAATAAGTACGGATTTCACCTTTTCCAACTTTCTGCTGCAATGCTCGTGTCCCAACGTCATCGAGAGCATCATCTATGTCGTAGACAACGTCTTTGAGGTTTTCCAGCCAATGTTTAAGTGAACTAGATGTAGATTGCTTCCTTTCAGCATCTTTAAGAACAGCACAAATAGCCTTCAATGAGTTTCTTAGCTTTTCCATCTCACTCCTAACAGAACAAGCAAGTTTGATGTCGTCGAGAGCATATTCAACAGCAAATGTAGTGACCTTTGAGAGTATTGATGTAGCCAATACAGACAGTGCTGCCATTTCTTGAGAAAAAAACTACTGCATACAGAAACTGTGAAATATTTAGGGCCAATGGTGCTGTTATAACTTATGACAATTTGACATGTTATAATTGATACAGAAGAGCATTTGCGCTGATCGCAGTGCATTTTTCTCAAAAATGAACAGTAAGGAGGGATCATTGGTGTAGTTTAAAGAGTGCTGTTGGTAATTGAAGAGGGAAAGAACAATTCTTCGTTTGGCCAGATTAATTGAGTATCAATTATAACAGATATCCGTTGCAGAGGAAAGCAGAAGTATGCTTTAGTTGCCAACTTAATGGACATAGATAATAATTTGGTCGAGTCTTTTGTATTTCCAGACTTAAATTTATATTCTTGTTGTTATGTTGACTGCTCTGATTCAATGAGATATTTAATGTGTACAATGACTATATACCAAATATGAAGTGCTCTGCAGTCAGACTAAAGTTCTATTCCAGGCGCCCTGCTCTGCTTAGAGCTTCCCTGTTGGATGCTTCATTTTTTGTTAATGGGAAGTTTCGAAATTTCAGTTTTTGATATAGGAAAAGGAAATCCAGCCATGTGACTTGAATTATAAATTTAGCATTTATCTATTCGAAATAGCTGAGGGCATACTCACTACTATTTCACTTCATGTTTTTGTGAATTTCTGAGGCTTGATGGCTCTATCCAAACAGTAGTATCCGTTTACCAGATATTTGAGATCAGTGATAATTTGCTTCTTTCTACTTTGCTAATTGTCATCAGGAAAACCAATATTAGGACATGTCAACATTGATTTGGACGAAACAAGGGGTTGGCTCACTTTTAGATATAAGCAGATGAATAGTACTCAGAACTGTTATGTCAAGAAATGAGAAATCACATGCACTAGTGTTTCAAAAATCGATCTGGATTGTAAATCAAGTAATGCAACAGCAAAGTTACTTGTACCTTACATGATCTGGTTACTCTGTTCTGGAAGAAGAGAAGGATCAAATTTGAAATGAAGAGTCTGCAGTTTGTCTGAAATGCAGGCGCTAACGTTTGCTGAAACTGTCACCAGCAGTTCAGCCTTAGCTCTTAGCCAGCTTCTTTGGGCCCTATTAATAGTCCATGGAGTTTGCTCTTACATTAAGAAAAGCATCACTTTCCTAATTCCTTTAGGAATGATAGTACAACATTGTCTCCCCGCAACAAAAAACAAAAACAAAAACGAAAACAAAAACAAACAGAAGAGTAGAATCTCATATGAGAGGAATAAAGCTTTGCTTGCTACGAGGACCATTGTTTTGCTTACAGAGAGAGACAAATAGTTGCTTACTGGGCCGGAAAATTTTACTGGGCCTACCTGTCAATGTCAGTTCATTCTTGGAAAACTTTCCTGGGCCTACTTGTGAATTGTGATGAAGAAACTCCTCCATTTTATGCAGTAACAAATATAAATCCAGAGGATACTTCCCTTAACATCTGAATTGATGCTCCTAGATATAGGGCTTTAAGGTTGCAAAGATGACAAGAAATGTGCTATTCTCCAAGTTCCACTCAGATGCCAGATATCCAAATCCCTCTAGAAACAACTATTTTTTTCAGGGTACTCTAGAAACAACTCAAAATAAACAATTTGTGCAAACCAGTTAGAGTATGATTGTGCATTCTCAAAGGTTTTTGGTTCTTTAATCAACTTGCAAAAATTACATATGAAAAAACTGACAAAATTAACATCCGAAAAGCCTTACAAAATCTATATTTTCTCAACCAACTCACCGTAAATGTTTTTGCATCTTAACAGTGTACTACTTAAAGTGAAAGAAAATGGACACAGATTAAATGGGCTTGGTTGCCTGATCCAATTGGCCTGCATTAAGGACCAGCGTATACAAGGCAGCTCGGCCTGTCTGAAGCATGAGTCTGCCCATACATTTTCAATCATGAGCGAATTTTACAATGGACGACCCATGTACACTCCCTCTGTTATGTATATCTTGAATGCAAATTGGCATTTAGAATGTCATGAATCGGTAGATGTTGCTTCAGTTCATGTGGGAGATGTTACGGTGCTGTATAATGTCCTTGAAAAAGGATTTTTTTTGTGAGAATTTAATAATATTTTTTAGTGAAAAAAATTGTTATCGAGGTTTCGAGGACAGCTCTATGTACCTATTATATATCACTAATTTTTATCCCGAGAAGATTCTTTTACTTTAATTAGTTTACTCGTAGAACGTACTCCCTCCGTCCCATACAGGATTTTGTTTTTTATGGGACGGAGGGAGTAGAGTCTGTAAGAGCATTTTCAAAGCTATACAGATACAGATAGATAAGTTAGTTTAGTTGATATATACAAACAGTCTTAATTTTCTTAAATTCTTCAATTACGACATACATTTAAAGTTTAAACATGCAGCATGCATAAAAATTTTTCGGAGTGAAGAAAATACGTACGGAGACTGGATACTGTCATTAACCATTCATATAGTCTCAAAATAAACAACAGAGAGTATATCATGAATGCCAAAAGCTTCATAAAGATGCCAATTTCTAAGTGAGATGCCTCACCAAGTTCAATTTATTCCTGCTGACGTATGGATGGTCAAGGGATTTCCTAGATACCTATTGACGGTTGAGAATTTCTCAACTGGAAAAAGTAAAGAAAAGGCAACTCAACTACACTATATGTTTGAACGGCAGCTGACACTCAGGAATAATCAAGATACTTATACGCGATCAAAATTGTTAATCAGTTTCATGATATTCGATCAATCTCAAAAGCTAAGAACACGAATAAATTAAATAGTTGATCAGAGAAGCTCAAATTTGACCACAAATAATGGAGAAGTTTACTGCATGAAACTTTATACTAGCGACAGTGCAATGGCATATGCTAGCTCGTTTCCTAGAAAGTTACTGCATCACCACACAGATGCAATAGTCGTAATTAAGTTTATTCTCTCTTTCTGTTTCAGAATATTCGTGTCGATCTCATTCGAGCAAAAGCAAGAGAAAGAGATTCGAGCCTCTCTAATCAATTCCTAACTTGCTTTCACAAGTTTGTACTGACTTAACATCAGCAGGAACAAAATCTAACATGGTGTACACTAATGGACACTTGCATTTATTTTGATGAACATTATATTAACACCGCCAATTAACTTTTTTGTTTTTTGGTCAGAGATGGAAGCTGAAAGTATCTAAGAACTTAAGTACATCCAAAGGACAAAGAAAGGAAGGATCCATGCATGAGAGAAGCTAGGCACCTAAAGAGTAAAGGGATGTATAGTGCGCAATCTAGCTAGATATTTAGGCACTAGAATTTTAATTCAAAAAGTTCTTTTTTTTAAAAAAAAGGAAGAACGGAAGGAGTAACTTGCAGCCAAATATCTAATCAATGTTCTTAGAATTAGGAGGCGAAATTAAAATAAAGCATGCCGAGGGACAAACCGTCAATCAACGTAGCTCAACTTGCAATGCGCACTTTGAGCATATGGCAAACCAAAAGAAATTAATGTACATGTACGATTAAACATGTACATGTACACCCCCGGCGGCAAATATATTAGTGATGAACATGTACGATTGCACCGCATCTTGATGAGCCTCTTTTGATGATCTTTGATTAGGAGAAGCACCATGTAAGTTGATATTTATGTGTCCTGAGCTGATGATAGAGCATCAAGTTGGTACTGGCACGCAATTAGTGTAGTGGTGATTATCAGATAACGGTATGTAGAAACCCTAGATTGTTTTAGCTAGAGACCATAAGATTTCAAAGACCTTCGCTTTCCCATAATAAAATAAAATAAATATATTGGGATGAGGCAGTGTTTGCGATTTCGGTAGACACCGATTTTTTGAAAAATTCGTTTCCTGATCAAAGTTTTTTGAAATCTTAATTGAATTTGAACAAAATTTAACCGAATTCACAAACATTTGAAAAAATCTGGAAATTTTAGTGGAGATTTGTGCTTGTCCGAAATTTCCAAAATTTCAAATTAACCATCTGATGAGGATGCCTATTCCTAATCGTTTACTGGACCTGGTGCCATGATCGATGCACGGCAGCCAGGTCAGTGTTGGGATCGATCGACTCAATCATCACACGGGAGAATTAGAACGAAACACCACAGGATAACAGAAAGGAAAATTTCATTCGACAGACACAACTTTGTCAATCTTTTCTTTTTGTCAACTCACATGGTTGTAGTAGCTGTGTGTATATCTAGTAGGTCCTCTATGAAAATAAAAGAAATATATATACTCGGACTTATTGGTATAGGTCAGTATATATGTATATCAATAAATAAGTCAAAGTTTGATGTCCCTTCCATTCAAATTTGATCCCCCCTTATATGTGAGAACTTATCTCTTCTATCTTATATGCACAGTCATCCTCCTTCCCACCCCAATCTCACGTATAAAAAAACCGCTCAAAAATCAGTAAAACAAAAATAAAAAAATGACCAACCGAGAGAAAAATACAGAGAAAGAGAAAAAAATGAACCACATTCACCAGATCTTTTCCCGCTGCAAAGTAAGGACCCATGAAGTAAAATAAAAAGGAGAGGACTAAACAAATAGAAAACTTTCCCGTTAGTTTTTTTTAAAAGCCACAAGCCATTATTGCACTATATAAGCCAAATGTTAGATTTGAGTAACTTTTTTGGTTTATGCGATTTAGACTTAGGCCCTGTTTAGAGGCATTTGCAATGGCAAATGGCAAAAATTTTGGTGGCAAAAGTTTTGGCATTGCATTTTTGCAAGTTGGTGTTTAGAGACATGCAAAGTTGTCATTTTCCCATGCACCATGAGAGGTGGTCCGTGTCCCTATATACTTTTTGGTGAAATTTGCTACTCTAGAGTGCCAAATGCCAAATGCCAACTTGCCATTTTCCCATCCTGCTGTTTAGATCCATTTTACCAAAAAGTGCTTCAAAATAGGAAAAGTTTTACCATTTTGAAGGATCTAAACAGGTCCTTAGGAACCCAACCATGAACTTGAGGCTTAAATGCCACCAGCTTTGTAAACCATAAAAACAAAAAGTCAGGTTAAAAGCCTAACCTAAAAAAAGGCCCTGTTTTAATTTAGACATTCTCTAGATAGAAGGAACTAATTATGCTATGCAAGCCTTGAAATAGTTTGTGAGATTGATCATCATTTGTCGCCGCCGTTGGATGGAATTAGTCATTCAGGTTTCAACTGCTATTCCTCACTAACATCTCACAGTACTCTTTCCTCACAATGTCACATCAGCTCATCGCACTTATAATCAATCATTTGAACTGCAACAAATTTCTTACCGTCCAACCCAATGCAACCCCTACCTCGCTATATATATACTGATGTCAAACCTATCTCTATATTTGTCACTAAGTATATATAATTAATCACACTGGCAATATTTCATGGACTGAAGTGGTAATTTTTTTACCCACTAGCTAGCTAGCCTTTTCATCTAGTTATCCTAACAGATAGCCTGGACATATCTCTATCCGATCCAAATCTCTGTTGGTGGCAAGGAAAACCACATGTAGATACGTATGTACCTTCATTTTCTTCTTGAGGTGATAGCTACCACCTTTAATTCTCACTCAAGAGGGGGACAGTTGCTCACTCTTGCCTGCCGTTTATTTGAGCCTTTTAACTAATTCCCTTCAGAAATTAACCAAGTATATAAATTATTTAGTTGCAAATAGTTTGTGGCCACAATTACTGCATGATCTCTGATGACGATGAGACGAGATGATGATGTGCAAGGTGCCACATGTGTGCATGCATCTGTGATGGCGAAGAGAGAGGGCACAAAGCAATGGACATGGACTTGCAACGGTGTGCGAGTGATGACCACCACTACAATCCTCCGATCTCTCGTTCCCTTTCCCTTTTGTACGAATGGTAGATATCAAGCCATGGAGAAAGAGGGGAAAGGGAAGACTGACAAGTACTTCTCCCAAATGATTAACGTGTTTGTCTAGTAACTGCTAGGTACTCTTTCTCTCCATTCTCAAAAAAGACTATTTTTTACAAGAATCTGGACATAAACCATATTATACGTGTCGGTTATTCTTACATATAACCAGCACACACATGTATGCATGTGTATATATCTCTCCTTATATGTATCGGTATAGAACTGACACTAATGACCTAGATTATCAGTATCACTAAGTTACTGCCGGTAGCGAAATCCGGACATCCAACACCTATGAGAGGTTGTAAACTGACATCCATTACAGAAACTGTATTAGTGTTTATGATGGATGGAGTACATACTGAACTTTACCATGGAAAAGCTAGGCATCCTTAAGTTAATTAAGTATACCTAGAGTTTTGTTTTGGTATTTTATTCAACTTAATTCTCAAAGCATGCATGCATGAAATTTGAGCTGCATGCATGTTTCTTGTTTGTAGCTGGCATCCAATACGAACTATTCGATTCTTTTGACCAGGAAGCACTAAGAGCTAGTAGAGTCTGAAATTATAGTGCCGACCAGAGTAGTGCAATTTGAGCAGCTTGAGAGAATTAAATTTAATTCCCATAACCGGGGCCATCTCTATCGAGCTACTAAAGCTCTAAAATCCACGTCCTTCAAAACTATTTGCACCACGCATGTGCAACAGATGTTCATTATCATTCATCAATATTGACCATGCGGTGTCACTATTAATTACACAAGAGGCGACACCTTTCGGTTCGTAACTTGCATCCCTGCCATTTTTCGAACCGGCAAGCCACCATAGTGACTGGCAGCTGTACGGACATATATTCCTACCGGTTTGTCAGGTTAACTGACAAGGATAGTAAGTATATAAATGCTGGTTTGCCCTAGCTACCAACTGGTAGGGATTTGGATTTACCACGAAAAAAAAACACAGTCTGGAGCATCCTTCGTTGTGTAATGACGGTCCCGGCCATTTAAAAACAGGTAGCGATATCGATAACAGTACATAGCTAATAGAAAAATAGCTACGAACCATCCTGCTAAGCGGAAGGACGATCCGGAATGTGTGGTAATCCATTATGGACGTTCTGTATATGGGAGGATGGAGACACAGTAGTGTGGATGATCCTCATGGCGCATATGATGGGGACAAATGGTTCTGCACCGGTCCGAATGGTCCCTCGGCGCGAGATTGAACGATGGTCTGGATTGTGTGGAAAACTAGATGTTTCGTATCTGCCGTGAACAATCTGGCCATCACCGAAATCGACGGTACATACCACCAGCACCTTGGATGATCCGTACGACGTGAAAACGGATACGGCCAAAATAGACAGTACATACCACCAGCACCTTAGATGATCCGTACGACATGAAAACGGATACGGCCAAAATGGACAGTACATACCACCAGCACCTCGGATGATCCGTACGTCGTGAAAACTGATGGTCTAGATGTGTGGCTGGACGGTCTGCCTATTGACACGAGGATGGTCCGATCAAATGGAAGGACCGTCCTATATATGTGAGCCACTAAAGGAAATCTCATTCTGTATGTCGGACGGTTCTAAAGTAGGTCCTCATTGCTAACTTGTAAGAGCATATAGGCTCCCATTATAAGAAGAAACTCCTCTTTGACATGGACCAATGACATATAGGCCATGTCAGCCGTTTATAGTTAAGAGGACAGTAAGTTTTGCCTTCCAGCAACAAGGAACGCTCAACACTAAACTGGTAATCTATCCCAGTGTCGGCAAACTATTTCTTACATATATACGACATTGTTTATTTAAGTCACTAGGAGTACTTCATGTTAATTAAAAGGGAATTAATTAAGATAAGTTTCTTTCTTGTTGTGGTTATCTCTATAAGAAGATTTACATCCTTTGCATACCTAAAATGGTAAAGATCCAATGCTCCATTGCGAATGTTTAAATACTGATTGATGTACTTAGGTAGGAAGGATAAAAATATAGTTTTACTGGTAAATATATGTAAGGGTAGGAATGTCTTTGATATTTGATATTAGTGATAGGTACTCTTCCTTATGGGTTAAGTCAACCTCACATCCATTACATTATTTGCGTGATTTTTTTCTTCAGATTTACGTTTAGTGCCTAAAAACATGATGGATTAAAATATAAGTGATTGCATGGGTTAAAAATATGAGAATCTTGCTTGGCTGGGTCGTCTTTGCGTTGCTGCTAGTTGCCGCTGGCTGCCCTGTTAATTAGTTGCCGAAGCGGCGAAGCCCAAGTATAAACCTCCCAGCTACCATCGCCTGTCCACGCCTGCTTGGTGCTTGCTATCACTGGCCCGTTGCCCGTTCACATAGTCTCCGCACTAGATACAAGTCGCAACGACAGATGAAGGAAAGAGAAATTGGAATGCCACAAACAAAGTCAAACATTTTAACCCACGTCGACACAATTAAATTAATGCACGACGATCTTTGTTCTTTCTTGTCCCTACTGATCTAAATAACTAGATAGTTGAGTGATTTACGTTGTTTTTCTAGCTACTACCGATTAGATTAAGCCGATAATCCCTTAAGATATACCCATATTTTACGAGTTATTTACTCTACTACCATTAGTTACAATTAACAATTCACGTTACTCCACCTCTCAATATACCTATGTAAACAAAACTTTTCTGTGTTAATGCTAAACACACTGATGGTGGTGCGCCCAGGCCATGCGGGCGTATCTCTACGGATAGAAGATTACTCCTGATCTTCTGCTGCTAACGCCGCTAGTGCGTGTTAATTTGGAACTTTGTTGGATGGTCGTCGTACCTAGGAGCAAATCAAGCTCTGCTGCTCAAGTACGTGCAGGGAAATGAACCGGCCGGTTGAATATTATATTATACATTATTGGTAGTTTACGTCAGGAGATATATGTGGGTGTATATATATATATATATGTGTATATATATATATATGTATGTGTGTGTATATATATGTGTGTATATATATGTGCGCGCGCTGGGGGTCTAGCTAGCTAGCTTAATGCTGCTAATCTAGTATGCGCTATAACTAAATCGGATAAAGGTTTTTTAAGAATAAATTTCATTGATGGCACGCAAACTTGATATGTGGATACAATCTAGTACATAAATTTGCAAAACACTTATTTCAATGCACGAACTTATCTCATCCGTACGAAAGAAGAGCAAAACGGGAGGCCGTTACTAATAATGTTGACTTAGAGCCCACTTAGAATGACATGTGCACAATAAAAGGGTCATGAGGTATACTACATGTGTGAATAGTCTCTACTTGGTATATTTTTTTCAACCACGGTTTTCAGTTCATTGTATCCTTCATCTATATTTCATATTATTTGTTTGCATAATCAACATCCCTTATTATAAATTTGATTGAGCACATGCATATCTAGATGACATCATCCTGATATGTGTGCCTAAATGGCATCATAATAATATTCAACTAAGTATAATTAACCATGGTATACTTATTTGGCCTGAGTTCACATGCACCAGATAAGTTCATGCACTGAAACAAGTATTTTGTATGTTTGTGTATCATATTGCACCCACGTCACAAGTTTGAGTACCCTCAGTGGAATTTACTTTCTTTAGGTTGGAAAAAATATCATGACGTAGTGATATGAATTTTATTTAGCAGAAAATGGAACTTTAATACCTGGAATGCACGTTTTTATCATCGACATGAGATATAGCTCTTTGAGGTGGTCATGATTATCATCAAACACTTATTGGAACATAACAAAACTAGTTTGTTCTAGACAAATCAATAAAAGAATAAGAGTGAAGCTTTTTAAAATTGGGATCCCGTCTGATGGGATGATACTGATTAGGTATCAATATCAGATTGTGATACCTATGAGGTATCAAGTTCTAATACCTATTAGTAATAGGTGATACCCCATAGGTATCGACCGATACCCATCGGTACAAGATGGTGATACCCGTTGATAGCACCAGAACTCATAGGTACCGGGGTGATACTAATTGATACCATATGTGAGCTGGTGTTGGAGGCTGCGCGCGACGATGACAAGTGGGTCCGAGTGGCCCGAGACAAAGAGCTCATCGGCACCATGGAGGAGCAGGTCCACCTCCACCGCGGGCTCCACAAACTGCTTGCATCCAACGAGGAACTTCTCCATGATCTTCAGCCATTGCTCGCCCTAGACTATCCTTGATGTGGTACCGTCCGGGTGGCCAAGGGGAGGAGTGGCGGAGGGGGGGGGGCGGGGAGGGAAGGGGTGAGAAGGACACTCGAGATGTCGAGGAGGCCATTCGTACACGACCTTGTTAGCGGCAGTGGAGCTTCACCTGGGAAGAGAAGGGAGGATTGTCTAGGAGGCAACAATGACATCGGACCACGTGACCCCTTCGCCTTCCGGGAGGAACGAACCCCTTCGCCTCCTTCCACCTCCCTCCTCTCTAGCGAATCGCGTTCTGGGGATTGTGGCAACTTGTCATGGGAAATGAGGGATGGGATCCTGTCCCCTAGCATTGATCAGTTTGAAAAATGGACCGAAATGTCATTAAACATATTAGAACACGTAGTATGTGTGAAATGAAAGTGTGTTTGATTATTATTTGATGATGAACAATTGGCATGTGATATTATTGGTTTTGATATTTGGAGATTATTGGATTTTAAGGTGATGAACAGGGACTGCTGTCTGTTTTGGGACCGGTCAGACCGGGTAAGGGTTGATGGTCAGACCGGTGGTATATGCACGGTCAGACCGGCCAGTCCACGGTCTGACCGGTAGACGCTGTGTCGGTTTCGGTTTCGGGTTGTTATTTTGGATATGCGTGATTATTTTATGTTTATGGCTTCTAGATGGATACTATGCATATGTAATACTGTTGTGTGCTAATAATGAGTCATGTTAGAGAGAACTTGTGCTCGGATATGGTTCCTTGGTTGATGCATGTGTAGGTGAGTCTTGACGCCTCAGGAAAGCATTGCCGGTGATGGATTGGGAGTCAACTTGGGAGAAGATGACGTCCGACCGATCAGGATATCATGCGGGATGCTTAGGCTAGAGATTAATGCACGTGGTTTGTGAAGATTCCTTATGGTATACGATGGAGATATTGTGTGCATATGGGATGCGGAGTCGAATTTGGAAGGAGACCAAATTTGGTATAATTGGAGTTTGTAATGCTTGTTTCTTGTACGGGAAGGTTTCCTAGGAGATTAGAACTTCTTTGTACGAGATTGGTTCGTGGTTTTAGGGTGCCTACCTCGGGTATAAATAGAGAGGGAGGGTGTAGCCTCTCGATATTGGTTTTGAGAGAGTTGTGTTGAGAGAAAAATTAGGGTTTCGAGTTTAGTTGAGATTTTCGTAAGGAGTGCTGTTGTTGTACTTTGTAAACACAGATTAGAAGTAATAAAGTCCAATCTACTTTGAGAGTTCTTCGATTTGTGTTTCCTTGGGTTCGGCAGTCCAACCGACGGGATACCTGCGATTAGACCAGCAGCATTGCCCCAGTAAGATCAGCAGGAGCACGATGGTCAGACCGGCGACAATGACTGCTAGAGGAAGTGATCTTGGTGAATCGGGCGGTCGGACCGGAGCATCTACGCCGGTCAGGCCGGAAGTCATCGAGCGGTAAGACCGGTGTATCTACTTCG
Source organism: Oryza punctata (assembly GCA_000573905.2). Taxonomy (NCBI): domain Eukaryota; kingdom Viridiplantae; phylum Streptophyta; class Magnoliopsida; order Poales; family Poaceae; genus Oryza; species Oryza punctata. The sequence continues at coordinate 19,772,259 of CM002499.2, read as the reverse complement.
GTTGGACCGGTCAACATCGAATTTGAGGGTAACTTTTAATTCCACTAAAAGTTTGGTTTTTGGGTATTATAGTCATTCACCTTTTCTGATTGGTTTAGTTATCGTTCTAGATCTGGATTAAAATTTGAAAAGTTGGGCCCCTTAATTTTTGGAAGTCCTGTTCGGTGTCCACTCACACTTCTATCGGCGGCCCTGCATTCAAGAGCTGACAAGTTAATTATGTTTAGCATCATGCATGCACTTGCAATATGGGAAGTCACGCCCGATAAAATAAACATGAGAAGTCATGCCAACCATTTAAATTGGTGCAACTATATATATATATTGGTGTAGTCATGCCAACAATTTCAGTTTCAAAACAGTTCTAATGGGAACATGGGAAGTTCAAGGGAAAAAGTTAGCAGCGTACGTATATATTCAGTGTACAGGAAATATATAGCACCTGTAAAATTTTGCAATTTCTCTTATATATGTACTGTTGCTTATGTCTAGCTATGGCCTATGGTGTATATATGTGGTTTTAGTTATTTTGCTGAAGTTGTATTTGCAGTAATTTCCTAAATTACAATAATTTGGAATTACAAAAAAACATGAAGAATTAATTAAGTAAATTATAGAAGAACATCAATATGTGAATTCTACTTTTTCCCAATAATGTTTCATGCATAAACCACAGTGTTTTGCATTGCAATACCCCCATGATAGAATATGCTTAAAAAAGAAGAAATTAAAAGGCTCACTTCTTTCAAGATGATCGATCGGGATCAATACTAGTGCTCTCTAAAGTCTTACCAATAATTATTCCAATAACGTATATTACAAACTAATAGAAGAATATTAAATTAAAATTTCTTTCTGCATGTGTTTTTGTTGACAACTAATATTAAAAAAAAGAAATCATATGAGTCCGAAATTAGTCAAAATATAAGTATAAAAAAATCAATGAAGTATTTTACACTATCTCGATGCTATTAATTAGCTAAAAAAAACTTACAACACACTCTTCAGTTTTGTGTTAACACATGAGTTCTAGCCGAGCTCTTCTTTAAAAAGGTCCTAGAGACCTAGACAGACGAGCATATGTTTGGGTCTTTTCATCGGCAGTAAAAAAAAAAAAAAACTCTCATTACTCTCCCATATAACTTTTTTCATAATCACTCTCTACGACTAATGTGCAGAGTAGGACAATTAATGGATTCCATTAAGTACAGCGCCAACTTTTTTTTTTTAGCTTATGCATGCACTTTTAGCCGAACAACAACATTATTCTAGTGTCTCCGGCTGTACAGATCGACCTAAACAAGACAACCCATATATGGATATATATTTAGGAATTTAGATCATTGAGCCAGACGTACGAGTAGCCCGCCTAACTAATCAACCTAGTCTACAGGGTCATGCATCAGCTGATTGGCTGGTTCAATAATAATACTTCAAACAGAGAGAAGTTACGTGGAGCTTCTCACAAAAATCACACTACTAAAGAACACCAAACATGTGACTACCTATATGTACTAGGGACATTTCTCGCCTTCCCCTATTTTCATATATACGGGATAAAAATTAAAATCTGTATTAATAGCAGCAATACCGGTTCATTCATATAAACATGATTTTTTAAATACCCAACGCCTTTGGGCATTGAGCTGATAGGCATTGGTTTTTTAAGCCATGTACATCTCTTCATCTCGCTTAACCTGTCTTTGTCTCGCTCCATCCATCCCAACGTTCCTCTTTCTTGCTACCACCGGTGCCGCCGGTTTTCCTTCTTGTTGCCGCTGTGAACCTATCACTGCGCCTATTCCTTTCTCGTTCCCTCCCTGGCGCCGCTACCGCAGTCATGCATACTCCTCTTTCTCTCCCAGCTCTCCATCTCCACCACCGCTAGATATGATAACTTGGAACTTGGGGCCCCCTGGATTTGATAGCCATGAGCTTGGGGTGGCCAGATCCAGGTAGTAGACCTTGCTCGATGCGATAGCTCCCTCCCCGCCAGACCTCTAGATCTGGCCGCATGGAGCTTGGGGACTATTGGACCTGCTAACATGAGCTCGAGAGTGACCGGATCAAGCCAGTGAACCCTTCTCAACAAAGAAAGCTCCCTCCCCTTTGGCTTCACCACAGCGAGCACTGTGGCACCACAACCACTGTGGGATTTGGGTCTGGCAGCCTCTTCTTCTCCTCCAACATCTAGGTCTACACCACGGTGAGTTGCCAGATTGAATGGGTGGTTAGTTCTCAGATTGAATGGTGCCTGTGCTGTTCTAGAATTTGTGATGAAATCCGTGAATTGGTGGTGGAATTTGTGATGAAATTGTTGATGGAACTTTTGATGGTGCCTCTGGCTCAAAGCATCATTGAGCTAGTTTGACGCTGTTTTTTTATCTCATCAAAGCCTTGTTTGTGTGTTGGTTCTACAACCGGCACAGATACGGCTATATAGTGCTACTGATCGGGTAATGGGGTTGGAAATCTGGTACTGATGGGGCCTTCAGAACCAACACTGATTCGGGTGCCTATAGTAGGGCTAATCGTATTTGAACAACATTATTCGGTCTTTTTTGGATATGCATGCATAAATTTGATTGAATACTCCATCTGGTCAAGAAATCATGTCGGTTCTTAACATAGATTAAGACATAGTTTAAAACGGATTATTGAGCGGATGGTTGCCATGGTCTACGGATTGTATATATTATTATAAAGAAAAAATAAATATATTGATAAATAAACTTAAAAAATAACTTAAACAAGTGATCTAACCAATACAATACAATAGAAGAAAGTCTTTTTGAGAAAATGTTTTTTAAGCGTCGAGCAAATAATCCGTTTCAGCAATTTGGTAAATAATCTGAAAGCAACAAAGCCTAAGGGGCTTTTGTCACTTCACATCTATTAAATTCAAAGCCATTGTGTTACCTGTGCATATTGAGTTTCAAATTGAACGGATGAGCCATGCGTTACCGTTCACAGTGAACCTACATATCTCAATGCATGCATGTATGCATGCCAACATGCAACCCAACACCTTGAGATATTCATCTCCAGTACTAGCTACGAGATAGCTAGGATCTGTCCTGAGTGCCAAGTGCATGAATGACATGGCATGGTGCATCATCCATATCCAGGCAGAGATAAGTCCAAGTGGCAAGAGATCGATGGCAAAGCATAATCCACCAGCAAACCGTACTCCAATTGGTTTACATCATGTGCACAAGCAACAGGGGAGCCACATAATTGAGGCTGCCATGGATGCAAAGAGATCAGCAGTTTGGTGACGACACAAACACACAATCTAATAAAGCCCCCATTATTTGATCATGACACAACCTCTTTCCTGGCGAAAAGAAAGGAAAAAAAATATATCTGCCTTTGGAGAGAGACTCTCTCTACACACCTGGTGCAATAGGATACATCACCTGTAGACTGCCCAATAATTAATTCATGGTGTCTCTTCGTTGACCAATAATTATAGGATAGGACATAGAGTTTAGTACCAGAAATTCATAACGACAACAAATTAAAGGAAGATTAATGCATGAGATTATTTTCCTTCTTTATTAGTTATATATATGACGATGGTATGTGATTATCCTTATCAAGAACATATATGATATATATCACCATAAAGCTGCAGTGCGCGCCTAATTAGGGGGACAAAAGACGGCCAAGATGATTTCAGCATGGGTGGTGAGCTGTCGACCCCATGGCCATGAACACCTAAAGAGAGCAGGGTGTGAATTCTTCCAAAAGTCACAAAGATTTCCATGGATGATATTTGGTGACAACATCCATGCAAAGATCAATCGAGTAATAATAATATAGCGACAAATTCCAAAAATGTTTCTCATCATCATTTGTTTGATGTCGATTGGATTTTGCATGGAGGTAAATCATACTAGTAATAAATTAATTCACATGGACCGTGTTGGATGCTACAAGTAAGGAACTCCGACCACGTGCTACTGTGTAGGCCATGAAATAGCTTTTTACAAAGATAGGGAAATATATAGCTCATGCTTTAATTTGTAACAGTTCATCTGTTACTTTTGGTGTACATTTTTTTTCTACAAATGAAGTATAACTTTCGGTCTATATACCGGATAAATACAACCATATTTGTGAATATCAATATTAGAAACCTAATGGATATAGTTATACACTTGCAACTTTACCACCACATTAATAGCAAATTTTGTATGTTTGATAGGTTATATTTTTTGAATGCTTCATGGAACTTTACCTTTATGGAACTTTGAACCATCGTTAACTATTTTATTCATCTTGTCATTTATCAAAGCAATAGTCTAAATATAAATGCGGGAGTTCATTGATGAGTAGAAGCCGTTGCACTCAAATATCGTTAATATTCTTGAGAAGAGTGTCGGGTGGTCTAAAGTGGAACAAAAGTAAGATTATTCGGTCCAAAGTGAAAATATTGGTTAAAGCGTGGTCCATAGTGAAACATAGGTAATAAAAGATGATCTAAAGTTAAATTTAATCCAAAATAAAACTACAGATATTTAGCATTATTTTCCCCTCGATCATCTTGTGTCTTGACGTTTCTAGGTTCATATAAAAATCATTTTATTGTTGATTGTTTTTGCATTTGTTGAGAATTGTTCTAATATGTACTGATTCTCGGATTTGGATGTATATGAGATCAATTCAAAATGTAAAATGGCAACCATAATTAGTTTAACAACATATATATGGCCACATAATTTTCTCTGTGTGCGTGCATGTGTGGTGGGTTGTTGTATGTGTGTGTGGTGGGGGGGGGGGGGGGGGGGGGGCAGTGGTGTAATATAATACGTATTCAATTTGTTCATATCGGTTTTTGGAAATATCCAGCGACAGTAAGTATGATGCAACCATGCATACGAACAATTCTAGAGTGCTTCGATGCATGCCTCTCATGCACCATGAGAAATAGAAAATTAATTTGTTTAAGCATACTACTTATTAAATGTCAGATATGCAGACTATTAAGCATTCAGATTTCACGAAAAATATCTTGCAGAGGATATGATAAAAGCAAATATTAAATTTACAGGACGAACTTTTAGTTTTATTTGGTCCAGATTGCCAAATCAACGATTGAATAGCGTACTGGATCGAATAGAACTCCGCTTCAAACCAATCCTATTTAGTTTGGGGATCAAAAAGAGAAAAAAAATCCTATTTAGTATATATCTGTTTTAATTGCACGTTGACACTACTAAAAACCATCCGTTAGGATAGAGGCAGAGGCCACTTTAGGTTCATAGACTGCCTGTTAAAATCCATATGTGAGGATATGTCTATTTTTGCATCATTTTTCCAAGGAACTGCATGCGAAAACCGCTAGTAGAAATGAGGTGGCGTTTACAAGCGGTTGTCAACAATATTATTTCAAGAATGAAATCTGAACTCTTTTGTATGATGTACGGAAATTTTATATAAAAGTTATAGCTCTCGATAATATTTATCCTTTGCTTGAAAGTCGATGTATCAATAATGTTCCAAGAGTAGCATCGAGCCTCGAAACGACAAGCCATGCTTCAAGCTAAGTCAGTATGGATCTAATTGATTGCTAAACTGAAGGCTCTATCGAAGATTCTCATACTCTCTACTTGTGGTATTATACTACCAGTAATATTAAGAGTAAATTAGTAATTTACTAATATAATGATTACGAGTAACTTTTGTCATTTATGTTTTTTCCGGTCAGATTGATATGTGGTTATCCATTATATTGGTATTGCTCATATTCCATCAAAAGATAAAAAAGAAGGAAAAAAGTTTAGTCACTGCTAAATGATAATTATATCCCTATTTTTTGGAACAATAATACCCATCCACATTTCTATTACTGCTAACTAAGGTGATAGTAGAAAACAATCCGAACCTTTCGATTAAATGAGATCAACGATTCAAATTGTTTTCTACTACCAGTACAGAACACCGGAGTGAGACTCATAGTTGAAAGGTTTTTAATTTGAGATCATTTAGGGTCGCAAATATTGTTTGTAATATCAGATATTTTTTAAAATGGATTTTTGAGTTTTTCATACGATCTCAAGATAGAGTCATGTTCTATATCAAAATTGTTGTGCTCGATGAGATCTACATATTTCTAGCTGATTTTTCTTTTTTTATATCTGAGGTCCTTTGTCCACCACAATATGTGTTGCAAGATCTAATATCTATGTTTACAAGAGGATCTTTAGGATGTCCAAACTATGAAAATTTATAAAAAAAGGAGTCATTTTAAAGTCTCCTTGAGGTGAACCGAATTCTCTGAGTTCCTTATATGTTTTTATAGTATTTCGTTTAGTATGGTTATTCCGTAATATCAAGTTACATAACGTGCAACTCATATAGATAAAACTTGACATAAGCAAACAATCATATTAAAAGATATAATTTAAGGAAATATGAAACCAATAAATTTAAAGAAATATTGTAATGATCATAGAGAATTCGCTTCACCTCAATTGGGCATAAAAGGACTTTTGTGTAAGTTTTTAAATTTAGTCATTTTCAAATAACGAGAAAAAAGTTTTTTCATGCAGAGTTCTTAAAAAACCACCCAAAAATGATTTTCACATGCGGTTCTCATAAGAAAAAGCCAGTAAAAACTGATTTTCATGGCGATTCTATAAGAAAGCCACTGTTGAAAATGAAAATGAGAGCAATATTATTTCATGAAAAAAAAATTAACTATTTCATCATGATGAAAAATTTTATATGAAAACTATAGCTCACGATGGGACGTATAACTTTGAATTTTTTCATTTGAGATCGTTTATGGGCTCAAGTGGTAGTTATCAGCTCTCAGATCTACCTTCTTTTCTGGATTTTTCAAATGATCTCGAATGGACATGCGGTCTATATATGAAAGTCGCAGATATGACAAGATCTACAACTTTGTAAGAAGTTGGTGAGTTTTTAACTTGATTGCCATTTAAAGTACCTTTGTTATAAATTTTAGGGAGATAAAGTCAACAGAATATATAGCATCTATCTCACAAACACGCAGTGCTTTTTATAGCTGAGATAGTCTATAGTAAGGAGGCTATTCATAGGGAGAGGTCCCGTGTCCGAATACATGTGTAAAACCGTGTTTAAATGCATACTAAAATAGTAAATATTTTTTTCTGGTTCTTTTCACTTATGAATATCAAGAACTGAAAATTCATTCTCACAGGCATGTTTTTAAGTAGTTTGTAAAATTTGATTTTTATTGGTTGTTATGAAATCCCATGCACAAATCATAATTTCTACGTGGCGTCTGTAGATTACCGGCCATACGTACAAATGTTTTCTGTACAGTGTGACCAGTAGAGAATCGAGGATATAATATTCATTATCCACTACATGGCGCACACTATAATTTAATTGTCCTGTACGTAGTAAATAAGAAAATGAGGAGCCACTTAATATTTCCTCCAGAAAAGGGAAGCACCGCTTAAAATCATGAGCACCTTTGTTATCTTAAAAGTAACAAAACTATTAATAGTTGATGAATCATTCTTGCACGATATGCTGAAAACAACAAGCTCTCTCTCTCTCTTTCTCTCTCTTTTAAATTAACGTTGGTTCCAAGCTTACTAGTCTTTATTGGCTTGGAATTATCAGTATAGTTCTTGGTAAAGCAAAATAGCTTTTTATCACCTTTTAATTGAACGGATTGCAATCTTTTGAATATCGGTAGCATGGTAAAGAAAACAGCTGGTAACCTGCCAGAGAACAAGAGCTAATTTCTTTCTTCTTATTAGTCCACTGCATGTACATCTAGCTGAGGTGGAAGCCAACTGTATGAGGTCCTGTTCGTTTCTCCAACAAAAATTGGATGAAAATTTGAATATTCGTAACATATTTTCAAACTACTAAACGGTGCGTTTCGTGCGAAAACTCTATGTGGAAGTTGCTCTAAAATATCAGATAAATATATTTTTCAAGTTTGTAATAATTAAAACTCAATTAATCATACGTTAATACCGCGTCGTTTTGCGTAATATACTTAATCTTCATCTTCATCTACATGAGTTTGAAACACCACCTGACATGAAAAAAACATATTTGTAGACACCTTTTACAGCACATTCGAGTTTTCTTATGGACCAATGCTAGAGAACGCACGGCCTTGGACTGTTCGTTTCCACGTATGCTGGGCTAAACTGACCGTCCCTGGAAATAGGCCTCATTTTTAGAGGCAGTGTGGTGGCTGAAATTTTCACGGAATGTAGAATGTGAAGAATCATTAGCACATGATTAATAGATAATTAACTATTATAAATTTGGAAATAATTTATTTGATTTTTTAAAAAATTCTATATAGAAGTTTTTTGTAAAAAAATATATCAAGTGTTTAGTAGTTCCGGAATAGTGCTTATGAAAAACTATATATATAGTAGCTCAGTCAAGAAGTCGATCCAAACTCAGTGTTAGTCAACCGCCTCTGGAAATCTATATTACAAGAGGTGATCGTTCCGACCACCAATAGAAATTACATTATTTCCAATGATGGTGGCCTAAAATGGATCACCTATAAAAATCCTACTATCATATTAATTTATACCCATGGCAACTGTGCGACACCTATCCTTTTCCGTCGCCTCTCACTTCTGCCTCCTCCTCCTCCCCCTCAACCACTTCTTTCTCCCTTTCCTCCCCTTCTCCTGAGAGAAGCATCCTAGCGATACTATTCCCCATGCATCCGAATCTTCCTTTTCGATTATTCCAAGCAGCAATAGGCTGTGGATGATTTAACCATTGGCATTATGGCACAATGGATGATGTGGGCCTGGATGGCAGTAGGCGGATCCATGTGGCACAGTGGATGAAGCGGGTTTAGATGGCAGTAGGCGGATCAATGCTAGCTCGTCCACGACCCTGGTGGTGGATCCACGTCAGCTCGTCCATGGTTGAGGTGTCGGATTAGATTTGGTGGGAGTAGACATGACTGGATCTGGTGCCCACGAACTTGTCCACGTGCATGGTATGCAAGCTCGTACACGATGGTGGTGTTGCATCCTTGGCAGCCTCGCTCATAGAATCTACGAGCAAATCCACTTGAGCTCATCCGCGACAGCGGTGGTAGCGGGAAATCCATGGTGACCTTGTCCATGGTGGTGGTGAGGGAGTTGAGCTCTTATAGGATGGGAGTGGTGGAGGTGAGCAGTGATAGAGTATGGGTGCTAGGGTTTCCGGATGCTAGTGTTTTCTAAAGGTTCTAGAGTCAAAATGTTGGTCTTCTTAAGGAATCACATACAAATACGAGATTTCCCACAGGCTGACCTCTAAGAGTTAGCCTTTGATTGATATATAACATCTATACAACCGTTTTGTCCTTTTGTTAGAGGCGGTCATCACCGTGCCTCCGCAAGGTCAATTTAGTGTTTTAATGCATGTAAAAATCACAATTATAGTATGTACCGATCCAGACTATCTAGTCAGGACATATAAAAAGACAACCTTGCATACATGTTCACAGGCCCAAAAGTCAACCGTGTATGTACTCTAAATAATTTCATTGCTACAAAAGGCAACATCCCCGATCGAACCAAGCTTATACACGTGTATAGTGATTTGGCTGAGGAGAAAAGGTGGGATTCTTTTTTGGATTCCTTTTGCGTGAAAATGGTATTCACAGGACATTTGAAGTTCTTTCTTTTTCACAGGTAGACAAAATAATGCCTGCAAAATGGCTGAGGTCATCTCGGGGGTCACAAACCATATACGAAAACCTATTTTCATATATGTCCCTTAAGAAAAGCACATTTGAAAACAAGTCTATTTTCGTGGATGGTTCTCCTAATTAAGGAACCACTCACAAAAATCATAACTTTTACTAGTGGTTCCTTAAGATCGCCCATAAAAACAAGGTGTTTTTTGCTAATGGATTTCATAATGGTAAACCTTAAAAAAGATTTCCCCGAGTGGTTTGTTAAGAAAACTATCCTTGAAAATGGTAACACTACAAAAATAAAAATAAAGAAATAGTAAATATTTAACATGAAGTTGTATTGATGATAAAATTTATATGAAAACTATAGCTCCAGTGAGATCGATAACTTTGCAATTGAAAGGTGTTTTCATTTCTGTTTGTTTAGGGGCCTAAATATTCATTACAAGCTTTAAGATATATGTATAAAAACAGGATTTTGAGTGTTTTTTTAAACAAAGACATATTCTATACTGAAATTGTATAACTCGACAAGATCTAGCACTTGGTAGTTTAAAGTTCTTATATTTTTTTAGGGAAAACACTATAGGGGAAGCCTCCACAGTTATATAATATAAGGCAAAGAAAAAATTACAACAGGTTTATCCAACGTTTGAGAATATCTCTCTCAAGTAAATTAAGTCTAGACTAGAAGGGAGAGATTAGTAAAGAGAACTCTCCAAGAAGACATAGAAGGTGACATATTGTTAAAAATTAGGCCATTCCTTTGTTTCCAGATGTTCCAAGTAGCATAAAGGACTTTCTCAACAATATGCGAGGGTCTGTAGGATCTTTTGGCCTAGAGCAGCATTTTACCGAAAGCCAGAGATAAGTCCCAAACAATACCAAATTGCGCCCAACATTTAGAGCTGAAGGAGCATTCGAAGAAGAGGTCCAAAGATGTCTCTCTTATCCCTGCTGAGCATAATATACATGTCAAAGCAGCATTCTCAGGAGAACAACATATCATAGGTATTTAGCCGATTAATTAAAAGGAGCCAACCAAAAATCTTGACCTTCATAGTGCATTTACTCTTACAAATCCAATTTATATATCCAGGCACATGGATATGCATAAAATTAATGGCATAGATTTTCCGAGAAGAAAAAAAAGACCATTTCCCCAAGCATAAGTCCAAAGATCATCCTCACTGAGTTGATCTAGTGGATCAGCAACTGACATAGACAAATATTCTTGGAAAGCTTGTTCAGATAAAGGAAGTGCAAAGAGTTGTGAGAGATCTTTTAAAGAGACCATATTAACTGAGTCCTTTAAATTCCTGGCATATGAATAAATCCTGGATATATAACTGATCTAATCTTATTATTCCACAAGTCATCCCAGAACAAGCAGGATTTCCATCTCCCACTATGCAGGTTGAAAGACTTCTAAAAATGTCTACAAGTTTCACGACATCCCTCCACCAGAAGGACCCTTTAGGAGAAACAACATGTGGAACCTTACCGGAATAATAAGAATTCCAAATCAATTTTAGAAGTGGTTTTTTAAGGATATCCAAACTTTCAAATTTATATAAAATTCATATTATGTCCGATTGAGGTAGAACAAAGTTTCCGAGATATTTATAATTTTTCCTTTAATATAACTTAGTAAACATTTTCTTAGAATATTTTGTTTACTATGGTCATTCACTAATGCGATGTAAGATAACATACCAACTCAAATAGAGACTACATGATATAAGTAAACAATCATACTAAAAGAACTAATTTAAGGAAATATAGATTTGTCCATATTAAAGAAAATTTTGTACACTACTCCTGATTTGCCATGGGTTAGGCTTGTTTGAGACTCTTATTACAGAAGAAAAGTTCCTCATCAAATATCTACCATGGGTTAGGCTTGTTTGGGACTCTTATTACTGAAGGAAAGTTCCTCATCAAATCTTTAACAAAGGATCCTTTTGATGGAGAGATATTATCCAGTTTGTTGATATCTTTAGAGCCATATCTCAATGCACCATTCAGTTTTGTTCCACTGTGTTGTTTTAGGATGATCTTTGAAATAGGGAAATAATAAAGCATAAGTTTCAAAGCCTTTTTTCTCAAACTAATGTGAGATGGGAGTCGGTTAGATACTTTTCTGGTAGACATCTTGAAGATTGTTTTAATCTTCATCTTGAACCCCAGGCTTATATGCAATTCCAGCAAGTGCAATTAGAGTTGAATGATCTAGTTTTTAAGTCACAGAGAGGAGACTCGTGGACTTTTATTTGGCACTCCCAAACCTATTTTGCTCAAAAATTTTATAGGTCCAATTCATGGGGATGTCGGCCCCAAGGCCTTTCATATGGATCTTGAAGACAAAATGTGTGAAAAAGATCAAAGTGTTCATGCGGTTACTGCTATGGGATAGCCTTAATACTAGAGATATGTTGGATAGGAGACATTGTGCTCTTGAAGATGCTATTTTGTCTTGCGGTATATGTGGGGGTACAAGGGAAACTTTAATGCATCTGTTCTTCATATGTCCATTCAGCAAGAGCTGTTGGGAGCGTTTAGGCATTAGATAGAATGCTAATTTGGAAATATATCAAATGCTGGTAATGGCAAGAATTCAGTTTAGGAGGAAAGGTTTCTTGGAGATTATGTTCTTTGCCTGCTGGCATATTTGGTAACAGCAAAATGGGAAATTCTTTGATAACAATTAGCCAGATATTAATAGGTGGTTTGCTGCTTATGAATAAAATTATTCTATATGTTTGTAGAATGAATGAGGCTCCTAGTTCTATCCTTAGTTGGTTACAACTCTTATAATTTTCGAGACTGCTTTGTACATATTATTTCTCTCTTTTTACTATATAACTACTGGGTAAGGCTTGGTAGTATTTTCAAAAAAAACAATATTGTAAGGGTCACAGAGAACTTTGTTCAACTCAATCGGAGTTAACATGAATAAACTTACATTGCAAGTTTATTCATTTATAATGAATAAGGAAAAATTGTTTTTTGCGGCGGATTTCTTGAAAAGAGACCTTTAAAATATTTTTTTACTAGTGGACTTCTTCAGGATACGCTCTTAAAATGGTTCTTTTCGGAAGGTTCTGATAAGGAAAGGCATGAATTTTTTTTTCATATGTCATTGTTTTAAAAAGATCCTTTAAAATGGCACTACTTAAATAAAATAAATTGTAATCGTCCATACAAAGTCAGATGATGACAAATCTTAAATACAAGTTATATAGCTCTCGACGAGATCTTGTAGTTGGATGTGTTTTTTAGATCATTAAGGGGCCTAAATATTCGTTGCCCGCTCTCAGAGCTATTTTGATTCTTTTTTAGTTTTCCTAGTGATCGTGGATGGGGATATGTTCTATATCACAGTTGTAGACCTCGACGTTCATATTATTTAGGGTGTAAAATATATGTTGTAAGTTTTTAGAGTGGTGTAGTCGATCCAACCCATAATCATGAAGTGCATGCTTCTTAGGTGGGATTGGTAACGAGGCTACACATAGAGTGAGAGGTTCCGGATTCGAATCCTATAACACCACACGTGAACATTATTATTTTATTATTTGAAGGTATATATATATATATGATACATATGGTTTATCTTCCTATTCAACTTTGATTAGAAATACGCAAGACAATATTGCGGGGCAACTTCAGGGCTGGTTTACTTTTTTAAAAGTTTTCAGTGCGCGCTCTCGATCTGTCACACTATACTAATCTATAATTAAGGTACTGATGAAAGGGGTTGTGATTCCAAATAAAAAGGGTGGAATTCAAAAAGGAAAAAGAAAAAAGGTCGCAAATTAAGAAAGGAAAGAATACTAGTTGGCGTCACAGCTGATAGCATGTAGCATGCATGCCTATCCTAATTGATTAACTAATGTGCATGATAGTGTACAAAGGGTTACATAGCGATTAGCAACAGAGAACGATGCGACACTTCACCTAAGAGTTCTTTTACTGAAAATATCTCTGCACTGTCTATGCAGTATTTAGAGCACGCGGTACAGTAATAATTTAATGACACATATAAACTTTTATGATAGGCATTCAGTTTGTGTACACAAAATTAAGAGATCCATGCAATAGGAGAAATCAAACTATATACACAAACACTACAACAGAATTAACCACACTATAGAGTATAGACGGGGCCGATTGTTTCTCATCCGATACGTAATACCCAAATAAAAAACAGGCCCTTTCGCATTAGCTGTTTGTACTGACAATAAAAAAGTGAAAAAAAAGTCATCCACACTATTTAGTTTAACACAAAAACTTAAGTGATCAGTAAACATGAAAATTCTCTTATATTAGACTTGTTCGCTTCTGATGCGTTACAACCAACTGTGGCTGGATACAATTTCGGTAGCACAAATATTGCAGCAGATGCTGCAGCTATGACTGTGCAACATCAGCTATCTCTAGCGAACACCCCATTAATCTTACACTCCTCGTGCGAGTCTACTAGATCTCAATTGGAAATAGAGGTGGGTTGCAACCTTTTTTGATTGGTGTCAGCTATGATTCGAAATATACCATTTTGAGTTACATGAGTATGTATCAACCGGTTTAGCCAAAAATCTAAAAACAATTGTGGACAATTAACTTTATATTAATTCCATCATGCATGATTTTATTTGAGGACACCATCGCTAGATCCGCTTATCAATACCTTCTCCAGTGGACTTTATCCCAAATCTGTTTACCACTACTACCTCGCTCATGGATGTCATGGCTAATTCACCGGTAGCTGCTATAGTTGGTATGCATGCGATCACCAGATCTGCATGCTGGCTCCTCTCTCTTGTTGACGTTGCCGCTGAATCCACTCGTAGTCGCTAGATCTGTGGATGCGGCTGCCTAACCATGAATACCATCCCCGTATCCACCACCAGCGCTCCGGTTAGGGCACATGTCACTTTGGCTCCACCATGTTGGAGAATGTGGAGGGGTAAAGTCAGCTTTGGCTCGCTTGGTGGATGAAGTGGAAGCGGAGGGGAGAGGGTGGAGGAGAAACCAATTAAATGCTGCTTCTAAAAGTCTTGAACGATCTAATCTGGACTTAAAGCAATCTCTCATCAAATCTTTACCTGCGGTCTGGGGATGGAAAGGTATATGTTAACTATTTCGGATGGTTGATTAGCTGAACCGTTTGTACTAACATAGTATTACATACGGCGAACGCAGGATGCTTTAGCACATCTTACTGTAATATGCATGCTTTCTGTTCAGACAGTTGAAAATAAATATCTGCAATCAGGTGTCCTACAAAGCTTTTTATGTAACAACGAAATATACTATAACAACAAAATATAAGGATGTTGATATGATAGATGACTTATTGGCATGAATATACCTATCAGGATTGAAATAACTCATATCAATACATGTAAATACAACTAATATAGACAACGAGAATTACTTCTTTCATTAAAGAAATAATTTATCAAATGGACGATGGACATGGAAGCAGAGTCGGGTGGTGATGATCACTTAGAAGACCAATTCTGCGGTTGATCAGCTGCATGCAAACCAGGAAAGAACGGCGAGGAACTCTGGAAATAAAGAGATGGGATCTTTTCCATGAATTTATCAACCCTTAACTATTTGCAAGTACTCTTGTGTGACTGGAATATTCGCACCCAGCTGCATGTCACTGTCACAAGAATCTTGTCAGGAAGCAACCCTCACTACGTATAATTAAATTAAATTAACTTACGTCCTCTTGAATTGGCATCAGATAGGCAAATGGTGATTTTTCTTTTGCTTCTAAAGGGAAATTCTTTTTGGTCATCATTACACCTAATCAACGGGCCGGCCGTGCTAGCTAGTGAATCTCAGTGATGGTAGTATATATATGACCTTTTTATAATTAATTAAGCAGGATGATCTCTCAACCATTCGTGCAGAGAGTTCTTGCATTTTAATTGGTCTATATATGTGTAGCTCTTTTGACCACTTGCGTGTTCAGAACGATGATTCTGTGTGATTGCAGATGGCAATTTTTTTCCCTGGAAATATTGGCCACCATTCAAAGATACACGACCTATTTATTCTTGGTTACAGTATATAGATGGTTACACTAGAATGTTGTGCACTTTTTTGTTGTTATTTTGCTGTACATCCTGGTACCGTATAATGACAGATAAAGTACCATGGGACAAAAAAATTACAGTAAAATTAAAGTGTTGTAATAGTATGAATAATTAATATAAAAAACTCTGCATTTCAGTAGCATTGGTATATATAATACACATTGGATTTGTGAATTACTGACAATCAGAAGTACTGTCAGATAAATTTTGAGAAGTTATTTGTATTGTTCTTGACAAAAGATCAATTCCTTGAATTTTCATCAACAAACATGAGTTCTACGACATGCCAGTGCAAAAGTGTTTTACTTTTACTTTTGCCATCGGTGTTAGCCATTGTGCCTTATGTTCACTACACACTGTTAACAAACCACAAAAAGACTATTTTACCCCTATAGAAGTGTAGGTTCGCTAATACACTGGGATAAAATGGACAATGCACATGAGTTAACATATCGCAGTTGGAGGAGGCTATTGGTAATGGCAAAATGGAAGAAAATTTTTGTATGATAATATTTCGTACAACTCCCGTTTGTCGATGGCAATCGGCAGAAACGACTACTACTCGTCAGTGGCGCAACGTTGAATTTCTATTAAAGTTACTACTGTCAACTTTCGCTCAAATATAGATATCACCCAAAGATAAAAAATTGGTGAATATACCCTAGAAACTCGTTAAAATAAATTTCTTACATCGCCTTTTTTGTTTTACTTGACACGTGGTACTCTATAGGAGGCAAGTGTTTGGCCATGATCAGTTTGCTACTAGCTATGAGCCAAAGTACTTAAAAATCACCAAACCGTTTGATATTAAGTGCAAATATGTATATGTAAGCCTTGAAAAATTACTGACAAAATGGACTTATTCCGGAAGTTTAGGGCTGTTAAAAACAAATCTATTTGAGTCAGGTCTATATGCCAATTACGGAGTATACAAGAACGCATTTATTACTCCGAGTTATATATGCTACTACATGTGGTCAAATATATTCGAAGTTCTTGAGAACTGGTGTATCTCTCCCATCGTCAAATATAAATGTGAATATAAATTAGTGGGAGTATATTTTTCTCTAAAAATATTAAAACTGTTTGAGAATGTAGAATACTCAATCTTTTTGACAACATAATAAGCTGTCCTAATACTATGGCTGAAGATTATTTTTTAGTTATAATATTGATGGTGGCTCTAATACATGCGCTGCGCGTGAAATGCTAGTTTGAGCGCCGCACAATGCCCCATCCGTCCGGTTTTTCCCTTTTTTTACAACACCACCTTTCGTCCGCATCCCACCGTTTCTCTATCGGTTTTTTCGTCTTTTACTACTCAACCTTCCGTTTTTCTTTTTTTCTCTTTTCCACCCCATTCGTGCTTCATCAAAGGGCCCGATAAAATATTAACCATCCATATTTTTCTTTTTTCTCGTTACTTCTCTTCAGATTATTTTTGTTTTCTCGCTTTAGTAAAATACTTACCATCTGGTTTCTCTTTCTGAGTTTTCTCTTTTCTAGCGTCTCTCCACATTTTAAAAGTAACAAATTTACTTGCACGAATACCCCCTTCAAAAATAACAAATTTACTTGCATGAATGCACCCACATCGTTCACCATCGTTCCTAGATGGCTATAAAAAATTACTACTAGCTTACAACACTAATAATTCTTTTACCGAGTTTAGGCTTCGTATTCTGCGAATAAAACTATTACCATCTTTCTCTAAATATAGCCCATGTTCTCATAGCCACTTGATGTGTTCAATATACAGTATAGGAGTAATTCTTATACTAAGAGTATTGATAATCTGAATTACAAAATGGCCGTATGAATGGAAAATTTACTGGCTCGATCACACACGAATGATAAAATTACTCATAGGTGAATCAAACTAGAAAGAAAAAATTGGTCTAGCCAAAAATCCATCATGAAGCTGGGAACTTGGTGGCTTTGCTGGATCTTGCGATAAGGATGGAGAGGTTGATCTGTGTCTTGTGACTGGTGGTGCGGAGCGTAACCGGGTGGTGAGTGACAGTCAGCGATGGAATCACAGAAGGATATAGCGGTGTGCTATAGAGATTAGCTCGGCGTTGCGCATTAGCAATCATCCATCATCTAGCAAGCAAAAAAAATACAAAAACATTCTCATTAATGTCATAGAGACGACGAGCAAAACAAAAATAGCAAACAACCTCTGTCATTGGCTGACTCCACCCTATCCTCTGTTGCCAACCACATGGAGCACAATGTACAAAATAGGACCTGTGCAGTTCATCAATTCATGTCAAATAATATTGTAGATTGCACGTTTATTTGATTTTTAAAAAGAAATTGGGGCTTCATGCGTGAATGTGAAGCAGAGTATGCACATGAAAATTAATTGGAGTGTCAATTTTTTACTTGCTTGCTCTGTCAATGTTACTGATGTGGTAGACAACGTGGAGCAATCGCCGGTTGTTGCTCTTGACCTAGGTGAATACCTCCTCCTTGCTGGCGAAGGCGTTGCTCGGCATATGACAACGAGGCCCGGAGCAGTGCCTTTACCTCAACCGTCGGGGTGTCGTCCTCCTTCTCTCTGGTGCGCACCACTCGCCGGCCACTGCTGTCAACCGCCAGGGTGCCATCCTCCTCCTCCTTAGTGTGTCACGGATCGGTGGGCTAGGACGTTGGATCGATTCAGATTCAAAAAAAGGGGAAATGAAGTGGGTACAGGAAAAAATAGAATATATACCGGAAGCAGAGAAATTATTTTTATCGAAGTAAATCGTTTACTCTGATAACGGTGGGATAGTTTACTCCGATAACTGTGGGAGCTCGATGACGGAACCTTGGGTGGGGTTGGAAGCAGGGAAGTTTTTTTTATCGAAATAAATCATTTAGTCCAATAACGGTAGGAGCTCGATGACGGGATGTGGGGGTGGGGCAGGCCAGGGCTAATGCATGCTTGGAGTAGTAGTTAGCGCGCTGCGCTTGTATTAGTAACTCTAATAATATTGATTGCAAAAAAATAATACTGAGGTTAATTTTATGATTTTCGTATGAAAGGAGACGACTAAAAATAGTTAAAGCTGTCGAGAGAAGTTTCACTCGTGTCCGATAGATCAAGCCCATTATTCCCCAATTTATGTCGCATATGAAACACACCAGCTAGCTTAATGAAGCACAAGAGACATGCATTTTGTTGGAGTAAACGTATGGCAGAGGTTCAGGTAACCAACAAGTTCAGACCTGGTGGAGCCAACCTTTCCAAAAGATAGGCATTCTAGCCGTTCTTTGCTTCCTGTTTTTAACAAAATCACTTTAGTTTTTCCTCCAATCATGTTTAGGAGTCAAACACGGTCTCTCCAAACGTTGATGATCAGAGGCTAGCTATCACGCAATCATATATGTCAGAGATGTACTTTATTTCGGACAGTACATATGCATGATGACATTCCTTCCAGTGCCACTGCTTAGACACCAGTAATTAATTTCAAACTAACATAACTAAAAACAACTACTTTTTAACTAATATACATTGATTTTTAATTGACGTACTCGAAAAATGATTCATATTTAACTTATAATTATCTAATTGTGAGGACGTCTGCCTATCTAAAAAGAGAAATTAATTGTCATGACACCTATGCATGCATGTCCCAAGATTCAAATTAATGACAACCATGAATCGTGCATGGCAATGAAATATATTTTTTTTGTATATATGTATCATATATTAAGTATTTCGAATTAAGTATGATTATATATATGCAGGTTGATTGCGTATATATGTTAATTGTGCTATGCCCATGTTAGGTTGATTGGAAATTCAAGCAGCCGCGCGCACAGAAAAAAGTAGAGAGAAAAAAAAAAAGCAGATCCACTAGCTTCATATACGTGGGAGTAGTACAAGAGAAACGCGCGCGCAGAAGAAGAAATCAACCTCCCTTCTCAAAAATATGTATGATAGCTAGCCGACAGGGATGTCTACTGCAGGTGAAAACAATCCTTCGACTAAAAATAAGTGACTTTTGGTAAAGACACTTAAAAATTAAGCATGTATATATCACACGCATGGGAGAATATATCGCATTTTCAATTACAGACATTTTTTTTTTTCAGAGCACTGTCTGCGGCATTGAGAATTTACCACCATGCAAACAAAAGAAACTTTAGTAAGCTACAGCATGTGATAATAACTTTTATTTTAATATCCAAGCAATAAATAATTGCAAGATCCTGTTACAAACGGTTGTAATTAATATATAAAAAACAAGGCAGAATTCCACCTTTCTTCTGTCTAAGTATAAATATTTTTTTCTCCGCGATTAATATTTTGAGTAGTAAAATTGAAGTCAAAAGCCGTATCAGGAATCCCAGCTAGCTTCACAGGGAGAGATCTCATGTGATCTGCTGTTGCGCTTGATCGGCGGCTTATAGCTATTACCGTTCCCAGCAGGAAGGTGCAGCGATTGGAGAGATCTCTACTGGCAATGCACAAAGCAATTACGAGTGTTCCACAACTCACTAAATTAGCTATGTACTAGTGAGGTGCGCTGCGCACAAAGCCAACTTTTTTTGAAATTAGCTAGGATTATCTCCAACAGTAGCTCATTTGTAAAAGCCTAATTATTGTGCGTGTCCAAAAGACTTTCCTCAAAAGCAAATAAAGAAAAAATCTTTGTATAATCATTCCATGATTAGTTTGATGCGTACGTGATTGGCCTGCGTAGGAGGCAACAAGTGATTCCACCAACCTAGCTTGCTCCTATATAAAGCACCACAACACCTCATTCTCCTCCAAGAGTTTTCAGCCAACACATTGAACTCTTCAGAGCTCTCCCTTCTTCCCTCCACAAGGGGCCAAGGGTTAGAGTGTGTGTGAGAAGTTCCAAGCAACAACAAGCTCAATTTCTTGCTAGTTTTCGATTCCATTAGTGCAGTCACTAGCTTGCTGTAAAGTTTGCAACCATCTTACACTACATCTCTTCCCTTCAACTACCACTTTTAGCACACACAATGGCTGGCCTGTCCCTGCAGCACCCCTGGGCTTTTGCCTTCGGCCTCCTTGGTATATCATCAGCTATCACAAATTAGACATTCCCTTCATTGCCGACATTTTACTTCTTGTCCATTAGAAGTTATTGAGTTTGTATATATAAGCACAGAGTTATGATCATTTGTTACTTGCTGGCAGCGATACGCATAGCTAGCGGCATTTAGTGAGGATTGCACTTCGGTGGTCATCATTTATAAAATAATTAATAAAATTCTAGTGTTTCTTTATTTTTTTTTATTTGCTGGCTAGCTAGCTTCTTTAGTTATTTTCTCAACAAAAAGTAATTTCTTCTAGCACTTTTATTTACACCAGTTTACTATGTTTATTTGGGCTTATTAGCTATTAACGTATAAGCTAAAAACCCTAGCCTAAACAAATAAACAACTTCCATACCGCCTTCCCAAGGCAATATGGTACTCTATCTTGTAGAAATAAGCCAAAAGCTAGATTTGATTCTTTTGTTCTTTTGGCTTTTGTCGATAATTAGAATTATCGTACGGCTCCACCCTTAAAATTGCAGGCCTAAAATCCACAAGCTTATAAACTACAAGGGCCTAAGCATACTTAATTAGATGCACATAGCCATCCAATTTTCCTGCTTTTTGTTAGAGTATACAGCAAGTCGTCATCACTTGTATATATCCTGTACTTAATTGTGGACCAAACATTCGATCCTTTGGTGCAACCTCTCTATAACTATGTTGCCATGGAGAGAGAGTGGAATAGTACAAGCTATAGTACTGTACTGACATCATAGTGCACCATATAACACAATAATTAAAAGAACAAGTTAAAAGCCAAGGCACAATCTTTGTTGCAAAAGAAGGCAAGGGCTAGACATAAAGTTTGTAAACGTGTCAACATGTCTATTTATCACAACTTATCACGTCTGGTCGCTAGCTTAGCTACCTCCATGGGGCTCTTCACTCGGATTACTTTGCTTTTTTCCTTTAAATAATCCTGATCTTGGCGCCCTTTCTGTTCGTTTGGCTTTGCAGGCAACCTCATCTCCTTCACGACCTATCTGGCACCAATGTAAGAAACTGAATTTCTACATGATATATATATATACATATATAGCTTTTGTGTAATTTTAATTCTGAATCCACACAGAGTCCATATCCACTAATATATGTGTATAATATTTTATGCATGCAGTCCGACTTTCTACCGGATCTACAAGAACAAGTCGACGGAGGGATTCCAGTCGGTGCCATACGTGGTGGCGCTCTTTAGTGCTATGTTGTGGATCTTCTACGCGCTTATCAAGTCCAACGAGGCCCTCCTCATCACCATCAACGCCGCCGGCTGTGTCATCGAGACCATCTACATCGTCATGTACCTCGCCTATGCGCCCAAGAAGGCCAAGGTTCGATCCGTGCCATGCAAACCCTAGAACTAGCACAGAAATCTATTTCGGTGCCGGTTGGGAACTATCCTTTGATTTATAGTACCAGATCGTATCCAGCACCCTAACAAATAGCACCGATAAGGTTCCTTGTAGGTACCGGTTGTGATCAAGAACCGATACCTATAGGGCTATCCTCTATTTGCTGTTCTGTAATAGGATAGCCTAACCTAGCTTTCATATTTTCATCAAGCTCATGATCTCGAATATGGTAAAGTAGTAACATGAATGGTCTGTCGTTTTTGCAGGTGTTCACGACGAAGATCCTGCTGCTGCTGAACGTGGGGGTGTTCGGGGTGATCCTGCTGCTGACGCTGCTGCTCTCCCATGGCGACCAGCGCGTCGTCTCCCTCGGCTGGGTCTGCGTCGCCTTCTCCGTCAGCGTCTTCGTCGCGCCCCTCAGCATCATCGTATGTGTGATCGATTGTCGTCAACCTCTAGCCCATTTACATCATCGATCGATGGGGCGTGATTTGCTAATTAACTGATCGAATTAATTCGTGCAGAGGCGCGTGATCCAGACGAGGAGCGTCGAATACATGCCCTTCTCACTCTCACTCACGCTCACCCTCAGCGCCATCGTCTGGTTCCTCTACGGCCTCCTCATCAAGGACAAATACGTCGCGGTAATTAATCACAATCAACTACTAATTATTACCACTTCTTCAACTCACAAAATTGCTCGATTCAAATTTATGTGTGACCATGAAATTGAACTAATTTAAAACTGTGTGATTTTTTGCAGCTTCCGAACATCCTGGGCTTCACATTCGGGGTGATCCAGATGGGGCTGTACGTGTTCTACATGAACGCGACGCCGGTGGCCGGCGAGGGGAAAGAAGGGAAGGGGAAGCTGGCGGCGGAGGAGCACACCGTCGTCGTCAACGTCGGCAAGCTCACCGCAACGCCGGACAGGAGCTCCGGCGTGCACGTGCACCCGGTCACCGAGATGGCCACCGCCGCCGCCGTTCCAAGGAGCTGCGCGGCAGAGGCGGCGGCCGAGCCGGAGGTGCTGGTCGACGTGCCGCCGCCGCTGCCGCGCGCCGTCGAGGTGGCTGCCGTCTAGGGTCCCCGGCCGGTCAAAAACGCGTGCTTGCATGGGCCATGCACGTGTGCAGTGCACGTGCCACGTACGTACACTCTAATATTAACTCCAGGGCAAACTGGAGGAGCCAAGCTACTGCCAATTAATTAACTTAATTACTTATTACTCCATCCATCCGTCTCAACGTATACCAACTTATGGCCTTTGAAATCTATCCCAGTTTCTCCACCTATCCACCATCACAACCTTTCATTATTTAAATTTTCTACCTACCTCCTTTTCTTAACCAATCACAATATTCTCCTATCTAATTTCAACAACTTTCTTAACATTCGTGTTATATGCTAAATCTTCTTATATTTTCGGATGGTGGCAGTATTATATGTCTTTATGATTAATCAGCCATATGCATGCCATGCAACTAGAGACGAGGGGAAGCTATGTAATATATATGTGCATGTTTTCTCTGGTGTTGGTTTCTGCTTCTGTTGTATTCATTTGTATACGTCTATGGGTATCTCTTATTCCTATTTAGTTCCTTGTACTTGTAATATATGTGAAAATAAAAATGTAACCGATATATATCTCTTCTATTATTTGTGAAATACTCGTCCATACATGATCTCGTATTAATGAGCCGTGTTAATCAGGTGGTTCATGTGTGTGTTGTCTTCAGGTTAACTAGCTACATAGTCACGCTTTGTGTGACTTTTGATCCTATTTTAGAACTTTTGTGTATGCTTAGCTTTTATTAATTCATATAGCTAAATTATATTGGAGTATCACATATTTATAATAGGAATCAATAGAAGACTCATAGTTTTTTTTCATGTGTCTAAGAGGAGGCACTACCTCACTAAAACCTCTGAAAATTTCCATATGTTTAACCTATTTGTATTTTTTTCTAAAATGCATGTACTATTTTGATTCAGTGACCATTGTTTAATCAAACTCTTTATCTGGCAGCTAGTATATTTTTGATGATGTGGCACATTCTCGTGTAAGAAAATTAGATTGTTGCTTTTACTACATATAAGATTATAAGATTATGTGTATTGGTTAGAACATAGAGCAATTAGGGCTTGAGTCCTAAACCCCGTTTAAATTATATAAAATTACCATATAATTTCTAAAAGTTTTTAAGACTCTATTAGCTTAGTCCTTTTCATGGCTCCACTGTACCATGTATTGGTTGAGAAGCAAGTGGCCGGCATACCGCTTGCTGGTATAGGTGCCCGCATAATAGTTTATTTTGTAGTACTACCAAGTAGTAAAAAAAAAATATAAACTAAAATAATGAGTATACATGCCTCAAAGCCCACAAATTAAACCCGTCCCTCTTGAATCACTTTATATGCAGGACCGCTATGTACATATATACTGCTTTTCCAGGTTTTATTAATTAAGAAAATGACGTATATTATGATTGGTCTAAACGGTTGGCACGTAGTACCAACGAGATTGAACCTTTTTGTTCATGTACACCTCCACACATAGCCACTTTGCTTTTTTCATAAAAAGCTGCCACGTGGTGTATATTATAGGCTAATTATTGTTCTCCATCCATTCACGTCTCACGACAAAAAAAGCCGGTTCACTCCGGAATAATCGCAAGCTTTTCCTGATTTCGTTCTTTCATGTGTGTAATAGTTTGAAAGTATTTTCGTAATATATATTTACTACTAGTATGATTTTGTGTCCCCAAGTTAATAAAATTTAACCGCGTGGATGTATATCACTAGCACGGATGAGGTTATTTTTATCAGACGGGAACCCTCATCTGTGTCAGCGAGGGGTTCCATCACGGACTAAAGGTTGTTGATGTAAAAAATCACCGATGACAACTATCTTTGTCGGGCCAATGTTAAAACCCGTCATCGATAGGTTTAACCCAGCAGAGAAGGTCAAACAAGGGCCTGTCACCGATGAGTCATCCGTGATGAGCTTATACTATGGACCGATAAGGATGACTAGGTCATCTTTGTCGGTATGATTTGGAGCCTATCACAGATGACCATCGGTGACGGGCTATACGTTGGACCCAATATTTTTTATGCACATCGGTATCGGGTTTTTTATAGTACGTCACCAATTAGTAATTCACCCAAAAAATAAATTTTGTTTTTTGCTAGTCTCAGGCCTTTTCTAGCAATTCCCACTGCAAAATAACAGAAATATATATTGGTATTCCCTTCCCAGCAACCCCATCACACAACTATTCACATATGCCATCACAACAAATAAACCCTATTCACAATTCACTTATACCATCAATCCATACATTGACAATAACATCCACATTTACAGTCACCAACAAAACACCAATGTGTATCTTCAAGAGTTAAGCATGAAAACTTGCAAAACCGAGATATAATTTGAAACAAATTATGTAATTAGCATTGCAAATGTATAAATTACATCAGAGATTGTATTACATATAATATAGACATAAATGTTAAATAACCATCTGTTTCTTGACAAGCATAAGAAAATGTTCAACAAATTTTGTTTGAACTACTTTAATGTGAACATTCCTTTTGGAGATATGATTTCCGCAAGAATGAAGGCAACTAGTTCCTCTCTAATTTCTTCGAAGTTGTCTGGCGAAATGTTACTAATTTTTGACTGCAAGTGAGACACCATGTTAGTATATATGCAAATATATGTGTGTGTATATATATATACACACACATGAACTATTAGTTTTTACTTTTAGTGTTAAGTGTACGTAAACACAAACCTCAAGATCTAGCAATATCAGCTTTTTAGCAAAACCTTCATGTTTTGACACACGTGGAAACCACAAGTTTCACCAACTTGTTGACGGCATGGGAATTCTTTGTGGTGATAGAGTTTGGGACTTCCTTGCATATGTTTGCCGCCTTTTTCCACATATTGGGCCCACGCATTATTTAATGCAGCTTGAAGCGCCGAAAAATCGTATTTCTTATTTATCCAGGAGTTAAGGTAGTATTCCTTACTCCACTTTGACACTGACCATGCGAATTCAATGAAACCTGCGACATTAATATATTGCAAGTTAAATATTGAAGCTATATGCGTCGTGAATTTCCATTTAAGTAGGTAACACACTTACTATTTGACTATAGAATTAAGTTTTTGTCCTGGCAGGCTCATCAGCAGTCCTTGACATAAGTTATCAAAGATTCTAATGTATTCTGCAGAGTTGTTTCGTTGATTTGGGTTGTATCTAGGAAACCAACTTGGATTCTATTTGTTTGTGCCTTCTGCCAACTTAACCTGCAAGTAGGACAATAACCCTCATAAGCATTCTATATGAATTGTTATAGCATATTTTATACTCATCAATACTTACAACATGTAGCACTTAAGGAGATTGGTGTCCACCGCTCGTAGCCTGAAGAGATCAAAGAGATCCTTAAAATCTACTACAATATAGCTAGCTGGCCCAAGAAATGGCTCTGCACCATGATGGCCCATTATATCCGTCTGTCTGTTCTTTCTCCTTGCATTGGACCTCTCCATGTAGTACCCGTGCAATTCTCGGGAAGCATGATCCCTCTTGGCTAGCTCGTGGTCTCCAGCCAATGCCATGCCTAATTGGAAGGTTCCTTGAGCTAGGCTCTTAGTACGAACCGATACATCCTTGCCTAGATCTAGCTTCTTGGGAGCCAAGAGCGAGGTGTGCACCTTTCCTTTTCCTTTCCTCCTTCCACGAGCTTTTTGGCTATATACCACTGGTAGAGAAAATGTGACTTGCTCTTTCTCATAGGAGGGGGAATGTTAGCCATGTCGTCGACATCCATAGGATCAAGCCCAAAATTTGTATCATATTGTAAAACAATATCATCGTGTGGGTCTTCAATGACAGGAGAGGCAGAAGGAAATGGAGCGGGTCTATGCGATGGACGACTTGGTCCTTGGACATTTGACCTAGGAACCATCGTGATGATAATTTGGTTCTTGGGCCATTGGATAAAGGTCCCACGTGCAGCTCCCAGGGTCATAATTTAGTCTTTCAGTGAGATATCGAGAGGCCAGTTGACCCAGTTGTCCTTGACCATGTCCACCAAGACTTTAGCATGCCTAGGCACCATATCCGCCCCGTGCACTTTGGTTTCCGGGGTAGGCTTGAAAGCGACTCCCTCGGCAGCGACGGACCAAAACGTTTGTGTCACCCTAACTTCTAGGGTGCACTTTGTGGGTCCCTACGATAGGTTCATCCACGTTCTTAGAAAATGATATAATAGATGGGTTCACTGTGAAAACATGTGCATGGTATCATGATTTTACCGTTATACGGTAGACCGCGGCGGGGACTGGTTCATGTTCTGGCGCCACCTCAGTTGACACGCAACTGCTTCACCATTGCATGGGGCTCGCTTGTACTCTAGGAGAGGTGTCGATGCTGAGGTTCTACTGCTCGAGCTCTCCCTTTTGATGCGCGCCTCCACCTCAGACAATTTCTGATCAAATTCCGAGCTAAGCTGCGCTCTGGTCTTTTCTTTTAGGCGCTCCTTTTTCTGCGCCTTAGTCAGCTTTCACTTCTTGTACTGCCACGAGTACTGGGACAACCCAATCTTCCATGGAACATTAGAGCCAGTGCCCCTTGTCCATCCACGATGTTTAGAGTTGCCCAGTGCTTTTGTAAGGATGTAGTCCTCATGTCTTTGAGAGCTCACCTCTTTCAACCTATAGTATATTCGACCTACAGTATAGTGAAGTTAAGATTAAATCATGCCTTGTATATAAAAATACATGCAAATTAAATATCCAGTATCCAGAACTCACCGTTTGCTAGTACACTCGCTCATCATCGGCATTTGGGACGTGACTGTTCCATAGCTGTTCTTAATGGCCCGTGCCCTTGCCCAATTCCTTGCCAGTTCGTCTAGGATGTCAGCAAATGATGGATGAGTGTTAGATTGTGTTGCAGCCTCATAATCCATCTGCCATTGCTCAGCCTTCCTGCTATATTCTCCGGTGCCAATCTGGTGTGGGTGCTTGTTCCTAGTTTGTAGCGCCTGAGCGGCCTTGCATTTTGCTAGAAACTCAGGAGTTGTTTTTGCAGCCACAAACTCGGTCCAAATTTTTTTTGTGATCCATGGGAACGTGCCATATGGTGTTGGGTGGTTGGCGTTGAGTTCGTACTCGTTGACGAGCTTTGTCTTTAGATTTTTCCACGCCAAACCTATCTTTTGGACAACATGACGCTTCATAAGGTCCTTGTTGTCTGGAGGAAATTCAAATATCGTCTTGAACTGCTCAAAATCTTCGTCCTTCTCTTCACCTGACACTTCCTTGATATCATCGACTACGATTGTGAAGTATCATCTCCCTAACACTCCGCATACACTAGGGAACTTCTTCACTGCTGACGCTGGAGCCGCTGGGAATCCTTTGTCGTCAATGTCGGTTATCATCATCCGTTCCTTAGGAAGCCTATTTGAAGTTCTAGGGTTCCGTCTGCAGCCGTTGGTGCACTAGTTCTCACCCACGTGGCTCGGCCTTGATCAGTCATTTCCTAAAAATCTTCGGCCTTGATCAGTCATTTCCTAAAAATATAAGTACCATAAAATTCATAAATTGACATTACAATTCACAAAAATTCACCAAGTCACTAAACAAAATACATGAATTCACTAAAATTAACTAAGTCTCTATACAAAATTCATAAATTCACTAAAATTCACTAAGTCTCTATACAAAATTTCTCGACGCCACAAAATTCACCAAGTCACTTAACAAAATCCATAAATTCACTAAAGTTAACTAAGTCTCTATACTAAATTCATAAATTCACTAAAATCCACTAAGTCTCTATAATAAATTCATAAATTCACTTAAATTCACAAAATTTCACTAAGTTTCTATACAAAATTTCTTGACATCACAAAATTCACCAAGTCGCTAATATTATCTAGGTCTCTCTGCTAAGTCACTAAAATTCATAATGTCGGTGAGGAGGTGGACTAACCAACAGCGGCCGACGTAGAGGAGGGGGACGGTGGCCAACATAGAGAAGGCAGCGCCGGGCTCGACGTGGAGGAGGCGGGGCCAGGCTCGGGGAGGTGGCGCGGTGCTCGACGAGGGCAGCTGTGGTCGGCGTGGAGGAGGGGGACGACAACCGGTAGCACGGGCCTCGGAGAAGTCAACGGCTGCGTAGGGCTCGACAGAGGTCAAGCGGGTTCGGTGGCACCGAGCTCGGTGTGGAGGATGACAGCAACGAGGGCAGTGGCGTGGGGCTCGGGAATGGTGGCGCTCGGGCGGCGCTGGCTCGGTGTGGAGGATGACGGCCACAAGGGCAGCAGCATGGGGCTCAGGGATATTGGTGCTCAGAAGGTGGGGGACAGTAGTGCTTGATCTGGACCTAGGACTGTGACGTGAAGTGAAGTTCTGGTGACACTAACCTAGTTCTTTACTTGGGCAAATCACATACGTGACGGGCATGTATTGAACCCCGTCACAGATGGTAGACATCCATGTCGGGCATATATTATCGGCCCGTTACAGAGTCATCCATGACGGGCTTTACATAAAGCCTCATTGAGATAAGGCTCATCCTTGATGGGCTCCAATTAAAGCTCGATGGAGATATGGTTATCTCAATCGGGCGTACCTTAAAGCCCATCACGTATAAACTTTTTAAAGTGAATTGCATGTTGGACTAGGTTTTCTTACCTATGTTTCAAAATGAACCAGGTGGTAGCGAACATTTTCACTCAACCAGTCATAGTTACTTGAGCATGAAATTTGGACTAGAGGACCACATGTTAGCCAGACCAGGTGTTCTCTCCCTCTTCCCCTTCTCCCTTCCTTCTCCAGACCAGTCATCCCCATCCCCACCATGTCTCCCTCCACTTAACTTTCCTGTCTGCCTATAGCAGTCTAGCTGCCCATCTCTTGTTTCCCTCTAGCTTGAGCATCTAGATTAGGAGCTTGATGACTAGATCAAGCACTAGACCAGATCCTCCTGCTACTCAAGCAAGACCAATGAGCACAACACTGTCATGTCAACACATAGGAGAAAAAAGAGCAGCTTCAGGGTAGGGCTGTTGAGGCGCCACGGTGTTGCAAATGGAGCTCGAGCGTAGGGCATGGAAGACAGAGGTTGAGCTCAAGCGTGCAGCTAGCAAAGGTGGCCACAGATGGAGCTTGAGCTTGAGCTCAGGGGCAACGTTGACAGAGCTCCTTTTCAATGCCATTCCTCGTGGCTCTCAATACCTCAGGCTAGTGGTGTTGTACTGATCTGCTGGCTTGACCCAATGTCGGTGCCAAAGTTAGAGATGATTGGTGGCAGCTTGATGTATGAGCAAGCAGTGGCTGAGTGGAAACAGGGGATGTGGAAATGGATAAGGTGGTCCAATGTGCAACTGAAGGTAAAAGATTCCGGTCTAAAGTGAAAATGGTCCAAAGTGAAACTTTGGCCATAATAACTAGCCCAATATGCAATGCACTCTATTTTTTAACTTTTTTCTTTGATTTTTTAACTATCATATAGCATTTTAAACTTTTCTTTAGCATTTTCAACTATCATATAGCATTTTTAATTTTTCTTTAGCATTTTCAACTATCATATATCATTTTTAACTTTCTTTAGCATTTTTAACTATCATATAACATCTTTAACTTTTTTATAATGTAACTATTTTATTTTTTGTGCTTTTGGGGGGGTTGACCATTGCTGACTTTTTCCTTAATGTTTGCAAGGGTTAAGGGTTTTGGGTTTTGTAAGGAAATAGTAAATCAAATTAATACAAAGTATTTCTTTCAGTGATTGAAATAGTAAAACAAATTAATACATAGGCTTCCATTACAACGATTAGAGATCGGAGTGATCTAAAACAAGCGTATGACACCTCCTTCTTCACTGGCCTCATCCTCTTCATTGTGGCATGATCCAGTATGTAATAATACATGCTACAAGGATATGCCTTCCAAATGATCTAAACGAGCATAGGCCACTGTCTCTTCAGAATCATCATCGAAATCTATGTTGGGTCGTACATGTAGATTTTGGTTGTATTCCTCTTCGTCGACGATGTTGTCAACCCCAACAATCATTCTCTTGCCATCCCTAATGACGTGCAGCTTCTTGTTTGCCGGGTATTTTATGTAGAAAATCTGCTTGACCTGTTTTGCGAGTACAAATGGTTCATCGACATATCCAACCTTGGTTAGATCTACAATTGTGAAACCTTCCTTATCGACTTTGACACCAGTGCGTGAATTCACCCATCGGCAGCGAAACAATGGGACTATGAACATCTTGTAGTTAATCTCCCAGATCTGCTCTATGCGGCCATAGTATGTGTTGGACCCAAGTTGATCCTTAAATGCATCTATACAAACCCCGCTATTTTCTACTATGCTCATGTCATCTTGTTTGATGGTGTAAAACGTGTATCCATTAATATCAAATCCTTGTCATGTGTCAAACTCCCAACAAATATCCACTGCCAACCTCCTTACTGTTTCAATTGGACCATCGGTCGATGTTGCAATACGATTCTTGAACCATTCCTTGAAACAAGAGTTATGCTATTTGTTGATCCACATATCCGATCGATCCATGTTCTCCTGTCGGACCATAGCTAAACGCTCCTCAAAATATGGGATAATTTCTGCCATATGTTGGAGCACAATGAAATGGATCTGGCATATGCATCTTGACCGGGGACAATTCATTTCTGCCTATTGTCCTAGCATCTGACACCTACCTTCACGGTGAGACGTTAGAACTCCGATAAGATTGGCCGCGGACATGTATTCGGCGCAGAACTCAATAACCTCCTCAGTCGTGTACCCTTGAATGATGCTCCCCTGCGATTTTGCTCTATTACGAACTTACGACTTCAGAATTTCCATGTACCTTGGATTAACAAGCAAGCATAATGCATTTTCTTTTGAAGCACAAATATGGTGGTAGGTTATAGTTTGCAATAAGAACTAGCCAGGTGCCGTGAGAACTGCTCATATCTCCGAAAGGGTTCATGCCATCCATACACAAACATATCCTCATGTTTCTCGGGTCAGCTGCGAGATTTGGGTATGTTCGATCGATATTCCTCCATTGAATTGAATCTGCAGGATGCTTTAACACACCATCGTTCTTTCTCTCTATGGCATACCAATGTACTAACTCCGCTTTATTAGAATTCGTAAAGATTCTATTGGAACGATCAACAATTGGTAGATACCACATAACCTTCGCTGGACCACACCTCTTTGACTTTTTTCCTTCGTCAGAACTTCTCTTTCGCTTGTATCGAGAAGCCTTGTAGATAGGACAATCATCTAAATCCGCATATTGCTTATGGTATAATGTGCAGTCATTTGGACAAGCGTGAATCTACGAACTATAACCCCAAAGTACACAAAACCTAGCGTATACGTGTCACGACGATTTTTTTCAAACTCATATTTTTGGGGAATTTGGCTGTGTGATTAGGAGGTGTTTGAAATAAATTTTGAATTTGAGTTTGAATTTTTACTGGATCTCTACTTTGGAATTGTCTTTTTGCGATTTTGGGTTGATAAATTTGACATCCCTTTCGGTACAACTATCTATGTGACATTAGAAATTCCAAACTTTGTCAAAGTATTCTCTTATATTAAAATAGTTTTAAACATCCAAACAATCATGGCGTATGCTCTGCCTCCACCCACCGTGCTCCACTATCTCCATTGGTGGTGGTGGCGCCTTATGCTCGGGTCTATCTACACAAATAGTGGAATGTACTATCACTACTACAAATATTTTTTTTGTGACAGTGAAAACAAGTTTTCGCTTGCGGTGAAAGGAGCCGTCAGAAACTAAAGGCTAGTGAACCTGTATCATTTCGTTGGCAGCATACTTAAGAAATCCACCAGCGAAAACTCTCTTCGTTGGTGGCAATCTTAAGCCGGCCGCGAGCGAAAATCAATTTTCGCAAGCGAGTAGGTTAAGCTCACCGTCAGTGAAAATCGATTTTCGCTGGCAGCTAGATTAAGCGCACCGCCAGTGGTGATATTTTTCAGCATAAAAAAAATCACCCGCCCAAATCCCATTTGCCTAAAATTTCCCATATACATGAACAAGCAAGTATCAAACCATATCAAAGAGATCAACATGAACAATTCAACAGCCACAACACATCAACTTCAATGAATTTGAACAAACAGTTTGTAGACCCCCGTTTTTGTAACAGGAATAACTCGTGTTCATAGTACCATTTCCCTGGATCAAGTAGTCTGGTACCCACGATTATATTGCCGAATTATCAAGAGTGCATACACAACCGTCTCACGCAAAATATTACAATAATAGGCCCGAAGGCAATAGTCTAGAACAGGGGACCAACCGATCCGGAATACAAGGAGAAGCAGAGTTTAGATAAGGCAGCGGCACGCCATTGCCACAAGCAACGAACGAGTCTAAGACCTACTGGGCACCATCGTCTTCCGTACCCTCCTGGTAGTACTCGTACGGGTCTTCGGGAACTTCATCGCCCACATCTGAATGTTTTGTATATAGCAAGGGTGAGTACCAACCGTACTCAGCAAGCCACCACAGCAACGATGCACATGATTGGGGTATGTCAAAGAACGGTTGTGGTTCTTTTGCATAAAGCCAGTTTTGCAATTCCTTTCACAAGCCTAAGACCTAGCATAGACTGATCAAGTTTTAATACCATAGTTCATTAAACAACGACGGTTCTGTCCACCATTGTCACGCCCGGAAATTTATCCCAAATTTCCAGACAATTTTGTGTATAAATCCCTGTTCAGGTATCAAACCAGGGTACACAAAATGACAAATTAATATACAGATCCAAACGTAAATAAAGCGTAAATACTTACAGAAGAGGCACTTAGTCCTCACACCGAAAAGAAAACAGCAGGCGACAATCCTACGGGGCTTCAGCTCCACTCCACAGGCAAAACTCAACTGGGGCATAAGCCTTGGTCTTCTAACTTCATCTTCAGCTCAGAAGCACTACACTTCTGAAAAGGGGAATAATAGCAAGATTGAGTACAACCACCGTACTCAACAAGCCACACCAATGATGCATACGTGCCAAGGGAAGACAAGGAAATGTTTGTGGCTATTTGCATAAAGGCAGTTGTAAACATTTATAGTTGAAAACAGTAAAACAGTTGATTAATTAAGGCAATATTAAATATCTCCACTGAACAACGCTACACCACGTTGAACAGGCCCATCCATTCCACCTGAACTAAACCAGTTCATTAAGTCAATTTAATTAATAGAGTGGGACTAATCACGGTGAATCAGGTCGATCGCCCATAACCGCGGGCACGGCTATTCGAATAGTTTTATTCTGATACAACTGTACCCACAAGACACAGCCCCACAACACGTTACCGTGTGCCAGCATACCACCACGGTATACCGGAAAGGAAACTGTGACAAGACCTTTCGCATAACCCTCGTTAACCAAGCGTACCACACCTCAGGTTTCGCCCCCACCTTTAATCCCAAGGCAGACAGCCCCCTCTCGTGTCTAGGTGAATCCGGCAGCCGATCAACGGGTAAATCCCCCGCCGACCCAACTCCATCATGCCCACCCTTGCCTGGATGCGTCGGCTAAGAAAAGCTACACTACGAGTCAAGCTATTACCCACGCTAGCTTGTGGTAAGCACGGTAATTCTTCCAGGGTTTCTCGCGAACCGGTCCATAATTGCCATGGTGTGACTAGCAAAACCATACACCCACAGCCCACCATTAAACCATATTTTAGTTGGTTAATTGTGACTAATGAAACCTGGCCGACATATCTCGAGCCCGCAGCTCATGAAGATACTTGAAATAGATAATGTGATTATCGCATATTGTGAGCTAGTGGTGTTAAGCATGGCTAAGCGTAAAATAATTCTAGCTAGGTCAACATAATACACAAGCTAGTCAAATTATCACCCAAGGTTGACAAAGAAAGGACATCAAGTAAATATGGCTCAAGCAAGCAGATAGGTAAACCCTATTCCCATGTAATTAGCAAAACAAGCAATTTATTTGTAAACGGTAAAACATTTTATAAATTGGGATCAAAATGCTCAAGGGGAATGTGTGACTTGCCTTGCTTCTTCGATTGATCTTCCGAACTCTTTTCCTCGCGAACGCGATCATCCGAAACGGCGGAATCTACACGTTGGCACGCAAAACAAGGAAAAATCCTAATAAAAACCAAATAAACAGTACATAAAAAGTAAACAAACATGTAGAGCTCAATTTTTGATGAATTTTAGAATATGAGCTATGTAATTACTATTAACCGAAAATCCTTACTTAAGTGATATGTTTTAACGCCCGCAAACGGACAAGGTTGACGGAAAACAAACTCCGGTTAACGAGCCTCACGGGTCAGCGACTCAATGAGTCAACCTACCGTGGCACGGGACCACGCAAACGGTCAACCGAGCCGGCGAACAAAACCGGCGGCTCAAAAAGGCTCTAGGGTTTTAGAACGACTCGGTACGACCAACCCGATATGACACTACGCCAGACTACGCGCGAGCGTAAGCAGCGAGTGGCTAGAGAATGCATACGTACCACAGTGAGGGCACGGCTGCGGCTATGGCTAGGTGCGGCGGTGGCGAGGTCGGTAAACCGACACGGCTAGGCGGCTGCTAGGTAGCTAGGTTTTCGGCGGCTAACAGCATTGCAAGCGACACGGTGAAGCGGCAGCGACACGGTAACGGGTCGGGAGCACGACTACCGTGTGCGACAAAGCGGCGGCAGTGGCACGGCTGCAGCAAAATAGCAGCGCGGCAGCCGGCCGACGGAGTAGCGATGGCGTGTGGCACTAGGGCAGCGGCAGCGGCACGGCACGGGGTGGTAGGGCCGGCACGGCAGCGGTGGCTAGCGGCGGCGAGGCGAGGCAGCAGCGACGCGACACGGCGGCAACGCGGCAACGACGGTGTGTGGTACAGCCGCGGCGGCTACATGGCAGCGATGCGGCAAATGCGTGTGGTACGGCAGCGGCGCGGCAACGGCAGCGATGCAGCGGCAGCGACGCAGCGGCTGCATGTGGTACGGCAGCGGCAGCGACGCAGCGGCTGCATGTGGTACGGCAGCTGCGCGGCACCGGCAGCGACGCAGTGGCTGCGGCGGCGGCGCGGCAACGGCACGCGGCTGCGGTAGGGCAGCGGCATTGGCAGCGGCATGGCAGCGCGGCGGCGGCACGGCAGCGGCGACAGCGACAGCGGCAGCAGCGGCAGCGACAGCGGCAGCGACACGGCAGCAGCAGCAGCAGTGCACAGCGGCGGCAGCACGCGGCAGGCACGCGGCAGCAGCGGCGGGGGGACGCGGCTGCAGCGAGGCAGCGCGCCGGTGGTAACGTGGCAGTGGCGGCTAGGGCAAAGCGGCAGCAGCGACGGCTAGGGCAGCCGGCGGCATGGCAGCGGCGGCTAGGGCAGTCGGCGGCTAGGGCAGCCGGCGGCTAGGGCGAAGCGGCGGTAGTGGCAGCGGCACGCGGCGAGGCAGCCCGGCGGTGGCGCGGCAGCGGCATGCGGCGAGGCAGCACGGCGGCGGTGGCGGCGGCTAGGGCAGTCGGTTTCTAGCAGTGAGAGGAGTTCTGGCGCTCCCGGGAAGGGAAAACTCACACATGCATTAAGTTATAATAAAATTTAGGTTTACACGTGGCGGTCCTACCGGTGGCTACTCCACCGTAGGCCCCGCCCCTCATACACATCAAGAAAAACCACTATGCAGGGATACTGCCTCCGCTCGGCTATTTACTCCGCTAGGTCCATGCCCATTCGAGAAGTACGGTTGTACGGGGGTCGTTTCATGCTTAGCTTCGTGGCTCGGTCCTTAATTGACCAGGGACGGCACTAGCCTTTACCGGACACCACCCAAGTCATCCAGCCGTCCCAGTCGAAAACAGCTGTTTAGTTTTATTTTCCTTGCACGAATCATGTCATCATTGTCATGGCAATGTGGCGCTCATGTCTCCACATGCCGCATCTCAACTACCTTCCCAAAGGTAATTGCCTGAGCATATAGCATTTAATAAATATGAGAATGCATGAATCTAAATTAGCATTACTAAGCATTTGTTATAAGGGACTAGGAACATCACACGCATTTACGGAGACAAGGGAATAAGGTAAACAATAGTCAAAGGTATGGCATAATAATAACAAGTAGGATGCTCACCATTGCATGCAAATTTTATTTGTAAATAAAGTAAGTTCGCAATTTGGGACCAATATGTTCACCATTGATGACTTGCCTTGCTCGAAGCCTTGCGGGTCTTGATCTTCAATCGGACTCACAACTCCCTGGGTGTCTAGAATTACGTGCAAAAGAAATTGAATTCACTTAGAATTCAATTAAAATCCAACAAAATCCAATTAAAGAAATAGATCGAACATGAGCGTTGAATGTCGATATCGATTCCCTTATTATTTATAACATAGTTCTATTTCGATTTTTAATACTTTCGTCCTAAAATTTTAGCGTTAGCCAATTAGAATATTAATCCAATTTAATTTACGCGACCTGAATAAATTAGATCCCGATAATAATACTTAACCTTTGGTGATAAATAGTTGACTAAATAATCGCAATGGCTAATTAAGCGGATAACCTAATCAACGAGTAAAATTAATTAAATAGCGATTAAATGGATGTTTAATAAATATTAAATGGCAACGATTAATTTAGAAGTTTTAGAATTAACCGGCGAATAAATCCTCCGGTTAATATATACACGAGTTGGCAAAACCTAACGAATGAAAATCTAAATAATCGACTAAATATCCCGCAAAAGAATAATCATTTAAATGAATAATCTAATTAAGTGAATATTTGCAATTAAATAATCCGATTTAATTTTACGAGTTTCTAAAATAATCGACGACGACGGATTTACCGATTTCCTAAATTTCTCTCTTATATTTTATTCTCTATTTTTTCCCCTTTTTCCTATTTTCTATTTTCTCTTTTTTTCTCTCTTCTTATTCTCTTTCCTCTCCCTCCCTCTTTCTGCTTCTTCTTCCTCCCTTTCTCTTTTCTCTCTGCTTGCTCCTTCTCTGGTTCTATTCTCTCTCTCGTGGCAGACAGAATGGGAGGGGGGAGACTCACCGGCGGCGGCGGACGGTAAGGGGCGGCGACACGGCGGTGGAGCCGTGGCGCGGCGGCGGTGCACGGCGTGGTGGTGGGCGCACGGCGCGGCAACGAGGTGCAGAGGGGGGAAGAGGAAAGGGGGAGGCGTGGGGAGGGAAGGGGAGGGGGAGGGCTTATATAGGGCGGAAGAGGCAGCCGGGGCTCGAGGCCGACGGTGAGCGGCGAGGCGACGGGTGGGGCGACGCGACGGCATGGCGCAGGCGGAAGCGGCGCGCGGGGCGCGAGGCGGTGCAGGGACGCGATGCGACGGCGCGGCGTGGCAAGGGAGGGCGCGGGGCGCAAGGCCGCAGCACGGGGCGCGGGGCGCAAGGCCGATGGCGACGCGCGTAGGGGGGCACGGTAGGGCAGCGACGGGACGGCTCGGGGACCAGGCCGAACACGTTAGGGGCAATGAACAGTGACTTTTTCCTATTTTCATCATTTTAGTTGATTTTTAATCCAAACCTAGCCCTAAATAATTTGCAATTTCCCACAGTTATACACTTTGCCATGTGTGGGTTATTTAGATGTCAATTTAACCAAATTTCCCATTTCCATATTTTACTTATATATTTATTATAATTCCCTCCTATAAATATATTATTTACTAGGTGTAATATTTGTTTACTTCTAACCCTGCATAAAACATTATTCTAAATTGTATTTTAATTACATCCTTCGCCAAATTATATTTTAGAGTATATTTTGATTAATCATTTGGCTAATCACTTTGGGGCTATTCCGAATTAATTCCTTATGATACACAATTGATTAACTCCGCAATAAAATCCAAATAAAACGTGCGAATAAATCCAGCATGATGCAATCCATTTTAAAAAGTTTTTGAAGGTCCATATTTTAGGGTTTCGATTCTGTTGGTCGAATTTTCAAGGTGTTACACAGTTCCACAACACACCGAGCACTGCATTCGTTGGATCCACCACACACCATCATCACCGAGCCACTACCGTCTTCGAGGGATTCGTTCACCGGATCCACCCTTGCTGTCGTCGATCCACCACTGGTGGAGGTGTGCGCGAGTGCGACGAAGACATTGTTCATGTCGGCACTGCAACCCGGACAACATGCAACTGGTGATGGCCCGGCGCTGCCGCTCCCTCAACTTTGTCTGCTCCTTCTCCCTCTCCCACTCCCTCTCACCGCCACTGGCGTGCCGACGGCACCCCCGTGGGTGCGGGGGAGAGGTCAGCCTCTGCAGGAGATGGGGATGGGGTGGAGCCGAAGCCGTATGGCCGATGGTGCGGCTGGGGCTGGCGCAGTGGGTACAAAAGGCCATATCTGGTCCTCACCTTGACCGCCGCCATCAGATGTGGACACAGGTCGAGGTCGTTGTGGATGGCAGAGCTTGCGCGGCCTTGGATCCGCGCGCAGCTGCCTTGACCTGCTGTCACTGCGAGCCACTGCCTCGGATCTGACCACCACCGAGCATGACCGGCGAGCCCCACCTGGATTTGCCCGCGTGCCGCCCATCGCCGCCTGGATCCACCGCCTCCCACCCATCGTTGCCTGGATCCGCCTGCTGGGTGTGCCACCGACGGGCCCCGTCACCTACTAGGAGCATCGCTGCCCGGAGCTAGGAGAGGTGGGAGGAGGGATCGAGAGTGGAGAGAGAGAAGTTCAATACGTAGAGGGAGGATGGGAGGCGATAAGGATAAGAGGGAGTGGGAGTATAGGGCCGTTCTTGTATGGCGTCTGGAGTTGATTTTCTATGGTGGCTATCTAAGAGAAACGCTTGCGAAAATTTATTTTTACAAGTCTTAGCTAACTGCTAGCGAAGAGCCATTTATTTTCACAAGCGGTCCTTTTAAGATGATCGCTAGTGAAGATGTGCCATCTTTGCTGGCAGTGCATCAAGTGTGCCGGCCAGCGAAGTTGGCTATAACTTCGCTGGCGGCTCGCCTAACTCGGCCGCTAGCGAAGAGTCATTTTTGTTGGCGATCAGTGCCCCCCACCCCTCGTTACGTACTTGTTGACGGTTTTCACAGATAGCCGTTAGCGAAAATCATAAGATAACATCATAAAAAATCTTTTTTCTAGTAGTGGATCCTATCAATCGTCTCATTGGACTATGTCATCTCTACTTCTTTTATTAACCAAATCAACAACAACCATAGCCAGCGGCATTCTGTGGAAGAGTTCGATGAGAAAAAAAAAAGTTTTAGTGATTAACTCCGACAGCAGCGGTGCATTTGGCCATTCTTTAATTTCAGACCCTTCTCTACTCGACTTGAGATCGAATTACCATCGATATGTTGGAGTTTCTGAGCAATATCTCTGATAACTGACCATCTTTTTTAGAGTCATATGCTCTTGTTAATAGAATGCTCTAAAGCTATCTATCTAATATTTTTCACCCCAAATGACAAAAAAAAACGCACCCAGACACACATGCAGAGAACAAGAAACCTTTTTTAGGTCTGAATGAGGATAAGAAACTTGGAGGAGAAAGTATCAATTTTGCACTTCTCGGGTCTCCACCTAGCAGTACCTCCATTAGATGTCTCGATAAATGCATTTTTTTTAGAACTGATAAGTGCACACATAGGAAAGATCATTTACAACGGTGTACGAGTGTATCTACTATAAACAATTTAGACCGTTCATATTTTTTAATATAATACTAGCTCATAACTATTTAATACCACCACCTTAACTACGGGTAATAGCTAGATTATATTTTCTACTGGTCATATAACTTAATTACAAATCAACGGTTAACATCATGGCACATTTTCCTAATTTTGTGTAATTTGTTAGTGGATTTTGCAGAGATGTATAACGGCTACACTATACCAGATCAGCTCATCTATGACGGACCAAAATATCCTGTCACAGATGACATCATCTCTGACGAGTTAAACTAAAAAAAGGATGACCCATCATAGGTAAGAAAAACTAAAAAAAGGATGACCCATCATAGGTAAGAACTTATCTATGACGGGCCTATATCAGAACACGACACATGATATCTCTAACGGGTCCACATATAGACCTGTCACAAATGACTTTCTACCTAGGATGGATGTTAAGTTCACAACCCGTTAAAGATAAGATATCTCATCTCAATCTAGTTAAGATCACATATAAGAGATTACTTAAAAAAATCCCCCACCCCGACCCCCATCCTGGCACCCACCCTACTCCCTGCGCCCTTCTCCTCCCCTCCTCCGCTCTATCTTTTTTCTTCCTCCTCTCATGTTCCTCTTATCACTTTCTTCCTCACATCTCTAACCGACCACCTGGTGCACGGATCAGGCACCTCCACCACATCCCGACTGCCGGCTACCGCCGCCTCTCCCGTCTCTCGACCACTGGCCACCGGGCCTCTCCCTTGTTTGCAAGCCACCTCCTTCTCCGCCACCCTACCGTTAGTCACCGGATCCGGCCTCGACGAGTTTGGGGGACACGGATCTAGCGACAACCACCTTCATCCCCCAACCGTTGGCGTCCACGGCCACTTCCCCTTTCTCCCAACCACCGTGGCCTCTCCCCTGACCGCCCGCTGCTAGATCCGGCCTCGACGAGGGGAATATGGATCTGGTGGCAGCCGCTTCCGCCGCCTACCGACCACCGGTCGCTAGATCTGGCGGGCCTACAGGAAGCAGATTCGGCCGCTGCAACCTCTCCCCCGCCACCGACCGCCTTCTCCTCCACCACACGACCGCCGGGTGCTGGATCCAGCCTCTGCCGCCTCCATCCCCCAAACACCGTCATCCATAGCCTCTCCCCTGACTCCTCCTTCGCCACCTGATCGTCGGCCGCTGGATCCGGCCTCCACGAGGTTGGGTGACGCGGATACATAGGCTTCTGCCTTAATCCCCCAACCGTCGGTGCCCGCAGCCTCTCCCCCCGACTTTCGGCATCCTCCACTATCTCCTTCACCCACAAGCACTGCTGCCATTTCGGATTCGGTTGGGCTATATTAATTGCTAAATTTTCATTGCCAAATTTTAGATTGGGCTATACTCAATTGCTTGTGTGGATTTGTAGTTTGTTAACATGGGGATCATTACTGGTGTGATGTATATTGTTACTTAAGTTTTGTGATCTGTGATGTATATTACTTGTGTGGATGTGCTTCATGTGTAGTTGTTCTCTGATGTTAACAGATCTGCTAATAAAATCCAAAGTTATTGTATCTTGCATCTTGAGATATTGCTGGGGGCTGAGGGCTTTTGAATTTTCTTTTGGGTGTTTTTTCCCACTTGTGATGGGTGGTGAATTGAACATGTCAGAGGTATATGTCACCTCTAACGGATTGGAAATAACCACCCGTCACAGATGACTCTCATTTGTGGTGAGTTATTTTTATGCAGCCCATCAGAAGTGTTAATCATCATTGACGAGTTTTCACCCGTTAGATATGAGGTACAGTCATCACTAACCATTAATCTCTGATGAGAGCCAAACCCATCAGAGGTGATAAT
This sequence comes from Oryza punctata, assembly GCA_000573905.2. Taxonomy (NCBI): domain Eukaryota; kingdom Viridiplantae; phylum Streptophyta; class Magnoliopsida; order Poales; family Poaceae; genus Oryza; species Oryza punctata. The sequence goes on along the minus strand of CM002499.2, from coordinate 19,729,451 downwards.
ATGGCCCGTCAGTGATGGGAGGATCCAGTGTAGCGCTAGATAACCCTTAAAAACTGATAATTTGTTGTAGAACATTTTTGGTCAAATTAGTGAAGAAAAATGGAATTTATCTAGAGCCACCACTCACAAAGATGGCATTAGACTAAAGATGAAATATGAGGTATACATGGAATATATAATGGGTGATTGAGAGTTACATAATTTTTAAATTTTCACTCCAACAACACATTAGAAGCTTTAGGAGCATTCTCATTTTTTTAAAGAAGTTTTCATCCAATTTAGCTGGAAATGTTCTAAACCAAACTACTATTTTTTAGTTTTTAGGGTGTTCTTTAGCCGTGTCATGTTTTCATGATGTTCACCAGTATCCTGCATATAAACTTTGGGAGTTCCGTAGCAAACTTTGCCTAGCATCATTTCTAACTTCCAGTAGCTCTGGATGTATGAAAATTCAGAGATTTGTTTGCATAACACTATCCGGTTAGAGAAGTTGCCCCCAGTTTAAAAGAGAAAAGAACAGAGAGAGAAGCTTGCACCTTTCACTGTATGTTTTTTGAAATGTTAAGTTTGCAGCAAATCAAATTACAAGAAAATTTTAATCAGGTTCATGCATACATATACATACTATGCGAGGGACTAGGTGGCAGAAGGAAATTAAGCGTTGATTTAATTTGCTTTGCACGTGTGTCACTGCTAAGAACGGCCGGGTTCGTCTGTACATATTCGGTTATGGGATGAGCAGGACAGGTAGGACAAATTCTCCCTCCAACATCCGATCCAAGCATTAGCCGAGTCATCTTTAGAGAGCTGACCTCAAACGTACGTCCATGAGCTCACTGTTTCTCAGCTGAACATATGCTTAACTGGTTGACAACTTGACACTATCAATAGGGCAAGTACTCTTCGTACAAGAATATAGATTAATTATACTGTTCTCTTGATGCATGCGCAAGAAATGGGATATATGTGTGAAATGGATAACTATATGATGAATTGGCATGTCATATGCATTTTATGATAGAGATGAATGGTCGAAACTTAAATTTGTGGATATTTCAAATAGAAATTCCTGTGAAAATCAATTATTGGATTTAAATTTGTCTACGCTATTACTACCAGTGATAGAAGGTACCTTAAAAAAGCACAATGATATTCTTTGGACATTTGATTTCAATACGTTCAAGTAATTCTTCACAATGTTCTTTTCTTAGTATTCCAGCAGCTCATTGACAATGCCCCAACAGTACATTGAAAATATCTCAGTAGCGTGTGGAACAAATCAATAATATTTCATTGTATGTTAGCACAATTAAAACAACTTAGGCTTATGCAAGTGGGTGATCTAGTTTTCTGAAAATAAGCAAGGATTGGCCACTATTTTTAGAGCGTTTGTTTTCTGGTATGAGAATACAACTTATAAGCCGCTGGCTAAACAACGGTTATGCACATTGTTGTCAACTATAATGAGAGCTTTAGCAATGTGTTATCTGTCTTTACGTTGATATTCTAACTAGTTTAGTTTTATTTTTAATCATGCTGTGTATATTTGGAACTCTTAGTCGTCATTCGACCTATAAACTTATCATAATTAACGGTAGCTACTTTAAAACAAAGATCGGAATGGATTCCATTATAATAATTAAAATGCAATAGGAAAAAAAACGTATCGTCAATTTTGTACCAGCATTCTTGGAAGCAGTGACATTTTCATCTCCTCTCGCAGTAGTGTAATTTGATTTTTGAAGCATGTGTGGAAATCAGCAAAGAGATGTGTGTGTGTTATATTTAATTTATTGCTCCCCGGGAATATTGATATTTCCCATATTAGTACATACACAAACTTACATTTGAAAACAAAAATAGATAATGCAAAAGGTTGCGTCTTGCGTGTGCATCGGTGTTTTGTGTGCTTAATTTCTAACCTTTCATTAACGTTATAAAGTCCACTTCCCATAGAAATTAGGCAAGAAAATTAAAGGAATTGGAACGTTACTAAATATGGCTAATGTTGTTCTGATTTATGAAGTTTTAAATTATATTATCACATTTTATTTTTTGATAATGAAATGAATGCTGGCCTTTAAGCTAAAACTAATTTTTAAAAAATCCGCTCAATAAAGAGTACGCAAAATCCTCTCAACACATAGAATAAAAGATCAGCTTTTATATCGAGTTAATTAACTTATATTCATTTATTTTGGATGTTCATTCCTGGGACTATGAATTCGGTCTTTCCGATCATTGAGCAGCTAGGCCCACGGCGAGATAGAAGTGGTCTTATATGCATTTACGAAATATGCAGCAGCAATGATCATTACTACTGAATGCATAGACCCTGGAACACAAAATTGCATATAGTAGAAAATACTCCCGTTTTCCCATAGGCATGGATTAGATACATTATTATAATTATTATAGTACAATGAATATAATGAATCTAAACAGATTTCTCTAGGTTCATAGCACTACGCTATTTAAAAAAACTTATCACCAGCTGTCATTTTATATTTTTACTGGCGACCAACCCAACTGCCAGCAACCAAACCAAAGGTAGTGAAATAAAGTATTTTTACAAGCGGGTATCAACCGCTAGTGAAAATAATATTTTCACTGACGAGTATCTAATTAATAGCACCGTCAGCGAAAATCAATCTTCCTAGGTGGGACCGTTAAGCCACCCGCCACAAAAAATAATTTTGTCACAAAAAAAAAGATTCAGATGGTAATAAATCCTCCACCCCAAATCCAATACCCCCTGCTGCCCTAATCTATTCACAAATCACAAATTCATCACAAATCTCAGATCCATTCAATAGATTTATTCACAAACATCGTAATCCATTCCTAGATCACAAATTAACCTCATAATCCATTCACAAATACCAAAGAGCACAGAAAAAATCCATTGCCGAAGACATGTGGGTGTTTAAGCTAGATCTGGATCGCTCAGGGGGAAGGTACAACATGAATGGGGTTGGAGCTAGAGCTAGATCATCCTAATTGCCCCACCGTGGCCAACGGCCAAGCTTCGTCGCTGTCCCGATGTCGCGCCCTAGCTCCACCGCTAGACATGCACCCGCGAGACTTGCAGTCGCCCTGGAGCCTCACCGTCTGCCAGCCGCCATCGCTTGAGCACCACCGCAAGACCTGCACCATTGAGTCTCGTCGCCACTCAATCCACCGCCCACGGTGCCTCCCTCTGCAAGATCCACCTCGTGCACCCCTCCTGCCACCCGTGCGCTTCTCTCCCCCACCTGCACGTTTCTCTTTGCCGCACGCCCCCCTCCCGTCGACTTTGCAGTCGCTATTGCAGCCGCCGTCGCATTCTTCGTAATGGTTGTTGTCGCTATTGTCGTTGTTGTTTCCACCGTGGCTACCTTTGCCGTCATCGAGAGGAGGAGGAGAGGCTAGGGGAGGGATATGGGGAGTCAATTTAATATCTATCGTAAAATGTTTTTTCAGTCGGTGCTCCTTACTAGCTGCCAGTGAAAATCGGATTATCGCTGGTTATCCCTTAAGAGATCCGCTTGAGAAAAATCCCCCTTTTTACAAGTGGGCCTATTAATTGATAGCTTGCAAAAATTGGTTTTTACTGGCGGTTGGTGACTGGAATCCCTCTTAAGTTTTTCTACAAGCGTGTTCATTGAATCCCTCTGTGAAAATAAAAGAGTGGTGCTATAAAAATTGGTTTTTTTACAGTACTAGTATATATAAAGCTTGCTATATTTTGGAACAGTGATTGTATAATTCTGGAAACCGTATAAAAAAATCGTGGTGTGATCGGACATGGCATAAAAAAGTCATTTTTAACTGTTAGATATCGATGCACGAAAGTCAAATAGAGCACTAATGAAATTACAACGGATTTTCCATCCAAATTCTTGCATGCAAGGGTGGCCAGCACGAAACAAGGAAAAAACTAGTTTGCTTAACCACACGTGTGCCACTATATATCACAAAATTAGGCCATGTACTCATGTGGCACATGTGTAGTTAAGGATGACACAAGGACAGTTTAAGACAAATTATGTCTGTGTGCTATCTGTCCTTTGCAGCTGCGTCGTGGATAGGTGTTGAATTGATTTTGAGAGTGCTATCAAACGCCCACATGAGCTCACTGTTCATCACTAATTGCTCATCTGCTCTGAAAGTTAATTCTGACCTGTCTGAATCGATTTAATTTATTGGCATCAACTGGCTTCTACAGTGCAATGTTGTTGGCGTAGCGTACGGTACCAACTTGATTGTTGGAAATTTCTGCCGCCCTAGTCGACACAATTGTGCTTAATTGCCATTTATTATGTGTACGTATTACGTATAAGCTAGTGGCTGAGCATGCAAAGTCCTTTCGCACATATTGTTTATCAGCAAACAAACAGGAAATTATAGGAATTGGAGATGTGGTAAATATGGATGAAAAGTTGAGGAGAGGCATCGATCGCACGGACATAAGCAGTTTCGGTTAGCTTTTTAGTGTAAATCGACTCTTTAAGTATATATGACTAAACATGGTCGTCAATATTGACAACAGTAAATCTCATCAGGTTTATTTTACATCCTTTTTATCCTTTTCTTTTAGTTCAGTTCCACTCCTTTCGGCACCGAAACAAGTTTTCGTTTTCCCCACCAGTTGAAATATATCATCGAGTTTGTTTTACAACAACTCAAATTGAGCCTTCGAAGTTGGCTTATACAGTTTGTAGTCTATACAATTTTCTCAACAAAACTTAATTGAACTTAATTTTCTCTGTGGTTTTCGTCGATGGGACACACCTGTTAGAAGCTAACAATTTCGACTAATTGAAGAAATCACTAAGCACCAAGGTCTTAATATCACAAAGAACTATGAGCAACATGCTTAGTCGCAAATATCAAAGAGGAGATAAAGATTTGGGCCATGGCGGGAGGGAAAGGACTATGTGTTACATAGTGTCTTATAATTCTCTCTTTTCTTTTAAACCTGTAAAGAGTTACTCTTATATAGTTTTTACCTGTTATATTTAATGAAATTGGCACACCTAACCACCGGTTCGTTAGAAAAAAAGTTTTAATATCCTTTGGCCGGGACAGAAAGAGCCCAGCACAGGCAGCAGCAGCTGCCTCTGCTGCAGGTTGCTCTGCCGGCCAATGTGGTGGTTACTGTTGAAGGAAGCACAAACAGCGAGGGTGGCGGAGCTGGGAAAGAGGGAAATGTGTCTCTCCTGCCATGGCCCAAATAGACCAGGTTGGTGAGACGGGGCTCCACCTAAGTGACTGGAATGGAATGCATATTTTGGTTGCACCCGGCATGGCAGCAACGATCACAGATACGGAGTGAGTGGTAAACCTAGAAAAAAATTACCGAGAGCATAATACTTCTTTCGTCCTAAAATATAATAAGTTTTAAATGGATGGATATATTCTAATACTATGAATCTATATAGGGATTATCTAGATTCATAGTACTTGTAGAATAGAGGTAGTACTAATCATACTAGTTATGTAATTATATAATGGTGTATTAATTAATATGACATACTTTTTAGATAGGATTTGGATAATATATATATCGTGAACGTCACAGCGCGGAGTGTGGGATAGTTTGGCTGACTATCGAAAACGGTAAGACTTAGGGTGTGAAAGATTACCAACCATACTTTATCACAACTAAAATTAATTCAGCCTGTTCATACATGGGATGGGTTGGTTTAGCTGGTTCCCTAGCAAAACCAACCACTGGATGGTTTTAGACAGGTTGGGCCGGTTCTAGCAAAGTTTGAGGGAGGTTGAGTTGGTGCGTTAGTTTGGATGGCTCACCAGTTTAGACAGTTGGAGTCCCGTTTGAACATGCTTATTAGCACTGCTACAGTAGCTGCTACGAAGAAGTAGATGATAATAAGTTCTTTGCAGTGCATGCACCCACCTGTGCCTAAAGTTCTGCGAAAATTAATTTTTTACACGCAATCAGCATAACCGCATGCGAAAACAAATTCGGCCAAAAAAATCCAAAACCACTAGCCCGCCGTTGCTGTTGTCACCATCGCTGCAGCCGCTCCCAAGCGCGGCACAACCGGATCTTCCGCCCGCTATCACTACGGTGACTCCCGAGGACGGCGCCGCTGGATCCGCCTCCCGTGCCGCCCGCAGTCATCATCACAGCCGCTTCGTTGGGTGGTGGATCTGGCCCTCCTAAGGGTGGCGCTGCTAGATTCGCCGGTGGCATCGCTGGATCCTCCCCCCTCACCGCCCGTCATCGCCGAAGTTGCTCCCGAGGGCGGCAAATCTGGCCCTCCTGAGGGCGGTTGCACCGGACCTACCGCCCTTGCCACCCGTCATCGCCATCACCGCAGCCCATAATCGCCCGGTTCTATCCGCCTCCTCGGTGGCGGCACCACCCGCCGCCACCCAGTCCCGCTCGGAGGAGACGAGAGGAGAGGAATAGTGAGAGGAGAGAAAGAGGGAGAGGAGAGGAGGTGAAAAAAATTGAAGTGGTGAGAGGGAAAAGAGAGAGGAGGGGAGAAAAATTGTGGAGAAGAGGGGGATATTTTTCACATGCGAACTACTTAAGAGGCCTCGCATACAGTTCCTTAAGAGGACCACATACGAAAATATATGCTGATTTTTGCATGCAGCCTCTTAAGAGCTCCGTCTACGAAAATAGATTTTTGCATGCGGGCCTGTGAAGGAATCGTATGTGAAAATAGAGGTTAATTTTTGCAGGTGTGATCAATATGGTCTGCCTGCGATCTATAGGGGTTATCGTACAGAGAAATTGTTTCTGTAGGAGTGAACAAAACACAAAGTACAAAATAAAAACTAAGTCTGATTACAGTCTATCAAAACACGCCATTCTTATAAATGAACTTTGTGCACGGACTAGGGAATGGTAAAGCTGTAAATTTATAGGAGCCATTACAGACAAACTTTTCTGAAAAGCAACAATCTTTTAGAAGACTAAAAGCAACTGCAACTAATAATTCCATTGTTCTTCCTAAGTTCTAGTGACATAAAGGTAAGCTAACCGGTGTCTCCACCCACTAGTAGGACAAACTCTGAAACAAATAAAACACACACACAGAGCTTAATTCGAGTTATGCTTCAAGCTGACTTCGAACATGCAAATAAAAAAAATAAGTTCATCTTGCTCAAGATCTTCATACTTCTGCAGATCGTCGATTTAAGCTCTTATGTCTATATTCCTTGGAGAGATCGAAAGCAACTCTGCACAAATATAAATGATTCAACCATCGTAGTGGACAATAAGCTGTGGAAGGGATTCTAAAGACACAATTGAAACTGGCCCTACTAATATATCTTTTGCCAATTGAAAGCACATGATATTTAGTACAGTTCTCTTTACACCAACCCAAGATATGATATCAAATTTATCTTCAGACTTCTCACAATTTTCAGCAAGATACCTCGGCAACTCCAAATTACTTTCCTTACTCTCAATTTCTTTCAAATGGAGAGCAAATTTTGTCCAAGATTTCTCATATTTGGCTGCAAAGAGGACTAACACATCACGACATATTGAAATCCAATTTAAGCTTGGTAGAAACACACTTGTGGTTAGTGCTCCTATCCGGAATTAATTAAGGGTTAATTCCATCCATGCCACTACAAATATACTAAATTAAAAAAATGCTACTACTATCGGTGACATCTTGCTGAGTGCCACTAAAATTTTATAAAATTGTAACCATGTCATTGCCATCCACTTTTCTGTCATTCCCCGTTAGATCTGCATCCTCCTCCGTCTATGGTGTGCACTGACCAGCAGCGGTAGCACTGAGGCCGAGCACCACCATCTCCTCCACATGTAGTGGCTGCTGCCGCATCGAGGCCGAGCACCGCCTTCCCCACGCACCCGGGTCACCGCCACTCCAGTCGCTCGTCACCGGCGAGGGAAGCCTCACCCAACTGTGTCGTCACCGCCTTCGGCTCCCCCGTGTTGCACCACACCACGACCACCCCTTCTTCCTCGCTAATCGTCGCCTGGAACAGCTCCTTCCTCGTGGAGGTGAGTTCGCCATCGTTGTACCGGAGCTGGTTTGCCAGCCCGCTACCCCAGATGGCGGTGCCCACCACGGCGACGGCGACCACCCTACACAAACCTCTTCTCCTCCCGCTGGCGAATCTGAAGTCGACGTAGGTGGTGTTGTTCACGCTGGCGGCATCAGTGCTACGGTGGTAGTTGAGGGAGAAGGGGAGGAGGCCACCGAGGACGCCACTGAGGTTTAAGAGGCACTAGAAGATGGAGATGTATGAGCCGTGGTGGGATGGGGGTGGGTATGATGTCATGATGGCTCCCTGTGCGGCCCAGAGGAGGCCCGCCCTCGCGCCGAATAGGGCGCCGGCGGTGACGGGGAAGGCCTGGTGGGAGTGGGAGTGGTGGTGGTTGTAGTAGGGGAAGGAGGCGGCGTAGAGCGGGTAGGTGAGGGCGTTGGCGAGGAGGGTGACGCGTCGGCCGAGGAGGTTGTGGGCAGCGCCTCGAAGGATGCCGAAGATGGGAAGCAGGTGTAGAGCAGGACGACAAGGATAGAAATAATAACGGGGATGATGTAAAATTGGATAGAAAATGCGACGGAGTGGCATGGTTACAATTTTACAAAATTTCAGTGGCACCCAGCCGATATCACGAATAGTAGTGGTATATTTTTAATTTGGTATATTTGTAGTGGCATGAATTGAATTAACCCATTAATTAAATTAGTAGATCCAACTTGCTGTCTCTCTCGATATTGCAGTTTCATATATATGCACACAATCACACATTGCCTAGCTAGGATCAAGAATGGGAACACACATATACACATATGAGCTAAGTTGGCAATATGTTCATGGTTTACCTGAAAGTGTGAGACGATGGAGCACCCGCTGCAGTGCTGGACCAGGTTCACCGGCTGGAGATCTGTTGCAAGGCGGGACAACTTCTGTGAGCAGCCGCACCACCACTCCCAACTTCTGTTGCGGCATCACCGCCGCCGTCATCACGTATGATGTTGCATGGCTGCCTACCAGGGACAACCTCCCTGAACGCCGCACCACCTACTCCCATTTTCTGTCGTGGTGCTGTCGCCGCTGCTGTCATGTACTAGGGTTTCGTTGGGAATATCGATTGGGATGGGGTTAGAAGGTTTTGCTGGTTCTATCCTTCCTTGAACCAAACCCGTGTGATTCTTTTACAGTTTTGACCCGGAAAACGTCGAACTCAGGAAAACCGCTAGTGATGGGGGTTGGTCTAGGTTCAGTTCGCCTTTGGGCTGGTTTGGAATAACCCGTGTACAGGCTGAACATAGATTAGGCAAGTTGTTACAGCCACAAAAGTGTGGTGAACAAATTGCTAGTCACAAAGTATGATAAAGTTAGCAAGAAAGTTGAGTCTACGACATACGAGACATGATTTTTAAAAAAATGGCAAGCCACAACTGTGACAGTGAACCAAACACATATCTAACAAACTAGGTAGTTAAAAGTGTAGCGTGATAATGTGTAGCTATGAACCAAATGCCCTGGTAGTTTTGGTTGGATGTTTGTGCCACATCTTGAGTTCGAAGGTTTGATTAGAGTTGGTAATTGAGTATCCGTTTGGTTCGTGTTAGATTTTTGAGATATTTTTCTTCGCTAGTAGCTACAAAAGTGTGGAAGTTTGCCTTATACTAGTTATAGTGTGGCTCTAAATTTGTTTCTATTTTTTTTTACTAAAAGTGGCTCTGAAATTGTTAGGCAAACTTTCTGGCAAGTTACCAGAAAAAAAACTATGTCTAGCTAGCTAGTTGATCATTTCAACCAAACAAGTCCTAACTAATTTACTTCTGTGGCCGCCACTGCTATTCGATGAATGATTTGGTCCAGTTGCAACTATATTACTAGCTTTTCCCAACCAAAATGACTAGCTTTTCCCCCCTAGTCATGTCTATATAGGCGTACAGATATAGAGTGATTACTTCGTAGAGCTTTCCAAAGATACCATATATTATATATATTTTAGTACTGTTAATATATAGGTATTTAATTTTGATACCTTTTGTTACCTCTAAAAGATTGTAAAACGTCTTGCTCCTCTTTTAAGACCAAGGATATTATTACCTAGTTATTTAGTTCAAGATGAAAAAAAAATGTTTCTGTGTCGAAAGATGGACCGAGAAATATTTTTTTAAAAAAACACTTGGGTCAATGAAGCCCAGAGATCTAGTTTTTGTTGTTTGGTTATAACTGAAGTCAACTTCAAGGTGTTATGATAAAAAGACCTGCATCCAAAAATAACTAAAATAACAACATGGTTCTCATCTCCGCAGCGTTCTGGACCGGATTTTGCCTTCTTTTCTAAGGATTAATTGGAGGCAGCGGCGCTGGGGAATGTACGGTTGATATATGAAGTAGTACCACCAGAAGTAGTGCAAAGGCAGTGACCTAAGATAGTAAAAAACAAAGGAATAGAAATAGTACAGGATTATAACACAAATGCAATTTCTAAACAGAGGATGGAAAAACATTGAAAAAAATACAAGAACGATAGTTCATTTGAGTAGATTGTATGAAAAATGTAGGAATTGGTTACAGGAAAGAGGCTCGAAGGAAATTTTTAAGAGGTCCGAGTTCTTTGCAAATTTTTCATCCCCATAATCTTTATAGGATTGTGCATTCTATATGATTATTAAAGTAAATGGTAGAATTCAGACCTTGGTTTCAAATGCCTTACAAATTTTTCTATAGAATTAGGATCCTCCAAGTTTTCTATGTATTTTTTCCTACAACTCAAATGGGCCCTCAGCGGCTAATTGTGTGTTGACGTGCATCGGAAACGTCCATGATGACGCCCTACTAACCAAGAAACATGGATGGAAATGACTCACCAAAAATTAACCCGTACAGTGGGGGAGCTAGAGCAATATAGAGTTGGTGCATCACTGTACCATAGGTTAACCTTATAATGATGTTACACTAAAATGGTTAATTCAATAAACGAAAGTAGGTATAAAAAGAATTGCAGCGATAAAAGTTCTTACCAAAATAGAGAAGCCTGATGTCAATATTGATTATTGAAGTGTAAATTAAAGAAAGGAAAGACTAAAATCACAACAAAATGCTGATGTCAATGTTGATTACTGAAGTGTAGTTTAAACAAAGGAAAAAATAAAATCACAACAAAATGGGATGCCTAAATTGGAGAACTGCCGCAATCCACACTCATCATCTAAAACGACTAAAAGATGCAAAAATGACTTAAAATTTTCAAATAAAAAAACTGGATTTCCCATGATAAAAACACATTGTATTATAAAAACAATACAATTTTACAAGCGCAGAATCAAGCAACTCCCTTAAAATTGCATCCGAAGCTTGAGAGGCTTCAAATAGTCTCATGCATATTTGAAGCTGTTAATTTGTAATTTAATATCCCAGAATAGAAACGGATTGGAACTTAACCCTTAATTTATAGAAAAAACAACCAATAATCAACCAATTCATTCCCTACTAACCAATAAATAGTAGTAGCATTCTACGTCACGAGAATACATATGGTCTCAGCAAGTATGGATGCCATTTTTGCCTTCTTGCTCTGCCTTGTGGTCTGTTTAGGGGTACACTTAGCTGAACTAGGGGGTGCACAACTGATAAACATAGGGTAACTATAGGTAAAATGATATTTGGAATCAGGTGCCTGGGAACCTCCCTGCTCACGGTAGCTCTACCACCCGTCTCCGATGAGTGATAACTACTATGGATGGATAGTATCTAATGACCGATATGTGGTAGTCATGAAAATAACTTCCTTATTAGGGCGTCTACGAAATGATATGGACCGTATGCCCGGTAAATATATATGGCCTATACTAAAATTAAACTAGCAATAAAGTGGATGATAAGGTGTGCATTTTATTTTACTGGCGTAAAATCTGTATGGAATGATTCTTTGCATAACCCAATGAGGTACTCCATCGATCGGTCTAACGATTTAACACTTTCAGGTTGCTTACCAAATGTTAAGTCTTATGGAGAAATAATAATTTAGTCCCCGTATTTAAAAAAATGTGGTTAGGGTGCAAGGGTGCTTAGTCATAAGATGAGAAAAAAAAATTGAATAAGAGGTGATTGATTTGATCAGTCGTAGTGTAGAAATACTTATATTTTTACAAAATGCAAATGCTTATATTATTAATGGTTGGACGAAGAGAGTAAGACAGTACTCCCTCCATTTCAAGTTACTTCTTATTTTAGATTTTCCATTTCAAGTTAGTTGTTATTCTAGCTAGGTTTGTCATGGATCAAACATTTTAATCTTTCACCATCAATTTCTTATATAGTTCAATATTGTCATATTTATATTTTTAGAATCACCATGAGAAATGCTTTCACACTATATAATTCATATGCTGTTAACTCAGAACGATAATTAATTTCAAACGGATGAACTATATGATTTAGGAGAGTAAATGTTCTATCTAGTGGATTTCAACCTAGCACTAAGCAACAATTAGATGTGTCTTGGTAATTAATTGTAAAAAGTATCATATCTTTTATATTGATGTGCATGTAGATTAAGGCAGCGCTTTTTTGAAGCACAATGGGGGAGAAAAATAGCACAATTTCTACATGTATACTCCCTAAACTACTAATTGTTGTAACTTTTATAAAACATTTCTATAGAAAAATTACTTAAAAAATCATATTAATCTATTTCTAAATTTAAAATAATTAATACTCAATTAATCAGATGTAATGACTTACGTATCTTGTTATTCTTTCCTTTCTCTCACACCATAAGTGGTGTTTCCATACCTGGCAACCAACTGAATAGAGATCCATCTGGGTAAAGATATACATTTGCCTCTTTAGGATCACCTATTAATTTTCAGGCTCTTACTATTCAATCTGAATTGTTTCTTGTAAATAAAAGTAGAACAAAATTGGTGCCTGGTCCATGCATATGGAATGGAATAGATGAGTGAAGGCGTCGATTAATTTGCTTTGCAGCTATGTCCCTGCCATGAACGGTTTATGTGTACATATGTACAGTTAAGGGAGCCATAGGACACATAGGACAAATTCTCTCATCCAGCTTCTAAGCATTTCCTGTAATGTTGCCCATAAATGTTGAATAAAGTCGAGAGTGACCCCAAATGTCCATGAGCTCACTGTTCGATAGTTGAAGGTTAGCATGATCGATGCTATCTAATTGGTCAGTACGCTTTGTACACGTGCTACGATTAATTAGCAATGCTGCAAGTCTCCGAGTTGTGTGAGGCTAAATTCCAATCAAGTTGTCACCGTAAGCTGCACCAAGTCATCATCAACATTGCTTAGTAGATAGTTGTAGCCTATAAATAGCTTCAGATACTTCATCAGTTCGAAAGCAGGAAAGAGCCGAGCACCACGGCGAATAGCCATGGCATCGAGATCCTTGTTTCCCAATGCCATCCTGTTCGCTGTCGTGATTCTCACGCTCTTTTCTTTTGCAATAGCTCAACAATCCGAAACACCTCCTAGAAGAAATCCGCCACGTGCACCACCGCCACCACCACCACCACCGAGGATACCACCACCGCCACCAGTAAGAGTCGCACCAACACCGGAACCAACACCATCACGTGTACCACCACGTGCACCACCAACACCAAGCATACAACCCCCACCGCCAGTAAGAGCAGGACCAACCCTAGCACCTACACTAGCTCCAACACCAACTAATGTGCCTCCAACTCCATCAAGTACACCTTCTCGTGCACCACCACCGCAAAGGGTCCCACCACCACCTCCGGTTAGTGGAGAACCAACACCGACACCCGCTACAGCACCAACACCATCAAGTGCACCTCCCCGTGCACCACCACCACAAAGAGTCCCACCGCCATCTCCGGTTGTTGAAGAACCAGCACCAGCACTAGCACCAACACCTATTAGTGTTACTCCAACACCATCTCGTGCACCGCCACCACAAAGGTTCCCACCGCCACCCTCCGTTAGTGAACAACCAACACCGGCACCCGCTCCAGCACCAACACCAATTAATCTTACTCCGACACCATCACGTGCACCTCCCCGTGCTCCACCACCGCAAAGGGTCCCACCGCCATCTCCGGTTAGTGAAGAACCAGCACCAGCACCAGCACCTACTAATGTTACTCCAACACCATCACGTGCACCGCCACCTACGGTTAGTGAACAACCAACACCGGCACCTGCGCCAGCACCAACGCCTACTAATCTTACTCCAACACCATCGCGTGCACCTCCCCGTGCTCCACCACCGCAAAGGGTCCCATCGCCATCTCCGGTTAGTGAAGAACCAACACCAGCACCAACTCCTATTAATGTTACTCCGACACCATCGCGTGCACCGCCACCACAAAGGTTTCCACCGCCACCTCCGGCTAGTGAACAACCATCACCAGCACCCGCTCCAGCACCAACGCCTATTAATCTTACTCCGACACCATCGCGTGCACCTCCCCAGGCTCAGCCACCCCAAAGGGTCCCACCGCCATCTCCGGTAAGTGAAGAACCAGCACCAGCACCAACACCAACACCAACACCTATTAATGTTACTCCAACACCATCACGTGCACCGCCACCGCAAAGGGTCCCACCGCCATCTCCGGTTATTGAAGAACCAACGCCAGCACCAACACCGACTAATGTGACTCCAACACCATCGCGTGCACCACCACCACAAAGTGTACCAGCACCATCTCCAGTTAGTGAAGAACCAACACCGTCGCCCACTCCAACACCATCACCTATTAATCTTACTCCGACACCATCACGTGCACCTCCGCGTGCACCACCACCGCAGAGGGTTCCACCGCCATCTCCGGTTAGTGAAGAACCAACATCGGCACCCGCTCCAGCACCAACACCTATTAATCTTACTCCGACACCATCACGTGCACCTCCGCGTGCACCACCACCGCAAAGGGTTCCACCGCCATCTCCGGTTAGTGAAGAACCAACATCGGCACCCACTCCAGCACCAACACCTATTAATCTTACTCCGACACCATCACGTGCACCTCCGCGTGCACCACCACCGCAAAGGGTTCCACCGCCAACTCCGGTTAGTGAAGAACCAACATCCGCACCCGCTCCAGTACCAAGCCCTAGTAATGTTTCTCCAACACCATCGCGTGCACCTCCACGCGCACCACCACCGCATAGAGGACCGCCGCCAACTCCTACTAGCGAGGAACCAACTCCGGCACCCGCTCCAGCACCAACACCTATTAATCTTACTCCGACACCATCCCGTGCACCTCCGCGTGCACCACCTCCGCAAAGGGTTCCACCGCCATCTCCAGTTAGTGAAGAACCAACTCCAGCTCCCACTCCAACACCATCACGTGCACCTCCACCCGCACCTCCGCCACATAGAGGACCTCCGCCAACTCCTGTTAGCGAGGAACCAACTCCAACACCCGCTCCAGCTCCAACACCGACTAATTTGACTCCAACACCATCACGTGCACCACCACCGCATAGAGGACCGCCGCCAACTCCTACTAGCGAGGAACCAACTCCGGCACCCGCTCCAGCACCAACACCTATTAATCTTACTCCGACACCATCCCGTGCACCTCCGCGTGCACCACCTCCGCAAAGGGTTCCACCGCCATCTCCAGTTAGTGAAGAACCAACTCCAGCTCCCACTCCAACACCATCACGTGCACCTCCACCCGCACCTCCGCCACATAGAGGACCTCCGCCAACTCCTGTTAGCGAGGAACCAACTCCAACACCCGCTCCAGCTCCAACACCGACTAATTTGACTCCAACACCATCACGTGCACCTCCAGGCGTGCCACCACCGCACAGGGTTCCACCGCCACCTAGATCATCGCCGCCACCAAAGATATCTCCAACCATTCCGCCTCCGCCACCCCCAAGACAACCACCAAAGTCACCGCCACCACCAAAGCAAATTATGCCACCTCCACCTCCGACAACTCCATCCAACGGTGGTCAATGCCCAAAAGAGAAGGTACTAGCGCTCAACGTGTGCACCAAACTTGATTTGTCAACAGTGCTCCTCTCCCCGAGGTTGGTTAGGCAGGATTGTTGTCCACCGATCACCAGTCTATCTAGCATTGATGCCGCCAACTGCCTATGTGCTTCCTTCAAGCTCAATCTTGGGTTCACCATTGATAATTTATCCATCCAGTCGATACTTCGTGTTTGTGGCATAGCTACCATAGTCAACTTCAGCTGTCGTTAACTTAACATGAAAGGAATGAAGGCAACCAGCAAGTAATACTTGAGATGCAAGGATCAAGAACTCCATGTTGTGTTACTTACAGAATAAATAAAGTTGCTCTTATATGTATAGGTCCTTCCCTGTTGGAAGTCCACATACTTTCTATGTACTCAATTAAGGTTGGTGTACTGTAACAACATTGTTTGTTCCATGTTCTAAATATCGAGAAATATTTAAGAGCTTCATGTTACTATATTACTATACCATGATCTAGACTACAATGTTGTTAGTTGTAATAACTCTCCCATCTTTAGACTGTTTCCTCCGATCCAAGCCGGCATACATATTACAAGAGGACAGTTGATATGTTGCGTGGGTGACACTAAGCAAAATAAGCTGCTCTCGTCAATCAAACTCAATAATGCCATATTTTATTCTCTATAGAAGATGAAGAAGCGATATACTTTGGATCAACTATTGGATTTATTATCTATTATAACTTTTGTTTATTTCTTAGATGAGATCTTGTAAACAATAGCCCATTTATAGATAATTGGTACTAGAGAAAAATATAACACATTCAAACAGACAAAATAAACTATACCATGTGTTCTATAGGCGTAGTTCCATTGTGTATTGTAATCAAGAATAAATTTAAATAATTAGAACTATGGGCTACGTGCTGTTAATGTTAGGTCCACTACGCCTCTCCCACCCCGCAGCCTTTGACCCTGAGGATACGGTAAATTTTCACTAACATCTATCATGTCTCACCTATTTATTCCTTTTTTACCACACTGTAACTGATCCATTTCTCAATCCATTCCTTTTCCTACAAATTAAACAATTTGCCACTCTTACAAAACACCATTTTCCAAATACCACCTTTTGCGTTCATCCCAATAGATTTGTCATCCAAGAGAGGGGAGTTTCTTAACTATTTGTCACATTTGCCTGCGTGGCATGACACGTAGGCATGCCAGCATGGCACCCATTGTGGAGCCCATCCAACAGGCTTGTCTTCCTCCTCAAACCGAGCTGTAGATGTGCCGCCTCGTTTTCGAGGAAAAAGGAATGGATGACCAATCCAACTCCAACCATTCATTGATGGCCATGTACTATTCGTTGACCATCTCCTGGACATTGTTTTCGATGGCAATAAGTGCAACCTCTCTATCATCAACTTGGACCTCCTGGGGCGCTGGTGAATTGGCAAAGCTGTGCCGTGAAGATGTCATGTGCGCAGTGCTGGAGTAGGGCTTCTTCCAAGTGACCAACCACGGCTTGGTGCAGGTGCTGCTGCACGATGGACAGGTGACGATGTCCCTGAACCGTGCGGCAAAGACATTGTGCACACAACATCGGAGAAGCTGCTCAATATCTCACTAGAGAGTGACTGATGGGGAACGCCAAAGGCCACATATAAGGAGCAGTCCTCATGATCGACCCAACGGATGCAATTCTTCCCCATGAAGAACATGTCGCGAACTCTGACCACTGCATTAGTGACTTCATCATCATGCTTGAGCTCGAGCTATGGCGAAGGTGTGCACAGGGGCATATCTAGGCTAACTCTGGCAGCATTGACGAACGTCCTCATGGGTGGTCATTGTCCGGGGAGAGAATGGAAAAGATTCTTCAAGAGTCTCAGGTCCCAGAAGCGCTTGATAAATGCCACCGAAGCCTAAGACTGCGGAGGAAATTAGATGAAGTACTCCAGATACAAAATTCGGAAAAGTATCTAAAACTTCTCCGCCTGGCCCTACTCCCATTCATCAACTGGATGCTTCTTTAGCTTCATGGGTTCCAAAATGTTGTATGATTCGGAATATTACTATCTACACTGTACACAATTGCTTTATAACTCGATTATTTCCTAATAATTGTTGTACCTCACAAGTTACATTAATTTGCCAATAATACTATTGTCAAGTACCTTTAGGGATGAGGATCTCAGCAAGATACGCAGTTCTTGGAGAATGAAAAAAACTTAAGACGGCGAGTGACATGTGGTGAGGGAGGCGCATCTAATGGGAGTGCCGGGTTGGGCCTGGCACCTCCCATTGGGGCTCGGAACACCCCCACCCCACCACAATGTGTATAAACCCAAATCCAGTATTAAGCATCAAGTAGTCCATTAGCATCATTTCAAAGAACTAGCGACGACTCGCCTTCTTCGTGAAGCTGCTTCGGTTACTTTTGCAGCCACGGGTCTGCGATGCACCGTGCTTGTCTCTCCGACTCTTCATCCCTGGTCTAATCGCCTGAATAGCCATCGTAGTGTCACCTAGTGCCACCAGTGAGCATGTTGCCATCCACTATCGCTCGAGCAGCCACCCGTGCCCGATGATGAGTTTATGCCCCCAATACATGCCTGCTTTTGGAAGAGCATTTTGTCTGGGTTTCATGGCTGCACGTGAAACAAGATGAATCATTAGCTTATGATTAGTTAATTATTAAGTATTATAAATTTTGAAAATGGATTTATTTGATTTTTTGGAAAGCTTATATATTGAAAGCTTTTGCATGAAACACACTTTTAACAGTTTGAAAAACGTGCCCGTGATAAGCCAGTAGCTAGTAGCTGAAAAGAACTAAGCCAAATCCATGACCTCTTTATTTTCCACTTCTACTACATGAACTGGATAATGTAGCCACCTGGTGAGTACTTAATTTTGTAATTTCCTGTAATGAATACTGAATACTCAATTTTGTGATTTTCTATATTGTTTACAATTTCAACTGCACATTAAAAATTGCAAACCAAGATGAAGAGGAAGACATTTCATCGCTTTAATTTTGAAAAAATAGCACAATAATTTTTAGCCACCGCCTGAAAGCACAGCTCCATCAAAATCTTGTGGTTTACAGCACTACCATGTATTTTGGGGTAATAGTGGAACCAAGGACAAAATTGCCCTCACAATCCCTCGTTCCCTTCTCTCATTGAGTGACCTCCGTTTCCCCATCGCTCTCTACAAATCACCATTGCTCTCAGCTGGAAGCCACCGAGCAGGTGAGGTGATGAGAAGTAGGCAGGTCGCCTTCCCCCCTTCACGTCTCCCGGTGCTTCCATTGGATCTGTAATGAACGGGTGGAGCAGGAACAAGATTTTGATTCTTTCTTTTTTTTTCTTAATATCATATAAAACAGCATGTATTCACAATAATTTTTGGATTTTTTTTCTTATATACCATTCCTTTTGGTCTGTGTACATGCAAACTAAAAATTTGAGAGTCATGTATATGCGCATATTTTAGGGGAACCATTTGACTCATGCACTAATGTGAGTTTGGTTCAACGACCTAGTGGATCTGAGTTCTCTTCCCCTCTCCTTCCAACCAGCACAGCTTTCTTGTCCCCATTAACACTTTGGATCAGAAATTTTGTTCCTTTTGCAGATTGCGGTTCAACAGATGTTGAAATCATTGATGTGAGCCTGGTAGCAGGAGAGGAACATGGATTGGAGTTTGCTAATGGCTTCATATGGTGACACGGTTCTCACTGCCACATCCGCTTTGTCAGCCATCGGGTAGTCCTATTCGTCATACTTGGAGAAGAAGGGAACACAGGCAACAAAGAAAGATAGAGAAGCAAAGGGCCTTTTGGTCTTCCCATGTCCAGATTCCCCTGACCAATGACCAAACTGACGGAAGTGCTATAAATCGGAAAATTTTCAGGGAGTTATGCTTCCAGACAGATGCCTCAAATTATTGTGCTATTTTCTGGTACGGGGATAACAACTGTGCTTTGAATCAAATTTTCTCTTTAATTTTATAAGCTACTCCCTCTATCGCAAAATATAACAACTTCTAGCACTTAGGATTTATCCCAAAATATTACAACTTCTACCCCAACTTTCTCTTCCCAACCAATCACAACTCCCCACCATTCACTTTTCTCACCTACCTTCACTTCTGAACCAATCACAACCTGTCCCCATTTAATTCTATATACTTTCTTAATACCCGTATCCAACTCTAAAACTTCTTATATCAAGGGTCAGCTTTGTTCAATATGGTAACCCAACCAACATCAGAGTATTAATTTGCAAACTCCTAATTACATTGCAAACTCCTAATTACAGCACTGCTACAAGGAATTGGTTTCTTATTATGGGTCACCGGTTTTGTACACCGGAAATCCCATGTGTTTCTGGATCAGTAGATGGTACACACATGGCACAATTGAATATCACAAACTGACATCGTTATACAGGTATGATACTGCATTAATAACACAAGGGTTACCCAACTGGGACCCAAATAAACCAAGCATGGTCGAATACATTATAAATACCAAAAGGAGTAGATGAGGTAGTGGAAGCGAAGCAGCAGCGGTCCATCTCATTCCACAGGCAGCGATTGGTGAACCTCGGTCCCTACTCCACCGTCTTCGACACCTCTTCCCCAACATAGCATACGTACAAGTCGGCTCCAACTTCTCCTTCTAAAAGATTTTATTAAGTAAGGGTGAGTACCAACCGTACTCAGCAAGCCACCACTACAGAATGCATTTAGTGCACACAGGGGTTCAAGGATGGCTTGGTTCATTTGCATAAAGCTAGATTTCACAAATCATTTTACAAACCTATGACCTGGCGGTTTTGATGGAACACAACATTAAGTTGAAGTTATCATTAATCCACGAGGGCTCATCCACCTTCCCCAACCCTCGCTTGGTCCGGTTTACCCTCGGATCCAATTTTCCGCATTTCCATCTTTTTGACCTTTCTGCACGTCGGGCAAGGTCACACCTTCCTTTCCACACATATTCTAAGCAAGTTTAAAACTTATTAGGCTAGTAAAGAGTAGTACAAGTCCCGGCACGGCTATTCGAATAGATTGATTTACTCACACTGCAGTGGATGTACGCTTTTAATCCCGCACACCGTGATGCACCCAACACATGAGACTTGTCATGGCCCGGTTTTTCAGTCACCCTCGCATTGCGGCACCTGCTCCAAGGACTATGGATCCCCATTGCATCCCGGTACACCAACCCTACCTCGAGCCGGTAGTGAGGGGAGTCCTAGCGCTCCTGAGGTATCAGGCAATTACATTATAGACATAATTAGGTGCATTTTAGCTTCTGCACGCCAACAATCACCACAGCACTGCAACACAACAACATCACTAGTCCATACAGAACCACCATGTCTGGGGTGCCGCCCCACTCGGGTTTCGTAGTCCGCCGGGTCTAACCCACTCGAGAAGTGCGGTCGTACTAGGTTCGTTTCCTGCATAGCTTCTTGACTCGGTCCTTAATTGACCAGGGTCAGCGGCTAGCCATTTCCAGAACCACCCATATTCTATCCATGCCGCCCTAGTCGAAAATGTTTTGTGTTATTAAGTTTTTGCATTGTGGCTAGCGCTCATGTCTCCACCTGACTCCTGGCATTCTCTCTCATCGAGTGATCACTTCAACCACATCCATATGATAAGCATGGAGTATATGTTCGTCTATACAAGCAGCGCTAAGCAATGTCAATAGCTGACCACGCATAAAATAATAAACTCAGGCAACAAGGATATATATAAAGGTAACAATATCAAGGATGGCTCACAAACAAATTTAGGTACGCATTTTATAAATAGCATGAAATTTTATTTGCAATCAACACATTTACAAAAATAGGATCAATATGCGCAAGGAGGCGAGCGTAGTGACTTGCCTTGCTTTAGGTTCCTATATCCTCGAGAAATCCGTGTCTGTTGACTATCTGGAATCCACTATACGACCGATAAAAGAGAACCACACAAAACCCTCCAAAGTAAATACTAAACATCACAAACCAGTAGAGCCACTTGGTAGATCTCAACTTTAGAAAAATTATGGAAGTTGAACGGAGTCAGACAGAGTTACGGTATGCAAGATATGAATTTTCGAAATTCAAATGCATTCAGAATCAAAGGAAAAGGATTTCTTTTATTGCAAAAGAACATTTCGATGGAATATTCCTTGCGGGGCCTATCCGTCAGCGACTCCGGGTGCTCGGCTCACGGTAGACGGAGTCTACCGAGCGCGCAGCGTGATGAGATGGTAGACCCAGCCCATGGTTCATGGGCCGGCGCATGGACCATTTGCACGGCCCCAGTCGTCAATGGCTCCAACGCCGTGATCCAGGTGCACGCGGGGTGAGAGGCCTGTGGATGAAGAGGGAGGTCCACGTGTCCATGCCTTGGTGGCGGACCAGCGATGGGCCCGCTGGTCAGCGACACGGGAGCGGTGGACCGGGCGCACGGTCGGCTTGGAAGAGCGGGTCCCATATGTAAGTGACCCGAAGATTAAAAGAAGGATTAAATAGAGATTTAACCCGGTTGGGCTCACCTATCAGTGAGTCATCCGGAGGAGATTAGGTGGGTGGTTACTGTGCAAGAGAGATTAAGGGATGTGGGGCCCACTCATCGGTGACCCACTCCTTCTCTTCTTTTCCTCTTCTCCTCAATCTCTCCTCCCATTTCCCCGTTCCCCTTCTCTCTTCGCAGTTCTTCCTCACACCTCCCGTTGCTCGGCGCGACGAGGCGAGAGAAGCGGCATCGATCGGGCACGGTGGCACGGACGGCGGCCTGACGCGGTGGCACGGTGCAGAGGACAACACGGGAGGCAGGTGACGGCGGGAAGCAGAGGAGGGATGGCGGTACGGAAAGGAGGTCGCCACGGGAAGAGGCAGGCGGCGGTGGGACGCTGTCGTCGTTGAGTGATGTGGTGATGGCGCGCTGTTCGAGCGGCGTGTCGCCGTTATCGGGCCGGATCAGCGCAGTCACTCGGCGCGCGCACGGCGTCCAGAGTCCGGGGCGGTGCGTGGCCCGGAAGGGGCCGGGCGGCGTTGGTTCGGCAACGAGCTCGCGCTCGGTCCGCGTGTGGTGGCGATGATGGCGGGATTGGCAGCGGTAGGGGAGATCCGCCGAGGGAGCCCTGGGGTCCCGGATGTCCGACGGAAGGCGGCGCTCGCGCGGGACGGCCTGGCCGTGCGCAGCGGCGCCCTAGTCAGTGGCGACAGAGGTGATGGAGGCGAGCGAGCTAGCTAGGGGCGGTAGTATGGCGGGGTGGGTGATAGCGGCGCTGGTGGCGAGCTAGCTTGTGGTGGAGTGGAGCAGAGGTGGCTTGTATTGCTGCTGCCATGGATGGCAACAAAGGCGGGCGGCTTCGAGGAGGAGGAAAAGGAGGCGGGTAAGAGAACGGTGCAGCGGGCATGAGCTCGGCTCACGCTTTCCGTGTGGGTGCTTCGACTGCGGTGATGGAGCACAGGAGGGCGAGGCGATGGACTCAGCGCAGCAGTGTAAGCACGACGGAAGCAGGGGGAGCAACGTACTGACCGTCGGTCACTAGGCTTCCCCGAGGGCACGTGTCAGCGGCGGATGTGATGGACGGCGCCGGCGGGGCTGGATGTCGACAAAGCCACAGGGGAGGGAGGACAAGGTAAGAGTTGGTGGACTTGGCTTTTCCTTTCGGTGTGGTCTTCTTCTCACTGTGTTGCCGGTCTTTGTGGTTGCTTCGGCGGTCGGGGAGTTTTGGTGCAGGGAAGGCCGTCGCGTAGGCCCGCAACTTGATGGCCGGCACCAACCCGCGCCCGGGTTGGCAGGGTGGCACACTAGTGCGACGCGGCGCTGTGCGCGCGGTGCGGTGTGGCTCGACGAGGGAGCGCGAGGTGGAGCGGCACGGTGCGACGCGACTTGGTCGGCATGGGCGCAGCTTGCAGACAAGGGTCGAACATCATGCGTGCGTGCTGGCCGAACTGAGCTGAGGGAGTGGGAGGCGACACAGACTTGGTTGGCTGGGTAGGCCTTGGGCCAGCAAGGGCACAGTTGGGCTGGGGGTCGTGTCAGCCCAGGAGTGAGACAGGAGGGGTGCTGGGCCGGCCTAGAGAGAATAGGAACCCTTGCTGTTATTCCTATAAATTTGGATTTGGAACTGGAAGGGGGTTTGAATTGGAATGAAATTTGTATTTGAAATTTGTAAATGGACTGTAATAGGACATTTGAATTTCAATCTGACATTTGGTTTGGATTTGGCTATTTGGTTGCTCGAGGATTAGATTTAGAATTCTTTTGCAAATGATTGAATGGATGAATGACGATATCGGATATATGTTTAGAATTGACGTGTGGCATGAAAATCCATTGGAGTGGAAAGGTTTCAAAGGTAGGGGCAATCCTGACGATTTTTGGGATTGATGCACGATAAACATATTCTTCGGATGATTTTAGGTTTTCGAGGGAAAGCCGAATCCTAGAATTATGAGTAAAACAAAAATAGGGAAGAAATGATATGAGCAAGGTTGATTCGAATGAACGGAGCGGGTTTAAAATTTAACTCCAACATTTCAAGAGTTTGAGAGAGAGAGATATATATCCTTGCAACAAATGGAAAGGGTTCGGGACTTCGATTAGCTTAGCATTGAAGCGGTTAACAAGACAGATGGAGAGCGGAGAGGACAAGGAAGGACGTCAAACGGTGGACATCCTTTAGAGCTTAGTAGGATTGATTTGATTGAGATCTTGGCACAAAAATCCCAAATGCGCTCAAAGAACAACAAGTTTTATTAGGAGGGCCGGGCCAGACCCTTCAAGGGGGAAAAGCAGACTTCGCGTGAGAAGGCCTTTTTAGAATAACCTCATAGGGATTTAATTCGCAAATAGGATCTTTGATAAATACTTTATTAAAAGTTGTCATTGGCAAAATAGTTTCCAAAGCACTTAATCCTTTTAAAAAGGATTCTTAGAAAATACTTAATATTAGATTTTATTGGTAAAATAGCTTCTTAGGAAGTTAACGCATAAAAAAGGCTTTCTCCAAATATTTAATATTTGGTTTTATTTGCAAAACAAAAACATCAAGGGGTTTTAACTCATTGAAAAGGGTCTTTAGGAAGATAGTTGGTATTTGCAAATATTTTCTTAATTAACATATTTCATAATTATGGCTATTTCAACACATAATATTTTGAAAATAAGATATAGTTATATTATCTGATGTTCATCATTTTGGCCCAAACACAGCAGGAAAAGGGAAATAAAATCCAATAAACTCTAGTATAAATGGATTTCGAAAAAGATTTTTGATTATTTCAAATATTGTTTTCGTATTTCAAATCCGAAATTTTCGGGGTGTTACTCTTATCTACCTACTATTGATCCTTCTACGTTACTGCAAATAGTTATATTGAACCTTCTTTTTTTTTCTTCTCGAAAGTCATGTTGCTTTCTTATATAACTAGGGGTGCCACGTTGGTAGGCATACGTGTTGTGCCACTTATGGATAAGTGGCAAATAGTTAACGAAAACCTCTCTCAGATAGCAAATTATATGGAGAAAGGCAAAAATAGCATTTAGAGAGTGGTGTTTCGTAAGAGTGGAAAATACTTAAATTCCCCTTCCCGTAGCATCTGATTCGTCCAGATCTGATACATTGAGGGGGCCATGGCTGGCGGAGTAGTCACCATGGTCGACGGTTCCAGCAACATTGTGTTGCAGCACTCATGGGAAGGGCCTAACACTGCCGCTGACCTGATGGACATCCGCTGATCTGGGCTCAGGAGACTCCACGACGGTGAAATGGCTGCTGCGGATGGTTGGCACAAGCCGACGGTGTTGGTTGATTTTATCGGCTCACTACCGATAAGGATTAGGGAGGACATAAAACCACCGTTTGTTCCCGGTCAATACTGTTTTTGTGTGATCTGTAGAAAATGAATTTGCTTCTAATTAGAGATAAACCCCGAGCTCCACCAGCATTATAAAAAGGAAGCAACGCAGAGGAGAGGGTTCGTGCGGTTGTCTAGAGGCAGTGTAGGTGACACCGAAGGCCGTTGGCATCAAACTAGAAGCTGGTGATCAGAACTTGATAAAGCCGGTTTACTCGTCTCCCGGTTGGCACAACAAAACGATCTACAAGAAAAGTAAGCATAAGAAAGAAGGAAGAATATCAAGCAAAACCAAAAGCATCGGCTTCAGCCTTCAATAGCTTCACAGCAGGATTATTTAGATCAATTCCGGTTAATTCGCCATTAACAGAGATGATCATGTTAGGTGAAGATTAAGATTGAGTAAATAATTTCCAAGAGGCGAGCGATCCAGCGGTAGCGGCATAGGGGAGAGGAAGAGCTCAGTGGTGAGTCAGTACCGAGGATTCTGGAGGCCTTAAAATCTGATGGCGGTGAAGGGGCCCCAGATAGCTTCTTGGGCAAATCAGGAGCAAATCGGCGGGGTTGTGCTATTCATGAAAGCGCACCTCTCCATTGAAAATTCATCGAGCGTCAAACCTTCGAGATAGATCGCCTGAAAGTACCTTGTCCACACTGACCAGCAGGTACCCATCTCCCATCCCTGGTCGTCCCCAATTCGATCCACTCACCACCTCGATGCCAAAACGTACACTGTTGGGCTTAGAAAGGCCTCATAGTAAGGCACACGTGTATAGTTTATCAATCAAATATGAAAAATAGGTTTAAGGTTTAGGGTTTAGCATACCACGCATCTGTTCTCAAGAGAAATACGCATAGAATGTAGTTTGTTTGTCCTGCAGTTGAACCAGTTGGTACAGCAGTTTGACCGGTAGACCCGTGAACCAGGAGGTCTACCGGTCCGGTTTTCTCTACTATAGTATCCACTACGAAATACTACCATCTTTGAAAATCGTTTAGAAAGTTTGGCTATTTTTAAATTCCATGTTTTGACTACCAAGCAAAGCTGAGTGTTAATATAGTCCACTGCAAAACTGTTCACTCATTTCATATTCTGTTCAATCTTCATTCCCATTTTGTCAGGTCGGAAGACCCAAGTATTTTCCTCAAAACCACGCTTAGAGGGGTGTGAGTGGGTGGTGGATAAAGACAAGCATCGGTGCCAGAGTTGCGGAGTTGAGAGAGATGGGGGAAGAGGATAAGGTTACTGTTCTCCACGAATCATGGCATGATCCCAGCTGTCCAAAAGTGACCGAAGTTCATGTGTATTTTCAGGTGATTGAAAAGTAGACGTGGGTAAAATAAAATGTTTCACGCACAAGTGTTACGTAAGTTCTAGGAATGAAGTTCCATCCTGCATGGACTTAACTTGGTAATGAGTTTAATAGTCACAGTTTCATTCAACCTGAAGGAGGCCTTGAATAGAGTTCAACAGTGGCCTGAGGATGCTCATCTGCAGCTTGCGGAAATGGTCCTCCTGAGACAATGCGAGAGGAGTTCGACATCCAAACAGCAATCAACAGCGCTCCTGTATGCTAGACATATTTTTCACTCACCCAATTTGGGTGAGACAGGACCTTGTTTAACGAAACATTTGAAAAAATCAAAACGGGACCTCCAGATGCTATATATTCAATTTTAGCATCACAAAGCTTTTGTTGCTGGATCTCCTCCTAGCCGTAAATATGTACATGCTCTGATCATATTGAAATGTTTCTAATGAAAACATCCAACGCTGCAAGTTCTTGTATAAGAGGATTCACCGAGGTAGAAGATAAATCACTCGTGCCTCATATACTACTCGTACCTATAAATCCAGCTCAGTTTTGAACTGTTTCTTCAATGTAAAATAATAGCAGATCGAGATTAATTCCAATTCGTCCGTTCGAATTCATAGATGACACAAGGAAAGAAACAATGATTTAATTTCTGGCAGCATGTATCAATGCCAAAAAAACAGAGCGTCTGATCTGTACTTGTGCATGCAGTTTAATTAGGGAGGCGTAGGACAGATGACACATATTCTCTGCATCACCTCAGCTAGTCAACCAATGCAGCCGCATCAGCTCTGAATCGATTCGAAGTTCCAGATAATGACCCCAAATATTCATGAGCTCACTGTTCAACAAATGAAAGTGTGCACGATTGAAAAAGGCAAGTACTTCCCGTACAAACATGACCATAATTATCGTTGGCTTACTCGCATCAGAGAAATTTCCAACCAAGTTGGCACGGTACGTGACAAAAAGGAATTGCAAACTAACCAGATGCTGCCTATAAATAGCATCAGAGAATGAACAACTTTTAAGCACAGAGCTAGCCAAGTATCCCAGCAAAATTAGAGATGGCATCCAGGGTTTCCATTGTCATTTTCCTTGCCGTTGTCATTCTCCCACTCTTGTCATTTGCTCAAGCCCAGCAACCCCAAACACCTCCAAGAAGAAATCCACCACGTTCACCACCGTCACCTAGGAGAGCACCACCACCGCCAATGACTACGGAACCAACACCGACACCAGTTGTAGCACCATCTCAACCACCAATTGTAG
The DNA here is from genome assembly GCA_000573905.2 of Oryza punctata. Taxonomy (NCBI): domain Eukaryota; kingdom Viridiplantae; phylum Streptophyta; class Magnoliopsida; order Poales; family Poaceae; genus Oryza; species Oryza punctata. The sequence goes on along the minus strand of CM002499.2, from coordinate 19,701,043 downwards.
CACCTGCCCAACCGCCAATTGTCGCACCAACACCATCTGCCAGTAACCAATGCCCAAGAGAGAATATCGTTGCACTAAATTTGTGCACACGACTTGATTTATCCACGCTACTCAATAACCCGACTAAGGTAATGCAAGACTGCTGCCCACCACTCAACAGTCTCTCGAGCACCCTCGCTATTGGTTGCCTGTGTGAGGCTGTCAAGATTAACCTCGGTATCACCGCTAATGTTCTCTTCCTCAAGGCGGTGCTCCACGTGTGTGGCAAGGCTGTGCTCAGCAACATCGGTTGCTTGCAATTGGTCTGAGCATGCACGGACATCATCTGATGTTACATTAATAACTCAATATGAATGAAAGGAAGGCGACAAGTAAGTAATACCTGAGCCATGCAAAGAGCTAGAGCTTCATCAGGTGTTACTTATAGAATAAATAAAGTTGTGATTTTATAATTGTGCATGCATGATGCATGCCTAGTTGTATGGGCTATTGAAGCTGTTCCATGTACTAATACACATAATAATACCGATTGTTACGTGGAAGTCATAATTTTATAAATTTTCTAGTATGCTCCATTGCATTATTGTTAATTCATGACTTATGCCACACTGTTTTCTGATGGCATGTCTACTCTTTCCATACCTATTCCAATTGGGTACTTGGGGGAAGCTCACGTTGCTCATAAAAATGTAACCCTTGTTTAGCTGGTAGTAAAATCAAAATTCCATGACACCATACTTATCTTGTTCTCTCTCTGCCGAATCCCACACCTTGCAAATTCAGTATGAAGTAAAAGCAAGGTGTTTTTCTTTTTTAATTGGATTACTGATATTAGGTTGCCATTGTTTATTAGCAAATGGATTGGATAGGACATGAGGCTACACTAAATACATGGGTTTGTTGAGCCTAATTTGATTGCGTAGTTTGAGAGACAATCCATATGTGAATTAACATTTCATTTAGAGTATGTGCGAGGCTCCACACAAACTAGTGTAAATGTGAATGGATGGCTAAACATAATTTTGTAATAATTATTTTGAAGAATGTGATGTATCATGAATACACTCGGTTCGTCAGGATAAGTAGCTATTAGTGGCGAACTGTCTATCGGGAAAGATATTTACCGACACTCATTATGTCACAAGCGTCTACCAGGGATTCAACAGTCGGGAAATTTTTTTTACCGGCATATAATTTTTTTACTGGCAGATGATTCATTTTTGGTGTTGTGGTGTAGTGGAGGGGGGGGGGGGAATGAAAGGTGAAGATGTAGTGGTTTTGTTTATTTATATATAAGATAGATCTGATGGTTGAAAATAATGTACCAGTCTAAATAATAAGGGATGGTGAGATGGTTTGCTTTTTTTTTTCATTATTTATAGGATTTTCTCTAATAAATTAGAGTGTGATATGATGGCATATGAGCGTTTGTTTGGATAATGCATGGCCGCTTTATATTAAAACGTAACCATCATCTAAAGTTGATTAGATGGTATATAAAATATAGTTTAAAGCACTTACATGAAACATCATTCGCTTTATTTGGGTTATTTGAGCATTAATCTTTAAAAAAATTGAGCTAATCAGATTGTTTTCTCTAACTAAAAGGCAGCATACGAAAGGGGTTGTAGCCTAGCGGCAACAGTGCTCAAGTAGCACCTTGAGACCTTGGGTTGGACTCTTTTAGGGAGCGAATTTAAGTAACATGGAGACCTCCCTCCAGATATTTGTTTATGTACTGAGTTCGGCAGCTCGATTATTTATATTTTCTTATGTACTGAATATCTATGAATATAGTGTTTGTAAAACAATATATGATGGTGCAACGTGCGTTTTAAGAAAGGCTCACCTAGCCGTTGGCATGTCTTGATCCCCGGGAGGACTCAGACACTGCCACGCCACCCTCGGGGCCTGAGGGAGTCCAGGCCCCGGGGCCCGAAGGGGTCGAGCCCGACCCCCTGCAACAAATCGCCTGGATAACCGAGATCCAGGCATTCCTCAAAGATGAGACTCTCCCCGAGGATCGCGAGGGGAGCGAGCGAGTCATCCGCATCTCCAAGAGGTACGTGTTGGTAGAGGGGGACCTCTACCGACGCGGTGCCAATGGAATCCTCCTCAAATGCATATCTCGGGACCATGACATCGAGCTTCTCGCCGATGTCCATGAAGGCGAGTGTGGCGCTCATTCCGCCTCGCGCACCTTGGTCGGCAAGGCTTTCCGACAGGGTTTCTACTGGCCCACAGCGCTCCAAGATGCAGCCAATCTAGTCAGGCGATGCAGGGCGTGTCAATTCCATGCCAAACAAACACATCGGCCGTCCCAAGCCCTGCAGACCATCCCGCTCTCATGGCCCTTCGCGGTCTGGGGGCTGGACATCTTGGGTCCATTCAAGAAGGCCCTGGGCGGGTACGATTACCTCTACGTCGCCATCGACAAGTTCACCAAATGGCCCGAGGCTTACCCGGTCATCAAGATCGACAAGCACTCGGCCCTCAAGTTCATCAAGGGCATCACTGCCTAGTTCGGGGTGCCCAACCGTATCATTACGGATAACGGCACCCAGTTCACAAGTGAACTATTTGGCGACTATTGCGACGACATGGGCATCAAGTTCTGTTTCGCCTCGCCTGCCCACCCCAAGAGCAATGGTAAAGTGGAGCGCGCCAACACGGAAATCCTCAAAGGCCTCAAGACCAAGATGTACAACGTCCTCAAGAAACACGTTGACTCATGGATTGATGAGATACCAGCGGTGCTATGGGCCAACCGGACTACCCCGAGCCGTGCCATTTTTCCTGGTTTACGGCGCGGAGGCGGTCCTCCCATTTGAGCTCACCCTAGGATCTCCGCGAGCCGCCATGTACAACGAGGCAGAGCAAGAGCACCTCCGACGGGACGACCTCGACTACCTTGAAGAACGAAGGCGGCGCGCCGCCCTTTGGGCCACGTGTTACCAGTAGAGCCTAAGGTGCTACCATCAGCGCCATGTCCGGGCCCGATCACTCAGCGTAAACGATCTCGTCCTACGTCGCGTCCAAACACGTGATGGACTGAGCAAACTCTCACCCATGTGGGAGGGGCCGTTTCGAGTGATCGGTGTCCCCCGGCAGGGCTCGATCATGCTGGCCACGGAGGATGGCACCAAGTTGCCTAACCCGTGGAATATTGAGCACCTTCGTGGCTTCTACCCATAAAGGAGTCGCTGTTGTTGTACCTCAGGCTCGGGCCAACCCCGCGTGCCCCTTCGGGCACACCAAGTTGGCCGGGGGCTCCCATTATCAATATATTCCCCTTTTCTCACATTTATTTTCTAAGTAGCAGTGTCCTTTGTTATGTGTGCGTCCAAACCAACTGTGATTTCTTCTTTGCATGATCTGTTGGGTGTTTTGTCTTTACTCGGGGTGCTTGTGTTCGTGTCGCTCCCGGTGGTTCGGACCGCCAAGACGCCGACAGGGCCCAGCGCGAGCCGTGCCCCAAGACACGTTGAACTCCAGGAAAACTCGCCAATGGCCCACAATCGGGTCCACACTTACCCCGGTCATTGTGCTCTCGGCCTGGCCAGTCTCGACACGTGGAACTCCCCAAGTGCACTAGCTCTGGTCCCTATCATTTGGGTAACGACCCGACCCCAAGCCCCCGCTTGAGTCAAAACACCGGACGGATCAACAAGAAAAATCCAGTCGGATCACAAGACAAAGTAGCAAACTGACATAAACTCATGGAATATTCATTGCAGGAAGAAAAAAGCAAACATAATGGGAAGTGTTGATTATTACATAATCGGCATGAAAGCCTAACAGACAAGCATGATAAAAAAAGGAAGGAGGGGGAGCTAGCATCTAGGGGCCTCGGTCTGCGGGTTTACGCATCACCGCCGTCATCACTGTCGCCGCCGTCGTCGTCGTCGTCGCCCTCATCCTCGTCGTCGGAGGCCGGTGCGGGGGCGAACCTAGGAGCCGTCCCCTCGAAGGAGTGGACGATTTCCCGGGCAGCCTCTCGGACTCGGGCGCGGGCGGCTGCCTCGGTCCCCGGCGGGAAGTCATCGAAGACGGCCCACGGCGAGAAGTCGGGGTCGCGAGCCTGGCAGCTTGCTAGCACCAGCTCCACTGCCCCCTCGGCGAGGCCCCACGAGGAAGCCTTGATGGTCTCCTCGATCTCCTTCGGGAGCCTCCCGAGATACTCGGCCATGTTGGCGAGGCGGTGGGCGACCCTGGCCGAGGTGTCGCCGAAGCTGTATATCCGGCCCTGCCAGACGCCCGCCTCACGCCCGGCGTGCTCCAGTTGTTAGAAGCTCTACGGTTGGAGTTGCCAGACGCCCGCCTCACACCTCGTTGGCCAGCCGGAGGGCCTCAAGCTCTACGGTTCGAGTTGTTAGAAGCTGCAGCAGCCCCGCGGTGGTCTCCTCGGCCGCGGCGAGGCGGGCGGCAAGGCCACTCTGGGCCTCGGGAGCCCCGACGCCCTGCACCATCTCCTCGACCTCTTTCACCCGCACCTCAAGCTCGGCGGTGCGCTTCTCTAGAGCGGCCCTGTCGGCCCGGGCGCTCTCCATGTGCGCGAGCTCGCGCGCCATCACGGCCTCCTCACGCTTGGAGACCTCAGACTCGCCCCCGGCAGTCCGGGCTGTGTGCTCACTCGGACACACAGGCTCTCGAAAAATTGCCGATTCGTGGCCTTGGACTCCGCAAGGGTTCGAGCCTGCTCCGTGATGGTGGCCTCGCGGAGACGGAGCGCAGCCTCCATCTCCACGGTGGCGGCCTCGTCCGTCGCCAGGGTCTCCTCTCGCGCCTTTAATTCATCGGCGCGGGCCCGCAACGTCCTGTTGCACGCCGCTAGGCCCTCTTCGCGGCGGCGGATGGCGGCTTCAGCCTCAGCCGCCTTCTGCTCCCGGGCCACGGCGGCGTACAGGACCCCCGCGCGGTGTCACGCCGGCGTGATAGGTCGGTGGATAGGGACTCGTATTGGCGGCGGAGGTCCATGGCGCTCCCCTCCGTGGCCGCGATCGCGGCGAGCGTCGCGACCCTCTCCTCCTCCACCATGGCCTCCAAGGAGCGGCGCCCCTCGGCATGCCGCTCCCACTCCGCGGCCAGCTCAGCCCACTCCCCCGCCAGGGCCTGCATTTGGGCGTTGAGCCCTTCCATGACGGCGGAGTTGGCCGTCACCATGGCCTGGAGCAGGGGCTCCGCGCCTAGCGGCGTGGAGGCGGAGAAGGAGGTCTGGCACCCCGGCCCCAACGGGGACTCGGGCTCAGCCTCGTGGGCCCAACCATGGTCTCGCGCTTCCTCCGGGCCTTGGTCGGCCTCGGGCCCCGGGCCGCCGCTCGCATCCCTGGCGGCCAGAACCAGCATCTGGAGCCGAGTTGCCTCGGCCTCTTCTCGGGTGTGGGCCGCTTCGGCCTCTCGTGCGGCTTCCTCGGCTTGCCGCGCGCGGGCAGGTTCGCGGGCGGCTTCTTCAGCCTCCCGCAGGCGTGCCTCGGCAGCTTGCAGGTCAGCCGCCTGTCGGGCCGCCTCTTCGGCCGATGGCCCCTCACCCTCAGACCCTGTGGGCCGGCCAGTCTTTGACTGGCGAGAGGCGCCCCGAGGCGGGAGATCGCTAGACAGAAAAAGCAAAAAACAAAGCGCACATAAATAAAATGAAAGGAAAAGGGGGGGCGGCCCCTGTTGGGAGTAGGGCTATACCTGCTGGGTGGACATTAGAATGTCAACTTCGGGGGCTCAATAAAGCCCCCCATGCTGGGCTCAGTCCCCTAGTGGGGCGCGTTCTCCCCCAGCTTGCGGAGCCGCTTCTTCTACTTTTCTCCCTCGGGTGGGGGCGACGGCGAGTCGCTCGCCGAATGCCTCCCGGGGGTGCTCTCGGCTCCACCCCCTCGGGGTGGAGACGGGGGAGGGCCCTCCCCATGCTTGCGTTTCCCCTTGGGGTCACTAGGGCGGCTTCCCCCGGAACTACCGTCGGGGGGGTTGATGAGCGACCCTCACCGGAAGAGGGCCGCTCTCCTCCTCCGCTGTGGCTGCCGCCAATGCCATCGTGGCCCCGGTCCCCCGAAGCGCCAGTCGCAGCACAGGGGGACGACCCCTGCGGGGATAAAGGAGGGCTCCACCGTGCTGAGGTTCAGCACGCGATGGATCAGCACCCGGAGGTCCTCCGGACTCCAGTCCTAGTTGCAGCCTGGGTGCGACCGAACCGGGTCCTCGAAACAGCTGTATGCCCAGGTGCCCCGGGTGCGCCACCGTGGCGACGGAGGTAGTCCCCGAAGACCATGGCGCCGGTGAGGCCCTAGGCGCGCAGGCCGACCAGGCGGTCCAAGACGGTGTCGTACGCGTCCCCGAGGGTGACGACCGACCGCCACGTTGGTTTCTGCACCGGCGGATGGCTTAGAAGTCGGAGGCGACGCTCGTCGGGGAGACCGGTGTAAAACCAGTTGCTCTTCCATATCGATCCTCAGACTTTTGCTGCTTGCATTTCGCCTAGGCTTGAGGGCGAAGAGACTTGGTCTTATGACGAACGTCCTAGCTTCGCCTAGCGCTTCGCCCTGAAGCCTTTATCTTTGTGATCCTCAGACCCTTGTCGCCTGCATTTCACCCAGGTGGCTATGGATAGTGTTTCAGCAGATCGGTCGAAGGCTCACTAAACATGCCTCCAACAAGCCCCTCACGGGCAAGGATAAGTAGGGAGTTTCGGCCGAGACCATGGAAAGCCCTAGGTATGGCATCACGCGCCCCCTTTCGGCTGATGTTCCTATCCAAACCTATCCATTATGAGAACACAAAATTCACGAGTAAAAAATTTGGTTCTATTCTATTTTTGGGCTTCAGTGGCTCAGCTTCGGCTTAGCAGATGTGGGTTTGTATTCGGCCTTTTACTGTGTGGCCCACGGGCCATTTTCGTGGGGTATAGCCGTTAGCTTGGTGTGCACGCCATGTGTCAAGCGCTTATTGGCTTGGAACTCAATGGGCACGAGGGCGAAGGGTCATAAATCCCCCATCATTTTCACCGTGGGAGTCTCACTTTTCTCTTCTCATTATTCACCATAGTTGCCCTTTGCTTGTGCATTGGCCTTAGCTCTTTCTTCACCTAGCCCTCTTCGCCCCCTAACCTCGCTATTCGTAAATAAAAATGGCTCCCTGGAAGATGACTTCGGGATTGGCGGATGGTCCTGACTCTGGGGCAGTTTCGGCGATGTCCTGCTACTTGGGGAAGTCGCTGATCATGGAGGCTGAACTCGCCTCTCTCGCTGCCTCAGGGACAGTAACTCAAGGACAGGCGTTCGTTTCGGGTGACGCGGTCATCCAGAAGATGGCCAGACTGTAGTCTTCGCTGCTTTTTTTGATGTGGGACTTCGCTTCCCGTGCGATGACCTGTTCGCCGACGTGCTTCGCCTCTTTGAGCTAGAGCTCCCACAACTAAGCCCCTCCCCCTTCTGCGGATTGCGGTCATCGAATTGGACGTGCCAAATGGCCAGCTTCGCCCTGAGCACAAGGCTCTTCGATGCTATCCATACCGTGGTTATCCACACAAAGACCGTGTCCACCCTAGCCAGGCCGAAGAATATAGTTTTTGGGAGTGCGAAACTTTAGTCATCGCCCTGAGCGGTCGGACTGCTGGCCCGTTTCAGCTTCCATGCCCAAATGGGATCGCCACTGGATGAAAAAGTGGTTTTACCACGTCGTTCCTTACCCAGCTGAGTCCCACCGGGTGAAGGCCATGTGGACACGGCATCAGGCGATCACCCTAGACTGCAGGCCAAACGTTGTCGTGGATGGGACGATGGAATCACGCTTTATTCTTTTTCCGAAGATTGCACTGTCGGGACCTGCTCGAGGATTTTTGCATGCTTTGGGTGTTCCCCCTTTAGCAAGATTGGGGGTGGCCCTGCATTTGACTAGGAAGGTGTACGGTCATCCTCGCCTTGTTCTCCCCGAATGGGCTGATCGTAAGTTCATTTTCCTTCATGCGTGTGTTTCTTTCAAGTGGTTTGGCCAGCTATTTTGGTTCGCCACTCTACTTTTTGGGACTTAGCGGGTTTTTCTCTCTTCTTAGTCTGCTCGTTGGAGAACACCGAAGACGAGGTGAAAATGATGCTTGGGGACCTCATCCCCCGAGAATATGGATCACTGATGGCACGGTAATCTGACGGCTGAGCAAATCGCGTCTACACTGGCAAACTACCTACCAGGCGAACCCGGTCAAAATGAGCATCCTTCGCAGCGAGGGCAAGTTGTCCAAGAAGAGGAAAATGGTTGTTGGCAAAGGGGCTTCGGCCAAGCGGGTGAAGGCGCTGAAACAGGTGGAGGAGCACGATAGGAGTGGCTCTGAGGACGAGGCCGACGATCAGGAGGAGCTATCGCGGGGTTACACCCCTAGCCCCGATCAACCCCATTCGTCGGCCACTACTTCGGCATTATCACCCCTTTGTTGGCCTTGTTTGTGTGGTTCGGAGGGCCCAGAGTACTGAAAGCATTTCGTCTGGCCACTTGTCTTTAGGCACCCCTTCCAACCTTTTTTCAAAACTTCCAGAATTTTCCCGTTTGCTCTTTCGATTGCCCCATTCACCTGTGGGTGCGCAACCGAAGCAAACCTGATTTCAAGGCTTAGCCCCCTTGCACAATGCTTTGAATTTTTCAGAATCAATTTGCTTCCCATTGTCGGTTATGAACTATTTCGGCACACCGAATCGATAGATGATATTTTTCCACACAAACTTCTGGACAACAGCTGAAGTGATCGAACCAATTGGTTTTGCTTCAATCCATCTAGAGAAATACTCGATTGCAACGATGGTGAAGACATACCCATTTCTTGCTGTGGGAAATGGACCAATGATGTCCAATCCCAATCTGGCGTACAACCATACTGGGGTGATCGGCTATAGCTCACACTGTGGGGCGATCTGACTTTGGCTATGATGGTGGTAACCTTCGCATTTTTTAATTTGTTCAACACAGGTGCGCAAAACAGTTGGCCAGTACACGCCTTGCCGCAAGACTTTCGCTGCTACAGTTCTGGCTGCTTGATGGGCCACACATAGCCCCTGGTGACTTTCTTTTGCCACCTATTCTCCTTCTACAAACGAGATACATCGAAGCAAGGGCTGTAGTACTCTAGTCTTATACAACTGACCAGAGATCAACTTGTACTTGGTAGACCTTAATTGCAATCGACGTGCTTCGGCCTCTTCTTCTCGCAGCCAGCCGGTGTCCATGTACTTGATGAAAGGCGTTCGCTAATCATTTTGATTTTCATCGGGCTTTTCCGAGTCAATGCACATGACTTCCTCCGAGGTTTCTTGCACACCGGGAATGTAAATAGCCTCGAAAAAGACGCCTGGCGAATGAGGGCCCTCCGGACGCTGCTGCTTTCGCCAGCGCATCCACCTCTTCATTTTTTCCTCGCGGTAAGTGCTCGACCGTGATACCGGCGAAAAACTTTTCCATTGACCGAACGGCCTCTAAATATTTTTTCATTCCTTCGCCTTTCACCTCAAATGACTTAACAACTTGCCCAACTACCAACTTAAAGTCTGTTCGAATCAACAGCCTTCAAATACCCAGGCTTCGCACCTTTCGCAATCCCATCAGCATAGCTTCGTACTTTGAGATATTGTTCATTATTTCGAACTGGAGTCTAGCTGCATAGTGGATCACCGTGCCACCCCGCGAAATGAGGATCTTCGCAGCACCCACCTCCTTGTGAGACCATGAACCGTTGGAATACATTACCCATGACTGTTCGATGGGTTCGGGTTCGAGGGCCGAAGCTAGGGCCCAGTTGGCCATGAAGTCAGCAAGGACTTGGGACTTGATAGTGGTTCTGGCCACAAAACTAAAGTCGAAAGGAGACAACTCTGACACCCACTAGCTCAATCGACCAGTGATCTCTTTGTCATGCAATACTTCACCGATCGGGTACTACGAAGGCACAACGATTTTGTGCGCTTGGAAGTGATGCTTTAGTTTTCTTGAGGCCATAATTAGGGCATACACCAGTTTCTCCATTTCCGTATGTCATGTCTTCGTCCCCTGGAGGGCTTCGGAGATGAAGTACACTGATTTCTGGTCGAACTCGGTCTGTTGCACCAACATTGCGCTCATCGCGACCAACGAAGCTGCTAAGTACAGGAGCAGTTTTAAAGAAGGGTAGACCCCTTTCGGCTGCTTTTGAAAAAAATGGCTGAGTGCCACAATACGCCCTGTGAGCTTTTGTACTTCACGTATGCTCTTCAGCGGCTGCATCTGTTGTATTGCATCAATTTTCTCTGGGTTCACCTCTATGCCTCTCTCGAAGATGAGGAATCCCAATAATTTGCCTGCGCGGATGCTAAAGATCACATTTTCTGGGTTCATCTTAATGCCAGTCGCCCTCAGGTTGTCGAAGATTTCTGGCATATTGGTGGCATGGTCTGATGTCTCTCAGTTGTTGATGATGACGTCATCAACATATGCTTCGACATTCTTCCCGACCTGCGTGCAATGGACCTTGTAAACTAGCCTGGTGAAGGTGGCCCCCGCAGTCCTGAGAATCGAGGGGCATTCTGATGTGGCAAAAGGTATCGAAAGGAGTTATGAATGCCATCTTCACCTGGTCTGTGGGGTTCATGAAGATCTGATGCTACCGAAAGTAGGCATCGAGGAAGCTTAAAGCTCGCATCCTGTAGTTGAATCAACCAACTGGTCGACCGTTGAAGCGAGATGTCATCCATCGGGTAGGCCTTGTTCAGGTTGGTATAGTCAATACACATTCGCCACTTGCCATTTGTCTTTTTCAACAACACTGGGTTCACTAGTGTTGACGATGAAATTTGGCAAGCATATGAATCGGAGTCAGGATTCAATCCAAACGGATTTGAAGATATGCGGAGATATCGGAAACAGAGTGTGCATCGGCTGGAAGTCTGTATCGACCGATACCAAGTTTAATACGGTTTACCGATATAGCTGATATTGGCAAGTTTGGTTACATAATCAATATCGGATTCAAATAAAGGAGTTCAATGATATTTTCAGATAAGGATAGAGTCTGAGATGGGCAATTATATTTATTAATTAGGACACTATGTAATTTCTTTAGAGATATTTTCGGTAAGAGTCCACCTAAGGGACTTGCTCCTCGGTTAGAGTTGTATTAGGAAAGAATGAGTCGTGTCCGTTATGGACAAGGTTGTATTTTCGGGTATAAATATAAGCCCGAGGTCTTGTAAATAGACAACACCAGTTCAATATACTCTCGGTGCATCGCCACCTTTTGTTACTTTTTTGTTTCTACGAGTTCTTGCTTCAAGTCGGGCTGGATCGTTTTCGATCTTTGACAAGAGGTAAAACTTGTTATGACGGTTTGTGTTATTGGGATTAGTGCTTACATCTTTATGACACTCTAATCTTATTTTCTTGAATCACCGAGTTATCATATATGTTATATAATCTAGATTGACAACATCTTCTACTTGTATCGGTTGGTTTCTATCTAGACTTTAGCCGATAATAGCTAGATTATCTCATTGATATAGATTATATAGTATATCCACCAACCTGAAAAGGCAATCATTGGCTTGATTGTCTAGATATCATGTTTCTTTTCATACATAGTGTTGCATTAGTTAAGTTTGATCTACTAAATCATGCTTAGAACCATAATCTTCAGCCTTCCTCATGATTGTTAATGCTGTATCGGAGTTTCAGCCGATCATATTTGGTATAGTTGTTTTACTCTGGTATATATCTTGTTTAGCATACTGTATTGGCCATTGATACCAGGATCTGAACTATTTAAATATATTAAGTTTATTATCAATCTGGTTGATATTAATTTAATGTATAATGACAATTGACGAATGAAGTTTAGGGATTATTTATGTTTACAAATATATCTCAGAGTCGATTCACTTGTCCTGCATCGGCTAGGTTGCAATACGATACAACATCGGCTTTCTAGCCGATCGGCTATCGTTTACTAACAAATTTCCCTGTTTATTCTTGTTGATTGTAGGATCAAATCAACTGGCACACCCTAGAACCCTAAGACAAGTTTTTGGACCTGCACTATAGTAAAGCAAATCTCTCAGGCTAGTTTATGCTTTTTGCATGAACAACCAGCCATTCCGGGTGGTCAATTTCCTCGACAACCCCGGCCTTGAGCAACTTCTGCACTTCGGCCTTAGCTGCCTCCTAGCGATCTACAGACATCTTGCAAAGATTTTGCTTTCTTGGTTTTGGGACTGCCTTGACCGCCAGGTGGTGCATGACGAGATCTGGCGAAACAACACCGACTTCATCGGGGCCCCAGACGAAGCCATCGAGGTTGCTTGTTATAACTTGCAATATTTTTTGCTTTTCCTTTTCACTCAGGTCACCCCCGATCGAAACCGTCTTGCTTGGGTCAAATTCATCAACTTGAATCCTGTTCACTTTGCTATGCGGAGATGGCTTCGGACTCATTCGTGCCCTTCTGCCGACTTTGGCCTATAGGATGCTAACCTCGCGGTTGCTCACAAGTGGTTCGCCAGGTGTGGTCAGCTATCACTTCAAACTTGTTCAGCATAGCACGACCCAAGATGGTGTTGTAATGGTATGGGATGTCGACGATGCCGAACATGATCAATTCTTGCCGCCTGTTTCCCTCGGGACCGAATGACACCCATAGCAAGGCTTGACCCAGGACTTGCACCTCGTTTCCTCCGAAGCCCTAGAGTGAAGCGGGAGCTTCAGATAGGGCATGGATCGGCAAGCCCATTTGCTTGTACGCACCAGCGAAGATGACATCCGCCGAACTCCCTACATCGACTAGAATACGCCGAACCTCACAATCGACTATCATTGCAGAGACTACAGGGGGGTCTTGATGAGGAAAAACAACACCTTCGGTATCTGTTGGGCCAAAACAGATTTCAGCAGCTAGAAGCTGTCGGCCTGCACTTGCTGCCGAAGCTACCATGATGTTGTGCATTGTTCAGTCTTACGTCTTTTTCTGGCGTTTCGATGAATGACCCACCGGTTCCATTCTTCTGATAACTTGGGTCACCCTCCTTGGCCTGTCATGATGTTATTCACCCTCCGGTGGCTGATCATGATCCGACCCACGCGGTGCTTCTTCGTCGTTTGCAGCATTTGGCTTTGGTATTCATAGTATTCTGTCTTTCTTGTACTTTTTCTTGGTGGTAGCCCCTAGCCACTTCACTGACTTGAGTCGAAGTCTTTGCGAAGGTTCAAAACCTCTTTGACTCCCATTGCTGGCTTGCCCCTTTCGGCGCGAAACTTCTTCCATGTCATGGAACTTGGGCCTTGTCTCTAAGGTGGGGCTGGGAGAGCTTGGTTCGCCGCTGGCAAGGCGTTCGGCTCTTGTAGACTTGCTTGGGCCGCCACATTGAACTAATCAGCTTGGATCTTGAGCTGCCGCTTGGTAACTTCTTCGCCTCGGGTGTAGCCCTCGATGATGCGGAATAGATGATCAACCATTTGCGGTTCTTTCCTGGCAAATTTTCTTGTTATGTCACTTGTGAGGAGGCCTGCCAAAGCAGCATTGATTACCGATGTGTCAGTAATGTCATTCACTTGCATCTTGCTTGTGAGAACCGCCTTGCTTTCTCCCTTGTAGATTCGCCCGGCTTCTGACGAATGTCGAACTAGTCTTGTTGAGTTTTCGGTTCTTCGTAAGTTCCTCGGAAATTCATGACGAAGACATCACACAGCTGCTCCCATGAGTTGATGCTGTTTGGCAGAAGGTTGAAATACCAGGACCTGGCGAAGCCGTCGAGGGCAAGGCGGATCTCCTTGGCCTTGGTACTTTCATCACCATGAGCCGCTTTGATTGCCGACCCATAGATCGATAGGAATTCGCTTGGGTCTGTTTCGCCCGAATTCCTTGCAACAACTGGGTACTTGAACTGGGGAGGAATTGGGTGGCTTCACAACCCCCAGCTCAGAGGTAACTTCTTTTCACCCCTGCCCTTAACGCCGCAACTTGCTGATACTGTGGCGATAAGCTCGACTGAACCGCTTGCAATGCTCCACTTGGTCCAACTGTGGCACCCTAAGAGATCGGTGAAGGCGTTTGGGATTGTTCGGCAATTGCCATGCCACTGCGCCTTGACTTGGTCCACCTATAGCTTGAGCCGAAGGGGCTGTGATGGTTGGAAGATTGTGGGGTTCACTCAGCTGTTGGAGAAAAGCTTGGAATTGTGCTTGGAGGGCCGAAGCTGCATCCTTTGAAGCTTGAGGGACATGAGCTTGAATCGGCCGGACCGGCTGGGTTGGGGCAACAGGAGCATGCACGGGGAACACTGTCGCCTAGTTGGCGGTTGCCTGGGGCCATGGATGAGATTCCGAAGATGGGTGCACTACTTGTGTTGAAAGTTCAGTGGCGGAAGTAGCTTGTGCCACAATGGCCGTGGTCGTCGAAGCGGTCGCTTGTTTAGCCAAAGCAACGTTCTTGGCTTGCACAACTGCTTCATTTGCCTGGTGTTGCTCTTGCATTTGTCGAAGCGTTTCCTGTAGCCTTGTCATGTCTTGTCGCATCGCGACCATCTCCATCCTTTGGTCCAACGAAGCGTCACCTTCCGTGCCTGCGGTAGTTACAGCGGCGGTCGAAGCTTGAACTAGGGTTGTTGTGGCTTCATCTGGACGCGCCACTTCGCCCCCTGCAGGATCCGAGGCTTCGCCCCCAGTTCTTGGCTGCTCCATCTCAGCTTTGCCTCTCACGGGCTCCTCGGACTCACTCATTGCCTCGGTAGATCCTTCACCTTTCTTCTTCTTTGTCACCACTCTCTCACGCACTAACTTCTTCGGTAGCATTAGTGGTTTCGGCCTGAGTTCCCCACGGTCAGCGCCAGTTGTTGTCGAATGACAACTGCTTCCGTCGAAGGACAGGGTTCACTCTTAGAGGAAAAGTAAAGCAATGTATTAATATTTTTGTTGAAATTCTTGGGATCTCCACGTACATGCCCTGTGGGGCCTATTTATTGACTTAGTATAGACCCATGCACCCTAAGATTACTAATTACAAAGCAATTTACATGGCTATCCTCATGATAGTAACATTTATGAGGGTAATTCCAGACAATATGACCTTGGACCCTTACGTGGGCCACTAAATGGGCCTCTAGGGGCCATTTGACCTGCTTGGCTATTGAGGCTGTAGCTCTGAAGGCGAAGGGACTTGGTCCTATGGCGAAGGTCATAGCTTCATCCAGCGCTTCTCCCCGAGGTCTCTATCTTCGCGATCCTCAGACTTTTGTCACCTGCATTTCGCCTAGGCTTGAGGGCGAAGAGACTTGGTCCTATGGTGAAGGTCCTAGCTTCGCCAAGTGCTTCACCCCGAAGTCTTTATCTTCGTGATCATCAGACCCTTGCCTCCTGCATTTCACCTAGGCGGCTGTGGATGGTGTTTCGGTAGATCGGTAGAAGGCCCTTGGGACATGCCTCCAACAAAGCAGATTCGGGATTAATTACGAATGGAAAGTATGAAGTATGATCTACCGTTCTTGGACCGAGATACAAGATCTCATTATGGCAAATGAAGATACAAGATATCCTTGCACAACAAGACCTAGATGAGGTGCCAATTAGATTTGATGGGAGGATTAAGAATTGGTTTAACAATGAGAAGAGAAGGGATCATAAGGCTTTGTTGTATATTCATATTCATCTCTCTATCAATATTTGCAAGAGGTGCTTAAGGAGAAGAAAACCGCTGAGGTGTGGTTGAAGCTGGAGCAGATTTGCATGGCAGAGGATCTCACCGGTAAGATGCACATAAAGCTGTAATGGATCATCTCTCTATTTTCAAGGAAACTGTTGCAAACCATGAAGCTATGGTGGTAAAGAATTATGAAGAGAATTTAGGCCTTATTCAATTATATTATATTAGTTGCCTAGCTCATATACAAATCTGAGAGATACTATTGTTCATATTAGTGATACTCTAACTTTGCATGAAGTTTATGGTGTTTTGCACGCAACAGGAAAGATGAAAAATATGGTAGCTCTCAAGGTTCAAATTTACAAGCACAAGGCTTGGATATTAGGGGATGGCAAAAATGAGAAGAACACGAATGATAAATCAAGACACGAAGTTCAATCAATTACCATGAAAGATCAAAGCCCAAAGGTATGTATAAGTCATGCAAATACTATAAGAGAGATGGACATAACATCTCTAAGTGTTGGAAGCTGCAGAACAAAGATAAGATAACGTGATATTATGGATTGAAAGGTAAGAAAGAAGTGGAAGGAAAAATCGCGGTTGCTACTGATGATTAGTGTGATGCAGATTTGCATGTATAAACTATTGACTAATGATTTTTTATATTGCTTGCACCTATTATCGGACCTAACCGAGGAAGTTCTAGCCACGCCCTAGCAAATTTGATGAAACTTATTTCCTCGCTGGAGATTGAACTTAATCAATGTATCCCTGCTGGAAACTAAGAAGTCGCCGAGAGTAAAAGCTGGAGATACGTCGAAAGTAATTGTATTGATCTATGAAGATAGATTACAAAGATCCCAAGTGTACATATTTATACCCTTGGGTTAATATAACTCCTAATCAGACACGACATAAGACTCCTAACAAGAAAAGGAAAATAACTAATTTTTAAGAGATATACTAAAAATATGGACTTTATCGTGGTCTTCACGATTCCACTTTGAATTCAGCTTAATCTAGATAAATTTCCATCTACCAATCGGTTTCTTTCCTTAACCGAATCCAAAAGAAATCATATCAAATTTTGGTGTTAATTGTTATGTTTTCACCATTGAAGGGTTGTGTTGTTAGTTGAAAGGCAAGTTTACAAGAAGCATATTACATGGCTATTTTTGAAGCTTGCAAAGAAGCTATTTAGTTGAGAGGTTTGTACACTGAGCTTTGTGGAGATATGTGATGCATTAATATATTTTGTGATAATCAAAGTGTAATATGCCTTACAAAGGACGAGAGAACATAGCACATTTTTGTGAGATATGACTTTATTTGAGGTGTGATGGCTGAAGGTGATGTTAAGTTATGCATGATAATTATTCGTGATAATCTAGATGATATAATAGCAAAGCTAGTTTCTGCCACTAAACCTCAGACTGGGTGGGTGTTACACTGTAGTCCTATAGACTATTTGGTGCATGGTGATTCTACCTACTTAAGATATCCTTGGTGATTGATGATTTTTATGCTACACATCTCAAGGTGAAGATCGTTAAATATGTGATTCGAATTTTAGCAAACAGTCTATTCGATGTAGTTTAACTAACTATTAGGACTTTAAGTCTTTTTCTATTAGGTGAATTTTTCATTTTATCCCCTATATATTACTCTGTTGAGTTGTACGGGAAAGGTGACGTTCCATTGTGTTTTCCATGCGTTTGTAACCAACACCTTTTATTGTTCATCGCTAGTCGGCACATGTGGTTTGTTCTCATAAGAGCTTTCAACGTAAAAATCTATTTTGGTATCATTAAAAATGGTGTTGCCCTAATACTATCTTAAATAACTATATGTAATACACGATGAACATCTTCTAGTTAGTGCATCTGTAATTAGGGATGCAAGCGGGACGGGCAAGCAGGCTTTTTTTACCCGCTTATCCCACTTCTAGTTCATTTTTTGTTATAAATTTTGTACTATCGTGGGGGAAATTGACTAGGAAGCAGATTTTTATGCGGGTAGCGGGACTATCCACTTGCATCGCTATCTGTAATGTGAAATTTAGAGGAGGTTCTAAGAGGAGAGGGGAGCTAAGACCGGTACTACACATTGCATCCTTTTTCTTAGCAGATTCTAGTGTAGTACCGGATGCTAAGCAAAGGGCTGGTCTTCATAGGAGAGAGAATACACCATGGTCCATTGTCAGAGTAACATCAGGAGATGATTCATGCAGAGTGAAAGGAGTTGTAGTGGTTATTTTACTAAGAAGGGCCCACCATAACCAGTCTAAACATTGTGAGCAATTTTTATCCTCACATAGGCCCCACCTTAAGGACCACTCCATATGCTTTTACCTCTTGCCACAATTATAGCTTAGCTTGTACACTACACCACAACATAGACAACCCGCCGTTGATCTTTACCGACAGACAGTTTGTTGACGATTTATTTCTTTACCGACACACATTGTGCCAACATATTTCCCGACAGATTGAGTGGCACCTAAATTTTTTTATTACCGGCAGATAACTGCCTCCGTTTTGGTGTTGTGGTGTTGTGGTACTCGATCGAAAAGGGAACTACTATATTTTCTGTGACTGAGAAGCTCGTATGTATGCCCACCGGTGAATACAAGTGCAGCAAGATGAAACCACTACTTAAAAAAATAATTTTTCATGGTGTTACCCTTTTATTTTTACGAGTGGACTAACAAAACAAATGCCTGGAAAATGTATTGAAGGATTCTAGGTCACAAGTCATCAGCGAAAACCGATTTTCACTGACGGATGCTTATAAGATCCGCCATAAAAAATAATTCTACTTTTTGTGGCAGACCTCTTAAGTGTCTGCCAGCGAATTGGGCTTTCCGTGATGGTAGGTAAAGAGCACCATTGGTGAAAACATTTCACGCTATTAAAAGTCGCTTTGCGTGCCCAACACCCACCAAACCCTCCCTCTACTCTCCTCTCATCTCCACCCTCCCCCTCTCTTACCACTCTCCCTCTCCCTCCTCCCTCCGCCACGGCAACGGCTACAGCTATGGGAGGTGTGTCAGCAGCGGAGTCGGTGGTAAGGAGGGGCGTGGGCGATGGATCTGGCAGAGTGGAGGTGCGTGGGCAGTAGAACTGGCAGCGGGAAGGCATGTGGGTGGCGGATCTGGCGGCGGGAGGCTAGCGGCTGTGGGTGGGTCATCTGAGCTTGGGCGTGCCTACGGGCGGCCAGTGAAGCTCAGGTGGCAATGGATCTGGCAGCGGGGAGGCTCGCTGCTGTGAGCAGGCGTGGTCCTACGGCGGGTTGGTGACAACGAGGAGAAGGACTTGGCAACATCAGCCACGACTTCTTTCCTCCATGCCGGCAGGAGGAGCTCGACGCAGGCATCCAAGAATGCACAACGATGGTCGATTTGTGAATATTAGTGTGTTGCAGTTTGTGGTTTGTGATTGTGATTTTTGATCGGTGGAATTTGTAATTGTGGTTTCATTTGTTGATTTGTTATGGTGGAATTAGATGCAAATTTATAGAATCTGTTATTGTGAGATGTGATGTTTGATTTGTGGATTTGTCATTGCTAGATTGGAGGCAAACAGATCTGGATTGTGAATCTGGCTCGGGAGGTTTAAAAAGGTAAAAAAAAGATTTTGCAATAATTTTGTTGACGGTCCGTTCTAAATAACTGGTTTTTTCTTGCCAATTTATTTTTTCTGGCGATCCGTTCTAACCTAGCCACCGGTGAAAACTGATTGTCCTAAGTGGATGAGACCTGCCTGCGATATGATCGTCTATTTTCACTAGCTGGTCATAGAAGGATAGGTTGTCCGATGGTGGAAATATGTTATTTCCACCAGTAAAAATGGTTTCTGTAGTAGTGAATACGTGGTAGTAGCAATTTTTTAGGTGTAGACTACAGATCGCTGCTACACCCAAATTGGCCAAATATTAGAGGCAGAGGAAGCAATATCGATATGTTCGGCTACAACACCCATCAACAGATGCATCATTTCAGTCAATTAGCCGGGTTATGATGTACACATGTGCTCTCCACGATCATGCAAGGATTTCAGAAGTAGAGTTAGGAATGCCAAACAAATTGGTCAAGGCTGCACCTATCATGTCTGCAAAGCCCGAAGCAATCACCGCAATCTCGATGAAGAGCGATTGGATGGGCCTGATCGAATGAAGTCTCGAATCACTGGCCGTCGACATGGGATCGATGAGTGGCGACTGGAGCGTTCCCCATCGCATTTGTTATTTCTATTTATGTTAGAAAGGTGTGGGTTTCGTCAGCGAGAGATCAAGATAATTAAGTACAGTGTGATGAGCTTTAATATTTCCCCATGATTTAATTATAAATTAGATTTTACTATCTATGGTCATATAATATAATATAGCTAATTAGTGATTAGATTTTTCTGATTAATGTTAGACCTCTCTTAAAACGCCCTGTTATTATAGGTATCCACTACTGGAAGGTCGCCTAAAAATGGTGTGGCGCTAGTCGCAAAAGTATAACCATGCAGTAGATCATAATAGTAAATTATAACATGCATGTGAAAATCAACATTATTCAGTACATGGAACAGATAACAGTAGCACATACCAGTACTAGACATGCATCATGCTTACCGATTTATGAATCGACAACTTTATTTATTCTATAAGTAACACCTGATAGAGCTCTAGCTCCATGTATTCTTTAATAATGGATTTTTATTAATCCGGCCATTATATTCATGAGGGATATACACAGCCAAAGGATAAAAAACACTTAGGCTCACACCTCAACAAAGAGGAGAACACACAACAAAAAACAAAAAAAAACCTAAGACCTCGGTACATCCCTGCTCCCTTACAACCTCTCTTGAAACAGTCAAATTCAACAGTGGAAGTCATCTAGTCGCCATCGCCCCTAGTGCGTTTTCGTTACGAAACTCCACTAGTGCCAAATTTATCCGCTTAAAGTGTGTTAACCCTATGCGTCGTCGGTTAGCCCACCTTCAACCATCGACATTCAGTCAGAACTACTTGACCAGATATGAGCCGAAAGGATCCCCTTCCGCATTGCTGGATTCCTAGGCCTCCGCCACCCATAGGGTCACCACTAACATTGGAATCCTCCTCCACCTCTTAGACTCTCAGCCCATCGCCACCTCTGCCGGCATCATCAGCCACTGCCACCAAGGATATCCTTTTCCGCCCAAACTCGGAGACCTCTGTCGCCCCTAGGGCCACCGCTGACGACGAGCGACGGGATCCGCCACCTCCTCGCTGAGATACTTGCACCGGTGCTTAGGCCACCGCAATACTCGCCTCTGCCCCTAGGGCGCAGCCGCCGCAACTGAGGAGGTCTTCTGCCTGGACTCGTAGGCTGTCACCGCACCGCCCCTAGGATCACTGCTGCCTACGGAACCACCACCGCTGGACCGCCTTTTCCTTGTCGAGGACTGACCATCGACGCTTAGGTCACCGCCATCCTCCATAGCATCCACCGCCTGAAGAGATGCCGCTGCCGACGTACTTGCCGCTACCTGCCACGACACCGCCCTCCCGACCTCCTCCACTGCTGCGCACGGCCAGGCGTGAGCCCAGCCACTACCGCCCACGGCCCCACCAACTCCAGCGCCACCAACCTTCCCGACCTCCTCTACCGCCGCCCACGGCCCCACCAACTCTCGCGCACCAGTCCTCCTGAACTCCTCCGCAGCCACGAGTGGTCAGGCGTGGGCTCAGCCACCGCTGTCCATAGCACAACTATCTCCCGCACTGCCAACCCTCCCAACCACCTCTGCTGCCGTGCGCAGGCCCAGCCACCACCGCCCACGGCCCCGCCATCTCCCGCGCCACCAGATCTGGGGACGGGAGCCCAGACCCGGTTTCCCTCCTCCGTCGCACCGAAGGTTCCAGCCGGAACAACCCCGCTGCCACCTTCCTTGCAGCCGCACGACACGCTGGTGGGCTACTCGGGGGGCGGCAAGGCGACGGAGAGAGGAGATGAGGAGACGAGGAGATGAGGTATGGCTCACATATATATTTCTAGTTAACTTCCTTCCTTTAATATTAAGTTATTAATCGAATAGCAGAAGATGTTCATGCATGCTCAAAGCTAGCAACCGATGTTGTCGAGCACAGCCTTGCCACACACGCGGAGCACCGTCTTGAGGAAGAGAACATCGGCGGTGACACGGAGGTTAATCTTGACAACCTCACACAGGCAACCAGTAGCGAGGGTGCTCGAGAGACTGTTGAGTGGTGGGCAACAGTCTTGCATAGCCTTAGTCGGGTTATTGAGTAGCGTGGATAAATCAAGTCGTGTGCACAAATTTAGTGCAATGACATTCTCTCTTGGGCATTGGTTGCTGGCAGATGGTGTTGGTGCGACAATTGGTGGTTGGGCAGGTGCTACAATTGGTGGTTGAGATGGTGCTACAACTGGTGCCGGTGTTGGTTCTACAGTCATTGGCGGTGGTGGTGCTCTCCTAGGTGACGGTGGTGAAAGTGGTGGATTTCTTCATGGAGGCGTTTGGGGTTGCTGGGCTTGAGCAAATGACAAGAGTGGGAGAATGACAACAGCAAGGAAGATGCCAATGGAAACCCTGGATGCCATCTCTAATTTTGCCGGGGATACTTGGCTAGCTCTTTGCTTGAAAGTTGTTCATTCTCTGATGCTATTTATAGGCAGCATCTGGTTACTCTGAAATTCTGTTTTTTTCACGTACCGTGCCAACTTGAAAATAAATAATAAAAAAATAGCAAACCTTCTCGCCGTCCCTTATTATTTAGACTGGTACATTATTTTCAACCATTTGATCTATCTTATATATAAATAAACAAAACCACTACACCTTCACCTTTCATTTGCCCCCCCCCCCTCCACTACACCACTACACCAAAATGGAATCATCTGCCAGTAAAAAAATTATCTGCCGGTAAAAAAATTTCCCGGCTGTTGAATCCCTGGTAGACACTTGTGACATAATGAGTGTCGATAAATATCTTTCCTGACAGACAGTTCACTACTAATAGCTACTTATCCCGATGCACCGAGTGTTTTTGAATCTATGTTGTGGTGTAGTGCTCGTACCTATGTTATACCACCGTGTATTCATGATACATCACATTCTTCAAAATAATTATTACAAAATTATATTTAGCCATCCAATAACATTTACACTAGGTTGTGTGGAGCCTCGCACATACTCTAAATGAAATGTTAATTCAAATATGGATTGTCTCTCAAACTACGCAATCACATTAGCCTCAACAAACTCATGTATTTAGTGTAGCCTCATATCCTGTCCAATCCATTTGCTAATAAACAATGGCAACCTAATATCAGTAATCCAATTAAAAAAGAAAAACACCTTGCTTTTACTTCATACTGAATTTGCAAGGTGTGGGATTCGGCAGCAAGAGAACAAGATAAGTATGGTGTCATGGGATTTTGATTTTACTATCTAGCTAAACAAGGGTTACATTTTTATGAGCAACACGAGTTTCCCCCAAGTACCCAATTAGAATAGGTATAGAAAGAGCAGAGACATGCCGTCAAAAAACAGTGTGGCATAAGTCATGAATTAACAATAATGCAATGGAACATACTAGAAATTTATAAAATTATGACTTCCACGTAACAATCGGCATTATTATATGTAGTAGTACATGGAACAGCTTCAGTAGCACATACAACTAGGCATGCATCATGCATGCACATTTATAAAATCACAACTTTATTTATTCTATAAGTAACACCTGATGAAGCTCTAGCTCTTTGCATGACTCAGGTATTACTTACTTGTCGCCTTCCTTTCATTCATATTGAGTTATTAATGTAACATCAGATGATGTTCGTGCATGCTCAGACCAATTGCAAGCAACTGATGTTGCCGAGCACAGCCTTGCCACACACGCGGAGCACCGCCTTGAGGAAGAGAACATTGGCGGTGACACCGAGGTTAATCTTGACTGCCTCACACAGGCAACCAGTAGCGAGGGTGCTCGAGAGACTGTTGAGTGGTGGGCAACAGTCTTGCATAGCCTTAGTCGGGTTATTGAGTAGCGTGGATAAATCAAGTCGTGTGCACAAATTTAGTGCAATGATATTCTCTCTTGGGCATTGGTTGCTGGCAGATGGTGTTGGTGCGACAATTGGCGGTTGGGCAGGTGCTACAGTTGGTGGTTGAGATGGTGCTACAACTGGTGCCGGTGTTGGTTCTGCAGTCATTGGCGGTGGTGGTGCTCTCCTAGGTGATGGTGGTGAACGTGGTGGATTTCTTCTTGGAGGCGTTTGGGGTTGCTGGGCTTGAGCAAATGACAAAAGTGGGAGAATGACAACTGCAAGGAAGATGACAATGGAAACCCTGGATGCCATCTCTAATTTTGTCAGGGATACTTGGCTAGCTCTTTGCTTGAAAGTTGTTTATTCTCTGATGCTATTTATAGGCAGCATCTGGTTACTCTGCAGTTCCGTTTTTGTCACGTACCGTGCCAACTTGATTGGAAATTTCACTGATGCGAGTTAAGCCAACGATAATTATGGTCATGTTTGTACGGAAAGTACTTGCCATTAATTTGCCATTTTGATGGTCAATCAAGCACATTTTCAATTGAAGAACAGTGAAACTCATGGATATTTGGGGTCATTCTATTGAAACTTGGATCAATTAAGCATTGATACGGCTGCGCTGATTGACTAGCTGAGATGATGCAGAGAATATGTGTAATCTGTACTTCTCCTACCTAATTAAACTTCATGCAGAAGTACAGATCAGATGAACTATTTTCTGGCAATGGTACTTGTTGAAAGCAAATATTTCTTTCTTTCCTAGTCTGATCGATCTATATATGCCTTCGAATGGATGAATTGGATTGAAATTCTGCTGGTATTCTGTTTTGAAGAAACAGTTAAAAACTTACATGGAAACGTTATGGTTGTACGATCGATACTAAATGAGTTGCAAGTGCATGCATGTTTGATCTTCTACCTTCGTGAATCTCTCTTTATGTACTCCAACTGATACTTTGATTGCAAACATTTCAATATCAAGGCATTGACATATTTACTGTGCTACCGCTGGCTAGGTGGAGATCCTGCAACAAAAAGCTTCGTGATGCTAAAACTGGCTATATAGGATATGAAGTTCCTATTATATTTTATTTTATTTCGAATTTTCCTTTAAGTAAGTGTTTCATTCTATCCATTCATGTCGTTAGCAAACCATCGACCCACATCACCTTCGTAACAGGTCCTGTACGTGTCACTACGTACATGAGAATTGGGTGACAGAAAATTTTGTCGAACATACATAGAGGAAGCTGTTTATTGCTATTTGGATATCAATCCTCTCGCGTTAAGCCATAGATAGAGGTTTCCGCGAGCTGCAGAAGAACATCCTCAGGCCACTGTTAAAACTCCAGGGGCAGACCCAGCCTGCACTGGTTGTAGCCAGGGTTCAAACTTTTAGACTAAAACTACCAAAATTTCTGAAATTTTGGATATATCAGATCCCATACAATATTATTTTGACTGAAATTGTTGGATTTTTTATTTTTAGTGAATTGGCAATATTTGTAAAATTTGACTAAATTTTATAAAAAATATCAAATAACTTCAGAACGAAATAACCGAAATTTTGATCATATCGATACCGTGCTATAAATGCCGAAAACCATAAACTCAACCCTAGTTTTAGCACCATCTCTACCACCAATTAACCTCACACCAGCACAGTCACCAACACTATCCAGCGGAGGTCCACCAACACCATCCTGCGGAGGTCCGTGCCCTAAATATAATTTAATTGCGCTCGACGTGTGCACAATATATTATTGAAAACAAATATATATGCTCCTCGTGCTAATGAAAAAATAATTGTTTAAAATAAAAAAATATCTGCCACATCATCTTCTAGGTTGAAAAATATTTTTTGCTCGGCAAATGTTTTTTTCCTAGGGTTTGTCCATACCACTTAAAAAGGTAAAAAGCATTCAAATTTTAATTCATGCAAGGTATAATAAAAAGATAGGGCATATAGACCACATAAAATATATTCATGCTACCCGTCCAACAAATTAAAGTTTAAACCAATATATATGCTCATAGTACAAATGGAAAAATAATTGTACTCCAAAAATCCACCGTATAAATAATTATACTTTTCCACCAAAACAAGAACATTGATACTGATTGTTTGCTTCAGGAACGGTGATTATTTGATCAAATGAAACACATATATTTGTAGAAGAGAATTTAAATTAGTTTGTTTACAGAAGTGGCTTCGTTTAAATTACCAATATCTTAGATTGCACGACATTGCAGCGCGATGTGTTCGAAGTGAATGAAAAGTGTATACATAAGTTACATTAATCACCAACGGATACCTATAAGAATAATGTATTATTTCCACCCAATTATCGTCATTCATCAAGGTTATGCACATGAGAAAGAAATGGCTGCAACATACAGTTGAGTCTAATGTGATAGAGTACTGGGACTAATGAGAATGTACAATTTACAAATCTGCATACATTCAATATATTTTTCTGAAACTATTCTTGAAACTGAACCACAATTCTTGGATCAAACCAATGGACATTATCAACCATCAAGTGGTACAAATAAGATGATGTCAGGTATCAAAGCACAAAAATTTAGTACAGGGTCAACTTCAGTTTATACAATCATATTCAAAACAGAGTAAATTGTAAAAAATCAACCAGGGTTTTAATTCCCATTCACAGAGAAAGTTAAGTCCTGTCCGTTTCTCCAACAAAGGTTGGATGAAAATTTGGATATCCGTGGCATGATTCTCAAACTGCTAAACGGCATGTTTCATGCGAAAACTTTCTATATGGAAGTGGCAAAAGAATTCACATTAGCCTCACTGAGCAGCCATTATAAAACAGGATTAAGAAAATCTTGACAATCTTATTTGCAAAAGGTATTAATCTGAATTGCAGGTAACTTATCCAATCTGAAATCAATAATCATCATTGCACACTACTCATCGAGAAGAAATCATTTTGGTTTTGCTCGTGTGCTAACTGGAACAATTGCTTTAAGAAAATGGCCACTATAAATTAAAGAGATGATGGTTCATTGATGAAGCTTATTGACCAAAATGAAACATGCAAAATGAGAAGTAATTTTGTTGTTCTTTCCAAGGAATAGTTTTGCTTGCATCATCCACCGCATGAACACCAATATTAAATTGCAGAAATGAACCTCATTTAGTGAATCAGAGGTCTCATAATAACAGACTCGATAACCTTGCATAAGAGAGGAACCCTTTGTCTACCCCAGCCTACAAAAATATGATACAAGTTTGAATTTGTAGTACTACACACAACAAATGACAACCTTATTGCGTAGTATATGTACAAGGTGCCTAAACTAATATTTGGGCTCAAACTTTGATGATGTGTGTCCACCTCTATTCTCAGAACCTAAAACTAAACTAATCTATATAGTAACACAAAAATGCTAATGCTACAATAATTGGTAATACAAATGGTGTACATCCACGTCGTTGAAAAATACTTTTCATTGTTGACCTAATACAAAATGTTGTACATAAAAAACTCAGCGTCCATTTAGAAATCAACAGAATCCCTGTAAACAGGAGCACTTTTATCAAACTTTAGCTAGCATCACAATATAAAAACCAAGGTAATGTTGATTTTCATCGAACTTTATTCTCTTTTTTGAATATACAACTATAGATTGGTTCAAAAT
This sequence comes from Oryza punctata, assembly GCA_000573905.2. Lineage (NCBI taxonomy): Eukaryota > Viridiplantae > Streptophyta > Magnoliopsida > Poales > Poaceae > Oryza > Oryza punctata. Next base: position 19,673,690 of record CM002499.2, on the reverse strand, counting down.
TTTGCTTTTTACTATAGATTGGCAAAATTACTCTCTATAGATTACTATATTTGTATATTCAATGTACAAAATAGGATAAATGAGGGAAAACTATAGGTTTGTCCTTTTTCAGCTTCAACTTATTGTCAAAATGATGCAAAAAAACAAAGAAAGCTACCAAAAGGATAATACCTCATCATTTAATGTAGGGTTCATACCAACTCCACAACGTCTTTGGTTCCGTCACATATCGCAGGTACTGAAATATAAATGTTAATTACTGTCTGAGGGAAAATTCAATTGTTTGACACAGTAAAAATTCATGATGCTTCATTTACTGGTTCAGGTGCAGATTTATGTCAAAACACATTAACACAGGTTTCTATATATCTTTCATTTACTGGTGGAAAATTTACATAATAGTAGCACCAAGGCTCATTTTCAATCACACTATAAACACTCAACAGACACACATAGTGCTGCGCTTTAGCAAAACCTACAACATCCAGTAAATCCTCTACACTGCATCGCGCATGGAACAAAACTATCCTAACATACAGAACCAGAAATTAACATTTCAGGAACCAGAAAAGTAGAGAACAACAGATAGCTCCTTCAAGTAGTCCAAGGAGAGGATATTTTTACTGACAGGACATTATCCATGAGCACTTCATTGGGCCTCCTAGATGACTGTATCTCCATTTCCCTTCCTCTGAAATTAACGTCACACGAGATCAATCAATCCATCAATCCGGGGAGGGGTCTCCTAAACCTAATTTTAATCAAGAGTATAATCTATCGACTAATTTACTATTGAACATCTCCAAAAATCAGTATCCCATGGTTCTTAGAAAAGATGAAAATTTTCTAATTGGAACGTGATTTCTTGCAGCTCAGGAACAAGGGAGAGAAAAGTGTTCTTTTCTTCGAATCAAGATCCAAACTTTTGTCGTGGAATAGAAAGCTTACCTCTTTTTCTCTCACCAGGATGCGAAGCGGTGGCCGGGCACACGGAGGGGAGGCCACAGCAGGCAGCGACGCGGACGATATTGGGGCTCCTTCTCCATCGGCGTGGTGATGGCGGTGCTTGAGAAAGAGGAGGAGGAGCTAGGTTTGAGGTGTGGGGAGTTGCCGAGTTGGGTGTCCGGATTGGAGAGCTGAGAGGCGTGGGGGCGGGGGATGGAGATTGAATGAGCGACGTGCGTCGTTGGATGGATTCCACATGGATGAATACGGATGTCGGATCTGATCCATGAGTAATGTAGATGTAAGACTCAGTTGGTCAACTATAGGGTAGATAACAAATTTCAAACAACTTTAACTTCATAGCTTTTTTTATTCTTACGGGATATTAGATTATTGGTTTAATTACAAAAACAGCAATAGTTAGATTTGAAATCATAAGTGCAGCTTAAAATTGTCTACAATTATCGGTTGTTTCTTTTAGTTTCTTAGCTAAAAATAAGGAGGGGGATACCAAAGAGACATGAATAGCACATAGGTCGAACCAGAGAATGGAGGGGGTGGATAGGGTTGTGCGTATACGACGGAAGGGGTCGGTGGAGGGACTTTGGTTTTATAATCTTTGGAACGATCAAAGTGAAAACCGATGATTTGTTTTTTCCTCAGGTTTTTCAGATTTTATTTTAATATAAGGCATCGCATGTTGCAGCTTATAATTTTTCCAAATAGATCCAATGTTTAAAAATAATGGAGCCGTTTTTTAAGTGGAGACCAATATGTTTTATTTTTCTTTGATTTTCTTAAAAAAATCTAACTTTAAAAGATGACATGTGGTGATTTAAGAGCGCTCTACATGATGTTTAATTGATTTTTATTATGCAAAACAATTGAAAACAAAATAATATATATTAATTTTTAGTAAAAATCTTGAATGTAAAATGAATCATAAAAAATTGACAATAACAACAGTGAAAAATTCAACAACGCACGTTGCACCATCATATATTGTTTTACAAACACTGTATTCATAGATATTCAGTACATAAGAAAATATAAATAATCGAACTGCCGAAGCCACTACATAAACAAATATCTATCTGGAGGGAGGTCTCCACGTTACTTTTTTTCTTTATTTAATCTTGAAATTCGCTCCCTAAAAGAGTCGAACCTAAGGTATAAAGGTGCTACTTGAGCACTGTAGTCGCTAGGCTATATCCCCTTTCGTATGGTGCCTTTTAGTTAGAGAAAACAATCCAAATAGCTCAATTTTTTTAAAAATTAATATGCGCAAATAACCCAAATAAAGCAAATGATGTTTCATGTAAGTGCTTTAAACTATATTTTATATACCATCTAATCAACTTTAGATGATGGTTACGTTTTAATGTAAAGCAGCTATACGTTATCCAAACAAACGCTCATATGCCATCACGTCGCACTCTAATTTATTAGAGAAAATCCTATAAATAATTAAAAAAATAGCAAACCATCTCGCCATCCCTTGTTATTTAGACCGGTACATTATTTTCAACCATTAGATCTATCTTATATATAAATAAACAAAACCACTATATCTTCACCTTTCATTCCCCCCCCACTACACCACAACAACAAAAAGGAATCATCTGCCAGTAAAAAAATTATCTGCCGGTAAAAAAAATTCCCGACTGTTGAATCCCTGGTAGACGCTTGTAACATAATGAGTGTCGGTAAATATCTTTCGTGATAGATAGTTCACCACTAATAGCTACGTATCCCAACGGACCGAGTGTTTTTGAATCTATGTTGTGGTGTAGTGCTCCTACATATGTTATACCACAGTGTATTCATGATACATCACATTCTTCAAAATAATTATTACAAAATTATATTTAGCCATCCAGTCACATTTACACTAGGTTGTGTGGAGCCTCGCACATACTCTAAATGAAATGTTAATTCACATATCGATTGTCTCTCAAACTACGCAATCAAATTAGCCTCAACTAACTCATGTATTTAGTGTAGCCTCATATCCTGTCCAATCCATTTGCTAATAAACAACGGCAACCTAATATCAGTAATCCAATTAAAAAAGAAAAACACCTTGCTTTTACTTCATACTGAATTTGCAAGGTGTGGGATTCGGCAGCGAGAGAACAAGATAAGTATGGTGTCATGGGATTTTGATTTTACTATCTAGCTAAACAAGGGTTACATTTTTATGAGCAACACGAGTTTCCCCCAAGTACCCAATTAGAATAGGTATAGAAAGAGCAGAGACATGCCGTCAAAAAACAGTGTGGCATAAGTCATGAATTAACAATAATGCAATGGAACATACTAGAAATTTATAAAATTATGACTTCCACGTAACAATCGGCATTATTATATGTAGTAGTACATGGAACAGCTTCAGTAGCACATACAACTAGGCATGCATCATACATGCACATTTATAAAATCACAACTTTATTTATTCTATAAGTAACACCTGATGAAGCTCTAGCTCTTTGCATGACTCAGGTATTACTTACTTGTCGCCTTCCTTTCATTCATATTGAGTTATTAATGTAACATCAGATGATGTTCGTGCATGCTCAGACCAATTGCAAGCAACTGATGTTGCCGAGAACAGCCTTGCCACACACGCGGAGCACCGCCTTGAGGAAGAGAACATTGGCGGTGACACCGAGGTTAATCTTGACTGCCTCACACAGGCAACCAGTAGCGAGGGTGCTCGAGAGACTGTTGAGTGGTGGGCAACAGTCTTGCATAGCCTTAGTCGGGTTATTGAGTAGCGTGGATAAATCAAGTCGTGTGCACAAATTTAGTGCAATGATATTCTCTCTTGGGCATTGGTTGTTGGCAGATGGTGTTGGTGCGACAATTGGCGGTTGGGCAGGTGCTACAGTTGGTGGTTGAGATGGTGCTACAACTGGTGCCGGTGTTGGTTCTGCAGTCATTGGCGGTGGTGGTGCTCTCCTAGGTGATGGTGGTGAACGTGGTGGATTTCTTCTTGGAGGCGTTTGGGGTTGCTGGGCTTGAGCAAATGACAAAAGTGGGAGAATGACAACTGCAAGGAAGATGACAATGGAAACCCTGGATGCCATCTCTAATTTTGTCAGGGATACTTGGCTAGCTCTTTGCTTGAAAGTTGTTTATTCTCTGATGCTATTTATAGGCAGCATCTGGTTACTCTGCAGTTCCGTTTTTGTCACGTACCGTGCCAACTTGATTGGAAATTTCACTGATGCGAGTTAAGCCAACGATAATTATGGTCATGTTTGTACGGAAAGTACTTGCCATTAATTTGCCATTTTGATGGTCAATCAAGCACATTTTCAATTGAAGAACAGTGAAACTCATGGATATTTGGGGTCATTCTATTGAAACTTGGATCAATTAAGCATTGATACGGCTGCGCTCATTGACTAGCTGAGATGATGCAGAGCATATGCGTAATCTGTACTTCTCCTACCTAATTAAACTTCATGCAGAAGTACAGATCAGATGAACTATTTTCTGGCAATGGTACTTGTTGAAAGCAAATATTTCTTTCTTTCCTAGTCTGATCGATCTATATATGCCTTCGAATGGATGAATTGGATTGAAATTCTGCTGGTATTTTGTTTTGAAGAAACACAGTACTAGAAAACCCATTTTCGGCGTCGTAGGTGTTTCATTTTCGCAGACGGGTATAGTCTTCGGAGCCAAAATCTCGCCGACAAAGACGATACCCGGGGTGGAGGAGGCGGCCCGCCTGCGAAGATCGATCTTTGCAGGCGAACCACATAAGAGGCGCCTGCGAAGATCTATCTTCGCAGGCGGCAGGCGACGTGCGCCTGCGAAGATAGATATTCGCAGGCGCCGCTTATATGGCCCGCCTGCAAAGATACCCCTATAAAGTCTTCTTCCTCCCCGAGCCCTGTTCATTCTCCCCGAAGTTTCTCTCTCCTAAAGTGACTTAAATATAGTGGGGGAGGTTTTGAACTTCAAATCTTCGGGGGATTTTTCTACGGTGCTTGGATCTACTCATTTCCACACTAGGTATGCAATTTTTTAAACTGTTAGACCTCAATTTGTGATGGATTTATACATGCAAAATTGTGAAGGAAAAGCTCAATGTTTTTAAATTTATTTTCTTTTCATATGTTGATGTTAGATGTATGTGTAATACTTGATGCCTCTCTTGTTGTAGTGGTTTAATGTGGTAACATAAATTCTCAACTTTTTTTTATTTTGCTATCACATCCACCTCCTAGTTCTAGATCTAGATCTAGATCTTGTCATACATATATGAGAGAGAATAAAATTTTTAATGCCTATTTATTTGGTGCAATCAAAGAATAATTACATTAGTTTGTAATATGTCGATGATATGATTTTGTTAGATTTTCCTAATATACTAATTTGCCATGTCTGTGTAAAAAAATAAAATAATTTTTTTATTAATTTACAATTAAACTTCAGTTAGTTTTTGAATAGCGATATGTTTTTTCAATAAACCCTGCAAATTGGTATTAATAGTGCAAATATTTTATGTTCATTTTTTAGAGATATGGAAAGTCGGGAATGGATGTATCATTGGCCGAGGTTTTTGTCTCCATATAGAGATGAAGTGTCTAAATTTATTGGTATTGCGAAGGCACACGCTGAAAAGAACAATATGAGGAAGATAATTTGTCCATGTGCTTACTGTAAGAATGAAATAGGCTAGGAAGATGCTTATAAAGTGAGGGAGCACTTAGTAACTCGTGAAAATGTTACGTCATGCAGAACCCGAGGTGCTGATGGGGTCGGCTAGAGGTTTAAATAACTTTGAAGCTTTACAGAAGGCAGCTAAGGAAGTTCTACACGATGAGTCGAAGGGCTGTGATAGTGAGTTCACAACAGTACGGTCAGTTCTTAAACTTACGAGGTTAAAGGCGAGACATGGATGGTCTGATACCAGTTTTGACAGTCTTTTAGAACTTCTGCAGAAAATACTCCCGAGGCCTAACTCACTACCATCCAGCACATATCAAGCGAAGAAACTCATATGCCCCATTTCACTTGGTGTGGAAAAGATTCATGCGTGCGTTAATCACTGCATACTGCATACGATTATCCAGCAATGTTTTCAGTTTCAGGTCAAATTAAAGGTAAAACAGGATGTGTGATCTACATGAATGGAATGTACTATAGGTGGCAGCGGCGGCAGCGGCGGTTCCTACGCACAAATCACAGGTACCGCAAGATGAAGGCGGAGTTTGATGGCACTGAAGAGACTGATCCTGCACCAAAACCTACATCAGGGGAAAAAGTGTGTGCAATGACAAAGAAAATTGTTTGCGAATTTGGAAAAGTGACTAAGAAACCATCAAAGGGGACGAAGCGCAAGAAACCCGAGAAGACTAAGAAACCAGAGGATAGTAAGCAGCAAGATGATAGTACGAAGCCAGATGATAAACTCCCTCCCCCATTCAAGAAGCATTCCATATTATTTAAGTACCTCCCGTACTGGAAAGATCTAGAGGTTCGGCAGCTCCACCGCCTTTTTTCCGCCGGCCGCATCTCCGCTCCACCGACCGCGCGCCTCCACCGCCGCCGGTCGTCGTCCTCCACCGCCGCTGGCCGCATCGTCCTGCTCCATCATTTATTATTTTCTTTGGTAATACCAATATAGCAACATACATATGAAATGCTCAGTCAAATATTTCACAATTAACAAAAAATATACTCTCTGTTTCTTTATAAAAACATATAATTTTTCTCGTCTTGTTTTAAAATATAAGGCATGCACACTAATTTATTGCTTGTTTCTTTTTTTGTCATATGACGGTATGTTGATTTTTTTTAGTACTTTGATTACCCTAGTCATCATTGGACAGTATTAAAATATGAACTTTCATCTTTTATACTAATTAAATCACAGTTCATATTCACAATAGTATACTTCATGATCTGCCTTTTAATTAATTTAATTAATTAGTACTCTCCCGTCCATATATACAAGGATTTTGGAGCGCTATGTAACTATACTTCGCGAAAAAAAATCCCTTATATAATTACATGGAGATGGAGGGAATAACGTATATATATTGTGAACATAAATTAGTTTCTCTATCTGCTCTTAATTAGTTAAGTGTGTGTTAGCAAATAACTATAAGGCCGCTCGAGCATTGAGAGTATCCTAAGAAGATCAAGGGGCACAATTTCAAACAAAAAGGGCACTCCCACTACTCCATGTCAGCTGATGCCCATAGAATTAAATGCACAACCACGTAGATGAAAGAGTCTAAGTGGTAGAAGAGATTGAACGATGAGAGAGAGAAACAAAGTGGGTCAGATGCAAAACCTGATTTCTAGATGATGTTAGAGACATGATAAAAGGTGGTATTACATTAGCATATTGAAATATTATTGTTCATCGTGTAAATGTATCTTGTAAAAGTGGATGTGAATGGGAATGAGGGGTAGGTCATATGTGAATGAGGGGTTATATGTTGATTGTGAATGTGAATTTGGGAATGTTGGTGATATGTGAATGAAATTGGGAGGGTATGTTCAATTTTGCGGGATATGTGAATTTGTCCATTTTTTTAATAACATTTGGGAGAGTATGTTCAATTTTGTTTTGTAACTTGTGGAGGATATGGTCACCTTATTAATTTTTTAGCATATTAGTTTGTACTAATTTAGAAAATTATTAAAACATTCTATAATTACGTACACAAGTTTTTATTATAACCTTTTGCAATTATGTACTAAGTTTTTAATACACAGTTTCACAGAGTGTTCATATACAGTTTATTTTTTATGTTAGAAGTTTGAAACGATGGCCGATAGTACTAAAGGGACCGAAGAGAAGGATTTAGGGGTGGAAGAGCCGTCCCTTCCTATTATGGTTGCTCCAGAACCAACGGTTCCACCGGAAGATAGTTCCGACAGCGACGTAGCTAACGATGAGTACTCGTCGCCAAGCGATCCTTGTCAAAAGCCCTAAGAGAAGGAGAAAGGGCGACGGTGAAGAAGGCGACAAGGACTACATTCCCCCTAAAGAAGGGGTAAGTAAACTTAATATGTAAACTGTTCACCGTGATAACTATTAGCTCGAGCTAATTCGAAACTTTGATATATACCTTATCGTAGGAAACGGCGCCACGGAGATCAAAACGGTAGCCGAAGAAAAAAGATCCGTCGAAAGACGAGGAGGTCCCAGCTAACACAACCGGCTCAAAGAATAGCGAACGGTCAGCAAAGGCGAAGAAAAGGAAGGGCGAGAGAAGCGTGGATAGAAAGGATGAAGGGTTCCATGTAGTTACCCATGTTTCGCCAAAAGGAGAGCCGCTCGCCCCTAAGACATCACGTGCGAAATTCAGTTCGCAGTGTGGCATAATAATAAGGGAAAAGATCCCCATTACGATTAAGGACTGGGATCATGTATCGAATGTGGATAAGGAAGTCCTATGGAAAGAGTTGAAGAAAATCTTCCAGTTCCCGGATGGATCAGAGGCAGCAGTGAGGAATTGTGCACTGCAAACAATGGCCAAGTATTGGCGTGGTTGGAAAACCACCTTGAACAAGAAATTTGTGCAGACGGGACGTACACCGTTTTTGACGTATGCCAACATAACCCCGAATCAATGGGAAGACTTTTTGAGATTGAAGAACTCCCCGGAAGAAATTGAAAGGAGCAAAAAGTTTTCAGAGTTGACCCAGAAGAACAAATTTCCTCATCGCTTAGGCTCCGCGGGATACGCACCAAAGGTGGAGCAGTGGACAAAAGAGGAGGAGGAAATGAGGAAGGCGGGGCTTCCGGTACCTATGGAGGAATGGACACAGAGATCAAGGAACTCCGAAGATCACGGATGAAGGTAAAGTATCATTCGAAGATCCGGAGCTGCAGGGTGTTGCCGATAAAATAGAGAATTTATCCAGTTCACAGAAGAAATGATTTTTCAAGCCTAAGAGGGACAAAGATGTGCTAAGTACGGCGCTGGGTACTCCTGAGCATGGGGGTAGGGTTCGAGGTGTGTCGTCCAAGATGAGTTGGAAGGAAGGGTTTAAACATGACCCCCACAAGAATCGTGAAGCGTACAAGGATAAACTTAGAGACGAAGGGGCTGCGGATTTTGAAAGGCAAATGATGGATTTCTACGTCAAGCACATGCTTTTGCCTCCCCGTGAAACCAAAGAACCTGAGCCAGATTACCCCTTCGATGACCTCAAGGAGAATACACCCTGCAGATTGCACGTTCCCATTGGACGCTCCAGGAAAACTCTTGAGGCCGCTACAGCCATTGCTATCCCTGGGAGAACATATAATGAAGAGTTCATACCCGATGCGTATGCCAAAGTGCAGCTGCAAGTGGTCCACGAAGGGTTTGAGTCCTCGACATAGACTTCCCTACTATAGATGGTGTATCCGTACTTGGGGATGTGGTCGATGTTGTAATTCTCTGGCACAAGAATGATATATCCTTTGGATTGGGCACCGACGCCACGCGAAAAACTGTGGTGCCAAAACCGGGGTTGGGAAAACCTCCGAGACCTCCTAGAAAGGTAACTGATAAGGCGGAGGAACCCGAGATGCAATTGGAACATCCAGTGCCGGAAGTGCCACCAGAGATTGAAGTGCCGGAGGTGCCCATGGAGATTGCAGTGCCGGATGTCCAAAAGGAGATTACAGTGGCAGAACCAGAGGTCCAATTTGTGGCATCAGTCAGGGTAGATGTAGAAGAAGTACCAGGATTGGAATGGGACGGTACAGAGTCAGAAATATTTGAAGACCCTTCTCCTGCGAAAGACCCCGAGGGGCAAGAGACCCCGGTCCCTGAGAAGGCGACTACCAGTTCTGAGGTGCCTAGAGTGCTTAGGAGCCACGACTCCAAAGCCAAAGATGAGAACAAGGAGAAGTTCATGGTAACCGTCTTCAGAGGGGGTAAGGAACGTGCCAAACTCAGAGATGATGACCCCCAGAAGGCCGCTGAACTAGCCGGGCCAACATACTGGCCAACTGAGGATTGCACGGAAAAGTACGAACACGGGAAAGCACTCTTACCAGATTGGGCACTAAAGGAAGGACCATGGGAGATGAGAAGATTACATAACTTCTACATGGAAGCCAGCAAGAAAGGCTTGGGCAGTATAACAGTTCGATCACCGGCAGATTGTTTCAACGCCGAAGGTTACTTATGGCTAGATTTCTCAGATCTCCACGCCATATATCATCGGGATAAGATGGACGTCAACTATATCGATGTTTGGTGCATGTGAGTTTGAGTTTTAATTAATTACATGAAAAATATGTACAATACAAATCCATGTGATTGTTACTAACAAACTTCTTCTGTAGAATGCAATACATGGATGCTAACAAGAAAAAAGAACCTATCGGCTTCTTGGATCCAACTCGGATCTGTCAAACACAGCATACCGTGAGGCTAGCACCAGGGTCAGACCAGTTGAAGGGCAAGACTCCAAAAGAGATAGCTGAATACAAGAAGGGCTTGCACAAGGAGAACTTGATTACTGTTGCACAGTACATTGGATGAGTCTTCTTGCACTTTCAAAATAAGAGAGTCGTCATGGCCGCTTATAATTTTAAGTAAGTTCGGTACATTTATCTTCTACACATATGTCTTATTTTAGCTGGTTCTAACTAAACAGTTGTTAATATGTAGCGATCATTATATTTGTTTACTCATCCACCCTAAAGATGGAACCGTGGTATCTTGGACCCTCTCGATTACAGATATCAGCAATACAAAGAATTTCTAACAATCTTACAGTAGTAAGTGATTATGACTCTTGCATTTTTATATGAATGTATTATAAATAAATATCCTCCTTAATGTGAAACGGTACGACATCCATACAGTGCGTACCAATACTACAAGTTCAAGGGTGAAGAACAGATCCGAACAAGGGAGAAGCTGCTAGTACGTACCTATTGGCCGGTAATACTCCACTCACTTAATGTATTTCAATTGTTTCACTAATTGAAATATTTAACTATTTTTTCCTATGATATGTCCTGAAGTGTCACAAGCAACCTAGAGGAACTGTCCTTTGCGGATATTACGCGTGCGAATTCCTTAGAGTTAATAGGAGGTACAGGACTAACGCAGAGGATGTAAGTCTCTATACTATGTACTAGACAGCTTCACATATTTATGGTACTAATATATTGTTTATCTTCAATGCATGCAGTTGCCAAGATTAGAACATCGAATAAGCTTTGATGATACAGGCATCACAAATGTGCAGCGTGATCTGTGCCATTTCATCCATAAGTGCTGTCATGTGAAAGGAGAATTCTTCGACCCAGAGGGTGTCCTTGCGACAAGTGACGAATTCAAGAATCTTCGGGAGTGGAACACTGCTATGCCATAATGTAACTAGATGGCGTATTTGAAGTCACAATGTAAAAAAATATTGTAATATATATATTTTGGCAACACTTTTGAGTTATGCAATATATGTAAATTTCTCAGTACCAAATGTTTGATAATCTTCCAATATATGCACATAATAATCTACCTGCAAAAATTTCTATTAACGGGCAAATTATTAATAAATTTACAGGCAAATTATTATTAAATTTCAAAAATTTCTACCTATCTTCGCAGGCGGCATCTTTCTATTTTCGCAGGTGGCCCGGACTAGCCAACGTCCGCCTGCGAAAATTATCTTCGCAGGCGGACGGCCGTCCGCCTCCAATGATAAGCGATCTTCACAGTCATTTGCTTACAGGCAGACGACCGTCCCGCCTGCGAAGGTCGTTTTCGGCCGCTTACGATAATGCTTTTCCTAGTAGTGACAGTTAAAAACTTACATGGAAACGTTATGGTTGTACGATCGATACTAAATGAGTTGCAAGTGCATGCATGTTTGATCTTCTACCTTCGTGAATCTCTCTTTATGTACTCCAACTGATACTTTGATTGCAAACATTTCAATATCAAGGCATTGACATATTTACTGTGCTACCGCTGGCTAGGTGGAGATCCTGCAACAAAAAGCTTCGTGATGCTAAAACTGGCTATATAGGATTTGAAGTTCCTATTATATTTTATTTTATTTCGAATTTTCCTTTAAGTAAGTGTTTCATTCTATCCATTCATGTCGTTAGCAAACCATCGACCCACATCACCTTCGTAACAGGTCCTGTACGTGTCACTACGTACATGAGAATTGGGTGACAGAAAATTTTGTCGAACATACATAGAGGAAGCTGTTTATTGCTATTTGGATATCAATCCTCTCGCGTTAAGCCATAGATAGAGGTTTCCGCGAGCTGCAGAAGAACATCCTCAGGCCACTGTTAAAACTCCAGGGGCAGACCCAGCCTGCACCGGTTGTAGCCAGGGTTCAAAATTTCAGACTAAAACTACCGAAATTTCTGAAATTTTGGATATATCAGATCCCATACAATTTTATTTTGACTGAAATTGTTGGATTTTTTATTTTTAATGAATTGGCAATATTTGTAAAACTTGACTAAATTTTGTAAAAAATATCAAATAATTTCAGAACGAAATAACCGAAATTTTGATCATATCGATACCGTCACTAGTGCAGATCCTCTCATCTGTGACGGCCTGTAACTTAACTGCATTTTACAGGTCATCACAACGAATATATCTCAAACGGATCTAAAAAGAGGCCGATTGAGATATGGTCGGAGAGATATGTTAAATGTGCATAAAACTCAAGCCCGTTACGGATGACACATATCATTGGCGGGCTCTAGTTTAGGCCCGATTGAGATAACCTTAAATATCTCAATCGGGCTCTAGTTGGACCCCGTCACCAATGACCATCATCTGTGACTTGCTCTAACCTGGGGCTCGTTTGAGATAACAACAATGCCCGTCACAGATGACACTCCTCGGTGACGGGCTTTTATTTAGGCTCGATGAAGATAACTTATATGCCCGATATAGAAGTTATTTTTTGGACCATTAGATATAGTATTGCACATTATAAATACCCGCAACCGCCAGTGTAACTATATCCCACTATTCACTATTTTGGTGGGAGGTTGAAGGGGGTGAAATTTTATTTTTTTTCCAAAGAAAACAGTAAATTCATAAAGGTAAATAGTAATCATTAATTTAGAAAATTCATCAATTCTCATTAATTTAGCAATACTTATCCTATAAGATGTTTCTCTAATTTTTTTCATTTCTGTAGCGATGGATCAAAGCTAGATGTATGTGAAAACTGTAAAACATCATAGTCAAGAGTATAGAAATGGGCTATTAAATTTTATAAATGTCACGGTGGAGGATAGGAAAAGAAGAAACAGCGATTACATGTATTGTCCATGTGCAGATTGCAAGAATGAGAATATGTTTGATAGCCGAGCGGATGTACATGCTCATATGATACAACGAGGATTCATGGAGGGCTACACATGTTAGGTCAAGCATGGAGAGTAAGAATCAGAAAGTGGTGCAGCTGTAGACAGAAGTGGTGCGCAAAATCAGGAAGATGAAGATGAGCATGACATGTTTGTACCTTCTCCACTAGGCGATGAAATGGTTGATGTGGATCACGATCTGCTACAAGACATGTTACATGATGTTGAGGACCTAGCTTACAACGAGAGAGATTCCAAAAAGTTCAGCAAGTTGGTCAGTGACTCGCAGACGCCTCTATACGCCGGATGCAAAGCAAAGCACACTAAATTGTCAGCTACCTTGGACCTAGTGAAGCTGAAGGCAAGTAGTGGATGGATAGACAAGAGTTTCACAGATCTTTTGGGAATTTTGAAGGCCATGTTACTTGATGAGAATACATTGCCCGAGACGACATATGAAGCAAAGCAGGTTTTGTCTCCCCTAGGGTTAGAGGTCCGTAGAATTCACGCATGTCCAAATGACTGCATATTGTACCACAAGCAATATGCGGACTTAGATGTTTGTCCTGTCTGTAAGGCTTCTTGATACAAGCGAAAGAAAAGTCCTAACGAAGGAAAGAAGTCAAAGCGGGGTGGTCCCGTGAAGGTTGTGTGGTATCTACCTATCATTGATCGTTTCAAAAGAATCTTTGCCAACCCCAAGGAAGCGAAGTTAGTACATTAGCATGCCACGGAGAGAAGGAACGACAGTATGCTAAGACACCCAACAGATTCGATTCAATGGAGGAATATCGATCGAAAACACAAAGACTTTGCTGCCGACCCCATAAACATGAGGATATGTCTGTGTACAGATGGCATGAATCCTTTCAGAGACATGAGTAGTACTCACAGCACTTAGCCAGTTCTTATTTCAAACTTTAACCTACCACCATGGTTGTGCTTTAAAAGGAAATATATTATGTTGTGCTTGCTAATCCAAGGACCGAAACAACCGGGCAATGATATCGATGTGTTCTTGGAGCCTGTTATGGATGACCTTTAGATTCTCTGGAAAGAAGGTGTGGAAACTTGGGATGCATATGGTCAGGAGAACTTCAAGCTACGAGTTCTATTGTTTTGCACCATTAATGACTATCCCGCCCTCGGTAATCTTTCCGGGCAAACCGTGAAAGGAAAAAAGGCTTGCTCCGACTGCATGGAACATACACGCTGCCGGTGGTTGAAGAAATCATGAAAGATGGTTTATATGGGTCATAGGAGGTGGCTCCCGCTACGTCACGCATTTAGAAGGAAGAAGAAAATTTTCAATGGGAAGAGAGAACTTCAGCCTGCTCCCAAGGATTTGTCCAGAGATGAGGCCTACAACTTGATCAAGGACGTAACCAATGAGCTTGGGAAGAAAAGAAAACTTATTCAGCAAAGGACAAGGGTATGTGGGAGAAAAAGTCCATATTTTGGCGACTACCTTACTGGAAAGATCTTGAGGTCCGTCATTGCATTGATCTCATGCATGTAGAAAAAGAATGTGTGTGAGAGTTTTGTTGGCCTGCTGCTGAATATTCCCGGCAAAACAAAGAACGGGTTGAACGCACACCTTGATCTACAGGAAATGAATATTCGCAGTGAACTCCAGCCCGTAACAGATGTAGAAACAGGTAGAGTGTACCTCCCTCCGCCTACCACACACTGTAGAAGGATGAGAAGATCGCAATGTTATCATGCCTGAAAGATATTAAAGTTTCATCGGGCTATTCAGCGAGGATTAGTAAGTACGTCAAATCGGAAGACCTAAAACTAGTTGGAATGAAATTCTCATTATTGCCACGTGCTAATCACACAGATCTTGCCAGTTGCTATCAGAGGCATTCTTCCACCCAAAGTCCGTCATACGATCCAACGTCTGTGTGCCTTTTTCAATGGAATCGGACAGAAAGTTATAGATCCCGAAGATCTAGATGGGTTGCAGACCGATATTATCAATACCCTCTGCCACATGGAGATATTTTTTCCACTGTCTTTCTTTGATATCATGGTTCATCTCCCTGTTCATCTTGTGAAACAAACAAAACTATGTAGCCCAGCTTTTCTAAGAGAAATGTACCCGTTCGAGAGGTACATGAGAGTTCTCAAGTCATACGTTCGGAACAGAGCAAAACCGGAGGGGAGCATCATTGAGGGCTACACAACCAAGGTGGTTATTGAGTTCTGCGTGGATTACATGTCCGAGGCCGATCCTATCGGAGTTCCAGCATCTTGTCACGAAGGAAGGTTGTCAGGTGCTGGCACAATAGGGCGAAAAAGAATTAGGCCCGATCAAGCTCCCTACGCGTAGGCTCATTTTGCTGTGCTCCAACATATGACAGAAGTTGGCCCATACTTTGAGGAGCACTTACGAAAATCCGGCAGGAGAACTTGGGACGATCTGAGACGTGGATTAATAGAGAACATAACTCTCGGTTTAACGCATGGTTCAAGAATCGTGTTACAATGTCGACGGATATCCCAAATGAGACAGTACAGTTGTTGGGGATGGGACCATGTTGGGCCATAGACACATGGCAAGGATACGATATTAATGGATACACATTTTATATGGTGTAGCAAGATGACAAAAACAAAGTGTAAAACAGCGGAGTCCGTATAGATGTATTCCAGGATCAAGTTGGGTCGAACACATACTACGGCCGCATTGAGCAGATCTGGGAGCTCAACTACGTGAAGTTCAAGGTTCCTTTGTTTTGATGCCGTTGGGTGTATATACGCACTGGTGTTAAAGTCGATAAGGGATGTTTCACTTTAGTAGATCTATCCAAGGTTGGATACGCCGACGAACCATTCGTACTTTCGAAACAGCTCGAGCAGATTTTCTACATAAAAGACCCCGCAAACAAGAAGATGCACATCGTGAGGGATGGCAAGCGCCGAATTGTTGGTGTTGACAATGTCGTCGATGAAGAAGGATATAACCAGAATCTTCACGTAAGACCTCACATCGAACTTGACGATTATCCACAAGAGCCTGTGGCATATACTCGATCAGATCATATGGAAGGCACAACTTGTGACTGATCCCATTGTACTTATTTGTTCTGTTATTTTTGGAAACTAATGAAGTATTTTGTATTAGTAAAAATCCTTAGTTAATTTGGTGCAGCTTGTAATAATTTTTGTTGTGAATTTAGTAAATTTAGTGAATTATTGTACTTTAGTTAATTATTTGGGATAATAAGTGAATTATTCGGGATAATAAGTGAATTATTTTATTATAGTTAATTATTTTCACTTCAGGTCAACAATGAACAGGAAACAAATGTAAATACTACTATTTCAATCGGGCCTTAAATAAGACCCGATAGAGACTGAGTCATCATAATCGGGTCTAAATTAGAGCCCATCATGGATGACTTATCTGTGACGGGCTGTACTGTAATGCCAGATAGAGATGACATAATCTCTATCAGGCGTAAACTAGAGCCCGTCACGATGATTACATTCGTGACGGACAGTGGTTTAATGCTCGATTGAGATGATGTCATCACAATCGGGCCTGGATTAGAGCCCGTCATAGATGAGTCATCCGTGACGGGCTCTAGTGTAGGCCCGATTGAGATATTTATTTGACCGTACTAAGATTAGGGTTCTCTCCCCGCAGATCTAGATCGAAAATTTTTCTAAGTCCCCAAGAACCCTAGCACCACCGCCACGCACTGGGAGCTCACCGCTGCCGAATAAGACATCTCGTGCCGTCGGCCGCCCGGACCTCCACCGCTGCCAACATCCTCCCCAAGCCACCGGCTTCCCCGACCTCTGCCGCCGGCCAGCTCCTCTCCCAGCCGCCGGCTACCTCCTCCCCAAGCCACCGCCACCGCCTTCAACCGCCGCCAGCCACCTCCTCCCCAAACCGCCACCGGTAAGCATTTTTTAGTTTCTAAAATTTTTCATATGTGAAATTTGTGATATTTGAAATTTGATATATGTGCAATATTTGATATATGTGCAGTATTTGATATATGTGCAATTTGGGATATATGTGCAATAGTTGATATATGTGAAATTTGATATATGTGCAATTTTTGATATATGTACAGTATTTGATAAATGTGCAATTTGTGATATGTGAAATTTGTGATATGTGAAATTTGGGACTTAGGGTGATATTTGTGAAATTTGTGAGATGACCGATTGTCAAATTTGTGAGATATCACTTTTTATGCGTAAATGTAGATGCAATTTTTTATTTGTTAATGTTGTGATTTTTGCAACTTAGGATATGTGGTATATATGTAAATTTTGTGATGTGCGAGATATTAGGGTATGTGAGGTACATATGTGGATGAATAGGTTTTAGAACTTAGGGTTATTTTAGCGATGAAAGATGGTTGATGGATGATTGATTTTAGTGTAGATAGTAAGTACGTTATCAAATCATCGCAGAATACGAGGTGCGTAGGGTTCGACGTTGGTTTGATCGAGTTTTGTATGGATTCTGTCGGACCCCACCGCACCTCGGATTCTGTCCTTTTCTTATAATTAGTCATTTATATATGGATTTAGTTCCTAGGTGATCAAGTTATCACATAATACGAGGTGCTCCGGGTGCCAAGTTGGTTTGGTTGGGTTAGTACATGTACGGAACCGACCAAGACACCTAGGCAACCAGAGCACTTCATAATCTATCATTTTTTGATAATTAAGAAACGTATGAAAAGAAGTGACGTCGAGCGAGGAATCAACTAAAGTACAATAATTCATTCATTTAGAGCGAGTGATTATAGGACTTAGGGTTGTTAGCTATTTTAGGACTTAGTGATTTTAGGACTTATGCGCTATGGGTGCCAATGAACTTTGATATTAAATTAAGTACGTAGATAGGAAATCTGTGATGTGGTTTACGAAATTAATTAATTTTGTTATTTTCTAAGTTATTTAGACGATCTCTCAGCAAGGTGAACCAATATCGACAACAACTAGGTGAACCAGTGTCAATAACAACTAGTGGGTCCTCAAGGGCACGGACTCGTAGGACAGGGAACAAAATCCCTAAGGAACAGTACACCATAGCAGAGGTGAACCAGGTTGGACTGCCGACTCGTCCTCGGAATGTTCTGGCTAAGTTTCGGTCGACCTACGGTGTCGTAGCGAGGGAAAACTTCACAATTCTCGTGGATGACATCAAGCATGTGCCCGAAGCACAGAAGAACGCAGCTTGGCTCAAATTCAAGAAAAGCTTCAAGTATCTTGCAGCCGACGAGGCTAAGCTCAAGCAGGCTGCTTTCAAGATTATGGGCAATCCTTGGAAGAACTTCAAGAGCAGGCTGGTCATGGAGTACGTCTTAAATCCGATGACTTCGGATCCAACTGAGCAATGGCCTTTCATCACGGCTGACGCCTGGGAGCAATTCTACGAGAAGAAGTGGACCCCCAAATCCTGAGCCAAAAGCGAGGCTTATCGAGCACTGCAGGCTAGGAACTTGTACCCGCAACGGCTAGGCACCGTAGGGTATGCCAGGAAGCAAGAGAATGGCAGGAGGTGGATGAAGCGGCAGCGGCAGCGAACACACCGCCGGTGTTTGCCGATATCCCACACCCATGGGCAAGGAACTGGGCCCGGGCGAGGTACCAGAAGAATGAAGATAGGACAATTTCGCTCCCAAATCCCCAAGATCAACAAGTGTACGATAATATACTAAGTGCATAATCTCAATATTTGTTCGCATTGTTTCCAATGAACTTTTGATTGAAAACGAACTCAATTGTACTGCCGAATGAGTTGGTTGCCAAGAAAGAAGCCTCGCAAGAGGCCAACTCTCAAAGACGCGAGGATGACATCCTCACTAAAGTGTTGGGCACCAAGGAACACCGTGGACGGACAGGGGACTTGGCTCCAACGTGCCATGGAAAGTTGGATTTCCAGACTATGCGTGGTAGTATAAGAAGCGGACAGTCACGAAGGCACAGAAAGATGCACGCCTTGCCACCCAGATCCGGGAGCAGGTCAGAGCCGAATTGAGCTCTGAATTCGACGAGAAGCTCGAATCGATGATGTAGACCCCCGATTTTGGGAATCGGAAATCTTACGTGTTTATCCGTACCAATCCCTGGATCAGTAGTTGGTACACACATACATAGCCGAATCACAACATATCACGAATGAATTCAGGCTAAGGGGTTAAATGCTTACATTAGGGCCAGGCAAGCCAGCAACTATCAGAGAACAACAGCGGAAGACGAAACAATACAAGGGCCCGGTTGACATGCCACAAGCAGTCGACTGGGGAACGAGACCTAGAACGGGACCACACTCCGATCATCCTGTTGAGTACGCAAGCGTACCAACAAGGGCTTCTCTTCAGGCACTCTGCTAAAAGATATATATAGAGAGCAACAATGAGTACAAAAGTACTCAACAAGCCACCACACGAGAATGCACATGATAGAAGGTAATTCAAGGAATGGCTTCCGGTTCTTTTGCGTAAAGCAAATTTTATAAATCTTTTCACAAGCCTAAGACCTAGCATAGACTGATCAAATTTTTATACCATAGTTCATTAATCAACGACGGTTCTGTCCACCATCCATTGTCATCCAAGGATAGCTTCCCGCCATTGTGTCGTCATGGCTTACGGTTCTGGAGTCTAGCCAAGTGTAATGCATGTCCCGGTGCTCAATATCCGCGAGCACGGCTATTCGAATAGATTTAGTTACTCACACTGCAGTGGATGTACACTTTACCCGCACTCCGTGACTTGCCCAACAAATGAGCCGAAGTCCCAACGAATGAGACGCGTCACGGCAAAGCCTTTCAATAACCTCACATTGGCAGTACCCGCTCCATGAACTTACATCCTCATGCACTCTAGGCGTACACGGTTTCTAGCAGTGAGAGGAGTTCTGGCGCTCCCGGGATGGGAAAAACTCACACATGCATTAAGTTATATTAAAATTTAGGTTCACACGTGGCGGTCCTACCGGTGGCTACCCCACCGTAGGCCCCGCCCCTCATACACACTAAGAAAACCACTACGCAGGGATACTGCCTCCGCTCGGCTATTTACTCCGCTAGGTCTATACCCATCCGAGAAGTACGGTTGTACGAGGGTCGTTTCATGCTTAGCTTCATGGCTCGGTCCTTAATTGACCGGGGACGGTGCTAGCCTTTTCCAGATACCACCCAAATCCACCATCCGCCCCAGTCGAAAACAATTGTTTAATTTTTATTTTCCTTTCACAAATCATGTCATCAATGTCATGGCAATGTGGCGCTAATGTCTCCACATGCCGCATCTCAATTACCTTCCCAAGGTAGTTGCCCAAGCATATAGCATTTTGATAAATATGAGTATGCAAAGTTCTAAGTTAGCATTACTAAGCATCTGTCATAATTGACTAGGGACTCATACGTAACATGGTTACAAGGGGATATGGGGTAAACAACATTCAAGGCATGGCATAACAACAAGTAGGATGTTTATCATTGCATGCATCTTTATTTGTAAACAAAGTAATTTCGCAATTGGGATCAACATGTTCAAGGGATAGTGATGACTTGCCTTGCTCAGGATAGTCCTTACTCTACAATCTTGATCAACCTTCTCCTCCTGAAAGCTGTGCACGTTGCCTCACGACTAATCGATACACCAATACTATAATATGCGAGAAAAACCAATATTCAACCAATCAATCAATCATGCGCAAACAAATATAAATGTTGAGGTTGCAACTAGGGCCGCTCATATGACTCGCTTCTATCTAATATAATGGTCGCAGTATCAAGGTCGGATTAACGAATCACTTCGGTGAATTGTTTGACTAGTTTATCAATCGAGCCATTATTTTAATTATGGATAGATTTTTCCCGACGTTATAACAGGTTAATAATTATCCAAGTTTTATTAGATTTGTGAGGTCAATAATATTAGATGTGCAGATTATCTTATTACATAATGTTATAACGGATAATCCTAATCCAAAGTTGGGCTACCATTATATGAGGTCAAGATTTATAATTAGTATTTTGTCTATCTTAGATATTCTACCACATAATTTACATTTTAGTGGGTACAACCAAGTTATACATATACTACTCTATACCATATGACATTTATTAATCTCGTATAAGTGGTTTAATCATATTAGCACTGTTATTATTATTTCGCAAATATGCTATAAACTGACCTAAGGGTATCCCTACAAACTTACAAGGCCAAGCTTATTTAAATAACCTATGGGTCATGGGTTTAATCATATATATATATATATATATGTGTATATATGGTTAGTGATAATAAATGGCACTAATATTTTCCTACATGCTCTAGCAAGTTTTTGAAATAATACTTCCAATTAGTTAACATGATTTTCATAGTGAATAAACATGTTAGAGACAAATGTTATAATATCCACTGTACAGAACAATATCACTTTTATTTGTTAGCACCTCTTTAAGTTAGTTATTTATCTAATCATTTGATATTAATTATTTTATAGATACAAATATATTTTATTAAATAGTGAATTATATATTTATCGGAAAGTTCATGAATTTAGATGAATTTAGGTTCAAGTCTCACACAAATCGGAGCTAAAACGAATAAGTTACGCTTGTTCAAATATTCGAATTATTTTGAGAAAATTGTGAAAATGTACTGTTCATAGGTCATTTACTCTTAATCCATTTTATCCTAATAATTTTCCGTTAGCCGATTAAGGTATTAGTTTATTTCAATTTACGCGATTCCGAATAAATAGGACTCGGATAAATAATAGTTAACCCTAGACCGAAATAAGATACTCTACATATTTGATACTTAGGTTCCGATAATAATCATCCCTAACCGATAAATAGTTGGCTAAATAATGGTAACGACTAATTTAGCGGATAACCTAATTATTGATTAAGAAGTTAACTAAATACCAACTAAATAGATGTTTTAAATGATTAACGGACAGTTGCGTACATTCGATAGCAATTTAAAAATGACCGGTAATTAATTCACCGATTATATTTAATCGATTTAGCGAAACTTTAACGAACGAAAATCTAAACAATCGGCTAAGTACCCCGCTAAAGAGTAATTATTTAAACGAATAATCTAGTTAGACGAATAATTTAAATTGTAAGTAAATATCCGATTTAATTTTACTTGACTCTAAAATAATCGACGGCGACGAATATATCGATTACGTAACATTTTATATTAATCTAGCATGTGTGCACATATACTCGAGATAAACAAAAATTAAATTCCTAATCCCCTAATTTTATCTCTCCATATTTTATTTTATTTTATTTTTATTTTTATTTTTCTCTCTCTCTTTCCTCTATCTTTTCTTTTTCTTTTTTTTTCTTTCTGCTCCTTCTTCTTCCTCGGTTCTCTCTCTGCTTGTTTCTCTCCTCTCTCTCTGTGCACAGCCGGCAAGGGAGGGGGGGCTTACCAGGCGGTGCGGCGGCGAGGGGCAGCGGCGCGGCGGCGAGGGGCGGTGGCGCAGCGGCGACCAGGCGGCGGCGGCCGGCCGGCAGAGCGGCAGCCGAGCGGCGGCTCCTAGACGGCGGCGGCCGGCGGCAGTGTGGCTAGGGCAAACGGGGTGGCCTCTGGCCAAATTGATGGGCGCGGGAGCAATGGTGGGGCATGGGGGTTCGGTTTTGCTGGTTAGATGGAAGAAAGGGGAGCTCCCGGGATGCCGGCCCAGGGCGAGCTCACCGGCGGCAATGGCGGCCGGAGTGGGGGGTTTATATAGGGCGGCAGAGGGGGAAAGAGGGGGCGGCCGAGGGGAGAGGGGATGGGACGCGAGCGGCGCGGGAGGGGCTCGAGGCGCGGCGCGGGAGGGGCTCGAGGCGGCGGTAGGCCGGTCGATAGCGGCGGTAGGCTGCGGTAGCGGCAGTCGAGCTGAGGAAGATAAACAGTAGTTTATCTTTTTTTTTTTTTTAGAGTTGTTTGATTCCACATTTAGAGCTTTCCAAAAATTAATAATAATTGATATTAAAACTTATAATAGATTTAATAGTTCCTACTTTCCGGGGTTTTTAGGGTTAGGGAGGAATTTAAATAGGAAAAATAAAAAGGGTTCGATCCGTAAATTTCCTCGGCAACCAAATTTAATACTAATGTCTAAAAAAACCTAAATTTTGCTCATAAGTTGTGATGGTGCAAATGTATTTTTATTGTGTTAATTAAATGATTTTAGCCCCAAAATTAGTCTAGATAATTTGTAGGCTTTCGATATTTCTAAAACTAATTAAAATATTCTAATGAGACCGCTATTAATATAGTGACACCTTGGTTTAATTTATTTACATATTAGTTTATTTTATATAGGGGGATTTGACTTATTTGGTTTTTATTTCATGAAGACATCCATAGACTCGGTATAATATTGATCCCAATATTGAATTAAATACTCCCATGAGCCCATCTTACATATAGAGGTCAATTTAGTTATATGACCAATTATTTTATATGAGTGAATTTTATGCAACGGGAGGCTTGATAAATTGTTTTAAATATTAATTTAAATATTCCAATGAAACACTCATATATAATAGGGTCACTGTAGCGGTGTCCATTATTTCATGTGTACCTATATTTTATATTTTATGACACTCATCACATGGTTAAAGTATTTATTATTTGATTTGTACTTTATATTACAGAAGTTATTAATTATATTGCACTTTATTTGGCTTGCTTTCTTGTGCAAAAATATTTGTAGGGTTAATAGTAAATTATGTATTCTGGTAGATTATATTTATTACTCAAATATAGATCTTTACCTTACTTTCGTTGTGACCATTTATGGTTTTGGCAAGCAATAGCAATCATAAAAACCAGCATGATGCAAAAGTTTTAAAAAGTTCAAAATTTTAGTGATTTTTATTGCCGGAATTTTCAGGGTGTTACAGATGAGGGACCGTATCAGGCAAGAGATTCGAGAAGAGCAACATGTCCCGGAGGCTGCCGCTGCTGCTACACAACAAGATTTAGCAAGTCCCACGCAAAGGCACAGCAATTGCGCATCAACTGAGGCGAGGGAAATTCCACCATCGGTCCCCGCCGCCATCGACCACATAACGGTAAATCTATCGTCCGCAACGCATAAAAGTCTTAATGAAACTATATGTTACATAATATTCTAAAAATATGGATGAATATATCGCAGGAACC
Organism: Oryza punctata; assembly: GCA_000573905.2. NCBI lineage: Eukaryota > Viridiplantae > Streptophyta > Magnoliopsida > Poales > Poaceae > Oryza > Oryza punctata. Next base: position 19,649,252 of record CM002499.2, on the reverse strand, counting down.
AACCAGCTGCACTCTAACAGTTAGGGTGATGCCGACCTTCTCAGTTCCTGCAGTCGAGGGACTTGCGTTCAAGATGACCCCAGAGACAAGAGTGCATGGGGCGCAACTTAGGGCTGACTGTGCGAAAGTGCAAGTTGACTAGGTAAAGCCCGAATTCGATCATTTCCCACTGAGGCATCCACCGAATGACAAGGTCCTAACCCTAGGAAATGTATGTGGAACCTTCATCCAATGGCCCAAGGACCTCGATTCCGAGGCCAACCACTGCACCAAGCGGTCATCCACCAGTACAACCTGCCCCTGCTCCTTCAGCCCCTCCAGCTCCCGCTCATCATGAACAGACTGACGATGTGGAGTTATAGTACGACACGGATTTTGGGGAAGAGCATATGGAGGCCGACAGCATGGCAATCACAAAACCCCCACCCATGAAGAAGAATAGGAAGGCACATTCTTCCCCTCAGAGAAATAGCTATCGAAAAACCTGCTGCAAGGGGGCAAGGAAAAGGAAAGCTGCAGGTCTCACGTCTTGCTCCAACAAAGCTAGATATGAGCAAGGTGCAAGTAGTACATAGGAAGACCGTTCCTCCATCGTCCTTCCAACTAGGTATGCTATTGGTTGGAGACGATGTGCTAGGAACGATGGGCACTGCTTGCAAGGAGCTTCACATGTACTACATCGAGAGATCCAACGTGAGGAGGAAGAATAGAGAGAACGATATAATAGGCGAACACAACCGAGCGCCATTCCTTAGGCCACTAAATTATATCGTGGTAGACTTCAAGGATCTATTCGACCTCTACAAGCTCCGATCGGTGGACACAACTCTCCTCAAGTGCTACTCCTTGTAAGTATTGTTGCTCACGAAAATTAGTCATTTCAATCCGTATAACATGCTTATAAGAGCGTTTGTCTTGCGTGTAGGTGTAGTTGGAAGTGGTGTCTCAAGAATGCACCGGAAGTTGCCTTCCTTGATCCTCAAGTAGTCACTGTCACAAATCTTGAAGGTGACCGTCAAGGAATGGTAAACTACATGTTTGACACCTTCTGGGCCCGACAAGACAGGGAGTATATTACGTGCGCCTACAATCAATAGTAAGTGTGTTCCCTAAATACATTACATTACACGTCTAGCTTTAGTATATAACTTTAACTATATTAATGCCGCAGTGGCCATTGGATCCTTCTGGTCATAACGCCTAAGTGGAGTACATGCCACTACCTAAACTCCATAATTGATAACAAAGCATATGATTGGACCCCGATTAAACTAGCGATAGATGAAGCGTGGGGCCGATATGTGAAAAAAGGAGGCCTTCTTAAGATAGGACAGGACACACTTATCCACAAAAAGGACTACCCGGTAAAACAACAAATAGGTGACCAGTGCGGATTCCATGTGTGCCACAACATGCGCCTTTTGTGCAAAGATAAGGTGAAGACTTTGGCTGAATTTGAGGTTTGTGGTCTCATTTGTGACATATTCTAACTACATCAAAGTGTGTATATATATATACATATACATATATATGTAGAGATCAATCGACTAATTTCGAATTATGTACATGTAGGACAAATTTTGAAAGGATTCGGGTAGCAGCTTTGAGGAGATTCATGAGGAGACAGCCGGCTTCATCCTCCGTGAAATAATTCACCCAAAAGGAATGTTTAGGGTTAAGATTAAATGATGAACTTTGTTGAACATCTTAATTGAATTGTCAAAAACATGTGATTATGTAACACTGATGTTTATTATATTTGTTATGTCTATGTAAATTCTTCCAAGATATATATAGCAGGTCATGATGCTTACCACTTGAGCAATATGGATGTGGGAAATATGTGAGCAATATGGATGTTATGTGAATGGTTCTGTCAAATATATGTGAATGGCATATGTGCATGTGAATGGACATGCTGGGATGTATATATTGACAACGCTGGGGAATATATCTGTTTCTGTTATTTTGCAGCGGACATGGCTAGCAAAGGCCTAAGGCTAGCCAATAAACGAATTTATTTTTTTTGTGGATCATACTCATCGGTGACGAGCTATAAGTTAAAACCCGATTGAGTTATAGTCAACCGTGACGGGCTTTACATTAGACCCGATTGAGATTATTAGTCATCTGTGACGGGCTCCTGTTTAGGCCCGATTGAGAATGACCGTCATCCGTGACGGACTCTAGTTGGGACCCGATTGAGATAGGTTATCCGTGACGGGCTCTGTTTGACTGGTAGTCTGAGTCAAAGCTATCGGTGACGGGCTTTAGTTCAGGCCCGATTGAGATAACTTCATCTGTAATGGTCGTATGCCGAATTGTGATAACTTCTCACATCAGTGACTTCTACGCTGTGTCGGGCGCCATACCCGATACAGATGTGGGTTGCCGCCCGATTAAGATGTGGGTGACCGTTGTAGTGCGTGATATAAATGCTGAAAACCATAAACTGAACCTTAGTTGTAGCACCATCTCTACCACCAATTAACCATCACACTAGCACAGTCACCAACACCATCCAGTGGAGGTCCACCAACACCATCCTGCAGAGGTCCGTGCCCTAAAGAGAATTTAATTGCGCTCAACGTGCGCACAAAACTTGATTTAAGTGTGCTCAACAATGGTGTTGAAGTATCGAGTTAGATTCAGTCAAAGGACTGAGCGATCATCGATCGGACAAAAAAAACAGATGGAGCGTATATATTCCAATTAGGAATCGGAACCAGACTTCCTGAACACACTGGTACATGTAACACTGTAGGTGTCGATTGGATGCTTCACATAGGTGTTTGTTTTTCAACCAGCACCGGTGAGACAGAACTAATGAGAAATTATAGGTGTTCGTTTAGCAACATGCACCCATGAGGTTCCATGAATCCTCGTTAGTTCGGCTTGAGTAGAGCCGATGCAAGTAGCTCCATATTAACCAAAAGCAACGCGCTTCCAAGAACACATTAGTCAACATCTATTATTGAATGGTTTCCAACCATCCATCCAAGAACATTTCCAACCATCTATTGAACAACGATACAGACCCCATTTCTGAAAGGTTTTCAAGAAAATCAAAGAACAAAATTACGGAATCAAACATGCACACTATCCTAACAAAGTTAGCTGTCAGTCCTCTGCTGCCCACGACGATCCCTCTAAGCCATAGGAAACCTCCTCTTCCCCCTCCCCCATCCCCCCTCCTACCCAAACACCAACACCAAACCTGGGCGTAGCTGATGCTGGAGAAGAAGGAGAGCTCACCGGAGTTGGAGAAGAAGAAGCCCATCACATAAATCTTGGCTTGGAATGAATGGTCCAAAATCTTTAGGATTTTATCCCCAAATTTCTATTAAATGCAATTTAGCATTTCCTTTTATATAAAGATACCCATATCTAAAGTTTGAAGTGCAAAGCATGTCCAAAACAACGTGCATGTTTCAGTGACCAAAGAGAGTAATAGTAATTATATATATAACCTTTGTTTCAAAATGTTTATGAATATTATTGTCTTACAAAAAACATAGTACAAAAGCCGGTGTTCAAAACACACGTTCACTCACCTCTACTCACACACGCATACCCTACCTCATAAACACCTCTAAAAGATAAACCCGACATATCTTGAGATTACGAAGTCACATTTCATGGTCGACGGGTATGTTAACGTATCACTGAAAAATAATTAACCATAAATACGGATACCTATGTCATTTTTCTAACTTGAAATCGAGTTGGCTAGTTCCACTACAAAGAAGCTAGTCAGTTGAGATACATTTACTTTGCTTTATGAGTATTAATAAGTTAGTAATACGGACAATAAAACAAACCAATTTTCCCATTTAAACACGAAGATAGTTCACAGCGGCACTATGAAATTTAGTAAGCACTACAAGATCATGTAGAGCGCGGCGAGCAGTGTCACGGATGAGTTGGGCTTCTTCTTCGGTGGCAGGAGGTAGCTCCGGAATAACTTCCAACGCCGCCATCTCGGCGAGCTCCGCGTCCTCGGCGGCGTTGAGCCGCCGGAGCAAGCACTCGTGCTCCGCGCCCATCGCCTCCGTGTCGGCAACCAGATCCGCCTCCATCCCTTGGAACCTGGCGAGAAACTCGACCACGGACACCACACGCTCGGTGGTCGCCTCGCCACCGCCACCGCCGCCGCCGCCGCCGTTGTTGTGGTACTCGCTCATCACGGGGTCCACGGGGAGCAGACGCAGCGTTTGCCGGATCAGGCCGCGCGCCTTCTCGAGGCATCTCCTCGTCGCGGTGGACCTGACGGCGAGGTCGCGGATGGCGCCGGCGACGGACAGCCGCAGCGACATGGCCTCCCGGAGCCTCTCCGCGTGCCTCGCACGCTTCCTCCGGATGCTGTAGCGCGCGTACGCCGCCGCAGTTATCGGCTTGCCCCCCACGGAGTAGAGGTCCTCGAGGTCGTCGAGCGCCGCCATGATGGTGGCCGGGAAGCGGAGGCGGCGGTAGTCGTTGTGCCGGCGTAGGCGGAGGATGCGGCGGAGGCGGTTGGTCCTACCGGGTGAGGGTTTCGTTAGCTCTTCCACGACGAGGTGGACGTAGATCGCCGCCGCCGCCAGACGGAGGGGATGACCTTGCATGGCAGCCATGGCGTCGATCGGTGAGCAACTTTTGGTGTCGAACGGTCGATCGGTGTATATATCGGCTCGAAATGTCGAGTTGGAGTAGCAATCGGACAAGGACTGATCGATCGCAGATCAGCCGTACAAGAAAATGGGACAGAGGATATATTCCGATTAGGAATCGGAATCAGACATTCTGAACATATATAACCTTCAGGAGACTTTCTAGGGTGCTTGGAAGGCATTATATCCGTTGATCTCTTGTAATCCGATGATCTGTAACAAAAGGTAGCTACCTGAAGGTACTAAAAATGTGAGTCAGGTATTTAACTTTGTAAATTAAGTGGAGGGTTAGTTATACATGTAATTTTGCACCTAACATCAGTTATATGTTTCTTAAAAAAAAAAAAGCAAACTGAGGAGATAAACTCGGTAACTACGCTTGAAATTAGATAACCGGAGAACAGCTAGCAGTGCGATTGACTTGATTGGCGAAAAGTTAACTTTGTAACCTTTTGCAAGGGACATTGTGATTTTCTAAATAAAATGTCATATAACTAAGCTTGATAAAAAAGAGAACCAAGTAAATTACGTAGAACCTTTTTTTCCTATATATTTGTCGACAATTTTTTTTAAAAAAATGTAATAGATGTAAATATAGTATAATCACAATATAATTACATTACAACTTATATGTAACTACAATATAACTTGCACGTAATTACAATACAATTTTGAATCGTTCGATTTGCTTTAAAATTCATGCAAAGGAGGTAGAAAACATCACGATCCACCGACATGTGAGGAGATTCGGTACCGTTACCTCCGTTTTCATGGAAATAGTATGTCACCTAGGCATTTTCTAAAGTTGAATAAGTTATAATGTAAGTACATCATGATGGTATTATATTTATATGTGTCAAGTTTTTTAGTTAAAATATGACGATAAATGTATACCTAGTCCCGGTAATTTTCCTATATATTTGTTGACAATTTTATTAAAAAAATTGATTAGATGTAAATGAAGTATAATTGTAGTATAGTTATATTGTAAATTGCAAATTACACTATAGTTATATGTAAGTTGCCATGTAAGTACATCATGATTTTATTATATTTACATGTGTCAAAAGTTTTAGTTAAAATTTGATGACAATTGTATAGCTTGTCCATACAGAGACAAAGTAGTCAAGTTTCACACTATTTTATTGGTGAAATATTCTGCAAGGAGAGGATCTACATGTCCACGCGTCTTGTCTTTAGGAATTACACAAGAGAATTTAGGAAAAGTACAATTCTAAGTAAGTGCCATGGAATGAAAGAAAATATTAAAAAATTGTATGCATGTAGAATCATAAGTGAAACATAATGAAAAGCAGCTAATTACCATCAATGCCAAAACCAAACGGATGAACAACAAAACGGCAAGGAGAAAAGGTTATTGAATGATAATGATTACTGAACTGTCTTAAAAAAGAACTAAAATACCTATGTCTATGTTATTCTGTACAAAAATCAACGGTGGATTTTAGGGATATAGGAAGGTACCTCCGGTACTGTCCAAGCACCATAAAAGCCCTCTCAATTTTCAGTGGTTGATCTACGGCTTACCATTGTAAGATGTACGGCGAATTAGCAATGAAAAATAATTTACATATATATATCATTTGCAGTTTAAAAAATATTGAAAAGTAAACTTTAATTAAACATTATAATTGATCAGATTTAAAATTTAAATTCTGGCAGCGACATATAAGCTATAGGGCAAATGATGAGGCCCAAAGCGATTCGGAGTTCAAAGAGAGACCGAACATCGTTGAGACGAAATAAAAAAAATTATGGAAAGTAAACCAGCTTAATTTTATAAACATACAAGTACTATTTACGTGCCCATGCCAATACTACGGTGATATTGGATAATACCAATCAAACTAAAATAAGATATATGTTCTGGTAATCAAGCATGGAATGAGATAGATTTTATGCCCAAGCAAAAAAAAAGATAGATGAGAGAGTTATTATATTGATTACATAGAAATATAAAATGTGAAGAAGTTTTCCTTAATTCAAAGAAATGCATTAAAATTTCTAAAAAAGAATATAGCAAAATTAGACAGTGATGCCCAAGCAATCCTTCGTCATATGCAACATGGAACAAAATAGCATGAAGTTTGACTGTTTAAACCCACATGTACCCTATTATTGTAAATATTTATTTAAAGGTTTGCTACATATGAATATTAAAAAATTATTGTTATCAACCACAAGATTTAACCCTAAGCATTTCTTTTTCAGTACTATAAAACTGAAGGAAAGAAACAAACAATTCCATAGCTGCTTTCACTTGGTATAATTTTAGTATTATTTTGCATAAATAGTTTACAAAGTTAGGTTGAAGCTTTATTACAGTAACAGAGAGAGTTCTGAACTTCATCATCATAAATAGCTTGAAAGAGCTCAATTCGTGATCAACAAAATGACCGGTGGTTTTACTGGACTGCACCATGCACTTTCACACACGGAAGAAATGGGTAATGTAGCTGGAGGAAAAATATCTTCACTGGTACTTGCATATGCTTGTAGCTATATGGCAAAAGGAACTTAAGTAGTCACAATTTAGGAGGCTCCTAAATTGGATCACTGTGAGGATCCCCGTTTTGCAACAGAAATCACTCGTGTAATTTATGCCATTTCCCTGGATCAAGTAGTTTGGCACATACGATACATAGTTGAATTACCAAAAGCGCATACATATGCGTCGAGTACGAATTATTACATCATAGGCCCGAGGGCGTAGTCTTAGAACAAAGGACCAAACGGTCCGGAATACAGTCCAAAAGCAGAATATAGATAAGTAGCGGAGCGAAGACAGCGGCATCGTCATTGCCACAGGCAGCGACCGTATCTAGACCTAGTGGGCACCCTCATCTTCCGCATCCTCCTCGTAATAGGCGTATGGATCTTCTGCGGTATCATCTTCGGCTTCTGATGAAGTTTATAATTGCAAGGGTGAGTACCAACCGTACTCAGCAAGTCACCACGGCAACGATGCATATGGAGGTTTTTATTCAAGGCAAGGCATAGGCTCTGTTGCATAAAGCTAGTTTTTCAATCATTTTCACAAACCTAGGACCTAGCACAACTGATCAAGTTTTAGTACCAGAGTTCAAATTAAACAACGACGGTTCTGTCCACCATCCATTGTGATTCCCAAGGATGGCTTCCCGCCGTTGGTCGTCATGGTTTTCTGTGGACGTTCACCTTCCCTGCTCTCAGGGAGTGACTCCAACAGCATAAAATTCATCATGCAATAACCCATCCCACATAGGTTAAGAATTTAGAGTCTAGCCAAGTGTAATACATGTCCCGGTGCTCAATATCCGCGAGCACGGCTATTCGAATAGATTTGGTTTACTCACACTGCAGTGGATGTACACTTTACCCGTACTCCGCGACTGCCCAACACATGAGCCTCGTCCCAACACATGAGACGCGTCACGGCAAAGCCTTTCGATAACCTTACATTGGCAGTACCCGCTCCATGAACTATCATCCTCATGCACCCTAGGCGTATCTGTTTCTAGCAGTGAGAGGAGTTCTGGCGCTCCAGGGGAAAGAAGTCTCACGCACGCACAAGTTTTATCTTAAGTTTTAGATTATCACTCTCACACACGTGGCAGTCCTACCGACGGTGACACCGACGTAGAGTACGCATCGCGTTCCTACCTCAACGGTTGCCCCGACGTAGCGAACCTGCCTCACACACTGGGGTGAACCATCTATGCAAGGATACTGCCACTGCTCGGCTATCTAGTCGACTAGGTCTATCCCCATCCGAGAAGTACGGTTGTATTGGGGTCGTTTCATGCTTAACTTCATGGCTCGGTCCATAACTGACCGGGGACGGAACTAGCCTTTCCCGGATACCACCCAAATCCACCATCCGCCCCAGTCGAAAATATTTGTTTGGTTTTATTTCTCTTTCCTCAAATCATATCATCATATCATAGCAATGTGGCGCTCATGTCTCCACATGCCGCATTTCAATTGCCTTCCCCAAGGTAATTGCCCAAGCATAAAGCATTTGATAAATGTGAGTATGCATGTTTCTAGATTAGCATCACTAAGCATTTGTCATAATTGACTAGGGACTCATGTATAAGCGTGGTTACAAAGGAATGTAAGGATAAACAATAAGCAAGGTATGACATAATAACAAGTAGGGTATTCATCATTGCATGCAACTTTACTTGTAAATAAAAATAATTTCGCAATTGGGATCAACATGTTCAAGGATAGTGATGACTTGCCTTGCTCGAAGTCCAGTTGTTCTTGGTCTTCGGTCGGACTCACAGCTCACTCGGTGTCTAAAATTACGTGCGAAAGAAATTGAATTCTTTTAGAATTCAATTAAAATCTAACAAAATCCAATTAAAGAAAAGATCGAGCGCGAGCGTTTGAATGTCGATATCGATTCCATTTTATTTATGAGGTAATCCTATTTTGATTTTTAATACTGTTGTCCTAAAATATTAGCGCTAGCCAATTTAAAATATTAATCCGATCTAGTTTACGCGACTCGTCTAGGGTAGATCCGATAATAATACTCAACCTTTGGTGATCGGTAAATTACTAAATAATTGCAATGGCTACCAAAGCGTATAACCTAATTGACGAGTAAAATTACATAACGACTAAACGGTTACTACGATAAACCTTAATAGCAACGCTTAATTTAGAGGTTCTAGAATTAACTAATTAGTATACACGCGAGCTGGTAAATCCTAAAAATTGAAATCTAAATATTTGACTAAACGTCCCGCAAGGATAATCATTAAACGAATTATTAAGTTAAGTGAACACTGCATTTAAATAATCCTATTTAATTCCTTGTATGAGTTTCTAGAATAATCGGCGGTTTTATCCTCAATCTATTTCTTCCAATTTATTTTCTATTCTAAATTTCCTTTCTAGATCTAATTTTATTTTCTTCCCTATTTTTTTCTTCCCTCTCCTATTTTCTCTTTTTTTCCTCTTCTCTATTCTTTTTCCTTTTTCTTCCCTCTTTTTTTTCTTTCCCTCTTTTTTTTTCTCTCCTTTTCTCTCTCCTTTACTGCTTCTTCTTCCTCCTTCTCCTTTCTTCTTCCTCTCTGCTCACCGGCGCCACTCTCTCTCTCTCTTGCGGCCTACATAGGGGGGAGAGGGTAAGGGGGCTTACCGGCGGCAGCTTACGGGCGCACGGCGGTCGGCGAGGCGCGCGGCGGCCCGGGGCACGGCGGCGGCACACGGCGGTGAGGTGGAGCGGGAGGGGAAGAAAAAGAGAAAGGGATGGCGTGGGAAGGAAAGGGGGAGGGGAAAGGGCTTATATAGGGCGGGAGGGTGGCCGGCTCGAGGCGGGCGGCGATGGGACGGGCGCTCGGCGCGGCGTCGTGCGCACGGCGTGGGGGAGGCGGCGCACGGGCAAGCGGCAGCGAGCGGCGCGCTTGCAGGCGCGGTACGGCGGCGACCGGGCGACGTACGTGCGCGGCGCGGCATGGGGCGCAAGGCGTGGTGCCGGGGCGCGCGTGGGCGGCTGGTACGGCGGGGTACGGCCGGAGTGGGCGCCGTACGGCCGGCGTGGGCGCGGTACGGCCGGCGACGTGCGCGCGGCGCGCACGGCGCAAGGGCGGCCGGCGCGCATGCGGCGCGGGCGGGCAGCGGCAGGCGGCGCGCGGCAGGGGCGCGTGCGCGTGCGGCGCGGGGCGCGAGGGCGGCCGGCGTGGGCGCGCGCGACACGGGCGGCGACGCGGGCACATGCGGGGCGCGAGCGCGGCGACTGCGGCGGCGGGTCCGGGCGCTTGCGGCTCGGGGGCGTGGCTGCGGAACCGGGCCGAACACCTGGCGGCCAATGAACAGTGCCGCCAGGGTGTTTTGGGCTTTTTGGGTCAATTTCATCACTAAAAATCATTGTAAAAATCTTGTAATTATTCTAAATGAATGTTGCCTAATATTTTTAGTGTTTCTAAACATTTCTCTCCAATTTGCCATGTTTTGATAATTTTATTATTATTATATTTTTCTTATACACATTATTCTCTCATATACGTATATATGTCTACGTATACATTCCTGTTTAGGATTTATATTTGTGCCTCCATATATATACATATATTTATGCAAAAATGTCCTCCTAAATTTGTGTCACAATATTTAATTATCTCTTTATAGTACATTATTGATTAACCCACCGTAAAATCCAATAAAACGTGCGTATAAGTGTGGCATGATGCAATTTATTTTAATAAAATTTTGAGGGGGTTTCGATTTTGTTGGTTGAATTTTTAGGGCGTTACAATCACACATAAATGGAAAATCTTTCGTGACAAGAGAATTTATAAGAATTCAGAGGAAAAAGATAATCGATAATACATGCTTGAATAAGTCCACAACACATTTGTGATATAGACTCCAACACTATAGTGTTTCGCATACATGCTTGAATAAGCCCACAACACATTTGTGATTTTGCATTCAACCAAGAAAATTCAGCTGCTTTGAACTGAAGAGTTGTTTTCCTCAAACTTAGTATGAACCATGAGTAATACTAATGAAATTAAGCTTTTCAAGTGAACCACCTGAGAAATATGGAATTGGCCTTTGTCAAGAAGTCTTTGAACAATTAGGACTTGCCTACCCGGTGGCCCATCTAGAATGATCGCTCTCCATGGCCTCCACTCATGCAAGATTGAGCATTTTAGCATTGGTCAATTGCCTAGCGTCTAAAATTCGTATAAAACTTAAAAAGTTTTGATTAGAAAAAAATTAAAACAATATATAATATGAAGCAGAGGAAGTAATTTTAAAATAATACTCTGAATGTTCATATGTTAGGCCAAAAACTACAATATTACAACGGCTTTACAAACATTCAATGAGCACAGTAAGATCAGATCTCAAGCGGCCATCAGCTTCCTTGAGCAGTCGGTCGTCTTCTTCGTTGGCACGGGGCATTTGTGGAATATCCTCCAATGCCGTCATCTCCGTGACCTCGGCGACCTCGGCAGCTTCAAGCTGTAGTAGCAGCCGCCGGTGACCCGCCTTCATCGCCTCCATGGCCGCCGTCAGAGCCGCCTCCGTTCCCTGCGCATGGCCGAGGCGCTCGACGAGGGACACCACGGCGCCACCATCTTCCTCCTCGCCGCCCATGGCGACGACGGACAGCAGCCGCAGTGTTCGACGGATGCTGGCCTTCTCCTCCTCGAGCCGCTTCCCCGTCGCGTCGATGTAGGCCACGAGGTCGCGGATCGGGTCGGCGACGGACAGACGCAGGGCCACGGCGCGTCGCAACCTCTCCTCGTGCTCCGCTCGCTTCGACCGGACCACGTCGCGCGTCAGCGCCGCCATCGGCGCGCTCCCCTCGGAGTAGAGCGCCTGCAGGTCGTCAAGCGCCGCCGTGACGACCGCGGGGAAGCCGGCGCCGACGTCGTGGGGGCGTTGCCGGAGCAGGAGGCGGATGTGGCCGGTGTTGCTAGCGGTGTCGTGGGATAGTAGCTGCTCTATGACAAGGCGGATGTACGCCGCCGCCTGTGGATGGTCTACTTCGGGGGTGGCGGCGGCGGCGGCGGTGGCCGGAGAAGAAGGGCGGCGGTGATCTTGCGTGGCTGCTGCCATTGGTTCTATGAGCAGAGCAGCTTGGTATCGAATTTTTGATAGGTGTGTGCGTCGCCATGGATGGATCATGGATGGCGAGCTATATGGCGCGTGGAATTGTTTGATCGAGTTCGATTAGCAGTCGGAGAAGAACGAAGGCCTGATCGGACGAGAAGAACTGAACGAGCATTCCAATTAGGCATCCGAATCGGACTTCGTAATAGAGCAGATAATTTTCTCGTTCGAAGCAGGGTTTCCGAAATTTTGAGAATTTCGGTTGTTTCTTCCCTAATTCTTTTGAAAATTTTACGAATTTTGAATGAACTTGAATAAATTTGGATCAAATTGAAAAAAATGAAAATAAAATCCGAAACTTTCGGGTGAGATATGTGCCCAGGGCCCCGATTTTTTAGGGCCCCCACCTCTGAGTGGGCCACATGCATGGCCTGCTATGGTGCTACTGAACGAGCGAGGAGCGAAGGGGCAGAAGCCAAAGGCGTCGCTTCGCTTGCGGCTTGCTCTGATTGCAGCTGCATCTAAGTTACGTATCTGTCAATCCATTCAAACTAAGTTGATATATTCTCCTTGTTGCAATTGCTTACTGTGAGAACTAATTTTCTCACACTGTTCAGCATCTGGACTGGATATGTATCTGTATATGAACGATGTGGATCGGTAATTTGAATCAAATTAGCAATTACCAATTTACCATGATTGTAGTTAAATTACAGTATTTTGGATGATAGATTAGATTGATTATTGAACGTAAACTTCTTTTCTTTTCTTGATAAAATAGGAAGACACTTATTTCCTCGATCCTCGACCTGTCTTGTAGAAATAAGAAGTATGATTCAGGTGCTGAAAATGATGTCTTCGATAATATTAATTATGAAGATATAATTGAAGATTTTATCTCAAGAAACGTAGACGAATGATGATTTTCAGTCTTCAGTACTACCTTTACACTTTTAGCATTAATATTTGATGTATTTTTAAATATTGTACTAAGTAACATATATTAAAATTATGTAGTTGATAGAAAGTATGCTTAATTATTTACATTAGGCATGAATTTTTAAGAATTTAGGGTCCCAATTTGCATTTCGCTCCGGGGCCCCAAATTCCTAGAGATGGCCCGGGGTGAAATTAATGAAATTTGGGAATTTTATCCAAAATGGCAATCCCGGGTTCGAAGCTATCAACGGTTCCGACCAGTAGAATAGAATATAAAATATGGACGCGACTACCACTACACCATACTATGGCAACCGCAACAGCCAAGAACTGTTAGTGAAAGGTACGAAACTGTCGCGGATGCCATTTGACAACAGCCAGCTCTTGGGTATTTCCTATTGGGGTTGCTATGTCGGGGATGTGGTCTCAACGTTGATAGTCATGTTGTGGTTCTTGTTTACTGACTGCCCATATTGTTGGGGTAACTTGGTGTCAAGCTTTCTTAACATGGTATCGAGCTAGCCCCTTTTATGACTGCAATGTCAGAAAATTCAACATATATATGGACAACATAGTCACAGAGAGTGCTAGCTGGATAGTGCTAAATAGAGATACCCTTCTTTTAAAAAAAGCTAATAGTACACTCAATATCTATATATTTTTTTCCTTCTTAGAGAAGTTTCTCTTAAATTACTTATCCGATTTATAATCCGATTACGCCGTTGTGTTCGTTGCAATTAAATCTTTACAACAAGATCTCACATGATTATATTTTGATGAAAAATCACAAATTACTTTTATGATATGTCTAAACTACTTTTAGATTTCACTAAGTTAGTTCTTAAACTATAAAAGTAAATTCAATAAGTCTAAAAGTAATTTATATATATTATAGAAGTAACTTAGAACAAAACGAAGGTAACTTTGGCATATCATTTGAAGTAAATCCATTGTAGAGATAAAAACATGACTCTATCTAGAAATTAAATTAATCAGCACAAATTATGGAATTAACTAAAAAGTCATATTTTATCCCTACAACGAATTTACTTCTAATATTGTGATAAAGTTACTTCCGTTTTGTTTTAACTTACTTTGAATATATGTAAATTACTTTATTGAATTTACTTTTATATGTCTAAGAAGTAATTTAGTCAAATCTAAAAGTAACTTATATATATATGATAAAAGTAACTTATATATATAATAAAACTAATTTACAAATATAAATATTTTTTCATCGTAACATAATCATATAAGATCTTGTTATGAAGATTTAGTTGTAACGAACGTAATAGTGTAATCAGATTGTATGTCGGATAAGTAATTTGAGAGGAAACTTTATTTCAATAGGAAAAAGACACCCACGTGAATTTTATTTGAAAAGAAAAAAACACCCACGTGGATGGACATCATGACGACGTGCACAATTAGATGGCTCTGAGATGCGTCGTGCTATAGAGCTAAACCGAGAGCGCTCTCGAAATAGATTTCGCGATAAAATATATTGATTTCATTAGTAAACCACCGAGACGAAATATAGATTTGCGTTGCACAAAGTGCCAGCTTCGCGCGGAGTAGCGAATTTGCGACGGTTGAAGTTTGTAAATAGTGGACGGAGACTAGACTCAACGGCCATACTCTGTTGAGTAACTCCTGAAAATATACGGTAAGAATAGGGTGTGTTATTTTTTTAGATTATGATTAAAAACATGATTAGCATAAATGAGCATTAATTATTAAAAAATTAAAAATAGGTTCATTTAATTTTTTTTAAAAACAATTATCTTCTTCTATGTACAAAGTATTCACATAAAAATAACGTTTAGCTGTTGCAAAAGTACGATAGCAAAAAGGGCCTCACTTCGGTACTTTCTAATAGTAGTAGAAAATAATCCGAACCGTTAATCTCATTTGATCAAGGGGTTCATATTGCTTTATACTGCTACACTAGTTAGCGGTAGTAGAAATGTGAAAGGGTATTATTATCCTAAAAAGGGGTATAATTATCATTTAGCAGTGACTAAATTTGTTTCCTTCTTTTTTACTACCTTCGTTTCCTATTATCGTTTGAATTTTTCCTAGTCAAACTATTTTAAGTTTGATGAAATTTATAGAAAAATATATTAGTATTTTTAATTCAAAACAAACATATTACCAAAACATATTCAATGTTAGATTAAATTAAACTAATTTGATAATTTAGATATTGCTATTTTTTCTATAAACTTAGTCAAACTTAACAAAGTTTGATTAGAAAAAAGTCAAACGACTTATAATATAAAATGGATGAAGTAGCTTTTTGATGGAATATGAGCAATGCCAATGCAAATGGATAACCACATATTAATCTAGCCAGAAAAAACATAAATGATAAAATTACTCCTAATCATTGTATTAGTAAATTACTAATTTACTTTTAATATTAATGTTAGTAGATGCTCTAGCAAAAAAGATGAGTAGCCAAGCTTAGTTAGCCTAGGTTGTGTTCCTCCCCCACCTTTTCCAACTCACCTCTCTCGTTTTCCACGCGTATGCTTCCCAAACTACTAAACGATATATATTTTGAAAAAAAAAATCTATAGGAAAGTTATATTAAAAATTATATTAATTCAGTTTTCAAGTTTATTTCAGTTAATACATGTCTTGTTCCATTTTACGTGGTAGGAGACATGTTAGGAGCGAGGGTTGCCTGGAAATCAGCCGGCGACATGCATGGGCCATAGTGATGGCAATGATCGACATGTTTTGGAGGGCACAGCGACGAGCTTCGAAGATGATGAACACAACGACAGTCGCCTCGCCGTCCTCCTCTTCCCTCGCATCGATGGCTACATTGACGAGAAGCGGGGCAGGCAATGCCACCATAACATGAGCACGTCGATCACATCAAGCTGAATGTACGAGCATATGACGACGAGCATCTAGTGGGTTTTTTTATTCTGTTTTTTTTATTTTGACATCACTGCCGTTCAATAGGCACAAACCTAGGGATGAAAATTGTTGGAATCGACAACAATGCTCGTTTTATTGGTAATTGACCCTTCCTTACCAATTAAACTATTAAGTACCAACATCAACTCGATAAAAAAGAAATTAGAAAAATCAAACTCTACATATGACAAAAAAAAACATTAATGGTCATAAACGATACCACTAATACGGAAACAGGCCGCTTGGAAATTTCCGTGTCTTCATGAACCGTTGATTAGTTATAGACGTGGCTCATCCGTATAGGCAATCCATATCGGTTGTTTATATCGACGGACTTGGTGGCGGTGAGTCATCATGACCATGCAGTGTTGTTCGCTATATTTCCGACCGGAGAGTTGTCATCGATGACGTGCACTATCGTGCCCTACGATGAATGAAGTTATTCTTATTATAAAACTAGGTGTATAATGGAGACAATGTATTTTTATGTGAAAAACCATTACAGAAAAAAAACTATAGGTATCGATTAGCGATCATCACTTGTCGGTGAAATAGGAAACAGGGTACTCCTCTCCTCAGGATCTTAACACATATACCCCTTTTAACCGAGAAATCAAATGACAATTAAGCCATCGTTAAGGGTGTGGAGCCCACTTCTAGAGTGAAGCCTAGGGCCCATACCTGTCTTAAGGAGCATGGGAGGCCGGAGTCCCAGCTCAGCCTGCGATCCTGGGCCCTCTCTATTCTTATAGAACTCACGTTCTTCATTAAGAAGAGCGTCGAGACCTATAAGATCTAAGTCTTAAAGTTTGTAGGTAATGTGGGACCGGGAATCCAACCTGACTGGGACCTAACCCTCATTACCCTTGTAGGTTTCATACTCTTCCTTTAGAGGAACGTTGAAACATACAAGATTACAAACTTAGAGGGACTGAATCCCAGCCTACGCTGGGATCCTAAGCCCCCCTCCATTCTTATAGGATTCAAGTTCTTCATTGAGAAGAGCATCGAGACCTATAAAATCTATATCTTAAAGTTTGTAGGTAATGGAGAACCCGGGACCCAACCTACCTGGGACCCGACCCTCCATTACCCTTGTAGGTTTCATGCTCTTCCTTGAAAGTAGCCTCGAAATATACAAGATGTACCTCTAGGATTACAAACATAGATGGATCTGAATCCCAGTTTGGGCTGGGATCCTAGGCCCCTCTCCATTCTTGTAGGATTCACGTTCTTCATTGAGAAGAGCGTCGAGACCTATAAGATTTGTATCTTAAAGTTTGTAGGTAATAGGGGACCCAGGATCCAACCTGCCTGGGACCCGACCCCCATAACCCTTGTAGGTTTCTTGCTCTTCCTTGAGAGGAGCGTCAAAACATACAAGATCTACATCTAGGATTACAAACTTAGAGGGGGCTGAATCCCAGCCTGGGCTGGGATCCTGGGCCCCCCTCTCCGTCCTTATAGGGCTCATATTCTTCACTAAGAAGAGTGTAGAGATCTGCAAAATCTACATATTAAAATTAGAAGGCAATAGGGGAACCTGGGACCCAACCTGTCCAGGACCCGACCCCCCATTGCCCTTGTAACTCTTGCGCTTCACTCCTAAAAAAGCATCGAGACATACAAGATCTACATCTTAAATTTGCAGGCAGGAAAGAGCCTGAGCCCTGTTGACGTAAAAACACGACGCCCTAGGAGATCTGCTTAGCTCCAGTGCAGGTCCAAAATAATGATGAGATGCGAGCGTGCCAGTTAGTTTGATCCTGCAACCGACAAGTTATGTAAATTGAATATCAAAGAGCCGATCGGCTGATAAGCCGATATAGTAATTCCAGCCGATGCTGATGCCAGCTGATATCCAGAATAGATCTTGATACTTGAGTAAATAATGACATAAAGATAATCGGCTGATTATAATTTAATAAAACAATAATAAAATCTGTAAGAAACCAATCGACTAGTAATGATATATTGAATAAGTACTGATCCGAAGGTTAAATCATTCATCGGCTGAAGGTCCGATGTTGTTAAATCCAAATGAGATAAACAGTGAAACCTTTGTTATCATCGGCTAAATCCAACTTATATGTAATCCCTAAAAGCCGATGCAATGTCCATATAACTCATCGGCTGAAACCCCGATGAAACCCTTATTGGCAATCAAGAAGCATGCTAGAGATTATTATTCTAAGCACGACTTAGTATATCAAACTTAACTGATGCAGTACTAAGAATGAAAAGAAACATAATATCTTGACAATCAAGCCTTTGACTGATTTTCAGGGTGGTTGATACATTATATAATCTAAGCCAACAAATTAATCTAGCCGATATCGATAAAACTCTAGATGGAGATCGGCCGATGCAAGTAGAAAACATTATCAATCTAGATTATATAACGTATATGATAACTCATCGGCTAGCATTCCAATAAAACATCAGTATGAACATATCGGCTTAACAAGATTTATATTATCAACAATAATCTAGTAGATCGAACCTAACCGATGCAGCACGAGATTGTATATGATAATCTTATACGTGATGAACCAATAGATCTGTCTAATGTGATGAATACAACAAATCTATCTAAAACAACATTATGATTGTAGAGATATATCGACTAATACAAAAGATCAGACCTAACCAAGACAGTCCCAATTAAACCGACGCGTATCTAAACATAATGCATTTAAAATAAAATTGAAATATCAGGTAGACAAATAGATCAACCGAACCAGAGCAATCCAAGAGATCAAAGTGTTGTAGCCTTGAACAACACCAATGTAGCCGATATATTCACCAGGGCCCGACGGAACATAGGGCTTACCCCTTCGTCGGAGATCAAAAAGCTGATGTAGCCCCGCGTCAGGTGCCAAATTCCGTCGGTTGATAAGTAAAACCTCGAAAAAGAGGGTGACGATGCGCCGAGAATAGTTGTATTGATCGAGAGATAATTTACAGGGACCCTGTGTGTACATATTTATACCCATGAGTAGATATTAGTCCATAACGGACACGACACAAACTTCCCTAAAGATAAAAGGAAAAACATAAAGTTCTTATAGGACACTAAACGCACTTTCCTAAAAATAAAAGAAAACTAACAACTCTGCCTAATTAATAGATAAACTGTCATGCCGCATCCTCCATGAACTAGGACTCTTCTGGATAAACTTCCTTTAATTAATTAATTTACTTAACTGAATCCATTAAGAATATAACTGCTGGTGATTAATAATGTCCATCGACCGATTCCAGGACTCTGAAGCCGATACTCGCTCTAGGCTGATGATGTCTTCAAGGCTTACCAAATTTCGTCATCGTTAACAAGCCCCAACCAGTCTGGGGACCCGGTCCCTATTAACGATGAAATTTGGCAAATATATGAATCAGAGTCAAAATTCAATCCAAAGCGGATTTGAAGATGTGCGGGAATCTTGGAAACAGAGTGTGCATCGGCTAACCCCCTGGTCGTATCTTCAAACAAGGGACGGACCTTGCACCCCGCTGTACGGAAAAATTGCTTCCTCGACATCATTTTTATTGATGCGTCGATTGCAAATGTAGAGGATATATAACAATATGTCATCACACCCCTCTTATCGTATGGATTTACAACATATATATAAAGTGAAAAATCTAAAGAGTCCTAATAAAATGCGAAACTATTTCCTCTATGTCTAGCTGCCTTTAGAGGGGTAAGCCAAATATATTGCACACTAAAATCCGGATTACATATTTTACAATTCTAACTAATTTTCAACATTACCTATCTGCAACCCTCCTAGATATTCCATCAACCTTGAATGTTCTTTACAATCTATATGTAGCCTTTAAATAGTATAGCTTTTCTCAGAAACACAATAAAGAAGCAGGATTATGACGATCAAAAGCAAAAATAAACAGACTCTTGAGGTTTTGATACTTCTAAACTTTCATAGGGCACTTGAGTTTTTGTTTCTGCAATTCCAACGTCACATGCTCTACTACACCCAACCTCTTCAGTTGTAGGTGCATTTACGGTAGGTTAAAGTCTTTCCTTGCAGCTGGATGCTCAGAAAGATTATTGCTGTCAACTGTAGATTTCTGTTTTTTTTTAAGCTCTACCCCACATTGATTTCAAATCCACAAATTTCTTCTTCTTTGTAGGCTCTACAACCTAAATCACAAAATTATGTGTACAACAAATCAATCAATCACTCAATTCTTAATTTTCCCACTCAATTGATTGAAATACAAACTACAAAGACACTAATTTAATAATCTCCTGATCTTTTTTTGTGAATTTTGCCTCTTATGAGAAGCTTGTTCAATTTCCATGGTTGTCGACGTCGGTCTCAGTTCTTCTCCTTCCTCAGCATTCTCCTGCTGCTCTTGCTCCACAAGATGCGGCGGCACAGGCACCGGCGCCGGCGGCATGGGTGCCAGGGCCGAGCTAGGGTTGGGGGTTGTCCTGGGGGAAGCAGCGAGAGAAGGGGCGAGAGGAGGACCAGCCGAGTGGGAGGAGGAGCCGTCCTGCCATGGAGGTGAAGCAGCGCCGGGGTTCCGCGGTGGCGCGGCGTGCAGTGCGCACCGGCGCGCCGTTCCCTGCCCGCACTCCGGTGCTTGGTCGCCGCCGCCGCTGCTCATGTCCTTCCTTCGGTTCGCTCGCGTTTTTTTTCTTTTCTTAAGCAGCGTTACAGAGGCGGAGAGGAAGGGGATAGGGTTCCTGTGGGACTGCCAGACTGGGCTATTGGGCCACGATGGTTTTTTTCAAGGCCTACAGGAGTAGAGGTGTTTTGGCCCAATTATATGTATACATAGTATATATAATTTTTTTTGTTACCAAAAAATTTGGGGGTACAACTGTACCCCCGTGTCCCAGCGTCTGTCCGCCCCCGAAACAGAGCAATGAATGCGCACATATATGGGTTTTCACAAATCTAATATTAATATTTAGAAAGAAAATTATATTCAAAGTTTGTATTTCTGTTAACCAAGGGAGTATAAAATACATGCTCAATCCATCTTTAAATTTACCATGAGTTATAAATAATGAAAACAAGAAAAAAATAGTGTTTACATAATTTTTATAAAATAAATGGTTGCATTTGAAAAATAGACGTTGTCTTTTACATCGACTTTACAAAAATTTGACAAGCACAGTAGTATCATCTCTGAAGCGGCCAGCAGCTTCGAGAGCTAGCTGGTCTTCTTCGTCGGTGGCACGCGTCAGTTGTGGAATTTCCTCCAAGGCCGTCATCTCCGCGAGCTCCGACGCCTCGACGGCGTCGCGCTGCCGGAGCAGGCGATCATAATCCACCTCCATCGCCTCCATTGCTGCCACGAGAGCTGCCTCCGTTCCCTGGCCATGGCCGAGGAGCTCAACCAAGTACACCACTGAAGCAGAGGTCTCTACGGCACCGTCGCCACCGTCTTCTTCTTCCTCGCTCACGGTGACGGCGACGGGGAGCCGCCGCAGCGTTCGCCGGACGGTGGCGCGCACCTCCTCGAGCCTGCTGCTCGTCGCGGCGAGCTCCATCCCGAGGTCGCGGATCCGGCGGGCAACGGACAGCCGCGTGGACATGGCATCGCGCAGCCTCTCCTCGTGCTCCGCTCGCTTTTCCCGGATCGCGTGGCGCGCGTACGCCGCCATCGGCGCGCTCCCCTCGGCGTAGAGTTCCTCGAGGTCGTCGAGCGCCGCCGTGACGGACGCGGGGAACGTGACGCCGAGCGGGCGACACCGGAGCAGGCGGCGGAGGGCGTCGCCGGCGTTCCTACCGTGGCAGCAGTTCCACAACTCTTGCGCGATTAAGCGGATGTAGGCCGCCGCCGGCGGACAGTTGTCGACTCCCGCCGCGGCGGCATCCGGCGGAGGAGGATGATGTTGCATGGCAGCCATGTGGGATCGATGAGCAGCTTTGGTATCGAAGTGTTCGATCGATCGGTGTGTGCGTGGCCATGGAATTGGATGGATGGCAAAGCTATATGGTGTCGATGTATCGATCGAGTTGGAGTAGCAGTCGGACAAGGACTGAGCATTCCGAATGGGAATCGGAATCAGATTATCATCTCCTGAGAAAATAAATGTGCATTTGCATGTAGCGGATTGCAACAGTTTTGAATTTGTTGTATCTCTTGATTTGTGAATTTAGTCTATTTCTTGGTTTGTGAAGGCATAATAAATTAACTTTCGGCATTCGAATTCTGTGCTAGAATATAGCACTTCTCCAATTACTCACTCATCTCAAGTGATCATGACCATTTCTAGTTTAATTTATACACCTATTCTCTTATCTTAATCAATTAAGATTATTTGTTATCTCACTTCCTTAATTACCGCATAGATCTTTAGAAATCCTTATATTATACTCTTTTCTAATATAGAGATTTTAGATGGATATGATACATTCTAATACTACGAATCTGCATAGAGAGTCTATACAGATTCGTAATAATAGAATGTGTCACATTCATCTAAAACCCTTATATATTGGGATAGAGGGAGTATAACGGATAAAGTATTTTGAACTCAACCTTTAATTAATAACTTTTACTAAGTTCTACGATCTTCATGAATGTTAACTACGTAACAATTCAATCAAGAACAATCGCTAGAACACAAGGAATTTCCACGCCAATCTAACCGGATTGCGTCGCCGCCACCAATTCATTCGGTAACCAAATTCAGTTACAGGGAATCTGTTATTAATATAGTTTTTCTCTCTCTCTCTCAACAACTCCGGAGAGCTGTTGCCAGATCACTTGGCCCACTCAGGCCCATTCAGTTTTACATTAGGAACTCTGGCCCGTTTGGCCCGAGGACTTAAAGGTTTAACATTGGCCCCTTTCAGCACTTCATCGCCACCACCCTGTAGTTCATCATTCGTCGTGCCGCGCTATTAAAGCTAGAATTGGTAAGCACAAAGTTATTATTGGTCTAGAGTAGTATCGGCTTCAGAATCCTAGGATCAGCCGATGGGTATTTTCAGCCACCAGCACTTGTATTATTGATGAATTCGGTTAAGAAAATTAATCAATTAAAAAAAGTTTCTCTAGAAGAGTACGAGTTAAAGGAGGATGCGGCACGGCAGTTTATCTATTAATTAGAAAAAATCTAATAGTTTCCTTTTATCTTTAGGAAAGTGTGTTTGGCGTCCGACAAGGACTTCATATTTTTCCTTTTATCTTTAGGGAAGTTTGTATCGTGTCCAATAAGGACTAGTTTCTACCATATAAAAAAGGAAAAAGAGTCAAAGAAGGGATGGGAGATGTTTCCCATATCAAATCAAAAAAGAGAGGTGAAAGATACCAAAGCAATGCGGCCTCAGACTGGCTGTCTCCTCGTAGTTGGATCTCCGACTTTTTGGAATGTTCCAAATTCCACTTGAGCGGGAGTTGAACTCTAGGAGGTCGAATCCCCCCTTGTTCCTCAGTAGCTCAGTGGTAGAGCGGTCGGCTGTTAACTGACTGGTCGTAGGTTCGAATCCTACTTGGGGAGATTTGATTCATTCTTTAATGTAAGAATAAAGAATTGAATTAAAGGGCTTGCTTTGACCCTTAGGAGTAGGTAACCCGTTCGCTATCCTTGTTTCTATTGCATTTTATCTCATCGTACCACATTCTGTTCAACGATTCCACTTCGACAAAAGGAAAGAGCATACCCAAGTTCAATAGCTTTAGGTCCGCTATCCCGATCATGGTTTTCCTACCCTCAGGGGGAAAGTAAAGGCCCTTCCCCTTTGGAAGGGTGTGGGCAAGGAGGGATTCGAACCCCCAACACCGTGGTTCATAGCCACGTGCTCTAATCCTCTGAGCTACAGGCCCACCCCGTCTCCACTGGATCTCTTCCCGGGGGTACCCCAAAAAGGAACCTCCCTCTCCTCAACCATTTCATTTCGGGTTAAGAAGATGGGAAAGCGCCTTTCTCTCTATAAGCTCTATAAGAACAGTGCGTTCCGAGGTGTGAAGTGGGAGAGAGGGGATGTGATGATTGAGGTTTTGAATAAGACGATCTTTGCATTTTGGATTTGGATCTTTTTCGTATTTCAAAATAGTGAAAAAGTCAAATAAGAGGTGTTAAGCTTTTTATCATTCTGGCATCGAGCTATTTTGTCGCAGGACCTCCCCTACATTATCGTCACCGTAGTAGAGTTTAACCACCAAATTCGGGATGGATTGGTGTGGTTCCTCTACGCCTAGGACACCAGAATATCGAACCATGAACGAGGAAAGGCATGAGATAAATATTGGCTAGTAATTGTGAAGCCCCGGTTCTTGACTGGAAGGGACACCAAAGGCCTCTGCCCTCCCTCTCTATCTATCCAAGAGATGGAAGGGCAGAGCTTTTTTTTGGTTTTTTCATCTTTTCATCAAAGAGTTGAACAATGAAGATAGATGGCAAGTGCCTAATCGATTTGATCAGGTCGTGTAGGAACAAGGTTCAAATCGTTCGTTCGTTAGGATGCCTCAGCTGCATACATCACTGCACTTCCACTTGACACCTATTTAAACGGCTCGTCTCGCCGCTACCTTATCCTATTTCCATACTTCTGTCGCTCCATCCCCGTATGGGTGGAGAACCCGTCGCTATCTCGCCTGTGCTACCGAAGGCTCTAGGGAAGTCGGAGGAGAGAGCACTCATCTTGGGGTGGGCTTACTACTTATATGCTTTCAGCAGTTATCCTCTCCGCACTTGGCTACCTAGCGTTTACCATAGGCACGATAACTGGTACACCAGCATATATCGGAACTTTCTGCGTCGATCCTTTTTATTACGTCTTGTTTTTACTCCTATATTGGGAGTTACTCTACGTATTGCTTGACGTAAAACCAATAGTGGATGTTTCTGTCTTTTGTTGAATCTTTTTCACGGCTCGATAGAGAATTTGATAAGCCAATGATTTTTTTCCGTCTTTCATAATACGGTTAACCACCATGTTAACAAATCGATTACGAAAAATTGGATCGGATTTTGCAGTTCTTTTTTCTGGAAAGTACGGTAGTAGCATCCAAATGTGCAAATGTTGTAGCAGGAGCAGGGTCGGTCAAATCGTCCGCAGGTACATAAACTGCTTGGATCGAAGTTATAGATCCCTTTTTAGTAGAAGTAATTCTTTCTTGCAAAGAACCCATTTCTGTACTAAGAGTAGGTTGATAACCCACTGCAGAGGGCATTCTCCCTAATAAGGCAGATACCTCCGATCCTGCTTGAACAAAACGATAATATGGACACCCAGGATCATTGTAAATTCTCTCTCGATCAATACAATTACTCTCGGCACATCGCCACCGTTTTTACTTATCAATTGGTGGAACTTGGCACCTGACGCGGGGCTGCATCGGCTTTCGATCTCCGACGAAGGGGTAAGTGTGATGTTCCGTCGACCCTAGCAATTGTATCGACTACATTGGTGTTGTCCAAGGCTGCATCGCTTCGACCTTTTGGATCTCTGATTTGGTTGATATATTTGCCTACCTATTTATCATGTATCTTAGTTAATCTAGTCTGGTAGCATGATTTATTTGTATCGGCAGGGATCTGCTTTAGAATTTTTGCCGATATCGGCTAAATTGCTTTGCCAGATTAGATCAGCTAAGGTATCCACCACCCTGAAAATTAGTCAAAGACTTGATTGTTTAGACTTTATACTTCTTTGCACACTTTGCGATGTATCATCTCTAGCTGTGCTTAGAATCACAAAGCCTAACCTGCCTTCGATTATAATAAGGGTTTCATCAGGGTTTCAGCCGACGAGTTATATAGACGTCGCATCGGCTTATAAGGATTACATACAAATTGATTTTAACCGATCGCAACAAAGATTTCATTGGTTATCTAATCTTTTGGATTTTATGACACGGACCTCAAGCCGAGAGCCTTCGGATCAACGATTATTCTATCATATCACTATTAGCTGATTGGTTTCTACTAGCTTATATTATTGTTTTATTGCAATATCATCAGCCGATTATCTTTATATCGTTTTTCGCATCAAGTGTCAGAATCTACATTGGATATATAGCCGATTGTTCAAAACCCTATCAACATTAGCTAGTATCAGCATCGATTGGAATTACTCCATCGGCTTATCAGCCGATCGACTCTTTGGTGATCAACATATTTATATATCTTGTCAGTTGCAGGATCAAACTAACTAGCACGCCGGCATCTCATCAATATTTTGGACCTATACTGGAGCTAAGCAGATATCCTAAGCCGTTGTGTGCGTCGACTTAGCTCGCGCCAACACAAATCCGGCACCATCGGCCGAGTGTGGATTTTTCGTCAACTCACGCCTGACAATGTGATGTATCAAAATGTATATATAATATTTTTTAGTATTAGTGTTAGTGAAATTTAGCCAATTTCTCTCTCATTTCCCTCCTTTTAGCTCATTCCCCTGGTTTCGGTTATTTTGTACTGCTTGTTCAAAGCTTTCTTCTAATTTGTACTATGTGTTTTGCTTTTAGCTCAAGACGTGCCAGCTCACATCAGGATTATGTCCATATACGAGATGGCCCCTCAGCACCAGGAGCCCAGCACAGCCGCACTGTATACCTACCTAGCCAAATGAGTCGTGCCAAACCGGGCTGGTCCGAGCACGGTAGTACTGTACGCGACCCAGGCCAGACACGACACGTCGCCTGTGGGCCGTGCCGGCAGAGCCCGTTAACCTGTCTCATGTCTGGGCCGACACCTTAGCCCATGGGCCGGCACAGTACGTGTAACGCCCGTTCCGTCGCGGCATTAGTTATAGGGTAAAACACATTTTCTGATAAAAATTAAATTATGAAAATATTGGATGTTAATGTTGTTTTCTTGTCTTGTTGCGTATGTGTGTGTCAAGATCTCGTTACCCGCCGTCCAATTCATATTCCAAAAATTCAATTCCGAATCCAATTCAAATCCCTTCCAAAATAGTTTTCAGCAAAAAGTCTATTTTGCCTCCCTTTTCGTTCGCGGGCCGAATTCTCTCTCGGCCCATTTCCTTCTCTCTCTGTCTCCCTTGCCGAGAGAGCTCTCTCGCTCTCTCTCCCTCCCGTGCATGCTCACTGCTGCCGCTGCTCTCTCTCACCCCCCTCCCTCTCTTTTCCCGAACCGGCGAGGCACACTCCCCTTTCTCTCTTCTTCCCTTTTTCCCTGTCTCACCATCGGCGTCACCCTTGCCCCAGCTATGTCGGTTCCCAAACCGACCAACACCTCCCTCCCCCTCCCAAACCGACATCACCTCAACCCCTACAAAAACCCCATCTCTCCCTCCCACCGAGCATCCACTCCACACCACCACTCACCTCGCAGCCGCCGTCCTCCGAGTCGCCACTGCCCTCCGCCGGTTGCCGTCGTGGTCGCGCACCACGGAGCCCGTCGGCCGGCCGCGCCATCCTCCTCCTCCCCGGCTCGGCGTCCCCGCCTCTCCCCCCCTCGCGGTAACTCCCTTGCCGCCCTCCTCTTTCTCTTCTCCCCTCCGTTGCCGCGTAGCCGCTGCCGCCGCCGCCGCGTAGTCGCCGCTCGCCGCCGGCCGGCTCGGCACCGCCTCGATGCCACGGTCGCGCGCCCCCCCTCCCGTGCCGCTGCCGACCTCGCCCGGCCCGGCTCGGCACCGCCTCGCCGCCGGCCGCCGCGTCCCCTCCCCCTCTCCCCTTGGTCGACCGCCGGAAGAAGAAGAGAAGAACGGGAGAGAGGAGAAGAAAACAAGAAAGAAGAAGGAGAGGAGAAGAAGAATGAAGAAAGAAGAAGAAGGAGGAGGAAGAAAAAGAAGGTGGTGGGACCCACCGTGGGCCCCACCCCTTTGACCGGCGCCCCCCCTCAGCTCTCTCTCTCCCTGCCCGCGCGTGGGCCGCCGCTTGGGCCGCGCCCCATCCCGCTCGGCCTGCTCCCGCCGCTTGGGCCGCGCCCCATCCCGCTCGGCCTGCTCCCGCCGCCTTGGGCCGGCCTGCCCCCGGCCTCGGCCTGCCCGCGCCTTGGGCCACGCCACCTCCGGCCCGGTCCACTCCCCCTCCCCCGCTCGGCCTGCCCTCTTCTCCCGGATGGGCTGCCTTCCCCCCCTTGCGCGCGCGCCGGCCCGAGTTGCTCGGCCGGGCCGCGTCTCCCCTCTCGGGCCGCACCCAAGCCGCCCGAGGGAAGTCTAATCCCCATCCTCCCCTTTTTCTTTTCAAAAGGAATTTGATAAATCCTTTTCCTTAGACAGAAAATTCAAATAATCTTAGAAATTCAATATCTTTTCAACCGTACACCCGTTTGACTCCGTTCAACTTCCAAAAATTCTCAAATCTCGAGATCTATCTAATGGCACACTTAGTGGTCTCTATTAGGGTTTTCTTTTCGCTGTTTATTGAGTCTTTTTCGTTTCGCGTATAGAACCGGAGCCCGAAGACTCGCTGTGTGCGGATTTCGAGGATCAAGCTCAAGATCTCGAGCAAGGCAAGTCACCTTTGATCATCTTGCACCTATAAATTAAATCTAAGTATTTCTTTTTCGCAAATATTGCAAGAATAGGATTAACACTAATAGTTCGGTCGCGGCTTGCGAGATAGCCTGCCGGCCCAAATCCCTGTTGTTGCATTTACCCTCCATGAATCGTTGAACACTTAAACCTCCTTTGTCGACTGAGGTGTTTCGATGCTCGGACCTTCGGGCACGCATCATCGGAACACCTCCCCTCAAAAATTTAAAATATCCAACGATGGGTAAAACTTGGGGTTTTACAAAAGACTTGGAAAACCCGACACCTGGGTCGGTGTTTGCGAACCAAATGATTTTTCCAAAAACCGCAGACCGGGGAACGTATCGGGAGTACGGTTTCCCGCTCTTGCGCTTAAGGACCGTTTTCCTTGGAATTTCATCCGAACATAAGACAAGTGCGACCACACGGGTGGAATGGGACGCCCCTGGCTGAGTAATTAGTTAATCAGGGGAGCCATGATGCCAAGAGACATGTGGATTCGCCGGGGTGGTGTCGGGGAGAACCCCTGGGCTTCCTGGCACAGTATGGTCTGGGACCTAACCTGTTGTTGGTCCGGATGACCCCTCTCGTTGGCATATGGTAACCTTGTGTCGGCTTTCGAAATGCCTTGTCATGAAAGCCCCAAAGTCACCAGACGTGGCTGTTCTGCACGGGCTGGGTGATCCGGGTTAGTAATGTCGTGTGGGTAAAGTGTGCCCCCTCTGCAGAGGTTAACAAACTGTTCGAACAGCCGTGCCCACGGTCATGGGCGGATGTAAGGTGATTCCTAGCGTAGTTTTGTTTGACTACTGCTTGTGAAAGTTGATGTTGTGGAATGGGATTCGATGTTTGGAAAACTTGTGGCTGACGGGATCAGTCAGGCCGGGTGGCCGTTTGGAATCTGTTGGCCGGGTGCCAACCTTGAACTATTCAAAGACTGATACATTGCACATACTCCGACCGGACGAGACGCACTGTCTCATCCGTGTCGTTTGAGAAGCACTCACTTAGTTGTTTCAAAAAGAAGTTTAACTAAAATCAATTGAAAAACAACAGCCTTTCCTTTGAAGCCTGCATTAAACACTTAATTCCCATGGCTTGCTAAGTACTCCCGTACTCACCCTTGCTCTATATAAATAAACCCCCCCCAGTTGCTGAAGAAGATGACGTGGAACCTGCTGACGAGGAGTTCTTCCAGGAGCAAGTCGGCTACGATGAGTTTTAGGGTTTCGGCCTAGTTCCCAAGTCACGCCTGTGGAGCTTGGTCCAAGTTTTGGCTTCCGCTTTCCTTTTGTAATGCAGTTGTGAGCTCGGGGTTTGTCCGCAGCCCAACATGACTGTAACCCTACTCTATAATAAAGAGACTTCTGTTGCTGTGATATTCTATCTTCCTGTGATACCAGCACTGTATCCTGGGACTGGTATCATTTGACAGGTTAATTTGGAGCGTCCGTTCTAGTCCCCGTCTGGGACCGGAGCGGGGCGTGACAAAAGATGGTATCAGAGCACAGGCTTGGCCCTAGGGCGAAACCCGACGTTTAGGACGACCGTAAGGATACTAAATTCAAAACTACTTGCGAAAAGTTAAGGCTTCTTTTGCTCTTTTCATTTTCAGTAGTTTATTGCACAAATGGTTACTGATTCTTTTCTCCCTTTTTCAAAATTGTAGATGGCAGTGAACGCCAGCTTCAGTTCCCACGGTTTCGGTGAGGGTCACCACGTTGCTCAGCTTCGTGACCTTGCCAGCTTCCTTGGCTTCTCGTGTCCGGAGTACATGGGGTACTCTGTGGACCGTACTCCCCCTCGCTGTGAGCTTTCTGTGTACCTTTACCCGCGTGGAGGTATACACGGGGCTGGCCTCCGCCCACACCACTTCAGTGTGGCCAGGCCCACTCTCCAGATCGCGTACCAGGACCTCTCCTGGACGGCGATTCGCCGCTTGGCCCACGACTACGGTCACCGCCTCGAGGGTTCCGCCTTCCGGCAGCTCCCACGGCTTCCTTCAGGCCGTACCGACACCAGGTACCCCTGTCCGTACCGCGAGTCCCAGCCTGTGCTGACTCGCATGGTTGAGCTTTCCGAGGCTCAGGCCACTCAGCACGACCTGCTCCTTGAGGCCTACCGCTCCCTTGCTCGCCGCTACGCCGCTTTGGAGGCCCGTCTGGCCGAGGAGGGTGTCACCTCAGTTGACACTGCTTCGTGGGACTCCGGTCGCCTCTGCCACACCAGCCACCTGTCTTTCCGCAGCTCCCGCGGCTCTGCTCGCACCCCCAGTGGCCCGCGCTCCCCCAGCTCGCGTGTGCCGTACTCACCAGTGTACTCTCCCTACCCACACCCAGTCAGCCCTTCCTACACCCCTGGACACACCCCGGTTGCTTCTTCCCGCCGTGGCCCACGTTTCATCCGCACTGCGCGGAAGCGTGTCGTTGGCTCCTCCACGGTGTTCCGTTTTGACTACCCAGCTCCCCCACCGTCAGCGGCCCGTGCTGCTGCCGGCCCTCGACAGGTACCGCCGGTCCCTTCGCGTGAGCCGATCGACGTCTCTTCGACTGAGGAGCCGACCACAGGAGGTAGCCAGGCAGGCGAGGAGTAGAGGAGGCAGTCTTCAGCAGTTGTTCGGGTGTTAGCCCCTTTTTGTACCGCCGCCAACTCTTTTGGAGTCGTGGCGAGGTAGTGCGTGCGTGAGTTTGATGTGGGTGATGTATGGTAGTCTGGTTCTCCTAGGTGGTGTGCGTACAGTCAAGCTCGGCGTAGCTCTGTGACTTGTCCACACCCGTTGTTTCAGGGACTTTATGATTTGAGAAAACCCATTTTATGCCTAGTGTGTGCTATCTGAGTTGTTATTTATTTTTGCTTCTTGTCTTCTTTAAGTGCTTATCTGATTCTTATCTCGCCCTTTTCTGGGAGTTTAGATGGCTAGCCGCCCCCGTCGCGCTGCTCGTGCACCAGCCCGTTTTGGTTTTGAGGAAGATAGAGTTGAGCCAGAGGCAGATCATGAGTCAGCTAATGAGCAATCTCACCGCAGCAACCGTTCGCATCGCACAGTTTCCCACAATACAGAAGTGGAGCAGTCTCATGGCACTCACCGCTCTCATCGCTCTGTCAGTCACAATTCTGGTGAAGAGCGCATTCCTTCGCCGCCACGTGTGGTGAATGACGTGCAGCACCTAATGACAGTTCAGACTCAAATCCTGCAAGGTCTGGCCACAGCCATAGCCGGTATTCAGCACAACACACATGGATATGGCCACCCGCACCTGGGCAACAACAGATCCAAGCTAACAGATTTTCTAAGGTCTCATCCGCCAGAGTTCTCTATGACCGCTGAGCCCGTTGAGGCTGACGATTGGCTGAAAGATGTGGAGAGAAAACTTAACTTAGTGCAGTGCACTCCCGTTGAAAAGACGCTCTACTCCTCTCACCAGTTAAAAGGACCTGCCGCTGATTGGTGGGAGAATTACTGTAATGCTCACCCTGACCCCACTAACGTTGTTTGGGATGAGTTCGCCATGGCTTTCCGTGCAGCTCATGTGCCTGAAAGCACCATCGATATGAAGAAAGAAGAATTCAACAGGCTTAAGCAAGGCAATAACAGTGTCAATGAGTATCTGTGTCAGTTCAACAAGCTGGCCCGGTATGCCCCTGAGGAAGTGGATACCGATAAGAAGAAGATCAGGAAGTTCCTAAAGGGAATCGCAGTTGGAATGAGACTCCAGTTGCTTGCTCATGACTTCCCCACTTTTCAGCACATGATTAACAAGGCACTTCTACTTGAGGATGCCAGAAAAGAGGCTACCGAAGAATATAAGAAACGCAAGTCTAACCATCAGGGGAACTCTCACCGAGGTGCACCTCGCCCTCGTTTCAGTCAACCCATGCAGTATCACCAGTCGACCACTCAGACTAGCCGTCAGCCAGGCTATGCCCCTCGTCCTCAGATGAATCGTCCGACACCTCAGCCGCAACAACGTGCCCCAAGTGGCAATATTGCGCCAAACAGTGTTACCTCTTTCAAATCGCCACCAGGACTGTCAGCCGTACGGTGTTTCCGGTGCGACAAGATGGGTCATTATGTCAGACAATGCCCTCAGAATCCCCCCAACTCCAGCTCAGGACATGCTAATGGCAGTACCGCCAGAACTCCTACTCCTGTAGCAGCTCAATCTCGTCCTAACTCTCAGACAAGTGGACAAGGTTCTCGTGCTTCCAACAACTTCGGTCGAGGCCAAGTGAACCACATTCAAGCGGAAACCGCTCAGGATGCTCCAGATGTCGTGATGGGTATGTTCTCTGTCAACTCCATACCTGCAATAGTTCTGTTTGATTCGGGAGCTTCCCATTCTTTCATATCGCAAGCTTTTGTGAAAAGAAATGGTTGGAAAACCCAAAATTTGCGAGTACCGATGATAGTACATTCCCCCGGAAAGGATATAAGGGCAACTAAAATATGCCCGGAAGTTAACATTAGTATTGAGGAAGTTGACTTCCTAGCCAAACCGATAGTCCTAGACTCGCAAAGCTTGGACATTATCCTAGGGATGGATTGGTTGGCTAAGTACAAAGGGCAGATAGATTGTGCCGAAAGGTCCATCACCCTGCAAGGACCTGGAGGAAAGCAAGTTCGTTTTACCCCTAGCACTCTCACCGCAAGTCGGTCTATCCTAACCAATTTGCAAGCCACTCCCTTGGAATCGGTGCCCATAGTCTGCGACTACCCCGACGTGTTTCCGGAAGAATTACCAGGCATGCCGCCTGACCGTGAGATCGAGTTCTCCATAGAGCTGGCACCAGGCACCGCACCAATTGCCAAGAGACCCTACAGGATGGCAACTAACGAGCTAGCAGAAGTCAAAAGGCAGATTGAAGAAGTGGAAAGTAAAGGTTATGTGAGACCTAGCTCATCCCCTTGGGGAGCCCCAGTGCTTTTGGTTAAGAAAAAGGATGGCTCCGAAAGGATGGTAATTGACTATAGAGCTCTGAACGAAGTAACTATAAAGAACAAGTACCCGTTGCCCAGGATTGACGATCTATTTGATCAATTGAAAGGAGCAAAGGTTTTCTCCAAGATTGACCTCAGGTCAGGCTACCATCAGTTGAAAATCAGATCTGAGGATATCCCAAAAACCGCTTTTTCAACACGGTATGGCCTATATGAGTTCACAGTAATGTCTTTCGGACTCACCAATGCCCCAGCATTTTTCATGAACTTGATGAACAAGATCTTCATGGAATACTTGGACAAATTCGTTGTGGTATTCATCGATGACATCCTGATATACTCAAAGGACGAGGAAGAACATGCAGAACACCTGAGGCTGATAATGGAAAAGTTAAGAGATCATCAATTGTTCGCTAAGTTCTCGAAATGCGAATTCTGGTTGGATCGAGTAGCATTTCTTGGACACGTGATCTCCTCTAATGGCGTCGAAGTTGATCCCAGCAAGGTTGAAGCTGTACTTGCTTGGAAACCACCTAAGAATGTGTCAGAGATCCGCAGTTTCCTTGGCCTAGCTGGATATTATCGAAGATTCATCGAAGGGTTCTCTAAGCTAGCCAGGCCCCTGACCGAGTTGTTAAAGAAGGAAAAGAAGTTTGAATGGTCAGCGGCCTGTGAAGACAGTTTTCAAGAAATGAAGAAAAGGTTGACCACTGCCCCAGTCCTCACCTTGCCAGATATACGAAAGGATTTCGAGATTTTCTGTCATGCATCAAGACAAGGCTTGGGATGTGTCCTAATGCAAGAGCGAAAGGTTGTGGCCTATGCCTCCAGGCAGCTTAGACCACACGAAGTCAACTATCCCACCCATGATCTCGAATTAGCAGCTGTTGTTCATGCTCTTAAAATCTGGCGGCACTACTTAATTGGGAACAGATGTGAAGTATATACCGATCATAAGAGTCTCAAGTACATCTTCACCCAGACCGAGTTAAATATGAGGCAGAGAAGATGGTTGGAACTAATCAAGGATTACGATCTTGGAATTCATTACCATCCCGGTAAGGCTAATGTGGTTGCTAATGCGCTAAGTCGCAAGACCTATTGTAATGCAGCTCAGATATGGCCAGACCATGGTCGCCTGTGCAGAGAATTGGAGAAGTTAAGGTTGACCGTGGTACAGTCAGGTGTCCCGACCAGTTTGACAATACAGCCTACCCTTGAGTCGCAAATCCGCGAAGCTCAGAAGAGTGATGGAGAAATAAAAGAGTTAATAAAAAGAATACATGAGAGGAAGGACACCAGTTTCACCATAGACGATCAAGGCACAGTTTGGTGCGGTCCACGTATCTGTGTACCGGCCAAGAAGGAATTAAGAGACCTCATTTTAAAAGAAGTCCATGAGTCCGCCTATTCTATCCATCCGGGAAGTACGAAGATGTACCAGGATATTAAGGCATACTTCTGGTGGGCTAGAATGAAGCGAGATGTCGCAGAATATGTGGCCCTTTGTGACATTTGCCAGAGAGTTAAAGCAGAGCATCAGAGACCAGCTGGTCTACTGCAACCCCTACCGATTCCCGAGTGGAAGTGGGAAGAAATCGGAATGGATTTTATCACCGGTTTACCAAGAACCCCTAGCGGGTATGACTCCATCTGGGTAATCGTGGATCGACTCACGAAATCGGCTCACTTCGTGCCCGTGAAAAGTACTTATGATGGAAAGAAACTGGCAGAGCTCTACATGACCCATGTGGTATGTCGATTTGGTTGTCCAAAGAAGATCGTGTCGGATCGAGGTACCCAGTTCACCTCAAGGTTCTGGAAGCAGTTGCATGAGGCTCTCGGGACCAATCTGAATTTCAGCACGGCATACCATCCGCAGACCGATGGTCAGACGGAAAGAGTAAATCAGATCTTAGAGGATATGCTTCGTGCTTGTGCCCTAGATTTTGAAGGCACGTGGGATCATTGTCTGTCGTATGCCGAGTTCTCGTACAACAACAGTTATCAGGCCAGCATTCAGATGTCACCTAATGAGGCAATGTTCGGAAGGAAGTGTCGTACTCCCTTGTGCTGGAATGAAGTTGGCGAAGCATTGGTGTTCGGTCCTGACATACTCAAGGCAGCAGAAGAACAAGTTAAGATGATCCGAGAACGTCTGAGGACAGCTCAGAACCGTCAGAAGAGTTACGCCGACAAACGGAGGCGCGATCTTGAGTTTGAAAAAGGAGACCATGTGTACCTACGGGTATCACCCCTCCGGGGTACGAAAAGGTTTGGAGTGTCCGGCAAATTGGCACCCCGCTACATCGGACCCTACCTCATAACAGCCAGACGTGGCGAAGTGGCTTATCAGCTCGAGTTACCTGAAGGACTCGCAGATGTGCACAATGTGTTCCATGTATCCCAGTTAAGGAAATGTCTTCGAGTTCCAGAAGAACAAGTTCCCCTGGGCAACATCGAGCTAGAAAGGAACCTGACTTACAAGGAAAGGCCGATCAAGGTTCTTGAAGAGGCAGAACGTCAGACTCGAAGGAAGACTATCAAATTCTACAAGGTCCAATGGAGTAACCACACCGAAGATGAGGCAACCTGGGAATGAGAAGAACATCTTCGTGCCGAGTTTCCGGAGCTGCTTCCTTAGGTACTGAATCTCGGGGTCGAGATTCTTGTTAGGGGGGTTGGTTTGTAACGCCCGTTCCGTCGCGGCATTAGTTATAGGGTAAAACACATTTTCTGATAAAAATTAAATTATGAAAATATTGGATGTTAATGTTGTTTTCTTGTCTTGTTGCGTATGTGTGTGTCAAGATCTCGTTACCCGCCGTCCAATTCATATTCCAAAAATTCAATTCCGAATCCAATTCAAATCCCTTCCAAAATAGTTTTCAGCAAAAAGTCTATTTTGCCTCCCTTTTCGTTCGCGGGCCGAATTCTCTCTCGGCCCATTTCCTTCTCTCTCTGTCTCCCTTGCCGAGAGAGCTCTCTCGCTCTCTCTCCCTCCCGTGCATGCTCACTGCTGCCGCTGCTCTCTCTCACCCCCCTCCCTCTCTTTTCCCGAACCGGCGAGGCACACTCCCCTTTCTCTCTTCTTCCCTTTTTCCCTGTCTCACCATCGGCGTCACCCTTGCCCCAGCTATGTCGGTTCCCAAACCGACCAACACCTCCCTCCCCCTCCCAAACCGACATCACCTCAACCCCTACAAAAACCCCATCTCTCCCTCCCACCGAGCATCCACTCCACACCACCACTCACCTCGCAGCCGCCGTCCTCCGAGTCGCCACTGCCCTCCGCCGGTTGCCGTCGTGGTCGCGCACCACGGAGCCCGTCGGCCGGCCGCGCCATCCTCCTCCTCCCCGGCTCGGCGTCCCCGCCTCTCCCCCCCTCGCGGTAACTCCCTTGCCGCCCTCCTCTTTCTCTTCTCCCCTCCGTTGCCGCGTAGCCGCTGCCGCCGCCGCCGCGTAGTCGCCGCTCGCCGCCGGCCGGCTCGGCACCGCCTCGATGCCACGGTCGCGCGCCCCCCCCTCCCGTGCCGCTGCCGACCTCGCCCGGCCCGGCTCGGCACCGCCTCGCCGCCGGCCGCCGCGTCCCCTCCCCCTCTCCCCTTGGTCGACCGCCGGAAGAAGAAGAGAAGAACGGGAGAGAGGAGAAGAAAACAAGAAAGAAGAAGGAGAGGAGAAGAAGAATGAAGAAAGAAGAAGAAGGAGGAGGAAGAAAAAGAAGGTGGTGGGACCCACCGTGGGCCCCACCCCTTTGACCGGCGCCCCCCCTCAGCTCTCTCTCTCCCTGCCCGCGCGTGGGCCGCCGCTTGGGCCGCGCCCCATCCCGCTCGGCCTGCTCCCGCCGCTTGGGCCGCGCCCCATCCCGCTCGGCCTGCTCCCGCCGCCTTGGGCCGGCCTGCCCCCGGCCTCGGCCTGCCCGCGCCTTGGGCCACGCCACCTCCGGCCCGGTCCACTCCCCCTCCCCCGCTCGGCCTGCCCTCTTCTCCCGGATGGGCCGCCTTCCCCCCCTTGCGCGCGCGCCGGCCCGAGTTGCTCGGCCGGGCCGCGTCTCCCCTCTCGGGCCGCACCCAAGCCGCCCGAGGGAAGTCTAATCCCCATCCTCCCCTTTTTCTTTTCAAAAGGAATTTGATAAATCCTTTTCCTTAGACAGAAAATTCAAATAATCTTAGAAATTCAATATCTTTTCAACCGTACACCCGTTTGACTCCGTTCAACTTCCAAAAATTCTCAAATCTCGAGATCTATCTAATGGCACACTTAGTGGTCTCTATTAGGGTTTTCTTTTCGCTGTTTATTGAGTCTTTTTCGTTTCGCGTATAGAACCGGAGCCCGAAGACTCGCTGTGTGCGGATTTCGAGGATCAAGCTCAAGATCTCGAGCAAGGCAAGTCACCTTTGATCATCTTGCACCTATAAATTAAATCTAAGTATTTCTTTTTCGCAAATATTGCAAGAATAGGATTAACACTAATAGTTCGGTCGCGGCTTGCGAGATAGCCTGCCGGCCCAAATCCCTGTTGTTGCATTTACCCTCCATGAATCGTTGAACACTTAAACCTCCTTTGTCGACTGAGGTGTTTCGATGCTCGGACCTTCGGGCACGCATCATCGGAACACCTCCCCTCAAAAATTTAAAATATCCAACGATGGGTAAAACTTGGGGTTTTACAAAAGACTTGGAAAACCCGACACCTGGGTCGGTGTTTGCGAACCAAATGATTTTTCCAAAAACCGCAGACCGGGGAACGTATCGGGAGTACGGTTTCCCGCTCTTGCGCTTAAGGACCGTTTTCCTTGGAATTTCATCCGAACATAAGACAAGTGCGACCACACGGGTGGAATGGGACGCCCCTGGCTGAGTAATTAGTTAATCAGGGGAGCCATGATGCCAAGAGACATGTGGATTCGCCGGGGTGGTGTCGGGGAGAACCCCTGGGCTTCCTGGCACAGTATGGTCTGGGACCTAACCTGTTGTTGGTCCGGATGACCCCTCTCGTTGGCATATGGTAACCTTGTGTCGGCTTTCGAAATGCCTTGTCATGAAAGCCCCAAAGTCACCAGACGTGGCTGTTCTGCACGGGCTGGGTGATCCGGGTTAGTAATGTCGTGTGGGTAAAGTGTGCCCCCTCTGCAGAGGTTAACAAACTGTTCGAACAGCCGTGCCCACGGTCATGGGCGGATGTAAGGTGATTCCTAGCGTAGTTTTGTTTGACTACTGCTTGTGAAAGTTGATGTTGTGGAATGGGATTCGATGTTTGGAAAACTTGTGGCTGACGGGATCAGTCAGGCCGGGTGGCCGTTTGGAATCTGTTGGCCGGGTGCCAACCTTGAACTATTCAAAGACTGATACATTGCACATACTCCGACCGGACGAGACGCACTGTCTCATCCGTGTCGTTTGAGAAGCACTCACTTAGTTGTTTCAAAAAGAAGTTTAACTAAAATCAATTGAAAAACAACAGCCTTTCCTTTGAAGCCTGCATTAAACACTTAATTCCCATGGCTTGCTGAGTACTCCCGTACTCACCCTTGCTCTATATAAATAAACCCCCCCAGTTGCTGAAGAAGATGACGTGGAACCTGCTGACGAGGAGTTCTTCCAGGAGCAAGTCGGCTACGATGAGTTTTAGGGTTTCGGCCTAGTTCCCAAGTCACGCCTGTGGAGCTTGGTCCAAGTTTTGGCTTCCGCTTTCCTTTTGTAATGCAGTTGTGAGCTCGGGGTTTGTCCGCAGCCCAACATGACTGTAACCCTACTCTATAATAAAGAGACTTCTGTTGCTGTGATATTCTATTTTCCTGTGATACCAGCACTGTATCCTGGGACTGGTATCATTTGACAGGTTAATTTGGAGCGTCCGTTCTAGTCCCCGTCTGGGACCGGAGCGGGGCGTGACAGTACGGCACGGCTGTTGTAGCAGGCCGGCACGACCCATGTGCAGCGGGTGCGTGACGTCGCGGCGGGAGCGGCTGAGCGGGAGGCAGCCAGCTGGCTCGGTGCGTGGCGCATGGTGGCGTGGCGGGGTGGCGCGTACGGCGGCCGAATCCGAGAGCGCCACGTGTCCCGCAACAGCTAGTCCAACGGTTATTTTTGAGAAGTAACCGTTGGAGCGCGAAAAAAATACGAAAAAAATCTGAAAAATATGAAATTTCTTTGTATAGATAGGGCACCCACCCCCAGCATTCTGAATCATCTAAACCTCCCATTTTGTGCTCTCTTGTGTGCTCTTTTGTGTGATAGTTCGATTTTTTGATTTAGATAAAATTTGGTCTAAAATCAAAAATAGTTTGTGACTGAAAAATAGTGCATACCAGAGGTCTAAAGCCAAGGTGGTAAGAAAGAATTACATCATATATTCATATTTATGTATTATTTGTATTTTATGTCTATGTGAATAAATATTCTGAAATTTGTTTATGTTGTTTTCACATTTCAGAATGGATGATCCGAACCTTTCATTGTTCACTTTAGGTGATTTCAACCCTATTTACCTAACGGGGTCATTCCCAACTGGTGAGTATGATATCACCGGATCGACTCCAACACCACCAGTTGTGGAGGTACTGTTGGGTTCAGAATGATCCGGCACTGTGAGCGGGAGTGCATCAACGAACACCGGCTCAAAGAGATCAAGAACTTCCGGCATTTACCAACATTTTGATGAGGTGGTCATGACAGGCCTTGACGGAAGGCAGGTAACATTTGCGAGATGTAGAATATGCAAAAATAAATTATCTGCAAAATCAAATGGTGGAACATGACACTTGAAGCGACATGTTGAGGCTTGTGCAAAGAAGCAAGGAATCCAACTACGACAGCAGCAACTACTGCTAAATCCTGATGGTACAGTACGTACATGGGAGTACAATCCTATGGTAGCTCGAGAATCTCTTGTCCGTTTAATTGCTAGACAAGATTTACTTTTGAACTTTGGTGAAAGTGCTGCATTTGAAAATTACATCAAAACTTCTCATAATCCTAGCTTTCAAGCTGTTAGTAGATAAACCACAACCCGTGATTTCAAAAATTTCTATAACAAAGGTTGTGAATCACTGAAGAAATTATTTAGTACATGCACCTTTTCTGTTAGTGTTACCTCAGACATATGTAGTAGTAGGGCTAAAGAGGATTACCTTAATGTAGTAGTACATTTCATTAATGATGACTGGCAAATGCAAAAAAGAGTTTTTGGGCTAAGGTTAATTGATGTTGCACATACTAGTGAAAATATAGCAGAGAGAATTCGAAAGGTTATTAATGAGTATAGCCTTATAGATAAAATCTTTGGTGTAACAATGGATAATGCATCTGCAAATTCTAGGGCCATGGAAATTCTTCACCATTACTTTGTGTTTATGCTGAATCATTTCTTCTACATCAGCGCAGAGCATGCCATATTATTAATCTAATTGCTAAATGTGGTTTTAAGAGAGTGAATGTACACATCGACGCCGTTCGTCAAGCAATCACGTGGTTAACTGGTTCTAACCCATGGATTACACAATGGAGAAGGTATTGTCGTGCATCGGATATGCGCCCACATAAGTTTATGACTGATGCGGAACATCGGTGGAATGCCACTTATTATATGTTAAAGGTTGTATTACCTTACAAGGAATTACTTATTGTTTTTCTGCAAACACGTAATGGCCCAAAAAACAGTGACGGCTAGCCAATATTGACTGACCATACATTGTTGAAAGGTTCTATGAATTTCTTGAAACGTTTCATGATTGTACTCTTCTTTTGTCTCAAGTATATTATCCAACAGCTAATTTAATTTTGCATAATATTCTTGAATTTGCCACTTTGTTGAAAGACTATGAAAATGATGAACTTTTAATGCCCGCGGTCTTTAGTATGAAACAAAAATATCTTAAATATTGGAAAAACATCCCCATGTTGTACGCTTTTGCATTTATTCTTGATCCTAGGGGAAAATTACGGGGATTCCTCAGTATTCTATCACTTATTGGAGATACTACTAATGTTGATTATTCTACTTATTATTCTGATGTTAAAACTAAATTATATGAGGTATTTCGAAAGTATGAATTAAAGTTTCAGGGAGTTCGCTTGCAAACACCCCCCACCTGCCCTGCAGCAGGTAAGAAAACATTACAGTGGAGCAGAATTTGGGGTGGCTCATCTTCTAGCCATGGTGGTGTGTTGATGCGAAAAACACACACTGGCCTGAGAGATTTGCTTTACTCTAGTGCAGGTCCAAAACTTGTTCTTAGGTTCGAGGGCGTGCCAGTTGATTTGATCCTGCAATCAACAAGAACAAACATGCAAATTTATTAGTAAACGATAGTCAATCGGCCAACTAGCCGATATCGTATCGTGTTGTAACCTAGCCGATGCAATAAAGCATGAATTGGCTGTAAGGTATTTATCAATGATAAGCTAACCCTAAACTTGGTACATCGGCTGAAAAGATCAGCATTACATAATCAACATATCAATATTACTTTAGAAAAGCAATTGGGATAGATCGGACTGAATCGTGACAGTATAAATTGCCCAAGTCTAAAATAACATGAAATAATGATT
Organism: Oryza punctata; assembly: GCA_000573905.2. Taxonomy (NCBI): domain Eukaryota; kingdom Viridiplantae; phylum Streptophyta; class Magnoliopsida; order Poales; family Poaceae; genus Oryza; species Oryza punctata. The sequence goes on along the minus strand of CM002499.2, from coordinate 19,607,226 downwards.
ATATATACTCGTGTTATAGCCGAAGCCCAGATTTAAGCATGTATCGGCTATAGCTCTGATACAATCTTATACTAGGATATTCTCTTGCAACAAATATACTCAGCTAATATCAATCAGATTGATAGTAAGTTCAATATATTTGTATTAGATTAGATCCTGATATAAAGGGCAGATATAGCATATTAAACAAAGCGTAAAACTATGTAAAACATCTATATCAGGTAAGATCGGCTGAAACCCCGATACTATCCTTATTAACAACCTAAAACAGGCTAGAGATTATGATTCCGATCACGACTTAGTAGATCAAACTTAACTAATGCAGCACTAAGTATGAGAAGAAGCATGATATCTAGACAATCAAGCCGATGGTTGCCTTTTCGGGATGGTGGATACATTATATAATTTAAACCAATAAGACAATCTAGCCGTTACCAGCAAAACCCTAGATAGAGCTTGGCCGATGCAAATAGATTGCATTATCGATCTAAATTATATAATGTGTATGATAACTCGGAGATTCACAAGATAGAATTAGAGTGTCATGATGATGTAAGCACTAATTCCGATGATGCAAACCGCCATAACAAGGCCTACCTTGTCGCTGAAGATCAAATTGATGTAGCTCGACTCGAAAGCATGAACTTGTCGAAAATAGAAAATAAAGGTTGGCGATGCGCCAAGATTGATTGAACTTGATTGTTCTTTATTTACAAGACCTCGGGTCTATATTTATACCCGGAAATACAAGCACTATCCATCACGGACACGACTCATATTAACCTAATACAAATCCAACTAACAAACAAGTCCCTTAGGCGGACTCTTACCGAGATTATCTATAAGGAAATTATACATATTCCTAATTAATAGATACAATTGTCAATCTTGGACTCTATCCTTGCCCAGCAATATCATCGTAAGCTCTCTGTTAAATCCGATATTGACTTCACATGCGATAACAGCCATATCGGCTATCCAAATCGGACTCAGTTTCTAGCCGATACGGACTCCAGCCGATGTGCACTCTGTTTCCGAGTTTTCTACATATCTTCGAATCTGCTTCGGATTGGATCTTGTTTCCGATTCATGGGCTTTCCAAATTTCATTGTCAACACATGTCCCCCAATTTCGAAGTATTATATAATGCAACGGAATTATCTCCTTGTAACCGCAAAAATCTAGGGTTTCCTCTGTGACCGTTACGCACCTAATTTCATAAATACCAACTGCTTTTCCAGAGATTTCACGGCGTTAACTCCGTTTTCACCGCTCAAGCCATCAAACTCCTCCGTGAACTCCGTCGATTGTTCTCCTCCTCTCCGGTAACTACAGCAGCGAATTCACTCCCAGCGACGACCTTCGCGCATCAATGGCGGCATCGTCGAGCCCATCCAGCACCGCGGCCAAGAAATTTCCTGAGGTAAGTTCTCATCGGCTCAAAATTTACTTTGCGTTCTTCGTTTGTTCTTCTTCCCTCAATCCCTCTTTTTCAATCTGTAGCACCTAGTACACCAAATTGCCATCCCAAAGCTCAGAGATCCCAATCACTTCTATTTGGGTCCAATAGGCGATATAGATCCCACTTATATCATCAATGCGGAAACAGAAAAGATTCCCTTTAGGCAGTCAAATCCATCTCTTACTCATTGGACTGCAACCTTTAGATCCTGTCATTCCCAAGTAGACAAGTGGATAGATTGGTACAAGAGGGTTGCCGCTAGTAAACAGGATCACTGGGACGAGATGGGAATAGCCCAATGCCTATCTTTGTCCATAGCCGACATGAAGAAGGATGAGCCGATGCTATCTTCGGCTGCATATTTCTGGTCAGATACTTTGAATGCCTTCTTGTTCAACCACGGGCCGATGACCATCACCCTACTGTATATAATCATGATTATTGGTCTAGATGTCACTACATCGGCCAACCCCATTAGTCTGATGACCAAGTGTACTTATAAGTTCAAAACCAAAAATATTTGAGGCTGGTCTGGCTTTATCTCAGACAATATAGGAACAGGTCATGTATCGGCTAGGGAGCATGCTGCTTTTCTGATGATGTGGATGGATAAGTTCTTATTCTGTGGCTCCACCTGCGGCCCAACGGCTAATTGGCAGCATCTAGCCGAAGCCATCATCTCTAAGAAACAATTTCCTTTGGGCAAATACCTACTTGGTGCAGCATACCAAACTCTGAGCCAGTCATCAACCAAATTAATTAGGGATTCAAGTGTTAGCACTGGTGGCCCATGGTGGTTCGTTCAACTTTGGTTAACTCTGCACACTTTAAAAGTTGCACTAAGACCATCACTCCTAGAAGCAGAATTCCCATCTTTAGCCGATCCTGATAGTGATGATGAAACAAGTCCAGTGCGCCGATGTATATCTTATGGTGAAGCAGCCACTGGTTATGCTGGTTCTGGACCATCCGCTAAGCATTTCCAGAATTGGTTCGGCAATTTCTATGATGGATTTCCTAGAGATAGCCGAATCTGGTTTGCTTATGAGTCCTTTAAAAAATTTGAACTGCCAGCCGATTTCAGATTGGACGAGATAAATGATGACAAATTTGAAAAACCCAGAGAGGTCCTTACTGCTGCAATTTCTCCATGTATACTCCCAACCGGCATATCCCAAGGCAGAAATGTCCAGCCGTCTTATAAGTTCTATTATCCAATGGTGGCAGCAAGACAGCTTGGCATGGGACAACTGCCCATCGGCCTGTATTATTCTCACAACATCCAGACCAGACGAGACATAGTATCGGCTTTGATGATGGACAAGTTGCTTAATATCCCTGAACACCCACTCGGCAGTATAGACAGATTCAACATCACCTTGATGAGAAGCATATTATTTGATAGATGGTGGTCTGAAATAAAAGCTCATATATTCCATCTGTCGGCTGAAGCATATCTAACCAAGATTATACCAGACTTGGTTCCTCAAGTAAGTTATCTCTCGTTGTATCTTATACTTTATTCCATTCAGTCTCTTAATTCTTAAAACTTGTCATCTTCCTTTGCAGACATCAGATTCCCCTCCTCCCCTTGTCAGCCGAAGTGGCAAACCGATAGAATATGCTGCGGCTAAACTCCCTAACGGCTGTGGACCAGCTCCCTCAGTCATCGGCTTTAATGCTCCCAAGACAAACTCCCTGCTCCAAGGCCAACTCAGAGAGTTGATGCAGACTGGTGACAAGCGCAACCAATGTAGAAATCCCCTTGGACCATGATGTGGATGAGATTCTAAAGGAAATCGAGATGGAAGAGGCCATAAATGAGGTTGCTACTCAGATCAGCGAAACGGCCGAAGTTACCACACCCAAAGCCAATACCCCTCCTGCAGTCCAATCCAAGGTCGTCAAGACCCCAAGTCCTCCAAAATGACTACAGGTAAGAATATACTTAACAGCCATCTTCTCCTTTTATAACTCACACAATGTTTTAACTCAATTATTTCCCTCAGCTGAAAAAGAAACAGATTGCTACCAGGAAGAAACCAACTCCACCGCCAGTATCGGTAATTCTAACTCATTCAAATTTCAACTTTATTTCCAGTCGATACTGACCAATACTTGTTACTATTTCAGCCTCCTCAACCCTCATCTCCTCATCAGATATCTGGTGAATGCACTCCATCGGCCACAGCCAGCCGACACGATGAAGAGACTGCTGCCACAACTCCAACTCCTCATATTCCTGTAAGAATACTTTCAAACTCATGTCTATCTGCTTATTTTCAATATTATGATCTAATAGCATTTTCTGTCTTCAGCTTTTAGCCGATATGTTCTCGTTTGATATCAAGCAATTCTTGGATGAAGAGGAAGAGGAAACAACCAGCAAAGCCATCTCTCCCATATCAGAGGACCTAAAACAGAAGTTAGCCGATATCGCAGATCGGCTTAACGTCTCCTTGGATGCGCTGGTAGTAAACTGTGGGCCGGTCAGGGCTAGATTTGAAGAAATCCAAGATCAAAAACCTAACGAGCTCATTGAGATGATTTCACCAGCAGTCTTCCTCGAACAGCATCGTTTCAAATTAGAAAGAGCAAGACAAAAGATTGTTGATCGGCTGGAGAGCTCTGCTCTTGAGGCTAATGTCCAATCTAGCCGACAGCAGGTCAACGACGAGAAGACTAAGCTGGATGAACTAGAAGCTGGCCCAGGTTCAACTCAACAAAGAATTGAGGCATTAAAGAAGAAAGAAGCCGATCTGCTGCAACAACTTGAAGCTTGCAGAGCTGAGATCATATCTGAAGAGCAGAAACTGGCCAATCTGCCTGAGGCAATTGAAGCTCAAAAATCAAAGCTGAACAAATCTGTGAAGCACCTATCTTCCCTGAGCAAATAATTTAAACCGATTCCTGGCACAGATGCAGCCGATGCTCAAGCCATTCATGAAGTAGAACAGATTAGGCAAAAAGTAGTATCGGCTATTCAAAAGTATTTGTCTTCATGCAATGGTCAAACAATCCTGAAACAATATTTTTGCTGTAATATATATATATATCGGCCATCGAGCCAACTTATACTTAAGTGTGATCTGCTATCGGCCATCGAGCCGATATATGACATCAACCGATCTTGCCTTGTCTTGTCTTGTGTAATTTTGCTCAAAAAATTTGCAAAAAATTTTCCAACTTTATCCTCCATGGCCTCCAAGTTTGTAGTAGGGAACACAATGCTGCAAACTTATATGTCTAAGGACGATAAAAATATCGGCCATCTAAAGGCGATGTAACCACATCGGCTAAAAACCATATATCGGCATAATTCAGCCGATTATGAACCAATCCAAACACTTGGGTAGTATTTCTTCAAATATTTCACATTAAGAGCCCGACCAAAAATTTCTCCATCAAGTCCTTTTAACATATCAGCCCCTTTTGAAACACATTTATGAATCCGAAAAGGTCCTTCCCAATTCGGTGACCACTTCCCACATTTACTATCTCTTGCTCCTATCGGCAACACCAATTTCCAGACCAATTCATCCTACTCAAAAAACTTTGGCACAACCTTTTTATTGTAATGTCTAGCAATTCTTTCTTTATCCTTTCTAACCTTTTCAAGAGCACGAAATCTAGATTGAACCAAATCTTCTGACTCATCAACCATCAAATTATGATAATCATCGGCTATCAATTCATCCTGTAAAGAAATCCTTCTGGAGCCGATGTTAGTTTCCCACAGTAATACAGCTTCATCCCCATAAACCAGTTGATATGGAGGAACTTGAATTGTACCATGACAAGCCATCCAATAGGACCATAATGCTTCTGCCAATATAGTATGCCACTTCTTGGGATATTCTGCAATCTTCCTTTTGACCAACTTAATTAAGTTTTTGTTAGATGTCTCAGCCTGCCCATTAGCTTGTGCATAATATGGTGAAGAATTTAACAACTTTATCCCCATGCTATCAGCAAACTGAACAAACTCATCGGACACAAAAATAGAACCCTGATCAGTTGTAATCGTCTGTGGCAAACCAAACCTGTATATAATATGTTCCTTAACAAATTCAATGGCATCTTTACTTTCAACTTTCTTCAAAGGAATAGCCTCAACCCACTTGGTAAAATAATCAGTAGCAACCAAGATGAATTTATGTCCTTTGCTCGATGGTGGATTGATCTGGTCGATCATATCAATACCCCAACCTCTGAACGGCCATGGCTTAATAATTGGATTCATAGCTGATGCTGGTGCTCTTTGAATATCTCCTAATTTCTGGCAATCTTGACACCCCTTATAATATCTGAAACGGTCTTCCAGCATTGTCGGCCAAAAATATCCAACTCTTCTAATCAGCCACTTCATCTTATGAGCCGATTGATGAGTTCCACATATACCTTCATGTACTTCACACATGACTACCTTTGCTTCTTCCAGACTTAAACATCTCAGTAAAATTCCATCTATCGTCCGATAATACAATGTATCATCCAGCAAAACATACTTGAGAGCTTTATATCTTAATTTCTTGGAAACCGATTTAGAAGGATTCTTTAAATATTCAAATATCTCAAACCTCCAATCATCGGCTGGTAGACATGCAACTTCTACTTCAATTCCTTGCGACATCGGCTTGTAGCCTGATGCACCTTGAGCTAAATCATTGGTCTCAACATTCTGCTCCCTAGGGATATGTTTCAAAGTAACCATCTTGAAAGTCTTCATCAACTCTTGACACTTCTCATTATAAACCATCAAGACATCATTCTTGCACTCATATTCCCCAGATAATTGACTAATTGTCAATAAAGAATCACCCATAATTTCAACAGCATCGGCTTCAACCTCCTTCAACAGTTGTAACCCTTTTAAAACAGCTTCATATTCGGCTTGATTATTTGTAAAATAAGGCTTGATAGCAAAAGCAAACTGAAAACTTGCCCCCCTAGGCGATATGATCACCAAACCGATTCCACATCCATGAGTGCATGCTAATCCATTAAAGAACAAAGTCCATGGCATCATGTCAACATGATCAATAGTAGTATCCCTTTGCTCAACTATGAAATCGGCTATCGCCTGCCCTTTAACTGCTTTAGCCGATTCATACCTTAAGTCAAATTTTGACAAAGCAAAAATCCAATTCCCAATTCTTCCCTTTAGAACTGGAGCCGATAGCATGTAACGTACTACATAAGCCTTACATACTATAGTGCACTCATTGGAAAGCAAATAATACCTTAACTTTGTACAAGAGAAATATAAGCATAGACATAATTTCTCCACAGATGAATACCTTGTTTCAGCATCAAAAAGTCTCCTGCTCAGATAGAATATAAATCTTTCTTTACCTTCAACCTCATGGATCAAAACTGAGCCGATAGAGTTCTGATCGGCTGACAAATATAACTTAAAAGGAAGCCCTTTTTGTGGTGGTATGAGAACTGGAGGAGTACTCAAATATTCCTTGATTTCGTCCAAAGCTTTTTGTTGTTTCTCTCCCCAGATAAACTCTTGATCAGCCTTCAACTTTAGCAATGGTGTAAATGGTTCTATTCGGCCAGACAAGTTTGATATGAACAGCCGAATGAAATTTATCTTACCGATCAAGGACTGCAACTTAGTCTTATCTGCTGAAGGTTTTATAACTTTGATTGTTTCAATACTCCTCTGAGGTATCTCAATCCCTCGCTCATGTACCAAAAATCCAAGGAACTGTCCAGCCGATACACCAAAAGCACACTTAGTTGGATTCATCTTCAACCCATACTTCCTCGCTCTTTCTAATACTTTTCTCAAATCGACTATATGTTCATCAATTTCCTTAGACTTGACCACCACATCATCAATGTAGATTTCTACCAACAAGCCGATAAGATCTTGAAATATGTAATTCATTGCTCTTTTGTATGTAGCACCAGCACTTCGTAACCCACAAGTCATGACAACCCACTCATACAAGTCGATTGCACCAGGACATCTAAAAGCAGTCTTATGAATATTCTCCTCAGCCATAAAAATTTGATTATAACCTGCATTGTTATCCATGAAGCTGATAATTGTGTCCAGATGGTGCATCAACTAATTGATTGGCAATCGGCATTGGGTACTCATCTTTTGGTGTAGCTTTGTTTAAATCCCAAAAATCAATACAAACTCTGAGCTTGCCATTTTTCTTGATGACTGGTACTATATTTGAAATCCATTCAGCATATTGGCATCGTCTAATAAAGTTAGCACCATAGAGTCTTGTAATTTCGGCCTTGATAGCATCATACATTTCAGCTTTACAACGTCTTGGAGGTTGCTTGTATGGCCGATAACCTGGTTTGATAGGCAGCCGATGTTCAACAATCGATCAGCTAAGTCCTAGCATTTCATAATATTCCCAGGCAAAACAATCTCTATATTCTTTTAAAAGCTCGATTAATTTACATTTGAACTCTTTTGTTAAGCCTTTACTAATATATGTCGGCCTAGGCATGTCACTTGGTCCAATATCGATTTCTTCCAACTCATCGGCCGACATAAACCCTTGTCCCAGCTTGCTGTCGAGATTATCTACAGTATCTTTTGTGTAAAAATTGGAACCCTCCACGGCGCCCTCAAAACAACAATTGGGGCTCTCCATCTCCTGTTGGTTGTATATCATAATTAGAAATTTTTAAGTAATCTCCTTGCCAAACTTTTCCAGATAAGCAATCAATCCCTTCCATCTCCCAAATAGATAAATCGGCACTAGCTACATTGACTGACCTGTCGGCTAGCACGATTTCAATTTGGTCTCCTTGCCATTGGATCCGGCTTTGATGCATAGTTGAGGGAATACAACAGTTAGCATGGATCCAATCTTTTCCCAACAACAGACTGTAGGAACCCTTCCCATCAATAACAAAGAATGTAGTAGGAATTGTCTTGCTGCCGATGGTTAACTCCACATTTAAAACTCCCTTGGTCTCAGATGGATTCCCACCAAAATCTTGGAAAATCATGTTAGTCTTGATCAAATCTTCTGAACTCTTCCCAAGCTTTCTGAAAGATGAATATGGCATCAGATTAACAGCTGCTCCTCCATCGACCAACATTTTCGACATCGGTTTCCCATTAACAAATCCCTTGACATATAATGGCTTGAGATGCCGATGATCAGTTCCATCAAGTTTCTCAAAAATAGCTTGTTGTGGAGACAATATTAACTTAGCCGATGGTGACTCATCTGTTTGTTCAACGACTTGTTCCACTGCATACTCAGCAGGTAGCATGAAAACCATGTTTATTGAAGATGACATCACCTCTTTGCCCTTATTCTGAGAATTTTTGTTTCGATCGGCTTGAATCTCATCGGCCGATACCACTTTGCTCTTCACGCGCCAAACTTTCTTTGTTCGCCTCAGCCGATGTTCGATTTCACCTTCAACTTCCTGAAATTGTTCCATGTTTCTCATCCTCTGAACGCGCCTTTTTTGGTTCTTGGTAAAAAATTCCAGAAGGGCACCACTGTGGTTGTACATTTTTATTATCCCTTTGTGAATCATCCTCATGCTGGTCTTGTCTGATCGGCCCAAGTCTCTCATGAACTGACAATCTTTTTTGCACTAGCTGATGCATACCTTCACTTTGTTAGCTTGGTCTTCGAATATATTGGGCTTCAGAATCACTACATCCGGGGCAATCCTCAATAGATGGTAACCTCATGCCTTCATTCCAACAGAATCTAAAAAATTCACAGCTCCAATGGGGATCAAAATATTTCTCATTGTCGTGGTGATATGACTCCTCCTCCTTCTGGCGCCTTTTCTGGTACTTAGTGATCATTCCAGCCATTTGATGTTTCTTATGTGATTTTTGCCTCCATCGGCTTGGTTCCTGCTAAATCCAGAGTGAACCATGTTTACTGGAAAAGGATGTCCATCAATCTTCATCGGCCTCTTGGATTCATCAATCTTGATTTTTCCTTGTTCAATAGCCAACTAGATCTGTTGTCTGAAAATTGTGCAATCATTGGTGCAGTGTGATCCTGTATTATGCCACTTGCAATATTTCCTCCCCTTCACTTCTTCAGCCGATGGAATCACATGTCCTGCCGGCAACTGAATCTGTTTTACTTGAATAAGATCAAATATCTTGTCGGCTTTGGTGATGTCAAAATCAAACCTTTCTTCCTTCCCCAAATTCTTGACCCATTGGCACACAACTGTCTTTTGTTTCTTGCCCACTCAGCTGCATTAACCTCTGGATCATCATCTTCAGAATCAGAATCATAGCTGTAGATATTATTAACATTGTTAGCCTTTTTGATAAACTTTCTGGCCTCCTGGAATCGTGTTTCATGAGCCGATACCTTCTGAGCTAAATGAGCTAAACTTTCAAAATCTTGAGCTGAAAACCTCTCTCTTATCGGCAACAACCCCTGGAAGGCCAGACCGGCTAGTTGTGAATCTGTCAGAGCCAAACTATAACACCTGTTCCTCACATCCCTGAATCTTTGAATATAATCTAGCACTGTTTCATCCGATTTCTGCCTAATAGCTGTGAGGTCCGATAATTTCATCTCTTGGATGCCACTGAAAAAGTATTTGTGAAATTGCTTCTCTGGATCGGCCCAACTTCTGATAGAATTGTAAGGCAAAAATGAAAACCATGTGAATGCTGATCCAGATAAAGAAAGTGGAAAAAATCTGACTCTGAGGGCTTCTATAGCCGATGCTTCCCCACATTGAGCTAAGAACTGGCTAACATGCTCGTAAGTTGACACATTATCTTGCCCTGAGAACTTGGAGAAATCTGGCACCTTGTACCGGTTTGGAAGTGGTACCCGATCAAAGTATTCTGGATATGGATGCCGATACATGTTGCCATTGTCTTTAGGCTTGAGCCCAAATTGTTCTCTCATTACATCGGCAATCATAACGGCCCATGGCTGTTGTGGTGTTACCCCGCCATACTGTTGTTGGATCTGGTCATACTGGTTGTACTGCACCGGTTGAGGCCATGGAGAATGAGGTTGATAATGTTGATTCAAATTAGCCGATATACCTTGAGAGGATACATAAGGGAGCTGTTATGTGCCGTATTGTTGGCCTATCGGCCGAGTAATTCCAATCGGCTGTTGTGGAACCGAAGGAATATGATATGAAGTATCAACGACTGGTGGCTTCGCATTGAGTATATTCATCAGCTGTTCTGGTGTTAACTGATTTGAAGCCTGCCCTCCAGTGATCGGCTGCTGTCTTGTCATTATTGCCGGGATATTTGGACAGAGGAGCCGATGGAGCATGGATTTGAAAAGCCTGTTGCTTCCCGCCAATTTCGGTCTTCACGGTCCTGTAGCCTGCAAACATATCGCCTGGTAGATATACTGGTCCTTTTGCCTTTTCCTCGGCTATAGTTCCATCAACTACCAACTTGATCATATTTATCAATGTGTTCACCAGTACTCCGGATTGATTGATAAGAGCATGATGTACTGCCGAATCAATGCGATCTTGTAAAGTATGAAGTTCTTCATTGTTTGATTCGGTCTTGGGTATCTTGCCTTTATCCTCAGTAACTCCAGAAGTACTTGGATCTGATTCCACGATCGGCGGCAACTCGACTTTAGTTCTCTGGATAACCATGCCCTGTCAGGTTACCGTGAGTGAATGCAGATATCGATTTTGGAGTTGATCTAGCAATTTCTTCATCTCTTCTCTCTGCTCTTCATTCAGCTGCTCGATCGTGACTGGTAGGACATTGTCCTCTGAGACTTCAATAATGTTGGGCATCATGATGACACAATTGTCCCACAGGGCATGCCAAAAGCGTGTTGATGCGAAAAACACACACTGGCCTGAGAGATTTGCTTTACTCTAGTGCAGGTCCAAAACTTGTTCTTAGGTTCGAGGGCGTGCCGGTTGATTTGATCCTGCAATCAACAAGAACAAACATGCAAATTTATTAGTAAACGATAGTCAATCGACTAGCTAGCTGATATCGTATCGTGTTGTAACCTAGCCGATGCAATAAAGCATGAATCGGCTGTAGGGTATTTATCAATGATAAGCTAACCCTAAACTTAGTACATCGGCTGAAAAGATCAGTATTACACAACCAATATATCAATATTACTTTAGAAATAAGCAATTGGGATAGATCGGACTAAATCGAGATAGTATAAATTGCCTAAGTCTAAAATAACATGAAATAATGATTATATATACTCATGTTATAGCCGAAGCCCAGATTTAAGCATGTATCGGCTATAGCTCTGATACAACCTTATACTAGGATATTCTCTTGCAATAAATATACTCAACTAATATCAATCAGATTGATAGTAAGTTCAATATATTTGTATTAGATTAGATCCTGATATAAAGGGCAGATATAGCATATTAAACAAAGCGTAAAACTATGTAAAACATCTATATCAGGTAAGATCGGCTGAAACCCCGATACTATCCTTATTAACAACCTAAAATAGGCTAGAGATTATGATTCGGATCACGACTTAGTAGATCAAACTTAACTAATGCAGCACTAAGTATGAGAAGAAGCATGATATCTAGATAATCAAGCCGATGGTTGCCTTTTCGGGATGGTGGATACATTATATAATTTAAACCAATAAGACAATCTAGCCGTTACCAGCAAAACCCTAGATAGAGCTTGGCCGATGCAAGTAGATTGCATTATCGATCTGAATTATATAATGTGTATGATAACTCGGAGATTCACAAGATAGAATTAGAGTGTCATAAAGATGTAAGCACTAATTCCGATGATGCAAACCGCCATAACAAGGCCTACCTTGTGGCCGAAGATCAAATTGATGCAGCTCGACTCGAAAGCATGAACTTGTCGAAAATAGAAAACAAAGATGGCGATGCGCCGAGATTGATTAAACTTGATTGTTGTTTATTTACAAGACCTCGGGTCTATATTTATACCCGAAAATACAAGCACTATCCATCACGGACAGGACTCATATTAACCTAATACAAATCCAACTAACAAAATGGTCCCTTAGGTGGACTCTTACCGAGATTATCTATAAGGAAATTATACATATTCCTAATTAATAGATACAATTGCCAATCTTGGACTCTATCCTTGCCCAGCAATATCATCGTAAGCTCTCTGTTAAATCCGATATTGACTTCACATGCGATAACGGCCATATCTGCTATCCAAATCGGACTCGGTTTCCAGCCGATACGGACTCCAGCCGATGCGCACTCTGTTTCCGAGTTTTCTACATATCTTCGAATCGGCTTCGGATTGGATCATGTTTCTGATTCATGAGCTTGCCAAATTTCGCCGTCAACATGGTGGTAGCAGTTCGTCAGCAGCAAGTGGTGACGCTAGATCGCATGGACCCGCCAAAGAGTTATCCAACTATTTGGATAGCAACGCTATCAGGCATGAATCATCAGACTTCAACGTAGTCGGGTGGTGGAATGATCACAAGATGTCATATCATGTGCTTTCAAAAGTAGCATGGGATGTGTTGACGGTGCTCGTATCTTCGGTATCCTCCGAATCGGCCTTCAGTCTATGCGGAAGAATTATCGAGGACAAGAGAACAAGTCTGAGCAACGATCACGTAGAAATGCTACTAAGCGTCAAAGACTGGGAGCTACAGAACATGCCTAATAAACTGATGATAACCAAGAATCGGTTGCTCAGTTCGAAAACCTTTATTTTGATGACAATCAACCAGAGTAACTACTTTGTATTTTTAAGTATTGATCCGTAAGCTGTACTTTTTTCTTTATCATGGTTTTCTAAAATATGAGTTTTTTACATGATAAAGTTTTTAACGAGGCAGCATGTATCATGTAAAACATCAATAAAGGTCATTACTCTTTATTCCCATTTTTGTTATCTTTTCATAAGTCTAATTATTTTTCTATTTTTTCCAACTACAATTAATCATTATTTTTCATTGCACTAAGTCAAATTTTTGGGACGTTCCTCTTTGAATTATTTTTCGCAGTCAAGCCGACAGCCCGACAGGCCGACAGGCCCGACACAGGCGGGCAGGCAGCGACAGGCCGACAGCGGCGCGAGCGCTCCCGCTCGCCCGTGTTCTCCACACGTCGCCTGCGCTCCTGGCCACCCGCTCCACCCGTCCTGCCCTCCCGCTTCAAATTTCGCCCGCCCAGCGCCCGCGCGCTTGGCCGCACCAACTCGCCCAGCAGCCTCCGCATCCCGCCCATCCGACCGTGCCACCCACGGTCCATGTGTCATTCACGGGCGTGTGCTGGCACGGTACGGCACGATGTCCCCTTGGGCCGTGCCTGGCCGGGGAGACGGCACATGGGCCGGCACGGCACGGCCCGCTACAGAAGCCGTGCCTAACGGGTCGTGCCCTAGCGGGCCGTGCCACTGGCGTACCCGTGCCATGCTGGGCCGGGCCGCTCAGTTGGCCAGGTATACCACACTGCTCGCCCAACCCCTTGGCCAGCACGGGCTGCGAGGCGTCGAGTGATACTGGCCCGCAGATGTCCGGTGATTGAGATATTGATAGGTGAAGAGAGAGAAGGGTCTAGGGTCCACGCGGGTCTCAGGCTGACTCAGTCGGATTGACGGTAGTCAACTCAATACGTCAGCTAAAAACCAGACATAATACTGTCATGGGATTCTAAGTGTAAGTGCTCCGGTATTACAAGTTAAAGGAATATATTATATGGGTTTAAGGATGTGATTTAAACTCAATGTCAACAACGCAACCGCCGGCCCAAACAAAGCAATCTTATAAGTCTGGGCTGCTTAGTCTGCCCAGAGGGCCGTGGTCGAATCCACCGCCGTCAAGCATGGGACTTCGTCCTGGCCACTGCCCGTCACTTCTTCGTGGGTCAAACGATTCCTTTGGAGGAGACGATACAGAGACAAGTTGCGATCAGCAGCAAGCCAGCAAGCTTGTGGGCCACCAGCAGAGATGTGAACCAATCCACATAACAAAATAGTCTATATAAATCCCTCATTAAGAGTCGAGTTCAAATTTCCCTTGTTCAATCGCAATACCATGTATAATACCTCCTACAACTATCAATACCGGCTCAATTTACCTTCTCAAATGGTTTTGATGGTAGTTCCATCCATCCTGCGTGAAATAAAATATATAGTTAGATTCACATGGAAGTGGCCACCTTTATTTTTTTCTTACCTCTCGCCAAGGACGGATCCAGTGTAAGTGCTGGGGGATTCGAGTCCCCTACCCCGCTAGATCACCGTTGATAGAAGATAGGGGATGGAGAAGAAGAGGGAGAGGAGGAAGAGAAAGGGAGATGAAGGAGAAAGGAGATAAGTTCCCCTATATCTGGATCTGTCCCTGTCTCTCACCTCTCTCTCCTCAGGATAGTGGCTCAGTTGCGCTGCGATCAACGGTATAGCTCCAGAAGGGTGTCAACAAACTCCAAAAGACACAAGGGTTGGTCACAGTCGACGCTCTCTCATTGCCCCTATCCTGAGCATGCAGCTCACCAACCGTGTTTATATAGCACCACCACCAGCAGCGTTGCCTCCACCACCGCCAGCATCGCAATGAGGCCTAGTGAGAGTGCAAAGGTCCACCATTTTCTTTGTCCTTCCTCACACGTTTGATGTTGTCTTGCTACTATGGAGGATGAGAGAGTTGGCGGCGATGCTTGAAGATTTGGAAAGCAAGAGGGAATAATAGGAGAGACATGCGGAGGAAGGGAAGATTGGGTGATGATATATGGGCCCAACTATTTTTAAATTTTTATTTTTTTGCTAACTGACAAGTAGAGCCATTCCCTGTAGGCACCATGCATGTGGAATCAAAATCACCTACAAATCAGCCACGGCGGCACCTTGTCCTGTTTAAAAGTTAAGGATAATTTTGTGATTAGTTTTGTGGTCCAGATAGTAAACTCAAACTCGAGCCATAATTAAAAAGGTAACATATACTTTTTCTCTACGCATAAACCTAGTCGTCGACCAAACCACCATCGCTGGCAAGCTCTTCTTTGCAGAGGCTTTGGGCACGGGTCACCTTGACGCTCATGAGGTGATGTCTATGGTCTAACAGTTGGGCTCGTTCGTGTTTCTGATAGGTGGGGTCAGCAGGTTGGTAAGTTGGCATGCGTACTCAAGTTTCTTAAGTTGAGCATAATTTTGTTCCTAAAAATTAACAATTATTAGTAAAGTTAGTCGCTGCTTTCAACAAATTGGTAAATTGTTTTTCAATTGAGATACTAACAGTCCATCGTGCCGAATAATCGCATATATATATATATATATATATATGCACATATATATATATATATATATGTATATATATATATATGCATATATATGTGTGTATATATATACATATATATATATATATGTATGTATGTATATGTATGTATATGTACATGTATATATATATATGTATATGTACATATACATATACATCTACATATATGTATACATATATATATATATATACATATGTACATGTATATGTACATATAGATAGATAGGTAGATAGATAGATAGACACACATATTCTGCTTGAGCATCGTACGTGTGATGGCCTTTTGCATGGAGTGGCATTTATCACTCAAGAGTAGTCCAATGCACATAAGGGAAATGCACACATAACTAATTCAATTAGCGTACAACATAACTGTAAAACTAAAAAACTTTAGTGTGATTTCTTTTTAAGCTGGTGTCCCCCGCTTATTGGTTTTGTACTGAAACTTTTGAAATTTTGGGCTTTCGATGGCTCCTGTATAATTTCTCTAATGTGTTACGAATAATTTAATCACCTCAAGTTAGATAAATGTGACACCTTTTATTAGCACGTGATGATAAAGTACGGCTAAGAACCAAACAAACCCTAGTATTTCGGTCCCGGAATGTTCCTGTACGTGTTTCGAAATAGTGAATCCTAGCCATCTCTGTACTCTCAACCTTTGTCTAAAAACTATAGAACCACAATGTACCGTTTAGAATATTTGTTGTTCTTGTAGTATTTATTTGTTTCGTATGTATGGCTTAGATACCGATTGAAATATTTACTGCTCTTGTAAAGCTATTTATTGCTCTTGTAAAGCTGGTTGGCTGATCCTATAAATATTTTAATGTGATTATAGCTCACGGGAGCTACGCAATACTTTTACAAGAAAATATCACATCCTTATTATTGTAGTAAGTAATTGTGTGCGACATGACACTTCGAAGTTAGCATCTTTTGTCATTCGTAGAAGATATTTAAGGGCTCCTTTGGTTTGAGAATCACTTCCTACACAATTCATGTCTTAGGAAGTATATACAGTTTAATTTATTCAAATTAGAAAAAAGAACATCCCAAAACCCAATCCCTTTCAAAATTAATAAGTTGAGGAAACCTCATGGTAGGCTGTCTCTCGTACTGGCAATTTCACACCCTGGTAAGATGAAAGCCTAAAAACTGTGGGCGAGTTTGCTGAACACATCACGTACTAACGTTAACCCACCGTTTCCCAACACCTGACGCCCTAGATCCTGCAGCATACGGAGGATTCATCCTCTGGAGATTTCACAGCCACAACAACACAAGCCACTCTGTCACAAGGGACAATGTCACGGATCTCCCATACATGCTTCAGTTAATTGTTTGCTCTATAAAATCTCCACAAAAATCCTCTCCTTGAGCGGTCCAGCCTCTTGTTCTTCCTCTGCCCAATTGCAACTCACAAGCTTCGAGGTATATCTGCTACTACTAGCACCTATGTCGCCATGAATTCCATGTCCTTTGTCTGCCTTTCCAACTGTTTCCTACGTAAGAAGTCACGGTACATTCCAAAAGATGAGGCTTCCAGAACAGTGGATCCAATTTTTTTTTAAAAAAAAAAATTCTCACGGGTAGAGCCCGTGACAAGAGTGTGTGAGAGAGAGAGTGTGCTTGAAACCCTGATAAAGAATTCAGAGTTTTTGTACCCTCCTGTTAATTGGTGGCTAGAGCAATGGCACAAAAGGTCCAGATGCCCTTCACATGTTCTTGTTTCATGTGAGTTGGATTGGAGTGATGTGTCCCACCCTCTCCCAATCCCTTTCTCTCTGGCCTCAGGAGTCAGCATGCATGAGCATTGCCTGCTCAATTACACATTTCCCTTAATTTGATTATCTCCCAACCACTAGTTTAGGTTTTCGCTACGCGTACAACCCGGTTTTTGGTGTATTTTCCCTTCGGCGGTCACCAGGGCCCACCTGTCAGCGAGAGCGACCAAGTTTTGGAGACATTTTTCATTGTGTTTATAGATCCAATTACACAAACTCGGCTAAGTAGGCCTGAAATGGACATGCTACTATACACTCTGTACACCTTGGGGTATAAAGCTGGAGTAGATGCCTATCAACTTCTCCAGCTCTTGCAGAAGCTCACCACTCTGAGCTCTGTCTGAACTCTGAAGATGGAGGAGCACTGCACCACGAAGAAGCCGAGGTTGCTTCTTCCTGCCTTGGAGGTGATACTGATTGCTCTTCTTCTTCCTCTCCATGGTTCACATTGTGAGAGCTCTACTCAAGGTGAAGGTGGCGGCGCCGGTGCCGGCGCCGCGAACCTGACGGTGACCGGCACGGTGTTCTGCGACGCCTGCTCCTCCAGCTCCTTCTCCAACCACAGCTACTTCTTGCCAGGTACTACTGAACTTCAGTTATCATCAGGCTGAAGTCAATGGTGATGTGTTCTCTAATTAATTTTGGAGGATTAGTTTGTTGTTTGGATTTTCTGAAAATATTTTGGTAGAAGACCACTGTCAGAAATTTCATTATAAACCTTTATGGAATGTTTCGGGGAACATAATCTGTTTCTTGGCATTGAAAATTCCTTTTTGTTTTCCTCCATCAATTGGAATTTGGGAGCTCTGCTTTTTATTAGGTGTTGTGTCTGTCACCCATGGAATTTTCTTCTGCACTTTTTTGTAATAATTTTAGAGAACGTCTACGATAAACAACTTGCAATCCACAGGTGTGCACTGACATGCTACTTGCACATCCAACCAAAATAAATAGCCAAGGTTTACAGTACAACAATATTAAACTGTTTAGAATGGTTCTAAGTTTGGAGCTTTAGGATGCGTATTTTGCTCAAACTCTAATGCTAATCTTATGTTACAATCAATTAATGTTATGGTACCTTTTTTAAAAAATAAAAGAAATATTTTATACATATCTTGTCTGGATGTAGAGGCTGGATTTTTATCCATTTTCTTAAAAAACCATTATCCTAAAAACATCACAAGGATAAACCATTTAATAATCCAATCCAATACAAATTGTGGATAATTAATCTGATGTAGTTTTTCCTTGGTTGTTCATCAGGTGTCAAAGTGAGAATCGATTGCATGATCAGTGTGAAGTCAGCATCCAAGGAGGAAATCAAGATCACGGCGGAGAAGGTGACCAACAACTTCGGCGCGTACCAGCTCGACATCCCGGCGATCGACGGCTTCGAGTGCGCCACCTCCGCCGCCCCCGCCGCCGAGTCCTTCTGCCGCGCCGCCGTCCTCGACAACCCCTCGCCGCTCTGCAACGTGCCGGCGGTCACCACCACCGTCGGCCACATCTCCTCCGACCAGCCCAACGCCTGCCTCTACAACCTCAACTCTCTCTACTACCGCCCCGGCGCCAAGAACGGCGGCCAATGCGGCGCCAGCGCCGGCGCCGGAGGCGACGTGCCGCCCGCCGCGCTGAACACGTCGCTGTTCTACTGCCCGCCGTGGCCGTGGCCGCCGATCCCGTTCTGCACGCCGCGCCCGTGGTTCCCGCCCATCCCGTTCTTCACGCCGCCGCCGCCGGCGTTCCCGTTCCCGCTGCCGCCGATACCGTTCCTCACGCCGCCGTCGCCCCCGCCGCCGGCGTTCCCGTTCCCTCTCCCGCCGTGGCCGTGGGCGCCACCGCCGGCGGCGCAGCCTCCGCCGGCGTTCCCGTTCCCGTTCCCGCACCTGCCGCCGATCTTCTCGCCGCCGTCACAGCCCCCGCCGCCGCCGCCGGCGTTCCCGTTCCCGCAGCTACCGCCTCTCCCACATT
Organism: Oryza punctata; assembly: GCA_000573905.2. Classification (NCBI taxonomy): domain Eukaryota; kingdom Viridiplantae; phylum Streptophyta; class Magnoliopsida; order Poales; family Poaceae; genus Oryza; species Oryza punctata. Next base: position 19,587,757 of record CM002499.2, on the reverse strand, counting down.
TCCCACCGCTGCCATCATTCTACCCATCGCCACCTCCGCCTCCGCCGCCGCCGCCACCGCCGCCGCCATCGTTCCCATGGCCGTTCCCGCCATTGCCGCCGTTCTTCCCGCCATATCCATCCCCCACGAAACCATCTCCTCCGCCATTGGTGTACTCTCGCAAAGATCCGAGCACTTGGTCTTCTTCCAAACAGCAGCCATGAGTAAATACATTTTGTTTTTGCTTGTGCTGGAAATTATATTGTGTACTATGTATATGAGCTGTTTTTTTATGGATTGTTTAGTGTTCAGCTGTAAGAGTGTAATTGTGTATTTGCACTCTGTATACAAATATTTTTAGATTTTAGGTTTGAAAAAGAACAAGGTTTAGGTTAATCCTACTTTGTAACTATGAAAGGGCAAATTTATCGCTGCTTGTGATCTCTCTGTCTTTGACTCTCAGTGTGGAAATTTGGCATCCAGGTTAATATCAAACCGGGAGTCTCAACTTCTGTTTTGAACATTTTGTGAAAAATATATATAGTACATAGAAGTTGTTAATGATTTCCAGCACAAAACAGTGAAGGCTGTAATTTCTTTCCAAACAATTGTACGACAATAGTGACAATGTAAACTTCATGCATTTGTTTTCACCTATGACCAGTCACCCTGCAGGTAAGGCAGAGGAAATGGGGAAAATATAAAGGGGACTAAGAAAAAAATTGTAGTCATAAGTTGTTTGTAGAAAATATCATTTTCCAATGAAATTATAGAGTTCCTTTTTGCGAGTAAATTAAAGACTTCTTTCTTTGCAGGTAATCACTAAGGATTACAAATTTACAGTACAGTTGATGAGTTGAATACCAGAACTAGTCACCCTTTTTGCGAGTAAAATGAAAGAGTAATTTTACATATTGCATTTAGAAGGGCAGCATTTGCTTCAATGTACATTGTCTGAAGATAAGAGCAGCGTAACCAGCATTGCACAGAGCTTTAGACCAGGGTTGACAATAACGGTGGTTACTGCATGGTCAGTTACAGCAGGGGTTCGGTATATTAAACCGCTGGTATATGGTTTGATAAAATTTGTTTGAATTAAAATTTTAAGAAGGAAAAAAAATTTTAGAAGTAGTACATCAGTTCTAGTGCTATCTATTAAAAAATTGTGTGAATTACTAAAGTTAACTTCATATTTTCGATCCAAACCAAAATGGAAACAGAAATTAAAAAAAAAACGGGTAGGCCAACCTGAGAACTACTCGTGAAGCCCATTTATTAGGCCCAACTGAGAAAATATCATCTGTGTCACTCATTCACACACACTGTCACAGCGCAAAATATGTTTCTAAAATGTTTTTAATTTTCCTTAAATTTTTCAATGTTCCATACTTTTTTTGCAATTATCTCTTTTTAAAAAAAATGCTGCAGTTTCCGTGGCTTACCAAGTGGTAATTACGATTAATATGACCGATCGAGAGAGTTTGAAAATTTCTGAAATAAAAATAATTAAAGATGAATTTTGCACGTCTTTCAACTCGGTTAAAGTCTTACCGTGGTGTGGTGGTAAAACCCCTAACACCGGTAGGGGAAACTTGCTTTAGACAGTAGGCATGAGATTGCAGGCCTTAGAAATTAGAGTATATGATTATTTGATTTCCTTTCCTGCAAAGTTTTATTTGTTTAAACTCTATAGACTGAAATATATGATGGTAAGTAAATGTTTAACGAAATTGTATTTATCTCATGAATAATATATGCATTATGGATCCTTGTTTCTCCCTAAGAGGGTATAAGGAGATATTCTAAAATTTGGTACCTCTTTGGTACCTAGAGTACCAAGACTAGAATATTTTGTACCTCTTGGTTTCTTTCAAGGGTCATAAATTTTATCTTACAAAATATCTGATATTTTTTGTTTTGCAAGGGAAAACAGTTCGATTTGAAATTAAGTCAGATTCAAGTTATGGTTTTTTTTTCTACATGAAGTTTTGATTTTTCTACTTCAAAGCTAATGTTCGTCAGGTTAAAAATATAAAGGCAGAAAAATATTAGTTGAAACTTTTGAATTCTTCCCTAAAAAAAGATGGTCTTTTTTGACTGTGAAATTGATCTCCCCATGAAAACAAAAAAAATCTGTATTTTGAGACTGGCATAAAAAAGAAATTTGACAGGAAACGCAAAAAATAGAAACAATTTTGCGACTGTTTTCTCAAATCATGTTCCTGTAAAAAAAAAATTCTGCTTCATTAGTCTCACCAGTCAATATTGCACAAGCAGCCGCTCGAATAAATGCTGGATGCTCAGGTCCCGTTCGTTTATGCTACAGGTGGATGAAAATTTACATCTTCTCATCACGTTTTTTCAAACCGCTAAATGATGGGTTCGTCTGAAAATTTTCTATATAAAAATTTAGATAAATCTATTTTTCAAGTTTATAATAATTAAAACTCAATTAATTATACGTTAATACTATCTCGTTTTATGTAAAATACTTAATCTTTATCTTCATCTACACTTAAAAAAACATCATCATCTTTTACTACTCCCTCGTCTGTCCTGTAATAAGTTTATTTTGTACCTCCTTTCATTTTTTTCTAAAACAAATTTATTTTTAAAGTAATCTTTATATTGAAGTTTATAAAAGTAGAAAATAATTGTATTAGAAGTAGATAAAGTGGTGAATAGTTATATTGGATTTTAATAAAATAAAGGTATTCAAGTTTTTTTTATTTGTATGTGTAGGATAGGTAAAAAATAAATTTATTGGGAAGCGGAGGGATGAGTAGAAGGCTAGAATGCAGCAATGATATTGTCTTACCCAATTAAAGGCCCATCCTTTATTTTCAGTTTAAGACGGATCCCAAGTCCCAACATGATGCCAACCATGTCAATAAGATTATCAACCATAATGAAGTGTCTGGCCACTACCCGTGGCTTATGACAAAAATGCTGGCATGGCTTCACGTAGAAAACGAACAAAACCATACTGTTTACGTACTATAGTACTACTAATCATTTATCCAAAGTTGCATTCATGAAATTGTTGGAGCAGTTGGGATTTCAGCCATGGATCGCGTGATTTGTTCATCGCTTGACTAATTATAACTATAATTAATTAACCATTCTTTAGTTTAGTCATCAACAGCAACATGTAGGGCCATGGTCTTGGTTATCCTGTGCCCCCAAAGCTGCACAGGTCCGGTGTTAATTAACTGCTCCTCAATCGATCGATCTGGTCACCGACCCCAGCAATTAGCATATTTCGGACTCCGGAGAGTGACGCGACGGAAGACGATGAATACGCGAAGCACGCACGCATGGCTCGTTTGTCCACTTTTGTTCTCGTGGAAAGAAGGGCGGTTCTTGTCAATTTCACTTCATGCGTGCGTAATGTGTGGGCATATGGCGGCGTTGTCAAATGTTCGTCAAAATCAGAGGCCACTGACTACCAGCCTTAGTTATTCTTCCTCCGTCCCAGATTAGTTATCGCTTTGATTTTTTACTTATAACGTTTGACTATTCGTTTTATTTGAAAAATTAATATAAATATTAAAAGATTATGGATATTTAAAGTATTTTGATAATAAAGCAAGTTGCAAAAAACTAAATAATAATTTCATAATTTTTTGAATAAAATGAATGATCAAACTTTCCAAACAAAAACTTAAAAACGATAAGTATTTTAGGACGGAGGTAGTAATTGGCACGACACTTATTCACGTTTATAAAGTTTAAACTTTGATCGCCGATTTTTTCCAAAGGTTTTACGTATAGTTACTTGAAAATATGGTTATGTTGTCAAAATAGGTATCATCATTTGTAAATATAGCCATCATACATATATAACTACTTTAAAGTACTCTTTTAATAACAACATCAATTATAAAAAAGAAAGGGAGTAGATGGATATCTAAGAAAAGTGGAGGATTGATAGAATGATGCTCTTCCACGCTACTCCTATAAAAAAAACACTCCTACGTATATGCAGATTCACATTGAGGAATGATGTTTTTTTATTAAATATGTGATCCGAATTAGAACTATAATATATTCGGATTAGTTTCATAATATATCTTTCCTATTATCTTCTATATATACTCTTGTAAATCGTATGGGAAGGGGTAACGTTCCCATTGCTATTCCCCTACGTTTGTAATCAACTCGTCTATAGTGATTATTGCCGGTCGGTGCCCGTGGCTTTTCCGGTAAAGGTTTTCCACGTTAAATTTGTATCTCCGCTGTGCATCTATTTTCATAACAAGTAGTATCAGAGCATTAGGATTTGATCTACTACCACGTAGCTACAAGTGTGACTTTTCGGATCGAAAAATAGAGGATCAGTGATAGCGACGGTGACTACGTCCGCGTGCGTCATCGTTAGTCATCTTGTTGTAGACGCCGCCGGAGTCCGAAGCGGATTCGATGGAAAAAGCGGAAGCAGCAGCCGCACGCGAGAGGAAGCCGATCAGCAACAGGAAATCATCCAGCATGTCTGCGCACAAATGAAAGCAGAACCGAATCAATCTACTACCCCTCCGTCTCAAAAAAATCAACCTAGATAGGATGTGACCTATCCTAGGTTGATAAATCTGGACAAGACTTTGTCCAAATTCATCAACCTAGGATAGGTCACATCCTATCCTAGGTTGATTCTTTTTGGACGGAGGGAGTACTACGGTAGAAAAGCTGCCACGACACGGTTCCCGAGGCAGAATAAAAAAGAGCAACTGCCATCGAGTTCTGCAGTTTCAGAATCAATTCCCATGGTGAGTTTGAAGTATGATCTACCGCTCCTGAATCGAGACACAAGATTATCACTTTGGCAAGTGAATTTGTGAGTCGTTCTTGCACAGCGAGACCTCGATGATGTGCTATCTGAATTTGACAAGAGGACTACGGATTGGTCTGATGATGAGAAGAAAAGGCATCGTAAGGCTATGTCATATATTCATCTTCATCTATTTAATAATATTTTGCAGGACGTGCTTAAAGAGAAGATAGCCGGTGGGCTGTGATTGAAGCTGGAATAGATATGCATGAAAAAAGATCTGACCAGTAAAATGCATCTGAAGCAAAAGTTATTTTTGCATAAGTTGTAAGATGATGAGTCTGTGATGGATCATCTCTCCACTTTCAAGGAAATTGTTGCTGACCTTAAATTTATAGAGGTAAAGTAGGATGAAGAGGATTTTGGCTTTATTCTATTGTGTTTATTGCCTAGCTCATATGCAAACTTCAAGGGTACTATTCTTTATAGTTGTGATACTCCAACTTTGAAAGAAGTTTATGATGCTTTGCATGATAAAGAAAAGATGAAGAATATGGTACCCTCTAAAGGTTCAAGTTTACAAGCAAAAAACTTGGTTGTTCGGGATAGGCAACAGGAAAAGAACACAAAGAACCAATCAAGAGATAAATATTCAAGTAGCTACCGTGAAAGATCAAAATCCAAAGACAGGTATAAATCATGCAAATACTGCAAAAGAGATGGACATGATATCTCTGAGTGTTGGAAGCTATCACTACAACAAATATGGCCTATAGAGACATTTTCCTAATAATATAGAGACATTTTGAAAACGTCTTTACAGTGTTGTAGAGATATTTTGAAGAATATCTCGTAAGTGTCTTTAGGTGAAATATCTCTACGAACTAAGAGGTATTTTATAAAATGTCTCTATGCAAAATAGAGACACCTTGTAAAGATATTAAATTGTGCAGCATCCATAGCAAATCAATGTGAAAAAAGAGAAAATATTATCTTACCAATCCTTGAAGTCGTGACCTCTTGAGTTTACCTTTTTTATCTTCAATGCACTAACCATCTCAACCTCATAAAATTACTTGTAAATATGTGTTTTGTGTTACTTATATCTAATTACTTAGTATATATTAATGTTTGGAAAAGCGCCTCTACAAAAATTTAGACGCCTTAAGAAAATACCTTTACATATGAGGCAAATTTTAAAACAACGAAAAATGCCTCTATAAGATAAATTTAATAAAATATGTTAAAAGTGTCTCTAAAGTGTCTCTGGAGTTAAAGTATTTTAGGTGATTTTAAAGGTGCCTCTAAAAAGTGTCTCTACACTATAGAGCTCCAGATTTTAGAGGCAAATTGAAAATCGCCTCTACAAAAGTGTCTCTACATAAGGTTTTTGTTGTAGTGTATAGAACAAAGATAAGAGAACCAAAAAGTATAGACTAAAAGGTAATAAATAAGAGAAAGGTAAAGCCGCAGTAGTTACTGATGATAAGTCTGTTGCAGAATTGCTTGTTGCTTATGCTCGTTGTGCACAAACTAGTGACCAGTGGATTCTTAATATTACATGCACATATCATTTGTGCTTGAATAGGGATTGGTTTGCCACCTATGAAACTGTGCAAGGTGGTATTGTTTTGATGGGTGATAATACACCATGCAAGATTCCAGGTATGGGAACAATTTAGATCAAGATGTTTGATGGCTATATCAAAACATTGTTAGATGTGCAGCATATTCCAAATTTGAAGGAGTTTCATTTCTTTACGTACTCTTGATCGCAAATGGTACAAATATTCCGGTGGAAACGGAATTTTGAAGGTAACTAAAGGCTCTCTTGTTGTGACAACTGTGGACATATACCATCTGCGAGGTACAAATATATTAGGTAATATTGCTACGGTTTCAGATTCATTATCTAATTCTGATGCTACTAATCTTTGGCATATGCGTCTTGGGCATACGAGTGATTGGTTTGGTAGAATTGAGTAAGCGAGGATTGCTAGATGAACAAGGCATCGGGAAGCTCAAATTTTGTGAACATTGCATCTTTGGCAAGCATAAGAGGGTGAAGTTCACCACATCTATACATAAGGTATTCTTGATTATGTGCATTCTGATTTATGGGGGCCTGCACTTAAGACATCTTTTGGAGGTGCTCGGTATATGATGACTATCGTTGATGATTATTCGCGAAAAGTTTAGCCTTATTTCTTGAAGCACAAATATCAAGCTTTTGATGTGTTTAAAGAGTGGAAAACTATGGTTGAAAGATAAACTAAAAGAAAGGTGAAAATACTTCGTACTGATAATGAGATGGAGTTTTGTTCTAAGATATTTAAATCACATTGTAAGTCTGAAGGCATTGTTGCGTCACTACACCGTTCCTCATACACCTCAACAAAACAGCGTAGCGGAGCGTATGAATAAGACAATTATATCAAAGGCCCGTTGTATGTTGTCTAATGCAGGTTTATCTAAACAGTTTTGGGCGAAAGTTGTTTCCACTGCTTGTTATCTTATTAATCGATCACCTAGTTATGCCATTGATAAGAAGACTCCAGTTAAGGTATGGTCTAGTTCCCAGCAAATTATTTAGACTTAAGAGTATTTCTTTGTACTGCTTATGCTCATGTTGATAATAGTAAATTGGAGCCTAGAGCTATTAAGTGCATTTTTCTTGGTTATCCGTCTGGTGTGAAAGGCTATAAGTTATGTTGTTCTGAAACTAGAAACATTGTGATTAGTAGAAATATTGTCTTCCATGAATCAGTTATGTCACATGACAAATCATCTACTAATGTTCCTGTTAAGAGTCAATAGAAAGCAAGTGTGCGGGTGGAGCACTTGATCAGTCCAAGGCATGCACCAGAAAAAGAAGATGTTACTATTAACCAAAATGCACTTGTTAGTGAAGATTTAGATCCTTCTACTGTTGAGTAGTCTCCAAAACATTATACTGCACAAGATAAGCCCAAAAGAAATACTAAACCTCATCGAAAATATATTAAATAAGAGAACATAGTTGTTTATGCTTTGAGTGTGGCAAAGGAAATTGAAGGTAATGCAGAACCTTCTTCATATTCTGAGGCTATTGTTTCTGATGATTGCAATATATGGATAACTGCTATGCATGATGAGATGGAGTCACTTGAAAAAAAAATCGTATTTGAGAATTGGTGAAATTGCCAAAGGAGAAGAAACCTCTCCGTTGCAAGTGGATCTTCAAAAGAAAAAAAGGTATATCTCCAAGTGATAAGGCAAGATACAAAGCAAGGTTAGGCTTTGTTCTTCCCCCCTTTTCCAAACTCACCTCTCTCGTTTTCTGCGCGCACGCTTTTCAAACTACTAAACGGTGTGTTTTTTGCAAAAAGTTTCTATACAAAAGTTGCTTAAAAAATCAAATTAATCCATTTTAAAAAAAAATAGCTAAAACTTAATTAATCACGCGCTAATGGACCGCTCCGTTTTCCGTGTTCACTGTGCGTGTTGGGAACCACCTCCAACGAACGCAGCCTTAGTTGCTAAAGGTTATAGCCAGTCCAGGTATTAATTTCAATGATGTATTTTTCCCTGTTGTGAAGTATAGTTCAATTCGCACTTTACTCAATATTGTTGCAATGCATGATTATGAACTAGAGCAAATGGATGTTAAAACTGCATTTTTATATGGGGAGTTAGAAGATGATATTTGTATGGAGTAACCTAAAGGTTTTGTTGTTTCTGGAAAAGAGAACATAGTATGTAGGTTGAAGAAACCTCTTTATGGGTTGAAACAGTCAACAAGACAATAGTATAAGAGATTTGACTCTTTCATGCTTTTTCAGAAATTTAGAAGATCCAATTTTGATAGTTGTGTTTATCTCAAAGTTGTTGATGGTTCAGCTATATATTTGCTTCTTTATATCGATGATATATTGATTGCTGTAAAAGACAAATTAGATATAGCAAAGTTGAAGGTATAATTAAGTAGCGACTTTGAGATGAAGGATTTAGGTGCAGCGAAGAAAATTCTTGGTATGGAAATTACTAGAGAAATAGTTTGGCAAGTTATATCTTAGTCAGAAAGGTTATATTGAAAAAATTCTTCGTCGTTTCAATATGCATGATGCAAAACCAGTGAGTATTACTTTAACTGCACATTTCAGATTATCTTCAGATTTATTTCCACTGTCAGATTATGATGTTGAGTACATGTCTACGAGTTCCATATTCAAGTGCAGTTGGTTCACTTATGTATGCCACGGTATGTTCTCATCCTGAATTATCACATGCATTGAGTGTTATCAATAGATACCTGGCTAATCCTGGCAAAGAGCATTACATTGAAAAGTTGTTCAGTGGATTTTCAGATACCTACGTGGTACTTCTAGTGCTTGTTTGCAATTTGGGAGATCTAGAGATGGACTTGTTGGTTATGTAGATTCAGATTTTGCTGGAGATTTGGATAGGAGAAGATCGCTCACAGTTTAAGTTTTCACTATTGGAGGATGTGTTGATAGTTGGAAGGCAAATTTGTTTACTATTGATGCTGAGTATATGATATTTCTGAAGCTTGTAAAGAAGCTATTTGGCTTAGAGGTTTGTACACTGAGCTTTGTGGAGTTAAGTCTTACAATGATATATTTTGTGATAGCCAAGGTACAGTATACCTTACAAAGGATCAGATGTTCGATGAGAGAACAAAGTACATTGATGTGAGATATCACTTTATTCGAGGTGTGATGGCTAAAGGTGATGTTAAGGTATGCAAGATAAGTACTCATGATAATTCAGTTGATATGATGATAAAGTCAGTTCCTACTATTAAGTTTGAGTTTTGCTCAAGCTTGGTTGGCGCGCAATGATTTACCCACATGAGGTATTTTTGGTTATTGATGTTTTTTATGCTACAAGAGAAAATTCGTCTCAAGGTAGAGATTGTTAAATATGTGATCCGAATTAGACCTACAATATATTCGGATTAGTTTCCTAATAGAACTTCGTGTCATTTTCTATTAGGTATCTTTCATATTATCTCCTATATATACTCTTGTAAACCGTACGGAAAGGGGATAACGTTCTCATTGCTATTTCCCTACATTTGTAATCAACTCCTCGTAGTGATTATTGTCGGTCGGTGCCCGTGGTTTTTTCCCGTAAGGGTTTTCCATGTTAAATTTTTACATCCGTTGTGCATCTATTTTTTATAACATTTTTAATAGCATGGGTGTACATCGTAAGTGAGAATTTTAGATAGCACATAGTAAAATAGTATTTTTCAACTCCTATATTTTTACATGGTTCTCTCAAGTAGAGAGAGAGCCTATTCCATTTGTCCCTTCAATATTAATAATAATTGCAGATTTGAAGTGATGCGTGCCCTAATTAAGGATTGTCAGAAATTGACATCCTAGCTAGTAGTAGGAGTACTTGTTATTCATCTCGTCAGAAATTGACAGTACTTTGTTAAATTGTTTGGAGTAGTAAATCATTCGTTGTGCAACAACCAGCTCACTCCCTGCTGTTTATACTACTACCACTACTGATCTGATGTTTATAGTGCTATGTACAGAGACTAAAGTAGGTCTAACTTTGAAAGGTTCATGGATGAAAAGTTTCGGGACATATAGTGCTACTCCCAGTTTGGAGTATTTTTATGGAGTAACCACAGAAAGTTTGGTGTTATCTTTAGCAACCATTGTTGGTCTTTGTGCAGACAAGATTAGCTTCCCCTAATTGTGAGACGACAGTTGATCAACTTTTTTGACAAATGAAAGACAAGTGAGCTTGACTAGATTCGCTTGCTGGCTCGCTGCTTTTCGCATTCTTCTTGTCTAGCAGCAGTGGAAAAAGGTTTGCTTCCACCGTCACTCTGATCACATTACCAATCATCATATATATGCTCAGCTAAACGTCATCCCAGATTCTACTTGCACATTAACCGAGGTTAAGCCAGTACTACTGGTACTTCCTCAATTAGTAATACTATTGGTACTAATAGGAGTACTAATTGAGATTATAAAATGAGGAGTAGACGCAAGCGTATCCCAGAAGAATGCAAACTTGCTTCTCTGCAACAATGGCAACAATGGAATGCGTGTCTGTATGCAAAAGATCTTGGAGAAGATCACTTGGCTTTCAGGCTTCAGGCTACAGAGCAAGGATACATGCCGCTAGGAGTAGCGCTCCTATAACTTGCAGGGTAATGGTGGCGAAACTGCTACTGGGAGTAGAGCTGATTTTGCTGATTTGACAGACTGAAGTGATTGAGAGGGATTTTGTGCATCTTTTTCTACTGGGAGAGATAATTGCACAAAGCCCTATTTTTGACTGGTTTCAGAGCAGGCAATACCTCTTTTTCTGTACTTGGGACAGCTTCAACGCACATAATCCTTCATCAGAATCTCGGGGTTTCATCTATACTCCGAGATTTGTACTTGGGAGTATTTTTATTCTTGCTAGAGTGCCCCTGTTGTTCGCACTGGGTTATTCACAAATTTCACATTTTGATCCGTTTATAAAACTTATTTTTCAAATTTCACATTTTGGTTTTTTTATAAAACTTATTTTACAAATAGATCTCTAAAAGAACTTATTCTATAAACTAGGAAGGAAACCCGCATAGTTGCACGGGCATCTTATTTATTGTTTTATGGAACAATGTTAGAAATTCATATCTCACCATATTTCCAATAAAAGACTGTAAATTACACTAGATGAAGCAATTTTTATGCAGTGAAATAGACCATAAACTTCAATATACTAACGGATAACAATGCTCCCAAATTCAAATAAATATCTCTTTATCCTGATTAAACCTAATACATCATTAATACACTAAAATATCCACTATTTACATAAGTGGTCATGTATCATCTATTTCCAAATGTATGTATAAATATTCCAAAACTACTACTTCTATCGGTTAATGGGATAACGCTATTAAATTATATATAAATGCTTCTCTAACGGGTGAAGTTGACCGTAATCAGCAAGGCTTATTTTTTCTGCTACTTTGAAACATGTGTCCTACATCAATGTAATTATGTTCCTCAAGACCAACGTGAAGTATAGCTTTAACACCTAGTTCACTCTTGGCACCCTCGTAGAGGATTGCATCGCTAAGCAAGAAGTTAAGGTGTTGTTTGTTTGAAGGGGCTAATTCATAAGTCTCTCTACTTTAGTCCATTTTAGCCTCTAAATTACCAAACAGGAGGGACTTAAACAGATTAAAACAGCATAGGGCAATAAGTCTATGGGGGAGGAGCTTAAATGGGCTAAAAACCTATAGCAGAGCGGTCCCAACCCTATCTCTCTCTTCACTCTCTCTCTCACACACTACTAGATAGATAATTTAATGAGGTTTTAGTCCCTTTTAGTCTCTCCAAACAAACAGGGTAGGACTAAAGAGAACATATGTTTTTAGCTCTACAACTAATTTTTAACTCTAACACTTATGGAAACAAATAAGGCCTAAGTACTATTACCAACAGTAGCCTCTACTGGGGCTTGCCGTCTCAACTGGTTATGTATGCCCCTACTACCCTTACGGTAGGATAGCAAGCTCTGTTATGTATGCTTGGCACCTTTAAGGAAGGATAAAGAGAGGTGGTGAAAATAATTTGTCTATTAAAGTTTTGAGTAGGTTTATGGCACAGTGCAGATGCAACAATTTGTTTCTGGTGTTAATCGATACTATATTGTATAGATATAATATTGTCTTTTTAAATTATTCATTGGACACGGTACTTCAACTATTATAGCTAAAGAGACACACCACTATAATAATCTCCAAAGCACCATATTATTGTTTATATTTTGACTAAGATCTGTAGTCTAGCGCCCATAGTTCATAATTATGTGAGATGTCCGGTGTGTATTTACTATCTGAAATTTATTTACAATAACTAATTTATTTGAGTACACTTATAATCACGTCAGTGAGGTACATGACCATACATCCACAATTATACCTACCATACTAGAAAAAGTGTATCATGAGTAGTTCATTTGTTGCCAAAATTATTTGGCAAAGAGAAAACATACCTATTGATCAAAATTCTCATGATGGATTAAGGGATCATATTATAGCAGGATCACTAGTTAGAAATACCAATCAAATAGTTTTGGAAGTTCAAAAAAAAAATAACAATCTTAATCCTACGCAAATCAAAATTAAATCAGATTTATTTAAAAATACAACTAATTCTATTTGTTTTTATTTTTTACACATGTATATTTAAAGTAGTATTGTATATTTGTCAGGTGATATTTGACATCACAAAATATGTTATACAATTGTTAGAAAAATTATCATGTCATTAATTATTATATGTTGGCTCCATATGTCATGATGTATTTAGCATTACTAATTTACAATATAACTGTTATAAGTCATCAATAACTCATCTAATTAAAGGAATACAACAGGATATAAATTAGATGTATAATTTAAAAAAACAAAAAGATGGACAAGATCCTCTAGTTTAACTGTGTGTTTTCGACTAATATATTTTTATCTCAAAATTATAGAAAATCCTATTTTAAAGATCGCCAATTTTTTATTGTACTACTTACATACTTAATTTTTTTGGTATTATCTTTTTATCATGAATTTTTTTTCTTTTTTTCTGGTGAACAGTAAGTAAGCTGTATTTTTCCCGATAGCTGTATTTTTGGCTTTTTTGGGCGAGCATTTACATATATTTTCCATTGTATACACTGGAGATCATGAGGAACGATGTTTAACGGACTGTTATGAACCCGTGCATTGCACGTGCTATAATTATTAATATTCTAAATATTAAATATTAGTTATACGTTAAATACATGTTTGTTAAATTTGTTGAAGGCCATACATAAATTTTTCTTTGAAATTCTAAGGAAATAATAATAATATTTTACTCATAATTGAAAAATAAGGAATAAAAAAATACATATGTCCTGTCCTAATTGTCTTCGGTTGCTCTAACTTGTTTTTCATTAATGTCTTGAACTGATATTTTCTATTTTATTAATTTAATAAATTCAAAATTAGCAATTGATAAGCATCGTTATCCATACTTACATATGTCAATTTTTTAATTACCTTAATTAATTAAGAAATCTAAATTAATAAGTATAAACATACTTGAGCACGTTTTGGACTTATAAGCTAAAAACTCTAAGCCTAAACAACATGTGTCTTTTTTCCTTTGGTTTTTTTAATATTCACTAGAAAAGTTGCCCATATATTGCTACGGGAAAAAACTAGTCGCTAAATGAATCATGACACATTATGTACGTGGTGGACTAATTTTTTTAATGGAAAAATCTAAATGTACTAAATTTTATCTTATTAAACTCTTATTAACACTACATGTGGTACATCTAAATTGTCTTCCATCTATATTTAAATTAAATGGTTGAGATTATTGTTTGTAAGAGTTTTGTAAAACAAAGTTAGTGCGCGTAGCAGTGCATCTTTTTTTTATGACCAGTTTCACAAATGAGCTATTTTCATGCAGCCTCAAGAAGCAACTGAAGCGATCTTGCAAAGTACAGGAAAAAAAGGTTTACATATACATTACACGTTTAACTACATCATCAGACACGTACAAACTCCTCCGCATCTCATCTTGGAAGGCATCCACTTCCATCGATTCCGCATCCATAGGAGACCTAGAATAATGGTTCTCTAAGCTCAAGCCAAAGAGGCCATGATCTCCACTACATGCTAGTTGTATGAAAACACCAAGCTAGTATGTTCAATCAGACAATATATCGGCCCACCAGTATGTCGAGTAGAACTCGTGGTATTCCAATAGCCTCAGCCTTTAGCTAATTCGACCTCAACTAATTAAGATATTGAATAGTCAGTTCTCTCATGTGGATTATCCAAAAAGAACATTTTCTCCTTAGTTAATCTTTTTATGACTGAAATTCTATTACCCTAATATATGTGCAATGACGACTGAAATTCTATTAGCCTTATTAGCCTAATATGCAACGATGAATCTACGATATGTCGTACTGTACTTACAAGGTATACTTCCAATGCAAATTGGATCAGTTGAGCCAATCCACAGCCAAATTAGAGTAATTCAACGTGGCGATGGCTGGCGTTGCAAGGACTTGCCTGTGGAGTGTTTGACTTCTTGCTGCTTGATCCATGTAATTGTATGCGGCGATCTGTGCTTTGCAGAAGCAGGGAAGACACATCGATATATCATATAACCCGATTTAATTAGATATTGGAAAGGAGAAGAGACAATAGCGAAGCTCAAAGTTGTTGGTGAGGACGCATGACTATGAGAGAACCACCTATCTCTTGCAGGGGCTAGAGGACAAAGTTGTACAGGCATGGGCTGTAGCACCCGGACGAGTCGTGCGCCTCCATCTCCAGAAATTTTACTTTTCGATTGTAGTCCGATGCATGCATATGTCTCATGCTGCAGGGCGCGCTTGTAGCATGGTCTGCGTCACGACTTCGGCGGTGGAACCACCTCGGGCCCGAACGCCGCTCTTAAACGTTGGCAGCGGTGCCAGCCACCGAATAATCAGCACACGATTATCTGCTATTCCATTATCACACGCCACTGCCTCTCGGATATATTTGCTATGATTGTATATCGTATCGGACCTTACGTTTTGGAAGTAAAGATCTGATCCTATTTCGTTTCTCTCACAGGAGTGCGATCTGATTGAAAATCGTATCGGACGATTCAATTTTGATTATTGAATCGGATGATTCATAGGAGTGCCACTGCTAGAATTCTTTTGGATTAGTTGGATCCATATCATTATAAATTCTCATATTTTAAACATATATCATTACAGTTCCTATATATATTACAATGCCACTATATAATTTTTATAGCATTTAAAATATGTTACTACTTACCCATTCGCTGCAGGTAAAAAAAATGAACCAAATATCTCCATTTCTACCTTCTTCCCTTTCTTCATTTCCCCTCTCTTTTATCCATTACCGGTGAACTCCGGCCATGATGACCACCCCTCCACCTTTGTCCCACACTGGCCTCCTCCACTCTCCTCTCACTGGCACAGCGAGCTTACTCTGTCGCTGCCTACCTTAGATCATTTTCTGGTCATGGTCATCACTAGACTTTATACACGGAAGCCAACGACTGGAAGCCACCGCGTGGGGAAGTTTGGGATTGGATATGCACTTGAGCTCTTATCATCCTCTACACGAGGCTTCACGGTGACACAAGGAGAGAGGATTTGATGCCACATGTAATGTGGACCTTATGTCCTTCGGTCTTAGGCCTAGCTAATGTTTTCGGCCTAGCAGGTGCATGTCCTGCACTTCTACTGGCCTAAGAGCATCTCCAACAATATCTCCAAATCTCACTCTTCAAACATCTATTTGGCTAGTTTGCCAAACCAAATGAATAGTCTAATTTGCATTTCACTCCAACAGACTCTCTATTACACTATCCAATCTAAACGTGGGTCCCACCCATCAGCCTCTCAACTTTTTTACCCCTTCTCCTTCACTCTTTCCTCTCTCTTTTTCTCCTTCTTCTTCTTCTCCCCTCTCTCCTCTTCTCTACCGCTGAGCCAACGGTGGTGGAGGCCGCGTGGAGCGCGGTGGTGGCGTTTGTCGTTGTCGTCGCTGCCACCCTCGTCGTCTCAAGCACAGGCGATAGAGGCTGCGGCGGATGGACGGACGGCGGTGATGTGGATCTGGGAAGACAACGGCGGCACGGATTCAGGTGGATGGGTGGCGTGGGCCCTCTTGCTTGCGTCGGCAGGGACGACGGTGGCACTAGGCCGACGGACAACGGTGGTTTTCCTGCAGAAGCTGCTTCTTCTCCGGCTTCTACTGCAAGGCACCACTGCCTCCGAAGATCTCGACGCCGCCTCGGCCACCGTCACGGAGGCCTCCGATGCGGCTCGTCCTCGACCACCGATGCAGCTCGGCCATCGGCTCTCCTCCTCGACCACATTGCTCCCAAATGGAGAAAAGTGAATGGGAGGTAGTGGGACCCATGGACGGCAAGTGAATAGTAAGTGGAGTAGGCTAGTCAAGTTTGGCTAGTAAGGGAAGGAGTTTGTCCATCCAGAGGGCTTGGAGGGTAGGATGGAGAGGCGGTTGGACTGCGATTTTTGTTTAAAATTACTAAATTTTAGCTTAGAGAGTGGGACAGAGAGAATGTTGGAGATGCTTAAAGGTTGAGTTTTTTACTTGGTGTTGGAAACCCATCCCTCGCGCACGTAATATGGAGCGACTCATTAGCGTGTGACTAATTAAGTATTAGCTAATTTTTTTGAAGTGTATGATTTTTTAAAGCAACTTTTGTATAGATTTTTTTTAAAATAATACATTGTTTAGTAGTTTAGAAAATATGCACACGAAAAACGAAGATGTTGAGTTGAGAACTGAAAAAAAACTCGGCCTAATAATTGTGAGCACCCACAACTTTTCCTAAGAAACGTTCAATAGTTTGTCTTGCCATCCACTTTCATCCAATCAAGACATCAAGTGCACCCTTGCATGGATAGATCTATCTATATCACCAGCCAAAACGGTGAATGCCATAATAGACATTAATATGTTGCTTGGTACATATTGCCAATCGAGCTTTCTTTTTATCTTTTCAAACATACGTAGAAATTTTAAAGAATATGTGACACTAATATGTCGCTTGGTACATATAGTCAAGCCTTTTTGTTTTTAAACATACATAGAAATTTTAAAGAATATGTGCAAAACTAAACAAGTATAATTCGTTTGGCTCTAATACTTCATATGTCCTAGAAGGTTGAATGATTTGGTTTTGTCATAAGTCAAACTACTTGTGTTTGATTAAGTATATAGAAAAAATATAAAAACTTTTAAAACACAAAACCAATTCATTATTTCCGCTATTGAATAATATATTTATACTATCTTAAAAGATGCTAGTAGTGATGATGATTGTGTAACCCCCAACTATCTAACAAGTGGGGATCGCCATCTATCTTTTGAGCTTATCATTATTGACCAACCATGTACTACAGTAAGAAGCTTTATTTA
Source organism: Oryza punctata (assembly GCA_000573905.2). Classification (NCBI taxonomy): domain Eukaryota; kingdom Viridiplantae; phylum Streptophyta; class Magnoliopsida; order Poales; family Poaceae; genus Oryza; species Oryza punctata. Next base: position 19,570,010 of record CM002499.2, on the reverse strand, counting down.
CTTCATGTACACTGCACAAACACACTGTTTATCCTATCATCGTTAATCAAAGTGTGTTAGTGATGATTTAGTTTTAATCAGCTTATCTAATATAATTAAAGTTCATTGTAATCGCACGGGTATTTTGCTAGTTTTTATAACCGTTAAAAATGATTGCCACGTTTTTTAAGCTGGATCAAGTAGTATGACTTAAGAAAAAAACCTTTACTCCAATATTGTATTAGTTAGGGGTGGATATTTGGTCTGACCGAAAATTTCGGTCTCGATTTTCGATCTTTTTAAAACCGAATTTCATCGAAAAATATCAAAACCGATAAATTCGGTCTCAGTCATTTTGGTCCGGTCTCGGTCTTAGCCGATATTCAGCAACATTTTCGTATATGAAAAAAATAATGGAAATTTCCAACACAAAAATAAAAAAAATCGGAAGCACGTATGAGTAAAGACCTTATTAGGTTGCATGCATAGAAGAACAAGAGATGTGAAAATTACAGTTCAATACTATTGAACTTAGTGGATTGCATGTTGCATTTGGATATATTTTTATTAATTTGATATTTTCGGTATATTCGGTTAACGGAGGAGACTAATCGAATTGACTTAACAAAATTCGGGTTTGACTGCTTAGGATCGAATTGATGACCGAATTTCTCGGTCTTTTATTTTTGGTCTCGGTCTTTTGGTTCGATTTTTTTTCTGCCCACCCCTAGTATTACTAACCGTTTGATACCGCATAGTACACTGAGGACTTGTTTAGTTCGTGAAAAGAAAATTTTTAGGTGTCACATCGAACGTTTGACCGGATGTCGGAAGGGGTTTTCGGACACGAATGAAAAACTAATTTCACCGCTCGCCTGGAAACCACGAGACGAATTTATTAAACCTAATTGATCCGTCAATAGTACATGTAGGTTACTGTAGCACTTATACCTAATCATGGACTAATTAGGCTCAAAAGATTCGTCTCACGATTTTCATGCAAACTATACAATTAGTTTTTTTAATCTATGTTTAATACTCTCTATACATGTGTCCAAAGATTCGATGTAATGTTTTTAGGAAGAAACTAAAGCCGACAGAGAGACCACGCCGGCGGCCGGCGCATGCGAAGAGAAACCACCGGACGGACCGACGGTGGCCGCCCAGACAACACGACGAAGCAATGGAAAAGGCAAGCTATCGCAGGAAAGAACCTGTAGCGGAGCAGCGGTGGCCAGTCACGGGTGGGCGGGTCCCACCTCCCTACAACTCAACACGATCCCTCGATGGCCAGTGCTACCCTACTACGCGGAGGAATTAACTCGCCGTGCGCCGGCCGGAGGCCGAGGTCAAGGCGTCACGGACCACCACCCGCGCATCGATCTCCGTCCAGCCGCGGCCTCGGCGCCCCCGCATCTGTCAAGTGTCAACCCCGCCTGTCCGATCGATCGACTCACTCACTGTCCTCCCTGCTGCCTTGCGCCCAGCGTCCTCTCCTCTCCTCTCCTCTACTCCCCGCTTCCGTTTCGGTCTGTGTGCTGCTGCAGCACACAGCCTAGCCTAGCTACGCACCGGATCCTGCACGCGTGCCTCTATCTCAGCAACTAGATGAAAGCACGCAGATACACACACAATCCATCCGGTAGAAAAAAAAAACACAAGGCAGCAAGATGAGCAAGTCGCATGTAAGTAATACTAGAGTATTATTCTCTCCATTAAAAAATATATAAGATTCAACTACCTTTAATTCAAAGATAAAAAATAATTATTACTACCTTCTAATTTGGATCATTCTAGTAAATATAATGTATGCACTCAATAGTAATTTTAAAAATAATAATTTAGTGAGAAAAAAGTACTGGTTAATGTTATGCATTTATGTATATCATATAGTATGAAACATTAAAAAACTAAAAAAAACTAGTTATGCGTTATTCTATGTAATGGAGGGAATAGTTGTATCTTGTATGGCCGTATGGGTACTACTAACTACACTGTCACTGTAGAGATGGAGATCGAGGAGCTCAACTAGAGAGCCCTGTTCACATTCCGGAATGGGCGTTGGGCGACATGCCACTCCAGCGCAATCGTTGCCCTGCGTCCACAATTTGGGACTTCCATTCTTCCTAGGCCGTCCGATCGGATCGTGCACACCTCACCTCCTGTTTGACCGCTCGTCCAGCCGGACCCCGTTTTCCGTTGAGTGCACCATTCTAGTACTGCCACAACTGTGCATCACTGTATCACCTTGCTCTAAGTGGTAGTGTCCCGGTGTTCAATGGCGTTTACATGCTTCAATGCGCCGCTGATTTGGCAAAGTTCACGAACGCCTACTCGGAGTACATCGCATTCACTACACCAGCCCAGGTCCCCCATCACACGAATGAATTTCGCTCTCCTAGATTTGCATCGATCCTTCCTGCATTCCATCCTTCACCTGGTCACCTCCTTCAATTCTATTCGATTCAATTCAATTCATAAGCCAGTATCTGAACTCACATCTCACACAATTCTTCTACACAGTAAATGACAGTACACGTGTAACCCATCGCCGGGGCCCCTACACCAACCACCAACAATCCTAGTAGCAGCAGCATCATGAACCTTCCCTACAATACGAGGCTGCTGCTGCTGCTGCTGCTGCTGCTACTACTCCTACTCCCCTTCACATCCCAAGAAAAGAGGGCACCGGCATCACATCGCATCACATAAACACTCCCCCCTCTCCTCTCAATGAATGCTACACGCAGGCAAAGGCACAAAGCCCCATCGCGTCGTGTCCATCGCATATCTGTCGCTCACTCACCCTACCCCCCAAGAACACAGACTTCATGGAGAGGACCACGGTCTTTTTGCACAAAAGACCACCCACAGCCACAGCCAGCCTTCCCTACCTTTGCCTCCGCCGTATACACGCCACCACCATTGCCAGAATCCCCACAGAATTGCCAGCATCGCAGCGGCATGATTCACCCATCAAACCACACACACGAGCCACACGGTGGAGGCAGCAATTGAGCAATGGTTGCCATTGCCCTTTTGCCAAAACGGCATTCCGTTCCACATGACATGGAACTGGGACCTCCTCCTCACTGCCTCACAGGGCTCAGCACAGGGGCCAAACCACATGAAAAAGCTTGAGCCAAAAGGAGAAAGCATGCATGCAACAACAGTGTAGTACTAGCAAACCTGCAATCGTAGCAGAAGCAACAAGACGAAGGACATGTCTACAGTTGTTAACTTGACCCACCCTGAGACGAGCCAGAGGGGAAAGAGAAAGACAAGATTCCATCTTAGCCTCAAAAGTGCAATTAATTCCACTTCCGACGAGCTGTCACCCCATGCATGCACGGTTCTACTTACACGTGACCTGATTCATTACCGGTTTTGCTACAACCAACCACCACCACAAAGCACAACCAAAGAGTGACAAAAAAATATTTTTGTTCATCCGCGCTAAGACCATCCGAGAGAGAGAAAAACAGGGTTAATTACACTTTGGTCTGCCTGACAGAGGCAACTTAACAATGCTAAGCTGCATGCAAGAAGCAGCAACTACTGCTAATGCTATACTACAGGTCTACTAGTAGTATAATGAGGGTTTCATACATGTTGGGAGTACGCACTGCGCGAGGCGTAGCAATGGTGAGCTGTTGTACTGTGAGTGATACTGACATTGGGATCAAAAAAAAAAAAAAGAACAAAGGCAGAGATGTTACTACTGTTTTGCTTTTCTTTCTTTCCTTTTGTTTTTCCACTTCTTCGCTGCTGCGACCGGCGGCTATGGGTCGGCGGGGTCGACGCAGGTGGCAACGGAGACGGAGAGCTTGTAGGGGAAGGAGTTAGTGTACTCGAAGGAGACGGTCTCGCCGGCGAGGAGTGGGCGGCCGTCGTTGAGGAGGCAGTCGTCGTGTCCCAGCCGCCGGAACACGCGCGGGTCCACCAGGCTCACCGAGCTGAACCACCCGCACCGCACGTGGATCCCCGCGATCGCGCACTCCTCGTCGCCGCCGCCGGCGCACCGGTTCATCACGTCCACCGTGTACGCCGGCACCCCGCTCGGCAGCGCCGTCGCCCTCCCCTGGTAGATCGCGATGTCGTCCGCGCCGGCACACCCGTCGTCCAGACGGTGCGTCCGGACTCCAGCTCCACCACCTCCTCCTCCGCCGCCGACGACGTCCGCGCCTGCACAAGGGCAAAAGAAAGCGGGCCCCACCGGTCAGGCTCTGCATGCTGCGACGAAAAACTGAGCACGGCAGACGGGCCCACATGTCATGCCCCGATACGACAGAATGGAATGTGAGGAGGGCGATGGAATCATGGCGCGCCAAGGGATCGTCTCGTCTCCGAGGACAAAACAAGAGGCGCCTCCGTGGGCCCCACCCTCTGGCCCCCACGGCCTGCGTCAGAGGCTTGTCGGAGAAAGCGCCGGCCGGTGGGCCAAGCAGCAGCGTCCGATCGGTCAATCGGACGGCGAGCGAAGCATCGCCGAGTGGGTGGAAGAAGCGAGAGGTTATCGGGGATAGTAGGAAGGTTGCTTTTACCTGGCGGGCGGAGAAGCTTGCGGGGGGACAGGACGGCGGGAGGCGTCGCCGGGGACGGAGAAACCGCCGCGGGAACCGGGGCGGCGAGCGGCGGCGGCGGCATCATCGGCGAGAGACCTGCACAAAAAACGTCGCACGATTAGACCCCCGCCACACAGTGACAGACATGTGGGACCATCCCGACTCGGTCCCACCCTGTCAGGGACACAAGCCCAAAACTTCACCCCACGCGACAAATCCACGACGCGGCGGAAGGCTGCAGCAGTAGCATTACACAGTGGGAGAACAGCGATACGAACAGAGCAAAACGAACCAACCACCAACCAAAAAAACATTTCGTATCCATGGGAATGGATGGATGGGTGGGTGGGGCCCACCGCGGTGCGCCTCTCCTTGTTCGTATCCCAATCTTGGAAAGGAAGGCGCAGGCCGACGTGGAGGCGGCCGAGGCATGAACACGATGCACAGTAGTACTCCAGTACAATGCAAATTCCAGAAACCGCACGGATGAAGGGGAAGAGATTTCATTCATCGTTGAAACAATTGATGATGCTACTAGCGATGCAAAACTAGGGGGGAAATCCACTGCACTCGTGCGATATCTCAAGGATTTTAATCATAGAAAAAATCAAGGAGAATGATCTCATCGAAACGGAACCAAAACACAGAGAGATTTGACGAGGAAAGGAGCCCGATTTTTTTTCAGAAATATAAATATATGTGCAGAAAAAAAACTGGAGAATCATGTGTGGGAGATTCAAGCAGCAGCGCACAGGATGGAGAGGGGTGGTTTTGGAATGGGACGTCACCTGTGTCGTCGTTGGAGGAGGCGGCGGCGAGGGCGACGTCGAAGCGGAGCGCGACGAGCAGCACCACCGCAAACGCCGCGGCCGCGAACGCCGGCGGCGTACTGGACGCCGAGGAGAAGACCCTCATCGTGCGGAAACCCCTGCGCACGAACGCCTGAAACAAAACTCCGCGGGATCACGAGACAGATCTACCACCTCCCTCTGCAATGAAAATACGCGAAATGAAGGCTACGACGAACGAACTAGCGTTGGCGGAGAAACCAAAAAGGCCGCAGAAAGGTTGAGAGAGAGAGAGAGAGAGAACACGCAGCGGCGTCACGCCGCCTCGGGCCACGCGCCCCCCCGCTGCGTGCGCTCTGCCTCCGCCTCCATCAGCCCCGCCCACACCGACGCGCACACCATCCCTCCCACCAGAACCCGCGCCGCCAGGTCGAGGCCACGCCTCGCCGCGTACTCACGCCGCTACCGCGTAGTAGGCTTGAGAAGGAGGAGGAGGTCGGCCCTACCTGCTGGCGGATGACGAGGCGGCGGCGGCGGCGACGACGGACGCCGGCGAGGATGCGGAGGAGGAGTAGTAGTAGTAGGGTTTGGCCGCGCAGCGGCGTCTCTGTCTCCCTCTCCCGTCTCGCACGTGCGCGCGGCGGAAGCGGGCGGCGAAACGAGGCGGTGAGAATGGACCCGCCTCCGCCTATATAGGCGGCGCGGCCGGAACGGAAGGCGCGTCGAGTCGGGCTCGAGTCGAACCAGGCCGGCGCGGCGGAGAGAGAGAGGGGAGGGGACCGACCCGACAGGGACCAGAAGGAAAGTGATCTGGTCTGGCCCGGTTCTGGTCAAGGCTGCACACAGCCTGCACAGGGAGGCTGGCATGGCACTGTGGATTGGCATTTGGAAAGTCTGGGGATTTTTTTTAGCAACTTTTTGTTGGTTTGAATTCTGGATTCATTTTCTGGGGATTGGATTTTTGCCGGTTTCTCTTTTGCTTTTGGAAGTGGACATAGTTGAATTGGAAGAGGATTAGGTGGTTTTTGGGTGGTTTTGCTACCTCCGGGTGTTCGAATTTGACGCGATGTTTATAGTTGTGAAGGTATGGGTGGATTTGGAGTAGTGCATCGTCTTCTTTAGAAGGAAACAAATAGGAGGAATGTGATGGAGGTTTACTACCAGCATTACCAATTTATCACTCTAGCACCCTATTTTTAGTAAATCAAGAGTCTGACCTGTAGTGTGATAAGTGAAGTGGTACATAGAGATGCGACAAATCGTGCATTCGTGGGTGCATGCATGTAAAAAAAGATCATCCGGTAGCGACAAATATTGTGCTGATTTCATAGCTGGTGACTATGGCACACGGTTGATATCGTTTGTGCGTTTTCTTTCCATCTATTATCTTCCACTATCAATCACACTTGTATTGTCCTTTCGAAACGTGCGAGAGAAAAAAATGTGTTGGAGTGCCTCTTGATGATCAACACTAGCATTGCTAACTTGTCACACTAGCCACCTATTAAACAAATCAAAGATAGAGGTTCGACTATAGCATAAAGATAAACATCAAAGTGAAATACGACAAAAGCAAGCATTTGTGGGAGCAGGCATGTGAAAAAAGGGAATCTAGTAGCGACAAACATTATACTGATTTCATAGTTGGTGACTATGGCATACGGTTGGTCTTGTTTGTGTGTTTATTCCATTTGTGTGTCTTCATTCTTCCTATCATGTACCGATCATACTCGCATTGGCTTTTCAAAGCCAAAAAAAAAAAGAGAAATGATGGAATGCCTTTTGGAAGCTTAGCACTAGCATTACCTTTCAGGCTAGCCACCTATTAAGCAAATCAAAGGTATAGGTTCGACTATAGCGTAAAGATAAACATTGTGGGGAAATGGGATAAAAGCATGCATTTGTGGGTGTATGCATGCGAAGAAAAGCAATTTTGGAGCGATAAATATAATGATAAATTGATGACTATGGTGCACGGTTACATTCTTGGCTCCATATTAGCACTTGTTGCGCTTTTGGCATGTACTTAGGGACGGATCCATGATCTGTTTGGAGGGGAGCCACATCCTCTTCTTCCTCCTTTCAGCCCTCTACTCTTCTTCATCCCCCCATATGAGAAGAAATTTTGGTAGGCCAAAAGTCTTACGCTTATCGGGAAGACTTCATTTCAAAACATGACACGTGTTGCCTACCAATCTCAAAGCAATCTCTCAATTCTCTTCCTTCTCGTTCGGCACGGCTACCAGTTCGCACATGGGACAGGCGGACAGCACAAATCAGTGATTTCTTTGTTCAGTAGCAGCAAGGCAACAAGCTCTCGCTCATGAATAATTGGAGGTTGGCAAGAGGCGATTCCTAACTTCCATTCCGCGTCTCGAGGAGCTCACACACATGGAGGGCAGCGTTGCGTCGATTCAACTGTCCTGTTCAGCGCAGAGACAAGCTCATGCGTAGGTGAAGGGCAAAGCAGTTGAGAGGGGTCAACAAGATCTGGAACAAGATCCCCTGGTGCTCAGACAGTCAGACTCGAGCTTGCCCATCACTTGTGTAGTTGTGCTCGATAGCCTTGACACTTGTCCAATAGATGGGCTAGACTAATGGAGTTCGCCATTGCTCACTTGATGGTCCGATATGAGCTCGGTTGGTAGTCAGGCTCGAGTTCTCTGCACAAGCTTGTCTCACCTTCCTATCGTCCTCCATGTCATCGAGAGCATGGGGTTATGGGGGCAACGATGAACGGATAGGCATACCAAGAAGGGAGAAACACTTGTGAGGTGAAGAAGAGGACATGATTGCTTTAAGATTGGTGCCTTCCACATTTCGCGCTTTGAAGAAAGTACTCCCGTCCTACAAAATTCCTCCCCCCCACCTTATCTCCATGGGGATCCAATGAGGTAGGGGAGACTCGAGCCACCATCACATTGGCCATGATTATAGACTAAATGGTTCTGAACTTGTCAAAATTATTGGTTGTCATAACAAAATTTAGCGCACAACTTATGAAACAACTAATATCATTAGAAATTTTAGATTGAGGTCCTCATTGTTTCGCTTATTCGGGGAATAAGACAAACGGCATATTTGCAAAATAAAAATAATTTGTGAATAAAACTTTTATATACGTATTCTTAATGATCTAAAATGAAAAAAACTCAAAATCCACTCCAAATTTAAGGTTAAAAATTCAAATTTTAGCTGTTAAGTATAAGCATAAGCGAAAAGATGAAACTGTAATTTGATTAATCATCCTATCCAACAAGATCGATTATTGGATTACAACCAATATTTTTATCCTGAGTTTTATTCTTGGTCTCTATTTCTACGGTAGCACTAAGCGAGCAGCGAATGTTGGTACAAAAGGTGAAACCAAGAATGCGGCTGTGCACTGTAGTCTCACTAGTTACGAAATCAACAACACAGGCTTATCGTATTTCCCTTGTAATATTCACCTAGGTACGCTAGAAGTTAGCCCTCATGATTTGATTTGCTCAATAATTAAGTTGCTATGGAGTATTCACTCCGTCTTATTAAAATAAGCTAGTTCTGAAGAAGTATCCAGACACGTACATATCCAGATTAAGTCATTTTTTTAAGGACGAAGAGTGTACTCCACCGTAATTTTAGGAGTGAGTGCTGAGTGGTAAACCCCCAGTTAGCACCCCAATATTGTTTAGAATCTTAAAAAAGGTAATGTGGACGTGATTGTTCGTGGTACATGATGGGTAGAGTTAAGACGCGCGGATCAAATAGGAGCTGACTTGGATGGTTTAGTTCAGCCTACATATGGAGCGGGATGGGCTGACCCATTACCAGTACCCTCTGCCCCATTTGCTTTGGGCCAATATGAAACCAGAGGCGAAATTTGGCCCACCTCTTAGTGGGACGGATCACCCTATTAGGTTTCACACGAATGGTAAGCCCTGCAGTGGCTATGTACAAGAAGCATCACATAAAGTGTAGCCATAAAATAAAATTCGATTCATAAATCGAATTAAAACCAGAAATTTTGATCCAGGATTTTAAAAAAATAGATATAACACCATTAAATTTCTAGATGTTCCATTCACAAACTGGGATTCATTTACACAAATAAATAGTAGATGTACAGCTAACTCAGTAAGCAAAAAACACGAAACGAATTTCTGCACCTAATCTCCAGTTAACAACAGTAAGGAGTAAACTCAAAAACATCGCTGAGATGAAATACCGATACTGTCAAACCAAGCATTGCAAGATTTGCTATAGCATGACCAATTGCAGGAACAACCGGAAATACAGAATCAAAACCTCGAGTCCCCAAACCTTTGCACTAAGAACCAAAACTCCACCTGAGCACTCAGATCATGGCCACTGAGGGAGCGGGCAGCAGGATAGTCCCAACGGATTCAGGAATAACCCACACCATTCACTCTGGATCCGGGTGGAGGAAATGGGAGTGATTGAGCCACCACCGCCGTCGCTCTCTCCCTGGATCGATCCACACCGGAGCACATATAGCCACGGAGCCCTGAAGTCGAAGCCGCCGCCACCGCCTTATCCACGATGGAGCATGTTTTGCCGTGTGGCACTGAAGCCGCTGCCTCCGCGCCACGGACTTGCCTCGATCCACACCTAAGCGTGTCCTGCCGCTAGCTTTGGAAGCAGCAGCAGCGGCCACCACCGCCGCTTCACGTGTTGCGTGATTGTTCTACAGGTGAACGGTATCGGTGTGACCCTAGGGTTAACTAAGTACTGGACCTATTAGTTCCTAAAAATATATGGACCGACCCACGAACCGTATGGTGTCAACATTTAGGGATGGGCTGGCGGACCTAATGGGCCGACCCGCCCCACTTGCAAGCTGAGGTTTAGGCCTCATCTGATTTGTTCGTTATCACCAGAACGATTAAAAAGGTAACACGCTGAGTACTCCTATTTTATAGTAGTAACATTTTTCTATTCTTGTTTTTTAGATAAGAATAAAGAAACATTACTATAACATTTAGTAGGAGTACAATTTTATTCATGCATTACACCACCCAAGTACCCAACCTACCTAGTATGAGCCAGCATGGGCAGAAACTACATGCGAGAGTGCAAGACAATGTGTTTTTACAAAGGACGAGCTGCTCCCTGACGTTAATTGGAGGCCATGATGGTGCCGGCCGTCGAACACGCGCCCCGCTGCTGCTGCGGCGCTGCCCACGTGGGGCAACGATTCGTGCATGCAAGTATATATGTAACCTGAACCAAAGCTTGCCAAATGTGGCACGAGGGAATCATCGCACGAGTGCGTCGCTCAAGGCACCGTTAATAGTACATTAGTACCTGTATGCTGATGTTCCAACAGATTTGCTTATAGTTTACAGCGGACTTGGCCGAGTACTTTTTAGATTATTCATTGGATTATTAAAACTATTTTTTAAAAAATATTTTTCTTAAAATAATTATTCTATCGCGCTGCTTAGGGCATTTGTTTTAAATTATTTGTTAAATATACTTATTAAAATATCTAGTTTATGCAACAACTCGCTGTTCAACTAGTAGATTAGCACTCTCTTTAGTCAAAAGTATTTGATGCTTTTGACGTTCAATATTTTTAACCGGAGGAGTAGTTTTTTATGTTGACAAAGTTTACATGGTCAAGATGATTTTGAAACGTGTGAAATAATTAGATCTGCAGTACGTGTTGAGAGGAGCAATTGCCTGCAGTTAACTTTCTCCGATCCCTCGCGAAAACTTTGTTGGTTAATCATCCAATAATTATGCATGCTAGTAATTAGTGGTACATGCTTACTCTTCTCGATTCTTCCTCTCCCCCAGTACCCTAACCGCCGACACTGCTTTTCATCCTTGCCGCCGCCGGAACGGGTCACTGGTGTGCGGGCCTGTTGTGATGGTGGCGGCGAGGCTTCCTCCTTCGGTCCTGACGACGCTCTTTCTCATGACTCGATTTTCTAGTGAGAGAATAACTTTAGCTTTAATTAAGTATAATGTTTATTACGTGACTACTAACCAAGTCCAGGACATCGTACAATCACTACACCATAAACGATATCGTAATAACTGTGATGCGTGGTTGATGATCCATGTGACGTAAACAAGAGAACACTGCAAGAATAAGATAAGATGCAATCAAAATATTGTGAATAGGTAATTAAGTAAGAAAATAGTTGTCATTGAAGTGGGTAGATCTAATCGACCCGACTATTGGGGACTCTGAATCTATAGTCGCTGACTAATCAAGCGAGGAGTACAGACAAGGTGAATGATACTTCACAAAATTCAACTAAACAAAACCCAATTATTCTACAGGGTGCACATAGACATTTACAGAGGAAAATAGAGCCAGGATTAGGTGCTGGTTCGTGGAGGTGGAGGGAGACACTTACGAGATAGGCTTAGTCTATTACAAGACCAAAGACCAAAGTTTGTTTTGATGACTCCCTTTCATTTGGGATGAATTTGGATATAAGACCAAATGTGTTTGAAAGGTGAAGAGATAAGCTTTTCAACAAGTACAATATCACCTAAATCAGAGTTGGCATGAAGACGCTAGATCCGTTTGAAGTCAGTGCTATCTCCGGAGTCCGAATTAGACTTCGAGTTATCATTGTAACTTGTGTAGTTATGTGCGTATCCGATGAAGTGATGTCCTCATCATCCTTCTCTACTTGAATTGGAGTTGTCCTTGACTCAATCCCATCTTCTTCACCGTACTCAATCCCTCGTACATTGGCTATCCTTGGAGGTATCTCATCCTTCCAGCAGAAGATTAGTGATACTGGGTGGTAAAGAATATAAAGTACTAGGAGCAGTAGCCAATGTTAATATAAGATCTTTGCAAAATAGACCATAGCAACAAGAATCTGGCTCATCTAATGCAGAAATATTCTTATTTAGAAGCTAACAAAACAGTACCCTTCAACTTAATTTCATTCTTCGTGATATTTGGTTCTGTTTTACTAGTTGAAACAAGATTTTCACTTTTAACTTTCTTTTCACATTCAAGTTCATGCAAGATCATCTTTCAAAGCAGTGATAGGAGTCATAGAGTGCAAAACAATGCTTTTACCTTCGAACATAAATTTATATGTATTGGTGCTACCATAAAAAAATCTCTATCATATTACCATGGTCGGTCCAAAAGAACATAACAAGTTTGCATATGCACAACATCACATTCAACTTGATCATGGTAGGAACCCATAGAAAAAGGTATTTTAACTAAGCGGGTTACTTTCATTTTACCACATGTATTGAACCACTGAATATGATATGGAGGTGAATATGGATGGGTAGTCAATCCAAGCTTCTTGACCATCTATTCACTTACTAAATTGTTGCAACTCCCGCAATCAATAATCACTTTGACAGTATGGACTTTCACACACTACAACGGTGTCACGCCCAGAAATTCGCTAAGCCGAATTTCCAAACAGAGTGTGCATTAAACCCCTGTCCAGGACCAGCCAGGGTACACAAACGACAAAGTTGACATATAGATCCACGTCTTACAAAACATTCAAATGTCTTACATAAATGCAGCGGAAGAAAAGTAAACTAGCTTATTCTAGTCTTGACGCTTGCAGCGCGACGAAGCCACTCCACAGGCATCCTCGACGGTAGGACGGCAATCACTCGGAGAAACCACCATCGGAAGCGTACTCTAACTCTGATGAGGGGGAAAGAGAGCAAGACTGAGTACTACCCACTGTACTCAACAAGTCATACCGGAAAATAGGGTATGATGCAAGGGTTGCCAAAGGAAAGCTAGGGTTCATTTGCACAAAGCTGGCATTTAAAACGGTAGTTGAAAGCGGTAAAACTGTTAAGTTAAGTAAGCATAATTAAACCACCACTGCCCAACGCTACACCACGTTGCGACAGGTCCAAACCATTCCACCTGAACTACCCAGTTCAAATAAATCCAATACATTAGATTGCGACTAATCACGGTGAGCTGGTCGATCGCCCATAACCGCGGGCACGGCTATTCGAATAGTTTTACTCTGATCAGAGGTGTACATCTATACCCACAAGACACAGCCCCACGACATGTCACCGTGTGCCGGTATACCACCACGGCACCCCGGAAAGGGACTGTGACAAGACCCTTCGCATAACCCCCTTCTAACCAATCGTACCACCGCAGGTTTCGCCCCCACTCCTCAACAGGCAGCGGGCAGCCCCCTCTCGTGCCACGGTGAATCCGGCAGCCGCATAGGCTGTTGCAGGGCCCATCCAAACTCCATCACGCTCACCCTAGCCAGTGTACGTCAGCTAGCGGGAAGCTATACTACAGATCCAGCCGTTGCCCACGCTGGCTTGTGGTACGCACGGTGTTTCTTCCAGGGGTTCCCACGAACCGGTCCTTAATTGCCATGGGTGCGACTAGCAAAACCATGCACCCACAGCCCACCATTTAGCAAGTTTTAAGTTCATAAGACTACCATGGTGGCATTTCCATAAAGTTATCATGTATAGGGACTAAACCAGAGTTATTAAATGAATCCCCTTTTAGTGAGCTATTTGGACTAAGAGGGCTAAGCATACCCTAAACCAAGAACTACACATTTAATTACCCGAGCTATCAAAGGTACAAGGTGAACAATGTACAGAGTCATGTACAATTGGACAATATTACCCATATAGATGATATTATAAAATAATGCAGTATTTAAAGGAAAATAGAATATTGCGCAAATCGGTACAATATGATCAATGATAAAGCATGACTTGCCTTGCTCGGGCGCTGGTTCAACCTCGGCAACTACCTCGAAGTAGACGGGTTCGTCCGAACTGCCGGATTCTACACGACAAACAAGGCACACAAGCAATACAGGCTATAAGTCTACTGAAACAGACAACAAAAGTATTTTTAATGGATTCTAGGCATTTTTATGAATTCACTGCAATTTGAATGGACTCAAACGGAGTCCCGATGAATTAGTTATGAATTTTACAAGTTTTACTGCATTTTAGAATTAAACAGGACAATTATTGCGCAAAAAGACTAGGGCTGACGTCATCAAGGGGTGAGGCGGCGCCGGCAGGTGGCGCCGGCACGCGTGGCGCACGCGTGGCGGCCACGTGGCGGGTGCGGTGCAAAGGGGGAGTGGGCGTGGCTAGCGCGGCCGGCGCGGCTGGCGCGAGCGCGGCGCGGCCGGGAGGAGGGGCGCACGCGGGTGCGGCGAGGCGGCGCGGCGACGCTGCCGGCCCGGTGGCGAGCAACCGGCGGCACGGGCGAGCGGGCGCCAAGGCGGCGGCTAGCGGCGAGCGGCGCCGGGCGGCGGCCAGCGGCGAGAGACGCCGGGTGGCGGCGAGCGCGGCACATGGCCGGCGTCGAGGCGGCGGCGCGGCGGTGCGGCGAGGCGAGCGGGCGGCCGGCATGGCAAGAACCGGCGCGGCCGACGGCCGGCGCGGTCGGCGACGCTCGGTGGCTTGGCGCGGACAATCGTGCGGCGCGCGGCGGCCGGGCGCAGAGGGGCGCACACGCGGCGGCGGCACACGGCGCGACGAGGCGGCACGACCGGACCACGAGGAGGGGAGGGGAGGAGAGGAGCTCACGGGTGATGGTGCGCCGGAGAGGAGGAAGACGACGGCGGCGCGGCGCTAGGGAGCACGGGAGGCGGTGGTGTTTCGGGAAAAAGGGAGAGGGAAACGAGGGGGAGGGTTTTATAGTGGTGCCGGCGCGAGTGGGGAGCCAACGGGCTCCGGATTCCTCGCCGGAGTAGTGGGGGGAAGAGGGGAGAGAAACTCGGGATTCGCAACCGAATCCCGGGCTCTACTCCACGGGATAAGGGCGAGGAGAGGGGGAGGTGTGGCGCGGGTGGCGCGCGCATCTCGGGGAGGTGGGCGGCGGCCGTTCCGGAGGCGGGGCGACGTGGGCGGCGCTGGAAGCTTCGGGCGGCATGGCGGCGTGGCCGGCCGGAGCTGGGAGAAGGGCCCGACAGGTGGGGCCCACCTGTCGGCGCCCCGTTTCCGGGGGAGGCGCACTAGACCGGAGGCCGGCGCCCCATCGCCTTGGGCCGGCCCGCGAGGAGGGGTGAGGAAGTAAGGAGGCGGGGGCTATCGGGCCAAGCGGCGCAGCCGGCCCGGTAGGGAGGGGGGGTACTGCCGGCCTGGTAGGGAAGGGAGAGGCCGGCGGCCCAAGGGAGAGAGAAAGGGGAAAAAGAAAGAGAAGAAAAGGGAAAAGGAAGGGAAGGGGAAAAAAAAAAAGGGAAAAATTTCCCAGGACTTTTGCGCGAAGTTGGGATTTTAACTAGGTTCAAAAGAGACATTTTAGGGCTCTGTAAATTCCGCTAAACATTTTGTTAATGTATTTTGGGGCGAAGAAACCCGAAAGAATTCCTCCCCACCGAATCCAATTTATCAAGTGCACTTTTAATTAGGGTTTGCTCCAGGTTAACAGAGAAAATTTCTTCGGGCGATTTCTATATGAAATTAAAGCTAGGAGGGAACCCCAGGGTGTGACAAACCTACCCCCCTTAAACGAAATCTCGACCCCGAGATTCGGAAGAGCTGGCGAAGAGGTGCGGATGGGCGGCCTTGAACTCATCTTCTCTTTCCTAGGTAGCTTCCTCCTCCGAGTGATGACTCCACTGGACTCTGCAGAATCTGATGGCCTTATTTCTGGTTCTTCTCTCGCTGGTCTCGAGGATGCGAACAGGCTTCTCCACATAGGTCAAGTCCTCTTGGATCTCGATCTGATCTGGCCTGGCCTGTTCCTCGGGTACCCTCAAACACTTCTTTAATTGGGAGACGTGAAACACGTCGTGGATACCCAGCATGTTGGAAGGGAGCTCAAGCTGGTAAGCAACTTCGCATCTGCGCTCCAAAATTTTATATGGTCCCACAAAACGTGGTGCCAATTTCCCCTTGGTCTGGAAACGGTGCACTCCCCGAAGCGGAGTAACATGAAGGTACACATAATCTCCTGCTTCAAAGGCGAGTTCCCTGCGGCGGTTGTCGGCATAGCTTTTCTGCCGCGACTGTGCGATCCTCAATCTTTCTCTGACGGTTCTGACTTTCTTCTCTGCTTCACTTAAGACTTCAGTTCCGAAGAGTTGTCGCTCCCCTGTTTGATCCCAAAAGAGCGGAGTGCGGCACTTCCGACCATACAGTGCCTCGAAGGGTGCCATCTGTAGACTGGCCTGGTAGCTGTTGTTGTACGAGAACTCGGCATAAGGCAAACTCTTATCCCAAGCTCCCCCAAAATCAATCGCGCAGGCTCTTAACATGTCCTCCAGTATCTGGTTTACTCGTTCCGTCTGGCCATCGGTTTGTGAATGGTAAGCCGTACTGAAATTCAAGCGGGTTCCCAACTCTTCTTGTAATTTCTGCCAGAACTTTGAGGTGAACTGACTTCCACGATCGGATACGATCTTTTTGGGTACCCCATGTAAACATACGATTCTTGCCAGATATATTTCTGCCAACCTTTTCCCAGTGTAGGTGGTATGCACTGGTATGAAATGGGCGACCTTGGTGAGCCGGTCAACGATCACCCAAACCGAATCATGCCCTGATGATGTCCTTGGCATTCCTGTGATGAAATCCATCCCAACTGCTTCCCATTTCCACTCAGGGATTTGGAGCGGTTGTAACAATCCTGCTGGCCTCTGATGTTCGCCCTTGACTCGTTGGCAAACGTCACAGAGTGCGACGAACTTGGCTATTTCTCTTCTCATGCTGACCCACCAGAACTTCTCTTTGAGGTCTTGATACATTTTAGTGCTGCCAGGATGGATGGAATATTGGGTTTGATGAGCTTCCGTGAGTATTAAATTCTTCAGTTCCTTGTCCTCAGGCACACACAATCTTTCTCCCATCCAGATTGTTCCATGTTCATCCTCAGTGAAGTCTCGTGCTTTTCCGACCCTCATGTTCTTCTTAAGCTCGGCTATCTCTGGATCCTTGGCCTGAGCTGCTCGGACCTGTTCCACGAGCGTTGATTGTGCTTCGAGAGCAGTTAGGAACCCATGTTCCACGATTCCCAAGTTCAGGCGCTCGAGGTCTTGTTGCAATTTGCTGCACAATCTTTCCGTGCTTAAAGCATCGCAGTGACTTTTTCTGCTCAGGGCATCGGCTACCACATTAGCTTTGCCGGGATGATAGTGTATTCCCATGTCGTAATCTTTGATCAATTCCAACCATCTTGTCTGTCAGAGATTCAGATCTGGTTGAGTGAAGATATACTTCAGACTCTTGTGATCCGTGTATACCTCACAACGGTTGCCAATAAGGTAGTGCCGCCAAATTTTCAAGGCATGGACCACTGCTGCTAGCTCCAAATCATGGGTTGGGTAGTTGCTCTCATGTGAACGCAACTGACGGGAAGCATATGCGACCACCTTGCCTTCTTGCATCAAAACACATCCTAGCCCTTGGCGAGATGCATCACAATAAACTTGGAAGCCTTTCGCCTGATCTGGCAGTATCAAAACCAGTGCGGTCACTAACCTTTCCTTGAGTTCCTCAAAACTCTTGTTACATTCCTCTGACCACTTGAATCTTTCATCCTTCTTCAACAGTTGGGTCATTGGTTTGGCTATCTTAGAGAAATTCTCGATGAACCGGCGGCAATAACCCGCGAGTCCAAGGAAACTCTGAATCTGGGACACTGACTTAGGTGGGGTCCACTTCGTGACAGACTCCACATTTGAGGGATCCACGGCTACCCCTTGAGCTGATATGACGTGCCCAAGGAATTGAACTTTCTTCAACCAAAAATCACACTTACTGAACTTCGCATACAATTGGTGTTCCTTCAGCTTCTCCAGAGCCAAACGGAGATGTTGCTCATGTTCCTCTTCGGTCTTTGAATAGATGAGTATATCATCAATGAATACCACGACAAACTTGTCCAAAAACTCCATAAACACCTTGTTCATCAAGTTCATGAAGAAAGCCGGGGCATTGGTGAGCCCAAAGGACATAACTGTACACTCAAACAACCCATAACGAGTTATGAATGCCGTCTTCGGGATATCTTCTTCACGGATTCTCAACTGGTGATAACCCGATCGCAGATCGATCTTAGAGAACACTGTGGCTCCCTTCAACTGATCAAATAGGTCGTCGATTCTCAGCAACGGATACTTGTTCTTAATGGTGACCTCATTAAGTGCGCAATAGTCAACGCACATTCTCTTAGTCTTGTCTTTCTTCTCCATGAAGATCACCGGAGCACCCCAAGGCGACGTGCTCGGGCGAATATAGCCTTTCTGCAGCTGTTCATCCACTGGCTTCTTTACTTCTGCTAGCTCATTTGCTCCCATCCTATACGGTCTCTTGTGTATCTGGGCAGTTCCTGGTACCAGATCAATCCGAAACTCGATTTCCCTCTCGGGTGGCATGGAGGTGAGGTCGTCCGGAAACACTTCAGGATATTCCCTAACGATTGGAATATCCTCCAACTTCTTGGTGGCCTTCACGACTTCTCTGGTTTGCTCCTCGGTGGCCACCTGATTCGCACGTGCTACGGACTTCTGTGGTGCCGGAGATCGGAAGATGATCTTTTCTCCCTTGTCATCAGTTAGAGTGACAGTGCGCCTCGCGCAGTCGATCACTCCCTTGTGCCTTGTCAACCAATCCATCCCCAAGATGACATCTAGGTCTTTAGATTCGAGAAGGATAAGATTGGCTAGAAATTTTGTTCTTTCAATTTCTATCACCACAGAGGGGCTATAACTGACGGAGGTGGAACTATTTCCCGGGGTGTAAACCCGCATTGGTATTTTAAGTTCTTCTTTTCTTAGACCATGCTTCCCCACAAAATTCTTGGAAATAAACGAGTGCGTTGCACCGGAATCAAATAAAACTGTAGCTGGGACTGAGTTGACAGGAAACATACCCAGTACAACCTCTGGTGCTGCCAGCGCCTCTTCTGCCGATGCATGGTTCACGCGAGCCTGGATGATCCTGGGCCCAACACGTCTCGGCTTCGGGCATTTGTCGGCGAAGTGCCCCGGTTCGCCGCAGTTGAAGCAAGCTCCTGGCTTCGCTCCTGCTTCCCTCTTGGGTTGGGCTGGCTGGGTCGGCGGAGCCGGTGCAGTCGGCGGGCGTGGAGCTGGGCGACTGTGCTGCCCACCTTGGTTGCTGCTGCCTCCATTGAAACCAGCACGGAAGTTACCAGGGTGGTAAGGACGATGCTGGCGAACAATCAAGGTGGAGGGTCCACCCTGCTGTCCTGGAGTGAAACGGGGCTTCTGGTGGCTCCCCTGGTGTGCCCTGAACTGAGCTGCCTTCCTCTTTCTATCCATCTTGTTGCGCTGGTCTTCTTGGCGAATCGCCTTGTCCACCAGTCTCTCGAAGTCAGCGTAGTCACCGGAGATCAGCTGATTTGTGAGCTCGTCATCCAAACCAGCCTGAAATTTTTCCTGGAACTCGGCATCGGTGCGCACTTCCTCTGGGGCATAACGTGCGAGACGGTTGAACTCATGCAGGTATTCCGTTACCGTCCTGCTGCCTTGGTTTAGAGCACGGAACTCCCTCTTCTTCTGGGCCACTATACCATCAGGAATTTGACCTTTCCTGAAGCTGCAGCAGAATTCAGCCCAAGTGACTTCCGTCCCAGGCGGACGTGTGACCAAGTGATTGTCCCACAAAGCCGAAGCGGGACCCTGTAGCTGATGGGTAGCGAAAGCGACCTTTTCTTGGTCGTTGCACTGTAGCAGGTTGAGCTTCTTCTCGATGGCGTGGAGCCAATCATTAGCCTCCATGGGGTTGGTGGTGCTCGAGAAAGTTGGCGGGCGGACGCGGAGGAATTCTGGCAGCTTGGATTGGGGAGGAGGACCAAACTGCTGGTTCTGCTGACTTTGCTGCTGTTGCTGGGCCTGGTGTTGCATTTGTTGCATCATCTGCTGCTGCATCTGTTGATGTTGCTGCTGCATCTGTTGCATCATAGCAGCCATCATCTGCGTCTGACTAGCCAACACCTGAGCGATGGTGGGGTTCTCAGGTGGTGGCGGTGGAGGGCCGTTGTTGTTAGCCCCGTTTGCTTGTGCCCCGGTGGTCGGGTCCTCATTGGCACTGTTGTTACCGCTTGTCCTCGTGTTGACCATCTGGAGGGAAGGAACCTGAAGGAAGGGATAAAAAGGAAATAAAACAGATGCTCAGAAACTAAACTTCATTATTTTGAAATTAAAATGTGATTGTTCTGATCTTAATTAAAAACACTCAAAATAGCAAGCAGAAATCTTAATGAGATGGCCATACCATAGGCACATGATATCGACCATCAACTAACCCCCAAACATCAATCCTAACACACAGAAACTAACAAGAAAGCAAACTAAGTGAAACGGTAAAGCTAGGGGTAGCGAGCCTAATGCTCGGAGCGGCTCCTGCGATCGGTGGAGTCGTAGCTGGGCTCCTGCTCATCTCCCGGCTCCTCTGAGCGGCTCCTGGAGTCAACCATCTCCGTGTCCCCACTGCTGTGCTCGGAACTAGACCCACTGCCATTGCTGCCGCTGGGTGTGGCGTTCAACCAACCTCCGCTGCCACTGGCGGGACCCTGGTATGCGGACGCTGGGACGAAGGTGAGCACGAACTCGGGTGACGGCGGCGCGGCGGGTGCTGGTACTGGAGCTGGTGCTGGAGCTGGAGCTGGGTTCCTCGGCGCGAGCTGGGTGCGCACCGGGGCAATGGTGGTCTTCCTGGGTGTCATACGGATCCTGGGGCCACCCGGTGCTGGACGTCCCTTCAAGCTGGCGTTCTCGGCCTTCAGGCGAGCAATCTCATCCTCCAGGCGAGCTATCTTGATCAGCTTCTGGTCGTTGAGCGCCTTGGATGCCTTGTGAAGGTCAGCATGCATCTTGTCCAACCCCTTCATCACCGTGCACATGTGCCCAAAAGTAGTGTCATTCTCCGCGGTCGTCGGGCGGAAGGTGCTGACAGTGCTAGTGGCGGAGCGGCGAGGGT
The DNA here is from genome assembly GCA_000573905.2 of Oryza punctata. NCBI lineage: Eukaryota > Viridiplantae > Streptophyta > Magnoliopsida > Poales > Poaceae > Oryza > Oryza punctata. The sequence goes on along the minus strand of CM002499.2, from coordinate 19,548,772 downwards.
GGTAGCGGTAGACTGTGGCGCAGAAACGGTAGGAGTGTCAATCGCCAAGCCTAGCCATCATCCTGTAGGCGACCTCCTGACAAGCGTGCACCACGGTGCCTCCCGAAGCTTCGACCACCATGTTGGGGAGGTTGGTGCCAACAAAGCCGTGGACCTCCAAGCGAACTCTGCACGGAAGCTCTCCACTGAGGGGCTCGATGGTGGTGTACTCTGGTGCCTCCGGATATCCCACAACTAGGGTCATGCGGGCGAGCTCGGCCACACAACCATTCATGTCTTCACCACGGTGCGTAGGGGGAAAATCTGCCATCTACAGAAGACAAGGGGGGGGGGAATCAATGCATGCTGAAATTCAACTTAAATAAAGCAAATAAGGACTCAGGTAAATGAACGAATAAAAGTGAATTTTATGCATCAAGTATTTTTATGAAATTAAATAAACTCAATTAATTTAACATAGATAATAAGAGAATGCATCAGGTATAGCATGATAATAGCAGTAGTTTTTAAAATTTACAACCCCTTTTTTGAACCAAGCATACCCTAACGCATTCTTCCCACTTTTATTCCCGACTAACTGTCAAATAAAATTCCAACTGACCCTAGACCCATTTGTTCCCAACTGGTAATACGCTGGACCGACTTATTTTTCAAATACCCCATTCGAATGAACGACCAAGATTTTCCCCGTAAACCAAGGAAATCAAATTCCCAAATTTTCCGAAACAACTCCAAATGCAAAAGAGCATATGCATATGAAAGAGTTCAGAGGGCCCTTAGGGTTTTCCGATTGGCTTGTCCTACGGTCAAGGTCGGCTCTGGTACCAACTTGTCACGCCCAGAAGTTCGCTAAGCCGAATTTCCAAACAGAGTGTGCATTAAACCCCTGTCCAGGACCAGCCAGGGTACACAAACGACAAAGTTGACATATAGATCCACGTCTTACAAAACATTCAAATGTCTTACATAAATGCAGCGGAAGAAAAGTAAACTAGCTTATTCTAGTCTTGACGCTTGCAGCGCGACGAAGCCACTCCACAGGCATCCTCGACGGTAGGACGGCAATCACTCGGAGAAACCACCATCGGAAGCGTACTCTAACTCTGATGAGGGGGAAAGAGAGCAAGACTGAGTACTACCCACTGTACTCAACAAGTCATACCGGAAAATAGGGTATGATGCAAGGGTTGCCAAAGGAAAGCTAGGGTTCATTTGCACAAAGCTGGCATTTAAAACGGTAGTTGAAAGCGGTAAAACTGTTAAGTTAAGTAAGCATAATTAAACCACCACTGCCCAACGCTACACCACGTTGCGACAGGTCCAAACCATTCCACCTGAACTACCCAGTTCAAATAAATCCAATACATTAGATTGCGACTAATCACGGTGAGCTGGTCGATCGCCCATAACCGCGGGCACGGCTATTCGAATAGTTTTACTCTGATCAGAGGTGTACATCTATACCCACAAGACACAGCCCCACGACATGTCACCGTGTGCCGGTATACCACCACGGCACCCCGGAAAGGGACTGTGACAAGACCCTTCGCATAACCCCCTTCTAACCAATCGTACCACCGCAGGTTTCGCCCCCACTCCTCAACAGGCAGCGGGCAGCCCCCTCTCGTGCCACGGTGAATCCGGCAGCCGCATAGGCTGTTGCAGGGCCCATCCAAACTCCATCACGCTCACCCTAGCCAGTGTACGTCAGCTAGCGGGAAGCTATACTACAGATCCAGCCGTTGCCCACGCTGGCTTGTGGTACGCACGGTGTTTCTTCCAGGGGTTCCCACGAACCGGTCCTTAATTGCCATGGGTGCGACTAGCAAAACCATGCACCCACAGCCCACCATTTAGCAAGTTTTAAGTTCATAAGACTACCATGGTGGCATTTCCATAAAGTTATCATGTATAGGGACTAAACCAGAGTTATTAAATGAATCCCCTTTTAGTGAGCTATTTGGACTAAGCGGGCTAAGCATACCCTAAACCAAGAACTACACATTTAATTACCCGAGCTATCAAAGGTACAAGGTGAACAATGTACAGAGTCATGTACAATTGGACAATATTACCCATATAGATGACATTATAAAATAATGCAGTATTTAAAGGAAAATAGAACATTGCGCAAATCGGTACAATATGATCAATGATAAAGCATGACTTGCCTTGCTCGGGCGCTGGTTCAACCTCGGCAACTACCTCGAAGTAGACGGGTTCGTCTGAACTGCCGGATTCTACACGACAAACAAGACACACAAGCAATACAGGCTATAAGTCTACTGAAACAGACAACAAAAGTATTTTTAATGGATTCTAGGAATTTTTATGAATTCACTGCAATTTGAATGGACTCAAACGGAGTCCCGATGAATTAGTTATGAATTTTACAAGTTTTACTGCATTTTAGAATTAAACAGGACAATTATTGCGCAAAAAGACTAGGGCTGACGTCATCAAGGGGTGAGGCGGCGCCGGCAGGCGGGCCCCACATGTCAGCGACTCTCAGCCGCCGGTCCACGGTGGACCCGGTCCACGGGACCAGCCAGCGGCGGCGCGCCACATAGCGCACGCGTGGCGCACGCGTGGCGGCCACGTGGCGGGTGCGGCGCAAAGGGGGAGTGGGCGTGGCTAGCGCGGCCGGCGCGAGCGCGGCGCGGCCGGGAGGAGGGGCGCACGCTGGCGCGGCGAGGCGGCACGGCGACGCTGCCGGCCCGGTGGCGAGCAACCGGCGGCACGGGCGAGCGGGCGCCAAGGCGGCGGCTAGCGGCGAGCGGCGCCGGGCGGCGGCCAGCGGCGAGAGACGCCGGGTGGCGGCGAGCGCGGCACATGGCCGGCGTCGAGGCGGCGGCGCGGCGGTGCGGCGAGGCGAGCGGGCGGCCGGCATGGCAAGAACCGGCGTGGCCGACGGCCGGCGCGGCCGGCGACGCTCGGCGGCTGGGCGCGGACAATCGTGCGGCGCGCGGCGGCCGGGTGCAGAGGGGCGCACACGCGGCGGCGGCACACGGCGCGACGAGGCGGCACGGCCGGACCACGAGGAGGGGGAGGGGAGGAGAGGAGCTCACCGGTGATGGTGCGCCGGAGAGGAGGAAGACGACGGCGGCGCGGCGCTAGGGAGCACGGGAGGCGGTGGTGTTTCGGGAAAAAGGGAGAGGGAAACGAGGGGGAGGGTTTTATAGTGGTGCCGGCGCGAGTGGGGAGCCAACGGGCTCCGGATTCCTCGCCGGAGTAGTGGGGGGAAGAGGGGAGAGAAACTCGGGATTCGCAACCGAATCCCGGGCTCTACTCCACGGGATAAGGGCGAGGAGAGGGGGAGGTGTGGCGCGGGTGGCGCGTGCATCTCGGGGAGGTGGGCGGCGGCCGTTCCGGAGGCAGGGCGACGTGGACGGCGACGTGGATGGCGGCGTGGCCGGCCGGAGCTGGGAGAAGGGCCCGACAGGTGGGGCCCACCTGTCGGTGCCCCGTTTCCAGGGGGAGGCGCACTAGACCGGAGGCCGACGCCCCATCGCCTTGGGCCGGCCCGCGAGGAGGGGTGAGGGAGTGAGGAGACGGGGGCTATCGGGCCGAGCGGCGCAGCCGGCCCGGTACGGAGGGGGGTGCGGCCGGCTCGGTAAGGAAGGGAGAGGCCGGCGGCCCAAGGGAGAGAGAAAGGGGAAAAAGAAAGAGAAGAAAAGGGAAAAAGAAGGGAAGGGGAAAAGAAAAAAAGGGAAAATTTTCCCAGGACTTTTGCACGAAGTTGGGATTTTAACTAGGTTCAAAAGAGACATTTTAGGGCTCTGTAAATTCCGCTAAACATCGTGTTAATGTATTTTGGCGCGAAGAAACCCGAAAGAATTCCTCCCCACCGAATCCAATTTATCAAGTGCACTTTTAATTAGGGTTTGCTCCAGGTTAATAGAGAAAATTTCTTCGAGCGATTTATATATGAAATTAAAGCTAGGAGGGAACCCCAGGGTGTGACAAACGGTAACCCTTATATGTGTTGGGCTGCAACCCACATCTGTGTCGGGTATGGCACCTGACACAGCGTAGAGGTCAGTGATGTGAGGAATCATCTCAAACGGGCACAAGTCTGTTATGGATGAAGTTATCTCAATCGGGCCTCAACTAATACCCGTTACCGATAGCTTTGACCCAGACGACCAGTCAAACAGAGCCCGTCACGGATGACCTATCTCAATCGGGCTACAACTAGTGCCCGTCACGGATGTCTGTCTCTCTCAAAGGGCCTAAACAGAAGCCCGTCACAAATGACTATTATTCGCAAACGGGTCCCAACTATAGCCCGTCACAGATTACTGTATTCTCAATCGGGTCTTAAGTTACAGCCCGTCACGGTTGACTATAAATCAATCGGGCTTTAACTTATAGCCCGTCACCGATGAGTATGACCAAAAAAAATATTGTTTTTTGACTAGCCTCAGGCCTGTGCTAGCCATGCCCGCTGTAAAATAACAGAAACAGATATGCCATTCACATATATACATCCTAGCATCCCCATTCACATATGCCATTCACATATATTTTAGACAAATAACATCCATATTCACACATGCATATTGGTCAAGTGGTAAGCACCATAACCTGCAATATTTATCTAGGAAGAATTTACGTAGAGATAACAAATATAATAAACAATAATATTACATAATAACATGTGTTTGATAATTCAAATAGGTTGTTAAAAAATGTTCATCACTTAATCTTAACCCTAAACATTCCTTTGGGGTGAATAATTTCGTGGAGGATGAAGTCGGCAATCTCCTCACGAATATCCTCAAAGCTGCTACTCGGATCCTTTGAAAATTTGTCCTACATGTACATAATTCGAAATTAGTCGAACGATCTTTATATATATATGTACTTTAATTCAGTTAGAACATGTCACGAATGAGACCACAAACCTCCAATTCACCCAAAGTCTTCACCTTATCTTTGCACAGGAGGCGCATGTTGTGGCAGACATGGAATCCGCACTGGTCGCCTATTTGTTGTTTGACTGGAAAGTCCTTCTTGTGGATAAGTGTATCCTGCCCTGTCTTTCGAAGGCCTCCTTTTTGCACATATTGGGTCGACGCTTCATCTATCGCGAGTTGAATCGGGGTCCAATCGTATGCTTTGTTGTCAATTCTGGAGTTTAAGTAGTGGCATGTACGCCACTTAGGCGTTATTACTAGTAGGATCCAATGTCCACTGCGGCATTAAAATAGTTAAAGTTAATACTAAAGTTAGACGTGTAATGCAATGTATTTAGCGAACACACTTACTATTGATTATAGGCACATGATGTACTCCTTGTCTTGTCGGGCCCAGAAGGTGTCAAACAAGTAGTTTACCATTCCTTGACGGTCCCCTAGAAGATTTGTGACATTGACTACCTGAGGATCAAGGAAGGCAACTTCCGGTGCATTCTTGAGACACCACTTCTAACTATACCTACACACAAGACAAACGATCTTATAAGCATGTTACACGGATTGAGATAAATAATTTTCGTGAGCAAGAGTACTTACAAGGAGTAGCACTTGAGGAGGGTTGTGTCCACCGAGCGGAGCCTGTAGAGGTCGAATAGATCCTTGAAGTCTACCACGACAAAATTTGGTGGCCCAAGGAATGGCGCTCTGGCGTGTTCGCCTATTATATCATTTTCTCTATTCTTCCTCCTCATTTTAGATTTCTCCATGTAGTACATGTGAAGCTCCTTGCAAGCGGTGCCCATCGTTGCTAGCACGTCGTCTCCAACCAATGGCATGCCTAGTTGGAAGGATGATGGAGGTACGGGCTTCCTATGTACTACCAGCGCCTTGCTCATATCTAGCTTTATTGGAGCAAGTTGTGAGCCCTGCAACTTTCCCTTTCCTCGCCCCCTTGCAGCAGGTTTTTCGATAGCTGTTCTCTGGGGGGAAGAATGCGCCTTCCTGCTCTTCTTCATGGGTGGGGGTTTAATGATCGCCACGATGTCGACCTCCATAGGCTCGTCCCCAAAGTCTGTGTCGTACTGTAACTCGACATCATCTATATGTTCGTGACGAGCGGGAGCTGGAGGTGCTGAAGGAGCAGGGGCAGGTTGTATCGAGAGACGACCGCTTGGTGTAGTGGTTGGCCTCGGGATCACCCTTATCTCAATGAGGTCCTTGGGCCATTGGATGAAGGTTCCACGTGCATTTCCAAGGGTTAGGACCTCGTCGTTCGGTGGATGCCTGAGTGGGAAATGATCGAATTCTGGCTTCACCGAGTCGACTTGCACTTTCGCACAATCAGCCCTAAGTTGCGCCCCATGCACTTTAGTCTCCGGGGTCGGCTTGAAAGCTAGGCCTTCAGCTGTAGGAACCGAGAAGGTCGGCATCACCCTTACTGTTAGGGTGCAGCTTGTTGGTTCCTGTGATAGATTCATAAAATTTTTAGAGTAGTACTTACCATATGGTTTCGTTAAGAATTCTATGCGTTGCGGACGAGAGATGTACCGTTATTTGGTCGACGGCGGCAGGGACCGATGGGGGATTTTCCCCCGCCTCAGTTGATGCAGACCGCTGCGCCTCTGCGTGGGACTAGCTAAATCCTGTTGCGTAGCAGCAGCGGCAGCCTCCGGGATGTTTTGTTCTATCGAATCTCCTGCCTGATACGGGCTCTCATCGATTCAAGCTTCTCGTCGAATTCAGAGCTCAATTCGGCTCTAACCTGCTCCCGGATCTGGGCGGCAAGGCGAGCATCTTTTTGCACCTTCGTGATTGTCTGCTTCTTGTACTACCACGCGTAGTCCGGGAATCCAACTTTCCACGGCACGTTGGCGCTAAGTCCCCTTGTCCGTCCACGGTGTTCCTTGTTGCCCAACGCTTTACTGAGGATGTCGTCCTCGCGTCTTTGAGAGCTGCCCTCTTGCAAGGCTTCTTGGGAGGCTGTCGGTGTCCTGGGCCCAGGGGTATGCCGACTATGGGCTTGAGGCGGCCCTGTCTGTCCACGTGGCCATCCCCCGAGGGGCGAGAGGGCCCAAGGAAGACGTGGCGGCCGCCCTCCTATGGCGCGCTACCCCCTTGGGGGAGATCCCGCAGGGGTCGGGCTCCCTCGACCCCCTCGGGCCATCGCCACGTATCGCTAGGCGAGTGAGCGCTCCCAACGCTCATCTACCCGCGTTAAATGATGATGCAGGCGTAGTGCGCCTACACTGCGCGTGCACCGCATCGATTGCGATGTGACTCGCGCTCATCTGACACCGGTCGCCGATAGCCGACCGGCACAAGACCGGTGCGAATGACTGATGGGATGGCGTACAGTGCCGCGCGTGCTGCCGCACACACGGTAGGTATGATACGCTTCCCAATGAAGCTGCGTCAAGATCGTTGGGGCCGATCCGGCCCTTACGCCACGTCAAGGTTGGTGCGTCAGGTCTAACCACCTGGCGCACCGAAGGGATTACGGTGAACAGCCGGATTCCATCCGGCTTAATGAAGAATGACGTGCTGGGCCGACCGCCATAATGGGCGGTCTGACCAACGCTACGCCAGATCCACAGGAGCAGAAGGCTTCCACTCCAAGCTACGGCATAGCGTACATCGGTAATATATTTTTGCTCCTTTCTCTCTAGAAAACCGCCTGTTTTGGCCCCTGTGGTGTCCCCTTGAGATATAAAAGGAGGCCCAGGCCTAGAGGTTGGGGGTTGGATGCTTTTTTCCACTTCTTCTCCCTGAGCAGCGGCGTTCCTCGCCCAACTCAGAGGAGATAGAACCCACATACATAATCCACCACACAGGAGTAGTGTATTACGCCTCGCCGGTCGCCCGAACCTGTATAAACGCCCGTGCACGAGTACCGTCCTTTGACAGGCGATCTCTTCCCTCGCCAGCCTCATCGGAGTCGGGCCTGAGGAGGCCTCTTTCGCGCGCACCTGGGCCGAACTCGAAAAGGGGGGCCGCACAGTCCCCCGTTGCGGATTTTCTCCATCCGACAGAGGCAACTAACTCTTTTTGCAGTACAATTGAGTTCGGATTCAATGAAAAGTTCAGTGGAGACAATGCGAAAAAATATTGAGATTAGGCACTTACTATATTATCGTACACTTGTTGATCTTGGGGATTTGGAAGCGAAACTGTCCCATCTTCATTCTTCTGGTACCTCGCCCGGGCCCAGTTCCTTGCCCGTGGGTGTGGGATATCGGCAAACACCGGCGGTATGTTCGCTGCCGCTGCCGCTTCATCTTCCTCCTGCCATTCCTCTAGCTTCCCGACATATCCTGCGGTGCCTAGGCGGTGCGGGTGCACGTTCCTGGCCTGCAGTGCTCTATAAGCTTCGCTTCTGGCCCGGGATTCAGGGGTCGACTTCTCGTGGAATTGCCCCCAAACGTCAACCGTTATGAAGGGCCATTGCTCTGTTGGATCAGGAGTCATCGGATTTAGGACAAACTCCGTGACCAGCCTGCTCTTGAAGTTCTTTCAAGCATTGCCCATAACCTTGAACGCAGCCTGCTTGAGCCTGGCCTCGTCGGCTGCAGGATACTCGAAGCTTTCCTTGAATTTGAGCCAAGCAGCGTTCTTCTCCGCTTCGGGCACATGCTTGATGTCATCCACGAGGATTGTGAAGTTTTCCCTCGCTACGACACCGCAGGTGGACCAAAACTTGGCTAGGACGTTCCGAGGACGCATCGGCAGTCCAACCTGGTTCACCTATGCTATGGTGTACCGTTCCTTAGGGATACTGTTCTCTGTCCTACGACCCTGTGCCCTTGAGGACCCACTAGTTGTCGTCGACATTGGTTCACCATGCTGAGACATCGTCTAAATAACTTACAAAAATAACAAAGTTAATTAATTTTGTAAACAAATTACGTATGTAAGTAGTAACTTTGATATTATAGACCGTTGGCACTGGATGCACATAAGTTCGTAAATCACTAAGACCCAAAATCACTAAGTACTACCATAGCTAAAATCACTCGCTCGAACTGAACTATTCTACTTTACAAGCAATATGGCTCCTCCTCACTTCTTTTTACACGTTTCTTAATTATCAAAAAATGACAGATTACAAAGTATTCTGGTTGCCAAGGTGTCTTGGAAGGTTCCGTATATGTACTGACCCAACCAAACCAACTTGGCACCCGGAACACCTCGTATTCTATGATGATTTGATAATCTAGAAACAAAGTCCTAACGTAAATGAGTAATTATCAAAAAATGACAGTAACCGAGGTGCACTGGGGTCTGAAGGTTTCTAAATCGGTGTTGTGAGTGCACTAACTCGACCGAACTAACTTCAGACCCTAGGCACCCTGGATTCTGCGACGATTTGATAACTTTAATATTACAGATGACTATTTACCAAAAAATGACAGAAACCGAGGTGCACTGGGGTCGGACGGTGTCTTAATCGGTTTTGTGAATTCACATATAACTCGATCAAACCAACGTCAGACCCTAGACACGTCGGATTCTACGATAATTTGGTAACGTATATATCTAACATTGTAACTATGCACTAAAATCAGTAAAGTTCACTAAAATAACCTACATTTCACCTAAAATCAGTAAAGTTCACTAAAATATCCTCACTAACCCTAAAATCACTAAAATAACCTACATTTCACCTAAAATCACTAAAGTTCACTAAAATATCCTCACTAACCCTAAAATCAATAAAATAACCTACATTTCACTAAATTCACTAAAGTTCACTAAAATGACCTAAGTAACCCTAAAATCACTAAAATAACCTTCATTTCACTAAATTCACTTAAGTTCACTAAAATATCCTCACTAACCCTAAAATCAATAAAATAACCTACATTTCACTAAATTCACTAAAGTTCACTAAAATAACCTAAGTAACCCTAAAATCACTAAAATAACCTACATTTCACTAAAATCACTAAAGTTCACTAAAATTTACTCACTAACCCTAAAATCACTAAAATAACCTACATTTCACTAAAATCACTAAAGTTCACTAAAATATCATCCATTCATCCACACATCACTAAAATATAGTAAAATATACTAAAATGTACTAAAATCATACATCCATCCACAAATCACTAAAATAATCCACATATCATCCATTCATCCACACATCACTAAAATATACTAAAATCTACTAAAACCTCAAGATCTCGGTGGACTTACCTAGAGCACAGGGAGCGACGGGGGAGTACGGGCATTAATCATCTCAATCGGGTGTAAACTAGAGCCCGTCATGGATGACTCATCTGTGACGGGCTCTAGTGTAGGCCCGATATAGATGACTACATCTCTATCAAGCACTACACTAGAGCCCGTCACAGATGACAACATCCGTGACGGGCCCTAATTTAAAGCCCGATAGAGATGACACCATCTCTATCGGGCTGTAAACTAGAGCCCGTCACGGATGCTTTCATCTGTGACGGGCTGTAGTGTAGGCCCGATAGAGATTGGGTCATCTCTATCGGGCATTGCATTACAGCCCGTCACAGATGACAATTTACTACTAGTCATCGTTGACCTTAAGTGCAAATAAATAACTGCACTAAAAATTCACAATGAAAATTCACTACTTTTACTAAACTCACAACAATTAACTTATTTTCCCAAATAATTAAGTGAAGGACAATAATTCACTAAATTTACTCAATTCACAATACAAATTATTACAAGCTGCACCAAATTAACTAAGATTTTTCACCAATACAATTTACTTCACTAATAAGTACAACGGGATCGGTCACAAGGTTATGCCTTCTGTATGATCTGATCGAGTATATGCCACAGGCTCTAGTGGATCATCGTCAAGGTCGATTTGAGGTCGTACGTGAAGATCCTGGTTGTATTCTTCTTCGTTGACGATGTTGTCGACACCAACAATTCGGCGCTTGCCATCCCTCACGATGTGCATCTTCTTGTTTGCGGGGTCTTTTATGTAGAAAATCTGCTCGACCTGTTTCGCAAGTACGAATGGTTCGTCGGAGTATCCAACCTTTGATAGATCTACTTAAGTGAAACCTTCCTTATCTACTTTAACACCAGTGCGTATATTCACCCAACGGCATCAAAACAAAGGAACCTTGAACTTCACGTAGTTCAGCTCCCAGATCTGCTCAATGCGGCCGTAGTATGTGTTCGACCCAACTTGATCCTGGAAGGCACCTATATGGACTCCGCTGTTTTGCACTGTGCTTTTGTCATCTTGCTGGATAGTGTAAAATGTGTATCCATTAATATCGTATCCTTGCCATGTGTCTATGGCCCAACACGGTCCCATCCCCAATAACTGTATTGTCTCATTTGGGATATCCGTCGACATTGTGACACGATTCTTGAACCATGTGTTGAACTGAGAGTTATGTTCTCTGTTAATCCACATCTCAGATCGACCCAAGTTCTCCTGCCGAATTTTGGCTAAGTGCTCCTCAAAGTATGGGCCAACTTCTGCCATATGTTGGAGCATAGCAAAATGAGCCTGCGCGTAGGAAGCTTGATCGGGCCTAATTCTTTTTCTCCCTATTGTGCCAGCACCTGACAACCTTCCTTCGTGATGAGACGCTGGAACTCCGATAGGTTCGGCCTCGGACCTGTAATCCACGCAGAACTCAACGACCTCCTCGGTCGTGTATCCTTCAATGATGCTCCCCTCCGGTTTTGCTCTGTTCCGAACGTATGCCTTCAGAACTCCCATGTACCTCTCGAACGGGTATATTTCTCTTAGAAAAGCTGGGCCATTTGCTTCACAAGATGAACAGGGAGATGAACCATGATATCAAGGAAAGACAGTGGAAAAAACATCTCCATGTGGCAGAGGGTATTGACAATATCGGTTTGCAACCCATCTAGATCTTCGGGATCTATAACTTTCTATCCGATTGCATTGAAAAAGGCGCACAGACGTTGGATCGTATGACGGACTTTGGGGGGAAGAATGCCTCTGATAGCAACTGGCAAGATTTGTGTGATTAGCACGTGGCAATCGTTAGACTTCATTCCAACCAGTTTTAGGTCTTCCGATTTGACGTACTTACTAATCCTCGCTGAATAGCCCGATGGAACTTTCATATCTTTCAGGCATGACAACATTGCGAACTTCTCATTCTTCGACAGTGTGTGGCAAGCTGGAGGGAGGTACACTCTACCTGTCTCTGCATCTGTTACGGGCTGGAGTTCACTGCGAATGTTCATTTCCTGTAGATCAAGGCGCGCGTTCAACCCGTCCTTTGTTTTGCCGGGAATATTCAGCAGCAGGCCAACCAAACTCTCACACACATTCTTTTCTACATGCATGAGATCAATGCAATAACGGACCTCAAGATCTTTCCAGTAAGGTAATCACCAAAATATGGACTTTTTCTTCCACATACCCTTGTCCTTTGCCTGACTACGTTTTCTTTTCTTCCCAAACTCGTTGGTTATGTCTTTGACCAAGTTGTGGACCTCATCTCCGGACAAATCCTTGGGAGCCTGCTGAAGTTCTCTCTTACCGTTAAAAATATTCTTCTTCCTTCGAAATGCGTGACGTAGCGGGAGCCACCTCCTATGACCCATATAAACCATCTTTCGTGATTTCTTCAACCATCGGCTGCGTGTATGTTCCATGCAGTCGGAGCAAGCCTTCTTTCTTTTCACGGTTTGGCCAGATAGATTACCGAGGGCGGGATAGTCATTAATGGTGCAGAACAGGAGAACTCGTAGCTTGAAATTCTCCTGACCATACGCATCCCAAGTTTCCACACCTTCTTTCCAGAGCATCTCAAGATCATCCATAACAGGCTCCAAGAACACATCGATATCATTGTTCGGTTGTTTCGGTCCTTGGATTAGCAAGCACAACATAATATATTTTCTTTTTAAGCGCAACCATGGTGGTAGGTTAAAGTTTGAAATAAGAACTGGCCAGGTGCTGTGAGTACTACTCATGTCTCCGAAAGGATTCGTGCCATCTGTACACAGACATCGCCTCATGTTTCTGGGGTCGGTAGCAAAGTCTTTGTGTTTTCGATCGATATTTCTCCATTGAATTGAATCCGCTGGGTATCTTAGCATACCGTCATTCCTTCTCTCCGTGACATGCCAACGTACTAACTTCGCCTCCTTGGGGTTTGCAAATATTCTTTTGAAACGATCAATGATAGGTAGATACCACACAACCTTCGCGGGACCATCCCGCTTTGATTTTTTCCCTTCGTCAGGATTTTTCTTTCGCTTGTATCGAGAGGCCTTGCAGACAGGACAAGCATCTAACTCCGCATATTGGTTATGGTACAATATACAGTCGTTTGGACAAGCGTGAATTCTACGGACCTCTAACCCCAGGGGACACAAAACCTGCTTTGCTTCGTATGTCGTCTCGGGCAATGTGTTCCCATCAGGCAGTAAGGACTTCAAAATTCTCAAAAGCTCCATGAAACTCTTGTCTGTCCATCCACTACTTGCCTTCAGCTTCATTAGGTCCAAGGTAGCTGATAATTTGGTGTGCTTTGCTTTGCATCCGGCGTACAGAGGCATCTGCGAGTCACTGACCAACCTGCTGAACTTTATGGAATCTCTCTCGTTGTAAGCCAAATCCTCAACGTCACGTAACATGTCTTGCAGCAGATCATGATCAACATCAACCATTTCACCGCCTAGTGGAGAAGGTAAAAATATGTCATGCTCATCTTCATGTTCTTGATTTTGCGCACCAGTACTGTCTACAGCTGCACCACTTCTTGATTCTTGCTCTCCATGCTTGACCCAACATGTGTAGCCCTCCATGAATCCTCGTTGTATCAGATGAGCGTGTACGTCTACTCGGTTATCAAACATATTCTCATTCTTGCAATCTGCACATGGACAACACATGTAATCGCTGTTTCTTCTTTTCCTATCCTCCTCCGCGGTGTTTATAAAATTTAATACCCCATTTCTATACTCCTGACTATGACGTTTCACGGATTTTGCATACATCCAACTTCGATCAATCGCTGCAGAAATGAAAAAAGAATCAGAGAAACATCTTATAATATAAATACTGCCAAATTAATGAGAATTGATGAATTATCTAAAGTACTGATTACTATTTGTCACTTACCTTTATGAATTTACTATTTTCGTTTGGAAAAAATTAAAATTTCGCCCCCTCCAACCTCTCACCAAAATTGTGAATAGTGGGATACAGTTACACTGGCAGTTGCGGCTATTTATAGTGTGCAATAACTATCTGTAACGGTCCAAAAAATTGTCTTCTCTGTCGGGCATAGAAGTTATCTTTATCGGGCCTAAAAAATTGCCTATCACAGAGGAGTGCCATTTGTGACGGACTTTATTGTTATCTCAAACGGGCCTCAAGGAAGTGCTCGTCACAGATGATTGTTATCTGTGATGGGCTCCAATTACGGCCCAATTGAGATACCTTAAATATCTCAAACGGGCCTCAAGTTGGGGCCCGTCACAGATGATTGTCATCTGTGACGGGCCCCAACTTGAGGCCCGTTTGAGATATTTAAGGTTATCTCAATCGGGTCCTAGTTTAGACTCGTCAAAGATATGTGTCATCCGTGACGGGTTTTAGTTCTATGCACATTTAATATGTCTCTCCGACCATATCTCAATCGACCTCTTTTTAGGCCCGTTTGAGATGTATTCTTTGTGACAGCCCGTAAAATCCAGTTACGTTACCGTCCGTCACAGATGAGAGGATCTTCACTAGTGACAGGAAATTTGCTTTGTAATAAATTGTGATGTTGGTTTTGATCTTCACACCTCTATTTAGCACTAAGTACTAGCTTGACAATTAGATTAGGATACTGATCTAGCAAATGTATCTCTTCGATGTCATCGTTATCTTATCCTCCTGCATGATCAGTGGCAGCTAAAGTATATTCATCATCACAATCACTAGTAGAAGTATACTCACCATCATCATTCACGAATAGAGCTCGCTTATTTGAACAATCTCTCACAATGTATATAGATCATAGTGCATAAAAAGAACCTGGCATATAGATATACTGGAAATAAACCTATCAAAACATTGTGAAAATCCATGGTAAATCGATCATGTACAATATTACATTAAATTTTTGACTATTTTAAGTTCCACAGAACAAATAAAGCGACATGCCATGATTTGACCATGGACATAAAAAAGTGCACTAATTCTATAAAAACATAAAAATAAAAAAAACATGATAAATATAGTAGTACAACTTAGCCCTAACCTTTGGTCACACGAATTCAAAACCTTCTCCCCTACAATTGAGTTCTTAAGATAAAAAAAATCGTGTCCAAATGATATGGCAACTCGGGCTAGGAATTTGTAGAAGAAGAGCTTTTCGTTGCTGGCGCGCATAATGCATCACCACTTAAAATAATCAGGATAGTAGTGCCTTAAATGGGTCACCAGCGAAAATGACGTACTTCCCACCCCTCGTTATCTTTTCACAAGCGGAGAATCATAGAGCCGCCAACGAAAAAATTGGCCGCCGCCTTGAAAATCCCTTTTTCGTGTAGCGACGTGTGTTCATACAAATCCAACTGGCCATTAAGATAGCAAGCCTACAGGATGGAGAAGGATTAGCCCACTGCATTATTCCTCCCATCTTCTATATACTAATTTCACGTACCATGGGTTTTAAATACGATACGCTGGATAGCTAACCAGAGGTTACAACTGGGAGAGGACGTACAAGAAGCCAACGAGAGGATGCCAACCTCTGCCGACTGCGTCTCCCCCAGCAGCAGCAGCACCAACATACACTGCGTCGACCACCTCCTCCTGCGAGAAGCCCGCCGCCACCTCCCGTGTCTCGCCGGCTGACGCCGTCGACATCGAGGTCGACCTGAAAGCGTCCGTTGGGAGGAGCACGCAGATGCTGCTTGCGATGGCCTCCAGGGGGCCGCGGGCCCTACGGCCTCCGGCCGGCATCGTCCTCCTCTTCCTTCTCCACCTCTCTCTCTCTCTTCTCCGCCAATGAACACCACTGGGAGACCAAGGCAGGGGAACTCATAGCTCTTTCGCTCGGGTTCCCCATCAACGAGCTCCCGCGCGCGCCAAGGCCACCATCGCTGCCTTCGCAGCTAACCAATGTCACAGAGAAGAGAGTACAGTATGCCAGAGGAGATAGGGGGAATGAAGAAGAGGGTGGAGAAAGAAGACGAGTATAGTTTGGTGAGAAAAATTTGGGAATTGCATCAAAGGGGTATGGAGCGCAATGTATCAAATACCGGTTAAAAGTGTAATGTAATGGTTCAAGTTCTATGAATTGTAATGGTAATATCATGGTTCAAGTTCTATGAATTGTAATGTATATTTTAAAACTAATAAATTAATAATGGTATGGATCCAGTTAACTTAAAAAAAAAGTCTACGGATGCAAATTTTCATGTTCCTAAAAAACAGATTGTCAAGACATCTTCCATTTATATCATCATAATGGCTGTTCTAATAAAGAAACTCTCGAAGTAGCTCTAATAGCTGATGATGTGTATCACTTACCCATGTACTTTGCTATTTTTTTTCCTAAAAAAAGCAGCTCGATCAGTGTGGCAAACGCATAGAAGAGGAGAGCGCAAAAATGGCGGTTTGGTGTTTGGCTGCAGGCCGGCCGCTGGTCGGCCCAACCCATTAAATCAGCGACGGATGGAATAGTCCACTTTGAGTCTTTTGACTAGTAGCCAAATCTAACTCATATCCTTAAACCGTAGCCAAATCTAACTCATATTCTCGATCTTAACTATTAAAATCGATGCAATTTAATTCCGTCAATGGTTTTACAGGATGGTTTCGCAAATATGGCACATACATGACGATATTAACATGGTATTCATCCAACGTGGCACTTATATGATATTAGAATTAAAAAAACCTAGATGACCACACGCAGTGTAGTGGGATATTAGTATGTACAATACAATGGTAAAATTTCAGAACATAGATATGAGAAAAGTTAAATATAAGGTTGATATGAATTATAAAAGTGTTATCCAACGGTATTAAAATGGTAATGGTGTAACTTCTTATGGCAATAACATTCTACACTAAGTGAATCACTCAATGGTAATTTATATACTAATTAATGAGGAATCATATCTATAAAATGATTGGTTGTAAAATAATGACTGTGATTAAGCATGGAAATGATCCGATGGCTCTTCTTTCTAAATGATGCGGCTCAATGCATGTTGAGCTATTTGGTCACAACTACATATGATGTATAGATATGTAAGACCCATTTTTCATTCACATAGATAATATTGTGAGACCCATTAACATGTGGGGCCCACATATCCTCTCCCCCCATCGTCCTCCTCCATCTCTCTCCCTTCCCTATATCTTTCTCTTTCTCTCACCTCCACGGACGGTGACGTCTGCACCGACTCACCATTGGCCACCGCCTTGCGCGCAGGCGGCAACAGGCTAGAGGGTGGGCACTGGAGCAGCAGCGGCAATGGCGACCCCTTCTCTCTCCCTCACCTTCCTTCTCCAAGCGGTGTAGCCAGGAGGAGCGACTGTGGAGCACGATTCTGATGGCGGAGACGATGATGGCGTGGTGGAGAACGATCAGGCTTGACACGGAGCGCGGTGGTGGAGTGCGGGGTGACGCGGGCATGGAGGAGCGGTGGACCTGGTGGAGGAAGATGTGGAACGCGTGCGGGTGGCACAAGAGGAAGCGATCGACGTCGAGGGGCACAAGACGAAGCTAGCGCAGGGCGAGCGTGCTGAGGCGGGAGAAGGCCACGGACATGGCCCCACCGCCGGCTGCCACCACCGGTGACCGCGATGGGGGTGGCCACGTAGAGGAGGAGGGAGTGGAGGGAGGGAGGATGACACGTGGGCCCCACATGTTAGTGGGTCCCACGATTGTTTTGTGCGAATGAAAAATGGTTCCCACATATTTTTTTATTCTAATGCCACATAAGCTCTATGTGGGAACGAAGACCAAGTCAACACCTCCATGTAGGCGCCACATCAGCAAAACCGCCCTCCAAAACCACCGAGGGACTCAAATTGCACCGGTTTTAATAGTTGGAGGATCGAGATATCTGGTATTGTTGTTTAGGGATACAAATCAGATTCGACCACTAGTAACGAAGTCAAAATTAACTTATTCCGCGACGGATTGCTTACCCATGGTCTCTCCGTTAGTCGGCCTAACGCATGCACTGTGATTTATTTATGTGATAATATTGCTGATTTATTTACAAAATCTCTACCATACTTCACATTCTTTAAATGTGTCGAGGGATGCATGAGACGACTTAAAAATTTGTAGGCTTCAGGGAATATTTCTCTGAAAAAAAACATATCTTCATTATATTATACTTTTATTTGTATGAGTTTTTCTCTTTAGATTTTCTCATTCAATGTTTTTAATGAGGTAATATCAACATAAGCTATATGTATTATCATTTTACTTTTTTCCACTAGGGTATTAATAAAGGAAAAAGTATGAATTACCCCCTGAACTATCGTAGTTGACCGAATTACCCTTGAACCCAAAAACCAGACATTGCTCACTCTAAACTTTCATTACCGGACGAATTACCCCCTCGACCCAATTTAGAGTGGTTTTGTGCAACATGGTGTACGCGTGGAAATCTAGTCAGCATTTTCTTCTAAAAAAATGTTGGTGGTCCACCTGTCATACTCTCTCATCTCTCTCTTTCTCCTCTTCCCCTCTTCCTGTCTCTCTCTTTGTAGCACCGTCGGGAGCGGCGACGCAGTGGTCGACGGTGGGCGTGGCGGGGGCGGTGTGGGCGCACAGCGCGGCCAATGACGGTGACAATGGCGAGCGGCCGCAACTGCAGTGAGGGCACTCGGCGAGCGGCTCTTCCCCTCTCTCTGGCACCATCGGGAGAGCGGACGCCGAGGCTGGCGGCGGGCATGGCGGGGATGGTGAGGGCGTTCGGCGCGGCCCACGATGAAGCTCGCGGAAAGGAATTGACGAGCCCGCCACCGTCTCGAGCTCCCTCGACGACCCTCCTTCTTCTTCCTTCTCCACTTCTCTCCTTCTTCTCCGCTGCCAGCGGCAGAGGTCCTCCCGTGCCACTCCCTTGCCAACGCTCGAGCGACCTCTGCCTCCCTCGCCGGGGGAGGCCGAGGAGGCGGCGCACCCCGGCGGTGGCCGAGGATGAGCTCGGCTCAGCGGGGGAAGGTTGTCTCGCGAGGAGATGCAGGGGTGGCCAAAGCAGGGAGCGAGGGCGCCAGCGCCCGCGAGCGCGAGGGTGGAGGGCGAACGGGTGGGGATGCAGGAGGGGCACCGCGGCGGGGTCCGGCGACGAGTACGCCGCCCATCCCCGTCGCCCCCGCTCTGTGGATGAGAGAGAGGAAGAGGGAGAGGGGAAGATGAGGTATGACAGGTGGGTCCCACTATTTGTAAAAAGAAAATGTTGATTGGATTGCCACGCGTTCGCCACGTAGGATAAAACTGCTCTCGATTGGGTTGAGGGGGTAATTCGTCCGGTATTAAAAGTTCAGGGTGAGCAATGTCTGGTTTTCGGGTTTAGGGGGTAATTCGGTCGACCGCGATAGTTCAAGGGGTTATTTGTACTTTTTCCTTTAATAAATGATAGATATAGATATCCTACTGTTTTTTGGTCATATTGTGAGATTTACTCATAAAAGTCTATAAATAGCTAATAATATATCACAGTTCTTATCCTTATTTTCCCATTAGGTTTTAGAATAGTTTAATTGGCATATCTATACTACGGATTCTCGTCATATTTTCCACAGGGTTTTGGAGGAGTTTTTTCCGATGAGATAAATCAAATGATGATCACCACAAGCCAATTGATCAAGGGTTAGTGTTAGAAACTTTGATGATCAATTAACACATCTTAATAGTGCTTATCCATGAAGAGACCTCTTCATGAGATACACTGCTTTCATGAGGGGACATGTCCTATTAGGATATATGTTCACACTATCGACACATTCCTTCTTACTCTATAAATACTTGCAATGATCCCTGTACAAACTACATTTGAATACGAGATTTATTTCCTCCACTACTGAAGAACCAATCTTTTTGCGGTGGGCTAAAATCACAAATTTCTCGGTTATCTTACGAACCGATACCGGTTCTAAAAATCCAAGTCCTAAAAATATATTTAGTCCCGATTGTTAACACTAACCGAGACTAAAGATGCATTTTTAGTCTGGGTTGGTAACGTTAACCCGGACTAAAGATGGAGGGATCTTTATTCCGGGTTGGTGTTACTAACCCGGACTAAATATGCATCTTTAGTTTGGATTGGTGTTACCAATCGGGACTAAAGATATTTTTAGTACCGGTTGGTAATACTAACCGGGAGTAAAGATGCCTCCAGGTCTAGTTCAAAAGAAAGCATCTCTTTACAGATTAGATATATGTGGTAGGTGAGCTGATAATGCGCGTGGGGCTAAAGTAAGAGATCTTGAGTTTGAATCTCGTAACCCACATATTTTTTGGCTGAGTATGCATCTTTAATACCGGTTATTTTAACTCTTACTAAAAATCGTAGCTGAGTATACATCTTTAGTATCGATTATTTTAACCCTTACTTAAAAATCGTGATCTTTACTTTCCAAAATTTAGTCTCGGTAGCTAGCAGTGCTCTTGCTCAATCTCTCTCATTCCCGCTTTGTATTCTAACAGCGATGACCGAGTTGAGCCGGTCTACGGTCGGCTGTTGGGTCGGTATCAACCAGCACTTTGCACATCAAGTGAAAGATGCACGACATGCCTGATGATTGGGTAGCTGGTGGCCCCTATGGGTGTGGGTGGGGGTCGGCCTCTATGTTTGCGGACATGCATATTATTATTGATAACGACCTAGGTGCATTCGTCATGGCGGAGGAGGTCAATACCCATGTGTTCATTCTAGGGATAAAACACGTTTGCTAAACCTGTATTTTTTTCGTACAGTATATCCGAGAAGCTTTGCAGAACTTATCCTACTTTTTGGATAAAGTGAATAATCATATGATGATCATTTTGAAAAAGATAGATTACATCATATAAAGTTTTAGGATACATCGTATAAAGCTTTGGTAATCTATCTTTCTAAAATGATCATATTGTTTGTGCAAAGAGTATATGGACATAGCTGAATTCGCTGCATGCATACAACTAGCCAAGATATATTAATTCCTATTGATGCAACTCCATGCAACATTTAAAACATCATACAACTATGAGATACAAAGTAATGGGATACTTATTGATCGATGAGAAATAATTTTAGAATAATGGAGGTTTTGATATCCTTGATCTCAATGTTATTTTCTTATGTGATGATTAAATTGGGATGGATGGAGTAGATTGATTGTAGAGGACACATAAGTTTTTTATCGAATTTCCTAAATTTATGGCATCATATTTTGTTGCTTGTCACAGATCGACTTTTTTAGCCACCAGATTTTCAGTGAAATTCGTATTTGTGCGCGTACAGCTCATCCGATCAATACGTACGTACGGTCATTAGCAGTAGGATCACCTACTTAATTTAGTTAATATAATGAATTAATTTACATCTTAGTTTCATTAGACTTGCAATATATACTTTTTTGCGTGTGCTCAACTGCTGATCACCTTGTAGAACATGATTGTTATATCATAGTTACATCTCATTTACATCACACTTACATTCTATTTACAGTAAACTTACATTGTGAATATGAATGTAATTTTTATTGTTTGGCAATGTAACTTTTTTAGGATGTCCCACAATGGAGTATGTTCTATTTCCATGCAATTAGACATATAATACGTTAACTTTTCATTAATCTAATCAGCCTACAAGAAAAAAATATAAGAAAAAATATAGTATGATTGGAATCGACTGTTTTTTAGGATAAATGTGGCGCATCACGTATAGACACTCCCATTTTTTATACATAGTGGTTGGCTGTACTGTTAAAATTATTCTAATTAAATACCAATCTAGCGGTGATAACCAACCTTTGGGTCAGCCTACAAGAGGGACAAAACATAAATCTATTTATATGTGCTTATTGCTATTTCTTTTTTTTTTCTCAGGGTTGAGGGGTTTTTTATACCTAGTGGTTGGCTGTACTGTTAAAATTATTCTAAATACCAAGCTAGCGGTGATAACCAACCTTTGGGTCAGCCTAGAAGAGGGACAAAACATAAATCTATTTATATGTGCTTATTGCTATTTCTTTTTTCTTCTCAGGGTCACTGAAGCAGTATGACAAGAAAAATGATTAAATAAGAAATAGTGGATAACATTACAAAGTGTGAGGATATGATCCGCAATAATATCGGATTTCTATAGTTGACGGCTAGTTTTGCCTGGTGGCTAAAATTAATCTTTGTTGGTGGCTAGTCTAACCGCTCACGACCAAAGGTTAGAGAAAATACAGTACCTTACCTTCATGTGCAGGCTTCATCCACTAGCGAAAGTCTATTTTCGCTGGAGGTTAAGCCGACCGCTAGCGAAAATCGATTTATGCAGATGGCAAGATTAAGCTAATCGCCAGCAGTAACAATTTTGTTTTCCCTTTCTACCATCCCCAAAATCCCTTTCTACCATCCAATCTAGGAAATTGCCAAAAAAATTGAAAATAAATATGAACATCATTAAAGCATCAATCCAACAACAGAGCATCACAAACATCGACATTAATCTCGTCGCCAACTTAAGCGGAACACATCAACAACAATAAAGCATCAACATCAGCGGAACTTGAACAACAATAGGAGAACATCGCAAACATCAGCACTAGTCTCATCATCGTTGCAACAGTTGCCATTGTCGTCATCGCTGTAGGGGATGAAATCGCCCGCAGTTGCCATCGTCGTCGCTATAGGGGATGAAGTTGCACGTCTCATAAATCTTCACTATCAAGCTCGAGGTTCTCCACCGATGGCCGCTAGAAAGTGACAGATCCGGCTGCCTCAAGCTGGGTAGTGCCCGATTTAGTTGGTCCGACCACAGGAGGTGCCATATCCGGTCGGTGGCGATCTTGCAACCCTGGAAGAGGCAGATGATGGTGTTGCCGAGTCGCCGGTTGCCGAGAAACTCCGCCGCCCGCGCCACGCTGCATCCCGTGTACCGAAACTCCATCGGATCCACTACCCATGACCCGTGCCCGAGCTCCGTCGCTGTTTTCCTGCGCGATCCTACCACCCATGATCCGCGCTCGAGTTCCGTCACCGGTGGCCTACGTGACCCCGCCGTAGCCTGTGCGTCGCACCGCCATGGGGAGAGAAGAGATGGTGAGTGGTGGGGAGAGAAGAGACAAGATGTCGTGCATTGGGGGAGTGATTGAAGGGATAAGAATGAGTTGAGGAGATGTGTTTTTATAGTGCGGAATTTATTTTCAGAAGTGGTTGCCTAAGACAACCACTTGTGGAAATAGGGTTATTTCTACAAGTGATTGTTTTAAGTGGATCAATAGTAAAAGTAGGTTTTCTCAAGCTTGATCTTAAACCCTTTCATTATATTTCCACAAGCATTTTAAAATTTGTTTTCTTAGATGAAATATTGACTGACATTTGCCACGCAGTGTAGCTTTTATAGGGGAACAAAAGTTATTTACAAAAAAATGCAGAAAGGCCAGAACTGAAAAATTATAGGGTTTGTTACCAATCAAAACAACTTGTTTCAAAGGGTCTTTCATTCTACACATATGCAGAAGAATTTCATTCTTGAAAAGTCCTCTCTAGGCTTCAAAAGTTAGCTTAATATTCTGGAATATAAGCCCATTCCTCTGTTTCCAAATGTGCCAATAGGCAATGAAAAATATCTCCAAGAAGCCTTTCCTCCCAAAGCGGATTCTAGCTAACACAATCATTTGAAATCTTTCCTCCCAAAGCGGATTCTAGCTAACCACAATCATTTGATCTAGATTTAAACTCACATTCCTATCAATTCCCAAAAGCTGCCAACACCTTAGGCTGAAAGGACACATGAAGAAAAGATGTAACCTTGTTTCCCTAGTTCCCTCGGAAAAAGCACACAAGTAAGATCGTCATCCTGTTTGGCACAAAGCCGTCGATCTAGCATATCACGTGTATTAAGTCTGTCAGTCAATAAGAGCCAAGCAAACACCTTGATCTTTATAATACATCTTGTCTTTCATAACTGTCTTTCATAACCATATAAAGAGCCTTGGTGGTTGGATAGAAAGGAAATTGAGTTTATAAAATCTTCTAGTTGTGTATAACTCTGAATTCCAAATAAAACTCCACTTATCCCCAAACTTAATTGTAATTGGAGCTGAGATAACTCAATTTCTAACTGAAGAAATTCTTCATAAGCTTGCTTAGATAGAGGTAAAAGAAGAGAATCCTCTAGAGGCCTTAAAGTCATTATTTTGACAGTTTCATCTTTATCAAGAGGAGCATCACAGAGGTGAGGAAATTTCAATTTATTGATTTCCCCATTCCAGATATCTTCCCAAAAAAAGCTGAAGTTCCTGAGATTATTGAACAATTTGCAATGCCTCTAAAGATGTCAAAACGACCAATGATATCTCTCCACCAAAAAAAATCCCTTATTTAGAATTGCATGAGGTGCCTTTAAGTTGTAATATGATTTCCAAATCAGTTGCACCCATGGCAAGATCTGTGCCAGTATAGAATTTTACCAGATGTTTAATTAATAGGGCAACATTGTGTGTTCTGAGGTTAATAATTCCCAGACCTCCTTTTTCTTTTGGTCTGCATACCAATTCCCAAGGAGCCAGGGATTTTCTTGTAGAATTTGGATTATTACCCCTCCAAAGACAATTCTTCCTTGTTGTATCAATTGCTTTCTTGACAATAACAGGCGCAAGCAATGAACACATATAGAAAGTTGGAATAGAAGACAAGACTGTAATTATTAGAGTTAACCTCCCCCCTTGAGGTAAGAACATTGCACTAGCTGTTAGTCTTCTCTCAACTCTATCCACTAGGGGTGCAAAATCAATTATTCTTGGCCTTGTGGTTCCCATGGGCAAACTCAGGTAAGTGAATGGCATTGTACCAATTGTGCAACCAAGCAAGCTAGCTAAAAGTTGTGCTTTGTCATTGGAAAGGTTGATATGATAGACAAGATTTATGAAAGTTCACCTTGAGGCCTGTGGACTAAGCATAGGAATTCAATAGGGCTTTGAAACAGAAAATCTCCTTTTGAGAGGCCTTGAGGAGGATGAGAGTATCATCCGCATATTGAATCACTAGAAAACTTTTGCCATCTTGCTCATTGATAGGTTTAGACAACAACCCTAGACTGAAAGCTTTGTTTATCACTCTCTGCAGTAGATCAGCGCCAAGAACAAAACGAAATGGTGATAAAGGATCACCTTGCCTAACACCTCTTTTACACATGAAAGACTTGCCAGGCACCCTATTAAGTAGGACAGAAGAATGTGCTGATGAAAGCACCATTTGTATCCAATGCAACCTTTGGTCAGTGAAACCCATGCTTTTCATAATAGAAAGTAGTGCAGAGTGTTCAAAGGTGTCAAAAGCTTTCTCAAAATCCAACTTAAGCAAGATGATTTCTCTTCTGGACTGTTGACATTGATGAATGTATTCAAAGGACCAAGCCAAACAATCCTGAATTGTTCTTCCTTTGATAAAACCATATTGATTTTCATGAACAATTTTCAGGATAACTCCCTGTAAATGGTCAGCCATTAGTTCTGTCAAAACTTTCAAACTGATTCCCATCAAAGAAATTGGCCTATAGTCATTTATAGTCTCTGGAGATGTTTTCTTTGGCACCAATTTAATATAAGAGCTGTTGATAGCTTGTAGATTAGTACACCCTACATGAAAATGGGCAGCAAGCCGATAGAAATCTTGTGCTATGATATGCCAGTAACTTTTCAAAAAATATCCATTAAAACCATCCGGCCTAGGAGCTTTGTCCGATTGAATTAGCTTGATTAAGCTATGAATTTCCTGAGTAAAGAAGGGATCCACCGGACTATCCAGACAAATCGGTGATGCGAAGAGGTCTGCCAGATCAAAAACCATAGAAGGTGAAGAAGAAACTCCCATCCTGTTCTTAAAGCTTTGGAAGAAGCCTTTTGCTCATGCCCAATAACAACTTGCCCATTCTGATCTTGCAATTGAGAAACAATTTTTATTTTGTATCGCTATGTGGCGGTGAACTGAAAGAACTTAGTATTCTCCTCTCCAAGTTACATCCATCAATTTGTACATCTTTTTTTTCCAATACATCTTTGTGAAATTTAGGAGTTTAACTGTATGCAACTTCACTATTTATCTGAAATCCTTTCAAGATTACTTAGAACTTTGTTGCAATTGGCAAGTAAAGAAGCCAACTTTGAATAGTTCTTGCTCCAACTCAAAAGTTTTTTCATGAGGATCTTAAGCTTAAAAGAGATGCATTTTGCAGGATCATCAAAATCAGGATCAAGTGCCCAGACCATATTAACAATATCAAAGAACCCCTCCAACTCCACGCTAAAATTTTCAAACCTAAAAATATTGGATTTCGGGATTCTTGTATCAATTTTAACCACACAAGGAACATGGTATGAAACATTTCGAGTCAAAGGATGAACAATAGTATTTGGGAAAATAAAAGTCCAAGCAGGGTGTTGACGACTGTTAAATACCAAATTTACACCGTCAATACCTGCATAAATCTGAAAGTATAAAACATCCAACATAGCAGTAGGGTTTATTTCTAGTAATTTTCACGAGCGTTGGTGTATATTTGGATGCACGTAACAAACTACCAAATTTGAGATGAAATATAAAAAGAAGGGGAAGAATTACATTCATATCCAAGCCTATAGAGTCTTGGGCCCATAAACCTAACGAAACACCTGCAACTGGGCCCAGGAGGAAGTGCTGGGCTAGGGAGGTCAGCTAGGGTTCGGCCGAACCAGGCCTGGTCCGGCCCAGCCACAACCGCTTTCAGGCAGTTACTACCGACCTCCCTATGGCGGATGTGACCGGTATTGGCGCTCACTACCTTCATAGCTCAACTATAAAAGGAGCTCAAGTGCTTCATTTCAACACACACCAAGATGTAGAGCTGAATTATAAGAGGCTCTTTATATTCATTTGATGTATACCTAGAATAAGGGAGAGAGAGTAAGGAAGAAAGAGTTTGAGGAGTTCTGGAGTTGTCGGTAACTCTCTTTATTTCTTTTGTACCTTAGTGATTACTTTGCTCTAGTTGACAAGATCTTAATTAAGTAATTGAGATTTATCTTGTGTGGTATACTTCTTAGTTAGTTCCTATTTAGCTTGTGGGATCATTGTTTACTGTTACTCATTAATAGATAGTGATTGCTTTGGTGAGTTATAAATACTAAAGTAGTAATTAATTGCATAGACGTGGTGTCTTGGTAGTTAATTACCAGTGTTTGCTGCGTATCCCACAGTTCGTTAGAGGTTGGTGTAGAGGCGGTGACAGCCCTCGAGATCACCGTAGTCCTCCCTATCCGGGTATGGAGTAGAGCGAGTTCTGGTAGCCGCGAGCAAGCCAGTGCTTGATGTATAGCGATAGAATTAAAATTAAGCTTTCTAAATGACCATGTACGGCACAAGAAAATCCTCTCTACCCCTTTGGTCTACATTTATCTTGTGTCCTTGGATGAACCTGGAGAAGAGCTAAACACACTTGTGCCCTTTTGAAATTCGATACCTTGGAATACTCCCGGTTGAAGTCCTACAGCAGTATATCCGTGCGCTTGCGGACTTTATCTGTGATCGTAAGAAATACCAACACAGGGGAGGTGAACACCCAATCTAGCCTCTAGGGAAGAGCATTTTGCTGCATATTACTCCAAGTAAATGCTCTCCCTTTAAGACGAACTTCCAAAAGCCCCCAATCTTGCTCATCAAGGGGGGGTCCACCACAACCAAGAAAAAGTCTTCATGTGTGCGTGGAGGCCATTCCTGCACGGTGAGATCAACCCGTGGGACACGTAGGCCACCACTAAGCTGGACATTGCTGTGGACGAAGAGCTTTGGAGATTATATGAAATGGGTTGCACAGTAGCTTTGGTAGGTGAAGAGATATGAGGAGCAACCACCGTAATATTCGCACGTAATTTTTTTCTCTCCAAACAAGATATTTCCTAGAAGTCCGGACTCTCGGAACCACCTGTAGTTTCCACTTTGATTGGGCCTTTGGGAAATCACAGGCCGAGTGGCCAAGATTAAAACAAGAACGACAACGACAAGGCCCATTGCAGTCCAATTTCACATAGCCTTTCCCCAAACAACGACCACAATTCAAAACATCATTCAAAACAAGCAGAGAATTAGGATCCCGCGCACCTTCCGCACTAGCTGTTGTTAAAACCTTCACCGGAGCAGTCACCGGATGTTCGTCGGAGTTAATCCCTTGCAGAGGCTTCTTGAGATGTTGAAAAACCGAAGTAACTGGTACAGTAGATTGAAAGACTTCTGCAAATGATTTATCCCCCCTGATGGCTGGACGCTGCAACAAATGGCGCTTAGGATCAACTAAAGTCCATTATTAGCTTGATCACGATGCCATTAATCAAATTCCCACTGCCAATTAGGACCTTCATTCCGCTAGAGAAAGAACCTTAGCACAAAATCTTTGCAGGAAAAAGATTTAAGACGATAAACCTAGAGTCCCACTTGCTTAGAACAAACATCAAAGGAGAAACACCGATCACGCAAGAGATTAACATGGAGATCCACAGGAGAACCACCAATAGCGGCTCTGAGAGCCAAAGCAACTAAATAAACGGTGAGCCGAAAATTTGCCCTTGGGAGATCCACAACTAACCGGAAAGGAGTGGAGCTGAATTTAGAGGAAAAATGAGCCGGCGATCGAAAATGATGCCAAGCCTCATCCCTGACCGCATCACCAGGGGAGCAATCCCAGCCCCCCCGATGGCGCCTATGTCACCATATGATCACCAAAAATCACCCATCAGTCGCCCTTCCGCAACTTCCGGATCGCTACCGCACTTGCAACCCCTGGTCCCATTTGTTGTTGGCCAGAGATATAGCTGGCCAAATGGGTCGTGCTCTGTCGGGCCGGCACAAGCACGATGCTACAGTAACTAGCCTGGCACGGCATGGGCCCACGAGCTTCTGGGCTATGTCGGTATGGCCCGGCCGTCGCCGTGCCTGGGCCAAGGCCAAGGCCCGTGGGCTAGCACGACATGGCACGACACGACTATTGTAGCGGGCCAGCACGGCCCGACACGGTATGAGAGTGGCCCGGCACGGCACGAGAGGCCCAAGAGGCCACAACCCTCAGTGCCACCCCCAGCCGCCAACTGCAGCGCCACGCCACGCCACGCGGCCGCCCCAACGGCCCAACCGCATCACGCGGAGAGGGGCAGAGGGCGCGCGGCACACCAATCCCCTCAGCCCTCGCGGCACGCGCTCCCGGCGCTTCTCCCCGTGCCAAGCCGTCAATCACGTGGAGAGCGTGGGCACGCCGCACGCGGCTGCGCCCACCAGCCCGCCAACGCCATGTCACCACCGCCAGAGGCACCAATCACTCGCGACGGCACGGCGCCCGTATGTCAGAAGACCGTTGGAGAAGAAAAGAAATAAAACAATGCGAAAAATATCAGAAAAATTCAAATTTTTTTCCTATAAATCGGACACCCACTACCGAGATTTGAATCATCCGAACCTTCCATTTTGTGTTGTCTTGTGTTATGCTCTTATCTGAACAAAATTTGTTCAAAAATAAAAAAAATACTGTGGAGTCCACTTTTCTAGCAAATCTGCATGCACAAGGTATTAAGAAGGTAAGAAAGAATTAGAGAATTTTTTTATTATTCATATTTTATGTGATATGAATAATTTTTTTTTGAAATTCCATCTATTTGGTTGTAATATTTCAACATGGACAAGGTATTAAGAAGGTAAGAAAGAATTAGGTGACTTTGACCCTACTTACCTATAAGAGACATACCAAAATGGCACGTATGATGCCACTGGATCGGCGCCAACACCGCCAGTTTTGGACGAGGTACCGATGGCTTCTGATGGATCAGGAACTATGAGCGGGAGTGCATCAACGAACACTGGCTCAAAGAGATCACGAACTTCAGGCGTTTGGCAAGATTTTGATGAGGTGGCTGTGACAGGCCCTGATGGAAGGTTGGTAACATACACGAAATGTAGAATATGAAAACATAATTTATCTGCAAAATGAACTAGTGGAACACGGCACTTGAAGCATCATGCCGAGTCACGTGCAAAGAAGCAAGGGATCCAACTATGACGACAACAACTCCTACTGAATCGAGATGGTATGGTAAGTACATGGTAGTATGATCCTATGGTAGCTCAAGAATCTCTTACTGTTCAATTGCTAGACAAGATTTGCCCTTAAACTTTGGTGAGAGTGCTGCATTTGAAAATTACATTAAAATTGCTCATAATCCTAGGTTTCAAGCTGTTCATAGACAAACCACAACCCGTGATTTGAAAAACGTCTATGATAAAGGTTATGGATCACTGAAGGAATTATTTAGTAGATGCACCTTTTCTGTTAGTATGACCTCGGATATCTGGAGTGGTAAGACTAAAGAAGATTACATTAGTGTAGTTGTACATTTTATTAGTGATGACTAGCAATTGCAAAAAAGAGTTCTTGGGCTAAGGCTAATTGATGTCTCACATACGGGTGAAAATATTGCGGAGAGAATTCGAGAGGTTGTCAATGAGTATCACCTTGTAGATAAAATCTTTGCAGTAACATTGGATAATGCCTATGCAAATTCTAGGCTATGGAGATTCTACAGCCATTATTTTGTTTTTATGCTGAAGCATTTCTTTTGCATCAACGTTGTGCATGCCATATAATTAATCTAATTGTTAAAACTGGGTTTAAGAGAGTAAATGTACACATCGATGTTGTTCGTCAAGCAATGACATGGTTAACTGGTTCTAACCCATGGATTGCACAATGGAAAAGGTATTGTGCGGCATCGGATAAGCGTCCATGTAAGTTTATAACCGATGCAGAACATCGGTGGAATGCCACTTATCTAATGTTAAAGAATGTATTATCTTACAAGGATTTACTTACTGTTTTTCCTCAAACACGTGATGTGGTGACAAGTGATGGACTACTCCTACTGACAGATCATACTTGGTATCTTCTCGAAAGGTTTTTTCAATTTCCTGAAACATTTCATGACTGCACTATTCTTTTATCTCAATTATATCATCCAACAGCTAATTTAATTTTGCATAATATTCTTGAAATTGCCACTTTGTTGAAAGAGTATGAAAATGATGAACTTTTAGGATTGGCAGTCTTTAGTATGAAAAAAATATCTTAAATATTGGAAAAATCTCCCCATGCTGTATACTTTTGCATTTATTCTTGATCCTAGAGGGAAATTACGAGGATTCCTCAATCTTTTGTCACTTATTGGAGAAACTATAAATGTTGATTATTCTAACTAATATTCTAATGTTAAGACTAAATTATATGAGGGGTTCCAAAAGTATGAATTAAAGTTTTAGGGAGTTCGCTTGAAAATACCCTTACCTGCCCCTACGGTAGATAAGAAGAAATTACAGCGGAGCAGAATTTGGGAAGGCTCATCTTCCAGCAACGATAGTGGCAGTGGTAGTTCGTCAGCACCAAATGTTGATACCGGAGTTATCCGAGAGTCGTCCAACTATTTGAATAGCGACGCCATCAGACATGAATCATCAGACTTCAACGTACTCGGATGGTGTAATGATCATAAGTGCTTTCAAAACTAGAACGAGATGTGTTGATGGTGCCTGTATCTACTGTATCCTCCGAATCGGCCTTCAGTCTCCGCGGAAGAATTATTGGTAACAAAAGAACATGTCTAAGCAGCGAGCACGTAGAAACGCTACTAAGCATAAATGACTGGGAGCTAGCTAAAGAACATGCACAATACACGGTTAACAATCAGGATCTGACCGCTCAGTTTGAAAACCTTTATTTACATTAGGAAGGAATAGAGTAGCTACTTTTAATTTATGAGTATTAATCTTTAGGCTGTACTCCTTTCTTTGTCATGGTTTTCTCAAATATGAGTTTTTACGTGATAAAGTTTTTAATGAGGCAACATGTATCATGTAAACATCAGTAAAGATCATTACTCTTTTTTCCCACGTATTTTTCCAATATATCACTAAGATTAATTAATTTTTTTATTTTTTTTACTTCTAGCAATTTCTTTACTTTTCCTTTTTCTTTTCTCATAGTTTTTTGGATCAAAACGACCTCGGCGACATCAAAAACTGAAAAACCAGAACATCTCCCGCTCCAACGTACCAACCAATGTTCCACGTGTCGCAAGGAGGGTGGGTGCGCCCTGCGCTGAGCCGCCGCTCCAATCATCCTTCTCCACGCGTCGCGCACCGGGCGCGCTGAGCCGCTGCTCCAGTCATCCGCCTCCACTTGTCGTGCTCCGGGCGAGGGCGAGACCACACCGCGCCCATGGCGCCTCCCGGATTCCCCCTCTCTCGTGCCTTCAGGTCAGCGTCAGCTCACGTGCCACTCATGGGCTCGTGCCGGCACGGCACAGCACGGTGTCCCCTTGGGCCATGCCTGGGCCGGGGGGACGCCACGTGGGCTGGCACGACACGGCCCGTTATGGAGCCGTGCCTAACGAGCCGTGCCCTAGCGGGGCCGTGCCTTTGGTGGGCCCATCCCGTCTGGACCGGGCCGTCCATTTGGCTAGCTATAGCCATAGAAGAAAACAAGGTGGTGCCATGGAAAACCTATTTTGTAATAGCCAACAGCTAGTTTTGCCTAGTCTTCAACACGTGACTTCAACTAGTATTTTTTAAAATTTGCCTTATGTGTAGTGTAACAATAAAGTGATATTGTAAATGAATTCACTATAAATTCAGAATGTAATTTCATAAAGAAAACATTGTGGGTGTGTAAAATAAGGCTTGCTCGTACAGCATTAGAAAAGCCAGATAATCTTATGAAAGACGATCTGTATGTCTATGGGAATGCTACTCGCACTTAGGAGTCACATTATACGGGGAAAAAAACCAAGACCTACTTAAAAAAATGCAGGATACCTAGTTGGACTCGATTAGGACGTAACAGAAAATTGCCAAGAATATCTCCATGACAAACAAAGCAACACCCGGTTATATAAGTCTCTTAATTACCAAGATTTACCAACATTTAAAAGTTGACAAGATGAATTCTAGAGCGTGAATAATTATAGATCGAGAACACATTAAGTAGTATATATTACACCACTAATTTGATATATTTTGCCATTTCCGAACCTACAAATGCCTAGCAGCTCTCATCATATATATCCGCCCCCTTCTGTAGCTTTCTTCTGCGTTAATTAGGTTTGTTCCTCTTTGGCTTCTTCCGCTGAATCCATTGGAGGTGTTGCAGATTCCATCTTGGATTTCTTCAGTGTTTCTACTAAACCTGCCAGGCACTCGTCCGCGTCTCTCTTCCGCTTGCAGCGTAGCATGAGGTTATTGGCCACGTCAGCCGGCGGCGCCCCGTCGATGTCGTCGAGCCTCTTGCTCCTCAGCATGAGGTTATCGGCGACGTCCGCCGGAGTCGTGTCAGTGTCGTCGAGCAGCCGCCCGATTTCAGCGAATAGTGAGTGGTCGGTGATGTCCAGGTAGCTCTTGGCGAGCACCTTGAAGGCCTCGAAGCGGCAGTAAGACATCTCGATGTGCTTGTCCATCCTCCCTGGCCGGATTAGCGCCGGGTCGAGCCGGTCGAGGTGGTTCGTCGTGAACATGAAGATCCGCTCGCTGCCGCACGCCGACCACAGCCCGTCGACGAAGCTGAGCAGGCCCGACAGCGTCACTCTGCTTTTCTCATCGTTCTTGTCGGCGAACTCTATCAGCATACGCCTGTCGCGGAGTTCGTCGCCGTTGGCTGCCTTGTTGCTGCCCTTGCGCTTGGTGGTGAGCTCGACCTCGATGGCGTCGATGTCCTCTATAACGATGATGGACTTGTTCGTCGTATCGAGGAAGAGCTTCCGCAGCTCGCTGTTGTTCTTGACGGAAGTTAGGTCGAGGTCGTAGACGTCGTAGTCGAGGAAGTTGGCCATGGCGCCTATCATGGTGGACTTGCCCGTGCCCGGTGGCCCGTGCAGAAGGTAGCCCCGCTTCCACGCCTTGCCGACCTTGGAGTGGTACTCCTTCCCCTTCTCGAACGCCGTGAGATCTTCCATGATGTCAACCTTCTTGGCGTGGTCCATGGCGAGCATGTCGAACGTCGCCGGCGGATTGTACGGCACACTGGTCCACATACTCTCCCCTTGTTTGGAGTGGTTGGTGAACAGCAGCCTCTGCCGGTCCTTGGCGGTTAGCTCGCGCCACCGCCGGACGACGCTTGGGAGGTAGGAGTTGAGCACGAGATGGCGGTGGCGCTTGTGGAACACCAGCCGGAAGCAGCGCGGCTCGTCCGCTTCGCCGGGGTAGTAGCTGACGGTGATGGCACCCTTGTTCTTGGAGGCCTTGGGGCACAGCCTCCACCACATGCGTGCGCCGCCGAAGGTGTCGACGACCTCCTGGTTCTCGTCCAGAGTGACCACCGGGTCGTCCTTGATGTTGAGCTCGGCCTTGAGCTTGCTGGCGCCACCCGCGCACACGCGGCTCAGGTAGGTGGAGACGGCGACGAACATCTTGTTGCGTCGGAACCGCTCTTCGCCGTACTCGGACACGGTGATCTGCTCGTAGGGGTTGAAGTAGGACATCGCCATGGGGACCAAGCTACTGATGATGTACCTAGCCTCGTCATGGACGTGCTCCGGCATCCTGGACCAAAGCAAGCCGATGCCGGCCATGGCCGACCCGAACCCTACCCACGTCTCCACAGATGCCATGCCTTGCGCTTTTGCAGCTACACTACTACTTGGCGCCTAACTAAGCTAGATACTAGCTCTCTGCAATGATTGCCGTTGTGTTGTGGATGTGCTTGTGTTTACCGTTGCTTCTGCGCGCGGCTTATATAATTGGCGATTGTGGCGGGTAAATGATTCCCGCCGTTTCATCGTGGAAGAAGGTGAGAACGCGTCGTCGAAGTTTCATCGAAGCAAAGCGATCGAGAGCGAGGTGATTTGACTTGCTCCACATGAAAACATGTAGATATTGCAAGTGGATCAGCGACCACGAGAGGGGCCTATCACCTTGTTGGGTTTAGCAATTACTCTTTACGTTCCTAAAATGCATCAACGTAATACTCGATTAAACAAAACCTAATACCATAAACGGATGAGCTATATATATATGAATGTGTCGCACGTTTTTTTTTTCCTGAAAACAGTCAGATCTCTAGCCGTTGATGGTTTAATGTACCGTGGGATGAACGCTTGATTTCGTTATCGGTGGGTTTGCAGCTTTCCTATTTATCGTAATCCCTTGCCTTTTTTGATTACCGTCGGTTTTTTCTTGTATGTATAATTACACGGTAGTTGCATCATAATTAAATCCTATTTATACTATAATTACATATATAATTTTAGGATTTACATATGTAATTTTATAACTTACATGGTACATACACTAAAATTACATATATAATTTATTGATTTACAATGTAAATACACGCTGACTATATTTTGGTGAAAAATATGACACCATAAATATAGCTATTCCACTACTATAAATTTATTCATATTCATATTATACTAGTCCCTCCGGTTCCATAATTTTAGCGTACGTTTTGGATAATATTGAGATTAACCTTTTATAATTTTGAATACCAATATATAAACAACATATATATAAGTTTGTCTTACAAAGTATTATAATAAAAGTAAAAAATGATTTTATTTATTATATATATTATAAATTTGGAGACTGTACATGTTATTATCCAAAACGTAATTATGAAATCAGAGGAACAGAGGGGTATGTTGTATCTAATCTAGTATTATATTGCTATATTCTTATCGGTGTGGATTCGTCGCTTAGTGTGCAATTAAATTCTCTAGTACTCGGACAAGAAGGAATTTTTTTGCAAGGCTAGAGTAGTAACCAATAGCTTAAACGTGATGTTTAGGTTAACGGTTACAGGTGACAGGTGATGACAGTCGTATTTGTTCTTTGTATTCCTCCATGTTCGGGTACATCATAGAGCTCAAGGCTAGACTCAGCTTGACAGACGAGGGAAGGTTCGGTGCTCGAAGCATTCGATAGAGTTTTACCTTTAACTTAAGCTAGCTAGTTAAATCCATAGGAATACTCTCTAGATAAACCTACCATCAGTTGTTATCCTTGGATAGAATTCTGTTCGTAGATAGTATAAACATGTTTCTTGTGTTCAATACCTTGAAATAAGGTGAAGCGTTACAATAGAATCCGTGCGCTTGCGGATTTATCAGTGTGCGTAGCAAATACCAACAAGTTGTTGGAGCATCCACAAAAGTCTTTAGTTTAGCACTTCATTTATTTTCAGCACTTGTTTATAATTAGTGAGATACCTTTACTAATTCCAAAAATTTATTTATGCTCACAAACTTATTTACCATAACTAATTTGTTTGAGTGCACTAACAGTCACGTTACATACATCCATCAACTATACCCGATATATTGGAATTCCTCAATTATAAGAAAATATAGTATGGATAGTTTAATATGCATTGTGCGTGTTACTGGATTGTTCATTTGTTGTTAAAACTATTTGGCACAGAAAAAAACTACATAACTGACCTTAACTACATAGCTGACCTTAGCATGATCACTTGGTTGAAATATTTTTGATAATATTTTTTCATATCTACTTATGATATATGCTTATCATTTCTCAAATACGAATCAAATAGTTTTGAAAAACTCCAAAAAAATTGAGAACATTAATTTCATACAAATTAAGATTAAATCAAATATCCTGTAAAAAATTGTTTTCATTTTTCATATGTAGATTCAAATTTGCATTGTATATTTGTCGAGTGCTATATTGTACACCATAAAATATGATGAGAAATGATTTGGAAAATAATTATGACATTAATTATTACATATAACCATTGTAATTCACCTATAATTTATTTATATTAAAAGAATACATCAGGATCAAAAATGGAATATCTAATTTAAAAGATATCGTTTTAAGACCGTTGATTGGATATTATATCTTTGATATAGTTTAACTGTATGGTTATGGGGGTAACACCAACATATATTTTTCAAAAGTTTATACATGCATGGATCCACGCATGCATATGTATAACCCTGCATGAAGAGGACGACAGATACAACCATAGAAGTGTGTATTCAATTGGAGATAACAAATGTTGTTTAAAATTTATTGTTATGGAGTAAATTTCAGAAAACTACCAATTCTTTAACCAAATTATAACAAAACTACAAAACTAAATAAAGTTTTAAGACGGTGTATTAAAATAACTATAGGTTTAACAACCAATTAGATAAAAGTATTGTGCAAAGTGTAATAAAATTATCACAAAACTACAGCTTTAGCACCAATTTAATCACAAACCTGCAATATTTTTATCTGGAAGATAACAGTAGTTCTAAGAGTTTAAACTCTTAAATCTGTAGTTATAGGATATTTGGTATTAAATTTTTAGTTTTACGAAAAATTTGGTGCTAAATCTATGTTATAACATCTTAAATATGTAGTTTTATGATAATTTGGTTAAAGTATATGTAGTTTTGTGAAATTTCCTCAAATGGTTTAGTTCTCAACAACTTAGAGAAAAAGAAAAAGAGATAGCAGATGGTGCGTGTACGTCTATGACCCCATGAGCAGATGATGGCTGGTTGGCCGGGCTGATCGTTTTGTAACTAATTAATCTTGGCTGTGATTTTCTTCCCGATTGTTCTGGCTTCCATATTTTTTCGGATCATTTATACGTACTTACATATTTCGGCTTTCTTTTAGGTGAACTGTACATGTGTATCCTATTGCTTTTTTCTCATTAAACTAAATCATCTTTGTCCTTTTTTTTTCTTTTACAAAACCATGTTACTTATGTTACTTTAGTTTTGTTTTTGGATAATTAGTATATATTACCGTTTTTTTTTTCTTTCTCTTCTTTTATTGAATCACATCACCTTAGTTTTGCTTTAGAACAATCAATTCATACATCTGATTTAAATTGGTATGAATGTTTGTAGCTTTTTTTAATTAGACGATCATATATGAAAATTAAACAAATTGTAGCTATGTTTCATGATATTTCTACTAATATAAAAAAACTCTCGTAATAGGTAAGCAGGAGATTAGGAGTAGGTGATTAGTTTTTAATAAATCCATTGATCAAATGATCTAAAGTAACGGGTGTACCAACTTAACTGAAAATTAACAACTAGTTTTTTCTTTTTAGAATTTATAGGATTTATTAGGGCGTGACATGATGGGTTAGGATAGTATATGCAAAGAAAATACATAACTATTTCGCTGGGAAAAGTCGTAAAAACACATGACTACGTATTTACGTATGATAAAAAAGATAAAGCTTATGTACTGTTTGCCGACAAAAAAACCAGAAAACCATACGTACGTAAGTATGATAAAAAAAAGTCGGTCGGTCTGATCGTTTTGTAACTATCTTAGCTGTGTTTTTTTTCTAATCATACTTATTTTTTTTTTTAGCTTTTGTATTTTTTTCGATCACTCATACGTACTTACTATAGTTTCGTGAACTTTACTTGAGTATCTTCTCTCGTACGTAGATGGGGGATTAAGAGTGATGGACTATTTTTTAATAGATCCGTTAGTCTAATGTTTCGAAACAATGATAGCTTCAACGACTTAAGTGAAAATTAAATTTTCTCTAATTTATTAGAGCACAAAATTAGAGCACCACCTAACAGCTTAGAAGTGTAAAGTTCAATGTGCTTTTAGGAACATAATAGTAATAATAGATAAGATAGATATGTTGAGTCAGGTTTGTTATGGTGGAACATGTTCACCTCAGTAATACTGGACTTAACATGTGTGTTTTGATATTTATGATTAATTGTTTTTTCATTGATAAGTTATGTACTGTGATAACTAAGCTTACAGAATAACTTTGTCAATCTCAGTCTTTCGAAATTACTTATAATGAAGTGAGAAAGTGGTGCGTGTAAGTAAGTTCATCGGGATAAGCATGTGCACCTATATGAGCATCTATGCTTATATTATATTTTTTAAAGAAAATGTAAGTCAAGTGGGAAAGTACCTTTTGCAATTGACTCCTCTACCCTCAACGCACCTCGGTGGCATCAGTTAATTAACTCCATCAGCCTAACCAACCCTATATCAAAAAATAAAAAAGGCTAACAAATTCCATTTCGTTCTCCTCCCCTAATCGAGCAGCCACAGTGGCTGTCATCCACAAGTTGCAACGGTGACGGCAGCTAAGGTTAATTTGGCCACCCGACCACGGAAGCTGCTGGCCTACTACACATGTTCTTACGCTTGAAGTGAGACAGAAAAAGCAGATCGCTCTTCCTTAAAAATTACCAAAAAAATCAGAAACTAATCATAGGAAAGGAACATCGATGATATAGAAACAAATTGAACAGTCCAGCCCAGGTGAGAGAAATGGAAGATTACTATCTCTAATTAAGCAACTAGCACCTCGAAGGTCCAACTGGTGATGACACCGGAACAGGTCACACTCGCAGCTGACCTCAGATCGGCGACCGCAGAAGGAGAGAATATCAACTATTCATGGCCTCCGGCTGGAGACGGTGGAGGGGCCATGGGAGCTGGGGCGCTGTGCCTCCATCTGCCCGCTCCATCCCTCACGAGCCTTACCTATTTTTATTCTATGCGTATCTTTCTCCATACAAATTAAGATATTCGTATCAATTTAAACTCGATCTAAAGTAAAAAACAGTAAGTAAGTAGCGTTCCCTCCAATTCGTTCTATCTTCGCTCCTACCATCTTAATCCGGTTGTACGGGTAACTTGAATATCGAAACTAGAATTCGGCAATATGAAAAGGGGTAGCGAATAAGATAGAAAAGTAGATGGGTTATGAGACAAAAGATTTAGACAGATTCAGGCCTTCACGAAGAAGTAATACCCTACTCCTGTTTCGGTCATTTGAGTCTCCGAATTGTTTATTGATCTGACGATCTCTCAGCGCTTATGCCCACAAGGAGCACCCCATCATCCTTATATAACCGGAGAGACAAAGGCTTACAAGATAAGATTTATCCCCTTACGGTTTAAATCTCGTATAACTAATTTACAATCTTAACAAATCAGGACTACATACCGTGCCTTGATAAACAAGTCAACGTAGTACTCGAGTCCTAGTAATACAAATGTTCTATATTCATAGCATATCCCCTATAACCAGTCGGATAACTAGATCTATGGGTATATGGTACTCATAATCTCCACAATAGCCCCTGAGACCTTCACAGTCGACGAGATCATCTTTTCCTGAGTTAAAACAACAATTACCGAGTGCTTCAATCATCTCTGCCATAGTCTCCCGAGTGCATTTACCAAACACAACGCCGTGAAGGACTCAAAAGCTTTCAAAAATATACCCAAGTGCGTTGACTAGATACACCTAATTAGGTGTAGCCCCTGACTATGTGATTAGTTGAACAAACTACACATATAGTAAAGGTCAATAAAATCAACCACCCAAGTGGTTTTTGGCCACCTAAGTAGCATATTAATAATATAATGATGAACAACCCAAAATTGGTGACATCAAAAACTTTAATAACAAAAACAACAATAATTAGCTCATATGTTATGAATAAAGAAATTTCTAAAATATCAAGCTCATGTCATATACACACTGCCTAAACAGATATATTGTAGCCCCTAAGGATCCACGACTTCACCGTATTTAGAAAAATAAGGCTTATGTGGCATTAATTCTGAGTAAATAAACTCATAAAAAATTTACCAACCACCAAAATAACCAAAGTATTTAATAAGCCAAAGCCATAATACTTGATCTACATAAAAATGCTCACTTACGTGGCAAAGATTTACTCTACTCACTCCTAAAGAACTAAGTCTCAGTAATAAATTTTATAAATACCACACATTAACGATATATTCTTTTTTGCTCATCACAATCTCATGGGCTGAAATTACCCAACAGTTCTCGGCCCATTTACCACACAAGAATCCAAAGTAACCGTTAAATCGCTCACCTCTTCATCTTCCTCGCCAAAAATCCCCAATTTCACACAGTACTCACAATTAGGGTTCAAAATCCTTGCGCACACAGTCTCCAAATCTTTGCTCCCCCCATCAGACCTTACAGCGGATAGCATCTATTTGCTCCTCGCCCCTAACGCTCCCAAAAAAGCTCTCCCATTCCGTTCAAATCCATCCCCGCACTCATGGCTGGAGAGAGAAGGATCCCTTTCGAACAATGGGCGAGGTCCGATGTTAAAGAGACAACTCTTTTGGAGATGGTGAAGGACGACGTCCTCCCGCCAAAGGAAATCATCGGGTGGTGCCCCGCTTTCGGCGAGGACTTCCCAACTCCAGACACCAGCGAATCGTGTAATTTTCTCCATTTTTTTATTCCGGCTTTGCTCTTCCAACATCATCTTTCTTCCGTGGTCTGCTTGCATTCTACAAAATCCAGATCTTTCACTTAAATCCAAACTCCATATTACACATAGCCAATTTCATTCATCTCTGTGAAGCTTTCCTGGGAATCCAGCCACATTTTGCGTTATTCCACCGCATATTCTATCTCAAGCCCCAACCCGACAAGAATAATAATTGCGTTGTCGGTGGATCTGGGTTTCAGCTGCGGGGAACCCTTACCCAGAAATACTTTTCTCTTCCATTTAAAACTTCCAATATGGGCTGGCACTCCAACTGGTTCTATGTGTCCAATCCAACACCTTGTCTTCCCGACTTTGTCGGCCTTCCTCCTGTTCCCCAAGAAAACTGGAGAAATTTTCCAGTCGGCGATGAACTCGCCTAGGCCACTGAATTACACCTTCGCCGGATGGAGATCAAACAAGGCCTCCAAGAAGAGCAAGTCACTTGGCACTTCATCAAATGCCGACTGGCTCCCATCAAGGAGAGAAGCAAACCGGTGTACGAGTACGAAGGGCAATCAGACCCGAACTGCGGAGATCCAAATTCCATTGACTACAAGATCATGTGTAGCCACATGTACAAGGTCTTCTCCTCCGGAATCGCAATTGACTATGGACACAAGCTCCCGGTCACTCCATACGGCTTGATGCGCCCACCTCCTGAAGTAAGCAAATTTTAACTCGGCTGTAAATTACTGATATTAACGTGAGCATCGTAACAATCTTTCCAAAATCCGTTCGCCAGGAAAACCGGCGTTTCTCTTCTAGACCTCCAACGCTTGCTCCTACGAAGTCGGCAGCGGAGAAAACTCAACCTTCCGGTGGCCCCACTATCAATCCGACTACCAAAAGCAAGCGGGTCGCCGAAGAGAACGATCCAAAGCAGAAAATGAAAAGGAGAAAGGTTGTTAGCAGCGATTCTGAAGACGAAGCAAACGAGCCGCAACCCAGCACTACGCTGGCTCCGACCAAGTCTCCTGCCACCCGGCTGGCTCCCAAATTCCGCAAATCTTCAATGCAT
The DNA here is from genome assembly GCA_000573905.2 of Oryza punctata. Classification (NCBI taxonomy): domain Eukaryota; kingdom Viridiplantae; phylum Streptophyta; class Magnoliopsida; order Poales; family Poaceae; genus Oryza; species Oryza punctata. The sequence continues at coordinate 19,506,348 of CM002499.2, read as the reverse complement.
TATTTTAATCTCCAAGTTTTTTCATACTTGCATCTTCTCGTCTTCAATTGAAAAAGTATTAGTGTCAAAAATCCAACACACCGAATGCAGAAAGCCACAGGATATTGACTCGAGTGGTAAAGATAAGACTCCACCTGTCAACGCTCCATCCGAGTCAAAGTCTGAGCCCCCGACCGGAAATCAGTCGGGGAAAACTGCCACTGCTCCAGAAACCGAACCCCCGACTGAGGACCAGTCAGGGAAGACTGCCGCTGCTGCAGAAAACGAACCACAGGTCGAGACTTAGTCAGGCAAAGGAGATACCAAAGAGCCTGTTCAAGACCCGCTTCCAGGAGATCAACATGAAGGAGATAAAGAAAAACCCGTGAGCTCTCCACCACCAAGCATTGAGAAATGAAGCGTTGCAGGCCAGCCGACTAGCGAGGTCAAAGATCCATCCTCTAGACGCCCCGGGATTATATCAGGTAAACCTTCTCACTCTATTTCGGACTCATCTCTGCACTTCATTTCAATAATTCAAAACATCGCAAACCAGGCCCTTTAATTAATGAGGAAGAAGAAGAGATCCCAAGGATCAAGTCGGCCGAAGAGTCCCTTCCTCCGACCAAACTTCAACGGAGGGACGGAGATGGTGTTTTGCAAGGCGTGGTGATAAACCGCCAAAAAGAAGATGAGGAACTCCGCATGCTGAAAAAGAGTCTGAGTGAATCCACTCGGCTAGTAAACGTGAGTCCTTCTTCCTTTATCCCTGCCATCAGCCTCAGTCGCTTTGCTAAATCAAAGTATTTCTCAGAGGATCCATCTTCGGAACGAGACCAAAACAAGCGCACTGGAGAAGCTTGTGCCGCACCTCGGAACTCTTGAAAAAGTCGAGGCCGAGTGGAAGCGGACTCGGGGAAGATGCTCAAAACAAAGAGAGAAAACTAAAAGAGCAGATCAGCCAGCTTATGGACGTTAGCTTTGATCACCGGGGCACGATCGGAGGTAATAATCACTCCCTCATGGATTCATTGTGACTAAACTAGCCCGGCAAACTTATCTGTCTTGTCGCAGCTCAAACAACCAAAATCGAGTCTCTAACTGCGCAACTGTAGAAACCAACGCCCAACTGGCAGCTCACAAGGCCAAGGCTGAAGAAGCCCTTGAAGGTAATATTCTATCTCTCTTTACTTGCAGATGATATCATAATACTTAGTCGGATTCTAAATTTAACTTATGGAGATGCAGATCATAAGCTGAGGAGCAAGGCTCAATTTGATGTCTTGCCGAGCGGGTGAAGAAAGTGGAAAGTGTCCGAGATGATATAGCTAACGCCGCTGCCCCGATCCTGAATGCAATATATCAGAATGGGCTTGGGACCAATCAGGAAGACGCTGTCCAGATTTTCGAAGGACTCCGCACTGCTCCAGCGAAATACTTCAACAATATCAAGGACGCAGCTGCGATGGGTGTGAGCCAAGCCTTACCTATAGTGAAATCTCTGTATCCCCGAGTTGATGTGGAGCCTGCTGGAGACGGCTTTGCTGATGGGACGACTGACGAAGAAGCCCTTGAATTGATCAACCAAGCTCAGGATCCAGCGGAGAAGATTGCCTCTGATGTGTTAGAGAATTTTAAATCTTAGAACATCTGCTTCCATGTATAGGTTGACTGCGAAGTATTCTCTCTTGTATAGTGACTCATTTATGCCATGCATTAAGTTGTAGATCTAGCTTTAAATTTCTTAAAACTTCTCTCTAACTATTTCAAATCTAGAGCTCGCCACAGCCATTGAAAAATTTTTAGTCCTCATCCACTAGACCTAAACTTAAACAGGGTCAATGATAAATCACATGAACAAATTAATATCATACTCCATTACTATTGATAACACCCAACTGACTACTCAAAAGGAAGTGTTGAGTAGGCAGTCAGAGGAAAAGAATTACAACGAAATCTCTAAGTGTAAAAATGTCGAAGGTGTTCTATATTCCATGAGTTGTCCACGATTGATCCGTCTTCACGTTAGTCGGTAAGCTCCCGGCCGAGTGACTTCCGCTATTATAAACGGCCGTTCCCACAAGGGTGATAGTTTGTGCCTATCTTTGGTCGTCTGAACCTTCCGATGAACCATGTCCCCGACTATGAAAGCACGTGATCTGACGTTGCGGTTGTGATAGCGTCGTAGACCTTGCAAATATTTGGTCGACTGAATGAGTGCTGCTGCTCTGGCTTCTTCTAGTCGGGTCAGATCGTCAACTCTGTCATGCTCGTGGCGTTTATCATTGAAATTGCGAACACGGAGGGACTCGTACTCCATCTCACTCGGCAACATAGCTTCTACGCCGTATACCAAGAAGAAGGGTGACTGGCCCATTGCGCGACTCGGAGTAGTACGCAATGACCACAAGACTGAGGGTAACTCTTCTGTCCATCGGTCGGTGTACGGACGCAATCTGTCGAAAACTCGAGTCTTAATCCCTTGGAGTACCATGTCGTTTGCACGCTCAACTTGCCCATTACTCATGGGGTGAGCTACTGAAGCATAATAGATCTTGATACCAAAATCCTCACAAAAGTCCTTGAACACGCTACCCGTGAATTGAGTTCCATTGTCAGTGATGATTCGGTTTGGCACACCGAAGCGGTGCACAATGTTGATGAAGAAGTCGCGTGCTTTGTCCGCGGCGATAGTTGCTACTGGTTTTGCCTCAATCCATTTGGAGAATTTATCCACCGCTACGAAGAGGTGTGTGTATCCACCTTGTGCCCTTTTGAAAGGGCCTACCATGTCCAGTCCCCAGACCGCGAAAGGCCAAGAGGGGAATAGTCTGCAATTCCTGTGCTGGCAGGTGGGTCTGTTTGGCGAAAAATTGACAACCTTGACAAGTGCGAACTATTTTATCCGCATCGCTGACTGCTGTAGGCCAGAAGGAACCCTGTCGGTACGCCTTGCCGACTAGGGTTCGCGCTGCCGCATGATTGCCACACACTCCCGAGTGGATATCCTTTAAGAGTTGTATGCCTTCCTTGAGAGAGATACATCTTTGCAATATTCCAGACGGACTTTTCTTGTGTAATTCTTCTTCTACGAGAGCATAAGTCTTGGAGCGGCGGTGAACATGCTTAGCCTCGTTTTTGTCGGGAGGCAACTCCTGATGCTTCAGATATTTAATGAAGGGTGTCCTCTAGTCGGTGCCAAGCAGTAGCACTTGTTCTCCAACTTCCTTTTCCGTAGTTAAATTGCTTGAAACAGTAGGCTGGTAAAGGTGCTCTACAAAGACGTCTGAAGGGGCGGTTTCCCTTTTTGATTCGAAGTTAGCCAGTCGATCAGCCACCATATTGTTGTGTCGGAGAACGTGCGTCAGCTCCAAACCGTCGAATTTATCTTCCAATTTACGGACTTCTTGTCTATAAGTGGCCATGTTGTCGTGGAGGCATGACCAATCCTTCATTACTTGGTTGACCACAAGTTGAGAATCTCCTCAGACTACTAACCGTCAAATCCCTAGGGACACAGCGAGCCGCAATCCGTGTAGAAGAGCTTCGTACTCGGCTACATTGTGTGATGCTGAGAAGTGAATCCAAAGAACATAGCTCAGGCGTTCTCTAGTCGGGGAAATCAGGACGACTCCTGCCCCAGCTCCAGAAATCCTCTTTGACCCATCGAAGTGCATTGTCCAGTATTCCATCTTCTTTGCAGACACCTCTTCCTGGCACTTAGTCCACTCGGTGACGAAGTCGGCAAGCACCTGTGACTTGACAAAAACTCGGGGCTTGAAAGTGATGTCCAAGGCCATCAACTCTAGGGCCCATTTGGCGATGCGGCCTGTGACCTCTCGATTACGGAGGATGTCACCGAGTGGAAACGGTGTAACCACCATGACTGGGTGGCCTTGAAATAGTGGGTCAGTTTCCTGACAGTGATTAGGACTCCATATAATAGTTTCTGCACTTGGGGGTAACGAGTTTTGGAGTCGGCGAGAACTTCGCTTACAAAATAAATCGGTCGTTGAACTTTTTGAGTGCGATGTTCTTCTTCACGTTCAATGACCAGGACTTTGCTCACCACTTTTGAAGTCGCCGATACGTAAAGTAGCAGCAGCTCTTGTGGTAATGGCGAAGCTAGCACCGGCCGAGTTGTCAGAAACATCTTGAAATCTTTGAATGCTTTTTGAGCTTCCGGAATCCATTGAAAATCATCATTCTTCTTGAGCAACTTGAAGAAGGGCATTCCACGCTCTCCAAGTCTTGAAACGGACTTGCTAAGGGCGGTCATGCACCCGGTAAGCTTTTGGACATCTTTCTGAGAACTCGGGGGCTTCATCTTTAAGATAGCATTGATTTTCTCCGGGTTGGCCTCGATGCCCCTATGAGACACCATGAAGCCGAGTAGTTTCCCTGACGGTACTCCGAAAGTGCATTTCTCAGGGTTTAACTTCATTCTGAAGGCGCGTATATTTGCGAAAGTCTCCTCCGGGTCTTGTATCAGATTGTCCTTTTGCTTGGTCTTGATGACGACGTCATCGACGTAGGCCTCCACGTTGCATCCAAGTTGGGTTACAAGGCATCATTGGATCATGCGTTGGTAGGTAGCCTCTGCGTTCTTTAATCCGAAGGGCATGGTCATGTAGCAATATGCTCCGAACGGAGTGATGAACGAAGTCTTCAAGCAGTCGGATTCCCTCAGGCTGATTTGGTGATATCCCAAGCATCAGTCAAGAAAATTTAGCAGCTCACATCCGGCTGTTGAATCGACCACTTGATCTATGCGGGGTAAGTCGAAAGGGTCTTTAGGGCAAGTCTTCTTCAAATCTGTGTAGTCGACGCACATGCGCCATTGTCCTATCTTCTTGCGAACCAAAACCGGGTTTGCGAGCCAGTCGGGATGGTAAACTTCCTTGATGAAACCTGCCGCGAGTAGCTTGGTTAATTCTTCTTTGATGGCATCTCTTTTGTCCTGTGCAAATAGGCGGAGTCATTGCTTGATAGGTTTGGCATCTTCTTTAACATTTAAGGAGTGCTCAATCACCTCTCTAGGAATACCAGGCATATTAGATGGTTTCCACGCAAAGATATCTTTATTAGCTTGAAGAAAGGTGATGAGCACGTTTTCCTATTTGCTATCTAACTCAACACCTATTACAGCAGTTTTAGAAGGATCAGAGGAATCTAAAGGAATATTTTTGGTCTTGGCGTCACCCAGTCTTGTCCGCCTTCTTGACGGGGTTCTCGCCTTCTTTTGATGTAGACGCCAGCAACTGGATCTCCTGTTGGCCGACTGATCTCTCACGAGATTGGGCCAACTCACAGCTCTCCTTGTCGCAGGTGAGAGCCTGCTGGACGTCGCTGCGCAGGGATATGACTCCGCGCGGTCCTGGCATCTTCATCATCATGTAGGTGTAGTGGGGTATAGCCATGAATTTGGCTAGCCCCGGGCGACCGAGGATAGCGTGATAGGCTGCCTCGAAGTCGACAACCTCGAAGCTGATGTTCTCCATGCGGAAATTCTCCTTCGTTCCGAAAGTCACTGGGAGAGTGATCTGGCCGAGTGGTGTCGAAGATAGCCTGGGATAACTCTGTGAAAGGGGGCGGTGCTCGGCTTCATCTCTGAGCGCGAGATCTGCATCTCATCCAGGGTCTTGGCGGAGAGGATGTTGAGTGCGCTACCTCCATCAATAAGGGTGTGCTTGAGTTTGACATTGCGGACGACTGGGTCTAGTACCAGGGGGTACCGCCCCAAGTAGACCACTCGGTCGGGATGATCCGAGCGGTCGAACCTGATTGGGACCTCTAGCCATCGCAAGTATCAGGGGACTGCAGGTTGTGCCGCGTTGACTTCTCTGTCGGTGAGTTTCTGCTTCCTCTTTGACTCATAAGCAACCGGTCCTCTGAAGATATGGTTTAGCTCGCTTCTGGGATCTTGGTATGCCCCTTGGCTTGGTTCATCATCGTTCTTCTTTTGTGCAGAAGTTCCTTCTCCTTCAGTCGGCTTCTTAATTTGGGCGGCGTATCTCTCTGCGAACTGCTTGTAGATGAAACAATCTCTGGCCGCGGGTCCCTTGCAGGGACCGTTCATTATTCTGTCGTAGGTGGTTACTCGGGGTCGTTGGCTTTGGTGGTTCGAAGTCGTTGCAACTAGATCCTCGGGCTTACGCTTGCAATCCTTGTGCTTTCCACTGCTCCCGCTAGCTCCCGGCGTACCATCATTATCCTTCTTCTTCTAGCCTCTGCCGACTGCCTTGAAGCTTTGACTGCATCATCTGACTTGGCGTCTTCATTTGCCTGCTTGAACATCTGCTTGACTGTCTTCGGAGGTTTGCGGCTGAATTTTCCAATCAATAGATCGTTGCGAAGCCCCCGTGTGAACGCGGTGATGATGTTGTCGTCGGTGACGTCAGAAATCTTGTTGCGCTTCTCGGAGAAGCGTCGTATGTACTCATGCAGGGTCTCATCCGGCTTCTGGACGATGTTGTATAACTCGAAGTGTGTCCCAGGATACTCGGAAGTGCCCTGGAAGTTGGCGATGAAGTGGTCACGAAGCTCACTCCAGGAACCAATGGTGCCTCGCGGTAACCCGGCGAGCCAGTTTTTAGCCGAGTCAGTCAATGCCACCGGCAGATAATTCACCATGGCCTTACTGTCTCCTCCTGCTGCGCGAATTGCGAGTGTGTAGACGATTAACCATGACTCTGGGTCAGTTTTGCCGTCATACTTCTCGATGCCAGTCGGCTTAAAGCCAGTCGGCCAATTCACTCGACGCAGGTCGCTGGTGAAAGTTGGGATCCCTTCGCAATCTTCGTCGTCTTGTATAACGATGCCTCTTTCTCTTCGCCGCTGGTTAAGGGTGTCCCTTAGGTCGATTGAAGCCCGGGGGGACTATGGTAGTCAGAGTAGATTCTACGATTTCTGGTATGATGTGACGGCCGGGCGGAGTGGCCCATGGGCGACTGAGCCGACTGTTCTCGGCTTGCTTCGCTGTTGTGGTCAGCGCTTGAACTTTTCTTGCTTCTGCTGTCTCTCATTCTTGAAGGAGGTGTGCGACTGCCCCCTGGAACTCTTGATGTGGACTCGCTGGGTCGCCGGCTTGTTTCGGCAGTCGGGACGGCTGCCACAACAAGGGTTTTAACTTTCACTGATCAGCGGAGTGACATGGGGTGGAGCTATGCCGAGTAACGCGTCAAGGAGGGTAACTGCCCCGACAACATTTTGTTGTGGCGTGAGGAACACGTTGGTGTTCTCGACGATCATTTGCCAAATGAGATTTCTTGCCTTGCGCCCTACCGCAGCCAGATCTCTGTTTCTGCGCTCTTCATCTTCCCTGCGCCTCCTATCTTCATCTTCCCTGTGTAGGCGATCTTGTTCTGCTTGAGCTTGACGTTCTTGATCTAGTCTGGCCCTGTCTTGATCCAATCTGGCGCGTTCTTGATCCAACCTGATCCGCTCTTGCTCAACTCCAACTTTAGCCGCCTCCTTTGCTTGCAGCCTTGCGGCTACTTCGGCATCTGTCTCGTTGTTTGCCATGAAGACGCCGTTGATGATCGGGGTGTAGTCGTCGTCGAAGTCAGAGCCATCTCCAATCTCGGCGTCGGGTGGGTTGCCTTGAACACTTTCTTCCGAAGAAATGGCGTAGGCGGCGAGCTCAGTGGTGAAGCAGGGTCCGAGTAGTGGGAGCACGACGTTGACCTTCCTAAAGCTAGATCCAATCTTAAACGAGATCGGATCGTATCTCAGCCCTCGAGGGGATGGCGACCCTGACCCAGAAATCATGAACAGATCTAGCGGTAACTCCATGACGATCGTCGGGTACACTTGTTCATCTTGAGGTGGGCTTGGCGGAGGAGGGAAGTTGATGTAGACGCTTTTCCCGAGTGGTCTGATGCCATCTTACGGGAGAATATTCTGGCGCTGGTCCTCGCCGCGTTAGGTAAACCTAGCGGCCAAGAGATGTTGTCTTCTCCCGACTGGTTGGATAAATTTTGGAAAACTTAATCTAAGAACCATCATTTATTTTTATGCTAAACTTTCGTGACTCTTTTTTACTACATGACATCGCAAAAGACGATATTTAGGGAAATATATTCAGAATACGGAAAAAAATATCGCTGAACATCATGGAGAGGACAGGGATCAAACATCCAATACCTATCAAATCATCGAACGGGGCTTCACGGCATATAGAAAAATATAGCAGATGTTTCACCACTAATTGAAAAATTTTCAATAGAAATGTTTTACATGTTTCATCCTCGGTTAAAAATATTTCAGTGCATGATAAAATGTTTTAAGGAGTTGCGACACTAAAAATGGATGATTGAAACACCAAAGATCTTAATTACGTGCAAGATCGAAAAAACATAGTACACATAATGTGCAACATCTTAATCAAAGAAGGTGAGAAACACTAGAATATGCCAAAGTGCACCAAGATAAAATAATGGTTTGCACCAACCAAGCATATCTTTCGCCTTACTTTTCTGCTCCAGTGACTAGAACAGTCTTCTTCCTATACAATGGTGGAAAAATGTACCTCTACGATGATCACTGGGATTGGATCCGGCACTCATAACATGACAATAGCTGCTCAGAAAGCTTCTGATTGGAGGGGCAGGACCAAGCAGACCATCTCAATGCACTGAGAAGCATAAACACATTCGTGCTGCATACTATCAAAAGCAAGGTACATGTGACCTGGCTTTTAGCTTCGACAGTGCCAGGTGTACTAGAGGTTCACCTTCATTTTTGCTTGAAGCAATGCGAGCATCGACCAGCTCAAGCGCTGCCACTACTACAAAATTTGTTTACCCTAACGGTCAAAATGTGTTTTCGCTGCCGGCTGGTAGCGCCGCCAGCAACCAAAGGTCTGAAAATACAAAAAATTTGTTGGCGGGCGCCTAGCTGCTTGTGAAATCCATTCTTCATAGGCGGCCAGCTGCTAGTAGTAGCGAGATTAAGTTGATCGCGAAAAGGATTTTTGGGGAAGAAAATTACTCTTAGGCCAAATCCCCAAATCCATGTTCCCATTTGCAAAATCCCCGCCCCCCCCCCCCCCCCCCCCCCCCCTAAAAACCCTAAATCCATATTCTTCAAATACACAATCCTGCAAGAAAACCCCCAAAATCCGTAATCCCCAATCGCAGAAACCGTTATCATCCACCACCCACCGCTATCATTGATGCCCAAATCCACTGCTCCTAAGCCCACAACCAAGGCTTGGGCGCATGACTCCTCCACCGCCACCGAGCATCCCCTTCGCGGCAGCTGAGCTCCAGGCATGTGCCTCCTCAACCGTCGTCATAGCCACGGCCCCCTAGCTCCTGAGCCCGCCGGAGGTGATCCGCCCATCCTGAGGCTACCGACGGCGGATCTAGCTCTCCCGAGCTAGGCGGTGGTGGATCCGGCACTCCCGAGCTTGGCGGTAGCAGATCCACCTAACCCAAGCTCGGTCGCAACCATCGTGGCCATTGAGGTTGTCGTCGCATGCAGTCACAGTCATCGTCACCATCCCCTTTTCCACCATTGTCGCCGTCGAGGTTGCCGTCGTGTGTGGTCGCAGCCGATGTTAGCACCCATTTGCCGCCACTGGTCTCCTCTCCTCCGACCAGATCTGGTAGAGGGAGGGGAGGAGAGGAGAGGGGAGGGGAGGGGAGGGGATGGAAGTGGAGTTGAGGAGGGAGCAGCCGCTGCTATTCAAAGATTGAGGGAGCTGAGTGAGAGGGACTTGGGCTATGGACTCCTCACTCTCAATATTTTGTAGCTCTCATGTTTTCGCATAGTACCTACTGTTATTTTTATGAGAGAATTTTTTCGATCCACCTGAAAAAATAAAACCATGGTGTTAGGAAAAATCATTTTTTAGTAGTGTGCCTCGGCGGTGTGATATCCTGGTCCAATTAGGATATGGCATGTGTGGTCCATCGGAGTTGTGTGTACATGTTTGGTGCCTTACTAGTTTTGCAAGGTTGAAACCATTATATAATGGCATATACATCCAGACATATCACTCCCGGTTTAACTCTTTTAAATGAAGCGAGAACGAAAGTGTGAGTGGAGTGGTATGTGTAAGTAGGCCCACCCATCAGATGGGTTGGACTACGTGTTTCTGGATAGCGGACTGTTACAGGCAGCGATGTTGACGAGAGCAGCAGAGCAACGTTGTTGGTGAAATGGGAACCGGGGTCCCCATTTCACCGGGAACCCGAGTCGATATTCCTTCCTCATTAAAGAAAAACTATGTTAAGTTATCATCATGGGTGAAAACTACCAGGGCATAGGCCCAAGGCCCGGTTTGCCCGAGCCCCGGATCCCCTGGCTGTGGCACGATCACACGCTCCCCTCCTTGAGAGGAGCATCGAGACCTACAAGGTCTATATCTACAAGATAACAGGGCAGGGAGCCCGGGACCCATCCTAGCTCGGGTCCCATGGCTCCCCTACCCCTCTAGGTTGCTCACTCCCCTCTTTGAGAGGAGTGTAGAGACCTACAAGATCCATATCTACAAGACAAAAGGGCAGAAAGCCTGGGACCTGCCCCAGGGGCTCCCACCCTGTCCTCAACGGTTACACATACTCAGGTTTCAAGAAGGGAGTAGAGACATATAAAATTTATATCTGCGCAATAACAGGCTGAAAGCACTAGCGCGGGATCGGTTATCTCTAACGGGCTTCAAGCCTCATCTCTAACGGGTAGGGCCCCCGTCACTAAGGAAAGGTCAGTGATGTGAGAAAATATCTCAATCGGGCACCAGGCCGTCACGGATGGATGTTATCTTAATTGGGCCTACCAATGTAGCCCATCGCAGATAAGATTGACCAAGCAAAACAAATCAAACCAGGTTAGGTAGGAGCACGTTAGGGATGATTAAGCTCAATCGGCAAACTACTAAGCCCGTCACGGATGACTAACCATCTCCATCGGGCCTTAAGGAACAGCGCGTCACCGATAGGTTTGACCCACCTGTTGAGTCCAAATAGTCCTGGTTCGGATGACTTATCTCTATCGGGCTTAAACTAAGAGTCCGTCAGTGATGACTATATCTCTATCGGTCTTTGTTTAGAGACCGTCACATATGAATATATCTCTTTCGGGCATTTCTAAAATGCCTGTCAGGGATGAGTATGTCAGCAAAAAATAAAATTTGTTTCTTTAGCTAGCCTCAGGCCTTTGCTAGCCATGCCCGCTGCAAAAATGATAGAAGCATATATGTATAGTCCCATTCCCAGCATCCACTCAATATTTCGGTCCAATCACATATTCCATCACAGCATAGCCAATTTACAAAATCAAACATATATACATTCACATATATATATCATTCACATCCTTTTTTGCTCTCCAAACCGTCGACATATATCAAAACATGTAAAACTGAGTTATAAATTGGAAGAAGTTTATATGTAATTAGAAATGCAAATATATACAGAACATCGCGCATAATTGTATTACAAAGAATATTTACATAAATCAAATGTTTGTCGCAAGCACTGCAAATGTTCAACCATTCAGAGACGAGCTAGCTAGGACTTGACTGTAAACATTCCTTTGGGTGACAAGAGATCATCTAGTATGAATCGTGCTATCTTCTCTTTAATGATATCGAAGTTGTTTTCCGGAATCCTTGAAAGTTTTTCATACATGTGAGGCGCCAAGTTAGTCTACAAACTTGGAAAGTTGTTGTCCTATGTATATAAACAATTGAAGTACACACCTCAAGGTCGAGCAATGTCACCTTGTCTGCGAGGCTCCTCATGTTATGGCAGACGTGGAACCCACACTGGTCGCCAAATTGTTGATGTATTGGGAAGTCTTTTTTGTGACCGAGTGTGGGATGCCCTTCCTTATGCCTCCCGCGTTTTGCCACGTATTGGTCCCAGGCGTCGTTCAAGGTAGCTTCGATCACCGACCAATCGTATATGTCTTTTTTGATATTGGAGTTAAGGTAGTATACCAAACTCCACTTCGGCACTATGACCAGAAGAATCCAATGATGCCTGCGACACTAATAAATTGCAAGTTAAATACTAAAGCTATACGCGTCGCGCATTTGATTCTAAGTAGGGGACACACTTACTGTTGATTATAGGCACACATAATGAAGTCCTTGTCTTGATGCGACCATAAGCTGTCCCTGATATATTCTACCATGTTGGCTCGATCGTTGTTCATAGTTGTCTCGTTGACGACAGCTGGATCGAGTAAGGCAATATGGGGTGCATTATGATGGACATGCTTCCAAGTTAACCTAGAAGCAAGACAAGAATCCGGGTAAGCGTAATATATGGATAGTTATTACCATATCTCGTATGCAATAATACTTACAAGGAGTAGCATTTAACGAGGTTGGTGTCGATCGCTCGCACCCTGTAGAGGTCCCATAGATCTTTAAAGTCTACGGCGATGAAGGCTAAAGGGCCGAGGAACGACTGTCTATCGTGGTGGCCCGTCATGGAGGTCTCTCTATGCTTCCTCCTTGTGTTGGACCTCTCCATGTAGTACCGTGCAACTCCTTGCATGCAGGGCCCATCTTCGATAAGGTGTCGTCTCCGACGAATGGCATGCCTAATGTGAATTCGGCCGGATGCTTAGGAGGAGTTGATGGTGCCTTGCCAAGATCTAGCTTCTTCGCAGCCAGAAGCGGCCATTCCAACTTTCCTCTTCCTTTCCCCCTTCCAGCAGCTCTTCTGCGTGTTTCATGTTGCGGTGGAGAAGATTTCATCCTCTTGCTTCTTTTGGCAGGAGGGGGGAGGTGCGCTCCGTTGTTGACCTCCGTACCGTCATCCCCACAATCTGTATCATACTGCAATTGGAGATCGTGATCTCCTTCTTCAATGGCAGGAGGGGCAGATACAAGAGTTGGAGAGGGACGCGGTGGTGGCGGACGAGCACTTGGTGCTAGCCTAGGAGTTATATTGATCTGAATGTTGTGCTTGGGCCATTAGATAAAGGTCCCACGTGCAGCTCCAAGGGTCAGAATCTCATCATTTGGTAGGTGCGGGAGAGTGAAGCCAACCCAATCGGGCTTCACCATGTCCACTTGAACTTTGGCATCGCTGGCTAGCAGCTGCCTCCCATGCACTCGGGTCTCAACGTAGTCTTGAACACAAGACCCTCTGCGGCAGGAATTGCAAATGCATGTGTCACCCCAACGACTAGGGTGCACGATGTGGGTCCCTGCGATAGATTCATATGTGTCCTAAGAATATGTTATAATGTACTATGGTGCTAAGACAACATATATATTTTTTATTGGTTTTACCGTTATGTGGTCCACCGTAGCGGGGGCTGGTGGTTGTTGTGCCGCCGCCTCAGTTGATGTGCAGCTGCTACTCCTCTGCGTGGGGCTCGTTTCTACTATGGGAGCGGCAGCGGGCTCGCTTTTCCTGAAGCATGCCTACACCCGAGCCTCCACTTGTGACAACTTCTCATCGAACTCTTCTCAGAGCTCATTTCTAATCTCCTCTCGAAGTTGTTTCTTAAGGCGTGCATCTTCCTGCGCCTTTGAAAGCCTGTGCTTCCTGTACTGCCACGCATATTGGGGAAACCCAAGCTTCCATGGAACATTGGAGCTAATGCCCCTTGTCCGTCCATGGTGTTCTTCGGTTCCCAACACTTTCATGAGGATGTTATCCTCTCATCTTTGTGATCAGACCTCTTGGGAGGACTGTTTCTCAGCAGTCAGGTCGACCTGCGGTACAGTTAGGATGAATTAAATCAAGAGTACGATGCAACCTAATGAAACATATTCTATGTGTTGAACTTACGATTTTCTGGTACAACGCTTGATCTTCGGGATTTGGGAACATAAGTGTTCCATCACTATTCTTCTTCACCCTTGCCCTTGCCCAGTTCCTTGCTCGGGTGGTCGGGATATCACCAAGAACTGGCGGGGTGTTAGATTCCATAGTAGCTTCATTCTCCTTCTCCCATTCCTCCAGCTTCCTCGCGTAGCCTCCGGTGCCAAGCCCGTGCGAGTGAAGGTTTTTTTGCCTACAACTCCCTATAGGCCTCGCTTTTTGCCCGAGACTCAGGGCTTGATTTGGCAGCATGGAAATCTTCCCACACCACCCGGGTGATGAACGGGTACCTCCCAAATGGTTCTGGCTGGGCGGCATTGAGCACGTAGTCGGTGATCAGCATGGTCTTGAAATTTTTCCACAAGTTGCCCATCTTGCGGATAGCCTGCCGCTTGAGTCTTGCCTCGGCCTCTGGGGGTATTCGAAGCTTTCCTTGAACTGCTTCCAGGCCTCATCTTTTTTTTGCCTATGGGACCAGATCGATGTGGTCCTTCAAAATGGTGAAGTTCCACCTCCCTAGGACTCCACATATCGTTAAGAGCTTTTTGACAGCTTTCGCAGCAGCCGTCGGAAATCCCAGATCGTCCACCTCTGTTATGGTGTATACTTCCTTAGGAATTTTATTCTGGGTCCTAGGAGCCCAGCTCGATGTTGTCCCACTAGTAGTCACTGACATGGGTTCGTCTTGCTGCGACATTTTCTATATAACTGTTGTACGGCAAGAAAGTTAAAAAAAAACAGTACTACACATGTATATCTTGATTACCCTAACACATATATTTAAATATCCTTAGTTATCAAAAAATGACGAAATGTTCTGGTTGCGAAGGTGTTTTGGTCGGTTCTGGCAACCGGAATCGTTCGTATTCTTTGATGGCTCCGCCTCCCTAGGAACTACACATAAATCCTAAAATTTCACAAAGATCGTCAGGAACCCTCTCTAATATTTCACAAAGATCATCAGAAACCCTAAATCCTAAAATTCATCTAACATATATAAAATTCATAGAAGCAAATCCATACACAAGTCACATATAAAATTATTTTTCTAGCTAAAAAAGTACAAGTTATCACATATATAAAAATGCACCTCTGAAATCGTAAAATTCATCTAACATATATAAAATTCAAATATCTAGGTAACACATATATCCATCACTATGAATATCTCACATATATATTGATCACATATATGCACATCTCACAACCTTGGACGGTCAGCGGGCTCGGTGAATAGGTCGACACGGCGGCGGGCTCGGGGATGGCGTGGAGGAGATCGATGTGGCGGCGGTCGGTGAAGCGGGCTCGGGGACGGCGCGGAGGAGATCGACGTGGTGGCGGGGACGACAAGGGAGGAGGCGGCGGCGGTTGGTGAGGCCGGATCTTGGAGGGAGGAGGCGGCGGCGGCCTCGACGATGATGAGGGAGGAGGTGGCGGCGGTCAGTGAGGTGGGCTCGGGGATGGCACGGAGGAGATCGACGCAGTGGCGGGGACAACGAGGGAGGAGGTGGCGGCGGTCGGTGAGGCCGGATCATGGAGGGAGGAGGCGGCGGCGGCCTCGGGGGCGATGAGGGAGGAGGCGGTGGTTGGTGAGGCCAGATCTTGGAGGGAGGAGGTGGTGGCGTGTAGGAGGCGGCGGCGTCGAGGAGGAGGTGGCGACGGTCGGGAGAGAGAGTGAGAGTGAGATACGGATATGGATTTCGAGATTTAGTAACCCTAGTGAATCTCATCACTATCGAGCACTAGTACTACGCCAGATATCGATGACACTCATCCGTGACGGGCAGTACTATGCAAGATACGTATGACACATATCCGTAACGGACTCTTGTACTGTGCCTGATAGAGATGACCTCATCTCTAACGGGCATTAGTAATACGCCCGATAGAGATGAGCTCATCCCACTATACAATTAAAATAGTTTAAAAATGATATTTAAGTTATAAAAATAATTTATAATTAACTTGTACCCAATTTAAAATTGCTATTATATTTGATTTATCACATATAATTAACAAATGCCTTATTTACATAGTCTTTAATTGCTATTAATTTTTAAAAATCAAATAATTAACAAATTCCTTATTTACATAGATTAAAATTGCTATTAATTTTTAAAAATCATATAATTAACAAATTCCTTTTTTTAAATGTAATTAAAATATGCCAAATTAAAACAGTTTAAATTTGTTATTAAATTATGATAGTCACGTGCAATTAACAAACATCCTATTAAACATGGTTTAAGTTACTGGAATGGCATGAAACATAAGCAAATCATTCATTAAGGCTACGATACAAAATACTTCATTACTGATAACAATTTGCAAATTACATTACTACAAAAACTTCATTTACAAGGATATGCCTTCCGAATGGTCTGAACGAGTGTATGCACATCGTCTTCGGGATCGTCGTCAAGGTCGATCGGCGATCTCACATGAAGATCGTGGTTGTATTCTTCTTCATCGACGATGTTGTCAACCCCAACAATTCTTCGCTTGCCATCCCTAATGACGTGCAACTTCTTGTTTGCAGGGTCTTTTATGTAGAAAATCTACTCGACCTGCTTCGCTAGGACGAATGGTTCATCGGCGTATCCATCCTTGGCCAGGTCCACTAAAGTGAATCCTTCCTTGTCAACTTTGACACCAGTGTGAATATTCACCCAACTGCAACGATACAAAGGGACTTTGAAGTTCATGTAGTTCAGCTCCCAGATCTGCTCTATGCGTCCATAGTATGTGTTCGATCCAGCTTGATCCTGATATGCATCAATACGGACTCCACTATTTTGAACTCTGCTTTTCTCATCTTGTGTGACGGTGTAAAATGTGTACCCATTGATATCGTACCCTTGCCATGTGTCAACATCCCAACATGGGCCCATTGCCAACCTTCGAACTGTCTCACTTGGGCCATTGGTCGACCGTGCGATACGATTCTTGAACCATTCATTGAAGCGAGTACTATGTTCTCTATTGATCCACATATCTGACCGACCCATGTTCTCCTGTCGGATCTTAACAAATTGCTCCTCAAAGTATGGGGTTTCTTTAGCCAAATGTTGCAGCACAGCGAAATGAGCCTGCGCATAGGAAGTTTGATCGGGAATAATTCTTTTTCTACCTGTTGTGCCAACACCTGCCAACCTTCCTTCATGGCGAAATGCAAGAACTCCGATAGGATCAGTCTCGGCCATGTAATTGACGCAGAACGCAAGTGCCTCCTCCGTCATGTACCCTTCAATGATGCTTCCCTCTGGTTTTGCTCTATTTCGAACATAAGACTTAAGAACTCCCATGTATCTCTCAAACGGGTACATCTCCCTTAGAAAAGCTGAGCCACATATTTTTGTTTGCTTCACTAGATGAATAGGGAGATGAACCATGATATCGAAGAAAGACAGTGGAAAAAACATCTCCAAGTGACACAGGGTATTGACAATATCGGCCTGCAACCCATGTAGATCTTCGGGATCTATAATCTTCTGACCGATTGCATTGAAGAAGGCACAGAGCCGTTGGATCGTGTGATGAACTTTGGTTGGTAGAATGCCTCTGATAGCAACTGGCAAGATCTGTGTGATTAGCACGTGGCAATCGTGAGACTTCATTCCAACCAGTTTTAGATCCTCCAATTTAACGTACTTACTGATCCTCGCTGAGTAGCCCGAAGGAACTTTAATATCTGTCAGGCTTGATAGCATTGCGATCTTCTCATCCTACGACAATGTGTAGCAAGCTGGCGGGAGGTACACTCTTCCTGTCTCTTCATCCCTAACAGGCTGAAGTTCAGTGCGGATGTTCATCTCCTGTAGATCTAGGCGCACATTCAACCCATCCTTTGTCTTCCCAGGCATATTCAGCAATAGCCCGATCAAACTATCGCACACATTCTTCTCTACGTGCATTAGATCAATGCAATGATGGAGCTCAACATCTTTCCAGTAAGGTAGCCGCCAAAATATGGATTTTTTCTTCCACATACCCTTATCATTTGCCTTGCTACGTTTTCTTTTCTTCCCAAACTCATTAGTAATGTCCTTCACCATGTCGTGGACCTGATTTCCAGACAAATCCTTGGGAGCAGACCCAAGTTCTTTCTTACCGTTGAAAATTTTCTTCTTTCTTACCGTGGGAGCCATCTCCTATGACCCATGTAAACCATTTTTCTTGATTTCATCAGCCACCTACTACGTGTATGTTCCATACAGTCAGAGCAAGCCTTCTTTCCTTTCATGGTTGGTCCAGAAAGATTATCGAGTGCGGGATAATCATTAATGGTGCAGAACAATAGAACTCGTAGCTTGAAGTTCTCTTGACCATATGCTTCCCAAGTTTTCACACCTTCTTTCCAGAGAATCTCAAGATCATCGATATCAGGCTCCAAGAACACACCGATATTATTACCGGGTTGTTTTGGACCTTGGATTAACAAGCACAAGATAATATATTTCCTTCTGAAGCACAACCATGGTGGGAGGTTATAGTTCGCAATAAGAATTGGCCAAGTGCAGTGAGAACTGCTCATGTCTCTGAAAGGATTCTGGCCATCCGTACACAAACATATCCTCATGTTTCTGGGGTCGGTAGCAAAGTCTTTGTGCTTTCGATTGATATTCCTCCATTGAATCGAATCCGCAGGTTGTCTCAGCAAACCGTCATTCCTTCTCTCTGTGGCATGCCAACGTACTAACTTTGCTTCCTTGGGGTTGGCAAATATTCTCTTGAAACGATCAATGATAGGTAGGTACCACACAACCTTCGCCGGACCACCCCGCTTTGACTTCTTTCCCTCCCCCGCACTTTTCTTTCGCTTGTACCGAGAAGCCTTACAGACAGGACAAGAATCTTTGTCCGCAAATTGCTTGTGGTACAATATGCAGACGTTGTGACAAGCGTGAATTCTACGGACCTCTAACCCAGGGGACACAGAACCTGCTTTGCTTCATATGTCATCTCGGGCAATGTGTTCTCTTCAGGAAGCATGGCCTTCAATATTCCCAAAAGATATGTGAAACTCTTGTTTGTCCATCCACTACTTGCTTTCAGATTCTTTAGGTCCAAGGTAGCTGATAATTTGGTGTGTTTTGGCTTGCATCCGGTGTATAGAGGTATCTTCGAGTCACTGACCAACCTGCTGAACTTCATGGAATCTCTCTCGTTATAAGTTGGATCCTTTACGTCACGCAACATGTCTTGCAGTAGATCAGAATCCACATCAACCATTTCACACGCCCAATGGAGATGGTATAAACATGTCATTCTCATCTTCATCTCCTTCTTCATGATTGTTTGCACCACTTTTGTCTACAATTGCAGCACTTCCCGATTCTTGCTCTCCATGCTTCACCCAACATGTGTAGCCCTTCATGAATCCCCGTTATATCAAGTGAGAGTGTACGTCCAATCTGCTTTCAAACATATTCTCATTCTTGCAATCTCTACATGGAGCACACATGTATTTGTTGTTTCTTCTTTTCATATCCTCCTCCGCAGCGTTCATAAAACTTAATACACCATCTCTATACTCCTTGCAATGACGTTTGAAAGTAGTCGCATGCATCCAACTTCGATCCATCACTGAAAAAATGAATAAAATATTTGTTAACATCTCATAAGATAAGTATTACTAAATTAATAAGAAATGATTATACCTTTTTACTTACCTTTATGATTTTCCTGATTTTCTTTGGAAAAAAATACAAAATATGCCCCCTTCAACCTCCCACCAAAATAGTGAACAGTGGGTTAACTCCAGACACTAGCCGATTGGAGTATTTATAGTGTGCAAAATATATCTCAATCGGGCCAAAGAAACGACATCTCTAACGGACGCACAGTAGTTATCTCTAATGGGTGTAGAAGAAAGCCCGTCACCGATATGTATCATCAGTGATGGGCGTTAACAGAATCTCAATCTGGTCTTATTTGGAGCCCATCACCGATGACACTCATCTGTGATGGGCTTTATACTTGGGCCCGATTGAGGTAGTGGAGGCAATCTCAATCCGGCCTAATTTTGTGCCCGTCACAGATGAGTGTCATCAGTGATGGGCTATAGGTATATGCACCTTGAATGAGTACATCTACAACAGTGTTAATTTCAACCCGATTAAGATGACTTCGTTCTGACGGCCCACGAACTCCAGGTATGTGAGGGCCCATCACAGATGAGAGGATCTGTACTAGTGAAGGCCTGACCCCTCGGTCCTAGGGCCCCTTGCCGCCTGTTGCTACACATACTCATTTCTGAAAGGAGTGTAGAGACATACAAGATCTACATCCTAAAATAACAATTGAGGGAGGAGCCTGGGAACTGACCTAAGCTGGGTCCCAGGGCTCTCCTCACCGACCTAAGACATGCGTTCCTCTTGGGGAAAGGTGTTGAGACATACAACATTTAGATCTATTAATCTACGGGTCGTGAGAGACTTGGATCCATGGGATGCAGTCCTAACATCTTAAACTCGTTAATCAACGATATCTTTAAGAAGCTCATCTTAAACAATGAGACTTCCTATTAAAGGACATGAGGGTGTGCCCAGGGACGGGGCGGTCTTTGGGTCCACCCCACATTCAGTTGTTAGCCGGTGCATGAAAAAACATGCAGAGGACTTACAGCTGGATTCCAACATTGTCTCGAGGCGAAAATACATGGAGGAAATGGCCACGCTGAGTCACCTGGGACAATAGGAGCTAGATGTGTCACACATACCTAGCGATACTCGGTAACGCCAACCGACGGAAACGTGGAGCGGTGGCATCATGTTGGTAAGGCTTGGGCCCAGTGGGCCCACTATTTGTGTAACACCCCGAAAATCACCCTAAATTTAAATCGTGCATTAATGTATTTCTAGAAATTTTAAAAGCCTAAAAGAGCCTCCAACAATTAAAAACTCACCAAGATTTATTTCAAACTGGCTTGTGGGTATTTTTAATAGATTCCCCATGCTTCAAAATGCTTAACCAATTTTTATTTGAATTTTCAGAGCACCCTAAATAATTTTAAGGCAACAAAAACATTTAAAGGAGTTTTATAAAAAGGAAAAGCTAAAAGAAATCCCCTCCTCCTCTTGGGCCGCTTTCGGCCCATTCCTTCTCTCCCCTCCCTCTCAGCGCGAGGATAAAGTCCTTTCGTTCCCCTCCCTCACTTCCTTCCCCCCTCTTTTTGGGCCAGCCCAACCCGCTTCCCTCTCTCTCCCGGGCAAAAGTCTACTTTCTGTCCTCCTTGCGGCCCAGTCGGCTTAGCTGCTGGTTGTTCTCCATTTCCAGCCATCCTCTCTCTCCGGCCGAATCCCTAGCGACGGCCACCTCTGATTCGTCTCCTCCACTCACCATTCCATAAAATTGATTGAGGGGAATTAATCCCCACCTCATCGTCTCCATTTCCTCCCATAATTTCCCACTACATCCCACATTATTCGCTGTGGATTTTGATCGCGTTCATCAATGGTGAGCTCCACCATGACTGGCATCGATCTCCATCCCCGTCCACCCCTCCTTCAAGCGCAAGGACCACTGGAATAACGCCGACACCGACGACTCGAAGGTTCTCGCCGTTGCTTCCTCAACGCCGGCAACACCGTTGACCTCTTGCCGTTGCGTTCTCATGGTGTGAACCACAACCTCCTCCTCTTTCCATTTTTCCCTTTCCGCACTCCGCCGCACCACCACCACGCCGACGGCCGTCGCCGGTGAGCCATCGGGCTCGGGTGCTGCTCCTGTCCGGCCGTGCCTGTGCACCGGTGCGTCGTGAACCACCCTAGTGCGCTTGGCTCACGGTGGACCGTGCGGCTAGCAAGTGGGACCTGCTCGTGGACCTGGTCCACACGCGCCCTCTCTCCTTACTGATGCAGTAGTTCGAATTTCCTTTATCCTTTAGAAAAATAATTCACGAAATTGCAAATTTCCATTTAAACAGCTCCTAAAACTTGAAATGGCCATATCTTGACCGTTTGAACTCGGAATCAACCCGTTCAAATCTCTAATTTCTCCTAATAATGAATAGAACCCATTTATGTGCTTTATTTGTTCTGTTTATGTGGTTTTTCTTAGCCTATTTTGTATTTCTTTATGTTGGTCGTGTAGATCTTGTCGTTCCGGAAGATCAGCTGTTCATTGTCGTTGACGCCGAAGACTTTGTGAGCGATAAAGGCAAGTCATATCTACCTTGAACATGTTGAATCCCATATTGTGAAAGTTATGTTGTTTTACCTAGACTGCATCGCTTTATAAATTATATCGTTCATTATTAATAATTTGTTTATTAGTTATTCATATGCTCTTGATGTTGATTTGATACCCATGATCTTTGTGAACCCTAGTAAAATTATAAATTGACTAGTCTAGTACCTTACATGATGGACTGGCTAGTTGCTTTAGGTAGATGCTTAGCCATGATTAGTTCTAACCTAGAACTTTTGGATAAACTAGACTATGGTGGTTAACAACTAAAACTGAATTAGCTATGGACTATTGACTGGTTTGTCAATAGATGGGTGATAAAATGCTTTGTGCAACTAAAATATATTATTGGGCTAGGCTCGGGGTGCAAGCTAGTTTCTATGGTAGTCGCACCCCGGCTAATATAAGGACCGGTCTTCGGGCCTCTGTTACAAGGCATCTCGGTGCAACCACAAGTCTAGTGGGTAAGGCCTGACTGGAAGTTTAGATCTTCTCAAAACAGAGACCATTGCTTGGAAGGGTGTGGGGCCGAGATTAAGGCCGATTTTCACATCATCAGGGACTGGCAGGTGGTGAAACCTCAGCGGGTTCTCCTGTTTTGGGTAGACCTAGATGGATAGTCTTGTCACAACTTCTATCCGAGTACCGTGGTGGTACCCGGCGCGTGGCAACGCGTGTTGAGTTGTGTCTTGTGGGTAAAGTTTGACACCTCTGATCAGAGTTAAAAACTATTCGAATAGCCGTGCTAAGCAATGTACCCAAAGTTAGTCTTGTTTTATAAAACCTTGGGAGGGTGAAATCATGATGGTGTAGTCATGTGGAAATTAGCTTGGGTTAAGGCAGGTTCACAGGCTCATGCGACCTTGATGACATTAAAATATTGGCTTAGAACAGGATCATTTTTTAAAATGAGCTTTCACCTGGTTAAAATGTTTAAACTATGGCTTTATGCAAAATAAACCCTATTAAGCCATTTCCTTGTTTCCCCTATGCATTACTGTTGCATTTTCGGTGTGACTTGCTAAGTACGGTGGTGGTACTCACTCTTACTCGCAAAACTAATCCAGAGGATGGACCTGAGGAAGATGAAGGCTTGGACTGCTAGTTCGCTCTGCCGTCGAGTGCCTGTGGCTGCTGCTGTTCCGTAGTCTTCGGCTGGTTTATTTGTTTATCTTTGAGTGTGAGGGCCTAGAGTCGCCCATGTAATAAAGTATTTCCTTTACATTTCCGCAAGTATGTAATAAAGTATTTCCTTTACATTTCCGCAAGTATGGCTTGTAATAATCAACAATGTCTATGTGTACCTCGCCTCCTGTGACGAGGATCAATGCACCGAGCGTTTGGAAATGGTGTATATTTCCGGGCGTGATAGTTTGGCGTGTGGCAAGCTCAACAATGACTCAGCTGGCTTCCATTGACTCCATGGGAGCCCGAGGCAATCCAAAAACAAGATCCTTGGTAGTTATATCATAAAGAGGTTGGAGATCCACCAAGCAGTGACAAGACAACACGAAGATAGAGTAAAAAAAAAGGCACTGTAAGACCCTCCTTGGACTATAAAGGAAGAGGATATGCCACTTAGAAGGGGATGATGTCCAATTTCTAGCTTAAAAGGTCTTGTACTTTACTACATCCAGATAACAGACAAACAAAAAAAAAAGGAGTAGGGTATTACACCTCCGGGTGGCCTGAACCTGTATAATTCTTGGTGTTCTTGTTGATTCTAGCACCTCGCACCCTTCTTCACAGGTCATCAAACCTCATCCGTAGTTAACCCCTAGCCGAATATTCACTCATGGAGGGGTCTGCACTTGCCTGCTGTTGGAGAACCGCTTCTCCGATAAACGTGATTACAATGACAGTAGTAAAGTCTTTGAGGAGAGTGAGAAAGCAAAAGAGAGAAGAAAATTAGAAGGAACATGTGTTGGTGATAAGGAGGGAGTTTTGGATAGGAAGGTAGTTGGGGGCCTCGGAGTTTTGGATAAGGACAGGGCATCTTATTTTTTATGTTGTCTGGACGTCCGTCTCTAAGCATTTTCAGTACATTATTCTATTATTTTAATGTTTTTATCACTTGATGGAAGATGAAAGAGAAAGATGCCTAAGCTACTACAAATTGATTGCCCAGTTATTTTGGAAAAATTGGACACTATTTCACTACTCGGAAAAAAAATGTTTCACCCAGTAGAATGAAAATGTTTTAGTCTATTAAAATGGTGGAACATATTTGAACTTAAGACCAAAACATTTTGGTGTAACATATGAAACATCGAGTTTCACGCTCTTGAAACGCCAACAAAACCATATCAATCAATGACAAAGTTATGAAACACGATCAAAACTCCATTGCAACATTTTAATCCAACACAAAAGAACAAGTTACTCCGGATGAAATATCGAAATACCACAACTGTTCAGTATACTCATGTTTGTTAGTGTTATAGATAAAGAATACCTAATACTTTTGTGTGAGGCTCGGTGGGGCCTACCATATACCAAGTCTTATACGTAATCAAACCTCATATACGGAAGAAGAGCATAATTCTACTCGGGCACTACAAGGACTACTCGGATTATACCCATACTTACCTCCCTAGTTCTACTTGGACAAGTGGGACTCGAAGGTATAAATACAAAACCCCTAGGAGAAGGGGGCATGCCAACATACATGCAGACAAGACATCACATATCTAAACAATTCAAGGCAAGCCTAGGGAAACCCAATATGGAGCCACAGAGGCCGAGAAAGGGGATCTAGGGTGACCTCCGATCTCGCTGAGTTCATATTCGAGGAAGCAGAAACTTGATTAGGTCGTCCCAAAGATTGTACTCTTGTGATGTTAATATATAAAGGCTATACCAGCTTCGGCCAATAGGAATAGGGTTATTACATGTCAGTTAAGCGGTTCGAACCTGTATAAAACTCCCTATCTCCTGTCTCTTTTAACTCAATCTCGTGTATACCCTAGCACCAGTGATCCCCATACTCTACAAATACCGAAGGCGGGTAGAGGGACTTGGTGCTTCAAGGTTTTAACGAGATGCGTTCAAGAGGAAGATTTTTCGCTGAAACATACTTCGACGACTTAGGCACTAGGAGATATAACCCGTCTGGAGTACGCTCCACTTCAGAATAGAATCATCATCATCCCAATCTTCATCAAGGCTGCATCGCTATGGATTCCCCAACAAAGAAGACATCGACGACTTTGGCTCTGGGAAGTATGACCTGACCAAAGTATGTTTACCTCAGGTCGGAACTGTCGCCGCCAACAATTTGATCTACTAAGATCGACAAAGCTTCAAGACTTCGCCACCACGGAGAAAAATGTTTCAATATTGTTGATTGTGGGACCTCGTCTTAGATCGACTACTTCCAAACTAACATCACCACACAAATTGAACCAGACCAATCCGGTTGTCCACAAGATCAATGCGCGTTTTCACATGCATTGCCTATAATGTCGTTGGTTGAGCCCAATCCAAATGGAGAGAACTACAAATTGGGTTTCCGATTCCCTAAAAAAAATCAGACGGTTAAATGTTTCGGTTGACCATCGGTGAAACATTAAGATATACATGGTGAAAAAAAAAACTATTAAATGGAACAAAATTTGTGAAACTCGGTAAAAATACAGGTTGAAACTTGTCACTATCACATATGAAACTAAGTTTCAACAGTTTGAAACATATGTGTTTCTTTTATCGGCATATAATCATGTGATATATGGTTGTAAAGATTTAATTACAGCAAATACAATGGTATAATGAAATTGTAGAATTTATAAATAGTTTAGGAAAAAACTAATTTGAAGATTGCAACATGCATGCATGAATGAATGAAGTGGAGAGAGAAGTTTGTCATGAGAGAGTAGGCTAGTCGTTACGTAATTTTTAATTTTTATGAAACATAGTGGAAACACATGCTGAAACATTTCGCTACAGCACATGTAACATTAAATTTTAACAGTTGAAACAAATATGTTTCTTTCATCACAATATAATCATATAACACAGTTGAAACAGTGGAACCCATTTTGACGGATATCTCTGTAACTTAGTAAGGTACGGGTTGAATCAGGATACACTAAGGCATCCTCGATGGTAATTTATGTACCCATTAGAAGTGTATTAATTGCTCGTCCTGAGCCAACTATGACAATATCGCATCCAGCGATGGTCAAAACTTTGCCTTCTCTCTTTGTGAGAGTTTGAAAGTATTTTATCTCCCTAAGTATAGAGTTTGTGGTACCACTGTCCACAAGACATAATTTCTCTTCAATCGGAGCGATATGCTTAGATATCTATAGTGAAAGAAGAAATTGCTTAGTGAAAAATTCTTTATTCAATATAAATATATACATACAATAATTAAAACATCAAATACATAGTATGACGTTTACATAGGTTTAATAGTACATACTACAATGACTACTAAGTCTTATAACCTTATAATCTAAGGGAGTTTGTACTTATCTACTTATTACAACAAATATTGTTTGACATACTAGATGATGTCAATATAGTCTGACACGTTAAGATAAAAGTAACTTCATCTCCAAGTGGGACGCACTGAGATTACAGTAAATCTCCAAGTGGGTCCGTTGAGCAGTACTCTATGAGCATGTCGTCCATTGCAGAAAGTGGAGCAATATCATCTGGGAAAAGATCGAGATTGCTCTCTGATTCAACAGGAGCCTGGTGAGAACTTCCAACCTCAGGTCTTGCTTCACTTGTAAGATTGAAGTGAGCATCAAATCTTGATTCCTCAGAAGACTTTTTCTCCTTGAGGCATTTCTGATACAGGAGAACAAGGTGTTTTGGGATGCAGCAATCTTTAGCGATATGATAGTCAGATCCACACTGATTGCAATGCTTGTTGTTGTTGCCACGAGGTTGTGGTGCCTTACCCTTTCCTTCGACATTGGATTTGCACCTGTTGTTGCGTTTGCGTTTTCCAGTCGGATTCTTAGGATTATTCAAAGAATTTCCCTTGAATCCTTTCTTGTTCTCAGTATTATTTTTGACATTGAAGTGCACCTCATGTAGTGGGGCAGAGCCAAGGGCATTGTTGAGCATTCTTTTTAGCAAGCTCATGATGTTTTTCGGCGTGAGTAGGCTGTGTTCGGGAGGTGAGGTTAGGAACTCACCTCCCGTGCACGCAAAACGGAGCAACACAATTTCTTATGATTAATTAATTATTTACTAATTTTTCTTTGAAAAATGAATTAATATTATTTTTTAAAACAACTTTCTTATAGAACATTTTTTCAAAACACACACCGTTGAATAGTTTGAAAAGCGTGCGCACGGAACACAAGATAGGTGAGTTGGGAAAGTTGTGGGGAGAACACAGCCTTAATGTGTGTATAACCTTAAAATATTGCTGGAAATTATTTGTGCAATACTGTTGGTTCAGTATCCTGTCCTCCGAAAGCATAGTTGACAGAGTTTTTTCTATCTTCTCTGCCTCCGTTGGCACTTTTTCGCAAAACCTCAACTTGGAGAAAATTTTTTGAACATCATGATTGTATTCTGCCACAGTTTTAAAATCCTATAGGCGTAATTTACTCCACTCATAGCTAGCTTCAGGCCAGATGAGTTCCTTTTGCTGATCATAATGCTCTTTGAGAGCTTTCCATAAGTTGAGTGGGCTCGTCTCTAACAAGTACTCATGTTTGAGATCTTCGTGGATGTAGAGCCTAAGAAGGAAAAGGGTTATGTTTTTCACCCTGTTCTTAATTGGAGGATCCCCATTGTTGGGTTCCTCGATTGCATTTGAAATCCAACGAGAAGCAAAATTTATCTTGATATCAGAAGCCCAAATTAGGTAGTTACTCCCATCAAGGGCAAGTTCGTCGAGCTCTCTGGTTGCCATGGCCCTACAATTATGGTTGACATTATTAATTTACAGAGGTAAATTAATAAAAGCATGATATTCATGTTGCAATCTCAATGCTTAATGTAGGATTTCATATTTTGTAATGTTTCGAAAATATGTAGGTAATAGACCTCACAAATTTCAGTTAGAATTCAAAATTAAGAGGGACAATGTGGATAATCTCCAAGTTAGTAAACAATGGAGTAGATCTCTTAATAGTGGGCAAGATATACTCGCTACCTAAGGCATGGTCTCTGGGTAAATATATTCTGATGAATATACCGCAGCCAATGTTTAGGACTCCACTACCTTGTGCGCTTCCAAATTTTAAATAATCTCTTTTTCAAAACATATTCTTGGAATAACACATGTGAATAATCATCGTAAGATATAGACCTCTTTGTAATGGTCGAGTTATTTGCTACCTAGTTTATGACCATTGTGGCCAATGTGTAGGACTCCTTCTGGGTAGTCATCTTAAGATGTACACCACTTTATGATGGGCGAAATTCTCGTTGCCTATGTTATGGTCATTATGACCAAAATATAGGGCTCCATCTACATGTGATAAAATCCCAAGTCAAAATATGTAATCGAACATGCATTAAATTCTCCATTAATCATGTTATACAAGAATTTGCTAAATTAAAATACAAAATTTAAAGAAATTTGTAAATTAACAATACGAGGAAAACATGCAAAAGGCATTTTATTAAGACAACAAGTAAATTTAGTAAAGCAGGGTATTTAATAAACACCTATGTTAAATAACATATAACATCATAGGTCCTAAGGACCATTATATAATTCTTTTTACAACTGCTGATCTGCTTAACTAAATTAACTAAAAGGATAGGGACTAATATGAAAATATGCTTAAATAGAAAACTAAAAACTTAAAAAACTAAAAGGGTAAATGGGTGGTAGGCCGAAATCAACAGGATTCGGCCCACCACCGCTACTGCACCAGCCGGCCCATCGGGCCCGAGGGGAAAACGAGGCAGAGGGGCATGGGAGGGGGCGAGGGGGTTAGGGTTCGAACACAAACCGCCCCCTGCGGTTTGTGCTGCCACCACCGCCCATTTCACCTCCGCCTTTTCGACCTCTTGCGCCGCCGCCTACGCCGCAGTCACCTCCGCGTCCACCGCATCCACCATCGCTCACAGCCACCGCTATCCACCGTTCGCCACCGATGCATCCCTCTTTTACGACCAGCGGCTTGCCAGTCGGAGTTAGGCCAATGGGCCCCACTCCTCATCAGAGTCGGAGACCGGCCGGGTCCGTACACCGTTCCCCCATGCCATTTGGTAGCGTGCGGCTCGGAAAGCCATAGGGAACGGCGAGGAATGTGTGGCGGAGGCCGGGACGGTGTGCAGCGGCGGCTCCGGCGTGGCGACGAGATGAAGATGGTGTGAAGAGAGGCAGCTTCCCCGTGCGCGCGGCTAAGGTTCCGGTCCAACCGAAACCCTGTGGCGCGGGAGTAGGGGAACGGTGTCGGCCATGTGTCAGCTGCATCGTCGGTGGAGTTGTGATTAGTGGTAGTATGGCAACGACGAGCGGTGCCGGCGGTGACTCCATCTCCAGTGGGAGGGAGCACTGCTCACCGGCGGGCGTCACCACCGCAGTCCATCCATGGTGGGTACTATACTGTACCCCCTGGACATGGACACAGTGGGGTGCCGCGGTGACCGGCGAGGCAGGGGCTGGCGGAGGAGTAGCGACTGTCGCAACGGGAGTGGGCACTGCGGGGACCGACGGGGCAGCTACTGTTGGGGCCGCAGCCACGCGATGACGAGGATGGTGGCAGTGGCCACCAAACCTAGCCATGCCGCCATGGCGTACGGTGCGGGATCCCCGGTGTGATCTCCTTCTCCGACGAAGAAGGTGTTGAAGACAGTGAAATCGCTGGTGGCGAGTGTTGACGTAAAAACACGACGGCCTGGGAGATCTGCTTAGCTCCAGTGCAAGTTCAAAATATTAATCAAATGCGGGCGTGCCAGTCATTTTGATCCTGCAACTGACAAGATATGTAAATAGCAGATAAAACAGCCAATCGGCTGATCAGCCAATGGAGTGATTTCACCCGAAGCCGATATCTAATATAGATCTTGATACTTGAGTAAATAATGACATAAAGACAATGGGCTGATGATAATGTAGTAAAATAATAATATAATCCCGTAGAAACCAATCGGCTAGTAATGATAGATTGAATAAGCACTGATCCGAAGGTTAAAACATTGATCGGCCGGAGGTCCTATGTTGTTAAACCCAAATGATTAGATAAATAGTGAAATCTTTGTTGTCATCGGCTAAAACCAACTTGTAAGTAAGCTTTGTAAGCTGATGCAACGTTCATATAACTCATCGGCTGAAACCCCGATGAAACCCTTATTGGCAATCAAGAAGCAGGCTAGAGATTATGGTTCTAAGCATGACTTAGTAGATCAAACTAAACTGATGCAGCACTAAGTATGAAAAAAAACATAATATCTAGACAATCAAGCTTTTGACTGATTTTCAGGGTGGTGGATATATTATATAAT
The DNA here is from genome assembly GCA_000573905.2 of Oryza punctata. Lineage (NCBI taxonomy): Eukaryota > Viridiplantae > Streptophyta > Magnoliopsida > Poales > Poaceae > Oryza > Oryza punctata. The sequence continues at coordinate 19,475,959 of CM002499.2, read as the reverse complement.
CCAAACCAGCAAAATAATCTAGCCGATATCAACAAAATCATAGATGGAGATCGGCCGATGTAAGTAGAAAACATTGTAAATCTAGATTATATAACATAGATGATAACTTATCGGCTAGCACTCCGATAAAACATTAGTATGAACCTATGGGCTTAACAAGATTTATATGATCAACAATAATCTAGTAGATCGAACCTAACCGATGCAGCACGAGATTGTATATGATAATCTAATACTTGATGAACCAATAGATCTATCTAATATGATGGATATAACAAATCTATTTAAAACAACATTGTGATTGTAGAGATATATCGGCTAAGACAGAAGATCAGACCTAACCGACACACTCCCAACTAAACCGATGCGTCTCTAAACATAACGCAATTAAAATAGAATTGAAATATCAGGTAGGCAAATATATCAACCGAACTAGAGCAGTCCAAGAGATCAAAGCGATTCAGCCTTGAACAGCAACAATGTAGTCGATATATTCACCAGGGCCGACGGAAGATAGAACTTACCACTTCACCGGAGGTCGAAAGCCGATGCAGCCCCGCGTCAGTTGCCAAGTTCAGCTGGTTGATAAGTAAAACCTCAGAAAAGAGGGTAGCGATGCGCCGAGAGTAGTTGTATTGATCGAGAGATAATTTATAGGGACCCTTGGTGTACATATTTATACCTATAGGTAGATACTAGTCCATATCGGACACGAATCAAACTTTCCTAACATTACTTTAGCCGACGAACAAGTCCCTAGACGGACTCTTGCCAAGAATATCTCTAAGAAAATGATATAATATCCTAATTAATTGATAACTTGCTATACCGCATCTTTCTTGAACTCGGACTCTTCTAGATAAGCTTTCTTTAATTGATCTATTTGTTTAACCGAATCCATCAAGAACACAACTGCTGGGGACCGATAATTCCCATCGGCCGATTCCAGGACTCTGAAGCCGATACTGACTCTAGGCCGATGAAGTCTTCGAGGTTTACCAAATTTTGTCGTTAACAGCGAGGAAGGCCAAGGACAGCGTCGACGATGGAATTGAAGGTAGGCATACCATTACTCTTATTGAATTTGATTTCTGTCACGTCCTGATTTTTCGCTTTCCGTTCTTTTCGCCCGATTGCAAAAATTCACATTTGGTTTGATTGTCTAAAATAGCTTAATGAAAATTTCGTCAATCAAAAGGATTTAATATGACTAATTAATTAATTATGTCGCTAGCTTTGTCGAATTTTAATTGGAGTTATTTGAATTTAAATTGTTTTCCGAAGAAGGATCTCAATGTCCTAATCAAATTCCAAATCAAATTCTATCCAAATCCAAAATATATTTCTTTTCATTCCTATATATCCTAAACCCTCCAGAAATTCCAATACTTTATAATTGGAATATTTGCAGAAAAGTCCCCATCCTTTTCCCTTTTTCCTTCCTCAATTTCTCTAGTTTACTCTTTTGCAGTTTAGCCCTCCTATTTTCCCTTTTTCCTTTTTCCCTACTTCATCTTCTACCTCCAGCTCCTCTCTCCCTCTCCAGCCCAGCCCGGGAGGCCGTGCCCCGAGCCCACGCATCGCGCCTCGGCCCGGCTCCCTCCTCTCCTTCTCCCCTCCATGCCCCAGCCCACTCCGCCGCCGACCGAGCCCGGCCCAAGCCGCGCTACCGCCGCTGCCAGCTGTGCCGCCGCCGGACTTCTAGTCATGGCGCCAAATCACGCAAAATCCGGAGCTTCCGCCTTCCAAAATCACCGCCTGTGCGTTGACCTAACCCTACCTCTTCTCTCCCCTATAAATGCCGCCACCCGCCGCCCTCTTTTTCCTTTTTTCCGAGCCACCGCGCCGCCGCGTCTTCACCGTGGGCAGCCGCTGCCGCTGCCGTTTCGAGCCGCCGCCGGGAGCCGCGCCGCCGCCGAGGCCGAGTCCTCTTCTCCCCGCATCGCCGCCGCCGCTGGTGAGCCCGAGGCCGAGCCTCCAACCTCGGTGCCGCCGTTCCCCTCTTTTTCTCTCTCCTTCCCCAACTCCGGCGAAGCCGTGCGCTGTCTCCTCGCCGACCCGGGACCTTGTGCCGCGCCACCAAGCTCGCCTCCACCTTCTCCTTCCGGCGCCGCCGCTTGCCGCAGCCGCCGCGCGCCGCCGCCGACGAACGCCGCCGTCCGGCCATGGCCATGCGAGCAGGGAGCAGCAGCTCCCTGTCTTTCTTCTTTTGCTATCCCTTCTTTTCTTTTTCTTTTCTCTTGTGAGACACTAACATGTGGGACCTGCAGCCAAAACATCCCAAAGCAACCACAGCCATCCAAATCCATAGATCAAATCTTAGCCATTAGGTCTACATAACCCTAGATCCATCTTCGTCATCGCCACGTGTCGCCACGTCATCTATGTGTGTCCATGTGTCGCCACATGTGCAACCACATCAGCCGGTCCACCATACACTAAGTCCATCATACACCTAGCCACTGACCAGTGGGCCCCACCACAATTTCCTTCACAAAAATAATTCAATTCTCGGAATTAAATATTCTGAGAATATTCTCGGAATATTTCTTTTTCCTTTATCCTCGGATTTTCTTTGAATTCAAACTTTCGGAAGTCATAACTTTTCCGTTTGAACTCCGATTCGATCCGTTCTTCTTCCTAAATTTCTCTAAAATCGAGCTCTACCTCCTGGTTCAGTTGGTTATTATTTATTTAGCTTTTTCTTTTGTTTATTTGTTTCTTGTTTGCGATCGTGTAGACGTTGGAGCAGAAGAGCGGTTCGTTTCCGAAGACGCAGCGCAAGGATAGTACTTGGATGCAAGGCAAGTGCACTCTTTGAACATATTGAACCCAGTTTATAAAATGTTTTGTTTTGAACATGCATGATTTTATTTATAAATTATCGATGGGTAGTGTGACCTAATTGTTATCGTATCCCGCCTTTGATTAATATTAATTCCCCTATGATTCCTGGTCACCCTAGTCTTGGTGAGTTGAACATCGGGCTCAACTCAAGGTAAAATAGTTATGCTTAGCCCCGCTCAAGGTTGTTTCACAAGCAAAATATAATCTCGATTAATTATATACATGTAATTATTTTTATATGATCTGTGTGGCTGTGCGCTATCTTTCCGATAGCATGTGTTGCACCGTGTAGTAAACAACCGGCGGATAAAATGATTTGGACTGGGGTGATGGGTGGTTCTGTGTGAACCTAGTTAGGTGATAATGTATCTGTATGATCATTATCGGGTATGGTCTCTGTGTGAGCCTACTAACAAGCTGTGTGCTATTTAGCTGCTCAAGGGCCAACTTCGTGTCCTTAAGCTGCTACCCTATGCTGTGTGCTATTGTAGTTTGGCAAGTCGCCCTGGTCAATTAAGGACTCCACTTCATAAGTCATAGAACTGAGCCTAACGTGCAACCACATGTTCTCGTGGGAAGAACCTGGCCTAGTAGGATTCCAAGTATTGGCACTGTCGGCCCAGGTGGCTAGATGATAGGTGTTAAGGTTGGCCATGGGTACTTTCTTGTCTGTATGACGGAAAGTTGTCTCATGGGGGAAGACAGTGTTGGGGCGGAGTTTCTAAAAAGCCTTGTTAAGACTCCTTGGCCGCATACAATCTGAAGTGTGACGTTACTAGTTGGCCGCTAAAAGGACGATGTATCTTGTGGGTCAAGCTGTACAACCTCTGCAGAGTGTTAAATTAATCTATTCGAATAGCCGCGTCCGCGGTCATGGACATGCTCGGTGATATCTCATGAGGGGTAGTTTGCGAAAACTGGGAATAATCTGTCTGCAGGTTAATGAATATAGCTGTGTGATCCTGTGTGGACAGGTCCTGTGTGGACGGTTGGCTAGTAACACCCGTTATTTATAAATGATGTTTTAAAAAAATATATTTTTATAAAATGTTTATAACTGCAAATTGTTGTGTTATGCAAAATAGCCATAGCCTTTCTTTATCAACTGTGCATATGCATATTTCCGTGTACTTGCTGAGTATTCCATATACTCACCTTGCAATTCCCCCCAACTCTAGAAGGTCCCTACTGTTTCCTGAAGAGTTTGCTGCTGAATTCGAGGACTAGGCCGTGTGCCCCAGTTGACCGCCTGTGGCATGTTGAATGGAGCTTCCGTGCATTTATCTTCTTTTCCGCTGTGCAATCTTATTTTTTGTTGCCCTTAAGGTAAATATATGTTGGTGGGCCATAAGGCTTATCACAGTCATTTTATTAATAAATGATAGTTTTTCTTCTGATGTTGGCTGTGATATTATCTTTGTTTCTGTGTGTGCTAGCTTGATTCTGGACTAGCACGTATACACAGGAGGTCCTATTTTACGTCCTCACGGTTTCTTTCCGTTGTTTCTCCTTCTCGATCTCCTAGCGAGAGCGAAAGTGCTGATAACATATTGCAAATAGAAATGTGTGAGAGAGAATTGAGCGAGACAAAGAAATAGTGATAATGACAGTGAGAGTTCCATTGATAAGTGGGGTTACAATATACCGAACCATCGCGCCTATTGGCAGGAGCACCGCGAGGGCGAGAAGGCTGGGGCACGGCACAACCGCCGTGCCTAAGCCGTCGGTTACGAGCCATCTAATATATATATGAATGAGATCACATATCTTGTCTCATGACAAAGCCAACTACGCTTAGCTATACTATTAGATGTATTTTATTACAATTAGATGCTTTTAATTACATCCTTGTTGTACGGCTGCACACATGTCCGTATATGGCCATGTTACAGAAGATGATCGGCTACATACATCAAGATACAACGTGATACACACATCATCCAGATTATTTATAAGATTGTATTTTAAATTTACGTACTAATATCATCAATATATCCGGCATGTATCTACACAGAGGTACATAATATTTTATATATGATTTAACGTACTTATTTTCAAATCCATAATTTTTTATATTTAGCTAGAGTATATCTTTAATGCAATATCTGTTATGCGAGTGTTTTTTATATTAAACCAACTATGATCTAATACTGGGAGCTCACTTATCTTTATAAACCATACTTGTTTACGGTATAAATAGTAACTTATATTTAATGTAAATCTGCCCATTATATCCTTACAATATTAAAAGATCTATATATATAATTTTCCAAGTACGTACTCCATATTCTATTCTACATAAAGGAACTATTTTTTTAAAGGAATAATCGAGTTGTTTAGTAGGCAACGATCGAGTATACCTTATTGTTGAGAACAATTCTCGAACAAATATAGAATTGTGACGAAACCTACCGGCATCCAAATAAAATTTGGCTATTCACGAGGAGCTGCCGCTAGTGTAGCTAGCTGGTTGGTTCGCCGTGGCTAGAACCAGCCGGCGTGAGTTCGACTCCCACGGAGCGAATTTTCACATTGTCTCACCAGGGGTTTAGGTGGTCCCATTAGGAATAGGTAACACATGCATGCTACGTGTTCAATATATGGCCATTCATGGATCTCACACTAAAATATATGTATATGAAGGAGCATTAATCATGGTCCCTACCCTTATTAAGAACGACCTAGATGCACACGGCGGCGGGGGCCAATAGTTGTGATCGAAGCCTTGGTGCGTGCGTGGTTGGAACCCTCTCGATATCGAGGTACACGCTGACGTGAGCGCCGCTAGTGAAGCTGATGCTGAGATTAGAGGGTCTGACGAGGAAATCACTATGGCTCTTCTTGAAGACGAGGAAGCTGGCCAGATCGATAGATGGGGCATGATGAGTTTTGCCATGCACCTGATATACCCATATGTCCATTGTAATGATATATAAACCCGTTTGCTAAACCTGTTGATTTTTTCCTTATAATATGTACAAGGAGCTTTGTAGACCTTTTTATCTCCAACCAGGAAGATTAAGATAACATGTGCATTCACACGGACATGCATATTAGGTTGTTTGAAAAACAATTCTAATAAATTAAATATAAATTAAAAGTAAATGTTTTCTTTTTTTATTTGAATGTTCATTCTTTTTTTAAGAAATTTTGAAAAAGTTTTATTGCTAAATATGATGAATATATCTATCATGTTAGTCCTCCCTATTCAGCTGGCATCAATTTTGAATGGCTTGTAGATACAATATGTGGAGAAACCCATCAAACTATCCTAATTTAGTGACTCCATGGATTTATAATTGGCCTTCATCTATTGACATGTGTCTAAGAAAAAATAATACGACTGGTATGAAGATAAATGTTAAAATGAAAAAAACTTATTAGGATGTAGAATAGGTTTTTCTATAGGAGTAAACTGGTTAGTTAACTTGCGGGTTAATTACTTTATTAAAATAGTTGTGGAAAATACTTACTATCTGACTTCCGATACAATTACAAATATCGAACACCATCACTCCATACTAGTAGTATAAACTTTGTTTTTAAACTTCAAACAACTTTATCTTCTATTTTACTTATCCGATCAATGATTTGATTATACTGTTGCATTCGTTACAATTAACTCTTTATAACAAGATCTCACTCAATTATATTCCGATTAATTTTTAAAACAATTTTTAATGTTGCGCATAGTTGTACTTAGTTGTTTCAATATGTATTTCTTAATGTTTCATTTTATATGGATCAAATGTTGCAGTGACTTGAAATATTTTTTTGCTATTTGCTGAAACATTGTTTTTTATATAAGATGAAACAGCGCCCGATTTAAACGATTGAAACATTCTTGATATACCTAGTGAAACAATTCCGATATACTTGGTGGAACAGTGTGCAACATTTAAAAATAATTCAATAATAAGCTAAATTTGTTTTTCACCGGAATATATCCATGTGTGATCTTGTTTTAAAGATTTAATTGCAACGAATTTAATGGTGCAATCAGATCATGATTTGGATAAATAATTTAGCAGAAAAAATAGTTTAAAATAGTTTTGCAGGCATGCATGCTTGATGACGTTGGATGGCTAATGGCGTGCGCGCATCGGATGGCTCATGGATGCGTTCGATTTTTCATCTCACGCCGTACGTCCAACGCGTAGCGCTCTCCGATAGTTGTATGAGTAAAAGCTTTAGAAGAACTATTTCCGAAGGTATTCCATTAGTCTAAGGCAACCCCTCGCTAGTTGTATATTTGAGCCGCACATGGAAAGTAATACTTAGAGTTTTGAAGTCGTTAATAATGTAGTAGTGCAATAAATACAATTGCTTGAATAATTATAAAAATAAGATAAGTGGTTTAAAATTATTATTGAAAATAGATTATCAATACTACCTGCTGTTTAAAAAAATAATCATAAGGATATATATGGACAACGTATATATCAGATACATGCCCATAATTAAAAATTTTTTAAGGCTTACGGGGTACATCAGATCGGCGACCCGAGGAGAAAATATCACGGCTATTCAACGCCTCCGGGCTCCCGCTGGAGACAGTGGAGGAGCCGTGGCGCCGCTGTGCCCGCTCCTTCCCTATGTTGTGCGGGTCACATCCTGAAAAGCAAGCAGAATAAAATTTGGAAATTAGAGCCACGTTTTTTTCGTCGCGATGGATCTTCTCTCACCAGTGCCATTAGGAAAAAACTAATAGACAATTCGACTTAAATTCAAATATGCAAAAAAAAGGGGGGCGGCGAAACTGTGGCTAATTAAGTCCTCGTGACTTGGTGACTTGTGAGGAAAATTATTTCCAATTTTCCAAATATTTATGTTTAGAGTAAACTACATAGGTGATCCTTAAACAAACTTATACGGATATATGATCTAGATTTCTGAACTCCCAAAATATATTTTGAGGTTCTTAAACTCATCATGGGTATCTCCAAATAAGTTCTAACCCGCTCCATACACCGACGTAGCATTCAACGGTGGTACTTACGTGTTAGTGGAATCCACATGTCAAGCATTATATAAAAAATAAAATTAAAAACCATATTTTCTCCACTTGGGTAGACAGAGAAAAAGACAAAAATTCTGGTAGACAGGAAAAAATATGCTTTTTTAAATTTATGTGACTGACACGTGAGTCCAACTAACATGTAAGCGCTACCGTGGCATACCACATCAATGCATGGAGCAGATTGGAGCTAGTTTGGATGGATATGATACCTAAGACAAGTTTGGTGACTCGAAAATTTATTTTCAGAGTTTAGGCACCTAGATAATACACCCATGCACAAATTTTGAGATCGCTCGTACACTTCACTCTTATCTTTATATACCTTGTTAGACAAATGGTAACTTTTAGATCCCCATCTCTAGACTACAGGGGGTGGACTGATCGCGCAACCAGACACGAGGATCAGCTGCCCGCTCCCCCCACCCACAAACACACAACCACCACAAGCTTGGCCCCCTTATGTGAGCTGAATGAGCTTCTACCGAGTCATTTAATAAGATGCGACCTAAATTAATGCGTCTCTCACATCGTGTAATTCCACGTTAAGGCTCCGTTGTGAATTTTAACTATTTCATTTTCCGTTAACACGTTCCCCTAACTACTAAACCGTTTACTTTTTAAAAAAATATTTTATATAGACGTTTCCTTAAAAATTCAGATGAACCTATTTTTTAAGTTTATGATATTAATTTTCTCTGGTTTCCGTACCGCTTCAAAGCTCAGTTCTTATGCACGAACGAACAAAGCCTAATCGTGGAAAATACGAATCTTGACGGCGCATACCAACCGTAGGATAAGCCATCGTCACCTCTAAATGAATGGAAGCAAGGGCTGTCAGGCGACCCAGGTTTATGACCCAGCAGCTATTGGTATTTGTTACAATTATAGATAAATATACACAGTATGAATACCAACATAATATTTCACCCGAGAATATTTTAAGGTATCACTATTCATTTTTCCACACGAAAGATAGCGGTGTAAAGAACGGACCAATATATTTACAACCATATTATGATCAATAATACCATAGTCTAGCAGGGAAAATGATAATAATAAAATAGTGTGACGCAGAGAAGAATCAACTCTATAAAGAATATACTAGACTTTGGAGAAGGATAAAAGAGAGCTATGATTTCATATGTATATAGATGCTTAGTTTATACTCGAACAAACACATATATATATATACAAACTTAGGTCTTAGTTCTATGCATCCATGCACTACCGAGAGACCACTCCCTATTAATCTACCAACGTGGTTACAACAATTAAAAAGTCATACTTTCTACATGAACGTGGAGGATTACAAAGAACGGATAAGGCTGTCATTACCTGCCACCTACCTATACAACCCGTGAGGTACACCCACATCCAATGATATTTAATCAACCTAAACACCATACTTAAATTGCTAAATAATACAACTAATTTCCTTGGGACTCCCACCCTTCTGATGAACAAGCAAGAACTAGTGCAACCCGTTAAAGTCATTAGACCGATATCGTGGCATAGATTGACCAGCCTAAACATGTAAAGCATATGAAAGAAGTATAAACTAATCAGATAACATATAATTAGGAAAGCAATGTATAAATTATGAATACTAATAAATAAAGAAGATAATTTTGTTACTAAGCTCAAAGTTTTACAAAGATAGAAGAAAAGTACTAAAATACATACCCGAATCTCCAAGAAGACTAGAAAAGGGAAGAACTACTCTTAGCCTAAACTCCAATAATCTAGAGAGTGACACAAATAAGATAAAGATTACCTCTTGAGCGTGTGCTCTGAGAGTGAATAGCTGCTAATGATGGTTGTTGATGGCGGTTTCACCCATACCCATCATTGAGGGCCAATGAAAAGCTCCACATGGAGGATTATGCTGAGTGGCATATGGCTAGATCGGTCGACCCATGGTTCGGCCGAACCATGCCAACCGTCTTAGCCACCCTATTTCCTATGTGAGGCTGACATGTGGGTCTTAATGACGGTGCACGATGAATTGGCCACAAACATGTCGGTTGCTCTGATTTATGGACCCTTCAATCCGTGTGCACTCTCCTGATTAGGAATGGCAACAGGCGCAAACCCGCTGGGTTTAGATGTCCCAAACCCATGCCCGTGAACAAAAAATCTGCCTGCTAAGAAACCCATGACCCATCACGGGTTCAATTTCGTGCCCAGACCCATGCCCGTTGGGTTAACGGGCACCCACGGGTCACCCGTGCCCGACAAAGAAGCAGCGATACCTAGGTTGCAGGCAGCGGAAGCGGAAGGGACGGAGCGGTAGCCGGCGGCAGTGAGTCTCCTTTGTCGGCTTCCTTGTCCGTGAGACCGCGACCTCCAGCTCCGCACGGCGGTCAGGGGCAGCGGCGTCCCTTCAGGACGGCGGAGGTGGCAGGGGTCAGTAGGGCCATGTTGCGCGTCAGCGCGTGGTGGAGGGCAGACAAGCGACGAAGGCGTGGAGGTTGGCTGGGAAAGGGCGGCGACGGCGAGAGGGAAGGTGTGGCCGTGTGGGGCTAGGGCGTGGCGGAGGGCTGGAAGAGGAGAAGAGGGCGGCAGCGGTGAGCGGCGACACCGCGAGAGGGAGGGGCAACTGCGAGGATGTGCCACTCCTTGTGATCCAGATGCGCCGCTGCCGCCACTCCTTGCGGCTCTGTATCGGGGTGGGGTGGCCCCGGTGGCCGGTGGGGAAGGGGAACTGAGATAGGATAAGGTTTTCCTGATTTCCCCTTATATACTGGAGTTATTGGGCCAGGCTAGTTGGGCTGTATATGGGCCAATTCGCTTGTTGGACTGGGTCTATGAAACCCATGGGTTTGTGGGTTTGGGTTCTATGTTCCCAGACCCACGCCCGCAAACCCGCTGGGTTCAGCTTTTGACCCATTAACAAACCCATGGGTTTAGAGTTTGACCCACGCCCGTGCCCTAATAGAGCAAAAACCCATCGGGTTCTGGGTTTCGGGCACCCATTGCCATCTCTACTCCTGATTGATCAGAAGTGTGTTTCTTCGCATGTCGGCTTATTTTCTCCTTCATTTTGTAACAGATTCCTGCTTCCATAATATTCTCCAAGGACAAGTGAAACTACATTGTTTCCAAATAATATACGTGTAAGATATGCTTGTTCTCTTTTATTTGTCAAGGTAATTGACGATCCAAATTAGTACTTAATAACCATCAACAGCAGCTAGTCTGCCCCATCCTGACCTAGAGAGATCTATCGTCGGGCACTGACGGGTGGGCCCAACAAGCCGTCATGCCTAGCCTCATCATCAAACGCAGGACGCTTTGTCTGAGAAGGCCGCAGGATGGCATGCAGTTGTCCGCAGTCTGGCCAACTCCTCCAACGGGCCCACCAAAGTCTTGTATAAGGCCCTACCATTAGCGCGTGATAGAACTAATTCTACCCAAAGTCTTGTATAAACGGGACCCACCTGTAAGAGACATGCAATTACGGTTTCCTGCAGACTATAAAGGAAAGGCCAAAGCCATTGTGAAGGGGATCGGACCCAAGAAACTCTCACAACTCAAGAATAGAAGAAACATAACTCTTTGTACACATTGCAGCAACGAATCAAGTAAAAGTCATTGAAGTATAGTATTACGCTCCCGAGCAATCCAGATATGTATAAACTCCTTGTCGTATAAACTCCTTGTCCTTTGATTGATTCTCACGTTCCCGACTTCAGGTCTTTACACTCACTACTACAAAAATATCCATTGGTGCCGGTTCGTAAAGTCTAATAGATGCTGATTTCGAACCCGACACCCTTTGGTCAGTACCAATAGTGAAAGTTATTATTGCCGGTTCCGAAACCGGCACCTATAATATTATAAGTACCGGTTGTGCACCTAGAACCGATACCTATAATACAGAATAGGTGCCGGTTCATGTAAACAACCGGTACATATAAGTTTTTAAGGGCCTGGTGCAGTCACCACATAGCTGTCGGTTCTTTGCAAGAACCGGCACCTATAACAGTGTAGCCAAAAAATATAAATTAGATGCAGAACATTTCCTAAAACGCAGAAAATCACAAAAAAGACACAATATTACATTCACATCCTCCACACATATAACAGAATACTACATTCACATCATGCACATCTACATCCTCCACATTCCCAAGAAGACTCATTTTAAAATCCCACAACAATTCATATCACCCACATCCCAAAATCTCCAAACATATAGACACAATATTGTTCAAATATATACACGAATACAATTTCATCACTAAATTGCATAGGAGATATTACTGGGACTCAGTGTGCCAGTCAACTTCAGCCTGAGACGTGCCCATCAAACCACACAAAGGTGGTGACCAGATGTGTTACACATCTCAGGAGACTTGATAAAAATTGCTTGAGCTCTACAATATCTCAAATGCTTTAATATGAAAATTTTAGTTACACATGCTCTCCTGTTGCTTACAGAGGCAACAACGATGATGCCAGCCTCATCCACCAAGTGAGATCACCTGTTGCTTTGAGGGATAAAAATATAAGTAGAGAAAGTTAATACATGATTAGGTAAATGTTCAACAAAACAAATAGATAAACATTAACAAATAGATAAACTTAATTCATGTTCGAGACATTACGAAAACAACATCAATCCAAATAACTAAGGTACAAAATGCTTAAAGGGTACGTTTTGCCCACTAATTCTAAGTCTGCATATCCTTTGTCGTTGAATGGCTATCTAAAGTGTCACTAGGGCCTCTAGCCTCAATGAATCCCACTAGCCCAGCAGGAGCTCTTGAAACGTGATACGCACCATTCGACGAGATGATATGGTTGACGATGAATCCACAAAGTTGTTCGACGAGGGACAAACAAACATGTGGCAGCAATTTACTTGTCGGCAACTTTAATTTCTGCAAATTGAAGTTTTGAAGATGTGAAACGTACATGTGTTTAGAAATGTGGATTTACGTCTTAACAAAATTAGCAAACCTCAGCATCTATAAGGTTCCAGTTGGAGTCCTGCATGAAAATCCACATAAATTTCATCACGTAGAACCCACATGTGCTCGTGCCCTCATCCTGGCGTGAGCACCAAGGGTGGCAAACAACCTGGAATGTATTTGCACACGGAGCGTGTCGAATACACTTCTTCTTATACTTCACAAGTGCCTTATTTAGGATGTCAATGACGGATTCAAAAACTTCTCGCGGTTTCCTCAATCCATCCATGACGATAATCTTGGAATCATATAAATGGATCACAAGAAGGATCCAGTGAGGTGGCCTACATACAAATCGAAAGAGCAATTAACATCTTAAAGTACAAATGAGATGTACAATATTCTATGCCACACTTACTTAAAGTTGTAGGGCAAAAGGATCGTATGCATGTTCTGAAGCTTGACGAAGGAGTTGTACAGGTAGTCCAGCACAACTTTTTTCATCTTTGGGCCTACATGAACATTAGTGGAATTGACAACTTGTGGATCGAGGAATCCTAGTTTGTTATGGGTTGCTGTACATTCAAGCGCCCCCATTCTACGAAAGGAAAAAAATTAGACATGCAACGAGGATATCTATTTAGAAAAACTAGCGAGGGGTCGAGTATAGTTACAATGCCCATAACTGAAGTAGCGATAAATCTAGCTCCCTCAGATTGTATAGCTGAAATAGTTCTTTAAATGGGACCCAAATTATACCATCGGAGTGATGAAAGTCCTCATCCCTGTAAAAGACGGGGAACGTCTCCTTACCATCCTTGGCCATCTGTAAGTACCACTCTTCTACCCTTCTGATTTGAGTAAAATTGCCAACGATGTTGCGATATTCGTCGGTAGTCAAGAATTCACCGAACTTGAACTGAGCTGCCAACGGGGCCTTCGAAATATTGTCCACATTAGACAAACTCTTCAGCCCTGCACCTTCTAAAAATTCTTGTGTTTTCTTCATGGCCTCATCTTTCTCGAATTCTTTCTTGGAATATGCTTGCAATGTCTTTTTGCGGACCGTGCGCCAGAAGTCCGAAATAGGTTGCTTTGGGGGAGGTGGCCTTCCCATGTGAATGAAGTGGTCCTATACTGCAACTGGCACTTTCACGTTTGTCGGCTCCTTTGTTTTGTCCCCTTTACGTTTAAGAAGCGACGTTATGCTCCCGCTCATCTCCTTTTTTTCATTCAAAGATGGCTCCGACATGTTGGGAAATGATGCCTTCTTAGTCTTCTTCAGAGATGTTGGTTCGGACATCTGGAAAGTTTTACACAGGCACCCCCTCTTTTTAGGCTGGTCCAACGAAGCTAGGCTCTGATGTGCTGCCTCTGGAGGAGATCGTTGTGCCGATGGAGGAGACAGGCTCTTACGTGGTAACGGTGGTGGAGTTGGCATCCTGGGGGGAGACAACATGCCCTTCAGAGCTAGACCCGTCATCGCTTGGCTCGTCATCACCATCTCCTGAAGGGAATACAATGAAACACTTGCGCCACAGGATAATGTTGTGGACGGCTTCTCCAATAGTGCTCACCCCTTCCTCAGGAGAAAATTCAAGTTGGATTGCCCTGTATCTACTCAACACGTCCTCCCCTACAACCCTTGAGTAGCCAGTTGATATCGGATTACCGTATATGCTTCCCCCCTGCACTACGGGATGTGCCATACCACGTGCCACCTCTACAGTGATGTTCTGAACTAGCACTTGCAGCCTGCATGCAGTACATACAGTGATGTCATCCACAGGGTGATGAGTCGTGCCTGGTTCTTGAGGAACCTCAGTTGAAGCACAATTGCTTTTCCTACCAGTTGGACTGGTTACACGGCCATCATTACCTCCATCCTGTCTTTCCAGCCTCCCCATTACCAGTGCCTCCATCCTCGCCATTTGTTCCTTCAGTTGCCTTATCTCTTATGATTGGTCTCTAGAATTTGTGTACCTCTGAGACCGGTACCTATGTCTGTCTTCACGAAAACCTTCCCTCCATGGAACTAGACCTACTCCTCTTGTGCTTCCCGGATGCTCAGCGTTTTGCAATGCAAGTGTGAGCACATCTTTCTCCCTGTACGGAACAAAGAACCCTCTGAGGACTTTTGATGGGCATCATGGAGCCTTTGGGACACTTCTTGTGATTGTGGACCCTTGTGTACCAACTCGCTGGTATCCAAGAGTGTTGCCCCTCGGGCGTATTAGTAATTCTTTCCTCGTTGGCACCATTCCTTCGTCTCGATCTCGATTCTCTTTTCCAACAACTCATCTTCCCTCTCTTGCCATTTACCTACATTCTTAGCATATCCACTAGGGCCAAGACGGTGAGGGTATAGATTTTTAGGCACATTGGCCTGGTTCCTTACGCTAACCTCCCTTGCCTCATCTGATGTTCTGTACGCCACAAAGTCATCCCAGAAAAGGCGGCACCTTCGATAATTGGGATCTTCAAAATTCAGTGTTAGCCTCCGCTTCACAAACTTCTTCATAAGGTCCATCTTGAACTTCCTTAAGCTGACGCTCATCCTCTCAAGGCCCCTCTGCTTTGCGAGGTCTTCTGAACCCGCGAGGAACTGGAATGTCCACTTCAACATGTCCCAAGCAAGGTCCTTGTCTCTTTTTGGTACCTTCCACTCCAATTCATCTGGATCATTGGTCTTCCAATACCGGTACTTGATGGGGATGACATCCTTTGCGATGACACCTATAGCATTAGAATATGGGGTGAGTGCCGATACAGGAGCTGTAGGGTTCCCATCTTCATCTAACGCTGGGATAGTGTAAAGGCCTGAGGGCATCTTAGTTGGACCTCTACCCCTTCTTGTCGATGAGCTGGCAGTATCCCTAGAGTGCACAGTGGCTGAAGGATCAACATCCATTAAAGAACGGTGGAAATTAGTTATTCAGAACGGATATATGTACGGTTAAGGTTATATTTGTTTCGAATGGGTGAATTATTTACCTCCACACTATCAGAGTTATCACCGGGCCGGTTCAAGTTTAGAAACCCACTTGGGCTAGCATTACCACCGTCGCTTTCTCTAGAATTTTTAGGACTATTGTTTTCATCTTCCCATGACATTTTCTAAAGATTGACGATCGAATAATAAAAATGACAAAACTTCATTTACAGTAGGTATTTTATTGCTAAAAATGATAAAGCTTTTTATTATAATGGTAACCTAGGGGTGTGATGAAGGGCTGAGCCACAACCACTTATTATACCCATTAATGTCAGTTCACATGATTAAAATTTGATCCAAGATTAAAAAAACTTTTTATTGGAGAAATAAAATGTAAACCAAAAGTAAGCCACTCTTATAGTACTACAATTAATATTACTAAAGTAAGCCACATGATTAAAGAGATTGTGTGCAACTATATAGTACTACAATTAATATTCCCTATGGACAAAATTTCAGATTTCAGACTTCACCAATAGGGCAGCAGTCCAACTTTTATTCAGCAAAAACATACCCTATTCACAACTCATCTTCTGCTACTCCTACCCATCAACACAACAACTCATAATTTCAGATCAAAAAATTTACCAAAATTTCCCCATTTCAAACCACACACAGCAGCAACGATGTATCTTAAACCACACACAGCAGCAGTTGCATCTATTTAAAGTACACATATTTTAAACTATTTAGTATTACCAAATTAAGCCTATGCGGTCTATTAGTACACATCTTATATAAAGTTTACAAATTTTTGGGACTTACCTATGTTGACAGTGGAGGACGGCGTCGGTGGTGGAGGGCAGCGTCGGTGGTGGTGGAGGACTACGGTGGTGGAGGGCGGTGTCGGTGGTGGACGGCGACGGTGGCTGCAGGGCGGCGGCGGTGGTGGAGGGCAAGGCCGGTGGTGAAGGACGGTGGCGGGGGAGGGCAAGGCCGGTGGTGGAGGAGGGCGTGGGCGGTGGTGGAGGTCGGCAATGGTGGAGGGCGACTGCTGTGGAGGACGGCGGCGGTAGAGGAGGGCGTGGGCGGTGGTGGAGGATGGCGGCGGTGGATGACGGTGCTGGTGGAGGGCGAGGGCGGCGGTGGAGGAGGGCGGCGACACCAGTGGAGGGCGAGGGCGGCGGTGGACGGCGGCAGTGGGGGAGGAGGGCGAGGCCGGTGGAGGAGGGCGGCAGCGCCGGTGGAGGGCGGCGGCAGTGGAAGGCAACGGAGGAAGGACCAAAGGCGCCGGTTTAGGATAAGGATAAGGGCGAATGGGTGGCGCATATATGAAATCAACATAGGTACCGGTTTAGGTTAAAAACCGGTACCTATAGTCTGAAAAGTGTCGGTTTTCCAATTGAAAACCGGCACCTATTCACCTATAGGGACCGGTTTTAGTTGAAAACCAGCACCTTAAATTATAGGTGCCGGTTATAATTTAAAACCGGCATATTTTCCCACTATATACAAAATGTTCCTTGCAATATATATGATCCAAACTGTTCCATGTGAATATATGGTCCAAAATGTTCCTTTCAAATTACAACAAATTCATTTGGTCCATACATAATTATAAATAAATATTTCGTACCGAAAGTACACATTCATGTTTGTTACAATAAAAATCAAATATGCAAGTCGATCACAATTACTCCTTCTTCATGATCGCTGCGAACATATGGGGCTTCCTCCATATGTTCATCTTCGTCTTCATCTTCTTGACTTTCTTCACCTATTCTACAACTTTTGCGAATGGTGGTAGCTCGTCGATTTGATCGTAGCCTTCTTCGTCAACGATATTCTCAACTCCGACAATGCTCCGCTTTCCATGGAGAACCACGTGGCGATCGGTCATCGAAGAAGGGTCTTTGACATAGAATACTTGTGTTACGGAGTTTGCGAGCACAAATGGTTCATCTTGATAACCCACATTGTTTAGGTTCACGAGTAACATTCCGTATTTGTCAATCTTCAAACCACTTGGAATTTTGACCCATTGGCACTATAAAAGTGGTACCTTCAGTGGTCCATACTCAAGCTCCCAGATTGCCTCTATATAGCCATAGTACGTTTGTTCTACACTAATACTATCGAAGGCATCTATGCGGACACCACTGTTTTGGTACGAGCTCTTGGCATCTTGGGTTTTCGTTTAAAATGCATACCCATTAATGTCATACCCTTGGAATGAATGAATTGTGCTTGCAAGCCCCCAAGACAAAACGTACAACTAATCACTATCAGGATTCGTAGTCATGATATGCTTCTATAACCAATCGCCAAAATACAACCTATGCTGCTAAGCGATCCATGCCTCTGATTTTCCTGGGTTCTTGGTACGGAGTGTGTTGTAAAGCACATCGACAAATGGAGCCACCAAGACTGACTGCTGGAGCACTGCGAAATGTGCTTGCCGTGATGTTTCAAGGCTAGGAGCGAATATTGCTTTATGCCCTAGTGTCCCCTTCCCTAGTAGCCTTCCCTCGTGTCGGGACATCGACACACTAATGGGAGGCAAATCCATGTAGTCGATACAAAACTCAACCACCTCCTCTATTGCATAACCCTCTACGATACTGCCTTCTGGTCGAGCTCTGTTACACACATACTTCTTTATGATCCCCGTGAACCTCTCGAAAGCCCACATGTTATGTAGATACATTGGGCCCAGAATCTTTATCTCTTTCACGATATGTGACACAAGGTGAACCATTATATCAAAAAATGACGGTGGAAAACACATCTCGAGTTGTCAAAGGGTAATAATTGCATCTGCTTGGAGCTTGTCTAGCGTGGTAGGATCGATCACCTTCTGATACACAATATTGAAGAACGAGCACAACTTTATGATTGGGTTTCGAACCTTATCTGGCAAGATGCCTATAATCGCAACAGGAAGCAGTTGTGTCATCAACACGTGGTAATCATGTGACTTCATGCCCACTAATTTCTTATCTTTCATATTGACAAGCCTTTTAATGTTCGCGGAGTAACCAAACGGGACTCGGACACTCTGCAGGCACTCCAATAGGCTTATTTTCTCTGCGGTACTAAGGGTGTAGCACGCGGGAGGTAGGTATTGGTGGCCATTGGGAAGTTCTTGAGGATGGAGCTCGGACCTGATGTTCATGTCTAAGAGATCTCTTCGGGCTTTCAAGTGACGAATCAGATGGTTTGGATCAGATGTTGCGTGATGGGGAGACAGCCTACAACGATGAAAGCCAATATCAGAAGTTCAAGTCCATGGTGGAGGACTCAAAAACCCCACTTTATCCAGGATGCAACGAGGAGCACACCAAGTTACATGTCGTCCTCTCGTTGCTCCAAATGAAATCAACCACGGATGGAGTGACAAGAGCTTCACAAATCTTCTACAGCTGATTGGAGACCTCCTTCCAGCAGGTCATGTACTGCCAGAAACAACATACAAAGCGAAGAATGTTGTCTGCCCACTCGGACTGGAAGTGTAAAAAATTCACACATGTCGATCGAGGTGATTATGCAGACTTGGATACGTGTCCAGTTTGCAAAGCACCGCGGTATAAGGGTGGAGATAACGATGATGATGCTGATGATGACAGTGGTGGCCCCATCCTGAAGAAGATGGCCCCATCCTGAAGAAGAGGAAAGTGCCCGTTAAGGTTGCATGGTACTTTCCTATAATCCCTCGGAATGAACGCATGTATGCAAACAAAAAGCATGCAAAGATGATGCGTTGGCACCACGAGGAGCGTAAGAAGGATGGGATGATAAGACACCCTGCCGACGGATCTCAATGGAGAAAGATAGATAGAAAGTATAAAAAGTGTTTTGCGCAGGAGATTAGGAATATAAGGTTTGGGCTGAGCACAGACGGGATGAATCATTTCGGAGACATGAGTAGACGGCATAGCACGTGGCCAGTGGCACTAGTTATCTACAACCTTCCTTCATGGTTGTGCTTGAAGCGCAAGTATATAATGATGCCACTTCTAATCCAAGGGCGAAGCAACCTGACAATAATATCGATGTCTACTTCAGGCCATTAGTGGACGATCTTAAGTTACTATGGGACCATGGTGTACAAATTTGGGATGCGTACAAAAGAGAGTACTTCACCTTAAGGGCAATGTTGTTCGTTACCATCCAAGATTACCCTGCGGCTGGCAACACATCAGGGCAAACAGTGAAAAGTGGTTGTGCATGTGTGCAGTCTATGCGGGAAACATCGAGCAGGTGACTAAGGTACTCTGGAAAGACTGTGTACATGCGCCATCGGAGGTTTCTTCCAGCCAGTCACCACTACCGTAGCAATACAAAAGATTTCCATGGCACGGTGGAGGAGGGTATAGCTTCAACACACCATGATGACAGAGACATTTTTGAGGAGGTAAAAGATATTAAATGTATATTTGGAAAGGGGCATGGCAATAAAAGCGTGACGAGTAAGGGTGGTGAGAAGCCTCTTTGGAAGAAGAAATCTATCTTTTGGGAACTACCGTATTGGAAAGATTTGAATGTCCACCACGCAATCAATGTGATGCACGTTGAGAATAATGTGTGTGAGAGTTTCGTAGGAGTCCAGCTAAACATACCTGGCTCTTTGTAACACCCTGAAAATGTCGACTTTGAAATACGAAATTAAAATTCGGAATAATCAAAAATCTTTTTCAAAATACATTCATGCCAGAATTAATTTATTTCGATCTGTCATTTTTCTTTTATGCGTGGGCTAATAGACGAGCGTCTGAGAATATGTCGGTATTTAATTTCAAATATTATTTATTCAAGGAACTATGATTATGAGATATCCTAATCTTTGCATATGCCCACTATTTTCGGGAAACCCTTCTCTATATATTGAAAACCCTCGGGCATATTTACTTTATGAATAAAGCTATATATATATATATATATATATATGTAACATCGTGTTGACAAAACCCTATATAGGATAGCTTATTGAAACAAATACTATTTTACTAAAGAAATATAGCTTGATTATTTTGTATATTTTGTATGAACCTTGCAGAGTCTGCCTTCGGAAAACTAATTGCAAAATAATATTTATTGGTAAAGTATTTATTAGAAACCTTAATTGCGAAATATAAATTCCTAAAAGGTTATTTTCAAAGATATGACCTCCTTAGACGAAGTATAGTCCTCCGGCATAATTCTAGTTTGCTTGTTAATATTCATTACTTAATTGTGTGTGTTTAGGTTTTGTGCCAAAGATCTCGATTTAATCTCTTATCCTAAAAAGAGGCCCTCCATTCATCGTCCCTTTCTTATCCTCTTTGTCCTTCAGACGTTCCGGTACTAATTTAATAAAATCCCAGTCTTTTCCTTCGGTCGCGACGCGATACATTCTCTTGCTCTACGTTATTTTAAAAACCGCTCTATCGGTTCAAACACGATAATTTCCTCGAATATTTACGATCGATCGACGTATTTATCTATCGCGCGTCGATTCGAATATCCCCGGTTTTATTCTACCGCGATGGTTTGATTTGAATACCATACGTCGTCATAGAAATTCCTTTTTCGGTACCGTCAGAGCGCTCGCAATAAAATCCCAGAATCGATTGTCCCATTTATACAACCCAACTACGACATCCAAATTTAATTCAGAAGTCCATATATACAGTCCATCTACAAATTCAAATTCAAATATCCCAAATAACAGTCCAATTATACGAACCCATTTACATCCAAGTGTACCAAATTCAAGTGTCCCAATTTATACAATCCTATATTATACAGTCCATAATTACAGTCCCATTAATTACATAAAGCCGAATAAATTTACAAATCCCGGGGAACTATAAAAGTCCCTAACACAATTGGGCCACCTCTCTCACAACCAGCCCATTTCCTCTCTTCTTCTCAACCCAACCAGCAAAAGTCCACTTTGCCTCCCCCAAACCGAATCAGCCAACATGCATGCACAGTAGGTGTTCGATGCATTGCCTACCAGATGACATACACAATGGACTCAAGTTATTGCTGCCATCAATTGGCTGGATCCCTGCCAACAACATACAACAACATCCCATGCTCCCATGCTCCCAGACCACTCAGCCCTTCCCCAAACATCAACAACACAGTGAGTAGAGTGCACACCGAATAGAAACACCGAGTTCACAGTTTTTCTCACCTTGCTTCCCATGCAACAACAGCCAACACTATAAAGCCGCCGCCAATTTCGAACACCATTGCACTGCCTCATTTTCCTCCTCCCTCCCCTTCTCCTATCTCTGTCTTGCCACTGCCGCTCCCTTTTTAGCGCACCGGTGGCCGCCTCTTCGTTTGCCCCGCCGCCGCTGGCTTGGGCTAAGCTTCGGTTGGGCAAAGGGACGGGTAGGCCGCGGCGCCATCGATCGAACCTGTGAACCTTCGAACGTATGAATGTGAGAACGATTGAACACTCAAACCTCGGACGTAATCAAACTAAAAATGAAATTAAAACTGAAAAACGAACCTCTGTGAACGTGTTCGAGCACTTGGCGTGCAAGGATGAACCGCGAGCCGATCGTCGACGCCGTCGGCCACTCTCGGCGTGCCGCTGCACGGCTGCCGCGAGGTGAGCATCTCCTCCTTCCTCTTTCCTTTGTTTACCTCCCTCCTCTCTGCATCGCTCTACTCACTGAGCCGTTTTGGCGTGGTACGGCTATGGCTGCTCACCGTCGTCGCGCCCGGCCGATGCCGTGGCCTAGCTCATGCGCCGAGCTGCGCCGACGTCGCCCGGCCGTACCCCGCGCACCGAGCCGCTGCCGGTGCCGTCCACTCGACCGACGCAGTGGCCTAGCCATGCACCGAGCTCGACCACCGCGCCGCGTCGCCACCCCTGCCGCCGGCCCCGGCCAAGCCGCGCCTTGCCGGCCACCGTCCTCGCACAGCTTCCCTGCAGGTGCCGGCCCGGCCACGCTGCCCCCTGCCTCCCCCTGCCGAGTCGTGCGCCCCAGCTGCCGGCACCGCCCCCTGCCACCCCTGCCGGGCGCTGACGCCACCAGGCCGCCGCCAGCGCGCCATGCCAGCGGTAGCGCCAGCGCCGCGCCCGGCCATCGCCGCACGCCGCCTCCCTGGCCGGCCGGCGCCACCGCGCCTCCTCCCCCACCCCTGCCGGGTGTCGGCGCCGCCAGGCCACCACCAGCGCGCCATGCCAGGCCGCCACACGCGCGCGAGCCCGCGGCAGCGCCAGCGCCGCGCCCAGTCGGCGCCGCCCCTGCCGACCACAGCCGCGCCGGCGCCACCCTGACCCTCACCACCACCAGCCGTCCAGCCGCCTCCTCGCGTCGTGTGACCCGGCTGCTGGCCGCCCCACGCGCGGCGCCGCCCCTGCTG
Organism: Oryza punctata; assembly: GCA_000573905.2. Taxonomy (NCBI): domain Eukaryota; kingdom Viridiplantae; phylum Streptophyta; class Magnoliopsida; order Poales; family Poaceae; genus Oryza; species Oryza punctata. The sequence goes on along the minus strand of CM002499.2, from coordinate 19,452,873 downwards.
GCCGCAACCCGCGCCGGCACCGCCCCTGCCGCCTCCAACCGTCACCACCTTGCGCCCCCTCCTCCCCTGGTCGGTGTGAGAGAGAGAGAGACAGAGAAGGTGAGGAAGAGAGGAAGAAAAAACAGAAAAGAAAAAAAAGAAAGAAGCAGTGGAGAAGAAGGGATAAGAAGGAGAGAGAAGGAAGAAAAGAAGAAAAAAAATAGAAAGAAGTAGGGCCCACGTTCTAGATTTTTCCTGGGTTTCTCTCCCTCTAAAGAAGTCTACATCGCATCCCCCTACTTCCCCGAGCGGTCGATTCCTTATAAAAGTCTATGTCACCCCCTTTTTCTTTTCTGGCTGAGCCCGAGAGATTAATTCCTCTATACAAGTCGGTATAAAGTCCTTCGTCTAACCTTCGGGCAGAACCCACCATCAACTCCCTCCTTTTACCTAAAGTCTATATTGCGTTCCTCTACAAACCAAAGCTCTCTTAGGAAGTCCAAAATATCTCCCCACCTGAGAAATCCTTCGCCTGCAATTTATAATTCTTTAAACATTCGAAAATTCATATCTATCTAACCGTAATTCCGTTTGACTCCATTCAACTTCCATCCTCTCTCTAAAATCGAGATCTATTTAGTGGCACCATTGGTTTGTATTGAATATTATTTTAGTTTAATTTTAGGATTTTGTGTGGTTTTCTTCGGTCGTTGGTCGGACGTTCGGGTTTTTCGGTTATTCCTTGATCGTGGATATTCCGGTTATTCTAACTGTCGTGGATTTCTCGAAGATTATACGAACCTAAGCAAGGCAAGTCACTACGCCCCCTTCCTCGAATATATTGATCCTATTTTATAAAGGTGTTGATTGCAAATAAAATTGCATGCTAATTATAAAACGCGTATCTACATTTGTTTAAGCCTTACCTTTGATATTGTTTACCTTTATGTACTTATACACCTTTGTTACCTGAGTCTATTATTTATGCGTGTTTAATTATATATACTGCTTAACGTTGCATATGTGTAGACGTTTGTACACTCCATACTTACGATATATATATAGCTATGGATGTGGATGTGGCGATCACTCGGTGGGAGTGATTGTCGGATACGGGTGGAGACATAAGCGCCACCCGCAACATTAAAACCTTTGCGAAAACCAAAAACTTAATAAAACAAAACTATTTCGACTGGGGCGGCATGAATAGGATATGGGTGGTTCTGGGAACGGTAAGCCGCCGACCCTGGTCAATTAAGGACCGAGTCAAGAAGCTATGCAAGAAACGAACAGAGTACGACTGCATTTCTCGAGTGGGGTATGACCCGGTGGACTAGGAAATTCTCGTGGGGTGGCACCCCAGAAATGGTAGGTTCTGGATATTCGTTGATGGGTGGATGAAGTGTTGTGGTTTAGATCGCTTGGGTCGATCTGTTGTGTAACCCCCCCTTAGATCTCGGGAGCGCCAGGACTCCTCTCACAACCGGCTCGAGGTAGGAATGTTGCGCCGGGGGTGCAATGGGGATTCATAGTCCTTGGAGCGGGTGCCGCCATGCGAGGGTAACTGAAAAACCGGGCCGTGACAAGTCTCATGTGTTGGGTGCGTCACGGAGTGCGGGATTAAAAGCGTACATCCACTGCAGTGTGAGTAAACTAAACTATTCGAATAGCCGTGTTCATGGATATGAGCGCCGGGACTTGTATTACTCTTGACTAGCCTCATTAATTTTTAATATGGCTTAAAATAGGATTGGAATTGACGGTGTGACTTTGCCCGATGTGCGGGAAGGTCGTAATGGTGAAAACTATGGAAATTGGATACGAGGGTAAACCGGACCAAGCGAGGCTTGGGGAAGGTGGATGAACCCTCGAATGTAATGACAACTTCAATCTAACGATTGTTTTCAGTTAAAACTGCTACGTCATAGGTTTGTGAAATAATTTGTGAAAACTAGCTTTATGCAAATAGACCAAGCCATCCTTGAACCCCTATGAACATTATGTGCATTCCATAGTGGTGGCTTGCTGAGTACGGTTGGTACTCACTCTTGCTTATTTAAATCTTTTAGAAAGGTGTTGGTGCCGACCTGAACATGTGCTATGATGGCAAGGAGTTACCGAGGACAGTGGAATAGGGACCTAGGTTCACCAGTCGATGCGTGTGGGATAAGATGGACCACCGTTGCTTCGCTTCCGCCACCGCATTTACTCCATTTGGTATTTTGCTACCGCATTTACTCCATTTGGTATTTTGTATTGTTGATGACCATGTTTGGTCTATTCGGGTCCTATTTGGGCTACCCTTGTATTATCAATATATTGTAAGACCTGCATGACGATGTCAGCTTGTGATATACAACTGTGTCATGCGTATACCATCTACTGATTCAGGGAATGGTACTGTAATACACATGGGGTTCCGGTATACAAAACCGGGGACTTACACTCTTGTTAGGAGATGCTCGTGGAATTGATTTGCAGAAAACTGGCTCTCGTTCATGCAATCAACGCATGGACAAAGCAAGTGTTCTGTCATGCTCAATGATCTAGAACTCATTGCCCCGATCACGAAGTTGGTTACTCTCCTGGCATACTCCAACGTACAGCGCTTCGCAACGTTCATCCCTCCTTGATCCATCGGTCCTACAAAAATTCTTAAATTAACCGCAAACATACCTATATCAATTAATTCCATAGATCAATCAAAAATCACTAGTACTAATCTTTTATATCTCAAATACTCGATGATTTAATACTCTATACATTACTCAAATTGAAAATTAACATTCTGTATATCTATTGAAATTCAAATAATAATAATATCTGTAAGTTAGTCATAGATAAGTCATCATGCTTTTCTCAAATCACCATCTCAAAACAAATTAAGATTCAAAATATAAATCCAATTCAACAAGAAAAGTTGCAAAAATAGCTAGCACTACCATCTACATTGTAAATCTCTTGATGTTTTTTAGGAAAAAAACACATCGAGAATCACACAAATAAAGAAAAAATATGTATAGAATCAAGAAAAACTAACCGTTAAACATGCAAACACATAGATCTCTTGATGTTTTTGAAATTTTTGGGCAAAACCTCCCCCTTTGGATGAGCAAGAAGAAAACCTCTCAAATCGTGAGCTAGTGTGGTGGGGGTATATATAGGTTGCAGGGGCAATATGTGTCGGTTTTTAACCCGAACCGACACCTTTAGTCTTTGCTGATGTTGGCGAAGGACAATAGGTGCTGGTTCGGGTTAAAAACCGACACCTATTCCCCTCCCCGGTCTATATGACCAAAAGTATAGGTGTCGGCCGTGAACAAAAAAAGGCACCTATTATATAGGTGCCTGTTTTTAGTTCACGACCGACACCTATATCACTTTTGGACCGTTTGAGGGAGAACTTTTAGTGCTGGTTTTTAATTCAAACTGGCACCAATGTACCTTCCACCAAAAATGGCAACTATAGACCATTATAGGTGCCGGTTATACGGATCATGGGCGGGAAATGTCTTATAGGTGCCGGTTTTTGGTGAACCGGCACCTATATGGCTGATACCTATGTAGGTTTTTGTAGTAGTGACTAGCACCCCGGCTGAACCTAAAAGGGGTAACTTTTCGCTCCCTATAGGAGCTCAGGCTCCAACATACCTACTTATAAATCAAATGCCATTTTATGTTGCTCCCGTCATTCATCAATTTTTTTCCCGGCGGCTCTTCTTCCTTGGCTCACTCTATCTTCTTGCCAGGTGGCTGCCACCCTGACTGCCTTGACGTGGTGATGCCACCTTCTACCCGGTGGAAAGAAGGTGAGATCTTCGTCCGTGGTAGACTGTCGGGGTTCCACATCCATATCCAACAAGAGAAGACGATAGTGTTTTGCCACTCCACCATCTCTTGCTCGATGTGATCGAACAGGCAAGTGTCTCTCATGAGGCTACGAAGAGACTCCTTGTTTCATGCATACTCAGGGAAGTTTTCCAAGCACAACCTCACACGATACCACTAGGTATGATGATGAATGTGTCGGTCTGGGCTCCAAGGTTTGATAGTGTACCGACCACCGTCGACCACGATGTAGCCCTTCCGTGCTGCGATGGCACATCCCTCCGGGAAGTCAAAGTAGGCGAAGAAGTCCTCCGGATGATGGCACGTGACGTGCAGGTCGGTAAGGGGGATCCCGACCTGCTAAGCCAGGGCGCGAGCAGTCTCCCTGGGAAAGGACTCCTGGCCAGCAACCACCGCCAAGATGACGACACCGTGGTGTCATAGGTGCTCGAGCTCGTGCTCCATGAACTTCGACATCGGCACCACGGCATAGCCAACCTCTGGCCTCTGTGCAGTCTGGCCTAGTGTGTACTCCATGCCGAATGGCGGGTTAAGCCACTAGAGCACCGAACTAGGGCGGTTCAGAACCAGCTATGTGTGGGATTGCTTGGGATGCAGAGGTGGAAAGGTGATTCCTGATTGGATTGAGGGTGGTGCTGTTGGCTTGTGGAGGGAGAGGCGAGAGTGAACTGAGGCTTTGTTTTTGAAGCGGCAGCGAGAAGACATATGCCCGTTCCTTCCACAAGAATGGCCACCTGATTGGGTCTCTGCAATCAGTTGCGGGATGATCATAGGCGAAGCAACGAAAGCATCTTCCCTGGAGAGTTGATTTGAATTGCTCCCAGGAACTCTGCTGAGGCGTGGTAAATGGTGGCATAAATGCTGCCTGGGAGGTCGATGAAGAAGGATTGGAGCGTCTTCTCCACCAAAATCTTGGTTTCACCTCTTGCCACTTCGATGAAAGATTGTGCTACTACGGCATGGCTACGAGCATTGATTTCAGCTTGGCGTGTTGAAATGGTGCTGAGACCGTGCCGTGCAAGGCTCCAGACTGCGAGGGCGTACTAACGGTGGCAGGGTTCGCCATAGCCGCGCCATTAAGGCCCTGGTGCAAAGCCGCTTCCGTCGGAGCTGTTAATGCTTCCTTCCCCAGATCCGCTCCTTAGGACTGAATGCAACCATTGTGTCTTGGTCAGCCACTGAATCTGCATCATCTTCCTCGACATCAGTTCCCTAATCGAGTGCCTCGGAGAGGGTCAGCGAGCACAGGATTGGGTGTGTGGTGGCTGCCTTAGCCGGAGTGGTGTCAGGAAGGTTGCTGGTGGTCACCTTGGCTGGGGTAGCCGAAGGTGTGTCGATTGGTGGCGTATACTCGCTTCCACCGGGTGCTGTGCACAGGGAGAGCTTGCCAAGCATCGCGCACGGGGTCAGCTCGGTAGGCTCAAGCTCAGGCGCGTCGCCGGGAGATTCACTAGCAGCAGAAGGAGGGGTTAGCTCCCAGGCCTCGCGTGCGAGCATGAGCTCCTCCATCCGGACGTCACTTCGATCGATATTGATCACTCCTCGGAAACTGGGCAGTCCTTAGTTCTGTTACTAGAAAAGGTGAAATTGATTGTTGTGGTGTAAACCCTTGTGGTCGAATTTCTCCTTTAGTTCTCATTATACCAGGAAGCTTTGTTTGACCTTTGTTTCATCTCGTGGTTGCTAGTGGTGTTCGACGGCCATTAGTGCTAGGCACTAGCGTCTAATGCTCTCCTATTCCTATCGTCAATAGCAAGAAGACGTGTCGGTATAACATGCACATGTTTTCTAAGCTACTAAACGGTATATACTTTTCTAAATTTTTCTTCAAAAGTACTCCCTCCCCAACTCCATTCCACCGGCCTCTCATCCTCCCACCGCTAGCCATCGATCTAGGCGCTGATTTCCCCATCCACCTGTCGGTAGCTCATTTGTGCTAGGGATCAGAATTCAGAAGAGGAGAAGCGGTGCTGTGGCTGCTGCCTGCTGGGCAGGGGCTAGATGGGAATTGGGGTGAGGTAGCGTACGTCTTACCATTGGGCCGATGCTATCTGAGCCAGCATGTCTCACAAGTCACAAGGCTATCATGTCCTTGAGCCTCATGACTCGGCAGGCTACCAGGCTAACAACATGCCGTGGGAAAAAGTTCATCGAATTACAAGATCGTTCATCAACCGAAAAACCAGATATATAGCATCCCTCAGTTTGAAAAAATCAGGTCGCTCTAGGTCCGTAGGCGGTATTGATCCCGGTTTTATCTGACATGGTGACTAAGTCACCGTGGGATCCACGTGGACCTCACATGTCAGGGTGACCACGTCATCACCCTCTCTCCCCTCTTATCTCCCTTCCTCCTCTCTCTCTCACTTTGCTCCTCGTCTGGGCGGGCCGGACGACGGACCCCGACGACGGCGTCGGTCTAGAGCAGCAGCCATGGCATACGACATCCGGTGAGTAGCGGGGACAGGGGCAGCGACCCGCTCTCAACACCGTCGTTGGCTGCGAGCCCACGAGCCCGAGCCCCAAGGCAGGGAGAAGGAGCGGCAGTGACGGGCGATGCGGCGGCAATGACAGTGACATGGTTCAGTGCCTGCCTCCGCGCCAACCGCCACGATACCTGTCTCCACCTCTGCGACAACCGCCGCAACGGCTGGCGATGGGCAACGCAGCGACACTGGGCGGTCGGAAGCGGCAGGTGCGGAGGAGGCTGCTGAGGCGCGTGGGATACCTCTGGGCGCCACCGAGGCATGGTGCGCCGTTGCCACTGTCAAGGCTGAGGCCTATGACGCCATAACAGAGTCGTCCTCTGGCGCCACGCTGGCCTCCGTCGAGGACGGGATCTGCTGCCTCCTCGAAGTACTCCTAGGAGGTCAGTCACCGCCTACTCGAGCTTGCCAAGTCCCGCTCTGCCGCGGGTGTTCCGATGACAGCGACGGGCGTGATCTGCAGCCTTGCGGAGAGGAGGGCCAGCGAGATGGCCGGCGGATGGCGAAGAAGAGCTGGGCATGGGTGGCGTCGGCGTCACCAACGCGGCAGGGAGGAGGGCCACTCCAATCCCCAGCGTCGCTGTAGCCAGGGACGCCTCCTGCCACGTCGGTGACACCACCGCCACCCACGCCTAGCAGCGCTTGCCGGTAGCTGCCGGCGAAGGGCAGCAGCGCTCCTGCCCCACCGCGCGAGGGCCGGTCATCTCCCTCCTCTGCCCTCTCCCTACCTGAAGCTAGAACGTGAGGAAGAAGAGAGAAAAGGAAGAAGACGATTGAGCCTCACCTTTTTATTACTTTATTATTATTTTTCGGATGAAATTGTCACTTAAGCGCCACGTGGGATGAAGACCTAATCAAAGGAGCCACGTAGACCTATGTCAACCAAAGCCGAGGACAATACCACCGAGGAATCTCGTTTGTACTGGTTTTAGAAGTTCGAACATACGTTGTATCTAGTTTTTTTTATTAAGGGACGATTTTATAATTCTGTGACAAAATGAGGGACCTCTGATATACTTTTTCCACAAGTCGTGTCGGTGGTCATGCCGTGGTGCCCACCATGACAATGTTCCAGGGCTCCAGGAAAGAACTACCCAAGCTCACCCACCTGATGAGAATGGAACACTACCTCTGTTTTACATTAGAAATTGTTTTTAACTTGTTTCCTAGGAAGTTTGACTAAGTTTATAAAAAAATATAATAATAGTTTGAATACAAAACATATATGTTATCAAAACTTATCAAATATTGGTGTTAGTGAAACTAATTTGGTTAGTAGACGTTGTCAATCTTTTCTATAATTTTGGTGAAAGTTAAAAAATAGTTAAAAGAAGTTTTTCTAAGAAAAAAGACAAAGCTATTTATAATATGAAACGGAGAAAGTATTGTTTTTTTATCGGTTGGGTGTTGGGGGTGTTGCAACGGAAAAATAGTATGCATGAATTTTAAATCATACCTGATAAAAGGATGTTAAATAATGGACGTGACTACGACGGTCTTCGTGGCTTGGTTAGTCATATCGAGCGACCTCACTCTGCTACTACTGGTACACTCAATATTGAGTGCATATCCTTTTTTTTCTTCTTATATGATTTTCTCTTACATTACTTATCCGATTTACGATCCGATTATACCATTGTGTTCATTGTAATTAAATCTTTACACAATAAGATCTTATATGATTATATTTTGATAAAAAATATCTATGTTGTAAATTATTTTTATTATACATGTTGTAAGTTACTTTTATCATATATATAAATTACTTTTAGATTTGATTAAATTACTTCTTATACATTCATAATATTGTACGTTATTTATTTTATTATCATTTTTAGTCAATTCCATAATCTGTGCTGATTAAATTGAATTTCTAGATAGACTCATGTTTTTACCCCCACAAAGGATTTACTTCTAATGTCACGATAAGTTACTTTATTTTTGTTTTAAGTTACTTCTATAATATATGCAAATTACTTTAGGCTTTATTGAATTTACTTTTATATGTCTAAGAAATAATTAATGGAATCTAAAAATAATTTAGATATATTATAAAAGTAATTTATATTTTTTTCATAAAAATATAATTACGTGAGATTTTGTTATGAATATTTAATTGTTACGAACACAACGGTGTATCGGATTTTCGATTAGATAAGTAATTTAAGAGAAAATTTTATTTGAAACATATATGGACTAATGTTGTTAAGTAGATTCTTTACATAAATGCCCCGTTGCTTGTTAACACTAAAACGAGATGACTCTCCATTTAGATTTTGCCTTAAATAATCATTGAGTGCAAGTTTGTTGCAACGAAAATCTTAATATAGGAAAAATAATAAATGTATCACAATCTTGTTGTAAAAGGAAAAAAAGTACGCATCAATTCAATTTGCTATTTTCCCTTAATCTAAGCAAACTAGAATTTCATCAAGTTATATATGCCCCCTATATTCTAGCAGCGTATCGTGATTCATGCCTGCCAATATTCTAGCAGCAGCCATTAGTCGCCCATCGATCTAAAATAAACGGATCAGATCAATTGGTTTGTTGGCTGACTCCACACGACGACTCGCCGTTTCGGTGTGAACAGTGTCCCTCCTTCTTCCCTCAATCATTTCGGTCTCGATTCCAAGCAAAACGAACCGCCCACCACTAGCTTCGCCGGCGTACGGACGCGCGCCGCCGGGAGGAGGTGGAGCGCGGAGAAATGGCGGCGGCGGCGGTGGCCGACGAAGTCACCGTGCTCCACGGCGGGGTCGTCGTCACAATGGACGGCGACTTCCGCGTCTTCCGGGACGGCGCCGTCGCCGTCGCGGGGGACCGCATCGCCGCCGTTGGACAATCCGCCGACATCCTCGCGTTCTTCCCCGGGGCCACGGCGACCGTTGACCTCGCTGGCCGCATCCTTCTCCCCGGTTGGTTTCTAGCATTCCCCGCACACTACGCCGCTTCGTCGATTTTAAGCTCTTCCCCCAATCGGAATTTGAGGCTGGATTTTACCATTCTGTTGTTCGATTGGGGTTGGTAGGGTTCGTCAACACGCACGTGCACACGTCGCAGCAGCTGGCGCGGGGGATAGCCGACGACGTCGACCTGATGACGTGGCTGCACGGGAGGATCTGGCCCTACGAGTCCCACATGACGGAGGAGGATTCCTACGCCTCCACGCTCCTCTGCGGCATCGAGCTCATTCGATCCGGGGTGAGCTAACCATCCCCTGACTGACATCAGTTTAGTTCCTCTGTTAGATTGTGATGGATGATAATTGATTCTACGATAGCGACATTGTCAATGTGTTTGCTGGAACCTGTAATAAAATTTTCACTGCTTGATTGCGATTGCATGACTGAATTTGGTTCCTAAAGCACGTTCAGAGAATTGAGCAGTCCGTGCAGTACATCTCTTGATGATGGGTGTGACTGTTAGTGTTTAAAGTGTGACCAAAATTTCTTGCATCTTGATTTAGTTTATATTGGATAGTGTTGTGCATGATTTGCATTCTCGTTGGAGAAATTTACGAATTGTTAGTTTTATGTCCACGATGTGGTGGACGTGGATTGTTATTGGAAGTATGCATTTATGGTTTCTGGGGATGTCAGAGGGAGATGCAGAGCTGTTAATGTACTTTGGCTCTTTGACTTAAACCTGGATAGCATCTTGCTTGAATGTCCTCTGCATATTTATAGCATTGGATAGTTCCTTTTTTGTTATCGGACATTGCATTGTAGAGAAAGGTGGATTTAACGTGAGCCAAATGGTATGGTAGTTTCCGAAGTAAAATGTATGGGGTTTGTGACCCCAAAAAAGCTCTTAATATCCTTTGTGCTATTAATTATATTCCTTTGCGCTGTTAACTGCATTCGTGATTAAAGGCTCATGGGTTTATAATCTGGTAGTATTTGTGTTATCATCACGTTGGACGGATACAGTTATCTTCTGCTGTAGCCTGTAGGTTTCTTTATATGAGGTAAGGTTGATTGTATTTGTGTTTCCTTAAAGCTTCTGTCACATCTGTCCAGTCAGTTGCTTTTCTCTGAAAGTCTGAAGGTCCTGATATTCTTGAAGATAGGGGCATGAAGAATTCAAGATTGGATTGGATAATCTTAATTTTGTGTTTTGTTTAACTTGATCTTTTCTACCCTTCTGATCCATGCTACGTATGTTTCTCATATATATGAAATTGGCTCTGCAATATAATTGTGCTGCACTTGATTCGTACTTTCTCAGTGTGCTGAATAGGACTGATGTTCAAACTAATAACCACATGAAGATTTGTAACTGTGAACGGACCAGTGTTCCTAACGTTTTCCCTTTGAATCTGAAATGACAGGTAACATGCTTTGCGGAAGCAGGTGGGCAGTATGTCTCAGAAATGGCACGAGCAGTGGAGTTGCTGGGATTGCGTGCATGCTTGACAAAATCAATAATGGATTGTGGTGATGGGTTACCTCCAAACTGGAGCTCTTGTTCAACTGATGATTGCATTCAGGTTTTCTTCTGGCTTGGAGCTTATCCTAGTTTTGTTTCACATCATTCCTTCTATATGATGACTACCCGTAATGAATAACCATTTTGTTGAACATTGTCACTTTCTGCTTACCCACATTTTTTTCTTTTAATAAATTCATTTACTGGATATCTGAGCTCAAGCATCTTTACTAAACACATGAGGACTATATGTCCCATTGTTCCCCTATATGTAATGCTACCATTTAGCTCTGTAGTATCTGTCATATACAAGCAAATGGCTTTCAGGACTTCTATTATATATGGAAGAAGTTTTTTCCTGAAAAAAACTCAAGGCATAATTGCAGTAAAATCTCCAAAGTCAGACATGTAGGATTTTGAACAGGAAGTGTTTTTGGGGAAAGAACTCGGTCTTCTTATCAAAGAATCATATTCTTTATCTAGGAACATGTGTTACATTTCATATTATGTTTACTGCTGCAAGCCTAAAATTCAACAATAGCTAACTAGTATCTATGTCCATATATTGTCCACAATCTAATGTAAAAAAGTCCAAAACAACAAATAAAGAGAAAAGATTCATCCACAATGTAATGTATTCATTTTTTTAGCCAATTTTCCCTTTCTTTTTTTTTCTCCGTGTCACAGCTGTTAGGAACTTTGTTTTGATGTTTTACGAATTGAGTCTATTCATATTTAGTAGTTTCTGTTTTGCACAACTTAATATTCATCTAAATACAGATATACATGTGTTAGACTGTTTATTCATTGCATGTCTGTTTTTTATTGATGCAAGTGACAAGTTGCATTTCATTACCAGTCGCAGAAAGATCTATATAAAAAGCATCACAACACAGCTGACGGGCGTATCAGGATATGGTTTGGGTTGAGACAGATCATGAATGCAACGGATCGTTTGCTGCTTGAAACAAGAGATGCTGCACAGAAACTGAATACTGGAATCCACATGGTACTTATGTAAAGTGATTTATTGGTGCAACCAAATTTATCTGTTTTAAGATAGTGTGCCACGTCATTTGATTCATACAATTGAAAAAACCTATTTTTCACGTCTTTAATGTTTTTAGTACAAAGTTAAAAGTAGCCTTCATATTCCATTTTGGGTGGCCAGGAAGGATCGTATTTACCAGAGAAAAGTATTCCACACCACTTATTTTTGCAAATTTTATACAAATTGACATTGATCATATATATTAGGGCCAATACTACAATTTTATATGATATATATATATATATATATATGTATGTATGTATGTATGTATGTATTTGCAGTTATGTACTAGAATTTTCTTGCATAGACAGATATAAGCATATGTGTTGTGTATCTAGCCTTGCAATTACATGGGGAATTCAGTTGGGTTTTCATGTTTTGGGTACTGCACTGAGTTATTTTACTGTTTTGGTGGTGCTCCCAACAACTTTTGTACTAATTAGCTATTTCAATAATAGCTTGTTGCTTAAAGGAATAAGTCTACATAACCCCACCAACTATCACAGGATGACTACTTAACCCCCTCAACTATTCAAACCATGTATCAGACCCCCTCATCTTTCTAATATCGTTTAATCAACCCTCTGAGATGGTTTTGGAGGGTGGTTTTGCCATGGTGGCGTGCTGAGCTGGACAAGCTTCCTGTGTTAGAGCAGGCCGACATGTGGGACCGGCTTGTAATTGAAAGGATCAAACTCAAGGGTCTTTTAAAAGGCAACCAAACTTGAGTTTTAAGGGGGTGAGACTGTTCGGTTGCCTTTTAAAAGACCCTTGAGTTTGGTCCTCTCACTTACAAGTCGGTCCCACATGTCAGCCTGCTCTATCACAGGAAGCTTGTCCAACTCAGCACGACACCGTGGCAAAAACACCCTCCAAAACCACCTCAGGGAGTTAATAAACAGTATTAGAAAGATGAGGGGGGGTCTAATACACAGTTTGATAGTTGAAGGGGTTAAGTAGTCACCCTGTGATAGTTGGTAGGGTTATGTAGACTTATTCCTTGCTTAAATAGCTTCAATAAATTTCTTACCCCTTCATTTTCACTTCTGTCAGCATATTGCAGAAATACCCTATGAAAATGAGCTGGTAATGCGGACTAAGGGAATTGATCATGGGACAGTGACGTATTTAGAGAAAATTGATTTTCTAAGGAGCAATTTGCTGGCTGCTCATTCTGTTTGGTTGAATAAGCCTGAGGTGAGTAAACTTTTTCATTATGAAGTCTTACCTTTTACATTGTCAAATTTCTTTGTGCTTTGAAAATGTAAGCTACTTATGTAATATCAAAACTACGGTAAATTCTGTTTCTTTCTAGTTGTAAGAAGTCACCCTCATTTTGCGCTCGATTACATCATGTAGAGGTCATCAATAGACAAATCATGAACCTGCTGCCATAGCTGTACAAGAAATGTTTCCTTTGTCACATCAGTCTGTTGGATTTTGTTGAATTCTATTTTGCATTGTTTGGCATCTCTTTCCTGATAATTGTTTCTGGGCTGTGAGAGAAGTAGCTTCTAATAGCTATTTTTCAAAGTTTTAACCTCTTAAGGTTCTTACATGCAGATTGGGCACTTTTTAAAGGCTGATGTCAAGGTTTCTCACTGCCCCGCATCTGCTATGAGGATGTTGGGGTTTGCTCCAATTAGAGAAATGCTGGATTCTGGTGTTTGTGTCTCTCTTGGAACAGATGGAGCGCCAAGCAATAACAGGATGAGCATTGGTGTGCTTCGGAAAACGTTAACATAAAACATATTATGAGCTAGAGGCATGACTAATGTCATGCAAAATGGTTCTTACACTATGAAATGTAGATTATATACATCTTAATTGGATATACCTTAGCCTTTTGCAACTCTCAGTCAATTAAGTCCACAAAAATATGTTTATCGTAATAGCATCACTGAAATGACCAGAACTAACTATTGTTTTTAATAAGTTGCTAGGTAGTGTAGAGACCAGAGTGCTTACTCTGGTGTGTAGTCATGCACAGTAGCATCATTATACCAACTGAAAAAATGAATAGAACTCCTTGCGGAAAGCACACATTATTACATTAATCTTGAAATTAAAGATCAAGTGGAAAATAGATTAAAAGCAAAGGTGTTACATTACATATTTTATTACTTTTTCTGCATTTTTCGTTATATGTATCATTTGCTAGCTTTGATCTTCGTTGATGAATCCGTTTTTCCTTGTTTCTGAAAATTTGAAACTATAATGTTTTCACACATAAATGCATACTTTGCTAGATTCTAGGTCATATCCATCTTTTCTTTTAAGTTTCCAGGCAGTTTGTTTTTTATTACTTTTTTGTCGACCATCATTTCTGCACTGATGCTTTGATATATTATAGTATATAAAACATTTACATGTCTACCCGTAATGTGCAGTTGATGAGATGTACCTAGCCTGTCTTATTAACAAAGGGCGTGAGGCATACATCACTGGTACAACGAACCCAACTGCTCTTCCTGCAGAGACTGTATTGAAGATGGCTACTATTAATGGTGCAAAAGCAGTTCTGTGGGACAATGAAATAGGTTCGCTGGAGGTTGGGAAGAAGGTAATTCCCTTAGCTGTTATTCTGTGATGTGCTGCATTCGATAGCCTTATGAGTATTAATAATACCCACATTTTTTTCCATATTCATCTGAAAATCCATATCAGCTAAATTACGATATGTTGTTTTCGTACTTCTCATGTGATTCTGTCTTACATAAGCATTGTATCATCACAGTAGCCTATGATTTCCAGTGGAATACAAATGGTCTTGACTTTTGAGTTCTAGTATATCAATTTCTAAGTTGGCATTAAATAATTCAGAATTCTAACTTGTGCAGGCGGACATGGTTGTTGTGAATCCACTTATATGGTCCATGGTCCCAGTGCATGATTGGTAAGCACTGCTACCGTGCAGAGTTTATTTTTAAGTCTTTGAATTGCGGCACTATTGAAAATAGGCTTTACAAACAGGTTTTATTTCGCTTTTCTCAAGATTTTGGGAACAGCTTTTATTTTTGAATCCATCAACCAACCAATATGCATTCTTTCTATGGCCATGATTATTGGATCTGATTGTTCCTTGATGTATCTAGCTATCTGGCTTGTCGAGTTGTGACTTGTGACACTTTTGGTCATGCCACAATACTTGACTCGCCTTCTTCCCGTTATGCAGCATTGCCAACATAGCTTATTGCATGAGAACAGAAAATATTGAATCTGTTATGTGCAACGGGCGATGGATTATGAGGGAAAAGAGGATCGTGAATCTGAATGAGGTAATTTACTGCTTAAGTATTTGCACCTGAGACATCGTGATGAGCCAAATAAATATACTAGATTAAACACAATGAACACAATTGTATGCCAACCATTCACGAACTGGTTAAACTAGAACATGTAGTGTCAAAACATACGTGAGAAATAAACATTGCTGAAGTGCAGATTTCTAATGGTTAGAAAGTAGAAACGGTACTCCCACGGCTCTAGCACTACCTGACCGCTAAAGATAGGCTTTGGTACATAATAGTTGCCTAGTTCACCAAAGGATAATACACTCTGCATAAGTATCACTGAAAGCTGATTGTCTCTCACAGTGTCCTCTGTGGTTCTGTGTTTACTTTTCCTGTGGTCTATTCCAGGAGGAGGTGATCGCTGCAGCTGGAAAAAGAGCAAGCGACCTTCTCGCGAGAGCTGGCATCAACCTACCCAATCGGATGAACTACTTGTGAATTGTGATGATCATCTTGCATTTTCTTCATGTGCCACTCGTTTTGCCGGTTAGGCTGTTGGACTCATCAGATCTGTCCAATATTCTGCACGGATTGTATGATATCTCCTGGTATGGTGGTATCTCAAACATGTAAAGAAAATAAGAAAGAGATTGGTATAGACAGAAACCCAGACTGACAAAGTAATCGGTTTTCCTCTCCATTAAGATTTGCAAGTCGTATATAAGTCGATACCTATCAGTACTCCATGTGCTGGAAGTCAGGCTCGGGCGGCTTGGGCAGGACGATGAGGTTGGCGTCCCGGCGCGACCTCTGCCGCCGCGCGCCGCGTATGGCGTTCTTGGCGAAGCGCGACACGAGGACGGTGGTGGTGATCTGGCACGACGACGACGCCGACCTGGCCTCCTCCTCCTCCTCTCGGCGGCGCTGCTCGGCGGCCTTGCGCTTGAGGTGCCTCCTCCACGCGGCCTGGATGAAGCACGACGCCCAGGTGCGCCACTGCTGCGAGTAGAACCGGAACGTCTGCTGCAGCTGCTTGCTGTGCAGCCGCCTGAACTGCCCGGCGACGAACTTGAGCTCGTCGGCGTGGAGCGCGAACGCCTCCACCTCCGAGATGGCCTTGACGGTGCGCGTCGAGAGCGGCAGGTTGGCGGCGGCCTTGGGATCAAGCGCCCACGTCAGGAGCTCCTCGCCGCAGAAGTCCCCTTCCTTAAGGAGCCCCCGGTTGAAGAACCCCATCCTGCCGCCGTCGGTGGTGGAGCTCTCGAGTCGGCCGCGGATGATGAAGAGCATCTCGTCGACGGGGTCCCCTTCCCGGAGAATGTAGGTGGCCTCCGTGCAGAGGCTGGGCTTGAGGCGCTCGCAGATGGCGTCGAGGAGGCGCTCGTCCATGTTCGCGAACAGCGGCACGCGGCGGACGAGGCGGAGGCAGAGGTGTCGCTTGACGTCTCGCCGGAGATCCTTGGGCAGGCTGCGCACGAGGCTGTCCTCGTCGACGCCGCGTGTCTCCAGCCACCGGTACTGGTCGTGCCGCCACACGCGCTCCTGGAGATCCTCCGGGAGCACGCGGTGGCGCATCCACTGCTCCGAGTCTCGCCGCCGGAGCCGCATCTCCTCCAGCCGCAGCGTCATCGACTGGAGGTACGTCTGCATGTTGCCGATGAGGAGCGCCATGAGGATGAGGCCGAAGAGCGCGAGGAAGATGGCGAACAGTGCCTCCCCCTTGTAGTGCGTCGTCTTCAACCCTTGACCCACGGTGCTCAGGTTCTGGAGCCCCCACCAGAGGCAGAAGAGCACCTTGGCCATCAGGTTCGTCGTCGACACCACGCCGGACTGGATCGCCGTCGTGAAGATCCCGTACTGGAACCCGGTCCCGGCCTCGTCCGCCGGCGCGCACTCCATCGCCAGCACCTGCCGGATCATCGTCCTCCACTCCAAGAACCCCGACTGCCCCAGGTTCCCTCCTCCACAGTACATGTACTTCTTGCACTGATGGAACTTGAGCACCTTGCAGTTCTCCCTCCAGCAATCGTCCAGCCTCTCGATCGACAGCAGGTACCAGAACGCCCCCACCATCTAATCGAAATTGTTGTCTCAATTGTAACGTTTTGTTTTGTTTTGATTTGTGGTTCAAGTTAAGAAACTACACTGGAAGTGGATTCTTATGCTTCGAGTGGATATCCCCTTGTGTATATTTTTCTTTCAAATTTAATGCAAATAATTGAAAAAATTATGAAAAAAAATTAACAACGTAGAGTATAGTGATATCTTTTGGTCTAAAAAAAATTAAGTTCAAATTCGACCAAACAAAAAGTTAAAAATTTGTGTAAACATTACGTACTATTTATATGCTGAATTTATCTTTTTTATAACTTAACGTGTGAGTTGAGTAATTTGGACCTAAGATTTTGTGAAATTGTATAAATATGTTAGATGAGTATTGTTAATTTTTTCTAGAATTTTTCATAACCATTTAGATAGTTTTTAAGTAAACGAGGGAACATCCCTTGAGAGATAGTTTCCCCTTAACACTTACCTATATATATTTTTGGTATTAAAGTTTCACAAGACCACACTATTAACAAATGAGTCCATCAACAAGATGATGTGGTCTTTTTATCTACATATATATAGGATGCGGGCGTGGCTTCATTAATGTTCCATTTAGGATGAAGCTCCCTAGTCTTCATCCTAGATGGAACATCTTACGGATGGTTCTGCTAGCTGATAATGTGATTTTGTAAAACTTTAATCCAAAATATATGTAATAAATGCTAAGTGTCAAAATAAATGTTGTTTTTCATAACTAGTATGGTGGCCCACGCAGATTACACGGCTAGCATCATTATAATTTTTTCTCATACAATATCATATATATTTTCACATTTTATTATTAAAATAGATTAAAAAGGCAACATAATTTTAAATTCTGTAGTAACCTGATCAACTAAACAATCGCAATATTTATACTGCAATGTATAGATGTGATAGTTATTAATTGTTTTTATAATTTTATTTATTTCTAAATTGTATTTCTATATGAACTCTATACTCCTCTTCCAATATTTCATATTTCTTAATTTCGAATTTATGTTATTTCTAAATTATCTTCCTATATGAACTCTAGACTGTTATTCCGATACTCCTTGTTTTTAATTATGAGTTTATGTTATTTTAAATTTTATTTCTATATGGACTCTAAACTCTTCTTCCAATATATCTTATTTTTTAATTTTAAATTTCAGTTATTACTAAATTATATTCCTATATGAACTCTAGACTCTTTTTCAATCTTCCATTTTTTATTTTTCAATTTCAGTTATTTCTGAATGTATTTCTATATGGACTCTAAACTCTAATTTTAATTTTCTTATTTTTTGATTCCGACTTTCAATTAGTTCGAAATTCCTATATTGTAATTTCTTCTTTCAATAAATTCCTATACTCTAAAGTCATGTTTCAATAATCCTTAGTTTTAAATTCCAAATTTAGTTATTTCTAAATTTTATTCTCATTGGACTCTTGTCTTTTCTTCCAATATTCCTTGGTTTTAATTTCAAATTTTAGTTATTTCTAAATTATATTTCTATATGAACTCTAAACTCTACTTTTATTTTTTATTCTAAATTTTAATTAGTTCTAAATTTTTAAGCCGTGAGAGCGAATGTGCATACTGTTTTTCTTATTAATTTAATAAGTTAATAGATATTTTTTTAACTAATGTGGAATTTCCTAGACCATTGGAACTAACATGGAGGTTCCTTTTATTACCAACCTGGTACGTTAATTTACAGCACACGGTATTTGTTAGACGATCCTTTGCTTGAAGATTCCAGTTATTCTTGGGTGCCAATTTGTTAATGAAGTGGGTTCCGGAGGCAAAACTTCCGCGTTGCTAATTTGTTGGCAAAGTTGATTGCGGCGAGAAGATCTATAACTAATAGTGGTATATTTGTGTTTTGCTTTATTGCTGGGAGTATCTATTTATTGCTATGGGATGAATCGTGTACAATTCGAAAATGGATAAACAAATACGACATGGATGCTAAGGCCGTGCATAAATCTAATTATGATTGGTTTGTTATATCTTTACATTGCTTAGGTGTCTCACACGGTTTCGTTGCTGAGAACTGTTATCTGTTTCCTACACAATGATCATGCATGAATATTTATTGTTATATCATGTTTCCAAGAAGAATCCTGACCGTTTGTTTTTTCCCTCTAATTTTCATCTGATTAAAAATTATAATCAGTTTCCTACAACTATACAATGCATTAGTATGTTTCTAATTGTTCTAATTGGTATGTCACGTTTCCAATAGAATACATGTCCGTTATTTTTTTATTTTTCTTCAATTGACGTGGTAATTTCTAGATCGTGAAGGCGAACGTGATGATTTTTTTATTACTTTATTAAATTAATAGATTTGGATTATAAGATATATATATAGTTATGTGAAATTTACTCTATATCATTCATTATCTAATCGAAATTGAAGATTAGGGGACATACGTGGCTGGCGAGCATGTAGAGGAGGAGGTAGTAGGCGGCGCCGGCGAATGCGGTCTCGGCGAAGACGCCGGTGGTGCGTTTGAGCTCGGAGGTGATGGGGTAGAAGCGGACGAGGCGGGGGATGTACTGGACGAGGACGATGAAGAGGAGTGCGTTCTTGGTGGGGAGGAGATCGGCGCCCTTGGGGCGGTGGAGGAAGTTCCAGATGGGGATCTGCGGGAGCGGGAGCACGGACAGGAGGTCGACGACGAAGAAGCGGCGGACGTAGCGTCGCGCGATGGCGGCCGGGTCGATCACGAGCTCGCCGCGGCCGAACACCCGCGACGACGGCGCGATGTACGCCGTCCTGAACTGGAGCGCGATCCGTGCCAGGTAGAACATGTCGATCGCCGAGCGCACCGCGGTGGCGCCTGTGGCGAGGCCGCGGTCGAAGCCAATGCAGGTGTTGCTGTCGGTGGCGGTGACGGCGGGGAGGTAGAAGAAGAGCGGGTCGACGGCGACGGAGACGATGCATGCCATGACGAAGAGGCGGTTCATCCGCACCAGGAACGCGTCCTGCGGGTCGAAGATTTTCTGGGACATGTTCGTGAGGTCTTCCTGGAAGACGCGGCCGATGCTCTTGAGCCGCTCCGTCTGGTAGCTGCCTATGTTCATCACGCCGGCCGCCGCCATGCGCACCGACCGCGTCCGGATCTTGGGCGCGCTGGAGAAGTAGCTGTCCATCACGTGCTGCACCCTGCCGCCGCCGCCGCCGCCGTCCATGGTGGTCGCCGCCGGCTGCTGCTCCTGATCCTCCTGATCCTCGAGCCGCACGAACTTCTCCTTCCTCCCGTTGATCGTCTGCGTCCTGTACCCGCCGCCGCAGCTGCCGAACATCTTACACCTCCTCACCTTCTGCCTCCCTCGCCGCCATTGCTGATGATATCGATCGATGCTCTCTCATGCACGCATTGCGATTTGCGATTCCTTCTTGAATCGGTTGATCGGATGAACGAAATTTCTGAAGGATCGATTTGTCAGAAGCATTCTTCTCGATCAGAAACACTCGATCGATCAATGGATCTCTCTCTCTCGCGGCTGTTCTGTGTTTGTGGTTGCATGGTTTGACGCCGTGAGAAGAGGCGAGCCTCACACGTGGAGCATGGGATAGCCCCACAATCCACTGAACAATAATCTGGGACGCGCAGTGGAAACTCTTTTAATCACCCGAGTGGATGTCCACCCGTTTAATGCATACCATCTAAATAGTTATGAAAAATTTTGAAAAAAATTAATAAGATAGATAAATATATAATATATCACTCCACAAATATACAATTCAAAATTCAACTTCTACAAATTGTAATAAAAATAACAAATAAAACTCAAATTAGTATATATATATTTGCAGTTAAATTTGTTATTTTTGTTACAACGTGTAGGAGTTGAATTTGAATTTGCATGTTTGTGGATTGATATGCAATAAACGAGTGGATGTCCAACCGGGTGATTAGAATCTTATTTCCGCAGTCATGAAGTTGATCAGTACGTGAAAGACTTAGAAATTGTTGAAGGATTTTTTCTCCTGGGTAAGTGAAAGATTGACAAGTTAAGGGGCCCTTTGATTTGCATGATATTAACAACACAGAAATAGAAAAAAATCGCAGTAATGGAAAACATAGGAATAGAAAATTGTAGTAATTAAAATAATACGCTTCTCAAATCCTGTAGAAAAAAACATGGAAAAGATAAAAGGAGGACTTTGATAGTGTCATAGAAAAAACAAATGAAAGTTTACGAATAAGACACATCTCAAAATGTGAAGCACGTGAATACAGTCGTATGGAAAGTTTTTTCTTCCTTATAAATCAAAGGGATATGTAGGGGAAAAAACATAGAAATTTAAATTATATAAAATCCTTTGCTAATCAAAAGGGCCCTAAGTTGAATAGGAGAGAGGACTGAATCATATAGAAGTTAAAACCCTCTAATCAATCGATATATATCCAAAAATTCAGAGCCCACTCCTTTGTAATGGAAGTAAGAAAAAAGTACGAATTACTCCCTAAACTATCGCGATCGACTGAATTACCCCCTAAACTCAAATATCAAACATTTTATACCCTCAACTATTTATACCGGACTAATAACCCCCCCCCCCCCCCCCGAATTTTGTTCTGAGTTGTTTTAACTTGAGCTTTCACACGTGGCGCCAATGTGACATTCTAGTCAGCAACAAGATAAAAAAACCTTCCTGGGCCCATCTGTCATCGCTCTCCCTCAACCCAACCCTCCCCAGTCCTCATGCTCTCTCTCTCGCGCGCGCTCTCTCTGGTGGCCGCCAGTGGAGGCGGGAGGAGCTCGCCTGAGCAACCGGCGGCGGAGGTCGCTTGGGGTAGGAGATTATTCCAATGCCCAAACTCCGAGAAGGTATGATTCATTTGTTCTTACTTCAATCAACTCTAGTTAATACATACAACGCTAACTAGTTTCTACACAATCGTACCATCTTTCGCAGAAGTATCGTACGTCGTGACACTTTGTTGAGTAGATAGATATGGAGAATCCACAAAATGACGAAACACGATGATATCCGCATGAAACAAGATCAGACTACCTTAGATTGGCAAGTAAATCCTCACGGACTCCCCACATGGAGGAAGCGTCCAGAGTGTGGTTGTGGTGACCGTTGCCAGGTGATAAGGTCTGTAAGACAAAGAACTCTAGTATAAAGATGCTTCGTGTATCCTAACGTTGTCCATGACGATTTCATCGTAAGTACATTTCATTTTTAAATACCACCGATCACTCCTTTCATGCACATATCTATGTTACCAGTCCTAATGAAATGATACAAACAGGATGAAGTAAGGAAATGTGGCTTTGTAAAGTGGATTGATACGGTGAGAGTTACTCCTGCCTGTGCAAGAATAACCCAACCTGAAACGACAACACAATTCATTCAGGCATGGATGGAGTATGAACGTCGAGTACAGTCTGCTTCTTGGATTGCAGTAACAATCTATTAGGTTTATCTGGATGGTCCGAGCGTCCAAAATGTGGTTGTAGAGCTCGTTGCCATGTTACTACTTCCTTTGCAGAAGAGACATTCAGAAGGAGATATTCCGTCTACCCCAACATAGACTACAACTTCGTTGTATGTCAAAAGCTTAGATTTTAACAATTCAATTCACGTTTCGATACTATACCTATCCTAATTAACTAACTATATTTATTTCTCAGGCGAATCCAAGGAGGTGCGGACTCACTATGTGGATCGACAATGTCAATCCGACTTATCATGGGGACAAAAAAACGGAGGCTAAAACACCTACAGAGTACATGCGAATGAAGGAGTACGAAGTTTCAACAAGCGCTGAAGGATGTAGAAGGGGTCAGTAAACAAGCTCAAGCTCAATTCGTCGTCATAGACAAACTCGTATTGTTCATCTATGGGACTTTTTAGCTATATTATCATAACAATGGAAAATGCTCCTAATGATTTTTGCTACTGTATGGGTCATGAATCGAAAACTAACGAATCCATTTTATTTTCATTAATTAAGTTGCTTCCTCCATCCTTCTAAATTGCGTTGTATTCCTTCTACTTGTGTTCTTACTCCATCCTATTACAATCTTGCTCCAAGTAGCATTCAGGTGATTGTTTACAAGGATTTAGTCATTTCCATCCTTCTAAATTGCAGTGAAAACACGGAACACCGAACGAACAATGCTTGAACCTTTCATATCTTTAACACATAAATCAAGTCCATCAAAACCATTCTAAAATGGAATTTTCTAATAATACCTCAAAAGTACCATATACCTTATCCAATCTTTACCCGTTTACTACCAATTTTCTAAATACAAACTTGTTATGTTCCTCATAAACCACAATGGTCAGTAAAATAAAAAATCCTATTAATATCGATCCGTATGAAATTTTTTTTATCGAACAATAGATACTATTTCTTTAAAGAAATGAAATAATTGAGGCTGGCTGCAAATTCAACTGCCACACCATAGAGCTTAGCGTGGCGGGATGTGCCACGTCGGTGCCCGCTTGACCTTGTCAACATCAACGACTACCACGGGGCACCCTGTGCTACGCCAAGACCACTGGTGGTGTGGCAGCGTATTTTGGCCATGCCGGTTCCAATAGCGTGATCAAAAGATTCATTTTTGGAAATAAATTCATGTGTGGTCTATTATTAAAATGGTCTATAATAAAAGAATTCCCATCTGGATTGCTCTCAGTGCACAACTGCACATTAACGTTTCAGTTGCCTTTCAACGAACGCTTTTTCAAATGCTGTTTGTGTTCTGGGTGTGATACTCTCATGGCACCTAGTGATTTGAATCTCCACTGATGTTTGTGCATCGCATCTATTGAGTTGAACCAAGTAATTAAGTCGATTTTGTAGAAAGGAAGAAATTTTCAAACTAAAAAATAATGGGTAAATTCTAATGCCAGCCTACTTACAAAGAATTGATAATATCTACAAACATGTCACTGACTGGCAGTGCAATTAAGCATTTACTAACCTAGTACATGCTTGTAAGGAGAGCGCGCGCGGCTACCCACTGAACGGACGAAACTTCTTGAGCGCGCCGACGAATCCGGCGATGGAGCCCGCGCCGGCGGCGACCGACACGAGGAGGGACGCGGCCGCGAGCGCCCTGAGCCACACCCACTTCCCGCTACCCGGCGCCACGCCGCGCTGCTTCATGTACATCTCCGATGGGAAGTACACGCTGAGCGGCCAGAAGGAGAATGCGCCGATGAGCCCGACGATGGCGCCGAAGAACGGCAGCGCCATGGCGAGGACGGTGGTGAGGCAGACGAACGCCATCCGCCACGCCAGGCGGAGCGCGTTGAGCGCGAACGGGCCCACGCGGAGCTCCCCGGTGACGAGGGTATTGTCCGGCCACGCGGCTGCGGCGCGGCGCTCGACGAAGGCGAAGATGGGCTGGACGAACACCTGGTACGCGCCGGCGAGGTGGACGGCGATGGCGGCGTTGGCGACGTCGACGAGCCAGTAGGGCTCGTAGAAGCCGAACCCTGTGAGGAGGTTGTCTGGCGCCGCGTTGCCGAACGCGGCGTAGCCCATCAGCCCGTACATCATGTAGAACGCCGTCGTCGTCGCGATGCTCGCCGCCGTTGCCTTCTTCATCACCTCCGCCTCCGACGGCGGCGGCGCCTTGATCGTATCCACGATCTCAATGAGCACGTTGGAGAAGGAGTAGGCGAAGGCGATGTTGCCCAGCGCCTGCATCGTGCGCCACACCTTCTGCATCGCGGTAACGCCCCCCGCCGCACCGACGGCGACGCCGGCGAGCGTGCCGTGGAACCCGCCGTTGGCCACCGTCCTTGCGATGGCGAGGCCGAGCCCAATGCCAGAATACGTGAACGACATGACCGTGGCGACGATGGACAACCACCACACCTGAGCGAAGTCGGGGATCTGCGAGAAGATGATCTGGACGACGGCGAAGACGATCATGTACGGGATTCTCGAGCTATGGCAGGCGGTGTCGTGGCCATTGTCGTGGAAGCACCCGGCCCTCTTGATGGCCAGCATGCTGATGGATGCGGCGATGGTGTAACCCACGGCGATGCCGGTGAGGTTGGTGTACTGAATCACCCCGCAGGCGGTGGCCTTGGCGCCGCCGAGGATGTTGCGGACGGCCTCCATGTATGAGTAGTTGCGCCTCCCGGTGGCGGCGGTGCGGTAGCACTCGGCGAGGAGCGTGGAGGTGTAGTAGCTGACACCGCCGAACACCACCATGGTGGCCGGCCCGGCCGCCCACCCGAGCTGCGCCACCGCGCGCCCACGGCAGCGACAGCACGCCGGAGCCGATGACGGCGGTGACGATGTAGGAGCTCGCCGTCCACGCCGTGCCCGTGCGGCGCGGGCGGCCGTCGTCATCCAGCGCCGCCGCGTCCGCGTGGTTCCCGGCCTCCAGGGACACCTCGGCCGGTTCGATGTGCACCATCGCGCACTGGCGCCGGCGCCGGCGAGGCCTTGGGGTTCTTGTAGGCTGTAGCTCGGCGAGGCTGGCGGAGCGCGGTGCTTTGGTGCGAGGGGTGAGAGGGCAACGCGTGCTTGGAGATATATAGCTAGGGTTCGTCGTCCAGCGTGGAGGCGAAGGACTCGGAGGTAGAGCAGAGGAGGCCGTAGCCGTAACGGAGACGGATGGCCGGATGTCGCGTTGAGGCGTTGATCCCACGGTTGCTGTTGCGTTACCTTGAGTTTATGTAGGGCAGTTTTTTTTCTACTACCTCTTTTGACAGATTTACTGTTTCCAATCTTGCAGAATTTTCAACCAGTGGATATAGCCCGTTCTAAATGAAATAAAAAATTTAAAAAACATGTTAAAAATCATCATTCTAGAGAAACAAGAAGTTGCAAAATCTAATTTTGTTGCATTGTAATTGAGTGTAAGTGCACTACCCTACTATTCAAAAAAAAAATGATAGATAAGAACACAAATTTTTGATATAAGATGTTATGGATAAAACTTAAAAGATATATAGTAGCCTAAAAATCTGCCGCAACTGAAATATCATAACCGTTTTTGTTAATGGCCTGCACAGCGGATCAATTTTTTCTCAACTTTTCTCGAAGGAAGAAAATATTTGTTTATTTAATTTTTTTCGACAAATAGTGTTGTTGGAGGATGTATTGTAAACACAATGAAATTGGTAGAGGGAATGTCAAATCGGTGTGAATGGTATGGGAAATGCTAGCTTTAGTTTGGACACCTAATCAAGACATGGAGATCGGATGCGCTCACATGCATGAGGGCAACGTTTCTTTATTACATATGATTCAAATAGTAACTAAAAAATAAAAAAAATAACAGGATAGGTTAATATGAGATATATTACCCACAAACATAGAAAGTCAAATCCAACTTCTATAATTTTATGAAAAGAACAAATTAATCTCTAAGTAACAAACGCACATTCACAACTATATTTCTTGTTACTTTTTTATAGTTTGCAGAAGTGGAATTTAAACTTCTGTATATTTATGATATGATATATTATATATTATCCATTCTTTTGTTTTTTATAATTATTTACGTGGCATGCAAGAAAGATTACTCTCGAGATAAAAAAAGGCATCCCCTTTTCCATTGAGTTGCTTGCCACACTTTCTCCCTGTGCAGAGGGGCCCACCTAATGCGCATCATATTTGTTTTCGAACACAAACTGAAAAGATAAGCTTAGAAAAAGAAAAAACAAACTAAAAGAAAACTTTTGTATAAACTTTATACATGTAAATATATATACATTGAAATTTTATAAAATATTTAATAGGGTAACATTTAATATAAAATATTTAAATCCAAATTCATATTCAGATTCCAATCCACATATAAATTTTAGTATGTAAACTTTGGATATATAAACATTAAATGTATATACTTTGTGTGTATAAGTTATAGCTTATAAAAACTTTAGAGAATCGCTAGACATCAACTGGATGTTGTTGTCTCTTCTGTCAAATTTCTGTGTCCGATGGGATGTCAAAATTCACGCTGCTTTCTTTTATTTCTGTAGATATCTGTTTTTATTTCTGTAGGTGAATGGAAGCATGCAGCCTGTGATGGTCGATAGATTCACTTTTCTTTTGTTAACAAAATTGTACTGTGGTTGTCACCTTAGAAGAAAAACTGGTTCAAAGTCTAGTAACGTTTCTGTGGTAATCCCATACTCGGTATTACCATTTGAAGTTACTCTGAGATGAAAACGCAGGGAAATAATTTTTGACTTGTTCTTAGAATAACGTTAGCCTTTTTATTTCAGTGATGTTGACATCAATGCTGCTTTTCTTGAGTGCTAGATACATCCAACATTTGTTACGTACTCTATTTAGAAATAGTTTCGATTGGTCTATGCACTTTTCTGTTTTGCTGATTGATGATGACTAAGTATTTTTGTAAAATTTGCTCTAGTACTCTTAAATATATAACACAAAGCAAGTTATAGTCTTAGTATTGATTTTTTTTTCAGATATGAACATTTCTTAGTAATTATATTTTTGGTCTATTAATGTATGTATTGACCTGTCCTTGCTAAGCATCTGTATTATATATTATAAATCAAGTAGCACATTCCTAGCTCTTTCTTTGTTTTCTCTCTCTCTTGAAAAGCATTTAAATGGTCATAACTCATAACATACTGCTAGCACCTAAAATGAGTGGCTCGTGCAAGTGTTCTTCAATTCATCCAGATCTGCACCTTCGAATTTTGTGTTTGCACTATGTGATATAACATTTCTGAATTTTCGCTATATGCAGAATTTTTTAGTTTCAGTGGGGGCGGATAGATGTACGTAGTATTTTGTCAAATATATATGGTTTGCTGGTCTGCTTTTAGATCTGCTTCTTGTTGGGTACAAGTAACGAAGTAAATCAGTGAAAGAATATATGTTTTTTAGGTTGATGAAAAAAAAAGGAGATTGTGATATCTTTTCAGAACTTGTATTAGTTTTGTTACTTTTGATAGATGGGGAGTTTTGTTAGCATATTTCTGTTAAATATTTAGCACTAACATATGCAGGCAATGCAGCTCTATTAGCAAATTTCAGCCTTCAGATGTTAGTTTTTAAGTACTGAGTTTGATATGTTCTGTAAATTTTTTCATTACATACGAAGAGCAGGGCAATGTTCAAATTTCAATCGCATGACATAAATTTCAGCTAGCAAGTACTCAGTCAGGTACTTGAAGTTTTTAAGTTAGTTTAGTAGTGTACTTGAAGAATCTAGTTTTGTTACCATATACTACACTACACATCCACTAAGTATGATTTGTTTGCTAGACCAAATATTTGAATGTCAGTTTTGACTAGATGAGAAGTTACTTGTGCACATCTGAATAGTTTTGTGTACATCTGGACATCTAGCAGTTTTAATTAGTTTTGTACATCTAGAAGATTTAGTTTTGTTCTCTGAATTTACTAACTGGATTCGGCTGCTAACTGCTAACTTAGCATATTTAGTTAACTTAGTCATTATAAGTTTTATAGGTTTTATGTTTCATTAGAAATGTTAGAACTAGTGTGCACCATCTATTTGAATGTCAGCTAGATGTTAATCGACTTGAGAAACTATTAGTTTTGTCAGCCGTAGTTTTGTGGGAAATAGTTTTGAATATATTTTTTTTGTTAATTTTTACTGGAGGCCCTAGCTAGTAAGTTTTGTTATATATTATTCTATCAATTTTTGCTAGCACCTAACTAATTTTGTTAATTTTGTGGGGATCTCCTCATGGCGCAGTAGTCAGTTTGGCATTTGCTAGTCTTAACATAGTTGATTGTCAAATACCTTAAGTAATAGTTGTCTTCTACTAAACGTGGATTTGTTGAGCTAGCTCTAACATGTCATGGAGCTTTGTTTTGTTATCTTTGTTCCATTTGTTTTCGTGTCGTATTTGTGATGTGAGTTTGTTAGTTTTTGTAATTTTTAACAAATGTTTTTGAGATAATCTAAAAAATATTATTGACAAGCACCCAGTTCCAAGAAATGCCATCAACGAGTACGAGTTCCATGAAATACCATTGTACAAGCGACTTTGTCCCAGAAATATCATCGCCGTTAGGGTTCCGTTAGCAACCCTCCGTTAAGTGCTATAGAATGAACAGTGTATTTAATGGCGCGGGATGGACGGAACCCTAACGGCGATGGTATTTTTGGGATAAAATCGCTTGTACGATGGTATTTTATGGAACTTGCACTCGTCAATGGCATTTCTTGGATTAGGATGTTTGTCAATGGTATTTCTTGGATTTTCTCAATGTTTTTTGTGTATCCCAATTGTAATTTTGTTAGCAAATTTGTATTATTTTTTTATTTGCGGTGGCGCTAATACCCGCGCAGCCCTCGAAACAGTAGTTCAAGCGCCGCACAACACTCCCTCCATCCGGTTTTTCCATTTTTTACCACCTCATCTTTCCTCCTCATCCCACCTTTAGTCTGTTCGTTTTTTTCATTTTTACCACCAACCTTCCGTGCTTCATCAAAGGGCCCGATAAAATATTAACCATCTAGATTTTTTCGTTTTCTCGTTCCTTCTCTCCAGATTTTTCTATTTTCTCATTTTAGTAAAATATTTTCCATCTAGTTTTTCTTTTCCGAGTTTTATGTTTTCTAGTGTATCCCCACATTTCAAAAATAACAAATTTACTATGCAGGGTTTTCGATTTGCTCCTAGCCTCCCACTTCATCTTCAAAAGGAACAAATTTACTCGTATGAATGCCCCCTTCAAAAGTACTGGCCCCACATTGTTCACACCGTTCCTAGTTTGCCTAAAAAAAATACTACCAACTTACAACACTAGTAATTCTTTTACCAGTGTTATAAATATTGTTTAGACTTTGTAGTCTGCGAGTAAAACAATTACCACATTCCTCTCGATATAGCTCATGTTCTCGCAGCCACCGTGTAGTAATATGTTTATGGTTGTTTTCAATACGTAGTATATGAGTAAAAACTAATACTAAGAGTATTGTTAATCTAAATCACAAAATGGCCATCAAAATGGTCATAAGAATGAAAAAATTACAGGTTCAATCACACATGAGTGATAAATTACTGACAGGTGAATCAAACTTGAAAAGAAAAACATGGTCTAGCCAAAAATCCATCGGGAAGCTAGGATCCTGGAGGCTTTGTTTGATCTTCCGATAAGGATGGAGAGGCTGGTAGTGTCTTGTGACATGTGGTGGAGAGGGCAACTAGGTAGCGACGACAGTCGGCGATAGAATCACAGAAGGATATAGCGGCGTGGTATAGAGATGAGCTCGGCGATGCGTAGTAGCAACCATCCATCATCTAGCAAGCAGAAAAAATACAAAAACATTCTCATTCATGTCACAAAGACGACGAGCAAAAAAAAAAAAAAAACAACCAACCTCTATCACCGGCTAACTCCATCCTATCCTCTTCGACCAGCCACATGGAGTACGATATGCAAATGTAGAACCTATGCAACACATTAATTCAGATCAGGAATATTGCATATTGCATGGTAATTTCATTTTCAAAAATAAATCGGGGCTTCATGCATGAAGGTGAAGTAGAGTATGCAGATGCAAATTGGACTGTCATTTTCTTACTTGCTTGTTCTTGTCGCCGATGTGGTAGATGACTTGGAGCAGCCATTGATTGTTGCTCTTGACCCAGGTGAAAACACCTCCTCCTTGTTGCCAAAGGTGTTGCCTGACGTCCAGCGACGAGGCCCGGAGCTTGGTCGCGGCCTTTGTGCTCCGCCTCAACCTCACCGGTTCAGGCTCCCTCACTGCAGTGCAGTCCATCCAAGAAACCTACAGCAACAAATTGACAGTGAACACACTGAATTGTCAAAAAGAAATCAATCGCTTGATGGGCTCACCTGCCGATGAACACCAGCCATTCACCACCAGCAACAGCGCTGATCACTCACTGGTGTCGGCAAAACTTGTGGTTGCGGGTGCCCGACCACTCGAGGTGGATCTAGACGTAAACGATGACCGGTGTGTTCGCAAGCGGAGGGCTATGGGAGGCAGCGCAGGGGTTCCGTCGTCCTCCTCCCTGGTGCGTGCCACTCGCCGGCCACCGCCATCAACCGCCAGGGTGTCGTCGTCCTCCTCTCTAGTGTGTCACTGATCTAGGGGCTAGGATGATGGATCAATTTAGATCCGAAAAAATGAAGTAGGGGAGAGAAAGTGGTTGGTTGGATACATAAAAAATAAAATATATACCAAAAGTAGAGAAGTTGTTTTTATCGAAGTAAATCATTTACTCCAATAACGGTTGGAGCGGGATGACGGGATGTGGTGTGGGTGGGCCTGGGTTGATGCATGCTTGGAGTAGTAATTAACAAGTAGGCTATTGAATAGTAGTCCATTTTTTTAATTTTTCTAAATATCAATAAAATATTTGCTATTTTGTATTTTGTCATTATTTGTCTTATTTTTTTTGTTTTTTCAAAGTTTTATAATTTTGGTACATATTAATAAGTTTATCGCTTAGCCTATGTTGGTATTTCATACGTTCACAGATAAATTTGCAAGCGAACGAATACCGATGTCGCACTTCACCTATGAGTATCCCCATGGGTATCATTATTATATTCCGCAGGGAAGGATTGTTCATCATAAATCAACCTATAATTAAGTGACCATAGTCTAAACAGAGGTTAAGATAATATAATAATAAGGTAGTTGACACATAGGAGATTCACCTCTATAATAATGTTTGGTAGAAAAGAGCATTAGAACTATGTCACAACTGCTCCTAATCTATTGATGTCTAATATACACTTAAAATATATATGCTTACAGCATAGGACTTAGTTCCAGACAGCCACGTACTACCGAGAGACCACCCCCTACTGGTCTACCAGCGTGGTTATGGCATTTTACGCACTCTTACGTCATATCCGAACGTGGAGGAATACAAAGGACGGACAAGGCTATCATCACTTGTCGACTACCTCACTTTCCTATGGGCCCCCGGTTTTGTACACCGGAAACCCCATGTGATTACAATACCATTCCCTGAATTACTAGATGGTACACACATGGCAAAGTTGTATATCACAAAGCTGACATCGTTACACAAGTTTTACATTACATTAATAATACAAGGGTTTCTTGAGTGGGACCCAAATAGACCAAGCATGGTCATCTACAATACCAAATATCCAAAGAAGTAGATATGGTAGCGGAAGCGAAGCAACAACGGTCCATCTTAATCCACAGGCATTGAATGGTGAACCTAGGTCCCTACTTCACCGTCTTCGACACCTTCTCATCAGTGTAGCACAAGTACGAGTCGGCTCCGACTTCTCCTTCTAAAATATTTAATTAAGCAAGGGTGAGTACCAACCATACAAGCAAGCCACCACTACAGAATTCATTTAGTGCACACAAGGGTTCAACGATGGCTTGGTTTAGTTGCATAAAGCTAGATTTCACAATTCATTTCACAAACCTATGACTTAGCAGTTTTAACTGAAAACAACGTTAAGTTGAAGTTGTCATTTATCATCGAGGGTTCATCCACCTTCTCCAAGCCTCGCTTGGTACGGTTTATCCTCGCATTAGTTTTATACCATCTTCACCAATTCGGCTTTCCCGCACATCGGCCAAGGTCACACCTTCCAAACCTATTCTAAGCAAAATTAAAACTTGTGAGGCTAGCCAAGAGTAGTAAGTCCCGACGCTCAATTAACCGCGAGTACGACTATTCGAATAGGTTGTTTTACTCACACTGCAGTGGATGTACGTTTTTAATCCCACACTCCGTGACATATCCAACACATGAGACTTGTCACGACCCGGTTTTTCGGTTACCCTCACATGGCGGCACCCGCTCCAAGGACTATGGATCCCCATTGCACCCCGACACACCAACCCTACCTCGAGCCGACAGTGAGGGGAGTCATGGTGCCCCTAGGGTATTAGGAGATCATATTACATATAATTAGGGT
This sequence comes from Oryza punctata, assembly GCA_000573905.2. Classification (NCBI taxonomy): domain Eukaryota; kingdom Viridiplantae; phylum Streptophyta; class Magnoliopsida; order Poales; family Poaceae; genus Oryza; species Oryza punctata. The sequence goes on along the minus strand of CM002499.2, from coordinate 19,419,871 downwards.
GCGTTTTAGGTTTCGCGCATTATCAATCATCACAACACTTCTTCATAACACCACAATCATCACATACAGAACCACCATGACTGGGGTGTCGCCCCACTCGGGTTTCTTAGTTCGATGGGTCTATACCCATTCGAGAAGTGCGGTTGTACTCGGTTCGTTTCATGCATAGCTTCTTGACTCGGTCTTTAATTGACCAGGGTCGGCAACTTACCATTTCGTAGAACCACCCAAATTCTATCCGTGTCGTCCTAGTTGAAAAATTTTGTTATGATTAAGTTTTTGGTTTTCGCAAAAGGTTTGGAGTTACGGGTGGCGCTCATGTCTCCACCCGTCATCCGACAATCACTCACACCGAGTGATCGCCAGTTTCACATCCATTTAATAAGCATGTTGTGTATAAATCATTTATGAAAAGTAAAGCTAAGTAGTGTCAATAGTTGACCACTCATAAATAATAGACTCAAGCAACACGGAAATATAGATAACAATATCAAGGATGGCTCAAAAACAAATTAAGGTACGCATTTTATAATTTAGCATGTAATTTTATTTGCAGTCAACACATTTGTAAAATAGGATCAACATGTTCAAGGATGGGGGTGTAGTGACTTGCCCCGCTTTAGGTTCTTATATCCTTGAGAAAACCGCATCAGATGAATGTCCAAAGTATCCTTTACGCAATCGATAAGAGAGAACCACACAAAGCCCTATAAAAGAAAATACTATCTGTTACAAACTAGTAGTGCCATTTGCTCGATCTCGATTTTAGAAGAATTATGGAAGTGGAATGGAGTCAATTGGACTTACGGTCGAAGAGATATGAATTTTAGAGGATAAATGGATTTTTTTAAGCTTGGAAAAGGATTTATTTAAATTGGAAGGAATATTCCGAAGAATGTCCTTTTGCTGTGAGGCTGAAATGGAGGAGATATATTGGACTTTATTTTGGGTGAGCTTGGGTTTCAGCCCAGAGTTAAAGGAGGCCAGCTATGGATATCATTTAGACTTTTTGAAAGGATCTTGGGTGTGTATGGGGATATGATGTGGATTTTGGTGAAGGGGGGGCGCTGCTGGTGTGCTTCGGTCCGAAGGAAGTAGTATAGACCTTTGTAGGGGATGGTTTCTTGGGCTTGGCCTAACAAAGAATGAGGAATGCGATATGGACTTCATTTTGATCTCAAGGTGGGAGGGGTCCACATGTCAATGGGATAAGGGAGAGGATTAGGAAGGAATTTACTATACACTAAGGCCTTGTTCGTTTAGGCTGGGTTTGGGGGGAATGGGCTGAAATCCCCATGTGCTATCCCGACTGGGTCAAATTTTCCATCGTGGCCCGTAGAGCGTTCGGCTGGGCCGGGGTGGGGGTAATTCTCCGCCCAATCCACACCAAACCCACGGGGATAGAAAAATCGTCTCGGAGATGAGATTTTTTTCCAAGGCGGCGCAGAGCTTGCCCTCCTCGACTCCTCGTGGCGCTAGGGTTTGGAGGCGGTGCAAGGGCGAGGTCGGAGGCGGCACAGCGGCGAGGTCGTAGGCGGCTCTAGGGCAGCGATCCGGGAGCAGCATATCTCCAGCCGCCGCCGCTCTCCATCATGCCCTCGGTCGCCACCGGTCTCCATCGTGCTTCAGCCGCTGCCGGTCTGCATCCTATCCTTGGCCGCCACCGGTCTCCATCCCGTTATCTGCCGTCGCCGGTCTCCATCCCGCCGTCGGTCTCCACCGGTCTCCGTCCTGCTTCGGCCGCCACTGGTCTCCTTCCCGGTCGCTCGCCATCTCTCCTTCCTCGCATCGGATTCACTGGTTGCGGGAGAGGACAGGCCGAGCGCAACAACCCGGACATCAAGGAGCATGTCTGATTTTTGATCTCCTCTTTTCCCACTATGAAAAGATTCATACGTTATATAGTGGATGTGTTTGTTGCTAGTTGAATTTTTGTTCTCTTTTCATGATCAATTTTTTTCTTACCATTTCTGAACTATTTTGACTCTCATGATCTTTCTTCCATTTTTTTATTTTATCTGAACTATTAGAAGATAGTGATCCCTTCTAATCCCACCTCTATCCAAAGTCAGGGACGATCCCTTCTAATCCCTGCACCACCAACGAGAGGGGGATTCAGAGGAAGGGATTGGGTGTTGGTACGGGGGAATAACCCAAACCCCACGTGGATTGATTTTCCTTTGGGTTAATTCTCACGGCTAGCGAACAAAGCTTAATGCCGGACCCACTTATCAATGACATACTAGGGGAGGACTAGACCGGGATTACTATGTGACCGTCATTAAGGGATGTGGAGCCCACTTGGGTCCCACACCTTTTCTTTTCCTCTTTTTTTCCCTTATCCTCTTCCGACGACTTCTCGATTCCTCCTCCCTTCGTTTTTCCCAGGCGTGCCCGAGAGAGAGAGAGAGAGAGAGAGAGAGAGAGAGCCGAGCGCGCGACGGCCGGGCCCGGCGGCGCGAGCGGCGGACGGGCCGAGGCGAGATTGGCGCGGCGCGACGGCGCACATGTGGGGCCAGCATGGTCGCGCGCGGAGGCGGCACTGTGCCGGCGCGGGACGACGCGCGAGATGGTGGCGCGGCTAAGGCGGGACGGGGAGGTGGTTTGGCGGGGGAGGAGAACGGCGGGGTGGAGGTGTTGGTGGCGACCCGACAGAGGCGACGGTGGTAGATGCCGGGGGCGCGCGGGTCCGGGCCGCATGGCGTCGAGCGCATCCAAGGTGCTCGTTCGTGCGTCTCGGACCAGCGGCATTCGCGAAGATGGCGGCGATTGAAGGGGCGGAAGGGGAGGATGACGAGGGAGGGGTGGGCGGCGACTTTTATAGCCGGCGCCGGCGGATGGCTTCGAGGAGAAGGGAAGGGAGGCGGGAGATGGTGGTGGCGCGGCCGGCGTGGGCTTGGTTCACGCTTTCGGCGTGGACGAGCGATTGCGGCGGCTGGAGCGCTCGCGGGCGAAGCGATGGACTTGGAGCAGCGGTGGACGGGCAGGGAGGCAACATAGTGACCGTCGGTCACTTGGTTTACCCCGGGCCATGTGTTACCGGCGAATGGGATGGACGACATCGGTTACAGGGCGGTGGTACGGGGAGGGCGAGGGAGTCGTCGAGTGGGGCCCGTTGCCGGCGGGAAAAGCGGGTGAAGGCAGGGCGACGCGTCCACGGCTCGTCGCGACTCGGCGTGGCGCGGCGCGGTGCAACGTGGCACGCGGGCGCGCGCTCGAGGCAGCTCGGTGCCCTCCCCTGCCTGGCTCGACATTGTGTCGAGCAGGCGGCATGCGAGCGCACCGGCTCGATCGAGAGGAGAAAGAAGGTGGCTGGGCCTTGGGCCGGCCTGGAGAGGAAGGAGAAGCGAACTTGGTTGGCTGGGCCTCTGGCTTGTGAAGAAGAAAGAGGATGATGCGCTCGGCAGTGGCTGGGCTGCCGGCCCACGCTGGAAAGGAGATGGGTGGGTTGCCCCAGATGGTTTGGTGTAAAAAAAAAAAAGAAATAGAGATGAGACAGCTCAACAGGAGTCTAGCCTTTCTTTGCATTTGCTAGGAATTTTGGAATTTGAAAGGAATTGAAATTTGTATTCGAATTGTAAATTGGATTTGTAGAAGGACAATTATTTTGGATGTGTACTCGGACTGTTTAATTTGGACATTTGTATTTGATTTGACTATTCGGTGGGTCGAGGATTAGATGTCAGATTTCTTTGCAATCGTTTGAATGGATGGATGACGATTTAGAATCAGCGTATATCATACCGATCCATTGGACGTGGTAGGGTTTCAAAGGTAGGGACAATTTCGAGGATATTCGGATCGACGCATGATATTCAAATTCGCTGAACAACTTTAGGGTTTCAAGGGAAAGACATGACATTGCGATAATTGGAAAGGGCTTCGGGACTTCAACCATTTTACAATGAACTGCAATCGATGGAATATGACTGCGAGAGGACATCGGATAGCTTCACTTTGAGAGGCGATTCTGGGTAAACCCCTGGTTTGGGTACTTCCCGATACCCGAATAAATCGTTCGGGAGGGGTTTAATTTAGAAGGAATCTCGAACTACAAAATTCAAATTCCGAGAGGTTAACCCAGAGAAAAGGTTAGAGCAAGATTGGAAGAAAAGTACCTGAGGGAAGGAAATTCAAATACATGAAATCGGGTTTAGAATCAATTTGGTATTCTGAGGATTTAGACGAAGAACAAGGTAATGTACCAATTAGGGTGGGCAACGGAACCTTGTTAAACTTAAAAACAAACATGATTAATGGAATAGACATGGAAGGAAAGGCCAAAGAAAGGAGATCCTTTAGAGTTCACGGGGATTGGTTTAATCGAGATCTTTGGCACAAAACTAAAAAACACTCAAAAACAACAAGTTTTATTAGGCGGGCCGGGCCAAGCCCTTCAAGGAGGAAAGCCAGACTTTGTCAGAGAAAGTCTTTTTTAAGATAGCCTCTTAGGGATTTATTTCGCAAATAAGATTTTTGGATAAATACTTTATTAACAATTGTTATTTGCAAAATAATTTCCAAAGCTCTTAATCCTTTTAAAAGGGATTCTTAGAAAATAATCAAAATAAGATTGTCTTTGTAAAATAGTATTTGTAAGGAATTAACCCTCAAGGGATTTTCCCAAAATTTTTAATATACAACTTTATTTATAAAATAAATACATAAAAGAGGTCTTAATTCATAGAATATGGTTTTTAGAAAGATAATTGGAAATTTGCAAATATTTTCTTAATTAATATCTTTCATAATAATACTTCTTTCAACAAATAATATTTTGGAATCAAAATATAATTAATTCTCAGACGTCCGTCCTTTCGGCCCAAGCACATTAGGAAAAAGGAAACTAAAATCCAATAAATTCCAGCATGAAAGGATTTAGAAAAAGATATTTTGACTAAACCAAATTTTGTTTTGGAAAATCCAAACCGTAATTCTCAGGGTGGTACATTTTCGTGGGGACACCTGCATCCAACAACATTTATCTAACGTAAACATCATGCTTATGCTAGTAAATAATATCACTAACTCTCCCAAGACTCCCACCCTTCGGATGGATAAGTTAGAGCTAGAGCAACCTATGAAGGTCATTGGACCGCTACCGTAGTTTGGAATGACTAGCCTAGGATGAACCAGGTATATGAAGTATATAATACCCATAGAATATGTATTCAATAAAAAATACATAACCTATGAGGGTAAATAAATAAAGAAGATAATTATATTAATTCAACTATTTTCCTACAAGAAAAGTAAAGTACTAAAGACAATCTGGAATCCCCGAGAAGACTATAGGACCAAAGTTCCTCTAAGATTATTTCTACTAAAACTATAGAGAATAAAATATGTGATTGTTGATGAAAAATCCACGCTCGGCCGATGGTGCCAGATCTGTGTTGGCGTGAACTAAGTCGACGAACACAACGACTTGGGAGATCTACTTAGCTCCAGTGCAGATACAAAATATTGATGAGATGCGGGCGTACCAGTCAATTTTGATCCTACAACTGACAACATATATAAATATGTTGATCACCAGATAGTTGATTGGCTGACGAGCCAATAGAGCGATAGCAGCCGATGTTGATGCCAGCCGATGTCGATAGGGTTTTGAACAATTGGCTATGTATCCAATGTAGATAATGATATAAATACAATCGGCTGATGATAATGTAATGAAACAATAATATAAACCAATAGAAAACCAATTGACTAATAATGATATGATAGAATAAGTGTTGATCTAAAGGTTTTAGCATACATCGACTGGAGGTCTGATGTCATAAAATACAAAAGATTAGCTAATCAATGAAATCTTTGTGGTAATCAGGTAAAACCAACTTATATGTCATCCTTGTAAGCCGATGCAATGCATAACATCAGACAGGGTAGCCTTTATGATTCTAAGCACGACTAGGGATGATGCATCGCAAAGTATGCAGAGAAGCATAAAGTTTAAACAATCAAGTCTTTGACTAATTTTCAAGGTGGTGGATACCTTAGCTAATCTAGTCTGGCAAAGCGATTCAGTCGATACCAACAGAAATCCTAAAGCAGATCCCAGCCAATACAAGTAAATCGAGCTACCAAACTAGATTAACTAAGATATATGATAAATAGGTAGATAAACATACCTACCAAACCAGCGCGATCCAAGAGGTTGAGAACAATGCAGCCCTTAACAACACCAATTTAGCCGATATGATTGTTAGGGCCCACGGAACATATGACTTACCCCTTTGCTAGAGATCGAAAGCCGACGCAGCCTCGCGTCAGGTGCCAAGTTCCGTTGATATGTAAAAACCTCGGAAAAGAGGGTGGCGATGCGCCGAGAGTAATTGTATTGATTGAGAGATAATTTACAAAGATAAAATGAAAGTTACTAAATTTTGTCTAATTAATATATAGAATTAAACTATCATGCCATGGTCTACACGATTCCTCCTCGAACTCAGTCTCATCTTGATAGGTTTCCATCGGCTGATCGACTTCTTTCCTTAACCGAATCCACTAAATCTTACCAAATTTTGATATTAACAGTGATAGAGAGAATTGCCCCTTGAGGTGTGTGACTGAAGTGAGAAGTTCCACTCCTTAAATAGGCAACTTATGATGGTTGGGGAGGTCGGTAACTCCCACAACCGTCATTAGGAGCCAACCAGGAGTCACCACATGGAGGGTGGAGCTAAAGCGAGGCAATCCTGGTTCTCTCTCCACAGCCTTTCCCCACGGGATGATAGGTGCACCCTGTTGATGCAAAAAACACACACTGGCCTAGGAGATCTACTCAACTCCAATGCAGATCCAAATCTTGCTTTCGAGTTCAAAGGTATGCCAGTTGATTTGATCCTGCAATCAACAAGATGAAACATGCAACTTTTATTAATAAATGATAATTCATCGGCTAGGAAGCTGATGTCATATCATGATGTAACCTAGCTCATGCAGTAAAATTTGAATCGGCTGTAAAGCATATTCGATGACAAGCTAACCCTAAACTTAATACATCGGCTGTAAATATTAGTATTACATAATCTTTACATCAATATTACTTTTGAAATAAGCAATTGGGATAGATCGGACTTAACTGAGACAGTATAAACTGCCCAAGGCTAAAATAACATGAAATATTGATTATATGTACTCATGTTATAACCGATGTCCAGATTTAAGCATGTATCGGCTATAGTTCCGACACAACCCTATACTAGGATATTCTCCTGCAATAAATATATCTAACTATCGTCAATCAGATTGGCAGCAAGTCCGATATATTTGTATTAGATTAGATCCTGATATAAGGGGTAGATGTAGTATATTAAACAAAGCATAAAACCATGTAAAACAACTACACCAGGTAAGATCGACTGAAATCCCGATACTATCCTTATTAATAACCATAAAGCAGGCTAGAGACCATGATTCTAACACGACTTAATAGATTGAACTTAATTGATGCAACATTAAGTATGAAAAGAAGCATAATATCTAGACAATCAAGCCGATGGTTGCCTTTTCAGGATGGTGGATACATTATATAATTTAAACCAACAAGTCAATCTAGCCATTATCGACAAAACCCTAGATAAAGATCGGTCGATGCAAGCAGATAGAATTGTCAATCTATATGATATAACATATATGATAACTCGGAGATTTGCAAGATAGAATTAGAGTGTCATAAATATGTAAGCACTAATTCCGATAATGCAAACCGCCATAACAAGTTTTAGCTCTTCGCCGAAGAACGAAACCGATGCAGCTCGACTCGAACACAAGAATTCATCGAAAGTAAAAAGAGTAAAAGGTTGGCGATGCACCGAGATTGATTGAACTGGTGTTGTTATTATTCATAAGATCTCGGGCTTATATTCATACCCGAAAATATAAACTTGTCCATTATGGGCACAACTCATATTGTCCTATTCCATCTCCAACTAGCAAACAAGTCCATCAGGCGGACTCTTACCGAAAATATTTATAAGAAAATTACATAAAATCTTAATTAATAGATACAATTGCCAATCTTGGACTCTATCTTTTCCTGGTAGCATCATCGCAATCCCTCTCTCGAACCCGATATTGATCATGTAACCAATATTGGCTGTATCGACTGTTCATATCAGACTCGGTATCGGCCGATTCAGTCTTTCAGTCGATGCGCACTCTGTTTCCGAGAATCCCGCACATCTTCAAACCCACTTCGAATTGGATCCTGTTTCCGATTCACACGCTTGCCAAATTTCATCGTCAACACATGCCCGCCAATTCCGAAGTATTATATAATGCAACGAAATTATCTCATCGATCCTGCAAAAATCTAGGGTTACGCCGTTGATCGTTACGCACCTACTTTCATAAATAGCAACCGCCTTTCCGGAATTTTCACGGTGTTAACTCCGTTTTCACCGCTTAAGCCAGCAAACCATCATCATCAACTTCGGCGACTTCTCTCGACCTCTCCGGTGACCAAACCAGCGGTCATCGTCTGCAATAACAACAATCCTCTTCCTCGATGGAGACAATCACAGATGTCCCCCAGGTAATCTTCCACTCCTTCTATCCTCGGCTTATATCGACCATCACCTTTTTATCAAATTTATCTATCTTGACCGATCCCGATTGATTCGATTTTTTTCTTTATATCCTCACAGCACTTGAGGAACCAGATCGCCATCCCAATTCCCAAAGAACCATCCCACTTCTTCCTTGGGCCGATGGGCGATGAAGATCCAACCTCCTTCATCAACGCTGAGACCAACCGCATCCCCTTCACGGAAACCAAGCCCAACTCAACTCACTAGCCGAACATCTTCAGATCTTGGCCATCTTTCGTAGATGGATGGAGAACATGGTACAAGTGGATGGCTGCAAGCAAGCAGGCTCACTGGGATGAAGTAGGTATCTCCCAATGCCTCTCTCTTTCCTTAGCCGATATTAAGAAAGATGAACCAACGCTATCGGCTGCTTCCTACTTTTGGTCCGATACGCTCAACGCTTTCATATTTAGCCATGGACCTATGACTCCTACCCTTCTGACATCTAGATGCTGGCAGGTTTAGATATCACTTCATCGGCCAACCCCATTAGTCTAAAGATAAAGTGCGAGCATAAGTTCAAAACTAAAAACATTGGAGTTTGGTCAGGATTCATAGCCGATAACATGTGCATAGGGTTTGTTTCTCCTAGAGAGCACGCTGCTTTTCTGATGATGTGGATGGACAAATTCCTTTTCTGTGGCTCCACCTGTGGTCCAACTGCTAATTGGTAGCACTTGGCAAAAGCTCTAGTATCCAAGAAATCAATTCCTCTAGGCAAATACCTTCTGAGGGCAGTATACCAAACCATGAGCCAAACATTAGCCAAACTGCTCCTAAACCTCGGCCAACTATGGAGGTCCTTGGTGGTTTGTCCAAATATGGCTCAACTTATACACCATCAATGTTGCAAGCAGGACTCCATCTTTAGTCGATACTGGCAAAGAAACAGCAACACACCGATTTCTGTCATTTGGAGAAGCAGTTTCTTCTTGCCCTGGATCAAGAACATTGGCTGAGTTATTCTGTGAATGGTTTAACCATTTCTACAATGGATTTCCTCATGATTCTCGGGTCTGGTTTCCATATGGGAACTTCATCGCGTATGAACTACCAACAAATCTCAAATTGGATGAGTTAAACAACGAAGACTTCCCAGGGATGAGAGACATATTTGTATCGGCCATATCTGCATGCATTTTCCAACTGGTGTCTCTCAAGGCCGATACATCCAAACATCTTGTGAGTTCTACCATCCTATGATCGCAGCTAGGCAACTTGGCATGGGACAACTACCCATCGGCTTATACTTCATAGAGAAAATTCAAACCAGAGGTGCTGTTCCATCAGCCCTTATAATGGACAGGATCTTGAATCTTGAAAACCCTCCCTTGGGCTCTATCAGCCAAATCTCCTTGATCAAAAAACGAAGCTAGCTTTTTCATAAATGGTGGGGCGAATGGAAAACTCATCTTTTCCTGAATCAATCAACCGATTTCTACTTGACCATCATGGATCCCTCCATTAGTCCTCAGGTAAGCTCACAATCACAAAATTTTCTCCCTTAAACATCATTATAATTTCCTAACATTTCTCCGAAACATGTTTTCAGGCTGGTAATTCTCCTCCTCCAACCAAAAGCAAAAGTGACAAAAACATCCATTATGCATCGTCCAAAATATCAATAGGCAAAGATCTGGCTCCTTCATTTATCAGCTTCAATGCTCCTGCCATCAAGGACTTGCTCCAAGGTCAGATTAGACAGCCGATTACTACTACAGGCAAGCGAAAAAGAACTAAAAAGGCTGCCACCGAGCCTACTGTAACCAAGAAAAAGATGCCTGCCAAGAAACAAAAGTCTTCAGCCGATGATCTCCCCATTGATCCTGATGTAGAGGAATATCTTAAGGAGGCAATAATAGAAGAAGAAATTGATGAAGGTGCTGTACAAATTAGCGAAACTGAACAAGTTTCTAGCCCAGAATCACGAGCCGATACACCTCATGTTGATCCATCAAGCCCGGCTAAAATTCCAAGCCCTCCTAAACGCCGGCCTCGCAAAACTCAGGTATTCACTCCTTCAACCCCTTCTTTGTTAACTTTATCAACCTTCTTGCAATATTTGACAAATTCACAGCCTACTCGAGCCTTATCACCTCCTCAGCAGCCAGCTTCAAGTGTACACACACCATCGGCTGCAGGAAGCCATCACATGGAAGAAACAACTGCTATAATCCCAACCTCTCCAGTCCCTGTAAGAACATATCCAATCCCTCATATCGGCCATACTTAAAGTTATCACTTATAACAACTCTGTTCTTGCAGGTTCTAGCTGATATGTTTTCTTTTGACATAAGGCAGTTCTTGGATGAAGAAGAAGATATAACCAGCAAGACTAAATCTCTAGTAACTGACGATTTAAAGACAAGATTGGCTGATATTGCTGATCGGCTCAAGGCCTCATTGGATACCTTAGTTACAGATTGTGTCTCAATTAGGTCGAGATTTCAAGAAATTCAAAATCAACTTCCAGAAGACTTCATTGATGCCATATCCCTTGCAGTTTTCCTTGAGCAGCACAAGTTCAAGCTTGAAAGAGCAAAACAAAGACTCGCTGATCGGCTGGAACACAAAGCTCTTGAAGCAACAATTCAAACCAGTCGTCAACAAGTAAATCAAGAAAAATCCAAGTTGGACGAGTTATCGGCTCACCCCGAATCAACTCAGCAAGAATTAGATAGACTAAAACAAGAAGAATCTGAGGCAGAAAAGAAGTTAGCCGATCTTCCTCAAGCTATTGAAGAACAAAAATCCAAACTTAAATCTTCAATCAAACACTTGGCTTCCCTTAGCAAATCACTCAAGCTAATCCCGGGGACTGATGCTGCACATGCCCAAATAATAAATGAAGTAGAACAAATTCGCCTGTGTGCGATTTCAGCAATCCAAAACTACTTGGGTTGATGTAACAATCTTACACTTGTTTCAAACAATAACTTTTGCTGTGATATACTACTATCGGCCATCGAGCCGATGTGATCTTATTAATGCAGTTAATGCAGTCTTCAGATTTGCGTTGAAAATCCACGTTGAAAACCCCAAAGTTATCTCTCCAAAATTTAAAATTTCTTAAAAAACTCTCCAAAATTTGCCTCTCCATGCCCCCAGCTTGTAGTAGGGAACAGAATACTGCAAACTTATAATTTTGTCTAAGGGTGATAAGAATATCGGCCAGCTAAAGGTGATGCAAACAACATCGACTGTCAACCATACATCGACAAACCGAAGCCGATTATGAACCAATCCAAACACTTCTCCATCAAGTCCTTTCACCATATAGGCTTCCTTGGAAACACACTTATGAATCCGAAAAGATCCTTCCCAATTCGGTGACCACTTTCCAAATTTGCTATCTCTTGCTCCTATCGGCAACACCAATTTCTACACAAGTTCCTCCTCCTCAAAAGATTTTGGTACAACCTTTCTATTATAATGCATAGCAAGCCTCTCTTTATCTCTCCTAACTTTTTCGAGAGCACGCAATCTAGATTGAACCAACTCTTCTAACTCATCAACCATCAAGTTATGGTAATCATCGGCTGTCAGCTCATCTTGTAAAGAAATCCGCCGTGAGCCGATGTTAGTTTCCCATGGTAATATAGCTTCATGACCATAAACTAACTGATATGGTGGAACTTGAATTTCACCATGACAAGTCATCCGATAGGACCATAATGCCTCAGCCAATATAGTATGCCACTTCTTAGGATATTCTGCAATTTTCCTCTTAACCAACTTGATCAAGCTCTTATTAGATGCCTCAACCTTCCCATTAGCTTGTGCATAATATGGTGAGGAATTCAACAATTTAATCCCCATACTATCGGCAAACTGAACAAACTCATCGGACACAAAAATAGACCCTTGATCAGTTGTTATCATCTATGGCAAACCAAATCTATATATGATATGCTCCTTAATAAACTCTATTGCATCTCTAGTATCAACTTTCTTGAAGGGAACAACCTCAACCCACTTAGTAAAATAATCAGTAGCAACCAATATGAATTTATGACCTTTATTTGATGATCTAGCCGATCATATCAATACCCCAACCTCTGAACGGCCATGGCTTAATAATTGGATTCATAGTCAATGCTGGTGCCCTTTGAATACCTCCAAACCTCTCACAATCTTGACATCCCTTATAATATCTAAAGCAATCTTCCAGTATTGTCGGCCAAAAATAACCTACTCTCCTAATCAACCACTTCATCTCATGAGCCGATTGATGAGTGCCACATATCCCCTCATGCACTTTACACATGACAACTTTTGCTCCTTCTAGACTCAAACATCTTAACAAAATCCCATCAATGGTCCGATGATACAATGCATCATCCAACAAAACATATTTAAGGGCTTTATACCACAATTTCCTAGAAACCGATCTAGAAGAATCCTTTAAATACTCAAGTATCTCAAACCTCCAATCATCGACTTGCAAGCATGCAACTTCTACCTCTACACCTTTCAACATCGACTTGTAACCCGATGCTCCTTGAGCTAAATCATTGGCCTCAACATTTTGTTTTCGGGAAATATGCTTCAAAGTAACTATCCTGAAAGTTTTCATCAACTCTTGGCACTTCTCATTATAGACCATCAAGATATCATTCTTACATTCATATCCTTCAGACAATTGGCTAATCACCAACAATGAATCACCCATGATTTCGACAGCTTCGGCTTAAATCTCCTTCAACAATTGTAACCCTTTCAAAACAGCCTCATACTCAGCTCGATTACTAGTAGAATAAGGTTTAATAGTGAAAGCAAACTGAAAACTTGCCCCCTAGGCGATATGATCACTAAGCCGATACCACATCCATGAGTACAAACTGATCCATCGAAAAACAATGTCCAAGGCTGTTGACGACGAAATTTGGTATGCTGCGAAATCATCATCGGCCTAGAGTCAGTATCAGCTTCAGAGTTCTAGAATCGGCCGATGGAAGCTATCAATCGCCAACAGTCGGATTCTTGCCAAATTCGGTTAAGGAAATTAATCTATTAAAGGAAACTTATCCAAAAGAGACCGAGTTCAACGAGGATGCGGCATGACAGTTTATCTATTAATTAGGAAGAGTCTGTTAGGTTCCTTTTATCTTTAGGAAAGTGTGTTTAGTGTCCGATAAGGACTTTATGTTTTTCCTTTTATCTTTAGGAAAGTTTGAGTCGTGTCCGATATGGACTAGTATCTACCCATGGGTATAAATATGTACACCCGGGGTCCATGTAAATTATCTCTCGATCAATACAACTACTCTCGGCGCATCGCCACTCTCTTTCTAGGGTTTTTACTCATCAACTGGCGGAATTTAGCACCTGACGCGGGGCTGCATCGGCTTTCGATCTCCGGCGAAGGGGTGAGCCCTACGTTCCGTCGGGCCCTAGTGAATCTATCGGCTACATTGGTGTTGTTCAAGGCTGCATCGCTTCGATCTCTTGGATCGCTCTGGTTTGGTTGATATATTTACCTGATATCTCAATTCTATTTGCATTGTGTTAGAGACGCATCGGTTTAGTTGGGACTGTCTCGGTTAGGTATGATCTTCTGTCTTAGCCAATATATCTCTACAATCACAATGTTGTTTTAAATAGATTGGTTATATCCATCACATTAGATAGATCTATCGGCTCATTAAGTATTAGACTATCATATACAATCTCGTGCTGCATCGGTTAGGTTCGACCTACTAGATTGTTGTTGATAATATAAATCTTGTTAAGCCGATAGTTTCATCCTAATGTTTTATCGGAGTGCTAGCCGATGAATTATCATATACGTTATATAATCTAGATTGACAATGTTTTCTACTTGCATCGGCCGATCTCTATCTAGAGTTTTGTCGATATCGGCTAGATTACTTTGTTGGCTTAGATTATATAATGTATCCACCACCCTGAAAATCAGTCAAAGGCTTGATTGTCTAGATATTATGTTTCTTTTCATACTTAGTGCTGCATCAGTTAAGTTTGATCTACTCAGTCGTGCTTAGAACCATAATCTCTAGCTTGCTTCTTGATTGCCAATAAGGGTTTCATCGGGGTTTCAGCCGATGAGTTATCTGGATGTTGCATCGGCTTACAAGGATTACTTACAAGTTGGTTTTAGCTGATGACAATAACTGTTTCACTGTTTATCTAATTGTTTGGATTTAATGACATCGGATCTCCAGTCGATGTATGCGTTAACCTTCGGATCAGTGCTTATTCAATCTATCATTACTAGCCGATTAGTTTCTACTGGATTATATTATTGTTTTATTATCATCAGCCGATTATCTCTATGTCATTATGTACTCAAGTATCAAGATCTATTCTGGATATCGGCTGCTATCGGCATCGGGTGGAATCACTCTATTAGCTTGTTAGTCGATCGACTGTTTTATCTATTGTTTACATATCTTGTCAGTTGCAGGATCAAACTGACTGGCACGCCCGCATCTCGTCATTATTTTGGACCTGCACTGGAGTTAAGCAGATCTCCCAGGCCGCCGTGTTTTTACATCAACAAAGGCATAATCTCAACATGATCAATCGAGCTACCCCAGTGTTCGACTATGAAATCGGCTATCGCTTGCCCCTTGACTGCCTTAGCCGATTCATATCGCAGATCAAATTCTGTTAAGGCGAAAATCCGCTTTCCAATCCTTCCCTTCAAGACTGGAGCCGATAGCATATATCGTACTACTTCGGCCTTACAGACTATTGTGCACTAATTGGACCGGAAATAATGTCTTAACTTTGTACAGGAAAAATATAAACACAAACACAACTTTTCCACCAGTGAATATATGGTCTCTGCATCCAAAAGCCTTCTACTTAGATAAGATATAACTTGCTCTCTACCTTCAACCTCTTGGATCAGGACAGAACCGATAGTGTTCTGATCGGTTGATAGATACAACTTAAAAGGAATCCCTTTCTGTGGTGGAATAAGGACTAGAGGAGTACTTAGATATTCTGTTATACTGTCCAAAGCCTTTTGTTGCGTCTCTCCCCAAACAAACTCCTGATCGGCTTTCAACTTGAGCAATGGAGTGAACAGTTCTATTCTACTGGATAAATTAGATATAAACCGTCTAACAAAATTAATCTTATCGATCAATGATTGCAACTTATGTCTTGTCTTCTGGAGGTTTTATACCTTTCATAGCATTGATACTCCTCTAAGGTATTTCAATTCCTTTTTCATGTAGTAGAAACTCAAGATTGCCAGCCGATACACCAAAAGCACACTTGGTTGGATTCATCCTCAATCCATATTTTCTTGCTGTCTCCAAGACTCTTCTCAAATCGGCTATATTTTTTTTCAATCTTCTTAGATTTAACCACTACATCATCAATATAAATCTCAACCAATAAACCAATAAGATCATGAAATTTATAATTCATTGCTCTTTGGTATGTAGCGCCAGCACTCCTTAATCCGAAAGTCATAACAACCCACTCATACAAGCTGATTGCACCAGAACATCAAAAAACAATCTTGTGAATGTCTTCCTCGACCATAAAAATTTGATTATATCTTGCATTGCCATCCATGAAACTGATAATCTTGTGCCCAGATGCTGCATCAACCTACTGATCGGCAATCGGCAATGGGTATTCATCTTTAGGATTAGCTTTGTTCAAATCTCTAAAGTCGATGCAAACTCTAAGCTTGCCGTTTTTCTCGATCATCGGTACTATATTTAAAATCCACTCAGCATACCGGCATGGTCTGATGAAGTTAGCATCATAAAGTCTTGTAATCTCGGCCTTAATAGCATCATACATCTCAGCTTTACAATGTCTTGGAGGTTGCTTGTATGACCGATAGTCTGGTTTGATATGGAGCCGATGTTCAATAATCGATCGGCTGAATCCTGGCATCTCATAATATTCCCAAACAAAATAGTTTTTGTAATCTCCTTTAACAGCTCTATTAACTTACACCTAAATTCTTTTGACGAACCTTTGCTAATATATGTCGGCCTAGGTCTGTCTCTATCACACCCTGATTTTCGTTTTAGGGATTTACAAATTATTTAATAAATTATTTCTAGAATTTATATTAAATGTTCATTAATTTACAAGTGAAGTTAATGTGAGAACTAAAATTTTCTAAATAAAACATGGCTGGATTTAATTTTTATTAAATTCTCCATGGTTAATTCTACTCTCTGGAATTTTCTCGGATTTTTCAGAGCTCAATTACTAATTGTAATCATACAAAGAATATTTTAGTAATTATTTAAATAATAAATTATCCATAAAATGGTCCAGTTATAATTTTTTTAAATACTTTGATTGTTCAAGTATTTGCAGAATTTTTCTTGGAATTATTTGAACATTAGAAGTATTTTTTAACAATTCAAAGATCATTTCAGTGATTAATTTAATTGGAAAAGTAATTAAAAATCATCTCTTCCATGTTTGGGCCGAATCTGCAAAAGTCTGCTTTCTGTCCCTTTGTTTTTTCTATGTGCAGCCCATTTCTTTCCCTCCCCTAAGTCTGCTTTGCCTCCCTTTCTTCCTTTTCTTTTTCTTTTTTAGGCCACCCCTTTTACTAGAAGTCTGTTTTGCCTCTCTCACGCTACAGTGGCTTCTTCAACCTCCAGACAGTAGCCTGCTTTGCACCCGCCAACTCATCCGTCCAATCCAGCCTCCCCATTGCTCCCCTTCCAAAATTAGTTGCGGGAACGGATTCCCCTCAATCTCCTCCACCTTATCCCCAAGAAATCCCCATCAAATTCGTGCTAAATCCCACGAATTTCGGTCTTGTTTTTACCCGGTGAACTCAGGATAAATCATATTTTCCATGGCCAAATCCTCTCGTTTTGGGCCTGGATTCTTCCTCCTTTGCCTATAAATATCACCCCCTCGGTCCCCTCCTCTGTTTCCCTTCTTTTTCCCGAGTTTTCATGTGCCCTAGCCGCCTCCCCGCGAGCTCCACTCTCTGTCGCCGACCTCGCCTCCGGTCACCTTTTCCCACCGCCTCGGCCGATGCCGTCCAGCGCCGCCACCTCCCCCGGCTTCGCAAGGCCGAGCTCTACCCCGGCCACCCCGTCTCCTCCACCGAAACCCGCCGGTTTCCGTTGTTACCGTGTATTCCGAGTTCGCCGTCGTTTTTTTGATCTCCGGCGAAGCTCTGTTGCTTCTCCCGTCGCCGCCTTTGGTCGCCGCCACCTCCGTTGGATTTGCAACTGCGAGGAGAACACCGTCCACCCCTCCGTTGCCGCTGAAGTTCGCCGGAACACTATCGTCACCGTCAACCCGACGTCGTCACTGCATCTACCTCGCTGCCGGTCGTCGTCCGCCATCGCGATGCCCCTCAATGAGCTCCTCTCATCGTGCTCTCTCTCCCGGTGTCCCCTGTGTCCGTCGTCGCGTTGCCGTCCGCTTTAGGTCAAAATCCGGTCAACCGATCTCCGCCATCCAAATCAGTACAGATTATTTCTCCTCTCTTTTCAATGATATATTAGTCTTTCTACTATATATCATCTACCAAATTTTATTTAATCTTTGTACCGGAGGATGTTTTTAATCTTTTCTCTCAGTTATAAATCATTTGTAAATTGTTTAACTAATTTGGATTAGTCTTTTCTTTAATAGGTTTAATTGGATTAAATCTTGTAAAATTCATAACTAATTCATATGAAGTCGGAATGAGGCCGTTCAAGTCTCTAAATTCATCTAAAATCATGATCTACGTGTTTGTTTACATTTTATGTACTGTTTATTTGGAGTTTCTTAGTCTTTTTCCTCGTTTTGCATGTTAGCTCGTTGTTTCCGTCGTTTTGAAGGTCCATGAGTGCGTCGGAAGTGTTCCAGAAGACTAATTGAAGACCGATTATTGCAAGGCAAGTCACACAGATCCCAAATAACCCTTTGAGTATGTTGAACCCATTTAAAGCTAATGTTTTATTTCAACTTATGCATTATTTTTCGAATGTCATCGGGTGGTGAGCCTTTCCCAATTAATTATGGCCGAAGATGACTTTATTTTCCTATGGGTTATAATTTTATTAGCTAGAACCTTATATATTGGTTTGGTTCAGCTATATGCTATATATATAATTGCTTAGCCATGCTTAGAAACATTAGCTCATTAATGGGATGAATCATACTACATTATTAATTATGGTTATATTTAATGGTAGCTCACGATGATCAATCGTGTTATGGTAATTGATAATTAAAATTTGATTAATGGTGGGTTGTGAGCACAAGGTTTTGAAGGTCGTGCTCATGGCAATTAAGGACCGGTTCGCGAGCTACTGTTGTGAAACATTAACCGTGACAACCACAAGCCAGCGTGGGCAACAGCTTTACCTTTTGTGTAGCATGGATCATTATGGGGTGCCAGACTGAGAAGCGGCGAGAAGTCCGTGGGGGTCGCTGGGGAGTCCATGCCTCTGGTTGTAGAAGAGGTGATTATGATCCAGGAATGGTGCACTGTGGTGAGTTGTGTTGTGCGAGGGGTATTGTCACAGTTCCTTTCCGAGGTACCGTGGTGGTATTGAGGCGCATGGTGACATGTTGTGGAGCTGTGTCTTGTGGGTACAGTGGTACATCTCTGGCCAGAGTAAAACTATTCGAATAGCCGTGCCCGCGGTTATGGGCGGGTCTAACAATGTTTTTCGTGATTAATCCCACACTACTCATTAATAATATAAGGTGATAAATGGTAATAATTGGTTTAGCTCCTGGTTTGGAATGGTTAATTCCTGGTTTGGAGGTTTGATCTGTACGATCGGAGTTGGTTGTTCAGGTTTGATTGGGCCTGTGCAGCATTGGTGTGCTGTTCAGTGTTGATTAATATTGATGATTATAATTACTCTACTGTTGTACAATTCTCAAATGTTTGCTAAATGCTGCTTTTGCAAATGAACCCTATATTATGCCACCCTTTTGTATCCTTGTGCACTTGCATACTTGCTGTGCACCTTGCTGAGTATTCCATGTACTCACTTTTGCAAAACTCAATCAACCTCAGTTGAAGAATGTTTCCGAAGAAGAAGACGTTTGGCTTATACCCCAGTTGAGCTGCCTGTGGGAGTGGAGCTGAAGCCATCGCTAGATCGTTTTTCCGCTGTTGTTTTCTTTTCTTATGTAAGTATTTAACGTTATTATTATGATGAATCTGTTTATTAAATTGTCGATTTGTGTATCTCGGCTGATTCCTGGACGAGGATTGTATGCACAAATTAGTTCGAAAATTACTAGTGAATTTCTGGGCGTGACAGTCTCCTGGTCCAATATCCACCTCTTCTAGTTCATCGGCCGACATAAATCCTTATCCTTGCTTGCCGTCAAGATCATCTACAGTATCCTTTGTATAAAAATTCGAACACTCCACGGTGCCCTCAAAGTCACAATTGGGGTTCTACATCTCCTGTTGGCTGTATATCATAATCAGAAACTCTTAGATAATCTCCTTGCCAAACTTTACCAGACAAACAATCAATTCCTTCCATCTCCCAAACAGACAAATCGACACTGGCAACAATAACTGACCTGTAAGCTGGCACGATTTCTATCTAGTCTCCTTGCCACTGAATCAAACTTTGATGCATAGTTGAAGGAATATAACTGTTGGCATGAATCCAATATCTTCCCAGCAACAAACTATAGGAATCCTTCCCATCAATGACAAAGAATGTGGTAGGAATTGTCTTGCTGCCGATGGTCAACTCCACATTTAAAACTCCCTTAGTCTTGTATGAATTCCCTCCAAAATCTTTCAAAATCATGTAGGTCTTGATCAAGTCTTCTGAATTCTTACCTAGCTTTCTGAAAGTAGCATATGGCATCAGGTTAACAGCTGCTCCCCTATCGATCAACATTTTTTACATCGGCTTCCCATTGACAAACCCCTCGACGTACAAAGGCTTGAGGTGTCGATGCCCGGTTCCTTCTGGTTTCTCAAAAACAGTTTGTTGTGGAGACAACATCAACCTAGCTGATGGTGGTTCGCAAGCTTCTTCCACGACTTGTTCTACACCATATTCGACTGGCAACATAAAAACCATGTTTATCGAAGACGATGCAACTTCTTTTCCCTTTCTCTCAAGAAGATTTTCACTGTTGTCAGCTCTGACTTCATCACGCCATACCTTCCTTGTGCGCTTCAGCTGATGTTCAATCTCATTTTCGACTTCTTGAAATTGCTCTCTATTTCTCATCTTCTGGACACGCCTTTTCTGACTTTTAGTAAAAATTCCAGAAGGACAGCATTGAGGTTCCATAGTCTTAGCTCTTGCTTGTGACTTGTCTTCAAAGTAATCTTCAAAGTAATCCAATGAACAGGCAACTTTTGCTGAATCGGCCGATGCCCACTATTACCTTGTTGGCTTGGTCTTCCAACGTATAGTACATCAGGATCACTGCAACCAGGATAGTCTTCGATGGATGGCAATCTCATTCCTTCATTCCAGCAAAATCTAAGGAATTCACAACCCCAATGAGGGTCGAAACATCCCTCGTTACTGTAGTGATATTTTTCTTCCTCTCTTTGACGTCTGCCTTGGTACTTGCTAATCATACCAACCGATTTGAACCTCCTTGCTTGATATTTGTTCCTATCGGCTTGGTTTCTATCGGTTCCAGTATGAACCATGTTTACCGGGAAAGGGTGACCATCTATCTTCATCGGCCTTTTAGCTTCATTGAAATTTATCCTTCCATGTTCTATGACCGATTGAATTTGTTGCCTGAAAATCTTACAATCATTGGTGCAGTGTGATCCCGTGTTATGCTACTTCCAATACTTCCTTCTCTTCAACTCCTCAACCGATGGTATCACATGTCCTATCGATAGTTGAATCTTTCTTTCTTGAAGAAGAAGGTTGAATATCTTGTCAGCTTTAGTAATGTCAAAATCAAATCTTTCTTCCTTCCCCAAATTCTTAATCTATTGGCACACCACTGTCTTCTTATTCCTAGCCCAGTCGGCTGTATTGACTTCTGGGTCTTCGTCTTCGGAGTCAGAATCATAACTATAGTTATTATTGACATTGTTAGCCTTCTTAGCAAACATTCTGGCCTCCTGAAACCATGTTTCATGAGCCGATACCTTCTGAGCCAAATGTGCTAGGCTTTCAAAGTTCTATGCAGAAAATCTTTCTCTTATCGGCGCTAGCAGTCCCTGGAAAGCCAGATCGGCTAGTTGTGAGTCGGTCAATGCCAAACTATAACACATGTTCCTTACATCTTTGAATCTCTGAATGTAATCTAGCACTGTTTCATCTGATTTTTGCTTGATCGACGTGAGATCCGATAGCTTCATCTCTTGGATTCCACTGAAAAAGTATTTATGGAACTGTTTTTCTAGATCAGCCCAACTGCTGATGGAATTGTAAGGTAACGGAGAAAACCATGTAAACGCTGATCCAGACAATGACAGTGGGAATAATCTAACACTGAGAGCCTCTGTAGCCAATGCTTCCCTATATTGTGCTAAGAAACGACTGATATGCTCATACGTCGACACATTGTCTTGCCCTGAGAATTTTGAAAAGTCTGGTACCTTGTATCGGTTTGGCAGCGGTACTCGATCAAAATATCCAGGATATGGATGCCGATACATTTTACCATTCTCCTTTGGCTTGAGTCCAAATTGCTCTCTCATGACATCGGCAAACATATCGGTCCACGGTTGCTGCGATACCCCTTCTCCATATTGTTGCTGTAGTTGATCATACTGATCATACTGGGTTGGGTACTGAAGCCGTGGAGACCCCTCAGGCCGATACTGTTGGCTAAGATTGGCTCCTAAGCCTTGTGATGAAACATATGGTGGCGGTTTTGGTATATACTGATGGCCAATCGGCTGATTCATTCCGATTGGCTGTTGTGGCGACGAAGGAATATGATACGCAGGTTCGGTGACTGGCGGCTTTACGTTGAGTATATTGATTAGCTGCTCCGGTGTCAATTGTGTCGAACTTTGCCTCCCAGGGATCGGCTACTGTCTTGTCAATATCGTCGGAATAGTTCTGCTGGATATGGAAGCCGATGGAGCCTGAGTTTGGACTGAGTAGTTTTCCCACCAATTTCCGACTTCACAGTCCTATAACCCAGGAAAGCGTCTCCTGGAAGATAGATGGGCCCTTTTACTTTCTCCTCGGCTATAGTGCCATCCACCACCGTCTTGATCATATTTGTCAATGTATTTACGAGTACAGCGGATTGATTGATGAGGGCGTGATGGACCGCCGAATCAATACGATCTTGTAATGTATGGAGTTCCTTGTCTCTTGATTCGATCTTAATCTCCTTGCCCTTATCGTCGTTGATCCCGGATGTACTTGGCTCCGTGTTTACGACCAGCGGTAACTCGACTTTGGTTTTTTGAATTATTGTACCCTAGCGAGTCACCGTGAACGAGTGAAGGTATTGGCTTTGGAGTTGATCCAACTATTTCTTCATCTCCTACTTCTGCTCCTCGTTCAGCTGCTTGATCGTGATGGTTAGAATATTGTCTTCTGTAACTTCAGTGATATTGAGTGTCATGATGACATTGTGTCCCACCGGGCGTGCTAAAAGCGTGTTGATGCAAAAACACACACTGGCCTGGGAGATCTGGTTAACTCCAGTGCAGGTCCAAAACTTGCTTTCGGGTTCAAGGGCGTCCTAGTTGATTTGATCGTACAATCAACAAGATGAAACATGCAAGTTTTATTAATAAATGATAATCCATCGGCTAGGAAGCCGATGTCATATCGTGATGTAACCTAGCTGATACAGTAAAGTGTGAATCGGCTGTAAGGCATATTCAATGACAAGCTAACCCTAAACTTGATACATCGACTGTATATATTAGTATTACATAATCTTTACATCAATATTACTTTAGAAATCAACAATTGGGATAGATCAGACTTAACCGAGACAGTATAAATTGCCCTAGTCTAAAATAATATGAAATAATGATTATATGTACTCCTATCATAGCGGATGTCTAGATTTAAGTATGTATCAGCTATAGCTCTGAT
The DNA here is from genome assembly GCA_000573905.2 of Oryza punctata. Taxonomy (NCBI): domain Eukaryota; kingdom Viridiplantae; phylum Streptophyta; class Magnoliopsida; order Poales; family Poaceae; genus Oryza; species Oryza punctata. The sequence continues at coordinate 19,396,287 of CM002499.2, read as the reverse complement.
ACAACCCTATTTACTAGGATATTCTCCTGCAACAAATATATCTAACTATCATCAATCAGATTGGCGGCAAGTTTGATATATTTATATTAGATTAGATCCTTATATAAGGGGCAAATATAGTATATTAAACAAAGCATAAAACTATGTAAAACAACTATACCAGGTAAGATCGGCTGAAACCCCGATACTATCCTTTTTAACAACCATAAAGCAGCTAGAGACCATGATTCTAAACACGACTTAATAGATCAAACTTAACTGATGCATCATTAAGTATGAAAAGAAGCATAATTTCTAGACAATCAAGCCGATGGTTGCCTTTTCGAGATGGTGAATACATTATATAATTTAAACCAACAAGCCAATCTAGCCGTTATCGACAAAACCCTAGATAGAGATCGGTCGATGCAAGTAGATAGCATTGTCAATCTAGATTATATAACATATATGATAACTCGGAGATTCGCAAGATAGAATTAAAGTATCATAAAGATATAAGCACTAATTCCGATAATGCAAACCGCCATAACAAGTTTTACCTCTTTGTCGAAGATCGAAACCGATGCAGCTCGACTCGAAAGCAAGAAAACATCGAAAGGAAAAAGAGTATAAGGTTGGCGATGCACCGAGATTGATTGAACTGGTGTTGTTATTACTGATAAGATCTCGGGCTTATATTTATACCCAAAAATACAAACTTGTCCATTATTGACACGACTCATATTGTCCTAATACATCTCCAACTAGCGAACAAGTCCCTTAGACGGACTCTTACCGAAAATATTTATAAGTAAATTACACAAAATCCTAATTAATAGATACAATTGTCAATCTTGGACTCTATCCTTGCCTGGCAACATCATCGCAATCCCTCTCTCGAACCTGACATTAATTATGTAACCAATATCGGCTGTATCGGCTGTTCATATAAGACTCAGTATCGGCCGATACAGTCATTTAGCTGATGCGCACTCTGTTTCCGAGAATCCCGCACATCTTAAAACCCACTTCGAATTGGATCCTGTCTCCGATTCACGCGCTTGGAAAATTTCATCGTTAACAGCCCCTAAGGCGTTTCTTGGTGGTTTGGCCCAATTTAGGTCGGTTTGAGCTAACTTGTGGGCCCCTCAATCCGTGTGCTCGCATGTGATTTGCCGAAGGTGTGTTTCTTTGTATGTCGGCTTCATTTCTCCTCCACTTTGATGTATAATCTCTTAATCAATGTTAATTCTCTAAGTCTATTACGACTACATTTGATATACATGTATGAAATGCTAGTTCTCCATTTATTTATTATGAGTTGTCGGTCCAAGTTGGTATTTAATTTTCTACAAATGTTTACAACAGCAGGAAACCAAGTTTCTAAATTTTCTATTTTAAATTTTGTTTCCAAACCTCATTAGTACCTAACATGTAAACCCATCGAAGCCATGCATTTTTGGTCATATCTATTTTGTATCCTACTTTATATTCTACAGATAAATTTCTCAAATTTACAGTGAATGTGACGTCATTCGCTGTACATTTGTTCTGTGGCAAAAATCCAGTCAACTTTAGATGAGCATAGTTTCTGAAGTAGATAAATTTCGTTATTCATAAAGTCATGGTTTCTTCAAAATTTTGATCATTTTCTTGGAATGGTCTTGGTGTCATACTGTCACTCTATTTTGTGCAGAAAAAAATAGTCCTATCTTGTTGCTAGCTATTTATTTTGTTTGTTTCTTCATTTCAGGCATGAAAAACATTGAGTGTCCGGAAATGGCTGGCTGCATATTGCCTCAGTCCTAATAAGTCGGATACAAAAAGGATTAATAACCTTTCTAGAGTTCTTTTTGTCGTTTTCAGAATAGGCTTCTCCTCTACAGAAATTTTCTCGTAATATACTGATCAGTAATTATTTGTTTTCTTCTAGGGTGTGCATCCAACAGTAAGGGGAGAGGTTTGCGAGTTTTTACTTGGATGTTTTGACCCCAGGAGTACCTTTGATGAGAGGGAGGAAATCAGGCAAATAAGAAGGTACGTACTTTCATTCCTAAACAGTATCTGGTATATTTTTGTTCATTTCATAGTGCATGGTGCAATGCCTTGGAAATGAATGATTTGAATGGGTTCTTGCTGATAGGAACTAAAACGTGCGTGCTTTTGTAGCTTTGATCATAGGTCTTAGGGAGTAGTTAATTCATACGTGTGTTGTGGTTAATTAATTGCTGACGACGAAACCATGGTGCAATTATGAAGATCCATCTTGTGCTTGAAGTTCTTATGATTACTTTTAATGATCCTATATTACATTATGTGTTTTACATGGAGTACGTTTTGTTTTCTGAACGAACAAGGAGCGCTTACCAATCTGTTCTAACTTTTGCATGTGGGTCTTGATGTACTTTATAATCATTTAATTAACATGTAACCACCTAAGTGATCAAAAGTATTTCCATGTGAGTCTGTGACTGCACGATTAACGATAAACATATCTATATATTATCAAGCAAGAGCGGTAGTCGTCCTCTCAGAAACAAAACAAAAAAACAAATATTTGTGACGTGTGTTTGTCTTTCTGTCAGTTTTTTAATTTTTACTAACAAATGTTTTTTTTACCTTATTTGTAATTATGTTAGTAATTTTTTAGGTGTAATGAGGTAGTTGTGCTAGCATGTTTGTTTTTTCTGTTTTAAGTTCACTAAATTAATAAGAGTTTTGTGTGTCATGTTACTTCGTCCAGAGTAGTTCTTTACTGACGAGAAGAAAATTTTGTTGAGATCTCGTTACGGCACAGTAGTTAGTGAATTAAATTTGAAAAATATACTGTTCATTTAACTTTTTTTTTTAAGAATATTCGCGAGGTAAATTTTTTACAGGAATATTCACGGTATCGCGGATTGAACGCGTGAGACCACCGCGCGACGACGGCGCGAGACCAGTGCGCCGGAATCACGGCCGGTATCGCTCTATGCAAGAGCGACAGCGTCCAATCATAGTATAATTAAAAAATGATTAGTGACTCATGATGTAATTAACTATTTAATTAATAATAATTAGTGATTAATTAATCAATTAATTCGCTAACAATAATAATTAATCACTAATCCAATCCGGTTTTGCGGACTGGTACAGCGAGACCGAACGGTCTCGCTCTTTCATTTTACGAGACCGCGCGGTCTCACTTTTTCATTCCGTGAGACCGCGCGGTCTCGCGTTCCCCCGCGCGATACCACCCGCAAACGCCACACCACCTCACTTTCGCGTAACGATTGCGCGAGATCAACGGTATATTTTTGTAAAAAGTTTTGAATTACGAATATTTCTAAAAATAAAATGAATGATCATTATATTTTCAAATTTAATTCCAGTAGTTAGTTTGTCATTTGCTAGTCTAAACAGTAGTCAGTTAAGATACCATGATTTTCCATATCTAGTTGTAAGCCCATTACATTTTTTTTAGAAAAATATCATTTCTCCTTTGATGGTGGAGCCAAAAAAGTAATGGAGGGTATAACACGGGGGTTCGGGAGAGTTCTTCTAGATCTAATCTGATTCAGAATTCGCCCCTATTTATACCCTTAGGAAATCACAGAGCATTATGCCATCGAATTCCCCTCATGTTCACCTGTATAAAAGTGTATTCTCTCGGCAAGCGTAAGATCGGTGCTCCATTTAACTAATTAGCTCTGTTGTTTGATTATGGCCATTTGTGTTGTATTTTTCAGAGATTCTCAATGCTATGCTGAATCAACAATTCTATAGTTTTGAATTATTTTGATATTGAGTAGTGTGCACCTCTAGTATCAACTGTTTTCCATTGGCACCGTTTATATGAATTGTGCACGCCCACGGATGAAATCTGTATTTGTGTACAATTTTTGAATTTATTTTCTCATTTGTAATCTACTGAAAGCACGACCAGATTTCATTTGATCTTCATGAATTAGAAAAAAAATGCATAGCCATCTACAAGAATTCCCATGATCTTGCATGATGCACGCACTTATTCAGATTTCTGTGAATTTTTGTTAGAAGATATAGCAACATAGCTTCTGTGAATTCTTACCCCTTTTCTTCATGGCTGATATATGATATGTTTCCCCACTCTTTCCCTACCTTGCAAAGCTGAACTATGCATGCTATGTTTGTAATATAGCCATTTTATGAGCACCCAATGAATATCAGCCTGGTTGGCTACATGTAGGTGAAAGGTGAAACAACTAAGAGCAAATGAACTAGAAGCAACAAGCAGAGATGAGATAGATCAATAAAGCAAGGGAACAAAAAACTCCTCATTGTTAGTTTGTTAGTTGCGATCCCCGGGCCTTGATCGGGAGCACCAGCTGTACATGGCTATGGGCCCCTCTCATGTAGCGTAACATTCCATGGGGGAAGCTGCCGGGCACGCGAACCAAGGTTCACCGTAGACTCGTACTCCCCACACAAAACCCTAGAACTCCCACCGACCCGGGATACGCGCTGAAGTGAGGGGAAGTCCGCCGCCGAACGTCGCTACCGACGTCATCAACACCATCGCCATGGCTGCATCGACCTCCAAGGGTGAAGGTAAGTCCCTCTCTCTCCCTCCCTCCCGAACACTCCTAAAGCACCTACTATACCCATGAACTAGCTAGAATACCCCTAGATCAGTTCCTAGTAAAACCCTAGCACCCTAACAATGATATCAGAGCCAAACCTAGGAACGTATCTAGAGGGGTTAGAAAGGAGGAAGAAGAAGTGGTCTCGGACCCCCAAGAGAAGCCCAAGATTGAAACAAAAAAAAGGGAGGTAAAACCCTAACCCCTCCCACCGCCGGCCATCGCCGACGGGCACTGGAGGACATCCACCGCCACCGCCGGCCGTAACTGACGCGCGCGCGGGAAGCTCACCACCGCCGCCGCCGACCGTCGCCGACGCGCGCACGGAAAGCTCACCACCGCCACCGCCGGCCATCGCAGACGCCGTCACGAGAAGACGAAAGGGGAAGGGGTGCCGCAGCACAGCCAATCGACGGCGGTGCACTCACCCTTCGGTGAGTGTGTGCACCGGCGAGGGGGCATGCAACGACGCTGCCGTTTCTCGCCGCTCCGCCATGCGCTCTCGGGCGAAAGAACAGAAGAAAGGGCTAGGGTTTTGGCCGGCGGCCGGGAGGGAGGGGTTTTGATTCCCAATGTCGGTGCCCGCCCGTCCGATCAAAACCCTAGCGATTGGACGGCCGGCGATGGCTGGACCGAAATCGGCCCAAGAGGCTGGCGTGCGGTGGCGGCTTTCACGGCCCAGGCCTAGGTTGCGGCCTGTGGTGTGCGGGAGCACCCGCACGTGCGCAAAAAGGCCGTGGGCCATCCGGTAAGGCCAGGAAGAAGTCTAATCCAGGTCCCTCGTGGCCGAAGGAAAGAAGTTTAATTTTAGTCCCTTTTTTCAGAAGCGTTTACAATTATAGTATTGAATGTACTTAAACCAACATGAAATTTGTTTAGAGAGTAGATATGCGTACGGAATGCTTCTGAATATGTATGTTATTTTTTTCCGTTGCTATAATAATAGTAATGTTGTTATTAAGACCAACGTCGTCAATAGCAATATTAAAATGATGTTTATTAGTTTTCCATGCATTGGTTCTATTTCTGCCCAACGGTGATGTAGAATTAATGTGATAGCATGTTGTATGTTTTAACTTTGACCAACGTTAAATTAAGACATGCAAGAGTTTTAAATGTTTCTCAATTTCTTTAATTCATTTTCAGGAAGTAGCCACTAGTGTACATCTCGGCCGTTGAGCTCCTTAACGGGAACAACAATGGCTTATGACGAGAGAAGATTGAGATAGCACTTGCGCTATCAGACATAGATTTAGCTCTCGTCAAGGCTCGCCCTACTAAGCCTGTTGCTCCAGTGAGGGCAGAAGGTGAGAGTGAAGATGACTTCAAACAAAGAACGTTGGACCATGCTCCAATAAGACAAAAGTACGATACTGATCATGCAAAGTGGGAGTCATCAAACCGCAAGTGCTTAATGGTAATTAAGAGGAGCAATCCCAGCATGTACCACCGCTAGTGAGTATCTTCAGAAAGTGGAGAATCAGTTCACTGGTTCTTTGAAGGCTTATGCGAGCACTCTCATTAAGAGCTTAGTGACCATGAAGTACACTGGCGGAAGGTTTAGAGAACACATTTTGAAGATGAGCGGCATCACTTCAAAGCTCAAGAAGATGGACATGGTAGTCCCTGACGAGTTCCTAGTTCACATTTTTGCCTCCCTTCCTTCAGATTTTGAGGGTTTTGTTGTTAACTACAACTCACAGCTTGAAAACTGGGACATTGAGAAGCTCATTGCCATGTGTGTGCAAGAAGAGGATAGACCGAAGGCTCGTGGTAATTCCACCAACTATGTGAAGCACAACAAGAAGAGGAATAACTACAGCCAGACTGCAGTCTCTCCTAAGGCACACGGAAAGGTGCCACAAAGTGACCCACGACCAAGCAATGTAGAAGTGGTGGATAAGGACACTTGCAAGTGGTGCAAGAAGAAGGGGCACTATATGAAGGATTGCCCTGAATTCCTGAAGCATATGCTAAAGAAAGGTGAGGACATTATTACTTTTGTAGATGAATCCCTATATGTAAGTTATTCAAAATCCACTTGGTGGGTTGATTCAGGTGAGACCATTCATGTTGCAAATTCAATACAGGGATTCCATACCAGGAGGATCCTAACAAGAGGACAAAGATTCATTAGAGTGGCAACTGGTGTCGAAGCTGAAGTTGGAGCTATTAGGGAACATCCATTAGAATTGAATAATGGCTTCACACTTTATTTGCGTAATGTTCTCTATGTACCCTCCTTAAGTTGAAATTTAGTTTCCATCTGATGTTTAGCGGATGATGGATATAATTGCTATTCCGATCAAGACTTATGTTCAATTATATTCAAAAATAAGTGTGTGGGTCCTGCCCTCCGACAAGGCCAACTTCATATGTTGTCTAAACATGAAAAAGTGAATGTTGTATGCAATGAAGAGAATGTTGCATGCAATAGTATGTCTTCCTCGTCTACGAATGTAAGAAATAAGAGCAAACGATGCAACGATGAAACATCTGTGAAATTGTCGTACTATCGTTTAGGCCACATTTCGAAGGGGAGAATTGAGTGATTAATTAAAGAAGAAATTCTGCATCCTTTAGACTTTAAGGATTCAGAATATTGCATTGATTGTATTAAAGGAAAGTATATTACACAAATAAAGAAAGGAGCCATACGAAGTTTAGGAAAATTGGAAATCATACACACATATATTTGTGGTCCTTTTCCAATTAAGACTATGGATGGTTATGATTCATTTATAACATTCATAGATGATTATTCGTGTTGTGGCTATATTTATCCAATTAAAGAATGATCGGAAGCATTGGATTAGTTTAAGATATTGAAGGCTGAGGTAGAAGATATGCATGATCTAAAGATTAAAGTAGTAAGATCCGACCGTGGAGGAGAGTACTTGTAACGCCCTGAAAATTCGACCGTCGAAATCGGAACTCAAAAAAAATAATAATAAAAATAATACGAAGTTTAAGAACATTTAGATTTAATTTGCATCATGCCGCATTTGATGACTTGTATATTTGAATCTTTATTTTGCGGGAGTTTAATTTATCGAAATTATTTCAGCGCGAACCCTAGCACGGAAATCGACACGAAGAAATAATCAGTGCATAAATTATAATAAGTTCTAAAAAAAATTTAGGGCGGAATAATTCTAAATATCGAGTTTATTTCATTCATGCGAGAGAGTTATAAATTTGGGCAAAATACAATACAATGCTAATGATAATAGTTACAGGAAAAAAAAAGAAAAAGAAATGCTACTGTTTATCTTCCCCGATGAACCGTAGCCTAACCTAACCCTAACCCTAACCCTAGCTCTACCGTGCACCGGCCGCCCTCGCGCCGTCCCGCGCCGCGCGCGCACGCGCGCCTGCCGCCGCCGCCGCCGCCCGCGCCGCACGCGCGCCGCCCGCCCGCGCCGCGCGCGCCACGCGCCACACCGCCGTACCTCGCCCACGCCGCGCACCATGCCGCGCCCACGCCGCCCTCGAGCCGTGCGCCGTACGACGCCGCCCCATACCGCCTCACCATGCCGCCGCCGTGTCCACCGTACGTCGGCCGTACGCGCACGCACGTCGCCGCCCTCCTCCTCTTCCCGGCCGGCCTATAAAAGCCCCGGCCGAGCCCTGCTTTTCCCCATTCCCCTCCCTTCCGGTTTCCCCTCTTCTTCCTCGCTCTGCCGCGCCGCCGCCGCCCGGTGAGAGCTCGCTGCCGCCGCTGCCGTGCGCCGTCGCCACCACCTCTGCCGCCTCGCCGCCCGGGCTGCCGCCGGCCGCCGCCGCTGCTCGCCGTCCTCAGCCGCCGCCGCCGCAGGCAAGCCCCCCTTCCCCCTCCCCTATCCCGTCCCCTTGCCGGCGTGCTGTAAGAGAGAGAGAGTAACAGAGAAGCAGAGGCAGAGGAAGAAGACGATACAGAGAAGGAGAGAGAATAAGAGAAAAAGAGAAAGAAAAGAGAGAGAAGGAAAAATAAAAATAAAAATAAAATAAAAATAAAAATAAAGGGAGATAAAAATTGGGGTTAGGAATTTAATTATTTTTGTTTATCTCGAATATATGTGCTAGATTAATATAAAGTGTGAGTTTAATTAAATAATAAGATAGACCGACATCGGTTATTTTGGAAACGCGGGTAGAATTATATCAGACATTTAATTGCGATTTAAAGTGTTCACCTAACTAGATTATTCTTTAATTGTGAATACTTAGCAATGTACTTAGCCGATTATGTAGATTTTTATTAGTTAAATTCCGCTAGTCGTTTATATATATATAATCGGGGGATTAATTACCGGTCGTTTTTAAATTGCTATCGTAGGTAAGCGATCGTTCGTATCTATTTAAATATTTATTTATTCGGTATCTAGTTGGTTCCTACTCAATAATAGGGCTATCCGCTAAATTACCCGTCGTGATTATTTTAGCCGACTATTCACTGGGTAGGGTTACCCTTTATTATCGGTCTCTAATTTATTCGAGACACGTAAATCAAATCGGATTAATAGTTTAAATTGGCTAGCGCTAATATTTTAGAACAACGGCATTAAAAATCAAAATAGTATTATTTTTAAACAAAATGGAATCGAAGTCGTCGTTCAACTCTCGCGCTCGATCCTTTCTTTAAACTGAATTTTGTTGGAGTTTAAATTGAATTCTAAATGAATTCAATTCCTTTCGCACGTAATTATAGATCCCGAGGGAGCTGTGAGTCCGACCGAAGACCAAGAACCACCGGACTTCGAGCAAGGCAAGTCATCACTATTCCTTGAACATATTGATCCCAAATTGCGAAATTATTTTGTTTGCAAATAAAGTTGCATGCAATGATGAACATCCTACTTGTCGTTATGCCATGCCTTGAATATTGTTCGCCCCATATCCTCTTGTAACCATGTTACGTATGAGTCCCTAGTCAATTATGACAAGTGCTTAGTAATGCTATTCTAGAATCATGCATACTCATGTTTATCAAAACGCTATATGCTTGGGCAATTACCTTTGGGAAGGTAATTGAGATGCGGCATGTGGAGGCATGAGCGCCACATTGCCATGATATGATGACATGATTTGTGAAAGGAGGAATAAAACCAAACAAATGTTTTCGACTGGGGCGGATGGTGGATTTGGGTGGAATCCGGAAAAGGGTAGTTCCGTCCCCGGTCAGTTAAGGACCGAGCCATGAAGTTAAGCATGAAACGACCCCCAGTACAACCGTACTTCTCGGATGGGTATAGACCTAGCCGACTAGATAGCCGAGCAGTGGCAGTATCCTTGCATAGATGGTTCACCCCAGTGTGTAAGGCGGGTTCGCTACGTCGGGGCAACCGTTGAGGTGGGGACGCGGTGCGTACCCTACGTCGGTGTCGCCGTTGGTAGAACTGCCGCGTGTGTGAGAGTGATAATCTAAAACTTAAAATATAAACTTGTGCGTGTGTGAGACTTCTTTCCCCCGGGAGTGCCAGAACTCCTCTCACTGCTAGAAACAGTTACGCCTAGAGTGTATGAGGATGATAGTTCATGGAGCGGGTACTGCCAATGTAAGGTTATCGAAAGGCTTTGCCGTGACACGTCTCATGTGTTGGGATGAGGCTCATGTGTTGGGCAGTCGCGGAGTACGGGTAAAGTGTACATCCACTGCAGTGTGAGTAAACCAAATCTATTCGAATAGCCGTGCTCGCGGATATTGAGCACCGGGACATGTATTACACTTGGCTAGACTCTAAACTCTTAACCTGTGTGGGATGGGTTATTGCATGATGAATTTTATGCTGTTGGAGCCAACCCCTGAGAGCAGGGAAGGTGGGCGTCCACAGAAAACCATGACAACCAACGGCGGAAAGCCATCCTTGGGATCACGATGGATGGTAGACAGAACCGTCGTTGTTTAAATTAAACTCTGGTATTAAAACTTGACCAGTTATGCTAGGTCTTAGGTTTGTGAAAATGATTGCAAAACTAGCTTTATGCAACAGAGCCTATGCCTTGCCTTGAATGAAACCCTTCATACGCATTGTTGCCATGGTGACTTGCTGAGTACGGTTGGTACTCACCCTTGCAATTATAAACTTCATTAGAAGCCGAAGATGATACCGCGGAAGATCCCTACGCCTACTACGAAGAGGATGCGGAAGATGAGGGTGCCCACTAGGTCAAGATACGGTCGTTGCCTGTGGCAATAAGGATACCGCTGCCTTCTCTCCGCTACTTATCTATATTCTGCTTTGGACTGTATTTCGAACCGTTTGGTCCTTTGTTCTAAGACTATGCCTTCGGGCCTATGATGTAATAATTCGTACACGACGCATATGTATGCGCTTTTGGTAATTCAACTATGTATCGTGTGTGCTAAACTACTTGATCCAGGGAAATGGCACAGAGTACACGAGTGATTCCTGTTGCAAGACGGGGGTCCTTACAGAGTTGGTATCAGAGCCATACGACTGTAGGAAAGACCAAATGGCGCCCCACCCCAAAGTAGATGGTCAAGGGAGAGATTCCCAAATAGGAATATTTTCACAAAACCTACTTTCGCAAAACCAAATGCATATTTTCCTTAACTCATATCTACTTCTTTGCAAAATGAGTTTTACCTTTACTAATCTTAAACTTTCTTAAAAATAGATGGCAGATTCGAGTGCATCTTGGGAGATGGACCTGCCCCATTCAGAGGGGTATGTCGTGGAGTTACACAGGATGATAAGGTGTTTGAGGTACCCGAGGATCCCTACCTACCAGGTGAGGTAGCTCGGACCAGCCTGGAGGCTAGAGTGGTGGTTGAGTCCCGAGTTCCTTCAGAGGCAGGCCACTGGTTCAGGACTCGCTACTGTCGCTACACTCCAGAGACCGCGATGCAGGATGCTGCCCAGGAGGCCTTTCTCCGACTCAGCTCGATCCATCGATCTGAGTTGGCAACCACAGAGTTTGCCCACCACCCGTTCCGAGAGGAGGACAGCTCCGTGTGTACCGTCCAGGACACCCCCTGCTGTTACAACCCGATGGTGACCCGATTGTCCCGATGGGCGGAGGCTGTCGACGACTGCTACGAGACGGCTCTGCTGGAGATCGACGAGCAGCACAGGCGTCTGATTGAGCTGGAGACCGAGGTGACTGATCTCACAGTGCAGCACCTACAGCTTGAGGAGGAGCACCAGACCCGGGGCAGTGAGATAGACTCACTGAAGACACAGCTCCGGGCCCGCAGCGACCAGATGCAGCAGTTGTCAGGTCAGCAGGATGAGCGTCGCAGGATGATGGATACGCTCGAGGAGCAGTTGAGGGTGAGTCAGGAGCACGTTAGCCAGCTTACAGAGCAGCTCAGAGCCACCACAGTCAGTGCCACGGGGGCTTCCACTTCTACAGTAGTTGGGCAGGACCGCTACTTCTTCCTCACCCCACCGTACCCGCCAGCGTTCCACTCACTGGTAGATGCCCTGGCCACCGAGTCAGCACCCTACCTGATAGACCCCACAATGATACAGTCGCCAGTTGGAGAGCCAGCACCTGCTACCTCCCCACCACCAGGGTCTTGTGTGGAGACCCCGATTCAGGTTGACTCCGAGGCAGAGGATGAGGATGACCCAGAGGAGATAGAGCCGCACATCACCGACCCCTCGGAGGACGAGACTCCGGCCTACCGCATCACCTTCGCCGGTGGCCCTCGCACCCGCAGCACGACACGCAAGAGCACACGACCACCGCCCAAGAGGACCAAGCCAGACCCAGAGGCTACCACCTCCGAGCCGGGAGGGCTCAGGTTCGCGTCTGCCAGCGACTACCCCCTTCCTGCGCCAGGATCCTGCGGATGGCTGAGCGACTAGACTGGGTGTCCACTACGGCTCCGATCTCGCTGGGATGGTTTTTGGAGAGCGAGACACCTTTATCCCCCGATGTATGTCGACGAGTAGTTTGATGTCGTAGTTCGATGATTGTAATGTTGGAACCTTATTATGACTGCACACATATGCAGTCATTTGTGTTTGGGTTTGTGAACTCTATGATGTTTTTATGAGATGTTGTTGTTATGTTGCAAATGAGTTTATTCCACCATGCTTACCGAACAAAGATCACATCAAAAACAACTCCCCGAATGGGGTAGAACCCTAAGGGGGGTCGGTTCGAGGAACAGAATACTTACTCAACTAATCCCCACAGATGTCCAGCCGATGCCGGACAACAAACAACAATGAGGGAGCCCCTGAACCCGATCTAAACACCTTAACCGGAATTATGGCCGCACAGACCCAACTCCTGCCAGCCATCGCAAACAATCAAGGCAATCGTGGGGGATCAAGTTTTGGGGAATTCATGAGGACCAGGCCACCCACGTTCGCCACAGCAGAAGAGCCCATGGATGCTGAGGACTGGCTGCGTATCATTGAGAAGAAGCTGACCCTCGTACGGGTGAGAGAGGCAGATAAAGTGATTTTCGCAGTTAATCAATTGGAAGGACCAGCCGGGGACTGGTGGGATACTTATAAAGAGGCACGAGAGGAAGATGCCGGTGAACCCACCTGGGAGGAATTCGCTACCGCCTTCCGCGACAACTTCGTGCCCGCCGCAGTGATGCGCATGAAGAAGAATGAGTTCAGGAGACTGCGTCAAGGGAATACCACCGTACAGGAATATCTGAATCGTTTTACTCAGCTGGCCCGTTACGCAACCGGAGACCTTGCGGACGAGGAAGAAAAGGTTGACAAGTTCATTGAAGGATTGAACGATGAGCTGCGTGGACCCATGATAGGGCAAGATCATGACAGCTTCCAGAGTCTCATCAACAAGGTGGTTGGACTGGAAAACGATCGGAAGATCATGGAGCACAACCGCAAAAGAAGGCTTGCTATGAACCGTCCGCCTCAAGTTGCATCACAACGACCCAAAGGAGCTACCTCGTCAGGATGGAAGCCTGCAATAGTGACTGTCAATCGCTCTGCTACACCTAGCAATTACAACAGGCCGATTGCTGCCCAGACTCGCACACCTGCACCCAACCAGGCTACTACCGGGATAAAAAGGCCGGGAAGCTGTTTTAACTGTGGAGAGTATGGGCATTTCGCCAACAAGTGCCTGCATCCCAACAAAACGCCCATCCGCACCGGAGCCAATGCCACGACAATCCAAGGGACTGCTACCCCAGCAGCCGGGAGAGGACTGTTCAGGACACCGCAGACGGGCAGGATCGCGACCGGATTCGGACGCGGGCAAGTGAACCACGTGCGAGCGGAAGAAGCCCAGGAAGATCAGGGCGTGCTAATGGGTACGTTCTCTATAAATTCTACTCCTGTTAAAGTTCTCTTCGACTCAGGCGCATCGCATTCATTTATATCCTTAAAAGCTAGCCAACAACACAACCTAAACCGAGTAGAACTGCGGAAACCCATGATAGTACATTCACCAGGAGGGGAGATAAATGTGAACCAAGCTTGTGTCGACGTGCCAATCCGTCTTAGGGATGTGGTGTTTCCCTCAAATCTTATGGTCCTAGTACCGCAAACCCTCGATGTCATACTAGGCATGGATTGGTTAACAAGAAACGGAGGAATCATAGATTGCAGCCGTAGGGAAGTCACGTTGACCACACCCTGGGGATCAGCAATGAGAGCGACTATGGATCAAGACCCCAGGTTACCTGAACGTGCCGGTGGCATATTCACCATGCTACCCTTGAAAGGAATGCCGGTGGTTCAGAAGTTCCCCGATGTATTTCCTGAAGATCTACCTGGAATGCCACCAGATCGTGACATTGAATTCGTCATCGATTTGATGCCCGGGACTGCCCCCATATCCAAGAGGCCATACCGGATGCTAGTTAATGAGTTGGAAGAGCTCAAGAAGCAAATTAGAGAACTACAAGAGAAGGGATTCGTACGCCCCAGCTCATCACCCTGGGGAGCCCCAGTATTATTTGTCAAGAAGAAGGATGGTAGCATGAGGATGTGTGTGGACTACCGTTCATTGAATGAGGTGACTATCAAGAACAAATATCCATTACCGCGAATAGATGACCTCTTCGATCAACCTAAGGGAGCCAAGATATTCTCTAAGATCGATCTTCGATCCGGATACCACCAACTGAAGATCAGGGCTAGAGACATTCCCAAGACTGCGTTCTCGACACGCTACGGGTTATACGAATTTACCGTGATGTCTTTTGGATTGACCAATGCTCCGGCTTATTTCATGAATCTTATGAATAAGGTATTCATGGAATATTTGGATAAGTTCGTGGTAATATTTATCGACGATATCCTCATCTACTCCAAGGATGAAGATGAACATGCCGAACATCTACGCTTGGTACTAAAGAAACTCCGGGAACATCAGCTCTATGCAAAGTTCAGCAAGTGCGAATTCTGGTTGAAGGAAGTTGCATTTTTAGGTCATGTGATATCAGCCGGTGGCGTAGCAGTAGACCCTGCTAAGGTTGAGGCGGTTACCGAATGGAAAGCACCCAAGTCTGTAACGGAGATCCAAAGCTTTTTGGGATTGGCCGGATACTACCGAAGGTTCATCGAAGGGTTCTCTAGGATAGCCCGACCCATGACCCAGCTACTAAAGAAGGAAAATGAGTTTAAGTGGACTGAACAATGTCAGGAAAGTTTCGAACGATTGAAAGAAAAGTTAACCACTGCCCCTATCCTAGTCCTCCCTGATAACCGGAAGGATTTTGTGGTATACTGCGATGCCTCGAGACAAGGGCTGGGAGGAGTGTTAATGCAAGAATGAAAGGTTGTGGCGTATGCTTCGCGACAACTGCGACCGCACGAGGAAAATTATCCTACCCACGACCTTGAATTGGCCGCAGTGGTTCATATGCTGAAGATTTGGAGGCATTATTTGATTGGGAATCATTGCGATATCTACACAGATTACAAGAGTCTGAAATATATCTTCACGCAACCCGACCTGAACCTAAGACAGAGACGGTGGTTAGAATTGATCAAGGATTACGACTTGGAGGTTCACTACCATCCCGGGAAGGCAAACGTCGTAGCGGACGCACTAAGCCGAAAAAGCCATTGCAATCACCTGAGCATGGAAGGCATGGCCCCTGAGCTTAGAGAGGAAATAGCCCACCTGAACTTACACCTAATTCCGCAAGGGCAGATAAACACTCTGGAAATACAGCCCCTACTGAGGAAACAGATAGAAGAGGCTCAAAAGGATAACGAAGAGGTTCGAGAAGTAAAAAAGCGCATGGCCGCAGGACATGCGAAGGAGTTCTCGGTTAGCGAGGAGGGAATATTATGGTATAAAAAGAGGATCTACGTGCCAGAACAAGGAGGGTTGAGGAAGCTCATACTAAAGGAATCCCATGAATCGGCTTACTCCCTACACCCGGGGGGTACGAAAATGTACCAGGACTTGAAGGAAGGGTACTGGTGGCCCAATATGAAACGGGATGTGGCAGAGTACGTAGCGCTCTGCAACGTATGCCAAAAGGTGAAGGCCGAACACCAGCGACCAGCAGGGTTACTACAACCTCTCAAAATTCCTGAATGGAAATGGGATGAGATCGGTATGGATTTTTTCGTAGGATTACCTAAAACCGCAACAGGTTATGATTCCATTTGGGTAATCGTGGATAGACTCACTAAAACTGCGAGGTTTATCCCTGTAAAGACAAACTATAGCAGCGCCAAGCTAGCCGAGCTATACATGTCCAGGATCGTGTGTCTTCACGGCGTACCAAAAAGGATTATATCCGACCGAGGTACCCAGTTTACCTCACACTTCTGGAATAAAGTGCATGAGGCCCTCGGAAGCTACCTCGCATTTAGCACGGCATATCACCCCCAGACCGATGGCCAGACCGAAAGGATGAACCAAGTATTGGAGGATATGTTGAGAGCATGTGCACTGGACTTTAGCAAAGACTGGGAAAGGTGTCTACTGTACGCTGAGTTCTCCTACAACAACAGTTATCAGGCTAGCCTAAAAATGTCGCCAAATGAAGCATTGTTCGGACGACGATGCCGTACCCCGTTAATGTGGTCCGAGACCGGAGAGCGTGCCGTATTCGGACCCGATATAATCAAAGAGGCTGAGGAGAAGGTTCGCCTAATCCGTGACCGACTAAAGATGGCACAGTCACGCCAGAAGAGCTACGCTGACACTCGGAGAAGGGATCTAGAATTTAAGGAAGGAAATTACGTATACCTAAAGGTCTCCCCACTAAGAGGGACAAAACGGTTTAAAGTCAAGGGAAAGCTAGCACCAAGGTACGTAGGACCGTTCCAAATAATCGCTAGACGAGGAAAAGTTGCCTATCAGCTCCAACTACCGGAAAACATTTCCGACGTGCACCCGGTTTTTCACGTCTCCCAGTTAAAGAAATGTTTGAGAGTGCCACAAGAGCAAGCCCCGTTGGAGGAAATCCACATCGCAAACGACCTCACTTATCCGGAACACCCTGTAAAGATCTTGGATGAAGCCGAAAAAGGAACCCGAACCAAAGTATGGCGTATGTACAAAGTGCAATGGAGTAATCACACCGAGGATGAAGCTACATGGGAAAGTGAGGAGTTCCTGAAGACTGAGTACCCGCATCTATTCGACAACCGGTAAGAAATCTCGGGACGAGATTTATTTAATGGGGGTAGGTTTGTAACGCCCTGAAAATTCGACCGTCGAAATCGGAACTCAAAAAAAAATAATAATAAAAATAATACGAAGTTTAAGAACATTTAGATTTAATTTGCATCATGCCGCATTTGATGACTTGTATATTTGAGTCTTTATTTTGCGGGAGTTTAATTTATCGAAATTATTTCAGCGCGAACCCTAGCACGGAAATCGACACGAAGAAATAATCACTGTGCATAAATTATAATAAGTTCTAAAAAAAATTTAGGGCGGAATAATTCTAAATATCGAGTTTATTTCATTCATGCGAGAGAGTTATAAATTTGGGCAAAATACAAAACAATGCTAATGATAATAGTTACAGGAAAAAAAAAAGAAAAAGAAATGCTACTGTTCATCTTCCCCGATGAACCGTAGCCTAACCTAACCCTAACCCTAACCCTAGCTCTACCGTGCGCCGGCCGCCCTCGCGCCGTCCCGCGCCGCGCGCGCACGCGCGCCTACCGCCGCCGCCGCCGCTGCACGCGCGCCTACCGCCGCCGCACGCGGGCCTGCCGCCGCCGCTGCCGCCCGCGCCGCACGCGCGCCGCTCGCCCGCGCCGCGCGCGCCAAGCGCCACACCACCGTACCTCGCCCACGCCGCGCACCATGCCGCGCCCACGCCGCCCTCGAGCCGTGCGCCGTACGACGCCGCCCCATACCGCCTCACCATGCCGCCGCCGTGTCCGCCGTACGTCGGCCGTACGCGTACGCACGTCGCCGCCCTCCTCCTCTTCCCGGCCGGCCTATAAAAGCCCCGGCCGAGCCCTCCTTTTCCCCATTCCCCTCCCTTCCGGTTTCCCCTCTTCTTCCTCGCTCTGCCGCGCCGCCGCCGCCCGGTGAGAGCTCGCTGCCGCCGCTGCCGTGCGCCGTCGCCACCACCTCTGCCGCCTCGCCGCCTGGGCTGCCGCTGGCCGCCGCCGCTGCTCGCCGTCCTCAGCCGCCGCCGCCGCAGGCAAGCCCCCCTTCCCCCTCCCCTATCCCCTCCCCTTGCCGGCGTGCTGTAAGAGAGAGAGAGTAACAGAGAAGCAGAGGCAGAGGAAGAAGACGATACAGAGAAGGAGAGAGAATAAGAGAAAAAGAGAAAGAAAAGAGAGAGAAGGAAAAATAAAAATAAAAAAATAAAAATAAAAATAAAGGGAGATAAAAATTGGGGTTAGGAATTTAATTATTTTTGTTTATCTCGAATATATGTGCTAGATTAATATAAAGTATTAGTTTAATTAAATAATAAGATAGACCGACATCGGTTATTTTGGAAACGCGGGTAGAATTATATCGGATATTTAATTGCGATTTAAAATGTTCACCTAACTAGATTATTCTTTAATTGTGAATACTTAGCAATGTACTTAGCCGATTATGTAGATTTTTTTTAGTTAAATTTCGCTAGTCGTTTATATATATATATAATCGGGGGATTAATTACCGGTCATTTTTAAATTGCTATCGTAGGTAAGCGATCGTTCGTATCTATTTAAATATTTATTTATTCGGTATCTAGTTGGTTCGTACTCAATAATAGGGCTATCCGCTAAATTACCCGTCGTGATTATTTTAGCCGACTATTCACTGGGTAGGGTTACCTTTTATTATCGGTCTCTAATTTATTCGAGACGCGTAAATCAAATCGGATTAATAGTTTAAATTGGCTAGCGCTAATATTTTAGAACAACGGTATTAAAAATCAAAATAGTATTATTTTTAAAAAAAATGGAATCGACGTCGTGGTTCAACGCTCGCGCTCGATCCTTTCTTTAAACTGAATTTTGTTGGAGTTTAAATTGAATTCTAAATGAATTCAATTCCTTTCGCACGTAATTATAGATCCCGAGGGAGCTGTGAGTCCGACCGAAGACCAAGAACCACCGGACTTCGAGCAAGGCAAGTCATCACTATTCCTTGAACATATTGATCCCAAATTGCGAAATTATTTTGTTTGCAAATAAAGTTGCATGCAATGATGAACATCCTACTTGTCGTTATGCCATGCCTTGAATATTGTTCGCCCCGTATCCTCTTGTAACCATGTTACGTATGAGTCCCTAGTAAATTATGACAAGTGCTTAGTAATGCTATTCTAGAATCATGCATACTCATGTTTATCAAAACGCTATATGCTTGGGCAATTACCTTTGGGAAGGTAATTGAGATGCGGCATGTGGAGGCATGAGCGCCACATTGCCATGATATGATGACATGATTTGTGAAAGGAGGAATAAAACCAAACAAATGTTTTCGACTGGGGCGGATGGTGGATTTGGGTGGAATCCGGAAAAGGGTAGTTCCGTCCCCGGTCAGTTAAGGACCGAGCCATGAAGTTAAGCATGAAACGACCCCCAGTACAACCGTACTTCTCGGATGGGTATAGACCTAGCCGACTAGATAGCCGAGCAGTGGCAGTATCCTTGCATAGATGGTTCACCCCAGTGTGTAAGGCGGGTTCGCTACGTCGGGGCAACCGTTGAGGTGGGGACGCGGTGCGTACCCTACGTCGGTGTCGCCGTTGGTAGAACTGCCGCGTGTGTGAGAGTGATAATCTAAAACTTAAAATATAAACTTGTGCGTGTGTGAGACTTCTTTCCCCTGGGAGTGCCAGAACTCCTCTCACTGCTAGAAACAGTTACGCCTAGAGTGTATGAGGATGATAGTTCATGGAGCGGGTACTGCCAATGTAAGGTTATCGAAAGGCTTTGCCGTGACATGTCTCATGTGTTGGGATGAGGCTCATGTGTTGGGCAGTCGCGAAGTACGGGTAAAGTGTACATCCACTGCAGTGTGAGTAAACCAAATCTATTCGAATAGCCGTGCTCGCGGATATTGAGCACCGGGACATGTATTACACTTGGCTAGAGTCTAAACTCTTAACCTGTGTGGGATGGGTTATTGCATGATGAATTTTATGCTGTTGGAGCCAACCCCTGAGAGCAGGGAAGGTGGGCGTCCACAGAAAACCATGACAACCAACGGCGGAAAGCCATCCTTGGGATCACGATGGATGGTAGACAGAACCGTCGTTGTTTAAATTAAACTCTGGTATTAAAACTTGACCAGTTATGCTAGGTCTTAGGTTTGTGAAAATGATTGCAAAACTAGCTTTATGCAACAGAGCCTATGCCTTGCCTTGAATGAAACCCTTCATACGCATTGTTGCCATGGTGACTTGCTGAGTACGGTTGGTACTCACCCTTGCAATTATAAACTTCATCAGAAGCCGAAGATGATACCGCGGAAGATCCCTACGCCTACTACGAAGAGGATGCGGAAGATGAGGGTGCCCACTAGGTCTAGATACGGTCGTTGCCTGTGGCAATGAGGATACCGCTGCCTTCGCTCCGCTACTTATCTATATTATGCTTTGGACTGTATTTCGAACCGTTTGGTCCTTTGTTCTAAGACTATGCCTTCGGGCCTATGATGTAATAATTCGTACACGACGCATATGTATGTGCTTTTGGTAATTCAACTATGTATCGTGTGTGCCAAACTACTTGATCCAGGGAAATGGCACAGAGTACACGAGTGATTCCTTTTGCAAGACGGGGGTCCTTACAGTACTACGGTCGGCATATCCCTTATGACCAAATACCTGGACCTTTTGCAAGGTTTCTACAGGAAAATGGCCTAGTAGCCCAGAAGAACGGAGTGGTCGGAAGACGTAACCGTACTCTAATGGACATGATCCGAAGTTTGTTAAGCCACTCCACTTTACTGATAAGTCTATGGATGGAGGCATTAAAAACCGCTGCCCATATTCTTAATCGAATATGAAGTAAGTCGGTGCCCAAAGCACCGTATGAGTTATGGACAAGAAGGAAACCCATGCTTAATTATGTACGAGTGTGGGGCTCTCCAGCTGAGGCAAAGTTATTTAACCCAAATATTGGGAAGCGAGATCCCAAGACAGTTAGTTTCCA
Organism: Oryza punctata; assembly: GCA_000573905.2. Classification (NCBI taxonomy): domain Eukaryota; kingdom Viridiplantae; phylum Streptophyta; class Magnoliopsida; order Poales; family Poaceae; genus Oryza; species Oryza punctata. The sequence continues at coordinate 19,375,169 of CM002499.2, read as the reverse complement.
TTTCATTGGCTACCCTGAGAAATCAAAAGGTTTCATTTCTACTGTTCTGACAGACAGACCAAGTTCATAGAAACGAGACACGTAGTGTTTCTGAAGGATGAAATAGTTAGGGGGAGCATGGTACCCCGAGAAATTAGTCTTGAAGAGAAGTGGGTATGTGTACCTACTGAATGATTCAAGAACCTTTGTTCTCGATACCTGTTGCTGCAACACCGATAGCACAGAAGGCTGCGATGTTAGCACCTGTTGTTAGTTCTCCTGTGGCATCAAAGTGGCTTGAAGCCATGGAAGATGAAATGAGATCAATGAGTACCAACAAGGTTTGGGACTTAGAAGAAATTCCTAAGGAGCCAAGGCAGTAGGCTGCAAATGGGTTTATAAAATAAAATGTGACTCCAAAGGGAATGTAGAAAGGTATAAAGCGCGACTTGTGGCATAAGGTTTTACTCAAAGAGAAGGAATATATTATAATGAGACATTTTATCCGGTATCATGCGAAGATTCCTTCAGAATCGTAATGGCACATTATGATCTAGAGTTACATCAAATGGATGTAAAGACGACATTCCTTAATGGGGATTTATATGAGAACGTCTACACGGCGCAATCCAAAGGTTTTGTTGTGGAAGGAAAAGAACAAATGGGATGTCATATGAAGAAATCCATTTATGGATTAAAACAGGCCTCCAGGCAGTGGTATTTAAATTTTGATGAAGTAATAAGAAGGTTTGGGTTTACTGAGAATGAAGAGGACAATTGCGTTTTGTTGACGACCAAATTTGGTAATTCAAGTATCGGAGATAAGGATAGAATCGAAGAAGATCCAAGAGATTAGATCATATTGGAAACAGAGCGAGAATCGACTGAAGTCCGAATCGGCTGCGGATAAAATCGGCAGAGTTCGAGTTGGACAGGGTTAGCCGATAGAGCCGATTTCGGAAAGATGACTTGGTACACGTCATCGGGTTAAGTTAAGATGCTTCATATGGATTGCCGCGCACGGATAGAGTCCTGGAAAGGCAATTGTATCTATTAATTAGGATATTTTATGTAATTTCCTTATTGATAATCATGGTAAGAGTCCGCCTTAGGGACTTGTTCGTTAGTTGGATTTGTATTAGGTTGACATGAGTCGTGTCCGTGATGGACAATGTTTGTATTTTCAGGTATAAATATAGAACCGAGGTCCTGTAAATAATAACAACAGACGTTCAATCAATCTCGGCGCATCGCCACCTTTGTTTTCTACTTTTCGACAAGTTCGTGCTTTCGAGTCGTGCTGCATCAGTTTGATCTTCGACGAAAAGGTAGGTCTTGTTATGGCCGTTTGCATCACCGGAGCTAGTGCTTACATCTTCATGACACTCTAGTTCTTTTTTGTAAACTTCCGAGTTACCATATACATTGTATAATTTAGATCGACAATGCAATCTACTTGCATCGGCTTGATTCTATTTAGGGTTTCATCGATATCGGCTAGATTACTTTGTTGGTTTAGATTATATAATGTATCCACCATCCCGAAAAGATAACCATCAGCTTGATTGTCTAGATCTCATGCTTCTCTTCATACTTAATGCTGCATTGGTTAAGTCCAACTTATTAAGTCGTATTTAGAATCATGATCTCTAGTCTGTTTTATGGTTGTTAATAAGGATAGTATCGGGGTTTCAGCCGATCTTACCTGGTATAGATGTTTTACATTGTTTTATGCTTTGATTAATGTTCTATATCTGCCCCTTATATCAGGATCTAATCTAATATAACTATATTGAGCTTGATATCAATCTAATTGGTAATAGTTGAATATATTTATTTCTAGAGAATATCCTAGTATAGGGTTGTATCGGAGCTATAGTCGATACGTGCTTAAATCTAGATATTGGCTATGACATGAGTCTATATAATCGTTATTTCATGTTATATTAGACTTGGGCAATTCATATTGTCTCGGTACAGTCCGATCTATCCCAATTGCTTATTTCTAAAGTAATATTGATGTATTGATTATGTAATACTGATCTCTTTAGCCGATATACTAGTTTTAAGGTTAGTTCTATTATTGAATATGCCTTACAGCCGATTCATACTCTATTGCATCGGCTAGGTAACTATACGATATGAAATTGGCTAGAGAGCCGATGGACTATCGTTTACTAACATATTTGCATATTTCTTCTTGTTGATTGCAGGATCAAATCAACTGGCACACCCTCAAACCTAAAGAGCTAATTTTGGACCTGCACTAGAGTAAAGTAAATCTCTCAGGCCAGTGTGTGTTTTTTTGCATCAACACGCTTTTGGCATGCCCAGTGGGACATTGTGTCATCATGTCACCAAACATCACTGACGTCTCGGAAGAGAACATCTTGCCGATTACGATCGAGCAATTGAGCGATGAGCAGAGAGAAGAGATGAAGCAGATGCTAGATCAACTCCAGAATCAATATCTGCATTCGTTCACGGTAACCCGACACGGCACAGTCGTTCAAAGGACTAAAGTCGAGGTGCCGACGATCGTAAAGTCAGATCCAAGTACATCCGAAACAACTGAAGAAAAGGACAAGTAACCCAAGATCGAGTCAAGCAATGAAAAACTACACACGATTCAAGATCGCGTTGATTCGGCAGTACATCACGCTCTCATCAACCAGTCTAGACTACTTGTGAATACGTTAACAAATATGATGAAGTCAGTAGTCGATGGAACTATAGCCGAAGAAAAGGCCAAAGGACCCATATATCTACCAGGCAGTACGTTCCCAAGCTACAGGACTGTGAAGACAGAAATTGGCAGGAGTCAACAGACACTTCAAACCCAGGCTCCATCGGCTCCTTTCTCCGGTTCGAATATCCCAGCAATAATGACGAGACCACAGCCGATCACTGGGGGGCAAGCTTCAAACCAGCTGACACCAGAACAATTGATCAGCATACTTAATCCAAAACCGTCAGTTGTCGATACTTCATATCAAATTCCTTCGGTTCCACAACAGCCGATTGGAATTACTCAGCCGATAAGTCAGCAGTACAGCATAGAGCAACTTCCCAATGTACCACCTCAAGGCGTATCGGCTAATCTCAATCATATTTATCAGCCTCATTCTCCACGGCCTCAGCTGATCCAGTACGGCCAGTTTGATCCAATTCAAGAGCAATATGGTGGAGCAACACCGCAACAGCCGTGGGCTGATATGATCGCTGATGTCATGAGGGAACAGTTTGGGCTTAAGCCTAATGATAATGGCAACATGTATCGGCACCCATATCCAGAATACTTTGATCGGATACCACTGCCAAACCGATACAAGGTGCCAGATTTCTCCAAGTTCTCAGGGCAAGATAATGTGTCAACTTATGAACACGTTAGCCGATTTCTAGCTCAATATGGTGAAGCATCTGCTACAGAAGCCCTCAGAGTCAGATTGTTTCCACTTTCTTTGTCTGGATCGGTGTTTACATGGTTTTCATCCTTGCCTTACAATTCTATCAGAAATTGAGCCGATCTGGAGAAACAATTTCACAAATACTTTTTGAGTGGCATTCAAGAGATGAAATTGTCATACCTCACAGCTATCAGGCAAAAGTTAGATGAATCAATACCAGATTACATCCAAAGATTCAGAGATGTGAGGAACAGGTGTTATAGTCTAGCCTTAACAGATTCACATCTAGCCGATCTGGTCTTCTAAGGGTTGTTGGCGCCGATAAGGGAATGATTTTCGGCTCAAGATTTTGAGAGCTTAGCTCATCTGGCTCAGAAGGTATCGGCTCATGAGACAAGATTTCAGGAGGCTAGAAAATTCATCAAGAAGGCCAACAATGTCAACAATATCTACAGTTATGATTCTAATTCTGAAGATGATGATCCAGAAGTCAATACAGCCGAGTGGGCTAGGAACAAGAAGACAGTGGTTTGCCAATGGGTCAAAAATTCGGGAAAAGAAGAAATATTTGATTTTGACATCACCAAAGCTAACAAGATATTTGATCGTCTTCTTCAAGAGAAACAAATTCAGTTGCCGGCAGGACATGTGATCCCATCGGCTGAAGGGCTGAAGAGAAGGAAATATTGCAAGTGGTATAATACAGGATCTCACAGCACCAATGATTGCAAAATTTTCAGACAGCATATCCAATCGGCTATCGAGCAAGGAAAGATCAAAATTGACGAATCCAAGAGGCCGATGAAGATAGATGGACATCTTTTTCCAGTAAACATGGTTCACCCTGGATTTAACCGGAACTAAGCCGATGGAGGTAAAAATTACAACAGAAATATTAAATCGGCTGGTATGATTAATAAGTATCAAAAAAGACGCCAGAGGGAAGAGGAGTCATATCACCATGATGATGAAAGATATTTCAATCCCCATTGGAGCTGTGGATTCTTTGGATTCTGTTGGAACGGATGTATGAGGTTACCATCTATTGAGGATTGCCCCGTGTATAGTGATTCTGATGCTCAGTACGTTCAAAGACCAAGCCGGCAGAATGCAGGAGTACATCGGCCGATTCAGAAAAGACTGTCAGTTCATGAAAGACTTGGGCTGATCCAGCAAGACGATGATGAAGATGATTCGCAAAGAGAGTCCAAAAACGTACAACCACAATGGTGCCCTTCTAGGATTTTTACCAAGAATAAAAAAAGGCGTGTTCAGAGGATGAGAAATAGGGAACAATTCCAAGAGGTTGAAGGAGAAAGCGAACATCGGCTTAGACAACGAACAAAGAAGGTTTGGCGCGTGAAGAGCAAGGTGGTGCCAGCCGATGAAATCCAAGCCGATCAGAAAAGAAATCTCCATAATAAGGGCAAAGAAGTGATGTCATCTGCAATAAACATGGTTTTCTTGCTACCAGCTGAATATGCATTTGAACAAGTTGTCGAGCAAGCAGAAGAGTTGCCATCGGCTAAGTTGATGTTATCTCCACAACAAGCTATTTTTGAGAAGCCCGAAGGAACTGATCATCGGCACCTCAAGCTACTATATGTCAAGGGATTTGTCAATGGGAAGCTGATGTTAAAAATGTTGGTCGATGGAGGGGCAGCTGTCAATTTAATGCCATATTCAACCTTCAGAAAGCTTGGGAAGAATCCAGAGGATTTGATCAAGACCAATATGATTTTGAAGGATTTTGGCGGGAATCCATCTGAGACCAAGGGAGTTTTGAATGTGGAGCTAACCATCGGCAGTAAACGATTCCTTATACATTCTTTGTTATTGATGGGAAGGGTTCCTACAGTCTGTTGCTGGGAAGAGATTGGATCCATGCTAACTGTTGTATTCCCTCAATAATGCACCAAAGCTTCATTCAATGGCAAGGACACCAAATCGAAATCGTGCCAGCCGACAGGTCAGTCAATGTAGCTAGTGCCAATTTATCTGTTTGGGAGATGGAAGGAATTGATTGCTTATCTGGAAAAGTTTGGCAAGGAGATTATTTCAAAGTTTCTGATTATGCCATACAACCAACAGGAGATGTAGAGCCCTAATTATTGTTTTGAGGGCGCCGTGGAGGGTTCCAATTTCTACACGAAGGATACTGTTGATGATCTCGACGGCAAGCTAGGACAAGGCTTTATGTCGGCCCATGAGTTAGAAGAAATCGACATTGGACTAGGTGATAGGCCTAAGCCGACATATATTAGTAAGGGTTTATCAAAAGAATTTAAATGTAAATTAATAGCACTTTTGAAAGAATATAGAGATTGTTTTGCCTGTGGATACTATGAAATGCCGGGACTTAGTCGATCGATTGTTGAACATCGGCTCCCTATCAAACCAGGCTATCAGCCATACAAACAACCTCCAAGACATTGTAAAGCTGACATGTATGATGCTATCAAGGCCAAAATTACAAGACTTTAAGATACCGATTTTATTAGACCATGACGATATGCTGAGTGGATTTCAAACATAGTACCAGTTATCAAGAAGAACGGTAAACTCAGGATTTGCATTGATTTCAGAGATTTAAACAAAGCCACACCAAAAGATGAATATCCAATCAACTGGTTGATGCAACATCTGGACATAAAATTATCAGCTTCATGGATGGCAATGCAGGTTATAATCAAATTTTTATGGCAGAAGAAGATATTCATAAGACTGCTTTTAGGTGTCCTGGTGCAATTGGCTTGTATGAGTGGGTCGTAATGACTTTTGGGTTGCGGAGTGCTGGTTCTACATATTAAAGGGCTATGAATTATATATTTCATGATCTTATCGGCATGTTGGTAGAAATCTACATTGTTGATGTGGTGTTCTAATCTAAGGAAGTTGATGAACATATAGCCGATTTAAGACAAGTACCGGAAAGAGCAAGGAAATATGGTTTAAAGACGAACCCAACTAAGTGTGCGTTTGGTGTATCGGCTGGGCAATTCCTTGGATTTTTGGTGCATGAGTGTGGGATTGAGATACCCCAGAGGAGTATTGAGGCAATTAAAGACATAAAACCTCCAAAAGATAAGACTAAATTGCAATCTTTGATCGGCAAAATAAATTTTGTTCCGCGTTTCATATCAAACTTGTCTGGCCGAATCGAACCATTCACTCCATTGTTAAGACTAAAAGCCGATCAAGAATTTGTCTGGGGAGAAAGACAGCAAAAGGCTTTGGATGAAATCAAGGAATATTTGAGTACTCCTCCAGTTCTCATACCACCATAAAAAGGGCTTCCTTTTAAGTTATATTTGTCAGCCAATCAGAATTCTATCGGCTCAGTTTTAATCCAAGAAGTTGAAGGTAAAGAAAGGGTTATATTTTATCTCAGTAGGAAACTTTTGGATGCAGAAACGAGGTATTCACCTGTGGAGAAATTATGCTTGTGTTTATATTTTTCTTGTACAAAATTGAGGCATTATTTGCTTTCCAATGAGTGCACAATAGTATGTAAAGCCGATGTAGTACGATACATGCTACCGGCTCCAGTTCTGAAAGGACGAATTGGGAAGTGGATTTTTCTTTATCAGAATTTTGACCTAAAGTATGAATCGGCTAAGGCAGTTAAAGGGCAGGCGATAGCCGATTTCATAGTTGAACACAGGAATACCAGTATTGACAATGTTGACATCATGCCATGGACTTTATTCTTTGATGGTTCTGTATGCACTCATGGTTGTGGTACTGGCTTGGTGATCATATCGCCTAGGGGGGCAAGTTTTCAGTTTGCTTTTACTATCAAGCCTTATTCTACAAATAATCAAGCCGAATATGAAGCTGTTCTGAAAGGATTGCAATTATTGAGAGAGGTTGAAGCCGATGCTGTTGAAATCATGGGTGACTCATTATTGGTGATCAGTCAGTTATCTGGGGAATATGAGTGCAAGAATGATGTTTTGATAGTCTACAATGAGAAATGTCAAGAGTTGATGAAGACTTTAAGATAGTTACTTTAAAGCATATCCCTAGGGAGCAAAATGTTGAAGCCAATGATTTAGCTCAAGGTACATCAAGTTACAAGTTGATGTTGCAAGGAGTTGAAGTAGAAGTTGCATGTCTACCAGCCGATGATTGGATGTCTGATATATTTGAGTATTTGAAGAATCCTTCTAAATCGGTTTCCAGAAAGTTAAGGTATAAAACTCTCAAATATGTTCTGCTGGATGGTACATTATACTATCGGACGATTGATGGAATTTTACTAAGATGTTTGAGTCTGGAAGAAGCAAAAGTAGTCATGTGTGAGGTGCATGAACAAATTTGTGGAACTCATCAATCGGCTCACAAGATGAAATGGCTGATTCGAAGAATTGAATATTTTTGGCCGACAATGCTGGAAGATTGTTTCAGATATTACAAGAGATGTCAAGATTGTCAGAAATTTGAAGCTATTCAAAGAGCACCAGCATCGGCTATGAATCCCATTATCAAGCCATGGCCGTTCAGAGGTTGGGGTACTGATATGATCGGCCAGATCAATCCACCATCGAGTAAAGGGCATAAATTCATATTAGTTGCTACTGATTACTTTACCAAGTAGGTTGAGGCAATTCCTTTGAAAAAGGTTGGCAACAAAGATGCTATTGAATTCGTCAAGGAACATATTATATACCGGTTTGGTTTGCCACAGACGATTACAACTTATCAAAGTTTAATTTTTGTGTCCGATTAGTTTGTTAACTTTGCTGATAGCATGGGGATTAAGTTGTTGAATTCTTCGCCATATTATGCACAAGCAAATGGATAGGCTGAGGCATCTAACAAGAGCTTGATTAAGTTGGTCAAAAGGAAGATTGCAGAATACCCTAAAAAGTGGAACACTATATTGGCAGAGGCATTATGGTCCTATCGGATGGCTTGTCATGGTGCAATTCAAGTACCTCCATATCAATTGGTTTATGGGCATGAAGCTGTGTTACCATGGGAAACCAACATCGGCTCTAGAAGGATTTCTTTACAAGATGAGCTGACAGCCGATGATTATCATAATTTGATGGTTGATGAGTTAGAAGATTTGGTTCAATCTAGATTGCGTGCTCTTGAGAAAGTTAGAAAAGACAAAGCAAGAGTTGCTAGACATTACAATAAAAAGGTTGTGCCAAAGTCTTTTGAGGAGGATGAACTTGTTTGGAAATTGGTGCTGCCGATAGGAGCAAGGGCCAATAAATTCGGCAAGTGGTCACCGAATTGGGAGGAGCCTTTTCGGATTCATAAATGTGTTTCTAAAGGGGCCTATATGTTAAAAGGACTTGATGGAGAAGTTTTTGGTAGAGCAATTAATGGAAAGTATTTGAAGAAATACTACCAAGTGTCTGGATTGGATCATAATCGGCTGAGTTATGCCGATTTACATAGATGGCCGATATGGTTCATCTCGCCCTTAGTCACATTTTAATTTTGTCCATGTTTGTCAACATGCAAAAATTAAGGGGGCATACATATACAGAAATTATGGATTTTCAACGCAAATTATGGATTTTCAATGCAAGATATATTGATTGGCATAAAAGATTCAGAGAGTATATATTACATAGTATCAAGGTTTTCCAGCCGATTACAAAAAAATTCTAAGTCCCTATTACATGTCATCACTGGGCGAGATAGCGTTGGATGGCTGATATTGCTCTTTGCCTAATTTCTTCAACTTCAGCAATGGCTTGGGTGTCTTGAGCATCTGTTCCAGGGATGACTTTGAGGGACTTGGGCGTCTTGATAGCCGATTTCAGTTTTCCCTTCTGTTCTTCGATAGCCTTTGGGAGATTGGCTAATTTCTGTTTTTCTATAGCAATCTTAGCATTGCATTCTTCAAGCTTAGCCAGAAGATCAATCCTTTCGGTTTCCAATTGATCTATGATAGTTTTAATCGGCTCTTCGGCAAGCTGATCAAGCTTGGCTTTCTCAGTATGCACAAGTTGTCGATTGGTCTGGATTATGGCTTCTATGCTTTTCTTCTCCAGCCGATAAGATATTCTTTGTCTAGCTTTCTCCAGCTTGAACTGGTGTTGCTCAAGATATACAGCTGGAGTGATAGTACTTTATAGATTGTTCGGGATCAAAGCTTGGATTTCCTGGAATCTTGCCCGGATAGAACTGCAATCAACTACCAAACTGTCTAGAGATGCTTCTAACTGATGGGATATGTCTTCAAGATTCCTTTTCACATCTTCGGCTAGAGGAGCTAGAGCTTTGCTTATTGTTTCTCCTTCTGCTTCTTCATCAAAGTAATCCTTGATATCAAATGAAAACAGATCGGCTAAGACCTGCAAAGGGAAGAATTAAAGAGAACTAAGTAATAGACTATGTTGTACAACCGATTTGAAATTTTTGAAGGAATAAGACTTACAGGGATAGCAGGAGCAGTAGCTTGTTCTTCTTCCTCAACATGGTGACTGCCTACAGCCGATGGAGTGTGTTCGCTAGATATCGGCAGTGCTTGAGGCGATGGTGGAGGAGGAGGCTGATAGATTGTAAAATTTAATGTTAACTGGTATCGGCTGAAGTAAAGTTAAAATTTATAGAGTTGAGAATTACCGATGAAGTCCGAATAGCTGGTTTGGTTGGTGCTGGAGCTGGTTTCTTTTTCTCAGCTGGCCTTTTTTTCTGCAAAAATACAAAGTTTAAATTGAGAAACTAGCAATAAAAAAATTTTGTAAAAAGATGGTCATACCCTTGGTTGCCGAGAGAATACAGCTGGGGCAGCAGGAGTTGGAGGAGTCCTTTTGGGGGCTTGAGAAGCTGATGGAGCTTTTTTCCCCTACATCACTCAGTTCAGCTGCAGCTTCATCAATTGCCTTTTCAATCTTTGCCTCATCTGGGGTTTCTTCAATATCTAGCAGATCATCGGCTGGTTTGACTTGTTGTTTCTTCGGCTTTTTCTTAGTAGCCGGTTGATCAGCAGTTGATGCTCTGGTTTTCCTTTTCTTACCGATATCAGCTGGCTCCCTTATTTTTTCTTGAAGTAGACTTGAAGTCTTGGGGGCATGGTAGCTGATACTTGGGGGAGCTAATCCACATCCATTTGGTAGGAGGCCTGTAGCATATTCAATTTCTTTGCCGTTGTTGCTTGTGCATGGAGGAGATGAGTCTGTTCTCTGCAAAAACAAAGATAGAATATGAAGTTAGCACAGAATCGGCTGACAGGTTTTAAGCAAAAATTGGCAGAAAAAGTAAAGAGCTTACTTGAGGAATCATGTCAGGAAACAAGTCTGTCATTTAGATTGTAGCCGATTGATGGAAAAGATGTTGCTTCCATTCAGCCCACCATGCAGTGAAGATTTTGCTCCTGAACATGGCTAACACAATATTGTCAATACTGCCGAGGGGAGGTCCTGGAATATTAAGCAGCCAATCCATCATCAAAGTTGAAGTGATTTCTCCTCTACACTGGATTTTATCGGCAAAGTATAAGCCGATTGGCTGTTGACCCATGCCAAACTGTCTAGCTGAGCTCATTGGGTGATAAAACTCATATGATACTTTGATATTTCTGCCTTGATGGATGCCGACAGGGAGAATGCGTGGGCTGATAGCAGCAGCGAAAACCTCTCTAGACTTCTGAAATTTCTCATGATTGATTTCTTCAAATCTGAAGTCTGATGGCAGTTCAAAATTGATTTAATCTTCATAGAAAAACCAAATTCTGGCATCTTTCTGGAAGCTATCATAAAAACTGAAGAACCAATCCTTCAGTAGTTCAGCCGATAGCTTTGCTCCAGTATCGACTAGCGTATACGCATACTCCCCATAGGATGTGCACCTACAGCGGGTGATTTCTTCCCCATCTTCATCTGTGATTGGCTCTAATCTTGGAAACTCGGCTTCTGTCAGAGCTGGCCGATCTACAGCTTTCATGGCCACCAAATTTAACCAAGATTGCAATAAGCACCAAGGGCCGCCTGCGCTGACTACTGAGCCAATGGCTATTTTAGCCGATGCATTGTTCAGCATGTGATATAAATAGCCGAGAAGGATTTTTCCTAGGGGGAATTGCCTTTTCTCTTCGAGGGCTTCGGCTAAATGTTGCCATTTAGAAGTTGGGCCACAGCTAGATCCACAGAAAATGAATTTTTCTAGCCACATCAACAAGAAGGTTGTGTGCTCTCGAGGAGAAACATATCCTTGACCCATATTTGCCGAGATAAACCCAGACCATCCTCCTATACTCTTGGTTTTGAAGTCGAATCTATTCTTGGAATTTAAGGTCATGGGGTTAGCCGATGAGGTGATGTCCAGGCCAGTGAGCATGGTGATATCAAGCAAGGTTGGGGTCATCGGCCCTTGGCTAAATATAAAGGCATTGATGGTGTTGGACCAGAAGTAACTAGCAGAAGCCATCAGTGGTTCATCCTTAGCAGAATTCGCTATTGTGAGAGATAAAGCCTGGCTGGTTCCAAGTTCATCCCAATGGCTCTGTTTGCTAGCCGATATACGTTTATACCATGCAGACCAGCTTTTCTCTAGGAAAGGCCAAGATTCGAAAGTATTTTTCCAGTGCCCTAAGTTGGGCTTTGCTAATCTGAAAGGGATTCTATTGGTCTCGACAGTAATAAATTCGGTTGGGTCGGAATTGCCGATTGGACCAAGAAAGTAATGGTGTTCGTGATTCAGACTAGGGATGGCGATCAAGTTTGCAAGATGCTACAAAAGTAAAGTGAAAAGGAAAAGAGAGTAGATTGAGATTATGGCAAAACTGATCTACTGCATAAAAGAAGGGATCTAGCTAATGGGTACTTTCCTCTGCGTATTCAGTCGATGGAGCGGCGGATGGAGCAGTTGAAGACGACATTGCCGCGGGCGGAAGTTGGTCGGAGAAAAAGTCACCTTGAAGTCGCCTTTTTGCACCGAGGGGATCGCCAGAGAGAAAGAGGATGAAGATTACTAAAGCGGTGGAAACAATATAACGGTGTGAATTTTCTTAGGGGTGACGGTTAATATTTAAAGCAGTGCGGTAACGGTCAGAAAACGGCAAGTGCGATATTCTCTCGGAGATAAAATCTGGTAAATCCGAAACATGACCAAATATTTCGGACTTGAGGGGCATGTGTTGATGACCAAATTTGGTAATTCAAGTATCGGAGATAAGGATAGAATCGAAGAAGATCCAAGAGATTAGATCGTATCGGAAACAGAGCGAGAATCGGCTGAAGTCCGAATCAGCCGCGGATAGAATCGGCAGAGTTCGAGTCGAACAGGGTTAGCCGATTGAGCCAATTTCTGAAATATGACTTGGTACACGTCATTGGGTTAAGTTAAGATGCTTCATATGGATTGTGCACACGGATAGAGGCCTGGAAAGACAATTGTATCTATTAATTAGGATATTTTATGTAATTTCCTTATAGATAATCACGGTAAGAGTCCGCCTTAGGGACTTGTTTGTTAGTTGGATTTGTATTAGGTTAACATGAGTCGTGTCCGTGATGGACAATGTTTGTATTTTCGGGTATACATATAGACCCAAGGTCCTGTAAATAATAAAAAAGGTGGTGCATCGCCACCTTTGTTTTCTACTTTTCAACAAGTTCGTGCTTTCGAGTCATGCTGCATCAGTTTGATCTTCGACGAAAAGGTAGGTCTTGTTATGGCGGTTTGCATCATTGGAGCTAGTGCTTACATCTTCATGACACTCTAGTTCTATTTTGTAAACTTCTGAGTTATCATATACATTGTATAATTTAGATCGACAATGCAATCTACTTGCATCGGCTTGATTCTATTTAGGGTTTCGTCGATATCGGCTAGATTATTTTGGTGGTTTAGATTATATAATGTATCCACCATCCCGAAAAGATAACCATCGGCTTGATTGTCTAGATCACATGCTTCTCTGCATACTTAATGCTGCATTGGTTAAGTCCAACTTATTAAGTCGTATTTAGAATCATGATCTCTAGCCTGTTTTATGGTTGTTAATAAGGATATTATCAGGGTTTCAGCCGATCTTACCTGGTACAGATGTTTTACATTGTTTTATGGTTTGTTTAATGTTCTATATCTACCCCTTATACCAGGATCTAATCTAATATAAATATATTGAGCTTGATATCAATCTAATTGGTAATAGTTGAATATATTTATTTCTAGAGAATATTCTAGTATAGGGCTGTATCAGAGCTATAACCGATACATATTTAAATCTAGATATTGGCTATGACATGAGTCTATATAATCGTTATTTCATGTTACATTAGACTTGGGCAATTTATACTGTCTCGGTTCAGTCCGATCTATCCCAATTGCTTATTTCTAAAGTAATATTGATGTATTGATTATGTAATACTGATCTCTTTAGCCAATATACTAGTTTTAGGGTTAGTTCTATTATTTAATATGCCTTCCAGCCGATTCATACTCTATTGCATCGGCTAGGTAACTATACGATATGAAATTGGCTAGATAGCCGATGGACTATCGTTTACTAACATATTTGCATATTTCTTCTTGTTGATTGCAGGATCAAATCAACTGGCACGCCCTCGAATCTAAAGAGCTAATTTTGGACCTGCACTAGAGTAAAGCAAATCGCTCAGGCCAGTGTGTATTTTTTTGCATCAACACACTTATGCAAAGTTTAGAAATGGGAGATTCATTTTCCTTATCCTATATGTAGACGACATCCTACTCACTAGTAATTATATTGATCTACTGTTGGAGACGAAAAATTTTTTGTCCTCGAATTTTGATATGAAAGATCGTGGTGAAGCCTCATTCGTTCTAGGAATAGAGATTCACCGAGATAGAAGAAAAGAGGTTTTAGGACTATTGCAAAAGGTATATCTGGAAAAGATACTAAAGAAATACAGTATGCATATGAGTAAGCCTACACCTGCTCTCATAGTCAAGTGTGATAGATTTGGAAAAATTCAATGTCCCAGGAACCAATATGAGATCGATCAAATGAAAGCGGTTCGATATGCTGCAGCTGTCGAAAGCTTGCAGTATGCTCAAGTATGTGCACGCCCTGACTTAGCTTTTGTTACCGAGATACTTGGCAGATATCAGGAAAATCCAGGCACAGATCACTAGAGAATGGTAAAAAAAGATTGGCATTATGTGCAAGGCACAAAAGGCCTCATGCTAATGTACAGAAGATATAATTCCCTAGAGATAGAAGGGTATTCAGATTCAGATTTTGTGGGAGATGTACACGATAGAAAGTCCACATCATGTTACATATTCATTCTCGCAAAAGGAGCTATTTCATGGAAAAATTTCAAGCAAACCGTCATAGCATCATCCACGACGTATGCCGAGTTTGTAGCTAGTTATAAGGCCACGGGGCAGGCAAAATGGTTAAAGAAGCTTGTACCCAGGTTGAAAGTGGTCGACAGCATTCAAAGGCCACTCAAGATGTACGGTGACAATGGGCCAGCAATGTTTTATGCTCACAACAATAAATCAAGTGGTGTTGTCAAACACATTGACATTAAGTTTTATGTTGTGAAAGCGAAGATCCAGGATCATACCATTAGACTCGAGCATATAAGAACAAAGGAAATGTTAGCGGATCCACTTACAAAAGGCTTACCGCCCAGTGTGTTCAGAGAACACTTAGCCGGCCTGGGTTTATGGGAAAGCCTATGATCCTTGGATTACAAAAGGGCGTAGTGTTTATTTCGAGATCAGGAGGTGCATTGTAGTCGTTGCGTCTGATTGTTAAGTGGTGACTGTCATGATGAAGTGTGCTCTACGCATCAGTCTATTTAGAAGTAAATAATGAGTATAAGAAGTTAGAAAGGCGGAGATCGAAGGGGGAGAATATTAGTTTGTTAGTTGCGATCCCCGGGGGATTCGGGAAGAACTAAGGATATGTTCCTTGTCTATGGAGGAGAGGAAGAGCTTGTTGTAAATGGTTACACCGATACTAGCTTCCAAACCGACAAAGATGATTTTAGATCGCAGTATGGATTTGTGTTCTGCCTGAATGGCGGCGTTGTGAGTTGGAAGAGTTCCAAGCAAGATACAGTTGCTGACTCTACAACAAAAGCCGAGTACATTGCCGCTTCTGAAGCAACAAAGGAGGCTGTTTGGATAAAGAAATTTGTTTCTCAACTGGGTGTGGTGTCTAGTGCTCTCAGTCCTATGGACCTCTATTGCGATAATAGTGGGGCCATTGCACAAGCCAAGGAGCCTAGATCGCATCAAAAGTCCAAGCACATTTTACGGCGGTATCACCTCATTCGCGAGATAGTGGATAGAGGAGATGTGAAGATATGCAAAATACACACGGATTTGAACATTGCAGATCCGTTGACGAAGCCACTCCCTCAGCCTAAGCGTGAGACACACACTAGTGCAATGGATATTAGATACGTGCATGATTGACTCTAGTGCAAGTGGGAGACTGTTAGTGATATGCCCTAGAGGCAATCATGGAGATGATTGTATCACATACTATGTTTACATATTTATCTGATATTGTTCCTTGAAATAGATAACTCATTATTGGCTAATGAATATGTGATTCATTTATGAGACTCTTTATATTATATGTTGCTATTTCTAAAGGATCCCTGATCAAATATCATATGTGGAACAAATATGGTTAAATGATCAGCACATGTATTGACTGATGATGATGTCTCATGGATCATGGTATAGAGATACTAAATTGATAATGTGGACACATGTTGGGGAACATGTTGTTGGATAGACCCGACATAAGACACTGCAACAACTATTTGTGTAGTGCCATCAATGGTCTCGATTAGTGTTGGTATAGAATTCTTAGACCTGAGATTATTATGGTTTCCAACATGTGTAGTGACTTACTTAGGGACTGCTAAACGCTATTCCGTAACTGGATAGTTATAAAAGTAGTCTTCGGGTGTGTTATGAAACATGTAGTGGGATATGAATAATCAAGATGGGATTTGTCCCTCCTATGGAGAGATATCTCTAGGCCCCTCGATATTATAGATTATGAAAGTGCATGGCTATGCCAAAAGTGATTGAGGAGTCAATCGCAGGTTATATAAGATCGAGTGAATGATTGAGCTATTAGAGGATGGCACATATCTAGCCTTGAGCTTAATCGATATCGTGAGGCAAAGGGATTCATACAAGTAAACACTAAAGGTTCAGCCGATATGATCTTTATGTATGCTCGGTGGGTCAATACGTTCTGTTAGAGGCCGTTGTTGACACGTGGACTGAAAAGGAGTTTTCGGGTTACACCCGAGAGTGCATGAACCTACAGGGTCGCACGCTTAAGGGGCCGGAATAAAGGGATTGGATGGAGATCCAATATGCACTCAATTCGGATAGGGATCCGAGTAGGACTCCTATGGGCCTTGGAGGCCCGGACGTGGTTCCTATATATTCGTGAGGGGTGTGGCCGACGGGTTTAACAGATCACGCCACGTGTAACCCAAGCCGCCACTTCCCTCCACGAGCAAACCCTAGCCGCGCGCGGGTGCTAGCACATCTGCGTGTGGTGTTCCTTCCCTGGACGTGTGGATACCGGTGGAGGCGCCGCTGTCTTGCGGTGCTGATCAGCGTGGGAGCATGGCGAGGAGAACACACGAGGAGGAGAAGGTCAAGCCGCTGCGATCGACTACTTCCTCTACATCGGCGCGCACTACATCGCGAGGATTCCTTCGGCTGCTTAGCACATACTTCCGCTGCACAGCGCATCGAGTGGTAACGATCTATGATCTCATACTTGCATGGTTCCTGGTTTATGCGGTAGAAAAATTTTGTTTTATGCTATCGTAGCCTACGCGTATCCCAACAGAAGAACCATGCATGGTATCTCCGAGTACAGATATCAGGAGAAGAGATGGGAACACGAGGAGAGGAATTCGCTGGAGGTAGCCACGAGTGGTACTTCTTCGCCAATGACGGCTGTTGCTCCAGCCATATCAATTTTAGCTCCATCAACTTAGACCCTGATCAACCACCTCAATCAAAATTGATTTCTCATCTGAAACGACATCAATCAGGACTGCTTGAGGCAAGGCGGTACGGAATACACATCTTCCATGCAGGCCGATGCATGAAAGTAGTGATTCTGATGTTAGTGACTTGATCTTCACAGGTTGCATGGCTTCATCTTCGCAGAGGAGTCGCTGTATGTTGTGCGCGGACGAAGGTAAGGGAATTACAATGAGAAGTTATTTCAATCTGCTTATATATATGTTGATAAAACGTCAATAGCAATTGTTTCATCAGGTACAGCGCCAGGTTAATCAACTACAGACACTACTGAAGAAGTGATCTTTATCCGGATAGTAAAAGTCACATTAGTCCCGGTTCGAATATGAACCGGGACTAAAGATACTTTTTACTTCCGATTAACAAGTGCACTGGGACTTTATGATCTTTAGTCCTGATTGGTCATCTTTAGTCCCGATTCATTTTTTGTCAGGCTGTCAGGCCGCCGGGTATCTTTAGTCCGGGTTGGTGTTACCAATCGGGACTAAAGATGGACACTACACCAACCGGGACTAAAGATCATTATGATCGTTAGTCTCGGTTGGTGTTATTAACTGGGACGAATTATCAAATACCTTTATATACTCGTTCCTCCTACAGCCCGAGCCATTGCTGCAAAGGTTGGGAGGAGGAAGGGAGGTGCTACTAAAATTTTTTATGAAAGTATTTTGGTGATAATATATAAATCGGAGTGTTCTAGAAGGTTAGTAACTTCATACTCTAATGATGTATGCTTAGCATATTACATTTATAGCTATGTTTCTATACATTACTGTCACTAAAAAGGTTTATGGAAATGATGAGAGAGAAAATTTGTTTTGGGAAAATGAGGTTACTTTTTAAAATTAGAAAGTGGATAGAATTGTTATAAAAGAGATGAAAAAAGGAAAAATATAGAAAATTACGATAAAAGAATAGAAAACCAAATTAATTTAAAAATCGTTAAAATAGTCAGAAATAAATACGACATATTAGAGATATGTTTGGAACTTTAAAAATAATTCAAACGCGAATAATATGTTTATTGTATAATTGTTGTGTGATTACTTATATATAATTATTGTATGATTATTTAATTAGTTTAACTTTCGTGTATTTTCTTTTTATGATTTTTGTGCATTTCAGGTAGATGGATCAGTAATGGATGTACACCTCGGACCGACGGTCGTCAGAGTTTATTAAAGGTGTGCGTTATTTGTTGAGTGTTGCCAATATCGACAAGCATAAGGGTTTTATATGCTATCCATGTAAAAAGTGTAAAAACCAGAAGGTGTATTCTACATTGAAAACTATTCATGTCCACTTGTATAAGTTGAATTCATACCTAGCTATAATTGTTGGACTTCGCACGGTGAGTTAGGGGTTGCAATGGAAGATGATGAAGAAGAAGACGCGAACATTCCGGACTAGGCTCAATTCAGTGGATTTGAGGGAAATACAATAGGCGAGGCGGATGGGGCTGATGAAGATAAGGACAGTGTAGATGATCTTGGTCAGATGTTGTGAGACATAAAGAAGAACTGCGAAAGTGAAAAAGAGGTCTAGTATTTGGAGCGTATGTTAGCGGACCACAAAACGTCATTGTACCCAGGTTGCGAACAGGAAAGCAAAAAAGTTGGGAACCACACTGGAATTCTTGGAATGAAAGGTAAAAAAATGGTGTAAGTGACAATGCATTTAGCGAGTTACTAAAACTCGTAAAGAACATCTTTCCGGAGGGAAACGAATTGCCCAAAACAACGTACGAAGCTAGATCTGGAAGTACAGAAGATATACGCATGTCCGAATGATTGTATCCTCCATTGTGGTGAGGAATACGAGAACCTCTAAGCATGTCCGATTTGTAAAGCATTACGATCCAAGATTAGATGAGATGACCCAGATGATGTTAATAGGCAGCCTTCGAAGAAGAGAGTTCCTACTAAGGTGATATGGTATTTCCCTATAATACCACGGCTGAGGCGGTTGTTCAGGAATAAAGCACATGCAAGAATAATGCGCTTGCACAAGGAAGAACGTCAAGAAGACGGGATGCTGAGACACCCCGCTGATGGGTCGCAGTGGTGGAACATCGACAGAGTATATCAAGATTTCGGAGAGGATCCAAGAAATGTAAGTTTCGATTTAAGTACGGATGACATGAATCTATTTGGAGCGATGAGCAGTGGCCATAGCACTTGGCCAGTGGCCATATGTATCTATAACCTTTCCCCTTGGCTATGCATGAAGCGGAAGTACATCATGATGCCGATTATTATTCAAGGCCCAAAGCAACCTGGTAATGATATTGATGTGTACCTAAGAACATTGGTTGAATATCTAAAACATCTATGGAAGAGAGAAGGTGTCACCATGTGGGATAAGGACAAATAGGAGCAATTTAACATATGAGCATTGCTGTTCGTATCCATTAACGATTGGCCCACACTTAGCAATCTATTTGGATAGTCAAACAAGGGGTACAAAACTTTCACCCACTGTATGGATGAAACTGAAAGTATGTATCTGAAACATTGTAGGAAAGTTGTGTACATGGGTCATCGTCGATTTCTTATTGCAAGCCAACCTGTTCGGAAGAAAGGCAAGCATTTTGAACAAAAGGTAGACCACTGTACTAAGCCTAAACATCGTAATGGAAAAGTTGTGTTTAATATGGTGAAAGATCTGAAAGTAGTATTTGGAAAGGGACCTAGCAGCAAACCTATAGCAAGTGAAGATGGTCACGCGACGATGTAGAAGAAGTCTATTTTTTGGGAGTTACCATATTGGGAAGTCTTGGATGTCTGCCACGCAATCGACGTTATGCACCTCACTAAGAACCTTTGTGTCAACCTGTTGGGCTTCCTAGGTGTATATGGGAACTCAAAAGATAGACTTCAAGCACGTAATGATCTAAAGCGTATGAAACAACGCAACGGCCTTCATCCGGAACCAAAGGAGAAAGAAAGCCATACCTTGAGTCCAGCCAATTACACTGTGAGCATGACAGAGAAGGAAAGTATGTGTTAATGTTTGGAGAGTATCAAGGTACCGTCTGGATACACCTCGAATATAAAGGGAATAATAAGCATGAAGGAGAAGAAGTTTACAAACCTAATGTCTCATGACTGCCACTTGTTGATGACACAATTGCTTCCTGTGATAATTTGAGGTTTTTCCTCAATAGTATTTCGCAGAAGATCATCGATCCAGACAGTTCAATAGCCCTTGAAAATGATGTGGTGCAATGTCTTGTCAGCTTTGAGATGATTTTTCCACCATCCTTCTTCAATATAATGACACATCTTCTATGGCATCTTGTTAAAGAGATCCGTATTCTCGGTCGTGTGTACCTACACAATATGTTCCCTTTCGAGAGGTATATGGGTGTTCTGAAGAAATACGTTCATAACCGTTCTCGTCCGGAAGCAAGCATCGCCAAGGGGTTTGGAACAGAGGAGGTCATTGAGTTTTACGTAGAATTTATTGAAGACCTTCATCCAATCGGGGTGCTCGAATCAAGCCACGAAGGGAGACTACGGGGAAAGTGGACTCTTGGAAGGAAATCAATAATAACTATAGACAACAATTTATTTCGTAAAGCACATTTCACGGTTTTGCAGCAATCTTCGTTGGTGGCTCCTTACATCGGAAAGCGCGATGCCTAGATTACACATTATCACATTGATACTTTCCCCGCTTGGCTGCGATAACATCTCATGGGTAACGAGACGATTGACCCCAATTAGCCTTCTTTGCGAGGGGACCATCTTGCTCGATCTCGGTGATGGCTCCTTGATATTCCACGATGAGATTCGCGAAGTAGCAAGCCAACTGACGGAAGCAGTAGAGGCCTCTGCTTAGGGAACATTTCAGCCCGACAGAGAGAAGGACGAGCTTGTCGTCGTTGTCTCGTTGCTGTACCGGTGAGCATTGCCGCTGCCATCTCTCTCCCTCCCCTCTGTTTCTATCTCTTTTCTGTGTGCACGTGATTTTTCTTTAAGAAATATTAGTTCACAAATTCGCAAAACGACAATTAAACAACACCTAAAATTCAAATAGCCATATCTTGACTATTTGAACTCGAAATTTATATGTTCAAATTGCTAATTTTGCCCTTAAACAGTAATTAATCCATTTTATGCTTTCTTTATGCATCTTATATGGTTCTTATTTTTGTTTGGCCCTTTTTCTTTGCGATTGTCGTGTAGACGCTGCAGTTCCGGAAGAGCCGCTCTACCTCGAGGTTGACGTTGAAGATTTTGGTAGCGAGCAAGGCAAGTCATGCCATTTTGATCATATTGTTATCCCAACTTACAAAATTATGTTTATTTAAATTATTGCATTTCGCTTTATTAATTTCCCGCGCTTATCACTGTTTTATTTAGCCCTACCGATTCTCCTTGTTATAGCCTTATTATTTGTATTATTATTATCCTTGTTTAACCCTAGGAAAAATAAAACTAGTGAGGACTTTATATATGTGGTGCTTACTAGTAAATTTAGGAATATGCTTAGCCCCGCTTAAAAAGAAACGATTAGACATTTTCCAATAATTAGACTTGGGCATAACTTGTAAATAATGGTAATTTTGGCTTAGTGGCTGTTTAGCCATGACACAATGTTTCCCCTTCAAAATTCCCCAAACATGATTTTCAGCTGGGCTCGGGGTGCTTGGTTTCGCTAGTCGCACCTCGGCCGTTATAAGGACCGGTCTTCGGGCCTCTGTTGCAAAGCATATTCCGTACAACCACATGTCTAATGGGTAAGGCTTAACACATCGCCTAGAACGGTCATGAACAAGGAAGGCACGGATAGGGATGGATGAAACCCTTGGTGGGGTCGATGTCTCTGGCAGTACGCCCGGGGGCATAGACTGTCTGCTCGACCCAGGGCGCCTGGCGGGGGAAGTCTATGTCGGTATTCTTTGTTTAGGGCGGTACTAAGCGATGGGTTATGTCATGGCTTCTGTCTATATACCGTGGTGGTATGTGGCACGTGGTAACGCGTGAGGAAGACGTGTCTTGTGGGTAAAGATGTACCCCTCTGATCAGAGTATAATCTATTCGAATAGCCGCGCCCTCGGTTATGGGCAAGCTGAGCAATGTACCCAAGTTAGAGTTCAATTCTACTAAAACTGGAATAACTGGAGTTAGGATCTGTGGGCCTGGGATAAGGCAAGATCGCGCTGGTGCGCGACTTGTTAATAATTTGATTAGAGATAGGGTCGTGTTTTATTTAAATGCCCTTAAAAGTTTAAATGCTTTGAAATGCTAGTTTTCTGCAAAATAGCCCTATAATGAATTCTTTGTACTCCTTGAATTATATTTGCATTTTTCCGGCCTGGCTTGCTGAGTACGGTGGTTGTACTCAGCCTTGCTCCTTTTCCCCCTTCCAACTGAGGAGTTCTTTGAAGATGAAGGTTTTGTTGTCTAGCTCGTGCCTGCCGTCAAGCGCCTGTGGTGGCCCGTCGTAGTTTCCTGCTTTTATTTGTTTATCTTTCAGTGCTGGGCCTTTGGCCGCCCATGTAATAAAGTACTCGTTTCACGCTTCCGCTTATATATACTCTGTTATTTACAAACTTTGTAATGTGTACCTTGCCTCCTGGGACAAGGATCTAAGCACTCACAAACGAAATATAGTGTTCTATATTCTGGGTGTGACAAGTTCGTATCAAAGCCTCCTTTGACCCTAGGACGAGCCAGTTAACCCCGAACCTTTAGGAGCTAATTTGATAAAAAAAAATTTCCCTACTTGTAAAAGTTTATACTCTGTCTTTCCCTGCTCTTCCATTTAAAAACTCATTTTCTGACCTTGTTTGCTTTGTTGTTTAAAATGTTGTAGATGGCCCTCCCGTTGACTTGTCATGGACATGGACAGTTGGGCTTCGTCTTGGAGCTGCGTCACCTTTGCCTCGCCCTCAGCTACTCTGAGGAGGTGGAGTACACAGGGGTGAAGCTCCCGGCAACCGGTGACGACGACGCTCCCCAGGCAACATGGGAGGTCACCGCCACGCTCCTCTCCAGCCACCCCAGCCGCTCCTCCATGACAGCCTCGGCAGGGGGAGACACGTTCGTGGACGCATGCCAGAGCGCGGCACTCCTCTTCATCGGCATGCTGGGGATGACGTACGACAACAAGCTGCAACACACCCCGTACCGCTGCCACCCTCGCCGCATGGACCCGAACGACTACACCAGCTTCCAGGGGACTAGCTTGGAGGACGACACCACCCTTCGCCATCTCGTGCAAATGGTGGAGGCCTACGACATCGCCCGCGTCAACTTCCACCGGCTCGTGAAGCGTGGACTACTGGAGAACAACTTGAGGATCGTGGGTCTGCGCCAGGAGAACCTGAATCTCAAGAAGGAGCTTGACAACTTGGAGGAGGAGCTGTGCCAGCTCAAGCTCGCCCAGGGCCAGGATGCTCCTCCCAAGCGTCGCCGCGTCTGTCACAGCTTGAAGATCACCGCCCGCAAGAGTACCTCCCGCTCGTCTCTCATCCGCAAGGCTCTGGCAGAAGGCAAGGTTATGGCTCCGAAGCCTCCTTCCGGCCCCGCCTCCGGCAGCGATAGCAGCCCGGCAGCAGACGAGTAGCCTTAGGGCATGAGTGTTTTTCCTCGTTTGTCTTTTGGCTCTTGTGGTGTGCGTGGGCGTGGACTATACCGGTTCGTTGTGGTATAGCTCCGCCCGGGTGTCTTAAAAACTTGAAGTAACTCACCAACTTTAGTCCAATAAAAATTTAAATAAGTTGGGTTATTAATCTGTCTTTAGTGTTCCTTTCTTTCTGTACTCTTATCATCCTTTCCTCATCTCCGTCAGATGGTGAACACTAGGAGATCAGTTGGTAATGAGAACAGGACAGAGGGCAGTCGACAAGGTCATGGGAATGCACCACCACCACCGCCACCGCCGCCACCACCACCACCTAACCATGAGATCCTCACACAGATTCTAGCCCAGCAAACCAATATGATGGCTGCCCTACTCCATCATATCCAGAATCAGCCTGCTGTAGGCGCTAATGCTCCACCACCTCCCCCACCGCAGTCCAAGCTTGCAGAATTCTTGTGTGTTTGACCACCCACTTTCTCTAGCACCGCCAACCCCGTAGATGCTATAGATTGGCTGCACACCATCAACAAGAAGTTTGATCTAATTCAATGCACCGATGCCGAAAGAGTTGCCTTCGCCGCTCACCAGCTCCAAGGACCTGCTTCTGAATGGTGGGACCAGTTCCAAGCCACCCAACCCGCAGATCATGCTATCACTTGGGCTCACTTCACTGCCGCATTCAAGAAGTCTCACGTGCCGACTGGTATCATGGCCTTGAAGAAGCGGGAATTCCGGGAGCTAAAGCAAGGCAACCGCTCAGTGACAGAATATCTGCATGAATTCAACCGTCTTGCTAGATATGCTCCAGAGGAAGTGCGTGAAGATGAGGAGAAACAGGAGAAGTTCCTCTCAGGACTCAACCCCGAGCTGTCAGTGCAATTGATCACTAACGACTATGTCGATTTTCAGCGTTTGGTGGACAAGTCTATCCGCCAGGAGGCCAAGAACAAGGAGCTCGACACTCTCAAGCGTCGCATGGTGAATTTCAAGACGCAACAGGGTCCAAGTCAGAAGCTTCGTTATACCACTCCTCATCATGGTGGTTCTTCCTCCAACTCACAGTTTCACCCAGCACCTCACATGCAGTATGTCAACAGGCCCCCTTCGCAGCAGCAGAATCAGATGGCAAACCGCGCATCTCGCCTCACTCCAATAGCAGCACCAGGTGGATCAGCTAGCAAGGATGGCAGTGGAAATGTCCTTCTCTGCTTCAACTACCATGAGCCGGGGCATTTTGCCAATAAATGCCCAAAGCCGAAGCGCCCACAAGGTCAAGCACTGGTCGGCAACAATGGTGGCAGCAATAACATGATCAGGGGACGTGTAAACCACGTCACTGCGGAGGAATTGCAGGCAGCTCCCGAAGTTATCATCGGTATGTTCCTAGTTAATTCTATTCCTGCATCAGTCTTATTTGATTCTGGAGCTACACATTCATTCATATCAAGAAATTTTGTGGGGAAACATAACTTGAGGATAGAAAGCCTTAGCAATGCTATGATTATTACTACCCCTGGTGGTCAGATGCCAGCTCGGCAGTATAGTCCATCGGTGTCCATAGAAATCCAAGGGATTCCTTTTCTGGCCAATCTCATCCTTCTGGACTCCAAAGATCTGGATGTCATCCTCGGAATGAACTTTCTCACTCGCCATCAAGTGGTCTTGGATTGTGCCCGCAGAACTGTCATGTTGCACAACGGTCCGGATCAGCCAGTTATCTTTTATGCTCATCCCACCCTATCTTGCCAACAAGTTCTGCATCAGATTCGTCTTGAAGAAATCCCAATAGTCAAAGAATATCCCGATGTTTTCCCTGAAGACTTGCCAGGAATGCCTCCCAAAAGAGAGATCGAATTTCGGATTGATTTGGTACCTGGTACTGCACCTATCTCCAAAACACCGTATCGGATGGGCGCCAATGAATTGGCTGAAGTAAAGAAGCAAGTAGAAGAATTGAAGGAGAAAGGGTACATTCGTCCCAGCGCATCTCCATGGGGAGCACCGGTGATCTTTGTTGAGAGGAAAGACAAGACCAAGCGGATGTGCGTCGATTATCGTGGCCTCAATGAAGTCACCATCAAGAACAAATACCCTTTACCACGGATTGATGATTTGTTCGACCAATTGAAGGAAGCCGCTGTATCTCCAAGATTGATCTCCGATCCGGCTATCACCAATTGCGGATCCGTGAAGAAGATATCCCCAAAACAGCCTTCACCACCAGATATGGTTTGTATGAATGTATAGTAATGTCATTCAGGTTGACGAATGCTCCTGCCTTTTTCATGAACCTGATGAACAAAGTCTTCATGGACTATTTGGATAAGTTCGTGGTTGTCTTCATTGATGACATTTTGATTTATTCTAAGATGGAAGAAGAGCATGAACAACATTTGCGTTTAACCCTGGAGAAACTCAGGGAGCATCAATTGTATGCAAAGTTCAGTAAATGTGAATTTTGGTTGTCAGAAGTAAAGTTTCTTGGCCATGTCATTTCGGCGAAAGGAGTGGCAGTTGACCCCGCCACTGTTGAATCAGTTACCAAGTGGAATCAACCCAAGACCATCACTCAAATCCGCAGTTTCCTCGAACTAGCAGGATATTATCGTCGGTTCATTGAAAACTTCTCAAAGATAGCTAGACCAATGACCCAACTGTTGAAGAAGGAAGAAAAGTTTGTGTGGACCCCACAGTGCGAGAAGGCATTTCAATTGCTCAAAAAGAAACTGGTATCCTCTCCAGTCTTGGTTCTGCCGGATATTACCAAAGACTTCCAAGTATATTGCGATGCATCCCGTCAAGTTTTGGGTTGTGTTCTCATGCAAGAAGGACACGTGGTGGCCTATGCATCCTGGCAATTACGTCCACATGAAAATAATTACCCCACTCATGATCTTGAGTTGGCAGCCGTAGTGCATGCTTTAAAAATTTGGCGCCATTATCTCATTGGAAATCATTGTGAGATATACACCGATCATAAGAGCTTGAAGTACATTTTCACTCACCCGGATCTGAACCTTCGCCAAAGGAGATGGTTGGAATTAATCAAGGACTACGATGTGGGAATCCACTATCACCCCGGGAAAGCAAATGTTGTGGCTGATGCCTTGAGCAGAAAAAGCTACTGCAATGCAGTTCTTCTCAATCAGTGTTCTTCTGATCTTTGCAAAGAAATAGAAACATTGAACCTTGGCATCGTCAATCAAGGTTTTCTAGCGACTATAGAAGCTAAGCCTTTGCTTCTTAATCAAATTCGGGAAGCCCAGAAGAACGATGCTGACATTCAAGAACTCAGGAAGAATATGCGGCAGGGAAAAACAATTGGTTTTGTTGAACACGAGTATGGAGCAGTTTGGAATGGAGATCGTATCTCCATCCCGAATGTTCCGGAAATAAAGAAGCTCATCCTACAGGAAGCACATGAAAGCCAGTACTCCATCCATCCAGGCAATACCAAGATGTATTTGGACTTAAAAGCCAAGTACTGGTGGGTCAGCATGAAGCATGAAATAGCTGAATTTGTGGCTTTGTGTGATGTATGCCAAAGAATCAAAGCAGAACATCAGAGACCAGCAGGATTGCTTCAGCCGATCCAAATTCCGGAATGGAAATGGGAGGAGATTGGAACTCAAGGTGGTTACGACTCGATTTGGGTTGTCGTTGATAGACTAACTAAAGTGGCACATTTAATTCCCGTCAAAACCACATATTCAGGCAACAAGTTGGCGGAACTATATTTTGCTCGCATCGTCTGCCTTCATGGTGTTCCCAATAAGATTGTATCCGACCGAGGCAGCCAATTCACCTCCAAGTTTTGGCAAAAATTGCAAGAGGAGTTGGGAACGCGCCTGAATTTCAGTACTGCTTATCACCCACAAACAGATGGCCAGACAGAACGAATCAATCAGATTCTTGAAGACATGCTTCGGGCTTGTGTTCTTGATTTTGGGAAATCTTGGGATAAAAGTCTCCCTTATGCTGAATTCTCATACAACAACAGTTATCAGTCTAGTCTACAGATGGCACCGTACGAGGCTTTGTATGGCCGAAAAGTGCAGAACCCCGCTCCTTTGGGATCAGACAGGGGAACGACACGTTTTTGGGACTGATATTCTTAAAGAAGCAGAGGAAAAAGTTAAGGTTATACAGAAGAACTTGAAAGTGGCCCAGTCTAGGCAGAAGAGCTATGCAGACAACCGGCATCGAGATCTTGCTTTCGAAGTCGGAGATTATGTGTATTTGCGAGACACTCCGCTAAGGGGAGTAAGAAGATTCCACACGGTGAACACGCGGTTCACATTGTGCACGCGGTGAACACGCGGTTCGGCCTCTACATTGTGCACCGCCCTGCTGATCACGGCTAGATCGCCTTTCGGCGCGGCGGAAGGCTGAAGCCCCTTGACAATGATCACCCCTGCTGGGCCTGGCATTTTGAGCTTGAGGTAGTTGTGGTGGGAGATGGCTTCAAACTTGTTCAGGGTTGCGCGGCCGAAGATGGCGTTGTAGCTGTACGGGATATCGACGACGTCGAACAATATCTGCTCTTCGCGCCTGTTTTCGCCCGTGCCGAAAACAACCCTCAACCGTGCCTGGCCGAGGACTTGAACTGCCTCACCGCCGAAGCCGCGAAGCGAGGCCGGTGCTTGAGTGAGAGCCGAAGTAGGTAGCCCCATTCTGGCATATGCCTCGGCGAAGATGACATCGGCCGAGCTACCTCCATCGACCAGGATGCGTCGGACTTCGAAGCCAGCCACCTCAGCCGAAATCACCAGGGGGTCCTGATGCGGAAACAGCACTCCTTCGGCATCTCCTGGCCCAAAAGAAATTTGTTGGCCCAAGTACTTTGGGACCCCTTCGCCCGTGGCAGTGATGTTGTGCACCGTTCGCAGCTTCGACTTCTTTTGCCGCTTCGACGGCTGGACTGGTGGATCAACCCTTTTGATTACTTGAATAATTCGGCGCTGCACGTCTTGGTGCTGTTCGGCTGGAGGCGACTGTTCCCGGGCCGCCTCGCGAGGCGCTTCGACAGCGGTACCCTGATGTGGCCTTGGTTCGTGGGCGTTGTTTCGCTGGCGGATGTTTCGGCACTGCTCGGTGGTGTGCGAAGACCGCCCATGATAGGCGCTATAGAGGTCTTTTCTGACCTTCTTACGGACAGGCTGCTGATGGCTGCCGCCCTGTTGGGCGTCGAACTCCTTGCGGAGGGCCTGCACTTCTTCGACAGCCATCACCGCCTTGCCGGTTCGATCGGTCCTGAACTTCCTCCATGTCATGGGAGCTTGGCCTTGCCGGGGCGACTGCCCCTGGTTCGCCGGCTGGGGCTCGCGGACGGCGGGGGGAGGCGTTTCGATGACTTGCGCTCGCATCTAGGCCTGGGCCGCAGCGATAGAGGCTTTGTCGTACTTAGCTTGAATCGCCTGCCTTCGCTTGGAGTCCTCTTCGCCCCGCGCGTACCC
The DNA here is from genome assembly GCA_000573905.2 of Oryza punctata. NCBI lineage: Eukaryota > Viridiplantae > Streptophyta > Magnoliopsida > Poales > Poaceae > Oryza > Oryza punctata. The sequence continues at coordinate 19,345,738 of CM002499.2, read as the reverse complement.
ATCGATGATGCGAAGCATGTGTTCAAGAGTTTGCGGCTCCTTGTTCGCGATCTTCCTTGTGAGTTCGCCCTCGAGCAGCCCGGCCGAAGCGGCGTTGATAATGGATGCTTCCGTTATATCTTGAACTTGGCACCGTGCTTGCGAGAAGCGACGCATGTACTCTCGTATCGATTCGCCCGGCTTCTGGCGAATGCCGAGCAAATGCTGCTGTGTCTTCGGCTCCTCGTAGGTGCCTCGAAAGTTAAGAATAAAAACATCGCGCAGTTGCTCCCATGAGTAAATGTTATTGGATGGCAGATTGAAATACCAAGAACGGGCGATGCCGTCTAGAGCGACATGGATTACCTTCACCTTGGTGTTTTCATCGCCGTGAGCAGCTTCAATCGCGGACTCGTAGATTGAGAGGAACTCTTTTGGGTCTGTTTCGCCCGAGTACCGCGGAACGGGTGGGAACTTGAACTGTGGTGGGACCGGACGACCCTTGATTCCCCCGCTCAGTGGCAGCCCCTTCTCGCCCTGCCCTTGCCCATAGCGCCCTGCAGCGAAGGCCCGCCCGACTGCGGATATGGCGTGGCAAAGGGCGAAGTGATGTCCTGGGGGTGCGGTTGGGCTGCGATGTTCGGTGGCCCATTTCCGAACGGTGGCGCTTGGATGGTGTTGTAGAAGTCGAACTATTGCCCCCGATTCCAGGGCGAAGCCCCCGGCACCGGTGGGTTCAACGGCAGCCACCCTGAAGCGCCTTGGCCGGAGCCCCCCTCCGGCTGAGCTGAAGGGGTTGTGCTTGAAATGTGGGGTTGGTTGAGTTGCTGAAGGAAAGCTTGAAGTTGTGCCTGCAGTGCCGAGGCCCCCTCCGCCATTGCTTGTGACATTTGACCAGGCGACGAAGAGTGTGCTTGGATCGTGGGCGGCCGGACCAGCGCTTGCTGATAGGCTTGAGGCGGGATGTATCCTGCCGAATACTGGAGGATGGGGGCCGGAGCGATCTTGGCTTGCCTTGCCGCTTCGTACGCCTGCTGCTGCTCCTGCATTTGTCGAAGCATGTCCTGGAGTTGTGCCATGTTCTGCCGCATGACCCCCATGTTCGCTTCGGCTTGTGCGTCAAGGCTAGGATCGATTTGTGGAGCGGCGATTGTTGTCGAAGCCGGCTGCGTTGCCGAAGGGATTTCCAGTACCTGCTCCGTCGAAGTGGTCGAGGCCGAAGGCGGTGGTTGCGGCGCGGGCGCCGAAGCCACCGGCGCAGCCGCCACCTCGGCAGGCGCCGAAGGCTCCGTGCCTTCGCCAGCGGCCATCACCTCTTCGCCTACGCCTTCCCTTGGGTTTGCAACCCTCTCTTTTGAGACCTTTTTCGGTGGCATTAGCTCTCAGTGGTTTCGCTAGGAGATCCCCACGGTCGGCGCCAGCTGTTGTCGAAATGACAACTACATACGTCGAAGGACGTGTATACTCAACGGTTGTTGGGAAAGTTAAGTGTAATGAATTTTGTATTAAATTCGGATCCCCTTTTACAAGGCCCAAGGGGGCTATTTATAACCCTATTACAGATCTCCCTATTAGGGTTTAGGGTTGTTACAGGGGAATTTACATGGTCACCCCCATAAAGGGGCCCTTACATGGGTATTCAATGTAACTAAAGTGCGTGGGCTCTCAATGGGCCACCTGGTGGCTGCTGGTTCTTTGGTCCATGGGTCGGGGCAACTGGGCCGGCCCATTGGTCCTTCTTGGATCAGGCCCGTCCTGGCGAAGCCATCTTCCTTCGGCGCATGTCTTCGCCAAGAAGGCTTCGCCCAGGCTGACGAGCCCCATGTGACCCCTCGCCCATGGCCTCTTTCGCTCCGATATCTTCGCCACCGGGCTTCGCCTCAAGAGCCTTGGGCGCCTGGGCTTCGGATCCTTGTCGCCCAGCTAGTTTCGGTAGTCTTGGTCGAAAGGCCTCCAACTAAACGACCGTCACAGGTATTTCATTTGACATATTTTATTTCACTTCATTATTTTATTTTGCTTCATTATTTTATTTTACTTAATTATTTTATTTCACTTACAGTAGTTATTTTGCTTAATATTTCATTTGACTTACATCACTATTTCAAACATATTAGAGTCATACATATACTAGACAAATGGACACTTTGTGTCAATAATAATCCTTCCTCGCGGTCGACGCGTGCATGTTGAACCTCTTCTTCTGCTTCTTCCAATTCTATAGGTATTTCTTGACCTATGTCGTGCACGTGCTGGTTGTAATCATCTTCGTCAGAAATGTTGTCCAATCCAACAATTCTCCTTTTTCCTTCACGAACTACATGTAGTTTCTTGTTACACGGGTCAATTATGTAGAATACTTGAACAGCTTGTTTGGCGAGAACGAACGGTTCATCCTTGTACGCGTTGTTAGCTAGATTGACAATGGTGAAACCTTCATTATCAACTTTTACATTACGAAGATCGACCCATTGACAATGAAACGACGGCACTTTGAACTTCAAGTAATCCAGCTCCAATATTTGCTCAACTATGCCATAGTACTGATCACGCTGACCACCACCTACCGGCCTCAATGCGTAACCCATTGTTCTGCACTGTGCATTTGCTGTCTTGCTTGATCGTGTGAAAGGTGTACACATTTATGTCATATCCTTGCCAGGTGGTCGCACTCCATTCAGGACCCTGTGACAACCACTTCAGTGTTGCACTAGACAAGTTCGGCATGTTGGCAATTCTGTTGTTGAACCACTCGTTGAAATAAGACATGTGTTTTTTTCTGACCCAACTCTCTGATCGCCTTGGGTTGTCCTGTCGGAGAAATTGTAGGTGTTCATCAAAGTACGGCACTACCTCAGTCATATGCTGGAGTACCGTGAAATGAGCTTTATCATACACCTTACGATCCATCCTTACAATTTTCCTTCCAACAGTGCCCACACCATCAAGCCTCCCTTCGTGATGAGATCGTGGTAATCCAACTGAAGAGGTTTCTGACATATAGTCCACACAAAACTTGATGACCTCTTCAGTGGTGTAACTCTCAATGATGCTCCCCTCGGGGTGGGATCGGTTCCGTACGAAACCCTTCAGGATCCCCATGTACCGTTCGCAAGAATACATCTGCGTCATGAAAGCAGGATCACAGCACTTTGTTTGTTTAACAAGGTGCACGGGAAGATGTTCCATTATATCAAAGAAAGTAGGAGGAAAGTACATCTCAAGATGACATATGGTTCTCACAATTTATGCCTGTAGTTCATCTAGTCCCTCGGGATCAATGATCTTCTGGCCGATTGCATGGAAGAAGGAGCACAATCGCATTATCGTGTGTCACACCTTAGGAGGTAAAGTATTCCTTATTGCAATGGGCAACAGCTGTGTGATAAGGACGTGGCAATCATGCGACTTCATCCCTATCAATTTAAGGTCTTCCAGTGAAACGAATTTACTAATTCTTGATGAGTACCCAGATGGAACCTTTATACCACCCAGACATGTCAGCAAATCCATCTTCTCATCTTTCGAGAGAGTGTAGCAGGCTGGAGGAAGGTACACATTGCCGGACTCCGTGGTTATGGGATGTAGCTCTGAACGAACACCCATGTCTTCCAGATCTCGCCGGGCGTTGAGACCATCCTTTGTACTGCCAGGGTTAAGCAGTAATCCCATTAAACTCTCGCATAGATTCTTCTCAATATGCATCAAATCTATGTAGTGGCGAACCTCAAAATCCTTCCAGTATGGTAGTCTCCAAAATATTGACTTTCCATCTTTCCTCTTTTTTCCAAACTCGTTGGTTATTCCCATCACTAAGTTGTGCACATCTATCCCTGTTAGCTCTGCCGGGGGACTAGTAGTATCTCTGTGTCCATTGAAATTCTTTGTCATATTCCTGTAAGGGTGATACCTTGGGAGAAATCTCCTGTGACCCATGTAGACCATCTTGCGTGAATGCTTCAACCATTTGCTCCTTGTTTCCTCCATACACTTCGCACATGCCCATCTCCCTTTGACAGTTTGGCCAGAAAGGTTGCCAAGGGCCGGATAATCGTTGATGGTACAAAACAACATTGCACGGAGGTTGAAATACTCTCGTGCATATGCGTCCCATGTTCGTGTGCCCTCATTCCATAGCCTCTCAAAGTCATCGATTATCGGTTCAAGGAACACATCGATATCGTTGCCAGGTTATCTCGGTCCTTGAATTAGTATGGCAAGCATAATATACTTTCTTTTGAAGCACAACCAGGGAGGAAGGTTATAGTTCATAGGAAGAACTGGCCATGTACTATGACGACTACACAAATCACCAAATGGATTAATGTCATCCGTACACATGGCAAAACACATGTTTCTTGGGTCATTTGAGAATTCGCGGTAAATCCTATCGATTGTTTGCCACTGTACTGAATCTGCTGGGTGGCTCAGCTTACTATCGACTTTCCGTTCTTTGGCATGCCAGCGCACTAGCTTAGCATGTTCCGGATTCGCAAAAATTCTCTTGATGCGCTCCACACTTGGGAGATACCACACCACCTTTGCGGGGCCTCCCCTCTTTGACTTACTTCCTTCACCTTCACTTATTGCTTGTTTGTATCTAGAAGCCCCACAGATAGGGCAAACATCCAAGTCAGCGTATTGCTTGTAATACAAAATGCAGTCGTTTCGACAAGCATGAATTCTTCTCACCTCCAGGCCCAACGGACATAAGACTTGCTTTGCTTCATATGTCGTATGCGGTAATTTGTTCCCCTCTGGCAACAGGTCCTTTAACAGCTCAAGAAGTTCTGTAAAACTCTTGTCGGACCAACCATTACTTGCCTTAAGCTTCATGAGTTCCAACACGCATGACAATTTGTTGTGGTTCGACTTACATCCATCATACAAAGGCATATGACAATCTTCCACCAACTTACTAAACTTCTCAAAATCTTTATCGTTGTCATCTGCGTCTTCAACGTCATGCAACATTTCAGACTAACATTGAGTGTCCAAATCTATGGTCTCTCCGCCTAACGGAGAAGGTACAAACTTGCCTTCTTGAGCTGCAGCGGTGTTCACTACATCCTGATCCGGCACTTCTTCAGCTGCGACACCAGGTGCCTCTTGCTCTCTGTGCTTGCTCCAACATGTATATTTCTCCATGAAACCTCTCCTTATCAAATGAGAATGCACATCTGAACTATCATGGAACATCTGTTCATTCTTACAGTCGTTACATGGATACAATATGTGCATGGCCATCCTGCTTTTTCTGTCATTGTCTGCAAATGTGACGAATTCAGTGACCCCCTGCCTATACTCTTTAGACGAACGATTAACATGGTACATCCAACTACGATTCATCTACAATCAACGATGTAGGAAGAAAACTATATGATGATCAATTGGGAATGAAGGGAGAATAATGTATTTTTCACCTTTAATTTCAGCAAAAATTCACCCCTCTTGCCCTCCCAACCGAATTGTGAACAGTGTACTGGTCGGGATGGAAAGCAGTTGGCAGTTGGGGGGTATTTATATAGATCCAACTCACCTCAAACGGGTTAACTAAATACAGCCCGTCAAAGGTGTCGGCCATACCTTTGACGGGCCGCAACTCAGTAGCTCGTCACAGGTAACAAGAAACCTTTGACGGGCCGGAAGTAACAACCGTTACAGGTGACGCCCATTACCTTTGACGGGTTCTAACTCCCTGGCCGTCACAGGTGAGGTGATACCTGTGACAGCCAGGGAGAAATCCCCGTCACTGGTATTTCGGTGACGGCTTATGACTCCAAGCCATCAAAGGTGAGGTGATACCTGTGACGGGCCGCAGCCGGATGTCTCACCGATAACGGCAAACATAAGGACCCATCATAGGTGACGGTCATTTGTGACCAATCCATAGGCCCGTCACTGGTGCCGTCACAGATGTAGTGTTCTGGTGTAGTGGTATATGGCTCTAGGAGGGGGCCAAGAGAGCCTAAGACAACAAAGAAGAACCTAGGCCAACACAAGAACACTCGATATTTGAGCAAGCCTCGTGAGGTCGAGCCCTTCTAGATGAGAGGCCTTAGAAGTCTGGACTCCCAGTCAACTGTCCACTATCTCGTCAGATATTCCGTGACAAGACTAGTAGATAGCCTTAGGCACTACTACATAAAATCACAAAAGAAACAACATTATAGGTGTCGAAAATGCTGAAACAGATACCTATAGATATTTTCCCACCACTACATGATGGAAAAATATTGAACCAAGACATTTAAGCAACTATAGGTTCCAATTAGAAAGAAAAACCAGCACCAATAATATAAGTGTCAGGTATGAGTTAATTAAAAACTGGGACCTATAGGTGCCTTTTTTAGAAAGCCCCCTAGAAAATTCGAGCCGAGCTAAAATTTTTTAGCGCAGAAATAGAGGCCAGGAGCCGAGTACCTTCTCGAATGTCTTCCTTTGCTTCTCCGGCCCCCCTTCGCCTCTTTGTTCCACTTCGCGTGCTCACACAGTCGTGCCTCCCCGCCCCCTTCACACGAGCATCGCCCGACATCCCTCTCTGACGCCTCCCCTCCAGCCTCCTCCTCCTCCTGGTCCCATCCACCTCCCCTGCCGCGAGGATCAATTGCTTTTGCGAGCCAACGAGGCACCGCACCATCGTCTTCCCTAGTGTCGATGGCCTCGCTAGAGAATGCTGCAGGGTACCAGCTGGTTCGATGGCTACCGGAACCGGACGCCATGAGCTTAGCACAACCAGATCCACACGCGACCTCTTCCTCTCCCCGGTGCGATGATAGCCTCTTCCTCTCGTCTATGCGGCAGTGACTACTACCTCTTCCAATCCCCGGCTCGGTGCGGCGCCCACCGGATCCGGCTAGCACGTGCTCGGGGCGGCCGACCAGATATGCGCGGGCAACGTGCAGATAGATTCTCCACGATGGTGAGCCTAATTGGATTGATTTTTGAATCAAAATTCGTGATTTGTGTGGAGGATTCTATTGGTTGATGTATCAATGGTGGGATGTTGATGAATCATGACGTTGATGCCGAATAAACAATTTCTGTGAAGTTATGTATCATGAAGGTGTTCATGGATGTGGGTTGGGGAGCAGGTCGATGCACTGAGCCGACTTTTTCTTTTTTGCATTCGTGGAATCTCAAAGATGCCGGTTCTTGAACTAACACTTTTGAGTCCTCATCTATCCCGCCTGTTGGGTGCCCGTTGAGAAATCCGGTACTCACACTCAACAGGTGTTTCCCAACTAGCATCCATGCATCCATATTTTTTTAGTAGTGAGGGTAGACACATATCCCTTTTTACTCATATTCTCTCCATATCAATAAAAAAAATCAGCCACCTGGCTGACGTCACGGAGAGTTTTTGCTTTCGGTAAGGCCGGAGAGTATAAAAAAATTCTCCCAAGTCTGGCCATCTTCTCCCTTAATAGGAGAAACGACACGCAAACATAACCTGGTTTCTTCTTGTTAAGATTTTTATCGATGACACAGCTATACACACATATAAATAAATATATAATTTATCAAAATTTACAAGGTTGACAAGACGAATTATGGAGCGTGAAATAATAGATCAAGAACATAAGTCGTAATACACCACTATTTTTATATATTTTGCCATTTTATGGTATGGCTTATGCAAGCTTAAGTGACTGATAAATACGTACGCACCATTACACGAAAGTCAGGTAAAATAGCAAACGCAAACCTAGGAGGCCTAGAAGTAGCAGCCTTCATCATATATCCCTGTCTAGCTTTCTTCTGAGTTAGGTTTGTTCCTCTTTGTTGTCCTCTTCCTCGATTGTGTCCATAGGAGGTGTTGCGGATTCCATCTTGGCCTTCTTCAGTGTTTCCACTAAACCTGCCAGGCGCTCATCCGCGTCTCTCTTCCTCTTGCACCGTAGCATGAGGTTACCGGCCATGTCTGCCGGTGCCCCGTCGATCTCGTCGATCAGTCGACTGATTTCACCGTTCCTTTTACCCCGCGGCATGAGGTTATCGGCAACATCTGCCGGAGTCGTGTCGGTCTCGTCGAGCAGTCGCCCGATTTCACCAAATAGTGAGTGCTCGGTGATGTCCAGGTAGCTCTTGGCGAGCACCTTGAAGGCATCGAGGCGGCAGTAGGACATCTCGATGTGCTTGTCCATCCTCCCAGGCCGGATCAGCGCCGGGTCGAGCCTGTCAACGTGGTTTGTTGTGAACACGAAGACCCTCTCGCTGCCGCACGCCGACCACAGCCCGTCGACGAAGCTGAGCAGGCCCGACAGCGTCACTTTGCTTTTTTCGTCATTCTTGTGGGAAACCTCGACCAGCACAGGGTGGTTGTCGACTTGGTCGCCGTTGGCCGTCTTCTTGCCCTTACGCTTGGTAGTGAGCTCGACCTCGATGGCGTCGATGTCCTCGATAACGATGATGGATTTGTCTGTCGTGTCAAGGAAGAGCTTCCGCAGCTCGGCGTTGTCCTTGATCGATGTAAGGTCGAGGTCGTACACGTCATAGTCGAGGAAGTTGGCCATAGACCCGATCATGGTGGTCTTACCCGTGCCCGGTGGCCCGTGCAGAAGGTAGCCCCGCTTCCACGCCTTGCCGACCTTGGTGTGGTACTTCTTCGCCTTCTGGAACGCCCTGAGATCGTCCATGATCTCAACCTTCTTGGCATGGTCCATGGCGAGCATGTCGAACGTCGCCGGGGGATTGTACGGGACACTGGTCCACATACTCTCCCCCTGTTTGGAGTGGTTGGTGAACAGCAGCCTCTGCCGGTCCTTGGCAGTTAGCTCGCGCCACCGCCGGATGACGCCGGGCAGGTAGGTCTTGAGCACGAGCTGGCGGTGGCGCTTGTGGAACACTAGCCTGTAGCACCGCGGCTCGTCCGTGTCCCCGGGGAACATGCTGATGATGGTGCTCCCCGTGTTCTTGGAGGCCTTGGGGCACAGCCTCCACCACATGCGGGCACCATCCAAGCAGTCGACGACCTCCTGGTTCTCGTCTAGAATCACAAGCGGGTCATCCCTGATGTTGTTGCCGAGCTCCGCCTTGAGCTTGCTTGCGCTGCCCAAGCACACGCTTCTCAGGTAGGTGGAGACGGCGTCGAACATCTTGTTCCGCCGGAACCGCTCTTCGCCGTACTCGGAGACGGTGATCTGCTCGTAGGGGTTGAAGTAGGACATCACCATGGGGACCATGCTACTGATGATGTACCTAGCCTCCTCATGGACGTGCTCCGGCATCCTGGACCAAAGCAAGCCGACGCCGGCCATGGCCGACCCGAACCCTACCCACGTCTCCAGAGTCGCCATGGCTGGGCAGTGCAGTACGTCACTACGGCTTTGCTTAATCAAGCTGGCTAAGCTAGGAGCTCTCTGTGTAATTAATAGCTGCCGATTGTGGATGTGTATGTGTCTCCTCAACCGTTGCTTCTCTGGCCTCAGCTTATATAATTGGTGATTTGGCGCGTAAATGATCCACACCGTTTCAGCGCGGAAGAAGGTGAGAATGAGCGCGTCGTTGAAGCTTCGTTGAAGCAAAGAGGTCAAGGTCTTTGTTTGGACGTGTCTACAATAGGGGGCCCCACTGGTCGTGCAACGATATATAGGTCAACCATGGTAATCAGAAACCATGCCACGATCTAATACACACAATCCTTATGTAAATTTAAACAAAAAGGAGGTAGCTAAGCCATCCCATTACTTCTCGTGACGTCACAATGCATGAAGTAAACAAAATGGGATAGCTTAAAGCACCGTAAGGTGCTCATAATTTTAGGAACACCAACCTTTATAATGTTTCGCTAATAATTAAAGTTCGGATTTGATAGAAAACTTGTGGAAGGTTTTTTTTTCTTCCCTAGCTTTTAAATTTTCAACCGTACGATGTTACGTCAAGGTTCGTGAAGACTGTAGAAAAATTATAGGCTTTACATTTTTAAACGAAGAGAGTACTTAAGTAGGAAAACCCCAGTCCTACAAACACAAAGGGTACGAGAATATTTTTTTAGGATTTAAATATGATAGGATTTTTTTCATATCACCCTCTTTCTGGTACGTGTATATTCTAGTTCCAATCCAATTAACGCGTGCATCCGCTCCCTTTTTTCAGGACCTTGTGTTCTCGCTGGACCAGGAAGCTTCCTTTGTTTCACCTCGAGATCATTAGTGCCTCCAGCGTTCCAAAGAAAATGGAAAGTTGCCACCAGCCGACCAGCGTCGTCCACTACTGTCCCTCTCGTCATTACGCATTAGGTAGTTAATTTCGTGGTTCTTGATTGGAATAAGTCGAGCTCACCATCATGTTCCAATCCAGCCACATGGAAAAAGAGCAGCAGAAGAAACAAGGCCATACACGGAAAAAGACGAGGTGAAGAAATAAGGCCAGACACGGAGAAACAAAGCTGGATTCGATCCAGTGGAGATTATGAGTACCTCGTACCAGGTAGATTATCCGACTGGTTATAAGGGATATACTTACATATATAGAATATGTATAAAACTATAACTCGGATATTACGTTAACTTATAGGAACGGCCTGTAATCCTGATCCGATAAGATTGTAAATTAGATATATGAAACTTAAACTGTATCGTTTGCATATATAAGGAGTGCAGGATGTTCCTTTGGGGACATAAGTACAACCAGATCGTCAGATCAATACACAACTCGACGGATACAATCTCTAAACAAGAGTAGAATATTACCTCTTATTAAGTGGGTCTGAACCTGTCTAAATCCTTACCTTCGCATCTATTCACTTTTAGGTCTCATGTGTTACCCTTTTTTATATTGTTGAATTTTAGTTTCGATATTTGACGCGTCAGGTAAAGGTTGCATCGAGTTTCCCATTGATAAAGTATGATGGAATAAATTGTCGCTGCTGTCGGCACATCATCTGATCGAATCAAGTTACAAATACAAAGAGATACCGGGTTTGTAGTCTCAATATAATTTCTATTAGATTGATTTCTAATCTTGGATTACTTTACGTTGTTTTTTCTATTAATGATTCCATGTACTATTGTGAGGCGAGGTCATGTGGTCGTGGTGGTGCTATGGTACAGAACGCGTTGATGCACGCATAATTCTCCGAGCTGGTCACGGCCGCCGGAACGTTGGAGCTTTCTTATCCATGGTGATCTGTACCACTACCAACCTCTGCATATGTGAGCCTCAAAAGCATGATGTCCCGATTTTTTTATATCTAAACACATGCAGCCCAGTAATTACATATGTGAGCCCGCATTTTTTGGAATTCTAATTCTCACCAACCTACACACTACCTGACCACAGTCAATATCCGATCGACATCGCTAATGCGCGACTAATCGCGCGCCTGTCCTCCCGCGTGGCGCGGGCACGTGGCGTGTGCGGAGAGGGCGGGCGCGCGCGCGCGGAGAGCGTTGGCGCGATGCGTGGCAGCGTTTTTTTTCCGGTTTTTTTCGTTTTTTTTTTCGTTTTCCGGTTTTTTCTTCCCCTTTTTTTCTTTTTTTTTTTCAATATACGCGTATTACAAACTTTGTATAGCACATACAAACTTTGTATACGCGTATATAAACTTCGTATGTGTTTTTTTATATGTATATATATATATACAAACTTATATGTATTTTTCAAATGTGTACAAATTTTGTATACGCGTATACAAACTTTGTACACGTTAAATACAAACTTTGTATACACGTATACAAACTTTATATACACGTATACAAACTTCATATACACATCTGTAAACTTTGTATACACGTATGTAAACTTTGTATACGTTGAATACAAATTTTGTATGTATGTATACAAACTTGTATACACATATATAAACTGCGTATACACGTATACTAGATTTGTATACAAAGTATATATATCTGTATAAATATATACATACATACATAGTATAGTAGTATAAGGAGTAGTATAGTATACTAGTAGTATATAGGGTAGAGGGCTGGAACTGACCGCGCGGCTGCAGGCGCGCGCAGTCAGTCGCCCATCAGCATCACCCATATCCGATAGACCAAGAGGACCTAACGAAGTATATTGGTTTTTTATCTTGTTTCACTGGTGGAGAAGGGGTTTTTCATCCCGGTTCGTAACCCCCTGTAGTTCCGGTTATGAAAACGGGACCACGAATCCGGGACTAAAGATGCCACATCTTTAGTCCCGAGTAAATTAACCAGGACTGAAGAGCCATCTTTAGTCCCGGTTGGTAACACCAACCTGGACTAAAGATATTATTTCTTTTTTTAAGGTTGCTAGTTCTGCTAATGCTAGTTTATAAGTATAAATACATGTATATGCATAACATATCTATATAATTTATATATATTGCACATATATAATATGTGATAAAAACATATTTATCACATATACATGTTTATTAAATATATGCACTCAAGTAAATAGATACTCATATTACCGAGATGTACATACATTTGTAACAATCCTTCGTTAATTGTAATTTCTATTGTATATTACAAACAAACTTAAGACAAGTATACATGGGGATCATGATCAATAGACCTTCCATCATAGTGAAATTCTCTCGCGGGATCAATTATCTGTTCATTGATAAATCCCATCAATTGTTCTTGAACAGCCTTTACAAATTCTTCGTTGGATAGTTTTTCCCTCATGTAAATAATCTACCATTTGAAAAAAATTGAGATATAAGTATATGAAGTCAATAAGAAATCGATGGGATAATGTATGAAGGATTTTTAAGTACTTTCAGATCCTTGTCACTGTTGATTTGGTGTACAATGCAGTGAATATATTCGCAGACGTAGTAGCCGCACAAGTTATTCCCCTGCTCCTGCTTTGCACACTTTAGGAGAAACGACAAGAGATTTAATGTATTAGTTTTTTCTAGAACAAATTAAGATTGAATATGTTTTTGGAGTATTTACTCACTGGAAAGTTAAACCTCCTACCAAGTTTTTCATTCCAAACCCCGCGGACCAACGTACGGAACTTTGCCCATGCCCTATGTACATTTGGAAGCTACGATTAATTAATATTGGAGATCTGCATAGAAGCAATAGCAGTGTTCGTAATTACTGTCAGTTGAATAGATGGCATTACCTGTCTATCACTTCAAAAATCTTGTCGAAAGTAGACTCTGGTTTATCCATTGAGTCATAGACATGGACTTTGCAAAGTGAAAGGTCGAAGAGGAGAAGGACCCAGTGGAATCTGCAAAATTGCGTGAGATAGTACATACGTGACGGTTTGAGTATGAGGAAGAAGTTGGTACGAAACAGAAGGACAATTCAAACTCACGCTGTGTTATAGGGCAATAGAATGTAGTTCTTATAATGCTGCTGCACCAGGAAATGAACAATATTATCCTCTGTAGCCTCCTCAAAGTCCCGTACCATTTCGACATTGACTTAGCGGGGGTCCATGAATCCAATATTGTAAATCCCCTGTTTACGGCACGATTGAATCTCCATTCTACAAAGTACAAAGACATTTGCATCAACTATCCGCACAGTTTAACCATTGAACGGTACAGACAACGAGGTACGGAATAAAATTTATTTTGCGTAAAACGATACTCACAAAACCCAGCAACTGAGCATGGAGACGTCGAGGGCATCTAGTTGGTATACATCAAATACATCCTCGAAGTTGATCCACAGGACATCATCTCCTTGATAGAAATCTGAGTTCCTTATCCTGGCTCCAACCATCGTTCTGCCTTTCGATGAACGTTCCATGTACCATTGATGGAAGCGGTACATTTGTGTGGAGAGGGTGTTCACCTGAACAGGCTTGACAAGCGGTTCACCGAGTTTAAATTTATATTTCAAATCCGCTTCGATCGCTATGGTTATTGGTGCATTTCCCACCAGCTGCTCCCTGTTCAGACCCATCTCTTTCATCCATTGCCTTAGTTCCGCCTCAGCAGGTGGTAGCAACGGCTCAACGGATTGTTTCGGTTACTTTCCGAGCTGATGCACTTCTTTGGTCCTTACTCTTTGCTTCCTAGCCGACTTCGTCATCAACCGGTCATAATCTGAAAGTAAAGCCCTCTTGATCGGTTCGCTCATCTTCTGGAAAAACGCCTTAGCAGCCGGATCTATGGGAGTCTTCTTTTCTGGGCTGCGTGGCTTGAAGAACACTTCCGCTCGTACGACCTCGTCAGTCTCCTTGGGAGTGCGGTCGTACGCCCTTTTCTTGAGAGCGGGGAGTTTTGGCTCGTCAAGTCTTGGCTTCTTCGTTTGTTCTGCGGACTTTGATGGCGCTGGACGAAGTGGGCACGACTTTGTAGCTCGTGAAGGCGGAGCTGACGATGACGGTGCAGGCAGAGGAGGCAGAGGTGGAGGAGCCGGTGTAGGCGAAGGAGATGGTGCAAGCAGAGGAGAGGGTGCAGGCGAAGGAGGCGGAGGTGGAGGAGAGGGTGCAGGCGGAGGAGACGCCGCTGCTCGTCTGGGAAACACGATGTACCGCTTGAACCATAGTACAATGGCATGGGCTGTGTCTCCTAGTTTTGTCTCCCCGTCTCCTCCTAGGATGTCCAGCTCGAGATCCTCGAACCCTCGTTACACCAATTCAACTTCGATCTTGGAGTACCCAGGTGGAATCGGTCTGCAATGGTAAGTCCCTGAAGGGTCTGCACTGTTATGCCATTCCTGACGCCAACTTCACGAGAATCGAGGTTACTTAGTAATTAATAGATGCATGCATAACGTTTGCAATTTACAAGACATATATCATAAAACTACGAGGATACCTTGAGTGATATGTTCTTGAAAGGGTTGTGCAGCTCACAAGGTGTCCGCCGCGTGATTTCATCTACGGGGTACGATGAGTCGTCGTGAGCTGGCTCTGCTGCACCTTCTATTCCATGTTCTCCTGCTTGCCCCATAGAAGCACAACTGCTGTGATTGCCTAAGGGGCTCACCATGATAGGGGGGACAGACAGCTACACTGATTGCTGGCTCTGCCGTTCTGCCAGGCATTGGTCCACCCGTCGTTCGACCTCCTCTTGCATCCTTAAGTCTTGCAGGGCGACCCTCTCCTTGATATATCTTAATTTCGCCTTTGTATCCCTCTTGCTCCTCATCCGACTCTTGTAAGTGTGGTTTTCCTCTTGAAATCCATATTTCCAAGGTACCGCGCTTTTTCCTCGTGTTCGTCCTGGATGCTCGGGATTCTGTAGTGCGAGCGTAAGCTCGTCCTTCTCTCTGTCAGGCTTGAATGTTCCCTGTGCAGACGCCTCCACTGCTTCCGTAAGTCGGCTTGCTACTTCTAGCAGTAACGTGCGAGCAGCCCAATAGTACTAATTCTCTTCTTTTTCTTCAGCCAATAGCAATAGTAGCTTTGGCCTCGTAAATTTTTCCCCACGACCTTCTCCATCTTTTTCCTCTTTCCGCGAACCTCTCCCGGGCCCCCACCGTCACCGCATCGTCTTGCTGCCGCGCCGCAGCTCACCGTCACCTCCGGCCGCCGCTCGCCGCCTCTAGCACCACTGCCACCGCAGGCCTCGTGAGGTCAAACTCTGCCTCGTCCACCCCCTCCCGAAGGCCGCCGCTTGCCGCCGCCGTCATCTTACTCTTCGGCAGCGACCCTCCCGGTGAGAAATCCCCTCCCCCTTCCTCCCTGCTCGCCACCACTGCCCCGCTCGCCACCGCCGCCACGCTCCGCCATCGCCGTTGCTGTAGCCGAGCCACCCGCCGTGGCTGGTGGCTGCCGTGCCTTGCCACCACGTCGGCGCCACGCGGGAGCCACGTGGTGCGCTGCACCCTCTCTGGTCCCGTGGGCTCGGTTCACCATGGACCGGGGCCTTGTACTATTGATAGGTGGGGCCCGCTTGCCGGCGCCGCCCCCGTACTTTGCTGACATCAGCCCTGGGATTTATTGCGCAATAATTGATTCAGGACTTTTCTGTGATAGTAAAACATAGTAAAACTTCTAAAAATCATAACTAATTCATCTGAGCTCCGTTTAAGTCCATTCAAGTTGCATCAAGTTCATAAAAATATAAAAAATCCATTAAAAATAGTTTTGCCTGTTTCAGTAGACTCATATCCTGTTTTTGCTTGTGTGATTTGTTTGTCGTTAGATTCTGGTATTTCCGATGCTTCCATTTACGTTGAGGTTGTCGCAGAGGTTGAACCAGCTCCGGAGCGAGGCAAGTCAGCCTTTCATTTGAACATATTGTAGCTATTTTGAAAATGTCCTATTTTTCCTTAAATATTGCATCATTTTACAATGTCACTTTATGGGCTCATTTACCTATTGTACTCAGCTATATACTTTGATTATCATATTCCTTTGATAGCTTAGGTAATAACATGATTAGTTGCTGGTTTAGGTGATGCTTAGCCATGCTTAGATAAAAAGCACACTAAAGGGTTCATCTCATTGTAACGATTTTAGACATTATGATGATAACAGCGATCATGTGCCACCATGGTATTAATTAAGTTAAAACATGCTTACATGGTGGGTTGTGGGTGCATGCTTTTGCTAGTCGCACCCATGGCAGTTAAAGACCGGTTCGTGGGAACTTTTGAAGGATTATCGTGCTTTCCATAAGCCAGCATGGGTAACGGTTGGGCTTGTTGTGTAATTCTCTCTAGCTGACGTACCCGGGTAAGGGTGAGCGTGATGGAGCTTGGATGGGCCGTGTGACGTCCTATGCGGCTACCGAATTCACCTAGGCATGAGAGGGGCTGCCCGCTGCCTGTTGAGGAGTGGGGGTGAAACCTGAGGTGTGGTACGGTTGGTTAGGGGGTTGTGCGAAGGGTACTATCACAGTGTAACACTCTGAAATTCTAAACACATAAAAACAAAACCCAAACACGAGTACTTTCAAAAACTTTCAAATATATTGCATCGTGCCAAGGTTATTGGTCCTTTATTATTTGCAATATGCCAACTAAATGAAAAAAATGATCAAAGAATTAATTTTGAGTGAAAGCAAATATAAATCGAAATCCCTAAATATAGGAAATTATAAAAATAATCTAGGATAAATATTAAATTTAGCGCAACTTCACAGTTGGACACTTAAATTGTCGCTCAAATACATAGGTGAAAGTATAAAATTTAAATTACTATATTTCTCATATTTTCTTTAGTCGGAAAAACGCAAAAACACACAAAAAAACCTAGCCGGCACTATGCTCTATGCTCTAGGTGTTCTGCTCGGGCCTAGCTGGCCGAACACCCAGCACCGTGAGCACCTAGACGCTGCCCCACGCCCCGGCACCACCGCCCTGCCACGCCGCGCGCCGCACACTGCGCCGTTGCCTCACGCCCTGCACGCCGTCGTGTCACCGCTGTCGTGTCTCGCGTCCCACGCGCGTCACGTTGCCGCTACCGCGCCTCGGGTCCCGCGCGCGGCTCGCATCCCATCCGCTCACCCCTGCGCCCCTCCTTCCTCTCCACATCTCTTCCACCCCGTCCCCTTTGCACCCGGTCATCGTGCCGCCCTTCGTTGCCCGCCCGCCGCCGGTCCGGGTAAGTCCCCCCCACGCTGTCCACCGCCGTGCCGCAGAGAGAAGAGAGAAGCAAAGAGAAGGGAGAGAGAAAAAGAGAAGAGAGAGGTGTGACATATGGGCCCCACCGTCATTAGCGCACAATAATCCTCTCGCTAATGACAATAATTAGGGACTATGACATGTGGGTCTGTGATAAACCCTGAACTCCACTCGATGCACTCAAGGCTATGATTGGCCCAATCTTTCGGTGAGTTGAGATAACTATGATTTGAAAGACAAGTTAACGATCCGACTACAACTGTACAAGACGTTGTTGTGTTGCGCCTTAGCAATCGATACGAGACGTTGTTGTGTTGCGCCTTAGCGATCGATACACCTCTCCGTGAGTTGTTGATCTTGCGGTGTAGATCAACCCTATTCCTGCAAGCAAATCAAAGAAACAAGAAAGAACAAGATAAAAGCAATCTGAATTGCAAATAGAAATTGAATACAAATGATAAGTTGGGGTTCCGAAGACAAGCAGACGGGCGGTCTAGCCGACACGCGCGCTGCATGCAAGTAGCAATGGCTAAACTTTAATCTAACAAAACCCGATAAACCCTAAAGGGGTACCTAGCTATTTAAAGGGGTGGGAGGTTCACCAAGGGAGCCCTAGGGTTGTGCTCCACCTGTTTGCGGCGCACCCCACATGGGCCCCACATGGGCCGGGGTCCCAAACGAAATTACAAGCCCATAGGCCCATTATAGGTGATGCAGCACTTTGTTTCTTCAATTGCGGCTGACTGAGATGGAGTTTGGTGATGAGACTAGATCCATTAGAAAGATTACTTCGAGAGATTTCCATCGAGTACTCACGGGCTGAAAACAGAGCTCGTATGCAGATTTGGCGGCCGTTTGAAGTCAACGTTGCTACAGGTGGCCGAATTAGATTCCAGCACTTTGAGGACTTGATCTTGATGTCTTCGTGTTGATCTATGATGTCAACAACGGTTGTATCCATAGTAGCCATGGTCACATTAGTCCGCGTGTTTAAAAATCTAATTAAAAGGGGTTTTAGTGACTCTCTCTATGACATGCGGGTCCTACCAGGATTAAAGGGCCGGTTTGACCCTAGGTCAACAAGGCCGGGCCCACTTGTTATTGACACACTCATTTTCTTTAGAAAAATAATGAGAGAAAGAAAAGAGAGAATGGCCCCATCTGTCAGCCACGGTAACTTATGGATAATGGTCGGATTAAAAATAAATCAATTAGGAACAGTAACATTTCACAATTATTGGAATTAATTCAAATATGAATCTTAAACTAGCATAACTCACTCGTTTGAACTCGGATTTGAGTGAAACTTGAACCTAAATTCATCTAAAATCAGGACCTAGGTATTGGTACTGCTTTTACAATTTATTTTGTACCATGTGAGTTTTTGGTGATTTGATTTGAATTTTAACCGAATTCAAATCAAATCTCGCATGTAAATATAGATTCCGAGGGAGTTGCTGAGTTGATCGAGGATCCAGGTCAGCAGGGTTGTGAGCAAGACAAGTCATCACTAATCTTTGAGCATGTTGATTCCAATTGCGAAATTAGTTTGTTTACAAATAAACTTGCATGCAATGATGAATACCCTACTCATTGTTATGCCATGTCTTTCATAGTTGTCCGTCTTGTTCTCTTGTACCCATAATTACGTATGAGTCCCTAGTCACTTATGACAAATGCTTAGAAATGCTAATTTTGATTCTAGCACTCTCATATTTCTTAAATTCTATACGCTTGGGCAATTACCTTAGGGTAGGTAATTGACATACGGCATGTGGAGACATGAGCACCACATGGCCATGACATTGATGAGATGATTTGTGAAGGAAACTAAACTAAACATATCTTTTTGACTGGGGCGGCTGGATGACTTGGGTGGATTCCGGTTAAGGCTAGTGCCGTCCCTAGTCAATTAAGGACCGAGCCATGAAGCTATGCACAAAACGAGCCTAGTACAACCCTACTTCTCGCATTGGGCATAGACATAGCGGAGTAAATAGCCAAGCGGAGGCGGTACCCAAGACATGGCGGATTCACTTAGGTGTGTGAATAGGCAGGAAGCCTACAGGTGGATAACCATCGGTGGGTAACCTAAAATGAAACTTATTTAATCACAATTTAATGCAAGTGTTAGTTCTTCCCTCCCGGGAATGCCAGAACTCCTCTCACTAATAGAAACCGTGTTCGCCTAGAGTGCATGAGGTCTCAAGTTCATGGAGCGGGTACTGCCAAAGTAAGGTTATTGAAAGACTTTGCCGTGACACGTCACATTCGTTGGGACTTCGGCTCATGTGTTGGGCAAGTCACAGAGTACGGGTTAAAGCATACATCCACTGCAGTCTGAGTAAACCAATCTATCCAAATAGCCGTGCTCGCGAATATTGAGCTCTGGGATATGTATTACACTTGGCTAGACTCTAAACTTTTAAAGTGAAGGGTGGGATATGCATGATGATTTTATACTGGTGGATCAACTTCTCGAGAAGCGAGAAGGGGTAGACCCTATAAACCATGACGACTCAGTGGCGAGAAGCTATCCTTGGGAACACAATGGATGGTGGATAGAACTGTTGCTGATTAAAGAAAAATGGAGTTAAAACTTGATCAGTTATGCCGGGTCTTAGGTTTGTGAAAAAAATTATAAAATTGGCTTTATGCAAAAGAAACCTGAGCCACCCCTTGGAATTATCCTTATCATGTGCATACTTGATGTCATGACTTGTTGAGTACGGTTGGTACTCACGGTTGGTACTCACCCTTGCTATTCACAAATTCATCAGAAGCGGGCGATGAAGTCTCCGAAGATCCTTACGAGTGCTATAAGGAGGCTGTTGAAGACGATGACACTTAGTAGGTCTTAGATATGGCTGTTACCTGCCGCTGCCTCGATTCCACCACCTTATCTAAATTCTGTTGTTGCATGTATTCTGCACCATTTGGTCCTATGTTCTAGACTATGCCCGTGGGCCTATGATGTAATAATTCACTTTTAACACTCTATGTATGTGCACTTGATATTCCGGTTATGAACTCGTGTGTACTAGACTACTTGATCTAGGGAAGTGGTACTGTTAACACGAATGATTCCTGTTATAAAAATGGGGGTCGACAAAGCTAGAATAAGAGCCATATGATTGTAGGATAAGACCAATGGTGCCCCACCCCACTATAGTATGGCCAAGGGAGAAATTTCCATTTAGGATTACTTTGAAAAAAGAACATACTATTTACAAAGCAAAAGTGTTTCCCCATATATTTCTCGTGTCATTAATTTTACAAAATGAATTTTACTTTTACTTTTCCTGACCCGGTTTTCCCTTAAAACTTACTGTAGATGGTAGATCAGAAACCAACTGTAGCTTGGGAGGTAGCCATCCCACTAGGCGGTGGGTACGCTGTGCAGCTGCTTTGACTGATGCGGTGTTTGAGGTACTTGGAGGAGCCCACTTATTGGAGGAGGAGGTTCAGGATTGGAGACTGTTACGAGTGGGAGGCTTCCATGACGATCAAGTCATGCAACCCAAGTGCACCAGAGTACCGTTATAGGTCACGCTACCATCGTGACTTAGCTGATGCTACTGTTCAGGACGTGGCCAGGGAGGCGTTCATACGTCTTCACGCCACACACCGCACAGAGCTGGCCAGGACTGAGTTTTTGGGTAACTCCTTCTGCACCGTGCAGGCTACCCTGTGTTGCTACAACCCCATGGTGACACAACTGTCCCGATGGGCTGAGTCAGTGGATGATA
The DNA here is from genome assembly GCA_000573905.2 of Oryza punctata. NCBI lineage: Eukaryota > Viridiplantae > Streptophyta > Magnoliopsida > Poales > Poaceae > Oryza > Oryza punctata. The sequence goes on along the minus strand of CM002499.2, from coordinate 19,324,533 downwards.
GCTACGAGGAGGTGCTGCTTGAGATAGATGAGCAGTAGAGATGTATGGGTGATCTTAAGACTGAGATTGCCATCCTCACCCAGCACCAGCAGCAGCTTGAGGAGTAGCACCACGCCTGGGGCAGCAAGATCGACTCCCTGAAGGCCCAACTCCAGGTCCACGGTGAGCAATACGAGCAGCTCTCAGATCAGTATAACGCGCGTGGCGAGACGATGGCCTCATTAGAGGAGCAGATAAGGCGGAGCCAGCGACAGGTTAGCCAGCTGGATGAGCAGCTTCATGTCGCGTCAGTTACAAGTACAGCTGCCTCCACCACCACCTCCTGCACCAGTGTGCGACCACCACTACGACCACTACTACTTCCTCACTCCGCTGTACCCAGCAGCTTTCCACACCCTACTGGAGAGTGGAGACTTGTTGAGCACGGTGGCTGGGTCCTACCTAGTGGAGCCTAGTTAGCCACAACCTGCAACTACGGAGTCGGAGCGTACTTCGCTAGGTACAGTTCCTCCGTCACAGCCCGGTTCCAGCATGGAGACCACGGTCTAGATTGACTCTGAGCTAGAGGATGTCACAGACCTGGGGACCGAGACAGAGCTGGAGGAGGTTGAGAGAGATCCCGGCATCACAGAGCCACCTACCGTATCACCTTTGCGGGAGGCCCTAGCACTCGCAGGACTGCTCGCAAGAGCACACGACCCATGGGCAAGAAGCCCAAGGTGGACTCGGAGGCTACTACTACAGAGCCGTGGGGACTCAGGTTTTCATGTGCCACGGACCACCCACTCCCCGCACCAGGTTCCTGTGGTTGGTTGGTTGATTAGGCCGGAGGTCTACCATGGTTTTGATCTTGTTTTGGATGGCTTTTGGACAATGAGACACACCCCCTTTAGTAGTTGATGGGTAGTAGGGCACCAGTTCGATGATGGCTTTTGTGTTGTATCACATTGAACTGCGTCTATGTGCAGTCAATTGCGTCATTATTTGTGTTATGTTGCGGAACTATGTGATGTTTTGTGGCATTATTCAAGTATGTATGAATGAGTTTATTCCACCATGATTACCACTCCGACCATGTTGGCAAACAAAAACGAAAATGTAGGATAGTGACTCCAGCTAAGAAAGAGGCGCTTACTGAAATATTCCACAGATGATTAACCGACGTTGGGCGTCGGCTAGCAATAGAGAACCACCGGAACCCAACCTAACCACCTTGGCGGAAGTCATGGCTGCTCAAACCCGATTACTGTAGGCCATTGCCGAGAATCAAGGAGGTTGTGGACGTTCGAGTATTGGCGAGTTCATGAGGACCAAGCCACCCACCTTCGCCACGCCAGAAGAACCGATGGATGTGGAGGATTGGTTTTGTATCATAGAAAAGAAGCTAACCCTTGTGCGTGTACGCTAGACCAACAAGGTGACTTTCGCAGCTAACCAACTGGAAGGACCTACTAGCGACTGGTGGGATACCTACAAGGAAGCACGGGCGATGGCACTGCGGAACCCACATGGGGTGAGTTCGCCGCAGCCTTCCGTGATAACTTTGTGCCTGCTATGGGGATGCGCATGAAGAAGAATGAGTTTAGGAAGCTGCGACAGGGAAACACGAATGTGTAGGAGTACCTTAACCGGTTTACTCAACTGTCCCACTATGCCACTGGAGACCTAGCCGATGAGGAAGAGAAGATAGAGAAGTTCATCGAAGGGGTGAATGAGGAACTGCGGGGGCTAATGGTGGGGCAGGATCACGTCAGTATCCAGAGCCTCATCAATAAGGTTGTGATGTTGGAGAATGATCAGAAGATCGTGGAAGGCAATCGCAAGAGGGGACTCGCCATAAACCGCTGACTCTAGGGGGCGCCGCTACGCATTAAAGGAGCTACCCCATCTGGGTGGAAACCAGCTACAGTTTCAATCAACCGGCCAGCTGCACCTGGCAATGCCAACAAGCCGGTCGCAACTCAGCTCCGCACGCCGACACCGACCTTGGCCGCTCCTGGAGGAAAGAATAATGTGGACTACTTCAACTGCGGGGAGTTTGGGCACTATGCCAACAACTGCCCCAAGCCACGCAACGCCCCAATCCGTATCATTGCCAATGCAATGATTGTTCATGGGACTACTACTCCTGCTACTGGACGAGGTTTGTCTAGGAGACCACAGCCCAACAGGTCTGCTACTGGATTTAGATGCAAACAAGTGAACCATGTGCGTGCTGATGATGCGTAGGAAGATCAGGGTGTTCTAATGGGTATGTTCTCTATCAACACTACCCCAGTTAAGGTCCTATTTGATTCGGGTGCATCGCATTTGTTCATATCTTTAAAAGCAAGCGGACGACATAACTTGCCCTTTGTGGGATTAAAGAAACCTATGCTAGTACACTCACCTGGGGGAGACATAAAAGTACTTTACGCTTGTATCAATGTGCCTATTCGACTTAGAGATGAGGTGTTCTTCTCAAATCTCATGGTCTTGACACCCCAAACCCTCGACGTCATTCTGGGCATGGATTGGTTAGCTAAAAACAAGGGAGTCATTGATTGTGGCCGTAGGAAAGTCACAGTGGCAGTGCCCTGGGGATCAGTAATGAAGGTGACAATGGATCAGGACCCAAAATTATCCGAACGTGCTAGTGGCTATTTACCATGCTTCCTATGGGTGGAATGCCCATGGTTCAGGATTACCCGGATGTATTTCCGGAAGATTTACCTGGGATGCCCCCTTACCGAGACATAGAATTCGTAATTGACCTAATGCCTGGTACAGCCCCCATATCCAAGAGGCCTTACAGAATACCGGCCAACGAGTTGGAAGAACTCAAGAATCAAATTAGGGAACTACAAGAGAAAGGTTTTGTGCGTCTTAGTTCCTCTCCTTGGGGAGCCCCTGTGTTGTTCGTTAAGAAGAAGGATGGAAGCATGAGGATGTGCATGGATTATCGTTTGTTGAACGAAGTTACCATCAAGAACAAGTACCCACTACCCGAATTGATGATCTATTCGACCAGCTCAAGGGAGCTAGGGTGTTCTCAAAGATTGACCTTAGGTCAGGATACCACCAATTGAAGATTAGAGCATGAGATATACCCAAGACAACTTTCTTTACTCGCTATGGATTATATGATTTCACAATCATGTCCTTCGGATTGACCAACGCTCCGGCTTATTTTATGAATCTTATGAACAAAGTGTTCATGGAATACCTGGATAAGTTCATGGTAGTATTCATTGATGATATCATTATCGATTCCAAGGATGATGATGTGCATGCAGAACATTTACATCTGGTGTTAGAAAAACTACGGGCACATCAACTGTATGCGAAATTCAGCAAGCGCGAGTTTCTTGCTAAAAGAAGTTGCCTTTCTCGGGCATGTAATCTCGGCCGAGAGAGTGGCTGTAGACCCCATTAAGGTAGAGGCCGTTAGGGAACTGAAGGCACCCAAGTCAGTGACTGAAATCCGGAGTTTCTTGGGATTGGCTGGGTACTACCTAAGTTGAGTTGAGAGAAAAGTTATGGTTTCGAGTTTAATCGAGATTTTCGTGAGTGCTGTTGTTGCACTTGGTAAACACAGATTAGAAGTAATAAAGTTCAATCTACTTTGAGAGTTCTTCGATTTGTGTTTGCTCAGGATCGATGGTCCAACCGGTAGGATACCTGCAGTAAGACTAGCGGGATCTCACCTGTTAGCCCGGCAAGAGCACGGCGGTCAGACCGGCGATAGTGACTATTGGAGGAGGCAATCTTAGCGAATTGGGCTATTAGAGCGGAGCACCTACGCCTATGAAGCCGGAAGTCATTGAGCGGTCAGACCGGTGCATCTACCTTGGTTAGACCGATCATCATCGAATTTGAGGGTAACTTTTAGTTCTGCTAAAAGTTTGGTTTTTGGATATTACAATCACTCACCCCCCTCTGGTTGGCTTAGTTATCGTTCTACGATCCTACAAGTGGTATAAGAGACTTGTTTTTTTATTTGGATTTTTCCTGATCTGGAGTTTTGCCATGGCTAAAAAGTTTACAACTAAGCCCCATGTTTTCAATGGATTGGATTTTACTTATTGGTGTGACAAGATACAATCTTATATTTGTATGAGAGTTATGATATGTGAAATTTGGTTGCTCTTCCCTATGAGATTCCTCATGCAATTAATACTGTTGCTTTAAAAACTGAATTTAAAAATAATTGTAAAGTTTGTAATATATTGCTCAATGGAATTTCTAATTCTGATTTTGATCGTGTTTCTCATCTTCGAACTGCTCATGAGATTTGGCATACTTTGCGTAATTTTCATCAAGGAACTGACAACATCAAGGAACTTCACAAAGATTTTTTTAAAAAGTATTACATAAAACTTGAAATGAAACCTACGGAAGCTTTGGATGATTATCTTGCTAGATTTCACAAACTTTTGAGTAATCTTAGATCTATTGATATGTCACACCCCAATTTTCGATCGGAATTAAAAATCATTTAATAATGCAATTCTAGAAATTATATTAAAAGTTAAAGCATTTAATCGAGTGAATTAATGAGGGGATTAAAAATTTCCTTTAAAAATCATGGCCGGAAATATTTTTGTAATATTCTCCATCCTTAATATACTCTCTGAAATTTCAAGTGAATTTTCAGAGCTCAAGAAGTAATTTCGATGTCACAAAGTTCATATAATCAATTAAATAAAATGCAAAACAAATTAAAATCTTCCTTCTTTGCCTTGGGCTATTTTCGGCCCAAGTCCACCTTTCCTCCTCGTAGCCCGCTCGGCCTCCCTTGCTTTCCCCTTTCTCTCGGGCCGGCCATCCTTGGGCCATCCCTGGGCCATCGGCCCGTTTTCCTCCTACCTCACGAAAGTCCGCATCATGTCCCTCTCCCGGTCTCCTCTCTCCCTCCCTCGCCCACAGGTGGGACCGGCGACCCCACCCCGTCAGCTCCATCCCCTCCCTACATGCCCCACCAACCACCGGCCACGCGCCCGTGCCTTCGTCTCCCCCATGCCTCCCTGCTTCCGCCCTCATCTCTGAACCTCGCGGGACCGAACCCCTCCACCACCTCCACCTTTCTCCCCCACTTCTCCCGAGAAAACAGGCACCAATCCGCTGCCACTCCTCCCATGTCACCGGCGCCCTCTTCCTCTTCAAATCCGGCCCGTTCGGCCATGATCTCCGCCCTGGGGCCGTATAAAACCTTCCCGATCCTCCCTCTCTCGTTTCACCCACCAAGATGAGCCCACCACACCCGAAAATCACCCTCTCCACCGTGCTCTCTCTCTCCTCCGCTCGCCACCGCACTTCGGCTATGCGCCATCGCCGCCCTAGCCATTGTTGCGTCGCACCGTCACCACCACCACCTTTCCACCCGCACCTGCTGCAGGAAAGGCGCTTCACCGCCAACCTGAAGCCACGCCGGTGTCGCCGCTTCCAGCCACCCCACACCGCCGCAAGAGGTGCCATCATGCCATGTCGCTAGCATCTCTGGCTTCGCCACACCGCGCCGCTCCTCGGCCGCTTCTCCGCGTCCGTCGTCTATCGCCGGAGTGCGGTCCCCGCCGCGAACCGTGTCATGCGCCGCCGCCATCTCCTCGCCATTGGTCTCCTCCCATGCTGCCACTCCTGCTGTGCACGCTCGGTGAGCTCCCCTCCCTTTTCCCCTCCTACACCGCATCCTTGCGCTGCTACCGCTCGCTGCGGGTGCCCTTGGGCCCGAGTGTCGCCGCTGCTGCTTGCATGTCGGCCGCTGCTGCGTGCCACCGGCTGGGCCGCGCTGGCCGGCCGCTCCCTGCCACCCGATCGGCCTCGGGCTGATCTGGGCTGTTGCGCGCCCGTGGACCACCTGTGGTCTCGGTCCACGGTGCCGCCCTGGCCACGGTGGACTCGGTCCACCGTGTGCCCTCCACTTTGTGTCGCTGACTCGTGGGGCCCGCCGATCGGCGCCGACCCTTCTGATGATGTCAGCGCTGTCCTTTTACTTTAGAAAAATATTTAATAATTGCGTAATAAATCGAGTTTAATTCCATAAATTCATTTAAATGGCTCAAAACTTCTAAACTTCATAACTAATTCATACAAACTCCAAATTGAGCCATTCAACTTGCAAAATTCATCTAAAATTGGGCTTTCCATGTACTGTTTACTTGGTTTTTATTAGGGTTTTTCCTCATTTTGTGTACCAACGCATAGATTCGGTCGTTTCAGAAGATCGCGTCCGCGAGGAAAAGAGTTCGGTCCCCTTGAGCATATTGGGTCGCGAGCAAAAGATTGATTGAAGAAGCAAGGCAAGTCACACAATCCCCTGGAGCATATTGGACCCACTTTATAAATGTTTTACTATTTGCAAATAAAGTTGCATGTTTTGCTAATTACATGGGATTATGTAATTACCTATGTGCTTGCTTGTGGCATGTTTACTTGATATCCGTCCTTAGTCAACTTGGGTGATAATTTGACTAGCTTGTGTCACTCATGTTGATCTTGCTAGAATTATGTTATGCTTAGCCACGCTCAATTACCACTAGCTCATTATATGGAATAATCACTATCTACTCTCAGTATCTTCATGAGTTGCAAGCTCGTGACACTTGGCCTTGTTTCATTGGTCGTAATTATCCAACTAAAATATGGCTTAAGGGTGGGCTCTGGTGCATGATTTTGCTAGTCGCACCCATGGCAATTAAGGACCGGTTCGTCGGAAACCATGGAAGACTTACCGTGCTTACCACAAGCAAGAATGGGCAACTGCTGGACTTGTAGTATAGCTCTTCCCTTTCCGACGTTCCAAGGCAAGGGTGGGCATGATGTGGTTGGGTCGGTGGGGGTTTACCCATTGCTCGGCTTCCGGATACACCTAGGCACGAGGGGGGCTGCCTACCTTGGCTAAAACGTGGGGGAGAAACCTAAAGTGTGTTGCACTTGGTTTAGGGGAGTTATGCGAAGGGTCTTGTCACAATCACTCGGCATGGTAACGTGTCTGGCCTGACACGGTGACATGACGGTGGGTTATGTCTTGTGGGTACAGTTGTTCACCTTTGGCCTGAGTAAAACTATTCGGATAGCCGTGTCCGCGGTTATGGGTGATCGACGAGCGTTACCACGATTAGTCCCACATTATTAATTAACATGACTCGATGAATTGGTTTAGTTCAGGTTGAATTGTTGGGCTTGTTCAACGTGCTGTAACGTTGTTCAGTGGAGATTTAATCTTGCCTTAATTAATCAACTGTTTTACTGTTTTCACCTATAAATGTTTACAACCGCCTTTATGCAAATAGCCACAAACCTCCCTTGTCTCTTTTTGCACGTCTACATCATTGGTGTGGCTTGCTGAGTACGGTGGTTGTACTCAGTCTTGGTATTATTCCCCCTTTTCAGAAATGTAGTGCTTCTGAGCTGAAGACGAAGTTAGAGGACCAAAGCTTATTTATAGCCCAGTTGAGTTTTTGCCTGTGGAGTGGAGCTGAAGCCCCACTAGGATTGCCTCTTTCCGCTGATGTTGCTTTCTTTTCAGTCTGAGGACTAAGTGCCTCTTCCATAAGTATTTACGCTTTATTTACGTTTGGATCTATATATTAATTTATCGTTTTGTGTACCCTAGCTTGATTCTTGGACAGGGATTTATACACAAAATAGGCTGGACATTTGGGCTAAATCTCTGTGCGTGACAAAGTGGTATCAGGGCCAACTCAACTGTAGGTTGAGCCTGGTCAAACCCTAAGGACAAGCTTTCTAAAAACCCTATTTACGAAATGTCTCTTGCCCCTCTCGGCATTTCTTTGCAAAATGGTTTATCAAATTACCTCTCCTTCCCCCTCCAACTCTTTTAGTTCTTGAATCTTGAGGATAAATCGATGGTTTGACGTCCACCCTCGGAAGTCTAAGTCTAGCCCTCAAACTTCAGGCAGGAGCGAGAAGATCAGTTCAGAGTCGAGGATCGAGTGAAGATTTCCTGAAGTTTACCTAAACCTAGTCCCTCCTACAAGAGTAGGAGAGCTGTTAGAACGGGTGTTGTTTGCTTGTGTGTAGGGTATGGTTTGCATCAGTGGTGGTCATGTGCCCATATTAGGTTGTTTGCTTAATCAACTTGAACAATAAAAGTTTACTCAAATCAGATCAATAGGTAAGTGGGCTAAGGCCTTATCTATAGAGCAACCACTCTCATTTTGTTCCTATCTTCTGCCTGCAACAGATGGTCAGCATTAGGGACAGTGTCAGTGGGTCAGGACACCAACAGATTTATGGAGTAAATCAGAGCAACCCCATGAGCGTTCCGCCTCATGGGGATCCAACTCTAGCATAAGTGATAGCACATTGATGCAGTAGATTCAGCAGCAGTACCACATGCTGCAGATGCAACGGCAGTAGCCCAGAACCTATATCAGAGACAAAGTCAGTACCTCCCAATGCAAGCACCTACGTCTCCTGCCAGTACACCGCCAGGCTCCCACCAGAGAATTGCACCTAAGTCACTCTCGAACTGGCGGGAAGCAAGTGTTGTCTATGATGATTGTGAGGAACAAGGTCACTGTGCGACGGACTGTACCTGGAACGTGTACACCAGGACACCGACTAATGATGAGGCACAGTGCCCAAGAGAAAAGAGATTCCAATGTCGGCTTGGTAGCAGGAATTATGGTACACCACATTCCAACCCTAAGAAGAGAAGGATAATAGTGTGGAAGATAGACGATGGAAGAAGCATGACCATCACTAGCACCAAATTTACTCTAGAAGATGCAGCAAGGATACCCAGGCGTCTAAGAGGAAATACTTTCCGTGGTGCACATCAACTAACTTGACACCTCTGTTTGATGAAAACAAAACAACGAACACACAAAAATAGGGAAACCCTGTATTTTATTAATCACGATTCATTAACATGAATGTTTACAAAATACAAGATGGGCTCCCGTAGTAGTTCGCTTTTTGCCTTTGCAAAGATGCTTAATGGAGAAGCATGCTGACTGGAGATTGCGTGCAGTCCACTGATTCCCGGCACATAGCAATGAGGTGACCGGTTAATTACATCCACAGGAGCGAGCCTGTGGAACACCTCCGATTAAACTGTGCTTAGGTTGGTGCAGATTTAATGGTAAATATTGTGAATGCGAAACGGGTGGCTTTGCTTCGCCAAAACCCGGTCACAGTACACTACCATCAGATCGGTGTGCGGAGGGAATTTGATGAAGGGGGTGATCTTTGCCTCGTCAATGCCCAGTCATGTGCCCCGGCCTTCATCAAATATTGACTTTATGGTTGCTTTTGCCTCGTCGGTGCCCAGCAACGGTGTACCCATCTCCTGTCTGTTTTGCACGTATTAATAGTGTGGTAACCTAGCCTTGTGAGCACTCAACCATGGTTTCTTCTAGCCTCGTCAATCATAGACAAATGGAATGAGTGAATGGCTGCAGCCTTGTCAATTTTAGCCAATATATCGTCCGGCACTAGTGCAGATCCTCTCATCTGTGACGGGCTGTAACATAACTCGATTTTGTGGGCCATCACAAAGAATACATCTCAAACGGGCCTAAAAAGGGTCCGATTGAGATATGGTCGGAGAGACATGTTAAATGTGCATATAACTTAAGCCCGTCACGGATGACACATATCTTTGACAGGCTTAAACTAGGGCCCGATTGAGATAACCTTAAATATCTCAATCGGGCCGTAGTTGGAGCCCATCACAGATGACCATCATCCGTGATGGGCACCAACTTAAGGCCCGATTGAGATAACAAATAGGCCCGTCACAGATGACTCTTATCTATGACGGTCCTAAACTATAGCCCGTCATAGAGGAGGGTCATCTATGACGGGCTATAGTATAGGCCCGTCAAAGATAAGGGTCATTTGTGACGGGCTATAGTTTAGACCCGTCAGAGATAAGGGTCATCTGTGACAGGTTATAGTTTAGGCCCATCACAGATAAGGGTCATCTGTGACGGGCTATAATTTAGGCCCGTCACAGATAAGGGTCATTTGGGACGGGCTATAGTTTAGGCCCGTCACAGATGACCATCATCCGTGATGGGCACCAACTTAAGTCCCGATTGAGATAACAACTAGGCCCATCACAGAAGACTCATCAGTGACGGGCTATATACTAATGCCTGATTGAGATGACTTAATCTCTATCGGGCATTAACTAAAGCCCATCACCGATGAGTATTTTTTCCATTTTTCATGTGAAATGTTTATATTTATAAGTTGAACTATAGCAAAATAATTAACTGTAGTATAATAATTTATTTTATGAGTCAGAATAATTTTACGGGTAGTAAATAATTTCAAATGGAAAAATTGTCAACAATAAAGTTGTATAACTCATCAAGATCTATAACTTTTAGTTTGGTCATTTTTCTATATAACATTTTTTGAACAGTTCGAATTTGAATTTGAAAATATGACAACTTCAAACAACATTTTCAAATACTAAATGATTTCAATTGAAAAAGTCATCAACAACAAAAATGTATAACTCATCAAGATCTAAAACTTTTATTTCTATTATTTCTTCATCCGACAAAGTGTTAGTAACATTGTTCACAAATTTTACATATATGTGTTATAGTTTATAAAACCAGATAAGACATACGTCAATTTTGTGAACAATGTTAGTATCACTTTGTCGGATGAAGAAATGATCAAAATAAAAGTTTTAGATCTTGATGAGTTATTCAACTTTGTTGTTGATAAATTTTTCAGTTGAAATCATTTAGTATTTTGAAAATGTTGTTTGAAGTTGTCATATTTTCAAATTCAAATTCAAACTGTTCAAAAAATGTTATATAGAAAAATGACCAAAATAAAAGTTATAGATCTTGATGAGTGTACAACTTTGTTGTTGTTGATGCAAAAAACACACACTGGCCTGAGAGATCTGCTTAACTCTAGTGCAGGTCCAAAATTAGGGTTTTAGGTTCAAGGGCGTGCCAGTTGATTTGATCCTGCAATCAATAAGAAAAAATATGCAAAGAATATTAGTAAACGATAGACAATCGGCCATAAGGCTGATTTAATATCGTATGTGACCTAGCCGATGCAATAAAGCATGAATCGGCTGTAAGGTATGAGTGAATATGAATATAACCCTAAAATTAGTATGTCGGCTGTAGATATCAATGTTATGTAATCAAAAGATCATTATTACTTTAGAAGCAAGCAATTGGTATAGATCGAACTGAACCGAGACAGTATAAATTGCTTAAGTCTATTGCAACATGAAATAATGATCACATGAAACTGATGTCATAGCCGATATCTAGATCTAATTGCGTATCGGTCGTAAATCCGATATAATCTTAAGATAAAGCAATGAGAATTAAATATAGAACATTAAACAAAGCATAAAACTATGTTAAATATTCTAAGTAGATAAGATCGGCTGAAACTCCGATACTATCCCTATTAACAACCGTAAAGCAAGTTAAAGATCATGATTCTAAAACAACTTAGTAGGTTGGACTTAACCAATGCAGCATTAAGCATAAAAGATGCACAATATCTAACAAACCAATAATCATCAAATTGGGATGGTGGATACATCATATAACATAAATCAACAAAGTAAACTAGCCGATACGGACGAAACCCTACAACAGATCTAGTCGATATGAGAGATAGCATCATTGATCTAAGCTATATGATATATATGATAACTTCGGAGATTTGCAAGATAGAATTAGAGTGTCATAAAGATGTAAGCACTAACTCTAATGATGCAAATCGCCATGACAAGATGTACCTTTTCGCCGAAGATCAAATTGATGCAGCACGACTCGAAAGCACAAGCTTGTTGAAAATAGAAAACAAAGGTGGCGATGCGCCGAGATTGATTGAACGTATATTGTTGTTATTTACAACACCTCGGGATTATATTCATACCCGAAAATACAAATATTGTCCATCACGGACACGACTCATATTAACTTAATACAAATCCAACTAACGAACAAGTCACTTAGGCGGACTCTTACCGAGAATATCTATAAGTAAATTACATAAAATAACCTAATTAATAGATACAATTGCCTCTTCAGGACTCTATCAGTACATGGCAATCCGTATGAAGCACATTAACTCAATCTGATGACGTGTACCGAGTCATGTTACCAAAATCGGCTCAATCGGCTAACCTCGTCCGACTCTGATTCTGCCGATCCAACCCGTAGCCGATTCGGACTACAGCCGATTCTCACTCTGTTTCTGATACGATCTAATCTCTTCGATTCTCCTTGATTCCATCTTCATCTCCGATACTTGAATTACCAAATTTGGTCGTCAACACATGCCTCCCAAGTCCGGAATATTTGGTAATGTTTCGGATTTGCCAAATCTTATCTCCGAGATAATATCGCACTTTCCGTTTTTGACCATTACCGCACTGCTTTAAATACCTCACCGACGGTCCCGAGAAACTTCACACCGTTATACTGTTGCCACCGCTTTAGCGATTCTCATCTCTCCGACTCCAGCGATCCCCTCGGTGCAAGCAGGCAACCCTCAAGCATCCCTCTGTTCGCCCAACTCTTGCTAGCGCAAATGTCTTCTTCATCCGCTCCGTCCGCCGCTCCATCGACCGAGTACGCAGAGGTAAGTTCCATCGGCTAGATCTCCTTTTTATTCATCAAATCTTGTTTTTCGCGAGCTTAGTCCGCTTTTTTTCTCTTCTACCTTGATGATGTAGCATCTCGCAAATTTAGTTGCGGTTCCCAGTCTGAACCATAAGAACAACTATTTTCTTGGACCAATCGGCAATCTGGACCCAACTGAGTTTATCATTGCCGAAACAAACAGAATCCCTTTCAGGCTAGCAAACCCAAACCTAGGGCACTGGAAAAACACCTTCAAATCCTGGCCATCCCTAGAGAAAAGCTGGCCTGCATGGTATAAACGCATATCGGCTAGTAAACAGAGCCACTGGGATGAGATAGGAATCGGCCAAGCGCTATCTCCGACTTTAGCAAATTCGGCCAAGGATGAACCATTGATGGCTTCTGCTAGCTATTTCTAGTCCAATACCATTAATGCATTTATGTTTAACCAAGGACCAATGACCCCAACTCTGCTGGACATCACCATGTTGACTGGGTTAGATATCACCTCATCGGCTAATGCCATGATCTTGAACTCCAAGAACATATTTGGCTTCAAAACCAAGAGCATAGGAGGATGGTCTGGTTTTATCTCAGCCAACATGGGTCAAGGTTCAGTTTCTCCTAGAGAACATACTGCTTTTTTGTTGATGTGGCTGGAGAAATTTCTGTTCTATGGATCAAGCTGTGGCCCAACCTCCAATTGGCAGCATATAGCCGAAGCACTTGAGGAGAAAAAGCAATTTCCCTTAGGAAAAATTTTGCTCGGCTATCTATATCAAACCCTGAATAATGCATCGGCCAAGCTAGCTGTCGGCTCAGTAGTTAATGTAGGTGGTCCATGGTGGCTACTCCAGACTTGGCTAAATCTTGTGGCCATTAAAGCTGTGAATCGGCCATCCCTGACTGAAGCAGAATTCCCAAGACTGGAGCCGATCACTCATGATGATGGAGAAGAAATAACCCATCGGAGGTGTACATCCTTTGGAGAATATGCTAGCACACCAGCCTATGCTGGAGCAAAGCTATCGGCTGAGTTACTGAAGGATTGGTTCTTCAGTTTCTATGATGGTTTTCAGAAAAATGCCAGGGTCTGGTTCTTCTATGAGGACTCAATCAATTTTGAGTTGCCATCAGACTTCAGATTTGATGAAATGAACCACGAAAAATTTCAGAAGTCAAGAGAAGTATTTACTACTGCCATCAGCCCATGCATCCTTCCTGTCGGCATTCATCAAGGCAGGAACATAAAAGTGTCATATGAGTGTTACCACCCCATGAGCTCAGCCAGACAATTTGGTATGGGGCAACTCCCAATCAGCTTGTGGTTTGCCGACAAGATCCAATGTAGAGGGGAAATAACATTAAGTCTGATGATGGATCGGCTGCTCAATATCCCAGGGTCACCCCTTGGCAGTATTAACAACATTGAGTTAGCCATGTTCAGGAGTAAAGCTTTTACTTCATGGTGGACTGAATGGAAACAACACCTCTTCCATCAATCGGCTACCATCTATATGACAGATCTCTTCCCTGACATGATCCCTCAAGTAAGCCCCTTTACTTTTTCTGTCAATTCCTCCTTCAAACTTATCAGCCGATTCTGTTTCTAACTTTACATGTTTTATTCTTACAGACCACAGATTCATCTCCTCCTCACATAAGCAAAAGTGGCAAGGATATTGAATATGCTGCAGGACTGCTACCCAGTAGATGTGGTATAACTCCTCCTGTCATCGGCTATCATGCCCCCAAGACATCAAGCCTACTCCAAGGACAGATAAGGGATCTAGCCGATGCAGGGAGAAAAAGAAAAACTAAAGTACCAACTGCCATGCCACCAGCTACCAAGAAGAAACCTAGAAAACAACCACCTCCACCAGCCGATGACACCGATGAAGCCCTAAAGGATGCAGCCATTGAACAAGCAAGAGACGAAGCTGCAGCCGAAATGAGTGATGTGGGAGAGAAAACACCTCCAGCTCCTCCAGCTCCAAAACAAACTCCCACAACTCCTGCTGCCCCAGCAGTCTTCACTCGGCAACCCAGAGTAAATTCATCTCCTCTGATATAAAATCTCCTTATTCATCACCAATCTAAATTTCTAAACTTTGTATTTTGCAGAAGAAAAGACCAGCCGAGAAGAAGAAACCGGCACCAACATCGGTTAAGCCAACCACTCAAACTCCCTTGGTAAGTTTCAATCTCGTAAGATTCCAAACACTTTTGTTAGCCGATACTATCTAACACTTGTATAATTATCCAAAATTTGTCAATCTCCTTCCCCTCCATCGCCTGCAGCACAGCCATTCTCTAGTGAACATATTGCATCGGCTGCAGGCAGTCATCATGTTGTTGAAGAAGAAACTGCTGCTCCTGCTATCCCTGTAAGTCTCATATCCTTGAAAATCTCAAATCAGCTATACAAAAACACCCTGTTACTTATATCTCCTTTATCTCTCTTGCTTGCAGGTCTTAGCCGATTTATTCTCCTTTAATATCAAAGACTACTTCGATGAAGAAACAGAAGGAGATATTACAAGCAAGGCCTTGGCTCCTTTAGCCGATGATGTAAAAAGAAATCTCAAAGACATTTCTCATCGGCTGAAAGCATCTCTAGATAGCTTAGTAGTCGATTGCAGCACTCTCCGGGTGAGATTCCAAGAAATTCAAGCTCTACTCCCGGACGAGTTATCCAATGTCATCACTCCAGCTATGTACCTTGAGCAGCATCAATTTAAATTAGAGAAAGCCAGACAAAGGATAGCTGATCGGCTGGAAAAGAAAAATGTTGAGGCCACCATTCAAGCAAATCGGCAATTAGTTCATGATGAGAAGAACAAACTTGATCAACTGGCCGAAGAACCAATCAAAGCTACCATAGATCAGCTGGAAGCTGAAAGAATCAATCTGCTGGCCAAACTTGAAGAGTGCAATGCTAAAATTGCAATAGAAAAACAGAAATTAGCCGATCTCCCAAAGGCCGTTGGAGAACAAAAAGCAATGCTGAGAGCGGCTATAAAGAATGTGGCCAACATGACCAAGTCCCTGAAAGTGATCCCTAGAACCGATGCACAGGACGCCCAAGCAATTGCAGAAGTTGAAGAAATTCGACAACAGGCACTATGAGCTATCCAGCGCTACCTCTCCCAATAGTTTCATGTAATAGAGACTTAGGTAAAATTTTGTAAATTATGTAATCGGCTAGAACACTTCACTTGTAACATATACTTTAATATCCTTTATGCCGATTAATCCCACAATTTGCGTTGAAATCCCACAATTTTCATCTTATGTATATATATGCCCCCCTAATTTTGGCAAGTTGATAAACGAAGGCAAAATTATGACTAAGGGCGATATCAATATCGGCCATCAGACATCGACAACAGCAGCCGATGATGATAAAGAGTCTAAGGGCGATAAGAACTTATATCGGCCATGAATAAATAAAAACAGGCAAAACACAGCCGATTATGAACCAATCCAAACACTTCGGTAATATTTCTTCAAGTACTTTCCATTGAGTGCTCTTCCAAATACCTCTCCATCAAGCCCTTTTAACATATAGGCCCCTTTAGAAATGCATTTGTGAATTCGAAACGGCCCTTCGCAATTCGGTGACCACTTGCCAAACTTATTATCTCTGGCCCCTATCGGCAACACCAATTTCCAAACAAGCTCACCTTCTTCAAAAGATTGGGGCACAACCTTTTTGTTATAATGTCTGGTAACTCTTTCCTTGTCTTTCCTAACTTTCTCAAGAGCTCGCACCCTAGCTTGAACCAAATCTTCTGACTCATCAACCATCAAATTATGATAGTCATCGGCTGTCAACTCATCTTGTAAAGAAATCCTTCTGGAGCCGATGTTGGTTTCCCATGGTAACACAGCTTCATGCCCATAAACCAATTGATAAGGAGGTACCTGAATTGCACCATGACAAGCCATCCGATAAGACCACAATGCTTCGGCTAAAATAATATGCCACTTCTTGGGATATTCGGCTATTTTTCTCTTAACCAATTTAATCAAGCTCTTATTAGATGCTTCAGCCTGCCCATTGGCTTGTGCATAATATGGTGAAGAATTCAACAACTTAATTCCCATGCTATCGGCAAACTGAACAAACTCATCATATACAAAGATAGAACCTTGATCAGTTGTAATCGTCTGTGGCAAACCAAAGCGATAGATAATATGTTCTTTGACAAACTCGATTGCATCTTTGCTATCAACCTTTTTCAAACGAATTGCCTCAACCCACTTAGTAAAATAATCAGTTGCAACCAATATGAATTTATGCCCTTTATTTAATGGTGGATTGATCTGGCCGATCATATCAATTCCCCAACCTCTGAACGACCATGGCTTGATAATAGGATTCATAGCCGATGCTGGTGCTCTCTGGATTGCTCGAAATTTCTGACAATCTTGACAACCTTTGTAATACCTGAAACAATCCTCCAGCATTGTCGGCCAAAAATATCCAACTCTTCGAATTAACCACTTCATCTTATGAGTCGATTGATGTGTCCCACAAATACCCTCATGAACTTCACCCATGATAACTTTTGCCTCTTCCATACTCAAGCACTTCAAGAGAACTCCATCAATCATCCGATAGTATAATGTATCATCCAACAAAACATATTTGAGAGTTTGATACCATAATTTCCTTGAAACCGATCTGGAAGGATTCCTCAAATACTCAAAAACATCAAACCTCCAGTCATCGGCTGATATGCAGGCCACTTCTACTTCAATCCCTTGTAACATCGGCTTGTAGCCTAACGCACCTTGAACTAAATCATTGGCCTCAGCATTTTGTTCTCTAGGGATATGTTTTAGAGTAATTATCTTGAAAGTCTTCATCAGCTCTTGACATTTTTCATTGTAGACCATCAAAATATCATTTTTGCACTCATATTCCACAGATAATTGACTTATCACTAATAATGAATCTCCCATGATTTCAATAGCATCGGCTTCAACTTCTTTCAATAATTGCAACCCTTTGAGAACAGCTTCATATTCTGCTTGATTGTTTGTAGAGTATGGTTTAATAGTAAAAGCAAACTGAAAACTTGCCCCCCTAGACGATATAATGACTAAGCCGATACCACAACCATGAGTGCAAATAGATCCATCAAAAAATAAAGTCCAAAGCATAATATCAATATTGTCGATACTAGTATCCCTGTGTTCAACTATGAAATCGGCTATCGCTTGCCCTATAATTGCCTTAGCCGATACGTATCTGAGATCAAATTCTAACAAAGCAAAGATCCACTTCCCAATTCGCCCTTTCAGAACTGGAGCCGATAGCATATATCGCACCACATCGGCCTTGCACACTATGATACACTCATTGGAGAGTAGATAATGTCTCAACTTTGTACACGAAAAATATAAACACAAGCATAATTTCTCCACAGGTGAATACCTTGTTTCTGCATCCAAAAGACGTCTACTAAGATAGAATATGACTCTTTCCTTCCCTTCAACCTCTTGGATCAAAACTGAGCCGATAGAGTTCTGATCGGCTGACAGGTACAGTTTGAATGGAATTCCTTTCTGTGATGGTATGAGAACTAGAGGAGTACTCAAATATTCCTTGATATTATCCAATGCTTGCTGTTGCTTCTCTCCCCAGACAAATTCTTGATCGGCTTTCAACCTTAACAAAGGAGTAAATGGTTCTATTCAGCCAGATAGGTTTGATATGAAACGTCGAACAAAATTTATTTTGCCGATCAATGATTGCAACTTGGTTTTATCTTCTAGGGGTTTTATATCTTTAATTGCCTCAATACTCCTCTGAGGAATTTCAATCCCACGCTCATGTACCAAAAACCCGAGAAATTGACTAGCCGATACGCCAAAAGCACACTTAGTAGGATTCATCTTCAACCCATACTTCCTTGCCCTTTCCAGGACTTGTCTCAAATCAGCTATATGTTCGTCAACCTCCTTATATTTAACCACCACATCATCAATATATATCTCTACCAATGTGCCGATGAGATCATGAAAAATATAGTTCATAGCCCTCTGATATGTAGCACCAGCACTTCTCAAGCCAAACGTCATAACCACCCACTCACATAAGCCGATAGCACCAGGACATCTAAAAGCAGTCTTATGAATATCCTCCTCAGCCATGAAAATTTGATTATATCCAGCATTTCCATCCATGAAGCTGATGATCTTGTGTCCAGATGCTGCATCGACGAGTTGATCGGCTACCAGCATTGGGTATTCATCTTTTGGTGTAGCCTTGTTCAAATCTCTGAAATCAATGCAAACCCTGAGATTGCCATTTTTCTTGATAACTGGTACTATGTTAGAAATCCACTCAGCATATCGGCATGGTCTGATAAAATTAGCATCATAGAGTCTTGTAATTTCGGCCTTAATAGCATCATACATTGCAGCTTTAAAACACCTTGCAGGTTGCTTGTATGGCCGATAGCCTGGTTTGATAGGGAGCCGATGTTCAACTATCTATCGGCTAAGTCCTGGCATCTCATAATATTCCCAGGCAAAACAATCTGTATACTCTTTCAAAAGTGCTATTAATTTACATTTAAATTCCTTTGATAAACCCTTACTAATATATGTCGGCCTAGGCCTATCACCTGGTCCAATGTTGATTTCCTCTAACTCATCGGCCGACATAAAACCTTGTCCTAGCTTGCCGTCGAGATCATCAGCAGTGTCCTTTGTATAGAAGTTGGAACCCTCCACGGCGCCCTCAAAACAAGAATTGTGGCTCTCTATCTCCTGTTGGCTGTATGGCATAATCATAAACCTTTAAGTAATCTCCCTGCCAAACTTTTGCAGATAAACAATCAATTCCCTCCATCTCCCAAACAGATAAATCAGCACTAGCTACATTAACTGACCTGTCGGCTGGCACGATTTCAATTTGGTCTCCTTGCCATTAAATCAGACTTTGGTGCATTGTTGAAGGGATGCAACAGTTAGCATGGATCCAATCTCTTCCCAGCAACAGACTGTAGGAACCCTTCCCATCAATAACAAAGAACGTAGTAGGAATTGTTTTACTGCCGATGGTTAGCTCCACATTCAAAACTCCTTTGGCTTCAGATGGATTCCCACCAAAATCTTTTAGAACCATGTTAGTCTTGATCAGGTCCTCTGAATTCTTTCCAAGTTTCCTGAATGTTGTATATGACATTAGATGACGGCTGCTCCTCCATCGACTAGCATCTTTGACATCGGCTTGTCATTGACAAATCCCTTAACATATAGTGGCTTAAGATGCCGATGATCAGTTCCTTCGGGCTTCTCAAAAACGGCTTGCTGTGGAGATAGCATCAACCTAGCCGATGGCAGATTCTCTTCTTGCTCGACAACTTGCTCAACTGCATATTCGGCTGGTAACATAAAAACCATATTTATAGAAGATGTCATCACCTCTTAGCCCTTACATTGTTGATTCTTGTTATGATCGACTTTGATCTCATCGGCTGGCACTACTTTGCTCTTCACACGCCAGACTTTCTTTGTTCTCTGCCTCAGCCGATGTTCAATTTCCCCTTCGACCTCCTGGAATTGTTCCCCGTTCCTCATCCTTTGAACTCTCCTTTTTTGATTTTTGGTGAAGATTCCAGAAGGGCACCATTGAGGATGCATTGGCTTGGATTCTCTAGGTGAATCATCTTCATCATTCTTTTGCTGCATCGGCCCAAGTCTTTCATGAACTGGCAATCTTGCCTGAATCGGTCGATGCATAGTTGTATTCTGTCGGCTTGATCTTTGGATAAATTGTGCATCAGAATCACTGCATCTAGGATAATCTTCAATAGATGGTAACCTCATACCCTCATTCCAGCAAAATCTAAAAAATTCACAACTCCAGTGAGTATCAAAATATCTTTCACTTTCATGAGAATATGACTCCTCTTCCTGTTGGCGCCTTTTCTGGTATTTGTTGATCATACCAGCCGATCTGATGCTCCTAGTGTAGTTTTTTCCTCCATCGGCTATGTTTCAGTTATGACCAGAGTGCACCGTGTTGACTGGAAAAGGGTGCCCATCTATCTTCATCGGCCTCTTGGATTCGTCGATCTTGATCTTGCCTTGTTCAATAGATGACTGGATTTGCTGCCTGAAAATCTTGTAATCATTAGTGTTATGAGACCCTGTACTGTGCCACTTGCAATATTTCCTTTTCTTCAACTCTTCAGCCGATGGGATGACATGTCCTGCTGGCAGTTGAATCTGTCTTTCTTGGAGAAGTAGATCAAAAATCTTGTTGGCTTTGGTAATGTCAAAGTCAAATCTTTCCTCTTTTCCTGCACTCTTGACCCATTGACAGACCACCGTTTTCTTGTTCCTAGCCCACTCGGCTGCATTGATTTCTGGGTCATCATCTTCAGAATCAGAGTCATAATTGTAGACATTATTGACATCGTTCGTCTTTTTGATGAATTTTCTTGCTTCTTGGAACCTCATCTCATGAGCCGACACCTTCTGAGCTAAGTGAGCCAAACTCTCAAAGTCTTGAGCCGAAAATCATTCCCTTATCGACGCCAACAAACCCTGGAAGGCTAAATCGGCTAGCTGAGAATCCGTTAAAGCTAAACTATAACATCTATTCCTCACATCTCTGAATCGTTGAATGTAATCTGGAACTGACTCGTCTGATTTTTGCCTAATTGCTGTGAGGTCTGATAGCTTCATTTCTTGAACTCCGCTGAAAATGTACTTGTGAAATTGTTTCTCCAGATCGGCCCAACTTCTGATTGAATTGTAAGGTAGAGATGAAAACCAAGTAAACACCGATCCAGATAATGAGAGTGGGAACAATCTAACTCTGAGGGCCTCTGTAGCCAATGCCTCACCACACTGAGCCAAAAATCGGCTAACATGCTCATAGGTAGATACATTATCTTGTCCTGAAAATTTAGAGAAGTCTGGCACCTTGTATCGGTTTGGCAGTGGAACCCGATCAAAATATTCTGGATATGGGTGCCGATACATGTTGCCATTGTCTTTTGGTTTGAGTCCGAATTGCTCCCTGATGACGTCAGCGATCATATCGGCCCAGGGTTGATGTGGTGTTGCTCCACCATATTGCTGCTGAAGTGGATCTATCCGACCGTATTGGATCGGCTGAGGCCGTGGTGAGTGAGGTTGGTAAAGATGATTGAAGCCAACCGATACGCCTTGAGGTGGCACATATGGAGGTTGTTCTGCGCTGTACTGTTGACTTATCGGCTGAGTGATTCCAATCGGCTTTTGTGGAACTGAAGGAATTTGGTAAGATGTGTCGACAACTGACGGTTGAGGATTGAGAATATTCATTAATTGTTCTGGTGTTAGTTGAGTTGATGCTTCCCCCCAGTGATCGGTTGTGACCTATTTAAAATTGTTGGAATATTTGAGCTTGAATAAGGAGCCGATGGAGCCTGGGTTTGAAGTAGTTGTCGACTCCTTTGATTCCCGCCAATGTCTGTCTTCACGGTTCTGTATCCTGGGAACATGCCGTCTGGTAGATATATAGGTCCTTTAGCCTTTTCTTCGGCTATCGTCCCATCAACTACTGACTTGATCATGTTTGTCAAAGTATTAACGAGCACTCCAGATTGGTTGACTAAAGCATGATGTACAGCCGAATCGATACGATCTTGCAATGTATGGAGTTTTTCATCAGTCGATTCAACTTTAGTCTGTTTGTCCTTTTCTTCTCCTGATCCGGAAGTGCTCGGGTCTTGTTTCACGATCGTCGGCAGTTTGACTTTAGTTCTTTGAACAACTATGCCTTGCCGAGTCACCGTGAACGAGTGCAGATATTGGTTCTGAAGTTGATCCAGCATTTGCTTCATCTCTTCTCGCTGTTCTTCATTCAGTTGCTCGACTGTGATCGGCAAGATGTTGTCCTCCGAAACTTCAGTGATGTTTGACGACACGATGACACAAAGTCCCACCGGGCGTGCCAAAAGCATGTCGATGCAAAAAACACACAGTGGCCTAAGAGATCTGCTTAACTCTAGTGCAGGTCCAAAATTAGGGTTTTAGGTTCAAGGGCATGCCAGTTGATTTGATCGTACAATCAACAAGAAAAAATATGCAAAGAATATTAGTAAACGATAGATAATCGGTCATAAGGCCGATTTGATATCATATGTGACCTAGCCGATGCAACAAAGCATGAATCGGCTGTAAGGTACGAGTGAATATGAATATAACCCTAAAATTAGTATGTCAGCTGTAGATATCAATGTTATGTAATCAAAAGATCATTATTACTTTAGAAGCAAGCAATTGGTACAGATCGGACTGAACCGAGAAAGTATAAATTGCTTAAGTCTATTGCAACATGAAATAATGATCACATAAAACTGATGTCATAGCCGATATCTAGATCTAATTGCGTATCGGTCGTAAATCCGATACAATCTTAAGATAAAGCAATGAGAATTAAATATAGAACATTAAACAAAGCATAAAACTATGTTAAATATTCTAAGTAGATAAGATCAACTGAAACTCCGATACTATCCCTATTAACAACCGTAAAGCAAGTTAAAGATCATGATTCTAAAACAACTTAATAGGTTGGACTTAACCAATGCAGCATTAAGCATAAAAGAAGCACAATATCTAACAAACCAATAATCATCAAATTGGGATGGTGGATACATCATATAACATAAATCAACAAAGTAAACTAGCCGATACGGACGAAACCCTACAACAGATCTAGCCGATATGAGAGATAGCATCATTGATCTAAGCTATATGATATATATGATAACTTCGGAGATTTGCAAGATAGAATTAGAGTGTCATAAAGATGTAAGCACTAACTCTAATGATGCAAATCACCATGACAACATATACCTTTTTGCCGAAGATCAAATTGATGCAGCACGACTCGAAAGCACAAGCTTGTTGAAAATAGAAAACAAAGGTGGCGATGCACCGAGATTGATTGAACGTATGTTCTTGTTATTTACAAGACCTCGGGATTATATTTATACCTGAAAATACAAACATTGTCCATCACGGACACGACTCATATTAACTTCATACAAATCCAACTAACGAACAAGTCCCTTAGGCGGACTCTTACCAAGAATATCTATAAGTAAATTACATAAAATAACCTAATTAATAGATACAATTGCCTCTTCAGGACTCTATCAGTACATGGCAATCCGTATGAAGCACATTAACTCAATCTGATGACGTGTACCGAGTCATGTTACCAAAATCGGCTCAATCAGCTAACCTCGTCCGACTCTGATTCTGCCGATCCAACCCGCAGCCGATTCGGACTACAACCGATTCTCACTCTGTTTCCGATACGATCTAATATCTTCGATTCTCCTTGATTCCATCTTCATCTCCGATACTTGAATTACCAAATTTGGTCGTCAACAGTTGTTGATGACTTTTTCAGTTGAAGTCGTTCAATAACAAAAAAAATCTATTTGAATTTCTCAAACTTTCAATTTCAAATTTCAAATTGTTCAAATAGAGTCAGATGGAGAAATGACCAAAATGAAAATTTTGCACCTCGATGAATTCTACAACTTTGGTTTTGGTGACTTTTCCATTTGAAATTATTTATTAACCCTAAATTTTGTTTGAAGTTATCAAATTTTGAAAATTCAAAATTTGAATAGTTCAAATGAACTTATTTTTACAAAGGACCAATACAATAGGTGTAGATATCGATGAGTTATACAATTTTGTTGTTTGTTATTTTTACATTTGACACACAAAAATCGGCCTAAAATTAAATTTAAAGTTCTCATAATTGAAAAAAAAAATACCACATAAATTGAATATAAACATTTCATATGGAAAATGGAAAAATACTCATCGGTGACGGGCATTATTTAATGCCCGATAGAGATAGGTCATCTCAATCGGGGATGTGAAATATGTGATCAAAATGGATGTTATGTGAATGTGGTTGTGTTAAATATATTGATGGTTGTGTATGTAAATGAATGTTATATGAATGGGGGATATTGGGGTGTGACATCCTGGCCAACGCTTAATAAGATTAACAAAATACTCATACCAAAAAGTTACAACTACTTTTCTGGAAGGTGTAACTACTTTTCTGGAAGGCGATCTCCAAAGAACTTTGATGTTAAACGTTCTTCCCGAATGCACACGAGTGAGGACAAAAAAGACCCACTGGGAATGACCGACCGGGAAGTTCTTCCCGGGGGCACACGAGTAAGGACAAAAAAGACCCACTGGGAGAGGCGGGACTTTATGACGCGGCAAACAAAGGCCTGAGACTAGCCAAAAAATAAAATTTATTTTTTTTGGGATTATACTCATCTGTGACGGGCCTAAACTATAGCCCATCACAGAAGGGTCTCTGTGACGGGCGATAGTTTAGGCCCGTCAGAGATAAGGGTCATCTGTGACGAGCTATAGTTTAGGCCCGATTGAGATGAGTGTCATCCGTGACGTGCTCTAGTTGTGGCCCGATTGAGATAGGTTATCCGTGATGGGCTATAGTTTGACTGGTCGTCTGGGTCCAAGCTATCAGTGACGAACTTTAATTAAGGCCCGATTGAGATAGTTTCATCTGTGACGGCCGTTTGCCCGATTGAGATAATTTTTCACATATGTGACCTCTAGGTTGTGACGGACGCCATGCCCGATTGAGATGAGGGTTACCGCCCGATTGAGATGGTTGTTACCGTTCTAGTGCGGCCTCATCTGTCTTGGACATAGCAAGAATACTGATAAATTGGCCATTTCAACTCATCGACACTCAGCCACGATGTCGATGTGGTTTTAAATCTGCATGCCTCGTCCTCATGGATGGCATTGTTTTTGTTAAGAGAACGGTGCTTGTCTCCAAGAATTTTGAAAATTGCTCTCGTCCACCTGGTACAATTTAGAGAGAGAAGGAATTGCTCCCGTACATATCATGCACGAGGTAAATCTATAATTCTTCTAGCATGAATATAAATATGTATAAATCATGGTTGATCTGATGCCAATAAGGCTCAAACTTCTCCCAAGCTTATATAAATAAATACTCACATCCGATATTTTATGACGAGCGAGAATATAAATATGTATAAATCATGGTTGGTCCAATGCCAATAAAACTCAAACTCATACCAAGTTTATACAAATAAATATCTAGTTCCGATATTTGATAACTTAGACGATCTAACCCATGAGAGTCAGGCTCGCCTCATATTTATTTGCATTCCATGCTAATCGCTCGATAAAAATGACGTGTGCGTGCGTATGCGCCGCTAAGGGATAATTATATCGATGGCTACAAGTTCACAATGCTTCCACGGCGTCTGCATCTATGCTCCATGACTTTGCTTTTCCGTCGGCCGGGCTACGCCACTGCCAAGCGCTACGGCGTGTGTGTTGGCTTCCTCCAGGTACCGGTACCGGGTTACGCAAAAATCTGCGCAACACTATGGCATTGCTTGTGCTATCGAGGATGATCAGCTGATGAAGATGTTGATTAGCACATGGCTGACGAAGACCTCGTCGCCTGCCGCCGCTTGAAGAATTTGGTTGTGATCTAGGCTTTGGATTTAATCACTATCTATAAAATATATGTGGATGTTGTGCCATAGTCTCACCGCTGCCCAGGGCTGATGCTATCCGCACTGGTGTACGTGTGCGCGCTCCCCTTCGACGAAAGAGGGTCGTGTGCCTTTTATAGGCGAAGGTGAGGGTCGTGTGCCTTTTGTAGGCGAAGGTGAGCAGATGGCGATGGATGGATCAGGACACAGGACTCTCAACCGCGTCCGCATACCCCGCGGTTAATCACACGTTAATTTAATCCACGCTGATTTTGTGCGGATGGTAAGCATGCATGTGCGTAGCTGCCGGTAGAATAGCCAGGAGATAAGGCCACTGACAGTGGGCCCTATAAATTAAATTATCAAGACGATGTATTGCTCGTGTGCCCACAGTTACTAGAGATAATCAATCCAATCAAACTTGACTAATTAGCAGCCATCAACAAGGACTACCGCTAGAACTAGTCTGTTTCTTTTATTATGCAATTCTCAGCAGCTTAGAAATTTTGAATCATGTATTGCATTTAAATCCGTTTGAACCATTATTTCTTATTCAAAATATACAACCAAACGACTCCAATATTAATTATATCTGGACATCAACTGTTACTTGAATTTTCTTGGCCCATGCGTCATAGCGACACGCTTAACATGTATTTAGTAAATTTGGGCCGCAAATAATATTGTTATATGGAATTAATACCAAGTAATGAATAATATGAATGAATTTTTTGGTAAAAAAGTTATGACCCCCCCTGAGTAGGGTTCATGTGCGAAGCAACAGGGACTCAACTCAGCGAAACAACCGGTCAGAAAATGAGTCGAACTATTTCAAATATAGTCCGGTTTCTCTTTTTCTTATGCAGAAATGTTTACATCAGAATATTTTATTGAGTAGGGAAGACTGCACCATTTTTTTTTCAGTACAAAACATAGACCTCATCTTATATTATCTTTGAGAAATAGTGGAAAATCCATGTTACCTTTGGATGCACTGACCATATAGGAGGCATAGTCGTCTGCATGTGAGAGATTCATCTATCGGTTTGCCCAATATAAAACTCTCAACTCTTATTTTTATCATTTCGGTGCTGCAAATCATCACCATAACTCGCAACTCCCTTTCTCACAGTGAAGAAGGAATTAGCAAAATTGGTGGGCTCGAAAAAAAGAGCATGACTAAAAAAAGGAGTTTTGGAGGGATCCCTCAAATCATTTTTTTTAATAAATTTGTAAGCGTGTTTGAGATTGAACACGTGACATCAGGGTTAAAACCACACACCTCTTACCATTATACTATCAAGTGCATTCTTGTGTGGAACTTCCGGTCGTCAATTGAGCGTTGAGTTCCAAGCGTCCTGATATGGAAGTGCACCGTCATTGTTTCGTTTCGATTGACTGATGAAGTTTCCAGTTTTCAAAGTTAAGGTTTTTTTTAAATCAGAGAAGTGTTGGTTATTATCTTGAATTACAGTCTAACTGTTCACAGTCAGGCGAGAGCTTCTGGAAAAGACAGATATCAAAGATGAGTTTCGATTACCTCATAACCATTTGCAGGGAGGATTCAACCGAGTGAAGTAAATTGTGTTGTGATCAAAGGAGTCAGTTGCGAGCCGTTAGCAGAGTTACATCAACGTCAAGTTAACAGGTTCAATTCTAAGGTACACCAGAGTTGTTATGCCAACAGTTCAGCCTAGGGTAGCAGTAACAGGGCACAATCATAGTCCAGACAAGGGCCAGGTCAAGCATGTTCTTGGGGATACTTGTCATTGAGTCAAGACCAGTTCAAACAAATTCGATGTATTTGGCTTCACCAATTATGATACTAATTACACACAATCTGATGTTTCTCGACACTTTTTGAATGGTCTTGATATGTTTGTTTGGGATATGAAAGTTACTTCTATTCAAGAGTCCGTTAACATGACTGCTTTGACTTTGAATTCGCTTTACACTAAACTCAAAACTCATGAGATCTAGTGCTTTGGTTTCTTCTTCACCTTCTCTTGATAATGGCTCTTCGACATCTACTTATAATGCTTTATCTACTTTTAATCATGTCATGTCCGATGATCAACTCGAACAATTCGAGGAGGAGGACTTGACTTTGGCTATTAACAAGTTGTCTCGAGCTATGAACATGTCAGATTCAGGAAAAGAGGAGGTCGAGTTCGGTGCTTCGAGTGTGGAGAGCTAGATCACATTCGCTCACACTGTCCCAAGCTAGGAAGAGCCAAGAAGGAAGATAATGGCGACAAGTCCAAGGAGAATAAGCCAAGAAACACACTTAGAGGGAAGAAGTTTAAGGAGACTTTCAAGAAGGTGATTGATCAAGTTCTTGCATCGTTCGAGCCATCAAGTGATGTAGATCTTGAGAGTGATGATGAAGGGAAGAACATCTCCAGAGTATGCTTCATGGTGTGTTGTGAGTCAGAATCTAACTATGTGGAGAATGAGGTAATTACCATAGAACTTGTTCAAGAGTTGATTTCTATTGTTATTGCAAAAAAGAAGATATGTGAAAAATTTAGTAAAAAATAAGAGTTTATAATTGAATCTCAAAATTCTGAAGTTGCTAGATTAAGATCTCTTATTCCTAATGATGATGATTGAAATAATTGTGATGTTTTAATGAATGAAATTTTGAAAATTAGAGATATCACTGTTTCACATGATTTGAAATTGAAATCCTCTCTTGCTATTGATTTACCCATGCATACTCGCACATTGGATGAGTTATTTTAACTAAAAAGTTGTTGAAAAAATATCAAACTTCCTTTTACGCTAGTTCGATGTTTAGCATGATTTGTGTTAAGAGGTTAAAACAACAAACTAGTGTTTTGAATTGCTCAACAGGCTCACTAAACAAGTTGAAACTAAAAGATGCCTTAGGTCGTGTTGAGTACATGGAAAACAGTCAAAGCTAAGATGAAGTGCTTTCTTGCTCTAGATGTCACAAGCAAAAAAATGTATTTGTTGATTCTGAAAATTGTGCCAAATTGTCAAGTAAAGTTTCTTATTTGAAAAGCTCTTTGCAAAGATTTTCTGATGGCAAAAAGAAACTCAACATGATTTTAGATCAATCTAAAGTGACTAGTTACATTAGGGGTCTAGGTTTTCATGTTTATGATTACTACACTAAAAACCAACCTGTTGTTTTGAGTGTAACTGAACATGGCGAAATTTTGACAAAACCTCCACCTAAGAAAATGGTTTTTAAATCTGCTGGAATTACAAAATCATCTACACTAAAAGAAACAAAACATGATATTTCAAAATCATCTACTCGTGAAAAGTATACTTGTTATTTTTGTGGTAAGGATGGTCATCTTCTTGGTTTTTGTTTCAGATTAGCTCGTAAATAGAAAAAAGAAAGAGAAATTGCTTTCGCAAAATCAAAGTGGCAAAAAATTGGTTTTTACTCAAGTAGACCAGTCAGATCGCAGTGGCTACAATGGTCAGACTGATGCTCAGTCAGACCGGTTGCATAGCCTCGGTCAAACCGGTGGCACAGTGGTAGTCAGATCCGACCCTGGTCACACCGGCTGCACCACCTCGATCAGACCGACCTCGGTGAGATTTTTTAAAAAATTCTCAAACTATTTTCTCGTGTGGTTATATGCCTATTGGATCTACTAGTCGTGTGTCTCAGTACTGGATTCCTAAATTTCTTTTATCTAACCCCAGTACTAAGGCTTCGACATCTGCTTGTGTGTAGGCTTTGATGGTGAGGAAGGGGAACGTGTGGATCGAGGAATCCAGTTGTTCACAGCACATGACAGGTGATAAAAGTTGGTTCTCCACTCACAAAGAGGCATCTAGGACAAAATCAATTATTTATGGAGATGTTTCTACTAGTGTCGTTCTCACTACGGGATCCATCAAGGTAAGTGACAAGTTTGTGTTAAAATTTGTAGTTTTGGTAGAGGATTTAAAGTATAACTTTTTTCAGTTTCACAAATTGTTGATGAGAAATATGAAGTTCATTCTAAGAAAACTGGAAGTAAAGTCTTTGATTCATGTGGTGATTCTGTGTTGAATATTTCTCGCTATGGAAGAGTTCTTAAAGCTGATTTTGATAATCCTGTTTCATCTGAGATCACATGCTTTGTTGCTAAGTTTACTAGAGATTTGATGTTTTGGCATCGTAGAATTGGTCATGTTGGTTTTGATCATCTCACTAGGATTAATGGTTTGGATCTTGTTCGTGATTTTCCTAAACTTAAGAAAGATCTTGATTTGGTGTGTTCATCGTGTCGTCATGCTAAGACGATTGCTTCTTCACATACTCCTATTATTTCTTTGATGACGGATGCACAGGATAACTATTACATATGGACACTGTTGGTCTAGCTAGAGTGCAATCTATCGGGGGAAAGTGGTATGTGTTGGTTATTGTTGACGATTATTCTCGATATTCTTGGGTTTTCTCTATGGCAACTAAGGATGAGGCTTTTGAACATTTTCAGGGTTTGTATATTCGTTTGAATCTTGAATCTCCTAGTTCTTTCAAAACAATTCGAAGTGATAATGGTGGTGAATTTAAAAATGCTTCTTTTGAACAATTTTATAATGAGAAAGGTCTTGAACATTAATTTTCTTCTCCTCGGGTTCCTCAACGAAATAGTGTTGTTGAAAGAAAAAATCGTTCTTTGGTTGAGATGGCTAGGACTATGCTTGATGAGTATCACACTCCTAGAAAATTTTGGGCTGAAGCTGTTAATACTTCATGTTATATGTCCAATCGTGCTTTCTTGAGATCAAAACTTGGAAAAATGTCTTACGAACTTCATTTTGGACATCAACCCGAAGTTTTACATTTGCGTGTTCTTGATTGCAAGTGTTTTGTCTTGAAAT
This sequence comes from Oryza punctata, assembly GCA_000573905.2. Taxonomy (NCBI): domain Eukaryota; kingdom Viridiplantae; phylum Streptophyta; class Magnoliopsida; order Poales; family Poaceae; genus Oryza; species Oryza punctata. The sequence goes on along the minus strand of CM002499.2, from coordinate 19,293,524 downwards.
CTGGAAATTTGGATAAATTTGAGGCATGTTCTACCAATGGAATTTTTCTTGGATACCCTACACATTCACGTGGCTACCATGTACTTGTTTTAGAGACTAAAAAAATTGTTGAGACATGTGAAGTTACTTTTGATGAGGCTAGTCCAGGTACTAGACCAGAAATTGCAGGTAATATGTCACAGGCTCAGGGGGAGGATGGTCGTATTTTTGAGGATAAGAGCGACGACAAAGACGAGCCCGAGGGTTCGGTCGGTCAGACCGGGTCCCACGCTAGTCGGACCAGCGGCGCACCTCCGGTCAAACCAGCGCAGGAGGAGCAGTTAGACCAGCTGGAGGGGGGTTCTGTTGATAATGGACCTCCAGAGGCTACAACTTCGACCGGTGAAGGTACAGAATGTGAAATAGCTTCTGAAGTCACAGCTCCTTCACATATTCAAGCATATTCAACGACGACATCCGCCGGAACAAATTATCGGTAATTTAGGTGAACGTACTAGAAGGTCTGAGGTAACAACTCATGATATTCATGTAAATTCTACGTTTGTTGCTTCTTTTAAACCCAAAGATGTTACTCATGTACTAACTGATGAATTGTTGATTAATGCCATGCATAAAGAACTTGAAAATTTTAAGAGCAACAAAGTTTCGACTTTAGTTGAACCTCCTTCTGGTCATAACATTATTGGAACTAAATGAGTTTTTAAAAATAATCAAAATGAGGATGGTTTGATTGTGAGAAATAAAGCTAGACTTGTTGCTCAAGGTTTTACACAAGTTGAAGGTTCAGATTTTGATGAAACTTTTGCTCCTGTTGCTAGGATTGAAGCAATTAAACTTTTGTTGGCTTTTGCTGCTTCAAAGGGTTTTAAATTGTATCAAATGGATGTGAAAGGTGCTTTTCTAAATGGTTTTATACAGGAGGAAGTTTATGTCAAACAACCTCCGGGTTTTGAAAATCCTGATTTTCCCAATCATGTTTTTAGATTGCCAAAAGCTTTGTCTAGTTTGAAACAAGCACCTAGAGCATGATATGATATACTTAAAAACTTTTTGCTTGAAAAAGGTTTTTAAATGGGAAAGATTGACAAAACTCTGTTTGTTAAAAATCATGGTGATGATCAACTTTTTGTTCAGATTTATGTGGATGATAACATCTTTGGTTGTTCAACTTACGCTTTGGTTGTAGAGTTTGCTGAGATAATGCACATGGAATTTGAGATGAGTTTGGTGGGTGAGTATGCGCACGGAATGGTACTTTTTAGGATTACAAATTAAGCAAACATCTCAAGGTACATTTGTGCATCAAAGAAGTATACCAAGGATCTTTCGAGACGTTTCAAGATAGAGAATTGCAAGCCAATTTCTACACCTATGGGTTCTATTTTGGTATTGGATCCTGATGAAGATGGTGAAGCTGTGGATCAAAAGGAGTACAGGAGTAAGATTGGGTCATTGGTTGTATCTCACTGCTTCAAGACCAGACATTCAGTTTTCTGTGTGTTTGTGTGCTCGTTTTCAAGCTTCTCCACGTGCTTCACATCATCAAGGAGTTAAGTGGATTATGAGGTATTTGAATAGTACACTTGAGTTTGGTATTTGAATAGTACACTTGAGTTTGGTATTTGACATTCTATTTCATCATCTATATGCTTGAGTGGATATTCCTATGCTGATTTTGCCGGTTGTAGAATTGATAGAAAAAGTACTAGTGGAACAAGTTATTTTCTTGGTACATCTTTGATTGCATGGTCTTCTATGAAACAATCAAGTGTTGCTCAATCAACCGTTGAATCTGAATATGTTGCCGCTGCTAGTTGTTGTTAACATATTCTTTGGCTTATATCAACTTTCAAAGATTATGGTCTTGCTTTTGAGAAAGTTCCTCTCTTTTGTGATAACATAAGTGCTATTAATATTGCTAAGAATCCTGTTCAACACTCACGCACAAAGCATATTGATATTCGTTTTCACTTTTTGAGGGATTATGTTGAGAAGGGAGATGCTGAATTGAAGTTTTTGGATACAAAGTTGCAACTTGCTGATATTTTCATGCAACCATTGGATGCTTTACGCTTTGCTTTTTTTCGTGGTGAATTGGGAATTGTTCATCCTTTTCGCATGAATTGAGGGGGGTTTGTTTTCTTGGTTTTATCAAGCAAAATTGAAAATATAAGAAACATGAGAAAAAGAGAGCTTTGTTTATGCATATTGTAGATTCATTTGCATGCTAGCAATATTTTGAAGGTTTATTTATCGCTAGTATAGCTTGTACGTATTTTTAGTCTTTTCATGAGGCTTAGATATTATTTTTTTAAGGTTGATGATGCATGACACTTCAATTCTTATACTTGAATTGAGTAAATATGTAATGTTGAAGCAAGTACTTAGTTTGGATGACTAATGTTGATATATATGCTTGTTGCTTTGTTATTCCTCCAGTAGCTTTTTAATTGCTCATTGTGCAAGAGAAAAAAAAATTTCATGAGAAAAAAAATGAATACCGAATCCTTGGAAACAGTCTTGATGACAAGGAGATATTCGATGTAAGCAAAAATAATGGGTGCCGAATCCTTGGAAACTGTCTTGATGACAAGGATGTACCCGGAGTAAATGAGAGAAAAATTGAGCAAAAAACAGAAAGCCTTATATCAAAATAAATGTCAAAATTTCTCTTGGTTGTTTGTGATAGAGCTAATTTGAGAAAGAATGATATTTGCAATAGGTATATATGTATAATGTTTATCTTTCAACCTATGTGTTTGTGAATATATATTGCATTATAAATTGTTGAAAAAATCATGAATCTTGATTGTTGATTTGATCTTAGTTGTCATATCTTTGATTCATGATTATACTATGCGTGCTTGCTATCTAATCGATGAGTCTATCCCTTATATTGTGACACATGCATATGATTTGCTCTATATATAATTCTAACCTCTTGAACATAAATGAGTTCTAAATGTAACTGCTTGATGAAATCATTGTCAAAAGGGGGAGAAGAGATACAAAATGTGCAATTGCAGGGAATTTCTTTCTTTTCAAAAAGTGAGATAAGTTTTCTTTTGATTTCGAGCACTTCGATGTTTTTTTACCACATCTTTTGTTTTGCTTTATCCAAACACCAAAAAATTTTGTTGTGTTTGCCAATGTGTTCATTAGGGGGAGAATGTAAAATCACAGTGTGTTTGATTATTATTTGATGATGAACAATTGGTATGTCATATTATTGGTTTTGATATTTGGAGATTATTGGTGAAGTGGCTTTGGAGATGATTGGATTTTCAAGTGATGAACAGGGACTGTTGTCTGTTTTGGGACCGGTCAGACCGGGCTGTGGTAGCCAGTCAGACCGGTGGTATATGCACGGTTAGACCAGCCAGCCCGTGGTTTGACCAGCCGGCATTGTGTTGTTTTGGTTTTGGGTTGTTATTTTGGATATCTGTGGAGAACACCCGAACTTTACATGATATTTGCAAATCGAAGTGAACATATCAAATCAATTTACAAGCATAATATAAACTCCGAAGCCTCTAGTAAAGGATATAGGGGATGAAGCTAGGCCTTTAGCTTGCCAGTCAACTTCAGCCTGAGATGTGCCCGTCAACACACACGAAGGCGTCGACCATATGTGTTACAATTCAAGAGACTTGACAAAATAGCTAAAGATCTACCGCATCCCAAATGTTCTAAACTTACACTCATGTGAAGCTAATTCCTAAGATGTGCACTAGTTCCAAACTTTCATCTTAAGCAATGATACACATAAGCAATACAACTTAAGACATTAAATTTTAGATTACAACTACTTTAGCTATACATTGACCAATTGGTCAAATATTCAGAGATTCACAGAAGCTTGGCTACCAAATCCACAAGCAGACCGACTAGGGAATTGTCTCCTTATGAATCAAGTCTTAGAAGAAACAATCGAAACCCGCATCACTCAAATTATACTAAGAATACAACCTAAAAAGTAGATATTCCAGTATAACAAGAGTTAGTATATTATTAGAAATAATGTACTGGCAAGTCAAAAGCAATCCTAACATACTACATGCAAGGCATATATCAAAAGGAGAGCAATATGTAGTTTAGTTTTAGCATAAAGCAAGTTTTATTTCACAATTCTTTTGCAAAGGAGTTGACAAGTCAATTAACATAAACAAGTTCTTGTAAATATATCATAAAGAGTATTATATCATCATCATAAGCATACCATTGTTGCCTTCCTTGGCAACAAGTCATACATCCATCATCACACTCACACAACTCAACACAAATCATCCATTTCAAACCCAAGTTTTAGAAACACAATTTAAAAATAATGAGTCTATACCCATGACACTTCACCAAAACGCTCATGACCGTGAGTATGGCTAATCGATTAGTTTTGCGAACTATGTAGAGTTTATACAGCATTAACCACATGATGTGAATCACTCTAGTTTGTTCAGTACCTATCGGTACCACCACACTCTACACATTGAGTGCGGTCTAGAGGTCAAACGAAGCCTTTACATTGTTTATTATCTAATCCTTGCATGACCACGATGAGTGTTATTCCACATTAAGTCTAGAATCTTAATACCGTTAGATTGGGGGGTCTTTACCAATATAAAACTGTAGGCAAACCGGTACAGTCGTTTCCTACGTGGCACTCAACGTTGTACGTGAGGCGGGACAGTACACGCGTCCCCTCACACGGAATAGTACAGTCATTCCCTAACATATCGTAAATAAATGTGAGGTGGAACATTATAGTCATCGCCTCATAATCATCATACATAGAAAAGGTGAATCGGTACAGTCGTCCCCTTGCAAATTCATACACATCTGGGTAACTCCCATAAATAGACCTATAGTTCAATCGTACATACTATCGCTACTACAACGGTCTCCCGAATGCAAGGATAGATAATAAACAACTTAATGAGCTTAGGCCATCCCTTACTAGAACATGTGGTCACACAATTAACTTTAAGTTGGTGACACAAATTCGGTCCTTAGGTGACTAGGGCAAACACTCCCCCTATTGGTGTGCAACTACCACCATAAGCACATCACTTTCCGCCCAAGTATAAAACCACATTTTTACACCTTTAGTTAGCAAATAAATAATATTTTCCAAATGTGTCCAGCAATGATCAAATTCCCAAATTTATTATTTTAAAGAGTTAATTTAAGTATTTACTTGTTCTAAGCATCGCTAAGCAAAGAGCATACTTTTAAGAATATATGGACCCATTTGAGCATAAGGAGTGTGCTCTAACCATTCCTAAGGTTACAAACCATGAGGGCAACAATTATTCAAGGTGGATCATACATCAATAAGGTTATAACTACCATTTACCAAGTTTTCAAATATTGGTATAATCAAATATTTATGCAACTTTGCAAACAACACATTTCATCTCTCAAAACATGGATTTCAATGTGACTCATGTGATCAAAGAAGAGGGGAGGAAGTAATGTTAGCACCTAAGTCACTCCTTCACCGTTATTGCAATTATCTATATAAATTACACCTTATGCAATTAAACAACGAAATAGGCGAAAAATCCAAAATGCTCTAAAATACATGATTTATGCACAGTGGGTAGGTACTGTCATAAAATGAATTTAGGTAAAATAATTTCTATTTTATCTCTTTGTGTTTAGGAGTTATGAATTTTAGAAGTTTGCATCGGTATAAGGTAGTATTTACTTTGGTAATGTGATGAAATTTTTTTGCAAAGTGATTTTTATTAAGCTTAACTTCACAGAGGTGGAGATATGTGTTTTGTATCACTAACACATTTGGTTGCATGATTTTTATAGTTAATATAAATTTCTTATGTATTTTACAATTTATAACGTGTTCTATGTTGATGACATAATATATAATAATCAAGGAATTATTATTTGAGCCAAGTGTCTTAGTTCTGGTGCTAGAGGATGGAGTTATAGATTCTATGGTATATCTAAGATTTATTTGGGGCTAGGGTGTATTTTATATAATTTGGTTAATTAATAGTATGTGATTAGTACTTCTTTTATCAAAGTAAAGATTAGAGATACATTTTATACAGAAAGTGCAACATTTTATTTTATTGGGTTGAAGATCACCACTTTCTGGTTTTACAGAAATTTAGTTCACTCCATTTGGACTCAAAATGATTTTCCTACAAATTTTACAAGTTAAGGTGTGCTTTATGTTGATTATTCTTTATATAAAAGTTTAGGGGATTTTCATATACTTATACAAAATTAAAGTGCATAACTTTGTGATTCTAACGAATCTGAGTTCACTCAAAAAGGGGTTAAAATGAATTTTATACGACCTCCCAAAGTTCATCTTATCCAAAACCAATTATTTTATAAATAATATTTTTAGAGGCATTTGGTGCAAAGTAAGTATATCTTTTTATTTTAATTTACCGTAGAGTGTATGTTGGTGAATCTTGGTGAATCTGTAAAATTTGATTTTCCCCCAAAATGATTTGAAATGATTTTTTCTATGTATTTTATAAGTTCTTACATGCTTTATGTTTACTTTTTTTAAGATAAGTTCTAGAGGTAGATTTTGTACTGTAACTGCCACTTTTTATTTTATAAAATTAAAGCTAATCACTTTATGAATCCACATCAACTGGATTCATCTCAAAATGAGTTATATTAAATTTTATATGGATTTTACAAATTTAGGTGTTTTCCTGTTAAAAAGTAAATGTTTTAGGTATTTTCTTTTATATTTTTCAGATTTTAAGCCTATGGGTCTGGTCAGTGAGAGACCAATATGCAAAAGCTCCTCGGATTTCTCAGATTTCAACCCGCAGCCCCTAGCATGTGTTTAAATCGTTTTCCATAAAGAGTCCTTCAATTTTAATGTTTTTACAATCAGATCTAGGGTCCCGCATGTCATAAGAGTATATTTACTAACAAGTCCTTTATATTTTAAAACCTTTGCTAATGGTGGTCCTCAGCGCCTAATCTCGTGGGGTCCGCATGGCAGTGGCACAAAGAGGAAGAGAGCAGGGCATGGGCGACTCCGGCGGCTTCGCGGCGTCGCCGGCGGTGAACAGCGGCGAATCTTGCCGTGCTACCTTAAAGGAAAATGTAGCCTACGTCCTTGCGAACCCATTGGTGGTTGTCTCATCACTGGATATGGCTGGAGTCGACAACGGCGGTGTCTGGTGCGCACTCCAGGGCCGGCAATGGCATGGCGGCATTCCCATCGCTGCAGAGGATGAAACGGGATGGGGTCAAAAGAGAATTTGCTCGGCATGATGAGGAGAGTATGGAACGGGGATGAGATGGAGACAACCGCGGCTCGTTACCGATGGCGGTCGGCTTCTTCTTCGCGGCCGTCGACGATGAAGAGAGGGAACAGGAGGGCTGGAGCTCTCTCCCTAGGTTTGTCCGGCGCTGGAGTGGAGAGTGAGATGGGGCGACCAAGTTGGGAGAAGAAAAAGAGGAGCTCGGTGTTGGACAAGTCCCGGCCACGCGTCGACGGCATGGAAACAGCCAGCACCGATCTCTCCCTCTCTCTCTCTCTCGTTCTCACCTGCTGGTCGGTTGGAGGAGATGGACAGGGAGAGGGCAAGCCGAAGAGGCTGCCAAGTGGGTCCAGGGCGTGATAGGCTAGGGTAGAGTGGGGGGTATGGGTGAGATATAGAGTGAAAATCGATTTTTATGTATTTTCAGGATTATTACTCTCCCTCTTACTCTGTATATGTATAGTTTAATTTGTGAACATGATAAATAAATTAGAGTGGATTTTTTTAGGTAGATAAAAGTACCTAGATTCTATTTTCTTTGGTTGCATACAAAAATTGTGTGTAATTTGTTCTCAGGAAATTAAACAAAAGAGGTTCGGTAGAACTTTGTTTGTGTTTCTAGAGGATCAAAACTAAGACAATAAATTCTGAAAAAATTATATTTATTCATGATAATTAACCTAGTATTTGAATCAATTATTTTCTATACACACTTTAAAAAAATTTAATGCATATTTTAGTGAGGTAAGGTTTTAGTCGATTAAGGTCTATAGTTAATCTACATGTTTGATTGGTTTGACTGATTTATTTGAGGTATCATCTTAAGTGATAAAATCTGACTAAAATTACAGTCAGTTTCGTACGTTATATAGTATTTATCTGAATTTTGTCATGATTTAATTATGTATCAATAGCTTTTAGAATTTCATCTAGTCTATTCTATATATGTGTTTTCATTTAGAAATGTATTTACAAAATTTGTATTTCAGCCGTTCTTGACCTGAGGTGATATTTGTTAAGATTAGTTTCATACCCAACACACACACAAGAACTTAAACCTAACCATGCTCTATATGCATATGCATGCTTACACTATGTTTCTCAATTTTCATTTTGGTTTGGAAAGGAAAAGCTTTAATTTGCCCTCAAATTCCTTACATTCAAAAGTTGGGTTTAATAAATGAAAATATTAAGCTCGCAGAAATGGAAAGATAACCTTCCAGCTAATTTAGATGAGAAATTTTTAAACCCTAGATTTGGGTATGTTACAATATCCGTGATTATTATATGTTTATGGCTTCTAAATGGATACTACGCGTACGTAATACTGTTGTGCTAACAATGAGTTAAGTTGGAGTCAAGTTGAAGAGAACTTGTGATTGGATATGGTTTCCAATGAGTCAAGTTGGAGAGAACTTGTGATCGGATATGGTTTCTTGGTTGATGCATGTGTAGGTAAGTCTTGACGCCCCGGAAGAGCGCTGCCGGTGATGAATTGGGAGTCAACTTGAGAGAAGATGATGTCCGGACGATCAGGATATCGTGCGGGATGCTTAGGCTAGAGATCAATGCACGTGGTTGGTGAAGATTCCATATGGCATACGATGTAGATATTGTATGCGTATTGGATGCGGAATCGAAATCGGAAGGAGTCTAAATTTGGTACAATTGGAGTTTGTAATGTTTGTTTCTTGTACGGGAAGGTTTCCTAAGGGATTAGGACTTCTAGTACTTGATTGGTTCGTGGCTTTAGACTGCCTACCTTGGGTATAAATAGAGAGGGAGGGTGTAGCCTCGAGATTTTCATCAGGAGTGCTGTTGTTTTACTTTATAAACATGGATTAGAAGTAATATAGTTCAATCTACTTTGAGAGTTTTTCGATTTGTGTTTGCTCGAGATCTATGGTCCAACCGGAGGCATTGCCCCGGTTAGACCGGCAAGAGCACGGTGGTCAGACTGGCGATAGCGACTACTGGAGGAGGCGATCTTGGCGAATCGGGCTGTCAGATCGGAGCACCTACGCCGGTCAGACCGGCACATCTACCACGGTCAGATCGATCATTGTCGAATTTGATGGTAACTTTTAATTCCACTAAAAGTTTGATTTTTGGGTATTAGAATCATTCACCCTCTCTAGTTGGTCTAGTTATATATCGTTCTACGATCCTACAGGGAGAAGATATTATATATTGGATGGCTAGCTCCCAAGAAGACAAACTTACATACGCCTTTGACAAAGAAGGAAACTAGATATTATTTCTCTGGCAACTACGATGACTAGTGATGTTCCAAAGATAAATTTTCTAATTATTTTTTCAATTATTTTTTCAGTGGTAAGCAACGTACCCGTTGATAGTGAAGCGCCTATTGTGAATTCGTCAATCTTAAGATATGTCGGCCCAATCCTTCGGAGGTGCTTATATAGGTAGGTTGTGCGCGTGTGTGTTCGGGATGAGTGTGCGTGTATTATGGGTGCCTGCGTTTGTACTGTGTTTCTTAAAATAAGAATAGCAACATTTATGATTCTACACTAATTGTATTATTTTAGATGTGTAGAAGGTCATAGCGCTGCATAAGCAAGTATTATCATTACTTCAACAACAAATTTGTGAACAATAGGAAGAGTTGGATATGCTTTGAAGAAGAAGACCAAACAGGCAAAGACAATATTCAACACTGTGTCATCGAGTCGATGAAAGGGTCAAAAGATGACACTAACGACTTCCTTCATTGTTTGATAAGCTTCAATCAAATTTGGCCAAGCTCGATTAACGTTCTCGCTGATCAACGAAAGCTCACAGACAAAATTAGAGCATGCCTCACACATAAAAGGTACATATTAACATTCTTGGGTTTTGCTAGCTATATATATAATGGATATGCCATTCATATGATGATTTATTACCAATATCAATATATTATCTTCGATGGTATTTTGGTTAGATAATGTGTAGAATACTTTTTTTATTAGGTGGAAGAGATGCATGCACACACATTCACACCACTGTACAAAACTTCAACACGCACACACCTACATGTATACCTCGCTCAGAAATGAACGTCAACCACAAATGCCTATCCTCACTACTATTACCCATGTGACGTAATATCTGTAACCATCCGCATTTAAACATTGATAAGTAGAATCATGGACATCTCTCCACTACCATACTTTTAGTATTTCTTTAGATAATATGAACTCTATTTGTTCTAAAATATAAATATTTGTAGGTTATTTAGTAGAGATTAAGATTTGGGACTATTACAAATTTACCACTAATTTGAATCGTTGTTCTAAAATTTAGGATTGAAGATTTTAGTGTTCCTGATTAAACGAGAGATAATTGGGGCCTGAGGATGGGAGGATGGTTGAGTGTAAGATGGGAAGAAATTTGAGTGGAAGGTAAATAATGTGAGAGTTAGTAATATGAATAGTGCTAAAAGTTCTAGTATTTTGTTATATATTTTAAATGCTAGAAGTGCTTATATTTTGAAGCTAAGGGAGTACAATGCAAATATTCAATGCTATGTGAACTCAGGATCAATTATATACAACTTTGTCGTTCTAAAGGTGAAACAATATGTGTTTGATTTGAAAATGAGGTTGGATGAGCTGGACTCATCCTTGCTCTAGGATGGAATCATCCCATCTATCTATTTGGTATGAAAGATATGATGGTTCTAGTTTTTAGGGCATGACTCACATGTCAGTGAGAAAAAAATGGGTTGGATTGATCTGCCAGTTTTCAAGAGACAGTCTAACTCGGATCTCAGGAGAATATTGCCAGAATATTGCCATTCAGATATCATCCCATCTCATCTATATCCAAACCAAACACCCTGAAAAATAAGTTCGACCCAACCCAACCCAACCCACTCCATCTCTTAAACCAAACACATGCTACGGGGATACTGATGGGTGGCTGACACCGCGTGGATGCATGCATGCGGTGCCCTCTCCCCCTAACATCTCGTATATACTATGTATATACTTATTTATATACGCATGTAAATTTTGTATATGCATTTTTTTATACATGTATGATTTTTATATGTATTGTCGAAACTAGAATTCGGCAATATGAAAAAGGGTAGCGCACAAGATGGAAAGTGGATGGGTTATGAGACAAAGGATTTAGACAGGTTCAGACCTTCTTAAAAGAAGTAATACCCAACTCCTGTTTAGCGGATTGGATCCACCAAGTGGTCTATTGATCTTGCGATCTTATTTAGGTTATCCCCTCGATAGGCACCCTGTCCTCATTATATAGCCGGAGGAAAAAGGTTTACAAGATAGAGATTTAACACTTTACAGATTAACTCTCCTATAACTATTTTACAATCTTACCTAACCAGGACAATAGGCTGTTTCCTCGATTTACAAGTAAACTTAATACCCAAGTCCTAACTTGTTACATAATCCAGGTATATAATCTATACCCTAGATCCAGTCGCATAAACTAGATCTATGGGTATGTGGTACCCATAATCTCCACAGTAACCTTTGAGACCTTCACAGTCGATGAGATAATCTTCTCCCGAGTCAAAATACATACAATCGAGTGCTTCAATCATCTCTGCCATAGTCTCCCGAGTGCTATAAGGCTGTGAAGGGCTGAAAAATATTTCAAAAATATACATAGGTGCATCGACTAGATGCACCTAATTAGGTGTAGCCCCCGACTATGTGATTAGTTAAATAAAATAAACATATAGTCAAGGTCAATAATATCAACCATCCGAGTGGTTTTAAGCCACCTAAATAGCATAATAATAGCATATGCAGTATGAACCCCCGAGTAAACAAGACTTAAGTGATTAAACCGGCTACTTCATAAATAATGATGTGAACAACCCAAATTTGACTACATATTTGAAAATTCACATAACAAAACAGCTATAAAAAAGCATGTATGCTATGAATAAAAAAATTTCCAAAATATTAGGTACACACCATACACACACTGCTTTAACAGATATGCCTAAGTCCCTAAAAGACACATGGTTTCACCATACCAGGAAATATATGGCAAATGTGATATAAATATCCGAGTAAACGAACTCATAGAGGATTTACCAACCACCTGAAAAAATGACCAAAATATATAATCAACCTACGTCATAAAATTGGTCAATAAAAATGCACACTTTCGTGGCAAAAAAACAATGGTATGATACTTAGCCAATTGCTTTATGAACCTAAACAATATACTTAACTCATAAAAGAGTTATTCGGATCAACAATAAAAATCTTATTGCTTAAAACTGCTATATAAAAGGATTTTTTATAGGTGTTGGGCACCATTGACATACGCATTTTTGCTCATCACAAAAAATACTTAAGCCCCTAGGGACATATGTCAGACCACACCTAGCAATATGGGCTGAAAACACCTAATGGACCTCAGCCCAATCAGTCGCCTCCCGATACCCTTAAATGAAAATCAACGAAGCAACCGTTGCCATTCTCGCCTCTTCGTCTTACTCGCGAAAATCCTCCGGTGCTCTTGTTCTCCACCAATAGTACTCCGGCTAGGGTTCCATTTCCTCAGATTTTCAACCACCCAAATCATGCGCCCTCCACCAGATCCCATCGCGGATAACTCCGATTCCATTCCTCGCACCATTCCCCTTCAAGAAAACCCCTAAATCCATCCACTTCTGCACCCTAACCATGGCCGGAGAGAGAAAAATCCCCTTTGACCAATGAGCAACATCTGATGTGAAGGAATCCACCCTACTGGAGATGGTGAAGGATGGTGTGCTCCTGGCAAAGGAAATCATCGGATGGTGTCCCGCCTATGGTGAGGAATTTCCAACTCCAGAGACCAGCGAGATCGTGGTTTTGCCCTTCCAACCACCAATTTCTTCCGCGGACTTCTCCAATTTTATGGAATCCAGATTTATCATTTGAACCCAAATTCTAGTCTTCACATTGCTGATTTCATCCACCTATGCGAAGCCTTTCTAGGCATACTTCCTCATTTCGTTCTATTCTGCTGCATCTTCTACCTCAAACCTCAACCAGACAAAAACAACCCATGTGTAGCCGGCGGATCTGGATTTCAACTGCGCAGAACACTGACCCAGAAATATTTCTCTCTTCCCTTCAAAACCTCCAACAAAGGTTGGCACTCTAGCTGGTTTTATATTTCCAATTTAGCTCCTAGTCTGCCCGACTTTGTCGGCCTTCCCCCAATTCCTCAGGAACACTAGAGAAACCTCCCAATTGGCGACGAGCTTGCCCAAGCAATTGAATTGCTCAACCGCTTAATGGAGATCAAGCAAAAAGGTCTTCAAGGAGAACAAGTCACTCAGCATTTCACTAAGTGCTGACTGGCTCTAATCAAGGAAAGAAGCAAATCAGCATATGAGTATGAAGGTCACTCTGATCCAAACCGCGAAGATCCAAATTCCATAGACTTCAAAATCATGTGCAGCTACATGTACAAAGTCTTCTCCTCCGGCATAGTCGTCGACTATAGCCACAAGCTCCCGTTTACACCGTACAGCTTACACCGACCTCCCCCGGTAGTAAGTAAACTTCAATCCTATCCATGCAACCAAATTACTTTCAGCATAACTGTCTTAACAGCTTCCCGAACCATTTCTTATGCAGGAAAATCTTCTTTTTTCTTCTAAACCTCCTCTTAATGCTCCTCGCAAGCCAGCTGCTGGCCAAGCACAACGTTCTGGTGGCCCCACAATCAATCCAATAGACAAAAGCAAATGGGTGGCCCAAGACGAGGGCCCAAAACAAAAACTGAAGCGTAGAAGACTGGTTTGTGATGATTCTGATGATGATGAACCAAGTAGTCAGCAAGCCAGCGCCACAGCTATGCTAACCAACTCTCCCACTGCTCGGCCTGCTCCCAAATTCCGCAAGTCATCAAGGTAACAATCATGTTCTGAATTCATCCCGTTTTAATTATTGCAACCTTAGCTCACAAAGCTATCATCTCTTACAAATGCAGGAAACCTCAAGATATCGATCTGACCGACAAAGCTGAAGCCCCACCTCCAGGTTCCGAAACTACCAGCCGAAAAGCATCAAGTCTAGAGAAAACTTCGATGAACAAGGTAAAGCCGACAAACCATCCGTCGAAACCAAGTCAGAGCCCCCGATTGGAAACCAGTAGGAAACTACAAAGCCAACTCCTGAAACAGTACCCCCGACTGGAGACTAGTCGGGTGAAGAAGATCTCACCAAGATCCATCATCAGAGGATCAACCAGAGAATAATGAAGAGCAACTAGCTTGATCCCCACCACAAGATAAGGAGAAAACCGATACCATCAATAAACCATCCGATCACGCACAAGACCCTCCTTTCAGACGTTCCAGAATAATCACTCGTGAGTTTCTTGCAGCTTTCAAATTCATCTTCATATTTCATTTTAACCATCTTTGACTTTGCAAATTAGGACCACTGATTGGCGAAGAGGAAGAAATTCCCATAATCAAATCAGCTGAAGAATCTCATCCTCCAGAGAAGGTATTCTTCAAAGCGTTATCATAAACAAGCATAAAGGAGATGAAGAGCTCCACATGCTAATAAAAAGCTTAAATGAGTCCGCCCGGCTGGTTAACGTAAGTCCCTCTCTCTTTATTACCATCATCTGAATTAATTCCTTTCTAACCAAAATCCTTCAACAGAGAATTCATCTTCGAAACGAGGCTAAAATAGACGCCTTAGAAAAGCTAGTCCCCCATCTTGAGACTCTTGAGAAAGTCAAGGCCGAGTTAAGGCAAACTCAAGAAGAAGCGCAATCTAAGAGAGGGAATTGAAGAACCAAATCAACCAGCTCATGGACATCAGCTTCGACCATCGTGGAACCATTGGTGGTAATTCATATCTCTATTCTTATTATGCAAACGACATCAATCAAACTCACTTATACTCTTTCAGCTCAAACAACCAAAATCGAAGCTCTGACCGCTCGGCTAAAGAAACTTGAAAGCATAAACGCCTAGCTGGTTATTGACAAAACCAAGGCTGAAGAAGATCTAGAGGGTAATATCGCAATCTTATTAAAACCCTTTGCACATAAATATTTTAACCATCTTCACTTATCTGTATACCCCATTTAATGTGATACAGACCATCAACTGAAGACCAAAGCCCAATTCGACGTATTTGCAGAGTGAGTCAAGAAAGCTGAGGGCGTCCGAGACGACATAGCCAACGCTGCTACCCCAATCCTGAATGCTATATACCAGGATGGCCTTGGCTCCAGCTCAGAAGACGCTGTAGAGATCTTTGAGAAACTTCGAACCACTCCAGCAAGGTATTTCAGTAATATTAAGGATGCTGCTACTATGGGTACAAGCCAAGCTTTAGCGATGGTCAAATCCTTGTATCCTCGAGTTGATATAGAAGCTGCTGGAGATGGCTTCGTTGATAGTACCACAAATGAAGAAGCTCTCGAGCTAATCAATCAAGCCCATGAACCTGCTGGCAAAATAGCTTCTGATGTACTAGATAATTTTCGTGAATGAATCATTATCCTTGTATAAGTTGACCATGGAGTTACAATCTTTTATATGATGAATTATTTATGCCATGCTTTAAGTTCCAAATCCAGCTTTAAATTTCTTAAAACTTCTCTCCAACTTCTTCCAAGCCTAAAACTTGTCAAAGCCTTTGAAAAATTTTTATTCCTCATCCACTAGATCCAAACTCAAATAGAGTCAATGACAAGTCATATAAGCAAATTGAACTGAAAAATATCATACTCCATTATAATTGATAGCCCCGGACTGGCGACTCAAGAAATTTCTTGAAGTTGGCAGTCGAAAGTAAAAAGTTACAAAGAAGTTTCTAGGTATAGAAACGATGAAGATGCTCTACATTTCATAAATTGTCCACAACTGTTCCGTCTTCATGCTTCAGTCGGTAGGCTCCCGGCCGAGTAGCTTCCGCAATTATAATAGGCCCTTCCCATAAGGGTGATAATTTATGTCTATCCTTAGTCATTTGAATCTTCCGAAGAACCATATCCCCGACTATAAAAGCACGTGATCTAACATTATGATTGTGATAACACCGAAGACCCTGCAGATATCTAGCCGACTGAATGATTGCTGCCTCTAGGGCTTCTTCCAGTCGGTTCAAGTAAGCTGTCCTGTCTTGCTCTTGATGCTCATCATCAAAATTGCGCACACGCAGGGACTCGAATTCCATTTCACTCGGCAGCATAGCTTCAGCCCCATATACCAAGAAAAAAGGTGATTCACCCATGGCCAGACTGGGTGTGGTGTGTAATGACCATAGAACTGAGGATAACTCTTCTTTCCACCTACTGGCATAGGGACGCAATCTGTCAACAACTCGAGTTTTAATCCCTTGAAGAACCATCCTGTTCGTGTGCTCAACTTGCCCATTACTCACGGGATGCACCACAGATGTATAACAAATCTTAATCCCAAAGTCTTCGCAAAAAATCTTTCAACACACCTCCCATAAAATTAGTACCATTGTCGGCAATAATTCGATTAGGCACACCAAAGCGATGTACAATGCTAATGAAAAAATCTCAGTCTTTGTCCACAGTAATTGTAGCAACTGGTTTAGCCTTGATCCCTTTGGAAAACTTGTCTACCGCAACAAAGAGATGTGTATATCTGCCTTGAGCCCTTTTGAAAGGACCTACCATATCCAATCCCCAGACCGCAAAGGGCCAAGAGAGCGGAATAGTTTGTAGCTCCTGAGCTGGCAAGTGAATCTGTCTAGCAAAAAGTTGACAACCCTCACAGGTACGAAAAATCTTGTCAGCATCAATAACCGATGTAGGCCAGAAGAAACCCTGCATGTACGCCTTTCCAACCAAAGTACGTGTTGCTGCATGATTGCCGCATATTCCCGAGTGGATGTCCTTTAAAAGTTGTAGACCTTCCTCGAGTGAAACACATCTTTGCAAGACGCCAGACGGGCTCTTCTTGTACAGCTCCTCTTCGATCATGATGTAGGCCTTGCTACGACGAGAAATCCGCTCGGCCTCGTTCCTGTCGGGAGGTAGCTCTTGATGCTTCAAATATTTGACAAAGGGTGTTCATCAGTCGGCGTCTGTCGGTGTCCTGGGCCCAGGGGTATGTCGACTATGGGCTTGAGGCAGCCCCGTCCGTCCACGTGGCCATCCCCCGAGGGGCAAGAAGGCCCGAGGACGACGTGGCGGCCACCCTCCTATGACGCACTACCCCCTCGGGAGAAGGTCCAGCAGGGGTCGGGCTCCCCCGACCCCCTCGGGCCGTCGCCACGTACAACGAAGTGGGTGAGTGCCCCATCGCTCACCTACCTGCATTAAATGATGGTGCAGGCGTGGTGCGCCTGCACTGTGCGTGTGCCGCTTCTATTGCGAAGCGACGCACACGCATCTGACACCGGTCACCGTCGGCTGACCAGCGTGAGACCGGTGCGAATGACCGATGGAACGGCGTACAGTGCCGCATGTGCCGGTGCACACGCGGTAGGTATGATACGCTTCCCAATGAAGCTGCACCAAGATCGTAGGGGCCGATCCGGCTCCTACGCCACATCAAGGTTGGTGCGTCAGGTCTAATCACCTGGCTCATCGCACGGTTTACGGTAGACTGCCGGATTTCAGCCGTTTAATGGAGAATGACGTGCTGGGCTGACCGCCATGATGGGCGGTTTGATCGACGCCTTACCGGATCTACAGGAGCGGAAGACTTCCACTCCAAGCCACGGCATAGACTTCATCTGTAAAAAAATTTTCTCCTTCCTCTCTAGAAAACCACCTATCTGGCCCCAGCCGCTGTGGTGTCCCCTTGAGATATAAAAGGAGGCCCAGGCCTAGAGGAAGGAAGTTGGATTCTATTTTCCACTTCTTCTCCCTAGGTTGTGGCTAGCTGAGTCCAACTCCGGAGAGGTAGAATCCTCAAACACATAATCCACCACACAGGAGTAGGGTATTACGCCTCATTGGCGGCCCGAACCTGTATACTTGCTCGTGTCTCACCGTCCTCTGTCAGGCGAAATCGATCCCCACCGGCCTCACCGGAGCCGGGCCTAAGGAGGCCTCTTTCACGCGCCCTGGGCCAAACTCAAAAAAGGGGTCTGCACAGTCCCCCGCTGCGGAGTTTTCCATCCGACAGCTGGCGCGCCAGGTAGGGGTGCGTAAACGCTTCCTTAACTTTACGCTCCTTATGTGATCGCCAAGCTTCGCCGAGTCAGCCCTATGGCTGAAGAGGCAGTGCTCCACACCCCCACACCGAGCGCGGGCGATGACGGTGGGGAGCTGCATCCTCGTCGCCAGACGTGCGTTCCGTCGCCGCCTCCCCGCCAGAGCCCCGGTCAGGAGAAGGCGCCTGAGGATCCGGAGGGCTCCGCCGCCTCCCAGCGGCCCAGTATCGAGCGACGGCATCGCTCCAAGGTGCGCCGCCGACTGGCCTACGGTGACGGTGGCACTCCACAAGGTGCCCACCAGGCGACAGGGGTGCCCCTGCGCCATCCGCCCATCGCTGCAGACCCAGAGGCCCCCGTCCAGCGTTGGCTGGACGACGTGGCCGATCTGGTCAAGACGACACACCAGCAGCTGGACGTCGGTGGCCGCCCATCGGCAGCCGGGTCGTCCACCACCGCAACTGCATCCTCTTAGTCCACAAGACGAAGAGCGCGACGAGTGGCGGCGCATGCGCGCCGCGCATCCTCACCGCCCTCGTTGATGCCCACGACTACTCACGGGTGTCACGAGAGCTTATATGGCGAGCCGGATGCCCGGCTCAGCATCGAGCGCCGGCGCGATGAGCGCCGCGCCACCCAAACGGGAGAGGGCGCCGCGTCCACGGCCACCGTGCGCCCTAGCGGCCATAGAGGTAGCCCCCCGTTTCCCCCGTCGTTGGGGCTGGATGCCGTGCCTTTGTGGCGAGTCTTCGGAGTGTTCGATGGCCCCCAAATTTCCGGCCCAGCATCCCGGAGAAGTACGACGAAAGCGTCAACCCCACCGAGTTCCTCCAAATCTACACGACTGGAATCGAGGCGGCGGGGGGCGACGACAGGGTCATGGCGAACTACTTCCCCATGGCCCTAAAAGGTTAAGCGCGGGGATGGCTCATGAACCTGCCACCCGCTTCGGTCCACTCCTGGGAGGATTTGTGCCAGCAGTTCACCACGAACTTCCAGGGCACATATCCGCGCCTAGGAGAGGAAGCCGACCTGCGCACAATGCAGCGGAGGGACGGAGAGTCCCTCCGGTCATACATCCAGTGGTTCTGCCAGGTCCGCAACACCATCCCGTGTATCCTCGTGCATGCGGTGATATACGCATTTAGGGGAGGCGTGCGGCACAACCGCATGCTGGAAAAGATCGCCTCAAAGGAGCCCCAGACTACCGCGCAGCTCTTCGAGCTCGCGGACCGCGTGGCCTGTAAGGAGGAGGCGTGGACCTGGAACTCCTTTGGCTCTAGCGTGGCGGCTATAGCTACCCTCGGGTCTGCCGCCCATTCTGCGCAGCAAGAGAGGAGGAAGAAGAGGAGGACTGCCCGCTCCGGCGACGAGGGGCACGTCCTCGCCGCTGAA
Source organism: Oryza punctata (assembly GCA_000573905.2). NCBI lineage: Eukaryota > Viridiplantae > Streptophyta > Magnoliopsida > Poales > Poaceae > Oryza > Oryza punctata. The sequence continues at coordinate 19,273,726 of CM002499.2, read as the reverse complement.
GATGCCCCGCGGCCCCACGTAAGGGGAAGGCTGCGGAGGGCAGCAAGAGGAGCCCTGCTGCCCCTGGCCGAGAGCGCCAGGTCGGCAAATGGTGCTCCGTACATGACACCTCCCTCCACGACCTCACCGAGTGCCGCGCGGTCAAGGGGTTGGCTGAGCGCATCAAGAAGTGGGGGGAGGAAAGGGGTCAGGAGCGCCGTGAGGGCCAGAACCTCATAGCCCCTACCCGCGACCGGTGAAGTGAGACCAAGAAAAAGGACCCCGCCAACGACGATAGTGACAACAACTTAGGCTTTCAGGAGCCTGAGGCCACCGTCGCCACCATGGATGGGGGAGCATGTGCTCATGCTTCCCGCCGCAGCTTCAAGACCATCATGCGCGAGCTTCTGTGGTCCCCACCCACGAGGCCTCACGGCGGGCCAAGTGGTCGGAGGTCCCTCTCACCTTCGACCAAATCGCCATGGTGGTCTCCCCCACCATTTGCAATATCAAGTTGAGGCGCGTCCTCATAGACGGCGGCGCCGCCCTCAACATTCTTTCCCCCATGGCCTATGGCCTCATCAAGGTCCCGAGGATGAAGCTCCTACCGTCTCTGCTGATCATCGGCGTGACGCCGGGGCACACATGGCCTCGAGGTCACATCGACCTCCCGGTCACGTTCGGTGGCCCCGACAACTTCCGCACTGAGCGGATAGACTTTGATATGGCGGATCTCAATCTGCCTTACAACGCGGTCCTGGGAAGGCCCGCGTTGGTGAAGTTCATGGTGGCCACCCACTACATCTACCTCCAGATGAAGATGCGGGCCCACGTAGCCCCATCACCATCAACGGCGATCTCAAGATCGCGCTGGCTTGCGCGGAACAGCGCGCAACCGACCTCGCCACGGACCCAAAGCCCGCCGGCGGTGACGAGGAGCATGGCACCTCCTTGTCTCACGCCCCGAGGAAGCAGATGACCCCAGGCGACGAGGTCCCCATCAAGGAGGTGGCGCTGGCCGGCGACCTGGCCAAGACCGTCAAGATCGGTGGTCAACAGGACGGCAAATAGGGAGACGCGCTCGTCTCCTTCGTGCGGGCAAACGCTGACGTCTTCGCGTGGAAGCCGTCAGACATGCCCGGGGTCCCCAGGGAGGTGATCGAGCACCGTCTAGCCGTACGGCCGGGTGCAAGGCCCGTCCGGTAGAAAGTACGGCGGCAGGCCCTCGAGCGCTAAGCCTTCATCCGTGAGGAGATGGCGTGCTTGCTGGAGGCCGGATTTATCCGAGAAGTCATCCATCCGGAGTGGCTAGCGAACCCGGTCATCGTTCCCAAGGCGAACGGCAAGCTCCGGATGTGCATCGACTACACCGACCTCAACAAGGAATGTCCTAAGGAACCTTATCCCCTGCCACGCATAGATCAAATTGTCGACTCCACCGCGGGTGCGACCTTTTATGCTTTCTAGATGCCTACTCAGGGTATCATCAAATTAGCATGGCTAGGGATGCTGAGGAAAAAACTGCATTCATTACTCCTCTAGGCACATACTGTTATACAACTATGCCTTTCGGTTTAAATAATGCAGGCCCTACTTTCCAGAGCATTGCTCGCATTACATTGGGTAGTCAAGTAGGACGTGACGTTGAGGCGTATGTCGATGACCTGGCTGTGAAAACGCGCAACCAGGAGACACTCCTCTCGGATCTAGCGGAGACTTTCGAGAGTCTCCGCTCTACCCGCATGAAGCTGAACCCCGAAAAGTGTGTGTTCGGCGTACCGGCGGGCAAACTTCTCGGGTTCTTTGTCTCAGCTCGAGGCATAGAGGCCAACCCAGAGAAAATTAGCGCGATAAATAGGATGTGCCCCCCAGCAAGCTTAGGGATGTCCAGTGCATCACTGGATGCATGGCCGCCCTTAGACGATTTATATCGAGGTTGGGAGAGAAGGCGGTGCCCTTATTTAAGCTCATCAAACGCTCCGGGCCGTTCCGGTGGGCGGAGGAAGCTGAGCAAGCCCTCAACCAGTTGAAGGCATACCTCAGCTCCTCTCCAGTCCTGGGTGCCCCCGAGCCAGGGGAGCCGCTGCTGCTCTACTTGGCTGCGACCCCACAAGTAATTAGCGCAGCACTGGTGGTGGAGCGCGCCGAGGAATGCCCTCGGCTCGTGCCCCACCGACCCACAGTGGCACAGCCCGGGATAGAGGATGATGCGGGAGCCCGTCAGTCAGGCGAAGTCCCATCAGTCAGGCGAAGGCCCTCCTCGTTCTAGGTGACTCTCAGTTGGTCGTGAACCAAGTCTCCAAGGAGTACCACTGCTCTGACCTGCAAATGGAAGCCTACGTTCGCGAGGTGCGGCGTATGGAGCGCCACTTTGATGGGTTAGAACTATGGCACGTGCCTAGGCGAGACAACACGCTCGCCGATGAGCTGTCGTGCCTCGCCTCGTCATGCGCCACAACCCCACCGGGTGCCTTTGAAGAAAAGCTCACCCAGCCGTCGGCGCATCCTGATGCCCCGGGGGACTCAGACGTTGCCACGCTTACCCCGACGCCCGAGGGAGTCTGGGTCTCGGGGCCCGAAGGGGTCGAACCCGACCCCCCAAGACAAATTGCCTAGATGACTGAGATCCAGGCCTTCCTCAAAGATGAGACTCTCCTCAAGGATCGCGAAGGGAGCGAACGCGTCATTCGCATCTCCAAGAGATACGTGCTGGTAGAGGGGGCCCTCTACCGGCACGGCGCCAACGGAGTCCTCCTCAAATGCATCCCTCGGGACCATGGCATCGAGCTCCTCGCCGATGTCCATGAAGGCGAGTGCGAAGCTCACTCCACCTCGTGCACCTTTGTCGGTAAGGCCTTCCGATAGGGTTTCTACTGTCCAACAGCGCTCCAGGACGTGGCCGACCTGGTCAGGCGATGCCGAGCATGCCAATTCCACGCCAAGCAAACGCATCTGCCGGTCCAGGCCCTCCAGACCATCCTGCTCTCATGGCCCTTTGCGGGTCTGGGGGCTGGATATCTTGGGTCCGTTCAAGGCGTTGGGATGATACGAGTACCTCTACGTCGCCATCGACAAGTTCACCAAATGGCCCGAGGCTTACCCGGTCTTCAAGATCGACAAGCACTGGGCGCTCAAATTTATCAAGGGCATCACTGGCCGGTTCGGGGTGCCCAACCGTATCATTACGGACAACGGCACCCAGCTCACAAGTGAACTGTTTGGCGACTACTGCCAAGACATGGGCATCAAGCTCTGCTTCGCCTCCCCCGCCCACCCAAAGAGCAATGGTCAAGTGGAGTGTGCCAATGCGGAAATCCTCAAGGGCCTCAAGACCAAGACATATAATATCCTCAAGAAACACGGCGACTCGTGGATCGACAAGCTACCAGCGGTGCTATGGGCCAACTGGACGACCGGACGACCCCGAGCCGCGCCACAGGAGAAACACCTCTCTTCCTGGTTTACGGCGCGGAGGCGGTCCTCCCATCCGAGCTCACCCTAGGGTCTCCACGAGCAGCCCTGTACAACGAGGCAAATTAAGAGCTCCTTCGACGAGACGACCGCGACTACCTCGAAGAACGAAGGCAGCGTGCTGCCCTCCGGGCCGCGCGCTACCAGCAGAGCCTAAGGCGCTACCATCAGTGCCATGTCCGGGCCCGATCGCTCCACATAAACAATCTCGTCCTACGCCGCGTCCAAACGCGCGCTGGACTGAGCAAACTCTCACCCATGTGGGAGGGGCCGTTTAGAGTGATCGGTGTCCCCCGGCCGGGCTCGATCAGGCTGGCCATGGAAGACGGCACAGAGCTACCCAATCATGGAACATCGAACACCTTCGTCGCTTCTATCCATAGAGGAGTCGCTGTGATGTACCTCGGCTCGGGCCAACCCCGCGCGTCCCCCTCGGGCACGACAAAGTTGGCCGGGGGCTCCACTATCAATATATCTCCTTTGCATCCATTTCACAACAGTTTTATATCCGGTCCAATTGTGGTTTTCCCCTTACGAATTTTGTTGGGTGTTTTCGTCTTATTCGGGAAGGTCGCGTTCGCGTCGCCCCTAAGTGGTTCGCGCCGCCTAGACGCCAACGGGGCCCAGAGCGAGCCGTGCCCCGAGACATGTTGAACTCCGGGGGAACTCGCCAATGACCCATGATCGGGTCCGCACTTACCCCGGTCATCATGCTCTCGGCCTGGCCAGTCTCGACATGTGGAATTCCCCAAGTGCTCTAGTCTCGGTTCCTATCACTTAGGGCTGTGACTTGAACCCAAGCCCCCGCTTAAGGCAAAACACCAAACGAATCGACAAGGGTAAACAACGCTTGGATCACACATGCAAGATATCAAGCTAATATCCAAACCATGACATATTTCATTGCAGGAAATTGATATACAAGCATATGATGAAGATTCAATCATTACAAGATCAGCGCGAAGGCCGTGTCGATTATTACATGATCAGCACGAAGGCCTGAGGGGGGGTGCAAATGGAGGAGGAAGAATCCCTTGCCTCCTCCACCGGCGGTGGTGGTCGTCCCTACTCCTTCCACAAGCAGTGGCGACCGTCCCCGCCCCTCCCGCTGGCGCAAATAGAGGAGGAAGAATCCCTTGCCTCCTCCTCCAGCGGCAGCAGTCGTCCCTCCCGCTGGTCAGCGGCGGCCGCGTCCTTGCTCCCTCCGCCAGCTGCAGCGGTAGCTCCTCCTCCACTCGGCGTTGACGGTAGGAGCAGGGCAGTTCCTGCTCCCACAGCAAGTTCCTCCCTCCCTCCGCCGGCAGCAGCAGCAATTCCTGCTCCTCCTGCCGGTCAGCAGCGGCGATCCCCGCTCCCACAGCAGTTCCTCCCTCCTCCGGCGGCAGCAGCAGCAATTCCTGCTCCCTCCGCCGGTCGGTGGCGGCGGTCCCTGCTTCCACAGCGGTCCCCGCTCCTCGCACCAACCACTGCGGTGACCGCGCAGCGCTACCTGCCGGTGTCACCATGTTCATCTTCGACGGGGATAGTGGCCGAGGAGGCGGATCAAGGAATCGCCTAGCGCCCTTGAATCGACCGACCACGGGCCAAGGTGCAATACGATGCAGCCGGTTCTTAATGGCGGCGGGGTGGAACACGCCGGGCGAGTACAGGCTAGCAAGGATGCACCTCACCCCGCTGTTTAAGGTGGGGAACAGCGGTGGCGCATGGCACACCCTGCCAAGCATCGCCGACTCTTGGTTAACCTTCGCCGGCATGAACTTGTGCGGCGGGTTGCCTATATGACCATTGCCGATGCGCGATAGTGGCAGCGCACCGTCCTCGATCGGAGATCGTCGCCGTCATCCCGGCGGAGGAGCGCCGTGGAAGGCCAGAGCACGCGGCTAGGAAGGCGCTAGGACCAGAGGAGGTAAGGGCGCAGGAAAGCTGAGTTGGGGAGAAGTGGCGAGTGAGGGGAAAGATCTCCACCCCCCTCGACGCCCTTTTGTACCCTGGCCGCTGCTGCACCCGCCTCCTCACTCCTTGCGCCCGCTCTCTTGCCCACTCGATTCCCACGCGCACGCCTGCTGCCATTCACACTGCACCATTTATGGCGCGCGCGTGAATCGTCGCCACCATCATAAAGATGGAAGAACGGGTCAAGCCCGCCTTAAAGGCGACACGGTTCCCAAAGAGGTACGCCATCGTTGTTATCTTGAGTAGACGTGCCCCGTTTTGCGTGCCGTCCCCGGAAATAGGGCCGTTACGCGGTAATGGCCCATTTCCGTTGAGATGCGACTTGGGTTACGCCTCAGATAACGAGGCCCTTACGGAATAAAGGCCCATTATTGCTGGGAGGCGGTTTTTCCCAACACGCAGAGCCAGCGGCCGTCCATGTCCTTTGGAAACCTGGGCCCACTCCACACCGGTTCGACGAGGTGGTGTAAAACCTGGTCGACCCACAGTGGGACCCCACACAATCTTTACGCGGTGGCTACTGTCGGTGTCCTGGGCCTAGGGGTATGTTGACTATGGGCTTGAGGCGGCCCTGTCCGTCCTCGTGGCCATCCCCCGAGGGGCGAGAAGGCCCGAGGACGACGTGGCGGCCGCCCTACCATGACGCACTACCCCCTCGGGGGAAGGTCCAGTAGGGGTCGGGCTCCCCCGACCCCCTCGGGCTGTCGCCACGTACAACGAAGTGGGTGAGCGCTCACCTACCCGCATTAAATGACGGTGCAAGCATGGTGCGCCTGCACCGCGCGCGTGCCGCATCTATTGCGAAGCGACGCGCACGCATCTGACACCGGTCACCGTCGGCTGACCGGCGTGAGACCGGTGCGAATGACCGATGGAACGGCGTACAGTGCCACGCGTGCCGGCGCACGCGTGGTAGGTATGATACGCTTTCCAATGAAGCTGCACCAAGATCGTAGGGGCCGATCCGGCTCCTACGCCACATCAAGGTTGGTGCGTCAGGTCTAATCACCTGGCGCATCGCACGGTTTACGGTGGACTACCGGATTCCAGCCGTTTAATGGAGAATGACGTGCTAGGCCGACTGCCATGGTGGGCGGTCTGATCAACGCCACACCGGATCTACAGGAGCGGAAGACTTCCACTCCAAGCCACGGCATAGACTTCATCTGTAAAATATTTTTTCTCCTTTCTCTCTAGAAAACCGCCTGTCTTGCCCCTGTGGTGTCCCCTTGAGATATAAAAGGAGGTCCAGGCCTAGAGGAAGGGGGTTGGATTCTACTTTGCACTTCTTCTCCCTGGGTTGCGGCTAGCTGAGTCCAACTCCAGAGAGCTAGAATCCTCATACACATAATCCACCACACAGGAGTAGGGTATTACGCCTCATCGGTGGCCGAACCTGTATACTTCTTGTGTGTCACCGTCCTCTGTCAGGCGAAATCGATCCCCACCGGCCTCACCGGAGCCGGGCCTAAGGAGGCCTCTTTCACGCGTCCCGGGCCGAACTCAAAAAGGGGGTCTGCACAGTCCCCCACTGCGGAGTTTTCGATCCGACAGCATCAATCAGTAAGACTTGGTCGTTGGCTTCTTTTTTTAGAACTGGTTTCTTCGAAACAGTAGGTTCATAGAGGTGTTCGACAAAAACGTCTGATGGGGCCGTTTCTCTCTTGTCATATGTATTGACTTGGGGTCGTTGGTTTTGGAACTTGAAGTGGTGGCGACTACATCCTCAGGCTTACACTTGTGATCCTTGTGCTTTCCACCGCTCCCGCTAGCGCCGACCCCACTGTCATTGTCCTTCTTCTTCGAGCTCCAGACTCCTGCCGACTGCTTGGAGGCCTTGACTACATCATCCGATTTGGCATACTCGTTCGCCTTCTCGAACATTTGCTTGACTGTCTTAGGAGGCTTGCGGTTGAATTTTCCAATGAGTTAAGTCATTGCAGAGTCCTCTTGTGAACACGGCGATGATGTTGTCGTTGGTGACGTTCGAAATCTTGTTGCGCTTCTCGGGGAAGTGGGCCATATGTATTCCTTCAGGGTTTCATCTGGCTTTTGCACGATATTGTACAGCTTGAATTGTGTCTCAGGGCACCTGAAAGTACCCTGGAAGTTGGCGATGAAGTGGTTGCGAAGCTCGCTCCAGGAACCGATGGTGCCTCGTGGTAACCTAGTGAGCCAATTCCTAGCCGAATCGGTCAGTGCCATCGGCAAGTAGTTTGCCATGGCTTTGCTATCTCCTCCTGCTGCGCGAATTGTGAGCATGTAGACAGTGAGCCATGACTCGTGGTTGGCTTTACCGTCGTACTTCTCGATGCCGGTAGGCTTAAAACCGGTCGGCCAATTCACTTGATGCAGGTCATTGGTGAAGGCGAGGACTCCTTCGCAATCATCATCGTCTTGAATTGTGATGCCTCTTTCTCTACATCGTTGGTTCAAAGTGTCCCTGAAGTCGATTGAAGCCCTGGGAGGACTGTGATAATCCGAATAAGCTCTACGATCTCTGGTGCGAGGTGGCGGACGGGTGATATGGCCAGCGGGCGATTGAACCAGCTGCTCTTAGCGTGCTCTGGTGTTTTGGTCGGCGCGGGAATTAGTTCTACTTCTGCTATCTCTCAGACAGGAAGATGGTAGACCGCTGCCGTCAGGAGTTCTCGACGTAGATTTACTGGGTCGTTGACTCGTGCCGGCGGCCAGGATAGTTGCCACGACGAGGGTTTTCACTTGGTTGATCAGCGGTGTGACGTGGGCTAGAGCCACCGAATAGCTTGTCAAGGAGGGTGACAGCCCCGACGGTGTTTTGTTGTGGTGTAAGCAACACGTTGGTGTTGTCGACGATGGTCTGCCCAATGAGTTGTCGAGCCCTGCATCCGGCCTTAGCCAGATCTCTGAGTCTGCGTTCTTCCTCTTCCTTGCACTTCCTTTCTTCATCTTCCCTACGCAAGCGGTCTTGATCTGCTGGTGCTTGTCGTTCTTATTCCAGTCTAGCTCTATCTTGATCTAATCTGATCCTGTCCTGCTCCAACCTGATTCATTCTTGCTCCACTCCGGCTCGGGCTGCTTCTTCAGCTTGTAGTCTTGTGGCTACCACGTCGTCGGTCTCGTTGTTGGCCATGTAAACTCCGTTGAAGACTGGAGTATAATTGTCGTCGAAGTCGGAGTCGTCTCTGGCCTTGGCATTATAGCAACCACCATGGATGCTTTCTTCCGAACAGCTAGCGTAGGCGGCGAGTTCGGTAGTGAGGTGTCGAGTGACAGAAGGATGATGCCGACCTCCCTGAAGCTGGATCCAATCTTGGTCAGGACCAGATTGGATCTGGACCTATGGGGGATGGTGATCTTGGTCCAAAAACCGTGGCCAGGTCTGGCGGGAGCAGCATGATGATCGTTGGGTATGCTGGCGCATCTTGAGGTAGGCCTGACGTTGGAAGGGAGGTCTCTGCCGTCGCCTCGCCCGAGTGGCTTGACATATCTCTTATCTGGTTTTATAAATTATAACACATATATGTAAAATTTGTGAACAATGTTACTAACACTTTGTCGAATGAAGAAATAACCAAAATGCAAGTTTTAAATCTTGATGAGTTATACAATTTTGTTGTTGATGACTTTTTCAATTGAAATCATTTAGTATTTGAAAATGTTGTTTGAAGTTATCATATTTTGAAATTCAAATTCAAACTGTTCAAAAAATGTTATATAGAAAAATGACCAAACTAAAAGTTATAGATCTTGATGAGTTATACAACTTTGTTGTTGATGACTTTTTCAGTTGAAGTCGTTCACTAACAAAAAATTCTATTTGAATTTTTCAAAATTTGAATTTCAAATTTCAAATTGTTCAAATAGAGTCAGGTGGAGAAATGACCAAAATAAAAATTTTGCACCTCGATGAATTCTACAACTTTGGTTTTGGTGACCTTTCCATTTGAAATCATTTATTAACCCCAATTTTTGTTCGAAGTTGTCAAATTTTGAAAATTCAAAATTTGAATAGTTCAAATGAACTTATTTGTACAAAGTACCAATACAATAGTTGTAGGCATTAGTATATAACCCATCACTTATGAGCCATCTGTGACGGGCCTAGTTGTTATCTCAATCGGGCCTTAAGTTGGTGCCCATCACGGATGATGGTCATCTGTGACGGGCCTAAACTATAGCCCGTCACAGATGACCCTTATCTCTGACGGGTCTAAACTATAGCCTGTCAGAGATAAGGGTCATTTGTGACGGGCTATAGTTTAGGCCCGTCACAGATAAGGGTCATCTGTGACGGGTCTAGTTATTATCTCAATCGGATCTCAAGTTGGTGCCCGTCACGGATGATGGTCATATGTGACGGGCTCCAACTACGGCCCGATTGAGATATTTAAGGTTATCTCAATCGGGCCCTAGTTTAGGCCCGTCAAAAATATGTGTCATCCGTGACGGGCTTCAGTTCTATGCACATTTAACATGTCTCTCCGACCATATCTCAATCGGTCTCTTTTTAGACCCGTTTGAGATGTATTCTCTGTGACGGCCCGCAAAATCCAGTTATGTTACAGCCCGTCACAGATGAGAGGATCTGCACTAGGTGGAGACGACAGATGATGATAAGGACGATTTGGTCGTCATGGTGAAGAAGCGCTTCTTCACCATGACGACCAAATCGTCCTTATCATCATCTGTTGGCTCCACCTGAGAGCAAGTGCGATGAACAATTCGTGCTTTGCCCAGCTTGCAGCTTGCCCGGGGAAGCAGCAGTGGATCGGAACTCGAAAGAAGAGAAGATCCCCTTCCCCATGGCGCACAGAAGCTATCCCGGAACAATGCGGCACTTGGATGCCACCACCTGCAGCTCAACGATGGACAGTTCCTTCTTCCCCGTGATGCCTGAGATCCCGACCACCATGCGGTACATCGCAACAGCGGTGGCGGCTCCGCCATTGCAGGCGACGGCGATGAAGCGGTGGTCGCCACCGCCGAGAGGCAAGGCCTGGCCATCGAAAGGCAAGTTCTTGTCGTGCACGATTTCCCACAGCTCGGTGTCCATGTCGAAGGCGCAGGTGCCCTTGTCTTCTTGCTGCTGCACCGACACCGACAGGAGGATGTGGGTGTTAGACTTAATCTTCTTATTTACCTTATGTGTGAGTGCGTTGACTCAGTTTGATCTGCATGCTAGTGAATGCATGCAAAAGGTCCTAGTTTACAGGTGCACGTTAGCTTGGAGTTGTGGCCGAGTCAATTAGCTAGAGCTGTTTCATGGATAGTGGATGGATTAGCTCCATGCATGTGTGTTACTTACCCAGTGGTGCTCTACATGTAAGGAGATGTGGGCTGCATGCAGAGAAGTAATTAATTAGTGACTAAATCATGTGAGTGATTGGCTGGTTGTGCGGCCAAATGTGGCTAGTGTGCAGCTGCGCGTGTGTGCTATTTAAAGCGTGTAATCATTGTGTGATTAACGTGTGGAGAATAGATAGGGAAGTGTGTGGTGGTTCGCTGGTGTGCAGTGACAAGAAATTTTCTAGTGTCGCATATTGTTTTCTTTCGTACTATACATCTTCTACCTCCGTCAGTACCTCTTCTCTCTGTGTGTTCCATCGAGTGAGAAAGAGAGAGTTGTGTGTGCAAGTGAGTAGCTGGGCCAACAGTGGGAGCCGACGAGAGCGTACGCCGCGATGCGCACCTTGGGTGGGTCGAGGAACTCCAGCGGGTTAAGGCGGCACGGGAAGATCGGCGGTGACGGCAGCTGGCGCCACACGGTGCAGAGGAGATCGTTGAGGACGAAGAACCATGGCTCGAAATCCAGCCGCCTCACGACGGCGGGGGTGCGGGAGAGAGCTTAGAGCTTGCCGCCGCCGCCGCCTCCGCCGTTGCCGTCGTCCGAGATCGAGATGAGGACGGGGTTCGCCTTGGGGAAGAAGAGTCGCGGGCCGCGGCGCTCCGTGGAGGTTTCGGGGTCGTACACAGTGGTCCCCTGCACGCTGACGCCCACGATACGTGTCCCCACCGAGGCGAACGACATGCCGCGGCCGCTGACGTTGAGTAGGCGGTGGGCGGCGGCGCCGGCGGACACCTCGATTACGGAGTGGGTGGTGGGCTCCTCCTCGTCTCCGTGCGCCAACACCATGTACACCGGAGGCTGCGGCGGCGGCTGCTTGTCAGGTGAGGAGGCCCCCTTACTCTTCTTCGATCTTGTTCGCTGGGAGAACGCGGACGAGACGAGGTACCGGCGCCGGCGCCGGCGTCGGCGTGGGCTCCGCCGCCGCGAGTTTCTTCCTCCTCTTCTTGTTCGGCGTCACCATCTTCTTCTTCCCGGTTGGATTCGGATTCACTTCTTTCTATTACTCTGTACCAAAGACGTTGAAAGGAAACCCTATCCCAGCGGGGTAGCTTTCCTCGGACGGACGACAACATGGGCCAAGCCGAGACTGGGCCTAATGTTACTACTAGTTGAGACAAGGCCGCCGAGATAGTGCAACATGCGTCTCGCCTACTCAACTCCCCGTCGTGACCAGATTTTTTTTCTTTTTTCGAACGTTCGCTTGTAAGTGCAACCGGTGAATGATAGCACATGCTGCGTTCTTTTTTCAGGTTTTTAGGCATGTTCACTACTACCGATCGAATCGAGTACGAAATCCTCTCCAAATTGCAGGTAGGTTATAACTGTTTCCGCATGCAAAAATCGTTCTCCCAAGCTGATTCAAAGGTCTCTTGAGGGATCACATGTAAAGATCTATTTTTACATGCTAACAATGTGGAGAGCAAGTGAGCTCCACACGTGGGAAATAGAATTTTTTTTCGCACCTTTTTTCTCTTCCTCCTCCTTCTGTCCACCACATCTTTTTCTCTTCTACAGAACCATCGTTCGCCGCTTCCCCTTCTTCCTCTCCTCATCTCTTCCCCTTCCCTCTCCCACTCCCTCTCCTCATCTCTTACCTTCCTCTCCCACGGTGGCAGCCGACTCTTCGGGTGGCAGAGGTGGCAGTCAATGAGCGCAGTGGATCTAGCAATGATGCTCCCCGGGAAGAGCAGATCCATCGCCGGCGAGCTCGACAGTGGTAGATCCGCACCAGCGGGCTTGGAAGGGTGGATCCACCCTCGATGCGGTGGTTGGGAGTGGTGACCACGGGAGTGGCCGATGACCTCTTCCTCCGGTGGCGGTGAACTCGGCAGTAGCAGATCTAGCGGTGCGAAGCTTGGCGGTAGCGTATCTAGTGGTGAGGAGTTCAGCTGCGGCGGATCCGGCGGGCACTCCCCCTCGTGCGCACATGGATCCAGCACATGGCTCCAGCGGCCGGAGGTGTCAACAGCGAGGGCGTCCGCACATACCTCAAGGCCCAACTGCACCGGTGTGCTCCTCCTCTCTGATGTCTTCGGCTTCGAGCCGCCAACCAGGACTTTGCCTACCGCTTGCTGCCGTGCTGCTCGTCTGCAGAGACGGCGACCCGCTGCACGCTGTTGATGTGGGACCTAGAGACCCTCGCGAGGGGTGCCAAGGCAAGGGACACGAGTTCACGCACCAGCCGCAGTGAATGGAGGATGACGGCTATGCATGGCCGCTGAGCACGGGAGCTGCTTTGCTATTGTAGCCTACCCATATCCCTTCAAATTAGTCATGAAAACACGACTATCCCAAACTTTTTTTATTGCTCATTTTTGTTTGTTCACTATGTAACCATCTACCATGAACATGTTCAACGTTAATTGAAGCTAAGAACATAAGGTCAGAAGCTTAGAGCTGGAAGGTGCGTGCTAATCAGTGCTATTGCTTATTGTCTGCTAGCTCACCATTTGCTGTCCTCAATTTGGGATTGCTAATTAGCAATATGTTGTCTCGGTTGATCCACCGGCTATTCCACGTTGAAGAAGCGTGAAAACATCTCCCACTTGTGTTAGGTCAGGGAGGATACCCCTCAAAATGATCTTATGCTTAATTTGGCAAGGGATGGAATTTAACTTCCATCCGTAACTATTTATTTATTGCAGAGGCAAGAGCGTGCCCGTTTCTATTATTATAGGAAGAAGAATCTCTCTCTTTTCGATGTTAAAAACAAGATTTGATTAAAATAAATTTCTAAAGTTAAACAAGTTTATGATATTATTACTTTTCAAGGTATTAATTCTACCTGTACCATCTCCTTAACTAAACATTTGTTAAATTATTTATGGTCAATATTTCAAAAGTCTAATCGAATAATATGAATAACCATCAAATATTTATGAAGGATAGGTTATATTCACGTCACAGAAGAAAAAACATATACGCACAATTCGTTCCAACCAACAGATGGTTGTCACATGTGCCCAGAGGTTAGAACAATAATATTATGTTGTGATGGTTAGCTGGTCAACTAAATAAGGCAGCAACATCACTGTTGGAGGCATGTTCCAAGGGCCTTTGACCGATCTGCCGAAACACTACCCGCAACCGCCTACATGAAATGCAGACGGTGAAGGTCTGAGGATCGTGAAGATAGACTTCGGGGCAAAGTGCTAGGTGAAACCAGGACCTTCGGCATAGGACAAGGTTGCTTCGCCCTCAAGCCTGGTCGACATGCCGGCGGCAGAAGTCCGAGGATCGCAAAGATAAACACTTCAAGGCGAAGCGCCGGACGAAGCCAGGACCTTCGCCATAGAACCGAGTCCTTTCACCCTCAAAGCTATAGCCTCAATAACCTAGCTGACCGAATGGTCCTTAGTGGCCCATTTAGTGGCCCGAGTAATGGTCGAAGGTTATATTATCTAGAATTACCCTTATAAATATCATTGTCATGAGGGTAGCCATGTAAATTTCTTTGTATTTAGTAACCTTAGAGTGTATGGGTCTGTACTAAGCCTATAAATAGATCCCACGGGTCATGTATGGAGGATCCCAAGAATTTAAACAAAAATATTAGTACATTGCTTTACTTTTGCACTAAGAGTGAACCCCGTGCTTCGACGGAAGAGGTTGTCATTCGATAACAATCACCATAGTCTATTCGTGGCATGGAGAGAATACTCCATCTAGCTAATCGCTGATAAGTGATGTGTTTTTTAATATCTGCAGTCAATATGTTTAAATCTTGTTCTCATTCATATTTTCTTTTCATATTTCAATTCAACTTTTTTTAAAATGTCGTGGCCAGTTTTATCTTCAAAATTAGTTTCAAATAATATTATAACGTTGCTATATTTTTTATATGTTTTATACTACTTATTAATAATGAAACTAGTGTTTTGGTGATCATATCCATAGTACTTATTAATAATATAACTTTGCTCTGTCCATAGTATTATCACCTATTCGTGACTGGAGTAGCATATATGCTAGTAAAAACGAAGTAACGCTAGATGTAGAACCATTAAGATTTTTCAAATTGATCCTTGTGGCAAACATGTTTTATGATGATATGGTCAACGGGTGAAAGTTTGCCAACAGTTTCTTTCATGGATTCTTTAAGAGAGAGAAAGAGAACATGCATGGGCATCACCAGCAATAATTATAAGATTTTCAACGGTTCTTTTTTTTTGTGGTACGGATCGACGTACACTCTTCACGTAGGAAGTACGTGAACGTACCCGAAATTAGCTGTCGTTCTAAAAAAAGAACAATTAATTAGATAGTATATATCTTATATAACTGGAGGGTTCATCTGCTAGCTACTGACATTCAAAGGCAGCTCTAAAATCATTGACATAGATCAAGAAAGAGCGAGACGGAGAGGGATTGATCGAGGCATGGCCGTGAACATTTCGACTGGGGTGATGAACTCACTCCTGGTGAAGCTGGAAGAGGTTTGTCGATACGACTTGGCAGAGTTCGATGTTTCTACCCAATGGGATTTCAAGAACGATATCTGGAACTTGAAAGAGGAATTGAGCTGCATGAATGCTCTACTACAGAAGCTACCTAACACGGAGACTCTGAATATTCAGAAGAGGGAGCTGAGGAACAAGGTACGTGAGCTAGCCTACTTTGTTGAGGACAGAATTGACATGTTCATGCACAGCTTTGGCACTGTAGCTGACCAGGTCACCTTACTCACTGACACGATGGATCTGATTGTCCCTATCTTGTTCGGCAAAATTCACAAAATCAAGGATTATGTTGTCGAGGAAGTCAAAAGAGTAGAGAGATACAGTCTCGACGTTGACGAGTCTATCAGCTCTAACCCGAGGCAGATAGAAATCGATGATATTTCACCTGTCCTGTGTGGAGAGGCAAATAGGCTCGTCGGCATCAATGTCCCATGTGAGGTGATTACGCAGTTGCTAACGGAGGACATGGAAGGAGAGTCAGGACAGCACCCTAAGGTGGTCTCCATTGTGGGACTTCGGGGTCTTGGTAAAACAACTTTGGCCAGCCAGGTCTACAAGAAAATCCATGGCAGATTTGAGTGCGCGGTGTTTGTGTTTGCATCTCGAAACCGAAGCACGTCAATGATTTTAAATGACATTCTTTCACAAGTCAGATATGATGGATCGGCCGATGACATACAAAGTCTCATCGACGCAACCAGAGAAAAACTCGCTTGCAAGAGGTATGAGAGCATGCTTCTACGTTTCTATTTCGTTGTGTCAATAAAACTATTCCAATATTCCAATAGGCAATGGATGGATCACAATAACTTGGGTACCATCAAAAAGTCTGTGTAGCAAACAGTTTGGTATAATATTCCATAATATTTTGGGTTTTCCTAGTTAGGTGTTTAAAGAGAATCATATTCCTTGACACTCAGTTCAGTATCATTCAGTTATTTGCATTTAGTTTTTTTTATCTATTCCTTATATATGATCGATAAATCATTTTCCTAGTCATGTTAATGGACCATATCACCAGATATGCTTCTGAAAAAAGGGCCATAATGCCCTTATGGACAACGATGACCTAATAAACAGTTGGCCTCATTATATATTTCTAAAATTTATGACAATTTTTTTTAGCACCCAACATTATAGGACAAATTAAAGCTTGTGCAAAATGTTCCAGTTTTTTTCTTCAAGTTTCAGTTGTTCTGGCAAATATATATTCTTGTGCAAACTATGAGTGAGGAACCACATATACAAAAACAACAACACACAAATATTTTGTTACAACAAATGAAACAACAACAAACAAATATTTTGTTACAACAAATGAAACATGCGAGACCATATTTCCTAGGTAACTACATAAACAGTTCATAGTTTTATAAAAAAAACATATAGTGGAGCCAGTTCGTTGCCAGCCCCATCTTATTTGGAATTTGGAATTTTTGTAAGAATTATCAAGTCCAATGACCTCGAATTGAAACAGTTCAGAAACTCACCAGAATATCAATTCAACTTTACTTTAAAAAAAAGGCAATACAACAGTCTTATATAAAAACAGGTAAAAGAGAGGGGTAACCTATCTCTTATTGCCATACACAAAACTCATCCATACAAAACCCATATGTATTATATTCTGTATAAGGATCTTGTAGAGAATTTCTCCCATTTGTGCCATGAGGCAAAGATAACTCATCCTTGTCAAAGTTTAGTTCTACATTCTCCAGTAATGAACATAACTCAACATACTCCTCGTCATTCTCACTGAAGTTTCTTCGAAGGCCTCCTGTAAAACCATTTCTTTAACTGATCACTTTTTTTGGCTAATAACATATAGCTTAGGATATTCTACTCACAAAGGAGCTTCAAGAACCCAAACTTCCTTGCATAACTTGTGTATTCTCCATTTGTTTAATACTTTCTTTTCACAATTACTCGTACACCACCTTTTACTTTCCTGAAAGCTCTTCAAGAATTGTTCAGAACTTTGAAAAAAAATCCACCCTTTTGCATTATTTGTTTATCACTCTACACACGTCAGAAGAATTATTTTTTAGTTCCACAATCCACTAAGAAAGAAAATTAGCCGATGGCCAATTGAATGAGAGGATAGTTGGTGCTAGGGAATATATTTTCTTTTCTTTTTAACATGCTGTGATTGGAGATGATAATTTTATTCCCGATAAAAGAACAAATCGTATGCAAAAATTACATGAAGAACCATAAAATAACTGAATGTCTAACTTTGTCTTTTTATCAAACACAACAAAAGATTTTAACCAATGCTTTCTTGCAACTGCTGCAAAAAAAAAGGAGTCATATAAATATCATAATAGTCACACTAGCTCAAAAACTTACTACTTGATGAGTGATTTCATCTCCAATATGTAAATTATGTTGAGTATAATATTGAACTAGGTTTAAGATTGCAAAAACAACAACAGCAATAGCAGGAGCAGCATCAATAACAATTGAATAGTTCTTTAAGGTTCTTATAGATGTACAATATACTTGTGAGATAAAGCTACTAGGAGGTGCCATATTTTTTTATGTAAAATTTGATACCTCCTAAGTACCAAATTATACCAAAAATTAACACTAGGAATTTAATTTTGTACCTCCTAATACTCACTCAAGTACTATAAAAAAGACTATAGTTTGCAATATCTGTACTGTTGCACACAGGAACAATATTAGTATTGCTAAAACAATGAGTGATGTAGGTCTGGACTTTGAACTAGGTACTTTATCAAGGACTACAGAAGGTCCTTTAGATAATACTGTTGGATTTCAGTGTTAGCCACTTTGTTTCTTGATGAGTAATGAATTTCTTATCACAAATTATTTCTAAAAAAACAATAAATGGATAAATTTATTCTTGCAACAAACTGATAATCATCATGTGTAATTCTTGCTGATAATAATTAAAATGCCTCACTAAATAATTGTGCTGAAAACTTAGTGTCTGAGGTTTAATACTAAATTATCTTGATTTATTACACCATCAGCATGTTTACCATGTGGTACTTTCTAATTCTGTTTTAGGGCATTCTTTTGAAACCTATAAAACTTGTTGTTTTCAGTAACATCTTAAGTAACAAAATCACCTTGACCATACTGCTGAAAATAATGAATAAGCTCAACTTACATAACCAAGAACTATCTGTAATGGGCGTACGAACCATCTGTATTAATATTTTCTATCGCAGTGCATGCGCTGTACGCTTGCTGCATCTAGTCGCGATTTCTATCTGACTGTAGACTTGATAGAAATTTTAACAGTTTATTATATGGACAATATAATGCCTGGAATTGGTGTAGATGTAATGTACCAATGAGTATGAAGGCCAGAATTTAGTTGAAAAATAGTGCCGCTTATTTTTTCACACCAGGAGGTATCCCCAAGTTTTATCCACAAAAGTTATGAATTTCTTGTCTTACATAGTATAACAAAGAAGGCGTCATCACACCATGTCTAGATTTCTCTTTTACAGGACCAATTATAACACATAATCCATTTTAAATCATTTATACTACATGATAAGGATATCTATGGTTTTCGGCTATTGATTATAGTTATTTTTTTCTCAGGTTCCTAGTTGTAATCGATGACATATCAAGCATAGAAACATGGAACATTATTAGTGGTGCATTTGTCGAAAACAACAGCGGAAGCAGAATTATTACAACTACGCGAAGAAAGGGTGTAGCTAATGCCTGCTGCTCTAGCTTCCGTGGCATTGTGTATAAGATGAAACCACTAGGTTGGACGGACTCCAGAAGCTTATTTTTCAGAAGAATATATGGGTCAGATAACTACAGCCCTGAACCAAAAGAACTCATAGTTGCTGTTGATATTTTAAAGAAATGTGGAGGAGTTCCGTTGGCTATAGTTGTCATAGCTAGTCTTTTGGCTAGTCAAGAAGAAGTTAACAAACTGGATAATTGGTTGAAGATAAAATACTCTATGGGGTTTGAACTGGAAAGAAATCCTAACTCTGAATGGATGAAGCATATACTTAAACTTAGCTACAATCATTTATCTTGGGATCTGAAGACGTGCTTCCTACATCTTCATATGTATCCTGAAAACTATAACATCATGAAGAAAGACTTGATAAGACAATGGATAGCAGAAGGATTTATTGTCCAAAGAGATAACCGAGACCTGGAAGATATTGCTGAGAGCTACTTCAGTGACCTCATAAATAGAAGCATGATAAAGCCAGCTCAGTTTAAGTATGGTGAGGTTGTCTCCTGTCGTGTTGTGCACAATTTGTTTTTTGATCTCATTGTTGAGAAGTCCACAGAGGAAAACTTTGTGACTGTAATTAGTACTGATCAAGATTGTTCAAGACGAGGTAATTTTTTGATTCGCCGGCTCAGCTACCAATCAAACCATGGTAACTTGATCCGAGCAAGTGAGTCTTTACATCAAGTCCGATCCGTCACTTATTTTGGGGATCAGCTCCATCAGCATGGTGAAAGCTTGCCTCGTCTTCAGATGTTTGAAGCCTTGAGGGTTCTACATCTGAAAATGGAAGGTTATTTTCCATTCCGTGCAATATACGATTTGTCCCCTATATGTAACCTTTTCCAATTGAGGTATCTGAAGTTGGAAGGTAATCGTTTCCAGTTTCCTGATACAAGTGGGGAACTGCGATATTTGCAAGTGGTTGACATAAATTGCAGCGGTGATATCGTATTCGTTGGTGGGTTTCTGAGTGATGCTTGTTTACCATCATTGCGGCATCTAAGAACTCCATGGAGTGCAGAGCTCGGCAGGGGAATTAACAGGCTGACCTCAATACGTACACTTGAAGAAATTAACTTCTGCAATTGCTCTGTTGAAAACATCCGACATCTTGGGATGCTGACCAATCTAAGGACGCTTGGTTTCATCTACAATCGCCGTCGAGGCAATGACGAAGATAACCAAACAGATATAGTAAAGTTTGCTGCTCTTGCCACTTCCCTTAGGGAACTGGGCAGCTGCAACCTCCGCTGTCTAGATTTCAGAGTTGCTCTAATGGAGAACAGCAGGCAACCACCCAGTGGCTTCTTGTGCAGCTGGTTTCCTCCTCCACAATTCCTTCAGAGGTTTCACCCTCACATGATGTTCTTCTTCAGGGTTCCATATTGGATACAACAGGTTGAGACTTTAACTAGTTTGCGTCTCATTGTTGACAAACTCGAGGGCGATGATATGCGAGTTCTCACCAGGTTACCCTACCTTGCTTACCTTGACTTGCAAGCGATCGAGGTTCCTGGCATGGAGATCATTATAGACAGTGTATCATTTTCAGCTCTCAAACAACTAAAGTTGATCTACGAATCTTCCAGTTTGTCGATCGAGCCAGGAGCAATGCCAAAGCTTAGAATTATGCATCTCATTGTCTTTGGCCATGAAGAGCAAGATACCAGGTCTCTAGTTGGCATTCAGCACCTTCACAACCTCGAAAACGTCATAATCACATATGATTACAATAATGTGATGGTTGCATTTAGGGAAGCCCTCGATAGGCATCCGAGGATTGGTTCCATCCAAGTATATATAGGAGCATCTCCAAAGGCTTCCTGTTAAGACTGATACAAGAGTCATATACTCTACTACGTTATTCATATACTTTACTGCGGTAGTATGCATGTGTTGGGCCATATAAATGAACAAGTGTGCTGCTTGACCTTTACCAGCTGTAAGAGGCGTGTCCCACTTGCTTTCCAGGGTGGGTGCGGTTATAAACCCAGCTGGAACACGAGATGAGGTATCAATAAAGAATGATATGAACTATCTATCCCCTGTCTCCATCTTTTCTTCCTCTCGCCTCGCTATGTTCTTCCAAAACTATGCCTAAATCTCCACTTCAAACACTACGTAGCCTTGGATCGCGATATTTTGGTACCAGGGCCACTTCGATTCGGGAGGGGAGAAGTTGGCGAAGAAAAAATCCCAACCCACGCTCACGGAGAGGATGGTGGCGGTGGAGATTTAGAGACTCAAGATCTCAACCAGAAGGTGGCGAATCTCACCGGCAACCTTGACCGGATTTTTGGTGTTTATGCCATATTTGACTAATAATTAGTTTCATTTGAGTAGGCAAATTATTTAGAATAGCTGGTGTAATTTTTGGGTGGTTTGCTTGAGAGTTTGGTTAAATTATAGGGACTGTCTATGTATCATAGAGGTGAAAATTTTTGTGGTTGCACTCAAATTTCTGAGCGTGGGATTAGAAACATGTCGCAATCTCCTACCCAAACGGGCGCCTCTAGCACGCGACGCGCTACAAGCGCAGGCTGCACGTACCTCACCCAACCTAATTGGGTCGGATCTGGTAGCAGGACCATTTTGCATTTTATGACGGCCCATTTTGTGTTTTGTTTAAAGAATAAGTTCATTCGTAGATCTCTTACTTTGTCGTCCAGTCCGATTTTCATCCTTAGTCAGAAAACCGGATCCAACGCGTCCCCCAACTTACATAACCATGCAAACGAGATCCCTCAGCAGTATTGGCCCCGGTTTTAGCTGACGTGGCACCTACATGGATCATTTGACTATATCTTCCTCCTATGTAGCATTGATGTGATGCTTACGCAATTTTATCCGGAAAAATAATAAAACCCGTGGGACCCACAGGGTAGTTACACACATAAAATAATAAAACTAGTGGGGCCCATGTGACCCCAAATGTCATCCTTGCTCCTCCCCTCTTCTCTCTATCCTCTCTCTCTCATCTCGATGGAGCAGGGCGGGCGGAGCGGCCGGAGCAGGCGACGGGTGGGCGGAGCGGTGGTGGGCGGCGGCCGAAGCAAGGCCGTGGACGTCACCACACTAGGCAGCAGCACGCACCAGCGAATCCCAAGGAAGCCCGCATCCATGGCTCTCCTCTTCCTCCTCTCTCTCTCCTCCTCCCTCATAACTAGTCGTAACCCACTCCCAAGCGCCCAAGTCCCACCACCACCACCACTCGCCGATGGGATGACGAGCGGTCGTCCCCCTCCACCCGTTTCACCACCACGGCACCACTACTCCATCACGAACACGCCCAAATTGAGGCTAGTCGCTATACGCATTCGACCCCTTCCTCGCCGCGTCCGCCATCACTGCGGTGGGAGCGGCGACGGAGGAGGCAACCTTGATGCTGATCGACTTCCCTCAGCAAACAGCGGTCGCACAGTCTCCTCCTCATCCTCCCTTCGCCAAGCCACGAAGACGGATCTGGACTCCACCGGCACCATCGCAGCTGCGGGAAGAGGCCTCCACCACTCGATGAACCTGTTGTGGCCACGAACACGACAAGCTCGCAAGGGTGCTGTCCTTGCTGGCCTCGGTGGCAGCGCTCCTCACCAACGCCGCTCCCTGAGCTGTACATCAACGGGCACTACGTCGTGCACGCCTCCATGGCTTCCTGCCACCATGCACTCTCCCACGGCTCACATCATCGCCTGGAGAGAGGAGAAGAGAGAGGGGAGGGGAGAGATATGAAGAGAGGAGAGATGAGGAAGAAGAGGAGGGGAGAGAATGATATGTGGGGTCCATGTGGCCCTATCATTTTTTTAATTATTATTTTTGGTGTAACTAACATGTGGTCCCACTGTTTTATTATTTTCGAAATCAAATTGCTACGTATGTGCCACGTCAATGCTACGTGGGATAAAGATCTAGTCAAATTAGCCACGTAGGTGCCACGAGAGCTAAAACTGGGGAGAATACTGTCAAGGGACCTCGTTTACACTGGTTTTATAAGTTGGGGGACATGTTGTATTTGGTTTTCGGTTTAAGTACGAAAAGCAGATTCGAAGACCTCAAATGGACTTATTCCTTTGTTTAAAGTAGCAACTTGGTGGCCCAGATCACATGAGGCTCAGCACAAAACACAAAACAGAGAAGGATTTAGCTTAGACAAGACTAGCAATTCAGCGCGCTCGCTTTATATCCTGTAAATATTGATTTTTATGTTATTATATAGTGCCAATTTTAAAAAAATATGTAGGAATCAATTTCATTTCCTTGAAACTCATGAAAAATAGCATACATCAATTATAAAAATTTAGTGAATGAAATTTTAAGTTTTGAGTTACAATTTAACATATCATGAACTGAGAAAATTCTAGAATTCTCTCTTTTTTCCCGTCCACGCTATTCGTGGTTCTTTTGTTTGTCTAAATGATAACTAAATTGCCTACTTAAGAACATTAAGTGTTGATATCTTTTTTAAAAAAAAGTGAAGCGTTCACATTTTTGTTTTGTGAGGAGCTACAATCTTCATCATTTCTTCTTATGGCATAACAATGCTTAGTTGCCTATGTTTCCTAAGCACCTAATTTTAAATCATAAATTTAGTACATGTGTTCGTATTTACGGTTTATTATTCTTCTAGTAGGTGGCATATACGTTTACATTCTTCCCGGTGGTAGAACCTAACTATCTGGGTTTAAGTTATAGATTTGGCATAAATGTTCGTATTTACGGCTGATTATTTTTCAAGTAGTAAACGAAAATATAAGTTGACAGTAAGACACTTGCTGTGTCTTGGAGGTGCTCACGTATATTTTATAGGGATAAGTGTGAGTAAGTGTACACTGTATTGTTGTTTTTACAATTGTTGAAAATGTGGGGTAGAATTAGTATGCTCATTCAAACAAAATTTCTACTTGATGAGTAGTATTTGCGTGGGGCATGTAGGCTACTCCTTCCAGAAATTTCTTTTCTCTGTACGGGAGGACATAGGACTGGAATAACCACGACACAGCACTGTTCTTTCCCTAACAGCACGCCTAGCTGCTTGTCTCGGTATCCCTTTTTCGGAATGGTTAAATGGCTGGCAAATGATTTTTTTAGGCTAAAATTATGCAGATTACTGACCTCAAGATCTTCTTCATGATTCGTGCTCCGACAACCTTAGCTCTTCTCTTCCAGCTCCGGTGACACCTTCTCCAACTCCGGTGACCCCGACGAAAGCAATGGAATTACGGTTTAGGGTCCCAGGTTGGGATGGGGTGGGATGGGGGTGGGGGAGGGGGGAAGAGGGGGGATCGCCAGGCTTAGAGGGATGACCGTAGGAGGTGGTGGCCCGGTGGTGGGCGGTGGACACGAGCGGGTGGCGAGGTGCTGACAGCGGTGTCGAAGCCGTGGGATGAAGGAGGGCGGTGGGCCGGTGTCAATGGTGGGGGCAAACGGCTAGGAGACGGCGGATCCAACGGTTAGTGGTTAGGAGGCGACGGCTAGTAGTGGTGGATCCAGCGGTGGGGAGCCACCGGAGATGGGAAGACAGTGGGACGGGGCACTCGCGTTGTCCGTTGGGGAAGAGAGGGGGAGGGGGTAGGGGAAGAGGCCTGCCGGGGAGAAGGGAGAGGGGGCCTTGTCGGCGCCGTTGACCCCTTATAGCCAGCAGGCGAGGACGAGCGGCGATACGTGGGGCGGCGGTGCGTGGGGCGGCGACGGAGGCAGCGCGCGGGAGAGGCGGCGGTGGCCTGGAATGTCGAGGGGAGGGAGAGGGGTTAGGGTTAGAACTGCTAGCACGAATCGTAAAGCGATTCAACGGTTTAGAATTCGCATGATTTGTGAGGTGTTTTTTATCAAATGCCATCTAGACAGTACCAATATTTTTTCTCTTCTATGCTTTTGGAATTTATCTGTCAAGTGAACGTTAACACGTGGATCAATGATCAACCAACAAACCTGCCGGTCTGAGAAGCTTGAGAAGGATGTACAAGGTTTAGCCCAGACCACACAATGACTCATTTTGTGTTTTGTTTAAAGTAGCAAGTTGGTCGCGCAAATCACATGAGGCTTAGCCCAGATCACAAAACAAAGAAGCAATTAGCCCAGACTAGAGAACAGACATATATGCATCAAAACAATACTTCCATAACAAAATATAGCAATCTAAAATTGGATGGGACATACTCTAGTCCACCAAATCTATACGACCACTTCTCGATTCATTGGATTAGGATGTGTCACCCAGTTTCAAATTTTATATTCTCATGCTGTAGTTATTTAACTAATTGCTACCAAAACTAATTTCATACTTTGCTTACAAAACTAGTACTTAACTAGTTTCTTACTTTGCAAACAAAACACCTAATAAAACTAATTACCCCTCGTGCTACAAAACTGTTTAAGAAGCACTTTTAAAACTAATGGTATATGACATATTCTATTTTATCCTACAGTGGTAATATAAGATAGAACTAATGCACAATAGTGATCACGATAGAAATGTGGCCCAAATGATAGTGCCATAATTTCGATGACGCCCAAATGATAGTGCCATAATTTCGATAACGCCTCAGCTTTATCATTGCAGGTATTTATAACATTCATCACAGTCATCTAAAAAGAGCAAATAGAGTTTGTCTCGCACGAAGACAAGACCTAAAACTTTATTATCACACTTAATATAACATGTTCTCTTTGTAAAATGATAGTCATAACCTGTCTTTACTAAGACTTTAACTGAAATAAGATATCTCTTAATAGAGGGAGCAAATAAAACATTATTTAAAATTAAATTGCAACCACTAGGGAGTCTAAGTCTTAGGCTTTGCTCCCCTTTTGCTACCTTCTGGACAGTACTGAATCCATGTAATGAGTTAGAAACATGCACATTGGCACTTGAGTCAACCCACCAGGTATCAACGGAAAATTCAGTATAAAGAGATTCATTAACATTAGATATCTCATTTAATTCGTTAGTACCTTTCTTAGTTGGCCACGCTTTGAAATGTGGGGAATTTCTTTGCCAATAGGGACTCTTAGAGGGACCAGCTGAAGTTTGTGTCATTGTAGCGGTAGAGTTACTCCCTCCGTACTTCTGAGAGTGGTCCTGCTTTTTTTTTTTGCTGTTAAAGCATTCTCCTTGATACATCTTTCTTTTGCCTCTGTTATTGGCATTAGCGAGGTTGAGTTGGTCTTTAAGCTTTTGTTTCTCAGCTCTTTGACGCTCTTCCTCTTCCACTGAATGTGAAATTTGCTCCTATATGGTCCACTTTTCTTTCTGGGTGTGATAATTAATCTTAAAAGGACCAAAGTCAGGACCAAAAGAGCTCATGATGAAGTGCACTAAGAAACCTTCAGTAACATCCATATCCATGGACTTAAGTTGATGTGCCATATGAGTCATCTCAAGGATGTGCTTTCTAACGTTTCCTTTGCCCTTATAATTGCTAGTAATCATCTTGCTAATGATTGTACTAGCATAAGTCTTAGAGGAGGATTTGAAATTCTCTTCAATATTAGCTAAGTAGGTTTTTGTGTTGTTGGAATCAATGATTCCTCCAATAATGTCTTTAGCGATGTGGTTCTTAATGTACATCAAAGGACATCCTATTGGACTTCTCCCAAGCAGCTAATTTATCTTTGTAAGTCCACTCGATATTTTCATAATCTTCATTAGTCATGTCGAGTTGTTTAGCAGTTAGAGATTCCTCAGGAATATCCTCTCTTAAGGTCAAGTTATAATCCAACATGGCTAATTTTAAAAGCACAACATACTTCCAATCAATGTAGTTAGATCCATCAAGGGTGCCAACAGTGTGAAGTTGTCCCAATGCCGATAATAAACATATAAAAGTTAATAATGCACAAAATCAATTTACATTGGCTTAATCAATCACATGTGAATAAACTTTAGAATTTTCATAGTCAATCACCATTGGGCAAAAATAACCATAAAATAATTAAATTAATTCCTTAATTACATCACCATTGGGAAGAAATAATCAAGGAAAATAATAATCTTAATAAATTTCACATTAAATTATAATGACGTTGGTCAAAAAACAATTCCTTATCATGACTTCTTTCTAGCCAAACTTCCCATTGGTTAATAATTTATTTAGAGGCTAAAATAATGTTTTCAGCAGCTTTATTTAGCTAAGAAGGCTTATAAACAAAATTCTTAATATTTATAAGCATAAAAATGGTGGGATTTAATTAATATAGGTTTTCGGCCCAGGTCTTCAGATGTCGGCCTAAACATGGGTCGACCCGTCTTCGCACGCATGCGGTGCTCGCGACGAGTGGCGCGTCACGGCCCAAGCGTGGCCCACGAGCGCTTCCACAGCCCTGTAGGCCGTGTAGTCAACAGCGGGGGCGGCCCGACGCGGGGCGAATCTGAGCCATCAGATCTGATGGATGGCTCCGGTCGTCCCCATGCCGAATGAAGCGCCGACGGGTCATCCCCATGCTCACTAACTCTCTCTTCTCTCTCCGATCTGTTCTCCGGCGATGCGAGAGAGTGGACGACGGCGACGGTGGTCCGGCGAGGTGGAGCACGCGTGCGGTGACGAGCGCCGAGCAGCACATACTTCGCCGGCTGGGGGGCGTGCCCAAGGGCGGCGCCAAGTCAATGCTTCCCATCCCTGTCATGGCGGTAATAGCGGGGGGCTCCATGGTGGCGAAAATGAAGCTCATGCGGCGATGGCGTCAATGCCTCTTCCCGGCGGTTCGCCGGTGGTTTTAGGGTTCCAAGATGGCGCGCGTGGGGGGAATTCGGAGCGAGAATGATGCCCGACACGGTGACGGCAGCGACAATGCTGCTTCCTAGCGAAACCCGCACCGCGGTGGGGATTCCCGATGGCTTAGGTCTCCAAATCGGTAAGTTTCCAAATTGTGAGCTTAATTTTGATTTGCCAAATATTTTGATTTGAAATCTTGGGAACTTATCCGATTTAGGGTTCTTCAATTTTTGGAATTTGGGGAAATTTCAGTCTGGTTTATTCCCTGTTTTTAATTTGGGAATTTCAATCTAGTTTATCCCTTTGCTCAATTTCAAGGAATTTCAATCTAGTTTATCCCCATCTTAATCTTTCTTCTACTGCTAAGCAAAATAAAATTGGAATGCAACAACAGTAGAGCTTAAAACCCTAGTCTGACTCATATAACTTAAAGATTCATCAAGCTGAACCACTTTTCAGTTTAAAATAATGGCACTTATGGCTTAGGCAGGGATGATGAGATTATGAG
This sequence comes from Oryza punctata, assembly GCA_000573905.2. Taxonomy (NCBI): domain Eukaryota; kingdom Viridiplantae; phylum Streptophyta; class Magnoliopsida; order Poales; family Poaceae; genus Oryza; species Oryza punctata. Next base: position 19,245,573 of record CM002499.2, on the reverse strand, counting down.
GGATTGATTAGGCTAAAGATCAGCTCTAATATCACAATGTTGGAGTTCTAAATTACAAGATCTTAAGTTTTAGCCTATAAACAATCACCTTTACTCGAATTACAAACTAATCTACTGACCTGTTGTGAATTACAAACTAATCTACTGACCTGTTGTTGACGTAAAAACACGACGGCCTGGGAGATCTGCTTAGCTCCAGTGCAGGTCCAGAATAATGATGAGATGTGGGTGTGCCAGTCAGTTTGATACTGCAACTGACAAGATATATAAGTTGAAGATCAAAAGATAGCCGATCGGCTGACAAGCCGATGGAGTGATTCCAGCTAATGCCGGTACCAGCCGATATCCAGTATAGATCTTGATACTTGAGTAAATAATGATATAAAGATAATCGGCTGATGATAATGATATATAACAATAATATAATCCAGAAGCAACCAATCAGCTAGTAATGATATACTGAATAAGCACTGATACGAAGGTTAAAGCATACATCGGCTGGAGGTCCGATGTCAATAAATCCAAATGATTATATAAACAGTGAAATCTTTGTTGTCATCGGCTAAATCCAAATTATATGTAATCCTCTAAGCCGATACAACGTCCAGATAACTCATCGGCTAGCACTCCGATAAAACATTAGCATGAACCTATCGGCTTAACAAGATTTATATTATCAACAACAATCTAGTAGGTCGAACCTAATCGATGCAGCACGAGATTGTATATGATAATCTAATACTTGATGAACCGATAGATATGTCTAATGTGATGGATACAACAAATCTATTTAGAACAACATTGTGATTGTAGAGATATATCAGCTAAGACGGAAGATCAGACTTAACCGAGACAGTCCCAACTAAACCGATGCGTCTCTAAACACAATGCAATTAAGATAGAATCGAGATACCAGGTAAATATATCAACCGAACCAGAGCGATCCAAGAGATCGAAGTGATGCAGCCTTGAACAACACCAATGTAGCCGATAGATTCACCAGGGCCCGACGGAACATAGGGCTTACCCCTTCGCCGGAGATCGAAAGCCGATGCAGCCCCGCGTCAGGTGCCAAATTCCGCCGGTTGATAAGTAAAAACCTCAGAAAGAGGGTGGCGATGCGCCGAGAGTAGTTGTATTGATCGAGAGATAATTTACATAGCCCCCGGGTGTACATATTTATACCCATGGGTGGATCCTAGTCCATATCGGACACGACTCAAACCTTTCTAAAGATAAAAGGAAAAACATAAAGTCCGTATCGGACACTAAACACACTTTCCCAAAATTAAAAGGAAACTAACGACTCTTCCTAATTAATAGATAAATTGCCATACCGCATCCTTCTTGAACTCGGTCTCTTCTTTCTTTAATAGATTAATTTTCTTAACCGAATTTGGTAAGAATCCGACTGTTGGCGATTGATTGCTTCCATCGGCCAATTCTAGAACTCTGAAGCCGATACTGGCTCTAATCCGATGATGACTTTGAGGCTTACCAAATTTCATCGTCAACACCTGCACTAGCACTAGAAGCCATTGAAATTGATTCCTCTATTTTTCTTCTATCCTTTTTCTTCTTCTTCCTTCGACTTTGTTTCTCTTCTTCTCGCTACATCACGCCGATGGCTGAGATAGCATCACAAACCCCTTCCAATGCAATTATCGATTGGTGGCTATTAGGGGTTTAGGGTTTTAACGAGAGATTAGAGCGTCCTCTCCTCTCTGCCAATTCATCTATTTATAGTACTGGTGGGGCTTGGGAGCTTATCTCGAATTTAGGTTTAAAATCAGTTTCCAACCGATCACAAGAACCAATCTTATCTCTTATCTTTTTTAGTTTGGACTGTGGGCTCAACCAAAAAATCAACCAACATTCACATGTCATCGAAAGTGGGTTGAGTACGTACTGTTTGCATGTCCAGCATGGACACACAAAAATTGCAGGCGAAACTTCTTATTTGCATCTTTGAGAAAAGGCTTTAGTGTGTTTGAGTAACGAAGAAGGATGCCTTCTTTGAAAGCTCTATGCACCGTGGATTTCGGAACATTCAAAGCTGAGGCAAGATTTCTAATAGTTGTCCACTGGTTCAATGGAATTGTTGCAACTTGAGTCCAATCTCCATCAACCCTTTTCCGGCCACATTTCTTGGATTTTTTTGATGTAATGTCAACTTTGATAACTGCTGCTTGGCATTTCTTCACTTTTGTCCACAAATCCTGGACAACTCTCCTTCTAACATTGTCAACTGGTTCATAATATGCAAAATTTAAATTAAAACGTATTGTTTGGATTTATGTCATTTCGTAAAGTATAGCACTCATGGGAATACCTGTTTCATCATTCCTGCGTGTACCTCGTCATGAACAAAGAGAATGTCCACATGGTCAGCATATACATCACTATTCTCGTCTGCATGGATGATAAAGGTTAGAGATAAGGTATATAGAAAGTTTCCATTAGAAACATTAAGCATAACTAATTTTGCAGTGTAATCAGCAATCCACTTCATAATTAAATTTGACTTATGTGCTTTTTTTTGCAGTTTGTTAGTATAATTGTACTGTTTTATGCCAAAAAGTCAGTCCAAGTAGTTGCATAATTGACGATATGTATGTAAATTTGCTCCTCCTACTTAATGACAAGATTGAAGGTATAAATAGAGCATTCAATAATCTGGAATAAATTACATGATGGATTTTGAACATCAAGCCAGCCAGGTAACACTTGAATGAGATTCTGAATTTCTGATTTATGTACACATGTATATGTTTCCTACTATCATATTGAAGCCAATGTGTAGTACAGTACTACAACTAATGATGAGCAGCCTGAACTTGCCAGTACTAATCACAGTCCTAGTAATCCTTTATTCTGTCCAGGGTCAACACACTGACATATGGGAATCAATCCCGGCCAAATCTATTTGCAGCTCACTTTGAGTTCAGGACAACTCCTGCATTGCAAGCATAGAATCACCATCCTGCAGTGAGTACATTTTTTTAATCATGTTCTATTTTTCTCCCTATGCCATTCATTTCACTGCCTTATGTTGCTCTAAATCCAATTGGGAGTATACAACTTTTGCAATAAGAAGATGACATACCTGACATGAAGTTGATATCGAAATTGCCTTCATCTACCTCCTCTTGGACAACATCCTCTTGATGCACAAGAGGGATTTGGTTTTCTTCAATGGCAAGGTTGAGATCAGGAATTTCTTCTTTTTCTATTGACACCGAAGTAGGGTCAGTTGATATGGATTAGTGGGTGTGCTATAGTAGCTGATGCAATTGTATTGGTGCTATAATGTGAATGGGAGCAGGGAGTTGAAGGCTAGGGTAAAGCTGTCTCCATGTTTAAGTCAAAAGGGCAGTGGTCCACCTCCTCTTGGACAGCAGTATCCTCTTGATGAACAACAGGAACTTGGGCAAGGACAACGATAATTTCTTCTTCAATTTGTACACATGATGCTACATGGAGCGCCATGAATGCCTTGCCAAGAGAAGCCGAACACGCCGTGGCCGCATCGTCCCCAGGAAGCCAGGCATGCCCACGACAGTGGCTGGGAGTGCGGTGACACCCTCGGTGGTAGTGGAATCTCGCGCGTGTGACAGTGGCATGCTGCTTGTGGCCTTACTGTGGATCGATGAAAAAAAATCCCCTCACCCTCCCCCGGATCGGGTTAGAACAAAAACGGGTTGTAGGCCCGTTAAATAAAAACATGAATCTTAGAGCAGGATCGGACGGGTGAAAAATTGAGTGCAATTTAGGTAAAAAACACGCTGGTGATGTATAAAGCAAATACCTAAATTGTATTGGTACGTGCAGATATCTATGGTGCATCATTGGGATATTGTGCGTAAACTGCTGGGGACCTGCAGCCATTTGGATTGGATTAGGCTGGTTACATGCATGCTTGGGAGAAGGTGGCGATGGAGATGAGTGCCTTGCACTTTGGTTGCTGCAATGCTGCATGGCCTACTGCCTGAAGATGATGGAATACTCCTTCTATTTTTTTAATGTATAATGCTGTTGACTTTTTAATTAATGTTTGATAATTCATCTTATTTAAAATTTTATGTAAATATAAAAATATTTATATCATGCTTAAAGAATATTTGATGATAAATCAAGTCATAATAAAATAAATGATGATTACATAAATTTTAAATTTTTTGAGTAAGACGAATGATCAAACGCATCTAAAAAAATTAAGGTTATCATACATCAACAAACAAAGGGAGTATGCACGAAGCGGTTGTTCATAGACCTGTAGGTGATGGGCGTATAGCCTAAGATGGATGCATTGTGATGCTGTTGGTGCTGGGAGATGGATGCATTGTGATGCTGTTGATGCTGGGAGATGCATAGCTACATGAGGCTGAGCTGGAGTTGTACACAAGCATATTGTTGAATCGTGTACGAGAGATCGATCAGGCCGGTGCTGAAATTTATGCAGAGGACGAGCGGGTTGGAGAAAGCTGTGTATCTCAGGGAAACTGAGGCAGGGGCGATCAGTTTTAGTTTGCTATCTATCGATTTTGGCGATTCTGTTGATTACACCGGAAATCATTAGGTGATCTTATGTTGATTACGAAAAAGCGTCTAACACTCAGTTAGCTGATGGGCTTAGAGGCAAGGATTCCATGTGTGGATGCCGAGATGAAGGATCTCCACCAAGCAGTGGAAGGAATAGTGGATCGAGTCACCAAGTTGGAGGCCATCCCAAGGGTGACGCCGTCTTCGGCTTTGCCACCGCCTGGTGGGCACCGTGTTGAAGCACAATACTAGGGTGAGGCTGCTTGGACTCACGCTGCCCAGGAGCGAACCCTGACGGAGGGTATTAGAACAAAATTACCCCTAGATACCATGTAAAGTCGCATGATGAGGTGGATGAGAGAAATGAAGAGAGAATGAGTCACTTCTCATGCAATGGGCAAACTTTATACAAACTCTAAGAGAGATAAGAGCAAGATGTCAATGAATTGAGATGAAACAAATAAACTAAAATTAATATGGTGTATTGGGGTAAGTGTGCTAGAGGTAATTTGGTGTATACATTGCCTCTTAATTAAGGAGTTGATGATGTGGATAAAATTAGGGGTGACTATCACCTCTACTCTAAAATTTGCTCGTAGCGCCATTTGTGCACAGTCTCCTTGTCACGTTGAACCTGGTCGAGAGGCGAATCTTCTTGGCCGTGTCGTCGGAGTAGAGCATGGCCTTTCTCCTCCGCTGGCAGCCCAAACGTGGATTGCACACACCGGGGGATAGACAATACGATACTGCTACTATAAATAGGTGCATCACCAGCGGAGGGTGATGAAGTCAAGTGCACCGCACGCACGAAGGTGGAGGCCAATAATCAGGAATATGAGGCCGCGTCAGTGCAATTTGTTTCTATCGTTCGATATGTCATACACGGTTCAGATGCAATTTGCCAGATTATGCATGCACTGGAATGCATGAGGCCGCGCCATCCGCAAGGCCTCCTTCTATGTCCACGTCAGTGCAATTTGTTTCTATCGTTCGATATGTCATACACGGTTCGGATGCAATTTGCCAGATTATGCATGCACTGGAATACATATCCCACTGGAATGCAACAGATACTAGTGCTTGACAATGACCTATCATATTACAAGTGTATACAATGCAAAATGTATGACGCCATAACCCACGTGATCTCTGCACTGCTTTTTGTCTGAGGGTGCATGCATGGATAAGGATGGATGCTATTGGCCATCCATGCAGCAAGTTTGCAGGGTGCACGAATGCACGATGGCCTCACTCCCTCGTCCTATATAAGAGCAGCACTACCTTGTTGCACCAGCATACCCACATAAGCACAAGCCATTGAGCACTCGATAGGTAGTTTTTCTTGAGAAATTGTTCTCATCTAGGCTATCTATAGTAGCCCAAAATTAAGGTACGTTCTACAAGTGTACTAGGTATTATATGCCAACTATGGTATCTTAAGAAATAGTGTTAAATAAATAGCATTAGAATTAACATACAAAATCTATATGATGAGGCTATCTGGTCCGTGCTAACTTGTGTTGTAACTTGGCTGACTATAGCATTGTTGCTGCTGCTGATGCTAACTTGTGTTCTTGCTACTGATGCTAACTTTTGCTGCATCTTGATTTTTTTTTGAAAACTAACTTTGAACTACTTATGAACTATTGATTTATATGCTTAACTTGTCTGCCTAACAACGAGTGATTATCTTAACAACTATTGGTCTAACTCAACTAACTTTGAACTGCTTATGAACGAACTATTGATTTATATGCTTAACTTGCCTGCCTAACAACAAGTGATTATATTAACAACTACTGGTCTAACTCGACTGATTAAAATGATTTAACATGGATAATAAGAAAACAATACTACGGTGGTTCGTAAATTGGACTTTTCTACCTACTACTCAGTTTATTCCATTAATGTTGCTCATGCTGAGGTTGTTCAGTGTGTTTTCTAATACTTGGATATCTTTCTCTCATTTATACATATTATATTGGTGTTTGTAGAGAAAATTATGTTTTATGGATAGTACGCTGCCCACAAGTCGAAAAAGAAAGCGTGCGTCTGGAAAGCAAGCTATTCTTACAACGGGTGCCTTCATATTTTACTTTTATTGGGTTGATGTCACATTTTTTAGTATAAGCTTTGATCACGTGCATATTATCTATAAATCAAACTGAAAACCCGTGCATATGTGCTCAAAACTATATGTAATTTGGATATATAATCTGCTATATCAAATAATACCTTTTTAAATGCAGGTGTGAGTTCACACTCTACTGGGGGCACAATACGTGAAAGGCAGCAACATCGGAGATCCATAATAAAAGCAAAGAAAGGTGGGTAGGTGACTCATATACAATACAATAATATATTATTCTATTATCTATTGCATTAATAACACCTGTACCTCTCAAATTAGGAAATTGTTCATCTGAGTTAAAAAAAACCACAGTCTCTAAACAACAAGTTCCAGGTAACATCCTTTGATGCATCGTAGTTTTGGATTTCTATATATAATATGCATTCTTACATGCCTCTAAGAAAGATGACTTATTATGAGTTATCTATTACAAGGGTATTTTATATGTTTAAGTCCCATTTATTCCTTATCATCAAATGATGAGAACACTATGAGGCTCATGTGCAATACGATACATAAATGATAAATTTTGTTTGAACACATGAATAATTAAATAAAATGATTCCCCATGTGACATTATTACTCACTATAATTATTAAATTAAAAGTATATATAGGTGCTAGGATGGTCTCTTAAATTAATGCAACCTTAATAATTAATGGTGCTTTGTTTACAGTTGCCCTTGCAGATGAGATTTCCTACTACGGACCTCCTGCCCACATGTGTCAACATTGTGGTGCCCAGTTTTGGTATCAGGAGCGTGTGAAGAGGTCTTATTCAAGTGGCCGGGGTCATATTCGCTTTCATCTGTGCTGCAGGGGTGGTAAGGTTTGCTTGCCATATTTGAAACATCCTCCACCTTTTTTGGCTAAATTGCTAGATCCAAATGGTGACATTCTATCCAAATACTTCCTTAAGTCTATTAGATCATACAATTCTATGTTCGCTTTCACGTCATTGGGTGCTAAAATTGACTATGGTATAAACAAAGGCCCGGGGCCAAGCGTGTTCAAAATTAATGGCCAGGTTCATCATAGGATTGGATCTTTACTTCCTGAAGAAGGTGAGTCTCTAGGGTATGCACAACTTTACATTGTTGATACTGAGAATGAGGTCCATAATCGCATATCAATTTTTGATAGAGATAGGGATTGTGATGATGATAATGGAGTCGACAAAAAGATAGTTGAAAGTTTAATAAGAATGTTCGATGAATCAAATGAGTTGGTAAGATCATTTAGGGCTGCTAGGGATCTTCTACAAAAAGGGCAGAGTGAACCTTTGCGTCTTATGCTATTGCATGACCGCTCTAGAATTGCGCCACAATATAGTGCACCGACTGGATCTGAGATAGCTGCTCAGTGGTAGGTGATTTTTCAGAAAAAAATAAGAGCCCTGATGTAATAATTCAGGAGAGAGGTGGTGGTCTACGTAGAATTAGTAACCTCCATGCTAATTATATGGCTTTGCAGTATCCTATTCTTTTCCCTTATGGTGAGCAAGGGTTTAAGCTAAAAATTAAATACAACCATTCTGGGGTCTTGCGGGTTGGAAAGAGGGACGAGGTTACAATGCTTGAATATTATGCTTTCCGGTTGCAGCAGCGTAGATGTGAGGCAATAACATTGATTAGCGGTGGCCGGCTGTTCCAGCAATGTATAGTTGACGCTTTTGCATCAGTGGAGGAAAATAGACTTAGGTTTGTCATTAGAAACAACAAGAATTTAAGGTCAGAGATTTACAAGGGGTTCCAAGATGCCTTGCACAAGGGTGATGTTGATGGAAACAATGTTGGTAAGAGAGTTATTTTGCCTGCACATTCTCGATTTAAAATCCCTATAGTCATTGACGAGGCATCTATGTGTGATATCAAGAGAGGGACATTCCTTGCTGATTTAATAGTGCAGTGCTTTTTGATAATATGGGATGAAGCTCCAATGACTCACCGGAATTGTTTTGAATCACTAGACCGCAGCATGCGTGACATTCTTGGTAAAATAGATCCTTCATGTTTCAACAGGGTGTTTGGTGGAAAGACTATGTTGTTTGGTGGAGATTTTAGGCAAGTATTACCGGTAGTCGAGGGTGGGGGTAGATTGGAGACGATAGATGCATCAATAACTAATTCATACCTATGGAGTCATATTAATGTTTTACGTCTAAAGGTGAACATGCGATTGCTCAGGATGTTAGATAGCGGTTTACCGGCTAATCAAATAAAAGAATTTAACGAATGGGTGTTGAGTATTGGTGATGGAACTGCAAAAGGTAGTTCACAGAGTGATGATGGAGACTCCGAGTGGATAGAGATACCAAATGACATCTTAATTCCAAGATTGGACTCTGCTATAGATGATATTATTAAATCCACTTATCCAAACTTGGAAATATCATATTCCAATCCAACCTATTTAAGGGAGAGGGCTATTATTGCTCCAAAGAATGATACTATCGATGAAATCAACAGCCGTGTTCTTTCTTTGGTCCCTAGCCATGAAAAAAATTACCTGAGTTCACATACTTTGGTTGAATCCTCGAGAGGGCATGGTAATCTAGACTTGCTTTACCCAGTTGAGTTTTTAAATTCATTACAATTTAAAGGCATTCCTCCACATAATCTTGTATTAAAGATTGGAGCACCTGTGATGTTGTTACGTAACTTAAATCAAAGTGCTGGACTTTGCAACGGCATGCGGCTTATAATAACACAGCTAGGTGATCGAGTTTTGGAGGCTGAAATCATTACAGGTTCACATATAGGTCATAAAGTCCTTCTCCCTCGAATCGCATTGCATGTATCAAGCACTAAATGGCCTTTTGTTCTTAGCCGCCGACAATTTCCTGTTCGACTTTGTTATGCAATGACCATCAATAAGAGCCAAGGACAAACTTTGCAGAATGTTGGTTTATATTTGCCACCCCCAGTTTTTACTCATGGACAACTCTATGTGGCTATATCCCGTGTCACTTCTAGAAATGGGCTTAGAATTCTAATTGATGATGATAAGGAATCCAGTTGCCGTATTACCCAGAACATTGTTTACAAAGAGGTGTTGCAATCTCTTTAGTATTTCTTCTTCCATGTTCAAGTTTTTTTCTTCCTTCTTACTCCCAATTTTTACCCTGATTTTGAGCCTCTATTTTTTTGCAATTTTTTAGTGTTCTTTTGCTACATACTCATCAGCTTTTCCTAGGATGTACATCCCACATCTCGATTATACTAATTAATTAGTTAATCAGTTTGTTCCTTTCCTTCCTGTCACTTAAAAGCTTCCGATGGAGTACAGTCTGCTATCACAAATTAATTCCACCAGGCATAATTAGCGTATAAAGGTCAGAGTTGCTAGGTCATGGCATCTATCTGGAACTTCCAAAGGGAGAGATTTTACTGCTTTGGAACTTATCTTGGTCGATGAAGAGGTACAAAATTAATCCTATTAATTATATCAGTTTATTTACAGGACATGGATGACATTATTTTTATTTCCCATGGAATGGATTTAATTTCTTAGGGGGTAGGCATTACAGCTTGCATAGGAGAAAATGAAATACATAAGTTTTCAACGTCTATAGTCGAGGGACATGCCTACTTCTTACGGAATTTCCGTGTTAGTAGACAGACAAGAAAGCTCAATGCTGTGCCTAGCACATATGCCATCTTTTTTACACCATGGACTATTGTTGAAGAGATACCTACAGAGATATCTAGCAGTCTTCCACTCTACATTTTTAATTTCGTGGACTTTGAGGATTTGGATGAAAGGGCAAGGTATCCAAATGGTTTAGTAGGTATGGATTTCGACCCTTTTTAATATTATATTTTTATTTTTATTTCCCCATCTACTTTTGTTATTTTTATAGTCAATGACATAGGTTCCTTTTGTTTTTTTTAAAAGATGTTATTGGACAACTCACGGTTGTGCACCCTCTAGTACAAAGCAACGGTTTGAATGGGCCATCTGTTAGGCGGAATGTGGAATTACGAGACCTTAGGTCTGTTTTCTCGCAAATATTTTTGTTCATGTCTTCTGGTTTCGAAAAAATAACGTAGTGTTTCTTACCGATAATTTTACAGCGATCGGCTCTTGGAGATTACTTTATGGGCCGAGCATGCAACTTCTTTTGAAGATGAGTTCCTTATTGAAACTATTGGTAAAGATGAACCAATTATAATTGTTTTTGCTGGCCTTAATATGAAACTATTCTCAGGTCAGCTTTATCTTATATCATGTCGTACGTTGTTGGTTCATGCTAAAAAATTAGATAATAATTGTAAACAAACATATGTGTGTTTATAAATACATAGGTGCTCCAAGCTGCCGGAGCAGTGCTACCACAAAATGGTACATTAACATTGATATTCCGGAGATTAATGCCTTTCGTTCAAGGTAATGTATGCATGTATGCACTTTATTTGGTTACTATATATGGCACAACATTTTCCCATGATGTAATTTTCGCATCATTATGTGTTTATTCAGCCTGCAAGGAAGAGGTTGCGAGGTTCTTCTCGTACCTAGTGATGGTGCTGCACTAGGAGCGGCTGACGAGGCAGATGCTAATAGGAAGTCTATATCCGAGCTTTTATCCTTGAATCCTCATGACAACAACGTAAGCATGTTTTGAAGATAGGTATAGTTTAAACTTTTATGTCATATATATTATTTTGAAATTGGTCCTCTATTTTGTTTTAGGATGTACGCTTCACTTGTGACGCACGTATAAAGGAAGTTGATGTCTCAAGTGGTTGGTGGTATAAGGCTTGCAGTATTTGTAGAAAGGGTGTAAAGCCAACTCTTCAAGGATTTGAATGTGTTAACTGTGACAACACAGAGCCAATAATCACACCCAGGTATTGCTTATTTTTAATTACGGTGTAACACATGAAAGGGTAACTTGTCCTCCTTAAATTTGCTGACTTCTATTCACTATGCAGCTATAAGTTAAATGTTGTGATTGAGGACAGCATTGGCCGCGCAAAAATATTCATGTTTGGTGGTATGGCGGAGCAAGTTGTGCGACGAACAGCTGCCGATCTAGTTGAAGAAAGCTCAGCCAATCAGCTCTTACTGCCGTCACCCCTCCGTGCTCTCATTGGCCGTAGGTATGTTTTCCAAGTAGTTATAAGTGAGCAGACCTTTCGGACTGGACAATTGTGCTTTCAAGCAAGGAAAGTGTTTAATCCACCCCCAATTGATGGGCAAAACAATGGTGTTCATGCCACTCTTGGAAATAGTCTTAGCCATGCAAACTTGGCTAGAACATCAGGTGCTCAAAAGAAATGTGATCCTACCCCTTTAATGGAGGCATCGGGGAGTAGCTCCAACAAAGCATCCACCTTGCAGACATATGGTGTAACTGAACTCCCAATAGATCCTAAAGGAAGCGCCACTCCACCACCTCCTTTTGCTCATGGGGCTATCACAGAAACTTCACCACAGAAGGGGAATGAGATTTCTGAAGAACATGGGTATGCACCATATTGCTATTTCTCAAGCTACATGTAATTAATATGTTGTTACAGCCTCATAATAGACTCATCTTATAGTTAAAAAATATCATCCTACGCATTTATTATTCCTTTGGACTATCTTATAATGCTAGATATTTATGCTGTAGAACTCCGGTTGGGAAATGATCTAGGTCTACTCGCAAGGAACTATTCTCCACGAAAAAAGTGAAGCCAAGGTAACTCGGTTAGTTTATATGGTATTAGTGGCTGACCATATTTAAATAATAACACAATGATTTAGATAAGATACAATGATTAAAAATTGCATTTTTTGCAATTACAGTGATGATTGAGCTCACAGTTTGCTGATATGCACCCGTCAATAACCTACTACAACATCTTCGGCACAGCATCCAGTTATTGTCTATGCATATTGTCGGTGTCTCAGTATTGCTCCTTGTGTACATATTGGAATAAATGTCCTTCTATATTGTTGTAATATACTTAAGAGCTTGTTTGCAGTCTATATTAGGGTATATTTGTATGTTGTTTGGTAATGCAGTATGTACTAGGGAGTTCGCCTGCTAGATCAAGTATGTATAGATTAATAAAATGTGCCATAGTGGTCTACTGTCGTCCTTGGTACAATCAGAAGTGAACTGGTTTATGTTCAGTGTCATGTAATAAAAAATACCTTTTCATCAACTAATATTTCCTGCATTTACTATTTAACAAATGTTACTTAAGTAGAACCAATTGGTTAATTCGTATTTAACAATCAAGAAGTTTCACGAAGGGTGTTTATGATTTTTATCCATTTGAGGAATGAAAATGGTTCTTATTGGTTGATTAAAAATTGAACGGTTCAGGTTTTGTTGATGATGTGGACGCATTAATTTACAATCCATGTTCCCAATTTACAATCCATGTTCCCAATTTACAATCCAATAAAAAAAACTTCTTCCCGTAATCAACTCATAGCCAAATGGGTACATAATCCAGGCTCCAAAATTATAATACAGCGAAAAAAATATTCTCTTCACTGTAACCAACTCGCAGTGAAAGGGGCACATAAACACATAGGTGACGGCGCACAGGGGAAGTCATTGGGAGGACAACATTCATAACATCCAGCAAAAGAATAGGGAATGCAGCCTCAGAGAATACTAGAGCTGCACAACTCGAGTGCGTGGGACATGCAACATTGATAGATCTGGCAGCGACGACTACCGTCATCCATTCTTGGCCTCGGACACTAGCACGGTTGAGGATGGGATTTTGTTCCTCTACCAGTCGTCAGTTCACCCTCACAGCCGATGTGCTCCCTCACTTGTTCCTCCTCATGGTCATCGTCCTGCATGGCCTCATCCGTGCGTCGCTTCTCTCCTCGATGTCAGTCCATCAGGGTCTGCTTCGCTCATCGCTTCCCAACACTCACCACAAGCCCTACTTCAACGCTGAAACCTAATGGTCAATGTGCTGGGATTGGAGATGCTTCCAGGTTTGTCCTAGGTCGCCGTCGCAAACTCCCCTTGCAGCCACTGTCTGGCTTCCTTCACGCCGAGGACGGCAGACAGCGTACATGCTTCTAGATTTTGCTCTCTTTTTTTAAGGCAAAATTTGCCAGAGCGCTTCCAAAAAACGTGTGATTAGCTAGTGGACACCATAAGAATGAGAATTTACTGTCGGGCGTCACGAAAAACATGTAATAAGTTAGTGGACAATTGTGACATTATTTTATTTTTTCCGGTGGAATTGGAGAGAGAAGCACTAACAAGTTTGCCCTTGGTTGTGCTTATTTCAACCCGACTGGGTTCGGTCCAAACCAGCTAGCATAAATTGATCCCCATCCCAAACCCTAGATTTTGACCGGGGAGGCGAACAGTGTCTGCGGTGGTGGTGGTGGCAACGACTGAGGCGCTCGGTTTCAAGCTGGTAGCAGTAGATTTCAGCTGGTAGATGGAGAAGGATTCGTTCTACGCGGGGTCTTCGTCAGTGCGAAACCCTCGCACCAGTGAGCTGCCCCTGATTGCATGCCCGCTGTGTTGTACCGGTACGTAGCTAGAGCTAAGGACTTCAAGGACTCCGGCAAATCCAAACAAGAGGTTCGTGAAGTGTCCCAGGCTTGAACATGTAAGTATTGTTCTTGATGTGGTGACTTTGTTTTTTTATTTCTCGAATTGAAGAAGGTTTAGTGCTGATTATTTTCGTTGATTATTATGCAGACAGAATGGGCATGCATGTTTTTCATGTGGGAAACTCAGTATGAGCAGCTGTTGAAGGATATGCAAGCTGGTAATCGGCAAGCAGGGAGAGTTGTGTTGAACCATGATGGGGGGAAGCCATGGATGGGTTCTGTTGTGCCTGATTTTAGGGCTGGAGAAAGAGTTTTGGTGTACCTAGGTGTTTTGCTGGCTCTGTTGTTGCTATTGATATTGGTGGTGGTCATTAGTAAGTAGTGAAGAGATTAGTAGGCAGTATGTAGAAGTGAATGTGCTTTGAACAGTGCTTTGAATTGTAATGCCTTAAAATGTTTGTTTAAGTGTGTTAACCAGTATGAAAATATTTTTGCATTTTGACAACAGTGAGGAGGAGGGCTGCTCCCACGGGTTACATTTTGGCCCGATGCCCCTGCACTTTTCACTCCGTGAATTCCGTCACCCATTAATTTGTTCCTCTTTGCCAATCTGGACGCTGCTGAGAGACGCCCATGCACAATTTTTGTGATTCTTTTTTACTCTATGCATGTGATTCTCAGTATGATTACTTGCAATAAAACCCATATGGTAGCAAAATTGCAATTTACGTATCATAGTGGAATAAAAAAATTACACTTGATTTATTCTTGTCCAACCCAAGCAAATATGTGCCGTGTTGATAAAAAAATATTAAATAATAGGTACAGAAATTAAACGTGCTGATACGTGTTAGTAAAAAAATCGCTTAGGAATGGATACAAAAGTCATACGTGTTGGTGAGAAATTCACTAAAGATACAAAGGTTATACCGTATACATTTATATATATTAGCATTCTTATTGCATGTAAATTGCAAAGTTACTACGCGATGGCCGTCGTGTTGTTGCATCGTTTTTGCAAGGTGAAGACAACTAAGAGGTGAGTGCGGGGGAAAGTTAGTAGGTGAGTTTCACTGACGTGAGAGTGTTTTGACCACCCTTTCACTGAGGTGGAAGTGGGTTTTGGATCCTAGAAAAGCAGGGGGAGGTGGGTTAATTTGTCCCTTAGAAGGAAGAGACATAGAAAAGCTATTTTATATCTGGATGTAAAATAGTTTTGTATGTAGAATTTATATTCACAAAGAAACATACCAATAAGTATTTTACAGCATAGATTATCCTTACTAAACAATGATCAAGGTACATTACTAGAGCAACATAGACGATAATCACATACTCACATCCCACTATACATGCATGGGACTAACACCAAAGCAATTTAGATTGCACAAACACCTACATTTCATACACCGATGAAAAGATGCAACCCTTGGTTTCAACAATGGATAAGAACAACATCCCTGCATTCTACAACATTCGCGCAGTTGTACCTTGCAAGTCTGCAGTTCCTGCAAATGCTGTTTCACCCATCCACTCACCAAGGCGAAACACATCAAGCAGTATGGAAGCTGCAGTACCAGATACATTATTGCCATTGTTTAGACCAACATAGCTATTACAAATTTGATTGCATGTATCCTCAGCGGAGGTCATATAATCCAAGGTAATCTGCCAGCCCCTCTTGAAAGTAGAGCATGCATGCATTGCAAAATCACGCTTTTCAACTACCTTAGATATAAAACGCCTTAGCTTCCTACAATCCTTTCTATAATAAGCACACTCCATATAGTTATCATCCACTACAACGACCTTTCTTTCTTTTTTCAGGTATGCTAAAAGTGATGCAGCAGCTTTTTCCTCGGCATTTGAAATCTCAGTATCCATATCACCATCTACTCTAATAGTATCCAGCTCAAGAGAACTTGTACTCTTAGGAATATGAACTACCGCACTGGCCACATGACCACGACCAATACGCCGAACTTCATATATAGGATGTGACCCTCTAAGTTTTCTCATGACTTCAGAAACAAGGAGCTTGGAAGTAATAGTGACATACAAAGTTCCCTCCGAATAAAACACACCAGCATTAGATTCATCAATTTGGTAAAATTTATATAATAGCAAGACACACCCATAACGAGAATATATAGAACCAACTTAGTTGTACACAACCAACCCCAGTTATGCATTCATGTATAGAAAAATAAGAAGAAATCAGCAAGGTATGCAAACTTCACGTATTATACCTGCAACTATCATCTCTGGTATATGAAAATCTTCAAACTCCGATTTCTAGCTCTCTCGAGTAGCATTAATCTCCTCGGCTAGATTGTCCTCAACACTAATATTGCTCTCATCAGCCATGCTCTTCTTCCTGAATAACACTTGCTAGACCAACTACTCAAAGGACACTCACTATATATAAGCAGCACTGCAAACTAATGAATATAGTATATGAAAACATATACTATGCACGCAAGCCTTCTCGTGTACACACTGTGCACACTAACTAAAAAATTTTACCAAAAAAATTAGGAAAAATTGTACAAGTACTTCCAATAGTATTACGTTTATGTGTAAATTCTTAACTTTAAATTCATTATATTTTAGACATAACAAAGAAGATAAAAATTCTAACAGTTTTGAGAGTGTAAATA
This sequence comes from Oryza punctata, assembly GCA_000573905.2. Classification (NCBI taxonomy): domain Eukaryota; kingdom Viridiplantae; phylum Streptophyta; class Magnoliopsida; order Poales; family Poaceae; genus Oryza; species Oryza punctata. Next base: position 19,228,711 of record CM002499.2, on the reverse strand, counting down.
TGACATAATCTTGTTTTTTTGCTCCCTATATATATAATGAATTTGAAGACACAGAAAATGGATGGGGAGACTACCCATCTGGACAAAAAAAAATTGTTTCATCGTGGTCAAATTATATATTAACCCATTTAAATGTTTCACGGACATGGAACATTGGAACATACTAACTTCAACAATGATGCCCACGTTTTTTAATTAACTCAGAAATTTATAGCTATTTTTACCCTCTTATGGTTAGCATGGGGACTTCTATGAGCTCCAAAATGAATATATAGTAAAGATTGTTCTGTTTAGCATAACACATCAATTCAATTTTGTCACAATATACATTTACTCCCTTCTTCTCAAAATAAACCAACTTCTAGAGTTTGAAATTTATTCCAAAATAAACCAACTTCTACTTTCTTATCTACATTGGTTCGCAAATCTAAAAATTTTATTCATATCTCTCCTTAAATCTACCTTAGAAATCTAGGTTTGAGTATTTGTGGGACAGAGAGAGTAGTTAATAGTGTGACTATATTAGCTAGGTTACCATAGCGATCCATAATATTATTGTTTGGAACATATGATGGATACTTGCCTGTTTTGCATATGATGGATGCTTGCATGTTTGGGCGGTGCATGAATGTAGGATGCTACTGTTTGCGGAAAGAGACGGACCATGCATGTATGATACTACTGTTTATAGAAAGAGACCCATCAGCAGGATGCACGAGGAATTAGGCAGCTTCCTTTATAGGAGATGTACGAATCGACATTTATATGAGATGACTCATCAGCATGTTCAGTGATATTCATGTCCATGCACTTGCTTTTGTACATGTATGCGAAAAGCATGGGAGATGCAGAGAGAAACTTGTCTCACACTTATATTTCCTTTACACGTACGCCTATGAGAAGCAAGCTGACGGAATAATAATATTCTGTATATATGAAGCATGATTCAGGAGTAAAATATTTTCCTGAACATGTTTCTAACATGAAATCAGTTCAAACATGTCAGCATTTTATTCTCTAATAAAGAAATAATAAGATCATAATGAGAAAATGGTGATTTGGTTGGTAGTCTTAAATAATTGTATTTTGTTTTACTGAAATGATTATTTAGGAGAACACAAAATTATTAAGATTTTATTCACATCAGGCAACCGCATATAGTGCTCAATAAGTAAATCAAATGAAGAGTGGATAAAATTGGAGCACCCGGCCAATTAATTTCACGAAGTTAAACGGCCTGTACTTCTAAATATAACATTAATTTAACCTTTGTGGATAAAAAAGTATTTATCATTATATTGTTATCAGGCAAGAAAACGAAATTGATAGCAGTACGATATCATCAATCCTCCATCCTTTATAACATTGCACGGGTAAATAATTGCCACAAGATTGAAAAGATAGTCGTGCCATCGTGAGTGATTCTTTTTTATAAAAAATTAAGTTCATGCTCGCATGGTGACAAAATCACCCATGAAGAGTGCTAAAGCTGATTATGCCAGTATATGATACTCCTACGTAACCTCATGAAAAAAAGGGAAGGGCTATAGAGAGAGCTTAACCTGGCTATAATGCCACACGTTTACTACTGTGTATTTATTATTTACTACTGTGTATTTATTATTGTTGTACGATCTAGTGTAGATTGGACATATATGTAGCATGCATGCTCACCTGCTATACCGATTGGAGTACTGTTCTATAAGACTGTATTTGCACAGTGTACTCCATGTGCTCTATCGATTGAACTGGATGCATGTTTTGGTCTGAATAAAGCCAAGGTTTGCGCTCTCTCTCTCTCACAGTCTTGGACTGCATGCATGTTTTTTTTTTCAAAATAAAAGTATTGCTCTATCCATTGGACTGCATGCATTTTTTTTGGACATATTAGTAAGCTTGTAGTAGGTTGCTTTCTCATCATAAATTGGAGACAATTTGGAACCCTCCATATTTAAATAGAATATTTACAGAGAAATTTACCAGCTAGAAAACATGTAGTAGCTGTAATTTTAGATTACATTTTTATGGGAAAACACATGCATCTAATACTAATGTTACATATGGAGCACGTTCGTCCTCAACAAAGCAAAATAAATGAGTGCTTATGCTTGATTTATCAAGAAAACAACATATATTTTATTCGTTATTCTTGGCTTCTGAGAGTTGTCTTTTTAGAGCACGCACTTCTGCCTTTAACTCATAGTTCTCAATGATGAGATTATCTTTCTCTTCCTTATCTGCATTCCAGCAATCTACGTTCTCTTGCCACTCAACAATTTTCTTCTGCAGCTCACGGTTCTCTACAAGTAACTTAGCGCGGTTTTCTTGCAAAAAGAAGAAATCTCTCTCAAGCTCATCTCTATCTTCCACAACTTCCTTGCATACTGTAGTAACCCTCATGACTCTCTTCTTCCATAATTTCAAATCACCCCGGCTGTAATCACTTATCTTAACAAGTCCACATTTTTCTAGCCTTTGGACAGCGTTAGGAGCTGCTTTTCTCGTAGCTCTTCTTGAAGAGATAGGTGATGTTCCTATAAATTGTCTTGGACCTCGGAATCCTTTAGACACCCAGTTTACAAGATCCACTTCAACAAAGGAATGGAATATCCCATCCGCACTTTTCTCGTGTGCCATTGTTGGTTTCTCAAGACCAAGCTGATCCACAATTTTCATTAGAATCCTTGCATAATTTAAAGTTACTTGAGCCATGATGAATCCTTCAAAAAAATTGCGTGGAGCTTTTAATGACAATAATACCTAAAATTTTATTAAACATAAATAAAAGGTACCAATTAATTGCGAATAAATTATTTAGCCCCCTTTTTTTGAAAATTAGGAGAGAGGTATGGCGCACCCTATGACAGAAATGTTTAGAAAACATACCTTGCTCCCTACTCCTACTGAACTCCAGGATGCATGTAGGCGTGGTAGCTCTCTTGCTCCTTCGACATCAAGTATGCCCTTTTTATAGAGCCTGATCGGTGAAGTTACTTAATTAGACAATTCAATTTTTGGTGAATTCAAAAGTTCTCCTACAAGATGGGTACATGTAGCAGAGTCATTCTACACGATCCTACTCCAAGCTTCATCAATACTTTTTATCTGTATACTAATAAAATTGATAGGTCATGTCAGTGTGGCTGCTATCATATCAATGGTTGCATGCACAGCTGCCCATTCTAGCCATTGGCATAGTTTATCTGTCTTATCGATCTATACACTATCCATTACATAGGTTGTGTTTAGTTCCACGTCAAAATTGGAAGTTTCAAGAAATAGGAACGATGTGACAGAAAAGTTGGAAGTTTGCATGTATAGGAAAGTTCGAAAAGTTGAAAGTTTGAAGAAAAAAGTTGGAATCTAAACAGAGCCATAGTCTATCTATCCTATCTATACACAGAGGGATTGGCATGACGTGCATGAACTGAACTCTCCTAGACCTATTTATAGAACAACTTTCTCACCATACTTCGCATTCATGCCCATCGCTTGAAGTCTAGCACCCCATCATAGGTAACTCACCGTTTGAAAAATCATGGTATGCTTTATATATCAAATAAAATAGGAGCAGAATATGCATTAGACATGTCCTCCCAATAGTTTCATTAAGACGGTGCAATGGTGTCCTTCATTAACTCTCTATATATTACTCTTGTTGATAATAATTATCTACGCCTCTTACATAATTTAATATTTCCATGTTTTCCCATATTTTTAAGGGAATTTAGATTATTTGTGTTTTGATTTCTGTCTGGTCCTTTTCATAACAAATTAATTATTTGTACATGCGTGAAGATATTTTCTTAGTTACTTTCCACTTTATTTGTAAGGAAAGATGAGCTCACCTGGCAATAGTGCGATGGACAAGGGCAAAGGCATTGTTGAAGAATCATCCATGCCTGCTCAGGACAACGATCAACCAAATCATTTGTCCCTCGGTGTATTTATTCCTCATTTTCATTTTGCTATCAACTAATTAATTTCCTTTCTTTAATAACATTTATTATTTTGGTATGCAGTACATACTTATATACTATATGAGCCTTGATATTGTTATAGCTAGCTAATATTTGTTATAAAATAAATTAATTAACATATAGAGAAGATCATGGTTGTGCCACCTGGTCGCTAAAATGTTTCACCTACCAATTAGTTCCTCAAGTTGCTTAATAATACATTTAGGATTTATATCTCTTTTTTTTTACTTAGGAACAACCCAAAGTCATCTACATCTCACGTAAGAGCATCTTAAGGCAAATTACTTCCAAGTTAGGTGCAATTATTCGCACCGAAGGAATAGTGAAGCTAGGGGAAACTCAAAGGCTAGCCTGGCTACAGGTGGAGTTTCCTCCGCCGAACAAAACTGGGCCTGTAATAGTGGAAAAGTTTTGTGGAGTTCCTTGCTTGAATGATTATGATGCAGAGGAAAATGTTTCTGAAAAAGCAATATATTATTGCATCATCCACATGAATATACATGTTAATGATGTGAACTATGTTGCCTTTAAGGAAACAATTACAAGTCTGGTCCATTATACCGATTGGGTGGAAGTTCTCCATATTAGATATCAAGACCTGTTTGCTGAAAAAACCCAGCTATTCGACGCTCACAGAGATCTTCTGAGGCAGCTGAGTTCAATCTGTAAAAGTTATGATATACTTCCACTGGCAACGTCTGCTCCACCAACAGAACCACCAAGTTTATATGCTGAACCACTTATGTACACTGGACCAATACCACCAGAAAAACCACTTGAAAAGTTTGCCAGAGAATTACTTAACATCATCCAGGACTTCATGCCGAATGGTAACGCAACATACATTATTTATCTGTAAACTTTATTTTATTATAATTGTATTAAAAAAGTTTACATTTTTTTCAGCAGATATCATCTGAAACATTTCTAATAAAAGCTTATCTTTTCAGAACTGTCAGACTGCTAATGTATTATGAGAAATGTTGGAACTATTGTAATTGTAATGCAATATATATTCTAGCAGCCACCATCCAAATCAGTACTGCAGTTGCAATGTAATATATATTCTAGCGATGCACGGTAGCTCTAGTATCCACCATCCAAATTAGCACTGCAATTGTAATGTAATATATTCTAGCAGCGCACGGTAATTCTAGCGGACACCATCAAAAATAGCCCATGCACTAGTTTCCTTATAGAGGAAATTCGTTGTTCCGTAGAAGAGCATGGGAAGTTGGCCATGTATCCCACTATTATCTTGTAATATTTGGTACGATCTATTGTACTTGCAATTGATATGCCTATTCCTACTAGAGTATAATATATTATATTAACCAAGACATCTTATTAGCTCGCTTAGAAAGAGCAAATCGATGTCACAATGGGTGGGCATATCTGCTTTAGCATGTTCCCTGTAAAATTATGTGTATATAATGACTAAAAAATATTCTCGTCACATTTAGTGTACAATGTATTGATATTATGCATGGATCAAAGAACACTCTTGTTCTTAAGTGTATCATGTAACAAGGTAATTGGTACACTCATTGCTTGTGATCGAATAATCGTGTATATAAGTATACTAATATATATAGAGAGAGAGTGATGGCCCTCTTAAAAGTATACGACTACACTTAACTTTACTTTGTAATTATAGTCAAACAAACTAACATATATATGCTTCCCAAGGGTTTGTATCGATCTGTCTTTGGGCTCAACGGCAAGCTTTGCTGTTGCATCTATTTAAGCCACCTATCCTGTAGTCGATGGCTGCAAGCATCGGCCTCACAAAATTTAGTAATTACTAGCAACTAGAATCAAACGTTCTATCAAAAATAATAAGCAAACAAATTCTGTCACTTGGCAGCAAACAGCGAAAAAGTATTCTCTTGTTTTTTTTTCTTAATCCTATAATTTCCTTTTTCTTTTTTTTACCTACACTTGTAGTATACTACTTCATCCAGGTATTCATATTCTGATATGTTACTACTAGTGTCTTCGATAAAATGATATATCAATGTTCTTGTCTTTTGGACAATATATATTCACTAAATGTCAGGTATCTGTATGCGGTCAGTCGATCTTTTTTAGCGTTTACTACAGTTCGAGCATCTTGATGGATTTGCCGTCGGAAATTTGTTTATTGGTTTTCATTTCTCGAGAAAAATACCTGATTATTCCGGTTAGTTATTAGTTTCTAATTAGCCAATGGAAGCAGCCTTTGATCGCAGGATGTATGGGTCTAGATAGGAGCAACGGCAAAAGCTTGCCGTTGAGCCCAAAGACAGATGATCCGAACAGGCTCCCAAAGTTACTTATGCTATTCCATAATAATCACAACTCAAATTATAGCACCTTCCTCAGTAAAAAAACTCGACGTTCTACTGTCCCAGCAATGTTGCAGAAAAGACATCGCAATTTAGAGAGAGATTTTTTTTCGCTACCGTGATCTTATTCTCTCATGTCGCTTTAGTCGCCCCCCACTCCAACTCCTGCGATCCTCTGCTGCTCACCGACCCAATTTCACCTTGTAATCAAGCCCAATTCAAAGCGCAGCGGAAACGCCCAAATCGAATTGTCATCAGTCGCCCATCCCATCAACTCTGCTTCTGTCTTCCTTGAGCTCACTCAAAGCACCTGGCGTCACCCCCATGGCGTCCGGCCTCTCCTTCCCCTCGGCGCCGCTGCGGCGCTCGGCCCGATCAGCCTCCGCATCAGGACACCGCGTCGCACCGGGACAAGCAACCCCACATGTGCCTCCTCTCCGCTGCTGGTAGCCAGCCTCGCGAGCTTCCTTCCCGCACTGAGGACAGTGTTACACTGCCGCCGGCCAGCTCCGTCGCCGTGTGCCTGTGCATCGCCTCGTTTTGGCTAGGCACGAGCAGGCGCAAGTAGGAGAAAGCGAGAAAAGAAGAGCAGCAGAAACAATAAAGAAACGGAAAGGAAAAGGTGGGACCCATGTAGGTTTCCTCATACCTTTTGCATGTAGGACCCAAATCACCCTAGTGTTCGTGCACCCGATCTGCGTTCTTTCTGACACTGACCAGTTGACCCCTTGCACGATCCACTTCATGGTCTACGTGGGCCGTTTAATGGCAGCAAGGCCCCACCCGGCCACATATCGATCTTTGGACTATGAGCCGAGTCTACCCCATCACCAGCTTGTATCATATTTACGACGGTGGGGTAGTTATAAATATACCTTCAGGATATTCTTTTCCATAATAATAAACCTTTTTATTTGTCCATAAAATCGTTTTCAATTCAAAATGATATTTCTTGAACAGTATATCCAATTGACTACGTAACTTAGTCTCTATTTAGTGACACTATTAATTCACAATAGTTATTATAACTTTTGTAAGGTTTTGTGTGGTTTTCTTTTTTCGAGTGCGTAGTAGATATTCCCGACATTCAACAGACGTGGATTTCTTGGAGATTTGAAGAACAATTGCAAGTTGCAAGGCAAACCACCTTTCGATCATATTGCTCCTAAATTTATAGACTCTTTTGTTTGCCTTTAGGAACCAAACACATCTCACTTAAAAGACCTCAATAACACTATTTTAGCTAAAACAAAACTATTTGCGAAATGCCTCTACTATCTTCTCTCAAAACTGGTTTATAAAATGAGTTTTACCAGCTAAAAGTACAACAGCCTTAGCCACATATCCTCCCTAAATTCTTTCTTAATAGAAAGGTTATAAGTTCGATTAAGATGGCAGTTTAGAACCAAAACAAAAGAGGATGATAGTCTTAACCCTGATGCCTATTCAATACAAATGGCATGATAGCGTGCTTGTTGTTTTGCAAACATGCTTTTCCTACTCGCTCTCAATCAGGCCCCAAACCCAAAACCTACAATTGAACTAGCCCCTCAAGACAGAGTGGTCAATCAATTGTGCCATCCAAAGCAACCATGGAAAAACCCGAAAAAAAAGGAGCACGGTACCAAAGATATGCGGACCATAGGACGGTGGCCCGAACCAGACCCAATTAGTCAGAGGATCCCAGAAAATCCGGAAAAGTGCCCCTACTGAACAGTATTCATGGAAACACAACGGATGGAATACAGGAGCCAGCAAAAAATGATGCCTATAGAAGGAACCCAAGACAACCCCAAAAAGGAGCACCCTCTCTCGAACTAAGCCAGCCAAAAACCCTAGCCCCATGGAAAACTCACTGGTAGCCATCGAGAGACTTGCCATGGAAAACCCTAACGGGTATGCCCAGCAGCTGAACCACCTACTCCAGCAACTAGGCTTCTTTAAGGAGCCAGTCTACCGCGGTGAACAAGTCATCCAAGGATTTCAGAAGAGTTGGAAGGTGATAATCTTCTTCCACTTCCAGGGAGATGGAGAAGAAGTGATCGCTTTTCAAACCCGCCATCCTCGTACCACTCTTGAATCCGCCATCCAGGATGTGTTCCGTGAAGCCCTCCTGCAGTTTTGTGGGGTTTGCGTTCCCTTGGGTGTAGCCAACAATTTTGGCCTACACCCATACCGCAAAGAAGGCGATAACTGGTGCCACCTCCATCCTACTGAACGGCCCGAAGGAAGCAGGTGCACCCTCCTCTCTGAGCTAGCCTGCACCACTGAGAATGCATATGAGCAGGCCCTCAAAGAGCTGGATGAACTCCGGGATAGATATGCAGATCTGGAAGCCCGCTATCAACACCTAACTTTGGCGCACACTACTACGCTGCTCCTGGAGGCGTCCAGGAGAGCTCGTCGCATGTAGTACAAGAAAAAGGCTTGGCTCCGCAGGAAGCTCCCACTGGAAGTTGATCCACTCACGCCTCCACCATCACCATGAAAAGGGTTATGTGTCTAGGTCCATCTTAGGCACTGTCATATCTAGCAATGGCAGCTCTCTTCTTCCTCATGTAGTTGTATTAACTTGTCCCGTATTGCAAGAAAAAAATGAATGTAGGGTAATGCGACCTTTTGCCCACCGTAACTCTGTAATGGAAAAATGGTTGGTTGTGTTCACCCTCAGGCTGATGTGCCCTTCCCACAAAAAGCCATTCATCTCAAGATTGTGCTACTTCAAAATTGGATGATAATCTCGCCAAACGAGACAACAACCTTAGATACCTAGCCTTAAATGGGCCTAAGCATGTTTGGATAACTGACAACACTATCAACAAACAAGTCCCTATCGACAGATAATACGAATTAGGTATAAGTACAGACTAGAGGCAACAATACTCATGGCACACAAGGCAAAAGATTAAAAGCGGGGACCATGAAGGTCGATACATAAGGGATATACCCCCGAATTTGGCAACCATGTTATGAACCACCTATTCTAGCATCGCTTGCAGAATAGAAAGGAAGACGATAGGTACCAACACGATGAGGAGACAGACCGCTAAACATAGGTGATCAGAGTCGTCATCCTTTATCAGATCACACCACCCTTTCAAGAGAAGGACAACTGGGCGCAACACCCAGGCTAAGATGGTACAGATGGCCATGATAACAAACCGTAGACCTAACCACACCCACACCCAGCGTAAAACAGTGGCTATCCTCGCCAAGAAAGTTCCTCCTTGGCTGGAACGCCTCAGCACCAACATCCCAGCGCCCCTGCCATCAGCGGCACCGCCTGAAACCTGCATCGGCGAAGGAACTTGTCGTTGCACATCGGTCTCCGCAACTTCTCGTGCCGACCATCGGCGAAGTAGGCGCCCACCAGCAGCACCTTGTTCCGCACCGTCTCTAGGACCTTGCTTACCGCCATTGCTGAAGCCACCAATGTCGAACCTCCGCTCCATCTTTTCCCCTCACCCAAGCTACACCGCCTCCACTCGCCACACCCACGTGCACGACCAAAACCACTCCAAGGAGACAGAGACGGGACCCTGAAGATAAGGGTGCGCTCGATGAAATGGGTACCCAAGTGCACGAGGCAAAAAAAGTATGTTGGTGAATATGTATAGAGGCTGAGAAATGTCTACGACCACCATTGAATACCCCGAATGACCGTCATAACAACCGGCAAGGATGCAGGATATGGCCTCAACACGTCCAAATAGAGGTACCCATTATTGGATCAAGCCGAACCCGATCAGGACATAACAACACCAGCACTGACACTAAAGAAGAACTTTAGATTCTCAACAAAGACTGTATCAATTCAGAGTCGACACTTGAGTTTAAAAATTTTGGGTCAAATAGTGTCCCATGTATCACTCAGTAAAAGATGGGCTAGGAATGCCGCAACCACCAAAGGAAAAGGTCAGCACATAGACCATGTATAATTTCATGGACCCTATTTTTTTTAACTGCAAATACTGCCAGGGCTTTGCCCAGCAGTGTATTTTCATTAAAACAAGGGAAATATTTACAGGAGTTATAGATTACAGGGAAAACTCAAAACCTATAAGGTTTGTAACCAATCAAAAACAGATTATTTTAGAGGATCCTTCATTCTGCACATATGTAGAAGAGCTTCATTCACAAAAAGCGACCTCCAAGACTGGAACGTAGGCAGGATATTCTGGAAGATAAGCCTGTTTCTCTGTTTCCAAATATGCCATGAGGCTATAAAAAATATTTTCAGAAAACCTCTCCGACCAAACCTCAATCTCGAGAGAACAATCATTTGGAAAAATTCCAGGTTATGTTTCCATTCAACTCCTAGGTGTTGCCTACATCTGATGCTAGGGCAAGCAGAAAAGAGATGAAGCCGAGTTTCTCTACACCCACCATTACACATAACACATGTTAGATCATCATCTTCCTTTGCACAATATCTTCTATCCAACATGTCCCTGGTATTGAGCCTATCACTGAACAAGAGCCACAACAACATTCTGCTACCCTACTTTGGCCGAAATCTCGGGACGAGATTCTATTAATAGGGGGTAGGATTGCAACGCCTTGGGTTTTGCCTACATTGAATTTTTTTTGTTTGAGACCTATGTTTAAAATCTTTTGATTCTTTGAGTGTATTTAGGATTATGTGCCAGTACTCTCAAATCCCGCAGTTTCTTCAAACACCAAATCTCAAGCCCAAAAGTCTTGATCCAAATATTTGAATCTTGATGTTCTATCAACCTCTTAGAAAATTTCCTCCAAATTCTAAGTCTATCCTCAAAGGCTGGGCTCTCCAAAAATACCTATGATTAACTTTTCAAGTTTGAAAATTTCGACTGTAACGACAAATAATTACTTCCCAACTAGAGATTTTACAAAAATTTTGTTTTCAGACTTCATGTATACTCTCTATGTGGGCTCTTTGTTGCAAGGGATGTTTTTTGTGTTGTCATACTTAACTCTTTATTACTTATGTTGTATCAGTAAGTGAACAAGCATTGTGTGTGGTGCTACTCTAAACTTTGTCCATTGTCATTGGATTAGCATGTTTATTTCCTATTTGTATTAAGCTTGGTGCATGAACAACTAGGAACCCTCTATTATTTTCTTATATGGTTATTTGTGACTTCCATGTTTGTTGTTTTTGTTGGCACGACATCATATCTATTAGAGATAATCAATAAGAATCACATCACGACGTATGAATATTGATGACATCAAAAAATTATAAACAACAACTATATATAACTATTATGTAAAATAAAAGGCATCCAAGTGTTTAAGGTACAAAAGGCCTCCAAGTAATTTCATATACACCAATTGACGTTTGCTCCTTCCAAACACACGCAAAATGATCCAAGTTAACTTAGTATGCTATGATATGTAAAATTACTAAGCAAGCCAAACGATTAAACCATTATTGTAGACAATAAATAGCCGATGTGTTTGAGAAACTAGCTTGCCATCTTCTGATATTATCACAGAAAATCTTGTATAGCAGCAAGTCCAGGGTCACTTAGATCACGTTTCCACACCAAATCCTCCATGTACTTATTTGATCCAGTAAGATGTGCTAGAATGGTTTCAGTACAATCAAGGGCATGAACAGGCCATCCCCACATATCAACCACGCGATGAATCTTTGTGACTTGAGATCGTGCAAGAATCTGTGTATTGGTCTTCATCATAGAAAGAGCATCACTACAACTAACCCGCCCAGTAAAATACTCGCTTAGCTCTGGAACACCAACGGCCTTCCCTAATCCCACGTATGGAACATGTCCATTAACTGATAATGTGTCAAAATATTCTTCAATTTCCTCAACTAACCCAGCATCAACCATGTCGTCAACACGACGTTTCAAATAATCATTAAGAATCACCTCATTAACATGAACCCATAGAAAACAGCATTGCCATCGAGGCGTCGGCCGATAGCTAACCTCCAATTGCCCAAAAGGATCCACAATAGACGGATCAAAATTGTCAACAAGGAGACCATGGATAAATGAGTTAATCCACCCACCACAATCGGTGTGTGACCACGTCTGGCAATGCAGTTTATTGTGGTTTTTGCAGCAGATCGAAAAAATGACACAGGAAAATCACCTGCATTGCGAGGGAGGGACGTAATAAGGTGATGAGGTATGCCGCATCGATCTTGTAAAGAAACCTTGTTTGTCGTAATATCCAGGCCATCGTAAATTTGCATCTTGTCAGCATTTACCACTTCCCCACCAATCGCCTTGGCTATCTCAATTGAGAGTCTTGTTTTTCCAGTTCCCGTGGCACCAATAATCACTACTAACCTGTTTCCTAGCATATTGAGGAAGCAATCACAAGAAGGGTGAAAATTGAGCATGAAAGGAAAGTAGCTAGGGGTTCGTATTACCTGGAAGAGTTCCTCGGTATATAGGAAAGGGGAAAGTGTGCCGCCTTGATGTTTCTAGACCAAAGCATAAATCCTTCCTCCTTCCTCTTGGCACCTCCACTTACCGGAATTTGGCATATCAATCCATGTACAGTTGAATGTGTATGGTAATCATCTTGATGGGGCCCAAATTCAATTAGATATACTCATACAATTATCCAAGCAATTGTGATCGATTTTTTTTCTTCAGAGATATTTTTGGCATAAGAGTTAATGGCTCAACCCTTAAAATTGTATCCTCAATACGTGTGTAAGCATAAAACAAATTAAACCTGATGAGCACCTTCAACTTTTTAAACCATATGCCTACTTTCATCTTAATATGGTGATGATTTGTAAACATGTGCTTTTACACATTTTTCAAGGAAAAAAATCCGTATCAATCCTTCATCGAAAGTAACTTCAAATGTGGGCACTTCGAACCATATCATATGTTACTTATATGTTCTCTGGTAAAAGAATACTTTGAAACTTGGTAATCTAATACCAACCATCTTCCTCAAAAATACTTACTAACAATCGTTGTAAAATACTTTGCTCTATATTTACTTGTTTTGGCATTTCTCATGCCTTCCGCAAAATGCAAAAAACAAAATAGCCATACCATGCCAATTATCAAATAAATTCATTGCAAAATTATTAGCCCTTGTGTAATATTCCAGTTGATACAATACATATATTTAATAAACAACTCATATATAATTTGCTTTTGAACCATCCTGGTTAAAATGGTTATACTATTGTTGCTAGCTCTGTTACTATACGATTAGAGGCCATTTGATTCTATCGCAATAGATCCCATCAACTAGAACAATTCACATGTATTTAGATAATTTGCATGGTCATGAAAACAAACCTGCATTGCAGAAGAAAACATGCATCTCTAAGCAAATATTGCTCATTATCCTCGAGCCAAGCACAAAAGCGTCACAACCACGCATACACAAAGACACTAAATTACCCACCTTGTCCACCCACAACTAGACAAAGGGAATACAATTTTACTACCACCCTCACATACTACTCTAACTGATAGGCTATGACCCTATCGCTTACATAGCAGTTCAAGCACACATTACTCATTGGCCTCGAGCCAAGCACAAAAGCATCACAATTAGGCATAGACAAGCACACCAAAGAGGCCATTTTGATCACCCACATAGTACTGCTAGGTGACAGGTTATGACCCTATCACTTACATAGCGGTCACCTATATGTGAAGTTGGTCCAACTCTCACCCACATACTACTCTTAGGTGACAAGATATGACCCTGTCACTTACATAGCGGTCTCCTAGATGTGCAGCTGGTCCAACTCTCTTTTCGAGGACCGGTCCAACAGTGTCTTGATTTTCTAGACCAAAGCATAAATCCTTCCTCCTTCCTCTAGGCACCTCCAATTATAGTAATTTGGCATATCAATCCATGTGCAGTTGGATGTGTACGGTAATTATATTGGTGGGCCCCAAATTCAGTTAGGTATACTCTTATTATTATTCAAGCAATTGTGATAGATTTTTTTTTCTTTGAAGATATTTTTAGGCATAAGAGTTAATGGCTCGAACCTTAAAATTGTATCATCAATAATACTTGTGTAAGCATAACAAAAAATAAACCTGATAATTACCTTTGACTTTTTAAACCATATGCCTACTTTCATCTTAATATATGGTGATGATTTGTAAACATGTGCACAAGGAAAATTTACGTAGCAATCGTTCATCGAATGTAAATTCAAATGTGGGCACTTCGAACAATATACGTGTTACTTATACGTTCTCTGGTAAAATAATACTTCAAAACTTGGTAATCTAATACCAACCATCTTCCTGTTACTAACAATCATTATAAACTACTTTGTAATATATTTACTTGTTTTGCCATTTCCCATGCCTTCTGCAAAATGCAAAAAAAAAACCATACCATGCCAATTATCAACTAAATTCATTGCAAAATTATTGGCCATTGTGTAATATTTTAGTTGATACAATACATATATTTAATAAACAACTCCTTTTCTATATGGTTTACTTTTGAACCATCCTAGTCAAAATGGTTATATTACTGTTGCTAGCTCCGTTAATATACAATTGGAAGTCATTTGATTCTATCGCAATAGATCCCATCATCTAGAACAATTCACATGTATTTAGGTAACTTGCATGATCATGAAAACAAAGTAGCATTGCAGAAGAAAACAAGCATTTTTAAGCAAATATTGCTCATTGTTCTCGGGCCAAGCACAAAAGCATCACAACCACGCATACACAAACACACTAGACTATCCGCCTAGCTTGTCCACCCACAACTGGACAAAGGGAATACAATCTTACTACCACCCTCACATACTACTCTAACTGGCAGGCCACAACTAGGCATAGACAAGCACACTGGATAGGTGATCTTGACCACCCACGTAGTACTGCTAGGTGACAGGCTATGACCCTGTCACTTACATAGCGGTCTCCTATATGTGAAGTTGGTCCAACTCCCACCCACATGCTACTCCTACGTGACAAGATATGACCCTGTCACTTACATTGTGGTCTCCTAGATATGCAACTGGTCCAACTCTCTTTCCGAGGACTGGCCCAAAAGTGTCCCTTGGTTATTGTGAGCAGTTTCCTTTACCTCATTCCTCCTACCACTGCTTGTATTGTCATGCTTCCCTTCAACAAGAGGCCAAACAATAGCATCGAGGGATTCTGATGGGGGCTTGTTTCCTTGCAGATAGTCTTGTGAAGTTGCCATTTCAAGTTTAACTTCGGTCCTTTCCAGACATGCTTGTTGTGCATTGATTTGACTATAGTCCTCACCATCACTTCTTGTCACTCTTTGTGGTGGTGGTGGCAAAGTCCGTTGGGTTTGAGCTTGAGATGGGGTTCGAAAATACCACTGGAGGCGAAGCTTGATTGCTTCCAATAGTTGTCCACGAGTGGTGTGTTCTTTGGCAAGGTGGTTGTACCGCTCCTCCCAACCGGCGATCTTTGCCCGAAGCATATCTAATTCCTCTAAGGCCTCCTCATAGGCCTCATCTGCAGCCCACATCCACATGGAGAAGTGGATGGGCGACTGCTCCTCAAAGCCCCTAAATTTCTGAATATGGCAGTGGCGGTCACCGCATTCACGGAATGGATGTAGAGAGAATGGAGTACTCGCAACCTCGATGCTGTAGATCTTACATAGACGCATGAATGCGTCACGTGACGCATCCTGGAGTGCTGCCTCTGTTGGCTCGAAGGTGGCGGGACTTGAACACATGTCCTTGACACTTCTCTTCCCTGGCTTGAATGTAGATCTTCATCGTCCAATCCTTCCGGAAACCTTGGATCACTTGCTCCGCATGGTGGATCGGCTTGTTAGGAAAACGAAGCTGCTTCAGCAAGAGCTCCAGCTGCTCAGCATAACCTCCATTCCCGCCTTTAGGGAAGAACTCTTGGGTTTTCTTTGAGGAGTTCTCCATACTGAAAGGAAGACTGGGGTAGCAATAAGGTGTTTGACTGTCCTAATGGGAAGGGTAGAATTCTTTCGTAGAGGACCCTCGGTGTCCCTTGGCTTTTATAGGGGATGCATCTTTATATGAGCCCCAACTTACTGTGGTTCAATGGTACTTAGGCCACATTTAGAGGTGCCAAATCTAAGCATATAAATAATTAAATAATTATATTTTTATAGATTTATACAACATTGTTCCATTTTATTCTAAATCATAAAAATTCTATTAGATGTTAGTGAACAATATAAATTGTTCCTCACTAGATACATACAATCTTATATCTATAAGTAAGCTACATTGTGGTAATATTTGATGAATAATACAGTACAGCATTGTATGTTAACTCATGACCTCAAAGTATGTACATCTTTTGAAGTTTCTGCTAAAATGTGTTACCTAAATTATTTTTACAATTTGACTTACGCTATTCACACAATTATTGGTCCAAAAAATCATTTTATTTATCTCTAGATGTACATTCTACCCAAAAACTAAAATTTGAAAATTTTCTGCAACAACGCATGGGATATCATTAAGTAATAAAAGATATTGCAACCATTTAAACAATGGATCAGTATACATATTAGAAAAAAATTTCTTTACTACGGTATTTTACAAATTCATGATCCGCAGCAAAGCGCGGGCACATGTGGCTAGTCGAGATAGCGTTGCGGGCCTCATGGGCGCTACCGCGCTAGGCAGGGGCCAGATTGGTTGTCTGTGGTGGGGCTGGGCACCTTGGACTCTTGATCACGTACATATGTCATACTGGGTCAAAAACATACTGCCGGCATCCGGGGAGATTTCAGCGGCATGACGTGATAGATCTGGTTTATCGGTGGGTGGAGAAAGAAAACGAAGAGGTTCACATAATCTTCCTGGTATAAGAGTATGCGAAGTACTTAAAGATAAATCCTATGAGACGCACAGATCACGCTGCGGCAATGGGCGCGCACGAATCGAAGCCGTGCACACCTCGGAGTCAGACAACATACCAAGCTACCGATGAAAATATCTTTAAATTTTTAGAATAGCAAAGATATAAAGATTATGATAAATCGGTAACTGTATGTATCTTTTGTTAGGAAACCTTTAGGCCTGTATCTATGAATACCCAACTCATACACTTATTGGACCCATAAATGAGAAAGAGAGTCCTACCACTATATCATGTGTCTTCACTTTTATAAATATTATGCAACCCCTCTGGACTATGCATGTAGCACAAAGGTTGCATAATATCCATGAGCGGAGCTAAAGTATTGAGGGGTGTGCCTAAGAATCCGGTCAAAAAAAAATTTTATAGCTATATTTGATATGTTTTCACCATGTGTGCACCTACTCAATACAAATTTAGACATCTATATTGACTTAAACTAGAGTAAATTAAACATGTGGTGTCCTATCTATTTCGTTCCAGCTCCTTCCCGATAATATCCCAGTCTGATAAGAGTATTCTGTCTTCCTCAACGCTGGTATTTTGGAGTGTCGTACATAGGCAAAATATAACTTTCTCCGTTTTCCGTTCGGATCCAAACCGTTTCCTCCCAAAACGTACGCGTGTACAGTACAGTGTAACAGATTTTGTCCCCGAAACTGAAGCTCCACCATTTTCCCCCAGATCTCACTCCGCTCCACCTCCTCTCCTCTCCGTCCGCCTCCCCGCCATGGACGACGCCGCGAACCCCACCCCGACCTCCTCGTCCTCCGCCGCCGCAGCCGCGGCCGCCGCGGCGCAGCACCAGCAGCTCCAGCGCCAGATCTTCCTCATGCAGCAGGCCCAGGCGCAAGCCCAGGCGCAGTCGCAGGGGCATGCGCCGACGCCGCAGCAGCTGTCGCAGCAGGCCATGTCCCGCTTCCCTTCCAACATCGACGCCCACCTCCGGCCGCTCGGCCCCATCCGCTTCCAGCAGCCGCCGCAGCAGCAGCCACCTCAGCCGCAACCGCCGCAGCAGCAGCAGCAGCCGCACTCCGGGGGCCCGTCGCCGTCGCAGTCGCAGGCGTCCCCCCAGCAACAGCAGCAGCAGCAGCAGCAGCAGCAGGCAGCGGCGATGGCGGCGGCCGCGGCGAGGGTGCGGAGCCCCGAGGTGGAGATGGCGCTGCAGGACGCGATGCGGGTGTGCAACCCCGACATCAAGACGCCCTTCCAGTCCATCGAGGACGCCGTCAACAGGTGGGGAATCGCACCAAATTTCTCTGCTTTCTTTTTCTTATATACGTTATCCACGATGTTGCCGGTAATCCTCATTCATTTGATTTCGCTGCGTCAGCTGAAATTGGGGTCCTTTAATTCTTTAACTGTACTGATTTAGGCTACGCGTTCCGGATGAATATGTTGCCAATTCGGGCTTGAGGCTTGCCTTGATCGTTTCCCATTTATTAGGTTTCGATGATTAGAATTTGGGAGCGTCTTAGAAATTCTAACATTAATCTTCATTCCTTGTTAAACACATCAGACAAAATTGTCCCAAAAAGTGAATAGTAGGGGCATAAGGGGATTGGAGAATCAGGACAACATTTTGGCCTGGTCAGGGTCTGTCTTTTCTTTTCCACAGAGCAGATTGTTAATGCTGTACGTAGTTCATGAGTAAACTCGTGGTCCAATTTAGGACCAGTTTAGCACGAATTGCAGGTGACATACTTTTGGGGTATGTGCCTCTGGTTATTTTTTATTGATGGGGATTTTGTTTATTTAAGGTGACATACTTTTAGATTTTGGTCATATGCTAACCAGTAATTGCAAGCTGATTTCTTCGTGTAGTAACTTGAGTGATTTCATGGATTTCTTTATCTTAGGTTTTCTGTAGTATGTTTATGATACTGATATAAATGTCTTAACTGTGTTATTCTTAACCCAGAGAAGCTTTTTAACTGTTTGAGTCATTCTTAACTTTTTTCCCTGATCCATTCCATTTATAGTGACAAAAATTCTTGTTTTGGCATTCTGCTCAAATGCTTAATGAGCATACAAGCAAAGAATGTAGTCAGAGCAACCAGAAGTTATGCAACATAAACGAAATTGAATAAACTAAACTGCATTCAGTATTTTTTTAGATAGCAAATTTTCCTCCTTGCTTCTATTCGGTGATAAATGCAAAGGTTCATAATACTTTTACTAGCTTTTCCAAATAATCGTTGTCCATGGTTGAGTGAAATAACTGTTAAGGTCAATACTTTATTTAGTAGTATTTTCTTTTGTAGTAGAAAACTCTTTTATTTTGCTCGGATCTTATTATGGCAGGGCATATTGTATTTGGAACAGTTATAGGAACCCTGTTGCATTCCAAGAGATGTATGAGGCACAATGACTGCCCTACAATGAGAGCTTCCTGTTCATTCTTTGCATGGAGCCGTGTGCACTAATATGTACCCCCTCCTGTCAAAAATAAGTTTTGGACATTAACATGGTCTTCAAAATGCAACAATGACCAGTAATTTCTTTTACAACGTATTTATAAAACCCAACTCAATTACAAAAGTACTTTCTGTAACAATCCTACACATACAATTTTCGTTTTTCTTGCCTATAATCCAAATATTTTAAAATATATGCGTGTTTAAAGTTTTGACTTAGGACATGTCCAAATTGACATATATTTTTCACTGGAAGGGGTATACCTTATATATCTTTGTATGGTTTCTTAGAAAAATATGACAGCACCTATTAGTGGGAATATTTTCTTGAGAAAAAAGAGTTGCTTCTGGGGCCATTTTATGCACCAACAAGTTTGTTCTGTATGAAGCTACTCTATGAGAAAAACTGGGAAAAAAGATTTTAATGTTAGGATATCTGTGCAAAACTCATTAAGTATTATATAAATATGTTTTGAGAACATAAATATTCTAACTGTCTGTGGACGATAGGCCTGACTGGATTCAATTACTATTTGAGTTCTTTCAAATATTTTGCGCACGTATTATCCAGATCATTTCCTATTATCTTTTCACGGTATATTTGGGCACACAGTATGCACACTTCCGGATTTGTTCCGTTTTGATATATGTGGTTGCATCTGGCATTCAAGGTGTTAAATTTGCAACTACCATTTTTCTTCCAGACCATAAAAAGCGTTAATACTTGGATCATAAGTTAATAGTGTAACTTCTGAAAATTGGTTGGCTGCCTGCTGCAGAAGTTCTATTTGTTACCTTGCATGTTGGAAGGCAGATCAGTCCTAGTTTTCGTATTTTTTTAATAACAGGGTTGTAATTATCTATTTTGTTAAATATAATTTGCGTTGTTTAAAAACAATGGGAATTACAGGGTGGCATATTTCCAATTTTAAGAATCTGGGTGGCATGAAATACCGTGTTTTGAAGTGGCGTCTACCAAAATATACATTTTCCGTTTAGATATTACCATTTTTACCAATGTTATACTCATGTTCAAAATACTACATTGGAAATATTTGACACTGGTGTGATTGGAGTACATAAAAAAACATTACTACCTTTTCCATCCCGATCCATACAGTTTTGACCCAAAAGGTACCTGTCCAACTGGCAAGTTTAGGACTGGTGTATCCTTTCCAAAAAAGTTTAGGACTGGTGTAACAAATATTGCCCGAAAGGCCGAAACAAAAGCTCCACCATTGCTCCCAGATCTTACTTCCCCTCCAGCCACTCCACCTCCACCCCCACCATGGATGCCGCTGCAAACTCCACCCCGACTTCCTCGGCGTCCACCGTGGCGCAGAACCAGCAGCTCCAGCGCCAGATCTTCCTCATGCAGCAGGCCCAGGCCCAGGCGCAGGCGCAGGGGCAAGGGCACACGCCGTCGCCGCAGCAGCTGTCGCAGCTGGCCATGTCCTGCTTCCCCTCCAACATCGATGCCCACCTCCCCCTGCCTGGCCCGATCCGCTTCCAGCAGCCCCTGCCCCAGCAGCCACCGCCACCACCGCAGCAGATCCACTCCTGGGGCTCGTCGCTGTTGCAGTCGTGGGCGTCCCTCCAGCAGCAGCAGGCGGCGGCGGCAGCAGCCATGCCAAGGGTGCAGAGCCCTGAGGTCAAGATGGCGCTGCAAGACGTGATGCAGGTGTGCAACCCCGACATCAAGACGCCTTTCCAGTCCGTCGAGGATGCCGTGAACAGGTGGGAATCACATCGAAGTTTTCTCCTTTTTCTTCCATTATCCAGGATATCGTCTATAATCTTCATCAGTACGGTTTCGTTTGCTTGGCTGAAATTGGGGTATCTTTATTTTTAACCTGTATTGATTCCAGCATTAGCATTCGAGATGAATTTGTTGCCTATTCTTGCTTGTCTGGATTGTTTGCCATTTATTGGGTTTCGAATTGATGATTAAAAATTGGGAGCATCCAAGAAATGTTACGTAATTTCCATTTTATTTCGTGGATTGTGCACATTGTTACTTGTTAATGCTTGGAACTCTGGGAAAACACATCAAACAAAATTGTCCAAAAAAGTGAATACTAGGACTGGAGAACCATGACAACTTTTTCTGCAGTGGATTGTTAACCCTGGATGTGACTCATGAGTGAAACTCGTATTGCGAAGATTAGGACCAGTTTAGCACAAATTGCCGGTTATATTTTAGGGATATAGTCCTTGATTAGTTTTGATTGATATAGATTTAAGATTTTTTTTAACGTGGCATACTTTAGTTTTTGGACTTATATTAAGTTGTAATTACGACCAGATTTTTTTTCCCATATAGTAACTTGAGTGATTTCATCGATTGCTTTATCGTAGGTTTGCTATAGTATGTTTGTGATACTGACACAGATGTCTTTCTTTTTCATATCCATTCTTTTTTTTTGTGACTAATTTTCTTGTGCTGGAATTCTGTTGTTATAAGTGAAGCATGAAGTCCGAGCAATCATGAGTTATGCAACATAAACGAAGTTGAATAGACAAAACGGCATACATCATTCTTTAAGATGGCAATTTTTTCCTTCTTTCAGTTCAGTGATAAATGCTAACGTTCACAGTACTGTTTTTAGCTTTTCCAAATAATGGCTGTCAGTGGTCGGGTGGATTAAGTGGCGTGCATCTCTTATTAAGGTCAATACTTTATTTAAATTCATTGCTACGATTTTACTCCGAGATCATAAAAAGTGTTAGTACTTGAATCATAATTTAATTGTGTAGCTTTCGAGAGTTTTTGGCTGACTACTGCTGAAGTTCTGTTTGTAGTTTTAGTATCTGTTTTTCCAATGCTGGTCGTTTTCTTGGCCTGAAAGGTTTAGTACTTTGTTGTCGTACCCAACCCTTCCTTGGGCTTGCTGACCATATTATACTGTCTTGTTGTGCGTCTCAGGGATGATAATGTACACATACCAAGAAGGTGGCATTTCGATCATCAGAAATGAGGTGTGGGAATGGGTAATACATTAATGGGGGGGGGGGGGGGGGGAATTGGGATTTGGGGTGGGTTCCTTTTTCATGATTCTAAAGCCTAAACAC
Organism: Oryza punctata; assembly: GCA_000573905.2. NCBI lineage: Eukaryota > Viridiplantae > Streptophyta > Magnoliopsida > Poales > Poaceae > Oryza > Oryza punctata. The sequence continues at coordinate 19,206,056 of CM002499.2, read as the reverse complement.
AATGAAATGTGTGTTTGGTTGTGTGGCTCCTGGGCTGGGCTGTGCAAAGAGAGCATCAACACCTATTGACTCAGCTGTTGCTGGCCATTCCCTAGAGCCCTGTCATGTTGCGTGTCATCCCTGCCAGCGGCAGCCATTAGCCGCTGTATAATGTCTTTGCTGTTGATACCCATTCGCTGGGGCCTGTCATTGTGTGGGTTGTTTCTGCCGTCAGCAGCCATCTGCTGAAGCCCCACCTTGATGTATCATCCCCTTGAGTTCATGCTGACGCTGAGGTACTATTGTCGTTTCTTTGCCAGCTTCACATCCATTCAGCTGGCTGTATTCCTAATTAATGTTGCTGCTAATCTCGACTGCTCTTGCTCCTTGATTCGGTCTTCTTTGTTGATTTCCTTTTACTTTTATTTTCCGAACCAAAATAAGTGGAGTGCTTACAAAATATGGGAAGAGAATTAAACATTAACACCCATAGCCCCCAACTGTCAAACCCAATCTTTTGTATCCCACTCGGCCACTCCATATGCTTTTCCTAAACCCATCACCTATCCAAATGCCACTAAAGAGTGATTAGTATAGCAGGAGCCAAGCCGTATTTCCTCAGGGCATATGGGCCTACAATTCTTAACACTGTGTGATACATTAAACAACTGATAAGTCTGATAAATCATTTAGTAAAGAATATTACACTAACAGTTATGTCAAAACAAAAATCTGTTCACCTGTAAATTCTTCTGGGTCATAATCCCAACAATAGCCTTGTATGCTTTAACGGGTAGACTGTAAAATTCATCTGTTAGAGATAAGAGTTCAATTATAGTTTCCAGTGGAATGTGATTGCAACAATTTTGAGTGGCAAACTAACTACATGAGTAAAGTTTAAGTATATTCTGAGATGTGGGCAACAAAGTTGGTGCCTTCTCAATTGCCTGTGTGAATAACACTCCTCTTAAGTGGGGAATCATTTTAGGATATAATATATTGAAAACAGTACTATTGTGCTTATTGATTGTGATAGGAAAAAGACACTGTCTTAACTGATGATATCACATGCAAGGATGCAATGGAGTGCAGCCAATAGTGTTCTGATGAAATAGCTCATAGAATCATGATCAAACATTTTAATTGTAACGCACAAATTCTTTATGTGCTGAATATGGTGGGGGTCCCCAATGTGGGTAGCCATCTCACCTGGCTCTCATTCAGTTCTCTTTTTCCTGTATGGGTGCACTTTGTCAACTGTCAGAGAAAATACAACTATTGGAATCAATGATTTTCACTTTACATGTCAGAGAATTCAATTATGTAAATCCTCCAGACGGGATAATGTTAACAACTATTCATTCAAGAACATTTTTCATCTTAGATAATTTGAAACATGCTATGTTTGATAATAAGCTCTGAATTGGCAAATAACTTGGATTGAGTTACAGTTTATTTGCTCAAATGTGCAGTTTCAGTACTTTTAGATTATATGATCACTTCATGACATCTGAAGTTACTGATATTATCTTATATTGTTGTGCATACTAGGCTACTACCCTACCATGTGGTTGCTGACTACGAGGCTGAAGAAGATGACAGAATCCTTGACAGTGATACAACTGGACAGATTCCTTCGCGCCTGCAGCAATGGGATCATAACATTCTGGTGAAAATTGCCGAGTTCACAACTACTTTTGAGAAGCAAGTTTTGGCATACAATATAATGACCAAGAAAAGAGCCATCGGTGAGTTCAGATCAGAGGAGCGGCTCATGCTGGAGCAGGCTTTGCTAATGGAGGAAAAGCAAGCTATGATGGGACTAAGAGCAGAGATAGAATCAAGGGAGAAAGCAGGTCGTGAGGCTGCTGAAGCTAAGATGCGTATGGCAATGGCGGAACAAGCTCGAGCGGAGGCCCAAGCGCACTCGGAGATGATAGGTCATGGTCCTTTGAGGGCCCATGCTGCAGCGTCCCAAGGCGAAGATGGTCCGAGTCATGAGATGATGCAAGAGCAGGGTGAAGATGGATGGGGAAATGCTCAAAGGGAAGATGAAGATCCATCTGACGATTTCCTTAATGATGAAAATGAACCTGAGAATGGGAACTCTGATATGCAAGAGGACTGGCGCAGATCAGGAGAACTCGATCTGAACTCTAGGTAGGATTGGTGAGCTGGCTGAGATTGTGGGGGAAAATAAGAACCATGAAAGTAGGTGAAGGCATGCGTTACATCTGCCAATAACTTAATCTCTAGTTCAGTACTTAATCTGGTTGTATGATCCGAGGTTAATTTAGCTGCCTTTATGGCTGTAAGCTCGTGATTTTAAGCTACTTGTTAGCTGCCCTGTTGTTAAACAGCGTGCAGAATGTTGTGATAGCCTCCATGTGCTGTACTCCTCTGTGTTCCTTTTTAAGATATCTTGTTCGTATGGTGGTTTTATTCTTGGATATTTGTTGTTTATGGTTTTCTAGGCGGTGCTCTTCAAAATATCCCCTGTTAGTGCATCTTTTGCTAATGTAAGTTATCTAATTCAACTCAATTTGCATCATTTGCTAATGTAGCTTATCTAATTCATGTCATGTAGCAGTTGAACTAAAATGTTCTGTACGAATTATTACCCAGGACATGTACGCAGCTAAAGTTTTATGATAACAACTTGAGTTGAATTAGGTTCGTAGGAGGATTCTTGACGGTTTTCCCTAACAGGGAATTTTCTACAAGGGAAAATAGCTGGATGATTTTTTACTGGCAGAATCACATGGCCACAACAGTTATTTTTTTCGGAGTACTATATGCGACGTGAGACCGGTCCGATATAACAAACTGTACATGTTTATATAGTTGAAAAGTACCTTGCATATTTTATCGTGAGCTATGCGCATGTGCCATGTAAGGACACTCGTGAAGCCTATAGGGCCAATCTTGCTGACTAACTAGTTTGAGAACGTGTCTCATATGGACCATGTGTTGGCCTGGCTGGGCTGCTCGCCACGCTGGCACAACCGACGCATTGTTTGCATGTGTTCTATCACTACAAGTAAAAGAGAACAAGAGAAGCTTTTTTTTTTATCTCAATGATGTAAAATCATTGGTTTTTGATTATGTTTTTTTGATGAACAAATTGGTATTGGAGATTATTATTGGTTTTGTTATTTGGAATTTATTTGCGAAGTGGTTTTGGAGATGATTGGATTTTCACAGGTGATATACAGGTATTGCTACCGGATTAGGTCCGGTCAGACCGGGCAGCGGCTGCTGGTCAGACCGGCGTATATTGCGCGGTCAGACCGGTGCAGCCCGCGGTTTGACCGGCCGACACTGGGTCGGTTTCGGTTTCGGGTTGTTTGTTTGGATATCCGTGATTATTTCATGAATATGACTTCTAGATGGATACTATACATATGTAATACTGTTGTTTGCTAACAATGAGTCAAGTTGGAGATAGCTTGGTCTCGGAATATGGTTTTTTTTGTTTTATGTGTAGGTGAATCTATGCCGGGCTAGTATTGCGGTGATGGACCGGGAGTCGGCTTGGGGATAAGACGACGTCTGTGGTGGTCAGAGATCATGCGGGATCCTAAGGCTAGATTTCAATGCACGTGGAAGGTGAAGATTCCATATGGCATACGATGGAGGTATTGTGTGCGTATGGGATGCGGAGTCGAATTTGGAAGGAGTCCAAATTTGGTGGGATTGATTATGTAAAGTTTGTTTCTTATACGAGAAGGTTTCCTAGGGTGATTAGGACTTCTAGTATGAGATTGGTTCGTGGTTTTAGGCTGCCTACTTTGGGTATAAATAGAGAGGGAGCGTGAGGCTTCCCGGTATCGCTTTTGAGAGCAATTGAGTTGAAAGTTTTTGTTAGGGTTTCGGGTTTAGTCGAGATTTTTGTAAGGAGTGCTGTTGGTGCACTTTGTAAACACAGAGAGAATCAATAAAGTCGTGATCTACTTTAAGAGTTCTTCGATTTGTGTTTCATCGGGTTTCGGTGGTCCAACAGGCGACATACCACCGGTTAGATCGGCGGCAAGGCGGCGGTCAGACCGGCAGCATACCTGCGGTCAGACCGGCGGCAGACTGGCGGTCAGACCGGCGCAACAACTTCAGTCAGACCGCGATCCGTCGAATTTGATGGTAACTTTTATTTCCGCTAAAAGTTTTGGTTTTTGGGCACACCAACCATTCACCCCCCTCTGGTTGGCTTAGTTCTTACTGTTCGATCCTACAAGTGGTATCAGAGCCTTGTTTTCTTCTTTGGATTTTAATCAATCTAGAGTTTTTGCCATGGCTGCTAATAGGTTTTCAACTAAGCCTCATGTTTTCGATGGAACGGATTTTTCTCATTGGTGTAGTAGGATGCAATCTTATATTATGGCTGAGGATTATGATATTTGGAGAAAAGTTTCTCATCCTTATGAGATCCCTGATCAAATTAATACTGCTGCCTTAAAAACTGAGTTTGAACAAAATTACAAAACTCGCAATATTCTTTTGAGTGGGATTTCGCGTTCGGATTATGATCGTGTTTCTCATCTTCAAACTGCCCATGAGATTTGGATTGCTTTGAGTAATTTTCATCAAGGAACAAATAACATTAAAGAGCTTCGTCGAGATCTTTTCAAAAAGGAGTATATTAAATTTGAGATGAAACCTGGAGAAGCTTTGGATGACTATCTTTCTAGGTATAATAAAATTTTGAGTGATCTTAGATCTGTTGATTCTTCTTATGATGTTAATTATACACAATCTGAGATTTCTCGCCACTTTTTGAATGGTCTTGACATATCTATTTGGGAGATGAAAGTTACATCTATTCAGGAGTCTGCTAATATGTCTACTTTGACTTTGGATTCGCTTTACACAAAATTGAAAACACATGAGATGAATATTCTTTCTCGTAAAGTTGATTCTAAGTCGAGTGCTTTGGTTTCCTCTTCAACTTCTTTGGATGCTGATGCTTCTTCATCAAAATCTTCTGTATTTGCCTTGTTTAATGCCATGTTCGATGATCAACTTGAATAGTTCGAGGAGGAGGACTTGGTTTTGTTATCTAACAGACTTTCTCGAGCTGTGACTAATGTTAGGTACAGGAAAAGAGGTGGACCAAATCGTTGCTTTGAATGTGGTGCTACGGATCACTTTCGTTCACGTTGTCCTAAGCTTGGGAGAAATAAGAGGGAAGATAATAGTGATGAGAAGACCAATGACAACAAGCCAAAGAGTACAGTTAGAGGAGGAAAGAAGATCAGGGAGAATCTCAAAAAGGCTTTTCATCAAGTCTACGCCGCGTTTGAGCCACTAAGCAATGTAGATGGAGAAAGTGGAGATGATGACAAGGGAAAGAACATCTCCGGTGTTTGCTTCATAGCACGTGGTGAATCGGATTCAGAATGTGAAGACAATGAGGTAAGTGCTCTTGAGGAAGCTATTAATATTTTGAGTGCAAAAAATATGAAGTGTGAGAAGATGTATAGAAAACAGGAGTTTATCATTGAATCTCTTAATTCTGAAATTGATAGATTAAAATCTCTTATTCCTAATGATGATGATTGTCAAAGTTGTGAGGTTTTAATGAATGAAATTTCTAAAATTAGAGATGTCAATGCTGCACATGATTTGAAAAGTAAATCTTCTCTTGTTCTTAGTTTTGCTTTACACACACGCACTTTAAATGAGTTGTTTTTAACTAAAAAGTTGTTGCAAAAATATAAAATTGCTTTTCATGCTAGTTTGATTTTAACATGATTTGTGCTAAAAGTTAAAACAACCTCATGATGTTTTGGATTGCTCAACATGTACTTTGAATAAGATGAAATTAAAAGATGCTTTAGGTCGTGTTGAGTACATGGAAGATGTTGTGAAAAACAATGAAGTGCTTTCTTGCCCCAAGTGTCGTAAAAGTAAAGATGTCATGATAGATTGTGAAAATTGTGCTATTTTTGAAAAAGAGGTTTCTTATTTGAAATATTCGTTGCTAAGATTTTCTAATGGTAAAAAGAACTTCAACATGATCCTAGATCAATCTAAGGTTAGCACACATAACCGTGGTTTAGGTTTTAATCCTTATGCTCATCATACTAGACATCCTCCTGTTGTGGTAGGTGTTGGTGCTAGAAGTGGTGAAATTTTGGTTAAACCTGAAACTAAGAATACTGTGTTTAAATCTGCTGGCATCATGTCTACTTTGAATGCATCTTCTTCCAAATCCAATGTTGTGCATGCAAAATCTCCTGTTGTTACTTGTGTTGCTAAGTCATGTGATTCTACCAATATTTCTACTCATCGTGAAAAATATACTTGCTCGTTTTGTGGCAAAGATGGACATCTTGATGGTTTTTGTTTCAGATTAGCTCATAAACAGAAAAAGGAGAGAGAGATTGCTTTTGCAAAATCAAATTGGCGAAAATCTTGTTTTCCCTCGAGGAAACCGGTCAGACCGCAGTGGATCCCGCGGTCAGACCGGCGACCGGTCAGACCGGCGGTACAAAGGCGGTCAGATCGGCCCCCGGTCAGACCGGCCACTGTACCTTGGTCAGACCGGCCTCGGAGAAATTTTTCTGAAAACTCTCAAACTTTTTTTGCACGTGGATATATTCCTATTGGATCTTCTGGTCGTGTGTCTCAGTACTGGATTCCTAAATTCTTATTATCATCTAACCCCAGTACTGAGGCTTCGACTTCTGCATATGTGTAGGCGTTGGTGGGAAGGAAGGAGAACGTGTGGATCGTGGATTCCGGTTGTTCGCGGCACATGATCGGTGATAAAAATTGGTTCTCCTCCCTCAAACGGGCATCCAAGACTGAATCTATTATTTTTGGTGATGCTTCTACTAGTGCCGTTCTCGCTACAGGTTTGGTAAAGGTAAATGATAAATTTGAATTAAAGAATGTAGCTTTGGTTGAGGATTTAAATTATAATTTGCTTTCAGTTTCACAAATTCGTGATGAAGATTTTGAGGTTCACTTTAAGAAAACTGGAAGTAAAGTTTTTGATTCTCGTGGTGATTCTGTGTTAAATATTTCTCGCTATGGTAGAGTGTTTAAAGCTGATTTTGAAAATCCTGTTTCACCTGTGATAACATGTTTGGTTGCTAAGTTTAATAAAGATGTGATGTTTTGACATCGTAGACTTGGACATGTTGGTTTTGATCATCTCACGAGGTTAAGTGGTTTGGATCTTGTTCGTGGTTTGCCTAAACTTAAGAAAGATCTTGATTTGGTTTGCACACCGTGTCATCATGCTAAGATGGTTGCTTCTTCACATGCCCCTATTGTTTCTGTGATGACTGATGCACCGGGACAGCTATTACACATGGACACTGTTGGTCCAGCTAGAGTGCAATCAGTTGGAGGAAAATGGTATGTGTTGGTTATTGTTGACGATTTTTCTAGATACTCTTGAGTTTTCTTTATGGAAACTAAGGATGAGGCGTTTCAACACTTTCGTGGTCTGTTTCTTCGATTGGATCTTGAATCTCCTGGTTCTTTGAAAAGAATTCGAAGTGATAATGGTGGTGAATTTAAAAATGCTTCATTTGAACAGTTTTGCAATGAAAGAGGTCTTGCACATGAATTTTCTTCTCCTCGTGTTCCGCAACAAAACGGTGTTGTTGAAAGAAAGAATCGTGTTTTGGTTGAGATAGCTAGAATGATGTTGGATGAGTATCACACTCCTAGAAAATTTTGGGCTGAGGCGATTAACACTGCAAGCTATATTTCGAATCGGGTTTTCTTGAGATCAAAACTTGGAAAAACTTCTTATGAGCTTCGATTTGGACATCAACCCAAAGTTTCACATTTGCGTGTTTTTGGTTGCAAATGCTTTGTCTTGAAATCTGGAAATTTAGATAAGTTTGAGGCACGTTCTACCGATGGAATGTATCTTGGTTACCCCGCACACTCTCGTGGCTATCGTGTACTTATTTTGGAGACTAACAAAATTGTTGAGACTTGCGAAGTTTCTTTTGATGAGGCTAGTCCAGGTACTAGACCCGATATTGCAGGTACACTGTCACAGGTTCAGGGGGAGGATGGTCGTATTTTTGAAGACGAGAGCGACGACGACGTCGAGGTTGGCTCGGCCGGTCAGACCGGGCGCCAGGCCGGTCAGACCGCCGGCACACCTCCGGTCACACCAGCGCAGGATGTGCGGTCAGACCGGCCAGGATCGTCGGCTAAGGGTTCTGTTGATGCTGTTCGAGATGGTCCTCCAGAGGCTTCAACTTCGACCAGTACTGATACAGAACGTGAATCAACTTCAAAAGTTGCTGCTCCTTTGCACATTCAACGACGACATCCGCCAGAACAAATCATTGGTAATTTAGGTGAGCGGACTACTAGGTCTAAGGTAACGACTCATGATGTTTGCGCAAATTTTGCATTTGTTGCTTCTTTTGAACCCAAAGATGTGTCACATGCATTAACTGATGAATCGTGGATTAACGCCATGCATGAAGAACTTGAAAATTTAGAGAGAAATAAAGTTTGGACTTTAGTTGAACCACCTTCCGGACATAATACTATTGGAACCAAGTGGGTTTTCAAAAATAAACAAAATGAGGATGGTTTGATTGTGAGAAATAAAGTTAGACTTGTTGCTCAAGGTTTTACTCAGGTGGAGGGTCTGGATTTTGACGAAACTTTTGCTCCTGTTGCTAGAATTGAGGCAATTAGACTTTTGTTGGCTTTTGCTGCTTCAAAAGGTTTTAAATTGTATCAAATGGATGTGAAAAGTGCTTTTCTAAATGGTTTTATACAGGAGGAAGTTTATGTCAAACAACCACCTGGTTTTGAAAATCCTGATTTTCTCAACCATGTTTTTAAATTATCTAAAGCTTTGTATGGTTTGAAACAAGCACCTAGAGCATGGTATGATAGGCTTAAGAACTTTTTGCTTGCGAAAGGGTTTACAATGGGAAAGGTTGACAAAACGCTTTTTGTTCTTAAGCATGGTGATAATCAACTATTCGTTCAGATTTATGTGGATGATATTATCTTTGGTTGTTCGTCTCACGCTTTGGTTGTAGATTTTGCTGAGACTATGCGCAGGGAATTTGAGATGAGCATGATGGGTGAGTTATCTTATTTTTTGGGATTGCAAGTTAAGCAAACACCTCAAGGTATATTTGTGCATCAAACGAAGTATACGAAGGATCTTTTGAGAAGGTTCAAGATGGAGAATAGCAAGCCAATTTCAACACCAATTGGTTCTACAGCTGTGTTGGATCCTGATGAAGATGGTGAAGCTGTTGATCAAAAGGAGTATAGAAGTATGATTGGATCATTGTTGTATCTAACTGCTTCTAGACCAGACATACAATTTGCTGTGTGTTTGTGTGCGCGTTTTCAAGCTTCTCCTCGTGCTTCACATCGTCAAGCGGTTAAGCGAATAATGAGGTATTTGAATCATACACTTGAGTTTGGAATTTGGTATTCTACTTCATCTTCTATATGCTTAAGTGGATATTCAGATGCTGATTTTGCTGGTTGTAGAATTGATAGGAAAAGTACTAGTGGAACATGTCATTTTCTTGGTACATCATTGATTGCATGGTCTTCTAGGAAACAATCTAGTGTTGCTCAGTCAACTGCTGAATCTGAATATGTTGCTGTTGCTAGTTGTTGTTCACAGATTCTTTGGCTTTTATCTACTTTGAAAGATTATGGTCTTACTTTTGAGAAAGTACCTCTCTTTTGTGATAATACTAGTGCTATTAGTATTGCTAAGAATCCTGTTCAACACTCACGCACAAAGCACATTGATATTCGCTTTCACTTTTTGAGGGATCATGTTGAGAAGGGAGATGTTGAATTGCAGTTTTTGGACACAAAGTTGCAACTTGCTGATATTTTCACTAAACCTTTGGATTCTAATCGCTTTGCTTTTCTTCGTGGTGAATTGGGAATAATTCATCCTTTTGGCATGTTTTGAGGGGGAGTTTGTACCTCATGGTTTTATCAAGCAAAAATATGATAATGAGAAAAATTGAAAAAGAGAGTTTTGTTTTATACATATGGTATTGTCTTGTGCATGCTAGCAATATTATGAAGGTTTATTTGTCTCTAGCTTAGCCTGTATGTATTCTAGTATTTTTATGAGACTTAGATTTTGTTTTTAAGGGAGATGATGCATGACATTTAAATTCTATACTTGAATTAAGCAAATGGGCAATATTGATGCTAGCATATGGTTTGATTATAAATGCTCTGTATATATATATGCTTTATTGAATTGTTATTCCTCAAATAGCTTTGTTTCTTATTGTGCAAAGAGAATAAAAAATATAAAAAAATGAATACTGAATCCTTGGAAATAGTCTTGACGACAAGAACGTATTCGATATGAGCAAAATAATGGGTGCCGAATCCCTGGAAATAGTCTTGACGACAGGGACGTACCCAGGATAAAAATGATGAGCAAAAAGGCTCAAGAAAAAGAAAAAGTTATAAAATTCTCTTGGTTGTTTTTGTGCTAAAGTTTATTTGAGAAAGAATGATAAATGCAATAGGTATATATGTTTAGTGTTTATACTTCAACCTATGTGCTTGTTAAGATGTTGCATTATAAATCGTATGAAATCATGAATTTTGATTGTTGATTCAAGCTTAATTGTAAAATCTTTGATTCATGATTATACTTTAATGCATGCTTGTTATGATATAGATGGGTTTATCTTCTTTTTATCGCAACACATGACTTGATATGCTATATGTATGCTAAGCTCTTATACATAATGAATATAATTCTTATGCTTGATGAAATCATTGTCAAGAGGGGAGAAGTGTTTTTTTTGAGAGAAGAAAGGTGAATTTTTGAGAAGCAAATGAGTTTTTGGTTTTTGGTTCAAGTGAGAATTTTGTTTGGTTTTCGAGCACGATGTGTACGTTTGTACGAAGTGTGTTTTTTATTTTTCCAAACACCAAAATAATTTTTGATGAGTTTGCCAATGTGTTCATCAAGGGGAAGATTGTAAAATCAAAGGTTTTTTATTATGTTTTTGTGATGAACAAATTGGCATTGGAGATTATTATTGGTTTTGTTATTTGGAATTTATTTGCGAAGTGGTTTTGGAGATGATTGGATTTTCACAGGTGATATATAAGTATTGCTACTGGATTGGGTCCGGTCAGACCGGGCAGTGGCTGCCGGTCAGACCGGCGTGTATTGCGCGGTCAGACGGGCGTAGCCCGCGGTCTGACCGGCCGACACTAGGTCGGTTTCGGTTTCGGGTTGTTTGTTTGGATATCCGTGATTATTTCATGAATATGACTTCTAGATGGATACTATACGTATGTAATACTGTTGTTTGCTAACAATGAGTCAAGTTGGGGATAGCTTGGTCTCGGAATATGTTTTTTGTTTTATGTGTAGGTGAATCTATGCCGGGCTAGTATTGCGGTGATGGACCGGGAGTCGGCTTGGGGATAAGACGACGTCCGTGGTGGTCAGAGATCATGCGGGATACTAAGGCTAGATTTCAATGCACGTGGAAGGTGAAGGTTCCATATGGCATACGATGGAGGTATTGTGTGCGTATGAGATGCGGAGTCGAATTTGGAAGGAGTCCAAATTTGGTGGGATTGATTATGTAAAGTTTGTTTCTTATACGAGAAGGTTTCCTAGAGTGATTAGGATTTCTAGTATGAGATTGGTTCGTGGTTTTAGGCTGCCTACTTTGGGTATAAATAGAGAGGGAGCGTGAGGCTTCCCGGTATCGCTTTTGAGAGCAATTGAGTTGAAAGTTTTTGTTAGGGTTTCGGGTTTAGTCGAGATTTTTGTAAGGAGTGCTATTGGTGCACTTTGTAAACACAGAGAGAATCAATAAAGTTGTGATCTACTTTAAGAGTTCTTCGATTTGTGTTTCATCGGGTTTCGGCGGTCCAACCGGTGACATACCACCGGTCAGACCGGCGGCAAGGTGGCTGTCAGACCGGCAGCATACCTGCGGTCAGACCGGCGGCAGACTGGCGGTCAGACCGGCGTAACAACTTCGGTCAGACCGTGATCCGTCGAATTTGAGGGTAACTTTTATTTCCGCTAAAAGTTTTGGTTTTTGGGCACACCAACCATTCACCCCCCTCTGGTTGGCTTAGTTCTTGCTGTTCGATCCTACAAACGAGAGTTTTGCAATTAAATGTCTTGATGATAACTCTATAATTCTATCACTAAATCTTAAAAATATTGTTATAACACTGATCACAAAACCTTGGTGATAGCTCGAAGATGTCGTTATTTACATGTGGGTATTAGATCCAATACCTAAGCTACATGCTCTGTTACCTATGAGTATGGAATCTAATACCAAGTGCGGTATTCATATGTACTAAATATAATATCTATATACCAGCGGGCATGGTATATATAGGTATTAGGTCTGAAACCTACTTGCTTTCATGCTTGTGGATACTGGATGTAACAATATTATTTATCCATATGCACCTCTTTGGGCTTCTACTGAATCGAGAATTTGGATTGTACATCTTTTTGATTTTGATACATATAAGGTGTCCTACGGATAATGTAAATCGAAACAATTTTGATGGCTGACTCAGGCCTATATGATCGATCGATCGAAATACGGCTCTGGTTTCTTTTTAGGGGTTAAACAACGAGGCATTGTTTGAAATAAAAGAGTTTCCACGGGTGTCGGATATCATTTCTTCAAATAAGGACGAAGTTTACCTAAGGATTTTCTTCCATTCTTCCCAGTATGGAAGAAGTAAAGAAAAAGTATTGCTCCTCTTTTGAAAATATGCAAAAGTAAATATATATGCAGCAATGAATCCCGGCGCAATTCTATTTAGAAGTCAATATATTCTATGTCATATATGATGATACTGATAGGTGTGGGTATTAAATCTGGTATCATGTCGTGTCTTTCTTGCTAATCCATTTTTGGGCTGGGAGGCACCATTTGAAATTTCGATTATTTCAATGTATCGAAAATGGTTTACATTGAGGAAAAATGTGTACTAACCAATAACACCATCAACTACGATGCATCCAAATTGAGGCAAATAATATTCCCTGCGTAATCCTACAGGCAGTTCGCCACAGTCATGCCGACGACGCTGATCCTGAACATGGTGCTCCACGCGTAGTAGAAGGTGACGCTCCCGTTGGCCGGGATCATCCCGCCGTCGCCGACGAGGTAGTTCTCCCGATCACCGCCGGGGTTCCGCCGGAACAGCTTGGGGTCGACCGGGATGGCGCTCCGGAACCCCGGCGCCGCCACGACGACGTGCCCCACATCGCAGCAGCATTGGTTGGTCACCGTCACCTTGAAAAGCGTGCGCGCGCCGCCGCCGACCTTGCTGCGGTCGTCGGCGAGCTGGCTGACGACGACGTGGTCGTTCATGCAGCCCATGCACAGGCAGTTGCCTGGTGATCCGTAAAAACATGCATGGTGCATCCAGAGGGGAAGAAGAACAGTAATAATGTGAGGATTTCTTGATTGTTACTAGCAGTGGCAGATAGTGATGTTGTGAATTTCGTGATGAGAAAGATGATTATTGGTTTTGATGATTGATTACCTTTGGCGATCATGAGGCAGAGGAGTAGAGCAACGAGAGGCTTCGATTCTTGAGCCATGTTTTTTTGCTTTGTGCTTGCAGTGTTTGTGGATGAATTTACTTGGGATCGGGCTTATTTGTAGTGGTGGTCAAATTGATGTGCGTGAATAATATGTCAGACCAACAAAATATGGAATGCTGTAAATTTGACTGTAACGGTCCCATTTCTAGGGAAAATTATTCTTCTTGGCTAACACTTTCCTGTCCATTGACGTTTTGTGTTTTTGTCAGTGTTTTATGATGGCTCAGAAAAGATAATACTTTCCATCCAAAACATATTTTTTGCTTATTTCGACTGGTTTTAGCTGACATATTTGTTCATGATGAATAGCAAAATTATAATACACCTCAAATTAATCTGTGCATGGAAATCAACTACTTCCAGAATTACCTGTATGTATGCATAAATTCACGCATCATTGGCATTTATTAATTAATTGAGTACTTTTTTTGCGTGAAAGAGAGAATGTATTATTGTTAAAACTGATGTGGATTACAATATGAGCAGAGCAGTTCATAGGCAGTGAGAATCCAGGCGCAAAATCGCAGCCTCAACACATCTATTTACTAAAAACGCAAGTTCGTGATCTAGTTTATATTACTCTCTTTACCAAACTACGTCGTACCTGACGAAATAACTTAATCTTGTAAGTATCTGAATTAAAAACTAGGCTAAGAATTTCCAGGATTATCTCTCTGAAAACAAGGAGTAGATAATGACCTTTGCCGGTGTGGGTGGCGGTGGGTATATATAAGGATAAAGGACAAAAGCTAACTTCCTGCAAAATTTTAGCTGTGACAAATGAATGCTAATAGGCGATTGCATATACTGAAGCACAACACTGTAGGTCTTGATGATTGCTTCATGAAAACATGAGGGGAGATGCGTGTCCTTTTGTTATCAGAATTGCTAACCTTCTGCCAAAAGAAAACCCATCTTCAAATCTTGCAGATTTTGGATCACCGAATAAGCTTCGCAATTCGTGCTCTAGGTATTCTCCTCTAACTTCGCTGACTTCCTCTTCTTTTCCAGCCCTGGCGACACCCTATACTCCAGCAGAGGACCCTATGGGTTAGGGTCCTAGGGTGGGTGGTGGTGGGGGAGGAGGAAGGGGGGGGGGGAGATCGTCGGGTTTAGAGGGATGCCTGTGGGAGGCGGCAGCCCGGCGCTGGGCGATGGACCTGGGCGGGCGGTGCGGTGCCTGTGCCGGTGCCGAAATCACGGGGATGAAGGAGGGCGGTGAGTCGGTGTTGGTGGCAGGCGGTGGTGGCAGATCCTGCAGTGGGGAACTACCGGAGATGGGGAAGGGGGAGCGGATAGGGGAGGGGGCTCGCCGGGGGAGGGGCGTCATTGGCGCCTTCTTGCCCGCTGGTGAGGGATCGCGCAGTGGGGTGGTGGCGGTGGAATGCATGAGGGGAACGGGAGGAGGAGAGGAGTAAGGGTTAAGAGTTGTGCAC
The DNA here is from genome assembly GCA_000573905.2 of Oryza punctata. NCBI lineage: Eukaryota > Viridiplantae > Streptophyta > Magnoliopsida > Poales > Poaceae > Oryza > Oryza punctata. The sequence continues at coordinate 19,191,044 of CM002499.2, read as the reverse complement.
GACTTTTAAAGCATATCCAACGGTCCAAAAATTGAAATATAGGAGGTGGGATTTTCTATCAACATATATATTGACAGTCCCTTTTGTTTTTATGAGATGAATGAATGTGTTAAAACTTTTTTTATCCCTCTATGTAAGGTTCCTCATTGTTCACATATTTAATTTTTAATTAATTTTTCATTAATTTGAGATTTCTCAAGTTTATTTTCTATTTTTTTTGCTATTAACCCCCCAAAAATATTTATGTTGCATATAGGTTATAGTAGTACGGATATAGGAAACCTCCGAATCGTCTGTACAGTATAATAAACCCCTAACTACTAAGGCTGCGTTCGTTTCCCAGGGATGGGAACACAGTTTCTCCGCACGGAAAATGGAGCAGTTCATTAGCGCGTGATTAATTAAGTATTAGCTAATTTTTTTTAAAAAATGGATTAATTTGATTTTTTAAGTAACTTTTATAGAAACTTTTTGCAAAATACACACCCCTTAGTAGTTTGAAAAGCGTGCGCGTGGAAAACGAGAGAGATGGGTTGGGAAAACCGGAAGAAGAACAAAGCCTAACTGGTGATTTCTCTCTACCGTGGGCCCACATCAATCTCTCCAGTAGCACAAACGTATGCTGAATTTTTTATTTTTAATTTTTTTATTAAAAGTTTTGCAAAAATAATTTTTCGTTTGAAAGTTCTACAAAAGTAGTCTCCCGCCGCCCTCTTACAGGGCGATTATTAAAAATCGCCCAATCAACGGGCGGTATTTGTAACATGGCAGACGACCGTTGGCTCTCTGCCGACGGCCGTCTGCACATTTTGCAGGCGGCCTCCTTGCCGCTAATCTGGAGGGCGGTTTTTACTGTGCTGGGGGGCCGCCTGCAAAAGGGCGGCGGCAGGTGGCTGGGGGCCTGGAATTTTGCAGGCGGCCCCCTTGCCACCCATTGGATGGGCAGTTTTTAACTGTGCACAGAGATTAGGGTTTCCATACGTTTTATTATGCTTGTTATCGAAATATTCGGTACAAAATTTTAGTAATTCATCAAATTGAAAACTAATAAAAGAGGTGTAATGATTGTAAATTTGTTTGATGTAAACTATGATATTTGGATGAATAAAAGTAGGTAACACGCACTATGAGAAGAGAAAAATCAGGTATATTTTATAAAGTTAAAGACTAGGTGAAATTGTCGGTCGAGGATGCGGTGTGTGATTTTGAAGCATTAGGTTAATGATCTTGTAGAAACAAGAAGAGTATGTAAAATTTAGTAAGTACCGGATGATATATAGTCCGATATTTTTTATTTGTACGCATGCAATATACCATCGTAATTAAATATCGTAATGATAAGATAGGAAAGAAGTGTCATGGATACACGATACAAATTTGTCGCTCCCGACGAGTGTAGATTGCGCCAACCTACTAGCCCCTTCTATCTGGGTCAATATGCGTTGCATTTTCATGGTCCTTCAATCGTTGGTACTCTCTTTTTGTTTCAGAATCTGTTATCTGTTCGCCATGATAGGATGGAGTAACAATGTCGATCCACTGAGTAAATCGACACATCCTTGGATTGCCCTATGAAATTATTAAGATTAGTCAGTAAGGGTAGAAATATTGTGCAAATCGAAGGACAATTTGGAAAAAGTTAGACATACAACGAAATCGTTGTCTACATTGGGGCAGACAAAATATCTCCTGCCAAATGTTTGTTCTGCAAAAAAGGTAGCCACCTGGCAGCGATCTCGACAACCACACTTGGGACGCTCCGACCTTTTAGGTAACCCTAATGGATTGTTCCTCCAATCTAAGCTTGCAATTTCTACCCGACGTTCGTACTCCATCCAAGCCTGAATGAATTGTGTGGTCGGTTCAGGTTGCGTTATCGGCCCGCCATTGGAAGTAACTCTGGCCGTGTCGATCCATTGTATGAATTGACATTTCCTTACATCCTAATACGTGCACACATTGTGGGGATATATAAGGTCATGATAGTAGTGATGCGCGATGAAAAGAAAAATTGCACTTACGACGAAATCATCATCGACGATGTTTGGACACGCGAAGCATCTTTGTCCGCGAGTTCGGTGCTTTACGGACCGTATGACCTGACAACGTTCACCACAATGACACTCTGGACGTTCACGCCATGTCGGGAGTCCCGGGGGATTTACCCGCCATTCTAAAGTTTCAGCAGCAATTCGGCGTTCATATTCATCCTTCCACCGTAGGTACTCCGATCTTGTTTCACTACGTGGGTATGGATGTGTTCCATCCGATCGTGGGTTCTCCATGTCTACCCACTCAATGAAGTTGCACAGTGTACAATATGACTGAAAAATATGTTACGGTTTTGTACAAGGCAGTTAGTGTTCTATCTATTGGAACTACGAGTAGACGAACCATACCTGATCAACGTTAGTGCATTGGAAGAATCTCCTGCCCCGAGTTTGTGCTATGAGGGATGACTTTAGTATGCATCCATCCCCACAATCGCACAAAGGACGGTCACACCATGGGGGAAACCAACCGGCGAAAGGATCGCTTCGCCAGTTTAGACGCTCAAGAAATGGTGGTTCCATTATGGGAATTTGTGCGATAGGTGGAACGAAGATATGAACGGGTTGCTTTCGACTGGTCAATTATATAGCCCCTCACGTTGTGCAATATATCTTCACTAAAAGAAAGTTGTATAGTTGAATCGATGTGACAACACGAGCACGCACCGACTCGTCTCACTTTATGACAGTAAGCAGCGCCGAAAGTTGACCGTGACAACTCGTGCTGTGGTGGACTGTGCACTTTAGTGGAACTGACAGTACCGTGATGCGCCGAAAGTGTGTTGTCGTACGCATAATTTATTGTACCATGGTACGAACGGCAAGGACGATAAAGGGGAGAGAACCAAATGGAGTAGTAAAACCAATAGTAGTACTGATTAACAGGTACAAAAGGCAAAAGACAAGTAAAGCATAAGTAATAAAGTGGTAGAACACTACTGACGAGGCCTCTTGCCCCTGTCCCTCCTACCCTGCGCCCTAACGTGTCCCTGAGAGTACGTTAGCCGGTCCGGTGGAACGGCACGGCCTACTCTCCCCGCCTGAGCAGGTGTGACATCCGGCTGCTCCTGGGTATGCGCCTCTGGAGCTCCTCCAAGCTGAGAGGAGCCTAGTATGTCCTGGTCCTGCTCACCCTCCAAGTCGTCGTTGTAGAAATGGTCAGTAGGACCTGACCCACCGGCGTGAGAGGAGGAGGCACCTGTACCGAAGATCCCCACGTGAAACCCTGTAAAAGAATGACCATCATTTTCATATAGGTATTTACTAGTACTAACAAATATTACATTACCGTGTGGCCAAGGGATCGACGATCTGGTGGAAGAGCTGGCGAAGGCACCGGAAGTGTCGGTGAACGCGCCCGTCGTGCCGGCGAATGCTGCGGCCGAGCCTGCGAACGCGTCGGACATGCCTTGGAACGCGGAGGACGTGCCAGACGTGCCTGCGAAGCCGGTGTCGAAGCCGGCGAACCCGCCCGAAGGCATACGAGGTCCTACGATGATGTATTGTTAGATCACGATGTAGTTATGTTTTTCTACAAAATCAAAAACATAATAGAACTAACCTCTTGTGGGAGCAGTACCATGAGAACCCGCCGCTGTAGGTCGTGTGGGACCGCCTGCAGAGACGCGTGGACGTGGCTGTACAGGACCACGTGGAAGAACGGCGTCGAGTGCGTTGCGACAGGAGAAGACGTGCATGACCGAGCGCATCTTGCCCCTCATCCGGTCGAACACGGCCCTCTGCTCAGGCTCAATCAAGTACAAGCCTGCGTCCAACCTCAGTGCAATGGCATTCATATCTGCATTGATAGCCCGTGCGGCGTCGGTCTATTCAACGTGAAAGTAAAAGGTGCAGTTCATGTCACTACCTACGTAAGACAAATTAAAGAATTGAATAAAGTTATACAATGGTGACGTACCCCCATGAAGTATTCTCGGTCACGGTGTGTGGGATACACGTCCGTCACAGCGGGAAGGTGCGGCTCAGGGGCGGCAGGAGTGAAGGTGACACGCGCACGGGTGCGAGGTAGGTACCAGCGGAGGTAGTCACGGTAGTGCTCCTCAGTGTGGACAAAAAGCTCATGGACCACCTCTTCTGTAGCAATCACCCAGTCATCAATGTAGTGCTGTACCCGGGAAGCCCAAAGTGCGCCTGCTTGTTGTCCTCGTCGTGTCAACCTGTCGAGAAAGGTTAATTTTATGATTCGATGACATTAGTAAAGCATTGCAATTTTAAATATTACTGTTCGCACTCACGAGTGGTCTCCGTGCGGTTAGGGGGGTGCATGTTGCCCGGGAAACCCTGCCGCAAACCAAACTTTGTCAGCACACGCTGCGGGTAGTCAGGCTCGACGCAGATGTCGTACACCAGAGGCACCGTCGTCAGCCAGTAAGCCTGGTCGCGGGTGCAAAAGGACGAGAGTCCTAACGGTGCTCTCGCAGCAATGGCCTCAGCTCTGTAAGGCTCCCTGATGACGTCGTTCGGCTGGAGACGGTCGAATTCGAACACGAACTCCGGGTAACTACGTCTCACCTGGACGTGAGCGTACCGACGCTGCAACATTAAGAAGATCAGATTGAGACAACACATTGAGACATGTTATGTGCTTACAAGAAAGTAGTATGTAAAGTAAACGATACGAACAGCTTGGTTTACACGTACCGTATGTTGACACCAATACGTCCCCATGGTGGGTCCGTCCTCAGGCCACTGCGCGCTGGGACCAACTCCGAAGGGTGCGCGGTCTACCACAGGTCATCCTATGGCAAACCTCTCAGCTGCCCATAGCTGAACCAACATAGGGCAGCCAGGGAAGATCGCTCCCGCGTCGGTCTTCGTGCACGACTCACACAGCGCACGGTACGTGGCCTCTAGCACGGCAGATCCCCAGCACCACTGGGGCACCTCCTCTGGCTCAGAATCCGCGATGGACCGTGCGTAGTGGACCAGACGGAAGTCGACAGCGTGGCCATGTGTGTTGGTGAACATCACCCAACCGAAAAGCCACAGCAAGTACGCCTCAAGGGCGTGTCGTACTGAGTACTCATCGGCATCAGGGTCCAGCTGGTCCATCTGCAATTAATCATAAAATGGTAGTATGAACTGATATGTTAAATGCTAAATCATATAGAAAGGAACTACTTGTGTACTTATAGTGAACTGAAGCAGCCAAGCCTTGGTAGGCCCGACGGTAGTATACGTTGGAAGGGGGTTGGGCCCTCCTAAACCTGGACGGGCGCATCACGTGAGAGAAGCGCGCGGTGATATCCTCCTTCCACCCAGCACCACCATCGACGGGACCTACGGGGTCTCCAGCGAGAGGTAGCCCAAGCAGGAACGACACGTCCTGCAGTGTCGGAGCCATCTCCCCACACGGAAGATGGAACGTGTGCGTCTCCGGTCGCCAGCGGTCCACAAGAGCAGCAAGGAGTGACCGATCCACATCCTACCGCTTCGCCGGGTCACGCTCGTCCGCCCCCACGTCGACAAGCCTACAAAGCGGAAGAAGGCCTGCCGCACGCAACCTGCATAGATTACATTTTAAGCATTAGTACAAACCAAAATATCGTACATATGCCTAAATAAATCATAAACAAATATTTACATAGACGTACCAAGGAATGTGTCGTGGGTCGATACGCAACAACTCTCGTCCCGTACGTGGACGGAAGGTGCTAAGCTGTGCACCCTGGACTGCAGACAGGTATGAGCGGTGGTTCCTGTCAATCCCCCGGTTGAACAGCTCCGGTGTGTCGTCCGCCATACCAGCATCATAAATAATAATCGGAAAAAAAGAAATTATTATTTCAAAATACCTTACAACCGTTCATAACTAGATTACTTACAATTATTAACAAATATGTGAAAACATATATTCTGTTACAGTACAAAATATTTCGGCTTCAAAATTACTCCAAATACACAATACGAGTACCAGTTACGAGAACTGCAACATAAAAATACAAATACCACTGTCCTTACTCCGAATACACACTGCAATTACAATAATATTGTACTAACGCATTACAGCAACCTGAATTGAAATGTGACAGCACAAATACATACTCCGAACACTACAAAGAACACACGAGCAGTCTAATTCATAACTCAATAGCTATGTTACACCATGGAATCGCCTGGCACTCGAGAACGCCTTGGCCGTGGACGCCTGCTTGTTGTTCCTTCCTCTGGTGGTCGCCTTCCATCACTTCCCTGTCCAGACGGGCTAGCATCAGCGCCGCTAGGAACTTCTGCATCCTTCGGGCATTTCTTGTACGTATGGCCACGCTCGTCGCACCTGCTGCAGCGTAGAGTCCTCCCACCTGCCTCGGACTCATCCATGTCGTTCCTGATGCGTCTTGTCTTACGGCGACCCTTCTTCACCCTTAGCTTGGACGGGTCAGGAACGTAAAGAACTTGGGGCCTCAGAGTTGTGTATGTCCCAGAGATGCCGAACCCATATATCTCCTCACTCCATGTATGAAAGATTGCTTCTTTCCTAAAATAATGTGAGACATACACATCGGGACATATGCCACAATCACCGGCTGCGGCAAGAACGTGTGAGAATGGCAGGTGTCGAAGCTTAGGCTTCATACAACTGCAGCTACATCCACCATCCGCTTTCAAGACACATTTCTGCACTGCTTGCTTACGATAGATACCACGCCTGCTCATATCAACACACATTACTTCGTACCGATGAACTTGTGTGCCTTGAGCAACAACTCTATGCCTCCGTGCCTTTTTGATTTTATCTTCCATGTACTTAGTCACGACTTGGCCAAATACTACATTGTTATTACTCATTGATGGACCAATTTTCTAGTATCGATCCCTGAAGTATGCCTGTGTGCCGTGAAGGATGAATTCAACAATAGCAACCAATGGAAGTACCCGAACTCCGCGCATTACCCAGTTGTATACCTCAGCCAAATTGGTTGTCATTATGCCATACCGAGATCCATCAGTGTCGTACAACAATGACCACTTCTCCTTAGGTTCATTCTCAATCCAATGTGTGAAACATCTGATGGATGACCCCGACCTTCTTCTCATTGTCGGTGGGTCGTCATGTAATGCACCAAGAGGTATTGGAGGCTCGTCACCTTCAACTTGTGGTCGACGAGATTGCTCGTCAGTTTGCTTCGTTGTCAACTCATCCAGCCTTCTCCACAGCTCATTAAATTTTTCTCTTGATTTTGAGAACACAGCCTCTTGAAAAGATCCATAAGATGCTTGTTCTTGAATTGCTTGTAGAAGTTAGCACCCATGCGACGCATGCACCACCGACTCCGAACATCAGGCCACTTTGCTGGTAGTCCCTTCTCATCCCAACCATTCTGCAAGTAGTCAATAGCCCGCAACATGCCGGCATGATGGTCATGTATAAGGCAAACATTGGGTCTCATACGCACAACTGCTATGCGCACTCTCTCCAGGAACCAGTACCAACTTTCAGTGTTCTCACTCTCCACAAATGCAAAAGCCATAGGTAAAACCTGATTGTTGCCATCACACCCAATTGCTGTCAATATCTGACCACGGTATTTACCTGTTAAAAAAGTTCCATCTATGCATAGAACAGGTCGACAGTGCACAAAAGCGTTGATGCAAGCCCTCAATGAGAAAAAGGCTCTTTGCAACACCATCTTCGTTGGATCATTAGCCGATGGAAATGTGTGGAGGTCATAGTAAGTATTACTATTCCTCTGGGCAATGGTGGCTAACAGACGAGGCAAATTATCATAGGATGCTTCAAATGTTCCGTACCTCACCTCAAGAATTTTTTGTTTAGCTCTCCAGGCCTTCGCATAGATTATCGTGTATTTGAATTTGTTTTCAATGTGGCTGATAATAGATCTTGGTTCAAAGCCAATGTTAGAAACAACACTGTCGTACATCTCACTTACCACGAAAGCTGATGTGATATTCCGGTGATACTTCTCCACCCCTTGTAAATAACACTGGTGCTCGGTCACAATGCTAACTTTCCAATAATCATTCCATGTCCCCTTATATGCATGCACATGCCAGGGACAATCTTCCTTCATGCACCTCACTTCATACACATAGTTGGTTGATTTGAGCACCCTAAACTCTCTCTGCAAGGAAACTACCCAATGCTTGACCGCCTCCTTCATCTCATCCTTATGAGCATATCTAGCACCCTCAATTACCTCGTTCTCCTTGTATTCCCTCGGTACATGATGACCCTCTGAGATAACTAGTCCAGAGAAATCCTCGTTGGTCCAATCAGTGGGCATTACATCACCTTCCTCATCGGATGATGCGTCGCCCTCCACTTGCTCATTATCCGAATCTTCCCTCTCCATTTCATCAACGATTGTATGGACTCTCTCCCCCTCATCCGCCATGCCCATGGCCTGCTCTACCCTTGTTTGGTTTTGCTCACTTTGCATCGATGGTCCAACGACATCACCCGCATTGCTAGGACCCTCGACATCATCGGTTCTCACTGAAACATTTGCATCTTTCTCTTGCACCGACACAAATATAACACGGGGCCATGACCGTTCAAAAGCCATCTCCACATAACGTCTCCATGCAACAGTACTATCCATCGGTATTAGTTCCCAAAAATAACCCTCTGTTGCACGACTCACTACAACAGATATTGACATTGTGTACACTTCTGGGTCTATTCTAAAACCTCTCAACAACCAACTATAAATTGACTGAAATGTTCTCTCTGCAGGCCTATCGATGCCCTTAGATGTCATTACAAAATCTGATAAATCAACACCTTCTGGACCAAATCTAAGGTTCCCTTCACCGTGAACTATCTAAAATAGGACCTTATTTGACATTGTGCCTGATTAAAAAAATAACTAGGTTAACTATGTTCATCCCGTACTGATAAGATCTAACATCATGTTTATCGGTACTCCGCACTCCGCACTAATTTACAATTTCTCCAATATTGTTCTGTGTCCTATGTCCACAGTTCTACAAATAGATGGCGTGCTTCAGATCGAACTAAACTACATTTTTCAATTTACACTATGGCCTAAGTATCAAATCCTACTAAAATCTACTATGTTCTAGATCTACACAAAAGTGTTGTCTTCTATAGATCTACTAAAAATTAACGAACTACCACTGCAATTGACCATAAATTAACAACACAATGTAATGTGATGTATTTACCTGTGATGAAGTGCGCAAACCAGCAGGGCTTCGCCGCTCTCCTTCTGCTCCCCCTCACACCTCCCTCTTTCTTTTTTTCTGGAATTACGAGTGATTATAATGCGAATTTCAGAGAGGGGAAGGTTCTTATAGGGGTGGGGTTAAAAACCGCCCTTTCAAAGGGCGGCAAGGGGGCCGCCTGCAAAATTCCAGGCCCCCCGCCGCTTGCCGCCACCCTTTTGCAGGCGGCCCCCCAGCACAGTAAAAACCGCCCTCCAGATTGGCGGCAAGGGGGCCGCCTGCAAAATGTGCAGAGTGCCGACGGCCGTCTGCCACGTCACAAATACCGCCCGTTGGTTGGGTGATTTTTAATAATCGCCCCGTAAGAGGGCGGCGGGAGACTACTTTTGTAGAACTTTCAAACGAAAAATTATTTTTGCAAAACTTTTAATAAAAAAAATTGAAATAAAAAAATTCAACGTATGCTATCTAGGCCTAGATGGGCCACTCGTCCGAGTTAGACTATATACTCGATTTTCTCTAGACTATGCCTGTTTATTTGGGCCATGTATGATCATGTGTTTTCATATGTGTAGGAAACCAGGCCGATTAGGTTGGGCGATCGGAGGAGAGAATGACAGTTTGGTATTCCAAGAAAACTGGTATAGTGGTATTTATCAGGAATCCTATTCGGCACAAATGCGCCTGCAGGCACACTATTCTGGCCCATCGGGCCCATAGGCTTGAATGCCTGATAGCCTGGGAGGTGGAAAGATTAGTGAACAAAGCTTCCGCTTCGTATTCTCTCGTCCCTGTGTCTCTATCCATTCCCATTCATAAACCACTCAACAAATGCGCCAGCGGCCAAAAATCCGTCCACATCCGCTTCCCGCCATCCCTCCCCACCTTGTCGGTGTCGGAATTCCCCATTCCATCTCTGCCTCTGGCCGCCCTCCATCCCTCTCTATCTCCTTTCTTCAACAATGGACTTAAACTCTAGTGCTAGGGGCGACCATGTCTGCATCCGCCACTGCTCCAGCTGCGAGGACTCCACCGTATCTATCCCCGCCATTGCCACGCAATGTATCTGCCTTGTGCCAGCCTCTTTAGATCGGGAGTAGACTTCGGTACTGGACAGGAAGACAACCAATGGTTGAGGCCAGGAGAGGATGATTTTGGGTATTTAGATAAAAGCTTTAGATTATCTTTGAATTAATTTTCAAACGTTTTATATTTGAATTGAAAGTTTTTTGATTTTGTGATGAAAGTTTCATGTCTTGAATTGAAAGTCTTCTTTTCTTATTTGAGATGAAAATTTTGTTTTTGAAGTTGAAAGTTTGTGATTTTGACATAAGAGTTATGGAAACAAATTGAAAGTTTTTGTGATTTGAGATAAAAGTTCTTGAACCGAAATGAAAGTTCTTGGGATAGGCGGGTTGTCCGACGGCATACCCGTCATCACCCCCACACCACCTGCCCCCAATTTCTAGTGATGGTATGGTGTCGAGTACATCGACGATTGGCAGGAATGCAGGCCATGCTGCGCAATCGAGGCAACACTGGAGTTCACGATCGTTGTGTCGCTCCTCGCCCCGCTCAGCGTTTACTCTCCTGACTCCTGACGACATGTCGACGCCTGCCTGACTGCAAGTCCGTGTCTCTGAGATGGGCGACGACGCCGCGGCGTGCTGCGACGTCGTGACTCCCGACCACAGCTTGAGCAGCAGCCAGTAGGAGGCCACGCGACGTCCTCATTGTGATTTGGTGAGGTCATCTGATCTTCGAAACAATCGACTTTCGAATAGGAACTAAAAAGAAAATTTTCCGATGGATTTTAGAGGAAATTTCGAATTTCAAAATTCGAATTCCAAGAATTGAATTTGGATAAGATTTTTTTTGGATTTTTGGGATCTCGGATTTAATTGAGATCTTTCTGACTTAGATCCTTATTAATCACACTGAAAAACCAATTTTTTGCTAATAGAATTTTTTATTAAGAACAATTTTATAACGACCTGAATATCGAGGCGTTATGGAAGCTATTAACATATCAAGTGAAAAATGTGGAATGAAATCATTAGTTGATTTAATTAAATTTAGTGAACTAATGGTATGATGATGATATATATATAGATCACTCACTCCTCTGGATGGTTTGATTCTGTGTGCCACACAGGCCATCAAATGATCCTCTTTTCTATTCAGTAGCTATAATTAGATTCAGCTCAACACTTACATCATCCTTCGTCAATCCATCAACCATCATTTATTTAGTAACATCCATTAATTAAATGCAATCCTACCAGCATTTAGAGACAGTCATGCTGATGACATCCATCCTGAACACGGTGCTCCACGCGTAGAAGAAGGTGAGGCCTGATCCGTTGTTCAGGATCGTCTTGCCGTCGCCGACGAGGTAGTTCTTCTCCTCCTCGCCGGGGATCCGCCGGAACAGCTTCGGGTCGACCGGGATGGCGCTCCGGAAACCCCGCGCCGCCACGACGACGTTGCTCACCTCGCAGCAGCACCGGTTCGTCACCGTCACCCTGAACGTGTACACGGTGTGCACGCCGGCGACGACGACCTTGCTGTGGTCGTCCTCCACCAGCTGCTGCCCAACGTCGACGTAGTCGTTCATGCAGCGCAAGCACACGCAGTTGCCTGGTGATCCGTATACAAAAACATACATGATGCATCCAGAGGAAGAAGAAGAACAGTAATGTGAGGGTTTGATTTGTTGAATAGTACTAGAAGAGAGGGACATTATGAATTTGTGATGAGAAGATGATTATTGCTTTTGATGATTGATTGATTACCTTTGGTGATCATGAGGCAGAGGAGGGCCGCAAGGAGAGGCTTCGATTTCGACTCTTGAGCCATGGTTTTTGTTTTCTGTTGCAGTGTTTGTGGTTGGATTTCCAGGGGATTGGGCTTATTTGTAGAGTGTAGTGATGGTGGTGAAATTGTTGTCTGTGAATAATGTCAGGCACCGGCAAATTTGGAAAGCTGTAGTCCTATTTCTAGGGAAAATATAGTTACTGGTAAAAACTTTACAGTTCAATGCCTGTGCTTTTCTATGGGTAAAATATATTTTTCATGAAGTGTGCTGCCCATTCTTTGGTATGGGAAATTTTTACCTTATTCTCATTTTATTTGTGGCTATTCATTTAGTTTTGGTTGTTTTTTAATATTAAGAATTTCAAGCAGTGATTTGTAAAATTAACAATAAGAGTGGTTGGGGTGGCAGATTTTCACTAGCACAACCAAAAGTAGAACATATTCCGTAATGTCAATATCTATTTATGATGGTGCTTCAAAGAGAAACATATTTAGCACCAATATATATAATTGTCGCCTAGTTAGGCGGTTTTAGCTGGCAATTGTGTTGAAGATGGGGTAAGATTTAATACACATCTTTACTTAACCCGTATGAAGATCAATTCCTTCTATAACTGCTGATATTGAAACAATTCATTCCTGGACTAGCTACCAGAAACCAAAGTGCCATCGCAAACACTAGTATACGTGATGACAGGAACAAATATTGTCCGATGTTACAACTGCCTTATTGAGATGACCTATACATAGCTCAAAGGCTCATGCATGGTGCCTTGAGTTGTAAAATGACATTCTCTGCCAATGACAAATGGTTGGTGCAATTCAGGGTTAAGTCTGTACTCTATAAAACTTCAGCCGTTCAGCCTACTCCTTGTTTGTCTTTCGTGTTCAGCTAACCAAAGATCTTTCTTTCACATGCAAGAAATTGGAAACCTTGTAGATCTATCTATCGTATCTGAGTTAATTTCTTTGCAGAAAATCATGAACCCTCTTGATAAAACTTTTTTTTTCACCTGGCTGATAATGTTAATTAACTTGGGTTTAGGATGGGTTCTTGGCGTATCACTGTACAAAACCATTTTTAAAACACCTTGGTTTCGTTTTTTATAATAGCAAGAGAGCTCTACTGAATGACACAAGCTGGCCAACGATGGGTCTATGGTTCGGGCACTGTGCCCAGTAATAACCCATCTTGCATCTACCGTCATACGTGTACGCTGCTGGAAACCCATCTTTAATTCCAGTTCATAACTTTTTTAGTGCCGATTGTGTAACTGGAACGCACAGTCCAGAACTAAAACTGAGTATTTTTTATCCTGGTTAAAATAACCGGGACTAAAAAGAGATCTTTAGCACCGGTTGGTGTTATTAACCGGTACTAAAGATCAATTTTTTTAAAATATTTTTTAAGATTGCTTCTTTTTTATACATATGCATATATATGTATAAGAACGTACATATTTATTTATATTCATGTATATATATAATATAAATGTTTATATTATAAAAATACATATATTTATAAGTACATATATATATGTATTCATAATTATATGTACTTAATTATAAATATATATGCCTTCATATATAAAGACATATATATTTATAATTAAGTACATATATATACATGCATATATCTATGTAAGACATATACAAACATATAAGTAAATATATACACATATAATTATTGGTATGTATATATATTACAATCATTGTTTATTTCTAATGCTCTATCGTATATTACAAAAGCTAAGAGGAAGGGCGAGGGTGAGATGCAACAATAGATCTTCCATCGTAGTAGAATTCTCCCGCGAGATTAATAACCTCATCCATGATAAATCCTATTTGTTGTTCTTGAACAACATTTATAAATTCCTCCTAGGAGAGTTCCTCCTTCATCCAAATAATCTATCATTTGAAAAAATATATAAATATATAAAATCAATAAGAAATCGAGACGTAATGTATGAACGATGTGTACATACTTGCATATCCTTGTCACTGTTGATTTGATGTGTTATGGTGTGCACATAGTTACAGACATAGTAGCCACACAAGTTGGTCCCCTACTCCTGTTTTGCACACTAAAGGAGAAACGAGAGATATAATATATATTTCTATTTTAGAACAAATGATTTAATATAATTGTGGAGCATGTACTCCCTGGAAAGTTCATCCTCAAATCCAGTTTTTCTTTCCAAACCCGTGGCTGGTTGTACGGAACCGTGCCCATGCCCTATGTACAGTTATAAGCTATGATTAATTATTCGAGATCCGCATAGTAGCAATAACAATAGTCATAATGATAATGGAATGGATGGCATTAACTATCAAGCATTTCAAAAAACTTAGCGGAAGTACTTTCCGGTTTATTCATTGAGTCGTAGACATGAAGTTTGCTTTAAGAAAGGTCTATAAAAAAAGGACTGAGTGGAATCTGCAAATTGCATGAGATGATATGTATGTCACGGTATGAATACGAGAAGGAAATTGTTACAAAAGATGGTAAAAACTCACACTGTGTTGTAAGGCAATAGTGTACAGATCTTGAAATGTTGTTGCACTAGGAAATGGTGAATGTTATCCTTGGTTTCTTTCTCAAAATCTTGTATAGTCATCTGGTTAACTCTATAGGGGTCAATGGATCCAACCGTGAAAGCTCCCTGCCTACGACATAGTTGAATCACCATTCTACAACGGAAAAAAGGAATTTTCACCAGCTATCCGTACACTGTAATTATTCCATGCTACACAGAAGGAGCTAAGGAACGAAATAAAATTAAACGATACTTACAAAACCCAACAACTGAGAAGAGCGACATCGAGATTGTCTCGCTGGTATACGTCAAAGACATCTTCGAAATGGATACAGATATTATCATCTCCTAGAAAGTAATCTATGTTTTTAACCCTCACAGTGAACATCTTTCTACCTTTGGCTGATTTTTCCATGTACAATTGATGGGATCGGTACTTCTGTCTAGATAGGTTATTCACCTCATCAGGCTTGACAAGTGGTTCACCGAGGGTAAATTTGTATTTCAGATCCTCTTTTGTTGTTTTTTCAGTAGGATTTTGACCTAGCACTTGCTCGCTCGTAAGATTTGTCTCTTTCATAAATTGTTGTATTTCGAGTTCTTCTTCGGATAGCATCGGCTCAACCGTTTGTTTTGTTTGCTTAACAAGCTAAGCAACATCTTTGGACTTTCCTTTAGCCTTCTGAAAAGACTTGCGTATTGATCGGTCATGGTCCGATGCTAAGGTCTTCTTGGCCGGTTCACTCCTTTTCTGAAAGAAGACGTTAGTTGCCGAGTCTATTGGAGTCTTCTTCTGCGGAATCCGCGGCTTGAAGTGATCCTGCACTTCTTTTCTCACGACCTCGTCAGTCTCCTCATCAGTCCTATCATACGCACTTTTCTTGAGAGCAGCTTGTTTTGGCTTCTTAGTTTGTTGTGTGGAGTTTGATGGAGCAGGACGGATGAAAACGGTCGGAAACGATCGGAAAACTACCTCAACCATTTCCATAACCATATTTTTCTTGGAAACAAAATCGAAAACGGTAAAAAAACGATATCGGAAATATCGAAAAACCAGAAATGGAACAATACAGATGGAAACATGTTGGTACAGATCGGAAACTGGTAACAAAGACGGAAACATTAAAATATAAAAAAATTATTTAATTTTGCATAAGTATGTAATATATATAAATAGTTTCAAGCTTATACTATATAAATTATAAATTAACTTCATTTTAACCATACACTCAAAGTTAGGGATCTGATTTAAGAGTCAATCAATCTCTAAACCGTGATCAAGTATAGACATAACCTATAAATATCGGCATATTTAGTAATACGGTAGTTACCATATTATAAGAAACGGTAATTTCCACCAGAATATGGTAAATACGGAAAAGATCGGTATAACAACAAAACCATTTCTGTTTCCATTTCTATATTTTTTACCATTTCCATGTACAATTCAGTCGATTACCGTTTCCATATGGCTCGACCGGTAAAAAGCAAAAACGAATGGCACTCGGCTGGTAATTTTCGTTACCGTTTTCGCCCCCACAATGGACGAGGTGGGCAAGATTGTTTGGTACTTACAACCGTTTGCGGCGTTGAAGATGGAGGAGACGGTGTAGGCGGCGGAGACCTCAGAGGAGTCGGTGCCCACGGAGAAAACGGTGCAAGCGGAGGAGATGTGGGAACGGACGTCACTGCTCGCTCGGGAAACGTGATGTAGCGCTTGCACCATGTTACAATGGCATGGGTTGTGTCTCCTAGTTTCGTCTCCCCGTCTCCTCCAGGGATGTCCAACTCGAGATCCTCGAAGCCTGGGACCACCTTCTCATATTCGACCTTTGATTAACGAGGTGGAATCGGCCTACAATGGTACGTCTCGTCTTGTTGCACTGGTATGGCCATTTCACCTGCCACCTTCATGAGAATCGAGGTTAGTAATTAACATATGCACCAACTTTTGCAATGTAACGATTCATATATCATAAAACTACGAACAAACCTTGATTGATATGTTCCTGAAGGGAATATGTAGCTCACACGATGTCCGTTGCGTGATTTCATCCACAGGGCAGGGTGGTTTGTCAACATCTGACCCTACTGCAGCTTCCAGGTTCTGATCTCCTACTTGCCCTGTAGAAGCGCAACTGCTTCCTTTCCCTGAGGGGCTCACCATGACTGGAGGAATGAATGACTGTGTCTGCTAGCGTGACTCACTTAAGCGTTAGTCCACCTGTCTTGCCACCTCCTCTTCCAATCGTGCATCATAGGCTGTGACCTTTATTTCAAGATCTATCAACTTCGCATCTTGATCTCTCTTGCTTCTCATGTGACTCCGGTACGTGTGGATGTCCTCTTTGAACCCATACTTCCATGCAACCACACTTTTTTCACGCGTTCATCCTAGGTGCTTGGGATTCTGCAGTGCGAGCGTTAGCTCGTCCTTCTCTCTGTTGGGCTAGAAATTTCCCTGAGCAGAGGCCTCTAGGTCATCGATGAGACGGTGTGCTACTTGGTGTATGTCATCGCCAAAGATTAGAGAGCCATCACCAGGATTCAGTGTTCCCCCATTAGCGTAGTACCAATATTTTGATCGTTCAGGCCAATCAGCTATTGCCGGAATGATACCTCTTTCTTCTAATGTTGCTTCCATTCTCTACCACTTGGGTACTGCCTTCTCGTAGCCGCTCGACCCTAGCCGGTGGAAGTATTTCTTCTTAGGGCATCTCCAATGTATATAGAAAATGTAGTCCATATAGATGGGACCCATATATATAGACTTTAACTATTGTAACCTTCACAATATATATAGATAGCAAAAGTATTAGGACGAGAGAGGAGGAGGTAGAGACAAATAACATATTTTATTCTCTATGGGCAGCCCATATACTTATAGGTAGCTTTTGTTATTTTCTTGCTTATGGACTATTTTTGTACTACATTGTGGATGCCCTTAGCTGCATTGGCTTTGTTGTGGGCTATCTTCGCTTGCCCTTCCTATCCTATCTTGTAGGCGACAAATGCATCCTAATGATCATTTAGTTTAGTGAATTGTCGAAATCCGGTGTTAGACCTTTCACTACATATTTGTTGTACAGATATTTCTTGTAGTTCTGGAACTGTTCGGCCATCTTCTTTATAGTTCATTCCTTCACTTTGGCATGTTCTTCCTGAGGGACCGTGAAAGTCTTGAGGATAGTGGTCCACAACATGTCTCTCTGTGGCCACCAGGACTAAAAATTAATTTTACCATGGCCAAATTAATTTCATTAATTATAGGTTTAAAACAATACTAATTAACTTTAGCCAAATAAACTGCATTAAAAGTCCATTCAAGATGAAATAAAATCACAAAAATAATGAGAAAACACTTAAAATTGTTATTAATTTAAAAAATAAAATATAATTAACCCATGCCTGATTACATGCATTAAGTATAAAATAAAATCACAAAAATAATGAGAAAACATTTAAAATTGTAATTAAATTTGAATAATCATATATAAATAATCCACATTGTCAACAACTACTAAGTACTTCTAATTTTCACTTAATTAAGATATATGCAACCTATATTTGTAGTGTTATCTATATCGACATTGTCGACAACTACGGATAACAGCGTAATTCCAGCTACTTAAGAAATATGCAACCTATGTTTATATATATCGACATTGTCAAGAACTACAAAGAACAGCTAATTTCCACCTACTTAAGAAAAAAATATGCAACCATTGTTATATATATTGACATTACCGAGAACTACGAAGAATAGCTAATTAAATTTCGCCTACTTAAGAAATATGAAACCTACATGTATATTGTAATGCATTGTGTACGCAATAATTAACTAAAATAGTTATATACAAAAAGAGTTGCATATAATTTGTTGGCAGTATGCCATGAGGCCCTTCAACCAAGCCTGTCGAAACCAGCCAAGCAGCAAGGATCCGAGACCCCTCGAGGCGAAGCCCCGTGGCGAAGACATCAGGGTGAAAGGGACGATGGGCGAAGAGTTACACCGGGTCCCTGCCGGTCTGGGAGAAGGCTGCATGGCGAAGGCATGCGCTGAAGGAGGATGACTTCGCCAGGACGGACCCGATCCAAGGAGATCCAGTGGGCCAGCCCAATCGCCTCGGCCCATGGACCAATGAGCCAGTAGTCGCCAGGCGACCCGTTGAGGGCCCGTACACCTTAATTACATTGAATACCCATGTAGGGGCCCCTTTATGAGGGTAACCATGTAAAATCCACTGTAATAGCCCTAAACCCTAATAGGGGGATCTGTAATGGGGTTATAAATAGCCACCTAGGGCCATGTAAAACGGGATCCCAATTTTCAATACAAAATTTCATACACTTTACTTTCCCAACAACTGTTGAGTATCCACGTTCTTCGACGTACGCAGTTGTCGTTTCGACAACAGCTGGCGCCGACCGTGGGGTCCTCTGACCGGAACCACTGAGAGCGAATGCTACCGAAGAAGGTCTCAAAGGAGAGGGTTGCGAACCCAAAGGAGAGCTTAGCAGAAGAGGCGATGGCCGCCGAAGAAGGGGGGAGCCTTCGGCGCCCACCGAAGTGGGTGCAGCGCCGTCGGCTTCGGCGCCCGCGCCGCAACCACTAGTTTCGGCTCCGGCTACTTCGGCGGAGCCGGTGCTGGAGATCCCTTCAACGGCACAGCTGGCTTCACCACACTCGTTGCTGTGCCGGCCGAACCCAACCTCGACGCACAAGCCGAAGCGGGCATGGAGGCCATGCGGCAGAACATGGCGCGACTCCAAGACATGCTTCGCTAGATGCAAGAGCAACAGCAAGCGTATGAAGTAGCACGGCAAGCCAAGGTTGCTCCGGCCCCCATCCTCCAGTACTCGGCAGGCTACATCCCGCCTCAAGCCTACCAGCAAGCGCCAGTACAAGCCCCTCCGTCGCAAGCCGCACAAGGACCGGCGTACTTCCCTCGCCAGCCTTCGGCCGCAGCGGCGCACCTCCTCCCTGGCGCGCGGTCGCAGGTTCGGCCGGCTATGATCCAGGGGCACCCTTCGCCACCCGGTCAAATATCACAAGCGATGGCGGAGGGGGCTTCGGCCCTGCAAGCGCAGCTTCAGGCTTTCCTCCAGCAGCTCAATCAACCCCACAACATCTCAAGCACAACCCCTTTGGCCCAACCTGAGGGGGGCTCCAGCCAGGGCACGCCAGGGTGGCTGTCGTCGAACCAACCCGAGCCGGGGGCTTCGCCCTGGGATCAGGGACCACAGTTCGACCTCTACAACACCACTCAAGTGCCACCATTCGGGAGTGGGCCACTGAACGTCGCAGCCCAGCCGCACGCGCAGGCCATGACTTCGCCCTTCGCCATGCCGTATCCGCAGCCGAGCGGGCCCTCGCTGCAGGGAGTCATGGGTAAGGCCGGGGGTGAAAAGGGGCTACCATTGAGCGGGGGAATCAAGAACCGTCCAATCCCACCTCAATTCAAATTCCCACCCGTTCCGCGGTACTCGGGCGAAACAGACCCGAAAGAGTTTCTCTCAATCTACGAGTCCGCGATCGAAGCTGCTCACGGCGACGAATTAGCAAGGCGAAGGTAATCCATCTCGCTCTAGACGTCGTTGCCCGTTCTTGGTATTTCAATCTACCATCCAATAGCATTTACTCATGGGAGCAATTGCGCGATGTTTTTATCCTTAACTTTCGAGGCACCTATGAGGAGCCGTAGACGCAGCAACATTTGCTCGGCATTCGCCAGAGGCCGGGTGAATCGATACGGGAGTACATGCGTCGCTTCTCGCAAGCACGATGCCAAGTTCAGGATATAACGGAAGCATCCATCATCAATGCTGCTTTGGCCAGGCTGCTCGAGGGTGAACTCACAAGGAAGATCGCCAACAAAGAGCCACAAACTCTCGAGCACCTGGTTCATCATCGATGGGTACGCAAGGGGCGAAGAGGACTCCAAGCGGAGACAGGCGATTCAAGCTGAGTACGACAAAGCCTCCATCACTGCGGCCCAGGCCCAGATGCAAGCGCAGGCCGCCGAACCGGCTCCCCCCGCCGTTTGCCAGCCCCAGCCGGCGAACCAGGGGCAACCGCCCACACAAGGCCAAGCTCCAATGACCAGGGGGAAATTCCGGACCGACCGAACAGGCAAGGCGGTGATGGCTGTCGAAGAAGTACAAGCCCTCCGGAGTTCGACGCCCAGCAAGGCGGCAGCCATCAGCAGCCTGTTCGCAAGAAGGTCAGAAAGGACCTCTATTGTGCCTATCATGGGCGATCTTCGCACACCACCGAGTAGTGCCGAAACATCCGTCAGCGAAGCAACGCTCAAGAACCAAGGCCGCATCAAGGTGCTGCTGTCGAAGCGCCTCGCGAGGCGGCCCGGGAACAGTTGCCTCCAGCCGAACAACACCAAGACATGCAGCGCCAAATCATCCAAGTGATCACAAGGGCTGATCCACCAGTCCAGCCGTCGAAGCGGCAGAGAAAGTTGCAGCTGCGAACGGTGCATAACATCACTGCCACGGGCGAAGGGGTCCCAAAGTACTTGGGCCAGCAAATTTCTTTCGGGCCGGAAGATGCCGAAGGAGTGCTGTTTCCGCATCAAGACCCCCTGGTAATTTCAGCCGAGGTGGCTGGCTTTGAAGTCCGCCGGATTCTGGTCGATGGGGGCAGCTCGGCCGATGTAATCTTCGCCGAGGCCTACGCCAGGATGGGGCTACCAACTTCGGCCCTCACTCAAGCGCCGGCCTCGCTTCGCGGCTTCGGCGGCGAGGCGGTCCAAGTTCTCGGCCAAGCACGGTTGAGGGTTGCTTTCGGCACGGGCGAAAACAGGCGCGAAGAGCAGATACTGTTCGACGTGGTCGACATCCCGTATAGCTACAACGCCATCTTCGGCCATGCAACCCTGAACAAGTTAGAAGCCATCTCCCATCACAACTACCTCAAGCTCAAGATGCCCGATCCGGCTGGGGTAATTGTCGTCAAGGGGCTTCAACCTCTTGCCACGCCGAAAGACGACTTGGCCGTGATTAGCAGGGCGGTGCATAGTGTGGAGGCCGAACCACGTGTTAACCGCGTGCCAAAGCCAGCCCCTCACGGCAAGGTGATCAAAGTGCAAGTAAGCGAGGCGGACCCGGCGAAGTTTGTCCAGCTGGGGGGCGATCTAGGCGAAGAGGAAGCTAGGAAAATCCTAGAAGTACTCAAAGAAAACATTGACATCTTCGCCTGGAGCCCCAGCGAAGTGGGAGGTGTTTCGCCAGAACTCATCATGCATCGCCGGGCGGTCAAGCCAGACGCCAAGTCAAAAAAGCAGCAGCTGCGCAAGATGTCTGCTGATCGCCAAGAGGCAGCGAAGGCAGAAGTGCAGAAGCTTCTCAAGGACAAGGTGATCAGGGAGATCGACCACCTGGAGTGGCTAGCGAACCTGGTCTTGGTAAAGAAGTCCAACGGCAAGTGGCGCATGTGCATCGATTTCACGGACCTCAACAAGGTTTGCCCGAAGGATGACTTCCCTTTGCCGCGGATCGACCAGCTAGTCGATTCGACGGCTGGCTGCGAGCTCATGAGCTTCTTGGATGCCTACTCCGGCTATCACCAGATCCACATGTATCCGGACGACATCGCCAAGACAGCCTTCATCACGCCCTTCGGCACTTTCTGCCACCTCAGGATGCCTTTCGGCCTGAGGAACGCCGGAGCAATGTTCGCCAGGCTGGTGTACAAGGTGCTTTGCAAGCAGTTAGGGTGAAACGTGGAGGCCTATGTCGATGACATCGTCGTAAAGAGCCGCAAGGCTTTCGACCATGCGTCTGATCTGCAGGAGACCTTCGACAACTTGCGCGCTGCAGGTATAAAATTAAACCCGGAAAAGTGTGTTTTTGGAGTTCGCGCGGGCAAGTTGTTGGGTTTTTGTCACACCCTGGAGTTTCCCCTTCTAGCTTTAAATTCATAAAATAAATTGCCTAAAAGAAATTTTTTATTTAACCAGGAGAAAACCCTAAATTAACAATGTGCATAATAATCAGAATCGTCAGGGAGAATTCTTTTTTTCGAATTCTCTTTGCTTCAAATCGTTAACAGGACCTTCAGCGGAATATGCAGAGCAGACGAAGTAATAATGTTAATTGAAAATGTCAGGATTTGAATGAATAATTCCGTCCTTCCCCTCCTTTGGTCGTGAACCGTTCCCGGTTCACCCTCCCTATCCACGGTTCGTTGTATCCGCCGACACCTTTTGTTGCCACGGTTTTGTTTTGTATGACGAGCCAAGTCTTACTCCTATTTCGGTTCAGTTTCTTGTTTCTTTCCCAAAATGGCACCGCATTTGTTTCCCCCACCTTTCCTTTTTAGGCATCCTTTTCTCCCGTATTCTTTCCCCCTCCCCCTTGCCGAGCGCCACTCTCCACCCTCCCCCTTCTGCCGTGCGCCCCCCTCCTCCTTGGGCCGGCCCAACTTAACCCCCCCTCCTCCACCTCTATAAAAACCACTCCACCCCCATCTCCTGCACCCCCTAGCCCTAGCCGCCCCCTCCCCTGTGCCCCTAACCCTAGCCGCCACCTCCCTGCGCCGCCGTGCCGCTGCCGGGTTGCCGCTTCGCCCTAGCCGCCGGCTGCCCTAGCCGCCGCTGCCATGTCGCCGGGTGCCCTAGCCGTCACTGCCGCCGCTTTGCCCTAGCCGCCGTTGCATGCCGCCGCCGTGCCGCCTCGCCGCAGTCGCACCGCCGCTGCAGCCTTGTGCAGGGAGCTGCTGCTGCGTGCCGCTGCCGCGCGTCGCTGCCGCTGCTGCGCCGCAGCCGCGTGCCACTGTCGCTGCTGCTGCCGTGCCGCCGCTGCGCTGCCTCGCCGCAGCCGCGTGCCGCTGCCCGCTACCCTGCCGTGGCGCTGCCGTGTCGCTGCCGTGCCGCTGCCGTGCTACTGCCGCTGCAGCCGTGTGCGCAGCCGCTGCCGCTGCTGCCGCGTGCCGCCGCCACTGTGCGCTGCCGCGTGTCGCTGCCATGTCGCCGCGGCGGCTGTACCACACGCCGCCGTTGCCGCGTCGCTGCCGCGCCGCTTGCTGCGTCGCCACTGTTTTGCCCCGTGCCAACGTTGCCACGTCGTTGCCGCGTTGTTGCCGTGTTGTGTCACTGCTGCGTCGCCTTGTCGCTACTAGCCGCCGCTGCCGTGCCGGCCCTACCGCGCCGTGCCGTGCCGCTGTCGAGAAAATTGACATTTAGCCACTTTCAAGGATGGGTTTCGCTGTAATGCCATTCCGCCAAGTTGCTTCATTAAAATGCCATCCCCACGCTCGCGCAAAACGCTGCTTCGCCGTTTTTCCAATTTCACGGGATTAACACACAAAATCACGTGTGTTGTGACCAATGTGTCGTTGGGTCATTCTTTAGGTCAGTGAGACAAAGGGGATCGGTCTCGTCGGCATCGCTATTCCACCCGCCGCCACAGTCACCCTCTCGCCATCGCCCTCACCCAGCAATAGCTCACGGCGGCGCTGCCATCGCCATTGCACCCCCCGCCGCCGCCGCCGCCACAGTCCCAATCTCTCCCTCACCCAGCTCTAGCTCACGGCGGCGCCATTCCACTCACCCGCCACCGCTGCCGCTGCAGTCCCCCTTCTCGCTGAGCGCCGCGCGTACGTACCGATGAGGAGAGAGGCGCTGGCCTCGGGGAGGTAGTAGAACCGGTGGCGGCGGAGGACGTGGCCGAGCACGAAGGAGAGCACGAGCATGGAGATCTGCAGCAGGATCCCCACCCTGGCCACCTGCTGCTCCTTCCCCGGCATGGTGGCGGGCGGGGGCGGGCTCGCCGCTAGCCCACCCGGGGGCGCCGCGGACACCAGGCTTAGCTCCAGCGCCATCCCGCGTGCAACCCGGTGATGCCGCCGCCGCGGCGGGGAATCCGTATGGTCGCCGGCGGCAAGGTCGGTCACGGTCAATCGGTGCGCGTACTTCTTCCAGAAGGCTCGCGGGGGGAAAGCGTGGGGGAAAGCGTGGGGGAATGCGGGGTTTGGACTTTGGTGGGGTCGCGATTTCGCGATTTCTCGCGGCGGCGCCGGATTGGAGCGGCACAGCGGCGGTGTCGGAGTAGAGCGGCAGCGTGGCGCAGCGGCGGCGCCGGATTGGAGCGGCACAGCGGCGGCGGCAGAGTAGATCGGCGCTTGCTGCTTCATTTGGCACAAAACGACCACCAGGGGCAATTTGGTCAGCAGACAACTCACTTACGGGCTTAATCCCGTGAAATTGGAAAAACGGTGAAGCAGCGTGTTGCGCGAGCGTGGGGATGGCATTTTAACGAAGCAACTTGGCGGAATAGCATTACAGCGAAACCCATCCTTGAAAGTGGCTAAATGTCAATTTTCTCGCCACTGCCGCTACCCTAGCACCGCACGCGATCGTCGCCTCGCCTACCGACTGCCGTGCTGCTATTTTGCTGTAGCCGTGCCGCTGCCGCCGCTTTGTCGCACATGGTAGCCGTGCTGCCGACCCGTTACAGTGTTGCTGCCGCTTTGCCGTGTCGCTTGCCGCGCCGTTAGCCGTCTAAAACCCTAGCTACCTAGCAGCCGCCTAGCCTTGTCAGTTTACCGACCTTGCTACCGCCGCACCTAGCCATAACCGCAGCCGTGCCCTCGCCGGGGTACGCATGCATTCTCTAGCCGCTCGCTGCTTACGCTCGTGCGTAGTGTGGCGTAGTGTCATATCGGTTTGATCGTACCGAGTCATAGTGTCATGTTGACCTAGCTAGAATTATTTTACGCTTAGCCATGCTTAACACCACTAGCTCACAATATGGGATAATCACATTATCTATTTCTAGTATCTTGACGAGCTGCGGGCTCGAGACATGTCGGCCAGGTTTCATTGGTCGTAATTAACCAACTAAAATAGGGCCTAATGGTGGGCTGTGGGTGTACGGTTTTGCTAGTCGCACCCATGGCAATTAAGGACCGGTTCTCGGGAAACCCTGGAAGACTAACCGTGCTTACCACAAGCAGACATGGGTAACTGTTGGACTTGTAGTGTAGCTTTTCCCTAACTGACGCATCCAGGCAAGGGTGGGCGTGATGGAGTTGGGTCGGTAGGGGTTTACCCATTGATCCGCTGCCGGATTCACCAAGGCACGAGAGGGGGCTGCCTACCTTGGATTTAAAGGTGGGGGCGAAACCTGAGGTGTGGTGCGCTTGGCTAGGGAGAGTTATGCGAAGGGTCTTATCACGATTTCCCCCTTTGCAGTACCATGGTGTTATTTCGGGGCATGGCAACATGTGTGGAATCGTGTCTTGTGGGTACAGTTTCGCACCTCTAGTCAGAGTAAAACTATTCGAATAGCCGTGCCCACGGTTATGGGTGATCAACTAGATTCACCGTGATTAGTCCCACTCTATTAATTAAATTGACTTAATGAACTGGTTTAGTTCAGGTGGAATGGATGGGCCTGTTCAACGTGGTGTAGCGTTGTTCAGTGGAGATATTTAATCCTGCTTCAATTAATCAATTGTTTTACTGTTTTCCACTATAAATGTTTACAACCGCTTTTATGCAAATAGCCACAAACCCTCCTTGTCTTCCCTTGCACGAATGCTTCGTTGGTGTGGCTTGTTGAGTATGGTGGTTGTACTCAGCCTTGCTATTATTCCTCTTTTTCAGAAGTGTAGTGCTTCTGAGCTGAAGTTGAAGTTAGAAGACCGAGGCTTATACCCCAGTTGAGTTTTCCCTGTGGAGTGGAGTTGAAGCCCCGCTAGGATCGTCGCCTTTTTCCGCTGCTGTTTTCTTTTTGGTGTGAGGACTAAGTGCCTCTTCTATAAGTATTTACGCTTTATTTACGTTTGGATCTTTATATTAATTTGTCGTTTTGTGTACCCTGGTTTGATTCCTGGACAGGGATTTATACACAAAATGGTCTGGAAATTTGGGATAAATTTCTGGGCGTGCCAAAGTGGTATGAGAGCCAACTCGACTGTAGGTTGAGCCAAATGGTCAAACCCTAAGGATAAGTTTTCTGAAAACCCTAATTGCGAAATTGTCTCCTCTCACCATTCGGCATTTCTTTGCAAAATGGTTTATCAAATGTCTCTCCTTCCCCTCCGACTCTTTTAGTTGTTGAACCCGGAGGGCAAACCAATGGTTTCACGTCTACTCTCAGAAGTCAAGTCAAGCCTCAAGTTTCAAGTTGGAAGAAGCAAGATGGGTAGTTTGGAGTCGTCGTTCCGTGAAGATCAAGTGAAGGTTTTCCTGGAGCCTACCTAAACCCAATCCTCCCCGAAGAGTATTATCGTTAGCTGCTAGAACGTGTGTTGTTTGCTTGTGTGTAGGGGTATGGTTTGCATCAGTGGTGGGGATGCGACCATACTAGGTTGTTTGCTTAAGCAACTTGAACAATAATGGTCTACTTACAATAGATCAGTAATCAAGTGGTTTAAGGTCTTATCTTTAGCAACCCCACTCCTTTCTCTTCCTGTCCCGGCAGCAAATGGTCAGTGTCAGAGAGGAGAAGAGCAACAACAGCATCAGTATGTTAGAGTCACCGATCAATGTTTCAATTGAAAGCAACGATGTACCCTCAATGCCAAATGAACCTCCGCTCGTGGTCAGCTTTCGGTGTCCAAGATCGGATGATGGGTGTATTAGTGCAGGAGATGCAAAGCTCGATGCAAGGTCAAACGTAATGGAAGTTTCTCCAGCAGCAGATGCAATCTCAAATGCAATCCTAGAGTCAGAATCAGAGTTGAAGCTAGCATACCGCCAAGTCCTCAAAAGATAAGTACATCCAAGCCACCACCAACCCATGAAGCAACCAGTGACACGGGTGGTGCGTCCAATGGTAACAGCAGCAGCAATTCCTTCGGTTTTCAACCAGCTCTAACTCCAGTGGAGACCAACAGTGGTTGCAGAAGCATCGTCAACAAGGTTCATCAGTCTCTCCTTGCTCATGTTCCAGTTGCAAGCGAGCCTACCTAGAAGAATATATATCATGGTCGACCAAATCAGTATTGTTTCGGCTGCCTTGATCTAGGACCCTACTTCAGAGAAGGTTCACCTTGGAGACCAAACAAGATAGTGTACCATTGCTTCAATTGTAAGAAGACATGTCACCTCTCAAAAGATTGTTCGATGTCACAGCGTCAGTATGATCAAGTCAACAGTTTCGGGACCCAACATCCCTGCCCTTCAAGTTACATCAATTTCAACACAGAGAAGTCAGATCCAACCTAAAGACACCGGAAAGTCAGTGGATGCCGACCACCAGTTGCAATGTATAACCTCCATCGCAATGAATTGTCATTAAGGACACCGATGAAACCTCTATTGTTTCACTAGCAATCGCTTCAAGCCTACATAATTAGTATGACTAGGCAAGTAATGCTGGAAGATCAGTGACCTACTCTAACAGCAGGGAGATGGTTCAATTCTTCAGAATCGACCGTAGTCAACACCTCAAGTATCAGGGTTCAAGGGTACTGCAAATATCAACCATGCACCTCGTGTTGCTTCAACTCAGATGCCTGGCAGCAATCACAAGAGAGTGGCACCAACGATAAGAAGGTTTTGTTTGCTACTAAGAAGATTGGAAATTGATTCTTTTCTGAGGAATGTCAGAAGTCAGGATATTGTTCTTGTAGGAGCTCCAGCTGGTAACCAACAAACGAATAGGCCAACCATGGCAGAATCAAAAAAGAGAAGTTTCATGACGGTTAAATAAGGAAAAGGGAAAGTTGAATAAAGTATGAGTCAGGCAATTTTCTTCTCTTATGATTCATCTTGAGTATCCAAGAGCAGGTTAACTTGCGTATCTGTCAGTGCCGCGAGAAACCTAGAGTTTCTTCTCTAGCTCGTCGCAGCGTTGTGAGCTCCAAGACCTAATGTCCAGTCAATAAAGGAATGGTTGACCAACGAAATGAAAATGGCTAGACCACAGTAACACTCAACATGATGAGGTCCCTCTAGAGGACAGTCTCAGTGGTACCCCTGGATGATGAAAGGATGGAGGAAATATTTGAGTGGGACATCATATAAGAATTAACGGAACTCTGTAACTTTGGAAGTTCTTCAGAGTTTGGTAAATGAGGACAACACCCTAGTGGTGTGAACATGGATCAAGAACGGTCGCACTTGATTTAAGGCAACCATATAGCTTTCAGAAACCACCCCAATGTTTCTCGGAAGTCAACAAGAGACTTGCTCCACCACCTCTGTCTGAGTAATGGATACAAGAGTCAGGTATAGAAAGGTGTAGACAACACAGTAGGGTGTGTGACAGAGGTTCTCTCTCGGTGAATCATCTCTACTCAAGGATCGAAAGTGAACCTGTTTGATTATTAAGTAGATAGTCTTGGCAGCCTCCAGGGCAGTTTTTAGTAGTTGTACATGTTCCGATGCTAGTTTGTAAGCAACAGCGAAGTTGGTTCCTATCAAATACAGTGGTGTTAGTCAGTGGGCGAGAGCAAGTGAAATGGGAAGCAGTCAGAACACTTGTGGGCATGATCTAGTAAGTGATCTATGCTTGTTTCAATAGACATCTAGTATTGACCTGTTTAGGCAATCGACACCGAAGTCCTGACACCAACAGAGCAGTCGTTCCAGCAGTCAGAGCTAATGGGAGTGTTGATCAAGAGTTCGTAGATTCATGAGTTGAATAAGAGTCGCTCTTACGTGGGACTTCATGTCACCAATTACGTGTTAGATTCCAAGTTCCATGGAATGGAAGTGCACCATCAGTGTTTCATTGGGATTAACTAATAGCGCAACAAGTTTTCAAAGTCAGGGCTACACGAAAAATCAAAGAAGATCGGGTATTCTCAAAGATAACAGTTTAAGTGTTAGCAGTCAGTCAAAAGATCAACAACTTCGGTAAAGAAATCTTGGAGTTAAAATGGGTTTACCTCGTAATTGTTTAGCTTGGAGGTCTAACCAGGAAAAGCAAAATGGGGTCTAAATGAAGAAGTCAGTTGCGAAGCCTTAGTAGAGCTACACCAACCCCAAGCCATCATATTGAGATCTCATGTATACCCGGGTTGTCGTATCAACTGTTCCGCCTAAAAAGCAGGGATCTAGAGTCAAGCAGTCCAGCTTCTTGGTATAATCGTTGTTGAGATCGAGCAACTTCCTGGTAGACCCATTGTTCCAGTCAGGGGCAGTTCAAGGCCAGTTCAGAGTTTGTGGGTTCATGAAGGTCAGTGCAAGATTTCGAGGAGGCCCCACCAATCCCTTGTCTACGTGGGGAATCCTCAAGTTGTCAAAGATGACGGCACTAACAGTTCAGTTTAAGCAGATTATCAGGCGTGTCAGTATTATCAACGCAGTCCAAGGAAGTGAGATCTATGAGCACCTACAATCCAGATCAGTGTCAGATTGAGTACAACCAATGAGTGAAGTTTTGGGAAAACAAGAGAGTGCTCAGTTTGAGGTCAGTCAGGTCAGTGGGCAGATTGGGTCAATTAACCTGTGTGAGTCAGTTCGAAACCGCAGAAGTTAGCAGACCAGTCCAGCACCACCCCCGCACCCCAGTTTTCTTTCTAGCCATCCCTGAATCTCAGGGTCGAGATTCCTGTAAGGGGGGTAGGTTTGTCACACCCAGGAGTCTCCCCTTCTAGCTTTAAATTCATAAAATAAATTGCCTAAAAGAAATTGTTTATTTAACCAGGAGCAAACCCTAAATTAACAATGTGCATAATAATCAGAATCGTCAGGGAGAGTTCTTTTTTTTCGAATTCTCTTTGCTTCAAATCGTTAATAGGACTTTCAGTGGAATATGCAGAGCAGACGAAGTAATAATGTTAATTTAATATGTCAGGATTTGAATTAATAATTCCTTCCTTCCCCTCCTTTGGTCGTGAACCGTTCCCGGTTCACCCTCCCTATTCGCGGTTCGTTGTATCCGCCGACCCCTTTTGTTGCCACGGTTTCGTTTTGTATGACGAGCCAAGTCTTACTCCTATTTCGGTTCAGTTTCTTGTTTCTTTCCCAAAATGGCACCGCATTGGTTTCCCCCACCTTTCCTTTTTAGGCATCCTTTTCTCCCGTATTCTTTCCCCCCTCCCCTTTACCGAGCGCCACTCTCCACCCTCCCCCTTCTGCCGTGCGCCCCCCTCCTCCTTGGGCCGGCCCAACTTAACCCCCCCTCCTCCACCTCTATAAAAACCACTCCACCCCCATCTCCTGCGCCCCCTAGCCCTAGCCGCCCCCTCCCCTGCACCCCCAACCCTAGCCGCCGCCTCCCTGCGCCGCCGTGCCACTGCTGGGTTGCCGTTTCGCCCTAGCCGCTGGCTGCCCTAGGCGCCGCTGCCATGCCGCCGGCTGCCCTAGCCGTCGCTGCCGCCGCTTCGCCCTAGCCGCCGGCTGCCCTAGCCGCCATTGCATGCCGCCGCCGCGCCGCCGCGCCGCCGCTGCAGCCGTGTGCGCAGCCACTGTAGCTGCTGCTGCGTGCCGCCGCCGCTGTGCACTGCCGCGTGCCGCTGCGCTGTGCGCTGCCGCGCGTCGCTGCCGCTGCTGCGCCGCAGCCCCGTGCCGCTGTCGCTGCCGCTGCCGTGCCGCCGCTGCGCTGCCTCGCCGCAGCCGCGTGCCCCTGCCCGCTACCCTGCCGTGCCGCCGCCGCGCTGCCTTGCCGCAGCCGCGTCCGCTGCCGGGTCGCTGCCGTGCCGCTGCCGTGTCTCTGCCGTGCCGCTGCCGCTGCTGCCGTGTGCCGCCGCCGCTGTGCGCTGCCGCGCGTCGCTGCCGCTGCTGCGCCGCAGCCGCGTGCCGCTGTCGCTGCCACTGCCGTGCCGCCGATGCGCTGCCTCGCTGCAGCCGCGTCCGCTTCCGTGTCGCTGCCGTCTTGCTGCCGTGCCGCTGCCATGTCGCTGCCGTGCCGCTGCCGCTGCAGCCATGTGCGCAGCCGCTGCCGCTGCTACCGCGTGCCGCCGCCGCTGTGCGCTGCCGCGTGTCGCTGCCATGTCGCCGCGGCGGCTGTACCACACGCCGCCGTTGCCGCGTCTCTGCCGCGCCGCTCGCTGCATCGCCGCTGTTTTGCCCCGTGCCAACGTTGCCACGTTGTTGCCGTGTTGTGTCACTGCTGCGTCGCCTTGTCGCCGCTAGCCGCCGCTGCCGTGCCGCTGCCGCTGCCCTAGCACCGCACACCATCGCCGCCTCACCTACCGACTGCCATGCTGCTATTTTGCTACAGCCGTGCCGCTGCCGCCGCTTTGTCGCACATGGTAGCCGTGCTGCCGACCCGTTACCGTGTTGCTGCCGCTTTGCCGTGTCGCTTGCCGCGCCATTAGCCATCTAAAACCCTGACTACCTAGCAGCCGCCTAGCCGTGTCGGTTTACCGACCTCGCTACTGCCGCACCTGGCCATAACCGCAGCCGTGCCCTCGCCGGGGTACGCATGCATTCTCTAGCCGCTCGCTGCTTACGCTCATGTGTAGTGTGGCGTAGTGTCATCTCGGTTTGATCGTACCGAGTCGTTCTGAAACCCTGGAGTCGTTCTGAGCCACCGGTTCTATTCGCCGGTTCGATTGACCGTTTGCGTGGTCCCGTGCCACGGTAGGTTGACTCGTCGAGTCGCTGACCCGTGAGGCTCGTTAACCGGAGTTTGTTTTCCGTCAACCTTGGCTGTTCGCGGGCGTTGAAACATACCAATCAAGTAAGGTTTTTCGGTTAATAGTAATTACATAGTTCATATTCTAAAATTCATTTAAAATTGAGCTCCACATGTTTGTTTACTTTTATGTACTGTTTATTTGGTTTTTATTAGTGTTTTTCCTCGTTTTGCGTGCCAACGTGTAGATTCCGCCGTTTCGGACGATCGCGTTCGCGAGGAAAAGAGTTCGGAAGATCAATCGAAGAAGCAAGGCAAGTCACACATTCCCCTTGAGCATTTTGATCCCAATTTATAAAATGTTTTACCGTTTACAAATAAATTGCATGTTTTGCTAATTACACGGGAATAGAGTTTACCTATCTGCTCGCTTGTGCCTTAATTACTTGATGTCCTTTCTTTGTCAACCTTAGGTGATAATTTGACTAGCTTGTGTCTCATGTTGACCTAGCTAGAATTATTTTACGCTTAGCCATGCTTAACACCACTAGCTCACAATATGGGATAATCACATTATCTATTTCTAGTATCTTGACGAGCTGCGGGCTCGAGACATGTCGGCCAGGTTTCATTAGTCGTAATTAACCAACTAAAATATGGCCTAATGGTGGGCTGTGGGTGTATAGTTTTGCTAGTCGCACCCATGGCAATTAAGGACCGGTTCTCGGGAAAGCCTGGAAGACTAACCGTGCTTACCACAAGCAGGCATGGGTAACTGTTGGACTTGTAGTGTAGCTTTTCCCTAGCTGACGCATCTAGGCAAGGGTGGGCGTGATGGAGTTGGGTCGGTGGGGGTTTACCCATTGATCCGCTGCCGGATTCACCAAGGCACGAGAGGGGGCTGCCTACCTTGGATTTAAAGGTGGGGGCGAAACCTGAGGTGTGGTGCGCTTGGCTAGGGAGAGTTATGCGAAGGGTCTTATCACGATTTCCCCCTTTGCAGTACCATGGTGTTATTTCGGGGCATGGCAACATGTGTGGAATCGTGTCTTGTGGGTACAGTTTCGCACCTCTAGTCAGAGTAAAACTATTCGAATAGCCGTGCCCACGGTTATGGGTGATCAACTAGATTCACCGTGATTAGTCCCACTTTATTAATTAAATTGACTTAATGAACTGGTTTATTTCAGGTGGAATGGATGGGCCTGTTCAACGTGGTGTAGCGTTGTTCAGTGGAGATATTTAATCCTGCTTCAATTAATCAATTGTTTTACTGTTTTCCACTATAAATGTTTACAACCGCTTTTATGCAAATAGCCACAAACTCTCCTTGTCTTCCCTTGCACGAATGCATCATTGGTGTGGCTTGTTGAGTACGGTGGTTGTACTCAGCCTTGCTATTATTCCCCTTTTTCAGAAGTGTAGTGCTTCTGAGCTGAAGTTGAAGTTAGAAGACCAAGGCTTATACCCCAGTTGAGTTTTGCCTGTGGAGTGGAGTTGAAGCCCCGCTAGGATCGTCGCCTTTTTCCGCTGCTGTTTTCTTTTCGGTGTGAGGACTAAGTACATCTTCTGTAAGTATTTACGCTTTATTTACGTTTGGATCTGTATATTAATTTGTCGTTTTGTGTACCCTGGTTTGATTCCTGGACAGGGATTTATACACAAAATGGTCTGGAAATTTTGGATAAATTTTCGGGCGTGCCAAAGTGGTATCAGATAAAGTTTTCTTGTTTCAGAAAGGGGTATCGAGGCGAACCCCGAGAAAATCGACGCCATTCAGCAAATGAGGCCACCGTCGAGCGTATGTGAAGTCCAAAAGCTCACGGGCCGAATTACGGCACTCAGTCGTTTTCTCTTGAAAGCGGCCGAAAGGGGCCTACCATTTTTCAAGACCCTCCGGGGCGCAGGGAAGTTTGGCTGGACTCCCGAATGCCCACCCGTCCTGGTCAGCCCAACACCAGGAAGCGAAATGCTGTTATACCTAGCGGCTTCGCCAGTGGCGATCAGTGCAGTCCTAGTCCAAGAGACAGAATCAGGGCAGAAACCGGTGTACTTCATCTCCGAAGCCCCGCAAGGGGCGAAGACAAGGTATATTGAGATGGAAAAGCTCGCTTACACCCTAGTGATGGCTTCGCGCAAGCTCAAACTCTACTTCCAGGCCCACAAAATCACAGTGCCTTCGCAGTACCCTCTGGGCGAAGTAGTCCGGGGCAAGGAGATCTCTGGCAGACTCAGCAAGTGGGCAGCACAATATCCCCCTTCGACCTGCATTTCATGGCGTGCACCGCCATCAAATCCCAAGTCCTGGCCGATTTCGTGGCCGAATGGACACCGGCGTCCGCTCCCGAACCACAGCCCGTTGAACAGCCTTGGACGATGCACTCCGATGGCTCGTGGTCGCACAAGGGGGCGGGCGCCACAGTCGTGCTCATTTCGCCAGGGGCGTGCCGATCCGGTATGCCGCAAGGCTGCAGTTCGACACAACCAACAACATGGCGGAGTACGAAGCGGTGCTGCTGGGCTTAAGAAAGGCGAAGGCGCTAGGGGTTTGGCGCCTGCTCATCTGAACAGACTCCAAACTGGTGGCCTGTCATGTTGATAAATCTTTTGAAGCAAAAGATGAAGGGATGAAAAGATATTTGGAGGCTGTTCGGTCAATGGAAAAGTGCTTCGCCGGGATAACGGTCGAATACCTACCCAGAGGACAGAACAAGGAGGCAGATGCCCTAGCGAAATCTGCCGCCTGCGGGGGACCGCATTCGCCAGGCATCTTTTTCGAGATCCTGTATGCACCTGGTGTGCCCGAGGAAACTGGGGATGTCATGGCCATCGACCAGACAGATCCGGGCGAAGAGCCAGAGGACTGGCAAACACCGTTCGTGAAGTACCTCAAGGATGGCTGGCTTCCAGATGACGAAGCGGAGGCGAAACGCCTGCAAATTAGGGCCAGACAGTACAAGCTGGTTTTAGGGCAGCTGTATCGCTTTGGAGTGCTCCAACCTTTGCTTCGCTGCATCTCCCTCGCCGAAGGTGAAGAAATGGTAAAGGAAATACACCAGGGGCTCTACGGGGCACACCAGGCTGCGAGAACTATCGCCTCCAAGGTGTTTCTCCAGGGAGTATATTGGCCCACTGTGCTGAAAGTTTGCGTTGCGCAGGCCAAAAAGTGCGAAAGCTGCCAGCGACATGGCCGAAGCCGGACCGCACTGCAGTATGAGCTGCAGCCGATCGCACTAGTTTGGCCCTTCGCCAGGTAGGGGCTTGACATCATTGGCCCATTCCCGGTAGCGCGAAATGGATACAAGTTTGCAATTGTGGCCATTGAATACTTTTCGCGCTGGATCGAGGCCGAACCACTCGGAGCGATTACTTCGGCGGTAGTGCAGAAGTTTGTGTGGAAAACAGTGTTTGCCGTTTCGGAGTTCCAAGGAAATTCTTCACGGACAATGGCAAACAGTTCGATTCTGACAAGTTCAGAGAAATGTGCGAGGGGCTAAACCTGTAAATCAAGTTCGCATCGGTCGCGCACCTAGAGTCGAATGGGGCGGCCGAACGCGCAAATGGCAAGATCTTGGAGGCACTCAAGAAAAGGCTCGAGGGGGCAGCGAAAGGCAGATGGCCAGACGAAATGCTGTCTGTCCTTTGGGCCCTCTGAACAACTCCCACAAGGCCAACCAAGTTCAGCCCGTTCATGCTCCTCTACGGAGACGAGGCGATGACCCCAACAGAGCTAGGGGCTAACTCACCAAGGGTGATGCTCTCGGGGGGCAAAGATGGGCGTGAAGTGTCGCTCGAACTCCTGGAGGGGGTACGAGTCGAAGCATTGGAACACATGTGCAAGTACGCCACAAGCACTTCGGCAACCTACAACAAGAAGGTTCGCCCAACAGAGCTCCTGCCCCGCCACCTCGTCCTGAGGAAAAAGGTGAACCCAGTAGCGGTCGGGAAGCTCGAGTCAAAATGGGAGGGGCCATATCTCATCAAGCGCAAGTCAAGGACGGGCTCTTTTCGCCTAGCAACACTGGAGGGCGAAGAGTTCGATCACTCGTGGAACACCGCTTGACTCAAGCGTTTTTAAATCTAGAGGGTGGCACCCTATTCGCTAGAATGTAAAAATGTACATATTGCTATGTAGCTCTTTCGGTATCCGCCATTTTGTAAGCCTTTCGGCACAAAAATACAAAAAAAGGGAGAAAATGAAAAAACAAAAAAAATGGACGTAGGGCTATTATCCACCCTGGAGGCCCGAACCAGTATAAAATTTCTGTGTCTTTCGTCTTTTTTACTTATGTGCATGATAATTCGTGGAAAAACCCCAAGGCAAACGCCTGATCAGCGAAAGCGCCAGGGGGCGAAACGAATCGGCCGAAGCATCGCTTACCGAACGTTGAAACCGCGATAGCTTGTTTCGGGAGATATATAAAAAAACCCGAACACCGTTATAGTCGATCTACACAAAATCGCGCCGCTGCTAACGCAAGTCGCCAATGATCGACAACAGAAGTCGAAAGCTGAAAAGTCAGCATGCCTATTTCGCCAATGCACGCAAAGGGGCCCACACATTCCGACCCAACGAAAGCACAAGATGTGATAATGCAGAAAATGGCGAAAAGGAAACAAAAGCACACCTTTACCAACTTTGAAAAACAATTGACAGTACACATCGTACAGCATGATACAGGTGAAACGATTTATACGTTCGCTTACAAGTAAATTACATCTTCGCCCTCAAAACACCTACCAAAAGAGCGGTCTGGCGAACATGGTTCATCGTCACTACTAACTTTGTACACTACCCTAAGGGGAGAGGGGGGTGAAACTACAGAAAGGCTATAGCGACGCTGGGCGATCGCCTCCTACCGAGCGGTCCGTCGATGGTTTCGCCAGAAACGGGCCATGCCCTCCAGGCGCGCCACATGGACACGATCGTAGTCCTCCAGCGTTCGCCCAGGGTGGGTTCGCATCCAGTTGGCAACGTTCACAACTTTATAGTTGTGGCCATTAATCGTCATTTCATGATAGACAGGCTGAAGCAGGTAACGAACCTTCAGCAAATTTTTCACCGCAGTAAACTTCTCGTTCCTGCTTCGCCAATCCCCAAAAGGGGGCCGAACGCAAAGCTTTCGGCATCGACCCTGCAAAAGTGGGGAAGTCATGCAGGAGAACGTAGAAAAGAAAAGTTGGGGCGCACGAACTGGGAAAAACGACCATGTAAAACAGCGCAAACATTTCAAGCATGTTTCAAACATTTCAAACATGTGCAATGGAAACATGACACAAATGGCGAAAATAGTCATATATTTCAAACATTTCGACACCCTAAAACAAGGTAGGCTATTGGCCATATTTACATAGTTCGCCCTATACAGCAAACATCAAAAGTAAAACAAAATTACAAGAAAATGGCGGAGGGCCTCACACCTCTGGGTGGCCTTCGGCTCCACCTCCGCCCTCTTCTGCGGGTTCTTCGCCGTGGTCCGCCACCTCTGTCTTCGCTAGTTGTTCAAGCAGGCGGGCCTTAGCTGCAGAGCGGCTGTCCATTTGCCAAAACTGCTTTCGCCAGGCGTGGAGGGTGGGCGAAATGTCTTGGGCGCTGACTTCCCAATCCCTCTTCGCAAAGTCGGGAAACTGGACGACATGTTCGCACCCGCATTGTTGTAGCAGTCCCAGGGCGAAGGTCGCGGACACGCGCGCACAACAATCGTCGTACGCCGTGGCACAGTCTGAGACTGCGCAGCCAGCCTCCTGGTTCCACTCTCAGAACTCAAGGGCGGAGGCGTTTTCGCCTGGCACACCTCGCGCCTTCGCCGCCATGTCGTTGAGCGCAAGGCGAAGTGTGCGGTAGGCTATCTTCGCCGATGCGGTTGTCCTCGCCGCCTCCCGAGCAAGGCGCTGAGCCTTCGCCTCTGCCCTGCCCACCTCTTGGCGAAGACCTTCCATCTGGGGCTCCGTCATGTTGTAGTAGTCGGTGAGGACAGTGGACTGCCTCGAGTTCGGCCTTAAGGCGGTCAATTTCAGCCTTTGCCTCGCTACCCACCTCGAGTTCGGCTTGAAGGCGTTTGTTCTCCGTCTTCACCTCCCGGAGGGACCGGGTGAGTCCCTCCATCTCCAGGCTCTTGCGGCCTAGCTCATCATCCTTCGCCCGAAGGAGGTTCTTCAGGCCATTGAGGCGGGCCCGCATTGTTCGCTCGGTTGAACAATGGGCCGCAAGGATCTGGCGAACAACGCAAAAGAGAGGCGAAAGATGGGTTAGGATGTCGAAAACAAGGACAATAAAAGATAACACATATTACAAAACTGGCTTACCCGAACAGCCAGGCTCTTGACAGCAGAGCAGCCCTCGTCGAACTCGGTGAGCTCAACGAAGAGGCTGGGACCGCCAGCCGGCGCAACGATGTTGCTCACCCACTCCACAAACGGAATGAGCTCCGCCCGAGTCTCAAAATCCCTAGGGGCGAAGCAGGGCGACGCCTGGGAATATTCGGAGCCGAACCCCTCGGCCGTTTTCTTGCCCTTGTTGAGAGCAAGCAGCGAAACCGGCCGGCGAACCGAGCTGTTGAAAACTCTAGCGGCGGCCCTCACCACCTGTTCGGCCGAAGCCGAAGCCCCAGCCCCGCCAGTCGCCCCAAGGGACATCGAGGGGCCCTGGCTACGCCCCGCGGGCGAAGTAGGAGTCCCGCCGGACGACTCCTAATCGCTAAACGCGTTGGCGATGGCGATGACCCCTCTCTTCCGGGGGGCGTTCTTCGGAGCGCCTCCCTTCACCGCGTCCCGGAGCTCTGGGCTCTGGGCTGGGAGTTGGTGTGTAACCACGCGTCCCGGAGCGGCTATCGCCAGCTTCATCTGCAGCCTCTTCGGCCGTGAACTCGGCCTCCCCCGCCTCCTCCTCTTCGGTGTCGCCCTCGTCTTCGACGTCGGAATCCGCGGAAGCAGGGGCCCTTTGCTTGCGGGGGGCAAATTTCACTTGCCCCCGCGGACGCTTCCGGGACGGGCCGGCTTCGCTATCGGCCTTGAAGGGCTTCGCCCTTGGGGGGAGTTCACCGGTGTAAACCTAGTTTGCCCAGCCAGCTGCTTGCCGAGTCAGCAACTGGCTATATTCGGTGACCGACACGTCGCCGATAAGCCTACGGGCTTCGCTGTCGGCCTGGGCTAACGACAACACTAAAAAAATAATGGATCACTGTGTAAGGGGCCGAAAAAGCAAAATAGAGCGAAAAGCAAGACAAAGAAACAATAGAAACAAAAACCTACCGTTCGCCCCGATGGGTAAGATGAGTTTCGGTAGGCCGTTGACCTCCTCGTCTTGGTCAACCTCAACCTGCCATGACTGCGAAATGGGGCATAATCGCAGCATGCAAAATTCTTCGACTAAGTCCCGGCAACTTAGCCGGGAGCACACCCTGCGAAGCAGGGCAAACCGCGCCTCCAGGGCGCCGCTGACGGCAACCCTCGGCTTCCGGGCCGGTGAAATCGCACGGCGTCGCCAACGAAGGGCCCTCGCCGCTTCAGATCCCGCCTCGAAGGGGATGGAGTGGTAAAACCACTTCGCCATCCAATGGCGGTCCCACTTCGACATTGCGGCGTTGACCGGCCACAAGTCGGCGCGTTCGGGGCGAACATTGAAGTTCACACTACCGAACGCGGTCTTCCGAGTCCTGGCGGGGGTGACCACCGTCTTCGAGTTGACGGCGGCCGAGAAGATAATGCCGAAGAGATCGGCGCTGGGTTCGAACCCAGCAGTCCGGCACGCCTAGTCGAAGATGGCGATGCGGACTAGAGCCGAAGGGCTCAGCTGGGGCAGCTCCACCTGAAAAAGACGGAGAATTTCCGGCAACAATATGTTGCACAGAAAGTGGAGGCCGGCCTGGAAGAAAACGGTGAACACCACCGTCTAGTGTTCGCCAGGCTGCGGCACCTCGGCATCTCGGGGGCGAACGCCTGCCCCTCCGCCACCAGGCCTGCGTCAACCATCTTCGCCAACTCATCTTCGTCGATGAGAGAAGACCCTAAAAACGCTGTGGTGTCTTCATCGATCCGGCCGGGATCAAGGCCGGTTGCAGCAACTAGGTTCGGCTTGCGGGGAGCCATGGCGAAGCAGATGTTGATGGGCGAAAGGTGTTGGTTAGGCGAAGCAGTTCGTTCAAAGTCAGCCGTGAGCAGGAGACGGAAAAGAGAATGACCGCGGTGAAAATGAAAGGTTTAGCGACGGTGAAAACGGGAGGTGAGAATATATAGAGTACCAAACGACGCTTCGCCTTCCCATCCAATCAGGAGCGGCCACGTGTCGCGGGGTAGGTGAAACGGTAAAATCCCATGGACCAGGCCGTGCAGCAGCGGGCTCCTAGGGAAAGGCCCATCATTACTCGCTACGGCCCCACGGCCCATCACTGTTCACTATGGCCCAACAATGTAATATGGGCCACTTCACTATTCATAGAAGGCGAAGGCCTGACACTGCTCACATTAGGACCGGTCAAAAACAGTAAAAAACGACATAACTACTCGCGGTGAACGAAGGCTATACATAAGAATCCTTTTTCGCAAATACGCATATCACAAATTTTTTGCAGGACCCAGAAAGACAGGTTTCGGCAGGAGCATCGGTCGAAAGGGGGCGCCTCATACCATACTACATGGTTTGCACGGTCTCGCCCGAAGTTACTATCTCACCCTTGCCCGTGAGGGGCTTGATGGCAGTATGCCATGAGGCCCTTCGACCAAGCCTGCCGAAACCAGCCAAGCAGCAAGGATCCAAACTCTAGGCGCCCAAGACCCCTCGAGGCGAAGCCCCGTGGCTAAGACATCAGGGCGAAAGGGACGATGGGCGAAGAGTTACACCGGGTCCCTACCGGTCTGGGCGAAGGCTGCATGGCGAAGGCATGCGCCGAAGGAGGATGACTTTGCCAGGACGGACCTGATCCAAGGAGATCCAGTGGGCCGGACCAGTCGCCCCGGCCCATGGACAAATGAGCCAGTAGTCGCCAGGCGACCCGTTGAGGGCCCGTACACCTTAATTACATTGAATACCCATGTAGGGGCCCCTTTATGAGGGTAACCATGTAAAATCCCCTGTAATAGCCCTAAACCCTAATAGGGGATCTTTAATGGGGTTATAAATAGCCACCTAGGGCCATGTAAAAGGGGATCCCAATTTTCAATACAAAATTTAATACACTTTACTTTCCCAACAACTGTTGAGTATCCACGTCCTTCGACGTACGCAGTTGTCGTTTCGACAACATAATTAATTGAAGGAAATCATATATAATATAAAAAATTTATAGTTTTATGTAACTTGCATTAGTTTTGCTTGGCGGCCTTGGGACCATGTAAGCTTGAGCATCGCCCACGTCAGCAACTAGACCACGTAATTTTGACAACACAAAAAATAATTATTTAAACCATGTAGATTGGTCCTATGTCTAAATTCAACACATCTGCATATACATCGTTAAGTGAGAGATAGTGACTAAGATATTGGGTGAACACAACACCTCGTTCTTTCATGGTTACAAACGGATAATTTCCAAAACAAATTTTGTTTTGACCCCCCATGCGTAGGAGTCTAGACAAGATTTGTTTTGCAAATTATCTATTTGTCTTCATTCATGAAAGAGAGAGTGCTTGTGTTTAGCCAATATCTTGAACGAGCGAACTAACGAGAGAACGTCAAGCAAACCTAAGTCTAAAACATGCATGTGCATTAGTTAAACCATGTACATTTTTGTCCTAAGTCTATGTATAAAACATGTACATATATATAATTAGTCATTTGCTCGTTCATTCGCTCATTCGTTCGTTCGCTCGCTCATTCGCTCGTTCGTTCGCTCGCTCACTCGTTCGTTCATTCTTTCGCTCGTTCGCTCGCTCGCTAGTTAGCTCGGTCGTACGATTGTTCGTTCGGTTGTTCATTCAGTCGCTCGTTCGGCTGGCTACGGCAGCAATGGTGGTGGCGGCAGTGGTGGTGTCGGAGGCAGCGGTGGTGGCAGCGGCAATGACAGCGGTGCTGGCGGTGATCGCGGGAGCGGTGGTGGCGGCGGCGGCGGCGGCGTCCGACGGTGTCAACAACGGTGGCGACGATAAAGATGGAGCGTGGTGGAGAGAGATAGTGGTGGAAGGGGGGAGATGGCCGGTGGGGGCGACCGAACCTTGAGGTGACAACGGCAGCAGCGGTGGTGATGGTGGTGATGACGATGGCGGTGATGGTGGGAGATCGAAGATTAGCGCGCGCGGCGATGACGAGTGTGCGAGATCGAAAAAACTGCAAGTGTGGAGTCGGAGAAGACGATGCACCCCTAATATATATATGCAATAATCTTTAGTCCTGTTGGTGGTATCAACCGGGACTAAAGATATCATTAGTCCTGGTTTATGCAACCAACCGGGACTAAAGATCTTTTCCCACTATTTCCAAATAGTTTTGTCCCAGCTTTTGATAACAACCGGTACTAAAAATTAATTTCATGGTGGCCAAAGTAATTTCATTAAATATAGGTTTAAAACAACAGTAATTAACTTCAGCCA
The DNA here is from genome assembly GCA_000573905.2 of Oryza punctata. Classification (NCBI taxonomy): domain Eukaryota; kingdom Viridiplantae; phylum Streptophyta; class Magnoliopsida; order Poales; family Poaceae; genus Oryza; species Oryza punctata. Next base: position 19,148,455 of record CM002499.2, on the reverse strand, counting down.
AATAAACTGCATTACAAAGTGCATTTAAGATGAAATAAAATCAAAAAATAATGAGAAAAACATTTAAGATTGTTATTAAATTTTAAAAATCAAATATAATTAACCCATGCACATCTAAATGCATTAAAGATGAAATAAAACCACAAAATTAATGAGAAAACATTTAAAAATGTTACTATATTTTTAAAAATCATATATAATTAACCCTTGCCCGATTAAATGCATTAAAGATGAAATAAAATCACAAAAATAATGAGAAAACATTTAAATTATTTAAATTATTATTAAATTTTAAAAATCATATATAATTAACCCATTCCCGATTAAATACATTAAATATGAAATAAAATCACAAAAATAATGAGAAAACATTTAAAATGCAAGCTTTATACTCCTTGTTTAATTGTTCGGATAGGTTGCTAAGTGCAGGCCAATCGTGAATGGTTATGAACAACAACGCTCGTAGGTTAAATTACTCCTGTTTGTCCTCATCCCACACCAGGATACCTTCTTTCTTCCACAGCAGTTTAAGATCTTCAACCAATGGTCTTAGGTACACATCAATGTTGTTACTAGGTTAGTTTCAGCCTTAAATAATAACTAGCATCATTATGTACTTTCGTTTCATGCATAAACAAGGGGGAGGTTGTAGATACATATGGTCATAGGCTAAGTGCTATGACCGTTGCTCATCTCTCCAAATGGATTCATGCCACCAGTACTTAAACCGAACCTTATGTTTCGTGCATCCTCTCCGAAGTTTTGAAATGTTCTGTCAATGTTTCGCCACTGCGACCCATCGGCGCAGTGTCTTAGCATCCCGTCTTGTTGATGTTTTTGTGTATACCAGCGCATCATTCTAGCATGCGCTTTGTTACTGAACAAACGCCTCAGCCGTGGTATTATTAGGGAAATATCACATCACCTTAGTAGGAACTCTCTTCTTCGAAGGCTATCCGTCAAAATCACCTGGGTTATCCCGTGTAATATTGTATCATAGTGCCTTACAAACTGGGCATGCTTCTAGGTTCTCATACTCCTCACCGTGATAGAGGATACAATCGTTCGGATATACATGTATCTTCTATACTTCTAGTCCTAGAGGGCAATCTACCTTGTTAGCGTCGTACGTTGTTTTGGGCAATTTGTTTCCCTCCGGAAGAATGTTCTTTTCGAGTTTCAATAACTCACCAAATGCCTTGTCACTCATACCATTCTTTGCCTTACATTGTAAGAATTCTAACTTTTTGTGCTTCTATTCGCAACCTGGATACAAAGATGTTTTGTGGCCCGCAAACATACGCTCTAAATGCTAGACGTCCTTTTCACTTTCACAGTCCTTCTTTTCGTCGTGCAATATCTCACCAAGATCATGCGCACCGTCATTATCTTGAACGACCTCTTCCATCTCACCTGTTGTATTTTCTTCAAATCCACTATATTGAGCCTAGTCCGGAATGTTGTCGTCTTCTTCTTCATCTTCTTCCATTGCAACCCATAACTCCCGTGCGAGGTCCAACAATTAGCTAGGCATGAATCCAAACTCAAACAAGTGGGTATGAATAGTTCTTGACGTAGAATACTCCTTCTGGTTTTTGCACCTTTTTCATGGACAACATATAAAACCCTTATGCTTGGTCGCATTGCCACACTCAAAAAATAATGCACGCCATCAATAAAATTCTTCAATCGACGGTCCAAGGTGTACATCCATTGCCGATCAATCCACTTGAAATAAACAAATGTAATGAAAGTCCACGAAAGTGAAACTCATGAAATAATCATATAACAATTTAAAACATCATAATTAAACTGACATATTTTCAATGAATCTTTCTTATTTGTAATGATTTTAACGAATTTTAAATAGACTCAACCGGAGTCGTGGTTAATTATAAATAAATGATATCATTTATAAAAAAATGTAAATATATTTCTCCATGTATTATCCTTATTTTAATTATATTCAAAAGTTTTTTTAAAGCTCTAAATATATTTTTAATGCATTCTACCTATTTCTAACTATTTTAATGATTTTTAAATGGACTTAATTTTCTATTATTTTGTCCTCTTTCTATATTTCTCCTTTGTAATCTTTTTTTAATATTTTTATCCAAATGTTTCTAATATTATGGAGTACGCTTATTTTAATCCGCTCTATAATTTTTCTCTCTCCATATACCTATTTGAGAGAGAATGATGTACAGAAATATAGTTAGAAATGTGATATGTTAACCATATATCAATAGAGCATGAAATTGCTATCCTTTTAGTTCCTTTTAATTTGTATAATTTTACCAAAATATTTTCAGAAAAACATCCCCTCCTCCACCTTGCAATTTTTTGCAGCAATGACTCAGGCTGAAGGAGGAAGAAGACTGTATAAAAGAAATTATCTTTAACACCGTAATCTTGATCTTTAGTACTAGTTGGTAACATCAACAGGTATTAAAGATCCTGGGCGGCCTGAGAAGGACTAACAAAAGGTGAATGTACCGGGGCTAAAAATGATCTAACACCAATCGGTACTAAAAATCATTACGAGCCGTTGGACTTATGAACCGGTACGAAAGATCATCATCATCTTTTGTACCGGTTCGTAAGAGAACCGAGAGATTTGTGATTTTGATCAATCAAGCAAAGATCGGTTCTCGAGTAGCGCCTGCATTGTTTATCCATGACTTGTACACGTGCTTGCTTCCTTTATACTAAATCATTCTTTCTATCGATTTTGATAAGATGTATTTATCATAAAATATTTAAACTTCAAACTTTTACTACTTGTAAAATCAATAAACTTTGAACTTTTAAAATTAAAACGTAGTTTGACATAAACACATTTTAAAATTAAATCACCGCTAGTGAAATCAACAAAATTATCATCCCATTCATGTGGACCTAGGTCAGTCCAACTGTCCATCGGTTGTCCATGCTAGAGCCCATATATTTTCAACATTTTAATCTCCAATTAATATTTTTATGTAGAGAAGGAGTCAATGAATGAATTGGGTATTACAACGCTACGTAGTTCCTTACTAGGCATCAAGGGTATCCTTGTAACATATCTCTTTGCTGTAGTTCTCACCAACAGACACTGTTTGAGTTAGTGCGCTACTTCTTCTCCCTTTCCATTCAGGAACATCTAGCCTTTCTTTGAAGTGAGAATGACATGGAGAGGAAACGCAAAATGTGTGAAATCTTGTTTCTTGTGGAACAGGTTCATCCCTTGTATCTACAAATCTAATTCCCGATGCCTCGTAAGCCTGACAACTATGATATGCAAACACCAAAATCACTACCAAATTGTGATGAGCATGGAGAGCAAACATGACACATGGATAGATATACAAATTTTACTCAATGTTAGCTTTATGCTTCCTTCCTTATTACTGGTAGCTCCATCGTCTTGTATTTTACTGCAATTGATATATATGATGGACCTATTTTGGGACCTCTTCAAAAATAATTTTCTTCTGAAAATTGAGGGTGATTTTAGATTTGATATTTCATCAGTCATACTCTAGTACTATCCATGATACAGACTATAACTAGCTGTCTTGCAGTAGCTATTGACTACTTCCTACATTAAAAAACAACTCCTAGCTATGTATCTAAACATGCGTCATGTCCAGATACATAGTCAGGAGTTAGCTTTTTTTACAGAGGGAGTACCGGTGCAATTTACTTACAGTTTTTATATTAAAAAATCTTTGACTACAGTTACGCCTATTCAACTTTTAGGTGGAGGACGGGAAAGATAATGTAATTTCATAGAGTTGCCAAAGTAGAACAGTGCATGACATCTAGGAGATCATACCAGTCTCCCTAAACTCTGTCCTATTATACGAAGTTCCCAAATTTACCATATTGATATTTGGAGTATCCGGTGACGGTTGACCTCATCTCTCAGCAAGTTACCCTAATCTTCAGGGAAAGTTAAATCCATACGTTTCGTGAACATGGACAGTGCCCTTCACCAAAAGAATGTTCAAGTTCTGTTTCTCCCTGTACATACAAACTAGCAAATAATGCATGATTATATTATTCTTGTTAGAAAACTAGTCACGAAATCGATATCGGTAGCTAAACGTGAAAGAAACATAATAGGAGATCCAAACACGATAACGACATCGAGACACGATATTTGGTAACGAAGTTGCCTACATCTCTAGGGTACTCATTACGAGCGTTCCTCCCCGATCTAGCATATTACAGCGTATTTAAGTTACAATGACTTATGGCTGGATGCCGCCGGCAGCCGCTCCCTCTCGCTATCTCTATGCCAAGTCACCATATGCGGTTACAATAGATCTGCCTCTCAATTTAAAAAAAATAGGATAGAGTCTTATTCTATTCCTACACCTAGTACAACTCCAAGTTTTAAACTGTAATCGACTTTGTACACATATTCGATGTAAACTTTAACAATTCTATTGAATGCGAAGGATATAAATCAACAAACTAATTAATTTATCAAAGGTCGAGCCTGAACTAGCTGTTTTCAGTGAAGTACTATGTGTGCAGTGTGGTAGCGTCAAGTATAACACACGAATTAATTTTGTATCTAGCAAATTAAGGGACTGATTACAACTTCAATTTGTCGCAGAAATGCATGAATGTACTGGTTTTAGAAAGCGACGACAGAAATCAACGTAACACAGTCGCAGTCTTTCCTCTAGAGCTGCTCAATGAGCTAGTGCACACTGAATTCCTAACGCCGTCCAAGCTTGATCAATAACAAATTTACATATGAGCTCTTTAAATTTGAATCCACAACTTTACATATGTGCAAACTGGCTACCAGCTGGAGTGGCTTTATGAGAGAGCAAAACTTAATTACGTAGTTTCCTACTCTATCACTGCAATAATATATTTGTTGTCAGTGTTTGGTTGCTAGATAGTACTACTAGATGGGTGCAATTAAATCAACTTCAAATCACTTTATTACACCAATTCTAAAGAAAACAAAAACTGCATACCTCTCGTCCTTCTATTGACTCGAAGCTTAGCCCTTGTCCATCGATTTAGTAACTAGTTTTTGTTAACTCTATCAGTCCTCAATTATTCAATATACTAATAATAATTGATACAGATTCACTAGTTTGCCGCGTGCTTCGAAAGATTCCTACGAGATCTACACCCTAAGCCCATCGTCCTCCACAAACTTCAACTGAACATTGTGCAGCGAAAGAACTTGATCGAGCCATCGAGGCGAACCCTTTGCTTATTGTTCGTCGAATCGTGTGCAACAAGTATCCTTGTTCCTCATTGACGCAACTTGACTATTGTTTCCTGTGCCATTGAGATCTTATTATTCTTCGGCTACACCTCCAGCCAGCACACTGGGTTGTCTAAGAATTTCATGCTGCGGCGGCATCTAGAGGCGGATGCTCTGATGCGGTTTGAGGTGTTGATTTGCATGACTGTTAATGTTTCCTGTTGCCTTACAAGCCTAGCCAGCCAATCGGACCAGATCGCGCGTTCCATTCTATTCTAGATGAAATGTTGCCACGCCACTACTACAGATGTGATTATCCTGGACGCCGGCTCCTTTTGGTTCCAGGCGGGCCATAAGTGGCTCCGCCTGGAACCAGGCGAAAGCCGGGGCCGGGCTGTGGGCCGCACGGGATAATCGATTATCCCGTGCGACCCACAGTAGGCGATCGCTTGCGATGGTCGGGGGACATATAAGCCCCCAGCCCGACCGTTGCCATGAATTTCCAGCGTTTTCTCTCTCCTAAACATCCACAAATTAGGGGGGAAGGTTTTCGACCTCAAATCTTTGATTGGGTTCCATATAAAAGGTGTAGAGTTTGTTCTCCTCCTTCATTTGCTTCTATTTTTGTCAGTTTTCATCGGTGGAATTCGAAGAAACTTGCACTTTTATAAATGGAATAGTGTAGGCACTTTTTTGTTTTTTTATTTTTTTAGCAAACACATAATGATTCCATTACATGTTTATAAAAGTATTTGGAACCTAAATTGAAAACTTGGGTTTGCCTCTATTAAATTTATTTTCATTTGGATGAAAGGACGATTATTTTCATTTTTTAGAAATGGAAAGTATTTTATTAATGCTTAAAATTGCTGTGCGGCTGTTTAAATAGTCCGTAAAACTTTAGATTACTATGTGATTAGTTCCCTCCAATTTAAATACGTTCGTGTTTGAATCAGGCATGGATGTATTAATGACAAGCTTTATTGTAGGTCATGGATCGGATATGGATGTACAACACGAAAAGAGCTCATCCAACATTCCTGAAGGAAGCAGGCAAATTTGTTGAGCTCGCAAAGGCACATGCTGTGAGGGAGAATTTGAGGAGCATTTTTTGCCCATCCAAAGTTTGTAAGAATGAAATTTTGCTGCAAGATCCGATTGAAGTATTGTCGCACATCATAGAACGAGGATTTAAGAAGGGCTACAAGATATGGACTTTTCATGGGGAAGTCGGTGGTCGTAACGAAGAGTTAGATGATTTCTGTTTTGATGATGCAGAAAATTTTATAATCGAAGACATGTCATAGGGAAACATCCCGGAATACAGTGGCTCTGGTATAGAGAATGAAGGTATTGATTTTGATCTGGAAGATATGTTGCGGCACGTTGAACCAGAAGTCCTAACTAGTACAAGACGAGGGTTGGACAATTGAGAAGCGTTGGAAAAAGCAGCGAAGGAGCTTCTGTATGATGAAGCCAAATGATGCGACAAGGACTATTCGGTCCTGCGCTCGGTGCTCGAACTTCTCAGATTGAAGGCCAGACATGGATGGTCGGACACGAGCTTCAATGATTTGATGGGTCTTTTGAGAGTTATGCTTCCTAAGCCGAACCTGCTATCGACGAACACATATCAAGCGAAGAAATTGATATGTCCATTGTCTCTAGGTGTTCAGAAGATCCATGCATGTGAAAATCATTGCATACTGTGCTGCAAGGAATTCGCGGATTTAGACTCTTGCCCAACATGTGGAACGAGTCTATACAAGATAGGCAATGGAGCCTCCGATGGAGAGGTGGTCGACAAAGATGATGCACCGGTGGATGAGAACAAAAAGATTTCTAGGATGGTGATGTGGTACATGCCAGTTAAAGATCGCCTAAATCGGCTATGTTCTAACCGTGACGACGCCGAGTTGATGAGATGGCACCAGGAGGGTAGGAAAAATGACGGTAAGATCCGACACCCCGCCGATGCTCGACAGTGGAAAAACATTGATGCACTACACCCAGAATTTGCAAAGCACCCGAGAAATGTAAGGTTTGCATTGAGCACGGACGGAATGAACCCGTTCGGTGACCTAAGCAGCAAACACAACACCTGGCTAGTTCTGCTAACGATGTACAACTTGCCTACATGGATTTGCTAGAAGCGAAAGTATATTCTTTTGTCTATCCTTATACAAGGTCCAAGATAGCCTGGGATTAACATAGATGTGTTTCTAGAACCATTGATGGAGGACATGCAAGAACTGTGGGAGGAAGGGTTACGAATGTGGGACGAGTACCGTAGGGAACATTTTACTCTGTATGCCATCATATTCGTTACGATCAACAACTTACCAGCAAACTTTTCGCTCTCGGGCCAGTTTAAGGGGAAGTTCGGATGCCTCATATGTATCGACAAGACGTCGTACAAGTACCTCACCTCGTCAACCAAGGGTGTTTACATGCGTCATCGTCGGTTCTTACCTCAGAGGCATAGGTGGTGTGTGAAGGCCAGATTGTTCGACAATACAGTAGAGAACGATCTAGCCCCTGAAACACGAACAGGTGGTTCTGTCTTCGAGCTGACAAAGAACATTAAGGTTGTCTTCGGCAAGCCAAAGAAGAAGCCCGTCAAGAGGAAGAAACGGACGGATCAGGAAACAACTGATGCACCTTTAGAGGAAAGTAACCTGCCCTTTAAGAAGCACTCAATTTTTCAGGTATCTTGATTACTGGAAAGACCTGGAGGTTTGGCATGCCATCGACGTAATGCACCTTGAGAAGAATGTGTTTGATAGCACCATTGGCACTTTACTGGACATCCCGAGTAAGACGAAAGATGGGTTGAAGTCCCGGACCGACCTCGTCAATTTGGACATAAGGCATGAGCTTCACCCAAAAGAGCTACCAAATGGGAAGATCGATATTCCTCCGGCTTGCTACTCACTAACACCTGACGAGAAAAAATCTTTATGTAGATGCTTGCATAGTGTGAAAGTCCCGACTGGTTTCTCAGCGAACGTCAGAAAACTTGTATCTTTGAAAGATTTGACCATCTCTGGGTATAATGCTCATGATTGTCACAAGATGTTAACAGTCTTCCTACCGATTGCTATAAGAGCGATCAAGCCAGTTCACACTCGGTTAGTGATAACAAAGTTGTGCTACTTTTTCAATCGAGTATCACAGAAGGTTTTTGATCCTGAAGAGTTAGGCCCCCTTCAAAAATTTGCAATCGAGATAGCGTGCCAGCTTGAGATGTTTTTCCCTCCAGCTTACTTCAACATGATGGAGCATCTGATTGTCCACATCGTACCTCAGATTATCGAGATTGGTCCCCTATACCTACACCAGATGTGGGCGTACGAGAGGTACATGTCCGTCCTGAAAAGGTATGTCCGTAAACGAGCTCATCCGGAGGGATCAATGATAGAGGGGTACACAACTGAGGAGGTGGTAGAATGCTGCATAGATTACATGAAATACGCCGAACCCATCGGTGTGACCCCCCCTTTACACGAGGGCCGGTTAGCTGGGACGGGGATCGTAGGCAAGAAAAGGTTCTATGATGAGGACTTCAAAGATGTAGCGGAAGCACATAGCAGCATTTTGCAACAGCTCGCCATCGTCGAGCCGTACATTTAGGAACACATGAACGAGACAAGAGCCAGCAACCCTAGAAGAACGGTCATTTGGATTTGTAAAGAACAGAAACGGAAATTTCCTGAATGGTTGAAGGAGAAAGATCTGCTGTTGGGTGATTCGCTGGAGGAAAAAACTTTGCGCAGACTAGCAAATGGCCCAACTAGCCTTGTGACCTCATGGAAAGGGTACGACATCGGCGGATATAGGTTTTACACGATGTTCAAGGACAGGAAAAGCGCAGCTCAGAACAACGGAGTTCGGGTGGAAACGTTTGACGCATCAGGTGAGAAGAAGTCCTACTACGGGATCATACAAGACATTTGGGAGCTGGACTATGGCCTTAACATACAGATCCCGGTGCTACGATGCCAATGGGTCAGAGACACAACAGGCGTATTCATCGATGACTACGGCCTGACGGTTGTGGATCGTAGCAAGCTAGGACACAAGGATGATCCATGGGTTCTTGATGAGCGTGTTGCTCAGGTATTCTATGTCAATGACCCTTCCGACGATAAGATGGCCATTGTTGTACCGGGAAAGCAAAACATCATTGGCATTGATAGCATTGAAGATGCGTCAGATTACAACCAATACGACGACGTCCCTTTGGGTGATGGTTTTCCTAACCGGATCAAGGAAGTTGAGACAAGCCTTGACGAAGATCTGTTTTCGTGCGCGCGGAAGGATGGTGTTTCCAAAATTGTCAAACATTAGTGAGATGTCGATCGTGTGTACTACTTATTTTGTAGACGATTTTGCGAATGAGATGGTGTCCATGTTGTATCCGTGTTTATCCGTACTGAATTTTATTCTGATTATATTTTGCGAATGAGATGGTGGCCATGTTTATCCGTACTATATGTCGTCTTGAATTTATTTGATGGTCGAGTACTTTATTTATATGAATCATATCGATGAATAATTAGATGCGAATAAAATTCATGTCTGGTTAATTCTTTGTTAATATATATTTGCAGGTTGAATAATTTGTGGTTTAATTAACCACGAACGATTTTTAATTTGTGGTTCATTGTGATATAATTAATTATAATGATTAATTAAATATAATTTAGATGGGAATTATTAAGTTACATATTTAATTTTGCTATATGAAATATAATAAGTAATACAATCCCATGGAATTTATTTTTTTAAAAACAATTGTGCACTTTTACTTCCCGTGCGGGCGTTAAGGTGGCCCGCACGGGATGATGCCCATATAAGGGGAGGCGGGCTCGGTGAAATTTCTAAGTCCCAGGCGTTCTCTCCACCGACGCCGCCAGGCTGCCGAAAATTTCACCGAGCCGCGCCGCCCAAATCCTCCACTCCCGCCTCCACCGCCACCCAAATCCCGCCTCCGCCGCCTCCTCTCCTCCTCTTCTCCTCCACCCACGCCGCCTCCCCCACTCATCGGCTTCATCCACCGTCACCGCGCACCTCCTCGTCCCGCCATCGTCCGCCTCTCCTTCCCCTCGCTCCACATCGCTGCCACCGACGCCTCCCTCTCCTCTCCTCCCCGACCGACGCCGTCCGCCGCTCCCCTCCCCTCCCCTCACTCTACATCGCCGCCACCCCCACCTCCCTCTCCTCCATCCCCCTCACCGCCTCCCTCCCCTCCTCCCTATCCCTCCGCCCTCACCGCCTTCTTCCCCGAGCTCCACCTCACCCTCGCCACCGCCGCCTCTACTCCACCTCGCTATCACCGCCGGCCGCCACCACCCTCATCTCCTCCGCCAGCCAGATCTGGGCCGGAGCCGCCGCCTCCTCCCCGGTCTCCACCGACGCCGCCTCCTCCCAGGCATCCACCACTGCCTCCTCCACCACCGGCCAGATCCGAGCTACCGCCGGCCTCTTCTCCACGCTGTGAAGACCAACGCCGCCGCTGGCGTCAAGACCACCGGCAAGCCGCCGGCCAACCCCCCCGGCGTCAAGAGCAGCGTCAAGCCGCCGGCCTCCCTGAGCAAGGACGCCGCCGTCATCCTCCCCAAGCCGCCGACGCCGACCTCCGGGCCAAGTCACCGACGCCGCCGACCTCCTCCCTAAGTCGCCAACGCCGCAGTCCTCGTCCCCAAGCCACCGACGCTGACCTCCTACCAAAGTCACCGACACCGCTGACCTCCTCCCCAAGTTGCCGATGCCACCGCCCTCGTCCCCAAGCCACCTCCTCGCCGACCTCTACCGCCGGCCTCCCCGACCACCTCCCCAAGCCGCCGGCCGACCATCTCCTCCGGTAAGCCATTTTTTACTTTTTTATATTTTGCTTGTTGTGATATATGCATGTTGTGATGATTTGTGATGTGGATTAGTATATGATCTAGTGATTTGTGAGATGAGATGAGATGAGATGTTGATATATGCAGGGATGATGATTTGTGATGTGGATTAGTATATGATGTGGTGATTTGTGAGATGAGATGAGATGAGATGTTGATATATGCATGTAGGGATGATGATTTGTGATGTGGATTTGTATATGATGTGGTGATGTGCATATAGATGAGAAAAATGCATATAGATGAGATGATATGTTGATTTGTGATGTTGATTTTCTGGTTATGTGCATATAGTGAGTTTCGCATTTTAGGGTATTTGTGATGTTAATTAGATGGACTTTGTGAATTAAATGAAATTTATGATGTTAATGCTGATTTTAGGGTTATATGTGAGAAGTCCATATATGATGTGGTGATGTGCATATACTAAGTTTTGCTATTTAGTGTATTTAATTTGTGATGTAATTAAATGTACTGTGGGCTATTTCCAAATTAGATGCATTTTGGGTGATTTTGGGGGAAATGGGATGGATGAATTTTGGTGGGCTGTGATGGATGAATTATAAGAACAGATTATCTACACTTGTGCTTTTTCTACACTCGTGCATTTTGGGTGATATATGTTGGCTGTTTTATGCCTCACTGTGGGCTGTTTTGTTTTGATGCTTTGATAAATGGCCAATGATGAATATTTCTCAAGAACAGAACAACTACACTTGTGAATTTTTTCGGGGGGCACTTAACCTATTTTTTTTCCTCAAGAACAGAACAACTACACTTGTCAATTTTTTTGGGGGCACTTCACTTGTTTATTTTTCCTCAAGAACGGAACAACTACACTTGTGAAATATTTTGGGGGACGCATCACTTGTTTATTTTTGCTTGAGAACAGAACAACTACAATTGTGAATTCTTCCAAGAGTTTATTGGACGAAAGCAGGAAGTGGAACCTTGTTAGGGTTGGAAAGAACTACCTTAAGGAAGTCGATGCTCCAGGTCCGTCTAGGAGGACGACTCAGCTAGGAGTTAAAGGTCTATCTTTGAACACACAAGCTAGCCCTTTGATCAGAACATGTTAGTTTAGTGGATTTGAACGAATTATCAATATTAAATTGAGTTTTAAATTGTTCCATTGCAAGAACGCGCATCGAAAATGTCGGGCAAGACAGCTCCGGTGGGCACAGAACCAAAAGTCAATAAACCTGACGGGCAGGACAGCTCCGTCAGGCACAGAACCGATGGCACTAACAATCCCTCGCACGAAGAAGCTGCCGGGAAGGTACCGGCGTTGAGCGAGGAATCGTGGCACACACCGAACGACCCGTTTATGCTAGAACTAGTGCAATTGTAGTATGAAAGACCTGAGGATGACCCGGATTATATTCCTATCGAGCATGCGGTAATAACTTAATCCTGTCCAAATATATATATGGAATTATTAAGGTTCCCTGTCATAGCGGTCTAATGACTTAACCATGCAGATGGCTACCCGTCGTCGGTCGAAACGAACTGCCGTCAGGGTTGAACCTGAATCGGACACAGCGACCTCGGGACCACAGCGAACGGACATGACGACGAGTGGGGGAGCTCGTCCAAAGAAAAAACATGGTGAGAAGGGCAGGAACCTGATGCCGAAGGAGACGTGCTACATTGCTGCCCTCAACGATGGCGGCAAACCCGTCGAGCCGCAACAAGTGAGGGCGAAGTTTAGCACTGCATGCGGCACGCTGGCAAGGCTTCATGGGCCTCTCAACGTGGACGAATGGAAGCACGTTAGCATACACATCAAGAACTTAATGTGGGAAGGTCTGCAGGAGCACCTTATTTATCCGCCTGGGTCAGAGGCACTTGGCAGGAAATTTGCACTGCAAACAATTGCCCATCGCTGGCGACAGTGGAAGTCGGACATGAACACCCATTATGTTCAGAAGAATAAGACTCCATTCGAAGAATGGGGCACCATTTCAGCAGTCGAGTGGGACAAGTTCGTGGCCAAGATGACAACGCCTGAAGCTCTAGAAAGAAGGAAGAAGATGTCGGACCTGGCGAAGAAGAACATATATCTACACAGATTAGGATCAAGTGGATACGCCGGTCACGAGAAGAAATGGCGAGCTACGGAGGAAAAGTTTGCGGCTGAAGGCAAACCTTTGATTGTGCTGCCCCTAAATAAGCGAACAAGAAATTGGGTGTGGGCAAGATCTTCGGGGCAAGTGACAGAAGAGGGTGAGATGCTGTTGGACTGTCCGGACATCCAGAACGAGACCACGTCTCTCCAACAGATCGTCCAGAAGGAGAAGACCGGGGAGTTCGTCCCTCGATGGCAGCATGATGAGCTAACTGAAGCTTTGGGAACTGCAGAACACTCCGGTAGGGTCAGAGGATAGTCGTGCAGGACGAATTGGAAGGTAGGGTTTCCATAGGAAGCCCAAAGTTACAAGAAGCGCGACGCCTATAAGGCCAAGATGCGCCATGAAATCACAGATCAAGTCACACAACAAGTCACCCAACAGTTCTACAGTCTTGCCGCACAACATCTTCAAGCCTTCCCTGACCTAGTTCCTCAGGGATCGCAGTCGACGCAGATCCCAAGCTCTATCGGGTCGGTAGAAAATACAACCTACCTAGTAGATAGTATAACTGGTCCGACACCATGCAGCCTTGTCGTTCCGATAGGGAGAGCGGGAAAAACAAAGGAGGTTGCGTCCGGATTGGCGATACCAGGTAGACAGTTCCATAACAGCCCAATTCCGGCAGACTACGCAAGGGTTCAAGTGGCACGTGTTAATGGCGACCAGATGTTGTTGGAGCTTGACATCCCAACACCAGAGGGGATTGAACTTCTCGAGGATGCGGTTAATTAGTTCATACTCTGGCATCGTCGAGACATCATCCTCACTGGACAGTTCACGTCGACGACACCAGCTCCATCGGTGCCAAATACGGCTGCATCTCCTGCACCACCGTCCCCTCCGATCTGCACTACCCCACCCGGATCTCCACTCCCACAGATATCACCACTTAGAGGTCCTTCTCCACCTCCACAACAAGCCGCACCTAACTCCCCAACTCCCCTACCTCGGCAGCCGTCTCCTGCTCCACCCCTTGACGAACATGTGCCACGTCCCCAGCCAGATACATCAAAGGAGTAGCCAACTACCTGTGAAGCCCGCAAGCTCATACCCGTTATGGTTTCCATGTACAACAAGGAGAAAATGGCAGAGTATGAGACGCGGATGGTTTTGCAGTCTTTCAAGGGTCGAGGGGGTCCGCTAAAGCCAGTTGGACCTGATCAGTATTCGGACACACAGAAGAGCGTTGTAGGTCTTGCTGACAAAATGCAATCTTGGACCTCCGATGAAGTGCCTAAGGAGTTTGAATATGGCAAGCCGTTCTTGCCGTTCAACTTGATGTGTGAACTCCCGTGGCCAATGAGGTTGATCCATGACTAGTACTTGAGGGCAAGTGAGTTAGGTCTCGGGATGATTACTGTGCATGTCCCGGAAGGCGCTTTCAAGGATGGACCTAACGCAAACTTCGCCATCAGTTTCAAGGACCTCCATGCATTCTTTAAGATGGATAAAATGGATATCAACCTCGCCGGGCGTGGTGCCTGTAAGCATTCCATGTACTTCGTTATTACCCAATGTGTGCCAATATAAATGTTAGTTCGGGGGACTCAACTTCCAAATTTCCTCAGGTCACAATGGGTAGATGCTCAAAGATCGGGGGACCCAATCAGTTACGTAAATCCAACGATGGTTTGCGAGACGGCCCACACTGTGTGGATATCGGAGGATAGTGCGGTACTAAAGAATAAGATACCTCAGGAGAAAAAAGATTACATCGAGCGGCTGCATAATAGAAAGATGGCTGAGGTGGGAAATTACTTGGCCACCTCATTTCTCACGCACTCCGACAAACGAGTCATCATGATCCCCTACCACTTTCGGTAAGCAACTTCGACATCTTTCCGTTCACATATTAATAACCGCGCATGAAAATATGTCTTACGTAATTTCAACGTGTTCACAGCGAGCACTACATACTATTCCTCATCTATCCAACAGACCAAACCGTCGTAGTTCTTGATCTGGCAGACTATGACAAGGACGCGTACATGGAGTTCCTATGCTTGCTGAACTTGTAAGTTCGAAACAATTTCCGTAAAGATTCGAACATTCCGTAAAGATCAATAAAGTCGATTTATCATAATTAATTAATTTATTTTTGTAGAGCACACGGCCGTTATAAGAAATGTGGTGGGTACGTAAAGAATCCAAGTAGAGAGAAACTGTACATAAGGGGACGCTGGCCGGTATGTCAGCATTTATTTGGTACGTACATCACGATTGTCACTTCTTACTTTTGACGTGTACACTTGTGTATGCAGTGTTATAAGCAACCTAGCTTGACGAACCTATGCGGTTATTACGTGTGCGAGATGCTCAGGGTCAATGGGAGATATAGAACTGAATTTACAGATATAAGTCATCATGCTCCTTAGATATTGCAAATAGTTCATTAAACTTAGCTGTAACACAAATCATTTGTCTTTTACTTTCCATAGCTCCCGAGCATCCCTTATAGCGCAAGCTAGTTCGATCAGAAAACGCTTATCAACTTGTGCCGGTTCATTCATCGTGACATCTGCAATCATCTAGGAGAGTTCCACGATCCTCATAGTGAACTTGCTACGGACCCCAAATTCAAGAACCTAAGAGAGTGGGAGAGGGAACATGCTATGGACTAAAAGGTTTATTTGTCGCGGGGGATACTTGTAATATTATAAACACTATACTTTCTATGTAATTTGATGTTTATAACTGAGCTCGCTAAATTTTCAGCTAATTTTCCATCTATTGTCCTGTGAGGTCAAATTGTACCGATCGCACGGGATAATTGGTTATCCCAGACGGCTAGCATGTGCTAGGGCGACGGCATGAATTATCCCGTGCGGTCGCCCTAGCATGTGCTAGCCGTGGGGGGTAACCAATTATTCCGTGCGGTCGGTATAATTTGACCGCACGGGATAATAGATAATCCCGTGCGGTCCGTATAACCCGAACGCACGGGATAATCTATTATCTCGTGCGGTCGGCCCGCCCGCACTTGAAAATAATGATTTTCCCACACGAGGAGCTGCAGGCGGGCCGGGCGACCGCACGGGATAATCATTCCAACCGCCCGGAAAAATGGGTATTGTAGTAGTGCACGCGGGAGAATCTGCACGAACGTGCAAGAACAACAGTACTGCAAGTCCCTGTGACTAGCTAGGCAGGATAATATGTAGTAGAAAACCTAAAAACTATCTTAAAATGAAAAATGGACGTATGAGTTTTACTCATAATGACGTAAATAAATCTCAGACACTCATTTTTTTCATCTTACGATAGTTATTGATTTTCAACTACATGATAATTTATACTACAAACTTTCTCATGCTTAGTTATTTGGACCCCCTAACATTACTCATGCTAGTCTCTTTGCATGGATGCTTTTATGATTATCTAGATGGTCTACCATCCGGATGGTAATGTAGTAGTCCAAACCGGAAACTCTTTTTAGCACCTAGGTGCTGCGGTACCCAGGACGCAGACCGCACGATGACTTTGAGATTCGGACGTACCATTAGTACCAGGTAATATTTTCAGACGGGGTCGATGTATATTGGATTTTGTATTGACTACAACATTACACTGGTGGGGTCCACATAAAGCTGAAAGGAGGCATCGGACGGAAGGATATGGTACGCGCCGACCACCCGTTCCCCTCACCTCCAATATCTCACACTCAGTGCAGCCCATAGCCGCCGATTCGCATAGCAGGTCGCATACCGTCCGGGGCGCTCGTCGCTGGCGATCGACGCGCCCGGTGGAAGTGACGTCGGTGGCAAGGAGGTAAGTCGTCCAGACACCACCCACAATCCCACCCCCACCCACCCCTAGGTCATTAGAGCTGTTTTTTGTTTTCGATGTTCTGCTTTGTTCAGCGTAATGGACTCGCGGATTTACTTGCAGACCGAATTTTATTCGCAATTTTTCGTATTACCGTTTGAGATTCCCAGTACACCACGTAGCTGCAGTCTCAACCACTACTAGGAAAAGCATTATCGCAAGCGGGTAAAAACGGTCTTCGCAGGCGGGGCGGCCGTTCGCCTATAAGCAAACGACTGTGAAGATCGCCATCTTCGCAGGCGGGGGAGCCGTACGCTGACTAGTCAGCGCCGCCTGCGAAAATATAAAGACGCCGCCTGTGAAGATAGGTCTCGATTTTTGGAATTTAATAATAATTTACCCGTAAATTTAATAATAATTTGCTCGTTAATAGAAATTCTTGCAGGTTGATTATTATGTACATATATTGGATGATTATCAAGCATTTGGTACTGAGAAATTTACATATATTGCATAACTCAAAAGTGTTGCCAAAATATATATATTACAATATTTTTTGACATTGTGACTTCAAATACGCTATCTAGTTACATTATGGCATAGCAGTGTTCCACTCCCGAAGATTCTTGAACTCGTCACTTGTCGCAAGGACACCCTCTGGGTCGAAGAATTCTCCTTTCACATGACAGCACTCATGGTGGATGAAATGGCATAGATCACGCTGCACATTTGTGATGCCTGTATCGTCAAAGTTTGTTCGATGTTCTAATCTTGGCGACTGCATGCATTGAAGATAAATAATGTATTAGTACCATAAATATGTGAAGCTGGCTAGTACATAGTATAGAGACTTACATCCTCTGCGTTAGTGCTGTACCTCCCATTAACCCTTAGGAATTCGCACGCGCAATACCCGCAAAGGATACTTCCTCTAGGTTGCTTGTGACACTTCAGGACATATGATAGGGAAAAATAGTTAAATATTTCAATTAGTGAAACAATTGAAATACATTAAGTGAGTGGAGTATTACCAGCCAATAGGTACGTACTAGCAGCTTCTCCCTTGTTCGGGTCTATTCTTCACCATTGAACTTGTAGTATTGGTACACACTGTATGGATGTCGGACCGTTTCACATTAAGGAGGATATTTATTTATAATACATTCATATAAAAATGAAAGAGTCATAAACACTTACTACTGTAAGATTGTTAGAAATTCTTTGTATTGCTGGTATCTGTAATCGAGAGGGTCCAAGACTACCACGGTGCCATCTTTAGGGTGGATGAGTAAACAGATATAATGATCGCTACATATTAACAACAATATAGTTAGTTAGTACCAGCTAAAATAAGACATATGTGTAGAAGTTAAATGTACCGGACTTACTTAAAATTATAAGCGGCCATGACGACTCTCTTATTTTGAAAGTGCAAGAAGTCTCGTCCGATGTACTGTGCAACAGTAATCAATTTCTCCTTGTGCAAGCCCTTCTTGTATTCAGCTATCTCTTTTGGAGTCTTGCCCTTCAGCTGCTCCGACCCTGGTGCTATCCTCATGGTATGCTGTGTTTGACAGATCCGAGTTCGATATAAGAAGCCGATAGGTTCTTTTTTCTTCTTAGCATCCATATATTGCATCCTACAGAAGAAGTTTCTTAGTAACAATCACATGGATTTGTATTGCACATATTTTTCATGTAATTAATTAAAACTCAAACTCACATGCACCAAACACTGATATAGTTGACGTCCATCTGATCTCGATGATATATGGCGTGGAGATCCGAGAAATCTAGCCATAAGTAACCTTCGGCGCCGAAACAATCTGCCGGTGATCGAACTGTGATACTGCCCAAGCCTTTCTTGCTGGCTTCCATGTAGAAGGTATGTAATCATCTCATCTCCCATGGTCCTTCGTTTAGTGCCCAATCCGGCAAGAGTGCTTTCCCATGTTCGTACTTTTCCGGACAATCATCAGTTGGCTAGTATGTTGGCCCGGCTAGTTCAGCGGCCTTCTTGGGGTCATCATCTTTGAGTTTGGCATACTCCTTACCCCCTCTGAAGACGGTTACCATGAATTTCTCCTTGTTCTGATCTTTGGCTTTGGAATCATGGCTCCTAAGCACTCTGGGCACCTCAGAACTGGTAGTGGTCTTCTCAGGGACCGGGGTCTGTTGCCCCTCGGGGTCTTTCGCAGGAGAAGGGTCTTCAAAAATTTCTGGCTCGGTGCCGTCCCATTTTAATCCTGGTACTTCTTCTATATCTACCCCGACTGATGCCACAAATTGGACCTCTTGTTCTGCCACTGTAATCTCCTTCTGGACATCAGCCACTGCAATCTCCATGGGAACCTCCGGCACTTCAATCTCCAGTGGCACTTCCGGCACTGGATGATCCAATTGCATCTCGGGTTCCTCCGCCTTATCAGTCACCTTGCTAGGAGGTCTCGGAGGTTTTCCCAACCCCGGTTTTGGCACCATAGGTTTTCGCGTGGTGTCGGTGCCCAATCCAAATGATATGTCATTCTTGTGCCAGAGAATTACAACATCGACCGCATCCCCAAGTACGGTTACACCATCTGCAGTAGGGAAGTCTATATCGTACGACTCAAACCCTTCGTGGACTACTTGCGGCTGCACTTTGGCATACACATCGGGTATGAACTCTTCATTGTATACCCTCCCAGGGATAGCAATGGCAGTAGCGGCCTCAAGAGTTTTCCCGGAGCGTCCAATGGGAACGTGCAATCTGCAGGGTGTATTCTCCTTTAGGTCATCGAATGGGTAATCTGGCTCAGGTTCTTTGGTTTCGGGGGGAGGCAAAAGCATGTGCTTGACGCAGAAATCCATCATTTGCCTTTCAAAATCCTCAGCCCCTTCGTCTCTAAGTTTATCCTTGTACGTTTCACGCTTCTTGTGGGGGTCTTGTTTAAACCCTTCCTTCCAACTCAGCTTGGACGACACACCTCGAACCCTACCCCCATGCTCAGGAGTACCCAGCGCCGTACTTAGCACATCTTTCTCCCTCTTAGGCTTGAACAATCCTTTCTTCTGTGAACTGGATAAATTCTCTATTTTATCGGCAACGCCCTATAGATCCGGATCTTCGAATAATACTTTACCTTCATCCGTGAGTTTCGGAGTTCTAACTCTTACCCAGTTCCTTGATCTTTTTGTCCATTCCTCCATAGGTACCGGAAGCCTCGCCTTCCTCATTTCCTCCTCCTCTTTTGTCCACTGCTCCACCTTGGGTGCGTATCCCGCGGAGCCTAAGCGATGAGGAAATTTGTTCTTTTGGGCCAACTCTGAATACTTTTTGCTCCTTTCAATTTCTTCTGGGGAGTTCTTCAATCTCAGAAAGTCTTCCCACTACCTCGGTGTTATGTTGGTATATGTCGAAAAAGTTTTACGCCCCATCTGCACAATTTTCTTGTTTAATGTGGTTTTCCAACCACGCCAAGACTTGGCCATTGTTTACAGTGCACAATTCCTCACTGCTGCCTCTGATCTATCCGGGAACTGGAAGATTTTCTTCAACTCTTTCCATAAGACTTCCTTATTCACTGTGGATACATGATCCCAGTCCTTCACCGTGATGGGGATCTTTTCCCTCACTATTATGCCACACTGCGAACTGAATTTCGCACGTGAGGTCTTAGGGGCGAGCGGCTCTCCTTTTGGCGAAACATGGGTAACTACATGGAACCCTTCGTCCTTTCTATTCACGCTTCTCTCGCCCTTCCTTCTCTTCGCCTTTGCTGACCGTTCGCTATGCTTTGAGCCAGTTGTGTTAGCTGGGACCTCCTTGTGTTTCGAGGGATCTTTTCTCTTCGGCTGCCGTTTTGATCGCCGTGGCGCCGTTTCCTACGTAAGGTATATATCACAGTTTTGAATTAGGTCGGGCTAATAGTTATCATCTTGAACAGTAACATATTAAGTGTACTTACCCCTTCTTTAGAGGGAATGTAGTCCTTGTCCCCCTGTTCATCGTCGCCCTTTCTCCTTCTCTTAGGGCTTGGACAAGGATCGCTTGGCGACGAGTAATCATCGTTAGCTACGTCGCTGTCGGAACTACCTTCCGGTGGGACTGTATATGAATACTCTGTGAAACTGTGTATTAAAAACGTGGGTACATAATTGCAAAAGTTTATAATAAATGAAAATGGAAATCCTCTGGTTCTTCGAGATATTGTCTTGCTTCTTACTATCCTCTGGTTTCTTAGAATTCTCGGGTTTCTTGCGCTTTGTCCCCTTTGATTGTTTCTTAGTCACTTTTCCAAATTCGCAAATAATTTTCTCTGTCATTGCACACACTTTTACCCCCGATGTAGGTTTTGGTGGAGGATCAGTCTCTTCAGTGCCATCGAACTCCGCCTTCATCTTGCGGTACCTGTGATTTGTGCGTAGGAACCGCCGATGCCACATGTACACAAGCTTGTTGGAACCCGGGAGATACCTATAGTACGTTCCATTCAGGCAGATCACACATCATGTTTTACCTTTAATTTGACCTGAAACTGAAAACATCACTGGATAATCGTTAATGGTCACGAAGATGATCGCCTTCACTGTGAAGTATTCTCTTAAGTACTCGTCCCACACTTTCAATCCCTCTTTCCATAAATCTGCCATATCTTCCAACAATGGTTCAAGAAATACGTCAATATCAATACCAGGCTGACGGGGTCCCTGTATGAGGATACAGAGTAGCACGTATTTTCGTTTTTGACAAAGCCAGGTAGGAAGATTATACATAGTCAGAAGCACTGGCCAAGTACTATGTGAGCTGCTCATGTCTCCGAAAGGATTAACTCCATCAGTACTTAGGGAAAACGTAATGTTCCGTGGGTCTTTAGCAAACTCTCTATACTGAGCATCAAAGTTTATCCACTGACGAGCATCTGCCGGGTGTCAAATCATCCCATCCTTCTTGCGCCCTTCTTCATGCCAACGCATTAGTTCCGCATCTCGCGGGTTTGAGTATATCCGTTTAATGCGGTCTTTGACGGGAAGGTACCACATCACAAACTGTGGGATTTTTCTCTGAGTTCCCTTGGATCTGTCAGACGGTTCTAGGCCAGTATTGCTATTCGATTTGTACCGGCTAGCAACGCATGTTGGACATTCATCTAAAGAAGCGTACTCTTTCCTGTACAGTACACAGTGATTAACGCACGCATGAATCTTTTCCACACCAAGTGAAAGGGGGCATATGAGTTTCTTTGCTTGATATGTGCTGGATGGTAGTGAGTTAGGCCTCGGGAGCATTTTCTGCAGAAGTTCTAAAAGACTATCGAAACTGGTATCAGACCATCCATGTCTCGGCTTTAACCTCATAAGTTCAAGAACTGACCGTAGTGTTGTGAACTCACTGTCATAGCCCTTCGACTCATCGTACAGAACTTCCTTAGCTGCCTTCTGTAAAGCTTCAAAGTTATTTAAACCTCTAGCCGACCCCATCAGCACCTCGGGTTTTGCATGACGTAACATTTCCTCTAGATCGATTCTATCCTCAACAGAACCATCGTCGTGCACCATGTCTTCAAATCGTGTCGGAACCACATTTTCAGGCCCGTCCACTTGTTCTTCGCCATGACGTGTCCATATTTCGTACTTGTCCATGAATCCATGAGTTACTAAGTGCTCCTTCACTTTATAAGCATCTTCCCAGCCTATTTCATTCTTACAGTCAGCACATGGACAAATTATCTTCCTCATATTATTCTTCTCAGCGTGTGCCTTCGTAATACCAATAAATTTAGACACTTCATCTCTATATAGAGTCAAAAACCTCGGCCAATGATACATCCATCCCGACTTTCCATATCTATAGAAAAATGAACATAAAATATTTGCACTATTAATACCAAATTTACAGGGTTTATTGAAAAAACTAACTGAAGGTTAATTGTAAATTAATTTCCATAAATTTTATTTCATTTTTTTACACAGACATGCCAAATTAGTATATTAGGAAAATCCAACAAAATCATATCATCGACATATTACAAACTAATGTAATTATTTTTTGATTACACCAAATAAATAGGCACTAAAAATTTTATTCTCTCTCATATATGTATGACAACATCTAGATCTACATGCAGAACTAGGAGGTGGATGTGATAGCAATATAAAAAAAATGAGAATTTATGTTACCACATTAAACCACTACAATAAGAGGCATCAAGTATTACACATGCATCTAACATCAACATATCAAAAGAAAATAAATTAAGAAACATTGAGCTTTCCTTCACAATTTTGCATGCATAAATCCATCACAAATTGAGGTCTAAAAGCTTAAAAAATAGCATATCTAGTGTGGAAATAAGTAGATCTAAGCACCGTAGAAAAATCCCTCCAAGATTTGAAGTTCAAAACCTCCCCCCTATATTTAAGTCACCCTAGGAGAGAGAAACTTCGGTGAGAATGAACAGGGCTCGGGAAGGAAGAAGATTATGTAGGTGCATCTTTGCAGGCGGGCCATATAAGCGTCGCCTGCGAAGATCGATATTCACAGGCGCACGTCTCCTGCCGCCTGCGAAGATAGATCTTCGCAGGCGACGCTTATATGGCCCGCCTGCAAAGATCTATCTTCGCAGGCGGACCGCCCCTTAACCCTGGGTTCCATCTTCACCGGTGAGATTTTTGCTCGAAGACCGCAATCACCTGCGAAAATGGAATCCCTACTATGCCAAAAATAAGTTTTCTAGCAGTGAACCCACATATGGACTGTCCAGCATATAGGGTGCGAAAGGCAAATAGGATACATGGATCATGCAAGAGATGGCTCCACGTACTGGCGTGGCTCCAAGAGAATGTCCAGCATATATCCACTTCCTGGCGTGGCTCCAAGCTGGCTCTATCACTGTCGGATGGTATATGAATACGACATAAAAATCTATATCATGTTTTTTTCAGAAATTAATATTTATGACTAGTTTGATGTAACGTAAGAGATAAGTTTTTTTAAAAACAAATATAAGTTCACCCGACAACTGCGAATAAACCAAAAGCTGTTTTCAATGGTCACCCAACTTAGGATGAAAATGGAGTGGATAGTTTCCGTCCGCTGTAGAGAAAAACGAATACGGATACCTTTCGGAACGGATAATATTCTTGGATTGTTCGGATACAGATACAAATATGGATATTTTCTCCCGAATATGGATACTATTTCGATATCGGGGTTTTTGTCGGATACGGATAATAATACGTATATTCGGTGAACAATGCTATTCGGATATCCTTAAAAGCTACGAGACATGTCCCATTTCTTTAAAGCTCTATGACCTTCAATATACCTTTTTGGATTTTATTAGTAGTCCATCTCTTTAACATTAGTCCACACTATTAATATTAGTTTAACTTTTTTAAAAAACTATAAATCATACTATTTTTTATATAGAATGAGCTAATTATATATGATGATATTTTTTCTATTAGAAGTTGAGTTAGTTTTCGTGTTCCGAGAAAAAATTGTTTCCGTATTCGTGTCCGATCATATTCGATTCTTATTCATATTCGAGATAATCCGTATTTAATTTGTTTTCGTATCAGAGTTATTCGTTTTTTCCGTATCCGTTAAATATATGAAAACAAAAATGGTATTAACATTATCATTTCGCATCCGCTCCATTTTCATCCCAAACCCAACTTGGACATGTGATTGATCGATCAATCAAGATGAATGTTTAACCCGCACAAAGACCAAGACATGATGCCAAATGCTTAATCGAAATGCCATGACACGATCGAGCACGGACAAGCAAGACTACATGAGTATCTGAAAGCCCAACATCGCTACACAGGCTTGAAACTCGGAAGTCACTCATTCCGGACGTCTCCGATGGGGTTTTCTCCTAACTGTAGGGAAGATCTAAAACTCTAGGGAGCTTTGAATATTCTAGTAGTGCGATGTGATGCGGCAATATGGACCTGTAATCCGGTGCCTTCAAGGCTCTCGTCCAGCTTGGACCAGATTGTCGTGCACTTCCATTTCAACCAGAATGCATCATCTAATCCCTTTGGTACCCACGATACATGCTTTGGAAGCCGCGCACAACTACGGTACAAGAGGATAGGCACATTGTGTTGAATCGGAGGAATCCTGTGTTCCACCTGTGCACACTGAACTTCCCATGCCTCCTAATATAAGCCTAAGCATAAGCCAACAGAAGTGAGACCACCCATGCATGTCACTATGCATCCATGCATGCTTCCTATGCTTGAATAAATCAAGTAGAGAGCCTTGTGTATGGTTGCTAACCTTGTACAATTGCTGCTCCTCATGGCAAGTTCAGCTGGCTATACAGTACAATTTCGATCAATGATCCCGGTATATATACTGCTCCCAACAAATAGATGTGCAGTTGACATTTGTGGTTCTTGCAGACTTCTAAATTCTGTTTCGAAACTTTAAAAGTTTTAGATTTATTAGTTGGTCCCAATAGGAAGTGCTTATGTGACTAAAAAATTGATTTTTTATAAATTTTGAGAAGAATTATTG
The DNA here is from genome assembly GCA_000573905.2 of Oryza punctata. Classification (NCBI taxonomy): domain Eukaryota; kingdom Viridiplantae; phylum Streptophyta; class Magnoliopsida; order Poales; family Poaceae; genus Oryza; species Oryza punctata. The sequence goes on along the minus strand of CM002499.2, from coordinate 19,122,919 downwards.
ATGACACTAACTGACTGATACATCACCGAATCGAGTCACCCCGTTCGCTAATTTGCACGCGCTAATTTGCATGTAACAAATAAGATCTAATGGCACAAGAACAATATGAAGCATGGAAGTGATTGCACCGCTGCTTTGAAAGATCCCTATGATCTGATCTATAGCTAACCCAAATATCCACTGTCCTACTCCAGGAAATTGCACTGAGGATGTATAATCACATACTCAAATTAATCCAATTAAAAAAACACTATCTTTGCTTATCGTCGGTCTAATTTGCTTTTTGAGTATTGAGATCCTTGTTCGTCCTTCTCTGGAGTCTAAACAGGTAGAGTCTAATTGGCCCATTCATTATGTATTCCACATGAGTAGTTCTTTGTAAGTATTACAGTATGTTTTTTTAGGAAAAAACTGCAGGGAAAGATTCCTACAATATATCTATCTATCTATCTATCTATAACTACACTAATTCGGCATTTTTTTCGAGCTCTCACGTTAATCAGAAAGTTCCGACCATCTATTCAACAGATAATAACATCTTAACTATAGATTGAATTCTATGTTTAGCACGGGCTGTTTTTATAACGAACCCAACGATCATGTTCCTATCAATAGAACTCCTTTGTCCACCGATCAAATCTGTTGTGTGGTGAGTACAGTATCTCTTATCCTCTCTTTACGTGTGTAGCAACTAGGACACCATCCACGAGGTGCCTGATGGATGATTGCATTGCAGGCTCCTACTCGGTGGATTCTTGCGAGCTTTGTCAGCGTGATCCGCTGCAGCAGCATCGCCACAAGGAGCAAACGGCCTGCCAAGACGGTCACCTTGCCGCCGTGCACCTGCGATGTAGAATTATGTGATGATTTAATCATGATGATGAACAATTATCAAAGGTGGGTGTTTTAGAAAATACGGTGAATAGCGTTTTCTATCGATAAACAGTGCATAGGTGGCACTATGTACCGGTCAGACCGAGCAGGAGGCGCCAGTCAGATTGGAGGTGTTGGTGCGATCTGACCGGGTAGCCCGATGGTCAGACCGGCAGATTCTGGGATGGGAAGAAGTTGGTTTCGGGTTATTTTTGTGGATTTTCTAGATTGCTTCATGGATATGACTTCTAGATGATTTCTATTCATATATGGTACTATTGTATGCTGATGTGTGTCAAGTTGGTGCAAACTCTTACTCAGATATGGAGTTTCCTTGTTGTTCTTGCACAGGTGTTGCCTGAGGCCATGAGAGTATAGCCGGTGATGGATTGGGACTACGCTTGGAAAAATTGAGGTCCAGACAGTCAAGAATACCACGCGGGATACTCAGGTTAGAGAACAATGCACGTGAAGGTGAAGATTTCCATATGGCATACACGTAGTGTTGTGTGCGTATGGAAAGCGCAGTCAAATTTAGATTGGAGTCCAAGTTTGGGAAGATTGAATTTTGTAAAGTTTATTTTTTGTACGGGAAGGTTTTCTAAGGGATTAGGACTTTTTGTATGAGATGGATTCGTGACTAGGGACCGACATGTTATGGGTGTAAATAGAGAGGGAGGATGTAGCCTTCCGGTATCGATTTGAGAGTGAGTTGAGTTGAGTGAAAAGTTAGGGTTTTCAGTTTAGTTCGAGATTTTTATGAGGAGTGTTGTTGGTGCATTTTGTAAACACTAGTTGATGCAATAAAGTCGAGATAAATTAATCTACGTCTTTAGGTGTTCATCTACCGGTGTTTCTGGATCCCGACGACACATGGACGGTCTAACCGGCGGAGTGGCAATGGTCTAACTGGAGGTGATCAACCGGTCAAACCGGCGGTGGAGAGCAGCAGTAGATAAGGAGGAGGCGGTCTAACCGGTCAGACAACACCGGTCAGACCGGCGTCATAAGAGTGGTCAAACCGATGCGCACACGATGGTCAGAGTGGCTACACCGAGATCTTCATCAACTACGAGGGTAACTTTTATTTCCGCTAAAATTTTTTGATTTTTGTTGTTACAACCATTCACTCCTCTCTGGTTGACTTGGTTCTTGTATTCCGATCCTACGTTTGGTTCTTGGTCATCGCTTATAAAGTGTAATGGCAAGTGTGTTACTGTAGATTGTAGGAATAAGAATATAGTGGTAGGTATGAAGATACAAACATACACTACTAGAAAATTGATCTTTACTCTCGGTTCGTAACCCCTATTATTACCGATTATAACTACCGAGACTAAGTTTTCGGGACTAAAGATCGTAAATTTTAGTACTGGTTACTAGAGAATTGATCTTTACTCTCGGTTCGTAACCCCTATTATTACCGATTATAACTACCGAGACTAAATTTTCAGGACTAAAGATCACAAATTTTAGTACTGGTTGAAATAACCGGAACAGAAGATGCATACTAGGCCAAAAAATATTTTTGGGACTAGGCCAAAAAATATACGCGTTGCAGTATTCGAACTCAAGATCTCTCACTTCAGTCTCACGCGCATTACCATCTCGCCTACCACACATATGTAATTTATAAATAGATGTTTTTTTTGAACTAGATCCTGGAGGTATCTTTACTCCCGGTTGATGTTACCAACCGGTTCTTAAAAAATTTTTAGTCCCGAACATCAATCCGGACTTAAGATGCATCTTTTTGGGATTTTAACTTTTAGAACTGGTACTAAAAGGATCTTTAGTATTGGTTCATAAGATAACCGAGAAATTTGTGATCGTAACCCACTGAGAAAAGATTGGTTCTCAGCAGTGATAGACAGATTGATAGGCAGATTCTGATAGTCGGATGGATAGAACATAGGTAGATAGAACGAAAGAAACATTGATAGATCGATACGCAGACTATATAGATAGATAGATAGATAGTTAGATAGATATGTAGGTACGTAGATAAATAAATATTATAGATAGATCAACAGAACGGAACAAACTGATAGATAGATACATAGATGGATGCATGGTTGGATAGTCAAACAGACTTTACATATATAGATAGATGAATTACTATAAGCACGCTTTGATCGTATAAATACATGTGACCTCCAATGAGGAACTCCAACACATCCCATGCATACAACATTTTGACTTTTTATTTAACAATAAGAGTTGAGTTAAAGACCAGGAGAAGTGATCAGGAGTCACCATGCACACACAGACGAATCTAATGTACCTCGTCGGAATCCTTGTGTTCCTCATGCTTACTAAAGGTAAGAACAAATCAATCATTTCATACACATTTCATCATCAGTCACACTCTCTTGCTAACAAAGCACTCATGTATATCTATGATTCTAATTAATTAATACCATCTTCATCAAAAGAAATCATTCTCTTCTAATTAATATCATCTTCATCAGGGGAGTCACAACCATGCGGGCCGTCGAGCATCGACGTCCAGCAGATCAACACCGGGAAGAAGGTCGGCACGCTCGACACGGTGTTCCGGGTGACGGTGGAGAACAGGTGCATTTGCACAGTGAAGGCCGTCATCGTCCAGGCCAATGGCTTCACGAGCTCCATCCCCGTTGATCCCAAGCTATTCCGACAGGCTGGGGCCACAAGTTATGTCGTCGGCGATGGGCAGCAGATCGCGAGTACCAATTCTGTCATGTTCCAATACGCCTGGAGTCACTACTTTGAGATCACTCCGGCTAGCGTGCAGGTTGAATGCTAGCTAATTTAATACATGCATTTCCTTTGTCACAAAAATATTGTTGAAATATAAAATTGTTATTGTTACCGCTGGTGAAGTTGTATAATGATTGGATTAATAAATTAAGGATTAATTGGTGTACGCCCAACTGAAAATATAGAAATGTATGTTTGATTAACTTATTTAATTTTAGAGAAAAAATAATGTCGTCTAGTTGACATAATAGTATTGTACTACTAGTATTATCACATAGCAGTGTAGGAGCACTCGGTAGGGTGAGACGTGGCGTGTGCCATACCTCGCGTCAGCCGCGACCACGAGTACCCCTCCCAGTGCACTCCCCTCTTATCCCCAAGCCTGGAACGGTGGTACTAGTGGTTGGTGGCATCCCATACCACTACAGGAGAACCGATCTTTACTCTATTGGTCAAAATAACAAATCTCTCGGTTCTCTTACGAACCGGTACTAAGTATGATCTTTTGTACCAGTTTGTAAGCCCAACTGCTCGTTGTGATCTTTAGTAGGTAACAACAACAGGTACTAAAGATCATTTTTTACTTTTTGTTAGGCCTTGTTAGGTTGCCTAGGATCTTTAATACTGATTGGTGACACCAACCGGTACTAAAGATCGACACTTTACTACCGATTGATTGCACCAACCAGTACTAAAGGTTATAAAGATTATAGGTACTAAAATCCACATCTTTTATATAGTCTTCTTCCTCCTCCAACCCAAGCCATCGCTAAAAAAATTGCGAGGAGGAGGGGAGGTGCTGCCAAAATTTTTTTGAAAATATTTTGGTGATATTATATAAATCGAGGGGATCTAAAAGGTTAGCAACTTCATGCTCTGTTGATATATGGTTAACATATTACATTTCTATCTATATTTTTATACCTCATTCTCTCTCAAATAGATATATGGAAAAGGATAAGAGAGAAATTATGTAGAGAATTAAAATAAGGGTACTTCATGATATTAGAAACATTTGGATAAAAATATTAGAAAAAAGACAACAAAGGAGAAATATAGAAAATGAGGATAAAAGAATAGAAAACTAAGTCCATTTAAAAATCATTAAAATAGTTAGAAATAGGTAGAATGCATTAAAAATATGTTTAGAGCTTTAAAAAACTTTTGAATATAATTAAAATAAGGATAATACATGGAGAAGTATCTTTACAATTTTTTAAAAATGATAGTGTCAGGGTTACGGATAAGGCATACCCTTTATCCTTAGGGTCATGCGAATATACGGGTACGGTATACCTATATGTATATGGAAAACTTGTCAAATTGAGGAAATCATGTACGAAAAGAAGGGGTTGACGGAGCTCTACTCGAAGAGGGGTAGCATATCAGTTGTATCGTACTGGGTCCGATATCTCCGAGTTCTACTTGGAGACCAAGGTGATATGCGATACAAACATAGACCTTTTGGAGGGGGTACATGTATCGAATCATAGCTACAAAATATTTGTCGTAAGAAAGAGCGCTTTGAGGACTCGAAGACCATCTCACGGATCCGTCTCATTGGATCGATCTCGACGGGGGTTTGTCGGTATTCTGTTTTAGTTGTCCTTCTTTGTAATCGCTACGCTTATTCTTGATAATTCCATATAAACTGGACGTAGGGCATACTGCCTAAACCTGTATAATCTTTATGTCTGTTGTGTTTGACGTCGTTCTCACTAGATCATTGTACCAGCGTACCCCAGTACCATCTTTACCCGATCTACGAGTATAGCTCATCGATGATAGGATTTATATATAATTAACAATAACTCCGGTTAGGTCCGTTTAAAAATCGTTAAAATCGTTAGAAATAAGAAAGATTCATTAAAAATATGTTAGTTTAATTATGATGTTTTAAATTATTATATGATTATTTAATTAGTTTCACTTTCATGGACTTTCTTTACATTTGTATATTTCATGCAGATGGATCGGCAATGGATGTACACCGCGGACCAATAGTCGAATGGGTTTATTGATGGCGCGCATCATTTTTTGAGTGTGGCCACATCAAGAACTACTCAAGCCCACTTGTTTGAGTCGGGATTCATGCCTAGCTAATTATTGGACCTCGCACAGAGAGTTAGGGGTTGCAAGGGAAGAAGATGAAGAAGACGAATACATTCCGAGATGGGCTCAATACGGTAGTCTGCTCTCTAGGACTGGAAGTATATAGGATACATGCATGTTCGAACGATTGTATCCTCTAACACGGTGAGGAGTACAAGAACCTAGAAGCATGTCCGGTTTGTAAGGCACTACGATATAAGATTAGACGGGATGACCCGGGTGATGTTGACGGATAGCCTTTGAAGAAGAGAGTTTCTGCTAAGGTGATGTGGTATTTCCCTATAATACCATGGCTGAGTCGTTTGTTCAGGAACAAAGCGCATGTTAGAATGATGCGTTGGCACGCAGAAGAACGTCAACAAGACAGGATGCTGAGATACCCTACCGATGGGTCACAGTGGCGAAACATCGATAGAACATTTCAAGTCTTCGGAGAGAATGCATGAAACATAAGGTTCAGTTTAAGTACGAATGACATGAATCCGTTGTTGACGGCTATTAACTGCCAAATTTACGTCATTAACACCTGCATAAAACTGAAAAGATGAAACATCCAACATAGTGGTAGGCTTTAATTCTAACGATTTCCACTTGTGTTGGTGTATATTTGGATGAAGGTGATAGACCATCAAAGTTGAGACAAAAGATACATGAAGAAGGAGGAGAATTAAACTTCTATATCCAAGCTCATGGAGTTTTGGGCCCACAAACCTAATAAAACACATTCAAATGAGCTCATTCATCATATGTGTGGACAAAGGAATCCTCCACAAGAGCCCAGGAAAAAGGCCGGGGCCAAATGGGCCAACAAGGGTTCGACCGAACCCTTGGTACGGCCGAACCCAAAAAGTGGGCAATCGGTCCCATTTTCACAGGCAGTTACTTACGGACTCTATGACGGTTGCTATGACGGTTGGGTGAGTTTCTACTGGTGGTAACCGCCATAGAGAGGACACATGGCAAGAGGAGAGTGAAATTGCTCTTTAGATGCTTGGAATCTCCACTCTCTCCACCCTTATATAAAGAGCTCTTATCCTCTCCTCCAACACACACCAAGTTTGAGCTGAATTATAAGAGGCTCTATTGTACTTTTTAAGTACATAAGATTAGAGAGAGAGTAAGGGAGAAGGATCGGAGGAATTCCGGAGTTGTCATTATCTTCCTCTTCTTCATTTTCTACCTTGTCAATTACTTTGATATAATCCATATTATGTTATTTAAATAATTGAGATTTATCTTGTGAAGTATATCTCTTAGTTCCTATTAGCATACTGGATCATTGTTCACTATTGTTCATTAAGAGATAGTGATTACTTTAGTGTTTAGCTAACACTAGAGTATAAATTAATTGCATAAACGTGGAGTCTAGGTAATTAATTTCAAGTGTTTGCGCGTACCCCATAGTATGTTAGAGGTGGGTGTAGAGGTGGTGATAACCCTCGTGATCACTTAAGTCCTCCCTGTCCGGGTGCATAGTACGGCGAGTTCTGGTAGCAGCGAGCAGACTAGTTCTTGAATTATTGCAACAGGATCAAATTAAGCTTTCTAAAAGACCCTATGCTTCACTAGAAAATCCTCTCTACCCTTTGTCTGCATTAACTTGTGTCCTTGCATGAGCCTTTGAAGAGTTGAACACCTTCATTCCCTGTGATTCGATACCTTGGAATACTCCCGGGTGAAGTGCTACAGTGGTATATTCATGCACTTGCGGATTTTATCAGTGAACGTTAAGAAATACCAACAAGTATTTCTAGCGCCGTTGCCGGGGAACGGTTGCTATTTATCTCTGAACCTTGTTCATCCTTGTATCTTTTTGGTTTTTCTTTATTTCATCCCCCTCTACTCTTAGAGATGTTTTCTGCATACACTTCTCTACCATGGAGCATCTACCAATCTATCAATTATTCTCTCCTCATGACGAATTCTATGAGCCACCTCCTTCATCGGAGCCAATTCTTACATCTGGGTATGAGATTCATCTCGAATTCATAAACATGGTTAGGGAAAACCCTTTTTCTGGTCTAGATCAGGAAAATCCCTACCATCATCTGCGAGAGTTTGAGCAATTGTGCTCATGCCTCTTGATTCAAGGTATGACACAAGAGACTATTAAGTGGAAATTGTTTCTGTTTTCTCTTCACGAGGGAGCGAAACAATGATACACTTCTACCGTCGGGTGTATAAACGGTAAGTGGAATAAATTGCGAGACAGATTCTGCCTCGCATTTTTCCTTGTTACCTGTATTATAGCCCTTCGGCAAAGCAATAATGAATCAATTGGTGTAGCTTGGGCCAGATTTACCTCATTAGTACGATCTGGACCCAACTTATCTATACTCGATCATGCTTTGTTGCAACATTTCCACATGGGTTTAGACAAGGAATCTGCATTCCACCTCGACATCACTGCTGGAGGGTTGTTCATGCATAAAATCCCATCCAAAGGAAGGGAAATTCTTGATAGAATATTGGAGAACACTTCCTTCATTGGGCAATGCTCTGAACCCCTCCATAAGGTATCTGTGTCAGGTCGGGAGGAACCTTTTATAACCGAACCTGAACCTGAACCTTCCACATCATCGGGTTCGATTAAAGAATCCTTCCTGGAGTCATCTCCAGATACCGAAGAATTTCAAGCTTCGCTTTGCGCTCCTGAATTCGGGGTTGTCTTTCATGAAGATTATGGAAACACCCTGAATTATCTCAAGGAAACCGTTCGGGAGTTAACCACTATCATGAGTAACGAATGGCTAAAAGAAGTAGAGTTCTCCTCTGAAGTAATTCAGATCAACTCCTCTCCTCGCACCATTCCTTGCCAATTAGGAGGGAATACAGTCGACATTCTATATTATCCAACGGTCAGTGTTAACCTTATCTTCGAGTCATTCGCTTTTGCCTATCTAGGCGATAGAGCAATAACACCGACCAACAAATTCTTCAAACTCCCTGCTGGGAATTTAATTGAAGGATTTGGGATCATACAAAATGTCTCTGTCAAACACGATAGCACAGAGGATTTCCATGTCTTTGAAATCCAAAACTTTGACATTCTAATTGGGCACCCGATCGAGAAATTTCTCATCGACGCCCCTTCTTTAGGAAGCCTCAAAATCTCTTTAGGAGGGCATGAGTTTACCGCTCCATTCTCGTGGTCAAGAAATGCCTTGACCAATTCCTCTTCTGAAGAAGAATCGTCAGAGGAAGTGATAGTTGTTATCCCTTATGACCTCCATCAGTCTTCCCTCGAAGACGATTTTCCTAAGTTCATCTAGGGAGAGGACTCGGGTGAGACCTTAAAATTGCTCTCCATAGAACCACCATCACAACCTCTGATCGAGCCTAAACCTTGTCCTTCTGGCCCTCAAAATATTGTTCTCGACGGTTGTCAAGAAACAACACCGATGTTGCACGTTGCATCTTTTGGGAAGGAGAACCTTCGGGCCATGGACAATCTTGAGACATCGACTCTGGAGGATGAGAGAAAATATTCCACAAATGAGCATGAATGTTTCTCTTTCAAACTTCCCCAGGATTCATGCTCACATAAGGAATCCCCAAAGTAATGTTCGATTTGTGCCGCTTCCTTGTGCAGGGACCATAACCTCCTTACGGTCCTCATTTCTAACATGTTTAGAAGGGTGGTTGTGGATACTTATGTTTATCATTGATACTGCATATCTCGTATGTGTATGTGGTACTAATCTTGCAGCGCAATCTCTCCATGGTCGAGCTTATGACTATAAAAAGGCACTACCGGGAGGTAGCTTGGACTATCAGGGTAAGTTTCCGCTCGAATAAAAGCAAGAACCAGTTTTTAGGATAGTATGCACCTTCGGGTATTCTTGGTCGCTAACCATTACAGGTTGAGACTAAGAACAAGGGTTATGCGATGCCTAAGAACTCGGGAGCTACATCAACTGTAGACTTTGGTGATCCTTCGTGATGGAACACACTCTATAGGAGACTCCAACATCACACACTTGGTTTTTGATATCTTGGGACACAAAAGTTCAAGTGTGAGGGGAGGTCGCCGAGCTTGTCATGACGAGTTCCACCACCCAAGGCTATCTTGGTTTAAAGTTAGTGCTAGTCCTATCTTTCCGAAAAAACGGGAGAAAAGAGAGACGAAAGAAAGGAAAAGAAGAGATGGGAGAGGTGGAAGAGAGCAAGAGAGCTGATGAGCTACATCTAGATCAAACACCGCATTATGTGCGTATCTTTAAAATGTTGCTTTCACCTCGCTAGTAGTGATCATTCTGCTTGGCTCCACCCAATCACTCTCTCGAGCTCATGTGCCGCCTTGGCTTAGCCTTCATCCATGCTAAGCTGTGCACTACTTCTCACTCCCGCAGCACCTACGCGCATATAAGCAAGAGGAGATGCCCTATTCTTTTCTAGGCAGTTGCTGCTCCACTCTAGTTGGCACTTGCACATTTGCCCAAAAAGGGATGCATCCTATGTCTTTATAGAATTGCGCCAACGGTTCACGCCTTCAAGGCACAAGTTTCTTGTACTTGAGGTGTGTGCATAACCAAGCCTCTCCCTGAGTTTGCATGGTCAAAGTGCCGTCCTCCATTACAATCCGCATCGAGATGGAGGAGAGATCGACAATCATATATGACCGTGCCACTGCTCCAGAGATTCCAACATATTCATCATGCTGGCGGTAAGAACACTCAGGTATGTGAAAAATAAAACAAGGTTCACCAAACCATTACTCGATAGCACCACCATGTGAATATGGCTTGATCATATATACTATGCTTCTTATGTCCATTTTTTGTATGACGTGGTTTGGGTATATTATCATGTACATCCGTAGGCTTTTTTAAATTAAGCATGGTGCTTAGGTTAAATAGCCTGCTTTAATCAAAGTTGACGTGGTGTCAAGTTCGATTAATGAACCGTAGAGCTGGTACTTTCATGGACATTGGATATCTATCTTATGTGGACTAACCCTTACAGGAATGTTTTCAAATTGACGGGTAAGTCCTCACGTTTAATTCACACTGGAGGTAAGCAGGGCCTGGGAAACAAATCAATTAATTGCTAACATACAAAGGAGGAACACATGACCTTTCAAGGTGCATGGTAAGTATACTGTCAAATACTCTTTTGTTATGTTCGTGCAATGTTATCTCAGCCCTGTATGAGTTTTACTTAAATGAAAATTTGGTGAACAATAAAAATTTGAAAAAAAAAGTTTTCAGTAGTATCTCTCAAAAAAACAAATTTGAAAAAATAAAAAGATGGCAACTTGTGGGATCCACACTTCTTAAGCAATGAATTAGATTTCTCTTTAGTGTGGATGTGAAGAACTAATCTTAAGGCCATGATAAAATCTTTTCAAATTCTTTGTAGTCTCTCGGGTATTTGTTCTCCACTAACCTTTTGCAGGGGGTAAGATGACAACCAAGGATTGGTGTACCATAACTCCAACATTCAGATAACATTCCTTAGTTGTATGAGAAAAGAGATGCGCAAGGAACCAAGCAGAACAAATGTAAGGATTGTTGTATTCATAAATCTCAAATCTTGTATTTGGTTCTAAGCCTGGTAAGGTTTATCTTGTAATAATCTCCAACACCTTGAGCATGCTCATCCCATATCTCCACCCTGCTGAGTTACCCATCACCTCCACTGTTGCCATGAAAAAAGTTTGAAAAAAAGTGAAATCAAAATAAAATAAAAATAAGATTGAAGAAAGTAACTTTAGGCACTACATGCGCCTAGACTTACTTGAATAAAGTTGGCTCACCGGTATTTCACCCCGGTGGAAGCCCATTTTGCTTTCTATATTTTTGTTGAATAAAGACCAGCTACAAAATAAGTGTGGGGAAGTCTTTTCGGAACTCCTGACGCGCAACATGCATCAACTCTACATGTCAATGTGATGAACACAGACGCACGGCGGCGCACGAAATTTAGCAGCTAGAACCAAGCCCTCGCTGGGTCGACCAAACCAAGTTCACTTGAACCCTGCCTGGCCTAGCTCTGTCACACCTTCGCCATCAGTCTGGTTTGCGCGTCTACTTCCTTATCCTCCCCTGTTTGCGAGTTAAATTTGGATATAAACATTGAAAATAATTAAATTAAAATGAAAATTTTGTTTTTCTACAAATAAAATTTTCCTTTGGTCAACTTGTATACTCTTTATTCTTTGCTAACACTTGTTACTTGTAAACATATACCTATCATAGGGACCCTTGCTTATCTAAATAATTGATATTTGAGATATGGTTATGATAAAAGAAATTCCTATCTAACTGTCATGATACTTGGAATTTTATCTTTGCGAAAAAAATTAAATATTTTCGAGCAATACTCCTTAGTGACTTTATGATAACCTACCAAGGCTAAAAATGATTCTCATTGCAAACCTATATACTTTTAGCTGCTTGACAATACATTGAGCTTTGTCAAATTATTGTGACTCGTGTAAGATTCTTTTCATATGTTCATTATCAAGATCACACACACTCCACATACACACAGATATGCTAAACTTCTACACTGGAAGCTAGCATCATTCATTCATCATCCATTTCATCCATCATCCACAAAATAAATACTCCACGTTTTATGCCTCTTTCTCCATAAATCATGCAAAGGAAAAGGGAGGCATGTCTAGGCAAAAAAAAATAAAGTCTTGCTCATACAAGTATGCAGCATTAGATTTGAAATAAAAAGAGAGAAAAAGAAAAAAAAGCAAGAAAAAAGATAGCCATGCAATCTCTCCAATTTCCAAAAAGAAAAAAAATGGAGGAGGAGGTATACCAGAGGAGTTATTATTTTTCCTTTTTCCACCCATAGGAACATACCACACACATGCACATTCTTGATCAGAAAATATGACTTGCTATCTCCTTGGGTCCGGTCTTTTGGCATGGCAAAATATGTGATGCAGGTACGTGCCGATTGATCCCTACTGGGCTCCACATATATAGCCTTTTAGAATAGGGACAATTCGGCAAAATATGTCTTGGTGAGGATCCACAAATCAAAAACCATATGAGTGACTTAAGAGAGAGTCATTTGAGGAGTATAGCTAATTTGGGAAAATAAAGTGGGCAACCGAACCCTTGGTCTGGCCGAACCCAAAAAGTGGGCAATCGGTCCCATTTTTCACAGGCAGTTACTTACGGACTCTATGACGGTTGCTATGATGGTTGGGCGCGTTTTTACAGGCAGTAACCACCATAGAGAGGACACATGGCAAGAGGAGAGTGAAATTGCTCTTTAGATGCTTGGAATCTCCACTCTCTCCACCCCTGTATAAAAGATCTCTCATCCTCTCCTCCAACACACCAAGTTTGAGCTGAATTATAAGAGGCTCTATTGTATCTTTTACATACATTAGATTAGGGAGAGATTAAGGGAGAAGGATCGGAGGAATTCCGGAGTTATCGGTATCTTCCTCTTCTTCCTTTTCTACCTTGTCAATTACTTTGATATAATCCATATTATCTTATTTAAATAATTGAGATTTATCTTGTGAAGTATATCTCTTAGTTCCTATTAGCATACTGGATCATTGTTCATTATGGTTCTCCCAGGAAAAAGGAAAATCATCGTAGTCGAGGATAAGACTGACGAAGATTATGATCAGTTTGACAGGCAACCTCTGTTCGCAGTGATGGTTGACACGAGCATCCTCCTATGAAATGAGGACACCTCTTACTCATGCAACGATCGTAGCGAAGGAACGTTCGTTAGGAGAAAGTTCATGAGGTCAACCATCACGCTGTAAACTATTTTTAGAAGTTCATGAGGTCAACCATCACGCTATAAACTATTTTTAATGTATTGTAGGTCCATCTATTTCAATTGATTTATATTTGACCTAGCTTGTTGTATGGACGATGTAAATTATTTTTAATGTATCGAAGGTCCATCTGTTTCAATATATTTTTAATGTTTTCTTTTTATTTTTGTGATTTTGTTTCATCTTTAATGCATTTAAACGGGCATGGGTTAATTATATATGATTTTTAAAAATTAATAACAATTTTAAATGTTTTCTAATTATTTTTGTTATTTTATTTCATCTTTAATGCACTTTTCAATGCAGTTTATTTGGCCAAAGTTAATTACTATTGTTTTAAACCTATAACTAATGAAATTAATTTGGCCATGGTGAAATTAATTTTTAGTTCCGGCTGTTATCACAAGCAGGAACAAAAAAATTTAGAAATAGCGATAAACGAACTTTAGTCCCAGTTGTTTTTCACAAACAAGGACTAAAGATATCTTTAGTTCCGATTGATGCCACCAACCGGGACTAAAGATTTTTTGCATAAATAGGGGCGCAGTCCCACCGCTGATGTCACCATCGCACGCCGCCACCACCGCTGCCACCGCTGCCACCGCCGCGACACCACCACTGTCGCCATGGCACTGGCACCGCTGCCATCACCGACGCCGCCACCACCACCGATGCCGTGACCGGCCGAATGAGCAACCAAACGAGCGCGAACGATTGAACGACGGACTGAACGAACGAACGAACGAGCGAACGAGCGAGCGACCGAGTGAACGAGCCTGCGAACGAATGAGCGAGCGAGAGAACGAGCGAGCGAACGACCGAACGAGCCTGTGAACGAATGAGCGAGCGAGAGAACGAGCGAGCGAATGACCGAACGAGCGGACGAACAAATGAACAAGCGAACGACTAATTATATATATATGTACATGTTTTAGACTTAGACATAGGACCAAATTGTACATGTTTAAACTAATTTACATGCATGTTTTAGACTTAGGTTCGCTCAACATTCTCTCGTTAGTTCGGTCGTTCCAAGGAGGTAGTGGTTCAAGATATTGGCTGAACACAAGCACTCGTTCTTTCCTGAATGAACGACGAGCAGATCCTCTTGGACACGATCGCAGAGGGTAGCAGCTAATATAGGGCGTATGAGGATCCCAACCAGTACTTTAACGAGGAGGAGCATAGTGATAGCCCACCAAACATTGGTTCAAAGAGGGCACGCGGACAACGAGGTGCCATGAGGAAGGTGGAAGGGAGATATATTATAATTAAAGTGAGACAAGACGGCCAACGAGTTGCCCCTGCCCATGCTACAAGAAAATTTGTGTCACACAACGGTTGGGTCGTGAGGGATCACGTGGCCATTAGCACACAGAACTGGCGCCAAACAAGGTCACGCGGGGATGAGGAATAATCTTATCTCCCTAATAGAGAGAAAGACATGTTGTGGACCACCATGCTCAACACCTTCACGGTCCCTTAGGCAGAACAGGCTAAAGGGAAGGAATGGACTCTAAAGAAGATGGCCGAACAATTCTAGAACCACAAGAAAGATCTGTACAACAAATATGTAGTGAACGGTCTGACACCGGACTTCGACTAATTCACCAAACTAAAGGATCATTGGGATGCGTTTGTCGCCTGCAAGACAGGAGAGGAAGGGCAAGCGAAGATAGCCAACAACAAAGCCAATGTCGCTAAGAAGAAATATTTTCACCGACTAGGGTCGAGCGGCTACAAGAATGCAGTGCCCAAATGGCAGAGAATGGAAGCAGCATTAGAAGAAAGAGGTATCATTCCGGGCACAGATGATTGGCCTGAAAAATCAAAACATTGGAACTACACTAACGGGGGAACACTGAATCTCGGTGATGGTTCCCTAATCTTTGGCGATGACATACACCAAGAAGCACACGGTCTGGTCGATGCCCTAGAGGCCTCTACTCGGGGGAATTTCCGTCCCGATAGAGAGAAGCACGAACTAACGCTCGCACTATAGAATCTCGAGCACCTAGGACTAACCCGCGGAAAAGGCGTGGTTGCATGGAAGTATGGGTTCAAAGAGGACATCCACACGTACTGGAGTCACATGAGAAGCAAGAGAGATCAAGATGCGAAGTTGACAGATCTCGAGATCAAGGTCATGGCCTACGACGCACGGTTGGCATGGTTGGAAGAGGAGGTGGCACGAGAGGTGTACCAACGCCTAAGTGAGTCACACCAGCAGACACAACCGTCTGTTCCTCCCGTCATGGTGAGCTCCTCCGGGAAAGGTCGGTACTAAAGATCGATTTTAAATCCCGGTTATCTCAATCGGGACTAAAAATACCCATCTTTAGTCCCGGATTATACGTTCCAATTACATAACCGGGATTAAAAGGGGTTACAAACCGGGACTAAAGATGAGTTTCCCAGCCGCGAGGGAAACATGTTATAATTATTCTGCAGTATATACTTAGCACACGCATGTTACGTAGTATATGCAATAAACACTCGGTGCTTACCTATCTGGGCCATTAGAATTGAAGTGAATGTTCTGATAATCAAATTTCATTCTTTTTTTAGTAAAGATCCTCAATTGAAGTACTAAAATAAGAAAGAATTGAAGGGTTCAAAACGTTGATAATATAATTTACTATTACATTATTAATTTGTTTAGGGGGCATCCTCTGGTATCATGTCTTATAAACTAGCACTACTGGAAAACTAATCTTTTATCGTGGTACCGAAAACACAAATATAGATTAAGAACCGGTACTAAAGATGTTTTTAGTACCGATTCTAAAAGTTTTTAAAAGTTTAAGTCTTAAAAATATTTTTAATTCCGGTTGATGTTACCAACCGGTACAACAACTGGTACTAAAAATAAATCTTTATTATCGGATGGTAACACCGACCAAGACTAATGCTGGAGAATCTTAAGTTTCGGTTGATGTTGCTTTTTTTCCAGTTGGTAACACCAACCCAAACTAAATATATTTTTAAGTACCGGTTAGTGTTATCAACCAGTACTAAAGATGGTTACAGGGTTATTTGAAAAGAACTCTCTATCCAAGTTAGATGTGTGGAATTGATGGGATAGTTACGCGCGTGAGGGCTGAGGTGACAGATCTTGAGTTTGAATCCTACATCCTACATATTTTTTTGGCTTATTAAAAATCACGAACTTTAGACTCGGTTTCTTTATCTCGGTTACTACGACCAAGGGATTTATTAACCGGTAGTGAAGTTCATTCACTTCTTTACTAGTGTAGATGACGCCTAGACCTAATTTAAGCTGCTCTATTACAAGCCATTCCAGTTAGCCAGCACGTGCAACCATGGATTTGAGCTAAGGCTCAATATGTGTAAAAACCTGTTATTTGTTGGCTTTGCCCAGAAACTCACTCACACTCACGAACGCAACACCGACGAGGGAGACGAAGCACACGAGAATTTTTCCGGCGACGAACGCCGCGAACCCAAATGCTCCTGTATTTTTCACTGGACTTATCTACTGAACGATAGGAGTACAGGGACCTCTTATAGACCGGGGACACACCACGAGCTAGCCTCCATGCCGACCGTTGCACCACGTTCCGCAGAACCCGCTCAGCCATTCCGTCAGCCACTGCTCAACCTGGTCATGGCAGCTTCCTCCGCAAGAATCGACGCGACGCACACCACGCACTCCGACGACTCGATCAAACAGCAACGGGCACGCAACAACCTTGCGCACACCCTGCACCTGAACCTAGACTCACGCAACACGCACAGCGCGACACACGCACTGACTCAACCACGCCAGGAACACGCCTTCCAACATTATTCAGGCTTGGAAGGCATCGGTAATTCAGCGTGCACTAGGTACTCGTAGCTCACAAAAAACGACAACATCCTGATATGTCAGGACAGGACATCCATACGTCGCTTAGGTATGCAACATTCTGCGTCGAAGTGGGCAACATCATTGTATCATGCCTTCTACTTTCTTCAGTGACGTCCGCGGTATTGTCATGCATGCATAGAGACAGTGGAGGTGTCTCCTCTTCACAGATGTTATTTTTAAGTGAGTGCGTAGCAGATGTTATCAACAGTCAATACTAACTACATCAACAGGTGTGTGAGTGTGTCCATGTCATTCAATAAAATGATCATGAATAACTAATTACTAGCCTGTAATACAGAGAGAGCATAGACTTTCTTTTTGCGAGGAGGTGTTGCCCACATATTTTTTCGAGGAAAAAAACATTGATTATATGAACGAAACATATTGAATAATTTTCCCTTGAAAAGTAGTGTGGTAATATACTTGATAATATGAGATCGACACAAGTATACTAATTTACTACAAATACCAACCGATACTGTAAATTGGGGAGGCTACGTGATGTCTGGACTGTGTTGAGTTGTACTTTCTAAGAATCGTGTGATGCCAGCACTTGACATTATATTACTATATCTTACTAGTCTTCATTTTTACTAATTGGACAGGCAGAGAGCTCCTGCCAAGATTTCGTTTTAATGGCACTACTAGAAAATGATTTTTCATAGCAGCACCATTTTTATTTTTAATAGCGGATTGAATAACAAACACTTGAAAAAATATATATCAAATGGATTTTGGACACTACCTGCCAGTAAAATATATTTTCGTTGGCGGTTGCTATTTTTTTCAGGTGGATTAATTAAGTAACCGTTCGTGAAAATATTGTCACCTTACTATGGAAAGGCCCATGGCCGACACCTCCACACCTGCCCCTGCCTCTTTCACTCCCTCCTCACTCTGCCTCTCTCCCACCCTTCTCCCTGCTCCCTCTAGCCATCTCCACCGCCATCTCCACCGCCGTTAGTTCTCGTCACCTCTACTGTTGTCGAGGCATGCCACTTCCGTCGCCCATTACCACCGCCACATCGGCCAACAGGAGGTCGGGCCTACTGAATCTGGCAACCCTCGCCTCCCCGTTGGTGGATCCGGCTAGCCAAGGCGAGCCTAGCCGGATGATGATGACGAGGAGTAAGAATGCACCGACGGCGCTACGTGACTTGGGACCACTAGATCTGGCGGTGGTGACAGTCAACGGTGGCAACAGCCCTCACTGGCGACCGCTCTGCGTGTAGGCTCACGACAACGACCCTAGGTGGTGATGGCTCCGCTCGCAATTCGACGATGGTGACCCTCGGTGGCTAGGGTTGCGGCCAGCACGATGATGGTTGCCCTCGGTGGTGATAGCTCCGCGCACAGGCTTGGCATCGCCAACCCTCAGTGGCAACAGCGGCTAGGGTTGTGGTTAGCTCGGTGATGGCTGATGACAACCGCAGCTCGGTGATGGCAGCGATGTCCTCATCAGTGGGCAAGGCACGGTAGATCTGCAAGGGTGTCTTGCACCCCTTTGCTGATACCGCCGTTGACGATGTCAACTTCTTCATTGACCAGGTCGTGAAGACTTGGGACATTGAATGTCACTGGGGGTGGGCATTTCGGACAGTGATAGTGGATTGGGTATTTGGGATATGTGATTGGGGATTCGGGGATTGGGGTTGTGTGACTGTGATTGTAGATCCTGATTTTTAATTATTTTTTTTGCTCCTAGAAACATTTTATCTGACTGGTCTCTTTAGTCGCTGTCATCGAAAATCACTTTTTCACTGGTGGCCTACTTAGCTTGGCCGTCTGTGAATGTTAATTTTTCCTGGCGGTCAATTTTCATTGGCCATAAATCGCTGGTGGCCAGCGCTGGCTGCCAGCAAAAATCTGTTTTGGCTGTAAAAAAGAAAGTTATTTTGTAGTAGTGTGGAATAGGTGCAAACTTAATGGCTGTTGCGGGCAGTAGTGTCTGTGCACATGTTAAAATTTCTGTAGTAGTGCACCACGGAGACGGAGTCATATATAATGGCTGCACTAATATGCCAGCAGATATGCAGATTGGATATATAGTGGAGTCTTTCTGAAGCATCACATTCTATCAGTTTCCACCCTAACTGGTTTACTAGTTGCAGTACAAGCCGAGAGCTACCAAGTAAATTTAAATAGGAAAAGCACAATCATAGCATACAAGCAAAGTAGTATATTAGCGAGTTAATTCGTTCTTCATGTTCATTATAAATTTGATATCTTGGTGTTGCACGTGTTAACTAAGGGCTTATGAGGCATCAGGAGTTAGATATGCGGCCAGATAGTGGACATTTGTTTCACAGGCAACTAGATTTGTGCTTCCGTGCTCACTCTGCTTCCTCTCTGCTCACCATTCTCGCCAAGAAGCAGTGGATGAATGGCTCATCAAGAAGACAAGTTCATGGTTTCCTATTGGTGATCAGTGCTGCGGTGAGGTGAAATGTTTGCATTCAACAATGTAGTAGTAGTTCCTCCTCCCAAAATCTCGCTACAAGATAAATACTGCTAACAAAATGGGCCTTTGGATTGGCTACTTATCTAGACAAGTGAACTGGACCTATGTCCACAAGATTACAAAGATAACTCTGTTGATTTTACAAGCCATATTTGAACTTTAAAAAGTCTTTGAGATAAACTTGCATACGTAACTATCTTGAATTAAAATACAACTTGTAAAAATCGACAGAATGACTAGTATAACATATAAGCAGTCACTTGTACACATCTTGGATGAGAAAATTGTTACATACCAATGGGCTAGGCATCAATATTATTAGAGCAGCCTCAGTGGGGGAAGAAGGATGTCTACACTGTTGGAAAAACCATCACTACTTGAGATTTGCTCGATTGGTCAAAATCACAAATATATCAGTTGTAAAACTAACCGGTGGTAAAGGTTCTTTAGCCCACCGCGCCTTAGGATCTTTAGTCCCAATTGATAATACCAACTAGGACTAACGATCATTTTTAGCACCGGTTGGGACCCATCAGATCCTTGTCATACCCCGTGTTCGGTGCGGGAAATCTTTTGTACCGGTTGGTAGCACCAACTGATACTAAAGATCAATACTTTACTAACGGTTCGTGCCTCTAACTGGTACTAAAAATGTTGAACATATTAGTACAGGTTAGAGAAAACAACCGGTACCTATGTTGATTTAGTACCGATTGGTGGATCCAACCGGTATTAAAAGACAATAATCCCTTTTTATTTCAAACTTGACTGAATACAATATCAAGAGATTCTTCAATAAGGCTTCCTTTGGTTTGGATGATTGTTTTTAGGGAGAAGCCCAAATAATCCCCATAAACTTTAGATGGAAGTCCATCTAACACCCTAAACTTCAAAACTAGACATCCAACCTCCTAAACTTTAAAATACCATTTATGTAACCCCTAAAGTGGTTTGGCATAATAGTTTTTTTTATCTAATTTGTATATAAGTTGGATGAGTTTGAACATGTGACATACACATTGGACATTTATATTAAAATCTCCACATAAATCATTTTTGCCTTCTTATTATCTCTCATTTACAAACACAAACAAATACCCAACATAACAATAGTATGGTATCAATGTGTAAGGATAAATTAGTGACTTACAACTGATAATATTCAAATATGTTATATTAGTTATTCAAAGTAGTTCATTTAAGCTTCCAGTATGCAAAACCACTATCTAAAACCATCTTAAGGGGTAATATGGGAGGTATTGAAATTAAGTTCAGATGTCCCTCTTCATGTGTTTTGAGAATCATGCATGCCAAAGGAGGCCTAAAGGTTTTTCATCATGCTATGTTCAGTGGAAGCTTACAGAGCATGATAATGAGATCGAGGTGGGCTTTGGGTCCAGATGTCGTCCCCCTTTCGAAGCAAAAAATAAATTGCTAATTAGTGAATGTATGTATCAGTCAGACTTGGGTACTCAACAGACTTAATAAAATCATTTGTACTGAATTTTTCCACAAAGATCTACCGAGGTCATAAATCAATGGCCAAGATGAGATGTGCATGCAATTTTTTTTTACCTTGAAGGATGTACTAATCTTCAGTTGATTTATAGTCCCATCGTTTCGTAATGCTTATTATCGGCAACGAAAACTACAATGAAGAAAAATCAAAAATCTAATTTCTGTTCCAACTGATAAGATGACTAAAGAGAAAACGATGGAGCTGTTAGTTGCTCCAAACTGGTAGAACTAGGGGTGATAGAAAGCTGCTCGATCTCGAGCTACTCGAGCTTGCTAGCTAGTAGATACAGATGTTGGAAGTAATCCTGTCCGCCAGCATCATCTCCATCGATCGTTAGATTAGTTGCATGTTATTTTGGATCCTGCATGTAACGGGCGGCTGATTTGTTCAAAGTTTCAGTCAGCCCGAGTAGTTTGGTTATTTTCCGTTTTTCGGTCGCAGATAAGACTGAGCCGATTATGGATCGTGGGATGGCACGTTCGGTAGATGGATCCGGTGACGTCATTGTTTGTTATGTATATATGTAACTATCGCCAACAAAAGGAGATGAATAGATCAGAAAATCGCTTCTGAAGTTTGCAGCACCAAAAAATACATTTTTCCCTCTGTCTGCTGTTTTCTGAAAGTTTTCAGTTAACTGTAGCGTTTCTGGCAATTGTGAGAAAGCTGCTTGGTGCCAAATTGACAGCCAATTCATGTGAGATCGTGCGATTTCCTAACAACAGAGACTTGGCTCTACTTAAGAAAAGCATGTTTCCAAGCATGACCATGTAATCTATGCATGCATTTTATTTTTTACATGCACCACCTTCCCGTCACTAGTAGATAAACAATTTTTCCTGACATCTGAAAGAGATTTTCGTGTTCAGCCCATCTGCTAGGAAGTGTCCGCGAAAAATTGCTTTTTTTATGCGGGTAGCGCATCCACACGTGAAAATACGATTTTCTGTGCGGGTGCCTATGTCGTCAGCACGAAAAAAAATCCAAAGAAATTAAAAATTGACAAAAATCAAAATGCTCCGTCATCGGGCTCCTCCCGCCACCGACACAGGATCCGGCAGGGCCCGTCCACCCGCCGCGCGCCTGTCACCCACTGTGCGGATCCGGGTAGAGGATGGCTGCCGCTGCCCCCGTGAGGCGAGTCGATGGAGAGTGGAGAGAAAGTTCTGTCCCGGGAGAGAGTGTTTGAGAGAAAGAGAGAGGAGTATGAGAAGAGGAGGTGAGAGAGAAGAGATAAGGATGACTTGGAAAATTTTGAAAGTGCTAAAATGGAAAAGGAGGAGGTAAGTCAGACTTCTAGATAGACCTTTAAGAGACCCACATGTGAAAATACATTTTCCCGTGTGGCTGTTTAAGAGGCTCATCTATATTTTTGCATACAGCTCCTAGGCGCTTAGCCCTTGCCATCACCACGCGCGAAAGAGCGATGAGACAAGGATTGGGAACGAAACGAATGAGTAAAAGTGAAGAACAAAAATAACCGGAGTTGGGAATTTGATCAATTGGGAACACTGGTATGGAATCTGTTGGATTCGGTTTTTTAATAAAAATACCCTAAAGTACATCACAGGGAATGGAATAAAGAAGTTGTTGGTGATGCTCTTATATCCAAAATTGTGGTGTGGCCATCCAAATTTGGAAATAAGGTTTAGGAGTAGGTTGCAAAAACAAAAAGAAATCTCCACATCGATTTCCCATATACCATGTTAATTAAGTGGGAATACATGGTGAACAACAAAATCATTTCCACCACTTGTTCAGCACAACGTCCATAACAAAATTAGTTATATACTCCTGTATTATATAAGCAATATGTGAAAAGGGACATCAATTAATTAAGGTCTTCAAAAAGGTATTATTGGACACTTGCTCTGATTTGTTTAAACATCGACAATAAGACGCACGGCTACACACGACAAGCACAATGACTCAACATGCTGCTAACTTGGCGTGAATTAGGAGTGATGACGCTGAATCGCACCACCACATGACTTTGAACACGTTGTGCAACCCCGCAGTGGCCCCCGTAGACGCTTCGCCATAGGGAGTGATAGATGCCACCGAACAAACACCTGGGAGGAACCCCGTCATGATGAACGTGCGCCGGTTTGTCGTAGTCTCGGCAAGTCAGTTAGGATATTTTCTAATACTGTAGAGACGAGAAACGACGAACGATTTGGGAATTGGAGAAAAATTAATTTTGGGATAGGTAGCAAGGAGGGAAATGTAGAATTAGAGGTTCTAGTAGGTTTTTGGGATCCTTTACAATAAAGGAAATATCTGCATCAAGATTAGATTCAGACTATATGTTGAAGATCTGACATCCCAGACACCTATGATCTTACCGTAGTTCATTGTCCGACCTAACCGGTCACACAGTGGCAGTCAGATTAGCCTTCACATGATAGACTCAGTAGTTTTCAGATTTAACAAAAACTTGATATAAATTAAAACTTGTGCTAAATTTAAGTGTTAACAAGAAGAACAAGACGTACATGTAGTGGCACAATTTTTATGTTTCCTTGTAAAAAGAACATAACTCCAAAATCTCCGAAACAGATATACAACCACTTGGCCCTTCATTTTATTATGTGGCTTGTTCACGAATTAATTATTATTTTATAACCATATTTCTTCAGATTACATGAACGGAAAATACGCACTCTGGTTGTGATCAGCCCAAATCCACGATCTAACACATGCGAACCTTATGAACAGGAAAGTATACCAAGTGGAAAAACAGAGCAGGCGCTTGGAGATTTTGGTGCTGCCTGTACAAGCGCAGCTTTTCTGTTTTCTTTAATGCAACATATAAAGCAAAGATTACAGACTAAGTAGCCTTACGACACGACGCAATTACTCCTCTAAACCAAATGTAGCAATGAACATGCACCACTATACATAGTAAATAACACCCTCAAAGCCAAATATACATATGACACTAGCTAAAAGCAACAATATTTATTCCAATGATGAATATGTGTATGTCCTAATCTAGCATTCAGCCTGGACACTAGCTGGAGTCATCTTGAAGTAGTGATCCCAAGCGTATTGAAACGTGACCGACTTGGCGCTCGGGATGCGTCGGCCGTCGCCGACGAGGTAGCCGGCGGATCCCACCTGTCGGAACAGCTTAGGGTCGACGGCCACCGAGCTCGCGAAGCCGTCGGCCCTGAGGAAGACGGTCCTCACCGTGCACGTGCACCTATTAGTCACCGACACCTGGAACATCGTGTCGAGCGCGCCGATCTTCTTCCCTGTGTTGGTCTGCTGGATGTCGATGCTCGACGATGCGCACCGCTGGGACATAGCCCCTGTGTACGACGTACGGCAATCGATATCGTGAACGGCTTATAACCTCAATAGAAATAATTTTTAGCGTAACGTTTAACCATTCTCTTATTCACAACTTTATTATAATTTTATTTCAACCAAAGTATATTATTATTTATAATAAATTTTTAATAAGATAAATTATCAAATGTTATACGAAAAATCAATGGTGTCGTATATACATATACATATTTAGGTAGAGAGAGTAACATTTAAAGTAATTGAATTGTGATTTGGTTGAAAAGTTTCTTACCTTGTACGGCCATGAGGTTCACAAGGATTGCAATCAGAATCACGAGAAGCGGCTTCGTGATCTTCGCCATTGTTTCAGCTATCCTACTCTCCTATATTTTGCCTCTTGAACTTTGAACTCGAATTGTTGGATCGGAGCTCTTTCCGATGCATGGTCATTTATAGGGCCGTCGGGCATATGCATATGCATGCCGTGTGGAAGATGTGCATTGCGAAATGGCACAGAAACTATAGCGTATACATACGCGTTTGTTTAAATTTTACCGACTTTGCCAAAAAAAACTGCCGTTAAGCCTGCTGATTTACTATAATATCTTAGTGCTCTATTAAAGTGGCTGCACTGCACGGAATATATATATAAGAGGAAAGCAACGGCCGGTGCAGTGCAAGTTGTATGACCCTCTTCGTTTCTCAAATGGTCTTAAATTAATCATCACCGGGACCGGAGGTTTTGATATTCTGCAAACAGTCTCAAATTGGCCGGGCCGCTTTTCATTCCTTCCAACAACGTTTGTAACAAACGGAAGAAAAAGTAAGATAACAATATACTATTCCTCGGTCCTAAAAGAATTTTTGAAACGGAAGAAAACGTTGTAACAAACGGAAGAAAAAGTGAAAAACGTTGTAACAATTTTAAGCTTTTAGCTTAAGATTTTGTGGAACAGACACGGTATTTTTAGAGATGGGATCCACTGGATATTTTAAATACTATCTTATTCTTTCCTTCTCGTTTCAATAATTGATCCAATAGTATTCTCTTTTTTCTCATTTTCTTCCCCTCCTCGTTTGTTCTCTGTATTAACTAATAAAAGACATACTAATATTTCAATTTGTTGCTTATTTTTTTTACTAGCTTCTATTCTCTTTAGCGATGAAGAAAATATATGAGAGTAATAACATATACTTCTCTTTGTTCGCGAGTTGATAATATATGATTTCCAAAAGCAACTTTAACCATTATTTTTTATGATACATATATAGAAAATATTAATATATACATAGAAGATAAATATTTTACAAATCATTCATAGACAAAAATTTTAAAGTTTGATTTCACTCTTATATAAAATGACAATTACTATCATTCCGAAAAAACTAGTAACTTTATACTCTGATAAACTTATCCACATACATTAGAAGTTACTATACATTTTAGAACCGAGGTAGTATACGACGTCTCCCTTTGTGAGATTGGCAGCAGAAAGTTAGCTATTCGGTTATTCAATCCCGCTGCAAATTAAAGCTAAGCTAGCCAAGAGGGTCGAAGCTATCAGCTAGCAGGGAGGACGTATATATACTCCATTACTCCGTACGCGACGACGCAATGTGTGTTGTGGTCCCTGCTGCTGCCCACCGAAGTTGACCCGCATGCAGATGAAGTCGGACGGCCAGCTTAAGCTTAAGGCATACGTAACAAAGACGCTGGAATAAACAAGCAGAAACTTGATTGTGAGCAACGGGACCTAAAACCAGACACCTCCATCACTACATAAGCAATTGCAGCGCCCAGGCATGGATATTAATGATGGACAAATTACCGAAATTGATGGGCACCTTCGATCATTCAATTGCTTCGGTGTCTCATAAGGCTCTGATTATTGGCTCTAACTTTGATTAACTGTTTCTTCATCTTAACTACTTAAAATATTAATAATTTTTCGTTTGTCACCTAATTTTTCATCTGTGTAAGCGCTAATTTATCATCCGTCGTGCGAGTGTCTGCTTTGCTCACGATCCCCTCTACCCCATGCGCGTCTTTCGTCCGTCTCTCCATGAGAAACGAACCGAACCGGATGCACAACAATAAAAGGGAAGAAAGATGGAAGCATGAACACATGAACAAATCTACACCTATATCAAGAGAAAAAGGAAACCGAAAGGTTAAGAAATTCCTAATTAAATCGGAGGACAGGATAAATTAGATTGAAATTGCTTAGCAATAGAAGTAAGAAGAGGGGATAAACTAGATTGAAATCTCCCGAAATCGCCAAATTAAGAAATCCCAAATTTGGTGAAACCCTAAATTCCCAAAATCTACAAATCAAATTAAATATTTGCAAATCAATTTGACCTCTTTCAATTCGGTTACTCACCATTTTGTTGGAACCCTAAGCCACCGGGAAACCCCATCGAGGTTCGGGTTTTCACCTTGAAGCGGCATCGCCGCCGTCGCCATGCGGGCCTCATCTTCGCCCGCGCGTGCCTCGGCACAACGCTGGCCTCCTCCTCCTCCTCATGGACGCGCTGGCTTCACCGTGCGCGCGATGTCTTGGACCCCCCACCGTCACCGCGCTAGGACCGGAAGGCTCGCCATGGCACTGCCCTGAGCAGCACCCCCACACAGCCCCTCTCAACCAACAAATGTTGGAGCCTTACGGCGGAACCACCTTCACTCCCGCAAGCCACTTCGCCGGACCACCATCACTGCCATCGTCGTCGTTCAAGCTCATCGGCAGAGGGGATCGGGGAAGCAAAGGGAATCGAGAGATTGAGGTTGGGTTAGGGTTTTGCTTCTCCCGTCGGTGCTACCACGATGCTGGTGCGATCTGAGCCGTCCATCATATCAAATGGCTCAGCTCGCCCCCACGTTGGACCGTCGTAGTTGGTGGACCTCGTGGCTTGCGGCCTGTGAAAGCGTACCTAGGATGTGCCCTGGGCCAAGCTCGGCGCTCGCCGCCACTTCGCTCATAAGATGGGGTGGCGCGATCTTGGGCTGGCTTCGGAAACACTGGGCCGAAATATTCTTTAAGAATTTCTCACCAAATATAATGTTTATTCTTTCCAGAAATTCATTTAAATGCCTTCTTAGCTAAATAAAGTTGGTGAAAAATATTTTAGCCACTAATTATACCTACTTAAAAATACGTAATACTTCCGGGACTATTTTTCGTCCATTGTTGTCCGTAATTCGCATCGCGCTTCAGTCCTGGTGTCCACTATCTCATGCTTAATTAGTACATAATACAGTTTACGGATTTTCAAAATCCTATTATGTTTTTCTTCCAGCAAAACAAGTCACGTCACATACATTTTTTCAGTAGGAGATATCATATGATTTTGTTTCCATAACTTAGTTTAATCGGGGCTGAGCATGACACGATGCGGCCAGAAGCCATAAAAGTAAAGGTCGTGATTCACAATACTGTAATATATATAATATATAAGGTATTAAGGTTTCAAATGAGTACGTAGCAATGAACAGGCATCTTTTTTTAGTATATCAGATATTCGTTCTGAAGATGTGTTAAAATGGCTTACCCAAATCGGTTATAACAAAGGTTTTGACAACATTGCGCTTATATGCAATAATTTTTTGATTTATGCAAAGCATTCAAAGACTTGTACTAATCGACTTCAATAAGTTTAAAATGACACGTTATTTGTAACAGGAGAAAGTTTCTCTCTCACATATAAAATAACATTATGATAGATATATTCTACAAAATACTCTCTGATATATATTTTTATGAACATTTGAGAGTGAAAAAAATAAGAACCAAACACATTAGAGTATTACATTTGCCAGTTTAAGGTTAACAAGGGGTGGAAAAAAAGCAGGGCTTGACTCGAGCTCGCTTAGCTCGGCTCGCCTTGAATGCTAAACGAGCCAAGCCTAAGCCTCCTTTTCAGCTCATTGCTGAAATGAGCCGAGCCCGAGCTGGCTCACGAGCTGCTTGTTTGGCTCGTAAGCCTAAGCCATTATATACTTATATAGATGATTTTCTTTTCTAGTGGAGTTATTATTTGTCAATATGAATTGAATATATGAACTTATTATAATTTTAAATGTTGATGATTTGTTCTTACTTTTCTTAATAATTACAAATTATATATATGAAGAGATGCTTAAATGGGAAGACTCACAAGCCAGCTCGATCTGGCTCGAGCCAAGAAATGAGCTGAGTCGAGCTCATGTTTTAGCTCATTTCCCTAACCGAGCTGAGCCCAGCCTAGTTTGTTACGAGCCATTGCAAGCCGAGCCGAGCTAGGCTTGGCTTGGCTCGTTTCCACCCCCAAGGTTAACCCTGATGCCGCATTTCTCTCTCCAAGGCAAAAGAGTGAGATTGTTATTCTCCACACAAACATCCATAACAAATAATGTTTCACTACTACATCAACTCTCATTAGTGTTGGTTGGAAAGGTACGTCACCGCCGGTTCCTCAATCGGTGCTATATTTTCAGCATTGATGATGGGGTAACATCAATGTTATTTTAGGAACCGGAACTTATATTCGTACACGTGTAAAAAAAATTGGAGGTCTTCTCAGAGAATCCATTTATCCCCAGGTCCATAATCCTAGTTAATCCCCATATCAATCCTCGTCGCAAGAACAGATAAGAACAATCCTAATCAATCCCCATCCCAAGATAACTATTTCAATCACATTCCAAGAATCCCCATTCTAAGAACAGATAATAATGAAACAGCATGGATTCAACTCGATCAATGAAGAAATAGATTGAATAAACATAGCATACAATATTACAATTGCACAATTAAGAAAAACAGATCAGGAACAAGCACCACTTCAGACTCACCGACGCTGACCAAGCAGAGGCTGACACCATCATCAACCTCACTCACTGCTGCCATCTCCCTTGAGCCGCAGTCGTCACCGATTTCCCTCGCGGAGTCATCTCCATTGAGCAGCGGGTCCCTGTCTAGATATGGAGAAGAAGGCCTCTAGCGTGGGCTCTTCCATGCTGGGGCAGGGAGCGGGCATAGCAACCATGGTGGCAGCAAGGAGGAGGCATGATGGTGGCGGCCAATCCAAGATAGAGGTGTGACGGTGGTGGTGACAAGGAGGTGTGGCAGCGGCAGCAGCGAGAAAGAGGTGTGGTGGCAGTGTCACACCCCGCCCTAGCACCGCTGTACGTACAGTGCCAAGGAGGGTGCGCCGTTGGGGAACAGTGAACCATCTCCTACGGAACCATGTTTGCTGGGTACCAGTCCCAAGGATACAGATGCTAGTACCCACGGTAACATGATGAATCATTCCCATACTAATAATAACGTAGCTAGGACTCCAATCCACGAGCAGTGCTTGGGTCTAGGGACAGAACCGTAACCTCCACCTTCTTTAACCTGAGCTAAGAAAGAAAAGAAAACAACAACAATGGGAGATTGAGTACTTTCGTACTTAGCAAGCCATTGTTAAATGTGTAAAATGCAAGGTTTAAGGTTGGGTTCATTTTGCAGAGCATTTATTTAACACTATCTTTCAAATTTCTAAGTGTGGGTTCTTTTAAAAATATTTGGAAGGAGACTTACCGTCTCGATCCTATCACAAGTTGATTTGCAACAACTCAAGTGAAAGGGGCAAAATTTTTGTTCTAATCATTTTATTATATTTTCCTCTATTATTTCCTTTTCATTTCTCAAACTTCACCTCTTGTCCGGGACTTCTCATCTCATCCCAATCTTTGGCTCCTCTAGGCCGACCATCTCCTATAGCACTCCGCTTCCACTCAGGAAGCCTACTCTATGATGCCATTGCAACATCCCGGGTGACACAGGCCCGTTTCAGAACCACTCAGGTTATCCGTCAGTCACACAGACCGACTCTAGCAACAATTCCCATCCCACACAACAATATTTCACAAATCACAGGTAGACAATAAGAGAATCACCTCACATTTGCCCTTATCCATCGGCACGGCTGTTCAAACAGTTTAGTTAAACTCTGTAGAGGTTGTACGCTTTACCCTCACGCACAAAACTTACACCGAGTACTGGCCGGTACCGGAAGTTCGTGACAAGGCCTTTCCAAAGCTAGTCCATAAAAATCTCATGCCACATAGTTGGTCGACTCGCTCGACAAGCATCAGGCAAGGCCAGCCATCATCTACTCAGGGTACACTAGGGATGCTCCTACACCTATCGGTACCGCACCGCCACAATAGACGCGGTGCCATGAAGGCTAAATCTCATAACACAAAACTCCATCTCATCATCCCTAGTGTCCCATCACCACTGGCATAGAAGATAATCATGAACTAACAATTTACTTGTCCAGATGTATCCCACAGTACCCGTGTGGTCGCATTGTAAGATGCCCGCATGAAATTGCCAAATGAATCGGTCCTTACATGCGAATACGAAACCGAGCCACCCAGGCGAGCTTCCGCATCATGAGCTTTCGCAAACTCTCTTTTCCTTTTCAAACCCACCGACTTCACGAGCCGGATTTTTCTCAACGTTTTCACAACCCAATTTTTCCCATATCGACAAAACAACAGGGGATGTAGTGTTGGTGGGGGCCTACGCTCGAGGAGCGTAGGTTCCTCCGTAACACTTCAGTGGGGAGACAAGGGTTAGATTTAACAACAGTCTACAGAAAATAATGCAACTACTAGGTTGGTCCATTGGTGGTGTTCCTAGACCGAGGCTGATTTAAAAAAAAGTGTGCACTAATCATGCAATTTGCAATCAACACATTTTATAAACTAGGGACAATATGATCGAAGAGTGGCTTACCTTAGTTGTTCGTCTTCAAAATGTCGAGAAAATCCGTGTCCGTTGAACCTCCAGAACATCCGCTACGTGATCAAAAAAGAGAGAACCACCCAATACCCTATAAAGTAAATAATAACTATTAGAAACTAATAGTGCCTTTGTACAGATCTCAATTTTAGAAAACTTTTGGAAGTTGAACAGAGTCGAACGGAGTTACCGTTTGCAAGATATGAATTTTCGAACTTTAATTGAATTTTTGAGCAAAGGAAAAATAGTTTATTGGAAAATAATATTCCAAGGAAATATTCTTTTTGGGCCCACTGTCAGTGGCACCGGGGTCAGCGCACGGTAGACCGTGTCCAACGGGCACGTGGTGCAGTGAGTTGGTGGACCGGGCTCAAAGTCCACAGTCAGTGCACATGGGGCAGAGAATGATTCTCCTCGGACAACCGAGCCCAAGAAGAAAAATCGAGCGGGGCAGCAAATATGTTGCCTCTAACACAAATGTACCTATCCTAATCTATAGTTGAGATTACTCAGATTTTCGATTGGATAAATAAAAACCGGACCCTACCCACTCCTCTGTACATGCAAGTATGTTGATAGATAGTTTATTTTT
Source organism: Oryza punctata (assembly GCA_000573905.2). Classification (NCBI taxonomy): domain Eukaryota; kingdom Viridiplantae; phylum Streptophyta; class Magnoliopsida; order Poales; family Poaceae; genus Oryza; species Oryza punctata. The sequence goes on along the minus strand of CM002499.2, from coordinate 19,090,914 downwards.
CTTTGTTTTTCATCTTTTAAATATTTTTTTCTCCTATAATATTTATCTGATCGTACCGTTGTATTCGTTGTAATTAAATCTTTACAGTAAGATATATCATATGATTATATTCTGGACAAATAAAAATATTTGTTTCCGTTAAAGTACAGTGTTTCATACGTGATGGTTATATGTTTCAATTTGTGTCTTCAGTGTGTTCCACAAAATTCACAGAACTACATGCAATTACTCTCTCTTCACTCCATGCATGCATTTTAGCAATCTTTAAAATGATTTTTCTCCTAAACTACATATCCAAACTACGATCCGATCACAGCGTTGTATTCATTGTAATTAAATCTTTACAACAAGATATCGCATGACTATTTTGATGAAAGAAAATCATATGTTTCAATCCATTAACACTTGTGTTTCATACATGATAGAGACATGTTTGAACGTGTATTTTCACCGTGTTTCACAAAATTTTTAAATTTTCCAGTTGTTATTCTTTGTTTCACTGTATATAACTAGTTTCATTTGTTGGTCAACTACAACATTTGATCGCCCGATTTTTTTATAGCGATCGGGCAACCGATCCGTAGTTTTCTCCACATGTGGCCCGAGGGTTAGTGACCCAACAAATGGGGACCGGGTGTGCGAACGGTTAAGGAGTCATGGGTCCCACATGTAAGTGACTCAAGAAATAGAAGGGGTTTAATTAGAGATTAAGTACAACCAGGCCCACAGGTAATAGAGATATTAGAAGGGGATTAAGAGGGTGATTACTATGTGGGATTGATTAATGAATCGTGGGGCCCACTATGGTCCCACCAATCAACGTCTCATCTCCTCCTCTTTTCTTTTCTTTCTATCCTCCCCTTCTCGATTCCTCCTCTTCTCATTCTTTCCCAATCCCCTTCTCTTTCTCACGCTCGCGCCCGAGCGAGAGAGAGAGGGAATCAGGTGCGGGGACGGCGGAAATGTGACGGAGCACGGGAACTGGAGCGAGGATGTCACGACCGGGGTCGGCGACCGGTGTCAGGGAAGGAGGCGACCAGGCGGCGGCGGTGACTTCGGTAGCTCTCCGGTCGGGCGGAGGTAGAGGCGGAAGGGGAGCCCCACCAAGGGAGTCCTGGGTCCTGGGAGACCTGCGGAAGGTGACCGTGGAGGCGGAGCTCGCGCGGGACGGCCAGGCTGTGCGCGGCGGCACCCTGGTCAACGGCAGTGGAGGGGATGGACATGAGTTGGCTCGAGAAGGTGGGGCAGAGGCGATGCTTGTGATGGGAGCTAGCTCGGGATGGTAGAGCAGGGGTGGCGGCGGCCATGGCGCGCGGGTCCAGGCGGCGTGGCGTCGAGTGTGTGCGAATCGCTCGTCCATAGGCCGGCGATGGGAGGGCGAAAGTGGTGGTAGCGGAGGCGGTCACGAAGGGTGGAGAGTGGTGGCGAAAGGTGGCTTTTGTAGCCATGGCGGATGGCTACGTGGTGGATATGAGGGGAAGGAAGGAGCAAGGCGGCATAGTGGCGGCGACAGTGGCAACACGACGTGGGTGAGGTCGGCTCAAGCTTTCGGCGTGGGCGCTCGATCGTGGGGGTTGGAGCGCGAGAAGGCAAGGCGGTGAACTGGGTGCATCGACGTTGTCGCGTCACGGACGACGGGGAAAGATGCGAGGCGGGGTGAGGTCTCGAGTGGTGACGGGTTGGGCAGCGCCTGCATGTGGCCGGGAAGGACGACGGTGACAGTGGTGGCACGGCAAGGTGAGCTCAGCTAACACTTTCGGTGCGGACTCGTGGCTGCGGGAGCTGGAAAGCGAGGAGGCGAGGTAGTGGACAGGGAGCAACGGTGTTGGCATGGCGTGGCGCGAACGTCGGGAAAAAGGTGAGGTGAGGTGGTAGACGGATATGGGCCAGATGGTGTTGGAGTGGCATGATTGGACGAGGTGCGGTGCGGGATGTCCACGGGTGGTGCATGGTGCGCTGCTCCCAGTGCGGGGTGGCTCGACATGTTGCCTAGCCTGGCTGTACATTTCGTCGAGCAGGTGGCGGGCAGGCGCGGCCGTCCGGGTGGGGAAGAAGGAGGCCATTGGGCTGAGTTGGGCTGGCCGGAAATGGGAGAGGGCGGTGGGCCAGCCTGGGTGAGGGAAGGGACTGGCCCAATAAAGGAAAGGTGGAGGGGGAAGGAGTTGGGACAAGGGAAAAAGGGAAAAAGAAGGGATAGTCCAAAGGCATAGAACTTATTTGTATTTTCCTGGGAAATTTGGAATTTGGAAATTGAAGGGAATTTGAACTAGAATGAAAATTGTATTCAAAAATTGTAAAGGAACTGTGGACTCAAATAAATCTAGGGTTGTGTATGTGGACTTTTGGGGTGGATGATTTGAGATCTTTAATGGCACAACCAAAATTCAATTAAGAACCGAATTTTGAAAATAGTTTTGTATTTAAATTAGGTTTTAAACGGGAGTAAAAATTGGGAAGTTACAGGCAGCGAGACTGCGATGGAGCGAGAGGGAGATGGCAGAACGAAGAGAGAGGAGATCGGGAGAAGAAGCGATGATTTCATAGATTGATACAGCGTTAAAAGTCAATCGGCCGAGCAATCGGCTTGGCTCAGCTCGATACCTCCTATCATTGCCGCTGGTTATAAATAATCGGCATGGATAACACCACACCAGTGTTGGTTTTTTAATAAACTGGTATGGATATCATTAGTGCCGGACTTTTTAATAAACTGGGACTAATGTAATTATATCAGTTCCGTTTCTTGCTCACAGAGGACACGGGCTGTGTACGTGGGTAGGTGGAAAAACCATATAGGTATCATGTTTCATCAACCGACATTGTTAGGTATCTTGTTCTGTAGCCTTTTTAATGTTTTGAATGTGTTTGAGGTCGAACTTTTACAATTTTACCGATTAATAACTTACAAAAATATTTAATTTAAAAGCACTAGAACAGCATACATAAATTACTATATTAAAAAGTAAAAATATGTACTTATTTGTAACATATATTATAGCAAAAAATATAGTAAAAGATGTATATTTTGAAGTGTTATTATTTAAAACGTTAATTATTATGAAACTGGAAGGACCAGTGATTAGACCTGATCAAACTCTAAAACCTGCACCTTGATTATCTAAAGATAACGCATAGGAGCAATAATTTACTTGGTTGCACACAACATAACGGAAAGACATCTGAACGAGTTGACGTTGGTCGTCGTAGAGTCAAGAAATCATTACGAGTCAAACAAAAGTATCCGTAGCAAGTCAAATAAACATATGACCGGTCATTCTGTACAACTTAGTTGATGCATGGTACGGGTACACTAGTTCAACTGAACTACGAAATCCTTTGGAAGTCGCCTCCAAATTTCGCAGACGCTACCTGTACTTGTCCAGAGAAAAAAAAATAAAAGGCAATTTGCTTTTCAGGAAGAATGTTGCAGAAGCTTAGTTGGTTAAAATATCTAAATCAGAAGTCACGATCGATCTGCTGATATCAGAGGACGCAAAGTTGAAATAAAGGTTTAGGTGGTTAATGGTAGTACAGTAGGTAATACACATTATCCCAGTGTTACTTTTTTGGCTAATAAGACCATAATTTTAGTTTTGTGAATTTCCCGTTATGATACTTTGGCCATGAAGCTTTTTAAAAAGCCATGCTAGTCTGAAGCTCGTACAAAATATCCACAGATATCTCATAAGAAAATCTTACACTAGTAGCTCGTAGTAGCTCTCCTAGACTCCTATTGGACAGGAAAAAAATACTCCTTCCCTCCGTTTTATATTATATTATACAAGTTATACTACTAGGAGCGCATCACGCTCCTAATATTCCGAGCGCCAAACATGCATTAGCCCAGAACCACCCCACCCCACGTTCCATCATCCCGCTCCCACCATTATCGGAGTAAACGATTTACTCCGATTAAAAGAACTTCCCTGCTTCCGACCCCACCCACGTTCCGTCATCCCGCTCCCACAGTTATCGGACTAAACGATTTACTCCGATAAAAATAACTACTTTGGTTCTGTTATATATTCTATTTTTCCCATACCCAACCAACCACTCTCGCTCCCACTTCATTTTTTTCTTTTTTTAGATTAGTATCAATCCACCGTTCCAGTCCACAGATTAGTGACGCACCATGGAAAAGGATGATTGCTCCGTGGCGGTTGAGGATAGTGGCCGGCGAGCGGTGCATACTAGAGAGGAGGATGATGATATCTCGATGGTTGAGGCGAAGGCGCTGTTTCGGGCCTCGCTGCCGGACGCCGTGCAACACCTTCACCAACAAGTCGGTGTTCACTTGGGCCAAGAGTAAGAACCGGCGGCTACTCCACGTTGGTGACATTGATAAAACAAGTAAAGAAATTACACTCCAATTTGCATATCAATACTCTCCTTCACCTTCACACATGAAGCACCAATTTCTTTTTGCAAATCAAGTTAACATGCAATCTGCAAGATTGCCTGAGCTGAATAGATGGGTTGCACAGGTCCTACATTTGCACATCATGCTCCGTGTGGTTAGCCGCAGAGGATAGGGTGAAGTCAGCCGATGATGGAGATTGTTTGCTATTTTTCTTTTGTTCGTCGCCTTTACGACATGAACGGGAATGTTTTTTGCATTTTTTCGTGCTCGCTAAATGATGGATGGCTACTACTGCGCAACATCGAGCTCATCTGTGTCCCACACCGCTACATTCTTCAATGATCGCATCGTCACTACCAGGATCCTAGATGCCTGGTTGCCCTCTCCACTACCAATCACAAGACACAGACCAACCTCTCCATCCTTCTATCAAGATCCAACGAAGCCATTAGGATCCCAGCTTCTCAATGGACTTTTAGCTGAATTAATTTTTTCTTTTCTAGTTTGATTCACCTATGAGTAATTTTATCACTTGGGTATGATTGATCTTGTAATTTTTTATTCGTATGAATATTTTGTGATACAGATTAACAATACTCTTAGTATCAGTTTTTACTCTTATACTGTCTTGAACACATTAGTAAACATTACCAGTTCACGACTATATCAAGAGAAATGTGGTAATTATTTTACTCGCAGACCATAAAATCTAAACAATATTTATAACGCTGGTAAAAAAATTACTGGCGTTGTAAGCTGGTAGTAATTCTTTTACGACCATATAGAAATGGTGTCAAACGATGTGGGGGCATTCATACAAGTAAATTTATTACTTTAAAGGGGTATTCATGAGAGTATTTTTTTTACTTTTGAATGAGCACACGTGGGAGGCTAGGAGTAAATGCGAAACTCCACGCAGTAAATTCATTACTTTTGAAATGTGGGGAGACTAGAAAAACATAAAACTCGAAAAAAAATAGACGGTAAATATTTTATAAAACAAGAAAATAGAAGAACTGGAGGGAAGGAATAAAAATGGAAAAACCTAGATGGTTAATATTTTATCGGTCCTTTGGTGAAACATAGATTGAGATGGAAAAGAGAAAAAAAGAAACGGAAGGTGGGGTGGTAAAAAAGGATAGAACAAAGGTGGGATGCGGAGGAAAGGTCCTTTGGTGAAACATAGATTGAGATGGAAAAGAGAAAAAAAGAAACGGAAGGTGGGGTGGTAAAAAACGGATAGAACAAAGGTGGGATGCGGAGGAAAGTGAAGTATTAAGGAAAAAAACGAAAGAAGGGAGCACTTTGCGATGCTCAAACTAATATTCCACACTCAAACTAATATTACGACGCGTGCTTATTAGTGTCACCGTACTTTTATATTAATTATAAGTTGCTTTGATTTGATTTTTCGTGTCACTTAGCTATTTTTAAAGTTTGATTGTGTTTATAGAAAAAATAATATCTATAACACCAAATTAGTTCCATTAAAATTAACATTTAATATATTTTAATATATAAATTAGTTCCATTAAAATTAACATTTAATATATTTTAATATATTTTTGGTAGTAATGTAATATATTTTAATAGTAATGTTTGTTTTAGGGTTAAAGTACTACTATATTTATATAAACTGATCAATTATTTACATACAAAATTCAAAACGAGTTAAAACAACTTTCAGAAGTTATAATATAAAACAGAAAAAAGTCCAAACGACTTGAATATGAAACGCGGAGATAGTATTTAGTAATAGTAAACCTTCGTTCAAAAATTTTACAGTAATAACTACATTTACTATTTATAAGTCCTCCAACAAGGAATCCTAAACATACACAGTAACTACCACTTTCAAAGCCTTAGGAACAAAGCTCCCAGTTTATTCTCCTCCTGAATGTGAATCACACACATCTACTACTCATGAGCAACTCATATTTAGCGGTAAAATGGATGGAGGGTTCATTTGAGTTAATACAGGCATACAGCACTATTAGAAGAGAACTTATTCAAACACAGAGTAGTAGCACATTACATATTTTCCATGATCATAGCTACAGTTCCTACTAAGATTTTATCTATTTGGCCCATTTCATGGAAGGTTCAGACCTGCAGAGGAGTTCTCGCTCAAAGGAATATTTATATAATGAAGATCATGCTCAGAAGAACAGGGCATTCACTCATCCTTGATGTCAGCAGAGCGCAGCGATGTTGGATACAAGAGCTTCTTTCCACCAGCCTCAGCCATCTTCTTGCTCGGCGCGTCGGCTTGACTGCCACCATGGCGGTGCATGTACAGGAGGCGGTAGCAGAACTCGACGACTTCCGGTGCGAATACCCTCCACAGGTACATTGTACTGAACCATGGTGGCACGGTGAGACAACGCTCGCCTTGCCGAGCTGCTTGTACCATGGCTTTTGCGCAGTTCTTCGCGTACTCCACTGGAAATAAACCAATTTGAGCCTGAAAATATGCATGTCTGTTCAGTATCCAGATATGTAAAATATTTCATTCCAACTAAACTGGGATAGTTTCGATTTCTTTGTATGCCCCCTTATAAATAGTCTTATGAAAAAAATGTTCAAAGCGGTGGTATTGAAGTCAGAATCTTATGTTGTGATCAAGGAGCCTAGCGTGATTTCAGAAAGACTTGTGAAATTGACAAGTGGGTGTTCTTACATCTCTCATTTCTTGATCAACCTCCATTTCTCCATGATCCTTCAGAAATTTCCCTTTTGACATCTCAGACTCGATCCACCCAGGTGTTACAATTGTGATTCCAACTTGGCTACCGAGCTCTGACCGCAGTGTCTCGTAGAAGTTTATCAGTGCAGCATTGGCAGCCTAAGCAGAGGAGCAAAAGACAAACATCAGTCTCAATATTATCACATATGCATTTCAATAAGACTGCAGAACATTAATTTACATTGTAGAAGGTCATTCGTGGAACAGGATTCCATCCAGTTGCCGATGCAGTAACAACGATTCTTCCTCGGCTCCTTTTCAGATGAGGAAGAGCTTCAAAAGTTGATTGAACTGAACCCCAGAAGTTCACATCCTGAAAACGAAGTAGTTCATACCAGTGGTTAATTTACGGATCATGAATAACTACACAATGAACTGAAAAGAACACATCAAGAATTCTGTTGTTATTACAAGTTGAGAGCTGTAGTTAGTAACATCTGGAATCTCCTGAAACGCGCCAACACTTGCGATGCCAGCGTTGCATACAAGATGGTCCACTGAAAAACAAGTGAAAAGCTCAATGAAGTACTGAAATGATGCTTTTGCTGCAGAAATTTACTGAACAAATCAGTGATGTAGGAGACTTGCATCGCCCGTAGTGATCGATTGTGGTTTGGACAAATCTTTTGCAGTCTTCAGGATTCGCAACGTCTCCTGGAAGAATGATCACATCAGGTGCTCCAAGCTCGAACGCTTGATCGGCAACTTTTCGGAGGCTCCATTCCCTTCTTGCAACAAGGACCAATGATGCCCGGTTCAGAGCATACTGGTATGCTAATTGCTGCAAAAATCATCACGTGACACAAGCAAATTAATGTTCATCTCGGCATACAGAAAAAAAAAAACAGAGTTACAACAACCTAAAGTTGAACTATGCACAAGCATATGGTGGTACTATATATATACTTCGAACAAATCATGTTTCAGTCCTCACCCAGTGACGATCCACCGTTCCAAACAGTAAGATGAGTAACATTTCAAAAATTGTACGCACCTAATTTGGGATCTTCAAAGTTAAGTAATAACATGCTCAAACTATTTTACTCTGAAACTATCAGATAGTTATCATAGTTTTGAAAAAAGAAAGAACAAAGATGCGAACTACAAACGCTACCACAAAACAAACACAATGGCAAAACATGACCAAACATACAAAATCAGAGCAATTAGTTCAAGAACAGTCAGGTTGCCAAAGCTGATACAGAGCAGAGCGCGTGCCATCAGTCGCCTCACCTCGCCGATGCCGGAGGAGGCGCCGGTGATGAGGACGACCTTGCGTGCGAGGTCGTCGGGGAAGAGGTAGGAGAGGAAGGAGTAGACGGTCTTGAAGAGGTAGTAGGGCGGGTAGAAGAGCAGCAGGCTGGCCACCATGGCCGGCGTCGCCACCCAGTTGAGCACGCCGTTCACCAAATCCACCATCGTCGTCTTCCTTCCTCCTAGGCACCTCGACCCAACCTGATCGATCTTTTTCAGCTTCAGACACTGATCACCACGGATCAGAGCAGAGCAGGGAGGCAAGAACACAAGTTTGGCAGAGAAGAAAGCAAAGATTTGCACTGCCACTCTCTGGTGTTTTGCATGGATAGGACGATGCTTGGCTTGGGGACACGTAGGGGTGGTGCGTGTTGCGACGTGGAGAGCAGCGAGAGCGCTTGGCTGGCTTGCTCCACGCATGAAGCCGGCTTTGTCCTCATTCTTTTCATCTCAACTTGTGAAGGAGGCGTAAGCAAAAAGAGAGAACGTATATGTTGGCAGATCTCACACTCAGCTCACTTACTGACTACCTGCGCCGGTTGGGCCCTCTGCACAGGGCCGGCTCATCTACCTGGGCCGATTTGCTGTCTCGACCATGCAATGGGTCCAATAACATTTTAGCGTACAAAAATGTAAAAGGTATATAATTTTAGTCTTAAAAATATTTAAGGATTATGAGTAGTGTTTTTAGAAAAACTCATGAGCTTGACCCATTATCATCCCTAGCCATACCCTGCCTCCCAGTCGCCGCTGATGCGCAGAAGGGCTGCTTGGCAGCAAATCGTGCAGCCCACGTGAACCATTGCTGACGTGCACAGCTGCATCGAGACAGCTCGTCACTCCTGACACTGGGGTGGGGGGGGGGGGGGGGGGGGGTTGGGGGTTTGGGTGGGTGGGTTTGTCTGGATTAAGTGACTGATTTTAGATCTTAGTACATGTCATATCGAATATTTGTACATTAATTAAAAGTATTAAATATACACTAAGAAAGAATAAAACTCATTTTATAATTCTGAACTAAATCACGAGATGAATCTATTAAACCTAATTAATTCATGTTTAGCCTATGTGATGCTACAGTAAACATGTGCTAATTATAGATTAATTAGGTATGAAAAATTTATCTCGCGAATTACCTCTTATTTATGAAATTAGATTTATTATTAGTCTATATTTAATACTCTTAATTAGTACCCAAACATCCGATGTGACAGGGACTAAATTTAGTCCCTGATCCAAACACCACCTAAGCATCACGTTTGATTTGAAGTTTTTTTTCGATGCATTTCTATCGTGGTTAAACCTTTCAACTCTAGGGAACTTTCAATTCAACTCTAAAACTTTGAATTTAGAAAGCTCAAAACATTAAACCAAAAGTTACCAAAAAATTTGGATCCAAAATCTAAAACTTTCTACTCATGGTCTGAAATTTTCAATTCGAATTGTAAAATTTTGAATCCAAAATCTAAGACTTTTTACTTATAGACTAAAACTTTCTATATATACACTAAAAATTTCAACTTGAATCACAACTTTCGATTCAAAATTTAAAACTTTCCGCTAAGAACTCAAAAACTTCATACCAAAATCCCTAAACTTTCATATCATAGTATCCAAAAACATTAACTCAAAAATTCAAAACTTCCTACTCAAATATGTACAAGTTTTCTAGATTTGAAATTGTCAATAAGAAGAAAGCAAAGGAGGAAGAAGGAGAAGCCGATAACTCACCGACATTGGGTCGAGGAAGACCGGCAGTTGGAGCAGCACTCGGCGGAAGGTGGAAGAAGATGATCCCAACCTCGCTGGGTTCTTGTTGGTGAAGAAGGAAGACCGATGTAGGAGGAGCGGCGTGCTTGCCGGTGCTTGCGTCGAGGAGGGGATGAGGTACTGGGAGCGCCGATGCACTCGATGTGTGGAAAGCGAGGAGGAGAGGAACCTTGGAAAGCGACGAGACATATGTAACACCCTAAAAATTTTTGGTTTGGATTTTCAAAAGAAAATTTTGGAATAATCAAAAGTCTTTTTTGAAATCCTTTCATGCTGGAATTTATTGGATTTTATTTCCTGTTTTCATGCTGTGCTTGGGGCAAAAGGATGGGCATCTAATAATATACTTGTATTTTGGTTTCAAAATATCATTTGTTGAAAGAACCATAATTATGTAATATGTCAATTAAGAAAATATTTGCAATTACCAAACACCTTCTTTAAAAACCCTTTTCTATGAATTAAAACCCCTTTGATGTCTTCGTTTTGTAAATAAAACCAAATATTAAATATTTGGAGAAAAGCCTTCTTAATAGTTAATTCCCTAAGAAACTATTTTACCAATAAAATCTAATATGGAGTATTTTCCAAGAATCCCTTTTAAAAGGATTATATGCTTTGGCAATTATTTTTCGAATAACAACTATTAGTAAAGTATTTACTAAAAATCCTATTTGCAAAATAAATCCCTAAGAGGTTATTTTAAAAAGACTTTCTCAGACAAAGTCTGCTCTTCCTCCTCGAAGAGCCTAGCCCAAGCCACACAATGGATCTGTGATTCCTTGAGTGCATTTAGGTTTTTGTGCCAAGATCTCGATTAAATCAATTGTCCTAAAAACTCTAAAGGATGTCCTCCGTTAGGTGTCCTTTCTTTCTTTGTCCTCTCCTTTCCCCGTGTATTCCTTTATTCGTGTTTGTGTTTAAGTTAAGAATATCCCATTGCCCACCCTTATTAGTACACTACCATGTTATTCATGTGAATCCTTTGAATACCAAATTGGTTCTGAGCTGATTCCGTGTATTCGAATTCCCTTTGCTCAGATACCTTTCCTCTAAATTCCATTGTATGCAAAACTGCTTGAAATTGTTCCTTCCTTCCAGACCTAAGAGTTCCGGTGGATTCGTATTTCGAGCGTCGTTCCTAAACCTCTATTCGACAGCATAATCTATCCATCTCATCACCTCTCGGAATACCACAATATCTCACACACATCCAAATGCCAAATTAAGATTCAAAAGTCCAATTATACAGTCAAATTACAAATTCAAACAAATGTCCATTTATACAAATATAAGGAAAATAGCAAAAGAATCTATTACATTTGGGCCATTCCTTTCTTTGTCAGCCCAACACGTTTATTTCCCTATTTAGGCCAGCCAACCCCAGGTCCAGTTGTCCTCCCTCTCTAGGCCAGCCCAGCTTCCATCCTCCATCCTTCCTGGGCCGCAGCGGACGCGCCGGCCCAACTGCACCCAGCCTGGCCCAAGGCCTGCCAGGCCTTAGTCGGCACGCTGCCCGCCGCCTGCTCGGCCTAATGCAGAGCCGGGAAGGACCGGTGCACCGAGTTGCCGCACTACCTCACGTCCATCCTCGTCGCCACCACGTCCCCGCACCCCCCGTTTTGGAGCAAGGTCACCTGTTTCTCCTCCCCTGCACCAAACTCCAAGTCCATCGAAGCGAATCCAAACACCGGCAACACCATGAGAGAGGAGTCCACACCAACCCCGTCCACGAACCATGCGTACCGAGTACTCCCTCCCCTGTAGCTGATGTCGAAATTCGGCCTCACACCGATGCCATCCATCCCATCCGCCGCTGACACGCGCCCCGGGGAAACCAAGTGACCAACGGTCACTACGTTGCCTCCTTGCCGGTCGAGTCTCCTCGCATTTCAGCCCCCGCGGTCCAGCGCCCTCACCGAAAGCGTGAGCCGAGCTCACCCACGCCACCCCTTCTTGTACTCCCTCCCCTGTGCGACCCCGCCCCTTCCTTCCCCTTGAAGCTGCCTGATTCCATCGCCATCCACCAACACCAGCCACAAAGGCCCCCATTGCCCTCACCCTCCATCCTCGCCCCTTCAATCTCCGCCATCATCGTCACGCTCGCGACAGTCCGAGGTACACGGACGAGCACCTTGGGTGCACTCGGAGCAGTGCGGCCCGGACCCGTGCGCCCACAGCATCGACCGCTGTCGCCTCTACTTCATCTCCTCAAGCAAGCTCGCCACCACCCCGCCGTTCTCCTCCACCGCCTCCACCTCCGCTGGGCCTAGGAGCCACCGGAGCCCGCCGCCGTCACCTTCATGTCAATCCAGGCCACCGTCGCGTCGGGACATGTGACGCTCGATCGCCGACGGTCCCACGGCAACCCCTTTTCCCCCTCTTGTCCGGATGGCCACCTCCAACCGGCCACCAACCGATAGTGCCGTGGCAACATCCCCCTTCCCTGTGCCACCTCTCCCCGTCTCCATCGGGCTCCAATCCGGTGGGATCTCGCCACTGGCCCCTTCTCCATATCCACCGCCAGCCTTCACCGCCGTCGCTCTCAACGTGCGAAGGGAAGGAAACGGGGAGCGAAGAGAAAGGGGTGAGAAGGGAACGGGAGAAATCGAGGAGGAGAAGAAAAGAGAAGGAGAAGAGAGAGAGACCGACTTGTAGGACCCACATGAGCCCTCCTCTCCTTGAATCAAGCTTGTATAGTAATTACCCCAATCCTCCTCTAATGTTTCACGGACAAGTGGGCCCCACCATGTGTAATTTCTATTTGAACCTCATCTTAACTTTTGACTCACTTACATATGGGACCCACTGTTCCCCTCCAATCATGCGCCCGGTCCACCGCTTCCAGGTCGCTGACTAGCGGGTCAATCGCCGATCCATCACCAAAGGCATGGACCCATGGAACTCCTCCACCTACTCTCCTCGGGCCAAGTGCAGCGATCCACCGGACGAAGCCACTAACGAGTGGGCCCGCGGCTCTAGTCCACGCGCTGGCCAATGAGCCGTGGACCGAGTGTCACGTCCCGATTTTCGTTCGGGATTAAAAATCATTAAATCATAGACTTTCTAGAAATTAGATTAAAATTGAAGGCAATTTATCAAGTGAATTAATGAGGGAATTAAAAATTTCCTATAAAAATCATGGCCGGGAATATTTTTGTAATATTCTCCATGCCCTAATATACTCTTCCGATTTTTCTCGTAAATTTTCGGAGCTCAAGAAATAATTTTAATATCACAAAGGTCATTTAATCAATTAAATTAATTGAAAAACAAATAAAATCACACTCTTGGTCCTTGGGCCCTTTTTGGCCCAAGTCCGCCCCCACCTTTACGGGGCCCGCTCCCCTCTCCATTTCCTCCCGGGCCGGCCTTCCCCCCTCCCTCTCGCTTTCGTGCTGCCCGACTCGACCCGCTTCTCCTCTTCACCTCACAAAAGTCCACTTCACGTCACTCTCCTTTCCCTTGTCACCGATAGGTGGGACCGTGGGCCCCACCTATCAGCCTCGTCTCCTCCAGCCGGCTTCAACCCCATGGACGTCACCCACTCCGCCTCCAAATGCGCCAGCTCCTGCTCCCGCTCTCGCGTTCAAACGACGGAGACCGAGTCCCCTTCACGTTCTTTACCTCCTCCCCCACTTTTCCCCAAAAATCGCATCCGTATCGAGCTCCGCCGCGCCCACGATGTCACATCCACTCCACCGCCGATTGCCGCCATTCCCACCTTTCCCGGCCTCGAACCCACGCCTCCCGAGCCCTTAAAAATCACCCCGGAACCCCCTCTCTCGTTTCCCAACTCTCTCAAGTTCGTCGCACCCTCTCCATCCTCCTTGCACGACTCCTATGCACCATCGTTCACAGGGGCTCTCTGGCCACGAGCAGTAGCCGATAGAATCGTCGCCGTACTGCGCCGCTTGCTCTACCGGCACTACCGCTCCGAGAGCTACCCTAGCCTCCACTCCACGCCTCCCATCCACCACTAAACCACTGCCTCTACCTCACTCCTGAGCCACCCGCCATCTTTGTCGCCTTCGGCCGGTGATTGCCGCCCACCGAATCCATCCCGTGCCGCATCGCTTGCTCTGTCGGCGTCGCAGCGCCGAGCTGCACCCCGTCCACCCCTTCCCCAGTGCTGCAACTCACCGAAGCCCCGACCGCGTCATCTTCTCGGCAGGCGCCGCAACTCCAAGTCATCACCGGGCGCCTTCCCTTCTCCCCCACGCTGTACCGTACACTCGGTCAGCCCCACTTTCCTCTTCTTCCCGCCTCTCTGCCACCTCCTGCATGCACGGCTGCACCGGTGGTTGCCGCCGGTGACCATCGAGCTGCGTGCCACTGCCTCCCGGGCGACCGACTAGTGGGCACCACTCCATTTTACCCTGACCGTCTGATTCGCCCTGGGGCGAATCCAGGCCGTCCGCGTGGCCTCCCGGTGTCGTCCCGCCACGGTGCCACATAGGCGCCACCTCACCCACCAGTCCGTCGTGGCCACCATGTGATCGCCACGTGGTGTGCCCGCGGACGGTGCACGTGTGGACCTTGTCCACCGTGCACCCGCCTCCCTTGAGTCATCGACATGTGGGGCCCGATTTTCGGCACCACTTCTCTCATTGGCTGATGCCAAAAATTAGATATTGCGCAATAATTCGGTTTAATTTACAGAAGTCCATTTATATGGCTCAAAACTTCTAAAATTCATATCTAATTCATACAAACTCCAAATTGAGCCATTCAACTTGCAAAATTTATCTAAAATTGAGCTCTACATGATTGTTTACTTTTCATGTACTGTTTATTTGGTTTTTATTAGAGTTTTTCCTCGTTTTTGCATACCAACATGTTGAATCCGTCGTTTCGGAAGTTCGCAGTCACGAGGAAAAGAGTTCAGAAGAGCAAGTGAAAAAGCAAGGCAAGTCACACATTCCCCTTGAGCATGTTGAACCTAATTTATAAATGTTTTATTGTTTGCAAATAAAATCGCATGTATTGCTAATTACATGGGATTATAGAATTACCTATCTGCTCACTTGTGCCATGTTTACTTGAGATCCGTCCTTTGTCAACTTGGGTGATAATTTGACTAGCTTATGTTACTTATGTGACCTAGCTAGAATTATATTATGCTTAGCCATGCTTAATAGCACTTGCTCACAATATGGGAAAATCATACTATATACATTTAGTATCTTGATGAGCTACGTGCTCGTGACATCTGGCCATGTTTTATTGATCGTAATTATCCAAGTAAAATATGGCTCAATGGTGGGCTGTGGTTGTATGGTTTTGCTAGTCGCACCCATGGCAATTAAGGACCAGTTCTCGGAAAACCCTGGAAGACTTACCGCGCTTACCACAAGCAAGAATGGGTAACTGCTGGACTTGTAGTATAGCTTTCCCCTTTGTGACGTACCGAGGCAAGGGTGGGCGTGATGGAGTTTGGATGGGCCCTGCGATGGCCTGAGGCTTCGGGATTCACCTAGACACGAGGGGGGCTGCCCACTGCCTGTTGAGGAGTGGGGGCGAAACCTAAAGTGGGTACGATTGGTTAGGGGGAGTTATGCGAAGGGTCTTGTCACAATCACTCTCCATGGTGATGTGTCCGGCCAGGCACGGTGACATGACGATGGATTGTGTCTTGTGGGTACAGTTGTGCACCTCTGGCCAGAGTAAAACAATTTGAATAGTCATGCCCACGGTTATGGGCGTTCAACCAGCTTCACCGTGATTAGTCTCACTACTTTAATTAATTTGACTTAATGAACTAGTGTAGTTCAGGTGGAATGGTTGGCCTTGTTCAATGTGGTTTTAGCATTGTTCAGTGGAGATTTAATCTTGACTTAATTAAATCTTGACTTTATTAATCAACAGTTCAACTATAAATGTTTACAAACGCTTTTAAGCAAATAGCCACAAACCACCCTTTGTCTCCCTTTGCACGATTGCATCATTGGTGTGGCTTGCTGAGTACGGTGGTTGTACTTACCCTTGCTATTATTCTCCCTTTTCTGAAGTGTAGTGCTTCTGAGCTGAAGACGAAGTTAGAGAACCAAGACTTATACCCCAGTTGAGTTTTGCGTGTGGAGTGGAGCTGAACCCCGCTAGGATCGCTTTTTTCCGCTGCTGCTTCCTTTTCAGCGTGAGGACTAAGTGCCTCTTCCGTAAGTATTTTACGCTTTATTTACATTTGGATCTGTATACTTACTTGTCACTTCGTGTAGCCTGGCTTGATTCTTGTATAGGGATTTATACACAAAATTGTCTGAAAATTTGGCTAAATTATAGGCTTGACACCAGGTCTACCACCTCGTCGCGCCACGTGCTCGGTAGACCCAGTCTACCATGCACCAAGCGCCCGGAGCCACTACTAGTGCACCCCATAAGGAATATTCCTTCGGAATGTTCTTTCCAATAAAAGAATTCCTTTTCCCTTCGTTTCTAAATACAATTAAACTTCGGAAATTCATATCTTGCAAACCGTAACTCCAATTGACTCCGTTCAACTTCTAGAATTTTTCTAAAATCGAGATCTATCAAATGGCACTACTGGTTTATGATGGTAGTACTTTCTTTGTTGGGTTTTGTGTGGTTAGATTTTATCGATAGAATAGTGGGTATTTCGGATATTCAACGGACGCGGATATCTCAAAGATTTAAAAACCTAAAGCAAGGCAAGTCACTACGCTCCCCTCCTTGAGCATGTTGATCCCATTTTATAAATGTGTTGATTGCAAATAAAATTACATGCTAATTATAAAATGCGTACCTAAATTTGTTTGTGAGCCATCCTTGGTATTGTTACCTTTATATCCTTGTTTCCTGAGTCTACTATTTATGCGTGGTCAATTATTGACATTACTTAGAATTGCTTCTATAGACGATTATACACTCCATACTGGTATTATATGGATGTGGATGTGGCAATCACTTGGTGTGAGTGATTGCCGGAAGAAGTGTGAAGACATGAGCGCCACCCGCAACACAAAAACCTTTGCAAAAACCAAAAACCTAATAAAACAAAATAATTTTGACTAGGATGGCACGGATAGAATAAGGGTGGTTCTATGAAATGGTTAGTCACCGATCCTGATCAATTAAGGACCGAGTCAAAAAGCTATGCAGGAAACGAACCGAGTATGGCCGCACTTCTCGAGTGGGTTAGACCTGGCGGACTAAGAAACTCAAGTGGAGTGGCACCCCAGACATGGTGGTTCTGTATGAGAAGGGTAATGTTGTTGTGTTGCAATGTTGTGGTGATTGTTGGCGTGCGAAACCCAAAATGCACCCTAATTATATATATTGTGTAACTGCCTAATACCTCGGGAGAGCCATGACTCCTCTCACTGCCGGCTCGAGGTAGGGCTGGTGTGCCGGGGTGCAATGGTGATCCATAGTCCTTGGAGAGGGTGCTGCAATGTGAGGGTGACCGAAAAAACGGGCCGTCACAAGTTTCATGTGTTGGGAACTAGGGGAACGGAGCTCCAGCGGGTTTCCAGTGGCGAGAAGTGGCGGCCGAGGAGTGGCTTAGCACTGTGGAGCCGAAGGAGGAGGCAGCGAGGCGCGGGGTGGCTAGGAGCGACAGCGAGCGGCGGCGGGAGGCGGTAGAGGTGGGGGTGGCTCGGGTGTGTGGTGGAACCAATGCTCCGGTGGTGATGGGGGAGAGAGGAGCGTTGGTCGGGCTTGTTCTCGCAGCGGCGGAGCCGACGATGGTGGTGGCGCACGACCAGAGATCGGCAGCGAGCGGCGGAGCTCGGGCTCGACTTAGGGAGAGCGGGAGAGGACGTGGGGAGCTCAGGAAAGAGGGGGAAGTGGATGAGGAGAGCACAAGGGTGCTTTTATATAGGCTCGGGGAGCTTGGATATGGCCAGGGTGGGGTGGTTTTTGCCGGCGATGTGGGGGAGAGAGATAATGCGGATTCAAAATTCGAATCAGCGCCAATTTGTGGGTGTGGCGCGCGGGCGAAGTGGAGGAGGATGAGCGGCAGTTGCGGGCGACGCGGGGAAGTGGGCGGAGCGTGCCGGGAACGCAGGGACATGAGGCGCAACGTGGCCGAGAGAGGCGGCCAAAGGTTGGGGATGATAGGTGGGGCCACCGGTCCCACCTATCGGAGAGAGAGAGAGAGGAGGCCGGTTGGGGAGGAATAGTGGACTTGCGTGAAAGAGATGGTGAGCTGGGCCGATGGCCCAAACAGGAGGGAGGTGAGGAAAAGGAGGGTGGCCTGGCCCAGGATGGAGGAGGGAGGAGGCAAGTGAGCCAAGGGGAGGGGGAAAGAGAATTGGGCCGAAAGAGGCCCAAGGACAAGGAAGGAGATTTAAATTTGTTTTCTTTTTATTTAATTAGTTTAATTAACTTTGTGATATTAAAATTCATAGGAAATTTCAGAGAGTATATTAGGGCACGGAGAATATTATAAAAATATTTCCGGCTATGATTTTCAAAAGAAATTTAATTGCCTCATTAATTTCACATGGTTAATTTGGTTTTAGTTTTCGTACAAATTCTAGAAATGCATTGTTTAATGATTTTTAATCCCGAACAAAGACGGCGTGAAGACGGTTAATCGGAGCGTGCGGGGAACGTAGGGACATGAAGACGGTTCTTTTCTTCTTAACTGCCAACGTCAAGTAAAATTGCATTTTTGAGTTACCAGTCGGGGGCTATCGATAATAATGGAGTATGATATTATGTTTTGATTTTTTATATGATTTATCATTGACTCTATTTGAGTTTTGATTTAGCGGATGAGGATTGTAAGATTTTCAAAGACTTCAAGAAGTTCTAGGCTTGGAAAAAGTTGGAGATAAATTTTTAATAAATTTAAAGCTTAATTTGAAACTTGAAGCATGGCATAAATAAGTCAATATATAACAAATTGTATCAACAATGCAGGATTATACAAAGACAGAGTTTCATTCACGGAAGTTGTCTAATACATCATAGGCAATCTTGCTGGCAGAGTCTTGAGTTTCATTTATCAGGTCAAGCACTTGTTCATCAGTAGTGCCATCGGCAAAACCATCTCCAGCAACACTAATATCTACTCGGGGATACAAGGATTTGATCATTGCTAAGCTTGATTGGCTCCTATGGTGGCTGCTTCCTTTATATTATCAAAGTACTTCTGAGGGGCAGACCTAAGCTTGTTGAAGATCTCGATGGCATCCTTAGAACTAGAACCAAGGCCATTCTGGTATATGGCATTTAGAACATGTGCTGCGGCATTGGTGATGTCATCTTGGACACTTTCAGCCTTCTTGACCCGTTAAGTAAAGACATCAAATTGAGCTTTGGATTTCACCTTGTGCTCTGCAAAAGTCATTCAAGACAGATATATGTATAAAGACAATCAGAGCATTTGCATACACGGGATTATTGTGAAGTTATCAAGTTATATTCGAGATCTTTCCCAAATTTAGCCTTATCTTTGACTAATTTATTATTTGAAGCTTCCAGTTTCTTGGTCCGGGCAGTCAATGCTTCGATTTTGTTTGTTTAAGCTGTAGAGAAATAATTGGATTTAGATATTCTCAACATCTACCCAATAGGCTATGGAGTTTAGAGAAGTGTACCTCCGATGGTGCTAGGGTGTTCAAAGCTAGCATCCAAAAGCTGATTGATCTGGTCTCTTAATTGTCGCTCTTTGGAATTAGGTTCTTCCTCGGTTTTCCTCAGTTTAGCTCGGGTTTCTTCAAGAGTTTCGAGATGAGGGACCAACTTCTCTAAAGTTTCAGTCTTGGCCTCATTTCGAAGATGGATCCTCTGCACAAGAGTTTTTTGTTAAAAAAGAATAGACCAGATTAAAGTTACAGTTGGCTAAAGACTTACATTGACCAGCTGAGTAGATTCATTAAGGTTTTTGTCACGCCCCGAACGGGAACTAGAGTGGGGTGCTCCAAATAAACCTGTAAGCCGATACCAGTCCCAGGAAAACAGTGCTGGTATCACAGGAAGACGAAATATCACAACAACAGCGGTCTCTTCATTAAGAGTAGTCTTACAATCATGTTGGGCAACGGACAGACCCCGTGCTCACAACTGCATTATAAAAGGGAAAGGCGGAAGCAAAGGCCGGCCCAAGGCCACAAGCATAACTTGGGAACTACGTCGAAACCCTAAAACTGCTCGAAGCCGTCCTGCTCCTGGAAGAACTCCTTATCAGCGGGATCCATCTCCTCTTCTTCGAGAACTGGGGGGTTATTTATATAGAGCAAGGGTGAGTACAGGGAGTACTCAGCAAGTCTTGGGAATTAAGTGTATATTGCAAGCTTCATAGAACGGCTGTTTGTTTTCCCAGTTGACTTGGTTTCAAACTTTCGAAATGATTTCTAGAGAAGTGCTTCTCAACGACTCGAGCCTGACAGTGCATCAAATCCGGTCGGAGTTTGTGCAATGTATCAATCTTTCAAGATTCAAGTTTTTGGCTCCCGGCCAAATGATTTTGACGGCCTCCCTGGCCTAGCTGAACCCGTCAGCGACAATTGATAACAACGTCATCCAACCCATCAAGTCAATTTCACCAGCAGTAGTAAAACAAAACTACGCTAAGGAATCACCTCACATCCGCCCATAACCGTGGGCACGGCTGTTCGAACAATTTGTTAACCTCTGCAGAGGGGGTACACTTTACCCACACGACGTTACTAGCCTGGGTCACCCAGCCCGTGCAGAACAGCCACGTCTGGTGACTTTGAGGCTTTCACGACAAGGCATTTCAAAGCCGACACAAGGTTACCATATGCCAACGGGAGGGGTCATCCGGACCAACAACAGGTTAGGTCCCAGACCATATTGTGCCAGGAAGCCCAGGGGTCCTCCCCGACACCACCCCGACAAATCCACTTGTCCCATGGCATCAAGGCTTCCCTGGCCTAGCTAGTTACTCAGCCAGGGGTGTCTCATTTCACCCATATGGTCGCACGATTTATGTTTGGATGAAATCCCATAGGAGTCGGTCCTTAAGTGCAAGTACGGGACAACGTACTCCCGGCACGTCCCCGCACTGAAATTTTATAAATCGTTTTATTTTGTAGACACCGACCAAGGTGTCGGGTTTTCCAAGTATTTTATAAACCCAAGTTTTACCCATCGAGATAGTTTTAAGTTTGAGAGAGTCCCTGATGTACGTGCCAAAGGGCTCGGACATCGGGAATCGACAGTTGACAAAGGTAGTACGGGTATTCAATAATCAAGGAAGGTATGTGCATCAAATTGGTTGGGGCCGACAGGTTATCTTGCAAACCGCGACCAATTACAAACAGGTGTGACCTAATCATGCATAGTTTGCGAAATAGAAATACTTAGTTTCAAATTAAGGGTGCAAGATGGTCAAAGGTGACTTGCCTTGCTTGAGATCTTGAACTTGTTCCTTGAAATCCGCACACTGCGAGTCTTCGGGCTCCGATACTATACGCGAAATGAAAAAGACTCAATAACAGTGAAAATAAGGCCCTAATAGTGACCACTAAGTGTGCCATTAAATAGATCTCGATTTTTGAGAGATTTTGGAAGTTGAATGGAGTCAATCGGACGAACGGTTGAAAAGATATGGATTTTCTAAGGTTAATTGTTTTTCTGTCTAAAGGAAATGGAATTATTAAATTCCCTGGAAAAAGAAAAGGACAAAGGGGCTTAGAATAGACTTTTCCGGCCGGCGCGATGCGCGGCCCAATGGATTAGCACGGCGTGGCCTGAGCTAGTGGGCCGCGCGCGGGAAGGCGACCCAATTATCGCGAAGCGGCAGGAGGGAGGCTAGCTGGCTCGAAACGAGGGGGTGGCTCGGAGCGAAGGAGAGACGGGGCGGCGGGGCCCAGGCGGTTGGTGGCCCAAGGCCGGGCACAAGCGCGCGGGGTCGGGGCAAGCGGGCCGGCGAGGAGACGGCCCGTTTGGCACGATGCAGGCCGAGGGGGTGAGCAGGCCGGCTGGGGCGGCCCAGCGGCGCATGAGAGAGAGACAGAGGGAGTGGACTGGGTCAAGGGGAGTGTGGGGCTCACGGTGGGTCCCACAGAGGTCTTCTTCTACCTCCATCTCTTCTTTTCCCCATTCTTCTCCATTCTTCTTCTCCTTCTTGTTTTCTTCTCCTTTTCTGCTCTTTTCTCTCCGAGTCGTCCGAGCGAGGGAGTGAGGGGGGAAATGCGACCGGCGAGGTGGGGGCGGTTGTGCGACCGGACACGGCGGAGAGAGGCGGCAATGAGAGGGAGTGGGAGAGGGGAGAGGGCGTGAGGCGGCACGACCGGCAGAGGCATGCGGTGGCGCTGGGGCCTACAGGAAGCGAGGGGTAGAACAAGGGGAGGCGAGGTGGGTTACCGTGAGGGGGAGGCGGGGACGCCGAGCCAGGGAAGAGGAGGGAGTCGGCGTGGCCGGTGTGGGCTCCGCGCCGTACGTCCGCGGCGGCGGCCAGCGGCGAGCGGCGAAGAGGTGAGCATTGGCGGCGGTTGCGCGGGGGCTTGAGGTGGGAGGGGAGGAGCGGCCGAATGGGAGAGGGAGTGGGGGTTTTATAGGGCCGAGCGTGCGGGGATGGGAGAGCGGGCGGCATCACGGGCGCGCGAGGGCTAGCGCTCCAAGGCGCTAGCGGCCAAGGTGGCGGTAGAGAGAGAGGACGCCGGCGGGGAAAAAGGGAAAAAGGGGGAAGGAGAAAGGGGCTCTGCCCCTTGCCGTTTCGGGAGGAGGAGAAGAGAGGAGGGGGCGGCGACGGGTCCGAGGCTCGGCCTCCTGCGCGCAGGCGGCGGGTGGCAGGCGGGCTGGCGCGCAGGCCGGTCGGCGACGACGCGCGGTGCGCGCGGGAAGCAACGGTGCGCCCAAAAATCGAACGACGCCGGCGGGAATCGACGGTGAGAGAGAGAAACGAGAGAGAGAGGATTGCTGCGGGAGAGAGAGAGGGACTGGGCCGACAGGATTCGGCCCAAAGAACAGGAGGGAGGCCAATTAGACTTTTGCAGAAAACTGTTTTGGAGAGATTTTGGATTTGAACTTGATTTTTGGAATGAGATTTGGACAGCGGGTAACGAGATCTCGGCACACACATACGCAAGAAAACAAGGAAAGCGAAATTTTCAAAATTAGGGTTTTTAGAGAATTAGATTTTTCCCTAAAGCTAACGCCGCGACGGAACGGGTGTTACAGTTTTTTATCAACATCAGAAGTTATTCATCCTCTTTCTATTTGTTTATGATAACACCGTGTAGATTGTCACTCTCATCTCACCATTGTAACTTGATAAGGGGACGGGATTCATCAGTTGATTTTATCCGAGGGATTTTAGTGCGATGAGGTAGAATTGAAGATGATTAATACATGAAAGATATGAGAAGATCAAAAATTACAGAAAGCTTACCGGTAATGATCTTGGCGCGTTTGCATGGTGGACTTGAAACCCGCTCAGATGACTCGGGAATATGGTCAATCTTTTCTTTTTCCCCTTGAGCTGGGGGTGGACTAGCTGGCTATTCTTCATTCACCTTGGATTGATCGTTAGGCAATGGGTCATGGTTCTTCTTAACCCGACTGGTTACCAGTTGGGGGCTCTTGTTCCGAAGCCAGTTCAGTTGTTTTCGACTGGTTTCTAGTCGGGGGCTCCGGTTCGAAAGACTTGTCGCTTGCTTCAGTTTTTTCTCTAGAGGTTTCTTCAATGCTTGGTATTTCTTGGTTGGTTGCTCCAAACTCTCGGGTGGGACTTTCGACTAACCTTTAGGGTCAATATCTTGAGGTTTCCTACATTCATTTATAGTATGGCAATTCAGATAAATCTAGAAGTCTGAAGTGAACAGAATTGAAAGTCATTATGAAATATTCTTTGCCTTGATTTGCGGATTTTTTGGAATAGACCGAGTGGGAGGGGTCTTTGCTGGTGCCGTCGTGGTGCTGGTGGGCTGGCTGCTCGATTCATCTTCGTCAAAAGTGTTATATATTAGCTTTCTATGTTTTTTGCGCCTGGCTTGTATCTTCATTCCCAGCCACTCATTTGCTCTTAGCTGTCGCATTGATAGTAGGACCACCTGAGGGTTGAGTTTTGCCGGCAATAGGCTTGCGAGGATAAGAAAGAGGGGGTTTGGAATAGAAGGCACTGTTTTCCTAGATCAGCAGATATTGAACAGATTCATTTAAATACCAGACTAGAAGTGATTTGAGTACTTGTAGGAGGAGGACGATGCAGGTTGTATGGTGCCACAGGGATTTTGTGGCTATAGTCCACTACAATTCCAAAAGAGAAGATTATATATATGCGGCTGCACATGATCTTGAAGGCAAGAGAGTTGCGATCTTCACAGTTTGGATCAGTCTGACCTTCGTATTCATATGTTGGCTTTGATATTTCCTTAATCAGAGCCAGTCGACATTCGATGAAATATCGAGTGACTTGTTCCCCTTGGAGGCCCTGCTTCTTGATTTCCATCAGTCGGTTGAGCAGGGTGTTTGCTTGGGCAAGTTCATCACCGATGGGGAGAGCTTTCCAGTGTTTTTTTAGAGCGAGGAAGGCCAACGAAGTCGGGAAGACGAGGGGCAGGATTGGAGATGTAAAACCACTTCGAGTGCCAGCCTTTGTTGGAGGTCCAGAAAGGAAGGGAGAAATATTTTTGGCACAAAGTTCCACACAATTGGAACCCAGGTCCACCAAAAACGCAAGGGTTATTTTTGTCAGGCTGGGTTTGAGGTAGAAAATATGGCGGAACAGTGTGAAATGAGGAAGGATGCCCAGAAAAGCTTCGCAGAGATGGATGTCGACGGTAGTGTGTAGAATGGAATTGGGATTTAAGTGGTATAATTGAATCCTATAAAAGACCACGGAAGAAGATGGAAGTTGGAAGTGCAAAACCAGAATAAAAGAAAGGAGTGAATACCACAATTTCACCGGAGTTGGTGTCGACCCCCAATTTTGCAAATCGGAGATCTTATGTGTTTATCCGTACCAATCCCTGGATCAGTAGTTGGTACACACATACATAGCCGGATCACAACATATCACGGACGAATTCAGTCTAAAAAGAGTTAAGTACTTACATTAGGGCCAGGCAGGCCAACAACTATCAGAGAACAACAGCGGAATACGAAACAATACGAGGGCCCGGTTGACATGCCACAGGCAGTCGACTGGGGAATGTGACCTAGAACGGGACCGCACTCTGATCATCCTGTTAAGTACGCAAACGTACTAACAAGGGCTTCTCTTCAGGCACTCTGCTAAAAGATATATATAGAGCAATAATGAGTACAAAAGTACTCAACAAACCACCACACAAGAATGCATATGATAGAGGCTATTTCAAGGAATGGCTTCTGGTTCTTTTGCATAAAGCAAATTTTGTAAATCCTTTCACAAGCCTAAGACCTAGCATAGACTGATCAAGTTTTAATACCATAGTTCATTAAACAACGACGGTTCTGTCCACCATCCACTGTGATCCAAGGATAGCTTCCCGCCATTGTATAGTCATGGTTTTCTGGGGTCTACCCCTTCTCGCTTCTCGAGAAGTTGAACCACCAGCACATAAAAGTCATTATGCATACCCATCCCAATCAGTTTAAGAATTTAGAGTCTAGCCAAGTGTAATACATGTCCCGGTGCTCAATAACCGCGAGCACGGCTATTCGAATAGATTTGGTTACTCACACTGCAGTGGATGTACACTTTACCCGTACTCCGTGACCTGCGCAACACATGAGCCGAAGTCCCAACGAATGAGACGCGTCACGGCAAAGCCTTTCAATAACCTCACATTGGCAGTACCCGCTCCATGAACTTACATCCTCATGCACTCTAGGCGTACACGGTTTCTAGCAGTGAGAGGAGTTCTGGCGCTCCCGGGAAGGGAAAACTCACACATGCATTAAGTTATAATAAAATTTATGTTTACACGTGGCGGTCCTACCAGTGGCTACTCCACCATAGGCCCCGCCCCTCATACACATCAAGAAAACCACTACGCAGGGATACTGCCTCCGCTCGGCTATTTACTCTGCTAGGTCTACGCCCATTCGAGAAGTACGGTTGTACGAGGGTGTCTATGCCCATTCGAGAAGTACGGTTGTACGAGGGTCATTTCATGTTTAGCTTCGTGGCTCGGTCCTTAATTGACCAGGGACGGCACTAGCCTTTACCGGACACCACCCAAGTCATCCAGCCGCCCCAGTCGAAAACAGTTGTTTAGTTTTATTTTCCTTTCACGAATCATGTCATCATTGTCATGGCAATGTGGCGCTCATGTCTCCACATGCCGCATCTCAACTACCTTCCCAAAGGTAATTGCCCGAGCATATAGCATTTTAATAAATATGAGAATGCATGAATCTAAATTAGCATTACTAAGCATTTGTCATAAGGGACTAGGAACATCACACGCATTTACGGATACAAGGGAATAAGGTAAACAATAGTCAAAGGTATGGCATAATAACAAGTAGGATGTTCACCATTGCATGCAAATTTATTTGTAAACAAAGTAAGTTCGCAATTTGGGATCAATATGTTCGAGGATTAGTGATGACTTGCCTTGCTCAGGATAGTCCTTACTCTATAATCTTGATCAACCTTCTCCTCCTGGAAGCTGCACACGTTGCCTCACGACTAATCAATACACCAATACTATAATACGCGAGAGAAACCAATATTCAACCAACAATCAAACATGCGCAAACAAATGTAAATGTTGGAGTTATACCTAGGGTTGCTCATACTATTCCGACTTACTAAGGTCTAAGGTTTCTTATCCTTTATATTGTCATGATGGCTCCAATGATACTAACTAGCATGATATACGAGATATACCTCTTTGCTAATATATGGTTTAGTCTAGCTACTGGGCTATAGGAAGATTATGACTAAACCATCTGCTATCAAAATAAAATGATCAGGTCCTAAAGGCTTAAGTTTGGTTCTGTTATTGGATGGGTCTAGGATCTACCAAATTATCGTAGTCAGTCACTTATACTATTATTCTTATTCTATCTACAGTTAGTTATTGAAATTTCTCACATGATGTATATATATATAGACACATTTTATCCATTATCATAAAAGGTTAATAGCTTTCCCTGCTCTGTTTGTTGGATTCATGAAGTTAATAATATTATAGCTACAGATTATCTCTCCGTATGGTTTTGTAAGGAGCTATCCTAGTGAGTTACAGTTTAAACTGGAATTATGTGAGGTAAGGATTAATTATTATTTATCTAATATTCATGTTTGTCTCATGCTCTTTGTTTGGTATATACAAATGGTAGGGTAGTGCTCTATCGTAAAGCTTAATTGAGATATACTGCATATGTGAGTTCGAGAATATACGAGGTTTGATTATTTACTGAACATGAACTATTTTCTACAAGTCATACAATATATGTGATATAAGTGGGTTTGACGAGTTGGTACTGTTTATTAACTTAAGGATTGATTACCAACCTAAACATATACTAAGGTACAAGGGATGTGGTTAATTAACTTCGTGTAGGTGATTTAGTCAAGCTAGCTCTGTTATTATACCTTGTAAACAAACCATGATTTTATCCATGAGTATTCCTATTTTAGTTGCAGCACTGATAAGGTCAGACTTTACGTGAAGAATTTATAAGTTATGGATGCAACCTTATATGGACGTATATTAACAATTGGCACTAGTATTTCTTCAGGCTTCAACTAATTTGAAATAATGCGTATAATTAGTTTACATGGGTTTTACGGTGATAAAGTATGTTAAAAATAATCATCCTCGGGTCTACTCTACTGTACAACAACAGATGTCATACTTTAAAGTATTATTTAGTTATTAACCAAATAATATATTCGTACTACTCTCACGATATATGCCATTAATGAAGTTTGTATAGATGATTTTAATCACACTAGTTCTGTCTTTATTTCTCATAATTAGGGCCTAGGTATGTCATACGAGTATACTGGAATTTTAGTTATAAACCTATTAAGTTAATCTTTTAGTTATAAACCTATTAAGTTAATCTTTTAGTTGAGTAACGACTAAATCATGAACTTAATTATACCGACCATCGAACAATAATAAATAGTACTAGTATTTTTCTATACTTCCATTAATTTGAAACATTAGTTATAATTTAATTTATGTGCTTGCTACAGTGATAAAAACATGTTTAAGATAATTATTTTACTGCACAAAACCCACTTTTATTTATTAGCACACTATTTAGGTCAACTATTTATTCCTTACTTTGATATTAATTATTTTATAAATAAAAATATATCTTTATTAAATATGAATTATGTGTCATTGGAAAGAGCATGAATTTAGATAAATTTAGGTTCAAGTTTCACTCGAATCGGAGCTAAAATGAATAAGTTACGCTCGTTAAAAGATTCAAATTTGAATTAAATCCAAAAATTACGAAATACCACCCTGCACTAACCAGAGGTGGGACCCACCTATCGGATTCTTCTCTCTTCCTTTTTCTTTTTTTCTTTCTTGTTCTTTTTTCTCTTCTTCTCTTCTTCTTCCTCTTCTTTCTGTTTCTTCTCTGCTCTCTCTTTCTCTCTGCTTGCCTCTCAGCTCTCGGCTCCTCTCCTTTCTCCCCTAGCCGAGCGGCGGCGGCGTGGGCACAGCGGCGGGCTGTGCAGCGGCGGGCGGGCGCGGTGGTGAGCGGGCGCGGTGGCGAGCAGGCACGGCGGCGGGCTGGCGTGGTGGCGAGCGGGCGCGGCGGCGAGCGGGCACGGCGGCGGGCTGGTGCACGGTGGCGGACAGGAGCGGGGGGGATTTATAGGAGGGCAAGGGGAGGCGGTGTTCGGGTGTGAGGTGCAGACAGCGGCGGCAGCGCAGCATGGCGTGGGCGCGACGCGCGGCGGGGCAGGGGGAGGCGCGGGGCGCGAGGGCGCGATGGCAACGGCGACGGCGACCGCGACGCGCGCGGCGACACGACGGCACGGCGCAGGTGGGAGCGGCGTGCGGGACGCGAGGCGGCGCGGGGACGCGATGGCGACGCGACGGCACGGCGCGCGGCAGCGAGCGGGCACGGCGGCGGGCTGGTGCACGGTGGCGGACAGGAGCGGGGGGATTTATAGGGGGGCAAGGGGAGGCGGTGTTCGGGTGTGAGGCGCAGACAGCGGCGGCAGCGCGACATGGCGTGGGCACGGCGCGCGGCGGGGCAGGGGAGGCGCGGGGCGCGAGGGCGCGATGGCGACGCACGCGGCGCACGCGCGGCGCGCGCAGGCGGCGCGGGGCGCGAGGTTGATGGCGATGCGAGCGGCGCACGTGCAGGGGAGGGGGGCGGCGACGGAATAGGCTAGGGGACCAGGCCGAACAGGTCTAGGGCAAGGAATAGTGACTTCTTTTATTTTTTGTAAATTTTGATTGATTCCCTATTTAAAATTCGCCCAAAATTTATAATTTTCACACAAATAGACTTGACTCAATATTTGAATTATTCCACCCTGAAAACTTGCCCAAGGTTTTATATTGACCAATATTAAAATTTATGATAGATTTAATAATTTCCTACTTTTTGGGGTTTTTAGGGTTAGGGAGGAATTTAAATAGGAAAATGAAGAGGGTTTGATCCGTAAATTTTCTAGGCAACCAAATTTAATACTTAGTGTCTAAAAGTATAAATTTTACCCAAAAGTTGTGATGGCACAAATATATTTTCATTGCGTTATTCAAATAAGGTTAAATCCCGAAAATTAGTCTAGATAATTTGGAGGCTTTCGATATCTCTAAAACTAATTAAAATATTCTAAGGTGGCCTTTGTTAATATAATAGCACATTTGTTTGAATTTTTTTATAGGTTAGTTTATTTTATATGGAGGGGTTTAATCTATTTAATTATAATCTCTCAATGCAACTTGGAGCTTGGTGCAGTATTGATCTACATATTAAATTAAACACTCCCATTATTCTATTTTATATAGAGAGCTTAGTTTATTTGAATGATTATCATTTCATGTGTATTTATATTTCATGGGACATTCTTGAGGGCTATTATTTCATGTTGGTGAGTTTGTGTCCAGTAATGTGTTTAATATTAGTATTATATTTCACTGAAGACGAGGTCAAGCCATCAACAAGGTTCAAGTATTTTATTATTCGATTTGTAGTTTATACTAAAGAAGCTAATAATTACATTATACTTTACTTGGCTTTCTTCCATGTGCTCAGATATTTATAGAATTAATAATAAGTATTGTATCGTTGTAAATTTTAGCTATTACCCCTGTGTGCATCTGTAGTTTGATTCCTCGTTGTAACAATTCACGGTTGACCAAGCAATAACAACCATAATAACCAGCATGATGCAAAAAGTTTTAAAAAGTTCAAAATTTTAGTGATTTTTATCATTACGAAATTTCAGGATGTTACAGTTATGTGTGGGGAATTCTTCGCCGAATGCAGGGCGCCATCCGATGATTGCCTTGGCCGGGAGCACACCCTCTTTCACCATTTCCTTTAGTGTGGATTCCTTCACATCGGAAACCGCCCATTGATCGTCTCTGGCCACGATTTGGGATACGGGAATGGATGACTTTTTTAGGTTTTTCTGGTGAGGAAATGGCAGGAAAGATCGGATTGGAGTTATCCGCGGTGGATTTTGGTTAAGGGCGAGAAATTTTGGTGGATAGAACCGCATGGATTGAAAACCCTAGCTTTGGCGAATTTTGAGAATACGAGCACGAAAAGGGCAAATTTTGAGAAGACAAAGCGGCGAGGAAGACGATGACCGCTTCGGCGGATTTTTTATTTAAGGGTATTGGAGAACTGTTTCGTTTGGGTCGAGGCCCGTGATGCATTTTCAGCCCAGTATAATGGTGTGGTCTTTCACGTGCCTTTAGGGGCTTAAGCATTTTTGGCCTTGGCAAAATGCGTGTGTTCTTAAGTGCCTAATACCTAAAAAAATTCTTTTATACCGCAGATAGTTAATTTCTTAGGGAGTGGTACAATGCAACAAAAAAAGGTGACAAATAGTGAGGCTTTCTATGGTCTATCTCGTTAACTTTTTTTATAAGTCAAAGACACTATTTGGATTTCTCGGGTGAGTGATTTAATTTTATGTCACAAGCTATTTTATCACATGAGTGATTACTTTTATAAACTAGTATTATGGCTTGGGCTATTTTTTACATTGTTTAAATCTTTGACGGTTGGCAGTCTTATTTATGAGTGATATTTTGCTCTAAGACATATGCTACATGTGTCATTTGTTTAAAAAGTTGTGGTTAAATTTATGTATTTAATATTTTTGCTTTGACAATATTTGCATAACTTGATACCAATACATATTATTTATTATGCAATAAGCTTTGTTGATCAAAGTGACGTGCTTTATAGTTATCTATGCATTTAAGCTTAGGCTAAGCATATTTTTATAAAACCACTTGGGTGGTCATTATTATTATTAACTTTTTAATCCTTGACTATATGATTAGTTTGTTCAACTAACCACATAGATGGGGCTACCTATAATTTGGTGCATCTAGTCTACGCACCTAGGTATATTTTTAATTTTCAAATTTTCTACCCTTTACAACCTACTAGTAAAAGAAAAGCACTCGGGAGATTATGGAAGAAAGAACTGAAGCACTCGGCTATGGATCAATTAGATTCTTGAGAGGATTATTTTTTCGACTGTGAGATCTCAGGGGCTACTGTGGAGACTATGGGTACCAAATACCCATATGACTAGTTTATCCGATTGATTATAGGGGATAGATTATGTCAATAGATTATATAACAGATTGAGACTTAGGTATTATGATTACTTGGGAATCAACGAAACGGCCTATTGTCCTGTTTCGGTGAGATTATAAAATAGTTATAAGAGATTTAAACCGTAATGATTTAAATCTTTATCTTCTGGCTATATAAGAAGGGCAGGACACCCATTGGGAACAGAACTATACCTAAGATCATCAGATCAATACACCAATTGGCGGATTCAATCCCTGAAATAGGAGTAGGGTATTACCTCTTTCCCAGAGGATCTAAACCTGTCTAAACCTTTGTCTCATAATCCATCCACTTTTCTTCTTATGCACTACCCCTTTTCGTATTGCCGACTTCTAGTTTTAACACCGGTAGTGTCCACTTCAAGGTGTGACGAGGGAAGGGCGCGGCGTTGGGGTCGTGGTACCTGTGCAGCGTCGACGGCCGGCTGGAGGTGATGGGAGTGGGTGCCAGTTTGACGAGGAGATCTATTCATGTAGATGGGCTACGGTGGGAGGAGGGCGTGGTAACGCCGGCCAGAGGCAAAACGTAGTGCACGATGCTGCGATGGTTTTCGTGTGAGCGCAGGCGCGTCCGCCCAGGACCTCCGGTTCTCCAGGTCTGTGAGATATGCAGTCTAGTGGTGGCTGACGGACCTGAACATGGGTGGAAACCTGCGTAGTAGATGGGCTTGTTGGGCCTGCTACATACTTGGGCCTTTTTCTTATGAATTATCATAAGTTTTTTTTTCTAGGCATCCTGTAACCAAGGACCTGCATAATTTCAATGCCCGCTGTTAACGATGAAATTAGGTAAGCGTCAAAGTCATTATCGGACTAGAGTCAAAGTCAGTATCGGCTTCAGAATCCTAGAATCGGCCGATGAATATATCAAATCGCCAACAGTCGGATTCATAACAAATTTGGTTAAGGAAACTAATCAATAAAAGAAGGTTTATCCAGAATAGACAGAGTTCAAGGAGGATGCAGCATGGCAATTTATCTATTAATTAGACAGAGTCGTTACTTTCCTTTTAATGTTAGGAAAGTGTGTTTTGTGTCTAATAAATACTTTTTCTTTCCTTTTGTCTTTAGGAAAGTTCGTGTCGTGTCCTATAAGGACTCATATCAGCCTATGGGTATAAATATATACACCCGGGGTTATTGTAATCTATTTATCGATCAATACAACTATTCTCAGTATATCGCCACATTTTTTTCGAGATTTTTACTTATCAATCGGCGGAACTTGGTACCTGACGTAGGGCTGCATCGGCTTTCGATCTCCAGCGGAGGGGTAAGTCCTACGTTCCATCGGCTCTGGTGAATCTATCGGCTACATTGGTGTTGTTCAAGGCTGCATCGCTTCGATTTCTTGGATCACTCTGGTTTGGTAGATCTATTTGCCTACCTGATATTTCAATTCTATTTTAATTGCATTATGTTTAGAGACGCATCGGTTTAGTTGGGACTGTCTCGGTTAGCTCTGATCTTTTATCTTAGCCGATATATCTCTACAATCACAATGTTGTTTTAAATAGATTTGTTATATCCATCACATTAAACAGATCTATCGGTCTATCAAGTATTAGATTATCATATACAATCTCATACTGCATCGGTTAGGTTGGACCTACTAGATTGTTGTTGATAATATAAATCTTGTTAAGCCGATAGGTTCATACTAATGTTTTATCGGAGTGTTAACCGCTGAGTTATCATATACGTTATATAATCCAGATTGACAATATTTTCTACTTGCATTGGCCGATCTCCATCTAGGATTTTATCATTATTTTAGATCTGTACTGGAGCTAAGTATATCTCCTAGGCTATTGTGTTTTTACGTCAACACCCGCCCCATTCAACCCGTGGGTAGAAATCATGCCCCGTCCATAGTCCCTTAGGGTCGGGTCCCTGTTCTAAATAGGGAAATTGTCGCTCCTAGTTGAATGAAGATTTTTTTCTAGTACGATGCTTGAGGTATGTTTTTCTTTTGCCTAATTACAATTATTTTAGGCCAATGACACACTAATTACAGTATTATAGACTAATATAGTTCTTGTTCTTCTGGATTGTAAAGCGTACAACTAGTTGTATTCTTACTAAAACTGAGAAAAAATAGAAATATTGATTTGTTGTTTTAGAAAAAATAATGGGCTACATCCCTTCGTTGATATGAAAAGTTTAGTTTCAGGGGTTTTTATATTCCGATAAATATCCGTTACCGTATTCTTTCTAATTTCCAATTCGTGTATTAGCATCGTTTTTTATTCGATAATATTCGATTCTGTTTTTTATCAAAGGTTTTCGATTTCGATTCTGAAAGAAAATAATAACGGAAATGATAGAGGTGGTTTTCATTCGTTTTCGAGCCATTTTCCTTCTACAAATCAAACCAACCGAGCGAACTCACGTACCATCGAGAACTCGCATCATGCGCTAAAATGATGGTATATTTTTCGAATGTGTATATTCCATAAAATCGGTGAAAAAATATTTTTAAATTTTGTTGTAAAATTGATTATACAGATATAGATATTGAAGGAACCCAACTGGACAAACCCATTTCGTAGGGCAGCAACGTATGGCGATTCCGATAGCGAAACTCGGGGAACTCCTCGTCAAGAGTGCGGATCGCCATGGTCGCTCGGTCCAGCTGGCACACCGTGCCCCCGAGCCGGAGCACCATAACGCCGCTCGCCTCGCCGGACCACAGCAACTCCACCTCCGACTCCGACAGGTCGCATGGCCTCCGGCGAACTCCCGCCGTGTCCACCACCTCCGTCGCGCGCGCCCACGCCGACGTCGCGAGGTCCAACGTGTAGATCTCCACCCTGGTGGACCGCCGGCCGACGAGCAGCGCCACCGACTTCCTGTCACGCGACGGCGACAGCAGGAGCTGCTTGGCCGTCACGACGGCAGCCGCCACCTTGCTGCTGGTGCAGCGTGAGCACGACGGGGGCTTCAGCCCGTCCGGCGCCGGCATGATCGTCGCCGCCTTCGTTCCGATTCTACCGTCGCCGCCGTGGTGGGAGACGTCGACGCGGAGGAGGAAGTAGTAAGACGGCGGGTGCGGGTGCTGGTGATTGAAGGAGTGGAACACGCCGAGGAAGTAGGCGACGCCGTTGACGACGACGGGCGCCCGGCCGAGCAGCTCGGCGGACGGCTGCTGGTGGCGGCCGCCGCCGCTGCCATGGACGGGGATCTTGGTGGTGGTGCCCCACTTGCCAGTGACCGCGGTTAAGGCGTGCACCTTCACTCGAAGACTCCCCTGGTACGTCGGCTGGCAAAGCTGCACGGCGAGGAGCCTGAACGGGTGGAGCTTGGAGTCGTCGTCGGAGCTCGCTCCGACACCGCCGCCATCGTCGCCGGTAAGCAGTAGGTAGGACGTCCCCAAATCCTTTCTCGGCAGAGGGATGAGGCGCACGTAGCCCGTCATAGGGCAGCACACTTTCCCGGAGGAGCTGTCGGTGCGGGCGACGATGAAGCCGCCGCGCGCCGCCACGGGTTCGAACCCGAGGGCCAGCGTCTGAACGGTGTCGCCGCCCGACGGGAGCTGGCCATGCCGGGTGCCGGCGGGGGCCGGGACGAAGCGGATCGGCTTGTGAAGGAAACCGTGGGCAGCGCTGCCGTGGCGAGGCTGGTAGTAGAAACCCCGGAGGAGGACCGGGACGAAGCCGGCGGCGTTGCGGAGGTGGAGCTCGCGGCGGAGGCCCTCGCCGGAGATGGCACGGCGGAGCTGCTTGCACGCGGCGGCGCAGCGGAGGAGCGTGATGGGGTCGGATTGCTCGGCGATCTCCACGATGACGTCGATCGGGAGACCTCGTGACGACGACTTCATCTCTGATCTCTCTCGACGGAAGAGAGAAACGTGAGATGAATAATTGAATGCCAACACGATGGGACTTTGTTACGTCGGAGTAAGTCATAAGTAGTAGGACTGTAGGAGTCCAATACCCAAACGGGAAAACGGAAATAAAAGCATCGGAAAACAATTTGAAACGAAATTTGATTTTGTGTTTGTGAAAATAATTCCGCCTTCTTCTTATGCCGATCGCCGTTGTCCATTGTCACCCCCGGCGACAATTGATTAGTACCTATAGGTAGCTTCATGCACACTCACAACTTCTTCCTGATCTCATTATATCACATTCATGGTCGGCGTAAAGAAATAGGGTGTTACGTACTTGTGCGGTCCGAATCTTTATAATTTGTTTGTGTTCATCATTCTTTCTTGGAGGGGACCCAGACTTACATAGCCACCTGACGAATCTCCTAAGGGGGAGTTCTCACTTCACTGATAGAGGAGTTCCATACTTCGACACTGCTCGATACATTGATCCAATAACCGGATATTTTTGCACTCTTGGAATCTCAAAGGTGTTAGTTCCGGTACCTTTGAGTCCTCATCTATGCCACTTATGGGGTACCGGCTTAGGAAATCTGGCACTCATGGGGTTTTCCCAACCAGCACCAATCACTATTTTTTTAGTAGTGAAAATTTTCGGGGGGCATCAAAATTACGAAATTTTCAAACAAAAATGGAAGTTGAACAAGGAACTTACAGAAATTTGACCAACTAGGAAGAAAGTCCGTGCACATGCGCAATCATCTTATTTAGTGCTACTTTAAATTTTATGCGTATTTTATTAATTGGAGATATTTTTATTGAGAATCATGGCTGATAGGATTTCATCTAATTAAAGGCATAAATCTGTTTATTTCTAATTATCATTGGTGAATAAATACCGCTAGGTGCATGATGGATATAAATTGTGTTGAGTCAGGCATTAAAAAACATATATTTGCAACATAACAGTCTAGTCCAGTTCAGGGAGTAATACATTAAATTACCCTCGGACCATTGTTTTAATATTTTTGATTGATAGGAGAAAGAATTTTGGGAACGTTACTATACTCAATTTGAATTGGGTATATACTTAATTTAATTTGAAATATGGAACCCGGGTGATATGGAGCACCAAACAAATTTAATATATACATATATACATGTACCTACAATCCAAACTGTTGATGTGTTCCAAGATTCATGCTGTAAAATGTACCTAATCTTGACCAAATGAATGCTTACTATAGCGAGAATAGATTAGATTGGTTCACAATATGTATAATATGTATGTTGCATTTTTTACCAATCATATATGACATTCAGTGCATGGTGTCAATTTGATGCAAGCTATATATATAGGGTGTAGATTGTGAGTACATGTGAACTCGCGTGCAAAAAATCCAACTCCTATATATCATTTTTGCAGACATCAATTTGGTGATATAATAGATGTATCATTTTCTCATTTTAACTAAATATCATGTTGTGAAAATAATAGGGGTTTAAGAAATACCATGCATTAAATGTCATATATATAGTTACTATTGAAAAATTTTATTGGGTAAAAAATGCTACGGATATATTGTATACCAACCTAATCTTCTCTCTACAGTTTGATCATGGTTAGATACATTTTGCAACATGAATCTTGACACACATCATTGGTGCAGATTGTAGGTACATGCCAACCTAGGTGCAAATTTGCATTTTCATATATATATATATATGTGTGTGTATATATATATGCATATATGTATACATATATATACACACATATATTTTAGGTATTTCATCTCCTTGGTAGGATATGTTTCCCCTGAGAAAGTCATATTTTTTAAAGTAATAGTTATTTAAATTCGCCTCATATTGTGTAAATTCATTTTTTTTGTTAGATTTTTAAAATTTAAGATATTTCCATAATATCAGGCCACCAAATTGATTTTTATTTCCATACATTAAAATGGATTTTTAATTCAACAAAATTTGTTTAAATCTCATTTTTTTTCCTTCCCACTTTTTTCCAAATTGTGGATTTTCATTCTATAAATCTTTCTTGAAATGTTTTTATCACTAAATTTTGGGATATAATATAATCGGACGGATGGTACATTTTGGCTCGGTATAATACCCGTCTTTTCCAAAAAAAACAATATCTCCAATTGTGCCAAATTGTTAAAATAATCCTGGTGTGTTTAAGCGAATTAGCACCAAAGTATCTTACAACATATGCCACAGATTTACAATGCCTTGTAGCATTTTTTTCCAAAAACAAATGGACATGGGCTTTAATAACCTTCTAGAATTAACTTAATATGTAGCTGAGGGCACCTAATTGGCCTGTTCTCGTTGCCCTGTTATTTTCTGCAACCCGAGTGCTGCGGACAGCTAGCTAGCTAGGCATGCTTGCTACAACGTAGCATGATTTTTCCCCGAAGTGTAGGCTATGAAATATAGAGCCTGGACGACACGGAGTACGTTATGATATGATGTAAAAGGTGAAAAATGGGAACGTTAAGATTTTTCTCTAAATTTATTAGAGACTTCATTGGTCAAATGTTCATTTGGTTAGATTCTTTGTGATGAAATTAACTTACTCAGATTCAAGTTCTAGATTTTAACACGGGTGTTTGTATTTACAGTTAATCTTAGGTGACATACCTATCAACAGCGAAGTGCCTGTGATGACTTTATCAATATCAAGATATACCGTTCAATCTAAGATGTAAGATGTGTATGTGTGTGTTTGTATGGGTGAGGGTACGCACGCTATGAGTACCTACATTTGTACTTTCTATTATGCTTTAAAAAGTAGATATTATGATTATATTAACATCGTTTGTTTATAAAAGCATCAAATTTTATGTGTATATGTCATAGGTCAAAGGGTTGGATATTTTAATTTTTAATAAAAAAGTTTGTCCGCGAGATAACACGTGTGTGTCGACCATTTAACAATTTTGTTGGTACTGAAATATCGTCAATATGGGTATATCGAATCAATTAAAAAATACAATTGTTCAGACAAATAATGAATTGAATATATTCATGCATGTATGCATGGCCATGGACCATTGGAGTGCACATCTTGTATATATATATATATATATAGATGTCTTTTGCGTTGTGAAAAAAAAAAGAACGGTACTTTTTACCCGATTACTGCATCTAATCGGATATATACAGTCTTTTAAATTGGAAACTTGGTCCCTAAAATAATTCAATCTAAAATTTACTTCTATGCAGATTTGAACTCAGAACCTATACTCATATCAGTGCAACCAATAGGCTACATGCTCTTTTGCACATAGTGTTTTGTTAGTATTAAGATTAATCTAATGTAATGGTTTATAATATTGGACCCACCAATTTTAATGAAAATAAAGTATGGATGTTTTGTTTTTTCTCAGAATTTTTAGAATTTTCTTTAATTATCAGAGGGTGACGTGATGGTGTAAAAGTGTTTGTAGGAGGTTTAATGTAGTTTTAGTATATACAGGATGGAGAGTGGCTTAGCATCGAGTCCATCCAAAACAGGGCCAGGAGGATGAAACCAAGCATGCGAGACCACGCGGCTTGTGGCATCCTCGCGTCGATCGGAAAGCTGTGGAGCCGCCGCCGGCCACTACAGCTAACCCGCTGCCTCCCGGCCACTCCAGCCAGCCACCACCCCATACTAGTACAGATCCGTCCATTCCATGTGTGTCGAGCTCATGCAATCCGTTTCGGATGATTTATATCTAACGATTTAAAAGTATCCCATTTTAAGATATGATTATCGGGGACGATTCATTACAAATATAAGTTATCTTTATCATCGGATCGTAGTTCTAACACATCACGGATAACCTATAACGGGTTACAACTATACCCTGTCACCAATATAAAATCATCATTATCGAGTCATTGTTCTCACACGTCACAGATTATCTATAACGGGTCACAACCATGTCCCATCATGAATAACATATCATCCGTGACGGGTGTAATAAGATGACTCATCAAAGCTGATATTAATTAACACCCTTCACAGGTAATATTATCCGTGAAGGGTGATAGTTACGAACCATCACGGATGAGAAAAAATTCAAATAATTGAAATTCTCAAACAATCTCAGATAGATACATATCCTATATAAAAGTTGTATATAAAAGTTGTAGACCTCGATGAGATTTATAACTTTTAAATTTTGAAAATTTTCAAACAACCTCAAATAGTTTACATGCCCAAGTATGCATTATAAGAGCATCACCAACAATCCCCTTATTCCATCCTTAATCCTAATTTTTTTAGATTTTGGTAAAAAAATACCTCCAACAGATCTCCTATCCGGATCCTAATTTTTTGGAAACCCCTTTCCCGTATCCTTCGCTCTCTTCATTTGAGGGAGAGAGATGGCGTGTCTGGCGTCCCCAATATCTCATTCGTGCTAGATTTTTCTTAGGGGGAGAGCAATCCACGCGGGGAGCGCCAGGAGCGCACACGAGACGGAGGAAAATGGGAAAATCTGGTGTTAGTTTAATAGAAGGACCCACTTTTAGTTTTGGGGATAAAATTTAGGCTCCTCCTTGGATAGATTAGTTTTTTGGCTACTTATTTTCAATTTAAGAAACCCAAAAACAAATTTTTGGAGGGAGATTATACGTAATCTCTTGGTGATGCTCCAAGTGGTGAGAGCTATTTTGAAATACGTAATTTTGAATTTTTCAAATGATCTCGGATGGAGACATAGCCTATATCAAATCAAAGGGTTTGATGTGATCTACAACTTTCTAATTGACAATATTTTCATTTAAGATTGTTTTCATCTCTGAATATATGTTACAAGTGATGTGATCTATTTCCAAAATGTTTTTTAAATTTTTCAAACAACCTTCGATGGAGATATACCCTACACTAAAGTTGTAGAGCTTGATGAGATATGCAACTTTGTAGTGGAAAGCATTCTCATTTGAAGTCATGTAGTGTTTCAAATTAGTGTTTCATAATTGGACAAGAGTAATTCAAAGAATAACATTTGCTGACCAATGTTGAACATGTGATATGTAGGTGAGATGGTATGATTGGTTTGCATCTGTTGAGATGTCTTAGGTTCGAATTCCATGTATGACATGTATGCATATATCACTTGAAAAATCAAGAATTTCTAAGTAGTGAATATTTAGAATATTTTTTAGCTTTTTCTGCATTTAAAATTCAAAAATCATAAATTCTCATCTGCGAAGGTTTATACTTATGAACCGTTATGGATGACTGTCACACCTAGAGATTCGCTAATCCGAATTCCAAACAGAATGTGCATTCAACCCTTGTCCAGGACCGGCCAGGGTACACAAATGACAAAGTTGACATACAGATCCACGTATTACAAACACCATAAAAATATCTTACATAAATACAGCGAAAAGAGATAAACAAGCTATTCTAGATAACTAGACGCTCGCAGCGTGGCGACACCAATCCACGGGCATCCTCGATGGCAGCCACAAGCCTACTCCTCCGAATAGCCTCCATCAGAAATGTACTCCAACTTTGGTGTGGGGGAAGATAGAGCAAGACTGAGTACTACCCACTGTACTCAACAAGTCATACCGGAATGGGGAAAAATAATGCAAGTAATACCAAAGGAGACTGAAGGGGTTTGTTTGCATAAAGTAAGCATTTAGACACAGTAGTTGAAAAATAGTGAAACTGTTGATTTTAATTAATCAGAATTAAATCATCACTGCCCAACGCTACACCATGTTGCGATAGGCCCAACCCACCACCTGAACCAAACCAGTTCCATTAAGTCAGGTTATTAACGTTAGGACTAATCACGGTGAATTTGATTAATAGCCCATAACCGCGGACATGGCTATTCGAATAGTTTTACTCTCATTAGAGGTGTACAATTGTACCCACAAGACAGCGTACCACCGCGGTACACCGGAAAGGGACTGTGATAGGACCCTTTGCATAACCCTCCCTAACTAAGTGCACCACACCTCAGATTTCGCCCCCACCCTTTAGCCAAGGTGGCAGCCCCTTCTCGTGCCTAGGTGAATCCAGAAGCCGATTAATGAGTGAACCCCCACCGACCCAACCCCATTACACCCACCCTAGCCTGGATGCGTCGGCTAGGAAAAGCTACACTACAAGCCCAGCCATTGCCCATGCTGGCTTGTGGAAAGCACACTAATTCTTACAGGGTTTCCCGCGAACCGGTCCTTAATTACCATGAGTGCGACTAGCAAAACCACACACCCATAGCCCACCATTTACCAGGTTTTAGTTTGATTAGTACCATGTGACACTTAAGTGAATAGATCATCATAGGGACTATACTAAATAATTAGGTGAGATGACCCTCTTTAGTGTGCTATTTGATCTAAGCATGGCTAAGCATTTTCTACACCAGCAGCTAATCAAATTATCTCTCAAGCTATCAAAGGAACATGATACTCGAAATCTAAGGCAGAGTACAATAGGTAATTAAGCCCATAAATGACATTATAAAACAATGCAATATTTAGAGAAAAATAAGACATTCGCAATTTAGGTACAATATGCTCAAATGAAAAAGCACGACTTGCCTTGCTCTTGTGCTGGATCGACCCCTACAACAACCTCGAAGTACACAGGCGCGTTGGAATTACCGGAATCAAAACGAAAACAAAGCACACAAGCAAACAGGCTATAAGTCTACTGAAACAGGGAACAAAGCCATTTTTAATGGATTCTTGGTATTTTTATGAATTTTCTGCAACTTGAATGGATTTAAACGGAGCACGGATGAATTAGTTATGAATTTTAGAGGATTAACCCTAGGCCTACGATAAGTCAGACCAAACTAGCAGCCTTATAGCTGGGCCCCAGCTCATCCCAAGCCAACCCAAGCCAACCATTCCAAGTTTTAGTTGGTTAACAAGTTTTAAGAATGAAACCACTAACTTGGGTACATTACTAGGCTTGCCCATAACCGAGGGCATGGCTATTCAAATAGATTATACTCTGATCAGAGGTGTACATCTTTACCCACAAGACACGCCTTACTCATGTGTTGCCACGCGGCACATACCACCACGGTATACGGACGGAGGGCGTGACATAGTTCTTCACTCATCCTAGCCTTGAACAAAAGTACCGACTCAATGCCCGCCTACGACCAGGGTTCCCAGGACAGGTAGGTTATGGTTGAGCCCCACAGCATCAGAACATCCTTCGGGAATGGCCACCGGATGCCCGTCCTGTGCCACGACATCTCGACTACCGGACACCCACCCGTGTACCCTTCATTTTCCTTAGAGATATCCATCACCCGACTTCATCCATCTCTATCCTTGTCCTTTTGTTCATGACTAGTCTGAGCTACAAACTAAGTCTTACGCATTAGACATGTGGAAGTACGGTAGTGCTTTGCAATGGAGGCCCGAAGACTGGTCCTTATAGTGGCCGAGGTGCTACTATCAAAACCATTCACCCCGAGCCTAGCCTAAAACCATTTAGGGGTTTTGAATGGGGGAAGGGATGTGTCTCAAAATTCCAACATAAGCCAACCATTCCATAATGTCCAAGTGATATGATATAATTCCCAAAGTTTAAGATTATAAAACCACCTAGGATTGCCTAGTTAACCAGCGAAGCATCTACCTAAATCCATACTAGACTTATTTTCCTAGGGTGAACAAGGTAATATAACAATTAGCAATTATAAGGCTATAATAAGGATGAATAGGTAAAGCTAAATAAAACAGTGATAACGCGGGAATTTAAATAAAGCGGTAATGCAATAATTTAAATCAAAATAATTTGAAACCATTGGACAACAATATGGATGTGACTTGCCTTGCTCACTTTCCCAAACATCGGCTTCAACCTCCAAGTAGAGCGGTTCTTTCGAAGCTGCAGCGTCTACATGGCCAACAAAAGGAAAAGGGCTTTTACTCTAATAAAATCCACATAAGACCGAAACAAAGCACATAAGTGGGTTCTTGCCTTCTTGAAAAATTAGAGACTTGAATGATCCAATTCCGAGTTCAAACGACAAAGTTATGGCCATATGAAATTCACGTGTTGTTTAGGTGAATATTTGAAATTTTCCTGAATTAATATTATTTTTTTAAAAAATGATTCTTGTGTCAGCACCGAGGGGTGACGAGTGAGCCGAGTCCACAGGGTGGGACCCGCGTGGTAGCCCCACGGTCCACGGTGGACCGGGTGCACCCAAGGCCAACCACCGGCGCCGTGGGCCCCACGCGTCAGCCACCCAAGGGTGACCGTGGCTGCCAGGCTGGCCCCACGCGGTAGCCACGCGGCGTGCCCAAGGTGGCCACGTCTGCATGGTTGGTAGGAGGCAGCACCCGCACCCCTATGGTCACCACCGGCGACCATAGGCGCATTGGAGCGGCGACTGGAGAGAGAGAGGGAGGGAAAGGAGGGCGACGGTCCCATGGCTCACCCCGAATGGCGGCGGCGGCGGAAGAGGTGACCGAAGGGGTGGAAGTCGATGGGCGGCTTGGGTTGGTGAGAACGGAGGGGTTTCGGTGGTCTCCGAGCTCAGTGAAGGGGTGGATGGGTGTAACACCCTGAAAATTTCGACTTTGAAATACGAAATTAAAAATTCGGAATAATCAAAAATCTTTTTCAAATGCATTCATACGTGAATTAATTTAATTTGATATGTCATTTTTCTTTCATGCATGGGCTAATAGACGAACGTCTGAGAATATGTCGGTATTTAATTTCAAATATTATTCATTCATGGAACTATGATTATGAGATATCCTAATCTTTGCATAGGCCAACTATTTTCGAATAACCCTCGGGCATATTTACTTTATGAATAAAGCTATATATATATATGTAACACCATTTTGATAAAACCCTATATGGGATAGCTTATTAAAACAAATAATACTTTACTAAAGAAATATAGCTAGATTATTTTCTATGAACCTTGCAGAGTCTGCCTCCGGAAAACTAATTGCAAAATAATATCTATTGGTAATGTGTTTACTAAAAACCTTATTTGCGCAATATAATTCCTAAAAGGGCTATTTTCAAACATATGACCTCCTCAGACAAAGTCAGTCCTCAGGCATAATTTTAGCTTGCTTGTTATTATTTATTATTTATTTGTGTATGTAGATTTTGTGCCAAAGGTCTTGATTAAATCCTATCTCCCAAAAAGATACCCTCCCATCGACCATCCTATCCGCTTGTTTCTTTTAGCGCTTCGGTGCTAATTAATTAAAGTCCCGAAGTTCTTCTCTTCTACC
Organism: Oryza punctata; assembly: GCA_000573905.2. Classification (NCBI taxonomy): domain Eukaryota; kingdom Viridiplantae; phylum Streptophyta; class Magnoliopsida; order Poales; family Poaceae; genus Oryza; species Oryza punctata. The sequence continues at coordinate 19,046,026 of CM002499.2, read as the reverse complement.
GCAATATTATCCCTCTCGCAAATTCTTATCCTACGGTTAAATTTTAACCGCTCTATCGAGTCGACCCCAATAGTACCCTCGAATAATTAAAATCGAACGACGTATTTATCTATCGCGCGTCGATTCGAATATCACCAATTTTATTTCTACTGCGACGTTTGGATTTGAATGCCATACGTTATCCTAAAAATCCCAATTGCTGTGTCGTCAAAGCACGCGCAAAGAAATCCTAACTCTAATCCTTGCACGACCTCCTAGCCAAATTAAATTCAAATGGTTCATATAGCGAACCGACTGAAGTCCAAATTCAAACAGGTTAAATACCCAAATTACAGTCCAGGAACAATTCAAATTAAATGTCCCAATTTATACAGTCCATAATTACACTCCAATCACACAGAGCCGAATCAATCTACAAGTCCCAGAAAATAAAAAAGGTTCCTATTACAGTGGGCCACCTCTCTCCTTGCCAGCCCAACTAATCACAAGTCTATTTGTGCTCCTTCTACACATCAGCCCATTCAATTCCCTTCTTAACCCAAAGTCTAATTGACCGCTGCAGCAAAATAGTCACCAACATGCATGCACAGGAGGTGTTCGATACAATGCCTGCAAGGCAGTGCACACAATTGAGTCACTACATCAATTGCCTGGGACCCTCTCAACCACATTGCAGCGAACGTCCCTGCACCATGCACCCAATCTACAAACTCTCAATCAAATTCATGCAGCACAGGAAAAAGAGTTCACACCGAAAGAGTGGAGCCGAGTCCACAAGAAGAACTCACCTTGCCTTTGCCTCCCATGCACAGGCAGTCACAACATATAAAACCACCACCAAAGCTCAGCACCACCTTGCCTCTCCATTTCATTCTCCCTCTCCCTACCCTTGCTCTGCCAATCCTCTTCCCTGTCCAGCGCATTGGCTGCCACCCCCATTTGCTCTACCGTGGCTGAGCAAAGGGACGGGTAGACCGTCGCGCCAACAAATGAATTTTTGAACACCGAACAATAGAATGTGAGAACGAATTCAAACCTTGAACGTAAACAAACTAAAACTTGAAATTTAAAAACTGAAAATCAAACCTCTCCGACCGTGGTCGAACATTTGGCGTGGGGACGAACCGCGAGCCGAGAATGAACCATGAGCCGATCGTCAACGTCGTCGACCGCCCTCGGCGTGCCGCTGCACGACTGCCACAAGGTGAGCACCTTCCTCCTCCCCTGCCCTTGTTTTCCTTCCTCCTCACTGTCTCCCTTTTCACCGTGTCGATGCCACCGCCATGGACAACGCCGCTGCCCGGCCATGCGGCGCGCCTGCGACCGGCCGACACCGCTAGCACCCAGCCTCGCCGGCCCCGGCCAAGCTGCGTCGCCGCCGCGCCCGGCCACCGCCTCGGCCCGACCGCCGCCTCAACTGCCGCCCAGCCGCTGCCGCCCGGCCCCAGTCGCCGCTACCCGCGAGCCGTGCGCCGCCCTTGTCGAGTCGCCGCTAAGTCGGCCGCCGCCCCCACCGGCCCTGCCACGCTGCCCGGCGCCGCCGAGGCACTGGCCACGGTCGAGCCAAGACCGATCGCCGCCCTTGCCACCCGGCCGGCCACGTCGCGCCACCGCCCCAGCCCGCCGCCGCCTCCATTCGCCGCCCACGGCTGCCGGCGCCGCCTCCCCGGCTTGGTCGCCACGCCGCGCCGCCCCCTGACGAGCCGCGCGCCCCAGCCGCCGCACGCCGCCTCCCCGGCCGGCCGGCGCTGCCGCGCTTCCTCCTCCACCCCTGCCGGGCACCGGCGCGCCATGCCAGGCCGCCGCGCCTGGCCGCCGCCGCACGCTGCCCTCCCTTGCTGAGACCGCCGCCGCCCCAGCCGCCGCACGCCGCCTCCCCCGCCGGCCGGCACCGCCGTGCCTCCTCCCCCTCCGGTCGACGGTGAGCAAGAGAGAGAGAACAAGAGACAGAGAAGGAGAGAAGGAAACAGGAAAAAGAGAGAAGAGAGAGGAAAAGGAGAAAAAAACGAAAGAAAAAGGAAAAAAAAGTAGGGCCCACACTCTAGATATTTCTCTGAATTCTCTCCCCCTATTACGTCCCCCTACTTCCTGTACAAGCCCGAGAGATCGACTCCTTATATATATAATATCCCTCGTCTAGCCTTCAGGCAAAGTCCATCATCAGCCTCCTTGTGCACTAAAGTCCTTGTTACGTCCCTCTGCAAACTACAGCCATCTTCGAAAATCTCAAATAACCTCCCCGCCGCGCAACCCTCGGTCCACGGTTGATAATTCTTTTGAACATTCGAAAATTCATATCTCTTTAACCATAACTCCGATTGACTCTGTTCAACTTCCATCATCTCTCTAAAATCGAGATCCATTTACTGGCACCATTAGTTTGTATTGAATATTAATTTATTTTATTTTTAGGATTGTGTGTGATTTTCCTGGATCGTTTGGCGGACGTTCTGGTTATTCTTGTAGCATGGATTTTCTGGTCATTCTAACTATTGCGGATTTCTCGAAGATTATGCGAACCTAAAGCAAGGCAAGTCACTACGCCCCCTTCCTCGAACATATTGATCCTATTTTCTAAATTTTTTGGTTGCAAATAAAATTGCATGCTAATTATAAAACGTGTACCCATAGTTGTTTAAGCCTTACCTTTGATATTATTTACCTTTATGTACTTATACACCTTTGTTACCTGAATCTATTATTTATGCGCGTTTAATTATATATACTGCTTAACGTTGCATATGTGGTAGATGTTTGTACACTCCATACTTACAATATATGGCTATGTATGTGGATGGGTCGATCACTCGGGGTGAAGTGATTGTCAGATACGGGTGGAGACATAAGCACCACCCGCAACAGTAAAACCTTTGCGAAAACCAAAAACAATAAAACAAAACTATTTTGACTGGGGTGGCATGAATAGGATATGGGTGGTTCTGGGAACGGTAAGCCGCCGACCCTGGTCAATTAAGGACCGAGTCAAGAAGCTATGCAAGAAACGAACAGAGTACGACCGCATTTATTGAGTGGGGTATGACCCGGTGGACTAGGAAATTCTCGTGGGGTGGCACCCCAGATATGGTAGGTTTTGGACATTCGTTGTTGTGTTGATGAAGTGTTGTGATTTAGATCTCTTGGATCGATCTGTTGAACGCCGGCAAAAACGTAAAATGCACCCTAAGTATATATTATGTAACCCCCTTAAGATCTCGGGAGCGCCAGGACTCCTCTCACAACCGGCTTGAGGTAGGAATGTGGCGCCGGGGGTGCAATGGGGATTCATAGTCCTTGGAGCGGGTGCTGCCATGCGAGGGTAACTGAAAAACCGGGCCGTGACAAGTCTCATGTGTTGGGTGCGTCACGGAGTACGGGATTAAAAGCGTACATCCACTGCAGTGTGAGTAAACTAAACTATTCGAATAGCCGTGCTCGCGGTTAATGAGCGCCGGGACTTGTACTACTCTTGACTAGCCTCATTAATTTTTCATATTGCATAAAATATGATTGGAATGGAAGGTGTGACCTTGCTCGATGTGCGGGAAGGTCGTAATGTGGAAAACTGTGGAAAATTGGATGCGAGGGTAAACCAGACCAAGCGAGGCTTGGGAAAGGTGGATGAACTCTCGCAGGTTAATAACAACTTCAAACCTAACGATTGTTTTCAGTTAAAACCGCTACGTCATAGGCTTGCGAAATCATTTGTTAAAACTAGCTTTATGCAAATAAACCAAGCCATCCTTAACCCCTTATGAACATTATATGCATTCTGTAGTGGTGGCTTGCTGAGTACGGTTGGTACTCTGCTTATTTAAATCTTTTAGGAATGTATTGGTGTCAACCTGTACATGTGCTATGCTGGTAAGGAGTTACCAAGGACGGTGGAATAGGGACCTAGGTTCACCAGTCGATGCGTGTGGGATAAGATGGACCGCCACTGCTTCGTTTCCGCTACCGCATTTATTCCTTTGGTATTCTGTGTTGTTGACGACCATGTTTGGTCTATTCGAGTCCCCTTTGGGCTACCCTTGTATTATTAATATATTGTAAGACCTGTATGATAATATCAGCTTGTGATACACAACTGTGCCAGGTGTGTACCATCTACTGAACCAGGGAATGGTATTATAATACACATGGGGTTCCGGTATATAAAACCGGGGGCCTACAATGGGGTCAGCGACGAAGCAGTGAAGCCGGAGGTGGCAGCGTCGAGGTGAGAGGACGTCCCGGTCGGTGGCGGAGCCTGATCGGAGGTCGTCGGCGACGGCGGAATGATAAAGCGGCAGCGGGGAGCTCGGTTTTGGGGTGGAAAGGGGACAGGGATTGGCTAAAATGGACAAGGGGGTTGCGGGAGGGTTTATATAGCGGCGGGGGCGAGAGAGAGGGTCGGGGAGAGGGGGAATTGGCGACGGCAATCGCGGCCGCCATCAATGGCACCGATGGGACTTGGGGGCGGGATTACCATCGATTCAAGACACGACAGAGAGGGAAAAATGGGGCGAAATCAAGGGGAGTAATTCCCCCTTCCTATTGCGGGTGGAAATGGGCTGGTTCGGTGGGATTCACGGCAGCAGTGGTGCTAGGCACGGGCGGTCGGCGGGAGGAGCGGGAGGAAGGGGATGATAGGTGGCCCCACCTATCATCAGTTGTAGATAGGCGGGCCCACCTATCAGCAGCTGCAACACGGAGGTGAGGCCGAGCTAGGCTGGCAGCTCACAGGTGTGCACGTCATGCCTAGAAATTTAGCCAAATTTCCAGACTATTTTGTGTACTAAATCCCTATCCAAGAATTAGACAGGGTATACAAAACGATAAATTAATATACAGATCCAAACATAAATAAAGCGCAAATGCTTATAGAATAGGCACTTAGTCCTCACACCGAAAAGAAAGCAGCATCAGCGGAAAAAGGCAATCCTAGCGGGGCTTCAGCTCCACTCTACAGGCAAGAACTCAACTGGAGTATAAGCCTATATCCTCTAACTTCGTCTTCAGCACAAATGCACTACACTTATGAAAAGGGGAAATAATACCAAGCTGAATACAACCACCGTACTCAGCAAGACACACCAACAATGCATTCGTGCAAGGGGAGACCATGGGAGGTTTGTGGCTATTTGCATAAAGGCGGTTGTAAACAATTATAGTTTAAAATAGTAAAACAATTGATTAATTAAGGCAAGATTAAATATATCCAATGAACAACGCTACACCACATTGAACAGGCTCAACCAAACCACCTGAACTAAACCGGTTCGTTAAGTCAAATTAATTAATAAAGTGGGAGTAATCACGGTGAATCTGGTTGATCGCCCATAACCGCGGGCACGGCTATTCGAATAGTTTTACTTTGGTCAGTGGTGTACATCTGTACCCACAAAACACAACCCCACGACACGTTTCCATGTGCCGGTGTACCACCACGGTACCCCGAAAATGGACTGTAATAAGACCCTTCGCATAACACCCTCTAACCAATCGTATCACGCCTCGGGTTTTGCCCCCACTCCTCAACGTGTCAGCGGGAGAAGAGAGAGAGCGAGGTGATGCGGACTTTGGGCGAGGGGAGAGGCGAGCGGGTCGAGCCAGGCCGCGTGGGGAGAGAGAGGGAGGAAGGAGAGAGGGGCCAGCGGGGAGGAAGAAAGGGCTTTGGGCCGGAAATGGCCAAAGTGAAGATGAGGAGTTTTAATGTGTTTTTCGTGTTATTTAATTGGTTAAATGAACTTTGTGATATTAAAATTACTTCTTGAGTTTCGAAAATTCACGGGAAATTTCAGAGAGTATATTAAGGCATGGAGAATATTACAAAAATATTTCCGGCCATTATCTTTAAAGGAAATTTTTAGTTCCCTCATTAATTTACTTGATTAAATTGCTTTAACTTTTAAAATACAGTCTTAAAATGTATCATTTAATGATTTTTAATCCGAACGAAAATCGGGGCGTGACAGTGCGCATGTGGGAGGGGGAGGCGGACCGGGCAGGGGGAGGAAAGGAGAGAGAGGGGGAGAGTTGGGGCGCCTTTTGGCCCAGAGATAGGGGCATATATTTTTAAGGTTTTTCATTTTAGAAAAAGACTTAATTTGTTTATTGCTTTATAATTATTATTTGTACTTTGAAAATTCCACTAAAATTTGATTAAGCATTTTAAGCCTTGAGAAAATATACAAAAAATTCTCCAAGCCTCATTTAATTTTTAGATTGCACATTTCTAATGTTGAGGGCTTTAAAGCAATTTTTACTTTTTCTAGGAATAAATTAAGAGATGCATTTTAGGGTGATTTTGGGGTGTGACAAACTCACAAGATGAGTTCAGGCAAGGAAAGTACAACTCACAAGATGAGTTCAAGATGAGGATAATTAAGAACGTACAACTCAAGAACTGGTCGCCACAAACTATCAAGCATATTTTTACATTTAATGAGTCACAGTCGTCCGTATTAACTACTAAATCCATGGTCGCAACTGACATCACCAATGAGAATTCAGTAAGAGTAAATTTAATAGTATAGTTAACTGTTATCTATTAATTTATATTAAAGTTAACATGTATATTACATTAACAACTATAGGGTTAAATATATTTTTTTTCTCTTCTCTCTTTTTATCTCACTGTAAATATCCTAGAGCACGCGCGTATAGGAACCAACACTTCTTATTTTTTTATCTCTTCACCACTAAACATATAGTTTGTTTATGACCCATTATTATCCTTTCTCTAAGTTTATTGCTCCCCGTCGGCTCCACAATCCCAGGCGACTACGGCCCTTTTTTTTCAACTTAAGATTATTATAATCCAGATTATTGAGTCAAATTACTATAAGCTGGATTATAATAAGCTATAGTAAAATAAACTATTAGTTGTTTGTTTCTCTGGATTATGGTATAATAATGGTAGTGCGTCTTTAGCCATTCAATAATCTGAAAAAAGCATGTTTAGAGAAGATTACCAGATTATACTAATCTAGCTTATAGATTATAATAATCTATCATAATAATCTACCTGTTTATTTCAGATTATTACTAATAATCCAGATTATAATAATTCTATGCTGAAACAAACAGGATGTACGTCATCCTCATGCGCTGGTGAAACCAGTCGGCGGCACTAGATGAGACCAAGGCAGAAGCCGGGCAGATCTGTTCTTCTCCAGGCCGCCTCGTCCCACCATCACTATGGTCGATGACGAGATCGAGGTGATCCCGGTCCGATGGATGGAGGCGAGAGGGGGCGAGGGGTTTGTCCCGCACGACGCATCGGCTTCTGCTTCTGAGCCGCACCCACAATGTTAACCAAGCGGAGCGCGTCCACAAAATCGTGCTCGCTTGGAGCCAATCAGGCCGGCCGTTCGATCTCCTTTTTATCCACGCGTTCACCATCTGCGCCGGGGCTGCAGAGACTTCGCTTTGCACACAGTATGTACCAAATTTTCTTCCTTAAATTGGGTATTTTAACCATGAATAGTGCTTCTGACCGGAGCAAAACTGACTATGGGGACCCACCGGTAGACCCGAAGTTTTGAAAATTCGGGAAATCTCATTCCGGAATTTGGAAACCAGCACCGGCTAGTCAGAAAAAAAACATGATATATCCACCCATTAATCCATTCTCCCAAGTTAAAACATTGGTTTCTTTAACAGTGTGTGTTTTATAAAAATTTAGTTGTTTTAAAATATAAAACAAGTGTATTTTTCAAGTTCATAATAATTAAAACTTAACTAATTATATGCTAATGGTTTTCTCTTTTTTTATACGCTTTTATTTTTACCTTAATTCATTTCAAACGTCACCTAATTAAGTTTGGAGTAGGCCGCCAAACTAAAGATATTTGGTGTATAAAAAATATACCGTCATGTCTTCATTGGACCGTTCAGATCATGTAGGCGGCAACTGTACCCTCATGGGGAAACTCCAAATTGAGCACCCGGTTTTATAAGAAATTAGACGGTCAAATGTTTCAATTGACTATTAGTGAAACATTAAATTATACATGGTGAAAGAAAAACCATTGAAACATTTAAGTTTTTTGAAACACAGTAAAGACAAACGTTGAAACATGTCTCTATCGCAAATGAAATATCGAGTGTCAATGGAGTGAAACATACGTTTTTCTTTCATCAGAATATAATTTATAAAGATTTAATTACAACGAATATAACAAAGTGATCGGATCGTAGATCGGATAAGTAGTTTAGGAGCAAAATTATTTCGAAGGTCACTATAAATGCATGCATCATGAATAGGTTGTAACGTACCCAGAATTTTGTAGTGAAAAAAAAAGAGAAAAGAAAGACAGAAAAAAATTGGCCTTGTCTTTGTCTTTTGAATTTATTTTTGGTGTTCTTGGATTTTCTGTGCATCTCATTTGCATGCATTAAATTTATAAAAGCAATGATGAAATTAGTAGACACTTGAAATGACCTTCCATAAATCTCACAAGTTTTGCATTTCAATTAAAAAGATGAAACATCCAAAATTTGATTCAAATTGAAATACAAACAGTGAACTTGTTTGAATTTTCAAAACTAAACTCTACATGGGGAACCCCCAAATTCACCAAATGGAGTACATGATCACACTAACTTCCAGTTAAATTGGCACAAGTGGTTGAGCACTGTAGCTATCCCGAAAAATTCCCCATACTTTAGCTCAGACCAAAAAAAAATCCCTCGAGAATTCCTCACCTTTCCTCTCCCTATCTCTCTAACCAGTGGGCCAAAACATCCTTGGCCCCACCTGACAGCCACCCATCAGTGCCCCATCTATCTCTCTCCTTCTCTTGTCTCTCTTCCTCCTTTCAGGCATTTCGTCGAACATCTAGGGCGCGAGCCGAGAGCCGTCGTTTCCAAGCCGCCCTAGCTGCCTCTACCCGCGAAAGCTGACGCAAGGCTGCACCAAGCCGACGTGGTCCCTGCCCAATGCTCTGATCGCCCAGGCGATGACCTCGCAGACCGCCATGGCCAACACAATGCCGCCGGTCTCTTCCTCTCTCTGCCCGCGCTGCGACGCAACGGCACGACGACCCGACCACGCCTGCAAAGCCGTGAAAAATCCGATGCCGCCCTGCCCGAGGCCCTGCCGCAACCGCCGGTGACCTCGCCGCATGCCTCGCACAACCCGGAGCCGCCGCCCCTCTGCCCGAAGCAACGACACGACACGACGCCGCTCCGCCCGACCGTTGCTGCCTCCCTCTGCACCGCAGACCCGCGTCTGCAAAGCCGACGCAGAACCTGCAAAGCTGACCTCCCCGACGTCCTGATTCTCGCCGACTCGATGCCCGGCAGGATGCGACGCAACGAGCCGACGCCGGACCAAGCTTGCCGCTGCAGCTTTCCTCCTCTCCCTCACTCCGTTTATTCTCTGAAAAGCCTCTGCAGAGTCCCTGCAAAGCTGCGCAAAGCCGACGACCGCCACCGCGTGCGCAACGGCTGCATGAGTCGCGACAAACGCCCGCGCCTGCTTCTCGCTCCTCCCTCGCCTATAAATTGAACCCTCGCGCCAGCTAACTCCCCACACTAGAATCAATGCCCACTCCCAAAGCCGAAGCCCTAAACCCTTCTGTTCGCCGGGAACGGCCGCGCCACCACCGCAGTCTGCGCTGGCCAGAACACCGCCACCAACCCCGAGCCAAGTAAACCGACGCCACGGTGAGTCATGGACAAAATCCTCGCGCCGGAAAACTCCCAGAACCTCCCTAAATCCATTCCCGCAATCAATTTTAGGACCCCTTCGCCGGAGAGCCGCCACCACCCTTGTTGCCGCCGGCCGCATCGGGAGCTCGTCGCCACGCCGCCTCGGACTGCCTCCGCCAAACCGAGCACGGGGTAAGTCTTCTCATAGTCGCTAGAGCCCTTCCCTATCATTTATTTGAGCCGCCATCCACCGTAGCCACGACGCCTCCGCCGTCCCGAACCAAGCAACCACCACCGGCGGCCATGGTGCCCGCCGCCTCCAACCACCGTCGGCTGCGCTGCCGCCTCTAGGAGGTGCACGAGGACCCCCTTGCCTCCCCGGCCTTCATTCGACCTAGCGCCGCCGTCAGTCGCCGGCGGTGCGCGTATACCGTGCCGCCGCTCGCTCCTCTTTGTCTGTTCCTCTCAGTTACGGATGGGAGGAAGAAGACGAGGACCTAACCGTAAATAACAAAAACTATAGGGTTCCGGATATAAAAGAACGACATACTCACTGGTGGGACCTAGTTAGGACTGGTGGGACCTAGTTAGGCTTTGTTCTTTCCCCTTTTCCCAACTCACATCTCTTATTTTCCACGTGGACGCTTTTAAAACTGCTAAACGGTGTGTTTTTTACAAAAAATTTCTATACAAAAGTTGCTTAAAAAAATTAAATTAATCTGTTTTTAAAAAAAATTAGTTAAAACTTAATTAATCACGTGCTAATGGATCGTTCCGTTTTCCGTATTCACTGTGCACTTCCGGCAGCCAGCCGCAAACGCCACCTTAAAGTGGATGCGAACTAAAAGAAGTACACTTTCCCAGTAGGAAAACGTACTTTAGATAATGTGCTTTAGCCTTTTGTAAAAGAGAAAAATAAACTCAAGAAAATATTTTCGGTTAATTATTTATGCACAGAAAAATGCTAAAATTTAGAAAATCATAGAAAATGCATTTTAACTCCTATTGTGGTGAACCAAATTTTGCTAGATTCATAAAAATACTCTCTTCAATACTGTGCACTCGAACTTGTCACCACTGTGGTGTAAAATTTCACTAATTTAAATTTGAATAGTAACTGCCATATTCACAATATTTTAAATCTTAGAAATACGATAACTTGCTCATACGCATCGAAGTTAGGTGTTTCTTTTTCCTAAATTTACATTAAATGAACCCCTATGCACTTAACATGCTCATGCACAACGCATCATATTTTATCTTGGAGTTTTGTTGGATTATCATTTGAATGTATGTTTAAATTTAAATAAAGAACAAATCGATTGTTTCCGTTGATGAGAATGTGCAGGACCAAGAGTTATTCGAGTAACTCCTGAGAAAGGCAAGTCCTATTCAATTCCTTTTTGATCATGTTGAATCCTATATTTTCGCAATACTTTATTATGTTGAAAATTGCATGCGACTCCTATTTGCTGCATTATCTACGTTGATAATTGTTCACCCTACCATTGATAACGCTAGATCATGGATAGGTACAGTCAAGTGCCAAATTGGGTTATATTTGAGCTACTAATATTGCTATTGCTTAGCCATGCTTAGAAAATTTGTGATGGTTATAAATGACATGATATTTACTCTTTCAAATGGGTTATTTCAAAATGTTGTATAGAGCAGTTGCCTCTGTTGTTTGTGAAAATTGAGAATTGAAAATGATGATTTTAGACTTGGGCGGTAAGTGGTGTGCATATGGTGGTAGTTGCACGCTGATAGGGGGAGTGTTCGCCTAAGTTGATTAAGGACCAAACTATGTGTCACCAACTAAGTATACCGTGCAACCACATGTGTTGTTTATGCGGTGGCCTTAGCTTATAAGTTGTTTACTATCTAGTCTTGCATTTTGGTAGGCTGGCGTAGTATGAGTTATTGTGTGTGCATTGATGATGATTCTATTGTGTTGAGTTAACTCAAAGGAGCTACCCATCTGTCGGGATACGGCATGGGCATCTAAGTTTGTCCAATACAACGGTGTAGTACCTTGTGGGGTATCGGATGGGTTGCCACCACGATGTTAGGTTTAAGGCGTGGACCCGCCACCTAACGGCTGTAGGTCATATGCCTAGTGTGGACTTTCACTCATCGTGGTTGATGCAAGGCTATACTTTAAGCAATGTAACGATTTCGTTGTGACCTCTACACTGCACTCAATATGTGGAGTGTGGTGGTACAGATGAGTACCGAATAAACTAGAGTAAATCACATTAGGTGGGTAAAGCTGTATAAACTCTGCAGAGTTTAAAAGTAATAGATTAGCCGTGCTCACGGTCATGAGCAACTTGGTGAGATGATACAAGTATAGTGTTGGCGGTTTATTAAATGATTTGTGAAATGGGTATGGTGGGTAACGAGGATGATTTTGTCTGGTATGGGCTAAGAATAAAATGTTTACTTACTGCCATGGAAGGCACACGAATGATACTGTGATGAGGTTTATGCTACTATTATTTTGGTTTACTCTTTAATTTAAAAATTCTGTTGCAATCTATTAATATTTATTTGCGAAACAAAATTTGTTTTATGCTGAAAATGAGCCACAAATATAGCTATCTTTGATCATAGCTTGCAATAGTCCTAGATTTCCCAAGGTTTGGGTAGGACTTGGTAATACCTCGTGTATTGACTCACCTCTCGTTGTTGTTTTTAGCCTTGTTTGTAGGAAGCGGGTGCTTACGCCGGTTACCGGAGTTTCTAGGATGGTTCTTTCTATGGTTATTCCTAGTCGGTTGCCTGTGTGATTTGGTAGATTAGCATACCGAAGAAGTTATGTATCTTTTCCGCTGTGTTTTAAACTCTTTTGAGTGGCTAGTTGGCCTAGCCACTTTGTATGACTCTTGCATCATTAAGTTATAAGAGCCACTTTATTTACTTATGTGCTATGTGCATTGTATGGATGTGATAACAATGTTGTGGATGCGTATACTAGCCACTGATCATGGAACTAGTACAGTGTACGCTCTAGATATTCGGGAATTCCATCCCCGAGTGCCAACGTAGATGGAGGGGGATAGAGAGGAGAGAGCAAGGGCAGTCAGTTTCGTACCACTATCATGCATAAAACAATAAGTTTTAACCGATAACGAATTTAATAAAAATCTCACAAATCCACGCATAATCTCACAAATGACATTCATTCATACATGTGCCAATCTTGTAGCACAGATCGAGGTTATTTTTTTGGCTCCGTTTACTTTGGTGTGTCGATTGTTTGGGTATTGGCCTTACAGGTTATACGAGGTACGAACAAAATCTCGTTGGTAAATTAACCTAGCAAGCTTCAGTTTCTCGTTTGGGCTTTGGACTTCCTAGTTACGTGAACCCTCATCCGCCAAGAGAGATTAGATCGAGATGGAGGAGACACCAGTCGCCGGCTCTACCACTCAACACTACTACAGAAACAATTTTCCTATACGAGATGCTCATTAGGTTGCAGACGGATCATAACTGACCGTGTCTGCAAAAATCGACCTCCATTTTCACATAGGACCACTTAAGAGGCTGCAAGCGAAAATATGCTCATTTTGCATTCGGTCCTCTTAGGTGACCGCATGTAAAATTATATTTTTGCATGCGGACCTCTTAAGTGGTCCGCATGCGAAAATACCGTTATCTTTTCACAATATTTTCTCTCCTCCTCTCTATTTTCCCTCTCAATAGTTCAAAATTTTCAACTCCTCTCTCCTCTTCTCTCCTGTGCACTCTCTGATCTCTCTCCTCTATTTCTCTCCTCTCCTCTTCTCACTAGCAGGCACCGGGCGGGAGGCTCGGCGTGCAGCGGCAGGCAAGAGGCACAGCGTGGCGGCGGGAGGCTCAGTGCATGGTGGCGGGCACTGTGCTCGACAGTGGACGGCTGCGGCGCGGTTCTAGCGTAGGCCCCACGAGGGCCGACGGTTGCGGCGGTGCGAATCTGGCGCTGCGACAACCGGCGTCGGGCGACGCGGATCTAGCGCCGGCCCCGTGACGGCCGGCAGCGGGCGGCCACAGCGGCGCGAATCTGGCGCAGCGGGCGGCCAGCTAGGGTTTCAGGCATTTTTTGATTTTTATCTTTTTCGTTGAAAATATTTTCGCATGTGGTAGGCTTGGGGGACTGCACGCAAAAATCCCGTTTTTGCATGCGGTTGTGCTACCCGGACTTAAGATCCTCCATCTTTAGTCCGGGTTGGTATTACCAACTAGGACTAAAAATGCATTTTTAGTTCGAGTTGGTGTTACCAGCTAGGACTAAAGATGCTTACAAGGTTTAGTTCAAAAAGAAAGTATCTCTATCTCATGTCAGATGTATGTGGTACGTGGGATGATAACACGCGTGAGGCTGAGGTGAGAGATCTTGAGTTCGAATCCCGCAACCCGTATATTTTTTGAGTGAGGTTACTATAATCGGTACTAAAGGGGTTTGTGACTGAGTATGCATTTGTAGTAGTACCGGTTATTTCAACCGGTTAAATCTATAATATGTACTAAAGGGGTTTGTGACTGAGTATGCATATGTAGAAGTATATTTCAACCGGTTAGATCTTTAGTTCCAATTTAGTCCGAGTTACTGTAACCGGTACTAAATAGGTTACAATCCTACAAATTGAAATTTTAATCCCGAAAATTTAGTCCCGGTTACTGTAACCGGTGTTAAAGGGGTTATAAACTGGAACTAAAAATCTCTTCCCCAATAAAGCACAACGCTTCCCGTCGACAGTGCCGACTACCTCCACCCGCGCAAAGTGCTGTTTCGCCCACCCGTCGTCGTCGCCAGCGTTGCCTACTTCCTTGGCGAGATGTCCGGGAGAAATGACCAGACATACTAACTCCTCCTCCGAAGGTCCCAGGAGATATTCGACCCACAATACCAGTACTCGCCGCCGTCCTACAGCTACTTCATCCTCGCCATCGACGTCTCCGTTTGCCGCGATGGCGAAACCGGAACAACAGTGGCGGCAGCAATCAAGCTGTTGCCCACCGAACTCCGTGTCCCGTCGTACACCGGCGAGGCAACCGTCACGCCGGGGCAGCTCCTGCTGACGCCGTTGTCGTGCGGCGGTGCGGCAGCGACAGGAAGTGTCGTTGGCGCTGCTCGTTGGCCAGAGCACCCAGGTGGAGATCTGGGCAATGAAGCTCCGCCACAGGATGGCCATGCGCCGAATGGTGTGCACCAAGTTCGTCGACTTGACGGGAGTACCCCGGAGTCCATGCTCGCCGCCGGTGCTGGAGTCGGAGGTGGCGCTCCTGTGGTCTGGCGATGCGAGCGGCGGCGTGGTGCTCAAGCTTGGGGGCACTACTAGGAAAAGCATTATCGCAAATGGCCAAAAACGGTCTTCGCAGGCGGGGCGGCCGTCCGCCTGCGAAGATAATTTTCGCAGGCGGACGTTGGCTAGTCCGGTCCGCCTACGAAAATAGGAAGGCGCCGCCTGCAAAAAAAGAAAAATGCGCCTGCGAAGATAGGTGGAAATTTTTGAAATTTAATAATAATTTGCCCGTTAATAGAAATTCTTGCAGGTAGATTATTATGTACATATATTGGAAGATTGTCAAGCATTTGGTACTGAGAAATTTACATATATTGCATAGCTCAAAAGTGTTGCCAAAATATATGTATTACAATATTTTTTTACATTGTAACTTCAAATACGCCATCTAATTACATTATGGCATAGCAATGTTCCACTCCCGAAGATCCTTGAATTCGTCCCTTGTCGCTAGGGCACCCTCTGGGTCAAAGAATTCTCCTTTCACATGACAGCACTCATGGTGGATGAAATGGCACAGATCACGCGACACATTTGTGATGCCTGTATCGTCAAAGGTTGTTCGATGTTCTAATCTTGGCAACTGCATGCATTGAAGATAAGTAATATATTAGTACCATAAATATGTGAAGTTGTCTAGTACATAGTATAGAGACTTACATCCTCTGCGTTAGTGCTGTACCTCCCATTAACCCTAAGGAATTCGCACGTGTAATACCTGCAAAGGACAGTTCCTCTAGGTTGCTTGTGACACTTCAGGACATATCATAGGAAAAAAATAGTTAAATATTTCAATTAGTGAAACAATCGAAATACATTAAGTGAGTGGAGTATTACCGGCCAATAGGTATGTACTAGCAGCTTCTCCCTTGTTTGGGTCTGTTCTACACCCTTGAACTTGTAGTATTGGTACGCACTGTATGGATGTCGTACCATTTCACATTAAGGAGGACATTTATTTATAATACATTCATATAAAAATGCAAGAATTATAATCACTTACTACTGTAAGATTGTTAGAAATTCTTTATATTGCTGGTGTCTATAATCGAGAGGGTCTAAGACTACCACGGTTCCGTCTTTAGGGTGGATGAGTAAACAGATATAATGATCGCTACATATTAATAACAGTATAGCTAGTTAGGAACAGCTAAAATAAGACATATGTGTAGAAGATAAATGTACCGGACTTACTTAAAATTATAAGCGGCCATGACGACTCTCTTATTTTGAAAGTGCAAGAAGGCTCATCCAATGTACTATACGACAGTAATCAATTTCTCCTTGTGCAAGCCCTTCTTATATTCAATTATCTCTTTTGGAGTCTTGCCCTTCAGATGATCTGACCCTGGTGCTAGCGGAGCAACCACAATTAGGAAGGGACAGCTCTTGTGTACATAATTGCAAAAGGTTATAATAAAAACTTGTGTTCATAATTGTAGAATGTTTTAATAAAAACTTCTGTACATAATTGTGAAATGTTATAAATTAGTACAAACTAAAACTAATAGCGCACTCAGCAAAAAATGGAGCAACTAAAACTGAAGTATTTTTTTCTAAAGCAACATAAAATATAATTTCCTGCCAAAAAATAGTACATAAATCTGAACAAGATCATATTTTAAGAGAAAATTAAAGTTTGTTTTACTTTGTGCACAATTTAGTATGCAAAGTTCTAATTTGTACAATTTGTCACTAGTAGCTGGAAATGACTAACCAGCGACGGTCTCATGGTAGTTCTGTCCAAATAGAATTTAAGTAATGTATATCGATCTAATTTTAATTTACGGGAGATAGTCGCCTAGTTTATGTTGTCTTTGTAACAACTCTCTCGTGGGATGAGCCAAGAAAAATTCGAATATTACATGTACATAACCCATGCCATTAGAAGGCGACACTTTTTAAAGATTTTTAATTCAGTTACTAATTTTTTAAATTCATGTACATAACCCATGCCATTTAAAAAAAATAAATGGCATTTTAAAAATTGCATTTCAATTTTTAAAATGCCATTTTAAAAAAATATTCAGTACTTTCTGCCGGTGGCCGGTGGTGGACCGCCGGCGGCGGTGGGGCCGACGGTGGTGGTCAACGATTGCTGGTGGAGCGGCCGGCGGAGGCAGCCGCGTCGAGCTTGGCAGTGGAGCGATTCGGTCGGTGGCGGTGGTCGGTGGAGGGGCCGACGGTTGCGGTCGACCTCGGCGGCAGCGATGCGGCCGGCGGCGGCGATGCGGCCGGCGGCGGTGGAGCGATGGTCGCAGGTGGGCGGTGGAGGCGTGCACGCGGCGGTGAAAAAATTTGGCAGCCTGACGGCGCCAAAATTTCTAGGGTTCCCACCTGGACTTAGAAATTTTGGCACCGCGAGCGGGCCCTTATATAGGGAAACTATCTTCGCAGGCGGGCGGTCCGCCTGCGGAGATGTAAACCCTACTCGGCATAATAATCTTCGCAAGCGGTCCGTCCGCCTGCGAAGATTGGTACATGGGTGAATATATTTATTTCAAAATACCCTTTAATTTATTTTTGTAATTTGAAAATGTCTACAGTAAGTAGTTGTAATAAAAATAGTAATTGTACATACAAATATACAAACCTTAATATTATTACTTTTCAAATGTAAATCTTACTTAAATACATTAATATTACTACTTTAAATTTTTTAAAATTTTTTCAAACAATGGTAAGTGCACATAAAAAATTGCTACTAAATTTGGAAACCTCTTTTAATAAACTTTTAAAATATAAAAAACTGTTAATTTTACCCTATAAATGGTAATTGCACATAAAAATTAGTACAAACTAACATATTACAAACTAATATAATTATTTTTTGATTGCACCAAATAAATAGGCATTAAAAATTTTATTCTCTCTCATATATATATATGACAACATCTAGATCTAGAACTAAGAGGTGGATGTGATAGCAAAATAAAAAAATGAGAATTTATGTTACCACATTAAATCACTGCAACAAGAGACATGAAGTACATTACACATACATCTAACATCACCCTATCAAAAGAAATTAAACTAAAAAACATGGAGCTTTTCCTTCACAATTTTGCATGCATAAATCTATCACAAATTGAGGTCTAGAAGCTTAAAAAACTGCATACCATTTAGGGGATCTTTGCAGTCGGGTCATATAAGTCGCCTGCCGCCTGCGAAGATAGATTTTCGCAGGCGACGCTTATGTGGTCCGCCTACAAAGATCGATCTTCGCAGGTGGACCGCCCCCTCCACCCCGGCTATCGTCTTCGCTGGCGAGATTTTGGCTCTAAAGACTAAATCCGCCTGCGAAAATGGAACCCCTGCGATATCGAAAATGAGTTTTCTACTGGGGGACAGTCTGCTTGCTGGAACGGCGGCGGCGCGCCAGCGCCATTGTGGTCCGCGCGCTCGGCGAGGAGTTCACCGAGTTTCGCTCTGGGCGTCGCCATGTGTTGCTGCCGTTTCAGGTGGGTTTGTCCAGTTGGGTTCCGTTGATATCTCCGTGATTAATTTCTTGGGGAACGTGAAGTCGCAAGACAATTTAGTTTTGGGACTGTCAAGGTGTCTTTTTGACTGAAACCCCCCAAAAAAAACTTGCAAATTCTGGACCATTGGATGACTTTAAGACTTCTGCAATATCGTTTTTCGTTTTGCAGAGATGGGCTGGGCCGGCCGTTTCACTGTTGCACTATGCAAGTTTAGGATATATGCAAGTCTAAATATCACTTCTGGTTTGCATTATAGGTCTCATCAATTGGGTTACGGTTATTGAAAGGCATGTTCTCGTATATGTTTGCTGGTAACCAAGGAAAAGTGGATATCTTAAACTTTTCACATGGCACTGTACTATGATAATGGCTCTGCTCATATGTGTTGTCTTTTAAGTTCAAAGTTAGTTGTGATCTAGTTGCTCAAACATATATAACTTATATCAAAAAAAGGGTGCTAAAATTTTGTGTTGTGCCAGCTTACATATCAGGTTCAGACAAAAAATTTCTTAACCACCATATTGAAGGAGACAAAGACGAAACCGCAGGTTACAGGTTCCAAAAAGGCCTAAAGCCAACAACAGGGCAAACTATGTAAACCATCTCAGTTTGTTTAATGCCTCCAACTCCCCTGCCACAGTTTGTTTCAGCAAAGCTCTCCACGGCATTAGCATTGAAATCACACGAAAGGTAACAATCGGAGGACTGGATAAGAGTACAATGAGTAAAAGCTTGTAGCATTCACCAAACAAACTTTATAATGTTTTACAAATTTTACTATGATCAGCTTTTGGGTTTGGTCCAGAACAAGCTTGCCCAGATGTATGTTCTCCTTAGTCTCTATAGATATTGATTTTATACATATGTTCTATCGTAAGAGGTGGAAAGCAGGGTAATCAACACCAATAATCGGATCAGTGAACATTTAAATAAGCATTCTTTTGATGGGAGATACTAATTTAATAAATAGTGAAATCGGAAATAATCTGAGTTGATACACACGGCATGGGAACTGGACTAACTCACCTATGGCTTCCGGAAAAAAAGAAGAGATGGGACTAATTCTCATGAGGTGGATGAAGACTGGCCTAGTGAAAGGAGATATAATTGTTCTCGGTGTGGTATTGAAGACTAATATGCACAAATAGCCTTTCGTTCATGACACAGTCCTCACAGCGTCTAACCCCTAGCATGTCGAGTTAACATTCATGATGCCTTCCATGCCTAAATAGCTACTTTGCCTTTGTTTTGTGGCTTATGGATAAGGATGAAAGTCTAGTTAGAAAATGTGCTTTTGCGGCGAGCGGTCGGTCATTGCAGTGTTGCACTACGCAAGTGTAGAATGCAAGTCTATATATCACTTCCATTTTGCACTGTAGGTCTCACCAAGTGGGTTATTGAAAGGCATGTGCTCATATATTTATGCCGGTAATCAAGGAAAAGTGAATATCTTCAGTTTTGCACGTGACATTGTACTACAAAATTCGTCCACATTTATAATAGGGTTTTCATGGTCCTACAAGAGCATAACCGCAAGGTACTATAAATTGATAAATTCTAGTAACAATATGTGATACTTCTTGATTTTTTTTGTGGTGTTCAAGTAAGCAGCAACACAAAGTTAGAACCATTTCAACCAATAATGTACCCGTTAGGAAGTATTGCCACGCACATACCCTAACTTTACATATCCCAGCTAAAACTTGCTCCTCACCTCAGCCCAATATTATATTTTTCTTTGTTTTGGCTCAGCATTGTCTTTTAAGTTGAAAGTTTGTTGTGAGATAGGTCAAACGTAACAAATGTTAGAAAAAAAGGGTCATAAAATTTTGTGGGCTGCCAGCTTACATATCAGGTTCAGACGAAATAGATAAAGAGATGCCATCTCAAGCTGCCAACTACTTCTACTACTCGGAGCTCGAAAGGAGGCTGTCTAGAGCATCTGTACAAATACACCACATATATTTAGCCACGTGACATTGGAAAATAATACGTTCAACATATTCAGGCTCTTCATCACTACACCATGTCACAAGGTTGCTTCCTACATTTCTATCAGCAAAAGCCCTGTTTACTGCCAAATTATATGTCAGGAAAACTTTTCCTAACAGAGAGGGTCTGTGCTGCTGGCAAAATCTTTCCTGGCAGATAAACTTGTGCCGACAGATAGGTTGACGATTTTTTTCTGCTCTTTGCGGACAGATATTTTTTCCTGGCAGATAGGCTTTTGCTGACATATGGACTTTAGCCGACAAATAGCTTGACATGAATATTAACCTTTGCCGGCAGATAACATGACATCAAGAATTTTCCAGGAAAAAAAAAGAATAAATCGAGCTTATTACAACCACCAAACACGTGACAATTACATGTGCTTTAAATTAATAGACAGAATCCAACATACAAGTAACATTATCAGATAGCTGAGCTAGAGTGGATGGTGCATACATACAAATTTAAATGACAAAAAAGATGAACCATAATTGTTTGGTTCATCTAAAATCACTGCATTATCTGGACTTGGACAGGTTTGTATATAGATTATATACATATGTAGCTGTCAGATATCCTGAAAAGCACGGATACACTTTATCCTTGTTGGAGGCATATCCCGAGGGCCTTCGACCGACCTGCTGAAACACCATCCGGAGGATCGTGAAGATAGATTCCAGAGCGAGGTGTCAAGCGAAGCTGGGACCTTCGTCACAAGATCAAACCTCTTCGCTCTCAAGCCTGGGCGAAATCCGATCGGCAAAGGTCCGAGGACTGCGGAGACCTCGGAGCGAAGCACAGGGTGAAGCCGGGACCTTCGCCATAAGACCAAACCCCTTCGATCAGAAGGTTATGGCCTCAATAGCCTAGCAAGCCAAATGACCCTAAGAGACCCATGTAATGGCCCATGCAAGGGCCCAATGGATACAACAGCTTCGGCCCTCCAAGCATAATTCCAAGCTTTTCTCTAATAGCTGAGTCAACCCCACAATCTTCCAACAATCATAGCCCATTCGGCTTAAGCTGTAGGTGGACCAAGTCAAGTCGTAATGGCATGGCAGTTGCCGAACCAGCAAGACCCACGTTCGCCAGCACATACGCCTTCGCCAATCTCTCAGGATGCCATGGTTGGACCATGTGGAGCATTACAATCGATACAACCGAATGCTCACATCCCACCTCACGGCCCTGGAATTAGCTCCCCGTTCACACCACCATATCCGAGCTTATCGCCACAATACCAGCAAGGTGAGGCGTTAAGAACAGGGGCGAAAAGAAGGTACCTCTGAGCTGGGGGTTGCAAAGCCACCCAATTCCTCCTAGTTCAAGTACCCAACTGTCACAAGGTATTAAGGCGAAACCGATCCAACTGAATTCTTGTCAATCTACGAGCCAGCGATCGAAGTAGCTAATGGTGACGAAAATACCAAGGCCAAGGTGATCCACCTCACCCTCGATGGCTTTGCCAGGTCCTGGTATTTCAACCTCTAGCCAAACAACATTTACTCGTGGGAGCAGCTGCGCGATGTCTTCTTGAATTTCCGAGGAACTTATGAAGAACCAAAAACTCAACAAGACTTGTTCGGCATTCGTCAGAAGCCAAGAGAATCTACAAGAGACTACGCAAGAAGGTTCTCACAAGCAAGATGCCAAGTGAATGACATTACCGAAGCATCGGTAATCAATGCTACTTCAGCAGGCCTACTCACAAGTGACTTAACAAGGAAATCGCTAGGAAAGAACCGCAAACGGTTGATCATCTATTTCTCATCACCGTGGGCTACGCCCGAGGCGAAGAAGATACCAAGTGACGCCTCGAGATCCAAGCTGATTATGACAAGGCGGTGGCCCAAGCAAGTCTGCAAGAGCCAAACGCCTCGTGAGTGGCGAACCAAGCACCCTAGCCTCACCTGAGAGACAAGGCCCAAGTCCCATGACATGGAAGAAGTTTCACACCGAAAGGAGCAAGACAGTAATGGCAGTCGAAGATGTTCAGAACCTTCGTAAAGATTTCGACTCAAGCTAGCGAGGTGGCCAGGGGCTACCGCCAAGAAAAGAGTACAACAAAGATAGGTACTCTGACTACCACCGCAAGTTGTCGCACATGACAGAACAATGTCGAAATATTCAACATCAAGGCCATCACCAAGTCCCAAAGCCGAACCCTGCAAACGGCAAGGAAGCACCGCGTGGCCCGGATCATGATCAATCACCGTAGGGCGAACAACATCGTGATGGGCCAAGGAGGGTAATCCAAGTAATCACAAGAGCGGAACCAGTGGAGCATTTGTCGAAATGCCAGAAAAAGGCGCAGAACCGAACAATGCACAACATCATGGCAGCTTCGGCATAAAGCACGGACCCGCAATTTCTAGTTGCTGAAATCTCGTTTGTCCCAGCAAATGCCGAAGGTGGTGTTTTTCCACATCAAGACCCCCTTGTAATCTCTGCAGTGATAACCGGCTGTGAGGTTCGGTGAATTCTTGTAAAGAAAGTGTATTGGTTAGATATATAAAGTATATATGAGACAAGAAAAAAGAGAAGCTCTTCTGCTAAGAGGCAAATGTAAAACCAGTGGAAAAAAGAATTACCTATATGAAATATAAAAATATTGTTCAAACAAATTTGATCCCCTACTGGTCAAACAGAAACGCATTGGTACTGAGCACCAGAAGATCAATAAGTACTAGACTAGCTTAGCTCCTACGTGACAGGGGGATTGCAGTTGTAGAATTAAATCTGTAGTTACAAGGCCGAAAATGATAAAATCAACATAGACCAGTGCCGCAAAATGATCAAATCAAATTATCTAGTAGAGTTATGCTTAAGTTATCTAGTAATACTAGCTGTCTAAACAATTGTTTTTGAAAAATATGCTTATCTTAATTCCATTCTAGTTCAAAACCAACTAGCTATTCAGGTATCAGGAAGCACGAAAAATCAGTCTGATAATCTGTGCCAAGAATACATTACCTGAAACGTGGATGTAGGTGTAACCATAAAGAAGAAAGTAATGGTCACCACAGCAAAAACTCAGCGAAGCAAACATAAAATGCGTGATGGTAAGAGTTTGTGGTCAGAATGTCATGTGCCTTGGTGATTTCTGCAGGCTTCAATGCACCTTGAATGTCTTGCTTATTTGCGCAATCTAACAATGATGTGCTGGGTAGTCTCTGAAATCAGAATCTCAAAAATAGTGTAAACCAAAGCATAGAAGCATAGAAACAATAGAATCTCTGAAATAAACGTCTACATAGCTAAGCAGCATATCTAGGCCTGTACAAAAATGCAAAAGACACACCACAAAATACATGTAACCACCAAGGTAAGTGCAAGATCAACAAAGAACAGACCTGCAAAATAATTGACTTACATTATTAGATAATAATATTGAATGCCATGTATACTGATGAAAAGCAATATATTCTATCAAAGCTTGTCATTAGCTACTAACCAAAAAGTATGCCAAAACCCTATCGGTTGGCCTAAAAATCCAAACCCAAAATTTAAATTTTGAAACTTAAATTTGAAGTTCTTCTTAAGATATTTTTAATGTAGTATTTGACTTTTAAGTCGCTAAGAACACATATATAAAATTTTTACACACAAATTATTTTCTAGTCGCTAATAAACTGTTACCGCTTGTAATAAGCTTTTGGGCAAGACCCCTGATATTTATTAAGGAACACACTGCCTACTTCAGAGAACTAATATTTTCTCCTGTGTCCAAAATAGAAAGAGAGATGCAGAGTAAATAAGTTGTAGAAGGGACAAAAATATTCACACTAACTGAGGACCATATTAAAGCTCAACGAGTACTACAAATACTGAACACTGGCTTGGCAGCTACATTCAAAATAAAAGCAAAAGCTGACTAGAAGTTTCACGCCATACATTTCCATTCTAGTATTGCATCCACTAATTAAGCAGCAGTATGAATAAAAGATTAAAAAAAGTAGATGGTGGAAAAACCATAAGCACATGACTGAAACCATACCATTCATATATGTTTCCTACTACTACATCATCCAATTAGTGTTGGTATGTTCTTTATCGGACTGTTTCTCACTTATTCTACTAGCACGGAATCGGTTATCTCTAATGGGCTTTAAGCCTCGTCTCTAACGGGTAGGGCCCCCGTCACTAAGCAAAGGTCAGTGATGTGAGAAAATATCTCAATCGGGCACCAGGCCGTCACGGATGGATGCTATCTCAATCGGGCCTATTAGTGTAGCCCGTCACAGATAAGATTGACCCAGCAATACAAGTCAAACCAGGTTAGGTATGAGCCCGTCACGGATGACTAATCTCTATCAGGCAATCTACTAAGCCAATCACGGATGACTAACCATCTCAATCGGACCTTATGGTAAAGCCCGTCACCGATAGGTTTGACCACCTGTTGAGTCAAAATAGTCCTAGATCGGATGACTTATCTCTATCGGGTTTCATCTTAAAGCCCGTCAGTGAGACTATATCTCTATCGGTCTTTGTTTAGAGACCGTCACAGATGAATATATCTCTTTCGGGCTCTTTTAGAATGCCCGTCAGGGATGAGTATGTCAGCAAAAAAAAATTGTTTTTTTAGCTAGCCTCAGGCCTTTGCTAGCAATGCCTGCTGCAAAAATGACAGAAGCATAGTTCCATTCCCAACAACCCCATTCCCAGCATGCACTCAATATTTCAGTCCAATCACATATTCCATCACAACACAGCCAATTCACAAAATCAAACATATATACATTCACATCCACAGACCCATTCACATATATATGTCATTCACATCCTTTTTTGCTCTCCAAACCGCCGTTATGTATGAAAACCTGTAAAACTGACTTATAAATTGGAACTAGTTTGTATGTAATTAGAAATGCGAATATATTCAGAACATCGTGCAGAATTGTATTACAAAGAATATTTACATAAATCAAATGTTTGTCGCAAGCATTGCAAATGTTCAATCATTCAGAGACGAGCTAGTTAGGACTTGACTGTAAACATTCCTTTGGGTGACAAGAGATCATCTAGTATGAATCGTGCTATCTCCTCTCTAATGATATCGAAGTTGTTTTCCGGAATCCTTGAAAGTTTTTCCTGCATGTGAGGCACCAAATTAGTCTACATACTTGGAAAGTTGTCGTCCTATGTATATAAACAATTGAAGCACACACCTCAAGGTCGAGCAATGTCACCTTGTTTGCGAGGCTCCTCATGTTATAGCAGACATTGAACCCACACTGATCGCCAACTTGTTGACGTATTGGGAAGTCTTTTTTGTGACCGAGCGTGGGATGCCCTTCCTTATGTCTCCTGCGTTTTGCCACGTATTGGTCCTAGGTGTCGTTCAAGGCAGCTTCGATCACCGACCAATCGTATATGTCTTTTTTGATATTGGAGTTAAGGTAGTATACCAAACTCCACTTCGACACTATGACCAGAAGAATCCAATGACGCCTGCAACATTAATAAATTGCAAGTTAAATACTAAATCTATACGTGTCGCATATTTGATTCTATGTAGGGTACACACTTATTGTTGATTGTAGGCACACATAATGAAGTCCTTGTCTTGACGGGACCATAAGCAGTCCTTGATATATTCTACCATGTTGGCTCGATCGGTGTTCATAGTTGTCTCGTTGACGACATCTGGATTGAGTAAGGCGACATGGGTGCATTACGATGGACATGCTTCCAAGTTAACCTAGAAGCAAGACAAGAATTCGGGTAAGCATAATATATGGATAGTTACAAACATCTCGTACACAAGAATACTGACAAGGAGTAGCACTTAGCAAGGTTGGTGTCGATCGCTCGCACCCTGTAGAGGTCCCATAGATCTTTAAAGTCTACGGCGATGAAGGCTTCAGGGCCGAGGAACGGCTGTCTATCGTGGTGGCCCGTCATGGAGGTCTCTCTATGCTTCCTCCTTGCGTTGGACCTCTCCATGTAGTACCCGTGCAACTCCTTGCATGCAGGGCCCATCTTCGATAAGGTGTCGTCTCCGACCAATGGCATGCCTAACGTGAATTCGGCCGTAGGCTTAGGAGGAGCTGATGGTGTCTTGCCAAGATCTAGCTTCTTCGGAGCCAGAAGCGGCCCTTCCACCTTTCCTCTTCCTTTCCCCCTTCCAGTAGCTCTTCCGCATGTTTCATGCTGGGGTGGAGAAGATTTCTCCCTCTTGCTTTTTTTGGCAGGAAGGGGGAGGTGCGCTCTGCTGTCGACCTCCGTATCGTCATCCCCAAAATCCGTATCATACTGCAATTGGAGATTTTGATCTCCTTCTTCAACGGCAGGAGGGGCAGATATAAGAGTTGGAGGGGGACGCGGCGGCGAGGCCGACGAGCACTTGGTGCTGATCTAGGAGTTATATTGATCTGAATGTTGTGCTTGGGCCATTGGATAAAGGTCCCACGTGCAGCTCCAAGGGTCAGAATCTCATCATTTGGTGGGTGCTGAAGAGTAAAGCCAACTCAATCGGGCTTCACGATGTCCGCTTGAACTTTGGCATGGCCGGCTAGAAGCTGCCCCCCATGTACTTGGGTGTCCGGCGTAGGCTTGAACACAAGACCCTCTGCGGCAGGATTTGGAAATGCATGTGTGACCCTAACAACTAGGGTGCACGATGTGGGTCCCTGTGATAGATTCATGTTTGACCTTAGAATATGTTATAATGTAATATGGTGCTAAGACAACATATACATTTTTTGTTGGTTTTACCATTATGTGGTCCACCGCAGCGGGGGCTAGTGGTTATTGTGTCGCCGCCTCAGTTGATGCGCAGCTGCTATGCCTCTGCGTGGGGCTCATTTCTACTATGGGAGCGGTAGCGGGCTCAGTTTCCCTGAAGCGTGCCTCCACCCGAGCCTCCACTTGTGACAACTTCTCATCGAACTCTTCTCGGAGCTCGTTTCTAATCTCCTCCCGAAGTTGTTCCTTAAGGCATGCATCTTTCTACGCCTTCGAAAGCTTATGCTTCCTGTACTACCACGCATATTGGGGAAACCCAAGCTTCCATGGAACATTGGAGCCAATGCCCCTTGTCCGTCCACGGTATTCTTCGGTTCCCAATGCTTTCGTGAGGATGTCATCCTCGCGTCTTTGTGAGCAGACCTCTTGGGTGGAATGTTTCTCTGTAGTCAGGTCGACCTGCGATACAGTTAGGACGAATCAAATCAAGAGTACGATAGAACCTAATGAAACATATTCTATGTGTCGAACTTACGATTTTCTGGTATACCGCTCGATCTTCAGGATTTGGGAACGTAAGTGTTCCATCACTATTCTTCTTCACCCTTGCCCTTGCCCAGTTCCTTGCTAGGGTGGTCGGGATATCACCAAGAACTGGAGGGGTGTTAGATTCCATAGCAGCTTCATCCTCCTCCCATTCCTCCAGCTTCCCACCATAGCCTCCGGTGCCAAGCCGGTGCGGGTGAAGGTTTTTTGCCTGCAACTCGCTATAGGCCTCTCTTTTTGCCCGAGACTCAGCGGTTGATTTGGTGGCATGGAACTCTTCCCACACGACCCGGGTGATGAACGGGTACCTCCCAAATGGTTCCGGCTGGGCGGGGTTGAGGACGTAGTCGGTGACTAGCGTGGTGTTGAAATTTTTCCACAAGTTGCCCATCTTGCGGATAGCCTGCCGCTTGAGTCTTGTCTCGGCCTCTGCAGGGTATTCGAAGCTTTCCTTGAACTACTTTCAGGCCTCATCTTTCTCTGCCTGTGGGACAAGATCGATGTGGTCCCTCAAACTGGTGAAGTTCCGCCTCCCTAGGACTCCGCATATCGTTGAGAACTTTTTGACAACTTTCGCAGGAGCCATCGGAAATCCCAGATCGTCCACCTCTGTTATGGTGTATACTTCCTTAGGAATTTTATTCTGGGTCCTAGGAGCCCGGCTCGATGTTGTCCCACTAGTAGTCGCTGACATTGGTTCACCTTGCTGCGACATTTTCTATATAATGGTTGTACGGCAAGAAAGTTGAAAAAAGGTGTACTATTAAACATGTATATCTTGATTACTCTAACTCATATATTATTATATATATTATTACTAAAAAGAACAAAGTCGGTGCGTGGATCAACACATGTGTAAGAATTTAGAAGAAATGCAAAATATAAGAATCTAACACAATTTTGTAGGTTCTAAGTACTCCAATGGGCAACCATGTTTATTTTTTCTCAAATTCCTGAATCCATATATTTTTATATTTTTTAAATTTGGCCATATCAACATCAGCCACATTGCTCTAAAGTTTATGGTCCAATGACGTCCAATTTTGTAGTTTTAAGATATTTTCAGACTTTCAAGAAAGTGTAGCATTGTAAAATGAACCCTGCAAATTATCCTTCAACTCGTACATTGCACCTCTAATATTCACTCCCTCCATCAACAAATATAAGGACTCTGGTGAGATAGAAAGAAATTTGAAACAATAGATGATTGATAGGACATTACAATGGAATACTTACATTTGTGGAATTTTTTTTTCAAAGACTTTGAATGCTCATATTTATGGACCAATGAAGTAGAAGATTAAACATCCAGATGCATAGAAGTATAGAACACTAATACGCATGAGTATACAATTAAACCATGTAGAAAAGAGACAAAAAACAATACATGCAAATTTACCTAGATACATCCAGAGAGGATCAATCCAGACAATATAGAAGTCGATATATTCGTGTAAATAAACAGCTGATGTTCCAAGTTTTGAGAATTCTAGAGGAGGAGCAACAAAACAAGAGCCTTTTTTTTTACTGGGTTGTATTTGAGAGCAATAACCGTGATATAATTGAGATAACCAACGGAGTAAAAAACAGAGGAAAGCCTGCTTAAAACCCTATCGCTGTGAGGAGGGCTAGGTCTATGAGGAGGGGTTTCTTACCTTGGCTGTGGAGGATGTGAGGAGCAGCAGCAGACGAGAGAGAGAACGCCGTCGCTTCTTGCCACCGCTGCTGCCGCGGTCGGTGAGGCCGGAACGTTGAGGGAGGAGGAGGCGGTGGCCCCGAGGACGTCGACGGAGGAGGCGGCGGTGGTTGGTGAGGCCGGATCTTTGAGGGAGGAGGTGGCCGCGTGGAGGAGGCGGCGGTGTGGAGGAGGAGGCGGCAGCGGTCGGGACAGAGAGTGAGAGTGAGAGTGAGAGTGCGAGATTTGGATCTAGAGACTTGGTAACCCTAGTCAAACCTTATCACTGTCGGGCATACTACTCACGCCCGATACGGATGACACTCATCCGTGACGGGCATCAGCACTATGCCCGATATGGATGAGTGTCAGCCGTGATGGGCATCATCACTATGCCTGATACGGATGATACTCATTCGTGACGGGCGTCAGCACTATGCCCGATACGGATGAGTGTCATCCATGACGGGCACTAGTACCATGCCCGGTAGAGATTATCTAATCTCTGACGGGTGTTAGTAGTATGTCCGATAGAGATGAGCTCATCCCACTATAGTTTCAAAATGATATTTCAGTTATAAAAATCATTTATAATTAACTTACACCCAATTTAAAATTGCTATTACATTTGATTTATCACATGTAATTAACAAATGCCTTATTTACATAGTCTAAAGTTGCTATTAGTTTTTAGAAATCATGTAATTAACAAATGCCTTATTTGCATAGTTTAAAATTGATATTAATTTTTAAAAATCATATAATTCACAAATGCCTTATTTGCATAGTTTAAAATTGATATTAATTTTTAAAAATCATATAATTAACAAATGCTTTATTTGCATAGTTTAAAATTGATATTAATTTTTAAAAATCATATAATAATCACGTGTAAGTTACTTGAATGGCTTGAAACAAAATACTTCATTACTTATAGCAATTTGCAAATTACAAAGACTTCTTTTACAAGGATATGCCTTCCGAATGGTCTGAACGAGCATATGCCACATCGTCTTCGTGATCATTGTCAAGGTCGATCGGTGGTGTCACATGAAGATTCTGGTTGTATAATTCTTCATCGACGACGTTGTCAACCCCAACAATTTTTTGCTTGCCATCCCTAATGACTTGCAGCTTCTTATTTGCGGGGTCTTTTATGTAGAAAATCTGCTCGACCTGCTTCGCTAGGACGAATGGTTCGTCAGCGTATCCAACCTTGGCGACGTACACTAAAGTGAATCCTTCCTTCTCGACTTTGACACTAATGTGAACATTCACCCAACTGCAACGAAACAAAGGGACTTTGAAGTTCATGTAGTTCAGCTCTCAGATCTGCTCTATGCATCCATAGTATGTGTTCGATCCAGCTTGATTCTGATATGCATCGATACGAACTCCACTATTTGGAACTGTGCTTTTCTCATCTTGTGTGACAGTGTAAAATGTGTACCCATTGATATCGTATCCTTGCCATGTGTCAACATCCCAACATGGGCCCCTTGCCAACCTTCGAACTGTCTCACTTGGGCCATTGGTCGACCGTGCGATACGATTCTTGAACCATTCGTTGAAGCGAGTACTATGTTCTCTGTTGATCCACATATCTAATCGACCCATGTTCTCCTGTCGGATCTTCGCTAAATGCTCTTCAAAGTATGGGGTTACTTCAGCCATATGTTGCAGCACAGCGAAATGAGCCTGCGCATAGGAAGTTTGATCGGGAACAATTCTTTTTCTGCCTATTGTGCGAACACCTGCCAACCTTCCTTCGTGGCAATATGCAGGAACTCCGATAGGATCAGTCTCGGCCATGTAATCGACGCAGAACTCAAGTGCCCCCTCCGTCGTGTACCCTTCAATGATGCTTCCCTCCGGTTTTGCTCTATTTCGAACATACGACTTAAGAACTCCCATGTATCTCTCGAACGGGTACATCTCCCTTAGAAAAGTTGGGCCACATATTTTTGTTTGCTTCACTAGATGAACAGGGAGATGAACCATGATATCGAAGAAAGACAGTGGAAAATACATCTCCAAGTGACACAGGGTATTGACAATATCGGCCTACAACCCATCTAGATCTTCGGGATCTATAATCTTCTAACCAATTGCATTGAAGAAGGCACAGAGCCGTTGGATCGTGTGATGGACTTTGGGTGGCAGAATGCCTCTGATAGCAACTGGCAAGATCTATGTGATTAGCACGAGGCAATCGTGAGACTTCATTCCAACCAGTTTTAAATCCTCCAATTTAACGTACTTACCGATCCTCACTGAATAGCCCGAAGGAACTTTAATATCTGCCAGGCATGATAGCATTGCGATCTTCTCATCCTTCGACAATGTATGGCAAGCTGGCGGGAGGTACACTCTTCCTGTCTCTTCATCCCTAACAGGGTGAAGTTCACTGCGAATGTTCATCTCCTGTAGATCTAGGCACGCATTCAGCCCGTCCTTTGTCTTCCAGGCATATTCAGCAGTAGCCCAATTAAACTATCGCACACATTCTTCTCTACGTGCATTAGATCAATGCAATGATGGACCTCAACATCTTTCCAGTAAGGTAGCCGCCAAAATATGGATTTTTTCTTCCACATACACTTATCAGTTGCCTTGGTACGTTTTCTTTTTTTTCCCAAACTCATTAATAATGTCCTTCACCATGTCGTGGACCTGATCTCCAGACAAATCCTTGGGAGCAGACCCAAGTTCTCTCTTACCGTTGAAAATTTTCTTCTTTCTTCTGAAGGCGTGGCGTAGTGGGAGCCATCTCCTGTGACCCATGTAAACCATCTTTCTTGATTTCTTCAGCCACCTGCTGCGTGTATGTTCCATACAGTCAGAGCAAGCCTTCTTTCCTTTCACGGTTTGTCCAGAAAGATTACCGAGTGCGGGATAATCATTAATGGTGCAGAACAATAGAACTCGTAGCTTGAAATTCTCTTGACCATATGCATCCCAAGTTTCCATACCTTCTTTTCAGAGAATCTCAAGATCATCGATAACAGGCTCCAAGAACACATCGATATCATTGCCGGGTTGTTTTGGACCTTGGATTAACAAACACAACATAATATATTTCCTTCTGAAGCACAATCATGGTGGGAGGTTATAGTTCGCAATAAGAACTAGCCAACTGTTGTGAGAACTGCTCATGTCTCCGAAAGGATTCATGCCATCCATACACAAACATATCCTCATGTTTTTGGGGTCGACATGAAAGTCTTTGTGCTTTTGATCGATATTCCTCCATTGAATCGAATCCGCAGGGTTTCTTAGCAAACCATCATTTCTTCTCTCTGTGGTATGCCAACGTACTAACTTTGCTTCCTTGGGGTTGGCAAATATTCTCTTGAAACGATTAATGATAGGTAAGTACCACACAACCTTCGCCAGACCACCCCGCTTTGACTTCTTTCCCTCTCCCGCACTTCTCTTTCGCTTGTATTGAGAAGCCTTGCAGACAGGACAAGCATATAACTCCGCATATTGCTTGTGGTACAATATGCAATCGTTGGGACAAGCGTGAATTCTACGGACCTCTAACCCCAGGGGACACAGAACCTGCTCTGCTTCATATATCGTCTCAGGCAATGTGTTCTCTTCAGGAAGCATGGTCTTCAATATTTCCAAAAGATCTTTGAAACTCTTGTCTGTCCATCCACTACTTGCCTTCAGCTTCATTAGGTCCAAGGTAGCTGATAATTTGGTGTGTTTTGGCTTGCATCCGGTGTACAGAGGTGTCTTCGAGTCACTGACCAACCTGCTGAACTTCATGGAATCTCTCTCATTGTAAGTCGGATCCTCAACGTCACGTAACATGTCTTGAAGCATATCAGGGTCAACATCAACCATTTCACCACCCAATGGAAATGGTATAAACATTTCATGATCATCTTCATCTCTGTAACGCCCGTTCCGTCGCGGCGTTAGCTTTAGGGAAAAACCTAATTCTCTAAAAACCCTAATTTCGAAAATTTAGCTTTTCTTGTTTTGTTGCGTATGTGTGTGCCAAGATCTCGTTACCCGCTGTCCAAATATCATTCCAAAAATCAAATTCAGATCCAAAGTTCTCTCCAAATCATTTTTTCTGCAAAAAGTCTATTTGGCCTCCCTCCTGTTGCTTGGGCCGATTCCTATCGGCCCAGTCCCTCTCTCTCCCACAGCAATCCTCTCTCTCCATCCTGTTTTCTCTCTCTCTCGCTCCTCTCTCTCACTGACGATTCCCATCGGCGTCGTTCGAGTTTTGGGCGCACTGTTGCTTCCCGCGTGCACCGCGCGTCGTGGCCGACCGGACTGCGCGCCAGCCGCCTGCCACCCGCCGCCTGCCGCCGCCTGCGCGCAGGAGGCCGAGCCTCGGACCCGTCGCCGCCCCCTCCTCTCTCCTCCTCCTCCCAGAACGGCAAGGGGCAGAGCTCCTTTCCCCCTCTTTTTCCCTTTTTCCCTCGCCGGCGTCCTCTCTCTGCCGCTGCCTCGGCCGCAAACGCTTGGAGCGCTAGCCCTCGCGCGCGCCCGTGACGCCGCCACTCTAACATCCCCGCGTGCTCCCTCGGCCCCTATAAAACCCCTCTCCTCTCCTCTTCGGCCACCCTCCCCTTCTCGCAGCCGAACGCCACCGCCACCTCCGTGTCGCCGCGTCCCTCCGCCGGTCGCCGCCGTGGACGCGCGGCGCGGAGCTCACACCGGCCGCGCCGACTCCCTCCTCTTCCCCGGCTCGGCGTCCCCGCCTCCCCCTCGCGGTAACCCCTCGCAGCTCCTTCCTCTCCCCTCTCCCCCGTAGGCCATAGCCGCCGCCGCGTAGTCTCCCCTCGCCGCCGGCCGGACGTGCCGCGCGCGTCGCCACAGCCGCACCCTTGCCTCTCCGCGCCGCCGCCGAGCCTGCCCGGCCGGACTCGGCGTCGCCCCACCACCGGCCGCCGTTGCTCCCCCTCTCCCTTTGTCTCGGCCCGTCGGAGAAGGAAGAAGAGAGAAGAACACGAGAAGGAGCAGAAGAAACGAGAAGAAAGGAGTAGAGAGGAAGAAAGAAGAGATGGAGGTAGAAGAAGACCTCCGTGGGACCCACTGTGGGCCCCACACCCCCCTTGACCCGGTCCACTCCCTCTGTCTCTCCCTCATGCGCCGCTGGGCCGTCCCAGCCGGCCTGCTCACCCCCCCGGCCTGCGTCGCGCAACACGGGCCGTCCCGCTCGCCCCGGCCTCGCACGCGCGCCGCGTGGGCCGCGTCCCCGCAGCCCGCTCGCTCCCTCTCGGCCTGCTTCCATCCGCGCTGCATGGGCCGCAAGCCGCTGCCGCGCCCCGCGCACTACTTGGCTGTTGGGCTGCCTCCTCGCGCGCGGCCCATTAGCTCCGGCCGCGCCGTGCTAATCCCTTGGGCCGCGCCTCCGGTTCGCCGAAGAAGTCTGAATGTCACCCCTCCTTCCTTTTTCTTTTTCTAGCGAGTTTAGTAATTCCTTTTTCTTTAGACAGAAAATCAATTAACCTTAGAAAATCAATATCTTTTCAACCGTTCGTCCGATTGACTCCATTCAACTTCCAAAATCTCTCAAAAAATCGAGATCTATTTAATGGCACACTTAGTGGTCTCTATTAGGGCCATCTTTTCACAATTTATTGAGTCTTTTCGTTTCACGTATAGTATCGGAGCCCGAAGACTCGCAGTGTGGGGATTTCGAGGAACAAGTTCAAGATCTCGAGCAAGGCAAGTCACCTTTGACCATCTTGCACCCATAATTTAAAACTAAGTTTTCTATTTCGCAAACTATGCATGTTTAGGTCACACCTGTTTGAATTTGGCCGCGGTTTGCAAGATAACCTGTCGGCCCAACCCATGTGATGCACATACCTTCCTTGATTATTGAATACCCGTACCACCTTTGTCAACTGCCGGTTCCCGATGTCCGAGCCCTCGGGCACGTACATTGGGGACTCTCTCAAATTTAAAACTGTCAACGATGGGTAAAACTTGGGTTTATGAAATACTTGGAAAACCCGACACTTGGGTCGGCGTCTGCAAAACAAAATGATTTCTAAAATCGCGGTGCGGGGACGTACTGGGAGTGCGCTTTCCCGTACTTGCACTTAAGGACCGAATCCTTTGGGATTTCATCCAAACATAAATAGTGCGACCACATGGGTGAAATGGGACACCCCTGGCTGAGTGACTAGCTGGGCCAGGGAAACCTTGATGCCAAGGGACAAGTGGATTCACCGGGGTGGTGTCGGGGAGGACCCCTGGGCTTCCTGGCACAGTATGGTCTGGGACCGAACCTGTTGTTGGTCCGGATGACCCCTCCCGTTGGCATATGGTAACCTTGTGTCGGCTTTGAAATGCCTTGTCGTGAAAGCCTCAAAGTCACCAGACGTGCCTGTTCTGCACGGGCTGGGTGACCCAGGCTAGTAACGTCGTGTGGGTAAAGTGTACCCTC
Organism: Oryza punctata; assembly: GCA_000573905.2. Taxonomy (NCBI): domain Eukaryota; kingdom Viridiplantae; phylum Streptophyta; class Magnoliopsida; order Poales; family Poaceae; genus Oryza; species Oryza punctata. The sequence goes on along the minus strand of CM002499.2, from coordinate 19,010,290 downwards.
TCTGCAGAGGTTAACAAACTGTTCGAACAGCCGTGCCCACGGTTATGGGTGGATGTGAGGTGATTCCTTAGCGTAGTTTTGTTTGACTACTGCTTGTGAAATTGACTTGATGGGTTGGATGACGTTGTTATCAAATGTGGCTGACGGGTTCAGTTAGGCCAGGGAGGCCGTCAAAATCGTTTGGCCGGGAGACAAAAACTTGATTCTTGAAAGATTGACACATTGCACAAACTCCGATCGGGCTTGATGCACTTTCAGGCCCGAGTCGTTGAGAAGCACTTCTCTAGAAATCATTTCGAAAGTTTGAAACCAAATCAGTTGTGAAAACAAAACAGCCGTTCTATGAAGCTTGGAATATACACTTAATTCCCAAGACTTGCTGAGTACTCCCCATACTCACCCTTGCTCTATATAAATAACCCCCCCTCAGTTCTCGAAGAAGAGGAGATGGATCCCGCTGATGAGGATTTCTTCCAGGAGCAAGATGGCTTCGAGCAGTTTTAGGGTTTCGACGTAGTTCCCAAGTTATGCTTGTGGCCGTGGGCCAGTGTTCGCTTCCGCCTTTCCTTTTTGTAATGCAGTTGTGAGCACGGGGTCTGTCCGTTGCCCAACATGATTGTATGACTACTCTTAATGAAGAGACCGCTGTTGTTGTGATATTTCGTCTTCCTGTGATACCAGCATTGTTTTCCTGGGACTGGTATCGGCTTACAGGTTTATTTGGAGCGTCCCACTCTAGTTCCCGTTCGGGGCCAGATCGGGGCGTGACAATCTCCTTCTTCATGATTCTCTCTCCATCAACACTTCTATCAACAACTGCACCACTCCTGATTCTCTCTCCATACTTCACCCAACATGTGTAGCCCTTCATGAATCCCCGTTGTATCAAGTGAGAGTGTACGTCTACTCTGCTTTCAAACATATTCTCATTCTTGCAATCTCTACAAGGACAACACATGTATTTGCTGTTTCTTTTTTCTATCCTCCTCCGCGGCGTTCATAAAACTTACTACGCTATCTCTATACTCATTGCAATGACGTTTGAAAGTAGTCGCATATATCCAACTTTGATCCATCGCTGCAAAAATGAACAAAATATCAGTTAACATCTTATAAGATAAGTACTACTAAATTAATAAGAAATGATTAGTACCTTTTTACTTCTATGATTTTCCTGTTTTTCTTTGGAAAAAATGACAAAAATTCAGACAATAGAAAAAATTCAACCTCCCACCAAAATAGTACACAGTGGGATAACTTCGGACAATAGTCGGGTGGAGTATTTATAGTGTGCAAAATATATCTCAATCGGGCCAAAGAAACGACATCTCTAACGGACGCTCAGTTACCTCTAACAAGCGTAAAAGTAAGCCTGTCACCGATCATCGGTGACGGGCGTTAACCTAATCTCAATCGGGTCTTATTTGGAGCCCGTCACCGATGACACTCATATGTGACGGGCTTTGTACTTGGGCGCAATTGAGGCAGTGGACGTAATCTCAATCGGGCCTAATCTTGTGCCCGTCACAGATGAGTGTCATCGGTGACGGGCTATAGGTATATGCACCTCGAACGAGTATATCTACAACGGTGTTAATTTCGGCCCGATTTAGATGACTTTGTTCTGATGTCCCATGAAGTCCACACATGTGAGGGCCCGTCATAGATGAGAGGATTGTCCTAGTGTTCAGTGCCATGCACTTCCTCTAAGTTCCGAGATAAATGGTACTCCGAAGTCCAAACTAAATTAAACTTTTACCAAGTAAACTTTTATATATTCAGCTTGTGTCATGTTTTTGGAGACTAAAAAGTTATACACAAAAATAGCAAAACAGATCGATAAGCTTATTATCAACCAAGGTACACAAAAAATGCTACAATCCTACAGAGATGATACCTTGTTGACAGCACATGTGTTGTGTTGTAGATCCACATGAGGTAATTTATCGTTCTTCTTCATCAACATGAAGTCAGGAGCATTGCTCTAGTTATTCAAATAATCAATAAATCTGTAAATTGGAGATAGCTAATTAAGATCCTTACAACGTACCAGTCAAACTAACATGATAAGGGAGATAGATTATATGATGTCCTGCACAAACATTTACAATATTAATCATAGAAAGTCATGCAAGGGCACCTGTATACTTTTCCCTTTTCCTCACTTAAGGCAGTAATCCAAGATCTTGATTTCTGAAGAATAAAAACGAAAGGTAATGATATTCTCTTGTCAAATAAAAAGGTAACGTTATTCCACTTAACATGAATTTTTTTTAAAAAAAACAGAACTATCTGAATACAATGAACATGCACGGATAGCCTAGAACAGTGAACACACAAAAATGCTGTGCAAACTGACAAAGCGAAGCATGATAAATACCAAGTGCAGTGCGAAATGGGAATCGATGATTGGCATATGAATTACTAATGTGTCACGTGTAGTCACTATATGTTCGTAGGAATAAAGACATAGACATGACCTTTTTTAGCTGATCGGCAACTACTGTATCTAGTCCCAATTTCAATAAATTTTCCTAGATGCTGGACCCTTTTGTTTTCATGCGGTCCGTAAGTGAAATCGCATGAGAAAATAAGGGGGCCGGTGCCGGGCAGTCGCCCGCCCGGGTAGTCACCTTTTTAGCTGATCATTTGACCCAAGCTTAATGTGAGGAGCCATACATTGAAAAGATGGCTACAAACTGATGCAAGCGAAGGCTCATGAACATCAAAGGTCAACTTCAGACAGAATCGCTAATAGGATTCTCGAAACACAATAATGTTGCATGCGCGTAGCTAATAGTACTGTAGACTCACAGGATTCTTATACTGCCTATATAATGACAACTTGACAACATATCAGATGCATAGCCATCAGGAAACTTGACACTTTTTAATACCTTACAATAACTTCTTCTCAGCAGGACTTATTGAATAAGGTGCAGGAGGTAAAAAGAATGTGTCTTCTACTTCCGCGGGATCAAATTAATCTGTGATTATTATTTAATACCTATTAATCACTTAATCCGTTTGTATTAATCCCTTTGTACGGAGGATATGGAGACTAATACTCATATCGACTGATAGATATAGCACATAGTGTTGGAATTAATGTATGAACTAAGACCCATATAAAGATTAATTCTTTAGAAAATCACAAAAGATTACCTCATGGGATAGCATGTATGGGGAGTTTAGTACCACCTTGCCAATTCTAGAAGAGAGAGACCTACTTATAAGGGAGGATGCTCTACTAGCATATTGAGGAATGTATGGTGGAGAGAATAAGGGGAACACACGCGCGCACTCGCTCGCCTTGCTAGGCGAGGTGAGGCGACGCGCGTATGCGCGTGAATGGTCCGCCAAAATTGGTTTCTCATCCTTGCGCAGATGCGGACTCCTTTTGCAGTTTTGTTTTGCTGCGAAAATTCGGTTTTGTTTTTTTGATAACACTCCGAATAATCCGGTGCGTGAAGACGGATTTAATTTGGTGTTTGAGTCTAATAAAGTAGTCGTGTCTAAACATGGATATTTTATTGGTAAAGGCTATGAATGCGGAGGTTTGTTCCGCTTTTCCCTTTCTGATTTCTCCAATAAATCTGTGAACCATATTTGTGGCAGAGTGGACGATGAGGCTAATGTTTGGCACTCATGGTTATGTCACATTAATTTTGGCTTGATGGCTCAGTTGTCCAGTATGTGTTTAATTCCTAAGTTTTCCATTGTCAAAGGTTCTAAGTGTCATAACTGTGTGCAATCAAAGCAACCTCGAAAGCCTCACAAGGCTGCCGAGGAGAGAAACTTGGCAACTTTAGAACTCCCAAATTCAGATATTTGTGAAATGAATGGGGTGTTGACGATGGCTGGAAAACGATATTTTATGATGTTGATTGATGATGCTACTAGATTTTGCTATGTGTATTTGTTAAAAACAAAAGATGAGGCTCTAGACTATTTCAAAATTTATAAGGCAGAAGTTGAAAATCAACTAGACAGGAAAATAAAAAGACTTAGGTCTGATCGTGGTGGAGAGTTTTTCTCAAATGAATTTGACTTATTCTGTTAGGAACATGGCATCATACAGGAGAGGACATCTCCCTATTCTCCTAAGTCTAATGGGATTGCCGAATGGAAGAACTGCACGCTGACTGACTTGGTTAATGCCATGTTGGATATTGCGGGACTACCTAAGGCATGGTGGGGGGAGGCATTGTTGACCTCGAATCATGTATTAAATAGAGCTCCTAACAGAAACAAGGATAAAACACCATACGAGGTATGGATAGGGAGAAAACCATCACTATCTTACTTGCGTACATGGGGGTGCTTTGTGAAAGTCAATGTACCAATAACAAAGAAACGCAAGCTTGGACCTAAGATAGTGGATTGTGTCTTTCTGGGATATGCTCACCACAGCATTGCCGATAGATTTTTAATAGTCAAATCTGAGGTACCTGACATGAATGTTGGTACAATTATAGTCTTGTAATGCTACCTTTTTTGAGAGCTTTTTTCCAATGAAAGATACATATAGTATTTCTAGTCAACCTTCTGAAACAATTGCCAGCTTAATCGCACCACCAGAACAAACTGAATATACACATGAACCTGTCACTAAGGAGGATGACAGTGAAGCTCCTCGAAGGAGCAAGAGACAAAGGACGACTAAATCCTTTGGTGATGATTTCACTGTGTACCTCGTGGACGATACACCTAAGTCAATTTCAGAAGCATATGCATCTCCTGATGCAGACTATTGGAAAGAGGCTATCCGGAGTGAAATGGATACCATTATCACAAACGGTACTTGGGAGGTGACAGAGCGACCCTATGGTTGTAAACCCGTGGGGTGCAAGTGGGTGTTAAAGAAGAAGCTTAGGCCTGACGGTACTATTGAAAAGTACAAGGCTCGGCTTGTTGCTAAGGGCTATACTCAGAAAGAAGGCGAAGACTTCTTTGACACTTACTCACCTATTGCTAGATTGACCACAATTCGTGTGTTACTTTCCTTGGCAGCCTCACATGGTCTTCTCGTTTATCAAATGGACGTTAAGACAACTTTCCTTAATGGAGAGCTGGATGAGGAGATCTATATGGATCAGCCTGATGGGTTTGTAGTGGAAGGTCAAGAAGGCAAGGTGTGCAAATTGTTGAAGTCTTTATATGGTCTGAAACAAGCGCCTAAGCAATGGCATGAGAAATTTGATAGGACATTAACATCTGCAGGCTTCACAGTCAATGAGGCAGATAAATGTGTATATTATCACCATGGTGGGGGTGAGGGAGTTATTCTGTGTTTGTATGTTGATGACATACTCATATTTGGGACAAATCTTGAGGTGATTAATGAGGTTAAATCATTCTTGTCGGAAAATTTTGATATGAAGGATTTGAGAGTAGCTGATGTTATCCTGAACATTAAGCTAATTAGAGGTGAGAATGGGATTACACTCTTGCAGTCTCATTATGTGGAGAAGATCTTGAGTCGCTTCGGCTACCTTGATAGCAAACCTTCTCGAACACCTTATGATTCGAGCTTGTTACTTCGAAAGAACAAGAGAATTGCTAGAAATCAATTGGACTACTCTCAAATCATTAGCTCACTTATGTACCTAGCTAGCGCAATTAGGCCTGATATCTCCTTTGCTGTGAGCAAGTTGAGCCGATTTACCTCTAATCTGGGAGATGATCACTGGCGTGCGCTTGAGCAAGTGATGCGCTATCGAAGAGGTACTATGGACTTAGGGCTTCACTATTCTGGTAACCCTGCAGTACTTGAAGGATATAGTGATTCTAATTGGATCTCTGATCCTGGCGAGATCAAAGCCACTAGTGGATATATTTTCACACTAGGTGGTGGTGCTGCTTCATGGAGGTCTTGCAAACAGACCATTTTGACGAGGTCAACCATGGAAGCAGAGCTTACGGCACTAGATACTGCTACTGTTGAGGCAGAATGGCTACGTGATCTACTGATGGATCTGCCTGTGGTTGAAAAACCGGTGCTGGCTATTCTTATGAATTGTGACAATCAAACGATAATTGTCAAGGTGAATAGTTCTAAGGATAACATGAAATCGTCTAGGCATGTGAAAAGGCGATTGAAGTCTGTCAGGAAGTTGAGAAACTCCAGGGTTATAACATTGGATTACATCCAAATAACTAGAAACCTGGCAGATCCCTTCACAAAGGGACTATCATGGAATGTGATAGACAATGCATCGAAGGAGATGGGTTATACTATGGTGGCTTTATACTATGGTGGCAACCCAACCTATGTGAGTTATACTATGGTGGCTTTATACTATGGTGGCAACCCAACCTATGTGATCGGAGATCCCGTGAATTAGGACCTGGGAAGGACAAGCCATTAGTTAACGAGAGGAGAGTACCTTTCTAAAACCCTCTCTAAGTGAAGATGCATGTACTCTCATGAGCTGGAATGCAGGTTGGCTATGCCTTAAATGTATTCTGTTGGCTTTATTTAGCGAAGATGCTATCCTGCAGAGCACTCTTGAAAGAATGCACCTATGTAAGCTTGACTATTGGTCGTAGTCTATGAAGATCTTGGGTGAATCTCTAGGAAGCCTACTAAGAGACCAAGGAGTATAACTTATACGCTCCACTCAAGGGGTAGTCTACTGACCGCCTAGTATCAGATAAGATTCTGGGTGAAACTTTCTTGCATAAGACTTACAATTCAAGGCATAGTCCATTGTTCAAGTTGTGAGTAAGTGTAGCTTGGAGTTCTAGGTGGATGTTCAACCTTAACGGTCTCCATCGAACCACTGGTATATAAACAGCGCATTGGAAAATAGCAAATCTCTATGGGATTTTGAGATTTGGTGGGGGATTGTTGGAATTAATGTATGGGCTAAGGTCCATATGAAGATTAATTATTTGGAAAATCACAAAAGCCCACCTCATGGGATGGCATGCATGGGGAGTTTAGTACCAACTTGCCAATTCTAGGAGAGTGAGACCCCCTTATAAGGGAGGATGCTCTACTAGCCACTTGAGGTATGTGTGGTGGAGAGAATAAGGGGAACACACGTGCACGCTCGCTTGGCTCACCTCGCCTCGCCTGGCTAGGCCAGGCGGCATGCGTACGCGACATGCGCGTGAATGGTCCGCCAAAATTGGTTTCTCATCCTTGCGCAGATGCGGACTCCTTTTGCAGTTTTGTTTTGCTGCGAAAATTTAGTTTTTTTTATAACACTCTGAATAATCCGGTGCGTGAAGGGGGTATGGAGTCCGGATAAGTTACGCGCGACTTACCCGGATCGGTTATGCGAAGTGGAGAACGTGCAGGTGACCTGATCAAGCGTCCTGATATCTCTATATAAACGCAGCTGCTGCCTCTACGCAACACACGTGAAATCAATCTAGGGTTTGCCTTCTTCTCTGTACTGCGTCGTCGCTCGTAGTCTACTCCGTCCCGCTCATCGGCGTGCACCGACGATCGAGAGAGCATGTCTCTGGAATCTTCGTCTTCGACATCCTGCACTGGGAGAAAGCGGCAATAAGGTTTTGGGGAAGTGCTCTACGCGACTGCTTGCTGGTCTTCCACGACGGCTCGTCTTCTTCTTCGCTCGAGTGCGCGCCGTCGTCAACATCTGATACCGCGAGTTCTTCCCGCTGTGCAACCGACCTTGAAAGGTTCTCTGTACGCTTTTATTATGTTTCGCATATTCGATCTACTCATGTTTTACTGTTTAGTTTATATGTGTAGATTGAATGATGCGATCATGCTAGTTTACATCTGCAATATCATGATTTATTTATGGAATAAATTAAATCAATATGTGCTTATATTTTCAACACATAGGAGCATACTGATTTACTAGATGCAGTATATATGTTGATCAATTACCAATGTTTCTTACGCGTATGAAGCACACGTTAATGCAAGATACTCCAAGAGATACTCCAAGACTAACTAGCTACTCGATTGATTGAAACGCGATGCTAAACTTTTTTTTATCAAAAATACTACCAGGCACTGCCCAGTAGTTTCATTTATTAAAACAAAAACAGAAAAGACAAACAGATACAAGGAGGATCCACAGTCCCGGAAATTACAAAGTTTGTAACCAGGAAGAAACCGAAATTAAAAGTTCACCATTCATCCATTCATCCTGTAGAAATGCAGGAGAATTTCTTCCTTAAAAGACCTAAACCAGTTTTGTACCAAAGGTGTAATATTTGTGAAAATGAGAGCATTCCTCTGCTTCCAAATGTGCCAACAGGCAATGAAAATGATCTCAAAGAAACCCTTTCTTCGAAAAGTTGACCTTGCCAGGGATAGCATTTGGTTCAGCTCGAGGTTGTTATTCCAATGAAAACCCAATTTGTGCCAGCAAGCTTCATTAAAGGGACAGTTAAAAAAGAGATGATCTCTCGTTTCTCTTAAGCCTAAACCACACACGACACATGTTAAAACATCATTTTGATTTACACACTTTCTCCTGTCAAGCATATCTCTTGTATTTAGGCGATCCCAGAGTAGCAGCCACATGAAGACCCTTATCTTGTTAATACATTTTGATTTCCAAATCCAGGAGAACGATCTTGGGGAAGAAAGACTCACAAAGTTCAAAGCATAAAACTTTTGAGAAGAGTATGCTAAATAATTCCAGATAAAAGACCAGCTGTCCCCATCACCATGATTTAGAGATAGACTATTCAGCTCATCTTTTAAGACCAGAAAATCTTGGTAACCCTAGTCGAAAGAGGTAAATGAAAGCAGTCTTCAAATTCCTTTGATACAACATCCTTCACGGAGTCAAACTTATTCACTGCTAGAGCATATAAAGAGCCAAACTCTTGACATCTAATCTTTCCATTCCATAGGTCTTCCCAGTAAGTAATAGAGTTACCGCAGTTCATCGAACATTGAGCATTAGCCCTAAAGATATCAGCATAATAGATAACATCTCTCCACCAAAAAGAACCCTTGTTCTGAATTAGGTGAGGCACTTTAGAATTATAATATGTACTCCAAATCAATCGGACCCAAGGTAGATCAGCAAAAATATAGAACTTGTGGAGATGTTTAAGAAGTAAGGCCACATTCTGAATATTCAGATTAATAACTCCAAGCCCCCCTTTCTTCTTAGGTAGACAAACCTTGTTCCAAGCTGCAAGAGGCTTTCTTTTCTGTGTCAAGTCTGATCCTCTCCAAAGGCAATTTCTCCTAGTAGAATCAATAGCTGAGATTACAGTTTTAGGCAACTGTAAAGTGCACATATAATAAGTGGGCATAGCAGAGAGTACAGAGTTTATCAAGGCGATGCTAAACTTTAATCTAAACAAAACCCAAGAAACCCTAAAATGGTACCTAGCTATCTAAGGAGGTAGGAGAACGACCAAGGGGGTTCCTAGGTCGTGCTCCACCAGGTTGGGGAGTACCCCAAATGGGTCCCACCTGGACCGGGGTCCCAGACCAAAGACCCATTATAGGTGACACAACACCTTGTTTCTTCAATTGCGGATGACTGAGATAGAATTCGAAGATGAGGTTGGATCCATTGGAAAGAGGACTCCAAAATCTTTCCAACAAGTACTCATAGACCCAAAACGGAGCTCGTATGCATATTTGGCGGTCGTTGGAAGTCAGCACTATTGCAGGTAGCCGAATTGGATTCCAAAACTTGGACTACTTGATCTGGATATCTTCCAGTTGTCTTATGATGTGAGCAATGGTTGTATCAATGGTACTCATAGTCACATTAGGATGGAAATATGCAAGATAGAGTTTGGGTTCAGATGGTAAATCTGAATCCCATAGAAATCAAGAAGACCGCGAAAGAAATCTGAAGTGGCAACAGCAAAGCCGGAGTAGAAGAAAAGAGTAAAAACAACGATTTTTCTGGTGTAAGGAGTTGGGTATTCCTCACCGAATGTCGGGTGCCATCCGATGATTTCTTGTTCTGGAAGCACACCATCCTTCACCATGTACTTCAAGGTGGATTCCTTCACGTCGAAGAGGATTTCCCTCTCCTCCACCATGCTTGAGGTTTTGGGGCTGTTTGGCTCAGGATCCTCTAGGAGGGTGGAATGTGGAATGCTCGGGACAGATTTCTATGCAGGATGGAGTGGATTGATGGCTGAATGTGTGGGGGATGGTAACCCTAACTCCGGTGGTGGTGGTTCCGAAGAGGAGCGCAAATGGGGATTTTGGAAAGCTGAAGCGGCGTGGAAGATGATGGGTGGTTCGGTGGAATTTTTTCAAGGCTATCGGTAAACATTTTTTGTTGGGCCGCAGCCCACGAAGTGTTTACAGCTCATATTTTTGGTGTGGCCCATCATGTGTCTTTAGCGACTTAAGCACAACTATCTTGGCAGTTAGCGCATGTTTGTATGCCCAATACGTTAAAATCCTTTTATACATCTGTTACATAACTTTTTAGGAGTGGTACAATGTAATTTAAAATGTGGCAAGCAGTGAAGCTTTATATATAGTTGTTCTGTTAACTCTTTTATAAGTTAAAAAACAATGTTTGGGTTTTATAAAGCAGTTGAATTATATTATATCACTGTTTTTTGTCACATGTGTGCATTTTTTGTGAACCAATATTATGGCTTAGGTTGATTTTATATTGGCCTTTCACTGGCAGTTGGTAGATCTATTTATGGGTATTGAAATCATACTTTCAAGTATATGAAGGAATTGCAAGACGACGGGGTGTATCCTACATGTCACAGTCTAATGAAAGAGTTAGTGTTGTAGGCTCACCGGTTTTGGGCAAAAGAAAACATGAGCATGAATTTATCCTCTTCAAGTCAAACCGGAAGGTTGCACATATGCACAAGTCAGAGATTGATACATATTTAGAAAAAGTGTGTGAGATGATAGTGAGAATTTTGATGTTTTGGTATGGTGGAAGAAAAATGCAAGAAGTTTCCTGTTTTAGCAATTATGGCTCAAGACTTTCTTGCAATTCCACTTAGCATCATGCCCTCGGAGTCTGCTTTCAGCTGTGGAGGAAAGATTCTTGGAGACACAAGAAGCTCGACACCAGAGATGCTCGAGGCACTTGTCTGTGCGAAAGATTAGCTGTATAGTGTTAAAAAATAGGGGATTAAAGATATAATATCTGCCATATTAAAAAATTTTCAGTCTAGTCATTATCAATCTGCATAGTATACTTTCAGACAAGTAGCTAAGTTTGTGTTGATGCAGTACAGATCAAAAAGCAAATGAAAGATGAGCATCACATCAGGAGAGCAGAACCACCTTTTGGTTGTGGAGAGCCTGAAAGAGGAGCAACAGAAGTAGCATGCTTTTTCAAAAATATGATATGTTGCTTTAGTTTTCATTAACTAATTATTCATGTAATATTTATTGGTAAGTGGTTTAATACAAGGTGCCTCTGTAATATTGGTTGAAGAGATTTGCAAATTCAACGATAATTTATTAATTAGAAAGTTAAACTATGGTATGTATGCTGTTGTATTGACTTCTTTTTGTTGAGCTATTGTGTTGCCGGATGAGAAAACAAAACCAATGTGTGTACGCGTGTATAAGTGTATTGGACCAGTAATGAGTACAATCCATGGATGTCATATGAGTACACAGTCCATGGATTTGCCTACGGGTTCAAGCTGCGGGTTGGACTGGATTGGGTACAAAAGACATGCAGGTGGGGTTTAGAAAATAATGTTATGCTTTCGGATTGGCCTGGGTGTGGGGTGGATATCAATCCCTTTGGAAATCGATCCAATTCGAGTTCATCTCGGATTTGTTCTTTCCAAAAACCCTAATCTCTTTCCCGGAGATTTTCCCGTCGATGTAGGCTCGATCTCATCCTCCCGAGCCTATAAATAGGACCCTTGGGACCTCCTCTATCCACCGCCACCCTCCCGTAGCATCGCGCCACTTAAGTCTGTAGCGCCACCGCCGCCCGAGCTCTCCAGTCGTGCCGCGTCGCTGCTCTAGCTGCTGACGCGGCTCTCCATTGCCACCACCAAAGTTGTCCCACCCTTCACCGTCGCCATTCGCCACCGGAGCGTCATCGTCACCACCAACCCGGGAGCCACTACCACGTCAACCTCGCCGCCGTCGTCGTCCATTGCCATCCTTCATCGCGCTGCCCCTTAGTGAGATTCCTCTGCCGCACTCGTTTCTTTGGTGCCCTCCGTTTGCGTCGCCTCACTATAGAACACCGATGTCCATAGGGTCCCATGCGGTTGCCACCGGTGATGACATCATCGTGATTTGAGTGCCACATTGTCCATCTCGTCAGTGCCACGTCGCTTGCCACGTGGTAGATCGGATCGACCTCGGTCGTCTGATCCCAGTCAACTAGGTCAACTAGATCTTGGTCGTTGGTTTCGTGGACCGCCTCTGTGCACCCGGTCTATGGTGGACCAATACCTTATTGACACAATAATTCTTTTCTTCTTTTCAAAAATAATACTTTATTGCGTCATAATTCAATTAAAATCTCTGTAATTGTTTTAAATCATTTTAAACATCAAAAATTCATAACTAATTTACCGTTACTCGGATTTAGTTGCTTCAAGTCTCTAAATTCCTCTAAAAACAAGATCTACATAATAAAAATATCCACATGTATTGTTCATGCTTGTTTTTACTGTTTTATCAATTTTGTTCTCTTGCTTTAGTTTTCGACATTACCGGAGAGGCCGTCTTTCCAAGAGAAGGTTTTGAAGACTTTGAAGACCAGCAAGGCAAGTCACACAGATCCTTAAACACCCCTTTGAGCATGTTGAACCCATTTAAAGCTATTGTTTGTATTCAACTACTGCATTTATTTTTGAATTTCACAGGGTGGGAATGACCTATTGTCTTTGATATGGCCCTTTTGTTATTGATTACCTGTCCTTCGTCACCTAGTTAATAATTTGATTAGCTAGAACTTTATGTGGTTTTACCTAAAGCTATTAGGATGCTTAGTCCTGCTTAGAAACATTTGCACATTAATGGGATAAATTATGCTTCACTATTACTTGTTGTATCTAGTTAATGGTAGCTCATGGTGGTCAATCGTAATTGGTTAATTAATAAATTTATCAACTAATACTTGATTAATGGTGGGTTGTGAGCACATGGTTTTATTGGTCGTGCTTATGACATTTAAGAACCGGTTCACGAGCTAATATTGTGAAGCATTAACTGTACTAACCACAAGTCAGAATGGGCAACGACTTGATCTGTAGCGTAACATGTCCCAACAGGAGGTGCCACGGTATGTAGTTTATAGGTGGTAGTGTCACTAAATCCACAATGGCCATATCAATAAGTTCATATTAGCAGCCAAGGGAACTAGCCTAGAGGTTCAGCCACCTCTACTGGGGACTTGGCGGGTGACCATTCTGTTGTGTGTGTTATGCGAAGGGTATTTGACACAATTCCTTTCCGAGATACCATGGTGGTATTGAGGCGCATGGTGACATATTGTGGAGTTGTGTCTTGTTGGTACATTAGTACAACTTTGACCAGAGTAAAACTATTCGAATAGCCGTGCTCGTGGTTATGAGTGAACCTAACAATGTTTTTCGTGATTAGTCTCACACTACTCATTAATGATAAATGAATTGGTGATGATAACTTATTAGCTTATGTTATGGAGTTTAGATGTGTGCAACTGAGATTGGTTGTTTAGAGTCGGTTGAGCCTATACAACATAAGTGTGTTGTATAGTGTGTATTGAATATTGAGGAATTATTCAACTATTTTACTACTCTCTCATGTTCGTTAAATACTATTTCTGCAATTGATTCCACATTATGCCATCTTCTGTATCCTGTACACTTGCATATTTATTGTGTAGCTTGTTGTTCCGTATACTCACATTACAATAATTCATTAGAGGAAGAGTTCTACAGTGATGAAGGAGGTCTGGAGGATTAGGCCTAGTCCTGATCAAGCTGTATGTGGAGTGGAGTTGCTACGCAATATTTTTTTATCCCTAAAATGTTTTCGTTGGCGGTCCTCTTTAGCTTGCCGCCAACAAAAATTGTATTTTTGCTAGCGGCTCCCTTAGCATGCCCGCTTGCGAAACTCGATTTTCGCTGGCGACTGGTGACTGCCAGTGAAAATGCATTATTTTCACTATCCTTTGATCGCTGGAGGTAGGTGAAAACCTATTTTGTACTAGTTTATATTTTTCCGCTGCTTAAAACTTTATTGTGGAAAAGAAACTATCTACCTCTGTAATGACTTTATATTCGCCTATTAATTACGTAAAGATTTGTACTCTTTTATCAATTTGTTATTATGTGTTTTGACTGATTCTTGGACGAAGGTTTACATACCTGTAAGCGTTTGGAATTTTGGGTAGAAATTTCGGACGGACACGTGGTCACCTGGTCCATTTGCGGCCTAATAAAGATCCTAACAAAAATGTAGATGGAAATAAAATGTGCTTGTGCTGCCATACCAACCATTGCATATACTAGGCCTCCTAAATAGCACCCCGGTTTTATACCAGGCCATAATTTTTAGTCATGATTTTGGTAGTGATATGAATGTGGAGATCATCAATTTTGCACATGCTATTGTACTACAATAGTCATATGTATTTGGCGGAGCATTTTCATGCCCTCGTTTCCGAACCCCACAAGACGCATGAATATTTGGCAGAACAACAGAACAAACTCGGATTAGCTTGTTTCTGAACCTGGCAGGATTCGCTCAGCTTTCCAGCCACCAGGCGACCCGTGAAGGATTAATGATAGAGAGCGATTCTGCTTCGTCGCGTCGAGGCGACGAGGTTGCGACTCGCGCAGAGGTGGCGGCGTGAGGCGACGATGCGGCAGCCTGATCCCCTCAGCTCCAGTGGTTTCTATCCTGTGGATTTGTGAGTTAGGCCTGGATTGGCTACCTTCTCAAGGGAGGAGAATCCCGTGGAGTTTGTTTGATTGCCTGATGATTTGGAGTTTTCTGGTATGTTGAGTTGGAGTTTTCTTCATCCAGCGTGTAAGCATGGGTCAAATTAAAGTTTTATTCACCCGTTACATCGCACAAGTATTTTGCTAGTAATATATAATAGGTTTTGAGTAGGGATCCTACGGACGGAAAGCGGTTTTAAAAAAAACCTCCAGTGGTTTCATAAGATTTTTAGTTGGTGGAAAACTGGTGTAATTTTTTTATGGGTGCGAATCAGTACGCACTGCACCATAATATTTCTCTACCATGTGCAAAACGGGGTGATACAAATTTCAGTCAGGAATTCTATGTGAGGATTTTCAGAAAATAAATATCCACTTATATGACCATGTGAGCAACGGTCTTATCATCGCTACCGTCTTATAAAGTTTATACACTTCTAGAGGAGGATCAGGCTCATGCTACATATGTTCCCCATAGATATGTTTCCTTCGGGAGCTTTCTGATCAATCATACCACGTTCTAAGTCCAATTTTCCCATCCCAAATTGCATGTCATACAGAGATATATGTGTGTTAGGCATGGAAGGCATCATGATTTCTTTATGGTCATATACTCCGGCTCATAGTTCATAAATTTGAAAACAGAACAAAAAATGGAGAGAGAGCAGTCAGTGAGCTTGTGAGCTTCTGGTACTGTGGTACTGCATTTGTTTGGGTTGATAGGAAGGAGCTGCGCAATGGCCGAGAATAAGTCCAAATTGGTTGCATTGAAAAGAACATTCCTTAGTGGAAATTGAGTTATAATATCGAGTAGTAGGGTACTATTCTCCTCTAAATCCTTCAAATTGATTTCACTTTTCCCTGTTTTGGAGAAGCATGGTATATGCGCAAATGCGCAAAAGTCTGCATAATTTCCGAGCTCTTGCTTCCAGAAAGGAACTTGACAAGCATTAGCAACTCACGACAACTTCTCGAGATAGTGATGTTCTAGGTTTGAGACTAGGCGCAAAACTAAAGCTCCAGTTTTGTATTTGAGATGGCACTACCCCAGTTCAAATTACAATGAGCTGCATAATTTTACAGCGAGTACAGCTGATAAGGGCCGGCGGCTAGTCTTTGAGAGGAGCAGTGGTTTGGTTTGGGTTTTACATTGATGGTATTTTGTTTTGGGAGCGCTGCTGATGTGCAAAACCACAGAATTTTGATTAAATCATTACTGGAAAGATCAGTTGGTTCACTGCACTGAAAGACAAAAGTGAGATGCGACCAATTCCTAGTGAAAAGAACGCCTTCAGTTTAGATAAAAACGGGCGACACAAGAGGATAATTCAGTGATATAAAACTAGATCAGATCCTCATAGGAAGATCATGAGCTAAGCCACATAAAACATTGTTATGAATAATATTTTTCAGGCAAATGATAAACCGTCATCAATAATTCAATACTGAATTGGCAATTGGGTGAACATGATGCATCTTGGACATTCCGAAGTAACGCACACAAGCTTGTATGGGAATGGCCACACAACCTCACAAAAGTTCATGAAAGCATTTCCATATGATATAAGTGAATATTTACTTTTTAGATAATGGAAGTTTTATTGGAACTTAGTTAATTATACCAAGATGATACAGCTGCATGCACTGAACCAACCTCTATCCTCTGCATATAATGCACACAGCCAAAAGAATGAAAACACCCTTCACAAGTACAAACCAAAACATAGATATTAGTGGCAATCAATCCATAGACTATATCACCACGTGCTCCTAGATAAAAAGAACTCACGTGCAATAGTATTCTGCAGTTCCGATTTGTGGAGGATAGCTTAGGTATGTAGCCACCAAGTAACTAAAGTAATAACCTATAAAGGAGAAGATACCATCTTATTATAAAAAATGATCACATTTTCTACTTAGCCAAATGGATCAACAAGGAGTTGTTGCACGCATCAAAAGCATATTTCTTATCTCTCTAGGAACACATAAATGTCATCTCCCAAACATGTTAGCAATATTGCGAAGAGGTTATATATTGGAAGCCATATGTATGATGGACCACATCGGATGAGATAAACGATATTGGAAGAATAAATGTTGGATGGTTTCACCTTTGTGACAAAAAAAAAACACTTCTTACTACTATTCCATTTTCGTTTAGCTAAATTATCCTTGGTGAAAATTATATCCTAGCGTAAACACCAAAGGAAAATCTTTAACTTTTAGCATTATTTTTGCCTTCAAAATGCGACTATTGATATTGGGACACCCACATAAACTAGAGCTAAGTAGTGATATTTGGTCGAGAATACCCCATTAGAAGTGAGGTTCCAGTGTAACTCATCTTGCTCTTGTACCAAAGCCAAATTAGCTACACGAGGCAGTAAGTTATGGCATGTGGCTAAATTTGAACCAATTAAATCTCATCGTTATAAAAAGCTTGGTGGGTTGGTTTTGAAGATGAGAGATGGTTAACTGTTTATTATGCCTAACGATGTTATAGAGACAACAATACTGACCCTTGAACTAGACATTAATCAATCACCTATCTTCCTAAAACCTTATTTGAGAGCCATCCCTAATATGCAAGGACCCAATACGGAGAAAATCTTGTTTAACCTTCATAAGGTTAGCCAAAAATATGAATCTCAACTTTCCAATAAGCCTAAAATATAAGTCGTAAAATATAAGTCGTGACTCAAATATTTATTATGTAGCAGTTGTTGCCACGTTCTGTCGGTGATAACTAATTTATATAATCACTTGCTAAGCAAAGCAATATTCTTAACTTTGAGACTGAATTCCTAGCCCACCCCATTAGTCTTTGGGATAACAAATAATTTCTCACCTAGCAATCTGGCATTTCTTTTGATGTCCTTTCCATTACCAATAAAACCATCGATGGTAAGTTTCTTAAGTATCTCACTAAGGATTACAAGAAACGACATCATATACCATAATCAGAGTAAGTCATCCTCCAAACGAAATAAGGTTTCCTTTCCAGCTACTCAGTTTCTTCTCAAATCTTTCGACCATTTTTTTCCATTCCACATTTCTTAACGTCCTACAGTGAATTGCCACGATATCGGAATGGTAAGTTGCTGACCTGGAAAACAAAACGTTGGTTGTATTGATTTCTATGTTTAAGCGCATCACCAAAACAATACAGTTCGCTTCCTATAGTGAAGCTTTACTGGGGACAACAAATGCAATGTTGCTACTGGGGAGCCATCTAGACAGACTCACAGTTGCAGGGTGCTTGCCACAAGGATGGCTTGCGTAGGAGTTCGTCAGAAATTATGCCACAATCATGTTAATTTAAATTCCTCTCTCTAGCTTGCAATTGTTGCATCGACCTATAGTGCAGGTTTGGAAGGCATCTGGAATTTTAGATATCTATCCATCTTGGCTACCACTCTTCTGTGGAACCTAGAGAGTTGGTGATACAACATAGGGTTTGAAGGAAGGGAATATCTTGCTTAAGCAGAATCCTCCAATAGAGTGAAAGGAACACCTTGGCAGCTTAGCAGCTTTGCCATCGTTCTTTGTACTTTTAGTTTTAATGACACAGAATTCTAAGTAAAAAACAAGCAAAATTGATTCATACACCCTTTCTAAAAAAAACAGCATAGGCACAAGGTGGCCCCTAGCCAACCATCGAAATTTGCAGCTACAATTATTTTTTGTTTTTTGTTAACAAATTCTCAGACATGACAAAATATTGTGTTCTCTTTTAGGGGCATTCTTTTTTATTTAGTGTCCATCAATGGAAATTACTTTTTTGACCCAGGATAATGAATTTAATTTTGTTGTCCTAAAATACAAGGGTTGATATCACAGAAGGATCATGCAAAAAGCATGGAACAGAGAGTACTTTTGCTGGAGACATTTAGGTACAATGCTGGTTCATTCAAATTAACTAGAGATACCTGAGCGGGTAATTTAGTGACTACTGAGGGGGTCACCGCTCTTCTACTATCCTTTTTCACCTCTGTATCTCCATCCTCATTTGTTCATTCCATGTTCTAAACAATCTGATATCTAGAACTACCGCCACTACACTGGATATGATCACGTGTGACGGGTCCAAACCCTCACCTTTGATGGGTTTGGGCTTGGTCAGTGATCAGTGATCAATAGTGAGTCCAGTCACCTTTGACGGGTGGCCGACCGTTAGAGGTAACACTCATCTCTGACGGGCTAATAACTAGAAGTCCGTCAGAGGTATTGGTCTCCGCTAGCCTAGGAGTAGTTAGAACCCATCACAGGTGTCTCATCTCTGACGGACGACAAAACAGAAGGTCGTCAGAGGTATCAGTCTCCGGTAGTTAGAAGCCGTCACAGCTGGCCTACCTGTGACAGGCAAGAAAGTAAAGGCCCGTCACAGGAGAGCCATCTGTGATGGCCGCCTTTTACGAATCCGTCACAGGTATGGTTACCTGTGATGTCTTTTTTATTTTGACCCGTCACTGATGAGTTAAATCCCGAAAAAAATAAATGCTAAATATTGGCTAGCCTCAGGATTTGCTAGCCATGCCCTCTGAAATACAGAAACATCACAGATACATGCCAGGCCATATTTAGCATCACAGAAACATCACAGATACAATTTTGCACAACAAATTCACAGGCACATACATGCCCTTCAAATACCACAATTCTGCCCAGCAAATTCATACCCCATTTAAGCCACAAATTTCTGACCTTGCTCATGAAACCGCAAACCTACCAAACTTTCTTTTATCCTATTCATTTTGAACCTCCACGAAGACATGCCATTTAAAAAATAGAGAAAACAATTGAATAGTACAACGTAAATTGTAGTTGATCAAATTTGATGACAATTTGGCAAACTCCCATAACTATTACACATATAAAAGTAAATTACATTGCATTCCGTACCACAGAATCATACAAACAACTGTTTTTACATGACAAAAAATTAGATAACTGTTTCGTTCACGACATCACATCTAGCCCAGTTCAATCAATCTAGTTTGACGTGAAAACGTCCTTTCTTGTTCATTATTTCGGCAAGAATGAAGGTGCACAGTTCGCCTCTGATAGCAGGGGGTTGATGGGTGAAATCTTCCAGCCAGCTCTACTTTTCTGTTCAATAATACAGAAGTTAGCACGTTTATAAGATATATTAATATTGGTATTGAAATGATCGAATTTGCCATTAGCAACAACCTTAGGGTCGAAATCTTTCACCTCTTTTAGAAGTGTTGACATATTGTGGCACACGTGGAAACCACACTGGTTCCCGATCTGTTGTGCACATGCGAAATTGGTGTCATGATGAAGTTGGTCCTTGCCCTCCTTGTACCTACCACCCTTTTTCACATATGGGCCCAAGCCATATCTAAGGCCTTGATGATTTCAGTGAAATTGTAATCCTTCGCCTTATTTGAGTTAAGGTAGTAGACCCTACTCTATTTAGGTACGATGACTAAGAGAACCCAATGTTGCCTACGCGGTGGTTATGTAGCATTAGTAATAAGAACCTTAGCTTCAAAAAAAATATACATGAAATGAGTATTGTCTTCTTACTCTTGATTGTGCGCGCACATGATGTACTCCTTGTCTTGGTGGGCCCATAAGCACAGTTGATGTAGTCAACCAATTCATTGAAGTTAGTTTGCAGATTGAGCTCGTTGACCATCGATGGATCAAGGAACCCGACCTGGTTACCAAGGCGACGACTCTCGATCCAGCACAACCTTAAAACAGTTACGTATTAGCACTAATTTAGGAGATAGTACATTAATATCACATGGAGGAAGGTTTTTACTTACAAGGAGTAGCATTTTAGAAGTCCTGTGTCTAACTTCCGAATCCTGAATAGGTCGAAGAGGTCATCAAAGCTGACAGTTATATAGGCAGGCGACGATAGGAAGGGCTAGTGGTCGTGATGTCCAACTATGGATGACGCCCTCATTTTCCGCTTGGCATTGCTTAGCTCCATGTACTGTTTGTGTAGCTCTCGGCAAGCAATACCCATCATGGCCAACACATTGTCCTCCACCAACGGCATGCCTAGTTCAAATTGTGCCAGCGGCTTCACGACCCTCCCCGTTTTGGTCAACGGCACCGACGCTGCAGCCTTCCCCCTTTTTTCACCAGCACCGACTCCTCGACCTTCCCTTTGCCTGTGGGACCCCCGCGTTCATGTTTCTGTCCCTTGACAAGGGGTGGGGAGCTATCAGCCTTCCTTGTGGTCTTTATTGGAGCCAGGTTTTGAGCTATGTTTGTCAAATCCATATCGGCTGCATCAGGTGAATGGGGTACTGACAACGCCGGTCCACGGGGAGCCTCAATTGAAAGCTTAGAGGTGGGAGGTGTTCGCTCCGTCGGTCGACTTGGACGAGGAATCATCTTCACAATTATGTCTTCTTTGGGCCATTATATGTACGTCTTGCACGCATCGCCCAAAGTCGTGATTTCATCATTAGGGGCCACAGGCAGCGAAAAACCTAACCAGTTGTCCTTGACTGAATCTACGGACACCTTGGCATACCCATGACGTAGGTTTACGCCGTGCAACTTTTATGTTACCGAGGGATTGAAAGTCATGCCCTCAGCGACTTTGGCCGTGAAAGTTGGGTGGACCCTCACAACTAGGACACACTGTGCTACGTCCTGCATTTTTAAAGTATGAATTTAATATTGGAACATGTAAAGGTATTTGTGTAGATATGGATCGGATAAAATCGATGAGGGGCCACAGCTAGTTGGTGCAACCGGGAGATGAGGGGCCGGCACATCTGTGGACGCACAACTACTCCTGTGCTGTGACAGACTCGCGTCGTGATGTGCAGGTGGAGTTGGATGGACAACTGGTGTTGCGGCTCGGCGTATATTCATGTCGGCGAGGACCTTCTGAACCCTTTCTTCCACCCTGGTGTCCATGTCTGCTTGGAGTTCTTGAATGACCTCCAACTTAAGCTCGGCCTTCAAACGAGCATCCCTCTCTTCCTTGGAGACTTTCCGTTTCCTGTATTGGGAGCTGTACTGGGGTAGGCCATGCTTCCATGGCACATCGACGCCAATTCCCCGAGTCCGGCCAGGATGTTCTTTGGTTCCGAGGGCCTTCGTGAGGATGTCATCTTCGCGTCTCTTCGGCTGGGACTCGACCTCGCTCTGCGAAGCTTGTTCGGCAACCAACCCTAACTATAAAAATAGGAGCCATTGTTACAAAACATTTTCTTAATACGAACGGAAATTAGTGAGGTTAATTAGCGAACTCACCGGCTCCTGATAGACGATGGCGTCACTTTGATTCTCAAATGTGACGGAGCCGTCAGGGTTTACCTTACCCCTAGCCCTAGCCCAGTTGCGAGCTCTTTGTTCAGGGATGTCGGCGAACAGGGCAGGGACATTCGCTGCTGCAGCGGCTGCATCCTCTTGGGCCCATATTTGCTCCTTGCCGATGTACCCAGCCGTACCCAGTCGATGCGGGTGCTCATTTCGCTGTTGCAGTAGGCGATGTGACTCGCTTGACTGCCTAAAATCTTCACTGTTCTTCTGCTCGCAGAATTGCTCTCACATCGTCTCCGTTATTTGAGGGTACTCAATGAACGCAGTACGATTGCCGGGTGGAATGACATACTCCGTGAAGAGTTTCCACTTCCAATTCTTCCTGGCTTTGCCCATCTTATGGAACGCCTTCCGCTTAAGCCTTTTATTTGCTTCATCCAGAAATGTGAACCATTTCTCCATTGCCGTCCAAGCTCGCTCCTTCTCAGCTTTTGGGACCCTGCCGATATCTTTATGGAGGATGCCGAAATTCTCACGTGCTGCTAGCCCGCAGCAGTTAGACCATCTTCCTATGACAGTCCTCGACTCCGTGGGCCTACCACTTGCATCAACCTCTCTTATAACTTGCACTGTGGTCAGCTATCTATTTTGTGTCCGAGGGTTTCTACTTGACCTAGATGCACTTGTCCCGCCTGACAGCGATGGTTGTTTTTCCTGGGGCGCTTCTGCAGCTAAGACAGAAGGAGCATTTGCTAAGGGGTGGTAGCTAAAAATTATGTTGTCATCTATTGAAGTTATCATATAAATTACCACGAGGTTCTGGTTGTTCGGCTGCCGTCATCGAGGGATGACCTGCGGAAACCATCTCCGTGGCTGGGTCTGCTTCTGTCTGTATCCTCGCAGGCGTCGTTGAGGACGGGGATGCACCGGGGGTTGTCATCGACTAAATAATTTGAATACGCTTATAAATTTCCTATCATTTCACTAATTGGTCTTAGATCAAACAGCCCACAATAATTTATAAAACAACCCACAATAATTTATCAAACACCCCATAGTATATATATATATATTATATGCATCAATTCTATATTCATGCATCCAATTTCCCCCAAAAGCACCCAAAATGAATGAGATTTCAGATCCACTATGAAAGCATTAAGATAATGTCTCAGTTCTATTCAAGCATTACGCATCATTGCTGTCATTTGCATCAAGGAAAAAAAAGAGAGAATCAGCTAGTAGTAGATAATTTGTTCTTATGCATAATCTGTTCTTATGCATAAAAAAGAACAAGTGCACATAATCTGTTCTTATTTATAAAAAATAACAAGTGTATATAGTCTGTTCTTATTAGTAAAACAGCCCACAATAATTTATCAAATAACCCATAATATATATATATATATATATTTTCATCAATTCATTCATGAAGTCTATATTCATCCATCTCATTTCCCCCCAAAGCACCCAAAATGCATGAGATTTCAGATCCACTATGAAAGTATTAAGATATGGCCTCAGTTCTATTCAAGGATTATGCATCAATTACTATCATTTGCATCAAGGATAAAAAAAACAGAGGGAATCAGCTAGTAGTAGAAAAAAGCAAGTGTCCTAAAAAAACAAGTGCACATAATCTGTTCTTATGCATAAAAAAAACAAGTGCACATAATCTGTTCTTATTTATAAAACAACCCACAGTGAAACCTAAAAATGGACATGTGTACATTATCTACTCTTATGCATCCAGAAAAAAGCACAAGTGTAGATAGTCTGTTCTTATGCATAAAACAACCAACAATGAAACCCAAGAATGGACAAGTCTAGATAATCTGTTCTTGTTCATCACTAGTCATTTAAGTCCATCCAAATGATCGGCACAACAGGACAACACAAAATACGCATATCATAAAAACAGGGAGAAGAACATTTCATCACTGGCCATTTCACATATTATATCTTAGCATTAGAAGAAAAGAGTCATGTGAGTGCCACAATGATAAAGTAGACCCTCACTTAGTCTACTTTATAACAAAGAAGGAGACCTTGTCAAAGGAACAACTGCTAATAAGTACAGACTAATCACGTCATCTATGTTAAAAATATACAGCAGATTGTGCATCTCTGTCTGGAACTAAACCCATGTCCTACATGCTTAATGTTAGTTCCTACTCAATGTAGTGACTGCCAGGGACAGAGAATACAGGTTTAGGCAAAAAAAAAACAGTGGATGAAACCAAAGAATTACTACACATGATGAATGGTGGTAAGCAAGCAATATGAATATAATTAACTACCACATGATTAAAAACGGTAATACGAGATGAGATTGAAAAATAGGTGTATCATGCGCATAGTGGACCAGTATAGAGTGTAAGGACCAAAGATATGACCGGTTCTACCATGACATGGTAAGGATGACAAATAACAGCAAGTATAGACAAGTGCATTTCCCCTACGTGAGCAAGGAAGCAAGAGGCACGTACCCCGATAATCCGGTGGACGGCGTCGGTGGAGGACGTCGGTGGTGGAGGAGGATGGCGTCGGTGGAGGAGGTCAGCGGCTGTGGACGGCGAGGTCTTCGGTGGAGGAGCGCGGCGTCGGTGGTGGACGTCGGCGGTGGAGGAGGGCGACGTCGATCGGTAGTGGACGCGTCGGCGGTGGAGGAGGTCGATGGTGGTGGACGGCGAAGTCTTCGGTGGTAGCCTTGGAGGATGACCGCAGGTGCGGCGGTAGACGGCGAGGAGGAGGGGCACGGCTGGCGGCGCGGGCGGAGAGGAGGGTTTGCGAGAGAGAGAGACGCGGCGGTGGAGGACGTGCTCTGCGGCGGAGGTGGACGAGTTCGGCGGCGAGGCAGTGTGGAGTGTGGTGAGGAGTGCAGTGGAGTGCCGGATCTGGATCTAGAAAAAGGCACCATCTAACCCTACTCAACCACACCTGTGATGGGCTCTAACTAAAAGGCCGTCACAAGTGAGGACACCTGTGACGGCCTCCAACTAAACGGCCGTCACAGGTGTGGTCATACCTGTGACGGCCTCTAACTAAAAGGCCGTCACAGGTGCATCACCTGTGACGGCCTCAACCTAAACGGCCGTCACAGGTGACTACATCTGTGACGGCCTCCAACTAAACGGCCGTCACAGGTATTTCATTTGACATATTTTATTTCACTTCATTATTTTATTTGACATATTTTATTTCACTTCATTATTTTATTTTGCTTCATTATTTTATTTTACACCAATTATTTTATTTCACTTACAATAGTTATTTGCTTAATATTTCATTTGACTTACATCACTATTTCGTAAGCAATGCACTTAATATTGCAAACATATTAGAGTCATACATATACCAGACAAATGGACATAAATTACAAAAATAATCCTTCCTCGTGGTCGACGCGTGCATGTTGAACCTCATCTTCTTCTTCCTCCAATTCTATAGGTATTTCTTGACCTATGCCGTGCACGTGCTGGTTGTAATCATCTTCGTCAGAAATGTTGTCCAATCCAACAATTCTCCTTTTCCCTTCATGAACTACATATAGTTTCTTGTTACACGGATCAATTATGTAGAATACTTGAACAACTTGTTTGGCGAGAACAAACGGTTCATCCTTGTACGCGTTGTTAGCCAGATTGACAATGGTGAAACCTTCATTATCAACTTTTACATTACGAAGATCGACCCATCGACAACGAAACAACGGCACTTTGAACTTCAAATAATCCAGCTCCAATATTTGCTCAACTCTGCCACAGTACTGATCACGCCGACCACCGTCGCTACTGGCCTCAATGCGTAACCCACTGTTCCGCACTGTGCATTTGCTGTCTTGCTTGATCATGTGAAAGATGTACCCATTTATGTCATATCCTTGCCAGGTGGTGGCACTCCATTCAGGACCTGTGACAACCACATCAGTGTTTCACTAGACAAGTTCGGCATGTTGGCAATTCGGTTCTTGAACCACTCGTTGAAAGAAGACATGTGCTTTTTTCTGACCCAACTCTCTGATCGCCCTAGGTTGTCCTGTCGGAGAAATTGCAGGTGTTCATCAAAGTACGGCACTACCTCAGTCATATGCTGGAGTACGGTGAAATGAGCTCTATCATACACCTTACGATCCATCCTTACAATTTTCCTTCCAACAGTGCCCACACCATCAAGCCTCCCTTCGTGATGAGATCGTGGTAATCCAACTGAAGAGGTTTCTGACATATAGTCCACACAAAACTCGATGACCTCTTCGGTGGTGTAACTCTCAATGATGCTCCCCTCGGGGTGGGATCGGTTTTGTACGAAACCCTTCAGGATCCCCATGTACCTTTCGCAAGGATACATCTGCGTCATGAAAGCAGGACCACAGCACTTTGTTTGTTTAACAAGGTGCACGGGAAGATGTTCCATTATATCAAAGAAAGTTGGAGGACAGTACATCTCAAGATGACATATGGTTCTCACAATTTCTGCCTGTAGTTCATCTAGTCCCTCAGGATCAATGATCTTCTGGCCGATTGCATGGAAGAAGGAGCACAATCGCATTATCGTGTGTCGCACCTTAGGAGGCAAAATATTCCTTATTGCAACGGGCAACAGCTGTGTGATAAGGACGTGGCAATCATGCGACTTCATCCCTATCAATTTAAGGTCTTCTAGTGAAACGAACTTACTAATTCTTGATGAGTACCCAGATGGAACCTTTATACCACTCAGACATGTCAGCAAATCCATCTTCTCATCTTTCGAAAGAGTGTAGCAGGCTGGAGGAAGGTACACACGACCGGACTCCGTGGTTATGGGATGTAGCTCTGAACGAACACCCATGTCTTCCAGATCTCGTCGGGCGTTGAGACCATCCTTTGTACTACCAGGGTTAAGTAGTAATCCCATTAAACTCTCGCATACATTCTTCTCAATATGCATCAAATCTATGCGGTGGGGAACCTCAAGATCCTTCCAGTATGGTAGTCTCCAAAATATTGACTTCTTCTTCCATATGATTTTCTCTTTTGTCTTTCCATCTTTCCTCTTTTTTTCCAAACTCGTTGGTTAATCCCATCACTAAGTTGTGCACCTCTGTCCCTGTTAGCTCTGCCGAGGGACTAGCTGTATCTCTGTGTCCCTTATAAGGGTGATACCTTAGGAGAAATCTCCTGTGACCCATGTAGACCATTTTGCGTGAATGCTTCAACCATTTGCTCCTTGTTTCCTCCACACACTTTGAACATGCCCATCTCCCTTTGACAGTTTGGCCAGATAGGTTGCAAAGGGCCGGATAATCGTTGATGGTACAAAACAACATTGCACAGAGGTTGAAGTACTCTCGTGCATATGCGTCCCATGTTCGTGTGCCCTCATTCCATAGCCTCTCAAAGTCATCGATTATCGGTTCAAGGAACACATCGATATCGTTGCCAGGTTGTCTCGGTCCTTGAATTAGCATGGCAAGCATAATATACTTTCTTTTGAAGCACAACCATGGAGGAAGGTTATAATTCACAAGAAGAACTGGCCATGTACTATGACGACTGCTCAAATCACCAAATGGATTAATGCCGTCCGTACACATGGCAAAACGCATGTTTCTTGGGTCATTTGAGAATTCACGGTAAATCCTATCGATTGTCCGCCACTGTACTGAATCTGCTGGGTGCCTCAGCTTACTATCGACTTTCCATTCTTCGGCATGCCAGCGCACGAGCTTAGCTTGTTCCGGATTCGCAAAAATTCTCTTCATGCGCTCCGCAATTGGGAGATACCACACCACCTTTGCGGGGCCTCCCCTCTTTGACTTACTTCCTTCACCTTCACTTATTGCTCGTTTGTATCTAGAAGCCCCACAGACAGTGCAAACATCCAAGTCAGCGTATTGCTTGTAATACAAAATGTAGTCGTTTCGACAAGCATGAATTCTTCTCACCTCCAGGCCCAACGGACATAAGACTTGCTTTGCTTCATATGTCATACGCGGTAATTTGTTCCCCTCTGGCAACAGATCCTTTAATAGCTCAAGAAATTCTGTAAAACTCTTGTCGGACCAACCATTACTTGCCTTAAGCTTCATGAGTTCCAACAAGCATGACAATTTGCTGTGTTTCGACTTACATCCATCATACAAAGGCATATGACAATCTTCCACCAACTTACTAAACTTCTCAAAATATCTGTCATTGCCATTTGCGTCTTCAACGTCATGTAACATTTCAGACAAACATTGAGTGTCCAAATCTATGGTCTCTCCGCCTAACGGAGAAGGTACAAACATGCCTTCTTGAGCTGCAACGGTGTTCACTACATCCTGATCTGGCACTTCTTCAGCTGCGACATTAGGTGCCTCTTGCTCTCCATGCTTTCTCCAACATCTATATTTCTCCATGAAACCTCTACTTATCAAATGCGAATGCACATCTGAACTATCATGGAACATCTGTTCATTCTTACAGTCGTTACATGGACACAATATGTGCATGGCAATCCTGCTTTTTCTGTCATTATCCGCAAATGTGACAAATTCAGTGACCCCCTGCCTATACTCTTTAGACGAACGATTAACATGGTACATCCAACTACGATTCATCTGCAGTCAATGACGTAGGAAGAAAACTATATGATGATCAATTAGGAATGAAGGGAGAATAATGTATTTTTTACCTTTAATTTCAGCACAAATTCGCCCCCCTTGCCCTCCCAATCGAATTGTGAACAGTGCACTGGTCGGGATGGAAAGCAGTTGGCAGTTGGGGGGTATTTATATAGATCCAACTCACCTCAATTGGGTTAAATAAATACAGCCCGTCAAAGGTGTCGGCCATACCTTTGACGGGCCGAAACTCAGTAGCCCATCACAGGTAACAAGATGCCTTTGACGGTTCGGAAGTAACAACCGTTACAGGTGATGCCCATTACCTTTGACGGGTTCTAACTCCCTAACCGTCACAGGTGAGGTGAAACCTGTGATGGCCTGGGAGAAATCCCTGTCACTGGTGTTTCTGTGACGGCTTACGGCTCCTAGCTGTCACAGGTGAGGTGATATCTATGACGGGCCGTAACCGGATGTCTCACCGATGATGGTAAATATAAGGACCCGTCAAAGGTGACGGTTATCTGTGACCAATCTTTAGGCCCGTCACTGGTGTGCCGTCACAAATGTAGGGTGCTGGCGTAGTGCGCCCACCAACCAAAGAAGTAAAACATATATTCCTGATCTAGTGAGTTTGTAGTTCAGAACTTAGGCATCTGTTTGGTCAATGTACTGAAGTGAAAGCAAGTAAATTTTGTATATCATACATGATATGAAGTAAACCCTTAAAAAAATTTCCCCCAACTACATCGAGCAAACTTGAAAGCACACACATCATGTGGTTCAGATCCAGGCAAAATCAACTCAACATACCAAGAAAACTCCAAAGCATCAAGCAATCAAACAAACTCCACGGGATTCTCCTCCCTTGAGAAGGTAGACAATCCAGGCCTAACTCACCAGTATATGATATTTTTGTTCTAAAAGATAAACGAGTTATATATCTCCGTGCAGCCGAGTGATATATATGGCGGAATGATAAGTTCTAGCTGCGCAACGGATGGAACATATCTCCAGTTCACCCATGACTCGGCAGGATAGAACATGGGAAGGGGCCTGCCAGGCGAAAAGATGGAAGTAGAAAATCCTAGACTGGAAGATTTCCTAAAGAAGATAGCCACTCAGTTCTCCATGTGGTGATGAAGATTAATCTGCATAAAGGGTCCTTCGTTCTTGGTGATGTCTCTGTAACATCTTCGGTTAAGCATGTCCACCTATCGTTCATGATTCCTCCCAAGCCTACAGCGCCTGTGGAAGAAAGTATGTCTAGATGGAAAATATGCTAGCTCGTGCAGGAATACCGGACTGTTGGAACAATGCCCAACAGTGCCAGAGAGAGCTTTCCTGGTGATGATATATTCCATTTATAGTGAAACATGATACACGGGAGATTACAATGCAGCTCTCGGCCAGGCACGTGCCACTAAACAGTGTGGGTGACTGATAGGTGGGACCGACGTGGCAACAGTAAGTACATACGCAGCGTAATAAAATAACGGTCCATTGGGATGGGCCGACCACGGCCCGAAAATCCTGACCACGATAGGCGGTAGCCGTCACAGGGATTCTCGGGCCCTCCGGAGGCGGCTGGCCAACGTCCTCTAACAGTCCTGCCTCTCCACGCACCGCCACACCCCCTGGTTCGGTCTACCGACTTCAACAACCGACTTCAACAACCGCATGTGCACCTGAGCCCACCTAGGCGCTTTCACTTGCTCACCACTCGTGTAACATCCTGAAAATTTCGATAATAAAAATTTAGAATAATCAATAAATCTTTTTCTAAATTTCCTCGTTTTGGTATTTATTGGATTTTTTTCTTTTCTTGTTGTGCTATGCTAAATTAAATCAAATAAGGAAATTAAATTCAAATTTTAAATTCATCATGAAATTTAAATAAAATTAAGTAAAATAACCTTGTTTATAAATTAATATCCTTTCATGAATTATTTACAAATAAGAGAAACTAATGTTTATTTTCCAAAAACCTTTATAAACTAATATACTTTGGGAGAATTAATTTTCAAACTTTCAAAACAAAAGTCTAAATATTCTCCATGGTGGTTCTAGTCCAGCCCATCTATACTCAAAACCCGAACATCTTCTCAACCATAAAAGTCTAGTTCGGGTTCCTCAAATCATTCCACTTCTTTTCTTTCCTCCCCGGCCCATGCCTTCTTCCCACACGTCAGCCCGTCAAGCCAGTCCGCCACTACCACGTCCTTCCCAGCAAACAAACATGATGCCGCTACCCTCCGTCCTGCCCGTTCTCCACGCGCTCGTCATCGCCCCCACCCTGGTCAGCCAACGTGTGCCCTGTACTTGCCATGGAGAAGCCGAGGAGCGAGGACGAGGTCATGATGACCAACAACCGAGCCTCCCCCACTCTCGCTTGGTCGCATGCGCGTCAGCAACGCCTATAAAGCCCTTGCCTCGCTCCGCCTCGCCCTCTTCCTTCTCCTCCGCACCCACAACGAACACCACGTGAACACCCCTCGAACCAAGCCCTCACAGTGGTGCAAGCTGCACCATCCCACTCCCGCTCTCCCTACTCCCTCGCTCGTT